>OX336398.1:116668752-121668752 GCA_946902985.2 Meconema thalassinum
ACTTAGTTATTAGGAAGTAATTTTTGAAAGCCCTTGACTGGAGCGTGGCGCTCTATGGAAGTGAAACCTGGACTGTTGGTGCAGCAGAAAAGAGGAGGATTGATGCGTTTGAAATGTGTGTTACAGGAGAATGATGAAGATCAGATAGGTAGATAGGGTTAAAAAGAGGTATTAAGCCGAGTGGGAGAGGAGAAATTTTCCTGGCGACTGCTAATCAAGAGAAGAGATAAGTTGGTAGGACACATATTAAGACAACCAGGAATAGCAAGCTTAGATATGGAAGGAAGGGTCGAGGACAAGAACTGTGGGGTTTGACCAAGGTTAGAATATGTTAAAAAGACTGCTTGTGATGTAGGGTGTGGTAGCTATATAGAGATGAAACAATTAGCTCAGGATAGGGAGACAAGGAAAGCTGCATCAAACCAATCATAAGACTGAAGACTCAAACAACAACAACTATATGAATATCTTAATCACATGTCATTTATTTCAGCTTATTCCTCACAAGATATGCAGATGATTAATTCCTCAAATTCTTTCAAAATTTAAGGTAACTACTAGCTGTGACTGTTTAGTAATGTCTGTAGTTTCATCTATGAAACTCGCGGGACAGCGAGGTCATCTGCCCCATCTACCATGATGGCCACAAACCAAGCTTTCTTGTTATTGCTGTGGTTTTTGCATCATGTTTACAGATTCCCAAGATCTTCTAAGCTCGACTTAATTTCACATTCACAAACCTTAACATACATATCATAAACAGAACAATTTAAGTGTCTGTTATACACACTATTGTTTCATTCACCAGCCTAAAACAGGTGTTCAAGCATCTTATTGGTTGATTAGCACTATACTGAGACCGTCGGTGGAGCTGCCAGGATAGCCAACAACCGCAATGACTTCCCTAACATCTCACCCGTCGGACACATAATTGCCGTGAGGATCAGGTGAACTTCCAAATAGGCTAAGCGGCACGAGAGTCTGTAGTCCACAGGGATCGTGGTACATGGTGACGATGGTCATAGACTGCCTAAGGAAAGGTTCACCTTAAAAACTAGACTGAGAAAATAAACATCCAGACTTATGTAAAACACCGTGAAAATTTATTGTTAAAATTCACAAGCCCATAGCCTAGTTCGGAGGGTTTCAATCGGCTAGTCCGCAAGCTAATAAACAAACAAAAATAAAGAGCAGGTCCCTACCTGAGAAGTTACGGAAAACCCTCGCGAAAGATCTATCTCACAATAATAAAGCAACAACAGCAACACTAGGAAAATGGTACGACGCAAGTCCCTAGGTCAAGTTACAAGATCAAGCTAATCTCTGAATTTACATTCAACAGGGTAGCAAAACAAATCTAAGTTAGGATAATACCATCTCCACATTTACATTTAACGTTAATTCATCTAGCTAAATCCTATCAATTAATAACAAAATTTACGGCGATGACGTCCGTTACAGAAAACAATTACATTCAAAAGCTAAGTGAACAGCCATGTAAAAAAAATTAATTATTCTTAGAAACTACGTGCTAACAGCACACAATAAGGTAACATGTAGGATTCATACACTTGTACAACATAAATAAGTAATGAAAAGACACAGTTTTATTAAAATGCCTGCCTGCACCTCGTTTTACTCTTTTGTAAGCCATAGTCATCTAATGTGTGTAGTTACGGTGACGAGTGCGTAGTTAAGACTACGTCTAACATCGCATGGCCTGCGCTCCACAAGCTACGAACTGAAGGTTCGAGCATGCTTCAGGTCGCTACAATAGTGTCAGCTGTCCTAGTCATTTCCTCAAAAGGAAATACCTTCATCTGCACGGCCATGTCAGCAGGTTCCAAATGCAAAAGAACAAAGTTAGATAGAAAGAATTCGTTAGTTAGCTTTAATTTTACCAAAATTAAGCGTTTTATTATTAAGATGTCGGTTTAGGTTTATCGTTGGTTTATGGCGAATGATACTGACAATAGCCTGGGCACGGAGTGTCTCCACTGTGATCATTCTCCACCAAAAGGCCTCGACTCAAAAGTCGGAATATAATCAACGAGCAATAACGACTCGGACACACAATAACACAAGTTACCAGCGGCGTAAAGCTCGCGTTCAATAAGTTTGGGATGGGCCTGCACACTCAGTTACCCTCCAATAACATCTGGTCAACGGGAACAATCCCGGACAAGGCACACACAAAAATACCTTCATACAATAAATTCCTCCTATAACAGGGTCGCCTACAACATACTATAGAAAACCTGACATAACTGTACACGTCGAACGACGGTACACGCAACAGTGCGTTTAACTAACAAAAAACAATCTATAAAAACATGTGATCAGACACAAGAATGGACACTGGGTTCCATGAGCTAAGTTGCAATGAAAGTAAAGGGAATACAACAAGCATTCTGTCTCTTGTCAAAGTAATTCTGTCTCACAATAACAGGCGTGCTCTCAAGGGCACTGGGTCACAAACCAGTTTGTGTCGCTGGCAGGCTCCAACATTCCTGCGCTCACCTGACACAACACTCTAACTATCAAGGCCGGCGATTTAAACAAAAATAAAAACTGTACATCTGGCCTCTCAATAAAATCTTTACCATAGGTTATAAACCTCGAAGAATACGTGTATAAAAACACGCTATAAGTCTTTCAAACCAAAGACATCTAAATGATAGTAATGTCACATATTGCTGGAGCTCTTTGCTCTCAAAGATATAATTCAGTAGTTGCTTGTACAACATCAAATAAAAACGTGTCTTCACATGGCACTAACAAAATAATAATTGTGATGCAGATTCCACACTCTGGATCTGCTTAATGATACATTGGGAACTGAGTTCGATGCTAGACAACGAAACATTCCTTCTACTTATTAGGTCCACACTTGACCAAGTAGCTTCTGAGCTCATTTCAAATGAAATATAATGCAGTTACAAAACTGGTAATTACAGTCGATTACCTAAATGATACGACTGTTCTAACGAAGTCAGGGGTGTAACAAAGACTGGCTGCAAAGAATGCAGTTAACTAAATAACCATGACATCTGATTGCCATAACTAAATTCAGCAAAGACTTGAAAAATCACCCCAAACAGGTTTGAACAAAGTAGCCTCAAATGACTACGGTCACGTTTAGCAAAAGATAGGCATTGACGTTCTACGACATTCATCAGGCTGCACCAGGGTTGACCAAAATGTCTGACCCAAGGGTGTCTCACTCTAACTGAAATAAATTACATCTAATTAGACTAGTTACATTCCCTACCTATAAAAATGGCTGACACTGAGTTCGGTTGGTTCACAAACTACATTAAACCTACTATACCACCAGAAACTAGAACAAGAAAGGGGTGTCCAAAAACTCACGAAATGGAGGAGCTCTCACTCAGCCCTCTGTTCAACGACAAGGGTTGTACAAATTCATTCCTGGCTCTGCGGAACGGTATCATCCTCATCAGGACTCCCATCTGGACTCCTCCAAAGATCAGGGTTTGATCTGTCCCTGTCGACAACCTCGTGGATGTACTGGATATGCCTGGGAATGACATCCTGGGTTCCTTCCTCCTCGTTCGCTGTTCTGGAAGTTCCACCATCATGCTGGTTCCAACAGAAACATCACCCTCATACCATGATGGTATTAGCCCATGATGTCGGTCTCAAACATGGTGTAGAATAGTCTGATCACGTGGGTGGTAAAATACATCTGGTAGTAGTTCATTCTTTTACTTCAAAAATACAATGTTCGTAGTAAATGTTACAGGCTTTAATTGCAATAGATAACACAGCCTTTATTTCGCAGATATGAATTAATGCGTGAGCAAGGATTGTTCTATGGTTCTTCACGTGTGCTGACGCCACTTTTACATCACGTGGCATCCGTGAAATGTGCGTCGTTTTGGAATTGAAAAACTCACTATGGCAATTCAAATATGTTATACAGTCATAATCACACTTATTCAAAGTAGTTACAACACGTTTACCTCTATATTTTCCACCAGGCACTCGGCCCTCCACAAACACGTGGGTACAAAAATGTGGTGTTACGGTAATGTTATGCAATTCAGTATACTTGCCAATTATTATTTCCCAATATGCTTCTTGTGGCTCACTGTGCATAAATAGCAGTGATTTGCAGTATTCTCGTGCTCGATGGCACCTGATAATAACTTTCACGCTAAACAGCGGATATTTTCTACGTCTTATAGGACAGATACAATTTCACGCCTACACGGGGCGGATTCTCCAGACGTAGTGCAAGGCACTGAGTTCCTCTAGAAAGTAGGTCGTCAAAACGAAGTCGTTGAGCGACTACTTACATTCCTGTTTGTGTATCTGCAAGGGTATTACCTTACCTTAAGTGAAAATAACATTCTCCAAAATGTTTTAATAATGCAGCATGACGAAATGGAATATTCTGAGTCTCGTGGAAAGATAAAATTAATTAATAAGACCTCAGATATATAATTAGCAGATTTCACCAAAGTCAAAAGTGCGATTCACCGCTACTTCAAAGAGTATAGCGTGAGCTCTCAGCTCCACGTGGCTTTCCGGGTGTGTTCAAAGGTACTACATCCCATCATAAATGTGCCGTTATAAAAAATATCACATGAACCTTAGCTCAGCGGGTTCAATACCTACTAATGTCATAGATGAGAATGATGTCTTTACCAACAGTCCACCAAATTCATTTCAACAGAACCCTTCCGTAATAGCTCCATAAACACAATAGCAAACACACATGGTAATTTCACTCACAACTACAACAAATTCATATGTTCTACAGAATAACATGCTCCTAACTTGTCCAAAGATCGTGAATGGATATTTGAATAAAGTAAATAGAAATCAGAAGGGCCACCTGACACAGGAGCGTATATAAGGGGGGGGGGTGCTGAGGGGGCTCCAGCCCCCCCCCTCGAAAAAAGCCAATAAAAATTAAGAAAGTGTTGCTTTGGTAAGAGCATAAAATAATTGTAAATTTGGTTGTACCCTAATCTTAATTTATCTGCTAAGTTATAAACAATATTAAAATTGAAATTAAACTAACTGGTGGTGTAGTGGGTAGCTTTCTCCGCTGCCGCCCCGGAGATCAGAATTCGATTCCCGGCTCAGCCAAGAAATTTTAATTCTAGTCTGAGGGCTGGAACAGGATGTACTCAGCGTTGTGAGGTAAAGCTGTAAATTCCACAGTACATCTTTTGAGAAATACATGATAAAAAGCTGTTTACCTTTCTGCTTAGTAAATTGACAACTATTTAGATATTTGCCATTTATACTCCATGGATCATAATAGAAAGTTCATTAAGTATACAATTTTATTTGTGTGTTGTGTTGTATTTTACAACATTGTTGTACCGCCAGTAATAATTGTAGGCTATATAAACTTTAAATCTTATCTAAAATAATTACACAAAGTTATATGCTCTAAGGTATTGGTTGATATTTCTGGGTATTTTGCGGTGACAATGCCCTGAGAATACTCACAATTTTCCACGATAGTCAGCCCCCCCCCCCGATTTTTTTTCTATATACGCCCCTGATCTGACAGTTGATAAAATAGTCGACCCAACCTCTAAGATAATCCAATTCATGAAGATCAAACGTCTGATGAAAGGTGGCTCTCTCATAATGCGTAATTTTAGCAGAGAGGGTGCACAAAATGTAAAAAACCACCACAGTTTTTATATGACAATCTAGCTTCGGTCACCTTCCTTCATACATATTATATAACACGCAATTTTTATATTTTCATGTCTCTGAGCTCCTGCGCAGAACGAAGAGGCTCTACAAGCAATGCAGCATATTAAGTTATATACTTTAACCCCTGGATATAGGCAACAAACAACACAAAGACGGTGAGATTGAAGTTTCTGCCTTTGCGTCAGATTACCAGCAGTGCATGAGGATACGGAAGCAATCTACACTATCGGCTTTCTGCCGATAACAAAGTCAGTACCATTACACAACCAAAACAGGGCTCTGAGGTCAATTACCGCATCAGTTGTAAATACAAAACAAACTTCATGAAATAATTGTTTTAATAGTAAGAAAGCCTGTAGTTATACGTGACCATTAATCTGGCGACCATGAGCCACGGGACCTCCATTTCTGAGAGGAATCCCAACCACAGAGTGCATTATTTCATTTCGAAAGAATGTTAAAGAATTAACAAGAAACATGAATAAAACCCTAATCATTTGTGATAGACTGTTCCCTTGTTCCATTTGTAAAGTTATTGGTATTGTTCTGTGTAACTGCTTCAATGCATGACATACGATGCCCAGTTAAAGGACGGTAAATGGCCTGGATCATTTGGCAAAGGCTATCTTTGTCAGAATGTCAACATTCTTTACAATCAGTCTCAGTATTACATTCAAATGTTGGTACTCCATTTTCGTATAGAAGGTATGCAGAAATTAATAAATTTATCAGTGTATTCTGGTGAAGTAGTCCGAAGATTTGGAAACTATTTCTGTGTCGCAGGATTGGAAGCCAGATTACAGTATAAAGAGAATCTCTTAAATAATATGATCTACAAAATTGGAGAAGCAAATCATGAACGGAATTTGAAGATTGGCAACAAACAACAGGCAGATATTAATAATCCTAAAAAGGCATTTTCAGATGAGCCAGGCTCTAAATACAATTTAGGCAGGGAGTCCTATGAAGCAAAGGGTCGGTAAGATGTTTGGCCCTTAAAACAACAATTAACATATCAACCTATGCAGCAAACAAATCACAGAGAAAACAATAACTTCTACATGCAGTAATGGAACAAGGAAATGATAAGCCAGAATTTAGTAGAATTACATTCAGGTTTTGCATTAATTTCCAAATTTTTCATCAGTGCACATGATCCCCTCACAAACATATCATCAAACCTTTGAAAATATCAGCCACAATTGCTGGAGGAACATCAGATATCATTAAGCACATAACATGACTTAACAACCAAAAAAGCTACTCTCAAGATAATTAGGCACTTACAACTCTCCCATCTCCGCCTCTTGATGATGAACATAGTATTTCCCTTTTGACATTCCGGTACGGGACTATCTCTGCAGTCACATTCTCATTAACGGTAACTTCCTTGCTGTCCACAGTATCTTCCACGATATGTGCTCCCTACCGAGAAACAACATTTTGTTAATAACGTACCTCAGGAGGCATTAGAAAATATTTTGTAGATACGTAAGCATGCTAGACATTCAGCTTGTTATATATGTATCGGATTAGTTCCAAACTCAATGAGTAATATTAAGAAATTTGATAATAAGGTTAGAACAGCAACTCCGAAACTGAAATTTTGCTGCGTTATTTAAATGCTTATTAGCTGACTTAAACCTTATTATATTTTTCTGACTTATATTTTCAAGGTTTTGAATATTTCGCAAGACAAAAATGCAAAAGAATAACATACCTACTACTTACAATGTATAAGTTGCTATCGGAACACAAAATACATTCTTTCTCAGAATCCAATTCTTACATGCAGCTACAGTGTTATAAATTCACCAACAGAATTGATACCATTGTCTTTCATTTTAAGAAAAATCAAATAGGTGTTTGATTCAACATGAAAAGAAACATGAGCTTGAATTTATAAAACATACTTGCATTTATGAACCTTACTCAAGCATGAATTCCAAAAATCTGTAACTGTCAACATTAAATGTTGATATGATAACCTACAGTCGCATATCATATGACCGAGTGGTCATGAAGTTAAAGACAATTCAAAGTTGCAACAGCCAGTGTCCAAGGTTCACTAGTACACACTTACCAATATGCCGAGGATTCTTCGAAGTTCCTACCTAATTTAGCTGCAGGACTTAACCGTACAGATGATGCAAGTTTTGCCATAATTATTCAAGGTTGTTTCAAAAAGGATAGTAAATAACCACTTTAAAATTATTATAGACATTTAATGAAATAATAAATAAATAGCCCGAAGAAGCGATCTGAGTCAATCCATATTATTAATAAAATAGAGGCAAAAACATTAACATTTCTCTAGTTCAATTTCAAAATTGAGATTAACACAGATTAAAACAAACTACATAACTTAAAAAAATAATTTGAGAAGAATCCAAGGTAGGAAATAATGTACACAGTCACCTGGCAATCAAGTTCTTCTTTAACAAATGCACTCTCATCTTCAAACACATCATCAGGCTCTTCAACTTTCATCCCCTCCTGCCTATCAGAAGATGTCTGCTCATTCAAATCCTGGGAAGCATTAAACAAGCATGACGAAATGAATTAAAGAATATCAGCAAATGATAATAATGCTTATAATAATGTTGTTGTTTGAGTCTTCAGTCTCTTGACTGGTTTGATGCAGCCCTCCATGCCTCCCTGTCCTGAGCTTATCGTTTCATATCTTCATAGCTACCACACCCCACATCCGAGGCAATCTGTTTAACATATTCTAACCTTGGTCTACCCCTACAGTTCTTGTCCTCGACCCTGCCTTCCAAAACTAAGCTTACTATTCCTGGGTGCCTTAATATCTGTCGTACCAACTAATCTCTTCTCTTCATTAGCAGTCACCAGCAACATCTCTCCTCTCCCACTCGGAATAATACTTCTTCAATTGTAACCCTATCTACCCATCTGATCTTCATCTTTCTCCTGTACCACCAGATTTGAAACGCTTCAATTCTCCTCTTTACTGCTGTACCAATAGTCCAGGTTTCACTTCCATAGAATGCCACACTTCAGAGAAAGGCTTTCAAAAATGACTTCCTAATGCCTAAATCAACCGATTCCTTTTCTGTAGAAACCCTTTCCTTGCCTGAGCCACCCTACTTTTTATATCCTCTTTGCTTCGTCCATCACTGGTTATTATGCTTCCTAAGTAACAGAAGCCTCCTACTTCCTTTAGCTTTTCACCTGCAAATTTGATGTCCACAGAGGTTTCTGATTTATTTCAGCTGCATTCCAATATTTTTGTTTTAAATTTATACATTTTCATCATGAATTCTTTCCTCAAGACGGAGTCCATACCATTCAAAAACTCATTCAAATCCTCTGGCGTATCGGCCAAGATGACGATGTCATCAGCAAATCTCAGAGTTGAAACTATTTCTCCTTGAATATTCACGCCAAATTTACATTTTTCTCCGATTTCCTTCATTACTTTTTCAATGTTATGATTGAAAAGTATGGGTGATAAGTTGCAGCCTTGCCTGACACCTTTCTGAATACCAGCTTCTCTCTCCTGTCCTTCAGTTCGAAAGAGTGCTGTCTGGTTTCTGTATAGATTGTAAATCACCCTTCTATCCCTGTACTTTATGCCGTTCGTTTTCAAAATGTCAAACAATTTTGCCCAATCAACATTATCAAAAGCCTTTTCCACGTCTACAAATGCCATGAACGTTCTCGGATCTTTCCTTATTCTACCTTCCAAAATCAACCTTAGACCAAGTACAGTTTCCCTTGTTCCTACATTTCTCCTGAAACCAAACTGGTCTTTACACAACTCCGTTTCTATCTGGCTTTCCGTCCTCTTGTAAATTATTCTAGACAGGGTTTTTGAAGAATGAGTAATCAAATTGATTGTACGGTAATCTTCACATCTGTCAGCTCCTACAATCTTCGGTATAAGTATGACAACATTCTTCTTGAAATTAGAGGGTACCTCACCTGTCTCATAAATGCTACACACCAAGTGAAGTAACCTGGTCAGACCATCATCACCTATGCAGCGTAGCAACTCAATCGGGATATCATCTATGCCTGGTGCTTTGTGTGTTTAAGTTTTCCAATGCTCTGTCAAATTTTGATCTCAATATTTAATCTCCTTTCAAATCCTCATCAATTTATTCTTCGCGTTCCATTACATGATTCTCAATCTCTTTCCCCATACACAAGCAATATATGTGTTATGTATTATAATTATTGATACGTGACAAATATTCTTGGAAATATTGCCACTTGTATCTTTTAAAAAGGTGATCTTCGGTAGTTGCATGTATCGACTTCTGGTGGAGGAATTGGAAACTATGCTACGGCCAGGCGACTCGATTAAATCAGGTTGTGGCGACTAGATGGCAGGTCAGTTCCTATTTGCACTGCTGGATCGATATCGATTGGTATTCCCGTGGATCGAACTTATTGTCATTGCGAGGGAGTTGTATTTTGTTATAAAAAGGGATTATTAACCAGGCTGCATGATGTGAAGTCACGAAGAGTAAAAGTTCCCGAGAATTGAGGGGAGGATTCGCCTTTTTAGGCATCCTAACCCTGGGACCTATCTACGACATGAACAGTTATTTGCATCCAGTTTGTTCGACATTTTAATTTATATCCAAATTTTACCTCAAAATTATCTTCTGTCAGATACGAAGATGCCAACCAAAGTTCGACAACCGTGCCTCAGGGATATTATATTATGGCTTAACATATCGAAGTTGGAATTATGTGGGATGTGACCTGTCTACGGTAACGTGTGTTAATATCTTCTTGTAATATGTAGGCCTAACTTACTAGAGGTTATTTCCCTTTTCATCTTTGAAGACGTCCCAAACTGTTCTGCTTTGAAGAACGTCTGTCATCTTTTATCAAATATCGAGCATGTTTCTTTAACTATTTTAATTAATTTATTTTTCCTCTTGCTCGATATATAATAGTGTGCCTAATAGAGGTCTGTTTTAAATAGTCTTGCACTTGACGATTAGGTATTCTTGGCTGGGACAAGTTTTATTCCATGACTGCTGATAGTCAGCTGATCATGCTTGGGCACATATTTGATGGAACTTTCATCTACGTACGTATTTGGTATCTTTCCTTATTTTGACTGTGATCTAAATTACTAATTATGCAGGGTTTAACTTCTAACGTTTTGCACGATCCTTCGTTTTCTTAGTATTTATCTGATATTTGTTCATCTTTATCCTTCTGGCCTACTGTTTTATTTGCTTCGGGGACATGTTTTAAAAATGTAATTGTTTTATGTAAATTATATGTAAATGTCCTTGAAAAAGACTGCGTTTTATTTATTTTAGCATTAGTTTTTCTGAATTAGTTTTCTCCTCACCTATTGTTTAATTTTGAAACCTCTGAGGTTAGTTTAGCACGTCTTCCACGAAATCTTGTTTTATTGGTAGCACTGTACGAAGCATCACTTCTTTTCTTAACCTTTTAGTAAATGTAAGTTAAACATTACCTTGTAATTTATTTTGAGACTGCTCATTGGTAGCAGAGCTCGTCGATTCATATTTCATATTAAACATATTAAGGGTGGGGGTGACAATATTAGGTTAGGGCTTTATTACCAAAAATTGTACTAATGTTTCTTATGTATTCTTTTTTTTTCATGCTTGTTTGTGCGAGACTACATGAATCCACCAAGAAAGCTGTGCTCTATTTCTTCTCTAATAAGGATGTACTTTCATAAGTGTTGCTGCTATGTGGAATATTATCAGCGGGTAATTGGTTCGATGTTTGGCTGTCTTTATCTTTGGAGGAAGTTCTTGTTAATCTTGGGAACAACTTTTATGGCCTAAAGGTGAGTGCAACATTGATAGTGTCTTGTGTAATTCTTAAATTGCATTAGGGCAGGTTTTTGGAAAATAGGTCTTCGTCTTCTCAAACTTATCGTGTTTTATTTTGAAGTGTACCTTGATACTTCGGTGTCTAGGCCTATCGTATATTTGGGCTACTCATGACCCTGAATTTTGTGCATTGTTAAAAGATCTTCTAGCTATGTTGCTCGAGTGTTTTGAAATATTATTTTATGGTGTTAATGATGATTAGGCCTATTCGGTTTGTCATTTCGTGTGTTCTGTATGGGGTGAAAGCGGGTATTAGTGTTAGGCCTAGTAGTATTTTATTCTGTCCGTAAGAACTACTAGCCAGATGGTGTTGTTAATGAATTAGAAGTGTCGTTGAATTATTTCTACTGAAAACACAGATAACATGAAGGGTCTGCCAATTATAAAACACGTTTTGAGCGAGTAGGGTCACCCTATGTTTAACAAGCTACACTTTCGAAGCCTGATAGAGTAAATTTTTTCATGTTGGCGAAGCTGTTAAGTATTTTCCTCCTAATTGTCTGATTTTTCTTCACCTAGGTTTCGTATTATTTTATTAATAATAGTTCTACCTATCCTCGGCCAGTGTATAGAAAAGGAAGGGTTAGGTTTGACCATAGCCTACCCATGATGCCTATCATATGCCAATTATTCTTTACTCTGTTAATTTTTCTTTGAAAATTTGTTCCCTACTTATGACAGTGATGACTAGGCCTACTTAGATTCTCTTGCATTCCCCATGCTATTTCTTCTGGCATGTTTACCTGGCTGATGTGTTCGAGTAACGATATTAGGGAATTGTTATCCTGGTTAAATATCTTGGTAGAATTAAGGAATGTTTCTGCGGTTTCTGGGTGTCAGAGTAACCTACTTGATCTTTCAGTTAGTGTTTCCTTATACCTCGAGGTTCTTTTATCTCTTGTTAATTAGGGTACCTATTTATCCTATAACTAGGGTAGTAAGATTTTCTAAATTGTGTAACACACAAACTGTATGTGTGAGGCATGAGTGAGTTTGGTGTGAATGTGGTAAGTTAGTTTTGCATTTGTAACTTGGGTGGGATTTGTTGTTTTTGCTTCTTGGCTTAAAGTAAGGTTAGGTTTTGTTTTATTAAATTTGTTTGCTCTTTAATGATTTAATACCGTGTATATAAATTAGTATTTCGTTGAAATATCTTTCAACCGGAGTTCACTGGGTAATTTTATGGGAAGTTATTTAGTTGCACGAAGGTTGAAATTCTGCTTACGATCCTTTATATATTTGGATGTGTGTTATGTTTATTAATTGCCTGTGTGTCTGGGTTTGGTGACATTGAATTAGCTGGTGAGTAAAATTCTGTATTTTGGTCAGTACTACTGAAATGTGATCGGGGTAATGATTGTGGTTCTATTTGTTTGTGTGGGTGATGATCTGGCCTAGGTTTGCCACTATGCTATTATGGTTAAGATATCAGTATCTGTGAGTGACTGACCAAGTTTTATTAATTTAGGTTCGGTAACGTTGAATCGCCTGGTTAGTAAAATTATTTATTTGGGTCTGTACTACTGATTTGGAAACTGGAGGTCCTGATTGTGTTGTTAATTACTTAAGGGTGACTTAAGTCTCACCTAGGGTTGTCGCTACGCTATTATTGTTTTAGTGGCCAGTATCTGTGAGTGACTGATCAAATTTTGTTGATCTAGGTTTGGTGGTGATGTGGTTCCTGATCAATAGAATTATGTATTTGGGTCGGTACTACTGGTTGATAACTTTAGGTGCTGATGGTGTTATTAATTACTGGTGTGAGACTATGATCTCATCAGGAATTGCAACTATGCTACTTTGGTTTTGTTGTCAGTATCTTTGAGTGACTGACCAGGTTTTATTGACCCAGCTGTATTCGAGTGCTATCAGAAATAGTTGTAAGGCTAAAACATACACACTGGGTGAGTACAATGTGGATTATGAAGTTAATTATTTGTTTGTTGTTGGGAATATGCTAGGGCTCACCATGGATCTCATGAAACGACGTACTCAGTGACGTTTTGTTGTTTCTGTTTGATCCGAGTCAGCATATATGGTAAGTGTTTGTTTTAATGTATTATGTGTTTTGTGTTGGTATTTTGACGAATAATGATTTATATTCTGGTAGATTTGTTGGGAATATTATTTTGTGGGTGGTAAATCGTAATCTGTAATAGTGGGAATTTAGTGGTTATGTATGAGTGTGTGAAAGATTTTATGCGTTTGAGTTTGTCTGCACATGTGGTCTATTTCTGGTTTAATTTTATAGTCTTCTAAATTTTGTTTCTTGTGAATTATTATTTGTCCTTTATTTTTGGATCTGGTTGCTCATTATCCTTGTAAATCTTTTGTGGCTTTTCTTAGTTGTAGCATGAGAATCGCTCGTGATTTTGCTTGACAAGATACAATATTAAGTGTACTTATCTTTCGGTAGTTAAACTTGAAAGGGGATATCTATGGGTTATATTTTAATTTTTTGGGGGGAGCACTGTTTTCTTTGATTCGTGTATGATCATTTCTAAAAGACATGTCGGTCGATTGCATTATGTCAAAATGGATAAAGGATGCTAATTTATTGTCTTGGAATCTCTGGTTTTGTAAAAAAAGAAGGATCAGTCGATTTTTAGGGTATGTTATTTTTTGGTTGACCATCTTCGTAAATTTAGTTAAATTTTAACTTTTCTCTTGGGGAGTTCTTTGATGTAACTGTAGTGAGTAGTGAACTCAAGAACGATTACTCGTTGGAGCACTATATGGTTTCAGATAACGATCATCGACTTAAGAGTGAAGAAAACTGGCAGTCTTGATCATCGCTATATGTATCCATGGGCCCGAATATTGTGATGGTCTTGTACTTGTCAGCGTACCCTGAATACGTCGAAATTATGGAACAACAAATATGTATATTTGAAATTTGTAATTTAAAAAAATTCCTTTTTTTTGTCCTAAAGTAAGAACTTACTATACTTTGCATGCTTGGGATATCTACTGGACATGAAGACCTGTGTACATGAACATTTTGTAAAGATCTATGATGTATTCGCATGTGAATGTATTTTTGGGGTTACGTGTTCATGATCGACTTATCTAGTGGTTGTATTCTTTCGCTATTTCTACATCTGCATGTCTTATCCTCTGGAGTGTCGACATGATTGGCAGGGGGGAAATCTGATACGTGACAAATATTCTTGGAAATATTGCCACTTGCATCTTTTAAAAAGGTGATCTACGGTAGTTGCATGTATCGACTTCTGGTAGAAGAATTGGAAACTATGCTACGGCCAGGCGACTGGATTAACTCAGGTTGTGCCGACTAGATGGCGGGTCAGTTCCTATTTGCACTGCTAGATCGATATCGATTGGTATTCCCGTGGATCGAACTTATTGTCATTGCGAGGGAGTTGTATTTTGTTATAAAAAGGGATTATTAACCAGGCTGCATGATGTGAAGTCACGAAGAGTAAAAGTTCCCGAGAATTGAGGGGAGGATTCGCCTTTTTAGGCATCCTAACCCTGGGACCTATCTACGACATGAACAGTTATTTGCATCCAGTTTGTTCGACATTTTAATTTATATCCAAATTTTACCTCAAAATTATCTTCTGTCAGATACGAAGATGCCAACCAAAGTTCGACAACCGTGCCTCAGGGATATTATATTATGGCTTAACATATCGAAGTTGGAGTTATGTGGGATGTGACCTGTTTACGGTAACGTGTGTTAATATCTTCTTGTAATATGTAGGCCTAACTTACTAGAGCTTATTTCCCTTTTCATCTTTGAAGACGTCCCAAACTGTTCTGCTTTGAAGAACGTCTGTCATCTTTTATCAAATATCGAGCATGTTTCTTTAACTATTTTAATTAATTTATTTTTCCTCTTGCTCGATATATAATAGTGTGCCTAATAGAGGTCTGTTTTAAATAGTCTTGCACTTGACGCTTAGGTATTCTTGGCTGGGACAAGTTTTTTTCCATGACTGCAGATAGTCAGCTGATCATGCTTGGGCACATATTTGATGGAACTTTCATCTACGTACGTATTTGGTATCTTTCCTTATTTTGACTGTGATGTAAATTATTAATTATGCAGGGTTTAACTTCTAACGTTTGCACGATCCTTCGTTTTCTTGGTATTTATCTGATATTTGTTCATCTTTATCCTTCTGGCCTACTGTTTTATTTGCTTCGGGGACATGTTTTTTTATGTAATTGTTTTATGTAAATTATATGTAAATGTCGATGAAGAAGACTGCGTTTTATTTATTTTAGCATTAGTTTATCTTAATTAGTTTTCTCCTCACCTATTGTTTAATTTTGAAACCTCTGAGGTTAGTTTAGCACGTCTTCCATGAAATCTTGTTTTATTGGTAGCACTGTACGAAACATCACTTCTTTAACTTAACCTTTAGTAAATGTAAACATTACCTTGTAATTTATTTTGAGACTGCTCAATTATTATTATGAATTTCAAGTATACACTGACCATCAATTATCTTTAATTAAAGTAATGTTTCAACCTGACAGACCCCAACTCAGAACAGTTAAAAAATCCACTAAATGATCTGGAATTTATTAAAGAAAAATCAAACAAACTCGAACCAAAATTCTTCCAATTGGAGGGAATTAGAAGATATACACTTGGAAGATTCCCAGATTAGTGGTGTTCTTCCTCGAAAACGTTAAGACAGATGGTTGAACAAGACCAGCGATAAGGCCATAGACCATCTAATTCAAACCTTTCAAAAGTGCAGTTCCAAAAAATAGAAAAAACTGGCAGGGATTCATCAAAGCCAGAAAGAAGCCTCAAGAATCATCGGATCTGAAAACACACATTACATAAAAATAGACATACAGAAACAGATCACAATTTGGTGACGAACTATCACATTACCAAGCAGCTAGTTTATGACAAACATCCGGATGTGACCCTAGAAATAATATAGAAAACTGTAAACTTTTCTCAGATTACTTCCATGACCTTTTTAACCTGCGATCCTCCTGAAGAACAATTCTGATTTGAGCAACCGATTCCAAATCCCGATGCAAAACTCCCTTCATTAGAAGAAATCAAGAAAGTAATCAATGAACTAACAAATAACGAAACTCCAAAGGAAGATTAAATGTTAAAATTACGAGGTGAAAGCCTAGCTGAGAAATTTCAAGTCGTTCTTGTAGATTTATGGAGAAAATTCCTGAAGACTGGAAATGCAATCTAATTCACACACTGCATAAAAAGGGGGATGGAATAGACATCCATACCTATGGCGCGATATCCTCACTCTCACAGGCGTACAAATTTCTCTCTAAATTATTATTCTCGAGACTTGAAAACCAAACAGAACAACATATTGGAGAATAACAGGCAAGATTCTTAAATGCCAGGTCTTGTGCAGAACAAATTCTCAATCTCAAAACTATCTTGCAAATCTACACGGCCAAGCAAACAAAGCTCACTATGGATACTTCAGGAAAGTTGACAACTCAGTAGAACGATACCCACTATCCAATATTCTAGAAGAATTCAAAGTTGACAGGAAAACAAGAGAATTAATTCGACAGACACTGACAGCCATAACTTCAATAGTTAAATTTCAGTGAGCTTTCTGACCATTTTCATATTAGCACAGGACTTCGACAAGGAGACGGACTCTCTCTCTGTTAGTGTTCAATCATGTCATCATGTTACCGGGATAGGGGAAAAAACAAAATAAAATGATTATAGGTCGACGACTCAAAAATAAAATTCATTCTCAGTGATTGGCATTCGTAAATGATCCAGCTATCCATTCTATAAATAGACAAGAGCCAGTTCAGTTCCATGAAAGACTTCACGAAATTGCAGCTAAGACCGGACTCCAAATGTATGGACGAATCCGCTTGTCGTATGGACAGGAAACCTCTGAATCCTAAATTTGGGAACAAATCATGAAGTAAATAAAATCAAAACTCGCAGCGTAGCCGTGCTCGTTAAATCGCACATCACGGCCTTGAAGGCAGCTGCAGCAATCCTGTTACAGTCCTAATGGCAGCACCCATCCTGAGTGTATTTCCAAACTTCTCCATGAAAATGACGGGATAGTACTTGAATCGTGACGCAAACAAAGAGAGAATTTAAAAATTACAGAAGGACTATACCTACAGATATAATTAATAAACCACGAGCTAAGAACACAAATTTAAGACATTATACTGTGCCCAACTCTAGGAATGGGTATTCCAAGATTCAGACACCTAGATATCAAGGGAAAGGCTACAGCCGCTTTTGAAAGTTGAGATATTTGAATATCGCGCTCCATTCCTTCCAGAAGGAAATGGAAATTTTATGCAGCTAAGAGCATGTCAAGTGACGTAGCGAGTAATAGCAGAGGTCGAGACTATTTGTTGATTAAATAGTTAGCCATGGAGTAGAGACTTGAGACTTGGATCAGATTACTGGCACGGCCAAATGAAAGAGAATGCACTTAGTATCAAGTAAATCGGACCAGGGATACCAGAGATATGAGGATTTCTAGATTTCAGCGTGATGCAGCGTGACCCTGACCGTTTTGAATAAAAGCCGGTCGGCCCAAGCAACATCAGCTCACTTCGAACCAAGCTCTTGCATAGCAAGGTGCTGCTACGCTGAGCCAAGGCACATGGTTGCCGGATCTACGCAGAAGTTATCTTCAAAATTGTGATAGTCACAAAAGTGCTGCGATACATGTGGAACTTAGTAAGTTTTCGGCAGAGAGAATCACTAAGGTGATTGATATTTTTCTACGGACACTGGTGAAATATTTTATTTCTACATGGACATATGCAAGACTTTGTCTAGAAAGTACTTTGTCACAGTCCAGTAATAATCATTCAATACTTGGATATTTTAGTCCAATTCAGTCAGTTCATATTTGTAACTTGATAACCACTCCGATCTTTCAGTATATTGAAGGCCAGTCTATCACGGTGTTGTTTATTAGCCGACAAAGGGAAACTATATGTTGCTTCGCGCATGATAGATGGTGATAAGCCATGCCCAGGGAACGATCTTCAGAACAGCCGTTGATTGGTTTAGACTGTCAGTGTTTTCTTGTACTGAAAAGATTACCGTGAGTTATGTTACAACTGACATATTTGAGAATAGATCATTTAGATCTGACCCCATTTAAGCAAACTGTTATGGCGTTAACAGAAGTAAATATTAAAATGGATCAGCAGTTACTTCAAACTTCAAGAGATATTACCACTATGTCTTGTTAGACAGATTGTGGGTATATAATGGCGGCCGATACAAGGATTAGACGTGCGTGTCCGATAGGGCATGTATCTGGATAAATCTGGTACAGACCAGGTTCACTACGCTTCAAGACCAACGAGAAATGTAAGCCACATTTTGACTTTATATTATGCCTAGCTAATTGGAACAAACTCATTTTCTGCAGATGACCAACACATTTATTTTTCTTCGTATTTAAATCTTACAATGATTTACGCAAGACATATTAGAGTTATTCTGAGTATTTTCAGCACTCAGAACAGTTTAGGATTGATGACCGAGCATAACGAGGATTTATTTGAATATTTCATATTTTCAGATAATCACGGAAAACAGCCGATGTAACTGTAAAAGTTAATAATTATTTTTGTTGAGAAATGGATATTTTATCCATATTCGAAGATTCGAACATGTGGATTCTCACATAATAAAATAATAATTAAATATATTTAAAATAATATAACAAATAATAATAATAATAATCCACTAATAATAATAATAATGATTTTCATAACTTTTCTAAATAATTCTTGGATCTTATATTTTCTAATAATCACACTTATTGAGAGAGAGCCTATGAAGTAGTTTAATCATTTCTAGTTTGGAACAGGTGATTTTCCGAAGGAGAGTGGTTAGCGCAAGCCCGCATTCAACCAACGTTACAGTTCTGGTCGAACAGTTAATATTTGCAATGAGCAAAGTATATTTTTCAGATAACACGGAGAGGCATGAAACGGGAAGCAATTGATAATTGTATCAAATAGGATATTTTTGTATTTATATAAAATCATGACGTAGATACACATTCGAAAGTGAAATAAAGAGTATCATAAGTATGGTAAATTCACGGGTTGAACTGAATGGTAAAATAAAATAAACTTGTAAGTTTATAAATCTTCCAGTGTTGATAACAAGCAGAGGCTTGATTTATTGTATAAATTTTGGGAAGAAAATTTATGTGTGTGGAGTAGTTGAAATGCCATTCCCAGGTGCGCATGTTTAAGTCGCATGAATGAGGAGGTTTTTATTTGAGCATCAATCAAATAGCAGGTTCGATGACTCAGTGTTATAGAAGGAGTATTGGAGCTACACATTACGTCGTATGAATAACCCGAAGGTTATTTCTTAAAAACCATCAGTTCTTATTTCAACCTTGTTTACGGATTCCATTAAGACTTTGATTTTGCTAGAACCCGGATTTGTCATGATAGTATTTTATTCTCCTTCAGAGGAAGACCTTTGCCGTTGTTGTTGGATTATTGTGTTCTTATAAAAATCATAGAATGGGCCACTGCCAATTAAAAATAATTCTATAACCTCGAATAATTTGAAGGATGTTTTCAATCCTAGTGCCATGAACTAAATGAATTTATTATGAAGCTACAATTCTTATTTCCGCATTCTGTCGAAGAATTGCAAGTTGTAAAAGTTACTAAAATGGCCACAAATATAAATATTTTTCTTAATAATGATTCCAAGTGGAAAATCGAATAGTTGGATGGTCCAACAATTTATTGATCAAGTTGATGATTCAGAAATCATATATTTTGTTAGGAACTTGAAATTCATAATCGAGTCACTTCTCGAAACGTTTCATGTCAGAAGAACAATTAATTTTGTTGTGCTTCGCACAGTTCTTCGATGCTATGCTCAAGGTCAAATACTTTTCAGATGTTATTAATATGTGTAAATAATTTGTGTTGATTCAGAGATAATAATATTTTTTGACGATATTTTTTTGAAACTGGAAAAACAAGTGAAAATTAAAATTCTATGAACATTTATTCTACGAGTGTTAATATTATGTAAAAATTCAAACAGTGAACTACGATATTTCCAGTAAAGACAATTAAGTTTGAACTGGATTTAATCGTGAATAATCGATATAATTTTGGAACACAGTCTACAGGACTAATAATCAGACTTGTGTTTCCAAAGATAATTGTCCAATGTGTTGGAAAATTTCTGTACATTGTGTAAATAGGAATGTGGGTCGCCACACATGAATGATGCTGTTTTGAGCATTTTATTTTGCAGTCAATTTTAAATTCAAAATAAAATGAGATAATTTTACATGATGTGTTATGCCCAGTTGAATCTCCTTCTATCCTTATTGTTGCATTGAGCCAAAAATCAGTAAAGCATTTTTTTTATTTGATGTCGTTTTTTGCGATTAGCTTTAACCCATCTGGCGCCCCGGGATATTTTGACTCTCGTGCTGACTGATTATTGGTAAAATGCATATGTGGTCGAGCGGACTCCGGTCTAAACGGGCACATAAAATAAGATAGAGAGAGAAATGGCTTCGAACGTGGGACTCGAGTTAGACACGGTCAATCGCATGCCGATTTAAAGTGTGATAATTTTATATAGATATTTTGGGAGTTGAGAGATGTCTGGTTTGGATGAATAAATTAGTAGGAAACCCAATTAGTGGGGAAAATTAAAAATTTAACTGGGTTAATAATTAGAATGGGTTTGATTATTTTTGATAATGGCTTCACCATTAGGGCGTCAAGTAAATTCAGTAGTAAACGTTCGATGACTGGACATACGCATTATTATAATCCAGGTGGAGGATATTTGAGAACTTGCATATTTTTCTTGTGATATTGTGGTAAATGTAACTCGTAAAAATAGAGAATTTTGTTTTTCCATCACGTCGACATTAGGACAAATCTCATTTTATTAGAGTGTTCCAATTAGCTATTCATATTTCTTGTTCTAGTTATAATCTTGTGTCTGCCATCATGTATACCCCTAAGTTTTGAATAATAATTGAAAATTATGGAAGAGATGATGAGGATGATGAGGAGTTTGGAAGAGAGTTCCAAAGAAGCTGGACTGCGTGTAGCAGCCATTATGAAAGAAAATACCGAGGCTTTGGAAAATAAACTTAAAGAAAATTCTGATAAACTTAAAGAAAGTTTAAACGATAAACTTAAAGAAAATTCTGATTCTTTAGAAAATAAACTTAAAGAAAATTCTGATTCCTTAGAAAATAAACTTAAAGAAAATTCTGATTCTTTAAAAGGTAACTTGAAAGAAAATTTAAATAGTAAATTTAATTCTATGGAAAATAAATTTAAAGAGAATTCCGAAATTTTGAAAATGTCACTAGAGTTTAAAATGACTAAATTATGCGAAAAAACACATGAGCTCGAAACTTCATTAGCCACTAACGCAAGTTTAATGGACGATAAATTTCGCGATGCCGATCTAAGATCCCAAAGCTTAGCTGACAGGATAGAACATGGTCTTAGGAAAGTTGGTGAAGACATGATCAACCTAGAAGTCAGAGTAAAGAAAGAGAGCAATGAGATGGCAATTCTAGTTGTTCAACGGTTGACAGAACAATTCAAAGAACTCGTAATGGGAGAAATAAGAGAAGGTGTGATTAATGAATTACAAACTGAAATTAAAACCACAGTTATCAATGAAATCAAAGACACACTCAAGCTGGAGAACCAAGAGGGAGTCAAGGAAATTAGGGAATCTTTGTCATCCCATATTCAAGTAATTTCCAAAGATATCCAAGCAACTCAGAAGGACATATCAGATATGACAGGGTCGTTGAAAAGTCACGAGGCTGTTATGAACCAGATATCCACTGATGTCAAGGAAAACTGTAAGGAAACCGAAGCAATTAAAGAAATGGCAGAAGAAAACCATAAGGAACTTGAGGCTATGAAAACCCAAATCAAGGACGAGAAACAGTCTGACCATCTGTTGAAAAAGTCAAGTATGAGGGGAGAAGAACAGATACAGATAAACCTAGGAGCAGCGAGAGAAACTGATAGTCAAAGACAGGATGAGGTCAGGACAGTATTTCAATCCAACCCCATAACTGTATTCAAGAATGTAGAGGATAAGCCTTCTAAATTTTCAGGGCGAGATTCTGTGACACCCGTGGAATTTTTGAGAGAAGCAGGTGATTACCTAAAAGATTCCAAGATCCCTAAGGAAAGACAGATCCGAGTGATAGGGAAATTTTTGGAAGGTCCTGCACTTCTTTGGTTTAGAGCTTTTAGGTCCACTCTCACCAATTTTGAGGAGTTTTCCCGTGGGTTATTAAAAAAGTTTTGGTCCCCGGAAACCCAACAGCAAGTCAGAGCAGAATTATATTCAAAGAGATTCTCGACGTCACAACCTACTCGATACTCTACGTACTTTTCTGGACAGCTTTCTAAACTTCAACATTTAGATCCGCCGATGCCAGATAATGAATTAATTACAGCATTGATACGTCAGTTTCCAGCGGACGTCCAAAGAACTTTGATCGCTGCTGACATTTATAATATGGAGCAATTTGACGAGATATTGCAGAAGCTTGATCATACGAACGCTCAATTCTTCCATCAGAAAGGAGGAAAGAATAACAACGCTGTGTACGCTGTTATGGCCGACAGTTATTCCCAAACACCTCGAGAGATTCGAGAGGGGCGAGAAGAGAAAACGCCGAGGGAAGAGCCCAATAAAAGAGGATGGAATCAGTACAGTAACAGATACAGTTACAAGCCTTATGCGAGACCGGATGGTGGATATCGATATAATACTCGATGGAGAAGGCCAAGGGATAATCAAGGAAGGTACCAGGAAAGAAGGTACTATGGTAGAAACAACAACTATAATAACAGAGGGAATGTGAATACTCGTCAGTCCAATGAGGAGTTCAATAAGGAGACGAGGAAGAACTTAGAAGAAAGACACCAAGAAAACTTGCAGTTCTTGGAACAGAGGCCCAATGAACCAGGTCCATCGGGAACACAACCATCCCGGGGGATTGGAAAAGAAAAAAAAAACTTCGAATTCACAGTAGAAGATAGAATTTTAAACACTTTCACTTCCAGGATTATTAAATGGCAAGCAGAGGATGATGACTTAATTCAACATAATGATGAACGGAAAGAAATGGGTACAAGAATTAAAATGCCAATCATATCATGCGAAGTATTCGGTATGCCTGTCGATACTTTAATTGATACTGGGGCTATGCTTTGTCTTGTGAGCGTATTATAACTTTATATGATATGGAACGGTAAATCAATGGGAAATGCACGCACCTGTTATTGAATAAAATAAGGAAGCTTGTAGTTTAACGTGACCGTTAATCGCGAGATCATGAGCCACGGGACCTCCTTTTTACGTGGAATCCGAACCACAGGACATGGCATTTCACTTTGAAAATCTCACATGCATTGACCGGGAATCGAACCCAGACCGCCTTGGTGAGAGGCATACAGCTAGACCGCTGAGCCACCACGCCCCTTGTTATTGAATAAAATAATAGCAACCTTTAATCGAACTTGACCTATTAGCAACATGTATTAATTATACTGGAGATTGATTGTAACACATAACAAAAGAGTAAGTAATTATATGTACACGCAAAACCAAAGAACGTATCTCAATCTCAATGTCCAAGCGACACCAACTCCACCTACATCAATGTTATGAAACCATTGATGGTCATGACATTCACCCCCACTTACATAGAAAACACAACAGACTGAATGTTTACATCACATAATCCTTAAACCAGATGGGTGGACGTCTGGTTCTCTGTGATGGACCCCGTGGAGGGTCCGGTGTTACTTCAGGGACTGGTTGAGGATTCTGATCATTCAGATGTTCTGCTTCAGGTTGATTTATCACTGAAGGGATCCTTGGAATGCTGAATGACTGACTGGGACCAAACGTTATAGTCTTTTTAGTTATGGGAACCAGTGTTGTCCTCAGTTGGTTCACATGTCTTTTTAATGTTCTTCCTGAGTCCAATACGACCAGGTAATGGAGTTTACCAAGTTTTTTCTGGACTTCCCCAAACTGCCAAACATATTTGTTGTTGATGAAAAATCGGGCCTGTATTCTCTCCCCCGCTTGAAACGAACGTGCTGGTTTATCAGCAAGTTTTGATGCTTGAGGTCGATATGGAAAAATTGCATTCAAGCGGATCCGTAGCTTCCGGTGCAAATACAACTCAGCTGGTGAGTAACCACAAGCAAGTGGTGTTGCACGGTAACGGAACAGAATGTTCTGTATCTTATCCTGGATTGATGCACGGTCGTTCGAAACAGCTTTCAACCTGTGCTTCAAGGTCTGTACATTGCGTTCTGCAAGGCCGTTTGTAGCTGGATGTCCTGGTGCAATGAACTTTTGAAATATTCCATTGACAGTACAATAAGTATGGAATTCCTCGCTATGGAAAATTGAGGCGTTGTCTGAGACAATAACTTGCGGGTATCCATGTGCGGCAAAAATAGTTTCCAGCAGAGAAATTGTTGTAGATGTAGTGGGTGCGTTTTTGGCAATCTTAACTTCCGCCCACTTAGACTTTGCATCCACACACAACAGAAAATAGGAGTCTTCATATGGGCCTGCATAATCGACATGAACCCTTTCCCAATTATCTTCAGGAGGATTCCATGGATGTACAGGAACTTGAGGAGGATTCGATTGGGTTAGGGCACAGTTTTCACATCCCTTGACCAATCTCTCAATGTCACGATCAATGCCGGGCCAATAGACATAACGGAGAGCAAGCTGTTTCATTTTGGTAATACCTAGATGTGTTTCATGAAGTTCATTAAGTATGCTGGAACGCAGGGTGCCTGGGATCACAACCCTGTCCTTTCGAAAAAATATACCATCTAGCAATGTAAATTCAGAGTCTTCTGCTTTGTTACCAAGATTGCGAAGAATTTTGCTGAGTTCTGGATCTTTCTGGGTTTCTTCTTTGATTGTCGAAGATGTTATTTTGTCACTTGAAATCTGGAATATCACTTGAGCGTATAGCTGATTTACTTCCTCACCAAGAAACTCATCAACTGAAGTTCTGGATTTCTGAATTGGGGCTCGGGACAAACAATCGACGTTCTGGTTTTCTTTTCCTCTTTTAAATTGTACAGCGTAATCAAATCCAGAAAGAAAAGAAGCGTATCTGAGCAGGCGGGCAGATGTCATCTGTGGTAATGCCCTATGGTGGTGAAAAATCCTGGATAATGGCTCGTTGTCAGTTATTAGCAAGAAATGTTTGCCAATCAAATAGTTGTAGAAATGGGTCACACCAAATACGATGGCAAGTGCTTCACGGTCTAGCTGACTGTAATTTTTTTCTGAGACAGTGAGTGAGCGCGAAGCATAGCATATGGGTTTTTCAACTCCCCCAATAGTATGGCTCAATACAGCAGCTATTCCTGTTGGGCTTGCGTCAGTTGTCAAAACAAGAGGTAAACTGGTATCAAACGGCGTAAGTGTTCTCTCACTGCAAAGTTCAGCTCTTAACTTCCGAAATGCTGACTCGCAATTTGATGTCCATGCCCAACGTTCACCTTTCCGTAACAGACATCGAAGAGGATAGGAAATAGTCGAAAAATCTGGGATAAATCTGGAATAATAGGTAACAAGTCCCAGAAATCTTCTAACTTCATCAACATTAGTTGGACGTCTCATGTCTTGGATGGCACGGACTTTCACTGGTGATTTGTTGATCTTGTTATATTCCACAATGTAACCAAGATATTCGATTTTCTCTTGAAAGAATGAGCATTTTCCTTTGTTGACATGAAGATCATAATTTGACAGTCTTTGTAGGCAGGATTGTAAATTTTGTATGCATTCTTCCCTCGTAGCTCCATGGACGATTATGTCATCGAAGTAAGATTCGGTTTTGGGGAGGCCCTTCAGGATTTGCGAAAGAATTCTGTTGAATTCGGATGGAGCCGTCTTTATTCCAAAACTGAGACGATGCATTCGATAGGTGCCGCGGTGAGTTGAGATTGTCTGGATTATACTGCTCTCCTCATCAACTTTGATATGTAGGTAAGCCTTGAACAGATCAAGCTTACAGAAGTACCTTGAACCACGGAGACTATGGAGGATCTCATCAATGCGCCGTATGGGGTGATTTGCCTGTACTAACCTTTCATTTACCCCACATTTGTAATCGACGCACAACCGGACTCCGCCGTCTGGTTTTGGAATTACCACTAAAGGTGACCCCCAGTCACTAACGGCTACAGGAGAAATGATGCCATCTGCTTCCAGCAAATCCAACTCTTTATCTACGCGTTCCCGCAGTGCAAAAGGAACGTCACGTTCCTTAGTGAAGACAGGTGTAGCTCCCTTACGAAGCTGGAGAGTGACTTTGAGTCCTGGGACGCATCCTACATTTTCCTGGAAGATTGGGGCGAAGTTGGTGAAAATGTCTTCAATTGAGTTCACAGAATGAAGGCGAGACTCTGAATGGGAGTTGTTCATTTCTGCATCAATATGTTGAAGATCAATACCTAAACCTCTTATCCATTGTCGGCCTAGAAGAGCCTCATGCCCGTCTGGTACAATATGTAATTCGCCACGTATTTCTCTCCCGTTGTACGCAACGTTGACAGATATCTTTCCTTTTGGTTCAATTATGTTGCCCGAATAAGATCGGAATGCAATATTTGAAATTTCGATAGGCACATCCAGATTTAGGCAATTGAAATCATTTTCGGCCAGCAAGGAAAATTTAGCACCGGAATCAACCTCGAAACGTTGAGATTTTCCATTTAGTGTGACAAAGATGAGGTATTTATCAGTATCAGGTACCATTTCGAACAAATCGACAACGTCACGTTGCTGTAGAACAGCTCCCACTTGGTTGAAGCCATAGACATGATCAGAATTACTAACGAGGTTATCAGACACAGCATGGAGTGATGATGGAGAACTGGAGCTACTTGATCTCTTACGTGAGGCTGCCAACAAGGTTGAAATACATACTCTTGCAACATGACCGTCTTTTCCGCAAGCTTCACATTTAAGTTTGTTCCTATCAACGCGACAACTGTTTATTCTGTGGTTGTCTTTCCCGCATCTTATACAGAGATTTTCTATGCCTAGGGCCTTGTTATCAGGCCTCCCTCTGAAACGCTGCCTTGAAGAGGTGGAGATTCTATTAATATCATCTGTGCTGAAACTTGAATGACTAGGGCTGGAGCTTTTTGCAAATTCTTTACTCTAAATTTTCGATGCTTCAAGAGCAATATCTTTTGTCAAAATGTCTTCGAATGAAGTAGTACTAGATTGCAAAATGTGTTCACGTAGCCAGTCATCACGCAGGCCACGAATAAACTGAGCTCTGAGAAAAACGTCAGCAATGGAAACTGATTTGTCACACTCACATTTAACAGTGAACTCGCATTCAATAAGGTCACGTTGGAGTGCAGCAACATATTCAGCAATGGTCTGTCCTTGTTTCTGGTAAATGTTCAAAAAATAATGCTGGGAAACAACTGCACTTTTCTTAGGAATGAGCATCTGTTTAAATGCCTTTATTAAGTCGTTATAGTTTAGATTTTTGACTGGTTTATCGGGACCAAGAAATGCTGCTAAACTGTTATAATGTGTTGAACCAATAGATACACATAGAAGCTGAGCAATTTTCCCGTGGTCTGTGATGCCCTTCATGTTACAATAATTCTCAAACCGCTCTAAGTAACACGTGAACTTTTCCCTGCCGGGATCGAAATTCTCAAATGGTGTCATGCTGGAGAAACTTACGGGAATTTCCGGTCGTATCTCGGAGCAAAAATGAGATACAAGCTGGGTCAGTAACGTTTGCTGTTGTACATGCAATGCATCCAGAAGTTGTTTGAACTGTTCGGTATCCATTTTCTTCTTGATTTTTTTTTCACTCGTCGCCAACTATTATAACTTTATATGATATGGAACGGTAAATCAATGGGAAATGCACGCACCTGTTATTGAATAAAATAATAGCAACCTTTAATCGAACTTGACCTATTAGCAACATGTATTAATTATACTGGAGATTGATTGTAACACATAACAAAAGAGTAAGTAATTATATGTACACGCAAAACCAAAGAACGTATCTCAATCTCAATGTCCAAGCGACACCAACTCCACCTACATCAATGTTATGAAACCATTGATGGTCATGACAGAGCGAGAAGCTTTATATTCTGTGGAAGCTCAAAGAGAATTTAGAGGAGATTCCAGTATCAGGAATTAAGATCCAAGGAATAATACCCAACAAAGTATCTCTGTGTAAAACACAATTATACTTATGTATTACTCTTGGAGGACATGATTTCCGACATGTGTTTGTAGTAATGAAGGACATGGCTTTTGACATGATATTGGGAGCGGATTTCATTCAGAAATATCAAGCAGTGATAGACATGAAGACAGAGACGATCAGATTCAAGAATACCGAAGAGATAAACTTCGAGAGAAAAGAAGAGGAAGACATCGAGGGAGATGCTCAATGGTCTCTGATTTTTCATGAAGCTGAAGGAAGAGAAGTCTACACTGAGAAGGAGTCCCCAGAGCTAGGAAATTTTTTTGGAAGAGTACCACGACATTTTTGATATTAAACCTGGTGAAATTAAAGATTTTGAATATCGTATTCGTGTAAATGATGATGCACCTTTCAATGCTAAATTGTATCCGGTAGCGGAAAAGCATCGAGAGAGGGTAAAAGTGCTTATCAAAGAGATGGAAAGCAACAATGTGATTGAAAAGTACACTACTTCTTATGTCAATCCATTAGCAGTAGTGTCTAAGCAAGATGGAAGTCTGAGACTATGTTTAGACGCGCGAAATTTGAATTCAAGATTGCTGCCAGAGTATGACAGACCACCAATCATTAGGGAAATGTTAAGGAAATTCCAAGGCAAGGTCTGGTTCTCTAACATTGATCTCACTTCGTCCTACCATCACATTAGGCTTAGTGAAGATTCCAAAAAGTTTACAGGATTTATGTTTGACCAGCAGACATATGTATTCCGCCGTCTACCATTTGGAGTCAAAACATCTGGATCTGTTTTGATCAGAGCACTGGAACAAAATTTGAGTCCTGAAGTAAAGGAGATAGCAATTCGATACATAGATGATATCCTAATTGCATCTGAGACTAAGGAGGAACATTTGTTACATCTTCAGATGTTATTCGCAGATTTGAGAAAAGCGAACTTTAAAGTAAACCTTCGAAAATGTCAGTTCTTTCGGAAGGAAATAAAATTTTTGGGCCACATTTTGGATGGTGAAGGATACCGTCCCAATGAGACAAAGATACAGGTGATTGCAAATTTCCCTAGACCTACTAGAGTGAAGAATGTCCGCAGTTTTATCGGAACATACCAATTCTTTGCAGGGCATTGTCCAAGCTTCACCAAGATGGTTGCACCATTGCAGGAATTATTAAAGAAAGGAAACAAATGGAAATGGAATGATGATTGTGAACAATCATTTCAAGATGCCAAGAGGTTATTGGTGAACAGCGTGAAATTGGAGTATCCTGACTTTACCAAGAATTTCATCATAGAATCCGATGCATCCACCGTAGGGATTGGAGCTATTCTTCTTCAAGAAGATGACGATCACAAGAGACGTTACCTGGCGTTCATAAGCAGGAAACTTCGTCCATCAGAAAGGAATTATTACACCACAGAGTTAGAAGCACTTGCTGTAATCTTCGCGTTGGAGTCGTGGAAGAAAATGTTAATTGGACATTCAGTAATTGTGAGGACTGATCACCACGCATTGGAGTTTATTTTGAGAACAAACTTTGCCAGTGATAGGATAACTAGATTGTCACTTTTTATTCAACAATTCAACCTAGTTATTGAACACACTCCTGGAAAGTTGAACGTTGGAGCTGATTTATTGAGTAGAGCAGTGGAGTCTACATCTAAGGTTTTTCAAGTTAACCTGACGCAGGAGGATGAGGATACCTTGAGAAGGTTAAGATTGTTGCATTTATCCCAGAGGAGAGACCGACGTTTTAGAAACATTTTTCGTTTTCTACAGGGAGACATGGATCCAAATGATGATGATAATTGTGGAAGTAAACAACAATGGAAGCTATGAAATCGCCAATACACGAACTGGTAACATCGTGGGAACTTATAATGCAGCGAATTTGAAGATTTACTATTCAAGAACCAGATGATTTAATGTGTAGATAGGAAAAATAAAAATAAATCAATTTTTATTTTTTTGCTAGGTGTGGGGTGGATGTGCCCAACTCTAGGAATGGGTATTCCAAGATTCAGACACCTAGATATCAAGGGAAAGGCTACAGCCACTTTTGAAAGTTGAGATATTTGAATATCGCGCTCCATTCCTTCCAGAAGGAAATGGAAATTTTATGCAGCTAAGAGCATGTCAAGTGACGTAGCGAGTAATAGCAGAGGTCGAGACTATTTGTTGATTAAATAGTTAGCCATGGAGGAGAGACTTGAGACTTGGATCAGATTACTGGCACGGCCAAATGAAAGAGAATGCACTTAGTATCAAGTAAATCGGACCAGGGATACCAGAGATATGAGGATTTCTAGATTTCAGCGTGATGCAGCGTGACCCTGACCGTTTTGAATAAAAGCCGGCCGGCCCAAGCAACATCAGCTCACTTCGAACCAAGCTCTTGCATAGCAAGGTGCTGCTACGCTGAGCCAAGGCACATGGTTGCCGGATCTACGCAGAAGTTATCTTCAAAATTGTTATAGTCACAAAAGTGCTGCGATACATGTGGAACTTAGTAAGTTTTCGGCAGAGAGAATCACTAAGGTGATTGATATTTTTCTACGGACACTGGTGAAATATTTTATTTCTACATGGACATATGCTAGACTTTGTCTAGAAAGTACTTTGTCACAGTCCAGTAATAATCATTCAATACGTGGATATTTTAGTCCAATTCAGTCAGTTTCATATTTGTAACTTGATAACCACTCCGATCTTTCAGTATATTGAAGGCCAGTCTATCACGGTGTTGTTTATTAGCCGACAAAGGGAAACTATATGTTGCTTCGCGCATGATAGATGGTGATAAGCCATGCCCAGGGAACGATCTTCAGAACAGCCGTTGATTGGTTTAGACTGTCAGTGTTTTCTTGTACTGAAAAGATTACCGTGAGTTATGTTACAACTGACATATTTGAGAATAGATCATTTAGATCTGACCCCATTTAAGCAAACTGTTATGGCATTAACAGAAGTAAATATTAAAATGGATCAGTAGTTACTTCAAACTTCAAGAGATATTACCACTATGTCTTGTTAGACAGATTGTGGGTATATAATGGCGGCCGATACAAGGATTAGACGTGCGTGTCCGATAGGGCATGTATCTGGATAAATCTGGTACAGACCAGGTTCACTACGCTTCAAGACCAACGAGAAATGTAAGCCACATTTTGACTTTATATTATGCCTAGCTAATTGGAACAAACTCATTTTCTGCAGATGACCAACACATTTATTTTTCTTCGTATTTAAATCTTGCAATGATTTACGCAAGACATATTAGAGTTATTCTGAGTATTTTCAGCACTCAGGACAGTTTAGGATCGATGACCGAGCATAACGAGGATTTATTTGAATATTTCATATTTTCAGATAATCACGGAAAACAGCCGATGTAACTGTAAAAGTTAATAATTATTTTTGTTGAGAAATGGATATTTTATCCATATTCGAAGATTCGAACATGTGGATTCTCACATAATGAAATAGTAATTAAATATATTTAAAATAATATAACAAATAATAATAATCCACTAATAATAATAATAATAATGATTTTCATAACTTTTCTAAATAATTCTTGGATCTTATATTTTCTAATAATCACATTTATTGAGAGAGAGCCTATGAAGTAGTTTAATCATTTCTAGTTTGGAACAGGTGATTTTCCGAAGGAGAGTGGTTAGCGCAAGCCCGCATTCAACCAACGTTACAGTTCTGGTCGAACAGTTAATATTTGCAATGAGCAAAGTATATTTTTCAGATAACACGGAGAGGCATGAAACGGGAAGCAATTGATAATTGTATCAAATAGGATATTTTTGTATTTATATAAAATCATGACGTAGATACACATTCGAAAGTGAAATAAAGAGTATCATAAGTATGGTAAATTCACGGGTTGAACTGAATGGTAAAATAAAATAAACTTGTAAGTTTATAAATCTTCCAGTGTTGATAACAAGCAGAGGCTTGATTTATTGTATAAATTTTGGGAAGAAAATTTATGTGTGTGGAGTAGTTGAAATGCCATTCCCAGGGACGCATGTTTAAGTCGCAGGAATGAAGAGGTTTTTATTTGAGCATCAATCAAATAGCAGGTTCGATGACTCAGTGTTATAGAAGGAGTATTGGAGCTACACATTACGTCGTATGAATGACCCGAAAGTTATTTCTTAAAGACCATCAGTTCTTATTTTCAACCTTGTTTACGGATTCCATTAAGACTTTGATTTTGCTAGAACCCGGATTTGTCATGATAGTATTTTATTCTTCTTCAGAGGAAGACCTTTGCCGTTGTTGTTGGAATATTGTGTTCTTATAAAAATCATAGAATGGGCCACTGCCAATTAAAAATAATTCTATAACCACGAATAATTTGAAGGATGTTTTCAATCCTAGTGCCATGAACTAAATGAATTTATTATGAAGCTACAATTCTTATTTCCGCATTCTGTCGAAGAATTGCAAGTTGTAAAAGTTACTAAAATGGCCACAAATATAAATATTTTTCTTAATAATGATTCCAAGTGGAAAATCGAATAGTTGGATGGTCCAACAATTTATTGATCAAGTTGATGATTCAGAAATCATATATTTTGTTAGGAACTTGAAGTTCATAATCGAGTCACTTCTCGAAACGTTTCATGTCAGAAGAACAATTAATTTTGTTGTGCTTCGCACAGTTCTTCGATGCTATGCTCAAGGTCAAATACTTTTCAGATGTTATTAATATGTGTAAATAATTTGTGTTGATTCAGAGATAATAATATTTTTTGACGATATTTTTTTGAAACTGGAAAAACAAGTGAAAATTAAAATTCTATGAACATTTATTCTACGAGTGTTAATATTATGTAAAAATTCAAACAGTGAACTACAGTATTTCCAGTAAAGACAATTAAGTTTGAACTGGATTTAATCATGAATAATCGATATAATTTTGGAACACAGTCTACAGGACTAATAATCAGACTTGTGTTTCCAAAGATAATTGTCCAATGTGTTGGAAAATTTCTGTACATTGTGTAAATAGGAATGTGGGTCGCCACACATGAATGATGCTGTTTTGAGCATTTTATTTTGCAGTCAATTTTAAATTCAAAATAAAATGAGATAATTTTACATGATGTGTTATGCCCAGTTGAATCTCCTTCTATCCTTATTGTTGCATTGAGCCAAAAATCAGTAAAGCATTTTTTTATTTGATGTCGTTTTTTTGCGATTAGCTTTAACCCATCTGGCGCCCCGGGATATTTTGACTCTCGTGCTGACTGATTATTGGTAAAATGCATATATGGTCGTGCGGACTCCGGTCTAAACGGGCACAATACCACAGTAATCAAAACTGAAGCACTATATGCCCCTGAAACACTGATCATTGAGGGTAGATCTCTCATCAAGGACTTAGAGAAACAAGAAAGGGAAATATTGAGGAAAATCTTTGGTCCAGTCTGCTCAGAAGGAATCGGGGTGAAACGAAGTCTTGGAAGATTTATCAGCATTCTGAAGAGATCACTGACACCTTCAGGAAAAGGCAATTTTAACCTTCCAGAGTCGCTGATATATTTTGTGCTATTGTCTGAGTGATTTTTAAAGGAATTTTCAAGACATGACTTTTTAACTTTTGTATTATTATTGATTTAAGCCCGCGAAGCTCTCTTCCGTTCCCAATATCTCTTGAGTCCGGCTGCAAGTTTTTCATTTCTCTCCTACGAGAGGGGTTTCCTACACCTAAGACACTTTGGGAGGCGGGGACCAATAGTTAACGATTTCAGGAAATTGGATCGTTGTTAGACATCTAGGTCAGAAATCCCAGCGGAATCCAAGGCTTTTTGGACTTCATTAAGCCATAGGCTTCCAGTCTTGTAGCTCTTAATCAAGGAGAAGATCCTCTTGGTAAGCCTGCCGTTGTCCATTCACAGAATGTGCCCGTAGAACAAAAAGCTGCCTACGTCGTACGTTGGTATTGGCCAATTCCAACCATTGATACCTTTCGGAGTTTACTTTCAGTCGGTAGGTTCCATCTGGAAGCAATCTCGGCCCATGAATTTTTCTGAGAATAAGTTTTTCAACCTTCTCCAGATTATCCATAGTACCTATCAGGAGAGTTTCTGCAGCGTACAAAACTCTGGCAAGACAACAGCTTTGTAATGAAAGATCTTGGCATTCTACAAAATAAACTTCTTGTTGTAACGGTTCTGAGACAACTTTTTTATATCGTTTAAAAAAAACATTTTAAAATAGGAAAACTGTACGAAATATGAATTACTTCAGGGAAACAATGGAATTAACATCGTAAAAATCAAGCATTCTTAAATATACTACACTTGTATCTGAATCACCACTGATCTTATCTCGGTCAGTTTTATTGTCACTTGATAATCAACTCTCAATATCTACAAAACAATCGTCTTCAAAGTTACTCTAATCGCTGTCCAAATACCATGTAATCGTAACACCATTATATCACACGAGCCCACCACTTCACTGTTTATATCCTACATCAGTTGATTTATTTATTTATAAATAAGTTGATAATGTCAAACACAAGTATCTATCTAACCAATCCTGAAGAATCCCACTGATAAGATTCAGCTAGACATTTCCGGTTTCAGATGCGGTTGCAAAGGTTGTCTTATATCGGGAATTATTTTGCGGAATATATCGTAAACGGCCCACAAAGCAATTATCGCGGAGTATTCCATAATGACACGGTAAGTCATACAGTAACATTCTCTGAATGAACCATCACATGTTCACCAAAAGGATTCTCAACCTTTTTCTCTCAATGAAGGTAAAGAACCAGTGGCTTAATGAAATAGCAAAAGAACTTGCAGAAATTGGAAGCACAGAAGAAATTAAATGAGATTGACCCCAGTTCAAAACAGTAATTAACGACCACCATTTTGCTGAGCAAATGGAGACAGGGACCAATAAATCATGGACTGAAGAGTGGAGGTGTTAATATTGTTATTATTATAGTACAATTAAAAGCAAACATTGCAGATCCAGATTACTACTTGGTAGGGGGCAATAACCTAAATGTTAGGTCACATTAAAAGAAGAATTATCATCATCAGTATTTGGTGGTATTAAGTTACGTGACATAATTAGTATTAATTATACAAAAATTTGTCATGCTAATCAGTTATGGTACACAATATAAGGAACTAAAATACAACTTACAATCTCAGGGAATTCTTCTGGTTCACTTTTGATAGATTGTTGGCCCTCCATAATGTTGTGGAATCTACAACACAGGATACTTAATTAATATTCAGGATGCACTGTAAGAAGTACAGGTTGTATTTTTCATTTAAATACAGATAAGTTTAATCGTATAATCCAAAACCCTTCCAGGAATTCTTCTTGTGTTTTGCTCTATTTTCTATAAATGCATTTTGTCGTACATAAAATGCTATCATTTCAATCTACGTCGGGGTTTTGAAGATGATGAATACGTTTCTCTGAAAATGTCTAACCCTTCGGAACATTCCAGAAGTGTTTCTTAGTAAGGTAACAAATATAGAGGTGGGGGTGTGGATTTCTGTTTCAAGGGGGCTAACTATTTGGTGCTGATATGGAATGCTACAACAGGAACCACATATGAATGGGCCTATTTTGGTAAAAACCTTCGGTAAGAGCGGTGTTTACCTGAACCTAATTTAGAAAATCTTAAACTAACGAAACTAGCCAAAATACCTGTAGTAATGGTATCTGGAGATGATAAAGTAATAGATGTTCACTCCTCCGCTGTCTGTAACCCGCCCGCCCCTCCCAAATCGGATCACGACTTATATACATGAAATTCCAGCTGACTCCGTCATCTTTAGCATCGTGTAGCCTGCAGTATTGCCAACCCCACTCATTCAGTACTAAATCGCATCCTGAAGACCAATGGTTTTCGCCTAGACCAATAATTCTTAGGTAGCGCGTCCCTGCGGGTCACGTTAGCTAATATATACACCCCTGGTTTCTGTCACGCACAGTGGGGATAGTCACGCATCAATGATCTTTATCCAGGCAAATTGTTTTACCTAGACCACGCGGCCCACAGACCAATATTAGTTATACAGTATATGACAGTATATTAGTTATATTTGACAGTATTTTTAATGTGCAGCAATGATATTTGACAGTATTTCCAATTCCTTATGACTCCCAGAATGGTTTGCAAATGATTTATGTTCAATAATTTACCACATTCTGGTTTGGTTCCGGTTCTGGTAATCTCCACAATTAATGAGGTGCACACCCCGAATGAAACCTGTAAAGCAGTCAGCCCGAAGGCTGGCTGGATCCTCAAAAAATACCGCCGTTAGGTTAAATGTGAGTAGATACCCACTAAAACCAAAGTAGCGCTATATTGAGGCGTACTAGGCAAGAAGAGGAGTGAGACAGTTTGCCATTGCTTTCTTCACTGAGTCAAAACAGTAGTACTAACCCTATGAGTAGAACCTTTCACAGCATCCACAAGCACTGATTGTGCCCTGAATGTCATTACTAAGCACCACCCATACCTCAGTAGCTTCCATATATTCACAGCCATGAGTGAGACTTTAGATATCGGTGAAAAGCCACCTTTTAGTCTAGCCTGTGCAAACAGACAAATGTAGGGGCACATGACCTCGTAGTTCCGCCCCTTGAAACAACAATAACAGACAAATGCAAATGTACTGCATTCATCAAGAGATGGCAAACAGAATGATGAAATATAAGCCTTAAGGCTTTTTCAGCAAGTGCGGAAAGCTGTAGAAAAGCATTAGCCTCTTGGGCAGTGTTAAAGTTGGCCTGAATCTTATTGCGACGCTCTCTTTGGATAGAATTAATACCTCTCATATGACGCTTGTAAAAGAGACATCCTAAACCCATAAGGTGTGAATTACCTAATCGTCTACTATCATTTGATTCAACCTGAATATGATAAGGAGCGGTATGTAGCCTAGGATGTCGTTCAGGGGTAGAATCATTTGTAAGATTCGTAACAGGAGAATATGGGTCAGATGGGGAAACCAAGGCCGGTGATATGTCTGATACCTTAGACATGAAATGTAGAGAATCGTCCAAGAAAACAATTACAGTGGTGTTAGGTTCTGGGGGGCCGTCCGGAGGAAGGGTGTGACGACTCCCCACACTATCCTGCTCCATTGGAAAATAAGAATCACACACAACGTACCGGTACTCACCTCAAGTAGAACTAAACCGTAGGGGCAAATGTACACTTAAACAAATATATTACTGAAAAATGAATACTCCCAAACACTTGTTTCGGAAAACAGCGCACGAACCGTTTCGTGTGAGTACCACTACCGAACTGATGTTAATTAGGCTAAGTGGAAGTGAACTGAGGTAGCTGCACAGGTATTGTAAATCGTCACTAGTTGTATACAGGCATTCAGACGTTACAAAATACTGCCTGATGTTACTAAACACCCAGTTCAAACTAGATACATTAAGGTCTCTCACTAGAGGGTAGCTTGTATATTGTCGTCTTATAGACGTTCCTAGTTACACAATCATACCTCTGTATCTTGTACAAATAAATATTGTAAATTGAGTGTTACTTTTCTTTACTGGGCACTTACGTGTCCAGCCCCCCCGTTAAAAGTCAATAAAAATTAAGAAAGTGTCGCTTTGGTAAGAACATAAAATAATTGTAAATTTTGTTGTACCCTAACTTATTGACTACCGTAAGTTATAAACAATATTAAGATTGAAATTAGACTAACTCGTGGTGTAGTGGCTAGCATTCTTGGCTGCTGCCCCGGAGGTTCGAATTCGATTCCCGGCTCTGCCAAGAAATGTTTCTAGTCTGAGGGCTGGAACGGGGTGAGGCAAAACTGTGAATTCCACAGTACGGTACCGAGTAATACATTATCAACTTGTATGACAAAATTTAAAAAAAAACTGTTTACCTTTCTGCTTAGTAAATTGACAAATATTTAGAAATTTGCCATTCATACTCCATAGGCCATAATAGAAAATTCAGTAAGTATAAAATTTTATTTGCGTGTTGTGTTGTATTATTGCCAGTAATTGTAAGCTACATAAACTTTGAAACTTATCTAAAATATTCACACATAGTTATATGCTCTAAGATATTGGTTGATATTCCTGGGTATTTTGCAGTGACAATCCCCTGAGAATACTCACAATTTTCCAGGATTGCCAGCCCCCACCCCCGAGAAAAAAAATGTATATACGCCCCTGCACGGACTCAATTCTCTTTAGATCGGAAAAACATGCATTTCGGCTAAAATTTAACAAATGTTCGTGATGTCGGAGATCAGTCATTGAAGTAACCACTGCCGGCTGGATCGCAACACTTCTGGTTGCTTTAAACTGCCTGCCCATTCGCGTATTTCTTAAACCTCCTGGACTACAGCATACGCCGTATTTTAAGACTTCTGATTGGCGGATATTTAACTGTATGAGAATATTGATAGTTCAAAGTCGCCTTCGCTGTAATAACGCCCTCGGTTGTAATCCAGGAGCATTATTTCTGCCAGCTCCTTATACTGTAGCAGTAGTTCAGAGTCGTCCAATTCATCTGCTTTGCGTTTAGGTGTAAAAAATTCATTAAACAAAGTTGAAACATGTGCTAATTAAAACTGTAGTTCCTGGAATGACTGTGTATGTTTTAATATCATTTTAAGAGTTGTTTAGTGAGAGCATTTTAACAATAATAAGCCCCCAGGTGAGCGATTATAACCTATATTAGTATTTCTTGCACAATTTGTGCGCAATAAAACGTTAATAATAGTATTTCGCAAAATGTGCATTGAATGTGTAGTTTGCTATGAACATATTATGATAATGAGTGAGGGAGTTACAAGGGAATGTTAGGCATTATATAATTGCATAATTAGTAGGCAGGCAATGAACAGAAATTAATGTTCCGACTTGGTAGGTCTCCTGGCGATTTAAGACATATAGGCTAATATTACTGTCGTTTAAATGTGTAGGTATGTAACTTATATAGCCTAATATAATAAAACAAGGAGATATATATTTATTTCCACATTTCATATAAGGGTCTCAAATCCCTATCATTGGCTAATTTTTATTTGAATAGGTTTTTGTTATTGGCACAGGACAACCACTTTGACTCTTGACGGACTGTTATACGATGCCAGGTCTAGTACTGTACAATAGATATCAATGAAGTGAAAAAGTTTGTTTTGAAGTCGAGAGTTTAAAGTTCTTTCAAACAGTAGCCTACAAGTGAGGTAAGAAAACACACGGGGTAACTCTAATAAATGAAATGGTATAGCTTAGGCTATGTGCAAGTGGCAACTTTATGATCGTTGACGCAGTTTTACTAGGTTACACAGTATAGTCCAAGGTTTGAACGTAGCTTATCTAAGAAAAGAGAGAGGCATGGTATTAATAACATAAAATTTTAAGTGTGTTTATGTTTTAAGTAGCTTAATTGTTTTTTTTTAAGAGTTATTGCAGCCAAGTGGCCATACAATAATTTTTTAATACATTTGATTGTTTGAGATGTATCTACAGGGTCTTTCATATAAAGTAAGAACGGCGGTTTTGTCATTCGCCGCTGAAGCCGGCTTGGCCGAGCTTGTGACGCGCCACGGCCCCCTGCTGTAGTATTGAAAGAGCGCGCATAGCACAAACTTGACCTTGCAATAAGCGTGCAGGTGTTGTCAGTCACCAGTCTGAACCTCAGCTGCTAACATGTTGAGACAGTTATCATTGCAACATCGTATTTTTGTATGTAAATTTTATTTTAATTACGATTCGGCTCGGCGGGTACGTGATGCATTTGTTCAGCAATTTCCTGATGAAGTGCCACCTTCACTAGCACAGATTCACGTAATTGTAAATAACTTTGACACTACTGGTTCAGTGCTCAATAAAAAACACAAAATATAAAATCAGAAAAAATACAGTGGCATGACTCGCTCGCGTCAGCCAAAATGTGGTTACTAGATACAATGCCAGTATAATCCAGGAAGGACGACACTTTCAGCAACTTTTGTAAGGTAATATTTCATAGAGGATTGTACACACGCTTAAAGCAGGGGGCCACGGCTCGCCACAAGCTCGGTCAAGGCCACCACACTAGTGGATAACAAACCCGCCGCTTGGCGTTCTTATTTTATATGAAAGACCCTGTATGTCTTTACTCTTCAGAACTAAGTTCCATTAGTGATCTTGTAATGTTCTTGCATAAGAGGATGTGGTATTTGTCGCACTTTTCGTTGCACTGTATGCACACGCATTTCTCCGAGATGCTGTGGTATGATGTTATGCGGCATGTCTTGTGATGGAAGCCATGGACCGCCAGCCTCATGACTGCGCTTCTCATCTGCTGGTTAGCTTTTGCCCAGCTTCGGTCGATCATGGCGCTCATGCCGTAGAATTCTTCTTCTACTTTTTCCTTCTTTTGCTGCCTTTCTGTTAGGAGATTGCTGTATGCTTTCGTGGTTGGTAGTAGTAGGAGTATATTTTAGTTCCTCTATCAGGAAAGATTCTCTTGCCAGTAAATATGTATACCTGGAGGGTGTATATTTTGAGATGCCTAGTGCTTTCTTTAGATACAGTGCTTTTACATTCTCTATTGTTCTTAGATCTCTTGTTTTCAAGTAGTCCCATATTATTTGAAGTCCATATGTCAGGATTGGTACTATTTTGACTCTGAAAATCTTCATTGCGGTGTCTAATGTTAGTGATTGAATTTTTCTGATGTCCCTCATTGCAGCGATGGCGGTTATTGTCTTTTGTTTTATGTGTTTGTTGAAGGAGTTTCCTGATGTTTGGAAGGTGATTCCTAGACATTTGTATTCGTTTACTATTTCTATTTGCTGTTGTAGTTTGTCTGGCTAAGAGAGAAGGTGATTTCCATGGAGGCTTGGCCTGCTAGGGTCATTAAATGCCAAGTGAGGTTTGTGCCAGAGCCGAACATAAAGAAGGGGAAACATGGTGTATCCTACAGTGAGGTACTTCTCTATGAAACGGAACCTGCCGTTGTACTTGTGGTCACCCGAGCCGCACCTACAGCAGGGAAAACTTGGCGTATTCTACAGTGAGGTACTTCTCTATAAAACGGAACCTGCCGTTGTACTTGTGGTCATGTGTATTTGTGTTTATTATCATTTTTTGATACTCGTGAGCTTTATTGTTTAGTTCTGGTGAAATATTCTCAATTCAATATAATTGTGGTAGCAGTACCTAACCAAAATACCTGTAGTAATGGTCAGGAAAATATCTGGAGAAAATGTAGTAATAGATGTTTCCTCCTCCGCCGTCTGTGACCCACCCAGCCTTCCCAAATAGGATCACAACATATATAGCCAAAATTACAGCCGTGACCGCCATTATTCCAAATCAATCATCATCGGTTGCGGTAGTTCAGTATTCAGGTCTCTTCGTTTGGTCTGCTGGTCTGTCATTAACAGTACTGCCAACCTTGCCCTTATGGCACTATATAAAACAAAGAAGTGCTCAGTTCATTCTCTAGTGCGCATATTCGTGTGCGACACTCAGTTCATTTGATAGTGTGCTGAATTGAATCATTTATTCACTATGGATTGTCGAGTTGCCAGATAACAATCAGTAACTTCAATCGCCGGTTCTATGATCAACCTGAGAAGTTGCTGAAGCTATTGCAACACTACATTTTCGTGCCAAAAACACTACCGTGCACGAAATGCCATCGTGAAGCGGAAGTTAGGAGAATAAAACATAACCTATCTGTAACCTACAATGAGAGGGAAGTCGAGGCCGCACCCACACGCAACCATTCTAACCTTCGTTTTGTCCAATCCAATGTTTTTGACAATGGTTACAGCCTAATGCGCCCAGATCATTAGTTTTGTGTCAGCCGTGCCCTGCTAGCTGCGCGCGGCCAAGGCCGCACCTACACCGACCATTCTAACCTTCGTTTTGTCCAATCCAATGGTTTTTGACAATAGTTACAGCCTAACGCGCTCAGATCAATAGTCTTGTGTCAACCATGCCCTGCTAGCTGCGTGCGGCCGCACCTGCACCCAACCATTCTAACCTTCGTTTTGTCCAATCCATTGTTTTTAACAAAGGTTACAGCCTAATGAGCCCAGATCATTAGTTTTGTATCAACCTTGCCCCGCTAGATGCGCGCGGCCGAGGCCGCACCTACACCGACCATTCTAACCTTCGTTTTGTCCAAACCAATGGTTTTTGACAATAGTTACAGCCTAACGCGCCCAGATCAATAGTTTTGTGTCAACCGTGCCCCGCTAGCTGCGTGCGGCCGCACCTGCACCCAACCATTCTAACCTTCGTTTTGTCCAATCCATTGTTTTTAACAAAGGTTACAGCCTAATGAGCCCAGATCATTAGTTTTGTGTCAACCTTGCCCCGCTAGCTGCGCGCGGCCGAGGCCGCACCTACACCGACCATTCTAACCTTCGTTTTGTCCAAACCAATGGTTTTTGACAATAGTTACAGCCTAACGCGCCCAGATCAATAGTTTTGTGTCAACCGTGCCCCGCTAGCTGCGTGCGGCCGCACCTACACCCAACCATTCTAACCTTCGTTTTGTCTAATCCAATGGTTTCAGCCTAACGCCTCCAGATCGATGGTTTTTGATTGCGGTATAGTGAAGTTGTCACCATTGCCTCATACAATCTATATTTACAAATACATTAATACACAAAAGCCCAAGTATTTCTTTTATCACATAATTACGTTACGTGTTGTATTTTGTATCGAACATGTTAGCAACTACTGACGTCAATGTGAGCGCCTTGTTGTGAGACCTCGCTGCGGCAGTTACTGCTCGCGTCTAAGCTCTGTGAACTTGCGGCATGAAGGGCAGAGGCAGGGTAGGAGCTGGCGAGAATTGACGAGCCTCTCGACAGGCCGCCGTGTTACCTGACATTCTCGTCTATTCCAATACTGTTAACATAGGGTCTTTTCTGAAACCAGTGTGGCGTTGGGAATGAGTGAGTGAGTCACCGACGAATGTATTTGCTTCTATTACTACGCAAGGACCGAGAAACCTCATCACTCGTCACCACGACTACTCATAGTCTGCGATGCACATTCTTCTCAGGTCCATGCAGCTTAGACCCGAGCAGTACACATACTAACAAATCTGACGAACATGGCTCCGGTTGTTAAATAAAACACATATTTACGTGATTTAGCACATATATCGGGTGCAGTCGGTGCAAAAGTGATCAAGGTTGGAAATTAAAATTTATAATGTCCCCCGAAAAGATAAAATAAGGTATGAAAATTATATATTGTCGAAATGGAAGCGAAAAACAAAAATGTGATACGTCGTTCATAATTAATATAATTTTTAGCTAGATTATGTATTAGAGTAGGTTGGTCTACTGTGAGACCCCAACTTAACCTATATGAATGAGACAGGCTTAATAACATGTCTGCCTTTACATAGCCCTGATTTATTGGAACAGGGTTAAACTGTTGATCTCATTGTATTTCATTTCGTTTCACAGGGCATGACCCTCTTCAAGAAAGGCAGCAGATTATATACCACAGTTGTCCAGTAGTGGGACCGGAAAGCCTACAGGCTGGAACTGTCTGAACTCTTATCCGAGCAATGGAATCAGGCAAAGGTAACTTATTGATGAAACTTTTATCTATTAATTTTACACCAGTTTTGTATAGGCGAAATAGGTAGGCTATAGTGCGTCTCTACCTTAAAAGACAGTATGCATTAAATGGGGCGCGCTGATGCCAGATCTACTGCATATACAAAGTTCTGCAAGGACGGGCACATGATGTAATATAACTCATATACAGGCGTGCTTTTACGGAAAACTCGGGAAATTTCCAAAATATTTGTTTGTTTTATATAACTGTAACTCATACCTTGCAGCGAACAACACTACGATATTTAGATATGATACGCCGAACCTCAGAGCGCGAGTTTAATGCACACATTATAACAATTTATATTTTTCAATTATTCATGAATATGATAATATTATAATATGTTATTCCGGGGATGAACAAAGGCAAACCACGGAAACCACTTAGAGGATGGCTGAGGTAGGAATCGAACCCGCCTCTTCTCAGTTTTGTCTCATGAAGTTTAGTACACCCGTTCCAGCCCTCAGACCAGAATTAAATTTCTTGGCGGAGCCGGGATTCAAACCTGGGCCTCCATGGTGACAGCCAGGAATGCTAGCCACTACGGTACGCAACGAAGCGGACAATTTATAAAGAACTCAAGGACCACTTCATTTCACAGTTTAACTTCACACCATCAGTCGGGGAGATACTGGCCTGAGTAAACAAACTTACACAGCGTCAGCGCTGGGCAGGAGGAATAAGTGCGATAACTTATGAATGCTATCTGATATCGAGCTCGGGTTTGTTTTAAAAACTTTTTCACATATTAATGAACATTTCTTCTCGCTTAGTCACCAACGTAAAGTCAATAGCAAAAAAGTTTGTCGCTACGTGACTTTCCTGTGATACCATCTCAGATTTTTCAAGTAACATTTAAGATAAAAATTCATAACTTTCTTACTATGAAAATAATTACTGCCCTGAGAAATAGAGTATCTTCTACCAACATCAGGCAATCTAAAAATAAATTCTTGATCTGTTGGCGATCATTAGTTCATTATCTATGGCGTGATAAGTTTTATATCTGCAAAAATATAGATTCGAGCTAAAATATCGTAATTGTGAAAATTGGGCCATGTGTTAATTATTTATGGCTTTTATTTTTACATCATCATAAAGAGCGGAAAATTCTCTATAAGACCACGCAAACAGTTTCTTAGATTTGTCACTTTCAATTATTGGGAAATGTCAACATTGCCGGGGTGGAAGTGGACGAAGCTAATTGCAGGACATAGGAGTGCGAGTGAGAGGCAACTACTACATTTAATTCCATACTGTCTTTTAAGGTTGAGACGCTCTATAGATCAGGATACGCTTTAAAGGGAAATCTATTATACCAGTCTTCAGGATGATGTATTGGGTGCTATGAACTTAACCTATGTGAAAGGGACAGACTGGACAAAAGCGCATAAAGAGTGTGCTACTAAGGCATTTCATATGCCGAGTGTGAACTGTGTTTGCGAATTGTGTGAAGAAAGGTGTGATAGATATCATGTACTAACTTGCCCTGAATGGCTTGAATCACTACGGTACGGTATTAAATTTCTGTACTCCTCTGTATTGTATCTATGTACATTGTGCGCATTTCTCTTAGTATTAATATGAGACAGGCTTAATAAGTTTACTTCCATTCTTCGTACCGTTCTAGCCCTGTTCCAATAAACCAGGGCTATGTAAAGGCAGAAGAGACAGGCATTAGGAGTATTCGACATCATATTGGTCCGAATTGACTGATATTCCTATTTGACTAGTAAGTTAAATGCACCAATAGTCGTCATGTTAAGACTGATTTAGTCAAGAAAATATATATATATCTTATACCTTTTGGTAATTTAAATCAACACGACCACTGTACCTAACCTCAAACACTAGGAAACTCTCAATGTCGAAAGTATTCATTTTCGGAAAAATTATGTATTAAAAGAAATATAGGTTTTTGTGTTAGTAATCGTCACGATGTATTTAGATTTTTCCAATATCCGTCACCCGTTTGCACCAATTGCCGCCACATCGTTCGTTGTCCTTATCTGCTGTTTATAATGCATTTCTGTCAATATTGTTGGGTAAGGCACCGATTTATTGACATGGAGGCTAACATTTACGAATAATGCAGTACCAGTAATTATTTAAAAAAGGGAAAGACAAAAAATGGGCATCAGCAATCGTGAATGGCGGGTAGACATACGGGCATGAAAAGATCGTAATTCTGCTCTAAACACATTTATTATAATTTATTTATATATTTCTTAAAGTGCATTAGAAATACAACAGAAATAATATTAATAATAATTCAAATTCGAACAATATAACCACAAGAACATTTATTGATGTAGGCTTCCCCGACTGTTGTTCAAGAGCAAATGTCAATTTCCGGGCTGTTATGCCGTGATCTTTTTTTTTTTTTTTGCCGGAAGATGGGAGACGTAGTCACATAAAAAGTGAGACCAGACCATGGCATAATATAACGTCTGCGTTGAACAATCGCCGAGGGTCTGACAAGATAGACTGCAAGTCGTTTTCCACCAGATAGCTGTAGGTTTTAATTTGAAGTTCTGTAACTGCAGCACTGTTTACTGTCAAATTTTAAGGGGTTCATAAAGACAGACTTGGATTTCTTTATAGGAAAGATTCACACCATTTTCTCCCCGGCCGCCCATCTTTGAAAGGAGAGTCCCTCTTCAATTCTTTTGTGAGGCACTGGACGCTATTTTGCAAATCGTCCTTTGTTACGGAGAACTCCGCTTTTCCTAGTGAGAGTACCCGTTGAACTAACACCCTTTGTAAAAAAGGAACGTGGGCCCATCTTCCTCTCTCTAGTTTTTCCTTTAATTTTGTCCGAAAGGGCGTTTCTCGGAACACCATTCCTCTCCGCGGCCATTGTAATACACATGCCGTCCTCCTCAACGACCTTAATAGCAGCTTCCATTTGCTGAATATCGTGTGCTTTTGGACATATTGCTTGAAAGCAAAGATTTAATCTTAGAATATATTTTTCATCTCAATTTAAAAAGAAACCTCTTTAGCACAGCAAAAAACCCTAGGCCAAGATCTACTGATAATAATAATGTTATTTGTTTCACGTCCCTTTTAACTACTGCGACATTTAGAGACCCCGGGGTGCCGTAACTTTGCCCCTAAGGGGATATATAACGTGTCACTAAATCTACTGACACGGCTCCCTCGCATTTGCGCACCATCAAATTCCAGATGGCTGCGCCAGGATTCGATCCTGCAACAGCAGGCGAGAACGTTACCGCTGAGCCACGCAGCCAGCGTAGACCTACGTCCGTCAAAGAGACAGATCTACTTAATAACGGCACACTGTAAATGTTTATTGGTTCTGAAACGTTAACGCGAACTTTAACATTATCATGCACTAGTATTCGTCACGCATGTGCTCTAAAGATCGTCAGCCATGACAACTATTGGGCACGATGATCAAACGACAATTTAATTAATGCAGGGTGCATGAGGGCGACATTATAAGTATATTGCCGCTGTTAGTTAGGTCTTACAAGGAGAAATGACAGTGTGCCAGTTTTCATCACAAATGACGAGCATTGGTAAAGTGAGATTTTTTCATCCAGTGTTCGTCACCAGCATTTCTTACCAAACTCGGAACGTGAGCAGGAAATAGCAAAACGCATATGTTACAGAAACAATTACCAACTATATCACACACTTGTCATCATCTTGCACAGTTTCCAGCCACTGGCCGGGTCTGTTTGGAACACAAGCCTCTCCAACGTCTTCTGTCTTCCCACCATCTCTCAGCCTCCACCCTTGTCCTGTCGTCTCCTCTCTTCTTCACGCTTTCCTCCACCCCCTTCAGCCACCTGTCTCTCGGTCTCTTTCCTTCCCACTTCGTCTCGTGTATCCTCCTGGGTATCCTCTTCTCCTCCATTCGTTTTACATGTCCATACCATCTAAGTCTAGATTTCTCTATACCATCCTGTAATGGTTCCTCCTTCATTAATTCTCTGGTCCTTTCATTTCTTATTCTGTCCATCTTTGTAGCTCCAATACTGCTTCTCAAGAACCTCATCTCACTGGCCTGTATTTTGCTCTTCTCCCTTCCTTTCATAACCCAGGTCTCCGAGGCATACGTCAGGATAGGGACATAGTACGTCCGATATACAGGTATGATCTTTTTGCTGTTCTGAGGGACAGCGTTGCTCCATAACATGCTTCTCACACTCCTCCGGAATGCTTCCGCCTGTCTTCCCCGCTCATTTATTTCTCTATAGTTTCTTCCATTATCTTGTATCAGGCTTCCCAGATACTTGAAACTCTCCACTTTCTTCAGCTGTTCCCCACCAATTGTTATTCCCGTTGTGGTTCTTTCCTTCTTCCTTGTTGTGATCACCATCTCACTCTTATTTATGCTAAATTTCATCCCATATCCTTGCATTATTCCATCCCACACATCCAACTGTTCCTGTACCTTCTCCTCCTTGTTTCCCCAAATCATCAAATCATCTGCAAACACCATTGCTTTTATCTTTCCTTCTCCAATTACTTGTTCCACTCGGGTCATTATGTCATCCATCACCACAATGAAAAGTAACGGTGACAGTGCACTTCCTTGTTTCAGGCCGTTTCTCTGTTCCAACCAATCCGATCTCTCTCCTCCCACTTTCACACAGCTCACGCTTCCCTTGTACATCTCCTTTATCCTCCTTATAGTCCATTTTTCTACTCCTCTATCCTCCAGGGACTTCCGTACTTTGTTTCTGCATACACTGTCATATGCTTTCTCAATGTCCAGGAAGGCCATCAGAAGATCTGTTCCATATTCATAGTGCTGTTCTTGTAACTGCCTTTCAGCAAAAATCAAATCCACTGTGGACCTTCCTGCTCTGAAGCCATGTTGTTCTCCCCTATCCCTCCTTCTATCCTTGTCCTAATTCTCCTTTCCAAAACTTTCTCAAACATCTTTGCACAATGTCTCATCAGTGTTATTCCCCGATAGTTTCTGCATTCTGTTCTACTACCTTTCTTGAAGATCGGGACAATTATTCCCTTTTTCCAGTCCTCTGGGGTCTTCCTTTCCTTCCATCACTCGGTACAACCATTGTATCCCCACCTCTCCTGCTGCTCTCACCATCTCCACACTTAACTCATCCACACCCGGTGCCTTCCCTCCTTTCATCTTCCTCACTGCATCTTCCACTTCTTTCCACGTTAAGTCCTTTTCTCCTTGCAGTCCCGATTTCTTCCTCCTCGCCGTGGTTTCCATTTGGGTTCAGAAGTTCTTCAAAATATTCTTTCCACATTTTCTTCAGTTCTTCCCTTTTTTCTGTCTCTTGTCCCCTTTTGTTCACCATTCTAACATAATCCGTAGGATCCTTCCGCCCCTTAGTTTTTACCATCCCATACAGGACCTTTTTTGTGCCTTCACTATCCTCCATCATCTTTGTCCACTCTTCCATCCACTTTCTTCTCTCCTCAGCCACTACTCTCTTTGCCTCCTTATTTCTTTCCTGGTACTCTTCCATCCTATTTTGATACCACCTCCTAAAGGCTCTATTCATATCTTTTGTCTTCTCATTCCACCATGGTGTTTCCTTCCACCTCTTCTTACTACTTGTCCTCCCACATACTGCTTCTGCTGCACCTACTAGTGTCTTCTTAAATCTAGCCCATTCCTCTTTCTTCATATGTTGGAATTCCTTCCTTTACCATTTTGAGGTACTCGACCCTTCTGTCTCTTTCTTTCAGTTTTCATATCCTTATAGGTCTTTCCTGGTTCTCAGTCCCTTTCTTCTCCTTAGTCCCTCTCAGGTTCATTACCAGCAATCGATGGTCGCTATCCAAGTTCTCCAATGGTATAACCTTGATGTCCGTGATGTTCTTATTTAATTCTTTCTCATACAGTATATAGTCGACCACCAACTTCCTGGTCAAGTCATCACTGTACCATGTGATTGTGTGGCTCTCTCTTTTCTTGAACCAGGAGTTCCCAACTAGCAGGCTGTATGTTCTTTTGACAGAAGTCCAACAGTCTCTTTCCTTCCTCATTTCTTCTGCCCCAACCCTCTGGTCCAAGCACACTCTCATACCCTTGTCTTTATATTCCTACATGGGCATTCAGATCCCCCATAACAATCATGTTCCTTCCTCCCAGCTGCTTCTGCAATTCCTCTTCAGAGGCGTAGCCTACTTGTGGAGCATACACTTGCACTTTCACTTTCATTCTCTTCACTTCTTCTTTTAAACCATCTCGTACGACTACTCCCACTCCATTCCTCTTTCCCTCTTCATTCCCACTCCAGTACAGTCTATAGCCTTTTCTCAGCTCTCTGCTTCCTTCCCCTTTCCACTTTGTTTCTGCCAATCCCAATAAATCCAACTTCCTTCTTTCCATCATATCCACTATCTCCTCCACCTTCCGCGTCAGCGTTCTTATTTTTAAAATTCCAAATCTTAGTCCATGAACACAGCTAGGTCTTCGTCCATTGTATCCGTCCTGTCCGAGGCCTGTTCCCTTCTTGAAAGCAAAAGTCTTATCCACTACTGGCTTGCTGGGCCTATCGTAGCTTCACCAGAGCCCCTTTAGCCGTCACTTTTCAGGGTTCCTGTAGGACCTTCACCTTCACAGCTACCGTAACGGTCCCGGGGCACTGGATTACTTCTGTGTTATGGTTGTTCAGATGTGACAACCTCTAATGGGTAGATAGGATAGCGAAATTCTTAAAGGTGCCCTCCAATAGACAATTTCAGACACCCTAGGCGATATTACGTATTGAAATTATGAACCCTGGTCTCTACTGAACCTCATATATGTGCTAAAGTTCGTAAATATGTGTTTTTATTTCTTGCTATCTTCATTATTATTATTTTCAGGTGATATAAGGCCAGTATTGCCTTTGGGGGAAAGGAAGAGGACCACTGAGATGCTTATGATTTTTACACATTCAGTTACATTTTGACCCAGGGGCTACTTTTCATATCAAGCAGCTACTCTATTGTCCTTGTGGGGCTCAGTTCACTCTCTTCCAGCACTTTCATTAATCTTTAATCTCAGTTAGGGCTAGGGGAGATGAAATTTCTGAGAGGGAAGAATGTCCCTTCATTGCAGGGTTGCTGTACATAAGATATTGACTTGTTCTTAAAAGGGGAGGATACGATCCATGGGTCACCGATTCGAACCATCCTTAGTACGTGTGTCGGGCATGACCAGGCGTGTATCAAGTGCAAGTAGTAAGGTGCGCTTCTCAGCTGTTTCTGAGAAATGAATTACAGTGGAATCTCGTTAGTACGTTTTTCAAGGGACTGAAAAATTTGGACGTCATATGCGGGAAAACGTACTACCGAAAAACGCCATACTGCATTTACAACGTATAAGAAAGAACGCGGCGTATATATGGACGTAAAATCGCCGACCTTAGTAAGTGATTGTATGCACTACTACAGTCACGACATAAACATAGGTTATCAGTAACTTACACGCAATAAATAACATAAAAATTAATTACTGTACCTCTACACTACAGTATAATACAGGGTCTTTATTTTTGCTTAGCAAGGACATTCTCGCTCTCGCGCTCTGCCAGTGACGGCTCTGTTGCCGGCGACAGCGCACGCATATGTAGGCCTACGGCAGAATACGGTGCTTAAAATCAGTAGCCTGCCATGCAGTTTTACTGGCCATGATTTACAGTAGATGCTGAAAATGTTCCCCATCCGCTTCCAAACACATATAATACAGGGTCTTTCTTTATATTTGATCAGCAAGGACGCACTCGCGCTCCGCCAGTGACGGCTCTATCGCCGGCGACCGCGCACGCATATGTTTGAAGCACGGGCTTGCTTGAACCACTTCAATAAAGCGCTTTCTAGTTCAGGAAACTGTCCCTCTCGCACACGTTTCCTTTTGCCACTCACCCCTTCTTCAAATGCACGTTCAATTTCCTTCCTTTTGCCGAGAATCTTGTTCAGTGTAGACGGAGGAATGTTCCACTTTCGCGCTATATCCACACGCTTCCTGTGAGGATTGCAGTCCACGTCTCGAATGTATTTAATCTTCTCGTCATTAGTTATCTGCTGTACTTTCTTCTTATCCATTATGAAACACGCAATAAAATAGGTCATAACTGGACGTGAACACTAAGAACTAGAAGACAATAGTGCGGAACACGAAGACAATAATGTGCCTACGTGAGAAATAAACAAAGGGAAGGGGGTGAAGGGCAGCGGGAGAGAGACACGTCACCTGTGTTGTGTCATAGCTATAGCCACTTCTATGCCGTCAAACACAATAAAATCATCTACACTGTCAATAACTAGCAGAAAATATGAGGCAATATCGCGTCGTGTTTTCCAGAAGCCGAATTTTAAAATTAAATAAGAATAAAATACGGTTCACTAACAAATAGTTCAACGGAGATTTGATCGTTGTAAGCGGGAATAGAGAACGTATTAAGGGGAATGGATATATCAACATGAATTTAGTAGGATAGGGACTTGAGAAAGGAGAGAAAGGGCAGCGGGAGAGACACACGTCACCTGTGTTACGTCATTGCTATAGCCACTTCTACGCCGTCAAACACGATGAAATCATCTACACTATCAATAACTATCAGAGAATATGAGGCAATATCGCGTCGTGTTTTCCAGAAGCCGAATTTTATAATGAAATAAGAATAAAATCCGGTTCGCGTACAAATAGTACAACGGAAATGTACTGTTCCCTTTATATTTGGAAATTTGATCGTCGTAAGCGGGAATAGAGAACTTATTAAGGGGATATATCAACATGTATTTTGTAGAATTGGGACTGGGACTTGAGAAAATCATCACGCTAAGCGGGAAAACGTCGTAACCGAGAACGTGCTAACGAGATTCCACTGTAATTGCAATTGCAGTGCGGTATCTGTGTGCATTGTACGCTAGCAAGAAGCCAACGAGTGCGTGGTGCAGCCGTAAGAGTCCTGCTTCGTAAGTGTGGGATCGCTGGATCGAATCCCACTGGTGAGCTTTTGCAGTGTGTTGTGTTTTTTTTTTGTGGTTGTTGTAAACATTGGCAATTCTTACAAATGTAGGTGTCGTGAACATTGTTTATTTTGCAGTCAATTGTAATAACGTTTTACGTGAGTGGAAAAAGGGATTCTGAAATGGGACTTGAGAAAGGAGAGAAAGGGCAGCGGGAGAGACACACGTCACCTGTGTTACGTCATTGCTATAGCCACTTCTACGCCGTCAAACACGATGAAATCATCTACACTGTCAATAACTATCAGAGAATATGAGGCAATACCGCACTGCAATTGCAATTACAGTGGAATCTCGTTAGCACGTTCTCGGTTACGACGTTTTCCCGCTTAGTGTGATGGGGGTCAAAGTTTGTCACATTACATAATGTACAGTATTGGCATTGCAAATACATTGGTAATATACACGGTCAGGTGTGTTCTATTATATGTACCGGTATACATTTATACGTTGAAGTCCCAGGCTGTTCCGTTCATTGCACGCCTGTGAACCATCAGACCACTCTGTACCCCGCAAGCAGTGACTCATGCTATGCATATTGGTTGGAAATTGCCAATGGTTACCAGAAGAAGAAAGAAGACACTCTGCAACGGCTCACCGGTGGGATACGATCCCATGCTTACGAAGCAGGGCTCTTACTGCTGCACCACGCGCTCGTTGGATTCTTGCTAGCGTTCAACGCACATAGACGCCGCACTGCAATTAATTTCTCAGAAACGGATGAGAAGCGCACCTTACTACTTGCACCTGATATACGCCTGGTCATGTCCTTCACATGTACTAAAGATGGTTCGAATCGGTGACCCATGCATCGTATCCTCCCCTTGTAAGCTAGTGAATATGTTGTTTCTACAGTGCTAGTCTGACCTGGTGGCCCCCAGTACTGCATAGTACTGCAAGTTACTCCCACTTGATGTGTTCTGTCACAGTAGCTGCAACATGTGGCATGGTATAATATAATGTGTGTTCCAAGCATACCCTTAAACTGTTGTATACTGAAATTAATACCTCATGGCGCTAAACCTCAGCTGTGCACACAGTGAATCTCGTATGCAGGTAAGTCCTCGTGCTTCGTCATAATTGATAAAAGAGGAACGTTCGCGTCAGCTCTTGGTGTGAGTTAAGATCTCAAGTGACAAAATATCACTCTCTAAACTTGGTGTGGCTACAGCTGGTGACAAGAGGTTTTGTTTCGCTCCCAGTAGCACAGCAGCAGCGCCCCCACCACTACCTTCCCCTCCAAGCCCTTAAGTCCATGCAGGTCTGTGCCATTAGGTATTAATTGCTCTCTACTACGGAAGCACGAAGATTGGTTCTATCTGCATTCGCTGACCCATGAAGGCGCAACCTGGTAGCCAGTTTAGTAGGCTGAAGTTTTGGCAACTTGATAGTATGCATTTGCATAGCATAGAAGACTCTTGAAATTTCACCCTCTTCCCCCTTCCAGTTATATACCCCTCGATAATACGGGCCACCAAATCAGACAACCACTGAACTACAGTGAGATATCTCATATTTCATTTTCTTTCAGGTTCTGGAGCCCCTGCTGCTGGCAAAGAAATGGAAAGTTGCATGAGTATCGAGTTGCAATCGAGAAGAAAAAGTGCCTTAATACAATATGCAATCCATACGTACTCCAATAAGTCTTTCATTTGTCTAAGGAATGACACTGAAATTATATTTCAAAATTGTGTGCGTGTTCTATATTTGTGTACATACATTTGATGGAAAGGACCATTAGGAAGAACATTATACTCGGAAACGAGTTACAGCCAACAGTGAAATTTGTGACAAAATAACATGCAATGGAACTAACTTACCAGTAGCCCTATGTTTGAGAAAGTGATGTTATAAAACAGGTGTGCATGAATGTACTGTACACTGTTATTGGAATATTTTCTTTATTTTTTGTGCGAATTATCCTTGACTTGGTGTGTTGACCATGTGTATAATGAGTGGGCAATATGGACTAATCTCAAATATTTTGTGGATTGTGATTTTAAAAAAAATTAGAGAATAAATGTGTGCTTTTTCATCTCCTGTTTGTTTTCCTACCCATTCTCCTTTGCATAGCAATGAAAATTGTGGTTTAGGGGGACGGGCGAGGGGTGGGGTGGCAGCTGGTATAATAGGCGAAAAGTAAGGTTATGGCAATATACAGGGTGGCCACAAAGTCCCGTTACCCTCCCACCCCCTCTTATAACCAATAGAAACCCCCATGCTATGCCTAAGAGAGCGGGTTCACACCCGGCCGAAGCCGTCGGATTTTTAAGAGCGTTACAAATCCCTCAGTATGCCTTCCTTCGGAGGGGAAGTAAAGCCGGCAGTCCCAGGTCGTAGATTTATGGCATGTTAAAGAACCTTCCACAAATTACACCTGTGTGAAGCTAAATTGTATAGGTTAAGAATGTAAACAACGCTCTTAGGCTCCTACGTTCGTTGCCAAGTGCCGACTGCGGTGGCGTCTAGTAGCTAAGTTCTGAACTAGGCCTAGTAGTCGTTGACGGCAAAAGTAGGAACTAATTTAAAAATTCAAAGTTGCAGTCTTTACTTGAATTAAAAAACAGATACACACACTAATACAGTCATCACAATTAACACCGGTTATCAGACATATTCTACACACACCCAAAGTACACGGGGCTACATGACCGCGTTGTCGCAGCCCTACTTTGCCGGGCCCTATGCAACACACCTGCATCCAATATTACCGATGCAGCATGCACGCGAGCTATTAGGTCTTGTACATCCATGGGTGGAGTACTATAAACTTGTTCCTTGAAGTGTGCCCACAAATAAAAATGTAGTGGATAAAGATCCGCGGAACGTGGCGGCCAGAACATTGGACCTCCACGACCAATCCATTTCCCTGAACATGCTTCATTTAAACAGTTACGCACAGTCATTCCAAAGTGTGGCCATGCAACACCATGCTGAAACCATAGCTGTCGCCGAACACCAAGTGGAACGTACGATAGAGGGGGTTAATAAACTTGTCTGGCAATAGGTAAGGACCTAAAAGCACTCCTCCCACGATTCCAACCCACAGGCTTATACCAAAGCGTGCCTGAAAGCCACGTTCACGGGTGACATGTGGGTTGTGGTCAGACCAATGACTGTTGTGATGGTTGAAAATACCTTCCCGAGTGAAGCTACATTCATCACTCCATAGCACATTCTTGATGAAATATTCGTTATATTTAACTTATTGCAAATGCAATTCATATAACTGTACTCGTTGAATGTGGTCTTCTGGCCGCTGGTGTTGAGTTAACGTGTAAAGATATGGATTTAGTTCTTCGTCGTGCAACACGTCAACAACCAGCGTTGGAGATACCTGGAACTGCCTTGCAATATCACAGGTACTTCGCCGAGGTGATTGGTGAACGGTTTCAAGAATTGCGTCCTCCGTTTGTGGAGTAGGCTACGTCTAGTCCTTGGACGACCTCTGTCCACTACTTGTGGGCGAAGATTACCGGTTTCCCACAGGCGTTGCTCAAGGCGACGATAAACATTCTTATCGGGATGGCGCCTTTGAGGTTACCGTGCCGCATACTCACGAGCAGCACCCAACACTAAAAGCATATCGACTTATTCACCATTTGTGAACTCCATCATGAAGCCACCCTACATGAACTTGACAGGATCAGTTATGGTTGTGCAATGCGTGGTTAGTAGACTCATGCATGCCGTTTAATGGATCACACCGTGCGTTATTTTTTCCACTATCGTTTTACGGACTAAGCGAGGATTCCACCATTACCGCCACTGATGGCAGTGTCCTGGAGCTTGGGACTCTGTGTCGGGGATACAACTGGGGAGTGTGACTAGCACTTTGCCCAGGCAGCCTCACCTGCAAAGCGAATGGGGGCCTGATGAAGGGATGGGAACAGTGGAAGGGTTAGGCAAGGAAAGGGGAAGGAGGCAGCCGTGGCCTTGCGGTAGGTACCGTCCCGGCATTTGCCCGAAGATGACTTGGGGAAACCACGGAATACCACTTTGAGGATGGCTGAGGTGGGAATCAAGCCCCCTCCACTCATTTGGACCACCCGAGGCTGAGTAGACCCCATACCAGTCCTCAGACCAAGTTTCAAATTTCGTGTCAGAGCCAGGAATCGAACCGCTTACCTCCGGGGTGGGAGATAATCACGCTGACCACTACGCAACGGAGGTGACTCATATTGTCATGTGAGAAAATCATGTGATGTCATGCTTATTACAAGCGCAGACGGGAACTGACGAAATAGCAAAAAAAAAAACACCTGACGTAGATTTGAACCGTAGCTCGATGGTGCATGTGGGTTTGATAACCCAACAGTCTACTCAGTGAGCTGCGACGAATAGTACGGTATTGCGGGATGATACACATTTCTGTGTACATTCTGGTGCACTTCAGTATGTGACAATGTTGCCAGCTCCTCGCTTTCATACTTGTGGTTTTTAAACAGCACCCGATCCGATTTTGCTATAGAAACTTTTGTCTTGCAATTGGATGAGGAATCGCATGCCGACCTCCAAGTGCGGCATTTTACGTTCACCCTGTATATATATATATATATATATATATATGTAGATTATTATAAATTTTTTCTTGCTAATTTTTATTTTAAAATATATAGAGTAGTAGTACTTATTGTTGTTTTAGGGGGCGGAACTACGAAGTCATCTGCCCCTAAAATATACAGAGATACAGTATATGTATATTAATAACATTTTTATAATAAAGGGAAAAAAATAAAACTATTATTGCAAATTACAGTTCCATTTATTACTCATAGGTCTAAAAACATAATTTTATATAATTAGTATAAACTAAGCAAAAAAGCCCGGCAGACAGGCAGCAGAGTCAAGTTTGCGAAGTAACGTACACAGAGGCCCTTACTAGCCTCTCACTCATATCACCCATGCGTACCACCGGTTGGGAACCCCTGCTCCAAACAACAGTCGACACGTTCTACCCATTGTTCAATTCCTCTATTATAGCATTCTGCTCCTTAGTCACGAAGCCATTCGAGAACTGCTGCAAGAAATTCATCGTGGTTCAATCCTTAACATGTTTCTTTGCTATTCATGGTTGATGTCGGATCTAGTATCGTTCTGTAGAGCTATAGGGTGGCGCACAAAATGTCATACACTGGAAATTGCTTATAGACTAATTAATATACAACATATTTAATAAAGAATGCCATTACAACATTCATTGTAATGTGCATGATTAGTCAGTAGGCAGGACATGTTCAATATGCCCACCTTCTCGGCGTACAACAGCTTTGAGACGAACCTGCATGTTTGTGACCACTCTACAACATAATGTCCTCATTCAACCCTTGGAAGAAAGTCACAATGGCCGCTTGCAATTGCAGTACATTTTCTGGTTTCTGGCGGTAGATTGTATTCTTCAAATATCCCCACAGAAAGAAGTCGCAGGGATAAATATCGGGGCTATGTGGTGGCCAGATTGAAAACATTCGGAATATCGATGGGACATCACAAGGGGCCAGAAATGTTTATGCAGGGAGTCCAGAACAACATTTGCTGTGTGCGGACGAGCTCCATCTTGCATGAACCACTGTCTCTCTATTGGTAGTCGTGTTGCAAAGAGCTATGGAAGGAAACGGTTTTGCAACATGTCCATGTAACGCACACTGTTGACTGTGTCATTGATAAAGATTGGCCCAACAATTCCATGACTGGAAATTGCAGCCCACACACACATTTTCACTCCACGACTTTCAACCTCGTGCACAATAGCAGGCCGTTCTTTCGCCCAAACCCGGACATTCTCTTTGTTCGCAGCACCGTTGAGATAAACGTGTGCCTCATCACTGAACCATGTGTTGCGCAGTACCTTCTGCAATAGCCCATGCAGAAAACTGTATTCGCCGTTGCTTGTCAAGCGCCGTTAGTTTATGACCTGTTGTCATTTTGTATGGGAATTGGTCAAGCTCAGACTGCAGTATTCTGTGAATTGACCCACAAGAGACGCCCAGCTGAACACAGGCAGTTCTGGTGGATTTGGAGGGGCTCCGAGCCACAGCCGCAATATTATCCGGTGAGCGGACTGGCTTGAGACGGGTTCGTTTAATCTCCAGTATATTACCTTCTGTTTTAAATTGGCTGGCCAGTCTACACACCGACTGACGGTAGGGAGCCCACCGGGTACGGAAATAAACACGAAACCTTTCCGAGTCACACTCTTTGTGTCCACATAAAACAACACTGTTTTCACCTTCTGTTCATGCATAAACTTCCCTTTATCTGCCATGCTGTATAACTGGAAGCCGGTACGCATGCGCGACATGTGCTGCTGTCTGTCGAATCACGCATGAAATAAGGTTTCTGTTTACGAAAGGACAGGGTTGTGAGCCCAGATTTACACATTTTATAAACCATTTTCGATGTATGGCATTTCGTGCGCCACCCTGTACAACTATTTTGGCTTGTAGGTTTGAACTTTGGCTATCTGATAATGCTCACATGTCAACTTATAATTTTCTCCTCTGTAATCCGTAATAAATCTTGTTTTATCACACGTAATTTTTTCAGATTGTTTTTTACGTTTCACGGTAATTGGGATAATACTGTGTTGGCCAACTGAAAAGTTGCAATATTAATTAATTCCGAAGAAGCCTTAAACATTAAGTCTTTATGCGCTGGTGTCCTGATCACGGAACTCAAGATCCGCACAATTTACGATACTGCAGACAATCTCGAACTGTACAACTAACAGTGCCTATTGGGATGCTCATCTGTTGAGCAATGTCCGTGATAGAGGCTATCTATGATTTATGCAAATAATTTCATTGATGGCCTGGACCTCCTCTTCTGTGGTGAATGTTGTTGTCCTTTCTTCCTGATCAGCATCACCCTCGTCCGTGCAGTCTTGGTCAAATTGTTGGAGCCTTTTACTATGGCTGGACGCAAAATTGCTTTTGGTCAATATATACCACCAGAATTTCATGGTTATCACACAAGAATCTTAAGTGTCCTAAGTGCTTAAACTTTGTTATCAGTACCGCAGCAGAACTGTGCCTGCATTAAGACTAGAACGTGAACTATATTACCGTAGAACGGTATGTCTAACTTACTATTTGAAGGCACCTCGTACATCAGTGATTCTAAAGAAGGTTCTCTGGTGTTTTGCCAGATTATCACATATTGGCAACACAACAAGAAAACAGAAATTTCATTGGTACCTGGTCATATAATTAATTCATTGACAATATTAGTACTTGTGCATTTTTTTTATTTCTATAACTTATACCTCATTTTTGAGAAATCCTTCAGTCTCACACTGAACTCCTCAATTAATTGTACCTACTGTAGATGTATTAAGTTTATTTACTGTAATTTAAATAATATTGTATTGTATCTGTTATGTTAAGGGTGTTGTTGGTTTGACTAACCCGCGCCTCCCACCATTTGTATTGTATCTGAGAGGGATGCCAATACAAATACTAAATCTAGGGGATGAAATTAATCTAAATTGGGGTTGTAGCTTGGCGAATTTGTAAGAGGTTGGGATTGTTTTAGGAAGAACTGCGGACACGTTTAGAGAGCAATTTACATACAGGGGAATTGGCGGGAGGAATGAATACTCACCTAGCTCACCTCTAGGCCGCACGCTGGCGGTGCAGCGCCTCCTGCATGTCAGCGTTCAATGTAGATCTTAAAACTAGGTACTAATCTAAAGGGAAGGGCTTCTTAACCTAAACGAAATAAAAAGGTAGTCAATAGACTGTTCAGAAAGGGGGTTTATTAAGAAATAGTGGCAATTGCAATAGGGGAGGATGGAAATAATAATCTAGGGGGAAAAAGGAATTAAGCAGGCACGATGTCACTCACCCCACCGTTAATACCGGTCTTCCATGATGATGGTGGCGTTGGGACTCGATATGGGGCCCTCCCCCATATCGGTCCGACGTAGCACAACTCCTATAGAGTGTAATACTGTCACTGCAGGTTCAGAAGAGTCCACGTTCCTAAGAGCTTAGAGCGTCAAAAGCTTAGAGAGCGCGGCGCGTGTTCGTACCTCTATTTATAAGTAAAAGGTGCGATGTCAGTCCAGTCAGCGGTATGTTGGGAGTGTAATGTCCTCTGTGTCCTGTCCAAGTGCTTGCTATTGGAGCTAGGTCTATGACCTACGGTCTACTCCGTAGTCGCGTTGCCATGTCGCCTTTTACGTAGTTATCTCTTATTATATTTTATGTATTTATAGGCACAGTCCTTTCCTAAAGGGCTGGGGCCAGGACAAGTCTTCTTCCTGTTTTAATAATCGTCCTCGATTATTGGACTAGACGTGGGGACGGAAACTTTTATTTTCTTCTTTCCTCTTCTTCTTCTTCTTCTTCTTTTCTTCTTCTTCTTCTTTTTTTTTTTTCTTTCGTCGATATGAATTTGTTTTCGATTCGTCGTATCGTCCTTCGTCGCTTCTGGTCTTCTTCGTGGGTGGGGGGATGAGCGAAATTGTACCGTGCCAAGGGTTGGAAGGCGTGGCAAGAGTGTTGGGGTGGTTTGTTTTACAGTCATTTCATGGCAGATAGTTCTCTGTATCTGTCTATATCCCATATTGTATGTTTTACATAATCTGTATTGCCCATTTGGCAGAGTTAAAATTTTCATAAAAGTGTTGACATTGTTTTGTTAAAATTGAAGAAAACTAATAAATGGAATTTCAGCGGAAATATAAATTGAAATAAATGAAACTGAAAGATATATCTTTAATGAAATCACATAGGAAATTTACATTATTAGCACCGTACTCGGACTAGTGCGTGACTTGCGTACGATGCCGTCAAGTCGAGCCGTGCCTCGAGGGTGCATACATAACTGTAATTTTCCTACGATGGGAAATGATGCTGTAAGGAGCTTAAATAATGGCGATCCCTTATGAACTAGCACGCGCCCTTCGTAGCGTGTGTAAAAAAGGGAAAGAAAAAATGTAGTGTATTGTACTCTAGGCCAAGTGTAGCTATGAGGGTGCGCTACTATTAATAACCTCCTTACAACGTGGGGATGATGAAATAAAATTGTAGAAATATCCTAGAAAACGTGAAATTCCGTCAAAGTTACTTGATGAAGTGCGTAAAAAAACATGTAGTTAAGTTATTAAGAGAAAAAATTAGCATTGAAGTATTGTTAATAAATAGCTGAAGGCTCCTGCCTAAATCGGCTGACATTCTAGTATGGTTTGTAGGTTTTGACTGCTGTTTGCTGCCATGCGTGTTGTAACTTTGGTCTTGCGTCACGTTCATCCTGGGGGCATCCTGCATGTATGTCCTACTGGGGGATAACAGGATTGTACACCGTATAATTAGTCTGAAATCAGAAATCTCTCTTAACGTTTTGTACAGAGGGATTGGTTTACCCTGGTACCGTTTTTTTTTTTTTCACTGAAGTTCGTTACGTCGTACGCGGTAATCTCGTTACTTAATGTCTGCATTATGACATATATACTAATATCCTTATAAACTAACGTGCAATATGTATTCATTGACATATTGGCCATTGTGGTCATACACTATACCACGTCTTATATGCGTCGTTGTAAAACTGCAACATGCTTCCTTAAGCATTTAGCTGCGTATATCCTCTTATATTTCGTAGATCTTGAATCCTTTATATTTGTAAAAAAAACTTTCTTATATATCGACGTATATCTATGCTATAGCTGAGAATTAATCATTAAGTATTATTTTTACACTTTCTCAGCGTGAATTAAGCGACGTATTCGCTTCCTAATCTATAGATATGCAGACATTATGTAAGGATACTCGCACTACGTGTACACTCGATCGTTAAGTTGAAATAGATTATCGTTAAAATGGCGACGGTTTCGTCGGGAAGTTATTGAAATGGGAAATTATTTATTGCCTCTCCGGGCTAACTTGGGAATTCTGTGCACTGTATAGAACTTCAGGAAATATAATTAACACGATAATACTATCTGAAAAAAATTACATTTATTATTGACATGTGATAATTGCCTGTAAAAAATAACACTGTTAATGACATGGTATGTAAGACCCTTTTGTAAAACTTGCCACGTTATATAGGGGGGGGGGGGTGATTTACTATCTAACTTAATTCTTAATGCTAAACCTAATAATACTATCTTTTCTTAGCTAAATATGCTATATACACGGGGTAAGGTGGACTAACGTGCCTGGACAGGGGTGAAAAAAAATCTCTTGAAGAGGGGGGGGGGGGCGATATATATTAAAGGTATGTCTTAAATATTTAAGCTCTCTCTATATTGTATCCGCAGCCATGAAAATTTTCTAAAGTGTGCCTTCAATGAGGTGGCTACCTTGCTCCTTAATAAAATAATAGGGCTGTGTCTTCACTGAAATGCATATCTTTGCTCCGTAAGAAAAATAATGGGGCTGTAACTTCACTGAAATAGCTACTTTTGCTCTTTAATAAAGTTAATGGGGGCTGTATCTTCAATTAAATGCCTATCTTTGCTCCGTAAGAAAAATAATGGGGTTGTAACTTCACTGAAATAGTTACTTTTGCTCTTTAATAAAATTAACGGGGGTTGTATCTTCAATTAAATGCCTACCTTTGCTCCGTAAGAATATAATGCGGTTGCTCTATATGGAATGACTAATATTATGCCTGAGTTGCACAGTTTTATTTCTTTTACATATCCTGTTGCCTTTTTGTCGTAGAAAATACGGATGCATGTGATTATGTATTTTAACCAAGTGGTGTCACTCTTTATACAGAAAATCAGCAAATGTGTCCAGCGGTGTAGGTTTCAGTACCTACTATGCTACAATATCATAAAACGTGTCACTATATTCCTCATGTTAAACATAATACCAAAGAGATATCGTCTGTTGGTAGACTGTCCGTACTTCGATACAGGACGCATTCCATCGGACGTTAAATCCATGCTGTATTGGGTTTATTTTAATATAAATATCTCCTAACATCTTACCAGAATACTATAAAGTTATCGGCTGTTGGCAGACTGTTCGTACTTCGATACAGAACGCATCCCAGTGGCCGTTAAGTTCATTGTGTATTAAGTTTATTTTAATATAAATATCTCCTAATATTTTATCAGAATACTATAAAGATATCGGCTGTTGGCAGGCTGTCCGTACTTCGATACAGAACGCGTCCCAGCGGCCGTTAAATTTATTATGTATTAAGTTTGAATTGACCGCCACAAGATGTATAACGTGGAGGGTTTAATTCCCTGAAAGTATTAAAACGAACGTCATCTAGGCGAAAGGGTTGGCTATGTCCTTTCAAAGTTCAGTAGCGTTCTAATATCTGGACTACTTCTAACGTGTTCAGCGGGTTGGCTAGGTCCCTGAATCTGAAATGATAGTCTTCGGTCGCCGGTTGTCATTATTATATTGACCAATATACCTGTAACTAATTACTTCCCTCTGGGTGTGACGTTTCTACTTGTAAGCATTTGGCTTGCGTAAATTGTGGACTTTGGGGCCACGGTGTGGACACTAATCTTATCTATTAATGGCATTTGTTATCAACGTAGGTGTGTTAATATCTCCTTAATCTCCTCCATACTACCCTTATCTCAAAGCGATGTCCTCCCTGGGACCTGCTGCATGATATCAATAACGTCGTGTTCTTGAGGCTGTGCGAACTATTGTGCCAGCTCAAGATATCTATAATATATTTCTTCAACTTCACTTAATACTTCCCTTATCTCAAAGCGAGGTGCACCCATGGACCTGCTGCAAGATATCAATAACGTCGTGTTCTTGAGGCTGTGCTAACCATTGTGCCAGCTCAAGATATCTATAATATATTTCTTCAACTTCACTTAATACTTCCCTTATCTCAAAGCGAGGTGCACCCATGGACCTGCTGCAAGATATCAATAACGTCGTGTTCTTGAGGCTGTGCTAACCATTGTGCCAGCTCAAGATATCTATCAACTTCACTTAATATTTCCCTTATCTCAAAGCAATGCTCACCTTTGGACCTGCTGCAAGATATCAATATTCCTTCAACTTCACTTCAACTTCACTTAAATTACTTAATACTTATTACTAATATACTAACGATGATACTCTTGATAACAATTGTCGTACGTTGCGATGTTGCCCTGCTGTGCCCAAGTCCGTGCTTACGCATTTATGCTATACTGATATCGCCGTGCATTTGTCGGCGTTTTTCATATATTCCTACTGGATTGCTTTCTCACCTATGTTACTTCGTGAGGGAACGGTGTTTTCTTTGCTAACTGAATGTCCTGTTTGAAATGTACTGCTGGAAAAAGAATTCTACCTTAAGAGTGTACTTTACGCTTACATCTTTAAAATCATTAGTGCGTTTTTCTACTATCGCACGCTTCGCATTGAAAACAAAAATAATGCAGGCAAACTTATGCAAAGTTATCTGGCGTGTGAGTGAATAGTGCCAGGAATTGAACTCAAGGTGTCTGGCTTCCGCTCGAGTGCGTCTGCACGCTGAGCTAGCGAGATAGTGTCAGGTTTAATGTCCTGCGGGCGGACGGTGTGCTGAGCACGTGTCAGTCATATGGCATATTGGATTGTGTTACAATGGACAAATAAGCATTTCCTCTGTGGTCGGCTTTCAGAACAAAAGAGAAACTGTAGTACGTCTTGACTGAATGCGTTTACAAACTAATTATTGCGGCACCTTGCAGAAATGTGATTGCAAGGTCTCCTAACTCTATGTAAGCATCTAGCCAATACTACCTTCCGCTAAGTTATACTAAAATGTATTCAGAAGAAAATATTTTAGCCTACAATCATATACAATGTATAGTTGCACTGCTGTAAAAAATACACAGTTATTTATTCATTCCATTTATCCTATGGGATATCACAATCTTATTCCTAATAGAGCTTCATTGTGGGGGGTTTAATCTGAAATAAGGAGCAATTTTCTCTGAATATAGTAGGGTAGTTATCAATACCTCTTCCTACTAGGCTTCCATTAATATTCCTAGTGACTTATTAGATAGGGGTTGTTACTATTCAAATCGCTTGGCGTAAGAGGTGTTTATCGCGAAATCTTAAAAGGGTGGGGGTGGGGGGATTATAATTATTGTGTACTAAAAATATTCTCCAACTTAATCTACTAAAAAAATTCTGTTCGGGGGGGGGGGGGATTTAAATTGTCTCACTCGCTTGGCTAATGTAATGAGTATAGGGGGCGTTTACATATGTATTAGTTACTGGGGCGGGTGTGGGTGGGTACCAAAAATAATATTTGACCCGTACTTCAAAAAATTTTCCTTAATTTTGGGTAAATTTTGCTTGGCTGCATAAGAGGGTTTTTAGGGACCTGTATCGTAGAAATTCGTTGTCTGAACTCCTGTAGGCGTTGTCTGACGACAACGTCACGATACCCCGGGCCTCCTCCATTTTGTATTGTATCTGTTATGTTAAGGGTGTTGTTGGTTTGACTAACCCGCGCCTCCCACCATTTGTATTGTATCTGAGAGGGATGCCAATACAAATACTAAATCTAGGGGATGAAATTAATCTAAATTGGGGTTGTAGCTTGGCGAATTTGTAAGAGGTTGGGATTGTTTTAGGAAGAACTGCGGACACGTTTAGAGAGCAATTTACATACAGGGGAATTGGCGGGAGGAATGAATACTCACCTAGCTCACCTCTAGGCCGCACGCTGGCGGTGCAGCGCCTCCTGCATGTCAGCGTTCAATGTAGATCTTAAAACTAGGTACTAATCTAAAGGGAAGGGCTTCTTAACCTAAACGAAATAAAAAGGTAGTCAATAGACTGTTCAGAAAGGGGGTTTATTAAGAAATAGTGGCAATTGCAATAGGGGAGGATGGAAATAATAATCTAGGGGGAAAAAGGAATTAAGCAGGCACGATGTCACTCACCCCACCGTTAATACCGGTCTTCCATGATGATGGTGGCGTTGGGACTCGATATGGGGCCCTCCCCCATATCGGTCCGACGTAGCACAACTCCTATAGAGTGTAATACTGTCACTGCAGGTTCAGAAGAGTCCACGTTCCTAAGAGCTTAGAGCGTCAAAAGCTTAGAGAGCGCGGCGCGTGTTCGTACCTCTATTTATAAGTAAAAGGTGCGATGTCAGTCCAGTCAGCGGTATGTTGGGAGTGTAATGTCCTCTGTGTCCTGTCCAAGTGCTTGCTATTGGAGCTAGGTCTATGACCTACGGTCTACTCCGTAGTCGCGTTGCCATGTCGCCTTTTACGTAGTTATCTCTTATTATATTTTATGTATTTATAGGCACAGTCCTTTCCTAAAGGGCTGGGGCCAGGACAATATGTAATGTGTTGTTGCTTCCTATGGCTAGCCCGGATTCCAGTCCATCAGCTTTCTTGCGTTCCAATAGAGTTGTGTGAGGTTTCCAGAAGTTCTAATATATTATTAAATTCTGGTTTACATGGAATGGTTTAAGGAAATCACATGTTCAGATGCCTCATTTGTGTATTCTTTTGTTGTATTATTTCAGTTGAATTTGGTTATAACAACATCCAAGGAACCTCGAAAAATACAGTATGTTAAAAAAAAGTGTGTTGTAACAGAGATGCTTATTTTCAGTCAAGAGAGGGGGAAAATCATGAAGAAACTTAATTATCCTTAAAAATGGTATATTGACTTTCACAGCCAGTGAATAACTCAGCAATTTTTCGAGGTTTGTGCCATGCCTAGTGTGGGGTTTCACCTAGTTTTTCGAATTTAGTTCTCGCAGTAAAGAGGCGCAGGTGCGCTTAAAAAAAAGGGAGGTAGCGCGCAGTTCGCTACCCCTGTGGGTGTCTGGGCGGAGACACCAGGAGCCCGCTGATTAGCCAGCTTGGTGTCCTAGGCGATACCCCACATAAGATACTGCACAAACCTAGAAAAATTGGAGAGTTATAATTATCCTTATTTTATATGCCCACAAATTCTAAATCTTTTTCAATTCTTGGCTAATCCTGCTTTCCCCATAAAGGGAGGCTCTGTAATGGGCAGGGGTGTAGTGGAGCGGGAACGGCGTTCCCACGCTGGTTTCATTCAGTAAAAAAAATAATAATAATAACAAATAAAATTAAAATCACTTATGTAAGTAAATAAAATAATATCTTAAAAAATGTGTGAGTGCCTCATATATTGATTTGAGGCATCAGCACCCATGCACCGTACCTACCCGAATTTCAATATTCTAATTGTTTACTTAGATTAAGATTCGGTAGTTCGCTGTCGCAACCTTGCCGTCGCGGTGCTAGCCGGTATCCGGGGCGCTCAAGTTCAGCCCCCTCCCTCATTCACGTGCGACAGAGAAAGAGGTGAGGGAGGGAGGGAAGTCATTGTCATTGACCTCTGCAGTCGGCACCCAGCAATCGCGCTACTGGCGTTCGTGTGGCAAGTGGTGACGCGCTGATTTGACTGTTCTCTTTATTTTGTTTGTTAGTGAGGATATCGTGCGGTGTATTACTTTAATAATTAGTTGTGTTATTTTAATAGTATTCAGACATTCAGACGAACTTGAATTGAAGGGCGATTACTCAATTATCCCAATCGAACATGGAGCCGTCAAAGAAAAATCAAAAAACACTGTTTTCGTTCTTTTCTAAGCAACCAAATGAAGATAAAGGTGAAGAAGTAAATGACTATTTAGATGTATCTCACTCAGGGAAAAATTCTACTTCTCTTCGTGTGTCTTCAGATGAAAAAAGTGATTTACAGGCAGGAACTGAAAGTAATTCTTCTGTAAGTTCGACTTCGAATATGCATGAGCATGATGTACAAAATAAATCTGAATGGCCTTCTATATGGACTATTGATATGTGGGAACGCAAAAAATGAAGCCTTCCCATGGTTTGGTTGCAAAAACGGTTCATTAGGCTGTACATTATGTAGCAACGTTTCTCATCATGGTGCTTTTAAAAAGGAACGTACATCAATTTCTAAAGAATGGTGCACATTTGCAATAACATTCAATGGGTCTAGTAAGTCTGCCCAACTTACTTCCCGAAGAAAAAAAAAATTTCTTCACAAGCAATCATCAGCCCACTTGACTGCTGAGAGCATAACCGCTAAGGCGAACGAGGAAACTATTGAAAAAGTTTGTGATAATATGAACCTTTCCAATCTAGAATCTACAATTAAAGTATTTCGATCAGCTTACTATTTGGCAAAAAATGATAGGCCCTTTTCTGATTATTCTAAACTTTTGCAACTTCAGAAAAAGAATGGTGTAGACATTGGTGTAGGATTACACACTAGATTTAGTGCAACTGAAATCATTGACCACATTTCTGATGAAATGAAAAAACGTATTACTCAACAGGTTAAAAGCATTTCAGGTAAAATTTCTATTTTGATCGATGAATCTACAAGAAGTGATAAATCTACTTTGATTGTTTATTTAAAATGTGAAACCAGCCAAGATTTGCCACCAAATGTCTTATTCTTAGACCTAATTGAATTGCCTAACCAAACTGCTGATTCTATTTTTGAGGCACTCTTAGGTTGTTTGAAAAAATATGGGTTTGATCTTGAGTACCTAAAAGAGAACTTAGTTGTATTTGCCTGAGATGGCGCTAGTGTCATGTTAGGAAAAAAATCTGGCGTCGTAGAAAAGCTACTACAACAGTTTCCCAACATTGTTCCTTGGCATTGCAAGAACCATAGGATAGAGTTAGCTGTAAGTGATTCTATCAATGACGTTGGGGCTATTAACCATTTTGAAATGTTTATGGACAAGCTGTACACTCTGTACAGTTAATCACCTAAATGCCAAAGAGAACTAGCCGAGTGTGCTAGTGAGCTTGATTTGCAACTACAGAAAGTTGGTCGCATTTTGGGTACGAGATGGGTTTCCAGTTCATTTAAAACTGTTATGGCCGTTTGGTATGGATATCAAGCATTGTACTCTCATTTTAAGAAGGCCCAAGAAGACAAGAACAGAACAACAACCGAACAAGCAATGTACGGTGGGTTGATTAAGCGCTTGACATCAACTCAGTTTCTGTCAGATTTGGCGATAATGTACGACATATTAGCTGAATTAACAATGGTTTCAGAATGTCTTCAAAATAGGGAGGCAACTGTTGTTTATGCAGACAAACTCATCATCATCATCATCTTGTACAGTTTCCAGCCCCAGGCTGGGTCTGTTTGAAACATAAGCCTCGCCACTTAGTTCTTTCTTCCCACCACCTCTCCGCTGTCACTCTGGTCCAGTCCTCGTCTCTCTTCTTGACACATTCCTCCACTCCTTTCAGCCATCTATCTCTTGGTCTTCCCCTTGGTCGTTTCTTCTGCATCTCATGTATCCTCTTGGGAATCTTCTTCTCATCCATTCTCTTTAAGTGTCCATACCACCTCAGTCTTGATGTCTCAATCCTACCTTGCAAGGGCTCCTCTTTCACCATTTCCCTGACCTTTTCATTCCTCACCCTGTCTCTTCTTGTTACTCCGATCCTACTTCGCAGGAACTTCATTTCACCTGCCTGTATTCTGCGTATGTCTCTTTTCTTCATTGTCCACGTTTCTGAAGCATAGGTCAGTATCGGGATATAGTAGCTTCTGTATAACACTTCCTTGCTTTTTTGTGGGACATCTTTATTCCACACTAAGCTCCTAATGCTTCTCAGAAATGCTTCTGCCTGTCTGCCACGTTCCGTAATCTCTTTGTCATTTCTCCCATTTTCCTCCACTATACTTCCCAAGTACTTGAGACTTTCCACCTTCTTCAGCTGTCCACCTCCAAGTGTTATCCCACTCATTGGTCTGTCCTTTTTCCTGGTCGTTAACAGACAAACTCATAAGAAGGTCAATTGCTTTTTTCGAGTGCCTTAAAGAGAAACCTGGAACTAAGACCCTTGAGGCCAAGAGAGCTGCAATCACTGGTAATTTTTGTGATGTTCCCTTAACAAGTAGAAACAAAATAACTGCTATTAATGACCAGCAGTTGCTATCAAGTGTTATCAACAACCTTAAACAGAGACTTTTCACAACAAGAAGCAGTAACGAACCATCTACAGCCACAGGGACCAACAATTATGATTATGAAAAAGAATATGAATCTCTCCTTTCAGAACTGAAAGTACTTGAAAGTAACAACTGGCCTCCAGAAAAATATGCTGGATACGGTGAACAAGAAATCGAACATCTCTGTGCAAGATTTAGGTTGAATGCCAACAAAATTAAGAACAGCTTCAGAGATTACCTGGAAAACAGCACTACCATACCTGCCAACTTTTGAAAAGGGCTATCAGTAAAACTCACGCGCGACAAAGAAATTAACGATTTTCGACAAACCCTAGCTGGACGAAAATAATAATACTTCTGGGCTACAAAATACAATAATTCATGCTTTAAACAGGATACTTCAATGAAATCATATCTACTTACTTGATTTGTAGATGAACATAACAATCAAGAAGAAATCCATGTTAATCAGCAGCAGGCGTGGTGAATATTGGTTTGGAGCAGACATAACAGGACTTCCTTGATAGATTAAGCTGATACACGATAATTGAAAAAGGCTTTAAACAATAAAACTTGTTTAACGTAACACAGGCAAGAAATAATATAATACACACTGCAAATCACATGCTAGTTCGACTTTTAAGTCATGGTTGTGGCCTTTTTTTTAGCTTCCTGCAAACAGTCTTGAGAAAATGTTTTGTCATAACAGGGACCAGAACTCCTGGTCTTCAAAATAGAAATAGACTCCAGAGATTCATTGGACATGGATGACCTGAACTGTGTTCTATTTTTCTTCACAAGGCTAAAAAAAACGGTCACATTCTGCATTGCTATGGGGTATGGTGAGAATAGAGAGCAATACTCTAGAAATTCGGTTATACTTAAGAAGTCCATCGGCTCCACGAATGCTTGATATTTGTGCCCAACTGGAATCACTTGCAGCATCTTGATGTGCAGCCAAAGTGTCATCTACCTGAAGAGCTGTGAACTGCCTCTGAAGCTCATTCACCACCTCATCTGTAGTTTCATTCTCTTCCTTGCATAACATGATAGGAAACTTTTCCAAGAAAAAACGAATGGAAGATAACTGTGCATCTTCAATTTTGTCTAACCTAGCAACTTGAGCATTCTTTAACACGTCATCCTTGAGTGGAAACTTGTTGATGATGTAGTCACAGGCAGTATAAAAGTAGTTTCTCACTGATGAAAAGAAAAGGGATTTATCTGTATTCGGTCCGTTCTGAAGGCCTTAACAACTTCAAATGATGCATTTTTTGCCATTTTATTTACAATACATGTCGTTTTCGTGCGACCTCAACTATATTTCTTTGCAACTTCTGATGCGGGAAACATCTTCTTAAATAAAGCACCAGCATGATCAGCCGCAATTAAGGGCACATTGTGTTCCCCCAAAAAGGAAGTAAACAGACACTCGGCCCTAATTACGTCACTGTCAACGTTTCCAGACTTAGCAAAAAAGGTGTTGATTTTCTTGCTATCTTCCTTCGATTTAACATAACTAATGTGTTTACCGCACTTCACATGATTACTTAAATCGTTTTTTCCACCATGTGCAATATTAATATCACACCCACATACCGTGCAAAAGGCAAATTTTTCTCCTTTTCTTGATTTTAGTATGCACGGAAAATCAACCGAGTATGATTCTTTAAATGTCTGGAAGTACTGTTTCTTGTTGGATTTGTTCATTCTCGATATCTACTAAAACATCGAAAGGAACCTGGATCACTGAACGTCACATAAAATTATAACATAAAACACTTAAGACAGCCAACACTTCATTAAAACATGTCAAGACACACAAAGCCATTAAATGAAAACGACGCCAACCTCGTGAAGAAAGAATATGCACATGGTAGAAAAAACACACACACGCGGAACGAATGTAATTAGTCCAAGGAATACAGGAAACTGCGAAGCACGAAGTTATAGCACAAAAACTCGAACGCTTCATTAAAATATGCCATAACCTTAAAAGACGAAAACATTCAAGGAACGCCAACTTCGCGAACAATGAACAACTAACGTGGTCAAAGAATATGGTTTAAATCGCAACGAGCGAGCGGAGCGGAACAAAGAATATGCGAAGCAGAGCCTGTCGACACATGGAAGAACGGTTATCCCGGCTTCAAATTCAATTACAAATGACGACACAACCATCACACGGTTAAAAGTACGAATCATATCAAAGAACGAGTTATCGACTATCGTGGACTTGCCTTCGACCCACGCAAACAATCGATTGTACGGAAGTGGGCGGTATTATCGAATGTAAATTATCGTTTCAAATTTTTGTCCGCAAAATCGTAAAATGACACCGTTCATCCGTAAAACCGTAAAATGCTGCAATTTCCGTAAATTTTACGGATAAACCGTAAAAGTTGGCAGGTATGCACTACGATTCTGAAGGACTTAAACCCTCTGATAAACTGCACAAAGCTTATTGCTTGCAGTTCAGCAGAGTGTGAACGTGGCTTCAGTCACATGAATATTATTATATCGCCAACACGGTCAAAACTGACCACCGAGCACGTATCAGCGTTAATGTTTATCAAGTTGAATGGACCCAGTATCCAGACATGGAAACCAGAGAATTACGTTAAGACGACACCACACAGCTGATGACACTAGAACTCGACGAGCCAACCTCCAACCTGATGACAAAGAGGAAGAAGATGCATTTGCCATTTATTTGTAAATACATTATAAAATTTTATTGAATATGTTCAGTTTTTAATCTTTGTGTTTGAATTTGTTAGTAAACTTATACATAAAAACATGTTACATCTTCTATTTTTTCTTTTTCCCTGTGATAATTTTATCCATTCCATAGGCTACAGGGCCCCCGAACCGAACCCCCCGCTCTCTGGGTGGGGGGAGGGGGTACCCCTCAGACCACTTCCTCCCATTGTAAGTCAGTATTTAGCGTTTCCATACTAAAAATTTTGCCACTACACCACTGGTAATGGGTACATTGTAGGTTCTTTGTTGCTTAGTCCAATTCATCCACGTCGCTCCATTCAGTATCGTAACTCCTTATTTACAAAGGTTGCATTGAGGCAGGAAGTCAACACTATTGATCTTGGTCTTGAAACTGGCCTGGCACCTTGCAGGCTGTGTTCTCAGGAGGAAACGGGATACTCTAAGAGGGGAATAAAATTCGCCAGGTAGCCAGATTTCCTTCTTCGTTGCAAAATCTTATTACTACCGAGGCAGAGTATGAATTTCTATGCAAGGTACATGCTTAGAGGTTTGTTGTAATAAGCAAGGCTGAGCCTAGTAATGATAAGAATATTCCTAGAACAACCTAACAAGGTCAATACTGTAGATTTCCCACCTCAATGCAAAAACATGGAGTTGAACAAACGAACCTGTGACATCCAACTCCGACAGATGTTGCCCTTCCTCTGAACCTATACGTTGGACATGCTAATGCATAGCCCTATGACACAGATGCAACCTTGACGTAAGAATTAAAGGTGCCTCCACATAATATGCTCAGTCACTGTGGAGGCCCAGGTTCGATTCGTGGCTCTGCCAAGAAATTTAATTCTGGTCAGAGGGCTGGTACACTCAGCCTCTTGAGGCAAAACTGAGAAGGGGAGGATTCGATTCCTACCTCAGCCTTCCCGGAAATGGTTTTCCACTTCTACTCCAGGAAAATACCAGGATGGTACCTAACATAAGGCCACGGCTGCATCCTATCCACATCCTACCTTGATGACAAGTACAGTACACACACTAGTACAGTCATAAGCACAGAGGTAGAGTAACAGACGCCAAAGCTGGAGGTCCCTGTATGAGTCCAATATTTTAATTTACTACCATCCATGGTTTGTACACTTGTAAAATCCTTGACCTAAATGCCGTAATCCTTTATGGCCATTTACAGAATACAGTGGAACTTGGATAATTCGAACCTCAAGGGACCAGTAAAAAAAATTCGAATTATCCAAAAATTTGAATTAAGAAAGTTCTTTGAAAAGGGTAGAGAAGATATTCAAATTTTAAGTTTTCATGCAAGAACGTGTATTAAACATTATGTTACGTGCCACCCCTAGTGGCACTTTTGTTAACTGGATTACGGTGGGTAGGAAGCACAACACCAATTACTGCTTTAAGAAATAATTAACTTTATTGTGGCCAGAAATATACACTACTCAACAGCAAATAGCAATTATTTGCTTACTCCAGTTTCCTCAAGTCGAGAATACTTCCCCTTTCACTTGTCACAGACCACAGAAGTTAATCCGTCCTAATGAGTCCGGTGGCCTTGGCAGAAGCTACCTGCCCCTCTTCCTCAGGTAAAACAAATACAGTTACTTACGAGCACTTGAAGTACGCTGTTCACAAGCTGGGAGAACAATGTCACAGGATTTCGACACCACAATATCTGACACTCAGTGAAAGCACACTTACTCAGAACACGGCAGTCCCCTGTATGTTCCTCACTTCGCCGCTACACTAGGGGTTTCGCAAGTCACCACACTTCTGTCGCTCACGATAATCGCTCACACTAGCTCGTAAAACACAACAACAACTGCTTCACGGGTCACTCTTATATAGCAGGCCGGTGACTCAATAAATGGTTCTAGATCCATCCAGAGTCCACGGCTTCTCGAGGTTTCCACCGCTGGTCCAGTCACGAATCTTCTGGACTATCCCTTTGTCTGTAGTAGCCCTGTTGCATAAGGCGCGCGCAATACAGGAGGCAAGCCGCAGCCCAGCCCCTGGGGCAGTTGTGACTCAAGCGGCAAGCGATGACACAAACTAACAGCCGTAACAATTATATTACATAGGTTTTTTAACAAGTAAAGTGCTTATATACTATGTAGGTCTATTACGTACACATAATGATTTACGTTCAACAAAGCATATTAACAGACAACGGTACTGTGAATAACCTCCAAAGCTTCAAATGATAAAATAAAACCAAAATGTACTATTCACCTAATTAACGACAGTAGTAATCCTGCAATCTAGTTAAGTCAGAGAAATCGACTGTTTTTCAAAAAAGTTTGAAATTTTTACCTCTTTGCTCCAATTAAGTCACTCGGCCATCACAAAAGAATCTAACAAATTTAAGGAACGGAAAACAGAATCACTTACGTCATTTCTACTTTCAAAAGAACGTCTAAGTTCTGTGATGTGGTTTGTTGCTTGGGCTGCATTCGGAACAGTTTTTTTTTTTTGAACTTCCTCCACGAGTTCATTGCCAGATGCGTCGTCACCATCTTGTTTTTTCGGAGTTCAGTACATCGGTGATGATTTCTGCGTCAGTCAGCTCACCACAAACTGCGACATTTTTGGCTTTTTACACGTAAAATCTTCGAATTATCCAAAATATAATTCGAATTACCCACGATGTTTTAGCATCGATTGTATATAAAATGCTAGGGACCAAGAGAAAAATTCGAATTATAGAAGTTCGAAATAGCCACGTTCCACTGTATTTTCTTGGGAGGAGTTGAACTGCTACCACATCCAGCATAAAGCCCTAGTCTTGCGCCTTGAGATCCATGGCCCATTTCCTGCATAGAAAAAATGTCAAAAACATTGAAGCTGTGGATGTAGGTTCCTCAGAATGCTTCGCATCAGAACTCACAGACTGGTACCATCACGGGTTAAGAAACCTCCCTGAAAGATGGCCCAAGACCATAGAATAGTTTAATTTCTTGTCAGAAAACTCCCCAAATAAAATTTTCTTTAAGAAACGGCATTACTTATGAGACATCTCTCTATGCAGATGCATGCCACCTCCGGAGAAAACATTGTTCTCTCTGTGTTACAACCAACCTGCAAGTTATAATAAGTTTAAAATGATAACATTATGAAAAGAGAGAGAAATATTAAATTTAAATGAGTTAAGAGGTATTAATTGCATAATGCGTACTTTACTAAAATATTTACAGAGATGATAAAGACTGGTTGACTATACAGCTAATAGAAGACGAGATTACAATGTTCATTCTTAAAATTAATCTCTTCAGTTATCTTGATGTTTCGAAGAGCTCAACAGAAGAACAATCCTAGGCCGCATCCATTCACATAAAATTCCTGCAAAGAGAACAAAATTTGTAAATACCATATAAAAGTAATAATATTATTGAGGGGCATATAAAACACATGCTCATCATCAGGATATAAAGGGACCTCCAGCCACTCTTAATTCATTACACGAGCTATCAAGTTCCATTGTAATAGTGCCATAGTGTGGACTTCCACTAGACCGTTTGCCACCCACCCCCATCTCTAGGTGGAGATGATGTGGGAGAGCACACCTCGACTGTACATATCCATCCGAATATGAAGGAGTGAGCGCTTTCTTATATGGCGGACAGTCCTCGTCGGACTTAAACCTGTCTCACTCTTGGAGAAGAGCGAGAGCGCTGTCGAGGGACCTTCCCCTTTCTGAAGACTGGGTGTCCGTCCCTAACACGTCGTTTCTCTCTTCTCCGCCGGTGATTTCTTCTTAGTATAAGTAAGATCCTCCACAGTAAGGGGTTTGGCTTCTGTCGGCTTCGCTTGATGGTCGTGGGAGCGGAAGGGCCAGAAGATGCAGTAGCCACCCCATTAGCTGGCGGGCGAGAGATATGGCATCGAACCGTCTCCCTCTTCTCCACTATCTTGATCATATCAGGTGGGCTGAATGAAGGACCAGCCCTGGTCGGTGAAATGTTCACCATTCACTGATACACATTGCTGGCACATTTTCAGCACCAGCTGTGAACTAGGTAAGTACAAATTCCTCTACTCAATGACTCAGTGCTGGGCGAGCGCCGCATTACGGCCAAGTGCTTGGCGGGGGAGAGGCTCGCAATGCGGACGAGCGAAAATCCCAGTCACAAATAAAACAAAGTCCCTGTATATTATTTTCACCCTAAAATTCTAAATGCCAACGAAACGCTGGTAATAAGATATTTTTAAATATTAATTAATTGAAAATAAGAAATCTTAAAAATATAAACATTTCATAAGATGCGGGATAACTCAGTCCCTTCTCAGACTCAATTGGTTGAAAACATGGAAACAATGCTCTGCATAATTTTGGGGACAACCTACGTTTCACGAGTTAGAAAGAAGAGGACTGGTAGTCATGGAGAAGTAAATGTTAGGTTAGGTATTGAACACAAATTCATTTGAAAGTTCTTTCGGAAAAATTAAAAAAAAGAACTAGAATAAATTGTTTGTTATATAATAACCCCTGGCACTACAGCCCATGATGGGCCTAAGCCTACCAAGCGACTGCTGCCCAGCCAATTGGCCTGCAGATATTGGGGTGACGCGTGATCAGCGCATCGGGTCCCCTCGGTCGTTAATCTTGGTTTTCGAGATCGAGGTGCTGCCTCACCGTCAGACAGCTACTCAATTGTCCTCACGAGGCTGAGTGCACCCCGTTCCAGCCCTCACGTCAGTTTCTAAAATCCCTGACTGAGCCGGGAATCGAACCCGGGGTCTCCGGGTGAGAGGTAGGCGTGCTACCCCAACACCTCGGGGCCGGCTTGTTTGTTACTCCTCCAAATGTTTGTATAGTGTTCATTATTTAACCAAATCTGTGCACCGTACACACTCACACCTCGCTTTTGTTTTTCACCGCTATGGATATTTTATTTCACCACTTTGAACAATTCATTTCACCGCTTTGAAGCCTTACCATGAATCAGGGTCCCTAACACTTAGAATACCAAGGAGCCCAAAAGCGTTCCTTGGCATGTTAGCGAAAATAGCGCTCCTCATGCAGGCAGTTTTATATTTGCTTGTAGTTCTCAGATTTCTCACAGATTGCAGCACGAAGCAGATGATCCAGAATCGGCAAAGCCTGCAGTCCCTAAATCTATCACAACTATCGTGGTAATAGCTTTATTTACAGAGATATGATATTTTTGAAAGCGCTTAGTGTTTTGTCCACCACGCACTGTTGCTAGTACGAATATGGCCTCAGCCGCGCGGGATCTGTTCGTAAACGATGATGATCTAGACGAGTATATCAATAGAGTGTGCGCCGTTTATGATTACATTGAGTCTGATGAAGATGTAGCAATATCAGGGTCGTGTAGTAATGATGTTGGGGATTTTATTTCTGATACAGGAAGTGAGAGCAGTGATGACATTCCGCAGTATGCCTACCATAAATCTCGTGGTATCGTCATTAGTGTAAGTGACAATTTTACTGATTCGGAGAGTGACAGTGACGTAAATGAAGACAGTGTAGGCGGTAAAGACAATAATGCCTGCGTAGGCCTAACTAATAAAGGGTTTAGTGAAGTTCCAATTGATAGTGACCGTCGGTTCGAACCCATTTGACATGATGTTGTACACGTTCTTCGATGAGCGACGAACACTGAAATATTGGAAGAAGGTGGTATTTTGCATCTTTGATCGAATGGTGCTGAATGCCTATTTGATATACAGAAAATACTTCAAGTAAAGTTATGACACGGCTCAAGTTACTTCCTCCATAACCGAGTACATAGAATAGGAATGGGTCCAGGAGAAAAACCTACAAACCAAACCTTCCACCAAGGGAAGGGGAACTTTTGGTGAAATTAAGTGGTAGATTACTAAAAACATGCAATGTGTGCAGCAAAATAGATGGAGGCCCAGTAAAAAGGTCACGAACTGCATGTTCCAAGTGTATGAAAGGTCTTCATGGTACCTGCATAGGGTATCACAAATGCTAAAAGTGAACCAGCATAAAATGTGCAATATGAACAGTGCATGGTGTATTAAAATATTTTTTAAATTAGAAACTATAGCACCTAACATCATGAAACTTTCCAGAGAGTAAACCAACAACATGTGACTGCAGACAATAACAACCGTTTGTGTGTAATTTTCATTTTGAATTGTATTTCTTTCTCTCAATTCACAGTAATAAAACAAATATTTTTTTACATGTTGTAGAGTTATTGTAATATAGTATATTACTTAGTAGAATGGTAAAACAACTCATTTTCAATGACCAGGAAAAGGTTTTGGGGTAGATCTTCAAAAATACAAAAGTTATAATGATTTTAGTACAACATTGCAATTTCTTGAAATGAAGCCTGGTATTCTTCACATATACCACCTATAAAACTAACCCTGTGGCACTACAGCCCTTGAAGGGCCTAGGCCTACCAAGTGACGCTGCCCAGCCAATTGGCCTGCAGATTTTGGGATGACGCGTGATCAGCGCGTTGGGTCCCCTCGGCCGTTAATCTTGGTTTTCGTGACCGGGGCACTGTCTCATTGTCAGACAGCTACTCAATTGTCCTCACGAGGCTGAGTGCACCCCGTTCCAACCCTCACGTCAGTTTTAAAATCCCTGATGGAGCCGGGGATCGGAGCCGGGGCCTCCGGGTGAGAGGCAGGCACGCTACCCCAACACCACGGGGCCGGCTATATACCACCTATAACGCATCAATAATTTTCATCCAAACCAATGGTTTTTCCCTAGCCCAATGGTCATTGCCTAGACCAACAATTGTTAGGCAACGCGACCCTAGTCAATATAAACTCCCCTGGATTTTGTCATGCACAGTGGGGGTAGTCGAGGCTTAATTACATGTCTGTGTCTTCTGCCTTTACATAGCCCTAGTTTATTGAACGGGGCTAAGCCGGTACATAGAATGGAAGTAAACTTATTAACCTGTCCCATAATAATAAGAGAAAATTATAGATCTTTATTGATACATCAATGTGTGAATTCTATGGCCTTTCGGCTGAAATATATATTATTAAAATAATAATAAGAGAAATGCGCACAATGTACATAGATACAATTACATATGAGTACAGAAATGTAATACTGTACCGTAACGATTCAAGTCATTCAGGGAAAGTTAGTGTGTGATATCCAGGCTTCGGATAATTATGCATATTGCATATTTGGGACAGTTTTAACTTAACAGTGCATATTAGGGTTTACCTCCTGTTAGTGTATATTTCAAAAACATTCTTAATCTTGAGTGTAGACATCAGCTTCTGCTTGACACTTTTGGAATATTTGACATGTATTTCAGATAACAGGAATGTTGAGCAGTGCTGGGTTTGCATCGTGTTTAAATTTAGCAACACTAGCCCTATATCCGGCCATAGCTTTGTCTGCCTGCAATGCAATTAGGTGGGATTGATTCTTGATATTTCCCGTAAAGCAGGTTATCTTTTCCTCATTCCAAAATTAGTTACCTTTCATGCACAATTAGTTCTTGTCAGTCTTACTTTCGTTGAGTTGATACAGGCTGTGGTTCATAGAACGTTAAATAGCTAGTGTATTTGAGATGCCTAAGGAGAAGAGAACTGTTAATGAGGTAATGAAAGTGTATGTACGAGAGTTTCAAGACCTTTCAACTGACGGAAGTGGATTGTTTTGAAAATACTATAGCACAGTCGTAAACGCAACTAAAACGTATCAAATTTAACAACATCTTCAAACAACGAAACACAATAAATTGAAAGAGGTAGGCTAAACCTGAAACAAAAACACCAGGTTCTTGTAACCACTGCTTTATTTAAACCTGGACCAACATGTAGTAAATTCAATGAAGATCTGTGTAAAGCATTTCTCTCGGCAAAATTACCGTTGGCTAAACTAAACTTAGTTCAGTTTCTGCAGGAGTTTACGAAACAACGAGTCCCAGGTGAATCAACAATTAGGATGAATTACGTTCCTGAGCTTTACAATGTAACGTTAGGTAAACTAAGGGAAAAAGCTCATGGAAAATATATTTGGGTCTCACTAGACGAAACAACGGACGTAGATCAAAGATATGTAGCTAACTTCATGTATGGAATTTTAGTAGAAGAAGAAGAGAGAGGCCAATCATATCTACTAACTATGGTTGTGTTGCCTAAGGTGAATCACTCAACAGTTGCTGCATTTTTCAATGATGCACTTTCTTGTTTGTGGCCATCAGGCATTCTTTACAATCATGTTATCGTGGCCTGCATAGATGCCGCACCTTACATGTGTAAAGCCATTGGAGGTCTTGGGATATTATATCCCAAGATGATACACGTCACATGTGTAGCACATGGACTTCATCGAGTCGCTGAAGCAGTCCGGGCTTCCTTTCCTGAAGTAAACACGTTGATCTCCACAGTGAAAAGTGTATTCCTGAAGGCTCCAAGTCGCAAAGATTTTTTATTGATGCAGTTCATAATGTGCCGCTCCCGCCTTCACCAGTTCATACAAGATGGGGAAAGTGGCTCGAAGCTGCTGTTTATTATGCCAATTAATTTGAGGTAGTAAAAAAGGTAGTTGAAGACCTCGATTCTGAAGAAGCTGCTTCTATTAAAGAAGCTCAGGAAGTCTTGAGCAAAGATGGTGTTCGTGAGTAACTTATATTCATTCGTTGCAATTTGCGTTGCATACCTTCAGCCATCAAGAAATTGCAAGAAAATGGACTGCCTCTTCACGCTAGCATTAGAATTGTTGAATAAGTTGATCGATACGTAAAGAACCTAACTAATCAAGTTTTCTCGAAAAAATTGCAGAATGTAGTGCTGAAAAATTCCGGTCTCCTCAAACTTAAAAGCTTTTGTGGTGTTATCCAAGGCAAAGACAAAATTGACAGTGCATCGATACTAGAGGTCTCTGATTTCGTTTAGATGGAGTATGCTCCAATTGTGGCATGTGATGTGGAGAGAGTGTTTTCTGAGTCAAAGTCATTTTAAGTGAAAATAGGCACAAGTTTGTGTTTGAAAACCTATTACATTATGTAGTGATTGTAGTACTGTAAGTAATTTTCTTTATTTTGGCGATATTTAATATGTAACATTAATTTCTTGTAATATAAACCACTAATTGATATCAGATATATACTTATTTTTAATGCATATTTTAGTGCTTATTTAGACACTTTTTTAGTGCATATTTGCATGCATATTTTGGCATTTTTAAGTGCATAATTATCCGAAGCCTGGTGATATCTATCACACCTTTCTTCACACAATTCACAGGTACACAGTTCGCACTCAGCATATGAAATGCCTTAGATTACTAGTGCATGAAACAGGAACCTGACTTTTACAGTTTCACTTAGATGGTAAATGATAATATATGAATGTTACCCCTTTTCAGGGGTTCCAGGGGACAATACCTACTGAAATTCTGGTTCATTACTACCAATATACTAGAAATATTTGCTAAATTATGTAATTATTTGTGTTTCTTTCTTGTTGAATTTGAACTACGGTGGCCATGTTGGCTCACTCCAGTTGGGCGAGACATGACGAAAAATTGACAATAGAATTTGTAACCATTGTCAAAAGTATTGATCTGGACGCGTTAGGCTGTAACCATTGTCAAAAACCATTGGATTGGACAAAACAAAGGTTAGAATGATCTGGTATAGGTGCAGCCTTAGACCTTCGGGGCACGGTTGACAAAAAAAAAATCGATCTGGACGAGTTAGGTTGTAACCATTGACAAAAGCATTGATCTAGACGCGTTAGGATGTAACCATTGACAAAAGCATAGATCTAGATGCGTTAGGTTGTAACCATTGACAAAAGCTTTGATCTAGATGCGTTAGGTTGTAACCATTGACAAAAGCTTTGATCTAGATGCGTTAGGCTGTAACTATTGTCAAAAAACCTTGGATTGGACAAAACGAAGGTTAGAATGGTTGGGTGTAGGTGCGGCCTTGGCCGCGCGCAGCTAGCGGGGCACGGCTGACACAAAACTATTGATGTGGGCGCGTTAGGCTGTAACCGTTGTCAAAAAACATTGGATTGGACAAAACGAAGGTTAGAATGGTCGGGTGTAGGTGCGGCCTTAGCCGTACGCAGCTAGCGGGGCAAGGTTGACTCAAAACTAATGATCTGGACGCATTAGGGTGTAACCATTGTCAAAAACATTGAATTGGACAAAACAAAGGTTAGAATGGTCGGGTGTGGGTGCGGCCTCGACTTCCCTCTCATTGTAGGTTACAGATAGGTTATGTTTTATTCTCCTAACTTCCGCTTCACGATGGCATTTCAAGCACGGTAGTGTTTTTGGTACTAAAATGTGGTGTTGCAATAGCTTCAGCAACTTCTCAGGTTGATCATAGAACCGGCGATGAAGTTACTGATTGTTATCTGGCAACTTGACAATCCATAGTGAATAAATGATTCAATTCAGCACACTATCAATTGAACAGAGTGCCGCAAACGAATATGGGCACTAGAGAATGAACTGAGCGCTTCTTTGTTTTATATAGTGCCGTAAGGGCAAGGTTGGCAGTACTGTTTTAATGACAGACCAGCAGACCAAACGAAGAGACCTGAATACTCAACTACCGCAACCGATGAGGATTGATTTGGAATAATGGCGGTCACGGCTGTAATTTTGGCTATATATGTTGTGATCCTATTTGGGAAGGCTGGGTGGGTCACAGACGGCGGAGGACGAAACATCTATTACTACATTTTCTCCAGATATTTTCCTGACCATTACTACAGGTATTTTGGTTAGGCACTGCTACCACAATTACATTGAATTGAGAATATTGCACCTGAGCTAAACAATAAAGCTCACGAGTATCAAAAAATGATAATAAACACAAATACACATGACCACAAGTACAACGGCAGGTTCCGTTTTATAGAGAAGTACCTCACTGTAGAATACGCCACGTTTTCCCTTCTGTAGGTGCGGCTCGGGTGACCACAAGTACAACGGCAGGTTCCGTTTTATAGAGAAGTACCTCACTGTAGAATACACCATGTTTCCCCTCCTGTATGTGCGGCTCTGGCACAAACCTCACTTGGCATGTAATGACCCTAGCAGGCCAAGCCTCCATGGAAATCACCTTTTTTTCTTGGTACATCCTTTCTCTTAGCCAGACAAACTACAACAGCAAATAGAAATAGTAAACGAATACAAATATCTAGGAATCACCTTCCTAACATCAGGAAACTCCTTCAACAAACACATGAAACAAAAGACAATGACCGCCATCGCTGCAATGAGGGATATCAGAAAAATTCAATCACTAACATTAGACACCGCAATGAAGATTTTCAGAGTCAAAATAGTACCAATCCTGACATATGGACCTCAAATAATATGGGACTACTTGAAAACAAGAGATCTAAGAACAATAGAGAATGTAAAAGCACTGTATCTAAAGAAAGCACTAGGCATCTCAAAATATACACCCTCCAGGTTTACATATTTACTGGCAAGAGAATCTTTCCTGATAGAGGAACTAAAATATACTCTACTACTACCAACCACGAAAGCATACAGCAATCTCTTAACAGAAAGGCAGCAAAAGAAGGAAAAAGTAGAAGAAGAATTCTACGGCATGAGCGCCATGATCGACCAAAGCTGGGCAAAAGCTAATCAGCAGATGAGAAGCGCAGTCATGAGGCTGGCGGTCCATGGCTTCCATCACAAGACATGCCGCATAACATCATACCACAGCATCTCGGAGAAATGCGTGTGCATACAGTGCAACGAAAAGTGCGACAAATACCACATCCTTTTATGCAAGAACATTACAAGATCACTAATGGAACTTAGTTCTGAAGAGTAAAGACATAAGTTAGATACATCTCAAACAATCAAATGTATTAAAAAAATTAATGTATGGCCACTTGGCTGCAATAACTGTAAAAAAAAAAAAGTTTAAGCTACTTAAAACAGAAACACACTTAAAATTTTATGTTATTAATACCATGTCTCTCTCTTTTCTTAGATGAGCTACATTCAAACCTTGGACTATACTGTGTAACCTAGTACAACTACGTCAACGATCTGCAACTTTATTCGAGTTACCCCTTGTGATTTCTTACCTAACTTGTAGGCTACTGTTTGAAAGAACTTTAAACTCTCGACTTCAAAACAAACTTATTTATTGTTCACTTTAGACCATCCTCCCTTTTCATCACTTTTAACACCTTAGCTTATTGAAAATATATCATTTATGATATGCATACCTTTCGGGGAGTTGTTGGGAGTCGTTTCACAATCTCTACATACTCAATAGCCACTGCTGCACCGCAATAATTGTTATTTCACGGAAAGAATGCAATTTTTCTTCACTTACGGACGCCATCGTTGACTGTCATGTGACACCCGAAAGACAATCATGTGACACGTTACCAACTTGAATAAAGAAATTCACCACATGCCTTCGCTACTAAGATAGACACTGTCTTCTGGAAAATTACTGCTAGTACTACAAGCAAGGGGGGTCTGGGGCGTAAGCCCCAGGTTAGGTTTGTTTTTGTATGTAAAACATTAATAACATACAATTTATGTCCGCTACTAGGTTAGGTACTGCCTGGTCGAAAATTAATGCTAGTACCACAAGCAAGGGGGTCTGGGGCGTAAGTACTGGTTCACAATTGGCCCGGGAACGAGAACCAGAATGGAAACGAGAACGCGAAGCTTCCCGGGGCCCCCGTTCACAATTGGCCCGGGAACGTGAACTTGTACAAGAGCGCGCGATCAGCTATAGCGTAATAATATTAAAACAATCAGCAAGCGCCCACTAATAAACACCAATTACACAGAGGGTTATAATAACTTAATTAAACACACTTTGTGCATTGCGCATTCACAAGTTATGTTTACATCGCTGGCTACTCCTTCTGAACTGCGCATGTGCATGTACAACGTTTCTGATTGGCTCCGGGAAGCTCCGAGAACGTCAAACATGAAACTTGGCCATGTTTCCCGTTGGCCTTCCCGGGCTACTGTTAGCTTCTCGTTCCCGAGATTGGTTGTGAACCGACCCATAAGGTAGCGTGCATTTCAACTTCCTTCTCGTTCCCGGGCTATTGTGAACCGGGCTTAAGCCCCAGGTTAGGTCTGTTTTTGTATGTAAAACATTATAAATACATAAATAAACACTGTAATTGAGTTCACTTAGCGATTTCATACATACGTGTAAAATAGTACCAAACGCGTGGGGTTGGCAATACTGACTCAGTGAGAAAGATGGGGGTGAGAACTTCGATTTCAACTATATAAGTCGTGTCGCTATTTGGGCGGGATGGTGGGCCTATGACAGCGGAGCAGTGAACATCTAATACTCAATCCTCTCCTGATATCCTCCCGACTATTAAATCAGGTAATTTCAGTTTTTAAAAATATTTATACAAAGGATGGTCTAAAGTGAACCGCTACCACATACTTTTTCACTTCATTGATATCTATTGTACAGTACTAGACCTGGCATCGTATAACAGTGTCAAGAGTCAAAGTGGTTGTCCTGTGATAATAACAAAAACCTATTCAAATAAAAATTAGCCAATGATAGGGATTTGAGACCCTTATATGAAATGTGGAAATATATATATTTATCTCCTTGTTTTATTATATTAGGCATTATAAGTTACATACCTACACATTTAAACGACAATAATATTAGCCTATATCTTAAATCGCCAGGAGACCTACCAAGTCGGAACATTAATTTCTGTGCATTGTCTGCCTATTATGCAATTATATAATGCCTAACATTCCCTTGTAACTCCCTCACTCATTATCATAATATGTTCATAGCAAACTACACATTCAATGCACATTTTGCGAAATACTATTATTAACGTTTTATTGCGCACAAATTGTGCAAGAAATACTAATATAGGTTATAATCGCTCACCTGGGGGCTTATTAGTGTTAAAATGCTCTCAGTGGAAATATATATCTCCTTGTTTTATTATATTAGGCTATATAAGTTACATACCTACACATTTAAACGACAATAATATTAGCCTATGTCTTAAATCGCCAGGAGACCTACCAAGTCGGAACATTAATTTCTGTTCATTGCCTGCCTACTAATTATGCAATTATATAATGCCTAACATTCCCTTGTAACTCCCTCACTCATTATCATAATATGTTCATAGCAAACTACACATTCAATGCACATTTTGCGAAATACTATTATTAACGTTTTATTGCGCACAAATTGTGCAAGAAATACTAATATAGGTTATAATCGCTCACCTGGGGGCTTATTATTGTTAAAATGCTCTCACTAAACAACTCTTAAAATGATATTAAAACATACACAGTCATTCCAGGAACTACAGTTTTAATTAGCACATGTTTCAACTTTGTGTAATGAATTTTTTACACCCAAACGCAAAGCAGATCAATTGGACGACTCTGAACTACTGCTCAAAGAATATGGGCTGAAATAATGCTCCTGGTTTACAACCGAGGGCGTTACAGCACAGACGACCTAGAACTATCAATATTCTCATACAGTCAAATATCCGCCAATCAGAAGTCTTAAAATACGGCGTATGCTGTAGTCCAGGAGGTTTAAGAAATACGCTGCCCATTCGACACTCACAGGCTTACAAGATATATGCATTAATTCACCGCTAGGTGCAGCACCAAGGCACTGAGATGCCGTGGCTTTTTAAAGGGGAAGATACCTGAAACGAAGTATTGTTATGTTTGGAGGCTTAATATCGAGATTGACGGACGTGAAAACATTACACTAAGTTAGTTCCTTTGTTATTCTAACATCTAAAAGTATTCAGACACATACTTACGGGCAAATTTTCAATATAAAGGAAAGCAAAAATACATGTGGCGGAGGCGATTGTTTTTAAGAGGCGAAATGTCTAGCTCATTTTCCCGTAATTATGCAGACGATAATAAAAATATAACTACTTCTAACTGACTAAAATCTAACTTACATACTTGGCGAGATGAAAAGAAAAGAATAAGGACAATAAAAGACAGGGAAAAGAAATACCTCCGGCCCCCGAAAAATGGGATGATGATGATTTATTTAGGGGCTTTGCGACATTGTGGTCATGTAGCCCCATGTACTTGGGTGTGAGATGAATTTGTCTGATAACCTGTCTTATTGGGATGGCTGTATTATACATTTTTAGAGAATTTTTGGACAGATTGTTTATTTTTTGACTTATTTATTTACTTACAAATTTATTTATTTATTTTCTTATTTATTTACTTATTTATTTGCTTATTTATTTATTTACATATTTATTTACTTATTTGTTTATTTACTTAAATGTTTATTTATTTAATTATGTATTTTCTTATTTATTTGCTTATTTATTTACTTACTTATTTACTTACTTATTTATTTACTTACATATTTATGTATTTAATTATTTATTTCCTTATTTATTTATTTACTTATTTATTTATTCACGTATATACAGTATTTATTTACTCATTTACTTACATATGTATTTATTTAATTACCGGTATTTATTTGCTTCTTTATTTACTTACGTATTTATCTATTTAATTATTTATTTACTTATTGATTTGCTTATTTATTTACGTATTTATTTACTTATTTGTTTATTTACTTTCATATTTATTGACTTATTTACTTACACATGTATTTATTTAATTATTTATTTTCTTATGTATTTGTTTACTTATTTATTTAATTATTTATTTTCTTATTTATTTGTTTACTTATTTATTTACTTATTTATTTGCTTATTTATTGAAGCCTCCGTGGCTTAGGCGGCAGCACGCCGGCCTCTCACCGCTGGGTCTGTGGTTCAAATCCCGGTCACTCCATGTGAGATCTGTGCTGGACAAAACGGAGGCAGACAGGTTTTTCTCCGGGTACTCCGGTTTTCCCTGACAAAATTTCATTCCAGCAACACTCTCCACTATCATTTCATTTCATCTGTCATTCATTCAATCATTGCCCCAGAGGAGTGCGTCAGGCCTCGGCAGCCGGCACAGTTCATATCCTCGCCGCTAGATGGGGGCTTCATTCATTCCATTCCTGACCCAGTCGGAGACTGGAAGCAGGCTGTGGATTTTCATTTGCTTATTTATTCACTTATTTATTTACTTACATATTTCTTAAATTATTTATTTACTTACATATTTACTTACTTACATATTTATTGTCTCACGTATTTACTCAATCATTCATTCATGTACCGGTATGTATTTATTTATTTATTTGTCAGTGGCGGTTCTAGAAGCTTAAATCTGGGGGGGGGGGGGGAGGCAGACATTTTCCCGGATCGATCTCATTAGTCTACTTTTTCCTCATTTTTGCAAAATGAGAAAAATAGGCTAAAAACTATCATTGGCAAAAAAATAGTATATTTCACTGTCACATAAATGTATTCTTCTGTTTCTATTCTGGGCAAACTGGTTCACTATATCAGAAGGGTCGTGAAGAATTTTTCCACTTAATTCTCTTTCAATTGAAAGAATTGCGAGATTGGAAAGCCTCTTTGTTGCCATTGTTGCTCTTAAATAGGATTTTTATTCGTTTCACGACAGAGAAACTGCGCTCAGCAGAAGCAGATGACACAGGAAGAGTCAGCATCAACTTGAAAAATAATAGTAGCTATGGAAAAGCAACTTCCATTTTCAGAAGTTCAGAAAAAAAGAATGAGGAAGTGTTTGGACATTTGCCTAAATACATTCTTAGCTAAACTGATTTCAGTCTGTAGCACCTTACGGTCGGTGAAGATTAGATTATACTTTTCACAGAACGTGAGAATATATATATTCAAAATTTAAAAAGTTTTCACTTCTTGGGTTACAGGCATCCATTGCATTGCACACAAAATCATTTTCAGTAAATCTACGAAGTAACTCTTCTACCATGTTGTCTAATATTTCAAAAAGATTTCTTTTACATGTTTCTGATAATGTGACATTTTCCTCTTCTTTCTCCGCAGAGACTGGCATTAATAAAGCGTAGTCTGAAAAGTTCTTTGGAATACTTGAGACTCTAGATTGCTTATAAACTTTCACGCCTAAGGACTGAACCGAGTCACATGTAACCGCCCATAGTTCCTTAAAATAATCATTTCGTTTTTCTTGCAACGATTTTACAAGACCATAGATCAATCTATGTGCCCCTCCGAAGTCCATTTTTTGTTGTTGTAAGAACATAGAGGCTCCATTGGCAAGCTCGAGAATATCAGAAAAGATTTGTAACACAAACATCACCTTCACTTTACAAAGCTGTTTCAACAAATCTTTTGCTTCTGCTGTCTCTTTCTTGTTAACTGACTTTGAAAAATACTCCAGAGCTGCTTTAACTGAAGCAAAACGTTTCTGAAAATACATTACTCCTCTATATTTACATACCCATAACGTGTCACTTTGAAGAGGTATCTCCAAAACACGTTCTCCTGGATGAAGATCACTCTGTATCTCAACAAACTTTAGGTGTCTTACAGTAGATACAGACTGAAAAGCATAAATTGCTTCCAGTAAACCAAAAGTGTCCCCTACCACGTCTACAAACTGGCTTTGAAACGTCCACCAAAACTAAATTTAAGCGATGTGCATAACAATGCACGTAAACACACGAGTTATTGACCTTCTGTCGCAATAAACGCTGCACACCGTTTATCTTCCCTGACAGAACCGCGGCTCCATCATATGCTTGTCCAATGCACTTACATGGATCGAAATCCACTGAACCAAGGTACTCTAAAGCTGAATTAGCTATACTTTCAGCATTCAGCTGAGACAAATGTATAAAACCAATGAAACGCTCCTCTATAGAATTTTGTCCTACATATCTGACACATACGGACATCTGTTCCACTTTACTAACAACTCTAACTTCATCCAGGATGGAGGAAACATAACTATTGTTATATTTTACTTTTTCGTCTCTCCTCCAATGTGTTCAACTATTATATTAGCTGAGATATCAAGAAATTCATTTTGAGAATCTTTAGATGAGTAAGTTGCATTCTTTGATAGACTGTTTACTTGTGCATTCACTTTCTAGTTTAATTAAATTTAAAATTTCATCAAAATTCCCTTTATTATTAACACTGTCATCATCCGAAACTGTTTGGCGATTACCTCTAAGCCCAATGTCTTGCGGAGCACAAAGTAATGCGACTCGGGCCATTGTTGCCACAGCTGAGTGGTTACGCAATATAACCAGAGGTTTCTCGCTTAGCTTCGAAATCACTGTGCTGCTATGTTCACTTACCAGAAAACTGTTTCACTTTACTATTGAAGATTTATAACATTCACTATCAGCATGCTTTGCACGTTTTTCTCATATCCTTCTCCAATTGCAAAATCCAGTTTTACTGAAAACATGTTCAGCATTGCTTGAATCAGATTGAACAAAATGACGACACAGAAAACAGCATCTTTGTTCTCAGAGTATTCAATAAATGTATACCTATCAAACCATTTACTGTTAAAACTTCTGTTCTTATTGTATAGTAACGTTTGTTTATAAACTGATTTACTGGGTTGGCATGGACCATCATAGATCGATGCACTGATATAAAATGGTACTGGTTCGTCTATATTAGAAACAGTTGCACTCAAATTTTTGTCACAGAGTTAGGGAGATATCGATGCACTTGTATCGCATGGAGGTTTCTCTACATTGGAAACTTCTGAACTTGCATGTCATAAAGTTGGAAAAAGAGTTTAATACTCTTGGTGTATGCACTACGCATTTTACAAATATTATATTTACACACGATTTCAATTGTGTGTTTAAATCACATATAATAAAATCAATAAATTTTGAAATTGAAAGAAAAATTAACTTAATTAAATGCATTAGTTTGTTTAATATCAGATAAATTATATCTGTAAATTATCAATTTATTTAGTAACCAAGGAATTTTAAAATAATTATTTCACTAAAACTGGGGGGGGGGGGGGACGCCCCCCCGGCCCAGGGCTAGAACCGCCTCTGTTATTTGTTTATTTGCTTCCCCGCGTCACCTTCTCTGGAAATTGCACGTAACCACATCCCACGCAGTGAATTGTCCGATGGTACCTCATCAAATGAGATTCCCCGGTATTCTAACTTGCCCAGTTCTGATTTACAAAAGGGCACGCAGCAGTACAGCATTATAAAATCATTCAGAATACATTCCAAACACAACTGCTCCATTAACATCAATACAAAACTTATGTCTGCCACAGTGCCTAGGTGCTGCTTCCTAGCGCCTTTATTTGGAAACGAGGTTGTACGCTCAAACCAATGCTGTAATCGTCGAATGGGCAGGCAGTTTAAAGCAACCAGGAGGGGTGCGATCCAGCTGGCAGTGGAAGTAACTTACTGGACTTGCAGCTGATGGGAGCGCAGTCCTCCAGCATCAGAGACCTCTGTCGGTCATTGCAATGACTACTTGCAGTGATTCTGCTGGCTCTTCCCTTAAGTCAACGAAGCGAAGCAGCGCAGCGCTTAGTGAAGCAAACCAGCACGGAGACGAATTGGCTTGGAGACTTCGCGTTCGCTTGGTTAAAAGCGGTAGCGTGAAGTTTAAAATCGGATGAAAATGTATTTTGACTTTGTGGCTGTAGTTTTATATGTGTACATGTGATTTTATATTGAACGGAAAAATGATAAGTTTTTGCCAGGATATTCAGCAGAGTTATGTGTGAAATTTTGATGAGGTTATGGTATTACATGGGGGGGATATTTACACGACATTTTTAACAATCTTCCGTTGCATATAATATGTAACACGCAAAAGCTACCTTCATTTGCACAACTAGTTTCCTTGTGCTATTGAATATTGAAATTCATACTTGACAATACAATTGGGTACGGTGTTTATAAATGGAGGCTTCACAAATTCCATTCCCAGACCCGGTCGGTCGCCTGGATGCAGGCTGTGGATTTTCATTTCATTTATAAATGTGCTACCTCCAGTGGCTTAGGCTACTGCATGCTCTAAATATTTTAATGTAGCCTAAAATTCCGCAATAGAAAACCTCAAAAACGTAGAAAATCACTGGTCTTAACGTCGCACCTTTAATTCAAGAAGAGCCAAAATATAACAAATTTTCAAATCGGACTCGTATTATAATTTATAATTATTAATAACTCATGACAAGACAGTGATTTTATAATTCATGCAAGTAAACATCGAAGTACGTACACAGAAAAATTGGATCTATTTATAAGATCCTACTTGAAAACAAACTCGACTCTGCGGATTTTCTTTACAAAACCATCAATAACTTCATCATAGAAAGAAGACTGTAATCTAATTTTGGCAAGCAATCCTTTTTCAATCGAAAACATAGCTAATGATGATAGCCTCTCCTGAATTTGAATCGATCTGCAATATGAATTAATGCATCTCGGTGTTGAAAAAGAATGTTCTGCAGGGGATGTAGCAGCAGGAATTGTTGCTACCAGTTTGCTGAGCTTGAAAATCACTGCCATACCCATGTACAATTTGTTAGTATGCATAAACTGCACTACAGTAAGTCTGAAACACTTTTCTCTTTCAAGTCAGGAGATGAGTACGGTAGGCTACATCACACTTAATACAGTTTTTAAGCGAACAATATCGAAAAATTACCCATAGCCTATGTCTTTTCTATAGCAGTAACATAACTGCATGGAAACTTATTTTTGTGCTTCTCAAACAAATCACAATCCAGCAGCGAGAAGAACACAAATTTATTTATGTATTTGAAATGCTCTCCTACTTGGACAAGTGCATTGTCAATCATTTCATTGAATAGACTTAGTATTTTGATTTTTCTGGTTCATCATTAATCTTCATCTCACATAGACTGAGTATTTAGAAAGAGCTCAACCTTCTTGCCACAGTACTGTATATCCAAACTGTTTGTTTGTAAAATATTGAACACAGTATCGGAGAATGAAAAGATCTTGGAGAAAATTGCCAGCAGAAATCTAGTGTTGAACTTAGTAAGAAGAACAAAAATCCTTGTGCTTTCAATGTAGTAGCTTTCTGTAGCTCTCAGACCAGAGCTTTCAACTACACATTACAAACGTGACAGCTCACAGTCGGCCTTGGACAGAAGGAACCTGCGCGCGCATACATTTCTCGCTGTGTCGACAGCTCCGCTGAAGCTCCTAAGACACGAGCAAGCCTCGCTGTACTCGCCAAGATATATGCAACATGCAATTTGTTTAACGCAGATCTATTACAGATACGGTACATATTGTAATTTTTAAAATCTCGCCTGGTTTAGAAAAATATTGCACTTGCGCAGCAAGCGTAGCATGCTCGGAGAAATCGCCCCTGAATTCTTATGTGCTGTAGGTAGAGGATGGAGGTTGAGGGAATAGCATTACTCAAAAAGCATGAGCAATACATGTTAGTAAGGGGTAGAACGCATACCGTAGGCTATATTAACGTCCAGAACGTTTGCCTATACCAAAAGTAAAAAAGGAAGGAAGCTTTTAGTTTTACATGACCATTAATCATGCGATCAAGAGCCTGAGGACCTCCTTTTACGTGGAAACCGAACCACGGGACATGGCATTTCACTTCGAAAATCTCACATGCATTGACCGGGAATCGAACCCAGTCCACCTGGGTGAGAGGCCAACAGCTTGACTGATGCGCCGCCACGCCCCTCATTGCCTATATCAAACAGAACAACTTTGAACATGTCATCCAGTAGTGTGGGTTCTACTGAGCACTGTTGTTGCATTTAGACTGGCGAGCATGGCTATGCTGCGGGACGCAATGCTCGTAGAATTTGGCTTGTGTAACTATAACCCCCCATTGGTCGATCTTGGCTACACTACTGTATTATATACATTGCACCCCCCGCCCAGTCATTGGACAAATTCGTGTTGACCTACTGAAGAGTTACAAATATCAGTTTGTATAGGCAACACTGGAAAATATGGCTTCAATACTTTACATATACGTCCATATCCTTTGTTAGAATTAAGGAATAAGTGACTAAGCAGTAATGTAGTTTGCTCTCAAGATGGCAGGAGTGGTTTTAAAAGGCAATTCATTCAGTTGCCATCGTGACGCTAGGATCGCGCGTGTCTTGCTTCTTTCTCTTCTTTGTGCACCTTACTACTTGCACCTGGTATATGCCTGGCCATGGCCTACACGTGTACTGATGATGGTTCGAATTGGTGACCTATGCATCGTATCCCCTTTTTAGCTATCGCCCATGAGATCCAGATTAGATTCACGGCTCAGTCAAGAAATTTAGTTTTGGTCTGGGTTAGAACACTGTACAATATACCTTTTGAGGTACAACTGAGAAGAGGTGAGTTTCCTCACTTCAATTACAAAAACACACTTTTGAATTCGAAAGCTTCTTTAAAAAGCCATACACTCTGAAATGTATATTATTTGTCAACCTACTGTGTAAAACTGTCTGCTGCCAGTCGACTTCCTAATGGACATAGTTATGAATTCAATATTTCAGCTCGCAGCACTTCTTAAAGCTTCACTACTGTACACTGCATTGATACACCAATACTGCCACTCAATTTTGTATTTACCCGGCGAACCTAAATATTTCAATCTAATCTTTCTCACTCACTCCAGTTCATGTGCAGATGTTGACTCCTGAGTAGCTGATCGTAGCGTCACAAGGTTACGACAGTCAGCTTCAAAAGTTTTAGCTCTGTAACATAGGATCATCAAAATAATTGAATAAGTTATTATTTTCGTGCATGGATAGAAATAAAGATTTCGTACGACACAGCAAGCTTAGCAAGTTCAGTTATCTAGGCAATGTTCTGTTCTACTGTATTGGCTGTCATGAGCGAGCGAATGTAGCTCCTACCTCATTTTCATAGTTTTTTATATACTGTATAGTAAATGTATTCATCATGTATGAGTTAAAATGCCATAACCTTTTCGATTAATGCAGTTGAACATCTCATGATAAACAAATGGAATCACATGTCACTTACTACAGTGCTGCAAGTTTTGTCTAATTTTTTGTGTGTATGTATATATGACTTACAATGATGAAAAAGGATGCCCCAATAAAGATGAATTATGCCCCTAATGTTGCCCAAATTCCTTCTGTTCCCTCTAGTCTGGAATTGAATAACCCGCAGATTAAGTTTCATTTCTTGGTTGGAAGATAGAGATAAAATATGTGTGGAATGTTGGCTTTGACGGTCAAGAAATTAAACTCCAGCAATTCTTCTAGGTTTATGCAGTTTCTTTCCGATGTATAAAACTCTTTCAGTAGACCCTTGGTATAAATGACCAGTCGTATGCATGTGAAAATTTTAGAGACAGTCTACATTATATCGCACCCCCGCTGGAAGACTGCCACAAGTCAAAAAGGACACATTTTCAGGAGAAGCATTTAAAGATATTGAGCTAATGGGAAAAATATAAATATTTACATAATTAAAGTGAAAGTAACGTGTTACCAACTTCTAACATTGTCTAGTACTAAGTTATACAATAACATACAATGTTCTTTCATGGATTATAATTATGTGCTTTAATAAAAATAATAATAATTTTCAGTTATGGCAGTTTTCTATTCAGTGGCGTAGAATTGCTATTTATAGGATCAGGGTTGTGGCAGTTTTACAGGACACGGACTTGATCATAGGCATTTATAAGTACCACATACTTCAAAATCCATGTTTTTTGACTTGTGGCAGTCTTCCAGCGGGGGTGCGATATCATGTAAATACCCTTAACAGTCTTGTCACACCTGCCCAGCTCCTCTTTGGTCACTATTCTTGGCACTCGCACATGCATTGTTGTCGGCACAAACCATACACTGACAGCGTGAGTAGAACACTGAGATCGGACTCAAAGTGCCCTGGGCAAAGGGACACTGCGCACTTCATGTGCACTGATCTTAAATGTATCATAGCTCACTGTGCATGGATATACCATTGCGAACAGCGTAAGAGGAACGGCTCATTTAAACAAGTGCCTGGAACCCATCTGGATAGTGGACCATGCATTATGACCTGAATATTATACAGTTGAACCTGCTTTATACGTAACTCTGTTCTTCGTATTTGTACGGACTTTCTTTCAGGTCCTGGAAAAATGTAATCTAAAAGCGTGTTAATTTAACCTTATTTATACGTAAATCGCTGTTATACGTATTAAGTGTCAGTGAAATACATCTGGGTTTTGCGTATTTGTAATTTAATGAGCACGTGTCGTTATAAAAGAAACTACAGTACGGTACTGTATTTATGTAATTTTCTCTTTGTCGGTGTAGATGGAGGTAGAGAGGTCGGGTTTCGGTGCTGAAACAGAACACAGAGTTTCTGTCTCATGTGGGACATGCTCTAGATTGTTCACACTAAAAAAATCTCATATTCAAACAAATTTATTTTCTTTTGTTTCCGCGCTGAAACCTCCAACTTCGCTTGTAACTTAATATTTAGCAGTACTGTGAAGGTCAAAAACGATGCAGCTAGAGGAGGAGCGAAGGGAACACGCTCGGTTGGCCTTTGTTACGCCGCCAGTAAGTAAGGATCAACAATGTCACTCTGAAAAACTCTGTGTTTTGATTGAATATGAGAATTTCTCTCATGGGAACAAAGGACAAGTAAAATGTACATGTTGCCGGTATCTGGTGTTTTCTGTTGAACAGTAGTTTTATCATTCAGTTGCTTTCGATTAGCCAAGGAGAACACAAAACAAAAACTGAAATTGCTTCAGACTTAGGGATTGCTTATACCACGCTATTTTGGTTGAGGTTTTAAAACTGCGTTCGATATCAGCAAAGCGCAGCCGTCAAAAAAAAAGGGGGGGGGTATGTAGATTTGGAGAAAGCACTTTTCACATGGATCCAGCAAAAGTGGGCTGCAGCCCTACCAATTAGTGGCGACATGCTGAAGGCAAAGGTGATAGATTTAGCAAAATTGATGAGTATCACTGCTGATTTCAAGGCTTCGTCAGGATGGTTGCAAGGATTTAAAGATTGTCATAAAATCACATGGAGAACAATTTGCGATGACGCAAAAGCTGTGGACGACGTCACGGTGCAACACTGGAAAGAAGAGGTTCTGCAGGGTATCATAAGCGATTAACAGCCTACAAACATCTACAATTGTGATGAGACCGGCTTATTCTACAGTCTCCTTCCTAGTAAAACATTAGCTGAAAAAGGTGACTCCTGCCATGGAGAGAAGAAAAGTAAAATTCGAGTAACAGTACTTCTTCCCACCAATGCAGATGGATCGGACAAACTCCCTCCACTTGTGATAGGAAAATCGAAGAATCCGAGGTCTTTTAGGGTGCAAAAACAAAACCTATAGAACATGAATCCAACAGAAATTCTTGGATGAATATGCTTCTAATGGAACATTGGTTGAAAAAACTGGTCATTAAAATTAAAAAGAAACAGAAGAAGATCCTTCTTCTTATGGGTAGATGTGCAGCACATCCACCTCAAATCGTAGTAGTAAATTAATGGAGAGAGTTTCATTTCCTGCATCACTCAGTGTTATTAAATGTTGAACCAGCATTCTTTTATAATGCACTTTGAAATTTGCAATGATGCCCAAATCAAGCGGTTGTAGAACACTGGTATAGTTCCACTCGGACATTCTCCAGAAAGAGATCTATAAATTGGAACTGCTGGGTAGAGCAGAAATTTGTGATGAAATGTACAGATGGACAATCATAAATTGTCGCATTGAAAATATCAAAGTCCTGTTGGGGTATCATCGTGCTTGGAAGTGGCTGCACAGTTGCAACAAAATTGATGCACTTCCATCTTTGTTCAACGACATGTTCGGGACAAAATGCAACTATCAGTACACAGTGTCACCGTGCAGATATCAGAATAACAGAGAAGAATGATGTGCAATTAATGAGAAACAGCCCAAATGCATGAAGTGAGGGACAAGACCCAAGTGACGAAGAATGAGAAACGTTTAACAGAGTGGCTGTGATAGGGTAGAGGAAGTGTGTGAAGTTAGTAAGCCGAACCACCACGGTTCAATTTTGGTATCAGCAATTCTTTTTGTTTTGATGGCTTCTGTTATACCATTGTGGAACCGCATGATACTGGACGCCTTTTAAGTTTTACAACGAAATATTGCAATAAACCGTTAGTTAATTACCACTGGGTCTATGATAGCTGTTATAGACGTGCATGAGATGATGGAAATATCATTACAATATTATAAGCATTTTGCAGACTGCCAGTTAGCTCAGGGGAAGAGGCGTTGCGTGAAACAACAAAGAACCGGGGTTGGAATCATACTCGCGGTGTTTATCTTTTAAACATGTCAAATGTTTCATGGAAGAAATACATGTGTGTCTCTATACAAAGGGAAATCTGGCTTAATGAATTTGCTTATTGTTAGTCCCGAAAAGGACTGTTGTAGACACTTCTTCAATATCTCGTCCAGTATCCACCGGTTTCGACAACTTGCTGTAGCCGGCGTCGCCTTGACTGAACTAGATTTCTGAAGTACTGTTCATCATGGGCAATCTCCTCCCATGCTTCCAACATAATCTCCCACAATGCATCCTGCGAACGAGGGGGAGAGTGAGGCCAGTTTTCCCTGATATGGCATTTCCACTTTGCCCACACATACTCAATGGGGTTCAAGTCTGGAGTTTGAGGGTCCCAGTTGAGCAGTTCAATGGAGTTCTGCTCAAAAAATCCGCCCTGAACACTCCTGCTCATGTGGATTGGAGAGTTGTCTTGAACGAACTGAAGTACTGCATGTGGATAACGGATCACGCTCTCTCACACTTGGAATCATAATATTCTGCAAGATGTGCAAATATTGGTCCGATGTGAGATGTCCACCTATCCGATGAAGCCCTCCGGCCCCATCAGACGACATCCACCCGCAGCGTGACACGGATATGCGGCCACTACCTATGCTCCCAGCCACATACTGTTTCTTGTACCGGGTTCCACGTGGCCTGTAAACACAAACCGGTCTGACCTCTGCCGAACTGAAACATGTCTCGCTAGAGAAGATGACCTGATCACAATTACGATTTAATTCCAGCTCAGCAAAAGCACACCATTCGACTATATGTTGGTCGGAAAGACATTCTTTGATTGCAGGTTTTCTGCAAGCAATTCCTGCTTCTCGTAGGCTAATCGTTTACGGGCCGTGTATGGACATCCAGGAAAATTAGTCGTCTGCATGAGCTCTACTGAGTTTAAGAATGGGTTTTCCTGCAAAGTTGTAACTAAATGGCGGTCTTCTTCTACAGTTGAAACCCGCTGTAAACCAGTGCCCAGTAGACGACCAATCCTCCCTGACACCCGCCACTGCTGTATCCATATTTGGTCAGATCTCGGTGGAACACCACATCGGATTGCTGCCTCACGCGCCCTTTAATTGCCGTGTTCGACGAGAGCCAGAACGTGCTCTCCGGATGCGTGTGTATAGTGAGCCATTGCAGAATGTAATGACACATTATCATCGTTAGTTCGGCCAAACGCGGTTGTTTTCGTAGCATGACATCATCATGGTGAGTTACTTCACGAAAATAATATTCACGGCGTGACTCGAACTGTGGTTGCTCGGCGATGAACGACTTTACAACCTGACAGCTAACCTACTAGGCTACAGTGCAACACACATAAATATGCGTGTGAGAGCGGGGCGAGGGGCTGGCCGATAGCGAGAGGGAATGAGAGAATTACAAACAATTTATAATGATACAAATATTAATCTAATACAGTGCTACCCTCTAATATAATAAAATTACAATATCTCCATTTGTTGACACTGCCTGAACAGATTCTTAAATGTTTGGGGTTAACATTGCTCATGATTTGCATTGACGAATGATAGTTTAAAAAATTGAAATATAGTATGTTCCGTCTAGTCAATACTTCTTGTGTTTATTTACACACTAGTACATGTTTCGAGGCTCATTATTTTCATAGAAAATTTGACCCTTCATCAGCTAGTATGATAATGCCCAGTCACTGAACATTAAAAATTAATGAAAAATGGTTGATATGAAATGTGATGGAAACATATGAGATAGTTGCACACACGTTAAAAAAAACCTTACAAATTCTTACACGCGTTAAAAAACTTACAATTTTTTACAAATAAAACTCTAATTTTTTTTGTACTTATATTAAAAATTGTTCTTAAAATACCACACTAATGAATAAAATACTAGTTTATATTTACATGTCCATTTCAGTTATTCTTGCGTGAAAACAAGACGTCGCTGTCTCGGCCCGCCTTCTCATTTGACTATTTATATTGGACTATTGATCGTTTTATTATGGTCCAATGTTGTTGTTGTGGGCATTGGCTTTAGAAATTGCTGACGATTGTAATACACTAATTCAACGACTCTCCCCTCGTGCTTTAAGCACACCCTGTGTTGCGCCGATCATCATCATCTTCCAGCCACTGGCCGGGTCTGTTTGGAACATAAGCCTCCCCATCGTCTTCTGTCTTCCCACCACCTTGGTCCAGTCTTCTCCTTTCTTTCGCACGCAGTCCTCCATACCTTTCAGCCCCTTATCTCTAGGTCTTTTTCCCTCTATTTTCATCTCGTGTATCTTCATGGGTATCCTCCTCCCATCCATTCGCTTAACATACCCATACCATTTAAGCCTTGATTCCTCTATCCTATCCTGTAATACTCCCTCCTTGACTAATTCTCTGATCTTCTCATTTCTTAACCTGTCCACCTTTGTCACTCCAATACTGCTTCTCAAGAATTTCATCTCACTAGCCTGTATTCTGCTTCGCTCCCTTCCTCTCATAACCCAGGTCTCTGAGGCATACGTCAGGAATGGAACGTAGTACGTCCTATATATGACCCTTTTGCTGTTTTGAGGCACATCCTTACTCCATACCAGGCTCCTAACACTTTTCCTGAATAATTCTGCTGGCCTCCACCACTCATTTATTTCTCTGTTGTTTCTTCCATTTTCTTGTATCATGCTTCCCAGATACTTGAAACTCTCTACTTTCCTCAATTCTTCCCCAATTGTTATTCCCGTTGTGACTCTCTCCTTCTTCCTGGTTGTGATCATCCACTCGCCTTGCTTATGCTAAACTTCATTGCGCCAATAGAGTTCAAAAAGCAGTGTTGTCAGACGTTTGGTGCTACACTTGTGTCGTGTTTACCTAAATTGGTGGAGCTCCAGCATTTCATAAGGTTCTGTCTAAACTTTGTTGATTACTTGTTTAAATTTGTGGAGTTTGTACTTTGTCACTGTGATGAATCTGCTCGTCGTAGCTGCTTCAAGCTGTTCTGCAGAGAGAGGTTTCTTGGTGATGAGGAAGGTTGAGGACTACCTCCAATCTAAGATGGGACTAAATGGACGGAAGCATTGCTGTCTACTAGCCACCTACTCGGAAATGACATCTCGCTCAAAGATTCATGGCGGTCAGTGTTCAGGTCTTTGTTAGCCGTTGAAAAATCTTTTATGTTTTGTATTTACATTCTGATTGTATTTTAATTAGAAATACAATAAAAATCCTTTTTTCTTTCTTTTTTCCTCTTCAAGTTATAGCATTAGGCCTACATTACTGTGTTATTTCAAGCATGAAACAAAAATAAAATACGCTGATAGGTAGGCAGTTTATAAATTTGACCACCCCACGTTTACAGGAGTATTAGAAATACTTTTGATAAATACGCTGAATGAACAAAAGCAGTAATCGCCCCAATTTATAACCAAGGTCAGAAAAGATTGCTATAATTATAGAGGCATTTCTTTGATAAGCGTTCCGGGCAAAGTTTATTCAGGCGTTGTAGAAAGAAGAGTTCGATCATTGGCCGAGATTAAGATGGATGAAACGAGGATGTCAGGATGAAATTTTTAGCATGTACCATGGTATTGAGAAATGCTATGAGAGGAACAGACGTTTGTGTTTTGTAGATCTAGAGAAGGCATATGATAAGAGTACCCAAGGAAAAGATGCTGAGCATACTGAGGGATAATTGTATCGTGGGATGGCTGTTACAGGCAATCAAAATTATTTATGTTGATAATCAGGCTGTAGTAAGAGTTGATGGTAGGATGAATTCTTGGTTCCAGGTTATTACAGGAGTGAGGCAAGGCTGTAACCTCTCACCACTACTGTTTATTTTATATATGGACCATTTACTGGAGGGCATAAACTGACTGGGTGGGATTCAATTAGGTGGAGACCAGGTAAGCAGTCTGCCCTATTGTTTTAGATCCCTTAGTTGGGGGGGGGGGGGGGGTAGTTAGGGATAAAAAACTTGTGTCACTGTGATGATTTGGAAGATAGTTCCTGGGAGATAGTAGCTTCCCGTAGCTGGGAGAGCTTACTAGTGTAATGTGTTGTTTAGTGTTTAAACGCTAGGGGGTGTTCCTGCAAAGATGCAAGTGTTGATTAGGGGATGGACCTCTAAATGCAGGCTACTATACCGGCCTGCCAGCTAGACGGGATGAGTAATACAATAGGCGTGCTTACGTCAGCGGCTCGACGTTATGTAGTCGAGTCGCGTGCGGGAAGCACAATGGAGTCTGACCAAGCAATTACTGGCTACTATGGTCACGGTCAATCGTGACGAGAGCCAGGAAGGATATGAGGATGTAAAGAGGCGTGTAATTGACAATACAAGTGTAATTTACTGACCATGTGTTTATTGGTCAGTGAGTGTGAATTTATAAGTCCCTCTTGGGGGAATGTAGGCAATTATACAAGTAGAGTGTACAAGATTATGAGTGGGTGTTCACAAAGTAAAGGATTCTGAGCACTTTGCTGAGTCTCGCCTGATGATGCAACTGGAACAGACATCGGCTAGGGCCTTCGGCGACGCACACTTTATAATAGATAATGGCTCCAAAAAGGACTCCGTTCTTATAGTTCTCGGCGCTGCGTGGTCAGCATTCCGTCGACGTAGCTGCCCCAGTTAGTTGTTGTGTAGATGTTTATGTATGTGTCGCAAGTAGTTGGCTAACCTTCCAAGCTGGGTGGCCGCCTCTTGCTGTGTAAAGGTAATGTTCTGGTCTTATGATGTTGCCAGTTAGGGTGGTTTTAGTGAAAGATGGGGGGTGGCTTTCAGGAGGTACAGCCCTCCGGGCCTGTACAAGTCCTCTTCTTCGATTCGTTCGCGTCCCCGCGAACGGGAACGGGACGTAGAGTGGGGGTGTCGATGTGATGGGTCGTTTTTAATTTCCTCTTGTACTTCTTCTTCTTCTTTTCTTCCGTGTTGATGTAGGTGTGTCGATGTCGTGGTGATGTGAGTCCAGCTTGTGCTCAGAGGGGTAGGTTTTGGGATATACATGTTATACATAGTTAATTTTTAGAATGGCCTATTTTTGCAAGTTGACATGGTAATAATAAAGATAGAAACACAAAAAATGCATGGTCTCGCCGTTGTATATATATATGTTGCTATTTTTCAGGGAGGAAAAAAACCATGTCCGGACGGATGGTTGTGCCGTCCGGCGTCGTATGGAGAAAAAAATTGCTCCCTTCAGTGTATTGTTTAAAAGATGGAAGAGAATAGCAAAAGTAGGTGCCCCAGGGTATAAGTTAAAGGAAATATCATAATGGTTTATTGTTCTTGGGATAAAACGGGACACCTTCACAAATTTTGGCGTTAGTAGAGTAGAAAGGAAAAAAACAGTGTATTCAGTGTGGACATTATGGCGTGTAAAATGGCGTGACAATTTGTGAGTTTATGTGTGTAGGTGTACAGTTGAGCACCACTATGTTTGTGTGTGCTTTGGATTTACAGTTTTTGCTTTTACAATGATGATATAACATAACATAACATAACATAATATAACATGAAATGACATAAAATAATAACCTTATCGCTAGACCGTTTTTGCTCATGAGCCTGGTACCTCTTTCTCATTATGTGATCACTTAATAGCGCTCTCATCTGGCCTTGGTCCTACCTTTCCATCCATGGCCATTTTCTATCCAGCCATTTTACTGTGTTTTAGTGGCTGTGCCGCTAATTCACACCTGTCGTGCATTTTCCCCCGTGGGTGAGAAAATTGCACCTTGGAAGCAAAGGTGAGCGCTTACAACCCTTGCGCTGTCCCTGGCTGCCGTAGGTCGCTCATTATTTAAGCGCTTTCTAAGAGTTGCGTCAGTGGCGTTCAGTGTCCCACGATCACTTCAAGTTGCTGATCGCGTCGCCGTCACCTTATCGGCGCGACTTGAAAATGTAGCAAAGTGTATGTGTTTGTGTGACATCAGTGTTTTACATTTGTGTGTGATTCGGGATATGTATTTACAGGGTGTATGTACAGTGGAATGATCTTGACCTGTGAGACATAAATCTTTTGTTAGTGGGTGTGCTGCTGTTCATGTTTTCTTTCTGCAATCCTGAAAGAGAACGCATTGGTATGGTTATATTGGATAATGCATTGTTGTCATTCATACATGTATATACCTTCTAGTCGCCCTTGGCGCCTTACTCTATTCTTATTCTATGCCGGCTAGATTTCTATCTTAGCCTAATGTTGTCGGGCTTACCCTGGTAACGGATTTTTAGTCACCAGGCGCCGAAATGTTTTGCCTTAAACATAAGGTGCTTAGTCTAAATTATGATAGATAAAAAACTATTTTGTATTTACAAGTCGAATGGTTTTACCTTAATCTAGTGCCGAAATGTGCTGTGCTATTATTTAGCAACAGTGCTTATTAAATTTGCTTAATTCTAAGTTGCCTTCCAAATGCAACTGCCTTACCTGCTAAAATTTCGACCGGAGCGATCGCCCGGTGCAGTTTTACCTCCCCAGATCACCACCCGCGTGTATTCTAGAAACACCGGTTGTCTCTAAAACCACCGGATTCCGCTCCCTTAATACTAGTTGTCGACATTTATATTAGTGATTAATAACTAGTAATTACTAAAGTTCCGGACGCCTGCGCTGCTGGAAAGCAAACACATCGCCGTTGTACTTGCCTGTATTGTCATCATTCTTCATTTGTCCTTTGTTGATGTATTCATCATTGCTGGGTTTGCCCACGGAACCCCTTTTGGTAGCTCGTTGCATACCTATTTAATATCTCTGGCCGCCCGCTGCGTTACCATTTAAGCTCTGGAAACTCGCTGTCAGCCATTTATGTGGGCACGGGACATCGTTCGGGAAAAATCGTCCGATAGAATAATGTCGTCCGGGAATTTTAGCGTCCGGGAATCCTCTTCGCCTATATTGGCATTAATAATAACATCCGGGAATTTTAGCGTCCGGGAATCCTCTTCGCCTATATTAGCATTGTTGGGTTTGCCCACTCGAACCCCTCTTGGCAGCTCGCTGCATGCCTATTTAATATTTCTGGCCGCCCGGTGCGTGACCATGTAAGCTCTGGTGACTCGCTGTCAGCCATTTATGTGGGCACGAGACCGAATGATCGCATTCATTCCATATTATTCATATTTCATGTATATTATTCATTATTTGTTTATTCATTATTCGTTTGTTTGGTTGCCTTCACCTTGCCACGCGGGGCAAGGCCTTGGCGAATCTAGGATTGGTCCCGCTGAATCCTGAGATTCTCCTTCACTTCTGCGAGTAGAAGACTAGCTTCCCGCCATAGAAGTCTACTTACTTACATACTAAACTAGGAGTCTAGTCCTAATGTGGTCGTCCCTTGGTTCCTCTCCTGAGTCCGGTGCGGAGTTGGCTAATTCTCCCCCGTTTGTCAAAAGTCTCCCCAGCAGGTCTTGGCTTCGACGACCGTGGCGCATATTGGGTGTAACTTTCCTCTGCCGAGGGGGTAGGCTAGACCCACCCCCGGTTTTGGCGTTTGCCCACGCCAGGCCATGAATGCTTCAACCTTACGTAGTTCCGTCTTTTTGGTCTGGGTCAGGATCTGTTGGCGTCTTGCCCCGTCCCTGCCCCTCTGTTTCCGCTCTCATCACCATTCAGCGTGACATCAGATTCCTTTTTTTTAATAAAAAAAATGAATGTGCTATGTAAATAATTTACTGTGTGATTATGTAAATTTTTAAGTGTTCTGGGGTTGTAGAATCTTCTAAGTGCATGGACTACTTTAGGCCTTCTGTCGCCACGTCGGACTTCCAGCGGTAATGCCTTGGTAATCTTCTTGGAGGCGTTAATAGGTTTTTATGGCGTTGGGTCCCTTGTTATTAGGATCCGGGGGTGTTATCTGCTGGATGTGCTTAAAGCGTGGTAGGAGAGGGTTGTGCATCGTTGGGCTCCATGTTAATGGTGGCCGGGAGCCGGTGATGCTGCTAGGATGTTTTTACAGTGAGTGGACGGGGTAGGTACTTCCCAGGTTTGCAAAAATTTCTAAAAATTCCATGCAGGTGTAATAATAATAATAACCCTGGTGTGTGCGTAGGATATTCCATGCATGTGGCTGGATATGAGGCGTATCCGCTCTCATTTGTGGATAGGTGTGGGCTGAGGTATAATAATCCTATGTTCCTTGCATGCGGGATTATTTAGTAAAAAAGAGTTGTTAGTTTAAATGCGGCCTCATCTCTTTACATAGAGATGAGCATTACGCTTAATGTCGTTTTCCGACTCACCCCTAATACTCGGGTGTAAGCATTGAGAACCAGGGCGTAGTGGACCCTCTCTTTAGACGCATGAAGTCTATCAACCCCGATGTATATTTTGGCATGTAGTTTGGCTGTTTTTATGTGTTTATGTGTTTGTGTAGGATAGTGTTGTGAGTGACAAGGTTATGGAAGGAAAAGGATGGTATAATGGTAGCCCGTAGGTGGTGTCTTGGCTATCCTGCTGGCACCATCCATCTCTTCTCCTGTCATCCTCACTTGGTAGTGACTATCTGCTTTCTATCCACTCCTTGGGATGGTGAAGTGCGGTGACGCTGTGACGTCATGGCCTAATCTGGTCTCTCATTTATAATATTGAGGTAGCAAGTGATCGTGAGTGTAACTGGTCATGTCCCGATCGCCTATGATGGTTTTTTTAAGATTGAAGAAAAAAAACAAGGAGAGAAGTAGTTATTGGGGGGGGGAGGGTTGTTCCTTCAGGGAATCTGTCTGTATTCACCCCTGATTAGTGGACGCGTGTGGGCAGGAGGTGCCCGTGGCTGTGGTTACTGAGGCCTGCGTGACTGTGGTTGCGTTCCACGGCGCATACTGGCGCGCGTGCCGTTATCGGATACGCCTTATCGTGTGCCGTGTGGCTAATTGTCAGGCGGCGCGTGTACTTGTTATCGCCCTTGTAAACATGCTTCTGTGGCCCTAAGATAAATCCGGCCTATCGTGTCTGTACATTGCTAAATGTTATACCTATTGTAACAGCGCTGAATCCTGTGTCAATACCCGTGTGTCTGTATGCTGTTATTATTGATGGTTTATGACAGCGTCATCATATTTGCGTGTCACCAGCACGTCTGGGTGCTCTAGGGATGTCTGACGGCAACAATGTTGAAATGCGCTGAGTCCGCAACTCAATGTTTTGTTGTGGTTTTGTTTTCATGTTCTTGTATACGGGAAGTCTCTGATGTTACGTATGGCGGCTGCCGGAACGTGACTTTTGCCAATGTTCGTGTGTTGACATTGTTGTGCATTCTGGGAGGGCCAGTGTGCTAATCTGTCCCGTTTTTGCTTACCGATGTTGTGTAGACATTTATGCCGCAAGACCTTTGCCTTGTGTACGGTACGGCCCCTATTGGTAGTCCCGGGGTCGCTAATTCCTTGGGTAGGCTGTTGTAGCGAGTACCTTGGAACGAATCTATGCTCCTGTATGTATGGTAAAGAACCTCCCTGTCATTAAAATCGTGTGGCTCAACCGCTTATGTACTTGTATACGGTCCTATTTCCATCTGAGTGGGAGTGAATTTTCCCCTGTAAATGGGTCTATTCGGTGTCTAGTCGTGCTGGCTGAGTTTTCTGACCTGTCATGATGAAAAAACCCGTGTTTTGTATGTAAGTGATCTTTCGTTGGTCGACACTAATTGTTTTCCACGGTGTCCGCCATTATTGGGCATTCGGACCCGGGATCCCGTGTAATACTCCGTGTTTCATATCTGCGTTGTCTGTTGGGATTTGAGCGTCCCTAGTGTGGTTTCTGATCGTGTTTTCGCGCCAAAAATACCATTGGTTAGTTTCTTTTTGGCACGATTGTATGGTGTTATCGTGTGTTCGCACCCGCCTTGTTCTAAGGTCCTGGTGGTACAATTTTTGTACTGTATGTGCCATGGCACGCGTATCGTGTGTTTTAGACACGCGTATGAAAATATGCTTTAGCGTGAATGTGTTGTGCCAATTGCGCCGACCCTCGTACCCTAATTTTAGGAGTTATCGGGTTTTAAAACTGGCGTAAATGACTGTGTGTGTTACAGCCAAGACTGAAATACTCTTAGGTTGTCCGTAGCTAGTGAAAGTCGCCTGCTCACGAGTGTGTTATCGCTGACTGCGATAGTGTCTAATTTCATTGACGTGGGCATTACCTGTTACTTGTCTGGCGATGTGCATATGTCCAAGCACGTGTGTGTGAGCTTGGTTGCTCGCTCTCTTATTGTGAGCATGGCTTTCCGTCATGGAAAAGAACCTTCCGTTATTTATATATATTGTGTCCGCCAAATTTTGTGTTGTTGTATGCGTGGGGGAATATATTCTTGTTGGTGGTAACTAGATATCGTTATGTATGTGTGTCACCGGGCCGCTAGTTGCGTGTTTGGTGACTAGGTGTCGGAGGTGATTTTATTAATTTGTGCATATGAATGTCTGTCAGTGTGACTGTCCCTTATTGTACTATCCTTCAACTGGATAGTTACCCGACCTTGCATTCCTGGTATTCAGAAGGTCGCGGGTCCAAGACCGTCTTTGTCCAGGGTAATTATTCCTGGTGCCTTTTAGGCCTGTGTCTCCGGGACAGTTCTGCTAGTGTTTTGACTGTTTTGTGCGGTATTGGCGTTTAGTGTGTGACTTTCAAAAATAAATAATGGTGTTTCCCCCTTGAGCTGTGAGTGTTACCCCATGGTGTTTATGTTTAGTTTGAGCGCTGTTATGGGGGGGAAAAACTCATGCTATAGGCAGCGTAATAGGTAGGGTACACCTATGGATCAAATATATACAGTTCACTTGGATAATTCGCACTTCACGGGATTAGTGAAAGAGAAAAAAAATTGAGTCATTCAAAAAATTCAAATTAAGAAAGTTCTTTGAAAAAAAGTAGACAAAATATATTGTATGACATTTACATAATGCTTTATGTTTACCAAAGCAGGTTGCCAGACGGCGGTACTTTGTAAAGATTGTGTTGTAAATAATTTCAAAAGTTTCAAAATGAAAGATTGGACCTGAGTGTACTGTTCACCTATTTTACGACGTTAGTAAGACAGTAATCTAGTTACGTCTCAGGGAAATCTACTATTTTTCAAAAATAGTGTGAGATTCTTAACTGTTTCTTACGATTAAGTCTCTCAATCATCCCAAAAGAATCTGCAAATTGTAGGAATGGAAAATATAACAAGATAGTTATTTCTACTTGAAAAGACCCGCCCAAGCTCTATGCTGTGGTTTGTTGCTTAGGCTGCATTCGGAATAGTTCTTTGGGGACCTGAGCCGCGTGGCCCAACTGGTTGGCCTCCGATTGTCTTTGTACATTAAAAACTTTACATTATCCAAGCTATAATTTGAACTAACCATGATTATAAACCACAGATGGCTTAAAAAAATGCTAGGGGCCAAGAAAAAATCAAGAAAAATTTCAAATTATATAATTTTGAGTTGGCCACGTTCCGCTGTATGTACATGAAAAATGTGTAGTTTTGTGCATGAGTCTCTGCGTGTCCGCCGTTTACAGGGGTGGAATCTGCCCTTTGTGTATCAATTATCGTGTTTCCTGCGTGTAAAAGAACCTGCCCGTATGTATATTTGTGATTCAAGTGACATTAGTGTATGTTATACTCAAGGAGAAAGTCGTTATCCACGTCCGAGCGTCATTGCTCGAGAAAGTGAATACTTTCGCCCTGTCACTAAGGCGTAGGCCCCTGATACCCATTGAGGTGCTTCTTTACTATTTTCTGGAGGAGTTTGTAGCAAAGTAAGTCTGGGCCTACTTTCACCGTAGTGCCTGGATATTGGTCTGAGTGTGCTTGTGTCTGATGGACTAATTGCGCTCCGCGCTACCCTAGCAGTGTTTTTAGGGGTGTGTGTGTTCCTGACTGCCCGGCCTCGTGGGGTAGGTAATAAGACCTTTCTTATACCCCGTGTACTGTGTGTTTGTGGCTGGTCAGTGTGCACAGGCGTGCGTTTTGCACCCTGATGGGCTGAAGGCAACACCCTCTTATGCATTTGCACCTGGGGTACACATGCTGGTGCCCGCTTCCATTCTGGCAAACTTGCCCTTTGAACTAGCGGTAAAGGCCGTGTAATTGCCTGTGATTGCCCTGGCGATGTATTGGAGTGTAGTGTAACCGATTTCTGGCCTATGGCCACGGTAGACTCCTTCCCTTGTGTTTGCCTATGTGTGTAGGCTTGTGTGGGCTTAATGTGCTGTGGGGCGGGCTCTACGTTCTCAGCCCATGGCATATTTACCTCCCGTTTTCTCCCTGTGTTGTCATGTGTGCCCGAGAGTCCTGGCGTCAACTCCCTCTCGTTCGTCCGTTCCGAGGGGGTTGTCGTAAGTTCTGCCCTTCGGTTTGGCAAAATTGCCTTCCGAACCGGCGCTGAGGGACGTGTGTTGATGTGACCTTGGCCCTGTAGTGTGTTGGAGCCTAACCTGGCCGTCTTCTGGACTGTGGCCACGGTGAACTCCTTACCCTGTGTTTTGTAAGTGTCTGAGACGGACATCCTCGCAAATTGCTGCGTTAGCGTATCTACGCTTATGTCCTCTCTAGGCTGGGCTTGTGGCCCTGCCATGAATTCAAAAATGGCCTTGTTAGTCTGGAGCTCGCGGTAGTCATCCCAAATTTGGGCGAACTGCCTATTGAGGCATATGGCCTGTTCGGCAACTTTGGTGCCCTTAGTCCCTACCCGTTGGTGTTCCCTGATGATTGTTTCCCATTGCTGGAACATGAATTCGTGTCGGCAGTGTAGTTGCCAGTGTGCCTTAATGATTTGTGTACGGAGGGTGGGGATTTTCGCTCGAATCTTGCGATTCTTAGCGCTGCGGAGTGGCCGGACAAGTGCCCTTATAATTCGCATATACTGGGCGTGCAGGAGCTGTTGAAACCTTGTGAGGTAGTCCTGTCTTGTCTCAAAGACCTTGTGCCAGGCAATTAACTCCTGGTACTCCCCAATGCTCCTCAGCACAGCTAGGCGGTATAGAGGGGCTATGCTGAGTCAAGTGTATGTATATAAAAAAACTGTGTATGTTTGGCAATGTATTATATCTCTGATTCTTTCGGGGGGTGGGGATTGGTTTGAAAAAAAAATCCCTTGTGTAGCTAGGGTGAAGGAAAAATAATGCTTTCTGTCAGAAAAAAAAATTCAACCTTTTCGCTTGGCTGTGTGCGGTACGGGCCGTTTCTACCACGAGGGCTCGTTGTATGAGTCCTACCCTTATTGTGCGTGGTAGCAGCGCCTCCACCAATATGTTTTAGATCCCTTAGTTGGGGGGGGGGGTAGTTAGGGATAAAACACTTGTGTCACTGTGATGATTTGGAAGATAGTTCCTGGGAGATAGTAGCTTCCCGTAGCTGGGAGAGCTTATTAGTGTAGTGTGTTGTTTAGTGATTAAACGCTAGGGGGTGTTCCTGCAAAGATGCAAGTGTTGATTAGGGGATGGACCTCTAAATGCAGGCTACTATACCGGCCTGCCAGCTAGACGGGATGAGTAATACAATAGGCGTGCTTACGTCAGCGGCTCGACGTTATGTAGTCGAGTCTCGTGCGGGAAGCACAATGGAGTCTGACCAAGCAATTACTGGCTACTATGGTCACGGTCAATCGTGACGAGAGTCAGGAAGGGTATGAGGATGTAAAGAGGCGTGTAATTGACAATACAAGTGTAATTTACTGACCATGTGTTTATTAGTCAGTGAGTGTGAATTTGTAAGTCCCTCTTGGGGGAATGTAGGCAATTATACAAGTAGAGTGTACAAGATTATGAGTGGGTGTTCACAAAGTAAAGGATTCTGAGCACTTTGCTGAGTCTCGCCTGATGATGCAACTGGAACAGACGTCGGCTAGGGCCTTCGGCGACGCACACTGTATAATAGATAATGGCTCCAAAAAAGACTCCGTTCTTATAGTTCTCGGCGCTGCGTGGTCAGCATTCCGTCGACGTAGCTGCCCCAGTTAGTTGTTGTGTAGATGTTTATGTATGTGTCGCAAGTAGTTGGCTAACCTTCCAAGCTGGGTGGCCGCCTCTTGCTGTGTAAAGGTAATGTTCTGGTCTTATGATGTTGCCAGTTAGGGTGGTTTTAGTGAAAGATGGGGGGTGGCTTTCAGGGGGTACAGCCCCCCGGGCCTGTACACTATGGTGATGATCTGGTTGTAATGATGGATACCATCAAAAGCTTACAAGCCAGCATTTTAGATCTTGAACAGAAATGTAGGGAGTATGGTATAAAGATCAACATTTCAAAGACGAGTGTTATGTCAATACGGAAAAATGCAAGAAAATAGAATGACAGATAGGAGGAATTAAATTGGAGCAGGTGGAACATTGGGCTGTGTATTCTCTCAGGATGGAAACACAGTCAATGTGTAAGAAAAGCCAATGCAGTGAGTTCTCAGTTGTGATCTACAGTATTCTGCAAGAAAGAAGTTGATGTAGCGGGGAAACTCTCCCTACATCGCTCAGTATTTAGACCAACCTTGCTGTATGGAAGTGAGAGCTGGGTAGATACATAAGCCAGAGGTAATATGAGGGTAGCACGAGAGATTGCTGGGACAAATAGATGGGAGCAATGGCAGGAGGGTGCTCGTAATGAAGAGATAAAGGGATAATTAGAAATGAATCGCTTGATGATGCTGTTTGTATGAGCCGTCTCAGATGGTGGGGTCATGTGAAGAGATTGGGGGAGGAAAGATTAACTAAGATGTTAATGAATTTGGTTGTAGAGGGTAAGAGAAGCAGGAAGCGACGGTTAGTTTCAGTGTTGAACGATTTCAAAGTGAAAGGAGTTGAAGTAGAGGAGGCTGCAGTGCTAACTGCTAATAGGGGATCATTGAGAGCAGGGTGCCATATAGTGGGGGGAGAAGGTTTTTTCTTTTGCCCCAAAACAATTATTTATATTAAAAACCATATAGGGATGATACTATTCTTCTTAAAAGCAGAGGGCACCTCACCTGTCTCATAAATCCTACATACCGTATTAAGTGAAATAACCTGATCAGCAACTGGGTTAGTTAATCAGTCTCGAATGAAAATGGTGCTTTCTTCCTCCTTAAGTCTTCTAGTGCTCTATCAAATACTGATCTCAACATTAAATCTCCTTTCTCCTCCTTATCAATTTCATCTTCCGTTTCCATAACATGTTTCTCAATCTTCTTACGCCTATACAAATGCTCTATGTAAGCTTTCAATCTCTCAACATAATATTCAAGGTTCTGTCTTAGGACCAATTCTTTTCTTGGCCTATATTAATGATATAGTATTATTAGAATTGAAGGCAAGCTTAAACTATTTGCAGATGATATTTTTATACTCTATCTGGGAACATCTGAACAGGAAATTATGCTAAATATTAATTATGATCTCAATAAGCTGGTGGATTGGTTGAGAGCACACAAAATGGTTATCAATATCACTAAAACAAAATATTTATTCTTCCATAAACCATCATACAAGATTGAGACCACAAACATAGTCAACATAGCCAACAAAGAAATAGAAAGGGTTAAATCGGCAACATACTTAGGTATCACACTAGATAGTACACTAACCTGGGAAAATCATGTAGAAAATGTAAAACATAAAATCAGCCCTATAATTGGTATTATTTTCAGATTAAGATATAGCTGTCTTACTAGCCAACAATTGAAAAATATATACTTTGCTCTGATACATTCACATCTAATGTACATGAATTTCATATGGGGGTATTGCAAGAAGGAGCTAATAGAAGAACTTGAGATACTCCAGAAACGTGCTATAAAATCTATCTTTGGATTTCCTTGGCTCACACCCTCAAATGAATTATACTCAAGAAATAAAATTATGCCACTGCAAAAACAAATAGCTATGTCAGCAACAGTATTTGTATACAAATTAGAAAACAAATTGATACACACACACATCCATTTTACCCATGCAAATGACATTCATCATTATGCAACAAGAGGAGTAAATCGAATATTCACCAGCCATTCCCAATCCATTAAATTTGGAACTAAAGGAAGTATGTCCTCTGTAATAAAAGAATACAACTCGCTACCATTAGGCATAAGGGAAAGTTTCTCTATAAAAACATTTAAGAGGAAAACAAAAGACTTCCTATTAAGGGATGAATAGCCCATATCCAAGAGCCTTAAGCAATGCAATGTATCATACCGAATCATCTCTGTAAAGTTAGTCACTAGCAATCTAATATAAGTTACTATTAATCTAAACAATATAATGTTACAAAAATTATATATATGCCATGCTGTAACTATGTTACTTGATTGTCCCTAACACGAGCTCAGGCTCATTGGGACCTATGTAAATAAATAAATAAATATTATTATCTGTTTTCCATCCAAGTCCTTAATATTACAGCACTTAGTCTTCCTTTCCCCAAAGTACCCATAATCCTTCGAAAAGCTGCAACTACTTTTCCTACTTTCAAACAATTGTCTATACTTGCACATTTCTCTTTCAACCACACTGCTTTCGCTTCCTTGCACCTCTTGTTTACCCCATTTTTAAGACATCTACGTATATTCTGCTTTTCCCCTTTCATCTCTTGTTGTTACAACTTTGATGCATTCTTGTATATTCTGAGTGATCCAAGCAATTCCACCTATTCATTCCTATCAATGCTTTCTTTTGTGGACTTAATTATTTCATTCTTCGAACGTACCCATTCCTCTGCATTAGAAGTTAGTTCAGGGTTCTTTATTAGTCCTTCCCTTATAATCCTCTTGAGACTTTTGTTCACATCCTTCCCTTTTAGTTCGTCTACTGACCACATTTATGGGTATTTATTTTCCTTCAGTTTTTTCAGCTTCAATCATCATTTCATAACAACCAGATTGTGGTCAGAGTTTATGTCGGCTCTGGGATATGTTTTCCAATCCAAAATCTGGTTTCAGAAGATCTGCTTCAACATAATAAAGTCAATTAGGAAATGTCCTGTATCTCCTGGTGTCATCCTGAGTATATTCTTCTGTTGTGGTTGTTGAGTAATGTGTTAGCTATGACCAACTTGAGCTCAGTGCAGAATTCTAACAGCCTGCTCCCTCAATCATTCCTTTCACTCAATCCAAATTCTTCTACTATCTTCCCTACTCTTCCTTTTTTACTACAGCATTCCAATCTCCCATTATTATTACATTTTCATCGCCCTTGACATAGCTCAGAATTCCATCTATTTTTCTATAAAACTTTTCAACTTCTTCACTGGTAGGCATATAGACTTGTACTACTGTGGTGCAACGATCTTCTGTGATACCGTAGTCTTGATGGTCTTCAACAATTACCAACCAACATCTGAAGAATGTAGACTCCATATTAATGTAAATAAGAAAAGAAAAAGGGTTTCAGTCGTCAAAATCACGACCAGACTACTCTGAGCATCAGATCCAATCTAATAATCGACAAGGAAATCCATTGAACAATACTATATTATGACAAAATATCACTTCCTAAAACTAGGGTACATGTTTAGAGCTATTCAAATATTTAGCCTTTCTTCAGCCCTCTCACGTCAACACATCACCGACACTCATCAATCAACATAATAGAAAACACATTAAAACACAACTACTGTATATCTACAGACACACTCAAATGTCCTTAAAATTTTATAAAAAAAACTGTCTCTTCTTTTGACTACATCTTTGCCCATATTTTGACCAATTTGTACTATCTTGTATTCAAAATTTTGCTGAGCTGGCTTGAACTTTTCATCCCTAAAGAAAAGTTCATGTGAAGACGGATGTCCTTGGTTCTATAATTTATAGACTCGCTCCAACCCAGAACTGTCCTAAAGAAACTAAATAAAGCTGTCACTATTCATCTGACGAGAGAAATCAAATAATCTAAATAATTAAATGTGAATAAGCTTACAAACACCACCAGTTGTGTACGTTGTGCCGTCGGCACCTCGGTGAGCTTCCCAGTGAAAGTTGGTGTACACCAGGGATCCTCATTGTCCCCATTGCTCTTTATCCTGGTCTTGGACACAATCACACGAGACCTGCAAAGGAGTGTTGTGTTCCTTGGACTCTCTTATACGCAGATGATGTTGCACTTGCTGATACCACCAGAGGAGGACTGCAGCATCAAGTTGAAGTTTGGAACAGCCATCTTTCGCGATACGGTCTTAGACTGAATAAGAAGAAGACCGAATACCTTGAAACCATCACAAGCAACGGCTTCTATCAAGTTGACGGAGAGACATTAGACAAGACCGTAAACTTCAAGTATCTAGGATCTCGCTTACAATCTGATGGTGAGATAGGTGATGAAGTGCGAAACAGGATAAACACAGCTTTGATGAGATGGAGGGAAGTTACAGGTGTAGTCTGCGACAGAAGGATGCCACTACATCTGAAATCCAAAATATATCGCATGTTAGTACATCCTGTTGCTTTGTATGGCGCTGAATGTCGACCAACTGACAGAGCGCCAAGTACACAGCATGGAAATGTGTATGCTCCGTTGGTCAATGGGCATCACACTCCTGGACCATGTAAGAAACGACATCATTCGCCAGCAAATGGGCATTTCACCCATCACTGAGAAGGCTCGGCAAAAACGTCTCCAATGGTACTGTCACGTCCTACATGCTGCACCAGGAACAGTAGCCAATTCTACCCAGTGCTTGGAAATCAATGGGCAACGACCACGTGGGGGACCAAAACAGGGCTGGCATGATGCGATAAATGCCGATACGAAGGTGCTCAGCCTATTATAACACCTTATGATGCTCGCGATCATAACAAGTGGCGAGCTAAGATCCGGACAGCGGACCATGCACCTGCGGGAAAACGCTAAGAAGAAGAAGCTTACGTCAAAGCCAGGCGGGAACCTCATAAGCTGGGGGAGCGGGCCCAAATCAACGCGCCTCACGTCATGTAAACTGTCAAATTATTACAGGCAAGTTGAATTGAAGTGTAAGTAAAGTGAAGTAAACTAAACAACTATATGTGTTGTTCCGAATGATGCCTGTTGGCTTACCTACACGTTCCATATGGAAAGGAATCGCCTAATGAAGCGAGCATAGCCTCAGTCCAAGTGACACGGCAGGAGGAGGATAGGCAGAAGGGGACCATAAATATAACAAAGGGGGCGTGGTGGCACAGCGGTCAGGCTGTTGGCCTCTCACCACAGCCTATCCTCCTCCTGCCGTGTCACTTGGACTGAGGCTTTGCTCGCTTCATTAGGCGATTCCTTTCCAACTGGAACGTGCAGGTAAGCCAACAGGCATCATTCGGAACAACACACATAGTTGTTTAGTTTACTTCACTTTATTTACACTTCAATACAATTTGCCTGTAACAATTCTACAGTTTACATGACATGAGGCGCATGGATTTGGGCCCGCTACCCCAGCTTATGAGGTTCCCGCCTCGCTTTGACGTAAGCTTCTTCACATTTAATTATTTAGACTATTTGATTTCTCTTGTCAGATGAATAGTGACAGTTTTATTTCGTTTCTTTAGAGTTGGGGCGGGTCCATACATTAATGAACCAAGGACACCCGTCTTCACATGAAATGTTCCAGCCAGCTCAGCAAAATTATGAAAACAAGATAGTACAAATTGGTAAAAACATGGGCAAAGATGCACTAAAAGAAGAGACAGTTTTTCATAAAATTTTAAGGGCATTCGAGTGTGACTGTAGATATACAGTAGTTGTTTTTAATGCGTTTTTATTATGTTGATTGATGAGTGTCGGTGATGTGTTGGTGACATGAGAGGGCCGAAGAAGGGCTAAATATTTGAATAGCTCGAAACATGTACCCTAGTTTTAGGAAGTGATATTTTGTCATAATATAGTATTGTTCGACGAATTTCCTAGTTGATTATTAAGTTAGATTGATTATATTGGCAATACGGACCTAACATCTTCCAATATTGGAGATAATAATATTGAAGAAGTCTTCCAGTTGAGTGGGTTTACTACTCTAAATAGGGAATATCATCACTGACAGTTAAGATTCCGACATTGAAATCAGAATTCACATAGAAATAACACGCAGTGTAGGCCTATATAGAAAAATGTCATCTTGCTTCAACAATGACTACTTAAATCTGAAGCTCGGTCAGAGAAATTAAATAAATATATAAATGCTGTTAATAAATAAATATATAATTCATCACTTGGTGTGTTAACTGACCTCGGAGCTTAGGAGAGAGTGAGACTTCTTGACCATTCCCACTGTGTCTGATGTTAGTGTGGTATCATTACGTGCAGTGGTTATATTTGTTATTGACTCTAGAATTGGGAGGAAGTGGAGTGAGCATGACCATATGTTAGGAACCATCCCGGCATTTTCCTGGTGAAGAAGTTTGCTGGCTTCCGAGACTGACTTTTCATTTAGCGATTGGACATTGTGTTATCAGACCCCTGCACTTAGGTGTATGTAGAATTTGTCTAATAACCTACAGAATGTGGTGTCTTTAGTAGTGTATATTTGCAATTGATTGGGACGGAAGCATGCATGGCCTTAAATTTAGAACTACCCCTGCATTTTCCTGGAGTAGAAGTCGGAAAACACTGAAAATCACTTCTAGGATGTCTGAGGTGGAAACCGAATCCACCTCTTCTCAGCTTTGGCTCACAAGGCGGAGTGAATCTCATTCCAACTCTTAGACTAGAATTAATTTTCTTGGCAGAGCCGGAAACTGAATCTGGGACCTCAGGGGTAACAGCCAAGTATACTAGTCACTACACCACATGATGGTCTGAGACTGTTATATTTATAAGTAAAGAAGATTGTAGTTTTACTTGATAGTTAATCTTGCGATCATGAGACATGGGACCTCCTTTTTACGTGGAATCCGAACCACAGGATATGGCATTTCACTTTGAAAATCTCACATGCATGGACCAGGAATCGAACCCGGTCCGCCGTGGTGAGAGGCCAGCAGCTTGACCTCTGTGCCACTACGCCACCTTTGTTATATTTATGGTCCACCGCATATATACTGATGTGTAACCTCTCCTCTTAATCAGAAGGTGCTACCAGGATAGGTTTTGTGCTGGCAATGGGCATATAAAGCTTTGTGTGAGGTGGAGCGGGGCCATTTTATCATTCTGTAAGCCAGTGGAAAAGGAAGTGGGCCAAGTATTGTGGTGAGAGGCAGGAGACATTTTCAGCCCTATACCCCAAATGTTCAGACATTTAAGAAGCTGTTGAGGCAGTGTCAACAAATGGAGAAATTGAAATTAGTATGGAGGGTAGCACTGTACTGGATTCATATTTGTATAGTTCTAAATTGTATTATTTATTTGTTTTCTAGACAAAACCTTCTTGTTTTTCATTATTCGTGTGCATTGTGATTTTGCTACAAGGGATGTATAAACTGAGCGATTCACATACATAACATTGTGAAGAATCCTGATAAAAATGGATTGATTTTGAATGTTTAAGGTACATTTTATCAGAAATTTCTGCTCCACTCAGCAGTTCCAACTCATAGGTCTCTGACAAAGCCAACCTTCATCTCTATCACTGTTTCTAAGTTGCCCAGTCCCATTCCCATAAAGGCCACTCAGAGTTTTCAATTAGATTAAATCTTGTAAATCCATGTCAAGGTCTTACTGAAGTACACCACACATCTCTTAAACTCCAGCAATTCTTCAAGGTTTATACTGCGTCCCTGTTGGCTATGAAATCCAATATTCCATCTTTTGGTACCTTGATAGGGATAAGATAATGCTGAGGGAGCTCTAGTTCCACCAGCAAAGAAGTACTATAATATACAGGTCATAATGCATGGTCCTCTTAGGCTGTTCACAATGGTATATCCATGCACAGTGAGCTTTGATAAATTTGAAGTCAGTGCAAATGAAGTGCGCATTGATTGTCTCTTTGCCCAGCGCACTTTGAGTCTGATCTCAGTGTTCTACTCACGCTGTCAGTGTATGGTTTGTGCCGACAACAATGCATGTGCGAGTGCCAAGAATAGTGACCAAAGAGGAGCTGGGCAGGTGTGGCAGAAGACTGTTAAGGGTATTTAAATGATATAATGTAGACTGTCTCTAAAATTTTCACATGCATACGACTGGTCATTTATACCAAGGGTCTGCTGAAAGAGTTTTATATATCTGAAAGAAACTCCGCACCAGACACTGCATAAACCTAGAAGAATTGCTGGAGTTTAATTTCTTGACTGTGAAAGTTAACATTCCACAAATATTTTATCTCTATCTTCCAACCAAGAAATGAAACTTCATCTGCAGGTTATTCAATTCCAGACTAGAGGGAACAGAAGGAATTTGGGCAACATTAGGGGCATAATTCATCTTTATTGGGGCATCCTCTATCATATTCTACTTACAGCACTGTAGTAAGTGACATGTGATACCATTTGTTTATCATGAGATGTTCAACTGCATTTATCGAAAAGGTTATGGCATTTTAACTCATACATGATGAATACATTTACTATACAGTATAAAAAAAAACTATGAAAATGAGGTAGGAGCTACATTCGCTCGCTCATGACAGAGAACAGAACATTGCCTAGATAAGCTAGCTGAGCTCGCTGTGTCGTACGAAATCTTTATTTCTATCCGTGCCCGAAAATAATTACTTATTCAATTATTTTGATAATCCTATGTTACAGAGCTAAAACTTTTAAGGCTAACCTTCAAACCTTGTGACGCTACGATCAGCCGCTCGGGAGTTAACATCCTCAGATGAACTGGAGGGATAAATTGAGTGAGAAAGATTACGAGATTACGTTGAAATATTTAGGTTCGCCGGGGAAATACAAACTTGAGTGGCAGTATTGGTGTATCAATGCAGTGTACAGTAGTGAAGCTTTAAGAAGTGCTGCGAGCTGAAATATTGAATTCATAACTATGTCCCTTAGGAAGTCGACTGGCAGCAGACAGTTTTACACAGCAAGATGACAAATAATACAAATTTCAGAGCGTATGGCTTCATACAGAAGCTTTCGAATTCAAATGTGATAACACAAATTTTTCAGACGGCCTGCGTTATTGTGGTTTCCTCAAGTGTGTGTGTTCTCGTAATTGAAGTGAGGTAACTCACCTCTTCTCAATTTTACCTCAAAAGGCAATATTGTACCGTGTTCTAACCTAGACCAAAACTACATTTCTTGACTGAGCCGTGAATCGAATCTGGATCTCATGGGCGACAGCTAACAAGGGGAGGATACGATGCATGGGTCACCGATTCTAACCATCTTCAGTACACGTGTAGGCCATGGCCAGGCATATACCAGGTGCAAGTAGTAAGGTGCGCTTCTCAGCTGTTTCCGAGAAATTAATTATTCGCAATTGCAGTGTGGCGTCCATGTGCGTTGTACGCTAGCAAGAAGCCAAAGAGCACATGGTGCAGCGATAAGAGCCCTGCTTCGTAAGCGCGGGATCGCTGGATCAAATTCCATTGGTGAGCCGTTGCAGTGTAATTAGGCTATGCTAGCCACTACACCACAAGTTGATCCCCGATAAACAAAAACTTATTCAATCTCTGTATTTGTATTTCCTCGTTACTAAGAATTACATGGAGTGTAGATTATGTCACGTTTAATAATGATGTTTCATTTGAGGGGCTTGGCCATCTTGGTCATTTAGCCCCGTTACTTGGATGTGTGTATAGAATTTGCTTGATAATCTGTGGTGTCTATTTTAGAGTGTGTGCAATTGTAATTCAGGTGAGGAATGGGAAGGAGGCAGCCGTGGCCTTTAAGTTAGGAACCATTCCAATATTTGTCTGGAGTCGACATGGGAAACCATGGGATACTCTTCCAGGATGGCTGAGGTGAGAATTAAACCCACTTCTTTTCAGGTTTGCTTCACAATGCTGACTGTGCCTCTTTCCAGCCCTCATACCAGAATTAAATTGCTTGGCTGGGCCGGAAAACAAACCCGCACCTCTTGGGCGACAGTACTGTGGCAAGAAGGTTGAGCTCTTTTTAAATACGCAGTCTATGTGAGATGAAAATTTTGATAGTATTTATGGACAGTTGATACCAAGAATGCTAGTTGCCACACCTGGAGTAGGACTTGTGCATGTATAACTTTTGTGACATCTTATAACAATATCTGCCTCATATTGCAATAGTAAAAATGTGCGCACTCCGTTGCAAGCATGGATATTCATTCTCATACATGCACATAAATTTGAAGCGGCTTGTGTTCAAAGGGAAGGCCATGTGTATACGGTGAGCATAGAGCGGTGTCTTCTCTTCGTTTCTCTCGCCGGTCTCTATGCAGCAACGGTGCTCATTAAGACCCACGCTACTGGACGACATGTTCACAGTTGTTCTGTTTGATATAGGCAATGAGGGGGGAGGGGGGCCAGCGCAGCGGTCAAGCTGTTGGCCTCTCACCAAAGTGGACCGGGTTCGATTCCTGGTCAATGCATGTGAGATTTTCGAAGTGAAATGCCATGTCCCGTGGTTCGGATTCCACGTAAAAAGGAGGTCGCGAGGCTCATGATCATATGATTAACGATCAAGTAAAACTAAAAGCTTGGTATAGGCAAACGTTCTGGACGTTAATATAGCCTACTGTAAGCGTTCTAACCCTTGCTAACATGTATTGCTCATGCTTTTTGAGTAATGCTATTCCCTCAACCTCCATCCTCTACCTACAGCACATAAGAATTCAGAGGCGATTTCTCCGAGCATGCTACGCTTGCTGCGCAAGTGCAATATTTTTCTATACCAGGCGAGATTTTAAAAATTACAATATGTACCGTATCTGTAATAGATCTGTGTTAAACGAATCACATGTTGCATATATCTTGGCGAGTACAGCGAGGCTTGCTCGTGTCTTAGGAGCTTCAGCGGAGCTGTCGAAACAGCGAGAAATGTATGCGCGTGCAGGTTCCTTCTGTTCAAGGCCGACTGTGAGCTGTCACGTTTGTAATGTGTAGTTGAAAGCTCTGGTCTGAGAGCTACAGAAAGCTACTACATTGAAAGCACAAGGATTTTTGTTCTTCTTGCTTAAGTTCAACACTAGATTTCTGCTGGCAATTTTCTCCAAGATCTTTTCATTCTCCGATACAGTGTTCAATATTTTACAAACAAACAGTTTGGATATACAGTACTGTGGCAAGAAGGTTGAGCTCTTTTTAAATACTCAGTCTATGTGAGATGAAAATGTTGATAGTATTTATGGACATGTTGATACCAAAATCGTTGTTTAAGGAGGACAGCCGTGCTCTAAAAATCGTGCAACAAGTGGTGAACCAGAAAAATCAAAATACTAACGTCTATTAAATGAAATTATCGACAATGCACTTGTCCAAATAGGAGAGCGTTTCAAATGCATTGTTCTTCTTGCTGCTGGATTGTGAAAGCACAGAAATAAGTTTCCAGACAGTTATGTTACTGCCCTAAAAAAGACCTATGGGTAATTTTTCGACATTGTTCGCTTAGAAACTGAATTAAGTGTGACGTACCGTACTCATCTCCTGACTTTAAAGAGAAAAGTGTTTCAGACTTACTGTAGTGCACTTCATGCATACTAATAAATTGTACATGGGTATGGCAGTGATTTTCAAGCTCATCAAACTGGTAGCAACAATTCCTGCTGCTACATCCCCTGCAGAACGTTCTTTTCGACACTGAGACGCATTATTACATATTGCAGATCGACTCAAATTCAGGAGAGGCTATCATCATTAGCTATGTTGTCGATTGAAAAAGGATTGCTTGCAAAAATTAGATTAGGCCTACAGTCCTCTTTCTATGATGAAGTTATTGATAGTTTTATAAAGAAAAGCCGCAGAGTCGAGTTTGTTTTCAAGTAGATGCAATTTTTCTGTGTACGTACTTCGATGTTTACTTGTTTAAATTATAAAATCACTGTCTTGTCATGAGTTATTAATAATTATAATATGAGTTTGATTGTGAAAATGTGTTATATTTTGGCCCTTCTTGAATTAAAGGTGCGACGTTAGACCAGAGATTTTCTACGTTTTTGAGGTTTTCTATTGCGGCATTTTAGGCTACGTTAAAATATTTAAGTTAGAGCATGCAGTAGGCCGCTCGAGGTAGCACATTTATAAATGAAATGAAAATCCACAGCCTGCTTCCAGGCGACCGACCGGGTCAGGGAATGGAATTTATGAAGCCGACATTTATAAATACCCAATTGTATTGACAAGTATGTATTTCAATATGCAATAGCACAAGGAAACTAGTTGTGCAAATGAAGGTAACTTTTGCGTGTTACATATTATATGCAACGTACGATTGTTAAAAATATCGTGTAAATATCCGCCCAAGTAATACCATAACCTCATCAAAATTGCACACATAACTCGGCTGAATATCCTGGCAATTATAAAATCACATGTACACATATAACATTACAGCCCCAAAGTCAAAATATATTTTCATCCTATATTAAACTTCACGCTACCGCTTTTAACCAAGCGAACGCGAAGTCATTAAATTATTATATCAAAATAATAATCCAAGCCAATCCGTCTCCGTGCTGGTTTGCTTCACCAAGCGCTGCGCTGGACCACGCTGCACCGCTTCGTTGCATTAAGCGAAGAGACCAGCAGAATCTCTACAAGTAGTTATTTCAATGACCAACAGAGGTCTCTGATGCTGGTGGACTGCGCTCCGATCACAGATTACCTACTACTACAGATAGCCGACAGCCATGCTAATTCTTGGCACCTAAGACTTCAGCGCTATCTGGTGTTTGACCGCGGTACTAGTTGAGCACGGCCGTGCGGGTAGCCTACCCCACCCCTTCCCCTCGTTCCGCTTAATATTCTCGTCCTAACTGCTCTGCCCACTTCAATGTTCCGAAAATCACAATCTTCCCAATACTTATAGCACACGTTTTTAAGTGTGGAGATAATAATATGATCTACACGAAATAAATCACATTCAAAATAGCAATAACAGTTCTTTTTAATAATAGGCCTACCAAAGTGGGAAATTGTGAAATCCGGAACTCTGAAATGAGCAATCACAGCATTTAGGACATGACCTCATCAATAATTTACATGTTTACATTTCTTTCAGTTGCAATTGGAGCATATTGCATTGACAAGAATTAGGCTACTATAAGGTCTGCAGCATATTATTACTCAATTTAAAAAAATGGTCCCTTCCAATTAACCACTGTAGGCCCAATTATTACCGATTAGTTCCGAGATTAAACTAGAAAGGAAAAGTACTGGGAAGGGAGAATATTCATATCTTAAAATGCTTGATGCTGTTCGCAATAACAGGAAAATTTTAAGAGAGAATACTAAGGAAATAGGTGGTGTAACCTGATCCTCATCACACTAAAATTGTTAGTGTAATTAATGCCAAATTCATTAGTTTCAGAAAAATAATTGGATATCACAAAATGTATATACAGTAGTTCATTTGATATTCCCTTTAAAATATATCCAGTCCACCAATTTTGAAGGGTGAAATACAGTAAGTACATGTACATAAACAAATTTCATGGCACACTAATACAGTAAATTCTATGACATGCTGTGAAGGGGAAAGGAGAAATAGGACTTTCAATGAAAAACAAGAAACACACTCAATACTGCTAGAAATCATCATGTTTTATTTAAAAAGTTTGTCAACTAAGAAAAAATAACAGGGAGAGCCAAAATCAAACTTAGCAAAAATACAGTAATCAAATCTGGTCCTTTTAAAAGTATGTGTTGAGGCATATTCTTCTTTCTTGCCAAGGTATAACGGTAGGCTACAGCACATGATAATGGACCTATTACCTCCTTGACGCCATGGCTGACACCGATGAACCGCAAATTCCTACAACACATGCAAGTTTGTATGTTGAAACAGTTAACTTAATAAATGTGTAATGCTTGAAATGGAGAACTTGAATTTGCTGTTATGTGTATGTTTGCATCTACTATAACTATATTTTAAAAGAATCTCTTATTGTAGAATCATTGTGTTTTTGATATTAATTTTAGGGCTTTTGATAACATATTCATTTAGCCCCATATATTTGGAAGTGTATAGGATTTATATGATAATCTCTGTTATTGTGGTATCTGTAGTAGTGGGTAGGCTATACTTTCTGTAATTCAGATGAGGACTGGAAAGGTGGCAGCCATAGTTAGGGACATTTATTTTTAAGAATTTTTAATAATATGTACTAAAATGAAATTGAAATACCAACAGGAACAGTTACAAATTCCCTGTCCACTCAGCCAGGATATTCTTCAGATCTCTTCTGTGGGCCTCAACATTATTTTATTTTATTCCTTTCCTGATGGAAATCCGGTAGTACCTTATTTCAACTCCTGGGGCACCTCCCCAAGCCTGTCCCTTATAAAGCTACACACACTACTACAGTCATCACATAATCGGAGCAATTCTACCCACACCCAACTGCATGGGGCTGATGACCAAAATGTCCCAAGCCCATAAAATGAATTAACAGCAGACAAAATCAAGTCATTATGTTATTTTGTGTTGTGTTGGATTCTGACACATGTATGCGTTTGACAGAGTGCCATTTAAGCTCATGAATAGGAATGAATGAATACGACTACCGGTACCCTACTTGTTTACGGATTTACAGGAGGCAGTCAAGATAGGAATTACCTAGAAATTTATATTCTGTATGTGTGGGAACCCATGATAAACCACTTGCTGGGTGGCTAAGCGGAGAATCAAACCCAACATTTCCCGGTTTACCTCACTAGGCTGTGTGTACCCTGTTCTTACCCTCAGACTAGAATTAGATTTCTTGACATTCAGCAATCAAACATGGACCCCAGAAGTGTTAACCAAGAACTATACCACCTGGTTGGTCTCATTTATTTTTAAGAATAATATGTACTAAAAAGAAATTGAAATTGATCCAAGTTATTTATTTTTACTGTGCTTCGAATGGAGGTTGCGGCGTTGTGTATAGTGCAGCCATTATATCCAATGTTGCAATGAGTAAATGTTCCCCGATATTGGTATAGGACACATTACCTGTATGTACTCTGAATAAGTGAAGCAATAGAGCAATACTTAATTAAATTACTAGAACTGAAAGTACCGGTAACAATTCCATAGCCAAAATTGTGACGTGCCTTTTATTTCTTAGTTGTTTTGCAGAAAATACCGTACTTAGAGTGTAGAGTTGAAATACAACTTGAACAAGAACACGACAGCCTAGAATAAATACACACGAGACACGACAATAGAGCACTTTAGAACAGTAACGAGAGCGAACTTTCAGTGGAGATGTTGGCAACCATGTGAATACAAACAATTTATGACCAGAACGTAAAACTATGCCAGCGCTCAGAGCATGTTAAAACAATTGGGATCAGTTCAGTCGTTTGCAAACGACTTGTTTATGTTACGGTGAGTAGTCGTTGAATTCATTCGACTGTTTTCTAAAAGCAGTCAAACAAGTCGATGGTTTTAACTTTTGTCAGTCGACTGCTGATGCCCATCTCTACAAACCAATTGACAACCAGAATCAATTTGAGCGTACACACCCTCCGACTTGCTAAAATGCTATTAATATTGGATCCCAATATAAAATATTTTCTGACTTAATTTTCTTGGAAAATCTATTCTATGTTTGCATCGATCATTACCATCACGCTATGGGGAGAATTTCATAATAATTATCTTGTAATTCATTTATCACGTGGTAGAATAAATGAATGAAATTCAATCATAAAATAAATAGAACTCTAAGCCATAATTGGTAAGCCCATGTTCAAGTTGTGTAATAATTCAAGAATGCACCCAATTCTCATTAAAAGTGTATAGACTGAGTTAAGGAGTTCAAATATAACCTAAATATTGAATGCTTAACATTTCCAATGAAATGACTTACATATATATTTGGACAACTGGACGTAGGCTATTTCATTGAAAGAATCTACGAACAAGAAACTGTATAAAACTATAGGCACCTACAGCCGTCAAGCTGTCCTCACAGTACCCGCTGGAGATTTACATCACCACTCTATCTGTACGGTACCTCGAGATAGCCTAAGTGCGCCAACTGTGAGGGAACACATAAACTCTTCCATCCCTGCCCTCATGTCTTTGCCACTAACCCCCCCCTCCCACACAGCACGCCACTGCTCTGACACAGTTGTTAGGCCTGCTACAACAACTCTCAGCCATAACCCTGTAAACTACAGCTAAACCAAACCCAGAACCCCCATAATACACTTCATTTGCAGAGCAATAAAATCCATAAAACAACTCCGCAACGAGCTTCACAAAACCTAAATTATAAACGAAAAGATTACTCCACAAACACCAAAATCAGTAAACCTCTCTCATTTCAGCCACACTACACCTTAAACAGACATAGAAAGCATAGTCATGACCCCTTCATGGAGTAGGCTATTGTCTAAACACGATCATGTCTCCTTCAACTTTAATGAAGACTTCATTAAATTCTATTAAAAATTCATAAACTCATTCCACAAATCTTAAAATCAGTATACATCCCTCATTTCAGTTGCTCTATTCAATAAACAAACATAGAAGGCGTAACCATGACCCCTTCATGGAGTAGGTTATTGTCTAAATCTGACCACGCATACTACAACCTTACTCTAATTCAAAATTACAGCCAAATGATCCATCTGACTGGGAGGCTTGCCTGGGATGATGGGCCAGAAAACCGGGAGTTCAAGCATAACCTAAATATTGAATGCTTAACATTTCCAATAACTTGGACAACAGGATTTAGGCTATTTCATTGAAAGAATCAACGAACTGTATAAAACTATAGGCACCTACAGGTATACTTAACTTATTAATTAAAGCTCTACAATAAACATACAGCACAATGAATTGTAGCATGAAGTTATCCTGAAGAAGTCGTTTGATTAGAACGACTACTTAAATTCGAATGATTCCATTCGCTTGGAATTAGTCGTTTGCCAACGACTTGTTTCATTCCAATGATTTCCAACGATTGCTTTGGGATCAGTCGTTTACAACGACTACTTCAATTCGAATGATTCCATTCGCTTGGAATTAGTCGTTTGCCAACGACTTGTTTCATTCCAATGATTTCCAACGATTGTTTTGAGATCAGTCGTTTGCAAACGACTTGTTTATGATACGGTGAGTAGTCGTTGAATTCATTCGACTGTTTTTTAAAAGCAGTTGAATAAGTCGATTGTTTTAACTATCGACTAATTTGACTGTTTTCAGTTGACTGCTGCCCATCTCTACACACAACTAATTTTCTACACCAGCCGCTACTGAGCACGAGCTGTGACTGGCTTAGACATTAGCATCGTACGTGTTGAAAAATATTGTAAGTAACGTGTAGGAATAAAATACTACCTATAGGTATGTCAACCATTACATTGGCATATAATAAATGAATTATATTTATCTTGTATCTATCTATCCCACGATATAACATAATACAAGGTGAAGAGTCCTTTAAAACAAATTGTTTACTGTGATACTGGAAGAAACAATACAACACAGCGGTAATAGTTCTAGCCTGCACCTATTTGTTAATAAAATTTCATGTGATTTCACTCAGGTCTCTGTTGTAGTGGCTTATTATATGTGCACCTTGTAACTTAATAGTACATTATGCAACGAGCCTATAATGACAATAATTAAGACACGAGTTTTATAATTCCCATACGAGTGTCTTAATTACAATTATAGACGAGTTGCATACGACTGTTTATGTTTGACGATAACTATAACTATTTTATGTTCGAACATAAATATTCATAAATATCTGTCGAGATTTCACCAGTTTTATATACTGAACAGAGCGCATGGGATGCAGAGAATACCTTGTATTTGACCATGGCCTCCTGGAATACCTCACTATGACACTCGCCACGCAGTGAAATTTAAAATAGGGGGCCATGGAAGTGAGCGCAGGTGCGATGCTATCCTCACCTAATTGGTCACACAACTGTTTCTTGAGCTCTGATTGGTGGGAGAAACTGTATCATAATGAAAACTTGTACTATAATGAGCCTCATTATAGTACAGTTTTCTGACATAATATTTACATTTCGCCAGTGTCGAACATAAACATGCTAACCAATCTTCTTTACACTGTTTTATGAGTTAACACCACATCAAAACTGATGAGGATTTATTTTAGTTGGACACAGAAGCTTATTTATTAATGTAATAGACATCTATGATTGATGAAACCCATAAGATTGCCTCTCTCACCTTTCAGAAAATAACTAAAATTTTAATTCTGCGATTAATGTAACTAATCCACGTGTGTTTCTATTGCACAACAATTAAGGGTAACTCCAGCATATCTTCTAGATTTTTGATGTGTCTGGTGAGTGATTTTGTTACTGCTTCTACAGGTATCACCCTTCTGAAAGATGTCTCATCGTTTCTAATTCTATTCTTAATCCTCTGCCAGAGGAGAAATAGTTTTGCAACGCATGAATACAGTGCTGTAGCTGCTGAATTTTCTAAAAATAATTATGGAATGATGGGTAGAAAAATAAATATAGCCTATTCTAAAATAACAACATACGCATAAAATGAAACCATTCTGATGAACTTAATATGCTTCAAATTCAGAGTACAAATGCGTTCACCATTTGGTGCTTCGTTCATTTGTATATTTGGACCAAAATGTAGACCTCTGAAATAAATTTTAATGTTGGACTTTGCTCCACAGAACAAGAGCACACAGCCACCCATAGGACCAGTGTGTGTTAAGATTTTAGAACCTGTAATTACAGTTCTACATCAGTAATGGCATTACTACATATTCGACCAACTGAACACTTGCCACTGCACCAGTAATTAACATGTGCAAGAACTGATCTTTTTGAATACGGTACCAATAATTTGAAATTCAAGGAAGGGGAAAATATTAAAGCTTAGACACGTTGCCATGAGCCATGACATTTTTAGTCTACCGCAATGTAAAATGAATTATTAACACTCCTCAAGAACTTGAGTACACATATGCAATAGGCTCATGGTACTGTATGTATCTCTGCACGATGTAATCAAGTTGAAAACATTACGGTAACATAGACTCTTACCTGGTCATTTCTCAGGAGAGTAGGCCAAATTGCCACATTCATCTGCTATTTCGAGAACAGCAATTTACGATTTGTTTGTTCACAGAATTTGGTAGGCCTACCTGTGGAATAAATAATAGTGAAAGTGTAATTAATATGTCAAGTAGAATATCACCTGTACACCGCGTCTAATATCAATTCAAAACTAGGCTTCCGGTACAGTATATTTTTCACAGGCACTACAGAAACAAGTTTTCACTTAAACTCTTAAAATAAGCGTACTTACTTGGCGTAGCAGAAGAAGAACTGTTCACTTCTCATTACCAAGAAGACGATTTGATGAAAGAAAGATGAGATAGAACACAACATTAGCTTATTATAAAATATTAATATACGGCCAATATTGTTTACACCAAGCACGACATAAACAGAGCGTCCATGTTGGTCAATGCCGCCAACCCAGTAGAAATAATGTTTATTTAATGATAAATGCCGTAATTATCGTCGGTGAGCAAGATAATTGCAAGGAAATGTCAATTAGGAATTATGTGTATATTTATTGACTAAATATAGGGATATATTTGCAATTTAATTACAACGTGTAGCATGCATATGTTGGCAAGACGATATACACGATATACAGCGCTCCATATGGCTGGCCGCGCAACTACACCGATGGTACTGTCCCCGTTTACCTGGATAGTAGGCTGTCAGATATCCGCCCCCTCAATCGGATTGCCAATTATCAAACGCACCGGCACAGTTACATCAATGAAAATGGCACTGACAGATACTATCGAGATAAGAGCACGGAAATTCACAAGAAATCATTGTGGAACACACCAAAATAGACGGGGGTGCATACTTACCGTTGCTTACCTCTTAATTATCTCGGGGTTTGAGTTGACAACAGGATCATTAAAAGTCTGTTCACACAATAATCTCCGCCATGACATTTAAAAATGAACCAGAAACGAAGACGAGAACTTTGAGCTGTACAAAAGCTTTATTTCTAATAAAGGGTCTGATTTTCCTAACACAACAAAATATACGTGGCTATCAGTAGCCCAAGTCAATCTGACTACGTCCTCCAGTAGGACTTGCAAAAATAATATACAACATGATATTAAACATTTTAGCTCCCAAGAGCTCCAAATAACGTAATATTCATAACACTATTGGATTGGAAAAGGACGTCAGGGTGTGACATATATAGAGCATTTGTTTCCTTTTAATAAACAAGAGAATGGTATTTATAGTCGCAAGGCCAGAGTGTACGACCTCACTCCCTGAAAACCATATGTTGACACAGCTGCGGGCTACCTTCCAGCCTGCTGCATACCGGTCAAATGCGCACCCTTCTCACACGCTATGTTACGTAAGAATCCAGCCTGCACTCTCAAGCTTTTAAATGTCTTACAAGACAACTCACATTATATTTACGCAAATCTTTCAAGTACTTTGATCACATCCTAATGGATCATTACATAAATTTCTTAAACTTGTTAACTTCAATCCCAATGTTTAAATAGCTCTTAAATGTTTATAACAAAATCACATAAATTATTTATAACAATTAGAAATTGTTTATAATATTTGTCAAAGACAATAAAAATATTCTAAGCACGCCTTTAACATCACTCTCGTTTCACATTATTTTCAAAAATATTTACAGCAATTATTTACAATATTAACATTTAAATTGTTTAAATTATTAATTTAATAAATACATTAGCCACATGTTCATTCGGTTGGTAATTTTATAATCCTGTTTAATATAATCGACCAATGAAGGTTAGTTATACATGTTAATGTCACAATCTGATTTAATAAAGTTTTTAATAATGATTTGTGACGGCAACCTTCATTCATAATCTTGTCTCAAATTCTTTCAAAACTCGTGTTAATTATAACAGTAAATCACTTGATTAATTTTCAACGAACTATAACAATCTTACTCCAGCGGAAAATCCTTCGCTAACAAGTTAATGCACAATCTGCATTAAAAATATGCCCAAAATCATCATATATTAATCTATATGGCATTTACAACTTTCACATCACTTACAAAACTTCCACAAATAATTCTTTAACATTTATTCCTGTGGGAACTTCCTTCATATTCAAGGGCATTATATTTCAGCGACTTTCAACACGCGCTGCACTAGCGATTATACATTCATAGTTCCACTTAAAAATTTTATAATCATAATTTGTTTCAAAACTGTTTTTCTATTTAACCTTCGTAGATTTCATTCATGAACTGAAATGAAGTCAAAACTTGCCAATCACAAACAAATTTAATAGTGAATACGCTTATATACGCCTATCTGGTCTATCAAAATTTAAGACTAACATCTTAAAAGAAAATTGCAGTATGAAAATACTATCTTCAAATAAAGTGCGACTAAAATGCAAAGTAGTCGAATAGAATCCAATTAGACTGGGGAATGCAAACATCGTTATATAATTCTCTAATTGAGAAAAACTCCTAACAAAAGTACTTGACTTTAATGCATTCAATAATTCATTATTAACATTACTCTTTCACAAAAGTGTCTATAATGCAATGTTCATTCATCACTGACGATAAATGTCTGTGTTGCAATCAATACAAATAACGACTAGTATTTCCAAGATCGTCGATAACGTAAGATTTTAACGCTCTAAAATCATTTAAATGTTCTTCCTTCTTGATGATGACAGAAAATTGTTCAAAGTAATTAAACTGGGGTAGAATTACTTTAATAAAATGACACGCTGTCTGAATTTAAATCTGCCATAAAAATCATTAACTTACAGTCAAATCGTGACTACAAAAAAAATAATTACTGAAAAATCTAAATATCAGTCTCAACTGATTCAAAATCGTTAACTATGCCCATGACATAACAATGTCTTAATAAATCGTCGAAAAATGCAAAACTCATCAAGGTGTACTGAGAATAAGAATCTCAACAAGAAAATAAGGCAAAATACATGAGGATAAAAATATGGGAAAAATGGTTGCTCAAACATTACTAGGTTACTCAAATACAATAAACGTTCACGACTACCTTATCTGCCGATTGACGTTCCAGAGGAAAATTCCCCAAAGAAGACTGCTGATGGATCCATTTCACCACGTTAAAGCTGAGCTCCATCCTCGAAATAGGAAATAGCACCTTCGGAGAATCGAACTGCTTCCTTCTCCGTGAATCGATCTGCTCCTCGAAAACGAATAGACATCCTTCCGGCAATAATCTTCTTTGTGAGTCGGGACTACCCTGACCTCTCTTGAAAAATTCCCTGAAGTTCCAGTAGACAATCATCATGACGTTTTGTAGAAATTTCCGAAGAAATTATTCATATTCAGAGTATAAAATTGTTTCTATGGCTGTTCGATGATATTCAGCCTTTACTTACGAAACATGGGTGTAGATGGTATTCACCGCATGTTCGCTTGTGTGGAATAGCAATTAGCGAAGTTCCATGTCGCTATCTTACTCCATTGAAGTATGTCCCAATTGCAATAAGCCTTCTTAGCCTTCCATCTGCACTTCAGTTGTAGTGTCAGAAGAACAAACTGCCGTATTCAAATGCTCCATTATACTGTATCGTTCTGTAAGCAAGCAATCTGAAGTCTTTCTACTCCACTCGCAGCGTCAGCCTTGCGTTGTTTCTGGCTTATACAAAAGTGTTTCTCTAGTGGTGAGATAATCACTTTTGTCAGTCGTATAAAACAGCTAATATCTTTTGAAGTATTCGGTCGAAATTGTTCAGCTTTTCTCTATAATTGCATGTAGTACTGCACAATACAATTATCTTATCGTAGACCGCTAACTGTTTGAAGCTAAACTTATAGAAGCTTTCTAAGGTCTGTTTCAACTTCACCTAGTTTGACCTGTATCTCGTTAACATAGTGGCCTCGCCACGCGTTATAAAAACGATTCTTTTCACTTGCTGTTCACTTTGATGTCTCACTATATTGAATGTATAAGAAAATGACTTTCACAAATACTTCGATGATCTGAGCATTAGATCTCAGAATGATCAGCGAACGAAAGAGAAGAGAAGAGGTTCCTCTCTTCTGCGCAAGCCCTTTTATTACCTTCTCGAGGGGCGTTACCATCCCTTCCAAAGCGTGATACTACGTCATCGCTGGAACTTCCAACTTCGTTAATACATGACGGATTTTCAAAATTCAAAAACTGAAAATAAATTTCACCAAAATTCCAAATCAATGCTTTTACTGCAAATGTATTTCCACAATTCTGCATTCAAAAAGTCATAAAAATACCATAGTTTCAGCAATCTCCGTCTTCCTTTAAACTATCGTTCATTGGTTCATGCCTCTCCTCCAATAGCATAGTTTCTTCCTCAGCAGAATTCCTCGTTTCCTGCGACTGCGTCGTACATCTTGGAACATTCTGGACTAAAATGCTGACGTCACTGAGAATCTCAGCTCAAGTAGCTTGCTGGCATAACATATACGTCATCCGTGCTTACGTCATGACTACCCACGTCATAACTATGACAGCCATAACTCTAATCATAATTTCAAATATAGCCACCGTGGTCTCTACATAATTCAATTACGGGGGCATTCTCCTCTCACCACGTTTTAAAAACAGTTGCAAATTGTTTTTAAACTCAATGTTACAAGTATCTCAACTCTCTTGAACACGAAATTGAATTATTACTGGCTTACTCTAGTATGATATTTCCTCTATGTTCCTTAATCATTATCTCTTCTACTCTGGGTTGTATGTGGTTAATGTATTCTTTCCTCTCTAATTCCTCTTCTGACCAGTATTTCTATTCTCTAAGTTCTGCTGGCTCGTAGAAGGACCAGGATCGATTACAACATCCTGCCTTTTCCTTTGATTGTCAGCTTCTTTATCCCTTAATTCTTTTAAGTATTGCTGGCTTTCCTTTTCTCTTTGCTGATATTGCTCAGGTGTCATAACCTGACTTTGAGTATTCTGGTTTCTATTTTGGTTTTGGTTATTCCTATTATAGTTACGATTATACCCATTATTGTTATAATATCTGCCTCTTCCATTATAGTTTCCTCGGTTGTAGTTCCAACCTCTTCTCTGTTGATATGGTCGGTAACCTTGTGATCTGTAATTTTTAAACTGATTATTCCTGTGAGGACCTACATTGTCAGTTTTCTCCTCCTCTGGCTTGTCAGTTTGTTGGACTTGGTCCATGTATACCGTATTGATTTCCTTATACTCTTGCCTTTGACCTTTCTGGACTACGTTAGGCATTGGACTTGTGTAGTCTAACCTTCTTAGTAATTCATCCATGCTGGATAAATCCCTGATGTTGGACGAAATTATAAGTCTCCTCACCTCAATTGGCAGCATACGAGAAATCGCATCTATTAGTTGCTCCGTGGACAATGGGGGTTGCAAAAATCTCAAGCGGGACAACTGACTCGTAAAGAAATCAGCGTACCTCGTTGGAAGAGTACCTGAGTATTTTCTTGAATATACCTCCGCTCTTAACGAATTCTGCGCTTCTATGGACCAAAATCGTTTGATTAATGCCTCTGCAAACTCGTCAAAGTTACTGAATGTATATCTAAAAGCTCTAAACCATTCAAGGGGTCCTCCAATCAGATATCGCTCTACAATCTTCATCTCTCTCTCTCTGGGAATGTGAGCTTCGATGAAATAATCTTTGAGATTCCTTACATACTCTATAGGTGTCAAACTATCAGTGTTACTGAATTTTTGTGGTTTGTCCTCGAAATTCCTAATGACCGTCACGTTCCTTGGATATGAATCCGGATAGTTTTTCCCACTATCTCGATAATTCCACTCAGATTCCATATTCCTCTCGTCATCCTCCTCTCTGAATCTGGATACACGTTCTTCAGGAGTCACGTCTCTTTCTTCTGGATCTAGGTGACATCTTCTGGTATGCTTCCTGTTCAATTCGCAAGCAAAGCCTTCTGTATCCTTGTCGGTGATTTCTGTTAAGACTTTCTTGACTATCTCTTCCTTGTAGATTTCCATTAAACTAGCCTCTCCTAACTTCAAGTTTTTCAGTTTACTCGTCGTTTCATTTACGTCAGAGACAACTTTATGCATCTGTTCCTCTAATGTCAATTTTAAAGTTTGCATATCCTGATCTAGTTGTGTTCTATCGTCAACTTGTTTTTCGGATAGCGAATTTATCCTGACGCTTAAATCTTTTCTAATCTGTACTACCTCATTATTAATTTCTATCTGCGTACTGGCAAGTTTTCTTTCAATCCTTTCCTGAATTTGGGTTACATGTTCCCCACTTGACTTATTCCATTCGTCTTTCCATACCGCTACGTTTGCTGTTAACATCTCGGCTATGTCTACTTCGATATCCTCTTTTAATACTCTATTGTGGTCTAATACCTGTGTTCTCATGACCTCTACGTCATACTTCAACTCTGCTAAAGATGTTGTTGTTCTAACCGATTCATCGACTAACCTAGTCGTTAATGCAGTTATATTACGCGTACAAAGAGTTTTTGAGTTTTCGATTTCTTCCCTGACTTTATTTACATCAGTTTGGACTTTAGTGATATCTACGAAAACTGTGTTGACCTCTACCTGAATATTAGTTACGTCACTTTGCACCTCAGTTATATCCGCATGAATGTTGTTAATGTCTACCTGAACATTGGATACATCTGTTCTAGCTTTTTGAATTTCTTTCTGGACTTCCTCGACCTTGTCTTGGACAGTCGCTACATCGTTTTTGACAACAACTACTTCGGCTCTAGCACAAGAAATATCCCCTCGGACATTAGCTACATCTAGATTTAACATTGTAAGGTCCCTCTGTACCTTAGACACATCATTTTTAACATCAGACACATTTGTGCGGATGTCACTTACAGTATTTTCAATTCCTAGGGTATTAATCTGTAAACGCGACATATTATCCTCCAAATTAGCAGCACTAGTTTGGATACCCTTCAAATTAGCAGACATATTACTAGCATTCTCCTCCATTCTTGCATTTAAATTAGCAGACAAATTACTAACATTCTCCTCCATTCTTGCATTTAAATTACTAGCATTCTCCTCCATTCGACTAGTATTCCTAGCTTCCATCTCCTTCATACTACTATTCAAATTACTAGCATTTTCCTCCATCATCTGCTTCATGCTACTATTCATGCTAGCTTTCAAGTTAGCAGACATCTCCTCTAACATTTTCTTCAAACTTTCATCTGCCATTACAATATTATTCAAAATGGATTGCTGTAGGGACATACATCAAAAGAGCAAAATAACAACGTTTGAGCAACACTTTTCACCATATATATAAATTTGATCAATTTTCTGTCTTAAATCTAACTTATAACTACCTTATAATTAATATTCGAAGATACTTCATGTTGAAACAAACTCAAGCACATGTTCAAATTTCTCTGGCTCATTTTAAAATATCCTAACACACATAATTTACATTTACAATCCAAATAATTAATTTTATCTTTAATATGACTGAAATGTCATAAGCCGGTCAAATAAAATAAGATTCCCGATTATAGGCGATTTTTCTAAGTTTCCTGCCCATTTAACCTTTCTCAAGTTGTATAAGATCTGATCTTTTCTGAGTGTAATTTTCCTAATACAATACAACATTTAATTCCTATATAATCACACTCTTAAATACTACAATTGGCCTAGACATCTAACAAAGAATCAACCTCTTTATTTGAGTCTAATCGAACCCTACGTTTTAGGTTTGTCAATCTTTCTAGTGTTCAACCTGGTAATCCAGTTTTGTCGAATTCGTCCCACATATTAGGGTCAATCTTACTGTTGACTCGATCCCCACGCTCTTGGATCGCCAATCTTTCTGGTGTTCAACCTGGTGATCCAGTGTTGTTGAACACGCCCCACACGTTGACTGCGCCAATCTTTCTTTCCCCGTTTACCTGGATAGTAGGCTGTCAGATATCCGCCCCCTCAATCGGATTGCCAATTATCAAACGCACCGGCACAGTTACATCAATGAATATGGCACTGACAGATACTATCGAGATAAGAGCACGGAAATTCACAAGAAATCATTGTGGAACACACCAAAATAGACGGGGGTGCATACTTACCGTTGCTTACCTCTTAATTATCTCGGGGTTTGAGTTGACAACAGGATCATTAAAAGTCTGTTCACACAATAATCTCCGCCATGACATTTAAAAATGAACCAGAAACGAAGACGAGAACTTTGAGCTGTACAAAAGCTTTATTTCTAATAAAGGGTCTGATTTTCCTAACACAACAAAATATACGTGGCTATCAGTAGCCCAAGTCAATCTGACTACGTCCTCCAGTAGGACTTGCAAAAATAATATACAACATGATATTAAACATTTTAGCTCCCAAGAGCTCCAAATAACGTAATATTCATAACACTATTGGATTGGAAAAGGACGTCAGGGTGTGACATATATAGAGCATTTGTTTCCTTTTAATAAACAAGAGAATGGTATTTATAGTCGCAAGGCCAGAGTGTACGACCTCACTCCCTGAAAACCATATGTTGACACAGCTGCGGGCTACCTTCCAGCCTGCTGCATACCGGTCAAATGCGCACCCTTCTCACACGCTATGTTACGTAAGAATCCAGCCTGCACTCTCAAGCTTTTAAATGTCTTACAAGACAACTCACATTATATTTACGCAAATCTTTCAAGTACTTTGATCACATCCTAATGGATCATTACATAAATTTCTTAAACTTGTTAACTTCAATCCCAATGTTTAAATAGCTCTTAAATGTTTATAACAAAATCACATAAATTATTTATAACAATTAGAAATTGTTTATAATATTTGTCAAAGACAATAAAAATATTCTAAGCACGCCTTTAACATCACTCTCGTTTCACATTATTTTCAAAAATATTTACAGCAATTATTTACAATATTAACATTTAAATTGTTTAAATTATTAATTTAATAAATACATTAGCCACATGTTCATTCGGTTGGTAATTTTATAATCCTGTTTAATATAATCGACCAATGAAGGTTAGTTATACATGTTAATGTCACAATCTGATTTAATAAAGTTTTTAATAATGATTTGTGACGGCAACCTTCATTCATAATCTTGTCTCAAATTCTTTCAAAACTCGTGTTAATTATAACAGTAAATCACTTGATTAATTTTCAACGAACTATAACAATCTTACTCCAGCGGAAAATCCTTCGCTAACAAGTTAATGCACAATCTGCATTAAAAATATGCCCAAAATCATCATATATTAATCTATATGGCATTTACAACTTTCACATCACTTACAAAACTTCCACAAATAATTCTTTAACATTTATTCCTGTGGGAACTTCCTTCATATTCAAGGGCATTATATTTCAGCGACTTTCAACACGCGCTGCACTAGCGATTATACATTCATAGTTCCACTTAAAAATTTTATAATCATAATTTGTTTCAAAACTGTTTTTCTATTTAACCTTCGTAGATTTCATTCATGAACTGAAATGAAGTCAAAACTTGCCAATCACAAACAAATTTAATAGTGAATACGCTTATATACGCCTATCTGGTCTATCAAAATTTAAGACTAACATCTTAAAAGAAAATTGCAGTATGAAAATACTATCTTCAAATAAAGTGCGACTAAAATGCAAAGTAGTCGAATAGAATCCAATTAGACTGGGGAATGCAAACATCGTTATATAATTCTCTAATTGAGAAAAACTCCTAACAAAAGTACTTGACTTTAATGCATTCAATAATTCATTATTAACATTACTCTTTCACAAAAGTGTCTATAATGCAATGTTCATTCATCACTGACGATAAATGTCTGTGTTGCAATCAATACAAATAACGACTAGTATTTCCAAGATCGTCGATAACGTAAGATTTTAACGCTCTAAAATCATTTAAATGTTCTTCCTTCTTGATGATGACAGAAAATTGTTCAAAGTAATTAAACTGGGGTAGAATTACTTTAATAAAATGACACGCTGTCTGAATTTAAATCTGCCATAAAAATCATTAACTTACAGTCAAATCGTGACTACAAAAAAAAATAATTACTGAAAAATCTAAATATCAGTCTCAACTGATTCAAAATCGTTAACTATGCCCATGACATAACAATGTCTTAATAAATCGTCGAAAAATGCAAAACTCATCAAGGTGTACTGAGAATAAGAATCTCAACAAGAAAATAAGGCAAAATACATGAGGATAAAAATATGGGAAAAATGGTTGCTCAAACATTACTAGGTTACTCAAATACAATAAACGTTCACGACTACCTTATCTGCCGATTGACGTTCCAGAGGAAAATTCCCCAAAGAAGACTGCTGATGGATCCATTTCACCACGTTAAAGCTGAGCTCCATCCTCGAAATAGGAAATAGCACCTTCGGAGAATCGAACTGCTTCCTTCTCCGTGAATCGATCTGCTCCTCGAAAACGAATAGACATCCTTCCGGCAATAATCTTCTTTGTGAGTCGGGACTACCCTGACCTCTCTTGAAAAATTCCCTGAAGTTCCAGTAGACAATCATCATGACGTTTTGTAGAAATTTCCGAAGAAATTATTCATATTCAGAGTATGAAATTGTTTCTATGGCTGTTCGATGATATTCAGCCTTTACTTACGAAACATGGGTGTAGATGGTATTCACCGCATGTTCGCTTGTGTGGAATAGCAATTAGCGAAGTTCCATGTCGCTATCTTACTCCATTGAAGTATGTCCCAATTGCAATAAGCCTTCTTAGCCTTCCATCTGCACTTCAGTTGTAGTGTCAGAAGAACAAACTGCCGTATTCAAATGCTCCATTATACTGTATCGTTCTGTAAGCAAGCAATCTGAAGTCTTTCTACTCCACTCGCAGCGTCAGCCTTGCGTTGTTTCTGGCTTATACAAAAGTGTTTCTCTAGTGGTGAGATAATCACTTTTGTCAGTCGTATAAAACAGCTAATATCTTTTGAAGTATTCGGTCGAAATTGTTCAGCTTTTCTCTATAATTGCATGTAGTACTGCACAATACAATTATCTTATCGTAGACCGCTAACTGTTTGAAGCTAAACTTATAGAAGCTTTCTAAGGTCTGTTTCAACTTCACCTAGTTTGACCTGTATCTCGTTAACATAGTGGCCTCGCCACGCGTTATAAAAACGATTCTTTTCACTTGCTGTTCACTTTGATGTCTCACTATATTGAATGTATAAGAAAATGACTTTCACAAATACTTCGATGATCTGAGCATTAGATCTCAGAATGATCAGCGAACGAAAGAGAAGAGAAGAGGTTCCTCTCTTCTGCGCAAGCCCTTTTATTACCTTCTCGAGGGGCGTTACCATCCCTTCCAAAGCGTGATACTACGTCATCGCTGGAACTTCCAACTTCGTTAATACATGACGGATTTTCAAAATTCAAAAACTGAAAATAAATTTCACCAAAATTCCAAATCAATGCTTTTACTGCAAATGTATTTCCACAATTCTGCATTCAAAAAGTCATAAAAATACCATAGTTTCAGCAATCTCCGTCTTCCTTTAAACTATCGTTCATTGGTTCATGCCTCTCCTCCAATAGCATAGTTTCTTCCTCAGCAGAATTCCTCGTTTCCTGCGACTGCGTCGTACATCTTGGAACATTCTGGACTAAAATGCTGACGTCACTGAGAATCTCAGCTCAAGTAGCTTGCTGGCATAACATATACGTCATCCGTGCTTACGTCATGACTACCCACGTCATAACTATGACAGCCATAACTCTAATCATAATTTCAAATATAGCCACCGTGGTCTCTACATAATTCAATTACGGGGGCAGTACCAAATAATCCCTATCTGGTTGACACCCCCTGGCTCCGATCAGCTGCAAGTACTTACTGGTTGCTTCACCAAGCCCTGCATCGCTTCGTTGCACGAAGCGAAGAGACCAGAATCGTTACAATTAGTTACTTCAATGACCAACAGAGTGCTCTATTCCCAGAAGGAATGCGCTCCAGGCAGACGCAAGTAACAGCTCCAGATAATCTTCTGCAAGTGAAAAGTTAAAGGAAGTAGGAGACGTTTGCTACTTCGCTGAGAAATAAAGAAGCCTAAGTTAATTCCAAAGATTGCAACTGACTGGAATCTGCAGGGTTTGGACTCGACATGGTAAAAGATTTCCAATTCTAAATTGTAATATTATGGCAGACCCGGCGAGAAATGTGGTGTGGTTTTAGCGTTACCGGTACCTGTATTTCATGGTGCGCTGAGAACTATCAGACGTTAAAAGTTGTTTCTTAGTGCCCGCCTTCTTTCGTTCCTACCGACACCGAAATCGATGTGTGCGGCGTCACTACCACTTCTCATTAGCTGCCCTATTACATATTCATACCTGCCAACCTTACAAATCCAAAAATCAAGAGATTTCCATATGAGAGGCAAATATTAGCTCAATTAATTGGAAAACTATGCTTCAAAATTAAAGATTTAAACTAGCATTCGGCACTTATTATCCCATTACTCCCATTTTGTCCCCTTCTTTTTCCTTTACTACACTTTACATTGTCTTGAGCTTCTTTGTTCCCCTGTGTTTCTCAATATCACTTACAAGGGAAGTCTTCGCGCTACTACACTCCGATCGGGATGAAATTCAGGAGACAAATAGCTGAGAAAATGTACAACCGGGACAGGAAACCGCATCGGCTCAAATTAATATGCTATGTCATATTTATAACGTTAAAGTTACGACAATGATACGCGTGCCGAACCGAGAATGGTGAGCAGCAAGCCAGTGAGGTTGTAACAGGTCTGGCACTTGCTCGCTGTTTACAGGCAAGATGGAATGATACAAGCGCGTAGCCTTCAATGTGGATGTACTTTTTATTTTAATAATATGCAGGACGTGTTACCTATGATAAACATAATGACTGACATAGTAGCAGGGTTGCTGCCGTAATTTGTTAATTATCCGAGATATATTACCTAGGTATTATTGTATACAATTACAGAAATGAAATGCACCCGATACCTAATAATAAGTACAGTACTTTACACAATTAACGAGTATCACTTGTTTATCATGTCTTGTTTGTTTCAATCACTGTACGTATCACAAAGGTGAATGTCATGAACAAGGTGGTCAATACATAGATTTGTTTTACACCAGCCACACGTGAGTATGGCAGTATTTGTACACTGGCCACAAATATCCAGAGAAAGACTTTTAAAACAAAAAACAACAGGGTTCGGAAAGTTGGACGGTCGTTCATCTACTGTACAAAGCCAGCCAGCCTTAAACCAGCTATATGTCCACATGCTTTGAAAGCGTGGGGATGACAATTGGTTGTGTGTAAAAGACTGAACTTTCAAGATGTAGTTACGCAGGTGAATATTGAACTCTAGACCATGCATCAGCACACTATCGTAGAAAGTTCGAATGAAATTCTTCCTTATCCGAAATCCAAATACATCCAGGGGTTGAATTATACCTGTGGTTCCTTTTGGTACAATCTTGACATCAATGTCCTTGTCATTTGGTTTGGCTGCTAGTATAGTATCTTCTGTTTGTCCAGTCCATGAATCTAAAACCAGTAAGTTACACTAAAATCGGGGACTAACGGAAAATACACATTTCGGAGCCACTCTTGAAATAAATGTTGAGTTAATTTACCCGACTTGGAAGCGAGTACATACAAATTAGGTACAGTAAACAAGGTGTCCTTAACTCCTGGTCCAAAGACTCCGATCTTTTCCTGTAATACCACAAGTAGAACGGGAAGCAGACGACCATCCGCGGAGATTATTGTTTGGACGGTGTAACTATGCGTTAACGAATTTAGGGATTGTGCTCCAGCAAATATACGCTTGTCGCCTTTGCTGTGAAGTGTTCGTCCAGAGTGAAATTCCATGTTGAACCCACTTTGGTCTGTTTTAAAGACACACATTGGACTATAGGTTTCAATGGCTTCCGGAACATCTCCACCAAAGGTTGTCGCACTTGCAAGTAGGTCAGCATGATTTGTTGTATAATTATGTGACACGAATTTTGTCACTTTTCTTGACACAATACGGCAAGATCTTTTAAAATGGGAGAGCCAAACTTTCGATGCACGAAAGGTTTCATTTCCGGATATCACTGTCATGAACAACCTTTCTTCCCTCTCTGGCGCATTGAAACTGTTTAGCTGTTGCGTCGAAAATTAATTTCAGTTTTTCTTTTTTCGTACCTCCGCGCTCAACATGTTTCTCCCATACGTAAAGGTCATTACGACACTTCAACTTCCTATAGCGGTGATGCACAGTTTGGAACTTCCGTTGTTTACTTCCTCGATTACGCCAAAAATGAATAGCGGCCTTCTTATATTGCACACTTATATCACTATTGTCTCCCGCAGGTTCATCGTGCTCCCTGTCGTATTCTGCATCGTTGTCGGGGTCAAACATAACCAAACTTTCTTCCGTTTTAACGTAAAAACTTGGGTCATCTATACGGTTTGATATGAGACCTGTAACGAAGACGTCAAATTAGCCACCAAAACACGGACCGAATTAATAACCAATAAAGTACATGTTCTAAACGTATTCTTGGATGTAGCCTACTTACGGTACAATTCACAGGCCAAATCCACCTCTGCAGCTGTAACCGTAGTGGGTGGCTTTTGCACTCTGCAAAGCAATTGTGCAGGCACAGATCAACGTTCCATGGGTTGATGTTTTTTATGTCCTCACAGGCAGACATGGTTTCTGTAACAATACCTTATGATTGTTAATATTACAGTGGGTATACAAATTGTCAGCTGCATGTTCAAAGTTACCTGTCATTCTGCTTAAGTAGCCGATGTGTTACACGTTCTGTCTGGAGCCCCATTCACATGACAAAGCAGACAGTCTAGTCAACAACTCGTTTACGGTGTCTGCTTCGTTCCTTGTGGGCTCTTACTAGCGCGCGCCCGATTTGCGGACGTTTCATACAATAAAAAATGGTATTGAATATTAATTTGAGCCGATGCGGTTTCCTGTCCTGTTTGGTACATTTCCTCAGCTATTCGCCTCCTGAGTTTCATCCCGATCGGAGTGTAGTAGCGCGAAGACTTCCCTTGTTAGCCACCGAGTGATAAAAAACTTTACATTGCCGAACAGTACAGAATGCAAAACAAATGACCTTTGCTGGATTCAATCAAGCACGGAAATTGTTCGGAAAACTGTTTCAAAAAATAGAGAGTACGGTAGTAATTTTTAGCCATAGTGAAGAATCAAACAACGAGAAAAAAAATAGAATGTGACAAAATTGTTGTATCAAAGTCAAAAAACAACCGTTTACACTGAAACAGATCCCATTTACAAATTTAGGTAGCCAAATAACATTCACTACCTGCCCACTATAAACACTTCCAAAATACTCCACTGGAAAATGTTTGTTCACCAATAATTCACAAAAATCTTGTGGATAAGTAGAGTAATCTTGAGGCGAGATAAACTATGGAAGTAGGATAAATGTAGCGGTTCTGGCGCAGCGGCTAATGCGCAATATGGCTGCCGCGCGCAACCAGTCCTATGTTATTCTTATCGAGGGAACAGTCAGAGCTAGCGCAAGTGCTAATGCGCAACATGGCCGCCACGCGCTACCACACTCTTTAATGGCGGGCTATTCAAATCATTATTTATTTGTTTTTAATTTAAAAATTTTTATGTATTTAATATTTAATTTATTATTTTTTAGCACAGGGCTAATACACAAAATGGTCACTGCACACAACCACTTACACATATAACATGCTAACCTAACCTAACCTAACTTAACCTAACTTCACCTAACCTACCCTAACCTAACCTAACTTCACCTAACCTTACCTAACCTAACATAACTTAACGTCAAAGTGGGGGCAAATATGGGAGCAAAGGGTAACAGCAAAAACTGTGAGCAAAAAAGGTAAGAGCAAAACGTGAGAGCAAAATAGTGGGAGCAAAAAGTGTGAGCAAAAAAGTGTGAGCAAAAAAGTGGGAGCAAAAAGTGGGAGCAAAAAAGAGGGAGAAAAAAAATTGCGAGCAAAAAATGTGGGAGCAAAAAGTGAGAGCAAAAAAGTGGAAGCAAAAAGTGGGAGCAAAAAAAAGTGGGAGCAAAAAGTGGGTGCAAAAAAGAGGGAGCAAAAAGTGGGAGCAAAAAAGTGAGAACAAAAAAGTAAGAGAAAATGGGAGAGCACAAATAATAAACTTAGTTATAACCTAACCTAACCGAAACTAACCTAACCCACAGAAACCTCATTTAAAGATTTTAGATTTTACGTTTTAACATTTTACATTTTAACATTTTAGATTTTGTTTTTTTCATTTTACATTTTTTAGATTTTACATTTTACATTTTTGATTTTTTGTATTTTAGTTTTTTTAGATTTTACATTTAAGTTTTTTGATTTTAGATTTTACATTTTCCGAAAAGAGTAAACTACAAGGTCACATACCTAACTTTACCAAACCTAACTTTACCAAACCTAACTTAAGCTAATCCAAAGGCTAATGCACACTCACAAAGTATATAAGGGCACATGCAACTATCCTTATAGGCGACTGTACAACATGATCACTACCCCAACCGGGTATTTTTTTTCATTTTGTTGTTTACACATTTGTCAATTTTCCAATTTCCCATTTTCAGTTTTTTAATGTCAGTTTTAAGTATTTCAATTTCATAATATGGAAACATGGAATTTGCATTTTGTTGTTTACACATTTGTCAATTTTCGAATTTCCCATTTTCAGTATTTTAAAAATGTCAGTTTTTAGTTTTTCAATTTCATAATATGGAAACATGGATTTTTGCTTTTTGTTCTTTACACATTTATCAATTTCAAAATTTCCCATTTACAGTTTTTAAAATGTCAGTTTAAAGTTTTTAAATTTCGTGATATAGAAACATGGATTTTCCAATTTGTTGTTTACACATTTGTCAATTTACCAAATTCCCATTTACAGTTTTTAAAATTTCAGTTTAATGTTTTTTCTATATTATCAATATGGAAACATGGATTTTCCAATTTGTGTTTTACATGTTCATTTTGCATTAGGAATGGGGAGAGGCGGGTAGTAATTAGAAATGTACAAGCAGTGGCCATAAAATATTTTTATTTTAAATACATGTACACAATTTACACATAATACATTTTATATATATTCTTTTTTATTTTGTTTTCTATTTTATTTATTTATTTTAGATTATGAATAACCATTTTTATATTTGTAGTGCTATTGTTTTATTTCCTAAATTGTTTTGTTTTATGTATTTGCTAGTTGCAGGCAGAAGATTTTGATATTCATAACTTAACTCTTTAAGCATGGTCAATGATTGAGTAATGACCATAGGCATGTGTACCTATACCATCAGCATCAATCACTCTTTTATCATCACCAGGACACAAAGCAATTTTGTTTAGTCTTATAGATGATATGTCATGTTGTTTAGAAGCGATAATGTTCATGGGTATTATTTTTACATTGTTTTTCATGACACAATCCTTATAATCTTGAAAGCTTATACAATTTTTGACAACACCTCTGTTAATACCTTTAATCTTTTTGATTTCTTTACCATTTATGTCTAAAGCGTACATTTTAGCTCTAAGTCCAACAAGTGCTTTTATAATTTGTCCACAAGCCTCGTCTTTAAATTTCCCCAACGTTTTCTTGTTTGATGTAGAGTAACATATGTGATTAGTAGGATAATCTGATGTGTCTAGGTGTTCTAGGAAATCCAACTTGTCTTGATATACATCTTGGGTGTTAACCAAATAAATGAACGAGTCGGTATCCATATACATGAGTTTAAGATTGTTCATTCCATAATAGGGTAGCAGGACCTCATAGTGGTGGGAATACATGAGAGTTTTTGAAATATCCAGTATACACATTCCAATATATATAGGCTTATTGAATAGAATGTTACGTTTAGCCATGTGGAAAGCAGCTAGGTTTGGACCATAAATTGTTCTGTCAATAAACGTCGGCTTTGATATTAGCTTTTCTGCCTATTTGCTGTCAGTCACAAGACGTATGTCTATTCATTTAAGGATTTTTTCCATTGTTTTTCCAAAAATAGCATTGTTGAATAATTTGTACAGATTTTTCTCAAAATCATTTTTGGCTTGTTTTTCAAGGTTGTTATTAAAATCAACGTATGCCTTCAACCAAGGTCTTTCCTTAAACTTTAACACACGATGAATATTTATCATTTTTATTCCATGATCTAAAGCCTGTTTTAATGCCATGTAGTGAACAATATATCGCCTTCGATTTCCAAGATGAGGAATTAGTTTTCTCAGAGACGAATCCTTAGGTTGTGTACACTCTGGTAGGAAAGGTAAATCGTTGTGTAGATTATGAAGGTCAGATGGGTTATCAACATCAACGTCTAGAATGTATCCCACAGGATCGTCTTCCTTTAGTTTTTCTAGATCAACAGTATTTGGAGAAACCCACTGAAATCCACCATAAGGAAGAGAGTGACACATAGCCCACCCGTATTGGTTGTTGGCATCATCATAGGTAATAAACTGCGATGGTTTCTCAGAATCTTAGGTTTCCATGTACTTATTGTTAGCTTCAGCATACCGATGAGACACCTGGCATATGCCTCCACGTATTCCAGACTCGATTAGAAGAATCTGATCGTAATCCTGTAGCAATTCCAGTTCAATGCCTGTGTACAGGAGCATTGCCTCGAAACTTAAACCAGGCGAAGTAAAAAAGTGTGCAGCATCCACTCGGTGTGTTTCTAGTGTTTTGTTTCTAAACGTTTCAAAGCTGTCTGCAAGAAGAAGTACATCTGAAGTTAGGTAGAGGTCACTATATTCCCCTAGAGTTTTAATGTTGAACTGATTCCACACATTTTTGGCATGTTCATAGTCTTCTTGACTTAATTTGTTAAAGAATACCTCTTTTGGAGGTAAACACGTTTCACTTAACTTTTCCCATGAATCAATGTAGTCATAACAAAATACCCCTTTACGAGTCATGAGCATTGCATTTTCTTTTCCAAAGTACTTGTCTGTTTCAGGGTATAATGTTAAGTTGGAAACTAAGTTTTCCAAACAACTTGGCATTAACCGAAACGTGTCCACAAATCGAAGTTTAACATTTTCCACATATTTGGTGAAGGAAATGTACTTTTCTTTGGAGTTAGCGATAACATCCACTCTCTCAGTAGTACATCCCAATTGCTTTACAATGAAATTTGCGTCGTAGCCACTCATATTATGTAGAAATACAGGAACGGGGTTACGTGTTTTACACCTCAAATTACAGTTATTGTGAGCACTTCCACGGTATTCCCCTGTAATATGGCAATGTTCTCTAACTTTCCAGTCCTCATTGGTAAATGGTTTTTCACACAAATAACAGGTTTCAGAACATTGGAACTCTGCTTCTTGATCCTGAGTTAAGGCCTTTGGAACATTTAAGCTGTAAAGGCGATCAATTTCATTAGCTATTGAGATCAAACAGTCCATAAACTTTTCTGCAGCGTCAGGTTTACGATAAATACCAGGTTGCCTAGGAAGGTTTGTCTTTATGTGTTCCACAGCAGGTGAGGGTTTAACGTATATACCAAAGCTCATAGAAACATGACTCTGGTATGGCACTGTATAACTTGCTTCAGGATTGGGTAGACATGTTTGATAGGGTAACAGTATACTTTCATATAGGTAAGAAACGGGTCATACTATACTTTCTGCTACCGAGTTTCAGCTACTTTTCAAGGTCACGCTCACCGAGCATTGCCGGAGGCTGTCGAAGGGTAACGATTGGATTGTGAGTGTGAGGCAGGTAACAAGAAACACAAGCGGTGCCCATGCAATAGTTTTATTAATTATATATATCTACAATTTTTACATATAATACACTCTTTTCTTTATTTTAGTAATAATATCCATATTTATTTTTATAGATTTTAACTTAAATTATTGCTTACATTTTTAGGTCCCTTTTGTATCCATTAGTTTATACGAACAGGGGAGCCCTTGTTCTTGATTTGCCATGCATATTTACACACAAAACACAATTCTTTCCTTATGTTTGCTTGGTGTAGTTTTAATAGCATCTAGCTTAATTTTGATCCGATAATTTAAATCTGTATCCGAATCTTCTAGTTCCTTTTCCAGCCAATAATTGGATATAAACAAAGAGTCAATATTTTCCATTTCCAAGACATATCTAACTTTATGTCTATATACTATTGGTTTTATTCCCTTAACAATTAGTTCTGTTCCTTTTTCCCGACTTTCTAACCGGGTACACTTTTGGATTTTTATTGGACCTTTGATTTCCTGCATTGTAATGTTATTAAGCAGACCAACGTCACCTTGCGTATACGTTGTCGACTCTACTCTATAGTCTGTTTGGATGCTTGTGAACAACTTAAAATTCTCGATTTTAGCAAAGGAGTTACCATTAAATGTAGTCCTTCCATTGGTGTTGAATTCTGCAAACGGTTTTTCAGTTTCCAGATGCACAATGCCCAATTCACCACATGGAGTTACAATAAATCCATCCTTTTTAAGCAAGTCTAAATTAAAATGACTCTTTAAAAACATAGATTTTAAATATCCTTCAGCTACTTTTCAAAATCACGCTCACCGAGCATTGCCGGAGGCTGTCGAAGGTTAACGATTGGATTATGAGTGTGAGGCAGGTAACAAGAAACACAAGCGGTGCCCATGCAATAGTTTTATTAATTATATATATCTACAATTTTTACATATAATACACTCTTTTCTTTATTTTAGTAATAATATCCATATTTATTTTTTTAGATTTTAACTTAAATTATTGCTTATATTTTTAGGTCCCTTTTGTATCCATTAGTTTATACGAACAGGGGAGCCCATGTTCTTGATTTGCCATGCATATTTACACACAGAACACAACTCTTTCCTTATGTTTGCTTGGTGTAGTTTTAATTGCATCTAGCTTAATTTTGATCCGATAATTTAAATCTGTATCCGAATCTTCTAGTTCCTTTTCCAGCCAATAATTGGATATAAACAAAGAGTCAATATTTTCCATTTCCAAGACAACTTTATGTCTATATACTATTGGTTTTATTCCCTTAACAATTAGTTCTGTTCCTTTTTCCAGACTTTCTAACCGGGTACACTTTTGGATTTTTATTTGGCCTTTGATTTCCTGCATTGTAATGTTATTAACCAGATCGACGTCACCTTGCGTATACGTTGTCGACTCTACTCTATAGTCTGTTTGGATGCTTGTGAACAACTTAAAATTCTCGATTTTAGCAAAGGAGTTACCATTAAATGTAGTCATTCCATTGGTGTTGAATTCTGCAAACGGTTTTTCAGTTTCCAGATGCACAATGTCCAATTCACCATATGGAGTTACAATAAATCCATCCTTTTTAAGCAAGTCTAAATTAAAATGACTCTTTAAAAACATAGATTTTATATATCCTTTTAAGTAGCACACATGTTAACATTTTTCACTTTCTACAAGCACTCCAACGCGTGGATAAGTTCCTTTGTAATTAACAGTAAATGCTGAGAGTTTGTATTTTCCACTCATATTTAGATTTTGCCGGGCACTTTGTTTAAAGTAAACTGTAAACCTGTTTCTTGCATCCACAATCGCCTGTTCTTTCCGCAACACTGCTTCGTACTCTTTCTTTAGGGCAGTAGTCTCTGCAACATACTCCACTTTCCTTTTTTTTGGATCTCAATTTCCTCCAACTCAAATTTTCGTTTCCTTACAATAGTACATTAACTGTACTGAATGGGGTAATTTCCTTAAGAGGGTATGGTTTAAGTCTGTTAGTTTTATTGGTTCTTTTTCTCAACACCTGGGGGAGAATATTATTTGTAGGAGTCAATCCTAATTCGCTAATGTTTATGTTTGCGGGAATTGTGGAGAACAATGTCCTGGATTGAGAAAAGAATGTTTCCCCTGCTTTAATGTAGCATTTTTGTATAATGCGAACATTGTTGTTTCCAGAATCATCGTTAACAATTTCTACAAAGTTTACGGGTAAGTAATTTAAACTATAGGCAGAGAGAGCATAGTTTATCATTTTTTCCCGATCTTGTCCATCGCGCAGTTCGATTTGCACACCAGTCAATTTCTGAGTATTTTTATTACCCCAATACACAAATTGCAAAACATTGTTAAACACCACACAGCAACTATTTTGTAGGTTATCCGATAGTTTGGTCCACATGGACGTGATTGGCACCGAGTACAGGGGCGCTTCTTTTAAGTAATGTTTGTTGGCTTTTAATTTTGGAAATATAGCCAATTTTCAAAATTTTATTTTTGTTGTCCTAGATACCTGGGACTTGGTACGGCGATAGAGGAGGCAAAGACCATTCATTTATGTCAAACAAACAATTTTGTAAAATTTCTAATTTTGGAAATATAACCCATTTTGGAAATATGTTTTGGAAAATTTGAAAAAGTACACTATTTTTGCACTGAGAGTGGTATAGAGGTAGGTGTTGGAGTTAACATATGTCTTTTCAGGATTTTTAGTTTAAACATATAGCCTATTTTCCCAATTCAACTTTTTAGGAAAAATTAAAAATTATATTGTTTTTGACTAGGCGTGTGATAGAGGTAAGAGTAAGAGTTGAGAGTCAATCATTTACCTTGGAATACTTTTGAATTTTAGAATGTTAGTGTGTTGTTGTTGTTGCTTACAAACAGGGTGGTAAGCATTATGCTGTCATAAAAGGGCTCAGATACTTTCTAAGACCAAATAAGCCTACAAGTAAGAGCAAATATGAGAGAGGTAATACAAACGCCAACATATGGGGTCAAAACAGAAGCCAATACAAAAAGCCAACATAAAACGCCAACACAAAAAGCCAACAAAAGCCATCAAAACGCCAACATAAGCCAACAAAATGCCAACAAAAGCTAACAAAAAGCCAACATAAAAGTCAATACACAAGCTGATTGTAAAATGTTAAACACTTGCATAGTATTACATTTTAGGTAAAGCAACATTCCCATACAATTACGTCATTTAACGTTTTGTTACGTCATGCGACAAGTTAAATCTTGTTAGAGTTGCAATCGTTAACCTTCGGTAGTCTCCGGAAATGTTCGGGAGATTGCGTATTTATGTGTGTACTGCTTTGTGCCGACAAGCGTTGTAGGTTACGTCATAATCTAAAAATAGAATTGAGTGTTGGTATATATAAGAGACGCTACAAATGCATTCGACCAGTGCTTCGTGGTAGCAAGTGTAAAGATGTCTCTCTCTAAAGTGTTTAGTGTCCCACAACTTATGGTGAACAGAATAAAGCCTACCAACGAGCGGTTTGGGTTGTGGTTGTTGTTAGAAAACCTGGACAATCTGCTAACAGACATTGGTAATATAAACTACACAGAAAACATAACGCTCTTAAGTGATAAAAATGTTAATCTACTTACACCGATTACAGAGCCGTTTTGTGATAACATCATGGTGGTTAGGATATGTGACCAAGTGGACTGCCAAGAACAATTGGAAAATAGTAAGTCTTGGTGCTTTCAACCTCTATTTACGTGGTAAATTCTCCAAGTTCATTTCTGCTAAACATGGTGTTAAGGCAAAGCTACCATTTCGTCTACTCAACAACGAGCGTGCAATGGCACGGGGACTCAGGGCACAACTTGGGGAGAAAGGAATGATTAACATTATGGAAAAGTATAAAAATCCTGTGGCTATACCATACAAAGTGGAGCTAGCTGATGTTAAATTAGACGTTCTGTTAGCCGAACTTCCAGAGATATTGCTACAGCTTCGTGCTGAGGAGTTTTATCTTATGGATTTGGACATAAACCAAGATTTGGCTGGTGTTTTTAACACGGCAGAGATGTGTTATTATCTAACATCGAATCACAACTTTTGTGTGCAAGGAGAGTATCGAGAAAAGTGTAATGTGATTGTGAACAATGATAAAACGGTTGGTATAGACTGTTTAACATGGATGAACTCTAATTCTAGAATAAAGATATATAACAAATTTATATGTCAAATTGCAAGTCCTGGTGTAAACAAAGTCATTGGAAACCATATTATAGACTTTATCCGATGTCCAGATACTCGTCTAAGGGAAACGTTTACGTCTTCCTTAGCTAAGGAACATGGTATTACAAGACTAGAGGCAACAATTTACAACTACAAAATGGATGGTGTATTTGACCCACTCGAAGATTGTGATAGTGTATTAAAAGCCAACAAGCATTACTTAAAAGAAGCGCCCCTGTACTCGGTGCCGATCACGTCCATGTGGACCAAACTATCGGATAACCTACAAAATAGTTGCTGTGTGGTGTTTAACAATGTTTTGAATTTTTTTTATTGGTGTAATAAAAATACTCAGAAATTGACTGGTGTGCAAATCGAACTGCGCGATGGACAAGATCGGGAAAAAATGATAAACTATGCTCTCTCTGCCTATAGTTTTAATTGCTTACCCGTAAACTTTGTAGAAATTGTTAACGATAATTCTGGAAACAACAATGTTCGCATTATACAAAAATGCTACATTAAAGCTGGGGAAGCATTCTTTTCTCAATCCAGGACCTTGTTCTCCACAATTCCCGCAAACATAAATATTAGCGATTTAGGATTGACTCTTACAAATAATATTCTCCCCCAGGTGTTGAGAAAAAGAACCAATAAAACTAACAGACTTAAACCATACCCTCTTAAGGAAATTACCCCATTGAGTACAGTTAATGTACTATGTGTAAGGAAACGAAAATTAGAGTTGGAGGAAATTGAGATCAAAAAAAGGAAAGTGGAGTATGTTGCAGAGACTACTGCCCTAATGAAAGAGTACGAAGCAGTGTTGCAGAAAGAACAGGCGATTGTGGATGCAAGAAACAGGTTTACAGTTTACTTTAAACAATGTGCCTGGCAAAATCTAAATATGAGTGAAAAATACAAACTCCGAGCATTTACTGTTAATTACAAAGGAACTTATCCACGCGTTGGAGTGCTTGTAGAAAGTGAAAAATGTAAACATGTGTGCTACTTAAAAGGATATTTAAAATCTATGTTTATAAAGAGTCATGGTATTTTAGACTTGCTTAAAAAGGATGGATTTATTGTAACTCCATTTGGTGGATTGGACATTGTGCATCTGGAAACTGAAAAACCGTTTGCAGAATTCAACACCAATGGAATGACTACATTTAATGGTAACTCCTTTGCTAAAATCGAGAATTTTAAGTTGTTCACAAGCATCCAAACAGACTATAGAGTAGAGTCGACAACGTATACGCAAGGTGACGTCGATCTGCTTAATAACATTACAATGCAGGAAATCAAAGGTCAAATAAAAATCCAAAAGTGTACCCGGTTAGAAAGTCTGGAAAAAGGAACAGAACTAATTGTTAAGGGAATAAAACCAATAGTATATAGACATAAAGTTAGATATGTCTTGGAAATGGAAAATATTGACTCTTTGTTTATATCCAATTATTGGCTGGAAAAGGAACTAGAAGATTCGGATACAGATTTAAATTATCGGATCAATATTAAGCTAGATGGTATTAAAACTACACCAAGCAAACATAAGGAAAGAGTTGTGTTTTGTGTGTAAATATGCATGGCAAATCAAGAACATGGGCTCCCTATTCGTATAAACAAATGGATACAAAAGGGACCTAAAAATGTAAGCAAAAATTTAAGTTAAAATCTATAAAAATAAATATGGATATTATTACTAAAATAAAGAAAAGAGTGTATTATATGTAAAAATTGTAGATATATATAATTAATAAAACTATTGCATGGTCACCGCTTGTGTTTCTTGTTACCTGCCTCACACTCATAATCCAATCGTTAACCTTCGACTGCCTCCGGCAATGCTCGGTGAGCGTGACCTTGAAAAGTAGCTGAAACTCGGTAGCAGAAAGTATAGTATGACCCGTTTCTTACCTATATGATGATAAAAGAGTGATTGATGCTGATGGTATAGGTACACATGCCTATGGTCATTACTCAATCATTGACCATGCTTAAAGTGTTAAGTTATGAATATCAAATTCTTCTGCCTGCAACTAGCAAATACATATAATAAAACAATTTAGGAAATAAAGCAATAGCTCTACAAAAATAAAAAACAAAAATAAAAAATGGTATTCATAATCAAAAATAAATAAAATAGAAAACAAAATAAAAAAGAATATATATAAAATGTATTATGTGTAAATAGTGTACATGTATTTAAAATACAAATATTTTATGGCCACTGCTTGTACATTTCTAATTACTACCCGCCTCTCCCCACTCCTAATGCAAAATGAACATGTAAAACACAAATTGGAAAATCCATGTTTCCATATTGATAATATAGAAAAAACATTAAAATGAAATTTTAAAACCTGTAAATGGGAATTTGGTAAATCGACAAATGTGTTAACAACAAATTGGAAAATCCATGTTTCTATATCATGAAATTGAAAAACTTTAAACTGACATTTTGAAAACTGTAAATGGGAAATTTTGAAATTGATAAATGTGTAAAGAACAAAAAGCAAAAATCCATGTTTCCATATTATGAAATTGAAAAACTAAAAACTGACATTTTTAAAATACTGCAAATGGGAAATTGGAAAATTAACAAATATGTAAACAACAAAATGCAAATTCCATGTTTCCATATTATGAAATTGAAAAACTTAAAACTGACATTAAAAAAACTGAAAATGGGAAATTGGAAAATTGACAAATGTGTAAACAACAAAATGAAAAGAAAACCCGGTTGTGGGTAGTGATCATGTTGTACAGTAGCCTATAAGACTAGCATAAGGATAGTTGCATGTGCCCTTATATACTTTGTGTGTGTGCATTAGCCTTTGGATTAGCTTAAGTTAGGTTTGGTAAGGTTAGGTTTGGTGAGGTTAGGTATTTGACCTTGTAGTTTATTCTTTACGGAAAATGTAAAATCAAAAATCAAAAAACTTAAATGTAAAATAAAAAACAAGTAAAATACAAATATCAAAAATGTAAAATCTAAAAAATGTAAAATGAAAAATCATAATCTAAAATGTTAAAATGTTAAGACGTAAAATCTAAAATCTTTAAATGAGGTTTCTGTGGGTTAGGTTAGGGTCGGTTAGGTTAGGTTATAACTAAGTTTATTATTTTTGCTCTCCCATTTGCTCTTACTTTTTAGCTCTCACCTTTTCTCCCACTTTTTTGCTCCCACTTTTTTCTCTCACTTTTTTGCTCCCACTTTTTTGCTCCCAGTTTTTGCTCGCACTTTTTTTCTCCCACTTTTTTTGCTCCCACTTTTTGCTCCCAGTTTTTTGCTCCCACATTTTTGCTCACACTTTTTGCTCCCACCATTTTGCTCTCACTTTTTTTGCTCACAGTTTTTGCTGTTACTTATTGCTCCCATATTTGCCCCCACTTTGACGTTAGGTTATGTTAATTTAGGTTAGGTTAGGTGAAGTTAGGTTAGGTTAGGTTAGGTTAGGTGTGGTTAAGTTTTAACTAAGTTTATTATTTGTGCTCTCACATTTGCTCTCACTTTTTTGCTCACACTTTTTGGTCTCACTTTTTTTTTGCTCGCACTTTTAAGTTAGGTTAGATTAGGTAAAGTTAGGTTAGGTTAGGTGAAGTTAGGTTAGGTTAGGTTAGGTGAAGTTAGGTTAGGTTAGGTTAGGTTAGGTAAGGTTAGGTTAGCATGTTATATGTGTAAGTGGTTGTGTGCAGTGACCTTTTGTGTATTAGCCCTGTGCTAAAAATAATAAATTAAATATTAAATACATAATTTTTTAAAAATTAAAAACAAATAAATAATGATTTGAAAAGCCCGCCATTGAAGAGTGTGGTAGCGCGTTGCGGCCATGTTGTGCATTAGCCCTTGCGCCAGCTCTGACTGTCCCCTCGATAAGAATAACATAGGACTGGTTGCGCGCGGTGGCCATATTGCGCATTAGCCCCTGCGCCAGAATCGCTATATTTATCCTACTTATGGAAGCTCGGCAGTCTCCCGCCTAAATCGGAAAACTGAGGAGGTGTGGATTTTAGCTACAATCCCTCCCTCTCTTGTGTTACAATGGGACCACTTCGCAACAAAACTAACATTTTTGTCCCGTGTACGACGAATCCACTTAAACGGAAGATTCTTATACACACCTTGTAAAATGAGAAAATCTGTTGCGGCAAAACTGTTCCAAGTTACACGCCTCACTCCTGTACCCTCATAAAAAAAAATACTGCAAACGTACCGTAGTGTGCTTGGCTGTAGGCTACCGGTACTGGTCACATGCAGTTCTTCACATTGCTTCCTCTAAGTAGACTCGCAGGCTAATATTTACATAACTAGACTATTTATTTATTTATTTATTTATTTATTTATCGTATGGCTTTTAGTGCCGGGAGTGTCCGAGGACATGTTCGGCTCGCCTCAATTTGTAGCTGTTTCCAGCGGACATCCTTAGGGTGAGCTACAAGTTCCGTACAATTTCAAGTACCGTAGTTCCAACTTTCGCTACCAGATATCATTGATACCTAGTGGTGAACTTTGATGGAGCGTTCCGACGAAATCCATCCTAACAATTTAACTTCACACAAGTTAAGTCTGTGGATGGATTTTTGCATGCAAAAAAAAAACTATGACATCGGACTGCCGGCTTTACTTCCTCTCCGAAGGTAGGCATAATGAAGTAATTTTAACGTACTTAAAAAATCCGACGACTTCCGCCGGGTTTGAACCCGTTATCTTGGGCACTACATTTCAGCATGCTACCAACTATGCCACCGAAGCCGCTATCACTAAACTAACCACACGGTACAATGCATTCCTCTTTTCATCATGTGTGTTTTCCTAACAAATCTTACCAAAGAATTATTCCTAGCCTCAGTGGTGTAGCCTACGCAGGATTTCTCTGTGGGTGGAAGTTCATTCATAGCAGTGTACATTCTTCAAACATTAACTTACCGTACTGTTATTTCGATTATTATTCATAAAATGCGATACATTCACATTCTCTTTGGGGGCCGTGTTGGCTCATCGGTCAAGCTGTATGCCTCTCACCAAGGTGGACCGGGTTCGATTCCCGGTCAATGCATGTGAGATTTTCGAAGTGAAATGCCATGTCCTGTGGTTCGGATTCCTCGTAAAAAGGAGGTCCCGTGGCTCCTGATCTAGAGATTGACGGTCACGTTAAACTGCAAGCTTCCTTCCTTCACATTCTCTTTGTATGTACGGTAAATTATTTTCAAATACTATACAAAACATACAAAATTAATAAAAATAATACCGTTAATTTACCGTATGGAATACAGTAAGTTACGGTATCCTACATATTTATTTCACGACCGACGACCGTATTGCAAGAGAGCGATATTTGATAGCAGACACGGTTCCATCCGAAAATCTATAAGCATGAGAAACATGCAAAACTTAATTTAATTTACGTTAATAGGCCATGCATATGGTGATGGCAATTCGTAGCTATGTTTCATTCATATGGTATTCAATCATTTGTTGCAGATGACTGAACATTATGGAGGGTTTGTACTTCATCAAATGCGAGCCGAGCCTGCGGTTATTTCCTGAAGAATTTAAAAAAAAAAAAAACACCTTCATTCTGTAAGATATATTCAGTACCGTACTACCGTATCTAATCTCTTGTATATTGAAATTTAATTACCGTAACTTATTATTCAAGTTGTAAACAAATACGTTACAGTTGTTTGTTAAGATTACTGGTGTCCCTAGTCAGTGGCGTACCAAACAGGGGGGGGGGGGGCGGCGGAGGCGAACGGGGCGTCCGCCCCGGGCTCCGTGAAGGGAGGGGGGCTCCTAAATCCAAAATCGAAAAACATATATTTTTTAGTTTGAGAAAAACAAATCAGGAAAAACCTGATAAACCACTTCAGAATGTTTTTTTCGCTGCTCGAACATCAAGCGTGCTCCAGCCATTTCGTTTTCCCACAATCGTGATGTAAGTACCGACATCTGTTGAGCGAAAGATCATACTACAACATTTTAAAACAATGATAACAGTAAGTTGACAAGTTTTTCCTTCCTGTAGCCCCAACAAACATTTCATGACACTAAGTTTCACAGTCTTGGCATTGTATCCAACCACACTTTAATGATGACTGAGCGGAATAAAAATTTACGCCACAAATTCCACATGGTGTGTCTTCCTTGTCAAAGTCTTTTGGTCGAACGGATTGAAGGTCCCAGTTGACAATGTCCATATCTCGATATCGTCTGACAAAGAGTGTATACATTTCTGTATTAACCACCTACTATAAGGCCAATTTTTATTGTCAATGATGGTTGAATCTTTCATTACATTAAATGCCGGTTCATTTTCCGGGCGAAAGAAATGTCCAGGGAACTGTGATCCAGATCGTCTTCAAAATCAGCGAGAAAAATAATGAAGGTCTACTCTTCTTACGTAGAAATGTATTTTAGGGTGTTGTGGATAGTATTTTAATATGTTCGTATTTCCTTGAAGATTTGTTTCTGTTACTCACAACTTGCTTCGTATTTAGTGCAAGAGTTTTTTTTAATAAACGAGCCAGACTGGCCGTCCAGCTGCACGTCCAGACCAAAGAACGCTAGTATTACCTAGCGGGGAAAACGGTCAACAACTGGAGTTCCACCACTTATTACTAGGGCTCGGATTTTCAGGTAAATATTTTTTTAAAATGTAAATACATATTGAAGCATTTTTTTATAAATACATAAATTCCCGCTATTCACTTATTAGCACATTAAAATACATAATATTTACATTTAAAAAATCAGTTTGCTAGATCTTTCATTTTATTGCATTTTTGTTCTGCGTTAATTCAACGAGGAAGAACCTGTGAGCTATCTCATCTTCATGCACAGCGTATGTCAGCTTGCAACTGTGTTATTCTTAACTTGTCACCCCGTGCCACTCACTGTGGAAGCCGGGGATTTCCTTGTCCATAGCCATATTGCACCACTTGCTAGACTTCAACCTCCTCCAGCTACCTGGAACCAGTGTCACCCACATGCAGTTCTTTTCTGGCACTGTGAAGTATAAGACAGTTCTACGATGCCTAAAGTAACAACAACTACAAGTTATTGTCTGCAGCAGAATGCTGCAGAATTTAAAGATAATTTTACTTCTGATGGGGACGTTCTGGATGGGGGCGTTCTTTTCTGCCAACCATGTGGGAAAGCAATCAAGGCTGAACAGCGATCTCAAGTTACACAACACCTCAAGGGCAAGAAATATATTGCCGCAGTTTTGCGCCTTCAGAAGTGTTTCGCGATAATCGTCGGTCATATGTGATGGACAACCTGAAGATGTATGTCATTATGTATTGTGTTGTAATGCTTCAGCAGTCAATGAGACATAGCATAAATTGCATTCGAGAGTAATGCATATTGTTCATATTCTCATTAATAAACTAAATTTTAATGAAATATTTTTACTTTTTGGTCACATATTTCAGGCATTTTTAATACAAAAATATTTTCCTGATTTTAGCACCTACAAATCCGAGCCCTACTTATTACTCTATTCGCCTGCTTAATCCTTATTTTACTTTATTCTTCTGTGGAGTTGAGTTGCGTTCATTTCGCAGTCGTTGTGTATCAATGAATTGTGAATACACTGTGTTTAAACGTTTAGTTGAAAATTACGAGTAATTCCAGTTCATGCACAACTAGAAAACAGGTAAGTGCAATTAGCACTGGCAAAAGATGTTAATCGAAATTCTCTAAGACAATTTAAAACTGAACAAAGAAATACAGTGTTTTCTCTCTATTTCGTCTGCTATTGGCTGAAGCAATTCTAAACTAGCATCATTATTGATCAACACCAAGAATCATACTCGATAATACTAAAAGGTACGTAATTTGTTTCATTGTATTTCAGTTTCCATTATGAAACGACACAAGGCAAGTGGGCCTCAAAATAGACAACTGAACAGCAACGTACCAACGCACCTGAGAGTTCGAAATCGTTTATGGCAGCTTTTATAAAAGGACCACTGAACTCTGAAAACAATGAAACTCAGAAAGAATGTGAATTTGACAGTATCAACTTAAGCCCTGAGATTAATGAATCCAATATTACAGTAGTTAATTAATTGTCCAAATACGATGATCTTGATGGTAACTGTCTTAAAGCAGACGATTCAAATTTCTCAATCCAACTCTTGGAATCACGTGTAATTGGCACTGGACCTTCATCGAGTTCAAATAACAAATTGAGCCCAGGGAAACTTTGATTCAACATGACACTGACAATTTTGATCGTGGCCTTTGGAGATTTCACAAACGTTCTCTGCATAAAAACTGGATTGAGAAAACTTTGAAGAACGGTGAAAAGGTTAACAGATCATGGATGTGTTCTTCTCCGTCCAAAAAAGCTGTGTTTTGTTTTTGTTGTGTGTTATTTCCTCAAAGAAACATGAAATCTAGCTTTAACAATGAGTCAGGATTAAATCCGCGCATTCAAGATCATGAGAAAAACCCTGCTCATGGAATTGCCTTTATGGAGTGGAAAAGCTTAGAAAGAAGGTTAAAACAAGGCTCAGTAATTGACAACATTCTTCAGCAACAAATATTAGAACAAAGCAGAATTTGGAGAGAAATTCTGGAACGCATAATTGCTACCATACAGACATTGGCTCAACAGAACTTAGGCATAAGAGGCCACAGAGAATCAGTTTTAGTAGACACTACATGCAGTTCAGGGAATTTTATTGCTCCATTGCAATATTTCGCAAAATTTGATCCTGTTATGAGGGCCCATTTTCAATCAGTGTCCAATAACCCTCGACATTTATTATATATTTCACCTAGAATACAGAATGAACCACTTTGGTAGCAATATTATTACTTCCTGCAAGAGTGCTAAGTACTTCAGTATCATATTTGATAGCACTCCTAACACGCCACATGACGAACAAATGTCACAGGTAACAAGATTTATGGAAGTGAAACAAAGTTCAGTTGAAATCAAGGAATGTTTTATAGATTTCATTTCAAAGACAAAACTGCCAATGGAATTGCTGGGGTAACAAAAAGGAAACTGGAGGAAGATGGCTTGAACTTTGAAGACTGTAGAGGTCAGTCCTACGACAATCAGGCGGCAATGGCTGGAATTCACAATGGTGTCCAACAACGTTTAAAAGAATTGAACCATCAAGCCGTGTTTGTTCCCTGTGACATTAACTCACTTAATTTGGTTGGCGTTCATGCTGCTCATGTCAACGTTTGTGCAGTGACGTTTTTTTGAACAGCTAAACAAGTGTATGCATTTTTCTCTAGTTCGACTCACAGGTGGAGTGTCCTCAAGGAACATGTCAGCTTATTGGTCAAGGGCCACTCAGATACAAGATGGAGTTCTAAAGCAGAAGCCGTGAAATCCTTATCATCTCAGTTAGATGGAGTGCTTCATGCTCTACAAAAATTGAGAGACACTGGAACTGAAACCGTCGATACCAGACAGAGTGCAGCGCTGTTAATTAATGCAATACAAAGATTTGTCTTTGTAACTCTTACTATATTTCTGGGCTGAGGTACTTCCAAAAATCTTAGAGATCCTAGACAAACTTATTCGTGAGTTAAGTGAACGGTTCGCCAATATCAAGGAACTGGATAAACGTTTTGGATTCCTCTGTCATTTTGATGAATAGATTCATAATGAAACCCCAAATGAAAACGTTTTGAACACTCTAAAAACGAATGTTGCAAACTTGCAGAGAAGTACCCTGAAGATTTGAACGGAGAAGAACTGTTTGAAGATATTAAAGATGTCATAGTTTTATTACGAAGATCAAAGAAAAATAATGAAAAGATCGACTTGAAGAAACCACAAGATATTTTGTTATATTTATCTTGTTCGGGGTTAGAGGCATACAGTAACTTGATCATCGCTTTCAAACTACTTTTAACGATTCCAGTGTCTGTGGCATCTTGTGAACGATCTTTTAGTAAGCTGAAGCTTATTAAAATTATTTAAGATCCACAGTGATGCATGAAAGACTTAGTCATTTAGCAATTTCATCAATTGAACGTGATGTGGCTGCTACTATAGACTTCCACTCTATTATAAATAAGTTTGCGTTCATCAAGCTTAGGAAGGCACATTTCTAAGTTTTGTTATGACTCTGAAACTTCTTTTCTCTTTATTTTTACCTTTTATTATTTTTAAAACAATCTACCGTAACCTTTTAAAACTCACAGTTTTATTTTATTCATATTTTTCCCTTTATAATGCGTTAAAGTGACATACTACTTATTAGTGTGGCAAGATGGCGTCAGAGTGAACGTGTAGTGAAATAGCAGCTAGTGTAAATATTTGATAAAAGTGGTAAAATATTAGAACAGAGGTTTAAAATCTATAAAGTTACTTTCCTTAGGTCAAGTGAAATACGGAATATTGATAGTATTTAGAAATTCTTATTGATTATTTAATAAACTTAAACTAAGTTGTGGGAACGTGTATCCAAAGATTCGGTGACTTCTTCAATCACTGTTTGAACAAGTAGAGCAGTGGTGCTTCTACGAGATTTCACCCGATTGGAAGATATACGTATTTCACATTCTTCTTTATTGGTAGGTAATTTGATTAATTCATTTCGGTAGTAATAATTAAAATAAATTGAGTGTAATTTGGTGTAAACATCTAGGATAACTTAGATCTCTAGTATGACGACAGTAAACAGTGTTAGTATCTCGTCAGGTAGTGTACCCGTTACGGATTTATGCTCGTCGTGCAAAATAAAAGTAAAAATGCAAATAAAATCATTGCAAGATCTCAGGTAAAATCCAATGAGGAGATAAGTGAAACCGATTGTCGTAATGTAGGCATACCGCTACCGTCATGCGAATGTCATAACCTGAGAAACGACCTGTCCTCAAAAGATGAAATTACAAAGCTGCTAAAGGAAGATATTGCTAAGTTAATGGAAGAGTTGAGTAAATTAAAAGGAAACAGAGAGGAAAGCAAGGAAACTTGGTCGACAGTGGCTGCTGGTAAGGTAAGATTGAATAAGTCTAGGCCTATCAATGGAGTACATGTAACTGAAATTCCCATCTCAAATTCATTTGGAGCGCTCGTCGAAGAAAATGATGACTTCCCTCAAGAAGAAAAGAAGAAAGTGATAAAGAGAAAATCCAGCAAGATGCGGATATTTGTGGATAGCCACGGGCGAGATGTAGCAGCAAGCGTATTGGAGAGAAGCGGAGAAATGTAGGTCACTTCGACAGTAAAGCCAGGAGCTCAAATTGCAGCGGTCACGAACGGGATGGTAGGAGAGTGTGCGTCCCTTACTGCAAAGGACTATGCATTAATCATCGCTGGACCAAACGACGTCTATAGAAATGAGAGTAAAAAGGTAATCAAAGATTTAAAGGGTACATTGCCATCCATGCATAACACAAATGTCATTATTGTAAACATTCCTCTGAGATACGATTTAATTCCCAAATCATGTGTAAATGTAGAAATAGAGGCTACAAATGGAAAAATTCATTAAATTTGTAAGAGTTTTCCAAATGTCCAAATTGTAGATGTAAGTAAATTAGACAGGAAGTTCCACACTCGGCATGGCCTGCACTTAAATAGGTTGGAAAATAGTATCTTAGTGATGAAATCTGCAAAATTGTAAATTCAAATGGTAAGAATAGTTCAACAGTAATATCATTAGAGTGGAAGCAGGGAAACTGGTAAAAGAAGCCAAACGTGAGGTTTGGCATTCAGATCTTTTGAAGTCAAATTTAACGGAGTGCAACAATGGTATTTCGGATTTGTCTAGCAACAATAATAATAACAATTATGCTAATAATAATGTAAATAAATCACCAACACAAGCTTGCAAAAGTAACAAATTTAAAATTTACCACCAGAATGTTCAGTCTCTTTATAATAAAATTGATTACATAAATCTAATGCATAAAAATGAACTTAAAGACATCTCAGCACTATGTATTTCAGAACATTGGCTGAAAGAGGAACAACTCGAATTAATTCAATTCCCAGGGTTTATACTAGCTAGTAAATACTCTATATATAATATTAACCATGGTGGTACTTGTATCTTCTTAAGAAATAATTTAGATCATGAACAGATAACATCTTATGATTATCTAATTATGGAAGAGGATTTTGAATTCTCAGCCGTAAAAATACAGCACTTTAAGTTAATAATTGTATGCGTACACCGTTCTCCGTCAGGAAAGTTTCCTTTATTCATAGATAAATTAGAATTGTTACTCAATAACATGAGCAAAGTAAATTTCGATATAATAATTTGTGGGGATGTAAATGTGGATTTCTTAAAATGTGATAGAAATTGTGAATTATTAACACAGTTACTAATTTCCTATGGACTGAAACCTACAGTAAATACCCCAACAAGAATAACAAAATTTAGTAAAACCACTCCTGATCAAATTTTTATAAAATCAGATAAATACAATAGAAGTCTATTGTCCGGGTTTTAGTGACCACCATGGACAAATACTGAGTTTTGAAGTACCCGAAACAATCAATAATAATGATAATGGAGTAAAATCAAAGTGCAGGGCATTCACTGAATCAAATGTTACATATTTCAATGACTTATTAAATAAGGAAACATGGTCAGAAATTTATAAAATAGAAAATGTAAGTGATAAATTTAATGCATTTAACAATACCCTAAAACACTATTTTGAAATAGCATTCCCCTTTAAACGAAGAACTGTTCAAAATAACAAAACTAGCAATTGGATATTAACAGGGATTATAAATTCATGTCAAAGAAAGAAATTTCGACACAAATTATATAAACAATACCACACAACACCTGAATTCAATTTATACTACTAAAAATACACTAGCATATTAAATAAGGTAATAAGAATAGCAAAGAAAATGCATAATGATAATTTTATTTCCCAATCATCTAATAAAAACAGGGCTATGTGGTCCGTGATAAGGAAAGAAGATGGAAAATCTGCTACAATACAAAGGAACATTACACTGACCAGAAATAATAAAGTGATTAATAATCCAGAGGAAATAGCAAACACTTTTAATGACTATTTTGTGGAAATTCCACAAAAATTATTAAATAAATCACAAGTAAATACACTAAATTCTAATAATAAAATAAATATATGCAGTGATTCTTTATTTATAAATCATGTCACAGGTGAAGAGGTAAGAATAGTTATAAAACAGCTAAAAAAATAAATTATGTGCTGGCATTGATGCAATTTTAAAGAAATGTGCAGAAAATATAATAAAACCACTTACGCACTTAATAAACAGTTCAATTCTCTCAGGAACTTACACGGATATTTTGAAGTTATTAAAAGTAATTCCAGTGCACAGAAACGGTTCAAAAGATGAATTAGATACTATCGTCCTATTACCTTACCAACTGGTATTGCAAAAATTGTGGAAAAAATCATGTATAAGAGACTGATAAGCTTTATAGAAAAAAAATATTATCAAACTCACAACTTGGATTCATAACGGAAAAATCAACACAGACAGCAATTTATGAATGTATTAATGTGGGAACCGGATGAGGATCAAGAAGGCCGAGTATGGGATCTAGCGGGCGCAGGAGTAAGCTCAGCGCCATTGTCTGAGAATAAAAAGAAGAGAAGCAGTATTCCGAGTTCCGACGAGCTGCGAAACACATTCCCTTAATTCTCTACTGTATTTTAATCAGTTTCATTGTTTATAATAAATAATTCAGTTCTATATTCGATGCTTGTGAGTGTCATGATTTGGAAACCGTTTCCCACAAATGGGGGCCCGTCCGGGATGGACTGAAACAACGAGTTACGACGCAATCCACGACACGAAGTACGACGCAAAATACAACGCTATTTTCGACGAAGTGGACGGCTAATCATATTTGTTGCTGTTACCTACGACGCTGACGACGAGACGACGTGCAGTTTTGTGAGCCCACGACGTGCGAATCTACGACGAGGATTCATAGGCTAGCAAAATTTGTTCTTCAGTTTCAGTGACAATTAGTGGTGCCGTGACGACGACGACGAGGGTCGGAATCTAACCGACGACAGAGGATTGTGGATGTGGTAAGAGGATAGCGACTCGTCAGAGAGAAACGACGGGAAGTGGTATTCAACGATATCACCTACAAATATCACCGGTTTGGTGAATGAGGTTAAACAGGTTTGATAGCGAGGTTTTGAGGAAGCGATATTGACGGAAATCTACTTGATAGACGTGAGTAAACAAATAAGATGACTACACTCGGTGCAATAGAGAAAATAAATAAGAACATAAGTGATGCTCCGGTCAAACAATCAAAGTTTTACATAACCTCATTTTCGAGCATATACCAGACGACAGGAAGAATCGAAAGCGACAGAGTTTCCTGGATTCGATTTTGACGAAAATTCCATTGAAGAGGAAGCTAAGAAGAAATTTATCGAAGAAACATTTTCCAAGGCTGATCTGTTGCGTGTTTCTGAGATTCTTAATACCGAGATCGGGACAAAGGAGGTAATGATTAACACCATTTGTTATTACTTGAGAAAATTGGATGAACTCGCAACTAATATAGGCGATGATGACGAAGATGAAGAAGACGAAGAAGACGAAGAGAGCGAAGAGGAAGACCAGCACAGAAGGTATAGAGAACAACATAAGTTTTCATTGTCGTTCCGCGACGTAGAGGGCGCTATGAAAACATTTAACGGTAAGGATGGTTACCCAGTGAAGAAATGGATCGCAGATTTTGAGGAGACGTCAATCTTGATGGGATGGAGTGAGCTGCAAAAGTTTATTTTCGCTAAGAAATCACTCGATGGTTTATCTAAGCTTTTTATTCAAGGTGAGAAAGGACTGACGTCCTGGACTGCACTGAAGAAGGCCTTGAAAGAGGAGTTTGACGTGGCGGCAAGCAGTGCAGAAATTCACAAGTTGTTAACCCAGCGACGAAAAAAGCGCGACGAATCTCTACAGGAGTACTTTCTTGTGATGAAGGAAATCGCCAGTAGAGGTGATGTTGAGCAAGTTTCTCTGTGTCAGTACGTGATTGATGGGATCGAGGACGATTCAGGATCAAAACTTCTTCTCTATGGAGCAAAAAATTCCAAGGATTTCAAGGAGAAAATGAAAAGTTATGAGATGGCAGTGAAGTCTTTGCCAAAGAAAAGCACAAAGTATAATAACAGTAATTTTCAAGGAAGTGCCAAGAGTGCCAACGAGAAGGACGGAAAGTGCTGGGGCAGTACAAAGAAGAAAGAGGCGAGTGGTGGAGATAGATGTTATAATTGCGGTGGATTTGGTCATAGTTCAAAGGAATGTGAGCACAAGGATAAAGGCAAGAGATGTTTGAACTGCAACGAGTTTGGCCACATTTCATCCGAGTGCAAAAATGAGAGGAAGAACGATAAGAGGAATAATCAAGGTATCAATCTTATTGATGAAAATAAAAGCTGCCTCAAGTTCAAAGAGGTTAGTTTGGGTCAGCAGAAACTTCAGGCACTTATCGACTGTGGCAGTCCTTATAACCTACTGCGACAAAACATCTATAAGACCATGGGTTCCCCAGGATTGAAGAGCACGGATCTCGTTTTGAAAGGATTCGGTAATGGTTTTGTTGCTCCTCAAGGTTACTTCACAACAGTCGTTGAAATAGGCGAGCTGGAGTTCCAAACCAACGTCTATGTTGTTTCTGATGATACTATGGAGTGGGACATGGTTATTGGTAACGATCTATTGGATCAGGGTGAGGTCATCCTGAGCAAGCAAGGAGTTACCATCAAGAAACTAGAGGTCCCAATGATGTTGATCAGGGTAGCCGACGAACAGGAATTGGATATCGAGAACTGCGTTGATGAGGAAAAAAAGGGAACAGATCCAGGATTTGGTAGCGAGATATGTACCAAAGAAGACGAAATCTACTGATGTCACGATGAAGATCACATTGAAAGAAGATAAACCGATATTTAGCAGGCCCAGACGAATGGCACCGCTTGAGAACGAGTTTGTCGATGAGCAAGTCGAGGCGTGGCTGGAGGAAGATATCATAGAACCGAGTCAATCAGAATATACATGCCAAGTGGTGGTAGTCAAAAAGAAAAATAGAAAAAAGCGACCTTGTACTGATTTTCGTCCAATGAACTCAATCGAGGTTAGGGATCTATAACCCATGCCAGTTATAGAGGATCTTCTGGACAAGTTACAGGATGCTACGATGTTCAGCACCTTGGAGCTCAGGAACGGATTCTTTCACGTGGAAGTCGAAGAAGAAAGCCGACGATATTTGTCATTCGTAAAGCGTTCTGGACAGTACCAGTATAAAAAAGTCCCATTTGGATTTACCATCTCACCTGCAGTCTTCCAACGCTTTATTAAAGCTGTGCTCTGGGAGTTAATCCGAGAGAACATAGTGTTTACCGCTGTGTTGTTGCAAAAGTACCCAGAGGACAACAAAATACATCCAGTCTCATACATGAGTAAAAAGACGACGATACAGGAAGAAAAATACAGCAGTTACGAGCTCGAGATCTTAGCTGTTGTGAATGCATTAAAAAGTATAGGGTGTACTTGCTTGGAATTCCGTTCAAGATCGTGACTGACTGTATGGCATTCCAAAAGACAATGCACAAAAGGGACCTGGTCCCACGAGTAGCTAGATGGGCTATGGCCTTGGAGGAGTTTGACTATACCATCGAACACCGAACTGCAACCAGGATGAAACATGTTTACGCCCTGAGCCGATGTCCAGCAGTGATGTTTGGATTCCCTGATGGCCTTGCAGCGAGGATCAAAATCGCCCAGAGAAAAGATGAAGGATTGACAGCGATAAAAGCGACACTGGAGAAAGGGCCTTACGAAAACTTCATTGTCAGAGATGGACTGCTATTTAAATTTGTTGACGGGCGAGAGACATTGGTGGTCCCGCGGGCAATGCACCATGAAATCATCAGAGATGCACATGAGAAGGGACACTACGCTGTTAAAAGGACTGAAGAAGACGTGAAGCAGGAATATTATATTCCAGACTTGGCCAACAAGGTGAAACGAGTCATAGCCAACTGTGTGAAGTGTCTGGTGGTTAACAGGAAGGCAGGCAAGAAAGAAGGTTGGTTACATCCGATGTTCAAGGAGAGTGTGCCATTGCACACCTACCACATGGATCACATTGGACCACTTAAGTCTACACACAAGGGATATGAACACATCTTCTGTGTGATAGACGCCTTCACGAAGTTCACCTGGCTGTATCCTGTGAAAACTACCAAATCGGCCCAGACGATTGAAAAGATGGGGTTTCAGAGGACGAACTTTGGAAACCCAGTTCAAGTGATCACCGACAGGGGGCCATCGTTCACCTCCCATGAGTTTCAGGACTACTGTAAATCGCAGAGTATCAAGCACGTCTTGATCACAGCTGGACTGCCAAGAGCCAATGGTCAAATCGAGAGAGTCAACTCAACAGTAACCAAGACCATCGCTAAACTTAGCATTGACGATCCAACAAAATGGTACAAGGTTGTACCATCCGTCCAACGAGCTATCAACTCTACGTTCCAGAGGAGCATCGGAATGTCACCTTTCGAGCTGCTGAAAGGAGTCAGAATGCACAACCAAAATTATCTACGTATTGTGCAACTCATCGAAGAGGAGCTGATCGATTCGTTCAACGAAAAACGTGATCAGATGAGAGAAGATGCAAAAAAGCAGATAGAAAAAGTACACTCTGAAAATCGTGCTGAATTCAACCGACGACGTAAGGAGCCTAAGAAGTATCAGGTCGACGACCTGGTTGCCATCAAACGCACTCAGATCGGTCCACATCTGAAACTAAAAACCAAAAGTCTAGGACCTTATCGAGTGACTCGAGTTAAACTCAACGACACATATGACGTCAGCAGAGAAGGAGACCATGCTGGACCAAGAATCACATCGTCCTGTGCGGAGTTCATGAGGCCCTGGCTGGGCGGATTTTCTTCATCCGGGTCGGATGAGGATCAGGACGGCCGAGTGTGGGAACCGGATGAGGATCAAGAAGGCCGAGTATGGGATCTAGCGGGCGCAGGAGTAAGCTCAGCGCCATTGTCTGAGAATAAAAAGAAGAGAAGCAGTATTCCGAGTTCCGACGAGCTGCGAAACACATTCCCTTAATTCTCTACTGTATTTTAATCAGTTTCATTGTTTATAATAAATAATTCAGTTCTATATTCGATGCTTGTGAGTGTCATGATTTGGAAACCGTTTCCCACATTAATAGTATACTGAAATTAATTGACAATAAGGAACATGTAACTGGCCTATTCTTGGATTTATCGAAAGCATTTCATATTGTTGACCATAAAATCCTCCTTACAAAACTAAATCAATATGGCATTAGAGGTCTAGCTAATAAATGGGTAGTCTTACTTAACATGGCGTAAACAAATAGTAAGCTTGAGACACAAGGATGATGGAACCAAATTACTTAATGAAACATTGTCCAATGAGGGAATTATTAAATTTGGAGTACCCCAGGGATCGGTTTTGGGCCCACTACTCTTTCTTCTATATATCAATGATATAACACAGAACGTTCAATCACATAAGGAAATTTTGTTTGCGGACGATACAACACTCGTAATAAAAGGTGAAACTAAACAGATCATACACCAGTCTGCTGACTCCGTTACAGGAGAGTTAACCAAATGGTCACAAGATAATCGTATCATAATAAACTATAAAAAAAGAGTATGTCTAAATTTCCACACTATACAGAATAGGAATCCTGCGAAGCCCAATATAACATTAAATGGTCATCAAATAGAAAATAAATCAGAAACAAAGTTTTTAGGACTATGGATACAACAAGACTTGAAATGGAATAAACATATACAATATCTGAATACTAAACTGAACTCGATGTGCTTTGCGTTACGTATTTTGAAAACCTGCACTAGCATGCACACATTAAGAAATACTTATTTTTCTTATTTCCATTCATACTTAAGATATGGGGTCATATTTTGGGGTATGTCGCCAGACGCACTAAGCACGTTTAGGATACAAAAGAGGGCGATTAGAATTATGGCAAATGTAAACTCTAGAGAATCATGTAGACCTCTGTTTAAAGATTTAAACATTCTCCCACTGCCCTGCATATATATCTTTGAAAGTATTATGTTTTTTTAAAGAATTTATTGAATAAAGATGTTTTTCTTAAAACAAACAATGATGTTCATAGGCATAACACAAGACAAAATCAAAACATTCATATTTCAGACACACACACAAGCATATATCAAAAAGGAACTTTTCACACTGGAGTTAAATTATACAATAAACTACCCCAGTATATAAAACTGGCCCCAAAAATAAAAACCTTTGATAGAATGTTGAAAGCTTATCTGCAGTGCCATTGTTTTTACTCTGTAGTTGAATATCTTAGCGTATAGTAGCGATGAAATCTATAATTATACTAGCTGTTACCCGCGGCTTCGCCCGCAATAACATTTGTAATCCTGTTATAACATTAGTTAAATAGATAGATAAGCATGGGTCCTAGTGGAAAATAATTCTATCACCTGAAACCAAAAATGCATGGGACGAAAAAAAACCATCAAAATATCATGTTGGTTTCGGACCCTAAAAGACTGAAAAATATAATAAAAGTATTAAAAAAAACTATTTTTTGAAATTTAATTCGAATCAATTTTTATATCATTCCTGGGACTTAGAAAATTCCGGCCAAAAAGTACAAAATCATTAATAACTCCCTACGAATTCATCGTATGATGAAATAGCAGGAGACAAAAAAGATGTAATGTTTTATTGTCTACAACATAGGCCATGTATAATTTTAAACTCAGACATATTACGTTTCCCCCTCCTCCCCATAATTTCACCCCTCCCCATGGGCCCCTTAAATTGGATTTATGAAAAAACGTCAAACACCTGTTTAGTTATTTTTTATGCTGATTTTTTTCGGCTGAGTTCCAAACTCCTCGCCTATGTCGTTTAACAGATACACGCTCCGTTAGGAATCCTTCAACCTCCACTTTTCACCCCTTTCACCTCATAATATACACCACATCGAAAAACCCTCAGACACGTGTCTTCTTATTTTTAATGATGAGTTTATATGCCGAGTATCACATCCCCCAATGAAAGCAATCGGGAGATATTGCTATTCAATGAAATGCAGGTCTACCCCCTTAACACCCCTTTAGAACCTGAATATCCAAAAATCCTTTCTTAGCGGGCGTTTGCGGCCCTTGAGGAAGCTGGATACCAAATTTCATTCCAATCCGTTCGGTGGTTTCAGAGATTTCATGATGAATGAATGAGTCAGTGGTATTTGAGCTTTATATAGTAGATAAGCATCGGTCCTAGTGGAAAATAACTCTATCACCTGAAACCAAAAATGCATGGGACGAAAAAAAACATCAAAATATCATGTTGTTTTCGGACCCCAAAAGACGTAAAAAATATAATAAAAGTATTAAAAAAACTATTTTTTGAAATTTCATTCGAATCTATTTTATATCATTCCTGGGACTTAGAAAATTCCGGCCAAAAAGTACAAAATCATTAATAACTCCCTACGAATTCATCGTATGATGAAATAGCAAGAGACAAAAAAGATGTAATGTTTTATTGTCTACAACATAGGCCATGTATGATTTTAAACTCAGACATATTACGTTTCCCCCTCCTCCCCATAATTTCACCCCTCCCCATGGGCCCCTTAAATTGGATTTATGAAAAAACGGTCAAACACTTGTTTAGTTATTTTTTATGCTGATTTTTTTTCGGCTGAGTTCCAAACTCCTCGCCTGTGTCGTTTAAGAGATACACGGTCGGTTAGGAATCCTTCAACCCCGACTTTTCACCCCTTTCACCTCATAATATACACCACATCGAAAAACCCTCAGACACATGTCTTCTTATTTTTTGTGCTGCGTTTATATGCCGAGTTTCACATCCCCCAATGAAACCAATCGGGAAATATTTCTATTCAATGAAATGCAGGTCTACCCCCTTAACACCCCTTTAGAACCTGAATATCAAAAAATCCTTTCTTAGTGGGCGTTTGCGGCCCGTGAGGAAGCTGGATACCAAATTTCATTCCAATCCGTTTGGAGGTTTCAGAGATTTCGTGATGAATGAATGAGTCAGTGGTATTTGAGCTTTATATAGTAGATTTTACTTTTCTATTTTCATTGTAATACCTAGCTATATGCTGTTGTATTTATAGAATTAAGTTTTCATATTATAATAATAGAGTGAGGTGTAAATAGTTGTGCAATAAGATTGTATCTATTAAGATCTGTTATTATAATAAGTTATAAATAGTTATAATATTAGTAAGATATACCTGTTATTTCTTTTATTTTATAGATGTGAATTCTGACGTGTCCTATATCAAAAATGTATTGAATACATGTATTTGATCAAATGGAATTAATAAAAATCTATCTATCTATCTATCTAAAAATAAATATTTATGAACATTAAACTGTGTTTAAATTAAACTCATTGATCCTTGAACCTTTTAGTGTTAGAGGATGACTATTATCTAGTTAGCCCCGGGCGCCAAGTAGCCTTGGTACGCCACTGTCCCTGGTTATAAATTCTTGTGGGGACACGCCTCATCCAATGATATGTGATAGGTGTAGAAACCTTTGCTGTCCGACGCACCAGTTATATCATGTTTTATTGTACATGGCCATGGATTGGTACATTGCCATGTCCTGAGGAGATCAAGAATTTTGTATTACCGTACCGTATTATTAATAATACTACTACAGCGAGGACCGTCCCTATAGACTGGGGCTCTCCAATAGCCGTGCCTCGCACATGTCGCTATGACTCACTGTCATACTTTTAGCATGTGACGAATATAACAGCGCGCCGTGAAGCCATGAATGCTGCCATAGTATTTATTACATACGCAGATGACAAGATACTGTTGTAGCTTTTAAGGGCTGTAACTTAGTTGTAAGGGATGCGGGGGTGTTTTTTGTAAAAGGAGTGAGTTCGTGTATGTGTCACCTACGGGGATATGGAAATACCTGAGGGTTGGATTAAGTGTTACAATTTGAGAGCTACTAGACGCTTGGCACTTCTGATAACTATGGGGGTTGAAGGTGCTCCTAATCAAGGATTAAAACTGGACTACTTGCAAAGTAGAAGCGAGCGCTTAAAGAATCATGAGAACGAGCACGTTTGCTATTGCGGACAATAGCTGACAGGAGACGTTCTGTCTACGATGCAATCGAGCAAGTTGCTAGTAACAGTGACTCATCGGGCTCGAAGTAAATAGTGGCGAATGGTCATGGTGTAATAAAAATAGACAAGAAACAAATTGTGATGTAATGTGGAAGTTTTAATACTTACTTTAGAGAAGTAAGCAGACTTCCCAATTAACTGCAGTGAGAAAATCACAAAATGATGATGAAGATGATTAAAAGTTCTATAAGGGGTGGTGTAGGGGTAGGAAATAATAGTGGGATACCCGTTCGTACACTTACTTGTATTTAAGTGGTCGATGTTCAGAGCTTCCGCTGGTACCAGGGCAGTGGTGTCGGCAGACAAGAAACCTAGCCCCTGAGGTGGAAGTTATTTTATACTTGATGATTTTACTGACTATGAGTAGGCAAATATTTGCCCTGTTTAATATGTCCTCTTCATGTGTGGCCAGGTGTTGCAAGGATTGAGCAAGCTTCGGCACAGGGTTGTAGCCGATTTGCTATGAAATGTGTTATAATTTGTGTAGATAGTGTGAGATTGGGGTGAAGCGTGTTGAGTATTGGGCTGATGCAGGGGGTAGTGTAGTGTAGTCATGGTTGTACCCTGTGAGGGCCTTACGGGGCCTTGCGGGTATAACAATAACTTAGTTGTGATAATTAAGACTTGATGTGAAGTGCCGTAACCTAACTCGTATCACGTTCACATGGTTAAGTATAGAACAAAACATCAAACTTTCCGAGGGGAAACTTATCTCCCTAAGAAGAAGTTTGCAGTAAATTTGTTCACAAGTTTCAGCGCCGTGCGATTTTTACTCCTGGAGGAACCTCAAACAAAAGGAATACAAAAACAATCCACGTACTCTGGAAGCTCGCGAGAACTAAATAACTGCGCTACGCTGAATCGAAATATCAGTGTGGACCAATTGCAGTGAGTGTCCCAAAACATCATACGTTGGTGCAGTGGGTGTTTAGGACTAAACAAGAAGTTGTGATTGGATTAGTGGGTAGCAATGAAATTTTTGTATTCGAGGAAGCAGGTCGGATTAGAATTCTATCATTTTTAAAATGAGTGTATCATTTATTCGTTTCTAGAATATATTAACAGCTTTTTATGAGCTTTGTGTGCATATTTTAAATTGTGGTTTTAATGTAATTTCTCCATCAGACGCTGGTAAGTAAATCTAGCTTTATATCAAGTAGAACAAGAATTTACCAAGGAGAAAGAGGAGTCCATTGAATGTAGCTGCCTCGGTTGTCAAACGTCATAATTTTTGGTAATATTCAGTATTTTTTTAGGTATTTTTCTTATAATCCTAGTACACTTTGGATTCTGCGTGGGGGAGTCTCCTCACGTACACCGTGGATGATGCATATCGAAATATTTTTAAAGAGTAGATTGTTGCTGCTTCTACATCATGAATCAGAGCAGTTTACTCGGTGGATCAGCGATCGAGATAAACTAAGATAGAGAGTTCGGTTACTGTTCGAGTCAGTTGGATTATTGAAGGACATAAAAAGAATACACGGCAGTTCGGGTCATACAATGTTGGCCTGTAAGTGATATCTCGTTTCACATTTGCTGATTACAAGACAAAATTAACTAACCCTCAGCTGAAATTGCACCCAATCAGGTTACAGTAAATATCAAAATTTGACTTTAAATGACTTCAAATCCATATCGTTATTCTAATTATATCATCATCTGAAGCCTTGTCATATACCTGAGTGATGTAATCCTAAGATACCTCAACATGTTCACAAGTACGTGCCCTAAGGTGAGCTTATACTATGAAGGACCATATGACCATCATTTGGCTTGAGTAGCATTGACTGAGCACTGTTCTGACTATTGGGAATTACCATATGGCTCCTCAGCTTTAGCCATTACATCAAAAGCTGTCAAATGAGCTAATTTCAGGCATGAACTCTTAGTGGTGTAATTGGTTCGGTCAAATGTCGGAATTCAGTCAAAACATGTCGGCTTTAAAGGAGGGGTGCTATTTTCTAAAAAGGATCCTCTATTTTTTTTATGAAGATGTCTGCAGAAACCGACCTATATCAGAGCCTGAATTATCTTTTAATAAATTGCTTGTTTTCAGGAGCTGAATGTGTCGCTGCAACCAGGTGACTTGATAGAGATAAAATGGAAGACAGGCCTTCTTCCTTATCTCTCCTGAGCCAAGTGTAGAAGGAATGGACAAAGAGGAGCTTCAATTGCAGGTGATCATAGTTGTCAGTTTTATCTGTTCAATAACTCCAATAAATATTCTTGCAATGATATTTAGTTGAATTTTATGCTGTCAGGAACTGTATTCTCTTGGTATTATTATCTTGTTAGTATAAGATGAACATGAACACTGATGAATATTTTGTGAATTGATTTGTTCATGTATGAGGTCAACAAGGTAGCTAGGAAAGCAAAATGGCTTGATTTGAATCAGAAAAACTAAAACTTTCAAACATCCATCCAGAGTGTGGGATTATCGTTTTCACCCACACGTTTTTAGCTGGCATCAGGACGCTCAATTGTAGCTTTGACTACAAATGCACACACAAGTAGGCCTACATACACCATAATAACACAGTTTTCCTGTCAAATTCTTAACACTTCTAAGCACATAAGGATAATAACCACAATATCCAAGTTCCTAAATGATACATAAAGCTGTAAGATTAGGAAATAGTACTTTTTTCCTCTCAAATAAATTGAAACCCATGCTATTTCGTTTGGCATATATACTGCTGACAAACCTGAAATCATTCATAATAATTTGTGACTGGTAAAAGAGAGGTTTTTGATTTTGAAGAAGGCTTTTGTTTGTGAATTGGAACAGCTAAAGTTAAGTCAGTATTCACCAGTCTCATGATTAGACACTCATATTTCCATAAAGGTATTTGGTTGCCTCGAATGTTCATTAAATTGCAAGACCTAAATATTATACTTCATTTTCAATCCTCATTGCAGTGGTTTCATGTATAAGATGAATTCCTGCTTACCTGCCTTAAACGATGATGTAGATGATAGGCTAATTAAGGGGCCTAACATCTTAGTGGCCCTTACTTGTTGTAAAGCAAAGTAGTTTAAATACATTTGATTTCAGGGTGGCTATTGTCATAATTACAAGACTAGGGTTATTCATGTTATATTGTTCTATATGATTGAGGAGTTATACTTGTTTTATATTGAACCCATGTGCCATAGGGTCCATGGAGGTCGAATCCATGTATTTGGGGAAGAAATGAAATAAACGTACAGTTTCTAATGTAACTTAGAGAAAGATCAAGCTAGGATGCTAGCCTAACATTGTGCAACCAACGAGGACCAGGTGTTCGAGAGATGAGATCACTCCTCTTGACATTCAGAAGGGAGCTAGTCATGAGTACTAATAACCGAGTGGAAAATTCCCACTGATAGACAAGGAACCCTGACTCGGAAATCGAGCTGAGCTTGCTGGAAAACGACAACACCGCTTATGCGCCAGAAGAGGAATAATTAAATTTAACCCGTTTACGAGTATAAAAATGAGTAAACAAGTACAGTACAGTGAATCATTTCGAATGAGAGATTTTTGTGTAAAGAAAAACCCTTTAAAAATTGCACAGGAGAAAACTGCAAACGCAAGTAGACGTCATCGGGGATTTACCAAGGCTGGTGTAGAGGGGAGAGTACAAAAGAACAGCAACACCCACACAATTGAGGACGAGAAATTAATTAATATCTCCGAATTGCACGATCGATTCTTATGCGCAATGAGATTATTTGACATTGAGAAGACGAGCTTTCGGAAGGTATAATTTTTATAATTGTGCAACCATTATTTTAAAAGTTGGCCACGGAAAGGGCTAGAGTCTTATTTTTTGTAGCGAAAAGGTATAAAACTCCTGGCCTCACTAAGCCAATCATGCAGTCTCAAACAGCCCGAGGGGGTGTTACTACGCATCAGTACAAGCAGGTCCAAATAGCCCGAGGGGGCGTTGCTACGCATCAGTATTCAGACAGCCGTGTGGGGCGTCACTCTGCGTCACATCGAAGATAGTTTACCAGTACTCCTTGAGGGGAGAAACGCCGTATTACACCGCAGAATTAATATCCGATAGCCATAGGCGTCGCAGTATTAACAACTTGCTTGCCTCCATAAGGAGTGGTAAAGAAGAAAATTTAAAGTATCGCCGTGTTGAAAGATTAGGAAAATCCTAGTTACAGGATTTAGGTCCGACAGTACACAAGTTACAGTGAAAAGTTCGTAAAATATAGTCAGAGCAGGCTGCGAACGTTGGACTTAAGGCGATAGGTCTTTAAATAGACGAACGAATATATCATAACGTACGGAAGTACCGTAACAGAAAGATAAACAGTTATCTAAATTAAAGAACCCAAAAAGGGAAGAACAGAGTAAGGTTCGTAACGTATTTCAGAAACGTAGGATTGCTAAGAACCGATTAGATAAAGAAGAACGGAGACTATAGACAGTATCTCCAGAAAGCAGACGAACTATTCTAAAGCACTAGACTCGAGAAGTATTAGCTGCTATAAAACAAATCCATAGATCATCGATAGGTTATCGAGGAGACCTCGATCCGAACAGACTTTCGCTAGGATCGATAAACCAGATCTACAAAAGAAGCCGTTCAAGCTAGAGGAATAGCCGGTCATCCAGAATAGGATTCGAAGAATTAGGATTCCAGGGAAAAGTAGATGTTTCGAGACTTTCGTATTCTGCAGGATAGGAAGCCGACATTGAATAAATTTCACCCTTGGAAACGGGAAATTAAGAGGTCACGTGTGATAGGCTAAGAAATACGTCCTAGTGATCAAGAATTGTGAAGTGTAGATTTATCAAGATTGTGTGTTAAATTAATATTTTTAGTGTTTATTGTGTGTTCTAAAGGAACACACCAGTGTATTAAAAATGTCGTCAATGTTAAGTGTATTAAATATGTGTCAAGAAGTGTTTGTAAATAAGATGAATTTCTATAAGATGGAGTAAAATTTCAAAGTGGGCCAAAATGAAACACCGCACAAGAATAAAGGTCATGGGACGACCTTAAAAACATGTAAGTAATGAATTTCATTTTATTTTGGTGTCAGGGAATGATTGTGTACAAATCCACCGGAGTTTTTGAGTAAAAGGGATGTGTTTTAATAAATAAATACTGAATAAACAAGAACGCGGTCTGAACAAAAATAGAAATTTGAGAAATTATAAATAATTATGTAAAGAATAAATCCCGTAGAGAATGAAAAGTTTATAAAATGTTAATGTATTTGACAAATGTCATAAGAGCAAGCGAAATATTAGTAATTATCATGAAAGATATTTAAATAAAAGTAAATCTGAGATATGAAAGAAATAGCTTTTGAGCTTGTGTAAAGAATAAAGATATGAAATAATAATAATAATAACCAAGTAAGGAAATATTAAATGAAGATCAAATAAATTGATGTGAACATAAGAGCGTTAGAGCCTTAATAAAAAGTATAGACATGATGTTTAAATGCATGGTCTTAAAAGGAGAGAAAATTATTGCAAAAGGAAAATAATAATATAAAAATTGAAATGTGTATCAATTGTTAATATGATATTATCAGTTCTTTGGATGACGCTAGGTTTAAAATGTATAGCGCAAAAGGAGCGCAATTAAAGTAAAATCTCACGCTAGGAACGCGTAAAAGTTAAATGTACTTGGTAAATTACTTATGAGAGGTAGTTGATTGTCGCGAATTGAGATATGGTATAAGTCCTCTATTTGTGACGTAGTATCACGAGGCATTGTGTATGTTATTGAAAGGGTGCAAATGTATGGTATTGAGCGTAGGTCTATTAGCTATTGGCTGACCCTAATTCGCATTTTGTATAGTCCTCTATAAGGGAAAGGTTCCCGAGGCATGTGAAGAGATTCGAACTCAGAATTCTCTTATTTTGAAAGCCCCTTTATTATTCGTCGTTAATTACTCTTCCACAATCAATGAGGACCTTTCATAATTAATAAACGCCAAGATTACGAATGTGGTTTATTGAGCCCAATAATATTGTTGTATGTACACGAAGAATAGAACGCCAGGTCTCCACAAAAGAACTGAGAATGGAAAGTTTGTGTTTTGTAAAGGCAGTTAAAGAGAGCTCTAGCTCGGGCTAGACGGGAAGGAGCCCGCATAGTCATAAATAACTATCAAGTTTCACGGCCAGACCCTCGGAGTAGGAGGGGTGTCTGAAGGCCGTCTTGTAAGGAGTGATGAATACACCAGGAGTGTTTAAAGTTGTTAACGACCCGGGCGTTGAACCGAGGTCCTTGTAGATTGATATTTCCGCTTGTCTGTTCAGATCGTAGTTTTCTTATGTGATAATGGTCTTATAAGACATATGAGATAAATAACAATCCCTATTGTAATGTTGTATGGAAGTAGGATTCCACGAGTTAATTGAAGGCAACTAGGTTTCGGGAGTAACTATAGTTTTTTGACTGTGTCAAGTATCTTCATACTCTGGAGTACACAAGTAATTTCCTGATTACCTTAATGTATTTGTGAAACTAGAGAGAGATGATAACAGCTGAAAATGTGTGAAAATGCCCAAATATTGAGTTAGATAATTACCATATAATTTTAAATGTAATTATACATTTGTTTTGAGGATTAAGAAAATATAAAAAGTAGTATTTGAGGTGTATAAAGAATGACACCATTATTACAGAAAGCATTGAGTCAAAGAGCTCGGAGTTATATGAAACTTACAGTTAATGCTTTATGGAAGTAAAAATAATTAGGAATTGTTGGTTTATGTGGAAACCATATGTTGTAATAAAATATTTGTTTTATTATATTGTGATTCCTTGTTCATTTGGAACAAGTAGATGATTATGGGTCAGTAATTTAATTGTTAAAATGTTTGTAGCGCCATAATTTTCATTAATTAAATGTGTTAAAATAGGAGTTGATATTGTTGTTATTTTTGAAAGTGTATCCTCTAATTAATCCAAAATATGTGAGTCACAGAGTGGGGGAACTTACCGCTGCCCCGAAAATCCCGAATTGAGCTACGCTGGTATACTGTGATTGGCATATTTCTTGCTAAAAGGGCACATGGGGGACATATAAGTAATGTGCTGAATTAATAACTGGAGGAACACTTAAGACGGTCATAACATGTAAAGTAAAGTAATGATAGGAGTAGCTACAACATAAAATATTAACTGACCGCATGGGTCCCTGGAAACTCATACCGAGCAGCCCTGAATATTATATATTATATATCATAAACCCCCCTAGCAAATCGTAGATTTTGGCGCCCAGTACGCAGGGATGAGTTTTCCTAGGGAAATTTTTCGAAATTTTAAATACTTCCATAAAGGTTTATGAAATTGAGAAGAGTATCAAAAGGGTAAGGTGAAGTAAAAACCCGTACCAAAGTAAATTTTTAAATAAATTGGGACACAATGGTTCAGAGTATCATCTCTCAAGCATGTACTAGTGTGGTGGCATGAGTAGCCCACTATATTCTAATAAGATGGCATTGAGTGAAGAGATGCAACGGCTTTTGGAGGCGATAAAAGCCGATAGCAATGAGAAGTTGGAGGCCATAAACAATAAATTGGGAACAATAGACAATACATTGGGCCTCCAAAAGGATGAAAATAACAAAGTGTTCGAATCCATAAATGAAAGTTTAGAGTCAATAAAAACTGATAGTGCTAATATGGGAACTAAATTAGAAGCTATCGAGGCTAACTGTGTAAAAATGAACGATGAAGTGAAGGCTGAAATTAAGGAAATAAAAGAGGGGTCCAAAGGTTTAGAAGAAACAATGAATGACAAATTTCAAGGTTTTGACACTAGGTTGGAGAACAAGTTAACTGAGTTAAAAGGGGAAATCACAAGTGAGATTAAAAAGGAAAGTAAAGGATTTTATTCAGGATTGCAAGCACAATTACATACTATGAACAAAAATATGGTAGATTCCCAAATGGAATGTCAAGAAAATTTTAAAAATTTAGAAACTAAATTAATGAACATAGAAACAAAGGGTGATGATTGTGAAAAGAAACTTGTAACCCAGATCCAAGGTGTGCAGAAAGAATTAGAAGCTCAGATAAAAACCAATAGCGATATTTGTGAAAGTTCCCGGGATGAGATAAAGAAAAGTGTGAATGAGCTAGGAACCCGATTTGGAAAGGTTGAGGAGAAAGTAGGGACCCTCGAGAACAAAATCGGTGTAGTTCAGACCGAAGTAACTGAGATGAAAAATCGAAATCAAAATGATGCGCGGGATATGAAAAGTCAATTTGAGCGGTTTACCGGGCAGGTAGAGGTTAACTTAAAGAAGTATGAGGGTGAAATAGATAAAAGATTCGGTAAATACGAGGAGCACATCCAGGAAGAAAGAAAGCAACGAAATGAAGAAAATCAAGAGAAGACCCTGAAGATAGAGGAAATAAGCAAGGGTATTAATGAGGTCCAGGGAACTATCGAAAAATTAGAAGAACGAGTAGGAAAAACTAACAATGAAGTAGAACTGATTAAATATGACTTATCGAAAGTGTCTAAGAAAACTGAGGAAAAGCTGGAAGGAATTAAGGGAGAGGTGGAGAAGAAGATAAAGGAAATACGAAAAGACTTAGATACCATAGGTGACGTTAAGCCAGAAATTACCAATCAACAGGCCATGGTCATTAAGAAAGAGGTAGAAGACCAACTAAATGAATTCAGGGATAGTTACAGGGATGAGAAATTCCAATCCAAAAAGGCAGAGGAAGATAGTAAAAGGAATCAGGAAAGAATTCAGAATGAATTAAGATCCCGATTGGAGAGGACTGAACATAAGAATAGTCAAATGGAAATCCAACTCATGGCTAATGAAGAAAGTGCCCGAAGGGAAAGGAAGTTAGAATTTGAGAATCAGGAGGAGTTTCCAAAGACAGGATGGGTAGATTCCCGTGAACAAGGCACGGATACGGAGAGGGACTTAGGAGGGGAGAGCCCTTATAAGAATCCAGGATATCCGATGGCGATGTCAACCCCGTACATGAATCAGACAAATGGCCAGATAATAAACATTATTAAATCAAATGAGGACAGACCAGTAAAGTTTACGGGTAATAACATGTCTATTACTCCAAAATACTGGCTAAAAGAAGTTGCAGAGTATTTAAACGAAATGAAAGTTCCTCAGGATCGGAGACTGAGAGCTATTGAAAAACTGTTGGCAGGTGATTGTCTCACCTGGTTCAGAAGCTTCAGGTACACCTTTGATACGGTGGAAGGCTTTAGGGAAGCATTTTTAAAACGATATTGGGCAGCAGACGTCCAAGAGAATTTAAGGCTAGATCTGTACTCTAGGAAGTACAGCACCAATGCACCAACTAAATACTCGGAATTTTTCACCGCTCAGCTCTGTAAATTCCGTGAACTCGACATTGCTCCGGCAGAGAACGACTTGTGTGCCGCCATTGCAAGACAACGTCCGTATGAGATTCAGAGGCTGCTAATCTCATCCAAAGCCAGAAGTGCTGTGGAAGTGGAGAGTGTATTACGTCAATTAGATATGACGACTTCGCACGTAACTCCTCGGCATCAAAGACAGACTGAGCAAGTACATATGGCCAGCAGTCAGGAAACGAGAGAAAAACCAGCGACCAGGAATCAGTCCACCAGCACGGATACTCACGGACTAGGTCGAGAGTATGGGCACCAGGAGCCTAGAGGAATACAGCCATATTACAGAGGAGGATATCGAGGAAGAAATCCTAGGAATACAGGTTATAGGCAACAAGAGAGCCGACCCTATAACAATAACCATCAAAGGCAAGAAAACAGAAAGAAATGGGAGAATTATCCCAGAAGGAATGTAAGGCCAGAGGATAGGGATGATGAATATCGGGCCGAAATAGAGGAAAGATATCAGGAAAGTCTTCGTTATATGAACGAACGACCAGATGAACCTGATAGGCATAAAGTTCGTTGGAGTGAGGCAATCAAGAACCGGAAATCACCCGACCGACTAGACGGAGCTCAAAGCTTGGAACTACAAGCTCAGTTAAAGAATGAGGGAAAAGGAAGCCCTCAGGATAAAAAAACTCCAAATTTAAATTGTCAAAAGTGGAAACATACCAGGAGCTGGGAGGAGGTAGAAATTGTGAATTGGATAGCCAGACCAGATGAGCTAATTAACGAGGATGTGGAAGGAATCCCACCTGTTAAAAGAGAACTACCTATAATTATGCTTAGGATAGAAGGATTACTGGTCAGAGCATTAATTGATACTGGATCCACCATAAGTTTAATTACACAAACCCTTCTAAATGAATTGGAAACAAGGGGCCGAGTATTAAAGATTCCCACATCAAGTGTAAAGATTAAGGGAATTATCCCTGAAAAATCTTTAACATGTAAATTTCAGGTATATATCGATCTGATCATGGGTAACACTGAAATTTCGCAGTGCTTTTTGCTGGTAAATCAATTACCGTATAATGTCATATTAGGTATTGATTTTATCCGTGAGAACAAGGTCATTATAGACCTAGCGTAAAACTGCATTAGAGTTCAAAGAGAGGATGTGGATGAACAAAACATTAACCTACAGGAACAGGATGCGAAAATAGGAGAACAGGTATGGCATATGGAAGAAGTGATTGAGGAAGGTTATAAGGACATAGAAAAGATATTTGAAGTCCTCAACATAGAACTCGAAGATAATTTGGAAACTGAGTTCGAGACCAACCTGTCAGGAAAAGTGGAGGAAGCTAAAGTCAACCTCGAGAATAAGGAACAGTTAAAGAAATTATTATTGAATTATAGGGACGTATTTGATTCCAAGTCAGGGAAGATTGAAAATTTTAAATACGCGTTCCAAGTCAATGATTGGGCACCGTTCAAACAAAAACCATACCCGGTTGCGGAAAAACATTACCCACAAACTAAGAAAACACTGCAGGAGATGATGAATGCAGGTGTTATAGAAAAGATGATGACACCATATGTTAGTCCATTAGTGATTGTGAGTAAACCGGATGGCTCAGTAAGGGTGTGTCTAGATGCCAGAAATTTAAATGCGAAAATCATACCAGAAAATGATTCGGCACCACCCATAAAAGAAATACTGAGGAAGTTCAAAGGCAAGAAGATTTTTACAAATATTGATATGACTTCTTCGTATCATCACCTCGAACTGGAAGAGAAAACCAGCTTGTTGACTGGATTTCAGTTCGACCAACAAACATATTGCTTTAGAAGATGTCCGTTTGGATTGAAGACCGCAGGATCTGCATTAATAAGAGCGCTTGATCGAAACCTGTCAGAGGAAGTGAAAGAGTGCACTATCCGTTATGTGGATGATATTTTGCTTACCTCGGAGAATATTGAGGAACATTTAGAAAAGCTGAAGAAATTATTGGAAGACTTAAGAAGGGCAAATTTTAAAATACATTTAAAGAAGTCGAATTTTTGTCAAAGGCAAGTGACATTTTTAGGGCATGTGATTGACAAGGATGGTGTTAAACCAAATCCATGCAAATTGGAATCGATAAGGGATTTTCCGAGGCCTTTGAAGGTGAAGAACGTTCGCCAGTTTTTGGGGTTGATTGGGTTCTTCTCAGGACATTGTCCATCATACACCAAAACTGTTGCACCACTACAGGACCTTCTGAAGAAGGGGGGCAAGTGGAAATGGACGGAGGAAACAGAAAAAGCATTCGTGGAGGCCAAGGAAATGCTCTTAAATTACGTGAAGCTAGGATATCCTGATTTTAATCAGGGATTTATCTTTCAAACAGACGCATCCCAGATTGGAATAGGGGCAATGCTATATCAGGAAAACCCGGAAAACCCTGATAAGAAAAACTATCTAGCTTTCACAAGTAGGAGACTGAAACCACACGAGAAAAATTATACGATCAGCGAAATCGAGCTGTTAGCGATATTGCACGCGCTGGAATATTGGCGGAAGATCGTATATGGGTTTCAGGTCATTTTAAGAACGGATCATAAAGCCTTAACCTTTTTGATGAAGACTGATTTATCCAGTCAAAGGTTGATGCGTTGGGCTTTATACATTCAACAATTTGATGTCAAGATAGAGTACTACCCAGGAAAAGAAAATATAGTTCCAGACTACTTAAGTAGACAGCCAGAGTCCATAGAAGAGGAAGTAATGGCTATAGATTTGGAAGACAGGGATCAGCGTACTCTTAATGAGTTAAGAAGCATTAGTCAAAGACAACGGGAGGATCCATGGATGAACATGCTCATATCTTTCCTTGAGGGAAGCTTGATAAGAGGAACACCAGCGTACACGGAAGCTAATAAGATAGCTCAAGACTACACGTTTTATAATGGATGATTATATAAGTTTGTGGACTCTGACCATACAAAATTAAGGATTGTTGTACCTGCAATTTTGCAGAGGAAAATAGTATGGTTAGCCCATAGATCGTTCGGACATATGGGAGTCGACAAAACAGTCTCGATGCTGAAAGAAGCATTTGTATGGCCGAGACTGAGAGAAACTGTAAGGGACACGTTAAAGACATGTGATTTATGTCAAAGGATCAAACCTAATGCATTTCTGATGAGGCAGAAGCCAATACCATTGTTGCCCGAAAGGCCCGGCCAAATCATATCTATTGATAATTTTGGACCTTTGCCAAAGGCAAGAAGAGGAAATCGACATATAATGGTGGCTATGGATGTCTTCACTAAAATGGTTGTCCTTGCTCCCATACAGAAGACTAGTACCAAACAGGTGTTAAAACGACTAAAAGAAAACGTGATACCGATTCTGGGGAAACCTGAGAATTTGTTGTCGGATCACGGCAGTTGTTTCACCAGTGTAGAGTTCAGACGAGAATTGGAAAGACTTGGAATACGTCAGATTTTGTCAAGTATTCGCCATCCTGAGGCGAATCCTGTAGAAAGAGTGATGAGGGAGACGGCCAAGTACTGTAGAATATACTGTGCCGAAGAAAATTGGAAGTGGATAGATATCTTGGATATTATCGAATTTTGTATAAACAATACAATCCATGAATCCACAGGAGAGATACCCATAACGTTACATCGGAATGAGCAACCAGAAAGACCTTGGAGTCAGGTAATTCCTAGGCCAGCAGACGCTCAGCCTGGAAGAGATGTACGTATTCGAAGAGCCTTCGAGCATCTAAAAGCTCAAGCCGACAGGAGGCAGAGAAGAAATAGGCATAAGAGGTATCATCGACCATTATTAGCTGGAGAAATGGTGTTAGTAAAAAGACCAGCCATTTCGGATCCAGGGAACCGTGTGTACAAGAAGTTCCAGAAAATGTACACGGACCATATCAAATAATCAGAGATTTGAGGAATAACGCATATAGAATTCGGCACTGTGAAACGGATCACGAAGTGACCATGAATTCAGCAAATTTGAAATTATATTACCCTCCCGAAGATTTCGATGAAGCAAATGAACAAGCCCTGGTTATGGAAACATTTAGAGATGAAGCCGCTTTTGACATAAGCAAGAATAAGGAAGAAATAGAAAATAGAGCTCAAGCGTTCGAGTGCGAATGCGAATTGGAGAAATTGTATTGGGAAATTAAAGAAATAATTGAGTTTATTGAAGAAGAACATTTCAATTTAAGAAAGGAAAATGATGAAATAAGGAAACGGGTAGGGATAGACCAAACCCGTAAGGAAGAATGAGGTTCTGGAGATGTTATAGTCCAGACAAATAGAGAAAAAAGAAACGGTAGGGATAGACCACACCCGTAAAGAAGAATGAGGTTCTGGGGACTCAAAGTCCAGACAAATAAAGAAAGAAAGAAAGGGTAGGGACAGAGCGTACCCAACCTATACAATTAGTGGAAGGAAGTTTAAAGAAATGAAACAACAGTAGATACGGACGACGTTATGATGGCTTCGACGAATAAAGAAAGATAAGATTAATTAAAATAAATTTCCTCAAAATTTTTCGAAAATTTATTTACCTAAGGAGGGGAGAGATGAACCCATGTGCCAAAGGGTCCATGGAGGTCCAATCCATGTATTTGGGGAAGAAATGAAATAAACGTACAGTTTCTAATGTAACTTAGAGAAAGATCAAGCTAGGATGCTAGCCTAACATTGTGCAACCAACGAGGACCAGGTGTTCGAGAGATGAGATCACTCCTCTTGACATTCAGAAGGGAGCTAGTCATGAGTATTAATAACCGAGTGGAAAATTCCCACTGATAGACAAGGAACCCTGACTCGGAAATCGAGCTGAACTTGCTGGAAAACGACAACACCGCTTATGCGCCAGAAGAGGAATAATTAAATTTAACCCGTTTACGAGCATAAAAATGAGTAAACAAGTACAGTACAGTGAATCATTTCGAATGAGAGATTTTTGTGTAAAGAAAAACCCTTTAAAAATTGCACAGGAGAAAACTGCAAACGCAAGTAGACGTCATCGGGGATTTACCAAGGCTGGTGTAGAGGGGAGAGTACAAAAGAACAGCAACACCCACACAATTGAGGACGAGAAATTAATTAATATCTCCGAATTGCACGATCGATTCTTATGCGCAATGAGATTATTTGACATTGAGAAGACGAGCTTTCGGAAGGTATAATTTTTATAATTGTGCAACCATTATTTTAAAAGTTGGCCACGGAAAGGGCTAGAGTCTTATTTTTTGTAGCGAAAAGGTATAAAACTCCTGGCCTCACCAAGCCAATCATGCAGTCTCAAACAGCCCGAGGGGGTGTTACTACGCATCAGTACAAGCAGGTCGAAATAGCCCGAGGGGGCGTTGCTACGCATCAGTATTCAGACAGCCGTGTGGGGCGTCACTCTGCGTCACATCGAAGATAGTTTACCAGTACTCCTTGAGGGGAGAAACGCTGTATTACACCGCAGAATTAATATCCGATAGCCATAGGCGTCGCAGTATTAACAACTTGCTTGCCTCCATAAGGAGTGGTAAAGAAGAAAATTTAAAGTATCGCCGTGTTGAAAGATTAGGAAAATCCTAGTTACAGGATTTAGGTCCGACAGTACACAAGTTACAGTGAAAAGTTCGTAAAATATAGTCAGAGCAGGCTGCGAACGTTGGACTTAAGGCGATAGGTCTTTAAATAGACGAACGAATATATCATAACGTACGGAAGTACCGTAACAGAAAGATAAACAGTTATCTAAATTAAAGAACCCAAAAAGGGAAGAACAGAGTAAGGTTCGTAACGTATTTCAGAAACGTAGGATTGCTAAGAACCGATTAGATAAAGAAGAACGGAGACTATATACAGTATCTCCAGAAAGCAGACGAACTATTCTAAAGCACTAGACTCGAGAAGTATTAGCTGCTATAAAACAAATCCATAGATCATCGATAGGTTATCGAGGAGACCTCGATCCGAACAGACTTTCGCTAGGATCGATAAACCAGATCTACAAAAGAAGCCGTTCAAGCTAGAGGAATAGCCGGTCATCCAGAATAGGATTCGAAGAATTAGGATTCCAGGGAAAAGTAGATGTTTCGAGACTTTCGTATTCTGCAGGATAGGAAGCCGACATTGAATAAATTTCACCCTTGGAAACGGGAAATTAAGAGGTCACGTGTGATAGGCTAAGAAATACGGCCTAGTGATCAAGAATTGTGAAGTGTAGATTTATCAAGATTGTGTGTTAAATTAATATTTTTAGTGTTTATTGTGTGTTCTAAAGGAACACACCAGTGTATTAAAAATGTCGTCAATGTTAAGTGTATTAAATATGTGTCAAGAAGTGTTTGTAAATAAGATGAATTTCTATAAGATGGAGTAAAATTTCAAAGTGGGCCAAAATGAAACACCGCACAAGAATAAAGGTCATGGGACGACCTTAAAAACATGTAAGTAATGAATTTCATTTTATTTTGGTGTCAGGGAATGATTGTGTACAAATCCACCGGAGTTTTTGAGTAAAAGGGATGTGTTTTAATAAATAAATACTGAATAAACAAGAACGCGGTCTGAACAAAAATAGAAATTTGAGAAATTATAAATAATTATGTAAAGAATAAATCCCGTAGAGAATGAAAAGTTTATAAAATGTTAATGTATTTGACAAATGTCATAAGAGCAAGCGAAATATTAGTAATTATCATGAAAGATATTTAAATAAAAGTAAATCTGAGATATGAAAGAAATAGCTTTTGAGCTTGTGTAAAGAATAAAGATATGAAATAATAATAATAATAACCAAGTAAGGAAATATTAAATGAAGATCAAATAAATTGATGTGAACATAAGAGCGTTAGAGCCTTAATAAAAAGTATAGACATGATGTTTAAATGCATGGTCTTAAAAGGAGAGAAAATTATTGCAAAAGGAAAAGAATAATATAAAAATTGAAATGTGTATCAATTGTTAATACGATATTATCAGTTCTTGGGATGACGCTAGGTTTAAAATGTATAGCGCAAAAGGAGCGCAATTAAAGTAAAATCTCACGCTAGGAACGCGTAAAAGTTAAATGTACTTGGTAAATTACTTATGAGAGGTAGTTGATTGTCGCGAATTGAGATATGGTATAAGTCCTCTATTTGTGACGTAGTATCACGAGGCATTGTGTATGTTATTGAAAGGGAGCAAATGTATGGTATTGAGCGTAGGTCTATTAGCTATTGGCTGACCCTAATTCGCATTTTGTATAGTCCTCTATAAGGGAAAGGTTCCCGAGGCATGTGAAGAGATTCGAACTCAGAATTCTCTTATTTTGAAAGCCCCTTTATTATTCGTCGTTAATTACTCTTCCACAATCAATGAGGACCTTTCATAATTAATAAACGCCAAGATTACGAATTTGGTTTATTGAGCCCAATAATATTGTTGTATGTACACGAAGAATAGAACGCCAGGTCTCCACAAAAGAACTGAGAATGGAAAGTTTGTGTTTTGTAAAGGCAGTTAAAGAGAGCTCTAGCTCGGGCTAGACGGGAAGAAGCCCGCATAGTCATAAATAACTATCAAGTTTCACGGCCAGACCCTCGGAGTAGGAGGGGTTTCTGAAGGCCGTCTTGTAAGGAGTGATGAATACACCAGGAGTGTTTAAAGTTGTTAACGACCCGGGCGTTGAACCGAGGTCCTTGTAGATTGATATTTCCGCTTGCCTGTTCAGATCGTAGTTTTCTTATGTGATAATGGTCTTATAAGACATATGAGATAAATAACAATCCCTATTGTAATGTTGTATGGAAGTAGGATTCCACGAGTTAATTGAAGGCAACTAGGTTTCGGGAGTAACTATAGTTTTTTGACTGTGTCAAGTAACTTCATACTCTGGAGTACACAAGTAATTTCCTGATTACCTTAATGTATTTGTGAAACTAGAGAGAGATGATAACAGCTGAAAATGTGTGAAAATGCCCAAATATTGAGTTAGATAATTACCATATAATTTTAAATGTAATTATACATTTGTTTTGAGGATTAAGAAAATATAAAAAGTAGTATTTGAGGTGTATAAAGAATGACACCATTATTACAGAAAGCATTGAGCCAAAGAGCTCGGAGTTATATGAAACTTACAGTTAATGCTTTATGGAAGTAAAAATAATTAGGAATTGTTGGTTTATGTGGAAACCATATGTTGTAATAAAATATTTGTTTTATTATATTGTGATTCCTTGTTCATTTGGAACAAGTAGATGATTACGGGTCAGTAATTTAATTGTTAAAATGTTTGTAGCGCCATAATTTTTATTAATTAAATGTTTTAAAATAGGAGTTGATTTTGTTGTTATTTTTGAAAGTGTATCCTCTAATTAATCCAAAATATGTGAGTCACAGAGTGGGGGAACTTACCGCTGCCCCGAAAATCCCGAATTGAGCTACGCTGGTATACTGTGATTGGCATATTTCTTGCTAAAAGGGCACAATATGTTGATCTGAAGTCAACATTATTCCTGAAACGTAACTCTCATTATACATCTTTAAACTATATAGTGGGGAAAATGGTGTGTACCTGCTTGTATTTGATCTTTCAGAGATCCGCCATAAACTAAAAACTTTTCACAGTCTGATAATTCTAATTTGTAATGAATTATTGCAGCTTATTTTGACTCAACGTATTATCTTCATTTTGTTGTTAAGGACGGAGAGATTGGAGCTGTTTATCAAAAGGGTGAAATCAGTAGAACTAAACCAGATAAGTAAGAAATTAAGTTATTCTCTGTGCGTTCAATAAGAAAAAATCGGTTAGGTTTGCGAAAAGATTTTCGTTAAAATATATTTAACATTAATATAAGGATACCTGAATAAGTTGAAGAAACTCACCATTCTCCATTCTAACCATTAAAGGACAACATTAATGGTTGCGGTCATTAGTTCTATATCAACCAATTACACCTGTATCCAAATATGGATATGTAGATGTGTAGCTGACATATATGAAATCATTTATTGTGTTAATATAATGATGATTTATTGTGCACAGTGTGCCAAGAGCGGGCATTAATCTTTTGTGCACAATTTTGCAAGCACACGATTTTACAAGCTATTCCAAACATTGACTGCAGCTTGATGCATGCACCTGTCAAAGTGGTTACCACATCTAACACTGTGGTCTTGGTTCATGGTAAGACTTAATGTAACGTATTGTGCTGGCCAAATTCAGATTTTCCTGAATATGGTGTACGATACTGTATTCTGGACTTCTCCAACTATTAAAGATCAATTTTCATTCTCGCCATGCGCAAGCTAAACAGCTCTCTATAAGTGCACACGGACTATTGAGTGTGTCGTGGATTCTTGTATACTGCCGTTAATGCCGGCCTGGGTTAATTGATGATCTGGTACTAAGTGTATCCTAATCCAGTAACATGTTACCCTTTTTAGCCCGCGTATCTAACCTGGCTACACTGATATGTTATTTCTCGTTTCCTAAGGGAGTGTTTTCTAGTAGTGTAAAGAGAGGTGAATTATCCAAGAATGTGTGTTCGTTTAGATTATTAGGGGTGTATGTTTTAGCAAAGTGTATCTCGATTGCTTCCTTTGCGATGAGGGTTCTTCCTTTTGGACCGCTTGTGCCCCGTATATTATCGCTTTTCTATATTCATTGTATCTCTTGTCCACTTCTTTTGACCAAGGTTTTCTCGACACCCTGTGTCTTGGCAATTTATCGAGCATAACCCTGACTTTGAATACGAGTCATTCTCATTTAAATTTATGTTGTGTAGATGCCTGCCGATTATGTTGTATCTTGTGAAAGGTATTTGTATCCCTTGTTTCTTGAATAAATTGGTGATCTTGAATTAGCGTTCACATAAATGATTCTAGCGAATTTCTTCTCAATATTGTCCGGCTTTTTAAAATATCTGTATGTCTAGCTACGATTGATCTATTTTACTGCATGGAATATTAATTTAATTGGTTATTTCTTTGATTATTCTGATTTCCTTAGGGAAATTGGTATATTTAATGCCTCGAGAACCATTGAATTGAACGCCGCTAACTTGTGCGAGCTAGAATGGTTCGAGTGATAGTCAATTGCATTCGATGTATTTGTGGGTTTGCGGTAGAATGAATATGAGAGTTTGTTATCTTCACAAACGATAGTTAGGTCGAGATAATTTAATCTCCAATCGGCTACGGGTTCCTTAGTTAATTCAATAGAGTGGTGCAGGCATTGATAGCTTAGAGTATGGTTTCTTCGTTTGTTAATTCCGTGTCGTTGACATAGCATCTCTACGAATCTTTTCCACTATAATATTCCCTGTATCGAGTTCTTTTCTAAGAGCTCATTTTCCAATGTGTTTATGAAAATGGTAACTATTAGTCCGCTTAGCAGTGATCCCGTTGCTAAGCCCTTTGATTGAGCGTATATTGTGATCACCTGTGGAGTAATGGCTGCTACACGTGAGGGTTGGATTTAATCCCCAGCTCTGCTAAGAAAGTAAATTCTGGCATGAGGGCCGGTACAGGGTACACTCAACCTTGAGACAAAATTGAGAAGATTTGATTTCCTCTTCAGCCATCTTTGAATTGGTTTTCATTGGTTTCCCATTTCTACTTCAAGAAAATGTTGAGATGGTTCTCAACTTAAGGTTAAGGCTGCCTACATCCCAAACCTAGTTTTAACTACCGACATTACAATAACGTACATACTTACACATACCCCGATCCCAAGCACAGGCAATCAAATGACCACGCTCTTCAAGCCCCTAAATGATTCAACAAGCCATATAATAATACTCCCGTTATAAGTGCAGTAAGCAATTAAAGCAGATATCTATAAAAATATATTGATGTAGTCAGTGATGGGATAAGTACTACAGAAAAGAGTTTGGGATGACTTACATTTTACTTAATTATTATAACAAATTACTTTTTAAGAAATAATTAATTAAATTAGAATTACAGTTACTTCACAGAAGTTTTTCCTCCTGATGGGAACCGCATTGATGCACTGCGTTTTCCCCTTAAGTGGCGATCAACCTTTGATAGTTTACACTCTTGTCCAATGTCACTGAAAGTGACAAGTGTGAGATTTACCCCAAGGACAGCGGAATCCCCAAAATGGTAGTACTTATGAATGCCTTTTTGTTTTCTTATTGGTCGGATGCCAATAGTTTCTTTTACATTGAAATTAATTCAGAAACGAATACTTATTTAAAAAGAGCAGAAATCCAATAATTAATGCTGTGGAATTAATTTACCATTTTGATTGCAAAATAACGGGTGTTCAAAATTGTCATCGCTCAGTTTTAGATCTCTTGGATGAAAGGACATACTTCTTTACACTTATTGAAAAGACGCCCCTCAGGGGTACTGTACCGGAATTTATTTGAGACTATGAAGATGCCTAAGTAGAGATTCGAACTGGGACACATGACTTTTATATGCGTAAAATTAAAATCTTTATAAAAGTGGAAATTTGTATATCGAAGCATTATATACTATGAAAGAAGGTATATTTTTAGAAGGAGGCATGCCAATTTATTAAAGGCCAGAATGGAATTGGAACACTCTGATTTATTTAACATAGAGAGAATGTCTTTTGAAAGTGGCCAGGTTCATGACAAATTACGAGCAGGAGGCTCGATATCTGGTTTGAAGCAGTGCAGCCCCTAGCCAGAGCCGATGTTGCAAGTGTCAAGGAAGAGAGGGGGAGCCTCGAGATAGGTCACGAGCTCGGGGGAGGAAGGCTGTGGCAGGACGCGAGAATCTCGGTGGACGGAGATTCATTCTGATTACACGTTTGGTCGAGTTAATACCTGGATTAGGAAGTTCACTCAAAGTTTGAAGAACGCCTAGAATTGGAGCAGTGAGGAGTTAGGAAGAGCCTTGACAGAGGGAGAGTGATCTCCACATGCCAAGATAGTTGAAGGCTCGGTGAATCACAGTGTTATACACAGAAGTGAGAGGACTTGTTTAAAACGGAGCGGTTTTACAAGCGAGCTTATAAAGATAGAACTTCAGAATACTACATGAATAGAACACTACAGAATCCTGCAGATCTACAGCAGATATATAGTGACATATTACTGAAACATTATCACAGTAACACTAACATAATTCTACGGATATACGACGATATATACCACACATACTACGAGTATTCTTCAATATTATTCAAGATGCTATTTCAGCCTAGTCAAAGGGGAGGAAGCACTTGCATTATCATCATTGACGGTGTAATTATGTTCTAATTTCACAATGGAGGGAAGTTAGCCTACATCAACGTTAGTGTGAAATCCAGTTTAGCAACATCGAGATGGAGTTCGTGGCCAACTACATCCACGACACACTGAATTCTCAGAATACGCTACGCTAGAATGAGATTCGACATCTATCCAGGAATTCTCATAGAACTCTAACGATAGTCAGAGATTTAATTGACCTACTACCAGATAGCAGCCGATAGAAGCAATGAATATCAGAATCAATGATTAGAGAAGTGCACGGGGTCCAGACAGTGTCATGTCGGGAAAAGAGAAGAGGCCCAGCGGGGATGCGGGTCGGCAAAGCCGAAGGCGAGATACAAGCGGACACGAGCCGGCCACCTGTGGCCAGTGTCCAGGAGCTTTGACCTCGATGGAACTCTCGCCGCTAGACACGTGCAGGGAAGCATTTGTCATACTGCTGTCTCATAGGAATGCTGGCTTTTCTTATTGCTTGGAGCTGTCTGTCAAAGTGGGATCTTCTCATCTATAAGGTATAGGGAGGGCCAAAAGAAGTCATCCGATGTTGTTTGGCTCTCATTTTTTTTCGAAATAAAAAAACTTCGATTCTGTTTTTTCATTATGTTTATTTGAACCTTTACAATTTTATTGGTCAAGTCGAGAAGATTATATCGGCCAAATGGGCACCGCCACAATTGACTGCTCTACGTGCTCGTTTTATGGCATTTTTCATCACTTTGGCGGGAACTTCAGGCGACAATTCTCGCACTCGTGTCGAATGTTGTCCTTAAGGGTTTCCAGGGTCTCGGGCTTGTTCACGTAAACACGGGACTTCAAAAAAAACCACAAAAAGTCTGGAACGGTTAAATCGGGCGATCTTGCGGGCCAGTGCAAATCGCCAAAACGAGAGATGAGGCGACCCGGAAATGCCGTCTTCAGAATATCGGTTGTGGCTCGCGCAGTGTGTGCCGTTGCTCCGTCCTGTTGGAACCACATGTCCTCCAGTCCTAATTCGTTCAATTGCGGCAGAAAAAACTCGGTTAACATGGCCCTATAGCGCGCACCGTCCACTGTTGACGTTTGACCAGCGGCGTCCTCGAAAAAAAAATCGCCCGAAGACTCCTCCAGCGTGAACAGCGCACCATGCAGTCACTTTGAGCGGGTGTAATGGCTCCTCGTGCATCACTCGTGGATTTTCGGTGCCCCAGAAGCGACAGTTTTGCTTGTTCACGTACCCGCTGAGGTGGAAATGAGCCTCATCGCTCATTGTGATTTTGGTCGAAAAATCGTCCACTTCGTGCTCGAGATTGAGGATGGCTTGGGCGTAGGTTACACGCTTTTGGCGGTCGACAGGCAGCCGCTGATGCACGGACTGGACTTTGTACGGGAAAATGTGCAGGTCTTTGACCAAAATTCGCCTTAGGGACGACCGGCTGATGGCTAATTGCAAGGCACGGCGTCTGGTCGATGTTTCTGGCGACAGCTCGACATCCTCGGCAACAGCGGCGATAATCTCGGCAGAACGGGTGCTCCGGGGCCGGCCACTCTTAACAACGTCTCGTGTGGTCCCATACTCTTGAAGATTGGTGGCCAAACAGCGCAGTGTTTTCCCAGTCGGTGCCGGATGACCGGGGAATCGGCGACGGAATTCGCGCTGCGCCAACACCACAGACAAATTGTTACGTAAAAGAATAGGCACGATTATTCCGCGTTCTTGGGGAGTGTATCACTCCATGGCTTGTTCACTTAAAATTTACATCTGTCTATTTCACAAATGTCAAAACAGATTTCACATTGGCCGCCATCTGCAAAAAAAGAGCATATTTCAATAGGGTGATTTATTTTGGCCCATCGACAATTTTAGTAGAATATTGCGAAAGTATAGTATGTTTCAAAAGCTTAGAATGTTTAGAAGGCTTCGAAAATACTTAGCATTTCTTCATGTAATAAATGCTTTATTACACTTCGTCAGAAATACTTTGTAAATAAATACTATGTAATTGTAATGAAATATTAGTTATTGTAACGTCATAACTACATTATTAAAGCAGATAGTTATTGTGAACTGAACTGAATTAATACTCGTCATTGTTGAGTACTGAAATAAGGTAACCAAGTAGGAATAATGTTCAGGGAACATTAATAAATGTAAAGATTAACATGAAAAATAACTAGAGGGTTATTAAGCTTTTCAATAAATATTGTAACTTAATTAAATATTTCATGATGAGAACTTGAAATGGTAATTGTAAAGATATTTGTAATGGAAAATCGAAGGAACGACAAGGTGAGATATTGTAAATCTACGTATTGTCAGAAATAAGTCAGGATGGATGATGATGATGATAATTGTTGTTTTAAGGGGCCTAAGATCTAGGTTATCGGCCCCAAGTCAGGATGGACTTAAATGAATTATATTCATAATTTTTGTAACCGAGAAAGGGAGGATATGACTTTATTTGTATTTTAAAATGAATTCTTGCAGACTAAACTCAGAAAGTTACGTGAATACTACAATGGAAGTTAAGATTTGAATTAAAGGAAATAATTGAAGCCATAAAGTGTTTAAGAAATCGTACAGAATTATTTAAGGGATGTGAACAGAACGTGAGAGATAATATAAGGCACGAGAAATTTTTGTATAAGAAGTAGGAGTTTTTGCTGTATTGTGAATTGAAAAATACTTCACAATTAGTGAGTGTGAAATAGGGTTACTGATTTTCTTGCATTAGTTAGAATGTATTGAAATGGTTCGAATATTTGGAGATACGGTGCATTGGCGTAAATAAAGTTTATGGATTGTTAATAAAGGAGGCGTTTTGGAAACGTTCCTAGAGTTGTTCACAAAGAGAGACTGTGTAGTAGTTTTTATTGCAGTGAGGAATTATTCTATTCAGGATGTTAATAAAGTTAGTTGATTATTTGTGTGAGTTTCAAGACAAAGGTGTGGAGTGAGGATTTATGCCACGCACCTAGATTTCTGTCAATGTTAATAAATTTGCAACTGAGAGTCTAGCAGAGTCACCACTATCGGAATTTATTTAAGTAATTGAGTAATTTTTGAGCAGTAATTAACGTATGTTACTTTTGTACTTTTGGATACAACAAGTATGTTAATTATTCAGAAAGTCATAAGGTATAGGTGATATAAAAAGCGATATATTCAAAGGAAATGTAGAGAGAGGGAAAATCTTTTGAGATTTATTGAAGGAAGGAGAGAAAGATCGTGCTGATCACGACTTTGTAAATTTGTTATAAATATCTTGTGTTAGAATATATTTGTATTTTAATTTAGATTTGGGACCACGGTTCAATTTAATGAAACGTATTGTATAGAATAGGGATATATTTTTAAATGCCAACGTTTCATAATTTACATAATTTGATATTAGTCAGTGGAACTAAAAGATGTTTGAAAAGTTTTTCAATGTTTTTTTATATGCAATTTTCATGCACAGTTTCATGAGGAGATAAGGAGGGCTCAGTGGCGTGCCGAATTCCTCAATAATTATTTGTGTGGACAAATAGTGGTCTTGTCAAATTTATGTTAGATTTTTTTGAGGTGTCGATTGGGAAACAGTTTTTATTTATGTGTGTGAGGGACATAAATTGTATTGTTCAAGTTAATAAATCGACACAGGTACTTTTTAGATTGCTTGTCCATATTTTACCTTAACTGGACGCCTACTCAATAAATAATGAGATAGATAGATAGATAGATAATGCCTTTATTGGTGGCGAAGTTAGGGCTCAAGGCCCTCTCTTACACTTAACCACTAGAAGAGTATACATCTACATGACTTATAATTACAAATACAAATGGCACAAATAATATTAATAGCAATAAGAATAGTGATAATATGAATAATGGTAGAATCATTGATTTCAAAAATACACAAAGTAAAGTACGGTACCCTTAAATGACGTAACTACAGTAATCCGATCATTCATCTCATTCATTCATTCGTTCATTCAACATTTATCCAGGAAGTCAGCGGGCTCCACCCAGCAAATACTCGCAGCAAGCCACTTTAAACTTGCGATGAGAGGGATTGTCTCTAATGTTCGCAGGTAGCAAATTCCATGACCTGGACGCAGAGATTATGAACGAGCGGTTGTAAACAGCAGTACGGTTTATAGGTATGGCAAGAGAGGAGCCAGATCTCGTATTGTGGTCATGATAGGACGAGAGGTAAGAAAACGGTAAAACAAGATAGTTAGGGGTATTAGTGGAAAGTATTTTGTGCAGTAGTGATAACATGTGGAGTTCACGACGCTGGTGCACTCGAAGCCACGACAGCTCCTTATAATAGGGTGATATATGAACATCATATCGCAGGCCAAAGATATATCTTACACAGTTGTTGAGGCACCGGTCCAGTTTCTTGTTACTGTCGCAGGTTATTTCAGTCAACACAGTGTCACAGTAGTCAAATATAGGTAGTATCAGAGAGCGAATTAGTTGTACTTTAAGTCGAACAGAGAATACATTACCGAACCGTTTCAGAGGATATAAGCATTTATGTACTTTGTTACATGTGCTTATCACCTGTTTAGTCCAATTTAAGGTCTCAGTCATAATAATTCCTAAGTTTGTCACTGAAGTAGAGTAGGGTATGATTTTATTGTTTAAAATTATTGGCGAGATGTCACGTTGCTTGAGATAATATAAGTTTTTACTGGTACCGATAATAATCGCTTGAGTTTTATTTGGGTTTATTAATAAACTGTTTTAATAAGCATAGTCACTAAGCTGTTGTAGGTCAGAATTTATTTTAATAATTGCATTATTGATATCACTCGGTTTTGAATGATAGTAGATCTGTACATCATCTGCATACACTTGCAATTTGCAGAAATTAAGGGCTTTTGATATGTCATTTATTTGGATGATAAATAACAGTGGCCCAAGAACCGAACCCTGAGGGACACCAAGGGTCTTACTTTGCCATCCCGAACTCGCATTTCCCACTATAACACGTTGCCGGCGATTTTCGAGATAAGAGGAAAAGAACCGGAGTGACACACTATTAAAATTTAGTTCTCGAAGTTTCTGCAGTAGCAACTGAGGGTTGACGGTGTCAAAGGCACTACTGAGATCTAATAATGTCAGTACAGTCACGTCCCGTTGGTCCATTGCACATCTGATATCATCTGTCACTCGTAGTAAGGCTGTCGCAGTGCTATGCCCCTTTCTGAAGCCGGATTGGAAGGGGTTGAGTAGGGAATGCTTTGTAAGGTATTCAGTAACTTGTGTATGAACTAGACGTTCAAGTACCTTGGATAATGGTGGTAGGATGGATACTGGACGATAATCTGAAGGAGAATCAAACTTGGAGCTCTTCGGGATAGGTCTAATTAGTGCATCTTTCCAAACATCTGGGAACACTCCGTTTGTCAGGCAGTAGTTAAATATATGAGTTAATATTGGCAGAACAGCTCCCAAGACATCCTTAATCAGTGATATAGGAATGTCATCATTACCTGTGGCATTGGATGAAATAGAGTATATCACACCTTTAACTTCATTCGAGCTGACATTTCTAAAAGAGAATTGCTCAAAAACAGACTGCTGTTGTAACAAGGGTACCGGTAGTGAACTTTTAGGGAAGGAGGTAGAGGCTACTTTTGGCCGTGCGAAGTGATCATTTAGAGCCTCTAGCGATATGCTTGGTACATGTTGTTCAACTGTCTTACCTATCCCTACCGCACGTAATTTACTCCATTTTTGTCTTGGGCTGTTGGTTTTCATCAGTTCCTGAAAGTATTTATATTTAGAATTTCTAATTAGCTGCTTGGTTCTCTTTCTCAGAATTCTATATCTCTCAAAATCAACTGCATCATGTGTCAGTCTGTATTGTCTGTATAGTTTGTCACGACTGGCCATAGCAGATCTTACCTCGGCCGTTAGCCACGCAGATGAAGAGCGGGTAATTCTTACCAGTTTCTTTGGTGCATGTTTGTCAAATATTTCTAGTACCATTAAATTGAATGTATTTACTTTAGAGTTTATGTTCTGAGAATTACGTATATTATCCCAAGGCAAGTTATATGCATCATAGCGTAGTTTATTCTGGTCAATATGTCGTAAGTCTCGTATTGTAATGTAGCGTGGTTTATACTTAGGTATTCGAATAGAATAACATACGTACAATAGATCATGTGAAGAGATGCCAGGAGCAGGGATCTGTCCGTGTTTAATTACTTTCTGAGGTTGATTTGTCACAAGAAGATCAATTAAGGTATGGCTCGTATGGTCAGTGTAATGAACATGATTAGTAGCGTTCAGGGGTAAAACCGTCATGTTTGTGGCGAGAAATAAATTCAGTAGGCTGTTAACTTCACCAGTCTGCTTTAAAAGGTCAGTGTTAAAATCACCCATGATTATAATGTCGTCGTATGCCGAGGCAAGACCTGCTAATGTATCTTCAAAATCAGCAGTCTGTCTTATTTTAGGTGGCTTGTATACAATCCCTATTAATATCTTTTTATGGCAGTCTAATTCTACAAACATAAATTCTGGTCGCAGTATAAGTGTTGGGTCAGAAGTGGAAATTATCTTACATTTTAGGTCGTTTCTGTAATAAAGTAGAAGCCCGCCACCTATTTTGTCAATACGGTCATGGCGTAATATAGAGTATCCATCAAGGTTAGCTGCAGATGACAGCATGTCTTTACGCATCCAACTTTCACTGATTCCAATAATATGTACATTGTTTACTTCAAAAATAGCCTCTACCTCCTCCAGATGCGCTATTAATGACTGACTATTTAGGTGACAACACTGTAACGACCGCGGGTGGCTCTTAAGCTGCTCTTGCAACACAAGTCCCGTTGAAGCTGGTAGGGACGGGAGAGAAGGGGTGGGCGAAGTTAGGGGAGAGGAATGCAGGTCTATGGTATTGCCGTTGTCCTGGTCAACAAACATCTGAAAGTATGCAGTGGGAAATAAAATTAAGTAAGAAGTAAAATGAGCTTACCTGAGCAACCTGGTGAGCAGATCCACTGACTTTCACAAGCACACACATACACACACACAAATATAAGCTAATTACTATACACATAATTTCTTTCCTAGGTTCACTTGTTCATTCTACTCCCTGCCATGTTGTTTAACTGCATCATCGTGCATATTTGCATTTTGCTTCCATCCTCCTTTAAAACACAAATACGTCCATCTTGAGTCCAGCATTTCTGCAATCCCCATATATCCCGTGCCTGATTTAAGATAGTTTTTCTCACACTTGTGAGTGACTCAGTTAGCATGAGCCCACTGCCCTTAAAAGCTCGCTTCGCACGCCACACACGATCTCGATCATGATACCGAAGAAACTTGATGATAATCGGTCGATTTCCTTGCGAGACCACCTCAGCAGACGTTCGATATCGGCGGCCCAGCCTGTGGCAGCGATCCACATCAAGCAGTGAGATATCCACTGAGCGTAAAATGGTACTACTAGTTAGATACAGGCGCCCACTTTAGTTATTTTTACCTCATCACCCCTCGACATCCGAGTTTCTCGTTTTGCTATTAACTTAAATAATAGTTAAAGTATGTAACTAGTTTGATAGTACTATTTTATGTTCTGTATGAGTCCACGAATTTCCTAGTTCTTCACCTAGCAGGGAACGGTGGGTTACTTTGAGCTGGATATCGACGTTCTTGCAATCCTGTCCATCCTGGTGATTGGAGAATTTCGGGCAGAGTATCGGTATGTAAAGGGATTACTTACAATGAATTGAGTACAGTTTTATTTTTAGGATATAATTACATGAAATAATTAGTTTCCAAACTCACTGAGTATAGTCAATATGATAATTTTATGTTTTAAATTAAATGAAATGGGCAGAACTTAATATTTGTCACGACTAATGTGTGTTATTAATTATTCAGGTAAGAGAGGGACTTCTCATTTGTTTGATGCCTGAATCCGTAATTACATGAGTTTTGGTGTGGATAATTATGGTTAAATTGATACATGATGATTAAAGAAAATTATCCCAAAAGCCCAAATACTTTTTAAAGCAACCTACAAATGGAGAATCATTTCTGGTTCACTGTTCCTTAAGAATGCAGAAAGAAGCGTGAAAGTTCGGTCTTTGCTCTCTAGGGACAGATGACATTGAACAAGGATGATGTAACTATTAGATCGGTCAGCTCTGGTTATAAACGTGCCTAGAGATAAGGCCGCCTTGGGCTATAATGAGGCTCTGCAGTTTAGCCAACTCAAACAAATAAATACCAAACGAAAATCTCCCAATGACTTTAATGCCAAGATTGGTAGTGAAAATGAAGGACTAGAGAGAGTACTTGGGAAGCACAGTGCTGGGGTATAAACTGATAACGGGGAATGCTTTATTTACACCTGCCTGAACAACAGTCTGGTAATTGGTGGAACAATATTTCCACATAAACTATGTCACAAGGTTACGTGGGTCTCGTCAAATGGTAGGACGCAAAACCAAATTGATCACATAGCGATCAGTCTGATGTGGAGGCGTTCGCTCCTCGATGTGCGAAACGACTGAAGATTGTCGCGATTAAACATCATAATATAAGATGCAGCCAGAAACGATACGAAATAAGAAATCTCCAGAATAAAGAAACCAGGCGGGATTTTTGCTGGAGCTGAAGAACCGATACAGTCAGTTGGAGATGAAAGAACAGAGGGAAGAAGAGGCCTTGATAAAAGTGGATAACAGTTGGACGAGGATTAAGAACACATTCCTGAAGTCTAGTGAGAAGGACTTGGGATTTCTAGATACCAGAAGAAAGTCATGGATATCTGATAACACATGATTGAAGAAAGAAGAGCGATGAAGGCCCGGATAATTCAATGCCGAGATGAACAGGCGAAACAGCACCTCATGGAGAGGTATAATGATATCCACCGGCAAGTGAAAAGAGGTGCGAGAGCCGATAGTAGAAATCAGGTGAACAAGCTGGCAGAGAATGCCAGAGAACAGCAGCAAGAAGGGACTCGATAGAGTAATACCGCAGGAAATGCTTCAACGAACACAGGCCTATGAAGTCAAAGGAGAGAGAACAGCTGACCAACAGTGAGGAGCAGCTAAAACGCTGGAAAGAACATTTTAGAGAAGTTCTTAACAGGACCTGACACAACAGGAACAGGAGGATCAAGCTCAACAGCAAATTCCTGAACTGCAAATTAACACACACCCTCCGAACAGAAATTAAATCCTCAAGGCTCTCAAGAGCTGTAACACGGGCAAAGCACCTGGCGTGGACAACTTAGTGACGGAAGTACTCAAGAAAGTCTATAAGACAACCACAGATATGCTGCTGCCAACGTTCCAAGAAATTAGGAATCAGAGACCATCCCGGAAATCGGGAAGAAAGGAATCCTAATAAAATTGCCCAAGAAAGGAGATATAACAGTATGCAACGAGTGGCGGGGTATCGTACACTTGCCAACACCCAGCAAAGTTTTTTCAAGGATTATCCTCAATCGAATGAGAGCACAATTGGACGTAAAGTTCAGGAGGGAGCAGGCTGGCTTTGGGGGAAAGCAGATCATGCACGGACCAAATCAACACCTTGAGGATCATTATTGAGCAATCCATTGAGTATAGGTCCACAGTATATATGGTATTCCTTGACTTCGAGAAGAAGTTCGACAGCGTACAGCGAGAAGCCATCTGGAAAGTAATGCAGAGTTATGGGGTCCCACGAAAGGTCATCAACGTGGTGAAGATGATGTACAGATGATATACATGCCAAGTGAAACATGATAGTAGTCTGTCAAAACTGTTCAATATAGAGTCATGGAGTGCGACAGGGATGTTTGCTGTCACCGCTGTTATTTCCATTGTCGCTGAACCGAGTCATGAGGGACGTGACTGAACGGAAGAGGAGGGGTATACAATGGACTCTGACTGACCGACTGGAAGATCTCGATTTTGCAGACGACATTTGCCTACTGACTCACACTCTCAAGGATATGAGCGACAAGCTCAGGGACCTGGAAACAGAGGCTTAGAGAGTTGGCCTGGTTCACCTTTTCGAAAGTGACACCACCAGGGTGATTAGCATGTCAGCAGTACCATTCCAGATCTTCCAACCAGGATTAAATTTCTAGGCAGAACCGAGAATTAAACCTGGACCCCTGATTGATTTACACTGTGTTTGTTCAGATACAAGTCTTCAAAGGCAACAATCCATCCTCTGCTTTTGCTTTTGTTTATGAATTTTGCTTTTTGTTTCGTGTTATTTTTTGTTTGTTTTGTGTTTGTTTTCTGGAAAATCCAAATAAAACAAAATAAAATAAGAAATAAACGAAACAAAATCAAAATAAAATAAAACAAAATAAACAAACAAACAAACAAACAAAAAAATGAAAATAAAACAAAACATTGAACAAAACAATTTAAAGTAAAACAAACCATAATAAAAAAAACAAACATAATAAAATAAAATTATACAAAGAGAAACAAAATAAAATAAAATAAAATAAAGTAAAATAAAATAAAATTATTGAATAAATTAATTTAATAATTAAATAAATAATTTTACGACATGATTCTTATTCACCAGTGGATTAAACGAGTTATGCACCTGGACGACTCACATGTACATGGTATATAATTACTGCACAAATTGAAACAATTCAGTATACATACCCAAAATGTGTGCTTTAATTTAATTAATTAATTTTCCATTATGGTAAATAGAAGTTAGAATCCGTATTGACAATTGAATAATACTTAAATAATTGTACGCCTAGCCAATACAAGAAAGAGACCGATGTACATGTTACGGTACTTCAAGTGCAAACAGACGCCACAGTTAAAATATATTTCTTATACTATTGACTAGGAGTATAACTATTCAAATATTACATAACACCGTCAAGCTGCAACTTCATACACTAGTTGTTCAGTTTCCTTTTTCAATGGCTAAGCTTTCAATTCATACATTAAAGGTGTGAGTGTAAAATAGCATCGTACAATATTTTGTCGAAATATATTTTTATAGTTCAAAACTCGAATGTATACCACTGAGATTACAATTCCTCTTTGGTAATATCCATGATAGCTACTGAGGCTACCGTAAAATAAGGAATCCGTTTATTTACAGCCCCACAAAGTGATAATTTTGCGGCATTCAGAGAAATACATATACTCATAGTTAATTGTGATCACACTAGCCAATAGCAGTGGACATACTGCCACTGTTTCATTCATCACTCCGAGAAGACAAATGTAAGTGGCTCTGTTCATGTGATGTATCATGTTGCATTCATACACTACTATCCACACTAAAACCATTGGTCTGCGAGGGGTTACCAAGACCATAGATCTACCTTGTTTAAGTCCACTAAGTGACAGATGATTATGTGTCGGTGCATTTTCATTTATTTCCATTGGTGAACGTGTTTGCAATTCCACAAGATATTCCCTTAATTTGGTCTTAAATATAGAAGGTGCGTTCAGAAGGTAACGAGCCGGAGGCATAATTACAGAAACCAGTAGCCTACCTGTATGTTAGAAGTATTGGCCCTGGCTGTTGAGGCACTTGTCCCACTGTGACACGAGGCGGTGAATGGCTGTCTCATAAAATTCCCTGGGCTGCGATGTGAACCAGTTCCGCACGTACAGCTAGACGTCGACGTCCGAGGTGAATCGTTGGCCCCACAGAGTCCTTTTCAGGGGACCAAACATGGCGTAATCACAGGGAGAGAGGTCTGGACTGTATGGACGGTAGCCGAGACCCTCCCATTTGAATTTCTGCAGGAGTGCCGTGACTGTGTTGGCCGTATGAGGTCGTGAATTGTCGTGGAGCAGAATGACCCCACGGGTGAGATTGCCTGGTCGTTTTGTTTTGATCGCTTGGCGAAGGGTGGTCAAGGTTTGCGAGTAACGCTGGGCATTCACTGTTGTCCCGTGCGGCATGACGTGTATCAGAAGGGGGCCTCTTGGTCAAAGAAGAACGTCAGCATTACATTTCCTGCACTCGTGTGGATGGCCTTGCCTTTTTTTTTTTTTTTTTGGGTGGTGGTGACCCTGCATGCTTCCACTGGAGGTTTTGTCGTTTGGATTCTGGTTCGAAGTGATGACACCATGACTCATCTCCAGCCACCACTCATGCCAGGAACCCATTCCCTTCCCTCGCATAGCGCTGCAGATGACCAAGACAGTGAGCCATTCGACATGCTTCCTGGTGTGGTTGAAGACTGTGGGGCAACCTTTGGGCACACACTATGCGCAAGTGCAGACCTTCCTTCATGATGTTGTGCACATTTCCGACGCTCAATCCGACCACGGCGGCTATGGCGTTCACTGTCACTCGGCGGTCCTGGGTAATGAGTGCATCAACTAGCTGGACGTTGTCATCGGTAATGCAGGGGGGTGCCCCAGACCGGGCATTAACGGATAACGACACCCGTCCTTCCCTGAAGCGCTTGTGCCACGCCTTGGCCCTTGCAAGGGACATGCAGTGTTCGCCGTACACTTGTGATATTCGGCAATGAATGTCCATTCTCCCTACTCCTTCCGCTGTCAGAAACCGAACAACGCCTCTTCGCTCTTCGATTGACGCCTCCATGTCACTGTTTGCAATGTGACTGGCATCGTTGGACGATTGATGCATGCTGCTGCTTGCTTTGTATCGTCACGTGACGTGCACGCATGCCCTCTAGCGACGGGCTGTGACCTTCCACGCTCTGGTCGGAACCACACCTCGTTACGACACCACGATTACCGATGTTGTCACCGGTTTGCGCATTCCAGCCTCCGGCTCGTTACATTTTGAACGCACCTTATAGTTTTCGGAATAAAATAAGTACAATTAAAATGTTGGCATGTTTGTGTTGAGGTACGGGACACACTCTTAACAGATAACGGGCAATCAATTAGGCTATACGGAAGAAACTTGTGAATCGTCTGTGGTGCAGCAGTAACGTTCTCGTCTGCTATGCCCAAGGTTTCAGAATCGAATCCTGGCGCTGTCAGTTGGCATTTGAGGGTGCGTAAATGTATGTGTAGTAGATTTACTGGCAAGTTAAAGATCCCCTCAGGACAAAACCTCAGTATTTAAAGGGACATAAAACCAATACCATTATTTTGTATGCTTGTTACCGTGGGATACAACTAGGGAAACAGGATTAATCATTTAATATGGTTATTTTGGCTGTTGTTTCCCGGAAGTGAGGCACGACCATGCTACGTTGCAAGTCCGTGAGACAGACAACTGCAAATTTTCGGAGAATGCCAATCATCATCATCCTCAGATTATAGTTCCAGTTTCCCAGGCACAGTTAATAAGCCTCCTCCATTCTGTTCATGAACATTTTGCTCTCGCTGATGTCTTCAAGTGTTCTTCCCATAAGTGTGATGTCCATCATAACAATGTCCATCCAATAATATGTCATAACCCTCTCTTGACTCTCGACAGACTGCACCACTGACTGTCTGGACTAAAATAACTGATGTACTAAAGTGGTGTGAGACAACGCCATTTGTTGCTACTTTGTTAGTTGATGGTCTGGAGAAAGCCATTGGTAGCTACTTGGTTAGAAGACTGCCTGTCTGGACGAAAATTAATGCTGGCACTACAAGAAAGGGAGTCTGGGGTTAGGTTTATGTTTGTATGTAAAGCCTTATTTCACGTTTACCCCTTTCGATCTAAACAGCAAAGCAGTGCCAAACAATAGCCCATTGTTAAAATGTTCAACTCCTGTATCTTATCCCTTTTACTGGATTGTACCCCTATTCCCTTCCGTATGTTCTGCTCTCTCAATATAAATATCTTAGCTCTCGACCGAAAATTGTTTTGTGTTGGTATCTTTCCATCCCTTCTGCTAGAGAGTGTAACTTCGTAGCGCATGCGCATTGTCAAAGCTACGGACACTAAATCCCTCCGTCCCTTCCGAGAAACTGCTTCCTTTATTTTTAGTCAAAAACTGGAGGAGCAGATGCCTAAGTCAACAATCATCATCATATTTGATTAAATTTTGTTGCTATTCTCATTCCTGAGCAGTGCATTCGTCATAACAATATAACCTTAAAGAAGAGAACACTTACCTAAGCTGACTGGAGGCTGTTAATCTACTGTGATAGTGTCAACAGGTGCCACCCCATCAAACCTTGCCATTTTCTCTTCGGTGAGAGCATTCTCAATAAATATAGTTAAGTTATTCATCGATAATTGTCCCAAAAATACCGTGGCTCAAAGAAAGCATGGAATAGTTAACGCAGTTGAGATAGCTTGTAATATACCCAGGGCGCCAGAAAACTTACTGTTTCCAATAAACATAGAGAGCAACGAAATTTCTTCTTTCTCTCAGAGTCATGAGGCATATATATGTGCTGACCATAATAACTAACTATTGACTGAATATATAAGAGGTAAAGGGCATGATTAACTTTTATTTTCCAATGAAAGGCTACTCTCCTTTCTTACATCCATAAAATCCAAACATGGCTGACTATCAGATCAACAACCGTAACCGTGGTTACCTATCTTAAAGACCTCTAAACAGAAAAAGAAAACACTGACACATAATACAAAGGAGATGACACACTCCATACTTTGGAATATCTCTATATTACAAAACACCCCTTTAATTCGTGAATTGTGAAAGGAGTTGTGAAAGGAGTTCACAATTCAGGAATTACTACAATAAGCAAGAAACTATGATAAATAAACAATATTAATATTCTGGGTAAGAAGTACCCTTGGTATATATACTGTATATATATATATATATATATATATATATATATATATATATATATATATATACACACATCAAAAAAAGTTTTGCATCACCTCGGTTCCCAGATCTCCGGCATATAGACGTTGACTGTGTATATTGTATCCAAGATACAGTCCCTTTGACTGTTCATAGATGTCACTAAAACTGCTCAAAGATGTAAACAACCATGCATGAGCAGGGCCTATTAGACGGAGGGGGTACGACAGCCGATCAGTTCCAGTCATTCCACCAGGACGAAGGTACGCTGCTCATGTTGTCTGTAGTTCTACCATGCCTAGAAGGTCAATACCGCAGTTCGATCGCGTCCGCATTGTTACTTTGTGTCAAGAAGGGCTCTCAACAAGGGAAGTTTCCAGGCGTCTCAGAGTGAACCAAAGCGATGTTGTTCGGACATGGAGGAGGTACAGAGATACAGGAACTGTCGATGACAGGCCTCGCTCAGGCCGCCCAAGGGCTACTACTGTAGTGGATGACCGCTACTTACGGATTGCCGCTCGGAGGAACCCTGACAGCAATGCCACCATGTTGAATAATGCGTTTCGTTCAGCCACAGGACGTCGTGTTTCAACTCAAACTGTGCGCAATAGGCTGCATGATGCGCAACTTCACTCCCGACGTCCATGGCGAGGTCCAGCTTTGCAACCCCGACACCATGCAGCGCGGTACAGATGGGCCCAACAACATGCTGAATGGACCCCACGGAATTGGCATCACGTTCTCTTCACCGATGAGTGTCGCATATGCCTTCAACCAGACAATCGTCGGAGACGTGTTTGGAGGCACCCTGGTCAGGCTGAACGTCTTAGACACACTGTCCAGCGAGTGCAGCAAGGTGGTGGTTCCCTGATGTTTTGGGGTGGCATTATGTGGGGCCGACGTACGCCACTGGTGGTCATGGAAGGCTCCGAAACGGCTTTACGATACCTGAATGACATCCTCCGACCCATAGTGCAACCATATCGGCAGAATATTGGAGAGGCATTTGTCTTCATGGACGACAATTCTCGACCTCATCGTGCACATCTTGTGAATGCGTTCCTTCAAGATAACGACATCGCTCGACTACAGTGGCCAGCATGTTCGCCAGACATGAACCCTATCGAACATGCCTGGGATATGTTGAAAAGGGCTGTTTATGGACGTCTTGACCCACCAACCACTCTGAGAGATTTACGCCGAATTGTCGTTGAGGAGTGGGACAATTTGGACCAACAGTGTCTTGATGAACTTGTGGATAGTATGCCACGGCGAATACAGGCATGCATCAATGCAAGAGGACGTGCTACTGGGTATTAGAGGTAGTGGTGTGTACTGCAATCTGGACCACAAATGCTGAAAGTCTAGCTGTATGATGGTACAACATGCAATGTGTGGGTCTCATGAGCAATAAAACGAGCTGAAATGTTGTTTGTGTTGATCTCTATTCCCTTTGTATTTAACGGTTCCGGAACTCTCGGAACCGAGGTGATGCAAAACTTTTTTTGATGTGTGTATATATATATATATATATATATATATATCTTCTGGACGTTCTCCCATATCACCTACATTCTTTCATTCTTCCGCTTCACCTTCTCTCCCCTTCGCTTCTATTTTCTCTTCGACCTTTTCCTTTCCTTCTTTACTTTCTTCCATATCATCTGCTTTCTTTTCTACCTCCGCTTCACCTTCTCCCTCTTTCGTTTCTCCTTTCTCTTCTACCGCTTCCCTTCCTTCAACTGCTTCCCTTCCTTCTTCACCTTCTTCCACATCACCTACTTTCTTCTTTGTTTCTATCTCTCCTCCATCCTTTTCATCTTCTTCTTTTTCTCCACCTTCTTCAATCTCACCTGCTTTCCTTCCATCTTGATAATTCATTCTATTGCCTCCTGGATTACTTCTAGTGTTCTGATTATTATAGAAAACCCCCTCCCCTTGATTCCTGGCTGAAATATTATTCCTTGCTGATCTTTGAAGTACATCAAAGCCTTCCAACAACAGTTCCATTTCTTTAATGCTAGTGACATTCTGCATACATATAGCAAGTTTTTACCTCTTCGGAAAATGCTGTGTCATCCTTCCCATAATGTCTTCCTCTGTCATGGATGCAGTTGTTCCAAAATTTGGCAACAAATTTCTCCTTGAATTGACTCAAAGTCGATATACCATCTCTATATACCTGGCACGAATGTGTTGTTTCGTCAACGAAAGAATTGGCCAACAACTCATCCACCACATGCCATTCTATCAACCCTTTCAATGCCTTACAAAAATGTTTTTCTACTATTTCCATGAACTCTAATGGATTAAACAAATGACCATTAAATTTTGGTAAGTGCAAGTCTTTGATTAGGTTATGACTAATATAACACTGATTGTTACTAGGTTGACATCTCAGTTGCTGTATTTCACCCTTAATCCACTCATTATGACGTAACAGGTTCTCTTCTACTTCGAAAACTTTCTGACCATTGAAGCTATTGCTTCACTCTACCATAATAATCCTCTCCTCTTGCCTTAGGTTATTCCCTTAGGCTTTGGTTACTTCTGCTTGAACAGCTCTAATACCGTAGCCACTCCATTTGTTTTCATAAGACCTCTAACCTCTTTGTTCATGACATTCATTTTATCATCAATAATCCTAGTTAATTCAGCTTACTGTTCTTCAACATTGCAGTTTATCTCTTCAGTCCTGTTACTGACTTTATCAATTCTCTCACTCAATTCCTTTTCTTGATTATCAAGTCTAACTCCTAATACAATGCCATCCTTCTGAACCTCTGTTATTCTGCTTCCTAAATTCACTTCCATTCTCACCTGATTTTCAGCCAATTTCCTGTTATCCTGTATGATCTCTAATAAGAGGTTAAGATTGTCTTGAATATTCACTGCCGGGACATAAATAGCATTACATTCACTACCGGTATGTATCTCATTGTTGACTTCAGATTCTAACCTCTCTGTAGTTATACCTATATGATTGGAACTAACCTCTAAACCAGTAGTATCTTCAACGCTCTCTGTCAGCGTGGAATCGTCGCATGAGTTAATTTCGCAACCCGACTTGCTTTTGTCAGCCATTTTAGTGCTTTTATTAATTTTCCTATTCCTAAGTTCCAAGATGTTAGACTGGCATTTTCTCCTACTCATAACCTAAAATAGTTCTATCTTAATTGTCATTGTAGAATATAGTCATGTTTCAGACTCAGCCAGATGCCAGATCGTCTTCGAACCTCACGTTGGTGATCCAAATTGTAATATACCCAGGGCGCTAGAAAACTTACCATTTCCAATAAACATACAGAGCAACGAAATTTCTTCTTTCTCTCAGAGTCATGAGACAATTATATGTGCTGACTATAACTAACTATTGACAGAAACTATAAGTTTTCCAATGATAGGCTACTCTCCTTTCTTACATCCATAAAATCCAAACATGGCTGACTATCAGATCAACAACCGGAACCGTGGTTACCTATCTCAAAGACCTCTATACAGAAAAAGAAAACACTGACACATAATGCCAAGGACATGACACACTCCATAGTTTGGAATATGTCTATATTACTCTCTGAGGGAGTAACAGCAAATGAGGATTGCTACAATTCTGGACCCATATCTGGTACCTACGAAAAATAATATATGCACATTTCCATAAGTCCTTGATTCATACCTGTCAGTTATTATACGTTATTGGGAAACATGGTAGGCTATTGCATATTGCCACATATGTAATATATTATATCAGATCGTTGAGGAATTCGATACCTAATGAAGGAAAGAAAGAACAGGAAATATTACTTGTGAAATAAGAGAATATATACTGGTAATGAATATATTGAAATATTATATCATTTTGCCACTTACCTAGCAGGATCGCTAATAAATCTTTTATGTGCCACATTTGTCGTCAGATTATCAATGTATGCTTGACATTTCACCTTCCTCTATGACAAATAGGCAAATTACACTAGTGTCCAATAGTTAAGCATAATCACTAGGCCATACCGCCTGATAGGAATGTCACACGGATTGTTGAACAAACGGAAGATGAATCACACACCATATGTCACACAAATTGTCAGTGTCAGAAAGGTTCTAATAGCTAAGGTACACCTTTGACAACAACTAACAAAACTTGACAATGTCTTCCACAACAAAATATGCTGTTAATAGGGTGTATGGTTACCCCTAACGACCACACATGCTTCGCAGCGACGTGGCATGCTCTCTATCAGATGCTCCAAGAACTCTTGTGGCAGTCAATCCCATTCCTCGGAAAGGGCAATGCAGATCTTGGAGGATCCTTGGTGGAGGCTGACGGTATTCAATTCGCCTCCCCAACGCATCCCAAACATGTTCTATAGTATTCAAATCCGCAGGCCTCGCTGGCCAGTCCATGCGATGAATGTCTTCCCCAGCCAGAAAAACATCCACCAGAGCAGCGCGGTCGGGCATTATCGTCCATTAAGAGGATGTCTGGACCAACCGCACCTCTGAAGAGTCAAACATGTGGTCTCAGTACCTCATCCCTGTATAACCGAGCGAGCGTTTACAGTGTTCCTCGGACCACCCATGAAGATGTACAGGTCCGTACGGCCATTCGTTATGATGCCAACCCACTCCATGACGCACCACCACCATACTGGACCCGTTCTACGATGTTCCGGTGGTTGTATCGGCTACCCACTTCTCTCCAGATGAATGTGCGACGGGAATCGTTCTCAAGGCTTCATAACTTAACATAACGAAAATGGTTGTTTGGGTAGATTATGTAACAAAATGGGTCTTGGTCACATTGTGGTCGTTACGTTTCATATCCGGAAGTCATTTGTATCGCATGGTAACGTTATTGGGCCATATAACGTTATTCTGATATTGGTTATCGTAGAAACGAAATAGTATTGTCCGGCAGAAATAACGTTATTTGAATAAGTATCTCGAAAAATATCCCCTAATACCGTTATTCGGACTATTAACGTTCTTCGGATATCGGTTATCGTAGAAACGAAATACTAGTGCCCACCTGAAATAACGTTATCGGAATACATATCTCGAAAAAAATCTCCTAATATCGTTATTTGGACTGATAACGTTATTCGAATATCAGTTAACCAAGGAACGAAATGGTAGTGCTCGCCTGAAATAACGTTATCGGAATACATATCTCGAAAAATATTCCCCCAATACCGTTATTAGGATTAATAACGTTATTCGGATATTGGTTATCTCCGGAACGAAATGGTAGTGCTCACTAGAAATAACGTTATTTGACTAGATCTCTCCAAAAAAATCCCCCAATACCGTTATTCGGACTAATAACGTTATTCGGATATCGGTTATCGCGGGAACGAAATGGTAGTGCTCACTATAAATAACGTTATTTGAATACATCTCTCGAACATTATTCCCCCAATACCGTTATTCGGACTAATAACGATATTCGGATATCGGTTATCGCAGGAACGAAATGGTAGTGCTCACTAGAAATAACGTTATTTGAATATATCTATCGAAAAATATTCCCTCAATACCGTTATTCGGACTAATAACGTTATTCGCATATCGTTTATATATTACAAACGGCATCATCGATTGAGAATGGCACCATTTTGATACATTTTGCGTTGGAGAACTCCATAGAGTAGAAAGAGTGGAAGTGTCACTTTGCGACCTACGCCGTGTTTGGTTCTGAGTTTAGGTGCGAGGTTAATAAATACTCGGAAGTGCTTACCGTGATAGGGTATTGTATTTTTAGCCTACTTTTCACATTTTGCAAAAATGAGGAGAAAAAAAGACTTATGAGATCGATCTGGGTAAATGTCTGTCTGTCTGTCTGTGCATGTCCCCCCCCCTTATCAACTCCTAAACGGCTGAAGCAATCAAAACCAAATTTGGTATGAGTAAAGATTTATATTTGAATATCTCAAGGCCATGAAAATGAAGTCAGTGCTACCAACTGCTGAAAAACCGCAATTGAAATTTGAGCTCCATGTTGGATATCTTGGAAGGTATGCATGGGAGCTATTCCAAAATTGGCACATAATTATATAGATAATAATATTTCAGATTAATTTCCAGGAGGCCATACATGACAGTGTTGGCAAAATGATTCTAAGCATGCTGATAGGTCAAATTTTTAAATTAATAGAACTTCTACACTATCAATTGGATTTCAACCAAATTTCGTATGTAGTCTACTATGTGTACATAACCAGATATCACTATGCGTATTCTTAAGAGCAACCAGCTGCTGACAACTGTTGATAATTGCTGTCTCTACTTTGTTACCCTTACATTAATATATCAGAATGCATGCAAGCCAACAACTCTAAACTTTGCACACGTATAGTACCTGACATTCTAGATTAATTTGGAGTAACTAATATTATGCCAATGCCGCTAACATGATTCTAAGCCTGATGATAGATTCAATTCTAAAATGCATGTAACTTCTAGGCCTATACATACAAATGGATTTCGTCCAAATTTGGCACAACAATAGATCATAATATGTCAGATTATTTCTGACCAAGACATGCATGACATTGCTGCCAACATGATTCTACGCGCACTGATAGATCCAATATCTAACTGCATGTAACGTCCACGTTATCCATTGAACTTCAATCAAATTTTGTATTCTGTACCTTAAGAGATGGAATTAAGAATATATTAAGTCACCAGGGCTTCCAACTGTAGTGCAGGTATATTTCGAATTAATTAGAAATTTTGATATTACCAACTTAATTTCGTCATTAACTTAGATAGTTCCATATAGATTAAACATTGGCATGAATCTTTAAGTTTAAGAAAAATAGGCTCCTTAGTTTGTCACGGAACTGCTTGTTGAACTTGCGAAAGTGGCGAATGTCCGGAAAAACACTCTTAAATGCGCTTTTGAAGAAAGGAACTACAGACCGACACCACTTGAAATACATAGGCCTAGGTGGATAGCAAACGACCTGAAGCTTAATAGAGATCAAGTACTAGCGAATCAACTAGACAACGGGGAAAATTCAGTGTACATTAAATTAGTGTACACCTTACTTTATGAAAACATATTATCTCGACATGAAGGTGTGAAATCCTTCCGGCTAGCTAGCGGTAACACCACAAAGATAACTATCACTGCTTCAGACTCTTTAACAAAACGTGTGCGTGTCTGTTTAATCTCCTCCCGAAGTCAACAATGAAAGGCTCTCCCGCGTGCTTTCTACGCATGGAGTTCTCAAGGACATACGGAACGAGTGCTGGAATGAAGTATACGAATTTTCTGCTGTAAGTAATGGCATACGTATTGTAACAATTGAACTTAAATACCCCATTCCATCATATTTGACGGTCAATGATTGTAAAGATCTGTTAACATATGAAGGACAAGCTAAGTATTGCTTTTATTGTAAAGAAACCTCCCACTTACAAAAAGACTGTCCGAACACAAGGAATCGCCCGGTACTTCATGTCAGACAACAAACCTACAGCACGGTGCTGGGCGAGTCAGATGGGAGTAGTAAGCTAAGCAACACTACCGACATGGAAACTGCAGTACCTTCCCCTGAATATCCAGCCATATCAGAGGCCTTTCATAACAGGCCCTATTCTACAAACACATATAGCATTGCGGAAGTAACTCAACCATCAGATAACGTAGCTGAAACATCCCTGACTACTTTACATAGCAATGAAGAGGGAACTGTGACGTAACGATCGGACAGCACGGGGAAGGGACACACCAGCAGGCAACACAGCAGTCTGTGCAGCAGCCAGATGCTATTAAGACTAAATGTCCCGATTTTTAGTTTGTAATTCTGACACCACGTAGCAGCACCAAAGTGAGGCAATTTCTCTTGAATGGAAGCTCGTATTTGCGATGTCAAAACCACTATGTATACTCGAGTGCAATAGAGTTGATATCAATTCAATGCCTTTTCCAAAATGTGAAAAACCAAGACGTTACTAGCAGTTTTTTATATTTCTGCTTAAAATATGAAAAAAAACTGGTAATACGAAAACGGAGATTTATTTCCTGATTGCAATGCATTTTTCATAAATAAAATCGGGTGAATGGAATCGTCGGCATTAGTTTGGGAATTGTTTTGAAAAGGGTGGTAGGAGTAGCGGCGCGGCAATACAAGATCTCTAGCGCAAGGAAAATGTTGAACACGCCGAGTTGACGAATATTGTAGTTCGGCGAGTTACATGTACAAGTACCTAGGCGTGGAACAATATCTGAGCAATAAAATTATAGTAATGTCACGCTTATGTAACGTTGACACAATGTGTTTATACAGATACTTTCTTACTTCCTCAAACATTCTTGTTCTTGTTCTTGTTCTTGTTGATAATAATACATTGTAGGGGCTTGGGACATCTTGGTCATCAGTCCCATGTAGTTGACTATGTGTGTTACTGTATTAGAGCCAGGGATGGGGCAGGTGCCCTGAGTCTTCAAGTAAGGTACTATCTCGGCATTTACCTGGAGGGAGTGTGGAAAACCCTGCGAAACACAAGACACAACTGAACTTCAGGTGCAACCATAATGGTAGGTTGATTGACAGGTGAACTAGTCAATGAGAGATGTTGGACTGATGACAGTATCCTAGGAAAAAAATCATAAAATAAGAAGGAATTTCTGAATGGCAATAAACATCTGCTGTAAGAAACATTGTTTCAGTTCCTTATCTTTTATTTCGTTCAATACGCCAATACGCAAGCTCTGCTGGGACTTTTATTCGTTTTCTGTGAGCGTACAAAGGAAGTGGATATTTATGCAGGACGCTTGCACCTAGAGAACATGCGCTTGACTGTCGTCAGTAGTTATGGAGACCAATTTTCCATTTTCACAATGGCTACGTCTTACTTTTCCACACAACGCATTGTTTCCGTTTGAATTCGAACTGTCTTCTCTGAAAAAAGTTGTCACTGAATAGTTCGTGGTCTTGTACTCTTACACTTATGTATTAGAAGTTCAAACAAGATGTTCAGTAAAGAACATATAGCCTACTTTCTCCCAAATGTATGAGTATAGTTATAACTCGTTGTTATTATCAAAGAGTATAATAGATTCATTTCTTGGTTGAAGACCTTAGAAACTATTTACCTCTACCAAACGCCACAACCTAGAAAAAAACAACTACTACCATCATTGAAGAAAGATAGATAAGAAGTATCTCAAGAATGTTATGGATCTGGAGACATAATCGACCGGACTGGCTGCGTGGCTCAGCGGTAACGTTCTCGCTTGCTTGGCCCTAGGTTGCAGGTTCGTATCCTGGCGCAGTCAGCTGGCATTTGAGGGTGCACAAATGCGAGGGAGCCGTGTCAGTAGATTTACTGGCACGTTAAAGATCCCCTTCGGGCCAAAATTCCGGCACCCCGGCGTATCTAAAAGCAGCAGTAGTTAAAAGGGACGTAAAACAAATAACATTATTATTATTATTGTTATTATTACATAATCGAACGGCCGTGGGCAACATCCAACTTTGAGTTGAGGCATGTCTTTACACGTCTGGTTGTGCATGGCTTTCACAACCCTAATTGAATTAACAAATCTTTCCATGACCCTACAGAGACGTGTGTATACAAACTATGTGGATATTTTCGATTGCTATTTGCCTGAAATAAAAGTATTAATTAATAACCTGAACTAGCACCAACGGCTAGAATTCAGTTACTATGTGAAATCGTTTTGTTCTTTACTTCAAATAACATTTTCAAATAACGCACAATAGGCTGTTACAAACCCTTTAAAATAAAAAGTAAAATTTTATCGTAGTATCATCTTGCCATTCTTCAAGTTCGATGTGCATAGAATGCCAATGGTATACGGTACTAACCAATGGAGTCCCACGTAGACCAGTCGAGACATCTAGTGGAGAAGTATCGAACAATATAACCCTAACAGGGCGAGTGCATTCTAGTGGCCATAAGAAGAAACTTTTCAATAAAATCTGGAAGTTAATAAGTAGGCCGGCGTGCAGTTACCTTTTTGGCTGCTAGATGTCTCGAGCAAATCTGCTGGTGAATTATGTTTTAATTATATATTTTCAAACGTAATAGGCACAATATAACGCTTAATTTTAAAACGTCTGAATCATTACAAAACAATAAATATATAATATTTCAAGCAAAAAAAAAACTCTGATGGGGTTTGAACCATAGGCATATGAGTGATATGCCAACGCTTTACCACGGAGCCATTTGTGCCAACGAACTTCGTTCTATATAAAATGACTTACATATAACTTGTTAGCAAATAATGATTTAGACTAAACGATTTCATCAGTGGAGTATATTATTTATTTACAAAGCATTTCATACAAACGTTATTTATTTTGTATCAGTACGCTATATTGCATGCAATACTCAAATTAGTGAAATATAAGTCAGGCACAAGATATCCGCTGCCATCTTGTCTTCTTACCGAGACGGCTCAGCCTTTTAAAATCACTTCTGCACTATAGTATTACAAAATAAACTTTTAATTTCGAACGTGCCTCTTCCTTTAGAACAGTTAAATCGATTCTCGGCTCGATAATCGGAACTGGTGGGTCCCATGATATGGATTATAAAGTTTGCATTATTCGCACGGCCGCCATCCTGAAATGGTTCGGCGAATGACCTTGTAGTTTGGTCACAAGACGCGTCCTATAAAAAGGTATGTTGTTACCAAATTTGGTAGAGATCGGATGATTTGGTTAGTCGCTATTTGATTTTACGTTTTGAACGTTTGAGTGGCCGCCATTCAGTTTTGGTAAAGATGGCGGCGATTTAAAACATGACACTGAGGTGCCCATTGCTTGTTCTACCTCTGTACCAAATTTCGTTCAATTCGGTTTCACCGTGTTCGAATTGATAGAGGGGGACAGACATTCAGAGTACACACACTCACACACACACAGACTCACACACACACATACACACACACAGACAGACACACAATTTTTGGCCCTGTAGTGATCTCATAAGTCTACTTTATTTTTTTTCAAAAATCGAAAGTAGGCCAAAAAAGACTAAACCCGTGGAGCGACAGCCGTTGAAGGGCCTAGTTCTACCAAGCAACCGCTGTTCAGCCATGTAGCTTGCAGATTGTGGGGTGACGTTTAGTCATCCAACTTGTACAAATAAATTTAAAGTGAAATCAAAACAGCTCAGTACTTTACACATTCTCTAATGCAAGCGTAATTTCAAATATAAACTAGGGAAAAAGTCTTATGTAGGCCTATGTGTAGAGGTTTTTCTTAGGGCCTGGCTCCCTTTTCTTGGTACAGTACTTACTGTCGACCAAAATATTATGTGCTCTCGAGTTTGAAGGTTGTTTGTGATGTAACCAATAGACCTATATAAAATCCACTAACATAATCATTTTCGTCGTTCTATTTTACGTTAGTTCATGTAGGTTTGGAATTTTTTATTTATATTTTAATTTTTTATCGCAGTTGAAACACAAAAGGTGACCGTTTTTAAGCGTGTTTCAACCATGCGTCACATTTAATAATTATTATCTCACAAACTCGTCATCAGATCGAATCCAAATTTTAGCACAATATACATTGGAATGTTGTATAACAGGTTTATTAATTTCAACATTTTGTGTGTTCAAGAACGAATTTTGTTATCATTTTTGTAAGGTAACAATTTCTAGACTCGGGGTCGTTGTAAAATGTAGTTCTTGGTTGCGTTGTAATCCTTATACATCAAAAAGTTATGTTGTATGACTGTGAAATACGTAAATTAATTCACTTATTTTATATCGGTTTGTATTTATACGGGGAATTAAGACATGGTTCACCAGCTAGACGCTCCGGGATATTCTGTACAGCGTTGCTGATATGGAGCCCATTACTTCCGAGCGAAGCGTGCCTTGACGCGTGATGGAGCCCACCTTGGCAACGCTGTACAGCTTTTACGGGAGCGGCCAACTGGTGAACCATGTCTTAATTCCCCATACAAATACAAACCGATATAAAATAAGTGAATTAATTTACGTATTTCACAATCATACAGCATACCTTTTTGATGTATAAGGATTACAACGCGACCAAGAACTACATTTTCAAAACAACCCGAGCCGAGAAAAAGTTACCTTACCAAAATGATAACAACTTTGTTTCTTGGTCATACAAAATTTTAAAATTAATGAACCAGTTATACAACATTCCAATGTATATTGTGTTAAAATTTGGATTCGATCTGTTGAAGGGTTTGCGAGATAATAATTCTTAAATGTGACGCATGGTTGAAACACGCTTAAAAACGGGCACTTTTTTGTGTTCCAACTGTGATAAGTAATATTAAAATAAATTTTAAAAATCCAAACCAACATGAACTAACGTAAAACAGAACGACGAAAATGATGATGTTATTGGATTTTATGTAGGTCTATTGGTTACTTCACAAACAACCTTCAAACTCGAGTACAAATAATATTTTGATCAATGGTAGTCGCAATTCCCCCTGGGATTTAGTGGTATGCCCTTGAATCAGGGCTGGCATGCGAAACGAAATGTATGGCTGCGGGGGCGAATATATTTGAATTTCGCCATGAGCGCGATACTCGGGAGCGAAATGACAATGATTGTCGGCGGGAAATTAAATCGAAGCGAAACTTAATTCGAAGCGAAATGACATAGCGAAATCAACGCGAAACTTAATAGCAACGCGAAATTACATTGTACAATTGAATAAAATTTCACTCACGGCGCGAAAAAAATCGTTACAATCTTTTAATTTCGCTCCCGGCGCGAAATACAATTCATTACAGACTTTTAATTTCACTCGCGGCGCAAAATAAAATTCAATACAGACTTTTAATTTCGCTTCCGGTGCGAAATAAAATTCGTTACAGACTTTTAATTTCGCTCCCGGTGCGAAATAAAACTCGGTTACAGACTTTTAATTTCGCTCCCTGCGCGAAATAAAATTCGTTACAGACTTTTAATTTCGCACCCGGCGTGAAATAAAATTCCCAAACGGTATTTAGTTTTGCCCTCCGATGTGAATTTAAAATGAATGGAACATTTCATTTCGATGTTGAAATTAAAATGTATTCGTTTCGAGAGTGAAATTATGTTCGGAGCGATGCTCCAAGTCCTGACGTTGGCAGCAGTATCAGTCTTATTACCGTTCACCGCCTGCACAATCTGCAGGGCTGCAAGAGCAACGTGAGTCATTCAATGGTCATCACTCCAGTAGAGGAGAAAGTCAGTGCTATGGCATCAGCATCACCATCGTCGTTGACTGCACCTCGGACTCGTGGCTGGCCCTCCCTGACGTTCATAACGCAATGGGGCAACAAGTACCTTTACTTGTTCTATAGCGAACAAGAAGACGAATGTGCTGTGTGGACAGACATTCAAGATAAGTGACGAACTCCAATTACAATACAAATTGTCAGTTGTAACTCTTCAGTCAGTCAACACTAATTTGCCCAATAACTGGGAGGGGTACAATGTATATACAGTAATATGTAAATAACATTATATGTATTAGTTTATGTTCACGATTATAATGCAGCAATTTTAGTGATCTTTAATCTAACACATGTATTTTTTTTTCAGGAGTGTTACTTACATCTTATATACGTTGTACCCCACCCAGTTATCGGGTAAATTAATGTTGACTGACTGAAGAGTTACAAATAACAGAAAATCGTCTGTGGTAGTACCGCGGCGTATATGGAGTTCTGTTTCGGAGGCGGGTTACTCGAACAACAGGGTGAGGGGTCATTCTTCTCATTTCTACATTCTTTATTCTTACACTTCCGGAAATTTCGGGGGGGGGGGGGGGGGGGCGCTTGGCATTCCTTACTACTTCCTTCTTACCCTCAGCGCATTTATACTGACCATGGCACGAAAGCAAACCCCTGTGCCACGTACAGTATTTCGTTTCGCACTGCAATTAGTTTTGCGTCGCCTTTCACTGTGTTATTGTGATTAGAATTACATTTTGCTTCCATTTTAATTTTTGCGCTTACAATCAATATCATTTCGCACCTGAATATCACGCTCATGGCGAAATTAAAATGTTAACGCGTCCACAACCATTTTGTTTCGCATGCCAGACCAGATTTAATTTCAGACGTGAAATGATATGTTCCATGCATTTTAAATTCACGCCGGGGGCGAAACTAAATGCTGTTTGGGAATTTTGTGTCATTAAAATAAACCGTGGCACTACATCCCATGAAAGGCCTAGGCCTACCAAGCGACCGCTGCCCAGGCATCTGCAGATATTGGTCAGCGCATCGGGTTCCCTCGGCCGTTAATCTTGGTTTTCGTGACTTTCAGACAGCTACTCTCGAGGCTGAGAGCACCCCGTTCCAACCCACACGTCCGTTTCTAAAATCACTAACGGAGCCGGGAATCGAACCCGGGGCCTCCATGTGAGAAGCAGGCACGCTATCCCCAACACCATGGGGCCAGCAATTTTTGTCATACCAGGAGCAAAATTAACAGTCGTTAAAAATGTTATTTCGCGCCGGGAGCAAAATTAAGAGACTGTAGCGGTTTTCATTTCGTGCCAGGAGCGAAATGAAAAGTCTTGTATCGAATTTTATTTCAGGCCAGGAGCAAAATTAAAAGTCGGTAATGAATTTTATTTCGAGCCGGGAGCGAAATTGAAAGTCTGTAACGAATTTTATTTCGTGCCCGGAGTGAAATTGAAAGTCTGTATATTTTTTTATTTCGCGCCGGAAGCGAATTTAAAAGACTAACGGTTTTTATTTTACGCCAAGAGCGAAATGAAAAGTCTTTAATGACTTTTATTTCACGCCAGGAGCAAAGTTAAAAGTCTGTTAAGAATTCTGTTTGTAGCCGGGAGCGAAATTAAAAGTCTGTGACGGATTTTATTTCACGCTGGGAGCGAAATTCAAAGTCTGGTACGAATTTTATTTCGCACCGGGAGCGAAATTAAAAGTCAGTAATGCATTTTATTTCGCGTCGGAAGCGAAATTAATAGACTAATGAATTTATTTCGCCTCTGCAGCGAAATTAAAATTCTGTTACTAATTTTATTTTGCGCCAGGAATGAAATTTTATTCCTTTGAACAATTTAATTTCGCGACGCTAATTTAAATTGATGATACATTTCGTTTTGCACGCCAGTCCTGCCTTGAATTGGTTTTGTTGGTGGCTCCATTTTTCACCTAAAATGTAAAACTAACTGCACTTGATGACCGTAATGCTCTCCATCAGTCGTACCTATATGTACATCGTACATGTATATGATCTAGCAGAGATACTGTCCAAACATAAATTGCCGAAAATAGAACACCTAACGAACACTAAAATAATGGTGTTGCAGGTAAAATAAACTAAGTAAAAAGTAATTAAAACAGGAAAAACAACATGGAAAATTAGAAGTCGTAAGTACAAACTGGTAAAATTTCAAAGGATCACTCAGAAATATCCAGAACTGAACAATAATTCAGAACTAGCCATCACAGTCACAGTCAATCGCAACATCGGACTAGATGCTCAGGAATCCCATACCGTCAGGTAAGGGGTAAGGTCATCACTCTCTCACTTGACTTTCGCTCCCCTTTCCTGCTGCTGCGGTGGCCTTGGTCGAGCTTGTGGCGCGCCGTGGCCGCCTGCTTTAAGCGTGTGTACAATCCTGTATGAAATATTACCTTATAAAAGATGCTGGAAGTGTCGTCCTTCCTGGGTTATACAGGCATTGTATCCGGTAACCACATTTTGGCTCACGCGAGTGAGTTCTGCCACTGTAATGTTTCTGATTTTGTATTTTATGTTCTTTATTGAGCACTGAGTCAGTAGGCCTAGTGGCAAACTTATTTACAATTACGTGAATCTGTGCTAGTGAAGGTGACACTTCATCGGGAAATTGCTGAACTTACCCACCGGGCCGACTCGTATTTAAAATAAGTTTTGCATACAAAAATACGATGTTGCAATGATAACTGTCTGAACATGTTACCATCTGAGGTTCAGACTGGCGACTGACAACACCTGCACGCTTATTGCAAGGTGAAGTTTGTACTATGCGCGCGCTTTCAATACTACAGCAGGGGGCCGTGGGGCGCCAGAAACTCGGCCAAGCCCGCTGCAGTAGCGAATAACAAAACCGCCGCTCGTCGTTCTTACTTAATATGAAAGACCCTATATGTAGACCATAGAGTTATGTACTATTAGATGACTATTATTGCGTAGGTTCATTATTCAATCGTTGAATTGTATCGCATGATTGGGACACAAGAAATAAAAAAATAATATTAAAATTTTGCACAGCTGCCATCTTGAGTGTAAGTAAACAATTTAACAAAATTAGATATCAGTTCATTACAATGTATATAAACAATTGCTGTACCAAATTTCACTGCGTTTGGATGGTTAAATCGCCAGAAAAGTCTATTTAAATGTTCAAATTCACTTGGCCGCCATGTTCGTTTTGTAGTTAACAGGTTTATGAAAGTCACTTAAGTGACTTTTATCACCGTACAAAATTTCAGGGTGATATCGGTGACAGTTTCGGAGATATAGAATGCCAGTGAGATATTTCGCACAGCCACCATGTTGAATTGGTGAAACATAATAAGCTTTGAAGGGCACGATCGGGGTCGGCCAAAATAGTAAATTTCATTGAAATCGCTCCAGCCGCTTAGATTTTATTAGGTGGTGTGTGGGGGAAGAGGGGGAGGGGTGGGGATGCACACCAAGGCCCGGCGTAGGTGCGTGACGTCATGTCATGTCAGTAGGTAGGTGCGTGACGTCATGTCATGTCAGTAGGTAATCTGTGTCCTTGACTCTCCCCGCCTGCCGCTAGCTACGTGTGCGAGTGAGCTGTGTATAGTATGTCGTGGTACCCTGCAAGCCAGGCAAGTGCTTTTAGGGCCATATGACCCGGGCGCACACTGTCTACGCTGGAACTCTCAGTTCAGGGGCGCGTGGCCAGCCTGTCGCGGCTGGATTTCTCGAAGTCGTTCTTCTCTTCTCTTCATATTATTATTATTATTATTATTATTATTATTAGACTATTATTAGCCTCCGTGGCTTAGGCGGCAGCATGCCAGCCTCTCACCGCTGGGTCCGTGGTTCAAATCCCGGAAGGTTGCAGGTTCGAAACCTGGCGCAGTCAGCTGGCATTTGAGGGTGCGCAAATGCGAGGGAGCCGTGTCAGTAGATTTACTGGCACGTTAAAGATCCCCTTCGGGGCAAAATTCCGGCACCCCGGCGTCTCTAAAAGCCAGTGTAGTTAAAAGGGACATTATTATCAAATCCCGGTCACTCCATATGAGATCTGTGCTGGACAAAACGGAGGCAGACAGGTTTTTCTCCGGGTACTCCGGTTTTCCCTGTCAAAATTTCATTCCAGCAACACTCTCCACTATCATTTCATTTCATCTGCCATTCATTTAATCATTGCCCCAGAGGAGTGCGTAAGGCCTCGGCAGCCGGCACAGTTCATATCCTCGCCGCTAGATGGGGGCTTCATTCATTCCATTCCTGACCCGGTCGGAGACTGGAAGCAGGCTGTGGATTTTCATTCATTAGACTATTATTATTGGCAATAAAATGTTATTGAATACCAATATACTACGTCTCATACTGTTCCCGAGTACATTGTAGATCAATTCTCTATTATTGAATGGATTCATTTGATAGCAAAATGTTGATGTTGTTTCTTTCCCTTATTCGAAACGTACCACAAGCTTTCAATTCTCTTTGAAGCCTATCGTTAGCTCTAAACGACCTGTCTTGTTATGCCGATGGTTACTTCACATCTGATGGTGGGGTCCAGCATAAATCATGTATCCTTCTTACGGCCAATAACAATTATTATTCTATTGTACTTTTGCTTCTAACACGAGGAAGACACGAAAACATGGATCGCGTAACATTTCTGAAATGTTACAGATGCATCTTAGATCTATGTCGGTGATTCCCTTCTTAATTTTGGTGTTTGAACGGAGCTAGGTTATCAGACACTCCACAGTGGTTGCAGCATACAGTCTCACACAAGAGCAACCTTGTGCTTGACTACTCCCTTTCATGTGTACTTCTGGATACGTTTTTCTCCATAAAATATGGTGATTAGACACTTTCGCAATCAACCAGCAAGTTCATTTTGTTTTTTCCATAGATCCGCTTCAGGCTTAATTCTCAAGTATTCCTTTGGTTCCTAACTAGTAAATCACCGTCTTCGTCGTTACCACCATCTTCATCATCATCATCACCGTAATGAAAACCTAATTCGTTGTACAAACACAAATTACGCACCATGTAACCTTGCCTTCAAGCAATTCTTTCACTCTCTGTATATATGTGGCACGGTGTCCCTACATGATGATTACTATACTTTGGATGTTCATTCACTGAAAATTGCGAAATTAGCTTCGAGGTTTTCCTATGCCCAGAATATAGAATGCTATGAAAATCAAATGTTCTTAAATACGATGTGTGGATTACATATAAATATGCAATTGGATTAACTCACGACGGCTACTTGTAGTATTGGCCTTTGAGAATATTTTACGGAAGCTATTCTAACAACTCTACGAGGTGAGTTTCTCTCCGAGTTCCCATATGAATGTTCGAATTGCAGAATAAGAATGCAGAGAAAAAAAGGAAAACCTTGCTCACTGACCTGGTGCAAGTCCTCAAAATGAACAGCCCTTTGATGACTTAGGTATCATCGATACCATTTCAGTACCTCAAACCGAAATTAAATTTCTTGGTAGGCCAGGGAATCAAACCCGGACCACTGGGGCGACAGCCAAGAATGTTAGCCGCTACACCACAAGGTGACTCTTTCATTGTCAGCGCAATCTATTGCACGATGCCATGTAATTTCAGCACGAACTATAATAGTACACCTTTCTTCGTATTTTTGGCATTACATTGCCCCTGGTAAGTTAGAGAGATGGTTCGCATACCATAACCAAAGAGCCGAATAGTTCCAAAAACCAACAAACAACCGAAAGAAATACCGACAAGCTGGTTGAAAGACAGACAACAGATTTTGTAATTTTCAGAGCAAAATTGTTTTACAATGAATAGCACTCTTGGTCTCCATACTGTTGAAATAATGAAAATTGTCCTAAAACTTCAAAATTTAGAAGGATTTCATGTCAACTTGCTTATTTTGCCGTATATCTTATGTGTAGGTAAATTCCATGAGTTATTGTTTCAGGCGATGTTGAAAATACGAATAAAAGACATAAATTACCTCAGATTGCGACGGAATATTGTTCAGTTTAAAAAACTGATAAATTTACTAACGCACGTTTCTCGAATTCATATATCCCTGAACAACACCAATCTAATCTGTTGGTGAATTCAGAATCTTGTTATTGAAATACTGTAGACTATAGCTTTATAGTCCTAATGTAGTTTTTTGTTCTACCCGTAATTATTTAGGTTGCTATGAGGAAGGGGATATGGTGAGACAGTTTCCTTGTGGGAATGATATTACGGATAGATGCCCTTCATGACGTCAATCTAATGAGAGGATTTAATGACAAATGAAATTAATGAGGCAAGGTATGAAATGGTTGTGTGTGGTATTTCGAGTTCGGTGTAGTCTGACAATGCACGTTAGCGAAAGTAGCTACGTCGGCTGGTTTGTGACATTATGTCAACAAATTTAAAAAAATATTTTAACACTCCTGATTCCATACCGGCCCTGTTACTGTCACATGCATGATTACCAATATGCTTGATTCCATTTTTAGCCTACTTTCGATTTTTGCAAAAAAAAAGTAGACATGAAATCAACACAGGGCGAAAAAAGTGTGTCTGTCTGTGTGTGTGTATGTGTGTGTGTGAGTCTGTGTGTGTGTGTGTATGTGTGTGTGAGTCTGTGTGTGTGTGTCTGTGTGTGTGTGAGTGTGTGTACTCTGAATGTCTGTCCCCCCTATCAATTCGAACACGGTGAATGCGAATTGAACGAAATTTGGTAGAAAGGTAGCTCTAGCAAAGGACACCTCAGTGTCATGTTTTATATCGCCGCCATCTTGAATGAAACGTAATGGCGGCCACACAAATGTTCAAAGCTTAAATCAAATTACAACTAACCTAATCATTCGATCTCTACCAAATTTTGCAACAACATACCTTTATGGGGGGAGCATCCTTTGACCAAACCAATAGGTCATCAGCGTAATAGTTTGCGGATGGCGGCCATCTTTGTGTGAAAATCGATTCCCCCTATTAATTCGAACACGGTGCAACCGAATGGAACGAAATTTGTTACAGAGGTAGTACTAACAAAAGGCACCTCAGTGTCTTGTTTTATATCGCCGCCATCTTGACGGAAACGTAATGGCGGCCACACAAATGTTCAAAGCTTAAATCAAATTACGATTAACCTAATCATCCGATCTCTACCAAATTTTGCAACAACATACCCTTATAGAGGAAGCATCCTTTGACCAATCTAATAGGTCATTAGCCTAATAGCTTGCGGATGGCGGCCATCTTTGTGTGAAAATCAATTCCCCCTATTAATTCAAACACGGTGAAACCGAATGGAACGAAATTTGGTACAGAGGTAGCACTAGCAAAGGGCATCCTAGTGTCGTGTTTTATATCACCGCCATATTGACAGAAACGTAATGGCGGCCACACAAATGTTCAAAGCTTAAGTTAAATTACGACTAACATAACCATCCGATCTCTACCAAACTTTGCAACAACATACCCTTATGGAGGGAGCATCCTTTGACCAATCTAATAGGTTATTAGCCTAATACTTTGCGGATGGCGGCCATCTTTATGTCAAAATTGATTCCCCCTTATTAATTCGAACACGGTGAAACCGAATGGAACGAAATTTGGTACAGAGGTAGCACTAGCAAAGGGCACCTCAGTGTCATGTTTTATATCGCCGCCGACTTGACTGAAACGTAATGGCGGCCACACGAATGTTCAAAGCTTAAATCAAATTACGATTAACCTAATCATCCGATCTCTACCAAATTTTGCAACTACATACCTTTATGGAGGAAGCATCCTTTGACCAATCTAATAGGTCATCAGCGTAATAGTTTGCGGATGGCGGCCATCTTTGTGTGAAAATCGATTCCTCCTATTAATTCGAACACGGTGCAACCGAATGGAACGAAATTTGGTACAGAGATAGCACTAGCAAAGGACATCTCAGTGTCATGATTTATATCGCCGCCATATTGACAGAAACGTAATGGCGGCCACACAAATGTTCAAAGCTTAAGTTAAATTACGACTAACATAACCATCCGATCCCTACCAACCTTTGCAACAACATACCTTTATGGAGGGAGCATCCTTTGACCAATCTAATAGGTTATTAGCCTAATAGTTTGCGGATGGCGGCCATCTTTATGTCAAAATTGACTCCCCCTATTAATTCGAACACGGTGGAACCGAATGGAGCGAAATTTGGTACAGAGGTAGCACTAGCTAAGGGCACCTCAGTGTCATGTTTCATATCGCCGCCGACTTGACTGAAACGTAATGGCGGCCACACGAATGTTCAAAGCTTAAATCAAATTACGATTAACCTAATCATCCGATCTCTACCAAATTTCGCAACTACATACCTTTATGGAGGGAGCATCCTTTGACCAATCTAATAGGTCATTCGCCTAATAGTTTGCGGATGGCTGCCATCTTTGTGTCAGAATCGATTCCCCCTATGAATTCAAACACGATGAAACCTAATGGAACGAAATTTGGTACAGAGATAGCACTAGCAAAGGGCATCTCAGTGTCATGATTAATATCGCCGCCATATTGATAGAAACGTAATGGCGGCCACACAAATGTTTAAAGCTTAAATCAAATTACGACTAACATAACCATCCGATCTCTACCAAACTTTGCAACAACATACCTTTATGGAGGGAGCATCCTTTGACCAATCTAATAGGTCATTAGCCTAATAGTTTGCGGATGTCGGCCATCTTTATGTCAAAATTGATTCCCCCTATTAATTCGAACACGGTGGAATCGAATGAACGAAATTTGGTACAGAGGTAGCACTAGCAATGAGCACCTCAGTGTCATGTTTTATATCACCGCTATCTTGACGGAAACGTAATCGCGGCCACCCAAATATTAAAAGCTAAAATGTAATTACGACCAACCTAATAATCTAGTCTCTACCAAATTTTGCAACACCATATCTTTATGTGGGAAACGTATTCTGACCAAACTGCAAGAACATCAGCCCAATAGTTTGCAGATGGTGGCCAAGTATGTGTGCAAATCGATTCCCCCTATCAATTCAAACACGGTGGAACCGAATTGAACGAAATTTGGTACAGAGGTAGCACTAGCAAAGGGCACCTCATATTCATGTTTAATATCCCTATAGCACGTTGTATTTCAACAAGCTACTACAACCAACATTCAATCATACTCCTTGAAAAGGACAAAGAGTTATAACAATACCCATGTATTTAGGAGAAAGTAGGCTATATGTTCTTTACTGAACATCTTGTTAGGATTATTATATCTCGCTGCACCTGCTACATCACCCAAAAAGTAGGGGCAGATGACCTCGTAGTTCCGCCCCTTAAAACAACAATAACTAACCCAACAAGTAGTTCCGTGAAGAATTATACAGCCTATTTTCATATATCCTACTTATGTTAATTGCCTCTATCAACATACAAAAGTTCAGTTTGATTGCTGTAATAGATTCGCAGATATTGAGAACCGGCTAAATATTGCGCATGGTCGCCATGTTGGATTTTTATATCTGTAGGTCTTAGAGTTATGTACTCTTACGTGAAGTGTATTGTGTACGTGTAGTATTCAAACTTCAATCGCATGATTAGGACACAAGAAGTAAAAACGAGATTTTAAAATTTCGCACAGCTGCCATCTTGTGGTTACGGAAACAAATGAAAAAATTATATGCCAGTGGATTAACATTTGTAGAAGGATTTACTGTACCAAGTGTCACTGCACTCGGATGGTTAAATTGCGAGAAACGACCATGTGAATATTTATATTTCGCGTCGCCGCCATGTTGGATTTGTGATCACCAGGTTATTGAAATTCCTATAGGTGAACTTATGTTCATAGCCCCAATGAAGATTAAAAAAATTAGTTTGATTGCTGTAATAGATTCGTAGATATTGAGATCCATCTAAATATTTCGGATGTTCGCCATGTTGGATTGTTATATGTATAGGCCATAGAGTCTCGTACCATTAAAGGAAAATTATTCCAAGGGTTCATTACTCAAACTCTCACTTCGATCGCATGATTACGACACAAGAAATAAAAACTTAATTCTAAAATTCGCACATTCGCCATCTTGAGGTTATGTAAACAATTGAACTAATATAGATACCAGTGCATTACAATGTGTATAAACATTTCCTGTACCAAGTTTCATTGCGTTTGGATCATTAAATCGCGAGAAAGGTCTATTTAAATTTTTCAAATTCGCTTGGCTGCCATATTCGTTTTTTAGTTAACCGGTTTTTGAAAGTCTTATAGATGAAATTCCAGTAGTGCCCTTTATCTCCGTACAAAATTTCAGGGTGATATCTCTAATAGTTTCAGAGATATAGAATGCCAGTGAAATATTTCGCACAGCCGCCTTCTTGAGGTTATATAAACAATTGAATGAAGTTAGATGTCGGTACATTACAATGTGTATAAACATATACTGTACCAAGTTGCATTGCGTTTGGTTGGTTAAATCGTGAGAAACGTCCATTTAAAAGTCGCAACTTTGCTTGGCCGCCATGTTGGTTCTTTAGTTATCAGGTTTTCAAAAATCACATTGGTGAACTTCTAGTAGTTTCCTTTATCACCGTGAAATATTCCAGGGTGATATCGGTAATAGTTTCGTAGATATCGAATGCTGGTGAAATATTTCGCACAGCCGCCATGTTGGTTTGGTGGGATGTAACAAAATTTGAAGGGCACGGTTGGGGTGGTGTGGAATGGTGCTATGAACTTACCGAGTTTCATTGCAATCGCTCCAGCGGTTTAGAAGTTATTAGGGGGGGACACACCATATCACACACACACACACACACACGCGCACACAGAGACAGACACACTGACAAAAGGTGATCTCATAAGCTTATTTTTTCATAAATGAAAATAGGCTAAAAAGTATGCAACTTCTTGTATCCTTGTTGCAGATCTGGTTCATGTACGTCCAAATATCATGTTTTATACGTCTTCGGTGTGTTTCTTTAAGATGTGTCTTTCCCACTATGGTATGTTTGTGCTCCCCAGGTACAAAAGACGTTATGAGCACGGCAGACCACAAGCATATTATGACAAAATGTTGGCTCCAGGGCGCCTAGTGTCCAGGCTCTGCGCTCAGTACTAAACGTACTTCAGCACCCTGTCAAATGGACAGTGCTTGTGCGACTAAGCGCTGCAGTGATGATGTCGTGCTGCACTGCTCAGAAATAGGCAGAATAGGGCTGCGCTTCACCTGCTAGCACTGCTTCACCTTGCCCATTGGACGGCCCTGGTGCACACACACGGACAAAAGGTGATCTCATAAGCCTATTTTTCATAAATGGAAATAGGCTAAATACGAGATTTTTAAATTTCGCACAGGCGCCATCTTGTGGTTATGAAAACAATTCAGTTTGATTGCTGTCATTGATTAGTTGACATTGAGAATCGTCTAAATATTTCTAAATATGTGTAGACCATTGAGCTATGTAGGCTACAATTAGATGACGATTATTGCGTACGGTAGGTTCATTGTTCAAACGTTGGCTACGATCGCATGATTAGGACACAAGAAATTAAAACTTAATTTTTAAATTTCACACAGGCACCATCTTGCGGTTATGTAAACAATTGAGCTGAATAAGATATCAGTGCATTACAAGGTGTATAACATTTGCTATACCATTTGACGGTGCTCGAATGGTTTAATCGCGAAAAAAAAAAAAAGATCTATTTTAATGTATCAACTTCGCTTGGCCCCCTTGTTCGTTTGTTACTTAACAGGAATTTTGAGAGTTCCATCTAGTAGTTCATTTTATCACCGTACAAAATGTCAGGGTGATATCTGTAATAGTTTCGGAGATATGGAATGCCAGTGAAATATTTCGCACAGTCGCCATGTTGGATTGGTGAGCTGTAATAAAATTTGAAGATCACGGTCGGGGTCGGACAAAATAGTACAATGACCTTACCGAGTTTCATTGAAATCGCTCCAGCCGTTTATATTTTATTAGGTGGGGACACTCACATACTCACACACACGGACTAAATGAGATGTCATAAGCCTATTTGTTCATAAATGAAAATAATAAAGAAAGCTTTTCTTTCGGTCAGCACGAAATTCGTGTTACCGACTAAATAGCTTTCTTCATTAGAAATAACCATCACTGAAAAATGGCTTCTATCACTACTAAATGAAAATAGGATACCAAGTAAACGAAAAGCAAGAACGGAAGGTTTCATTTAGGAAAGAAATACTCTTATTGGTCACAAAGGAGTGAAAGTTTGCCTTATATGGCAACACTGCGAGAAGGTGAGTTCGATTCCCATCTTAGCTATCTTAGAGTGTTTTTCTGGGGTTTCCCACTTCCACTCCAGGAAAATGCGTGGATAGTTCCTAAGTCAAGGCCATTGCCAACTCCAAAAATAACAAAGTTTATCAGACTTCAACTACATGGGACTGATGAACAATAGGCTATGTTCCAAACCCCTATATGAAGCAACAAGAAATATTTCGAATCAATGGGATCCATCGTATTGATTTTAGGAAACATGTTTCTAACGTAGGCTACAATATGACCGCGATCGAAACGAGCAAGGTGCCTTGCCCTGTCTGATGGGGCAAGCGCTCATATTGAAATCATTATGTTGATTATTATTGATATTTCAAGAAGTAATTATCCTATGTTTGAATAAATAATTGGCCTGGAATTACATATGGCCCATCATCGTCAGTTCACGGTCACCTTCCATGCTTGTCCGGGAAGCGGGCAAATAGACACTTCCATAACGTTATTGACGAGATTCTTTTCTGAAATAACGGAATCAATTTCTCCGCTTAGAATAATGTTACTGATAGCGCATAGCTGGTAAAAATCGCATGTATACCGTTATTAGACTTATAACGTTGTTGGTGGGTTCGCATTTCAAAATAACTGAATTAATTTTTCTGCCCTGAATAACGTTATTGATAGCGTATGGCTGGTAAAATTCGCTCGTATACCGTTACTAGACATAACGTTATTGGCGGGTTCGCATTTTTAATAACGGAATTATTTTTCTGCCATGAATAACGTTATTGACAGCGCAAAGCCCGTAAATATCGCTCGTATACCGTTACAAAGCTTATAACGATATTGGTGGGTTCACATTTCTAAATAACGGATTTAATTTTTCTGCCCTGAATAACGTTATTGATAGCGTATAACAGGTTAAAATCTCTCGTATACCGTTACTAGGCTTATAACGTTATTAGTAGGTTGCATTTTGAAATAACCGAATCGATCACTCTGCCTGAATAACGTTATTGATGGCGCGCAGCGGGTCAAAATCGCTGTCATACCGTTACTAGACTTATAACGTTAATAACGGGAGCGCATTTTAAAATAACGGAATCTTTTCCTCTGCTGGTTATAACGTTAATAGCACAAACCAGGGAAAATTACACACATCAAAAAAAGTTTTGCATCACCTCGGTTCCCAGATCTCCGGCATATAGACGTTGACTGTGTATATTGTATCCAAGATACAGTCCCTTTGACTGTTCATAGATGTCACTAAAACTGCTCAAAGATGTAAACAACCATGCATGAGCAGGGCCTATTTGACGGAGGGGGTACGACAGCCGATCAGTTCCAGTCATTCCACCAGGACGAAGGTACGCTGCTCATGTTGTCTGTAGTTCTACCATGCCTAGAAGGTCAATACCGCAGTTCGATCGCGTCCGCATTGTTACTTTGTGTCAAGAAGGGCTCTCAACAAGGGAAGTTTCCAGGCGTCTCAGAGTGAACCAAAGCGATGTTGTTCGGACATGGAGGAGGTACAGAGATACAGGAACTGTCGATGACAGGCCTCGCTCAGGCCGCCCAAGGGCTACTACTGTAGTGGATGACCGCTACTTACGGATTGCCGCTCGGAGGAACCCTGACAGCAATGCCACCATGTTGAATAATGCGTTTCGTTCAGCCACAGGACGTCGTGTTTCAACTCAAACTGTGCGCAATAGGCTGCATGATGCGCAACTTCACTCCCGACGTCCATGGCGAGGTCCAGCTTTGCAACCCCGACACCATGCAGCGCGGTACAGATGGGCCCAACAACATGCTGAATGGACCCCACGGAATTGGCATCACGTTCTCTTCACCGATGAGTGTCGCATATGCCTTCAACCAGACAATCGTCGGAGACGTGTTTGGAGGCACCCTGGTCAGGCTGAACGTCTTAGACACACTGTCCAGCGAGTGCAGCAAGGTGGTGGTTCCCTGATGTTTTGGGGTGGCATTATGTGGGGCCGACGTACGCCACTGGTGGTCATGGAAGGCTCCGAAACGGCTTTACGATACCTGAATGACATCCTCCGACCCATAGTGCAACCATATCGGCAGAATATTGGAGAGGCATTTGTCTTCATGGACGACAATTCTCGACCTCATCGTGCACATCTTGTGAATGCGTTCCTTCAAGATAACGACATCGCTCGACTACAGTGGCCAGCATGTTCGCCAGACATGAACTCTATCGAACATGCCTGGGATATGTTGAAAAGGGCTGTTTATGGACGTCTTGACCCACCAACCACTCTGAGAGATTTACGCCGAATTGTCGTTGAGGAGTGGGACAATTTGGACCAACAGTGTCTTGATGAACTTGTGGATAGTATGCCACGACGAATACAGGCATGCATCAATGCAAGAGGACGTGCTACTGGGTATTAGAGGTAGTGGTGTGTACTGCAATCTGGACCACAAATGCTGAAAGTCTAGCTGTATGATGGTACAACATGCAATGTGTGGGTCTCATGAGCAATAAAACGAGCTGAAATGTTGTTTGTGTTGATCTCTATTCCCTTTGTATTTAAAGGTTCCGGAACTCTTGGAACCGAGGTGATGCAAAACTTTTTTTGATGTGTGTATAACCCCTTATTTCGTTGCCGCACTAAAAACGTTATTCATATACCATTTGTTTTGGGTACGGAAGCAGTAACGTAACAAAATTTAATTCGTTATTTCTGACAATTCTGTTACGTTATGAAGCCTTGATCGTTCTACAAACTGAAGCGGGATTCATCTGTGAAGAACACATGCCTCCACTCATTCATGGTCCAGTATCGACGCTGACATCTCCACCGTAACCGGGCCCATCTCTGTGCTGGAGTGAGCGAGGCACACACCGCTGGACGTCAGGCAAACAGCCGTGCTGTTCTGAGATTCCGGTACACAGTTTGCCGGGAAACGCCAACCCCTGAGACGGCTGCAAGCTCCACCGACAATTGTCTTGCAGGTGCACTCCGATTTCGTCGGGCGGTTAAGGCCAGATATCGGTCCTGCTGTGGGGTGGTTACTCTTCGTCGACCTGCTACTGGCCTACAACTAACTTCTCCTGTGTCTCCAAATCGTCTCCATTGCCTGAAAATGATGATTAATGGCACATTCAAGGATACGGTGACTTCGGTCTGTGTTTAACCTGCTTCCAAGTGGCCGAGTATTCTACCCTGAAGAACGGGGTCCTAATTGCGTCTTTGTGCCATTATCTTGTCACGTTCACCACGAGGCTACACAACGCAAACAGGCAAACAGGACTGACGGAATATGGGGCACAGGCACTGGCTGTGTTTACCTTGCGGTTACGCCGCTAGTCAAAGCAGGGAATGCTCCTTTCCTATACAGAGCGAACACGTAAGGTTGGTAGGTGCATATATCGTGCGATTTGCGGTCTATTACCTGTTGCCCTGCTTATTCGTAACTTATGCTTAACTTTTGGACACTAGTGTAGAAATAATATTAATGATAATATTAAGGATAAATTTGATTAATCGGTTACGTAGCACAAACAAATCAGCCAAATAACGACACAAAGGCTATGGTTAGTGCCAACAAGCTAACAGCTAAATTAACTCGGTTAGAGGAAATTTAGTTCCCGATTGTTGGTATATAGCCTCGCCTTTACAGGGCTCTGCACGCTCATGTTTGCTGTCGTCCACCTGGTTTACATTATGGAGCCTGGTAACCAGACACTGAAGGAGATCATGTTTGAATGCTACCGTTGGAAGTCGTACGATTATTATTCTGTGGTTTCCTGACCTATCCACGGACGGTACATTCTAACAGGTCACTTATTCAACATAGTTAATAATTGCAAACAATTCTCAATGTGTGACAAATTGCTCAATTACACCATACACCCCTGCCCCCCAGTGTAACAGATATTTTCATAGACAACACTGAAAGAATGGCTTCAAATTTTAGATACGTGTCGACCTCATTCTCTGTCGGGATATCAGCATCAGCGGTAGTTTGTCCAAATGAAACTTTTTTTGAAATCAGCTGAATAGACGTCGGGATAGACACTCGGCCGTCCTTTTGCCTTTTCTCCGGACCTATAGAAATGTGAATATGTGTTAAATACACTCGACACATCAGTTGGTGGATATAGGTCGAAAATATCCAGGCTAGCTCACCTTCCTTTACGACATGACTAATACATATTAATATATAATAATACACTCCATGAGCGGTCATGAGGGCATTAAAGTCGTGCCCTGTGTCGACGCGATGACAACGTCAAGTATACTGTACATAAAAGCACGAACTACTACTGTATACCAATAATCAATCAAATTTTCATTTTCTTCAGCCAAATGTATGAAATGCTTGTACTTTTCTAGTCAAAAACGTATTTGCTAACCATACTCTACCTGTAACGAGACGCTTCAGAAATAAAAAGATATTCTACACTGATTGATCTGAAGTCTGCTATTCATTTGTCAATCATAAAACTGTGTTTCTTGCAGGAAAATGTCAAAGAGTATGCTATTGTGTTTGTCCTGAATTCCTTTGTGAGTATCAAAATAAAGATCGCCTTGAAGCCATATTTCAGTGTTGCCATATTAACAATTAATATTGTATCTTTCAGTCGGTCAACATAAGAATTAATCCAATTACTGGAATATGTGAAAAAAAACTGAAATAAATTATTACGGATTAAGATTTATATATATTATTGAGTACTATTGGAGAAGAAAACTCAGGGACAAGATGTGTTGTTCGACAATCGAGCATCATCAGATCCAAATATACAAGACAAATAGCTCTACAAAACAACATCAAACCTACAGTGACTGTCCTCTAAAAAACAAAATACAAAATACAAGAAAACACGCCAGAAAACTTAGTAAGTGTGGTAATTATTACTGAAACATATTAAAGCAATAAGCTGAAAAAAGAGCTATTCATTTTAATGTTGCAGAACTTAGATATGACTATCCCATCAACAAAAGTGGTATTCTTCCCCCAAACTATTCTATCTTCGTAGATGGATTAGCCCTTATGGTGCCGCGGGGCTGAGAGAGTATCTGTAAAGATGCCAACCGATTTTTCTAATTTTATTTAGTGTTATTTGCAGACACACAGCGCTAAAACAGTTGTAACGAAGACAACGCGGGAACCATTATTTCTCAGAATATATCGATAAGTTTAAGTTCCGTGAATAACTGCTTCTAGTCTGGAGAACGTATAGATCGCACGAGGAAGAGACGCGTGGGTCTAGTGGCGAAGTAGGAGAAACTTATTGATGAAAATTGAAAGCTGAAATTTATGAAGAATTACTGGCTATGTGTTTATGAAGTCACCAGAAGAAATTTCATGGTAATCGAACGAGGGACAATGGAGTTAGTAGTTTTTTACGGATCTTCACTGAGCGATGAGAGTGAATATGTAAATGTTTGGGTGAGTCCAGTCGAAGGACGAGCCAGGGAGGTGATTTGATCAGCGGAGCCAGCAGTCTTCTACATCGGGCGCAGAAGAGTATTTAAGCGGTCGCAGCGGAGCTGTGAGTTAGTTCAGCCTTCAACAGTCTGAAGTCAGTCTGAAGTTCAGCAGTCATCAGTCTTGGTCAGCCTTCAGTCATGCATCGTAATTGCAAACTATAACCTACTACGAATAACTGCTTCTATAGTAGGTAGTCTGAAATTCTTTTGAAATACCAATCTGAATTGTTCTCAAATAAAATCTACAATTTGGGGCCATTTTTATACAGAATGTGCTAGGGAATACTTTTTACCCAGTTAGGAGAGTTTAGTGGGACCAATCTGCTTTCCGGATTCGATTAGAGCATTCTCTATTACCCAAACCCAGGCTAGAATACGATAATGCCTACCGTGTTGCGTGGAAAAATATTCCTTACCCAAGGTAGACGAGTTTTAATAATAGGAATCTACGCATTTGGACACTCACAGATCGTAAGCGTATTTCCTATGAAACCAAGTTGTTTTGTCAAAGCTGCAATAATTGGTAAAATTCTAAAAACAACGGTGAAAATAATAACAAGTTTGAAAATGTGAACTGAGTGGGGTAAGACCACTGTAACGCTTTTAGTAGCACAAGCTACCAGGTCAGATAGTCACGGAAGTAATCGTGGACTATATCAGTGTATGAACGCGAACGCGAGTATGATGTGTTAAATACCGAGTGGGTAGGATTGATGCGGATTTGAGTGCTGAGGAAGATGACGGCGAGCGTGAACGCGGAAAGAAGCGAGGTCATGCGTGGCAAGTGGCATGTCAAGAGACCCTTCGAACCGTGGAATTAAACTAAAACTTCATCACGTCGTTAACATCGGATAAATGTGAGCTAAATCTGACCATGTATTTTAGTAGCTAGTGAGATGCATTTGGAACATTTCTTTTCTTTAAAATATCAACACTATTAGTCATTTGAAACAAATGTGTATCTTTTCACAAATTTGCGAACTCTCAGGAAGAATCCTTTGATTTATGATAGACAGGATAGTCAAGTGACAGGAGTATTAGGTCAACGATGATTTTGTTGAGTGACAAGCAGATGTCCTATTAGTTTCGATTTTTCGAATTCACAATAGATAGAAATGCTATCGCAGTTAAATTGACTTCTGGACATTTCAAGTAATTGGCCATAGGTCTAGTGTTATAAAAATTAATTATAGCATAAAATAATAATAAATATTATTAAGATAGCAATTAGTTGAATTTTATAAACAATTTTGAAGGATTAAAGAATAATTATTTATAATTCAGTATCTAAACTTGACATATTTTCCCACTATAAAACAGCACATTTTAAGCAATGAGAAAATGTCAAAGGAATGTGTTATTTAATTGGCAGAGAAAATCGGATAGGAGTTATCCATTATACAAGTTTGAGATGTTGCACATTCAAGAAATGCACTATAGGAGAAGAACACGAACGGAAGGTAATCGAAATAAGATAACGTGTATAAAATTGGGAATACATTGTTAAATAGTGGAATAGAAAGGGTTAATCGACCGAATATTCATAAACAATTATAAAAAGAAATTGTGTTATCACTAACAGCTATATGATGCTTGAATACATTTCTAGGAGGTTGTCAGAGTGACAAAATAACACTAAAGTGAAATACAAGTGTATTAGTTGTTGTATTTGAAGGGTATGCAGTGTATAGTGCTGGCATATACAAGATGATAAAAATAATGAGTTGTATGGACACGATGCATCGGCCGCAGGGAGATAGTATCCCAATAAGAATGAATAATGTTGTAAGAAATGAAAGTGAATATTAAATTGTTAATAGTGAAAAGACGGGTAAGACATTGTAGTCGTCCCAAATTTTTGTCTTATTCAAACGTCATTGGTAGAAATCCGTTTATCTTCTTTCTTTCTTTCTTTCTTCCGAATTTGGCCGCCTGTGGACCGCATGGAACCTATGGCTTTCTGGTTAACCTCCTCTTCTCTTCCCAAAACCTCTTCATTCGTTCACTTCTGATCTTTCGCTCCTCCTCGGATATTACCAGTTTGGCTCTAATTTTAGGTGCTTTCTCCTCGAAAATCTTGATGTTGTCAATTCGGTTTCTGAACTCTTTTCTGTTGTGGATCACATCCACTGTGAGTCCACTTTCCTTGGCGTCTCTTTTAACCTCTTCTACCCACTTAGTTGTAGCCTTCAGCTCTGTAATATACTTGAATATCCTCTTAGTCAGTCGGTTCTCGTCCATTCTCACCAAATGTCCGTAGAATTTCAACCTTCGCTTCCGCATTGTGACAGTAATTTTTTCAGTATGTTTATAGAGGTCATCATACTTTCTGTTCTTCCATGTCCCGTCAGCAGTTTTCTGTGGTCCTAAAATTTTCCGCAATCTTTTCCTCTCCTTTTTTTCCAGTTCCTGAAGATCCCCTTTTTTATTCAGTGTCAAGCACTCCGAGGCGTACAGACCCTCTGGCTTTACTACTGTGCTATAGTGTCTGAGTTTTGCCTTGTAGGATATTGCTCGTTTGTTGTATCTGTTCTGGGTTAACCTATAAGCCAAATCCAATTTTCTAGCTCTTGCCCTATTTGCTTCTTTATCCAGCCCATTGGGTTCTATCCATTCACCTAGATATTTAAACTTCTCAGTTCTTTTGACAGTCCCATGTTTCACTTTTATGTGTCTCTCTCCAAGGTGTCTGTACTCCATGTATTCTGTCGTTTCATAGGAGACTTTAAGACCCGTTTTCTCAGCGATTTCGTGCAGAGTATCCAGCATTTTTTGGGCATCATCTCGGCTTTGGGCTAAGAGGGCAAGATCATCAGCAAAGGCCAAACATTTAATTTCCAGGTTCTGTCCTTTCCTTCCCAGATGTATCCCCCTTACTCCTTTCATGTCCAAAGCTTCCTCCCAGGTTCTCATGATTTTCTCCAGAACAATGTTGAAGAGGATAGGTGATAAGCCATCTCCTTGTCTGACCCCTGTTTTTATTTCAAAAGGATCAGAGATTTCTCCGAAGAACTTCACTTTTGAGATGGTATCCGTTAGAGTTTGTTTGATTATTTCTCTCGTCTTCCTGTCAATTCCGAACTCCTCTAGGCTGTTAAATAAAGTCTGCCCGTCAATTGAGTCGTACGCCTTCTTGAAGTCAACGAATATTACTACAGTGTTCTGGCTTCTCAAAGCTCTTGATCTGAGGATGCTCTTGAGGTTGAATATTTGTTCTGCGCACGATCTCCCCTTTCTAAAGCCAGCTTGATATTCACCTATGAGGTGGTCTGCTTGTTTTTCAACTCTGTTCAGCAGTACTTTGGAGAGTATCTTGTATGCGACTGGAAGTAGAGAGATCCCTCTGTAGTTGTCGATGTTCGCCCGATTACCTTTCTTGTGAAGTGGGTGTATAAGGGCACATTTCCAGTCTTTCGGGATCATTTCAGTTTTCCAGATTTCTTCTATGATGCCGTGTATTTTTTCTGCAGCCATTTCTCCTCCGAACTTCCACATTTCTGCAGCGATGCCATCTTCGCCTGGTGCTTTGTTGTTTTTAAGCTCGTTTATTATGCGCTTTACCTCATCTAAACTTGGTGGGTTGGAATCCGGGTTCTCATAGGATGGATTCTGAGTATTCAATCTTTCCACAGGTTCTTCACAGTTCAGCAGCACTTTGAAATAGTCGGCCAAAAGTTGACAGTTTTCCTTGTCGTTCGTAGCTATACTACCATCTTTCCGTTTGAAGCACAGACTTTGTGACTGATATCCCTGTAGTTCCTCTTTGAAGGTTCTGTAAAACTCTCGCGTGTTGTTTTTTCGAAAATCTTCTTCTACCTTTTCCACCCTACTTCTGTCGTAGTTCCTCTTCTCTGATCTTATGATCTTAGCAGTTCTCTTCCTTACTTCCCTGAAATCTTCCCACCTCTCCTCGGTCTTGTTGGAGTGCCATCCCTTCCAGGCTTGTAGTCTTTTGTCAAGAGCTTCGTCACACTTTTCATTCCACCACCTATGTTTTCGTTAAATCCGTTTATCATATTTGATCTATTTTATCTACGGACTATTCGAAGAAGCCGGTTGAGCGAAGCGATTAAAATACCCTAGATTCGACTGAAACCTTACTGAATGCCTTGGAAATATTGAAAGAATGAAATTAAAGAAGTTATCTTGAGAAATAGAAATTCATGTTTAATTATTGCATTGGAGTGCATCAAATCGAGATGACAGTGCCATAGTTAATGTTTATATGCAATGAGAGATCAGAGATCTTGTTAGTTTATATCTGCAGTGGAGAAATTATGAATCTTAATATTGCTGGGAAAAATAAATATGAATAATATTGGAAATTAAAAATAAATATGATAAAATAGATAGTGAATTAAATAATTAATAATTTGGGTTGGAAAATAAAATAATTAAATCAAATTATGGAAAATTAAATAAGTTAAATTTGTTAATAAATTGATTATTAATGAAGCAATAATAATAATAAAATTCTTTAGGATTGGATAATTAAAATCAATTACGAGAATAAATTAATGTGTAATTAAAATGTTGTTTATGTTGAATTTATTTATAAAAAATATGAGTAACTTGAAATTAAATGAAATAATAGCAGGAATGATATTTGAAAGATTTAATAATGAATTTATGATGAAAATTATTTGAATTAAGAGTTCTAGTTAGAACAATATTAATATTTGAAAATGATGTTATTCAAATCTTGATATTGGAAACAGATTAATCAGAAATTGAGAAAGATTACTCACACGAATAATTCTTACCATATGTAACAACAGACCATCGAGAATTTAATTTTGAGTTATAAAAATTTGAAAATAGAAATAGTGTGGTTTAAAATGTTAGAAATTTCAGATATCTATAAATTCGAAGATATTTATCTGCTTATGATAAATGAAATCTAATTCTGAGATAAGATCGAAGTAAAGATTACGAATATTTTGCATTGCAAGGTATTTTGATAAGTGATGTTGATTATTTTTGGAATTGATTGTTAGATAACTGCGATAATATGTACATATTCAAACACAGAGGTCAGACGAACTGATTATTTATTCTGAACCACCGGAAATTAATTAGAAGTGTAAATAGTGTGATAAATTATTCCCGAATGGATTACTAAATTTCCTGGATATCGATGAGTGAAAAACTACAATCCAAACAAGTTTGAGAAATACTACATGTGGGAAACATTATTGTTCCCAAGTGTTAGTATTTTATGTTTGTTTGTTGTGTGGGAGTTTATTGATTTTTTTTTGAGATTCAACTTCACAACTTAATTTTAAGATAAAATGAAATTGTGCTATTTATATTCCTCCTTTCTCTTATCCCTGTTTGCATACTATCGCGAACAGTTACTTTAGATTGCGCCCATATAGACCATGATATGTCTGATTTCGTGCTAAACTGTCTTAGATTATTTGCAGATGTGTTCGTTGGACCTCGGTCTAAAAGGGGAGGAAACGTGCCCCTTTCAGCGAAGGAGATATAAAGAAGGCTTTAGGGCTAGGTCAAGTGTGTGAGTGAATTTTCAACTGATGGCGACGACTTTGATTTTACTGATGATAATCCGCCTACTGGAAGCCTCCGTGGCTTAGGCGGCAGCACAACGGCCTCTCACCGCTGGGCCCGTGGTTCAAATCCCGGTCACTCCATGTGAGATCTGTGCTGGACAAAACGGAGGCAGACAGGTTTTTCTCCGGGTACTCCGGTTTTCCCTGTCAAAATTTCATTCCAGCAACACTCTCCACTATCATTTCATTTCATCTGTCATTCATTTAATCATTGCCCCAGAGGAGTGCGTCAGGCCTCGGCAGCCGGCACAGTTCATATCCTCGCCGCTAGATGGGGGCTTCATTCATTCCATTCCTGACCCGGTCGGAGACTGGAAACAGGCTGTGGATTTTCTCAATCCGCCTACTGTCGACCAAAATATTATGTGCACTCGAGTTTGAAGGTTGTTTGTGAATTAACCAATAGACCTACATAAAATCCAATAACATCATCATTTTTGTCGTTCTATTTTACGTTAGTTCATGTAGGTTTGGAATTTTAAATTTATATTTCAATATTTTTTTATCGCAGTTGAAACACAAAAAGTGCCCATTTTTAAGCGTGTTTCAACCATGCTTCATATTTAAGAATTATTATCTCACAAACCCGTAATCAGATTGAATCCCAATTTTAACACAATATGCATTGGAATGTTGTTTAACTGGCTTATTAATTTTAAAATTTTGTGTCTTCAAGAACGAAAGTTGTTAACATTTTTGTAAGGTAACTTTTTCTTGGCTCGGGGTCGTTGGAAAATGTAGTTCTTGGTTGCGTTGTAATCCTTATACATCAAAAGGTTATGCTGTATGACTGTGAAATACGTCAAATAATTCACTTATTTTATATAGGTTTGTATTTGTACGGGGAATTAAGACATGGTTCACCAGTTAGCCGCTCCGGGGAATGCTGTACAGCGTTGCTGATATGGAGCCCTTCACTTCGGAGCGAGGCTCGCCATGACGCGTGATAGAGCCCATCTTGGCAACGTTGTACAGCTTTCACCGGAGCGGCTAACTGGTGAACCATGTCTTAATTCCCCGTACAAATAAAAACCGATATAAAATAAGGGAATTAATTAACTTATTTCACAATCATACAGCATACCTTTTTGATGTATAAGGATTACAACGCGACCAAGAACTACATGTTCCAACCACCCCGAGCCGAGAAAAAGTTACCTTACAAAAATGATAACAACTTTGTTTCTTGGACACACACAATTTTTAAATTAATAAACCAGTTATACAACCTTCCAATGTATATTTTGTTAAAATTTGGATTCGATCTGATGACGGGTTTGTGAGATAATTGATACATTACTATTTTATGATACTAATTTCGACGCTATTTCCATCTAGCGGTAATTGCTTGATATACTAAGAGATTGTATTTACCGGCTATCTCTCGTAAATATGAAATGCGCCCCAATGAGAATGTTAGCTTGACCAAAGGAACTTGTAACAACAATATAGAGATCCGTGATTGTCACGACGAGGAGATGACTGAGAACACCATGACCGGTTTACAGTCTAGAAGATATTAAAATGTTTTAAAATTAAGTTTGGAATTACCTTGTTACGATTTAAACCTTCTCCTTTTGGATATCCGTGTTCTTCGTGCTCATTTGAAACGACACCAAGATTGAGCATCGATATATATATTGAAGCTGTCGCCTAGAACGTCTAGTCATCTCATGAAAGCTAAGTCCTTTACCGTTTGAAGTATCATGCATGAAAATGTAATTAGAAGTTGCCGACTAAGAAAAACATCCTCCAATCTTTGGTGTTAGCAGAGACCCTTTATTATATAAATAGGTTAGGAGATCTTTCTGGTTTGAGGTTAAGTTGTTAACTTGTGTAATTGTTCCCTTGTTATTATATATACGTAGTGGGCGATCGCGTTGGTTTTATTTTAAGGGGTTTGTATCTTTCGGGTTTTGTAATTTTGCCTTTTCACTCGCGTGTTGTTGCGTTTTGTTATGCTGGATAATGGAATGTTTAAGAGTGAATGCCTAGTGTTTTATTTTGGCGTTCTACCATGGGGTTAGCTCGCTGTTTACGTAGATCTACCATGGGGTTAGTTCCACGTGTTGTTGTTGTCGGTTTCGCTGGATGATAATTGAGGGTTATTTTGTTGTTTCATGTATTTGTGTTTTGTGTATTTAATTTAAGACTACGTATTCCTCCTTAACATTCCATTATAAGCTCGTGTTCTTTCCTTGTGGGTGGGTAGATATTGTTTGTTTAACGTGGGTCTTGACTGGACAGTGGTTCCTTGTGTTTCTTTTAGTCCAGTCAAGAAACGACGCGAGAGCTCGTTATGTTATTAAATGAGATCTATCGGTTATTATTTCGGGTGGTAGTATGTGTGCTTCTTACATCAGTCCGGAGGTTGTGATTGGTGCTCATATCGCCTCAAGTTATGTAACTGAATCTTATACTTCGTTCGAGAAGAAGTCTTATTCTGGACGTTCATGAAATCATTTTTGTTGGTTATTAATTTTGGGATTGTTATTTGTTTGTTTCTTATCGTGGTAAATGTTTGAACTGATCTATGTTTCGTAAGGGGTTGGTATGTCACGTCATGTCATGTTTTAGTGAAGTTCGGGTACGTTTTGTTATGTTCTGTGTGATGTCGTTTGTTCTTGTACCGTTTTGTTTCTTGGGTTGTTTGTATATGATGTGACATACGTTATAGTATGGGTGGTCGGATATACAGTTCTGGGGATATGTGATTTCTTAAACCTCTCAGGATTTTCCTTCTAACTACATTTATGTAGTTAGCCTGTGGTGGAACGAATGTATTATTTAAACTATTGTTAACTTGTTATTCTTTATCCCCCTTTTCTTAAGTTGAGTATTTTAAGAAAGATCTCTAGCCTTCCGGTATCTTGAGTCATCTCTCAGTCAAGCTCTTATTTTTGATATGTTTTGTTGTTTTATTAGTTTTTGATAATACCGTATGTGTACTTTATTCCAGCCCCATCACCCTCCATTATATCATTTCATGCGCTCCTCACGTTGCCCGTTTGATATGTCTCTTTTCATTAAATGCTATTTTGCAGTTTTCAAACGATACTTTAAGCGTGTTTTCATTTCATGATTCGTCGCCATCTAATTCAAATGTGAATATACTCGACACTGGTCGAGGGTCCACGGTTCCCTCTGAGTGGCAGTCCCCATCCTGCGCACATGTCGATGCTTTACGTTCCCACCGTCTCGACACCGACTGTGTGCGTGGGTGATAATATCCCCGATTGCACAATAATAATTCTTATATGTGACGCATGGTTGAAACACGCTTAAAAACGGGCACCTTTTGTGTTTCAACTGCGATAAAAAATATTAAAATATAAATTTAAAATTCCAAACCTACATGAAGTAACGTAAAACAGAACGACGAAAATGATGATGTTATTGGATTTTATGTAGGTCTATTGGTTACTACACAAACAACCTTCAAACTCAAGTACATATTATATTTTGGTCGACATTAAATCCGGAGGACCGTAAACGCATATCTTTGAAGAAATTGATCGTACTCGAAAACTATTTGATAGAATTACTCTAAGCTTGGGAAATCTATAAACAATTCAATAAGCATTAACATGTATATCACAATAGAATCTATTAAGATTGTGCAGACTCTTACATTTATATAAAGATTTTGAATACATTTTTTAATACACAAATGAAGCAAAATAGTAATTATTTAACAACTAGTATGTGAATAATATTTGAAAATGCTAGAAAAAGAAATATCAACACACGATCTTGAAAAATATGGTGTGAGATAATTTGTAACCCTTGTAATATCACTAAACTTGCCTTGGTAATTTTAGCCTATTGACTCTTTAATGGCTTGGCATCAAAAGAGATAAGATGTCTCTCATCAAATCTTAAGCCTTTTTAAGCCAAGCAAATAATTAATGCCTCTTCTGAATACATTTTAATACGCACATGATACATGAAGGCTTTTCACCGCTAAGGGTAAACATGTGTGCCTTGAAAAGCCCTTAGATACCAAAATTGGCTTCGCATATGCTACATTCGTATACCTAAGTAGTTCCACATCGCTATGTGTTCTCACGTGTCTTGAAATGTTTAATGTACCAAATTTTGCTTTTGCAGCAAAGCAATAACACATGTGCTTACAAATATCCCTTATAAGCAACTTTGGCTTCGTATATGCTGCACAGGTATGGGTTAAGGTATAACTTCAAATCTGCGAGCAAATTTGGATTAGCATATGCTAGTTTGGCTTCTTGCCTTTATGGACTGACATATGATTCTTCCAACAGTTTTTCCGAACAAATTTGGCATCACATATGCTACAAGAGAAAGGCTTCTCACCACTATGGGTTAAGATGTGTCTCTTCAAAACACTCTTGAAAGCAAATTTGAGTTCGCATGTCGTACATGAGTATGTCCTCTTTCCGCTATGGATTACCATGTGATTTTTCAAATACTGTTTCAGAGCAAATTTGGCATTGCATGTACTACACTGGTACGGCTTCTTACCACTATGGATCAACTTGTGTTGCTTCAAATCCCCTTTACGGGAAAATTTGGATTCACAAAAACTACACGAGAATGGTTTCTCACAACTATGGGATACCATGTGAGACACTAACGACCTTCTCTGACTAAAGTTGGCATCACATATATTACATGAATACGGCCTTTCACGACTATGGGTTAATAAGTGTCTCTTCAAATACCCTCCGTTAGCAAATTTGGCTTTACATGTGCTACACGAATATGGCTTTTTATCACTATGGGTTAGCATGTGCCGCTTCAAAGCTTCTTTGCGTGGAAATTTGGCCTCGCATGTGATACTTGAGAACGGTTTCTCACCCCTATGGATTAACATGTGATTCTTCAAACCTCCTCTACGGGAGAATTTGGCTTCGCATGTTGCACACGAGTATGGTTTTTCAAGACTATGGATTATTATATGAGACTTCAAGTGCTCTTTGCGGGAAAATTTGGCCACGCATTTGTTACACGAGTATGGTATCTCACAACTATGAATTACCATGTGTCTCTTCAAACCACCTTTGTGAGCAAATGTGGCGTCGCATGTGTTACATGAATATGGCCTTGTACCGCTATGGATTATCATGTGTGTCTTCAAATCGCTCTTCCTTAGAAACTTAGCATCGCATGTGCTACACGTGTATGGCTTCGCACCGGTATGAATTAACTGGTGAATCTTCAGATTTTGTTGGATGGTAAATTTTCTTTCAGATACAATGCTAGTATTATGATCTCTAGCATTACATGGACGGTATATCGTCCTTACAGCAGGGTTCGAAGTATCTGGACATATAAGCCTGAAATCATTGTTATGAATATAATGCAGTGTGCTCATAATTATATTGAATTATCTGAGAATGATGAATAAAGCTTTCAAAATCCTGAGATCTAACTTCTGAACAACATTCATAAATATCACTACCAGGGAAACTGTCCTTATCTAGTACCTGGAAATGATCTCGTTTCTAATATACAATGCTATATTTTCATACAGTCTGAATATTTTCAAATTATTTATATATTATGCAAACAAAATGGTTCGTCATGTCATGTATTTGATAATTATGAAATCCGTATCTATTTCAGAAGTATTGATTATACATGGGAAGGGGAAATTATTTTCACAGACTCGTGCTGTTTAATAAAAGTCAACTTGGTCCTTGATCAGTTAAATAATTGAAATTATTGAATGGATAAGGAAATTGTGTGCTGATTCATACTGCCAGTGCAAGTGTTCAACTTATTTTTACACCACATTGTGCCGCTTTAACAACTTGGCTGTACCAGGATATGACTATTTAACAGAATATGGATAACTGAAATCCATCTGACATAGGAAGTGTGTGTTCTTACAGGCGACAGAATAACCCATATTATATTCCCTACAGAATAGTCATTCTGGCTAATGATTAAGAGGGGAATTTTGGATATGCAAGTCATGTGATTTCAAACCATATGGGCTATGCTTCACTGTTGAATACTTCGCGGATGAATAGCTATTAACGGCTACATAAATTGTGCGGAGGTGAAGTGATTAGCTTTAAGTCCAAGAAAATATCAGATACCATATATAAGGGCGGGTTGTTATAATATACAGAAAGTGGTAACTCTTTAAGATTAACCACTCCATATAGCGTACATTTATCAACTCTTGGCTCACCACTATGTGACTCCCGTCTAACCTCGTACTGTAGCTAGGAACACAAAATAATCACTTTTCCACCCAACGACTAACTATCTCGACCTGTACAGAGACGTCAACAAATTCAGTTTGTACACTGTTATTCCAATTAACAATCGATATGTTACATTCAATGTATCGAAATATCTGACATAAGTATCTCAGAGGTTTGTCAAACCTGAAACAATATTCTAAAAGTGATGAAATAGAATAAGAGATTTCATTTTATGCACAAATCGATGCATTAGCTTAAGCAAATGCGTTTAGGCTCGTACAAAATTGGCAGAGCTTTCGCACAGGCGGCATATATGGTGAGTGACAGGAATACACAGTTGCTTTTGTTTGGATCATCTGACTTAAGACTGGTTTGATGCTGCTCTTGACGTCACTTATTGTTAAGGAATTCATTCCATTTCCACAGAACTACCACACCCTACATCCTACATCCGAAGCAATCCGTTCAAAATATTCTAATCTTGGTTATCCCATAGAGTTCTTCTCCTCGACCCGCCCTTCCATAACAACTGTAAGTTTGGAATTCCGGTTGCCTTAGTACGTGCCATACCCTATCTCTTCTATTCATTACCGCTCGTCAGATTCATCTACCCTCCCCCACTCATCCTAATACCTTCATTAGGTACTATATCTAAATTTTCAATCTTCACTATTTTCCTACAACACCACAATCAAATATTTATATTTTCCTACATCCTATTTCAGCATAAACAATCCTAGTTTCACATCCATATAGCGCCAAGCTCCAGCCAATGGCATCAATAAAGACTTTTTGTGGCGGTATTAACGGCACTATTAACCTTGGTACCCTCAGCTATTCTCTAGATGTAAAGCAAGGTCTTCCGGAGAAGGAGATAGTTCTCTGCTTGCCGCCAGAGTGCTGCACCTCTCGAGGTAAGGAAATGATCTTCGTGCTGCATTGGCACTCTGTAGGTAATGTGCGTGTCGAGTTGTTATCACAAGATGGCAGTAATTTGTTATTGTAAGTATCTTAGTGACATTTATTAGATTTTTCGCAACAATTAGGAGGTGTGAAAATTATCCTCGTACAGGCAAGATGTGAAGAGACTTAGATGAGAGTTCCCATGGAGGCTGAGTAGCCTAGGGTTGCTCAAGACTGCCACACGACTTCATAACATCACTAACGTTAACAGTACCATGTATTAACGACGAAACAGCATTTTATCATACATTATTTATTAATATTTGTAAATGGTTTCGGACAAGAGTTTGATCTAGCATACATTTGGAGTATAGCATTGTGTTAACGAAACTACGAGTGGCCATCTTATGAAATATATATCTGCGGAGTGATGAATATTCTAATTATTAACTATAATATGTGACTGAAGGTAACTTATAGAATATGACGTATACTACGTAAGTTGAAAGGTGGATTAAAATGTGGATGACATGTTGTAAGTACGGTGAGGTTATTCAAGGTGTCATCTCAAAGGTAATGAAACATTCTATAGTATTCTTTGTATGTGAGTTCGGTGTCCTGAGTGTACTAATTTCATACGTCGGCAGCATAATGTCTTGTGTATAGTCGACTAACCTTCCGAAAAATGGATTTTGGGATATTCATTCTAACCTGTTATTTTAATGTTAATATTTTCCTTCACATAATCCCATGTAGTATATCCGTTTAGGATCTGTGTAATATTTCTTCTTTGTTATGGGCGTTCGAGCAATGTCGTATTGCTACATGTTTTGCTTTTGTTTTATTTGATCTTCTGTTGGTGACTGTTAACGATTACCGACAGTCAGCTGATTGATTGACAGCAGAGAGTCGAAGATAGCCATGTTGAGATAGGCAGTCACATTCAAATCCACTCCGTGATTTTGATGATTAATTAAGGAATACTATTATCTTAACTATGGTTTAAAGATCATAGATGACATCGACGTTATGTAAGTGGTATTATGAAGTTGGTTATGTATTAGAAAGCTGCGTGATTGAGTTGAATTATGGAATCATGCTGATACAGATCACGTAGGCTATTGCTGTACGTTATGAAATGGACTACGATTTGATATGTGGATTGCACATGGTTGATTGATGCTTCTTTCTGTCAAGAGTATTATCTGAAGAGCTGAATAATTTAGAAAAGAAAAAAGTATATCGGAATAGTTAACTTAGTAGGTTACTACTTTATGTTATCACTTGGACTACGTGAAATGATAAATGCTTATAGTTGGTACTATAATGATTCTCCACTAAGGTGTACTTCATTAAAGGCAAGTACTAGGGTATGTTGTTTCCACTTCTTATTTATATGTCTTTGTGTATTTTCTTTTAAATGGTATACGATTGTATTGCTTGTAAATGTACTCAAATGTTTGGTTAATAGATTGTAATGTTTTGTAAAGGGTACAAGTGAATAATTTCTAGGTTTATGCTCGGCAACGTAACCTCTCTTGGTAGCCTGGGTTATGATCGCTATATTGGCCTAGTTCTTTTAATTATTATTAACCACCTCAAACTTGAACTTAAAAGAAAGGGGTGGGCGCATTTTTAATACCTGGATCTACAGGGTATGATAAAATGCAGTCTTTCCTTATATCATTCTAATTACTAGTATCTCTCTCATGTCTGTCGAATCAAATAAATACAATATTGTTGTAGACACACTCAGATCATTGAATTCTATTCCAATACTTTTCAAACTGTCAAACAATATCTCCAATTAACATTATCACCAGCTTTACTTATACTAAATATGCTACGAACGTTTTTTTCTCGATCTTTATTCTACCTTCTAAGAACAGTCTAATACTTAATACAGCCATCCTTGTTCCCAACATTTTTGCTAACCGAATTGTCTTTACCTAACTCGGCTGTCATCCCATCCTCTTGTTTATAATCCTAATAAAAACTTCAAAGCGTGAGTCTTCACATTTATTGTAGGAACACCTTCCCATCTGTCAGCTCCTGCTTTCTTGAGTATAGAAATAATGCCATACTGTTCGATAACAATATTTATGACCCTTTACATACCTGTCAAAGATACAAAGTATTAATAAGCGAAATAATCTGACCAGATCTTCAGCCCCCATGCATCGTAGCAACTCAGCCGGTACATAACCCATGTCTGATGGTTCCTATCTACGCGGGTCTCCTAGTGGCCAACCCATTCTGATTACAAGAATAAATATCTTCTGCTCAGCAATTTCCTCTCCTCTTTCACTTCATTATCCTTGATATCCTTAGTCCTATACAAACGCTCTATGTGTTCTTTCCATCAGTCTACTTTCTATTCTATAGCAATTACAGGTATTCAACTCAGTCACTAATATTAGAGCACTTAGCCATCTCATACCGAAATAATTCTTTACCTTTCGATAAGTTGGATAAACGATTCCTACTTAAAAACCATTTTGTACGTTTGGATATTTGTGCAGTTCCATTTGAAGAGCTTGTATGTCGTAGTCATTTAGCCTCGTGTACATGGGTTGTTTTTTGTTGTTTGAATTTTTCTGATAACCTGTGTATTCTGATGTCTGTACTAAATTGTGTATGTGGAATTAAGTCTAGGATTGGGAAGAAGACGACTGTGGCATCAAGTTAGAAACCATCCCCGTGTTTGCCTGAAGTAAAAATAGGAAACCCTAAATAGTTCGGGAATGGCTGGTGAGGAAATCGAGTCCACCTCTTCCCAAATTGGCCTCATGAGGCTGAATGTAACCTGTCCCAGTCCTCAGACCAGAACTAAAATCGTTGCAGGGTAAACTATTGAATCCGAACCTCCTGGTCGACAGCCAACTATACTATCCACTAGACCATGAGGTAGTCATTGCACATTTTTCTTTGAACAATTTTATTTAGCTTTCTTGAACTTTATCATAGCCTTAATTTCTCGACGTCTGGTTTCTGATTTCTCATGTCATTCGCTCTTATTCTTCCATCTCTCATTCGTATTGTAATATATCTTGAGTGAACCAAAATCTTTACCTTCTTCTCATTCTGTATCTTCTTTCGTCTCTGACTATGATTTCATCTAATGATCTTTTTTGAAAAATTCGCATTCTTTGCATTGGAGTTCATTATTAGTCCTTGTCATCTACTTCATAACAACCAGATTGCAAACAGAATTTGTGTTCGCCCCAGAATACGTTTTGTGATCCCAATACTTATATCGGAATATGTACTTGACCACAATGAAGTCAATTTATAAACGTTCTATACCTCAGTATTTAAAGATCTATCATGTTTGTTAAAGCCGTGTGAACGGTGCAAATTTCTAACAGCCTGCTCGATCGTTCTTATTTTTCATCCATTCTACATTCCGCCACTATCTTTCCTTCTCTTTCGTTTCTTAACACGGCATTTTAATATTACTTTACAACATTGTCAAGCCGCAGAATTACACCTACTGTATTTCTTAGTAGTAAGCACTTCTCAACTTCTTTACTATCTGTTTGATTTGTAGCCTCCTAGACTTATAGTACTCTAATGTACGTAGGTTTCGTTCCAATTTTAACTAAAATAGGTCATTGACAATAATGCTCATAATATTCTACCCACTGTTCAAGATCCCCAGTGAATATGAGACTTATTTCCCATACCCGTTATTTGATTTAGTGCTTATGATTCTTTAGTCTCCTGGCCAGAAGACCCATTCTTCCTGCCTACGTACTTCACTAATCCAACCAAAATCCACTTTCTACCTATTTATTTCTCATTTGATGTTCCTAAACATGCCTCTGGACCATCACACTTCCAATATCCTTGTTTTGACCAGTAGAATACCAGACATCCAGTTAGTCACCTTTGTGATTTTAACACCCTCTCAAGTAGCCCTCGACTGGAGATCAGAAAGTGGGACATGTTTAACACACGATTTGAAGTTCACAAAGGAGAAGGGTAACATTACATAGAATTATGAACAGACAGGTGCATTACCTCGGGGAGAACATTATGACAGTAGTTTCCCGTTGCAGTGGGGAAATGGGGGACAAAGTGTGGCACAGGTAAGTATAGGATGCCAAGGGGTGGTAATTGGGGGCATTATTATTTTGTTATAAATGTTCCCACCATCTATGGGACCAGTAAGCATGACAACTTCCGTACTGCTATACCCCTCATTAATAAAGTAATATAAACCAATCAATTACGCATTATAAGAAATTTCTACTATAAGTACACACACTCCAAAATTTAGTAAAAATCTTTTACGAACAGTTTTACATGGACCCTGCCGCACCGCGGAATGAACACTGAACCATATAACATTACATGAAGTATCTGTAATGCTTCTGTATAAAATATTAAGATACTGTCAGTCTTCCGAATGATTTAGCTAAAATAATTTATTACATTTACATGGCGAAATCAAATAGATTTGAATACGAATCTGTTTTCAGTACGATGTCCGTTTACATGTGCAGTTTCAGTTCGTATTGAAATCGATTTCAATACGGTATATGTATTATGGTGGACAACCTGCAGTAATGTTGGCTAACACTTATTAAACAACAAAACATAAAAGACCCATAATTATCATCGAACTTTTTTTTTTCACAGGTTGACTGTAAAGAGAAAAAGTGGATGTGGGGATGATTTTATGATGTTGTTTGTTCTAAACAAGTTTATGTTCAGTTTAATAAAGATAAACTGTTATTGGTTTTACGTCCCTTTTAACTACTGAAACTTTCAGAGACGCCGGGCTGCAGGAGTGTTGGCCCGAATGAGACCATTAAAGTGTTAGTGCCAGGATTCGATCCTGCAACCTTGGAAAAAGCAGACGAGAAGGTTACCGCTGCACCACTCAGCCAGTCAATTTATTCATAGTTGACAAATAGGAAAAGGAACCGATTAAGCGATGTATTTTGACTTTCTCTGTTGACCACATTCTACGTACTGTACTCGTATATGTAAATGAGCTTGAAAATATTCATATTTTTCAAAATTTATCAAACTTTTCAATGATAAAATATAGCGACTCTGGAATCAAGCCACGAAACAGGTTTATTCACCTCGCCGACTTAGCCAGTTAACCGAGCCGACCAATGAGGAAATTAGCAGTCACGTGGCACTAGACTGCACAGTGCTAAACGAAAGATGGATCTATCTTGCACGGAGACACGTGAGGACTTCCGAGTCGAGCCAAAAGCCACACGTGCGGTAAGTGTGACTCGAGGATGGTAGGGGGAAGACTCGAGCAAAGCGCGTGTCAACAGCCAATGAGAAGCGACCTTACTTAGATAAGAGTAAATAATGTAATTAGCTTAGCTAATTACCAGCATGATTTTAACACATCGTAATATCATAGAAGATATTATATAATATAAAAGAACTATTTATTAACATTGTGGCTAGGTCAATTAAGGATTATTATCATCATAGCTAAGAAGGAACCAATCAGATCCTTGTTCTGAAAGGTGACGCTTACTTGAGCATTTGCGAGGGGAATGAGAGAGGAGAATCGAGGCTCTTAACAATTACGACTTCATGGGAAGAGGACGTGTCAACTAAATACTCGACAGTCAAACAAAGCAGATAGAGAATATCATATATTTGGAGAAGATGAATACAACACGCAATTAGCAACGAGAACGAAGGCACTTAGTTTGTGCATATATATCAAGTCGATATACAACGATATATAAAGCTTATTGAAATTATTCTACATATTTAACCACGTCAAAATTGCTGAAGTTGAGGGAGGAATATGCGACTAAATCTACAGAAGAAGTAATGACGAACTAAAATGTTAATGAGAACTGAACTATGACGACAGCGAGAGTATTCGAAATGACATAACATCAATCTCGTGGGGTAGATTAACATCTCATCTCTCCCATGTAAATTATTCTACATCTACAAAGTCATTTCACCAGCTAAAATGACGAATACTTATATCAGATCTTTGGCGAAAAAAGACAGAAGATGTTCACGAACGAGGGGTCCTGGGGTTGAACCCAGTGCCATCAAGAGAGAAAGGGTTTCCCCATCTCACACAAGAAGATAACCTAGCAGGAAGGACGGCCACACGATGATGTTCCAGTTAGAATCCCGTACCTGACCGCATGGAGACTTCTGTAGGAGATCAATGAGTCCCACACATCACGGAGTTCCGAGCTATCAGAAATAATCCATTTCTGAGGGATAGCGAAGAAAGCCAAGTTCTAGTCATCTATAACGCAACACAAGGTAGTCTCATGACCTAAGATATATCCCATTTTGTAGAATTGTAGAAACTTTTGAGAATATCCGACAACTTTTTATTAATGCAATTTTTCTACGTTTTCATAATATTGTTATAGTTTTCGATGTTATATTTTTATAACTACTTCTTGTGGATTTTTATTCTCGATTTTCGTCGATTTTGACAATTTAGAATTGTTATTTAAATTTTTGGAATTTTGCGACTTTCGAAATTTGAATGAAGAGATTTTACCGTTTAATTCAGAATATTTTTATGGTCAAGTTTAAATGTGTTTAGATAACATTTTGTCAGTTTTGAATTGTATTATATCGTTCTTTGTCAACGATGATAATTATGGAAATTTGTTCCAAGAATGTTATTCAGAGGTATATTTTAGAGAATGCGATTCTTAAAGATCTAATTTGGAGATCTATGTAAAGTCACGATCTGATAACGTACTAGACAGATTTGGTTATAAATATTTGGTGACATAATTAACAAACAGAAAGTATAGAAGTCTATGAGAAATATATTCAAGAAAGAATTTATAAGAGAATGTAATGTGAAGTTAGTAAATACGAATTACATCGTATTTTTGAAGTAATAAGATTTTGAAGAAAGATTTGAAGGAAATCTCACAGCTAATAGGAAGATTTATGGAAATGTGAGTGATATAAAATAAATAATATTGTTATTAGAAGACTAGTATTTTATTGTATTACCTGTTAAATTAATTCATCGGTAGAACCAGTATTTTTATTAAATATTTTTATTAAGGTTGTTGAAACTATGAGAAGAATTTGTTAACGAGAAGTTAGTTGAGAAGTATATGTTTTTGGAAGAAACTGCGAAATATCTCTAAGAGTGAGATCTATTTATTTCCGTGATGACGGAGGTATTTGTTGTATGACAATGAGCATTGTGAAGCCATGGTCAATTGTTGAAGGAATGTCTGTAGTGACAGACTTGCGCATATTTTGATGTTGGAAAATAGGATGTTTTAAGAAGAAGCAGTATTGTTGGTGTTTATTAATATTTGAAGTTATTGCAATAGTCTCATAGAGTTGAAACTCCTTGAAAGCATTAGGACAGCGAATCCTAGATGAAGTTGTATCTGAAAGAAATTATAGGATCAATGGATCTATGTTGAAACTGAGAATAAACTGTTCTATTTAAATGGTTCTTAATCAGAGATTGACTTTACGGTAATTATTCAACGAATTGGGAGATTGTATTTTTATTAAGTATTTTTATATTGATGACAGACCAGTTATAGGAGGTCTAAGAGCTATGTCTTTACTTAACTGTATGGATTATAGAATCCCGAATTGTAACAATTTCCCGAATAAGACATAGTATGGTGAATGAAAATTTCCTAAAGTCCGTTTAAATGTGTGTGAAGAAATAGGAAGTCAATTTATGTCTATATTATCTGTAAAGAAGGCAGTTGGCCCGTTGTAAATATTTTATTTTAAATTGAGTAGTTGCTGAACTACAGCGCCAATATTTGTGTTGTACATAAATAATATTTAGAATTTAAAGAAAGGTTTATAGTTATATTTATGCGTATTATAATTCTAAATTTGTAATTTAAATATGAGTAGAGATTTTTTATCGCTTCTATGAGAAGGATTTAAGTGATAGGAGACGGGAGATAAATTGTATAGAGTAATGAATAGTTTTTGTAATGACGGAGATCTACGTCAGGGGTAAATTCATTTTATATTGGGGATATTTTATTTTTAACTCCATAACATTTACCAGTTACCTAGGGCACAGCAGTAGTTTGCTGCGATTTAATTCATTATTTTATTTGAGCTTATGAAAGCTTCTATAAACAATTTTATCGGTTTCTAGAGGAAACAAATACGTGTTTAATGTAACAGAGTAATGACATTTCGTCATGTGAATTACTTGAACGTTAATAATGCATACTATGAATGCTTATGTTAGGAAACGTGTATTTGTTAATGTCGTTTAAAACGTGTCTCGGTCATTATTTCGAAATAAATGTATTATAATACAAAGTTACGTCCACTAGGAGACAAAATTTACGATGAATGCATAGTGATGTAGCTCAAAGAACTAATTGGTTAATTACACTAGGATTTCACCTTGCTTGTAATTTTTAGTTTAGGCCTAGACCATGTCTTTCGAGTTGAGTTCTACGAAGTATTGCCCTTGGTTAGCATTTAAAGTTGAATTAATTAGATCGTTTGACGAATGAAGTAGCGTATAGAGAAAAATTCCTGTACATGAGGTTATATTGGCCGGCTTCAATAGCGAAATTGGTAGCATGCAGAGCTGCTAAGCCCAAGATCGTGGGTTCAAACCCGGGCGAAGTCATCGGATTTTTAAAGAGCGTTAACAATCCTTCAGTATGCCTTCCTTCAGAGGGGAAGTAAAGCTGGGAGGACCCATTTCATAAATTTAAGGCATGTAAAATAACCCTCCATTAACTACAATTGTGTGAGGTAAATTTGTAGGTTAGATTTGATTAACGCTCTATTAGTTCCAACGTTCGTCGCCTGATTCCGGTCACGGTGGCATCAAGTAGCCAAGTTCGCAGCAAGGTGTCTGTGACGGTAGCATTTAGTAGCAAAATAAGGAACAACTTGAAATTGATTGTCAGCAGTCCTTGCCTGAATTAAAGATAACACACACTAATACAGCAATCACAAATTATTTACTTATTTATCGTATGGCTTTTAGTGCCAGGAGCGTCCGGGGACATGTTCGGATCGCCGGAGGCTGTAACTGCTTCAAAGGGACAACCATAGGGTGAGCAACAAAGTTCCGTTCAATTTCAGGAAGTTCCAACTTTCGTTACCAGATGTCACTGATCCCTAGTGGTAAACGTTGGAACTTTGATAGAGCATTGCAACGAAATCTAACCTAGAAATTTAGATTCACACAAGTTCAATCTGTGGAAGGATCCTTTACATGCCATAAATCTATAACATGGGACTGGCGGCTTTACTTCCCCTCAGAACGAAGGCATACTGAAGGATTTTACGCTCTTAAAAAAATCCGACGACTTCGGCCCGGTTTGAATCCGCCACCTTGGGCACAGCAGTTCAGAATTCGACCAACTACGCCACCGAAGATGCTAGCAATTACAATTAACACTGGTTATTAGACAGATTCTACATACACCCACAGTACACGGGGCTACATGGCCGTTTTGTAGCAGCCCATAAACTGAAGAGGTTACCATATCTATAATAATCACCATAACTTATATATGGCAAGGTGACTTGGATTTAAAAATTGGACAATGTGACGACCAAGCTCTTGACTCCTTTGTCTTCTTACAAATATTTCCTAAATAACGTATTGATATGCTGCTAATGGAAAGGTAGGCCTGTCATCGAGTAGTCTCTTAACCTACAACAATAGCCTCTGAATGCCACTAATGATCTCCCCAGGGCAATCAACTTGTGGGGAAAAGTATGAAAAAAATAAGGATCTCTTCTGACGTATGCAGTCCGTCGACTTAATTGTGCCACGCTCCTCTTTCATCTTCCTGTCGATCTCCCTTGGTCAATGGGGAAGATGACGTCGCTGTTCCACCCCTTTAAACAATAGTTATAACTCCCTTTGTCAACACTTGTTCTCTTCAGACCTTCGAAGTCTCGTCTTTCATGGCCTTCTTCTTTATTCACTGCCCTAATTTTTTGAGGAATCGAAACTCTTCCTTCTGTAGCATAACTATATGTCAACAGGTGCAGGTGACCTCGATGTTAAACTCCTTAAACATTGAACCCACCACCACCTGTGCAAATGATGCAATGTGTTATAAGACTTTTACCACTCGCAACCAGTGAGACGCTGGTGATGGCCAAGGGGCTCTTAGTTGCGCCTAGTTAAGCCAGAATTCAATTTTCATGTTTCATATCCAATTATCCCTCATACATACATTTTCATTTGAGACAGTTTTGCCTTTCAGCGATCAGTCTAGTCTCCAAGCCTCTAATGGCAAACAAGTCGCCTCCATGATCCCGTATTAGCAGTTAGCACTGCGGCCTCCTCTGCTTCTTCTCCTCTCAATTTGAAATCATTAATCACTGAATCTAACCTTCGCCTCCTTGGTCTAACTCTGTTTTTCTTACCCACTAAAGCAAAACTAATTAACCTGGTAAAAGCGGATGCAATGCGGAAGATTACCGACCTATTGCCCTACTGAGTATTTGTTATAAACTGCTAGAGAGACTGGTTTATAACAGAATCTCAGCTACTGTACTCCAGTACATCTCGGTCAATCAGGCAGGTTTTAGACCCGAAAGAAACTGCTGTGATCGGGTTTTAGCACTAGCCAGTCATATTGAACAAGGCTTTGAAGAAGTAAATAAAACCATTGCAGTGTTTGTGGATCTATCACAGCGTACGATACATTATGGCGAAAAGGAATGATCCTGAAGTTCCTGAAAATCATTCCTTGCATGACATTAGCTTCACTACTCAACAACATGCTCAGCAATCGACTAATTGAAGTACACATACATAGAAATAGAGGCAGGCCCTATTGATTAAATGATGGATTACTACAGGGCTCAGTCCTTGCTCCACTTCTCTTCAATCTTTACATTGCAGATCTTCCACCTACTACTTGCAGAAAATTCATATATGCTGATGATATAGCCCTGACAGCCCAGTCCACAGACTTTGAGACTGCTGGAACAATTCTCACACAATATCTCCTAAAATTGGACAGCTACTTTGACACTTGGCGACCGACGCCCAACATCAGCAAAACAGAGGTCAGTGCCTTTCATCAGGATAGTTGGAGGGCCCCATTACATTCCCCAAGTGCAATTCAGAGGTCAACAGCTAAAATATTGCACCCAACCAAGATATTTGGGTGTTGTGATGGATCGCTCTTTGACATACAAAGAACATCTCTGAAGAACAGCAGCTAAAATCAGAACACGTAACAACATCCTTCACAAACTCTGTGGTACAAGTTGGGGAGCAAATGCGCCTTAGTATACTCGGTTGCTGAATATTGTAGCCCCGTATGCATCAATAGTGCACATGTAGGAAAAGTTGATGTCCGGTTAACGGATACAATGAGAACAATATCGGGCACTCTCAAATCCACACCACTCAAGTGGCTACCAGTATTATCCAACATTCACCCTCTTCCCCTGCGAAGGCTGACAGCTCTAAAAAGGGAATGGTCAAAATGCGGTTCAAATGATCTCTCACTCACACATCAGGTGTGTAATCCACAGAAGAAAGGGAGATTAAAAACTAGACATCCGTCATGGCAACTAGGTGAGATGCTTGCTGAATCAAAGTTCAATATGGACGAAACTTGGCGAGAAGAATGGACTACATCAAACCCTGATGGGCTAGGACTGATAACTGACCCCTGCATGAAACCCCCTGGTTTCAATCTTCCAAGAAGGATATGGACGTCACTGAACAGAGTGCGGACTGGTCACGAAAGATGTAAATTTAGGCTCCACAAATGGGGGAAAATTTCTAGCCCTCAATGCGATTGTTGGAATGCAGTGCAGGCAATCCATCATATTGTGTCGGAATGCCCTTCAAAGATTTTCAAGGGAGGATATGATGACCTGCAAAGCACAACTAATTATGCAATGAAGTGGGTTCCTCATCTGGACATACAACTGTGACTTTTGCCGGAAGGCCCTTCACGGTCCTTCAAGGGAGGATATGACGACCAGCAGAACACAAATAATGATACAATGGAATGGGTTACTCATCTGGACATACAACTGTGACTTTTGCCGGAAGGCCCTTCACGGTCCTTCAAGGGAGGATATGACGACCAGCAGAACACAAATAATGATACAATGGAATGGGTTACTCATCTGGACATACAACTGTGACTTTTGCCGGAATGCCCTTCACGGTCCTTCAAGGGAGGATATGACGACCTGCAGAGCACAACTAATGATGCAATGGAATGGGTTACTCATCTGGACATACAACTGTGACTTTTAGTTTCGTTAGTGGATGTTAGTAGATATTTATTACTTTATAATGTACTAGCAGAAGTACCCGTTCTTCGAACGGTGTTATATATTAACACCAGACATTATCAATTGAGCTACTGTTGCAATGGTTAGCGGTTTGTCATTCCTTCATAAGTTTATCAGAACGAAGTTAGTTTTCTGGAAAAATCACACACACTGTTAATTTAAGGGCTTAAAATGTGATTTTCGGAGACCCCTTCGAGACTCGCGAATTTTGTGTCTCACATTGAGAAGCGCAACATATGCTTTGATCGTCCTTCTAGGATAATTTTTATATTTCGCCTATTTTAGCATGTATTTCGAGAAGTTTTTTCCCTATATCCACCCTTCTACTGTATGAAAAGTACGGTGAGGAATTTTATAAATGATTGACTCGTGTTTACCATACCTAATTTTACGATGCACCAAGCATCCGAACACGATTTACAGGCGTACAGAAACACAGACAATTCTATTGTCTACAACATATCACCCAGATATCCAAATATGAGCATATCTACCATACAGTATCAAACAAAATCATCCTTACGATGAACCCGTATATCGAAAAAAAAGATTAGTTAAAATGTGCTCTCAAACTAAATTCACCTAACGTGTACTTCCTGACGTGAAATAGATTTGAAAGCCTTGTAGACGAAACGCAATACACCTCACATAAAAAATTACCCTCTACGTTGTGTTAGGTCCCCATACACAGGAAGACCTCTTTCATAAATTATAAAGGCTTGTGGTGCATGAAAATTCAGGTGCTTTAGCCTCAAATGGCCCAAATTCCTAAAAGCCGAAAAAAATGCTGATTCAATTCAGGACTTTTTGAAAATAATGTTGCTGTTTGGAGATATAATAGACTTTCTGTACTATATGTCGCACGTGAAATTGCATGAAAAAATTCTAGGTTACCCCTTGACCCCCTTAATTGCATTGACGAATTATACAGTCTACGTTAGTTCCGTGATAACCTTATAGCCATTTGCAAACTTTCACAGAAATGTAATAAATGGAGTGCCCTATTAAAAATATCGTATGGCCTCGGGTGCCGGGTGCAAGCTTCGTAATTTGACACCCAGAGGGTAGCTTGCATGTCGAAATTTCGTTGTTCCTTGAATCACTATGAAAGTCAAGGAGGGTAGATATCTAAGCTCCTTGAACACTATAGCACTTTCTAGTAGAGAAATGAGGAACTTTGTGTTGGCGGAAACTGCTGAGATTAATTTTGCCATTATGAACACGGCCTACTGAATTCAAATGGGTTCTTTGACGTGCCAACATCGTATGACATGCGAGTCGTATTTTTGCCGCCTTTCAAAAATCTCTTACCACGGCCAGGAGTGAACCTGCAATCTTGGGGTTAGTAGACCGACACGCTATCCACTCACCCACCGTGGCAAGGTATAAATGGAGTGACATTGCTTCTTACAGAAATAGATGGAATGTTGGATGCCACCCCTTGAGATAATGTTATCATGGTTACCGATTTCCATTCCTGCATTAGTTTGTTAAATTAAATTAAATTAGTTTTCTAGGAATATTTCAGATACTGTTGATTTTAGTTTTCGAGGCCCCCAAGTTTTGTTTCTGGCACCGAGGGGCTTTGTCTCCTCATTGTACGCCATAATATAATACTAATAATAATAATATAATATAGGGATAGGAATATAATAGACCTGCCGTACCACACCCGCAGGTGAAAATCGCGTGAAAAGATTCTAGTGTACCCCTTGACCCCTTTAAGCGCATTATACGTAGTGATGAATTTTACAGCTTAATTTATTTCCGTGATAACCTTCTAGGCAAACTTTCACACCAATGTAATTAATGGAAGTGCATTGCGTCTTACAGCAATAGATGGACCTCTGAGAATCTGTTGCCATGGTTACCGGCTTGAATTCGTTCATTAGTTTATTAAATGAAATTAGTTTTCTGGGAATATCTCAAAAACGGTTGGTTTTATGGCCGTAAAATGTGGATTTTGGGGACCCTTTAGGGCCCCCGAGTTTTGTCTCTCACATTGAGGGGCTGAAAATGATCTTTGTCTCGTCCTTCTACTCCTATTTCAGCATGTATTTTAAGGGGGTAGGCCCTCTTTTATGAGAGGTACGGAGAAGGGTTACATCATTGATTAGTGCCGTGCCTCTGATGGATATCTGTACCAAATTTTACGAACTCAAATTTCCGTAGAAATTGCGAAAAAAAACATCCAAACTTTAATTTTTATGTATGTAGAGATATACTGCACCGCTCGGTGTTGACCATGTTTTATTGCACAAATTTAGGTTTTACTCGCTAACCGTTGGAGATACACGAAAAGTGATCAGGACCTTTTGGATAGCAAATTAAATGTTAAATATTGTGTATGCATCAAAAGTTTGATATTTCTTAGCTTTCTCTTTTTATTTGAAATGGAAATATGAAATTTTGAAACCAAAGGGTGTAGTGACGTCACATTGTGGGTTTTACTCGCTAACCGTTGGAGATACACGAAAAGTGATAAGGACCTTTTGGATAGAAAATTAAATTTCAAAGCTCGTATGTGCCATCAAAAGTTTGCTATTTCCTACCGTTCTCTTTTTATTTGACATGGAAATATGAAATTTTGGAACCAAAGGTTTAGTGATGTCACTAAAATGGTCGCCATTTTTTAATAGTACAAAATTTCGAAATCAAAAGTATCCTATATGTAAACCTGGTAAATCAGCTACATCCATGCAAAATTTCATTTAAATCGGACCAGTAGTTATTGCGTTATTGAGTAACAGACAGACAGACAGACACACACCATCTCATTTTTATATATTAGTATGATATAGGATTACAGTATCCTCTGTATGTTATACGAAATATATATACCTCTAATATCTCCTCCCCCATTCTCAACGCATGACACCATCTGAGTTGGCTCATACGAATAGCTTCATCTAGAATGTTCATTTCTAACTTATACTTTATCACTGCATTACGAGTACCTTTCTGCCAATGCTCCCAATTATTTGTCTCGTAAATCATTCTTGCTACACTCATATCAGTTCACTCTAGCTTATGTATCAGATATACTGAATCTACTCAGCTCTACAGCAAGGTCGACCTAAATACTGAGTGATGTAGGGAGAGTTTCGTCACTACACTAACTTCATTCTTACAGAATGCTGTACATCGCAACTAAGAACTCACTGCATTGGCTTTTCTACATCTCGACCCTATTTCCTTCACCATACTACCAACCTGAGAAATTACACAGAATATGTATTTAAAATGTTCAATAACACTGAATGAGATACGAACAAACGAAAATTTGTTCTATTATTATTATTATTAATCTTGATTGGTCACATTGGACCACTTGAGTCGTTCCACAATCACTTCTTCTTTGAAAACTTGGTTCTTGCGCTCTTTCCGGTACTTTTTCATTCTTTCAGATCGGGATTTTATCAACTCATCTGAAATCTCCATAGGCTTTCTATGTGTCATTTCTGCAGAAAATTTCTGAGTTTTAAGAATGGTGTTAATTTTATTTTTCTTCTCGGCATCTGTTATCTTGAGTCCAACTGCTTTGAGATTTGTTGGATATCTTGTATCCATTTTCCTCCAGTTTTCTTTCCTAGATTTCTCATCACTAGTTGGGGTACAATTCTGTTTTCTGGAAACCGTAAGATGAGAAAAAACAACTTTTCTTCTTCATTGTGCTGGTGATTGGATCAATCTCACGATAGACAGTTTCATTAGGGAGAATCCTCCAGACTCCCTCAACCTGATACTTTTTATTTATGCACGTTCTAATGATTCTTCTTTCCGTTTTGAGGAGCTGATCAGTTCTTTGTTAATTTTTAATTTGGAACAGTGTTTCACAAGCATAAGTGGCTTCAGGGAGAGTTAAAGTTTTATAATGTTGGATCTTAGTAGCTATTGATAGGCATTTTTTTTTATTATATGTTGCCCAGGTTAGAGATTGTGCCTTTTTCATTTTATTTGTTCTATCTATCAAAGTTACTTTTTCGTTTAAGTTATGTGTGATAATTTCTCCAAGATACTTAAATTGAGGAACTAGGTTCATTTTATGATCATTTATATAGACATTATTTATATCTAAGGGTTTGATAGGCATGATCTCAGTTTTTTCAAAGGATATCTGTAATCCTATCCCTTGAGCAATTTCTTGGAGACTAGTGATCTGAGTACAAACATCTTCCTTGTCTAGCGCTAAAAGAGAAAAGTCATCTGCAAATCCTAAGCAGTTTATTTTTATTGATGGTTTTGTTCCAATTTTGATCTTAGGAGGATTTTCCTTTTGCCAAACCTTCATGATGTAATCAAGAGCCACATTGAAAAGCAGAGGGGATAATCCATCACCTTGTCTGAGGCCGGTTTTTACTGTGAAAACTGTTGATATTTCTCCCCTAAATTTAACTTGAGAATTTGTGTTTGTTAATGTAAATTCAATGATTTTTATCAATTTAGGATGGAGACCGTATGATCTGAGGATTTTTAGCAATGTCAGTCTATGAATACCACTCTTAAAAGCTATGAAAGAGATAAAGAGTTGCTTATTTCTTTTTTTTTTGTAATATTCCATTATTAATTTCAGGCTAATGATTTGGTCTGGACAACTTCTGTAAGGGCGAAATCCTCCTTGATATTCTCCAAGTTGTGGTTCCAGAATATTTTAATCCTGTTGTATATTATGCGAGAGAAAATTTTATATGTACTGTCCAGAAGGGTAATTCCTCTGTAGTTAACTGGGTTCGTTTTGTCTCCTTTCTAAAATAACGGATGTATTATTCCTATGGTCCAGTGTGCAGGAATTTCTTCAGTAATCCACATTTTAACTAGATGTAGATGAAGATTTATAATCGCAGGTTAACCAGCATTTTTCCAGATTTCTGCAAAAACTAAGTCATTGCCACAAGTGTTTTTTGTTCTTTAATTGCGAGTTCTACTGATGTTTGGAGGATATATTAAATCAGGTGAAGTTAATATAGGTGTATCAGTGTTTACTTGCAGTGTTTCCAGTGGATCATCACAATTTAACAGTTTCTCGAATGCTTCTGCAAGGATCTCTGTATTTTCTTGGTTAGAATGTGCTAACTTTCCTGTTTGATTTTTCAACATTAATGTTGGAGCTTCAATTTTTTTTTTAGACATTTACCAAATGTTTTGTAACAATCTCGAGATTGCTTTTTCTTGACATCGTCTCCTATCTTTTCCAGTGTATTTTTAAGATGATTTCATTTCGTTTGCCTTATGATTTTATGGGCATAGTATATAAATTAGCCAAATTACCTAATCAGTCCCCTTTAAGATCACGACTTATAAGTGTCCGCCATTATGCGTGTGAATTATCGTCAAGGGCAGCATTGCCAACCCCGCGCATTCGGTACTATGTCATATGTAACACGAAAGAGCGCCGTCACGTTAATGTGGAAGTGCGCCAAGTGTCAGTCTTAAGTTAGACATGGATTGTGCGTGTTGCGAGTTGACAATCTCCAATTTCAATAGAGAATATCATAACCATCAATAATTTTCATCCAAACCAATGGTTTTTGCCTAGCCCAGTATTTTAATCCAGACCAATGGTTTTTGCCTACACCAATAATTGTTAGGTTTAATCTAATCCTAATCTTTGTTTTGTCCAATCCAATGGGTTTTGACAATGGCTTTAGCCTGCAGGCTGCGTTAGCTATATATACAACCCTAGTTTTTGTCAAGCACCAATAATCATTCATTAGCGTAGTGTATTTTGTATACAACATGTTCACAACAATGTGTGCGCCTCGGTGTGAGCCGTTAAGTGCACCATGATGACAGGTGAACGCAATTCAAGCGCGGTCGGAACTTGGCTGCCGTTGTTAAAAGAGCAATCAATAAAAACACATATTTACATGATTTCGCACATATTTCAGGTGCAGTCGTGACCATGGTTACTAATTTGAATTGGATTTGCCCCCAGAAGGTGAAACAGAGTATGAAAACGCCACGATGACGTCTGATACAAGTGTAAAAGCCACGTTCTGGTCTCATTCAGAATTAATAATTGTTCCACCTGCTCCTATTTTGTTCCTTCCACCTGGCATTCTAATTTCTTGCATTTCTTCCCAATCGACAAAAACCTTTGTGTTTGAAATGCTGATCTTCATACCATACTCCCTCAATTTCTGTTCAAGTTCAAACATATTGGCTTGCAACCTTTTGACGGAGTCCGTCATTACAACCAGGTCATCCGAATAGGCCAGACTGCTTACCTTGAAATTCATCCAGCCAGTTTATGCCCTTCAAGAAATGGTCATATATAAAATACAGTAGTGGATTAATAGTAGGGGGAATGACGGGTTCTGCCTCCCCCCACCACTACTCCCAATGCGAGCCGATAACTCCCGAACCCGTGATCGGAGATTCACGAATGAGGTGTCGTTGGACTCGAGCTGACGGGGGCTTTGCTATGGACCACTCGTTATATTTTTGTATTTTTTTGATTTTTTTTTTGAAAATAGACGATAGTTAAAAACCAAACATACTAGAACGTTCGGCAATCGCTTAAACGAACTATCTTTATGTCCTTTATTTTTTATAATAAAACGTTTTAATTTTTTACATTTTTTTGAAAAAAGTTCAATTTTGAAATTTTTATATTTTGGAAACTAAAGAGTTTACAAAAAAATTGTTTGACATAAATGAATGGCCCTGACCTCCTCTACCGGCAAAATAAATTTCAAACATCTAGGACTAAAACTGTGCAGTAGAGGGGTAAGGAGAGTTCTACCGAGAATCGCGCGTGTGCTTGAATACGTATGGCTATGTTGGAAAAAAGTTGGTGGTGGGAGAGGACTAAGATCGAGTGAGGTGTCGTTTAGATGGTATTTTTTCCGCTCTATTTGATGGTGAGGTTATTTTAAAAAAATGGGTGAAATTTGGAAACGCAATTTGAGGTAAACGTGCGTTTTTAACATTTTGGTGATATTTAATGAGCTTGTATGTCTAGAACGATGTGCTGTTTAGGAACGGGGTGTCGTTCTCGTGGCTATGAATGTGTGTTGGTATTTAAAAAAAATGAAAATGTTTGTTTCTTGGATTGGCGCTATTTTGGAAACAGTGAATTTTGGAAAAACGTTTGTTTCACGTTAATGATAGGTGGGTATGCCCTCTAGGTGGACAGCATGTTTCAAGTGTTTAGGAGGAAAAAAAATGATAGCCTACTTTCTCACGAACATTGGCGATAATTGGCGAACGGATGGTCGGATTTTAACAAATGAGGTGTCATTGGACTCGAGCTGACGATCTCTTTCCTATAGATCACGTATTATATTTTCTAATTTCTATTTTGAAAATTTTTGTTTTTAAAAGTAGACTATAGTTAGAAAACCAAACTTGATAGAACGTTGTTCAATAGTTCAAACAAATGGTCTCTATGAACTTTACTTTTTATAATAAAACTTTTTATATTTTGGGATTTTTTAAAAACACTTAAATTTTGAATATTTACTATTTTGGAAACTAACAAGTTTACAAATAAGTTTGTTTGACATAAATGAAAGGTTCCTACCCCCTCTAGCATGAAAATAAATGTCAAGTCTCTAGGACAAGAACTATGCATTTTAAATTATTTTAATTTTTTTTAAGTAAAAGAGTGTTTGTAGACAGAGAGCCGGTAGCAATTGACGTATATTACAACGAGGCTATGACTGGCCATGGTGGATACGGGAAATGGCTATTTCGACGGGGCGATGTATGGCAAAACGAGGGGTCGCTTTTCGATACATTTTTTTCCTATGACAGATGAATGAAGGCGAATATTTTGAAAATCCCTTATAGCGATCTCGGTGACCGTGCCCGGAAGAAATGAATTGCTATTTTGGTGGGATGGCGGAGCAGCTTATGACGGTTGGTTTTGTGATATTTCCTAAGGAATGGAGGCGAATCTTTGAAAATGTGTTAAGTGTGATATGATTTTTCATACCCCTGAAGGGGATCTTTAACATACTAGTAAAGGGTAATAAGCGAGACTGCAGTCTGGCACAGTAAATGGTTTTAGAATATGGAAACCTATAACATTTGCTCGACCAAGTCATGTGCATGTACGCAAAGAGCCAAAACGGTAAGGTCATTGGCCTGAAATGTTATAAACTAAATATTGAACTGGGTAAAGTCATGTGTTTTAGTGTGTGAATGTATGTGGTTAACATGATCATGTATTGAGGATGGCCGCTTGCTAGTAATTATTATTACAGTAAAATGTTTAATAATAATAATAGTAATAATAAGACACACATGTTATCAATGCTAACACACACACAGTCCTGCTCACTGGAGACTGAATATTGTACCTAGCCAGAGGACTTGTGAGAGAGACTGCTGATAAGACAAAAATGTCTACGTCAGCAGGAAGTGTGATATCAGCTTACTTGCCTCGTGGTGGCTAACAGGTGTGCTGTTTAAGCAGAGACCGCCATTTTGGTTCCTAGACAGCCGTACTACCGATGTATAAGAGGCAGCCATTTTGGTTCCTTATTAAAAACATGAAACTAGTACAAGGTACACGAATCTTATTCAGATTGAGGAATGTGAAGAGGCGTGGGAACACGTGTGAGAGAGACAACATTTCAAGGTCAACGCTGAGAAAATGCAACTCTCTCTGTTGCTAGGCAAACTGATAACGATTGCGTTAGTGATGCACTTGCCATTTTAGCAAACGGACGTATACAGTAGAGCTCTGAACTGAACTTTGGAAGAAAAAAATCCTTTTAATTTTTGGTAAGTACCTATGAATGATTATTTTAATAATGAAATGCTAATGAACCTTAAATTTTTAGTAATTGATCAGGTAATTAATGATTTTTATGTATTTATTTATTTGTTTGCAGATAACCGGCATAACTAACATGTCTGAGATACAAGAAACCATTGCGTTTTTGGGCCCACTAGAAGGAAACAGTAACAAGCCAGTGCAAGTGAAGGTGAGATAATTTTCTTAAACTAACATGTTTCATTTTTTTTGTTTGATATTATTATATTTTATTTTATGAAATGTATGTATTAACCTGAATTTAGGTATTTATAGCGGTTTATTTTATTTATTTTTAGAAACTTGGAAAGAAAAGCCTTACCGCCGTAGCAGTTGCTGAAAACCCAAGACGCAGTAGAGTGTAACCATTGTTTCCAGGCAGTGAACTATTGAAAACTCAGGTAAGTCTGACTTAAAAATGCTATTCCATTTTACCATTACTGAAAACCCGTAGAAAAAATTCATTACCTGTACATGATTAGGACGATGATTGATTTCTTGAATAATGGCCATGTATTGACAAACGGTACAAGACTATATTGGTTGTTGACTGGGAAAACTACAAGGCTATGTTGCTTTTTCTAAAAACAAAACAAAAATTATGGGAGGTTCCCTATGGACTCAATAAATATCCACAGGTTTGAACAAGGTAATCTGAACAAAATGATATGATATTTATTTTTGTTTATATATTGGTTAAAGGGAAATGTAAATGACTGCAGCTTTATAAAAAAATTACATGGGTTACTGTTAGTGCAGACATACAGTTTATTTTTTCAAATATTTTTGATGGTGTTTTTTTATTTAATGCCAATTAACGTTAAAGTTTAATTACAAGTATTGATTGATTGAGTGATGAGTTATTTTGTTTGTTTTTTTAGGTGTGGTCATACGCCATTAACATAGTGAACAGACAGTGAAAAAAGCATACATTGTGGTTTAAAGTACTGTGTGCAACGTTAATAACTTACAATAAGGAAATATTTTTTTATAACACATGGCGTTGGCACCAAATACAACAAGTGAACAAGTTGGTTTAACACGTGCGTTAAATTTAAAATCAGAACATGATCGTTGGTTAACATTTGAATCCTGGCCTGTAGGCTTTTTGTCGACACATAAACTTGCAAGAGCCATTTTTTTACTTGAACCGAGAATATGTGGTGCGCTGTGTGTTTTGTCGTATTGAACTTTCAGACTGGGAAGAAGGGGATGATCCCTTTAGAGACCATTTGCGATGGTCTCCTTGTTGTCCTTACATGCTTGAAAAATAAGTGGGTAACCTAAACGTGTATTCATTTTACCGAACCACAAGGCCATTGGCCGTTACTTACGTTGCTGAATCACAAATAAATAATAATAATGATGTATTACCAGCCAACAACGGTAGTGTCGATATATGTGGTCCATATGCCATAGACAGTGTTGAATTGGCATGTGCTTTTGAAAAATTGGGAGTTTGGAAGACTAAAGAACTAACACACGCAGAGTACAGATCTGTTGAAAAACGTTTAGAATCTTATAAAATGTTTGGCCATTAATATTAAAACACCTTACAAAACAGCTAAGTGAAGCTGGATTTTTTATACTCGTGAAGGGGATAAAACAATATGTTTTTATTGTGGATTTGCTTTAAAGGATTGGCAAATGACTGATGACCCTTTTGTGCAACACGCTCGTTGGTTACCTAACTGTAGATACATGGTGTTGCTTAATGGTCAGGAATTTGTGAACACTATTCGTAAAGAAAACGTGATTGCGGCACAAGACATAAAAGTGCCTTTAGAGTTAGAACGCGGAGCAAATACATGAGGCTGAAAAAAAAAGACTTGTCTGACGAACAAGTACAAAAGTGTGACCAACAATTATGTAAAATTTGTTATCAAGATGAACTAGGTGTTGTATTTTTTACCTTGTGGTCACATGATAGCATGCGTCAAGTGTGCATTAGAACTAAACACTTGTGCTATATGCAGAAAAGTAGTATCTGCTACAGTTAGGGCATTTCTTGCATAAATAATATAATTTATTAGCAATGCATAGTGCAAAATACCTATATACCCAATATTATTACAAGCTGTTGTAGAGTGTAATGGATATGCTTCTTATGTTTATAGACTACTACATTGAATGTTTTGAACGCTGTGGGGCAAGCTTGTGGCTTAGAGACAAAGAAGCTCAGCGAATTGCCAACGCATATGCCATTTCGGATCATCAAGATTCGGAAATTGAAAACAGCATATGGTGATCGTGTACTTTGTGTATTCGAAAATTTTGAGACATTTCTGCCTACACGGTTAAATGATATGACGGAGAGTGTTTTTGATGAAGTGAATAATGCCGTGCAACCTGTACACCTAATTTATGAAGGGTTTAGAAACAATAGGTGCATGGTCCGTTTTAATTAAATATAAAAAATGTGAAATAATAATGGAAAAATATAAGTGATGACAATAGACTGAAAGAAAAAGAAATATGTGTATAGAATAATAATGTTTTAGTTTTTAGTATTGTCTTTAAAAATATTATGATGAAACCAAAAAAAATGTACTATATATAAAGTTTGTAAATAAATGCAAATGATGTTACAATGCTGTTTTATTTTCTACAAAGTTACAATATTTAACATTGCAAAGTATACATGATTATGACAATAAATGCATACTTAATACAAGTCTTTGCCTTTACGATAGTGTGTTATGGTTTTAAAAACAAAGCTTGTTGTAGATCTTTTTTCCACGGCGAACAATAGGTATAAAAACGTCATTATCACTATTTTAATCATAAGCAGCATAATTATTATCCTCAACATTATCCTCAAAATCACTAAAACCAGTTAAATATTCCTGTTCCTCTTCCTCTGCAGTGTCCTCATGTAGAGTCTGCATAGCTTTTGATAATGTTAAGGGTTTTTTGAACATTGAATTATTTTCAATAGTAGTATTGTTTTGTAGCACTTGCTTTGTAGCATCTTTATGGTTTTCTGTTGACAGCAAAAATGTTTCATGTAGTACACTACATTGATAATCACTGACACTTAAACCCTCACTATTTTTACTTTTTAGCTCACTGCGACATTGTTTTGAACGTTGTTTTGAACAACGCCAAATAACAGTTCCATTTTTAGCCTATTTTCAATTTTGAAAAAATAGGATTATGAGATCACCTTTTGTCCGTGTGTGTGTGGGTGTGCATGTGTGATTCGTGTGTGTGTCCCCCCCTAATAAAATCGAAACGGCTGGACCGATGTCAATGAAACTCGGGTAGTTCATAGCACTATTCCCGTCGACCTCGACCGTGCCCTTCAAATTTTGTTACGTCTCTCCAATCCAACATGGCGGCTGTGCGAAATACTTCACTAGCATTCAATATCTCCGAAACTATTATCGATATCGCCCTGAAATTGTGTACGGTGATAAAGGGCACTACTAGAAGTTCACCTATGAGACTTTCAAAAACCTGGTGACTACAAAACCAACATGGCGGCCAAGCGAAGTTGAGACATTTAAATAGACTTTTCTCGCGATTTAACAATCTAAATGTAATGAAACTTGGTACAGCAAATGTTTATACACATTGTAATGCACTGGAGTATAATTTAGTTCAATTGTTTACATAACCTCAAAATGGTGGCTGTGGGAAATATTTCACTGACATTCTATATCTCCGAAACTATTACAGATATCACCCTGCAATTTTGTACGGTGATAAAGGGTACTGATACAGGTATACCTATGTATATTTCATAAACCTGTAAAGTACGAAACGAACATGGCGACCAAGCGAATTTAAAATATTTTAATAGACTTTTCTCGTGATTTAACTCTCTGAGCGCAGTGAAATGTGGTACAGTAATTGATTTTGCAGATTGTAATGCACTGCCATCTAATTTAATTCAATTGCTTACATAACCTCAAGATGGCGGCTGTGCGAAATTTTAAAATTAAGTTTTAATTTCTTGTGTCGTAATCATGCGATCGAAGTGAAAGTTTGAATAATGAACCTAGGCAATAATTGTCCTTGAATGGTACATAACTCTATGGCCTATACACATAACACTCCTAAATGGTGAGATCCCGAAATATTTAGACGGTTCTCAATATCTATGAATTTTTTACAGCAACCAAACTGATTTTTTTAATGTTCATAGAGACTATGAACATATGTTCACCTATAGGACTTTCAGGAACCTGGTGAGCACAAATCCAACATGGCGGCGACGCGAAGTATAAATATTTAAATGGACGTTTCTCGCGAATTAACTATCCGAGTGCCGTGAAACGTTGCACGTTAAATGCTTATACAAATGTTGATCCACTGGCATCTAATTTATTTCAATGGTTTGCATTATCACAAGATGGCTGCTGTGCGTAATTTTAAAATCTCGTTTTTACTTCTTGTTGTCTAATCATGCGATTGAAGTTTGAATACCACACGTACACAATAATCTTAATGTAATAGTACAAAAATAAAAATCCAACCTGGCGACCATCTGAAATATTTAGACGGTTCTCAATATCTACGAATCTGTTACAGGAATTAAACTGAAATTTTGTATGTTGATTGTGGCAGTTAACATAAGTAGGATATATGAAAATAGGCTGCATAGTTCTTCACGGAACTACTTGTTATTGGTTCATTTCACAATATATGAATATCCTTCATAGAATACATGAGGCTTACCATACCTAGTCAGTGATACTTTCATATCAACTGTCAAGCATAGACAAAGCTCTAGTAACGACAACTTGGTAATAAGAACAATAGTTTAATGTGCGAGCATATATGGATGCAAATGAGGGAGCAAAAAAAAGTTGGGAGCAAAAAGTGGGAGCAAAAAGTGTAAGTAAAAGCGGGAGCAAATATGAGAGAAAAAAAACCAGTCGGAGCAAGTATGGGAGCAAAAAGTGGGAGCAAATGTGAATGCAAGATTGGGAGCAAAGAGTGAGAGAACAAAGTGGGAGCAAAAAGTGTAAGCAAAAGTAGAAGAAAATATGAGAGGAAAAAAAGAGGGAGCAAATATGGGAGCAAAAAGTGGGAGCAAAAGTGGGAACAAAAAGAGGGAGCAAAAAAGTGGGAGCAAAAAATTGCATACAAAAGTGGGAGCAAACAAGTGTGAGCATATATGAGAGCAGAAAGTGGGAGCAAATGTGAAAGCAAAAGTGGGAGCAAAAAGTGAGAGAAAAAGAACGCGCAAAAGTGGGTGCACAAAGTGGGAGCAAAATGTGTGAGTAAGAATTGGGGGCAAATGTGGTGTTTTACTAGAACAATCTCACCTAACCTAACCTAATCTAACTTTTGCTAATCTAACTTTATTTAAGACGACACTCAAAACACGTTTCATATTCATTCAGTCCGTTATTATTAGGAACCATTTTCTGCCAACAGGTGCTTACTGCATATGGCAAGGCTTTACACTCCTGGGTTAGTCAGTCTTTCTTGCTAAGGATCCTCTATATACCCTAGACAAGGCTATACATGTTAGTTCTGAACACTTAGTGTTAATTGTATATTAAAATTATATGCACAGCTTATACAAGCAGTTTTGCATGCAGTCAAACTTTTTAAGATAGTTACATACAACACGCAAAGTATGTTTCCGCTACCTAGCTGTGGATATGAGTACTCACTGGTGATATCCGAGGTGAGCTGATTTGCTCACACATTTGCTCCCATATTTGTCCCCCCCCCCCCATATTGGCTCCCACATTTGTCCTCATATTTGCTCCCACTTTTGCCCCCCATATGACACCCACATTTGCTCCCATATTTGCTCCCATATTGGCTCTCATATTGGCTCCCATATTGGCTCCCACATTTGCTCCCACTTTTTTGCTCCCCATATTAATGCCAACTCTTATAACTACAACCAGCAGCAAAATGTAAATGGAAAAATATTTCTGATCATGTTCAAAACAAAAGTCCTGAGGTCTTGGGTTTGAATTCTCAACTAAGGTAGTCAGCCAATGAGTTACACTACAGAAAACTTTTAATTTTGTGTTGTGTTGCATGATAATTTGCCCATCTCGCGGTGTAGTGGCTAGTATACTTGGATGTTATCCCAGAGGTTTTAGGTTCCAACTGGACTATGCCCAGAATTTAATTCTTGATCTATGAGTTGGAAGGTTAGGTTAGGTAAAGTTAGGTCAGGTGAAGTTAGGTCAAGTTAGGTTAGGTGAAGTTAGGTCAAGTTAGGTTAGGTGAAGTTGGGTTAGGTTAGGTTAGGTGAAGTAAGGTTAGGTTAGGTTAGGTTGGATAAAGTTAGGTCAGGAAAAGTTAGGTTAGGTGAGATTGTTTTAGTAAAACACAACATTTCCCCCCACTTTTTACTCACACATTTTGCTCCCACTTTGTGCACCCACTTTTGCCCGCTGTTTTTGCTCCCAATTTTGCTTTCGCATTTGCTCCCACTTTCTGCTTTCATATTTGCTCACACTTGCTCCCACTTTTGCTCCCAGTTTTTTGCTCCCATAATTATTTGCCCCCACTTTTTTGCTGTCATATTTTCTCCCACTTTTGCTTACACTTTTTGCTCCCACTTTTTTCTCTCACTTTTTGCTCCCACTTTAGCTTTCACATTTGCTCCCATACTAGCTCCTACTTTTTTTGCTCTCATATTTGCTCCCACTTTTGTTTACACTTTTTGCTCCCACATTTTGCTCCCAACTTTTTTTCCCTCCCACATTTGCATCCATATATGCTCGCACATTAAACTATTGTTCTTATTACCAAGTTGTCTTTACTAGAGCTTAGTCTATGCTTGACAGTTGATATGAAAGTATCAGTGACTAGGTATGGTAAGCCTAATGTATTCTATAAAGGATATTCATATATTGTGAAACGAACCAATAAAAATGGAACTGTTATTTGGCGTTGTTCAAAACAACTTTCAAAACAATGACGCAGTGAGCTAAAAAGTAAAAATAGTGAGGTTTTAAGTGTCAGTGATCATCAATGTAGTGTACTACATGGAACATTTTTGCTGTCAACAGAAAATAATAAACATGCTAAAAAGCAAGTGCTACAAAACAATACTACTATTGAAAATAATTCACTGTTCAAAAAACCCTTAACATTATCAAAAGCCACGCAGTCTCTACATGAGGACACTGTAGAAGAAGAGGAAGAGGAACAGGAATATTTAACTGGTTTTAGTGATTTTGAGGATAATGTTGAGGATAATAATTATGCTGCTTATGATTAAAATAGTGATAATGACGTTTTTATACCTATTGTTCGCCGTGGAAAAAAGATCTACAACAAGCTTTGTTTTTAAAACTATAACACACTATCGTAAAGACAAAGACTTGTATTAAGTATGCATTTATTGTCATAATCATGTATACTTTGCAATGTTAAATATTGTAACTTTGTAGAAAATAAAACAGCATTGTAACATCATTTGCATTTATTTACAAACTTTATATATAGTACATTTTTTTTGGTTTCATCATAATATTTTAAAGACAATACTAAAAACTAAAGCATTATTATTCTATACACATATTTGTTTTTCTTTCAGTCTATTGTCATCACTTATATTTTTCCATTATTATTTCACATTTGTTTTTTTAATTTAATTAAACGGACCATGCACCTACTGTTTTTAAAAACTTCATAAATTAAGTGTACAGGTTGCACAGCATTATTCACTTCATCGAAAACACTCTCCGTCGTATCATTAAACCGTGTAGGCAGAAATGTCTCAAAATTTTCGCAAACACAAAGTACATGATCACCATATGCTGTTTTCAATTTCCGAATCTTGATAATCCGAAATGGAATATGCGTTGGCAATTCGCTGAGCTTCTTTGTCTCTAAGCAACAAGCTTGCCCCACAACGTTCAAAACATTCATTGTGGTAGTCTATAAACAAAAGGAAAGCATATCTATTACACTCTACAACAGCTTGTAATAATATTGGGTATATAGGTATTTTGCACTATGCATTGCTAATAAATTATATTATTTATGCAAGAAATGCCCTAACTGTAGCAGATACTACTTTTCTGCATATAGCACAAGTGTTTAGTTCTAATGCACACTTGACACATGCTATCATGTGTCCACAAGGTAAAAATACAACACCTAGTTCATCTTGATAACAAATTTTACATAATTGTTGGTCACACTTTTGTATTTGTTGGTCAGACAAGTCTTTCTTTCAGCGTCATGTATTTGTTCCGCGTGTTCTAACTCAGAAGGCACTTTTATCTCTTGCGCCGCAATCACGTTTCCTTTACGAATAGTGTTCACAAATTCCTGACCTTTAAGCAACACCATGTATCTACAGTTAGGTAACCAACGAGCGTGTTGCACAAAAGGGTCATCAGTCATTTGCCAATCCTTTAAAGCAAATCCACAATAAAAACATATTGTTTTATCCCCTTCACGAGTATAAAAAATCCAGCTTCACTTAGCTGTTTTGTAAGGTGTTTTAATATTAATGGCCAAACATTTTTATAAGATTCTAAACGGTTTTCAACAGAGCTGTACTCTGCGTGTGCTAGAGCTTTAGTCTAGCAAACTCACAATTTTTCAAAAGCACATGCCAATTCAACACTGTCTATGGCATACGGACCACATATATCGACACTACCGTTGTTGGCTGGTAATACATCATTATTATTATTTATTTGAGATTCAGCAACGTAAGTAGCGGCCAATGGCCTTGTGGTTCGGTAAAATGAATACACGGGTAACTTACCCACTTGTTTACCAAGCATGTAAGGACAACAAGGAGACCATCGCAAATGGTCTCTAAAGGGATCATCCCCTTCTTCCCAGTGTGAAAGTTCAATACGACAAAAAGCCTACAGGCCAGGATTCAAATGTTAACCAACGATCATTTTCCGATTTTAAATTTAACGCACGTGGTAAACCAACTTGTTCACTTGTTGTATTTGACACTCACGCCATATGTTATAATAAAACTTTTTCTTATTGTAAGTTATTAACGTTGCACACAGTACTTTAAACCACAATGTATGCTTTCTTTCACTGTCTGTTCACTATGTTAATGGCGTATGAACACACCTAAAAAAACAAACAAAATAACTCATCAGTCAATCAATCAATACTTGTAATTAAACTTTAACGTTAATTGGCATTAAATAAAAAACACCTTCAAAAAATATTTGAAAAAATAACCTGTATGTCTGCACTAACAGTAACCCATGTACTTTTTTTTATAAAGCTGCAGTCATTCACATTTCCCTTTAACCAATATATAAACAAAAATAAATATCATATCATTTTGTTCAGATTATCTTGTTGAAACCTGTGGATATTTATTGAGTCCATAGGGAACCACCCATAAATTAAATTAATTATTTTTTGTTTTTAGAAAATCCAACATAGCCTTGTACTTTTCCCGATCAACAACCAATCTAGTCTTGTACCGTTTGTCAATACATGGCCATTATTCAAGAAAGCAATCATCGTCCTAGTCATGTACAGTTAATGAATTTTTTGTCTACGAGTTTTCAATAATGGTAAAATGGAATGGCATTTTTAAGTTAGACTTACCTGAGTTTTTAATAGTTCAGGACCTGGAAACAATAGTTGCACTCTACTGCGTCTTGGGTTTTCAGCAACTGTTACGGCGGTAAGGCTTTTCTTTCCAAGTTTCTAAAAATAAATAAAATAAACCGCTATAAATACCTAAATTCAGGTTAATACATACATTTCATAAAATAAAATATAATAATATCAAACAAAAAAATGAAACAAGTTAGTTTAAAAAAATAATCTCATCTTCACTTGCACTGGCTTGTTACTGTTTCCTTCTAGTGGGCCCAAAAGCGCAATGGTTTTTTGTATCTCAGACATGTAGGGTATACCGGTTATCTGCAAACAAATAAATAAATAAATAAATCAATAAAAATCATTAATTACCTGATCAATGACTGCAAATTTAAGGTTCATTAGCATTTCATTATTGAAATAATCATTCATAGGTACTTACCAAAAAATAAAAGGATTTTTTTCTTCCAAAGTTAAGTTCTGAGCTCTACTGTATACGTCCGTTTGCTAAAATGGCAAGCGCATCACTAACGCAATCGTTGTCAGTTAGCCTAGCAACATAGAGAGTTGCATTTTCGCAGCGTTTTGACCTTGAAATGTTGTCTCTCTCATACGTGTTCCCACGCCTCTTCATATTCCTCAATCTGAATAAGATTCGTGTACCTTATACTAGTTTCATGTTTTTAATAAGGAACCAAAATGGCTGCCTCTTATACATAGGTAGTACGGCTGTCTAGGAACCAAAATGGCGGTCTCTGCTAAAACAGCACACCTGTTAGCCACCACGAGGCAAGTAAGCTGATATCACACTTCCTGCTGACGTAGACATTTTTGTCTTATCAGCAGTCTCTCTCACAAGTCCTCTGGCTAGGTACAATATTCAGTCTCCAGTGAGCAGGACTGTGTGTGTGTTAGCATTGAAAACATGTGTGTCTTATTATTACTATTATTATTATTATTATAATTATTAAACATTTTACTGTAATAATAATTACTAGCAAGCGGCCATCCTCAATACATGATCATGTTAACCACATACTTTCACACACTAAAACACATGCCTTTACCCAGTTCAATAATTAGTTTATAACATTTCAGGCCAATGACCTTACCTTTTTGACTCTTTGCGTACATGCACATGACTTGGTCGAGCAAATGTTATAGGTTTCCATATTCTAAAACCATTTACTGTGCCAGATATCAGTCTCGCTTATTACCGTTTATTAGCATGTTTAAGATCCCCTTCAGGGGTAAAAAATCCTAGCACACTTAACACATTTTCAAATATTCGCCTCCATCCGTCATAGGAAATGTCACAAAACCAACCGTTTTAAGCTGCCCCGCCATCCCACCAAAATAGCAATTCATTTCTTCCGGGCACGGTCACCGAGATCGCAATAGGGGATTTTCAAAATATTCGCCTTCATTCATCTGTCATAGGAAAAAAAATATCGAAAAGCGACCCCTCGTTTCGCCATATGTCGCCCTGTCGAAATAGCCATTTCCCGTATCCATCATGGCCAGTCATAGCCTCGTTGTAACATACGTCAAGCTCTACCGGCTCTCTGTCTACAAACACTCTTTTACTTTAAAAAAATTAAAATAATTTAAAATTCATAGTTCTTGTCCTAGAGACTAGACACTTATTTTCATGATAGAGAGGGTAGGGACCTTTCATTTATGTCAAACAAACTTATTTTTAAACTTGTTAGTTCCCAATATAGTAAAAATTTAAATATTTAAGTGTTTTCAAAAAATCTCAAAATATAAAAAGTTTTATTATAAAAAAATAAAGGTCATAGAGACCATTTGTTTGAACCATTGAACAACGTTCTATCAAGTTTGGTTTTCAAACTATAGTCTACTTTTAAAAACAAAAATTTTCAAAAAAAATTAATACGTGATCTATAGGAAAGAGTGCGTCAGTTTGAGTACAACGACACCTCATTTGTTAAAATCCGACCATCCGTTCGCTAATTATCGCCAATGTTCGTGAGAAAGTAGGCTATCATTTTTTTCCTCCTACACACTTGAAACATGCTGCCCACCTAGAGGGCATACCCGCCTTTCATTAACGTCAAACAAACTTTTTTCAAAATTCACCGTTTCCAAAATAGCGCCGATCCAAAACACAAACATTTTAATTTTTTTTTTAAATATCAACACACATTCATAGCCAAGAGAACGTCACCCCGTTCCTAACAACACATCGTTATAGACTTACAAGCTCATTAAATATCACCAAAATGTTAAAAACGCACGTTTACCTCAAATTGCATTTCCAAATTTCACCCATTTAAAATAATAACCTGACCATCAAATAGAGCGGAAAAAATACCATCTAAACGACACCTCACTCGACCCTAGTCCTCCCCCACCACTAACTTTTTTCCAACATACCCATACGTATTCAAGCACATGCGCGATTGTCGGTAGAACTCTCCTTACCCCACTACTGCACAGTTTTAGTCCTAGAGGTTTGAAATTTATTTTGCCGGTAGAGGGGGTCAGGGCCATTCATTTATGTCAAACAAATTTTTTTGTAAACTCTTTAGTTTCCAAAATATAAAAATTTCAAAATTGAACTTTTTCAAAAAAATTTAAAAGTTTTATTATAAAAAATAAAGGACATAAAGATAGTTCGTTTAAGCTATTGCCCAACGTTCTATCATGTTTGGTTTTTAACTATCGTCTATTTTCAAAAACAAAAATTTTCAAAAAATATAACGAGTGGTCCATAGCAAAGCCCCCGTCAGTTCGAGTCCAACGACACCTCATTCGTGAATCTCCGACCACAGGTTCGGGAGTTATCGGCTCGCATTGGGAGTAGTGGTGGGGGGAGGTAGAACATGTCACTCCCCCCTACTATTAATCCTTGCCTCACTCCTGTACAAACCTTGAACCAAGAAATCATCCGATCATCAACTCTCACTGTAGATACACAAACCCAAATGTCTATTCCTCTCGTAGCATTTCTCAATAACGTGGCACATTCTCAAATAGATCTTGACATCCTCGTGGTGGTCTAAAGCCACTCTGATTTTCATCAATCTTACTCTCGGCTAATGATCGAACTCTTCTTTCTACAATGACACATTGCCCGGGACACTTATCAAAGAAATCCACCTATAATTATTGCAATCTTACCTGTTAGTTTGCTTATAAATTGGTGCTTTCTCTAGTCAGAGGGTACATTTCCTAATCCCCAAGCCAATTCGATTATCCTCTGCAACCATTTCAGCCCTGCTTTCCCACTATACTTAATAATTTCTGACTGAAATTCATCTACCCCTGCGGCTTTGCAACATTCTTGTTTATTTACCACCCTCACTCTCCTTCAACCATGATCCTGCCCATGTCCTCATTCTCCTCCTGCATAATCACAAAGTGTGCCACATTGCCAGATAAGTCTCCATTAAGGGGAGGTATCAGTGAATTTTTCAAGTTTCACAGATTTCATCATAACATTACCAGATTTTAATCTCTTAGAGAGTTGCTGGCATCTATTGTTGTAATTTATATTTATATAGCTTCATAAGTCTTTAGGTTATTGAACATTTTTGTATAAAAAAGTGGTCCCATAAAAAAGACACTTCCATCAAAGGTATTGTTTGACCAAGCTGATTGTCTTTCTAAATATAGATCAAATTTATAGGAACAATAATTGCTCTGGGGTGTGGTGTTAAATGAAGACTGTTCTTTTCAGAAATATCTAAACTCTCATTTCAAATATTTTTGAAAATTCAGCATTATTAATTTAAATCTACCTATCGAAATTATATTATAACTCAAAGCACTTCAAAACCCAAAGCAAATTTACATAACTGTACCATTAGCAACTATTCCACCAAGTTACAGCAATATGAGATAAGAATGGCACCACAAGGAGCATATTGTACACACCAAAACATTGAAAAAGATCTATGCGAGAAAGAGGAAGGTTAATATTTAGTCACTCAGATTTGCCCTCCTCCTTAAATGCTTTCTGTTCACATTTCATCGCTTTTTCTTCCTTAGGTATTTTCTGCCATTTAACATGTCTCCTGGTAATTTTCCCCTGATCACGGCCCCTCTTCTGTATTATTACTATAAAAGCACCTCAAATGTTTAAATGTCATGCAGGCTCATACGAAAAGGCATCTACAAGTTTAACAATAGCCGGAATTACTAAAATAAAATCATATTCTGAAATAGGAAGGATTGGGCTATTCATGTATGAATAAAACCAAAAAACGAGCTTTTCCTCTAAAATCAGCCAAAAATTCAGTCATACCTACCCTTAAGTGGTCATCATCATCATCTTGCACAGTTTCCAGCCACTGGCCGGGTCCATTTGGAACACAAGCCTCTCCAACGTCTTCTGTCTTCCCACCATCTCTTAGCCTCCACCCTTGCCCAGTCTTCTCCTCTCTTCTTCACGCTTTCTTCCACCCCATTCAGCCACCTGTCTCTCGGTCTTCCTCTCGCTCTCTTTCCTTCCCACTTCGTCTCGTGTATCCTCCTGGGTATCCTCTTCCCCTCCATTCGTTTTACATGTCCATACCATCTAAGTCTAGATTTCTCTATACCATCCTGTAATGGTTCCACCTTCATTAATTCTCTGGTCCTTTCATTTCTTATTCTGTCCATCTTTGTAGCTCCAATACTGCTTCTCAAGAACCTCATCTCACTGGCCTGTATTTTGCTCTTCTCCCTTCCTTTCATAACCCAGGTCTCCGAGGCATACGTCAGGATAGGGACATAGTACATTCGATATATGATGTTTTTGCTGTTCTGAGGGACATCCTTGCTCCATAACATGCTTCTCACACTCCTCTGAAATGCTTCTGCCTGTCTCCCCAGCTCATTTATTTATCTATCGTTTCTTCCATTATCTTGTATCAGGCTTCCCAGATACTTGAAACTCTCCACTTTATTCAGCTGTTCCCCACAAATTGTTATTCCCGTTGTGATTCTGTCATTCTTCCTTGTTGTGATCACCATCTCACTCTTATTTATGCTGAATTTCATCCCATATCCTTGTATTATTCCTTCCCACACGTCCAACTGTTCCTGTACCTTCTCCTCCCTTTTCCCCAAATCATCAAATCATCTGAAAACAGCATTGCTTTCATCTTTCCTTCCCCAATTACTTGTGCCACTCGGGTCATTATGTCATCCATCACCACAATGAAAAGTAAAGGTGACAGTGCACTTCCTTGTTTCAGGCCGTTTCTCTGTTCCAACAGTCCGATCTCTCTCCTCCCACTTTCACACAGCTCACGCTTCCCTTGTACATCTCCATTATCCTCCTTATAGTCCAGTTTTCTACTCCTCTATCCTCCAGGGACTTCCACACTTTGTTTCTGCATACACTGTCATATGCTTTCTCAATGTCCAGGAAGGCCATCAGTAGATATGTTCCATAATCATAGTGCTGTTCTTGTAACTGCCTTACAGCAAAAATCAAATCCACTGTGGACCTTCCTGCTCTGAAGCCATGTTGTTCTTCCCTCATCCCTCCTTCTATCCTTGTCCTAATTCCCCTTTCCAAAACTTTCTCCAACATCTTTGCACAATGGCTCATCAGTGTTATTCCCTGATAGTTTCTGCATTCAGCTCTACTACCTTCCTTGAAGATCGGGACACATTCCCTTTTTCCAGTCCTCTGGGGTGTTCCTTTCCTTCCATGCTGTCTTCATCACTCGGTACAACCATTGTATCCCCTCCTCTCCTGCTGCTCTCACCATCTCCACACTCAACTCATCCACACCCGGTACCTTCCCTCCTTTGATCTTCCTCACTGCATCTTCCACTTCTTTCCATGTTAAGTCCTTTTCTGTTTGCAGTCCATCTTCCTCCTCGCCGTGGTTTCCATTTGGGTTCAGGAGTTCTTCAAAATATTCTTTCCACATTTTCTTCAGTCTTCCCTATTTTCTATCTCTTGTCCCCTTTTGTTCACCATTCTAACATAATCCGTAGGATCCTTCCACCTCTTATTTTTTACCATTCCATACAGGACCTTTTTTGTACATTCACTATCCTCCTTCATAATCTTTGTCCACTCTTCCATCCACTTTCTTCTCTCCTCAGCCACTACTCTCTTTGCCTCCTTCTTTCTTTCCTGGTACTCTTCCCTTGTCTGTACCGTTCTATTTTGATACCACCTCCTAAAGGCTCTATTCTTTTCCCTTACTATATCTTTTGTCTTCTCATTCCACCATGGTGTTTCCTTCCACCTCTTCTTACTACTTGACCTCCCACACACTGCTTCTGCTGCACCTACAAGTGTCTTCTTAAATCTAGCCCATTCCTCTTCCACCCCTCTTTCTTCATCTGTTGGAATTCCTTCCTTTACCATTTTGAGGTACTCGACCCTTCTATCTCCTTCTTTCAATTTCCATATCCTTATATGACTTTCCTTGTTCTCAGTCCCTTTCTCCTTAGTCCCTCTCAGGTTCATTACCAGCAATCGATGGTCGCTATCCAGGTTCTCCGATGGTATAACCATGATGTCCGTGATGTTCTTATTTAATTCTTTCTCATACAGTATATAGTCAACCACCGACTTCCTGGTCAAGTCATCACTGTACCATGTGATTGTGTGGCTCTCTCTTTTCTTGAACCAGGAGTTCCCAACTAGCAGGCTGTTCCTTTGGCAGAAGTCCAACAGTCTCTTTCCTTCCTCATTTCTTCTGCCCCAACCCTCTGGTCCAAGCACACTCTCATACCCTTGTCTTTCTCTTCCTACATGGGCATTCAAATCCCCCATAACAATCATATTCCTTCCTACCAGCTGCTTCTGCAATTCCTCTTCAAAATCCTCCTTCTCTTCACAGGCGCAGCCTACTTGTGGAGCATACACTTGCACCATTTCTACGGTTTCTCCCCTCAGTGCTACTTTCACTTTCATCATCCTATCACTTATTCTCCTCACTTCTTCTTTTAAAACATCTCGTACTACTACTCCTACTCCATTCCTCTTTCCCTCTTCATTCCCACTCCAGTACAGTCTATAGCCTCTTCTCAGTTCTCTCCTTCCTTCCCCTTTCCACTATGTTTCTGCCAATCCCAATAAATCCAACTTCCTTCTTTCCATCATATCCACTACCTCCTCCACCTTCCCCGTCAGGGTTCTTATGTTTAAAGTTCCAAATCGTAGTCCATGAACACAGCTAGGTCGTCGTCCATTGTATCCGTCCTGTCCGAGGCCTGTTTCCTTCTTGAAAGCAACAGTCTTATCCACTACTGGCTTGCAGGGCCTATCGTAGCTTCACCAGAGCCCCGTTCGCCGTCGCTTTTCAGGGTTCCTGTAGGACCTTCACAGCTACCGTAACGGTCCCGGAGCACACGAAGTCCCCACTGTACTTCGCCCCTACTTTGTGCCATTGCCCGTCTCCCACGACGTGGACGAGGTGTTGAACTTATGGGAGACCCTTCAGTGGTACTTTGATATTATATATAAAAGTTGGTAACCCTTCAAGATAAACCACACCACAAAGCGCATACTAATCCAACTCTCGGCACACCATCGCTTGCCTCGAACTAACACCCCACCCTTTTACTGGCACAATTTCATCCGAATGTTAACTTTTCATCAACCAAAAGCGTAATCTCACTCCTCCGAAATAGTATCATAAAATATTGACCTGGATGTGGACTCCATCATAATTACATTACGTACACCGTTATTCCAATTATTTTCCAGTGCTGGAAATATTGCTATACCAGTTAAGGGCCTGTGTAAATGTTTGTTTGGTTTTAATGCGAGTTAAAATGTGTGCTTCGGTGCCGATGATTATTGCATTGAGGCAATGACGTAGCATTTACTTTTGAATGTTTAAAGTCCTGCCTTTTATCCTTGTGTTTTGGATTAAAGTTCAAGCCAAGTTGAAGTGATTTTGTTCCTATGTGAATTAAAATCGTTGATGGCTCATGAAGAAGTATTGTTGTGATTAGGTAACCTTGATTACAAAAGGTCAAAACGGGTTGAGGACACATAAACACACAAGGGGAGGTTTGAAGTAGTGGATGTTGCTTACAAAACGCATTGATTATCTTAATACTGCGGCATATGTATTTTCTTCAAGCAGATGAGTGTTTTCTCCACAAGACAAACAATCATCAACAAGCTGACTAACTTTCCTTAAATACTTCCAGACAGTGAGAACTCCGAATAATAATTTGTGGGCTAGTAAAAAGTAAGTTAATATCAATAATGAATCTACTTTGATGAGACTAGCAGTAATTACACATAAAATGCGAGATATATCTGACGTTGCAAACAAAACTTATTCATATCCAAAACATTCAGTTATGCAAGCACAAAAACTTACTCATTTGAATGAGATCCACTTGCTTCACCTTCCTCAACTTGGGTTTTTTCGTTCATACCCTAGAAATAAGGTGAATAATTAATTTATTTGTTTATTTGCCATCACTAATACTTTTTACACAAATATCAAACTGTGTAATTGTCAATCACAGCTGAGTTCAAGTGACGCATTACACAGATGTGGTTATGTCTTCCCTAGTTCTAAAACTTATAATACACAATCTCTCCAAGATAACTAATAAATTTCCGTGCGAGAGAAAATGCACACTGTGCCTTAATGGAAGAAATAGCTTTAAGTATTGAGTACAAATGAATGAATTCTTACTTTTTTAACTGTAAGGGTATAAGAGGTGTTCGGATCTAGCACGTCCATGTATCATTAAGTAAAAAGTGACTATACACCCAATTTTTGTACTAGCACTTCTTTTCAGAATGAAGGTCCGATATTTGGAATATTATACAATACATTTCTCACAAACTTTAAAAAAATTACAAAAGAATTTAGTGTAAGAACGTAAATTAAATGCCTCTAGAGCGAATCTATTGTGGAGTACGTAACATCAATATTGCTGCTACACAATGCTAGTAATATCAAACATTATAAGTCTACTGGTGAACGGTAGCACATAGTTTGCAATGTAGATACAAGCGGAGGAAGAAATTGGGAGTATTAATAGCGAAATGTTTTTATACATTTAGTCACACGTCATTTGGAATGCTTTCAAGATGGGATTTCCTGGCAACATTGGTATTGATTGATATTCAGCAATTTATATATTGAATCCGACCTTTATGGTTTCTACCTTAGACCAAAAATAAGACAGAGCTAATTTCAACCATTACGGAGCTTAAAGACACCAGGCCATGTGTTTACTGTCAGAAGATGTTATTTAGTTACTTATTATTGTTTTAAGAGGCGGAACTACAAGGTCATCTGCCCCTTGTCAGAAGATGAGTGGGTAAGATACCCAGTGGCACGCAGGATTTCCTTCTGGGGGGTTACTGAATATAGCATGGTAATTGTGTACATTATTAAAGGGGCAGATGACCTTGCTGTTCCTCCCCTTAAAACAGCAGTCATCATTATCATACATTTATAAAATTATATTTTGATTAATATTTATAAAAAACAATAATTAAATAAACATTCTCTCTGCATGAAAATTATTTTAGACCTCATTATTTTTTCAGCACAATAAACGAATTAAAAACAAAAAATACATTAAAATGTTGTAAACAGCAAGTGCAAGACATTTACCAATTGACGAACGTGATCACTTTTAAAATATATACAGGAGTTTAGACACCGGACTACTGGCAGTGTAAAACAAGTGATAGATGGGACAATATAAAGATTCAAGTAAACAAATGACTTTGGGGGGTGTTTAAACCTAACCCTCCCGTCGGTACGCTACTGTAGATACCTACCATCAAAAAATTTTTTTTTTTTTTCATGGTTCCTTATTGTCATCTCCAGGTCATCGCTAAGACGATTAACTCTTAAGAAGCTATGGTCACTTCCTTCAAACTCCTACTCATATTTCACTAATATAAATCCTCATTAACACGTTTTATAGGCAGGACAAGGGCGAACGGCTGAAAAAACCACTGCCACATATAAATTCATTTCACCTCCTCCCTGACACCGCGGAAATAGGGATATTAAGGGGTAGGAAAAATTAACTACGGTATAAGAAATGTGATAAGAAGGAAGGATTCATCAAAACGTACTATGACTTAAAATACATAGACCTATTTACGTCTCCAGAGGGTCATCGCAATTTAAAAGTTTGACGAGGATCTCTGCATTTTCTTGATTACTATGAGCCAACCTTCCAGATTTATCCCTCAGCATCAATGTAGGGGGTTCATATTTTTTAAGGTATTTTCCAAAGGTTTTATAATAATCACGTGAGTGTTTTTTGTTGAAACTCTCTTCTATCTTTTGTAAGGTATTATTAAGATGTTTTCGTTTGGTTTGTCTGATGATTTTATGGGTTGACTTTCTTCGTATTATCAGTTCTAAATTTGATTTTTCGGATTTTTGGGCTTGATAATGTATCCAAGCTTGGTGTCTTCTCTTAATTGCCTGGTCACATTCTTCATTCCACCATTCATATTTTTTCCTAGGATTTGTTGGAGCTAACAGTTCTGCCATCGATTTTAGTTTGATGGTCAGTTCTTCTAATGTATTAGTGCTAACAGATCTTTCTCCTGTTTTCCTATAGTACTCCCTATTATTTACTAAGGTGGTTGGGTCGACTTTTATTCTATTTTTATTTGGAGATCTTTAACCCTAGGAGTTAATTTTATTTTGATCTTAACAACATAGTGATCTGACCCTGAGTATTTTCACCTTAGGACTTTGACATTGTAGACTTCACGGTGGTGAAATTTATCCATGCAAACGAGGTCCAGTTGCCACTCACCTTTTCGGAAATCAGGATGTTTCCAAGTTTTTAATTTGTGAGATTTCCTTTTAAAGTACATAGATTTTGAGATAAGATTGTGTTTTCTGCATAATTCAACCAATCTTTGACAGTTTTTATTCGTCCTCTTATGGGCTGGCCATTTTCCAATGATATCTCGGTACCTTCTTTCTTGTCCTAGTTGTGCGTTGCAATCGCCAAGGAGAATTTTAACGTGTGATGGAGGTATGTTGATTAAAGTTTGATCCCATTTTTATATTTTCATGTCTCTTAGCTCATGCGCAGAACGAAGAGGCTCTACAAGCAGTGCAGCATATTAAGTTACAGTATATAAGTTGACCCCAGGATATAGGCAACAAACAACACACAGAAGGTGAGATTGAAGTTTCTGCCTTTGCGTCAGATTACCAGCAGTGTATGAGGAAAAGGAGGCAATCCATCGGCTTTCTCTGAGGTAATTTCACTTAGATCAGTTGTAAATATGAAACAAACTTCATGTACTAATTGTTTTAATAGTAAAAAAAGCCTGTAGTTTTATGTGACCAAAAATCTGGGGACCATGAGCCACGGGATCTCTATAGAAGGTATGAGGAAACTAATAAATTTATCAGTGTATTCTGGCAGGTAGTCTGAATTTTTAGGAACTATTTCTGTGTCACGGATTGGAAGCCAGATTACAGTATATAGAGAATCTCTTAATATTATGATTATCTACAAAATTGGAGAAGCAAATCATGAATGGAATTTGAAGATTGGCAACAAACAACAGACAGATATTAAAAATCCAAAAAAGGCCTTTTTCAGGTAAGCCAGGCTCTAAATACATTTTAGGCAGGGGAGTCCTATGAAGAAATGGGTCGATAACGTAGATGTTTGGCCCTTAAAACAACAACTATCATATCAACATATGCAGCAAACAAATCACAAAGAAAACAATATCTTCCAAATGCACTAATGAAACAAGGAAATGATCTGCCAGTTATTAGTACAATTACATTCAGGTTTCGTATTAATTCCGAAATTTTTCATCAGTGCACATGATCCCAACGCAAACATATCATCAAACCTTCGAAAAAAAATCAGCCACACTTGCTGGAGGAACATCAGATATAATTAAGCATGTAACATAACTTATCAACCAAAAAAGCTGCTCTGAAGATAATTAAGCACTTACGACTCTCGCATCTCCACCTCTTGATGAAGATAGTGTTTCCTGTTTGACAAACCGGTATGGGACTATCTCTGCAGTCACAGTCTCATTAATAGTAACTTCCTTGATGTCCGCAGTATCTTCCGTGATGTGTGCTCCCTACAGAGAAACAACAATTTGTTAATAATGTACCTCAGGAGGCATAAGAAATATATTTTGTAGATAAGTAAGCGAGCTAGAAATTCATCTTGTTTTATATGTCTGGGATTAGTTCCAGACTCGAAGAATAATGTTAAAAGATTTGATAATAAGGTGAGAACAGCAACTCCCAAGCTGAAATTTCGCTGCATTATGTAAGTGCTCATTTTCTGACTTAAAAATTATTCATAATTTCCTAACTTATACTTTCAAGGGTTTGAATGTTAAACAAGACAAAAATACAACAAGATAACATACCTACTACTTACAATGTATAAGTTGCTATCAGGACACAAAATACATTCTTTCTTAGAATCCAATACTTTCATGTAGCTACAGTGTTATAAATTCACCATAAAAATTGACACGATTGTCTTTCATTAAAAAAAATCAAATAGGTGTTTGACTCACGATGATAAGAAACACGAGCTTAAATTTATAAAACATACTTGCGTTTCTGAAACTTTCTCAAGCACGAATTCCAAAAATCAGTAACTGTCAACATTAAATGTTAATATGATAACCTACAGCATATCATGTGATCGAGTGGGCATGAAGTTAAGACAATTGAAAATCGCAACAACCAGTGTCCGAGGTTCAATAGTACACACTAATATGCCGAGGATTCTTCGAAGTTCCTACCAAATTTAGCTGCACGACTTAACCTTACAGGTGATGCAAGTTTTGCCATAATTAATCAAGGTTGTTTCAAAAAGTATAATAAATAACCACTTTAAAAAATTATAGATATTTGATGAAATAATAAATAAACAGGCCATGGAAGTGACCTCACTGAATCCAAATCATTTGTAAAATAGAGTCAACACATTAACTTTTCTGTAGTTCAATTTCAAAATTGAAGTTAGCACTGATTAAAACAAACTACATAACTTTAAAAAAGAATCTGAGAATAATCCAAGGTAGGAAATAATCTACACAGTCACCGGGCAATCAAGTTCTTCTTTAAAAAATGCACTCTCATTTATGAATCTTGCATCATGAGTTTCTTCAAGTTTCCTCCCCACCTGCCTCTCAGAGGGTGGCTGCTCATTCAAATCCTGGGAAGTAATAAACAAGCATGACTAAATGTGAATATTAAAGTATATCAGCAAATGATGATAATACTTATAATAATGTTGTTGTTTGATTCTTCCGTCTTTTGACTGGTTTGATGCAGTACTCCATGGCTCCCTGAGCTAAGCAAATCGTTTAATCTCTGCATAGCTACCACACCCCACATTCGAGGCAATCTGTTAAACATATTCTAACCTTGGTCTACCCCTACCCCTACCCCTGCTTCCTCGACCCTTCCATCCATAACTAAGCTTGATATTCCTGGGTAACTTAATATGCGTCCTATCAACTTATCTCCTCTCTTCGTTGGTAGTCGCCAGAAACATCTCTCCTCTCCCTCTCGTCTACTCATTTGTAACCCTATATATCCATCTGTTCTTCATCATTCTCTTGTAACACCACATTTCAAACGCTTCAATTTTCCTCTTTTCCGCTGCTGCAACAGTCCAAGTTTCACTTCCACAGAGAGCCACACTCCAGACAAAGGTTTTCAAGAATGACTTCCTAATACCTAAATCTATATTTGATGTAAACAGATTCCTTTTCTGTAGAAATCCTTTCCTTGCCTGAGCCAACCTAATTTTCATATCCTCTATGCTTCGTCCATCACTGGTTATTTTGCTTCCTAAAACAGAAGTCACCTACTTCCATTAGCTTCTCGCCTGCCAATTTGATGTCCACAGAGGTTTTTGATTTTTTCGGCTGCATTCCAACATTTTTGATTTAAATTTATAAATGTTCATCATAAATTCTTTCCTCAATATGGAGTCCATACCATTCAAATCCTCTGGCGTATTCGGAAACGATGACGATGTCATCAGCAAATCCCAGAGTTGAAATAAGTTTCTCCTTGAATCTTCACGCCCAATTTAAATATTTCTCCAATTTCCTTCATTGCTTGTTCAACGATAAGATTGAAAAGTATGGGTGATAAGTAGCAGCCTTGCCTTACACCATTCTGAATACCAGCTTCTCTCTCATGTCCTTCAGCTCGAATGACTGCTGTCTGGTTTCTGTATAGATTGAAAATCACCCTCGAATGACTGCTGTCTGGTTTCTGTATAGATTGTAAATCACCCTCTTGTCCCTGTTGTTTATGCCGTTCGTTTTCAAAATGTCAAACAATTTAGCCCAATCAACATTATTAAAAACCTTTTCTACGTCTACAAATGCCATGAACGATCTCGGATATTTCCTTATTCTACCTTCCAAAATCAACCTAAGACTTAGTACAGTTTCCCTTGATCCTACATTTCTCCTGAAACCAAAATGCTCTTCACCGAACTCTGTTTCTATCTGGTTTTCCATCCTCTTGTAAATTATTCAAGACAGGATTTTTGAAGCATGAGTAATCAAACTGATTGTACGGTAATCTTCACATCTGTCAGCTCCTATATTCTTCGGTATAGGGATGACAACTTTCTTATTAAAATCAGAGGGTACCTCACCTGCCTCATAAATCCTACACACCAAGTGAAAAAACATGATCAGACCATCATCACCTATGCAGCGTAGCAAATCAATCGGGATATCATCTATGCCTGGTGCTTTGTTCCTGTTTAAGTTTGCCAATGCTCTGTCAATTTCTGATCTCAATATTAAATCTCCTTTCGCATCCTCATCAATTTCCCCTTCGCGTTCCATTACATGATTCTCTATCTCTTTTCCCATATACAAGCACTCTATGTGTTATGTATTATAATCATAATTATTATTATGATATTCAAGTATAAAAAGGGAATTATTTACACTGATCAACAATTATCTGGAATGTATTAAGGAAAATTCAAACATACTCGAACCAAAATCCTTCCAATTGGATGCAATTAGAAGAAACACTGTTGGGAGTATCCCGGATTATTGGTGTTCTTCCTCGAAAACGTTGACAGATGATTGAACGAGACAAGCGATAAGGCTAGACCTTCTAATTAAAATCTTTCAAAAGTGCAGTTCCAATAAAATAAAAATTAAAGAACTGGCAAGGATTTACCGCTTCGTGTCATAGTGGGACAAGTGCCTCAACAGCCCGAGCCAATACTTCTAACATACTGGTACTGGTTTCTGTAATGATGCCTCCGGCTCGTTACTTTTTGAACGCACCTTATAAAAATAGACTTACAAAAACAGATTACAATTTGGTGACGAACCATCACATTACCAAGCAGCTAGTTTATGAGAAATATACGGATGTGACCATAGAAATAACATAGAAAACTTTAACTTTTCACGGATTACATCCATGACCTTTTAACCTGCGATCCTCCTGAAGAACAATTCTGATTTGAACAACCGATTTCAAATCCAGATTCAGAACTCCCTTCAATAGAAGAAATCAAGCAAGTAATCAATGAACTTAAAAATAACAAAGCTCCAAAGGAAGATGAAATGTTGAAATTACGAGGTGAAAGCCTAGCTGAGAAATGTCAAGTAATTCTTGTAGATTTAAGGAGAAATTCCTGAAGACTGGAAATGCAATGTAATTCAACCACTACATAAAAAGGGGGAGGGAATAGACATCCATACCTATGGAACGATATCCTCACTCTCACAGGAGTACAAAATTCTCTCTATATCATTATTCTCGAGACTTGAAAACCAAACTGAACAAATTATTGGCGAATAACAGGCATGATTCATAAATGGCAGGTCTTGTGCAGAACAAACTCTCAATTTCAAAACCATCTTGCAAATCCATAATGCCAGGCAAACAATGCTCACTATGGAGACTTCAGGAGAGTTGACGCCTCAGTAGACTGACACACACTATCCAATATTCTAGAAGAATTCGAAGTTGACAGGAAAACAAGAGAATTATTTCGACTGACACTGACAGCCATAACTTCAATAGTTAAATTTCAGTGATCTTTCTCACCGTTTTCATATTAGCATAGGACTTCAACAAGGAGACGGACTGTCTCTGTCAGTATTCAATCGTGTCCTTGAATAAGTTACCAGGACAGGGGAAAAAAAGAAATATCAATTGGTCGACGATTCAAATATAAAATTCATCTGCAATGATTGGCATTCCTAGATGATCTAGCTATTCTTTCTAATAGACAGGAGCCAGTTCAGGTCCTTGATAGACTTCACGAAATTGCGGATAAGACCGGACTCCAAATGCATGCACGAATCCGCTTTTCGTATAGACGGGAATCCTCTGAAGCCTAAATTCGGCAACAAATCATGAAGGAAATAAAATCAAACCCCGCGGCGTAGCCGTGCTCGGTAAATCGTGCATCACGGCCTTGGAGGCAGCTGCAGCAATCCGGTTCGAATCCTACTGACAGCCCCCATCCTTGAGAATTTTTCCACACTCCATCCAGGAAAATGACGGCATACTACTTTACTTCACGATTGAATCGTGACGCAAACATAGAGAGAATTTAAAAATTACAGAAGGACTATACCTACAGATGTAATTAATAAATCAAGACCTAAGAACACAAATTTAAGACATTATACCACAGTTATCAAACCTGAAGCACTATATGCCCCTGAAACATTGATCATTGAAGGTAGATCTCTTATTAAGGACATAGAGACACAAGAAAGGAAAATATTGAGGAAAATCCTTGGTCCAGTCTGCTCAGAAGGAATCTGGGTGAAACGGAAGTCTTGGAAGAATATCACTCACACATTCAGGAAAAGGCAATTTTTGTTCTACGGTAACATTCTCAGAATGAACCACGACATGTTCACCAAAAGGATTCTCAAACTTGTTCTCTCAAAGAAAGCAAACAACCAGTGGCTTAGTGGAATAGAAAAAGATCTTCAAGAAATTGGAATCACAGAAGAAATTATATTAGATCCCAGTTCAAAACAGTAATTAACGACCACCATTTTGCTGAGAAAATGAATACAAGGACCAATAAATCAAGGACTGAAGAGCGAAGGTGTTAATATTGTTGTTATTATTAGAATATTGTTGTTATTATTAGTACAATTAAAAGCAAACATTACAGATCCAGATTACTATTTGGTGGGGGCGATAACCTAGATGTTTGGTCCCTTAAAAGAATAATTATTATCATCACTATTTGGTAGTATTAAGTCACCTGACATAATTATTATTAATTGCACAAACATTTGTCATGCTATCAGTAACGCTACACAATATATGGAACTAAAATACAACTTACAATCTCAGGGAATTCTTCTGGTTCACATTTGATAGATGGTTGGCCCTCCATAATGTTGGGGAATCTACAACACAGGATACTTAATTCATATTCAGGATGCACTGTAACAAGTACAGGTTGTATTGGTCATTTAAATACATATAAGTTTAATGGTATAATCCAAAACCCTTCCAGGAATTCTTCTTGTGTTTTGCTCTATTTTCTTTAAATGTATTTTACCGTTCATAAAATGATACCATTTCAATCTACGTCAGGGCTTTGAGGATGATGAGTACGTTTCTCTGAAAATGTCGAACACTTCGGAACATTTCAGAAGTGTTTCCTTCTTAATATGGTAACCAATATAGAGGTGGAGGTGTTAATTGCTGTTTCAAAGACCCTATTTATTTGGTGCTGATATTTTGGTAAGAACCTTCGACAAGAGCGGAGTTTACCTGAACTGTAGTAAAAAAATCTTAAACTACTGAAATTAGCCAAAATACCTATAGTAATAGTATCTGGATATGATATAGTAATAGATGTTTACTCCTCCGCTGTCTGTAACCCACACAGCCATCCCAAATAGGATCACAAGTTACATAGATTAAATTCCCCACGACTCCGCCATTTTTTGCATCATGTACAGTATTGCGAACCCCACGCATTCGGTAATATATCGCATCCGGCAGACCAATGGTTTTCGCCTAGACCAATAATTGTTATGTAACGTGGTCCTGTGGGCCGCGTTAGCTAATATAAACACCCCTGGTATTTGTCAAGCATAGTGGGGGGTAGTCACGCGTCAATAATCTTTATCCAGATCAATGGTTTCGCCTAGAAGACACGGCCCACAGGCCAATGGTTTTGACAAGTATTTCTTTTTTCATAATTACAAAGTTACGTGTGCCGTGTGGTGTTTTATGTATCGGACATGTTTGCAACGCAATGTGATGTCATTGTGTAGGCCACAAAAATCTGCAGTCGTAGAACAAGCTACAAAAGAAACCTTCATTTCAGCAATATTAGTTATATTTGACAGTAGTTTTAATGTGCAGCAGTGATATTTGTCAAGACTTTCAATTCAATCTACCAAATTCTGGTTTGGTTTTGGTTCTGGTAAACTCCACAATTAATGAGGTCCACACCCCGAATGGCCATAATTCGATACATATTGGATGATGAAATATAAGCCTTGTGGCAAGTAGGGGATGCTGTAGGAAGGCATTAGCCTCTTGGGCACTGTTAAAGGAGGCCTGAATCTTATTGCGACCCTTTCTTTGGATAGATTTAATACCTCCCATATGACGCTTGTAAAAGAGACGATCTAAACCCAGTGGGTGTAAATTACCTAACCGTGTACTATCATTTGATTCAACCGGAATATGATAAGGACCGGTATGTAGCCTAGGATGTAGTTTAGGGATACCAGTAGTATCATTTGTAAGATTCGTACCGGTACCATGAGAAAATGCGTCAGATAGGGGAACCAAGCTCGGTGACGTGTCTGATACCTTAGACATGAAATATAGAGAATCGTCCAAGAGAACAATTTTAGTGGTGTTAGGTTCTGGGGGGCCATCCGGACGACGTGTGTGACGACTCCCCACACTACCCTGCAGGGCCTGCTCCATTGGAAAATACGAATCACTCGCAAGGTACTCACCTCAAGTAGAGCAAACCGTAGGGAAAATTTGTATTACTGAGAAATGTATACTCCCAAACACTTGTTGTATCGGAAAACAGCGCACGGAACTTTCCGTGTGAGTGCCACTACCGAACTGATGTTAAGTAGACTAAGGGGAAGTGAACTGAGGTTGCTGCACAGGTATTGCAAATCGGCACAATAATAGTTGCATACAGGCACTCTGACGTTACAAAATACTTCCTGATGTTACTAAACACCCAGTTCAAACTAGATACATTATGGTCTCTCACTAGAGGGTAGCTTGTATCATGTCGTCATAAATATTGTAAATTGAGTATTACTTTTCTTTACTGGGCACTTACGTATTTACTCCGCTGTATAACACGTTATTGTTACCCAGATTTGTCATTTACCCACAGAACATTTCAATTTTTCGAAAGTTGACGTGTTACTTAAGTACCGGTATTGTATATAGGCCTATGAAAAATCCACAGCCTGCTTCCAGTCTCCGACCGGGTCAGGAATGGAATGAATGAAGCCCCCATCTAGCGGCGAGGATATGTACTGTGCCGGCTGCCGAGGCCTGACGCACTCCTCTGGGGCAATGATTAAATGAATGACAGATGAAATGAAATGATAGTGGAGAGTGTTGCTGGAATGAAATTTTTGACAGGGAAAACCGGAGTACCCGGAGAAAAACCTGTCTGCCTCCGTTTTGTCCAGCACAGATCTCACATGGAGTGACCGGGATTTGAACCACGGATCCAGCGGTGAGAGGCCGACGTGCTGCCGCCTAAGCCACGGAGGCTTACATATAGGCCTATACCATATTTAAAATCTTACACTTACATCTCGCCGAAATATATATCAGAGATACTAATTTCAGAAACGAAATCCCTATGTGGTACCTGTCAATTACCGATAATATAGGAACGTCTTCTACCGTATTGGGGTAGCGCGCATGCCTCTCACCCAGAGGCTCCGGGTTCGATTCCCGACCCCATCAGGGATTTTAGAAACTGACGTTAGGGCTGGAACGGGGTGCACTCAGCCTTGTGAGGACAATTGAGAGTTACCGTAGCTGTCTGACAGTGAGGCAGCGCCCCGGTCGTGAAAACAAGAGTAACGGCCGAGGGGACCCGATGCGCTGACCACGCGTCTACCCAATATCTGCTGGCCAAGTGGCTAGGTAGGCCTAGACCCTTCATGGGCCAGGGGGTATTATTATTATCTCTACCCTACCATACTTTGTCAATTCTCAATTCTCTTTAGATCGCACAAAATATGCATTTCGGCTAAAATTTAAAAAATGTGCGTCATGTCGGCGATAAGTTCGACGAAGTGGTAAATAGGCTTGGTGGGATGCCCTTCCAGACACTTGCGTCTGCCGGGAGCGGAAAATCTTATGGGAATAAAGCACTCTGTTGGTCATTGAAGTAACTTACTGGTTGACTCACCAAGCGCTGTACCTTTTCGTTGCATGAAGCGAAGGGACCAGAATCCATAGCTTTTCTGACAGTTCGAGTCTTGTCACCCCAAACCACTGTCTTAAGTTGTCGAGCCTCGATACCTTACTTCGTCCCGGACCACGTCTTCCATTAATTTCCTCTTCGAGTATTAATTCAAGGAGTTGATATTTAGCCTACTGTTTCGCATCATATGTGCACAGCATTCTAGATTTCTTCTCTTGATGGTACATTGAGAATTTAAGTTTTTTTGTTCATACGCTGCAAAACTTCTACATTGGTAATTTTGGCTGTCCAAGGTATCTTCAGCATCCTTCGGTACGTCCTCATTTCAAATGCTTGTAGCTTCTTGCACATGGTTTCAGCTAATGTCCATGCTTCGATGCCGTAGAGTAGAATGCTGAAAATGCAACATCTGAGGAGTCGTGTCCGTAGTGCATTGGACAGGTCTCGGCTTATTAAAACTTTTCTGTCTTTCTGAAAAGGAGTTCTAGCGTGCTTAATTCTGCATCGGATCTCTCTGCCAAGGTCCCAGTTATCATTAATGTATTAGTAACCCAGGCATTATATGCAAAAAACACTGCCAACCTAAAAAAAAATAATGTAAAGCTGAAATTTGGCATAGATGTTCCCTAGTACCCTAGAAACAAATCCTGAAAAGTCCCCATCTCTGCGGTGTCCGCGTCATAGTTTTTGGAGAATTAAAAAGGGCTTAAGTGCCAAAAACAGCATTTTTGCTTCCTGCGTTTAAAATATTGATCCAAATTTAGTTCTCGCGAGTTTTAGCAATTATTAAAAATGAACCAGTAAGATAACGGACTTATCAGGCCTAATTATTGCTATTGATGAAGGAAAAAAACAACTAATTTAAAATTTTTAGCACAATTTTTACACGAAAATTTGGATATTTTGTAATTAGCAGGTCATTATTTTTTAAGCAACAGCTGATATTGACTAAAGACTCAGAAAGAAAGTTATAAAGCATACTTTTAGCTTTATATTGGCGCATTACCCATGTCTATGCAAGAGACGGTTACCGAGTTACGGTCCCAAAGCATAACCGCTGTTGAAAAGCCACCCGATCGCGTTTCTAGGTGACAGCGCTCGACCTGTCGGAGCAGGCCAACAGTACTCCAAACAATTAATTCAGCTTATAAACAGTCTTGGAATTTCAGTAAATTTGGCGGAAGTCCACAGGTACGAAGTTTCAGCGCTTCGTGAAGAACATCCAAACCCGAATGCTGGAGCGTTCACGTAGTTTTGCTTTGACAACGCTGACTTTAACATAAGGACATTGGACGGGCGAAACACATTTCACTGCATGGGAGGCATCAAGTGCACAGGTCCAGCGCTTGACAGTGAAATATCTCCACTCCCACGTACACGAGAAGTTCCTAATACTGGTGTGATTGCGGCGATGGGAAAGTTCAACATTTCCTGGTATCGGAAGCCCTCTTCTCCTGGTTCAAAGGACGTCAAGATTAAGGAGTACACTGTGGAAGCCCCAAACTCTGTGGCTATTGTGTCGATGATGGACTCCGTATTCTGGACGGTGGTCAGGTATTAATTTACCCGCCTCGTGGAACGGCTTTATGAAGACGTCACTGTCTGCTCATGCTCAACCACCTCCCCAGACGACGTCAGTTGATACCCTGCCGTTCATTAACTTGGAACCGAGCAATCCATCAACTATATATTCAGCGTTGAAGTTTGCCGCAAGAGAGTGTGTGGAACTGAAACAAAGCACTTGTTTCGAAACCTTTTGACCAGCCCCTATACGCGAAAACTGCTGAGATAGTCGCATCGGACACTTCAGAGGAACTCAAAAACGTGGTTGTTCGTCTAGGCGTATTTCACATTCTAATGTCGTTTCTTGGGGCAATCGGCTACGTGATGAATGGAAGCGGTTTGGAGGAGCTCTGGGCGGAAATATACGCTAAATCATCAGTGACTCACACGATGTCTGGACACGCATATTTTAGTTAGGCTTGCAATTAGGTCGCTCTTAAAAATGATTACGTTATGCCTTCAATTTCGAATGTATCAATAACGCGAAACTGTGCATGTTCTAGGGCCCACAGAGCGCATTTTCTGACAAAACAGGCTGTCGGGACAATGTTACTCAACATGTACGACGGGCTGAAGGATGACAAGGACGAAATACAGGCGCTTTTCAGCGCATTCCAAGAAGGCGCCGCCAACGACTTGCTATCATATCCTTGCATTCAACGTCTCAAAGAGTCGCTTCATGACACATCTTCTTCAATGAGCCAGAAATCTCGCACAGGAAAGCTGTGGGTAGAGTACATCAAACAGCAAGTCTGGAAAATATTGAAGGATTCCGCATCTTCACTGGAGAAAATGAAGGTATTCGTCTCTACGGCTCCAGATGAAAAGGCCATAATATCAGCTGGAGAGAAGTTCGCCATTTGTCTCTACGATAGTGCCAAATCGGAGTGCAAAAGCCTCGACGAACTTTGGGTAGTGAAATACAGCCAAAAAATTGCCAAACAGCCGGTCACAGCGTCATTTCAGCTGGCTTCACTTCCGCTGACTTCGGCGGCATGCAAACAACATTCACTGCGGGTATATTTGCAAGTTCAGGAATGGTTAGGATTTTCTTTGGACCCGACCCAATGGGGATGGAAAATCCAACACTCGGCTTTAGTACCAGTGACAACTCATCTTCCAGCTGCTCCAGATCATCTCCTCAATTTGGTGTCCTGCAAATGCAAGAGCTCTTTTGGCAGCCGGTGTGAGTTCTGCTGATAGCGACTAAAGACCCGAAGTAAAAGTTATTAAGTACACTTGTAGCTTTAAAACGATACATTGCCCTTGCTCCTTAATGTGTGGGCACTGCAATGGAAAAGCATGTGGCAACGTCACATATGATGGCTCAGACGATGAGGAGGACGATTGAGTCCGATGTAAGCTTTGTTTTGCAAGTGTTCTTTGTCTAAAGAAAGTTTTTTAAGCTTTGTTTTGTTATTAACTGCATTATGCATATTATGAATGTACGTTTAACTGCTAACTGCATTAAACTCGTTTTGTTCTATGCAAACTGTTTCTGCTAGTTTACCTGGATTCAAAAGAATACCATCCTTAAAGTTCTTGAGCAAAGACACAAAATGGAGTCAGCAAATGTGAATAGATGGGGCCCACCAGCGTAAATGGGCGTTCGTTCGGAAAAGCGACTGCCACACTTCCACTTTTATATTTGTAACTGTGTCTCTGCTGCTGTTTGTCGGATGAACATGGGCAATGTATCGTTTTAAATATACAAGTGTGCTTTACAACTTTTACTTCGGGTCTTTAGTCGCTATCAGCAGCTGTTTACACGATAAGTCCCGGCTAATGACAAATTTTCGTGAGAAAGTTGAGCTAAAAATGTTTGATTACTCATCTGTTTAATTGTATGGCAATAATTACCACCAATAAGAGCGTTACATATAACGCAGTCCTTCTCTTATTACTATCAAAGCTCATTAGAACTGATTTTGGATCAATATTTTGTACGCAGGAAGCAAAAATACTGTTTTTGGCACTTAGGCCCCATTTAAGCCCTTATGAACTCTCTAAAAACTATGACGCGGACGCCGCAGAGATGGGGACTTTTTAGAATTGGTTACTAGGGTACTAGGGAATATATATGCCAAATTTCAGCTTTACTTTTTTTTTTAGGTTAAAACTTAATATGCCTGGGCTATAGGTATTTAAATGATGTCACCTTGTCAATCCAGTCATTTTCAACTTTGAGACTTTCATTACACCTGTATCCAAATATGGTTATGTACATGTGTAGGCTACCTGACATATCTGAAATCGTTAATTGTGTTAATATAATGATGACTTATTGTGCATAGTGTGTAAAGGTTAGGCATTAATCTTTTGTACACAATTTTACAAACTATTCAATGAACTGACTGCAGCATGATGCATGGTACCTGTCACAGTGGTTACCCTATCTGAGACTGATACATTGCGGTCCTCGGTCATAGTAAGACTTAGCCTAATACCACATTAATTGTGATGGAACCTATGGACGGAAGACCGGGCCACTATGTCGAATGTAATGCTTTCCAGACGTTCAACTCGATTGTACCCAAATGTAATGGGTGTTTCCTTAAACCTGAAAGCAATCAACATTAGATTAACAAATTAATTAACTAGGATGACAAGTTTTGATCATCATCAGGTCCTTTAAACGCTGGCCGTTACATCTCTGTCTACAAGTATGTGGGTGATGGTATTTAAAATATGTACATTGGTTTAGTTACAGCAGTTATTATAAACTAGCGCAACTCGTCAACATTTGTTAGTTATATATGATTTTAGCCTATTTTCATATTATGAAAAAAATAGGCTTATGAGATCACCTTTTGTCCGTGTGTCTATCTGTGTGTGTGTCCCTAATAACTTCTAAACGGCTGGAGCGATTTCAATGAAACTCGGTAAGATCATAGCATAATTCTGGCCGACCCCGACCGTTCCCTTCAAATTTTATTTTGTCGCACCAATCTAACATGGCGGCTGTGCGAAATATTTCCCCAGCATTCAGTATCTCGGAAACTATTACCGACATCACGCTGAAAATTTGTACGGTGATAAAGGGCACTACTAGACGTTTACCTATGAGACATTCAAAAACTTGGTAACTACAAAACCAACATGGTGGCCAAGCGAATGTGAGACATTTAAATAGACTTTTCTCGCGATTTAATCATCCAAACGTAATGAAACTTGGTACAGCAAATGTTTATACAGATTGTAATGCACTGACAGCTAATTTAGTTCAATTGTTTACATAACATCAAAATGGTGGCTGTGCGAAATATTTCACTGGCATTCTATATCTCCGAAACTATTACAGATATTTCTCCCTGAAATGTTGTACAGTGATAAAGGGCTCTGCTGCAAGTTTATCTATGTAATTTTCAAAAACCTGTAACGTACAAAACGAACATGCTGGCTAAGCGAAGTTGAAACATTTTAATAGCCTTTTCTCTTGATTGAACCATCTGAGCGCAGTAATATGTGGTACAGTAGTAGTGGTTTTGTGGGGGTTCCGCAGCCTCCTTCTCCTCCCCTCCTCACAAGATGGCGGCGGTGCGATATCTCTCGAACCCATGGTTGGATTTTAAAAAATGAGGTGTTGTTGAACTCGGGCTAACACCCCCTTTCCAATGGACAACATATTTCAACCCCAAAAATAAAACCTACCCCTACTAGGGGTGAAATTGAATTTTTTAGAGAATCTCTCTTTCCAATTGCAACATGTGAGAGTTTGAATGCCGATATGGATTTAAACGTTGTTCTACATAAAGTGCATGTGTACGGTCGGTAGTCACTATGAATTAACATGCATGTTTTTTGTTTTTGTTTTTTACGCATGCCCACTCATGGCTTTTGTAAGAGGGTGGGGGAGTGGATCCCCATGGATGGGTTATTGTTGACAGGTCATTGTTGACAAGTCATTGTTGACGGGTCCCTGTGGACTGGTCATTGTGGACGAGTCCTTGTGGACAAGTCCTTGTCCCTTTGGACTGATCCCTTTGGACGGGTCCCTTTGGCCTGGTTCCTACGGACGAGCCCATGAATTTATTTAAATTATGTCAAAGGGCCTAACTACATTTGTGTGTGTTGATGTGACGTTGTTCACCACTACTCTAATGGGATAACGATATGAAAGGAAAGTGACGAAATACATGTGAACATACAAGGGATCTAACTTGGTGGATGGATGTGTTCTAACGAGTCATTTGTAGTTGAAAGAGAATAATACATGTTCTTAAGATGTTAAAACTGAGGAGATGGCATGTACAGTAAGACGTCTTGTTACTTCCTGTGTCATATTACAGACATGACAGAGAGCGCACAGATCTGTTGCTATGACTAACACTGCAGTAATTTGAAACCGCAAGTGTTCATTAAGACAATGGATGATGATCATGCAAAGTTAGCAGTTATTGGATATTACACAGGTGTTCCTTCCGGTGTCATGTTGCTGACATACCAGAGAGCGCACACTGCTGTTGCTATGACTGACGCTGCAGTAATTTGAAACCCCATATGTTGATTAAGACAATGGGTGATGATCATGCAAAGTCAGCAAGTCATTGGATACCACACAGGTGTTCCTAGTGTACTTTGGACTCTCAGCTGTATTGGGAAAGGAATTGCAATGATCTGCAAAAAACTGCTGACACGAGCGATGAGAGTTTATATAAGAGAGGTGTCCTATATCTCCCTACTGTCAGTCTTTATTACTCGCTTTGAGTGAACAGTGCTCTATTACTGCTCAAGAGTTGTAGAAAAGCCGTTTTGGTAGTAAATCATTACATTATTTTGCAAGGTAAGTACTTATTATTAATGGATTGTAGTCTTTTATTACTAATTGATGTTGAAGTTATTGATTGGAATGTATTTATTGATTGATTGTTTGATGTTTTTGTTTACAGATAATTGGGTACCTGTAGGCTACCAGATTCCTACAATCTGTTCATTCAGTGGCAGCAGTTGATAAATTATAAAAAGGTAAGTGCCCCTCTAAGAACTTTTAAACAGTTAGAGTGATATTTTCCAATGTTCATTACTAGATGTGAGTGAAAATGGTATATTTGGCAGTCAAAAGTTGGAACTACTTGACCATGGTGTGTAAAGCTAATTTTGTAGGTTAGATTTTGATTACCGCTCTATTAAGTCTGAATGTTCATTGCTAGGTGTCAGTGACATAGGGAATATTTAAAGTCTTAACCTCAGTTCACCTAACATAACATAACTTTACCTAACTTAACCTTATCACGTGACATGTTTTACAAGTTTAGACTTGTTTTAAGACTGGCTATGACGTCGCACTTAGCTCACTTAACTGGTGGTTGTTGGTTTCTATCACGTAACATGTTCTACAAGTTTAGACTTGTTTTAAGACTGGCTATGACGTCACACTTAGCTCACTTAACTGGTGGCTGCTGGTTTCTATCACGTGACATTTTCTACAAGTTTAGACTTGCTTTAAGACTGGCTATGACGTCACACCTAGCTCACTTAACTGGCGACCGCTGGTTTCTATCACTCTATCAAGTTCCAATGTTCACCGCTAGATGTCAGTGACAGTGTTATATAGTAACCCCCAGTTAGAACTACATGAAGTTAGACTAGCTAGGAGTTCACAGATGATCGATTTAAACGCCCTGCTATAACCATTGACTGGAATATAATTAAACTATTGATATTGTACTTTGTTTTTATCTTTTATTAACGTTTATGATTTCTTTCTTTTATAGGTAATTTCGAAAGGGATCATAATGTTCAAGTGTGGTGACTGTAAGAAACAGTTCTCAAGACCTGACAACCTTCAACGACACGCAAATGTTAAACATAACATTAAAATGTTTGTGTGCAGTCATTGTGCTACCACATTTAACAGACAAGATAATCATGCACGTCATGTAAATTTAAAGCATGTTAGTTCAGCACCATTTTCATGTTCAGTTTGTGAACTTGGTTTTTCTGCTGTAAAGCGATATCAATCCCACATGGTTGAAGTGCATGGTGAACAACAAGAATTAAAAACTGTAAAACCAACAACTAGCACGGAATCTTTAAACGAAAGTGATGCTCAAAAGCGTAAACGTTCTCAAGATTGTGAAAATAGTTGTGCAACAAAAAGAAAAAAGAATGGTGAACCTTCAATAACACATTGTAATGTATGTAATATTGATATACCTTCTTCAATCATTCATGGACATTTTTGCAGTATTCATCATAAAAATAACGCTTGCCATGAAAGAAATTCTGGAAATGTTCAACAAATTGGTAGTGCATTTAAAAGTCGAATTGCTAGTTATAGACTTTATAGTAAAGAAAAAACTCAAAGTATTGAATCATTTTTAAAAATGTTCAACCAACTGTTTTTGGCTTAGTATAAAATGTTTTAGTAGAGCATAAAACAATTAAAATAAATTTTGAACTTTTGGCCTCTATGTAAAAACTGGGAGCGAAGGTGAAATTACAGATATCAAATCTTGTAATACAAAAAACATAATTGTTAGCGAATCAACTAATATTAGTGATATATATCAAAATATTTCAAGTGCCATCATCGTGAAGAGTGAAGAGTTCCAGGAAAGGGAGTCAGGCTGGGCGTTGGTTGAAGTACTTTATTTAGAAACCAACCTGAATAAATATAATCCCCTTCGAGCATCATCATACATTGATTTACCTGCATGGATTAAACGTAAGAATGCTTGTGTAAACGTTATGAATAATGATGACGCATGCTTTGCATGGGCTGTAACCTCAGCTCTCCATCCAGCAGCAATGAATGAAAAGAGAACGTCATCATATCCTCACTATTCTTCAGTGTTAGATTTAAAAGAAATGGAATTTCCTATGGCGATAAAAGACATTCAACGTTTTGAAGAGCTGAACAATGTAAGTATTAATGTTTATGGAATTGAAAATAAGAGTATAGTTGGTCCTCTATATTATACTCAGGAAAAAAAGGATGCTCATGTAAATTTACTGTACATAACCGAAGGTGAAAATGCTCACTATTGTTGGATAAAACATTTAAGTAGACTTGTTGGTAGTCAAGTATCAAAACATAAATCTAAGAAGTGGTTGTGTGATGGCTGTTTGCTACATTTCCAGAAAGAGGATCAACTAACTCAACATCAAAAATGGGGGTGTAATCATGTGTGTACGGTATTACCGACTCCTAAAAATAACATTCTAAAATTTGAGGATTATGAGAAACAGCTTCGAGTACCATTTTTTATATATGCTGACTTCGAGGCTTTGCTAAAACCATTTAATACATGTTCATCAAATCCATCCCAACCTTTCACCAACACTACTCACATTCATGAACCTTTTAGCTTTGCATATTATATTAAATGTAGTTATGATGACTCTTTAAATAAGTTTGAGCTCTATAGAGGACCTGATGCACCTACAGTTTTTATGGAAAGGCTTGAGAAAGATACCGTCCGTATATCCTTTATTTTAAATACGATCATTCCAATGGAGCCACTAACTTCATTAGAGCAAATGAATTTTGAAACTGAAACTAATTGTTTTATATGTGGTGAATATTTCGGGAGCTCACCATTTAGGAGTGTTATGTGTATAGGCCATAGAGTTATTTACCATTCGAGGACAATTATTGCCTAGGTTCATTATTCAAACTTTCACTTCGATCGCATGATTACGACACAAGAAATTAAAACTTAATTTTAAAATTTCGCACAGCCGCCATCTTGAGGTTATGTAAGCAATTGAATTAAATTAGATGGCAGTGCATTACAATCTGCAAAATCAATTACGGTACCACATTTCACTGCGGTCAGTGAGTTAAATCACGAGAAAAGTCTATTAAAATATTTTAAATTCGCTTGGTCGCCATGTTCGTTTCGTAATTTACAGGTTTATTAAATATACATAGGTATACCTGTATCAGTACCCTTTATCACCGTACAAAATTGCAGGGTGATATCTGTAATAGTTTCGGAGATATAGAATGTCAGTGAAATATTTCACACAGCCGCCATTTTGAGGTTATGTAAACAATTGAACTAAATTAGACTCCAGTGAATACAATGTGTATAAACATTTGCTGTACCAAGTTTCATTACATTTAGATAGTTAAATCGCGAGAAAAGTCTATTTAAATATCTCAACTTCACTTGGCCGCCATGTTGGTTTTGCAGTCACCAGGTTTTTGAAAGTCTCATAGGTGAACTTCTAGTAGTGCCCTTTATCACCGTACACAATTTCAGGGCGATATCGGTAATAGTTTCGGAGATATTGAATGCTAGTGAAATATTTCGCACAGCCGCCATGTTGGATTGGAGAGACGTAACAAAATTTGATGGGCACGGTCGAGGTCGCCGGGAATAGTGCTATGAACTCCCCGAGTTTCATTGAAATCGCTCCAGCCGTTTCGATTTTATTAGGGGGGGACACACACACGAATCACATACGGTGATCTCATAAGCCTATTTTTTCAAAATTGAAAATAGGCTAAAAATGGGGGTGTAATCATGTTTGTACGGTATTACCGACTCCTAAAAATAACATTCTAAAATTTAAGGATTATGAGAAACAGCTTCGAGTACCATTTGTTATATATGCTGACTTCGAGGCTTTGCTAAAACCATTTAATACATGTTCATCGAATCCAGCCCAACCTTTTACCAACACTACTCACATTCATGAACCTTTTAGCTTTGCATATTATATTAAATGTAGTTATGATGACTCTTTAAATAAGTTTGAGCTCTATAGAGGACCTGATGCACCTAAAGTTTTTATGGAAAGGCTTGAGAAAGATGCCGTCCGTATATCCTCTATTTTAAATACGATCATTCCAATGGAGCCACTAACTTCATCAGAGCAAATGAATTTTGAAACTGAAACTAATTGTTTCATATGTGGTGAATGTTTATATACAGACAGGGTTCGCGATCATGACCATTTAACAGGAAAATATCGTGGTGCTGCTCACCAATAATGTAATGTAAATTATAGAGTAAGTAAATTCATTCCGGTCATTCTACACAACGGTAGCAAATACGATAACCACTTTATTGTTAAAGAATTTGGAGCTTCAGATGTGAAAATTGATGTTATTGCAAATAATAAGGAACAATACATATCGTTCACAAAATACATCAAAACTAAAAATAAGAAAACTATAAAACTGCGATTTTTAGATTCATTCCGCTTTATGTCGAGTAGTCTTGATAAGCTGGCTAGTAATTTAAAATCAGATCAGTTTCATGAAATTCAACGTGTCTTTCTTAAAGAAGATGATTTTAATTTAATTCGTCAAAAGGGTATATTCCCTTATGAATATATTAACTGTGTAGAACGTCTTGAGGAGTGTTCTTTACCATCGAAAGATGCATTTTACAGTTCCTTAAACACAAGTCATATCAGTGATCAGGAATATTTACATGCACAACGTGTATGGACACAGTTCCACATTCAAACTTTAGGAGAATTTTCAGACATATATTTGAAGACAGATGTGTTATTATTAGCAGATGTTTTTGAAAATTTTCGAAATGTTTGTATGAAAACGTATGACCTTGATCCTTGTCAGTATTTCACTGCTCCTGGGTTAAGTTTCAGTTCAATGTTGAAAAAAACGAAAGTAAATTTAGAATTAATGACTGATATAGACATGATCAATTTTATAAAATCATCAATTCGAGGTGGATTAAGCCAATGTAGTGGACGGTACTCTAAAGCGAATAATAAATACATGCCTAGGCACAACCCTTGTGAAGAGTCAAAGTATATTGTCTACCTCGATGCAAATAACCAATATGGCTGGGCTATGAGTCAATATCTACCACTGAAAGATTTTCTCTGGCTGACACAACCTGAAATTGATGTCTTACATGTTGACACTCTTAATGATAACGATGATAAAGGATATATTTTAGAGGTAAATCTTGAGTACCCTAAAGAGTTACATGATGATCATAATGATTTACCATTTTGTCCTGAGAATATGAAATCTCCATACATCTCATCACGAACAAAAATGTTAATTGCTAATGTAAATGATAAATGTAAATATGTAATACATTATCAAAACTTGAAACAGTGTCTACAGCATGGATTAAAATTAACTAAAATTCATCGCGTATTGCAATTTCATCAGTCAGCATGGCTCAAACCGTATATTGATCTAAACAATAATTTAAGAACACAGTCAACAAACGCGTTTGAAAAAGATTTTTATAAACTCATGAATAATAGTGTTTTTGGAAAGACTATGGAGAATGTTGATAAACGAGTTGATGTAAAGCTGATAACAAAGAGGGAGAATGATGGTAAAAGGTATGGTGCGAACAACTTAATAAGCAAGCCTAACTTTCATAGCTGTTCAATTATTCGTGAGGATTTAGTTGTAATACAAATGAATAGTCTTAAAGTAACTTACAACAAACCCATATATGTGGGTTACACCATTCTGGAATTGTCAAAAACACTTATGTATGAATTTCACTATGATTATGTAAAGAAAAACTATCTTGATAATGCTAAATTACTCTACACAGACACAGATTCTTTTATTTATGAGTTTAAAACTGATGATTTTTATGAGGATATCAAAACTGAGCTAAATAGGTTTGATACAAGTGACTATCCCGAGGATAATATTTACCATTTACCTCTAGTAAACAAAAAGGTTCTTGGGAAATTTAAGGATGAATGTGCTGGTGTTATTATAGACACATTTGTAGGCACAAAATCTAAATCATACAGCTATATGACAATTAATGTGTAGTAGTAAAAAAAATTAAAAGGAGTGAAAAAGAATGTTGTTAGTAAAGAGTTAGATATAAGTGATTATAAAAACTGTATAGTTAGTAACCCACCTGTATTATATAAGAAAATGTGTGTATTTAGAAGTAAAAATCATCAGCTACATACCAATTTGTTGAACAAAGTTGCTTTAAGTAATGAAGACAACAAACGATTCATTATACCCAACACATTTAATACTCTTGCTTGGGGAAACAGTCGCATTGACGACTATTACTTTACTTAAGTCTAATGATCACTATATTGTAATATTTGTAGTGTGTGTTTTATATTGTAATATTTTTTGTAAAAACTGTAAGTAGAATGTATAATGTTAGGCTACAGTAGTTTTAGTAAAAATAAGATAAGTAATACATTTTAGTGTAAAATGTTTGCTTTTGTATATTACGAAAAATATTTTAAAAAATTTACTGAATGTGTGAACTAAACAAGGGGAATGTAAAAATGTAAAGTGGAAATTGTAAATATCCATGTGTGAAAAAGTGAAATGGCTATCACCATTTTAAAATTAAAAAGACATTGTAATCTGGTAAACCTTGTTTTTTATTTCACAACAACAAAAAATGTACAGAATGTGTAAACTAAACAAGGGAATGTAAAAAATGAAAAGTGGAAATTGTAAATATTCATGTGTGAAAAAATGAAATGGCTATCACCATTTTTAAAAATTAAAAGATATAGTGATTTAGTGAACCTTATTTATATTTCACAAAAAATGTACAGAATGTGTGAACTAAACAAGGGGAATGTAAAAAAATGTAAAGTGGAAATTGTAAATATTCATGTGTGAAAAAATGAAAATGAAGAAATGACTATCACCATTTTTAGAATTAAAAGACATTGTGATCTGGTAAACCTTGTTTTTATTTCACAACAACAAAAATGTACAGAATGTTTAAACTAAACAAGGGGAATGTAAAAAAATGTAAAGTGGAAATTGTAAATATTCATGTGTGAAAAAAATGAAATGGCTATCACCATTTTTTAAAATAAAAGACATTGTGATCTTGTAAACCTTGTTTTTATTTCACAACAAATAGAGCTTTACAAAAATAGAATACAAAGAAATACCAATTCCTCAATCCTTTTCAATGTCCATGTCCACTCATCATTAACTTTCCTTTTATAACACTAATCACAGTGATGACTGCCAACCTCTCTCCCACTGAGACATCACAGGATGTCAAAAGTTGTTTAGCTTTTCAACGATACTTTATCCGCTACACGTCTTAATGCAGGATGACTGTGGTGATAAGAAAGGTGCATGCTTGATCCAAAGGATTAATAGGTATATCACTATGCTGCAAAGGTTCTTCAAGACAAGTTCCAGGACTACACAAATAATAACCAGGTAGGTAGATTTCGAAAGTCAAGTATTGAATTACTTTGTTAATGACGCCATTGCCAGTACAGGTCTGGCATATCCTTTTCAATCGATGGTAAAAAGGTTTGATCTTCCTCCTCCTCTGTGGATGATGATTGTTGTTGTTGCTTTTTTCTCCATCACACCCGTGGTATGAGGAAACAAAGTCTTTACACTGACTTTTATGACCATGATACAGTTTGACTAGCTGGCAAGTAGCACACTGTCGCATAGAGGGTATTTTTGCCATAGCCACTTGCTTATGGTGATCATAATCCGTACATGGTTGCAATTCACTTAACACAGGGTCTTGAGTCCATGATTTTGGTACATGTTGCCAGATTTCTTTCACTGCATTTGCTGCGACATAATAAATGAATGATTTTGGAAGAGCCAATAATTCTTCTTTAGTAAAACTGTCTAGTTTCTTTTTACACACAAAGAACTTTCCAATCGCTTTATCGGTAGCATCCCCTTTCTCCATGGTATTACGTTGATGTTTACACGTCGCTTGAAGAAATCTCACTGGTGTCATCCACAGGTAAACCTTTAGTTTTAATTTTATTTAACAACTCCCAGCAGGCATTGGTGGATAGCCAATGAAACAATTGCCACACCTGTGCCAAGGCTTTATGGGTAATATTGTCACAGGGGCAGCGATCCATGAGTGTTTGCAGCGATGGACAGCCCATGTCCATTAAATCGATACATTGCCAGTAAGACGCTAAAAATGGTTGTAGCCATTGACGTTTTTCACTACCTTTCACAAATATTACATGGGCAGAAGACAAGTGGGCTTTCATGACCATGTCCAGGTGCTTATATGAAATGGTTCCCTGCTTCCAGTCTAGTAGCATATGAGTTTCAATCCACTGGGTTTGTTTACGGTCTTTATCACACAACAAACCAAAAGCATAAGGTGGTTTAAACACCAAATGAGTAGCTTGTGATATCCAAAAAGTGGAACAATCGATGATGGCCACTTCTTTAAATATAAATTTGTTATCTCCAATTTTAAACCCTTGACAGTCGACAATCAGTGTACGCAACATGTTCACTCATGTCTGGATCAAGTCCAACTGACCACAGACTGACAATTGTTCAGTAAGGTGTACCCATGTCATTTACTTACATTCCATTCTAGTAAAAGAAAAGAAAATCATCGAGTAGTCACTATAGAGGTTAGGATATGACAGGGGGGCATAAGAAATAATAATATAACAACAACAACCAATTTTTTTATTTCATTATTTTATTAGCATAACAAGTTTTACATTCTTTTTTCATTCTAGGATAGAGGCGGTACCATCTCATACAACAAAAAAGTCTTTTGTGTTTATAGTGTCCATAACACCGACGATATCCCAATGTCTCTAAACTGGATGTTTTTGACTGTGAGCTGCTCACTGAAGCACTGTTGACACCATAAAGTCCACACGTATCATAACTTTTTTCATCACTCAGAGGCATGAGTGACGGGTAACTTGAATGACAGGGTATATTACCCACCTCCATTCTGCACAGGTAGGGGCAGGCAGGTGACCAGCGCTGATGTTCCTGCATGGGTTCATCGCTCTCTTGCCATTGGTCTAAGATGAAGGGACAAAACACACATTTCACTTCATCTCTTCTTTTTAAATAGTAGAATCCAGCGGCTGCTAAGGCTTGAGGGTTTATAAAAGGCACTGGCCATGTTGCAAAGGTCTTGAAACGTTGTTCCTCAGATTTTAAATTCATGGATGTAACTTCTCTTGAGGCTTGAAAGCAAGACATGACTGAGCGGTTTGATGTGTGTTGACCTGCAATTTATACACTTGTCACTTGGTTGGACAGTGGATAATAGTTGACTTGTTTGTGATGAATAATCAAACAGTAGGCCGTGGTATTGGCTGGAACATTGTCATGCGTTTCAAAATCTAGTCGAATGTCAATATTGGATGGTTTGACAGACTCTTCCAAGTAGGAACAGTCAAAGACAATCAGTGGCGCCCTTGTCTTAAAAGCTTGGGGTGATAACATTGGACAATTCTCTTTTTGATAATACGACCATCTAAATTTAGAAAACAAGTCGTACAGGGAGGCAAGCTTATTTTTTGAAAAATCTAAATCCAACCCTTCATAGGGAAACACAGCACCGTTGAGGAAAAGACGTGCATTTCTCAATTGCAGGTGATCAAATTGCGTGACATCTTTGGTTTGTTGATACTTGCGATTCGTTTGAAAACCCACAATCATGTCGAGAGGTCTCTCTGTATAGCGGGCTGTTTTAATAGACCAACTGTGTGTGTTGGTGGTGGGCAATAACGGGTACTCATGGAGTGCCCAGCTTCTAAATTCCATGGGTAGAGGTATATCTCTCTTTACCATTTTGAGTATGTCCAGTTTTTTGCTATCGTTAAGGGTCACATGAGGCACTTTCCATAGCAAGCGTTGTAGTTGAATTTTTGAATCAATGGGGGCATTGTCGACTCCCTTGAGTGCATTATTATCACTCCTGTCTCTCACCAGATAAAGCACTTGCCTTGCGTTGACCACAATGCGCTGGTGATCTTCAGCAAAGCCTAAAATCAGTTTAAGAGGTAAATATCCAGTGAAGGTGCCATCGGTGTGTACCATCCAGTCATTGGTCGAGTCAGGGCACCAACCCGCCATGCAAAGTGTTTTAGCTTCTTCCTCACGATAAGAGGGATATAGTTTCATGACACTGGAAATACCCACATTTCGAGTGCTATCCACCACGATATCGTTAATGACATAACGTTCTTCAGAAAACAGGAAGGCGAAAGCATGGTTGGCTAACTTGGATGTAGTGGGTGTAGAACCATCGGCTTTGGTGAGCCGACCTTCAATCCGAATAACACTTTCATGCGGTAGAGTGTAAATATCTTGGTTGTTGATAACAAATTGAATTTCATCATTGTTATTGAGTCCAGGTGTTTGAGCTTGATAAGAATGCAGATCAATTCTTACCACTCCTGGTTGCTCCTCGATGTGGTTCGCTACCTCTAGAATAGAATTCATCGCGGGGGTTAATGTGGTAACCCAAATGCTGTAAAATCTGCTTGTTCTGAGATGTTAACGTGTATTCACGTGGTAAACAACTAACACCATTCCTAGACGGTGCTGTTGCTTTATATACAAACTTCATAGTGGTTTTAGCACCAACTTGTAAGTCACTGGTGTGGTAGAATCTAGATCAATGAGTTGTTGCTCTCTATTGATCAGTCTTAATGTTATATTACTAATACCATCGACAGCCACAGAATGAAATAGCACCACTGGAGGGTTTTCACGAATAATATAGCCATTGGGCGATGTTACAATAAAGTCATAAAGCGAATGCGACGGTTCTTGATTGGTGTACACTTGACTAATAATATTACATGTCACCGACACATGATGGTCCTCAATGAATTTCACTTCATGGTCTGATTCATGTTTTTTGTTGGGCTCTAACACACGTGGTATAAATCCTAGTAATGGACCAATGGAATCGGGGTGAGTTTTAAAGTCAATTTTGAATGTAGAAAAAATACTGCAGCGATGAGTGTTGGTATTTCCTACAAGTTCAAACTTGCGCGTTCCATCGAGAAATGACTTTAAACCATATTCATTGATCAACACCACATAAATGTGTTCATAAATGTCATCTATCGTGTATCCACCAGAGTTCAGGGTGAGCACAGAATCATCATAGTAAAACTTGTTGTTCACATTTTCACGTATGTTGTATATTCGATTGTACGTTTCAAGAGAAACAAGTCCTAAACCATAAGTTTTTTCACTCAATTCGATAGGTGGGTAAAAGTCTTGACTCACTTCAGGTCCACGTCCATGCAGTGTAAACGTCTTACTTTCCACCGACATACTGTTGACGTTTTTGCTTATGTTGCGTCTTATATAAAAAAATTAAACACACACGTCCACACTGTTGGCTGTTAAACGTTTGCTCACGTTTCATATTATAATAAATCTTGATCCTGTTTCCAAAATAGGTCACTAGTTCCATGGGCGGAGGCAAATTCCCAAAACTGTCAAAGTACCATACAGTAGATCCCTCTTTGACATAAGCTACATAATGTGTTCCAGGTCCTCGGTGATCATCCAAATTGACAACAGCACATTCATGTTTCCAGGGTTGTGAGGGTAATTGGTTTCGCATAAACACACCTCGAAAATGAGAAAGCTTCAGTTGTTTAGCATAGCTTTCCACTTGCTGATGCGTCAGGGCATGTCTTGCTATGGTTGAGGTTAAAGATGTTTTTATTTTATTTCGAAAAGGTGAAATTCCAAATCCTTGTTGATAAAAGGCTGGCTTCAAATTGACATTTCTAGCCCCCATAGCAATGGCCTCCATTGTTTCATTGTGTCGCTGACTTTCATTGAGTTGTTGCTTGCCCTGTTGCACGGCTTTAATGGTTTTTGCCACTGCACTGGTGCCGCCTAAAAGTGAACCTAGAGCAGCCAGACCAGCGAATAATGCAGGTAAAAATCCCGCTCGTTTGGGGACGGGGATCACTCGCCCTTGTTTTGAACCCTGTCGCTGACGTTTTGGAATAACATGTCTCTGTGCTACTCGAAGAGCTTTCCTTATGGTCAACACATTATTTTTTCTTTTTTTCTTTCGCAAGGGCTTGTCCACGAATGTCATAAGCCCAGTCTTTGCCAAGGACAGGCTCATATTTTTTGTCTTTCTCACTACATATCTTTGTTTCACCATGATGATGATGACCAACAACCTTTCACAAGAAAGTTTAAGTCACAACTAACATTAGATTGTTATTTCATGGCTGTATATTCCAATTCTACATAAAGTGGAAAATCATTTATGGTTTTTCCAGCTTGCTTTTCATTCCATGTCAACAGGAGATGAAAGGATAATTCGTCTCCTGCATTGACCATTTCATGGTTATGGACCAACATCCTATGACCATTTATCTCTATTTGTAAATGGTTCTCATCAGGTATGGCATATTTGATGTGAATGGTTCCATTATAGTGTAGTCGATAGTGGCTTAAACCTGAAGCAAGCACATAAGTCAAGTGCTGGTCATGAACTAGCGGTATATGGTTTCTCTCATTCACAGGTTTTACATTTGTCAGATGCACTAAAAATACAGATGGGATAAATTTATAAAGCCTTTTCATTTCATAGGTCACGTATCGCTTGGTACAGACATCATTATCTTCTTGTGGGTCTTCCACGTGAATAATGCGGTGATGATTAGCGCTATAGCCATCCACCGTAAGCTGAGGCACTTTATCATAAAACTCATACACCTTGTTATCCACATACTTTTTTGTAGTAACGTCTGTAGACACTTGAGGATGTTTTACATGAGTTAACCGCTTTCCTTTAAAGTCATAATCTCCTTGTTTTGTGCGTGGCACTACTGACCTATCCACATAGTGTTTATTAGCAGGATCTGTTTCTTGTTTAGGATCATGTATGGGAACAGACCTAGCTTTGACCATCAACGCACGTCCAAAGACATCCATCGTCAACCTGTAGTACGAGTCTACTGTTTCTATGACAAGGCTCGGTGCGATGTATATAGACAGCCTGCTAGCCTCTCTAAGCCTTAGTTGAAATGAAGCTAATTAAGCAGCAAGAGTCATTCCCCGTGAGGGACATGGTTTCCCATCTCTGCCCCACATCACGTGAACAACGCCATGGTTCACTGTTTCCATCTTCCATTCGCTGCATCATTGTGGGACCTTCCGGCTGTGGAAAGACCAATCTTTTGCTGACACTTATTACAGCGCCCAATGGTCTGTGTTTTCAAAATAGTTATATTTTCGCAAAATCTCTCTACCAACCCCTCTACGTGTTTCTGGATCAAGTCATGTCTGGATTAAAAATGAGAATATGGGGTATTTTACATTTACCACGCAAGAAAATGTTATTTCACCGGATGAGGTAAAGCCTGATTCACTCATGATTTTCGATGATGTATCCACTGAACGACAAGGTATCATTCAAAGCTATTTCAGCATGGGTCGACACAAACATATCGATTGCTTCTATCTTGGACAAACATATTCTAAAATGTCCAAACAGTTGATTCGTGACAATGCCAATGTCATTGTTTTATTTCGCCAGGACGAGAGGAACAGTCGTTACATTTATAATGAACATGTGAATCCGGATATGACCTTTCAAATGTTTACAGAATTGTTTGGTAAGTGCTGGAACATACAACGTCATGCCTGTTTAGTGATTGATAAACAAAGTGAACTCAACCAAGGGCGGTATCGCTTAGGGTTTGATCATTTTATTGCTATTTAAGGCACTGTATCATTCCCTCTCAAGTCATTTGTCACGACATCATGGCGTTAGCAGAGAGTCAATTGAAAAAGCATATTATTAGAGCAAAAAATACTATTCGCCAAAAGTTTCGTCAATTGAAACGATCGCGTGCAGATCATGCTTTGTTTATTCAACAACATTTAGCACCTCCGCTAAAAGCCATGTTGAAACCCTCTTTCAAGCCATCTGAAACGCTACCTACCGTTTCACAAGCCACTCAGACGCACCACGAGGACCCTGAGGAAGAGGAAGAGGAAGAGGAAGATTTAACTAGTGTTAGCGAAGTTGAGGATAATGAGGAACAAGTGTTTACGCCTCAAAAAAAGGCATCACCCCTTGCAGAGTTTTTAAGAAAAAGGAAATCCTTGGCCATGGTCGAAACCCCTTGCCCTTCCAGATCATCTCCATTTTCACAACTCTTGGCCACCCCTCAACATAAAGCTCAACTGAAAAACATTTTAATAAAATATTATGGATCAACACTGGAACCCTATTTCACCAATCTATTTGTTGGAAACACAGATACCACGTATGGTGTTCGCTATGAGGATGATAGTTTTAAAATTGGTGGTATATTGGCTTTCACGGCCGGTGAATTAAAACTCAGCAATTCTTCTAGGTTTGTGCCGTGTCTTGTGTGGGGTTTCGCCTAGGACACCAAGCTAGGCTCATCGGCGGGCTCTTGGTGTCCCCGCCCGGACCCCCACAGGAGTGACGAACTGCGCGCCACCTCCCTTTATATAAGGTGCAACTGCACCACTTGACTACGAGAACTAAAAGCTCAAGCAGCCTTAACCTCCCTATGAAGGCTTCCAAAAAGATGGTATATTGGCTTTCACGGCCGGTGAATTAAAACTCAGCAATTCTTCTAGGTTTGTGCCGTGTCTTGTGTGGGGTTTCGCCTAGGACACCAAGCTAGGCTCATCGGCGGGCTCTTGGTGTCCCCGCCCGGACCCCCACAGGAGTGACGAACTGCGCGCCACCTCCCTTTATATAAGGTGCAACTGCACCACTTGACTACGAGAACTAAAAGCTCAAGCAGCCTTAACCTCCCTATGAAGGCTTCCAAAAAGATGGTATATTGGCTTTCACGGCCGGTGAATTAAAACTCAGCAATTCTTCTAGGTTTGTGCCGTGTCTTGTGTGGGGTTTCGCCTAGGACACCAAGCTAGGCTCATCGGCGGGCTCTTGGTGTCCCCGCCCGGACCCCCACAGGAGTGACGAACTGCGCGCCACCTCCCTTTATATAAGGTGCAACTGCACCACTTGACTACGAGAACTAAAAGCTCAAGCAGCCTTAACCTCCCTATGAAGGCTTCCAAAAAGATGGTATATTGGCTTTCACGGCCGGTGAATTAAAACTCAGCAATTCTTCTAGGTTTGTGCCGTGTCTTGTGTGGGGTTTCGCCTAGGACACCAAGCTAGGCTCATCGGCGGGCTCTTGGTGTCCCCGCCCGGACCCCCACAGGAGTGACGAACTGCGCGCCACCTCCCTTTATATAAGGTGCAACTGCACCACTTGACTACGAGAACTAAAAGCTCAAGCAGCCTTAACCTCCCTATGAAGGCTTCCAAAAAGATGGTATATTGGCTTTCACGGCCGGTGAATTAAAACTCAGCAATTCTTCTAGGTTTGTGCCGTGTCTTGTGTGGGGTTTCGCCTAGGACACCAAGCTAGGCTCATCGGCGGGCTCTTGGTGTCCCCGCCCGGACCCCCACAGGAGTGACGAACTGCGCGCCACCTCCCTTTATATAAGGTGCAACTGCACCACTTGACTACGAGAACTAAAAGCTCAAGCAGCCTTAACCTCCCTATGAAGGCTCCCAAAAAGATGGTATATTGGCTTTCACGGCCGGTGAATTAAAACTCAGCAATTCTTCTAGGTTTGTGCCGTGTCTTGTGTGGGGTTTCGCCTAGGACACCACCTAGGCTCATCGGCGGGCTCTTGGTGTCCCCGCCCGGACCCCCACAGGAGTGACGAACTGCGCGCCACCTCCCTTTATATAAGGTGCAACTGCACCACTTGACTACGAGAACTAAAAGCTCAAGCAGCCTTAACCTCCCTATGAAGGCTTCCAAAAAGATGGTATATTGGCTTTCACGGCCGGTGAATTAAAACTCAGCAATTCTTCTAGGTTTGTGCCGTGTCTTGTGTGGGGTTTCGCCTAGGACACCAAGCTAGGCTCATCGGCGGGCTCTTGGTGTCCCCGCCCGGACCCCCACAGGAGTGACGAACTGCGCGCCACCTCCCTTTATATAAGGTGCAACTGCACCACTTGACTACGAGAACTAAAAGCTCAAGCAGCCTTAACCTCCCTATGAAGGCTTCCAAAAAGATGGTATATTGGCTTTCACGGCCGGTGAATTAAAACTCAGCAATTCTTCTAGGTTTGTGCCGTGTCTTGTGTGGGGTTTCGCCTAGGACACCAAGCTAGGCTCATCGGCGGGCTCTTGGTGTCCCCGCCCGGACCCCCACAGGAGTGACGAACTGACCAAGAGCCCGCCGATGAGCCTAGCTTGGTGTCCTAGGCGAAACCTCACACAAGACACGGCACAAACCTAGAAGAATTGCTGAGTTTTAATTCACCGGCCGTGAAAGCCAATATACCATCTTTTTGGAAGCCTTCATAGGGAGGTTAAGGCTGCTTGAGCTTTTAGTTCTCGTAGTCAAGTGGTGCAGTTGCACCTTATATAAAGGGAGGTGGCGCGCAGTTCGTCACTCCTGTGGGGGTCCGGGCGGGGACACCAAGAGCACGCCGATGAGCCTAGCTTGGTGTCCTAGGCGAAACCCCACACAAGACACGGCACAAACCTAGAAGAATTGCTGAGTTTTAATTCACCGGCCGTGAAAGCCAATATACCATCTTTTTGGAAGCCTTCATAGGGAGGTTAAGGCTGCTTGAGCTTTTAGTTCTCGTAGTCAAGTGGTGCAGTTGCACCTTATATAAAGGGAGGTGGCGCGCAGTTCGTCACTCCTGTGGGGGTCCGGGCGGGGACACCAAGAGCCCGCCGATGAGCCTAGCTTGGTGTCCTAGGCGAAACCCCACACAAGACACAGCACAAACCTAGAAGAATTGCTGAGTTTTAATTCACCGGCCGTGAAAGCCAATATACCATCTTTTTGGAAGCCTTCATAGGGAGGTTAAGGCTGCTTGAGCTTTTAGTTCTCGTAGTCAAGTGGTGCAGTTGCACCTTATATAAAGGGAGGTGGCGCGCAGTTCGTCACTCCTGTGGGGGTCCGGGCGGGGACACCAAGAGCCCGCCGATGAGCCTAGCTTGGTGTCCTAGGCGAAACCCCACACAAGACACGGCACAAACCTAGAAGAATTGCTGAGTTTTAATTCAGCGGCCGTGAAAGCCAATATACCATCTCTTTGGAAGCCTTCATAGGGAGGTTAAGGCTGCTTGAGCTTTTAGTTCTCGTAGTCAAGTGGTGCAGTTGCACCTTATATAAAGGGAGGTGGCGCGCAGTTCGTCACTCCTGTGGGGGTCCGGGCGGGGACACCAAGAGCCCGCCGATGAGCCTAGCTTGGTGTCCTAGGCGAAACCCCACACAAGACACGGCACAAACCTAGAAGAATTGCTGAGTTTTAAAATTGGTGATTCATCGATTAAATTTAGTCGTACTAAAGCTGTCATTAAAAAGATCAACTATAAATTAACACCAGGACTGTTAAAGCTACTATTCTCTCGGACTCCCTCATCTCAAGATTATACGCCAGAGGACCTTAGTAAATATAAATCCATTTTATTGGACACCCATGCACGCAAAAGACAGTATGATCCCACTCAACAAGTGAATGGCAATATATCTCAAAAATATAAAACCATCATCGCAAAAATGTTCCCCACTAGTCAAAGTGTTCGTCGTAAAGTGTCCGCTTCAGGAGTGACATTTAAACCATTAAAACCCCTTGTAGATGTTACCTACTGGCATAGTCCCAATAAACTCGTCCAGCGACTACAGCTGTTGCATGCTTCACGTCAGCCGGTCATACTGGTCACGATTGGGAAATTCAAGAAATTGAGGAAGAACTTCGAAATGCCAAAATTATTGTTTAAGCCCTCACCCATTAAAATGGGTATTGCTCACGAGTTGCATCGTCCAGCTAGACGTCACTATCAGCGACTCAAGGTGATTTCACAGGGTGTGGATGAACTTTGGCAAGCAGACTTGGTTGAAATGATTCCCTATGCTAACGTTAACGATGGTGTACGCTATATGTTGACGGTCATTGATGTTTATTCCAAAATGGCGTTTGTTGAACCTGTGCGTCGCAAGTCTAGTCCACTAGTCACCAAAGCCTTTCAACATATTATTCAACAATCTAAACGTCAACCTCAGCTGCTACAAACCGACCAGGGAAAAGAATTTTTCAACAAGGATTTCTCCAGTTTTCTCAAATCTAAGGATATTCACCATTACATCACGTACAGCAATCTCAAAGCCAGCGTGGTCGAGCGGTTCAACCGAACATTGAAAACCCATATGTGGAAAGCGTTTACCGCTCAGGGCACTTATCGCTGGTTGGACTTGTTACCTGAGTTAGTGTCACGTTACAACGACACCAAACACAGAACCATTGGGACCAAGCCACGACTTGTAACTAAAAATATTCCACAACTGGATAAACTGTTTAACCCCATAAAAACAGCAGACCCTAAACGTCATCGCCTTAACATTGGGGACCATGTTCGTGTGAGCAAATTCAAGTCCGTCTTCGACAAGGGCTACACACCAAATTGGGGGACTGAACTATTTCGAATTCGTCAAGTCAACCTGAACAGTCCAGTCACCTATTTACTCGAGGACCTCAACCATCAACCCATAAAAGGCAGGTTTTATCTTCAAGAACTTCAAAAGACAGCGTTTCCTAAACATTACCTTGTGGAAAAAGTGTTGAAACAAAAAGGAAATAAACTATATGTAAAATGGTTGGGATTTAGCTCAGCCTTTAATTCATGGATTAATAAATTACATGTTGTGTGAACCTGTGTGTCTTGTATTTATTTATTTACTCATGTTGTACTTAACCTACAGTCCTATGTACAGTCCTCAGCTATACATGTATTATGAGCAATACATATCTCTTTCTCTCTTTACCTGTGTTCTCTCTTACACTAACCCCCCCCCCTTCACCTCCCACCACTGTCAAAACAGGTTGTGACTTGTTAGCTCTTATCGTGCGCGTGTACAGGTGAACACCTGTGTGTTAGATCATATTACACATGAACTCACATTTTCTCACGTATGAAGCAAAACAGGATGTGACTTGTTTCACAAGGAGGACGGTAATAAGGTCATCTCACACGTGTTCACATGTATTTCGTCACTTTCCTTTCATATCGTTATCCCATTAGAGTAGTGGTGAACAACGTCAATTCAACACACACACACAAATGTAGTTAGGCCCTTTGACATAATTTAAATAAATTCATGGGCTCGTCCGTAGCAACCAGGCCAAAGGGACCCGTCCAAAGGGATCAGTCCAAAGGGACAAGGAGTCGTCCACAAGGACTTGTCCACAAGGACTCGTCCACAATGACCAGTCCACAGGGACCCGTCAACAATGACTTGTCAACAATGACCTGTCAACAATAACCCATCCATAGGGATCCACTCCCCCACCCTCTTACAAAAGCCATGAGTAGGCATGCGTAAAAAACAAAAACAAAAAACATGCATGTTAGTTCATAGTGACTACCGACCGTACACATGTACTTTATGTAGAACAACGTTTAAATCCATATCGCCATTCAAACTCTCACATGTTGCAATTGGAAAGAGAGATTCTCTAAAAAATTCAATTTCACCCCTAGTAGGGGTAGGTTTTATTTTTGGGGTTGAAATATGTTGTCCATTGGAAAGGGGGTGTTAGCCCGAGTTCAACAACACCTCATTTTTTAAAATCCAACCATGGGTTCGAGAGATATCGCACCGCCGCCATCTTGTGAGGAGGGGAGGAGGAGGAGGCTGCGGAACCCCCACAAAACCACTACTTACAGTAAATGATTATACATATGGTAATGCAATGGCGTCTAATTTGGTTCAATTGTTTACATAACCTCAAGATGGTGGCTGTGCGAAATTTTAAAATTACGTTTTTATATCTTGTGTCGTAATCATGCGATCGAAGTGAAAGTTTGAATAATGAAGCTACGCAATAATTTCCCTTTAGTGGTACTGCCCCCGTAAAATGAATTATTTGGGATAAAATTGAGATTATTTTCAATGCCCTTAGTAAAATTTAACAAGGCAATATAAATGCTGGAACTTGACACAAACGAGTCGTGTTGTTACGGTGATCCAGGAGGGAAATTCCATCAAGTGATATTATTGCGCAACCGAAGGTTATAGAAGCTTGGAATTGACCTAGCAACAGTGAAATTATCTCAGAAAATGTTTAAATATTGTTATAAATTATATAATTGGATATAAGCCCACAGCCAATAAGGAGAAGTCTTAGTGAAGGCGGGAGTTCCTGCAACTAAATTATATGGAGAATTAACACATTTAGGCCCCAGGATTGAAAATAAGAAGAAAATTATAAGAAAATATTGGAGATATTTTCAAAATCGACGGGAGGTCGAAGTACGTCAGAATAAGCATTTTTCTAGTGTGCGCTAAATTTTTCGAGGGAACTAAAAATGGCGGCTAGATCTGGTGTCTTGGAGGGGAGATGCACGGCATCAGGGCTCTTGTTCCTGTGAAGTTTGAAGTGTGCAGACGTATATTCCGGGAGTGAAAATTGTTGTCAAGAAGGTCTTAGCCAAGTCCGAGCTTGGTTGACTCTTGGAGACGGCGCACCTAGAGGGTAGCTAGTGGAGATCGCCCGTGCTTGCGATCTAAGTGAAGTTGCGGAGATAGTTAATACCGCAATAACATTTGACTATTTGTTAACAGAACAAATATTTATGGTTCACACTCTAGTACAGAATACATAGAAGTGATATATAAATTTTCAGCGTGAACGAAGGAAGACTTTACGAATTATAGCTATTTTAGGAGTGAAATAGAAAAGTGACGGAATCAATTGCCGTAAAACACTTTGGTTCCAACTAGACTGCAGCGAATACAGATTCGCGTCATAAGATTCACGTGAGTAACACTGATTGACATTATCATTGAGGAAGTATTTTGTTACACAAGTGAAATGAACCTGCATATTCAGCAAGTAAAGATATTTTTGAAATTTAATATGCTAGCAATTATAGAATAAGAAATTATGTGCGCCAGGAATATATTCGAAGAGGAGAAATATATGCAACAATGGAGCTTCGATAAGGGGATTGTTCATGATTGTCTACTTTTCGAGTAAGCATGAGACGTTATGTACATAACCATTCTTGTACATTAGCGTCATTCATGAACTTGAACTTAACATCAGAGACTACAAAAAATATTTCATAGCCCACCTTTATGAATATTTTATATACGAGTTAGGTCCAAGACCTCCATTTCGAATTTATTTCGGAATATGAAGCTGAACTTTCAACACTACTCGATAACATAATGAAACACTATCATTGACGATGAACGAAGTTACAAGAATATTTTCAACATGTCCAGGGAATGCCCGGCAACAAGAAAGATTGACGGATGGGAGTTCGCAGTTTGATCCCAGATGGAGTTTGATGTTTGGAGAGGGAGTCCTTCCTTTCCGAGGTCATTAGTTCGAGGGGACGAACAAGGATCCAACCTAGTTTCTTGAAGGATGTAACAACTAAGTATTATCCAATACTTAACTTGAACTTCGAGGTCTTCAGTCAAAGTAGCAGTGTTTATTAAATAAGTACTTAGAGCTATATAGTGACATTCGGGAGCAATTCCTTTATCCATATTTCGACACATTTATGTATTCCATATAACAACATTTTTATTCTACAAGATCAATTGGGATGAACGTCTTGCGACATTTTCATATTGTTGTACTAAGATCCAGTTTCTGAACTGAGATAGTTAACTTGTTTAAGGAATCAGTATTCCAGTTATTTTTATTTAAGATCAGTAAATTTATTTTCAACATTTATGGATTCATTCTGAATTCAGGATATACACATTCTCTTCTAGGATGCGAATTAAATTCTTTTATTAATTTAATTTCAGAATCTTATTTTATCGAGTAGAAACATAAAGAGAAGAAGAAAGATCTTGTGATATATTGTGAAATATCACAGAATAGTTATGAACTTGGCGTGGATCTGGCAAGAAACCTTCGTCACGTTATCGATGAAAGTCATTGAATTCATAGACATTCTTGTGTAGAATGGAGACCCATTCCGATGTTGACAAACTTTATATTTTTGGAGGAAGCTAAGACCTTTCATTCATTTAATATTTTTGAGATTAATCTTCTTGGAAGATTATTATCATCCGACGGTAGGGAATTCCTAGCTAGATTACCCCGTTGAGATTGATATTTATCGGACTTACATAAATAACACTTGTAGTTATTTATTCGCAATGCGTAATATAACGTCATGTTGTAGACGTAATATTACCACATGTGTGAAGTTGAAACCAGATGAGTACGGAGAAACAATATAGTATTTTATTAAGTTTTTATGCAATAGTATGGAGATATCCCAGTAACGTTTTGAAAGTAAACTCAAGGAGGTTTCTCACGTTGTGTCTCAAGTCGTTTGTATGTATAAAAGTAACGTAATTACAACAGATGTAACTGTATGAATACCAGCGGTTGATTATAGCAACGCTGAGGAGAATGCCAATTTTAGAAAATGCTAATTTTGTAGAGAAGATATTGTTAACCCTTATTTGTGGAATAAATTGTTTGTATTTCTGTATACATGGTATACGAGGTGTTGTTTGCGAGGTATTTGCCGCATTGAATTGAAGTCGTTGCAGAGGCAAGACTAATTGTATAAGCATTGGCATAGGAAGTGAGTTATGGAGAACTCTTGTGAATTAATACACGACTTAAGATGTGGAGACGGTAGGTTTGTTCGGAAATCGAAACAGGAAAACGGATATTAACGTTTGTTATGTACTCTAATTATTAAAACTTTTATTAATCACGATTTAATTAAATGCATATGATTTACCTTCATTGGTCGAAAATATTCGATTAAATTAGACAATAAACCAAACAACGATTAAGTGCAGTAATATTTTGAAAGTGGAAGGAGACTTTAAAGATCCAATAATGTGTAGTGAGATTTAATTAGTGATCAGAGCTATCGCTTGAAAGTACATTCAGATAACGGAATTATATCATTATAATAGCCCACGCTATTAATAATAACGCAGATTTATGCTGTAAATAAGTTTCATGTAATTATTTAATCAAGGAAATAATATGTTAGTGATAATAATTTGCCCAATGTTTCTTAAGTGTATTTTATCTGAGAGTCGATGTGTTTGGAATGAATGCTTTTATTGTTCAGTATGGATGAGGATAACTCCATTAGGTTAACATAATGTGAGGGAATGAAAGGATGGTTGTGCGAAAGTTTTAGTAATTCAAGTAAAGGATGACTGTAATATTTCCAATTTTGTTAAGAGAGAATGAGATTTTAAAATATTGTATGAGGAAGGCAGAGTTGAATTTGCGTGGCCGATTTTATCTAAGTGCAGGGTTCGTTGGAGAGCCTGGTGTGTCGCTGAAGGCGAGCGCTGCGTGCAGTTGCACAGAGACGTTGTAAACGCGTCTGGCTATATAATTATGAAAACCAGCAGTGGACGGAGGGCAACGGTATTTGTTATTTAACAGTGTCACATGACACAAGGCACGCGATCGGAGCGCGCCAGATGTTTTCAATAGCTCGCTAAAGGAATGTAAAGCACGCCAATAATCTTTTAATTGTTTTAAACTTTTAGAAAAGGCTTAGGCCGATCAAAATTATTGTTCTGGTGTTCTGGAAACACAGCGTTTCAGTGGCGAAGATGTATGGAGGTGTAAATGAGTGTGTGAATTTATTAATTAATTGTTAGTGTAGGAATGTTTTGTTTAATTATAAATTAGTTTACCTTTGTTATAAAATTGTTTAGTTCGTTTTATACGTCGTCTTAGCGTGATTTATTTTAGATATAAGGAGAAATGCCACTGTGAAAAACCACATTTCAGGTCCGAAGTTGACTACATCAACTCCGAGAGATGTATAAGGTAAGTGCTCTCCAGAGCTTCAGTGTATTTATGTTTTTCACAGTTTCGTTGCAATTACTTCTGCGAATATTCCCGAGGATCTTGTCGGAGCGGATTTTTGATTAATATTTTAGCCGGTTGCTTCAAAAACCGCAATCAAGCCCAGCTTCGGAGTTTCGACAGATCTCTTCTCGAATATACGGGTACAGTGGTAAGATGGTCGCCCAACTTTAAGGGGCCACGAAAATAGCTCTCTGAGGCCATTTAGAGGTCATCCAGATGATGACTTGATTTATTTAAGTTTATGGGATTAGTTAACCATACCATTTGTGATGAACGTGAGTGTAATTATATAGGTAATTTGAATTTTTTTAGTAAAGTTGCACTCAAACAAATATCAGATCCAATGGATAGCCTGAGAAAGGAATGATAGGTGGAATTTTTGGAAATGACCTATGATCTGAATCTCATTTCATTTTGACCGGTTCATGACCGATGCTAGTCATGTTAATGTAAAGCAAACTTGTCTAACGACAGTAAATGTAAATGTTCTTTATGGTAGTATATTTAAAATAAATCACGAAAGAACAAACTATATGAATTGGTGTATTAGATATAGGGTGTTTGGTAATTTAATATTAAGTTAATATTAAGGCGAGACAATAAGATGCCCAAATACATGGATTGAAAGGAAGCTCGAAAATGTTGTTGTACTCCTCTGTTTTGTTTGTATTTCTACAGAACTTGTGTGATTTATATTGTTTAATGGAAACAATTGCGACACAGTATGACCGGAAGCTGATGGACGAGTTGAAGGAGATCCTGTTAGAGAAAATTAAGGGTAATATGCAATAGAGTTTGTATGATGCCCAGACTAAAATGAAGGGTAATATGAAAGAGAATTTGGATAGTGTCGAGGGTCAGATTAAGGAAAATTTGAGAGTCAAATGTAGGATATGCAACACAAATTTCATGAGGCAAAGAAAGACCTGGATCAACTACAGAAGGGTCATCAGAAAGATCTTGACACTGTTGTATTTAAGTTTGTTGGTGTCAAGGGGAGTTTTAAGGAAGATATCCAGGGTATTCAAATTTCTTTACAGGGTTTTCAGAACAGCTCCAAAGAAATTAAGGGTGACGTATGTATTGTCCGCACTGATGTTGCCTGTGTCCAGTCTGAAGTATCCCATGTTCAGGCTAAAGTTGAGTGTGTCCAGTCTGATGTTGCCAATGTCCACGTTGATGTGTCCCAAGTTAAAGCTGATGTTGCAAATATACGTTCTGATGTGTCCAATGTACAGACGAAAGTAGATAAGGTACAGGAAGACGTAAGTAATATGCAGGTTGATTTCAATAATGTTCAAACCGAGATAACCAGTGTCCAGACTGATATTGGTAAAAGACATTCTGAAGTTAATTCCATGTTTATCGATGTTACTAAGGTCCAAGGGGACGTAAATAAAATTAGAAGGGAAGTAGAGGATTCTAAGACACAGTGTTCCGAAAACATAGGTGCTTTGAAAACTCAATTCGTGGATGACTCTTTGAAAACTACTGTTTCATTGGCTGAGTTGAAAAATAATGTTGATACTCTGCGTAGTCAGGTGATAGATCACAATAAAATCCTTAAGGATGACATAGAGGAAGACATTGCCGAAATGCTAAAGGCGAATATAGTGATTTGGAAGGATGAGTGGGATAGGTCCAGTACCGAACATGTTAAGCTAATCCAAGATAAGATTGAGCGTAAACTAGCCAGTGCACAGGTACAAATAAATCGTGATGTTACTAGTGTAAGGCCAGATTTGGGACAGCGTATCGATCAATTGTTGCAAAAACAGGTAGACTATAAAGATCAATCGACCGAGGAGAATAGAGCTTTGAAGAAATCGTTAGATGAGCGGATAGATAAAGTTGTCACAGTCGTGAATGGGATTAATGAAGGAAAGCCGACAGGAATAGAAGAATATATCAGCAAGAGATTGCAAAGTCTTAACTTAGGGGAGGTTGCCGTCCTCGAAGTTTATAAGGAGGACTTGAAGAAAGAAGTAGGAAAGCAATTGCAGGATATAATTACAGAAATAGAAGACAAGGAAAAGATAGAAGTTGAAAACTATAAAAGTCGTCATAGAAGATTGAGAATAGAGATAGAAGATAGAGAGGTCAGGCCAGAAGAGAGAGTGTTCAGATTCACTGATGGACAAGAAGAAAGTAGAGGGCCCGAAAGAAATATGAGAGAATATCGGTCTAGTTTGCAAGATTGTCCACAGAGAAATGTGACGGTGATTCGTAACTTTGAGGACAAGCCTCGTAAGTTTAGCAACCTCGACAGTTTCACCCCAATTGAGTACATCCGAAACATCCGTGAGTAATTTACTGAAGCGCACATTCCTCGTGGTAGATAAATGAAGATCGTGGAGTGATATTTGTCAGATGGGCCCCTTGAGTGGTTCTGCGCCTTCAGGTACACATTCCTGGGTTTTGAAGAGTTCGCAGAAGCTCTAATAAGGCGTTATTGGTCTATCGAGGCACAGAACAGTCTAGGCGCAGAAGTATATTCCAGAAAATATTCGGGTACTTTACCGACGCGCTACACTGATTTCTTTACGACGCAGCTCGCTCGCCTACGTTTCCTTCAGCCACCATTATCGACGGCACAACTGATAGATGATATTGCCAGGATGTTGCCAGTGGAGGTTAGACGACTGATATATCGTCAGGAATTAATGATTTGGCCGGCATGGACGAACTGCTCAGGAAACTAGTTTATACAAGTCCGATGCCCAACGTAGTATCCAAAAATCGACAGGACTATAAAGAGATAAATACTGTGTTTATAGATCAAACGCAGCAAACCGTAAGCCCTAAAGTCCAAGAAAAAGGAAATATATGTCCCGAGAGAAACACATACTTTAGAGATAGAAGTCCGGAACCCAGGTATAGGAGATTCCGTGGAGGTCATCCCTATCAGCAGCAGCAAGGACGTAATAATACAGGAAAATCGTAGAAGTGGTTTTTACCACAATAATAACAACTACAGATACCATAATAATAATTATTACAACCGAAACAATCGGAATAAGCAAGGTTATGACAGAGATAAATTCCAACAGAATGAAGTATTCACGAAGGAAATATATGACGAACGTCATCATGAAGGACAAGAATACTTGAAGGAAGAGAGGGAAGAGGAAAGTGGAAATAGAAGTGATAAGAGCTTGAGTGTAGATCCCAAACCCGGTACCAGCCAGCAGGGAAACCATGAGAAGGACGCTCAAGAACCGAAGAAAACTTCATATTACAAACGGAAGTAGTAGAGAGTAAATACTACTACACTGCACCGATAGAGAGGAACGGGTTATACGAAGATAACCAGGACGAACGAGAGGGTAGAAGAAAGAACGTTCCGCATAGAAATTTCCTATGTAAATAACAGTTACAAACTGTATGATGATGAGAATAACGTCATTTTGGGAAAGTGTAACACCAAGAACTTACAGAAATATTTTAAGAAAGTAGGCTGAAAAATAATTCATTTTTGGAGTTCTGTGATATATGTAAAGTCCTGATTTGAAACGATTAAAAACAATTTTGCAACTGTTTTTAAATTGAGATGAAGGGAGAATGCCCCCGTAAAATGAATTATTTGGGATAAAATTGAGATTATTTTCGATGCCCATAGTAAAATTTAACAAGGCAATATAAATGCAGGAACTTGACACAAACGAGTCGTGTTGCTACGGTGAGCCAGGAGGGAAATTCCATCAAGTGATATTATTGCGCAACCGAAGGTTATAGAAGCTTGAAAATGACCTAGCAACAGTGAAATTATCTCAGAAAATGTAAAAATATTGTTAAAAATTATATCATTGGATATAAGCCCACAGCCAATAAGGAGAAGTCTTAGTGAAGACTGGAGAACCTTCAACTAAATTGTAAGGAGAATTAACACATTTAGGCCCGAGGAGAGTTATTTTATGGATTGATAAGAAGAAGAAAATTATAAGAAAATATTGGAGATATTTTGAAAATCGACGGGAGGTCGAAATACGTCAGAGTAAGCATTTTTCTAGTGCGCGCTAAATTTTTCGAGGGAACTAAAAATGGCGGCTAGATCTGGTGTCTTGGAGGGGAGACGCAAGACATCAGGGCTCTTGTTCCTGCGAAGTTTGAAGTGTGCAGACGTATATTCCGGGTGTGAAAATTGTAGTCCCGAAGTCTTAGCCAAGTTGGTTGACTCGTGGAGACAGCGCATCTTGAGGGTAGCTAGTGGAGATCGCCCGTGCTTGCGATCTAAGTGAAGTTGCGTGGGTAGTCAATACCGCAATACCTTTTGACTATTTGCTAACAGAACAAACATTTATGGTTCATACTCGAGTACAGATCGCATAGAAGTGATAGATAAATTTTCAGCGTGAACGAAGGAAGACTTTACGAATTATAGCTATTTTAGGAGTGAAATAGAAAAGTGACGGAATCATTAATTGCCGTGTAACACTTTGGTTCCAACCAGACTGCAGCGAATATAGATTTGCGTTATAAGATTCACGTGAGTAACCGTGATTGACATTATCATTGAGGAAGTACATTGTTACACAAGTGAAATGAACATGTATATTAAGCAAGTAAATATATTTTTGAAATTTAATGTGGTAGCAATTATAGAATAACAAACTATGTGCGCCAGGAATATATTCGAAGAGGAGAAATATATGCAACAATGGAGCTTCGATAAGGGGATTGTTCATGATTGTCTACTTTTCGAGTAAGCTTGAGACGTTATGTACATCACCATTCTTGTACATTAGCGTCATTCATGAACTTGAACTTAACATCAGAGACTACAAAAAATATTTTATAGCCCACCTTTATGAATATATTATATACGAGTGAGGTCCAAGACTTCCATTTCGAATTTATGTTGGAATATGAAGCTGAACTTGATAACATAATGAAACACTATCATGACGGGGAACGAAGATACAAGAATATTTTCAAGATGCCCAGGGAATGCCCGGCAACAAGAAAGATTGACGGATGGGAGTTCGCGGTTCGATCCCAGATGGAGCTTAATGTTTGGAGAGGTAGTCCTTCCTTTTCCGAGGTCGTTAGTTCGAGGGGACGAACTAGGATCCAACCTATTTTCTTGAAGGAAACAACTAAGTATTATCCAATACTTAACTTGAACTTCGAGGTCTTCAGTCAAGGTAGCAGTGTTCATGAAATAAGTAGTTAGAGCTATATAGTGACATTCGAGAGCAATTCCTTTATCCATATTTCGACACATTTATGTATTCCGTATAACAATATTTTTATTCTACGAGATCATTTGGGATGAACGTCTTGCGACATTTTCATATTGTTTTACTAAGATCCAGTTTCTGAACTGAGATAGTTAACTTGTTTAAGGAATCCGTATTCCAGTAATTTTTATTTAAGATCAGTAAATTTATTTTCAACATTTATGGATTCATTCTGAATTCAGGATATAGACTTTCTCTTCTAGGATGCGAATTAAATTCTTTTATTAATTTAATTTCTGAATCTTAATTTATCGAGTAGAAACATAAAGAGAAGAAGAAAGATCTTGTGATATATTGTGAAATATCACAGAATAGTTATGAACTTGGCGTGGATCTGGCAAGAAACCTTCGTCACGTTATCGATGAAAGTCATTGAATTCATAGACATTCTTGTGTAGAATGGAGACCCATTCCGATGTTGACAAACTTTATATTTTTGGAGGAAGCTAAGACCTTTCATTCATTTAATATTTTTGAGATTAATCTTCTTGTAAGATTATTATCATCCGACGGTAGGGAATTCCTAGCTAGATTACCCCGTTGAGATTGATATTTATCGGACTTACATAAATAACACTTGTAGTTATTTATTCGCAATGCGTAATATAACGTCATGTTGTAGACGTAATATTACCACATGTGTGAAGTTGAAACCAGATGAGTACGGAGAAACAATATAGTATTTTATTAAGTGTTTATGCAATAGTATGGAGATATCCCAGTAACGTTTTGAAAGTAACCTCAAGGAGGTTTCTCACGTTGATCTCAAGTCGTTTGTATGTATAAAAGTAACGTAATTACAACAGTTGTAACTGTATGAATACCAGCCGTTGATTATAGCAACGCTGAGGAGAATGCCAATTTTAGTAAATGCTAATTTTGTAGAGAAGATCTTGTTAACCCTTATTTGTGGAATAAATTGTTTGTATTTCTGTATACATGGTATACGAGGTGTTGTTTGCGAGGTATTTGCCGCATTGAATTGAAGTCGTTGCAGAGGCAAGACTAATTGTATAAGCATTGGCATAGGAAGTGAGTTATGGAGAACTCTTGTGAATTAATACACGACTTAAGATGTGGAGACGGTAGGTTTGTTCTGAAATCGAAACAGGAAAACGGATATTAACGTTTGTTATGTACTCTAATTATTAAAACTTTTATTAATCACGATTTAATTAAATGCATATGATTTACCTTCATTGGTCGAAAAAATTCGACTAAATTAGACAATAAAACAAACAACGATTAAGTGCAGTAATATTTTGAAAGTGGAAGGAGACTTTAAAGATCCAATAATATGTAGTGAGATTTAATTAGTGATCAGAGCTATCTCTTGAAAGTACATTCAGATAGCGGAGTTATATCATTATAATAGCCCACGCTATTAATAATAACGCAGATTTATGCTGTAAATAATTTTCATGTAATTATTTAATCAAGGAAATAATATGTTAGTGATAATAATTTGCCCAATGTTTCTTAAGTGTATTTTATCTGAGAGTCGATGTGTTTGGAATGAATGCTTTTATTGTTCAGTATGGATAAGGATAACTCCATTAGGTTAACATAATGTGAGGGAATGAAAGGATGGTTGTGCGAAAGTTTTAGTAATTCAAGTAAAGGATGACTGTAATATTTCCAATTTTGTTAAGAGAGAATGAGATTTTAAAATATTGTATGAGGAAGGCAGAGTTGAATTTGCGTGGCCGATTTTATCCAAGTGCAGGGTTCGTTGGAGAGCCTGGTGTGTCGCTGAAGGCCAGCGCTGAGTGCATTTGCGCAGAGACGTTGTAAACGCGTCTGGCTATATATGAAAACCAGCAATGGACGGAGAGCAACGGTATTTGTTATTTAACAGTGTCACATGACACAAGGCACGCGATCGGAGCGCGCCAGATGTTTTCAATAGCTCGCTAAAGGAATGTAAAGCACGCCAATAATCTGTTAATTGTTTTAAACTTTTAGAAAAGGCTTAGGCCGATCAAAATTATTGTTCTGGTGTTCTGGAAACACAGCGTTTCAGTGGCGAAGATGTATGGAGGTGTGAATGAGTGTGTGAATTTATTAATTAATTGTTAGTGTAGGAATGTTTTGTTTAATTAGAAATTAGTAACCTTTGTTATAAAATTGTTTAGTTCGTTTTATACGTCGTCATAGCGTGATTTATTTTAGATATAAGGAGAAATGCCACTGTGAAAAACCCCATTTCAGGTCCGAAGTTGACTACATCAACCCCGAGAGATGTATAAGGTAAGTGCTCTCCAGAGCTTCAGTGTATTTATGTTTTTCACAGTTTCGTTGCAATTACTTCTGAGAATAATCCCGAGGATCTTGTCGGAGCGGATTTTTGATTAGTATTTTAGCCGGTTGCTTCAAAAACCGCAATCAAGCCCAGCTTCGGAGTTTCGACAGATCTCTTCTCGAATATACGGGTACAGTGGTAAGATGGTCGCCCAACTTTAAGGGGCCACGAAAATAGCTCTCTGAGGCCATTTAGAGGTCATCCAGATGATAACTTGATTTATTTAAGTTTATGGGATTAGTTAACCGTACCATTTGTGATGAACGTGAGTGTAATTATATAGGTAATTTGAATTGTTTTTAGTAAAGTTGCACTCAAACAAATATCAGATCCAATGGATAGCCTGAGAAAGGAATGATAGGTGGAATTTTTGGAAATGACCATGATCTGAATCTCATTTCATTTTGACCGGTTCATGACCAATGCTAGTCATGTTAATGTAAAGCAAACTTGTCTAACGACAGCAAATGTAAATGTTCTTTATGGTAGTATATTTAAAATAAATCACGAACGAACAAACTATATGAATTGGTGTATCAGATATAGGGTGTTTGGTAATTTAATATTAAGTTAATATTAAGGCGAGACAATAAGATGCCCAAATACATGGATTGAAAGGAAGCTCGAAAATGTTGTTGTATTGCTCTATTTTGTTTGTATTTCTACAGAACTTGTGTGATTTATATTGTTTAATGGAAAAAGTGCGACACAGGATGACCGGAAGCTGATGGACGAGTTGAAGGAGAGCCTGTTAGAGAAAATTAAGGGTAATATGCAATAGAGTTTGTATGATGCCCAGACTAGAATGAAGGGTAATATTAAGGAGAATTTGGATAGTGTCGAGGGTCAGATTAAGGAAAATTTGAGAGTCAAATGCAGGATATGCAACAAAAATTTCATGAGGCAAAGAAAGGCCTGGATCAACTAAAGAAGGGTCATCAGAAAGATCTTGACACTGTTGTATTTAAGGTTGTTGGTGTCAAGGGGAGTTTTAAGGAAGATATCCAGGGTATTCAAATTTCTTTACAGGGTTTACAGAACAGCTCCAAAGAAATTAAGGGTGACGTATGTAATGTCCGCACTGATGTTGCCTGTGTCCAGTCTGAAGTATCCCATGTTCAGGCTAAAGTTGAGTGTGTCCAGTCTGATGTTGCCAATGTCCACATTGATGTGTCCCAAGTTAAAGCTGATGTTGCAAATATACGTTCTGATGTGTCCAATGTACAGACGAAAGTAGATAAGGTACAGGAAGACGTAAGTAATATGCAGGTTGATTTCAATAATGTTCAAACCGAGATAACCAGTGTCCAGACTGATATTGGTAAAAGACAATCTGAAGTTAATTCCATGTTTATCGATGTTACTAAGGTCCAAGGGGACGTAAATAAAATTAGAAGGGAAGTAGAGGATTCTAAGACACAGTGTTCCGAAAACATAAGTGCTTTGAAAACACAATTCGTGGATGACTCTTTGAAAACTACTGTTTCATTGGCTGAGTTGAAAAATAATGTTGATACTCTGCGTAGTCAGGTGATAGATCACAATAAAATCCTTAAGGATGACATAGAGGTAGACATTGCCGAAATGCTAAAGGCGAATATAGTGATTTGGAAGGATGAGTGGGATAGGTCCAGTACCGAACATGTTAAGCTAATCCAAGATAAGATTGAGCGTAAACTAGCCAGTGCACAGGTACAAATAAATCGTGATGTTACTAGTGTAAGGTCAGATTTGGGACAGCGTATCGATCAATTGTTGCAAAAACAGGTAGACTATAAAGCTCAATCGACCGAGGAGAATAAAGCTTTGAAGAAATCGTTAGATGAGCGGATAGATAAAGTTGTCACAGTCGTGAATGGGATTAATGAAGGAAAGCCGACAGGAATAGAAGAATATATCAGCAAGAGATTGCAAAGTCTTTACTTAGGGGAGGTTGCCGTCCTCGACGTTTATAAGGAGGACTTGAAGAAAGAAGTAGGAAAGCAATTGCAGGATATAATTACAGAAATAGAAGACAAGGAAAAGATAGAAGTTGAAAACTATGAAAGTCATCATAGAAGATCGAGTATAGAGATAGAAGATAGAGAGGTCAGGCCCGAAGGGAGAGTGTTCATATTCACTGATGGACAAGCAGAAAGTAGAGAGCCCGAAAGAAAAATGAGAGAATATCGGTCTAGTTTGCAAGATTGTCCACAGAGAAATGTGACGGTGATTCGTTACTTTGAGGACAAGCCTCGTAAGTTTAGCAACCTCGAAATATTCGGGTACTTTACCGACGCGCTACACTGATTTCTTTACGACGCAGCTCGCTCACCTCCGTTTTCTTCAGCCACCATTATCGACGGCACTACTGATAGATGATATTGCCAGGATGTTGCCAGTGGAGGTTAGACGACTGATATCTCGTCAGGAATTAATGACTTGGCCGGCATGGACGAACTGCTCAGGAAACTAGTTTATACAAGTCCGATGCCCAACGTAGTATCCAAAAATCGACAGGACTATAAAGAGATAAATACTGTGTTTATAGATCAAACGCAGCAAACCGTAAGCCCTAAAGTCCAAGAAAAAGGAAATATATGTCCCGAGAGAAACACATACTTTAGAGATAGAAGACCGGAACCCAGGTATAGGAGATTCCGTGGAGGTCATCACTATCAGCAGCAGCAAGACGTAATAATAATCAGGAAAATCAAAGAAGTGGTTTTTACCACAATAATAACAACTACTGATACCATAGTAATAATTATTACAACCGAAAAAATCGGAATAACCAAGGTAATGACCGAGATCAATTCCGACAGAATGAAGTATTCACGAAGGAAATATATGACGAAAGTCATCAGGAAGGACAAGAATACTTGAAGGAATTGAGGGAAAAAGAAAGTGGAAATAGAAGTGTTACGAGCTTGAGTGTGGATCCCAAACCCGGTACCAGCCAGCAGGGAAACCATGAGAAGGACGCTCAAGAACAGCAGAAACTTCATTTTACATACGGAAGTAGAAGAGAGAGGAAATATTACTACTCTGCACCAAGAGAGGGGAACGGGTCATAAGAAGAAAACCAGGACGAAAGAGGGGGTAGAAGAAAGAACTTTCACATGCGTCCGTAATGTCATCTGATATCGAAAGTACATTTACATTTTATAATTTTAAATTTTATAAATCGTTCTTCACTGACACGCAGGAATTTCTCACCAGAAACTCTCGGGATGACCTGTAACAGCCATGAACAAGGTAAGATTGTCATTTGTAGCTCTTCAATCGGTCAACACGATTATGCCCAATGAATGGGCAATGGAAAAATTACATGTATTTGTTAACTATTAAATGGGGAATAGTGATAATTAACTAATACATGTAATGTTTTCCGGGAGTGTATTAACATATTAATTTCTTGTACCCCACGCATTCATTGGGCATAATCGTGTTTACTGACTGAAGAGCTACAAATGACAATTTTGTATGGGCACCACATTCAGGTAAGTAATTTATTCAATTTTCTTCTATTTGTTTTTGCTTTCTTGGCGCTTATTTCTTGTAATTCTTCATTATCTTACTGTTGTGCTCATAAACACAGTCCATAATGATAATATTTACACCGCGTGAGCCAGAAAGTAATGTGTTACGATTCTGAGCACGTGAGCCAGAAGGTGAATCACGATGCGTAATAAGTGGAGTACAGTAACGTGTTACTATTTTGAGCACGTGAGCACAAGAAGAGCACGGCGCATGATGTATTAGACATCTTTCCGTGCCATTTGCCTGAATCCCATCACAGTTCTAAGAATAACGTTATAAATTAAGCCTGTTTCAAGGTTAGTGAATCTGTGTCACGTGACGTAGGCCCACATATGTTTGCATACGACTGTGTATGTCCCGTATTTTATAGCATTTCTATATTCTTTTTATCTAGTGTCCAATCTTCTACCGCTTTGGCCAAGTTTTTTACTGACAGCCTTTGTCTTGGCACGTTATCTAGCATACCCCTGACTTTGAATACGGGTCTTTTTTTACTTAAATTACTTTTGTGTAGATGCTTGCCGGTTATGTTGTTTCTTGTGAAAGCTATTTGTATACCTTGTTTCTTGAATAAATTGGTGATTTTGTATTAGCGTTCACATAACCGAATATCACGATTTTTTCTCACTATTGTCCGGCTTTGAATTGTTTTATTTCCATGTCTAGCTACGATTGATCTATTTTAGTGGGTGGAAAATACATTTCATTGGCTATTTGTTTGATTATTCTGATTTCCTTACTGCAGTTATCTTTCGAAAGTGGTATATTTAATGCCCCGAGAACCATGTAATTGAACACCACTAACTTCTGCGTGCTGGAATGGATCGAGTGATAGTCAATTGCATTCGATGTATTTATGGGTTTGTGGTAGAATGAATATGAGAGTTCGTTATCTTCACTGGTTATTTTACTTCCTAATTAACAAAGGTCTCCTACTTCCTTTAGCTTTTCACCTGCCAATTTGATGTCCATAGTGGTTTCTGATCTATTTCGGCTGCATTCCAATATTTCAGTTTTACATTTGTTAATTTTCATCATGAATTCTTTCCTCAAGACGGAGTCGAAAACAATTAAAAAGCTAATTCAAATCCTCTGGCGACTCGGCCAAGATGGCGATGAAATCAGCAAATCTCAGAGTTGAAATTATTTTTCCTTGAATCTTCACTCCCAATTTAATTTTTTCTCCAATTTTCTTCATTACTTGTTCAATGTAAAGATTGAAAGTATGGGTGACAAATTGCAGCCTTGCCTAACACCTTTCTGAATACCAGCCTCTCTCTCATGTCCATCTCCAATGACTGTTGCCTGGTTTCTGTACAGCTTGTAGATCACCCTCCTATTCCTGTACCTTAATCCAATCATTTCCAAAATGTCAAACAATTTACCCTAATCATTGTTATCAAAAGCCTTTTCTAAGTCTACAAATGCCATGAACGTTCTCTTATCTTTCCTTATTCTACCTTCCAAAATCAGCCTAAAACTCAGTACAGCTTCCTTTGTTCCTACATTTCTCCTGAAACCAAACTGGTCTTCACCCAACTCCGTCTCTATCTGGCATTCCATCTTCTTGTAAATTATTCTAGACAGGATCTTTGAAGCATGAGTAATCAAGCTGATTGTACGGTAATCTTCACAACTGTCAGCTCCTACTTTCTTCTGTATAGGGATGACACCATGCTTCTTGAAATGAGAGGGTACCTCACCTGTCCCGTAAATCCTACACACCAAGTTTAATAACCTGATTAGACCATCATAACCTGGGCAGCGTAGCAACTAAATCGATATATCTATGCCTGGTGCTTTGTTCCTGCTTAATTCTTCCAATGCTCTGTCAAATTCTGATATCAATATTACATCTTCTTTCTCATCCTCATCAATTTCCTCTTTCCTTTCCATTACTTGATTTTCAAACTCCATTCCCTTATACAACCACTCTATATTAGCTTTCCATCTCTCAACCTTTTCTTCCCTATCTGTGCCATCTGTGTCTTTAATATTACAGCACATAGTCTTCTTTCCACCAAAAGTGTTCTTAATCCTTCGGTAAGCTGTGTCTACTTTTCCTAAATTCAGACAATTTTCTATACCTTCGCATTTCTCTTTCAACAATTCCTCTTTCGCTTCCTTGCATTTCTTATTAACCTCATTTCTCACACGTCTGTATTCTGCTTTCCCCTTTTCATCTCTTACATTTTTGTGTTTCCGCCTTTCATCCATTAATTCGAGTATATCCTGAGTGATCCACGATTTTCCACCTATTCTTTGTTTCCTACCAATATTTTCTGCTGCAGATTTTGTTATTTCATTCTTCGAATGTACCCATTCGTCTGCAATTGAAATTTCTTTATACTCTTTTTGAATCTTTCGTTGACATCATTCTCTTTCAGTCCGTCTGGTGTCCATTTGACTTTTCTTCAAATTCTTAAACTTAAATCTGCATTTTATAACAACCAGATTGTGGTCAGAGTTTATGTCGGCACTGGTATATGTGGACGGGAGTGTTATTCCTACTTGTTGGGTTTTTCTTTCGTAGTTCTGAGTTATTAATATCAGTTCAGTTTAGGTTAGGAAGTTTTGCGCCTTGTTTGAGTATATCTTTGGTCGTCGAGTCTTCCTTTTAAATGTTCCAGGCAACGTACAGAAATGTAATTCAATAATTAAAGTAAATGTAAATGTAATGATCTTATAGAATATATCCAGTCTGTTAATGACAATCCCTAGGCAACCTGCATTTCTCTTTCCGGACCTCTAGGATTAGGGCCCCCTCCACTCATCCCAGGTGGTGGGGTTACAAAATAGTAGCGGAGTTTTGTCCTGGATTAAACCGCTACAAATTTAACTAATACATTTTCCATTATGGTAAAGTGAAGTTAGAATCCGTATTGACAATTGAATAATACATAAATAATTGTACGCCTAGCCAATACAAGAAAGAAACCGATGCACATGTTACGGTACTTCAAGTGCCAACAGACGTCACAGTCAACAGATGTTTCTTTCTACTATTGACTAGGTGTATAAGTATTCAAATATTACACTATAACTTCTTACAATACCGTAGTTGTTCAGTTTCCTTTTTCAATGGCTAAGATTTCAATTTATACATTAAATGTGTGAGTGTAAAATATTTTGTCCCAATATAATTTTTATAGTTCAAAACTCTAATGTCTACCTGAGAGATTACAGTACCTATTTTGCTAATATCAATGATAGTTACTGAGGGTACCTTAAATTAAGGAATCAGTTTATTTACATCCACACGAAGTGATAATTTTGCGGCATTCACAGAAATACATTTAACTCATATTTAATTGGGATCACAGAAGCCAATAACAGTGGACATACTGCCACTGTTTCACTCATCACTCCCAGAAGACTAATGTATGTGGCTCTGTTCATGTGATGTATTGTAACCGTACGTTCTCTCCTTTTCAGGGTTGTGGTGGTAATGATTACCTTGAGGGACACTTTTCTCTCACAAAACACATCTCTCTCTGGCTTGTACACACCTCCTTCATACCTGATACACTCAAGCAGTTGATATATTTCACCTTACTGTATTTGCCTCCAATGCAATTCTTACTAGCACCATTCCAAGCACATCATCACAACACTTTCTTCAAAAGCCTTTCTCCATTTATTCTCATAAAAAGAAACCATATCATATCCTCAAGACAACATCTACTCTGACCACTTGCCAAAACCAATAAGCAATCTTTCTAGCTAATTTCATCTTCCCAAAACACACAACAACAATCTCATTACAATCTCCTTAGAGAATCCCAACAGCTACTAACATGGCTTCTTACAATATCCAAAGATAAAACGGACAGATGCTCTAATACAAAATCATCCAGTATTGACCCACAACAAGAAGTCAAAGATACATATAAAAACAAAACAGCATGAAAAAGAATATACAAAACATCTAACTTCGTTGGCAAGGCCCCCTGCCAAGCCACACAGAGATGCAAACTGCTCTCCCAGCAAGCGCCATTTTCTTACCTAACAAACCCAAAAGAGCTGAGCCTTGCAATCAGAATGGTTGCAATCGCCCCTCTATGTGATTCTCACGTGAGAAGCACGTGAGGATCACATACATTAAAATACACAAATGAAAATAATAGATTTTCTCCTCCTGCCTCCATGCCTGCTTCGTCATCTGTAATTCTGGCGTCTCCCACGCCTTCCTCCTCGTCGTCTTCTACGATGCCTCCTGCCTCCCCGTCTCCTGTATTCCAAACCTCTCTTTTTCTTCTTCCTTTGGTCTGTCTCCACTGATTCAGTATCATATTTTTCTTTCTTTTTCTTCTCTTGGTCTGTCTCCTCTGATTCAGTATCATATTTTCCTTTCTTCTTCTTCTTCCTTTGGTATGATCCTTCACTCTCTTATATTCCTTTACCTGACATCTCATCTTCTTCCTACTCCTTCTCTTTGCTTTCCAACTCATTCTTTTATCTATTCTCCTGGTCCTCTTTGTCTTCATTCTCAACCACTTCTCTCTTCTTCCTTTCCACATGTTCCACCTCTTCCTCGTCTATCTTGTCTTACTCAACAGTTCCTTTTTCTTCTTCCACTTTGTTTTCCACTGCTTTTTCTTCACCTTATCTTCTTTTAGTATGTTGTCTTCTCCATGGCTCACTCTTGCACTTTCATCCTCATCTTTAGCCTCTTTTTCTTGATTGCTACTGTCTTCATTACCAACCTCATCCGATTCTCTTTTCTTTTCTTCAATTTCTCTCATATCTTTTGCTTTCTCACGCTCTTCTGTTTCACCTTCTCCCTTATCCGTTTCTCCTTTCTCTTCAGTTTCTTCCATTTCACCTTCTCCGTTATCCGCCTCTCCTTTCCCTTGTACCTTTTCCTTTCTTTCACCTGCCTCCTCTTCTTCAGTTTCTTCCATATCACCTGCTTTCTCACGCCCCCCACATCTCGGATAATTTTCCTGCTCTTTAATCGCACATAGCTCTTTCACTTCCTCCAGATAACCTTGTTCTTCTTCACCTCGTTCTCTCTCTTCCTTGAGCTTCTCATTCCTCTCCATCAATGTCACCTGTTCCTCCTTAAGACGGTCCACGCTATCCTTATTTTTTGCTATTCCTTCTCTCATCATAGTTTTATGTTCTTGTACTTGTTTGCTTAACTCCTCAATCTTAGCATTGGTTGCTTCAGCCTGCTCCTTTACTGCTTCGTTTACGTACACCTTTACAGATTCTACCTGCTTACCTATAGATTCTATTTGCACTTTCATTTACTCTCCTTGCTGCCTAACTTCTCCTATTTCCTCACTCATACTCTCTTTCACTGACTCTATTTTCTGGTTTACTGACTCCTTTACAGATCCTATTTCTGTCCTTAAAGACTCATCCATACCGGTGAATTTACTTAGTAGCATTTGTAACATCCCGAATCATATCCTCCTCCATTTCTTTTTCTACTTTCCCTTGTTCGTGCCCCCCGTTGAGCGCCTGTTTGTTAGGTAAGAAAATGGCGCTTGCTGGGAAGACAGTTTGCATCTCTGTGTGGCAAGGCAGGTGGCCTTGCCAATGACGTTAGATATTTTGTATATTCTTTTTCATGCTGTTTTGTTTTATATGTATCTTTGACTTCTTGTTGTGGGTCCATACTGGATGATTTTGTATTAGAGTATCTGTCCGTTTAATCTTTGGAGATTGTAAGAAGCCATGTTAGTAGCTGTTGGGATTCTCTAAGGAGATTGTAATGAGATTGTTGTTGTGTGTTTTGGGAAGATGAAATTAGCTAGGAAGATTGCTTATAGGTTTTGGCAAGTGGTCAGAGTAGATGTTGTCTTGAGGATATGATATGGTTTCTTTTTATGAGAATAAATGGAGAAAGGCTTTTGAAGAAAGTGTTTTGATGATGTGCTTGGAATGGTGCTAGTAAGAATTGCATTGGAGGCAAGTACAGTAAGGTGAAAGATATAAACTGCATGAGTGTATCAGGTATGAAGGAGGTGTGTACAAGCCAGAGAGAGATGTGTTTTGTAAGAGAAAAGTGTCCCTTATGGTAATCATTACCACCACAACCCTGAAAAAGAGAGAACGTACGGTTCCAATTGGCGCTCAACGTGGGGGTCGAAAGAGGGACACGAGAACGAACAAAGAAATGAAGAAATATAGTGACTAAGATGAAATATGAGTAACATAACGTGAGTACAATGAAAGTAGAAAAAGAAATGGCTGAAGATCTGAATCGGGATATGCTACTAATGAAAGAAATGGCTGAAGATCTGAATCGGGATATGATACTAATGTTGCTTAGCAAGTTTACAGAGATGGAAGAGTCTATATATAAGTCTGTGAAACAGTGGAATGAGTCTTTAAATGAGAAAGTGAAGGAGATAAGTGAGATTAAGGAACAAGAAGATTATCAAAGATGTGGAGGGCGTAAGGAAGAAAATAGACAAGAGAGAGAACAAGAGAAAGGAGAAACGGATAACGGAGAAGGTGAAATGGAAGAAACTGAAGGAGAGGAGGCTGGTGAAAGAAAGGAAATGGCTGAAGAGAAAGGAGAAACCGATAACGGAAAAGGTGAAACAGAAGAGCGTGAGAAAGCAAAATATATTTGAGAAATTGAAGAAACGAAAGGAGAATCAGATGAGGTTGGTAATGAAGACAGTAGCAATCAAGAAAAAGTGGCCAAAGATGAGGATGAAAGTGCAAGAGTGAGCCATGGAGAAGACAACATACTAGAAGAAGATAAGGTGAAGAAGAAACAGTGGAAAACAAAGTGGAAGAAGAGAAAGGAACTGTTGAGTAAGGCAAGACAGACGAGGAAGAGGTGGAAAATGTGGAAAGGAAGAAGAGAGAAGTGGTTGAGAATGAAGACAAAGAGGACCAGGAGAATAGATAAAAGAATGAGTTGGAAAGCAAAGAGGAGTAGGAAGAAGATGAGATGTCAGGTAAAGGAAGATAAGAGTGTGAAGGCTCCGAAGAAGAAGAAAATGAGGAAGGGAAGGAAACAGGAACGGTGGAGATGGAAGATGAGGAGTACAAGGTACGGAACGATATAGCGAATTAAGAAAAAGACGAGATGGAAGGCAGAGGAAGAAAGAAGAATGGGGAAGAAGGAGAAACAGAAGAAAAGGAAGAACCAGGAAGGTGGAATGGAAGAAACTGAAGGGGACGAAGATGATGATGATCTATATTTTGTTATACTCTGTGTGTGTTTTTTATGTGTGTGGAATGTATTATTTATTTGTATATTTTTTATATATATGTGAATCTCGCGTGTTTCACAAGTGAGAATTACATATATAGGAGGGCGTATTGTCACTGTACGGTTTCTCTTTGATTATTATAGGTTAAGGTTATAGCATGGCTACCTCTTTGCTAATAGATCATTATAGGGATTATTGAGCCTTGAGCTATGGTATTCCTTGTAATGATCTGGCAGTGAGGTAGAAGGAGGCCATGCTCATCTAAGTTAGGTGTTTTATAAATTCTTTTTGATGCTGTTTTGTTTTTAGATATATCTTTGACTTCTTGTTATGAGTCCATACTAGAAGATTTTATATTTGTTTTGTTTATCTATGGAGATTATTGTGGTGCTTGTGAAGATGGGATTATTGCAATGACAAATGAAGGAAAAAGGTATGGGCTTGGAAGTGCTGCTAATTAGAAATATTGGATAGGTTTAGTGTTGAGGTCTGATTCTGGTAATAGAAACAGTGTAAAATGATTATTGTGTGGATAATGGAAGCTTTATGGGATGCCCCGTGGCTCATAATCACACGATTCACGGTCACGTAAAACTACAATCTTCCTTCCTTCCTTCCTTTATGGGATGTAGACAAAGTGATAATAAAAGTAGGAATGTTTTTTTAAAGTATCCCTCATTGTGAAATAACAAGCACGCCCCAAAACTAGGAAGGAAGAATGTGTACGGTTACAGTATCATGTTGCATTCGTACACTACAAATCACACTAAAACCATTGGTCTGCGAGGGGATACCAAGACCATAGATCTACACTGTTTAGGTTCAATAAGTGATTGGTGAACATGCTTGCAATTCTACAAAGTATTCCCATAATTTGGCCTTAAATATAGTTTTCGGAATAAAATAAGTGCAATTAAAATGTTGGCATGTTTGTGTTGAAGTACGGGACACATTCTTCAACAGATAACAGGCATTTAATTAGGCTATACGGAAGAAACTTGTGAATCAACTGTCCGTGTGGTGCAGCAGTAACGTTCTCGCCTGCTGTTCCCAAGGATGCAGAATCGAATCCTGGCGCTGTCAGTTGGCATTTGAGGGTGGGTAAATGTATGTGTAGTAGATTTACAGTCATGTTAAAGATCCCCTCGGGGAACGTCCATTGAATACCTCAGTATTTAAAAGGGACAAAAAAACAATAACATTATTATTATACGCTTGTGAACCGGGGGCTTCAACTAGGGAAACAGGATTAATAATTTAATATGATGAATTTGGCTGTTGTTTCCCAGAAGTGAGGCACGACCAAACTATATCGCAAGTCCGTAAGATACCCAACTACAAACTTTCAGAGAATGCCAATCATCATCATTAGGTTCCAGTTTCCCGGGTACAGTTGATAAGCCTCCTCCATTTCATTCCATTCATAAACACTTTGCTCTCCATGATGCATCAATAGTTCTTCCCATAAGTGTGATGTCCATCTTAACCATGTCCATCCAATAATATCTCATAACTCTCTTTTGGCTCTTGACAGACTGACTGACTGTCTGGAAGAAAATTACTGATGTACTAAAGTGGTGTGAGACAAAACCATTGGTCGCTACTTGGTTACAAGACTGCCTCTCTGGACAAAAATTAGCGCTTGCACTACAAGAAAGGGAGCCTGGGATTATGTTTGTATGTAAGGCCTTATTCACGTTCACCACTTTCGAACTAAGCAGCAAAAGCAGTGCCAAACAATAGCCTAATGTTAAACTGTTCAACTCCTGCATCTTAGTCACATTACCTATTACTGGATGGTGACTATATTCCCTCCTATGATCCGCTCAAACAAGATAAATATCTCAGCTCTCCACAGAAAATTGTTTTGAGTATGTATCTCTTCATCCCATCTGCTAGAGAGTGGAACTTCTAGCGCAAGCGCATTGTCAAAGCTATGGGCTCTAAATCTTTTCGTTCCTTATGTGAAACTTTTTCCATTATTTTTTTGTAAAAAATTGGAGGAGCAGATGCCTAAGATAACAATCATCATCAAATTGGATTAAATGTAGTTGCTATTCTGATTACTGTGCAAAGCATTCATCATAACAATATAACCTTATAGAAGAGAACACCTACCTTAGCTGATGGGAGGCTGGGAATCTACTGTGATAGTGTCAACAGGTGAGAGCATTCTCACTAAATATAGTTAAGTTATTTATAGATATTTGTCCCATAAATACTGTCGCTCAAACGGCATGGCATAGTTAACGCAGTTGAGATAGTTTCTCTGGAGGGGGGCAGCAGATGAGTATTGCCACAATTCTGGCACCTACGAAAAATAAAAATATTAAATATGAAAGATAGCACATTTCCATAATTCCTTGATCCCTACCTGTCAGTTATTATAAGTAATTCGTAAATATGGTAAGCTATTGCATATTGCCATACATATATTACATTATATCAAGTCGTTGAGGAATTCGATACCAAATTAAGGAAAGTAAGAACACGAAATATTTCTTGTGAAATATGTGAATATATACTGGTATTGAATACATTGAAAGATTATATAATTTTGCCACTTACCTTGTTGGATCGCTAGTAAATCTTTTAAGGGCCGCATTTGTCATCAGATTATCAATGTATGCTTGAAATATCACCTTTCCGCTATGGCAAATAGGCTACATAGAAATAATATTAATGATAATAATAATGCTAAATTTAAGTAATATGATACGTAGCACAAACAAATCAGCCAAATCACGACACAAAGGCTTTGGTTGGAGCCGACAAGCTAACTGATAAATTAGCTCGGTTAGAAGAAATTAAGTTATCGTTTGTCGGTTTAAAGCCACGCCTTTACAGGGCTCTCCACGCTCCCTATTTGCTGTCTTCCGCCTGCTTTAGACTATGGGGACTGGTATCCAGACACAGAAGAAGATCGTGTTTGAATGCTATCGTTGGAAGTGATACGATTATTATTCTGTGGTTTCCAGACAAATCCACGAACGGTACATTCTAACACAGTTATTCAATATAGTTAACGATTGCAAACATTTCCAATGCGCGACAAATTGCTCAATTATACTGTACACCCTTCCCCCGGTGTATCAGATATTTGCATAGAAAACACTGAAAGAATGGCTTCAAATTTTAGATGCGTGTCCACCTCATCCTCTGTTGGGATATCAGCATCAACGGTAGTTTGTACAACTGAAACTTTATTTTAAAATCTGCTGAGCAGGCGTCGGGATAGACACCCCGCCGTCCTTTTGCCTTTTCTCCGAACCTATGGAAATGTGTTAAATACACTTTACCCATCAGTTGATCGATATTGGTCAAAAATATCCATGCTAGCTCACCTTCCTTTCCGACATGACTAACACATATTAATATATAATAATGCACTCCGTGAGCGGTCATGAGGACATTAAAGTCGTGCCCTGTGTCAACGTGATGACACGAACTACTACTGTATACCAATAACCATTCAAATTTTTATTTTCATCATCCAAATCTATAAAATGCCGGTACTTTTCTACTCAAAAACGTATTTGCTAACTGTACCGGTACTCTACCTGTAAAGAGACGCTTCAAAAATAGAATGATAGCTTACACTGATCGATCTGAAGTCTGCTTTTCATATGTCATCATAAAACTGTGTTTCTTGCTAGGAAATGTCAAAGAATATGCTATTGTGTATGTCCTGAATTCCTTTGTGAGTATAATAATAAAGATCGCCTTGAAGCCATATTTCAGTGTTGCCATATTAACAATTAATATTGTATCTATCAGTCGGTCAACATAAGAATCATTCCAATTACTGGAATATGTGGAAAAAAAACTGAATTAAATTAAAACTGATTAAGATTTCTATATATTATTGAGGACTATTGAAGAAGAAAACTCAGGGATGACATGTTTTGCTCGACAAGCGAGCACCATCAGATCCAAATATACAAGACAAATAGCTCTACAAAACACCATAAAACCTACAGTGACTGCCTTCTAAAAAAAATACAAGAAAACCCGTCAGAAAACTTAGTAAGTGTGGTAATTATTACTGAAACATATTAAGGCATTAAGCTGAAAAGGAATTAATCATTTAAATGTTGCAAAACTTAGATATGACTATCCCATCAACAAAAATATTATCTTCACCCAAACTATTCTGTCTTCGTAGATGGATTAGCCCTTATGGTGCCGCGGGGCTGAGAGAGCATCTGCTAAAAATGCCGACCGATTTTTCTAATTTTATTTCGTGTTATTTCCAGACACACAGCGCTAAAACTGTTGTAACGAAGACAACGCGGGAACCATTCTTTCTCAGAATATATCGATAAGTTTAAGTTCCGTGAATAACTGCTTCTATAATAGGTAGTCTTTGATCAGGCTGCAGTAAACTGATTTCCTGCGTGTGATATCCTTTGAAGTTTATGATCTTGCTTGGCGCTAATTTAGATATTGTGCCCTTATTCAGGATGGTCTTTTGGGATTTTTTATGAATGACAACAAGACGCTAGATTTAAAGAGCGTGCTGGACAGTAGTTGGCTGGAGAACGTATAAATCGCACGAGGAAGAGACCCGTGGGGCGAGTGGCGAAGTAGAAGAAACTTATTGATGAAAATTGAAATTTTAAATTTTGTGAAGCTGAAATTGACGAAGAATTACTGGCCAGGTGTTTATGAAGTCAACAAAGGAAATTTCACGGAAATCGAACGAGGGACAACGGAGTTCTGATATTTTTATGGATCTTCACTGAGCGCTGAGAGCGAATACGTAAATGTTTTAGGTGAGTCCAGTCGAAGGACGAGCCAGGGAGGTGATTTGAACAGAGGAGCCAGCAGCCTTCTACATCGGGCGCAGAAGAGTATTTAAGTGATCGCAGCCGAGCTGTGAGTTAGTTCAGTCTTCAACAGTCTGAAGTTCAGCAGTAATCAGTCTTGCTCAGCCTTCAGTCTTGCATCGTAATTGCAAACTATAACCTACTACGAATATTTAGCAGACGACACTTGAAATTCTATTGAAAAAAACAATCTGGAATTGTTCTCAAATACAATCTACGATCAGGGGCCATTTGTTTTATACAGAATGTGCAAGGGAATACCTCTTACCCAGTTAGGAGAGTTTAGTGGGGCCAATCTGTTTGCGGATTCGGTTAGAGCATTTTCTATGGTTGTGTCCTGATTGCGACCATTCCGGATTGCGTTCGCCTCATTAGCAGTCCTGATTGCGGTCACTTTCATTTTAGGGAAGAACTATAAACATTCCAGCGTCCAGATTGCGGTCACTTTTCTTGGGAGACCGGTCCTTGGTTCTTGATTCTTCCCGACTGACTCATACCTTCCATAATTTTTGAGGATAACAAGGGGAAACTGATATTTCACTACCTAACCAAAGAATACAGTTCAGTGTTCAGCTGAGCACACCCCATAAAACTTCGCTTAAAAAAATCAAGTCCCCTGCCAATCTGACAGCACCTCGTAAAACAATGATTATAACATTTTCAGTCTTAAGAATAGAAACGTTTCAGGATCGGAATCAACGAACTTCACTTTAAACAAAATTGTTTTAACGGGAAATATTATACTTACAGGGTATGATTTTAAATTTCTGCCCCTACCTTCTCATTTGAGACGCGAGATATCTATTTTTATAATAGGTAGCCTACAGTTTATAGTGACAAACTTTCTTTTTATTACCTCGAAAAATTCATCCAGTAAAAGTAATTTGTTCTGCGTTTGATTCTATAACCCAAAGAGAACTGACATAATCATGACATGTACCTCAACATTGGCAAGAGGGGTGGAAGTGAAAGGTGAGGAAATCCCCAGGGGAGTTACAACCGGACCGGTCTTTCAAGTTAAGTGACCGCAATCTGGACGCTGGAATGTTTCTGGCTCTTTCCTAAAAGGAAAGTGACCACAATCTGGACTGCTAATGAGGTGAACGCAATCCGGAATGGTCGCAATCAGGAAGACACCTTCTCTATTACCCAAACACAGGCTAGACCACGATAAGGCCTATCGTGTTGCGTGGAATAATATTCCTTACCCATGGTACATGAGCATGAATAATGGGAATCTACGCATTTGGGCACTCACAGGTCGTAAGCGTATTGCCTATGAAACCAAGTTGGTTGGGTGGTTCTTAACTTTAGGGGCTGCGACAACGCGGTCATGCAGCCCCGTGTACTTTGGGTGTGTGTAGAATCTGTCTGATAACCGGTGTTAGTTGTGATGACTGTATTAGTGTGTGTTATCTGTTTATTTAATTCAAGTAAGGTATGCAGACTTTTGAATTTTTCAAATAGTTCCTACTTTTACCGCCAAACGCCAGCGTCAACGCCTACTAGTTCAGAACTTAGCTACCAGACGCCACCGCAGTCGGCTCTTGGTAACGAACGTAGGAATCTAAGAGCGTTGTTTACTTTCTTAACCTATACAATTTAGCTTCACACAGGTGTAATTAGTGGAAGGTTCTTTAACATGCCATAAATCTTTGACAAGGGACCGCCGGCTTTACTTCCCCTCCGAAGGAAGGCATACTGAGGGATTTTTAACGCTGTTCGGCCGGATTTGAACCCGCGATCTTGGGCATAGACGGTCAGCATGCTACCTACTACGCCACCGAAGCCGCTGAAACCAAGTTGTTTTGTCAAAGCTGCAATAATTGGTAAAATTCAGAAATCAACGGTGACAATACTAACAAGTTCGAAAATGCGAAGTGAGTGTGGTAGGGCCACTGTAACGCTCTTAGTAGCACAAGCTACCAGGTCAGATAGTCCTGGAAGTAATCGTGGACTATATCAGAGTATGAACGCGAACACGAGCATGAACTGTTAAATACCGAGTGGGTAGGATCGATGCGGATTTGAGTGCTGCCGAAGATGACGGCGAGCGTAAAAGGGGAAACAAGCGAGGCCATGCGTGGCAAGAGACCCACCGAACGGTGGAATTCAATCGAAGATTCATCACGTCGTTGACATCGGAGAAATGTGAGATATATCTCATCATGTATTTTAGTAGCTAGTGAGATGCATTAGGAACATATCTTTTCTGTAAAATATCAAAACTATTAGACATTAGAAACCGGTGTGTATCTTTTCACAAGTTTGTGAACTCTTAGGAAGAATAGTTTGATTTATTATAGACAGGATAGTCAAGTGACAGGAGTATTAGGTCAACAATGATTTTGAATGGCAAGCAGATGTCCTTTTAGTTTCGATTTTTCGAATTCACTTTAGATAGAAATGCTATCGCAGTTAAATTGACTTCTGGACATTTCAAGTCTAGTAGTGTAAAAATTAATTACAGCATAAAATAATAATTTTAATAAGTTGAATCTTATTAACAATACTGAAGGAATTAAAAAGAAATATTCATAAACTTGACATATTTTCCACTATAAAACAGTATATTTTAAGCAATGAGAAAAAGTCAAAGGAATGTGTTATTTAATTGGCAGAGAAAATCGGATAGGAGTTATCCATTATACAAGTTTGAAATGTTGCACATTCAAGAAATCCACTATAGGAGAAGAACAGGAACGGAAGGTATTCGAAATAAGATAACGTGTATAAAATAGGGAACACATTGTTAAATAGTAGAATCTTCTTCATCTTAAGACGCTGTCTTCAAACGAAGGTTGGCGATCCACGTAGCCAGCTCAGACCTTGACATTGCAGTATGAAATGCTTCCTCCGATGTACATCGGTGCCACCTTCTAATGTCCTTCAACCATGAATTTTTGCCTCTCCCAACGGATCTTTTTCCTTGTATCTTCCCTTCAATAATTAGCTGTAATAATTGGTACCTCTCGTTTCGCATGGTGTGACCTAGGTATTGTGTCTTTCTTTGCTTTATAACATGTAGCAGTTCCTTTTTCTTTTTCATTCGATGTAGGACCTCGACATTTAAATTTTCAATATCCAAGGTATGCGCAGGAGACGACGATATAGATACATTTCAAAGGTATCGATTCGTTTTTCAATAGAAGGATCCATGGTCCAGCATTCACAACCATATAGATGAACAGAAAATATGTAACAACGAATCATGCGGATTCGCAACTGTAGACTGAGATCTGATCGTACAAAGAATTTCCGCAAGGTAAAGAATTGTTTCCAGGCCTGTTCAATTCTAGATTTTATTTCTTGTTTGGAGTCACATTGTTCGTTCAATATGGTGCCCAAGGAGGACACTTGTCCAACTATAATATTATTTATTGTGAGATTTGCTCTTATTGTCTTTTTAGAGAACACCATCATTTTTGTTTTTAAAGCGTTCACACACAAGCCGGATTCTGCACTGTGTTGTACTAAGCAATTTACCATGTGTTCAAGGGTAGATAATTTATCTGCTATGACAACAGTATCATCCGCATATCTGATGTTATTAATAAATTTTCCATTTATATTGATCACTTCTCCTCCTACCAGCGAATCATTAAATATTGCCTCAGAATAAATGTTGAACTAAAGCAGTGACAGTACACAACCCTGACGAACACCTTTTCTGATTGAAGCCGTTTCTGAAGTTCCTTGAACTGTTTTAACATCCGCAGTCTTATTACAATAAAGATGACTTATGGCGCGTAAATCATTGCGGTTAATACCAGTTGATCTCAGAATTGCTATCAACTTTTCATGTCTGACACAATCAAAAGCTTTTTCGTAGTCTATAAAACATGCATATACATCGACATTCATGTCTACATATCTCTGTATTAGTATATTCAAGGGGAAGGGTGCCTCACGTGTACCGACCCCATTTCTGAACCCAAACTGATTCTGTTCCATGTGTGATACACATTCCTTATATATTCGAGTGTGAACGATTCGTTAAAATGTTTTGAGTACGTGAGACATCTGACTCATCATACAATAATCATCGCATTGAGAAGAGTTAGGCTTTTTTGGTACAATGGCATGAAGGTTGATTTCAACCAATCAGATGGTATAACTCCAGAAATATATATTTTATTGAACAGGGATGTTAGGATATTAATACCGGTAGATTCTTGCTCAATCATTACTTTAAGAACTTCAGCCTAAACTCCATCTGGCCCTGTGGCTTTTCCATTCTTTTGAAATTTTACAGCATGCACAACTTCTCTTGTTGTTATTCCAGAACCAGGCTCATTTATTCTTTCATCAGGCGAAGGAGGAATAGGAAGGGTTAATCGATCGAATATTCATAAACATTTATAAGAAGAAATTGTTTCATCACTAACAGCTATGTGATGCTTGAATACATTTGTAGGAGATTGTGAGAGTGACAAAAATAACACTAAAGTGAAATACAAGTGTATTAGTTGTTGTATTTGAAGGGTATGCAGTGTACAGTGCTGGCATATAACAGATGATAAAAATAATGAGTTGTGTGGACACGATGCATCGGCCGCAGGGAGATAGTATCCCAATAAGAATGAATACTGTTGTAAGAAATGAAAGTGAATATTAAATTGTTAATAGGGAAAAGAAGGGTAAGACATTGTAGTCGCCCCAAATTTTTGTCTTATTAAAACATCATTGGTAGAAATCTGTTTGTCATATTTGATCTTTTTTCCTACGGACTATCCGAAGACAACTGTTGAGCGAAGCAATTAAAATACCCTATATTCGACCAAAACCCTACTGAATGCCTTGGAAATATTGAAATAATGAAATTAAAGGAGTTATCTTGATAAATAGAAATTCATGTTTAATTAATGCATTGGAATGCATCAAATCGAGAAGACAGTGCCATAGTTAATGTTTATATGCAATGAGAGATCAGAGATCTTGTTTGTTTAAATTTGCAGTGAAGAAATTATGAATCTTAATTTTGCTGGGAAAAATAAAAATGAATATTGGAAATTAAAAATAGATATAATGAAATCCATACTGAATTAAATAATTAATAATTTGCGTTGGAAAATAAAATAATTAAATCAAATTATGGAAAATTAAATAAATTAAATTTGTCAATAAATTGATTGTTAAGAAGCAATAATAATTAAACATATCTTTAGGATTGCATAATTAAAAATCAATTACGAGAATGAATTGATGTGTAATTAAAAATGTTGTTAATGGTGAATTTCTTTTTAAAAAGAGAGATAAACTACTGGAACTCAAGGGTAAATGCCAGACGCAGATAAGGCAGATTAAAAATACTTGGTGGCAACAGAAGGCTCAGGAACTGCAGAGAATATCGGATGCTCGAAACTTGAGGAAATTCTATGCAGTACTCAAGGGAATATATGGACCATCTCGCTCATCATCAGGTCCACTGAAAAGCGCTGATAATTCTACTACCTTTACTGATAGTCAAGAAATCTTGGAACTTCTCCAATCTCCTAAATCGTCCATCAGCAGCTGCTGAAGACTTCCTTTGTGATGTGCTGCAAAAACCTGAACAACTGTGGTTGGCAGTTCCTCCTAATTATAATAATTCAGTGCAGCTCTCACCCAATTGAAACCCAGAAAGGCACCTGGCCCAGATACCATCCCTCTGGAACTAATTCAAGCCGGAGGTCATTCCCTCAAAACAAGGATTTTCACCCTTATCCTCAGAATATGGGAAATAACGAAGGTACCTGGAGACCTAAAGAATGCCAATATTGTCACTATCTTTAAAAAAGGGTGATTGCAGTGTTTGTGGCAACTACCGTGGTATATCACTGCTATCAATTGTGGGGAAGAATCTCGCAAGAATTCTTTTTAACCGCCACAAGGTTATCTCTGAGAAGATCCTCCCAGAGTCACAATGCGGATTTAGTGCTTCCAGAAGTACAATTGACTTGATATTCTGTGTGAGACAGCTACAAGAAAAATGTAGAGAACAACAGAATCCACTCTCCTTAGTCTTTTATGACTTGGAAAAGGCATTTGATTCGGTTTCAAGACCAGCCATGTGGGCGGTGCTGAAGCGGTTTGGTTGCCCTCAGCGTTTTGTAGATCTAATCAAGGCTCTCCATGATGGCATGACAGGTCAGGTTTGCCATCAGAATAAGATATCCACTGAATTTCCTATTAACCATGGACTGAAACAAGGATGTGTACTGGCTCCAACGCTTTTCGCGATGTACTTGGCTGCAATGCTTTATGATTCACCCACAAACATCCCTGGTGTGGAGGTCAAGTATCGTTTTGATGGAGGGCTTTTCAACCTAACTAGTCTCCGCTCCTTGAGGAAAACTCAGGTTACTAAGATTACTAACATGGTGTATGCAGATGATGCTGCGTCACCAACTCTCACACCAGAAGAGCTGCAAGAGTCAGTTAATTGTTACAAAAGTGCATCTGATCGCTTTTGTCTTACCATAAATGTCAATAAGACTAAAGTCTTGGCACAACTTTTACCAGGCACACCTCTTCCTCAGTTCAATATCTCCATCTCAAATTTGCCATTAGAACAGGTAGACCACTCCTCGTACCTAGGCGGTACCATTTGTGTGAGCTGTACCTGTGGGCAGGATGTGGATAAGAGAATTGGCACAGCCCTTGCAGCATATGGACGATTAGCGCACCGGGTTTTCATGAATAAAGATTTGTCCATGAGTACCAAGCTTATGGTGTAGAAATCAGTAGTAATTTCTACATTGTTGCATGGCTGTGAAACGTGGACCCTTTACTGACATGATCTTAGGAAGCTTGAGCGTTTCCACCTACAAAAACTTCGATCAATCCTGAGGATTAAATGGGAAGACCGAATTAACAATTTTGCTTTTCTGGAAAAGACTCAAATCGACAGCATATAATCATCCATAATAGGTCACCAATTTAGATGGATTGGTCATGTCCATCGGATGGATGATGTGAGATTACCTCGTCAAATGCTATATGGTGAGTTATGTTATGGCACCAGACCTCACGGTGGTCCTAAGAGGCGCTACAAGGACCAATTTACGCAGACCCTGAAATTGACAGGTCTTGATTCACAAACCTGGAACATGCTGGCTGAAGACCACTCAACTTGGCGCCGTACCATCTCGGATACTGTAAAAACGTTTGAAAGGGATCGACGCACACATGAAGAGGCCAAGCGTCAAGCTAGGAAAATTCGAGCAGCCCAACCATGTCCTTCCTCAGCATTACTATGTAACTAGTGCGGACGCTTGATCCATGCCAGGATTGGACTCTTATTCACCGTAAACACATCCACAAACCGGACTGAAGGAAGACGATTTATACTCGGATTCATAAATAATATGAGTAACTTGAAATTATATGAAATTACATCAGGAAAGATATTTGAAAGATTTAATAATGAATTTATGATGAAAATTATTTGAAATATGAGTTCTAATTTGAACAATATTAATATTTGAAAATGATGTTATTTATTTATTTATTTATCGTATGGCTTTTAGTGCCGGGAGTGTCCGAGGACATGTTCGGCTTGTCTGAGTCTGTAGCTGTGTCCACCGGGCACCCTTAGGATGAGCTACAAGTTCCGTTCAATTTCAAGTACTTCCACCTTTCGCAACCAGATATCAATGATACCTGGTGGTGAACGATGGAACTTTGATAGAGCGTTCTGGCGAAATCTAACCTAACAAATTTAGCTTCACACAAGTTAAGTCTGTGGAAGGATCTTTTACATGCCATAAATCTATGACATGGGAGTCGGCTTATCTTCCCCTCCGCAGGAAGTCATATCAAATCTTGATATAGGAAACAGATGAATCAGAAATTGAGAAAGATTAGAGACAGGAATAATTCTTACCATATTTAACAACAGACCATCGAGATTTTAATTTTTAGTTATAAAAATGTGAAAATAGAACTAGTGTGGATTAAAATGTAACAAATTTCGGATATCTATAAATTGAAAGATATTTATTTGGTAATGATAAATGAAATCAAATTCTTAGATAAGATCGAAGTCAAGATCGTGAGAATTTTGCATTGAATGATATTTTGAAAAGTGATGTTGATTATTTTTGGAAGTGATTGTTAGATAACTGTGATAATATATAAATACTCAAACACAGGGGTCAGACGAACTGATTATTTATTATGAACCACCTGATATTAATTAAATGTGTAAATAGTGTGACAAATGATTCCCGAATTGACTACTAATATTTTTGGATATCGATGAGTGAAAAACTACAATCCAAGTAAGTTTGAGAAATACTTCATGTGGGAAACATGATTGTTGCCAAGTGCTGATATTTTATGTTTGTTTGTTTGTTGTGTGGGAGTATATTGATTTCTTGATTGAGATTCATCTTCACATTTAACTTAATTTTAAGATAAAATGAAATATTTTTTGATGATATTGTGCTATTTTCATTACTTCTTTCTCTTATCCATGTTTGCATATTATCGAGATCAGTGAAGCCAGCATTTAGTTTAGTTTGCGTCCAGATAGACCATGATATGTCTGAACTCGTGCAGAACCGACTTCGATAATTTGCAGAAGTGTTCGTTGGACTTCGGTCCAAAAATGGGCACAATACGTGCCCCTCACAGCGAAGGGGATATAAATAAGGCTTTAGGCCTGAGTGAAGTGTGTGCGAGTGAATTTTCAACTGATGGCGACGACTTTAATTTAACTGACGACAATCCACCTAAAGCTGGAGGACTGTACACGCATAGGTTTGTAGAAATTGATCGTACTCGAAACCTATTTGATAGAATTACTCTAAGATTGGGCAATTTATAAACAATTCACGAAGCATTAACATGTATATCACAAAAGCTACTATTTAGATTGTGTAGGCTGTGAAATTTATATAATGTTTTCCAATTAATTTTTTAATGCACAAATGAAGCAAAATAGTAATTATTTAACATCTTGTATGTGAATAATACGTTTACACACTATCATGGGCGGGAGATAATTTATAACACTTGTACTTTCACTAAACTTGGCTTGATAATTTTAGCATATTCACTCATTAATTGCTTGGCATCAAAGGGGATAAGGTGTCTCTCATCACCGCTAAAAGTTAACATGCGAGGTTTGTAAACCCCATTGATACCAAAATTGGCTTCGCATATGCTACATTCGTATAGTTCTTCGTCGCTATGGGTTCTAGCGTGCGTCTTGAAAGGTTTTCTGTTCACAAGGATTGCTTTTGCAGCAATGCATTAAAACATGTGCTTACAACTACCCTGCCCTCAAATTTTTCTTATAAGCAGATTTGGCTTCGCATAAGCTGCATCGGGATGGGTTACGTTTATCTTCAAATGTCCGTGCAAATTTAGTTTAGCATTTGCTAGATGGCTTCTTGCCATTATGGATTGACATGTGTTTCTTCAAACAGTTCTTCCGAGCAAATCTGGCTTCGCATATGCTACAGAAGTTAGGCTTCTCACCACTATGGGTTACCAAGTGTCTCTTCAAAGATTTCCTGAAGGCAAATTTTGCCTCGCAAGTGGTACATGAGTATGGCCTTTGACCGCTATGGGTCACCATGTGTGTCATCAAATCCCCTTTGCGAGAAAATTTGGAATCGCATGAGCTACACGAGAATGTTTTCTCACCGGTATGGGTTAACATGTGAGATTCTAATGCCCATTTGCGACAAAACTGGGCATCGCATATAAAACATGAATACGGCTTTTCAAGACTATGTGTTAATATGTGCCTCTTCAAAAGCCCTTCGCAAGAAAATTTGGCTTCACATGAGCTACATGAATGTGGCTTGTCACCACTATGTTTTAAGACGTGTCTTTTCAAATTATCTTTGCGGAAAAATTTGGCTTCGCATGTGCTACACGAGAATGGTCCCTCACCGCTATGAGTTAACATGTGACTCTTCAAAACATCTTTCCTGAAAAATTCAACTTTGCATGTGCTACACGAGAATGGTCTCTTTCCAGTATGGGTTATAATATGCGAGTTCAAGGACTTTTTATGACAAAAGTTGGCATCACATAAGTTACATGAGAACGGCTTTCCTCGACTATGGGTTAATAGGTGGGCCATTAAATATTCCTCACGCGAATAATTAGCATCACACTTGCTACAGGAGTATCGCTTATGATCACTATGAATTAACATATGTCGCTTCAAGACATGTTTCCATGCAAATTTGGCTTCGCATGTCCCACAGGAGTATGGCTTCAAACCACTATGGATTAACATGTGACTCTTCAAAGATTTTGAGGAAAGGTACTTGGAGTCACATATTCTACATAAATAAGGCTTCTCGCCACTATGAATTAGCAGTTGAGACTTCAAACTTTGTTGAATTGTAAATTTTCTTTCAGATACAGTGCTAGTATTATGGCCTCTAGTATTAAATACAGCGTACTTCGTCCTTACGGCAAGATTCGAAGTATCAGGATATATAAGCCTGAAATCATTGGTATTAACATAATGCAGTGCACTCATAATTATATTGAATTATCTGAGTATAGTGAATAAAACTTACAAAATCCAGAGATCTAACTTCAGGAATGATAATTGGCACAATATTCATATATATCACTAACAGGGTAACTGTCCTCATCTAGTAACTGGATATGATCTTGTTTCTAATATTCAATGCTATGTTATTCATAGAGTCTGAATATTTAAAAATTACTTATATATTATGCAAACAAAATGGAGCGTCATGTCATAACATTTGGAGTCATAGCTTTCCTTGATAACTATGAAATCCGTATCTGTTTCAGAAGTACTGATTATACGTGGAAAGGGGTAATTATTTCCACCGACTCATGCCGTTGTCAGAGAACAAGTTCGTCCTCGATCAGTTAAATAATTGAAATTATTGAATGGTTACGGAAATTGTGTGTTAATTCATACTGCCTGTGCAAGTGTTCAACTTGTTATTACACCACATTGAGCCGATTTAACAACATGGCTGTACGAGGATACGACTATTTAATAGAATCAGTATAACTGATATCCATCTGACTTAGGAAATGTGTGTTCTTACAGGTTGAACCGTTTTTATCAGGTTCGTTATTTTTTTGTCATGTTATTATCACTTCCTTCAAGTCGCATTATTGTGACATACGTTTCTCTGTCACTCCTACTGCGTTCAAACTTAGTAATTCTGCGTAGACGTTTCACCAGATGGTGCAACTTTTCACCCCTACTGACACAATTTTACCATTGGTTGAAGCACAACTTGTTGTCAGGCTTTGCCTTCGCCATTGGACCCCCTCCACCCATGTATACGGAGAGGGGATGTTTGTCGTATCTACGACTTACTTTTCTCGGGCGCGTTACTGCGTCCTTTAAGAGAAGGTTTCATCCTTCAAAATTTCAGCCGTCATGTGAGACGGACGTGTGTGCACGTGTCGGGCTTTTGCCCGCACTCAGAAAGCAACTAAATGTAAGTACGATTCAGTCATTGAATTTATCTAACTTGAGGTCATTTTAAATTTCTGTTTCTCCATATTTTTTCATTTTGTGTCTCCTTTGATTCACTTATAATTTCCCTTTCTTATGATGATGTGAATTCGATCCATGAACCCAAGTCCCTTCGCCTTTGTTTACGTTAGTTTAGCGAAGTCTCTGTGTTTATTTGTCATCCCTCCCTTTCATGTAATCGGTTTTATTTTTACGTTAATCTCTCAGGTCTGAAATATCTGCTATTTTTCAACGAGGCTTAATTATGCTCTGTATTGCGTCACCACCTGGTTCGGTGTTCTTTTAAGACGATCTCCGTTGGATTGTCGCATCAGAGCCTTGTTTTTTGTGGATGGAATCAGCGAAGTTACGGAGCTGAGTCTCACGTCTTCGGCTTGATCCTCCCTCTGTTTTATTGAAATGTATGTGAGCGATGGTCATTGTGCTAATCACTGTCCATGCCCCACATTACTTTCTTTGTTTCATCGTATGTCGTTGTGATTCGGCATTTCTACCTCTGCGTAAGCCTACATCTTCCTACGAAGCATATTTCTTAGCTGATTGATGTTTTCTTTTATTTCCTGCCCCGGTAATGTCAAGTAATTTAATATAATTTTCATTTCGTTTATTTTTATATGTTAATTTTGTGTTACTTCCTCTGACTTCGTTATATTACGTAACTCAGTGCCATCCCCCCCCCTTTCCCTACATACGCACTCCTCCACTCCCCACCCTTTCACCCCCTACCCCATGATTTCACAACATCATTAGCGTCTTAGTTCTGTTTTTGGCGCTGGCATTCTAGTCCAGGTCATCCTCGTAAGTAGAGGTGTTCTCTTATTCGACTCGTCCATACTCTTTATCTTTTGGTTTTTTGTATTTTAAATTTTGGTTATCGAGTCGCGCTTACGGTTTAGTTGCACATTGATTGTAAGTACATTTTAATTTATCTTGTTTCATCTTTGTTTGTACTTAAGTTCATTTATACACTTTTCTCTTGATATTGTTTTGGTGTACCCCTTTCTTTGGTACCATCTTCAGTCATTAATTTTATTTGTTATTAAGTGATTTTAATACCTCTTCAAGTTTACCTTTCATTTTGTGTTTAGATTAATCCTTACTCTTACGCGCGCCTGTTTTAGTTTACTTTAAATACATTAGTAAGTAGTTCATTTCGGCTTCGTTCTCTTTCATTTGAAATTTTAAGTTCCCTTATCTCTCGTTCGATTTCGTCGGTCTTGGCTTCGTACTGTAACGAAGTCACGACCTACACGCTTCTGGGTTCTTCGATCATTTAGATAAATATAATTCCTGTTTTTTTGGAAATCATCTTTCTTTCGATCCGGAATCTTGGGCCCAGCACGCATCGAAAGAGACATCCTTTCCCCGCTCCTTAGCGATCCTGTTTAGTTTTTGTTCTTTTTTGCTTCCACTGTATTCCTCATGCCTCTGCTAATTTGTTTAACGTAAGAGCACAAAGCGGTGCATATGGTTTCAGAGCTAAGGTTAGGCGCGAAATCGTCCCCTTTAGGTTACCAAACTTATATTATTTTTCAATTATTACAATGTTGTCTTTATGAGTTTAAGATACCTGTACTGAATTGTTCCCCCATCCCCGAAGAAAGTGTGGAGTGTGAAAGCGTTTCTCGAGTGAACAAGAGACATCCAAAGAATCTAGTTCTGAGGTGAAGAGTGCAACAAGTTAGTGAGTACTTCGCAACGCTTGAATAGGACACATTACGGTATTGTGACCTTTATTTTACTAAGTTAAAGTGTTTTACTTTTCTCCTCGTCTATTGTCATGTCTAAGTCAGAATTCCCACCCGTCAAAAAGGAGTTAAATTTTATGGGCCTTGAATCCTTAACAATGCCCACGCCACTATTGCAAGATACGACACAGGATCTGCTAATGATAGACCCTCCCCTTTTAGATTGCTCCATCGCCCCTGTTGGTACTGTTAATAGTACTCGCCACAACGAAAATGTTGCATCAGTAGTGAGTAGGTGGGGTTTGACTTTTTCCGGAGAAGACAATACCTCATCAGTTTTTTGTTTTATCCAACATGTGGAAGAATTGTGTTATTGTCACGATATTAATCCCGACCGTATTGTACGTTGCTTACCTATTCTTTTGTCTGGAAAAGCGCCCTATGTGGCATCGCACTTCTCCAAATTTTTATAAGTCATGGGACGAATTTGTTGGGTGCATTAAGGACCGTTTCACGCCACAAGATTTCACTTTCGCTCTCAAACAAGAAATATACTCCCGTACTCAGGCTCCTGGAGAGATGATCGACGATTATGTAACCGCAGTCCGTCGGTTAGCAGCAAACCTCCCCCAACCCCTTCATCCCAGGGATCTGTTGGAAATTGTATACAGGAATTTAAATCCCACTTATAAATACTTCATTCGGCGTACATCCGTCTTTTCCATCGAGGACATCATATTGCAAGGCCGTGAGTATGAATCAAATGCACGAGCCTGTTCGAACTATACTCCACCTCCTAGAGCCGATAATACGATTTTCCCCGAGTTAGCCTACTCCCCCCAGACAACACGGTCTAGCCCAGCTGTCGACCGAACAAATGACAACACCGTACGGTTTAAGCCGTCCGCTCGCCGTGCTGAGCCCCTTTCTAGGAATTCTAATCCAAACCCTTCTGTGGCTCGTAATTCATCTGCTGTCTCCCGTGAACGGACTACAAACAACCCAACAGCAGTCACACGTAATGTTTCTTCTGGTCGCATAACTTGTTGGAACTGTAATGAACTTGGACATCATTTTAACATGTGTTCTTTGAAACGTCGAAAATTCTGTTTCGGCTGTGGGATGAATGAGGTCACGACTCGTTCCTGTCCGAATTGTAATTCCAACCAGGAAAACTCATAGGGAGCTGTTCTGAGTTCGACTCCCGGAGCAGTCCTCCATCCAAACTTGACAATGCATCTAATTTTAATGTTGTGTTACAACCAGGAGTCTCAGTAAATTTCGATAATGTCTCGGCACCTGCTATTTTGGATACAGGCGCCACCAGAAGTTTCATCCACCGTTCAGTGGCAGATAGCATTCGCACTTCACAAAAACACCCCATGCAGAATAAAGGTCAGTTCCTGTCTGCAGGATCGACAGTTATCGACGCTGCCGAAACTATTTTATGTCGCATTAAAATTCACGGATTTTCTTGGAAACATGTTTTTCATGTGGTCAACAATCTCTCCACTCAATGTATTCTAGGAATTGACTTTATGCATAAAACTGGTATGCATTTGGATTTTATTAACGATTCATTTTGTTTCAAATTTCGCTCAAATAAAATGTTCCCCTTTGAAGATTGTACATCTAACTCCGTTGATGTGTCTCCTGTATTTTCCGTACATCTTCCATTAACTTTGATGTCCGAACAACGTGATACTCTGAATGATTTAGTTGAGGAGTTTTCTGATGTCTTCACAGAAGATTTAGGTTCTGCTGTAAATCACGAATGCCACATTGACTTGAGCGACAATGTACCTGTTTGAAGTCCTCCATTTCCTTGTAATCCGCCCAAGCTCTTGGCCATGAAAAATTATATCAATGATTTGCAAGATCGAGGAGTAGGGAGTGATTCCTTCCAAATCAGCTTATGGGTCTCCTGCTTTCTTAATTCCCAAGAAAGAAGAGGGCGAGTACCGGCTAGTCGTAGACTACCGAAAATTGAACAAGAAGGTAGTCTTTGATAATTTCCCACTGCCTACTAATGAGAGTGCTTTTCAGCATTTCCACGGGGCCAATGTGTATTCGATAATTGATCTACATAGTGCATATTATCAAATTCCTTTGGATGCTGAGAGTCGCGACTTCACTGCTTTTAACACCCCTTTCGGATTATATAATTTCACGCGCCTCCCGATGGGTATAGCTGTTGGTGCACAAGTCCTCAGTCGCGTGCTAGACGACATCTTGGAAGACCTGAAGTTCAATTTTGTATTTAATTATCTTGACGATTTAGTCGTATACAGCAGATCTTTTGAGGAACATGTCGTTCATCTTAGGGAAGTTTTCTCCCGCCTCAGGATGCCGGTCTCACTATCAATCCAAAAAAGACCTCTTTGGGCTGCACTCAAATTAAATTTCTGGGCCACATTCTGTCAGCCGATGGTATCCGTTTCATACCCGAGCGCGCAAATTTCATTCAGCAGTTACCTGTACCCACCACAGTTAGGGCCTTGAGAAGAGTAATGGGTATGTTCACGTTCTATTCTCGTTTTATCAAAAATTTCTCTGACATTTCGGCGCCTCTAAATGCTCTCAAAAAGAAGAATGTGAAATTTGTGTGGGGGCCAGAACAGGACAAAGCTTTCAATGTTTTGAAAGAAGCCCTTATGTCAGCACCAGTACTGCACACGCCTGATTTCGAATCAGCTTTCTTTTTACATTGTGATGCCAGTGATTTGGCCATTTCTAGTGTTTTGAGCCAGCGTGTGGATGGAAAATTTGCACCAGTGGCCTTCGCGAGTCGTATGTTAAATCAACATGAACGACGTTACTCAATTTTCGAGAAGGAAAGTCTTGCTGTTGTTTTTGGATGTGAAAAGTTCAGGACTTTTTTGGGACACCGTCATTTTACTGTTTTTACCGACAATGAGGCTTTGAAACGGAGTCTTTCTCACGTAAAAAGCTTGGACGCATCAACAGATGGATTGTGAGGTTGTCATCTTTTAAGTTTGATATCGTCCACGTAAAAGGGAGCGAGAACCCGGTGGCTGACTGCCTGTCGCACATGTTTGAAGAGACCCCTAGGACTCCAATCAAGAGCGTTTCTATCAGTACACCACTTCAAGAAAATCATTTCCTATTGCAACATTGTCCTTGGTTTTTTGTGGATATCCGGAAATTCCAGTCTGAGGATCCATTTTGCACTGACCTCCGTGCAAAAATTGCAAACAAAGATCCGGCAGTAAGTAACTTTTGTGTTCGAAATGATGTTATTGGCTATGTTCTTCCTAACTCTTCTAAATCTCGAATTTTTGCTCCATTAGCAGTACGTGATATGCTTTTGACATATTGATCATGATTCTGCACTGGGAACTCATGCAGGGATGCAGCGCACTTTCTGTAAGATATCCGGTGAATTTTATTGGCCCTCAATTAAGGTAGATGCTTTTGCTCATGTCAGAAGTTGTTCAACTTGCCAACGATCTAAACCTGCCCAGAACACTCGTGTAGGCTTCCACCAAGCTGGTATTGTCACTCGTCCCGGCGAACGCCTCTTCATTGATTACTTTGGTCCAGTCGTGAGATCAAAATCTGGCAATCATGTCGTTTTAACTGTCATTGATGGATTTTCGAAGTTTGTTTGGTTATTCCCAGTAAAGAATATCACTTCTCAGACTACTATCCATTTCTTGTCTAGACATATATTTGGAGTTTTTGGTCCTCCCAAGTACCTTGTGTCAGATAACGCCTCTGTGTTCCGTTCCAAAGCTTTTGAAACTATGGTATTTAACTGGGGCATCCAACATATTTTCTTGTCACCGTATCGACCGCAGGGAAATCACGTAGAGCGTTTTCACAAAAACTTGAAGGCTTGTATGTCCGCTTTTCACAATGCCGATCAAACCTCCTGGGATACGAACCTACAGTATTTCAGTCTCGGGTTCAATACCTCTTTCCATTCGTCCGTTCAAACTACTCCAGCTGAATTATTCCTAGGCCGAACGCTTGTCGACCCCTTGCTACTCAAATGGAATATTGAATATCTTTCTGAACCTTCTCGCACTACCTCTGTTGCTCAAAAATGGGCCATCGCTACCGGTCACCTCAAGAAAGCAAAAGCCAGAGTGGCGAAGCGTTACAACCTAGGCCGTCATGATGTTAAATTCCAAATTGGGGACAAAGTATTGTGTCGTTTACATCCATTGAGTGACGCTACCAAACAACTTTCCAGTAAGCTGTGCTTACGTTGGTCAACTCCCAAGACTATTGCACGTTTTTTAAATCCTGTCTCAGTTGAGTTGGTGGACGATGACGATAATTCAGTGACTTCGGCCCACGTCACGCAGTTGAAAAATTTTGTCAAATGATCTTGTGGATTTCACCTTGCTATGTTGTTGAATTTTTGTTTTCCTTTTATTCTAATTGGATGCCCGAGCTCCTTAATAGCCAACCTAGCATGTGTGCCTATTCAGATCTTAATTCGTGTGCTTCCTTTTCATTTATTCCTGTGACAAGACAGGACACACCCGTGGCCTCTTTCTCGTACGCGAGTGTGTCGTGAATACTTGACATCTCTGTCGAGCTATATCTTTGCCTGAGGCTGTCAGCATGTACTTGGTCAGTCACTATTTGTAACACCCGCACGCCTACTCCTCTTTTGTTCTGCTCCTCGGCTTAACTCCCATTGTTCGGCGACAGACAAGGACCCTTCAACACTTCCTGCTTTACCTTGTAGAAACTTTGGATTTATTTTAAATTTAATGATGTAATTGACTTTTTGTGTCACGGTTTTGAGATATCATGTACTTTTGTGTCATCTTGGTTTTGATGTTTACTGTGAGATCATGTATTTTGTTTTGTTTTGTTTTAAATTGTCAAGTGTTCTTAGAATGTCGTGTTTTGTCTAGCAACCATCCAGACGGGCAGCGAGTAACAACAAGCAGTCTTTGTGTACCTGGGCTAACACGGCTGGGGTCTTCTCGGAACTCGTTAATGGACCAGTCACCCCCACTGGATCTATACATGACATTATTTTCAGCTGCTGAAAAGGGGAGTACTTTCCCTTTCGAAGACATTATGACACTATTGCATATTCCTCGTTGACGCAACGAGCGGTCCTATATACAGGGTGTTCCATTTGTATTTTTTTTAATGTGATCACGATTTCACTTTATCTTATCTCATCAGAGACTGGAGAGATTGGCAGTCTTGGGGTAACGTCCATCTTGAAGATTTCGACATCCGCATCATCATGAACTAGCAAGAACAACAATCACTATTACTATATGAACTCACTGTATTTCTTTTTGAACGCAGTACTTTTGACGTTAGTGGCTAGTGTTGACGAGCAATGAAGGGGGTACCACCTTCATTTCGCGTTCAGATTAGTCCACTATTCATTTTTTGTATTCTTCTAGAGGTCTTTAGTACCCATTTTTTAGTATTCAATCTTTCCCCCTTTACGATTTTTTGCCTCTCTATTTGTACGAAAAAAGGAATTTTCCACGGCCGGGAAAATTCTTTTTTTTTGGGGGGAGAGCAGGGGAATTTTGAACCGTTTTTATCAGGTTCATTATTTTTTTTGGTCATGTTATTATTATCACTTCCTTCATGTCGCATTATTGTGACATACGTTTCTCTGTCACTCCTACTGCGTTCAAACTTAGTAATTCTGCGTAGACGTTTCACCAGATGGTGAAACTTTTCACCCCTACTGACACAATTTTACCATTGGTTGAAGCACTACTTGTTGTCAGGCTTTGCCTTCGCCATTGGACCCCCTCCACCCATGTATACGGAGAGGGGATGTTTGTCGTATCTACGACTTACTTTTCTCGGGCGCGTTACTGCGTTCTTTAAGAGAAGGTTTCTTCCTTCGAAATTTCAGCCGTCATGTGCGACGGACGTGTGTGCACGTGTCGGGCTTTTGCTCGCACTCAGAAAGCAACTAAATGTAAGTACGATTCAGTCATTGAATTTATCTAACTTGAGGTCATTTTAAATTTCTGTTTCTCCATATTTTTTCATTTTGTGTCTCCTTTGATTCACTTATAATTTCCCTTTCTTATGATGATGTGAATTCGATCCATGAACCCAAGTCCCTTCGCTTTTGTTTACGTTAGTTTAGCGAAGTCTCTGTGTTTATTTGTCATCCCTCCCTTTCATGTAATCGGTTTTATTTTTACATAAATCTCTCAGGTCTGAAATATCTGCTATTTTTCAACGAGGCTTAATTATGCTCTGTATTGCGTCACCACCTGGTTCGGTGTTCTTTTAAGACGACCTCCGTTGGATTGTCGCATCAGAGCCTTGTTTTTTGTGGATGGAATCAGCGAAGTTACGGAGCTGAGTCTCACGTCTTCGGCTTGATCCTCCCTCTGTTTTATTGAAATGTATGGGAGCGATGGTCATTGTGCTAATCACTGTCCATGCGCCACAATACTTTCTTTGTTTCATCGTATGTCGTTGTGATTCGGCATTTCTACCTCTGCGTAAGCCTACATCTTCCTACGAAGCATATTTCTTAGCTGATTGATGTTTTCTTTTATTTCCTGCCCCGGTAATGTCAAGTAATTTAATATAATTTTCATTTCGTTTATTTTTATATGTTAATTTTGTGTTACTTCCTCTGACTTCGTTATATTACGTAACTCAGTGCCATCCCCCCCCTTTCCCTACATACGCACTCCTCCACTCCCCACCCTTTCACCCCCTACCCCATGATTTCACAACATCATTAGCGTCTTAGTTCTGTTTTTGGCGCTGGCATTCTAGTCCAGGTCATCCTCGTAAGTAGAGGTGTTCTCTTATTCGACTCGTCCATACTCTTTATCTTTTGGTTTTTTGTATTTTAAATTTTGGTTATCGAGTCGCGCTTACGGTTTAGTTGCACATTGATTGTAAGTACATTTTAATTTATCTTGTTTCATCTTTGTTTGTACTTAAGTTCATTTATACACTTTTCTCTTGATATTGTTTTGGTGTACCCCTTTCTTGGGTACCATCTTCAGCCATTAATTTTATTTTGTTTGTTATTAAGTGATTTTAATACCTCTTCAAGTTTACCTTTCATTTTGTGTTTAGATTAATCCTTACTCTTACGCGCGCCTGTTTTAGTTTACTTTAAATACATTAGTAAGTAGTTCATTTCGGCTTCGTTCTCTTTCATTTGAAATTTTAAGTTCCCTTATCTCTAGTTCGATTTCGTCGGTCTTGGCTTCGTACTGTAACGAAGTCACGACCTACACGCTTCTGGGTTCTTCGATCAATTAGATAAATATAATTCCTCTTTTGATTTGCTTTAAACAATTCAATCGTTTCCTGTTTTTTTTGGAAATCATCTTTCTTTCGATCCGGAATCTTGGGCCCAGCACGCATCGAAAGAGACATCCTTTCCCCGCTCCTTAGCGATCCTGTTTAGTTTTTGTTGTTTTTGCTTCCACTGTATTCCTCATGCCTCTGCTATTTTGTTTAACGTAAGAGAACAAAGCGGTGCAAGATCTCAGAATAATATATATTATATTCCCAACACAATAGTCATTCTGGCTTATGGAATAAGGTGGGAATTTTGGATATGCAAATCATGTGATTTCGAAACCATATGGGCTATTATGCTTCACTGTTGAATGCATCGCGGATGAATAGTTTTTTAGGGCTACATAAATTGTGTGAAGGTGGAGTGATTAGCTTGAAGTCCAAGAAAATATCAGATACTATATATAACGGTGGCTTGTAATAATATAAAGAAAGTGGTATCTCTTTAAGATTAACCACTCCATATAGCGCATATTTATCAACTCTTGGCTCACCACTATGTGACTCCCGTCTAACCTCGTACTGTAGCTGGGAATATTAAATGAGGCATTTTCCACCCAACGACTAAATATCTCGACAAGTACTTTAACGTCAACAAATTCACAGCTTGTACACTGTTATTCTAAATTAATAATCGTATTGTTACATTCAATGTATCGAAATATCGGTCATTAGTATCTCAGAGGTTTGTCAATCCTGAAACAATATTGTAAAAGTGATGAAATAGAGTAAGAGATTCCACTTTATGCACAAATCGAAGCATCTGCTCAAGTAAACGCATATATGCTCGTGATAAATTGGCTGATCTTTCGCACAGGGGGCATATATGGTGAGTGACAGGAATACACAGTTGATGCTGCCCTTTACGTCACTCATTCTTGAGGTATTCATTCCAATTCCACAGAACTACCACACCTTACATCCGAAGCAATCCGTTCAAAATATTCTAATCTTGGTTATCCCCTAGAGTTCTTGTCCTCGACCCACGCTTCCATAACTACTGTAAGTTTGCAATTCCGGTTGCCTTAGTATGTGCCATACCAAGCTATCTCTTCTATACATTACTACTCGTTAGATTCATCTACCCTCCCCCACTCATCCAAATACCCTTCTTTAGGTACTATATCTAATTTTTCAAGCTTCACTATTTTCCTACAACACCACAATGAAATATTTCTATATTCCTATTTTCTGCAGCACAAATATTCCAAGTTTCACTTATAGCTAAAGCCCTGCGCGGATGCGGATATCCGCGGATAAACCAGCGGATATCCGCAACATTTTTCACTTTGCGGATATAGTTTGTATGACTGTGCGGATAGCGGATAAGCTGCGGATAATGTTTAGAGTAAATTTGCGGATAGTTTTAGAATACAATGTTGAACTGGACTTTTTTAAATAATTTTAGTTTTTGCTAAGACCTGGGTCTTTCACATTTCTTGTTATTTCCCCTTGCCTTCGCTTGGATTGTGTGAAAATAATAGAGAAGTGAGAGAAGCCAGTCATGGAAATACTCTCAATTAGTGTTGACTTTTGCCCAAAAAAAATGCTTTATACCTGCGCTTGCTTGCGTGGGTATATCTGACGACTATGTAAGTGATATAATTAGCCACCCTCTGTGTCACATGGCGTTATTCAATTCATACATAGCCTATGGGAACGAATTTCTCCTCAAATGCCAAATGTCTAAATGTGTTGCTTTAATACTTTATGCTTTTTCTAATAAATTATAAATAATTTAATATCAGCGGATTTGGTTTAAAAACGTGCGGATACGGATAAAAGTCGTGCGGTTGCGGGGCGGATAACAGTCGTGCGGATGCGGGGCGGATGCGGATAACAGTCGTGCGGATGCGGATAACGTTTTGCTTATCCGCGCAGGGCTCTACTTATAGCGCCAAGTTCCAGGCAATGGTATCATAAATGACTTTTTAATACCTAAATCTATATATTTCATTTAAAAAGATGTCAACCCAATCTTAATATCTTATTTTCTTTGTCCATTTTGTGCCCAAGTTACGATTCATCGACGTCTCTTAGCTTTTCAATAGCCGATCGATATCAATATTTTATTGTATGTTTCTGCTGCATTCCAATTATTCTGTTTCAAATACAGTGATTTAATTGTGAATTCTTTCATCAACACATTGTTTAGAAACATGTTCAAATCTTCTGATGATGAGGCTAAGATGGCAACGTCGTTAGTAAATCCCTGAGTGGAAAGTACTTTATGAAAATGAAAATCCACAGCCTGCTTCCAGTCTCCGACCGGGTCAGGGATGGAATGAATGAAGCCCCCATCTAGCGGCGAGGATATGAACTGTGCCGGCTGCCGAGGTCTGACGCACTCCTCTGGGGCAATGATGAAATGAATGACAGATGAAATGAAATGATAGTGGAGAGTGCTGCTGGAATGAAATTTTGACAGGGAAAACCGGAGGAAAGTACTTTATCTTCAGCTTTAATTCCACTTTCAATTTCTTTGCCGTTTTCTTCGTTACTTGCCATATGTACGGATTAAAAAGTACGAATGATAAAGTGCAGTAACCCTTATATCATTCCAAATACCAGTCTCTCTCTCATGTCTATTGAATCTAATAAATACCAGCTGGTTGTAGACACACGCAAATTCCTGAATTGGAATCCAATACCTCTCAAACTGCCAAACAATATCTCCAATCTACATCATCACCAGTTTTACGTATACTAAATATGCTACGAACGTTTTCTTCTCGATCTATATTCTACCTTCTATGAACAGACTAATACATAATACAGCTACACTTGTTGCTAAGATTTTGGTTAACCGGCTTGTCTTTACCTAACTCGGCTGTCATTCCATCCACTTGTTTATCATTCAAATAAAAACTTCGAAGCGTGAGTCATCACACTCACTGTAGGAACACCTTCCCATCTGTCAGCTCCTGCTTTCTTGAACATAGAGATAATGGCATACTGGTCAATAAAAAGTTTTATAACCCTTTACATCCCTGTCAAAGATCCAAAGTATGAATAAGCGAAATAAACTGACCAGATCTTCGGCCCCTATGCATCGTCGCAGCTCAGTCGGTACATTACCAATGTCTGGTGGTTCCTATCTACGCAGGACTTATAGTGGCAACCAATTCTGATTCCTATAATAAATCTCTTCTGCTCAGCAATTTCCTCTTCTCATTCACTTCATTATCCTTGATATTCTTAGCCCTATACAAACGCTCTATGTGTTCTTTCCACCAGTCTACTTTCTATTCCATGTCTATTATGGGTTTTCACCTCAGTCACTAATATAAGGGCACTCAGCCATATTAACCGAAATAATTCCTAACGTTTGATAGGGTGCATAAACGATTCCTACTATAAAACAATTTTGTACGATTGGACATTTCTGTAGTTCCATTAAGGGGCTTGTACATCGTGGTCATTGGTTGTTTTTTGCATGAATTTATCTGATAACCTGTGTATTCTGATGACTGTATTAAAATGTATATTCGGGATCAAATCTAGGATTGGGAAGGAGGCAGCTGGGGCCTTAAGTTATAAACCATCCCCGTGTTTGCCTGGAGTAAAAGTAGGAATTCCTAAAAAAAAGTTCGAGGATGGCTGGTGCTGAATTCGAGCCCACCTATTCTCAATTTGGCCTAATGAGGCTGAATGTACCCAGCCCCAGTCCTCAGACCATAACTGAAATCCTTGGCAGGGCTAACTATCAACTCCGAACCTCCTGGTCGACAGCCAACTATGCTATCCATTACACCATGAGGTAGTCATTGCACATTTTCCTTTGAACATTTTCTTTAGCTGTCCTTAACTTCATCATCACCTTAATTTTCAGACGTCTGTTTTATGCTTTCTCGATTTCAAGTCATTCGCTCTTGTTCATCAATCTTCATTCGTATTCTAGTATATCCTAAGTGAACCAAAATCTTCACCTTCTTCTCATTCTGTATATTCTTTCCTCTCTGAAACGATTACTTCTACGCATTTGTTTCGAAAAATTCCCCTTTTTCGCATTGGAGTTCATGATTAGTCCTTTTCATCTACTTCATAACAACCAGATTGCAGTCAGAATTTGTGTTGGCCCCCGAGTAGGATTTGTAATCCCAATTCATATTTCGGAATCCCTACTTGACTACAATGAAGTCAATGTCTAAACGTTCTATTCTTCCTGGCCGCTTTCCTGAGTTTAAGATCTGTCCTGTTTGTTAAAATCGTGTTAGCTATGCCCTATTAGTAATCGGTGCAGATTTCTAACAGCCAGCTCGATCGTTCGTATTTCTCATTTATTCTACATTTCGCCACTATATTTCCTTCTGTTCCGATTCTTAACACAGCATTTCAATCTTACTTTACAACATTGACAAGCTGCAGAATTAAACCTACTGTATTTGATAGTAGTACTTCTCAACTTCTTTATTATCTGTGTGATTGGTAGCCTTCTAGACTTATACTACTCTCAAACACGTAGGTTTCGTTTTAATTTTAACTAAAATAAGCCTTTGACTATAATGTTCATAATATTCCACCCACTGTGCAAGATCTCAAGTGAATATGATGCTTATTCCCCATAACCGTTATTTGATTTAGTGCTAATGATCCTTTAGTGTCCTGGCCAAAAGTCCCATTCTTCCTGCCTGCATACTTCACTAATCCAACCAAAATCCAACTTCAACCTATCTTTCTCCCATTTCATGTTCCTAAGCCTGCCTCTGAATCATCACTCTTCCAATATCCACGTTTTTACCAGTAGAATGCCAGACATCCTGTTTGTCACCTTTGTGATATTAACCTCCTGTCGAGTAGCCCTCGGCTGGAGATCAGAAAGTGGGACATGTTTACCACACGATTTGAATTTCACAAAAGAGAATGGAAACAATACGTAGAAGAACGGGGAGAACATTATGGCAGTAGTTTCCCGTTGCAGTGGGACAATGGGGCACAAGATGTGGCAATTTGGGGTATTATTTATTATTGTTATAGATATCCTCGCCATCTGTGGGACCAGTAAGCGATACTAGTTCCGTACTGCTACACCCCTTATTATTAAAGTAATATAAACCAATCAATTACGCATCATAGCAAATTTATACTATTAGTACACACACCCCACAATGTTAGTATTTTTTTACGAACAGATTTACATGTAAGGCTTCCGTATAAAATATTAAGATACTGTCAGACTTCGGAATCTTATTATTATTCACCAGCATGATTAATTCCACTTATGTGGGGTCGCTGATGAGGATATTCCTCCTCCACGTTATTCTATCGCGATCCATTTCCTCCACAAGCTCTCGCTGTTTCATGCTTTCTTGAATGCTGTCCATCCATCGCCTTCTCGGTCGTCCTCGACTCCTTTTCCCTGGTGGAAGCATTCCATCCTCCTATTCCCCACATAATCTTTATCTCTTCTCTTAACATGGCCATAGCATCTGAGCCCAGCTTCTCTGTCTTTCTCAGAAACTTGCATCACGCCAAGTCGTCTCCTAATCTCTTCATTTCTCACTTTGTCCAACCTTGTATGACCGCTTGCCCATCTCAGCATTCGCATTTCTGCCAAGTCCAGGTTTTCTGCCCCGTATATCATTGCTGGTCTCACCACGGCCTTGTGCACCTTCCCTTTTAATTTTTCTGGCACTTCTTGTCGCACAGTACACTTGATGTTTTCCTCCAGTTGAACCGTCCCGAACGTATCCTGCTCTTTATTTCTTCCCCCAGTCCACCATCATGTTGGATAACTGAACCAAGATATCTGAATGAACTTGATGTTAGGATCTATACTCCAGCCAATTTTAAACCTGTTTCAGCACCCCTCGGGCTCAGGAACTCTGTCTTACATCTGCTTATCTTCATTCCCCGGCTTTCTAGTGCGTCTCTCCTCCAACCATTTCTCTGCAAGTTCCTTCGACTCTGCACACAAGTCCACATCATCAGCGTACATCATGCACCATGGAGCTTCCTTCCTGACTGCCTCTATCAACACATCAATGACGAGTACAAAAAGTATTGGACTGAGGACGGAACTTTGATGTACTCCAACGTTCACAGGAAAGGATTCTGTAGTTCCAGATATAAATCTGGCCATGGTTCTGCTGTCCTTGTTCACGTCTTGGATCAGGCGTATACACTTTTTTGGCACAAGATTTTGTAGTAGCCTTCTCCATACTTCCGGTCTTGGTACACTGTCGTACGCTTTTTCCAGATCAATGAAGACTATCGACAAGCTGTTGTTGCCTTCGATGTACTTCTCCATTATTTGTCTCAGGGCAAATATAGCATCCGTTATTCCTCTGCCGTGCACGAAACCAAACTGCTCCTTGCTAATCACCACTTCCTGTCTCAGTCGCTGTTCGATCACTCTATCCCATAATTTCATGGTTTGGCTCATCAGTGTGATTCCTCTGTAGTTATTACAAGATTGAATATCCACTTTTCTTTTATATACTGGAATCAGCGCACACTCTTTCACCATTCATCCAGCATTTCTTCATCCTCTAGATTGCTGTTGAATAGACCTGTGAGCCAAATCACTCCTTCATTTCCCAGAGCCTTCCAAACTTCAACCGGTATATTATCTGGTCCTACAGCCTGGCCGTTCTTCATTCTGTGTAAAGCCTTCTCCTCCTCATCTTTGGTGATATTTTGCACTATTCCCATACATGCCTCACCTTCTTCTCCCATTGCTGTCTGATGTTCGTAATTAAGTAGTTTCTCAAAATATTCCCTCCATCATTCAAGAATTTCAGGGTCATTCCAAAGCAATCTACCATCTTCTGTTTTAATAGCCCTTGTCTGATAGAGAACTTGGCTGCTATTCTCCCTCTCTTCCGAATAATTTAGTTAAAATAATGTACTACATTTAAATGGCGAACTCCTATCGATTTGAATACGAATCGGTTTCAGTACTATGTCCGTTTACATGAGCAGTTTCAGTTGGTATTGAAATCGATTTCAATATGGCATATAATTTATAGTGGCCAACCTGCAGTAATGTTGGCTAACACGTATTATACAGCAAAACATAAAACACCCGTAATTATCATCCGGCATTTTTAGCCTATTTTCAATTTTGAAAAAAAAAAAAAAAAAAAAAAAAAGGGCTTATGAGATCACCTTTTGTCCGTGTGCGTGTGCGCGCGCGCGCGCACGCGCGTGTGTGTGTGTGTCCCCTAATAAAACCTAAACGGCTGGAGCGATTTCAATGAAACTCGGTAAGTTCATAGCAATACTCCGGACGACCCCGACCGTGCCCTTCAAATTTTGTTACGTCTCACCAATCCAACATGGCGGCTGTGCGAAATATTTCACCAGCATTCAATATCTCCGAAACTATTACATATATCACCCTGGAATATTTTACGGTGATAAAGTATAATAATAATGTTACTGGTTTTACGTCCCTTTTAACTACACTGGCTTTTAGAGACGCCGGTGTGCCGGAATTTTGCCCCGAAGGGGATCTTTAACGTGCCAGTAAATCTACTGACACGGCTCCCTCGCATTTGCGCACCCTCAAATGCCAGCTGACTGCGCCAGGTTTCGAACCTGCAACCTTGGGATCAGCAAGCGAGAACGTTACCCCTGAGCCACGCAGCCAGACAACGGTCATAAAGGAAACTACTAGAAGTTCACCTATGTGATTTTTGAAAACCTGGTTACTACAAAACCAACATGGCGGTCAAGCGAATTTGCGACTTTTAAGTAGACTTTCCTCGCGATTTAACCAACCAAACGCAATAAAACTTTGTTCAATATATGTTTATACACATTGTAATGCACCGACATCTAACTTCGTTCAATTGTTTACATAACCTCAAGATAGCGGATGTGCGAAATATTTCACCGGCATTCTATATCTCTGACACTATTAGCGGTATCATCCTGAAATTTTGTACTGGAAGTTCACCTATAAGACTTTCAAAAATCGGTTAAGTACAAAACGAACATGGCGGCCAATCGAATTCGAAAATTTTTAATAGACCTTTCTCGCGATTTAATGTTCCAAACGCAATGAAATCTGGTACAGGAATTGTTTATACACATTGTAATGCACTGGTATCTAATTTAGTTCAATTGTTTACACAACCTCAAGATGGCGGCTGTGCAAATTTTAAAATTAAGTTTTTATTCATTGTGTCGTAATCATGCGATGGAAGTGAAAGTTTGAATAATGAACCTACGCAATAATTTTCCTTTAATGGTACATGACTCTATGGCCTATACATTTAGCAATCCATCATGGCGATCATCCGAAATATTTAGACGGCTCTGAATATCTACGAATTTATTATAGCAGTTAAACTGAATTTTTTATGTTCATAGGGGCTATGAGCTTAAGTTCACCTATAGGACTTGAAATAACCTGGTGATCACAAATCCAACATGGCGGCGACGCGAAGTATAAATATTCACATGGACGTTTCTCGCAATTTAACCATTCGAGTGCAGTGAAACTTGGTACAGTAAATCCTTATACGAATGTTAATCCACTGGGATCTAATATATTTCAATTGTTTCCATAACTACAAGATGGCAGCTGTGCGAAATTTTAAAATCTCCTTGTTACTTCTTGTGTCCTAATCATGCGATTGAAGTTTGAATGCTACACGTACACAATAATCTTCATGTAACAGTACATAACTCTAGGACCTACATATATAAAATCCAACATGGCGACCATCCGAAATATTTAGTCGGTTCTCAATATCTACGAATCTATTACAGCAATCAAACTGAAATTTTGTATGTTTATAGTGGTAATTAGCATGAGTAGGATATATGAAAATAGGCTGTACAGTTCTTCACGGAACTACTTGTTTTTCACGGGTTGACTAAACAGGAAAAATGGATGTGCGGAAGATGTTGATGTTGTTTGTTCTAAACAAGTTAATGTTCAGTTAGATAATAAAATGTTATTGGTTTTACGTCCCTTTTAACTACTAAAACTTTTAGAGACGCCAGACTGCCGGAATGTTGCCCCGAATGGGATCTGTAACGTGTCAGTGACTTGGACAAAGCAGACGAGAAAGTTACCGCTGCACCACACAGTCAGTCAATTTATTCATAGTTGACAAATTGGAAAAGGAACGGATTAAGTGGCAAAGTGAGACGGGAGGAGCTACGTGCTTCGCAAAGGTCTTCACGAGATGGCGAGAGAATCTCAAGAAAGTCCCAAAAGCTATTGCGATGTCTCGTAAGGTCTAGAATTTCAAATCCTCCTGGAAAGACCGAGGCTATCCCTCCAGATATGTAAGAAACGTCACGCAGCAGAGTTCAGTGACACGTGTACGACGGTGCAGTCAGTCAACAAAGTGGGCCACAGCGAATCAGCGAGTCTGTCGAATGTGACATAGCAGTTAAGTACACATACTTGTATGCGAGAAGATAACTGATAGACTCTTAATGTTTCAGCTGTGTGCAGGAATATTCCGTGAAGTGCAGAAGGCCAAGGCCCTATTGTCGGCGTGAGTAGGATGAGAGGTCACGAGAGACTACCACAGCGGTGTTCCGTGGCTCTAGTGGTCAATCATTATGCGACAGAGCGGTAAGAAGTTGCGTTCTGCCAGCTCTGCAAGTTTTCACGACAAGCTGAAATAATTGCCTGCCCAATGGCTTCCTTCGTGGTGGTTTTGCCGGTTGCGCTCTCTAACTTGGTCGTGATGATCAGATCAGGAAACAGAGCTAGAGTATTCGGTAGAACGTCGGCATCTAACGACTGATCTTCTGCGGACGGATATTCCTCCAGATTATAACGCGTCCGAAAATCTTCTTTATAATTTGAGCGGCCTTTTCTACGATTCGCCGACATTCATCGGCCTCGGACTTCCCACGCTCCTCGTACCATTTGTCGTGCAAGATGTTTTCTGCCGTTCCTTTCATATTTGCAATGCATTTTCGACCTAATGAAGATTCGTTGTCCATAGTGGCTAAGTAGTTTCTCTTTGACATAATTTTGCGCGTATGGGCCACATTCCATTTCTTTACATACTTTCTCAAGGTAGTCATGAAGATCACCAAGCGCGAACTGGCAATCTTCATTGGTCTCCAAGAACGTACAGAGCTTTTCAAAGGCGTCGTGTTCTTTTGGTCCACAGGACGCCACGGCCAGTCTTGACGCTGCTACCATCACCCTCCAAAACGCCTCCAGATACAAATCGGAGATGACATTCTCGATGATATATGGCCTCGGCAGCAACAAGGTCTATTATGCTGTCCACACGAGCACATACAGTACGTCCCCATTCATCGCCAAGTTCGATTGCTCGGAGTCGGATGCCTGTAATAACCGGAATCGTTCCGATCTCGTGGATAATACGTCTGTACTTAACTTCCTTTTTCGTCTCCTTCCAAGACGAGGCCTCTTTGCCACAGAACAGACAATCTTCTTTTAAGTTGAAAGGGTCAACAGAAGAACGAAGAGTAGGTTATAAGAGCGTTTCCCCATTGGATAGTTCTCCTTCGGGTCTATTATCTAGAGATGCCTTTATCGAACCAGGCCGCGTGCAAGCGATCCTAAAAATAAAATAAGTAAAAATAGTTATATATTTACCTGGTTCTGCTACGAGAAAGTGGGCCCTCAGTTAAATCTAAATAACCAACTTTGGAGCAGAGTTTTTAAGATCAAAACAAACTCCTGGTCAGTTTTCCTAAATTAAACTTCATTAAGCCCTACTTCGACAAAAAAAAAAACGTTACTAACATGCACAAAAAACTGTAAAAACTGTAAGAAGTAAGCTGTAAAAAAGCTTTGGACGGTATCCCATTTTCTAACGTAAAAACATAGCTAACAGATTTACTTTTTTCAAAAACCCTTACCATTGCATAGGTCTCGTTAAGGCGAACACGGTGGTATATGATAAAATTCCAAACGCACGAATTTAACGGATTTAAAGCCGATTAAAAACAAAAAAATCACGTTTGCTTTGTCGCGCAAGCGAAGTTATCCCAGCAAGCATCGCTTACAGGTGTCGGCCTGGCGGCCGCGGGTGCTGAGGCGCTCCCCTTTTGCTTACAAAGCTTGAGTGCGTATTGGGTTCAAATCTCACTCCAACCCAGCACTCTTATTTCACTCCTTGGCACATTAAGCCGCTAGGCCGACGGCTGTGCACATAGCTTGCTGGCTAACCTTCCCTTGCGCGACAAAGCAAATGTGAATTGTGCAATTTCAGTCAGCTCGAAAATCCGTTAAATTTCAACATTTAAGACTTTATCAATGAGAGTAAAGATCGTATTAAACCACAAATCCGCACATATAAAGTGCCTCAATACCTTAAGCGACTGGCAATAAGTCCTAGACTTATAGACACATTAAATCATGTTGAAACATGAAATCTATAAACTAAATTCAATGGTAGAAATTTTGATTTGAGTTTTTAAGGTACGTCCTTTGTAGTTTGTAGTATATAGAATACAAAACACATCCTTACCTGCAATGAAGGTGAAACGGTGAGGCAAAAGTATCCACCAAGCCATCATTTCGCTTCTCGCTTGTATTTTTTTAAACTTTCGAGTCCTTTCTTTTTCACTAAACTTACGACACCAACATTTAAAGATTCTTTACATAAAACGCAATTCCACATTTTCACACAACCTTCTTCGCTGTACTTTATATAGTAGGCCTATATAGCAACGTACCACCAATAAACGTCAAACTCAACAACAACACAATAGCAACAACAAGCCTTCCCTTTCACAGCGTAAGCCGCAGCCTAGGAGCAGCAACGAGCATTCGTGACGCGACGGCGCTACCAACTTAATTTAGTGTTCAATATATTCAGGCTGTAGCTCGTACAGTATTAGACGTACAAACAAACAAAAGACGCTTCTGGAAACCTAAAAACATGATCTTTCGTTCAATTTAGCTTATTTTCCTTTTACACCATGTTTTGGTCACTTAATAGCGCGTTCTTCTTCTTCTCCTTCTTCTACCTTATCCGATACGGACGTTGGCTACCACCATGGCTAACACCTTCTTATCCTGTGCAATCCTGAAGAGTTCCGTGGAAGACAGCCCAAACCACGTTCTTAAATTATCCATCCAAGTTATTCGTCTCCTTCCCGGTCCACGCTGACCTTCAATTTTACCCTGAAGTATAACTTGAAGCAGACGGTATTTTGGACTCCTCATCATGTGTCCCAAGTATTCCAATTTCCTCTTCTTAATTGTGTTTAACAGCTCAGGTTGGCTGCTCACACGCGGAAGTACCTCGGCATTACTCACATGTTCCGTCCACGAAATTTTAGGAATCCGCCGGTATATCCACATTTCAAAAGCTCGAATCTTCTTTTCTGTAGCTACGGACAAGGTCCAAGCTTCAACACCATAAAGAAGGGTGGAGACAACATAACACTTCACAATTCTTTTCTTAAGCGTCATACTGAGATCTCGACAGCATAGTAGTTGTTTCATTGTCATAAAGATGGATCTAGCCTTCTCTATACGGCATCTTATTTCAACCGAATAGCGCGTTGATTGAAAAAATAAAATAAAATTTGAATTTTGCGTGTTTTTTTGTTTTTTTTATTCGACCGGAAGTGACCGAATGTTGTTTTTCTTGCGTTTTTTAGAAACAGCATGTCTTCATCTTTCATTTTATACCATACTATGCCAATTTTGTATAAACGATTCGGTTTCTGTGAGCGCTCCTGGAATATCCTGGAATTCCAGGTTTCCAGGCCTGGAAAACATGGAAGCCGGCATCGGAAGCATGGAGAGTTTTAGTATGTTGTTCCCCATGGTCAAATTATCAAATTCTGAGAAAATTAACGTAACATGATTTTTGTTTTTGTTTTTATTGTTTTTTGTTTTGACGATTTTTAGACTAAAATGCCTGGGCTATAGGGTGCGTTTCTTTAAGCGAATATTACAGCGCTGTATCAGCAGCAAAGTAAAGCGATACATCAAATAAAAACGGCAAATGGCGGCTGCCAACTAACTTATTCAACACTGATAAAACTTTATTAGTGCTGCCAATAACAATCTTAAGCCATGAATGATGTATCCAACAATAACAACAATGGCAAAAAGTGTCTGTCAATGGTGGGATTCAAACTTCTTACTTCACAACGCCACCGCGCCACGAGTTGACCCCCTTGGCCATCACGATACTCCACCAGGCGGTATTTAGCGTTCGCTACATATAGGCAACACGCCAAGAGAGGTGGTGCGTTTTTAAAGCGGAATTTACGGCGCTGTATCAGCAGCAAACTAAAGCGATACATCAAATAAAAGCAACAAATGGCGCAAATAGGCGGTCGTTTAAAACGTGCCTCAATCATTAATTAGGAATTAACTTAATATAATAATAAGACGCGTCCACTAGGAGGCTACAGTTACGATGAATGCAGAGTGATGCCGCTCAAAGAACAATTTTGTTAATTGCACTACTTCACCTTGCTTGTGATTTTCAGTATGGGCCTAGGCCATGTCTTTCGAGTTGAGTTCTACGATGTAATGCCCTTGGTTAGCATTTGAAGTGCAATTAATGTGACCGTTTGACGAATGAAGTAGCCTATAGAGAAAAATTCCTGAACATGAGGTTACATTGGGCGGCTTCGGTGCCGTAGTTGGTAGCATACTGAGCTGCTATGCCCAAGATCGCGGGTTCAAACCCGGTCAAAGTCGTCGCATCTTTAGGAGCGTCAATAATCCCTCAGTATGCCTTCCTTCGGACGAAAAGTAAAGCTGGTATGTAAAAGAACCTTCCACCAACTACAATTGTGTGAAGCTAAATTTGTAGGTTAGATTTGATTTACGCTCTATTAGTTCCATGGTTCGTCGCCAGGTGCCCGTCAAGGTGGCATCAAGTAGCCAAGTTCGCATATAGGTGTCAGTGACGGTAGCATTTGGTAGCGAAAGCAGGAACAACTTGAAATGATTGTCTGCAGTCCTTACCTGAATTACAGATAACACACACTAATACAGCAATCACAATTTAAGTATTTATTTATTTATCGTATGGCATTTAGTACCAGGAGTGTCCGGGGACATGTTCGGTTCACCAGAGGCTGTAGCTGCTCCAAGCGGACAACCATAGGGTGAGCTACAAAGTTCCGTTCAATTTCAAGTAGTTCCAACTTTCGCTACCAGACGTCACTGGCACCTAGTGTTAAACGTTGGAACTTTGATAGAGCGTTCCAACGAAATCTAACCTAGAAATTTAGCTTCACAAAAGTTTAGTCTGTGGAAGGATCTTTTACATGCCATAAATCTATGAGATGGGACCGCCGTCTTTACTTCCCTTCCGAAGGAAGCCATACTGAAGGATTTTAACGCTCTTACAAAAATCCGACGACTTCGGCCGGGTTTGAACCCGCTATCTTGGGCACAGCAGTTCAGCATGCTACCAAATACGACACCAAAGCCGCTCGCAATCACAATTAACACCGGTTATCGGATTCCATACACACCCAAAGTACACGGGGCTACATGACTGTGTTGCCGCAAGGTTACCATATCTATAATAATCAGCATAACCTTTATGTGGCAATGTAACTTGGATTTAAAAATTGGACAATGGGACGACCAAACTCTTGACTCTTTTGCCTTCTTACAAATATTTCCTACTTAACGTATTGATATGCTGCTAATGGAAATGTAGGCCTGTCATCATGCAGTCTCATAACCTACACCAGTAGCCTCTGCATGTCACTAAAGATCTCCCCAGGGCAATCAACTTGAGGGGCAAAGTATGAAAAAAAAATAGGTAGCCTCTTGTGAATTATGCAGTATCAACTCAATTGTGCCATGCTCCTTCATCTTCCCGTCGATCCCCCTTAGTCAATGGGGCATATGACATCGCTGTTCCACCCATTTAAACAATAACTATAACTCCCTTGGTCAACTCTTGTTCTCTTCAGGCCTTCGAAGCGCAGTCTTTCATGGCCTTCTTCCTTATTCACCTTTGAGGAGTTGAAACTCTTCCTTCTGTAGCATAACTCTATGTCAACAGGTGCAGGTGACCTCGATGTTAAACTCCTTAAAACATGATGCAATGTGCTATAAGCCTTTTACCACTCGCAACCAGTGAGACGCTGGTGATGGCCAAGGGGCTCATAGTTGCGCCTAGTTACGCCAGAATTCAATTTTCATGTTTCATATCCAATCATACTTCCTACATACATTTTCATTTGAGACAGTTTTGCCCTTCAGCGATCAGTCTAGTCTAGGCTCTAATTGCAAACAAGTCGCCTCCATGATCCCCTATTGGCAGTTAGCCTCCTCTGCTTCTCCTCCTCTCACTTTGAAATCATTAAACACTGAACCTAATCTTCGCCTCCTTGGTCTTCCTCTGCTTCTCTTACCCTCTAAAGCAAAACTAATTAACCTGGTAAAAGCGGATGCAATGCCCTATTGCCCTACTGAGTATCTGTTATAAACTGCTAGAGAGACTGGTTTATAAGGGAATCACAACTACTTTACTCCAGTACATCCCGGTCGATCAGCCAGGTTTTAGACCCAAATGAAAATGCTATGATCAGGTTTTAGCACTAGCCAGTCATATTGAACCAGGCTTTGAAGAAAATAATAAAACCATTGCAGTGGTTGTGGACCTATTGTAACCATTCTGGTTACAGAGTTTATTTAATAGGTTATTTTTTATAAGAGTATATTATAGGGTTCGAGGCATGGCCACCTTTTACTGTTGGGCCATTGCATTGTAGGCCTTAGCGCCTGAGATTAGGTATTCTTTGTAATGGTTCAGCAGTAAGGTAGGAGGGGGCCATGCCTATGGAGTTTCACATCTGTGTATATTTTCTTTTTCTGATGTCCTTTTTTTTAATGCTTTATAGAGTGCTAATCTGATAGATATTTCTTAGAAAGATAGTGGATTGTTTCTGAAGCTAGTTGTTGGAGAGAATGGTTGAAATTCTTTGCAGATGAGTGTGGGTGAAGATAAAATAAATGGAGTATATGTTTGTTAAAAGTTGCCCTCATTGTGCAATAACAACCACGACCCCGATTTAGTATAGTTAAACTATCATCATCGTACGATACAGTATGGCGAAAAGGAATGATCCTGAAGTTCTTGAAAATAATTCCTTGCAAGACGTTAGCTTCACTACTCAACAACATGCTCTGCAACCGACTAATTGAAGTACACCTAAATGGAAATATAAGCAGGCCTATAAATTAAATGATGGATTACCACAGGGCTCAAACCTTGCTCCACTTCTCTTCAATCTTTACATTGCACATCTTCCATTTACTACTTGCAGAAAATTCATATATGCTGATGATATAGCCCTGACAGCCCAGTCCACCAACTTTGAGACTGCTGAAACAATTCTCACACATTATCTCCTAAAATTGGACAGCTACTTTGACACTTGGCGACCGAAGCCCAACATCAGCATAACAGAGGTCAGTGCCTTTCATCTGGATAGCAGGAGGGCCCATTACTTTTCCCAAGTACAATTCAGAGGTCAACAGCTAAAATATTGCACCCAACCGAGATATTTGGGTATTGTGCTGGATCGCTCTTCGACATACAAAGAACATCTCTGCAGAACAGCAGCTAAAATCAGAACGCGTAACAACATCCTTCACAAACTCTGGAGTACATGTTGAAGAGTAAATGCGACTGTTCTTCACACAAGAGATCTCTCCTTAGTGTACTCGGTTGCTGAATATTGTAGCCCCGTATGGTTCTATAGTGCACATGTATGAAAAGTTGATGTCCAGTTAAATGATACAATGAGAACACTATCGGGCACTCTCACACCCACTCCACTCAAGTGGCTACCAGTCAGTGGCGTACCTAGACTTTAATTTGGGGGTTGGGGGTCATGTGCATGAACAGGACCAAGTTCTACACGGGGGTCTGTCGTTATGACAAGTAGTTAAGCTAGTAAATAAAAAAAATTCTCCGAACAAAGATATTAAAATACGTTTAATATGCATAAACATGAAAAAAACACGTTTTTTTCACAAACACAGTCACTTTTAGGCCACAAAAGTTTAAAATTCACGGACAGTGAATAAACTTCGCTAAAAGCTAATGTGTGCTGAAAGTTAGCGATAAAACTAATTTTAAACAAGAAATTCGCGGCGCCGCACACTCCCCAGTGTCGGATTAAGGTAATTTGAGGCCCAAATCCCTCAGAATTTTGGGGCCCCTTTATTTTTTTTCAATTTATTTAATTTTTTAGCACCTGTACATTTAATAAAGTATATACAAGAGTTTTTTCTCAAGTTGAATAATACACTTTTTATTAAATCATATCGACATATATATACATTTCAATTGAAACGATCATCGTTATTTGAAAAAAATCAGGTGATTTGATGAACAATTTAACAAATCATACTATTTTTTACTTTTTTGGGGGCCCCAGATAATTGGGGGCCCTAGGCCTGGGCCTGTTCGAGCCTAATGGGTAATCCAGCACTGCTTCTTCCCATATCTTGTTATTACTTTTTCTTAGTCTACCTCGATGTCTTCGTGTACATGCATGAGTGCTAAACCTGTTAGATGCTCTTCTCCCATACGACTTCTTAACCAAGTTTTCAACCGCCATAAGGTCGAAAAAGATCATTCTGCAGTTGCTACACTTATTAGCAAATTTGCCAAAATTCTCAGCAAAGTGTTCATTGACGGATAAATATCCCTGTCACATTGATCAATGATACTGACAACACTCGCTTTGGAGGTATTTTCATTCGACTCCCTTGCCCATTTATGCACCCAAAGTTCAAACACATGTTGCACGGATTGTACTGGTACTTTGAGAAAGTGTTGGTACGTCTCAGCTACACTCTTAACTAGTAGTTCAGTATTTTCGTCGCAATTCATAAATGGCGGCATAAATACATTTAGGTTGAACGCTTTTAGCACTTCATCCGAAAACCGTCGTTTCAAATCCAAAATGACCTCATCAAGCAAAGGGATGTAAATTGATTTTCGGAAGAACTCTTCCACGTTGTCAGCTGGTGGGTTGTCATGGTAATTTTGGTGCATAATTGTGCGAGGTCGTGATAATTCCACCCCCAGTTCCTGTGCAATAGCTTGAGATCGGGAAAAGAGCTGATTGAATTTTTTGTCCACTTCTTGTAGTTTTTTTTCCCAAGGTCTGCGTTGTATCTTTAACCAAATCCGATGCCGTTTTTAAATCGAGCGATGGAGTTTGAAGATATTTGCTAAGCGACTTTGTAGTTCCTGAAGCAAGTACCACCGGAACAACGATTAAAATATTAAACAATGGTATTAGTGTTAGATTAAAAAACATCTTAAAGTAAATAAACGACCGAAATTATCATATGTAAGTAATATGTAATTTTTTCTTACCTAAAACATCGCAAATGCACACCATGGAAATCATGAAATCTGTAGTTTTGATCGCGTGGAGTAAACAGTAGGCGTCGGCAGATGTTTTTCGGTTTTGCCACGAGGAGATTTTCTCCAAGGGTCTTGAAATTTTGGGTAGGTTTTCCTGAAACTGCAAACGCCCGTCGTGTTTCTCGCTCCAACGTGCTTTACACAATCCCTTTAAAGCTTTGTCGCCAAGTTCTTGTTTAAAAATCAGATGTCTCTTTGCAGACATATTTGCAAAAGCAATAATTCTCTGCATAATTCCGGTAGTGTTGCGGCAAGAAACAGCTTTCGAACACTTTGACAGACCGTTGTTTAGGGCATGATGACAACAGGGACACCGCCTTGCGTTCACCACCTCCTTGAGTAATTCTTGACCTGCTCCCTTCACATTTGAAGGCGTAACAGCGCAATTGTCAGTGCCTGCTCCAACCATCATTAATATATCAATAGAATGCTTTAATAGAAGGTCCTCCACGACATGAGCAAGAACGATACCCGTCAGTCGGCGTTCACCCTTTTCGGTTACTTCTTCAGGGCGAATCGATTCATATGCGTCAAAATCTTCTCTAATTGAATTCCCATACAAGTAGCGGAAAGACAAGCTGAGCTGCTCGATATGGGAGCAATCGGTGGTTTCGTCGAGACTTATTGAGTATGGCCCCGCTTCTCTCACTCTACCTACAATCACCTCTTGAATCTCTTCCTTGCAACAGTCTATTAACTCATTTTGCGTTCTGAGCCTGATGTAAGTAGCATTAGTGGCAGAATTTTCTAAGTGCTTCTACAACGTTTCATCTCCTGCTGCTATTCTAAAACGACGTTTAGCCACATACTTCCTCCTCTAAATTAGCAGCCTGGTCCTGGCCATTTTCTCCCGATTTTGAAGACAGCGAGTTGCATGATCGATCTTATCATTTCACATTGATGGCACAGTACAACAAACACGAAACCCACAAAGGCTCACAATTTTGTAGGAAAATCCCTGGCGTGCTTAACCTCACGTATAACTACTGTGCCCATGTGGACACTGGCACAAGTCGAACCCTCAACCTTTTAATAAAAGATGATAGAGTTTCTATGGAAATCATGGATAACCAAGAAAATATTCCTTAGAGAACAGACTTTAGAAACCAAGCCAGACCATGCAGGTGGCTTATTAAAAACTCACTGGAAACATAAAGTCACATTAGTTTGACACTTTTAATATTGAATGTCATTAGGAGAGCAATTAAAGGAGCAAGGAGCAGCAGAATTGGAGAGCCTAAATGGACCCTCGACATTCCGCAAGACAGCAATTCTAACAGAAATGATTGCCAGTCAAGTATGACATTAATTGGAGAACTACTTTTTAATGGTAATGGTAATGACACCCATTAGAGCAAGCCTTAAAAACGCAAGCTAGCAGAAAGTGGAACATAGAAACAGGGAAACCCCCGTCATACAACTTAGAGAACTGATAGCACCATGTTAGTAAGCTAAGAGACCGAAACGAATTCAGTGACAAATTCTGTAGGTTTGAGACCCTGTAATATAAACACAGGAGAAAATGCTGAGCAAGCTTACGTCATAGGGGAATCCGGCGCAGGGCTACAAGGAAGCACGAAGTAAAAGGGTTGGCCCCTCAGTGTGAATAATAACGATTTTTATTAATTAAAAATTAATCAGTGATCGAATCTCATTCCGCTAAAAATCAATCTTACAATTAAAGTGTTTTACATCTGGAAATAAATTGAGAACCAGATCGGAACAGGGAGTCAGGAATTGAGTTCCCGAAGTCGTAAGGGACTATATTTCGTGTCAAATCAAATAAATAGGCCATGAGCAAAGCCAAAGTATCACAGTCTCAGTTCATCCAGACTCCTGAGGGGGGTCACGCTACACGCTGTACCATCAGTATCACATTTGGATCACAGTTCGTCAGTTGATCGCAGTTCGTCAAGGTATACCTCGCTATAGGCAGGTCGTGCTAATCGATAGAGTATTCAATAATCAGTTTCTCTAGACCTCGGTTTAGGCGCGCTTCGCAACAAGTTATAGCAGATCTTAGAGCTCCATGGGAGAGCACTCTACGCAGAAAGGCACTTACGCTACAAGCTAGACGAAGTTGCACCACGTTGATAATCCAGAGTTCGAGACTCTGAACAGTCATACAAGTCTGCAGAACATTTAAATTAACGAACTGTAAAAGAAAATAACGCACGCGTTACGTCTAAAGTAAAGGCGTTCATAAAAACATTAACTCCCAGAAGGGACGTTTACAGAACAATATATTGCGACTGCATATTGCAGAGATTTTACGAAAGGAACTTAGGAGAACGCGAGTTCGAGGAGAAAGAAATAAGATTCAAAGAAGTATCAGTTAGGAACAGGAAAATAGGAAGTTTATGGACTTCGATTTGGAAGCCAAGTTACAAAGTTATAAAATTGCGATAGATAGCAATAGGAGAATATAGTGGAGGCAAAAATTAAGGACATTTTTTGGCTAAATCAAACAGGCAGAACTAGTTATTACGTTCACCCATAGCCACAAGGATTTTTCATACACGACTTTTACAAGATACTTGTACAATGGGGTCCTGTGTTTGAATTGGGATTTCAACGACGAAGGGCCTATGAACTGAACCTCTGCACATAGTCGAATTCTTTAAGTATTTTATGTCCATTTTTAAAAATATATTTTAAAGCTTTTTAACAAGATGAACACATAGATTGTCATATGAGAATCATTAATGTGTTTGACTGAAGAAGGCTCACAGAGGCGAAACATGTATCAAAGAGTGTAAGGACATCGTATAAAAACATTTTTGTGTTGTAACGTGGATATTAGTGTAATATATCATAATCAATACGGGAAAATCTAGAATAATGACAAAAGTCATAGATATTCAGAATGTTACATGTCACTAACACTACAAAACTACTTTCACTACACAAAATCATTACACATCACACATTGTTTAAATTTGCATTGTCCTGCTCTGTCCTGTCACTGCCGTTGCTGGCGGTGAAGTAGGAGGCGGAGTGACACTAGAGGGCGCGCCGTGTTGCTGTCGGAGGGAGAGGAAGGGAACAGATAGTTCGCAGAGGATTACGGCTAAATTCAGGAATGGCCAAAGACGGTAAGGTAGGGCATGAGCACTTATCGTGGTTCTCCGTCAGTTCCGCACTCATTATACCGATGTCACTTGTAAAATTCGTTTTTTATTTCTTCGCTCCACTTTTACGGCATTAAAATACGGGCAAAATCCTAGATGCAGAATTTGTTTTGGGGGGAGGGGGGTGTCATGACCCCCGTGCCCCCCCCCCCTTTGCTTACGCCACTGCTACCAATATTATCCAACATTCATCCTCCTCCCCTGCGAAGGCTGACATCTCTAAAAAGGGAATGGTCAGAATGCGGTGCAAATGATCTCTTACCCATACATCAGGTTTGTAATCCACAGAAGAAAGGGAGATTAAAAACTAGACATCCGTCATGGCAACTAAGCAAGATGCTTGCAGAATCAAAGTTCAATATGGACGAAACTTGGCGAGAAGAATGGACTACATCAAACCCTGATGAGCTAGGATTGATAACTGACCCCTGCATGAAACCCCCTGGTTTCAATCTACCAAGAAGGATATGGACGTCACTGAACAGAGTGCGGACCGGTCACGAAAGATGTAACTTTTGGCTCCACATATGGCGGAAAATTTCTAGCCATCAGTGCGATTGTGGCAATCCAGTGCAGACAATCCATCATATTGTGTCGGAATGCCCTTCACGGTCCTTCAAGGGAGGATATGACGACCTGCAGAACACAACTATTGATGCATTGGAGTGGATTACTTATCTGGACATTCACCTGTGACTTTTAGTTTCGTTAGTGGATGTTACTAGATATTTATTACTTTATATTGTATATAGTATTACTGTATCCCCTGTATGTTATACGAAATATATATACCTCTAATATCTCCTCCCCCATTCTCAACGCATGACACCACCATCTGAGTTGGCTCATACGAATAGCTTCATCTAGAACGTTCATTTCTAACTTGTCCTTTATCTCTTCATTACCAGTACCTTCCTGCCATTGCTCCCAATTATTTTCCCTGTAAATCATTCTTGCTACAATCATATCAGAGGGGGGACCCTACAGAGTTTTTTGCCCAAAATCGAAACTGAGTTCTTGTCTGAAATTGGTAGTCCAGACAACATGTTGATACTATTTTTTTTTGTCTGCGTACATTTTCATATGTCTTGCGGAGCCAGGATCGAGGTGCAAAGAAAGAAGAGCATAGCTAGGACCAAACATGACATGAAAAACTGCTAGGAAAATGATGACACTGGCAAAAACCAAGGCAGAAGAAAGAGAAAAGTACAAGGAAGGGGATATGTATGGTGCTGGCAAGTTCTTAGGCAGGAATGTTCATTTGAAACGTGTCTGCTTACTAAAATGGCTTTTTTCGAAAGTATATTTTTTCAGTGTTCAAAATGCTCCATACGCATCAGTTTTGATCAAAATGACTTGAAATTAAAATACACATACAGTTTCATAGTATTCATAATTTGTAGTATTAACTTTGAAAATGGTTGGTAAATTTTTAAATTATGATGTGCCAGGCCATGGATTATTGGAGTTTTTTGTAAGTTTTATACAATGTACAAAAATAGCATAGAAGTACTAAGCAGACTAAACATTGTACTACAATTTATTAATTAGTACTTCTTCACTTTGTGTTTTGTGGTGTTTGAAGCCATATTTTCAGTGTTGCCTTAGTAAACAAGAGTTTAGTGCTTTTCAGTCGGTCAACACGAATACAAATTTCGTGTTGACCGACTGAAAAGCACTAAACTCTTGTTTACTTCTTCACTATAATGAAAAAGTTTTGAGATGGGAAATGTAAAATTGTTGCATCTGGGACATTTTGAAAATCAATAATTTTCTTTTTTTTAATGATCATATTTTCAAAACTAACCACTTAATCAGGTTAAAATTTTGGGAAACTCTGTATGTTACTAACAACAACTCAATCCTAGAATTTCATGTACATTGGATGGTAACTACAAAACAGAAAACTCAGTATGGTCCCCCCCCCCCCTTTCTCTGGCTTATGTATCAGATATACTGAAACTACCCAGCTCTCACTTCCATACAGCAAGGTCAGTCTAAATACTGAGCGTTGTAGGGAGAGTTTCGTCACTACACTAACTTCTTTCTTACAGAATGCTGTACATCGCAACTGAGAACTCACTGCATTGGCTTTTCTACATCTCGACCCTATTTCCTTCACCATACTACCAACCTGAGACATTACACAGATCAAGTATTTAAAATGTTCAATAGCACTGAATGAGATACGAACAAACGATAACATTTTCTATATTATATAAATTAGTCAAATTACCTTATCTGTCCCCTTTTAGCTGACGACGTATTTAGGTAAAGGTGTCCGACATTATGCGTGTGTATTATCGTCAAAGACAGCATTGCCAACCCCGCGCATTCGGTACTATGTCATTTCCGGTATTGTGACACAAGAGAGCGCCGTCACGTTAATGTAGAAGTGTGCCAAGTGTCAGTCTTAAGTTAGACATGGATTGTGCGTGTTGCGAGTTAACAATCTCCAATTTCAATCGAGAATACAATAACGCATCAATAAATTTCATACAAACCAATGGTTTTTGCGTAGCCCAGTATTTTAATCCAGACCAATGGTTATAAGTTCAACCTAATCCAAATCTTCGTTTTGTCCAATCCAATGGGTTTTGACAATGGTTTCAGCCTACAGGCCGCGTTATCTATATATGCAACCCTAGTTTTTGTCAGGCACCAATAATCTTTAATTAGTGTAGTGTATTTTGTATCCCACATGTTGGCAACAATGTGTGCGCCTCGGTGTGATCCGTTGAGTACACCTTGATGAAAGTTGAACGAGATTCAAACGAGGTCGGAACATGGCTTCCGTTCTTAAAATAGCAATCAATAAAAAAACATATTTACATAATTGAGCACACATTCCTGGTGCTGTAGTGACCATAGTTACAAATTTCAATAGGCAATATCCCCCAAAAGAAGAAACAGAGTATAAAATCGCCACGATGATGTCTGATGCAAGTGTAAAAGCCCCGTTCTGGTCTCATTCAGAATTAATAATTGTTCCACCTGCCCCTATTTTGTTCCATCCACCTGGCATTTTATTTTCTTGCATTTCTTCATTTATTCCCAATCCTTAAAACCTTCGTCTATGAAATGCTGATCTTCATAGCATACTTCCTCCATTTCTGTTCAAGTTCCAACATATAGGCTTGCAACCTTTCGACGGAGTCCGTCATTACAACCAGGTCATTCGAATAGGCCAGTCAGTTTATGTCCTACAAGAAATGGTCCATATATAAAATACCATACTGGTTTAATCCTTGCCTCACTCCTGTACAAACCTTGAACTAAGAACTACCATCAACTCTCACCGCAATCTGATTATCAACATAAATACCTTTGATTCCCTGTGGCAGCCTTCCCTCAATACCATAATCCCTGAGGATGTTAGGCACCTTCTCTCAGGGTGCTCTAGCATACGCCTTCTCTAGTTACACAAACACAACAGTCTATTCCTCTCGTAGCATTTCTCAATAACTTGACACATACTAAAATTTTGATCTTGACATCCTCGTTGTGGTCTAAAGCCACTCTGGTTTTCATCCATCTTACTCTCGGCCAATGATCGAACTCTCCATTCTACAATGACTGAGTACACTTTGCCCGGGACTGTTATCAAAGAAATGCCCCTTAATTATTGCAATCTTTCCTGTTAACTTGCTTATAAATTGGTGTCATTACCGCTTTTCTCTAGTGAGAGGGTACATTTCCTAAACCCCATGCCAATTCGATTATCCTATGCGACCATTTCAGCCCTGCTTTCCCACTATACTTAACAATTTCTGGCTGAAATTCATCTACCCCTGCAGCTTTGCAACATTCTTGTTTATTTACCACCCCCTCTACTTTTTCAACCGTGATCCTGCCCCTGTCCTCATTCTCCTCCTGCATAATCTCAAAGTGTGCCACATTTCCAGACAAGTCTTCGTTAAGGGGAGGTACGAGTGAATTTTTCAAGTTTCACAGTTTTCATCATAACATTACCAGATTTTAATCTCTTACATAGAGAGTTGCTGGCTTCTATTTTTTAAATTTATATTTATATAGCTTCATTTTTTTGTGAGTTATTGAACATTTTTGTATTCAAAAGTGGTCCCATAAAAATCCCCTTGCATCAAAGGATTTGTTTGACCAAGCTGATTTTTATTTTTTATTTTTGAAAATTCAGCATTATTAATTTAATATACCTATAAAAATTATACTATAACTCAAAGCACTTCAAAACCCAAAGCAAATTTACATAACTGTACCATTAGCAACTATTCTACCCAAGTTACAAAAATATCAGATAGGAATAGCACCACAAGGAGAATATTGTACACGCCAAAACAATGAAGAAGAGCTATGCGAGAAAGAGGAAGGTTAATATTTACTCATTCAGATTTGCCCTCCTCCTTATGCTTTCTGTTCACATTTCATAGCTTTTTCTTCCTTAGATATTTTCTGCCATTTAACATGTCTCCTGATCATTTTCTCCTGATCACGGCCCCTCTTCTGTATTACCATAAAAGCACCTCAAATGTTTAATGTCATGCAGGCTCATACGAAAATGCATCTACAAGTTTAACAATGGCCCGAATTACTAAAATAAAATCATATTCAGAAAGAGGAAGAATTGGGCTATTTATGTATGTCCCTATCCTGACGTATGCCTTGGAGACCTGGGTTATGAAAGGAAGGGAGAGGAGAAAAATACAGGCTAGAGAGATGAGGTTCTTGAGAAGCAGTATTGGAGCTTCAAAGATGGACAGAATAAGAATTGAGAGGACCAGAGAAATAATGAAGGAGGAACCATTACAGGATGGTATAGAGAAATCTAGATTCAGATGGTATGGACATGTAAAACGAATGGAGGAGAATAGGATACCCAGGAGGATACACGAGACGAAGTGGGAAGGAAAAAGAGCGACAGGAAGACCGAGAGACAGGTGGCCTGACGGGGGTGGAAGAAAGCGTGAAGAAGAGAGGAGAAGACTGCACAAGGGTGGAGGCTGAGAGATGGTGGGAAGACAGAAGACGTTGGAGAGGCTTGTGTTCCAAACAGACCCGGACAGTGGCTGGAAACTGTGCCAGATGATGATGATGATGTATGAATTAAACAAACAAAAAAACGAGCTTTTCCTTTAAAATCACCAAATTCAGTCATACCTCCCCTTAAGTGGTACTTTGATATTATATATAAAAGTTGGTAACCCTACAGGATAAACCACACCACAAAGCGCATACTAATCCAACTCTCGGCACACCACCGCACGCCTCCACCTATCACCCCACACTTTAACTGGCACAATTTAATCCGAATGTTTACTTTTCATCAACCAAAAGCGTAATCCCACTCCTCCGAAATAGTATCATAAAATATTGACCTGGATTTTCACTCCATCATGTTTACATTACGTACTCCGTTATTCCAATTAGTTTCCAGTGCTGAAAATATTGCTATACCAGTTAAGGGCCTGTGTTAATGTTTGTTTGGTTTTAATGCGAGTTATAATATGTGCTTCGGTGCCGATGATTATTACATTAAGGCGATGGCGTAGCATTTACTTTTGAATGTTTAAAGTCCTGCTTTTTATCCTTGTGTTTTGGATTGAAGTTCAAGCCTAGTTGAAGTGATTTAGTTCCTATGTGAATTAAAATCGTTGATGGCTCCTGAAGTAGAATTGTTGTGATTAAGTAACTTTGGTTACAAAAGGTCAAAAAGGGTTGAGGACAAGTGAACACACAAGGGGAGGTATAAAGTAGTGGATGTTGCTTGAAAACGCATTGATTATCTTATCACTGCGGCATATGTATTTTCTTCAAGCAGATGAGTGTTTTCTCCACAAGACAAACAGTCATCAACAAGATGACTAACTTGTCTTAAATACTTCCGGACAGTGATAACTCCGAATAATAATTTGAGGGCTATTAAAGAGGAAGTTAATATCAATAATGAATCTACTTTGATGAGACAAGCAGTAATGACACATAAAATGCGAGATATATCTGACATTGCAAACAAAACTTATTAAGTTATTCATATCCAAAACATTCAGTTATGCATACACAACAAGATGTTCAGTAAAGAACATATAGCCTACTTTCTCCTAAATGTATGAGTATAGTTAAAACTCGTTGTTATTATCAAAGAGTATAATAGAACTATTCTTTGTTGAAGACCTTAGAAACGATTTACCTCTACCAAACGCCACAACCTAGATAAAAACTGCTACCATCATTGAAGAAAGAAAGATAAGAAGTATATCAAGAATGTTATGGATCTGGAGACATAATCGACCGGACTGGCTGCGTGGCTCAGCGGTAACGTTCTCGCTTCCTGGGCCCTAGGTTGCAGGTTCGTTTCCTGGCGCAGTCAGCTGGCATTTGAGGGTGCACAAATGCGAGGGAGCCGTGTCAGTACATTTACTGGCACGTTAAAGATCCCCTTCGGGCCAAAATTCCGGCACCCCGGTGTCTCTAAAAGCAGCAGTAGTTAAAAGGGATGTAAAACCAATAACATTATTATTATTATTATTATTACATATACGACCTGCCGTGGGCAACATCCAACTTTGAGTTGAGGCATGTCTTTACACGTCTGGTTGTGCATGGCTTTCACAACCCTAATTGAATTAACAAATCTTTCCATGACCCTACAGAGACGTGTGTATACAAACTATGTGGATATTTTCGATTGCTATTTGCCTGAAATAAAAGTAATGAACTAACACCAACGGCTTGAATTCAGTTACTATGTGAAATCGTTTTGTTCTTTACTTCAAATAACATTTTCAAGTAACGCAAAATAGGCTGTTACAAACCCTTTAAAATAAAAAGTAAAAATGTATCGTAGTATCATCTTGTCATTCTTCAAATTCGATGCGCATAGAATGCCAATGGTATAGTAATCAATGGAGCCCCACGTAGACTAGTCGTGACATCTAGTGGTGAAATATCGAACAATAAAATCCTAACAGAGCGAGTGCATTCTAGCGGCCAGAAGAAGAAACTTTTCAATAAAATCTGGAAGTTAATAAGTAGGACGACGTGCAGTTACCTTTTTGGCAGCTAGATGTCTCGAGTAAATCTGCTGGCGAATTATGTTTTAATTAAATATATATTTTACACCATAATATGCACAATTTGACGCTTAATTTTAAAACATCTGAGTCATTACAAAACAATAAACATATAACATTTCAAGCAAAAAACCTAGCTCTGATCGGGCTTGAACCATAGGCATTTGAGCGATAGGCTAACGCTCTACCACTGAGCTAATTGTGTCAACGGATATCGTTCTATATAAAATGACTTACACAGAACTTGTTAGCAAATAATGAATTATACTAAACGATTTCATCACTGGAGTATATTATTTATATATAAAGCATTTCATACAAAGTTTATTTATTTTGTATCAGTACGCTATATTGCATGCAATACTCAAATTAGTGAAATATAAGTCAGGCACAAGATATCCGCTGCCATCTTGTCTTATTAATGAATCGGCTCAGCTTTTTAAAATCACGTCTGCACTATAGTATTACAAAATAAACTTTTAATTTCGAACGTGCCTCTTCCTTTAGAACAGTTAAAACGATTCTCGGCTCGATAATCGGAACTGGTGGGTCCCATGATATGGATTATAAAGTTTGCATAATTCGCACGGCCGCCATCCTGAAATGGTATGGCGGACGACCTTGTAGTTTGGTCACAAGACGCATCCTATACGAAGGTATGTTGTTACCAAATTTGGTAGAGATCGGATGATTTGGTTAGTCGTTATTTGATTTTACGTTTTGAACGTTTGAGTGGCCGCCATTCAGTTTTAGTAAAGATGGCGGCGATATAAAACATGACACTGAGGTGTCCTTTGCTAGTGCTACCTTTGTACCAAATTTCGTTCAATTCGCATTCACCGTGTTCGAATTGATAGGGGGGACAGACAGAGTACACACACTCACACACACACAGACACAGACTCACACACACACACACACACACAGACTCACACACACACACAGACAGACACACTTTTTTCGCCCTGTGTTGATATCATAAGTCTACTTTCATTTTTTGCAAAAATCGAAAGTAGGCTAAAAATGAAAAATCATGTCTCCTAACATGTTGTACACTTACTCATTTGAATGAGATCCACTTGCTTCACCTTCCTCATCTTGGGTTTCTTCGTTCATATCCTAGGAATGAGGAGAATAATTAATTTATTTGTTTATTAGCTATCACTAACACTTTTTACCCAAATATCAAACTGTGTAATTGTAAATCACAGCTGAGTTGAAGTGACGCATTACACAGATGTGGTTATGTCTTCCCTGTAGTTCCAAAACTTATAATACACAAGCTCTCCAAGATTTAAAAAAAATCCGTGCGAGAGACAATGCACACTGTGCCTTAATGGAAGAAATAGCTTTAAGTATTGAGTACAAATGAATGAATTCTTACTTTTTTAACTGTAAGGCTATAAGAGGTGTTCGGATTTAACACGTCCACGTATCATTAAGTAAAAAGTGACCATACACCCAATATTTGTACTAGCACATCCTTTCAGAATGAAGGTCAGATATCTTACATTTAGAATATTATACAATACATTTCTCACAAAACACTACAATTAAAGCAAATTTTCAAAAGAATTTAGTGGAAGTTCATAAATTAAATGCCTCTAGAGCAAATTAATTGTGGAGTATGTAACCTCAATATTGCTGCTACACAATGCTAGTAATATCAAACATTATAAGTCTGCTGGTGAACGGTAGCACTTAGTTTGCAACGTAGATACAAGCCGAGGAAGAAATTGGAGTATTATTAGCGAAGTCTTTTTGAAATGTTCTTATACATTTAGTCACACGTCATTTAGAATGCTTTCAAGATGGGATTTCCATGCAACATTGGTATTAATTGACATTCAGCAATTTATATATTGAATCCGACCTTTATGGATCCTGCCTTAGACCAAAAATAAGGCAGAGCTAATTTCAAACATTACGGAGCTTAAATGCACCAGGCCATGTGTTTACTGTCAGAAGATGTTATTTATTTACTTATTGTTGTTTTAAGGGGCGGAACTACGAGGTCATCTGCCCTTTGTCAGAAGATGAGTAGGTAAGGTACTCAGTGGCGCACGCAGGATTTCCTTCTAGGGGGGTTACTAAATATAGCATGGTAATTGTGTACATTAATAAAGGGGCAGACGACCTTGTTGTTCCGCCCCTCAAAACAAGTCATCATCATCATACATTTATAAAATGATATTTTGATTAATATTCATAAAAAACAATAATTAAATAAGCATTCTCTCTGCATGAAAATTATTTTAGGCCTCATTAATTTATCAGCACGATAAAAAAATAAAAAATACAGTAAAATGTTGTAAACAGTAAGTGCAAGACATTTACGAATTGACGAACGTGATCACTTTTAAAATATATACATGAGTTAAGACACCTGACTAGTGGCAGTGTAAAACAAGTGATAGATAGGACAATATAAAGGTTCAACTAAACAAATGACTCTGGGGGGTGTTTAAACCCTAACCCCCCGTCGGTACGCCATTGTAGATACCTACCATCAAAAATCCTTGAAATGTTTATTTTTTCACGGTTCCTCATTGTCATCTCCAGGTCATCGCTAAGACGATTAACTCTTAAGAAGCCATGGTCGCTTCCTTCAAACTCCTTCTCATATTTCACTAATATAAATCCTCATTAACACTTTATATAGGCAGGACAAGGGCGAACGGCTGAAAAAACCACTGCCACATATAAATTAATTTCACCTCCTCCTTGACACCACAGAACTAGGGATATTAAGGGTAGGAAAAATAAACTACGGTATAATAAATGTGGTAAGAAGGAAGGTATCATCAGAACGTACTATGAGTTAAAATACATACACCTATTAACAATTACTTTGTTCATATAATTCTAGCTAACCCTCTTACCTTTATGTCATATCCTTAATTAATACATATACACAAAAGACCAAGTGCATGTTATTGCAATGCTCAGGATTGGGATGGAGGTAAGAACGGTCATAAGTTAAAACAATCCCAGCCTGTGCTAAAATAATTGACCTCCCCTCGAAGATAGTCTACATCATAAAGATCAAATGTCTGATGCAAGGTGGCTATATTAAGATGCACAATTTTAGCAGGGAGGGTGCACAAAATGTAAAAAAACCATCACAATTTTTAAATGACATTCTAGGTTTGGTCACCATCCTTCATACATATTATATAAAACACAATTTTTATATTTTCATGTCTCTTAGCTCATGTGCAGAACGAAGAGTCTCTACAAGCAGTGCAGCATATATAATTTGACCCCAGGATATAGGCAACAAACAACACACAGAAGGTGAGATTGAAGTTTCTGCCTTTGCGTTAGATTACCAGCAGCGCATGAGGATAAGGAAGTAATCTACACTATCGGCTTTCTACCGATAACAAAGTTAGTACCAGTACAAAACCAAAACAGGGCTCTGAGGTCATTTCACTCAGATCAGTTGTAAACACGAAACAAACTTCATGGAATTACTGTTTTTAATAGTAAGATCACAAATCACTGGGCCTCCATTTCTAAGGGGAATCCCAACCTCAGGGCGCGATATTTCATTTCGAAGGAATGTTAAAGAATTAACAAGAAACTTGAATTGAATATTGTCATTTGGGATAGACTGTTCCCTTGTTCCATTTGTGAAGTTATTGGTATTGTTCTGTGTAATTGGTTCAATACAAGACATACCAAGCCAATTTAAAGGACGGAAAATGGCCTGGATCATTTGACAAAGGCTATCTTTATAAGAATTTCAACATTTCTTACTAGCAGCCTCAGTATTCCATTCAAATGTTGGTACTCCATTTTCGTATAGAAGGTATGCGGATATTAATAAATTTATCAGTGTATTCTGGCAAGGTAGTCCGAAGTTTTGGAAACTATTTCTGTGTAGTGGAATTGGAAGCCCGATTACAGTATATAGAGATCTCTTAAATATTATGATCATCTACAAAATTGGAGAAGCAAATCATGAATGGAATTTGAAGATTGGCAACAAAAACAGGCAGATACTAAAAATTAAAAAAAGGCATTTTCAGATGAGCCAGGCTCTAAATACAATTTAGGCAAGGAGTCCTATGAAGGAACGGGTCGATAACGTAGATGTCTGGCCCTTAAAACAATAATTAACATATCAACCTATGGAGCAAACAAATCACAGAGGAAACAATAACTTCTACATGCAGTAATGGAACAAGGAAATGATCTGCCAGAATTTAGTAGAATTACATTCAGGTTTTGCATTAATTCCCAACTTTTTCATCAGTGCACATGATCCCCTCACAAACATATCATCAAACCTTTGAAAATATCAGCCACACTTGCTGGAGGAAGATCAGATATCATTAAGCATAAACATGGCTTAACAACCAAAAAAAGCTGCTCTGAAGATAATTAGGCACTTACAACTCTCGCATCTCCGCCTCTTGATGAAGATAGTATTTCCTTTTTGACATACCGGTACGGGACTATCTCTGCAGTCACATTCTCATCAATGGTAACTTCCTTGCTGTCCATAGTATCTTCCACGATATGTGCTCCCTACAGAGGAACAACAAATTGTCAATAATATACCTCAGGAGGCATAAGAGAAATATTTTGTAGATACGTAAGCATGCTAGACACTCAGCTTTTAAATACGTATCGGATTAGTTTCAAACTCAATGAATAATATTAAGAAATTTGATAAGAAGTTTAGAACGGCAAGTCCGAAACTGAAATTTCGCTGCGTTATGTAAGTGCTCATTAGCTGTTTTAAAACTTATTTATATTTTACTGATTTATATTTTCAAGGTTTTGAATATTTCACAAGACAGAAATACAAAAGAATACCATACCTACTACTTACAATGTATAAGTTGCTATCAGAACACGAAATACATTCTTTCTCAGAATCCAATACTTCCATGCAGCTACAGTGTTATAAAATCACCAATAAAATTGATACTATTGTCTTTCATTTTAAGAAAAATCATATAGGTGTTTTTAATTCAAGATGAAAAGAAACATGAGCTTGAATTTATAAAACATACTTGCATTTATGAACCTTTCTCAAGCATGAATTCCAAAAATCTGTAACTGTCAACATTAAATGTTGATATGATAACCTACAGTCGCATATCATATGATCGAGTGATTATGAAGTTAAAGATAATTCAAAATTGCAACAGCCAGTGTCCGAGGTTCACAAGTACTCACTTACCAATATGTCGAGGATTCTTCGAAGTTCCTACCTAATTTAGCTGCACGACTTAACTGTACAGATGATGCAAGTTTTGCCATAATTAATTCAAGGTTGTTTCAAAAAGGATAATAAATAACCACTTTAAGATTGTTATAGACATTTAATGAACTAATAAATAAACAGCCCGAAGAAGCGATCTGAGTCAATCCACATCATTAATAAAATAGAGTCAAAAACATTAACATTTCTCTAGTTCAATTTCAAAATTGAAATTAACGCTGATTAAAACAAACTACATAACTTAGAAAAAGATTTTGAGAAGAATCCAAGGTAGGAAATAATGTACACAGTCACCTGGCAATCAAGTTCTTCATTAACAAATGCACTCTCATCTTCAAACACATCATCAGGCTCTTCAACTTTAATCCCCTCCTGCCTATCAGAAGGTGTCTGCTCATTCCAATCCTGGGAAGCATTAAACAAGCATGACGAAATGAATTAAAGAATATCAGCAAATGATGATAATGCATATAATAATGTTGTTGTTTGAGTCTTCAGTCTCTTGACTGGTTTGATATAGCCCTCCATGCCTTCCTGTCCTGAGTTTATCCTTTCATCTCTACATAGCTACCACACCCCACATCCGAGGCAATCTGTTTAACATTTCTAACATTGGTCTACCCCTACAGTTCTTGTCCTCCACCCTTCCTTCCAGAACTAAGCTTACTATTCCTGGGTGTCCTAATATGTGTCGTACCAACTAATCTCTTCTCTTCAATAGCAGTCACCGGAAACATCTCTCCTCGCCCACTCGGCATAATACTTCTTCATTTGTAACCCTATCTACCCATCTGATCTTCATCATTCTCCTGTGGCACCAGATTTGAAACGCTTCAATTCCCCTCTTTCCTGCTGTACCAATAGTCCAAGATTCACTTCCATAGAATGCCACACTTCAGACAAAGGCTTTCAAAAATGACTTCCTAATGCCTATATCAACAGATTCCTTTTCTGTAGAAACTCTTTCCTTGCCTGAGTCAACCTACTTTTTATATCCTCTTTGCTTCGTCCATCACTGGTTATTTTGCTTCCTAACTAACAGAAATCTCATACTTCCTTTAGCTTTTCACCTGCAAATTTGATGTCCACAGAGGTTTCTGATTTATTTCAGCTGAATTCTAATATTTTTGTTTTAAATGTACACATTTTCATCGTGAATTCTTTCCTCAAGACGGAGTCCATACCATTCAAAAACTCATTCAAATCTTCTGGCCTATCGGCCAAGATGACGATGTCATCAGCTAATCTCAGAGTTGAAGCTATTTCTCCTTGAATATTCACGCCAAATTTACATTTTTCTCCAATTTCCTTCATTAATTGTTCAATGTTAAGATTGAAAAGTATGGGTGATAAGATGCAGCCTTGCCTGACACCTTTCTGAATACCAGCTTCTCTCTCATGTCCTTCAGCTCGAATGAGTGCTGTCTGATTTCTGTATAGATGGTAAATCACCGTTCGTATTCAAAATGTCAAACAATTTAGCCCTATCAACATTATCAAAAGCCTTTTCCACATCTACAAATGCCATGAACGTTCTCGGATCTTTCATTATTCTACCTTCCAAAATCAACCTAAGACTTAGTACAGTTTCCCTTGTTCCTACATTTCTCCTGAAACCAACTGGCCTTTTACACAACTCCGTTTCTATCTGGCTTGCCATCCTCTTGTAAATTATTCTAGCAAGATTTTTGAAGTATGAGTAATCAAATTGATTCTACGGTAATCTTCACATCTGTCAGCTCCTACAATCTTCGGTATAGGGATGACAACATTCTTTTTGAATTCAGAGGGTACCTCACCTGTCTCATAAATGCTACACACCAAGTGAAATAACCTGATCAGACCATCATCACCTATGCAGCATAGCAACTCAATCGGGATATCATCTATGCCTGGTGCTTTGTTCCTGTTTAAGTTTACCAATGCTCTGTCAAATTCTGATCTCAAAATTATATCTCCTTTCGCATCCTCATCAATTTATTCTTCTCGTTCCATTACATGATTCTCAATCTCTTTTCCCATACACAAGCAATCTATGTGTTATTTATTATAATTATTATTATGAATGTCAAGTATAAAAGGGAATTATTTACACTGATTAATAATTAACTTCAATTAAAGTAATGTTTCAACCTGACAGACCCCGACTCAGAACGGTTAAAAATCCACTAAATGATCTGGAATTTATTTAAAAAAATTAAAACAACCTCGAGCCAAAATTCTTCCAATTGGATTGGATATAATCTAGGAAGATTCCCAGATCATTGGTGTTCTTCCTCGAAAACGTTAAGACAGATGGTTGAACAAGACCAGCGATAAGGCCATAGACCATCTAATTCAAACCTTTCAAAAGTGCAGTTCCAATAAAATAGAAAAAACTGGCAGGGATTCATCAAAGCCAGAAAGAAGCCTCAGGAATCATCGGATCTGAAAAGCACACATTACATAAAAATTGACATACAGAAACACATCACAATTTGGTGACGAACTATCACATTACCAAGCAGCTAGTTTATGACAAACATCCGGATGTGACCCTAGAAATAATATAGAAAACTGTAAACTTTTCACAGATTACTTCCATGTCCTTTTTAACCAGCGATCCTCCTGAAGAACAATTCTGATTTGAGCAACAGATTCCAAATCCAGATTCAGAACTCCCTTCATTAGAAAAAAACAAGCAAGTAATCAATGAATTAAAAAATTAACAAAGCTCGAAAGAAAGATGAAATGTTAAAATTACGAGGTGAAAGCCTAGCTGAGAAATTTCAAGTAATTCTTGTAGATTTATGAAGAAAATTCCTGAAGACTAGAAGTGCAATCTAATTCACCCAATACATAAAAAGGGGGAGGGAATAGACTTCCATACCTATGGAGTGATATCCTCACTCTCACAGGCATACAAATTTCTCTCTAAATCATTATTCTCGAGACTTGAAAACCAAACTGAACAACTTATTATAGAATAACAGGCAAGATTCTTAAATGCCAGGTCTTGTGCAGAACAAATTCTCAATCTCAAAACCATCTTGCAAATCCACAAAGCCAAGCAAAGCTCACTATGGATACTTCAGGAAAGTTGACAACTCAGTAGACCGACACCCACTATCCAATATTCTAGACTAATTCAAAGTTGACAGGAAAACAAGAGAATTAATTCGACAGACTCTGACAGCCATAACTTCAATAGTTAAATTTCAGTGAGCTTTTTCACCATTTTCATATTAGCACAGAACTTCGACAAGGAGATGGACTCTGTTAGTGTTCAATCATGTCCTTAAACAAGTTACCGGGACAGGGGAAAAAACAAAATAAAATAACTATTGGTCGACGACTCAAATATAAAATTCATCTGCAGTAATTGGCATTAGTAGATGATCTAGCTATCCTTTCTAACAATAGACAAGAGCCAGTTCAGGTCCTTGAAAGACTTCACGAAATTGCAGCTAAGACCGGACTCCAAATGCATGGACGAATCCGCTTATTGTATAGACAGGAAACCTCTGAATCCTAAATTTGGCAACAAATCATGAAGTAAATATAATCAAACCTCGCAGCGTAGCCGTGCTCGTTAAATCGCGTATCGCGGCCTTGAAGGCAGCTGCAGCAATCCGGTTCCAGTCCTATTGACAGCACCCATACTGAGTGTATTACCACACTCTCTCCAGGAAAATGACGGGATAGTACTTTACTTGAATCGTGACACAAAAAACAGAGAATTTAAAAATTACAGAAGGACTATACCAGCAGATGTACTGTAATTAATAAATCACGAGCTAAAAACACAAATTTAAGACATTATACCACAGTAATCAAACCTGAAGCACTATATGACCCAGAAACATTGATCATTGAGGGTATATCCCTCATCAAGGACATAGAGAAACAAGAAAGGTAAAAATTGAGGAAAATCTTTGGTCCAGTCTGCTCAGAAGGAATCGGGGTGACGAAGTCTTGGAAGATTTATCAGCAATCTGAAGAGATCACCGACACCTTCAGGAAAAGGCAATTAACTCTTCCAGTGTCACTGATATATTTGGTGCTATTGTCTGTGAGATTTTTAAAGAAATTTTCAAGACATGTCTCTTTTTAACTCGTTTTATTATTGATTTACGCCCGCTACGGAGCACTTATGACTAGTTCTTCTTCGATGCTCTCTTCCATTTCCAATATCACTTGAGCCCGGCTGCAAGTATTTCCTTTCTCTCCTACGAGAGGGTTTTCCTAAACTTAAAGACACTTTGGGAGGCGGGGACCAATAGTTAACGATATCAGAAAATTGGATCGATGTAAGAAATCCCAGCGGAATCCAAGGCTTTTTGGACTTCATTAAGCCATAGGTCTCCAGTCTTGTAGCTCTTAATCAAGGAGAAGATCCTCTTGATAAGCCTGCCGTTGTCCATTCACAGAAGGTGCCTATAGAACTTTCTGTTTATCAGGAGAGTCTCTGCAGCGTACAAAAACTCTGGCTTGACAACAGCTTTGTAATGAAAGATCTTGGCATTCTACATAATGCACTTCTTGTTGCAACGGTTGTGAGACAACTTTTATATATCGTTTAGAAACGAACATTTGAAAATAGGAAAACTGTACGAAATATGGATCACTTCAGGGAAACCATGGAATTAACATAGTAAAAATCAAGAATTCTTTGACATACTACACTTGTATCTGCATCACAACTGATCTTATCTCGGTCAGTTTTATTGTCACTCTCAATATCTACAAAACAATCGTCTTCAAAGTTACTGTAATCACTGTCCAAATACCATGTAATCGTAGCACCTTTATATCACACGAGCCCACCATTTCACTGTTTACATCCTACATCAGTTGATAATGTCAAACACAAGTATCTATCTAACCAATCCTGAAGAATCCCAATGATAAAATTCACCTAGACATTTCCGGTTTTAGATGCGTTTGCAAAGGTTGTCTTATACCGGGAATTATTTTGGGAAATATATCGTAAACGACCCTCAAAACAATTATCGCGGAGTATTCCGGAAATGACACGGTAAGAGTTAAGTTATACGGTAACATTCTCAGAATGAACCATCACATGTTCACCAAAAGGATTCACAATCTTGTTCTCTCAATGAAAGTAAAGAACCAGTGGCTTAGTGAAATAGAAAAAGAACTTACAGAAATTGGAAACGCAGAAGAAATTAAATGAGATTGACCCCAGTTCAAAACAGTATTTAACGACCACCACTTTGGTGAGAAAATGGAGCCAGGGACCAATAAATCTTGGACTGAAGAGCGGAAGCGTTAATATTGTTTTTATTATAGCACAATTAAAAAGCAAACATTAGAGATCCAGATTACTATTTGGTAGGGGCCTATAACCTAAATGTTAGGCCACCTTAAAAGAAGAATTATCATCATCACTATTCGGCGGTATTAAGTCACGTGACATAACTAGTATTAATTACACAAAGATTTGTCATGCTAATCAGTTACGGTACACAATATATGGAACTAAAATACAACTTACAATCTCAGGGAATTCTTCTGGTTCACTTTTGATAGATTGTTGGCCCTCCATAATGTTGTGGAATCTACAACACAGGATAATTAATATTCAGGATGCACTGTAACAAGTACAGGTTGTATTGGTCATTTAAATACAGATAAGTTTAATTGTATAATTTGAAACCCTTCCAGGAATTCTTCTTGGGTTTTGCTCTATTTTCTTTAAATGCATTTTGCCGTACATAAAATGCTACCATTTCAATCTACGGCGGGGCTTTGAAGATGATGAATACGTTTCTCTGAAAATGTCTAACCCTTCGGAACATTCCAAAGTGTTTCTTAGTAAGGTAACAAATATAGAGGTGGGAGTGTTGATTGCCGTTTCAAGGGGGGTAACTATTTGGTGCTGATGGAATGATACAACAAGAACCACATATGAATGGGCCTATTTTGGTAAAAACCTTCGGTAAGAGGGGAGTTTACCTGAACCAAATTTAGAAAATCATAAACTAATGAAATTAGCCAAAATACCTGTAGTAATGGTATCTGGAGATGATAAAGTAATAGATGTTCATTCCTCCGCTGTCTGTAACCCACCCACCCCTCCCAAATTGGATCACGACTTATATACGTGAAATTCCAGCTGACTCAGTCATCTTTAGCATCGTGTACAGTATTGCCAACCCCACGCATTCAGTAATAAATCGCATCCTGAAGACCAATGGTTTTCGCCTAGACCAATAATTGTTAGGTAGCGCGGCGGTCGGGTGACGTTAGCTAATATAATCACTCCCAAGGGGTAGATTCTCTCTATCCAAACGTCATCCTCACCTGCACGTGGTACACCCTGCTCCATACTGACGAGGCTCTGACGACCGAATAACTCCCGGGATAAGGAGTTCCCCTCTCTCCTGCCAACGGCTTATGTAAGGCGGATAAGCAGATTGAGGTTAGGGCACTCTCTTGCCCTTGAGATGGGAAACTATCTCTTAAGGCGGATGAACCAATAATGGTCAACGGCATAGAAGACCTCAACGGTGGACCAAGCGCATGAGCAACTAGTATTGCCCGAACGGTTGGGAAGGCGGATGAAGGCTGCAACAGTCCAGGACCACCAGTCGTCATAGCTTCTATGCCACTGGATAAAGGCCCTGTATCTGTCAAGTACTGTGTGTCTGTTGATGTGCAACAACATGCCCACGTTAAAAGATGTCACGCACAGGCGTCTTCTAAACAACGAAGGAAGGATACAAAATCTATTCGCCAATTAATCACAAGTCCTGCGGCGATCGGGGAGTTGTGACGGGAGCAGGATTGTGTTGTCTGGGAGCTCCTAGTGATGAACCGGCACGTAGGCGACGAATGTGTGATCTTCGCTTTGCTTGAGGATGGGCTGTAGAGCAATTCGTATGCTGCATTCGTGACTAAGCAGGCCTGTTTAGGATCCACTCTGCTTACCCTGAATGGGGAGGGGGCTAAAAAAGGTGCCCTAAAAATAGTCAGCCTAATATCACCCGACTGGATAACCGCGTTCAGAGGGTACACCACAAGCGGTCGAACCACAATGAAAATTAATTTTGCTACATGGAATGTCCGTACTTTGATGGACAATGACACACATAATCGACCACAAAGGCGAACGGCAATTGTTGCCCGTGAGCTGAAAAGATTCAACATTCATATTGCCGCACTCAGCGAAACAAGGTTAGCCAATGAAGGACAACTGAAGGAACATGGAGGTGGCTACACTTTCTTCTGGAAAGGGAAAGACACTGAAGATCAACGTATTCATGGAGTTGGCTTTGCCATTAAGAACGAGCTTGTCAACCTTCTCGATGAACTTCCACATGGTATAAATGAAAGGCTTATGACACTACGACTAAAGTTAAAAAACAGCCGACGAGCGACTGTAATTAGTGCATATGCTCCAACTCTCACCTCTGATGATGAACAGAAGGAAGTATTTTACTCTCAACTTGATGTGATCTTGAAGGATATACCGCAATCTGATAAAATCATCCTCCTAGGAGACTTCAATGCTCGCGTTGGAAGAGACGCAGCATTATGGGCTGATGTTATTGGAAAAGATGGTGTTGGGAAATGCAATTCTAATGGGACACTCCTTCTATCCAAGTGTTCTGAACATAGCCTCGTAATCACAAACACACTATTCCGACAGAAGGACAAATTTAAGACTTCATGGCAGCATCCTAGATCAAAACACTGGCACCTACTTGATTACGTGATTGTGCGAGCAAGAGACAAGCGTGACGTACTACTCACAAGGGCTCTGACAAGTGCTGATGACTGCTGGACGGATCATCGATTAATAAGATCTGTAATGACTCTACAAATTCTCCAAAAGCACAGAAAACAGAGAAAGCACATCAGGCGCAGGGTGAACACCGAACGTTTACAAAACGTTACTGCTAAAAGGAAATTTCATGAACTTCTGAATGAAAAGTTACCAGATAATTACCCTGAAAAGGTTGAGGAACATTGGCAAACAGTCAAGTCTGCTATACTCTCAGCGTGTGAAGAATCGATTGGTTTCGTCAAGATGAGGCATGCTGACTGGTTTGATGAGAATGATACAGAAATCCAGAATCTTATTGATAAGAAGAGGAAAGCATTCCATGCATGGCAAGCCAATCCAACTTCTATCTCCAAACAGCAACTGTATAAAGATGCAAAGGCTGAAGTGCAAAGGAAAACTCGGGTCTTGAAAAATCAATGGTGGATCTCCAAATCCCGTGAAATGCAGCATCTAGCCGAAACGAATAATACTCATGCTTTCTTCAAAGCAACAAGAACTATATATGGGCCACATTATCATGGTTTGAATCCTCTGCAGTCTAAAGATAGCACGGAACTTCTTAGAGACACAAACTCCATTAATTCCCGTTGGAAAGAACATTTTGAAGAGCTACTCAACAGGGACACACAGGTTGATAATAACATTTTCACCCGACTTCATCAGAGACCTCCTAAATACCATCTTGATGATCCTCCGCCTCTATCAGAAATTGAATCTGCCATCAATCAGCTCAAAAACAATAAAGCATCAGGCATGGATGGGATTCCTGCTGAGCTCTTTAAAGTAGGGAATACTACTCTAGTTCATCACATACACCAACTCATACTTAAAATATGGACTACCATTACCATACCTAAAGACCTAAGGGATGCCTTGATAATAACCATCTTTAAGAAAGGTGATAGGGCACAATGTGGTAATTATCGAGGTATATCGTTGCTTTCTGTTGCTGGTAAAATCCTGGCCAACGTCTTATCCAACCGTTTGAAGCCGTTGGCCGAAGAAATACTGCCTGAAACTCAGTGTGGCTTTCGACCTAATCGAAGCACAACTGATATGATCTTCTGTGCTAGGCAGATGCAGGAGAAATCCCGAGAGCAAGGACGCCCTCTATATATGGCTTTCATAGATATTGTTAAAGCATTTGATTCGGTCAATCGAGAAATGCTATGGAGGATTCTTGCCACACTTGGCTGCCCCCCAAAATTCATTCAAATTCTTCGATTACTACATGATGATATGAATGGCACGGTCCTTAACAGCAATGGCCCTGGAGAGCCATTTAAGATTACAACGGGTGTCAAACAGGGATGTGTGATTGCCCCCACACTCTTCTCAATATATGTTAGTGTTGTACTAAATTTGGTCCAAGAAAAGATTCCAAAGGGTGTTGAAATTATATCCAGGACAGATGGAGGTTTATTCAATCTCAACAGATTACGTGCAAAAACTAAAGTGTCAGCTACATCCGTTCTTGATCTCCAGTATGCTGATGACAATGTCATCTTAGCAAATTCAGATGAAGATCTTCAAACCACCCTGAATGTGTTCAATGAGGCATACAGAAGCATTGGTCTGGATATAAACACCAATAAAACACAGGTTCTTCATCAGCCTACATCACATGACAGGGCTACTGCTCCTGCTATCATGATTGATGGACATAAACTAAAGAATATAGATCATTTTCCCTATTTGGGTAGTCACCTATCAACAAATGCGAACATTGACGCTGAGATTCAACACCGCCTCCAATGTGCCAGTGCAGCCTTTGGTCGTTTGCTCGTTCGCGTGTTTGACAACCACGACATTAGCATTCTAACAAAATTATACGTTTATCAAGCTGTTGTAGTTCCCACTCTGCTTTATGGCTGCGAAACCTGGGTTACTTACAGAAGGCACCTCGTATCTTTAGAAAAATACCATCAACGATGCCTTAGGAGAATTCTTGGTATTAAATGGCAAGACCGGCGCACTAACACAAGTGTTTTAGAGGAAGCTAGCACTATTAGTATAGAGACTCTCATTATAAAACACCAACTTCGATGGACAGGACATGTAGTTCGCATGCCTGAGTCCCGCCTCCCAAAACAAATCTTATATTGCCAGCTGAAAGTCGGTCAGAGAAAACAGGGTGGGCAACAAAAACGCTACAAAGATGTTCTGAAGACCAACTTGAAGAAATGTCAAATTGATACAGGTAACTGGGAAGCTGTCGCATCCGACAGATCAGAGTGGCGCCGCAACGTCCATCAAGGCCACTTGTACTTCGAACAAGAGAGAAGAAGGCTTCTGGCTGAAAAAAGAAATGCCAGGAAAGAGCGCATGATTCGCAGAATGATCAACCCCCAAGATCCATTGGCTGCTCAAGACCTTGTGTGCCAATATTGTGGAAGAGTCTGTGGTTCTCGGATCGGACTGTACAGTCACCAAAGAACTCACGCAATATGATTAGGCCTAATGTTGGATTACAGCGAAGTTTTACATAAATGTAACTTGGAAGACAATCATACTCGTATCACGAGTGATAGCCTAAATAATAATAATAATCACTCCTGGTTTTTGCCACGCACAGTGGGGGTAGTCATGCATCAATGATCTTTATCCAGGCCAATGGATTTGCCTAGTCCAATATTTTCATCCAGAGCAGTGTTCTTCGCCTAGACCACGTGGCCTACAGGTTTTGCCAATGATTTCTTTTTTCACATAATTACAAAGTTACGTGAGTCGTGTGGTGTATTTTGTATCGGACATGTTGGCAACGCAATATGGCGTCAGTGAGTAGGCCACAAAAATATGCCGCCGTTGAACAAGCTACAAATAAAAACTTTTATTTAAGCAATATTAGTTATATTTGACAGTATATTAGTGATATTTGACAGTATTTTTAATGTGCAGCAGAGATATTTGATAGTATTTTCAATTCCTTATGACTCCCAGAATGGTATGCGAATGATATATGTTCAATAATCTACCACATTCTGGTTTGGTTCCGGTTCTGGTAAACTCCACAATTAACGAGGTCCACACCCGGAATGACACCTGTAAGGCAGTCAGCCCGAAGGTGGGTTGGATCCTAAAAAGTACCGCCGTTCGGTTATGTGAGTAGATACCCACAAAAACCCACGGCAGCGCTATATTGAGGCGTACTAGGCAAGAAGAGTAGTTAGTTTGTCATTGCTTTCCTCACTGAGTCAAAACAGTAGTACTAACCCTATGAGTAGAACCTTTCACAGCATCCACAGGCACTGATTGTGCCCTGAAAGTCATTACTAAGCACCACCCATACCTCAGTAGCTTCCATATAATCAGAGCCATGAGTGAGACTGAGATATCGGTGAAAAGCCACCTTTTACTCTAGCCTGTGCAAAGAGACAAATGTAGGGGCAGATGGCCTCGTAGTTCCGCCCCTTAAAACAACAATAACTAACTGACAAATGCAAATGTACTGCATTCATCAAGAGATGGCAAACAGGATGATGAAATATAAGCTTAATGGCTTTTTTTCAACAATTACGGGATGCTGTAGGAAAGCATTAGCCTCTTGAAGAGTGTTAAAGGAGGCCTGAATTTTATTGTGACCCTTTCTTTGGATAGATTTAATATCTCCCATATAACGCTTGTAAAAGAGACGTCCTAAACCCACAGGGTGTAAATTACCTAACCGTCTACTATTATTTGGTTCAACCTGATTATGATCAGGACCGGTATGTAGCCTAGGATGTAGTTCAGGGGTAGTATCATTTGTAAGATTCGTACCCTGAGAAAATGGGTCAGATGGAGAAACAAAGGTCGGTGACATGTGTGATACCGGATCTTAGACATGAAATGTAGAGAATCGTCCAAGAGAACAATTTCAGTGGTGATAAGTTCTGGGGGGCCATCCGGAGGAAGTGTGTGACGACTCCCCAAACTATCCTGCACCATTGGAAAATACGAATCACTCACAAGGTACTCACCTCAATCAGAACTAAACCGTAGGGACAAATGTACACTTAAACTAAGATATTACTGAGAAATGAATACTCCCAAACACTTGTTGTATCGGAAAACAGCACACTAACCGTTCCGTGTGAGTGCCACTACCTAACTGTTGTTAATTAGGCTAAGTGAAATTGAACTGAGGTTGCTGCACAGGTATTGCAAATCGGCACTACTTGCAGACAGGCATTGAGACGTTACTAAATACTTCCTGATGTTACTTAACACCCAGTTCAAACTAGATACATTAAGGACTCTCACTTGAGGGTAGCTTGTATATTGTCGTCATAAGGCCGTTCCTAGCTACACAATCATACGTCTGTACCTTCTACAAATAAATATTGTAAATTGAGTGTTTCTTTTCTTCACTGGGCACTTACGTATTGTTACCCAGATTTGTAATTTCCCTACATAACAATCTTCTAATGTTGAGGTACTACTTACGTACGGTAACGTATATATACTGTACATTTTAAATCTTACACTTATATCTCGCCGAAATATGCGGGTATATCAGAGGTACTAATTCCAGTAACAGAACCCCTATGTGGCACCTGTCAATTACCGCAAGCCCCGTGGTATAGGGGTGGCGCGCATGTCTCTCACCCAGAGGCCCCGGGTCCGATTCCCGGCTCCGTCAGGGATTTTAGAAACTGACGTGAGGGCTGGAACGGGGTGCACTCAGCCTCGTGAGGACAATTCAGTAGCTGTCTGAGAGTAGGCAGCGTCCCGGTCACGAAACCCAAGATTAACGGCCGATGAGACCAGATGCGCTAACCACGCGTCACCCCAATATCTCCAGGCCAAATGGCTAGGTAGGCCTAGGCCCTTCATGGGCCAGGGGTTATTATTATTATCTAACCCTACCATACTTAAGAGTTATCAATTCTCAATTCTCTTTAGATCGCACAAAATATGCATTTCGGCTAAAATTTAATAAAAGTTCATCAGTCGGAGATTAGTCCGAGCACAACACCCTGATAGATGGATAAAATATTTAAAACTCTCATTATTTACATTAGGTAGGTTCGACGAAATGGCAAATAGTCTTGGTGGGATGCGCTTCCAGACACTCGCGTCTGCCGGGAGCGCCAAATCTTATGGCAATAGGGCACTCTGTCATTGAAGTAACTTACCCGTTGCTTCACCAAGCGCTGCATCGCTTCGTGGCATGAAACGAAGAGTAGTTACTTCAATGACCAACAGAGTGCTCTATTCCCATAAGGAGGTTGGCTACTTCTCTGAGAAATAAAGAAGCCAAGTTAACTCCATAAATTGCAAAAGATTGGAATCAGCAGGGTTTGGACTCAACATGATAAAATATACCCAATTCTAATTGTAATATTATGGCAGACACGGCGAGAAATGTAGTGTGGTACCGTAGTTTTAGCGTTACCGGTATTTCAAGGTGCGCTGAGAACTACCTGACCTTAAAAGTTGTTTCATAGTGCCCACCTTATTTCGTTCCTACCGACACCGAAATCGTGGTGTGCGGCGTCACTGCCACTTCTCCTTAGCTGCCCTATTACATTTCCATACCTGCCAACCTTACAAAACCGAAAATCAAGAGATTTTCATATGAGAGCCAATATTAGCTCAATTAATTGGCAAACTATGCTTCAAAATTAATGATTTAAACTAGCATTCGGCACTTATTATCACATTACTCCCACTTTTAACACCATTATCCCCCTTCTTTTTTCTTTACTACACTTTACATAATCTTGGAGCTTCTTTGTTCCCATGTGTTTCGAAATATCACTTCTTCCAACAAGTGATATAAAAAGATACAGTCAGTCTGAGAGACTAGAATTTATATCATTTCAAATGACGCATGGTACAAATGCTACACATGTTAGAAAGGCTCAGGAGGGCTTTCAACAGACTCAATTACCCATTAACTTAGGCTTCCCATGCACTCAGCTGCATCACGTCACGCACTCGCCGTCTCCGTATCGCATAACGCCAAACCCCAGGAGTAAACTCAGACTCAACAGACTCCATTACCCTTTATCTTAGGCTTCCCACGCGGGGGCTGCATGACGTCACGCACTCGCCGTCTCCGTTCTCATAACGCCAGATCCCAGGAGTAAACTCAGACTCGGTGCTTATGCACTGAACAACATGATGACGTCACACACGCCGTAACCGTAACGCATAACGGTAGACCTAAGCATAACGATGAAGTCGACAAGATCATTTGAAATGATAAAACTTTACATTGCCAAACAGTACAGAATGCAAAACAATTGACATTGGCTGGATTCAACATTGAACTGTAGGTAGTACTGGAACAACTCCCCCCATGGTAACCCTCGCTGAAAACTGCTTCCTGGTCATCGCCTCCTTGACGTGCACTACCAGGCGTAACTAGTCGCACCAAAAACTGTCATTCCATTCAACTCTAGGTTGCAAGTCAGCTGATATGTCGTGATTCTTTTCATGTATTTGATCGTACGTACCTCTGTGCAACGTTATATGTATGGTATTTCCCAATAATACGGTAGGTTTACGGTCTACTTTATTTTCGAATTGAGGTTTGTAATGAAGTAGCCCATTCTGCGTTAATGGATAGCCTACGTCTTACATCAAATTTTGACATAATAGGCCTAAATAGCATATGACAAATACACGTAGGCCCTATTATAGGTTATAAGTTATTAGTCACAGAATTATAACCGAGGCCTAGCTTATATTACAGATTTCCATGGAAACGTCCAGATGTGTTAAAGAAAAGGGTTATAGCTGCGAACAATTTTATAAATCATGCTACTTGTTTCAATCAAATAGGAACAAACCACTGCTTAAAGATGATGCAGTACCTGCAATTTTCAATTTCCCACAGCATCTGCTTCAGCCACCCAAGAGAAACCGAGAGTTATTGAATGACACGTACAAGTTGAAGTACCGGTACGGTATCTAGACCTACTGTTACTTTTTTAATCAGCATAGGCATAAAATGTCACATTTTCCAGAATACGTTTATGATGTCAGTCGTGGAGGCGATAAAAAGAATTGGGCTTAAGGGATCTTCCCTGCAGGACCCTGTTCGTTTGCTGTATGACTTATATGAGGTCTAAGTTTCGACCTGCTTTGAAGAAGCTTGTAGTTTTACGTGACCGTTTACTTGTGATCATGAGCCAAGGGACATTTCACGTGGAATCCGAACCACAGGGCATGGCATTTCACTTCGAAAATCTCACATGCAATGACTGGTAATCGAACCCGGTCCACCGTGGTGAGAGGCGGATAGCTTGGTCGCTCCGTCACCACGCCCCATTGCTTTGAAGAATATTGAACAAGTGGTTGTTTTGTATAAATGAAGTATGGTATGTATTTTTATTCACTAAGCATCTATTTAATTGTTTAGTTGTAGGCTTATGCATATTCACACACATATGAATGCTACCTCATGTTAATAAAATGTTGAATACGGTACCAATTACCATATTAGCCTACTTTCGATTTTTGTAAAAAATGAAAGTAGACTTATGAGATCACTACAGGGCCAAAAATTGTGTGTCTGTCTGTGTGTGTGTATGTGTGTGGGTGAGTCTCTCTGTGTGTGTGTGTGTGCGTGTGTGTGTGTGAGTGTGTGTACTCTGAATGTCTGTCCCCCCTATCAATTCGAACACGGTGAAACTGAATTGAACGAAATTTGGTACAGAGGTAGCACTGGCAAAGGGCACCTCAGTGTCATGTTTTATATTGCCGCCATCTTTACCAAAACTTAATGGCGGCCACTCAAATGGTCAAAACGTAATAATGCATTACAACCAAACTAATAATCGGATCTTTACCAAATTAGGTATCAACGTTCCTTCATACGAGGCGCGTCTTGTGCCCAAACTACGAGGTCATCAACCATACTATTTCAGAATGGCGGCCGTGTGAATTATGCAAACTTTATAATCCATAACATGGGACCCACCAGTTCCGACTATCGAACCAAGAATCGTTTAATCTGTTTGAAACGACGTGGCCCGTTTGAAATTAAAAGTTTATATTTTAATATTATAGTCTAGAAGTGATTTTAAAAAGCTGAGTCGTCTCAGTTATTTGACAAGATGGCAGCTGATCTCTCGTTCTGACCTTTATTTTATTAATTTCAGTAGGTTGCATGCAATATAGGCTAGTGGTAACAAATATATGAACTTTCTATGAAATGAACTCGGTTTAAAATATACTCCAGTAAAGAAAACGTTTAGTCCAAGTCATGATTTGCTATAACGTGGTATATGTATTGGTTCCTAACGATCTATTAGAGTGTGCACGACTGGCTGAGTGGTCAGCGCGTTAGTCTTTAATCAGGTTGGCCGTGGTTCAAATCCTATCAGAGTTAGATTTTTTTCTTGATTTTTTTTTATATTTATTATTTCTTGAGTACTGAGACGTTATAAAATAAAGCATTATATGGTGCATTTTGAAATGGAAAATATATATTTAATTAAAACAACATTCACCACCGGAGTGACATCTAAGAGTAATTACTTGAACTATGTTATTGGTAACCACAGCCTTCTAGATAGGAGGTATGCTCTCTACCGGCCAGTTAGTGAACCCATGTCTACAGTATAATTGCGAAGGTTATTATTTTTGCCGATCGAGGGTACACATCCCCAAGATAAGGCGCGATTATCACGGCCAACGAGAATGACTGGCTCTGGTGAGTTTTCGTGACGTCAGCAATGTAGTTCTGTTGCACCACTGCCTGGTCTTCGTTTTACTGCCGGTGTGGTACTGATATCGCGCCAGGAGTTGGCAGTTGGGTTTGAACTGCTGATGTCTTCCCGCTCACTGCGTATCGCGCATTCCAAAAACATCAAGTTAGTCACTACTTGTTTCACTCACTCAGCACATTCCTTCTTTCACTGGCTGCGTGTCGTATGCTGCAACAACAGCGATTGGCATGCGGGAAGCCGATATATTTAAGTTTGGAATATGAGAGCCGCGCATGCGTACTGCAAGACCCCCCGCACCCCGTCTAAGCGTGTTGGACTGCCATCTCCTGACGCGATATCAGTACCTAGTCATCTTGTCTACATCATTGAACCTGTATAAACGTTGGTATTCATTTATCACTTGTCTTCACAGAAGGTATTGATACAAGTCGTTAGTCGGTGGGTAGTGTATTCCGCAGGTCTCTTCTATAAACGAATTAATTTATGTTCCGCCCCTTGAAACAACAATAAGTTAATGATATCTATACTGTGCTGCAAGATTCTTTGATCTAATTATACTAATATGCACATAATTTAACTCACAACGAAGGTCACAGAATCTACAACTCGACTTAATGTAGCCTGTTCGTTGCAGCTATTAAAGACACAACGAACCCTTGAATCCTAGTTCGCGTGGAGATTTGTAAGGAGTAACTTCAATAGGCGTAGTTTTGCAAACCTATACAGTATAATTTATCGTGTTTGAAAACACACGGAACATCTAAACTGCGTCCATTTTATGAAGATTGATATAAAATATTGCATTTCTGCTGCTTATGAATTGCTCTCGACTTAAACGTACAAGCATCATCAAGCAGTACCGGTACATTGCCTACGTCACAGAAGGGTTTGGTTTACGCGCCATGGCCTGTCTTTCTCGTTAGCCGTGCGCGATTACAAATTAGCTGTGTAATAGTTATATTAAATATGTTTCTCCCAGTGATACGTTTAGAGCAACGAAGTTTAAATTATTGTAAGTAGTCGGTGTTAATAAACTGAATACCTACGTTGTTTGGAGTGTTTACTAATGAAATTACAAAATGCTGGGGTAAATTATTTGAACGCCACTCCTCAAATCCAGTGTGCCAATTTGCACTTCGAATTGGAAGAAATTAGGAGATGATAAAGACAAAGAGTTATTACATTTAGGAGAAAGTAGGCTATATGTTCTTTCCTGAACATCTTGTTTTTTGTTTTTATTCTTAGTCATTTCCTGTCTAACCTTATTTTAATTTTATTTTAATGTACGTGCGGCTTGTATTTTTTGCCAGTAAGCCTATAGTTATTGTGTATGCGGATAAAAATAAGGATAAAGGGATAAAAATGATGAACAATCAGGCTGCAATATACTATTTTATGTAGGCATATATTCCTAGCCATTTTAAGTATCAAATTACTATGATATTTTGAAATATGTATTTCGGCTTAAGTTCCGTTTAGTTTACCGTTCGCCTAGATGTTCAAAAGTACCTCTTTTACTTGTATCTCGTTGTACGTACGTACATCATCCTTGCGTTCGTATACGTCAAACTCTCCTTTTTGACGTGCACTACCAGGCGTAACTAGGCGCACCAAAAACCGCACTTTGCTCCCTTACAGTCGGCATTCCAGTATTACCGTACCTAGAGTTCAATGGGATTCAATCATGCACGGAATTTGTTCCGAAAGCTGTTTCAAAAAACACAGAGTACGGTAGTATTTTTTAGCCATAGTGAAGAATTAAACAACGAGCAATGTGACAAAATTGTTGTATCAAAGTCAATACACAACCGCTTACACTGAAACAGATCCCATTTACGAATTCAGGCAGCCAAATAACATTCATAACCTACCTACTATAAACACATCAAAGAAATACAGTACTGGAAAATGTTTGAAGTTCACCAAAAATGTCCAAAAATCTTGTGGATAACTTGAGTAATCATGAGGCGAGAAAACTATGGAAATTCGGCAGTCTCCCACCTAAATCAGACAACTTACCAGATGTGCATCTTAGCTACAATTCCTCCCTCTCTTGTGTTACAATGCGACCACTTCGCAACAAAACTAACATTTTTGTCACGTGTAGGACGAACCCACGTTAAAGGAGGATTCTTATACACACCTTGTAAAATGATGGTTGGTTGGTTCCTCAGTTTAGGGGCTGCGATAACGCAGTCATGATCCTTGGCCCCGTGTACTTTGGGTGTGTGTAGAATCTGTCTGATAACCTGTGTTAATTGTGATGGCTGTATTAGTGTGTGTATCTGTTTTTTAATTCAAGTAAGAACTGCAACTTTGAATTTTTCAAATAGTTCCTACTTTTGGCGCCAAACGCCACCGTCAACGACTACTAGGAATTGTTCAGAACAAAGCTACTAGAGGCCACCGCAGTCGGCTCTTGGCAACGAACGTAGAAACCTAAGAGCGTTGTTTACGTTCTTAACCTATCCAATTTAGCTTCACACAGGTGAAATTAGTAGAAGTTTCTTTAACATGCCATAAATCTATGACATGGGACCGCCGGCTTCGAACCCGCCTTGTAAAATGAGACAATCTGTCGCGGTTAAACTGATCCAAGAAACACACTTCACTCCTGTACCGTCAAAAAATGAATACCGATACTGCAAACGTAGTGTGCTGGGCTGTACTGGTCACAATCACGTCTTCACATTTCTTCCTCTAAGTAGAGTCGCAGGCTTATGTTTACATACCTAGACTAACCACATGGTATAAAGCATCCGTACTTTCATCGTGGAGACGTAATTCTATTGTGTTTTCCTAACAAATCTTACCAAACAATTATTCCTAGCCTCAGTGGTGTACGTAGGATTTCTCTGTGGGTGGAAGTTCATTCATAGTTGTGTACTGTACATTCTTAAAACATTACTGTTATTTCGATTACTACCGTATTTACAAAAAGCAATAAAAGAACATTCTCAATGTATGTAAATTAAATTCATTAAATTTTCCATCACAATGAGCTTAGTTGCAAATACTATTCAAAATATGCTAAATTAATAGAAAAATTACCGGTAACTTACCGTAAAACGAGGTGAATGGGATCACTTTTGAACTTTGACTGTCTGTAACTCTTGAACCACCGAACTTTATTTCATGTTCTTTTAATTGAAACATGAGTCCGCATCAATAGATTGTATATTGTTGGTAAATATGCCTCTATCCCGAGAAATTAAGTGCATATACCTAATTAAGTGCGTGATCCCATTCACCACACCAGGTGGGGTGAATAGGATCACTTCTTCATTTCTATGACTAATCCTATTCAGTTGAACTGCAGGGTGAATGGGATCATTATTTAGTACTCTGGACTACTCCTAGAAATATCAGATCATATTTAAATTAAACTGTCGATGGTGAAATGACCTGTGAAACAATTTATTAAGTTACTTTAAAAATATACATATTTACTTGAATGACAACGTATTCACTACACAAATTATAAAATTGATGATAAACACAACTATAGGGTGTTATAATTGAATGCAAACTTAAGTTGCCCCCTACGGATATTTTCTGGGCCCTTCAGTCTCCCAACTATTTGCTCATAAGAGAAGCAAGTAATGTCCTTCACAGCTGGAAACACATAGATGTGTCCTTGGAAGTCTCTTGTGGATTTGCATCAAACAAACGTCTCTTTGAATTTCTTCTCATCTTTACAGTTTATAGACCGCAAAATTGGGCCTACAAAATAAAGAAGCTCGCTTGTGCCTTGTTTCCTGGTATCTGGAGGAAAACTTACTAGGACCCAGTCTCCTTTAGCACTTCATGGAATTGAGAATTTATTTGCCGCCTTCCAATACTTGGTCCTTATTCCTTATAGCTAACCTAGCTCTTTCTATAGAGTTAAGGTCAGATTTGCGGTGTACCTTGCTGTGTGGATCTGGTTTGTAGTGCCACGGCATACTCAAACTTAACATCAAAGTATCTGATCCTATTCCCCTGCCAGTCAGAAAAATAAGGCAGGACACAAAACAAATAAGATTTTATCACAACTGATAATATGCAAACTGAAGATGATACTTGAAATGAATTCACTAAACATTCCTTATCCAAATATAAAATACAAATTTTGCAAAATGCTAGTGCAAGCACATGTTCCACACAAAGTTATTTCACCAAGCTAATTTCGAAAAACTTTAGTTTCTGGTTGAATGTGTATACTGTTAAGTGCTGCCAACTTAAAAATTCTGTGCATGAGGCATTGTGCATGGCTAAACCTTATTTTGGCCCTGCTTTTTTTTTTATCGCGCTCTGGTTATGCAACTTTGGAAACGTAATAACAGTGGTGATAAGTTATTAAAAAAAACCTCTTCAATTCTAATCTCAGCATGTGTAGGCCTACCCTATATACCAAAAAAATAAAAATCATTCCTCTGGAAATCCCAAATTATCAAACGGCTGTCGGTCAATAATTACGGTAGTCCTACGTAATTAATCAATTCGAGGCTAATCGTCATGTTTCTACCCCCCCACAAAGAAAATACCGTACGGTACCGAAACGTATAGGCAATACCGTATTTTTGTGCAAATATGCGTCCTTTTTTAATTGTTCTGTTTATTAATTTTGAGGTTCGTATTCTTGAATATCAAAATGTGTACGACCAATGAGTGAACGTGGCTGTGCTCGAAATTAGGCCTAAAAACTGATGAATGCCTAAACACCAATAAGAACATAAAACTCAATTTGGTGTAAATACCGTAATTATTTCGGTATAATTAATTCCCAAGATGATCCTTCTTTGGTATAACTCGCATCTTCAGACACCTGTATTCAATTTAATCAGTGTTTCAGCGTATTATTACGTTTTGCCGCGTCTTCCTTACAAAACTAGCCTCGCAAAGGTGCTCTCATATTTATATTTAAATTGGCTTTTAAAACGATAACGCAGCTTATTTGTGCCAAGTACCAATGCCACCTAGAGAGAAAGCCTTGCGATACGATTTATGACGTCATAGCCTTCCGGCCGTCAGCGAGCGCGTTACCCAGCGCTGCTGCTATGAACAACCTGTGAGGAAACGCGACTGAGTGTTTATGTAAACAAGAGTTTAGTGCTTTTCAGTCGGTCAACACGAATGTACCCAAAAGAGATGGGTTATGCCCTAATCCTGAAATAAATTACATGAGATTAATAAAACACTAGGATGACCAGTTTCGATCGTCAAGCGATCATCATCAGATCCAATACACTTAGGCTATAAAATCTATGTTTGAAATACATGTGAAAATATTTACAATATGTACAATTATTTAGTTGCAGTATTGGTACTGCAACTGTCAGTGTATGCTAAATGCAGTATATATGTTAGGTGAAATGCTAAATGGTGATAGCTATCCGGAGATTGTACTTTAGAGAGATTATATGGTTGTAAACTATGGTTAAACTATAAAATTTTAGGCTAACTACTTATCTGATTGTCTTCCGTACTACAGCTATTCGCAGTTTTCGTGCTCACTTGAACTCGCTGTGCGGTCGACTGCGGTGGTTATCTTAACGACTGGTTTTTCCCTGCCTTCCCCCCCCTGTCCCTACGTGCTGTGAGGAGTGATCGTGATGTGTTTATGTGAGGTGTTGCCAACCTAGATAAGATGTATGTTATTGAATGAGGTGGATCTACAACTATTAAAGACCGTGGATTAGTCCTCGCCACGCGTGGAGCATAACCCATTCGAACTAAGCGTTGACGGTCTTATGAGGACGTCCCGGTACCTTTAATACTGCCTCTAATATGGGCCTTGGTTTATTGCAGAAGAAAAGTACATCGTACACCTGATCCAGATAACATTTACCTATTAAAAAACCCCTAATTTCCCCCCTTTTTTTATCTAGCTTGGCTGTGTCGCTAAATTGTGTTTTGTTTCCGACAGGGTGTGTTTTTTAGTAGCGTGAAGAGGGGTGAGCTCTCCATGAACGTGTGTTCATTTAGATTGTTGGGATTGTTTCGTTTGGCTAGGTGTATCTCGATTGCTTCCTTTATGTCAAGAGCTCTGCCTTTCGATTCGTGATGGATTATTTTAAGGTCCGACTCTATGTTGGTAAAGCTATGCCCTGCGTCACACATATGTTCGCACACGGCTGAATGTGTTCCGTATCTTATCGCATTTCTATGTTCATTATAACGTGTGTCTACTCGCCTTCCACTCTGCCCGATGTAATTAGCTTGACAATCGGTGTCTTGGCACGTTATAGAATATACCCCTGACCTTGAATACGGGTCACGTTTATTTAGATTACTATTTAGGAGGTGCCTAGCGGTTGTGTTTTTCGTCGTGAAAGCTATCTTTATGCCTTGCTTTTTGAATAGGTTAGTGATTTTATATGTATTCGCATTCACATAGTTGAAACGCGCAAATTTTTTCTCATTACTGTCCGGTTTGGGAATCGTTTTATCTTTATTTTTATGTTTGGCTATAATTTGATTTATTTTGCTTGGCGAGAAGTTGTTTTCCTTTGCTATTTGCATAATAGTTCTTATTTCCTTATTATAGTTGTCTTTTGACATGGGTATGTTTAAAGCCCTGTGCACCATTGAATTGAAACCCGCTAGTTTGTGCGTACTGGGGTGATTAGACTGATTGTCGATTGCATGCGAGGTTTGTGTTGCTTTCCGGAATATGGAATATGAAAGGTCGTTGTCTTTACGTTCAATAGTTATATCGAGATAATTTATTTTCCGGACAGTAATGAGAAAAAATTTGCGCGTTTCAACTATGTGAATGCGAATACATATAAAATCACTAACCTATTCAAAAAGCAAGGCATAAAGATAGCTTTCACGACGAAAAAAACAACCGCTAGGCACCTCCTAAATAGTAATCTAAATAAACGTGACCCGTATTCAAGGTCAGGGGTATATTCTATAACGTGCCAAGACACCGATTGTCAAGCTAATTACATCGGGCAGAGTGGAAGGCGAGTAGACACACGTTATAATGAACATAGAAATGCGATAAGATACGGAACACATTCAGCCGTGTGCGAACATATGTGTGACGCAGGGCATAGCTTTACCAACATAGAGTCGGACCTTAAAATAATCCATCACGAATCGAAAGGCAGAGCTCTTGACATAAAGGAAGCAATCGAGATACACCTAGCCAAACGAAACAATCCCAACAATCTAAATGAACACACGTTCATGGAGAGCTCACTCCTCTTCACGCTACTAAAAAACACACCCTGTCGGAAACAAAACACAATTTAGCGACACAGCCAAGCTAGATAAAAAAGGGGGGAAATTAGGGGGTTTTAATAGGTAAATGTTATCTGGATCAGGTGTACGATGTACTTTTCTTCTGCAATAAACCAAGGCCCATATTAGAGGCAGTATTAAAGGTGCCGGGACGTCCTCATAAGACCGTCAACGCTTAGTTCGAATGGGTTATGCTCCACGCGTGGCGAGGACTAATCCACGGTCTTTAATAGTTGTAGATCCACCTCATTCAATAACATACATCTTATCTAGGTTGGCAACACCTCACATAAACACATCGCGATCACTCCCCACAGCACGTAGGGACAGGGGGGGGAAGGCAGGGAAAAACCAGTCGTTAAGATAACCACCGCAGTCGACCGCACAGCGAGTTCAAGTGAGCACGAAAACTGCGAATAGCTGTAGTACGGAAGACAATCAGATAAGTAGTTAGCCTAAAATTTTATAGTTTAACCATAGTTTACAACCATATAATCTCTCTAAAGTACAATCTCCGGATAGCTATCACCATTTAGCATTTCACCTAACATATATACTGCATTTAGCATACACTGACAGTTGCAGTACCAATACTGCAACTAAATAATTGTACATATTGTAAATATTTTCACATGTATTTCAAACATAGATTTTATAGCCTAAGTGTATTGGATCTGATGATGATCGCTTGACGATCGAAACTGGTCATCCTAGTGTTTTATTAATCTCATGTAATTTATTTCAGGATTAGGGCATAACCCATCTCTTTTGGGTACATTCGTGTTGACCGACTGAAAAGCACTAAAGTCTTGTTTACTAAGGCAACACTGAAAATATGGCTTCAAACACCACAATGAGTGTTTATGTATCAAATTACGTTCTACAGACGCGAATAAATAAATAACGAAACCATAAATTAAACATATGGTCAGAAGTTAATGCGATCGATACATTACTCTAGCTAATAAATCGACGTTTTCGATCATAATCGATAAGTATGCATTTCGAACCTTGCGAGTGTGAACTTGACCGAAAACACTGATGTCTCAATAAATGCGATATATAGAAGAATTCATTAAAAAACTTGACAAATATTCACCCCATTTTAACGTGAGATGTCAACTACACAACGAGAAGAAAAGACACAACAAATAACCAATTAATCTGTAACAGTTAAAGCAGAAATTAATATCTACAGTATAGTCAATCATATCTGTCCAAAGGTCTAGGTTTGATTCCCATCTCTGCCGAGAAATTATTGTTGTTTTAAGGGGCGCAATTACGAGGTCATCTGCCCCTAAAAATATAATTCTGATTTGATTGTGGAACGAAATTCACTCAGCCTCATGAGTTAAAACTGAACTGAGAAGAAGTGGGTTCGATTTCTCCTTTCTCCTCCAGGTAAATGCTGGGATTGTTCCTAGCAGAAGACCATGGTCACCTCCTTTCCAAGGGCAGATGACCTCGTAGTTCCTCTCCTTAAAACTACAATACCGTACCTAACCTTCCCAATTCTAGCATCACAATACATACATACAAATTCTACCCATATCCAAGTACACATGGCTGATGACAGTGATGTCATAACCCACTTACAAAACAACAACAACAACAACTAGCCACAGAAAGTTTTCATGCATGATATGAAAACAGGTAGTAATGGCATGCCTATGAAAGAAAAGGTTACCTACTGAAATGGAACAGAGCAGCAGTCATGAGACATGAGAACATTTACAAAAGAGGAAACTTTTTGTTGTTGATGATTCATATAGGGGCATGATGATGTGGTAATAATTTAGAAACAAACACTTGATATAGAGTAATCCTACAGTAACAGTTTTCATATGGCAATATTTACAATATCAGGCATGACATAAGCTTACCCGACAATACATAAAACATGCTAATTACCAGTGATCTTAGCACTTTGTTCTCAACAGAATACAGTGAGTAATCTGCAAAAACATGTTGTTCTCATATTTTCTATGTTACACAAACTGTGCTGTTTCGTAAAAAATAATAATAACTAAAAGATGACCATACGTATCCTTCACTAGTTAAATAAATATCCATATCCAAGTACACATGGCTGATGACAGTGATGTCCTAACCCACTCACAAAAAAACAAGTAGCCACAGAAAGTTTTCATCCGTGATAAGAAAACAGGCTAGCAATGGAATGCCTATGACAGAAAAGGTTACCTACTGAAATGGAACAAAGCAGCAGTCATGACACATGAGAACATTTACCAAAGAGGAAACTTGTTGTTGATTCATAAAAGGGCATGATAATGTAATAATTTACAAACAAACACTTGATATAGAGTAATCCTACAGTAACAGTTTTCATATGGCAATGTTTACAATATCAGGCATGGCATAAGCTTATCCGACAATACATAAAACATGCTAATTACTAGTGATCTTAGCACTTTGTTCTCAACAGAATACAGTGAGTCATCTGCAAAAACATGTTGTTCTCATATTTTCTATGTTACACAAACTGTGCTGTTTTGTAAAAAAAAAAAAACCTAAGAGATGACCATATCTATCCTTCACTAGTTAAATAAATATAGCCTTTTCAAAAGATCCTTTCCACTTTTCAATACAAAATTGTTGTATTCCCTATTATATTGATAGCACTGAATGAAAGTAGAACGAGCAATAACATTCTCTATACCGGTAGTACATGAATTAGCCAAAATACTTCAACAAACGTTGAGAAATAAATCAGGGAATGATGTTTTAATAGATGTTTCCTCCTCCGCTGTCTGTGACTCACCCAGCCATCCCAAATAGGATCACGACTTATGTAGGCAGAATTCCAGCTGTGGCCACCATTGTCCACATCAATCATCATCAAACCGGTATTGCCAACCTCGCCCTTACGGTACTATGCTGCACCAACACCCTTCGATTTGTCAAATCCAATGGTTTTTGACGCGTCCAGATCAATGGTTTTGTCAACCGTGCCCCGCTGGCTGCACTCGGCCAAAGCCGCTCCTACACCGACCATTCTAACCTTCGTTTTGTGGTATCCAATGGTTTTTGACAATGGTTACATCCTAACGTGTCCAGATCAATCGTTTTGTGTCAACCGTGCCCCGCCAGCTGCGCGCAGCCAAAGTCGCACCTGCACACGACCATTCTAACCTTCGTTTTGTCCAATCCAATGTTTTTTGACAATGGTTACAGCATAACGCACCCAGATCAATGAGTTTTGACAATGCATCCCGATGATTTCTTTGATCAACAGTGATTTTGTATCTCACATGTTGGGAACAATGTGTGCGCACCGGAGCGTGCAGCTAGAGTGGACCGTAATGACAGTTGAACGAGATGCAAGCGCTGTAGAAACATGGCAGCCGTTTTTAAAATAGCAATAAATAAAAACACATATTTATGAACTTAAGCACATATATGAGGTTCAGTAGTGACAATTCAAATTGAAATCAACGGTAGCGATGAATGAAGATAGAACGCGCGATAAAATTCTCTACAATACATGAATTAGCCAAAATACCTTTTGAAACGATGAGAAATAAATCAAGGAGCGATGTTTTAATAGATATTTCCTCCTCTGCTGTCTGTGACCCACCCAGTCATCCCAAATAGGATCACGACTTATGTAGGCAGAATTCCAGCTGTGGCCACCATTGTCCACATCAATCATCATCAAACCGGTATTGCCAACCTCGCCCTTACGGTACTATGCTGCACCAACACCCTTTGATTTGTCCAATCCAATGGTTTTTGACGCGTCCAGATCAATGGTTTTGTGTCAACCGTGACCCGCTGGCTGTGCTCGGCCAAAGCCGCTCCTACACCGACCATTCTAACCTTCGTTTTCTGGTATCCAATGGTTTTTGACAATGGTTACATCCTAACGTGTCCAGATCAAGGGTTTTGTGTCAACCGTGCCCCGCTAGCTGCGTGCAGCCAAAGTCGCACGTGCACACGACCATTCTAACCTTCGATTTGTTCAATCCAATGTATTTTGGCAATGGTTACAGCCTAACGCGCCCAGATCAATGAGTTTTGACAATGGTTACAGCTTAATGCATCCCGATGATTTCTTTGATCAACAGTGATTTTGTATCTCACATGTTGGGAACAATGTGTGCGCACCGGAGCGTGCAGCTAGAGTAAGCCGTGATGACAGTTGAACGAGATGCAAGCGCTGTAGAAACATGGCAGCCGTTTTTAAAATAGCAATAAATAAAAACACATATTTACGAACTTTAGCACATATATGAGGTTCAGTAGTGACAATTCAAATTGAAATCAACGGTAGCTATGAATGAAGATAGAACGCGCGATAAAATTCTCTACAATACATGAATTAGCCAAAATACCTTTTGAAACGATGAGAAATAAATCAAGGAGCGATGTTTTAATAATTATTTCCTCCTCCGCTGTCTGTGACCCACCCAGCCATCCCAAATAGGATCACGACTTATATAGTCAAAATTACAGCTGTCAGCGCTATTGTTCAAATCAATCGTCATCAAAACAGTACGATGACAGTTCAGCCGCTAGTGCGCATCTTTAGTGCGCACACTTAGTTCATTACATCGTGCACCGAATTGAATCGTTTATTCACCATGGATTGTGGAAATTGCCTCATAACGATCTGTAATTTCAATCAGCGATTCTATGATCAACTTTTCCCCGCACAACTGTGGGTTTGAAAATGTTTACAGCCTAACGCACCGAGCGTTTTGTGTCAACCGTGTCCCACTAGCTGCGCGCGGCCAAGGTCGCACCTACACCCGACCATTCTAACCTTCGTTTTGTCTAATCCAATGGTTTTTGACAATAGTTACTGCCTAACGCATCCAGATCAATGGTTTTTGACAATGGTTACAGCATAACACGTCCCGATGAATGTTTTTTTTTAATCAACAGTGTGTGCTGCTAGAGTATGCCTTGTTGACAGTTCAACGAGATGCAAGCTCTGTCAGAACATAGCAACCATTTATAAAAAGATCGATAAATATAAACACATATTTATGTACTTTAGCACATAACTTATATGAGGTGCAGTATTGACCAGGTTTCCTAATTTCAATGTTGATGCAAGTGTATAAGCTGCATTCTACTTTCATTTAGAATTAATATTATATTATTTACAGGGTGGATACATTTTTAGGCATTTGCACCTTCAACAGTCCTTATGCGAACAGTTCCTAAAAATACTCTCTAGCACATATGTTACATTAGATTAAAACTTTTAAAATAGGCCTACATTAACGTTCATCCAATGAAACTAGATGTAAAGAAACTTGCAAGACTTCATTCAGTCCATTGTTAAAAATCTGAACAAATAAAAATTTGTTCCAGTGAAACATTCTTCAGATTGTGTTCCATTTTATCTGTGAAATTGAAACAAAAGCCCTCTTAGAAATTGTATGTTAAAATTGCATGAAATATCCCATTTAAAGCGACCCTCTCCATTCTAACCTTCGCTTTACAACCAACTTTCTCCAAAACACTCTGCTGGTTGTAGAGCTATTTACCACTTTCTGGACTGGACGTTTAATGTTACTGTACACAGAGGTTATTAGTTGCATTTTAAACTGACATCTCCACTATAGGACAACTTCTTGCAATCAGTTCAACGTTTGGTATGCTAACACTACATGCCTCAATAATTTCAAGAAATGGTCACCTATTGAAAATGCCAATTCATTGTTCATCCTATACTTCAGTGGCGGCCGGTAATAAGGTTGCAGTGATACACAACGACCAGATTAATTCAATAAAACAATTAATACCGTATTAATATTTTTAGTAATAAAAGCTGTACGTTTACTTTTATATGCATAGGAATTAATAATTCTGTTCTTTAATAATTCAGGAAATCTTATAGTAAGTTACTGTGAACTGTCTGAGAAAGCAAAGCGCGCCAACCGTTTAGGAGTGCTCGTTACCAGGCCCGAGCTCTGACTAGATCTCGATAGTGAAGGGTATGGCAGAAATGCTAGACCGAGTAGGTCCTATCCCAATAGTTAACTCGGCTGATCGTTGCTTCCTGATTGCAACAAGGGAGCCGAGGAGCGGACGGAGACATCTGAGATGCTCCGTCAACTGCCGATACCATGTCTTGCAGGTTTTCATGTAGCCAACTTTTTAATCCGGTGATCCAGTGGCAATGTGATGTTCTCTGAACTGCGGCATTCGTGATGAATGAGGTACATCCGTTTTACCGCACAATTGAATACAGTTTTCTTTGATATCAAGCATTATCCCCCCCCCCTTAATGAAAAAGGACAACACCCATAACAATTATCCACCAGCCGCCACTGCTATACTTACAGATTAGTAATTAGCCATGTAAAGATGTGGATCAAGTAACACAATATTAATTGAACCAGAAGGTCATTATCATGGTGCGCCCTGGAAATCGCGGCAAACTATGGCGTCATTTGGCTGGTCAGGTGCGGAGCGAGTGGACCTTGCAATACCCTGCTCCGCTGACTCATATCGTTAGATCACACGTGTTTTGTCATTTATATGAATGTGTATCTGCAAAGCTTAGAAGTTAGTGTTGCACGTTTAGTGAGTATTGTGATTACTGTGATTGTTGGTCATGCCTAGACACCAATTGACACAACGCGAACGTGTGTATATCCATAATTCGTATATGAAAAGCAGAAAGTCTTGTTCTTAAACAAGATTAAAATGTCGAATCAAGTTTCCAAGAAGACCTGTGCGTAATGCCAGTACAATATAGGAGGCTCGCCAAACGATTCAAGAAAACAGGCACGGTAAATAATAAACATTTTAACAGACAACGTTGTGTTCTTACAGAACGGGGACACCAAGAGCCAGCTGATGAGCCAGCTTGGTGTCCTAGGCGAAACCCCACACAAGACACGGCACAAACCTATCAGAATTGCTGAGATTGTTGTCCATTCTTTCATCAGGAGATGTCAGGTGTGTGTTACAAGAGAGGGAGGACATTTTCAGCATCGACTATGAGCACTGTACATATTATTGAACATGGTTGGTAAAAGTGTTCAAGTGTGCACCAACCACCGACTGAACATTGTACGCGTGCCCGCGATCTGCGCCAGTCAACGCCGGCTGAGCTTGCCGTGTTTACCGGGGCGCACAATGATAACGACACTGTACATACAATGAAAGAATATTGTAAAATTCCTAATTTCTACTGAACGGCCATGAACAGTTATTGGACAAGCTTCCTCCTCTTATGCTGAGCCAAAGTTTTGGGTGAAAACCTGTCGTTAACATTGTGTACAAAATTATTAATCAAGATATTACTGGCAGTGCCCAGTACAGTCTTTTCAATTAATGCCCTGGCGTGCTTTGGGCAGCTGTGCCCCATAAACAGTACAGTGGGCAGACATCTTTGTGTTACATTCACCAAAACACTCTGCTGGTTGCAGTGATGCAAAAATTCTGTCTTGTAGCTATTGAGTAGCTTACTCATAACAACAAAAGTAAATGCAGCACAGTTGACTACATCTGCATGGGGATAGCATAGTCCTGCTCGGTTATTGGCATTTATTAGGCTGGCGTGATCACTCTGGCCTGCATCATCGCAAAGAAAGACTTTGCAATAATTGCAATCATATCGCTTTAAAAAACCATATGAGCAATAACCACTGATATAGTGTAAGAGAGGCCAATTTTCATCTTGTAGGACTTCTATATCACTATCATCAGCAACACAAGCATCAAAAGCACTTATGTCACATGTCTTGTCTTCTTCAAAATACTCACTCACTGCAGCATTGAGGTCCAGGATGCTCTGAAGGCGCAATTTATTCTCCACCTCAAACACTTGCCTCAGGGAAATATTGTACTGGCTCCCTGCCAGTTGTTGATATTTTCCAAATCGAGCTTCTAGGTTATCTGTCTGTATTTTGCCTGGTAGGAAGAAGCTATGGCCTTTCTCAGAGAGACAAAATTGTGCCATTTCAATCATGCACTTGGTAGAAAGGGTGATTGCCGCATGTGTTTCCTTGCTCAGCTTTCCAGGCGAGGCAATTGTTTTCCACATATCTAGCCATGACACGATTTCCTGGAGGCACTCGATATGAGAAGAGTTGGTCGTTATTGGTTCCTGAAGAGGATTCCTAAGGCGTTTTCCTTTCCATAGGGTCTTAACGTTCATGATGTCCCACCATCTGCAAATCAACTCAATAAACTGTGCAGTACTGTCCCAGGAGGGCAAGTTCTTCTTCGGCCCAATCTCCCTTATTGCCACAGCTAGAGGTTTATTAAAAATTTGCAGAGCTAGTGGAACATTCTGTCGTTCCAAATTGGTAGGGTACAGGGATTTCAGAGTCAAGTTAAATCCATATTTCAGGAGATTGTTCTTCTCTAACACATGCAACTCCTTCAGTGAACCAAATGATGCAATCTGTAGTCTGTCATGCTCTGTCAAATCTGGAAAATGCAACTCTTGGTGCTTTGCATTCAGCCAGTTATTTCGAATACATTTGAGAATGTGCACAGTGTCCATTGCAAAGAAAAGCTTTCTGTGTGCATCTTTGGGGTGACTATAAATGTAATTTAATTCGGGTGGATCGCTCAGGATAGATACAGCTTTCCTATTAATAGCACTGTTGTCTGAAATCAGTGATAGAACTTCAAATCCGACTTCTTCCAGTCCAAGAATGACTTTCTTCATCATATTGAATAATGCTTCACCTCGAATGTTCACAACGGGCATGATGTGAGCAACATCCTTGTATGAAGAAAGCAAGCTGTGGACCATAAACACATAAGCACTTGTTGCACACTCATCGCTATTTACAGCACTACCTACAACCCTTCCCTTTTTGTAGTCCAACTGGGGTTTAATGTGAACCTCATCCATCGAAAGGAGGACTAGTTGATCTTCTTCTGATAAGAGTGAAAATTTCTTTCTCATATACAAAAGAAAATTATCACTTTGCTCCTGTATAGGATTCGTCAAAAGCTTGGAACACACTAATTTCAAGGTACGGGGTGCAGGAAGAGTGACATTTCCTGAACCTCTTATAAATCTATAGCAGTGAGGAGAAATAGAATGAACCAGCGATGAGAATACAAGCAATTCCCAGGAATAGTTTTTCACTTTACGCTTTGTTAGCAAGTGAACTTGCTCTTTTAAGAAGTCTAATGTATCCTTCTTCTCAGGGAACTTACTCTCCAAGTTCTTAAATAAACTGTCCATAACAGATACAGTATCCTCAACACTTTGATGTTCATATGCATCAGGATCAGCATACACTGAATGGGCATTCCTTATAAGTTCTTCAATTTCTAGCACTGTACCTAACTGTCTTGGTAAAGACATGTTTTTACAATGTTTCACTTCTGTATTCGATACATACAAGGAGGCACTCAAACCTTCTGTTATCTTAATGCAGCAACGCAAGTGTGGACTAGGATTTTCCTTCATTAAAATAAAATATATACAACATTCCTCTTTAATACAATTCCACTCAGGATGAAGACTCACACTGTTTAACTTCACCTTCAGTTCCTGAAAGTTTCTAAATGAAACTGCTTCCAGATTCTCCGCCAATGTCGGCATACTTTCAGCGAGAGCGATAAACTTTCATTATCAATCCTACGCCTCCTATCATCTGGATCTTCTCGGCAGACAGTTGCAGTGTCAGTTAAATGCTCTGGGCAGTTGGGGAACTGAGACGGGACTGCTCCTAGGAATTTAATTCGAACATTAACTTACGATACAATCATTTTATCACCTTGCATTACATTAATTACTCTATTTATTCTAAATTTATTCAATCTCCAACCTGATTCACACACCTCTTCCCCCACCCCAATAAGAAATGTAGCCTAATGAATTAGATTACTGCAATAGAAAAAAAACCCTAGATTAATCAGGGCCTGCTACAGGTTATCGGTCTCTAACCTCATGCAGTTAGCTTGCAATATAAATATGAATACTATCCATATTAACACCCACTTATACCTCCCACTTGAAATTGATAGCCCCATAAAACAAATAAACCTAACCTACAACATTAGCCTGTAGCACATAATTTAGGTTAGAAAATTCTGACTTCTACATCTAAATGAATTTTCGTGAACAGAAGAGCTAGCCTATGCTATAATTTAGGGGTAGGACTATTTGCTTACTAACCTTTAATCAGTCTCGGTTTATACAACGGAGCAGTAACTAGCTTTCCATTCTTTTCATCATACATACTAGTGGTCCATTGAATTTCATGTGGCTTGAAATGGATGCCACAGACCTACAAGAAAAGAGACTTGGTTACAAAGTTCCTTCCTCCCATTATACTAAACTTGTGAGAATTGGAGCATAAGTATTGATTTAACACGTACCATGGAATATTTCGTAGTGCCCCCGTAATTGAATTATGTAGAGACCACGGTGGCTATATTTGAAATTATGATTAGAGTTATGGCTGTCATAGTTATGACGTGGGTAGTCATGACGTAAGCACGGATGACGTAAATGTTATGCCAGCAAGCTACTTGAGCTGAGATTCTCAGTGACGTCAGCTTTTTAGTCCAGAATGTTCCAAGATGTACGACGCAGTCGCAGGAAACGAGGAATTCTGCTGAGGAAGAAACTATGCTATTGGAGGAGAGGCATGAACCAATGAACGATAGTTTAAAGGAAGACGGAGATTGCTGAAACTATGGTATTTTTATGACTTTTTGAATGCAGAATTGTGGAAATACATTTGCAGTAAGAGCATTGATTTGGAATTTTGGTGAAATTTATTTTCAGTTTTTGAATTTTGAAAATCCGTCATGTATTAACGAAGTTGGAAGTTCTAGCGATGACGCAGTATCACGCTTTGGAAGGGATGGTAACGCCCCTCGAGAAGGTAATAAAAGGGCTTGCGCAGAAGAGAGGAACCTCTTCTCTCCTCTTCTCTTTCGTTCGCTGATCATTCTGAGATCTAATGCTCAGATCATCGAAGTATTTGTGAAAGTCATTTTCTTATATATTCAATATAGTGAGACTTCAAAGTGAACAGCAAGTGAAAAGAATCGTTTTTATAACGCGTGGCGAGGCCACTATGTTAACGAGATACAGGTCAAACTAGGTGAAGTTGAAACGGACCTTAGAAAGCTTCTATAAGTTTAACTTCAAACAGTTAGCGGTCTCCGATAACATAATTGTATTGTGCAGTACTACATGCAATTATAGAAAAAAGCTGAACAATTTCGACCGAGTACTTCAAAAGATATTAGCAACTTTATACGACTGGCAAAAGTGATTATCTCACCACTAGAGAAACACTTTTGTATAAGCCAGAAGCAACGCAAGGCTAACGCTGCGAGTGGAGTAGAAAGACTTCAGATTGCTTGCTTACAGAACAATACAGTATAATGGAGCATTTGAATACGGCAGTTTGTTCTTCTGACACTACAACTGAAGTGCAGATGGAAGGCTAAGAAGGCTTATTGCAATTGGGACATACTTCATTGGAGTAAGATAGCGACATGGAACTTCGCTAATTGCTATTCCACATAAGCGAACATGCGGTGAATACCATCTACACCCATGTTTCGTAAGTAAAGGCTGAATACCATCGAACAGCCATAGAAACAATTTCATACTCTGAATATGAATAATTTCTTCGGAAATTTCTACAAAACGTCATGATGATTGTCTACTGGAACTTCAGGGAATTTTTCAAGAGAGGTCAGGGTAGTCCCGACTCACAAAGAAGATTATTGCCGGAAGGATGTCTATTCGTTTTCGAGGAGCAGAGCGATTCACGGAGAAGGAAGCAGTTCGATTCTCCGAAGGTGCTATTTCCTATTTCGAGGATGGAGCTCAGCTTTAACGTGGTGAAATGGATCCATCAGCAGTCTTCTTTGGGGAATTTTCCTCTGGAACGTCAATCGGCAGATAAGGTAGTCGTGAACGTTTATTGTATTTGAGTATCATAGTAATGTTTGAGCAACCATTTTTCCCATATTTTTATCCTCATGTATTTTGCCTTATTTTCTTGTTGAGATTCTTATTCTCAGTACATCTTGATGAGTTTTGCATTTTTCGACGATTTATTAAGACATTGTTATGTCATGGGCATAGTTAACGATTTTGAATCAGTTGAAACTGATATTTAGATTTTTCAGTAATTAATTTATTTTTGTAGTCACGATTTGACTGTAAATTAATGATTTTTATGGCAGATTTAAATTCAGACAGCGTGTCACTTTATTAAAGTAATTCTACCCCAGTTTAATTACTTTGAACAATTTTCTGTCATCATCAAGAAGGAAGAACATTTAAATGATTTTAGAGCGTTAAAATCTTACGTTATCGACGATCTTGGAAATACTAGTCGTTATTTGTATTGATTGCAACACAGACATTTATCGTCAGTTATGAATGAACATTGCATCATAGATACTTTTGTGAAAGAGTAATGTTAATAATGAATTATTGAATGCATTAAAGTCAAGTACTTTTGTTAGGAGTTTTTCTCAATTAGAGAATTATATAGCGATGTTTGCATTCCCCAGTCTAATTGGATTCTATTCGACTACTTTGCAGTTTAGTCGCACTTTATTTGAAGATAGTATTTTCATACTACATTTTCTTTTAAGATGTTAGTCTTAAATTTTGATAGACCAGATAGGCGTATATAAGCGTATTCACTATTAAATTTGTTTGTGATTGGCAAGTTTTGACTTCATTTCAGTTCATGAATGAAATCTACGAAGGTTAAACAGAAAAACAGTTTTGAAACAATTTATGATTATAAAATTTTTAAGTGGAACTATGAATGTATAATCGCTAGTGCAGCGCGTGTTGAAAGTCGCTGAAATATAATGCCCTTGAATATGAAGGAAGTTCCCACAGGAATAAATGTTAAAGAATTATTTGTGGAAGTTTTGTAAGTGATGTGAAAGTTGTAAATGCCATATAGATTAATATATGATGATTTTGGGCATATTTTTAATGCAGATTGTGCATTAACTTGTTAGCGAAGGATTTTCCGCTGGAGTAAGATTGTTATAGTTCGTTGAAAATTAATCAAGTGATTTACTGTTATAATTAACACGAGTTTTGAAAGAATTTGAGACAAGATGTTGAATGAAGGTTGCCGTCACAAATCATTATTAAAAAACTTTATTAAACCAAATTGTGACATTAACATGTATAACTAACCTTCATTGGTCGATTATATTAAACAGGATTATAAAATTACCAACCGAATGAACATGTGGCTAATGTATTTATTAAATTAATAATTTAAACAATTTAAATATTAATATTGTAAATAATTGTTGTAAATATTTTTGAAAATAATGTGAAACGAGAGTGATGTTAAAGGCGTGCTTATAATTTTTTTTTATTGTCTTTGACAAATATTATAAACAATTTCGAATTGTTATAAATAATTTATGTGATTTTGTTATAAACATTTAAGAGCTAGTTAAACATTTGGATTGAAGTTAACAAGTTTAAAAAATTAATGTAATGATCCATTAGGATGTGATCAAAGTACTTGAAAGATTTGCGTAAATGTAATGTGAGTTGTCTTGTAAGACATTTAAAAGCTTGAGAGTGCAGGCTGGATTCTTACGTAACATAGCGTGTGAGAAGGGAGTGCATTTGACCGGTATGCAGCAGGCTGGAAGGTAGCCCGCAGCTGTGTCAACATATGGTTTTCAGAGAGTGAGGTCGTACACTCTGGCCTTGCGACTATAAATATCATTCTCTTGTTTATTAAAAGGAAACAAATGCTATATATATGTCACACCCTGACGTCCTTTTCCAATCCAATAGTGTTTTGAATATTACGGTATTTGGAGCTCTTGGGAGCTGAAATGTTTTATATATCATGTTGTATAATAATTTTGCAAGTCCTACTGGAGGACGTAGTCAGATTGACTTGGGCTACTGATAGCCACGTATATTTTGTTGTGTTAGGAAAATCAGACCCTTTATTAGAAATAAAGCTTTTGTACAGTTCAAAGTTCTCGTCTTCGTTTCTGGTTCATTTTTAAATGTCATGGCGGAGATTATTGTGTGAACAGACGTTAGTGATCCTGTTGTCAACTCAAACCCCGAGATAATTAAGAGGTAAGCAACGGTAAGTATGCACCCCCGTCTATTTTGGTGTGTTCCACAATGATTTCCAGTGAATTTCTGTGCTCTTATCTCGATAGTGTCTGTCAGTGCCATTTTCATTGATGTAACTGTGCCGGTGCGATTGATAATTGGCAATCCGATTGAGGGGGCGGATATCTGACAGCCTACTATCCAGGTAAACGGGGACAGAAAGATTGGCGATCCAAGAGCGTGGGGCTGAGTCAACAGTAAGATTGACCCTAATATGTGGGACGAATTCGACAAAACTGGATTACCAGGTTGAACACCAGAAAGATTGACAAACCTAGAACGTGAGGTTCGATTAGACTCAAATAAAGAGGTTGATTCTTTGTTAGATGTCTAGGCCAATTGTAGTAGTTAAGAGTGTGATTATATAGGAATTAAATGTTGTATTGTATTAGGAAAATTACACTCAGAAAAGATCAGATCTTATACAACTTGAGAAAGGTTAAATGGGCAGGAAACTTAGAAAAATCGCCTATAATCGGGAATCTTATTTTATTTGACCGGCTTATGACATTTTAGTCATATTAAAGATAAAATTAATTATTTGGATTGTAAATGTAAATTATTTGTGTTAGGATATTTTAAAATGAGCCAGAGAAATTTGAACATGTGCTTGAGTTTGTTTCAACATGAAGTATCTTCGAATATTAATTATAAGGTAGTTATAAGTTAGATTTAAGACAGAAAATTGATCAAAAATTATATATATGGTGAAAAGTGTTGCTCAAACGTTGTTATTTTGCTCTTTTGATGTATGTCCCTACAGCAATCCATTTTGAATAATAATATTATAATGGCAGATGAAAGTTTGAAGAAAATGTTAGAGGAGATGTATGCTAATTTAAATGCAAGAATGGAGGAAAATAATAGTAATTTGTCTGCTAGCATGAATAGTAGTGTGAAGCAGATGCTGAATGAAAGCATAAAGGAGATGGAAGCTAGGAATACTAGTCGAATGGAGGAGAATGCTAGTAATTTAAATGCAAGAATGGAGGAGAATGCTAGTAATATGTCTGCTAATTTGAAGGGTATCCAAACTAGTGCTGCTAATTTGGAGGATAATATGTCGCGTTTACAGATTAATACCCTAGGAATTGAAAATACTGTAACTGACATCCGCACAGATGTATCTAATGTCCATAAAAATGTTGATGATGTTAAAAATGATGTGTCTAAGGTACAGAGGGACCTTACAATGTTAAATTTAGATGTAGCTAATGTCCGAGGGGATATTGCTTGTGCAAGAGCCGAAGTAGTTGTTGTCAAAAACGATGTAGCGACTGTCCAAGACAAGGTCGAGGAAGTCCAGAAAGAAATTCAAAAAGCTAGAACAGATGTATCCAATGTTCAGGTAGACATTAACAACATTCATGCGGATATAACTGAGGTGCAAAGTGATGTAACTAAGATTCAGGTAGAGGTCAACACAGTTTTCGTAGATATCACTAAAGTCCAAACTGATGTCAATAAAGTCAGGGAAGAAATCGAAAACTCAAAAACTCTTTGTACGCGTAATATAACTGCATTAACGACTAGGTTAGTCGATGAATCGGTTAGAACAACAACGTCTTTAGCAGAGTTGAAGTATGACGTAGAGGTCATGAGAACACAGGTATTAGACCACAATAGAGTATTAAAAGAGGATATCGAAGTAGACATAGCCGAGATGTTAACAGCAAACGTAGCGGTATGGAAAGACGAGTGGAATAAGTCAAGTGGGGAACATGTAACCCAAATTCAGGAAAGGATTGAAAGAAAACTTGCCAGTACGCAGATAGAAATTAATAATGAGGTAGTACAGATTAGAAAAGATTTAAGCGTCAGGATAAATTCGCTATCCGAAAAACAAGTTGACGATAGAACACAACTAGATCAGGATATGCAAACTTTAAAATCTACATTAGAGGAACAGATGCATAAAGTTGTCTCTGACGTAAACGAAACGACGAGTAAACTGAAAAATTTGAAGTTAGGAGAGGCTAGTTTAATGGAAAACTACAAGGAAGAGATAGTCAAGAAAGTCTTAACAGAAATCACCGACAAGGATACAGAAGGCTTAGCTTGCGAATTGAATAGGAAGCATACCAGAAGATGTCCCCTAGATCTAGAAGAAAGAGACGTGACTCCTGAAGAACGTGTATCCAGATTCAGAGAGGAGGATGACGAGAGGAATATGGAATCTGAGTGGAATTATCGAGATAGTGGGAAAAACTATCCGGATTCATATCCAAGGAACGTGACGGTCATTAGGAATTTCGAGGACAAACCACAAAAATTCAGTAACACTGATAGTTTGACACCTATAGAGTATGTAAGGAATCTCAAAGATTATTTCATCGAAGCTCACATTCCCAGAGAAAGAGAGATGAAGATTGTAGAGAGATATCTGATTGGAGGACCCCTTGAATGGTTTAGAGCTTTTAGATATACATTCAGTAACTTTGACGAGTTTGCAGAGGCATTAATCAAACGATTTTGGTCCATAGAAGCGCAGAATTCGTTAAGAGCAGAGGTATATTCAAGAAAATACTCAGGTACTCTTCCAACGAGGTACGCTGATTTCTTTACGAGTCAGTTGTCCCGCTTGAGATTTTTGCAACCCCCATTGTCCACGGAGCAACTAATAGATGCGATTTGTCGTATGCTGCCAGTTGAGGTGAGGAGACTTATAATTTCGTCCAACATCAGGGATTTATCCAGCATGGATGAATTACTAAGAAGGTTAGACTACACAAGTCCAATGCCTAACGTAGTCCAGAAAGGTCAAAGGCAAGAGTATAAGGAAATCAATACGGTATACATGGACCAAGTCCAACAAACTGACAAGCCAGAGGAGGAGAAAACTGACAATGTAGGTCCTCACAGGAATAATCAGTTTAGAAATTACAGATCACAAGGTTACCGACCATATCAACAGAGAAGAGGTTGGAACTACAACCGAGGCAACTATAATGGAAGAGGCAGATATTATAACAATAATGGGTATAATCGTAACTATAATAGGAATAACCAAAACCAAAATAGAAACCAGAATACTCAAAGTCAGGTTATGACACCTGAGCAATATCAGCAAAGAGAAAAGGAAAGCCAGCAATACTTAAAAGAATTAAGGGATAAAGAAGCTGACAATCAAAGGAAAAGGCAGGATGTTGTAATCGATCCTGGTCCTTCTACGAGCCAGCAGAACTTAGGAAATAGAAACACTGGTCAGAAGAGAAAGTAGAGAGGAAAGAATACATTAACCACATACAACCCAGAGTAGAAGAAAATTATATGATTAAGGAACATAGAGGAAATATCATACTAGAGTAAGCCAGTAATAATTCAATTTCGTGTTCAAGAGAGTTGAGATACTTGTAACATTGAGTTTAAAAACAATTTGCTACTGTTTTTAAAACGTGGTGGGAGGAGAATGCCCCCGTAATTGAATTATGTAGAGACCACGGTGGCTATATTTGAAATTATGATTAGAGTTATGGCTGTCATAGTTATGACGTGGGTAGTCATGACGTAAGCACGGATGACGTAAATGTTATGCCAGCAAGCTACTTGAGCTGAGATTCTCAGTGACGTCAGCTTTTTAGTCCAGAATGTTCCAAGATGTACGACGCAGTCGCAGGAAACGAGGAATTCTGCTGAGGAAGAAACTATGCTATTGGAGGAGAGGCATGAACCAATGAACGATAGTTTAAAGGAAGACGGAGATTGCTGAAACTATGGTATTTTTATGACTTTTTGAATGCAGAATTGTGGAAATACATTTGCAGTAAGAGCATTGATTTGGAATTTTGGTGAAATTTATTTTCAGTTTTTGAATTTTGAAAATCCGTCATGTATTAACGAAGTTGGAAGTTCTAGCGATGACGCAGTATCACGCTTTGGAAGGGATGGTAACGCCCCTCGAGAAGGTAATAAAAGGGCTTGCGCAGAAGAGAGGAACCTCTTCTCTCCTCTTCTCTTTCGTTCGCTGATCATTCTGAGATCTAATGCTCAGATCATCGAAGTATTTGTGAAAGTCATTTTCTTATATATTCAATATAGTGAGACTTCAAAGTGAACAGCAAGTGAAAAGAATCGTTTTTATAACGCGTGGCGAGGCCACTATGTTAACGAGATACAGGTCAAACTAGGTGAAGTTGAAACGGACCTTAGAAAGCTTCTATAAGTTTAACTTCAAACAGTTAGCGGTCTCCGATAACATAATTGTATTGTGCAGTACTACATGCAATTATAGAAAAAAGCTGAACAATTTCGACCGAGTACTTCAAAAGATATTAGCAACTTTATACGACTGGCAAAAGTGATTATCTCACCACTAGAGAAACACTTTTGTATAAGCCAGAAGCAACGCAAGGCTAACGCTGCGAGTGGAGTAGAAAGACTTCAGATTGCTTGCTTACAGAACAATACAGTATAATGGAGCATTTGAATACGGCAGTTTGTTCTTCTGACACTACAACTGAAGTGCAGATGGAAGGCTAAGAAGGCTTATTGCAATTGGGACATACTTCATTGGAGTAAGATAGCGACATGGAACTTCGCTAATTGCTATTCCACATAAGCGAACATGCGGTGAATACCATCTACACCCATGTTTCGTAAGTAAAGGCTGAATACCATCGAACAGCCATAGAAACAATTTCATACTCTGAATATGAATAATTTCTTCGGAAATTTCTACAAAACGTCATGATGATTGTCTACTGGAACTTCAGGGAATTTTTCAAGAGAGGTCAGGGTAGTCCCGACTCACAAAGAAGATTATTGCCGGAAGGATGTCTATTCGTTTTCGAGGAGCAGAGCGATTCACGGAGAAGGAAGCAGTTCGATTCTCCGAAGGTGCTATTTCCTATTTCGAGGATGGAGCTCAGCTTTAACGTGGTGAAATGGATCCATCAGCAGTCTTCTTTGGGGAATTTTCCTCTGGAACGTCAATCGGCAGATAAGGTAGTCGTGAACGTTTATTGTATTTGAGTATCATAGTAATGTTTGAGCAACCATTTTTCCCATATTTTTATCCTCATGTATTTTGCCTTATTTTCTTGTTGAGATTCTTATTCTCAGTACATCTTGATGAGTTTTGCATTTTTCGACGATTTATTAAGACATTGTTATGTCATGGGCATAGTTAACGATTTTGAATCAGTTGAAACTGATATTTAGATTTTTCAGTAATTAATTTATTTTTGTAGTCACGATTTGACTGTAAATTAATGATTTTTATGGCAGATTTAAATTCAGACAGCGTGTCACTTTATTAAAGTAATTCTACCCCAGTTTAATTACTTTGAACAATTTTCTGTCATCATCAAGAAGGAAGAACATTTAAATGATTTTAGAGCGTTAAAATCTTACGTTATCGACGATCTTGGAAATACTAGTCGTTATTTGTATTGATTGCAACACAGACATTTATCGTCAGTTATGAATGAACATTGCATCATAGATACTTTTGTGAAAGAGTAATGTTAATAATGAATTATTGAATGCATTAAAGTCAAGTACTTTTGTTAGGAGTTTTTCTCAATTAGAGAATTATATAGCGATGTTTGCATTCCCCAGTCTAATTGGATTCTATTCGACTACTTTGCAGTTTAGTCGCACTTTATTTGAAGATAGTATTTTCATACTACATTTTCTTTTAAGATGTTAGTCTTAAATTTTGATAGACCAGATAGGCGTATATAAGCGTATTCACTATTAAATTTGTTTGTGATTGGCAAGTTTTGACTTCATTTCAGTTCATGAATGAAATCTACGAAGGTTAAACAGAAAAACAGTTTTGAAACAATTTATGATTATAAAATTTTTAAGTGGAACTATGAATGTATAATCGCTAGTGCAGCGCGTGTTGAAAGTCGCTGAAATATAATGCCCTTGAATATGAAGGAAGTTCCCACAGGAATAAATGTTAAAGAATTATTTGTGGAAGTTTTGTAAGTGATGTGAAAGTTGTAAATGCCATATAGATTAATATATGATGATTTTGGGCATATTTTTAATGCAGATTGTGCATTAACTTGTTAGCGAAGGATTTTCCGCTGGAGTAAGATTGTTATAGTTCGTTGAAAATTAATCAAGTGATTTACTGTTATAATTAACACGAGTTTTGAAAGAATTTGAGACAAGATGTTGAATGAAGGTTGCCGTCACAAATCATTATTAAAAAACTTTATTAAACCAAATTGTGACATTAACATGTATAACTAACCTTCATTGGTCGATTATATTAAACAGGATTATAAAATTACCAACCGAATGAACATGTGGCTAATGTATTTATTAAATTAATAATTTAAACAATTTAAATATTAATATTGTAAATAATTGTTGTAAATATTTTTGAAAATAATGTGAAACGAGAGTGATGTTAAAGGCGTGCTTATAATTTTTTTTATTGTCTTTGACAAATATTATAAACAATTTCGAATTGTTATAAATAATTTATGTGATTTTGTTATAAACATTTAAGAGCTAGTTAAACATTTGGATTGAAGTTAACAAGTTTAAAAAATTAATGTAATGATCCATTAGGATGTGATCAAAGTACTTGAAAGATTTGCGTAAATGTAATGTGAGTTGTCTTGTAAGACATTTAAAAGCTTGAGAGTGCAGGCTGGATTCTTACGTAACATAGCGTGTGAGAAGGGAGTGCATTTGACCGGTATGCAGCAGGCTGGAAGGTAGCCCGCAGCTGTGTCAACATATGGTTTTCAGAGAGTGAGGTCGTACACTCTGGCCTTGCGACTATAAATATCATTCTCTTGTTTATTAAAAGGAAACAAATGCTCTATATATGTCACACCCTGACGTCCTTTTCCAATCCAATAGTGTTATGAATATTACGGTATTTGGAGCTCTTGGGAGCTGAAATGTTTTATATATCATGTTGTATAATAATTTTGCAAGTCCTACTGGAGGACGTAGTCAGATTGACTTGGGCTACTGATAGCCACGTATATTTTGTTGTGTTAGGAAAATCAGACCCTTTATTAGAAATAAAGCTTTTGTACAGTTCAAAGTTCTCGTCTTCGTTTCTGGTTCATTTTTAAATGTCATGGCGGAGATTATTGTGTGAACAGACGTTAGTGATCCTGTTGTCAACTCAAACCCCGAGATAATTAAGAGGTAAGCAACGGTAAGTATGCACCCCCGTCTATTTTGGTGTGTTCCACAATGATTTCCAGTGAATTTCTGTGCTCTTATCTCGATAGTGTCTGTCAGTGCCATTTTCATTGATGTAACTGTGCCGGTGCGATTGATAATTGGCAATCCGATTGAGGGGGCGGATATCTGACAGCCTACTATCCAGGTAAACGGGGACAGTAGGAATAAAATCCTTGCGGTGAATGGCTCGTATCCATTTCGACTTTTCACCTTCATCATTAGGAAAAGAGAAAACGTTTACTTTCGGTCCATTGGCGTAATTGCCTTTACAATTTGGAACGCTGCACTTATTAGGCATAACTTTACACTGCACTGATAACCATTAAGTATAACTGGGCAGGGAATCTGAGCAAATCAGTAACGGGGACTGTAAACACGACACACAACACGCGGAAAACACACCATAACCTGCAAACTAGAATGTTATGTCTCAATGTCCACGGCCGGGCCTCTGTGACGTCACTACCTTGTCAACTTCATATCGCAAGGCTTTCTCTCTAGGTGGCGTTGCAAGTACCGTGATGTACAGAGTGTATTCTGCCTATCCAAGAAAAAATCTCGACTTGTCATTGCAGATTTATGTCACTACAATCCATTACTAGTTGGAGTGGCGCTAGGCAGCGCAGCGAAGGCAGCTCCTTCCTTTCTTTCCTCCATGTACCAACACAAGTAACTCCAACTGCTAACAACCGCCTTCCGGTTTTTGTGGTACATGTAATATACGTTTATATTTACCAACAAAGTTTTGATCCCTTTCCCCCCACTGATCCTATTCACCTCGTTTTACGGTACCGTATGGAATTCAGTCTAAGTTACGGTATCCTACATAATTATTTCACGAACGTATTGCATGAGAACGATCCGAAAATATAATCATGAGAAACATGCAAAACTTAATTTAAATTAAGTTAATAGGCCATGCATCTTGTGATGAAAATTCCTAGCTTGGTTTCGTTCATGATCATTTATTTCTTGCAGATAACTGAAAATTATGGAGGGTTCGTAATTCATCAAATGCGAGCCGGGCCTGTCGTTATTTCCTGAAGAAACCATACATTCTGTAAGATTTCTTCAGTACTAGACTCCTATCTAATCTCTTGTATATTGAAATTTAATTACGTAACTTATTATTCAAGACTTAAAAAAATACCCTACAGTAGATTGTTAAGATTACTAGTGTCCATAGTTGTCAATTCTTGTGGGGACAACCCCTCAGCCAATGATAGGTGATGGGTGTAGAAATATTTGCTGTCCGACGCACCAGTCATATCATGTCTTATTGTACATTCCCATGTCCTGAGGAGATCAAGATTGTTGTATTACCGTAGCCTATTATTAATAATACTAATACGGTGAGGACCATCCCTATAGAATGGGGCTCTACAATAGCCGTGCCGCGGGTTGTCGCAATGACTCACTGTCACACTTATAGGATGTGCTGATTATATAAGAGCGCGCCGTGAAGCCTTGGTTGCAGACAGCGCGGGTGTGGATTACTGGACCTACAGGGATTAGCAAACTTACCAGATGTGTCCTAAACGGAGGTAGCCAGTCCTCCTTTGAGAATAAGACCCTAATTGATGAACTACGCTTGGAGGTAAACGGCAATAGGTCCCAAGCTGTAAGTTCCTTCGAAACCACATCTTCTTCTTCTGGCCAACGCAGATTGATTCAGCTAAACAAGAATGGAATTTGGACCAATTCCATTATACCTATCACTGCGCTCGAGAGTAATCACTCTTTTCCCCGCATCCGACTCTTCCTCAGGATATTTACATGCTAGGGAAAAATACGCAAACTAATACTGGCGGACCCCAAGGACAGCTGCGTTGATCTCCCTATCGAACTACTGATTGGTGCTGATCAATACTGGCGGATTTTCAAAGACACTTCACCCATACGACTTTCTCAATCAGTAGTACTACTGCCAACACATCAGGGATGGATTCTTAGTGGAAACCGCTCAGGAATAAAGACACATTCCGTGAGTGTCAACAACATCAATCTTGATCAGACAGTCTCTCTTGTAGACAACGAATTTTGCCACTTCTGGGATTTAGAAACAATAGGGATCTCAGTTGAACAATCACGAACCATGACTGAAAAGGATTCTTCATTACGTTCTCAGTTTCACGCTTCACACGAACTTGAAGATGGACGAAGAGTGGTATCTCTTCCCAGAAAGGAGCACGTCACTCTATCTAGCAACTATGAAAATGCCAAGCAACGAATTAGTGTACTCGAAATGAGACTTGAAAAGGACGAAACGCTACGCGACGTTTACCTCGAACAAATGCCAAACTACATTAGAAAGAAACAAGTAGAAATAGCGCCGCCTATTGACGGAACAGAAGAGACTTTCTACTTACTCCACCACTTAGTCAGGAAAGAGAAACGTGGACACTCCTAATGGCGTGTCGTTCTTGACGGAGGAGCCCACGAGAAGGGAACATATTGTTCTAACCGGGAACGGGGGTATGTCGAACAAAGGAGTGTAAGGGTGAATTTGGAAGGTTTTGTCTGATTGAGGAGAGTTTCGACAAATGTGCTAAAACTCCGCATAAGTGTGCGTGGGAGGATTCGAGCGATCGGGAGAAGCTTTGGTTTATCGGGGTCGTAGATCTAGGGGATGCGTTATTAAAATGGAGCTATTAGCCTTCAAAACAAGTACCGCAGGTGAGCAATTTAACTACCTGCTGACCGTGCAATGTTAGGCTCGGCAGCCGCGCGATCCAACACTCAAGGCTGCGATAATGCAACCTAGTTATTGCCCACACGGCGGTTTTGTAAATGATGACACTGGCAGGTCGAAGGTGTCAGTTAGGGAAACAAGAGGTAAAACAGTGTTTATGAAATAAGTCTGCAATGGAGGTGTACTGGTTGTGGTCACTTGTTTATTTGACTTGAAGGTGTTTTAAATGAGTGTCCCTTTAGCTGGGGACAGTGTAACTCAAGGTAATTGTTATAAACAATGTTAAGGTGTCAAATTGGGGAAGGAGTGTAACTTGCTATATTAGGTAGGACTTCCGAGATACACACTTACCTCTAGGTGAGATGTCGCTGCACAGACGAATAGAGCCTCCGGCCAAAGACAGACAATTAGTCCGGTGGGGGTCTCCTTCTTAAGCGTTTGGGAACTGCTGAGTTGGTGTTTCTTCATTTGTTGGTGTTCCAGTTAGCTCCAGTGTATGTGTATGTGGGTGAAGCAAGGCTTGAGCAAGAGGTGAAGCTTCAACTCTGCTGGCCGCGTATAATAGAACTGTATGCCGGTTGTTGTTGTTGTTGTTGGCTCCGGCCTGGGGTAGTTTTGGGGTAGAAGAGGGTGTTGAATGTGGGGTTGATTTGTGGACGTGTTAGGAGTATTTGTAGATTGTAGATGTATGCGTGGTTGTAGAATCTTGTAGGTGAGTGTAGATCCAGTGGCGTGGGGCTATCTCCCTCTCGGGGGTGCGTAGGGACCCAAAGAGGGGTGTAGGGTCCCCTGGACCCTAACAATATTCTCTTAATGAAGTAGGTCCCAATATCCTTCCAGACATTATTTGTATGGTGCTAACATTCCGGTAGCACCCCTGGGCCATTGTAGGAGATATAAGCCAAGTATGTCTACAACTACCGGTAGCTCTCCATACAAAGCCAGAAACCTAACACGTTTTCTCTGGTTTCACTGTATCCAGAGCTCCGATGGGAACTAAACTATGACGAAGGATATTGTAGTATACCGTTTCACGAAATTACAATTTAGGCTCACCTGAAGTCCAGTCCTTCTCTCCGCTACACTGAGAGAGTTAGCTATCACCCACGAAAAGGAATTTCCTTAGGTTACCGCTCACATAGACCATCATAATATGTTCTTGGACGTCTTTGCTGCATCCGTACAGAGTGAAAATGAAGTAATCTCTCTGTATTACCAACTTGTATCTCTGATGAAGAAAATGCACATGTCCATGTCGAAATGGGCAACTAACTCATGGCAGATGTAAAAGATTTGGAAGGCTGAAAGCCAAGAGGTGAAACGACAAACGCAAGGTCTGGGTATTAATTGGGACACAGAACATGATACCTTCCACTTTGATCATCGGGACGTTACAGATTAAATAACAGCCAATCTAGTTACCAAAGGCAAATACTGCAAGCCACTGCTAAATTGAACGATCCATTGGGTCTAATATCTCCAACCACCATAGTAAACAACATCATTTTCCAGGATACTTGGATCAGGGGGGGGGGTTAGATGGGATGAACTTCTTCCACATGAAGTTGGCCTACGATGGAATCATTGGATATCTTCACTTTATATTTAAACACAAATAGTGCTAAATGTTCCGGCATAACTCAACAAGATGACAGTGTTTCGCCCCGGTGTGCTATTGGGCTCTTCAGTTGGTGAAAGCACACTTCACCAAGACACTGTCTAGTGCACACTGGGAAGGCCATTGCAAGACGTATTTGACACATGTGTATCCGCGTCACGAGCAAGCCAGTGCACTATGGGAGTCTAAACTCCATTCCAAAGCAATTATAACCTTACCTTGGCATTGAATATACAATTTTCATAAGAAAATATGCATTGTCCGTTGAGCCATTAATATATTTAAACACAAATAGTGCTAATTGTTCCGGCATAACTCAACAAGATGACAGTGTTTCGCCCCGGTGTGCTATTGGGCTCTTCAGTTGGTTAAAGCACACTTCACCAAGACACTGTCTAGTGCACACTGGGAAGGCCATTGCAAGACGTATTTGACACATGTGTATCCGCGTCACGAGCAAGCCAGTGCACTATGGGAGTCTAAACTCCATTCCAAAGCCATTATAACCTTACCTTGGCATTGAATATACAATTTTCATAAGAAAATATGCATTGTCCGTTGAGCCATTAATATATTTAAACACAAATAGTGCTAAATGTTCCGGCATAACTCAACAAGATGACAGTGTTTCGCCCCGGTGTGCTATTGGGCTCTTCAGTTGGTTAAAGCACACTTCACCAAGACACTGTCTAGTGCACACTGGGAAGGCCATTGCAAGACGTATTTGACACATGTGTATCCGCGTCACGAGCAAGCCAGTGCACTATGGGAGTCTAAACTCCATTCCAAAGCAATTATAACCTTACCTTGGCATTAAATATACAATTTTCATAAGAAAATATGCATTGTCCGTTGAGCCATTAATATATTTAAACACAAATAGTGCTAAATGTTCCGGCATAACTCAACAAGATGACAGTGTTTCGCCCCGGTGTGCTATTGGGCTCTTTAGTTGGTTAAAGCACACTTCACCAAGACACTGTCTAGTGCACACTGGGAAGGCTATTGCAAGACGTATTTGACACATGTGTATCCGCGTCACGAGCAAGCCAGTGCACTCTGGGAGACTAAGCTCCATTCCAAAGCCATTATAACCTTACCTTGGCATTGAATATACAATTTTCATAAGAAAATATGCATTGTCCGTTGAGCCATTAATATATTTAAACACAAATAGTGCTAAATGTTCCGGCATAACTCAACAAGATGACAGTGTTTCGCCCCGGTGTGCTATTGGGCTCTTCAGTTGGTTAAAGCACACTTCACCAAGTGTGCACACTGGGAAGGCCATTGCAAGACGTATTTGACACATGTGTATCCGCGTCACGAGCAAGCCAGTGCACTATGGTAGTCTAAACTCCATTCCAAAGCCATTATAACCTTACCTTGGCATTGAATATACAATTTTCATAAGAAAATATGCATTGTCCGTTGAGCCATTAATATATTTAAACACAAATAGTGCTAAATGTTCCGGCATAACTCAACAAGATGACAGTGTTTCGCCCCGGTGTGCTATTGGGCTCTTCAGTTGGTTACAGCACACTTCACCAAGACACTGTCTAGTGCACACTGGGAAGGCCATTGCAAGACGTATTTGACACATGTGTATCCGCGTCACGAGCAAGCCAGTGCACTATGGGAGTCTAAACTCCATTCCAAAGCCATTATAACCTTACCTTGGCATTGAATATACAATTTTTATAAGAAAATATGCATTGTCCGTTGAGCCATTAATATATTTAAACACAAATAGTGCTAAATGTTCCGGCATATATCAACAAGATGCCAGTGTTTCGCCCCGGTGTGCTATTGGGCTCTTCAGTTGGTTAAAGCACACTTCACCAAGACACTGTCTAGTGCACACTGGGAAGGCCATTGCAAGACGTATTTGACACATGTGTATCCGCGTCACGAGCAAGCCAGTGCACTATGGGAGTCTAAACTCCATTCCAAAGCCATTATAACCTTACCTTGGCATTGAATATACAATTTTCATAAGAAAATATGCATTGTCCGTTGAGCCATTAATATATTTAAACACAAATAGTGCTAAATGTTCCGGCATAACTCAACAAGATGACAGTGTTTCGCCCCGGTGTGCTATTGGGCTCTTCAGTTGGTTAAAGCACACTTCACCAAGACACTGTCTAGTGCACACTGGGAAGGCCATTGCAAGACGTATTTGACACATGTGTATCCGCGTCACGAGCAAGCCAGTGCACTTTGGGAGTCTAAACTCCATTCCAAAGCAATTGTTGTTGTTGTTGGCTCCGGCCTGGGGTAGTTTTGGGGTAGAAGAGGGTGTTGAATGTGGGGTTGATTTGTGGACGTGTTAGGAGTATTTGTAGATTGTAGATGTATGCGTGGTTGTAGAATCTTGTAGGTGAGTGTAGATCCAGTGGCGTGGGGCTATCTCCCTCTCGGGGGTGCGTAGGGACCCAAAGGGGGTGTAGGGTCCCCTGGACCCTAACAATATTCTCTTAATGAAGTAGGTCCCAATATCCTTCCAGACATTATTTGTATGGTGCTAACATTCCGGTAGCACCCCTGGGCCATTGTAGGAGATATAAGCCAAGTATGTCTACAACTACCGGTAGCTCTCCTTACAAGGCCAGAAACCTAACACGTTTTCTCTGGTTTCACTGTATCCAGAGCTCCGATGGGAACTAAACTATGACGAAGGATATTGTAGTATACCGTTTCACGAAATTACAATTTAGGCTCACCTGAAGTCCAGTCCTTCTCTCCGCTACACTGAGAGAGTTAGCTATCACCCACGAAAAGGAATTTTTTTAGGTTACCGCTCACATAGACCATCATAATATGTTCTTGGACGACTTTGCTGCATCCGTACAGAGTGAAAGTGAAGTAATCTCTCTGTATTACGAACTTGTATCTCTGATGAAGAAAATGCACATGTCCATGTCGAAATGGGCAAGTAACTCATGGCAGATGTAAAAGATTTGGAAGGCTGAAAGCCAAGAGGTGAAACGACAAACGCAAGGTCTGGGTATTAATTGGGACACAGAACATGATACCTTCCACTTTGATCATCGGGACGTTACAGATTAAATATGATGATGATGATAATTGTTGTTTTAAGGGGCCTAACTTCTAGGTTATCGGCCCCACAGATTAAATAACAGCCAATCTAGTTACCAAAGGCAAATACTGCAAGCCACTGCTAAATTGAACGATCCATTGGGTCTAATATCTCCAACCACCATAGTAAACAACATCATTTTCCAGGATACTTGGATCAGGGGGTGGGGGGGTAGATGGGATGAACTTCTTCCACATGAAGTTGGCCTACGATGGAATCATAGGATATCTACACTTTATATTTAAACACAAATAGTGCTAAATGTTCCGGCATAACTCAACAAGATGACAGTGTTTCGCCCCGGTGTGCTATTGGGCTCTTCAGTTGGTTAAAGCACACTTCACCAAGACACTGTCTAGTGCACACTGGGAAGCCCATTGCAAGACGTATTTGACACATGTGTATCCGCGTCACGAGCAAGCCAGTGCACTATGGGAGTCTAAACTCCATTCCAAAGCAATTATAACCTTACCTTGGCATTAAATATACAATTTTCATAAGAAAATATGCATTGTCCGTTGAGCCATTAATATATTTAAACACAAATAGTGCTAAATGTTCCGGCATAACTCAACAAGATGAGTGTTTCACCCGGTGTGCTATTGGGCTCTTCAGTTGGTTAAAGCACACTTCACCAAGACACTGTCTAGTGCACACTGGGAAGGCCATTGCAAGACGTATTTGACACATGTGTATCCGCGTCACGAGCAAGCCAGTGCACTATGGGAGTCTAAACTCCATTCCAAAGCCATTATAACCTTACCTTGGCATTGAATATACAATTTTCATAAGAAAATATGCATTGTCCGTTGAGCCATTAATATATTTAAACACAAATAGTGCTAAATGTTCCGGCATAACTCAACAGGATGACAGTGTTTCGCCCCGGTGTGCTATTGGGCTCTTCAGTTGGTTAAAGCACACTTCACCAAGACACTGTCTAGTGCACACTGGGAAGGCCATTGCAAGACGTATTTGACACATGTGTATCCGCGTCACGAGCAAGCCAGTGCACTATGGGAGTCTAAACTCCATTCCAAAGCAATTATAATCTTACCTTGGCATTGAATATACAATTTTCATAAGAAAATATGCATTGTCCGTTGAGCCATTAATATATTTAAACACAAATAGTGCTAAATGTTCCGGCATAACTCAACAAGATGACAGTGTTTCACCCGGTGTGCTATTGGGCTCTTCAGTTGGTTAAAGCACACTTCACCAAGACACTGTCTAGTGCACACTGGGAAGGCCATTGCAAGACGTATTTGACACATGTGTATCCGCGTCACGAGCAAGCCAGTGCACTATGGGAGTCTAAACTCCATTCCAAAGCCATTATAACCTTACCTTGGCATTGAATATACAATTTTCATAAGAAAATATGCATTGTCCGTTGAGCCATTAATATATTTAAACACAAATAGTGCTAAATGTTCCGGCATAACTCAACAAGATGACAGTGTTTCGCTCCGGTGTGCTATTGGGCTCTTCAGTTGGTTAAAGCACACTTCACCAAGACACTGTCTAGTGCACACTGGGAAGGCCATTGCAAGACGTATTTGACACATGTGTATCCGCGTCACGAGCAAGCCAGTGCACTATGGGAGTCTAAACTCCATTCCAAAGCCATTATAACCTTACCTTGGCATTGAATATACAATTTTCATAAGAAAATATGCATTGTCCGTTGAGCCATTAATATATTTAAACACAAATAGTGCTAAATGTTCCGGCATAACTCAACAAGATGACAGTGTTTCGCCCCGGTGTGCTATTGGGCTCTTCATTTGGTTAAAGCACACTTCACCAAGACACTGTATAGTGCACACTGGGAAGGCCATTGCAAGACGTATTTTACACATGTGTATCCGCGTCACGAGCAAGCCAGTGCACTATGGGAGTCTAAACTCCATTCCAAAGCCATTATTACCTTACCTTGGCATTGAATATACAATTTTCATAAGAAAATATGCATTGTCCGTTGAGCCATTAATATATTTAAACACAAATAGTGCTAAATGTTCCGGCATAACTCAACAAGATGACAGTGTTTCGCCCCGGTGTGCTATTGGGCTCTTCAGTTGGTTAAAGCACACTTCACCAAGACACTGTCTAGTGCACACTGGGAAGGCCATTGCAAGACGTATTTGACACATGTGTATCCGCGTCACGAGCAAGCCAGTGCACTATGGGAGTCTAAAGTCCATTCCAAAGCAATTATAACCTTACCTTGGCATTGAATATACAATTTTCATAAGAAAATATGCATTGTCCGTTGAGCCATTAATATATTTAAACACAAATAGTGCTAAATGTTCCGGCATAACTCAACAAGATGACAGTGTTTCGCCCCGGTGTGCTATTGGGCTCTTCAGTTGGTTAAAGCACACTTCACCAAGACACTGTCTAGTTCACACTGGGAAGGCCATTGCAAGACGTATTTGACACATGTGTATCCGCGTCACGAGCAAGCCAGTGCACTATGGGAGTCTAAACTCCATTCCAAAGCCATTATAACCTTACCTTGGCATTGAATATACAATTTTCATAAGAAAATATGCATTGTCCGTTGAGCCATTAATATATTTAAACACAAATAGTGCTAAATGTTCCGGCATAACTCAACAAGATGACAGTGTTTCGCCCCGGTGTGCTATTGGGCTCTTCAGGTGGTTAAAGCACACTTCACCAAGACACTGTCTAGTGCACACTGGGAAGACCATTGCAAGACGTATTTGACATATGTGTATCCGCGTCACGAGCAAGCCAGTGCACTATGGGAGTCTAAACTCCATTCCAAAGCAATTATAACCTTACCTTGGCATTGAATATACAATTTTCATAAGAAAATATGCATTGTCCGTTGAGCCATTAATATATTTAAACACAAATAGTGCTAAATGTTCCGGCATAACTCAACAAGATGACAGTGTTTCGCCCCGGTGAGCTATTGGGCTCTTCACTTGGTTAAAGCACACTTCACCAAGACACTGTCTAGTGCACACTGGGAAGGCCATTGCAAGACGTATTTGACACATGTGTATCCGCGTCACGAGCAAGCCAGTGCACTATGGGAGTCTAAACTCCATTCCAAAGCAATTATAATCTTACCTTGGCATTGAATATACAATTTTCATAAGAAAATATGCATTGTCCGTTGAGCCATTAATATATTTAAACACAAATAGTGCTAAATGTTCCGGCATAACTCAACAAGATGACAGTGTTTCGCCCCGGTGTGCTATTGGGCTCTTCAGTTGGTTAAAGCACACTTCACCAAGACACTGTCTAGTTCACACTGGGAAGGCCATTGCAAGACGTATTTGACACATGTGTATCCGTGTCACGAGCAAGCCAGTGCACTATGGGAGTCTAAATTCCATTCCAAAGCAATTGCTTGCTCGTGACGCGGATACACATGTGTCAAATACGTCTTGCAATGGCCTTCCCAGTGTGCACTAGACAGTGTCTTGGTGAAGTGTGCTTTAACCAACTGAAGAGCCCAATAGCACACCGGGGCGAAACATTGTCATCTTGTTGAGTTATGCCGGAACATTTAGCACTATTTGTGTTTAAATATATTAATGGCTCAACGGACAATGCATATTTTCTTATGAAAATTGTATATTCAATGCCAAGGTAAGGTTATAATTGCTTTGGAATGGAGTTTAGACTCCCATAGTGCACTGGCTTGCTCGTGACGCGGATACACATGTGTCAAATACGTCTTACAATGGCCTTCCCAGTGTGCACTGGACAGTGTCTTGGTGAAGTGTGCTTTAACCAACTGAAGAGCCCAATAGCACACCGGGGCGAAACACTGTCATCTTGTTGAGTTATGCCGGAACATTTAGCACTATTTGTGTTTAAATATATTAATGGCTCAACGGACAATGCATATTTTCTTATGGAAATTGTATATTCAATGCCAAGGTAAGGTTATAATTGCTTTGGAATGGTGTTTAGACTCCCATAGTGCACTGGCTTGCTCGTGACGCGGATACACATGTGTCAAATACGTATTGCAATGGCCTTCCCAGTGTGCACTAGACAGTGTCTTGGTGAAGTGTGCTTTAACCAACTGAAGAGCCCAATAGCACACCGGGGCGAAACACTGTCATCTTGTTGAGTTATGCCGGAACATTTAGCACTATTTGTGTTTAAATATATTAATGGCTCAACGGACAATGCATATTTTCTTATGAAAATTGTATATCTACACTTTATTCAATATCGCACATTGAAACTCCTCGTAGGGTCAGCACTACACATAAAAGAGGGTCGCAGGTTCATGTGTTTTTTGATGCCTCTGAAGGGGCATAAGGTGCAGCACTTTACGTTAGGAATCCCCCGGACCACCACGTTTTAGTACAAATTATGTGTAGCAAGAATCGTCTCGCTCCGGTCAAAAGAGTTCCTACACAGCAACGCTTGGAAATCCCTTCAGCACTCATAGGTGCTAGGCTGCTTGACTATTTCTGTAAGGTGGCAGCCTACCCAATTTCGGATGCTGTTTTACGGTGTGATTTTATGGTAACTTTAGGATGGATAAGAGGAAACCCAAACAAATTTAAGACCTTTGTCTGCATTAGAGTGACCGAAATCCAGACCTACACTAGTCCATGCCAATGGCGACACTGCCCAGTAGCAAACAACCCAGCAGACTGTCTTTACCGAGGACTTCCCGCCGATGAACTCGCTCCATTTGACTTGTGGTGGAAGGGACCTGTTTGCGTGGGCGCCCGCAGGATTTTTCCGGGGTGGGGGCAAGTAAAATTTTCGATTTCATTACCTACCTGTTACCCTCCCCCTGCCCCCTCTCACTATGCCCCCCTCTCTCCTTCGTGAAATTCATTATTTGATTTCTCTGAAACCGTTGGCTACATTGTGGCAAGAATGAAAGGAATATTTCTTTTGAGTTTTTGACCTTAAGAGTTCGCCTTTCTTCGTGATTCATCGTCGTAATGTTCAGTTCTTAAAAACAGGTAAAAACTAGTGGTATTGACTAAAATAATAAAAATTAAATACCATAGTTCATTAAATTTTTTTTTGTTAATCCAGTTCGTCTACTTTCTAAATTACTGGACATATTTTCAGATAGTCCCAAAGTAGCCTACTAAGTTAAATTAAACTATGGAAATATCCCTACATCTGAACCAGACTAATTATTTAAATAGCACTGTTTCCAAATACGGTACCCTATCTAGTCTGTACTGGCCGTTACGGCAGATCGTCACGTTTTTCCTCTTGTACACAACCAATTGGAAAAGCTTCGCATTGCTCTTATTAAAATCATGAAACACTTGTAGCCTACGAAGTGATAGATTCGTAGCGTGAGCCTATAGTTTTAGTAAGAATTAGTTTTTGGCAATAAAAATACTTCGCTTGATTATTACTAACCGTAAGTAATATAGATAAAAATCACTATGTCACGTACTGCTTACTACCGGAATTCGCATTCCCAAGTGGCGGTGCAGCCAATTGTCTGAGACAAGAGGATTGGTGATACGAACGTAATTAAACCACTGCTTTCAATGTGTAATTGAGCGTTATGTTCAAGCTTTCCTCTGTTTATGGAATTAATAGATGATAAAAGGAAATTAATAGATATTGTACAATTCCGTAGAGATTTCTAAAATTAACAAGTGATATTTCGGTGTATTACTTTTCCTAAATGTAAAGCATACTGTAAGATCGAGTGCGTCATGTCACTCGACCGGCTTCGAAGAGATACGCATATCGGCGTTTTACATAGGTGATTACTTTTCCCTGGCCAGTGAGCATTCTTTTGTACCTGTGACGTAAATAATATACTGTCCAACCAATCTAATACAAATACTTTTGAGTTTTTTTAAATATATGTATGTTAAGGCTACCGTACCCTTAAAGAGAGGAAAATTAACCTTCTTATATTCAATAACTGGCATTGTTGTTAAATGTTGTTGCTTTATTTGTGAACAGATTTAAGCTTCACCCCTTGTACTGGACTCTGAGTGAAATTTCGGTTTATGTAATAACCTGTGTGGTGTCTGTAGGCGAGTGTATATAAGTAATGTTATTTCAGAGTACCGGTACCGTAGTTTTGAGATCAGTGCCCCAGAACATGAAACATGATACAAAAGTGGTATTTCCCTGAAGGTAGTGTTGAAAATATCGTACTAGGGATGGCTGCTGTCAGCGTCGGCAATCAAATTTCGGAATATTCAGGTAAACAGTCCTGATCGTGGAGCTTAAATTGAGGTACTCATTTACACAGATAGGCTTAAGGATCAAATTACTGAATTGTGTCCTTTCTTACAATGCATGTCAAGTATGGATTTACGTGGAATTGGTGATATTTTGGCAAAATAGCAGATCTATGGTGTTCAGGTCTTCCAGATTTTTGATAAGAGCCTGGAAAAGAAGAGTGCTACTCACGCAGCCGTTTAACATAAAACGTACATTTTATACCCTTCATTTATAAGTTTCGTTTTTACACTATTTCCCAGAATTGTCGGGCTACGGCACAGATTTGGCCTAAGTACGCAAGTTGTGATTTTTATGGTTACTGATGGTCTGATATCTTTTTGTATTTGTTGAAGTACCGTACCCCTTTCAAATTGCTGGTTGTTACGATTAAGCATCAAGTCGAGCTTAATATTTATTCTATGAATAATATACTGTCTAACCAATCTAATGAAAATAATTTTGAGTCTTGACTGTATTTATGTCCCATAAGTACATGTTACGCATCCAAAATTGCTTGCTTTGCAAGAGGGTTCCATTGAAATCATATACGGTACAACATTACGAAGTCAATCACCATTGAATTCACCATTTTGTCTACATTCGATTGAGAGTGCGAATCTTAGTCGCTTTGATTACGGCACAATCATTTCAGGACAATTTAACCACTGTATTATAAATTGCTTGTTATTGATCATTTGTACATTTGATCATGACAAGTGCAAAATGGGTGTTCAAGAAAGTAAAGAACAAAATAAATCGGTACTACATAATTTATCTAGGTGCAAACGAGGTTATGAGTGAGGTTAGGAATGAAAGTTCACCTAGTACTTCAGCTCTATACATTGTTACACCTTCAAGTACCTCCTCGAAAATGAAACTTTGTTCAGGCGAGTGGTGTGAATACAAAAAAAGCTGCATCAGCTGGAACTTATGATAAATTTACCCAGAATAACTCTATACCTGAGGCTGTTATGTGGGCTAAAATCCAGGTTATAGAGATATGGAAAATCCAGACCTACTGACAGAGAAAACTTAAAAGGTGAATGTGTCATTCAACAATGTAGTGTTGACGAGAGTACCTAGAGATGTATTTGAGGTATACCATACATTGAAGCTTGGTGTCTATGATGCTGTCATCACTTTTAATGGTGGCAATGTTGGTAAACTGAAAGTCTTGGAGGAGCAGGGAGTGAAGACTGGGTGGAATACACGAGCCATACTGAAGGAACTGGACATGGAGCGAGTCGACAAGGCAGAGCTACAGGCCCAAAAAGTGTCCAAGAAGGCTAGATCTTTGAGGAGTAAGAAGAGAATGCACTCGGACAATGTAGGAGATGATGAAGACTACTCTACCAGCGCATTTTAGCTGTTGTTTCCACTGAAAAGTGAGTTCAATCTAAATTAATTTTAAATTGCAATTTGTGAAAAACTGTTTTTTTTTCAGACTAATGATCCGTTATCTCCGGGTCTATAGAACATAGACTCCTGATTTTTTCACTGTTCGTGTATAATATCCTTGTAATACCACACCACTAGATTGGTAGAGATAGCTTGTATAATTGAAGAAAAATGCACAAACATTTGAAAAAGAAAAGGTGTAAATATATAAAACAGAGAAAAAAATATCCGAACTCCTAGAATATATACATAATCAAACTAGAGGAGTAGGTACATAAAGCATGTATAAATAATCTGCAAAAGTTTCATTACCTTTGATGAAGTAGTTCTTGACAAAATGGGTCATGAAATTAGCAAATTTAACATTAGCGGGATAGGTCATTCATACTCCCCTTAACCAAGATGTACAGACTGAAACAAAGAATTGCAGATGATTTTAACATAAGCGGGATAGGTCATTCATACTCCTATTAATCAAGATGTACAGACTGAAACGAAGAATTGCAGATGATTTTTGGAGACGTTGGACAAAGGACTACTTTTAATCATTGAGATCCTGCCATACAGTCCGAAACACCCGCAGCAGGTCAGCAGTGCTCAACATAGGAGACGTTGTACTTCTACGGGAGGACCATGTGCGGCACCATATGTGGAAGTTGGCGCTAGTGGAGGAACTTCGACCTGCCAGGATAGCGTAACGTGGACCGTACTCCTGAGGACCACCTGCGGCATGCAGATAATTCGACCTATCCAGCTGGTCATCCCTCTGGAGATCGGGAAAGACCACGGTGGGGAGGTTGTGGTGGTACGGGAGCCATCTGCCGGAGCTTCTACCGAAACTAAATTATTGTTGTAGTGTGCTAACTTCTTTGGGAAAAATAAAATAGCTTGTTAAACTGTAACACGGACACACCCAAGGCTAGTAAACTACAGAGGTTGCCTCAATATGGAGCTCTTAGGTGAGGGGATCGCGGAGGGAAGGGAAAGGACGTGACGTCACACGTTTCCTCGTGGCGCGCGAGGCGCGTGATATGCAAGGAAAGTCAACTTTTCCACACATTATATTGTATGGATTGCAGTGGTTTAAACACGTGTTTTAAGCCCTTTTGTTTTATCATGCCAGGCCAAAGATGTGCTGTGGCAGTTTGTCACAGTTATTATAAAGTTGGAAATGACGTGTCGTTTTTCACGATACCTAAAGACGCATGCCTTCGCAATCAGTGGATTGCTGCATGTAAGCGAAAAGATCATTGCAACCCTCAAACAAGTAGGATATGTTCCCTCCACTTTAAGAGTGAAGACTTCGAATTTGAATTCAGGGCCAAATTGCTTAATATGAAGCCAAGATTTCCAAGGAATCTAAAACCAAATGGTAAGTGAGCCCAGCTGGCCTACTCTTAAGTTTTAATGACCTGCTAGGATGATTTTAAAGCTGTTAATATTTTTGACATATTTCGTACATGCTATCAGGGGCGTATATACATTTTTAGAGGGGGTGGGGCTGACTATCGTGGAAAATTGTGAGTACTTAATGAATTTTCTATTATAGCCTATGGAGTATGAATGGAAAATATCTAAATGGGCTACTTGTCAATTCATTAAGCAGAAAGGTAAACACTCATTTTCTTTTACAAATTGATAATTATTTCTTAAAAGTAGGCTACCGTGAAATACATTGTATGTTGTACCCAAGTTGGCTTTTTTCGGGGGGGATCTGGAGCCTCCTCAGCTCCAGATATACGCCTTATATACGCGCATGCATGGTATTTTGATGTTGGACAAGACGGAAAATTTCATGAGTAATTCTCTTTGCATTGGTAAAAATTCTTTGCAAATATTCCAGAAAGCAGTCATCATTTCAATAAAATCCCTTCGACTTCTGTCCAGAGATATGGCCCGTAGGCATAATACAAAGTACATTCTCACACATAGGCTAAATCAAGATATACTGGAAAACCTCTATTCACAATTGCGAACCCGTGGTGGCTTACGCGATCATCCTTCTCCCCTTGACTGCATTTACAGACTGAGGATGATTATTTTAGGAAAAAATCCAGGAGTTGTTCAAAAGCAAACAAACACTGCTGATCCAGATTCAAATGAATATGTAGTTGCTAAAGCACTAATAAACAAAGCTGGCTTAGTGTCTGAATCAAGTAACGTGCTTCCAGAACCAACCTTAGGGAGCAATGTGCAACCAGAATTCTTCATTGCTAATATCATGGAACAAAGTGAGGAGGATGGCAAGGCTTATGTTGCAGGTTATGTAGCCCACAAGTTCCAAGATAAATTTCCACAACTTGGGAACTTAACCTATGGAATGCAAACTCAACACGATTATGCAATACCAACCTTGATTAAACACTTGTCATGCAGTGATATGACCGATCCCTCAGAAACTTGGCTAAACCAGTTCCGGCACATTTCAGCAAAATTCGTCACATTTCACGGAAAATACGGATTTCAACGAGGCAAGAACGTTCTAAGAAGAACGACAGATTTTGTGTCGAGAGAAGTTCCTGACGTACCGTCTGCATCTTGCATAAGAAGTGGTTATTGGAAGTCACTAACACCCACGATACTGCTACCGAGTCTAGGCGAATTTCCAAGAAATTCAAGATCACAACATAAAATGTAAGTAGGCTACATTCAGTTATTTTATCACCCATTTACCAATAATTTCATGAGAAAAAACTGTTCTTTGCGTACTCAACAGCTGATGTTGACAGTTTCGTTACGTTCCCCACATGGCGCGTTTGGTATCTTGTGACGTCATCCGCCTTGTGAGCGCTGATTGGTGAGTGAAAATTGAGGCAACCTCTGTAGTTTATAAGCCTTGGGACACACCCACTTACTTTCCACGATAATGGTATTGAGAATTTCAGGTCTTATGTTCATAAGCTGCAAAACTTCTACACTTGTAATTTTGGCTGTCCAAGGTCTCTTCAGCATCCTTCGGTACTGGTACGTCCACAATTCAAATGCTTGAAGCTTCTTACTCATGGTTTCAGTTAATGACCATGCTTCGACACCGTAGAGTAGAATTCTGAAAACGTAACATCTGAGGAGTCGTGTCCGTAGTGAAATGGACAGATCTCGGTTTATTAAAAATTTTCTAACGTTTTGAAGAGAAGTTCTAGCTTACTCAATTCTGCATCGGATCTCTCTACAAAGGTCCCAGTTATCATTAATGTGGCATTCTAGGTATTTTAATGATGTCAACTTGTCAAACCAGTCATTTCCAACGTTGAGACTTTCAATACACCTGTATCCAAATATGGACATCTAGATGTGTAGCTGACATATCTGAAATCGTTCATTGTGTTAACATCTTCTTCTTTTTCTTTAGCGTTTGTCCCACCTTGTGACAGGGTCCGCTATGTGGGATCGTAGTCTCCATTTCCCTCCGTCATGGGCCATGTCTGGATGAAGATTGACAGCCTTTTGATCATTGTGCAGTGTATCGGCCCACCGTTGCCTTGGTCGCCCTCTGGGCCTCTTTCCAGCCACATCCAGTGTGTAAGTTGCTTTTGTCATTGTGTCGCCCTCTGCGCGCAGCAAATGTCCAAACCATCTCAGACGGGTTTCCTGCATTTTTTTCCCGATTGGAGCAATACCAAACTGATTTCTGATGGCATCATTTGAAATATGATCCAGCCTAGTGAAACCTGCTGACCATCTAAGCATCTTCGTCTCCATGACACATAGGCGACGTTGTGCTTCCTTAGTAGATGGCCAGCACTCCGTGCCGTAGAGAGCGACAGGACGAATGACAGTCCGGTAGATCTTAGATTTCAAATGGTCATTCATCCTACGGTCACAGGTGACGCCAGTTGTCATTCGCCACTTCGTCCAGGCTGCGTGTATCCTTGTGTTGACCTCGTCAGTAAGTCGCCCATCATCAGAGATAGTGGAACCAAGATACTTAAATTTCGCTACACGTGGTAAATCTTCTCCGTCAACAGTAATGGTGCCCACTTCTTGTGTATCGGATGTCAAGTATTCTGTCTTCTTCTTGTTGAGGCGCAGACCATATTGCGCAAGTCGATTGTACCACTCTTGTGTTTGACTTTGGAGATCAAGCTTCGTCTCAGCAGCCAACATGACGTCATCTGCATAGAGAAGTGTCCATGGTAGCGGCTGGTGCAGGTCTGACGTTACAGTGTCCATCACAAGAATGAACAGCAGTGGTGATAAGGCGGAGCCCTGGTGGACGCCTACGGTGATGCGGAAGTCATTAGACGCTCCCGCGGCAGCTAGGATATAGCTCCTTGGTTCTGCGTAAAGCAGCTACACCCATTTAAGAAGGTGTTCTGGGATGCCGTGTTGACGGAGCGCTAACCAGATTAGGTCATGTGGCACCCGATAAAAAGCCTTCTCAAGGTCGAGGAAAGCAAGGTGCGAAGGTTTATTTCTTTCGGAGTATTTCTCAACCAGTTGCCGTACAGCGAAGATTGCATCTGTTGTGCCGCAGTTTTTCACAAAGCCTGCTTTGTTCCTTGTGATTTTGGCAATCGCACGAATTCTTTTGTCAAGGATACGCTCGAAAACTTTCATTGTGTGGCACAGAAGTCTGATCGGGCGGTAATTTGAACATTCGGCAGGGCTTCCCTTCTTTTTGAAGATTGGTACTGTGATACTCCATTGCCAATCTGTTGGTAATCGACCTTCTTTGGTAATCCGATTGAAGAATTGTGTTGATCATCCTGCAGCATCCCACTCCTTAGAGCACCATAACTCTGCTGGAAGATCATCGGGGCCGGTGGCTTTCCCTGGCTTCATCTCCTTCAGAGCAGCCTCAACTTCGGCAATGTCGGTCTCCTTAATTGGTCCTTCAACAGCACAGGTGGTTGGGATTGGTGGATGGGGAAATTCTTCAGTCGAAATGTTCTCGAAGTAGCTCTGCCAGCGTTCCCTTGCTTTCTCCCAGTCTACTAGCAGCTCAGCCACTTCATTGTTGATGCCATAGAAATGTTGGATATCTTCCGTTTTTCGATGCCTCGATTTGATTATCCGATACATGTCACGCTCGCCCTCACGCGTATCAAGTTTCTTGTAGAGGTCTGCATATCGCTCTGCTTTTGTTTAGGCAACAACTTTCTTGGCCTCACTACGGGCTACTTTATAGGCATTCCAGCGAGATGGATTTTTATCTGCAAGAAACTCATGGTACAACTGCTTCTGCTTATGTACCGCTTCCTTGACAGTGTCGTTTCAGAGCCACGTATCTTTCTCAATCCGCCGTGTTAATATAATGATGATTTATTGTTCACAGTGTGCAAAGAGTAGGCATTAATCTTTTGTAAACAATTTTACAAGCTATTCCATACACTGACTGCAGCTTGATGCATGGTACCTGTCAAAGTGGTTACCATATCTGAGACTGATACATTGTGGTCCTGGCTCTTGGTGAGACTTAATACCACATTAATTGTGATGGAACCTATGGGCGGAAGACCGGGCCACTATGTCGAATGTAATGCTTTTCAGGCTGTCGACACGATTGTACCCAAATGTCATGGGTGTTTCCTTAAACCTGAAAGCAATCTACATGAGATTAACAAATGAATTCACTTGGATGACACATTTTGACCATCATCAGATCCTTTACATCCTGGCCGTTACATCTCTGTCTACAAGTATGTGGGTGATGGTATTTAAACTATGTACAGTTATTTAGTTACAACAGTTATTATAATTTAGCGCAACTTGTCAAGTTTCGTTAGTTATATGTGATTTATGGTTAAGATATTGTTAGTGGTTATTGACATTATTTAGCCTACTATGATATCTCTGATTGTTAATAAATGGTAAAGTTGGAATTGAATATGACCTTAGCTTGTTGTTTGAGCGATGCAGAATCCGTTCTCGAGCAACTGCTACCACTTCCACTGAATTGGATGGAATTTCCTTGTGCTGGCTGCAGCCTCGTTATATCATTCTTCTCCTCGGGCTTTTCTCGCATTCCATCATGTCTACGTTCGTCTTGCAATGTAACATATCGTGCTGGCCTGAATATGATGTATGTTACTTTGTCTGGACTTCTCCAGCTATTAATAATCAAATACATTCTCGCCACGCGTAAGCTAAACAGCGAAATATTGAGTGTATCGTGGATTCTTTTAGACAGCCATTAATGCCGGCTTGAGTTTCTTGATGAACTGGTACTAAGTACATCCTAACCCAAAAACATGTTACCCTTCTCTGTCCCCTAATGTTAGTATATCTAGATTACTTCCTTTGCGATGAGGGTTCTTCCTTTTGGTTCAAGATGTATGATTTTTAAGTCTGTTTCAATGTTAGAGAATCTGTGTCGCGTGACGTACATATGTTTGCATACGACCGCTTGTGCCCCGTATTAAATCGCATCTCTATATTCTTAGTATCTCGTGTCAACTCTTCTACCGCTTTGATCAAGGATTTTCTTGACACCCCGTGTCTTGGCACGTCATCGAGCATATCCCTGACTTTGAATAAGGTTCCTTTTTATTTAAATTACTGTTGTGTGGATGCTTGTCGGTTATGTTGTTTCTTGTGATAGCTATTTGTATGCCCTGTTTCTTGAGTAAATTGGTGATTTTGTATTAGCGTTCACATAATTTAATATCACGATTTTTTCTCATTATTGTCCGGCGTTTGAATTGTTTTATTTCCATGTCTAGCTGCGATTGATCTATTTCACTGGGTGGAAAATTAATTTCATTGACTATTTGTTTGATTATTCTGATTTATTTACTGCAGTTATCTTTCGAAAGTGGTATATTTAATGCCCCGAGAACCATTGAATTGAAGAACACTGACTTGTCCATACTAGAATGGTTCGAGACATAGTCAATTGCATTCAATATATTTGTGGGTTTGCGGTAGATTGAATATGGGAGTACGTTATCATCACTGGTTATTTTGCTTCCTAAGTAACAGAAGTTTCCTACTTTTCACCTGCCAGTTTGATGTCCATAGGGGTTTCTGATTTATTTTGCCTGTATTCCATTGTTTTAGTTTAACATTTATTGATTTTCATCATGAATTCCTTCCTCAATAGGGAGCTCACACCATTCAAAAACTCATTCAAATCCTCTGGCAAGTCGACCAAGATGACGATGTCATCAGCAAATCTGAGTTGAAATTATTTCTCCTTGAATCTTCACTCCAACGTTATATTTCTCTGCAATTTTCTTTATTGCTTGTTCAATGTAAAGATTGAAAAGTATGGGTGATAAGTTGCAGCCTTGCCTTACACCTCTGTGGATACCAGCTTCTCTCTGATGTCCTTCAGCTCGAATGGCTGCTGTCTGGTTTCTGTATATATTGTAGATCACACTCCTATCCATGTACTTTATTCCAATCCCTTTAAAAATATCAAACAATTTAGCCCAATCAACGTTATCAAAAGCCTTTTCTAAGTCTGCATGCCATAAACGGTCTCTTATCTTTCCTTATTCTACTTCCCAAAATCAGCGTTAGACTTAGTACAGCTTCCTTTGTTCCTATATTTCTCCTGAAACCAACTGGTCTTCACCCAACTCTGTTTTTATCGGGGTTTCCATCCTCTTGTATGTGATTCTAGACAGGATCCTTGAAGCACGAGTAATCAAGCTGATTGGACGGTAATCTCCACATCTATCAGCTCCTTGATATCAGAGGGTACCTCACCTTTCTCATAAATCCTACACACCAAGTGAAATAACCTGAGTAGACCGTCATCGCCTAGGCAGCGTACCAACCGAATCGGTATATCATCTATGCCTGGTGCTTTGTTTCTGCTTAATTCTTCCAATGCTATGTCAAATTCTGACTTCAATATTAAATCTCCTTTCACATCCTCATCAATTTCGTCTTCCCTTTACATTACATGATTCTCAATCTCCTTTCCCTTATTCAAACACTCTATATAAGCTTTCCATCTCTCAACCTTTTCTTCCCTATCCGTTAGAGGCTTTAAATCTGTGTCCTTAATATTACAGCACTTAGTTTTTTCCCCAAAAGTATTCTTAATCCTTCGATAAGCTGCGTCTACTTTTTCTAATTTCAGACAATTTTCTATACCTGCACTTTTCTCTTTCAACTATTATTCTTTCGCTTCCTTGCACTTCTTGTTAACCTCATTTCTCAGACGTCTGTATTCTGCTTTCTCTTTTTCATCTCTCTCATTCTTGTGTTTCCGCCTTTCATCCATTAATTCTAGTATATCCTGAGTGATCCACAGTTTTCTACCTATTCTTTCTTTCCTACCAATGCTTTCTTCTGTAGATTTGGTAATTTTATTCTTCAAAGGGGCCCATTCTACTGCAATTGAAGTTTGTTTAGGGTTTTTCATTAGTCCTTCCTTTATACTCTTCTTGAATCTTTCGTTGACATCCTTCTCTTTCAGTCTCATTCAGGCAACGTACAGAAATATAATTTTAAAAAATAAAGTAAATATAAATGGGCATGGCATAATTTTAAGAGTAAGAATTGTAATTATTTTATAGAATATATCCAGTCAGTTAAACTTAACTTCATCTTTTAGTTAGCGACAATCCCTAGGCAACCTGTATTTCTCTTTCCGGTTCTAGGATTATGGCCCCACCACTCATCCCATGTGGTGGTGTTACAAAATAGTAGCAGAGTTTTGTCTTTGATTAAAATGCTACAAATGTAACTAATTAATTCTCCATTATGGTAAAGTGAAGTTAGAATCCGTATTGACAATTGAATAATACTTAAATAATTGTACGGCTAGCCAATACAAGGAAGAAACCGATGTACCTGTTACGGCACTTCAAGTACCAACAGACGTCACAGTCAACAGATGTTTCTTTCTACTATTGACTAGGTGTATAATTATTCACATATTACACAAAATCTTCAAGCTACAACTTCATACAATAGTTGTTCAGTTTCCTTTTTCAATGGCAAAGCTTTCAATTCATACATTAAAGGTGTGAGTGTAAAATAGCATCGTACAATATTTTGTCCCAATATAATTTTTATAGTTCAAAACTGTAATGTATACCACTGAGATTACAGTACCTCTTTTTCTAATACCAATGATAGCTACTGAGATTACCTTAAATTAAGGAATCAGTTTATTTACAGCCACACAATGTGATAATTTTGCACAATTCACAGAAATACATTTAACTCATATTTAATTGGGATCACACTAGCCAATAGCAGTGAAAAAACTGCCACTGTTTCTTTCATCACTCCTAATCACACTAAAACCATTGGTCTACGAGGGGATACCAAGACCATTTATCTACACTGTTTAGGTCCAATAATGGCAGTCGGTTAAATGTCAGTGCATATTCGTTCTTTTTCATTGGTGAACGTGCTTGCAATTCCACAAAATGTCCCCTTAATTTGGCCTTAAATATAGTTTTCGGAATAAAATAAGTACAATTAAAATGTTGTCATGTTTGTGTTGAGGTACGGGCACACTCTTCAACAGATAACAGGTATTTAGTTAGGCTATACGGAAGAAACTTGTGAATCGACTGGCCGTGTGGTAACGGTCTCAGGCGTTGTCAGTTGGCATTTGAGGGTGCGTTAATGTATGTTTAGTAGATTTACTGGCAAGTTAAGGATCCCCATCGGGGCAAAACCTCTAAACACCCAGTATTTAAAAGGGGTATAAAACCAATAACATTATTATTATATTCTTGTAAACCGTGGGCTTCAACTATGGAAACATGATAAATAATTTAATATGATTATTTTGGATGTTGCTTCCCAGAAGTGAGACACGACCAAACTATATTGCAAGTCCGAAAGATACCCAATGGAAAAATTCAGAGAATGCCAATCATCATCATCAGATTATAGTTCCAGTTTCCCGGGTACAGTTGAAAAGCCTCCTCCATTCCATTCTGTCCGTAAACACTTTGCTCTCCAAGATGTCTTCAAGTGTTCTTCCCATAAGTGTGATGTCCATCTTAACAATGTCCATCCAATAATATCTCATAACTCTCTCTTGGCTCTCGACAGACTGTACCACTGACTGTCTGGACGAAAATTACTGATGTACTAAAGTGGTGTGAGACAAAGCCATTTTTTGCTACTTTCTTAGTTGATGGTGTGGAGAAAACCACTGGTCGCTACTTGGTTAGAAGACTGACTCTCTGGACGAAAATTAATGCTTGCACTACAAGAAAGGGAGCCTGGGGTTAGGTTTGTATGCATAGCCTTAATTCATGTTCACCACTTTCGAACTAACCAGCAAAAACAGTGCCAAACAATAGCCTAATGTTAAAATGTTCAACTCCTGTATCTTAGTTACATTACCTATTACTGGATTGAGATCATATTCCCTCTCGTATGTTCCGCTCTCACAAGATAAATATCTCAGCTCTCCACAGAAAATTGTTTTGTGTTGGTATCTCTTCATCCCATCTGCTAGAAAATGTAACTTCGTAGCGCATGCGCATTTTAAAAAGCAACAGACTCAGTCTAAATCCTGCCGTCCTTTCTGTCAAACCTTTTCCATTATTTTTAGTCAGAAGCTTGAGGAGCAGATGCCTAAGACAACAATCGTCATTAAATTGGATTAAATGTAGTCGCTATTCTCATTACAGAGCAATGCATTCATCATAACTGAGCCGTTATAACTTCTAGCAGCTTAACAAGCACTATTTCGACGCTATTTAAATCTAGCGGTTATCAACTGAATGTCTAAGCGATCGCATTATCGGTACTTCTTGTAAATGAAAAGCGCTTGTGATGAGATGGTTTATCTTGGCAAAGGAACGGGCCAAGGAATAAGGGAATCGGAGATTGTTAGAGAAAAGTAATGATGACCATAAAGGAGGAAGATACATTTGATTAAGCTAACATATTTTGATATTTATTTCCAAATTGTACTTGTATTTATAAACCCAAACTGGGAGACGTCATCATCATTCGTATTTCCCTTTGACAAGATGCATTTTCAGATGTGTTTAATAATTTAGTCAAATACGTACAGTACTCTCATTCTCATGACCATATTACCTTCATTAGAGGGTAATATGGAAATTAATTAGAAACCCAGAAAGCGGTTCAAAATCATATGTTTCGCTGCCCACTGGCTGACTTTGGAGAGCAGTCATGCCGAGCGAATCCTAGCGCATGCGTTGGCAGAGCTGACGTCACGACTGGTTCGTCAGAGATATTGATTACATCGACCGCCACCAAGAGATAAATTATGCCTATAAAGCGAGAATAAAAGCTCGTTATATGTTTTGAAGCATTACGAGATATATGTCATAATAGTAGGTGACGGATTATCAACTACTTTCAAGTAATTGAAATCCCAGGAACATGGAAACTATGATAACTGTACATCAAGATTGCCAATTTTGAGTACAGGTAGCGCTGAGGTCGGCGCAGCTGTAGACGCGTGATTGCCTGCTCGGCAGGAAGTCAGAACATACTGTATCACTCTAGGATACTCATCCAGAGTTGCTCCGGTAATTGTATTGTCATATCACGCTAGTCGGAAGCGAAAGTCTGTGCTGTTTAACTTGTACAACCACTGTACATCGTGGAGATTCCTGGTGCCGAACAGGACTCCAATTTCTTATACGCATAAGTTATTGCGTACGAAGGAGCAATACAGTTTGTCAGATCAGACAACTGTTCGCTATAAGCAAGCCATGTGCTGTTCTCGTGAACTTAATACTTGCTCTTTATCAAGCTTAAGGACTTATATCAAATGCAGGCATAGTTCACTGTATTGGAACTTGGAAGTATAAAGCACACATCTTGTGTGTATTTAGGACAGTGAATGCTATTACTCAAGAAGCATTTCAGTATACAATTGCATGGATATCGCAACTGTTTCATTATTTACGAAGCCTGAACTATGTTTTTCTGACATCACAACCGTGTTTAGTAATTGTATGTCAGGAGGAAAGATTATAATGTGTCATATTAATTTAACAATGGTACGTTAGACGCATTAAACATGAGTGTCGCTATTCTGGCAAAGCCACGAAGATTTTCGATGCATCCGGCATAGCTGTTCGCGTTTTGAGTGTTGGCCAGCACAGCTGTTGCTGCTAAGTACGGTGTTTTATGCAATGGCACGGTACCGCGAGGCTATTGAACTTTCAACTCAAGCCGAAATGGACATCGTTTTGCTACGATTAGACGGACGTTACCCTGTGATGGAAGGAACATTCTGTGGAGTGGGAGCTGACAATTCTAACAGGATAGGAGGTATCCTGAGGACCAAAGGGAACCAGGGGAGAGATGTCTGGATTTCCGGGGTTCGGTTCTTGTTTTCATAGAGAATCGATATCATTGCCATGAATAAGGAAGGAATCGGCATGAAGGACATGCCATTGTTCTTTCGTGAGCTCCGAGAATCATCCAAGGTACTGAAAAAGTCTCATTAATCGTAGTAAAGCATTATCATTCTAAAGTTGTCACATTGCCACATTTTATAGGATTTTTGTAGAATGTCCAAGAGTGGAGTTTAGGCTTGATATTGTTGTGAAGACTGATTCTATTCTAGACAGGGTTTTTATCCTTGTAAAGCTTGCACCTATTTTTGATTAAATATATTGTTGTTTAAAATTTTAGTAACTGTAAATTCCAGTTATTTAATTGGGAATTTATTTAATGTAGAGAAGAGGAACTATTAGGCCAAGATTCTTCATCCCACGTGTTTTTGATACTGAATGAACACTCGTAACATGTCTATTTATGACATTATGCAATTTTGGTAGACTCAATTTTGAGCTATTACTATAGTTCGACTACAAGAACTGTTATACACTTGAAAGTTGGATTTCAGTATTCAGGTTGATTAGTAAAATTTGCAGTAAGCTTATTGAAGCTGTTCTAGTGAAGAAAGTGGTTCTTTTGCTTTGTTAGGAATTTGTATTCTGATCTTTTGGCAGATAGACGCCTATGGTGTTTCTAACCGATCAATTGGAGTGCTAATTGTTATGATTACCCAGACTGGTGTTGTAGGACACTATTCGTCGTTCTTGAAACCATTTGAGTAGATTTATTCCGACCTTTGATTTGATCCAATTTATTTCTTCAGTAACATTTTGAAATACGATCGCTTCGTTAGATACGTTTGCGATCCATAATAGATGGATTATATACATGTGTTTTCTACACAGTTTGAATTTTGAAGACCTTGATAAACATTCATCCTATTTATTAACGTGAATCCCAGATTAGATTTATGTGGAGGCAGATCCATCGCCAGATCTGTGATTAACATTAAAACCTATTGAAAGCAACGCACCTTGATCGCTATGAATATTGTAAGATTAAATGAAACAATAATTAAACATTGATTAATTAAAATGTAACGAAACCTGTATAATTCTAGCAACACTATTTCTAATTTGAATTTGAGCTGTTAATTAAGCCTGGTATGGAATTCTTCGTTCACCAAGTAAGGTGATTATTTGAGGCATTAAGTTATAGTAATGCAATATTAATGGTTATATGAATGCTCAGTGCAGCATGATATTTGAAAATAAAGCCATGTAGGGGCTATTGTCGTTAATTGTTGAAAGGATATTCAGAGGAATATTTCGAGTTGTAAAATGAAGTGCAATCCACTTAGATGGATTTTTGAAAGCAAGTGTAATTATGGCATAGGGCATTGTAATTTCAGTATGTTTTCATGTGAATAGTCTGTTGTGGAGAATCATGCATTTCATGCATGTAGAATTAAATCTACTGGGTAGAATTTCGAATCATAGAATCGTTGCGACGCTTATCAGTGGTTATAATCATCTCTAATTCTGATTTGGTGATGAGAGTTTATTATAGGCGGATGTAAAATAAAAATCGACTTAGCTTAATTGCTTAGCCAGATGATATGACTAAAGTAAAGTAACACAAGCAGCCACGAATCGAGTAAGACACTTATGGAAGGTGTCAATTCTGAATCTTGCGAATAACACTTAGAAAGTGTTACACCATGAATGTACATATGTATTATAACTAGGGCTCGGATCGATATGCTCGATAAAATCTCCAGATATGCTCGAAAACCATGAGTTTTATGCTCGATAGATATGCTCGAAAAAACCATTATATAGTCGATAGATATGCTCGAAAACCCCATTATATGCGGTTCAATATGCAGAATATGCTCGAAAAACACCGATAAAAACTACAGAAAGGAAAGTGAAACGAAAAAACCATTAACATACCTTTATATACGAGCTTTATTTTCTAATTGTATGTATGATACACTGCAATATACTCGCATCCAAGTTTTTCAAGTAGTCTATATATAAGATAAGTTTTCTTATAAAAGTTACTGTTTAAAAGTTCATTTACAAAATGTTCAGAATTAGGCGAGTCATTGAAGTAGATCTGCATGTTTTCAGCTTTGAATGATTTTCTTAAATCAGTCAATAAAAGTTTCAATGACGAAAACGACCTCACTAAAGGTTAAAAACCCTCGGTTCTATTATTCGCACCAGATGGGCTTTTCAATAATTTTATTATTTCTGTTTTCGAACCTTAATGATGGTCAGGGCCCGAATCCGGGATGGGGAATTCGAAGAAAAGCAAACTATTTGGGACTAAAACCACAAGAATATGCATTTATATGCTTCTATTCTGAAAACCGCGGTTTTATGCATTTATATGCTCGATAAATTTCAATTCTGTTGGTCACAGAGAGGTGAAAATACCACCGAAAGGCTTCTTTCAATGTGTACTATTCAGGAAAAAAATATGCAAATATGCTCGAATCCGAGCCCTAATTATAACGTTATTTTTTTAGGGGATAAATTTGTGTGTAGGAATTTAAGTACCGGTATTACAGATGTGAAATTTTCGGGAACTCGATAAAATTATTTCATCGTTTTCCAACATTACTGTAGCTAAATGATTAGCGCACTAGGTTTTGTCACAAAGTGCCCCGGGTTCGATTCCCGGCCGAGCCATCAGGGATTTTAATCTCCTGAAGTTAATTCCCGTGGCTCGGGGACTGGGTGTATGTGCCGTCATCATCATCACTTCATCCTCATTACGACGCGCAGGTCGCCTACGGGCGTCAACTAGAAAGACCTGCACTCGGCCTCTCCGGAGGCCACACGATCATTATTATTAGGACTATTGAAGGAGAAAACTCAGGGATGATATGTTTTGCGCGACAAGCGAGCATCATCAGATCCAAATATACAAGACATATAGCTCTACAGAACACCATAAAAACAAAATACAAGAAAACCCGCCAGAATACTTCGTAAGTGTGTGGTAATTATTACTGAAACATATTAAGTACACTTGGCAGGCCCAACCATACACACATGTGCAATTTCTTGCCACACAGATCCAAACACCTAGCTACCTGGTATGTAGGGCAGGAACCCGCTGACAACATTACACAAACACGGGCAATTCACATAAATACCAGCACTGGTTATCCTTAGTTATATATATTATTGAGGAATATTGAAGAAGAAAACGCAGGGATGTTATGTTTTGCTCGTCAAGCGAGCATCATCAGATCCGAATATACAAGATAAATAGCTCTACAAAACACCATCAAACCTACAGTGACTGCCATCTTAAACAAAATACAAGAAAACCTGCCAGAAAAATTAATAAGTGTGGTAATTAATACTGAAACATATTAAGGCATAAAGTTGAACAAGATCTATTCATTTTAATGTTGCAGAACTTAGATATGACTATCCCATCAACAAAAGTAGTATTCTTCCCCCAAACTATTCTATCTTCGTAGATGGATTAGCCATTATGGAGCCGCGGGGCCGAGAGAGCATCTGCTAAAAATGCCGATCGATTTTTCTAATTTTATTTCCAGACACACAGCGCTAAACTGTTGAAACGAAGACAACGCGAGAACCATTCTTTCTCAGAATATATCGATAAGTTTAAGTTCCGTGGATAACTGCTTCTATAACAGATAGTCTGCAGAACGTACAGATCGCACGAGGAAGAGACCCGTTGGTCTAGTGGCGAAGTAGAAGAAACTTATTGATGGAAATTGAAAGCTGAAATTGATGAAGAATTACTGTTTTATACAGATTGTGCACGGGAATACCTTTTACCCAGTTAGGAGAGTTTAGAGGGACCAATCTGCTTTCCGGATTCGATTAGAGCATCCTTATTAAGTCATCAGAAGATATTTCATGGAAATTGAACGAGGGACAATGGAGTTATGAGTTTTTTTTATGCTTCTTCACTGAGCGCTGAGAGAGAATATGTAAATGTTTGGGTGAGTCCAGTCGAAGGACGAGCCAGGGAGGTGATTTGATCAGCGGTGCCAGCAGTCTTCTACATCGGGCGCAGAAGAGTATTTAAACGATCGCAGCCGAGCTGTGAGTTAGTTCAGTCTTCAACAGTCTGACCTTCAGCAGCCATCAGTCTTGGTCAGCCTTCAGTCTTGCATCGTAATTGCAAACTATAACCTCCTACGAATAACTGCTTTTATAGCAGGTAGTCTGAAATTCTATTGAAATACCAATCTGGATTGTTCTCAAAAAATCTACGATCTGGGGCCATTTGTTTTATACAGATTGTGCACGGGAATACCTTTTACCCAGTTAGGAGAGTTTAGAGGGACCAATCTGCTTTCCAGATTCGATTAGAGCATTCTTTATTGCCCAAACACAGGTTAGAATACGATAATGTCTACCGTGTTGTGTGGAATAATTTTCCTTATCCATGGTAGATGAGTTTTAATAATAGGAATCTACGCATTTGGACACTCACAGATTGTAAGCGTATTGGCTATGAAACCAATTTGTTTTGTCAAAGCTGCAATAATTGGTAAAATTCTGAAATCAACGGTGAAAATAATAACACGTTTGAAAATGCGAAGTAACCCTTGTAGTAGCACAAGCTACTAGGTCAATAGTCGCGGAAGTAATCGTGGACTATATCAGTGTATGAACGCGAACGCGAGTATGAACTGTTAAATACAGAGTGGGTAGGATGGATGCGGATTTGAGTGCTGAGGAAGATGACGGCGAGCGTGAACGGGGAAACAAACGAAGTCATGCGTGGCAAGTGTCATGTCAAGTGAACCACTTTTAATGAATCTATAGTTATTATTATTATTGTCATGTGTTGTGACATCTCTATATTACGCCTCGAGTGTTTAAAAGTGCGCAGATTGTCTGTATGTATCTCTCTGTCTAACGTTGTGCAACCCCTAGCTACATACTACCTAGTTCTCTCGTATTGGCAAGTGTTGTTGCTTACCTTGCATTTTGTTGTGCAACTCGTTCTGCTATTGGCTCTGACAATATTTGACGCGAGTTTGGTGCCACTCCCAAACTACGCATTTTATATTTCTGAGAGGCTTCTCCCCTCTCTGGGGGGACAGAAGCTTATTCAGTCTTGAACGTGCCGAGATGTAGGGCGAACGTGTGTATTCGGGCGGAGGCCCACCCTAATGGCGCAGCGGAATGTGGGTACGGCTCAATGTATTTCTATCTAACGCAATGTAATTGTATTTGTTCAATGTTTCTTCTTTTGTTTAATTCTCTTTCCTTTTCAAGATGTTACTGTTAGTATTTTAATCCTTGAACCAGATCTCCGGGACCTTGCGTAATGTTATACGGCGGAGTCCCTTTTTGTTGCTTTTGTTATGTATCCTCCTCATAGTTTTGTTCTTTTGGTTAATACCTGTAAGATTCGAAAGTATTGCGTTTCTACGTCTTGGCTTATGTATGTTTCCTGTCGGGCCTTGGCGCTCGTTTTTTGCGTCGGTGTCTCTTTTGTACCACAAACGTTTCGTTTGATTGGTTGCAATTGGACCTTTGTTTGCGGACAGTATATGTGAGGTAACGGGACTTATGTCCAACGTCTCCCACTAATACATGTCCCTTTTGTTTATAGAATATATGTGACGGTGGTTAACTGCGATTTCTCCAGCTCCGATGTCATATTATTCTTTTTTTTATATGTCGCGTTGGTGCGGCATTATGTTGGAGTATAAGCCTATATTTTATAGCGTGCTTTCGATTTTTACCGGTCTCTTTCGTCCCAGGTCAATTGTAATGTAATGTATCTCCGTATATCTCATTTTCCTTTTGTTTTGTTTTTCTCTCTCGATTTTCGCCGTATTACATAACTTAATAATAACCCCCCCTTGTCTTCTCCTTCCTCCTATTTCCGTGAGATCTCTCTCCCCTTTGTTTTACTCCCCCTCACTCCTCCCCCTTCCCTCTGGTATGTTTATATAATATCATGAAAAGCTTCGCGTCTCGTTTATGTTCGATTTTTGAATTTTTGCAAGTATGGCGTTTCTCTCTGGCTTTTGTAAATTTCATTTCATTTTATTTTATTCCATGTTCGTATCTTTTCGTTAGATTCATGTTGTTGAGCTGCACTCAGGTTCTGTCGTGCTTTTTAGTTTTTAAGTTTTTGAATTCTTTATTCTTGGTATTGGGTTTCTTTTGTATTATTGATCTTATCTTAGCTTGCCTTTTTTCTTTGTTTTAAGTAACTTGTTTATTTCGTGTACACGCTCTTTCTTTTATCTTTAATACATTTTTATATTTTAAGTAATATAGTTTCCTTGTCTTTTCATTTCTTATATTTAAGTTCCCCTTCCTTACCGTTATCTCGATTTCGTCAATCTTGTCTTTGTGATGTAACAAAGGCACGATTAACACGCCTCTGGGTTTTCTTTAATTAATTTTATAGGATTCTCTTTTTTTGTACTTTTGATTATTGCATTAAGCAATTATTTGTTTCCATTTGGTTTTTTGGAAATCATCTTTTGCTCGCTCCGAAAACCTTGGGCCCAGCACCGGGTCGAGCAAGACGTCTTTTCTCCCATCCATTTGCGACCTTGTTGATTTTATCTTCCTCTGCTACTCTGACGCGCATTATTATTATTATTACCAGACCTTTATCGGCGCACAAGAGACCCATCGAACGGTGAAATTCAACCGAAGATTCATCACGTCGTTGGCATCGGAGAAATGTGAGCTAAATCTGATCATGTATTTTAGTAGCTAGTGAGATGCATTTGGAACATTTCTTTTCTTTAAAATACCAACACTATTGGTCATTAGAAACAGGCATGAATATTTTCAGAAGAGTGCGAACTGTTAGGAAGAATTGTTTGATTCATGATAGACAGGATAGTCAAGTGACAGGAGTATTAGGTCAACGATGATTTTGTTGAGTGACAAGCAGATGTCCTATTAGTTTCGATTTTTCGAATTCACAATAGATAGAAATGCTATCGTAGTTAAATTGACTTCTGGACATTTCAAGTAATTGGCTATAGGTCTAGTGTTATAAAATTAATTATAGCATAAAATAATAATAAATATTATTAAGATAACAATTAGTTGAATTTTATAAACAATTTTGAAGGAATAAACAATAATTATTTATAATTCAGTATCTAAACTTGACATATTTTCCCACTATAAAACAGCATATTTCAAGCAATGAGGAAATGTCAAAGGAATGTGTCATTTAATTGGCAGAGAAAATCGGATAGGAGTTATCCATTCTACAAGTTTGGGATGTTGCGCATTCAAGAAATGCACTACAGGAGAAGACCACGAACGGAAGGTAATCGAAATAAGATAACGTGTATAAAATTGGGAATACATTGTTAAATAGTGGAATAGGAAGGGTTAATCGACCGAATATTCATAAACAATTATAAAAAGAAATTGTGTTATCACTAACAGCTATGTGATGCTTGAATACATTTCTAGGAGGTTGTGAGAGTGATAAAAATAACACTAAAGTGAAATACAAGTGTATTAGTTGTTGTATTTGAAAAGTATGCAGTGTACAGTGCTGGCATATAAAAGATTATAAAAATAATGAGTTGTGTGGACACGATGCATCGGCCGCAGGGAGATAGTATCCCAATAAGAATGATTAATGTTGTAAGAAATGCAAGTGAATATTAAATTGTTAATAGGGAAAAGACGGGTAAGACCGTGAAGTCGCCCCATATTTTTGTCTTATTCAAACGTCATTGGTAGAAATCCGTTTATCATATTTGATCTATTTTATCTACGGACTATTCGAAGACGCCGGTTGAGCGAAGCGATTAAAATACCCTAGATTCGACTGAAACCCTACTGAATGCCTTGGAAATATTGAAAGAATGAAATTAAAGAAGTTATCTTGAGAAATAGAAATTCATGTTTAATTATTGCATTGGAGTGCATCAAATCGAGATGACAGTGCCATAGTTAATGTTTATACGCAATGAGAGATCAGAGATCTTGTTAGTTTAAATCTGCAGTGGAGAAATTATGAATCTTAATATTGCTGGGAAAAATAAATATGAATAATATTGGAAATTAAAAATAAATATGATAAAATAGATACTGAATTAAATAATTAATAATTTGGGTTGGAAAATAAAATAATTAAATCAAATTATGGAAAATTAAATATGTTAAATTTGTTAATAAATTGATTATTAATGACGCAATAATAATAATAAAAATTCTTTAGGATTGGATAATTAAAAATCAATTACGAGAATAAATTAATGTGTAATTAAAAATGTTGTTTATGTTGAATTTATTTATAAAAAATATGAGTAACTTGAAATTAAATGAAATAATATCAGGAATAATATTTGAAAGATTTAATAATGAATTTATGATGGACATTATTTGAATTAAGAGTTCTAGTTAGAACAATATTAATATTTGAAAATTATTTTATACAAATCTTGATATTGGAAACAGATGAATCAGAAATTGAGAAAGATTACTCACACGAATAATTCTTACCATATGTAACAACAGACCATCGAGAATTTAATTTTGAGTTATAAAAATTTGAAAATAGAAATAGTGTGGTTTAAAATGTTTAGAAATTTCAGATATCTATAAATTCGAAGATATTTATCTGGTTATGATAAATTAAATCTAATTCTGAGATAAGATCGAAGTCAAGATTACGAATATTTTGCATTGCAAGATATTTTGATAAGTGATTTTGATTATTTTTGGAATTGATTGTTAGATAACTGCGATAATATGTACATATTCAAACACAGAGGTCAGACGAACTGATTATTTATTCTGAACCACCTGAAATTAATTAGAAGTGTAAATAGTGTGATAAATTATTCCCGAATGGTCCACTAAATTTTCTGGATATCGATGAGTGAAAAACTACAATCCAAACAAGTTTGAGAAATACTACATGTGGGAAACATGATTGTTCCCAAGTGTTAATATTTTATGTTTGTTTGTTGTGTGGGAGTTTATTGATTTTTTGATTGAGATTCAACTTCACAACTTAATTTTAAGATAAAATGAAATTGTGCTATTTATATTCCTCCTTTCTCTTATCCCTGTTTTCATATTATCGCGAACAGTTACTTTAGATTGCGCCCATATAGACCATGATATGTCTGATTTCGTGCTGAACTGACTAAGATAATTTGCAGATGTGTTCGTTGGACCTCGGTCTAAAAGGGAACGAAACGTGCAACTTTCAGCGAAGGAGATATAAAGAAGGTTTTAGGGCTGGGTCAAGTGTGTGAGTGAATTTTCAACTGATGGCGACGACTTTGATTTTACTGATGATAATCTGCCTACTGTCGACCAAAATATTATGTGCACTCGAGTTTGAAGGTTGCTTGTGAAGTAACCAATAGACCTACATAAAATCCAATAACATCATCATTTTTGTCGTTCTATTTTGCATTAGTTCATGTAGGTTTGGAATTTTTAATTTATATTTCAATATTTTTTTATCGCAGTTGAAACACAAAAAGTGTCCATGTTTAAGCATGTTTCAACCATGCTTCACATTTAAGAATTATTATCTCACAAACCCGTCTTCAGATTGAATCCAAATTTTAACACAATATACATTGGAATGTTGTATAACTGGTATATTAATTTTAAAATTTTGTGTGTTCAAGAACGATAGTTGTTACCATTTTTGTATGGTTACTTTTTCTTGGCTCGGGGTCGTTGGAAAATGTAGTTCTTGGTTGCGTTGTAATCCTCGTACAGCTTTCACCGGAGCGGCTAACTGGTGAACCATGTCTTAATTCCCCGTACAAATATAAACCAATATAAAGTAAGGGAATTAATTAACGTATTTCACAATCATACAGCATACCTTTTTGATGTATAAGGTTACTACACAAACAACCTTCAAACTCGAGTACACATAATATTTTGGTCGACAATAAATCCGGAGGACCGTAAACGCATATCTTTGAAGAAATTGATCGTACTCGAAAACTATTTGATAGAATTACTCTAACCTTGGGAAATCTATAAACAATTCAATATGCATTAACATGTATATCACAATAGAATCTATTAAGATTGTGCAGACTCTTACATTTATATAAAGATTTTGAATGATTTTTTAATACACAAATGAAGCAAAATAGTAATTATTTAACATCTAGTATGCGAATAATACGTTTACCTGCTAGAAAAAGAAATATCAACACACGATCTTGAAAAATATGGTGTGAGATAATTTGTAACACTTGTATTATCTCTAAACTTGCCATGGTAATTTTAGTCTATTGACTCATTAATTGCTTGGCATCAAAAGGGATAAGATGTCTCTCATCAAATCTTAAGCCAAGCAATTAATTATTGCCTCTTCTGAATACATTTTAATACGCACATGATACATGAAGGCTTTTCATCGCTAAGGGTAAACATGTGAGCCTTGAAAAGCCTCTAGATACCAAAATTGGCTTCGCATATGCTACATTCGTATACCTAGGTAGTTCCACATCGCTATGTGTTCTCACGTGTGTCTTGAAATGTTTAATGTTACCGAATTTTGCTTTTGCAGCAATGCAATAACACATGTGCTTACAAATATCCCTTATAAACAAATTTGGCTTCGTATACGCTGCACAGGTATGGGTTAAGGTGTAACTTCAAATCTGCGAGCAAATTTGGTTTAGCATATGCTAGTTTGGCTTCTTGCCTTTATGGACTGACATGTGATTTTTCAAACAGTTTTTCCGAACAAATTTGGCTTCACAAAGGCTACACGAGAATGGTTTCTCACCACTATGGGTTAACATGTGTGTCTTCAAAACACTATGTCCTTTTCCCGCTATGGATTACCATGCAGGGCAAATTTGGCATCGCATGTACTACACTGGTACGGCTTCTTACCACTTGTGTTGCTTCAAATCCCCTTTGCGGGAAAATTTGGCTTCAAAAAGGCTACACGAGAATGGTTTCTCACAACTATGGGATACCATGTGTCTCTTCAAACCCCCCTTGTGAGCAAATGTGGCTTCGCATGTGTTACATGAGTATGCCCTTGTACCGCTATGCATTATCATGTGTCTCTTCAAAGCGCTCTTCCTCACAAACTTAGCATCGCATGTGCTACACGTGTATGGCTTCGTACCGGTATGAATTAACAGGTGAGTCTTCAGATTTAGTTGAATGGTAATTTTTCTTTCAGATACAATGCTAGTATTATGATCTCTAGCATTACATGGACGGTATATGGTCCTTACAGCAGGATTCGACATATCAGCCTGAAATCATTGTTATTAATATAGTGCGGTGTGTTCATAATTATTTTGAATTATCTGAGAATGGTGAATAAAGCTTTCAAAATCCTGAGATCTAACTTCTGAAATGATAACTGGAACAACATTCATAAATACCACTACCAGGGAAACTGTCCTTATCTAGTACCTGGAAATGATCTCGTTTCTAATATACAATGCTATATTTTCATACAGTCTGAATATTTTCAAATTACTTATATATTATGCAAACAAAATGGTTCGTCATGTCGGAGTATTTGAAAATTATGAAATCCGTATCTATTTCAGAAGTATTGTTTATACAATGGAAGGGGAAATTATTTTCACAAACTCGTGCTGTTTAATAAAAGTCAACTTGGTCCTTGATCAGTTAAAAAAATTGAAATTTTTGAATGGTTAAGGAAATTGTGTGCTGATTCATACTGCCAGTGTAAGTGTTCAACTTATTTTTACACCACATTGTGCCGCTTTACCAACTTGGCTGTACGAGGATATGACTATTTAATAGAATCTGGCTAACTGAAATCCATCTGACATAGGAAGTGCGTGTTCTTACAGGCGACAGAATAACCCATATTATATTCCCTACAGAATAGTCATTCTGGCTAATGATTAAGAGGGGAATTTTGGATATGCAAATCATGTGATTTCAAACCATATGGGCTATGCTTCACTGTTGAATACTTCGCGGATGAATAGCTATTAAGGGCTACATAAATTGTGCGGAGGTGAAGTGATTAGCTTTAAGTCCAAGAAAATATCAGATACCATATATAAGGGCGGGTTGTTATAATATACAGAAAGTGGTAACTCTTTAAGATTAACCACTCCATATAGCGTACAATTATCAACTCTTGGCTCACCACTGTGTGACTACCGTCTAACCTCGTACTGTAGCTAGGAACACAAAATAATCACTTTTCTACCCAACGACTAACTCTCTCGACCTGTACTGAGACGTCAACAAATTCAGTTTGTACACTGTTATTCCAATTAATAATCGATATGTTACGTTCAATGTATTGAAATATCTGACATAAGTATCTCAGAGGTTTGTCAAACCTGAAACAATATTCTAAAAGTGATGAAATAGAATAAGAGATTTCATTTTATGCACAAATCGATGCATTTGCTTAAGGAAATGCGTTTATGCTCGTACAAAATTGGCAGAGCTTTCGCACAGGCGGCATATATGGTGAGTGACAGGAATACACAGTTGCTTTTGTTTGGATCATCTGACTTAAGACTGGTTTGATGCTGCTCTTTACGTCACTTATTTTTAAGGAATTAATTTCATTTCCACAGAACTACCACACCCTACATCCTACATCCGAAGCAATCCGTTCAAAATATTATAATCTTGGTTATCCCAGAGAGTTCTTGTCCTCGACCCGCTCTTCGATAACAACTGTAAGTTTGGAATTCCGGTTGAATTAGTATGTGCCATACCTAGCTATCTCTTCTATTCATTACCGCTCGCCAGATTCATCTACCTTCCCCCACTCATACTAATACCTTCATTAGGTACTATATCTAAAGTTTCAATCTTCACTATTTTCCTACAACACCACAATCAAATATTTATATTTTCCTAGATCCTATTTCAGCATAAACAATCCTAGTTTCACATCCATATAGCGCCAAGCTCCAGCCAATGGCATCAATAAAGACTTTTTGTGGCGGTATTAACGGTACTATTAACCATGGTACCCTCAGCTATTCTCTAGATGTAAAGCAAGGTCTTCCGGAGAAGGAGATAGTTCTCTGCTTGCCGCCAGAGTGCTGCACCTCTCGAGGTAAGGAAATGATCTTCGTGCTGCATTGGCACTCTGTAGGTAATGTGCGTGTCGAGTTGTTATTACAAGATGGCAGTAATTTGTTATTGTAAGTATCTTAGTGACATTTATTAGATTTTTCGCATCAATTAGGAGGTGTGAAAATTATCCTCGTACAGGCAAGATGTGAAGAGACTTAGATGAGAGTTCCCATGGAGGCTGAGTAGCCTAGGGTTGCTCAAGACTGCCACACGACTTCATAACATCACTAAAGTTTACAGTACCATGTATTAACGACGAAACAACATTTTATCATACATTATTTATTAATATTTGTAGATGGCTTCGGACAAGAGTTGATCTAGCATACATTTGAAGTATAGCATTGTGTTAACGAAACTACGAGTGGTCATCTTATGAAATATATATCTGCGGAGTGATGAATATTCTAATTATTAACTATAATATGTGACTGAAGGTAACTTATAGAATATGACGTATACTACGTAAGTTGAAAGGTGGATTAAAATGTGGATGACATGTTGTAAGTACGGTGAGGTTATTCAAGGTGTCATCTCAAAGGTAATGAAACATCCTATAGTATTCTTTGCATGTGAGTTCGGTGTCCTGAGTGTACGAATTTCATACGTCGGCAGCATAACGTCTTGTGTATAGTCGACTAACCTTCTGAAAAATGGATTTTGGGATATTCATTCTAACCTGTTATTTTAATGTTAATATTTTCCTTCACATAATCCCATGTAGTATATCCGTTCAGGATCTGTGTACTATTTCTCCTTTGTTATGGACGTTCGAGCAATGTCGTATTGCTACATGTTTTGCTTTTGTTTTATTTGATCTTCTGTTGGTGACTGTTAACGATTACCGACAGTCAGCTGATTGATTGACAGCAGAGAGTCGAAGATAGCCATGTTGAGATAGGCAGTCGCATTCAAATCCACTCCGTGATTTTGATGGTTAATTAAGGAATACTATTAACTTAACTATGGTCTATAGATCATAGATGACATCGACGTTATGTAAGTGGTATTATGAAGTTGGGTATGTATTAGAAAGCTGCGTGATTGAGTTGAATTATGGAATCATGCTGATATAGATCACGTAGGCTATTGCTGTACGTTATGAAATGGACTACAATTTGATATGTGGACTGCACATGGTTGATTGATGCTTCTTTCTGTCAAGAGTATTATCTGAAGAGCTGAATAATTTAGAAAAGAAAAAAGTATATCGGAATAGTTACCTTAGTAGGTTACTACTTTATGTTATCACTTGGACTTCGTGAAATGATATATGCTTATAGTTGGTACTACAATGATTCTCCACTAAGGTGTACTTCATTAAAGGCAAGTACTAGGGTATGTTGTTTCCACTTCTTATTTGTATGTCTTTGTGTATTTTCTTTTAAATTGTATACGATTGTATTGCTTGTAAATGTACTCAAATGTCTGGTTAATAGATTGTAATGTTTTGTAAAGGGTACAAGTGTATAATTTCTAGGTTTATGCTCAGCAACGTAACCTCTCTTGGTAGCCTGGGTTATGATCGCTATATTGGCCTAGTCCTTCTAATTATTATTAACCACCTCAAACTTGAACTTAAAAGAAAGGGGTGGGCGCATTTTTAATACCTGGATCTACAGGGTACGATAAAATGCAGTCTTACCTTATATCATTCTAATTACTAGTATCTCTCTCATGTCTGTCGAATCAAATAAATACAAGATTGTTGTAGACACACTCAGATCATTAAATTCTATTTCAATACTTTCCAAACTGTCAAACAATATCTCCAATTAACATTATCACCAGCTTTACTTATACTAAATATGCTACGAACGTTTTCTTCTCGATCTTTATTCTACCTTCTAAGAACAGCCTAATACTTAATACAGCCATCCTTGTTCACAACATTTTTGCTAACCGAATTGTCTTTACCTAACTCGACTGTCATCCCATCCTCTTGTTTATAATCCTAATAAAAACTTCAAAGCGTGAGTCTTCACATTTATTGTAGGAACACCTTCCCATCTGTCAGTCAGCTCCTGCTTTCTTGAGTATAGAAATAATGGCATACTGTTCGATAACAATATTTATGACCCTTTACATACCTGTCCAAGATCCAAAGTATTAATAAGCGAAATAATCTGACCAGATCTTCAGCCCCCATGCATCGTAGCAACTCAGCCGGTACATAACCCATGTCTGATGGTTCCTATCTACGCGGGTCTTCTAGTGGCCAACCCATTCTGATTACAAGAATAAATCTCTTCTGCTCAGCAATTTCCTCTCCTCTTTCACTTCATTATCCTTGATATCCTTAGTCCTATACAAACGCTCTATGTGTTCTTTCCATCAGTCTACTTTCTATTCTATAGCAATTACAGGTTTTCAACCCAGTCACTAATATTAGAGCACTTAGCCATCTCATACCGAAATAATTCATTACCTTTCGATAAGTTGGATAAACGATTCCTACTTAAAAACCATTTTGTACGTTTGGATATTTGTGCAGTTCCATTTTAAGAGCTTGTATGTCGTAGTCATTTAGCCTCGTGTACATGTTTTTTTTTGTTGTTTGAATTTTTCTGATAACCTGTGTATTCTGATGCCTGTACTAAATTGTGTATGTGGAATTAAGTCTAGGATTGGGAAGAAGACGACTGTGGCATCAAGTTAGAAACCATCCCCGTGTTTGCCTGAAGTAAAAATAGGAAACCCTAAATAGTTCGGGAATGGCTGGTGAGGAAATCGAGCCCACCTCTTCTCAAATTGGCCTCATGAGGCTGAATGTAACCTGTCCCAGTCCTCAGACCAGAACTAAAATCGTCGCAGGGTAAACTATTGAATCCGAACCTCCTGGTCGACAGCCAACTATGCTATCCACTACACCATGAGGTAGTCATTGTACATTTTTCTTTGAACCATTTTATTTAGCTTCTTGAAATTTAGCATAGCCTCAATTTCTCGACGTCTGGTTTCTGATTTCTCATGTCATTCGCTCTTATTCTTCCATCTCTCATTCATATTGTAATATATCCTGAGTGAACCAAAATCCTTACCTTCTTCTCATTCTGTATCTTCTTTCGTCTCTGACAATGATTTCATCTAAAGATCTTTTTTGAAAAATTCGCATTCTTTGCATTGGAGTTCATTATTAGTCCTTGTCATCTACTTCATAACAACCAGATTGCAAACAGAATTTGTGTTCGCCCCAGAATACGTTTTGTGATCCCAATACTTATATCGGAATCTGTACTTGACCACAATGAAGTCAATTTATAAACGTTCTATACCTCAGTATTTAAAGATCTATCATGTTTTTTAAAGCCGTGTGAACGGTGCAAATTTCTAACAGCCTGCTCGATCGTTCTTATTTTTCATCCATTTTATATTCCGCCACTATCTTTCCTTCTCTTTCGTTTCTTAACACGGCATTTTAATATTACTTTACAACATTGTCAAGCCGCAGAATTACACCAACTGTATTTCTTAGTAGTAAGTACTTCTCAACTTCTTTACTATCTGTTTGATTTGTAGCCTCCTAGACTTATAGTACTCTAATGTACGTAGGTTTCGTTCCAATTCTAACTAAAATAGGTCATTGACAATAATGCTCATAATATTCTACCCACTGTTCAAGATCCCAAGTGAATATAAGACTTATTCCCCATACCCGTTATTAGATTTAGTGCTTATGATTCTTTAGTCTCCTGGCCAGAAGACCCATTCTTCCTGCCTGCGTACTTCACTAATCCAACCAAAATCCACTTTCTACCTATTTATTTCCCATTTGATGTTCCTAAACATGCCTCTCGATCATCACACTTCCAATTACCTTGTTTTGACCAGTAGAATACCAGACATCCAGTTAGTCACCTTTGTGATTTTAACACCCTCTCAAGTAGCCCTCGACTGGAGATCAGAAAGTGGGACGTGTTTAACACACGATTTGAAGTTCACAAAAGAGAAGGGTAACATTACATAGAATTATGAACAGACAGGTGCATTACCTCGGGGAGAACAATATTACATTAGTTTCCCGTTGCAGTGGGAAAATGGGGGACAAAGTGTGGCACAGGTAAGTACAGGATGCCATGGGGTGGTAATTGGGGGCATTATTATTTTGTTATAAATGTCCCCACCATCTATGGGACCAGTAAGCATGACAACTTCCGTACTGCTATACCCCCCATTAATAAAGTAATATAAACCAATCAATTACGCATTATAACAAATTTCTACTCTAAGTACACACACTCCAAAATGTTAGTAAAAATCTCTTACGAACAGTTGTACATGGACCCTGTCGCACCGCGGAATGAACACTGAACCATATAACATTACATGAAGTATCTGTAATGCTTCTGTATAAAATATTAAGATACTGTCAGTCTTCCGAATGATTTAGCTAAAATAATTTACTACATTTACATGGAGAACTCAAATAGATTTGAATACGAATCTGTATTCAGTACGATGTCCGTTTACATGAGCAGTTTCAGTTCGTATTGAAATCGATTTCAATACGGCATATGTATTATGGTGGCCAACCTGCAGTAATGTTGGCTAACACTTATTAAACAACAAAACATAAAAGACCCATAATTATCATCCGACATTTTTTTTCACAGGTTGACTGTAAAGAGAAAATGTGGATGTGGGGATGATTTTATGATGTTGTTTGTTCTAAACAAGTGTATGTTCAGTTTAATACAGATAAACTGTTATTGGTTTTACGTCCCTTTTAACTACTGAAACTTTCAGAGACGCCGGGCTGCAGGAGTGTTGGCCCGAATGTGATCATTAAAGTGTTAGTGCCAGGATTCGATCCTGCAACCTTGGAAAAAGCAGACGAGAAGGTTACCGCTGCACCACTCAGCCAGTCAATTTATTCATAGTTGACAAATAGGAAAAGGAACCGATTAAGCGGTGTATTTTGACTTTCTCTGTTGACCACATTCTACGTACTGTACTCGTATATGTAAATGAGCTTGGAAATATTCATATTTTTCAAAAGTTATCAAACTCTCCAATGATAAAATATAGCAACTCTGGAATCAAGCCACGAAACAGGTTTATTCACCTCGCCGAGTTAGCCAGGTAACCGAGCCGACCAATGAGGAAATTAGCAGTCACGTGGGAGATTTGGCACTAGACTGCACAGTGCTAAACGAAAGATGGAACTATCCTGCACGGAGACACACGAGGACTTCCGAGTCGAGCCGAAAGCCACACGTGCGGTAAGTGTGACTCGAGGATGGTAGGGGGAAGACACGAGCAAGGCGCGTGTCGAACAGCCAATGAGAATCGACCTTACTTAGATAAGAGTAAATAATGTAATTAGCTTAGCTAATTACCAGCATGATTATAACACATCGTAATAGCATAGAAGATATTATATAATAAATAATAACTATTTATTAACATTGTGGCTAATTAAATGGCCAATTAAGGATTATTATCATCATAGCTAAGAAGGAACCAATCAGATCCTTGTTCTGAACGGTGACGCTTACTTGAGCATTTGCGAGGGGAATGAGAGCGGAGAATCGAGGCTCCTAACAATTACGACTTCATGGGAAGAGGACGTGTCAACTAAATACTCGACAGTCGAACAAAGCTGATAGAGAATATAGTACAGCCCGGGGGGGCAGTACCCCCTGAGAGCCACCCCGCCATCTTCTACCATAACCACCCCAACTGGAAACATTATAATTCCAGAACATATCTCTACACAGCAAGCGGCGACCATCTAAGCCTAGGAGGTTAGCCAACGGCTTGCAAAACACACATAAACATTTACACTAACAACTATCTGGGGCAGCTACATTGACGCAATGCTGACCAAGCAGCGCCGAAACGTATAAGAGTGGAACCTGGACAGGAGGGATTATCTGTTCTGTTCTGTTCTGTTCTTCGCCAGCGGCCCTGCCCGACGACATCCGTTCCAGCTCTTCACTAGGTGAGAACTAGTTTGTGCTCAGACTCCTTTATTCTTGTAAACACCTACCCTAAGCTTGTACACATCACAAATTGTACTTCATATTTGTCTAAACTTCCCAAGAGGGACATCAGATTACATCTACTGACCAATAAATACATGGTCAGTAAACTACACGCTTATTACTAATCACACTCCACTTTACATCCTTCTACCTAACCTGACCTTAGTCATAATTGCCCGTGACCGTAGAAGCCAATAACTGCATCGTCAGATTCCATTGTACTCGAGCACACGACTCGACTGCAGAGCACTGAATCACTGACGCTGCACATTCATTTAATTGCTCATCCTACTCAGCTGGCAAGCTAGTTTAGCAGCCGGCACTAGACATTCATCCCCTGACAGATAATTGCATTCTGCAGGGACGCCCCCAATAGCTTAAGCATTTACACCAACACACTACACTAGTAGTCTCTCCCAACTACGGGGAACTACTCTCATTTCGGAAGCAGTTCTAAATTGGCACATCTACACTATCGTGTTTTTCCCACCCCCAACCAAGGGATAAAACATATTTGGTGGAGGCGCCGGTTACCACGCAAAATAAGGGTAGGGACACAAACAACGAGCCCTCGTGGTAGAAGCGATCCGTACCGCAAACAGCCAAGCGAAAAAGTTGATTTTTTTTGAGAGAAAGCATTATTTTTCCCTTCACTCTAACAACACAAGGGAAATTTTTGTCACCCCCCCCCCCTGGAAAGAATCAGAAATCTCACACACATTTCTTTTTGTACCCACCCTTAACTCAGAATGGCACCACATGCAGAAGCAACAGGGATTGTAAGCCATAGAGGCAATAGGGGTACACCAATATTATTTACATTATTACTAAAGTGCCAAAGGCATGTACAAAGGCGATAGGCACAAATACGGACACTCCAGACAAAGGTTGGAGCAATACAGTGCAAACAGCCATACACCCCGTCAGAGAGTAGGACAGCGCAATTGAGATGCGCACACGAACACTTAAGTTACATACGTGAACACCTCAATAGGAGCCATGTCCAAAGGAACAGGATATACGACCAATTAATCACTACACATGGCCCTACAATAGATAACACAACCCTAGAGAGGATGAGGGTGCACTACACAATTTTATATGCCCAATACAGGGAGCTTATTCGCGAACAGGCGTTTCTCCAGTTGGGGGCCACAGAACTGTATAGGACGCAAACACGTCAACACAGCAATTTGCCAACAGGCCATATGCCTCAATAGGCAGTACGCCCAAAATTGGGAAAGGTACCGGGAACTCCAAACCAACAAGGCCATTTTTGAGTTCGCGGCAGGGCCACCAGCCCAGCTAGGAGAGGACATAGGCGTAGATACGCTGACTCGGCAATTCGCGAGGATGTCCCTCTCGACACGTACCGCCACAAAAGGGGAAAGGGGTCTGCCGTGGCCATAGGCCAGGAATCGGTCAGGCTAGCCTCCAACACACCACAGTGCCAAGCTCACATGGACACACGTCCGTCAGCTCCGGTCCGGGAGGCAATTTTGCCAGACCGAGGGGCAGAACCCACGCCAACACCCTCAGAACGGACGAACGAGAGGGAGTTGACGCCAGGGCTCTCAGGCACATACAATAACACAGAGAGAAACCTGGAGGAAACTATGTCATGGGCTGAGGACGTAGAGCCCGTGCCACAGCACGATAAGACCACACAAACTTACACACATAGGCAGACGCGAGGGAAGGAGTCTACCGTGGCCATAGGCCAGAAATCGGTCAGACCACCCTCCAATACGTTGCTCAAGCACTCACAGACAATTACACGACCCTTACCGCCAGTTCAGAGGGCAATTTCGGAAGCGGACACTAACATGTGCACCCCCAGTGCAAAGTCATACACGGGGATTCCGTACAGTCCACCAGGGGGTAACACACACGCCTGCACGCACTAGCATGCCTCCACAACAAAATACACGGGGTTTAAGGGAAGTTTTACCGCCCACCCCACGAGGCCAGACAGACAAGAGGGCGTACACGCGCACAGACACTAATAGGGTAGCGCGAAGCCAACACAGCTCTTCAGACACCAGCATACCTACGCCTATTAACAGGCAGTACGGGGAACGTAGGCTTAGGCCTGCTTTACTTAAAACACCCCTGAAAAATAGTAAAGAAGCGCCTCAATGGGAACCTGAGGCCTATGCCTTCATAACAGGGCGCAGCAATTCACCCCGACGGGCGAGAAAGCGCGCAATGTAGTGAAATTCACTGACCGCGCAAGCCCATGGATAAATATTCCCACACACAAAATTTTCCACTTAAAATGCCGAAACATTCCCAAGACCTTAACGGGGGCGCGTCCACACAATTAACACTAAAGACAGGTTCTACCCCTGTAGAGGGCAAACACACAAAAACTCATGCACAAAACTGTACAATTTACATGCATATTTACATACATTTGGTCCATAAGTGCACGTTATTTCGTATACTGCCCATAGCAGAATTTTTTTTAGTTCCCCATAACAGCACTCAAGCTAAGCATAAATACCACGGGATACCACTCACGGCTCAGGGGAAAATAATATAATTTATTTTTTAGGTCACACACTAAACGTAAATACCATACAAACAGTCAATAACACTGACAAAACTGTCCCAGAGACACATGCCCAAAAGGCAACAGGAATGATTATCCTGAACAAAGACGGTCTCGAACCCGCGACCTTCTGAATACCAGGGCGCAAGGTCGGGTAGCCATCCAATTGAAGGATACAGCGATAAGGGACAGTCACGCTAACAGGAATATATTCACCCCAGGCCTACAATAACACAAAATTTGGGGACACAATATATGAACAGAGGTAGGGTCTTTTACATTACGAGGAACCCAAGGCACACTGTATATGCAGACGATAGTAAAGCATGTCAGCAAATCCACGCACGTTGTCTCAACACATGTAACAAGCAGACCGCAGGCTGGCAGCAGATACTGCCCACACAATTGAAACTTGACACTATCGCCAGTCAGCGATAAGACATACATGAACATGCGACTTTCGCGTCTGCCAGACTGGCTAGAAGCACTTTCACTCCAGCTGTAACATACACAATCATTCACGCCATTTTCAAAGCCGGATAACTCCCGAAATTAAAGTACGAGGGTCGTCCCGAATAACACAAAGCACTCACACTAACGTATATTTTCATACGCGTGTTTCAAACATACAATACACGCCATGGTACATAAAACACAGAAATTGTAGTACCAAGGCCTTAGCCCAAGGCATGTGCGAACACACAGAAACACGATACAAACGTGCCAAAAAGGAAGCTAGCCAATGGCATTTTTGGCGCGACAAAAAAATCAGAGGCCACACTAGGGACGCACAAAATCCCAACAGACAACGCAGACATAAAACACGGAGCGCTACACGGGATCACGGGTCCGAATACCCAGTAAAACCGGACGCCGTGACAAACAAGAACTGTCGACCGACGAAAGATCAGTTACATACAACACAGGGGATTGTCAACATAGAAAGTCAGAAAACCCAGCCAGCGCGACTAGACACCAGATAGACCCATGCACAGGGTAAAAATTCACTCCCACCTAGACGGAAACTGGCCAAAATTAAGACAATCCGCAGGTACGTCCAAATTAAACCAGGAATATGGACACGGGAACAGACAATTACACGGGCAGCATTGAAGAAACAGCATGCATACACAATCCCACACAGAAAAAACCATAGGGTCCCGTACAGACACTGTGCCCCATAGAATATAGCTAAAAGGGAAAATAGACATAAGAATATTTAAATTATATGTATATGAATGGCATATTATTACTGTGCACACGCTCCAAACATACACTAGAGGTGGCAGATGCACTGCACTAATGCCATATACAAGCACATAAACGATTGAGCCACACAATCATGAACACAGGAAGGTTCTTTAACTTAGGTACAGGGGCGTAGATTCGTTCCAAGGTACTCGCTACAACAGCCTACTTAGGGCATTAGCGACCCCGGGACTACCAATAGGGGACGTACCGGGAATGCCATGCCTCTACGGGGGACGTCACTTTCACAAACAAACGCCCACACAAAACAGGTAACACCGCATATTAGGCCAAAAATCATGGCAAATTTGGATTACCCCGAACATAGGCAATAGACTTGCTAGACACAAATCATAGATAATTACATAAAGCAGAGGTATTGCGGAAGCAAAGTCCAAACAAGCTTGGGAGCGAAATTATGACAGGTTAACACATTTGCCTTCCTAAAATATAAAACACATGCCCACATACGGGCAGTGGCGAAAGTCACGTTCCGTCAGGCTTCATACATAACATTAGAGACTTTCTGTATACAAGGACGCAAAAACAAATACAACAAAACACTGAGTTGCGAATAAGCGAATTCCCGCGCGTTGCAACACTGTTGCCGGTAGACATTCTTTTCATAACAAGACGTGACAATGAGTTGCAAACATGATGACACCGGCACAAAAAAACAATAATAATAATAACGACATACAGTGACACGGATGTTGACATAGGAAATGAGAGCGTCATTATAACAGGCTCCGCTCCCAATAATGCACAGATACTGTGGGCTGTATTAATCTCGGGAATACAGGAACCCATAGCCCTACCATTACCGACACTAAGAATATGTCTACAAGGGCGATAACAATTAGCCACGCGACACAAGATAAGACTTATCCGATAACGTCCCACGCACCAGCGTGCGGCAGCGGTACGCGACCTCACACACGCAGCCGCGCTAATCACAGTCATGGACACTCACTTCCCACACGCGCCCAACAATCAGGGGCGGATGCAGACAGATTCCATGAGGGAGCAACCCCCCCTAATAACTTATTTTCTTGTTTTTTTTATTATCTTTAAGAACCATTATAGGCGATCAGGCCATGACAATTCATACTTACAGTCACTTGCTACTCTAACGTTATGAACACGAAACCAGATTAGGCCGTGACGTCACAGCGTCACTGCACTCCAACCTCCTAAGGGCAGCCCGAGGGCAGTGCCAACAGACACAAACATTTCTACACAACATAGGTTTCACAGACCCACAGGCACTCCACAGACTGCTATTTTAGGACAGAGGAGGTGCTTTATGGCATCCCAACTTAGCCAGCGTACATCCCAAGGAGCGGATAGAGAACATATAGTGACAAAGAGAGGATGACACACCACGACAGGAATAGAGATGAATAGTACCATCAGGATGGCCATGGTACCAACTACGGGCTACCATACCAGCACCCTTCTCCCTACACAACCTGTCACCTATACCACTATCCAACACAAACAAACAGACACATAAAAACAGCAAGACTACATTTCAAAAATATACATCGGTGTTGATAGACTTCATGCGTTTAATAAATTAAGGTATGCTACACCTTGGCCCCAAACGCCTACACCTGAATATTAGGGGTGAGTCGGAAACAATATCAATCGCAATGCACATCTCTATGTAGAGAGATGAGGCCACATTTATATTAACAAGTATTTTTATTAACTAATCCCGCATGCAAGGGACATAGACTTATTATACTTTGACGCATACTTTATCCTCAAGTGAGAGCGGATACGCCTCATATCCATCCCCATGCATGGAATATCCTATCCACATACCTGGGATTTTATTATTATTACACCTGCATGGCAATTTTAAAATTTTGCACACCTGGGAAAAACCTACCCCATCCACTCACTGTAAAGACCTCCTAGCAGCATCATCGGCTCCCGGCCACCATGGAGTCCAACGATGCACGACCCCCTCCTACCACGCTTTAAGCCCATTCAGCAAACAACACCCCCGGATCCTAATAACAAGGGACCCAATGCCATAAAAACCTACTAACACCTCTAGGAAATTACCAAGGCATTACCGCTGGAAATCCGACATGGCACTTACGAGCATAAAGTAGACTATGCAATTAGAAGATCCTACAACCCCAGAACACTATTTTTTTACATAATTACATGATACACACAAACTTATATACATATCACACTTATTTAAAAAAAGGAGTCTGATATCACACTGGATGGTGATGAGATGTAAACGGAGGGAGCAGAAGCTCCACAGAAGGGCAGGGACGGGGCCAGACGCCAACAGATCCTGACCCAGACTAAAGACGGAATAACGTAAGGTTGAAGCATCGATGACTTAGCGCGGGCAAACGTCGAAGCCTAGGGTGTGCCTAGCCTGCCCCTTGGTGGAGAAAGTTACACCCACTATGCGCTACGGCCATCGAAGCCAAACCTGCAGGGGAGACTTTTGACGGTTAGTAGGAGAATTAGCCAGCTCCACACTAGACTCAGGAGACGAACCTAGAGACGACCACATTAGGACTAGACTGTAGTTAGCATGTAACCTAAGTAGAGCTCCTATGGCGGGGAGCAAGTCTTCCATTTCGAGGAAGTGAAGATAGTGTGCCAAGGGTCCAGCGGGACAACCCCTGGCCACGCAAGACCTCATTCGGATATGGGGCAAAGAGGATTCCCGGACGCTAAATTCCCGGATGATATTATTTTATCGGATGATTTTTCCCGAACGATGTCCCATGCCCACATAAATGGATGACAGCGAGTCTCCAGAGCTTAAATGGTCACGCAGCGGGCAGAGATGTAAATGAGGAATGCGGCGAGCCCTCAAAGGGGTTTTGTGGGCAAACCCAGCATAAATATACAAATGAATGATAAATGGCGAATAATGCCAACACAGGCAGGTATAAGATCAGCGGAAGTACACACAACGGGGCGGAGGCACTGAAGCCGTCCGATCCATCAGCGAGGTATACGGTGCAGCCACTGGAGCTGACCGACCCCGATAATACACGAGACGTCCGAAGAGGTCTCAAGGGCGGTGGCATTATCCAAGCCGACCCTTAAAAAGCGCTGTGCGACATATGCGAATAATAATATTTGGCCAAGGGCATATTCATAACCTGTCTTTATATTTCAGCACAGAGCTCCACCACTGCAGCAACTTGGGAGCACAAACAACCAGGTTCATGACATCAGGTAAAGGTGACGTCACATACACACTTCACACAATGAGTATACCCTGAGGAGACATACAATCACACAGGTACACGAGAGGGTAGAAATTAGTAGCATCATAGTATACGGCCACCTTAGACTAAGCTAGATTTAGTGGCGCTATATATATTAAGATCTATCAACATAAAGGGTATTTTTATAAATGTCGTGTAATCCACTTTTTCAGATTTACAGCGAGCTAACACGGGTGCGCACAATGGCGCATGACCGGCACTAACAGATTCCATTTTTTTTTTCAGGATAAGCAGACATATATGCATTCACCCCTTGTAAATATAGCCCCCAAACACACACACCCTACACTAATCATGCCACACACACATACACTGTTTTTCACCCATTTTAGTCGCGCCCATAAGGCGACGGCGCTGCGATCAGCATCGTCAAGTGACCGTGGGGCACCGAGCGATGCTGACGAAACCACACATATAGAAACGCTTCATCAATGAGCGACATACGGTAGACAGGGGCAGCGCAAAGGTTGTAAGCGCCCACCCTCGCTACCAAGGTGATTTTTTCCTACCCACGAGGAAAAACTCACGATAGGTAAATAGATGAATTAGCGGCATGACCACTAAACAGCGGCTACAAAGGAAATAGCAAACGAAGTGAGAAGGAGTAGCCAAACGAGAGCGCTCAAAGAAGGCCTAGAGAGTGAAAAAGAAGGTATCAGGCTCATGAGCAGAAAGGTATAGTAAAAAGTACTTTATATTGTATCATAATTGTAGAAATATTGTAAATCCTAGACACACACAACAATATTAACACACGAGTGTATACCTATGCATATGTAACACCACTCAACACTGAGTATACTGTTTTTCTTTCCTTTCCTTCTACTAACGACAAAATTTGTGAAGGTGTCCCGTTTCATCCCAACAATAAATCATTCTGATATACCTTTAACTTATACCCTGGGGCACCTGTTTTTTCTATTTTCTTCCATCTTTTACACAATACCTTGCAGGGAGCAATTTTTTCTCCACACAGCGTCGGACGGCACAACCACCCGTCCAACCATGTTTTTTTCCTTCCTGCATAATACCAACATGCATATAACTTCAAAAACATGTATTTTCTTTGTATTTTATGTTTTTATTATTTTTAATGTCGAATTTCACAGTGATTAATTTTAGATAAACAATTAACTATGTATACCCACAACCCACCCCCTCTGAGCACCCGCTAAACTCACAACACCACCAGGACAACACGACACCGACACTGAAAAAAAGAAGAGGGGCAGACAGAAAACGACGAAACACCATCACAACGACACGCCCACTCTACGTCCCGTTCGCAAGGACGCGAACTAACGACGGAGGAGTCTTGTACAGCCCGGGGGGGCAGTACCCCCTGAGAGCCACCCCGCCATCTTCAACCAAAACCACCCCAACTGGAAACATTATAATTCCAGAACATATCTCTACACAGCAAGCGGCGACCACCTAAGCCTAGGAGGTTAGCCAACGGCTTGCAAAACACACATAAACATTTACACTAACAACTATCTGGGGCAGCTACATTGACGCAATGCTGACCAAGCAGCGCCGAAACGTATAAGAGTGGAACCTGGACAGGAGGGATTATCTGTTCTGTTCTGTTCTTCGCCAGCGGCCCCTGCCCGACGACATCCGTTCCAGCTCTTCACAAGGTGAGAACTAGTTTGTGCTCAGACTCCTTTATTCTTGTAAACACCTACCCTAAGCTTGTACACATCACAAATTGTATTTCATATTTGTCTAAACTTCCCAAGAGGGACATCAGATAACATCTACTGACCAATAAATACATGGTCAGTAAACTACACGCTTATTACTAATCACACTCCACTTTACATCCTTCTACCCAACCTGACCTTAGTCATAATTGCCCGTGACCGTAGAAGCCAATAACTGCATCGTCAGATTCCATTGTACTCGAGCACACGACTCGACTGCAGAGCACTGAATCACTGACGCTGCACATTCATTTAATTGCTCATCCTACTCAGCTGGCAAGCTAGTTTAGCAGCCGGCACTAGACATTCATCCCCTGACAGATAATTGCATTCTGCAGGGACGCCCCCAATAGCTTAAGCATTTACACCAACACACTACACTAGTAGTCTCTCCCAACTACGGGGAACTACCCTCATTTCGGAAGCAGTTCTAAATTGGCACATCTAGACTATCGTGTTTTTCCCACCCCCAACCAAGAGATAAAACAATATCATAAATTATATGAAGAAGATGAATACAACACGCAATTAGCAACGAGAACGAAGGCACTTAGTTTGTGCATATATATCAAGTCGATATACAACGATATTTAAAGCTTATTGAAATTATTCTACATATTTAACCATGTCAAAATTGCTCAAGTTGAGGGAGGAATATACGACTAAATCTACAGAAGAAGTAATGACGAACTAAAATGTTAATGGGAACTGAACTATGACGACAGCGAGAGTATTCTAAATGACATAACATCAATCTCGTGGGGGTGATTAACATCTCATCTCCCCCATGTAAATTATTCTACATCTACAAAGTCATTTCACCAGCTAAAATGACGAATACTTATATCAGACCTTTGGCGAAAGAAGACAGAAGATGTTCACGAACGAGGGCTCCTGGGGTTGAACCCAGTGCCATCAAGAGAGAAAGGGTTTCCCATCTCAGACAAGAAGATAACCTAGCAGGATGGACGGCCACACGATGATGTTCCAGTTCGAATCCCGTACCTGACCGCATTGAGACTTCTGTAGGAGATCAAAGAGTCCCACACGACATCACGAAGTTCCGAGCTATCAGAAATAATCCATTTCTGAGGGATAGCGAAGAAAGCCAAATTCTAGTCATCTATAACGCAACACAAGGTAGTCTCATGACCTACGATATATCCCATTTTGTAGAATTGTAGAAACTTTTGAGAATATCCGACAACTTTTTATTAATGCCATTTTTCTACGTTTTCATAATATTGTTATAGTTTTCGATGTTATATTTTTATAACTACGTCTTGTGGATGTTTATTCTCGATTTTCGTCGATTTTGATAATTTAGAATTGTCATTTAAATTTTTGGAATTTTGCGACTTTTGAAATTTGAATGAAGGGATTTTACCGTTTAATTCAGAATATTTTTATGGTCAAGTTTAAATGTGTTTAGATCACATTTTGTCAGTTTTGAATTGTATTATATCGTTCTTTGTCAACGATGATAATTATGGAAATTTGTTCCAAGAATGTTATTCAGAGGTATATTTTAGAGAATGCGATTCTTAAAGATCTAATTTGGAGATCTATGTAAAGTCACGATCTGATAACGTACTAGACAGATTTGGTTATAAATATTTGGTGACATAATTAACAAACAGAAAGTATAGAAGTTTATGAGAAATATATTAAAGAAATAATTTATAAGAGAATGTAATGTGAAGTTAGTAAATACGAATTACAGCGTATTTTTGAAGTAATAAGATTTTGAAGAAAGATTTGAAGGAAATCTCACAGCTAATAGGAAGATTTATGGAAATGTGAGTGATACAAAATAAATAATATTGTTATTAGAAGACTAGTATGTTATTGTACTACCTGTTAAATTAATTCATCGGTAGAACCAGTATTTTTATTAAATATTTTTATTAAGGTTGTTGAAACTATGAGAAGAATTTGTTAACGAGAAGTTAGTTGAGAAGTATATGTTTTTGGAAGAAACTGCGAAATATCTCTAAGAGTGAGATCTATTTATTTCCGTGATGACGGAGGTATTTGTTGTATGACAATGAGCATTGTGAAGCCATTGGTCAATTGTTGAAGGAATGTCTGTAGTGACAGACTTGCGCATATTTTGATGTTGGAAAATAGGATGTTTTAAGAAGAAGCAGTATTGTTGGTGTTTATTAATATTTGAAGTTATTGCAATAGTCTCATAGAGTTGAAACTCCTTGAAAGCATTAGGACAGCGAATCCTAGATGAAGTATCTGAAAGAAATTATAGGATCAATGGATCTATGTTGAAAATGAGAATAAACTGAGTTCTATTTAAATGGTTCTTAATCAGAGATTGAATTTACGGTAATTATTCAACGAATTGGAAGATTGTATTTTTATTAAGTATTTTTATTTTTATATTGATGACAGACCAGTTATAGGAGGTCTAAGAACTATGTCTTTACTTAACTGTATGGATTATAGAATCCCGAATTGTAACAATTTCCCGAATAAGACATAGTATGGTGAATGAAAATTTTCTGAAGTCCGTTGAAATGTGTGTGAAGAAATAGGAAGACAATTTATATCTATATTATCGGTAAAGAAGGCAGTTGGCCCGTTGTAAATATTTTATTTTAAATTGAGTAGTTGCTGAACTACAGCGCCAATATTTGTGTTGTACATAAATAATATTTAGAATTTAAAGAAAGGTTTATAGTTATATTTATGCGTATTATAATTATAAATTTGTAATTTAAATATGAGTAGAGATTTTTATCGCTTCTATGAGAAGGATTTAAGTGATAGGAGACGGGAGATAAATTGTATAGAGTAATGAATAGTATTTTTAAAGACGGAGATCTACGTCAGGGGTAAATTCATTTTATTTTGGGGAATATTTTCTTTCTAACTTCATAACATTTTATTTTGTTATAAAACTCCCGTTACCTAGGGAACAGCAGTAGTTTGCTGCGATTTAATTCATTATTTTATTTGAGCTTATGAAAGCTTCTATTAACAATTTTATCGGTTTCTAGAAGAAACAAATACATGTTTAATGTAACAGAGTAATGACATTTCGTCATATGAATTACTTGAACGTTAATAATGCATATTATGAATGCTTGTGTGAGGAAACGTGTATTTGTTAATGTCAATAAATATGACAGGCACGTTTTTACGATTTCCTGATCTTTTATAGAAATTTGGCATTGTCTTTGTAGTTAAATGGTAGTGTAATATGCTGTAGGATGGAAGTTTCCAAGGGAACTTGTGCTCATCCTTACGCCCGAGATTTTCATGGATTCTCGTCAATCCTGAGCAGTTAAGAGAACCCTATTGTTCTGTAGTTAGTTGCTATAACACATTCCGTTTGAAAAATCCCTGTTCCTTATTTTGAGTGTTTTCGCCAAGTAGCACTGTGATGTTTTTTAGCCGGGACTTCAAACTGCTACAATCCTTTATTTTTCCTGCGTTGGATATTGGTGGATCATCCAGATATAAGGGCACAGTACGGATACACCAGACATTAAAGCAAAACAGACAAAAATACACTAACGCTTAAAACTCATGCAAGCAAACTACGCTAATCAAACACGACAGGAACACAGACAGATACGAAGAATATAGGCAGAAAGTAAACTAGCAATTCGTGAGTCGGGTGCAGATGAGAGTAGATAAGTTCAGAAATGTAAATCAAGAGAGAGCACAATCGCTTTCAATACGATACGCATTTACATGTTCCTCACCAACAGTTTGGATACGATCCTATCCCACAATTACAGCGTATTGAGTTTCAAAGTCCCGTTTACATGACAGTTTTCAATACGCCAACTGTACTGAAATCGATTTGAATTCGCTATGTAAACGTAGTAAATGGTGGCAAATCTACCATTTTGTTGTACTTCCTCCCCTAAACTTTTGAATCCGTCAATTTGCCTCAACACCTGACCGGGCGCGGTTGACATATGGCCTGTGGTAGAAGGCATATGTAGGTGGTGCCAACGGGAGGAGCTACGTGCGAGAAGAAGCTTCGCAAAGGTTCTCAAGAGAAGGCGAGAGAATCTCAAGAAAGTTCCAAAAGCTACTGATAGGTCTCGTAAGGTCTAGAATTTCAAATCCTCCTGGAAAGACCAAGACTATCCCTGCAAATATGTCAGGAACTCCACGCAGCAGAGTTCAGTGATACGTGTACGACGGTGCAGTTTGTCAAGTTAAGTACCCATATTTGAATGCGAGGAGACAACTGCATGACTCAATGTTTCAGCTTTGTGCAGGAATAACCGTGAGGTGCAGAAGGCAGAGGCCCTACTTTCGGCATAAGTAGGATAAGAGGTCACGAGAGACTACCACAGCGGGGTTCCGTGGCTCTAGTGATCAATCATTATGCGAAAGAGCGGTAAGTAGTTGCATTCTGCCAGCTCTGCAAGTTTTCACCGGAGCCACCAACCGTTCTGTCCAGAGCCGGGGGTGGCGGTCTTCTGGACTCCTCCCTAAGCAAACCTGCGCGTTACCTGCTCGCAGACGGCTTTACACATGGACAACCCAGGTATTTTCCAGAACCTCTGTCCTTCAGTTTGCGCCTCTTCTTGGACTGGGTCTCAAGAACCACAACGCTCAGCGCTGCCGCAACCCAGATTTCAGTTCGCGACTTGAGTGCAGCACCACCGCTGCCTTCGCAGTCCTCCACCACACTTGCCGAACACGTCACCGCCATCGCCTTGGTCCCGGGTTATAAACCCCACAGCCACCTCGGCATAGCCCCTGTACCACTACTGACACAATTTGCTCTAGCGCTACTAACTTTTGACGGCTGCCAACTATCTTATCCAGCGCTGATAAAACTATCTTGAGCCATGAATGCGGAATCCAGCAACAACAAAAATGGCAAAAATGTCTGTCAATGGTGGGATACACACTTCTTACTTCACTACGCCACCGCGTCACGGGTTGACACTCATGGCAGTCACCTGGTGGTATTTAGTGCTCGCTACATATAGGCAACACGCCAACAGATAGGGTGCGTTTCTCTAAGCGGAATTTATAGCGCTGTATCAGCAGCCAAGTAAAGCGATACATCAAATATAAACAACAAATGGCGCAAATAGGCGGTCGTTTGAAACGTGTCTCGGTAATTATTTCGAAATAAATTTATTATAATACAAAATTGCCTCCACTAAGAGACTACACATACGAAGAATGCAAAGTGATGTCGCTCAAAGAACAACAAGATCGCGGGATCAAACACGGGCGAAGTCGTCGGATGTTTAAAGAGCGTTAAGTCCCTTAGTATGCCTTCCTTCAGAGGGGAAGTAAAGCTGGGGTGGGGGGCATTTCATTAATTTAAGGCACGTAAAATAACCCTCCATTAACTACAATTGTGTGAGGTAAATTTGTAGGTTAGATTTCATTAACGCTCTATTAGTTCCAACGTTCGTCGCCTGATGCCGGTCACGGTGGCATCAAGTAGCCAAGTTCGCAGCAAGGTGTCTGTGACGGTAGCATTTAGTAGCAAAAGAAGGAACAACTTGAAATTGATTGTCAGCAGTCCTTACCTGAATTAATGATAACACACACTAATACAGCAATCACAATTTATTTATATATTTATTGTATGGCTTTTAGTGCCAGGAGTGTCCGAGGACATGTTCGGATCGCCGGAGGCTGTAACTGCTTCAAAGGGACAACCATAGGGTGAGCAACAAAGTTCCGTTCAATTTCAGGAAGTTCCAACTTTCGTTACCAGATGTCACAGATCCCTAGTGGCAAACGTTGGAACTTTGATAGAGCGTTCCAACGAAATCTAACCTAGAAATTTACCTTCACACAAGTTCAATCTGTGGAAGGATCTTTTACATGCCATACATCTATGACATGGAACCGGTGGCTTTATTTCCCCTTCAAACGACTTCGGCCCGGTTTGAACCCGCTATCTTGGGCACAGCAGTTCAGCATTCTACCAAATACGCCACCGAAGATGCTAGCAATTACAATTAACATTGGTTATTAGACAGATTCTACACACACCCACAGTACACGGGGCTACATGGCCGCTTTGTAGCAGGCCATAAACTGAAGAGGTTACCATATCTATAATAATCACCATAACTTTTATCTGGCAAGGTAATTTGGGTTTAACAGTTGGACAATGTGACGACCAAACTCTTGACTCATCTGCCTCTTTATAAATATTTCCTAATTAACGTATTGATATGCTGCTAATGGAAAGGTAGGCCTGTCATCATGCAGTCTCATAACCTACACCAATAGCCTCTGCATGCCACTAATGATCTCCCCCCGGCAATCAACTTGAGGGGCAAAGTATGAAAATATAAGGAGCCTCTTGTGAATTATGCAGTATCTACTCAATTGTGCCACGCTCCTCTTTCATCTTCCTGTCGATCCCCCTTGGTCAATGGGGCAGATGACCTTGGTGTTCCACCCCATTAAACAATAACTATAACTTCCTTGGTCAACTCTTGTTCTCTTCAGACCTTCGAAGCCTAGTCTTTCATGCCCATTTATTTTATTCACTACCCTAATTTTTTGAGGAGTCGAAACTCTTCTTTCTGTAACATAACTATATGTCAACAGGTGCAGGTGACCTCGATGTTAAACTCCTCAAAACATTGAACACACCGCCACCTGTGCAAATGATGCAATGCGTTATAAGCCTTTTACCACTCGCAACCAGTGAGACGCTGGTGATGGCCAAGGGTTTCCTAGTTGTGCCTGGTTGTGCCAGAATTCAATTTTCATGTTTCCTATCCAATCATCCTTCATACATACATTCTCATTTGAGACAGTTTTACCTTTCAGCGTCCAGTCTAGTCTGCAAGCCTCTAATTGCAAACAAGTCGCCTCCATGATCCCCCATTAGCAGTTAGCACTGCGGTCCCCTCTGCGTCTTCTCCTCTCACTTTGAAATCATTAAACAATGAATCTAACCTTCGCCTCCTATGTCTGAAATAACACACATGCATGTAATACGATCAAATTAATAGCCTACGCCACGTGATCCGTAATAGTAGAAAGTTAAATCAACACAATAAACCATGATTTAAGACTTTGACATGGGCATTAACGTTTGAGGTGGGACGGCCACAGTAACTAATGCACGTTTAGCACGTGTCACATACCATGCGTTGGTGGCTGAGTCGGATAAAGCCTGACCATACCAAAGCGCGAACGGGATGAATAGTGCTTCGAATCTAATGGCAGGCATACTTTTTTGGACGAAAACCCACGCTCCATATTAATGGGGATGTAACTACATTGCTATATTTATTCCCTTACGATATATTTTTGTGAAAAGTAGGTTGAATTTTGCTGATTTATAAAGAGAATACGATCGAATTGATAGCTTTTGCCACGTGGCCTGTAATGGTAGAAAATTAAAAAAAAAACTGTCATGGATATTAACATAACGTATCGAAGTGTCGTTCTGGAGGTTCCAGTTCTGCCAAGAAATTCAATACTGGTCTGAGGGCTGAAATTGGGTACACTCAGCTTCGTGAAGCAAATCTGAGAAGAGGTGGGTTCGATTCCCACCTCAGCCACCCTGGAAGTGGTTCTCTGTGGTTTCCCACTTCTGCTCCAGGCTATAGCCAGGACGGTTTCTAACTTAAGGCCCCGGCCGACTCCTTCCCCATCCTCACCTTAATTGCTAATATATACATTATACAGACACCGCTATAACACAGGTTATCAGAGGAATTCTATACACACCCAAGTACACGGAGCTACATGACCACGATGTTCTAGCCCCTCTAATGAAACAAGATTCTGATCACCAGTGCTCGCATCGAAGTATACGTATTCCTTAGAATTTCCCGTGGTATTATTTTGTTCGGGGTCTACTCAGCCACGGGTGATCCAAATGAGCCTAGAGGGTTCGATTTCCACTTCAGCCATCCTCGTAGTGGTTTTCCGTGGTTTCCCACTTCGCCTCCAGGCAAATGCCGGGATGCTACTGCCCCCGTAAATTGAATTATATTGAGACCACGATGGCTGTATTGGCATATATGAATAAAGTTATGACTGTCATAGTTGTGACGTGTATATTCATGACGTAGGCACGGATGACGTAGACTTCATGCAAGTAGGCTGGTGGAGCTGAGATTCTTGGTGACGTCATGATTCTGTTCGAGAAAGATCTTAGATTTACGACGCAGTCGCAGGAAACAAGATATTGTGCTAAGGAAGAAGTTACGCTATTGGAGGAAAGGCTCGAACCAATGAACGATAGTTTGGAAGGAAGACGGAGATTACTGAAACTACGATATTTAATTACTTTTGGCATGCAGAATTGTGGAAATCTATTTTCAGTTATGGCATTGATTTGGAATTTTGAAGAAATTAATTTTGAGTTTTTGAAATTTGAAAATCCGTCAAGTATAGCCAAAGTTAAAACTTCTAGCAATGACGGAGCAACAGGCTATGGAAGGGATGGATACGCCCCTTAAGAAGTTGATAAAAGGTCGTGTACAGGAGAGAGGAGCTCTCATGCCGCTCATACCGCATATATATTTCAGATGTCATATAGTCATTGTCGAGTGAATAAGTGAAGCAAGTCGTCTTTAGCGTGTGGTTAAAGCCCGGCGCATCGAACGAACACGGAGCAGTTCCATTTTAAGGTGTTTGAAACTAGGCGAAGTTGAAACGCACACATTAACGTTTCCACCAGAGAATATATCAAGAGTTGGCTTCTGCCTTTATTATAATTCAATTGGGCAGTACAACATTGAGGTGTGTAGAAGATTTGAACAATTTCACAGTTATACTTCGAAAGATATTGGCATTTTAAGACTGCAGACAAAAGTGATTTTCTCGCCACCTGAGAAGCACTTTTAAAATACCACATTATACACTACGGCTGACACGTATATTGCAACCGTGATATTGAAGAATACGTTTGGTAATACGACGATACATTCTACTATGGAACATTATAATCTGGCAGTGCTTTCAATGATTATAACAGAAGTTGAGATGGAAGGCTAAGGCTTTAATGCAATTGGGACATATATCGATGGAGTGAAATAGCAGCATGGAACTTCGTTAATCGTCATCCTACAAAAGCGAGCATGTAGTGAACATCCAACTACACTCATGCATCGTGAATCCATCGCTGAATTATATCAAATGACAGTGGAAATATTTTCATACTCCACGATTATGAATATTTCTGCGGAAATAACTGCAATAAACTTCATGGCGAATTGCGACCAGAACTTCAGGGAACTTTCAAGAGAGGCCAGGGTGGACCCGGCTCACAAAGAAGAGTTTTGCCAGAAGGATGTCTTTCGTATACACGGAGCAGTGCAATTTCCGGAGGAGGAAGCAGTTCGATTCTCCGAGGGCGCTGATTCCAGGTTCGAGGTCGGAGCACATCTTTACGCTGGTGAAATGGAACCAACAGCAGTTTTCTTTGAAAACTTTCCTCTAGAACTTCAATCAACAGATAAGGTAGTCGTGAACGTTTCTTGTATTATTTGAGTCATGTAGCGATATCTGAGCAACCATTTTTCCCATATTTTCTGTCCCATTTATTGTGCCCCATTTTCTTGCTTGATATTTCTGTACTCAGTACACTTCGATGATTTATGCCTTTTTCTTCGATTTATTGAGACATTGTTATGTCATTGGCATACTTAAATAATTTTGGATCAGTTGAGACTGATAATTAATATTCTTTCAGTAATTTGCATATTTTTGTAGTCACGATTTGACTGTAAAGTTAACGATTTGCTATGGCAGATTTGAATTCAGACAGCGTGTCATTTTATTAAAGTAATTCTATTCAGTAAATTACTTTGACCAATTTTCTGTCATCCTCAAGAAAGAAGAATGATTAAATGATTTTAGAGCGTTAAAATCTAATACGTTATCGACGATCTTTGAAATACTAGTCGTCTTATGAACATGATTGCAACATAGACATTTATCGTCAGTTCTGAAATACCAGTGCATTATAGACAATTTTATGAAATATGAACTTTGATTACGATTTATTGAATACACTATAGTAATGAACATTTGATAGGAGTTTTTCCCAATTATAGATTGGAACAATAATGTTCGCATTCCACAGTCTAATTGTATTCTATTCGACTATTTATGCAGTTTAGATGAACTTTGATTGAAGATAGTATTTTTATACTGCGTTACTTTGAAGATATTAATCTCAATTTTGATAGACCAGGGAGGAGTGTCTAATCGTATTTGCTATTAAATTTATTTGTGATTGGCAAATTTTTACTTCATATCGATTCATGAATGGAACCCTCGAAGGTTAAATAATAACAGTCATTAATACAATTGATGAATATAAGAATTTTTAAAGAGGAACAATGGATGTATAATCGTTAGTTCAGTGGACGTGTAAAAGTCGCTGATGAATAATGCCCTTGAATAGTGAAGGAGGTTCCCACAGTAAGATGGATGATGTTGTTGAATTTATAAGTGGAGGTTTTTGTATGTAATTTGGAAGATTTTGATGCCATATATATTGAGATATATGATGAATTCTGGGCCAATTGTTGTGCAATTTTGTGCGTTTTGAGCGAAGTATTTTTCCGCTGAATGTATTGTCCTGGTTCTTTGAAAGTTATTCATATGAAGATACTGTTAAAATTAACAAGAGTGTTAAATAATTTGAGATGAAGATTTTGAATGGAGGTTACCGTCGCAAATAATAATTATTATTAAACCTTATTAAACCTGAATTTGACATTTAAATATAACTAACCTTCATTGGTCGATTATATCACCACGATTTGAGTAATTATCAACCGGATAAACGTGTGGTTTAATGTATTTCTTGTATAAATAATATAAACAATAAATATTGTAAATAATTATGTAAATATCTGTGACAATAATTTGAAATGAAAGGATTAATAGAGGCGTGTATAAAATTTTCAATTGTCGTTTGACATTGTTATAAACAATTTATAATTGTTATAAATAATTAATGAACCTTTGTTATAAACATTTAGAGTTTTGTTATTATACTCTAAACAACGCTAGTTAACAAGTGGTTTGAACAATTAAACATGATTTGGGATTATTAGAGTATTCCATTGGTGTTTGAACGAAGCATTTAAAACATTTGCGTGATAATATTTCAGTTGAGATGTGGACATTTAACGTGTTTTGAAAGGAGAGCTAAGCTCTGATGTAACTCGCATATGCTGGGGTTGAACGGACGGGTGAGTCCACTTTGATGGTGCAGGTGTATCGCAGCTGGCCAGGCAACTGTATGATAGAGGCCAAGGACGTCTCCATAATAGCCTTGTGGCTATAAATAAAATGTGATGTGTATAAACACGTAAAACAATTGATATATGTCTCGTCCCAAATCCCGTTTCCATTCCAAGTGCATTATAATTTTTACGTTACTTTGAGCTTGAGAAAGCTGAAACATTGTAAGTAGAGTATACAAGTCCTACAGGAGGACATGGTTATGTGGACAATGGCTTCTGATTGCCACGTTTATTTTGTTGTTTTATTTTGTTAAATTCATTCTTTATGTGAAATAAATTATTGTGCAGTTTAAAGTTTCTCGTCTTCGTTATGGTTCATTTTAAATATCATGGTGGAGGTTATTGTGAGGGCATACTTTAAGTGATCCAGTTGACAACCCAGTCCCCGAGATAAATTTAAAAGGTAAGTAAAAGGTAAGTATGAACCCCCGTATATTTTGGTGTGTTCCACAATAATTTCTTGTTAACTACTGTGTTCTAATCTCGATAGTATCTGTCAGTGCCATTTTCATTGATGTAGCTGTGCCGGTGCGATTGATTATTGGCAATCCGATTGAGGGGGCGGATATCTGACAGCCTACTATCCGGATATCGGGGACAGTAGGATTGGCGCCGCAATTCGGTGGGGCTCGATTGACAACACTGGATTACCAGGTTGAACGCAGTAGAATTGGCACAATCGAAGTTCGGAGTGCTTGAATAACATTGGATTACCAAGTTATTGCAGTAGAATTGGCACCGCAATTTTGTGGAGTGTTCGAATAACATTGGATTACCAAGTTATCGATGTCAAAGGGATTGTGAAGACTCAAATAAAGAGGTTGATTCTTTGTTAGATGTCTTAGCCAATTGTAGAATTTGAGAGTGTGATTATATAGGAATAAAATGTTGTATTGTATTAGGAAAATTACACTCAGAAAAGATCAGATCTTATACAACTTGAGAGAGGTTAAATAGGCTGGAAACTTAGGAAAAATCTCCTATGATCTGGAGTCTTATTTTATTTGACCGGCTTATGACATGTTTAGTCATATTAAAGATAAAATTAAACTATTTGGATTGTAAATGTAAATTATTTGTGTTAGGATATTTTAAAATGAACCAAAGAAACTTGAACATGTGCTTGAGTTTATTTCAACATGAAGTGTCTACGAAGGTTAATTATAAGGTAATTATAAGTTAGATTTAAGACAGAAAATTGCTCAAACTTTATATATGGTGAAAAATGTTGCTCAGATGTTGTTATTTTGCTCTGTTTGATGTATGTCCCTAAAGCAGTTTATTATTGAAATATTATTGAAATGGCAGATGAGAGTATGAGGATGATGTTAGAGGAGTTGAAAGCTAGCATGAATGAAAGTGCGAGGGAGATGGAAGCTAGGAGTGCTAGTAGAATGAAGCAGATGATGGAGGAGAATGCTAGTAATATGTCTGCTAATTTGAAAGCTAGCATGAATGAAAGTGTAAAGCAGATGCTGGATGAAAGTTTGAAAGTTCTTCAGACCAGTTCTGCAAACTTAGAGAATAATGTGTCGCGTTTACAGATCAGTACCCAGGGAATCGAGAATGCCGTGAGTGACATTCACAAAGATGTTTCTGATGTTAAAATTGATGTTTCTAAGGTACAGAAAGATCTTACTATGTTGAATCTTGATGTTGCTAATGTCCGGGGTGATATTTCATGTGCTAGAGCTGAAGTAATTGTTGTTAGGAATGATGTTGCTACTGTACAAGGCAAAGTAGAGGAAGTTCAAAGAGAGGTTAGAAATGTTCGAACAGATGTGTCAAATGTTCAAGTAGACATCAATAATATTCATTCAGATGTTAATGATATGCAAAGCGATATCAATAAGATACAAGTAGAAGTAAATACTGTTTTCCTAGACATTGCTAAAGTTCAAACTGATGTTAACAAAGTTAGGGAAGAAATTGAAACCTCAAAAACACTTTGTACTCGTAACATTAGTGCATTAACAACTCGGTTAGTTGACAAGTCTGTTAGGACAACAGCTTCTTTAGCTGGTTTAAAATACGATGTAGAGGTCATGAGAACCCAAGTCTTAGATCATAATCGTTTACTTAAGGAAGACATTGAAGTAGATATCGCGGAAATGTTAACTGCAAATGTAACGGTTTGGAAAGATGAATGGAACAGGTCAAGTGGGGAACATGTCGATCAGATTCAGGAGCGAATTGAAAGAAAACTTGCCAGTACACAAGTAGACATTAATAATGAAGTAGTTCAGATTAGAAAAGACTTGAGTGTAAGGATGGATTCGCTATCCGAAAAGCAGGTAGAGGATAGAACTCAAATAGGTCAGGACGTGCAAGCATTAAAAACCGCGTTAGAGGAACAGATTCATAAGGTTGTCTCTGATGTTAATGAAACTACGAGCAAACTGCAGAATTTGAAACTAGGAGAAGCTAGCATGATGGAAACGTATAAAGAAGAGTTGATTAGGAAAGTCATCACGGAAATCACAGACAAGGATACTGAAGGATTGACTGGCGAAGAGGATAGAAATTACGTGAGAAGATGTAACCTCGCTACAGAAGAGAGAGATATTAGTCCTGAGGAACGTATATCCAGATTCAGGGAAGAAGAAGAGGATAGGAATATTGAACCTGAATGGAAATATCGTGATAGTGGGAAAAATTATATGGATTCATATCCGAGAAATGTGACAGTCATCCGAAACTTTGAAGACAAACCTCAAAAATTTAGCAACACTGATAGTCTCACACCGATTGAATATATCAGGAACCTTAAAGACTATTTCATTGAAGCCCACATTCCTAGAGAGAGAGAGATGAGAATCGTAGAAAGATTTCTAGCCGGAGGACCCCTTGAATGGTTCAGAGCATTTCGGTACACTTTTAGCAATTTTGACGAATTTGCAGAGGCACTGATAAAACGATTCTGGTCAATAGAAGCTCAGAATTCATTAAGAGCTGAGGTATACTCGAGGAAGTATTCAGGTACTCTTCCAACACGGTACGCTAATTTCTTCACGAGCCAGTTATCACGCTTGAGATTTTTGCAACCCCCATTGTCAACAGAGCAGTTGATAGATGCGATTTCACGTATGCTGCCTGTGGAGGTAAGAAGACTGATCATATCGTCAAATATCAGGGATTTGACCAGTATGGATGAATTATTGAGAAGGCTTGACTACACGAGTCCAATGCCAAATTTGGTACAAAAAGGTCAGAGGCACGAATTCAAAGACGTTAATACAGTCTACATGGATCAAGTGCAGCAAACTGATAAGCCTGATGAAGAAAAAACTGAAAATGTAGGTCCTCACAGGAATAATTATTTCCGCAACAACAGATCACAAGGTTACCGTCCATATCAGCAAAGACGAGGCTGGAATAATAATAGAGGGAATTATAACAACGGAAGAGGTAGATACTATAATAATGGGTACAATAGAAACTACAACAGAAATAACCAGTATCAGAATCAGAATTCTCAAGGTCAGGTTATGACACCCGACAAATATCAAGAAAGAGAGAAAGAAAGTCAGCAGTATCTGAAGGAATTACGAGAGAAGGAAGCTGAAAACCAAAAGAAAAGACAGGATGTAGTGATCGATCCTGGTCCTTCTACAAGCCAGCAGAATTTAGAAAACAGGAATACAGGACAGAAGAGAAAGTAGAAAGGAGAGAATGCATTAGCCACACACAACCCAGAGTAGAAGAGACTTATGATTAAGGAACATAGAAGAAATATCATACAAGAGTAGAATAATAATTCAATTTCGTGTTCAAGTGAATTGAGATATTTATAACACAGAGTTTAAGAACAATTTGCAACTGTTTTTAAAACGTGGTGAAGGGAGAATGCCCCCGTAAAATGAATTATATTGAGACCACGATGGCTGTATTGGCATATATGAATAAAGTTATGACTGTCATAGTTGTGACGTGTATATTCATGACGTAGGCACGTATGACGTAGACTTCATGCAAGTAGGCTGGTGGAGCTGAGATTCTTGGTGACGTCATGATTTTGTTCGAGAAAGATCTTAGATTTACGACGCAGTCGCAGGAAACAAGGTATTGTGCTAAGGAAGAAGTTACGCTATTGGAGGAAAGGCTCGAACCAATGAACGATAGTTTGGAAGGAAGACGGAGATTACTGAAACTACGATATTTAATTACTTTTGGCATGCAGAATTGTGGAAATCTATTTTCAGTTATGGCATTGATTTGGAATTTTGAAGAAATTAATTTTGAGTTTTTGAAATTTGAAAATCCGTCAAGTATAGCCAAAGTTAAAACTTCTAGCAATGACGGAGCAACAGGCTATGGAAGGGATGGATACACCCCTTAAGAAGTTGATAAAAGGTCGTGCACAGGAGAGAGGAGCTCTCATACCGCTCATACCGCATATATATTTCAGATGTCATATAGTCATTGTCGAGTGAATAAGTGAAGCAAGTCGTCTTTAGCGTGTGGTTAAAGCCCGGCGCATCGAACGAACACGGAGCAGTTCCATTTTACGGTGTTTGAAACTAGACGAAGTTGAATCGCACACATTAACGTTTCCACCAGAGAATATATCAAGAGTTGGCTTCTGCCTTTATTATAATTCAATTGGGCAGTACAACATTGAGGTGTGTAAAAGATTTGAACAATTTCACAGTTATACTTTGAAAGATATTGGCATTTTAAGACTGCAGACAAAAGTGATTTTCTCGCCACCTGAGAAGCACTTTTAAAATACCACATTATACACTACGGCTGACACGTATATTGCAACCGTGATATTGAAGAATACGTTTGGTAATACGACGATACATTCTACTATGGAACATTATAATCTGGCAGTGCTTTCAATGATTATAACAGAAGTTGAGATGGAAGGCTAAGGCTTTAATGCAATTGGGACATATATCGATGGAGTGAAATAGCAGCATGGAACTTTGTTAATCGTCATTCTACAAAAGCGAGCATGTAGTGAACATCCAACTACACTCATGCATCGTGAATCCATCGCTGAATGATATCAAATGACAGTGGAAATATTTTCATACTCCACGATTATGAATATTTCTGCGGAAATAACTGCAATAAACTTCATGGCGAATTGCGACCAGAACTTCAGGGAACTTTCAAGAGAGGCCAGGGTGGACCCGGCTCACAAAGAAGAGTTTTGCCAGAAAGATGTCTTTCGTATACACGGAGCCGTGCAATTTCCGGAGGAGGAAGCAGTTCGATTCTCCGAGGGCGCTGATTCCAGGTTCGAGGTCGGAGCACATCTTTACGCTGGTGAAATGGAACCAACAGCAGTTTTCTTTGAAAACTTTCCTCTAGAACTTCAATCAACATATAAGGTAGTCGTGAACGTTTCTTGTATTATTTGAGTCATGTAGCGATATCTGAGCAACCATTTTCCCCATATTTTCTGTCCCATTTATTGTGCCCCATTTTCTTGCTTGATATTTCTGTACTCAGTACACTTCGATGATTTATGCCTTTTTCTTCGATTTATTGAGACATTGTTATGTCATTGGCATACTTAAATAATTTTGGATCAGTTGAGACTGATAATTAATATTCTTTCAGTAATTTGCATATTTTTGTAGTCACGATTTGACTGTAAAGTTAACGATTTGCTATGGCAGATTTGAATTCAGACAGCGTGTCATTTTATTAAAGTAATTCTATTCAGTAAATTTTCTGTCATCCTCAAGAAAGAAGAATGATTAAATGATTTTAGAGCGTTAAAATCTAATACGTTATCGACGATCTTTGAAATACTAGTCGTCTTATGAACATGATTGCAACATAGACATTTATCGTCAGTTCTGAAATACCAGTGCATTATAGACAATTTTATGAAATATGAACTTTGATTACGATTTATTGAATACACTATAGTAATGAACATTTGATAGGAGTTTTTCCCAATTATAGATTGGAACAATAATGTTCGCATTCCACAGTCTAATTGTATTCTATTCGACTATTTATGCAGTTTAGATGAACTTTGATTGAAGATAGTATTTTTATACTGCGTTACTTTGAAGATATTAATCTCAATTTTGATAGACCAGGGAGGAGTGTCTAATCGTATTTGCTATTAAATTTATTTGTGATTGGCAAATTTTTACTTCATATCGATTCATGAATGGAACCCACGAAGGTTAAATAATAACAGTCATTAATACAATTGATGAATATAAGAATTTTTAAAGAGGAACAATGGATGTATAATCGTTAGTTCAGTGGACGTGTAAAAGTCGCTGATGAATAATGCCCTTGAATAGTGAAGGAGGTTCCCACAGTAAGATGGATGATGTTGTTGAATTTATAAGTGGAGGTTTTTGTATGTAATTTGGAAGATTTTGATGCCATATATATTGAGATATATGATGAATTCTGGGCCAATTGTTGTGCAATTTTGTGCGTTTTGAGCGAAGTATTTTTCCGCTGAATGTATTGTCCTGGTTCTTTGAAAGTTATTCATATGAAGATACTGTTAAAATTAACAAGAGTGTTAAATAATTTGAGATGAAGATTTTGAATGGAGGTTACCGTCGCAAATAATAATTATTATTAAACCTTATTAAACCTGAATTTGACATTTAAATATAACTAACCTTCATTGGTCGATTATATCACCACGATTTGAGTAATTTTCAACCGGATAAACGTGTGGTTTAATGTATTTCTTGTATAAATAATATAAACAATAAATATTGTAAATAATTATGTAAATATCTGTGACAATAATTTGAAATGAAAAGGATTAATAGAGGCGTGTATAAAACACAGATATCTCGTTTCTTGTATTTATTTTTAAAGGAAACGTTTTAACATACTCACTTTCGAACGAAACTCGTTTTATAAAGGGAATGCTTCGATAATATGCTTCGATAATATTGTATCTCGGAGAGAAGGCTTCAATAATATTGTATTTCTAAGAGAATGCTTCGATATGACATATTTCATTGAAATAAATTTAAATTGTAAGAACATTTGAACATTAAGATTGTTATTAACAATTACAAATGCGTAACAGCGATAGAATACATTTGTATGTTTATATTACATTTTTATAGAGTAAAGCATTATTGTGAGATGCTGTAATTTTGTTTAACAGACATTATGTCAAAATACAACTGAAATATTTATTTATAACAATACGAATGTTATCAAATTCCAATAGTGGAATACAACTTATTTGACAACTATATAGGCTTGGACTATTGATATTACGAAAATACACTATAAATTAGGATCATGGTAGTGACAATTGAGGTCAAATGATGCCTATATTTATCAACAATTAAATGGGAAAATTGTTAAACTCAAATAAATAGACCAGGAGATTTGTTGGTCTACCTGAGGTCTAGTATGTTCTAAAATCAACTTAAATATGAATAGTTCATATATTTAAATGTACACCAGAAGCGTGAGGATATATATTTATGTTTATTAACTACTAAAGACGAGCGAACTACGAATTAATATTGTTAATATTTGGTAACGTGGAAAAACAAGTCTATTATGGAACTAAGTGAACGAAAAGCGCTAATGAAAGAAATAAGAAATACTGTGTGAGATGTATTGTTGTGAACGAACATGTAATTGTTGTAATTGATGCACGAGGTTTAATAATTTAGAAGAGAGTTGGGGTTAGGAGTGCATTCTGAACGGTAATATACAATTGCGTAGTTACCTAGTAAAATCACTAATTCTTCTACAAGTCTGTAGCAAGATGTTTTTTTTATGGAAGTAATGCCGTGCGGAGTATTGAAGATTGTTGGTAGTGATGAAAAGATAGAAGTATGAGATGTTGGGAGCGTAGTAAACGCCATTTATGAGCAATGTTCACTGTATTGCGAGAGAAAGAAATGTATTGCTATGTGGAGCAACGAATTGTTACAGTATGTGTAGAAAGCGCTAACACAAAGGTTAATGTTGGTATTGTTTATGTCAGAGAGTATCAGTATATGATCCACGAAATGTGTAGAGTTTTTTAAGTAGTTTCGCATCGCTCTTTATTATATTGTTTTATTCATTGACACGACATTCTAAGCTATATTTAACTTCAGTGTTTGATATACAAGCTTTATTTACTTTGACATACTACCAGAAGTACCTGAGAATTTTATTGTTGTGTGAAACATTGTTCAAAGAGCTGTTATTTAACAGAGACACTATAAGACTGTCAGATCGCGACTGATAGTTCGAATAGTATATTTTAAAACCGTGTAAAACGTGGAAAATAGTAGATAATGTATACATTTAAACCTTAGTTTAATTTATAATATCATTATTAGAATAGGTAGTTACGTTTTACGCACGCACGTGTATAATGTAGGGTTTTTGCAGTGTTAACTTCATTTTTGATGATTGAACAGCTGATGTGGATCAGACTGCTTCAGTGACATAATCACAGGGTGACTGTCAATTGCGTAAACTTTTTATAAAACTTAATATAATTACATTGTTGTAATGCGAATGTTTAATAGCATTTATTGTACAGATAGTAGAACTATCTGACGTGTGAGATATTTAATTTTAACTTGCTCACATATTTTATTGGAGATAGGGAATATTTTATTGTTTATAAATTGTTTGGTAATAAATCCCAGGCATTATTTTTTGTTTGCCTGTTCGTTTTTTATAAATCTGATCATCTTTTCATGTTTGCAATCGACATGCGATAATACTGCGAATTAGTTACTAGAATTCACGTAGTCTCAACTTTCACCGTTCACGCTCGAGATCCGAGATTCTCGTCCTACCATTTTGTGTTATGGATATTTTATTTCTAGTAAATGTGTAACTAATCGTTAGAGTTGTTGCATGGCCGGTATGTATCGAGAGTTTCTTAGTCATTATCCTAGTAGGGTGGTGTTGGTTAATCTGGCTGGGTATCGACCTCCCTACAATCCTTTTCCATCTCAGCGGATATAGGCTATGACGATGCGGAGTTCGGGTGCAGTACACGGACACTTGCACAACAGACCAACATCAGCCGGTCATCTGTCATCCGAATATTGCCTAACAATAGATTTCACCCATATCATCTTCAGTTACACCAGCAGCTCCACGAACGTGATTTCGATGCTAGAGAAACATTTTGTCAATGGGCGTTACGCAGTATGACCAATAATGCAGCCTTTTTTTGGTCAAATGTTCTCTTTTCAGCCGAATCACGATTTCACAACAATGGCACCGTCAACCGGCATAACATGCACTATTGGAGCGTGGAGAATCCCCATTGGGTAAGACTGGGCGCATATCAAGTGCAGTGGGGTGTAAATGTACGGTGTGGGATCTTGGGTGACAATCTAATCGGACCATATGTCTCCGATCTTACGGGAGCACGCTACCTTCGCGAATGTGGTGGCAACAGGATGGGGTCCCACCTCACGTATCATTAGTCGTCAGGAACCATCTTCATGATACATATCCAAACGATGGATAGGAAGAGGAGGACCCGTTCACTGGCCTGCCAGATCACCCGATCGTACGCAACTGGACTTCTTCCTGTGAGGTCACTTAAAGCAGGTAGTATATGCACAGGAGCCTGAATATCCTTACCATCTTCGGCAACTAATCACCGAGGCATGCCAAGCTGTTACGCCTCAGATGTTACAACGGGCAAGACTGTCTGTAATACGTCGTGCTGAAATCTGCATCAACCAAGGTGGTCAACATTTCGAACACTTGCTACACTGAATGTGAAGAGTACCTTGCTTTATTCCTACAGGGGGGGGGGGGGGGGGGGGTGGCGCAGCGGTGAAGCTCTTTGCCTCCCACCAACGCCATGTCCTGCGGTTCGAATTCACGTAAAATGGAGATCCCGTGGCTTATGATCGCGAGATTAACGGTCACGCTAAACTACAAGCTTTCTTCCTTTTCTTCTTTCCTACAGACCATTATGTCATCGTCTAACCTGCCTACTTAGCATCGAATAAAAACGGTCCTTTTCAGGACCAAATACAAATTCATTCATTGGAACAGGTAGATATGTGACCGTAGTACAGCCACTGTACACGGCATTAAGCGAAAAAAAAACAAACAACTTATTGGCCTTGGGATCGATCCTGCTGCATTGCAGCATGGCTGACAAAACAGCAGAGAAGCACGATTTAACCACCTTAGCTACCCTGAGCCGTAGTGGGATACTGTCACGTATTAAATCTATTTGTAGTCCTCATTGCCACGTCATGTCCTTCGTAAGGCACTGTTGTTCGGAGCTGTGGTCGTTTTACACATTCGTTATAGTTGATGGCATTGAAATAACATTGCTGCCAATGATTTCGACTATATTCGCGGGAATGAATTCAACGATAAAGTTGTACTAGGCCGTCAAGGAGCAAGTACTAATGTTTTTAGGACGACTATGATATACGCGTTACTAGGGTTGCCTTCCTCCAAAAAAATAAGGGGCTGGTGGACCACTCTGTATAGGTAAAAGTCCAGCCGTGTCCGCCATTATGTGTGTGAATTATCGTCAAAGACAGCATTGCCAACCCCGCGCATTCGCTACTACGTCATATCCGGTATCGTAACACAAAAGAGCACCGTCAAGTTAATGCGCAAGTGCGCTACGTCTTGAGTTAGACATGGATTGTGCGTGTTGCGAGTTAACCATCACCAATTCCAATCGAGAATACAATAACGCATCAATAATTTTCATCCAAACCAATGGATTTTGCCTAGCCCAGTATTTAAATCTAGACCAGTGGTTTTTGCCTAGACCAATAATTGTTAGGTCGAATCTAATCCAAACCTTCGTTATGTCCAATCCAATGGGTTTTGACAATGGTTATAGTCACCGGTCTGCGTTAGCTATGCCTACATCCCTAGTTTTTGTCAAGCACCAATAATCTTTAATTAGTGTAGTGTGTTTTTTATCCCACATGTTGGCAACAATGTGTTCGCCTCGGTAAGTGCCCTTCAGTACAAATTAATAACAGTTCAACGAGATTCAAACGTGGTCGGAACATGGCTGCCGTTGTTGAAAGAGCAATAAATAAAAACACATATTTACATAATTAGCACATATCTCAAGAGCAGTAGTGACCATGGTCACTAATTTGAATAGGTAATATCTCCCAAAAGATGAAACAGTGTATGTAAAAGCTACGGTCACGCCTGATGCAAGTGTAAAAGCCACGTTCTGGTCTCATTCAGAATTAATAATTGTTCTACCTGCTCCTACATTGTTCCTTCCACCTGGCATTCTATTTTCTTGCATTTCTTCCCAATCGACAAAACCTTCGTCTTGGAAATGCTGATCTTCATACCATACTTCCTACATTCCTGTTCAAACATATGGGTTTGCAAGATTTCGACGGAGTCCGTCATTACAACCAAGTCATCCGAATAAGCCAGATTGCTTACCATGAAATTCCCCCAGTCAGTTTATGACCTTATATAAAATACAGTAGTGGTGTAATCCTTGCCTCACTTCTGTACAAACCTTGAACCAAGAACTCATCCTATCATCAACTCTCCCTGCAATCTGATTTTATCAACATAAATGTCCGGCTCCGTGTCTAAATGGTTAGCGCGCTAGGCTTTGGCCCGCCGTGTCCCGGGTTCGATTCCTGGCCGGGCCATCAGGGATTTTAACCTTTTGGGGTTAATACCCGTGGCTCGGGGACTGGGTGTATGTGCCGTCTTCATCATCACTTCATCCTTATTACAACGCACTGGTCGCCCACGGGCGACAACTAGAAGGACCTGCACTTGGCCTCTCAGGAGGCCACAAGATCATCATCATCAACATAAATACTTTTGATTCCCTGTTGCAGCCTTCCCTCGATACCATAATCCCTCAGGATGTTAGACTTCTTCTCCCTGGTTGTTCTATCATACGCCTTCTCTAATAGTTACACAAATACAACGGTCTATTTCACTCGTAGCATTTCTAAATAACTTGGCATATAGTCAAATTTTGATCTTGATATCATTGTTGTGGTCTAAAGCCACTCTGGTTTCCATCCATTTTACTCTCGGCCAATGACTGAGTACACTTTGCCCGGAACACTTATTCTTGCAATCTTTCCTGTTAGCTTGCTTATAAATTGGTGTGATTACTGTTTGTCTCTAGTCAGAGGGTACATTTCCTAAACCCCATGCCAATTCGATAAATCCTATACAACTATTTCAGACCTGCTTTAGCGGCTTCGGTGGAGTAGTTGGTAGCATGCTGAACTGCTGTGCCCAAGATAGCGGGTTTAAACCCGGCCGAAGTCGTCGGATTTTTAAGAGCGTTAGAATCCTTCAGTATGCCTTGCATCGGAGGGGAAGTAAAGCCGGCGGTCCCATGTCATAGATTTATGGCATGTAAAAGATCTTTTCACAGACTTAACTTGTGTGAAGCTAAATTCCTAGGTTAGATTTCGTTGGAACGCTCTAACAAAGTTCCAACCTTCACCACTAGGTATCAGTGACATCTAGTAGCAAAAGTTGGAACTTCTTGAAATTGAACAGAACTTGTAGCTCACCCCATGGGTGTCCGCTTGAAGCAGCTACAGCCTCTGGCGAGCCAGTCATGTCCTCGGACACCCCTGGCACTAAAATCCATACAATAAATAAATAAGCCATGCTTTCCCACAATACTTTATAATTTCTGGCTGAAATTCAACTACCCCTGTCGCTTTGCAACATTGTAGTTTAATTTCTACCCTCTCCTGTTCCTCTCCTCATTCTCCTCCTGCATAATCTCAAAGTGTGCCACATTGCCAGATAAGTCTCCATTAAGGGGAGGTATGACTGAATTTTTCAATTTTCAAAGTTTTCATCATATTATTTCCAGATTTTAATCTCATACATAGAGAGTTGCAGGCATCTATTGTTGTAATTTATATTTATATAGCTTTATTAGTTTGTGAGTTATTGAATATTCTTATATTAAGAAGTAGTCCCGTAAAAAAGTCCCTTGCATCAAAGGATTTGTTTTACGAAGATGATTTGTTTTCTACGTGTAGTTTAAGTGTATAGAAACAATAATTGCTCTGTGGTTTGGTGTTAGATGGATACTGTTCATTCCAGAAATAGTTAAACTCCCATTTCAAATATTTTTGAAAATTCACCATTATTAATTTAAATCTACCTTTCGAAATTATATTATAACTCAAGGCAGTTCAATACCCAAAGCAAATTTACATAACTGTACCATTAGCATCTATTCTACCAAGTTATAACAATATGTGATAAGAATTGCACCACAAGGAGCATATTGTACACACCAAAACATTGAAAAAGAGTTTTGCGATAAAGAGGCAACTTAATATTTACTAACTCAGATTTGCCCTCCCCCTTATGCTTCCTGTTCACATCTCCTCGCATTTTCTTGCTTAAATATTTCCTGCCATTTAACATGTCTCCTGGTCAATTCCCCCAGATAACGGCCCTCTTCTGAATTATTATTATAAAAGCACCCTAAATGTTACAATATCATGCAGACTCATATGCAAAGGCACCTACAAATTTAAGAATAGCCGGAATTTCTAAAATAATATAATTTTCTGAAAGAGGAAGAATTGAGCTATTTTTGTATGATTAAACAACAAAAGCGAGATTTGCTTTATAATCAGCAAAATCAGACATACCTCCTCTTAAGTGGTAATTTGACATTGTACATAAAAGTTGGTAACACTTCCAGATAATCCACACCACAAAGCTCATACTTATCCAACTCTAGGCACACCACCGCATACCTTGCTCTAACATCCCACCCTATTACTGGCACAATTTAATCCGAATGTTTGCTTTTCATCAACCGACAGCTTAATCCCACTCCTCCGAAATAGTATCATAAAATATTGACCTGGATTTGCACTCCAACATGTTTACATTATGTATACCGTTATTCCAACTATTTTCCGTGCTGGAAATATTGCTATACCAGTTTAGGGTCAGTGTTAATGTTTGTTTGGTTTTAAAGCAAGTTAAAATGTGTGCTTCGGTGCCGATATGTATTGCATTAAGGCGATGGCGTAGCATTTACTTTTGAATTTTTTAAGTCCTGCTTTTTATCCTTGTGTTTTGGATTGAAGTTCAAGCATAGTTGAAGTAATTTTGTTCCTATGTGAATTAAAATCGTTGATAGCTCATGAAGTAGTATTGTGGTGATTTACAAACCTTGGTTACAAAAGTCAAAACGGGTTGAGGACACATGAACACACAATGGGAGGTTTGAAGTAGTGGATGTTGCTTACAAAACGCATTGATTATCTTATCACTGCAGCTTTTTTTTTTCTCAAGCAGAGGAGTGTGTTTTCCACAAGACAAAAAGAGGAAGTCAATATAAATAATAATCTACTTTGATGAGACCAGCAGTAATGACACATAAAATGCGATATATAACTGACGTTGCAAACAAAACTTATTCACATCCAAAACATTCAGTTATGCATACACAAAAGTGAAATAACAAGTTTCCTTATATGCTGTACACTTACTCATTTGAATGAGATCCACTTGCTTCACCTTCTTCATCCTGGGTTTCTTCGTTTATATCCTAGGAATAAGGTGAATAACTAATTTATTTGTTCATTTGCCATCACTAATACATTTTACACAAATATCAAACTGTGTAATTGTAAATCACGACTGAGTTGAAGTGACGCATTACACAGAAGTTGTTATGTCTTCCCTAGTTCTAAAACTTATAATACACAATCCCTCCAAGATAACAAGTAAATCTCAGTGTGAGAGAAAATGCTGACTCAGTGCCTTATGTGAAGTAATAGCTTTAAGGACTGAGGACAAATAAATGTATTTTTTGTTTTTTAACTGTAAGGCTACAAGAGGTTTTCGGATCTAACACGTCCACGTATCATTAGGTAAAAAGCGACTATAAACTCTATATTTGTACTGGCACATCTTTTCCGAATGAAGGTCAGATATCTTACATTAAGAATATTATACAGTACATTTCTCAGAATACACTACAATTAAAACAAATTTTCAAAAGAATGTAGTGGAAGAACGTAAATTAAAAGCCTCTGGTGCGAATCTATTGTGGAGTATGTAACCTCAATATTGCTGTTACACAATGCTAGTAATATCAAACATTATAAGTCTACTGGTGAACGGTAGCACTTAGTTGCAACGTAGACAAGAGCCGAGGAAGACATTGGAGTACTAATAGCGAAGCCTATTTCAAATGTTTTCATATATTTAGTCAGACGTCATTTAGAATGCATTCAAGAAGGGATTTCTTGGTATCAGTGATATTTATTGACATTCAGCAATTTATATATTGAATCCGACCTTTATGATTCCTACCTTAGACCAATAATAAGGCTGAGCTAATTTCAAACATTACAGAGCTTAAATGCACCAGGCCATGTGTTTACTGTCAGAAGATGAGTGGGTAAGATACCCAGTGGCGTACGCAGGATTTCTTTCGGGGGGTTACTTAATATAGCATGGTAATTGTGTACATTATTAAGGGGCAGATGGCCTTGCTATTTCGCCCCTTAAAGCAACATCATCATCATACATTCATAAAATGATATTGCGATTAATATTCATTAAAAAAATATATAAACATTCTCTTTGCAGGAAAACTATTTTCGACCTCATTAGCACAATAAAAAATTTGAAAAATAAAATGTGAAAAACAGTAAGAGCAAGACATTTACCAATGGACGAACGTGATCACCTTTAAAATATATACAGGAGATAAAACACCTGACTAGCGGCAGTGTAAAACAAGTGATAGATGGGACAATATAAAGATTCAAGTAAACAAATGACTCTGGGGGGTATGCCATTGTAGATACCTACCATCAAAAATCCTTGAAATGTTTCATTTTCATGGTTTCTCATTTTCATTTCCAGGTCAACGCTTAAACGATTAACCCTTAAGACGCCATGGTCGCGTCCTACAAACTCCTAATCATATTTCACTAATATAAATCCTCATTAACACCTTTTATAGGCAGGACAAAAGGGCGAACGGCTGAAAAAAACACTGCCACATATAAATTAATTTCACCTCCTCCCTGAAACCGCAGAAATAGGGATATTAAGGGATATAAAAAAACTACGGTATAAGATGTGAGGTAAGAAGGAAGGTTTCATCAGAACGCACTATGAGTTGAAATAAGTAGACTTAGGTATTAACAATTACTTTCTTCATATGAATCTAGCTAATTCTCTTACCTTGATCTCATTTCTTCAATTAATACATATACACAAGACCAATTGTATGTTATTACAATGCTCAGGATTGGGATGGAGGTATTCACGGTCATAAGTTAAAACAATCCCAGCCTGTGCCTGCAGTGAAAGATAGACACCACATACTGTAAGACCACTGCTAACCCCACCAACTTCTGTAGCCTCATGAGAGGATCTCTGAAGAGAATACAGAAATCCTAATGTAATTCGTTTATCCTGACCTAAAGTCAACAATGGGTATCTATTGCAAACATATTCTAGCTTCATATATTATTCCTCTTACCACTGATAATTAAGATGCATCCCCCATTAGCTCAGTGATCAGAACAACATTCTACAAAGTCGGTGGTCGCAGTTTCAAGTCCGGAGTGGATTAGATATCTTAGTTCTTCATCCTAACATCAAAATGGCTCTTATCTTCTGTACTATACGCAAGCTAACAGCTGAGCACTTTCGTTTGCCATCAATACAGTTATGAAAATGCAACTCCTAATCTTGAAATGCTATTAGGTGATAAGGAGATGTCATATCCTTTAAGGACGCATGAAGGTGCTTAATACTTTCCGATCTGAAGATGATGTTTCTGATTCGATACAGAGTACTGTACCCGTATAAATCAAGGACCCTCTTTCTGGAAATCCGAAGATGGGCAGGATCTTAGAATCTTGAAATTCCCCGCCAAGAAAATCCCTCAAAGACCTGCCAGCAAGCACTCCATTACTACACACAGCTGCAATGATCATGTTATGGTAAAAAAATAGTTGAGCGGTGAGAATCTTACCTATTCTCTAGGGCTACCATAACATAATCTGTCCACTATAGATAAAATGAGCCACGCTACACCACGATGTATAAAATAACGAAATACATTTATTAACAAAATCCAAAACTAAGTTAACAATAAATAAACAAAATTAACAATAAACAATGAGGCTCGTACTCCTCCCTAAAGAACACATATCTAAGGCTATACGACTTCAAAACACGTTTACTGGTACATCCATACTGCTCAGTTGGTTGTTGAACTTCCAACAATCAAATTATAAAATTTACTGCTTCTACAGATTTTAACATTGGATCTGAGGTTACGTGGTTTCATTCACAAGCAACTGTTTACATTCTAGCGAGTTCATTCAACCAACACACCTGTCAATGGGTTACATAATATGCGCGACCCTCACCACACAGCTGGCTTGGTACACCCGCAGCCGTTCTGCTTACTCAACACGTAAACCTGCTAACCCGCTGTCTCCTCTCAATAATGTTAGCACTCCGTTATAATCATTCACACTTCCTAAAAGTGAAGTATCCCAATATTACAGACACAAAAATAAAACGTTTAAAATACACTCTCATACTTACAACTGTTCACGTTATTCGCGACTAACGGAAAATTAGCACTCTCTCATTCCATTCAAACAAACTGTACACACGACTATCCTAGCATTCTCAAATGCTGTAAAACAATTTAAAAACACTTGAAATATTTATAACCGTGAACTAATTAAATAATTATTAATGAAATGTTTATAATATTTACACTAAACTATCACGAAAGTTTAATTGTTTATAACAATAACTCAACTTGTGATTATTAATATTTTCTAATATTAATGTTTAAATTCACTATTTACAATAGTATTAATCCTTCCACTTTCTCAGTTTAATAAACTATCTCAGTTTAAAATACTATGCCTTTAGTCTATCTCTGTTTTAAATGTCAATATGAAGTCTACAATGACCAATCAATAAAGATAAGGCATCTGATTATTATAGTTCCAGTTTAATGAAGGTTAATAAAGGTTAGTAATCAAAGGTTATACTTCATTTCGCAATTACTGTTCCAGCCTATCAACTCTACTGCCAATCCCCTCAATGTCGGAATTTTACTCACTCCTCTAAGTAATAATAAACTTCATTATGCACTTGATATTTTCTTAATACACAACAGTATTTTAATGCAATAAAAGCCAATACGGAATACACCCTCGTATTGCCATAATATAAAATCTCACCACGGAGAATCCTGTATTTATTACGTTATCACAACGTCATTTACGGCATTAGCTTCCTCGTATATCAATAACATACACCTGAGTCACAACGGTCTATTTCAACCTCATACTAGAATTTCATTTATTCAACCTTACTGTTCCACAAAATTGTTGTCTATACAACTGCATTACATTGTTGATACAAATATCTACTGATATCCTGTAGTACTCATTCTCTCGACAACTGAAGTTGCTAATGGAAAGACCATTCGAAGGTTTACTAGGTAAAGATACTCTGCCATAATAACCTCTGTTTCTAAACATGAAATAAAAATACAATATAGTGTATCTCCATAATGATATTCTTCTAACAACCCTGTTGTAAAGTTATGTTCACAAATTACATAACGTTACAAACTGTGCTTTATAACAACAAATGTTACTGAAGTGTCGAATTAAGATCAATTGCTACTGGAATATGGATTTCCCTATAATTTCCTAAGTCGATTGAAATCATGTCTTCTAAGAAGATCTCCCTCTCAATAAAGTTACATTTAAGAAAGTTCAAAGCTTTCTTTCAAGTAAAATGGTTAGTCATATCATGAAATAAATTCCTCGTAGAACTATAGTTGCATACATAAATGTTCGTTGCATATACATGACGAATCTTTCTTGCTAGATCGTCATATCTAAAATTTAACTAAATATCACACGCATATTTCTTCTCCTACTAATGTTTCTTACAAAAAAGATGCCCAATTCATTTAATCAAAAATGAATTTAAATGGGCATTCAAGACTCAAAAACTGTCAGAAATTCAATAAAATCAAAACCATTGACGTCGAAATAAAATTTAAGAAAGTCTTAAATTATTAAAAATTATTAAATAAATTTCTAAATATATATCAAGTCAGTTCAAAAAGTGCATTGTTGAAATTTCATGTACAGATGAATAATGACCATCATCTCACATGGTACTGAAGTTTAAATTCAATAAACGTCGACTGAAAATACATCTAATTCATGGAGAAATATTACTCTAAAATGTCATCAAAATACAACACTACATGTTGAAAATGGTCGATCTCTACCTTGTGAAGATTTCTCGAAGATCATGCAAGGTATTTAGGAAATACCCAGGTGTTAGATGTTCCACTGAAGAAACGCTCGGCTGCAGGTCTGCCCTCAATGATGAATCTGCGACCTCGGGTAGGACTGCTTTCCTGCCCGGGATGATTCCACACGTCCCCTGGGCTTCGAACTGCGGACCTTCCTCCCGTTCTGGATTCCAAGTTTCAGGCGTTCGCTGGAATTCCCTAGCGTATTCATTCTTCACGTGATGATCTCTCCGTCGTCCTCTCATTTCAAAAGACCATGTCATATTCGAGCAATACTGTCGATCGAACTCCATTGTTGGAAATAAAGTTCGAAAAATGTAGATCTGATCGTAATTGTAGATGAAATGTTCATACAGTTGTTCTATGAATTCAGTATAATGCTCTTAGTTTTGTAGTAGAAGTACATGCATATACATTAATGTACAAGTTGGTGAAGTACAATGTATACGACATCGTAGACAATCATGATATCGTACATGGTTTGAAATTAGCGTTGCTCTAAGTCGTCAACTCATATCTCTGTCATAATATATCCCAATCGCATCTGAGTTTAATCCATAACCGAAGTCATCTCAAAATCGTTAAACGTTTTCTCATAAAATGTTCATAATCGCAGTCATAATATCTCTTCTGTAGTGACAATAGACTTAACTATACTTTACTTTAATAATGTTCATTAACTCACGTTCCATTGAAGTAGTAATGTATAGCAGCGTTCACTGCTATCTTGCTATGCGCAAAAGTTCTCTTCTGCTCGGAAAGAAACACTTTTCTGCGGCAGGAATATATCTGTCTATAACTCTCTTTAACTCATAAATTGCGATGATATTCTCCACTATAATGTTAGTGGATACTCGCCAGTATATATATTAACAGATTATACTGTATTATTGTTGAAAACTAACTACCTAAGCCTTAAAATGTGAATCGGCTTGACTTGCTATAACTTGCACTAGTTTCACTTCACCGGGCGATGCCTATTGTCGACCAAAATATTATGTGCACTCGAGTTTGAAGATTGCTTGTGAAGTGACTAATAGGCCTACATAAAGTCCAATACCTTCATAATTTTCGTCGTTCTATTTTACGTTAGTTCATGTAGGTTGGGCATTTTTAATTTATATTTTAATATTATTTATCGCAGTTTGAACACAAAAAGAGCCCGTTTTCGAGCGTGTTTCAACCATGCGTCAAATTTAAGAATCAGTTTCTCATAAACCCGTCATCAGATCGAACCCAAATTTAACACAGTATACATCAGAATGTTTTATAAATTTCAAAATGTTGCGTGTCCAATAAACGAAGTTGTTATCATTTTTGTAAGGTAACTTTTTCTCGGCTCGTGGTGGTTGGAAAATTGCGTTCTGAGTTGCGTTGTAATCCTTATATAAGAAAGGGTTATGCTGTATGACTGTTAAATACGCAAATTATTTCACTAATTTTATATCGGACTGTATTTGTACGTGATAAAATGACATGGCTCCGCTGCTAGCCGATGCGGTGAAAGTTGTACAGCGTTGCCGTGACGGCTCACATCCGCGTGGAATGCCGCGCCTCGTTCGAAATTGCATGGGCAGATTGGTTGGTTGGTTCCTCAGTTTAGGGGCTGCGACAACGCGGTCATGTAGCCCCGTGTACTTTGTGTGTGTGTAGAATCTGTCTGATAACCAGTGTAAATTGTGATGGCTGTATTAGTGTGTGTATATGTTTTTTAATTCAAGTAAGGACTGCAACTTTGAATTTTTCAAATAGTTCCTACTTTTGCCGCCAAACGCCACCGTCAACGACTACTAGGCCTAGTTCAGAACTTAGCTACTAGACGCCACCGCAGTCGGCTCTTGGCAACGAACGTAGAAACCAAAGAGCGTTCTTTACATTCTTAAACTATACAATTTAGCTTCACACACATGGGCAGCTTCCTTCACTATTTACGATTGTCTGTCTGTTACATTTAATGATAGATTAAAGATTTCCTTCATGGCAAAAGTCAAGCAACTCTGCGTCTCTAAAAGCCACAGAACTTAGAAGGGATGTGAAACCAATATTATAAATGCCGGACCCCGTGGTGTTGGGGTAATGCGTCTGCCTCACACCCGGAGACCCTGAGTTCGATTCTCGGCTCCCTTAGGGATTTTAGAAACTGACGTGAGGGCTAGTAGGGGTGCACTCAGCCTCGGGAGGACAATTGAGTAGCTGTCTGACAGTGAGGCAGCGCACCGGTCACGGAGACCAAGATTAACGGCTTAGGGGAACCGACGTGCTGACCACGCGTCACCCCATAATCTGCAGGCCAAATGGCTGGGCAGCGGTCCCTGGGTAGGCCTAGGCCTTTCTTGCGCTGTAGTGCTACGGGGTTTGGTTTTTATTATTGTTATTATTATTATTATTTTACTGACCTAACGTTAAACAGAAGTAGGAAATTGATAGTGTTATTGGATTATCTGTACGCCTATTGGCTATTTCATAAACAACCACAAAACTCAAGTTCTCATAATATATAGGCCGACAGTAACACGCAGTTGTCCAAAAACACGTCGATGCTTTATATATCTCGACCTAATGCACTCAAAGCCATGTTATGGATTTAAATAGTCGTACAAATTTGTCACAGCATAACCTACATATGAAGGGTACAGAGGAAAAACGAACATTGTCCAAAAAATCCGAAAATGAGTTATTCGTCCCCTTAGTTAGTTTAGTATCGAAGCTTTTAACACGTGAAATATCACAGTGAAACATTGAACGATGTCCAAGATATGCAGTGAAATAGAAATGGTACACAGAGGAAAAACGAACAATGTTCGCGCGGAACTACATTAAAACGAACAGTGTCCACCAGCTGCTGCAATGCGCATGCGCGTGTGGCCGCCATTGCAGTTTAAATGGATGTTGGTTGTGTCAGGTGACTTGTTCTGTTTCTGTGCTTTGAGGTGTGTTACAATAACATTGTATGTAGTACGATGGATGCTGTGATGTATACTGATGTCTACAATTCAAGTGATGAGGAGACTCAAGTTGCGAGTATAGGAACTTCTACAAAGAAGAAACGTAAATACGGTAGTGTGAAAAGTGTGATGAAAAGGTTACGAGATACTACATACGAATCTGGTGAAGACTGTGACTGCAAACGCTTGCAATGTTTTAAGCGGGTCACTTCTATTGAAAGGAATAAGCTCATAAATGATTTTAATAAGTTAGGTGATAGAAATGCCCAGAACTCGTACTTGGCGGGATTAATTTCCGTCATTCCTGTAAACCGAAGGCGACCACGGCTGCCAGCACAAGAGACCCGCCTGCATGATTTTTCTTATGTGTATAAAGTTCGTGTCGTGCGTGATGGGACACTCGAAGAAATTAATGTTTGTTATAAAGCAATCTTGTCCTTTTTCGGTGTAACTGCCCGCCGTTTACACACAATTAAATCGTTCCTAGCTACAACAGGACATTCCCCGATTGACAAAAGGGGAAAACATGAGAACAGAGGTAAAAGTAAACTTCCTGAGGAAACGTATGAATCAATGGCTACGTTTCTCAGTTCTCTTAAGGGGCGCAAATCTCATTACAGTTTGCAGGATACAGAAAAATTTCACCTACCTGAAGACCTGAATGTGAAAAAGCTGCTGGTCATGTTTCTGGAACGCTATCCGAGTGTTCAAATTTCTTATGAGACATTCAGAGAAACATTTGTCACAAAATATAACATATCTTTTGGGTATGAAGCAATGGCTACGTTTCTCAGTTCTCTTAAGGGGCGCAAATCTCATTACAGTTTGCAGGATACAGGAAAAGTTTACCTACCTGAAGACCTGAATGTGAAAAAGCTGCTGGTCATGTTTCTGGAACGCTATCCGAGTGTTCAAATTTCTTATGCGACATTCAGAGAAACATTTGTCACAAAATATAACATATCTTTTGGGTATCCCCGTACTGACACGTGTAGTACATGCAATGAACAGAAAGCATCAGCTAGTAACATTGAAAAGGCTAAGGTTAAAACATCTAATCTGTAAGAAATAAGGAAGTTACAAGAAGATTTGAAAAAACTGCATTACGAAATGAAACCGCACAAAGTTAGAGCTGACTGGTTCTACAAAAGGTAGAGAAACGCAAGAAGAGAAGATAGAAAAGATGCAACACACGAGGCGATAGCTATAGATTTTGGTATAAATCTCCTATTACCAAACATATTAACCAGTGAGGCCTATTATCGTATGCAACGTTCATTTTATGTGTTCAATGTACATGTTTTAGCAACTGGTATGTCGGTGTTTTACACTTACGATCAGACAGTGGGCAAAAAGGGAGCAGACGACGTAGTTTCAATGCTACATCATTTCATAACAAACTACTTAGATAATTCTGTCCGCCAACTTCACATTTTTTGTGATCCCTGTAGTGGGCAAAACAAAAACTTCACCATGATTAGATTTCTCCACTATGTAGCAATAACATTGAATCGCTTTGACCAAGTATTTGTCACATTCCCAATAAGAGGACATTCCTACATGGAGTGTGACAAAAACATGGGTCTAATCCAAAATAAATCTCCAGCAGAAACCCCAGATGACTGGCGTGAAGTAATTAGAAGTGCTCGAGCAGTTCGAGGTAGTTGAGTGTAAAACTGATATGTTCAAGTCCTGGGGTAACTTTCTATCACCGATGTATAAGAAAGCATTTCCTGCTGCAACACGCCCCATCTTGGAACTTCGAATTACACCCAGATATCCACAGACAGTTGAACACCGTGAAACATACAATGGACTCTTCAGTTCCACTGTTGTTACAGCAACAGGGCGTAAGAACTCCCCACATGGCCAACACGAAGTTGCGCAAGCATATTTAGGACCAATTCCTTTGCCTAAAGAGAAGTACAAGGACCTTCAAGTACTGAAGAAGTTTTGCCGAGATGACGCACATGAGTTTTTAGTCGCCTACCTGTCGTAAAAGAGTCAACTAAGAACCAAGCAGACGACGAAGATAGTGATCTTTGATAACATACTGTGGTAAGGGGCTTAACTGAAATCGACCATTACACAGAACGACGTAGAAATATTACAGTGTTTATTACGTATTATGTGTATGGCCATATTCAGTTATAAAAATGTTCAAATTATTGTTTATTCTGTGTACCAATTATTTTAATTTTTGAAAGTGAAGACCAAAATTTTACAAATTGAACCTTCCCTAACAAGACATCAATGGATACATTTTAATGTGTACATATTTGAAGTAATATTAACACATTAACAGTATAATTGAGTATAAAGTTTTTATTTTGAATTTGTATTAATAACATTTTCTTAATTTAAAACATTTTAAAATTAAAAAAAAATTGTAACATACTCTCTAAACTATCTTAAATGCATTTATTAAAGTAGTATTAATGCTATATTTGAGAAATAATCTTTGTAATATCATGAATGCACGCATTCTTTTAGGAGAATCCAGAGGAAAAACGCACATAGTCCTCACACTAATTAATAGAAAAATGTATTACGAGGGTAATTGTCGACTTAGAATCATCTTTTTGATGGATATGATGCACAAATATATGCCAATTATGTAGACTTTTACACACAAAGAATTACCTTCTTAGTATTTTGTGTAGTAGTGTTCAAACTTTAAAATGTCTCACCTGTAAAATTTGCTTTTTGTGACAATGTTCCTTCTTCCTATGTACCCTTCATATGATTGAACTGAGCGATATGATAAAAATAAATATTCAGAACAGAACTCGATTGCTTTAAATAGCCAGCCACCAAGCAAATCTGTAAAATTTACTATAGGAATAGGTAATCTCTCAAATACAGAAGACAAGGCATAAAGTATAAATGTGGCAAGAGACCGATGACAAGAAACCTTACGTTCCGAAACACCTGAGATCTGGGAAAAATGAGTAAAATATGCCATACAAATTGAAGAAAAAAAAAACAATTAAAAAAAAAAGACCGCCTTCCGGATGATATTGAAGTACAAGTTGTAATTAATCTTGACAATTCCATTCATTAAAAATTGATGACGATATTTTTGGTGATGAATTGCAAAATAACTTGAACCAATGTATAATTGTAAACAGACAAACGCATATCAAGAAAACATAGAAAACTTTAAAATAACATAAAAATTAAAAAAAAATTACATGTAGCTGCTATTGGAGGTCCAAAGCCCTAATGAGAAAAGCTGATAGATAATGTTTTTCATGACCTCTTAATACCATTTGCTTGAATTAATGAAGATAATCGATAGTTAGTCGTAAATAGTGAAGGAATCTGCCCATGCAATTTCGAGCGAGGCGCGGCATGCCACGCAGATGTAAGCCGTCACGGGAACGCTGTACAACTTTCACCGCATCGGCTAGCAGCAGAGCCATGTCATTTTATCACGTAAAAATACAAACCGATATAAAATTAGTGAATTCATTTGCGTATTTCACAGTCATACAGCATAACCCTTTGTTATATAAGGATTACAACGCGACTAAGAACGCAATTTTCCAACCACCACGAGCCGAGAAAAAGTTACCTTTCAAAAATGATAACAACTTTGTTTCTTGGACATGCAATATTTTGAAATTTATAAACTAGTTATAAACCATTCTAATGTATACTGTGTTAAAATTTGGATTCGATCTGATGACGGGCTTTTGAGAAACTGATTCTTAAAGTTGACGCATGGATGAAACACGCTCGAAAACGGGCTCTTCTTGTGTTCCAACTGCGATAAAAAGTATTAAAATATAAATTAAAAATGCCAAACCAACATGAACTAACGTAAAATAGAAGAATGAAAATGATGATGTATTGGATTTTAGGTAGGCCTATTAGTTACTTCACAAACAACCTTCAAACTCGAGTGCACATAATATTTTGGTCGACAGTAGATCTGACACGCAACGGCAGTGTCGTCTGCGGTCAAGATCCTTCGCACTATGTATCGGGCTCCCAAGTCTCGAGCTTGCCTTGGACATATGTCCGTGCTCGACGAATTCTGGAGACGAAAGACCTCCCTTCCTCTCTCGGAATTTCCCAGCTCGACTCGCGCACGCGCAATTTTAACTTCGCGCTAAAACTCTGCTTGTACTTGTTTAAAAGCTTAATTCAGTCAACTGTGGACTTTCAGCGACTTTTAAAGTACAGATAAATTCATCTTATTACTTTCTACATTTTTCCAAGGCATAAAATCACATTCTTAGGGCCTAAAAGTAATTATTTAATGATATGAACGAGGATTTTAGTAATTTTGACTTCCATTAGACCTCTCCTTATTGGCTGTCTGCCTATATCCAATGGCATAATTCATAACAATTAATCCTTAATAATCGCGGCACATCAGTGTTGCTAATCGGGTTTTGACCTTGCCATGCGCCGTCTAAGTATCACAGATCACGTGACTACACCGTGGCTTGTCTGTATTCTGCTAAGAGAAACAGTTTCTTGACACAATCCAGCTTCATATTTCCAATGCTAAATATTACTATGGGCTTGTAAAAATATTCTCGTTTTATTCTTGAATAATTCAAAATCAAGGCTCAGTACGATATCCGGAATAGGACATTCAGCAATCTTAATATCCGTAACATGGTCCATATGACTTGTTTCACAAATATGTTTCCCTTTGCATAGGGAGAATTATGTGTTGCAGATAACTTGCACTGAAGGAATCAAAGAATAAATAACATAATGAAGCTAATTCAACTTTGCATTCGTAGAGTTTTCTTATGTCAAAGGAGATAGGGCAAAAACAGAAATGTTTTGTAAAGTTCAAATCAGAAAGCAATTCAGTTCCTATAAATATGCCAAGTGTATGCCTAGCAGATTGTCACTAGCATTGAGTGTGTGTGTGGAGACTTAGTGGCATGGGTGCAGTAACTTACTGTTAATCAGGTTATTCTTCAAGAGATATGCAGATCTGGATGATTAATTCCCCAAATTCTTTCATAATGGAAGATAACAAGAAGCTGTGACCGTTTAGTAACGTCTGTAGTTTCATCTGTGATGATGATGGGTGCTGCTTTTAAGGGCGGAACAGCGAAGTCATCAGCCCCATCTCCCATGATGGTCACAAACCAAGCTTTCTTGTTATTGCTGTGGTTTTTGCATCATGTTTACAGATTTCAAGATCTTTTATGCATGCCCTAATTTCACATAAACAAACCTTAGCGTAAATATCGTAACAGAACAATTGAATTGGCTGTTTTACTCACTATGGTCTCATTCACCAACCCGTTGGGTTATGGCTAAACAGGCGTACGCCAATCTTATTGGTTTATTGCCACTATACCTACTAATGTCATAGATATGAATGATGTCTTTACCAACAGTCCACCAAATTCATTTTAACAGAACCCTCCTGTAATAGCTCCATACAACACAAGAGAAAAACACATAGTTATTTCACTCACTACAACAAATTCATAAGTTCCACAGAATAATGTGCTTCTCACTTGTTCAGAGATCCTAAATGGATATTTGAATAAAGTAAATAGATAACAGAAGAGCCACCTAACAGTTGCAAAAATAGTCGACCCAACCTCGAAGATAGTCCACTTCATGAAGGGCAAACATCTGATGAAAGGTGGTTCTCTCAAGATGCGTAATTTTAGCAGGGAGGGTGCACAAAATGTAAAAATCCATCACAGTTTTTAAATGACAATCTAGCATCGGACACCTTCCTTCATACATATTATATAATATGCAATTTTTATATTTTCATGTCACTTAGCTCATGTGCAGAACGAAGAGCGTCTACAAGCAATGATAAAAACCCTTCAAAGACTCCACAAACATATCTAATTTCAGTGGATCCCTTCTCATGTTGGAATAGTAGGAAATGAAGAGGCAGACAGATTAGCAAAAAAAGGTACCACACTACAACAACCTGTCAGTCAGACTGATTTTATGTCAGTAAAAAGGATCTTGAAGAATACTATCAAAAACTGGTATGAAGAAATGGCAAAGAAAACAGCAGAAACCAAATTATGGAAAGACATTGATGCTAAATGGGATCAATATAAATTAACACCAAGAAGAGAAGCTGTAGCCTTGCAGCTCATCTGAAACGAATCAACATCCTGAGATCTGAAGAATGCACACTTTGTCACGAACCTGGAAGTAAAATGGATAAGGGGCACCTGCTACATTGCAACAAACTTGATGTGACTGCTAGAACTTCAGGAAACCTCACACAACTCCATTGGAACGCAAGAAAGCTGATGGATTGGAATCCGGGCTAGCCATAAGCAACAACAACAACAACATATGGGAAACAAACAACACAAAGAAGTTTCTGCCTTTGCAGCAGATTACCAGCCGTGCATGAGGATAAGGAAGCAAGCTACACAAGCTGCTTTCTACCGATAACAAAGTCAGTACCAATGCACAACCAAGTCATTTCACTCAGATCAGTTGTAAATACGAAACAAACGTCATGGAATAATTGTTTGTAATAGTAAGAAAGCCTGTAGCTTTACATGACCATTAATCTGGCCACCATGAGCCATGGGACCTCCATTTTTAAGAGGATTCCCATCCACAGCGTCCGAAATTTCTCTTCGGAGGAATGTTACAGAATTAACAAGAAACATGAATAGAACCCTAGTCATTTGTCATAGACTGTTCCCTTGTTCCATTTGCGAAGTTATTGGTATTGTTCTGTGTAATTGGTTCAATGCATGACATAACATGCCCAGTAAAAGGACGGAAAATGGCCTGGATCATTTGACATACGCTATCTTTCTAAGAATTTCAACATTCTTTATTAGCAGCCTCAGTATTCCTTTCAAATGTTGGTACTCCATTTTCCTATAGAAGGTATGTGGAAATGAATAAATTTATCAGTGAATTCTGGCGAGGTAGTCTGGAGGTTTAGAAACTATTTCTGTGTCGCAGAATTGGAAGCTAGATTACAGTATATAGAGAATCTCTTAAATTTTATGATCTACAAAATACAATTTAAGCAGGGAGTCCTAAGAAGCAATTGGTCGATAACGTACATGTTTGGCCCATAAAACAGCAACTATCATATCAACCTATGCAGCAAACAAATCACAGAGAAAACAACATCTTCCACGTGCACTAATGAAACAAGCAAATGATCTGCCAGAAATTACTAAAATTACATTCAGGTTTCGTATTAATTCCTAAATTTTTCATTAGTGCACATGATCCCCTGACAAACATATCATCCAATCTTTGAAAACATCAGCCACACTTCCAGGAGGAACATCAGATATCATTAAGAATATAACACGACTTAACAAGCAAAAAAGCTGCTCTAAAGATAATTAGGCACTTACAACTCTCGCATCTCCGCCTCTTGATGAAGACAGTGTTTCCTGTTTGACATACCAGTACGGGACTATCTCTGCAGTTACGTTCTCATTAATGGTAACTTCCTTGTTGTCCACAGTATTTTCCACGATATATGTTCCCTACAGAGAAACAACAATTTGTTAATAATGTACCTCAGGAGGAATAAGAAATATATTTTGTAGATACATAAGCACGCTATACATTCGTCTTGTTTTTTATAACTCGAATTAGTTCCAAACTCAATGAATAATATTAAGAAATTTGATAATAAGGTTAGAACAGCAACTCCGAAACTGAGATTTCGATGTGTTATGAAACTGCTCATTAGCTGACTTAAACCTTATTTATATTTTCCTGACTTATACCTTCAAGGTTTTGAATATTTCGCAAGACAGAAATACAAAAGAATACCATATATCTACTATTTACGATGTATAAGTTGCTATCAGAATACAAAATACATTCTTTCTCAGAATCCAATACTTTGATGTAGCTACAGTGTTATAAATTCAACAACAAAATTGATACTATTGTCTTTCATTTTAAGAAAAATCAAAATATGTGTATGAATCAAGATGTAAAGAAATATGAGCTTGAATTTATAAAACATACTTGCATTTCTGAACCTTTCTCAAGCATGAATTCCAAAAATCAGTAACTGTCAACATTACATGTTGATATGATAACCTACAGTCGCATATCATGTGATCGTAAGGTCATGACGTTAAAGACAATTTAAAATCGTATAATGAACATCCAGATAACAAATAGAAAACGAAAAACCCTAAAATGTCAAGATAATTAGGCACTTACAACTCTCACATCTCCGCCTCTTGATGAAGACAGTGATTCCTGTTTGACATACCGGTACGGGACTGTCTCTGCAAAATACATTAATGGTAACTTCCTTGTTGTCCACAGTATCTTCCACGATATGTGCTTTCTACAGAGAAACAACAATTTGTTAATAATGTTAATAATCTCACGGGTAGTCTGATCTCTACTGTGTTTGTTTTAGGAAACGGAAGGACTTCTATCTATATTCCTATAATTTAGGTTCAATAACTGGCCTCCACGGCTCATTTACATATCTTATCAGAGGAATGAGATTCAATTAGTCGTGATGTCGTGGGGATTATCGGTGGCTGACGTTTACGTGGGGTAGGGCGTCCCTTGTTTGCCCTCCACACAATATTATCACACTCCTTGAGGTGATTATTCAATTATTTAGCTGGCTTCGAGTGGCGTTTAATCCAAATGCCGAGCCGCTTCGACGATGCAGGTTTGGGGTAGGCTTACCAACCTAACACATCCCAACTGCTCCAATACCATACTTAGGATTCTCTCGGCAATCCTCGCAGATTTATTCGTATGACCACGGCTATACGAGAAATATACTCGATGCTTGGCACACCTGATATCCTGACTCTCCCGCTAATGAATTGTTCCTCACATTTCTAATGAAAAAGATCTGGCATCTATCTTTACATTGCTTGTATACAGCATCACTTCAAAGTCTCTGTTTAATGCTTCCTATTCTAATGACCTCTTTAATTACCTCTCATACACTGTCGCCCCACTATTCAAACATCCTGACGTTAATTGTCAGCTTTTAATCTCAGTTAGCTCCATTTAGCTTTATTAGACTGATATTTTATTCATTACGGCTCTTCTTAATAGAAAACACTGCTTTATTCATTACATGCGTTATACTTAATATGTATACAAAAATGCCCTGATTCACATACCTTTGCAATCATCACTGACATGCACTTATAATTAACTTGACGTGACACAGCGTAACTTCAGTTGATGTTACCGTTCTGAACAATTATATTCATTATAGACTTGGACAGTTCAATCATCTTGCCAATTAACTTTAATTTTACGATGAACTTGACTTGATCCATTACTTGACATAACTTAACCATTCTTATTTTGCAAATTGTTTAATACAATAATCATCATCATCATCTTGTACAGTTTCCAGCCCCAGGCTGGGTCTGTTTGGAACATAAGCCTCGCCACTTAGTTCTTTCTTCCCACCACCTCTCCGCTGTCACTCTGGTCCAGTCCTCGCCTCTCTTCTTGACACATTCCTCCACTCCTTTCAGCCATCTATCTCTTGGTCTTCCCCTTGGTCGTTTCTTCTGCATCTGCATCTCATGTATCCTCTTGGGAATCTTCTTCTCATCCATTCTCTTTAAGTGTCCATACCACCTCAGTCTTGATGTCTCAATCCTACCTTGCAAGGGCTCCTCTTTCACCATTTCCCTGACCTTTTCATTCCTCACCCTGTCTCTTCTTGTTACTCCGATCCTACTTCGCAGGAACTTCATTTCACCTGCCTGTATTCTGCTTATGTCTCTTTTCTTCATTGTCCACGTTTCTGAAGCATAGGTCAGTATCGGGATATAGTAGCTTCTGTATAACACTTCCTTGCTTTTTTGTGGGACATCTTTATTCCACACTAAGCTCCTAATGCTTCTCAGAAATGCTTCTACCTGGCTGCCACGTTCCGTAATCTCTTTGTCATTTCTCCCATTTTCCTCCACTATACTTCCCAAGTACTTGAGACTTTCCACCTTTTCAGCTGTCCACCTCCAAGTGTTATCCCACTCATTGGTCTGTCCTTTTTCCTGGTCGTTAACAGGATCTCACATTTACTGATGTTGAACTTCCATCCGTACTCTCCCACTGTTTCTTCCCAAGCCTTCAGGAATGCAAATATCCCTTCATTGATTCACTTGATCTGACATCTTATCACATTAAATATTGGCGTATGGCGAGCTATACTGCTACATAAAAATCATGGTTCAATACTCACTCATGCTCATCTGGTCTGGTCCAATAGTACGCCTCCTCGCCCACATTTGTGGCGTTCTAACAAACCATCATGACTTCCTTAACATACATTTCGTGAGAATCCTCAAACACTGATTCCACCTTGCACAGATACTTTAATGGGAAGCTTACACTTCACTCTTTACACTTCGCAACACTTTTCTTTAACATTTATACACTTGTAAAACATAAATAAAACACTTAAACACTTGATTTTATTTACACTGTGCGTCATTGGGCTATACACATTGCGAAACTTCATGTCTGCAGGCTTCTGTCCATCGAGTTCCTATCCCCGATCGACTCCTGATTCTCATAAAACTAGCAGTCTCTCGCAATCTGCGTGTGAACCTTGAATTAACACGACTACGGCAGTCCCTTAGTAATCTAGTGTTCTAGTCTAGCGTAACTGGTCACAGTTCCTAGATGCATGTTCTACACTGACTTTAACTTCCAGGTAATTACTATTCCCGGATCTTCTTACTTGAAAAACATCTATAAAGTTCAACCTCATGTGACTATTCACAACTTCCTATTATGCACTTCCATATTTTACATCCATCACAAGTCCTTGGAAGTGAACTATTGTCCGTGCTTATTATTATTATTATTATTATTAACGCGCATCTTAAATCGCACTAGCGACCCAGCGTTTGCTTCCTTTCAAATTTATCGCTGATGTAATTGTCTCTGATCGTGGTTGTCGCTCGCATCTTTCATGACTGATCGAGTAACGTTCCAGGTATTGAGCCACGTCATTTCTACTTGTCCTATCACAATACATGTGAATACTGGCTCTAACTTCATTGTCTACCGTATATTAAACACTTATAAATTATGATACTCAAATATCATACGTTTCACTTCTATGACAGTCTTTGTTTATGCGCGTCACTTTGCTGTCCACAGAAGCATGGCTTCGCCCCGCGGTCGTCTTCAAACTGATTCAAGAAGCTGGCGTTCTCTGCCTCTTCATGCTTATAAGGAATCTGGTCCAAAACTTAATTCCAATGTTCCTTAGCAGCGTCATTTTCCTTAATACTGCGCCTATCTGTCAGGTGAGACTCTTATCTTGTACATCTTGGTGAGCAAGTTCCAGGTCTGATGTTCCGCTTTCGATCCGATTGGCCAATTAATTGATATTAATTCCTTTCTCTTCGGCGTGCCCACGCCATCTCGAGGTTCATCCCCCGGATCCTTGCGCTGACTTCCTTAAAAGTGCTCTTCCGCCAAACTTGGTTTTCCAGCTTCGATCGAGATGATTAACCTCTCGTAAATAATCTCTCAGAATTTACACGTTCAGTGGTGTAACTTTCATCTCCCTTGATTGCCTCGATCACGAGTAATCAATGAATCAATCTTTCGTCTTCCCCCACTCCACCTCACTTCCTTCGTGAGCAGTGGATCTGTGTGTCTCAGGTGTTCTCCCTCACACCACAGGACGCTTAGAAATCGTTCCAATTTGAGTGACACGTCGCCTGTCTACCACGCCTCTTCGACTAGGGCTATTAGTTTCCTGTCATTCTCTGTAAGTTTCAAGACTTGGGGTTGGAAAACTGTATGATATACTGCAAATCATACAATATTCCATCACTATTTCGGTTATAATATCTCTCATACAATCAGAATTCATGTGGAATTACTTCTGTAATATTTCTCTGCATAGTTCCTGGGGTTTCTCCTAGTCGCTCTCCCTCAGAGAGTCAGGGTTCCGTCCTCCTCTGTGCTGCTACGCTGACCTCTTTTCCCCGGTGTAACAGGTTTGTAACCAGCCAGCACAATACCCTCGGACACAATACATAAAATAATGTTGTTGTTTGAGTCTTCAGTCTTTTAATTGGTTTGATGCAACTCTCCATGCCTCCCTGTCCATAGCTAATCGTTTCATCTCTACATACCTACCTTACCCTACATCCGAGGCAATCTGTTAAACATATTGTAACCTTGGTCTACCCCTACAGTTCTTGTCTTCAACCCTTCCTCCCATAACTAAGCTTGCTATTCCTGGGTGTCTTAATATGTGTCCTACCAACTTATGTCTTCTCTTCATTAGCAGTCGCCATAAACATCTCCCCTATCCCACTCAGCTCAATATCTCCCTATCTACCCTTCTGATCTTCACCCTTCTCCTGTAACACCACATTTCAAACACTTCAATTCTCTTCTTATCTGCTGCACCAATAGTCCAAGTTCCACTTCCATAAAGTGCCTCGCTCCATACAAGGGCTTTCAAAGACTACTTCCCAATACGTAAATCTATATTTGATGTCAACGGATTTCTTTTCAGTAGAAATGTTTTCCACGATTGAGCCAACCTACTTTTTATATCCTCAAGTTTCGACCATCACTGGTTATTTTGCTTCCTAAGCAAGAGAAGTCTCCTACTTCCTTTACCTTTTCACCTGTCAATTTTATGTCCATAGAGGTTTCTGACTAATTTCGTCTACAATCCAATATTTTTGTTTAATATTTATGGTTTTTCATCATGGAATTCATTCCTCAAGACGGAGTCCATACTATTCAAAAACTCATTCAAGTCCTCTGGCGAATCGGCCGAAATGACGATGTCATCAGCAAATCTCAGAGTTGAAATTATTTCTCATTGAATCTTCACTCCCACTTTTCTCCCATTTTCCTTCATTGCCTGTTTTATGTAGATATTGAAAGGTATGGGTGATAAGTTGCAGCCTTACGTTACACCTTTCTGAATACCAGATTCTATTTCATGTCCTTCAGCTCGAATAACTGCTGTCTGGTGTCTGTATAGATTGTAAGTCACCCTCCTATCCCTAAACTTTATTCCAATAGTTTTCAAAATGTCAAATAATTTAGCCCAATCAACATTTTCAAAAGCCTTTTCTAAGTCTACAAATGCCACGGACGTTCTTCTTATCTTTCCTTATTCTACCTTCCAAAATCAACCTAAGACTTAGTACAGTTGCCCTTGTACCTACATTTCTCCTGAAACCAAACTGGTCTTCACCCAACTCCATTTCTATCTTGCTTTCCATCCTCTTTTACATTATTCTAGACAGGATTCTTGAACCATGGGTAATCAAGCTGATTGTACGGTAATCTTCACATCTGTCTGCTCCGACTTTCTTCGGTATATGGATCAGAACATTCTTCATGAAATCAGAGGGTACCTCGCCTGTCTTTTAATCCAACAGTCCAAGTGAAATAACCTGATCAGACCATATCACCTATGCAGCGTAGCAAATCAATCGGTATATCATCTATGCCAGGTGCTTTGTTCCTGCTTAAGTCTTCCAATGCTCTGTTAAATTCTGATCTGAATGTTAAATCTCCTTTCGCATCCTCATCAATTTCCTCTTCCCTTTCACTATATGATTCTCAATCTCTTTACCCTTATACATCCACTCAATGTATTATGTATTATAATAATTATTATTATTATGAATATAAAGTTTTAAAAAGGAACTATATACACTGATCACAAATTATCATTAATTAAAGTAAAGTTTCAACCTGACGGCTCCGACACAGAACAGTAAAAAAATCCACTAATTGATCTGGAATGTATTAAAGAAAATACAAACAATCTCTAACAAAAATCCTTCCAATTGGATGGAATTAGAAGATATACTATTGGGAGTTTCAGGGATTATTGGGGTTCTTCTTCGAAAACGTTACGACAGATGATTGAACAAGACCCGCGATAAGGTCATAGACCTGCTAATTCAAACCTTTCAAAAGCGTAGTTCCAATTAAATACAAAAACTTGGCAGGAATTCATCACAGTCAGAAAGAAGCCTCAAGAATCATCAGATCTGAAAAGCATAGATTACATCAAAATAGACTGACAGAAATAAATCAAAGTTTTGTGACGAACTATCACATTACCATGCAGCTAATTTATTTTTTAAAGATCTGGATGTGGCCCTAGAAATAATAAAGAAAACCGTAAACTTCTCACAGATTTCTTCCTTGACCTATATTAACCTGCAATCCTAATGAAGAACAACTCTGGATTTGAGCAACCGATTCCAAATCCAGATTCAGAACTTCCTTCATTAGAAGAAATCAAGCAAATAATCAATGAACTTAAAAATAACAAAGCTCCAAAGGGAGATGAAATGTTGAAATTACGAAGGGAAAGCCTAGCTGAGAAATTTCAAGCAATTCTTGTAGATTTATGGAGAATATTCCTGAAGACTGGAAAAGCAATCTAATTCACCCAATACATAAAAAGGGGAAGCCTCCGTGGCTTAGGCGGCAGCACGCCGGCCTCTCACCGCTGGGTCCGTGGTTCAAATCCCGGTCACTACATGTGAGATCTGTGCTGGACAAAACGGAGGCAGACAGCTTTTTCTCCGGGTCTCCGGTTTTCCCTGCCAAAATTTCATTCCAGCAACACTCTCCACTATTATTTCATTTCATCTGTCATTCATTTAATCATTGCCCCAGAGGAGTGCATCAGGCCTCGGCAGCCGGCACAGATCATATCCTCGCCGCTAGATGGGGGCTTCATTCATTCCATTCCTGACCCGGTCGGAGACTGGAAGCAGGCTGTGGATTTTCTTTTTTTTTTTCACCTAAAGGGAGAGAAAACATACATCAATACCTACGCAGGAATATCTTCACTATCACACGCGTACATTATTCACGAGACTTGAAAACCAAACTGAACACCTAATTGGCGAATAACAGGCATGATTCATAAATCGCAGGTCCTGTACAGAACAAATTCTCAATCTCAAAACGATCTTGCAAATTCATCAAGACAGGCTAACAATGCTCAGTATGGAGACTTCAGGAAAGTTGACGACTCAGTAGATCGACACACAGTATTCAATATTTTAGAAGAATTCTAAGTTGACAGGAAAACAAGAGAATTAATTCGACAGACACTGACAGCGTTAACTTCAATAGTTAAATTTCAGTGAGCTTTCTGACCATTTTCATATTAGCACAGGACATCGACAAGGAGACGGACTTTCTCTGTTAGTGTTTAATCGTGTCCATCAATAAATTACCTGGACAGGGGAATAACTATTGGTCGAAGACTCAAAAGTAAAATTCATCTGCAGTATTTGGCCTTCGCAGATGATCTAGCTATTCTTTCTAACAATAGACAAGAGCCAGTTCAGGTCCTTGAAAGACTTCACGAAATTGCAGCTAAGACGGGAAACCTCTGAAGCCCAAATTCGGCAAAAAATCATGAAGTAAATAATGTCCAACTCCACGGCTTAGCCGTGCTCGTTAATTCATGCACCACGGCTTTGAAAGCAGCTGTAGCAATCCGGTTCGAATCCTGCTGACAGCACTCATCCTGAGTGTCTTCCACACTTCCTCCAGGAAAATGACGGGATTGTACTTTACCTCACGATTGAATCATGACGCAAACAAAGAGAGAATTCAAAAATTACAGAAGGACTATACCTACAGATGTACACACATCAAAAAAAGTTTTTCATCACCTCGGTTCCCAGATCTCCGGCATATAGACGTTGACTGTGTATATTGTATCAAAGATACAGTCCCTTTGACTGTTCATAGATGTCACTAAAACTGCTCAAAGATGTAAACAACCATGCATGAGCAGGGCCTATTAGACGGAGGGGGTACGACAGCCGATCAGTTCCAGTCATTCCACCAGGACGAAGGTACGCTGCTCATGTTGTCTGTAGTTCTACCATGCCTAGAAGGTCAATACCCCAGTTCGATCGCGTCCGCATTGTTACTTTCTGTCAAGAAGGGCTCTCAACAAGGGAAGTTTCCAGGCGTCTCAGAGTGAACCAAAGCGATGTTGTTCGGACATGGAGGAGGTACAGAGATACAGGAACTGTCGATGACAGGCCTCGCTCAGGCCGCCCAAGGGCTACTACTGTAGTGGATGACCGCTACTTACAGATTGTCGCTCGGAGGAACCCTGACAGCAATGCCACCATGTTGAATAATGCGTTTCGTTCAGCCACAGGACGTCGTGTTTCAACTCAAACTGTGCGCAATAGGCTGCATGATGCGCAACTTCACTCCCGACGTCCATGGCGAGGTCCAGCATTGCAACCCCGACACCATGCAGCGCGGTACAGATGGGCCCAACAACATGCTGAATGGACCCCACGGAATTGGCATCACGTTCTCTTCACCGATGAGTGTCGCATATGCCTTCAACCAGACAATCGTCGGAGACCTGTTTGGAGGCACCCTGGTCAGGCTGAACGTCTTAGACACACTGTCCAGCGAGTGCAGCAAGGTGGTGGTTCCCTGATGTTTTGGGGTGGCATTATGTGGGGCCGACGTACGCCACTGGTGGTCATGGAAGGCTCCGAAACGGCTTTACGATACCTGAATGACATCCTCCGACCCATAGTTCACCCATATCGGCAGAATATTGGAGAGGCATTTGTCTTCATGGACGACAATTCTCGACCTCATCGTGCACATCTTGTGAATGCGTTCCTTCAAGATAACGACATCGCTCGACTACAGTGGCCAGCATGTTCGCCAGACATGAACCCTATCGAACATGCCTGGGATATGTTGAAAAGGGCTGTTTATGGACGTCTTGACCCACCAACCACTCTGAGAGATTTACGCCGAATTGTCGTTGAGGAGTGGGACAATTTGGACCAACAGTGTCTTGATGAACTTGTGGATAGTATGCCACGACGAATACAGGCATGCATCAATGCAAGAGGACGTGCTACTGGGTATTAGAGGTAGTGGTGTGTACTGCAATCTGGACCACAAATGCTGAAAGTCTAGCTGTATGATGGTACAACATGCAATGTTTGGGTCTCATGAGCAATAAAACGAGCTGAAATGTTGTTTGTGTTGATCTCTATTCCCTTTGTATTTAAAGGTTCCGGAACTCTTGGAACCGAGGTGATGCAAAACTTTTTATGATGTGTGTAATTAATAAATCAAGATCTAAGAACACAAATTTAAGACATTATACCACAGTAATCCAACATGAACCACTATATGCCTCAGAAACATTGCTCATTGAAGGTAGATCTCTTATCAAAGACATAGAGAAACAAGAAAGGTAAACATTGAGGAAAATCTTTGGTCCAGTCTGCTCAGAAGGAATCGGGGAGAAACGGAAGTCTTGGAAGATTTATCAGCATTCTGAAAAGATCACTGACACCTTCAGGAAAAAGCAATTTAAGTTCTACGGTAACATTCTCAAAATTAACCATCACAGTTTGACCACAAGGATTCTCTACCTTGTTCTCTCAATGAAAGTAAGGAACCAGTGGCTTAGTGAAATAGAAAAAAAAAAACAAGAGATTGGAACCACATAGGAAATTATATAAGATCGGATCGACCCCAGTTCAAAACAGTAATTTACAAGCACCAACAAATCATGGACTGAAGAACGGAGAGGCTAATATTATTATTATTATTATTCTCTTTCTATCTTTATCGTTTTGGACTACTTAGGACCACGGAGCTCGTATCTACTCTTCGGTAAAGTGCCTCTCCAAGAACCTCCAACTTCTTCCAATAGTTCCTCATTTTCTGACTATTGGTCAGTCGTCTTTCTTCTGTCCAATTAGCTCCTGTAGTAATTATTCTTACTTGTAAGGGACGTTGGGAAAACGCCCTGTCGGATGACCTGACGGAACATCAGACGGTCACGAGTTTGTTCCAGTGGGATATCTAGTTGTTCCATATCTGACTTAAATGACGCAATCCAATTGTTCTTAGAAGCCTTGCCTCTTCCTGTTCTGTGAATATCCTGTTGGTGAGACTTTCAGAATCGAGACGTGCCAAGTGTTCATAAAAGGGGAGGCGTCTTTTCCTTATAGACGTGATGATGTCCTCCTGGTGTACATACAATTCATCATTATGACAATTTCTGTAAATTTTTCCTTCCTCTCTAATTGGACCTAATATCCTCCTCAGATCTTCCTCCCTTTTAGTTCCAGTTTTCTGAGTGGACCCTTTCTGGTCATTACAGGGCACTCAGAAGCATACAGAACTGATGGCTTGACGACCGAGTTATAGTGTATGAGTTTGAGGTTCTTGGAGAGGCACTTAGATGATTAGATACTAATGACAGGAATGATACGCTCTTTCAAACTTGGTACATCTGGTATCTATGGGTAGGTTCTCGCTCTGATTCGCAGAAATCCATTCTCCCAAGTATTTATTTCATGTAGGCTACCTTTTGTATGGTAGTGTCTGTGAAAGGAATATTAGAAGGGGTGTCTTTGATATTGGTCATAAATTCAGTCTTCTGGATGTTGATCTTCCAACCAGTCTTATTGTTATTAAAAATAAAAGCAATCATTACAGATCCAGATTACTATTTGGTAGCGGGCCGATAACCTAGATGTTAGGTCGCTTAAAATAAGAATTATCATCATCACTATTTGCTAGTATAAAGTTACCTGACATAATTGCTATTAATCACACAAATATTTGTCATTCTCATCAGTAATGGTACACAATATATACTACTAAAATACAACTTACACTCTCAGGGAATTCTTCTGGTTCACATTTGATAGATGATTGGCCCTCCATAAAGTTGGGGAATCTACAACACAGGATAATTAAGAAAGTTAATATACTTAATTAACATTAATATATCTAGGATTGAAACCTCTACTGAGAGTCAACAGCTTCAAATACCTGGGAGTGACTCTGCAAACCACTGCCAGATTATTCAGAATACACGTGAAATCCCGAGCATCATCTGCCACAAAAGCAATTTTCGACATCAAAGAAATATCCAGATTATCATTGCAAACTGCTATGGCCTTGTTCAACGCAAAAATAGTTCTAATCGCAATCTAAGGAATAGATAATCATATGGGAAATGATCAGTCTAAAATATCTAATGACTTCGGAAGCAGTCAAATCGCGATTCTTGAAAGCCACCCTAGGTTTCGAAATACACAAAGTCGAGGCTAGTATACGAGCTCGTCAAAGATCCCTTCTTAATGGAGGCCCTACATATGAGGCTCCCATTCACCGTCAGCTCGAATAAACTGCTCCTTGAAAGAGAAAAGAAAAGAAGGCAGATACGGCTGGACTTTTATACACCAGAAGCCATGATAAATAGATCCTGGGCCGACACGAATCAGGAGCTCCACCACCTGGTGACCTCAATGGCTGTGCATGGGTACCACCACAAGGTATGCAAGACGAAGTGTTTTCATGACCCCGCGAATATGGTACCGGTACCTGTGTTTTTGAATTGTGCGATCAACCCTGTGACCGTTACCGCGTGACCACCTGTAAAAAGCGAGTGAAATCACTGGTAGACTTTTGTACACAATAAACAATGCGGGGTACAAAGCATTCGGTACTATATCGCATCCGGCAGTTCAATGTTTTTCACCTAGACCAGTAATTATTAGGTAGCGCGACCCCTCGCGTTAGCAAATATTAACACCCCAGATTTTTGTCATGCACGCATCTTTAAACAGGCCAATGGTTTTGCCAATGATTTCTTTCTTCACATAATTACAAAGTTACGTGTTTCGAAATCTCACTTTTTCCACCATGTGATTTAAGATCTTTACATTGCCAAACAGTACAGAATGCAAAACAATAATTGACCTTTGCTGGATTCAATCATGCACGGAAATTGTTCCGAAAACTGTGTCAAAATAGAGAGAGTTGTATTTCTTAGTCATAGTGACGAATCAGACAACGAGGAGAAACACTAGAATGTGACAAAATTGTTGTATCCAAGTCAATGAACAACCGCTTACACTGAAACAGATCCCATTCACGAATTCAATTAGCCAAATAACATTCATTACCTGTCCAATATAAACACTTCAAAAAATACGGTACTGGAAAATGTTTGGAGGTCACCAATAATTTACAAAAATCTTGTGGATAACTTGAGTAATCATGAAGAGAGAAAAACTATAGAAATTCAGGAGTCTCCCGCCTAAATCGAAATACTTAGCAGGTGTGCATTTTAGCTATAATCCCTCCTTCTCTCGTGTTACAATGCGACCACTTCGCAACAAAACTAACATTTTTGTCACACGTTGGACGATTCCCCTTAAAAGGAAGATTCTTATACACACCTTGTAAAATGAGATAATCTGTCGCAGCAAAACTGTTCTAAGATACACACCCCACTCCTGTACCCTCAAAAAATGAATCCTGCAAACGAGTGTGCTGGGCTGTACCGTAGACCTACTGGTCACATGCACGTCTTTCCAGTCCTCTTCGGTAAATGGTTTATGACACAAATAACAGGTTTCAGAAGATTGGAATCCTGATTTTTGATCCTGAGTTAAAGCCTTTGGAACATTTAAGCTGTAAAGGCAATCAATTTCATTAGCTATTGATATTAAACAGTCCATTAACCTTTCCGCAGCGTCAGGGCCACGATAAATAACAGGTTGGCTAGGAAGGTTTGTCTTTATGTGTTCCACAGCTCGTGGGGGTTTACCCTATTGACGTCAGAAAAGTTGGATGGCGCCGCCACGCGGCAGAATGTTGAAGCTGTAGCATTGTGACTGGTGAGATATACTTAGATGGTGAAGCATTGACGTCGTGATGGAAACAGAAAGAAATTTGTCAAATTTGAGGAGGTACTGCTCTGTATACGGTTGAAGATCGTATAAAATGGCTACGAAATATCTTCACTACTATCCTGTACAAAAAGTTCAGAGAAAAAGATGTGCTTCGGCGCTGTCAATTGGAGAACGTGTTATATTACATGTTACACGACGGTGTGCAGTCTGCATTTTTGTGAAGACGACTTCCTTCCACCGGTACTGTTGATTATTGATAGTTATTGTCTCTAATTTGTATTCACATGGATTTAGCTACATCAAAAATACTGATAAACTTATAGCCTATTACTTCTGTGCCGTACAAAGAATGTAATCCGCTTTTCGTAAACTTATTTTAGGGGTTCTTCCGATTGACAATAGCCGAATGGTTAGAAAACTTAAGAAAAATGCTGTTCCTAGCCTTAATTTGCCAGAGAATTTATATTCTTGCCTTTGAACAGCAAGTATGTAAGGTACGGTAGGTCATTGAAGTACGATTTGTCTTAAATTGTGTTTTTTGGCTATGATCTCCCCACTGTTGAATTTAGTTAATTAAAATGTAAAATCTTAGTTTTAAGTACCGGTTTAGTGACCCATCATCCCAGGCATGCCGGCAACACCTATACTACTCAGGCAGATAGGTCACTTAGCCGTAATTTTCAAGTTATAGTGATGTTAAGAACACATATGTGGTAATGTAGCAGGAGACCGGTTCGGCCTAGGCTATTCTAACTTTAATTAGTTCCCATTTCAGGGTTTTATAGTTTTGAGTGCGAATAGTTGGTTTGAAAGTTGTACAACAGTAAGGAGAGTACGTTTTGTATAGGTTTTAATTGGTATTATGGTTTATGTCGAGCTGAGGAGTGAATTTGGTTTGGCTTAAAGTTTTGTTTTTGATCTGTTCCGTTTGCTTATGACAAGTTCAAATGGAGACTCCAGCTTTGTTAAATATCTGTATTTTAAATATTTAATTAAATATATTGATAAAGAGGATGTCTCCATTTTAACTTGCCTGTGACAAGAGATTAATACTTTAACATTCTTGCCTATGAACAGCAAGTATGGAGGTCAATATTTGCAATATTGAAGTATGATTTGAGCATCCCAAGTAACGCTTCTTTTAACATAAAACATTCATGCAAATTCAGGATTACTTGATTCAATTTATTATCAGGGAGTCGTCCTTTGTGTTATGTGAGGTATATATATTGTGAAATTAATAAAAACATCGATACCGCTAAGCTCCCAAGTACAGGCTTCATATATGTAACAGCAGACAGTAAATTAACTATCTACATGTGGGTAATATTTTTAACTGGTAGTAATTAGGCACTGCATTTAAATTGATTATAAAAATATTTCTATCAATGAAAGGAAATATGTAGTATTTTGCCATCATAAATTTGAAGCCATAACAAACGCACACCCAATTACTTCACGTCACTATATCGCCGCCATATTGCAAACAGCTGACCGTAAGCTCCTCCCCCGTTTCGGACGTCAATATACCAATGCTCATAGGAACATGATTCTGGTACGGGACTGTATAACTTCCCTCAGGATTAGGTAGACATGTTCGATATGGCAAGAGTATATTTTCGAAATCTGCATAGATAACGTAAGGTATTCTAAACATTTTTTCCACATTTAAGAATTTCACAATTGGGTTTTAATAGGCATTTCAACCCTAGGAATGTTATGCAGGACACACAAAGCTCTATGTTCTTACAATTTTTCCATTCCTTGTTGCCCATATTGATTATCGAAGTGAGTAAAACACCGTTTACACGTATATATCTTATGTCCATGGCGGGTAATCTGATGCCCTACTAGTTTATTAAAATCTTTGATAAAGACGTAGTGGTTCTGGCCAGCTGAAGAACTTAGCAGAAGGAGGTCGAGATGGTCTTGTAGCTCTTGATTCACAACCTTTAGAGGAAACGGTTTGTTGTCTTCTTCCAGTCCAAATACATTTATGAATATGTCGTTTGGCTTTTTCAAATTTGGGAATGTCAGCTAGCAATGTAGGTAACAATATTACAGAAAAATCATACTTGTTTTCCAGGTCCTTGTATTTACTAATGCGTTCATCCTTCGTTTTAACCAGTTTAGCTAAAATGGCATACATAAAACACCTCTCGTCCTTAAGATTAACAAGATTAACTTTTATTGACTTGTGCATTGCTTGTTCTTTCTCTATAGCATGGATTATTTGCTGCTTGGATTCTTTAAGGTATGAATTTAAATCCTTACACGTATCACAACGTATAAAATAGGATTTAAGACGACCTTCAAAAGACGTTTCATATTCACTAAGTCCATTATTATCAGGAACCATTGAGAGCAGGTAATGTTTTGTAGCCTCTTTTAGCTGATGACACTACAACATTACAACATTCTTCATGACGACGTCCATTGTAGGCATCATTGAATTTACTGCCACACGTTTTACACTCATGAATTCACCACACGATACTTCATGATGCTTTCTATCATAGTCCAGAAGAAAAGTTTTTCCACGCTGGTAACACATATAGCTTAAAATAGTTTCTTCCGTCATGGATGTTGTTTTCTGCCAACAGCTGCTTACCGCGTAGTACACGGCTGTACAATGGTTGTTTCGACGGTCTTCCACCATGTAAACACCGTGAGAGGTAGTAGTCAACTGGCGATATTCTTGCTAAGGGTCCACTATTATACCCAAGTCAAGACCAACAGCTCCTTACAGCGTATGACAAGGCTGTAGACTGGTCGGTGAGATGGTCTTTCACGATGTGAACACTGTAACAAGTAGTAGTAAACTAAATGTATTCTTGCTAAGGGTTCTCTAATATACCAAAGTCAAGACCTGCAGCTACTTACTGTGTGAGTCCAAGCTCTATGAACTTGCGGGGTGAGGAGAAAGAGCAGAGAAGGGTCGGGCGTGAAGAGAAGGGCCTGTCAACAGCCCGCATTGTTACTTGACATGCTCCTCTATTCCAATACTGCTAACATACGGTCTTCTCTGAAACCAGTGTGGTGATACGAATGAGTCAGTGAGTCACCGACCAATGTATTTGGTTCGGTGCTATGCACGGACTGAGAAACCTCATCACTCGTCAACATCGTTTCTCATAGTCCGCGATGCACATTCATCTCAGGTTCATGGAGCTTAGACTCGAGCAGTACTGTGTAGTACAAGGCTGTACAATGGTTGTTTTGACAGTTTTTCACGATGTGGTCAGTGTGAGAGGTAGTAGTCAACTGGCGATATTCTTGCTAAGGGTCCTCTAATATACCCCTAGTAAAGGTAAACAGATGCTTACTGCATATGACAAGGCTGGAAACTGGTCGGTTAGACGGTCTTTCACGATGTGAACACTGTAAGAGGTAGTAGTAAACTGATTGTATTCTTGCTAAGGGTCTTCTAATATACCCTATTAAAGGCAGTAATGGAGTAAGGGGGTTCCTGCCCCACTTGACGTGGCTGTGCCCAATATACCAACATTGCCGCCGCGCGAAGTTGAAACATTTAAATAGACTTTTCTCTCGAACCCATGGACGGAGTTTTACGAATGAGGTGTCGTTGGACTCGAGCTAATGGGGGCTTTGCTATGGACCACTCGTTTTTTTTTGAAATTTTTGTTTTCGAAAGTAGGTGATAGTTTGAAATCCAAACATGGTAGAACGTTGTGCCATGGTTCAAACAAAAGGCCTCTATGTCCTTTATTTTCTGTAATAAAACTTTTTTATTTTTTATGTTTTTTTTGAAGACCATCGAATTTTGAAAATCCTATATTTTGGAAACTAGGAATTCTACAAAAAAAATTGTTTGACAAAAAGGAAAGGTCCCTACGCCCTCTACCAAGAAAATAAATTTCAAGTTTCTAGGATTAAAACCTGACAGTAGTGTGGTAACACGGATTCTGCTACACTTAGGAAGTTGTGAGCCCCTGTGACCTTGGAATGGAAGGAGTCGTACTAAGAGGGCGTGCTTGCATTCGTTTCTTCCGTCTCGTTGTGCTCTTTACGGGAATGTCGGTGTCGAAAAGGTGAAAATCTGAAAACATGTTCTTTTATGGGGGGTAAAACCGTGATTTTAAACTTTTTGCTATATCTCGCGAACCAATCATGCTAGAGGCATGTACGACGGGTCCAAGGACTCGGGGTGACGTCCTCATTGCTATGGACCACTCGTTATAATTTAAAAAATTATAAACTCGATTTTTGGGTAAACACGTGTTTTTTGTGATTTTTGCCGATATCTCACGAACCAGTAACGCTAGAGAGGTGTACGAGGTGTCATTTTTTTCGTCGCCTTGTCCTCTTGCCGAGGATGTTCGTGTTGAGCAGGAATGAAAAACCATGTTAGGTAAAATCGTGATTTTAGACTTTTTGCTCTATTTCGCAAACCCATAACGCTAGAGACGTGAACGAGGTATCCTAGGACTCGGGCTAACGCCCCCTTTTTGAAACTATGTTTGACATTTTGACCAAGGGCCTAACGCCATACATGTTGAAAAAAAATTCTTTACCTGTTTATAATGTTCATGAAGCGTGGTGGTTGAGAGAGACGATACGGCTGGGTGTGTGTGTTTCAACGAACCTGTCGCTGACCACAATGACCATGCTTAACAGAACAATCGCTATTTCGGCGCGTCGGCTTATGACAAAGCGAGGATGCGTTTTTTTTCTGACATTTTACCCCCGAAGGGGATCTTTAACGTGTAAACGATGATGAGAACTTGGTTCTATGTTGGTCGAAGCGAGTACAGAAACAAACTTGCCAAGGAGCAGACGAGCAGGAGGTGAATGTCATTTGAGCTTATTGGAATGCGCTGATCTGACTTGTCAACAGGTGCAATGAAAAAATAACAAAGACGCAGAGGACACTTGAAGGTGAAATAATCTGACCATCGTGGTGGCAGGGAAGAGCGAAATGCATGTGAACACGTGTGAGATGACATGTACGCTAAACCAGTCACATCCTATTTTTCTTCGTACGTGACAAAATGCAAGTTCATGTGAAATATGATACAACACAGGTGTTCACCTGGGACGTTAGCTGTCCACGTGCGCGATAACAATGTTCTAAGCGTGGGGAAAAATGATTATACATGCAACGTAACATATATAAAGACATGTCGTTATCATTTCCACTCTCACTTAGGTGACTACCTTTGAACACACTGCGTTGCGTGAAACACACGGTCTTGTTTATCAGTTTTGGTGTTGGTGGAAAATACTTAACCTTGTTGTGGGGTAGGTATATATTTATATATTTATTGATTTATATATTTATTGATTTTTATATATTTACATGCAATTATTTATTGATTGTTGAAGTTATAAATAAATGTGTATTTATTTCATTACAGATAACGTGTATAGCCTACCTGTTGTGTGTCTGTGGGAAAGAGATTAAAAAAGAGAGAAAGACGGACGCTAGAAAAGGAAACCATTACCAGACTAGTCCACGAGACGGGAATAAAGCAAAGCATTACAAGTCAAGGTGAGATTTGTTTTTTTATATATATAACCTGTTTGATTTTGTTTTGTTTATGAAATGCATAAACTATATGGAATGGATATGCTTATGGTGGTTTATTTTATTTCTTTATAGATATTTGGAGGGAAAAAACTCTACTGCTTTAGCCACAACAGCTGAAAACCAAGTGGCTTTAGAGTGGAACCATTGTCAAGCAGTCTACAGCTGAAAACTCAGGTGAGAGTGTTCTTTCAAAATAATGTATTTTGCCACTGCTACCGATACGTTAACTTGGGAACCCCTAAACATTTGTTTCAAATCGCGTGTGTGCTCTGGTCGTGTGGTCAATGTTAGAAAAAGTTTGATTCCCAAAGAATTTTACATTCTTGTTTTGAAATTTGTAAAATTGAAATTTGTACAGCGCAAAGGTTGCATACAGGTTTAAAGGTGAATACAGAACTAGTGTGCGATTTCATATATAAAAAGAAGGACGTAGAGCATAAAGAGACATTCTATATTTCCAGTAAAATGCAAGAGCTTTTGATAACCGATAATCTGAACGAGTGGTATCAAAGCCATGTGGTGAATGCCTTGCTATCAACATATGATAAACTGCAACAAGGACCGAGTGGCCTTGCCTTAGACAAAATTCATCATCTACAAATCAACATTTGTCATTTCTAACCGTTGAATGCTGGGTCTAGCTATATTAAAACACCACCAGCAATAGCTTTGAAAAAGGCTGTGGTGAATATTGAGAATCATGACAATGATTGCTTCCTGTGGGCTGTGGCTGCGTATTTGCAGCCAGCTCAAGACCGTCATGTTAACAGACCAGCAAAGTACGAGGCCAAGTTTGTTGAATTAAAACAAACTTTAAAATTAACTCGAGTGTCGTTCCCTATAGACTTAACCGAGATCCATAAGTTTCAACAAGACAACCAGGACTTTTCGTTCAAGGTGTATGGCCTTGATGGTGATGAGATTGTGGGTCCTCTATGCCACAAAAGAACCGAAACGACATCACATTCATCTTTTATATCTGTCTTACGGAGAGGTGAATCACTATTGCCTGATTAAAATCTTGAGTAGAATGCTAAGCAGTCAAATGTCTATAAAAAAAGTGTGCAAAACATATTTGTGATCGTTGTCTGCAATATTTTACCACTCTTACGCTTTTGGAACGTCATAGGGTAGATTGTGTTACCCAGGAAGCGGTGAGATTGATATTGCCACAAGGGGACAAGGCTGTGTTAAAGTTTAAGGACATTCACAAGCGTGACACTGTCCCCTATGTGGTGTATGCAGATTTCGAAGCACTCACGACACCCATGGCGGGATGTGAACCAGATCCCACCATCAGCTCAACCACACCCATTCAAAAACATGAGCCCTTTGCCATAGGATTTAATGTGGTGTGCGCCTATGACCCCACACAATCCGTTTACAAATACCGTGAGGGACCAGATTGTGCCAAATGGTTCTTGGATGAACTTGTCAAGTTGGCTCATGATGTACAGAAATTACTGGACCACCCAGTACCCATGAGCCTATCTCCAGAACAGCAACAGCAGTATGAGCATGCCACGACATGCCATATTTGCGAAAAGCCTATTTTAAGTGGAGAGGAAAAAGTCAGAGACCACTCGCACTTTACGGGGGAGTTTCGTGGAGCTGCGCACAGCAAATGCAATTTGAACTTTTCAGCTCCTCTTTTCATCAGTGTCTTTTTCCACAATCTGGCGAATTATGACATTCAGTTTTTGATTCGTGAATTGGGTCATGTCAACGAGGGCTCGTTTACCATTATTCCCCAAAACCATGAGCGTTTTACGGCCCTGACAGGGTGGTTGGGCGACTTTAGCATTCGATTTTTGGATTCCTTTAAGTTTATGGCATCCTCGCTAGACAGCCTTGTGAATGGCTTGAATGAGGAGGAATTAAAATACTAGAATGCATTTTAATGATCCTGGGCAATTTCAATTGTGCATTCGGAAAGGTATATTCCCGTATGATTTCTGCAACAGCTGGGACTTGTTAAAGCAAAGAAAACTCCCACCTCAAGATAAATTTTACTCGAAACTAACACGCAGTGCCGTTTCCGATGAAGACTATGCACATGCATGTCAAGTTTGGCGAGTGTTTGGCATTAAAACGCTAAGTGAATATGCTTTGCATTACCTAAAACTGGATGTATTGCTGCTCACCAATGTATTTCAAAAATTCCGAGAGTTGTGTCAACACATTTACGGTCTTGACCCGGCTCACTATTATACAAGTCCTGGGCTCTCGTTTGATGCCGCTTTGAAATACACTCAAGTGGAATTGGATTTACTCACTGATGTAGACATGGTTCTATTTTTTGAAAAGGGCATTCGTGGCGGCTTTGTGTCGCTTAACCAACGCTATGCCGAAGCGAACAATGTCTACATGCCTGATTATTCACCAGACAAACCAGAATCATACTCAATGTACTATGACGTGAATAATTTGTACGGTTACGCCATGAGTCAGCCTTTGCCCTATGGGAAGTTTGCTTGGCTGACAAACAAACAAGTGTTAGAATTTGATGTGAACATGGCTAGCCAAGAAACAGGCCGTGGATATGTGCTAGAAGTGGATACTGAATATCCCTCATACTTGTATGATGAACAAGCCGATTTCCCATTCTGCCTTGAGCAAATGGTTTCCCCTGACAGTAAAGTGAAAATTGAAAAACTCATGGGTACACTTTACAACAAAAATCAGTATGTGCTACATATCCAAATGTTGGTGCAATGCCTCGCCCAAGGCTTGGTGTTAAAGAAAATCCACTGGGGTATTTCTTTTGCTCAAAAAGCATCGCTTGAGCCATACATGCGACTCAACACAGAGCACCGACAAATGGCAACACAACAGTTTGAAATTAATTTTTTAAATTAATGAACAACTGCATCTATGGTAAGTCCATGGAGAATGTCCGCAAATACCGTGACATTAAATTGGTCAATGTCTTGGAGGGGCGGTGGGATGCCCGGCGGTGCATTGCCAAGCCAAATTTTAAATCGATCAACATTATCGATGAGGATTTGGCCACTATTGAATTGAGTAAGACCAGCGTGACCATGAATAAGCCCATTAATTTGGGCCAAGTCATTTTAGACTTTTCCAAATCGGTCATGTATCGATTCCACTATGAGTTTACCAAACGCCATTTTGAGGACGTCTCTCTTTTGTATATGGATACGGACTCATTCATATACCACATTCGCCACTGCAACCCCTATGACGTCATGAGACAACATAGTGACTGGTTAGACACTTCTTCCTATAGCGCTGACAACATGTTTCAGCTGCCCATAAAAAACAAGAAGGTAATGGGCCTTTTAAAAGATGAATGCCGTGATTCCGTTATGACGGAATTCGTTGGTTAGGCTTCGAAAATGCATGCTTACCGCACACTAGACTGTAAGGAAGCCAAAAGAGCAAAAGGTGTAGGTAGGGCAGTGGTAAAATCGCTACGTGTAGACGATTACTTAGCGGATTTACACACTGGCAAAGCTATGTCTCATACACAGTGCAGGATACAATCGAGCAACCATCATTTGTATCTTGTGGAACAGAGAAAACGCACCCTCGCCACCATGGATACAAACGTGTGTGAGCTGATGACCTGCTCACCAGCCTGCCCTGGGGTTATGATCGCAAGGAGGAGGAGGTGTGATTTTTCTGTTTAATCGTTTAGGGACGGAGCTTTATGTAACTTGTAGATTTAGTATTTTGTAAATATTGGTTTTTGTCATTGTAAATAGTAGATTTTGTAAATAGTGGCAACCCACTTGGACATTTTGCTCTTTAAAAAAGTTCTATGCAACCTGATTTTAAAAAATTGACTGGTAAATAGTTTTAATTCTTTTAAAGCTGTACAAAGTTGTAGTTTTTTTGTAAATATGAAATAAGTAATATTTTTAGTAACTTTAATGACTGGTATTTTTTTTTTGCAATGCAATTGGTAAACTAAAAAAATCTTTTGGGATAAGTGTGCATGTCGAGAATGTGCTTTTGGGAATAAATAAAGTGGTTGTGTTTGTTCCCAAAGACAGGTGTGAATGTATGAGGAGAGAGAGAAAGCTGGTGTGTATGTATGACCAGAGCAAACACGGTGATGTAGGGTGGGTGGGTGGGTGGGAAATGGCCACTTATATACTCATTTTGTTTTCAATAGTTTCGTTTTTTTCATTGAAATGTGGCAGTCAAAAGACATCATTTTTGTAAAAACAGTCTTACCTGCAGTAGTCGTAGACCTCGACGTTCCTGCAATCCCATAAACACATTGCAGCATCGCCATAGTCAAGCACTTGCATCAACATCATTGTCAAATCTCAACTTTCGACATACAACAAATGGAAAAATGTGAAAACAGCAAAATGGAAAATCCATGTTTCCATATCACCAAAAACGCAAAACTAAAAACGGACATTTTTAATAACTGGAAATGGCATGTGTAAAATATGAAAATTCATAAAACTTCAAACGGTCATTGTTTAAAATGTGTCATCAACAAACAGCAAAAATCCATATCATATAAAACGCAAAACTTGAAACGAACTTTTTTTAAATCTGTAAATTGCAAATTGGCAAATGACAGTGTGTGAATTCATCATGTGTGAAATGTGTAAAATGAAACATAAGCCATCAACATCATGATTTCTTAAAATTAAAAATAACAAAACATCGTGCTCTGGTAAACCTTTGTTTTATTTCATAGTCATAGTGAATTGACAAAAGAAAAATAGAATACAAACAAATCCCAATTCCTCACTCCTCAAATCCTCAATGTTTATGTCCAAGCATCATCAACTTTCCTTTCATAGCACTCATGACAATCAGGGCTGCCATCCTTTCACCCACTGAGGCATCACTGGATGTGATACGTTGTTTAGCATTCTTCAATAACAATTTATCTGCCACATGTCTTAAACCAGGATGACTATGGCGATAAGAAAGGTCATGTTCCTTGCATGCTTGATCCAAAAGATTAATGGGTACATCACCACGTTGTAAACGTTTTTCGAGACGAGTTCCAGGGCCGCAAAAACGATAACCTGGAAGATGGATTTCGAAAGGTAAGTATTGAATCACTTTGTCAATGACGCCATTGCCAGTACAGATCTGGCATATCCTTTTCCATCGACGGTAAAAAGGTTTGGTCTTCCTCCTCTTCTGTGGACGATGTTTGTGTTTGTTGTTGTTGTTGCTTTTTCTCGCCATGACACCCGTGGAATGATTCAACAAAGTCTTTACACGGACTTTTATGACCGTGATACTGTTTCACTAGCTGGCAAGTCGCACACTGACGCATAGACGGTATTTTTGCCATGGCCACTTGCTTATGGTGATCGTAATCCGTACAGGGTTGCAATTCACTCAACACAGGGTCTTGAGTCCATGATTTTGGTACATGTTGCCAGATTTCTTTGACCGCGTTGGCGGCCACTTAGTAAATGAACGACTTGGGGAGCGCCAAGAGTTCCCCTTTGGTAAAACTGTCTAGTTTCTTTTTGCACACAAAGAACTTGCCGATGGCTTTGTCCGTAGCATTGCCTTTCTCCATGGTATCACGTGCTGTAGATGTTTACACGTCGCTTGTAGAAATCTCACTGGCGTCATTCACAGGTAAATCTTGAGTTATAATTTTGTTTAACAACTCCCAGCAGGCATGGGTGGTTAACCAATGAAAGAGATGCCACGCATGCGATAGGGCTGTATGGGTAATTTTGCCACAGGAACAAGTATCCATGAGCGTTTGCAGGGAGGGGCAGCCCAACTCCATGAGGTCGATACATTGGCAGTAAGACGCCAAAAATTGTTGCAACCATTGATGTTTTTCATTACCTTTCACAAATACCACATTGGCCGAGGACAAGTGTGCTTTCATGACCACGTCCAAATATTTATAGGAAATGGTTCCCTGATTCCAGTCTAGTTGCCTATGATTTTCAATCCACTGGGTTTGTTTACGGTCTTTTCCACACAACAAATCCAAAGCATGGGGTGGTTTAAATAGCAAATGCGTAGCTTGCGATATCCAAAACGTGGTACAATCGATAATGGCCACTTGTTTAAATATAAATTTGTTGTCACCAATTTTAAACCCTTGGCAATCCACAATGAGTGTGCGCAACATGTTGACGCTTGCCTGGACCCGGTTCAACTGACGACTGACTGACGATCAATGACTAAGGTGTGATCATGACATGGACTTACCTACCATGCTTGTTTCAAATTGTGGTTAGGGTAGGACAGGGGGACATGCAAAAATAAGAATTTATGTTCGACCCTCAATATTATGTGTTAGAAAACTGTATCATAATGATGGTCATTATAACACCGTTTTTCATTATGATACAGTTTCTCCAGCCAATCAGAGCTCGTTCATTAACCAATTAGGTAACGATACCTTCGCGCATGCACTCAAAATCCAACATGTCGGACATAAACACAACATCGAACTATAATAAATTACCGACATGGAATACGCACCGTCCATATGATCGCGTAAATAAACTGGCGAATATGAGACAAGAAATAGCACTGTACCGGTACCTTAAAATCCCCAAAACCAATTTCTACACAGCGCGTGGTTTTGACACGACTTCAGTGACAGTTTTACGGAATACTGGTGCGCAATCTAAACATATGGTATTGAAGCACACAGAGCGCATGCGTCGGTTGTCCAGAGAGCTTGGGCAAGAGAGATATACTACCCACCGCAGCACCCGATCACAACATTCTACTGTAGTGACTGAACAGATATTTATGAATATTTATGTTAAAACATATAATAAAGTTATAATTATCGTCGAACATAAACAGTCGTATGCAACTCGCCTATAATGGTAATTAAGACACTCGTATGGAAATTATAAAACTCGCATACGCTCGTTTTATAAAAATACTCGTGTCTTAATTATAGCCATTATAGGTTCGTTGCATAATGTACTATTAAGAATTACATCAGTTTATTATCATAACACATCTTACAGGCTTTTGTCATTTGGGATAAGGACGATACCAACTGATACAACAATATAGTCTCTTGTGTTTGTAACGTCCATAACACCGATGATGTCCCAATGTCTCTAAACCAGGCGTTTTTGATGGTGAGCTGCTCACCGAAGCACCGTGGACACCATACGGTCCACACGTATCGTAACTTGTTTTTTCATCACCCAGAGACACAAGTGAGGGATAGCTTGAATGACAGGGTATATTTCCCACTTCCATTCTACACAAGTAGGGGCAGGTGGGTGACCAGCGCTGATGTTCCTGCATGGGTTCATCGCCCTCCTGCCATTGGTCTATGATGATGGTACAAAAGGCACATTTCACTTCATCTCTTGTTTTTAAATAGTAGAATCCAGCGGCCGCCAAGGCTTGAGGGTTTATGAAAGGCACCGGCCACGTGGCAGAAGTCTTGAAACGTTGTTCCTCAGAGTTTAAATTCATGGATGTGACGTCCCTTGAGGTTTTAAAGCAAGACATGACTGAGCGGCTTGACATGGGTTGACCTGTTATTTATACACTCGTCACTTCGTTGGACAGTGGAAAATAGTTGACTTGTTTGTGATGAATAATCAAACAGTAGGCCGTCGTATTGGCTGGTACATTGTCATGCGTTTCAAAATCTAGTCGAATGTCAATATTGGATGGCTAGACAGACTCTACTGGAAATATCTGTTCCCGAAGGAAACAGGATGTAAATTGTCCGATTGAGCTATGTACATTAACAAATTCACAAAGAAATTTGATAAAATGGTCCGGCTATCTCAAAACAATTGCCAGCGTTTCGCCCCAGTGTACCAATGGGCTCTTCAGTTGGTTATGGTACACCTCACCAAGACGCGTGGCTAGTACATACTGTGAAGGCCGCTGCAAGGCACAAAATGTCGCCACGAGCAGCGCCAATGTACTACGGAAGTCAAAACTTCCTTTCAAAAATAATGTTAGCTTACCTTGCTAATCCATATTGGAAATATCTGTTCCCGAAGGAAACAGGATATAAATTGTCCGATTGAGCTATGTACATTAACAAATTCACAAAGAAATTTGATAAAATGGTCCGGCTAGCTCAAAACAGTTGCCAGCGTTTCGCCCCAGTGTACCAATGGGCTCTTCAGTTGGTTATGGTACACCTCACCAAGACGCGTGGCTAGTACATACTGTGAAGGCCGCTGCAAGGCACAAAATGTCGCCACGAGCAGCGCCAATGTACTACGGAAGTCATAACTTCCTTTCAAAAATAATGTTAGCTTACCTTGCTAATCCTTACTGGAAATATCTGTTCCCGAAGGAAACAGGATGTAAATTGTCCGATTGAGCTATGTACATTAACAAATTCACAAAGAAATTTGATAAAATGGTCCGGCTAGCTCAAAACAGTTGCCAGCGTTTCGCCCCAGTGTACCAATGGGTTCTTCAGTTGGTTATGGTACACCTCACCAAGACGCGTGGCTAGTACATACTGTGAAGGCCGCTGCAAGGCACAAAATGTCGCCACGAGCAGTGCCAATGTACTACGGAAGTCAAAACTTCCTTTCAAAAATAATGTTAGCTTACCTTGCTAATCCATACTGGAAATATCTGTTCCCGAAGGAAACAGGATGTAAATTGTCCGATTGAGCTATGTACATTAACAAATTCACAAAGAAATTTGATAAAATGGTCCGGCTAGCTCAAAACAGTTGCCAGCGTTTCGCCCCAGTGTACCAATGGGCTCTTCAGTTGGTTATGGTACACCTCACAAAGGCGCGTGGCTAGTACATACTGTGAAGGCCACTGCAAGGCACAAAATGTCGCCACGAGCAGCGCCAATATACTACGGAAGTCAAAACTTCCTTTCAAAAATAATGTTAGCTTACCTTGCTAATCCATACTGGAAATATCTGTTCCCGAAGGAAACAGGATGTAAATTGTCCGATTGAGCTATGTTCTTTGTGAATTTGTTAATGTACATAGCTCAATCGGACAATTTACATCCTGTTTCTTTCGGGAACAGATATTTCCAGTATGGATATTAGCAAGGTAAGCTAACATTATTTTTGAAAGGAACTTTTGACTTCCGTAGTATATTGGCGCTGCTCGTGGCGACATTTTGTGCCTTTCAGTGACCTTCGCAGTATGTACTAGCCACGCGCCTTTGTGAGGTGTACCATAACCAACTGAAGAGCCCATTGGAACACTGGGGCGAAACGCTGGCAACTGTTTTGAGCTAGCCGGACCATTTTATCAAATTTCTTTGTGAATTTGTTAATGTACATAGCTCAATCGGACAATTTACATCCTGTTTCCTTCGGGAACAGATATTTCCAGTAAGGATTAGCAAGGTAAGCTAACATTATTTTTGAAAGGAAGTTATGACTTCCGTAGTACATCGGCGCTGCTCGTGGCGACATTTTGTGCCTTGCAGCGGCCTTCACAGTATGTACTAGCCACGCGTCTTGGTGAGGTGTACCATAACCAACTGAAGAGGCCATTGGTACACTGGGGCGAAACGCTGGCAACTGTTTTGAGCTAGCCGGACCATTTTATCAAATTTCTTTGTGAATTTGTTAATGTACATAGCTCAATCGGACAATTTACATCCTGTTTCCTTCGGGAACAGATATTTCCAGTATAGATTAGCAAGGTAAGCTAACATTATTTTTGAAAGGAATTTTTGACTTCCGTAGTACATTGGCGCTGCTCGTTGCGACATTTTGTGCCTTGCAGCGGCCTTCACAGTATGTACTAGCCACGCGTCTTGGTGAGGTGTACCATAACCAACTGAAGAGCCCATTGGTACACTGGGGCGAAACGCTGGCAACTGTTTTGAGCTAGCCGGACCATTTTATCAAATTTCTTTGTGAATTTGTTAATTGACAGACTATTCCAGGTAAGAACAGTCAAAGACAATCAGTGGTGCTCTTGCCTTAAACGCTTGGGGTAGTAGCATGGGGCCGTTCTCTTTTTGATAATACGACCATCGAAATTTAGAAAACAAGTCGTACAGGGGGCCAAACTTATTTTTTGAAAAATCCAAATCCAGTCCTTCATAGGGAAACACAACTCCATTGAGGAAAAGACGTGCATTTCTCAATTGCAGGTGATCAAATTGCGTGGCATCTTTGGTTTGTTGATACTTGCAATTCGTTTGAAAACCCACGATCAGGTAGAGAGGTCTCTCTGTATAGCGAGCTGTTTTTACAGCCCAACTGTGTGTGTTGGTGGTGGGCAATAGCGGATACTCATGGAGTGCCCTGCTTCTAAATTCCATGGGTAGAGGCATATCTCTCTTTACCATTTTGAGTATGTCCAGTTTTTTGCTATCGTCAAGGGTCACATGGGGCATTTTCCATAGCAAGCGTTGTAGTTGAATTTTTGAATCTATGAGGGCATTGTCGGCTCCCTTGAGTGCATTATTATCACTCCTGCCTCTCACTAGATAAAGGACTTGCCTTGCGTTGACCACAATGCGTTGGTGATCTTCGGCAAAGCCTATAATCAGTTCAAGAGGTAAATATCCAGTAAAGGTCCAATCGGTGTGTACCATCCAGTCATTGGTCGAGTCAGGGCACCAACCTGCCATGCAAAGTGTTTTACCTTCTTCCTCACTATAAGAGGGGTATAGTTTCATGACATTGGAAATGCCCACATTTCGAGTGCTATCCACCACGATATCGTTAATCACGTAACGTACTTCAAAAAACAGCAAGGCAAAACCATGGTTGGCCAACATGGATGTGGTGGGTGTAGAGCCATCGGCTTTGGTGAACCGACCTTCAATCTGAATGACACTTTCATGCGGTAGGGTGTAAATATCTTGGTTGTTGATAACAAATTGAATTTCATCATTGTTATTGAGTACAGGTGTTTGAGCTTGATAGGAATGGAGATCAATTCTTACCACTCCTGGTTGCTCCTCGATGCGGTTCGCTATCTCTAGGATATAATTCATCGTGAGGGTTGACGTGGTAACCCAAATTCTGTAAAATCTGCTTGCCTTGAGATGTTAACGTGTATTCACGTGGCAAGCAACTAACACCATTCCTAGACGGTGTTGTTGCTTTATACACAAACTTCATAGTGGCTTTAGCACCAACTTGTAAGTCACTGGTGTGGTAGAATCTAGATCAATGAGTTGTTGATCTCTATTGATCAGTCTTAATGTTATATTACTAATACTATCGACAGCCACAGAATGAAAAAGCACCACTGGAGGGTTTTCACTAATAATATACCCATTGGGCGATGTCACAATAAAGTCATAAAGCGAATGCGATGGTTCTTGATTGGTGTACACTTGGCTAATAATATTACACGTCACCGACACATGATGGTCCTCAATGAATTTCACTTCATGGTCCGAATCAGGTTTTTTGTTGGGCTCCAAAACATGTGGTTTAAATCCTAGTAATGGACCAATGGAATCGGGGTGTGTTTTAAAGTCGATGTTGAATGTGGAGAAAATACTGCAGCGATGAGTGTTGGTATCGCCTACAAGTTCAAACTTGCGCGTTCCATCGAGAAATGACTTTAAACCATATTCATTGATCAACACCACATAAATGTGTTCATAAATATCATCGATCGTTTATCAACCAGAGTTCAGGGTGAGCACAGAATCATCATAGTAAAACTTGTTGTTCACATTTTCACGTATGTTGTATATTCGATTGTACGTTTCAAGAGAAACAAGTCCTAAACCATAGGGTTCTTCACTCAATTCGATAGGCGGGTAAAAGCCTAGGCTGACTTCAAGTCCACGTCCATGCAGTGTAAACGTTTTACTTTCTGCCGACATACTGATGGCGTTTTTGCTTATGCTGCGTCTTATATTAAAAAAATTAACACAAACGTCCACACTGTTGGCTGTTAAACCTTTGCTCACGTTTCACATTATAATATATCTTGATCCTGTTTCCAAAATAGGTCACTAATTCCATGGGCGGGGGCAAATTCCCAAAACTGTCAAAGTACCATACGATGGATCCCTCTTTGACATAATCTACATAATGCGTTCCTGGTCCTCGGTGATCATCCAAGTTGACAACAGCACATTCCTGTTTCCAGGGTCGTGGGGGGTAATTGGTTTCGCATAAACACACCTCGAAAATGAGAAAGCTTTAGTTGTTTAGCATAGCTTTCCACTTGTTCATGCGTCAGGGCATGTCTTGCTATGGCTGAGGTTATTTTTTTAATATATATTTCGAAATGGTGCCTTGGAGGCTGGATTTAGACAGCTCTTTTACCCCGTCCATGAGGCAATTATAATTGGCTACATGGATAATTCTTGCCAGGCGCGTCCACGTCGCGGGGGTGGGCAACGGTACTGCAATATACCATGGAACTACAGTACCGGCTAAGTTCTGGTGAGGACCCAGTCCTATGGGGTATAACGTAGGCCTCGTGCACAGGGTTACGTGCGAAGACCTCAACGGAATCTGCAGCGGAGAAGATGGACTTCGGAACGGTGGAGATTGCGGAAGAGGCAACCCAGTACTCAGGGAATAGTATGAGTACAGCATCAATCGGCAGCGTCTGTTTCCCAGGTTAGGGGCGGCTGCAAGGGCGTCTGTTTCCCATGTTAGGGGCGGCCTGTATAACAGCTGGCAGTAGCTTCATAAAATGCGTTTGGGAGTGGCGACCCCATCGTAATAATAGCCTAAAATGGAAATGGCACTTCAAATGATTCGGAGAAGGTTAGGGCGTACCCTGCAGGCGACGCGCAGTTCTTTTGGTACTGGGGGAACTGTGAGAAATGGGCGACCAGTAACCGAAATGAAAGTGGGAATCATGAATGTCATGACCCTGACAGGCAAGGTGGAGGAGGTGGTAGACTTCATGGAGAGGGAGAATGTTGGATTGATGGGGCTGAGTGAAGTGAAATGGAAAGGTAAAGGAAGGAAGAAATTGAGGAAAGGATATACATTATACTGGAGTGGTGGCCAAGGGGCAAAAAATGGCGTGGGACTGATAACCTCGAAATAACTGGAGGAGTATGTGGAAGTGGTCGAGTGTGTGAGTGACAGAATAATGAAAATTAGAATGAAGATGAAAAATGACGTGATGGACTTCATACAAGTGTATGCACCACAGACTGGAAACAGAGAAGAAGATATTGAAGTATTCCTGGAGGATGTAGAAAGAGTAATTTCAGATGTAGAAGTGGTGATCATGGGAGATATGAATGCACAAGTCGGAAACGAGAAACAAGGAAAGGAAGAAGTCATTGGACCATATGGATATGGGAAAAAGAACCGGGAAGGAGAGGAACTTGTAAACTTTTGTGAAAGGAATAGACTGATAGTGGTAATTCATGGTTTCGGAAGAAAAACAGCAGGAAAATTACGAGATATGGTTGGGGCGATAGAAGAACAAAATCAGTAATTGACTACTTTCTGGTGGAAAGGACTAATCGCAGAAAGCAAATAGATGTGACAGCTTTACCAGGAGAAGCATTTGATGGGGACCATAGAGCTGTGGTGGCAAAATTTAGATGGGAAAATTTGGAAAACCTAAAGGAGATCAGAGAAAGTAAAATAAAAGTATGGAAATTGAAAGACAAAACTGTACAGGAAGATTTTCAGGAGAGATTGAAGCAACAAATCCCAGTTTCAGAAGTGGAAAACATAGAAGAGGAATGGTCCCACTTTAAAAAGGCATTTGTTGGTGCAGCAGAGAGTACTTGTGGTAGGACATCAACAAGAGTGAAAGAGAAGGAGACACCGTGGTGGAATGAGGAAGTGAGGAAAGCAGTGAAAGAAAAGAAGTCTGCATGGAAAAAATGGAACCGAGATCAAACAGAAGAAAGCAAAAGGAAGTATCACGACAGCAAACGGAGGTGTAAGAAAGTGGTAGGAGAAGAAAAGAAGAAAAGTTGGGAAGAATTTACACGAAGAATGGAAACAGATGTAAGTGGCAGTAAAAGGATGCTGTATGGGCTTTTAAGAAGTAAGAGGAAAGAAAGAGTTACTACAAAGCTAGTGAAAAAGGAAGATGGAGAGTTGTTAACAAACCCAGAAGAGATAAAGGGACGATGGAAGGAGTATTTCGATAAGCTATTGAATGTGAGCAATTGTACTGGTGAGATGGAAGTGACACAACCTGACGACTCTATAACAGAAGATGATATAACAATGCTGGAGGTGGAATTAGCAGTACAGAAAATGAAGATGGGAAAAGCAACAGGGGTGGATGAAATCAGTGTCGAAATGATAAAGGCTGCTGGACCTGTTGGTATGCACTGGTTGTATCGACTGCTAAAGTGTGTGTGGAAACGAAAATGAGTACCAGAAGACTGGGAGAAAGGGCTAATAATACCAGTGTTTAAGAAGGGGGACAAGAAGGTGCGTGAAATCTATAGAGGGATCACCCTCATATCACAGATAGTAAAAATACTGGAAAGGATATTAGAAAGAAGAATGAGAAGAATGGTGGAAGGAGAGTTGCAAGAGGAACAGTACGGCTTCAGGAGTGGAAGATCCACAGTGGACCCAATATTTAGCTTGAGGCAGGTGATGGAAAAGAACTGGGAATGTGGAGAGGATTTGATCATGACTTTCATAGATCTAGAAAAGGCATATGATAGTGTCCCCAGAGAGAAGGTATGGGAAACCATGGTTAAGAAGAGACTGGGAAGAGAAATGTTGGAAATGGTGCAAGCAATGTACAACTGTGTTAGCAGGGTACTGACGCCAGTTGGAAAGACAGATTGGTTTAGGAACAAGACTGGACTAAGACAGGGGAGTGTGCTGTCACCTCTCTTGTTCATAATGGTGATGGATGAAATTGTAAAGGAAACAAAGGAAGCATATTGACATAAAGAAATGAAGTTACTGTTATTTGCAGATGATATTCTGGTCTGGGGAAGGAACACCGAAGAAGTGTAAAATCAACTAGATGCACTGAACGAAAATATTCAGAAGTACGGCCTGAAAATCAGTATAGATAAAAGCAAGACCATGGTGATAACAAGAGGGGAAAGACAAGGAAAGGGCACTGTGAAAATTGGAAGTCAGAGTTTGGAAATTGTGGACACGTTCAAATACCTAGGAAGTGAATTGATGCAAACTGGTAGGTTGGACATGGAGATTGGCAGGAGGGTACAGCAGAGCAATGCATTCTATCAGTGTAAGAAAACTTGTTTGGGGTAAGGAAGTACCAAGGAAAAGCAAGGAGGTAATTTATAAAGTGAACTATGTTCCCATATTAACTTATGCAGCTGAGACTTGGACCCTGACAAGCAGGCAAGAGAGTAGGATCCAAGCCAGTGAAATGAAATATGATAGGAAAGACAAGGAAAGACAGAGTGAGGAATGAAGATTTCAGGAAGGAAGTTGGGATGGGAAAACTAAATGAGAGAATTGAGAAGAATAAACTAAGGTGGTTTGGACATGTAAAGAGGATGGAGGAAAATAGAATACCAAGACAGATGCTGGAGGCGAAGTGCAAGGGTAAGAGAGCAAGAGGAAGACCTAGAACAAAGTGGATTGATTCAGTGAAGAACAGCATAAGAAAAGGAAATCTGGACTGGGACAAGATCGTGGAAGAAGAATGGTGGAAGGAAAGAGGAAAGTGGAGAAGTGCCATAAATACCCCGACCCGGCAGGAGCTGGATAAGGGGAAATGATGATGATTTCGAAATGGCGAAATCCCAAATCCTTGTTGATAAAAGGCTGGCTTTAAATTGGCATTTCTAGCCCCCATAGCAATCGCTTCCATCGTTTCATTGTGTCGCTCGCTTTCTTTGAGTTGTTGCTTGCCCTGCTGCGCGGCTTTAATGGTTTTCGCCACTGCACTGGCACCGCCCAAAAGTGAACCCAGAGCAGCCAAACCGGAAAATAATGCAGGTAAAAATCCCGCTCGTTTGTGGACGGGAATCACTCGCCCTTGTTTTGTACACTGCCGCCGATTTAGAATAACATGTCTCTGTGCTGCTCGAAGGGCTTTCCTTATGGTCAATACATTATTTTTTCTTTTTTCTTTCGCAAGGGCTTGTCCACGAATGTCTTAAGCCCAGGCTTTGCCAAGGACAGGGTCTTTTTTAGTTTTTCTCACCACATGCCTTTGTTTCACCATGATGATAATGACCAACAACCTTTCACAAGAAATTTTAAATCACAACTAACGTCAGATTGTTATTTCATGGCTGTATATTCCAATTCCACATAAAGCGGGAAATCGTTTATCGTTTTTCCAGCTTGCTTTTTATCCCATGTCAACATGAGGTGAAAGGATAATTCGTCACCTGCATTGATCATTTCATGGTTATGGACCAACATCCTATGACCATTTATCTTTATTTGTAAATGGTTCTCATCAGGTATGGCATATTTGATGTGAATTGTTCCACCATAGTGTAATCGATAGTGGCTTAAACCCGAAGCAAGCACATAGGTCAAGTGCTGGTCGCGAGCTAGCGGTAAATGGTTTCTGTCATTCAAAGGTTTTTCATTTGTCAGATACACTAAAAATACAGATGGGATAAATTTATAAATCCTTTTCATTTCATAGGTCACGTAACGCTTGATACAGACATCGTCTTCGTCTTGCGGGTCTTCCACGTGAATAATCCGATTGGTATTAGCGCTATAGCCATTCACCGTAAGCTGGGGCACTTTGTCATAAAACTCATACACTTTCTTATCCACATACTTTTTCGTAGTAACGTCTGTAGACACTTGAGGATGTTTTGCATGTGTTAACCGCTTTCCCATAAAGTCATAATCTCCCTGTTTTGTGCGTGGCACTACTGACCTATCCACATAGTGTTTATTAGCAGGATCTGTTTCTTGTTTAGGATCATGTATGGGGACAGACCTAGCTTCGGCTTTGAACGCACGTCCAAAGACATCCATCGCCAACCTGTAGTATGAGCCTACTGTTTCTATGACAAGGCTCGGTGTCCTGTATATAGACTGCCTGCTAGCCTGGCTAAGCCTTAGTTGAAATGAAGATTATTAAGCAGCAAGAGTCATTCCCCGTGGGGGACATGGTTTCCCATCTCTGTCCCACATCACGTGAACAACGCCATGGTTCACTGTTTCCATCTTCCATACGCTGCATCATTGTGGGGCCTTCCGGCTGTGGAAAGGCTAATCTTTTGCTAACGCTCATCACAGCGCCCAATGGTCTGCGTTTTCAAAATATTTATATTTTTGCAAAATCTCTCTACCAACCCCTCTACGTGCTTCTGGATCAAGCCTCATGTCTGGATTACAAAAAGAGAATATGGGTTATTTTACATTTTCCATGCAAGAAAATGTGATTTCACCGGATGAGGTAAAGCCTGATTCACTCATGATTTTTGATGATGTATCCACTGAACGTCAAGGCATCATTCAAAGCTATTTCAGCATGGGTCGACACAAACATATCGATTGCCTCTATCTTGGACAAACGTATTCTAAAATGTCCAAACAGATGATTCGTGACAATGCCAATGTCATTGTTTTATTTCGCCAGGACGATAGGAACAGTCGTCACATTTATAATGAACATGTGAATCCGTATATGACCTTTCAAATGTTTACAGAATTGTGTGCCAAGTGCTGGAACACTCAACGTCATGCCTGTTTAGTGATTGACAAACAAAGTGAACTCAACCAAGGACGGTATCGCTTAGAGTTTGATATTTTATCGCTATTTAAGACCCTGTCTCATTCCCTCTCAAGTCATTGGTCAAGACACCATGGCGTTAGCAGAGACTCAATTGAAAAAGCATATTTTAGGGCAAAAAATACTATTCGCCAAAAGTTTCGTCAATTGAAACAATCACGTGCAAATCATGCTTTGTTTATTCAACAACATTTAGCACCTCCACTAAAAGCCATGTTGAATCCCTCTTTCAAGCCATCTGAAACGCTACCCATCGTTTCACAAGCCACGCAGATGCTGCACGAGGACCCTGAGGAAGAGGAAGAGGAACAGGAACAGGAAAATTTGACTAGTGTTAGCGAGGTTGAGGATGAGGAGGAACAAGTGTTTACGCCTCAAAAAAAAGGCCGCACCCCTTGCAGAGTTTTTGAGAAAAAAGAAATCCTTGGCCATGGTCGAAACACCTTGCCCTTCCAGGGCGTCTCCGTTTTCACAACTCTTGGCCACCCCTCAACATAAAGCTCAACTGAAAACCATTTTAATAAAATATTATAGATCAACATTGGAACCCTATTTCACCGATCTATTTATTGGAAACACAGATACCACGTATGGTGTTCGCTATGAGGATGATAGTTTTAAAATTGGCGATTCACCCATTAAATTTGCTCGTACTAAAGCTGTCATTGAAAACATCAACTATAAATTAACGCCAGGACTGTTAAAGCTGCTCTTCTCTCGGACTCCCTCTTCCCATGATTACACGTCAGAGGACCTTGGCAAATATAAATCCATTTTATTGGACACCCATGCCCATAAAAGACTGTATGATCCAGCTCAACAAGTGAATGCCAACATGTCTCAAAAATATAAAACCATCATTGCAAAAATGTTTCCAACCAGTCAAAGTACTCGTCGTAAAGCATCCGCTTCGGGAGTGACATTTAAACCATTAAAACCCCTTGTGGATGTTACCTACTGGCACAATCCCTATAAGCTCGTCCAGCGGCTACAGTTGTTGCATGCTTCACGTCAAGCTGGCCATACCGGTCACGATTGGGAAATTCAAGAAATTGAACAAGAACTTCGAAATGCCAAAATTATTGTTTAAGCCCTCACCCTTTAAAATGGGCATTGCTCACGAGTTGCATCGCCCAGCTAGGCGTCACTATCCACGACTCAAGGTGATTTCACGAGGTGTGGATGAACTTTGGCAGGCTGACTTGGTTGAAATGATACCCTATGCTAGCGTTAACGACGGTGTACGCTATATGTTGACCGTCATTGATGTCTATTCCAAAATGGCCTATGTTGAACCTGTGCGTCGCAAGTCTGGTCCACTAGTTACCAAGGCCTTTCAACATATTATTCAACACTCCAGACGTCAACCTCAGTTGCTACAAACTGACCAGGGGAAAGAATTTTTCAACAAGGATTTCTCCAGTTTTCTCAAATCTAAGGATATTCACCATTACACCAGGTACAGCACTCTCAAAGCTAGTGTGGTCGAGCGGCTTAACCGAACATTGAAAACCCATATGTGGAAAGCGTTTACCGCTCAGGGCACGTATCGCTGGTTGGACATGTTACCAGAGCTAGTATCACGTTACAATGACACCAAACATAGAACGATTGGGACCAAGCCACGCCTCGTGACCAAAAATATTCAGCGATTGGATAAACTGTTTAACCCCATAAAAACAGCCGATCCTAAACGTCACCGACTGAAAATTGGTGATTTTGTTCGTGTGAGCAAATTTAAGTCTGCCTTTAATAAGAGCTACACGCCTCAGTGGGGGACTGAACTATTTCGAATTCGTCAAGTCAACTTGGACAGTCCAGTCACCTATTTACTCCAAGACCTCAACCATCAACCCATAAAAGGTAGATTTTATCTCCATGAACTTCAGAAAACAGCATTTCCAAAGCATTATCTTTTGGAAAAAGTGTTGAAACAAAAAGGAAATAAACTATATGTCAAATGGTTAAGATTTAACTCTATGTTTAATTCTTGGATCAATAAATTACATGTTGTGTGAACCTGTGTACTTTTTATTAATTCACACATGTTGTACACCACCTATAGCTCTGTGTGTACAGTCCTCAGCTCCACATATTTCTTTCTCTTTCCACCTGTGTTCTCTCTTACATTACCCCTCCACCCTCTCCCCCTTCACCTCCCACCACTGCTGTTCGCAGCTCTTGCCTATCTATTGGTTATGACATTATTCCCAAAAGTTGCATCATACTTTTTACTGATTCAGCGATTCCCACGCTTTGAACATTCTGTTATCAGGCACGTGGACAGCTAACGTCCAAGGTGAACACGTGTGTTGGATCATATTACACGTCAAGTTACATTTTGTCACGTACGAAGCAAAACAGGATGTAACTTGTTAACAGATATCGCGCACGTGGACAGCTAACGTCCCAGGTGAACACCTGTGTTGTATCATATTTCACATGAACTTGCGTTTTGTCACGTACGAAGCAAAACAGGATGTAACTGGTTTAGCGTACATGTCATCTCACACGTGTTCACATGCATTTCGCTCTTCCTTGCCAACACGATGGTCAGATTATTTAACCTTCAAGTGTCCTCTGCGTCTTTGTCATTTTTCCATTGCACCTGTTGTCAAGTCAGATCAGCGCATTCCAATAAGCTCAAATGACATTCACCTCCTGCTCGTCTGCTCCTTGGCAAGTTTGTTTTCTGTACTCGCTTCGACCAATATAGAACCAAGTTCTCATCATCGTTTACACGTTAAAGATCCCCTTCGGGGGTAAAATGTCAGAAAAAAACGCACCCTCACTTTGTCATAAGCCGACCCGCTGAAATAGCGATTGTTCCGTTAAGCATGGTCATTGTGGTCAGCGACAGGTTCGTTGAAACACACACACCCAACCGTATTGTCTCTCTCAAACACCACGCTTCATGAACATTATAAAGAGGTAAATATTTTTTTTTCAACATGTATGGCGTTAGGCCCTTTGTCAAAATGTCAAATATAGTTTCAAAAAGGGGGCGTTAACCCGAGTCCTAGGACACCTCGTTCACGTCTCTAGCGTTATGGGTTTGCGAAATAGAGCAAAAAGTCTAAAATAACGGTTTTAACTCAACACGGCTTTTCATTGCTGCTCAACGCGAACATTCTCGGCAAGAGGACAACGCGAAGAAAAAAATGACACCTAGTACACGTCTCTAGCGTTATTGGTTCGTGAGATACCGGCAAAAATCACCAAAATCACGTGTTTACCCCAAAATCGAGTTTCCAAATTTTGAAAAAAATTATAACGCGTTGCCCATAGCAATGAGGACTTCACCCCGAGTTCTTGTACTCGTCGTACACGCCTCTAGCATGATTGGTTCGCGAGATATACCAAAAAGTTTAAAATCGCGGTTTTACGCCAAAAAAACATGTTTCCATATTTTCACCTTTTCAACACCGACATTCCCGTAAAAAGCACAACGAGACGAAAAAAACGAATCCAAGCACGCCCTCCTAGCACGACTCCTTCCATTCCAAGGTCGCAGGGGCTCACAACTTCCTAAGTGTAGCAGAACCCGTGTTACCACACTACTGTCAGGTTTTTATCCTAGAGACTTGAAATTTATTTTCTTGGTAGAGGGCGTAGGGACCTTTCATTTATGTCAAACAATTCTTTTTGTAGAATTCCTAGTTTCCAAAATATAGGATTTTCAAAATTCGAGGGTTTTCAAAAAAAACATAAAAAATAAAAAGCTTTATTACAGAAAATAAAGGACATAGAGACCCGAGTTCTTGGACTCGTCGTACACGCCTCTAGCATGATTGGTTCGCGAGATATAGCAAAAAGTTTAAAATCGCGGTTTTACGCCAAAAAAAAACATGTTTCCATATTTTCACCTTTTCAACACCGACATTCCCGTAAAAAGCACAACGAGACGAAAAAAACGAATCCAAGCACGCCCTCCTAGCACGACTCCTTCCATTCCAAGGTCGCAGGGGCTCACAACTTCCTAAGTGTAGCAGAACCCGTGTTACCACACTACTGTCAGGTTTTTATCCTAGAGACTTGAAATTTATTTTCTTGGTAGAGGGCGTAGGGACCTTTCATTTATGTCAAACAATTCTTTTTGTAGAATTCCTAGTTTCCAAAATATAGGATTTTCAAAATTCGAGGGTTTTCAAAAAAACATAAAAAATAAAAAGCTTTATTACAGAAAATAAAGGACATAGAGACCTTTCGTTTGAACGATGGCACAACGTTCTACCATGTTCGGTTTTCAAACTTTCGAAAACAAAAATTTTCAAAAATTTTTTCAAAAATATAACGAGTGGTCCGTAGCAAAGCACCCATTAGCTTGAGTCCAACGACACCTCATTCGTGAAACTCTGACCATGGGTTCGAGAGTAAAGTCTATTTAAATGTTTCAAATTCGCGCGGCGGCCATGTTGGTTTATTGGGCACAGCCACGTCAAGTGGGGCAGAACCCCCCGCCCCCCTTACTCCACTACTGAAGGCAAACAGCTACTTACTGGGGATGACAAGGCTGTACACTGGTCGGTATGACAGTCTATCTCAATGTGAACACTGTAACAGGTAGTAGTGAATTGACAATATTCTTATACCCTAGTCAAGGTTAACAGGTTCTTACAGCATATGGCAAGGCTGTACACTAGTGGGTTAAACAGTCTTTTTTTGCTAAGAATTCCCTATATACCATAGACAAGGCTATAAATGTTAGTTCTGAACACTTACTGGTTAATTGTATATTGCATTTATGTACACAGCTTATACAAGCACCATTTGCACGCGGTCAAACTTTGCTAGATAGTCACATACAACACACAAAGTAAGTTTCCGCTACCTAGCGGTGGCTATGAGCACTAACTGAACTACTAGCACGCTACTTAGTGGTGGATATGAGCACTATGTGAACTACTAGCATTCTACCTAGCGGTGGATGTGAGCACTAACTGAACTACTAGCATACAACCTAACGGTGGATATGAGCACTATCTGAACTACTAGCATGCTATCTAGCGGTGGATGTGAGCACTAACTGAACTACTAGCATCCTACCTAGCGGTCGATATAAACATTCACTCAACTACCAGCATGCTTCCCAATAATGGGTGCAATTGATCTTAGCACTAACAATACACACAGTGGGTTTGCTTTACCGTTTAATACAAATAGATCTTGTTTGAATGACATAACAAAAAGTTAAATGGCGCAATCGTATGGGAATGTTGTATTACCTAAAATGTAATACTATGCAAGGGTTGAACATTTTAAAATCGGCTTATGTATTTTGGTTTATGTGTTGGCTTTTATTTTGGCTTTTTGTGTTGGCTATCATGTTGGCTTTTATATTGGATTTTATGTTGGTTTTTATGTTGGCTTCTGTATTGGCTTTAATGTTGGATTTTATGTTGGCTTTTTTGTGTTGGCTTATATATTGGCATTTATGTTGGTTTATACATTAGTTTTTGTGTTGGTTTATTTGACAAGTTATTTTTGTCAATGTATTTAGTGGATTTCTCCCTTGGTCTTGGACAGTATTTCAGCCCTTTTTTATCACAGCATAATGCTTACCACTATGTTTGTGAGCAACAACAACAACAACACATTAAAATTACAAAAATCCATAGTACTCTAAGGTTAATCATTGACTCAACTCTTACTCTTACCTCTATCCCAACGCCAAGTGAAAAACATCATATTTTTCAAATTTTTCAAAAAGTTGAATTGGGAAAGTAGGCTATATGTTTACACTAAAAATCATATAAAGTCATATGTTAACTCCAACACCTACATCTATCCCACTCTCAGTCAAAAATAATCTTGTAGGATTTTTTTCTAAAAAAATATTCTGAAAATGTATTATATCTCCAAAATTAAGAATTTTACAAAACCGTTTGTTTGGCGTAAATGACAGGTCCTTGCCCCCTATACCCACAAGCTATGTTTCAGGTCCCTAGGACAAAATCCAAAAAAGTTCAACTTTGAAAGTGGGCGATATTTTGAAAACTAATCATCCTAAAATGTCATATATAGCCTCAATTGAATGGCCTTTAAGTCCTTTATCCTTAGCACAAAACTTTACATTTTTGATTTTTTTTCCAATATGTCTAATTTTCAAAATTGCCTGTATTTTCGAAACTAAGAATTTTAGAAAAAAGTTCGTTTGACGTTAATGAAAGGTCTACCCCCAAAATGAATTACAGGTCTAGGACAAAAAGTTGCAGTAGTGGATTTTTGACAGTTCCGGCGCCACCGCCACCGCTCCACCGCCAAGATGACTGTCCAAAAAGCACTACTGTTACTTTTTGTCCTAGAAAAAAGTTGATTGCCTTTACAGCTTAAATGTTCCAAAGGCTTTAACCCAGGATCAAGAATCAGAGTTCCAATCTTCTGAAACCTGTTATTTGTGTCATAAACCATTTACCGATGAGGACTGGAAATTTCAAGATCATTTCCATATTACAGGGGAATACCGTGGAGTGCTCATAATAACTGCATTTTGAGGCGTAAAACACGTAATCCCGTTCCTGTATTTCTACATAATATGAGTGGATACGACGCAAATTTCATTGTAGAGGGAGTGGATATTATTCCTAACTCTAAAGAAAAGTACATTTCCTTCACCAAACATGTAGGAAATATTCAGCTTTGATTTGTGGATACGTTTCGGTTAGTGCCTAGTAGTTTGGAAAACTTAGTTACCAACTTAACATCATACCCTGAACTTTGGAAAAGAAAATGCAACGCTCATGACTCGTAAATGGGTATTTCCTTATGATTACATTGGTTAATGGGAGAAGTTAAGTTGAATTTGTTAACCACCAAAGGAAGCATTCTTTAACAAATTAAGTCAAGTAGATGTTAGCAAAGAAGACTATGAACATTCTGAAAATGTCTGGAATCAGTTCAAAATTAAAACTCTAGGGGAATATAGTGACCTCTACTTAACTTCAGATGTACTCCTTCTTGCAGACAACTCTGAAACTTTTTGAAACGAAGCACTAGAAACACATCGAGTGGATGCTGCACACTTCTTTAATTAGCAAGGTTTAAGTTTGGAAGCAATGCTCCTTTACACAGGAATTGAACTGGATTTGCTACAGGATGACGATCAGATTCTTTTAATAGAGTCTGGAATACGTGGAGGCATATGCCAGGTGTCTCATCGGTATGGTGAAGCTAACAATAAATTCATGGAAACCTATAATTCTGAGAAACCATCACAGTTTATTACCTACGATGATGCCAACAACCAATACGGGTGGGCTATGTGCCACTCCCTTCCTTACGGCGGATTTCAGTGGGTTCCTCCGGATACTGTTGATCGAGAAACGCTAAAGGAAGACGACCCTGTGGGATACATTCTAGAAGTTGATGTTGATAACTCATCTGACCTTCAAGATCTACACAACGATTTACCTTTCCAGCCAGAGTGTACACAAACTAAGGATTCGCCTCTGAAAAAACTTATTCCTCATCTTGGAAATCGAAGGTGGTATGTAGTTCATTACATGCCACTTAAACAGGCTCTAGGTCATGGACTAAAATTGATGTAAATTCATAATGTGTTAAAGTTGAAACAAAGACCTTGGCTAAAGGCATACGTTGATTTTAATAACAACCTTCGAAAACAAGCTAAAATGATTTTGAGAAAAATCTATACAAATTATTCAACAATGCCATTTTTGGAAAAACAATGGAAAATATTCCTAAAAGAATAGACATACGCCTTGTGACTGACAGCAAGAAAGCTGAAAAGCTAATAGCAAAGCCAACATTTATTGACAGAACAATTTATGGTCCTAACCTAGCTGCTTTCCACATGGCTAAACGTAACATTGTATTCAATAAGCCTATATACATTGGAATGTGCATCCTGGATATTTCAAAAACTCTGATGTATTTCCACCACTATGATGTCCTGCTACCCTGTAATGGGATGGAAAATCTTAGACTGATGTATATGGATACAGACTCGTTCATTTATTTGGTTAACACCCAAGATGTACATCAAGACAACTTGGATTTCTTAGAACACCTAGACACATCAGATTATTTTACTAATCACATATGTTACTCTACATCAAACAAGAAAACGTTGGGGAAATTTAAAGGACGAGGCTTGTGGATACATTATTAAAGCATTTGTTGGACTTAGAGCTAAAATGTACACTTTAGATATAAATGGTAAATAAATAAAAAAGATTAAAGGTATTAGCAGAGGCGTTACCAAGAATTGTATAGGTTTTCAAGATTAAAAGGATTGTAAAATGAAAAACGAGATAAAAAGAATATCAATGAACATTATCGCTTCTAAACATCGTGATATATCATCCATAAAACTGAACAAAATTGATTTGTGTCCTGGTGATGATAAAAGAGTAATTGATGCTGATGTTATAGGTACACATGCTTATAGTTAAGTTATGAATATCAAAATCCTCTACCTGCATAAAGCTAATACATAAATCAAAACAAATTAAGAAATGCATTACTGTAAAACAATAGCATTAAAAATAGAAAAAAAACACCAATCAAGCAACAACAAAATGGTTTTCATACTTCATAATAAAAAATAGAAAACAAATATAACCAACTGTACAATTTATAACAAAAAATAAAGAGAAACAACAATGCATTATGTGTAAATATTGTACATGTATTTACATTAATAAAAATATTGAATGGATACTGCTTGTACATTTTAATTACTACCCACCTTCCACTGCTAATCCAACTGTTAACTTCTAGTATTGTTAGGAAATTGTCTTTAGTTAGCTAAAACTAGGTAGTCAAAAGTATAGTATAACCCATTTAATACCTATATGCTTTGGGACAAGGTGTACAGCCTTGTTATATGTAATGAAAAAATTGTGTTTCGTAAACTTGAACTTTGGACATGGACTAAATCAAAAACATGTACTGTAAACAACGAAATTGGGAAATCCAGGTTTCCATATTGACAAAATTCAAAAACTTAAAACTGACATTTTTTAAAACTCTAAATTGGAAATTGGCAAATGGCAATGTGTGAAATATGAGAAATGAAAAGAAAACAAATTTTGTATGGACACTGCTTGTACATTTTTAATTACACCCACCTTTCCACTCCTAAAGCAAACTGTTAACCTCTAGTAATGTTACAAAATTGCCTTAGCTAGTCAAAACTAGGTAGCCAAAATTATAGTATAACCCATTTATTACCTATATGCTTTGGGATAAGGTATACAGCCTTTTTTTGAGTAGTGAAAAATCTTGTTTTGTAAATATGAACTTTGAACATGGACTAAATCAAAAACATGTAAACAACAAAATTGGAAAATCCATGTTTCCATGTCCTAAAATTCGAAAAACTTTAAACTAACATTTTTTTAAACTGTACATAGAAAATTGACAAATGGCAATGTGTAAAATGTAAAAATAAAAATTGTGGAATTGAAAAATGGCAATGTGTGAAATATGAAAATGAAAAGAAAAATTATAAAAGCTTTTACTTTTTAAAACTTAAGTGAGTTTGTAATCCTAAGCTTGTTGTGAGTAGTAACCACTTTGCAGAGTAGCCACAGTGTAGGTGTTAGCTTTACCTTACTGTCTATAAGACTAGCATAAAGATAGTTGCGTGTGCCCTTATATACTTTGAGTATGAGCTTTAGCCTTTGGCTTAGCTTTAAAGGTTAGGTTAGGTTAGGTTAGGTGAGCTGAGGTTAGGTTAGGTTTGTTAAGTTAGGTTAGGTTATGTGAGCTTTGTTAAGTTAGCTTCGGTTAGGTTATGTGAGGTTTGTTAAGTTAGCTTAGGTTAGGTAAAGGTAGGTTATGTAAGGTTAGGTTAGGTAAAGTTAGGTAAGGACATGATTGATTAGGTGAACTGAGGTTAGGTAAAGTTAGGTTAGGTTAGGTTAGGTATAGTTAGGTTTGTTAAGTTAGGTTAGGTTAGGTTAGCATGCCATATGGGTAAGAGGTTGTGTGCAGTGACCATTTTGTGTATTAGCCCTATGCTAAAATAATAAATTAAATATTAAATAAATAAAAAATATAAGTTAATAACATATAAATAATGATTTGAAAAGCCCGCCATCTAAGTGTGCAGTTGCACATGGCAGCTATCTTGCGCATTAGCCCCTGGTCCATCTATGACTGTCCCTCCATAAGAATAACATGGCGTAGTTGCGCGCGGCGGCCATCTTGGCATTAGCCACTGACCCGGCTTCGGCTTATATTACCTACTCACATTTGCTGATTACAAGCTAAAGCAACCTCTCGGGTGCAATTCCGCCCCATTAGGGTACAGTAAATGTCAAAATTAGACTTCAAATTACTTCAAATCCAGGTAGCTAAAACTATATCGTTATTCTTATTATATCATCATCTGAAGCCTTGTCACATACCAAAGTGATGTAATACTAAGAGACCTCAACATGTTCACAAGTACGTGTCCTGAGGTGAGTTTATGCTATGAAGGGCCATATGACCATCATTTGGCTTGAGCACTGTTCTGACTATTGGGAAGTACCATACGGCTCCTCTGCTTTAGCCATTACATCAAAAGCTGTCAAATGTGCTCCTTTGGGGCATGAACTGTTAGTGGTGAAATTGGTTCGGTCAACTGTCGGAATTCAGTCAAAACATGTCGGTCTTAGGGGAGGGGTGTTATTATCAAAAATAAACCACTATTTGATGTATTTAGATGGCTGCAGACCTATATCAGAGTCTGAATGATCTTTTAATAAAATTGCTTGTTTTCAGGAGCTGGAAGTGTCGTTGCAACAAGGTGACTTAATAGAGATAAAAATGAATCCGGGCCTTTTCTCTCTGAGCCAAGTGCAGAAGGAATAGTCAAAGAGGAGCTTCAATTGAAGGTGATCACATTTGTTAGTTTTATGTATCCAATAACTCCAATAAATATTCTTGCAATGGTGTTTAATTGAATTTTATTCAGTCAGGGACTGTATTCCCTTAACCTTGCTTTGTATAGGATGTTAGTATAAGATTAACATGAAAACTCATGAACATTTTGTGAATTGATTTGTTCATGTATGAGGTCTATGAGGGGGCTAGGAAAGCAAAATGGCATGGTTTGAATCAGAACAACTAAAACTTTCAAACATCCATCCGGCATGTGGGATTATCGTTTTAAGCAGGCATCAAGACGCTCAATTGTGGCTTCGACTACAAATGCACACACTAGTACATACACCATAATAACAAAGTTTACCAGACGAATTGTTGAGACTACAAAGCACAAAAGGCTAACAACCACAATGTCCAAGCAACTGAATGATACAAAAAGATGTAAGATTAGGGCAGAGGTTCCCAAACATTTTTAAAACACGGCTCCCTTTCAGTACAAACATGGATTGGCGGCGCACCTAGTATAATTTACCCATTTTGCATTGCATTACATTTTAAATTTCTCTTTTGAATAGTTAATTGTTAATATATTTTCACATAAAATTGTAAATAAAATTGTTACTATTTTTATAATAACACACAATTCAGGATTTTAAACATTTCTCACAGATTGGTCAGTTGCTGACAAAGTTTACCAGGTTTACCTTGTTCTTACAGAGGTCAAGAAATAACATTTTATTTATTTATTTATTTATTTATTTATTTATTTTCATAGAGAGGATGTCCTAGAGGGCAAGGCCCTATAGTAGGACTATACATTGTTATATAATAAGGAATATTAAATGTTATTTAACATACAAAAACAAAGTTACAGAGTATTTTACAATGACAGTAAAGTTGTAGTAAAGGGGGAAATTTTTTGAAAACTATTTTAATATATAAGATTTAACATACCAGAACAAAGTTTACAATGACAGTACTATTCAAGGTTTTATTAATTTTATAAATTAGGAAGTATCAGAGTGTAGTTGTGAAGAATGGTTTGCAGGCTTTTTAGAATTTTAAGGCAGGATTTATTGACTTTATATGTGCTGGGAGAGTATTATAATCCTTTATAGCCTGGTTAAATATGCTTTTGGTGCCGTATAGAGGTGTAGACCCTGGGAATTGCAAGGTTCTTGGAATTTCTGGTGTTAAACTCATAGTTTTGTCCCTGTAGAGGAAACTCTATTGTGCCTTTATACGAAAGTTCTCCACTTTTATGTATGAACAGAGAAGCAGATACTTTTATACAGGTTTCTAGAAGGGGGATTCCTGAGATTCGAACTAAATCTGCTGTATGGGTAAGCAAGGGAAGGGAATAAACTGCTTTAATTGCCCTTTTCTGGAGTGTACTTACTTGATTTAATAATGTGGTAGTGCATCTTCCCCAAATACTGCACATATATGTTATATGGTTATGTACTAGACTGTAATACAGTGTTTTTAATATATGAGAAGTAAGAACATGTTGTAGTTTGTATATTGCTCCTATTGCAGGAAGAATTTTTTGCTTAACTTTGTATATCTGTTCTTGCCAGCTCAGATGTTCATCAAAATTCAGGCCGAGATATTTTATTGATGAGACCCTTTCAATTACTGTATTATGTAGTGTTACAGGAATCATGGTTTCTTTGCTGTTGCTAGGTTTAGTGAAATATATATAGTTTTTTCTTTTTTATACTAGGCAGCAATCCATTTAATTTACACCAGTTGTCCAGGACTTTTAAATCATCATTTATTTTTGTTGCAAGTTCTTGTTTGGATTTTGCGCTATATATTAAACTGATATCATCAGCAAATAGTGTTAAGTGGCCCTGTAGCAAACAATTATTGATATCATTCACATAAATTATGGAAAGTAGAGGGCCTAAAACTGATCCTTGTGGTACACCACTGACGCTCTTAGTAAGAGAGCTTTTAACGTTGTTTATTTGTACATACTGATATCTGTTACTTAGGTAATTTTTGATCCAACTATGCGCTACTCCTCGGACGCCTGCATCATGCAGCTTATACAATAATAAATTATGATCGACAGTGTCAAATGCCTTCTGTAGATCCACAAATAGACCTGCTGATATATTGCCTTCGTCTAGCGATTTCTCTAAATTTGTGACAATATCAAATAAAGCATCAAGTACACTTCGAGAGTCTTGGAACCAATACTGGTGTTTAAAGAAGTAGTTGCATTGAAAGAAAAATTTCACCAGCCTGCTTTTTATAATTTTTTCAAAGATTTTTGACAGATCAGGCAATATAGTTATAGGTCTATAGTTGTTTGGATCATCTTTAGATCCCTTCTTATGAACAGGAAATATTTTACCAATTTTCAAAGGATCTGGTAAGATGCCAGTTTCCAAAGACTTATTGATCAAATCTGAGATAGATTTGGCTAGTATCTGTTTGCACTTTTTTAGTACCATGTTGTTTATATCATCATTTGGGTTATTTTTGGATTTTAGAGAATCAATTATTTTTATTACTTCTTCATTTGATGTGGGAGTAAAATTATACAGTCTACCTGCACTGTTTATCATAGAAGTTTTGCCATCAATTGTTAATTTATTACATGATATATACTCTGGTTTTGTTTTGTTATTTAGTGCTTCATTTATGACATGCCACGTTTTTCTTGGATTGTTATAATTATTTTTTAACTTATTGTTAAAGTTATCTCGTTTAAGTTCTCTTCGAAGTGTTGTTACTTTATTATTACATTTTTTATACTCTTCTGTGGTGAGTGGATGACACCAAGGTTTTAGTGTCTTTGCATATAGGACACTTTTTCTGTGAGTTAAGTTAATGAATTCCTCTGTAGCCCAAGGTGGGAAATTACATTTTTTTGGTTGTATGATAGTTTCTGTACATGACAATGCACAGGCATTTTTAACATAATCAGCTAATTCAGAGTACATATCTACAGTATCATCCGCTGAAAACTGAAATGGATTTGATAACATTAAGTGATATACGTTATCATATGATATTCTTTTATAAGTAGTAGCAATTTTATCCCTTCTTTTTTAATGCTAGGTAATTCCAGATGTAATATTAAGATGTTGTGGTCAATAAAATCATTAACTTGCCACTATATTTGCCACCTTGGTCTTAGCATTGAAGTTCAGAAATAAATGATCAAGAAGAGACTTACTGCTAGGCCTAGTTGGTAGGTTGGGATTTATACATGTATAACCTTTGCTGAGTGTCATATCCAGATACTGTACAGTATAATGATCTGTTTTGTTGAGTATATTGAAGTTAAAGTCGCCAAATAAGATGACATTGTTAGAGTTACATTTAGAAAGGGCAAGCTCCAGATCAGGGAGGAAGTTTGGTGCATTGGTGGTATGTGGATTATAAGCTAAGACAAAGTTTACGTGCATATTTTTTACTTTAAGACTTGAGACAAGAACACTGTGTGTGGTACTGTTAATGGTATGTATTAGTTTGGCACTATAATTTTTATGAGTGTAGAGGCAAATACCACCTCCTCTAACCTCATTCCTGGATATATGTAGTAGGTCATAATTGTTTAGCAGGTAGTACTTTACCTCTTCATTTGAAAACCAGCTTTCTGTAACTCCTATAACATCAGGGAAACACAATTGACTGATAATTAGCTTAAAATAATGAAATTTTCCTTCACTTCTTAAGCTGCGAGCATTCAGATATAAGATCCTGAACTGATCCTTATTAGCTTCATTATCAAGGTTATAGTCGGATATGGTGTTATAACCTATTTCCATAAATGGAATGGAAAAAACAAAAAGCTACAGCTGATTATTAGTCAGAATGATTAGGATGAGGAGCACTGAACGACAATTGCACTAATGTCCTTCTCATCTTCAATTTTGGAAGTACGATGATTCTCACTGATTTTCACGAAGATGTTTCCATTTCCAAATGAATTTGACTCCCAAGGGTTTCAGCTGATCACGCGTTTTTTTTTTGGAGTAGCTTCTTCTTGGGGATTAAGATACGTCGGGGGTTGGAGATTTGGCCTAGCAGTCCTGTAGAGAGGTTAGGATGTCCTCTTGCAGCTTTAATAAATTCATCTTTCTTTGTGCGAGAGGTGAATCGCACAATGATAGGGCTTGGTTGTTCGCTTTTGTATGTAGGGATTCTGTGTGTAGCATCAATGTGATGATCTGGTAGATCCACTCCGATGGCAGTTGCTAGTTTTGATAATATGTTTAGAGGTGTTCCGAAGTCGTCGTCAGGGATACCGTGAAGCTCTATGTTGTTCAGTCTGGAGTATTGATGTAGGTTTTCCACTTCCATTTCTAGTTTCTGGAGTTGGGTTACCTTGGCTTCAAGTTGGTCAATTTTCCTCAGGGCTATTTCGTAGTCGTCGAATTTGCCTGAACAATAGTCCACCGACTTGATTAGGTCATTTTGTTTCTTGCTGAATTCGTCTAATCTGTTGGTTAACACGATAATTTTGGAGTCATGTTCGTGGAGACGTTGGTTCAGTTCTTTCATTGATGCATCTATAGATTCGAACTTGGTGAGGATGTTTTCAGTCTTTTTCATTGTCGACGTTAAGTCCGTCTGCAGTTTTTTCTGAGCGTCTTGTATGGTTTTGAATTGTGAACTAAGTGTTTTTAGTTCAGTTAAGATTTCATGAGACGTGTGATTTTCATTTTCGGGTGATGAGGTTGTCACGGACGATTACTCTTTACTCCTTGACTTTTGCGTTTCTTGTTGTTAAGAGCTTTGATACACAAGGCAGTGAAAATATTGTAATGGCGGTTACTAGAATATAAAGTTTTCTTATGAGAAGTCTTGAGCGTTTCATTCAATTTGTTTTATTGGTTATACCTACACCGGGTAGGCGTAGGTCCCTAACAAAATATTGGCGACCCTGCCAGGATGGCGTATTAATTCAAACAACTTGAAGATTGTGTTGATTTAAATACCGCGTGTTCCTGTTCGTTCGTGTTCCTGTTCTGTGTTCGTATTGGAAATGGAGAAGTTAATGAAAGCGCGGAAGCCGGTAAGAGCGACTTTTACGAAGACGTACAATGCGCTTTTGCAAAACTTAAATCAAGAAATTCAAGACGGCGTGGACGACGACACCTTACAGTCCTTGCTAACCAAATTGGAGAGGTTAGGAACGGAGCTGGCACCGTTGGACGAGAAAGTTTTAAGTATGTGGCTGGAAAAGGAAGGGGACGAGTATGACCGTGAGTACGAATATGTAGACAGTTTTCGAGACAGATTGGATAATGCAAGACAGAAGTATGTTCTACGGTTGCAGGCTAATTCCAATGTATTGGCAGAGGTGTCAGCAAGATCGGTCCTATCAGATGGGAATAAAACCAAAAGGCAGTTGAAACTACCTAAAATAGAACTCATGAAATTCGATGGAGAGATTAAAAATTGGTTGGAATTTTGGGGACAATTTCGGCGCATTCATGAGGACTCTGAAATTGAGGACGAAGACAAATTCCAATACTTGATCCAATCCACGAAAGTTGATAGTCGCGCTAGAGAATTAGTTGCCAGTTTCCCCCCTACTGCTGAAAATTACCCTAAAGCAGTGGAATCTCTTCAGGGTAGATTTGGAAGGGAGGATTTATTGACTGAGTTCTATGTAAGGGAACTCATAAGTCTTGTAGTGAAAAATGTTTCTCAAACAAGGAGGAAGACTCAACTTGCTAGTCTATATGACAAGTTGGAAGCACAACTGAGAGCTTTGGAGTCTATAGGTGTTACCAGAGATAAGTACGGGTCAATGCTTTTCCCTCTAGTAGAATCCTGCTTGCCTGAGGAAGTGTTACGTGTTTGGATGAGGAGTTCGTCAACGGCTATGAGGGATCAAGACAATGGACATGCCGACAAATTGACTGCATTACTTGGTTTTCTGAAGGGTGAAGTAGAAAGTGAAGAGAGGATTACATTTGCTCAAGCTGGCTTTGGAGTTTCTAGTGAATCAAGGAGTGCTAAAGTTAAAGAATGGAAAGAGAGTAGTTTAGCAACTGCTAGTGTTCTCTTTGCTGGTAAAGGCGAAGGAAACAGTTTAACGTGTGTCTTCTGTAAAAAAACACATAACAGTAAGGGGTGTTATCTTGCTCAAGAAATGAACTTAGGGGACAAACGTAAAAGGCTGTCTGAAAACAAAGCTTGTTTTTTGTGTCTGAAGGTTGGACATAGGGCTGCAAATTGTATTACGAAACTGAAGTGTCTTGTGTGCAGTAGTAAACATGAAGCTATTATGTGCCCAAAATTAGATGTAAATAGGGGGAATTATAAAGTTGAGGAGAAGCACCAGGAAAGGGGCTCAAAATTGCCTGGTGTCCCAACTACAACCCTTAATACACAAACTAGTGATGTTTCGGAAGTACTGCTGCAAACTCTTGTAGTTAGGTTGGTTCATCAAGGGAGAGAAAAAACTGTACGGGCGTTGTTAGATACAGGCTCGCAGAGATCCTATCTGTTAGAGAAGATTGCTGTGGAAATGTGGTATATTCCATCAAAGACTGAAAAAATTGAACACAGGTTTTTGGGGTTGCTTCAATCAGTGCCAATGATCATAACCTATATGAGATAGATATAGACGACCTACATCATTCAATTTCTCGAAAATTAAAGGTGTTGGGACAAAAGGAAATTTGTGGTGTAATCCCACGGTTAAACCGGGGCCCTTGGATGGATGAGATCAGAGAAAAGAAAATCTGGCTCTCTGATTTTGGCCCAGAGCCATCGGAGATTGGACTATTAATCGGCGCAGACACTGTGGGTAGTTTATTGACTGGGGACACAATCAAGTTGAAGTCTGGATTGGTTGCTGTTAGGACTACATTTGGTTGGACAGTGATGGGTCAGCTTTGGAAGACAACTGAAAACGATAGCACAGTGTCAATGGTGAACTCTCTGTTTGTGAGAACTGCTTCTTTGGGTGAACTGTGGAACCTGGAAACCATTGGAATTGGTGATCCTGCTGAAACACTATCGAAGAAGGAAATTGAAATTGCAACATTGAAACATTTCCAAGAAAATGTTAAGATCAAAGAGGAAGGAAGGTATGAAGTCGCACTTCCGTGGAAAGAAGATCAGCAGTTATTGTCAGGCAACAAGGAAGTTGCGTTAAAAAGACTGGTTTCTGTAACACACCGTTTGATCAAGGAAGACAAATTTGAGAAGTACCAGCAGGTGCTTCAGGACTGGGAACATGAAGGGATAATCGAAGAAGTTGGTCAGGAGGGCTCTCAGGATGTTGGGTATTATTTGCCACACCGAGGAGTTTTCAAGGAAGGATCGAGTACAGCGGTGAGGCCGGTGTTTGATGCTTCATGTAAATCGAAAGGAGGACTTTCACTTAATGACTGTCTGGAAAAGGGTCCTAATTTGTTGGAAGTAATTCCTTCTATTTTGAACCGGTTCCGTTTAAACAGGATAGGTGTGATCGCAGACATTAAGAAGGCGTTTCTTCAAATTTCAGTCTCTGAGAATGATCGAAACTTTCTGAAATTCCTATGGTGGGAGAACTTCACTGAGGGGACTCTTAAAATATACCGCCACAAACGGGTCGTTTTCGGAGTGAACTGTAGTCCATTTCTACTTGGAGCCGTATTGGACAGTCATCTGAAAAACAGTACATGCTTCACTGAGACAGCAGATAAACTAAGAGCCTCACTATATGTAGACAATTGCGTCACTTCCTTGAACACAGAGGAAGAACTCAAACAATTTGTGGATGAGTCTAGGGAGTTACTCTCGCAACGAAAATTTGACCTCTGAGGGCGGGAGCACACCAGATTGAGTCTGGAGGATGAGGTTCCCGAAGTGACACCCGTTTTGGGTTTGTGGTGGGACCCAGTGGCTGATACTTTGGCTTGTAAAGTAGCAAAATTAAATGAATCTGATGTTCTCACAAGGACAGTTTTGTCGGTAGCTCAAAGTATCTTTGATCCAATTGGATTTACCTGTCCGGTTTCCATTGTGCCAAAGGTTTTGCTTCAGGAAAGTTGGAGAGAGAAAATAAGTTGGGATAGTCCACTGAGTGAAGATGCCCAAAGCAAATTCAATAAATGGTTACATGAACTGCCCTCAATTGCTGAGATTAAGGTGCCTAGAAGATTTTCTAATTGTGAGGACAGATCCTCTTGGAGTTTGCATGTATTTTGTGATGCTAGTCAAGTGGCTTATGCGGTTGTTATTTTCTTGAGATCATTCAATGGGAAAGAATTTGAAGTGCAACTGGTCGCAGCAAAATCCAGGGTAGCACCACTCAAGAAGGTGACGATACCGAGACTGGAGCTATTAGCTTGCACTATAGGCTCATTCTTGCCTTTACAGTGAAGGAAAGCTTGAATCTAACGGACGTCCCGGAGTACTACTGGAGTGACACGTCTTCTGTTTTATGTTGAATACGAAGCGAGGAAGCTTGGGGAGTGTTCGTCACTAACCGTGTGAAAGAAATTAGAACATTAACTAACCCAAAGCGTTGGTTTCATCTACCAGGGACGGACAACCCAGCCGATCTACCTTCGAGAGGTTGCTCTACGTTGTAGCTGATTTCTTCTCGTTGGTCGGAGGGAACCACTTGGTTAAAGTTGGAAGAAAACAGCTGGCCAACGCGCATTGTAAAAGTTAATGAAGAGGAAGTCGATGAAGAAAGAAGAAAAGGCCATGTTACCAATACTATGCTTGTCTCCCAGGAAAAACACTGGTATTTGAGGTATTTTTCCAAGTACTCACGAATCGTTAGAATGGTGGCCTGGATGTTACGGTTCGTCAACAATGCCAGGAAGGACGTAGTGAAAAATGTTGCTTCAGAATTAGATTGTCTCGAAATTTCAATGGCAGAGAAACGACTGCTGAAATTAGTTCAGGAAGAGAAGTTTACCGAAAGGGACAACCCGAAAACATTCTGCTTTTTTAAAGACCAGATGGGTCTCTTCAGGATTAAGACAAAAATTACCAACAGAAAGGATGAATATGATTTCCGTGCGCCGGTGTTATTGCCGTCAAAGCACCCTTTGACTGAGATGATAATCAGAGATCATCATTTGAGAGCCTCTCATGCTGGAGTTCAGATTTTACTTGCTATACTCATGGAGCACTACTGGATACCAAAGGGAAGAAGAACCATTCGCAAAGTCATCAGGAAGTGTACCCAGTGCAGAAGATTCGAAATGGAAAAGACAATTCCAGAAACGCCAGCCCTTCCAGAAGATCGTGTGAGAGATGCAGGTGTATTTGAGGTAGTGGGAGTGGACCTTGCTGGACCGCTATACTTAAAATGCAAGAACAAGGCTTGGATTGTGATTTTTACATGTGCCGTAGTGAGAGCGGTACATTTTGAATTAGTCATGACTTTGTCCACTGCAGGGTTTCTGTTAGCTCTTAGGCGTTTCATAGCCCGACGAGGAAGGCCTCGTGTGATTTATAGTGACAACGGGACAAACTTTGTTGGCACCAACAATTTGGTTGGCTTCATTGACTGGAAAAAATTGTGTGCGGAAGTATCAGTTGATAGAATCAAGTGGAAATTTAGTCCTCCTTCAGCCCCTTGGTGGGGTGGATTCTGGGAACGTATTGTGCAAATGGTCAAGAAATTGTTAAGGCGTGTTTTAGGCAAAGCTATCTTGACACATGAAGAACTATTGACTGTGATTGCTGATAATGAATCGGTAATCAACTCGAGGCCCCTTACCTACATTTCAGAAGACTGTGATGAATTGGTACCTCTGACTCCATCAATGTTTCTTCAGGACATTCCCGTGGTTAATCTCACCAGAAGGTTTCAATATCTTCAACAGCTAAGGGGTGAGCTGAGGAGGAGATTCCGACTGGAGTATCTGGGTAGCCTTCTATGCAGTTCATCGGGCAAGGAGTCTGACCATCAGTGGAAGGTAGGAGATGTAGTCATCATTGGTAGTGATGACAAGAGAAGGATAGACTGGCCCCTAGGAAGAGTGACAGCTACAGTTCCAGGTAAAGACAAAGTGACCCGAGTAGTTAGGGTAAAAACATCCTCAGGAGAACTCCTCCGACCTACGAGACACCTATATCCTTTGGAGGCTGGAGGTGGGAGTGAGGAGGTGCCCTTACTTAGTGGTGCAGTTCCGGAGGCAGTAAGTCTCAGAAGTCGCAACTTCACCAGGAGTGGAAGAAGAGTAAAAACGCCTTCCCGTCTCTGTTTATGAACATTGTGTTTGATTTGCATCAAAGTTGGGAGGATGTCACGGACGATTACTCTTTACTCCTTGACTTTTGTGTTTCTTGTTGTTAAGAGCTTTGATACACAAGGCAGTGAAAATATTGTAATGGCGGTTACTAGAATATAAAGTTTTCGTATGAGAAGTCTTGAGTGTTTCATTCAATTTGTTTTATTGGTTATACCTACACCGGGTAGGCGTAGGTCCCTAACAGAGGTTATGTTTACACTCGTCAATGAGTTACACTCGCGGCAAATAAACTTACCCTTGAGTTTCGCATATTCATTATTTTTGACGTTTAAACAGCGTCTGTGGGTCCATCCTAGGCACTTTACACACTGAATTGATTCTGCCTTACTATCTATTATCGGGTGCTTGCAGGACTTACACTTGATAGCTTCCATCTTGTTAATTCAATTCATTTATTTCCCGAGAGCTTCAGAGAGAACTGTAAATTTAGGAAATTACAGGTATGATCTGTACCAAGTGTTTTCCCCAGGATATCCGTCCTGTAAACAACTGTAACATACAAGAGTTGTAATAATACATGATTTATTGCAAAAAATCAACTTGAAACAAACATTAGAAAAACACAACTCTAAAAAACACAAACTAAAAAAATTCTAAAACATAAATGAACATAAATTAAGTGCCAACTTGAAAAAATATACATAAATTAACAACGTCCATAATTTTCTGTTTCAGTGGGAGAGATACGCTTGTTTGTCTTTTATAAGTTCATTGTACCTGGGATAAAATTTTGATAGAGCAACCCGAATTTCTTTTTCAATTTAAGCTTTGCTCTATACTTGGATTTCATCACAGCAACAGCAGAAAACCCACACTCGCAAAGGTAAGAACTGGCAAACGGGATAACAGCACGCAAAGCCTTCTTGCTCAACACTGGAAATTCGTTTTCAATACCACTCCAAAACTCAAACAGGGATTGGGACTGAAATTGTGATTTCAATGACAAGTCTGTTGAAATGTCAATCAGCTGTTCTGCTTCTTCATTACTGAAGTGTTGAGGTATTTCAGTTTGAAAAGGTTCGTTTACCCACTGCTGCGCTTTGATTTCATCTTTTGGCAGGTAGTCTTCAAAATAACTGTAATTGAGACAAGTGCTGAGTCAACATTTTTTTCATTTCTTCTTTCAGAGTAAAATCGTTTTCTTGTAGAAACTGGATCAAAGATGAAAACATCGAACAATCTCCATTCTTCAAACTTTTTTCCCAAAGCAAAAGTTTCTTCTTGAATGCTTCAACTTTACTAGTCATTTGAAAAATATATGTATTGTTCCCCTGCAAAGACTTGTTAAGAATGTTCAAACGTTCAAAAATGTATGTCAGGAACGCCAGTTTAAGGAGAAACTTTCAGCAATAAAAATATCAGCCAGAACATTATTTTCTTCACTCAGAAACATGTGGATTTCTTGTCTCAGTTCAAACACTCTTAGCAGAGACTTGCCCAGAGATAGCCATCGCGCACTGCTATAGTAGAAAAGCGATGAGTGTTGAGCGCCTGTGTCATCACATAGTTTAGAAAAAACCGGGCCTTCATTGGTCTTGTTTTGATTAAGTTTATTACTTGTATCACGGTTTATAAAGCTGCACTTAACTCTGAACTGAACTTTTCTGCTGCCAGTGCTTCTCGGTGTATAATACAGTGTGTCCAAACAGCATTTGGGGCTTTTGCTCGAATGCGAGATTGCAGACCTTTGTAGTGGCCTGATATTGAACGGCTTCCATCAGTACACACCCCAAACACAGTTTTCCCAGTTAATATCATTCTCTGCCATAAAACCGTCAACAATATCAAACAATTCTTTACCAGAGGTGCCTCCTTCAATTTCTTTACAAAGCAACAAGTCTTCTATCAACTGTTTTTCATTCACATACCTAACGTAGCAAATTAAATGAGCGTCCTTGTGACTGTCAGGAGCCTCATCTAATTGAATTCCGAACTCTTTACCTCTCAAATTATTTATAAGTTGGTTGCTAATATCCTCAGATATGTCATCAATCCTCCTGCTTATTGTATTGTTTGACAGAGGAATTTTAAGAAGCTGCTTCCCTGCTTCCTCACCGATCATTATCTTAGCCATGTCAACAGCAGCAGGTAAAATCAGCTCTTCCGCAATTGTGTGAGTTTTTTTTGCATTTTGCAATGCGATATGCCACTTTGTATGAAGCTAAAAGAGCATCGCTGTTGGCTTTGGAATGTTTAGAAAAAGAAGCCTATTGTTTTACTGCATCAGTTTGCTTTCTTTGAAAAAACTCTCTTGGTTTCCCAATCATGTTTGGGTGGACAGTTTCTAAATGTCGTTTTAGTTTGCTAGGCAGCATAGATTCAACAGATAAAACCTTCATGCAAACTACACATTGTAGGCGCTCTTCATTATTAATTTCAATACAAGAAAAACCAAAATCTCAAAACTTATCGTCATAATTTTTGTATTTTGGTTTACGGCTTCCCTCAGCTGCCTCAGCAGTATCGGCATCACTCTTCGCAGAAGTTGATGCGGACGCACTACTTTGCTTTCTTCCTTGTTCAGTTTTATTTGACGATAAGAATCTTTTCATTTTAACGAAAAATTTAATAACTAACAATTGAAAAAACAGAACAAAACAACAGCTTCACTACTTTGATTATTTACTTCACTTGTGCGTGACGCGCAGAACACTTGAACACTGCCAATAACAACTGACAACTGAAAACAAAACAATAGCAGAAACAGGAACGCAAGCAGTGGACTGTCTGCCGAGGACGTACGACGATTTCCGAAAATACACGAAGGTAGTTCCGTTGCCTAGCAACGAGTTCCAAGAATAGAATGACGTGCTGGCCGCGATTGCAGGCTGCGCTGAATGTAGAGTAGAGTGCTAGACTAGATAACGTACACGGACGCGTACACATAGAGGCGCCGGGCAACGTTCACGGCGCTTTCCCAAACGCAAAAGCTTACAACGACAAAAACGTACCGAGACGCAAAGTTTTGTAGTAGGCCTTTTAGGTAGACAACGGCGGTGCACCTGGCACTAGCTCGCGGCGCACCGGGGCGCCGCGGCGCACATTTTGGGAACCGCTGGATTAGGGAATAATATGTTTCTCCTCTGAAATAAATTGAAACCCATGCTCTTTCATTTGTCATATATACAGATGACAAACCTGAAATCATTTATAATAATACGTGACTAGCAAACTAGAGGTTTTTGGAACTTTAAGAAAGTTTGTGTTTGTGAATTGTATCAGCTAATGTTATTAAATTACAAAACCTAAATGTTATACTTCATTTTCAATCCTGATTGCAGTTGTTACATGTATAACAGGAATTGCTACTTAGCTGTTTTAAAGCAAAGCAGTTTAAATAAATTAGATTGTAGGATTTTTAAAGGTTAGAAGACTTTATCAGTCAAAAATTGTTACGCATTTCACCAATTCTTTATTCGCGGAAACAACATTTTTTTTGGCAAACAGGAGATTCATTATATTGAACCTTAGTGAAGAAGTTTAATATAGACAATCTATTAAGTTAGGTTTATATTAACTATAGTCCTGCTTCTCTTATGTATTGCTTGTGACCCTTCATTTTATTTATTTTTAATGAGGCCTTCGTAAAGATAGGTTTCTAAATAGTGACACTAGCCGCTTGGCTACGCTGACCTTTTATGTATATTTCGTGAAACCATTGGCATGCGACATGTCGTTGGACTCGGGCTGACGTCCTTTTTCCTATGGACGACTCTTTATATTTTTCAAAAACTTTAGGAAAATTTTTGTTTTTGAAAGTGGGCGATAGTTGGAAAACTAAACGCGATATAACATTGTGCAATAGGTTAAACGAACGGTCTCTATAAGTTTGATCGTTATAATAAATCGTTTTTATTTTTTGAGATTTTTGAAAACACTCAAATTTTGAAATTCAAATATTTTGAAAACCAGAAAGTTTACAAAAATGTTTGTTTGACGTATGTGAATGGTCCTGACCCTCTTTACCCCAAAAATACATTTTAAGTCTCTAGGGTAAAAACTTGTAAGCAGTGGGGTAAGGGGCCTTCTGCAGCACAGCCTACTTTCCTACGAACTTTGCCGATAAGTCTCGAACGCATGATCGGATTTTAACGAACGAGGTGTTGTTGGCGTTGGGGTGGCGTCCTCTTTGCTAAGCATGTGTGTTGGTATTGTTATTTTTTTGAAAATTGTTGTTTTTGACATTGGCGCTATTTTGGAAACGTTGAATTTTTGAAAAACGTTTGTATGACGTTAATGAAAGGCCCCTATGCCTTCTAGGCAGGCCGCAAGTTTCAAGTGTGTAGGACAAAACAAAATGATAGCCTACTTTCTCGCGAACATTGGCGATAATTCGCGAACGCATGATGGTATTTTAACGAATGAGGTATTGTGGGCATTGGGATGACGTCCTCTTTGCTATGCATGTATTTAAAAAAGAAAAAAAATGAAAATTATTGTTTTTGACATTGGCGCTATTTTGGAAACGGTGAATGTTAGAAAAACGATTGTTTGACGTTAATGAAAGGTCCCTAGCCCCTCTAGACAGAACCCAAGTTTCAAGTCTGTAGGACAAAAGAAAATGAATTTTGAAAAATGTTCACTATTTTGGAAACGGTGAAGTTGGTATGAGTCGAATGAAAGCGAGGGGCGTTTGATAGTAGTCAAACAACCTGAAGAACTTGCGTCGTATGTCTTGCTGAAAACCTGAACGACAAACAGTAAAAATCTGCTTGGAGCCTGACTGAGGGCTGGTTGGCAGAATGTGAAATGTAATCACGATTCAGGAATGTGAGCGGACGGGACAACAGGCCAATGGAAAATTACAGTGACATAGAGGACACTTGAAGGTCAAACAATATGACAACTACGTCAGAGAGATAACAGAGTAAGCGACTACAACTCCTCCCCCTACAATTGCTACGGCCAATTGCCGGGCAAGAGCGGTGTTAACAGCTGTGGTGAGAGGAACAGAGGGGGCTGGGAGAGGAGGGCACGGGTAATAGAGTGTTGATCATGTTATGATACATACTCTATCATTACCTTTTTAAACTTTGCAGTGTAAACATAGGCTGTGTCTTATCTGTGTAAAAGTAATTGCATTCGTGTGCTTAACTCTATTTAGTGACCCTGTGGGATACATTATATATTAGAGGTAATTGTGAGATTAACACTGTTTGGTTTATTTTATGTTAATAAATGTTTAAATTATTATTGGTATACCATTTTATTGATGAATTGTTTTTTATTTTGTTTGATATAGATAATTTGCATGCCTGTTGTGGGAGACAGAAACCCCATTCCGCTTGAACGTACAATAAGGCAAATGCAGGGCTTTTTACAAAGCAAGGTAAGATTTAAAAAATATATATATAAAAACCGTTTGATATTAGTTTTTTAGGTTGTACGAAGGTGCTATTTGGAATTCATATACTCATGGTGGTTTATTTTATTTATTTCTTAGAGTATTGGAAAACGCTTGACTACTGTTGATAACTAGGGACGTGTGTGTTTGGGACCATTGTTTACCAGGCAGTCTACAGCTGAAAACTCTGGTGAGATTGTTTTTTTAATATAAAAATCATGTCTTTAGCCACTGCAGATAGCTTAACTTGGGAACCCCTTGAGTCCTGTTTCAAGTCAAGTGTCTGCTCTGTCCGCGTGGTCAATGTTGGTGAGAGTTTAATCCCAAAAGACTTTATCGAATCATGTTTTGAAATTTTTAAAGAACAAATTTGTACAGCACAAAGGTTGCATACTGCTTTACAGGTCAATACACAACTCTTGTGCGATTTTATCTATAAAAACAAGAACGGTGAGCATAAAAAACGATTTTATATTGGCAGTAAAATGCGAGAGCTTTTGATAGCCGATGATCTGAACGAGAGGTATCAATCCAACGTGATAAATGCCTTGCGATCAAAATTTGATAAACTGCAACAAGGTCCCAGTGGGTTAACGTTAGACAAAATTCATCATCTGCAAATCAACATTTGTCAATGCAATCTATAATTATATTTTACTTTACTATTTTAATTGTAATACCTAGCTGTAAGTTGTTGTATTTATATAATTCAGTTTTCATATTGTGATAAGAGAATAAGGTGTAAATAGTTGTCCAATACGATTGTGTCTCTTAAGATCTGTTATTATAATACGTTATAAATAGTTATTGTTTTAATGAGATATGCCGGCCCCGTGGTGTTGGGGTAGCGCGCCTTCCTCTCACCCGGAAGCCCTGGGTTCGATTCCCGGTTACGTCAGGGATTTTAAAACTAACGTGAGGGTTGGAACGGGGTGCACTCAGCCTCGTAAGGACAATTGAGTATCTGTCTGACAGTGAGGCAGCGCCCCGATCACGAAAACCAAGATTAACGGCCGAGGAACCCTATGCGCTGATCACGCGTCACCCCAATAACTGCAGGCCAAATGGCTGGGCAGCGGTCGCTTGGTCGGCCTTGGCACTTCATGGGCTGTATAGTGCCACGGGTTGACTTTTTTATTAGTAATATATACCTGTAAGTTCTTTTATTTTATAGATGTAATTTGTGACGTGTCCTATATCAAAACTCTATTGTATACATGTCATTGATCAAATGGATAAATAAAAATCTAATCTAATCCATGATGATATAACTCTTAGATCGGTCAGCTCTGGCTATAAACGTGCCTAGAGATAAGGCCGCCTTGAGCCATAATGAGGCTCTGCAGTTTAGCCAACTCTAACAAATAAATATCATATGAAAATATCCTAATGACCTCAATGCCAAGATTAGTAGTGAAAATAAAGGGCTAGAGAGAGTACTTTGAAAGCATGGTGCTGGGGTACAAAATGATAACGGGGAACGCTTTATTGACACCTGCCTGAACAACAGTCTGGTAATTGGAGGAACGACATTTCCCACATAAACTAAGTCACAAGGTCACGTGTGTCTCGCCAAATGGTAGGACGCAATACCAAATTGATCACATAGCGATCAGTCAGATGTGGAGGCGTTCGCTCCTCGATGTGCGAAACAGACGCGGTGCCGACTGTGGAAGTGATCACCACCTTGTAATGACTGAAGTACGACTGAAGATTGACGTGATTAAACATCATGATATAAGATGCAGCCAGTAAAGATACGAAATAAGAAAACTCCAGAATAAAGACACCAGGCGAAATTTTGTTCTTGAGCTGAAGAACCGATAGTCAGTTCGAGATGGAAGAAGAGGCCATGACAAAAATGGATAACAGTTGAACGTGGATCAAGAACTCATTCTTGGAGGCTTGTGAGAAGGTGTTGGGATTTCAAGGTACCGAACCAGAAGAAAACCATGGATATCTGATAACACGTGATTGACGAGAGAAGAGCGATGAAGGCCCGGATAATTCAATGCCGAGATGAAGAGGAGAAACAGCACCTCACGGAGAGGTATAATGAAATCCACCGGCAAGTGAAAAGAGGTGTGAGAGCCGATAGAAGAAATCAGGTGAACAAGCTGGCACAGAATGCCAGAGAACAGCAGCAAGAGGGGACTCGAAAGAGCAGTATCGCATCACCAAGCAGCTGTCCAGGAAATGCTTCAACGAACACAAGCCTATGAAGTCAAAGGAGAGGGAACAGCTGACTAACAGAGAGGAGCAGCTAAAATACTGGAAAGAACATTTTAGAGAAGTACTTAACAGGACCTTGACACAACAGGAACAGGAGGAACAAGATCTACAGGAAATTCCTGAACTGAAAATTAACACACACCCTCCGAACAGAAATTAAATCCTCAAGGCTCTCAAGAGCTGTAAGACGGGCAAAGCAGCTGGCGTGGACAACTTAGTGACGGAAGTACTCAAGGCAGACTACGAGACAACCACAGATATGCTGCTGCCAATGTTCCAAGAAATTTGGGAATCAGAGACCATCCCGGAAGACTGAAAGTAAGGAGTCCGGATAAAATTGCCCAAGAAAGGAGATCTAAGAGAATGCAACAACTGGCGGGGTATTGTACTCTTGTCAACACCGAGCATAAATTCTTTCAAGGATTATCCTCAATCGTACGGGAGCACCATTGGACGAAGTTCAGGAGGGAACAGGCTGGCTTTAGGGAAAGCAGATCATGCACGGACCAAATCAACACCTTGAGGATTATTATTGAGCAATCCATTCAGTATAGGTCCCCAATATATACGGTGTTCCTTGACTTCGAGCAGGAGTTCGACAGCGTACAGCGAGAAGCCATCTGGAAAGCAATGCCGAGTTATGGGGAACCGCGAAAGATCATCTACGTGGTGAAGATGATGTACAGATTATATAAATGTCAAGTGAAACTTGATGGTAGTCTGTCAGAACCGTTCAAAATAGTCAGGGAGTGCGACAGTTATGTTTGCTGTCACCGCTGTTATTTTCATTGACGTTGGACCGAGTTATGAGGGACGTGACTGAACGGAAGAGGAGGGGTATACAATGGACTCTGACTGACCGACTGGAAGATCTGGATTTTGCAGACGAAATTTGCCTTCTGACTCACACTCTCAAGGATATGAGCGAGAAGCTCAGGGACCTGGAAACAGAGGCTTAGAGAGTTGGCCTGGTTTAACATTTCGAAAGTGACACCACTAGGTTGATTAGTATGTCAGCAGTACCATTCCAGAACTTCAAACCAGGATTAAAAAGCTAGGCAGAACCGAGAATTAAACCCGGCCCCCTGGCGTGACAACCAGAAATGTTTCATTTACACTATTAGGTGTACAAGTGTATTCATTTGGGCTGATACAAATATTCACAGTCAACAATCCATCCTCTAAGCTCAAACCAGAATTAAATTGACTAACCCCTCAAATCATTGGAACAAAGCACATTCACAAAGTCCTTTTAATTACACGACTTCATAAAATGCACATGAACAAGGTCTATGTTTACTGCACAATTTGAAACAATTCAGTATACATACACAAAATGGGTGCTTTAATTTAACTAAATAATTCTCCATTATGGTAAAGTGAAGTTAGAATCCGTATTGACAATTGAATAATACTTAAATAATTATAAGCCTAGCCAATACAAGAAAGAAACCGATGCACATGTTATGGTACTTCAAGTGCCAACAGACGTCACAGTCTACAGATGTTTCTTTCAACTATTGACTAGGTGTATAATTCTTCAAATATTACACAACACCTTCAAGCTGCAAATTCATACAATACCATTGTTGTCCAGTTTCCTTTTTCAATGGCAAAGCTTTCAATTTATAAATTAAAGGTGTGAGTATAAAATAGCATCGTACAATATTTTGTCTCAATATAATTTTTATAGTTCAAAACTCTAATGTATACCACTGAGATTACAGTGCCTCTTTGGTAATATCAATGATAGCTACTAAGGGTACCTTAATATAAGGAATCAGTTTATTTACAGCCACATGAAGTGATAATTTTGCGGCATTCACAGAAATACATTTAACTCATATTTAATAGGGATCACACTAGACAATAACAGTGAACATACTGCCACTGTTTCATTCATCACTCCGAGAAGACAAATGTAAGTGGCACTGTTCGTGTGATGTGTCAGGTTGCATTCATAATCTACAAATCACACTAAAACCATTGGTCTGCGAGGGGATAGCAAGACCATAGATCTACACTGTTTAGGTCCAATAAGTGACACATGGTTAGGTGTCAGTGCATTTTCGTTCATTTTTATTGGTGAACGTGCTTGCAATTCCACAAAATATTCCCTTAATTTGGCCTTAAATATAGTTTTCGGAATCAAATAAGTACAGTTAAAATGTTGGCATGTTTGTGTTGAGGTGTGGGGCACAGTCTTCAACAGACAACAGGCATTTAATTAGGCTTTACGGAAGAAATTTGTGAATCGACTGGCCGAGTGGTACAGCGGTAACGTTCTCGCCTCCTGTGCCCGAGGTTGCAGAATCGAATCTGGGCACTGTCAGTTGACAATTGAGTGTGCGTAAATGTATGTGTAGTAGATTTACTGTCAGGTTTAAGATCCCCTCGGGGCAAAACCTCAGTATTTAAAAGGGACTTAAAATTAATAACATTATTATTATATGCTTGTGAACCGGGGGCTTCAACTAGGGAAACAGGATTAATAATTTAATATGATTATTTTGGGTGATGTTTCCCAGAAGTGAGGCACGAGTCCGTAAGATACCCAACCGCAAAATTTCAGAGAATGCCGATCATCATCATCAGATTATATTCCAGTTTCCCGGGCACTGTTGATAAGCCTCCTCCATTCCATTCTGTTCATAAACACTTTGCTCTCCATGATGCTTCAAGTGTTCTTCCCATAAGTGTGATGGCCATCTTAACAATGTCCATCCAATAATATCTCATAACTCTCTCTTGGCTCTAGACAGACTGCACCACTGACTGTCTGGACGAAAATTACTGATGTACTAAAGAGGTGTGAGACCAAGCCATTTGTTGATGGTCTGGAGAAAACAATTGGTCGCTACATGGTTAGAAGACTCTCTGTATGGATGAAAATTAATGCTTGCACTACAAGAAAGGTACTTTGGGGTTAGGTTTGTGTTTGTATGTAAAGTCTTATTTCATGTTCACCACTTTGGAACTAAGCAGCAAAAGCTGTGCCAAACAATAGCCTAATGTTAAAATGTTCAACTCCTATATCTTAGTCACATTACCTATTACTGGATTGTACCCGTATTCCCACTCGTATGTTCTGCTCTCACAAGATAAATATCTCAGCTCTCCACAGAAAATTGTTTTGTGTTGGTATCTTTCAACCCATCTGCTACAGAGTGTAACTTCGTAGCGCATGCGGATTGTCAAAGCTACGGACTCAGTCTAAATCATGCCGTCCCTTCTGAGAAACCTTTTCCATTATTGTTGGTCAAAAACTTGAGGAGGAGATGCCTAAGTCAACATTCACCATCATATTTGATTAAATTGAGTTGCTATTCTCATTACTGAGCAATGCATTCATCATAACAATATAATCTCAGAGAAGTGAACACTTACCTAAGCTGATGGGAGACTGTTAATCTACTGTGATAGTGTTAACTGGTGCCATCCCATCAAACCATGCCATTTCCTCTTCGGTGCGAGCATTCTCACTAAATATAAATAGAGATATTTGTCCCATAAATACTGTGGCTCAAAAAGGGCATGGCATAGTTAAGACAGTTGAGATAGCTTCTCTGAGGGAGTAACAGCAGATGAGGATTGCCACAATTCTGGACACATATCTGTCACCTACGAAAAAGAAAACTAATAAATATGAAAGATATGCATATTTCCATAAATCCTTGATCCCTACCTGTCAGTTATTATAAGTTTTTCGTAAATATGGCACACTATTCCATATTGACATATACCGTGTATAATATATATTATTAAGTCGTAGAGGAATATGATACCAAATGAAAGTAGAACAGGAAATATTTCTTCCGAAAGATGAGAATATATACTGGTATTGAATATATTGAAAGATTTTATCATTTTGCCACTTACCTTGTTGGATCGCTAGTAAATCTTTTATGTGCCGCATTTGTCGTCAGATTATCAATGTATGCGTGACATTTCACCTTTTCGCTATGACAAATAGCCTAATTAGAAATAATATTGATAATAATAATGATAAATTTAAGTAATCTGATACGTAGCACGAACAAATCAGTCAATTCACGACACAAACGCTTTGGCTAGTGCCAATAAAGCCTCGCCTATACAGGGCTCTGCACGATCCTAATTAGGTGTTGTCCGCCTGCTTTAGACTATGGAGCCTGGTATCCAGACACAGAAGAAGATCGTGTTTGAATGCCTTCGTTGGAAATCGTACGATTATTATTCTGTGGTTTCCAGACAAATCCACGGACGGTACATTCCAACATAGTTTTTCAAGATAGTTAATTCAGACTGATATGATCTTTGGTTTTGCCTGTACTTACTTTTTTGTTATGTCAGTCTCCATTTATACATGTTGCTAAGAAGACAAGATTCAAATTCAATTAAAGGTTACTATTTTCAATTCAACAACAAGTGCGTGCATTTCCCATTGATTTACCGTTCCATATCATATAAAGTTATAATAGTGTGCTAATTATTACTGAAACATATTAAGGCATTAAGCTGAAAATAGAACAATTCATTTTAATGTTGCAAAACTTAGATATGGCTATCCCATGAAAATAAAAAATAGTATTCTTCCCCCACACTAATCTATCTTTGTAGTTGGATTGGCCCCTATGGTGGCACGGGGCCAATATATCGGCCGAGGAAGCATCTGGTAAAATGTCACCAGCCGATCTAAGGCCTTAATTTTTAGTTTTAATTCCAGACACACAGCGCTAAAACTGTTGGAAGGAAGACAACGCTAGAACAATTCTTTCTCAGAATATATCGATAAGTTAAAGTTACCTGAATAACTGCTTCTATAATAGGTATTCTTTGAACATGCGTCAGTCAGCTGACTTCCCGCGTGTGTTATCTTCTGAAGTTTGTGGCCTTGCCTGACGCTAATTATGATACTGTATCCTCATTCAGGATGGTCATTTGGATTTTTTTATAGATGACAACGAGACGCTATATTTGAAGAGCACGCCGGTCAGTAGTTAGCTGGAGAACGTATAGATCGCACGAGAAAGAGACCCGTGGGGCTAGTGGCGAAGTAGAAGAAACTTATAGATGAAAATTGAAATTTTACATTTTGAAAAGTTGAAATTGCTGAACAATTGCAGGCTAGATGTTTATGAAGTCACCAGAAGACATTTCATGGAAATCGAACGAGGGACAAAGGAGTTTTGAATATTTATGGAACTTCACTGAGCCCTGAGAGCGAATGCGTAATATTTTTGGGTGTAGTCCAGTCGAAGGACGAACCAGGGAGGTGATTTGAACAGCGGAGCCAGCAGCCTACTACATCGGGCGCAGAAGAGTATTTAAGCGATCGCAGCCGAGCTGTGAGTTAGTTCAGTCTTCAACATTCGGAAGTCAGTCTGAAGATAAGCAGTCATCAGTCTTGGTCAGTCTTCAGTCTTGCATCCCAATTGCAAACTATAACCTACTACGAATATTCAGCAGACGACACTTGAAATTCTATTGAAATACCAATCTGGAATTGTTCTCTAATATAAGTCTACGATATAGGGCCATTTGTTTTATACAGATTGTGAAAGGGAATACCTTTTACTCAGTTAGGAGAGTTTAGTGGGGCCAATCTGCTTTGCGGATTCGGTTAGAGCATTCTCTATTGCCCAAACACAGGCTAGACGACGATATGGCCTAGCGTGTTGCGTGGAATAATATTCCTTACCCATGGTAGATCAGCTTTGATAATAGAAATCTACGCATTTGGACACTCACAGATCATAAGCGCATTGCCTATGAAACTAAGTGTTTTTGTCAAAGCTGCAATAATTGGTAAAATTCTGAAATCAACGGTGAAAATAATAACAAGTGTGAAAATGCGAAGTTAGTAGGGTATGACCACTGTTATGCTTTTAGTAGCACAAGCTACCATGTCAGATAATCGCTGAAGTAATCGTGGACTATATCAATGTATGAACGCGAACGCGAGTATGAACTGTTAAATACCGAGTGGGTAGGATTGATGTGGATTCGAGTGCTGAGGAAGATGACGGCGAGCGTGAACGGGGAAGCAAGCGACGTCATGCGAGGCAAGTGGCATGTCAAGAAACCCATCGAACCATGGAATTCAACCGAAGATTCATCACGTAGTAAACATCGGAGAAATGTGAGCTAAATCTGAACATGTATTTTAAACCTAGCGAGATGCATTTGGAACATTTCTTTTCTTTAAAATATCAACACTATTGGTCATTAGAAACAGGTATGAATATTTTCAGAAGAGTGCGAATTGTTAGGAAGAATTGTTTGATTTATGATAGACAGGATAGTAAAGTGACAAAAGAGTATTAGGTCAACGATGATTTTGTTGAGTGGCAAGCAGATGTCCTATTAGATTCGATTATTCGAATTCACATAAGATATAAATGCTTTGCAGTTAAATTGACTTCTGAACATTTCAAGTAATTTATCATAGGTCTAGTAGTATAAAAATTATTTACAGCATAAAATAATAATAATAATTAGATGAATGTTATAAACAATTTTGAAGGAATTAAGAAAAAATATTTATAATTCAGTATCTAAACCTGACATATTTTCCCACTACAAAACATCATAGTTTAAAGCAATGAGAAAAAGTGAAAGGAATGAGTTATTTAATTGGCAGAGAAAATCGGATGGAGTTATCCATTATACAAGTTTGAGATGTTGCACATTTAAGAAATGCACAATAGGAGAAGAACAGGAACGGAAGGTATTCGAAATAAGATAACGTGTATAAAATAGGGAAAACATTGTAAAATAATAGAATAGGAAGGGTTAATCGACCGAATATACATAAACATTTAAAAGAAGAAATTGTTTTATCACTAACAGCTATGTGATGCTTGAATAAATTTGTAGGAGATTGTGAGAGTGACAAAAATAACACTAAAGTGAAATACAAGTGTATTAGTTGTTGTATTTGAAGGGTATGCAGTGTACAGTGCTGGCATATACAAGATGATAAAAACAATGAGTTGTGTGGACACGATGCATCGGCCGCAGGGAGATACTATCTCAATAAGAATGAATAATATTGTAAGAAATGAAAGTGAATATTAAATTGTTAATAGGGAAAAGAAGGGTTAAGCCTTGTAATCGCCCCATATATTTGGCTTATTCAATGGTCATCGGTAGAAATCTGTTTATCATATTTGACCTATTTTACCTACGGACTATTCGAAGACGCCTGTTGAGCGAAGCGATTAAAATACGCCAGATTTGCCCGAAGTCCTACTGAATTCCTTGAAAATATTGAAATAATGAAATTAAAGAAGTTATCTTGAGAAATATAAATTCATGTTTAATTAATGCATTGGAGTGCATCAAATCGAGATGTCTGTGCCATAGTTAATGTTTATAAGCAATGAGAGATCAGAGATCTTCTTAGTTTAAACTTGCAGTGGAGAAATTATGAATCATAATATTGCTGCGAAAAATGAAAATGAACAATATTGGAAATTATAAATATGATAAAATTGATACTGAATTAAATAATTAATAATTTGCGTTGGAAAATAAAATGAAATCAAATCATAGAAAATTAAATTAATTAAATTTGTTAATAAATCGTTTACTAAGCAATAATAATAATAATAATAATAATAATAATAATAATAATAATACTAACAATAATAATAATTCCTTAGGATTGGATAATTAAAATTACAATTACGAGAATAAATTTATGTGTAATTTAAAAAGTTGTTTACTTAGAATTTATTTATGAAAAATACGAGTTACTTGAAAATAAATGAAATTACATCAGGAATGACATTTCAAAAATTTAATAAAGAATTTATGATGAAAATTATTTGAAATAAGAGTTGTAGTTAGAACAATATTAATATTTGAAAACGATGTTATACAAATCTTGATATTGGAAACAGATGAATCAGAAATTGAGAAATATTATAGACAGGAATAATTCTTACCATATTTAACAACAGACATCGAGATTTTTATTTCCAGTTATAAAAATATGAAAATAGAAATAGTGTGGTTTGAAATGTTAGAAATTTCAGATATCTATAAATTCGAAGATATTTATCTGGTTATGATAAATGAAATCTAATTCTGAAATAAGATCGAAGCCAAGATGATGAAAAATTTGCATTGAATGATATTTTGAAAAGTGACGTTGATTATTTTGGAAATGATTGTTAGATACCAGTGATAATATGTAAATATTCAAACACAGGGGTGAGACGAACTGATTATTTATTCTGAACCAGCTGATATTTATTAAAAGTGCGAATCGTGTGATAAATTATTTCCGAATGGATTACTAAATTTTCTGGATATTGATGAGTGAAAAACTACAATCCAAATAAGTTTGAGAAATACTACATGTGGGAAACATGATTGTTCCCAAGTGTTGATATCTTATGTTCTTCTTGTTGTGTGGGAGTTAATTGATTTTTTGATTGAGATTCAACTTCACATTTAACTTAAATTTAAGATAATATGAATTAAAAAAATGAGTTATTTTTACTTCTACTTTCACTTGTCCATGCTTGCATATTATCGAGATAAGTGAAGCCAGCATTTAGTATAGTTTGCGCCCAGGTAGACCATGATATATTTGATCTCGTGCTAAACTGACTTCGATAATTTGCAGATGTGTTCGTTTTACTTCGGTCTAAAAAGGCACAATACGTGCCCCTTTCAGCGAAGGGGAAATACTTAAGGCTTTAGGGCTGAGTGAATTGTTTGAGAGTGTATTTACAACTGAAGGCGACGACTTTGATTTTACTGACGACAATCCACCTAATGCTGGAGGACTGTACACGCATAGCTCGTACTCGATACCTATTTGATAGAATTACTCTAAGCTTGGGAAATTTATTAACAATTTAATATGCATGAACATGTATTCATATATAACAAATTTTACTATTTAGATTGGGTAGGCTGTGACATTTTTATAAAGATTTCCAATTAATTTTCTAATACACAAATGAAGCAAAATAGTGATTATTTATCTACTGTAGTATGCGAATAATACGTTTACCCGCTAGAAAAAAAATCAACACACTATCTTGAAAAATAAGGGTGGGAGATAATTTGTAACACTTGTACTTTCACTAAATTGGCTTGGTAATTTTAGCATATTCACTCATTAATTGCTTGGATCAATGGGATAAGATGGCTTTCGTCAAATCTTAACCCTTTGGAGGTCAAGCAATTAATTAAAGCATCTTCTGAATACATTTTAATACACACTTGATACACGAAGAAGGTTTTTCACTGCTAAGGGTTAACATGTGTGCCTTGAAAACCCCATGGATACCAAATTTGCTACGCATAGGCAACATTCGTATAGTTCCTCATTGCTATAGATCTCCTGTTAACAAATTCTCTTTTTGCAGCAATTCATTAACACTTGTGCTTACAAATATCCCTTATAAGCAAATTTGGCTTCACATATGCTGCACAGGTATGGATTAACGTGTATCTTCAAATGTGCGAGCAAATTTGGTTTGGCACTTGCTAGCTTGGCTTCTTGCCTCAATGGACTGACAGGTGTTTCTTCAAAGAGTTTTTGCCAGCAAATTTGGCTTCGCATATGATACTCTTCTCACCACTATGGGTTAAAATGTGTCGCTTCAAGGAATTTTTGAGGCCAAATTTCGCTTCGCACGTCGAACACGAGTACGACTTCTCCCCACTATGGATTATCATGTGTTTCCTCAAATTCTGCTTCTGGGTAAATTTGGCTTCGCATAAACCACACCAGTACGGCTTCTCACCACTATGAATTAACATATGTACGTTCAAATGGCCCCTATGACTAAATCTTGCTTCGCATATGCTACATGGGAATGGTTTTTCAAGACTGTGGGTTAACATGTGTCGCTTAAAAACATTTAAGTCTTCAAATTTGGATTTACATGTGGTACACGAGTATGGCTTCATACTGCTAGGCTTTATACTGCTATGGGTTAAGAGGTGCGTCTTCAAATTATCTTTGCGGGAAAATTTGGCTTCGCATATGCTACACGAGAATGCCCTCTCTCTCTTATGGGTCTCCATATGACGTTTCAAAGACCCTCTATCATAAAAGCGGGTAACGCAAATAAAACATAAGTACGGTTTGGCATCACTATGGGTTAATAGGTGGGTCTTCAAATGCTCTTCACAGGAGAATTTCACAACGCATTTGCTACACGAGAATGGCATCTGACCAGTATGAATTAACATGTGCCGCTTCAAATCATATTTGTGGGCAAATTTGGCATCGCATGTTTTACATGAGTATGGCTTCTGACCGCTATGGGTTATCATGTGTCTCTTCAAAGAACTTGATGAAATATACTTGGAGTCACATATTCTACATAAATAAGGCTTCTCATCACTATGGATAAGCAGGTTAGTCCTCAAATTTTGTTGAATTGTTAATTTTTTCTCAGATACAATGCTAGTATTATCTCCTCTAGTATTACATAAGTCGTATATCTTCCTTACAGCAGGATTCGAAGCATCAGGATATATCAGCCTGAAATCATTTTTATTAATATAATGCCGTACACTATTAAGTTGAATTATCCAAGAAGATCAAATAAAACTTTCAAAATCCAGTGATCTAACTTATGGAATGATACTGGAACTACATTCATTAATATCACTACCTGGGAAACTGTCCTTATTTAGTACCTGGTACAGATCTCATTTCCAATATTCGATGCTATGTTTTTCATACAGTCTGAATATTTGGAGTCACATCATTCCTTGATAAATATGAAATCCGTATCTATTTCAAAAGTACTGATTATACATGGAAAGGGGTAAAACTCATGCTGTTTGCCGAAAGTAAACTTGGTCATTGATCAGTCAAATAATTGAAATTATTGAATAGTGATGGAAATTAAGGATTTCTAAACTTTAATAGAAACATATAAAGCATGGTACAAAAATACATTTGCTGATTCATACTGCCAGTGCAAGTGTTCAAATTAATTTTACACCACACTGTGTCGCCTTAACAACATGGCTGTACGAGGATATGACTATTTAATAGAATCTGGATAACTGAAATCCATCTGAATTAGGAAGTGCGTGTTCTTACAGGTCACAGAATAATCCATACTATATTTCCTACAGAATGGCCATTCTGGCTTATGGGTTTAGGTGGGAATTTTGGATATCCAAATCTTGTGATTTCGAAACCATTTGGGCTATTATGCTTCACTGTTGAATACATCGGGGAAGTATAATTTTTTAGGGCTACATAAATTGTGAGGAGGTGAAGTGATCAGATTTAAGTCCAGGAAAATAGCAGATACTATATATAACGGTGGCTTGTTATAATAGACAGAAAGTGGTATCTCTTTAAAATTAACCACTCCAGATAGCGGACATTTAACAACTCTTGGCTCACCCCATGTGACTCCCGTCTAACCTCATACTGTAGCTGGGAAAATTAAATAAGCGATTTTCCACCCAATTACTAAATATCTCGACCTGTACTTAGACGTCAACAAATTTACAGTTTGCACACTGCTATTGTAAATTAATAATCGATATGTTTCATTCAATGTATCGAAATATCTGACAAGTATTCCAAAGGTTTGTCAAACCTGAAACAATATTCTAAAAGTGATAAAATAGAGTAAGAGATTTCATTTTATGCACTTTGTGCCCAAGTTGGAGTCACCAACGTCTCTTAGCGTTTCAACAGCCAATCGATGTCAATACTTTTTTATATCCTCCTGCTGCATTCCAATTATTGTGTTTCAAATACCATGATTTCATTATGAAATCCTATCTCAACACCTAGTACACACCGTTTAGAAACATGTTCAAATTATCCGATGATGAGGCTAAGATGGCAATGTCATTAGTAAATGCTTGAATGGAAAGTACTTTAATTTAATCTTTAATTCCACTTTAAATTTCTTTGCCGTTTCCTTCGTTACTTGCCATATGTACGGATTGAAAAGTATGAATGATAAAATTAAGTCTTACCTTATATCATTCTAAATACTAGTCTCTCTCACATGTCTGTCAAATCTAATCAATACCAGCTGGTTGTAGACACACTCAGATCATTGAATTTTATTCCAATACTTTTCAAACTGTCAAACAATATCTCCAATCAACATTATCACCAGCTTTAATTATATTAAATATGCCAGGAACGTTTTCTTCTCGATCTTTATTCTACCTTCAAATAACAATCTAATATTTAACACAGCCTCCTTGCTCCCAAGATTTTGGTTAACCGACTTGTCTTTACCTAACTCCGCTGTCATCCCATCCACTTGTTTATAATCCTAATAAGAACTTCGAAGCTTGTTTCATCACATTTATTGTAGGAACACCTTTCCATCTGTCAGCTCCTGCTTTCTTGACTATAGAGATAGTGGCATACTGTTCGATAAAAATATTTATGACCCTTTACATACCTGTCAAAGATCCAAAGTATTAATAAACAAAATAAACTGAACAGATCTTCAGCCCCTATGCATTGTAGCAACTCAGCCGGTCCATAACTAGAGCTAGGATTTTTAGGTGCAAAATTCTGGTTAAAAAGGAGCTATAATTTAATAGAAAGAGGTGCAAAAAGGTGCATATTTTATATGTTAATATTCATACAAACATCATCAACACTCGTTTTACATTGTATAGACACAGAATTCTCTCATAATGTATTAAAAATCTGCTTAAAACAAGTCCCAGAACACGACATTATTAAAATCACATGTCCAAACAACTGTTAAAACAAATAACATTTAACATTTCAATATTATTTTCAGTGAGGCTGCATCTCCGGTCACTAAGTAAATACTTATACGTAGAAAAGGAATGTTCAACGTCAACAGATACAAGGGGTGCATATTTTGTTTGCGGTCGATAATTTAAATCCCTGTTTGTTGCAACATATTCAATATCAGGGTTTTGGGCTAAGCTCTGTTCTAGTACCTGCTTAGCATTACCCTCCAGTACTTCCTTCTCATCCATCAGAAGAGCCTATTGTTGTTCTTACTGAGGACACTGCTCCTCCAATTTTGTAGTGGCAGTTGTCAGGAAAGAGTAACCGTGCACACTATAAAGTTCATCTTGTAACTCCTGTTTACGAGCTAGTTCTTTGGCCTTTTTCACAGCTGATGAATCATATGGAGTATACCATCTAAGAAATCACATATAGCGTTAAAATAGTTACAAATAAACACTGCAGCCTTTACCCAAGTACCCCATCTAGTAAGAATTGGAGAAGTTGGAAGAGGAAGTCCTGTAATTTCAACATACGTTTGTATCCTAGCAGGAGCCTTGTTTAGCAATTTCATAATGCAAGACAGAAATGTGTTTGCATATGAATATTCACCTTTTAGTGCTTCACAAACTCGATGCAACGCATGTGTAATGCAGGTCACGTGCTTTAAATTACAGTACATAGGTTTCAGGTTGGCAAATGCCAATATGTAAGATGCTTGATACGTAAGTACTAGCCACACTCGATCATACTGTATTCCTTCAGGCCACAATACAACACACGCATCATTGAAACTTTGCATTACAGTGGCATTGTTTGTTTTATTAAGAAATTACATTTTCAACGGTATGGGTTTCACTTCCTGTCCATTTAGCGGTGCTACTAAAATGTTTAGAACATATCTGTTTTGCCTATCGGTGGTTTCATCTAGTACAAAATATACTGGATTTTCAGCTATTACTTGCCTATCTGTTGTAATTTTTCTTCATGCAGAGGCTGAATATATGATTTTCGTAAGGTGCTCTCATCTGGAACCGACATCCCGGTATATTTCTCCAAATACGTTTTCATAATAGGATTGTTAAGCTTTGAGAAAGGAATACCACATGCCACAAATGTCTTTGCTGTTTCAGTAAAAAAATCAATTTTGTTTCTTGAATTTGAAGAAGCCATTGCTTCACCAATGAATTGTTGTCGAACTCCAACTTTACTATATTGTAGTTCCTTGTTCTTCACATGTTTTGTGCTACATATATGCTGCGCAACAAGAATACGTTGGTGTTTTTCATGAAGAAATGATAAAGGCTGCTGGACCTGTTGGTATGCAATGGCTGTATCGACTGCTAAAGTGTGTGTGGAAACGGAAATGTGTACCAGAAGACTGGGAGAAAGGGCTAATAATACCAGTGTATAAGGAAGGGGACAAGAAGGTGTGTGATAACTATAGAGGGATCACCCTCATATCACAGATAGTAAAAATACTGGAAAGGATATTAGAAAGAAGAATGAGAAGAAAGGTGGAAGGAGAGTTGCAAGAGGAACAGTATGGCTTCAGGAGTGGAAGATCCACAGTGCACCCAATCTTTAGCTTGAGGCAAGTGATGGAAAAGAACTGGGAATATGGAGAGGATTTGATCATGACTTTCATAGATCTAGAAAAGGCATATGATAGTGTCCCCAGAGAGAAGGTATGGGAAACCATGGTTAAGAAGAGACTGGGAAGAGAAATGTTGGAAATGGTGCAAGCAATGTACAACAACTGTGTTAGCAGGGTACTGACCCCAGTTGGAAAGACAGATTGGTTTAGGAACAAGACTGGACTAAGACAGGGGAGTGTGCTGTCACCTCTCTTGTTCATAATGGTGATGGATGAAATTGTAAAGGAAACAAAGGAAGCATATGGACATAAAGAAATTAAGTTACTGTTATTTGCAGATGATATTGTGGTCTGGGGAAGGAACACCGAAGAAGTGCAAAAACAACTAGATGCACTGAACGAAAATGTTCAGAAGTACGGCCTGAAAATCAGTATAGAGAAAAGCAAGACAATGGTGATGACAAGAGGGGAAAGACAAGGAAAGGGCACTGTGAAAATTGGAAGTCAGAGTTTGGAAATTGAGGACACGTTCAAATACCTAGGAAGTGAATTGATGCAAACTGGTAGGTTGGACATGGAGATTGGTAGGAGGGTACAGCAGAGCAATGCATTCTATCAAAGTGTAAGAAAACTTGGTTGGGATAAGGAAGTACCAAGGGAAAGCAAGGAGGTAATGTATAAAATGTACTATGTACCCATATTAACTTATGCAGCTGAGACTTGGACCCTGACGAGCAGGCAAGGGAGTAGAATCCAAGCCAGTGAAATGAAATTCCTAAGAAGTATGATAGGTAAGACAAGGAAAGACAGAGTGAGGAATGAAGATGTTAGGAAGGAAGTTGGGATGGGAAAACTAAATGAGAGAATTGAGAAGAATAAACTAAGGTGGTTTGGACATGTAAAGAGGATGGAGGAAAATAGAATACCAAGACAGATGCTGGAGGCCAAGTGCAAGGGTAAGAGAGCAAGGGGAAGACCTAGAACAAGGTGGATCGATTCAGTGAAGAACAGCGTGAGAAAAAGAAGTCTGGACTGGGACAAGATCGTGGAAGAAGAATTGTGGAAGGAAAGAGGAAAGTGGAGAAGTGCCATAAATACCCCGACCCGGCAGGAGCTGGATAAGGGGAAATGATGATGATGATGATTTTCATGAATTGATATTGATATATCACAAACGATACAACGCAGAACAAACCCGTTTCACAGTGGTCCTTTTGCACTATCTGGGCGCTCAAAATGTATAAAATAAATGTTATGTATTTTCATGATTTATGACGTTTTTAGTATCAGTAATGTCCGATGACCTCAGAACTGTGCCTATATGTCATATTTATTCACCCCCTGGAGAGTTAGAGACCGCTGAAGTAGAATGTTTCTTATCGCATCCTCAGCTAGAAGCGGAGCTGATTATTAGTGTTTTAATCTTGTGCTTGTAAAGACGTGTTTGTTGAGCTACCTTCATCGTTTGCCACTGGATATGACAGACCAAGATATGCTCTTTCTTTATTAAATTTGCAAAATCGTATACAAATTGCTGTGTTCATGTGATAAACGTTTGAAAATAGTGACTTTTAAAATATATTTTATCCTTCTTCTATGGGTTTTTAGACCCGGAAATTTGCAATTTTCAACAATTGTAGAAATTCCTTACATTAGACTATAGCCTATACCCTATTGTGTTGTCTATTGAAAAACTGTTTGCTACTTTTTGCAACTTGGGCTTTTTTTCTCCTTTTAGTGCTGTCGGAAGGAATTTCGCAGAAAACTCTTTTCGATGTTTGGCGCCATGCAAGTGGGAAAGTTAAAGAAAGTGATTTCTTACTAAACTATTTGATAGAATATACTAATCTGAAAACCCTTGGACGGTCTGTTAAAGATATTGTTAGAAACGTATTAATTTTTCCGCGCCATTAAGAAAAAAAGTAGGTTGCAAGTCACAGGACATCAAGCAAGTTTCAGTCGCCAAATAAAAAATTGACTGGTAGGGAACATTGCACTATATGGAGAGAGAATACAGGATGAAGATTCCACAAGTAATGTGGGTCGTCCTTCTAAATCCTTCGTAGATTGTAGTGAATCTTAGAAAAGAAGGAATACGAGAAAATGTTCAAGGAAGCAAACAATGGAAGATGAGCTGAATATGACTTGGTGTCATCCGATCCACTAGAAAGTAGCCTGAGAAGAAATCCACAAAAGACAAACGACCCAATTCCTTCTAAGGTTCTAAGTTTACTACAAGATCCGACATCAGAAACAGTATAGAGATATGGACTAGTATGGTTTAAAGAATAATATAAAAATATTTTATTTATTACGTAGAGCAATATTTGTATACATTATTACTTTTTTGACGTCATAATTTTTCTTTAATCGAATAGATGTGTGATACTTCAGTTTAATTCTGTACACCCCTGAAAGATCATATATTGTGTTAATTAATTCCTTCCCTTCTTAAGTGCTTCGTTGCACCACACGTTCAGCTGAGATAAGAACCAGATGGAAGGAACGGCATGTGTTTCGCCTGACTCATGAAATTGCATTTAGGTGACAAGTTAATTTATTACTGTGTTGACCAGAGATATAGAGATTGTGAGGACAAGGGAGATTAAATATGTTTTGTGTATTCATGGCAGTATTTTATTATGGTTACTAAAATAGTTCAATTGTTATTACTGTACCTACACATCAAATACTATTTGTAATGTAGTGCATTCTCAAATGAAAATTAGCCTATTGTGGCATAATATCTGTAATAGTTTCAAAATATCTATAGATTGTATGAAGCTAGGAGTCCAACATAGCATACAAATTGTTGCTGATTTCATTTAATCTGGAGTATTTTTCAAAAACCTGTAGTCACAAAATCACCTTAGGTCAGCAGCATTAAGGAAAGCCTTCATCCAGTCGAACATTATTAATATTATTAATACTATTGTTATTATTAAGACAAGATTAACCTCAATTCTTATAAATAAGAATAAGGAAAATGTTTAACATACTTTTGAACAGTTATTTTTAGGGTTATAGACCTTTTCCATATGCAAAGGAATTGTGCGCGGCCAGATAGGCTAAAAGGATCACTGTGCGTCGCTCTGAATACCATCTGCACTAAACTGCTTCGCAATATCACGTATTTTCCCGGCGTTCACTTTCTGTTTAGGCAAACTTGATTATGATTACTGATTCTGACAACACAGGACAATGGTAGAGCCACACACAGTCAAAGCATAATCTGACATGTCGTGTCGCCTACGTAATAAATAATACTATCAAGGACGGTAAGCTAATAGTTCAACAATCACTCACCAGGTAAATACTTAGAGCGCGAATAGTACGGTATCGGGAGTCTACGATTCTAGCGTCGAACTGAGGAACTAAATAGAACCAAGCTTTACAGGTGACATCCTCTCCATTTCCTCGCCTTTATTTATAGTAACGTTCGTTTTTTAATTTATTTTGGAATAAAATATGGAAAAAGGTATTGACAATAAGAAAAGGTGCAAAAAGGTGCAACCAAAACCGAGTTAAGGATGTTAATTTAATATTTTCTTTGCAAGACAATCAAAATTGGGCATGTTAATAGCAAAAAAAAAAAAAAAAAAAGGTGCAGCACCTAAAATTCCTAGCTCTATTCATAACCCATATCTGATAGTTCCTATCTACGCAGGTCTTATAGTGGCCAACCAATTCTGATTTCAAGAATAAATCTCTTATGCTCAGCAATTTCCTCTCATTTTTCACTTCATTATCCTTGAAAGCCTTAGTCCTATACAAACGCTCTATGTGTTCTTTCCATCAGTCTACTTTATATTCTATACCTATTAAGGTTTTCACCCCAGTGACTAATATTAAGGCACTTAGCCATCTTCAACCGAAAGAATTCTTAACCTTTTGATGAGCTGCATAAACGATTCCAACTTAAAACCTATTTTGTACGTTTGGACATTTCTGTAGTTTCATTTTAGGAGCTTGTACATCGTGGTCATTTAGCCCCGTGTACATGGTTTGTCTTTTGTTTGTTTGAATTTTTCTGATAACCTGTGCATTCTGATATCTGTATTAAATTGTGTATTTGGAATCAAGTCTAGGACTGGGAAGGAGGCGGTTGAGGCCTAAAGTTAGAAACCATCCCCGTGTTGGCCTGATGTAAAAGTAGGAAACCCTAAAAAAACAGTTCGAGGATGGCTGGTGAGGAAATCGATTCCACATCTTCTCAAATTGGCCTCATGAGGCTGAATGTACCCTGTCCCAGTCCTCAGACCAAAACTAAAATCCTTGCAGGGAAAACTATTGAATCCGAACCTCCTGGTCGACAGCCAACTATGCTATCCACTAGACCCAAATCTCTACTGACCACAATGAACTCAATTTATAAACGCCCTATATTTCCTGGCCTCATTCCAGTGTTTAAAAATCTGCCCTGTTTGTTAAAACCGTGTGATCAGTTCAGGTTTCTAACAGACCACTCGATCGTTCGTATTTTTCATCCATTGTACTTTTCGCCACTATCTTTCCTTATCTTTCGTTTCCTAACACAGCATTTCAATATTATTTACAACATTGACAAGCCGAAGATTCCGAAATAAGAACTGGGATTACAAAACGTACTCTGGGGCCAACACAAATTCTGATTGCAATCTAGTTGTTATGAAGTAGATGGAAAGGACTAATCATGAACTCCAATGCAAAGAATGCGAATTATTTTAAAAAATCCGTATAAGAAATGATTGTCAGAGAGGAAAGAAGATACAGAATGAGAAGAAGCTAAAGCTTTCCGTTCAATCGGGATATACTACAATATGAATGAAAGATGGAAGAACAAGATCAAATGACATGAAATGGAGAAAGCAGAATACAGAAGTCTGAAAATTGAGGTAATTATGAAGTTCAAGAAAGCTAAATAAAATGCTTGAAAGAAAAATGTGCAATGACTATAGGGTCATTAGCACTAAATCAAACAATGGCCAAGCAGGGGTTGGCCTCATATTGAGTAGGAAATTTGGACAGCGGATACAATATTATGAACAATACTAAACCTACCTGCACCACAGTGGTACAAGTCTATATGCCTACCAGTCAAGCTGATGATGAGGATGCTGAAAAGGTCTACGAAGAAATAGACGAAATTCTGAGATATATCAAGGGTGATGAAAATGTTATAGTAATGGGAGATTGGAATGCTGTGGTAGGAAAAGGGAGAGAAGGGAAGATAGGAGATTTCGGATTAGGTGAAAGGAATGATCGAGGAAGCAGGCTGGTAGAATTCTGCACCGAGCATGAGTTGGTCATAGCTAACACCTTATTCAATAACCACAATAGAAGAATATACACATGGATGAGACCAGGAGATACAGGGCGTTACCAAATCGACTTCATTATGGTCAAGCAGAGGTTTCGAAACCAGATTTGAGATTGTAAAACATATCCTGGTGCTGACATAAACTCTGACCACAATCTGGTTGTAATGAAATGCAGATTAAAGTTGAAGAAACTGAAGAAAAGTCAAAAGCCAAAAAGGTGGGCAATGGACAGACTGAAAGAGAAGAATGTAAACGAAAGATTCAAATAGAGTATAAAGGAAGGACTAATGAGAAACCCTTAACAAAAATCAATTGCAGACGAATGGGCACTTTTGAAGAATGAAATAACAAAATCCGCAGAAGAAAACATTGGTAGGAAAGAAAGAATAGGTAGAAAACCGTGGATCACTCAGGATATACTAGAATTGATGGATGAAAGGCGGAAACACAAGAATGTAAGAGATGAAAAGGGGAAAGCAGAATACAGACGTCTGAGAAATGAGGTTAAGAAGAAGTTCAAGGAACCGAAAGAAGAATGGTTGAATGAGAAATGTGCAGGTATAGAAAATTGTCTGAAATTAGGAAAAGTAGACACAGCTTATCGAAGGATTAAGAATACCTTTGGGGAAAAGAAGACTAAGTGCTGTAATATTAAGGACACAAATGGAAAGCCTCTAACAGATAGGGAAGAAAAGGTTGAGAGATGGAAAGCTTACATAGAGAGTTTGTATAAGGGAAAGGAGATTGAGAATCATGTAATGGAAAGGGAGGAGGAAATTGATGAGGATGCGAAAGGAGATTTAATATTGAGATCAGAATTTGATAGAGGTTTGGAAGACTTAAGCAGGAACAAAGCACCAGGCATAGATGATATACCGATTGAGTTGCTACGCTGCATAGGAGATGAAGGTCTCATCAGGTTATTTCACTCGGTGTGTAGGATTTATGAGACAGGTGAAGTACCCCCTGATTTCAAGAAGAATGTAATCATCCCTATACCAAAGAAAGTGGGAGCTGACAGATGTGAAGATTACCGTACAATCAGCTTGATTACTCATGCTTCAAAGATCCTGTCTAGAATAATTTACAAGAGGATTGAAAGCCAGATAGAAACGGAGTTGGGTGAAGACCAGTTTGGTTTCAGGAGAAATGTAGGAACAAGGGAAGCTGTACTAAGTCTTAGGCTGATTTTGGAAGGTAGAATAAGGAAAGATCAGAGAACGTTCATGGCTTTTGTAGACTTAGAAAAGTCTTTTGATAACGTTGATTGGACTAAATTGTTTGACATTTTGAAATCTATTGGAATAAAGTACAGGGATAGGAGGGTGATATACTCGTACAATCTATACAGAAACCAGACAGCAGTCATTCGAGTTGAAGGACGTGAGAGAGAAGCTGGTATTCAGAAAGGTGTAAGGCAAGGCTGCAACTTATCACCCATACTTTTCAATCTTTACATTGAACAAGCAATGAAGGAAATTAGAGAAGACTTTAAAGTGGGAGTGAAGATTAAAGGAGAAATAATTTCAACTCTGAGATTTGCTGATGACATCGTCATCTTGGCCGACAAGCCTGAGGATTTGAATGAGTTTTTGAATGGTATGGACTCCGTCTTACGGAAAGAATTCATGATGAAAATTAATAAATGTAAAACAAAAATACTGGAATGCAGCCGAAATAAATCAGAAACCTCTATGGAGATCAAATTGGCAGATGAAAATCTGAAGGAAGTAGGAGACTTCTGTTACTTAGGAAGCAGAATAACCAGTGACGGACGAAGCAAAGAGGATATAAAAAGTAGGTTGGCTCAGGCAAAGAAAGCATTTCTACAAAAAAGGAATCTGCTGACATCGAATATAGATTTAGGTATTAGGATGTCATTTTTGAAAGCCTTTGTCTGGAGCATGGCGCTCCATGGAAGTGAAATTTGGACTATTGGTGCAGCAGAAAAGAGAATTGAAGCATTTGAAATGTGGTGTTACAGGAGAATGATGATGATCAGATGGGGAGATAGGGTTACAAACAAAGAGGTATTAAGACGAGAGGGAGAGGAGAGATGTTTCTGGTGACTGCTAATGAAGAGAAGAGATAGGTTGGTAGGACACATACTAAGACACCCAGGAATAGCAAGCTTAGTTATGGAAGGAAGGGTCGAGGACAAGAACTGTAGGGGTAGACCAAGGTTAGAATATGTTAAACAGATTGCCTCGGATGTAGGGTGTGGTAGCTATGTAGAGACGAAACGATTAGCTCAGGACAGGGAGGCATGGAGTGCTGCATCAAACCAGTCAAAAGACTGAAGACTCTAACAACAACAACACATTTACATGGTGAACTCAAATCGATTTGAATACGAATCTGTTTTCAGTACGATGTCCGTTTACATGAGCAGTTTCAATTCGTATTGAAATCAATTTCAATACGGCATGTAATTAATGGGGGCTAACCTGCAGTAATGTTGGCTAAACAGCAAAACATGGAATACCCGTAATTATCATCCGACATTTTTTTTCACGGGTGGATTGTAAACAGGAAGAATGGATTAACGGAAGATTTTGATGTTGTTTGTTCTAAAAAAGTTTATCTTCAGTTTAATAATAATAATACAATGTTATTGGTTTTACGTCCCTTTTAACTACTGAACCATTAGAGACGCCGGGATGCCGGAATTTTGCCCCGAATGGGATCTGTAACGTGTCAGTGACAGGATTCAATCCTGCAACCTTGGGCAAAGCAGACAAGAAAGTTACCACTGCACCACTCAGCCAGTCAATTTATTCATAGTTGACAAATGGGAAAAGGAACCGATTAAGCGGTGTATTTTCACTTTCTCTGTTAACCACATTTTGCGTAAAGATACACCGGACATTAGAGGCAAAGCAGACAAAAACAAGATGTTCAGGAAAGAACATATAGCCTACTTTCTCCTAAATGTATGAGTATAGTTATAACTCTCAGTCCTAATCACCTCCTAATTTATTCCTATTCGAAGTGCAAATTAGCATACAGGATTTGAGCAGTGGCATTCAAACCATAGTTTATAATTTACCCTAGCATTTCGCAATTTCATCAGCAAAGACTCTAAACAACGTAGGTATTCATTATATTAACACCGACTACTTACAGTAATGAAACTTCGTTGCTCTAATAAGACCCATCCACAATGCGCAGTCGGCAGTCCGTAGTTAGTAGTTCTCAGTCGGCAGTCGCGATCAGCCCCGTGTATACTATAGGCACCATTCACAACATGCAGTTGCAGTTGGTAGCTGACAGTCGGTAGACGGTAAACGAGAATTTTATCCTCGACCGCCAACTACCCGACTGCAGCAATGCAATAGCCAATCAGAGCAGATCAGAAACTGACGTCGCGTTGTTGTTCTGTGTTGTGTACAAAGAGGATATAGGCCTAAGTGAAGTAACATCGCAACCCGTAAATTTATAATCTTAAATACACGGTATAACAAAATAATCCATCTCCAAATCATCCATATAGCAAGTTTTGAGGTTATCAACAACGCCTCTGTGCACAAGGAATATACGAATGTCACTGAATTATTACTCCTAGCAGTCGTTAAAACTGGGTTCACTAACTGGCCGGTATACAGCGCAGCTCGCATCTAGAGGGCTGTGGTTAGCTCCTACATAGTACAACTGAAGGCTGGTAGATGTCACTCCGGTGGAGAATGTTGTTTTAATTAAATGTATATTTTCCATTGCAAAAAGCACCATAAAACGCTTTATTTTATAACGTCACAGTACTCAAGAAACAATAAATATAAAAAAAATCAAGCAAAAGAATTCAACTCTGATAGGATTTGAACCCCGGCCAACCAGGTTAAATTCGGAAACCCTAACCACACAGCCAATCGTACACTCACAACCCAAGCTTTATCAATCAAATACATACAACGTATAGCAAATAATCACTTGGACTGAACGATTTCTTCACTGGAGTATATTTCAAACCGAGTTCATTTCATATTAACTTCATATAATTTTTATCAGTAGGTAATATTGCATGCAACATACTTAAATTAATAAAATATAGGTCAGAACGAGAGAATTTGTCAAATAACCGAGACGACTCAGATTTTTAAAGTCACTTCTAGACTATAATATTACAATATAAACTTTTAATTTCGAACGAACCACGTCTTTTAGAACAGATTAAACGATTCTTGGTTCGATAATCGGAACTGGTGGGGTCCCATATTATGGATTATAAAGTGTGCATAATTCATACCGCCGCCATCCTGAAATTATACGTTTGATGACCTTGTAGTTTGGGCACAAGACGCGTCCCATATGAAGGTATGCTTTTACCAAATTTGGTAAAGATCCGATGATTAGTTTGGTCGAAATGCATTATTACGTTTCGACCATTCGAGTGGCCGCCATTACGTGTTGGTAAAGATGGGGCAATATAAAACATTTACCAGTTGCCCTTAAACAGTGCAAAATATGTAGCAAATTTCGTTCAATTCGGTTTCACCGTGTTCGAATTGATAGGGGGGGGGGGACAAACATTCAGAGTACACACTCACATACACACACACACATGGACAGACACACAATTTTTTGGCCCTGTGTTGATCTCATAAGTCTACTTTCAATGTTTTTGAAGAAATCGAAAGTAGGCTAATACACTTAACGTCAAAAACACGTGCAAACAAACTACGCTAATCAAACACGACAGGAACACAGATAGAAACGAGGAATATGGGCAGAAAGTGGACAAGCAATTTGAGAGTCGGGTGACAGATGAGAGAAGATAAGTTCAAAAATATAACTCAAGAGCGAGCACAATAGCTTTCAATACGATCCGCGTTCATATGTTCCTGAATACCAGTTTGTATACGATCCTATCCCAAAATTTTACCACATTGAGTTTCAAGGTCCCGTTCACATGACAGTATTCAATACAAGTGTACTTAGTCGATTTGAGTTCGCCTTGTAAACGTAGCAAATGGTGGCAAATCCACCATTTTGTTTTACGTCCGTCCCCTAAACTATTGATTCCGTCAGTTTGCTTCAACACCTGACAGGGTGCGGTGGACAAATGGCCTGTGGGTGGACGGCATATGTAGGTGCTGCCAACTGGAGGAGCTACGTGTGAGAAGAAGCTTCACAAAGGTTCTCAAGAGTTGGCGAGAGAATCTCAAGGAAGTTCCAAAAGCTACTGCTAGGTCTCGTAAGGTCTAGAATTTCAAATCCTCCTGGAAAGATCAAGACTATCCCTCCAAATATGTAAGGAACGCCATGCAGCAGAGTTCAGTGACACGTGTACGACGGTGCAGTCAGTCAACAAAGTGGGCCACAGCGAATCAGCGAGTCATTCGAGTGTGACATAGCAGTTAAATGATACAATTAGAACAATATCGGTCACTCTCAAATCCACACCACACAAGTGGCTACAAGCATTATCCAACATTCGCCCTCTTCCCCTGCGAAGGCTGAGAGCTCTAAAAAGGGAATGGTCAAAATGCTGTTCAAATGATGTCTTACCCATACATCAGGTTTGTAATCCACAGAAGCAAGAGAGATTAAAATCTCGACATCCGTCATGGTAACTAGGCAAGATGCTTGTTGAATCAAAGTTCAATATGGACGAAACTAAATCTATATTCGATGTCAACAGATTCCTTTTTTGTAGAAATGCTTTCCCGCCTGAGTTAACCTACTTTTTATATCCTCTTTGCTTCGTCCATCACTGGTTATTTTGCTTCCTTAGTAACAGAAATCTCCCACTTCCTTTAGTTTTTTACCTGCCAATTTGATGTCCATCGAGGTTTCTGATTTATTTCGGCTGCATTCCAACATCAGCAAAACAGAAGTCGGTGCCTTTCATCTGGATAGTAGGAGGGCCCAGTACGTTCCCCAAGTACAATTCAGAGGTCAGCAGCTAGAATATTGCACCCAACCAAGATATTTGGGTGCTGTGCTGGATCGCTCTTTGACATACAAAGAACATCTCTGAAGAACAGCAGCTAAAATCATAACACGTAACAACATCCTCCACAAACTCTGTGGTACAAGTTGGGGAGCAAATGCGACTGTTCTTCGCACAACAGCTCTCGCCTTAGTATAATCGGTTGCTGAATATTGTAGCCCCGTATGGATCAATAGTGCACATGTAGGACAAGTTGATGTCCTTTTAAATGATACAATGAGAACAATATCGGTCACTCTCAAATCCACAGCACACAAGTGGCTACAAGCATTATCCAACATTCATCCTCTTCCCCTGCGAAGGCTGACAGCTCTAAAAAGGGAATGGTAAAAATGCGGTTCAAGTGATGTCTTACCCATACATCAGGTTTGTAATCCACAGAAGCAAGAGAGTTTAAAATCTCGACATCCGTCATGGCAACTAGGCAAGATGATTGCTGAATCAAAGTTCAATATGGACGAAACTTGGCGAGAAGAATGGACTGATGAGCTAGGACTGATAACTGACCCCTGCATGAAACCCCCTGGTTTCAATCTACCAAGAAGGATATGGACGTCACTGAACAGAGTGCGGACCGGTCACGAAAGATGTAAATTTAGGCTCCACAAATGGGGGAAAATTTCTAGCCCTCAATGCGATTGTGGCAATGCAGTGCAGACAATCCATCATATTGTGTCGGAATGCCCTTCACGGTCCTTCAAGGGAGGATATGAAGACCAGCAGAACACAACTAATGATGCAATGGAATGGATTACTCATCTGGACATACAACTGTGACTTTTACCGGAATGCCCTTCACGGTCCTTCAAGGGAGGATATGACGACCTGCAGTCACAGTTAGTTTGTTAGTTATTGTTGTTTTAAGGGGCGGAACTACGAGGTCATCTGCCCCTCTGCAGAACACAACTAATGATGCAATGGGGTGGGTTACTTATCTGTACATACAACTGTGACTTTTAGTTTCGTTAGTGGATGTTACTAGATATTTATTACTTTATATTGTACCGTATATTGGATTACTGTATCCCCTGTATGTTATACAAGATATATATACCTCTAATATCTCCTCCCCCATTCTCAACGCATGACACCGCCATCTGAGTTGGCTCATACGAATAGCTTCATCTAGGATGTTCATTTCTAACTTATCCTTTATCACTGCATTACGAGTACCTTTCTGCCAATGCTCCCAATTATTTGTCCCGTAAATCATTCTTGCCACACTCATACCAGTTAACTCTAGCTTATGTATCAGATATAATGAATCTACCCAGCTCTACAGCAAGGTCGATCTAAATACTGAGTGATGTAGGGAGAGTTTCGTCACTACACTAACTTCATTCTTACAGAATGCTGTACATCGAAAACTGAGAACTCACTGCATTGGCTTTTCTACATCTCGACCCTATTTCCTTCACCATACTACCAACCTGAGAGATTACACAGAACATATATTTAAAATGTTCAATAACACTGAATGAGGTACTGTACCCGATATCCGGATAGTAGGCTGTCAGATATCCGCCCCCTCAATCGGATTGCCAATAATCAATCGCACCGGCACAGCTACATCAATGAAAATGGCACTGACAGATACTATCGAGATTAGAGCACAATAGTTAACAAGAAATTATTGTGGAACACACCAAAATATACGGGGGTTCATACTTACCTTTACTTACCTCTTAAATTTATCTCTGGGACTGGGTTGTCAACTGGATCACTTAAAGTATGCCCTCACAATAACCTCCACCATGATATTTAAAATGAACCATAACGAAGACGAGAAACTTTAAACTGCACAATAATTTATTTCACAAAAAGAATGAATTTAACAAAAATAAACAACAAAATCTACGTGGCAGTCAGAAGCCATCGTCCATATAACCATGTCCTTCTGTGGGACTTGTATTCTCTACATACAATGTTTCAGCTTTCTCAACCTCATAGCAACGTAAAAATAATAATGCACTTGGAATGGAAACGGGATTTGGGACGAGACACATATATCAATTGTTTTGCGTGTTTATATACTTCACATTTTATTTATAGCCACAAGGCTATTATGGATACGTCCTTGGCCTCTGTCATACAGTTGTCCGGGCCAGCTGCAATGCACCTGCATCGTCAAAGTGGACTCCCCCTTCGTTCAACCCTAGCATAAGCGAGTTACCTCAGAGCTTGGCTCTCCTTTTCAAAACACGTAAATGTTCACATCTCAACTGAAATATTATCACGCAAATGTTTTAAATGCTCCATTCAAACACCAGTGGATTACTCCAACAATCCCAAATCATGTTTAATTGTTCAATCCACCTGCTTAATTAGCGTTGTTTAGAGTATAAAAACAAAACTCTTAATGTTAATAACAAAAGTTCATTAATTATTTATAACAATAATAAAATTGTTTATATCAATGTCAAACGACAATTGAAAATTTTATACACGCCTTTATTAATCACCATCATTTCAAATTATTATCAAAGACATTTACATAATTATTCACAATATTAAATTGTTTATATTATTTATACAAGAAATACATTAAACCACACATTTATCCGGTTGATAATTACTCAAATCGTGGTGATATAATCGACCAATGAAGGTTATTTATATTTAAATGTCAAATTCAGGTTTAATAAGGTTTAATAATAATTATTATTATTTGTGACAGTAACCTCCATTCAAAATCTTCATCTCAAATTATTTAACACTCTTGTTAATGTTAACAGTATCTTCATATGAATAACCTTTCAAAGAACCAGAACAATACATTCAGCGGGAAAATACTTCGCTCAAGACGCACAAAATTGCACAAAAATTGGCCCAAAATTCATCATATATCTTCATATATATGGCATAAAAATCTTCCAAACTACATACAAAAACCTCCACTTATAAATTCATCAACTTCATTTATTACTGTGGGAACCTCCTTCAGCGACTTTTACATGTCCACTGAACTAACGATTATACATCCATTGTTCCTCTTTAAAAATTCTTATATTCATCAATTGTATTAATGACTGTTATTATTTAACCTTCGTGGGTTTCATTCATGAATCGATATGAAGTAAAAATTTGCCAATCACAAATAAATTTAATAGCAAATACGATTAGACACTCCTCCCTGGTCTATCAAAATTGAGATTAATATCTTCAAAGTAACGCAGTATAAAAATACTATCTTCAATCAAAGTTCATCTAAACTGCATGAATAGCCGAATAGAATACAATTAGATTGTGGAATGCAAACATTATTGTTCCAATCTAGAATCGAAAAAAATTCCTATCAAATGTTCATTACTATAGTGTATTCAATAAATCGTAATCAAAGTTCATATTTCATAAAATTGTCTATAATGCAATGATAAATGTCTATGTTGCAATCATGTTCATAAGACGACTAGTATTTCAAAGATCGTCGATAACGTATTAGATTTTAACGCTCTAAAATCATTTAATCATTCTTCTTTCTTGAGGATGACAGAAAATTGGTCAAAGTAATTTACTGAATAGAATTACTTTAATAAAATGACACGCTGTCTGAATTCAAATCTGCCATAGAAAATCGTTAACTTTACAGTCAAATCGTGACTACAAAAATATGCAAATTACTGAAAGAATCTAAATTATCAGTCTCAACTGATCCAAAATTATTTAAGTATGCCAATGACATAACAATGTCTCAACAAATCGTAGAAAAAAAAGCATAAATCATCGAAGTGTACTGAGTACAGAAATATCAATCAAGAAAGTGGGGCAAAAGATAGGACATAAAATATGGGAAAATGGTTGCTCAGATATCGCTACAAGACTCAAATAATACAAGAAACATTCACGACTACCTTATCTGTTGATTGAAGTTCTAGAGGAAAGTTTTCAAAGAAAACTGCTGTTGGTTCCATTTCACCAGCGTGAAGATGTGCTCCGTCCTCGAACCTGGAATCAGCGTCCTCGGAGAATCGAACTGCTTCCTCCCCCGAAAATTGCACTGCTCCATTTATACGAAAGACATCCTTCTGGCAAAACTCTTCTTTGTGAGCCGGGTCCACCCTGGCCTCTCTTGAAAGTTCCCTGATGTTCTAGTAGGAATTCGCCATGAAGTTTATTGCAGTTATTTCCGCAGAATTATTCATAATCGTGGAGTATGATAATATTTCCACTGTTATCTGGTATAATTCAGCGATGGATTCACGATGCATGAGTGTAGTTGGATGTTCACTACATGCTCGCTTTTGTAGAAAGACGATTAACGAAGTTCCATGCTGTTATTTCACTCCAACGATATATGTCCCAATTGCATTAAAGCCTTAGCCTTCCATCTCAACTTCTGTTATAATCATTGAAAGCACTGCAAGATTATAATGTTCCATAGTAGACTGTATCGTTGTATTACCAAACGTATTCTCCAATATCACTGATGCACGCCACGTGTCAGCCGTAGTGTATAATGTGGAATTTTAAAAGTGTTTCTCATGTGGCGAGAAAATCACTTTTGTTGGCAGCCTTAAAGTGCCAATATCTTTCGAAGTATAATTGTGAAATTGTTCAAATCTTCTACACACCTCAATGTTGTACTGCCCAATTGAATTATAATAAAGGCTGAAGTTAACTCTTGATATCTTATCTGGTGGAAACGTTAATGTGAGCGTTTCAACTTCACCGAGTTTCGAGCAGCGTAAAATGGAACTGCTCCGTGTTCGTTCGATGCGCCGGGCTTTAACCACACGCTAAAGACAACTTGCTTCACTTATTCACTCGAAAATGACTATATGACATCTGAAATATATATGCGGTATCAGCGGTATGATCCGTATGAGTTCTGAGAATGAGTTCTGAGTATGAGTTCTGAGAGCTCCTCTCTTCTGTGCACGACCTTTTATCAACTTCTTAAGGGGCGTATCCATCCCTTCCATAGCCTGTTGCTGCGTCATTGCTAGAAGTTTTAACTTTGGCTATACTTGACGGATTTTCAAATTTCAAAAACTCAAAATTAATTTCTTCAAAATTCCAAATCAATGCCATAACTGAAAATAGATTTCCACAAATCTGTATGCCAAAAGTAATTAAATATCGTAGTTTCAGCAATCTCCGTCTTCCTTCCAAACTATCGTTCATTGGTTCGAGTCTCTCCTCCAATAGCGTAACTTCTTCCTAAGCACAATACCTTGTTTCCTGCGACTGCGTCGTAAATCTCAGATTTTTCTCGAACAAAATCATGACGTCACCAAGAATCTCAGCTCAACCAGCCTACTTGCATGAAGTCTACGTCATCCGTGCCTACGTCATGAATATCCACGTCACAACTATGACATCCATAACTTTACTCATATTTGCCAATACAGCCATCGTGGTCTCAATATAATTCAATTTACGGGGGCAGTACGAACAAACGATAATTTTTTCTATTATTATTATTAATCTTGATTGGTCACAGTGGACCACTTGAGTCGTTCCACAATCACTTCTTCTTTGAAAACTTGGTTCTTGCGATCTTTCCAGTACTTTTTTATTCTTTCAGATCGGGCTTTACTCAACTCATCTGAAATCTCCATAGGCTTTCTATGTGTCATTTCTGCAGAAAATTTGAGAGTTTTAAGAATGGTGTTAATTTTATTTTTCTCCTCGGCATCTGTTATCTTGAGTCTAACTGCTTTGAGATCTTGTTGGATATCTTGGATCCATTTTCCTCCAGTTTTCTTTCCTAGATTTCTCATCACTAGTTGACGTACAATTCTGTTTTCTGGAAGCCGTAAGATGTGAAAAAAAAAATGAAATTCTTTTCTTCTTCATTGTGCTGGTGATTGTATCAATCTCACGATAGACAGTTTCATTAGGGAGAATCCTCCAGGCTCCCTCAACCTGATACTTTTTATTTATGCACGTTCTAATGATTCTTCCTTCCGTTTTGAGGAGCTGATCAGTTCTTTGTTAATTTTTAATTTGGAACAGTGTTTCATAAGCATAAGTGGCTTCAGGGAGAGTTACAGTTTTATAATGTTGGATCTTAGTAGCTATTGATAGGCATTTTTATTATATGTTGACCAGGTTAGAGATTGTGCCTTTTTTCATTTTATTTGTTCTATTTATCCAAGTTACTTTTTCGTTTATGTTATGTGTGATATTTTCACCAAGATACTTAAATTGAGGAACTAAGTTAATTTTATGATCATTTATATAGACTTTATTTATATCTAAGGGTTTCATAGGCATGCTCTCAGTTTTTTCGCAGGATATCTGTAATCCTATCCCTTGAGCAATTTCTTGGAGACTAGTGATCTGAGTACAAACAACTTCCTTGTCTAGTGCTAAAAGAGACAAGTCATCTGCAAATCCAAAGCAGTTTATTTTTATTGATGGTTTTGTTCCAATTTTGATCTTGGGAGGGTTTTCCTTTTGCCAAACCTTCATGATGTAATCAAGAGCCACATTGACAAGCAGAGGGGATAATCCATCACCTTGCCTGAGACCGGTTTTTACTGTGAAAGCTGTCGATATTTCTCTCCTAAATTTAACTTTAGAATTTGTGTTGGTTAATGTTAATTCAATGATTTTTATCAATTTAGGATGGAGACCGTATGATCTGAGGATTTTTAGCAATGTCAGTCTATGAATACTATCATAGTCTTTCTTAAAATATATGAAAGAGATAAAAAGTTGCTTATTTCTGTTTTTGTAATATTCCATTATTAAATTCAGGCTAAGGATTTGGTCTGGACAAATTCTGTAAGGGCGAAATCCTCCTTGATATTCTCCAAGTTTTGGTTCCAGGATGTTTTTAATCCGGTTGTAAAATATGCGAAAGAAAATTTTATATGTGCAGTCCAGAAGGGTAATTGCTCTGTAGTTAACTGGGTTCGTTTTGTCTCCTTTCTTAAATAATGGATGGATTATTCCTATGGACCAGTGTGCAGGAATTTCTTCAGTAATCCACATTTTAACTAGATGTGGATGAAGATTTATAATCGTAGGTTTCTTACTGCATTAGAGGTAATCATTTATAATTTATTTTTAGGTTATATTTCATCAGTTCCTATTTTATATGCCATACGGGGCATGATGGGTCATCCAATAATGGGGCACCATAGGTCACGCAGTAAATATTCATGATAAACTCGTCAACCCAATACAGGTTGTATGCACTCTCGTTTCAGATCATGGTTCGAAAATATCAAAGAAAGTCTACCAAGGGGATGTATGAAGAAGATGATCTCCGGAGGGCATTAGATTTAGTCGCTGGAGGAAGGAGTATTAGAAGTGCAGTTGATGAATGTGGAATCAAAAGAGAGACTCTTAGACGCAAAATAAACTTAATGAACTCACAACCTGGTGTGGAATTTGAACTAAAACCAAACTACTGTCACCGAAAAGTTTTTAGTGATGATCAAGAACGTTTAATTGCTGATGATTTGAAATTGTGTTGCAAAATGTTTTATGGATTAACAACAAAAGACTGCCGCAAGCTGGCCTATGAAACTGCCATTGTTAATGATGTTAAATGTCCGGATTCATGGCTTGAGAAACAAATGGCTGGGGAAGACTGGTTGGAGGGATTTTTTAAAAGGCACAAGGATTTGTCCCTTCGGTCTCCGGAAGGATGTAGTCTTGCTCGTGCTACTGCATTCAATCGTCATAATGTGCAGGCATTTTTTCTAACTATAAAACATTATTGAAGAAGGAGCCGCAACTTGGGGATCCTTCACGAATATTTAACTTGGATGAAACGAAAACTATGACAGTACAAAACAGTGGCAAAATAATTGCTGAGAAAGGTTCCAAAGCTGTGTGCAAAGTCAAAAGCATGGAAAAGGGCACTCTAATTACAACTTGCTGTATTATCCGTGCTGATGGAAGCTATTAGCCACCCGTATTATTATTTCCTTGGGTGAATTTCAGAGATCATATGCTGATTGGCACTCCGCCCAACTCCTTGGGTCTTGCCAGTCCATCAGGCTGGATGACCAGCGAACTCTTTGCCAGAACAATGGAACATTTTATAAAATACTCTTACAGCACAAAGGAAAACCCATCTCTTTTAATATATGACAATCATGAGAGTCACATCAGTTTGGAGGTATTTGAGTTAGCTAAAGCAAATGGGGTCCATATTTTGACACTTCCACCACATTCATCTCACCGGATGCAACCTCTGCCATTGATTCATGGATGTTGAGTCATCCAGGGAAAACTGTGTCAATTTATGAAGTAGGCGGCTTTGTTGGCACAGCCCTTCCACGTGCTATGACACCAAGCAACATCACCAATTCTTTTAGGAAGACTGGTATATTCCCTCATGACTCACATGTTTTTAGTGATGATGACTTCCTCCCAAGTTCAGTTTCAGAGCGGCCCTTTCCACCAAGTGAAATGACACAGGAAATTGAAAACATAGCTGGTCCATCACAACCTACTCCTTCTCCACTAGAAGACCCATCATGTATTCTACCGAGGGGGACAGTAGCTGAAGATCCAAAGACACCAGCACTTGAAATGGAGCTAACTAATGAAGATCCAAGGCAGTTCAAAAGTCCTGCAGAAATTAGAGGCTACCCAAAGGCACAACTTCAGTCCGGCACAAGAAAACGCAGGCAGCAGGGAAGCAGCAAAATTTTGACTGATACTCCAGAGAAACAAAATTTGATAGAAAAAAGAAGGAAACAACAAGAAAGGGAAAATAAGAAACAGAAACAGAGGAGAAGACCAACTGCAAAAAAAAGGCTCTTTCGCAATGAACATGATTCCTCGAAGAGTGACACTGGAGAAGTAGAGTCTCTGGATAGCAAGAGCGATGATGATGATGATGCTGATGAGGAGGGGGATGAATCTTATACGATTCCTGAGAAAGAACCTGAAAAAGATAACTATGTGCTGGTTGAATTTAGGGATAAAAAAAGTAAAATGCATTATGTTGGGAAGATATTGAGGGTCATTAATGAATCTAATGAAAGGAAAGAGCGTGAAGTAATGTTTATGAGATGTTCAAAACAATCACGTGAAAAATTTAATTTTCCTCAAGAAGATGACATTTCAACAGTGGGACGTTGTGATATCTTATTTGTCCTGCCCAATCCTGAGGAGTGTGATAAAGAAACTCATCGTCAAATATCATTCGTGAAATTCCCTGTAAAATTAAGTTAATTCAATATGCGCTAGAAAGACAGCTCTTATTCTAAATTCACATGTCACAAGTTTTGTATTCCATATCAATGATCATTTGTCGACCTTTCAGTGACCAATACAGTTTTAATAACGTCTTTCTTACTTTTTTGTAGTTATGTTCTAATCATGTGTTTTATGATTTCATTTGTAGTTATCCTTCATTTATGTGTTTCTTATTACTTCTGTTATAATAATGTTCTTCTATATTCAGCAAAAATGCTTGGATTATATTAAATTTCCTTTTCAACTTCCTTTATGGAAATTTCTTGACCAAACCTACTTCTTGCCTGTACGACCCATTGTGCCCCACTGACTGGCTCATAGTACCCCAGGGATGGGGCACCATGAGTCATTCATTACGAAATGTACTTGTTCTCCTTTCTGAAAAACCAAGCAATATTAAACTAATGTACACTGAATTTTAAAATATAGATGATCCATTAATTATAAAACAAAAACTAGACAGATAATGTTATATTTAAAATAACTTTTGAGGGTGTACATTTTAGTGGCTCATGGTGCCCCGGTCTCCCCTACATGTGTCCGCCATTATGCATGTGATTATCGTCAAATACAGCATTGCCAACCCCGCGCATTCGGTACTATGTTATATCCGGTATCGTAACTCAAAAGAGCGCCGTCACGTTAATGTGGAAGTGCGCCAAGTGTCAGTCTTAAGTTGGACACGGATTGTGCGTGTTGCGAGTTGACAATCCCCAATTTCAATAGAAAATATCATTACCATCAATAATTTTCATCCAAACCAATGGTTTTTGCCTAGCCCAGTATTTTAATCCAGACCAATGGTTTTTGCCTAGACCAATAATTGTTAGGTTCAATCTAATCCAAATCTTCGTTTTGTCCAATTCAATGGGTTTTGACAATGGTATTAGCCTGCAGGCTGTGTTAGCTATATATACATCCCTAGATTTTGTCAAGCACCAATAATCTTTCATTAGTGTAGTGTATTTTGTATCAAACGTGTTCGTAACAATGTGTGCGCCTCGGCGTGAGCCGTTAAGTGCACCATGATGACAGTTAAACGAAATTCAGGCGCGCTCGGAACTTGGCTGCCGTTGTTAACAGAGCAATCAATAAATACACATATTTACATGATTTCGCACATATTTCAGGTGCAGTAGTGACCATGGTAACTAATTTGAATTGGTTTTGTCCCCCAGAAGGTGAAACAGAGTATGAAAACGCCACGATGACGTCTGATACAAGTGTAAAAGCCACGTTCTGGTCTCATTCAGAATTAATAATTATTCCACCAGCTCCTATTTTGTTCCTTCCACCTGGCATTCTATTTTCTTGCATTTCTTTATTTCTTCCCAATCGGCAAATGAAATGTTGATCTTCATACCATACTCCCTCCATTTCGGTTCAAGTTCAAACATATTGGCTTTCAACCTTTTGACGGAGTCCGTCATTACAACCAGGTCATCCGAATAGGCCAGATTGCTTACCTTGAAATTCACCCAGCCAGTTGATGCACTTCAAGAAATGGTCATATATAAAATACAGTAGTGGTTTAATCCTTGCCTCACTCCTGTACAAACCTTGAACCAAGAAATCATCCTATCATAAACTCTCACTGCAATCTGACTATCAAAATAAATACTTTTGATTCCCTGTTGCAGCCTTCCTTCGATACAATAATCCCTCAGGATGCTAGGCATCTACTCCCTGGGAGCTCTAGCATACGCTTTCCCTAGTTACATTTAACACAACTGTCAATTCCTCTCGTAGCATTTCTCAATAAGTTGGCACATACTCAAATTTTGATCTTGACATCCTCGTTGTGGTATAAAGCTATCCTGATTTTCATCCATCTTACTCTCGGCCAATGATCGAACTCTCCTTTCTACAATGACTGAGTACACTTTGTCTGGGACACTTATCAAAGAAATCCACCTATAATTATTGCAATCTTACCTGTTAGTTTGCTTATAAATTGGTGTGATTACTGCTTTCCTCTAGTCAGAGGGTACATTTCCTAATCCCCATGCCAATTCGATTATCCTATGCAACCATTTCAGCCCTGCTTTCCCACAATACTTAATAATTTCTGACTGAAATGCATCAACACCTGCAGTTTTGCAACATTCTTGTTTATTAACCACCGTCACTACTTCTTCAACCGTGATCCTGCCCAAGTCCTGATTCTCCTCCTGCATAATCTCAAAGTGTGTTACTTTGCCAGATAAGTCTACATTAAGGGGAGGTATCAGTGAATTTTTCAAGTTTCACAGTTTTCATCATAACATTACCAAATTTTAATCCCTTACATAGAGAGTTGCTGGCCCCTATTGTTGTAATTTATATTTATATAGCTTCATTAGTCTTTGGGTTATTGAACATTTTTGTATTAAAAAAGTGGTCCCATAAAAAAGACCCTTCCATCAAAGGTATTGTTTGACCAAGCTGATTGTCTTTCTGCATATAGTTCCAATTTATAGGAACAATAATTGCTCTGGGCTATGGGGTTAGATGGATACTGTTCTCTTCAAAAATATCTAAACTATCATTTCAAATATTTTGGAAAATTCAGCATTATTAATTTAAATCTACCTATCCAAATTATATTATACCTCAAAGCAGTTCAAACCCCAAAGCCAATTTACATAACTGTACCATTAGCAACTATTCTACCAAATTACAACAATATGAGATAAGAATTGCACCACAAGGAGCATATTGTACACACCAAAACATTGAAAAATAGCTATGCGAGAAAGAGGCAAGTTAATAGTTACTCACTCAGATTTGCCCTCCTCCTTATGCTTCCTGTTCACATTTCCTCGCTTTTTCTTCCGTAAATATTTTCCGCCATTTAACATGTCTCCTGGTCAATTCCCCGTGGTCGAGGTCCCTCTTGTACATTATTATTATAAAAAGCACCTCAAATGTTTAAATGTCATGCAGGATGATACAAAAAGGCCTCTACAAGCTTAACAATAACCGGAATGACAAATATAAAATCATTTTTGAAAGAGGAAGAATTGGGCTATTTTGTATGAAAAAAAAACCGAGGTTTTGTTTTAAAATCAGCAAAATTCAGTCACACTTCCCCTTAAGTGGTAGTTTGATATTATATATACAAGTTGGTAACCATTCCAGATAAACCACACCATAAAGCGCATACTAATCCATTTGTCAGCACACCACCGCACGCCTTGTTCTAACGCCCTACCATTCTACTGCCACAATTTAATCCGTATGTATACTTTTCATCAACGAACAGCTTAATCCCACTCCTCCGAAATAGTATTATAAAATATTGACCTGGATTTACACTCCCAACATGTTTACATTATGCACACCGTTATTCCAATTATTTTCTGGTGCTGGAAATATTGCTATACCAGTTTCGGGCCTCTTAATGTTTGTTCGGTTTTAATGCGGGTTAAAATGTGTGCTTCGGTGCCGATGATTACTGCATTAAGGCGATGGCGTAGCATTTACTTTTGAATTTTAAAGTCCAGCTATTTATCCTTGTGTTTTGGATTAAAGTTCAAGCCTAGTTGAAGTGATTTTGTTCCTATGTGAATTAAAATCGTTGATGGCTCATGAAGTAACATTATCATGATTTAGTAACCTTGGTTACAAAAGGTCAAAACGGGTTGAGGACAAGTGAACACACAAGGGGAGGTTTAAAGTAGTGGATGTTGCTTAAAAAGGCATTTATTACCTTAATACTGCGGCATATGTATTTTCTTCAAGCAGATGAGTGTTTTCTCCACAAGACAAACAGTCATCAACCAGCCGACTAACTTGTCTAAAATACTTCCGGACACTGATAACTCCGAATAATAATTAGAGGGCTAGTAAGGAGGAAGTTAATATCAATAATGTATCTACTTTGATGAGACCAGCAGTAATCTTATCTTATATATATATAAAAAGGAATGTCTGTCTGTTCGTCTTTTATGCGTTCATAAACCATTCATCCGATTGCTATCAAATTTTGGCGAGTTGTTGTGCACAGTCCCGGGAAAGTTATAGGCGTAGTAAATCCAATTTACAATAGATGGAGCACGAGTAGCTTCAACAAAATGGCGTGCATTTGTTTCAAGAAAGTCCCACATTCGTTCATATACCATTCATCCCGTTGCGATGAAACTTGGGTGAGATGTTCTGTACACTTCAGGTAAGGTTTCTGGCTTAGTAAATCCACTTAAGAATAGGTAGCGCACGAGTAGATTCAACAAATGAGCGACGACGGGCGAAGCGTTTCAACAAAGTCCCGTATGCGTTCATATACCATTCGTCCGATTGCGATGAAAATTGGATGAGATATTATTTACACTCCAGGGAAGGTTTCAGGCTTAGTAAATCCATTTTACAATAGGTAGCGCTCGAGTAGATTCAACAAATAAGTGACGACGCGCGAAGCGTTTCAAAGACGTCCCGTATGCGTTCATATACCATTCGTCCGATAGCGATGAAACTTGGGTGAGATGTTGTGTACACTCCAGGGAAGGTTTCTGGCTTAGTACATGCGTTTTAAAGCAGGTAGCGCATGAGTAGATTCATCTTTTGAGCGACGACACACGAATCGTTTCAATAAAGTCCCGTATGCATTCATATGCTTTTCATCAGATCGTGATGAAACTTTGATGAGTTATTGTGTACACGCCAGGGAAGGTTTTCGACTTAGCAACTCCATTTTTTAATATTTTCCGCACAAGTAGATGCAACAAATGAGTAACGATGCATGAAGCGTTTCAACAAAATCCTGTATGCGTTCATATACCATTCATCGATTGCGATGGAACTTTGAGTTATTGTGCACACTCCCGGGATATTTATAGGCGTAGTTAATCCAATTTACAATAGATAGCGCGCGAGTAGTTTAAACAAATGAGTGATGGCGTTGCGTTCATACACAATTCATCCGATTGCGATCAAATTTTGGTGAGTTGTTGTGTACACTCCCGAGAAAGTTATAGGCATAGTAAACCCAATTTACAATAGATAGCGCGTGAGTAGCTTCAACAAAATTAAGTGCGATTCGTTTCAAAAAATCCCCACTGCGTTCATACACCATTCATCCGATTGCGATGAAACTTTGGTGAATCGTTGAGTACACTCCAGGGAAGATTTCAGGCTTAGTAAATCTGTTTTAAAATACGTAGCGCTTGAGTAGATTTAACAAATGAGTGACGGCACGCGAATCGTTTAAACAAAATCCCGTATGCGTTTATAGGCTATTCATCCGATTGCGATGAAACTTTTATTTGTTGTTGTGTACACGCCAGGGGAGGTCTTCAACTTAGTAAATCGATTTTACAATATTGGTAGAGCACGAGTAGATTCAACAAATGAGCGACGACCTGCGAAGCGTTTCAACAAAGGCCCGAATGCGTTCAAATACCATTCGTCCGATAGCGATGAAACTTGGGTGAGATGTTGTGTACACTCCATGGAGATTTCTGGCTTAGTATATGCACTTTACAATAGGTAGCGCACGAGTAGATTCAACAATAGGTAGCGCACGAGTACATTCAACAATAGGTAGCGCACGAGTAGATTCAACAAATGAGGACAACACGCGAATCGTTTCAACAAAGTACCGTATGGTTTCATATACCATTCATCCGACTGCGATGAAACTTTGGGGGATCGGTGAGTACACTCCAGGGAAGGTTTCAGGCTGAGTAAATCCATTTTACAATAAGTAGCGTACGAGTAGATTCAACAAATGAGTGACCGCAAGCGAATTGTTTAAACAAAATCCCATATGCGTTCATATGCAATTCATCCAATTGCGATGAAACTTTGATGAGTTATTGTGTACACGCCAGGGAAGGGTTTCGACTTAGTCAATCCATTTTACCATACTTAGCGCACGAGTAGATGCAACAAATGAGTGAAGACGCTTGAAGCGTATCCTGTATGCGTTCATACAGTATACCATTCATCGATTGCGTGGAATCATTGATGAGTTGTTGTGTGCACTTACGTGTAGGTTTCTAACTTAGTAAATCCACTTCACAGTAGGTAGCGAACGAGTTGTTTCAACAAATGAGTGACAGCACACGAATCGTATAAATGGAATTTCGTATGCATTCATATGCCATTCATGCGATTGCAATGAAACATTGGTGAGTTGTTGTGGACGTTCCCATGAATGTTTCTAATTTAGTTAATCAATTTTACGATAGTTTGGAGACAGTTAGCGGAAGTTTAAAGAAAGAGTTGTGTATTCAAAAGCACTTCAAGAAACAAAATTACAACGCGAACACTTTCTTTGATTGACGTTGCAACGCATGCCGGGTTCAGCTAGTATATACATAAAAAGGAATGTCTGTCTGTTCGTCTTTTATGCGGTCATTAACTATTCATCCGATTGCGATCAAATTTTGGTTAGTTGTTGTACACACTTTCGGAATGTTCATAGGCATAGTCAATCCATTTCACAATAGAAAGCGCGCGAGTAGTTTAACAAATGCGTATTGGCAATGCGTTCATATACAATTCATCCGATTTCGATCAAATTTTGCTGAGTTGTAGTGCACACTCCCGAGAAATTTATAGGCGTAGTAAATCCAATTTACAATAGAAGGCACACGAGTAGCTTGAACTAAATGGCGTGCGATTCGTTTCAACAAAGTCTCACACGCATTCATATATCATTCATCCCATTGCGATGAAACTTGGGTGAGATGTTGTGTACACTTCAGGGAAGGTTTTGGGCTTAGTAAATCCAATCTAAAATAGGAAGCGCACGAGGAGATTCAACAAATGAGCGACGACGCGCGAAGCGTTTCAACAACGTCCAGTATACGTTAATATACCATTTGTCCGATAGCGATGAAACTTGGGTGAGATGTTGTGTACTCTCCAGGGAAGGTTTCTAGCTCAGTGAATCCATTTTACAATAGGTAGCGCACAAGTAGATTCAACAAATGTGCGACGACGTGTGAAGCGTTTCAACAAAGTCCCGTATGCGTTCATATACCATTCGTCCGATACCAATGAAACTTGGTGAGATGTTGTGTACACTTTATGGAAGGTTTCTGGCTTAGTAAATCCACTTTACGATTAGTAGGGCACGAGTAGATACAACAAATGAGCGACGACGCGCAAAGCGTTTCAACAACGTCCCGGATGCGTTCATATACCAATCGTCCGATAGCGACGAAAGTTGGGTGAGATGTTGTGTACACTCCAGGGAAGGTTTCTTGCTCAGTGAATCCATTTTACAATAGGTAGCGCACGAGTAGATTCAAGAAAAGAGCGACGACGTGCGAAGCGTTTCAACAAAGTCCCGTATGCGTTCATATACCATTCGTCCGATATCGATGAAACTTGGTTGAGATATTATGTACACTCCTGGGAAGGTTTCAGGCTTAGTCGTTCCATTTTACATTTGGTAGCGCAAGAGTAGATTCAACAAATGAGTGATGACCCGCGGAGCGTTTCAACAAAATCCCGTATGCGTTCATATACCATTCGTCCGATAGCGATGAAACTTGAGTGAGATGATGTGTACACTCCAGGGAAGGTTTCCGGATTCGAACATGCATTTTAAAGTAGATAGCGCATGAGTAGATTCATCTTATGAGCGACGGCACGCGAATCGTTTCAACAAAGCCCCGTATGCGTTCATATGCCGTTCATCTGATTGCGATGAGACTTTGATTAGTTATTGTGTACACGCCAGGGAAGGTTTTCGAATTAGCAACTCCATTTTTTAATGATTTGCGCACAAGTAGATGCAACAAATGAGTGACGACGCGTGAAGTGTTTCAACAAAATCCTGTATGCGTTCATATACCTTTCATCGATTGCGATGAAACTCTGATGAGTTGTTATGCACACTCCCGGGATATTTATAGGGGTAGTTAATCCTATTTACAATGGATACCTTCTGAGTAGTTTAAAAGAAATGAGTAATGGCGTTGGGTTCATTCACAATTCGTCTGATTGCGATCAAATTTTGGTGAGTTGTTGTGCACACTCACGGGGACGTTATTGGCATAGTAAACCCAATTAACAATAGATAGCGCGCGAGTAGCTTAACAAAATTGCGTGTGGTTCGTTTCAAAAAATTAGCACATGCGTTCATATACCATTCATCCGATTGCGATGAAACTTTGGTGAATCGTTGAGTACACTCCAGGGAAGGTTTCAGGCTTAGTAAATCTGTTTTACAATAGGTAGCGCATGAGTATATTCAACAAATGAGTGACGACACGCGAATCGTTTAAACAAAAGCCCGTATGCGTTTATATGCAATTCTTCCGATTGCGATGAAACTTTGATTTGTTGTTGTGTACACGCCAGGGAAGGTATTCAACATAGTAAATCCATTTTACAATATTGGTAGAGCACGAATAGATTCAACAAATGAGCGACGACGTGCGAAGCGTTTCATCAAAGGCCCGTAGGCGTTCATATACCATTCGTCCGATAGCGACGAAACTTGAGTGAGATGTTGTGTACACTCCTGGGAAGGTTTCTGGCTTAGTACAAGCATTTTACAATAGGTAGCGCAGGAGTAGATTCATCTAATGGGCGACGGCACGCGAATCGTTTCAACAAAGTCCCGTATGCGTTCATATAACATGCATCCGATTGCGATGAAACTTTGAAGAATTGTTGTGTACAATGCAAGAAGGGTTTCTGGCTTGGTACATTCACTTTACAATACGTAGCGCATGAGTAGATTCATCTTATGGGCGACGGCACGCGAATCTTTTCAACAAAGTCCCGTATGCATTCATATACCATTCATCCGACTGCGATGAAACTTTGGTGGATCGGTGAGTATACTCCAGGGAGGGTTTCAGGCTTAGTAAATCCAGTTTACAATATGTAGCGCAAGAGTAGATGCAAGAAATGAGTGACGACGCGTGAAGCGTTTTAACAAAATCCTGTATGCCTTTATATAGCATTCATCGATTGAAATGAAAATCCACAGCCTGCTTCCAGTCTCCGACCGGGTCAGGAATGGAATGAATGAACCCCCATCTAGCGGCGAGGATATGAACTGTGCCGGCTGCCGAGGCCTGAGGCACTCCTCTGGGGCAATGATTAAATGAATGACAGATGAAATTAAATGATAGTGGAGAGTGTTGCTGGAATGAAATGTTGACAGGGAAAACCGGAGTACCCGGAGAAAAACCTGTCTGCCTCCGTTCTGTCCAGCACAGATCTCACATGGAGTGACCGGGATTTGAACCACGGACCCAGCGGTGAGAGGCCGGCGTGCTGCCGACTAAGCCACGATTGTGATGAAATTTTGATGAGTTGGTGTATGCACTTACGTGTAGGTTTCTAACTTAGTAAATCCATTTCACAGTAGGAAGCGAACGAGTTAATACAATAAATAAGTGACAGCACACGAATCGTATAAATGAAATTCCGAATGTATTCTTATGTCTTTCATCCGATTGCAATGAAACTTTGGTGAGTTGTTGAGGACGTTCCCAGGAATGTTTCTAAATTTGTTAATCCATTTTACTATAGTTTGGAGGTAGTAAGCGGAAATTTAAAAAAAGAATTGTGTATCCAAAAGCACATCAAGAAACAAAATTACAACGCCAACACTTTCTTTGATTGGCGTTGCAACGCATGCCGAGTTCAGCTAGTGACACATAAAACGTTAGATAAATCTGACGTTGCACACAAAACTTATTCATATCCAAAACATTCAGTTACGCATACACAAAAGTGAAAAAACATGTTTCGTCACATGTTATACACTTACTCATTTGAATGATATCCCCTTGCTTCAGGTTCCTCATCTTGGGTTTCTTCGTTCATATCCTAGGAATAAGGTGAATAATTAATTTATTTGCTTATTTGCCATCACTAATACTTTTTACACAAATATCAAACTGTGTAATTGTAAATCACAGCTGAGTTGAAGTGAAGCATTACACAGATGTGGTTATGTCTTCCCTAGTTCTACAACTTATAATACACAATCTCTCCAAGATAAAAAAAAGTAAATCTCAGTGCGAGAGAAAATGCTGACTCAGTGCCTTCTAGGAAGTAATAGCTTTAAGAATTGAGGACAAATGGATGTATTTTCCTTTTCTCTACTGTAAGGCTATAAGAGGTTTTCGGACCTAACACGTCCACGTATCATTAAGTAAAAATCGACTATACACCCAATATTTGTACTAAAACATCTTTTGAGAATGAAGGTCAGATATCTTACATTTAGAATATGATACAATACATTTCTCAGAAAACACTACAATTTATTAGTATAAACATGTTATAAGTTCCGCCTGGTCAATACTTTTATTAATTAAGATCAATGTGTGGTCATTAATGGGACATGTTTCGGGGCCTAATTAATAGTTTTGGCCCCTTCATCAGCCGATATCTCAGAGAAACGATACATATATATATATATATATATATATATATATATATATATATATATATATTGTGTGTAGCACTTAAATTCCCTTAAAATTGAAACTTGTATGGTGCACCATAATGAGAGATTGAAACATTTTACGCCTAATATGAGTTATGTCAAGAGTCTTATGAACTAGGCCTATAAACACTTTCAATGGACGCCTCACGGTGGTCTTTAGATGTTATTGAAGACACAAATGTATGGTACCGGTTGGGTATAACATCAACAGTTCAGAACACCTTTGTTGGAATCAGCAGTAGGAACACTTAATTCCTCAATACTTCACCAGCAATATAAAGATAATGAAACCAATGAAGTCACTGCGCTGAAATCATATCTTGCCAAATATAAAGGCTAACTTCATAACTTCAACAGTTGCAATGGCAGAGATGGGCCTCTAATCAGTCTGAAACGAAAAATATGGAGAAAAATTAGTGAAATGCTAAGGGAGAAATGAGTAGGTGGAGGCCACTTACAAACTTCATAACTAGTAACGAGAAATATGATATGATTTCAGCGCAGTGACTTCATTAGTTTTATTATCTTTATATTGCTGGTGAAGTATTGAGGAATTAAGTGTTCCTACTGCTGATTCCAACAAAAGGTGTTCTGAACTGTTGCTGTCGTACCCAACCGGTACCATACATTTGTGTCTTCAATAACATCTAAAGACCACCGTGAGACGTCCATTGACAGTGTTTATAGGCCTAGTTCATAAGACTCTTGAAATAACTCATATTAGGTGTAAAATGTTTCAATCTCTCTTTAGGGTGCACCATACAAGTTTCAATTTCAAGGGAATTTTAAGTGCTATGCAAAAAAAAATATCTTGTATCGTTTCTCTGACACATCGGCTGATGAAGGGGCCAAAACTATTAATTAGGCCTCGAAACATGTCCCATTACTGACCACACAGTGATCTTAATTAATTAAAGTATTGATCAGGCGGAACTTTTAACCTGTTTATACAAATTAGTTTATCTACACGAAACCAGAATGAACCTTTTAAGTTCTAAAATCACTACAATTAAAGCAAATTCTCAAAATCATTTAGTGTAAGTACATAAATTAAATGCCTCTAGAGCGAATCTATTGTGGAGTATGTAACTTCAATATTGCTGCTATGATAGTAATATCAAACATTATGAGTCTACTGGTGAATGGTAGCACATAGTTTGCAAAGTAGATTGGAGTATTAATAGCGAAGTCTATTTTAAATGCTTTTACATATTTAGTCACACGTCATTTAGAAAGCTTTCAAGAAGGGATTTCCTGGTATCATTGGTATTAATTGACATTCAGAAATTTATATATTGAATCTGACCTTTATAATTCCTACCTTAGACCAGAAATAGGGCTGAGCTAATTTCAAACATTACAGAGCATAAATGCGCAAGGCCATGTGTTTACCATCAGAGGATGAGTTGGTAAGATACCCAGTGGCATACGCAAAATTCTTTTCTGGGGGGGATTCCTTAATATAGCATGGTAATAGTATAGATTATTAAAGGGGCAGATGACCGTGCTGTTCCACCCCTTAAAACAAGTCATCATCATCATACATTTATAAAAGGATATTTCGATAAATATTCATAAAAAACAATAATTAATTCAACATTATCGCCACAATAAAAAGTTGAAAATAAAAAATGTGAAAAGCAGTAAGTGAAAAGACATTTACCAATCGACGAATGTGATCATTTTAAAATATATACAGGAGTTAAGACACCTGACTAGCGGCAGTGTAAAACAAGTGATAGATGGGACAATATAAATATTCAAGTAAACAAATGTCTGTGGGGGGTGTTTAAACCCTAACCCCCCGTCGGTACGCCAAGGTAGATACCTATCAACAAAAATCCTTGAAATGTTTTATTTTCATGGTTCCTCATTTTCATATCCAGGTCAACGCTAAGGCGATTTACCCTTAAGAAGCCATGGTCGATTCCTTCAAACTCCTAATCATATTTCACTAATATAAATCCTCATTAACATCTTTTATAGGCTGGACAAAAGGGCGAACGGCTGTAAAAACCACAGCCACCTATAATGCCATTTCATCTCCTCCCTGACACCACAGAAATAGGGATATTAAGGAGTAGAAAGAAAACGACTACAGTATAAGAAATGTAGTAAGAAGGAAGAACGTACTGTGAGTTAAAATAAGTGGACTTAAGAATTAACAATTATTTTCTTCGTATGATTCTCGCTAATTCTCTTACTATTATCTCATATCTTCAATTAGTTAATACATATACACAAAAGACCAAGTGCATGTCATTGCAATGCTCAGGATTGGGATGGAGGTAATCACGGTCATAAGTTAAAACAATCCCAGCCTGTGCCTGGAGTTAAAGTTAGACACCACATACTATAAGGCCAATGTTAAGCCCCACCTACTTCTGTAGCATTCATGAGTGGATCCCTGAAGAGAATACATAAATCCTAATGCAATTGGTTTGTCCTGACCTAAAGTCCACAATGGGTATCTAATGCAAACATATGCTAACTTCAAATATTATACCTCCTACCACTGATAATTAAGCTGCATCCCCCATTAGCTCAGTGATCAGAACAACATTGTACCAAGTCGGTGGTCACAGTTTCAAGTCCGATGTGGATGAGTTATCTTAGTTCTTCATCCTAACATCAAAATGGCTCGTATATTCTGTACTATACACAAATCTTAGTTCTTCATCCTAACATAAAATGGCTCGCATCATCTGTACTACACACAAGCTAACAGCTAAGCACTTCTGTTCGCCATCAATACAGTTATGAAATTGCATTTCCTAATCATGAAATGCTATTAGGTTATAAGAAGATGTCATATCTTTTAAGGACGCATGAAGGGGCTTAACACTTTCATATCTGAATATGATGTTTCTGATTCGATACATGGTACGATGTCCGGAATAGGACATTCTGAAATCTTAACATCCCTAACATGGTCCATATGACTTGTTTCACAAATATGTTTCCCTTTGCATAGGTAGAATTATGTTTTACCCATGACTTGTAAACTTCACTGAAGGAATCAAAGAATAAATAGCATACTGAAGTTAATTCAACTTCATATTTGTAGAGTCTCCTTATGTGAAAGGAGGCAAGGCAAAGACAGAAAAGTTTTGTAAAGTTCAATATCCCAACGGCGGACAAAGCGGAAGAACCATCCAATACCACCTGCTGCCTTGCAGTTAGTAAGGGGACTTACAAAGGCTAGGGGACCCAGCCCGATGTTAATGGGTAGCAATCCGGAAGGCTGGAAGGGGCAGCCCCCTAGAAGGTTGCGCGTGAGGCCAACGACCCCACCGTGTAAAAAGAACTGTTACGAAATCTCAATCACAAGGAAACCGGACGGAACAATGACGACGACATTTGCGAGTAAAGGACAACGAGCTGAACAAAGGAACAAGGAATGTACTATGTCTATATAGGGCGGGTGCCCTAAATAACTTAGTGGAGGTAATGAAGAAATATGACATGAGTATTGTAGCCATTCAAGAAATACGGTAGACAGGTACGGCTATACTAAAACAGAAAGATTTTACCATATTTTACAGTGGACATGAGAAAAATACCTTTTGAACTGGTTTTATAGTAAGCAATAACATAGTAAATGCAGTAATACGCTTTAGACTAGAGGACGAAAGATTATGCTCCATCCGCCTGAAAGGCAAGTTCTTTATCACAACCTTTATATGTGGGCATGCCCCCACGAAGGATACTGAGGATGGAGAGAAGGATACATTCTGTGAAAAACTGGAGAAAATATACGATTTGGCACCTAGGCATGATATTAAAATCGTATTGGGAGATATGAATGCTAAAATTGGAAAGGAACAGGAATTTAGAGACATCATTGGACGGAACAGCCTACACGGGAATAGTAACGAGAACGGACAAAGGCTGATAGACTTTGCCGCTAGCAGGATGATAGTAATTAGTGCTCGAATCCCAAGAAAGGACATACATAAGGTTATGTGGTGCTCACCGGACGGATTTACTAGGAACCATATAGATCATATACTAATTGATGCGAGACATGGAACAGATATACAATATGTACGATCATGTAGAGGAGCTGATATAGATTCAGGCCATTTTCTGGTTAAGTCCTGCTATAAACAACGTATATGCAGAATTACGAATAGTAGGTCAAGAAGAATGCAGAAATATGATGGACAGAAATTAATCGAAGATAAGAAGATAGCTGACGAATTCTCAGTGACACTAGAAAGAAAGATACAGAGAGACATAAAGGTAGCAGGAAATATAAATGAACACTGGCAAAGCATTAAAGAGGCAATTGAGAACACTACAGAGAACGTAGTGGGATTTAAACAGCCAAAGAGGAGAGACAAATAGTTTGATGCGGAATGTGAGCAAAAGATAAATGCAAGAAACCAAGCAAGAATTAAAATGGTACAAATGGACACAAGAGATAACAGGAAATTATATACAGAGGCAAGAAGAGTGGCAAAATGTATGTGTACAAGAAAGAAAAGGGAATGGGAAAGAATAAAAATCGAAAAGGTAGAGGAACTAAGACAAAGGATTATAGGGAAGAGAAAAGAGGATTCCAGGCCAGATCAGAAATGTATGAAGATAAAGATGGAAATCTCATTGTTGAGACCAAAAAGGTGCTGGAAAGATGGGTGGAATATTTTCAAGAGATTCTGAATGGAACAGGAGAGAAAGGAATTGAAGACGAAGAACTTTATATACCAGGGCTGACCCAGAAATACTAGAACCAAGTATGACCGAAACAAAATAAGTCATTAAGGGAATGAAGAACGGTAAGTCACCCGGAAAGAATAATATAACTGCACAGCTGGTCAAGTATGGTGGTAATTATCTGCATACCCAACAGCATCAACTGATACTAAGCATATGGCAAGAAGAACAGATGTCCGAAGAATGAAAAGTAGCTCTGGTATGCCCAATACACAAGAAGGGGTCTAAATTGTATTGCCCTAACTATAGGGGCATATCACTACTTAACATAGGATATAAAATATTTACAAAAGTCTTGGCAAGGCATATAGAACCATATGCAGAAAGGGTATTGGGGGATTACCAAAGTGGTTTTAGACGATATCGATCCACAACAGATCATATCTTCACGCTACGATGTATGCTGGGGAAGTTCTATGAGTACAATATACCTGTCCACCAATTATATATTGATTTCCAGATGGCATATGATTCAGTAGATAGAAGGGATTTATACGAAACTATGGATGAGATGGGAATACCCAGGAAACTTGTACGATTGGTTAAGATGACACTGGGTCACTCAAGCTGTAAAATTTAAGCACAAAATGAGCTATCAAAGAATTTCAGAGTAAGTAAGGGACTTCGACAAGGAGATTCACTATCGTGTCTACTTTTCAATCTTACCATAGAACGAGTAGTCCAGAATAATGATGTGAGAAAAGGGGCACTGGCACGATATATACGTGGTAGAAACCCTATCCAAACAGGAACGCTGTATAACCAGGCAGTGCAATATTTACCCTACGCTGCTGATGATATAGTAATCTTAAGAAGGACGGTAAGAGCCATATCCACTGCATACAAAGAACTGGAAGAAGGATCGGGGAAAACTGGCCTAAATGTCAATGTGGGAAAAACAAAGTACATGTTATTATCCCGAGAAATGTGAAACGGGGACAACCTAGTGATCAACGGGAAAGAATTTGAAAAAGTCACCAATTTCAAATACTTGGAATCTAGACTCACGGAGGATAATAACACAATGGCAGAAATAAAAGGGAGATTAGCACAAGGAAATCAATGTTATTTTAGCCTCCTGAAAGTACTTAAGACACACATGATCTCTCAAAAGATCAAAAAGAGAATATATCGTACAACAATTAGACCAGTTGTTACCCATGGTAGTGAAACGTGGGTACTCACCAAAAGAGGAGAGGAAGCATTGGATACGTGGGAACGAAAATTCTTAGAAGAATATATGGACCCGTCCAGGAAAATTGAAACTGGCGAGCACGATATAATAAAGAGATATATAGCCTGTATGATGAAACTCGACTATCAGTGGAAGTACGAAGAGGAAGACTACTATGGGCAGGTCACCTAGAAAGAATGGAGAAACGGACGGCTAGCCAGATTTTCATCAACATCCAGAAGGAGGAGACGGCAGGGTCGACCACATAAACAGTGACTGGACGAAGTAGAGAATGATCTACGCTAACTAAGAGTTCGTGGGTGGAGACGGCTCGCCTTGGACCGTAAAGCGTGGACTGGTGTGATTGAGAAGGCCCGGGCTCTACAAGAGCTGTAGCACCGATGGGTAAGGTAAGTATATATATGCCAAGTGTATGCCTAGAAGATTACACTAGCATAGGGAGTGTGTGTGGAGACTTAGTGGTGTGGGTGCAGTAACTTACTGTTAATATCAGTCATAAACAAGCAAAGTTGATGAATGTTGCGTAAAGAAATATTGCATAGCGTGCAGTGCGTTTTACTGTATTGAGTTCCTATTAAAGCAATATTGATCTCAAGAATAGTCAAGGTAGGGAGAAATTTAATTAAATTATGAACTTGGGACCTTATCAGGATGGTTAGGCACTGTATTAAAAGTATGGTATCTGAATATGAATAATTTTTTAAAACACCGAGTCTCGGTCTAGTAAGTTTACTTCTTCTTTAGTAATCCGTAACAATAATTAAATCTTAATCACATGTAATTTTTTGCAGGTTATTCTTCAAGAGATATGCAAATATCCTGACCTTCTGGATGATTAGTTCCCCCAATTCCTTCATAATGGATGGTAACAACTAGCTGTGACTGTTCAGTAACGTCTGTAGTTTCATCTATGATGATGATGATGGGTGTTGCTTTTAAGTGCGGAACAGCGAGGTCATCTGCCCCCTCTCCCAATAAGGCCACAAACCAAGTTTTCTTGTTATTGCTGTGGTTTTTGCATATGTTTACAGATTCCCAAGATCGTTTATGCATGTCTTAATTTCACATCCACAAACCTTAACGTAAATATCGTAAACAGAACAACTGAATTGTCTGTTATACTCACTATTGTTTCATTCACCAGCCTGTTGGGTTATGACTAATTTCACTCACAACAAATTCATACGTTCCATGCTTCTACAGAATACTGTCCTCCTCTCTTGTTCAGAGATCCTGAATGGATATTTGAATAAAGTAAATAGATATCAGATATCAGATAGGTATCAACACAAAGAAGGTGAGATTGAAGTTTCTGCCTTTGAGTCAGATTACCAGCAGTGCATGAGGATAAGGAAACCTTCTATACTATCGGCTTTCTACCGATAACAAAGTCAGTACCAGTACACAACCAAAACTGGGTTCTGAGGTCATTTCACTCAGATCAGTTGTAAATGCGAAAGAAACTTCATGGAATAATTGTTTTAATATTAAGAAAGCCCTGGGGTTCACTCAGCCTACACCAGAAATGAGTACCAGGGTAATTGCTGGGTGCAAAGACGGCCGGGCGTGGAGCTGACAACTCCATCCCATCTAGTGCCGATGTCACAAAGAGTGCAAGGCTCTACCTTCCATTACTTTCAGGGCCTCCATGGCCTGTACGGAGTTGTCTTTGCTTTGCATTTAGTAAGAAAGCCTGTAGTTTTACGTGACCATTAATCTGGCGACCATGAGCCACGGGACCTCCATTTTTAAGAGGAATCCCAACCACAGGGCGGGATATTTCACTTCGAAGGAATGTTAAAGAATTAACAAGAAACATGAACAGAACCCTAATCATTTGTGATAGACTGTTCCCTTGTTCCATTTGTGAAGTTATTGCAATTGTTCTGTGTAATTGGTTCAATGCATGACATACCATACCCAGTTAAAGGACGGAAAATGGCCTGGATCATTTGTCAAAAGCTATCTTTCTAAGAATTTCAACATTCTTTACTATAAACCTCAGTATTCCATTCAAATATTGGCACTCCTCGTATAGAAGGTATGCTGAAATTAATAAATTTATCACTGTTTTCTGACGAGGTAGACTGAAGTTTTAGAAACGATTTCTGTGTCGCGGAATTGGAAGCCAGATTACAGTATAGAGAACCTCTTAAATATTATGATCATCTACAAAATTGGAGAAGCAAATCATGAATGGAATTTGAAGATTGGCAACAAACAACAGGCAGAGAATAAAAATCCAAAATGGCCCTTTTCAGATGAGCCAGGCTCTAAATACAATTAAGCAAGGAGTCCTATGAAGCAAAGGGTCGATAACGTAGATGTTTGGCCCTTAAAACAACAACTATCATATCAATCTATGCAGCAAACAAATCACAGAGAAAACAACATCTTCCACATGCACTAATAGAACAAGGAACTAATCTGCCATAAATTGCTAGAATTACATTCAGGTTTCATATTAATTCCGAAATTTTTCATCAGTGCACAAGATCCCCTCACAAAAATATAATCAAATCTTTGAAAATATCAGCCACACTTGCTGGAAGAACCATCAGATATCATTAAGCATGACTTAACAACCAAAAAAGCTGCTCTCTAGATAATTAGACACTTACAACTCTCGCATCTCCGCCTGTTGATGATGACAGTGTTTCCTGTTTGACAAACCGGTATGGGACTATCTCTGCAGTCACAGTCTCATTAATAGAAAAGTCCTTGTTGTCCGCAGTGCCTTCCATGATATGTGCTCCCTACAGAGAAACAACAATTTGTTAATAATCTACCTCAGGAGGCATAAGATATATAGTTTGTAGATACTTAAGTACGCTAGGCATTCATCTTGTTTTTTCAGTCACGGATTGGTTCCGAACTCAATGAATAATTTTGAGTAATTTGATAATGAGGTTAGAATAGCAACTCCGAAGCTGATTTTTCGCTGCGTTATGTAAGTGCTCATTAGCTGAATTAGCGGCTTCGGTGACGTAGTTGGTAGCAAGCTGAACTGCTGTGCCCAAGGTCGCGGGTTCAAACCCGGCCGAAATCATCGGATTTTTTAAGAGCGTTAAAATCCTTCAGTATGCCTTCCTTCGGAGAGGAAGTAAAGCCGGTGGTCCCATATCATAGATGTATGGCATGTTAAAGATCCCTCCACTAACTAAACTTGTGTGAAGCTAAATTTCTAGGTTGGATTTCGTTGTAACGCTCTATCAAAGTTCCAACGTTCACCACTAGGTGTTAGTGACATCTGGTAGAGAAATTCAGAGCTACTTGAAATTGAACTTGTAGCTCACCGCATGGGTGTCCGCTTGAAGCAGCTACATGCTCGGACACTCCCGGCAATAAAAGCCATATGCTAAATAAATAAATAAATAAATAAATAAATAAATACATAGCTGACTTAACACTTATTTATATTTTCCTGACTTATACTTTCAAGGTTTTGAATGTTTCACAAGACAAAAATACAAAAGAATACTATACCTACTACTTACGATGTATATGTTGCAATCAGAACACAAAATACATTCTTTCTCAGAATCCAATACTTTCATGTAGCTACAGTGTTATAAATTCACCAACAGAATTGATACTATTGTCTTTCATTTTAAGAAAAATCAAATAGGTGTTTGATTCAAGAAGAAAAGAAACACAAGTATGAATTTTTAAAAAATACTTGCTGTTCTGAATCTTTCTCAAGCACGAATTCCAAAAATCAGTAACTGTCAACATTAAAAGTAGATATGATAACCAACAGTCACTTATCATGTGATCGAGTGGGCATGAAGTTAAAGACAATTCAAAATTACAATACCCAGTGCATTAGAATCACTAGTACACACTTACTAATATGCCATGGATTCTTCGAAGTTCCTACCTACTTTAGCTTTACAACTTAAACTTACAGATGATGCAAGTTTTGCCATAATTATTCAAGGTTGTTTCAAAAACGACAATAAATAACCACTTCAAAATTATTATAGGCATTTCACGAATTAATAAATAAACAGCCCAAGGAAGCTAACAGACTCAATCCACATTATTAATAAAATAGAGTCAAAACATTAATTTTCTGTAGTTCAATTTCAAAAGAAAATTTGAGAATATTCCAAGGTAGGAAATAATGTACACAGTCACCTGGCAATCAAGTTCTTCTTTAACAAATGCACTCTCATTGATGAATCTTGCATCTTCAAATACATCATCAGGTTCTTCAATTTTCATCCCCACCTGCCTATCAGAGGGTGGCTGCTCATTCAAATCCTGGAAAGTAATAAACAAGCATGACTAAATGTAAAAATTAAAGTTTATCAGCAAATGATGATAATACTTATAATAATGTTGTTGTTTGAGTCTTCAGTCTCTTCACTGGTTCGATGCAGCTCTATAATATCTTACTGTCCTGAGCTAATCGTTTCATCTCTACATAGATACTGCACTTACACCCAAGGCAATCTGTTTAACATATTCTAACCTTGGTCTACCCCTACAGTTCCTGTCCTCTACCCTTCCTTCCAAAACAAAGCTTGCTATATCTGGGTGTCTTAATATGTGTCCTACTAACTTATCTCTCCTCTTCATTAGTAGTCGCCAGAAATATTTCTCCTCTCCCACTCGTATTAATGCCTCTTCATTTGTAACCCTATCTACCCATCTGATCTTCATCATTCTCCTGTAACACCACATGTCAAGGGCTTTAATTCTTCACTTTTCTGCTGCACCAATAGTCCAAGTTTCACTTCTATAGAGCGCCACGCTCCAGACAAAGGCTTTCAAAAATGACTTCCTAATACCTAAATCTACATTTGATTTCAACAGATTCCTTTTCTCTAGAAAAGCTTTCTTTGCCTTAGCCAACCTACGTTTTATATCGTCTTTGCTTCGTCCATCACAGGTTGTTTTTCTTCCTAAGTAAGAGCATTCTCCTACTTCCTTAAGCTTTTCACCTGCCATTTTAATGTTCATAGCTGTTTCTGATTTATTTCGGCTGCATTCAAATATTTTTGTTTTACTTTTATTAATTTTCGTCATGAATTCTTTCCTCAAGACGGAGTCCAAACTATTCAAAAACTCATTCAAATCCTCAGGCGTATCGGCCAAGATGACGATGTCATCAGAAAATCTCAGAGTTGAAATTATTTATCCTAGAATCTTTACTTCCATTTTAAATTTTTCTCCAATTTCCTCCATTGTTTGTTCAATGCAAAGATTGAAAAGTGCCTTCAACCTTTCTGAATACCAGCTTCTCTCTCATGTCCCTCAGCTCGAATGAATGCTGTCTGGTTTCTGTTTGGATTGTAAATCACCCTCCTATCCCAGTACTTTATTCCAATAGTTTTCAAAAAGTCAAACAATTTAGCCCAATCAACATTATCAAAAGCCTTTTCTAAGTCTACAAATGCCATGAACGTTCGCTTATCTTTCCTTATTCTACCTTACAAAATCGACCTAGGACTTAGTACAGTTTCCCCTTGTTCCAACATTTCTCCTGAAACCAAACTGGTCTTCACCCAACTCCCTTTCTTTCTGGCTTTCCATCCACTTGTGAATTATTCTAGGCAGGATTTTTAAGCATGAGTAATAAAGCTGGTTGTATGGTAATCTTCACATGTGTCAGCTCCTACCTTCTTCGGTAAAGGGAAAACAACATTCTTCTTGAAATCGAAGGGTACCTCACCTGTCTCATAAATCCTAAACACCAAGTGAAATAACCTTATCAGACCATCATCACCTATGCAGCATAGCAACTCAATCGTTATATCATCTATGACTGGTGCTTTGTTCCTGCTTAAGTCTACCAGTGCTCTGTCGAATTTTAATTTCAATATTAAATCTCCTTTTGCATCCACATCAATTTCCTCTTCCCTTTCCATTACATGATTCTCAGTCTCCTTTGACTTTTACAATCACTCCACGTGTTATGTATTATAATTATGGATTAAAAGTATAAAAAGGGAATTATTTACACCGATCACCAATTATCTCTAATTAATGTAAAGTTTCATACTGACAGCCCCAACTCACAACTGTTAAAAAATCCACAAAATGATCTGTAATTTAGTAAAGAAAATTCAAACAACCTCCAACCAAAATCCTTCCAATTGGATGGAATTAGAAGATACACTATTGGGAGTTTCCAGGATTATTGGTGTCCCTTCGAAAACGGTAAGACAGATGGTTGAACGAAACCAGCGAAAAGGCCATAGACTTTGTAATTCAAACCTTTCAAAAGTGCAGTTCCAATAAAACATAAAATTAAACTGTAAGGAATTCAACAAATTCTCAATCTCAAAACCATGCAAATCCATGAAGCCAGGCAAACAATGCTCACTATGGAGACTACAGGAAAATTGACGACTCAGTAGACCGACACACACTATTGAATATTCTAGAAGAATTCAAAGTTGACAGGAATACAAAAGAATTAATTCGACAGACACTGGCAGCCATAACTTCAATAGTTAAATTTCTGTGAGCTTTCTGACCGTTTTCATATTAACACGGGACTTCGACAAGGAGACGGACTATCTTTGTTAGTGTTCAATCGTGACTTAAGTAAGTTATCAGGACGGGTAAAAAACAAAAGAAATAGCTATTGGTCGAAGACTCAAAAGTAAAATGCATCAGCAGTGTTTGGCCTTCGCAGATGATCTAGCTTTTCTTTCTAACGATAGACAAGATGCAGTTCAGGTCCTTGAAAGACTCCACGAAATTGCAGCTAAGACTGGACTACAAATGTATGGACGAATAAGCTTGTCATCTAGACGGCAAACCTCTGAAGCCTAATTTCGGCAGAAAATCATGAAGTAAATAAATTCAAACTCCACGGCTCAGCCGTGCTTATTTAATAGTGCACCATGGCCTTGAAGGCAGCTGCAGCATTCCGGTTCGAATCGAGCTGACAGCTCCCATCCTGAGTGTTTTCTCGTGGTTTTCCACACTCCGTCCAGGAAAATGACGGGAATGTACTTACTTCCGGATTGAAAAGTGACGCAAACAAAGAGAGAATTAAAATATTACAGAAGGAGTATACCCACAGATGTAATTAATAAATCAAGATCTAAGAACACAAATTTAAGACATTATACCACAGTAATCAAACACGAAGCACTATATGCCTCAGAAACATTGATTATTGAAGGTAGATTTCTTATCTAGGACATAGAGAAAGAAAGGAAAATATTCAGGAAAATCTTTGGTCCAGTCTGCTCAGAAGGAATCTGGGTGAAACGGAAGTCTTGGAAGATTTATGAGTAGGGCTAGGATTCTGATGATTTTGCATTTTATTTGTAAGACTGACATGATGCTCAAATATATATTTTTTTCATGAAGGAATGAGTTGAATGAAGTCTATTTGTTAGGTCTTTTTTTGCATTTTTTGCCATTTTTGAGGGATAGGGCATTTTTGGGGGACATTTTAGGTCATTTTGGTCCTGTTTATACTATTTTCAAGAAAGAAGGATAATTCTTTATGTTTCTGTATTTTACTAAATTTCCGTGTTGAATGTGTTGTTTGATTTCATACAAGCATAACATATATTTTCCTGTAAACGGTACCCTCTTCCCCTATTCCCAAAAGTATGCGTATAATGGACTCGCCCATACAAGGAATTACATTTGCCTCTCGCGTAGGTAGAAGGCTACAGCTAGCAATGAGTCATTGAGTTCGTGGTATTTCTTCGAGCCGGGAGTTCGTGGTATGTCTTCGATGATGATGATGATGATGATAATTGTTGTTTTAAGGGGCCCAACATCTAGGTTATCGGCCCAGGTATGTCTTCGAGCCGGAAGTGCAGTTCTATTAGACGTGAAGTAACGATATGCCTAAAGTAAAGCAAAGTGTGTCTGTTAAACTAAAACAATTTGTTTCACAGTATGGAGAAAGGGTCTTCACCACTGACGGGACAATACTTTACTGCAAACTTTGTGACGTGAGAGTGGCCGCTGGAAAACGGTTTACGGTGGAACAACATGTATCGCGTGAGAAACACAAACGTGGTCTGCAACGACTACAGGATGAAGGAACATTACTACAACAAAAGCTTCTTGGAGAAACCCATTCACCCTTTTCACCATTCTTTGAAGAACTGTGCTAAGAGTGTTTCTTTATGCCGATATCCCATTGAGTAAGTTAAACAACACTGAACTCCACAATTTCTTAGAGAAGCACACGGACAAATCCATACCGGATTCCTCTATGTTAAGGCGTACACAAAATGTGGCCTGACAACAGTTCTGTAATGACAGATCTTGGCATTCAACAAAATGAACTGGTTGTAACGGTTACGAGACAACTTTCTTATATCGTTTAGAAAAAAGCATTTGAAAATAAGGAAAACTGTACGAAATATGAATCACTTCAAGGAAACCATAGAATTAACAACTAAGAAATCAGGCATTCTTTGATATACTACACTTGTATCTGCATCACCAGTCAGTTTTATTGTCACTTTATAATAAACTATCAATCTCTACAAAACAATCGTCTTCAAAGTTACTGTAATCGCTGTCCAAATACCAAGTAATCGTAGCACCATTTTATCACACGAGCCCACCATTTCACTGTTTATATCGTACATCAGTTGATGATGTCAAAACTCAAGTATCTATCTTACAAATCCTGAAGAATCCCAATGATAAGCTTCGCGTAGACATTTCCGGTTTTAGATGCGCATGCAGAGTTTGTCTTATACCGGGAATTATTTTGTGAAATATATCGGAAACGACACACAAGGCAGCGGTATTATCGCGGAATATTCAGCAAAAGACACGGTAAGAGTTAAGTTATACGGTAACATTCTCAGAATGAACAATTACATGTTCACAAAAAGGATTCTCAACCTTGTTCTGTCAATGAAAGTAATGAACCAGTGGCTTAATGAAATAGAAAAAGAACTTCAAGAAATTTGATTCACATAAGAAATTATATAAGATTAATCCCAGTTCAAAACAGTAATTAACGACCACCAATTTGCTGAGAAAATGAATACAAGGACCAATAAATCATTGACTGAAGAACGGAGATGTTAATATTATTATTATTAGTACAATTAAAAGCAAACATTACATATCCACATTACTATTCGGTAGGGGGCGATAACCTAGATGTTAGGTCCCTTAAAATAAGAATTGTCATCATCACTATTTGGTAGTATTAAATCACCTAACATAAATAGTATTATTTACACAAAGATATGTCATGCTCATCAGTAATGGTACACAATATATGTAACAATATATGGAACTAAAATACAACTTACTATCTCAGGGAATTCTTCTGGTTCACATTTGATAGATGGTTGGCCCTCCATAATGTTGGGGAATCTACAACACAGAATAATTAAATATTATACTAAATTAATATTCAGGATACACTGTAACAAGTACATTTACATACAGAAAAGTTTAATGGTATACTACAAAACCCTTCCAGGATTTTTTCTGGTCTTTTGCACTATTTTCTTTAAACGTATTTTACCGTACATAAAATGCTACCATTTCAATCTACGTCAGGGCTTTGAGGATGATGAATGCGTTTCTCTGTAAATGTCTACCCCTTGGGAACATTCCAGAAGAGTTTCCTTCTTAGTACAGTAACCAATATAGAGGAGGGGGGTGTTGATTGCTGTGTCAAGGGGCCTAACTATTTGGTGCAGATATGGAATGCAGCAATAGGAACCACTTATGAACGGGCCTATTTGGTAAGAACCTTCGGTAAGAGTGGAGTTTACCTGAATCGAAGTAAACAAATAATTCTTAAACTACTGAAATTAGCCGGAATACTTGTAGTAATGGTATCTGGAGATGATATAGTATTAGATGTTTACTCCTTCGCTGTCTGTAACCCATCAGGCCATCCCAAATAGGATCACGACTAGTGATGTAAAATGTCTAGGCATTTATAAGTCGAGGCAAATGTCCAGGATAAATGTCCGGGCAAATGCCCAAAACCCATAAATGCCCAGGCACTTTGGGCATTTACCTCTTTTAAAAACATATTCATAATGCAACGCTTATATAAATATTGTTTTAGCCATACATGTATTTACATATATGTATTCTATATATTTATCCATAAAAATATGAGTTGAGGCCAAAATAGGCTGCGGAAGTTGTTGTAGAAATTCATTGAAAGAACTTGATTTTGGTTCTGAGGCTGAGCTTGTGCTTGGTACTGCAGATTTGTTGTTGAAATCATCCACTTCAATTAGTAAAGGTTCATAAGGAGATTTTCTTTCGAAAAGGTTTTTCAACCACTGTAATTCTACCTAACTGAAGCACTTTTTTTTAAAGATCCTGAGGGCTTTTCCATTTTGTTACAATGTGACTGTTAATAGTCCTTATTACAATATTTAAAAGATACTCCTTTCCAATTCAAATTAAAAAAGTTCCAAATAGGTCCTTTTTTCCTAAGCATTTTGTAATGATTTAATCTAACACTTAAAAATAGCCTAAGAAAGAAGTAAGGTTATCTCAGACTCAACCACTCAACAGACAGCTCTACTTCACAACTAACTGGGCTGGGCTGCTGGTGGTAGAATGCCTCGCCAATCTCAAGGTCACAACCACCCTACCCCCATTCCAAGATCATAGCACAATGGCTTCCCAGGGCCTAGCCCACACACCCTCCTCCCAAAGCCACTATTCACACCATAATCAAACTCCTACCTAATTTTCCTAAATATAAATGAGTAGGCCTGCAGGCCTAACTCAGTAATACAATGTTTTATTCAAACCTGATAATTATACATAATTCCCATTTAGATGTTATTGACAACATTGACACAGGATACTTAAATTATTATTAGCAATATTCAGGCATTACTAGTTTATTCATGAAATGTACCTTTGATTAATGGTTTGTATTATGTTTTAGATGCTCTAGTAACGATCACAAGTAGTAAAAAGTAAAAACAAGAAGTTTTCTTAAATGCCCAGATTTTGGGCGCTTAAAACTGCTTTGGGCAAATGTCCATTTATAGATGTCCTGCCCACTGGGCATTTGCCCGGCCCACATCACTAATCACGACTCTTATATATGTAACTTAATTCTAGCTGACTCCCCATTTTTAGCATCATGTACAGTATCGCCAACCCCACGCATTCGGTACTACAGCGCGTCCGGAAGACCAATAGTTTTCGCCTAGGCTAATAATTGTTAGGTAGCGCGGCCCCGGGGGCACTGTTAACTAATATAAACACCCCTGGTTTTTGTCACGCATCAATGATCTTTACCGAGGCCAATGGCTTCGCCAAGACCAATATTTACATCCAGAGCAATGTTCTTTGCCTAGACCACGTTGCCCACAGGCCAATGGTTTTGCCATTTATTTCTTTTTTCACATAATTACCAAGTTACGCGCGTCGTGTGGTGTATTTTGTATCGGACATGTTGGCAATGCAATATGACGTCTCTGTGTAAGCCACAAAAATCTGCCGTCGTTGAACAAGCTACAAATAAAAACCTTCACATAGGCAATATTAGTTATACTAGAAGACCCGTGCTGCTCCGCAGCATTCACTTCAATCCTACAGCACTTCTGTCCATATGACATTTGCATGTGTTCATGCTAGTGACCTGAACAGACATTTAACGTACCGTCGCTTTTGGGTAAATGATGAAGTAGACTTATGAGATCAAATGTCCTCTGTGTGTGTGTGGCACTATTTACCCAGCGAGAGCTTAAAAGGCGCACGGACGTCAGGTTCCAGACGCAATTCTGAAAAGCCGAGGTGAACAGCTAACTCCAAACACATAAGCTATACTCTTCTCTGAAGTACGTGGGTTGGCGACCACGGGACCCCAGCTGAGTCCGGCATTGCTTCCACCTACTTGTGCCGGGCTCCTCTCCGTCTTCTTTTCTGTCGACATCCCTTGGTCAACTCTTGTTCTTTTCCGACCCCGACGGTATTAGGGTATCCGAGGCCTAGGGAGTCTTTCACTTTCCTGCCTTAATTGGCCCTTGTCTCATCTTTCCTGATCCCTCCTTCTTCGAGGGGTCAGACCTCTTGTTTTCTTTTCATTATATTTCCTTTACTCTTTAAGATCCCGCACTGTTTTTGTTAATTGGCTCCCGTGTATCTAAATTCCATTGAGCAATTTCTTTTGCATCCACACTCCATTTTGTAGGTGTTTTCAGACTACGTTGCATTTTTTAAGTCTTTTCGATCTACAGTAAATTGCATTTTGCTAGTGTTTTCAACCTCGATTGCATTTTGTAAGGATCGACAATCTAAATTGTCTTTTAGTAAGTCTTTCAATATAGGCGATGGGACTTTTGTGAGTATTTTGAATCTAAATTGCATTTTGTATGGTGGTCACTTTGCAGGTATTTACATGAAAGTTCAGTATCAGGAATAAAAGTTAACAGCAAGGAAGCTTTTTATATTCGTTCAGCAAAACTTGTCATTTGGGATGAAGCCCCTATGGCTAATAAGCACGCATTGATGTGTGTAAATCGGCTGCTCAAGGACATCATGAATAACGACGTGCCTTTCGGAGGAAAAATTATCATCTTAGGTGGAGATTTCAGGCAGGTATTGCCTGTTGTGCCTCACGCATCTAGAGCAGCTTCAGTCCAAATGCCAGTAAGATTCTCTCCTTTGTGGCCATTATTCAAAATTTTTAAACTCAACAAAAATATGCGAGCGGATATAGATCAACGTGACTTTGCAAACTTCTTGATACAAATTGGTAACTGTGAATACCCTCACGTCGATGGAGAAAATTCAGAATTAGTCGACTTACCACCATCCATCATTGCTAAAACTGATATCATCACTGAAATATAGGGAAACGAAGTTTCCACACTGAAAGATATTTCACGCTTTTCAAAAATTGCGATTTTTAGCACCTAAAAATGAACACTGTAAAGAAATCAATGACCAAGTTTTAGAGCTAATCCCAGGATCATCGAGAACTTACATCAGTGTGAATAATTTAATTACTGAAGATGAGAGTGAACTTCTACAATTCCCAACAGAATTTTTAGACAGCTTAGACATAAGGGGATTGCCACCTCATATCCTTCGACTAAAAGAAGGCTCTATTGTAATTTTGTTGAGAAATATTAATGTTACCCAAGGTCTGATGAACGGTACTAGACTGTTGGTTCGGAAGATGCATGACAATTGCTTACACCTGGAAATTATTACTGGCGTAAATGTTGGAAACAATGTTCTACTTCCTCGCCTTGACCTTACGCCATCAGATACTTCTATGCCGTTTTCCTTCAAAAGGAGGCAGTTTCCAGTACGTTTCGCTTTTTGTATAACTATCAATAAAGCTCAAGGTCAAACACTAGATCAAGTAGGCATTTATCTACCTCAACCGGTGTTTAGCCACGGACAACTGTATGTCGCCCTATCGCGAGCAAAATTCTTTCGTGACGTCAAAGTTCAAATAGAACCAAAAGGCAAGCGAACAGCAAATGTCGTATGGAAGGAAGTACTATTAGAATGTTGAAACGAATGTTGCGGAGGAGCACAGACCTCAGAAAACGGGGCACAGATTAAATAACAATTATAGAAGGACGTCCGAATCCCTAATACGATAACTGTCCTGTGGTAATGGTAAAATAGTGCTATTGTCCTACATCGGTGATTACTATCCTACATCCTGTTCTTTCATTCCCTCAGTTCTATAACTAAGATATACTCAATCAAATTTACAGCTTAATAAATATTAATTCCTTCTGTGTGAGTTATCTTTTCATTTCTCATCAATCTCCTTGACTCACTATTCTATCCGTAGTGGTGGAGGCGATAGCTGTCTTTACAGAGGTGTGCAAATTATTAGATTCTATGTCAGTTTTCCAAAATTGCATTTTTACTTTTCACGGTTTAATGCACTAAGTAGGCCTATGTTTACAAGGCGATGAAATTACTTCAAATGTTTAACCAAGACTCCTAATTATATTTTAATTTAAGAAACTCAAATTAAAATGATTTTTTAGAATTTCCTCTAACAGAGGAGCCTTGCAAATGCAAGATGCCACACGTTTCGTTTTTATTACTTCACTTTACTTTACGTGTGAATTTAGAGTAGAGGGATTTGGGGTCTTTTAACTGATGAACGCTATTGAACTATTCAAAGATTCATGAACTATTCATTGAAATCACCTGACTTAAATTCTAAAGTCAATGAAAAATTGAAAGCGGACCCAGCTCACATATCCCTCGGTATCCAATAATCTGAAAGTTTCCAGACGCAATTCCTTATGGGAAAAGGTGTAATTCCACGGGAGATGAAACACTACTAAGTATGATAACAAAAGAAGTTGGTCAATAAAATGATTTTGAATAAAAGAAATTATGACTCAGTTGCTCTTATTCCAGACGTAATGTACCGGTGTTTCAGGATATATATACGGACTTCTGGCTTGCGAATCTTGATTTAACTTGAACCACGCTTATAATTCCGTGTTGCGCAACTGTGCTTGAAGTAAAATATCAGGAGCGTTATCATTTTTAAAATAGATATTTTGCAAGTTTGGCAAGAGAACTGGTAATCGCACGATAGAATGTGACTGTTCATGCATGAGAAATCCTGTATGCGGCTTCTGTTGGACCAACATATCTAGCATTTAGAAAAGAAGTAATTTCATCGTAGTTCACCGTTTCGCCTTCAGGACATATTTTAACATTGCAGCAGTCATGACCTTTATACACTTACTTGTGGATGTATTTAACACTCCGAACACTCGAGCATATTTCAACATTAATATGAGCTAGAAAGTAAAGTAAAAGAAATGGATTGTAGGGAACAATGAATCGACTATCGATTTCAATGTCAATACCTCGAATTGTTTTTACATTAATCCGTCCATTATTTCTTCTCCTATACGAAGGATAACCATTGGCGTTATCTTTGGTCTCTTCCTGAAACTGTTTAGGGAAATCTTTCTTGCATACGCCATCTTTCATACAGACTGAAGAAGGATTCAAAGATCCGCAAGGACCATGTACCATATGACGTCTTACCAACTCGTATAGCGCTTCATCCTTGAGATCTGGTATTTCGGCTGGCACCACACTGTCAATGTCAGAAATTTCTCGAAACTTACTATCTTCCGTTAACGTTAATTGTAAATGGATGTGCGGGAGACCTCGTTTTTGAAATTCCACTGTATATAGATATGCTTTTACTTTACCGAAAATTTCCTTAACATTAATCAATCGTAGCAATTCCTTTACTTTGCAATGGAAAACTCTCACTACAATATCAGGCCTATTATTAGCCGTTTCCCAAGGATGAATGCTGTTAAGTATTTCAGGCCAGCCCGCATTACAGGTGAATGTAATGAATAAATCTGGCTTTCCAAACTTCCTCACTATCGCCATCGCATCCTGATAATTTTGCATCATATTTCTTGGGCTACCTGTAAAAGAAGATGGCAAAACTACAATACGACCGACTCTGAGATTTTCATTTTCTGCTCGTACATGCAAGGCGTCTGCTAAACCGGCATATGTATCAACTCGCAACTTAGTTTGTTGATGACGTATATATTTTAACCGGTCACCTTCCATACGACAGTAGTAATCCACGAATAGCTGTTGAGTCAATTTACCAGCGTTAATAAGGGGATTGAAATCGAACTCAGCTCCTAGACCTCGAATGGCAATTCTGTACAGAATATACTCACGCATTGTGACAGTATGACGTATTTTAGTTTGTCTCACTCCAGCAGTTGGCATTGAAATGTGTCAACCAGACTCTCCGCAAGGCCAAATCAAGGTATAACACATAGGATCACAGTGCATACTATCATAATCAACATTCCTCAAGCCACCTTCTCTCTCATATACTGCAATGTGTCGATGAGATGGTGGAGCTCCATCAACAGTTCCAAATACAGCAGCAATTTCTGAACATGTGGGGTCATTATAACGTCTTGGATCTGAGGAAGGTTCGTGATAGAAACGCATTACCAATTCCATTTGACGACGATTTTCTTTTAGAGCTGATTTTTTCTCTTCACTTACTTTCTCGTGCATTGTCTTATAAGAGCGCACGTAAGGATTGTGCTGATCTATTAAACGATTTAAAAGACTGAGGGTATCTTCTCTCAGTTCGTGATTAGCATCATTCAGAAGCCTTAAATCATTTGCCTCTGAAAATTCTAATATGTATAATTGGCCATATGAACTGTTTTCCTGTTTTCTGGCATATAAAGGTGAAATTCTATGATGAATGACACCATTGATTTTGAAACAGTAAGGCCCATGGCTCGGTAGTAGCTCAGCAGTAGCACCAAAGGATACAAACGACATAGCATTATTATACTGCCGAACATTTTTCCTAAAATTTTTACTGATTTCGTCACAATTCGCAAACAACTGCTTAATTTCTGGAAGTATTGTGTATGGTGGATGTTTCACTTTGCCATCGCTACAACAAAAAGAAAAGCGACCACTTGTATTTTTCACTTTTGAAAAGTATACAGCTGAGCAGTAGTGACAAATGTTACACAGACTTCCAAAAGAGAATGGTTCTATGTAGGGAATAGTATCAAAAATAGCACATCGATAAGTGGCTGAGAACGGTTTTGTGACAATCTGTTTCTGATATCGATTTGAGTCGCGTAGTGCTCGTTTCTGTTTCTTGGTATTGACGTTTTCGACCATACTTCACTCTGAGTTAGCACTGATATCTAGGACGTCATAGTGACCGTTCCGGCCATCTCCAGAATACAGTAAGGAAATTATTCTATTTGGTGGCGTATTTTCGGCGTTTACAGTATGCGTTTTATTATTAGTAACTATGTTAATATTCATTTTGTAAACTTGAGCAGCGGCAACTAACTCAACATGACCTCCATGAATACCATGCATAGACATATGCATTTTGTAATCATCGCTCGTATTGATAGCAGTTTCGTACATATCGCTGTTGTCAATAATAAAGGAAGAATACTTATTCCAATTGTCTGTAACATGTTGAAGAATTCGTTAGCTAACCTTTGTAAATAAACTCTGACTGTTGTACACATAATATGCCAATGCCCTGAACAAACAATTTCCGTCACCTTTAATTCTTATCACATTTTGTCTCTGGCTAACTGGTTCTGAGGATCGCTTCCGACACGATCCTGGGGTTTTACTGCACGCAAACCCACTCTTAGTATGAAACTGTAAATCAGCCACTGAATCGAGTGACTTGGCATCCACGTTCTCAACTGAGTTAGCACTGATACCGGTATTTAAGACGTCATAATGACCGTTCCACCCATCCCCAGAGTATAGCAAAGAAATTATTCTATTTGATGGCGTATTTTCTGCTTTTCCACTATGAGTTTTATTATTAGTGATTATGTCAATATCCATTCTGTAAACTTGAGCAGCGGCAACTAACTCAACATGACCTCCATGAATACCATTCATAGACAAATACATTTTGTAATCATCGCTCGTATTGATAACAGTTTCGTACATATCGCTGTTGCCAACAATAAAGGAAGAATCATTTTTCCAATTTTCAGTAACGTGTTTTACAATTCGCTTTCTAACCTGTGTAAATAAACTCTGATTGTTGTACTCACAATATGCCAATGACCTGAACAGACAATTACCGTCACCTTTAATCTTTAAAACATTTGTAATTGAATGTCGCCTCACATTCATCATAACACGATTCATTGTTTTGATTGAGCACACAACCTATAAGGACGAATGATGAAACGAAAAGAAGACAGTTTGTAGCTGGTGAGACCAAAGATTATATAATTGAAAGATCGGTTACACAATACAAAATGGCGGTTCCAACATTCGACTGTAGCGGCATCTTCGTGAAATTAGTTGTCTTTCGTATACAGTAAATGTTGTCATTCAAAGAGATGTTGACATGCCAGTGTCATTAGCAAAATGGCTGCTGATTGTGCATGAGCATTTCAGTCTCAAAGTAATCCATTCTTTGAGAAGTTGTAATTAAATTATGTGAACAGAATCCCCTTCTGCGTATTGTATGGACACAGGTAGAAGTTAACGATATCATGTATGGTTACATGCGACATTAGCGCCCGAGTGGAGCAGGTAGAAGTTAACGATATCATGACGTAATTAGGGAACTCTCGGTTAATATAAAGTTCGATTTATTATTGGGGCGGCGTTGAATATCATGATACGGTGTTAGTCGTTGTCGCCTGGCGACAATATGTCTGTCAAGTCGTTCGAATATTCCATTTTCGTGAGACCTTGAAGGAAGTAATATTCGCTATTATTTTAATACTCGAATTATATAATCAAGTAAGGTGAGAATCAATCGAGAGTGCGTGACAGGCATTACATTTTAAGACAACAAACGTCGTCGTAGCGCAAATACTTCCCGAGATATTTCAGTTTTAGCGTAACGTATAGAATAAGAAGTGATATCACTGGCCTAGTACGCCTGGTCCGCCGCAGCGCAGCGCTGGCTCCGATTTGTGATGTAAGTTAGCATTGGCGCTTACGAGACTTTTAAAACCTTGCGACCTGTTTTACATGTTAAAACACCGCAAGTCCTCATAGGCGCTAATAAGTTCGACTTCTCCACTTACTTTACTGTGCCCAATTATAATTTAATAAGTCGTCTCCTGTAATAGTCCAGTTTCGACAATAAGCGAAGACAGAGAGCAAGTTCAAAATGCAATTAGTTTTGCCAGCTATTGGTAAATTTAAAAAAAGAACGGAAAAATTAACCTCGCTATCAGAAAGGATTTCTTCACATTGTTACAAATTTTACATTCCCTTAACAGACTTGCAACACAGAAAAAAAGCCGTACGAACGCAACTTTCAACTTTACCGTAGATTACTATAAAATTCAATAATAACCATAAATTTCACTCCACAAACACCGAAATCAGTAAACTACCATCATTTCAGAAGAACTTAACAGTAAACAGACATAGAAGGCATAGTCATGACCCCTTCATGGAGTAGGCTATTGCCTAAACCCGATCACGGCTCCTTCAACTTTACCTTAGAATATTACAAAAATCAATTATACCCATAAATTTCACTCCACAAACACCAAACTCAATAAACTACCATCATTTCAGAAGCACTTAACATTTAACAGATATAGAAGGCATAGTCATGACCCCTTCATAGAGTAGGCTATTGTCTAAAACTGATCACGCCTCCTTCAGCATTACGGTACATATATGTTTTTTAACTCATTGTCTTTTTATTCTCATCCCTTTCTTCACAGAAGTAGTCTTTAATGGCATCAAGAGCATTTTTATTTACACCATACTGGACAAATACTTAGGCAAATTAGGAAATATATGTGGAACAGAATAGTCTTTCAATCGCCAGTTGGTTCTTGGGAGAAGTAATACTTCCTTCCCTTCTATCACAAATTTGTCAAATTTAACAATTAAATCTTCTGAAAAGTGAGCATCACAGATGTAGGACTTTTCAGTAAGTTCCCTATCCTTCCCTGGTATGGCCCCTTTGCACTTGATAAAACGTTCCTTATCTTTAGGAGGTTTGAAAAACCGTCTGACCTCTTTACAGTCCTCATAGCTAGATCTGCATCCTGGTACAAAAGAGAAGACATCTTTACTACTGACATTAAGCACTCATGAAAATATATGGGCTAAACTGCTGTTTACTCACATTAAATAACAATAAAATTAACACACGAAGATAATGTCGACACACGACAAGAAATTAAATTCCATTTCAGTTAATGCTTCCTACAATAGCATTTCAGGTATTAATACTATGAAGTAATAGTGTAAGCACTTGTATATCAATAAACGATTGCACAGAACACCACCAAAACACTCCGACCGGTTAAATACTTAATATATCGCACATAAACACATAAACATATGTGGAAATCAACAATCTCAAGTCGACTGTAGCGCTGCGTAGCGGCGAGTGCCAACCCGATCCGTATTCATTACATGCTATTGAGGGAGAAGAGATCACACTTTATATTCTATTCGTTATGGTTTTAGTAAAGGGTGAACTTTTTTGAAAACTATTTTAATATATAAGATTTGACAATATATTACTGATGTTTGTCAGTATATTAGTGATATTTCACAATATTTTCAATTCTATCTACCAAATTCTGGTTTGGTTCCGGTTCTGGTAAACTCCACAATTAATGAGGTCCGCAACCCGAATGACACCAATTCGATAATTATTGGATGATGAAATATAAGCCTTGAGCCTCTTTTCAGCAATTAGGGGATGCTGTAGGATAGCATTAGCCTCTTAGGCAGTGTTAAAGGTGGCCTGAATCTTATCGCGACCCTTTCTTTGGAAAGATTTAATACCTTCCATTTGACGCATGTAAAAGAGACGTCCTAAACCCATAAGGTGTAAATTACCTAACCGTCTACTATCATTTGATTCAACCTGAATATGATAAGGACAGGTATGTAGCCTAGGATGTAGTTTAGGGGTAGAGTCATTTGTAAGATTCGTACCATGAGGAAATGGGTCAGATGGGGAAAAAAGGTCGGTGACGTGTCTGATACCTTAGACATGAAATGTAGAGAATCGTTCAAGAGAATAATAACAGTGGTGATATTTTCTGGGAGGGCCATCCGGAGGAAGTGTGTGACGACTCCCAACACTATATTGCTCCTTTGTAGAATACGAATCACTCATAAGGTAGGCTACTCACCTCAAGTAGAACTAAACCGTAGGGACAAATGTACACTTAAACAAAGATATTACTGAGAAATGAATACTCCCAAACACTTGTTGTATGGGAAAACAGCGCACGAAAAGTTCCGTTTGAGTACCACTACCGAACTGATGTTAATTATGCTAAGTGGAAGTGAACTGAGGTTGCTACACAGGTATTGCAAATCGGCACTATATACAGCAGTTGCATACAGGCATTCAGAAGTTACAAAATAATTCCTCATGTTACTAAACACCCAGTTCAAACTAGATACATTATGGTCTCTCACTAGAGGTTAGCTTGCATATTGTCTTCGTAAGGCCGTTCCTAGATACACAATCATACCTCTGTATCTTCTACAAATAAATATTGTAAATTGATTGTTACTTTTCTTTACTGGGCACTTACGTGTTTACTCCGCTCTAAAACACTTTGTTGTTAGCCAGATTTGTCATTTCCCCACAGAACATTTCAATTCTTCTAATGTTTACGTGTTACTAACGTAGGCTACGGTATATAAACTGTATAAGCTGTTTATAATTCTTACACTTACATCTCGCCGAAATATATATCTGAGGTACTGTACTAATTCCAGTAACGGAATCCCGATGTGGAATCGGTGCTAGTCAATTACCGATAATATAGGAACGTCTTTTTAAGCAGGCCTATACCCTACCATACTTTGAGTTATCATTAGGCCTACGTCATGGCCTCAATTCTCTTTAGAACGCACAAAATATGCATTTCTGCTAAAATTGAATAAATGTCCGTCATGTCGGAGATTTGTCCGAACTATCCAGGGTATTTTCAACCAAAACACCCTGATAGATGGATAAAATATTTTAAACACTCATTTTTTACATTGGGTATGGTAGACGAAATGGCAAATAGTCTTGGTGAGATGTCATTCCAGACGCCTGCAGATGAAAGACCGGTGGGTACTCAGCGCTAGGAGGACAGTGTTCATGCAGAGAACGCGACGATTGAGTAGGCTTTACCGGTATACATTATTGGAGACTAAGATCCAACTAATTCTTCTTTGGTTTCTAGATAAATCCAAGAATGGTACATTCCACCAGGCCCCTTCGTTCCAACTTCTTGTCCTTCTTTCATCTGCAGACACAGGCGTCCTGAAGGGCACTGGCGCATCTAGGGGAGGGCGAGGAGGGTGACCGCCCAGGACCCCGCGGTCCGGGGGCCTCGCGCAAGAATCTTAAAATTTAATTAATTAATTATACGTTTCAAACTTTTCAAACTAAGTTATAATTCATTTTCTTTTTTCAGTACAGCTATGCCCTCCCGTGACCGTTTAGCAAGTTTAGATTTCAGTGAAATATTATAAGACTTCAGCCGGGAAAAGAAGTCGCAAAGTGATATTTTAATATTTCATAGTTTACACATAATCTTCATCAAGGGGACTTACAGGTTTCTTTCATTTTGTTAAATAATGTACTGTAGTGTATTCAAAATATGGTAACTATTCTTTATTTTATAATTATTACAAAACTATTTTCCATTTGATTTGTTTTTTTAAATTATTATTTCCTGTTATTGTGGTCCCCACCTTATCATATCGCCCAGGGCCTCGCAAGGCCTGGATCCGCCACTGCTGAAGGGCATCTCACCACGCCAATTTGCCATTTCGTCGACCCTACCCAATGTAAATAAAGAGAGATTTAAATATTGTATCCATCATTCAGGATGTTTTGATTGAAAATACCCTGGCCAGTTCGGACTATTCAACTTTAGCCGAAATAATGCATATTTTGTGCGATGTAAAGAGAATTGAGGTCGTGACGTAGGGTATGTGCCTGCTTAAAAAGACGTTCCTATATTATCGGTAATTGACAGGTACCGGTACCTCATAAGGGTTCCGTTACTGGAATTAGTACCTCTGATATGTATTTTGGCGAGATGTAGGTGTAAGAATTAAAAATGTACAGTATATAATTATACCGTACGTAACACGTCAACATTGGAAGAATTGAAATGTTCAGTGGGGAAATTACAAATCTGGGTAACAACAACGTGTTTTACAGCGGAGTAAATACGTAAGTCCCCAGTACAGAAAAGTAACACTCAATTTACAATATTTATTTGTGGAAGACACAAAGGCATGTTTGTATAACGAGGAACGTCCTTAAGACGACAATATACAAGCTACCTAGTGAGAGACCATGATGAATCTAGTTTGAACTGGGTGTTTATTAACACCATGATTTTTTATTTTTTTTTGTAACGTCTGAATGCTTGTGTGCAACTAGAGCCGATTTGCAATACCTGTGCAGAAACCTCAGTCCACTTTTACTTAGCCTAATTAACATCAGTTAGGTAGTGGCACTCGCACGGAACGTTTCGTGCGCTATTTCCGATACGGTAAGTGATTGGGAGTATTCATTTCTCAGTTACATCTTTGTTTAAGTGTACATTTGACCCTACGGTTTTGTTCTACTCGAGGTGAGTACGTTGTGTGCGACTCGTATTTTCCAATGGAGCAGCCGAGCAGGATAGTTTGGGGAGTCGTCTCACACTTCCTCAGGATGGTCCCCCAGAACCTATCACCACTGTAATTGTTCTCTTGGACGATTCTGTACATTTCATGTCTAAGGTATAGGACACGTCACCGACCTTTGTTTCCCCATCTGGCCCATTTTCTCATTGTACGAATGTTACAAAAGATACTACCGGTACCCCTAAACTACATCCTAGGCTACATACCGGTCCTTATCATATTCAGGTTGAATGGAATAATAGTACAGGGTTAGGTAATTTACACCCTAGGGGTTTAGGACGTCTCTTTCACGAGCGTCATATGGGAGGTATTAAATCAATCCAAAGAAGGGGTCGCAATGAGATTCAAGCCACCTTTAACACTGACCAAGAGACTAATAATTTCCTACAGAATCCCCTTATTGCTGAAAAGAGCCATAAGGCGTATTTTTCATCATCCAATATTTTTCGAATTGGTGTCATTTGCGGTGGGAACCTCATTAATTGTGGAGTTTACCAGAACCGGAACCAAACCAGAATTTGGTAGATTGAATTTAAACTATTGTCAAATATCATTGCTGCACATTAAAATACTGTCAAATATCACTAATATATTGTCAAATATAACTAATATTTCTTAAATGAAGGTTTTGGTTTGTAGCTTGCTCAACGACGGCAGATTTTTGTGGCCTACACATTGAAGTCATCCTGCGTTGCCAACATGTCCGATACAAAATACACCACACGATACATGTAACTTTGTAATTATGTGAAAAAAGAAATAATTGGCAAAACCATTGGCCTGCGGGCCGCGTGTCTAGGCTAAGACCATTGGTCTGGATGAAAATATTGCTCTAGGCAAAACCATTGGCCTGGATAAAGATCATTGATGCGTGACATAAACCAAGGGTGTTTATATTAGCTAACGCGGCAAGCAGGACCGCGCTACCTAACAATTATTGGTCTAGGCGAAAATGATTGGTCTGCCGGATTTGATATAGTACCTAATGCGTGGGGTTGGCAATACTGCACAAGAGGCTGAAAATGGCGGAGTCAGCTGGAATTTCATCTATATAAGTCGTGATCCTATTTGGGATGGCTGTGTGGGTTACAGACAGTGGAGGAGTAAACATCTATTACTATATCATCTCCAGATACCATTACTACAGGTATTTTGGCTAATTTCAGTAGTCGAAGATTTTTTTACTTCAGTCCAGGTATACTCCACCCTTACAAGGGGAGGATACGATGTATGGGTCACCGATTCGAACCATCTTTAGTACACGTGTAGGGCATGACTAGGTGTATACCATGTGCAAGTAGTAAGGTGCGCTTCTCAGCCGATTCCGAGAAATTACTTATTAATTTTTCGTAATTGCAGTAGCGCGTTCATGTGCGCTTTACGTTAACTTGAAGTCAAGGAGCGCATGGTTCAGCGGTAAGAGCTCTGCTTCGTAAGCGCACCTTACTACTTGCACCTGTTATACCCCTAGTCATGCCCTTCACGTGTACTAAAGATGGTTTGAATCGGTGACCCATGCATTGTATCCTCCCCTTGTTAGTGAAGGTTCTTTTCAAAATAAGCCCATTCATAAGTGGTTCCTGTGGTAGCATTCCCTATCAACACCAAGTAGTTAGGCCCCTTGAAACAGCAATCAAAACCCCCTCCTCTAAATTGGTTACGTTACTAAGAAGGAAATACTTCTTGAATGTTCCGAAGGGGTAGACATTTACAGAGAAACGTATTTATCATCCTCAGAGCCGTGAGGTAGATTGAAATGGTAGCATCTTATGTACGGTAAAATACATTTAAAGAAAATAGAGCAAAACACAAGAAAATTTCATGGGAGGGTTTTGGATTATACAATTAAACTTACCTGTATGTAAATGACAAATACAACCTGTACTTGTTACAGTGTATCCTGAATATTAATTAAGTATATTACTTAATTATCCTGTGTTGTAGATTCGACAACATTATGGAGGGACAACCATCTATCAAATGTGAACCGGAAGAATTCTCTGAGATTGTAAGTTGTATTTTAGTTCCATATATTGTTACATATTATATTGTGTACCGTAACTGATGAGCATGACAAATCATTGTGTAATTAATACTAATTATGCCAGGTGACATAATATTACTAAATAGTGATCTTGATAATTCTTCTTTTAAGGGACCTAAAACAACTAGGTTATCGCCCCCTACCAAATTGTAATCTGGATCCGTAATGTTTGCTTTCAATTCCATTAATAATAACAATTTTAACACCTCCGCTCTTCAGTCCATGATTTATTGGTCCTTGTATTCCTTTTCTCAGCAAAATGGTGATCATTAATTAGTGTTTTGAACTGGGGTCAATCTTATCTAGTTTCTTTTGTGATTCAAATTTCTTGAAGTTCATTTTCTATTTCACTAAGCCACTGGTTCTTTACTTTCATTTAGAGAATAAGGTAGAGAATCCTTTTGTTGAACATGTGATGGATCATTCTGAGAATGTTACCGTAGAGTTTAACTCGTACCGTGTATTTTCCGTAATACTCCGGGATATTACCATTGCCTTGCGTGTCGTTTACGATATATTTCGCAAAATAATTCCCGGTATAAGACAACCTTTGCAAACGAATCGAAAACCGGAAATGTCTACATGAATTTTACCTTTGGTATTCTTCAGGATTGGTTAGATAGATACTTGAGTTTGACATTATCAGCTGATGTACGATATAAACAGTGAAGTGGTGGGCTCGTGTGATATAATGGTGCTACGATTACATGGTATTTGGACAGTGATTACAGTAACTTTGAAGACGATTGTTTTGTAGAGATTGAGAGTTTCTTATCCAGTGACAATAAAACTGACCGAGATAAGATCAGTGGTGATGCAGATACAAGTGTAGTATATCAAAGACTGCCTGATTTTTACGATGTTAAATCCATGGTTTCCCTGAAGTGATTTATATTTCGTACAGTTTTCCTTATTTTCAATTTTTTTTTCTAAAAGATATAAGAAAGTTGTCTCATAACGGTTATAACAAGAAGTGCATTTTGTAGAATGCCAAGATCTGTCATTACAAAACTGTTGTCAGGCCACAGTTTTTGTACGCTGCTGAGACTCTCCTAATAAACAGGAACGGTACCATGGATAATCTGGAGAAGGTTCAAAGACGTATCTTCAGGATAATTCATGGGTCGAGATTGCTTCCAGATGGAACCTACCGACTGAAAGTAAACTCCGAACTTAATCGACTGGAAGCCTATAGCTCAATGAAGTCCAAAAGGACTTGGAATCCACTGGGAGTTCCGACCTTGATATCCAACATGGCTTCAAATTTGCTGATATGGTTAACTGTTGGTCCTCACCACCCAAAATGCCTTAAGGGTAGGAAACCCCTCTCGTAGGATAGAAAGGAAAAACTTGCTGCATGGCTCAAGAGACATTTGGAACAGAAGAGAGCATCGAAGAACAACTAGTGAAAAAGAAAATCCACAGGTTGCTTTCAGTCTCCGACCGGGTCAGGAATGGAATGAATGAAGCCCCCATCTAGCGGCGAGGATATGGACTGTGCTGGCTGCCGAGGCCTGACGCACTCCTCTGGGGCAATGATTAAATTAATGACAGATGAAATGATAGTGGAGAGTGTTGCTGGAATGAAATTTTGACAGGGAAAACCGGAGTACCCGGAGAAAAACCTATCAGCCTCCGTTTTGTCCAGCACAGATCTCACGTGGAGGGACCGGGATTTGAACCACGGACCCAGCGGTGAGAGGCCGGCGTGCTGCCGCCTAAGCCACGGAGGCTGTATCGAAGAACAACTAGTAATCAAAAATAATAAAAAGTTAAAAAGCACATCTTGAAAATTCATTTAAAAGTCAATGAAAGAATAGTACAATATATTTCAGTGACACTGGAAGGGTTATATTGCCTTTTCCTGATGGTGTCAGTGATCTTTTCAGAATGCTGATAAAACTTCCAAGACTTCCGTTTCACCCAAATTCCTTCTAAAGAGACTGGACCAAAGATTTTCCTCAATATTTACCTTTCTTGTTTCTCTATGCCCTTGATGAGAGATCTACCCTCAGGTTGGATAACTGTGGTATAATGTCTTAAATGTGTGTTCTTAGGTCTATATTTATTAATTACATCTGTAGATATACTCCTTCTGTAATATTTAAATTCTCTCCCTGTTTGCGTCACGATTCAATCGCGAAGTACTATCCCGTCTTTTTCCTGGACGGGGTGTGAAATCCCGGAACCGGATTTCTGCAGCTGCTTTCAAGGCCGTGATGGACGATTTAATGATCACGGCTATGCCGTGGAGTTTGCATTTATTTACTTCATGATTTTTTGTAAAATTTAGGCTGCAGAGGTTCGCCCTATTGATGACAAGCCGATTCGTCCATGCATTTGGAGTCCGGTCTTAGCTCCAATTTCCTGAACTCTTTCAAGGCCCTGAACTGCATCTTGTCTATTGTTAGAAAGAATAGCTAGATCTGCGAAGGCCAAACACTGCAGATGAATTATACATTTGAGTCTTCGACCAATTGTTATTTCTTTTGTTTTTTTCCTGTCCTGGTAACTTATTCAAGGACACGATTGAACACTAACAGAGATAGTCCGTCTCCTTGTCGAAGTCCTGTGCTAATATGAAAATGGTCAGAACGCTCACTGAAATTTAACTATTGAAGTTATGGCTGTCAGTGTCTGTCGAATTAATTCTCTTGTTTTCCTGTCAACTTTGAATTCTTCTAGAATATTGAATAGTGTGTGTCGGTCTACTGAGTCGTCAACTTTCCTGGTCTCACTAGTGAGCATTGATTGCCTGGCTTTAAGGATTGGCAAGATGGTTTTGAGATTGAGAATTTGTTCGGCACAGGACCTGCCATTTATGAATCATGCCTGTGATTCGCCAATTAGATGTTCAGTTTGGTTTTCAAGTCTCGTGAATAATGATTTAGAGATAATTTTGTACGCGTGTGATAGTGAGGATATTCCTCCGTAGGTATTGATGTCTGTATTGCCTCCCTTTTAATTTAGTGGTTGAATTAGATTATATTTCCAATCTTCAGGAATTTTCTCTATAAATCTACTACATGAATTACTTGAAATTTCTCAGCTAGGCTTTCACCTCATAATTTCAACATTTCATCTTCCTTTGGAGCTTTGTTATTTTTACATTCATTGATTACTTGCTTGATTTCTTCTAATGAAGGGAGTTTTAAATCTGGTTTTGGAATCGGTTGCTCAAATCAGAATTGTTCTTCAGGAGGATCGCATGTTAAAATGTCATGGAAGTAATCTGTGAGAAGTTTACAATTTTCTTTATTATTTCTAGGGTACATCTGGATGATACGACATAAACTCGCTGCTTGGTAATGTGATAATTCGCAACCAAATTTTGATCTATTTCTGTCAGTCTTTTTCGATGTAATATGCGTTTTTCAGATCTGATGATTCTTGAGGCTTCTTTCTGGCTTTGATGAATTCCTGCCAGATCTTTTTTATATTTTATTGGAACTTCACTTTTGATAGGTTTGAGTTGGAAGGTCTATGTCCTTTTCGCTGGTCTCGTTCAACCATCTGTCTTAACGTTTTCGAGGAAGGTCACCAATAATCTGGGAAACTCCCAATAGTGTGTCGTTTTATTCCAACCAATTGGAAGGATTTGGGTTGAAGGTTGTTTGAATTTTCTTTAATAAATTCCAGATCATTTAGTGGATTTTTTTAACCGTTCGGAGTTGGGGCTGTCAGGTTGAATCTTTGCATTAAATAAAGATAGTTGGTGATTATTGTAAATAATTCCTTTTTTATACTTTACATTCATAATAATAATAATTATTATTGTGGGAGCCGGATGAGGATCAAGACGGCCGAGTATGGGATCTAGGGGGTGCAGGAGTAGGCTTAGCGCCATTGACCGAGAATAAAAAGGAGAGAAGCAATATTCCGAGTTTCAATGAGCCACGAAACACATTCCCTTAATTCTATATATTGTATTCTAATAAGTTTCTTTGTTGAAATAAATAATTCAGTCCTATATTCGATGCTTGTGAGTGTCATGATCTGGAAACTGTTTCCCACAAATGGGGGCTCGTCCGGGATGGACTGAAACAACGAGTTACGACGGAATCCACGACACGATGTACGACGCAAAATACGACGCTATTTTCGACGAAGTTGACGGCTAATCATATTTGTTGCTGTTGCCTACGACGCTGACGACGAGACAACGTGCAGTTTTGTGAGCCCACGACGTGCAAATCTACGACGAGGATTCATAAGCTAGCAAAATTTGTTCTTAAGTTTCAGTGAAAATTAGTGGTGCTGTGACGACTACGACGAGGGTCGGAATCTAAACGACGAAAGGGATTGTGGATGTGGTAAGAGGATAGTGACTCGTCAGAGAGGAACGACGGGAAGCGGTATTCAACGATATCACCTACAAATATGACCGGTATGGTGAATGAGGTTAAACAGGTTTGATTGCGAGGTTATGAGGAAGCGATATTGACGGAAAACTACTTGACAGACGTGAGTAAACAAATAAGATGACTACACTCGGTGCAATAGAGAAAATAAATAAGAACATAAGTGATGCTCCGGTCAAAGCAATCAAAGTTTTACATAACCTTATTTTCGAGCATACACCAGACGACAGGATGAATCGAAAGCGACTGCGAGAGTTTCCTGGATTCGATTTTGACGAACATTCCATTGAAGAGGAAGCTAAGAAGAAATTTATCGAAGAAACATTTTCCAAGGCTGATCTGCTGCGTGTTTCTGAGATTCTTAATACCGAGATCGGGACAAAGGAGGTAATGATTAACACCATTTGTTATTACTTGAGAAAATTAGACGAACTCGCAACTAATATAGACGATGATGACGAAGAAGACGAAGAGAGTGAAGAGGAAGACCAGGACAGAAGGTATAGAGAATAACATAAGTTTTCAATGTCGTTCCGCGACGTAGAGGGCGCTATGAAAACATTTAACGGTAATGATGGTTACCCAGTGAAGAAATGGATCGCAGATTTTGAGGAGACGTCAATCTTGATGGGAAGGAGTGAGCTGCAAAAGTTTATTTTCGCTAAGAAATCACTCGTTGGTTTAGCTAAGCTTTTTTTTATTCAAGGTGAGATAGGACTGACGTCCTTGACTGCACTGAAGAAGGCCTTGAATGAGGAGTTTGACATGGCGGCAAGCAGTGCAGAAATCCATAAGTTGTTAACCCAGCGACGAAAAAGCGCGACGAATCTCTACAGGAGTACTTTCTTGTGATGAAGGAAATCGCCAGTAGAGGTGATGTTGAACAAGTTTCTCTGTGTCAGTACGTGATTGATGGGATCGAAGACGATTCAAGATTAAAACTTCTTCTCTTTGGAGCAAAACATTCCACGGATTTCAAGGAGAAAATGAGAAGTTATGAGATGGCGGTGAAGTCTTTGCCAAAGAAAAGCACAAAGTATAATACCAGCAATTTTCAAGGAGTGCCAAGAGTGCAAACGAGAAAGACGGATAGTGCTGTGGCAGTACAAAGAAGAAAGAGGCCAGTAGTGGTGATAGGTGTTGTAATTGCGGTGGATCTGGTCATAGTTCAAAGGAATGTGAGCACAAGGATAAAAGCAAGAGATGTTTCAACTGCAACGAGTTTGGCCACATTTCATCCGAGTGCAAAAAACAGAGGAAGAACGATAAGAGGAATAATCAAGGTATCAATCTTACTGATGAAAATAAAAGCTGCCTCAAGTTCAAAGAGGTTAGTTTGGGTCAGCGGAAACTTCAGGCACTTATCGACTGTGGTAGTCCTTATAACCTACTGCGACAAAACAACTATAAGACCATGGGTTCCCCAGAATTGAAGAGCACGGATCTTGTTTTGAAAGGATTCGGTAATGGTTTTGTTGCTCCTCAAGGTTACTTCAAAACAGTCGTTGTGGTAGACGAGCTGGAGTTCCAAACCAACGTCTATGTTGTTTATGATGTTTATGGTGATTGGTAACGATCTATTGGATCAGGGCGAGGTCATCCTCTGCAAGCAAGGAGTTACCATCAAGAAACTAGAGGTCCCAATGATGTTGATCAAGGTAGCCGACGAACAGGAATTGGATGTAGAGAACTGCGTTGATGAGGGGAAAAGGGAACAGATCCAGGATTTGGTAGCGAGATATGTACCAAAGAAGACGAAATCTACTGATGTCAAGATGAAGATCACATTGAAAGAAGAAGAACCGATATTTTGCAGGCCCAGACGAATGGCACCGCTTGAGAACGAATTTGTCGATGCGCAAGTCGAGGCATGGCTGGAGGAAGATATCATAGAACCGAGTCAATCAGAATATACATGCCAAGTGGTGGTAGTCAAAAAGAAAAATGGAAAAAAGCGACTATGTACTGATTTTCGTCTAGTGAACTCAATCGTGGTTAGGGATCTATTTCCCATTCCAGTTATAGGGGATCTTCTGGACAAGTTACAGGATGCTACGGTGTTCTGCACCTTGGATCTCAGGAACGGATTCTTTCACGTGCAAGTCGAAGAAGGAAGTCGACGATATGTGTCATTCGTAACGCGTTCTGGACAGTACCAGTACAAAAGAAGTCCCATTTGGATTTACCAACTCACCTGCAGTCTACCAACGGTTTATTAAAGCTGTGCTCTGGGAGTTAATCTGAGAGGACATAGTGTTTACCTATATTGATGACTTAATCATCCCAGCGAAGGATGACGACGAGGCTCTCCTACGATTGAGACGAGTGTTGGAATTAGCTGCAGAGTACGTGCTGGGAACCAACTTCGAGAAGTACCAGTTTCTCAAGAGGAGGGTACAGTTCCTTGGATACACTATTCAACGTGGACAGATTCAACCCGCTACTTAGAAGGTCCTTGCTGTACAAAACTTCCCGGAGCCAAAGACGATCGCTGCGCTGCAGAGCTTTCTCGGATTGGCTGGCTATTTTAGAAAATTCATCCCAAATTTCTCGATGGTAGCCAAACCACTGAGTGATCTGTTGAGAGGTAAGCCGGAGTTCAAGTTTGGTGAGGAACAACGATGTGCATTTGTTGAGCTCAAACGTCTTCTCGCTTCACAACCTGTGTTGAAGATATACAATCCGAAATACGAGACGGAGCTGCACACTGACGCCAGCAAAAGTGGGTATGGCGCTGTGTTGTTGCAAAAGTACCCAGAGGACAACAAACTACATCCGGTCTCATACATGAGTAAAAAGACGACGATACAGGAAGAAAAATACAGCAGTTACGAGCTCGAGATCTTAGCTGTGGTGAATGCATTCAAAAGTATAGGGTGTACTTGCTTGGAATTCCGTTCAAGAAGGTGACTGACTGTATGGCATTCCAAAAGACAATGCACAAAAGGGACCTGATCCCACGAGTAGCTAGATGGGCTATGGCCTTGGGGGAATTTGACTATACCATCGAACACCGAACTGCAACCAGGATGAAACATGTCGACGCCCTGAGCCGATGTCCAGCAATGATGTTTGGACTCCCTGATGGCCTTGCAGCGAGGATCAAAATCTCCCAGAGAAAAGACGAAGGATTGACAGCGATAAAAGCGATACTGGAGAAAGAGCCTTGCGAAAACTTCATCGTCAAAAATGGACTGCTGTTTAATTTTTTTGACGGGCGAGATACGTTGGTGGTCCCGCGGGCAATGCACCAGGAAATCATCAGAGCTGCACATGAGAAGGGACACTACGCTGTTAAAAGGACTGAAGAAGACGTGTAGGAGGAATATTATATCCCAGACTTGGCCAACAAGGTGAAACGAGTCATAGCCAACTGTGTGAGGTGTCTGGTGGTTAACAGGAAGGCAGGCTAGAAAGAAGGCTGGTTACATCCGCTGTTCAAGGAGAGTGTGGCCATGCACACCCTCCACATGGTTCACATTGGACCACTTAAGTCTACACACAAGAGATATGAACACTTCTTCTGTGTGATAGACGCCTTCACGAAGTTCACCTGGCTGTATCCAGTGAAAACTACAAAATCAGACGAGACGATTGAAAAGATGGAGTTTCAGCGGACGAACTTTGGAAACCCAGTTCAAGTGATCACCGACAGGGGGCCATCGTTCACCTCCAATGAGTTCCAGGACTACTGCAAATCGCAGGATATCAAGCACGGCTTGATCACAGCTGGACTGCCAAGAGCCAATGGTCAAATCGAGAGAGTCAACTCAACTGTGACCAAGTTCATCGCTAAACTTAGCATTGACGATCCGACAAAATGGTACAAGGTTATACCATCCGTCCAACGAGCTATCTACTCTACGTTCCAAAGGAGCGTCGGAATGTCACCTTTCGAGCTGCTGACAGGAGTCGGAATGCACAACCAAAATGATCTACGTATAGTGCAACTCATCGAAGAGGAGCTGATAGATTCGTTCAACGAAAAACGTGATCAGATGAGAGAAGATGCAAAAAAGCAGATAGAAAAGGTACAATCTGAAAATCGTGCAGAATTCAACCGACGACGTAAGGAGCCTAAGAAGTATCAGGTCGACGACCTGGTTGCCATCAAACGCACTCAGATCGGTCCACACCTGAAAGTAAAAACCAAAAGTCTAGGACCTTATCGAGTGACTAGAGTTAAACTCAACGACACATACGACGTCGGCAGAGAAGGAGACCATGCTGGACCAAGAATCACATCGTCCTGTGCGGAGTTCATGAGGCCCTGGGCGGGCGGATCTTCTTCATCCGGGTCGGATGAGGATCAGGACGGCCGAATGTGGGAGCCGGATGAGGATCAAGACGGCAGAGTATGGGATCTAGGGGGCGCAGGAGTAGGCTCAGCGCCATTGACTGAGAATAAAAAGAAAAGAAGCAATATTCCGAGTTCCGATGAGCCGCGAAACACATTCCCTTAATTCTATATATTGTATTCTAATATGGTTCTTTGTTTAAATAAATAATTCAGTCCTATATTCGATGCTTGTGAGTGTCATGATCTGGAAACCGTTTCCCATATTATTATTATTATTATTATTATTATTATTATTATTATATATAACACGTAGAGTGTTTGTATAAGGGAAAGGAGATTGAGAATCATGTAATGGAAAGGGAAGAGGAAATTGATGAGGATGCGAAAGGAGTTTTAATATTGAGATCAGAATTTGACAGCATTGGAAGACTTAAGCAAGAAAAAAGCACCAGGCATAGATGATATACCGATTGAGTTGCTACGCTGCATAGGTCATCATGGTCTGATCAGGCTATTTCACTTGGTGTTTAGGATTTATGAGACAGACGCAGAACCCTTCGATTTCAAGAAGAATGTTGCTATCCCTTTACCGAAGAAAGTAGGAGCTGACACATGTGAAGATCACCATACAACCAGCTTGATTACTCATGCTTCAAACATCCTGCCTAAAATAATTAACAAGAGGATGAAAAGCCAGATAGAAAGGGAGTTGGGTGAAGAACAGTTTGGTTTCAGGAGAAATGTTGGAACATGGGAAACTGTACTAAGTCTTAGGTTGATTTTGGAAGGTAGAATAAGGAAAGATAAGAGAACGTTCATGGCATTTGTAGACTTAGACAAGGCTTTTGATAATGTTGATTGGGCTAAATTGTTTGACATTTTGAAAACAATTGGAATAAAATACAGGGATAGGAGGGTGATTTACAATCTATACAGAAACCAGACAGCAGTCATTCGAGCTGAAGGACATGAGAGGGAAGCTGGTATTCAGAAAGGTGTAAGGCAGGGCTTTAAACTATCACCCATACTTTTTTAATCTTTACGTTGAACAAGCAATGAAGGAAATTGGAGAAAAAATTAAAGTGGAAGTAAAGATTCAAGGGGAAATAATTTCAACCCTGAGATTTGCTGATGACATCGGCATCTTGGCCGATACGCCAGAGGATTTGAATGAGTTTTTGAATGGTATTGACTCCGTGTTGAGGAAGGAATTCATGATGAAAATTAATACATGTAAAACAAAAATATTGGAAAGCAGCCGAAGTAAATCATAAAACCCTATGGACATCAAATTGGCAGGTGAAAAGCTAAAGGATGTAGGTGACTTCTCTTACTTAGGAAGAAAAATAACCAGTGATGGACGAAGCAAAGAAGATATAAAAATTACGTTGACTAAGGCAAAGAAAGCATTTCTACAGGAAAGGAATCTGTTGACATCAAATGTAGATTTAGGTATTAGGAAGTCTTTTTGAAAGCCTTTGTCTAGAGCATGGCGCTCTATTGAAGTGAACCTTGGGCTATTGATGCAGCAGAAAAGTGAAGAATTGAAGCCTTTGACATGTGGTGTTACAGGAGAATGATGGAAATCAGATGGGTAGATAGGGTTACAAATGAGGAAATAATAAGCCGAGTGGGAGAGGAAATGTTTCTGTCTACTGCTAATGAAGAGAAGAGATAAGTTGGTAGGACACATATTAAGACACCCAGGAATATCAAGCTTAGTTATGGAAGGAAGGGTCGAGGACAGGAACTGTAGGGATAGACCAAGGTTAGAATATGTTAAGCAGATTGCCTCCGATGTAGGGTTCAATAGCTATGTAGTGATGAAACGATTAGCTCAGTACAGGGAGGTCTGGAGGGCTGCATCGAACCAGTCAAGAGACATAGACTCAAACAACTACATTATTATATATATTATCATAATTTGCTGATATTCTGTAATTTCTACATTTAGTCATGCTTGTTTATTACTTCCCAGGATTTGAATGAGCAGCCACCCTCTGATAGGAAGATGGGGATGAAAATTGAAGAACCTGATGATGTATTTGAAGATGCAGGATTCATCAATGACAGTTCATTTGTGAAAGAAGAACTTGATTGTCAGGTGACTGTGTACATTATTTCCTACCTTGGATTATTCTCAAATTTTCAATTTTGAAATCGAACTACAGAAATGTTTATGTTTTTGACTCTATTTTATTAATAACAGGGTGTCTACCGGTAACGAAAGTAACGAATTTTACAAATGGGTAACGAAAGTGACGAAAAAGTAACGAATTTTACAAACGGGTAACGAAAATTTTCTGAAGGTGTGTTGAATCATTTAAACTCGCGCCGCTAGGCTCAGAGATTGCGATGGAGCGAGTTTCACGCAAGCGGCGCCGTGCCTATTGCATAGTACTAAGCTATGTTTCCCCGTGCCCGACCTCAAGGAAATACAGTACATACTGAGGATACCTTGAGTGGTATACATCGGTTCAACGTATATTTTCGGCATCAAGAAGACTTAAGTTTTGTGTGAAATATTTTTCTGTGTTGCTGTATTAGGAAACCTGACATTTCGCGAGACGTTTATTCGCTATTACTTCCGAAACTAAAAAGAAATCTCTCATTTGTTATTTGGAAACTATGTCAAATTGAAGTCCAGAAATAACGCGAAATAATTTAATGTCTCAATCTTGCGAAATATTACCGTTTCGAAAAAAAATTGCAAAAAATTTTCGAAATACATATAACTTATTTAAAATATGTCTAGTAAGTTTGCGACATCCAGTATGGTTAATTCGAAATTCCGTTATAAGCCGATTTTTCCTTTGAACTTTCGTTCCATCGGATATATAATCTAACCGATTATTTCGATAACTTGTGGATAATTCGTGGTTCTCAGTCGAAATAAAACGTGCCCTCTTGTCGTATTATTCGTGCAATCCACTCAGAATAATTCGTAATATTCGATACCGTACCTACTTCGAACGTTCATCCTCCAAAATCACATCCTCAAGACGGCCGGCTGACCGCACGACTTGCCTGCGGGAATCTCGTCAAACGGACCGAGATCGACGTCAGTTGCGAAAAATCATAAAACCCGTCCCCTATCGTGAACTTGTGACCACGAGGACTGCGGGAATCCTGTCAAAGGTGATTGGGTGCCCATCACGGGGCACCCATCCCGAAACCTACTTGCTACTTTCCCCATGACTGTATACTTAAAAGCGTGCGGGGAGCGAGAAGTGCATCAACCCACTTAAAAAATGTCAGCCTACGTAGCATCGAAATACTAATTCCTCCTCGTGATCCACCCTGAATTGATGAACTCCCAACCACAGCATAGGGACAAAGGGAATCACGGCGCCGACCGAACAACATGTTCATAACTACTCGTGAATTTTAACCATGCCGACCTTGAGCTTGCCTCCGCCATTCTTTCAGGACAGATAGACAGGCAGACAATCGTTGAACGGCCGGGTGCGGCGACGATTGCATAATATCTCGAGGACAACGTAAAACGGCCGAGAGCGGCAGCGATTGCGATACATCGTGATATTTCTCCGCATTCAATGACGAGGACAACTGTATTCTTGTCAAACGGACAGGACGTGACGCCGATTGCGTAATAATGCTATATTTTCTTGTGCCCGACCTCAAGGACAATAGAAATCTCGTCGAATGACTAAAAGTGACACTGATTATCTAAATCGCGATTTTTCTCCGTGTTCTATCGTGAAAACTACAGGATGCTCGTCAAACAAATGAGACCAGCGCCGATCGTGTAACATCTCGATATTTCTCCGTATTTGTTTGCGAAGACAACTCGGTGACGATCTCGTAACATCGCATACATTTCTTCGCGACCTACTGCGGGGAAGAAGGAAATCTCGCCAAATGGTCAAAAGCAGAGCAACCTCTTGGTACCGTAATTATAACAACATATTGTGCGCAAGACGACATATTAGCTGAAACAACTCATTGGATATTAAATATCTAGTAACTTATATATTTATTATTTTTAATATTTTTATAACATCATGTGAATTTCTTTTAAAGCGGCTTCGGTGGCCTAGTTGGTAGCATGCTGAACTGCTGTGTCCAAGATAGCGGGTTCAAACCCGGCCGAAGTCGTCGGAATTTTTAAAGGCGTTAAAAATCCTTCAGTATGCCTTCCTTCGGAGGGGAAGTAGAGCCGGTGGTGCGATGTCATAGATTTATGGCATGTAAAAGATTCTTCCACCGACTAAACTTGTGTGAAGCTAAATTGTTAGGTTAAATTTCGTCGGAACGCTCTATCGAAGTTCCAACGTTCACCACTAGGTATCATTGATATCTGGTAGCAACTTGAAATTGAATGGAACTTGTAGCTCACCCTAAGGGTGTCCGCTGGAAGCAGCTACAGACTCAGGTGAGCCGAACATGTCATCCGGACACTCCCGGCACTAAAATCCGTACGATAAATAAAAAACCTCTTTAAAAACAGTTCATAGTTGTTTTTCTTCACCGCGTGATGAGCAGACCGCAGACGTATCTTGAAATCAAAGGTAACTAAAATTAACTAAAAGGTAACTAAAAGGTACATAAAAAGTAACTAATTTTTACTTCATCCTTTCAGTAGACACCCTGATAATGTGTATTGAGTCAGATTGCTTCCTTGGGCTGTTTATTTATTATTTCGTAAAATGTCTATAATAATTTTAAAGTGGTTATTTATTGTCCTTTTTAAAACAACCTCGAATAATTATGGCAAAACTTGCATCATCTGTAAGGATAAGTTGTGCAGCTAAATTAGGTAGGAACTTCGAAGAGTCCTCGACATATTAGTAAGTGTGTACTAGTGAATCTCGGACACTGGGTATTGCACTTTTGAATTGTCCTTAACTTCATGACCAGTCGACCACATGAAACGCGACTGTTGTTTATTGAGGAGGTGTGCAGATGTTTGATAAGGATGCGGACCGAGTTATGCTGATATCGAGTCTATTCGCACATTCCGAACTAGATGGATAACTAATTATGGAATGACTACAGTTTTAGAGTAAAGGTTGTAATTTAATAAAACCTTAAACAAAACATTACAAAGGGGAAACGAGGTGCGAATGAAATGGAGTAATGAGGGATGATGGGGCTGTATTAAAGGTTAACAAAGGTAAAACATAAAAATATAAAAACACGCACAATAAATTACTATCAAAAGGAAGAGAATCTTGAAGGAGAGAAGCCTAACACTTGCTAGATTGGAGATCGTACTATGCCCGTTTAGACCGAATTTCGGACGACCACATATGCATTTTCACCAAAAATCAGTCAGCACGAAACTCTAAACATCCCAGGGCGCCTATGGGTTAAAGTGAGTACAATAACACAGAAAAAAATGCTTTACTGATTTTAGGCTCGATGCAACAATAAGGATAGAAGGAGATTTTCTGAAAATAACACAATCCGTAAAATTATCTCATTTTATTTAAAATGTTAAAAAGTATATGAAGAAATGCTAAAAATAGCGTAATGGATGCATGACGAATCATACATTATATACACAAATTTACAGATTCACTAACACATGAACACTAGGCATTTGAAACGAAAGTCTGATTAATAGTTCTGTTGACTTAGTTCAAAAGAATTATTTACAATCGTAAGGTTTGTCAGTGCAAATTTAATTGTCCATCCTGATTCCTAACTTTATGTAATCACACGTTGAAATGAAATATTATCACACCATGAAAAAAATATCACTGTTTTTGTTTGTCTTTCAAATTGTAGCAGAAAATTAACTAACACTTTTTCCAGGAATCAGTATCTCAAAATTGGTTCAGATATAAAGTTACAACAATGAATATAACACAATATTAATTACATGGACATTCGAGCATTGATTCGAAGAACATCGATAAACAGAAAAAATATTTATTGAATCATCTGTTCTCGATCCAACATTAATATTGTGAGTTCTTGACTCAATTAGCAATATTATGGTCAAAAATTTGTTATTAACAAAATATCAACTCTTTTAAATATGGATTTAACCATTCAATTATTTAAATATCAATTGGAAATATCATTTAGAAAAATTATCACAAAAATAATATTGGTTGTTGCTATTATCAAAATTACAATTCTTTTGACAGAATGTCAGAAATGTTAATCATCAAATTAATTTGCAGAATGTTTATATTCTTAACAGGATCACATATATCCTCTAAATTGTAGTGGTTGTTTAGGAAATAACAGTTTTAATTTATTTACAGCATCGGCCCATTCGATTTAAATGTGTCAAAAATCACATTATGATAATTAGCATCTAGACATCGGTCAAGTCTTCTCATAATGATATAAGAAAATTCCGGGCTAACAATTACTAGGAAATATTTATAGAACACGTGGGCAAACTGTGGATTGACATGATGGTTCCATAATATAACCCTCGGTTATGAATTCGATGAAAGTGTGGCTCACAATAATAATTCAACTCCCAACATTATTTCAAAGTCATCCAACCTACAATATGGTTGATGCTCCATTATGACAACCTCATTCCTGCGACTTAAAAATGCACAGTCAGAATGGCATATTCAACTATTTCCACACACACACACAAAATGTCTTCCCAAATTATACATACTGTAATAATCAAGCCTTTGCTTGTTACTCAGACTGGAAGATTCGTAAGCTAGTAAGCTCCTAAATGGGTTTACAGTAATTTTACCATCAGTTTAAACATTAATTATTCCACATCGTGTCTATTTCTAGCCAAACGTTCTATCACAAGACGTTGCTCAAAATAATATTATATTTATACAAACTCTAGTAAAACCCTAATTTATACATGCTATTTGCTTCCCGTATCATTACTTTCCGTGTCTTTCAAAAGATTTGACTGCATAATGCAAGTGTAAAATGTTCCCATAGGATTATTCTGTTAGTTGAATGTGGGCATGCGTTAACCACTAGTCTTCGGAAAAACAAGTCTCCGATCTGGCAAAATGTTTTAAATATCAACTTTATAAATCACACTACATGATATGATTATTAGAAATATAAATTATCATTATTATTATCTCTGACAAATATTGAAAATGATTTTTATTATTAAATCAGCATTATTATTATTATTATTATTATTATTATTATTATTCTACAAATGGAATTAACGTTGCTAAACTGTTCGGGAAATATCATCCTCGACTTCTTAAATATGGATAAAAATCCATTCCTCAACTTAAAATGATTATTAAATTTACAGTTACGACGGCTGATGACCGCGATTAGAAAAATAATTTCAAAATCAAATAAATGCTCGTTTTGCTCGTCCATTAATTCAAATCATTGACTTCTCATGTCTGAGTGTAAAAACTGCTCAGATCAAGGCTTCCATATGCCTTGAAAAATATTTGCAACAGCTAAATATCGAAGAAAAATAAGTGTTGGCAAGACTGTAGAAAAATGAGAAATTCCAGCTAACTACGCATAAGAATAATGCAAAATGTAGCTTACATTCTTGTAGATCTTGATGTGGATGATCTGGTCTGAACCAGATTATTTCAGTTTTCTGTCCCCATTTGGACACGTACTTATAATCTCGTATCGGCCTCCATTATATACCCGCAAAATGTCTAACCAGACAGCGGTATTCATACTCGTTGCCTGAATATCTTGATGAAAACTGTCTATAATATTAGCTGCTTCAACAGCTGAAGTAATCTTCTTGATAGGGGTAAGATCGAAATGATCCATGATGCAAAAATACCAATAGTAACATGACCCAACTGTGATGCATTCAGTACTGTCAATACTCTGACAATCTTATTCAGCACTGGTCCAAGTTCTGATGTTCAATTCCCTGGGCAGAGTTTCTCACTCTCCAGACAATGCTAAGCATGCTGGTTTCCCTATGTCGGCTAAATGAACTGAACCGTGCAAGACTGGTATGTGAACAGTACTAACTTATCTTGGTTGGTCGAAGTGTTATCAAGACAAAAGCTTGTTCTGGTCATTGAATGAAAATAATCCAAGTTTAAATCTTAGTGGACAGTGGAAAGAAAAATATATGTCCGTGTAGTAGTAATAGTTAACAATGTTCTGCCACGTCACCTCAGTGATAACTTACGATGAATTCTAAGTTCACTTAAACTTCCAAAACTTTTCGAAGTCCAGTAACCATGTACTGTCGTAGGTTTTCACTAAGTTCCAGCAACTGTGTGCTAGTAAAAACGTAGAGTATTGCAACCATGTGCACGAAGATAATTCTGAAGTATAACGTTATTCGTTGCGACGTGATGTGTCTAGCGACAAGACGCTTACAAAGAAGTGAACATATTGAGCGGTGGCTCCCAGCTCTTATGTACCCAGAGGACGGACTCCTCTACGTCACTGCTTGAAATCTGCTAAAACTAAAACATCTCATATCTCAGCTTCCGCTCGATCAATTTTCTTGAAATATAGCACGTTCTTCTTCCCTTGCCTGTGCCAGTAATTTGGTGTTAGTCTCATGTTTCTACTCCATCGAAAAATATTTTATACAAATATAGCCTCGACTCTGATAACCTTGCTACGTCACTTAGCGATCTCTTGGCTGCATAAAGCTTCTAAATGCTTCTTAGAAGGTTTGGCGCGCGCTATTCAAAACCTCAGCTCTGGACTTAGCATCTGGGCCTGTGCTCTCAAATCTGGGCAACTGGATTTGGGCACAGTACCGAGGTGACTAGAAATATATCGAGGGGAAAGGCTAATTAAATAATGAAATAATACATTCGTCCCACCAACGGTTGATTACCGAAAGTAATCAGAAGCAATATTCTAAATAGTTTATGAAGTCGTAAAAACCATGAACAGGAGCAAACCCTCTTTAAGGAAAACAAAGTATGTCTCACTAAAATAAACACCCTCAGAGAAACAACGACCATACGTCAAATCATTCCACTACGTACAACATCATTCAACTTCATAACACGTCCAACGAACATAATAAGAAAAGACTTGTCAGACATACACAACCCTTAAGACAGGTACAACTCAAAACTCGACTAGAAGATAACGAACAAAACCCCCAACTAAACAACAACTGACTTCCTATACTTTCTGAATAAAACTTCTTTTCGGACGAAGGTATGAGATTCGGTTATCTTACTGGAAGTAAAATGAGCATCTATCACGGCACATGCAACAAATACACATATCACCACCCGAAAGAATAACCAATGTACCTCATTTAATAACTAGTGAGATAGCACGTTGTTTCTGACTGGATAAAACAAAGCAAGAAAACAATTACAACGATCCCATATCCAGTTCAGAACCCCAATTTACACTAACATTTTCCCACCCACAAAATAATAACGAAAGCTTATAAAGAAATAACCAGGGGGATGTCGATGCCCTATCTCATTTACCCAACACAAATTAACACATTAACACTAAATAATCATCATAATCCCCTTTCATCGTCATACTTCATCTCATTAAAGAAAAATAAGCAAATGCCCAAAGTCACGTCGCATCCCCCTAATAATTTAATTATTCAGCTATACCGCGATGACATACGCAGGGTCAATAATACATAATACCAAATACAACAAGAACAACAAAACAACGAGAATCCCTTAAAAATTAACCCTATTAAAAAAAACAACGTGATCCCTCATCATAGTACGTCAATATAAAAGGGGGAGGAATATGAACCAACAAGACAAATAACCTAAAACAATAACAATCTCCAATCTAGATTTAATACTGAGAGAACTCGGGGCATGCTAACATTGAAAATTGGCGGACATGCATTTAGTAACCAATAACGTCTTCTTAAATTCATGCAATGATCATACTATCAAAGAATAACACTTAGCTTTGCCTGGAGACGTTCCCAGAAGATCACAAGCTGCCAGCTACAAATACTTCATCATCATTTAAATAATTGCTCACTTCCAAGATTAAAGCATTTGGTAAATAAACGGGACCACGACGACACGACCAAGATCCTTCGGATACAACCAGACGCATTTCAATCTCGTTACAAAACACATGTAGTACATCACTTTTCAGCTTCTCCCGTAATGGCTTCTGTTACTCATTCAACTCTTCTTGATAATAATTAGAAGATCCATTCTTGGGACATACTGCGTTCCTTAAATTCCGATCTGATTCTCATTGCGAGGTGCGTTTCAATAGCGCAAACTATGATGTTAGGTTAAAGTTTTTGACGACAGATGGCAGTCTTTACAATATTGCGTACCTTCGTGATCCGTCTATAAAATAGTAACGGATCAGTTATCATATCAACATTTAATGTTTAAAGTTACTAATTTTTGGAATTCGTGATTGAGAAAAATTCAGAAATGTTTTTAAAAATCAAGCTCATGTTTCTTTTCTTCTTGAATCAAACACCTATTAGATTTTTCTTAAAATGAAAGACAATAGTATCAATTCTGTTTGTGAATTTATAACACTGTAGCTACATGAAAGTATTGGATACTGAGAAAGAATGCATTTTGTGTTCTGATTGCAACATATACATCGTATGTAGTAGGTATGGTATTCTTTTGTATATTTTGTCTTGTGAAACATTCAAAACCTTGAAAGTATAAGTCAGGAAAAAATAAATAAATTTTATGTCAGCTATTTATTTATTTATTTATCGTATGGCTTTTAGTGCCGGGAGTGTCCGAAGTCATGTTCGGCTCGCTAGAACCTGTAGCTGCTTCAAGCGGACACCCGTGGGTTGAGCTACAAGTTCCGTTCATTTTCAAGTAGCTCCAAATTTCGATACCAGATGTCACTGACACCTAGTGGTGAATGTTGGAACTTTGATGGAGCGTTGCAACGAAATCTGACCTAGAAATTTAGCTTCATACAAGTTTAGTTAGTGGAGGGATATTCAACAAGCCATATTATGGGACCCTCGGCTTTACTTCCTCTCCGAAGGAAGGCATACTGAAGGATTTTAACGCTCTTAAAAAATCCGACGACTTCGTCCGGCACAGCAGTTCAGCATGCTACAAACTACGTCACCGAAGCCGCTAACTCAGCTAATGAGCACTTACATAACGCAGCGAAATTTCAGCTTCGGAGTTTCTATTCTAAACTTATTATCAAATTACATATTATATTACTTGTTTTACCCCTTCTACATATTTTACTATACATTTTTATACTTTTTGTTAGCTACATATTTATGTACTTATTTTACCATTTGATACTACATAAAATCCCAGCTCTACCGATCACAGGGGCAGATGGACTCGTAGTTCTGCCCCTTAAAACAACAATAACTAATTTAAAATTATTCATTGAGTTTGGAACTAATCCGAGACATATGAAACAAGATGAATGTCTAGCGTGCTTATGTGTCTACAAAGTATATATCTTATGCCTCCTGAGGTAGAGTATTAACAAATTGTTTTTTCTCTGTAGGGATCACATATCATGGAAGGTACTGCGGACAACAAGGAAGTTATTATTCATGAGAAAGTGACTGAAGAGATAGTCCCATACCGGTTTGCCAAACAGGAAACACTGTCATCATCAAGAGGCAGAGATGCGAGAGTTGTAAGTGCCTAATTATCTAGAAAGCAGCTTTTCTGGTTAAGTCATGCTTAATGATATCTGATGTTCCTCCAGCAAGTGTGGCTGATATTTTCAAAGGTTTGATGATATGTTTGTGAGGGGATCATGTGCACTGATGAAAAATTTAGGAATGAATACGAAACCTGAATGTAATTTAATAATTTCTGGCAGAGCATTTCCTTGTTCTATTAGTGCATGTGGAAGATGTTGTTTTCTCTGTGATTTGTTTGCTGCATATGTTGATATGATAGTTGTTGTTTTAAGGGACAATCATTTACGTTATCGACCCTTTGCTTCATAGGATTCCCTGCCTAAATTGTATTTAGAGCCTGGCTCATCTGAAAAAGGCCTTTCGTTAATTTTTTATTTCTGCCTGTTGTGTGATGCCAATCTTCAAATTCCATTCATGATTTGCTTCTCCAATTTTGTAGATGATCATAATATTTAGGAGATTCTCTATATACTGTAATCTGGCTTCCAATTCTGCGACACAGAATTAGTTTCTTAAACTTCATACTAACTCGCAAGAAAACACTGATAAATTTATTAATTTCAGCATACCTTCTATACGAAAATGAAGTACCAACATTTGAATGGAATACTGAGGCTGATAGTAAAGAATGTTGAAGGTCCTAGAAAGATAGCCTTTGACAAATAATCCAGGTCATTTTCTGTCCTTTAACTGGGTATGGTATGTCATGCATTGAACCAATTACACAGAACGATACCAATAACTTCACAAATGGGACAAGGGAACAGTTATCACAAATGACTAGGGTTCTATTCATGTATCTTGTTAATTCTTTAACATTCCTTCGAAGTGAAACATGGAGGATCCGTGGCTCGTGGTCGCCAGATAATCACGTAAAACTACAGGCTTTTTTACTATTAAAAAACTTATTCCATGAAGTCTGTTGCGTATTTACAACTGTTTAGAGTGAAATGACCTCAGAGCCCTGTTTTGGTTGTGTAATGGTACTGACTTTGTTATCGGTAAAGCCGTTAGTGTACATTGCTTCCTTATCCTCATGCACTGCTGGTAATCTGACACAAAGTCAGGAACTTTAATCTCATCTTCTGTATGTTATGTGTTGCCTATATCCTGGGGTCAAACTAGATAACTTAATATGCTGCACTACTTGTAGAGCCTCTTCGTTCTGCGCATGAGCTAAGACACATGTAAATATAAGAATTGCGTGTAATATATGTATGAAGAAAGGTGGCCAAAGCTAGATTATAATTTAAAAATTGTGATGGTTTTTCGCATTTTGTGCACACTCCCTGCTAAAATTATGCATCTTGATAGAGTCACCTTTCATCAGACATTTGATCTTGATGAAGTGGACTCTCTTCGAGGTGGGGTCAATTATTTTAGCACAGGCTGGGATTGTTTAAACTTATGACTGTTCTTACCTCCATCCCAATCCTGAGCATTGCAATAACATGCACTTGGTCTTCTGTATATATGTATTAACTAATTGAAAATATGAGCTAGAATCATACGAAGTAAGTAATAAAGTCCACTTATTTTAACTAATAGTACGATCTGATGAAACCTTCCTTCCCACCGCATTTCTTATACTGTAGTCGTTTTCTTTCTACTTCTTAATATCCCTATTTCTGCGGTCTCAGGGAGGAGATGAAATGAATTTATATGTGGCAGTGGTTTTTACCGCCGTTAGCCCTTTTGTCCAGCCTATAAAAGATGTTAATGAGGATCTATATTAATGAAATATGATTAGTAGTTTGAATGAAGAGATAATGGTTTCTTAAGATGTTAGCGTTGACCTTGAGATGAAAATGGGGAACCAAGAAAAAAAAACATTTCAAGGATTTTTGATGGTAGGTATCTACAGTGGCATACCGACGGGGTGTTAGGTTTAAACACCCCACACAGAAACATTTGTTTACTTGAATCTTTATATTGTCCCATCTATCACTTGTTTTACAATGCCGCTAGTCAGATGTCTTAACTCGTGTATATATTTTAAAAGTGATCACATTCGTCAATTGGTAAATGTCTTGCATTTAATGTTTCGTACATTTTTTTCATTTTCTTTTTTTATTGTGCTCATAAATAATGAGGCCTAAAAAGGTTTTCATGCAAAGAGAATGTTTATTTAATTATTAATCGAAATATCATTTTATAAATGTATGATGATGATGATGATGACTATTGTTTTTAAGGGGTGGAACAGCACGCTCATCTGCACCTTTAATAATGTACACAATTACCATGCTCTATTAAGTAACCCCCCCGCCCGATGGAAATCCTGCGTTCACCACTGGGAATCTTACCCACTCATCTTCTGACAGTAAACACATGGCCAGGCGCATTTAAGCTCTGTAATGTTTGAAATTAACTCGGCCCTATTTCTGGTCTAAGGCAGGAATTATAAAGCTCATATGTTTTTGTTCGTCTTTTATGCGTTCATAAACCATTCATCCCATTGCGATCAAATTTTGGTGAGTTGTTGTGAACACTTCCGACATCATTGTAGGCATAGTCAATCCAATTTACGATGGACAGCGCGCGAGTATTTGCAACAAATGAGTGTTGGCGATACGTTCATATAGCCTACAATTCATCCGATTGCGACCAAATTTTGGTGAGTTGTTGTGCATACGACAGGAAAAGTAATAGGCATAGTAGATCCAATTTACAATAGATGGCGCGCGAGTAACTTCAACAAAATAGCGTGCGTTTGTTTCAACAAAGTCCCACATGCGTTCATATACCTTTTACCCCAATGCGATGAAACTTGGGTTAGATGTTGTGTACACTCAGGGAAGGTTTCTGACTTTGTAAGTCCACTTAACAATAGGTAGCGCGCGAGTAGATTCAACAAATGAGCGCTGACACACAAAGCTTTTCAACAAAGTCCCGTATGCGTTCATATACCATTCCTCCGATAGCGATGAAACTTGGGTAAGAGGATGTGTACACTGTAGGCATGGTTTCTGGCTTAGTAAATCCCTGTTACAATAGGTAGCGCACGAACGGATTCAACAAATGAGCGACGACGCGCGAAGCGTTTCAACAAAGTCCCGTATGCGTTCGTATGCTATTCGTCCGATAGCGATGAATCTTGGATGAGATGTTGTGTACACTTCAGGGAAGATTTCTAGCTCAATAAATCCATTTTACAATAGGTATCGCACGAGAAGATTAAACAAATGAGCGACGACGCGCGAAGTATTTCAACAAAGTCCCGTATGCATTCATATACCATTCATCTGATAGTGACTAAACTTGGGTGAGTTGTTGTGTACACTCCAGGGAACGTTTCAGGCTTAGTAAATCCATTTTACAATAGGTAGAGCACGAGTAGATTCAACAAATGGACGAAGACGCGCGAAGCGTTTCAACCAAGTCCCGTATGCGTTCATATACCATTCGTCCGATAGCGATGAAACTTGGGTGAGATGTTGTCTACACTTCAGGGAAGGTTTCTGGCTTAGTAGATCGACTTTACAATAGGTATTGCACAAGTATATTCAACAAATGAGCGACGGCACGCGAATCGTTTAAACAAAGTCCCGTATGCGTTCATATACCATTCATCCGAATGCTATGAAACTTTGGTGAATTGTTGTTTCCACTACCGCGAAGATTTCTGATTTAGTAAATCCATTTTACAATTGGTAGTGCACGAGTAGATTAAACTAATGAGCGATAGCGCGTGAATCGTTTCAACCAAGTCCCATGTGCGTTCATATACCATTCATCCGATTGTGATAAAACTTTGGTGAGTTGAGTACAGTCCTGCGAAGGTGTATGAGTTAGTAAATCCGTTTTTCAATGGGTGGCGCACAAGTAGATTCAACAAATGAGTGACGGCGCGCGTATCATTTAAACAAAATCCCGTATGCATTCATATGCCATTCATCCGATTGCGATGAAACTTGGAAGAGTTGTTGTGTACACGCCAGGGAAAGATTTCGACTTAGTAAATCCATTTTACAATATGTAGCGTACGAGTATATTCAACAAATGGGTGACGGCGCTCGAATCGTTTCAACTAAGTACCGTGTGCATTCATATCTCATTCGTTTCATTGTTATGAAACTTTGGTGAGTTGTTGAGCACGGTCCCATGATTTTTGTTGAGATAGTAAATCAATTTTACATTAGTTTAGAGGGGGTTAACGGAAAAAGACAAAAATATTGGGAATCCAAAAGCACTTCAACAAACAAAGTTACAACGCCAACACTTTCTTTGATTGGCATTGCAACGCATAGTTCAATATATAAAATTGCTGAATGCCAACGATGCCACGAAATCCCTTCTTGACAGCATTCTAAATGGCGCGTGACTAAATATATAAAAGCATTTAAAACAGACTTCGCTATTAATACTCCAATGTCTTCCTCGGATTGTATCTACGTTGCAAACTATGTGCTACATATCACCAGTAGACTTATAGTGTTTGATATTAAAAGCATTATGTAGCAGCAAAATTGAGGTTTCATACTCCACAATAGATTCGCTCTAGAAGCATTTAATTTACGTACTTACACTAAATTATTTTGAAAATTTGCTTTAATTGTAGTGTTTTGTGAGAAATGTATTGTATAATATTGTATAATATTGTATAATATTCTAAATGTAAGATATCTGACATTTATTCTGAAAAAAATGTTAGTACAAATATTGGGTGTATAGTCACTCTTTACTTAACGATACGTGGACGTGGTAGATCCGAACACCTCTTATAGCCTTATCGTTAAAAAGGAAAAAAATCATTCATTTGTCCTCAATCCTTAAAGTTATTACTCTCTTTAACGCACTGAGTCAGCATTTTCTCTCGCACTGAGATTTACTTGTTATCTTGGAGAGATTGTGTATTATAAGTTTTAGAACTAGGGAAGACATAACCACATCTCTGTAATGCTTCACTTCAACTCAGCTGTGATTTACTACACAGTTTGCTATTTGTGTAAAAAGTATTAGTGATCTGATGCCAAATAAACAAATAAATTAATTATTCACCTTATTCCCAGGATATGAATGAAGAAACCCAGGATGAGGAATGTGAAGCAAGTGGATATCAATCAATTGAGTAAGTGTACAACATGTTAGGAAACATGTTTTTCCACTTTTGTGTATGCATAACTGAATGTCTTGGATATGAATAAGTTTTGTGTGCAACGTCAGATATATCTCGCACAGCGAGTTCAAGTGAGCACGGAAACTGCGAATAGCTGTAGTACGGAAGACAATCAGATAAGTAGTTAGCCTAAAATTTTATAGTTTAACCATAGTTTACAACCATATAATCTCTCTAAAGTACAATCTCCGGATAGCCATCACCATTTAGCATTTCACCTAACATATATACTGCATTTAGCATACACTGACAGTTGCAGTACCAATACTGCAACTAAATAATTGTACATATTGTAAATATTTTCACCTGTATTTCAAACATAGATTTTATAGCCTAAGTGTATTGGATCTGATGATGATCGCTTGACGATCGAAACTGGTCATCCTAGTGTTTTATTAATCTCATGTAATTTATTTCAGGATTAGGGCATAACCCATCTCTTTTGGGTACATTCGTGTTGACCGACTGAAAAGCACTAAACTCTTGTAATTACTGCTTGTCTTCATAGTAGATACATTATTGATATTAACTTCCTCTTTACTAGCCCGCAAATTATTATTCGGAGTTATCACTGTCCGAAGTCTTTAAGAAAAGTTAGTCAGATTGTTGATGACTGTATGTCTTGTGGAAAACACACTCATCTGCTCGAAGAAAATAATATGCTGCAGTGATAAAATAATCAATTCGTTTTGTAATCAACATCCACTACTTTAAACCTCCCCTTGTGTGTTTATGTGTCCTCAACCCGTTTTGAACTTTTGTAACCAAGGTTACTAAATCACAACAATGCTATTTCAAGAGCCATCAACCATATTAATTCACATAGGGACAAAATCACTTCAACTACGGTTGAACTTAAATCCAAATCAAAAAGTTAAAAAGCAGAATTTAAAACATTCAAAAATAAATGTTACGCCATTGCCTGAGTGCAATAATCATGGACTCCAAAGGGCTCATTTTAACTCGCATTAAAACAGAACAAATATTAACAGATACTGGTATAGCAATATTTCGAGCACTGGAAAATAATTGGAATAACGGTGTACATAATGTAAACATGATGGAGTACAAATCTAGGACAATATTTTATGATAGTATTTCGGAGGAGTGGGATTAAGCTGTTGGTTGATGAAAAGTAAGCATTCGGATTAAATTGTTCCTGTAAAAGGGTGGGTTGGTAGTGCGAGGCATGCGGTGGTGTGCCAAGAGGTGGATTAGCATGCGCTTTGTGATGTGGTTTATCTGAAAGGGTTACCAACTTTTATATATAATATCAATCTACCACTTAAGGGGAGGTATGACTGAATTTTGCTGATTTTAAAGGAAATGCTCGTTTTTTTATTTTGTTCATACAAAAATAGCCCATTTCTTCCTCTTTAGCGTCTTCAAAGCCAGAGTAGTTAGAAGAGTCATAATACCATTACATTATATTATTATTATGATCTTCCTCTTTCAAAAAAAATGATTTTATTTTAGTAATTCAGGCTATTGTTAAGCTTGTAGAGGCCTTTTCATATAGCCAGGATGACACTTAAGGGAGAAAATGCAGCCTAAGGAACCAAAACTATACCGGTTTTAATATTATGACTGTGCCTGTCATAGATCTTGTACAACAATTACATTTCCAAGAAAACACACATCTTGCTATTAGAGGAAAAGTGTGAAATTTTCAAAATTCTTATCATAACTAATTTTATACATTTTTCGAAATTTGGTTCTTCCTTTCGGCTGATCTCCGTTTCCCTCATATTTCCCATGTTTATGGGAATTTGGGGATTTTTCTTCCTTTAAAGTGGGTGTTGAACCTTCAGCTACAATATGAAACTCACTCATACCGTTGTGGCTTTAATTAGTCCTTTTGTGAAACATTAAACATATGTTTTGGTTTGCTGAGAATAGAAATAAAATAATAATGCTTAATTAATTAGTGAAGTGGAAATATGTGATATTCATTGGGTGATATGAATAAAACTGAGTATAAACTTCGAAGTATATACTTCGAGCATGAGCATCAGTTTTGAGTATATACTCTGTTCGTTATGAATAAAAGATCTTGAGTATCTACTACAATTTCCCCTCCTCTTGGAGTATATACTTCACTTGTGCCACGATTTTACTCTCGTTTCGTCGACTGTTTTACATGCCATTTGTTAATGCACATCATTCGTCTGCTGTAGACTTGTCTTGTTGATTAATTGAAAGTTCCTGGCTAATTGAAATGTCTGTTAGTGGGGATGAATATGAGTCATCCAGTTGCAAAACTCGTTTAATCCACTTGTGAATAAGGATCACGTCATATTTTTTTAAATTTAATTATTTTATTTTACTTTATTTTATTATTTTCATTTTTTTATTTTGTTTTGTTTTATTTTATTTCGTTTTATTTTGTTTTAAATTGTTATTTTTTGTTTTGTTTTATTTTTGTTTTTATTTTCTTTTGTTTATTTTGTTTGATTTTGTTTAGTTAGTTTTACTTTAATTTGTTTTCTTTTATTTTGATTTTCCTGGAAACAAACACAAAAACAAAACACACGAAGCAAAAACAAAAGCAAAACCAGAAAACAAAAAAACAGAAACACAAAGAAAAAGCACAATTCAAAAACAAAAGCAAACGCAGAAAACTAAAAACAAGAAACGCAAACAAAAAAGCAAAATTCAAAAGCAAAAGCAGAAAACAAACACAAAACCAAAACCAAGAAAGAAAAGCAAAAAGTAAAATTCAAAAGCATAAGCACAAAGCAAACCCAAAATCAAAAAGGAAAAAGAAAAAAAAGTAGAAAACAACAAACACAAAAGATACGTGAGGCAAAGTCCATAGAAACGTTTCTCATGAAAATGATTCTTATTCACAAGTGGTTTAAACGAGTTTTGCAACTGGATGACTCATATGATCATATATCAAATGTTTCCGATTTGGCATTTGTAAGGATTGTCTGTGACTATCCTTCAGTATTTGACAAGTCTCAAACACCTAACTCGCGGAAGGAAAAAAGCGAATGTTTAAAAGCTAGAAAGATTTGCTACGCTGTAAACTTTGGCAAATGTATTACAGTCAAATACTGAAGAACATCAATTGTTTCTACAGCTTTTCCTCTTGTTTCCGTGTATTTGCCCAAAAAGTAATCAGAAAGCCATAGAATATTATCTATCCTAAACCGGTATAATGATCTACGTTCCCTCTCTGAAACCGTTCTTCGTTATTTATACACTTTCCTAGCCCGCAAGTTATTTACATCTACAAACATAACCACAACCATCTTGAGATTAGACAGCTGAGCATGGTAATGGCCAGACTTCAGAAATTGCAAGTATATACTTCAGATTTGTAGCATATACCTCTATTATTCATACCACATTGGAGTATATACTCACTGAGTATTTACTCCCACCCTTGAGTAAGTACTTCTCAGTGAGTTTAAACTTCAACTTTTTATTCCTACCATTCTGCGTATATACTACAAAATTGTTGAGCATGAGCATAAACTCCGTTTTATTCATGCCACCCATTGTCTAGCTGATGGTTTGATACCCACGTTAGAAAATTAAATGCCCAAAACTTCCTATAACCATGGGAGACATGAGAGATCCGGTGAAGGTCGGTGCAAACCAAGGCCCAAATTTTGAAAAATGGTGAAGAATTGTTATGATTTGAATTTTGAACATTCACAACTTTTCTTTTAACAGCAGGATGTGTGCTTCCTTGGAAATGTATATAATTGTTGAACAAGATTTATGACAGGCACAGTCATAAGATTAAAATCGGTATTGTTTTGTCTCCTTAAGCTGTGCTTTTATATTAATAATACAGAAGAGGGGCCGTGATCAGGGGAGACATGTTAAATGGCAGCAAATATCTAAGGAAGAAAAAGCGAGGATATGTGAACAGGAAGCCTAAGGTGGAGGGCAAATCTGAGTGAGTAAATAGGCTATTATCTTTCCTACTTCTCGCATAGCTCTTTTTCAATGTTTTGGTGAGTAATATGCTCCTTGTGGTGCAATTCTTATCACATATTGTTGTAACTTGGTAGAATAGTGCCTGATGGTACAGTTATGTAATTTTGTTTTGGGTTTTGAACTGCTTTGAGTTATAGTATAATTTTGATAGGTAGATTTAAATTAATAAAGCTGAATTTTCAAAAATATTTGAAATGAGAGCTTAAATATTTCTGGAAAGAACAGTATTCATCTAACACCAAACCCCCGAGCATACATTTTAACTATATGTAGAAAAACAATCAGTTTGGTCAAAGAAAACCTTCGATGCAAGGGACCACTTGTTTAATAAAAAAAAGTATTCAATAACTCAAAGCACTAACGAAGCTATACAAATATAAATTAGAACAATAGATGACAGCAAGAGATTAAAATCTGGTAATGTTATGATGAAAACTGTGAAACTTGAAAAATTCAGTCATACTTCCCCTTAATGAAGACTTATCTGGCAATGTGGCAGACTTTGAGATTATGCAGGAGGAGAATGAGAACAGGAACAGAGTAACGGTTGAAAAAGTAGTGAGGGTGGTAAATAAACAAGAATGTTTCAAAGTGGCAGGGGTAGTTGAATTTCAGCCAGAAATTGTATAGTGGGAAAGCAGGGCTGGAATGTTTGCATAGGAAAATCGAATTGGCATGGGGTTTAGGAAAACTAGAGAAAAGCAGTAGTCGCACCAATTTATAAGCAAACTAACAGGAAATATTGCAATAATTATAGGGTGATTTCTTTGATAAGTGTCCCAGGCAAAGTGTACTCAGTCATTGTAGAAAAGAGAGGTCGATCATTGGCCGAGAGTAAGGTGGATTAAAACCAGAGTGGCATTAGACCACAACAAGGATGTCAACGATCAAAATGAGTTTGCGCCAAGTTATTGAGAAATGCTACGAGAGGAATAGACAGTTGTGTTTGTGTAAGTAGAGAAGGCGTATGCTAGGACACCCAGGGAGAACATACCTAGCTTCCTGAAGGATTATGGTATCAAGGGAAGGCTGCTACAAGGAATCAAAAGTATTTATGTTGATAATCAGATTGCAGTGAGAGTTGATGGTAGGATGAGTTCTTGGTTCAAGATTTGTACAGGATTGAGGCAAGGATTAAACCACTACTGTATTTTATATATTGACTATTTCTTGAAGGGAAGAAGCTGGCTTGGTGAATTTTAAGGTAAGCGATCTGGCCTATTCGGATGACCTGGTTGTAATGACGGACTCCGTCGGAAGTTTGCAAGCCAATATGTTTGAACTTGAACAGAAATGTAGGGAGTATGGTATAATGATCAGCATTTCAAAGACGAAGGTTTTGTCGATTGGGAAGAAATGCAAGAAAATAGAATCCCAGGTGGAAGGAACAAAAATTGAGCAGGTGGAACAATTATTAATTCTGAATGAGACCAGAACGTGGCTTTTACACTTGCATCGGACGTCATCGAGGCTTTTACATGCTCTGTTTTATCTTCTGGGGGACATTACCTATTCAAATTAGCAACCATGCTCACTCCTGCACCTGTAATTTGCGCTAAATTATGTAAATATGTGTTTTTATTCATTGCTCTTTTAACCGCGCTTGAATCTCATTCAACTGTCACAAGGTGCATTCAACGGCACACACCGAGGCGCACACATTGTTGCCAAAATGTGGGATACACAATACTCAACGCTAATTAAAGACTATTGGTACTTGACAAAATCTAGGGATGTATATATAGCTAACGTGGCCAGCAGGCTAAAACCATTGTCAAAACCCATTGGATTGGACAAAACAAAGGTTTGGAATAGATTGGACCTAACAATTATTGGTATAGGCAAAAACCATTGGTCTGGATTAAAATACTCGGCTAGGCAAAAACCAATGGTTTGGATGAAAATTATTGAGGCGTTAAGATATTCTCGATTGAAATTGGCGAATGTTAACTCGCAACACGCACAATCCATGTCTAACTTAAGACTGACACTTGGCGTACCTTCACATTAACTTGAAGGCGCTCTTTTGTGTTACGATACTGGGTATGACATAGTGCCGAATGCGCGGGGTTGGCATTGCTGTCTTTGACGATAGTTCACACGCATAATAGGGGACACAGCTGGACTTTTACCTCTATAAGTTGTGGTCTAAAACGTGACTGTGGGTGGGTTATAGTCAGCGGAGGAGTAATCATTATTACTATATTTCCTGATGTAGTTTTCATCATTTGATAGATAATTTGGCTAATTTATATCTATAAAAATGTATCGTTCGTTCGTATCTGATTCAGTTCTACCGAACATTTTAAATACTTATGCTGTGAAATCTCTCAAGTGGTAATATGGTGAACGAAATGGGTCGAGATGTAGAAAGGCCAATGCAGTGAGTTCTCAGTTGCGATGTATAGCATTCTGTAAGAATGAAGTTTGTGTAATGACGAAACTCTCCCAACATCCCTCAGTATTTAGATCGACCTTGCTGTATGCAAGTGAGAGCTGGGTAGTTTCAGTATATGTGATACATAAGCTAGAGTTAACTGATATGAGTGTAGCAAGAATGATTTATGGGACAACTAGATGGGAGCAATGGCAGGAAGGTTCTCGTAATGCAGTGATAAAGGATAAGTTAGAAATGAACATTCTAGATGAAACTATTCATAAGAGGCAACTCATATGGTGCTCCCATGCGTTGAGAATGGGGAGGAGATATTAGAGGTTAATTAGTTTTGCACTAGAGGGTAAGAGAAACTGAGGTAGACCTTGGAAGCGAAGGTTAGATTCAGTGTTGAATGATTTCAAAGCGAGAGGAGTAGAGGGAGAGGAGACCGCAGTGCTAACTGCAAATAGGGGATCATTGAGGCGACTTGTTTGCAACTAGAGGCTTGCAAACTAGACTGGATGCTGGAAGCAAAACTGTCTCAAATGAAAATGTATGTATGAGGGATGATTGGATATGAAACATGAACATTGATTTCTGGCACAACTAGGCACAACTAAGAGCCCCTTGGCCATCACCAGCGTCACACTGGTTGCGAGTGGTAAAAGTCGTATAACAATTTGCATTATTTGGACAGGTGGTGGTGGGTTCAATGTTTTGAGGAGTTTAACATCGAGGTCACCTGCACCTGTTGACATATAGTTATGCTACAGAAAGAAGGGTTTCGACTCCTCAAAAGAATAGGGTAGTGAATAAGGAAAAAGGCCATGAAAGACTAGGCTTCGAAGGTCTGAAGAGAACAAGAGTTGACCAAGGGAGTTGTAGTTATTGTTTAAAGGGGTGGAACAGCGAGGTCATCTGCCCCATTGACCAAGGGGGATCGACAGGAAGATGAAAGAGGAGCGTGGCACAGTTTAGTAGATAAACTGCATAATTCAGATGAAGCTGCATGTCAGAAGAGACACTTTATTTTTTTCATACTTTGCCCCACAAGTTGATTGCCCTGGGGAGATCATCAGTGACATGCAGAGGCTATTGGTGTAGATTATGAGACTGCACGATGATAGGCTTACATTCCCATTTGCAGCATGTCAATACGTTAATTAGAAAATATTTATAAAGAGGCGAAGGAGTCAAGAGCTGGGTCGTCCCATTGTCCAATTTTTTAATCCAAGTTACCTTGCCATTAAAAGTTATGGTGATTATTATAGATATGGTAGCATGGTTGGTTGGTTCCTCAGTTTATGGGCTGTGACAACGTGGTCATGTAGCTCCGTGTACTTTGGGTGTGTGTAGAATCTATCTGTTAACCGGTGTTAATTGTAATTGCTAGCATCTTCGGTGGTGTAGTCGGTAGCATCCTGAACTGCTGTGCCCAACATAGCGGGTTCAAACCCGGCCGAAGTCGTCGGATTTTTTAAGAGCGTTAAAATTCTTCAGTATGCCTTCCTTTGGTGGGGAAGTAAAGACGGCGGTTCCATCTCATAGATTTATGGCATGTAAAAGATCCTTCCACGGACTAAACTTGTGAGAAGCTACATTCCTAGGTTAGATTTCGTTCGAACGCTCTATTAATGTTCCAACGTCTACCACAAGGTACCAGTGAAATCTGGTAGCGAAAGTTTGAACTACTTGAAATTGAACGGAACGTGTAGCTCACCCTATGGTTGTCCGCTTGAAGCAGCTACAGCCTCTGGCGAGCCGAACATGTCCTCGGACACTCCTGGCACTAAATGCCATATGATAAATAAATTAATTGTGATCTCTATATTAGTGTGTGTTATCTGTAATTCAGGTAAGGACTGCAGACAATCAATTTCAAGTTGTTCCTACTTTTGCTACCAAATGCTACCGGCACCTGACACCTATATGCAAACTTGGCTACTTGAAGCCACCGCGACGGGCACCAGGCGACGAACGTTGGAATTAATACAGCATAAATCAAATCAAATCTAACGTACAAATTTAGCTTCACACAATTGTAGTTAGTGGAAGGTACTTTTACATGCCAGCTTTACTTCCCGTCCGAACGAAGGCATACTGAGGGATTATTGGCGCTCTTTAAAAATCCGACGACTTCGACCGGGTTTGAACCCGCGAACTCAGGCATTGAAGCGTAGAAGCATAGAAGCCGCCCAATATAACCTCATGTTCGGGAATGTTTCTCTATACACTACTTCATTCGTCAGACGATCACATTAATTCAACTTTAAATGCTAACCAAGAGCATTACTTCGTAGAACTCAACTCGAAAGACATGGTCTATGCCTAAACTAAAAATTACAAGTAAGGTGAAATCATAGTGTAATTAACAAAATTGTTCTTTGAGTGACATCACTATCCATTCATCATAAGTGTAGTCTCCTAGTGGACGCATCTTTATATTATATTAAGTTTATTGCGAAACAATGACTGTGACACGTTTTAAACGACCGCCTATTTGCGTCATTTGTTGATTTTATTTGATCTATCACTTAACTCTGCTGCTAATACGGCGCAGTAAATTCCGCTGAAAGAAACGCACCCTGTCTGTTGGCGTGTTACCTATATGTAGCGAGCGCTAAACACCACCAGGTGGTGTTTGGTGACGGCCTTGAGGGTCAACTTGAGACGCGGTGGCTTGGTGAAGTAAGAAGTTCAAGATTGTTATTGGCAGCACCAACAACGTTTTACCAGTGCTGGATTAGATAGTTAACCGCTCCGCCAAAAGTTAGTAGCAAATTGTGTCATTAGTGGTACAGGAGCCATGCCGAGGTGACTGTGGGGGTCTATAACCCGGGACCAAAGCGATGGCGGTGACGTGTCCGGCAAGTGTGGCGGAGGACTGCGAAGGCTGCGGTGGTGCTGCGCTCAAGTCATGAACTGAAATCTGGGTTGCGGCAGCGCTGAGTGGTGTTATGGTTTTTGAGACCTAGTCCAAGAAGAGGCGCAAACTGATGGGCAGAGGTTGTGGAAAATACCTGGATTGTGCATGTGCAAAGCCGTCTGCGAGCAGGTAACACGCAGGTTTGCTTAGGGAGGAGTCCAGGAGACCGCCACCCCTGGCTCTGGAGAGAGCGGTAGGTTGGTCCGGTGAAAACTTGCGAAGCTGGCAGAACGCAACGACTAACCGCTCTGTCGCATAATGATTGACCACTAGTGCCAAGAAACCCTGCTTTGGTAGCATCTCGTGTCCTCTTATCCTACCCACGCCTTCCGCACTTCACGGAATATTACAACACAAAGCTATAACATAAGAGTCTGTCAGTTGTCTTCTCGCATACAAATATGTGTACTTAACTGCTATGTCACACTCCACTAACTCGCTGATTCGCTGTAGCCCACTTTGTTGACTGACTGCACCGTCATACACGTATCACTGAACTCTGCTGCGTGGCGTTCCTCAGATATTTGGAGGGATAGTCTCGGTCTTTTCGGGAGGATTTGATTTCTAGACCTTACGAGTCCTAGCAGTAGCTTTTGGGACTTTCTTGAGATTCTCTCTCCATCTCTTGAAGACCTTTGCGAAGCTTCTTCTCGCACATAGCTCCTCCCGTTGGCACCACATACATATGAGAAAGTGAAAATACACCGTCTCACTTTGCCGCTTAATCAGTTCCTTTTCCCATTTGTCAACTATGAATAAATTGAGTGGTGCAGAGGTAACGTTCTCGTCTACTTTGACCAAGGCACTGAAACGTTACAGATCCCATTCGGGTCAGCATTCCGGCAGTCCGGCGTCTCTAAAAGTTTCAGTAGTTAAAAGGGACGTAAAACCAATAACATTATATTATTTAACTGAACATTAACTTGTTTAGGACAAACAACATCAACATCTTCCGCACATCCATTTTACCTGTTTACAGTCAACCCGTGAAAAGAAATGACGGATGATAATTACGGGTCTTTTAATTTTTCCCTGTATAATACGTGTTAGACAACATTACTGCAGGTTGGCCACCATAAATTATATGCCATATTCAAATTGATTTCAATACGAACTGAAACTGCTCATGTAAACGGACATAGTACTGAAACAGATTCGTATTCAAATCGATAGGAGTTCGCCATTTAAATGTAGTAAATTATTTTAACAAAATTATTCGGAAGAGAGGGAGAATAGCAGCCAAGTTCTCTATCAGACGAGGGCTATTAAAACAGAAGATGGTAGATTGCTTTGGAATGACCCTGAAATTCTAGAAAGATGGAGGGAATATTTTGAGAAACTACTTAATTACGAACATCAGACAGCAATGAGAGAAGAAGTTGTGGCATGTATGGGAATAGTGCAAAATATCACCAAAGATGAGGAGAAGAAGGCGTTACACAGAATGAAGAACGGCAAGGCTGTAGGACCAGATAATATATCGGTTGAAGCTTGGAAGGCTCTGGGAAATGAAGGAGTGATTTGGCTCACAGGTCTATTCATCAGCATGCTAGAGGATGAAGAAATGCTGGATGAATGGAGAAAGACTGTGCTGATTCCAATATATAAAAGAAAAGGGGATATTCAATCTTGTAATAACTACACAGGAATCAAACTAATGAGCCAAACCGTGAAATTATGGGAGAGAGTGATCGAACAGCGACTGAGACAGGAAGTGGTGATTAGCCAGGAGCAGTTTGGTTTCGTGCACGGCAGAGGAATAACGGATGCCATATTTGCCCTGAGACAAATAATGGAGAAGTACATCGAAGGCAACAACAGCTTGTCGATAGTCTTCATTGATCTGGAAAAAGCGTACGACAGTGTACCAAGACCGGAAGTATGGAGGAGCCTACGACAAAAACTTGTGCCTAAAAAGTATATAAGCCTGATCCAAGACATGAACAAGGAGAGCAAAACCATGGTCAGTTGTATATCTGGAACTACAGAATCCTTTCCTGTGAACGTTGGACTACATGAAGGTTCCGTCCTCAGTCCAATTCGTTTTGTACTGGTCATGGATGTGTTGACAGAGGGAGTCAGGAAGGAATCTCCATGGTCCATGATGTACGCTGATGATGTGGTCCTATGTGTAGAGACGAAGGAACTTGCAGAGAAATGGATGGAGGAATGGAGAGAATCACTAGAAAACCGAGGAATGAAGATAAGCAGATGTAAGACAGAGTTCCTGAGCCTGAGGGGGTGCTGAAACAGGTTTAAAATTGGCTGGAGTAGAGATCCCAACATCAAGTTCATTCAGATATCTTGGTACAGTTATCCAACAAGATGGTGGACTGGACGAGGAAATGAAGAGCTGAATACGGTCGGGATGGTTCAACTGGAGAAGAACATCAAGTGTACTGTGCGACAAGAAGGTACCAGAAAAATTAAAATGGAAGGTACACAAGGCCGTGGTGAGACCAGCAATGATATACGGGGCAGAAACCTGGCAGATAACAAGGAAATGGGCAGAAAAACTGGACGTGTCAGAAATGCGAATGCTGAGATTGGCAAGTGGTCATACAAGGTTGGACAAAGTGAGAAGTGAAGTGATTAGGAGACGACTTGGCGTGATGCAAGTTTCTGAGAAAGTCAGAGAAGCTGGACTCAGATGGTATGGCCATGTTAAGAGAAGAGCTGAAGATTATGTGCGGAATAGGAGGATGGAAATGCTTCCACCAGGGAAACGGAGTCGAGGACGACCCAGAAGGTGATGAATGGACAGAATTCAAGAAAGCATGACACAGCGGGAGCTTGTGGAGGAAATAGATCGGGATAGAACAATGTGGAGGAGGAATATCCTCATCAGTGACCCCACATAAGTGGGATTAATCATGCTGGAGAATAAGAAGAAGATTCGGAAGACTCACAGTATCTTAATATTTTATACAGAAGCCATACAGATACTTCACGTAATGTTATATGGCTCAGTGTTCATTGAGCGGTGCGGCAGGATCCATGAAAATCTGTTCGTAAAAATAATTACTAACATTGTGGAGTGTGTGTACTAATAGTATAAATTTGCTATGATGCGTAATTGATTGGTTTATATTACTTTATTAATCAGGGGTGTAGCAGTATGAAAGTAGTCATGCTTACTGGTCCCATAGATGGTGAGGACATCTATAGCAATAATAAATAATGCCCCCAATTGCCACCCCTTGCTTCCTCTACTCACCTGTGCCGCACTTTGTCCCCCATTGTCCCACTGCAACGGGAAACTACTGCCATAATATTCTCTCCGAGGTAATGCACCTGTCTATGTATAATTCTACGTAATGTTACCCTTCTCCTTTGTGAAATTCCAATCGTGTGGTAATCTTGTCCCACTTTCTGATCTCCAGCCGAATGGTTGGATTAGTGAAGTATGCAGGCAGGAAGAATGGGACTTCTGGCCAGAACACTAAAGGATCATTAGCACTAAATCAAATAACGGTTATGGGGAATAAGTCTCATATTCACTTAAGATCTTGCACAGTGGGTGGAATATTATGAGCATTATAGTCAAAGGCTTATTTTAGTAAAAATTAAAACAAAACCTACGTGCTTGAGAGTAGTATAAGTCTAGAAGGCTACCAATCAAACAGATAATAAAGAAGTTGAGAAGTACTACTAAGAAATACAGAAGGTGTAATTCTGCAGCTTGTCAATGTTGTAAAGTAAGATTGAAATGCTGTGTTAAGAATCGGAAGAGAAGGGAAGATAGTGGCGAAATGTAGAATAAATGAGAAATACGGACGATCGAGCAGGCTGTTAGAAATCTGCGCCAATTACTAATAGGGCATAGCCAACACGATTTTAATAAACAGGACAGATCTTAAACTCAGGAATGAGGCTAGGAGGTATAGAACTTTTAGATAATGACTTCATTGTAGTCAAGTAGGGATTCCGAAATATGAATTGGGATTACATAACGTACTCTGGGGCCAACACAAATTCTGACTGCAATCTGGTTGTTATGAAGGACTAATCATGAACTCCAATGCGAAAAAGGGGAATTTTTCGTAACAAATCCGTAGAAGAAATCTTTGTCAGAGAGGAAAGAAGATACAGAATGAGTAGAAGGTAAAGATTCTGGTTCACTTAGGATATACTAGAATATGAATGAAGGATGGAAGAACAAGAGCGAATGACTTGAAATCGAGAAAGCATAAAACAGACGTATGAAAATAAAGGTAATGATGAAGTTCAAGACAGCTAAAGAAAATGTTCAAAGGAAAATGTGCAATGACTACCTCATGGTGTAATGGATAGCATAGTTGGCTGTCGACCAGGAGGTTCGGAGTTGATAGTTAGCCCTGCCAAGGATTTCAGTTATGGTCTGAGGACTGGGACTGGGTACATTCAGCCTCATTAGGCCAAATTGAGAAGAGGTGGGCTCAAATTCAGCACCTGCCATCCTCGAACTTTTTTTAGGAATTCCTACTTTTACTCCAGGCAAACACGGGACTGGTTTATAACTTAAGGCCCCAGCTGCCTCCTTCCCAATCCTAGATTTGTTCCCGAATATACATTTTAATACAGTCATAAAATACACAGGTTATCAGATAAATTCAAACAAAAAACAACCCATGTACACGGGGCTAAATAACCACGATGTACAAGCTCCTGAAATGAAACTACAGAAATGTCCAATCGTACAAAATTGTTTTTAAGTAGGAATCGTTTATGCATCATGTCAAAACGTTAGGAATTATTTCGGTTCAAATGGCTGAGTGCCCTTATATTAGTGACTGAGGTGAAAACCTGTAATAGGTATAGAATAGAAAGTAGACTGATGGAAAGAACACATAGAGCGTTTGTATAGGAGTAAGAATATCAAGGATAATGAAGTGAATGAGAAGAGGAAATTGCTGAGCAGAAGAGATTTATTCTTGGAATCAGAATTGGTTGCCACTATAAGTCCTGCATAGCTAGGGACCACCAGACATTGGTAATATACCGACTGAGCTGCGACGATGCATAGGGGCCCGAAGATCTGGTCAGTTTATTTTGCTGATTTATACTTTGGATCTTTGACAGGGATGTAAAGGGTTATAAAACTTGTTATTGACCAGTATGGCATTATCTCTATACTCAAGAAAGCAGGAGCTGACAGATGGGAAGGTGTTCCTACAATGAGTGTGATGACTCACGCTTCGAAGTTTTTATTAGAATGATAAACAAGTGGATGGAATGACAGCCGAGTTAGGTAAAGACAAGTCCGTTAACCAAAATCTTAGCAACAATTGTAGCTGTATTAGGTATTAGACTGTTCTTAGCAGTCAATATAGATCGAGAAGAAAACGTTAGTAGCATATTTAGTATATGTAAAGGTGGTGATAATGTTGATTGGAGATATTGTTTGGCAGTTTGAGAGGTATTCGTTTCCAATTCAGGAATCTGTGTGTGTCTACAACCAGCTGGTATTCATTAGATTCGATAAACATGAGAGAGAGACTAGTATTTAGAATGATATACGGTAAGACTGCATTTTATCATTCGTACTTTTCAATCCGTACATATGGCAAGTAACGAAGAAAACGGCGAAGAAATTTAAAGTGGGATTAAAGCTGAAGATAAAGTACTTTCCACTCAGGGATTTACTAACGACATTGCCTCATCATCAGAAGATTTGAACATGTTTCTAAACAGTGTGTTGATGGAAGAATTCATAATTAAATCATTATATTTGAAGGAGAATAATTGGAATGCAGCAGAATGATATAATATAATATTGAAATCGATTGGCTATTGAAACGCTATGAGATGTTGGTGACTCTAACTTGGGCATAAAATGGACAAAGACAATAAGATATTAAGATTGCGTTGACATCTGTTCAAATGAAATACAGTTCGAGATATTGAAAAGTCATTTTTGAAACCATTGCTTGGAGCTTGGCGCTATAAGTAAAACTTGGATTGTTTGGGCTGCAGAGAATAGGAATATTCAGATATTTCATTGTGGTGTTGTAGGAAAATAGTGAAGATTGGAAAAATAGATATAGTACCTACAGAAGGGTATTAGAATGAATGGGGGAGGGTAGATGAATCTGGCGAGTGGTAATGAATAGAAGAGATAGCTTGGCATGGCACATACTTAGGCAACCGGAATTGCAAACTTACAGTTGTTATGGAAGGGCGGGTCGAGGACAAGACCTCTAGGGGATAACGAAGATTAGAATATTTTGAACGGATTGCTTTGGATCTAGGGTGTGGTAGTTCTGTAGAAATGGAATGAATACCTCAAGAATAAGTGACGTAAAGGCCAGCATCAAACTAGTTTAAGACTGATGATTCAAACAAAACTAACTGTATTCCTGTCGCTGTGCGAAAGCTCAGCCAATTTTGTACGAGCATATATACTTAAGCAAATGCATCGATTTGTGCATAAAGTGAAATCTCTTACTCTATTTCATCACTTTTAGAATATTGTTTCAGGTTTGACAAACCTCTGAGATATTTATGTCAGATATTTCGATTCATTGAATGTAACATATCGATTATTAATTTAGAATAGCGGTGTGCAAACTGTGAATTTGTTGACGTTTAAGTACAGGTCGAGATATTTAGTCGTTGGATGGAAAATTGCTCATTTAATGTTCCCAGCTACAGTACGAGGTTAGACGGGAGTCCCATGGTGGTGAGCCAAGATTTGATAAATGTGCGCTATACTTTCTGTATATTATAACAAGCCACCGTTTTATATGGTGTCTGATATTTTCCTGGACTAAAATCTAATCCACCTCCACACAATTTATGTAGCCCTAAAAAACTATTCATCCACGATGCATTCAACAGTGAAGCATAATAGCCCATATGGACACGAAATCACATGGTTTGCATATCCAAAATTCCTCCTTATTCCATAAGCCAGAATGACTATTCTGAAGGGAATATAAAATGGATTATTCTGTGACCCGTAAGAACACGCACTTCCTATGTCAGATGGATTTCAGTTATCCATATTCTATAAAATAGTCATATCCCCGTACAGCCATGTTGTTTAATCGGCACAATGTGATGTGTAAATAAGTTGAACACTTGCACTGGCAGTGTGAATCAACACACAAACTCCATAATCCTTCAATAATTTCAATTATTTAACTGATCGATGACCAAGTTGTTTTTTGGCAACGGCATGAGTCTGTGGAAATAATTTCCCTTTCCATGTATAATCAGTACTTCTGAAATAGATACGAATTTCATACTTATCAAGGAAAGCTACGACTCCGAATATTCTGACATGACCCTCCATTTTGTTTGCATAATATATGAGTAATTTGAAAATATTCAGACGGTATGCAAAACATAGCATTAAATATTTCCATGTACTGGATAAGGACAGTTACCCTGGTAATGTTATATATGAATATTGTGCCAGTTATCATTCCAGAAGTTAGATCTCTGGATTTTGAAAGTTTTATTCACTATTCTCAGATAATTCAACATAATTATGAGTGCACTGCATTATATTACTACCAACGATTTCAGGCTGATATGTCCTGATGCTTCGAATCCTGCTGTAAGGACGATGTACGCTGTATGTAATACTCAAGGACATAATACTAGCACTGTATCTGAAAGAAAATTTACCATTCAACAAAGTTTGAAGACCAACCTGCTAATCCATAGTGGCGAGAAGCCTTACCTATGTAGAATATGTGACGCCAAGTGTTTTTCATTGAGTTCTTTGAAGAGTCACATGTTAATCCATAGTGTTAAGAAGTCGTACTCTTGTAAAACATGCCAAGCCAAGTTTGCGCACAAAAATGTTCTGAAGCGACACATGTTATTCCATAGTGGTTACAAGCCATACTCCTGCAGCAAGTGCACTGCTAAATTTTCCCGCAAAAAGTATTTAATGGAGCACTTAATAGCCCATAGTCGTGGCAAGCGGTACTCATGTAATATATGCGATGCCCACTTTCGTTTAAAAAAGTCATTATGCAATCATATATTAACCCATAGTGGAGAGAAGCCATTCTCTTGTAGCACATGCAAAGTCGAATTTTCCCGTAAAGATGTGATGAAGAGTCACCTGTTAACCCATAGCGCTGAGAGACCATTCTCGTGTAGCACATGCGGAGCCAAATTTTTCCGCAAGGATTCGTTGCTAAGACACATATTAAAACATAGTGGTGAGAAGCCATATTTGTGTAGCACATGTGAAGCCAAATTTTCCTGCGAAGGGGATTTGAAAAGACACTTGTTAGCCCATAGGAGTGAAAAGCCGTATTCATGTAATATATGCGATGCCCAGTATTGTCGGAAATGGTCATTAGTCGCTCACATGGTAACCCATACTGGTGAGAAACCATTCTCGTGTAGCTCATGCGATGCCAAATTTACTCGCAAAGGGGATTTGAAGATGCACATGATTACCCATAACGGTCAGAAACCATACTCCTGTACCACATGCGAAGCCAAATTTGCATACGAAAAGTCTTTGAAGAGACACATGTTAGGCCCTAGTGGTGAGAAGCCTAACTCATGTACCAAATGCGAAGCCAAATTTGCTCTGAAATCCTGTTTGAAGAAACACATGTCAGTCCATAACGGCAAGAAGACCAACTAGCATATGCTAAACTAAATTTACTTGCACATTTGAAAATACGTACCTGTGGAGCATGTGCGAAGCCAAATTTGCCTAAAAGGGATATTTGAAGGGAGGGTATTTGTAAGCACATGTGTTAATGAATTGCTGCAAAAGCTAAATTTGCAAATGGAACACCTTTCAAGACACACGTGAGAACCCATAGCGATGAGGAACTATAAGAATGTTACATATGCGAAGCCAATTTTGGTATCAATTTTTTTTTTAGCCACACATGTTAACTCTTAGCGGTGAAAAACCTTCTTCATGTATCATGTGCGTATTCAAATGTATTCATAAGAGGCATTAAATAATTGCTTGGCATCGAAAGGGTTAAGATTTGATGAGAGACGTTTTATCCCTTTTGATGCCAAGCAAATAATGAGTGAATATGCTAAAATTACCAAGCCAAGTTTAGTGAAAGTACAAGTGTTACAAATTATTTCCCTCCCATGTCCACCTCAAGTTCTTCAAGTGCATGATCACCCTGCAGTCTATATAGGTGATTTTAATAGCCGTAATGAAGATTGGAAGTATACTATTTCTGATGTCAATGGAGAAAATCTCATGAGTTGGGCTGAAGAACATAATATCCATCTTGTATTCGATGCGAAAGATAGAGGTACATTTAGATCAGCTGCATGGAAACAGGAATATAATCCGGACCTGGTGTTTGTCTCCTGTGACAACAACTATCGGCTATTGTATACTACACGGAAAGTTCTACCAGCTTTTCTGCACAGTCAACATCGCCCAGTTTATCTTGAAGTTGGAATACAAATCCCTTTTGTTACTTCATATCCTCGCCCACGCTGGAACTTCCTAAAAGCGGACTGGAAAGCTTTCTCAGAAGTACTAGATAAATATTTCCGACGGATACCTCCAACGAGTGGCAATTACGGTAGATTTTTAGGAGTTGTAATTACCTTAGCCAAAAAACACATTCCAAGAGGATTCAGGAAGGAATATGTTCCTGCATGGACTGATACAAGTGAAAAGCTGTACTAAGAGTTCCTGGCAAGTGGTGAACAAGAGATCGCTGAAGAACTACTTGGTAGCCTTGATAATGCTCGGAAGCAAAAGTGGATTGATACCGTAGAATATATTAACTTCAGTAAATCCAGCAGAATAATCTGGTCACTCTTGAGAAAACTTGGAGGAGGTACCCCTATTGTCCGTGGTCATAAAATGTCACTCCAAAACTGGTTGCTTCCCATATAGTTTCAATGTCTCGAACAGCTAGAGACAGAAATCCCACAAAATTTATCAAGAAAGAATTGGCCAATCTCAAAGCCACAAGTTATTCTGGATCAGAATACACTAAACCCTTCACCATCCAGGACATTGACACGGCGCTGAAAGATGTAAAAAGCGGTAAGGCCCCAGGATTTGATGGAATACATCCCGAATTCTTGATAAACAGTGGAAAGCATGCTCGTCTTTGGCTACCCAAGCTAGCCACTACCATTGTTCAGACTGGTAAGCTACCTCGTCTGTTTAAATTGACGAAGATCGTTTTCATACTGAAGCCTGGGAAACCAAGTGTCAGACCAGACGTTATAGACCTATCTCATTGTTGAGCGTATGCTATATGTTAAATGAGAGACTAATCTTGAACAGAATCGCCTCAAAAGTGCTTGAAGTAATTCCCATAGAACAAGCAAGATTTAGACCACAACGGAGTTGACGGACCAAGTTCTCTCCTTAACCACCTATATTGAGGCAGGGTTCCAGAATCGCGCAAAAACATCAGTAGCATTTATAGACCTTAAGGCAGCTTATGCCACTGTTTGGAGAGAGGGTGTCATTTATAAATTACTTCAAGTTATCCCTTGTAAGACACTGGCTCGTCTTGTAAGCAACATGCTGAATGATAGAAGCTTCCAGGTCGTCATGGGCAGTGAAATTAGCAAACCAAGTAAATTAAATAATGGACTTCCTCAAGGATCAGTGCTTGCCCCACTCTTGTTCAGCCTCTATATATCAGATTTTCCCTCCACAAAATCGAGGAAGTTTGGATATGCTGACGACTGAGCAATTGCTACTAGAGATCCATGTTTCGAAAGTACAGAAGAGACGCTGACAAATGATCTTTCTGCACTGGGTGATTATTTTCGCAAATGGAGACTTCAGCCAAGCACAACTAAGACCGAAGTTGCTTGCTTCCAACTGAACAATAAAATGGCAACAAGGGAACTTATGGTTTACTTCAATAACATCCTCCTTCGCCATAACAGACCTCCCAAGTATTTGGGTATAACACTGGATATAACATTGTCATTCAAAGAACACCTACGAATGACTACTGCCAAAATGAAGACAAGAAACAACATCTTACGGAAATTATGTGGCACCACTTCGGGTGCCAATGCAACTATTCTCCGTTGCTCAGCTCTAGGTTTAGTTTATTCTGTTGCTGAGTATTGTGCTCCTGTGTGGATAAATAGTCTGCATGTAAGATTAATAGATGTACAATTGAATAACACCATGCGCATGATAACAGGAACAATTATGTCAACTCCTACACAATGGCTTCCTATTCTCAGCCACATCGCACCACCTCATTTGCGGCGATGCAACATTTTGATAAGAGAATATAGAAAGATCCAGACCAACAAACAACTACCAATCCATGGAGACATTGATGATCTGCATGTGAAACGATTACGTTCAAGGCATCCACCTATCTGCACAGCGGAGAATCTTGCAACTAACAAATTCAACCTGACAGAGAGATGGTCTTCTGATTGGAATTCATTCGCCCCCCCCCCCCCCCCCCCAGAGAGTACAGTAATGCCATGAATAACTGAGCAGCCTAGAACACCTGGTCAAAATTAAATAGAATCCGGACCTATCACGGTGTATGTGGCGATCTCCTGTACAAGTGGAGGAAAAAATCTTCGTCATGTTGCGAGTGCGGTGCTGAAAGACAGACTGTTCGGCACCTAGTTCAGGAATGCCCACAAACATCATACAGTGGTGACTTCAGCGACTTCTTCCTAGGGACACCAAAGGCACTTCATTACGTTTCGAAACTTGATGTCAAATTGTAAATAATTTTCATGTATGCCATACGATAAATAAATCCCATCCATATTTTTCAATATAGTGTGTTGATTTTTTTGTTCTAGAAGGTAAACGTATTATTCACATACTAGATGTTAAATAATTACTATTTTGCTTCATTTGTACATTAAAAGTTAATTGGAAATCTTTATATACATTTCAGAGTCTACACAATCTAAATAGATTCTTTTGTGATATACATCTTAATGCTTATTGAATTGTTTATTAATTTCCTATGCTTAGAGTAATTCTATCAAATAGGTTTCGAGTACGATCAATTTCTACAAAGATATGCGTGTACAGTACTCCGGCATTAAGTGGATTGTCGTCAGTAAAATCAACGTCGTCGCCATCAGTTGAAATTTCACTCTCACACAGTCCTAAGGCCTTATTTATATCCGCTCCGCTGAAAGGGGCACGTATTGTGCCTATTTAGACCGAAGTCCAACGAACACATCTGCAAATTATCGAAGTCAATTCAGCACGAGATCAAACATATCACGGTCTATCACGTCGCAAACTAAAACTAATCTCGATAATATGCAAAAATGGATAAGGGAAAGGAGAACTGAAAATAGCACAATTTCATTAAAAGATATTTCATTTTATCTTAAAATTAAGTTAATTGTGAAATTGAATCTCAATCAAGAAATCAATAAACTCCCACACAAGAAACATAAGATATCAATACTTGGGAACAATCATGTTTCCCACATTTAGTATTTCTCAACCTTATTTGGATTGTAGTTTTTCAGTCATCGATATCAAGAAAATTTAGTAGTCCATTCGGGAATCATTTGTCACACTATTTACACTTATAATTAATATCAGGTGGTTCAAAATAAATAATCAGTTCGTCTAACCCCTGTGTTTGAATATTTACATATTATCACAGTTATCTAACAATCACTTCCACAAATAATCAACATCACTTTTCAAAATATAATTCAATGCAATATTTTCACAATCTTCACTTCAATCTTATCTCAGAATTAGATTTCATTTATCATCACCAGATAAATATCTTCGAATTGATAGATACCCGAAATTTCTCACATTTTAATCCACACTATTTCTATGTTCACATTTTTTAACTCAAAAAAAATCTCGATGGTCTGTTGTTTAATATGGAAGGATTATTCCTGTCTGTAATCTTCCTCAATTTCTGATTCATCTGTTTCCAATATCAAGATTTGTATAACATCATTTTTAAATATTAATATTGTTCTAACTAGAACTCTAATTTCAAATAATTTTCATCATAAATTCATTATTAAACCTTTCAAATAATTCCTGATGTAATTTCAATTAGTTTCAAGTTACTCATATTTTACATTAATAAATTCAACATAAACAACACTTTTAATTACACATTATTTTATTCTTATAATTGATTTTTAATTATCCAATCCTAAAGGATTTTTATTATTATTTTTGCTTCTTAATAATCAATTTATTTAAAAAATATGTAATTTTCCATAATTTGATTTAATTATTTTATTTTCCAACGCAAATTATTAATTATTTAATTCAGTATCGATGTCATCATATTTATTTATAACTTGCTGAACGCGGCATGCGTTGCAACGTCAATGAAAGAAAGTGTTGGCGTTGTAATTTTGTTTCTTGAAGTGCTTTTGAATACACAATTCGTTTTTTCATTTTCCGCTAACTGCATCCAAACTATCGTAAAATGGATTAACTAATTTAGAAACATTCGAGGGAACGTCCACAACAACTCACCAAAGTTTCATTGCAATCGGATGAATGGCACATGAATACATACGAAATTTAATTTATACGATTCGTGTGCTGTCACTCATTTGTTGGATCAACTCGTTCGCTACCTACTGTGAAGTGGATTTAATAAGTTAGAAACCTACACGTAAGTGCACACAACTCATCAGAGATTCATCGCAATCGATGAATGGTATAAGAACGCATACAGGATTTTGTAGAAACGCTTCAAGCGTCGTCGATCATTTGTTGTATCTACTCGAGCGCTAAGTATTGTAAAATGGATTTACTAAGTCGAAACCCTTCCCTGGCGTGTACACAATAACTCATCAAAGTTTCATCGCATATGAACGCATACGGGAATTTTTTTAAACAATTCGCATGCCGTCACACATTTGTTGAATCTACTCGTACGCTACCTATTGTAAAAGGGATTTACTGAGCCTGAAACCGTCCCTGGAGTGTACTCACCGATCCACCAAAGTTTGTTGCAACGATTCGCGTGCTGTCTTCATCTGTTGAATCTACTCGTGCGCTACCTATTGTAAAGTGCAAGTACTAAGCCAGAAACCCTTCCTGGAGTGTACACAACAATTCTTCAAAGTTTCATCGAAATCGGATGAATGTTATATGAACGCATACGGGACTTTGTTGAAACGATTTGCGTGCCGTCGCCCATTAGATGAATCTACTCGTGCGCTACCTATTGTAAAATGCATGTAGAAAGCCAGAAACCTTCCCTGGAGTGTACACAACATCTCACACAAGTTTCATCGCTATCGGGATGAATGGTATATGAACGCAAACGGGCCTTTGTTGAAACGCTTCGCACGTCGTCGCTCATTTGTTGAATCTACTCGTGCTTATCAATATTGTAAAATCGATTTACTAAGTTGAAGACCTTTCCTGGCGTGTACACAACATCAAATCAATGTTTCATCGCTATCGGATGAATGGCATATAAACGCATACGGGATTTCGTTTAAACGATTCACGTGCCGTCACTAATTTGTTGAATCTACTCATGCGCTACCCATTTAAAAGCAGATTTACTAAGCCTGAAACCTTCCCTAGAGTGTACTCAACGATTCACCAAAGTTTCATCGCAATCGGATGAATGGTATATGAACGCATGTGGGAATTTTTTGAAACGAATCGCACGCAATTTTGTTGAAGCTACTCACGAGCTATGTATTGTAAATTGGGTTTACTATGCCTATATCGTTCCCGGGATTGTGCACAACAACTTACCAAAATTTGATCGCAATCGGATGAATGGTGTATGAACGCAACGCTATCACTCATTTGTTTAAACTACTCGCGCGCTATCTATTTAAAATTGGATTAACTACTCCTATAAATATCCCGGGAGTGTGCACAACAACTCATCAAAGTTTCATCGCAATCAAGGAATGGTATATGAACGCATACAGGATTTTGTTGAAACGCTTCACGCGTCGTTACTCATTTGTTACATCTATATGTGCGCAAAGTAAAAAAATGGAGTTGCTAAATCGAAAACCTTCCCTGGCATGTACTGTGCCCGAAATTCCAACCCTGGATTGCGTGGCCCGACTCATGGCGAACCCAGGTTAAAATCGATACAACAATTAATAGAAAATTTCACCAAAAGAAAATCGTTGATATCTAGATATACGCCGGCATGAAGATGAGATTTAAAAAAGTTGGACCTCACGTGACCTCGGGGTGCGAATATGGACTGGGATTCATATATTATCGCCTAACGTCATCTCCAATCATCCACGTTACGCTGCGAAGCCACGGAAAAGAATTTGCACAAATAAGATAAAACTTTCACATTTTTATTCACCGATGCACTAATACAACCAAATAAAAATAATCATTCCTATCCCCCTGCACTTGGAGATTGACTATGTTAAGTCTTGATGTGCAAACAAAATAACTAATGAAATGCATTTTAATTGGGGAAAAAATCTCCTTGTGTCCTGCCTTTGGTATAATTAAACTTACGGAGATCCCGGATATTGACTCCAATGGATTAAATTTTAGTTACACTTTTTATTCTTCATCCATAGCTTAATGTAGAGTTCATATTTGGATGTTTTATAAAATTGACTTCATTATGAAAGACACAAAAAATATCACTGGAATTATTCCTTCAGATCTCCTTCTAACTAAATTGTAACTGGTGCATAGTGGATATTCGTGCTTATTCTATCAACAAATTCACAACATATATGCACATGTGAATGTTCACATCACATCATAGGAACATTCTTAACTCGAAATGGATCCAAAATATCCTTGCTTTTATGAATGTTCAGTCATTATTCAAGTTCTAAAATTCTCAAAGTTAGCTAATGCTGTCTTGATTCACATTTGATTCGTTGTAGTTAAATATTTCACTGATAGCTTTGACTGGGGTAACTCTCATTGATGTTGAATAATCTTATTTTAGAAAGAATTATAAAAATATTCATCAGGCAAAGTTATTGGCTACAACTTTGACATAGTGACCTTTCACTAAATTCACACACACATATATTAACTGGCCCTCGTGGCTTTGTTTTAAACGTTATAACTACATGTCGTTCATCCTCATTAACTGGATCATTGAAGCTTTATAACATCATGTCGCGTCTAGATTATCTATTCTCAGCTATCAGTGTGTTTAAAGAAAAATTTAATTATCTTATTTAAGTGTTTAAATTGTGTGAACTCTGCAGCATTCGGTAAATTTCATTGCATATTTAGTTTGAATGATTATTATCCGTCAAACATTCCTTACAAATTTACTGATGTTACGGTGTAACAGTGATCAAGTGTAGTGTATTAACAGAATCTCCTCCATATTTCACTCATTTAATGTTACATGTCATAGATTATCCACTACTTAACTAGAATTACATCCACTATTTCTGTAAGAACCAGTCGTTTCTCTTGAAAACGTAAAAAAAAAGTTTCAATATTTCATCGCATAATTTATGATTATAGACCCCGCTTATTTTATCGCAATAGAATTTGATGAGTGCAATCCGAACCACTAAAATCTACTTCACTTATTATTCTAGTTATTAAGAATCATGGGGAAGTCATCTGTAACTTAGAATTCTTCTTGAAGATGTATGAGTTCTTGTAGGACAAATGGCGACTCCCGTCGTCCTCGCCATTTGGTCTTGACCCATCTCCAAGCCTCGTGGTCGACTTGCGAGTGATTGTGGGTCTCCATGCTCGCCTCCAGGAATGTCATCCGTCTCCTAAATCCCCCATGTCGCGTGCTCCTTAGTGCTCCATCCTACCGTATGGGAAGTCCTTCGCAAGATACGAATAGTTGCAGGGTCTGATGACCGCCATGTCCAAAATTTCCGCCCGTCTAATATGACAGTTTATAAGTTTGTTGATACAGTCGAGCAAACCGCACTTTGACAAATTTATTGGTTCACACACTAGGTCTGTTTCCAAAAAGCAAAGTTCGTAAGAAATATCCCGTGAGATTTCCGTCTCCTCTCCTTACAACGAGTGTGGCCTCGAAACACAGGTGTGTCGCGTGCGTCACAAGGGGTTGGCCTTGGCCCACATACTGTCTCTAGGTACAACGACCTCGCCTCCTTGTAAACAGTGTCTCGCTTCAAGCCGCTTAGAGATTCACTGATATCATTGATTTTTTAATGTCCAGCCTAGCCCAAACAGCACTTTCTGCAGATCGTAATTTTCGTGAAAACATGTAGGCTGTCATCGTACACGTACTGTCCGCACTTTTGAACTATTAAGCCTCATTGTACTGCGTAAACTCTCTGTTCTATAACTTATTCTGGCTGATTGTATAAATCAGCTAGAATATTTTCCGTGTTGGCACTGCAATGGGGTAAGTCCTTCGCCACTAGACTGTACTTGAGTATTACTCATGTGCGTTCCCGGAACTGTCTTGACTAGTCAGCGTATAGAAAGCAAGTGGCTGACATCTTGTCATCTGCTTACCTCCTCAGCTCACTTTCTGAGTACAGAGCCCTCTAGAGAGAACTACTTGGTCACGCGGTCTGCTTCTTCTTCCCTTACTGGTCCCACACGTTACTACGTCATTAGAGACTCCTTCAAAAATCCTCAAATGATAACGGTAAAATCATGAGCCTTATATCCTTTCATAATTCAAGGTCTTTGGACATCTTAGAATCAACGTGGCCATAGCAGTGACGTCACAGCTCTCATACACGTCATCTGTCCGCCCTTTCGATCACGTGGTGCGTCCTGACATCTTGACACATGATATAACGGGGATGGTACACAATAAATCATCAAAGTTTCATCGCAATCTGATGAAAGAAATATGAACGCATACGGGACTTTATTGAAACGATTCGCGTGCCGTCGCTCATAAGATGATTCTACTCATGCGCTACTACTTTAAAATGCATGTACTAAGCCAGAAACCTTCCCTGGAGTGTACGCAACATCTCACCCAAGTTTCATTGCTATCGGACGAATGGTATATGAACGCATATGGTACTTTTTGACACGCTTGGCGAGTCGTCACTCATTTGTTGTATCTACTCGTGCGCTACCTATCGTAAAGTGGCTTTACTGAGCCTGAAATCTGCCCTGTAGTGTACATAATATCTCATCCAATATTCATCGCTATCGGACGAATGGTATATGAACGCATATGGTACTTTGTTGAAACGCTTCGCGCGTCGTCGCTAATTTGTTGTATCTACTCGTGCCCTACCTATCGTCAAGTGGATTTACTTAGCCAGAAACCTTCCATGAAGTGTACACAACATCTCACCCAAGTTTCATCGCTATCGGACGAATGGTATATGAACGCAAACGGGTCTTTGTTGAAACGCTTCGCGCGTCGTCATTCATTTGTTAAATCTACTCGTGCGCTACCTATTGTAAAATGGATTTACTAAGCCTGAAACCTTCCCTATAGTGTACATAATATATCATCCAAGTTTTATCGGTATCGGACGAATGGTATATGAACACATATGGGACTTTGTTGAAACTCTTCGTGCGTCGTCGCTCATTTGTTATATCTACTCGTGCCCTACCTATCGTAAAGTCGATTTACTAAGCCAGAACCTTTCCATGAAGTGTTCACAACATCACACCCAAGTTTCATTGCTATCGGATGAATGGTATATGAACGCATACGGGACATTGTTGAAACGCTTCGCACTTCGTCGCTCATTTGTTGAATCTACTCGTGCGCTACTTATTGTAAACTGGATACACTGAGATAGAAACCTTTCCTGGAGGGTAGGGGGGTAGTAGGGGTTTAAACGTGTAACACGAACCGCTCGGCTACGCTGAACTCTCATTTAATTTTATGAAACCATGGGCATGCTACATGTCGTTGGACTCGGGCTGACGTGCTCTTTCCTTTGGACCACTCGCTATATTTTTCTTTTTTTTGAAAATTTTTGTTTTCGAAAATATGCTATAATTTAAAAACCAAACATGATAGAACGTTGTGTCATGGTTGAAACGAATTGTCTTTATGTCCTTTATTTTTATAATAAAACTTTTTGTATTTTATGTTTTTTGAAAACAGCCCAATTTTGAAATTCATTTATTTTGGAAACTGGGAATTTTACAAGAACGTTTGTTTGACATAAATGAAAGGTCCTTACCCCTCTATCCCCAAAATAAATTTCAGGTCTCTAGGACAAAAAATTGTGTTTTTTAAGTAGGGAGATGGGGACTGCGCTGCGTCACTTAGGAAGTTGTGAGCCCCTGGCGGCCTTGGGAGGGAAGGAGTGATGCTAGGAGGGTGTGCTTGGATTCGTTTTTTCGTCTGGTTGTGCTATTTACGGGAATGTAGGTGTTGAAAAATTGAAAACCCGTGATTTTAGACTTTTTGTTATATATCGCGAACCAATCATGCCAGAGGCGAGTACGAGAGGTCCAAGGACTCGGGGTGACGTCTTCCTTGCTATGGACCCTGTATGATATTTTAAAAATAAAATTTGAAAATTTTTGTTTTCGAAAGTAGGCGATGGTTTGAAAACCAAACATGATAGAACGTTGTGCCATAGTTGAAACGAACTATGACCATTATTATTTTGTAATAAAACTTTTTATTTTTTGAGATTTTTTGAAAACACTGAAATTTTGAACTTTTTATATTTTGGAAACGAGGAATTATACAAAAGAGTTTGTTTGACATACATGAAAGGTCCCTACCCCTTCTACCATGAAAATAAGTGTCAATTCTCTAGGACAAAAACTGTGCATTTTTAAACTTTTTTAAATTTTTTAAAATAAAGAGTGTTTGTAGACACAGAGCCGGCAGCGCTTGACGTATGTTACAACGAGGCTATGACTGGCCATGGTGGATACAGGAAATGGCTATTTCGAGGGGGCGACAAAATGATAGAACGAGGGGTCGCTTTCCGATATTTTCCTATGACAGATGAATGAAGGTGAATATAAGAGAATATAATGTAAGCGACAGCTGACAACACTGCTGTCAGATGATTACAGGTTGGAACAATGTGGCAACTCGGTAACTGATATAATATTTCACATCCTGTCAGCCAGGCCCCGAGCAGAAGCGGGTGAGAGGGGGAGGAAGGAACCTCTACAAACAGGAAATCACGTGACCACTGCAGAGCGGTGAGGGGGCGGGGCCAGAGGTGCGGGGAGAGGTGAGTAGAGGGGTGGCGAACCCATGACAGCCAATAGCTAAACGATTTGTATGTCAACATGGATTGAAGGAGTGAGACGCAGGTGCGGAGAGAGAAAGAAAAACATATATGGACATGCACGAAGCGAGGAGAGCCGTACACAGAGCTCTCGTACAACATGATTCAATAAAATAAAAAGTACACAGGTTCACACAACATGTAATTTATTGATCCAAGAATTAAAGGTAGAGTTAAATCCTAACCTTTTGACATATAGTTTATTTCCTTTTTGTTTCAACAATTTTTCCACAAGATAATGTTTATGAAACGCTGTTTTCTGAAGTTCATGGAGATAAAATCTACCTATTATGGGTTCATGGTTGAGGTCCTAGAGTAAATAGGTGACTGGGCTGTCCAAGTTGACTTGACAAATTCGAAATAGTTCAGTCCCCCACGGAGGTGTGTAGCCCTTATTGAAGGCAGACTTAAATTTGCTCACACGAACAACATCCCCAATTTTCAGTCGGTGAGGTTTAGGGTCTGCTGTTTTTATAGGGTTAACAGTTTATCCAGTCGCTGAATATTTTTGGTCACGAGGCGTGGCTTGGTCCCAATCATTCTATGTTTGGTGTCATTGTAACGTGACACTAGCTCTGGCAACATGTCCAACCAGCGATAAGTACCCTGAACGGTAAACGCTTTCCACATATGGGTTTCCAATGTTCGGTTAAACCGCTCGATCACGCTGGCTTTGAGATTGCTGTACGTGGTGTAATGGTGAATATCCTTAGATTTGAGAAAACTGGAGAAATCCTTGTTGAAAAATTCTTTCCCCTGGTCGGTTTGTAGTAACTGTGGTTGACGTTTGGAGTGTTGAATAGTATGTTGAAAGGCCTTGGTGACTAGTGGACCAGACTTGCGACACACAGGTTCAACAAACGCCATTCTGGAATACACATCAATGACGTTCAACATATAGCGTACACCGTTGTTAACTCTAGCATAGGGTATCGTCTCAACCAAGTCAGCCTGCCAAAGTTTCCTGTCTTACCCTAAACCTCTTTTTTTTCAAACTAGCATGGCAGGTAATTCCATGTCATGGGCTCACTTTATTGGCCAATAGTCAGTCAGTCGTTAGTTGAACTTGGTCCAGACAAGCGTCAATATATTGCGCACACTCATTGTGGATTGCCAGGGTTTTAAAATTGGTGACAACAAATTTATATTTAAACAAGTTGCCATTATCGATTGTACCACGTTTTGGATATCGCAAGCTACGAATTTGGTATTTAAACCGCCCCATGCTTTTGATTTGTTGTGTGAAAAAGACCGTAAACAAACTGAGTGGATTGAAAATCATTGGCAACTAGATTGGAATCAAGGAACCATTTCTATAAATATTTGGGCGTGGTCATGAAAGCACACTTGTCCTCAGCCAATGTGGTATTTGTGAAAGGTAATGGAAAACGTGAATGCTTGCAACCATTTTTGGCGTCTTACTGTCAATGTATCGACCTCATGGACTTGGGTTGTCCTTCATTGCAAACGCTCATTGATACTTGTCCCTGTGGCAACATTATCCCCCTAGCACATGTGTGGCATCTCTTTCATTGGTTAACCACCCATGCCTGTTGGGAGTTGTTGAACAAAATTAAAAATCAAGATTTACCTGTGAATGACGCCAGTGACATTTCTACAAGCAACGTGTAAACATCTACAGCACGTGATACCATGGGGAAAGGCAATGCTAGGGACAAAGCCATCGGCAAGTCCTTTGTGTGAAAAAAGAAACTAGACAGTTTTACCAAAGAAGAACTATTGGCGCTGCCCAAGTCTTTCATTTATTATGTGGCCGCCAACGCGGTGAAAGAAATCTGGCAACATGTACCAAAATCATGGACTCAAGACTCTGTGTTGAGTGAATTGCAACCCTGTACGGATTACGATCACCATAAGCAAGTGGCCATGGCAAAAGTACCGTCTATGCGACAGTGTGCAACTTGCCAACTGGTCAAACTGTATCACGGTCATAAAAGTCCGTGTAAAGACTTTGTTGGATCATTCCACGGGTGTCATGGCGAGAAAAAGCAACAACAACAACAAACACAAACATCGTCCACAGAGGAAGAGGAAGACCAAACCTTTTCACCATCCATGGAAAAAGATATGCCAGACCTGTACTGGCAATGGCGTCATTGACAAAGTGATTCAATACTTACCTTTCGAAATCTATCTTCCAGGTTATCGTTTTTGTTGCCCTGGAACTCGTCTGGAAAAACGTTTGCACCGTGGTGATGTACCTATTAATCTTTTGGATCAAGCATGCATAGAACATGACCTTTCTTATTGCCATAGTCATCCTGGTTTAAGACATGTGACAGATAAATTGTTATTGAAAAAAGCTAAACAACGTTTCACATCCTGTGATGCCTCAGTGGGTGATAGGATGGCAGCCCTGATTGTCATGAGTGCTATGAATGGAAAGTTGATAATGCATGGACATAAACATTGAGGAATTGAGGAGTGAGGAATTGGGATTTGTTTTTATTCTATTTTCGTTTGTCAATCCCTATGGTTATGAAATAAAAACAAAGGTTTACCAGTGCACAATGTTGTTTAATTTTTTTAAATCATGATGTTGATGAGCTGATTTTTCATTTTCACATTTTCACACATGACCAATTCACACATTGTCATTTACCATTTCCATTTTACAGTTTTTAAAAATATTCGTTTCAAGTTTTGTGTTTTTTAATTATATGGATTTTTCATATTGTTGATTGCACTTTTTAAAAATGTTCGATTGAAGTTTTTTGAATTTTTATATTTTACATATGGCTATTTCCAGTTTTTAAAAATGTCCGTTTTAAGTTTTGCGTTTTTTGGTGATATCGAAACATGGATTTTCCATTTTGCTGTTTTCACATTTATTCCATTTGGTGTATGTTGAAAGTTCATTTTTGTGAATTATGTTGATGCGAGTGCTTGACCATGATGATAATGCAGTGTGTTTATGGGTGTTTGGAGAAACGTGCAGGTAAGACTGTTTTTATTTCAAAAATAATGTATATTGACCACTACATTTTAAAGAAAAAAAAACTATTGACAAAATAAAATGACTATATAAGTAACAATTTCCCCCGCCCACCAACCATACCTCACCGTGTTTGCTCTGGTCATACATACACACCAGCTTTGCCTCTCTACTTATATATTCACACCTGTCTTTGGGAACAAACACAACCACTTTATTTATTCCCAAAAGCACATTTTCGACATGCACACTTATCCCAAAAGAACTTTTTTTAAGTTTACCATTTACATTACAAAAAATAATTTAAAGTTACTAAAATAATATTACTTATTTCATATTTACAAAAAAAACTACAACTTTGTACAGCTTTAAAACAATCAAACTATATACCATTTTCCAATTCCCAACTCTGTTACATTTTAAATTAAAATAAAATTAAGGTTGCACTGGGCTTTTAAAGAGCAAAAGATCCAAGTGGGTTGCCACTATTTACACACAAAAAATACTATTTACAAAATTAGCTATTTACAATGGCAAAAGCCAATATTTACAAAATACAAAACTACTAAATCTACGAGTTACAAAAAGCCATGTCCCTAAACGAACAAACAGAAAAATCACACCTCCTCCTCCTTGCGATCATAACCCCAGGGCAGGCTGGTGATCAGGTCATCAGCCCAAACACGTTTGTTATCCATGGAGGCGAGGGTGTATTTTCTCTGTTCCACAAGATACAAATGATGGTTGCTGGATTATATCCTGTACTGTGTATGGGACATAGCTTTGCCAGTGCGTAAAACCGCCAGGTAGTCATCTACACGTAGCGGTTTTACCACTTCCCTACCTACATTTTTTGCTCTTTTGGCTTCCTTACAGTCTAGGGTGCGATAAGCATACATTTTCGAGGCCAAACCTACGAATTCCGTCATAATTGAATCACCGCATTCATCTTTTAAAACACCCATTTCCTTCTTGTTTTTATGGGCAGCTGAAACACGTTGTCAGCGCTATAGAAGAAGGTGTCAAACCAGTCACTATGCTGCCTCATGACGTCATAGGGGTTGCAGTGGCGAATGTGGTAAACGAATGGTTCCGTATCCATATGCAAAAGAGAGACGTCCTCAAAATTGCGTTTGGCAAACTCGTAGTGGAATCGATACATGACCGATTTAGAAAAGTCTAAAATGACTTGCCCCAAAGAAATGGGGATATCCATGGTCACGCTGGTTTTACTGAATTCAATGGTGGCCAAATCCTCATCGATAATATTGATCGATTTAAAATTTGTCTTGGCAATATAGCGCCGGGTACACCACCCCCCGTCCCAGGCATTCGCCAATTTAATGTCACGGTATTTGCGGACATTTTCCATGGACTTGCCATAGATGCAGTTGTTCATTAATTGAACAAAAATATCAAACTGCTGTGTTGTCATTTGTCGCTGCTCTGTGTTGAGTTGTATGTATGACTCAAGCCATGCTTTTTGAGCAAAATAAATACCCCTGTGGATTTTCTTCAACATCAAGCCTTGGGCTAGGCATTGCACCAACATTTGGATATGTAGCACATACCGATTTTTGATGTAAAGTGTGCCCATGAGTTTTTGAATTTTCACTTTACTGTCAGGGGGGACCATTTGCTCATGGCAGAATTTGAAATCGGCATGTTGATCATACAAGGATGAGGGATACTCAATATCCACTTCTAAGACATATCCACGACCTGTTTCTTGGCTAGCCATGTTCACATCAAATTCTGACACTTGTCTCTCTGTCAGCCAAGCAAACTCTCCATAGGGCAAAGGCTGACTCATGGCGTAGCCATACAAATTACTCACTTCATAGTACATTAAGTGCGATTCTGGTTTGTCTGGTGAATAATCAGGCATGTAGACATTGTTCGCTTCGGTATGGCGCTGGTTAAGCGACACAAAGCCACCGCGAATGCCCTTTTCAAAAAATAGAACCATGTCTACATCAGTGAGTAAATCCAATTCCACTTGAGTGTATTTCAAAGCGGCATCGAACGAAAGCCCAGGACTCGTATAATAGTGAGCCGGGTCAAGACCGTAAATGTGCTGACACAACTCACGGAATTTTTGAAACACATCGGTGAGCAGCAATACATCCAGTTTTAGGTAATGCATAGCATATTCACCTAGCGTCTTGGTATCAAACACTCACCAAACTTGACATGCATGTGCATAGTCTTCATCGGAAACGGAACTGCGTGTTAGTTTTGAGTAAAATTTGTCTTGTGGTGGGAGTTTTTTTGCTTTAACACGTCCCAGTTGTTACAGAAATCGTAGGGAAATATACCTTTCCGAATGCACAATTGAAATAGCTCAGGATCATTAAAATGCATTCCGGTACTTTTTAATTCCTCCTCATCCAAGCCATTCAGAAGACTATCTAGCGAGGATGCCATAAACTTAAAGGAATCCAAAAATTGAATGCTTAGGTCGCTCAACCGCCATGTCAAGGCTGTAAAACGCTCATGATTTTGGGGGATAATCGTAAGTGAGCACTTGTTGCTATGACCCAATTCACGAATCAAAAACTGAATGTCATAATTCGCCAGATTGTGGAAAAAGACACTGATAAAACGGGGAGATGGAAAGTTCAAATTGCATTTGCTGTGAGCAGCTCCACGAAACTCTCCCGTAATGTGTGAGTGATCACGAACGGTGTCTTCAGCACTGATCAGTGGCTTTTCATAAATATGGCATGTCGTGGCATGCTCATACAGCTGCTGCTGTTCTGGAGATAGGCTCATGGATACTGGGTGCTCCAGTAATCCCTATACATGGTCGGCCAACTTTACAAGTTCATCCAAAAACCATCTGGCACAATCTGCCCCTCACAGGATTTATAAAAGGTTTGCGTGGGGTCATAGGCACACACCACATTAAATCCTATGGTGAAGGGTTCATGTTTTTGAATGAGTGTGGTTGAGATGATGGTGGGATCTGATTCACATCCCTTCATGGGTGTGGTAAGAGCTTCGAAATCTGCATACACCACATAGGGAACAGTGTCACGCTTATGAATGTTGTTAAATTTCAAAAAACAGTTTTGTCACCTTGTGGCAATATTAGTCTCACCGCTTTCTGAGAAACACAATCTACCCTATGGCGTTACAAGAGCGTAGGGGCTTTAAAATATTGCAGAAAACGATCACAAATATGCTTTTTACATGTATATTTAGACATTTGACTGCTTAGTAATCTACTTAAGCTTTTAATCAGGCAATAGTGATTCACCTATCCGTAAGACAGATATAATAGATGAATGTGATGTCGTTTCGGTTCTATTGTAGCATAAAGAGGACCCACAATCTCATCACCATCAAGGCCATACACCATGAACGAAAAGTCCTGGTTGTCTTGTTCAAACCTATGGATTTCAGTTAATTCCATCGGGAACGATACTCGAGTTAAATTTAAAGTTGGTTTCAATGCATCAAACTTGTCCCTATACATTCCTGGCCAACAGCCATCACGTTGTGCTGGCTGCAAATACGCGGCCACAGTCCACAGAAAGCAATCATTGCCATGGTTCTTTAAATTCACCACAGCTCTCCGACAGGCAATCGCTGATGGTAAAGAAATGTGTCTAGATCCAGCATTCAACGGGTTGAATTGACAAATGTTGATTTGCAGATGATGAATTTTGTCTAATGCTAATCCACTGGGTCCTTGTTGCAGTTTATCAAATTTTGTTAGCAAGGCGTTAATCACGTTGGATTGATACCACTCGTTCACATTATCAGCTATGAAAAGCTCTTGCATTTTACTGCCAATATAAAATGGTTTTTATGCTCACCATCCTTGTTTTTATAGATGAAATCGCACAAGAGTTGTGTATTGACCTTTAAAGCCGTATGCAACCTTTGCGCTGCACAAATTTGTTCTTTAAAAATTTCAAAACATGATTCGGCAAAGTCTTTTGGGATTAAATTCTCACTAACATTCTTTACGCGACCAGAGCAGACACGTGACTTGAAACAGGACTCAAGGGGCTCCCAAGTTAAGCTATCGCTAGCAGTGGCAAAAGACATGATTCTATTTTAAAAAAGAAGCTCACGCAAGTTTACAGCTGTAGACTTTCCAGCAATGGTCCCAAACACACACGTTATCAACAGCAGTTGTCAGGCTCACACTCTAAAAAAGAAATAAAATAGACCACCATGAGTATATCCATTCCAAATAGCACCTTTGTACTACCTAAAAATAATATAAGTTTATATATATATATAAATCTTACCTTGCTTTGTAAAAGCCCTGCGTTTGCCTTTATGTAGGTTCAAGTAGAATGGGGTTTCTGTTTCCCACAACAGGTATGCAGATTATCTAAAACAAACAAAATAAAAACAATTCATCAATAAAATGGTAAACCAATAATAATAATTTAAGCATTGATTAGCATAAAATAAACTAAACAGTGTTAATCTCACACTTACCTCAGATATATAATGTATCCAATATAGTAACCAACTGGGGTTAAGCACACGAATGCAATTATTTTATACAGATAAGTCACAGCCTATGTTAACACAGTAACGTTTACCATAGGAATGACGTGCAATGTGCAATGACATGCTCAATACTCTCTTACCCAACCCCTCACCTCCCCGCAGTCCCCTGGCCTCGTCCCTCACCGCTCTTGGTAGGCTCTGCAGTGGTCATGTGATTTCCTGTTGCATGTCTCGGTTTTCCCTCCTTTTCCCTGCCTGCTGCTGCTGCTGCTGCTCTGCTGGCCTGGCTGGCCGATATGACCTTTTACAGAGTTGCCACATTGTTCCAACCTGTTATCACCTGACAGCAATGTTGTCAGCTCTCACCCACATTCCATTCTCTTAGCCGGCTAGCCAGGCTCCAAGCAGGCTTCTCGAGCAGATATTCTGTTTTCCGTTCTGGCTGCCAGTCAGACATACGAGAAAAAGCAAGTTCTGTTGTAGTCGACTATAAAAGCCTTGCTTTTATTCGTCTGATACCATTATGGATTTGTCAGTTTACTGGTCAGTGTTTACTAACATGTTAAAAATCACCATAAGGGATTTTTTCGAAATATTCACCTTCATTGATCTGTCATTGGAAAATATCGAAACGCGACCCCTCGTTCTGCCATACATCGCCCCGTCGAAAAAGCCATTTCCTGTATTCACCATGGCAGTCATAGCCTCGTTGTAACACATGCCCAACGGTATCGTCTACAAACACTCTTTGTTTTAATTTTTTAAAGTTACAAATGCACAGCTTTTGTCCTAGAGACTTGACATTTATTTTCGTGGTTGATGGGGTAGGGATCTTTCATTTATGTCAAACAAAATCTTTCGTACAGTTCCTAGTTTCCAAAATATAAAAATTCAAAATTTCAGTGTTTTCAAAAATATCAAAAGTTTTATTATAAAAAATAAAGGTTATAGAGACCATTCGTTTCAACTATGGCACAACGTTCCATCATGTTTGGTTTTCAAACTATCGCCTACTATCAAAAACAAAAATTTTCAAAATAATTAAAAAATATATAATACAGGGTCCATAGCAAAGAGGACGTCACCCCGAGTCCTAGAACCCCTCGTACACGCCTCGGGCATGATTGGTTCCCAAGATATAACAAAAAGTCTAAAACTACGGTTTTACCCCAAAAAATCATTTTTCCAGCTTTTCACTTTTTCAACACCTACATTCCCGTAAAGAGCGCAACCAGACTAAAAAAACGAATCCAAGCACACCCTCCTAGCATCACTCCTTCCCTCCCAAGGCCGCCAGGGGCTCACAACTTCTTAAGTGACGCAGCACTCTCCCCATCTCCCTACTTACAAAACACAATTGTTTGTCCTAGAGACCTGAAATTTACTTTGGTGGTAGAGGGGGTAAGGACTTTTCATTTGTGTCAAACAAACGTTTTTGTAAAATTCCTAGTTTCCAAAATATATGAATTTCAAAATTGGACTGTTTTCAATAAACATAAAAAACAAAAGAAGTCTTATTATAAAAAATAAAGAGCATAAAGACCATTCGTTTCAATCATGACACAACGTTCTATCATGTTTGGTTTTTAAACTATCGCCTATTTTCAAAAACAAAAATTTTCAATCATTTTTTGAAAAATATAACGAGTGGTCCATAGGAAAGAGCACGTCAGCCCGAGTCCAACGACATGTCGCATGCCCATGGTTTCATAAAATATAAATGAGAGTTCAGCGTAGCCGTGCGGTTCTTGTCACTCGTTTATACCCCTACTACCCCCCTACTGTGGAGGGTACACAACATTTCACCCAAGTTTCATCACTATCGAATGAATGGTATATGAACGCATACGGGACTTTGTTGAAACGCTTCGCGCGTCGTCGCTCATTTGTTGCATCTAATTGTGCGCTACTTATTGTAAGGTGGATTTACTAAGCCAGAACCCTTCCCTGAAGTGTACACAATATCTCACCGAGGTTTCATCGCAATGGGATGAGTGATATATGAATGCCTGTGGGACTTTGTTGAAACGAATCGCACGCCATTTTGTTGAAGCTACTCGCGCGCCATCTATTGTAAATTGTATTTACTACGCCTATAAACTTCTAGGGAGTGTGCACTACAACTCACCAAAAATTTGATCGCAATCGGATGAATTGTTTATGAACGCATCGCCATCACTCATTTGTTTAAATAACTCGCGCACTATCTATTGTGAAATGGATTAAGTATGCCTATGAGCATCCCGAAAGTGTGTTCAATAACTCACCAAAATTTGATCGCAATCGGATGAATGGTTTATTAACGCGTAAAAGACGAACAGACAGACATTCCTTTTTATGTGTTTGGGAAATAGAGAATGCTCTAACCGAATCCGGAAAGCAGATTGGCCCCACTAAACTCTCCTAACTGGGTAAAAGGTATTCCCTTGCACAATCTGTATAAAACAAGTGGTCCCTGATCGTAGATTTTATTTGAGAACAATTCCAGATTGATATTTCAATAGAATTTCAAGTGTCGTCTACTATATATTCGTAGTAGGTTATAGTTTGCAATTACGATGCAAGACTGAAGACTGACCAAGACTGATGACTGCTTATCTTCAGACTGACTTCAGACTGTTGAAGACTGAACTAACTCAGAGCTTGGCTGCGATCGCTTAAATACTCTTCTGCGCCCGTTGTAGTAGGCTGTTGGCTCCGCTGTTCAAATCACCTCCCTGGCTCATCCTTGGACTGGACTCACCCAAAAATATTACGTATTCGCTCTCAGCGCTCTGTGAAGATCCATAAAAATCGCATAACTCCGTTGTCCCTCGTTCGATTTCCATGAAATTTCTTCTGGTGAATTCATAAACACCTAGCCAGTAATTCTTCATCAATTTCAGCTTTACAAAATGTAAAATTTCAATGTTCATCAATAAGTTTCTTCTACTTCGCCACTAGCCCCACTCTATACAATCTCCAGCGAACTACTGACCAGCGCGCTCTTCAAATCTAGCGTCTATCTCAAATGACCATCCTGAATAATGAACAGTATCTTAATTAGCGCCAAGCAAGATCATAAACTTCGAAAGATAACACACGCGGGAAGTCATCTGACTGCAGCATGTTCAAAGAATACCTATTATAAAAGCAGTTATTGACGGAACTTAAACTTAGCGATATATTTTGAGAATGAATGGATTCCGCGTTGTCTTCGTCACAACAGTTTCAATTGGAAATAACACTGGCATTTTTAACAGATGCTCCTTCGGCCGATATATCGGCCCCGTGGCACCATAAGGGCTAATCCGTAGCGAAGAGAATCTATAATTTACGAAGATCGATTATTTTGGGGAATGAATACTATTTTTCTTGATGGGATAGTCATATCTAAGTTTTGCAACATTAAAATGAATAGTTCTTTTTTCAGCTTAATGCCTTAATATGTATCAGTAATAATTACCACACTTACTAAGTTTTCTGACGTGTTTTCTTGTTTTTGGTTTTATAGGGCAATCACTGTAAGTTTGATGGTGTTTTGTAGAGCTATTTGTCTTGTATATTTGGATCTGATGATGCTCGCTTGTCGAGCTAAACATAACATCCCTGAGTTTTCTTCTTCAATAGTCCTCAATAATATATATAACTAAGGATAACCAGTGCTGGTATTTATGTGAATTGCCCGTGTAATTCTTTTCAGTTTTATTCACATATTCCAGTAATTGGTTTGTAGTTTGTTAGTTATTGTTGTTTTAAGGAAAGGAAGGAAGGAAGATTGTAGTTTAACGTGACCGTGAATCTTGTGATTATGAGCCACGGGACCTCCTTTTTACGTGGAATCCGAACCACAGGACATGGCATTTCACTTCGAAAATCTCACATGCATTGACCGGGAATCGAACCCGGAGTTGTTTTAAGGGGCGGAACCACGAGGTCATCTGCCCCTCCAGTAATCGGAATGATACTTATGTTGTCCGACTGAAAGATACTATATTAATTTTTTTTTTTAGCTTATGGCTTTCTTAGTGCCGGGAGTGTCCGAGGACATGTTCGGCTCTCCAGTTTGTACCTGCTTCTAGCCGGTCACCCAATCGGTGAGCTACACCTACCGTCGCGTGTGGAGGCTTCCTCCTGGGGAGGAAAGTTTGAATGTAAGGACAAGGAGTTGGAAGGTAGCGGCTGTGGCCAATAGTTAGGGACCAACCCCGACATTTGCCTGGGAGGAAGATGGAAAACCACAGAAGACCATCTTCAAGGCGGGGGGAATCGAACCTCATCGCCTCCCGGATGTGAGCGACTGCCAGCAGTAATGCCGTAACGGCCACGTCTAACTCACCCGGTATATCAATTGTTAATAAGGCAACACTGAAATATGGCTTCAAGGGGATTTTTATTTTTATACTCTCAAAGGAATTCAGGACATACACAATAGCATACTCCTGGACATTTCCTAGCAGGAAACACTGTTTTATGATTGATATAATGAAAAGCAGATCTTAGATCAATCAGTGTACGATATCTTTCTATTTTTGAAGCGTCTCTTCACAGGTAGAGTACCGGTACAGTTAGCAAATACGTTTTTGAGTAGAAAAGTACCGTCATTTTATAGATTTGGATGAAGAAAATCAAAATTTGAATGAATATTGGTATACAGTATCCAGTAGTAGTTCGTGTCATCACGTTGATACAGGGCACGACTTTAATGTCCTCATGACCGCTCACGGAGTGCATTATTATGCATTGATATGTGTTAGTCATGTCGGAAAGAAAGGTGAGTTAGCCTGGATATTTTTGACCAATATCCACCAACTGATGGGTAGAGTGTATTTAACACTCATTCACATTTCTATAGGTTCGGAGAAATGGCAAAGTGATGGTCGAGTGTCTTTCCCGACGCCTGCTCAGCAGATTTTAAAAAAAGGTTCAGTTGGACAAACTACCGCTGATGCTTATATCCCGACAGAGGACGACGTGGACACGCATGTAAAATTTGAAGCCATTCCTTCAGTGTTGTCTATGCAAATATCTGATACACCGGGGGGAGGGGTGTATGATGTAATTGGGCAATTTGTCACGCATTGAGAAATGCTTCTAATGATTAACTATCCGTGGCTTAGGCGGCAGCACGCCGGCCTCTCACCGCTGGGTCCGTGGTTCAAATCCAGGCCACTCCATATGAGATCTGTGCTGGACAAAACGGAGGCCGACAGGTTTTTCTCCGGGTACTCCGGTTTTCCCTGTCAACATTTCATTCCAGCAACACTCTCCGCGTCATTTCATTTGTCATTCATATAATCATTGCCCCAGAGGAGTGCGTCAGGCCTAGGCAGCTGGCACAGTTCATAACCTCGCCTCTAGATGGGGGCTTCATTCATTCCATTACTGAACCGGTCGGAGACTGGAAGCAGGCTGTGGATTTTCATTTTCTTCAATTACTATGTTAGAATGCACCGTCCGTGGATTTGTCTGGAAACCACAGAATAATAATCGTACGACTTCCAATGAAAGCATTCAAACACGATCTTCTTCTGTGTCTGGATACCAGGCTCCATAGTCTAGCCCGTGGCTCATAATCACAAGATTCACGGTCACGTAATACTACAATCTTCCTTCCTTCCATAGTTTAAAGCAGGCGGACAACTGATATTTGGGAGCGTGCAGAGCCCAGTAAGGGCGAGGCTTTATTGGCACTAGCCAAAGCGTTTGTGTCGTGATTCGACTGATTTGTTTGTCCTACGTATAAGATTACTAAAATTTATCATTATTATTATCAATATTATTTCAAATTAGGCAATTTGTCACAGCGGAAAGGAAGCCTCCGTGGCTTAGGCGGCAGCACGCCGGCCTCTCACCACTGGGTCCGTGGTTCAAATCCCGGTCACTCCATGTGAGATCTGTGCTGGACAAAACGGAGGCAGACAGGTTTTTCTCCGGGTACTCCGGTTTTCCCTGTCAAAATTTCATTCCAGCAACACTGTCCACTATCATTTCATTTCATCTGTCATTCATTTAATCATTGCCCCAGAGGAGTGCGTCAGGCCTCGGCAGCCGGCACAGTTCATATCCTCGCCGCTAGATGGGGGCTTCATTCATTCCATTCCTGACCCGGTCGGAGACTGGAAGCAGGCTGTGGATTTTCATTTTCATTTCATAGCGGAAAGGCGAAATGTCAAGCATACATTGATAACCTGACGACGAATGCTGCACTTAAAAGATTTACTAGCGATCCTGCAAGGTAAGTGGCAAAATGATATAATCTTTCAATATATTCAATCGTTTTTAAGAACGAGTGTATTAAAAATACACACATTAGCAATTCGTTCGCTTCGAGCAATGTTTTTGAAGCATCCTATACGGCGGACCGTCTTTCAGGAAGACTGTGTGTTGTTTAATCAAGTTCGAGCGTCTCTCTGAAAGACGGTTTCGAAATTCAAATATACCGTAGTACTACTGTCAGCCATAAGCTCGCAATCTAGAAATATTTGGACTACATCCTGGTCTACATATCATCATGCAGAAGGCCGTCTTCATCTTGTAGACCTGATCCATAGTTCGCTCGTTTCTCAATGTGCCACCCTAAAAGAAGTTGTCATACCGTCTTGCAAACAAGCCGACGATATATTGATTTGTAATTCCCATTCCTGTCTGCCTTTCATTCTCATTCTTTGAGGGAATTTCCTTTTCCCCTGTCTTTTGTTTCCCTTTCATTTACATCCTTCACTTTCAGTCTGGGGGGGGGGGCGTGGTGGCGCAGCGGTCAAGCTGTATGCCTCTCACCAAGGCGGACCGGGTTCGATTCCCGGTCACTGCATGTGAGATTTTCGATGTGGAATGCCATGTCCTGTGGTTCGGATTCCACGTAAAACGGAGGTCCCGTGGCTTATGATCGCTAGATTAACGGTCACGTTAAACTACAAGCTTTTTACTTTCAGTCTGTCTATTGCCCACCTTTTTGGCTTTAGACTTTTCTTCAGTTTCTTCAACTTTAATCTGCATTTCATAACAACCAGAGTTAATGTCAGCACCAGGATATGTTTTACAATCCAAAATCTGGTTTCGAAACCTCTGCTTGACCATAATGAAGTCGATTTGGTAACGCCCTGAATCTCCTGTTCTTATCAATGTGTATATTCTTCTATCGTGGTTACTGAATAAGGTGTTAGCTATGACCAACTCATGCTCTGTGCAGAATTCCATCCGCCTGCTTCCTCGATCATTCCTTTCACCCTATCCGAAATCTCATACTATCTTCCATTCTCTCCCTTTTCCTACCACAGCATTCCAATCTCCCATTACTATAACATTTTCATCACCCTTGATATACCTCAGAATTTCATCTATTTCTTCGTAGACCAAGGTTAGAATATATTAAACTGATTGCCTCGGATGAAGGGTGTGGTAGCTATGTAGAGATGAAACGATTAGCTCAGGACAGGGAGGCATGGATTGCTGCATCAAACCAGTGAAAATACTGAAGACTCAAACAAATTCAATACCAGTATATATTCTAATCTTTCGCAGGATATAATTCCTGTTCTACTTTCTTTCCTTCATTTGGTAATGAATTCCTCAGCAATTTGATATAATATATTATATATATGGCAACATTCAATAGCCTACCATATTTACGAATGACTTATAATAACTGACAGGTAGGGATAAAGGACTTATGGAAATCTGCATATATTTCGAATTTATTATTTTTATTTCTCGTTGGTGCCAGATATGGGTCCAGAATTGTGGCAATTCTGATCGGCTGTTACTCTCCCAGAGAAGCTATCTCAGCTGCATTACCTATGCCATGCCCTGTTTGAGCCACAGTATTTATGGGACAAATATCTATAAATAACTTAACTACATTTAGTGATAATGCTCTCACCGAAGAGGAAATGGCAAGGATTGATGGAGGTGCACCTGTTGACACTATCACAGTGGATTAACAGCCTCCCATCGGCTTAGGTAATGTTCTCTTCTAGAAGGTTATATTGTCATGATGAATACGTTGCTCAGTAATGAGTGACACACCCCTTGTGAGCAGAACGGCCAGACCCATTTGCGATATAACTCAGATGAATGTTTAGAGATTACAGTACTGAATGTAGTCCTAGAAATGATACACTTTTTCACTTATAGGTAACAACTTCTATTCACAAACATTTAAGTTTACACATTTACATAATACCAAACTTTAAAAACAAGATATGGGAACACCATTAATCCCAAAGGTACTTGCCTTATTATTAACAGTCCGTCACATTCATAGTAATCCAGCATCAACCCAGGTGACAATAACATACACTCATCAAGATAATTTCTTCAAGTTACGTAGAATCGTATTTTCTTCACTTCTTAAATATTACCAATAGATTCCGTACGATGCTCAAACACGTCTTAAATACATGTCAAGAAGTCAGGATACATTATTTCCTTAAATAATCCAAGACCTTTCCAAAGCAACTTTTCAAATCCATCGACCGTCGTCATAGCTCTTGAAGTCTCCAATGTGTCTAAATGTTACCGCTCGATACATATACATCTCTAAGTACACGTCCAGATGTCAGAATCCATTTCTTCATAAAAGAATTCATGACTATTCCCTCAGCAAACTTAATAATACGTGCGCTCTCTATCAAGCCGACTCGTATACTCTTCCAAACGTACCAATCGTTACTGCTTTAATACACATGCATGTCTTAGTACATGTCAAGATGCCAGAATCCCTTTGTTCCTTACAATAATTCATGACTACTCCCGCAGTAAACCTCCCTACGTCTTCATCCTGCCATGGCTCCCATAGCTCCCTTTCTTTTTACAATCAGCTGACGCACGAACAATGTTATAGTACGCCAACAGAAGATTCAATCAAACAAAACACAAGCTAACAAACTCAACACAACTTACGATACAAACTCTCTACTCTTAGGCCTGTCCATGCCATTCACGGCGACCACAATTCTTACAAGACAAAATAAATATAACATCTAAATATTAATGCTCCTTCCCAGGCTACTTGGATTCCTTAACGGGACTCGCAGCCAAACTTCTTAAATGGAATCTTCCCACGGAGATCCAATTCAAACCTTTATATTACAAGTTCCAAGCATCCCTCCTACTTGACTATCAAATAGCAACTAAACAAACGATGATCATCTCGGCGTTCGCTCTCTGGACCAGGACACCGAAAACATTCAGTAGAAAAGACGAACACAAGATCCTACCTTACGGTGCAGCTCTCTAGCGGGACACAGAGAACTGAAGATGCCAAAGCAGGCAGCAATTACTTACAAATTGGCCAAGAAGCTGTTAAGGTAAAATGAGACGAAATATCGGCTCAAATCTCTCCCTCTACAAGTGTTAACACCGTTTTTCAAAACCGCGATAACGTATACAGCAAGAACATCATGCAAACATACAACATGTATTTATTTATTTATTTATTTATCGTAAATGTAAAATACCATACCGTCGAGTTTCTTTTCACTTTGCACAATTTTTCAACTTTCCAGAATATGCTCACTGCAAGAATACAAGTTCATTCACATGCCAACACCTTTCGTCACTCCCACTTTCGTTCCAAGATTGGACAACACGTCAGAATCGATATTAGTCGATTCATACATAAACATATTTCTTACAATGATTCTTTACAATAATAGAGGTTCCAATAAATATACAATCAACTAGATCGCAGTAGACTTCTTGCAAATAAGAAGAAATATTCCTTCCGAACTGATCCCACGATAATAGTTCAGTTATCCGAGCCCTGGATAACTTCACATGTACATCGAAGACTTCTTCTGCGTAGAAGCACCCTCTCGCACAATAAGCTGAAAGCAAGTTCACTTAAGGCAGTACCATGTAAGAGTATTACAAACTACACAGAGATGAAAGAATACATACAACAGCATTAACCAAACTTTCCCATTAAAACTAGGCATGATTACATAACAAATAGTCTCCCAATTGATTATTTCCATATCTTTTACAAATAAAATTAAGTTTGACAAATTTCAGACCTCATGAATATCTTATAGAAGTTGTTAATCCCCAACAAATAATAAGTTTTACAAACAATATCCAAAACGTATAGAAAATAACATAAATAAGTTACCTTTTAAATGAAATTTGAGCTCCTTTGCCTAAAAAAAACTAGGAAAAATTGGAAATCGGCATTAGTCCTCCACAGTCCATCTATTACCCACACTCAAGAAAACTTGAACCAAAATTACCACCCCCAAAAAATTACAAAACGAAGACAAACCCAAAGAAAATCCAAAGAAAAGAGAAGTTTACCTCAACACCATAGAAAATATACCATAGGCGGCACACATGAGCAGATCAAAAACATACAACATCCATAATCATCCATCCAAATCACATAACTTTACGACACACTCAATAAATAATAACAAGTTACCACCCACAAATTTTCCCCAAAATTGCGTGAATATAAATAGAGTCCGTTAAAACATCTACACACAAAACATTTAAAACCACTTAAATAAATTCCGTAATTCATCATTATTCCCTGGTGTAGCATGAATACCCGTCACCACATAACAAAATTCGGCAAGTACTTACTTTCCAACATCAACAAGCCACAAAAGATGAACAAGTCACCACTTGGAGACACAAGGAACTGTTTGTAAATACTTACCACATATACATGAACACCTTATGTCACCTAGTAAAGACCCATACCCTTGACAACAAATTCGAATCGTAAGGCGAACTAAGATATCCTAACGCAAACCCAATTTATATACTCGGCTTTACCTTTTCTTTTTATTTTAACAACATAATATGAATAAGACCTAACCCTTTTTTAATCCAAAACAACAACAACAACAACAACACCCGCCCATTACAAGAACAAAGCTAAACATCACGATCATACAGAACACTCAAAATCCATTTATAGAAAACAACTCACTTGGGCATACCCGTATCAGAAAATAGCATGTGCAGACAAATACACACATCAACAAGAAGTTCCGTTAAGAACTATACAACCTACTTTTCATGCCAATGATTATTCTACAGAATATGAACCTATCTAGAATAATGACGAAATTAAGTTGGTAATATCGAAATATCTAATTAGTTCAAAATATACCTGGTATAATGTAGCCTAATAGAGCACTACAGTTGGCAGCCCTGGTGACTGAATATATTCTTAGTTCCATCTCTTAAGGTACAGAATACAAAATTTGGTTGAAGTCCAATGGACGTTACTTGCAGTTAGACACTGGATCTATCAGCACGCGTAAAAGCATGTTGCCAACAATACCATGCGTGTGCTGGTCAGAAATAATCTGAAATATTATGATATCTTGTTGTGCCAATTTTGGATGAAATCCATTTGTTAGTATAGAAGTTACATGTATTTTAAAATTGGACATATCAGCAGGCATAGAATCATGTTGTCAGCACTGCCTTGTATTAATTACTCCAAATTAATCTAGAATGTCAGCTGCCATACGTGTGCAAAGTATAGAGCTGTTGGCTTGCATACTTTCTGATATATTGATATTAGGGTAAAAAATATAGACAGTATTTATTAACAGTTGGCAGCCCTGATTGCACTGAAGAATACTTATAGTCATATCTGATATGTTACACATAGCACATGCGAAATTTGGATGAAATCCTACTGATAGTATAGAAGTTACATGTATTTAAAAATTGGCCCTATCAGCAGACTTAGAATCATGTTGGTAGAACTGACGTATATAAGTTACTCCAAAATTAATCAAACATGTCAGGTACTATACGTGTGCATAGTTTAAAGCTGTCGGCTTGCACACATTCTGATATATTGGTATTTGGATAAAAAAATAGAGAGAGCAATTAATAACAGTTGGCAGCCCTGGTGGCTCTTAAGAATACGCTCAGTCATATCTGTTTATGTACAGATATTACATACAAAATTTGGTTGAAATCCAGTTGATAGTGTAGAAGTTATATGCATTTAAACATTGGACCTATCAGAAGGCTTAAAATTATTTTGGCAACACTGTCATGGTTGGCCTCCTGGAAATTAAACTGAAATAGTATTATCTACATGTGTGCCAATTTTGGAATAGCTCCTATGCATACCTTGCTGGATATCCAACATGGAGCTCAAATTTCTAGTGCGTTTTTTCAGCAGTTGGTAGCACTGACATCATTTTCAAATATGGACGTGAGCTATTCCGGTGCACATCTTTACTCATACTAAATTTGGTTTTGATTGCTGCAGCCGTTTAGGAGTTGATAGGCGGGGACACACACACAGCCAGACAGACAGAAGGACAGACAGACAGACAGACAGACAGACAGACACACATTTGCCCGATCTCATAAGACTACTTTTTCCTCATTTTTGCAAAATGTGAAAAGTAGGCTAATAGCACACACATATGAAGCTAACACTCCCATCATACAATAGAGACAGACCATTCCCTACACATGAATGCCACGAAGAACTGAATTCGCCGGACACAATTTGGAGATTGTGCACTTCACTCGTGCAGACAAATACACACTCACAGCATACACACAATATGCACACAAACAGCATTGTATTCACAATACACAATTATGAAGATTGTGCACATCACTCATGCAGGCAACCACACACACTAGTAGCACACACACATACGCACACTAAAAGCAGAGCCTCTACCATACACAATTTTGAAGAATACATCGACATACAATCATTAGTACCCTTTTTTACATGAGACTAGTGAACACTGAAAAATCTCTTTTTAATGTGGTCACTTACAAGACACGTAACAGGAGTCAAGAACCTAAGAACCTTAAAGAGACCACGAAACCTCTCCCTCAATTTACCAGATTCCTTATTACCAACTTCCTTTAAGGAGAATTTTTTCACAAACACTTGATCTTCTACTTGAATGGTCGTAGGTTTACGATCCTTATTGTACCTGAGCTCCAATTTCTCATGCGCAATCCTCATGTTGGCTTTGGCTTTCTTCCAAATAGTTGTTATATCACTAAAGGTGAATTGTTCCGGAAGTAATTGATTAATTGTCCACAAGTTGGATAGTGGCGAATTCGGAACAAAGGAAAACATCAGAGCAAAGGGAGTAGTCTTATGTGAGTCGTGAACAGCAGTATTGAAGGAGAAGGTTAACCACGGAAGACATGTATCCTACATACTGTGGTCTTTATGATGGTACGCTATCAATGCTGCTCTTAAATTTCGGTTCACTCTCTCGGCATATGACCCCTTCGGATAATACGGTGACGAAGTAGAATGAGAAATTGCCAACTTAAAAAGGAAATTTCTTAAAAGACTTGACTTGAAACACTTGGCATTGTCAGTCACCAAACACTGACAAGGCCCAAAGGATGCAAAAATTTCTTCCAAGCATTTAATCACCGTTTGCGTGGTCGCAGTCTTGGTCGGAAACATCCAGTTGATTCTGGAGAACCCGTCTGTGCAGACAATGGCACACCTATTACCTGACCTTGACCTAGGGAATGGCCCAATAAAATCCAGGAACATTTTTTCCATCGGTTTCTTGCCAATATCTGAACACAATTATCCCACTCTAGTGTTTGTCGGAGGCTTTGCCAATTTACACACCTGCCAATTATTGAAAAGCTTTCGAACGTCACAATCGATGCCTTTCCATATAAACTTCTCACGAATCCTACGTCGTGTCTTAAAAACTCCCAGATGCCCCCCGATAGGAGACTCATGAAAATACCTGAAGATTTCAGGTACCAAAACAGAAGGTAAAACAATCTTAGATAAACGATCTTATCTTTCCGTACAACACAGAGTATTCCCTTTTAAGAAATATGGTTTCTGGATCTCACCCTTTTCAAGTTTCCCAATTATTTCTCCTGATACAGGATCTTCCTTTTGGTAGGAAGATACAACTCTAAATAATAATGGGCAATTAGATAAAATAGCTCTACTTTGTTTGATTTCTAACCTTAAACTGTCAGACCTTTGCACACTATCTTTTACTTCCGCAACCTCTCCATACATACGACTTAGGCAATCGGCAATCACATTGTCACTTCCCTTAATATGCCTAACGGAAAATTTAAATGAAAATATTCTCGTCGCCCAGCGCGCTATGTGTCCGGTTTTCCGAGGTCTTCACAGAACCCAACTCAGCGCCTGATTGTCAGTTTCAAGTTGAAACTCTACATGTTCCACGTATAGCTTAAACTTTTCTAACGCGAACATGACAGCCAAACCTTCAAGTTCATATACAGAATATTTAGTTTCAGGATCAGTCTGAGTGAAGCCACCGTGGCTTAGGCGGCAGCACGCCGGCCTCTCACCGCTGGGTCCGTGGTTCAAATCCCGGTCACTCCATGTGAGATCTGTGCTGGACAAAACGGAGGCAGACAGGTTTTTCTCCGGGTACTCCGGTTTTCCCTGTCAACAATTCATTCCGGCAGCACTCTCCACTATCATTTCATTTCATCTGTCATTCATTTAATCATTGCCCCAGAGGAGTGCGTCAGGCCTCGGCAGCCGGCACAGTTCATATCCTCGCCGCTAGATGGGGGCTTCATTCATTCCATTCCTGACCCGGTCAATGACTGGAAACAGGCTGTGGATTTTCATTTTCATCAGTATGAGTCCTCGAAGCAAAGGCGACAGGTAATCTGTCCTCTTCGTGCTCCTGCAACAATACCGCTCCAATGGCACGGTTAGATGCATCAGTCTGTACAATAAAAGTTCTTCCAAAATCCGGAATGGCCAACACCGGGGCATTCGTCAAAGCAATCTTTAGATCCTCGAAAGCAGCTTCTTGTAACGGACCCCAATTAAAACCAGTCCCCTTTTTTCTTAAATAATTTAATGGACCAGCCCTATGAGCGAAATTGGGAATTAACTTACGGAAATAGTTGATCATACCAATGAAGCGTGCAACTTCCTTCACATTCTTAGGAGGCTTAAATTCGCGAATGGATTGAGTCCTAGATTGATCAACAGACACTCCAGATGAAGACACAATGTGCCCTAAAAAGGAGATCTGCGGCTGAGCAAAGGAAATCTTGGAAGGCTTCACTGTTAATCCGGCTTGTTTAAGACGTTGCAAAACCTCCCTGACATGTTCAACATGTTCCTCAAAGGTGCTACTAAAAATAACCACATCATCCATATAGTGGTACACTGACTTGAATTTAATACCGTCAAAGATGTTGTCTAACATGCGCCTCAAGACAGCTGCACCCGTCGAAAGTCCGAAAGGAAGACGTAAAAATTCGTAAAGATTCCAGTCGGTGGTGAAGGCAGTGATTGGTCTTGACTTTTCTGACAACGGAATCTGCATATACTCTTTATTGAGATCAAGAACACTGAAGTAATTGGCCCCTCTAAACCACCCAAAACACGACTGTAAGTCAGGTAGGGGTATCTGTTGTAAAATAACCCTTTTATTTAGAGCCCGATAGTCCACAACCGGCCTAAATTCCCCACTAGACTTAGGGACTAAGAAAATGGGGGAGGAGTATGGCGAGGTTGACTTCCTTATTACTCCTTCCTCCATCATCTCATCAATTATACCCTTTAAAATTTTCATATTTTATATTTTTATCTCAGCCAAGCATTATGCTATGATAAAAGGGATGAGATACTTTCCAAGACCAAATATGAGAGAGCCACCTGCATATGGGTCAATACAAAAGCCAGCAAAAAGCCAATACAAAACGCCAATATAAAAAGCCAACACAGAGCCAACATAAAAAAGCCTACAAATAGCCAATACATAAAGCCAACATAAAAAGCCAATACAAAAAGCCAACATAAGAAGCCAACATAAAAAGCCAAACAAAAAGCCAACAAATAAGCATTTGTTAGCCTTAACTAGGCTATATAAGAGGACTCTTAGCAAAATTATTTTCAGTTGACTTCTACCTCTTACAGTGATCACATCGTGAAATACCGTCTCTCACTCATCATTGTACAGCTTTGTCAGACGCAGTAAGTAGCTGTAGGTCTTGACTAGGATATATTAGAGGCCCTTAGCAAGAATATCGCCACTCCATTGCCAGAACAGTTGTGACCTTTGTAGTGTGAACATTATACTAACAGGCCAGTTACTACTATGGAACTTATTACAACCAACAAAGGTAGCCTACGTGCACTCTATCAAGGCTACTCTTATAACTATAATCGCCAGAATGTGTATGGAATAATATTCTGGCGATGCTCAAAAGAGAGGTCAAAAGGGTGTCACGGTGACCTAAAAAGTAAAAATGGAAAGGTTTTAAGTGTCAGTGATCATCAATGTAGTGCTCCAAACGAACCACGGTTACTGATTACAAACAATCATGAAAATGCTAAAAAGCAAGTTTGAGAAAATAATATTGCTGCTCAAGATAGTTCAACGTTCAAGAAAACCTTAACACTATCAAAAGCATCACCGACTCTACACGAGTACCCTGTGAAAGAGGAACAAGAGGAATTGGACAGTTCTAGTGATGTTGAGAATGAACATGCTGATTATAATGATAGTGATAAAGATGATGATAATAATGCTGCTTATGATAATGGTAATGTTGATAATGACGTTTTCATGCCTATTGTTCACTATGGAAAAAAGGTCTACAACAAGCTTTGTTTCTTTTAAACTATAACATGCAATGGGAAAAAATGGTATTCATACTTAAAAGTAAATGAAAATAGAAAAAAATAAAAATAAAACCTACTTACAATTTATGTGTAAATATTGTAAATGTATTTAAATTAATAAAGAAATATTGTATGGACACTGCTTATACATTTTTAAATACTACCCACCTCCCACTCCTAATGCAAATATGAACTTTGTACATGGACTAAAAATGAAAAACATCTAAAGCACAAAATTGGAAAATCCATGTTTCCATATTGACAAAAATTGAAAAACTTTAAACTGAATTTTAAAAAAAATTAAATGGGAAATTGTGTAATTAACAAATGTGCAAACAACAAATTGGAAAATCCATGTTTCCATATTATGTAATTCAAAAACTTTAAACTGACATTTTAAAAACTGTAAATGGAAATTGTGAAATTGACAAATGTGTAAACAACAAATTGGAAAATCCATGTTTCCATAATGAGAAAATTCAAAAACGTTAAACCGACATTTTTAAAACTGGAAATTGGAAATTGGCAAATTCTAATGTGTGTGAAATATGAAAATGAAAAGAAAAAAACTATTTCCTGATTAGGTTAAGTGTAAATTAGTGTAGTTTATGAGGTTGTATACATTTGAATGTAAATACATTTGCTTTGGGATAAGGTATACAATCTTGTTATATGTAATGAAAAAAATCATGTTTCGCAATTATGAACTTTCGACATTGACTAAAAAAAACATGTTTTTGTTTGAGTCTTTAGTCTTTTGACTGGTTTAATGCAGCCCTCCATGCCTCCCTCTCCTGAGCTAATCGTTTCATCTCTACATAGCTACCACACCCTACATATGAGGCAATCTAATTAACATATTCTAACCTTGGCCTACCCCTACAGTTCTTGCCCTTGACCCTTCCTTCTATAACTAAGCTTGCTATTCCTGTGTGTCTTAGTATGTGTCCTCCAACCTATCTCTTTTCTTCATTAACAGTCGCCAGAAACATCTCTCCTCTCCCCTAGTCGTAATACCTCTTCGTTTGTAACCCTATCTACCCATCTGATTTTCATCATTCTCCTGTAACACCAGATTTCAAATGCTTCAATTCTCCTCTTTTCTGCTGCACCAATAGTCCAAGTTTCACTTCCATAGAGTGCACGCTCCAGACAAAGGACTTCAAAAATGACTTCCTTATACCTAAATCTATATTCAATGTCAACAGATTCCTTTTCTGTAGAAATGTTTTCCTTCCCTGAGCTAACCTATTTTTTAAATCCTCTTTGCTTTGTCCATCATTGGTTATTTTGCTTTCTAAGTAACAGAAGTCTCATACTTCCTTTAGTTATTCACCTGCCAATTTGATGTCCATAGAGGTTTCTGATTTATTTCGGCTGCATTCCAATATTTTTGTTTTACATTTATTAATTTTCATCATGAGTTATTTTCTCAGGACTGAGTTCATACCATTCAAAAACGCATTCAAATCCTCAGGCGTGTCGGCCAAGATGACGATGTCATCGGCAAATCTCAGAGTTGAAATTATTTCTCCTTGAATCTTCACTCCCCACATTAACTTTTCTCCAATTTCCTTCATTGCTTGCTCAATGTAAAGATTGAAAAGTTTTGGTGATAAGTTGCAGCCTTGCCTTACACCTTTCTGAATACCAGCTTCTCTCTCATGTCCTTCAGCTCGAATGACTGCTGTCTGGTTTCTGTATAGATTGTAGATCACCCACATATCCCTGTACTTTATTCCAATAGTTTTCAAAATGCCAAACAATTTATTCCAATCAACGTTATCAAAAGCCTTTTCTAAGTCTACAAATGCCATGAACGTTCTCTTATCTTTCCTTATTCTACCTTCCAAAATCAGCCTGAGACTTAGTACAGCTTCCCATGTTCCTAAATTTCTCCTGGTACCAAACTGGTCTTCACCCAACTCCGTTTCTATCTGGCTTTCCATCCTCTCGTAAATAATCCTAGACAGGATCTTTAAAGCTTGAGTAATTAAGCTGATTGTATGGTAATCTTCACATCTGTCAGCTCCCACTTTCTTCGGTATAGGAATGATTGCATTTTTTTTTAAATCAGAGGGTACCTCACCTGTCTCATAAATCCTACACACCAAGTAATAATAACCTGATCAGAATTTCATCTCTTATGCAGCGTAACAACTCAATTGGTATATCATCTATGTATAATGCTTTGTTCCTGCTTAAGTCTTCCAATGCTCTGTCAAATTCTGATTTCAATATTACATTTCCTCTTGCATCCTCATCAATTTCTGCCTCCCTTTCCATAACATGGTTCTCAATCTCCTTTCCCTTATACAAACACTCTATGTAAGCTTTCCATCCCTCAACCTTCTCTTCATTGTTAGTGGCTTTCCTTAATATTACAGCACTTAGTCTTCTTTTCCCCAAAAGTATTCTTAATCCTTCGATAAGCTGTGTATACTTTTCCTAATTTCAGACAATTTTCTATGCCTGCACATTTCCCTTTAAACCATTCTTCTTTCGCTTCCGTGCACTTCATGTTAACATCATTTCTCAGAGCGGGCCGATAACCTAGATGTTAGGCCCCTTAAAACAACAATTATCATAATTTCTCAGACGTCAGTATTCTGCTTGCGCCTTTTCATCTCTTACATTCTTGTGTTTCCGCCTTTCGTCCATCAATTTTAGAATATCCTGAGTGATCCACGGTTTTCTACCTATTCTCTCTTTCCTACCAATGTTTTCTTGTGCGGATTTTGTTATTTCATTCTTCAAAAGTGCCCAATCATCTGCAATTAAAGTTTTTTAGGGTTTTTCATTAGTCCTTCCTTTATACTGTCCTTGAATCATTCGTTTACATCCTTCTATTTCAGTCTCTCTATCGCCCACCTTTTTTAGGTTTTGACGTTTCTTTAGTTTGTTCAACTTTAATCTGCATTTCATAACAACCAGATTGTGGCCAGAGTTTATGTCAGCACCGGGATATGTTTTACAATCCAAAATCTGGTCTTGAAACCTGAGCTTGACCATAATAAAGTCTATTGGGTAACGCCATGTAAACAACCAAATTGGAAAATCCATGTTTCCATATTGACAAAATTCAAAAACGTTTAACTGACATTTAAAGAAACTGTAAATTGGAAATTGACAAATTGCAATGTGTGTGAAATATGAAAATAAAATAAAAAATCCTATTTCCTGTTTAGGTTAAGTGTAAATCAGTATAGTTTATAAGGTTGTATACATTTGAATGTGAATACATGATATTTAAATGCATTTCACGTAGCCTGTGTTATTATAGTGTCCGTAGTAACAGTTAAATTTAACAATTAAGGCTTTAGCATGACTTGTTAATTAACAATTGGGTACCGTATGTAGTTATAAAAATTCAAAAAAAAATAGGGCTCACATTAAAAACAGTTTGGGTCTAAAAAAATCAAGTGTTAAGTATAAAAGTTTATAGTAAAAATACGGTAATAGACAGAATCCTAATACAAGTATGTGTTATTAATTCATTTTAAATTTAAAATTGTTGCCATAACCTGTGTTATTGTAGTGTTTGTAGTAAGGTATGTATTTGTCAATTAAGAGTAGGAATTTGAAAAGAGACTGCCTTGACTATAAGTTACAAACCATCCCTGAATTTAGCTGGTCTAAAAGTAAAGCATTATGCTCTAAAAGTAAAAGAATAAAATGTAATACCACTTCTAAAATGGCTGATGTAAAAATCGAACCCACATCTTCTCAGTTATGCCCCACAAGGCTGAGTGTACCCCGTTGCAGCCCTCAGACCTGAATTAAATTTGTTAACAGAGCCAAGAATCAAAACCCTGACTTCATAGGTGACAGCCAAAAATGCTAACCACTACACCAAGACCAGCCTTCAATAATGACAATGTAAGTTACAGAGAGTTGCGATACAGTAGCTGCTATCTTCCATGTGTGAGTGTTATGTCTTATCAAACAAGATTCATATTCTGCTGACAACATGTTTCCACTCACTGCTCCAGACCTCTGCACTGACCAGTGTTGCTCGTTGTATGCTTGGCTAAGAAATAATACAATTATTAACTAGTGTATTTTAAGTGTATAGTACATATGGGGCACCTTGGTCATCAGCCCCCGTGTGGTTAAACGATGGGATATATTGTTCAAAGTGTATGGAAAACTTTGCAACTTTATGGTCACCAGCCACGTGTAGTTGGGTTTATAATTATAAGTGTCTTAAGTGTCAGTTGCTTGTAGTTGAAAATAAAATAAATACGGTAGTGACAAATCGTTCATGAGTAGCGTGTGGTTAGAAATTTGAAAACATCTTAAGATAACCAACAAAACGAATGCACTAGGTACTGAGGTAAGTAATACCAAATTCTATAATGTAGTTTTGAATCTTCAGTCTTTTGACTGATTAATGTAGTTCTCCATGGCTCTCTGTCCTGAGCTAATCATTTCAACCCTATATAGCTACCATACCTACATCCAAGGCAATCTATTTAACATATTCTAATCTTGGTCTATGTCTAGAGTTCTTGTCCTCAAACCTTCCTTCCATAACTAAGCTTGCTATTCCTGGGGTGTCTTAGTATGTGTCCTACCAACCTATCTCTTCTCTTCATTAACAGTCGCCAGAAACATCTCTTCTCTCCCACTAGTTGTAATACCTCTTCGTTTGTAACCCTATGAACTTGAGTGTATGTAAAAGCTGTCTAATATCTTCTGTCGCTGTAATGTCTGTACTACTGTATGTATTTGTAATAGAGTTAGGTTTTGGGTAGCAAGCAGCTGTAGCCTTAAGTTAGGTACCATCCCGGCATTTGTTTAAGAGTGTAAGAGTGGGAAACCACAGAAAACTCTCTTAGAATGGCTGAGGTAGGAATCAAGCCCACCTCTTCCCAGTTTTGCCTCACGAGGCTGAGTGTCCTCAGACCAAAATTAAATTTCTTAGCAGAGCCAGGAATCGAACCCATGCCTAAGCAGTGACAGTCAAGAATGCTAGCCACTACACCAAGAGATGTTTCATGAACATCAGTTGTTGTTGTTGTTGTTGTTGTTGTTTGTTGTTGTTGTTGTTGTTGTTGATTCTTTAGGGGTTTTGTGATATCATGGTCATGTAGCCCCGTATAGTCTACTGTACTGTACTCTGTGTTGTCAGATAACCTGTGTTATTGTAATGGCTGTATTAGTGTGTGTATTTGTAATTCAGATAAGGATTGGAAAGGAGGGGATCGTGGCCTTAACTTAAGATATATCCTAGTATTTGCCTAGAGTGTAAGAGTGGGAAACCACAGAAAACACTCTTAGAATGGCTGAGGTAGGAATGAAACCCACCTTTTCTTACGTTCACCTCATGAGGCTGAGTGTACCCCCATTCCAGCTCTCAGCCCAGATTTAAATTTCTTGGTTGAGGCGGGAATCAAACCCAGACCTCTGGGGAAACAGCTAAAATGCTAGCCACTTCACCACACAGTGGACAATATAAGGCTGGTCTTATTCTACATGATCAATCAATAGTTACTTAATAACAGTAATAATAATAATAAATATTCCATTTAGCAACTACACGGCCGACCTCCGCCTGTGACGTCATTGACGGTCTCAGGGCGTGGCGGCCATCTTGCTCATTAGCCCCTGCCCCAGAACCGCCCTTTATTTCCTACTATCGTGCACTTCACTACGTCCTTCGTTGAACTGTCGGACCCATCTTCTCACCATTTAATCACTCATCGCATTTTGTCCATACACTTCGCAAATTTGCCGATAAATTTCAATTGGTTTCACTTTCCTAGCATTCAGAAAACGAATCACAGATCTGATTTCACAAGCGGCGGGATTTTCAATCAACACTGACATTGTACGAGTAAACATGCACAACAACGCGTACGTGGCTGACAGCGCTCTCCAAATGGCGCACGTTTCTTCTCCTTGATACAGAGCGTCTACCGCGCATATGCGGAACTGCGATGCAGCGGAACATACAACTAGTTGAAGACACAGGCGGCACACGTCTATGAAGAAGGTATACAAAAACTCGTGCCACGCTTCGACAAATGCCTGCAATATTTCGGCAGTTATGTGGAAAAGTAGTTTAAGGGTTGTAGAATTTTGTCCAATAAATAATTTTTCTGTATCTGTACACAATTTAATGTTATTACCAAACGGAACTTACTTTCTTGACGTACTTCGTATCTACCACTTTCGAAAGATAACTGCAATAAGGAAATCAGAATAATCAAACAAATAGCCAATTAAATTAATTTTCCACCCAGTAAAATGGATCAAACGTAGCCAGACATGGAAATAAAACAATTCAAAAGCTGGACAATATTGAGAGAAAAATCGCAATATTCTGTTATGCGAACGCTAATACAAAATCACCAAATTAATCCAGAAACAAGGCATAAAAATAGCTATCACAAGAAACAACATAACCGACAAGCATCCACACAACAGTAATTTAAATATGAAAGACCCGTATTCAAAGTCAGGGATATGCTCGTTAACGTGCCATGATGCAGGGTATGAAGAAAACCCTTTGTCAAAGCGTTAGAAGAGTGGACACGAGATACAAAAAATATAGAAATGCAATAAAATACGGGGCACAGGCATATGCAAACTCATGTAGGCTACAACAGGGCACAGATTCACTAACTTTGAAACAGACTTAAAAATCATACATCACGAACCAAAAGGAAGAACCCTCACTGCAAAGGAAGCAATCGAGATATACTTAGCTAAAGTAAACAACCCTGATAATCTAAACGAACACACATTCACGGAGAATTCACTTCTCTTTACACTGCTATTAAACACCCCCTTAGGAGAGGAGAAATAACATATCGGTGTAGCCAGGCAAGATAAGGGGGCTAAAAAGTTTATCATGTTACTGGATTAGGATGTACTTTGCATCAGATCATCAATAAACCCAGGCCGGCATTAACGGCAGTATACAAGAATCCACGACACTCAGAATAGTCCGGGTGCGCTTATAGAGGGCTGTTTAGCTTACGCGTGGCGACAATGATTTTAATAGCTGGAGAAGTCCAGAATAAAGTTGCAAACACCATATTCGGGAAGATCTAGACCTGGCCAGCACAATATGTTACATTGCAAGATGAACGTAGACAGGAAGGAATGCGATAAAAGCCCAAGGAGGGGACTGAAATAACGAGGCTGCAGCCAGCACAAGGAAAGTCCATCCAGTTCAGTGTAGCCAGTGGAAGTGATAGCAGTTGCTCGAGAACGGATTCTGCATCGCTCAAACAACAAGCTAAGGTCATACAGTCCCAACTTTACCATTCATTAACAATCACAGATATCACAGTAAACAAGCAAAATTGAATGTCAATAACCACTAACAATATATTAACCAAAAAAAAATACATACCTAAACAAAACTAGACAAATTGCGCTAGTTAATAATAACTGTTGTAAATAAATAAATGTACATACCGTATTTTAAATACCATCACCCACGTCCTTTAAGACATAGATGTAACGGCCAGGGTGTAAAGGATCTGATGATGATTAAAACTTGTCACCCAAGTGAATTCATTTTTTAATCTCATGTAGATTGCTTTCAGGTTGAAGGAAACGCCCTTTACATTTGGGTACAATCGTGCTGACCGTCGGAAAAGCAATAAATTCGACATAGTGACCCGGTCTTCCGCCCATAGGTTTCATCACAATTTATGAACTATTAAGTCTTACCATGACCCAGGACCACAGGGTATCAGTGTCAGATGTGGTAACCACTGTGACAAGTACCATGCATCAAGCTGCAGTCAGTTCATGGAATAAAATTGTGTACAAAATATTAATGCCTACTCTTTGCACACTGTGCACAATAAATCATCATTATATTAACACAATGAACGATTTCAGATATGTCAGATACACATCTACGTGTCCCAGTGGCGTACGCAAGGGGGGGGGGTCACGGGGGTCATGACCCCCCTCCCCCCCCCCAAAAAAAAAAATATATCTGCATCTAGGAATTCGCCCGTATTTATTGCCTTTAATGCCGTAAAAGTTGACCGAAGTAAAAAACGAATTTTACAAGTGATATTGGTATAATGAGTGCGGAACGGACGGAGAACTACGAGAAGTGCTCATGCCCTACCTTACCGTCTTTGGCCATTCCTGAATTTAGCCGTAATCCTCTGCGAACTATCTGTTCCCTCCCGCTCTCTTCGACAGCAACACGGCGCGCCCTCTAGTGTCGCTCTGCCTGCACCATCTCCCCTCCACATCCTACTTTCCCGCCAGCAACGGCAGTGACAAGAGAGAGCAGTACAATGCAAATTCAAATGTAAACAGTGTGTGATGTGTGATGATTTTGTGTAGTGAAAGTAGCTTTGTACTTTGTAGTGTCAGTGACATGTAACATTCTGTTAAAAAGACCTTTGCATATTAGTGAAAAGTGCATTTGAGTTTGAGTTGTTGAGCGAGAAGCAGAGAGCAACGTAAAAAAAATCACTGTGACTGTCGGCAAACTGTTGACGAATCCGGACGATAGATTTGATTTGTGTTGTGTTTTTGGCTGAGCTGTGCTCTTGTTATACGTGAGGTTAAGCACGCCAGGGATTTTCCTACAAAATGGTGAGTTTTGAATTCAATTCAGCCTTTGTGGGTTTCGTGTTGGTTGAACTGTGCCATGCTGCCATCAATGTGAAATCATAACATCAACAGCCTCTACACCATCATCGCTGATCATGCAACTCGCTGTTTACTTTGGTGATTTGTGCCCAATTTGCCGTATGAAAAAAAAAAACGTTTGATTAGGTTCATCTCCCGCGAAAAAGGGGTCGTATACGTCGCAGGTACGCTACGATACCGTGCACGTGGGCGTATACGATACCATTTATTTTGCATTTTTCGCAGTATGTAGGCTAATTTAATTTTTTCTTGAATTACCCTAGGCCTTTTGGGCGCTTTTCAATGTCGGTGGCTGATACAAAAGTTTTTCTTCAATTTATTTATATTTGTTTATGAGCAAAGAAGATGAACATCAATGTTTTCAAATTTAATATTTGATCTTCGAGGTAGCCAAAAATCGGTTTAAAGTAAAGATTCTTTATATTAGCTCTATGGTTAATTATTTAATTATCTCCAAAATGTCTTTATTTCAGAACAACCTTTATAGTATAGCTACAGTTGATTGGTCTTAATTTGGTACTTTTCTGAGCGTTAAACTTTGGCAGGTCTACTTGTAAAATGTAGAATTTACAACAGGTTTTTTTGTGATTTTATCGTAAGGTGTACCAATACATTATAAAAATAATCGTTAGAAAAGCAAATGGTATAGGCCCAATTAAAATTTGTCATGCCAAATACATCGATGGTGGTTGTGGTGCAGCTTAGCTGCTGTTACATTGTTTTCAATTGTTTATTTTTGTGGTGGTGGATGAACGGGTGATTTTGTTCTTTTTTTAAATCAAAATTGTTTCCTTAGGGGGCTGGGGGACGAACGGGTGATTTTGTACTTTTTTTTTCTATCAAATTGTTTCTTTTTGAGGGTGGGGGACAAACGGGTGATTTTGTTCTTTTGTTCATTGTTTCCTTTGTCCTGGTGCAGGATGGGGATGGCGTTCCTTCGTGTCCAGAAAGCTCGGCTGGTGTTGGTGGTGAATTTCTGCGCACCAACAATACTGTTCCTGCAACGGCTCCAATTTCTACTCCCCCTACTGCTCCTGTTTCTGGTGTTGGTATAAAACGGTGTACCGTTAGGACCATTGATAGTTTTTTCTCCAAACAACGTAAGATCACGGTTGAGCCTGAAGCTGCTGGCGTAAATTCGCCGTCTTCAATATCTGAGCAGCCATCCAATTCAGGCAGCAGTACACTTAACCAAGAAAGTACTAGCAACAATGTGGAGGGTTTCAGCAGTCCACCAGCCACTGTTACTTTATCTGCCGACCCTGTCAATGCATACGCATGGGATGTTGGGAATTTCGTGGGCCAGCCCGGTGTAACAGATTTTGAAAAATGTCAGCTGTTAGAGAGACCGTGGACTCCACCGAAGGATTATGCATTTCCGCACTGTGTTATTAAGAAAAAGGGAAAAGAAACGAGGAAGTTTGCACAGAGATCTCACCTCGACAGATATTTTTGGCTAGTTCTCTCCCATAAAGATAAAGGCTTGTATTGTAAATATTGTGTACTTTTCGTCGCTGGAGAATGCGGAGGTTATCAGTGCAACACCAGTCTGAAACGCTTAGTCCGACAACCATTGACAATGTTTGACGACCTATTGGGTGAAAAGGGAGCACTCTGCTCTCATGAGCGGACTCAGTATCACAGAAAGGCAGTTGAAGCTGGTAAAAACTTCCTTCTATCCTACCACAACCCTTCGTTGGAGGTAATTAATCAGCAATCTTCTCAGCGTGAAATGCAAGTACGCGAAAACAGAGAACGACTCAGGCCTATATTGAGTACAATCCTTCTGTGTGGCCGTCAGAACAAACCGCTCCGTGGCCACAGAGATCACGGTTTATTATTACCACAGTCTTCAAAATCGGGAGAAAATGACCAGGACCAGGCTGCTAATTTAGGGGAGGAAGAGAAGTCTGTGGCTAAAGAAGGAAACTTCAGAGCTTTGCTTCGTTTTAGAATAGAAGCAGGAGATGAAAAGTTGTTGAAACACTTAGAAAATTCAAGCGCAAATGCTACTTACATCAGTCCCAGAACGCAAAATGAGTTAATAGACTGTTGCAAGGAAGAAATTCAAGAGGTGATTCTAGGTAGAGTGAGAGAGGCGGGGCCATATTCAATAATTTTCGACGAAACCACCGATTGCTCCCATATCGAGCAGCTCAGCCTGTCTTCCCGCTACTTGTATGGGAATTCAATTAGAGAAGATTTTGTCACTTTTGCTGACGCATATGAATCGATTCGCCCTGAAGATGTAGACGAAAAGGGTGAACGCCGACTGACGGGTATCGCTCTTGCTCATGTCGTGGAGGACCTTCTTTTAAATCATTCTATTGATATAATAATGATGGTTGGAGCAGGCACTGACAATTGCGCTGTTATGTCTTCAAATGTGAAGGGAGCAGTTCAAGAATTACTCAAGAAGGCGGTGAACGCAAGACGATGTCCCTGTAGTAATCATGCCCTAAACAACGGCCTGTCAAAGTGTTCGAAAGTTGTTTCTTGCCGCAACACTACCGGAATTATGCAGAGAATTATTGCTTTTGCAAATATGTCTGCAAAGAGACATCTGGTTTTTAAACAAGAACTTGGCGACAAAGCTTTAAAGGGATTGTGTGAAACACGTTGGAGTGAGAAACACGACGGGCATTTGCAGTTTCAGGAAAACCTACCCAAAATTGCAAGAGCCTTGGAGAAAATCTCCTTGTGGCATGACCGAAAAACATCTGCCGACGCCTACTGTTTACTCCAGGAGATCAAAACTACAGATTTCGTGATTTCCATGGTGTGCATTTGCGATGTTTTAGGTAAGAAAAAATGACATATTACTTACATATGATAATTTTGTTTGTTTATTTACTTTAAGATGTTTTTAATCTAACACTAATACCATTGTTCAATATTTTAATCGTTGTTCCGGTGGTATTTGTTTCAGGAACTACAAAGTCGCTTAGCAAATATCTTCAAACTCCGTCGCTCGATTTAAAAACGGCATCGGATTTGGTTAAAGATACAACGCAGACCTTGGAAAAAAACGACAAGAAGTGGACAAAAAAATTATCCAGCTCTTTGCCCGAGCTCAAGCTATTGCACAGGAACTGGGGATGGAATTATCACGACCTCGCACAATTGTGCATCAAAGTCACCGTGACAACCCACCAGCTGACAACGTGGAAGAGTTCTTCCGAAAATCTATTTACATCCCTTTGGTTGATGAGGTCATTTCGGATTTGAAACGACGGTTTTCGGATGAAGTGCTAAAAGCGTTCAACCTAAATGTATTTATGCCGCCATTTACGAATTGTGACGAAAATACTGAACTACTAGTCAAGAGTGTAGCTGAGACGTACCAACACTTTCTCAAAGTACCAGTACAATCCGTGCAACATGAGTTTGAACTTTGGGTACAAAAGTGGGCAAGGGAGTCGAATGAAAATATCTCCAAAGCAAGTGTTGTCAGTATCATTGGACAATGTGACTGGGATATTTATCCGTCAATAAACACTTTGCTGAGAATTTTGGCAACTTTGCCAATAAGTGTAGCAACTGCAGAAAGATCTTTTTCGACCTTACGGCGGTTGAAAACATGGTTGAGAAGTCGTATGGGAGAAGAGCGTCTAACGGGTTTAGCACTCATGCATGTACACGAAGACATCGAAGTAGACGTAGAAAAAGTAATAACAAGATATGGGAAGAAGAGTGTGCGGCGCCGCGAATTTGTCGTTTAAAATTAGTTTTATCGCTGTCAGCACACTTTAGCTTTTAGCTAAGTTGATTCACTGTCCGTGAATTTTAAACTTTTGTAGGCCTAAAAAGAGACTGTGTTTGTGAAAGAACTTTTTTTTCATGTTTATGCATATTAAACGTATTTTAATATCTTTGTTCGGAGAAATTTATGTATTTACTAGCTTAACTACTTGGCATAACCACAGCCTCCCCCCCCCCCCTCCCGTGGAGAACTTGGCCCTGTTCATGCACATGACCCCCCCCCCCCCCCAAATGAAAGTCTGGGCACGCCACTGAGTGTCCATATTTGGATACAGGTGTAATGAAAGTCTCATAGTTGGAAATGACTGGACTGACAATTTGACATCATTAAAATACCTAGAATGCCGCATTAATGATAACTGGGACCTTGGTAGAGAGATCTGATGCAGAATTGAGCAAACTAGAACTTCTTTTCAAAAAGTCAGAAATGTTTTAATAAACCAAGATCTGTCCATTGCACTACGGACACGACTCCTCAGATGTTACGTTTGCAGCATTCTATTCTACGGCGTCGAAGCATGGACATGAACTGAAACTATGAGCAAGAAGCTACAAGCATTTGAATTGTGGACGTACCAGTACGGAAGGATGCTGAAGATACCTTGGACAGCCAAAATTACCGGTGTATAAGTTTGGCAGCGTATGAACAAAAGACCTGAAATTCTCAATACCATCAAGAGAAGAAAGCTAGAATACTTTGGGCACATGATGCGAAACAGTAAATACCAACTCCTTGAATTAATACCACATGGGAAAATTAATGGAAGACGTGGTCCGGGGCGAAGAAAGATATTGTGGCTCGACAATTTAGGCCAGTGGTTTGGGGCGACAAGACTCGAACTGTTCAGAATAGCTATGGACAAAAAACAGCATGGCTAGCTGCCGCGCCGGAGGTCCTGAGTTCGATTCCGGGCTTTGCCATGAAATTTGATAAGTGGTATGAGGGCTGGAACGGGTCTACTCAGCCTCGGGTGGCACAAATGAGTTGAGGGGGTTCGATTCCCAGCTCAGCCATCCTCGAAGTGGTTTTCCGTGGTTTCCCACTTCCTCTTCGGGCAAATGCCGGCCGAGAAATGTGTTGAGATTTCGGTTTACATTTAATAATAATACACGCTACTGATCGCCAACGTCCTGAGGGGACACGGCACTTGAAGAAGGAGAAGAAGTGATTTGTTGATATAGAACTGATGCACGCAACAATTAATGTTGTCCTTTAATGGTTAGAGGGGTGAGTTTTTGAGTTACTCGTACTCAGGTTCTTGAACGGATTCCGATATCCCTATATTATTGTTAAAAATATTTTAACGAAAATCTTTTTTTTTTTTTCAAACCTAACCAATTATTTTTTTATGGAAAGAACAGCGAATAACCTAATGTCTTACCTATCTGGCTTAGTTCTACTGATTTCACCCTGCTGATTGACAGTGCCAATCTCTCTATGTTGAGTCAATATAATCTGTCTTAATTTTGACATTTACTCTACCCTGTTTGGGCGCTATTTCAGCTGAGGCTTAGTTAGTTTTGTCTTGTAATCAGCAAATGTGAAACGAGATATCATTTACGGCCAACATTGTATGACCCGAACTGCCGTGTGTTCTATTTATGTCCTTCAATAATCCAACTGCCTTGAACGGTAATCGAACTCTCTATCTTAGTTTATCGCCATCGCTTATCCATCGAGGAAACTACTCTGTTTCATGATGCAGAAGCAGTAAAAACTACTCTTTAAAAATATTTGGATATGCATTATCCACGGTGTACGTGAGGAAACTACCCCTTGGCTGAATCCAAAGTGAACTAGAATTATAAGCAAAAACATCAAAAATGCTATATATTACCAAAAATAATGAAACGTTTGACAACTGAGGCAGCAACATTCAATGTACTCCTCTTTTTCCTTGGTAAATTCTTGTTCTAATTGATATATGAGCTAGATTTACTTAACAGTGTCTGATGGAGTAATTCCAGTAAAACCACAATTTAAAATATGCACACAAAGCTCATAAAAGCAGTAAATATATTCTAGAAGCGAATAAATATTAACACTCGTTTTAAAAATGATAGTTCTATTACAACCTGCTTCCTCGAATACAAAAATGTCATTGCTACCCACTAATCTAATCACACCTTCTTGTTTAGTCCTAAACACACATTGCACGTTTTGGTACACTCGCTGCAATTCGTCCACACTGATATTTCGAATCAGCGCAGTTATTTGGGTCTCGCGAGCTTCCAAAGTACGCGGATTATTTCTGTGTACCTTTTGCTTGAGGTTCCTTCACGAGTAAACACCGCCCGGCGCTGAAACTTGTGAACAAATTTACTGCGAACTTCTTCTTGAGGAGATAAGTTTTCCCTGGGAAAATCCGATGCTTTGTTTTATACCTAACCTTGTGCACGTGATACGAGTTAGGTAACGGTACTTCACAGCAAGTCTTAATCATCTCAACTAAGTTGTCTTGCCAGCTGCGTATGTAATAAATGCTATGGCAGCATTCAAGGCTTCACGGCGCGCTGTTATATTCGGCACATGCTATAAGTGTGACAGTGAGTCATTGCGACATGTCAGCGGCACTGCTATTGGAAAGCCCCAGTCTATAGGGATGCTCCTCACTGTAGTAGTATTATTAATAATACGGTACTACAAAATTCTTGATCTCCTCAGGACATGAAAATGTGCCACTCCATAAAACATGATATGACTGTGGCGCTGGACAGCAAATGTTTCTACACCCATCACATGACATTGGATGATGGGTGTCCCCACAAGAATTGACAAGTAGGGTCACCAGTAATCTTAACAAACTACTGTATCGTATTGGGTTAAGTCTTGAATAATAAGTTACGGTAATTAAATTTCAATATACGAGAGATTAGATAGTACAGGGTCATTATGTGTGTGCGCGCCAATAAACACGACAAGCTAAGCCGGCTGTGACTAGCGCAGATGGCGGCCGCGCACACCCGGTTCAGACGGTGGTGGCGTGCTCCGCTGACTCATATCGTTAGTTCACACGTGTTTTGTCATTCATATGGACGTGTATTTGCAAAGCTTAGACGCTAGTGTTGCACCCTTAGTCAGTGTTGTGATTACTGTGACTGTTGATCATGCCTAGACACCAATTCACATTGCGCGAACGTGTGTATATCCAGGCGCGGATTCAAGGGGAGGGTCACGGGGGTCATGACCCCCCCCCCCGAAACGGAGACCAATTTTTTTGCAAATGAAAAAAAAAACGAAAACACAATAACCAGACAAATAAAACTTAACGAATTTTAACTGAAAAACAGGTTTTATTCAATACTGAAAATATATTTAGTGAACTGCAATTATTATGCTCTGTTACAACTGTACATATTTACAACCTCTTACCTGTTACATAAAAACGAATATTTTTGGTGCGCTAAACGCATCAAATTTCTATCCATGTAGCTTGCAAAATAAATTGGTCTGGTTTTGTACGTTTGGTTATTTTGTGATTGCATTTTTAGTGATCCAATTTTTCTTAACAATTTCGATTCTCTGACCCCCTCCAAAGCCAAACTCTAGATCCGCGCCTGTGTATATCCATAATTCGTACGGTAGGCTATATGAAAAGTAGAGAATCTTGTTCTGAAAACAGACGAAAATTTTGAATCGAGGTTCCATGACGACCTGTGCCTAATCCAGTACAATTAGGAGGCTCGCTAAAAGATTCAAGGAAACAGGCTCCGTAAATAATAAAAGAGTTGACAGACATTCTTTCATCAGAAGATGTAAGGTGTGTGTTACACGAGAGGGACGCCATTATCAGCATCCCCTAGGAGCACTGTAAGTACACATTATTGGACATGTTTGGGGTGACGCGTGGTCAGCGCATCGGGTCCCCTCGGCCATTATTTTTGGTTTTCGTGACCGGGGCGCTGCTTCATTGTCAGACAGCTACTAAATTGTTCTCACGAGGCTGTGTGCACCCCGTTCCGGCCCTCACGTCAGTTTATAAAATCCTTGACGGAGCCGGGAATCGAACCCGGGGCCTCCGGGTGAGAGGCATGCGCGCTACGCCAATGCCACGGGGCAGGCGGTAGGGTATAGGCCTGCTTAAAAAGACGTTCCTATATTATCGGTAATTGACAGGTACCACATAGGGATTGCGTTACTGGAATTAGTCCTCTGATATATATTCCGGCGAGATGTAAGTGTAAGATTAAAAAATATACAGTTTATATACCGCACGTAAGTAACACGTCACCATTAGAAGAAATGAAATGTTCTGTGGGGAAATGAGAAATCTGGGTAACCATAACGTCTTTTACAGCGGAGTAACTACGTAAGTACCCAGTAAAGAAAAGTAACACTCAATGCAATATTTATTTGATGAAGATACAGAGGTATGATTGTGTAACTAGCAGGCGCGGATCTAGAGTTGGCTTTGGGGGGGGGGGTCACAGAATCGAAATTGTTAATAAAAATTGTATCACTAACAGCGCAATCACAAAATAACCAAACGTACAATACGAGACCAATTTTTTTGCAAGATGCATAGATAGAAATTTGATGCGTTTAGCGCACCAAAAATATTCGTACAAATTGCAGTGGCGTGTTTTGCAACTTTTATATCGAGCTTCGAGAAAAGTATCAAGGTACCTACGTTACAGTTTCGGCAAGTCGAGTTGGTACCGACAAAGGGAGAAAGTCACAGCTTAAATTGCCAAAAAAAAAAGCTTGCAGTTTGGACGTCGGCAGAATTTTTTGGTGCGAAAAAAGCCCCAAATTCCTATCCGTGCATTGCAGCACATTCATCGTGACATCACTATAGACATCGATTCGGTAATCACAAGGTTTGCTAAACAAAATAGACGAGTAGATTTTGTTATATAAATAATCGTTTTTATATAACAGGTATGAAGTTGTAAATATGTACAGTTGTAACACAACATAATAATTGCAATAAAGACATTTTCTCTATTGAATAAAATGAAAAAAAAAAAATGAAAAAAACTATTTTTCAGTTAAAATTCGTTAAGTTTTATTTGTATGGTTATTGTGTTTTTGGTATTTTGAGTTTGCAAAAGAAAAATTGTCTCCGTTTGGTGGGGGGGGGGGGGGGCATGGCCCCCGTAACCCCCCCTTGAATCCGCGCCTGGTAACTAGGAGCGGCCTGATAACGACAATATACAAGCTACCCTCTAATAAGAGTTCATTATGTATCTAGTTTGAACTGGGTGTTTAGTAACATCAGGAAGTACTTTGTAACGTCAAGTGCCGATTTGCAATACCTGTGCAGCAACCTCAGTTCACTTCCACCACTGCCAGCTGGATTGCAACACTCCTGGTTGCTTTAAACTGCCTGCCCATTCGACACTCACAGGCGTACAAGATATATGCATTAATTCACCGCTAGGTGCAGCACCAAGGCACTGAGATTGCCGCGGCTTTTTAAAGGGGAAGATACCTGAAACGAAGTATTGTTATGTTTGGAGGCTTAATATCGAGATTGACGGACGTGAAAACATTACAGTAAGTTAGTTCCTTTATTATTCTAACATTTAAAAGTATTCAGACACATACTTACGGGCAAATTTTCAGTATTAAGGAAAGCAAAAATACATGTGATGGCGATTGTTTTTTAGGGGCGAAATGTCTAACTCATTTTCCCGCAATTATGCAGACGATAATAAAAATATAACTACTTCTAACTGACTGAAATCTAACTTACATACTTGGCGAGATGAAAAGAAAAGAATAAGGACAATAAAAGACAGGGAAAAGAAATGCCTCCGGCCCCCGAAAAATGGGATGATGATTTATTTAGGGGCTTGCGACTTCGTGGTCATGTAGCCCCATGTACTTGGGTGTGAGATGAATTTGTCTGATAACTCGTCTTATTGTGATGGCTGTATTATACATTTTTACAGATTTTTTGGACAGATTGTTTATTTTTTTACTTATTTATTTACTTACAAATTTATTTATTTATTTTCCTATTTATTTACTTATTTGTTTATTCACTTACATGTTTATTTATTTAATTATGTATTTTCTTATTTATTTGCTTATTTATTTACTCACTTATTTACTTATTTATTTGTTTATATACTTACATATTTATGTATTTAATTATTTTCTTATTTATTTGTTTACTTATTTATTTACTTATTCATTTATTCACGTATATATTTATTTACTCATTTACCTACATATGTATTTATTTAATTATTTATTTACTTATTTTTTATTTACTTCTTTATTTACTTATGTATTTATCTATTTAATTATTTATTAACTTATTTATTTTCTTATCTATTGATTTACTTATTCATTTACTTATTTATTTGCTTATTTATTTACTTATTTATTTACTTATTTGTTTATTTACTTACATATTTATTTACTTACACATTTATTTATTTAATTATTTATTTTCTTATTTATTTTTACTTATTTATTTAATTATTTATTTTCTTATTTATTTGTTTAATTATTTACTTACTTATTTGCTTATTTATTCACTTATTTATTTAGATATGTATTTACTTACACATTTATTTATTTATTTAATTATTTATTTTCTTATTTATTTGTTTACTTATTTATTGCTTATTTATTCACTTATTTATTTATGACATATTTCTTAAATTATTTATTTACTTACTTATTTACCTACTTACATATTTATTTACTTACATATTTATTGTCTCACGTATTTACTCAATCATTCATTCATGTACCGGTATGTATTTATTTATTTGTTTATTTGCTTCCCCTGCGTCACCTTCTCTGGAAATTGCACGTAACCACATCCCACGCAGTGATTTGTCCGATGGCATCTCATGAAATGAGATTCCTCAGTATTCTAACTTGCCCTGTTCTGATTTACAAAAGGGCACGCAGCAGTACAGCATTATAAAATCATTCAGAATACATTCCAAACACAACTGCTCCATTAACATCAATACAAAACTTATGTCTGCCACAGTGCCTTGGTGCTGCTTCCTAACGCCTTTATTTGGAAACGAGGTTGTACGCTCAAACCAATGCTGTAATCGTCGAACGGGCAGGCAGTTTAAAGCAACCAGGAGTGTTGCGATCCAGCCGGCAGTGCTTCCACTTAGTCTAATTAACATCAGTTCGGTAGTGGCACTCTCACGGAACGTTTCGTGCGCTGTTTTCCGATACAACAAGTGTTTGGGAGTGTTCATTTCTCAGTAATATCTTTGTTTTTTGTCTACATTTGTCCCTGCGGTTTATTTCTACTTGAGGTGAGTACCGGTACGTTGTGAGTGATTGGTATTTTCCAATGGGGCAGGATAGTGTGGGGAGTCGTCACACACGTCCTTCGGATGGCTCCCCGGAACCTATCACCACTGAAATTATTTTCTTGGACGATTCTCTACATTTCATATCCAAGGTATCAGACACGTCACCCGAACTTGGTTCCCCCATCTGACCCATTTTCTCATGGTACCGGTACGAATCTTACAATTGATACTACCCCTAAACTACATCCTACGCTACATACTGGTCCTTATCATATTCAGTTTGAATCAAATGATAGTAGACGGTTAGGTAACTTATACCCTATGGGTTTATGAAGTCACTTTTACAAGCGTTGTATGGGAGGTATTAAATCTATCCAAATAAAGGGTCGCAATAAGATTCAGGCCACCTTTAACACTGCCTAAGAGGCTAATGCTTTCCTACAGCATCCCCTAATTGCTGGAAAGAGCCTCAAGTCTTATATTTCATCATCCAATATTTATCGAATTGGTGTCATTCGCGGTGTGGACCTCATTAATTGTGGAGTTTATCAGAACCGGAACCAAACCAGAATTTGGTAGATAGAATTGAACATATTGTCAAATATCACTAATATACTGACAAATCACTAATATATAGTCAAATATAACTAATATTGCTTGAATGAACGTTTTTATTTGTAGCTTGTTCAACGACGGCAGTTTTTTTGTGGCCTACACATTGACGTCATATTGCGTTGCCAACATGTCCGATACAAAATACACCACACGACACACGTAACTTTGTAATTATGTGAAAAAAGAAATAATTGGCAAATCCATTGGCCTGTGGGCAACGTGGTCTAGGCAAAGAACATTGCTCTGGATGTAAATATTGGTCTTGGCAAAGCCATTGGCCTGGGCAGTGGCGTCACTAGTGGGGTGCGGACCGCACCGGGTGACACCAAAATTAGGGCGATACGTAAACATTTCATTTTTAAAACTAATTTAGCCCAGCAGAACATCGATTTTTACCAGTACTAAGTGCCTGTCTTGTCTGCCTTCAGTTCATTGGTTATAAAAAATTGTGAACTTATCATTTGGCTCATGTATGTATGTGCCTTACGTTTATTATTGGATTTCATTAAGTACATAAATTTGAGTACTTTTGCATTTTATTCAATTTTATATGTAGCCTATGTTTCGTTTCAAACAATATATCACTGTCTATCATTCTATGTCACTCCATGAAATTATTCTTATTAAAGGACGTTGTTTTATCAATTAAACCAAAAAACATCATATACAGGGTGCTTCAAAAAATGTATACACACTTTAAACTATCGTAGTTTTCCCGCTCTACAATGCTAATTTTATATTTCCTCGCCAGGTGGCAGCATAATCGTCCCTCTATGTTATATTGTCAGTTGGAATTTGTAATAACAACATGGCGGACGTACGTTTGAGTTTTGAAGAACGTAAGCAGGTTATTAAGTGGTACTGGAAGTTTGAGAATGTAAATGAAGTTCAAAGACAGTGGAGAAGGGAGTATGATACAGAACCACCTTCAAGATTAACAATTACACGCATACGAGACAAATTCGAAGTTCATGGCACAGTGTGTGATGTGCATAAAGGTCATTCAGGTCGACCTCGAACAGCTACAAGTGATGAGTCATCAACGGCAGTCTTGGAACTGTTTCAACGCTCTCCTAACAAATCTTCAAGACAAGGGGCACGTGAAAGTGATGTAAGTGCTAGCAGCGTGCTACGCATTCTGAAGAGAGGCAAGTATCGTGTTTACATTCCAAGGCTGGTGCAACAGCTAAGGGACGACGATCCAGATCGAAGGTTGCAATTTTGTGAATGGGTTCAGGAGATGGTGATACGTGAACCGGGATTTATGGGTAGCATCATTTAGTCGGACGAAGCCCAATTCAAACTTAATGGAACTGTCAATAGGCACAATTGTGTTTACTGGGGTGAAGAGAATCCTCACATTACAATTGAAAAAGCTGTAAATTTGCCTGGTGTAAATGTGTGGTGCGGTTTGTCTTCAAGGGGACTCATTGGACCTTTTCGATTTGAAGGCACTGTAACTGGTATTACTTACCTAACAATGCTTGCTGATTCCATATTTCCTGCCATTCGTGCATTATACGGTAATGATAATTTTTATTTTCAACAAGATGGTGCCCCGCCGCACTATCACAGGGACGTACGAGCTTACCTGGATCAAAATTTGCCGGGCCAGTGGATAGGACGCAGGGGGCCAATCGTGTTTCCAGCACGCTCTCCAGACCTTACACCACTGGATTTCTTCTTATGGGGCACAGTAAAAGATGAGGTGTACAAACGTAAACCACGTAACCTAGACATTCTTTGGAAAGAGATTCAAGCCGTGTGTAGAGAAATCTCATTGGACGTTTTGATACGATGTACAGATTCAGTGGTGACTCGTACTCACAATTGTATTGATGCTGCAGGTCGCCAATTTGAACAGTATTAACATTTGATATTTATGTTTCATTTACATTGGACTTTCAGCTTTCTAATTTCCTGAAATTTAACTTTGTAGAACGAAAAATAAATTTTCTATGGAAGTTCACCAAAGTGTGTATACATTTTTTTGAAGTACCCTGTATATTATTTCAGTAGTATAGATCCCTCCTGCGTCGCCCACAAGCGACTGATCGTGAAAAAGGAGCTTTCAAATGAAAGAGAATATACATTACTAGTGACGCATTTCACTCTAATTTCATAAATATCTGTAAATCTAAAGAAACCAAGACTTAAAAACTGTACGAAGTGTGCGATTTGCAGATACTGTTGCTGCAGGAAGATACGCTCCATAATTGCTGTCCACTTCACATTTTGGCCGCTGTGACGCCAGTTTCATGTCATTTTAACATTCTAAGGTCTGTTCTTTATCATTTTGTATGGATTTCAGAAACAGCAATTTAAAGGAATGAATACTCAAATCGTATAATTTCATAGATATCGAATAACCGGTGAGTGATACGGCTAAGCTGTCAATCAATGGACTCAGCACACAAATGACATTAACAGTGACGAATTGCATTCTAATTTCATAAATATTAATTTTTGTAAGAAGTGCAATTTGCAAATACTGTTGCTGTCTGAAAATACGCGACATCATTGCTGTTCAGTTCGCATTTTGGCCGTAGGGATGCCTAAAACGTAAATAGTGTTCTATAATCTATAATCAAATAAAAACATTAGAACCTTTCTCCTTAAGTCTCTTATTATAAACCTATTGGGGAAGGTGTGGCTTATGAACATGCGAGATTTCTCGCATGGGTACGCTTGTTTATATTATTTCAGTAGTATAAATCCCTTCTGAGGCACTCACAAGCGACCGATTGTGAAAAATGAGCATTCAAATGAAAGAGAATATACATGACCAGTGGCGCATTGCACTCTAATTTCAAAAATATCTATTATTTCTTTAAAAATGACTTTTAAAAACTGTACGAAATGTGCGATTTGCAGGAAGATACGCTCAATAATTGCTGTCCACTTCACTTTTTGGCCGCTATGACGCCTGTTTCATGTCAATTTAACATTCTGAGGTCTTTCCTTTATCATTTTGCATGGATTTCAGAAACAGTAATTTAAAGGAATGAGTACTCAAATCGTATAATTTGCAGCTCTAAAGGCCAGGAAAGGAAAGTTTTGATTTAGTCGAGATTTAATATGACATAAAATTTAATGGTAAAATAACAATTAAAAAGTAACATATGTCCTATGTAGTTCTTGGTTCTTAACTTCTTACAATCTTTTACCAACCGACCTTGAATTATGTTTTTCTTCTATTGCCTTTGTAAATATTGGACCTATGTTTATAAACGTTACTAAGGATTCTGTATGTTTCCGTTATTTGGCACTGGCGGACTCGGAGGAGGTCTATGGGGGTGTCGTGAGGGGGTGTATGGTGTATGTAAATATTGGTCTTGGCAAAGCCATTGGCCTGGGTAATGATCATTGATGCGTGACTATCCCCACTGTGCGTGACAAAAACCAGGGGTGTTTATATTAGCTAACAGTGCCCCCGGGGCCGCGCTACCTAACAATTATTGTCCTAGGCGAAAACTATTGGTCAGCCGGATGCTCTGTAGTACCGAATGCGTGGGATTGGCAATGCTAAAAATGGGGGAGTCAGCTAGAATTAAGTTACATATACATGAGTCGTGATCCTATTTGGGATGGCTGTGTGGGTTACAGATAGCGAAGGAGTAAACATCTAATACCGTACTATATCATCTCCAGATACCATTACTACAGGTATTTCGGCAAATTTCAGTAGTTTAAGAATTATTTTTTAAATTCGATTCAGGTAAACTCCACTCTTACCGAAGATTCTTTCCAAAATAGGCCCATTCATAAGTGGTTCCTATTGTTGCATTCCATATCAGCACCAAATAGTTAGGCCCATTGAAACAGCAATCAACACCCCCCCCCCCCCCCCCAGCTCTATATTGGTTACTGTACTAAGAAGGAAACTCTTCTGGAATGTTCCCAAGGGGTATACATTTATAGAGAAACGTATTCATCATCCTCAAAGCCCTGACGTGTTTTGCACTATTTTCTTTAAACGTATTTTATCGCACATAAAATTTTCTGTATGTAAATGACAACTATAACCTATACTTGTTACAGTGTATCCTGAATATTATTTAAGTATAATATTTAATAATCCTGTGTTGCAGATTCCCCAGCATTATGGAGGGCCAACCATCTATCAAATGTAAACCAGAAGAATTCCCTGAGATAGTAAGTTGTACTTTAGTTCCATATATTATCATTACTGATGAGCATGACAAATCTTTGTGTAATTAATACTAATTATGTCAGGTGATTTAATACTACCAAATAGTGATGATGATAATTCTTCTTTTAAGGGACCTAACATCTAGTTTATCGCCCCCTACCAAATAGTAATGTGGATCTGTAATGTTTGCTTTGAATTGTAGTAATAACAGGGGCGGCCGCTCCTTAAGTGCTGAAGTGCTGCAGCACACTGCTTTATTTGAAAATAAATTATTTTAATAGTAGGCTTATTATCTACAAATACAACGCTTTAAAAAGACGTCAAGCAAAGAGTAGGAAATATTTATACTCCCCTCACTACGAGGTACAGAACAGATACGGTACGAGGTATCTAGGCGTGCGCTCCACTCCGTGCACGGCGTTAGCTGTGCAGATCACAGCCCAGCGAGAATTTCCAAGTTTATTGGCAGCATACGTGAATTTTGTCTTCTGCGCATGCGCGCCCTACTTTTTCCTTGTGTTCTGGATGTGCTGTTGGGACAACAGCTAAGACCAGTCATCACAGCGATTCTTTGTTCGACCACAGAGAGGCAGCACTGGTCACAAGGAATGTGAACGTGGCCAGTGGCACTATCTGGACACAGCAATAGGATTTAAGAGGGAATCGCTCAAAGAAAATGGGGTAAAAAAGCAGAGGAAGCCATCAGCTGTTCCCGATAGAAGGTCTTTTTCAATACACCCAACTTAATTATTCTATAGCCACATTTTGTAAATCGATGTACTATAAAAATTATAATGTTTATGTCGTCAAAATAAGGACATGATTATTGTGATGCCTAGTTCATAAATTTCACTATTGCAAAATAACCAATGATTTTGCATTACGGCGTTGCTGGTTTCATTTTAATGCTTTTGGTAATACTGAGTAGTACTGTTTTTGCGCGGTCACACCAAGTGTTTCGTGAATATTTTGTAATTGCAGGTGTTATTACCATGTACAATCAGTTGCAGTCAAGAACAGCTGATGCCGTGAAGATAAAATCCGCTGTGTCACGAGAACACACGGGAAGCCCACGATCGCTTCCAAATCTTGGATCACCTGCAAGCAGCAAAACTGTTAGATTCCACCAACTTTGAACGATTTTCCAAAACGTTTCCAGATTAAAAAAAACTAGGTGTAACTGTTCATGCCTATAGCATGCTGGAAAAGAAAAGGCTCAGAACAGAACTATCGGTTCTGTACTGTAGGCCAGATTTTAGGAATATTGGTGGGGCAGTCCCTCTTCTGCATTTCATAATATCCATTAATCTGCAAGGTACGTTCTGCCAAACAAGCAAGCTTCTGAGGATATTAGTAACAACACCCATGACTAATTCAGAGCCTGAGAGGTGTTTCTCATCGCTGAAGAGGATCAAGACCTTTCTGCGGAACACCATGGCACAAGAAAGACTAAGTGCCTTCGCTATGCTCTCCATTGAGAAGAAGACGGTCTCCAGTATAGAGGGGTTCAATGCCAGGGTGATTGACAAGTTCTGCAGCAAGAAGGAGCGACGTATGGACTTCATTTTTCGTCACTGAGTGAGTGTTTCTATATGTTTATATAAAAAAAAATTGGAGGGAGGGTCAGGCCTACAGCACACAACTAATTTTCTACACCAGCCGCCACTGAGTAATAATAATAATATTGACATCTCCGTTCTTCAGTCCATGATATATTGGTCCTTGTATTCATTTTCTCAGCAAAATGGTGGTCGTTAATTACTGTTTTGAACTGGGATTAATCTTATATAATTTCTTCTGTGAATCCAATTTCTTGAAGTTCTTTTTCTATTTCACTAAGCCACTGGTTCTTTATTTTCATTGAGAGAACAAGGCTGAGAATCCTTTTTGTGAACATGTGATGGTTCATTCTGAGAATGTTACCGTAGAACTTAACTCTTACTGTGTCTTTTCCGGAATACTCCGCAATAATACCGTTGTCTTGTGTGTCGTTTCCGATATATTTCGCAAAATAATTCCAGGTATAAGACAAACTTTGCAAGCGCATCTAAAACCGGAAATGTCTACATGAAGCTTATCATTGGGATTCTTCAGGATTTGTAAGATAGATACTTCAGTTTAACATTGTCAGCTGGTGTACGATATAAACAGTGAAATGGTGGGCTCGTGTGATAAAATGGTGCTACGATTACTTGGTATTTGGACAGCGATTACAGTAACTTTGAAGACGATTGTTTTATAGAGATTGGGGGTTTATTATCAAGTGACAATAAAACTGGCTTGTGATGCAGATACAAGTGTAGCATATCAAAGAATGCCTGATTTCTTACAATGTTAATTCCATAGTTTCCTTAAGCGATTCATATTTCGTACAGTTTTCCGTATTTTCAATTTTTTTTGCTAAACGGTATATGAAAGTTGTCTCGTAACCGTTTCAACCAGAAGTTCATTTTGTTGAATGCCAAGATCTGTCATTACAAAACTCATGTCAGGCCACATTTTGTGTACGACACAGAGACTCTCCTGATTAACAAGAAAGGTACCATGGATAATGTGGAGAAGGTCGAAAGACGTATTCTCAGGAAAATTCATGGGTCAAGATTGCTTCCAGATGGAACCTACCGACTGAAAGTAAATTCCGAACTATATCGACTGGAAGCCTATAGCTCAATGAAGTCCAAAAAGACTTGGAATCCACTGGGAGTTCCGACCTTGATGTCCAACATCGCTTCAAATTTGGTGATATGGTTAACTGTTGGTCCCAACTACCCAAAGTGTCTAAGTGTTGGAAACCCCTCTCGTAGGAGAGAAAGGAAAAACTTGCGGCAGGGCTCAAGAGACATTTGGAACAGAAGAGAGAATCGAAGGAGAACTAGTCATGAACGCTCCTTAGTGTGCTTAAATCAATAATAATAATAATAAAAAGTAAAAAAAAACATGTCTTGAAAATTCCTTTAAAAATCACTCAAGGAATAGAACAATATATTTCAGTGACACTGGAAGGGTTAAATTGCCTTTTCCTGAAGGTGTCAGGGATCTTTTCAGAATGCTCATAAATAGGGCTAGGATTATGATGACCTAAAAATGTGCAAAAAAGCCAAATAAAAAATGCATTTATGACCCAAAAATATGCAGAAAATGACCTAATTTTTTTAATTGACCTTTGATTTTCTATGATTTCTGTATTGTTTTATTCTTGTGTGGTAACAAAATTAATTCAAGCTATTAATATTGGCAAAACAGACATTTTGTAATACATTTTGGAGTTATGAATTTTAGAAATAATACATATTTACCAAATAGACGTTTCTCAGCCATAAAGGTCCCAATTGTTCATTCCAAAATGTGTGAGTTGCAATGAACAACGAATACATGATGTAGATTTACAAATGAAAATGATTGTCTATTGTCAGCCAACAAAGCTTTATACATAGAAAAGCTCCTTTCTACCTCCACCGACACAACAGAAGCATACTTGAAGCAAACAATGTCACTTGAATGTCATTGACTGTCGACAATGTCACAAAGAGAAAATGTTTCACCTGAATTTTTTTAGTAATTGAACACATTGTCTGTTACCCTTTATTTTTCTCCAAAACCTTCTTCTCAGACACAGCTTGTCCCACTTTGCCACACGCGTGATCCAAATCATTACCACTTTAAGCACAGGTTGTAACTGCTGCACTAGCGGCACTTCCGACTTTTCCACACCGGTTATGGTAGTAGGAAGAAATCAAAAAAAATTGCTTTTGTGTGAGCAAGTTTCCCTGTAATTTCACTATCTGCCAAAAGTTTTTGCGCTGCTTTGATGCGGCTTCAGTGCTGTCAAATGAATCGACGATTTGTTTCACCACTTGTAAGTTCTCGCTATAACACGTGCAGGGCTTTGATCCAGGTTCCCCATCTTGTCAAAACGGGAGAAGGAGGAAGTGGAATGTCTGGAGCTTCTAACTTGAAAGTTGAAACTCGTGAGGGTGCTTTCAAGAATACCTTTTTCACACATCCTATCAATTGGTCAACTTCTGGAAAATTACCGCGAACCTCCTCCGCGACTCGGTGTAACGCGTGGGCCAAACAAGTTAAGTGCACCATTTTAGAGTAGAGAGCACGAAGCGAATTAGCAGCCTTGACCATGTAGGGGGCTGCATGCGTTACTAAGAGCTACACATTGCCATGCCGAATGCCATCAGGCCACATCAATGTCAACGATTTATCAAGAACTTTGCAGATTGTTGAGTAGTTCACTTTTTGTAAATGCTCACAATAGAGGAGAAAGTGTTCCCCAGGAACATCCTCGTCCAGTGTTCCTACCACCACGTTAGCTACATATCGTCCTGAAGAGTCTGTCGTCTCGTCAACCAATACCCATATTTTTTTAATTTCCAACTCTTTTCCTGATTTCTTCCAAAGTTTTTTTTCATAGCATCGTCTAACATAGATTTTCCTTAACGTAGAAGAATCCGGTATGGATTTGCCCGTGTGCTTCTCTAAGAAATTGTGCAGTTTAGGGTTGTTTAACTTACTCAATGGGATATCGGCACAAAGAAACACTCTACACAGTTCTTCAAAGCATGGTGAAAAGGATGAATGAGTCTCTCCAAGAAGCTTCTGTTGTAGTAATGTTCCTTCATCCTGAAGTCGTTGCAGACCACATTTGTGTTTCTCACGTGATACATGATGTTCATCCGTAAACCTTTATACAGCGGTCACTCTCACGTCACAAAGTTTGCAGTAAAGTATTGTCCCGTCAGTGGTGAAAACCCTTTCTCCATACTGCGAAACAAATTGTTTTAGTTTAATAGACGCACTTTGCTTCACTTTAGGCACATCGTTACTTCGCGTCTAATAGAACAGCACTTCCGGCTCGAAGAAATACCACGAACTCAGTGTCTCATTGCTAGCTGTAGCCTTCTACCTACGCGAGAGGCAAATGTAATTCTTTGTATGGACGAGTCCATTATATGCATACTTTTGGGAATAGGGGAAAGGGTACCGTTTCCAGGAAAATATATGTTATGCTTGCATGAAATCAAACAAAATATTCAACACGGAAATTTAGTAAAATACAGAATTAGAATAGCTAAACATAAAAATAATTACAGTACCTTCTTTCTTGACAATAGTATAAAAATAACCTAAAATTTCCGCCCGAAAATGCCCTATCCCTCAAAAATGACCTAACAAATAGACTTTGAACTCATTCATTCATGAAAAATATATATTTGAGCAACGTGTCAGTCTTACCAAAAAGAATAATAATGCAAAATCGTCAGAATCCTTGCCCTACTCATAAATCTTCCAAGACTTCCGTTTCACCCAGATTCCTTCTAAGCAAACTGGACCAAAGATTTTCCTCAATATTTTCCTTTCTTTCTCTATGTCCTAGATAAGAAATCTACCTTCAATGATCAATGATTCTGAGGCATATAGTGCTTTATGTTTGATTACTGTGGTATAATGCCTTAAATTTTTGTTATTAGATCTTGATTTATTAATTACATCTGCAGATATACTCCTTCTGTAATATTTAAATTCTCTCTTTGTTTGCGTGAGGATTCAATCCGGAAATAAGTACTTTCCCGTCATTTTCCTGGACGGAGTGTGGAAAACCACTGGAAAAACACTCAGGATGGGTGCTGTCAGCTCGATTCGAACCGGATTGCTGCAGCTGCCTTCAAGGCTCTGGTGCACGGTTAAATGAGCACTGCTGCGCCGGGGAGTTTTAATTTACTTACTTCATGATTTTCTGCCGAAATTAGGCTTCGGTGGTATGCCGTCTAGATGACAAGCCGAATCGTCTATGCATTTGGAGTCCAGTCTTAGCTGCAATTTCGAGAAGTCTTCCAAGGACCCGAACTGCAAGGCCTAACACTGCTGATGAATTTTACTTTTGAGTCTTCGACCAACAGTTATATCTTTTGTTTTTTCCCCGTCCTGATAACTTACTAAAGTCACGATTGAACACTATCAGAGATAGTCCGTCTCCTTGTCGAAGTCCTGTGCTAATATGAAAACGGTCACGAAATATTTAACTATTGAAGTTATAGCTGTCAGTGTCTGTCGAATTAATTCTCTTGTATTCCTGCCAACTTTGAATTCTTCTAGAATATTCAATAGTGTGTGACGGTCTACTGAGTCGTCACCTTTCCTGTAGTCTCCATAGTGAGCATTGTTTGCCTGGCTTTATGGATTTGCAATATGGTTTTGAGATTGAGAATTTGTTGAATTCCTGCCAGTTTAATGTTTATGTTTCATTGGAACTGTACTTTTGAAAGGTTTGAATTACAAGGTCTATGGCTTTTTCGCTGGTCTCGTTCAACCATCTGTCTTATCGTTTTCGAGGGGACACCAATAATCCGGGAAACTCCTAATAGTGTATCTTCTAATTCTATCCAATTGGAAGGATTTTGGTTGGAGGTTGTTTGAATTTTGTTTAATAAATTCCAGATCATTTTGTGGATTTTTAACTGTTGTGTGTTGGGGCTGTCTGAATGAAACTTTACATTAATTAAAGATAATTGGTGATCAGTGTAAATAATTCCTTTTTTATACTTTTAATTCATAATAATAATTATAATACATAACACGTAGAGTAATTGTATAAGTCAAAGGAGATTGAGAATCATGTAATGCTGAGGGACATGAGAGAGAAGCTGGTATTCTGAAAGGTTTAAGGCAGGGCTGTAAATTATCACCCATACTTTTCAATCTTTACATTGAACAAACAATGAAGGAAATTGGAGAAAATTTTAAAGTGGGAGTGAAGATTCAAGGAGAAATTACTTCAACTCTGAGATTTGCTGATGACATCGTCATCTTGGCCGATACGCCTGAGGATTTGAATGAGTTTTTGAATGGTATGAACTCTGTCTTGAGGAAAAAAATTCATGATAAAAATTAATAAAAGTAAAACAAAAATATTTGAATGCAGCCGAAATAAATCAGAAACCGCTATGTACATCAAAATGGCAGATGAAAAGCTTAAGGAAGTAGGAGACTTCTCTTACATAGGGAAAAAAACAACCAGTGATGGACGAAGTAAACACGATATGAAACGTAGTTTGGCTAAGGCAAAGAAAGCATTTCTACAGAAAATGAATCTATTGACACCAAATGTAGATTTAGGTATTAGGAAGTCACTTTTGAAAGCCTTTGTCTGGAGCGTGACGCTCTATAGAAATGAAACTTGGACTATTGGTGCAGCAGAAACGTGAAGAATTGAAGCCTTTGACATGTGGTGTTACAGGAGAATGTTGAAGATCAGATGGGTAGATAGAGTTACAATTGAAGAGGCATTAAGACGAGTGAGAGAGGAGAGATGTTTCTGGCGACTGCTAATGAAGAGGAGAGATAATTTGGTAGGACACATATTAAGACACCCAGGAATAGCAAGCTTAGTTATGGAAGGAAGTGTCGAGGACAGGAACTGTAGGGTTAGACCAAAGTTAGAATATGTTAAACAGATTGCCTTGGGTATAGGTGCAGTATCTATGTAGAGATGAAGCGATTAGCTCAGGACAGTGAGATATTATAGAGCTGCATCGAACCAGTCAAGAGATTGAAGACTCGAACAACAACGTTATTATAAGTATTATCATCATTTGCTGATATTCTTTAATTTTTATATTTAATCATGCTTATTTATTACTTCCCAGGATTTGAATGAGCAGCCACCCTCTGATAGGCAGCTGGGGATGAAAATTGAAGAACCTGATGATCTATTTGAAGATGCAAGATTCATCAATAAGGGTGCATTTGTTAAAGAAGAACTTGATTGCCATGATATGATAGGATTATCTCCTACCTTGGATTATTCTCAAATTTTCAATTTTGATATTGATTAATATTTTCACTCTATTTTATTAATAATGTGGATTGAGTCAGATAGCTTCCTTGGGCTGTTTATTTATTAATTCGTCAAATGTCTATAATAATTTTGAAGTGGTTATTTATTGTCCTTTTTGAAACAACCTTGAATAATTGTGTCAAAACTTGCATCATCTGTAAGTTTAAGTTGTGCAGCTAAAGTAGGTCGGAACTTCGAAGAATCCATGGCATATTAGTAAGTGTGTACTAGTGATTCTAAGACACTGGGTATTGTAATTTTGAATTGTCTTTTACTTCATGACCACTCGGTCACATGATATGCGACTGTTGGTTATCATATCTACTTTTAATGTTGGCAGTTACGGATTTTTGGAATTCGTGCTTGAGAAAGATTCAGAAAAAAAAAATCAAGCTTGTATTTCTTTTCTGTTTGAATCAAACACCTATTTGTATGTAGTATGTTTGTATTTTTGTCTTGTGAAACATTCAAAACCTTGAAAGTATAAGTCAGGAAAATAAGTGTTAAGTCAGCAATTTATTTATTTATTTATTTATTTAGCATATGGCTTTTATTGCCGGGTGTGTCCGAGCATGTAGCTGCTTCAAGCGGACACCCATGTGGTGAGCTACAAGTTCAATTTCAAGTAGCTCTAAATTACGCCACCAGATGTCACTAACTCCTAGTGGTGAACGTTGGAACTTTGATAGAGCGTTACAACGAAATCTAACCTAGAAATTTAGCTTCACACTAGTTAGGTAGTGGAGGGATCTTTAACATGCCATAAAACTATGATATCGGACCGCCGGCTTTACTTCCTCTCCGAAGGAAGGCATACTGAAGAATTTTAACGCTCCTAACAATCCGTTGATTTTGGCCGGGTTTGAACCCGCGACCTTGGGAACAGCAGTTTAGTTTGCTACCAACTACGTCACCGAAGCCGCTAATTCAGCTATTGAGCACTTACATAACGCAGCGAAATATCAGCTTCGGAGTTGCTATTCGAACCTCATTATCAAATTACTCAAAATTATTCATTGAGTTCGGAACCAATCCGTGACATAAAAAACAAGATGAATGTCTAGCGTGCTTATGTGTCTACAAACTATATATCTTAAGCCTCCTGAGGAAGATTATTAACAAATTGTTGTTTCTCCGTAGGGAGCACATATCATGGAAGGTACTGCGGACAACAAGGAATTTACTATTAATGAGACTGTGACTGCAGAGATAGTCCCATACCGGTTTGTCAAACAGAAAACACTGTCATCATCAACAGGCGGAGATGCGAGAGTTGTAAGTGTCTAATTATCTAGAGAGCAGCTTTTTTGGTTGTTAAGTCATGCTTAATGATATCTGATGTTCTTCCACCAAGTGTGGCTGATATTTTCAAAGATTAGATGATATGTTTGTGAGGGGATCTTGTGCACTGATGAAAAATTTCGGAATTAATATGAAACCTGAATGTAATTCTAGCAATTTATGGCAGATTAGTTCCTTGTTCTATTGGTGCATGTGGAAGATGTTGTTTTCTCTGTGATTTGTTTGCTGCATATGATGATATGATAGTTGTTGTTTTAAGGACCAAACATCTACTTTATCGACCCTTTGCTTCATAGGACTCCCTGCCTATTTGTATTTAGAGCCTGGCTCATCTGAAAAAGGCCATTTTGGATTTTTAATATCTGCCTGTTGTTTGTTGCCAATCTTCAAATTCCATTCATGATTTGTAGATGATCATAATATTTAAGAGATTCTCTATACTGTAATCTGGCTTCCAATTCCGCGACACAGAAATAATTTCTAAAACTTCAGTCTACCTAGTCAGAAAACACTGATAAATTTATTAATTTCAGCATACCTTCTATACGAGGAGTGCCAACATTTGAATGGAATACTGAGGCTGATAGTAAAGAATGTTGAAATTCTTAGAAAGATAGATTTTGACAAATGATCCAAGCCGTTTTCCGTCCTTTAACTGGGTATGGTATTTGATGCATTGAACCAATTACACAGAACAATACCAATAATCACAAATGGAACAAGGGAACAGTCTATCACAAATGATTTGGGTTCTGTTCATGTTTCTTGTTAATTCTTTAACATTCCTTCGTTGTGAAATATCCCGCCTTGTGGTTTGGATTCCTCTTAAAAATGGAGGTCCCGTGGCTCATGGTCGCCAGATTAATGGCCACGTAAAGCTACAGCCTTTCTTACAGGCCATGGAGGCCCTGGGAGTAATGGAAGGTAGAGCCTTGCACTCTTTGTGACATTGGCACTAGATGGGATGGAGTTGTCAGCTCCACGCCCGGCCGTCTTTTCACCCAGCAATTACCCTGGTACTCATTTCTGGTGTAGGCTGAGTGAACCCCAGGGCTTTCTTAATATTAAAACAATTATTCCATGAAGTTTCTTTCGCTTTTACAACTGATCTGTGTGAAATGACCTCAGAGCCCTGTTTTGGTTGTGTACTGGTACTGACTTTGTTATCGGTAGAAAGCCGATAGTATAGAAGGTTTCCTTATCCTCATGCACTGCTGGTAATCTGACTCAAAGGCAGAAACTTCAATCTCACCTTCTTTGTGTTGATACCTATCTGATATCTGATATCTATTTACTTTATTCAAATATCCATTCAGGATCTCTGAACAAGAGAGGAGGACAGTATTCTGTAGAAGCATGGAACGTATGAATTTGTTGTGAGTGAAATTAGTCATAACCCAACAGGCTGGTGAATGAAACAATAGTGAGTATAACAGACAATTCAGTTGTTCTGTTTACGATATTTACGTTAAGGTTTGTGGATGTGAAATTAAGACATGCATAAAAGATCTTGGGAATCTGTAAACATATGCAAAAACCACAGCAATAACAAGAAAGCTTGGTTTGTGGCCATCATGGGAGAGGGGGCAGATAACCTCGCTGTTCCGCACTTAAAACCAACACCCATCATCATCATCATCATAGATGAAACTACAGACGTTACTGAACAGTCACAGCTAGTTGTTACCATCCATTATGAAAGAATTGGGGGAACTAATCATCCAGAAGGTCAGGATATTTGCATATCTCTTGAAGAATAACCTGAAAAAAATTACATGTGATTAAGATTTAATTATTGTTACGGATTACTGAAGAAGAAGTAAACTTACTAGACCGAGGCTCGGTGTTTAAAAAAATTATTCATATTCAGATACCATACTTTTAATACTGTGCCTAACCATCCTGATAAGGTGCCAAGTTCATAATTTAATTAAATTTTCAGGGGCCGATAACCTAGATGTTAGGCCCCTTAAAACAACAATTATCATCATCATCATATTAATTAAATTTCTCCCTACCTTGACTATTCTTGAGATCAATATTGCTTTAATAGGTACTCAATACAGTAAAACGCACAGCACACTATGCAATATTTCTTTACACAACATTCATCAACTTTGCTTGTTTATGACTGATATTAACAGTAAGTTACTGCACCCACACCACTAAGTCTCCACACACACTCCCTATGCTAGTGCAATCTTCTAGGCACACACTAGGCATATATATACTTACCTTACCCATCGGCGCTACAGCTCTTGTAGAGCCCGGGCCTTCTCAATCACACCAGTCCACGCTTTACGGTCCAAGGCGAGCAGTCTCCACCCACGAACTCTTAGTTGGCATAGATCATTCTCTACTTCGTCCAGTCACCGTTTATGTGGTCGACCCTGCCGTCTCCTCCTTCCGGATGTCGATGAAAATCTGGCTAGCCTTCCGTTTCTCCATTCTTTCTAGGTGTCCTGCCCATAGTAGTCTTCCTCTTCTTACTTCCACTGAAAGTCGAGGTTCATCATACAGGCTATATATCTCTTTATTATATCGTGCTCGCCAGTTTCCATTTTCCTGGACGGGTCCATATATTCTTCTAAGAATTTTTCGTTCCCACGTATCCAATGCTTCCTCTCCTCTTTTGGTGAGTTGGTGAGTACCCACGTTTCACTACCATGGGTAACAACTGGTCTAATTGTTGTACGATATATTCTCTTTTTGATCTTTTGAGAGATCATGTATGTCTTAAGTACTTTCAGGAGGCTAAAATAACATTGATTTCCTTGTGCTAATCTCCCTTTTATTTCTGCCATTGTGTTATTATCCTCCGTGAGTCTAGATTCCAAGTATTTGAAATTGGTGACTTTTTCAAATTCTTTCCCGTTGATCACTAGGTTGTTTCCGTTTCACATTTCTCGGGATAATAACATGTACTTTGTTTTTCCCACATTGACATTTAGGCCAGTTTTCCCCGATCCTTCTTCCAGTTCTTTGTATGCAGTGGATATGGCTCTTACCGTCTTTCCTAAGATTACTATATCATCAGCAGCGTAGGCTAAATATTGCACTGCCTGGTTATACAGCGTTCCAGTGGGATAGGGTTTCTACCACGTATATATCGTGCCAGTGCCCCTTTTCTCACATCAGCTTTGGTGGCGTAGTCGGTAGCATGCTGAACTGCTATGCCCAAGATAGCGGGTTCAAACCCGGCCGAAGTCGTCGGATTTTTTAAGAGCGTTAGAAATCCTTCAGTATGCCTTCCTTCGGAGGGGAAGTAAAGCCGGCGGTCCCATGTCATAGATTTATGGCATGTAAAAGATCCTTTCACAGACTAAACTTGTGTAAAGCAAAATTTGTTTGGTTAGATTTCGTCAGAACGCTCTATCAAAGTTCCAACGTTCACCACTAGGTATCATTGTTATCTGGTGGCGAAAGTTGGAACTACTTGAAATTGAACGGAACTTGTAGCTCACCCTTTAGGGTGTTCGCTGGAAGCAGCTACAGACTCAGGCGAGCCGAACATGTCCTCGGACACTCCCGGCACTAAAAGCCATACGATAAATAAGATAAATAAATAAATAAATTCTCACATCAATATTCCGGACTACCCGTTCTAAGGTAAGATTAAAAAGTAGACACGATTGTGAATATCCTTGTCGAAGTCCCTTACTTACTCCGAAATTCTTTGATAGCTCATTTTGTGCTTTAATTTTACAGCTTGAGTGATCCAGAGTCATCTTAACCAATCGTACAAGTTTCCTGGGTATTCCCATCTCATCCATAGTTTCGTATAGATACCTTCTATCTACTGAATCATATGCCATCTGGAAATCAATATATAATTGGTGGACAGGTATATTGTACTCACATAACGTCTCCAGCATACATCGTAGCGTGAAGATATGATCTGTTGTGGATCGAATTCGTCTAAAACCACTTTGGTAATCCCCCAATACCCTTTCTGCATATGGTTCTATATGCCTTGCTAAGACTTTTGTAAATATTTTATATCCTATGTTAAGTAGTGATATGCCCCTATAGTTAGGGCAACACAACTTAGATCCCTTCATGTGTATTAGGCATACCAGAGCTACTTTTTATTCTTCAGGCATCTGTTCTTCTTGCCATATTCTTAGTATCAGTTGATGCTGTTGGGTATGCAGATAATTACCACCATACTTGACCAGCTCTGCAGTTATATTATTCTCTCCGGGTGACTTACCGTTCTTCATTCCCTTAATGACTTATTTTGTTTCGGTCATACTTGGTTCTAGTATTTCTGAGTCAGCCCTGGTATATAAAGTTCTTCGTCTTCAATTCCTTTCTCTCCTGTTCCATTCAGAATCTCTTGAAAATATTCCACCCATCTTTCCAGCACCTTTTTTGTCTCAACAATGAGATTTCCATCTTTATCTTCATACATTTGTGATCAGGCCTGGAATCCTCTTTTCTCTTCCCTTAATAGTGCATACATTTGTATATAATCCTTTGTCTCTGCTAGTTCTTCTACCTTTTCGATTTTTATTCTATCCCATTCCCTTTTCATTCTTGCCCACATACATTTTGCCACTCTCCTTGCCTCTGTATATAATTTCCTGTTACCTCTTGTGTCCATTTGTAACATTTTAATTCTTGCTTGGTTTCTCGCATTTATCTTCTGCTCACATTCCGCATCAAACTATTTGTCTCTCCTCTCTGGCTGTTTAAATCCCACTACGTTCTCTGTAGTGTTCTCAATTTCCTCTTTAATGTTTTTCCAGTGTTCATTAATATTTTCTGCTACCTTTATGTCTCTCAGTATCTTTCTTTCTAGTGTCACTGAGAATTCGTCAGCTATCTTCTTATCTTCGATTAATTTCTATCCATCATATTTCTGCATTCTTCTTGGCCTACTATTCTTAATTCTGCATATACGTTGTTTATCTTGTAAAAATTATCACACATAACTTAAAACGAAAAAGTAACTTGGATAAATAGAACAAATAAAATGAAAAAGGCACAATCTCTAACCTGGTCAACATATAATAAAAAATGCATATCAATAGCTACTAAGATCCAACATTATAAAACTGTAACTCTCCCTGAAGCCACTTATGCTTGTGAAACACTGTTCCAAATTATAAATTAATTAATAAAGAACTGATCACCTCCTCAAAACGGAAAGAAGAATCATTAGAACGTGCATAAATAAAAAGTAAGAAGTTGAGGGAGTCTGGAGGATTCTCCCTAATGAAACTGTCTATCGTGAGATTGATCCAATCACCAGCACAATGAAGAAGAAAAGCATTTTTTTCCACATCTTATGGCTTCCAGAAAACAGAATCGTACGCCAACTAGTAATGAGAAATCTAGAAAAGAAAACTGGAGGAAAATCGATCCAAGAAATCCAACAAGATCTCCAAGCAGTTGGACTCAAGATAACAGATGCCGAGGAGAAAAATAAAATTAACACCATTCTTAAAACTCAGAAATTTTCTGCAGAAATGACACATAAAAAGCCTATGGAGATTTCAGATGAGTTGAGAAAATCCCGATCTGAAAGAATGAAAAAGTACTGGAAAGAGCGCAAGAACCAAGCAATACTACCTTCAACGAAGAAGTGATTGTGGAACGACTCAAGTGGTCCAATGTGACCAAGATTAATAATAATAATAGAAAAAATTATCCTTTGTTCGCATCTCATTCAGTGTTATTGAACATTTTAAATACATGTTCTGTGTGATCTCTCAGGTTGGTAGTATGGTGAAGGAAATAGGGTCGAGATGTAGAAAAGCCAATGCAGTGAGTTCTCAGTTGCGATGTACAGCATTCTGCAAGAAAGGAGATAGTGTAGCGACGAAACTCTCCCTACATCATTTAGTATTTAGATCGCCCTTGCTGTAGAGCTGGGTAGATTCAGTATATCTGATACATAACCTAGAGTTAACCGATATGAGTGTAGCAAGAATGATTTACGGGACAAATAATTGGGAGCATTGGCAGAAAGGTACTCGTAATGCAGTGATAAAGGACAAGTTAGAAATGAACATTCTAGATGAAGCTATTCGTATGAGCCAACTCAGATGGTGGTGTCATGCGTTGAGAATGGGGGAGGAGTTGTTAGAGGTATATATATCTTGTATAACATACAGAGGATACAGTAATCCTGTATACAATATAAAGTAATAAATATCTAGTAACATCCACTAACGAAACTAAAAGTCACAGTTGTATGTACAGATAAGTAACCCACCCCATTGCATCATTAGTTGTGTTCTGCAGAGGGGCAGATGACCTCGTAGTTCCGCCCCTTAAAACAACAATAACTAACAAACTAACTGTCACTGCAGGTCGTCATATCCTCCCTTGAAGGACCGTGAAGGGCATTCCGGCAAAAGTCACATTTGTATGTCCAGATGAGTAACCCATTCCATTGCATCATTAGTTGTGTTCTGCAGGTCGTCATATCCTCCCTTGAAGGACCGTGAAGGGCATTTCGGCAAAAGTCACAGTTGTATGTCCAGATGAGTAACCCACTCCATTGTATCATTAGTTGTGTTCTGCTGGTCGTCATATCCTCCCTTGAAAGACCGTGAAGGGCATTTCGGCAAAAGTCACAGTTGTATGTCCAGATGAGGAACCCAATCCATTGCATCATTAGTTGTGCTCTGCAGGTCATCATATCCTCCCTTGAAGGACCGTGAAGGGCATTCCGACACATTATGATGGATTGTCTGCACTGCATTGCCACAATCGCCTTGAGGGCTAGAAATTTCCCCCCATTTGTGGAGCCTAAATTTACATCTTTCGTGACCGGTCCGCACTCTGTTCAGTGACGTCCATATCCTTCTTGGAAGATGGAAACCAGGGGGTTTCATGCAGGGGTCAGTGATCAATCCTTGCTCATCAGGGTTTGATGTAGTCCATTCTTCTCGCCAAGTTTCGTCCATATTGAACTTTGATTCTGCAAGCATCTTGCTTAGTTGCCATGACGGATGTCGAGATTTTAAACTCTCTTGCTTCTGTGGATTACAAACCTGATGTATGGGTAAGACATCATTTGAACCGCATTTTGACCATTCCCTTTTTAGAGCTCTCAGCCTTCGCAGGGGAAGAGGGTGAATGTTGGATAATGCTTGTAGCCACTTGTGTGGTGTGGATTTGAGAGTGACCGATATTGTTCTCATTGTATCATTTAACTGCTATGTCACACTCGAATGACTCGCTGATTCGCTGTGGCCCACTTTGTTGACTGACTGCACCGTCGTACACGTGTCACTGAACTCTGCTGCGTGGCGTTCCTTACATATTTGGAGGGATAGTCTTGATCTTTCCAGGAGGATTTTAAATTCTAGACCTTACGAGACCTAGCAGTAGCTTTTGGAACTTTCTTGGGATTCTCTCGCCAACTCTTGAGAACATTTGTGAAGCTTCTTCTCACACGTAACTCCTCCATTTGGCAGCACCTACATATGTCGTCCACCCACAGGCCATTTGTCCACCGCACCCTGTCAGGTGTTGAAGCAAACTGACGGAATCAATAGTTTAGCGGACGGACGTAAAACAAAATGGTGGATTTGCCACCATTTGCTACGTTTACAAGGCGAACTCAAATCGACTAAGTACACTTGTCGTATTGAATACTGTCATGTGTACGGGATCTTGAAACTCAATGTGGTAAAATTGTGGGATAGGATCATATACAAACTGGTATTCAGGAACATGTGAACGCGGATCGTATTGGAAGCGATTGTGCTCGCTCTTGAGTTACATTTTTCAACTTATCTTCTCTCATCTGTCACCCGACTCTCAAATTGCTTGTCCACTTTCTGACCATATTCCTCGTTTCTGTCTGTGTTCCAGTCGTGTTTGATTAGCGTAGTTTGTTTGCACTTGTTTTTGACGTTAGTGTATTAGCCTACTTTCCATTTCTGCAAAAAAAAATGAATGTAGACTTATGAGATCAACACTGTCTGTCTGTTAGGTAGTCAGCCCAAAGGCTGGTTGGATCCTCAAAAGCACCACCGTTACGTTATGTGAGTAGATACCCACAAAAACCGAAGGGAGTGCTATATTGAGATCAACACTCGGCCAAAAAATTGTTTGTCTGTCCGTGTGTGTGGTGTGTATGTGAGTGTGTACTCTGAATGTTTGTCCCCCCCCCCCCCTATCAATTCGAACACGGCGAAACCGAATTGAACGAAATTTGTTACAGAGTTAGCACTGGTTAAGGGCAACGGGTGAATGTGTTATATTGCCGCCATCTTTACCAACACGTAATGGCGGCCACTCGAATGGTGAAAACGTGATAAAGCATTTCGACCAAACTAATCATCGGATCTTTACCAAATTTGGTAACAACATACCTTCATACGGGACGCGTTTTGTGCCCAAACTACAAGGTCATCAAACGTACCGTTCAGGATGGCGGCCGTATGAATTATGCAAACTTTATAATCCATAATAAGGGACCCCACCATTTGCGATTATCGAACCAAGAATCGTTTAATCTGTTCTAAACGACGTGGTTCGTTCGAAATAAAAAGTTTATATTGTGATATTATAGTCTAGAAGTGACTTTAAAAATCTGAGTTGTCTCGGTTGTTTGACAAGATCTCTCGTTTTGACCTATATTTTATTAATTTAAGTATGTTGCATGCAATATAACCTACTGATAACAAGTAGTTCCGTGAAGAACTATACAGCCTATTTTCATATAACCTACTTATGTTAATTGCCTCTATCTACATACAAAATTTCAGTTTGAATGCAGTAATAGATTCGTAGATATTGAGAACCGACTAAATATTTTGGATGGTCGCCATGTTGGATTTTATATATGTAGGTCCTAGAGTTATGTATTGTTACATGAAGATTATTGTGTACGTGTAGCATTCAAACTTCATTCTCATGATTAGGACACAAGAAGTAACAACGAGATTTTAAAATTTTGCACAGCTACCATCTTGTGGTTTTGGAAACAATTGAAACAAATTAGATGCCAGTGGATTATCATGAGTATAAGGATTTACTGTACCAAGTTTCACTGCACTCGGATGGTTAAATTGCGAGAAACGTCCATGTGAATAATTATACTTCGCGTCGCCGCCATGTTGGATTTGTGATCACCAGGTTATTTACGGTCCTATAGGTGAACATAAGTTCATAGTTCATAACATTAAAAAAATCAGTTTGAATGCTATTATAGATTCGTAGATATTCAGCGCCGTCTAAATATTTCGGATGGTCGCCATGTTGGATTGGTTAATGTATAGGCCATAGAGTCATGTACCATTAAAGGAAAATTATTGCGTGGGTTCATTATTCAAACTTTCACTTCGATCGCATGATTACGACACAAGAAATAAAAACTTAATTTTAAAATTCTCAAAGCCGCCATATTGAGGTTTTGTAAACAATTGAACTAAATTAGATACCACTGCATTACAATGTTTATAAAAATTTCCTGTACCAGATTTCATTGCGTTTGGAACATTAAATCGCGAGAAAGGTCTATTTAAAATTTTCAAATTTGCTTGGCCACCATGTTCGTTTTGTAGTTAACCGGTTTTTGAAAGTCTTATAGATGAACATCCAGTAGTGCCCTTTATCTCCGTACATAATTTCAGGGTGATACTGCTAACAGTTTCAGAGATATAGAATGCCGGGGAAATATTTCGCACATCCGCCATCTTGTGGTTATGTAAACAATTGAAGCAAGTTAGAAGTCGGTGCATTACAATGTGTATAAACATATACTGTAGCAAGTTTTATTGCGTTTGGTTGGTTAAATCGCGAGTAACTTCTATTTAAATGTCGCAAATTCGCGTGGCCGCCAGGTTGGTTTTGTAGTTACCAGTTTTTTTTAAGTCACATAGGTGAACTTTTATTAGTTCCCTTTATCACCGTAAAAAATTCCATGGAGATATCGCGAATAGTTTCGGAGATATTGAATGCTGGTGAAATATTTCGCACGGCCGCCATGTTGGATTGGTGAGAGGTAACAAAATTTGAAGGGCACGGTCGGGGTCGGCCGGAATAGTGATATGAACTAACCGAGTTTCATTGAAATCGCTCTAGCCGTTTAGATTTTATTAGGGGACACACACACACACCCTCCTCACTCACACACACGCACACACACACGGACAAAAGGTGATCTCATAAGCCTATTTTTTCAAAATTGAAAATAGGCTAAAAATTATATGAACTTAATATGAAATGAACTCGGTTTGAAATATACTCCAGTCAAGAAATCGTTCAGTCCAAGTGATTATTTGCTAATACGTTGTATGTATTTGATTGATAAAGCTTGGGTTGTGAGTGTACGATTGGCTGTGTGGTTAGGGTTTCCGAATTTAACCTGGCTGGCCGGGGTTCAAATCCTATCAGAGTTCAATTTTTTTGCTTGAATTTTTTTATATTTATTGTTTCTTGAGTACTGAGACGTTATAAAATAAAGCGTTTTATGGTGCTTTTTGCAATGGAAAATATATATTTAATTAAAACAACATTCTCCACCGGAGTGACATCTACCAGCCTTCAGTTGTACTATGTAGGAGCTAACCACAGCCCTCTAGATGCGAGCTGCGCTGTATACCGGCCAGTTAGTGAACCCAGTCTTAACGACTGCTAGGAGTAATAATTCAGTGACATTTGTTTATTCCTTGTGCAGAGAGGCGTTGTTGATAACCTCAAAACTTGCAATATGGATGATTTGGAGATGGATTATTTTGTTATACCGTGTATTTAAGATTATAAATTTACGGGTTGCGATGTTACTTCACTTAGGCCTATATCCTCTTTGTACACAACACAGAACAACAACGCGACGTCAGTTTCTGATCTGCTCTGATTTGCTATTGCATTGCTGCAGTCGGGTACTTGGCTTTCGAGGATACAATTCTCGACTACCGTCTACCGACTGCCAGCTACCAACTGCATCTGCATTTGTGTATGGTGCCTATAGCATACACGGGATCGATCGCGACTGTCGACTGAGAACTACTAACTACGGACTGCCGACTGCGCATTGTGGATGTGCCTTATTAGAGCAACGAAGTTTCAATTACTGTAAGTAGTCGGTGTAATATAATGAATACCTACGTTGTTTGGAGTGTTTGCTGATGAAATTGCGAAATGCTGGGGTAAATTATAAACAATGGTTTGAACGCCACTGCTCAAATCCTGTATGCCAATTTGCATTTCGAATAGGAATAAATTAGGAGGTGATAAGGACTGAGAGTTATAACTATACCCATATATTTAGGAGATAGTAGGCTATATGTTCTTTCCTGAACATCTTGTTTTTGTCTGTTTTGCCTCTAATGTCTGGTGTATCCTTACGCAAAATGTGGTCAACAGAGAAAGTGAAAATACACAGCTTAATCGGTTCCTTTTCCCATTTGTCAACTATGAATAAATTGACTGGCTGAGTGGTGCAGTGGTAACTTTCTTGTCTGCTTTGCCCAAGGTTGCAGGATTGAATCCTGGCACTGACACGTTACAGATCCCATTCGGGGCAAAATTCCGGCATCCCGGCGTCTCTAAAGGTTCAGTAGTTAAAAGGGACGTAAAACCAATAACATTTTATTATTATTATTACACTGAAGATAAACTTGTTTAGAACAAACAACATCAAAATCTTCCGTTAATCCATTCTTTCTGTTAACAGTCCACCCGTGAAAAAAAAATGTCGGATGATAATTACGGGTATTCCATGTTTTGCTGTTTAGCCAACATTACTGCAGGTTAGCCACCATTAATACATGCCGTATTGAAATCGATTTCAATACGAATTGAAACTGCTCATGCAAACGGTCATCGTACTGAAAACAGATTCGTATTCAAATCGATTTGAGTTCGCCATGTAAATGTAGTAAATTATTTTAACTAAATCATTCGGAAGGCTTAATATTTTATACAAAAGCATACAGATTCTTTACGTAATGTTATATGGTTCAGTGTTCATTCTGCGGTGCGGCAGGTTAGATGTAAATCTGTACGTAAAAATTGTTTACTAACATTGTGGAGTGTGTGTACTTATAGTCGAAATTTGCTATGATGAGTAATTGATTGGTTTATATATATATATATATATATATTTTTTTTATAATGGGTGTAGCAGTAAGAAAGTAGTCATGCTTACTGGTCCCATAGATGGTGAGAACGTCTATAACAATAATAAATAATGCCCCCAATTACCACCCCTTGCTTCCTCTACTTACCTGTGCCACACTTGGTCCCCCATTGTCCCACTGCAACGGGAAACTACTGCCATAATGTTCTCCCCGAGGTAATGCACCTGTCTATGCATAATTATACGTAATGTTACCCTTCTCTTTTGTGAAATTCAAATCGTGTGGTAAACATGTCCCACTTTCTGATAGCTATTCGAAAGGGGGTTAACAAAGGTGACAAACTGGATGTCTGGCATTCTACTGGTCAAGACATGGATATTGGATGTGTGCTGATCCAGAGGCAGCTTTAGGAACATGAAAAGGGAAATAGATAGGCTGAAGTTGGATTGTGGTTGGATTAGTGAGTAATAGATAGGTTGAAGTTGGATTTTGGTTGGATTAGTGAGTAATAGATAGGTTGAAGTTGGATTGTGGTTGGATTAGTGAGTAATAGATAGGTTGAAGTTGGATTGTGGTTGGATTAGTGAGTAATAGATAGGTTAAAGTCGGATTGTGGTTGGATTAGTGAGTAATAGATAGGTTAAAGTCGGATTGTGGTTGGATTAGTGAGTAATAGATAGGTTGAAGTTGGATTGTGGTTGGATTAGTGAGTAATAGATAGGTTGAAGTTGGATTTTGGTTGGATTAGTGAGTAATAGATAGGTTGAAGTTGGATTTTGGTTGGATTAGTGAGTAATAGATAGGTTAAAGTTGGATTGTGGTTGGATTCGTGAGTAATAGATAGGTTAAAGTTGGATTTTGGTTGGATTAGTGAGTAATAGATAGGTTGAAGTTGGATTGTGGTTGGATTAGTGAGTAATGGATGGGTTAAAGTTGGATTGAGGTTGGATTAGTGAGTAATAGATAGGTGAAGTTGGATTGTGGTTGGATTAGTGAGTAATAGATAGGTTAAAGTTGGATTTTGGTTAAATTAGTGAGTAATAGATAGGTTAAAGTTGGATTGTGGTTGGATTAGTGAGTAATAGATATGTTGAAGTTGGATTGTGGTTGGATTAGTGAGTAATAGATAGGTTGAAGTTGGATTGTGGTTGGATTAGTGAGTAATAGATAGGTTAAAGTTGGATTGTGGTTGGATTAGTGAGTAATAGATAGGTTAAAGTTGGATTGTGGTTGGATTAGTGAGTAATAGATAGGTTGAAGTTGGATTGTGGTTGGATTATTGAGTAATAGATAGGTTGAAGTTGGATTGTGGTTGGATTAGTGAGTAATAGATAGGTTGAAGTTGGATTGTGGTTGGATTAGTGAGTAATAGATAGGTTAAAGTAGGATTCTGGTTGGATTAGTGAGTAATAGATAGGTTAAAGTTGGATTGTGGTTGGATTAGTGAGTAATAGATAGGTTAAAGTTGGATTGTGGTTGGATTAGTGAGTAATAGATAGGTTGAAGTTGGATTGTGGTTGGATTATTGAGTAATAGATAGGTTGAAGTTGGATTAGTGAGTACGCAGGCAGGAAGAATGGCACTTCTGGCCAGGAGACTAATGGATCATAGGCACTAAATCAAATAACGGTTATTGGGATGAGTCTCATATTCACGGGGGATCTTGGACAGTGGGTAGAGTATTATGAGCATTATAGTCAAACGCTTGATTTAGCTAACATTGGAACGAAACCTACGTTCATTAGAGTAGTATAAGTCTAGAAGGCTACCAATCAAACAGATAACAAAGAGGTAGAGAACTTTTACTAACATATGCAGTAGATGTAATTCTGCGGCTTGCCAATGTTGTAAAGTAATATTGAAATGCTGTGTTAAGAAACGAAAGATAAGGAAAGATAGTGGCGAAAAGTAGAATGGATGAAAAATACGAACGATCGAGCGGTCTGTTTGAAATCTGAACTGATCACACGGTTTTAACAAACAGGACAGATTTTTAAACACTGGAAAGAGGCCAGGAATTATAGGGCGTTTATAAATTGACTTCATTGTGGTCAAGTAGAGATTCCGAAATAAGAATTGGGATTACAAAACGTACTCTGGGGCCAACACACATTCTGATTGCAATCTAGTTGTTATGAAGTAGATGGAAAGGACTAATCATGAACTCCAATGCAAAGAATGCGAATTATTAAAAAAAATCCGTATAAGAAATGATCGTCAGAGAGGAAAGAAGATACAGAATGAGAAGAAGCTAAAGCTTTCGGTTCAATCGGGATATACTACAATATAAATGAAAGATGGAAGAACAAGATCGAATGACATGAAATGGAGAAAGCAGAATACAGAAGTCTGAAAATTGAGGTAATTATGAAGTTCAAGAAAGCTAAATAAAATGGTTGAAAGAAAAATGTGCAATGACTACCTCATGGTGTAGTGGATAGCATAGTTGGCTGTCGACCAGGAGGTTCGCATTCAATAGTTTTCCCTGCAAGGATTTTAGTTCAGGTCTGAGGACTGGGACAGGGTACATTCAGCCTCATGAGAGTAGTGGTTTTGGGAAAGTTCTAATACCTCCTCCTCCTCACCCTCCTCACAAGATGGTGACCACGTGATATCCCCCGAACGAATTATTGTAGAAAGTCATGTCAGGTGTCGAATTACTCAGGCTGACGCCCCCTTTCCGCTAGACAAATTATTTCAACCCCAAAATGAAACCTACTCCTACTAGGGGGTGAAATAATAATTTTTTAGGTAAAAGTCGCTTTGCATGTGCAACATGTGACAGGGAGAATGCCAATATGAAATTGAACTCGTTCCACATAAAGTGCATGCATACAACTGAATTCCGCTACGATTCATCATTTTTGTTTTTTGTTTTACGCATGCGCGATTGGGGTTTTTGTAAGAGGGCGGGCTTTTTGAATAATGATTTATAGATTTATTTTTAAACAAATTAACCAAAGGATCCAAAACGAATAGGTCATTGGCTTATTAATATCTCATGAACCAAGAAGGCTAGGGACGTGTATGAGGGGTCGTTGGACTTGAGGTGACGCCCTGTTTTTGAATGTATTATTCATTTTTTTTGTCAAAAGGGCCTAACTGCACTTTCGTTAATATCTCGCTAACTAATAATCAGAGAGGGTTAAGTGAGGTGTCATAGAACTTAGAATGGTCAACCCTTTCCCATGATCAATGAATTTACCCCCAAAAGACCCAAAACAGCAAGGTCATTGACCTAAGATTTTATAAACTAATAATCAGAAATGGACAAGTGAGTTGTCACAAGACTTAGGATGGAAAACCCTTTTCCATAGCCAACGAATTTACCCAAAAGATCCAAAACAGCAAGGTCATTGACCTAAGATTTTATAAACTTATCATTAGAGAGGGTCAAGTGAGGTGTCATAGGACTTAGAATGATTAACCCTTTCCCATGACCAATGAATTTACCCCAAAAATCCAAAACAGCAAGGTCATTGACCTGAGATTTTATAAACTAATAATCGGATACGAACATGTGAGATGTTTACCATGAGTGATGAAACATAGCTAGGTAGAGAAAGAATTAGTGTAGGCTACATGTATGGTGACTGACAAGTCTTTTACCATTGGAACTTGTTTTCAGATCAAACTGCAGTACAGAGAGAGTATAGGTTGCAGGTATGGGTTAATAAATTACAAACGGTGTACACAAACTCTGATTTATCGATTCAAGAAATAAGAGTAGACAATTTTTAAGTGATTGGTTAAAGAGGATAACTAAAACACAAAATGCCGACTACATAGAACTAAACTGATCCAAGCTGAATCAAACCCAACTAAACCGAACTAAACCGAACCAAACCTAATCAAAAACAAGCCAAGGGTTTAAGTGTAAAACTTGTGGGTGGATGTGGTAATTGGTGATGTCAGAAAGGAAAGGGATAACACTCTACCTATAGAGGGTAAGGTAAAGATAGTGCATGGTGCTAATGCACATACACGAGTACATGAACCACACACAACTAACCTATACTGTTTTTATGGGTTGACTGTTAAAACTTGCTCAGTGGTTACTGGGACAAGATGGTCGCTACACACAACAAGCTTTAAATACTTGAGGCTAATAATCTATACACACTCACACACACGCGCGCGCGCTTGTTCTAAACTAAACTGTCTTGCTGACAGTGCTCACACTTAGGCAGATGACAGAAATGCTTGGCTAACAGAAATACAATCATTTCCGGTTGTCTAATGTTACCAGCTAACCATTTTGTGCTGCAGTGGCGAGCACATGTGTCTCTTGCACTAGAGATTTTAATTCGATTTCCAGCTCTAAGGCCTGGAACGAATCAAACTAAGAAAGAAGGGCATGGTGGCGCAGTGGTTAAGCTGTTCGCCTTTCACTAAAGTGGACTAGGGTTTGATTTCAGGTTAAAACGCATGTCATAAACATATAAAAAAGCAGAGATAATGTTTTAAACCGATTACACTTGTCTCTTTTGAAATTATTACTTGGATTACAAATACAAAGGTGGACTGGGTTTGATATACAGTTAATGCTGCCTATCGCACACTAAACTGTAAGGAAGCCATATGTAGAGCTATATATACTGAACTACCTACATATTTCATGAACTGGGAAAGCTATGTCGCATAAACGGTGCAGGATACAATCCAGCAACCATAATTCGTATCTTGTGGAACAGAGAAAATGCACTTTTGCCTTGATGAATAACAAATGTGTGCAGACGAATGACTACGCATTAGCCTTCCAAGGGGTTATAACCACGAGGAGGAGGTGTGATTTCTATATTTTATTGTTTAGAGACATGGCTTTTGTAACCAGTAAATTTAATTGATTTAGTATTTTGTAAATATTTATTTTTGTAATTGTAAATAGTTAATTTTTTGTAATTAGTGGAAACCATTTATTTTTGTAATGGTAAATCTTAAATGTATAATTAAAGTTTTTTGGGATGAGTGTGCATGTCAATGATGTTTTTGGGGATAAATAGAGTGGTTGTGTTTGTTCTCAAAGACAGGTATGGTTGTGTGGATGTATGACTACACAGAAAGATAGAGTGTAAAACAGCCTTACCTGCAGTAGTAGTAGTAGTAGTAGTAGTAGACCTCTGTGTTTTGCAAACACATCGACAGACTGTACCATTGCCATGGCCAAGCACTCACTATAACACCATTTACAAAAACTTAAAATGAAAAAATCATGTTTCACAAATATGAACTTTTGACATAAACAAAATAAAAATAATATGTGTAAACAACAAATTAGAAAATCCATGTTTCCATATCATGAAATTCAAAAACTTTAAACTGACATTTAAAAGAAATGCAAATGGAAAATTGACAAATTGTAATGTGTGAAATGTGAAAATGAACAAATGGCTATCATTATTTTAAAAAATTTAAAAACAAAAAACACCAAAAAACATGGTGCTGTATGGTTGAGGTGTGAATTAAACCCTCTTTCTTATTTTGGACCACCCGAGACTGAGTATACTTGTTTTAGTTCTCATTCCACTTTTAAAATATTGTGTTAAAGCTAGGAATTGAACCTAAGAGCTTGTAGGGGGAGACCAAGGTTAGAATATGTTAAACAGATAGTCTTGATTGAAGGGTGTGGTAGCTATATAGAAATGAAACGATTAGCTCGGGACAGGGGGCATTGAGATCTGCAGCAAACCAGTCAAAAGACTAGACTCAAACAACAACATGTAAGCTCACCAAAATAATGTTGTGTAACGGTAAATGTTAGTCAACGAACAGTAATGCATCACTAAAACCCATGACACGATACCTAAGAGCTTTTCTAAAATTATTTTAAAATGCCGTAACCCTATATTAAACACTAAGTTCACAAGACTCATAACTACAATGTTATGGTAAAACAAAACAAAATCTATATTTCAAAACAAGCAAGTGGTTTAGTCAATGTGTACTGGGAAAATTTTTGTAAACACTCAAGTCCACAAGACTAATTAAATTAGTAACTGTCAGGTTGGTCGAGTGGTTAAGGTGTTTAACTTAAGATCAAATTTTCTGTACAAGGAAGCAAGGATTCGAATCCCTTACCTGACCTAACTATTGCCTTAACATGGCTTGGCCTCACTGTATATTATGATACTCGGTACACAAACCATAGGCAAAGTGTATTGTTTAAGGCACTCTCTTTGTGAACATAGTCAGAGACTGTTGATGGTTAACAATTGCATTTATAGTGGGACATGGGGATAGCAATTAAGATAAACAGCCAATACCCACACAATATATATATATTTTTTACAATAGTTACACACTGAATACAACTTTTTATCTCTTTACCATTGTTTGATATAGATTTTAAACACAACGCTTGTTGTAGATCCTTTTATAACTTTCTCCAGGTACTCTTGTTCTTAAAAACTGGGGAAGCCGCAATGGTTTTATAGACATTAAACCCTCATCCTCTTTTTTTTCATCATCATCATCATTATAATTACTATCATCATAATTATTATAGTCACTGTCACCATCATTATCATCATCATCATCATCATCCTCAACATCACTAGAACTATCCAATTCCTATTTTTTTCCCTTTCAAAAGGGACCTCTTGAAGAGTGGGTGTTGCTTTTGATAGTGTTACGGGTTTTTTGAACGTTGACAACTGTCCTAACATGACTTTTTGAGGAGATAAATGTTTTTTCACAAAGAAGTCACTATGTTGAGTAACACTATGTTTTTGTAGGGCTTGGTTTTTCTTGTTCTTTTGATCATGTTTTGTTAACACTAACGGTGTTTCATTTGGTATACCACATTGATGAGTACCCACACTTAAGACCTCACCATGTTTACTTTTTAGATGACCTTGACATTTTGTTGTTCTTTGTTTTGAGCACTGCCAAATTTTGATGCCATTCGCATCTTCTCGCCATGATACAGTGCACGTGGTTTACCTTTATTGGTTATAGTATATTCCATAGTAGTAACTGACTTGAAAAGTTGATCTACCTACTACAAAGGTCAGAACAATTCTGGTGAAAGAGTGATTTTGTGTTGACGTTTTATATAGGATTATGTTGATGGCTTATGTTGATGGATTATGTTGGTGGCTTATGCTGATGGGTAATGTTGGTGGCTTATGTTGATGGCTTATGTTGGTGGCTTATACCGGTGGCTTATTTCGATGGCTCATGTTGATGGATTATGTTGGCTTATGTGGTGGCTTATATCGGTGGCTTATGTTGGTGGCTTATGTGGGTGGCTTATGTTGGTTGCTTATGTCGGTGAAAATTGATGTGATTGCAAATAATAAGGAACAATAGATATCGTTCACAAAATACATTAAAACTGATAATAAAAAACGATAAAACTGCGATTCTTAGATTCATTCCGCTTTATACCAATTAGTCTTGATAAGCTTGCTAGTAATATAAAATCAGATCCGTTTTGTGAAATTCAATGTGTCTTTCCAATAGAAGATGATTTTAATTTGATTCGTCAAAAAGGTATATTCCCTTATGAATATATTAACTGTATGGAACGTCTTGAGGAGTGTTCTTTACCACCAAAAGATGCATTTTACAGTTCCTTAAACACAAGTGATATCAGGGATCAGGAATATTTACATGCACAACGTGTATGGACATAGTTTGACATTCGAACCTTAGGTGAATTTTCAGACATATATTTAAAGACAGATGTGTTGTTATTAGCAGATGTTTTTGAAAATTTCCGGAATGTTTGAATGAAAACTTACGACCTTAACCCTTGTCAGTATTTTACTGCACCTGGGTTAAGTTTCAGTTCAATGTTGAAAAAAACGAAAGTAAATTTAGAATTGATGACTGATATAGACATGATTAATTTTATAAAATCATCAATTCGAGGTGGATTAAGTCAATGTAGTGGACGGTATTCTAAAGCGAATAATAAATACATGCCTAGTTATAACCCTTGCGAAGAGTTAAAGTATATTTTTTACCTTAATGCAAATAACCTATATGGTTGGGCTATAAGTCAATATCTACCACTGAAAGATTTTCGCTGGCTGACACAACCTGAAATTGATGTCTTACATGTTGACACTCTTAATGATGACGATGATAAAGGATATATTTTAGAGGTAAACCTTGAGTACCCTAAAGAGATACATGATCATCCTAATGATTTACCATTTTGTCCTGAGACTATGAAATCTCCATACATTACATCACGAACGAAAATGTTAATTGCTAATGTGAATGATAAATGTAAATATGTAATACATTATCAGCAAGGATTGAAATTAACCAAAATTCATCGCGTATTACAATTTCATTAGTCAGCATGGCTCAAACCGTATATTGATCCAAACAACAATTTAAGAACACTCCCAACAAATGCTTTTGAAAGAGATTTTTATAAACTCATGGCTGTTTACAAAAAAAATCATGAAAATGCTAAAAAGCAAGTTCAAGAAAACTATATTGCTGCTCAAGATAGTGCAGTGTTTGTTCAAAAGTACTTATCATGTCCTCAAAAAGTCATGTTAGGACAGTTGTCAACGTCTAAGAAACCCTCAACACTATCAAAGTCAACACAGACTTTGAAGAGGTCTCTGTGGATACCAACACTACTCACATTCATGAACCTTTTAGCTTTGCATATTATATTTAATGTAGTTATGATGACTCGTTAAATAAGTTTGAACTCTATAGAGGACCTGATGCACCAAAAGTTTTTATGGAAAGACTTGCAAACATGTCATCCGTATATCCTCTATTTTAAATACTATCATTCCAATGGAGCCACTAACATCATCACAGCAAATGAGTTTTAAAACTGAAACTAATTATGTTGTGTTACTTTAAGGCGACTATTTGTATTACAACTAAATCCTCATGAATAATTGAACAGCTGCGAAAGTTAGGTTTGCTTATTAAGTTGCTCGCACCATACCTTTTACCATCATTCTCCCACTTTGTTATCAGCTTTATATCAACTCGCTCATCAACATTCTCTATAGTCATTCCAAAAACACTATTATTCATGAGTTAGAAAAATCTCTTTCAAAAGCATTTGTTGGGAGTGTTCTTAAATTGTTGTTTAGATCAATATACGGTTTGAGCCATGCTGACTAATGAAATTGTAATACGCGATGAATTTCAATCCTTGCTGTAGACACTGTTTTAAGTTTTGATAATGTATTACATATTTACATTTATTATTCACATTAGCAATTAATATTTTCGTTCGTGATATAATGTATGGAGATTTCATAGTCTCAGGACAAAATGGTAAATCATTATGATGATCATGTATCTCTTTAGGGTACTCAAGGTTTACCTCTAAAATATATCCTTTATCATCGTCATCATTAAGAGTGTCAACATGTAAGACATCAATTTCAGGTTGTCAGCCAGCGAAAATCTTTCAGTGGTAGATATTGACTTATAGCCCAGCCATATTGGTTATTTGCATTAAGGTAAACAATATACTTTAACTATTCGCAAGGGTTATAATTAGGCATGTATTTATTATTCGCTTTAGAATACCGTCCACTACATTGACTTAATCCACCTCGAATTGATGATTTTATAAAATTAATCATGTCTATATCAGTCATCAATTCTAAATTTACTTTCGTTTTTTTTCAATCCAGGTGCAGTAAAATACTGACAAGGGTTAAGGTCGTAAGTTTTCATACAAACATTCGGAAATTTTCAAAAACATCTGCTCATAACAACACATCTGTCTTTAAATATATGTCTGAAAATTCACCTAAGGTTCGAATGTCAAACTATGTCCATACACGTTGTGCATGTAAATATTCCTGATCACTGATATCATTTGTGTTTAAGGAACTGTAAAATGCATCTTTTGGTGGTAAAGAACACTCCTCAAGACGTTCCACACAGTTAATATATTCATAAGGGAATATACCTTTTTGACGAATCAAATTTAAATCATCTTCTTTTGGAAAGACACGTTGAATTTCACAAAACTGATCTGATTTTAAATTGCAAGCAAGCTTATCATGACTAATTGGTATAAAGCGGAATGAATCTAAAAATCGCATTTTTATTGTTTTTTATTGTCAGTTTTAATGTATTTTGTGAACGATATCTATTGTTCCTTATTATTTGCAACCACATCAATTTTCACCGACATAAGCAACCAACATAAGCCACCCACATAAGCCACCAACATAAGCCACCGATATAAGCCACCACATAAGCCACCAACATAAGCCATCAACATAAGCCACCAACATAAGCCATCAACATAAGCCACCAACATAAGCCATCAACATAGTCCTATATAAAACGTCAACAAAAAATCAGTCTTTCACCAGAATTGTTCTGAACTTTGTAGTAGGTAGATCAACTTTGCAAGTCAGTTACTACTATGGAATATACGATAACCAATAAAGGTAAACCACGTGCACTGTATCATGGCGAGAAGATGCGAATGGCATCATATTTTGGCAGTGCTCAAAACAAAGAACAACAAAATGTCAAGGTCATCTAAAAAGTAAACATGGTGAGGTCTTAAGTGTGGGTACTCATCAATGTGGTATACCAAATGAAACACCGTTAGTGTTAACAAAACATGATCAAAAGAACAAGAAAAACCAAGCCCAACAAAAACATAGTGTTACTCAACATAGTGACTTCTTTGTGAAAAAACATTTATCTCCTCAAAAAGTCATGTTAGGACAGTTGTCAACGTTCAAAAAAACCGTAACACTATCAAAAGCAACACCCACTCTTCAAGAGGTCCCTTTTGAAAAGGAAAAAAATAGAAATTGGATAGTTCTAGTGATGTTGAGGATGATGATGATGATAATGATGGTGACAGTGACTATAATAGTTATGATGATAGTAATTATAATGATGATGATGATGAAAAAAAGAGGATGAGGGTTTAATGTCTATAAAACCATTGCGGCTTCCCCAGTTTTTAAGAACAAGAGTACCTGGAGAAAGTTATAAAAGGATCTACAACAAGCGTTGTGTTTAAAATCTATATCAAACAATGGTAAAGAGATAAAAAGTTGTATTCAGTGTGTAACTATTGTAAAAAATATATATATATATATATATATATATATATATATATATATATATATATATATATATTGTATGGGTATTGGCTGTTTATCTTAATTGCTATCCTCATGTCCCACTATAAATGCAATTGTTAACCATCAACAGTCTCTGACTATGTTCACAAAGAGAGTGCCTTAAACAATACACTTTGTCTATGGTTTGTGTACCGAGTATCATAATATACAGTGAGGCCAAGCCATGTTAAGGCAATAGTTAGGTCAGGTAAGGGATTCGAATCCTTGCTTCCTTGTACAGAAAATTTGATCTTAAGTTAAACACCTTAACCACTCGACCAACATGATAGTTACTTATCTAATTAGTCTTGTGGACTTGAGTGTTTACAAAACTTCTCCCAGTATACATTGACTAAACCACTTGCTTGTTTTGAAATATAGATTTTGTTTTGTTTTACCATAACATTGTAGTTATGAGTCTTGTGAACTTAGTGTTTAATATAGGGTTAAAGGCATTTTAAAATAATTTTAGAAAAGCTCTTAGGTATCGTGTCATGGGTTTTAGTGATGCATTACTGTTCGTCGACTAACATTTACCGTTACACAACATTATTTTGGTGAGCTTACATGTTGTTGTTTGAGTCTAGTCTTTTGACTGGTTTGCTGTAGATCTCAATGCCCCCTGTCCCGAGCTAATCGTTTCATTTCTATATAGCTACCACACCCTTCAATCAAGACTATCTGTTTAACATATTCTAACCTTGGTCTCCCCCTACAAGCTCTTAGGTTCAATTCCTAGCTTTAACACAATATTTTAAAAGTGGAATGAGAACTAAAACAAGTATACTCAGTCTCGGGTGGTCCAAAATAAGAAAGAGGGTTTGATTCACACCTCAACCATACAGCACCATGTTTTTTGGTGTTTTTTGTTTTTAATTTTTTTTAAAAATAATGATAGCCATTTGTTCATTTTCACATTTCACACATTACAATTTGTCAATTTTCCATTTGCATTTCTTTTAAATGTCAGTTTAAAGTTTTTGAATTTCATGATATGGAAACATGGATTTTCCAATTTGTTTTTTACACATTTTATTTTTATTTTGTTTATGTCAAAAGTTCATATTTGTGAAACATGATTTTTTTCATTTTAAGTTTTTGTAAATGGTGTTAAAGTGTGTGCTTGGCCGTGGCAATGGTACAGTCTGTCGATGTGTTTGCAAAACACAGAGGTCTACTACTACTACTACTACTACTACTACTACTACTACTACTGCAGGTAAGGCTGTTTTACACTCTCTCTTTCTGTGTAGTCATACATCCACACAACCATACCTGTCTTTGAGAACAACACAACCACTCTATTTATCCCCAAAAACATCATTGACATGCACACTCATCCCAAAGAACTTTAAATATACATTTAACATTTACCATTACAAAAATAAATGGTTTCCACTATTTACAAAAAATTAACTATTTACAATTACAAAAATAAATATTTACAAAATACTAAATCAATTAAATCTACTGGTTACAAAAGCCATGTCTCTAAACAATAAAATATAGAAATCACACCTCTTCCTCGTGGTTATAACCCCTTGGTAGGCTAATGCGTAGTCATTCGTCTGCACACATTTGTTATCCATCAAGGCAAAAGTGCATTTTCTCTGTTCCACAAGATACGAATTATGGTTGCTGGATTGTATCCTGCACCGTTTATGCGACATAGCTTTCCCAGTTCATGAAATATGTAGGTAGTTCAGTATATGTAGCTCTACATATGGCTTCCTTACAGTTTAGTGTGCGATAGGCAGCATTAACTGTATATCAAACCCAGTCCACCTTTGTATTTGTAATCCAAGTAATAATTTGAAAAGAGACAAGTATAATCGGTTTAAAACATTATCTCTGCTTTTTATATGTTTATGACATGCGTATTAACCTGAAATCAAACCCTAGTCCACTTTAGTGAAAGGCGGACAGCTTAACCACTGCGCCACCATGCCCTTCTTTCTTAGTTTGATTCGTTCCAGGCCTTAGAGCTGGAAATCGAATTAAAATCTCTAGTGCAAGAGGCACATGTGCTCGCCACTGCAGCACAAAATGGTTAGCTGGTAACATTAGACAACCGGAAATGATTGTATTTCTGTTAGCCAAGCATTTCTGTCATCTGCCTAAGTGTGAGCACTGTCAGCAAGACAGTTTAGTTTAGAACAAGCGCGCGCGCGTGTGTGTGAGTGTGTATAGATTATTAGCCTCAAGTATTTAAAGCTTGTTGTGTGTAGCGACCATCTTGTCCCAGTAACCACTGAGCAAGTTTTAACAGTCAACCCATAAAAACAGTATAGGTTAGTTGTGTGTGGTTCATGTACTCGTGTATGTGCATTAGCACCATGCACTATCTTTACCTTACCCTCTATAGGTAGAGTGTTATCCCTTTCCTTTCTGACATCACCAATTACCACATCCACCCACACGTTTTACACTTAAACCCTTGGCTTGTTCTTGATTAGGTTTGGTTCGGTTTAGTTGGGTTTGATTCAGCTTGGATCAGTTTAGTTCTATGTAGTCGGCATTTTGTGTTTTAGTTATCCTCTTTAACCAATCACTTAAAAATTGTCTACTCTTATTTCTTGAATCGATAAATCAGAGTTTGTGTACACCGTTTGTAATTTATTAACTCATACCTGCAACCTATACTCTCTCTGTACTGCAGTTTGATCTGAATACAAGTTCCAATGGTAAAAGACTTGTCAGTCACCATACATGTAGCCTACACTAATTCTTTCTCTACCTAGCTATGTTTCATCACTCATAGTAAACATCTCACATGTTCGTATCCGATTATTAGTTTATAATATCTCAGGTCAATGACCTTGCTGTTTTGGATTTTTGGGGTAAATTCATTGGTCATGGGAAAGGGTTAACCATTCTAAGTCCTATGACACCTCACTTGACCCTCTCTAATGATAAGTTTATAAAATCTTAGGTCAATGACCTTGCTGTTTTGGATCTTTTGGGTAAATTCGTAGGCTATGGAAAAGGGTTTTCCATCCTAAGTCTTGTGACAACTCACTTGTCCATTTCTGATTATTAGTTTATAAAATCTTAGGTCAATGACCTTGCTGTTTTGGGTCTTTTGGGGTAAATTCATTGATCATGGGAAAGGGTTGACCATTCTAAGTTCTATGACACCTCACTTAACCCTCTCTGATTATTAGTTAGCGAGATATTAACGAAAGTGCAGTTAGGCCCTTTTGACAAAAAATGAATAATACATTCAAGAAACAGGGCGTCACCTCAAGTCCAACGACCCCTCATACACGTCCCTAGCCTTCTTGGTTCATGAGATATTAATAAGCCAATGACCTATTAGTTTTGGATCCTTTGGTTAATTTGTTTAAAAATAAATCTATAAATCATTATTCAAAAAGCCCGCCCTCTTACAAAAACCCCAATTCCACTTTGTGTGGAACGAGTTTAATTTCATATTGGCATTCACCCTCTCACATGTTGCACATGGAAAGCGACTTTTACCTAAAAAATAATATTTCACCCCCTAGTAGCGGTAGGTTTCATATTGGGGTTGAAATAATTTGTCTAGAGGAACGGGGGCGTCAGCCTGAGGAATTTGACACCTGACATGACTTTCTACAATAATTCGTTCGGGGGATATCACCTGGTCACCATCTTGTGAGGAGGGTGAGGAAGAGGAGGTATTAGAACTCTCCCAAAACCTCTCCTCATGAGGCCAATTTGAGAAGAGGTGGCTCGATTTCCTCACCAGCCATCCTCGAACTGTTTTTTTCAAGGTTTCCTACTTTTACATCAGGCCAACACGGGGATGGTTTCTAACTTTAGGGCTCAACTGCCTTCTTCCCAGTACTAGACTTGATTCCAAATACACTATTTAATACAGATATCAGAATGCACAGGTTATCAGAAAATTTCAAACAAACAAAAGACAAACCATGACCACGATGTACAAGCTCCTAAAATGAAACTACAGAAATGTCCAAACGTACAAAATAGGTTTTAAGGTGGAATCGTTTATGCAGCTTATCGAAAGGTTAAGAATTCTTTCGGTTGAAGATGGCTAAGTGCCCTAATATTAGTCACTGAGGTGAAACCCTGTAATAGGTATAGAATATAAAGTAGACTGATGAAAAGAACACATAGAGCGTTTGTATAGGACTAAGGCTTTCAAGGATAATGAAATGAGAAATGAGAGGAAATTGCTGAGCATAAGAGATTTATTCTTGAAATCAGAATTGGTTGGCCACTACAAGACCTTCATAGATAGGAACTATCAGATATGGGTTATGAATAGAGCTAGGAATTTTAGGTGCTGCACCTTAATTATTTTTTTTGCTATTAACATGCCCAATTTTGATTGCAAAGAAAATATTAAATTAACATCCTTAACTCGGTTTTGGTTGCACCTTTTTGCACCTTTTCCCAATGCAAGTACCTTTTTGCACCTTTTCTTAATGTCAATACCTTTTTCCATATTTTATTCCAAAATAAATTAAAAACGAACGTTACTATAAATAAAGGCGAGGAAATGGAGAGGATTTCACCTGTAAAGCTTGGTTCTACTTAGTTCCTCAGTTCGACGCTAGGATCGCAGGCTCCCGATACCGTACTATTCGCGCTCTAAGCATGAAATTGGTATGTGATTGTTGAACTATTAGCTTACCGTCCTTGATAGTATTATTTATTACGTAGGCGACACGACATGTCAGATTATGCTTTGACTGTGTGTGGGTCTGCCATTGTCCTGTGTTGTCAGAATCAGTAATCATAATCAAGTTTGCCTAAACAGAAAGTGAACGCCGGGAAAATACGTGATATTGCGATGCAGTTTAGTGCAGATGGTATTCAGAGCGACGCACAGTGATCCTTTTAGCATATCTGGCCGCGCACAATTCCTTTGCATAAGGAAATGGTCTATAACCCTAAAAATAACTGTTCAAAAGTATGTTAAACATTTTCCTTATTCTTATTTATAAGAATTGAGGTTGATCTTGTCTTAATAATAACAATAGTATTAATAATATTAATGATGTTCGACTGGATGAAGGCTTTCCTTAATGCTTCTGAGCTAAGGTGATTTTGTGACTACAGGTTTTTGAAAAATACTCCAGATTAAATGAAATCAGCAACAATTTGTATGCTATGTTGGACTCCTAGCTTCATACAATCTATAGTTATTTATAACTATTACAGATAGTATGCCACAATAGGTTAATTTTCATTTGAGAATGCACTACATTACAAAATAGTATTTGATGTGTAGGTACAGTAATAACAATTGAACTATTTTAGTAACCATAACAAATTACTGCCATGAATACACAAAACATATTTAATCTCCCTTGTCCTCACAATCTCTATATCTCTGGTCAACACAGTAATAAATTAACTTGTCCCGAAATGCGATTTCATGAGTCAGGCGAAACTCATGCCGTTCCTTCCATCTGGTTCTTATCACAGTTAAACGTGTGGTGCAACGAAGCACTTAAGAAGGGAAGGAATTAATTAACACAATATATGATCTTTCAGGGGTGTACAGAATTAAACTGAAGTATCACACATCTATTCGATTAAAGAAAAATTATGACGTCAAAAAAGTAATAATGTATACAAATATTGCACTACGTAATAAATAAAATATTTTTATATTATTCTTTAAACCATACTAGTCCATATCTCTATACTGTTTCTGATGCCGGATCTTGTAGTAAACTTAGAACCTTAGAAGGAATTGGGTCGTTTGTCTTTTGTGGCTTTCTTCCCAGGCTACTTTCTAGTGGATCGGATGACACCAAGAGCATATTCAGCTCATCTTCCATTGTTTGCTTCCTTGAACATTTTCTCGTATTCCTTCTAAGATTCACTACAATCTACGAAGGATTTAGAAGGACGACCCACATTACTTGAGGAATCTTCATCCTGTATTCTCTCTCCATATAGTGCAATGTTCCCTTCCAGTCAATTTTTATTTTGCGACTGAAACTTGCTTAATGTCCTGTTACTTGCAACCTACTTTTTTTCTTAATGGCGCGGAAAAATGAATACGTTTCTAACAATATATTTAATATACTGTCCGAGGGTTTTCAGATTAGTATATTCTATCAAATATTTTAGTAAGAAATCACTTTCTTTAACTTTCCCACTTGCATGGCGCCAAACATCGAAAAGAGCTTTCCGCGAAATTCCTTCCGACAGCACTAAAAGGAGAAAAAATGCCAAAGTTGCAAAAAGTAGCAAACAGTTTTTCAACAGACAACACAATAGGGTATAGGCTATAGTCTAAAGTGAAGAATTTCTACAATGGTTGAAAATTGCAAATTTCCGGGTCTAAAAACCCATAGAAGAAGGATAAAATATATTTTAAAAGTCACTATTTTCAAACGTTTATCACATAAACACAGCATTTGTGTACGATTTTGCAAATTTAATTAAGAAAGAGCATACCTTGGTCTGCCATATCCAGTGGCAAACGATGAAGGTAGCTCAACAAACACGTCTTTACAAGCACAAGATTAAAACACTAATAATCAGCTCCACTTCTAGCTGAGGACGCGATAAGAAACATTCTACTTCAGTGGTCTCTAACTCTCCAGGGGGTTAAGAAATATGACATATAGGCACAGTTCTGAGGTCAACGGACATTACGGATACTAAAAACGTCATAAATCATGAAAATACATAACATTTATTTTTTACATTTTGAACGCCCAGATAGTGAAAAAGGACCACTGTGAAACGGGTTTGTTCTGCGTTGTATCGTTTGTGGTATATCAATTCATGAAAAACACCAACGTATTCTTGTTGCGCAGCATATATGTAGCACAAAACATGTGAAGAATAAGGAACTACAATATAGTAAAGTTGGAGTTCGACAACAATTGATTGTTGAAGCAATGGCTTCTTCAAATTCAAGAAACAAAATTGATTTTTTTAACCGAAACAGCAAAATCATTTGTGGCATGTGGTATTCCTGTTTCAAAGCTTAACTATCCTATTATGAAAACGTATTTGGAGAAATATACCGCGATGTCGGTTCCAGATGAGAGCACCGTATGAAAATCATATCTCCAGCCTCTGCATGAAGAAAAATTACAACAGATGGGCAAGTAATAGCTGAAAATCCAGTATATTTTGTACTAGATGAAACAACCGATAGGCAAAACAGATATGTTCTAATCATTTTAGTAGCACCCCTAAATGGACAGGAAGTGAAACCCATGCTGTTAAAAATGTAATTTCTTAATAAAACAAACAATGCCACTGTAATGCAAAGTTTCAATGATGCGTGTGTTGTATTGTAGCCTGAAGGAATACAGTATGTTCGAGTGTGGCTAGTACTTACGTATCAAGCATCTTACATATTGGCATTTGCCAACCTGAAACCTATGTACTGTAATTTAAAAGCACGTGACCTGCATTGCACATGCGTTGCATCGAGTTTGTGAAGCACTAAAAGATGAATATTCATATGCAAACACATATCTGTCTTGCATTATGAAATTGCTAAACAAGGCTCCTGCTAGGATACAAACGTATGTTGAAATTACAGGACTTCCTCTTCCAACTTCTCCAATTCTATCTAGATGGGGTACTTGGGTAAAGGCTGCAGTATTTATTTGTATCCATTTTAACGCTATATGTGATTTCTTAGATGTTATACCATATGATTCATCAGCTGTGAAAAGGGCCAAAGAACTAGCTCGTAAACAGGAGTTACAAGATGAACTTTATAGTGTGCACGGTTACTCTTTCCTGACAACTGCCATTACAAAATTGGAGGAGCAGTGTCCTCAGAAAGAACAATAGGCTCTTCTGATGGATGTGAAGGAAGTACTGGAGGGTACTGCAAAGCAGGTACTAGAGCAGAGCTTAGCCAAAAACCCTGATATTGAATATGTTGCAACAAACAGGGATTTAAATTATCGACCGCAAACAAAATATGCACCCTTTGTATCTGTTGACGTTCAACATTCCTTTTCTACGTATAAGTATTTACTTAGTGACCGGAGATGCAGCCTCACTGAAAATAATATTGAAATGTTAATTGTTATTTGTTTTAACAGTTGGCTGGACATGTGATTTTAATAATGTCTGGGACTTGTTTTATGCAGATTTTAATACATTATGAGGGAATTCTGTGTCTATAAAATGTAAAACGAGTGTTGATGATGTTTGTATGAATATTAATATATAAAATGTGCACCTTTTTGCACCTTTTTCTATTAAATTAAAAGTCCTCTCGGCACGCCGGAAGGCGGAGGTAGATTTCACCGGAGAAACTTGGGGATATGCGAAAATAGGCAGAATATGCAGATTTTCGTAGAAGGATCAGACCTCATTTATTGCGAGAAGGTATTTTATAATTGGAGCTTAATTAACTTTGTTTTTCGTCATGTTATGCTTATTTTAAACATTTTATTGTCTTATGGAAACGGTAACCTTCTTGTCATTTGGGGTTAATTTTTATACTTGTGGTCACACTGTGCTTATGCAAGGTTTCGACACTGATGTGTAACTATGTAACGGTCTGTTACTTCTTCACGCAAAATTATATCTCCCGCAGAGATTTTGGTTGGTTCCTCAGTTTAGGGACTGCGACAACGCGGTCATGTAACCCCGTGTACTTTGGGATGGCTGTATTAGTTTGTAATTCAGGTAAGGACTGCATACGGTCAATTTCAAGCAGTAGTTCCTAATGTTGCTACCAGGTACTACCGTCAACGACACCTAGCTGTGAACTTGGCTACTAGATGCCACCGCAACCAGCAACTCGCAACGAACGTTGGAACTTCCCCTCCAAAGGCAAGGATACTGAGGGATTTTTGTGCTCTTAGAAAATCCGACGACTTCGGCCGGCTTTGAACTCGCGACCTTGGGCATAGACATTCAGCATGCTACCAGTTACGTCACCGAAGCCGCTTCACACTTGGTCAGATGGAAATCTGAATCTGATCTCGTGCAAGTGCGTTATCTTGGCAACGTCTGATGGCTCATCCCTCATCAATTTAGTAGTGTTGCCATGGCAACCACTGGTAGCTCTTGGCATTTTCTTATAATTCCGAAATTATTTTTCTCATCCTCTGGCATAATGGTGGGTCATATCAAAAATTCTTTCAGACAAACGTTTTAGGTAATTATTAGGGGAATATTGTCCATTTTGTACGGTTTTGATATTGTGCCTATTAAGAGATATATGATTAATGTTTCCCGAAAAACCCACTTTTTCCCACCCCTTTGGTCAATGGTTGGTGCTATAAAAAACTCTTCAAGCATAAATTTTTGGGCTTTATCCGACACATAGTATGAACGTTGAACGGATTCGATATTTCACATATTAAGAGAGTTATAGCAATATTTCACTTTTTCGAAAAAAAAAAAAAGCCCCCCATTTTCACCCCCTTCGACCGATTTAGCCCAGTAACGAACTCGACCGAGATTTTATAGGTATACATATTCGGTAAAAAATTCAAAGTGATTGGTGCAAAATTACGGCAGTTATCGTGTCCACAATAAACTGATATATATATACATATACATACTTAAATTATATATAACTTTTGAACTGACGGTGGTTTTGGGGTCTGGGGGATGTGAAACGCGAAGATATGTCGAAATTTTCCGGAAGTCGAAACATGGTATCCATTGCAATAGTTAGCTTTCTAATGAAATCTACCTCTGGTGGGTTCCTCAGTTTAGGGGCTGCGACAACGCGGTCATCTAACCCCGTGTACTTTGGGTGAGCGTAGAATCTGTCTGATAAACGGTGTGAATTGTAATGGCTGTATTAGTCTTAATTCAGGTAAGGACTGCAGACGGTCAATTTCAAGCAGTAGTTCCTAATGTTGCTACTAGGTACTACCGTCAACGACACCTAGCTGTGAACTTGGGTACTAGATGCCACCCCAACCAGCAACTCGCAACGAACGTTGGAACTTCCCCTCCAAAGGAAAGCATACTGAGGGATTTTTGCGCTCTTAGAAAATCCGACGACTTCGGCCGGCTTTGAAACCGCGACATTGGGCATAGGCATTCGGCATGCTACCAGTTACGTCACCGAAGCCGCTTCCCACTTAGTCAGGCGGCTTCGGTGGCGTAGTCGGTAGCATGCTGAGCTTCTATGCCCAAGATAACGGGTTCAAACCCGGCCGAAGCCGTCGGATTTTTTAAGAGCGTTAAAAATCCCTCAGTATGCCTTCCTTCGGAGGGGAAGTAAAACCGGTGGTCCCATGTCATAGATTTATGGCATGTTAAAGATCCTTCCACTAATTGCACCTGTGTGAAGCTAAATTGGATAGGTTAAGAATGTAAACAACGCTCTTAGGTTTCTAGGTTCCTTGCCAAGAGCCGACTGCGGCGGCGTTCTAGTAGCTCAGTTCTGAACTTGGCCTAGTAGTCGTTGACAGTGGCGCTTGGCGGCAAAAGTAGGAACTATCTGAAAAATTCTTAGTTGCAGTACTCAAATTAACAAACAGATAGCACACACTAATACAGTCATCACAATTAACACCGGTTATCAGACAGATTCTACACACACCCAAAGTACACGGGGCTACATGACCGCGTTGTCGCAGCCCCTAAACTTAAGAACCAACCAACCACTTAGATGGAAATACTGAATCTGATCTCGTGCAAGAGCGTTATCATGACAACGTATGATGGCTCATGCCTCATCAATTTAGTAGTGTTGCCATGGCAACCTCTGATAGCTCTTGGCATTTTCTTATAATTCCGAAATCATTTTTCTCGTCCCTTGGCGTAATGGTGGGTCATATCAAAAATTCTTTCAGACAAATGTTTTAGGTAATTATTAGAGGAATATTGTCCATTTTGTACGGTTTTGATATAGTGCCTATTAAGAGAGATATGATTAATGTTTCCCGAAAACCCCACTTTTTCCCACCCCTTTGGTCAATGGTTGGTGCTATAAAAAAAACTCTTCAAACATAAATTTTTGGGATTTATCCGACACATAGTATGAACGTTGAACGGATTCGATATTTCACATATTAAGAGAGTTATAGCAATATTTCACTTTTTCGAAAAAAAAAACCCATTTTCACCCCCTTCGACCGATTTAGCCCAGTAACGAACTCGACCGAGATTTTATAGGTATACATATTCGGTAGAAAATTCAAAGTGATTGGTGCAAAATTACGGCAGTTATCGTGTCCACAAGAAACTGATATACATATATATATACATATATATATATATACATACATAAATTATATATAAACTTTTGAACTGACGGTGGTTTTGGGGTCTGGGGGATGTGAAACGCGAAGATATGTCGAAATTTTCCGGAAGTCGAAACATGAGACCCATTGCAATAGTTAGCTTTCTAATGAAATCTACCTAATAGCACCTTTTTTTTGCACCTTTTTAACCAAAATTTTGCACCTAAAAATCCTAGCTCTAGTTATGGACCGGCTGAGTTGCTAAAATTCATAGGGGCTGAAGATCTGTTCAGTTTATTTTGTTTATTAATACTTTGGATCTTTGACAGGTATGTAAAGGGTCATAAATATTTTTATCGAACAGTATGCCACTATCTCTATACTCAAGAAAGCAGGAGCTGACAGATGGAAAGGTGTTCCTACATTAAATGTGATGAAACAAGCTTCGAAGTTCTTATTAGGATTATAAACAAGTGGATGGGATGACAGCGGACTTAGGTAAAGACAAGTCGGTTAACCAAAATCTTGGGAACAAGGAGGTTGTATTAAATATTAGATTGTTATTTGAAGGTAGAGTAAAGATCGAGAAGAAAACGTTCCTGGCATATTTAATATAATTAAAGCTGGTGATAATGTTGATTGGAGATATTGTTTGACAGTTTGAAAAGTATTGGAATAAAATTCAATGATCTGAGTGTGTCTACAACCAGCTGGTATTGATTAGATTCGACAGACAAGAGAGAGAGACTAGTATTTAGAATCATATAAGGTAAGACTTAATTTTATCATTCATACTTTTCAATCCGTACATATGGCAAGTAACGAAGAAAGCGGCAAAGAAATTTAATGTGGAATTAAAGATGAAGTTAAAGTACTTTCCAATCAAGCATTTACTAACGACATTGCCATCTTAGCCTCATCGTCGGATAATTTGAACATGTTTCTAAACGGTGTGTACTAGGTGTTGAGAAAGGATTTCATAATGAAATCATGGTATTTGAAACACAATAATTGGAATGCAGCAGGGGGATATAAAAAAGTATTGACATCGATTGGCTGTTGAAACGCTAAGAGACGTTGGTGACTCCAACTTGGGCACAAAGTGCATAAAATGAAATCTCTTACTCTATTTCATCACTTTTAGAATATTGTTCCAGGTTTGACAAACCTTTGAAATACTTGTCAGATATTTCGATACATTGAATGTAACATATCGATTATTAATATACAATAGCAGTATGCAAACTGTAAATTTGTTGATGTCTAAGTACAGGTCGAGATATGTAGTAGTTGGGTGGAAAATTGCTCATTTAATATTCCCAGCTACAGTACGAGGTTAGACGGGAGTCACATGGGGTGAGCCAAGAGTTGATAAATGTGCTTTATATGGAGTGTTTAATTTTAAAGAGATACCACTTTCTGTCTATTATAACAAGCTACCGTTATATATAGTATCTGCTATTTTCCTGGACTTAAATCTAATCACTTCACCTCTACACAATTTATGTAGCCTTAAAAAATTATACATCCCCGATGTATTCAACAGTGAAGCATAATAGCCCAAATGGTTTTGAAATCACAAGATTTGGATATCCAAAATTCCCACTTAAATCCATAAGCCAGAATGGCTATTCTGTAGGAAATATAGTATGGATTGTTCTGTGAACTGTAAGAACACGCACTTCCTAATTCAGATGGATTTCAGTTATCCAGATTCTATTAAATAGTCATATCCTCGTACAGCCATGTTGTCAAGGCGGCCGAGTGTGGTGTAAAATTAATTTGAACATATGCACTGGCAGTATGAATCAGCAAATAATTTCCATCACTATTCAATAATTTCAATTATTTGACTGATCAAGGACCAAGTTTACTTTCGGCAAACAGCATGAGTTGGTAGAAATAGTTACCCGTTTTCATATATAATCAGTACTTTTGAAATAGATACGGATTTCATATTTATCAAGGAATACTGTGACTCCCAATATTCAGATTGTATGAAAAACTTAGCATCGAATATTGGAAATGAGATCTGTTGCAGGTACTAAATAAGGACAGTTTCCCAGGTAGTGATATTAATGAATGTTGTTCCAGTTATCATTCTTTATGTTAGATCACTGGATTTTGAAAGTTTTATTTTTTTCTTGGATAATTCAACATAATTAATAGTGTACGGCATTATATTAATACAAATGATTTCAGGCTGATATATCCTGATGTTTCGAATCCTGCTGTAAGGAAGATATACGATTTATGTAATACTAGAGACGATAATACTAGCATTGTATCTGAAAGAAAATTTACAATTCAACAAAATTTGAGGACTAACCTGCTTATAATAAATTTATTAAAGCACAAAATATGCAGTATGAAATTACAACTAGTTTGAACAGAACTGAGACAGAGATAACCTCCTCTGCCCACACCACATCACGTGGTATCGATCACATCTTCTACCACATAGGGCACATACACAATTTAAGTCTGGCTGATGAAATCTTCTGTTATTACACACTTTGAAGTGGAAACCATGTACCGAGAATCTCGTTACCAGGTGCCTCAGCTCGTAGGAGCTCTCTGTCCAGTCCCGTGATGTCATCGCATCAGTCGCGTAAAATTCTTGCCAGATGCTATCTTTCTTAGACTTCATTTCCTGAACTAGTGTCTCAAAACCATGTGTTGTTGGCAAAAGCATCTGCAGTCTCAGTTCTTCAACAAAGGGGAGCTCACTTGAGAGTTCATAAACCAAACGAGAAAGAGTAAATCGGGAGAGGCATAAGACTTTCTTTAGGTAGACAGCCTTGACCTTCTCTATCTCCACTAGATGCTTGTACTTTAGGTGGGACCAAATGTTTTCCAGACCATATGTAATTATCGGGGCGATTTTCAGCCAGAAGAGTTTCATTGCAGTCTTTAAGGAGAGTGTTCTGAGATGCCGTATGTCACTCATGGCCTTTATAGCCGCGTTTGATCTGTCCATGATGTGGATTGAGAAAACGTTGCCATGCATCTGAAAAGTCACCCCAAGATAGTTGAAGTGTGTCACACACGCCAGTGGTTTATCTCCGTAAAGAATTGTTGCTACTCTTCCTCCTTTCCGAAAAGACATGGAAACTGTCTTCTTCTCATTCAACTGAAGTTCATTTGATTTCGCCCACTCCGTCACTTTATTAAAAGCCTGTTGCAGCGCCACTTCACTGGTTGCCGTTAGGACCATGTCATCTGCGTAGATATATAACTTCACGTTTGAGGGTAATACTTGTACAACATCTGCCGTGGCAATAATAAAAAGAATAGGGCTGAGGGGATCCCCTTGCACAACTCCTATTGTATGTCGTATTTCCTTCTATTTCGCGATTTCATCCGAAATAACAACGAAATTTTCACTCAGTAACGACCGAACGAGCCTCACCAAATAGTTTTCTGTACCTATTAAGTTTTCTAACTTCCTCACTAGTAATTGCCTATTGATTGTATCGAAGGCCTCCTGCTTATCCATAGTGGTGAGAAGCCTTATTTTTGTAGAATATGTGACTCCATGTATCTTTCGTCAAGTTCTTTGAAGAGACACATGATAACCCATAGCGGTCAGAAGGCAAACTCGTGTACCACATGTGAAGCAAAATTTGCCTACAAATATGATTTGAAGCAACACATGTTATTCCATACTGGTCAGATGCCATTCTCGTGTAGCAAATGGGTTGTGAAATTCTCCTGTGAAGGGCATTTGAAGACACACCTATAAACTCATAGTGATGCCAAACCGTACTTATGTTTTATTTGCGATGTCCGCTTTTATGATAGAGGGTCTTTAAAACTTCATATGGTAACCCATAAGAGAATGAGGGCATTCTCGTGTAGCATATGCGAAGCCAAATTTTCCCGCAAAGATAATTTGAAGTCGCGCCTCTTAACCCATAGCAGTATGAAGTCTAGCAGTATGAAGCCATACTCGTGTACCACATGTAAATGCAAATTTGAAGACAAAAATGTTTTTAAGCGACACATGATAACCCACAGTCTTGAAAAACCATTCCCATGTAGCATATGCGAAGCAAGATTTAGTCATAGGGGCCATTTGAACGTACATATGGTAATTCATAGTGATGAGAAGCCGTACTGCTGTGGTTTATGCGAAGCCAAATTTACCCAGAAGCAGAATTTGAGGAAACACATGATAATCCATAGTGGTGAGAAGCCTTACTCGTGTACCACGTGCGAAACCAAATTTGGCCTCAAAAATTCCTTGAAGCGACATATTTTAACCCATAGTGGTGAGAAGCGAAGCTCATGTAGCATATGCGAAGCCAAATTTGCTGGCAAAAACACGTTGAAGAAACACATGTCAGTCCATTGTGGCAAGAAGCCAAGCTCGGAAATGCCAAACCAAATTCGCTCGCACATTTGAAGATACACGTTAACCCATATCTGTGCAGCATATGTGAAGCCAAATTTGCTTATATGGGATATTTGAAGGGAATGTATTTGTAAGCACAAGTGTTAATGCATTGCTGCAAAAAGAGAATTTGTTAACAGGAAACCTACGTGAGGCCCATAGCGATGAGGAACTATACGAATGTGTGTATTAAAATGTATTCAGAAGAGGCATTAATTAATTGATTGACCTCCAAAGGGTTAAGATTTAACGAAAGCCATCTTATCCCATTGATCGAAGCAATTAATGAGTGAATATGCTAAAATTACCAAGCCAAGTTTAGTGAAAGTACAAGTGTTACAAATTATCTCCCACCCTTATTTTTCAAGATAGTGTGTTGATATTTTTTTCTAGCGGGTAAACGTATTATTCACATACTACAGTAGATAAATAATTACTATTTTGCTTCATTTGTGTATTAGAAAATTAATTGGAAATCTTTATAAAAATTTCATTGCCTACACAATCTAAATAGTAAAATTTGTGATATAATACATGTTCATGCTTGTTAAATTGTTGGAGTAATTCAATCAAATAGGTATCGATTACGATCAATTTCTACAAAAAATATCCGTGTACAGTCCTCCAGCATTAGGTGGATTGTCGTCAGTAAAATCAAAGTCGTCGCCTTTAGTTGTAAATACAATCTCAAACAATTCACTCAGCCCTGAAGCCTTATGTATTTCCCCTTCGCTGAAAGGGGCACGTATTGTGCCTTTTTAGACCGAAGTCAAACAAACACATCTGCATATTATCGAAGTCAGTTTAGCACGAGCTCAAATATATCATGGTCTACCTGGGCGCAAACTAAACTAAATGCTGGATTCACTTATCTCGATAATATGCAAACATGGACAAGAGAAAGTAGAAATAAAAATAGCTCATTTTTTAAAATTCATTTTATCTTAAATTTAAGTTAAATGTGAAGTTGAATCTCAATCAAAAAATCAATTAACTCCCACATAACAAAAAGAACATAAGATATCAATACTTGGGAACAATCATGTTTCCCACATGTGGTATTTCTCAAACTTATTTGGATTGTAGTTCTTCACTCATCAATATCCAGAAAATTTGGTAATCCATTCGGGAATCATTTATCACACTATTCACACTTTTAATTAATATCAGCTGGTTCAGAATAAATAATCAGTTCGTCTGACCCCTGTGTTTGAATATTTACATATTATCACAGTTATCTAAAAATCATTTCCAAAATAATCAACGTCACTTTTCAAAATATCATTCAATGCAAAATGTTCATCATCTTGACTTCGATCTTATCTCAGAATTAGATTTCATTTATCATAAGCAGATAAATATCTACGAATTCATAGATATCTGAAATTTCTAACATTTTAAACCACACTATTTCTATTTTCATATTTTTATAACTGGAAATAAAAATCTCGATGTCTGTTGTTAAATATGGTAAGAATTATTCCTGTCTGTAGTATTTCTCAATTTCTGATTCATCTGTTTCCAATATCAAGATTTGTATAACATCGTTTTCAAATATTAATATTGTTCTATCTACAACTCTTATTTCAAATAATTTTCATCATAAATTCTTTATTAAATCTTTCAAATGTCATTCCTGATGTAATTTCATTTAATTTCAAGTAACTCGTATTTTTCATAAATAAATTCTACATAAACAACTTTTTTAATTACACATTAATTTATTCTCGTAATTGTAATTTTAATTATCCAATCCTAAGGAATTATTATTATTATTATTATTGTTATTATTATTATTATTCTTCGTCGCGAATGGGTCTCTTAGGACCACGCGGAATCAACAATGGTTAGCCTTTCTTGCAGCCCAGTACTCCTTCATACGCAACGAACGGGTTTGCTTCCGTTGTGCAGACCAGATATGGTGGTATGGCCGTCTTTCTTCATCCTCGAAACCCCGTGTGAGTGCAAGTGTTCTGATGACATTTCGGTCTAGGAGATTGGACGATCCTAATTCTTGCAAATCTTTTTCAGTCTGTTTGTACCAATTTGATCTAGTTGTTTTGTTTTTCAAGTATGTGTGAATTTTGTGAGTTAGTCTATTTGGGTCCATTCTTTCCAGGTGCCCCAAGAATTGGATTCGTCGCATACGCATTTTGTCTGTGATTTTAGAGATGGTTTTATATATTTCAGCATTTGGCTTTGGAAGATGAACACCATCTTTGATTCTCGGCCCTAAGATTTTCCTCATTATTTTACGTTCCTTCACTTCCAACTGATCTCGAAGTGTTCTATGTTGAAGAGTGAGAGTTTCTGAAGCGTAGAGAGCATCGGGCCCGATCACTGTTGTATAATGTTGAATTTTGCATTTCCAGGAAAGACTCTTTTTGTTGTAAGTATTTTTCGTTAACTGAAAAGCAGTTTCCATTTTTTGAATTCTTGTTGTAATGGACCTCTTTTCATTACAATTGTCGGTAATCCATCCACCCAAATATTTAAATTCCTTCACACGAGATATATGGTCAGTACCAATTTCAATTTCAGATGGGGCATTCTTTATATCTGTCATAAATTTTGTTTTATCAAATGAGATTTGCAATCCAATTTTCTTTGCTTGTTCTTGTAGAAGTTCACGTTGGTATTGCGCATCAGAGATGTTTTGGGCAATTAATGCCATGTCATCAGCAAATGCCAAACAGTCTAATTCTATGCCTTTAAGTTTTGGTCCTATCCTATGCGTCGGTGCACCTGCTTTTCGCCATTCTCGTACAACCTTCTCTAGTGCACAATTGAAAAGCAACGGGGACAATCCATCTCCTTGTCGGACTCCTGTGTCAATGGGGAATTCTCTGCTCAGTTCTCCCATAAATTTAACCTTAGATTTGGTTTCCATGAGTGTTTCCTTAATAATATTTGTTGTCTTTTGATCTAATCCAAATTCTTTGAGTATTTTGAAAAGGGATTCACGGTCGATGCTATCATACGCCTTTTGGAAGTCAACAAATGTAATGACATAGTGTTTGTTCGATGTATTGCGGAAATATTTCATTGAGTTTTTTAAATTGATAATTTGTTCCACACACGACCTGACCTGCCTTTCCTGAAGCCACCTTGGTATTCGCCGATTACTGGATCCAATTGAATTTCTGCACGATTCAGGAGAGCTTTAGACAAAACTTTGTATGTTATGGATAGTAATGAAATTCCACGATAATTGTTGGGATCCGTCCGATTTCCTTTTTTGTGCAAGGGATGTATGAGTGCCATCTTCCAGTCAGCGGGGATTTTTTCAGTTCGCCAAACTTCTTCTAAAATTTCTTGGAGTTTTACAATGAGATTTTCTCCTGCATTTTTCCACAACTCGGCAACAATTTGGTCTTCCCCCGACGCTTTGTTGTTTTTCAATGATTTAATTATCTCTCTTATTTCCTGAACGTTGGGTGGATACGAATCTTGGTTTTGTTGCGTGTGAATAAAAGTGAATGTTTCTTGAGGTTTCTCACAATTGAGCAATACCGAAAAGTAGTTTGCAAGGATTTCACAGTTTTCTGTGTTACTATGAGCAATATCCCCATGTTCATTTTTGAATTGAAGTGATGGAGGGGAATATTTAGTGAGCTTCTGGCGAAAAGTTCTATAGTAGTTTCTAGAATTATGTTGTTTGAAGTCAGCTTCTATTTCTTGTAATATTTTGTTGTCATTCTGCTTGCGAATTCTTCGTATTGATTTTGTGACTGTTCTTCTGACATCCTTGAGATCTTGCAGAGTCTTAGGAGTTTTGTTGCAAGACCAATTGTGCCATGCCTGTTGCCTGAGCCTTACAAGGTCATCACATTCGGCTGTCCACCACGGATGTTTGCGTGTTCTCATGTGTGGTGCTATTTTCTCGGCTGTTTTTATTAATCCTGCTTGGAGCTGTTGCCAGTTTTGTGGATTCAATTGTTGAGTCTCGTTTTTAAATTTATCATTACCTTGAATATTTTGAACATCATATTTACGGGGTGGGATTTTCTGAGAGAATCGCCTTTTCTCTGGAATAATATTTAATGAAAATTTTGTAGGGTAATGGTCAGAATCCAGAGCTAACCCCTTAAGGACTTTAAGTTTCATTATTTCGAGAGTATTTACTCTGGAGATCAGCACATGGTCCAATTGATATTCTCCTAACAGTGGGTTAGGTGACACCCACGTCTTGGACTGAGAGGTTTTCTTTTTGAAAAATGTTGATTTGAAGAATAAGTCATGGTTCTTGCAGATTTTAAGAAGACGCATACCATTCCGATTGGTCTGATTATGTCCTGACCATTTACCTACCCAATATCTATATTTCTTTTCTTTGCCAATTTGGGCATTAAAATCACCCATAAGTATTTTAACATGATTCCTCGGGATTCTTTGAAGTATATCATCTAATTGGTTCCAAAATTCTTCGACTATTCCTACAGCCTTTCTGTTGGTGATATTAGTTGGGGCATGTCCATTAATGAGAGTGTAAATTTTGTTTGCTGATTTTATTGTCATGGTGGAGAGACGACCGGAGGGAGAGTGGAAGGTTGTAACTGAATCAAGTAAGGAATGATGGACTATAAATCCAGTACCAAATTGTGGGCAATTTTTCATAGCTCGTTCTCCTGGCTTCCCTTTGTAAATCCTGTAACCTTCAGAATTGAAAGGATATTCATCTGTAAATCTAGATTCTTGAAAAGCAATAATCTTGAGTTTACGTTCTCGTGATTTGTCTAAAATATATTTGAGTTTCCCCATCTTCAAGAGAGAATTTACGTTAAACGTCATTAGCCAAATCTTTGATTTAGGTTTAATTTTCTTACGGGGTGTCGAGGCACTCCGACTTACCTCATCGTACACGTCTGTGGTCTCCCCAGAATCCGAATAGACCACTTGCGGTTTTTCAACCGTGGGATTTGACCCACTGGGGTAAGTTGTTTTTGAACGTGCTACATCCATGTTGATTAACTTGGATTAGGGATTTGACTAAAATTGAGGTTCTAGTCGGGTTAAGCTCAGAGTTCCACTTCTGAGTGTTATTAATCAGCCGCCACTAACATATGGAACAGACGCTGTCGGAGTATCGCCACTAACATGTGGAACCGTCATACCCCTAAGACTGATATATGGCCTCCATATACCTTTTACTCATTAACCCGAGCACTGGGTTGCCCCTTCCGCCAATTATGCTGTACCGAAAGTTACCTTCTCCACCATAAATGCCGTTGAGGTCTTCACCGTTACCCTGGTAAGGGGCCCATACATGGTACTACCAGTCGGGCCAACTGGACCATGTTTTTTTTAAGAGGTGTTACTCCTCTATCACTCACCTTTTGTCCTGGCTTGTGACAGGCAGAGCCTGGCTTCCCAAACAATGGGTCCAGGTTGGCAGGTTTATTATTATTATTATTATTATTATTAGTATTATTTTTATTATTGCTTAGTATTCGATTTATTAACAAATTTAATTAATTTAATTTTCTATAATTTGATTTCATTTTATTTTCCAACGCAAATTATTAATTATTTAAATCAGTATCGGTTTTATCATATTTATAATTTCCAATATTGTTAATTTTTATTTTCCCCAGCAATATTAAGATTCAAAATTTCTCCACCGCAGATTTAAACTAAGAAGATCTCTGATCTCTCATTGCTTATAAACATTAACTATGGCACTGACATCTCGATTTGATGCACTTCAATGCATTAATTAAACATGAATTTATATTTCTCAAGATAACTTCTTTAATTTCATTATTTCAATATTTTCAAGGAATTCAGTAGGACTTCGGGCAAATCTGGCGTATTTTAATCGCTTCGCTCAACAGGCGTCTTCGAATAGTCCGTAGGTAAAATAGATCAAATATGATAAACAGATTTCTATCGATGACCATTGAATAAGGCAAAAATATGGGGCGATTACAAGGCTTAACCCTTCCTTTCCCTATTAACAATTTAATATTCACTTTCATTTCTTACAACATTATTCATTCTTATTGGGATACTATCTCCCTGCGGCCGATGCATCGTGTCCATACAACTCATTTTTTTTATCATCTATTATATGCCAGCACTGTACACTGCATACCCTTCAAATACAACAACTAATACACTTGTATTTCACTTTAGTGTTATTTTTGTCACTCTCACAATCCCCTACAAATTTATTCAAGCATCACATAACTGTTAGTGATAAAACAATTTCTTCTTATAAATGTTTATGTATATTCGGTCGATTAACCCTTCCTATTCTATTATTTTACAATGTGTTCCCTATTTTATACACGTTATCTTATTTCGAATACCTTCCGTTCCTGTTCTTCTCCTATAGTGCATTTCTTAAATGTGCAACATCTCAAACTTGTATAATGGATAACTCCATCCGATTTCCTCTGCCAATTAAATAACTCATTCCTTTGACTTTTTCTCATTGCTTAAAATATGATTTTTTGTAGTGGGAAAATATGTCAGGTTTAGATAATGAATTATAAATATTTTTTCTTAATTCCTTCAAAATTGTTTATAACATTCATCTAATTATTATTATTATTTTATGCTGTAAATAATTTTTATACTACTAGACCTATGGTAAATTACTTGAAATGTTCAGAAGTCAATTAACCTGCAAAGCATTTATATCTTATGTGAATTCGAACAATCGAAACTAATAGGACATCTGCTTGCCACTCAACAAAATCATCGTTGACCTAATACTCCTGTCACTTTACTATCCTGTCTATCATAAATCAAACAATTCTTCCTAACAGTTCGCACTCTTCTGAAAATATTCATACCTGTTTCTAATGACCAATAGTGTTGATATTTTAAAGAAAAGAAATGTTCCAAATGCATCTCACTAGGTTCTAAAATACATGTTCAGATTTAGCTCACATTTCTCCGATGTTTACGACGTGATGAATCTTCGGTTGAATTCCATGGTTCGATGGGTTTCTTGACATGTCACTTGCCTCGCATGACGTCGCTTGCTTCCCCGTTCGCGCTCGCCGTCATCTTCCTCAGCACTCGAATCCACATCAATCCTACCCACTCGGTATTTAACAGTTCATACTCGCGTTCGCGTTCATACATTGTTATAGTCCACGATTACTTCAGCGATTATCTGGCATGGTAGCTTGTGCTACTAAAAGCATAACAGTGGTCCTACCCTACTAACTTCGCATTTTCGAACTTGTTATTATTTTCACCGTTGATTTTAGAATTTTACCAATTATTGCAGCTTTGACAAAAACACTTAGTTTCATAGGCAATGCGCTTATGATCTGTGAGTGTCCAAATGCGTAGATTTCTATTATCAGAGCTGATCTACCATGGGTAAGGAATATTATTCCACGCAACACGCTAGGCCATATCGTCGTCTAGCCTGTGTTTGGGCAATAGAGAATGCTCTAACCGAATCCGCAAAGCAGATTGGCCCCACTAAACTCTCCTAACTGAGTAAAAGGTATTCCCTTGCACAATCAGTATAAAACAAATGGCCCTAGATCGTAGACTTATATTTGAGAACAATTCCAGATTGGTATTTCAATAGAATTTCAAATGTCGTCTGCTGAATATTCGTAGTAGGTTATAGTTTGCAATTACGATGCAAGACTGAAGACTGGCCAAGACTGATGACTGCTTATCTTCAGACTGACTTCAGACTGTTGAAGACTGAACTAACTCACAGCTCGGCTGCGATCGCTTAGATACTCTTCTGCGCCCGATGTAGTAGGCTGCTGGCTCCGCTGTTCAAATCACCTCCCTGGCTCGTCCTTCGACTGGACTCACCCAAAAATATTACGTATTCGCTCTCAGGGCTCAGGGAAGTTCCATAAATATTCAAAACTCCTTTGTCCCTCGTTCGATTTCCATGAAATGTCTTCTGGTGACTTCATAAACACCTAGCCAGTAATTGTTCATCAATTTCAACTTTCCAAAATGTAAAATTTCAATTTTCATCTATAAGTTTCTTCTACTTCGCCACTAGCCCCACGGGTCTCTTTCTCGTGCGATCTATACGTTCTCCAGCGAACTACTGACCGGCGCGCTCTTCAAATATAGCGTCTCGTTGTCATCCATAAAAAATCCAAATGACCATCCTGAATAAGGATATAGTATCTTAATTAGCGCCAAGCAAGATCACAAACTTCAAAAGATAACACACGCGGGAAGTCAGCTGACTGACGCATGTTCAAAGAATACCTATTATAGAAGCAGTTATTCAGGGAACTTTAACGTATCGATATATTCTGAGAAGGAATGGTTCTAGCGATGTCTTCGTTACAACAGTTTTAGCGCTGTATGTCTGGAATTAAAACTAAAAATTAAGGCCTTAGATCAGCTGGTGACATTTTACCAGATGCTTCCTCGGCCGATATATTGGCCCCGTGCCACCATAGGGGCTAGTCCAACTACGAAGATAGATTAGTGTGGGGGAAGAATACTATTTTTTATTTTCATGGGATAGCCATATCTAAGTTTTGCAACATTAAAATGAATTGTTCTATTTTCAGCTTAATGCCTTAATATGTTTCAGTAATAATTAGCACACTATTATAACTTTATATGATATGGAACGGTAAATCAATGGGAAATGCACGCACTTGTTGAATTGAAAATAGTAACCTTTAATTGAATTTGAATCTTGTCTTCTTAGCAACATGCATAAATGGAGACTGACATAACATAAAAGTAAGTACACGCAAAACCAAAGATCATATCAGTCTGAATGTCCAAGCGACACCAACTCCACCTAGCTCCGTATTTTTAAACCATTGATGGTCATGACACACACGTACTAAGTGTTCTGACGGGTTTTATTGTATTTTGTTTTAAGAGGGCGGTCACTGTAGGTTTCATGGTGTTTTGCAGAGCTATTTGTCTTGTATATTTGGATCTGATGATGCTCGCTTATTTAGCAAAACATGTCATCCCTAAATTTTCTTCTTCAATAGTCCTCAATAATATATATAAATCTTAATCCGTTGTAATTTATTTCAGTTTTTTTCACATATTCAAGTAATTGGAATGATTCTTATGTTGACCGACTGATAGGTACTATATTAATTGTTAATATGGCAACACTGAAATATGGCTTCAAGGCGATCTTTATTTTTATACTCACAAAGGAATTCAGGACAAACACCTTCGCATATTCTTTGACATTTCCTAGCTAGAAAAACAGTTTTATGATTGGCATATGAAAAGCAGATCTTAGATCATTCAGTTTAGGATGTCTTTCTATTTTTGAAGCGTCTCTTTACAGGTAGAGTATGGTTAGAAAATACGTTTTTTACTAGAAAATACAGGCATTTCATAGATTTGGATGAAGAAAATGAAAATTTGAATGATTATTGGTATACAGTAGTAGTTCATGCTTTTATGTATACTTTAAGTTGTCATCACGTTGACACAGGGCACGACTTAGATGCCCTCATGACCGCTCACGGAGTGCATTTATATATTAATGTGTGTTAGTCATGTCGGAAAGGAAGGTGAGCTAGCCTGGATATTTTCGACCAATATCCACCAACTGATGTGTAGAGTGTATTTAACACACATTCACATTTATAGGTTCGGAGAAAAGGCAAAAGGACGGCTGAGTGCCTCTCCCGACGCCTGCTCAGCAGATTTTAAAAAAAGTTAATTTGGACAAACCACCGCTGATGCTGATATCCCAACAGAGGATGAGATGGACACGCATCTAAAATGTAAAGCAATTCTTTCAGTGTTGTCTATGCAAATATCTGTTACACCGGGGGAAGGGTGTATGGTGTAATTGAGCAATTTATCACACATTGAGAAATGTTTGCAATTATTAACTATCTTGAAAAACTATGTTAGAATGTACCGTCCGTGGATTTGTCTGGAAACCACAGAATAATAATCGTACGAAGGCATTCAAACACGATCTTCTTTTGTGTCTGGATGCCAGGCTCCATAGTCTAAAGCAGGCGGACAACACCTAATTAGGATCGTGCAGAGTCCTGTAAAGGCGAGGCTTTATTGGCAATAGCCAAAGCGTTTGTGTCGTGATTTGACTGATTTGTTTGTGCTACGTATCAGATTACTTAAATTTATAATTATTAATATCAATATTTTTTCTAATTAGGCTATTTGTCATAGCGAAAAGGTGAAATGTCACGCATACATTGATAATCTGACGACAAATGCGGCACATAAAAGATTTACTAGCGATCCAACAAGGTAAGTGGCAAAATGATATAATCTTTCAATATATTCAATACCAGTTTATATTCTCATCTTTCGCAAGAAATATTTCCTGTTCTACTTTCTTTCTTTCATTTGGTATCATATTCCTCAACGACTTGATAATATATATTATACACGGTATATGTCAATATGGAATAGTGTACCATATTTACGAATAACTTATAATAACTGACAGGTAGGGATCAAGGATTTATGGAAATATGCATATCTTTCATATTTATTAGTTTTCTTTTTCGTAGGTGCCAGATATGGGTCCAGAATTGTGGCAATCCTCATCTGCTGTTACTCCCTCAGAGAAGCTATCTCAACTGCGTAAAGTATGCCATGCCCTTTTTGAGCCACAGTATTTATGGGACAAATATCTATATTTATATTTAGTGAGAATGCTCGTACCGAAGAGGAAATGGCAAGGTTTGATGGGGTGGCACCAGTTAACACTATCACAGTAGATTAACAGCCTCCCATCAGCTTAGGTAAGTGTTCTCTTTTATGAGATTATATTGTTATGATGAATGCATTGCTCAGTAATGAGAATACCAACTCAATTTATTCAAATATGATGGTGATTGTTGACTTAGGCATCTCCTCCTCAAGTTTTTGACCAACAATAATGGAAAAGGTTTCTCAGAAGGGACGGCAGGATTTAGACTGAGTCCGTAGCTTTGACAATCCGCATGCGCTACGAAGTTACACTCTCTAGCAGATGGGTTGAAAGATACCAACACAAAACAATTTTCTGTGGAGAGCTGAGATATTTATCTTGTGAGAGCAGAACATACGAGAGGGAATACGGGAACAATCCAGTAATAGGTAATGTGACTAAGATACAGGAGTTGAACATTTTAACATTAGGCTATTGTTTGGCACTGTTTTTGCTGCTTAGTTCGAAAGTGGTGAACATGAAATAAGACTTTACATACAAACACAAACCTAACCCCGAAGTACCTTTCTTGTAGTGCAAGCATTACTTTTCATCCATACAGAGAGTCTTCTAACCATGTAGCGAACAATGGTTTTCTCCAGTCCATCAACAAATGGCTTTGTCTCACACCTCTTTTTAATACATCAGTAATTTTCGTCCAGACAGTCAGTGGTGCAGTCTGTCTAGAGCCAAGAGAGAGTTATGAGATATTATTGGATGGACATTGTTAAGATGGCCATCACACTTATGGGAAGAACACTTGAAGCATCATGGAGAGCAAAGTGTTTATGAACAAAATGGAATGGGGGAGGCTTATCAACAGTGCCCGGGAAACTGGAACTATAATCTGATGATGATGATCGGCATTCTCTGAAATTTTGCAGTGCCTCACTTCTGGGAAACAACACCCAAAATAATCATATTAAATTATTAATCCTGTTTCCCTAGTTGAAGCCCCCGGTTCACAAGCATATAATAATAATCTTATTGGTTTTATGTCCCTTTAAAATACTGAGGTTTTGCCCCGAGGGGATCTTTAACCTGACAGTAAATCTACTACACATACATTTACGCACCCTCAAATGTCAACTGTCAGCGCCCAGATTCGATTCTGCAACCTTGGGCACAGAAAGCGAGAACGTTACCGCTGCACCACACGGCCAGTCGATTCACAAATTTCTTCCGTAAAGCCTAATTAAATGCCTGTTGTCTGTTGAAGAATGTGCCCCACACCTCAACACAAACATGCCAACATTTTAATTGTAGTTATTTGATTCCGAAAACTATATGTAAGGCCAAATTAAGGGATTATTTTGTGGAATTGCAAGCACGTTCACCAATGAAAATGAACGAAAATGCACTGACACATAATTATGTGTCACTTATTGGACCTAAACAGTGTAGATCTATGGTCTTGGTATCCCCCTCGCAGACCAATAGTTTTAGTGTGGATAGTAGTGTATGAATGCAACATGATACATTACATGAACAGAGCCACTTACATTTGTCTTCTCGGTGTGATGAATGAAACTGTGGCAGTATGTCCACTGCTATTGGCTAGTGTGATCCCAATTAAATATGAGTTAAATGTATTTCTGGGAATGCCGCAAAATTATCACTTCGTGTGGAAGTAAATAAACTGATTCCTTATATTAAGGTAGCCAGTAGGTATCATTGATATTACCAACGAGGCACTGTAATCTCAGTGGTATACATTAGAGTTTTGAACTATAAAAATTATATTGAGACAAGATATTGTTCGAGCCAACTTCCTTTATAACAGAAGAGATACGCATGTAGGATATGCAGAAGATCATTCTCTCGAAGCGATCAACTCATGCCGCACAATGTCATTCACTTTCACGAGAAACCGCACAAATGTAATATTTGTTCAAACGACTTCAAAAATCCAAGGACTCTTACAAGACATAAATATACAGTTCACTTTGGTCTAAAACCCTACTGATGATCTATGTGTACGAAAACTAATAACCGTCCAGGACAGTTAAGAGTACATATTTTAACTCACTCGACGAATAGGCTTTATGCATGTTCAATTTGCAAAGCTGATATGGCTTTTCCCTTTTATAGACTCCTTGATCTCTATGGATCAGCCATAGTTAATTGTCTTTGTTTCTTCTGTAGTCTTTGGTAGATGTCTGATACGCATCATGTACCGGTATGTGTTAAGTTAAGATTAATTAAACCTAACAAACAGGTTTATCAAAGTGTTCATATTTATTACAATTTATTAATCTCAACTAAGAATGGATCGTCTACTAAGACCCGAGCGTCTGAACATCGACCCAGAATCTAGCAACGCACAACAAGAATGGAATCACTGGTACAGCACGTTCAGGAACTTCATAGTGTCTTACCAAGTAAGTGACGCCGACAAATTAAGAATCCTGATAAAACATGTCTCACCTTCAGTATACGAATATTTCAATGAAGCTAAAACGTTCAATGACGCAATAAGCATTTTGGTTAGCACGTTCACAAAACCGGTGAACGAAATATTTGCGCGTCACAAATTAGCAACCAGAAAGTAGCTAGCTGGAGAAACAGTGTCGAGATATATAGAATCTTTGAAGCTTCTGAGCAAAGATTGTAACTTTAAGGCTGTAACAACGGAAGTAAATAGAGATGATTGTATTCGCGACGCTTTCATTGCCGGTCTTCTTAACTCCAATATTCGTCAGAGACTATTAGAAAATCTTAACCTCGCTCTTGAGGAGGCTTCAATAAAGGCAAAGGCTTTAGAGTCAGCGATGGGACAGTCCCTTCAGTATCAAGAGCCTGTTTCAGTCAGTGCTGTTCAGAACCGTCGTGCTAGTTCACCCAGACCACCCTCAATTACTTATGCCAGCCGTGACAGCTGCTCAGGGAATAGTGAAGCCTCGTGTGAAGTTGTTGCAGTGACAAACAGGATGTGCTATTTTTGTGGACTTGCCTATCACAAGAGGAATGAATGCCCAGCAAGGGAAGCTATTTGTCGTGCATGCTTGAAAACTGGTCACTACGCCAAAGTTTGTAGAAGTGCCAAACCGAATAGTTCCCAAAAATCTTACCATTGCCATACTGAAGTTTTATCGTCTCCCTCTTCCACACCATCTTGTCTGGCAAAAGCAATAATTCCCATTCACTTAAATGGAACGAAAGCCAATGCTCTGGTAGACACTGGTAGTTCTACAAGTTTTATTTCTGAGAGGTTGGTTCGGAAGCTCCGACTCCTCGTGTGTGCTAGTAGTCACACAGTAACAATGGCCTCAACATCTCTTAGCTCATCTGTTAAGGGAGTTTGCTCAGTCAATCTAAAGGTCAAGGACCATGTATATGAAGACGTTCAGCTAAATATACTGACAGATCTATGCTCGGACGTTATTTTGGGTCACGACATTCTTGGTCGCCATTCATCCATAGAAATAAAGTTTGGTGGCAGCAAAGAACCGTTGAATATCTGCGGATTGACAGTGGCTAATGTAGAACCTGTCCAACTTTTTCGTAACATCCCTCCAGACTGTAAACCAATCGCTGTTAAATCTCGACGTCACACAGCTTCCGATGCCAAGTTCATTGATCAAGAAATTCAACGACTCTTAAAGGAAGATGTCATAGAAGAAAGCTTTTCTCCATGGCGTGCACAGGTTTTTGTTACCCACACTGAGAACCACAAGCGCCGCATCGTAGTCGACTATTCTCGGACAGTAAATCAGTACACCCAGCTAGATGCATATCCACTTCCACGCATTGAGGATATCGTAAACAAAGTGACAAATTATGAAGTGTTCAGTGCTATCGACTAAAAGAGCGCCTATAATCAAATCCCTATCTGCGAAGAGGACCGTCCGTACAAAGCATTTGAAGCTAGTGGTAAACTTTGGCAGTAAAACGAATTCCATTTGGCCCAACTAATGGTGTGCCCTGTTTCCAAAGAACTATTGATTCGATCATCCTGAAAGAGGAACTCACTGGGGTAGCAGCTTACCTAGATGATGTCATAGTAGGAGGCAAGAACATGAGATGAATCTGAAGAAGTTCCTAAAAGCCGTAGAAAAGTATCGCTTGACAATTAATGATAAGAAGAGTGTCTTCTCAGCTCGTACGATAAAGCTGTTGGGTTATATAATCTCCAGTCATGAAATTCGTCCAGATCCTGACAGACTCACATCCTTGAGAGAACTTCCAGTTCCATCTGATACTGCTTCTCTTCGAAGAGCAATGGGCATGTTCGCACATTTTTCAAACTTCATTCCCAGATTTTCACAGAAAATACATATCCTTTCGAGGGGTCACTTTCCATTAAACGAAAAGGCTGTTGAAGCGTTCAATACTCTGAAAGAAGATGAGGAAAACGCACTCGTCTCAGCTATATATGAGAAGGTTATGCTCACCGTGGAGACTGATGCTTCAGAACATTCTATTGCAGCCAGCCTGTCACAAAATGGGCGGCCTGTAGCTTTTTTTTTCACAAACCCTCAACAAGTCAGAACAAAGACATTCATCTGTGGAGAAGGAAGCTCAGGCTATTATCGAAGCTGTCAAGAAATGGAGGCATTATTTACTAGGAAGACATTTCCGCCTCATCACGTATCAGAAGTCAGTGGCCTTCATGTTCGACAGCAGGCGTCATGGCAAGGTAAAGAATGAGAAGATACTGCGTTGGAGATTGGAACTTTCATGTTTTGACTATGAAATCATCTACAGACCTGGACAACACAACGAAGCAGCTGATGCTTTAACCAGAATCTGTTTGGCTACCCAGTGCTATGGATTACGACTTAAGAACATTCATGAAGCCTTATGTCATCCGGGATTGACGAGAATGAATCACTTCGTTAAGTCAAAGAATTTGCCCTATTCGTTGGAGGATATAAAGAAGGTTTTATCAGCGTGTAAAGTCTGTGCTGAGCTAAAACCCAGATTTATCCAACACGAGGGAAGTCTCATCAAAGCTATCCATCCATTTGAACGAATAAACATGGATTTCAAGGGATCTCTTCCATCCACTTCCAGAAACCGATACCTCCTCATCTTAGTAGATGAATATTCCAGATATCCTTTTGCTTCTCCCTGTACGGATGTTACTTCCTCCACCGTTATATCAAAACTGAAAATCCTTTTTTCAATTTTTAGATTTCCTTCCTATATTCATTCAGATCTAGGTTCTGCCTTCATGTCCCAAGAATTAAAGTCATATCTCACGACTGTTGGGGTAGCGACGAGCAGAACGACACCGTATAATCCCAGAGGCAACGGTCAGGCAGAAAAATACGTAGGCATTGTCTGGAAAACTATACAGCTTGCCATAAAATCAAGACAATTGGATATCCGACAGTGGGAAAAAGTTTTAGATGATACCCTCGATTCTATCAGGTCATTACTTTGTACCGCAACAAACGAAACTCCCCATGAGCGTATGTTTAAACACCAACGGAGATCGACTTACGGACAAGCAACCCCTTCATGGTTATTGACTCCAGGACCTGTATTTCTTCGGAATCATACCAGGCATTCAAAGTATGAACCATTTGTCCAAGAGGTCACTCTTGTTGAAGCGAACCCCGAGTACGCTCACGTAAAACTTGCTGATGGACGGGAGACTACCGTTTCAACTAGAGACTTGGCTCCAGTACCATCTCCAGGCAACATTTCTCAAGAATGGGATGAAGAAAGGGAGGTAACAGAAGAGCAGCATTCCAACAGATCTCTTGGACATCACTGGCCTTCAACATCAATGGTTCCTCCTCGACCATCGGAATCTTCGACTCTGGTTCCCCACGTCCTGACTTCTCCAGAATCCCTGAGGTCGTTAGGAAGTCCAGTTGCGACTTCTCCTCCTGACCAGCAACCAAGGCGAAGCACCAGATTCCTGACTTCTCCAGAATCTCAGGGGTCGCGACAGAGAGTCCAGTTACACTTCCTGCAGGCCAACAACCTAGGCGGAGCACTAAAATCCGTCGCCCTCCCCCTTAACTCAAGGACTATACTTATCAATTAGGTGGGGGTGAATGATATGGCTTTTCCTTTTTATAGACTCCTTGATCTCTATGGATCAGCCATAGTTAATTGTCTTTGTTTCTTCTGTATTCTTTGGTAGATGTCTGATACGCATCATGTACCGGTATGTGTTAATAAAACCTAACAAACAGGTTTATCAATGTGTTCATATTTATTACAAATGCATCATTCATACTGCGCGGAAACTTGAGGCACGTGGAACTTCATGACAGTTAAGTGTCTTATTCATGTTGTGTGTGCCAGAGATCATTTAAGAGGAAGACACATTTAAGAAGACATATGCTCACCCATTCCCCTGAAAAGTTTGCATATCCTTAGTTTGGAAGGTCTAATCTCCACTTGCAAATTGAAAAGTCTATATGTGAGAAATTGATTTCTTTTTGTAAGAACCCAAAAGAAAATTACTTCATTGTTGAGATAAGTCTGGTTCGTATTTAATCTAGATCAGCATATATATTGACAGTCCTGCTCATCGCCTTGCTTGACGTGGCCGTCCTGATGGTTGTTTAGATTTTTTTTACCGAGTATCAGATAATGACTCTTAGTGATTCTATATGCAATAACAACTGAGTGAACTGATGGTATATTGTGGCAATGGCTTTAGAAAATCATGCAATCACCAATGGTCTTGGTGATGGAGCCACTGTTTCTATTGCAGAACGAATCACTAACACGTGTGCATATCTCTGTACGATGTATGTTAAAGCTTGTTAAGTTATGTTATATTTGAACCCTTATTTGCATTATAAGCCCAGCTCAGTTTAACAGTTAAAGTAAGTAAAATTGAATAACTGAAGTCAATCACGTCCAATTTGTAGGTGATGATTAACTGGCGTGGGAGTTTAGGACATAAATAATTCAAGGAAATAGAGTTTTACAAGCAATACTTTATAAGTTATTCTGTGAGAAAGAAAATTGCGAGTTATAAGAAACGTGAACACAGACATTGTTAATGGGCAAAGAAGCGGGTCGCCACTAGAAATACTTTAAAAGTCAATATCCGTTTTGCTATGTTCAAAATTCAGAAACAAACTTCAAGCAGAAACGAAACACAAGCAATTTATTTTTCAAAAGAAAATTAGGTTAAAAAGGATGGAATGAGAGGGACTCCTTTATTCATCATTTTGCTAAGTCTGAAATACTTAATGCATTGAGAAATACTGATTGTAATCCTTCAGAAAATTAGTTAACTATGTTTCATTGCCAATACGCAAGTCGTATGAGGAAGCTGCCTTGGACACAAGTGAAAATATAGAAATATATTGTGTTGAGAATAGGCTCTTTGGGGAGAAAGAGAATTTATCTTTTCTTATCGAAAACAGGAAAGTTGATTGTGCTTTTGCATAATTATTTCAGTTGCAGGAAGCCACGACATAAATTATTTCGGAACTTGAGGGGCAATGTCCTGACTGCAATCAGTTTTCATCTGGGCGTAACCAGATATTCGGAGGCAGTGGAGAAAAAATAATTCGATGGAGAGAAACACTAGTAAAACAGCCCTCCTTGCAACAGGAACCTATGGCTCTAGATGCTTGACATCTCTGTGGCTACTGTAATAATTCGAGACTTCACTGATGCTTTACTAAGATGGATTGTGATATGCTGGCAAAATTCGTTCAAGACCTTCTCTATAGTCATAAATTGTAATTTATTTACTATCCAGAATATTTAAAAATATCTTCCACCAATCATGAAACACTACAAACAGATATACAGCCGTGCCATAGTACGGCATGAACTATGAAATGAAAATAACATCTGTACTAGAAGAAAATTCAATTTAACAAATTGATTCAAGATCCAAGAACAAGTGGAAAGTAAAATCAGTACTACTTATACAGATGAAACTTAACACAGATTACTCAAACTCGTCTGTGATATAATGCAATGGAGTGCAAAAAATAATATTCCCTGAACGAAGCCAGTTAAGAGAAAACCGTTTTGGGTAAATGGAGAAATGCAAAATTGAAGCTTCAGGTTATAAAACGTGATTACCACCTCCCACAGTAATTCCTAAATACTTACCATCTGCCTGTATAGTAATTCCTCTGCCTGAATAATCATGTAATTTTTTACTTTTATTTACAAACCTAGCTGTTCCAATTTATCTCAAAGCCATTTGAAACTGTCCAGTTTTGGATCGTAACCAAATTCCTGTGGTGAGTCATAATCAAAACTATCCTTAATTTTTCTGACGGGTTCAGGATTCACATGTGAAATAATCACACACAATGGGTAGTGCGTAAGTCCTACACTAGTTTCCGTTCTTATAACTACTATGTACACCAGTATTTGCCATTCTGTCCACGAGCCGCTACTGTACAACAGCTGTAGCCTTTACAGTCTCCACGTTAACGAACGGCGACTCAAACGTTAGGCAGTTGCACGGGCCAACAATACCCATTATTCGCTGCTGGCCAATAGCCGATGATTCTTGAAGGAATTCCACAATATCTCAAGGAATCCTAGTCCACCCGTGCATAAGGACCTGCCACATTTGAATCTTAAAATACTAAAATCACGCCATCCAACACCGCGTGATGCTGCTGACATGGATGCTAAGGATTTTAAATCTCTTGATGAATGAAAAGGTCGTTGGGAAGCAGCAACAGATATGCGTTTGCATACCTTCTTCTCAGGTCCCAGATTTCCAAGTGGATTCCTCCTACTACGCAAGACCTAGACTGCTCTGAACAGAATCAGAACAGGACATGGTCGGTGCAGAGACGCTCTCCACAAGTGGAAAAAACTACCTAATCCAGACTGTGACTGCAGAGCTCCACGCCAGACTATTCATCACATTGTCAGAGAATACAAGATTCGAGCTTATCACGGTGATGAAGCGGACTTCATGTTGGTAACTCCAGATGCTGTACGCTGGATTGAAAATCTGGATATTCAGTTGTGAAGCACAAATGAAGTTAGATTTTAACGAAAATCTTTTCGCAAACCTAACCAATTTTATTTTATTGAAAGCACAGAGAATAACTTAATTTCTTACTTATCTGGCTTAGTTCCACTGATTTCAACCATTTGATAGACAGCGCCAATCTCTCTGTCCTAAACATCAAAATGAAGATAATATGTTGAGCCAAAATAATCTGAAATAATTAATTACAAATTAGAATTATGACACCGTGAAAAGTTTTTAATTTTAGGAGGATCTCTGAAAGATCAAAAACAAGGAGGTTCACACCATTTTTTCCCACTATATAGTTTGAAGATTTATAATTAGAGTTGTATTTGAGAAATAATGTTGACTTCAGATCAACATATTAAACAATTATAACTCCTCAATCATATAGAAAAATATAACATCAAGAACTAGGTAGTCTTGTACTTATGACATTAATAGCCACCCTAAAATCAAACTACTTTGCTTTAAACAAGTAAGGGCAATAACCTGGATGTTAGGCCCCTTAAAACAAGAATTATCATCAGCATCATCATTTAAAGCAGGTAAGCAGGAATTAATCTTATACATGTAACAACTGCAATCAGGATTGAAAATGAAGTATATTATTTAGGTCTTGCAATTCAATAAACATTCCAAACAAATACCTTTATGGAAATATGAGGGTCTAATCATGAGGCTGGTGAATACTGATTTAACATTAGCTGTTCCAATTCACAAACACAAACATTCTACAAAATTTAAAAACCTCCCTTTTGCCAGTAACAAATTATTATGAAATTGAGAGGAAAAAATACTATATCCTAATCTTACATCTTTATGTATCATTTAGGATCTTGGACATCGTGGTTATTATCCTTATGGGCTTAGAAGTGTTAAGAATGTGTCAGGTAAACTGTGTTATTATGGTGTATGTAGGCCTACTTGTGTGTGCATTTGTAGTCAAAGCCACAATTGAGCGTCCTGATGCCCGCTAAAAACGTGTGGGCTAAAACGAGAATCCCACACTCTGGATGGATGTTTGAAAGTTTTAGTTGTTCTGATTGAAGCCATGCAATTTTGCCTTCCTAGTCACCTCATAAACCTCATACATGAACAAATCAATTCACAAAATGTTCGTCAGTGTTCCTGTTCATCTTATACTAACAAGATAGTGGTATTACACAAAGCAAGGTTAATGGAATGCCGTCCCTGACAGAGTAAAATTCAACTAAACACCATTGCAAGAATATTTATTGGAGTTATTGGATACATAAAACTGACAACAATGATCACCTGCAATTGAAGCTCCTCTTTGACTATTCCTTCTACACACTTGGCTCAGGAGAGTAAAGGCCTGGCTCCCTTTTTATCTCAATTAAGTCACCTGGTTGCAGCGCCACTTTCAGCTCCTGAAAACAAGCAATTTTTTAAAAGATCATTCCGACTCTGATATGGGTCAGTATCTGCAGCCATCTAAATAAATCAAATAGTGGTTTATTTTTGAAAATAACACCCCTCCTTTAAGGCCGACATGTTTTGACTGAATTCCGAGAGTTGACCGCACCAATTACACCAATAACAATTCAAGCCCGAAATTAGCTCATTTGACAGCTTTTGATGTAATGGCTAAAGCTGAGGAGCCATATGGTAATTCCTAATAGTCAAATTATGGTCATATCGTTCTTCATAGCAAAAGCTCACCTCAGGACACGTACCGTACTTGTGCACATGTTGAGGTCTCTTAGTATTACATTTCTCTGGTATATGCCAAGGCTTCAGATGATATAATAAGAATAAAGATATGGTACTAGCTACCTGGATTTGAAGTCATTTGAAGTCTAATTTTGACATTTACTGTACCCTGATTGGGTGCAATTGCAGCTGAGGGTTTGTTAGTTATGTCTTGAGTAGTATAGCTAGGAGGTTCTGGATCAATTTCTAGGTCATCCATGGTTTATCGTGGTCACGTGTTCCCAGGCGTCCCTGGGGGCTTGGGGGAGGGTGGGGTAGGGGGGAGAGGCTGGGGTGGAGACTAGGGGGAGGGGTGGGGTGAAGGTGGGGGCTGGGGCTGGGGTGGGTACCTGGCCTGGGAGAAGGTGTTGCTCGGCCAGTGACGGCCGACCAACTGGCATAGCTGGCTAGTGTGACAAGCGTCTGCAGACAACACCTACTTTTCTGCTGCTCGACTCGATCGGCACGTATCGGACAAGTTCGGATCAACTCATTGATGCTCGCTCTTCTTGTTCTTGTTCGCGGTAAATCGGGTCGATCGGCACGTATCGGACAAGTTCGGATCAACTCGTTGATGCTCGCTCTTCTTGATCTTGTTCACGGTAAATCGCAGATATCTCGTCCCCATCGCTATACATTTTATACAAGAGGAAAGCCATGCTACAGTGTAATTTGTAAGACCAGCAAGTTACTGTATATGCGCGTATCGTGTTGTTTTTTGGTGTTAATCCTAGATTTAGGATCACAGTTCTGTGACGGTGTTGGTGTCAGTTCTACGACTGAGCTGTCGTAATATTTGTTTATACGGTGTACATTTTGCAAATTTGCGAGTGGAGCGTGTGTTATATAGATTGCACTGTAGTTCCTTCTGGAATAAACCATATGGGCTTGATATGGCAAACATTTTCTCCTTTTATCTTGTAGGAAAGAGCCTTGAATGGTAGCTTAAATTTCCCAACCAGAACTTATAAAAACACAGACAACCATACTTCCTATTTTTAATTATATCTTCGAGAATAATTTTTTTCAAGCATAGTCTGGTATATTTCAACGGCCATCTACAATGAACACAGACATGCAGTCACGAAATGGGTCAATTAACTGACCAAATCTCATCAAAATATGAAAAGCATGATGTACTTTTATATCAACTAGATATTCCATAGGCCACCTATACAATAAATTCCAAATTAAATAGCAGAAATGAATAAAATAGTGTCATCTTTGCTAGTAGAAAATCTGCTATGTGTTGATGATGGGCTATACTATATTATTTTTTTTTGAAAAATACCAGGGGCCTGTCATATGTATGGACAGAAACCTTTACTACTTTTAGCTTTTAGTTTTACGTGACCGTTAATCATGCGATCATGAGCCATGGGACCTCCGTATTACGTGGAATCCGAACTACAGGACATGGCATTTCATTTCGAAAATCTCACATGCATTGATCGGGAATCGAAACCGCTCCACCTTGGTGAGAGGCCAACAGCTTGACTGCTGCGCCACCACGCCCCCCTAGATAGTTGTTTTATTGTTGCTTATTTTTGGGGCTGTGACATCGTGGTCATATAGCTCCATGTATCTGCATGTGTGGAATTTGTGTGATAACCTGTGATATTGTGATGGCTGTACTAGTATGCAGATTTGTAAATGAAGGATAGGATTGGGAAGAAGGTGGCTGTGGCCTTAAGTTAGGAACCATCTCAGAATTTGCCTCAAGTAGCAGTAAGGAAACCATGGAAAACCACTTCCAGGATGGCTGAGATGGGAATTGAATCCTCCTCTATTCAGTTTTGCCTCACAAGGTTGCGTGTACCCCATTCCAGCCCTCATTTGGCGGAGCTGGGAATCAAACCCAGACTTCAGGGGTGACAGTCAAGGACGGCTACTACACCATGAAGTGGTCAGCAGGGCAGATAGACCTAAGCAGATTTTCTACTGGCAATGACAGTTATGATACTGCACCCAAGCATAGGAAGAGAAGGAACATCTCGGTCCTGTCCGAACTCTGATTTTGATCATGATTATCTGTTATAAATCAAAAATAAACTTAAAAAAGCTAGATAAAAGTAAGGTGGAAAGAGAGAGAGCGGCTTGTTCCTGAGTCCCATCATATGTCATGCCAATAATACAGAAGGGGCAGCCAAGCTTGAGTTGGCCTCTTTAATCACACAAGATGCTGCAAGAACTGAACCAGCATGCTACATTGGTGCCTATTATTTCCAGAGGTGTAGACTTCTTTCAAATATTGGATGGGGGCAGGATTATACAATGTAGAGATATATATAGGCTATCTTATAAAAGCCTACGGTAATAATGATGTTAGAACACTTATAGATGCATTTAATGACAATACTAGTACGGTAATGGAAGTAATCATTTTCATTTATAATTTTAATGAACAATCACGGTAGGTCGGGTGTGTTGTTGGCGAAATTGTAAAGTCTCTACTCGTGTCTACACATTACTAACACTTGAAGTATAACTTTACAGATTCCTTTAATAACCGGGTTATTCTTCCAAAGAAATGAATACCGTATTCAGAAACTTATGTAGGAATCAATTCATTATTAATACAGAGTATGGGAAAGAGGCAGACACACACATAAAGTCTACGCTTTGGCACATTTCAATAAATTGATACGGTAGGCCTATGGTACGATGAGAATCACGAGAACAATGCATTTAAAAGCAGTAGGCCAAGTGATGAAGATTTGATTTACGACTTTTGACCATTACTGGTTTCATTACAGTATTAAAAGCTTATTTTTAGTGCACAAGAATATCCACACAAATCCTTCATTATAATTAATATAAAAAACGAACTCCTAAAAAAACGCCATTTTACACAAGATTACGTTTATATCAAGAAGCGAGAACCGCGTGTGTTCACAGCTGTTTACAGCCAACAGCTTGTCACGCTGAATCGACGAATCAATACGAACTCATCCGAGTCACGCCGAACAACTGCAGCAGAAAAATAGGTGTTGTCTGCAGACGCTTGTCTAGTGTGTACTTGGTTATAGTAAAGAGGCTATGGGAGAGAGGGAACCGGTTCGGCCGGCTGGCGAAGGAAGCCGAGTGTGGCCGAGCTGAACTTTAAGTCTTGTTACACGTCTGGCCTCTCTCTGTCATGTTATCCACCGTCTTAGTGTGGGGGGTGGTAGGTATCAATCACTTGGCTTAGTAGTTAATAATAATAATAGGCCTAATAATAATAATAATAATAATAAATATTCCATGGTTATACGGCCGGCCTCTTCCTGCCATGTTATCTACGGTCTCAGGGTATGGCGGCCATCTGTCCCTTAGCCTCTGGCTTAGTAGTTAATAATAATAATTATAATAATAATAATAAATATGCCATTGAGCAACTACATGGCCGATCTCTCTCTGTGACGTCATTCACGGTCTCATGGTGTGGCGGCCATCTTGTCCCTTAGCCTCTGGCTTAGTAGTAAATAATAATTTTAATAATAAATAGGCTATTGAGCAACTACACGGCCGATCTCTCTCTGTGACGTCATTCACGATCTCAGGGTGTGGCGGCCATCTTGGCCCTTAGCCTCTGGCTTAGTAGTAATAATAATAATAATAATAATAAATAGGCCACTGAGCAACTACATGGCCGAACGCTCCCTGTGATGTCATCCACGGCCTTAGGGTGTGGCTACCATCTTACCTCTGGCTCGGTAGTCAATGAGCAGGGAGAATGCTAAACACTCTAACCAGTGTTGTTATAGTGTCTGTACACACATGTGGCCCGACGCTAGCTGATATCTTGCAAACCCATGGTTGGATTGGTGCTTGTAGCATGTTGTAGGACTTGGGGTGACGCCCCCTTTTCTAGAGAAAACGTATTTCCAACCCCAAAAATAAGAAACCAAAACGAACTTCTTCCTAACCATTAGAGCTTAAGACTTGTATGAGGTGTCCTACAACTCAGGCTGATGCTCTCCTCTTTTCCATAGCTTAGTTAATGTAACCAAATAACTCAAAACTAATAGGTCATTGGGTAATTAAAATCTTGTTAACTAAAACACATAAAATGTTAAATTAACCTAAGATATTTTCGTTTTGATGAAAAATAGTAGGGGGTGAAACACTACCCCAATATTGAAAAATTGATATCATGGAAACTAAGAACCCTAAAATTATGTGTTATAGCTCTAAAAATAGGTAATCAAATACTCTTTTACCTTAGTGGATCAATTCATCCTTAAAACAGTTATTATAGATTTTACTGGGAAAAGGTGTTAAACATTTAAAAATGATAAACTAACCAAAGATCTTTTGCTTTTGATTAAAAATAGTAGGGGGTGAAAAACCACCCCAAAATTGAAAAATTGATACCTTGGAAATTAAGAACCCTAAAATTATGTGGTATAGCTCTAAAAATAGGTAATCAAATGCTCTTTTACCTTGATGGATCATTTCACCCCTAAAACAGTTATTAGCCTATAGTTTTTACAGGGGAAAAATTGTTAAACATCTAAAAATGGTAAATTAACCTAAGATCTTTTGTTTTTGATGAAAAATAGTAGGGGGTGAAAAACTACCCCAAAATTGATACGTTGGAAACTAAGAACCCTAAAATTATGTGTTATAGCTCTAAAAATAGCTAATCAAATAATCTTTTACCTTAGTGGATCATTTCACCCCTAAAACAGTTATTATATTATATTTTACAGGGGAAAAAGGTGTTAAACATCTAAAAATGGTAAATTAACCTAAGATCTTTTGTTTTTGATGAAAAATGGTAGGGGGTGAAAAGCTACCCCAAAATTGATACCTTGGAAAGTAAGAACCCTAAAATTATGTGTTATAGCTCTAAAAATAGGTAATCAAATACTCTTTTACCTTAGTGGATCAATTAATTCCTAAAACAGTTACTATAGATTTTACAGGCAAAAAGGTGTTGAACATCTAAAAATGATAAATTAACCAAAGATCTTTTATTTCTGATTTAAAATAGTAGGGGGTGAAAAACCGAGGAAACGATTCATGAAGCACAAGCAGAATAAATCTACCCTTTTAAAAATATTTTGATATGCATCATCCACGGTGTTCCTGAGGAAACTCCCCTTTGGCTGAATCCAAAGTGTACTAGGATTATAAGAAGAAAAATAAATACTGTAGCCCATATTACCAGAAATAATGAAACGTTCTACAACTGAGGCAGCTACATTCAATGGACTGCTCTTTTTCCTTGGTAAATTCTTCTTCTAATTGATAGATATGCTAGATTTACTTACCAGTGTCTGATGGAGAAATTAACATTAAAACCACAGTTTAAAATATGCATGCAAAGCTCATAAAAAGCAGTTAATATATTCTAGAAACGAATAAATAGTAACACTCACTTTAAAAATGATAGAATTCTAATTCAACCTACTTTCTCGAATACAAAAATGTAATTGCTACCCACTAATCTATTCACACCTTCTTGTTTAGTCCTGAACACACATTGCACCAACGTAGGAAGGTTTGGAACACTCATCGCAATTCGTCCACACTGATATTTCGAATCAGCGCAGTTATTTAGTTCTCGCGAGCTTCCAGAGTGCACGGATTGTTTCTGTGTACCTTTTGTTTGAGGTTCCTCTACGAGTAAAAACCGCACGGCGCTGAAACTTGTGAACAAATTTACTGCGAACTTCTTCTTGAGGAGATAAGTTTTCCCTGGGAAAATCCGATGTTTTGTTCTATACCTAACCTTGTGCACGTGATACAAATTAGGTATCGGTATTTCACAGCAAGTCTTAATCATCTCAACTAAGTTGTCCTGCCAGCTGCGTATGTAATAAATGCTATGGCAGCATTCAAGGCTTCACGGCGCGCTGTTATATTCGGCACATGCTATAAGTGTGACAGTGAGTCATTGCGACATGACCGCAGCACGGCTATTGGAGAGCCCCAGTCTATAGGGATGGTCCTCACTGTAGTAGTATTATTAATAATACGGTAATACAACATTCTTGATCTCCTCAGGACATGTAAATGTACCACTCCATGGGCATGTACAATAAAACATGATATGACTGGTGCGTCGGACAGCAAATGTTTCTACACCCATCACATGCCATTGGCTGAGGGGTTTCCCCACAATAATTGATGGCTAGGGACACCAGTAATCTTAACAAACTACTGTAGAGTATTTGTTTAAGTCTTGAATAATAAGTTGCGGATATAAATTTCAATATACAAGAGACTAGATAGTAGCCTACTTAAGATGTCTTTCAGAATGTGCGGTTTCTTCAGGAAATAATGGCAGGCCCGGCTCGCATTTGATGAAGTACGGACCCTCCATAATGTTCAGTCACCTGCAACAAATGAATGAACATGAATGAAACAAAGCTAGGAATTGTCATCACCATCTGCATGGCCTATTAACGTACTGCACCCTTATACCTGGAATGATCAACCAATATCCGCACCTGGAAAATGGATCGTAGCATATTGAAGTTCCCGGCTAAAAACACCACACCATGCTACTTGGCGAAAACAGGAATAGGGATTTACAACCGAATGTGCTATAGTAACTAACTACATCACAAAAGAATCTCTAAACTACTCAGGAGTACGAGAATCAAAGAAAATTTTGGTCGTAAGGATCTAGATCAGGTCTTTGGGAATACCTCCACCCTATAGCACATTCCTCTACCATTAAACTATAAAAGACAGTGCCAAATTTCTATAAGATGATCAGGAAAACGTAGGTACGTGCCTGTCATTTTTTAAAACGACATGGAAAACGCAAACAAAATTCAAACATTAAATATTTAAAACTTACGTTCATAAAACATATAACATTGCATAAACGGTGTTAAAACCAAAATGATTACATCTGTGTTTCATGACGAAACTATGAATAACTATTAACGATGCTTTGATAAGCTCATATACAATTCAAATCAATTAAATAAAGACAAACAACTGCTGTGCCCTGGATAACGGGAGTTTAACAACAAAACATAAATTAATGTTATTAAATTTTCAAAATCCCCGCAAAATGAAATGAACTATCTTCATAAAATACTTCCGTAGAAGCGATAAAATTCCTACTATAAGTTTAACTTAAAATACGCACAAAATATAACTCTTAAAAATTTCCTAAAAATACTATACACGGCTTATATACAGAAATGATGTAGATTGTCTACCAACATCTTCATGAAAATACATACATTTGGCATAATGCTATTTCCAACATGAAATATTGACACTAACTGTGTTATAACTTCTACCTTCAATTAAATTCCTTTAGAATTAAGAAAATCTTGCACCTAACTATATCATCATCGGTAACAATGTTGCAATCTGGGATTCAATATTCCGTACAGTTAAGTATAGACATAGTTTAAATATTCTTACACACTAGTCTATCGTAAAAATAAAAATACTTAATAAAAATAGATTTTCTCCACGATGAATAATTACCTTTAATTTGATATTTACTCCGAACCATTTAAATAGCACTCAGCTAATTGACTCTATCTCAATAACTTCAAATACTTCCATACAACACTACTGCTTCTTAACAATACTTACCTTCAATTATAAAAATCTTATACGCGTCTGTCTCAACAGAGTTTCCTTCACAAATTACACACTTACATAGCTGAGCCACGGGACCTCCTTTTTACGTGGAATCTGAACCACAGAAAATGGCATTTCACTATGAAAATCTCACATGCAATGACCGGGTATATTTTATTAGTCTCCTGGCAGTAGGGTAGCAAGTTTAATGGTATAGACTGATAAGCCCTTTATGGGGTATTAGTTGACAGCAGGACATGCGAGGACCAGCACATTCATATTTCTCTTTAAAAACGTCTTTTTTTGTTGCCATAGACAGCTGTGAGCTGTATGTTATCCCACTGTTATACATGGTCGGCCGCGAAAGTGAACACCCGGTGAGGTCACGGTGCAGCCTACGGAATTGCAAGCCGAAGTGCGGAGCCCGGAGTGACTCCTCCTGGTAAACCGCCTGAGCAGGGGGATGAAACTACTATAGATCCTTCGCTTCCAAAGCCTCTCGGCCAACTGACAGGTTCACTGCCTGAGCACTCGCTGCGCTGCCGTAGCGCTGCTGTCCAACTCGATTGCTATTGGTTGAAGCTCTTGAGGGGTGGATACGCCGGTTACATTTAAACATGTCACTGGCAACTGTCTATCCTACTCATGATCGTGTGTGTTTGAGCTTTTGAGGCTTCCAACATGACATTCCTTCGTAGGATATTGCATTAATACGGTAGGTATTTATTTATTTCAATAGTTACTTTGTAGTTTTGCTGCCAGGATATGATTTTAATATCTACCCATTATGATAGTGTTTCTGTTTACGAATTGTGGGCTTTATTGTGATTACTTCGTTCAGTGTAGTATTCTCAATTCAAAATGATTTTAGCTAGATGGCATATTAGAATGATTTTGTGAATTATTGTGAACTATAAAGAATGGCTTTGCATAGCCTAAACCTACTTTATTGAAACAGAGCTAGGCCTACAGTAAGTGTAGAATGGTTGTGAACTGGTTGCCTTATTGTGTTTCTCTTCTCTTCTCAGGTAATGAGGCACTTCAAGGAAAGCAGATTATATACTACATTTGTCCAATAGCCTATAGACAGGAGTTGCCTGATTCTGTTGTCCGAACAGTTCTACTAATCCTATTTCAGCAAAGGTAAGTTACCATATTGATGAAACTTTGATCTATTAATTTTACACCAGTACCAGTATAGGGTAGGCCCAGGTGCTATGTAGGTTTTGATTAGCAATACACTTAGTTCATGCCCCCCTCTGATAAATTCATATAGCCTATTGCACCCTGGCATACTGTTAGATGTGTGAGAAAGTCACTTGAGGAACTGGAATGTGCCCTACTTCTATTGATAGTGCCTGCCACGTGTCCTTATCTGTGAATGGCACACAGTAAACCTAACTGGAATCATGACACTATTGCAGGGAGATAATCAAAATATACAGGTGACGTTATTAGGAAATATATAAGGCAAATGTGGATTCCTGCTTCACAAATGGGGTTGGGTTACTTCTGCTAACTGCGATTGTGGAGCTACCTTGCAAACCATCGGACATATTGTTGGTAAATGTCCGCAACGAGCGTTCCAAGGATCAGTAGGTGACATTCATCATGCATCTTCTGAGGCACTTCAGTGGATTGATGGCCTGGACATAGAAGTTTAAACCAAGAACTTGTGTTTATGACTTTGTATATAACTGTATATATAACTTGATATGTAGTGTATGAACTTTTATTTTAACTCTGTATCATCATACGATAAATAATAATAATAATAATAACTAGGAATAGTTGCAGTCTTTGCTTCATTTAGGGCTTTTAGACATAGTGAACATCAGCCTCGTATACTGCTTGATTGTGTGTAATCTGCCTGATAATATGTGTAATTATGATGAGATAAAGACTAGGTTGGAAATAAAATGCTATATGAAGCTGTTCGTATGAGCAGACTCGGATGGGTCATGCAAAGAGAATGGGGGAGGAGAGATTACCTAAGAGGTTAATGAGCTCGGAGGTAGAGGATACGAGAAGCAGAGATAGACGTAGGAGGCTATGGTTAGTTAGTTACAGTGTTTAACGATTTATTAAAGTGAGAGGTGTAGAAGCAGGGGATCATAGAGGTGACTAGTTTGCAAACAGAGGCTTGCAGACTGGACTATAAAAGGCTACATGTACAGTATATAGCCTATATAACATTGCAGTGAATATAATGACTAGGCCTATCGGTTCCTCTTAAGTCAATCACAAAATTGAATTCAATGCATGTTGCATCAAGAAATGCTTCAATCGGTTTTATGATTGGTAGGCTATTTGTGTAACAAATGAATTAATCCACAAATTAATATTGTTCATTTGAGATTTTTTCTTGTTTTTTCTTTCTTCTATGGATGTTTTTGGAAGGGCTATATAATATCACAGTAAGAGGGGGCATACACATAGATCATACTGTTTACTGTGCTTGGGGTAAATTGTGAACTTCCGAGATGGTGGATTTGTTCTGATGTAAGTTACTGGCTAGTGGCATTCTCCACTTCAAATAACATCTAATATTAGTTCCTGCTTATATATTTATTCTAAATGCACTTTTGTGCATTCATTAAAGCAGCATTATCCTATTATCAAGGTTACAGTGGCATTCACCTAGGGGGTGAGGCCTGTTACACACATCCAGGCCAATTAGGAAAGTAATAATGTTGTATTATTAGTATTAATAACAATGGAATTAAAGTGATCGGGTAACTTAGTTTATCCACACTGCACCTGTCCCCTCCTTCTATGAGCAGCAAAAGTTCTATATGTGCATGCTTAACATTGTAACCCAGAGAGTAGCTGTTTACTGTCCTTGTCACAAGTTGTTGCTTCAACATCTTTATTATGAGATGCATGTGTAACGACTATTTAGGTACACAATGTAATTTGTTGTAAGGAATTCACCTTCTGTGGTCTCGGGGTATAGATGTGCCATGCGAGCCAGAGTAGCAGCGCTGCACATTCAATTGGCTACACCTGTTAATATTGAAACTTCATATCCCGAGGTCCTGGCTCTGCCAAGACGTTTAATTTTAGTCTGAGGGTTAAAACGGGATACACTCAGCCTCGTGAGGCAGAGCTGAGGAGAGATGTGTTCAAAGTCTCATCTCAACTATCCTAGAAATGGTTTTCTGTGGTTTCCCTCTTATACCCCAGGCAAATGTTAGGATATTTCCTAAATTAAGGTCACAGCTGCCTCCTTCCAAATTCTAGTCTCCATTACAAATACACACACACACACACCTACAGCCATCACAATGTCATAGGTAATCAGACATATCCCATATACACTTTCCAAGTACCATAAAGCCACATGACCACGATGTCGCAAAGCCCCTACAACATTATTAGGATTTTAATTGCATTTTTCTCTTACAGATTGCAATATGCGTGGCTCTACCATGTGATGACATTCAACAGTGGTTAATAAGTTCATATTTTATAGGGTGTGCATGGTTTGTATTGGTTTATTACTTTCTTCTAAGATTACTGTGCTCCCACAACACTGGTAGCAACTAAACCTCTCTTCTACCTGTCTGATATTATAACTTATAGTACTGTGTAGTAGGTGAATGACTTTCTAGTGTTACAAGGCCATGGGTTCAAAGGCCGAACTCAGCTGAGACTTATGGAAGAAAATCCCGAAGACACCAGTTCATCTCGCATGACATCCTCTACAAGAGTAACCTTTAAGCACTGCCATTAAAAAATTATAAACTATAAAAGAAATGTTAATGATAGAAAAACTACCATGAATAAAACATATAATACTAGAAAAATTAAGAGAGGGGACATGGGGAGAAAAGTGGGGGTAGTACTACGCAACTGACGTGGTACAGGTTTCAAATAATAATAATAAAGGATATCCTGCGTCCTATCCTTTCCCCTAACCCTGTATCCCTCTCTTTATAACTACATGTAGTAATATTATGATTTATGTCAATAAAATGTATTTATTCACTGTTCCTATTGTTCTGTTTTACGCAAGATCAGATATCAAAACTCAAGATTTCAGGCTGGTATTTACTACTATATTAATAGTAATAATCCATTATTATGAGCCTTCGTTTTGATATCTGCTCTTAAATAAAATAGAACAAAAGGAACAGGAATAAATAAAATACGCCGACATAAATCATATTACTACGTGTAAATACAAAGGGAGCGGTACAGGGTCATGGGGCGGGGGGGGGGGGGAGCGGGGGTACCAGTAGACTACTCGATTAAATAAAATTCAAATCGCCCGCGCTTAAAATTTAGTACGCTGCCTCACCGCCAGGTAGGAGACTAGGCTGGTGGATGACGTAACCCTGACGGTTGTATTCGGAATCAAATTTTAAGCCTGAGTAACCTTTCTTCCCTATATTCTTTGCGCCTGAGAGTCTACTTAGAGGAAGCAATGTGAAGACGTGCTTGTGACCATTAGGCTAGCCTACTGCCCAGCACACTACGTTTGCAGTATTCATTTTTGGAGGGTACAGGAGTGAAGCGTGTATCTTGGAACAGTTTCCCCGAGCCAGATTTTCTCATTTTACAAGGTGTGTTTAAGAATCTTCCTTTTAAGTGGATTCGTCCTACTCGGGACAAAAATGTTAGTTTTGTTGCGAAGTGGTCGCATTGTAACACAAGAGAGGGAGGGATTGTAGCTAAAATGCATACCTGCTAAGATTTCCGATTTAGGCGGGAGACTGCCGAGTTTCCATAGTTTTTCTCGCCTCAAGTTATCCTCAAGATTTTAGTAAATTATAGGTGAACATCCAACATTTTCCAGTACCGTATCGTATTTTTTTGGAATTGTTTATTGTAGGTAGGAACGGTAATGAATGTTATTTGGCTGCCTGAATTCGTAAATGGGATCGGTTCCAGTGTAAGCGGTTGTTTATTGACTTTGATACAACAATTTTGTCACATTCTGGTGTTTTTGCTCGTTGTTTGATTCTTCACTATGGCTTAAAAATACAACTTTCTCTTTTTAGGTAGGTTTCATTAGAAAGCTAACTATTGCAATGGGTACCATGTTTCGACTTCCCGAAAATTTCGACATATCTTCACGTTTCACATCCCCTAGACCCCAAAACCACCTTCAGATAAAAAGTTTGGTACATATATCACTTTCTTGTGGACACGATAACTACCGCAATTTTCCACCAATCAATTTGATTTTTTTTTCCATAATATGTATCCTTATAAAATCTCGGTCGAGTTCGTTAATGGGCACAATCGGTCGACGGGGGTGAAAATGGGGGTCATTTTTCGAAAAAGTGAAATATCGCTATAACTCTCTTAATATTTGAAATATCGAATCCATTCAAAGTTTATACTATGTGTCGAATAAGGCCCAAAAATTTATGTTTGAAGAGTTTTTTGATAGCACCAACCATTGACCAAAGGGGTGGGAAAAAGTGGGTTTTTTGGGAAACCTTAATCATATCTCTCTTAATAGGCACAATATCAAAACCTTACAAAATGGACAATATTCCCCTAATAATTACCTAAAACTTTTGTCTGAAAGAATTTTTATATGACCCACCATTACGCCAAGGGATGAGAAAAATGGTTTCGGAATTATAAGAAAATGCCAAGAGCTATCAGAGGTTGCCATGACAACACTACTAAATTGATGAGGGATGAGCAATCAAACGTTGCCATGACAACGCACTTGCACGCGATCACATTCAGTTTTCCAACTGACTAAGTGAGAAGCGGCCTCGGTGACGTAACTGGTAGTATGCTGAACTTCTATGCCCAAGGTCGCGGGTTCAAAGCCGGCCGAAGTCGTCGGATTTTCTAAGAGCGCTAAAAATCCCTCAGTATGCTTTCCTTTGGAGGGGAAGTTCCAACGTTCGTTGCGAGTTGCTGGTTGCGGGGGCATCTCGTAGCCAAGTTCAGAGCTAGGTGTCGTTGACGGTAGTATCTGGTAGCAACATTAGGAACTACTGCTTGAAAATGACCGTCTGCAGTCCTTACCTGAATTACAGACTAATACAGCCATCACAATTCACACTGTTTATCAGACATATTCTACACTCACCCAAAGTACACGGGGTTACATGACTGCGTTGTCGCAGTCCCTAAACCGAGGAACCAACCAAAATCTCTGCGGGAGATATGATTTTGCGTGAAGAAGTAACAGATCGTTACATAGTTACACATCAGTGTCGAAACCTTGCATAAGGACAGTGTGACCACAAGTATAACAAGATGTTCAGGAAAGAACATATAGCCTACTTTCTCCTAAATGTATGGGTATAGTTATAACTCTTTGTCTTTATCACCTCCTAATTTCTTCCAATTCGAAGTGATTGGCACACTGGATTTGAAAAGTGGCGTTCAAATAACTTACCCCAGCATTTTGCAATTTCATCAGCAAACACTCCAAACAACGTAGGTATTCAGTTTATTAACACCGACTACTTACAATAATTTAAACTTCGTTGCTCTAAACGTATCACTGGGAGAAACATATTTAATATACCTATTACACAGCTAATTTGTAATCGCGCACGGCTAACGAGAAAGACAGGCCATGGCGCGTAAACCAAACCCTTTTGTGACATAGGCAATGTACCGGTACTGCTTGATGGTGCTTGTACGCTTAAGTCGAGAGCAATTCATAAGCAGCAGAAATGCAATATTTTATATCAATCTTCATAAAATGGACGCAGTTTAGATGTTCCGTGTGTTTTCAAACACGATAAATTATACTGTATAGGTTCGCAAAACTACGCCTATTGAAGTTACTCCTTACAAAAATCCACGCGAACTAGGATTCAAGGGTTCGTTTTGTCTTTAATAGCTGCAACGAGCAGGCTACAGTAAGTCGAGTTGTAGATTCTGTGACCTTCGTTGTGAGTTAAATTATGTGCACATGAGTATAATTAGATCAAAGAATCTTACAGCACAGTATAGATATCATTAACTTATTGTTGTTTCAAGGGGCGGAACATAAATTAATTCGTTTATAGAAGAGATCTGCGGAATACACTACCCACTGACTAACGACTTGTATCAATACCTTCTATGAAGACAAGTGATAAATGAATACCAACGTTTATACAGATTCAGTGATGTAGACAAGATGACTAGGTACTACACCGGCAGTAAAACGAAGGCCAGGCAGTGGTGCAACCGAACTACATTGCTGACGTCACGAAAACTCACCAGAGCCAGTCATTCTCGTTGGCCGTGATAATCGCGCCTTATCTTGGGGATGTGTACCCTCTATCGGCAAAAATAATAACTTTCTCAATTACACTGTAGACATGGGTTCACTAACTGGCCGGTAGAGAGCACAGCTCGCATCTAGATGGCTGTGGTTACCTATAACATAGTTCAAGTAATTACTCTTAGATGTCACTCAGGTGGTGAATGTTGTTTTAATTAAATATATATTTTCCATTTCAAAATGCACCATATAATGCTTTATTTTATAACGTCTCAATACTCAAGAAATAATAAATATAAAAAAATCAAGCAAAAAAGTCCAACTCTGACAGGATTTGAACCACGGCCAGCCTAATGAAAGACCAACGCCCTCACCACTCAGCCAATCGTGCACACTCTAATTGTTCGTTAGGAACCAATATATATACCAAGTTATAGCAAATCATGACTTGGACTAAACGTTTTCTTCATTGGAGTATATTTTAAACCGAGTTCATTTCATAGAAAGTTCATATATTTGTTACCACTAGGCTATATTGCATGCAACATACTGAAATTAATAAAATATAGGTCAGAACGAGAGATCAGCTGCCATCTTGTCAAATAACCGAGACGACTCAGCTTTTTAAAATCACTTCTAGACTATACTATTAAAATATAAACTTTTAATTTCAAACAGACCACGTCGTTTCGAACAGATTAAACGATTCTTGGTTCGATAGTCGGAAATGGTGGGTCCCATGTTATGGATTATAAAGTTTGCATAATTCACACGGCCGCCATCCTGAAATGGTATGGTTGATGACCTCGTAGTTTGGGCACAAGACGCGTCTCATATGAAGGAACGTTGTTACCAAATTTGGTAAAGATCCGATTATTAGTTTGGTCGTAATGCATTATTACGTTTTGACCATTTGAGTGGCCGCCATTAAGTTTTGGTAAAGATGGCGGCAATATAAAACATGACACTGAGGTGCCCTTTGCCAGTACTACCTCTGTACCAAATTTCGTTCAATTCGGTTTGACCGTGTTCGAATTGATAGGGGGGACAGACATTCAGAGTACACACACACAGACAGACACACAATTTTTGGCCCTTTAGTGATCTCATAAGTCTACTTTCATTTTTTGCAAAAATCGAAAGTAGGCTAAAAATGTACCCCAAATGACAAGAAGGTTACCGTCCCCATAAGTCAATAAAATGTTTAAAATATGCATAAAATGACGAAAAACAAAGGTAATTAAGCTCCAATTATAAACTACTTTCTCGCAATAAATGAGGTCTGATCCTTCTACGAAAACGTGCATATTCTGCCTATTTTAGCCTATCCCCAAGTTTGCCCGATGAAATCTACCTCCGCCTTCCGGCGTGCCGAGAGGACTTTTTTGAAACAGTTTTCGGAACAATTTCCGTGCATGATTGAATCCAGCAAAGATCAATTGTTTTGTATTCTGTACTGTTTGGCAATGTAAAGTTTTTATATCACTTGGTGGAAAAGTGATATTTCGAATCACATGGGAACAAAGAAGCTCCAAGAAAATGGAAAGTGTAGTAAAGAAGAAAGAAGGGAAAAAATGGTGTTAAAAGTGGGAGTGTGAAGCCGAATGCTAGTTTAAATCATTAATTCTGAAGCATAGTTTGTCAATTAATTGAGCTAATATTTGCCTCTCATATGAAAATCTTTTGATTTTCGGTTCTGTAAGGTTTGCAAGTACCGTAGGAAAATTTCATAGGGCAGCTAAGGAGAAGTAGGCAGTGACGCAGCACACAACGATTTTAAGGTCAGATAGTTCTGAGCGCACAATGAAATACCGGTAACGCTAAAACTACGATACCAACATACATTTCTCGCCGTGTCTGCCATAATATTACAATTTAGAATTGGAAATATTTTACCACGTCGAGTCCAAACCCTGCCGAAACCAATAAACTGCAATTATTGGAATTAACATAGGCTTCTTTATTTCTCAGGGAAGTAGCAAACGTCTCCTACTTCCTTTAACTTTTCGCTTGCTCAAGGTTTTCTGGCTAGAAGTATGACGCGCTTGCTACTTACGTCTGCCGGGAGCGCAGTCCTTATGGGAATAGAACACTTTGTTGGTCATTTAAGTAACTACTTGTAGAAATTCTGGTCTCTTCGCTTCATGCAACGAAGCGGTGCAGCTCTTGGTGAAGCAACCAGAAAGTTACTTCAATGACCAACCGAGTGCTTTATTCCCATAAGAATTTTCGCTCCCGGCAGACGCAAGTGTCTGGAAGGGTATCCCACCAAGACTATTTGCCATTTCGTCGACCCTACCTAATGTACTGTAAATAATGAGAGTTTTAAATATTTTATCCATCTATCGGGGTGTTTTGATTGGTACTTTACAGGTACCACATAGGGATTCCGTTACTGGAATTAGTAAACCTCATATCTCCGACATGACGATCATTTATTAAATTTTAGCCGAAATGCATATTTTGTGCGATCTTAAGAGAATTGAGAATTGTTAACTCAATGTATGGTAGGGTATAGATATAATAATCCATACTTATACATAACAAGTAGTTCCGTGAAGAACTATACAGCCTATTTTCATATACCCTGCTCACGTTAATTGCCTCTATCAACATACAAAATTTCAGTTTAATTGCTGTAACAGATTCGTAGATATTGAGAACCGTCTAAATATTTCAGATGGTCGCCAGGTTGGTATTTTTATTTTTGTACTATTATATTAAGATTATTGTGTACGTGTGGTATTCAAACTTCAATCGCATGATTAGAACACAAGAAGTAAAAACGAGATTTTAAAATTACGCACAGCAGCCATCTTGTGATTATGCAAACAATTGAAATAAATTACATGCCAGTGGATCAACATTTGTGTAAGCATTTAACGTGCAACGTTTCACGCCACTCGGATAGTTAATTCGCGAGAAACGTCCATTTAATATTTATACTACGCGTCGCCGCCATGTTGGATTGCTGCTCACCAGGTTACTGAAAGTCCTATAGGTGAACATATGTTCATAGTCTCTATGAGCATACAAATTTCAGTTTGGTTGCTGTAAAAGATTCATAGATATTGAGAACCGTCTAAATATTTCGGAAGCTCGCCATTTAGGATTGTTATATGTATAGGCCATAGAGTTATGTACCATTCAAGGACACTTATTGCCGTAGTTCATTATTCAAACTTTCACTTCGATCGCATGATTACGACACAAGAAATAAAAACTTAATTTTAAAATTTCGCACAGCCGCCATCTTGAGGTTATGTAAACAATTGAATTAAATTAGATGGCAGTACATTACAATCTGAAAAATCATTTACTGTACCAAATTTCACTGCGCTCAGAGAGTTAACTCACGAGAAAAGTCTATTAAAATATTTCAAATTCGCTTGGTCGCCATGTTCGTTTTGTACTTTACAGGTTTATGAGTTATACATAGGTAAACTTGTATCAGTACCCTTTATCACCGTACAAAATTGCAGGGTGATATCTGTAATAGTTTCGGAGATATAAAATGTCAGTGAAATATTTCGGACAGCCGCCATTTTGAGGTTATGTAAACAATTGAACTAAATTAGACTCCAGTGCATTGCAATGTGTATAAACATTTGCTGTACCAAGTTTCATTACGTTTGGATAGTTAAATCGCGAGAAAAGTCTATTTAAAAGTCTCAACTTCGCTTGGCCGTCATGTTGGTTTTGTAGTCAACAGGTTTTTGAAAGTCTCATAGGTGAACATCTAGTAGTGCCCTGTATCACCGTACACAATTTCAGGGCGATATCGGTAATAGTTTCGGAGATATTGAATGCTAGTGCAATATTTCGCACAGCCGCCATGTTGGATTGGTGAGATGTAACAAAATTTGAAGGGCACGGTCGAGGTCGCCGGGAATAGTGCTATGAACTTACCGAGTTTCACTGAAATCGCTCCAGCCGTTTAGATTTTATTAGGGACACACACACACACACCTCACACACACACACACACACACACGCGCGCGCGCACACACACACGGACAAAAGGTGATCTCATAAGCCTATTTTTTCAAAATTGAAAATAGGCAAAAAATGAGGTGGTGTGTGTTTGTGTGACTGTGTTTCTGTCTGTTACTCAATCACGCATGAACCAATGGTCCAATTTATATGAAATTTTGCATGGATGTAGCTGATTTACCTGGTTAACATATAGGCTACTTTTGATTTCGATACCTTGCACTATTTAAAGTTGGCGACCATTTTAGTGACGTCACTACACCCATTGGTTTCAAAATTTCATATTTCCATATCAAATAAAAAGAGAACGCTAAGTAATAGCAAACTTTCGATGGCACTTACGGGCTTTAAAATTTAATTTCCTATCCCAAGGGTCCTTATCACTTTTCGTGTATCTCCAACGGTTAGCGAGTAAAACCCACATTTGTGACGTCACTACACCCTTTGGTTTCAAAATTTCATATTTCCATTTCAAATAAAGAGAGAACGCTAAGAAATAGCAAACTTTTGATGGCATACACGAGCTTTAACATTTAAGTTTCTATCGAAAGGTCCTTATCAGTTTTCTTGTATCTCCAACGGTTAGCGAGTAAAACCTAAATTTGTGCAATAAAACACGGTCAACACCGAGCGGTGCAATATATAAAAATAAAAGTTTGTCTGTTTTTTCTGAATTTCTACGGAAATTTGAGTTATTTACATGTTTCAGACTGTTTTATGATGGATGCGCGCGATTTTTTGTCTGTCTGTTTGTTTGTCTGTGGACAACTTTGTACCCTTATAACCAGAGAACGGCTGAGTATATCAACGTAAAATTTACTACAGATATCCATCAGAGGCACGACCCTAATCATTGATGTAACTCTTCTGCGTACCTCTCATAAAAGGGGGCCTACCCCCTTAAAATACATGCTGAAATAGGCGAAGAAGGACGAGACAAAGCTCATTTTCAGCCCCTCAATGTGAGAGACATTTTAAGGCCTAAAACCAACCGTTTTTGAGATATTTCCAGAAAACTAATTTCATTTAGTTGGTAACCATGGCAACAGATTCTCAGAGGTCCATCTATTGCTGTAAGACGCAATGCAATTCCATTAATTACATTAGTGTGAAAGTTTGCAAACGGCTAGAAGGTTATCACGGAACCAAATTAAGCTGTAAAATTCATCAATACGTATAATGCGCTTAAGGGGGTCAAGGGGTACTCTAAGATTTTTTTCACGCGATTTACACCTGCGGGTGTGGTACGGCAGGTCTATTATATTCCTATCCATATATTATATTATTATTAGTAGAAGTAGTAGTAGCCTGTCATATTATGGCGTACAACGCCGAGACAAAGCCCCTCGGTGCCAGAAATAAAACTCAGGGGCCCTAAAGGGTCCTCGAAAACTACATTATAAGGGTCTAAAACCAACAGTTTCTGAAATATTCCCAAAAAACTAATTTAATTTAACAAACAAATGAAGGAATGCAAATCGGTAACCATAACATTATCTCAAGGGGTGGCATCCAACTTTCCACCTATTTCTGTAAGAAGAAATGTCACTCCATTTATTACCTGTGAAAGTTTGCAAATGGCTATAAGGTTATCACGGATCCAACGTAGACTGTATAATTCATCAATGCAATTAAGGGGGTCTAGGGGTAACCTAGAATTTTTTCATGCAATTTTCACGTGCGACATATAGTACATAAGGTCTATTATATCTCCAAACAGCAACATTATTTTCAAAAATTCCTGAATTGAATCGGCATTTTTTTGTGGCTTTTAGGAATTTGGACCATTTGAGGCTAAAGAACCTGAACTTTCATGCACCACAAGCCTGTATAATTTATGAAAGGGGTCTTCCTGTGTATCGGGACCTAACACAATGTAGGGGGTCTTTATGTGCCTATAACTCGTGTTCGTATGCTTGGTGCACCGTAAAATTAGGTATGGTAACCATGAGAGTCTATACACCAATCATTTATAAAACTCGTCACCGTACTTTTCATACAGTAGAAGGGAGGATATAGCGAAACAATTTACAAAATACATGAAAGATTTTATTGGCAAGCATCAACGCTCATTTATTAATAAATCCTATTTCAGACTACAAGAATGTCTCGATTAATATTAAGAACATCTGTAATGATTGTGAGCAAAGCTATAAGCTTAATAGGGTCATTTTCTTCGGTATTTTCTATTTTCAACACAAGTGTAATTTACTTCAGTCTTTATATTCACGATGTATGAGAGTTATTTTGTGCAGCACTGAGGTGCAATAAAGATCATTGTTGGATCTATTTCGTATAGGGTCACCAGTAAGGAGGTGTACTCATCTTCGAGCATATTTTCAAAAATGCTGTTATAGTTATTTATTAGATATATGACATTGTTCTATTAGATTGTGGTAGGTGAGTGTGTCTGGTGGCAGTTGCATTGTTTATTAGTCATAGTTCATTGTTTCATTAGACTGTGATGTGTGAGGGTGCATGTGAGTGTGCCTGGTGACAGAATGTTTTAGTGGTAGTATTTGTGGTTGGTGGAACTTTAGTATTGTTTTCTTTAGTAGAATTTTGGTATTTAATTGGTAGTAGAAGGTTAGAATCTTTGTTAGTAGAATTGCTCTTTACTTATTCTGAAAGGGAGTAGCAGCCTTTCAGAATAAATCAATTCTTTACTAGTCTTATAGACGGTTAAGATATTGATAATATAAGCCAACTAATGGCTACACTGCGTTTTGCTGCACGGCTGAAAGCAACGGGAAACTACAGCCGTAATGCTATTCCCGAGGATATGCACCTCTCTATGCATAATTACATGTGATGATGGCCTCCTCCCTTGTAAAATTTCAATCCGGAGGTAAACTAGTCCCCCGTTCGGATCTCCGGGTGGGGACTACTCGAGAGGGGGTTAACATCACAGAAGTGACAAAGAGGAAATCTGGTATTCTACGGATCGGAGCGTGGAATGTTAGAAGTCTGCTAGGAAGTGGAAGGTTAGAAAATTTAGAAAGGGAAATGGATAGGTTGAGGTTGGATGTAGTTGGGATTAGTGAAATGCGCTGGCAGGAAGAACAGGACTTTTGGTCAGGAGGCTATAGGGTAATTAGCACTAAATCAAACAATGGCCAAGCAGGGGTTGGTCTCATATTGAGTAGGAAACTTGAACAGCGGGTGGAATATTATGAGCAATATAGTGAACGGATTATTGTTGCAAAAATAAATACTAAACCTACGTGCACCACAGTGGTACAAGTCTATATGCCTACCAGTCAAGCTGATGATGAGGATGTTGATAAGGTCTACGAAGAAATAGATGAAATTCTGAGGTGTATCAAGTGTGATGAAAATGTTAATAGTAATGGGAGATTGGAATTCTGTGGTAGGAAAAGGGAGAGAAGGGAAGATGGTAGGAGATTTCGGATTAGGTGAAAGGAATGATCGAGGAAGCAGGCTGATGGAATTCTGCACCGAGCATGAGTTGGTAATAGCTAACACCTTATTCAATAACCACAATAGAAGAATATACACATGGATGAGACCAGGAGATACAGGGCGTTACCAAATCAACTTCATTATGGTCAAGCAGAGGTTTCGAAACCAGATTTTGGATTGTAAAACATATCCTGGTGCTGACATAAACTCTGGCCATAATCTGGTTGTAATGAAATGCAGAGTAAAGTTGAAACAACTGAAGAAAAGTCAAAAGCCAAAAACGTGGGCAATAGACAGACTGAAAGAGAAGGATGTAAACGAAAGATTCAAGAAGAGTATAAAGGAAGGAATAATGAAAAACCCTTAACAAAATCAATTGCATATGAATGGGCACTTTTGAAGAATGAAATAACAAAATCCGCAGAAGAAAACATTGGTAGGAAAGAAAGAACAGGTAGAAATCCGTGGATCACTCAGGATATACTCGAATTGATGGATGAAAGGCGGAAATACAAGAATGTAAGAGATGAAAAGGGGAAAGCAGAATACAGACGTCTGAGAAATGAGGTCAACTAGAAGTGCAAGGAAGCGAAAGAAGCGAAAGAGAAATGTGCAGGTATAGAAAATTGTCTGAAATTAGGAAAAGTAGACACAGCTAATCGAAGAATTAAGAATACTTTTGGGAAAAAGAAGACTAAGTGCTGTAATATTAAGGACACAAATGGAAAGCCTGTAACAGGTAGGGAAGAAAAGGTTGAGAGATGGAAATCTTACATAGAGTGTTTGTATAAGGGAAAGGAGATTGAGAATCGTGTAATGGAAAGGGAGGAGGAAATTGATGAGGATGCAAAAGGAGATTTAATATTGAGATCAGAATTTGACAGAGCTTTGGAAGACTTAAGCAGGAACAAAGCACCACGCATAGATGATATACAGATTGAGTTACTACGCTGCATAGGAGATGAAGGTCTGATCAGGTTATTTCACTTGGTGTGTAGGATTTATGAGACAGGTGAGGTACCCCCTGATTTCAAGAAGAATGGTATCATCCCTATACCAAAGAAGGAGGGAGCTGACAGATGTGAAGATTACCGTACTATCAGCTTGGTTACTCATGCTTCAAAGATCCTGTCTAGAATAATTCACAAGAGGATTGAAAGCCACATAGAATCGGAGTTGGGTGAAGACCAGATTGGTTTCAGGAGAAATGTAGGAACAAGGGAAGCTGTACTAAGTCTTAGGCTGATTTTGGAAGGTAGAATAAGGAAAGATAAGAGAACGTTTATGGCATTTGTAGACTTAGAAAAGGCTTTTGATAACGTTGATTGGACTAAATTGTTTGACATTTTGAAATCTATTGGAATAAAGTACAGGGATAGGAGGGTGGTATACAATCTATACAGAAACCAGACGGCAGTCATTCGAGCTGAAGGACTTGAGAGAGAAGCTGGTATTCAGAAAGGTGTAAGGCAAGGCTGCAACTTATCACCCATACTTTTCAATCTTTACATTGAACAAGCAATGAAGGAAATTGGAGAAAAATGTAAAGTGGGAGTGAAGATTCAAGGAGAAATAATTTCAACTCTGAGATTTGCTGATGACATCGTCATCTTGGCCGACAAGCCTGAGGATTTGAATGAGTTTTTGACTGGTATGTACTCTGTCTTACGGAAAGAATTCATGATGAAAATTAATAAATGTAAAACAAAAATACTGGAATGCAGCCGAAATAAATCAGAAACCTCTATGGAGATCAAATTGGCAGGTGAAAAGCTGAAGGAAGTAGGAGACTTCTGTTACTTAGGAAGCAGAATAACCAGTGATGGACCAAGCAAAGAGGATATAAAATGTAGGTTGGCTCAGGCAAGGAAAGCATTTCTACAAAAAAGGAATCTGTTGACTTCGAATATAGATTTAGGTATTCGGAAGTCATTTTTGAAAGCCTTTGTCTGGAGCGTGGCGCTATATGGAAGTGAAACTTGGACTATTGGTGCAGCAGAAAAGAGGAGAATTGAAGCATTTAAAATGTGGTGTTACAGGAGAATGATGAAGATCAGATGGGTAGATTGGGTTACAAACGAAGAGGTATTAAGACGAGTGGGATAGGAGAGATTTTTCTGGCGACTGCTAATGAAGAGAAGAGATAGGTTAGTAGGACACATACTAAGACACCCAGGAATAGCAAGCTTAGTTATGGAATGAAGGGTCGAGGGCAAGAACTGTAGGGGTAGACCAAGGTTAGAATATGTTAAACAGATTGCCTCGGATGTAGGGTGTGGTAGCTATGTAGAGATGAAGCGATTAGCTCAGGACAGGGATGCATGGAGAGCTGCATCAAACCAGTCAAAAGACTGAAGACTCAATCATCATCATGCTAAAATAGGCGAAATATAAAAATTATCCTAGAAGGACGACCAAAGCATATGTTGCGCTTCTCAATGTGAGACACAAAATTCGGCAGTCTGTAAAGGGTCTCCGAAAACCATATTTTAAGGCCCTTAAATTAACAGTGTGTGTGATATTCCCAGAAAACTAACTTCGTTCTGATAAATTTATGAAGGAATGACAAACCGCTATCCATTGCAACAGTAGCTCAATTTATAATGTCTGGTGTTAACACCGAACGCCGTTCGAAGAACGGGTACTTCTGCTAGTATATATATAATAACCTTTAGCCCATGAAGGGCCTTGGCCTACCTAGCCATTTAGCCTGCAGATATTGGTGTGACGCGTGGTCAGAGCATCGGGTCCACTCGGCCATTAATCTTGGTTTTCGTGACCGGGGCGCTGCCTCACTGTCAGACAGCTACTCAATTGTCCTCACGAGATTTTACTGAGAGATGAATACTCACAAACACTTGTTGTGTTCCAGCCCTCACGTCAGATTCTAAAAACCCTGACGGAGTCGGGAATGGAACCCGGAGCCTCTGGGAGAGATACATGCGCGCTACCCGAATACCACGGGACCGGCGGTAGGGTATAGGCTATGCCTGCTTAAAAAGACGTTCCTATATTATGGGTAATTGACAGGTACCACATAGGGATTCCGTAACTGGAATTAGCACCTCTCATATATATTTTGGCGAGATTTAAGTGTAAGATTTAAAAATATACAGTATATAATTATACCGTACGTAAGTAACACGTCACCATTAGAAGAATTGAAATGTTCTGTGGGGAAATGGCAAATCTGTGTAGCCTAACAATAACGTGTTTTACAGCGGAGTAAAGAAAGTATATGTATTTGTGGATATGTATGATTGTGTAACTAGGAACGTCCTTATGACGACAATATACGAGCTACCCTCTAGTGAGAGACCATAATGTATCTTGTTTGAACTGGGTGTTTAGGAACATCAGGAAGTATTTTGAAACGTCTGAATGCCTGTATGCAACTAGTGCCGATTTGCAATACCTGTGTAGCAACCTCAGTTCACTTTCACTTAGCCTAATTAACATATTAATTCTGAAGAGTAGGATAACATGCCTTTTCGTAACTTTTAACTAGGTATATTATTGAAAATATAATATTTATGATTGACAAACCTTTCTCGGAGTTGTTGGGAGTCGTTTCACAATTTCAATTGCCACTGCTGCACCGGAAATAATTACATTTAACGTAAATAAAGCATTATTGGTCGTGTTCATTTGAACAAGATCGGTCATTTTCCATTCACCCCGGACACTACGTCATACCCACGTGACACGTTGCCAGCATGGAAAATGAAATAATAGGCAAAACCATTGGCCTGGATAAAGATAATTAATGCCTGACTTCCCCACTGTGCGTGACAAAGACCAGGGGTACTATCTATTAGCTAACGCGGCCCGCAGGTCCGCGCTATCAATCAATCCACCATTGGTCTGGACGAAAATATTGGTCTAGGAAAAACCATTGGTCTGCCACATGCGATAGAGTTCCGAATGCGTGGGGTTGGCATTATGGACTCCTTCACAAAGATGGCAGTCAGGGCAATTTCAACTCTATAAGTCGTGCTCCTATTAGTGGGTCTACGGCAGCGGATGAGTGAACATCTATTACTATATCATCTCCAGATACCATTACTACAGTTATTTTGGCCAATTTCATTACCTACAATGTTTTAAACACATGCTCTCCTACTCTGCAGCGCCACCATTAACATCAGTTCGGTAGTGGCACTCACACGGAACGTTTCGTGCGCTGTTTTCCGATACAACAATTGTTTGGGAGTATTCATCTCTCAGTAATATCTTTGTTTAAGTGTACATTTGTCCCTAACGGTTTAGTTCTACTTGAGCGAGTACGATGTGAGTGATTCGTATTTTCCAATGGAGCAGGATAGTTTGGGGAGTAGTCACACACGTCCTCCGGATGGCCCCCCAGAACCTATCACCTCTGAAATCGTTCCCTTGGACGATTCTTTACATTTCATGTCGAAGGTATCAGTCACGTCACCGACCTTGGTTTTCCCATCTGACCCATTTTCTCATGGTACGAATCTTACAAATGATACTACCTCCAGACTACAGTATATCCTAGGCTACATACCGGTCCTTACCATATTCAGGTTGAATCAAATAATAGTAGACGGTTCTGTAACTTACACCCTCTGGGCTTAGGACGTCTCTTTACAAGCGTCGTAAGGGAGGTATTAAATCTATCCAAAGATGGGGTCGCAATAAAATCTAGGCCACCTTTATCACTGCCCAAGAGGCTAATGCCTTCCTACAGCATCCTCTAATTGCTGAAAAAAGCCATAAGTCTTATATTTCATCATCCTGTTCGCCATCTCTCGATGAATGCTGTAGATTTGCATTTATCTGGTAGTTATTGTTGTTTTAAGGGACGGACCTACATTCGTCTGTTGGCACAGGCTAGAGTAAAAGGTGGCTTTTCACCGATGTCTCAGTCTCCCTCATGGGTGTGATTATATGGAAGCTACTGAGGTATGGGTGGTGAATAGTAATGACATTCAGGGCACAGTCAGTGCCTTTGGATGCTGTGAAAGGTTCTACTCATAGTGTTAGTACTGCTGTTCTGACTCAGTGAGGAAAGCAATGGCAAGCTCACTCCTCTTCTTGCTTAGTATACCTCAATATAGCGCTGCCTCGAGGTTTTGTGGGTATCTACTCACATAACCTAACGGCGGTACTTTTTAGGATCCAAACCGCCTTCGGGCTGACTAGCTTACAGGTGTCATTCCGGACGTGGACCTCATTAATTGTGGAGTTTACCAGAACCAGAACCAAACCGGAATGTGGTAGATTATTGAACATATATATCATTCACATACCATTCTGGGAGTCATAAGGAATTGGAAATACTTACCGAAATAGGCCTATTCAAATGTGGTTCCTGTTGTAGCATTGCATATCAGCTCCAAATAGTTTGGCTACTTGAAACAGCAATCAACACCCCCACCTCTATATTGGTTACCGTACTAAGAATGTGTAGACATTTAGAGGGAAACGTTTTCATCATCCTCAAAGCCATGACGTAGATTGAAGTGGTGGCATTTTATGTACGGTTACATACATTTAAAGAAAATACTGCAAAACACAAGAAAAATTCCTATTGGAATATACCATTAAACTTTTCTGGATGTAAATGACAACTATAACAAGTACTTGTTACAGTGTGTCATGAATGTTATATTACTTAATTATCCTGTGTTGTAGATTCCCCAACATTATGGAGGGCCAACCATGTATCAAATGTGAACCCGAAGAACTCCCCGAGAGTGTAAGTTGTATTTTAGTTCCATATATTGTAACATATATTGTGTAACATTACCGATGAGCATGACAAACCTTTGTGTAATTAATACTAATTATGTCAGGTGGCTTAATACTACAAAATAGGGATGATGATGATGATAATTATTGTTTTAAGGGACCTACCATCTAGGCTTTCACCTCGCAATTTCAACATTTCATCTCCCTTCGGATCTTTGTTATTTTTAAGTTCATTGACTACTTGCTGGATTTTTTGTAATGAAGGGAGTTCTGAATCTTGATTTGAAATCGGTTGCTCAAATCAGAATTGTTCTTCAGGAGGATCGCAGGTTAAGATGGTCATGGAAGTCATCTGTGAGAAGTTTTAAATTTCTTTATTATCTCTAGGAACACATCCTGATGATTAAGACATAAACTAGCTGCTTGATAATGTGATTGTATGTCACCAAATTTTGATCTATTTCTGTCAGTCTATTTTGATGTAATGTGTGTTTTTCAGATCTGATGATTCTTGAGGCTTCTTTCTGGCTTTCAAGGATTCCTGCCTTTTTTTCTATTTCTTCAAATTCCATCCAATTGGAAGGAATTTCCTTGGAGATTGTTTGAATTTAGATCAATTAGTGGATTTTTATCTGTTCTGAGTTGGGGCTGTCAGGTTGAAACTTTACTTTAATTAAAGATAATTGGTGATCAGTGTATATAGTTCCATTTTTAAATTTGATATTCATAATAATAATTATTATTATACATAATACATAGAGTGTTTGTATAAAGGTAAAGGGATTGAGAATCATGTAATGAAAGGGAAGAGGAAATTGATGAGGATGCGAAAGGCGATTTAATATTGAGATCAGAATTTGTCAGAGCATTGGAAGAATTAAGCAGGAACAAAGCACTATGCATTGAAGATATACCGATTGAGTTGCTACGCTGCATAGCATATGATTGTCCGATCAGGTTATTTCACTTGATGTGTTGGATTTATGAAGACAGGCGAGGTACCCTCTGATTTCAAGAATAATTTTGTCATCCATGTATCGAAGATAGTAGAAGCTGACAGATGTGAAGGTAACCGTAAAATCAGCTTGATTACTCATGCTTCAAAAATCCTTTCTAGAAAAATTTAAAAGAGGATGGAAAGGCAGATAGAAACGGAGTTGGGTGAAGACCAGTTTTGTAGACTTAGAAAAGGCTTTTGATAATGTTGATTGGGCACATTTTTTTGACATTTTGAAAACTATTGGAATAAATTACAGGGATTGGAGGGTGATTTACAATCCATACAGAAACCAGACAGCAGTAATTCGAGCAGAAGGATGTGAGGGAGAAGCTGGTATTCAGAAAGGTGTAAGGCAAGGCAGCAACTTATCACCTATACTTATCAATCTTTACAAGCAATGAAAAAAATGGAGAAAAATTTGAAGTGGGAGTGAAGATTCAAGGGGAAATAGTTTCAACTCTGAGATTAGCTGATAACATCGTCATCTTGGCCGATACGCCAGAGGATTTGAATGAGTTTTTGAATGGAATAGACTCCGTCCTCAGGAACGAATTCATGATGAAAATGAATAAATGTAAATAAACGTAATGGAATGCAGCCGAAATAAGTCTAAAACCTGTTTGTACACCAATTATCAGCTGAAAAGCTGAACGAAGTAGGAGACTTCTATTACATTGGAAGCCAAATGACCATTGATGGACGAAGCAAAGAGGATATAAAAAGTAGATTGGCTCAGGCAAGGACAGCATTTCTACGGAAAAGGAATGTGTTGACATCAAATATAGATTTAGGTATTAGAACGTCATTCTTGATAGGCTTTTTCTGGAGTGTGACATTCTATAGAAGTGAAACTTGGACTATTGGTGCAGCAGAAAAGAAGAGAAATGTAGCATTTGGGATGTGGTGTTACAGGAGAATGATGAAGATCAGATGGGTAGATAGGGTTACAAATGAAGAGGTATTAAGCCGAGTGGGAGAGGAGAGATGTTTCTGTCGATTGCTGATGAAGAGAAGGGATAAGTTGGTAGAACACATACACCCGAGAATAGCAAGCTTAGTTATGGAAGGAAGGGTCGAGGACAAGAACTGTGGGGGTAGACCAAGGTTAGAGTATGTTGAACTGATAGCCTCGGTTGTAAGGTGCAATAGCTATGTGGAGATGAAACGAGTAGCTCAGCACAGGGAGGATTGGAGGGCTGCATTGAGCCAATCAAGAGACTGAAGACTCAAACAACAACATTATTATAAGTGTTATCATCAATAGTTGATATTCTTTAATTTTTACATTTAGTCATGCTCGTTTATTACTTCCTAGGATTTGAATGAGCAGCCACCCTCTGATAGGAAGGTGGGAATAAAAATTGAAGAACCTGATGATGTTTCTGAAGATGCAAGATTCACATATGAGAGTGTATTTGTTAAAGAAGAACTTTATTGCCAGGTGACTTTGTACATTATTTCCTATCCTGAATTATTTTCAAATTCTTTTTTTAAATTATGTAGTTTGTTTAATCAGTGTTAATTTTAATTTTGAAATTGAGTTAGAGAAAAGCTTATGTTTTTGACTCTATTTTATTAATAATTTGGATTGAGTCAGATCGCTTCCTTGGGCTCTTTATTTATTATTTCATCAAATATCTATAAAATGTAGAGATGAAACGATTACCTCAGGACAGGGAGGATTGGAGGGCTGCATCGAGCCAGTCAAGAGACTGCAGACTCAAACAACAACATTATTATAAGTGTTATCATCAATAGTTGATATTCTTTAATTTTTACATTTAGTCATGCTTGTTTATTACTTCCTAGGATTTGAATGAGCAGCCACCCTCTGATAGGAAGGTGGGGATAAAAATTGAAGAACCTGATGATGTTTCTGAAGATGCAAGATTCACAAATGAGAGTGCAGTTGTTAAAGAAGAACTTGATTGCCAGGTGACTTTGTACATTATTTCCTACCTTGGATTATTCTCAAATTCTTTTTTAAAACTATGTAGTTTGTTTAATTAGTGTTAATTTCAATTTTTAAATTGAGTTTGAGAAAAGCATATGTTTTTGATTTTATTTTATTAATAATTTGGATTGGGTCAGATCGCTTCGTTGGGCTGTTTATTTATTATTTCATCAAATGTCTATAATAATTTTAAAGTGTTTATTTATTGTCCTTTGTGAAACAACCCTGAATAGTTATGGCAAAACTTGCAGCTAAATTAGAAAGGAACTTTGAAAAATCCTCGGCATATTAAGGTAACTGTACCGGTTTTCGTCAGAGAGCCAATGGTCGTCACTCTCGTATATGAGTACATATAATAAGGATGTCAACGGGTCTTTCTCAACGCACGAAGTCTTATGAGATTCGTCATACCTTCGTTGCCGATAAGGAGCAACTTTGCGAAATCATGCGTGCGATGCAATAGGTGATTCCCAGCGTCAAACATCTCTTGTGAGTTGAGCTGCCTTGACGCGGCGTATTGCTTCTCGCATGTGCTAAGCAAAGAATATAGGAGGCTAAGCAGCCACGCGAGTTAATTATGTGCGTACGTGTTATGTTCCGACATTTTAAAATGTTACAGGTGTGTGATATACTGAAGTAACATATGCGATTTGCTATTTGTGCTCACGTTCCTAGCTTGGTTAGAAATGCTGGTGACGAACACTGAATTTAAAACCACGCACTTTACCAATGCTCGTCATTTGTGACGAAAACTGGCACATTGTCATATCTCCTAACAGCGGCAATATACTTATAAATTAGTTCTGAAGCTCCTTGCATTAATTAAATTGTCGTTTGATCATCGTGTCCAATAGTCTTTATAGCTGACGATCTTTAGAGCACATGCGTGACGAACACTAGTGCACGATAATGTTAAAGTTTGCGTTTACGTTTCAGAACCAATAAACATTTACAGTGTGCTGTTATTATGTAGATCTGTCTCTTTGACGGCTGTTGGTCTACGTTGGCAGCGTTGCTCAGCGGTAACGTTCTCGCCTGCTGTTGCTGGATCGAATCCTGGAATTTGAGGGTGCGCAAATGCGAGGGAGCCGTGTCAGTAGATTTACTGGCACGTTATAGATCCCCATCGGGCCAAAATTCTGGCAACCCGGGTCTCTAAAAGCCGCAGTAGTTAAAAAGGATGTAAAAAATAACATCATTATTATCGGTAGGTCTAGACCTAGGGTTTTTAGGTGAGTTAAAGGGGATTCTTTTTAAGTTGAGAAGAAAAATATATCCTAAGGCTAAATCTTTGCTTTCAAGTAATATGTCGAAACACACATGTCTCAATTAGCCTACGATATTCAGCAAAACGAAGCTACTATTAAGGTCTCTGAGGAGGAGGATGGCATGAGTATTACAACGGCCGCGGAGAGGAATGGTGTTCCGAGAAACGCCCTCTCGGACAACATTACAGGAAAAACTAGAAAGAGGAAGATGGGGCCAAGTTCCTTTTTAACAAAGGGTGTTAGTTAAATGGGTCATTTCACTAGGAAAAGCGGGGTTCCCGGTAAAAAAGGACGATTTGCAAATTAGCGTCCAGTGCCTCATAAAAGAATTGAAGAGGGACTCTCCATTCAGAGATGGGGGGGCCTGGGAGGAAATGGTGTGAATCTTTCCTAAAAAGAAATCCAAGCCTGTCTTTACGAATCCCTCAAAATTTGACAGTATACCATGCTCCAATATTACAGAACATCAAATTAAAACCTACTGTTATTTGGTGGAAAACGACTTACAGTCTATGTTATCAGACCCTCGGCGATTGTTCAACGCAGACGTTATGTTATGCCGTGGTCTGGTCTCACTTTTTATGAGACTACGCCTCCCATAGCCCGTCAAAAAAAAGATCACGGCATAATAGCCCGGAAAATGACCATTCGTTCTTGAACACCGGTCGGGGAAGCCTACATCAATACACGTCCTTGTGGTTATATTGTTCGAATTTCAATTATTATTATTATTATTATAAAGGCCGTGACTCAGCGAGTCTGGGAAGACTTTTGATCCTGTATTTTATGTATTTTATATGGACATTTCGTCTCTTTTATAATATTTTACAGTTTATATAGTGTTAATAGGTTGCCTATTCATAGTGCATATTAAGTTATTGTGATAGCGAGGACTCACTTCGCAGTTTTTGGTAACGTTGTAGTACACGTTCATTGTTCACTTACATAACCTCATGTTGGTAGGATATGTTCTACAGTTGGATGTATGTACACTTCTCTCTGAATGATCACACTGAATAGTGTTTGAAAGTGAAATGCTTGATTTTAAGGCACCAAATCATAGTGAAGTAACATGAATGTTAAAACAGCAAATAAGTGTATTGTTGCCTTACGTAAATTGCATGAGCGGAGTACAGGTTATGATCAGCTGTGACTAAACCAATGAGATGAATTCATGAAGATATCTCATTTCGCCTTCTGTGAGTATTCCTATTAATAATATTTCTGACAGTGAATACAATGCAGAATAGAAAGAATACTGAAGCATTATCAAATTCTCGGACGAAGACAGTTAAGTTTACATGATACAAACCGATAAATTGCTGTTAAGTAGTGTAACGACCTCTGTGGGTTGGGGCTGTAGAATAGACCCACGGTATTCCCTGCCTGTCGTAAAAGGCGACTAAAAGGGGACCGAGTAGCCGCCGGTATAAGTGGCTCCCCTCTTTCGCAAATTGCAGATAGGGTCAGGGCACTCTTTTGTCCTTGGAGTGAGAAATCGCTCCTTAAGGTGGATGAACCAGCAGGATTTGGTCAACAGCATAAGAATGGAGAAGGCAACGGGAAACCACTCCATTAAAGACCTTTATGTGTATCCCAAGAAAACCTATGATGAGTCCAAAGACAAATGTTAGTGAAGTTGGCAACTGCGGGATCACACCTCAAAGGAATGATGTCGGGCCCGGCAGGAGAGGAAATGGGGCCTCTCAGGTCGTTATCCGGAGAAATCCCTATTTTAAAATTGGAACATGGAATGTTCGAACTATGTTACAAGCTGGGAAACTAGAGAACTTGAAAAGAGAAATAGACCGACATAAATTAGATATTTTAGGATTAGCTGAAACACGTTGGAGAGAAGGAGGAGAGTTCACAAGCGGAGACTACAAAGTCTTGCACTCCGGAAGTGAGAATGGTCAAGGCGATGTAGGTTTGGTACTAAATGCTAACTCTTCAAGAGCCCTACTGGATGTTGAAGCTATTGGAAACAGAATTATCATAGCACGTTTTCTGGCAACACCCGTAAATTTAGTTGTGGTGCAGGTATATATGCCTACGTCCAGCAGTGATGATGATGAGGTTGAAGAAATGTATGAGAAGCTGGAAGAATTACTGAGTAAGACAAAGGCTAGCGAGAACATTATTATAATGGGAGACTGGAATGCAGTGATTGGTGAGGGAAAAGAAGGATTTGCAGTAGGAGGGTATGGTCTTGGTAGAAGAAATTCACGTGGTCAACGTCTTCTCGAATTCTGTGAACAAGAGAGGTTCGTTATAAGTAACACTTGGTTTACCTCACCAAAGAGGCGGAGATATACTTGGAAAAAGCCAGGTGATGATCAACGTTACCAGATTGACTATATTCTTGTCAAGGAAAGATACAAAATTCAAGTGAAGAAATCCATGGCATATCCGGGCGCTGTCATCTGTTCTGATCATTCTCTACTAGTAATGAGTACGGAACTGAAATTTAAACGCAGGATTCAGGGAAAACCAACAAAGAAGTGGAATCTTGAAGCATTTAAAAGCGAGCGGACTATAAAGCAATATCATGAAGCCACTGATGACAACATATCATCATATGCAAACCACTCACAAACTGTTGATCATTTATGGTCAATAGCCAAATTCTCCATCGAAAAGGCTCCTGAAGACTATGTGGGATTTGTGGAAAGAGTGAATCGCAAACCATGGATCACACAGGACATTCTCTTAAAGATGGATGAAAGAAGAAAATTTAAAAACGACTCTTCAGAAGTAGGCAGAAATAACTACCGAATGCTAAAGAACCAGATTGATCGACTCTGTCGGGAGAAGAAAATGGAGTGGTGGCAGTCAAAATGCGAAGAGATCGAATTTCTGCAAAAACAAGGAAGAACAGATTTAGCCTACCAAAAGATCAGGGAAACTACTAAGAAACAAAAAGGATTCCGCACTAGACAGTTCCGTGATACACATGGGAATCCTATATCAGACCTGAATTACAAGAAGGAACACTGGAGGATGTATGTTGAAGATCTATACGCAGAACCAATTCCATTCCTTTTGGCAACACGTGGCGAGGAAGACAGGCCAATTGCAGAAGATAGAATTATTAGATCAGAGTTCGATGAAGCTCTAAAATCAATATCCATGGGTAAAACACCAGGTATTGACAATGTTCCTGCCGAACTAATCAAGAATAGTGGGGATAGTACACTTGAATGGATATTCAAATTGGTAGCAAGAATTTTCGAAGAAGGTAAATGGCCTCAGGAGTTTTACACCAGCATCATCATTCCAATTCCAAAGAAGACTGTACCAGTTGAATGTAGTGACTATCGGACCATTAGTCTCATCCCTCATGCATCAAAGATACTTCTGCAGATTTTAAGGAAAAGGATGGAAATATACATAGAACAGTATCTAGACAACTCTCAATTTGGCTTTCGAAAGAATATGTCTACACGTGATGCTATCGGGTCCTTACGATGTCTCGGAGAAAAGATGTTAAGTGTAAACAGAAACCTTTACGTGTGCTTTGTGGACTTCGAAAAAGCATTTGATAAAGTCAGCTGGCACAAGCTGTTTCCTCTTCTGAATCAAATAGGTTGTCCCCATCGATTAATCATATTAATATTTGATCTGTATATAAATCAAACTGCTGTTGTTCGGCTTGGAAATGACGTATCAGAACCCGCTAAGATCCGCAAAGATGTGCGACAAGGCTGTTTGCTGTCCCCTGGACTGTTCAATGCCTTCGCTGAAGCTATAACTAAGTGGGCTTTTAAAGGTTCTAATATGGGAGTGAAAGTTGGTGGAAGACTTATCCAGAATATTAAATTTGCTGATGATCTGGCATTACTTGCAGTAAATCCGCATACATTAACAAACATGTTGCAATGTTTAAATGATACAGCTACAGAATATGGAATGAAAATCAATTGTAAGAAGACCAAGATTCTGGTGATAAGTAAGCATCAACATGAACTAAATATTACCATAAATAAAGAACCAGTACAACAGGTCAATCGTTTTAAATACCTTGGCCAGATCTTCACAGAAGACCTACGGTGTGAAGTTGAAATCAGGAGCCGTATAGCCATGGCCAAGCAGGCATTCCGTGAAAAGCATTCTCTAATTTGTCAGCGCTCGATGTCCCTCAGCCTTAGAAAACAACTGGTTAAGACCTACATATGGCCAGTTGCAATGTACTGCACTGAGACCTGGTCAATGAATAGAGGTGACATTAAACGACTAGAAGCGTTTGAGATGTGGTGTTGGCGCCGAATGGAAAAGATCAGCTGGGTAGAGAAAATGACCAACATAACGGTGCTGGATCGAATAAAGGAAAAACGGCAAATGATCCGCCAGATATATAGAAGGAGATCCACCTGGCTTGGCCACAGGTTACGACATGGTGGCCTGATGATCGACATTCTAGAAGGCAAAATACCCGGAAAACGCCCTCGCGGGAGGCCACGGAACACTTTCATGAGATCTTTCCTACATAGCTCTGGCCTACGAAATTATGAAATGGTCAAAAGGACAGCACAAGACCGAACAACGTGGAGAAGACTCATTGTAGGGGCAGACCAGTCGCTTGACTGAAAAACATGATGATGATTATTATTATTATTATTAATATTGTATTTCTAATGCACTTTAAGTTAATATAAAAATAACTTATAATAAATGTGTTTAGAGAAGAATTACGATATCTTCATGCCCGTATGTCTTCTACCCACCATTCCCGCTTCCCAATCCAGTTTTTTATTGTTTTGTTTTAATATTTCATTTTTTATTAAAAGAACATAATTACTGGTAATGTTTTATTCGTAAATGTTAGCCTCCAAGTCCATAAATCGGTGTCTTACGCAACAATTGACAAAAATGCATTATAAACAGCAGACAAGGAAAACTAACAATGTGACGGCAATTGGTGCAAACGGGTGACGAATATAGGAAAAATACAAAGACATCGTGCCGAAGACTAGGGCAAAAACACACATTTTTTTCAAATATGTAATTTTTCCTAAAACGAATATTTTCGATATTGAGAGATTCCTAGCGTTTGAGTAGAATTTGAGGTTAGGTACAGTGCTTTTGTTGATTAAATTTACCAAAATGTAATAGGTGTATGTTTTTTCCTGACCAAATCTGTCTTAACATGACGACCAATGGTGCATTTACCTTAGTAATTGTGTACTAGTAAAACTCGGACACTGGGTATTGTGATTTTGAATTGTCTTTAATTTCATGAACCTTTCGATCACATGATATGCGACTGTAGGTTATCATATCAACATTCAACGTTGACAGTTACTGATTTTTAGAATTCGTGCTTGAGAAAGGTTCAGAAATGCAAGTATGTTTTATAAATTCAATCTCGTGTTTCTTTTCCTCTTGAATCAACACCTATTTGATTTTTCTTAAAATGGAAGACAGTATCAATTTGGTTGTTGAATTTATAATACTGTAGCTACATGAAAGTATTGGATTCTGAGAAAGAATGTATTTCGTGTTCTGATAGCAACTTATACATTGTAAGTAGTAGGCATGTTATCAAAACCTTGAACGTATAAGTCAGGAAAATATAAATAAGGTTTAAGTCAGCTAATGAGCACTTACATAATGCAGCAAAATCTCAGTTTCAGAGTTGCTGTTCTAACCTTATTATCAAATTTCTTAATATTATTCATAGAGTTTGGAACTAATCCGAGACATATAAAACAAGATGAATGTCTAGCGTGCTTATGTATCTACAAAATATATTTCTTATGCCTCCTGACGTACATTATTAACAAATTGTTCTTTCTCTGTAGGGAGCACATAACATGGAAGGTACTGAAGACAAGATGGAAATTACTATTAATGAGACTGTGACTGCAGACATAGTCCCATACCGGTGTTTTAAACAGGAAACACTGTCTTCATCAACAGGCGGAGATGCGAGAGTTGTAAGTGTCTAATTATCTTGAGAGCAGCTTTTTTGGTTGTTAAGTCATGTCATATGCTTAATGATATCTGATGTTCCTCCAGCAAGTGTGGCTGATTTTTTCAAAGGTTTCATGATATGTTTGTGAGGGGATCATGTGCACTGATGAAAGATTTTTCTTCTTCATTTTCCGTTTCCAGTTCCCTGGGTCGGGTTGCGAATCAAGGACCTCCACAGTTGTCTATCCCTCCACCATTCATTTCCTTCTTTCAATACTTCTTTATCTTTTACTCCTCTTTTCTCAATGCTTTCCTTCACTGTATCTATCCGCCTCTTTCTGGGCCTTCCTCGTGGTCTTCTTCCTGGCGTTTTCTCCATAAATATTCTTTTTGGTACTCTATATTCTTCGATTCTCATCATATATCCGTACCACTTCAGCTTACTGGCTTCTATCTTGTCTTGCAGTTTTGGGATCCCAGTTCTCTCCCTAATGTCCACATTTCTGATTTTATCCCTCCGTGTCTTCCCAATTATTCCTCTAAGGAACTTCATCTCGGCTGCTTGGATTCGGCTTTCATCGCGTTTTGTTGTGGTCCAAGTACCTGCTGCATATGTCAAAAATTGGTGTGTAATACAGTTAGAATAGAACTTTCTAGCATTTCTCTGGGACTTCCTGGTTCTATACTAAACCTCTCACACTCTGGTAAAACCCATTAGCTTGTTGGATTCTCTTTCCAATTTCTTCATTTATTGTACCATCTTCTGTGAGTATGCTCCCCAAATACTTAAAGCTTTTTACCATTTCCAATGGATCCCCATTGACTTCAATATTCTGTCTTCCTTCTCTCTTGTTTCTTGTCATCACTACAATCTTACTCTTCTCCACACTTACTTTCATTCCATATTTCTCTATCTCTTGATTCCATACAGTGACTTGTTCTTGCACTTCTATTTAATTTTCTTCCCATATTACTATGTCGTCTGCCTTAGTCTCCTTCCTTCCCATTCTTCGTTTCACTCTTGTGGATTTCATCCATGACAGTTATAAACAGTATAGGGGAATTAAGGGATTAAAATGAAACCTGAATGTAATTCTAGTTGTTTGCTGCATAGTTGATATGATATTTGTTGTTTAAAGGACCAAACATCTACGTTATCGATCCATTGCTTCATAGGAATCCCTGTCTAAATTGTGTTTGGAGGCTGGCTCATCTGATAAAAGCCTTTTTTGATTTTTAATATCTGGCTGTTGTTTGTTGCCAATCTTCAAATTCCATTCATGATTTGTTTCTCCAATTTTGAGATGATCATAATATTTAAGAGATTCTCTATATACTGTAATATCTGGCTTCCGATTCCACGACACAGAAATAGTTTGGAAAACTTCAGACCACCTCGGCAGAATACACTGATAAATTTATTAGTTATCGCATTCCTTCTATACGAAAATGGTGTACCAACATTTGAACGGAATACTGAGGCTGCTAGTAAAGAATGTTGAAATTCTTAGAAAGATAGCCTTTGTTAAATGATCCAGGCCATTTTCCGTCCTTTGAGTTGGCATTGTATATCATGCATTGAACCAATTACACAGAACAATACCAATAACTTAACAAATGGCACAAGGGAAGAGTCTATCGCAAATGACTAGTGTTCTATTCTTGTTAATTCTTTTACATTCCTTCGAAGTGAAATATCGCGCCCTGTGGTTGGGATTCCTCTCATAAATGGAGGTCCCGTGGTTCGTGGTCGCCATATTAATGGTCACGTAAAACTACAGGCTTTTTTACTATTAAAAACAATTATTCCATGAAGTTTGTTTCGTATTTACAACTGATCTGAGTGAAATGACCTCAGAGCCCTGTTTTGGTTGTGTAATGGTAATGACTTTGTTAATCCAGTGAAAACTAATTTATTATAATCCGCCCTTTGAATACAATTTAAATTATTACTTCTACAGGTAATGTACCCGATAATCCGGAATGGATCATGTTGGAATATCCATTGCCCCCGCTGGATTGCCTGTTTCTAATTGCTCCGGCAAATACAACATTAGAAATCGCTTCCAACATGGTCTTTAGGGATTTACAGACAGCAGTTACAAGAATATTGAGGATCAACAACCAACTACACGGGGCACTCACCTTTACTTACCTCGGGGACTGGGACTTCGCTTCGCCTACACTATATCCACAATACTCTGCTCCTTATACTTAAAATGAATCACACTCCAACAACAATGGAAAACAATCTGAACAAATTTATTAACAAAAAGGTGAACTAATCTACTATAAACAAATAACAATGAAACGAATTTAACAATAGACATTAAAATTAAAAACACGCAATCATTCACACCTCCTTTCAACTCTACATCTTATTACAATGCTGTATTAAAAATTGTGAGTATAAAACTTGGCTTGTTCTAAAGCCCTCACAGCGTAAAAATAAAAACGTTTAGTGAAGCCTCTTAATGGCATTCCAGACACCTGATTTTATTCACAAACCTGCGTTGTAGAACGCACGTGCCGTGGCTTTGTTTCATCAATGAAATATCGGCACCACGTCGAACTCGAAACTGGTTAATACAATAAATAGAAGGCAGTTGGTCTACACCTGCTTAAATATTATGTCATCGCTCTCCACTACTAACGGTGAATCATTCTCGCTAGCCCACAGAGACTGCAAGTGTGTGCATTTATAAAACACGTAAAAATTAACATTTAGATCTTACAAAAGTTCACATAACTGCTCTGTTTTTTAACCAATCATTCTAAAATTTTTATACACTCTTTCATTCGCACTCCGTTATTGTTCTAGACCAATACGGTTCCACATCTTCTCTTAACAATGAATAATCATTCACACCAAAAACATCCGCTCATAAACACACACTGTTCCAAAACAATTGATTAATAAATCCTATTAAATTATTTAACCAATTAAATCATTTCCACAAAAATTATTTACATGCAATATGTTTATAATAATATCCATTATCTAGTGTTGCTAACTTTCGAGATTCTAACTTCTCGGTTACAATAAAAATCTTAACTAAATATATACACTGGTTTTTCACATAACCACTCTTTCTATAACGTTCCGTAGTTTTAATATACTGCATACACCTCGTCTTATATAGGTTTCATTACATTATCGGTATAATACAGTCGACTGATTAAAGTAAACTGTACGTAATTACATAAATTCGGGTTTAATAAAATGTAATAATTGTATTATAGACGTGAGTAGACAATCTTTCTCAAGTTGTATTTCCGCTGAAACCCTCCTGTTAACACAGCTAAATCGTTAATTCACAAGAACTGAACAACTTGTATACAACGGCTCTTATCATGATACATGCCTTTTATCAAAGAACAACAATACTTTGACTTCCTTAAAATGCGGAATTCCCTCGCCTGAGCACTCCATAGCTCTACAAAACCTCATATAACAATATATATGGCATAAACAAATATAATCTACTATGTTAAACAATAATCAAAAGGGATTAATTGTTATTAACATATCTTATGTAGGAACTTCTCTCAAATAATAGCATGACCCTCAGTATCATTGCAAATGACTACTGGACTACAATTATACATACGTAAGTTCTTCAAACGAAACTTCCAATTGTAATGAACGATATTAGACAGTCGTGATTAACCTCCTAAAGTTTACTCCACAACAAGATAATTAACTGTTAACTCGTCTGTCGCAAATACATGTAATAAAAATAATACTCCTGTTTCATCTCACTTCTCTAGCTATAAATTGTTTATCGTTGTAATATCATGTCGACAAAATGACTTGATGTTACACAAATAGGATAAAATAACACACATGTTATTTATAGTGTCAGATAGAATTCAATCCTGACCGGGATAAACTAGCTTTGAATTCCTAGCCAAAGATTTGAATAATCTTCTATCAAAAGGTATTTCCTCTTACATATTAAATGAACAAAGCTCTTAGCTTTACAGATAATACGAAAGGTTTGTCAATGTCGTTAATGTCTTTCCACTCTACACAAAGAATGTTCATAGGGATAAAGACTTCGGTCTTATCAAACGACTAGTATTTCTTAGATCGTCGATAGTTTACGTTCAATAATGCTATAACAATATCATTAGATGTTTCTTCTTTTCTTGAAGTAATATGTTGTTACTTTAAAGTGCTCCAATTAAATTTAATAAGAATTTAATTTGAAGCTATGACACAATGTCAGAATACTTGGTTTAAATGAAATTATTGAAATTCGATAGTCGAAACGACTAGTCTCCTATGAGGCAATATAATTCCTCAAACAAAAAAAATTTAATGTCAGTTCCACAACTGATCCGTAGAATAAAATTGAAAAATAGATGAAATGCAATCATCTTCTAAATAACCTTGCAGCATAAAAACTCAACACACATCTGAAGTGTAAACTACATAAAAGCACTGAAATACATGAAATGTGAAAATATAGAAAATATGGAATAAGATCGCCGAAAATATGGAATAAGATCGCTGAAAATATGGAATAAGATCGCTGGCTCAGAATGTCACTAATCAAGCTCTATATAACAATTGACATACACTAATACCTCATTTAGACGAAAACTTGAAGATCAATGTAAGTATTGCCACAATACTTTAGATGTTTCCTCAGTACAAGACACTGAGATGGATCTGCATTCGAACTTCGGATCTGCGACCTCAGAGATAAGAAACGTCTCTCTCTGGAATTCACCAACGTTCGGCTGGGCTCGAACGACATCCTTCTGGCAAATTCTTCTGGGTTACCTTTCCCTAGCTTCTTGACAAATCTCTTCTGTAAAGACTTCATTCTCCGTCGTAAATATGTATCGTCTTCATCATTGGAATACAATTATGGAAATATTCATATAAATAGTGAATGAAATGTTTCCATTGCTAATTGATGTTATATTAGTGTTCGTAGACTGACGAAAATGCACAAGATGGACCGTGCACTACGTCTGTATTCAAGAATACGTTGTCTAACGAAGCTCCGTCGTTGTATCTTAACTCCTGTTATCGAATATGTCTCTGGCGCATGACTGTTTAGTTCATCATATCAACAATATTAATTATGCTGAATGATAATGTTTGAAGAATAATAATAGTCATTCTATTAATGTTTATGTGTTGCGCCAATATCTAACTTTAACTCCAGGCACAGGCTGGGATTGTTTTAACTTATGACCGTGATTACCTCCATCTCAATCCTGAGCATTGCAATGACATGCACTTGGTATTTTTTTGTGTATATATATTAAATAATTGAAGATATGAGATAAAAGTAAGAGAATTAGCTAGAATCATACGAAAAGTAATTTTTAATACCTTAAGTCCACTTATATTAAGTCATAGTACGTTCTGAAGAATCCTTTTTTCCTTACCACATTTCTTATACCGTAGTTGTTTTTTTCTACCCCTTAATATCCCTATTTCTGTGGTGTCAGGGACGAGGTAAAATGTATTTATAAGTAGCAGTGGTTTTTACAGCCGTTCGCCCTTTTGTCCAGCCTATAAAAGATGTTAACCCTAGCACTACCAAGATAAAATCTGTCTCTTGGATATCTAGGAGGGGGGGGGGCAAAATGTATCCGCTATTATTTTCATCTTCAATGTAGCTTTTATATACAATTCCTGTAATATTACAGTATTGAGATAAGTTAACAATGATTGCACTCACAAACAACAAAGAGAATCATGAAATTTGCTTGGTGTATAGCAACAGTTAAGTCATAAATCATAGGAACATTACGAATGTTCTTCAATTCACTTTCACTCTCACAGTTGGTACTGAGCCCTAATTCAACCAAGCTCAAGTTATGGACAGAGCCGAGGATCGAACTGACCTGTCAATTTTTCTATTTATAATGTGAAAATTGGAAATAATTTATCTCACTCAAGGATATGTTATGGGAAGTGAATTGAATTATTTAGAAATGTTTTTGGAGAATTTTGGACTATTTTGAAATATTTGGATTTGGAAATTTTGTGGTGAATGAATATTAACCAAGGGAGAGTCTGATCATTTGAAGCTGGAAATTGTCAAACGTTTGAAGTTAGCACTCTCAAGACCGGTTTTGGTTAGCCGAGTCGGCAACAACAAATTATGCACACGACCCAACTATAAGAGGCTAGGACAGGTAGAGTTTTTGACAATAAACCTACAGCCTATCAGAACAGATCGCAAAATTCGTGTGGGAACTGCTATTAAACCATATTTGCTTTAATAAAGAGAAATTAGCATTTCCACAGATCAAGAACAGTATATGATATTTATTCGGAAGTATGGAATTATATAATATTGGCTAGGAGAAGAGAAAATAGCATAATTCTATTATAAATGGACCGGACGCGAGGCTAGAATTGGATCTAGGGTGCCACGCGCGCGGACAGCGGTCATAGCGAGGTGACTTCTACTGAAACGATTGAAGAGAGCGGACCTTTGTTGAAAGGTGCTCCGCAAATTACCATATAGCAACGAGAAGTGCGAGCAGGAGACTTCACTGACCTGCAGGAGACGCATCGATAGCCGAGGAAGAGGTTAAGAGTCCGGCAAAGCAACGAAAAGTAATATTCAGCATTGAAAGAAGCAACTTTTTTAAACCACAGCGCACGAAGAGAAAGATTGCATTATTACGAACTGTATGGTACAATCCAGCAAGTAGCTTCACTTATAACAGGGCCGATAACCTAGATGTTAGGCCCCTTAAAACAACAATTATCATCATCATCATCATCATATCACTTATAACAAGCTACTACGTTATTGAAGCACTATTACTGCCACATTATACAAGCAGATTTGTTCTTACAATTCATCATGCTTACAACTTCCAGTCAGGGGGGAAGAATATACTCTGCATTCACTAAGAAGAGTACTGTGATTCACTAAATCATGAAAGGAGGATAATGTACACTATGGAGCGGGAAGTTCAGAGTTGATCATGAGGTCCTTGGATCGACGTTACCACGACTGCTTAACCATCATGCAGTTTGCTGAATTTCAACAATTCTACTCAAATATCCAGTAAGAACTTGGAGAGATATAAACCATGGACGCTCATAGCTACTTTAACGACGAGGTGAAGAAGAAAAAATCAGATGGAATGCAGTGTTCATTGTTCCGTGTTCCTGCGACCGAACTATCAAGCGTCGAGAAAATAGAAGATTGCTGTGTGGGGAGACCGAGACCAGGTGGTCACCAGCCCAGCAGGAACGAGTTGATCAGCTGCGAGCCACGTTGCTTGCATGGCTTGATCCAGAAACGCGACCAGCACGAGCCAACTAGGGAGTGGAACATTGAAGCCATTGAACGAGGTATTTCCATCGCAGACCGTCGGCACGGTACAGAAATGACTGCTCTACTATCTCAGTAGTTTTGGTTGTAGTATTTGTTGGAATTAGCAGGGTGACCAATTCATATTTTAGATATTCTTTCGTATAATTCATGTTATTATTCTGTCTATTTAGAGATTTTAGTTAACTTTTATACACGTCAACGTGTGTCGTCTTAGACGTGATTTCATTAGATTTGAACTTAGAATGCCGTATAAATTTTTATTCAGTAACGTTTTTAATATTCTCAATTTAAGCGAAAACTGTTCTATATTAGGGAATGCTCCGATTGATACACTTACGCCAAGAAGAGCAGATAATAGTTTTCGTATTTTGAACTTCTGCAGCTAACCATTTTCACTTTGGTCCTTCTTAGTGTCAATGGTTTTCAAACACTGATTACATCTTCCTCTTGTGTATGATGGAGCAGAAGCAGATTTTGAAGTAGCACTGTATGATAACCTTCCAGGAACACTTTCCATAGCTGAAACCAAGCATGTTCTTTGCCTATCTTCTGCAAGTGGTCTTAAAAGCTGTTGTCCCAACTCTAATATATACAGCCTCCTGAGATTCGGTTTCTTCTTATTCCAGTCAGGGTTATTTTTTATGAATATGGTGCAGGCACTTATACAAGCAATATCTATTAGGGTGAAGAACACAGAAAGATGCCATCTTCTCGTACCTCTTACCATTTGGTCAACACTATCTACACCTCCTTTGTATCGTTATAATACAAGTTGATCTCAGTTATCTTTTTCTTACAAGAATTGTCAATTTTGTCATCAATATGCTGGGAGGAGAGGAGGAGGAGATTTCTCGTGGGCTTTTGGCGGGGGATGTACGAAGCCAGGATTACGGGCGGTCCTTGTGTTCTTGGGTCCGTGTATAAGAACTTGGAGGAATATTTCTCACGGCCCTGGATCTTCTTTAGCTCCTCTGGTATGTTACGACGATTGTTCTTCAATGTCCCTACTAAGATGAGCTTTGCTTCATCAAATAACTCTTCTGCCAATTCAATTGATGTGTAATAACGGTCTGTTGTAACATTCCATCCTGTCCCCAATGTAATGTATCAATCTGACTGCACGTTTATTTTTCCAAATCTTTACATTCTCCTACCTGGAATACAATCCAATCCTTCAATTGTTTTCCCAAAGAGCTCACTACACTACATCCCTCCCTTTCCGGGAAGTTATATAGTCCTCTAGTCTCTTCGGCGGTTGGTAATTCTAGACGAACTGCGAAGAGGAGTTTGGTTCTCTGGTAGACGCGAAGTACCAGTATTTGAATATCCACTGCCTTTATTGTCTCTAACCTCCTGTCCAGCAGGGGGTGCAAATTCTGAGGAGTCTCCTGCTTTTAGTGGGAGCTTCTTGAACAGGGAAGAATTCCTTACAACTTATCGGTCTGATCGTTCTGCTGTGACCTGATTTCCAGTTGCAGATTCTACTTTGTAGGGGTCTGGATCATAGGCCAGAGTAAATTTGTTTAATGGTTGTTGCTTCAATAAAACTAGGTCATTAGGTGCCAGAGAATGATATCTTGCATTCCTCGAGATATTTGCGTATTCTGCTTGTTTTGCTTTGTTTGAAGCATCTGCCACTCGAACATCCCAGTCTTCCTCTGCTTCATCAATAGGGGGTAAGAACCCAACATTGAAAGGATGCCTGAAGAGTAACTCAGCTGGACTCTTTCCAGTAGTTGCATGAGGCGTAGCTCTGTATTTGAGAAGATAGCCATCCAATTCATCTGTCCAATTCTTCTTCTCGAAAACGGCTGCCTGGATAGTTTTCTTTACCGTTCGAAAAACCTCTCTGAGTTCCCATTTGCTTCTGGCCAATAAGGTGTTATATGGTGGGCTTTTATACCCATTGCTTGAAGAAAAGTCGAATATTCGTGGCTATTAAAAGGTGGTCCATTGTCAGACTTCAAAATTCTTGGAACTCCAAACTCGGAAAACCATTTCCGTAAGATTTTTATCATGGAAGAAGCATTAGTTGATTATACTGTATCTGCCAAGGGAAACCTAGTATATTCAACTATAATGACTAACAGGTATTTATTATCAGGGAAGGGACCAACAAAATGTATAGAAAGTTCAGTCCATGCTTGGTTAGGTAGGGGAGTGGATCTGATTGGATCTCGCTGATTAACTGCAGTTGTTGCCTGACAAGCTATGCAACTCTTGATTTTCTCTTCAACTCTCGAGTCCAAACCAGGAAACCAACAGCGATTACGGAGGAGATGTTTAGTTCTCACAATGCCTGGATGACCCTTGTGTGCGAGGTGTATGACCTTACTCCGAAGAGAACTAGGAATGATTATCCTGTTAACTCGTAGCAAAATGCCACCTTGAGTGATGCAGATCTCGGGAAGTAATTGAATGTAAGGTTTGATTAAATCCGAATTCTTCAATTTGCAAGAATTAGCCATCACAACTTGCTTTACTAGGCTAAGGGCTTTATCTTCTTCGGTGTGCTTGGCAATTAATTCCCTAGACAATGCAGTAGGTGCAGCCTGATTAGCAACAAAATTAACGTACCTCTCAGCACGATTGGATTTGCTTGGAGGAGAGAAGGATGACAAGAGATGTAATCAGAAGGATTTGAGCTCCTGGGCGATAATTTGAGATGAAATCGTATCCTTGAAGGCGAAGTCGTAATCTTTCCAATCGAGGGGTGGTGGACTTACCAGTTGACAGTATTCCAAGCAAGGGCTTGTGGTTAGTTATAACCTTGAAGTAGGCACCTAGGAGATAAAGGTGAAAATGTTCTATTGCCCAGGTTATGGCTAATAACTTTCGTTCAATTTGAGAAAACCTCTTTTCTGTTGCGCTAAGAGACCGACTAGCTTAAGCTACCACTCCTGGGTTTGAGTCTTTAGGCAGAGCGAGAATAGCTCCTAGCCCTTCAGGTCCAACGCCGACAATTACTACTGTGACCTGATTAGGGTCGAAGTAGTTGTTACTCAACTTTTGGCTTAGCTTATTTTTAAGGGAGTTAAATGCCAATTTTTCCTAATGGCCCCACTGCCATGGAACTCCCCGTAGTGGGACAGAGATCGTGGACAGATTCGACAGGAATCTGGCACAGTATGCAACTGTTCCCAAGAAGCTACGCACGTCAGATACTGATTTCGGCTCTGCAAGGCTGCTAATGGTTTCCAATTTCCTGATATCTGCCTGGATACCATCTTTAGAAAATTCATATCCAAAGAAGCTAACCCACAGAAAACACACATTTTCCTCTATTTAGTGTGAGGCCAGCATTTGATAATCTTCTTAGAACTGCTTCCAGGGCTGCATCATGTTCAGCCTTTGATTTCCCGAGAATTAGAATGTCATCGGAAATATTCCGGGCATTTGTGATGTCTGATATGAGATTTCAAATGCAACTCGCAAACTTCTCTGGGGCTGAAGATGTACCAAACATAAGTCTTTTGTATCTCCATAAGCCAGTATGGGTGTAAAAAGTGGTAATGCTTCTAGAGCCCTCGTCTAGTTCAAATTGGTGAAACCCATTACACTAAATTCTTTAGAAAATTTGCTTTGAGTTTAGTGTTTTGTGAGAAATGTATTGTATAATATTCTAAATGTAAGATATCTGACCTTCATTCTGAAAAGATGTGCTAGTAAAAACATTGGGTGTATAGTCCCTTTTTACTTAATGGTACGTGGACGTGTTAAATCCGAACACCTCGTATAGCCTTACAGTTAAAGAAGTAAAAATACATTCATTTGTCCTCAATCCTTAAAGGTTTTACTTCCTTTAAGGCACTGAGTCAGCATTTTCTCTCGCACTGAGATTTACTTGAGATTGTGTATTATAAGTTTTAGAACTACACCACATCTGTGTAATGCTTCACTTCAACTCATTCATGATTTACAGTTACATAGTTTGTTAATTGTGTAAAAAATATTAGTGATGCCAAATAATCAATAAAATTAATTATTCACCTTATTCCCCCTAGGATATGAACGATGAAACCCAGGATGAGGAAGGTGAAGCAAGTGGATATCGTTCAAATGAGTAAGTGTACAACATATAAGGAAACTTGCTTTTTCACTTTTGTGTGTGCATAAATGAATGTTTTGGATATGAATAAGTTTTGTTTGCAATGTCAGATATATATCTCATTTTATGTATAACTACTGCTGGTCTCCTCAAAGTAGATACATTATTGATATTAATTTCCTCTTTACTAGCCCACAAATTATTATTTGGAGTTATCACCGTCTGGAAGTATTTGAGAGAAGTTAGTCAGCATGTTGATCACTGTTTGTCTTTTGCAAAACACACTCATCTGCTTGAAAAAATACATATGGCACAGTGATAAGATAATTAATGCGTTTTGCAAGCAACATCCACTACTTTAAACCACCCCTTGTGTGTCTATGTGTCCTCAACCCGTGTTTTGACCTTTTGTAACCAAGGTTACTGAATCATGACAATGTTACTTCATGAGCCATCAACAATTTTAATTCACATAGGAATAAAATCTCTACAACTAGGCTCGAACTATAATCCAAAACACAACGATAAAAAGCAGGACTTAAAATATTCAAAAGTAAATGTTACGCCATTGTCTTAATGCAATAATCATCGACTCCAAAGCACACATTTTAACTTGCATTAAAACCGAACGATCATTAACAGAGGGCCGAAACTGGTTTAGCAATATTTCTAGCACCGAACAATAATGGGAATAACGGTGTACATAATGTAAACATGTTGGAGTGAAAATCCAGGTCAATATTTTATGATAATATTTCGGAGGTGTGGGATTAAGCTGTTGGTTTATGAAAAGGAAACATGCGGATTAACTTGTACCAGTAAAAGGGTGGCGCGTTAGAGCGAGGCATGCGATGGTGTGCTAAGAGTTGGATTAGTATGCGCCTTGTGGTGTGGTTTATTTGGAAGGGCTACCAACTTTTATATATAATATCTGTACCCACAAGTTACCTTCAGAAACACTAAGAGAGAAAACGATAAATAATAACAGAGAGCAACTAGGGTATGTGTGTGGAACGGCTGGACAAATTACCATACCCAGGTTGCATTTAAATTGAGAGAAGAGCACTAAAACTAAACTTGAAGAAAACACGAATCACATTTCATAACATTAAATATAATTGAAGGAAAGAACATCTTTACATGCATGTTAAAGAAAAAGATGTAACATAAAAGGTAAAAAATAGAACAAACAAAATAATAATCAAGAAGCAAGGAATCAATAAAATTAAGAAGGAGATTGAATTTAATTACCCAATTTCAAAGAAGAAGTTCAATTATGCGAGAACCAATTATACCCTACATCAGTAGAATTAGATTCCGAAGAAAAATATACATTATCATCGTATAGGTTCGAAGAATGACAAGTTCAAACCACCAAGAAGATATCTTCTGGAAATTTTTAAGATAATACTTGAAATCTTTTAGTTACTCAGGAGCAAAGGCAAGGTACGTGCGTACGGCATGAAAATCCAATATGACTGACCTCAAGTCGACATGAAAAATTAATTACATTGTTTCCGAGAAAAACGAGATCGGATAACAATCCCGGAGAGTATCCAGGCAACGGACCATGGAAAAAATAAAAATACATATCATAAGTGGTGATATTTTAAACAGAGTCTTTAAGAGACCACGCTAACGAGACGAGGAAAAGGAAAATTAACTGTTACGAAAAAAAAAATTAAGGTTAGGAAAATTCCTCGCTCAAAACAAAATGAGATCTGAACATTACACAGCACGGCACGTCAGAAAAAAGATAAAACACAACCCTCCCAAAATACATATAAATAAGTGTATTACATCAAGTTAAAAATAAGGTATTGGAACTTTCTCTTCATGCTTAGGCCTACTCGGTTCTACAAACCAAGTGACTTACTAACGGCAAAATAAATGCCAACTGCGCTAAGATAATTATTCAACAGCTCAAGACTGCAACATATAAAATATGTAGAATAACACCAACACAAATACTCGTATCGACGACCAATTCACATTTTCAGGTCACAAATAGTTCCAATAACTTTTAACACAAACAAACCTTAATAAAGAGATGTATTCCTGTAGCCAAACTTCATACATTGCGTTTTCTTCATGTCTACATATTTAATCCGATGACAGAGATTTCTCAACGGTGGGCGGTAAATGTAAATCACGTAGAGACGAAATTATATCGGGGAAAGGAAGTTTACCTGGCCTAAGGCCAGATAATCCCCGTTTTACACCAGAGATTTAGTTCTCACATCTTTCCTTCTTGCAAGAATTCCTTCAACTTCATTTGTTTATCTCAACAACCAGCACAAAATGGCCGCCGTTCGGGCTCAAACGGAGCCGATCGTGAGACCTCGAGTTCTCAAAACTTAAGTGCCAACATTAGCCACACGAGCGAGCCATCGACAAGACAGACACGCTGAAGGTTGCCGGCTCACTAGTTCGGACAGTCACCAATAGATACCGTGAAGATCAAGTTTGCAACAGCAGCCGCCCGCGGATACGACTGGAATGCACGTTAATATTTATTAACGGGTCATCTCTCACCCACACAATGCTGGACAATAGGCAACAATTGTTCACAAGTTTATGGTTGGGGGTAAAAGATACACCGAGAAAATATGACCTGAAAACATACATCAGTTCTCACAACACCTAGTACACCAAACTGATCGTTCCATGATTAGATACACCCAAGTTTTTTCATGCATCTGAAAATCACCAACATGCGTAAAATTCCAACTCTTACTTGGCAGTAGTACAATCTTTTTTTGATACAATAAAATACAGAAATGAGTCTTCATAGGATGGAGGAGACTCGGTCATTCTCAGTGCTGAGGTCACGGCTTAGCATCACGACGTCCGGGCCCTGGACATTCGCGACAGTCACAACGCTCTTCAAACAGGATGACGATATCACCAACATTTGATCTGAAATCAAATCGTACTCCGACAGCAATGGTCCATTTCTTTCTTCATCACACTTTTGATTAACATCAGTTACGACAAGTCCATAGTTAAACATGATTTAGGAAAAATTTAGGCTAACAGAAGATACATAACTAAGTTTTAACTAAGGTTTCCCCATCAAATTTTTGAGATTCCTTGCTTTTACAAATTTAAAATACAACTTTATGATCATTAATTTGAAACATCACAACCTCTCTTAACATGAGACATATGCACCCTAAATATTTTCTTTTTCTGAGGGTCCTTTACAAGTAATGTCACCGGAGTGATAAAACTTATAATTTCACAAGGGCCACGGAATCTTGTGACTAGCTTGCCAGATTCTCTAGAACCAACTTCCTTAACAGAAAAATTCTTGACAAAAACCATGTCCCCAATCTGAAGTGACGTAGGTTTACGTCCTTTATTATACCTCTGCTGTAGTTTCTCGTGTGCCACCTTCATATATGTTTTGGCCTTTTTCCAAATAGAACGTACGTTCTCATTCATGACTTTATCAGGCAACAATTGATTAATAGTCCACAAATTAGATATAGGGGAATTTGGGACGAAGGAGAACATTAAATTGAAAGGGGTGGTACGATGAGATTCATGCACCGCCGTGTTGAACGAATAAGTCAACCAAGGAATGCAACTGTCCCATAATCTATGGTCCTTATGATGGTAAGCAATTAACGCAGCTCGAAGATTCCTGTTCACCCTCTCAGCATACGATCCTTTAGGATAATAGATAGAAGATGTCACATGGGAAATGGATAACTCGAAACAAAAATTGCGGAAAACATGTGATGTAAAGCATTTCGCGTTGTCTGATACCAGAAATTGGCAGGGGCCAAAAACAGCAAAAATATGGTTAAGACATTTAATTACCGTTTCAGTGGTAGCTGAGCGAGTTGGGAACAACCAGTTAAAACGACTGAAGCCATCCGTACAAACCAGTACAAAACGGTTACCCAGCTTCGACAGCGGCATCGGGCCGACAAAATCTACAAACAATCTTTCCATTGGTTTATCGGAAAGTTGAGACGATAACATTCCAACCTTAGTGTTAGGAGATGGTTTTGCCAATTTACATGTTGTACAATTATTTACCAGTCTTCTGATGTCACCATCCATACCCTTCCAGATAAAATTTTGCCTCACCTTTAATCTGGTCTTATATACTCCTAAATGTCCACCGATAGGAGACTCATGAAAGTATTTAAAGATCTCGCCTACTAAAACAGTGGGAAGAACAATCTTAGGTGTTCTATCAGAACGGGCCAAACAACACAAGATTCCATTCCTTAATGAATACGGTTTTGCAACTTCACCAACCTCTAATTTTCTTATAATCTCACTTAGAACTGGATCTTCCTTTTGATATTCAGATACATCCCGAAACAACATGGGACAGTTAGACAGAATTACGTTTGACATGTTATGTTCCAAAATTGCGTTACACTTCACATTTTCCTCAACCTCAACATTAGTGTCACCATACATCCGACTTAAACAATCAGCGATGACATTTTCACTCCCTCGGATGTGACGTACAGAGAACTTAAAGGAAGAAATTCGAGTGGCCCAACGAGCTATTCGACCAGTTTTCCTAGGTCTGCCAAGAACCCAACTCAAGGCTTGGTTATCTGTTTCTAACTCGAAGGGTACATGTTCGATATACAACTTGAACTTTTCAAGAGCATCCATGACGGCCAAACCTTCGAGTTCATAAACAGAGTAATTTCTTTCTGCATCATTCAGAGTGCGGGAAGTGTACGCAATAGGTAATCTACCTTTTCCATGGTCTTGTAGTAACACTGCACCAACAGCACTATTGGAGGCATCCGTTTGCACAATAAAGGTTTTGGAGAAATCAGGGATGGACAAAATAGGTGCATTTATCAAAGCTAATTTCAAATCTTCAAATGCTGCTTCTTGCGAAGGACCCCAAACAAAATTAACTCCCTTCTTCCTCAACATATTTATAGGAGCAGCACGCTGAGCGAAATTGTTAATGAACTTACGGAAATAGTTCATCATACCGATGAACCTTGATACACCTTTAACATTCTTAGGGGGCTTAAAGTCACGAATCGCTTGGGTTCTCGAATGATCCACAGAAATTCCAGACGATGTTACGATATGTCCCAAAAATGAAATCTTGGGTTTAGCAAAGGAAACTTTAGATGGTTTTACGGTAAGACCAGCTTTCTTTAGACGAGACATAACCTCACCAATATGTTCCAGATGATCATCAAAGTTCTCACTGAATATGACTACGTCGTCTAAATAATGATACACAAACTTGAACTTGATTCCATCAAATACCATATCTAGCAATCGGCTTAGGATGGCCGCACCCGTGGAGATCCCAAATGGTAAACGGTTAAAATGAAAGAGATTCCAGTCAGTGGAGAAGGCTGTTAGATGTTTAGAATCTTCAGTTAATGGAATCTGAAAGTACGCGCGATTCAGATCTAAAATCGTATACCAGTTAGCACCCCTAAACCATGCAAAGCAAGATCTCAGATCAGGAAGCGGGATGGACTGCTGAATAACCTTTTTATTAAGAGCTCGATAATCAACAACTGGGCGAAATTTACCGTCAGATTTAGGCACCAAGAAAATAGGTGACGAATACGAGGAAGTAGACTTACTAATGATCCCTTCATCTAACATCTCGTCGATTATCTCTTTCAAGATTTTCATCTTGGGAGGGGCTAGTCTATACGGTGGCGAACTGACTGGAATATAATCAGAAACGACAATCTTGTATTCCAATAGATTGGTCACCCCTAACTTATTCGTCAAAACCTCAGGGAAGGATGAACACAGTTCACGAAGTTTATCAGCTTGGTCAGGTTTAAGATTTTCAAAATTAAACTCCTCAATGGTGTCAGAACCAGATATAACTTTGGAGGAATTCACTCCGGAAAAACTAAGACAAGGCTTGAAGTTTAATTTTAAATTAGGCTTAAAACGAAACCAACATGACCTGTTTCTAAGGTCTAGTAACAACCCAACATGAGACAAAAAATCAGCACCCATAATGGCGTCGCAAGATAAATTATTTGCAACCCAAAAATCATATCTCCAAGTGAAATTTAAAATGCGGATCTTTAAGTTTACCAATCCTAAAACTTCAAGACTAGAACTGTTCGCTGACACAAAATTGTTCGGTTCTTTAATAAGTTTTCCAAATTTGCATACTGACCTCATATTTTCAAACCAGTTTTTACTTAAAAATGATTTCACACTACCCGAATCGATCAGAGCAGTAACAGGTTCGTTATTTACCCAAATATCAATAAATGGGGAACAATGTTTAGAAACTTCAGAAATGCGACTACATAACCTCACTTTAGGTTTAAGACTTCTGACATCATCAAAATAATTATTTACCTCCATAGAATTTATTTTAGAACTATTTGACGCATGACAATCCGAAGAAGTCTCCTTACGATTTAGTCATTGGTTATGTTTATGTCTCCTCGTACACCATTTAGCAATATGTTGAAATGATCCACAATTATCACATCTTCTCCTGTTATTCGACGTGCGATTACCCGAATCGAAGGAATTTCTATTTTGGAAACGAGGGCCTTGCGAGCTATCATAACAGATAGGATTTCCAGAATTCTGAGATAGATTAGAATTAAAATTAGGTGGAGGAACATTGGCATCTCTCAAGGAATCGGAATGTTTGATAATACCCGAATTCAACACAAATCTGTTTAGATCAGAGAAATTTACGGGAATACTGCATGTTGTCAAGTATGACCTGCTTTCTGGATTAATCCCTTCCAATATAGAAGCCACAATTTGTTGTTCACTTAATTGTACAGAAAAAACTCTAGCATAAGACTTGATATCAGTTACATAATCATTTAAAGACTCTTCGAATCTCTGAACTCTATAGAAAAAATTATGCATCAGCATACTCAAAGCACGACTAGGAATAAATGAACTTAATATTTCACGATGAAATCGATCAATGGAATAACAACCTTCCATGGCTACAATTAACTTTTCTCTCAATAAACCAGAGGTATAAGGAAAGATCAGGTTGAAAATTTGACTATCAGGACACCCAAATCTTACAGCATTGTCAGCAAGGTCAATAAATTGCTTTAAAAATTTTATTAACAGGTTAGCATCGTTACCGTTGCACATCTCTAGATTTTGGATGCAAGCATTTAAAGGATGAGGTACACTACCAAACTTAATTCCCATTTTAAACTCCCCACGAGTATTATTATTTACATTAGATGACACATGTTCTAAATTAATAGGATTTTCAGAACATAGGGGCGATAATCTTTCATCATTCGACCTAGCATTTGATAAATTACCCCTAACCTGGTTGCTCGCAGCACCAGAAATGGACACATTAGCAAAGGAAACATTTATATCATCAAGATTCTCAAGGTTATGACGTGATGAGGTCGACCCTGTTCTGACATTGCTACCCTCAGACCTAACCTCAGATATTCTGCACGCACTTGGATAGTTTTCCTGATTATACATAGTTGCAGGTTCACTATGATTCGACAAAGATCCACCAAAACTTCCTAAATTGCTTTCAACACTGATATTATGCACCAATTCGTTCAATCCACTAATAGAAGGAACCCCTTCATTTGCACACACACCAGGGTTAACACTCGCACTCTCACTATTATTTGGGAATAACGCAAAAAAGCAATCAACAAGTTTAGCACGCAGAGAAATTAATTTTAAATGGAATTCAGGATCTCTATCCTGCCAAACTTCTATTAAATCACGAAGGCGATGGTACCAATGTGAACAGCGGACCTTAAATCTGATAAGTTGAGAACTAGACGGAGCACAGTCAGAGTTTAACGAATGAAAAACCACAATTAAACTTTCAACAGATGGTACAATAAGGGACTTACCTAACGTCCAGTCAAATTTCCTCCAGTTTGGTACACGTACAGGATTATCCGTAACTGCATTCAGTAATATCAGATCCCTTTCCCTATTCCCAGAGGAAGTAGAACCTCTAATCAGGAGTTCATAGATAATTTCTTCTTTGGTCAAACTGTAAGCTGCCCTAAGATTCCGTTGCTCCATTTATAGTCGACATGAAACATAAAATCACATAGGATTAATACAAGATTTTTTTCAGAATAAGTAACCCTTTTATGCCTATGCTTTCTCCAAGTCAAACCCAGTACACATTCTCTCAACAAAATACAAGGTGGAAACAAAACCACGCGACTAGGTACCAAAATATGTACCCACAAGTTACCTTCAGAAACACTAAGAGAGAAAACGATAAATAATAACAGAGAGCAACTAGGGTATGTGTGTGGAACGGCTGGACAAATTACCATACCCAGGTTGCATTTAAATTGAGAGAAGAGCACTAAAACTAAACTTGAAGAAAACACGAATCACATTTCATAACATTAAATATAATTGAAGGAAAGAACATCTTTACATGCATGTTAAAGAAAAAGATGTAACATAAAAGGTAAAAAATAGAACAAACAAAATAATAATCAAGAAGCAAGGAATCAATAAAATTAAGAAGGAGATTGAATTTAATTACCCAATTTCAAAGAAGAAGTTCAATTATGCGAGAACCAATTATACCCTACATCAGTAGAATTAGATTCCGAAGAAAAATATACATTATCATCGTATAGGTTCGAAGAATGACAAGTTCAAACCACCAAGAAGATATCTTCTGGAAATTTTTAAGATAATACTTGAAATCTTTTAGTTACTCAGGAGCAAAGGCAAGGTACGTGCGTACGGCATGAAAATCCAATATGACTGACCTCAAGTCGACATGAAAAATTAATTACATTGTTTCCGAGAAAAACGAGATCGGATAACAATCCCGGAGAGTATCCAGGCAACGGACCATGGAAAAAATAAAAATACATATCATAAGTGGTGATATTTTAAACAGAGTCTTTAAGAGACCACGCTAACGAGACGAGGAAAAGGAAAATTAACTGTTACGAAAAAAAAAATTAAGGTTAGGAAAATTCCTCGCTCAAAACAAAATGAGATCTGAACATTACACAGCACGGCACGTCAGAAAAAAGATAAAACACAACCCTCCCAAAATACATATAAATAAGTGTATTACATCAAGTTAAAAATAAGGTATTGGAACTTTCTCTTCATGCTTAGGCCTACTCGGTTCTACAAACCAAGTGACTTACTAACGGCAAAATAAATGCCAACTGCGCTAAGATAATTATTCAACAGCTCAAGACTGCAACATATAAAATATGTAGAATAACACCAACACAAATACTCGTATCGACGACCAATTCACATTTTCAGGTCACAAATAGTTCCAATAACTTTTAACACAAACAAACCTTAATAAAGAGATGTATTCCTGTAGCCAAACTTCATACATTGCGTTTTCTTCATGTCTACATATTTAATCCGATGACAGAGATTTCTCAACGGTGGGCGGTAAATGTAAATCACGTAGAGACGAAATTATATCGGGGAAAGGAAGTTTACCTGGCCTAAGGCCAGATAATCCCCGTTTTACACCAGAGATTTAGTTCTCACATCTTTCCTTCTTGCAAGAATTCCTTCAACTTCATTTGTTTATCTCAACAACCAGCACAAAATGGCCGCCGTTCGGGCTCAAACGGAGCCGATCGTGAGACCTCGAGTTCTCAAAACTTAAGTGCCAACATTAGCCACACGAGCGAGCCATCGACAAGACAGACACGCTGAAGGTTGCCGGCTCACTAGTTCGGACAGTCACCAATAGATACCGTGAAGATCAAGTTTGCAACAGCAGCCGCCCGCGGATACGACTGGAATGCACGTTAATATTTATTAACGGGTCAATATCAAACTATCACTTACGGGGAAGTATGACTGGATTTTGCTGATTTTAAAGCAAAAGCTTGTTGTTGTTTTTTTGTATGATTCATACTGAAATAGCCCAATTCTTCCTCTTTCAGAAAATGATTTTATTTTAGTCATTGTTAAGCTTGTAGAGGCCTTTTTGAATGAGCCTGCATGACATTTAAGGGGGAACATACATCTCAATGATCCAAAACAAAACTGGTTTTAATATTATGACTGTGCCTGTCATAGATCCTGAACAACGATTATATACATTTCCAAGAAAGCACACATCTTGCTGTTAGAAGCATAGTTTAAAAATTTCAAAATTTAAATCGTAATTATTTTTATACATTTTTCTAAATTTGGTTCTTCCTTTGTGCTGATCTTCACCGTTTCCATCATATCTCCCATGTTTAAGGAAATTCGAGGATTTTTCTACCTTTAAAGTGGGTGTTGAACCTTCAGCTACAATATGAAACTCACTCATACCTTTGTGGCGTTACCTAGTCCTATTATGAAACGTTTAACATATGTTTTGCATTTGTTCAGAATAAAAATGATATAACAACGCGTAATAAATAATTGAATTGGAAATTGTCTACCTGATGGTTTAAGTCCCACGTTAGAAAATGAAATGTCCAAAACTTCCTATAAACATGGGAGATGTGAGGGAACCGGTGAAGGTCGGGGCAAGGCAAGGAGCATATTTTTAAAAAATTCTTAGAATAGTTATGATTTTAATTTTGGACATTTAGAACTTGTCTTCTAACAGCAGGATGTGTGCTTCCTTGGAAATGTATATAATTGTTGTACAAGATTTATGACAGGCACAGTCATTAGATTGAAGTCGGTATTGTTTAGTCTCCTTGAGCTGTATGTTCCCCCATAAACATTTGAGGTGCTTTTATATTAATAATACAGAAGAGGGGCCGTGATCAGGGGAGACATATTAAATGGTTGATAATATCTAAGGATGAAAAGGCGAGGAAATGTGAACAGGAAGCATAAGGAGGAGGGCAAATCTGAGTGAGTAAATATTATCTTTCTACTTCTCGCATAGCTCTTTTTCAATATTTTAGTGAGAACAATATGCTCTTTGTGGTGCAATTCTTATCACATATTGTTGTAACTTGGTAGAATAGTCGCAAATGGTACAGTTATGTAATTTCGTTTTGGGTTGTGAACTGCTTTGAGTTATAGTATAATTTTGATAGTTAGATTTAAATTAATAATGCTGAATTTTGAAAAATATTTGAAATGGGAGTTTAAATAATTCTGGAAAGAATAGTATCCATCTAACACCAAACCCCTGAGCATACATTTTAACTATCCGTAGAAAAACCATCAGCTTTGTCAAACAAAATCTTCGATGCATGCGCGTTTCGTACGGGACCACTTTTTTAATAATAAAATATTCAATTACTCAAAAACTAACGAAGCTATACAAATTAATATAAATTACAACAATAGATGACAGCAACTCTCTATGTAAGAGAATAAAATCTGGTAATGTAATGATGAAAACTGTGAAACTTGAAAAATTTACTCATACCTCCCCTTAATGGAGACTTATCTGGCAATTTGGCAGACTTTGAGATTATGCAGGAGGAGAATGAGGACGGCGACGGGATCACGGTTAAAGAAGTAGAGGGGGCAGTAAATAAATAAGAATGTTGCAAAGCGGCAGGAGTAGATGAATTTCAGCCAGAAACTGTAAAGTATAGTGGGAAAGCAGGGCTGAAATGGTCGCATAGGATAATCGAATTGGCATGGGGATCAGGAAATGTACCCTCTGACTAGAGAAAAGCAGTAATCACACCAATTTATAAGCAAGGTAACAGGTAATATTGCAATAATTATAGGCGTATTTCTTTGGTAAGTGTCTCGGGCAAAGTGTACTCAGTCATTGTAGACAGGAGACTTCGATCAATCACCGAGAGTAAGATGGTTAAAAACCAGAGTGGCTTTAGACCACAACGATGAGGTCAAGATCAAAATTTGAGTATGTGCCAAGTTATTGAGAAATGCTACGAGAGGAATAGACAGTTGTGTTTGTGTAACTAGAGAAGGCATATGCTAGAGCACCCAGGGAGAAGATGCCTAGCATCCTGAGGGATTATGGTATTGAGGAGGCTTCTACAGGGATCAGAGGTATTAATGTTGATAATCAGATTGCAGTGAGAGTTGATGGTTCAAGGTTTATACAGGAGTGTACTACGGTATTTTATATATGACCATTTCTTGAAGGGCATAAACTGGCTGGGTGAATTTCAAGTTAAGTAATCTGGCCTATTCGGATGACCTGGTTGTAATAACGTACTATGTTGATAGCTTGCAGGGCAATATGTTAGAACTTAAACAGAAATGTAGGGAGTATGGTATGAAGGTCAGCATTTCATAGACGAAGGTTTTTTCGATTGTGAAGAAATGCAAAGAAAAGAAAATGGCAGGTGCAAGTTACAAAATAGGAGCAGGTGGAACAATTATTAATTCTGAATGTGACCAGAACATGGCATTTACACTTGCATCAGGCGTCATCGTTGCTTTTACATACTCTGTTTCATCTTCTGGGGGACATTACCTATTCAAATTAGTAACCATGGTCACTATTGCACCTGAAATATGTGCTAAATGATATAAATATGTGTTTTTATTTATTGCTCTTTTAACAACTGCAGCCATGTTCCGACCGCGCTTGAATCTCGTTAAACTGCCAACAATGTGCACTCAACGGCACACACCGATGCGCACACATTGTTGCCAACATGTGGGATACAAAATACACTACACGAATTAAAGATTGTTGGTGCTTGCTTGCCAAGGAAGGTGAGTGGTTATTTAGGGTTTCCTACTTTAACTTCAGGCAAACACGGGATTGGTTTCTTACTTAATGCCAGTTCGAGGATGGCTGGTGAGAAAATCGAGCCCACCTCTTCTCAATTTGGCCTCATGAGGCTGAATGTAACCTGTTCCAGTCCTCAGACCTGAATTAAAATCCTTGGCAGGGCCAACAATCAAATTCGAACCTTCAAGTCGACAGCCAACTATGCTATCCACTACACCATAAGGTAGTCATTGCATATTTTTCTTTGAACCATTTTCTTTAGCTTTCTTGAACTTTTTCATTACCGCAATTTCCAGCCGTCTTCTTCCCAATCCTAGACTTGATTCCAAAGACTCAATTTAATACAGCCATCAGAATACGCAGGTTATCAGAAAAAAGTAAACAAACAAAAAACAATCCTTGTACACGGGGCTAAATGACCTCGATGTACCAGCTCCTAAAATGAAACTACCGAAATGTCCAAACGTACAAAGTAGTTTTTAAGTAGGAATCGTTTATGCAGCTTATCGAAAGGTTAAGCATTCTTTCGGTTGAAGATGGCTAAGTGGCCTAATATAAGTGACTGAGGTGAAAACCTGTAATAGGTATAGAATACAAAGTAGACTGATCGATACAACACATCGATAGTTTGTATAGGACTAAGGATGTCAAGGATAATGAAGAGAAAGAGGAGAGGAAATTGCTGAGCAGAAGAGATTTATTTTTGGAATCAGAATTGGTTGGCCACTAGAAGACCTGCGTAGAAAGGAACCATCGGTCATGGGTTATGTAGCTGCTGAGTTGCTACGATGCATACGGGCTGAAGATCTGGCCGGTTTATTCGCTTATTAATACTTTGGATCTTTGACAGGTATGTAAAGGGTCATAAATATTGTTATCGAACAGCATGCCATTATCTCTATACTCAAGAAAGCAGGAGCTGACGGATGGGAAGGTGTTCCTACAATAAATGTGATGACTCAGACTTATTTCCTGTCGTTCCCATTAGAACATAGGGCCTTCACGAAGCTGCCCCATCTCACTCTGTTGTCGACATCCTCTTCACCTCTTTCCACGTCTTTCTCTGTTGTAGCCCCTCTGCCTCTACCGTCCGCCTCCACGAATGCTTGGGCCTTCCTCTTCTCCTGCTACCCTGGGGATTCCAATCCAGGACTTGCTTCTCAATGGCATTATCAGATTTTCTAAGTGTGTGGCCAATCCACTTCCATTTCCTTCTTTTTATTTGGATTTTAATGTGTTCCTCTGAAGTTCGAACAAACAGCTCCTCATTTGAGATCGTCTCTGGCCAATGCATATTCAAAATACTTCTCAGACACCTATTAACAAACACCTGTAGTCGACTGGTAATTTGGTTGCTAACTTTCCAAGACTCAGACCCATAAAAGAATACTGCCTTGACATTACTTCTAAATATCTTTAACTTTGTCTTTGTAGTTATATTTTTACTTTTCCAAATCGGATACAGTTGTACGAAGGCACCATTTGCTTTTCTAATTCGTTGCCCTACATCATCATCAGCTCCTCCGGTCTTGGTCACATCGCTTCCAAGGTAAGTATAACTTCCTACATCTTCCAAGTCTTCGTTTTTCAGCCTGATAGGGTCTCTTTTCTTCACATTTAGCCGCATTATCTTGGTCTTTGACTTATTAACTCTTAGTCCAAACTTCTTTGCTTCTCTGACCATATCTTCCAACTTCGTTTGGCGTCTCTATATGATTCAGACAGCAAGCACACATCATCTGCAAAAACCAAATCCTCTAATCTATCCATAAAATCCCACTGTATTCCCCTTCTTTTTCCTTCTATGGTTCTCTTCATTAGCATACCTATTACCAGTAAAAAGATCAAAGGTGACATAATACAACCCTGTCTAACTCCTGCTTCTATTTCAAAAGGCTCTGTTACATCTCCTTCGTGACAAACTTGGCTTGTACAGTGTCTATAGGATTCTCTAATGATATTTATTATTTTCTTAGGTATTCCATATTGCAGCAGCACCATCCACATGCTTTCCCTAGTAACTGAATCGATGGCTCTCTCGAAATCAACAAATGTGGCATAAAAAGCATTATTCCACTCAATACATTGTTCTATGATGATTCTCAATGTGCAGATCTGATCCACGCATGATCTGTTTGAGTAAAACCCTGCTTGTTCTCTCCTAAAATTATCTTCCACTTGATCTTTTATTCGGCTTAATAAAATTCTCATAAATATCTTGCTTGGCACTGATATCAGCGAAATCCCCCTCCAATTCTTGCACTTTGGATCTTTGACAGGTATGTAAAGGGTCATAAATATTGTTATCGAACAGTATGCCATTATCTCTATACTCAAGAAAGCAGGAGCTGACGGATGAGAAGGTGTTCCTACATTAAATATGATGACTCAGGCTTCGAAGTTTTTATTAGGTTTATAAACAAGTGGATGGGATGACTGCCGTGTTAGGTAAAGACAAGTCGGCTAACCAAAATTTTGGGATTAAGGATAGCTGTATTAAGTATTAGACTGTTCTTTGATGGTAGAATAAGGATCGAGAAGTATACGTTCGTGGCATATTTAGTAAAAGTAAAGCTGGTGATAATGTTGATTGGAGATATTGTTTGACAGTTTGAAAAGTATTGGAATAAAATTCAATGTGTCTACAACCCGCTGGTATTTATTAGATTCAATAGACTTGAGAGAGAGACTAGTATTTAGAATGATATAAGGTACGTACTTTTCAATCCGTACATATGACAAGTAACGACGGAAACGGCAAAGAAATTTAAAATGGAATTAAAGATGACGATAAAGTGCTTTCCACTCAGGGATTTACTAACGACATTGCCATCTTAGCCTCATCGTCGGAGGATTTGAACATGTTTCTAAACGGTTTGCACTAGGTGTTAGGAAGGATTTCATAATGAAATCATGGTATTTGAAACACAATAATTGGAATGCAGCAGGAAGATATAAATTAAATATTGACTTCGATTGGCTGTTGAAACGCTAAGAGACGTTGGTGACTCCAGCTTGGGCACAAAGTGGTCAAAGCAAATTTGATATAAAGATTGCGTTGACATCTGCTTAAATGAAATATCGATGTAGGTATTAAAAATTCTTTTTTGATGCCATTGCCTGGAGCTTGGCGCTATATGGATGTGAAACTTGGATTGCTTGTGCTGAAATAGGAAAGAGGAAAATTGAAATATTTGATTGTGGTTTTGTAGGAAAATAGTGAAAACTGAATATTTAGATGTAGTACCTAATGAAAGTATTAGGATGAGTGGGGGAGGGTAGATGAATCTGGCGAGTGGTAATGAATAGAAGAGATAGCTTGGTATGGCACATACTAAGGCAACTGGAATTGCAAACTTACAGTTGTTATGGAAGGGCGGGTTGAGGACAAGAACTCTAGGGGATAACCAAGATTAGAATATTTTGAATGGATTGCTTCGGATGTAGGGTGTGGTAGCTCTGTGGAATGGAATGAATACCTCAAGAATGAGTGACGTAAAGGGCAGCATCAACTGTGTATTCCTGTCACTCGCCATATATGTCGCCTGTGCGAAAGCTCAGCCAATTTATCACGAGCATATATGCATTTACGTGAGCAAATGCATCGATTTGTGCATAAAGTGAAATCTCTTACTCTATTTCATCACTTTTACAATATTGTTTCAGGATTGACAAACCTCTGATATGACAGATATTTCGATACATTGAATGTAACATATCGATTATTAATTTACAATAACAGTGTACAAACTGTGAATTTGTTGACGGTTAAGTACAGGTCGAGATATTTAGTCGTTGGGTGGAAAATTGCTTATTTAATCTTCCCAGCTACAGTACGAGGTTAGGCGGGAGTCACATAGAGGTGAGCCAAGAATTGATAAATGTGCGTTATATGGAGTGGTTAATCTTAAAGAGATACCGCTTTCTGTATATTATAACAAGCCACCTTTATATATAGTATCTGATATATTCCTGGACTTAAAACTAATCACGTCACCTCCACACAATTTATGTAGCCCTAAAAAACTATTCATCCGCGATGCATTCAACAGTGAAGCATAATAGACCATATGGTTTCGAAATCACATGATTTGGATATCCGAAATTCCCACCTTAATCCATAAGCCTGAATAACTCTTCTGTAAGGAATATAATATGGATTATTCTCTAACCTGTAAGAACACGCACTTCCTAAGTCAGATGGCTTTCAGTTATCCAGATTCTATTAAATAGTCATATCCTCGTACAGCTATGTTGTTAAATTGGCACAATGTGGTGTAAAAATAAGTTGAACGCTTGCACTGGCAGTGTGAATCAGCACACAATTTCCGTAACGATTCATTAATTTCAATTATTTAACTGATCTAAGACCAAATTGCTTTTGTTAAACAGCATGAGTCTATGGAAATAATTGTCCCTTTCCATGTATAAGCAGTACTTCTGAAATAGATACGGATTTCAGATTTATCAAGCAAAGCTATGACTCCAAATACTCCCGACATGACGCTCCATTTTGTTTCTATAATATATAAGTCATTTCAAAATATTCAGACTGTATGAAAAACATAGCATTAAATATTAGAAACGAAATCATTTCCAGGTACTAGATTAGGACAGTTTCCCTGGTAGTGATATTTATGAATATTGTTCCAGTTATCATTTCATAAGTTAGATATCTGGATTTTGAACGTTTTGTTCACCATTCTCAGATAATTCAACATAGTTATGAGTGCACTGCATTATATTAATACCAATGATTACAGGCCGATACGTTCTGATACTTCGAATCCTGCTGTAAGGAAGATATACGAATTATGTAATACTAGAGGAGATAATACTAGGACTCTGTTGTTTGAGTCTTCAGTCTTTTGACTGGTTTGATGCAGCACTCCATTCCTCCCTGTCCTGAGCTAATCGTTTCATCTCTCCATAGCTACCACACCCTACATCCGAGGCAATCTGTTTAACATATTCTAACCTTGGTCTACCCCTACAGTTCTTGTCCTCGACCCTTCCTTCCATAACTAAGCTTGCTATTCCTGGGTGTCTTAGTATGTGCCCTACCAACCTATCTCTTCTCTTCATTAGCAGTCGCCAGAAACATCTCTCCTCTCCCACTCGTCTTAATACCTCTTCGTTTGTAACCCTATCTACCAAATCTGATCTTCATCATTCTCCTGTAACACCACATTTCAAACGCTTCAATTCTCCTCATTTCAGCTGCACCAATAGTCCAAGTTTCACTTCCATAGAGTGCGACACTCCAGATAAAAGTTTTCAAAAATGTCTTCCTAATACATAAATCTATATTCGATGTCAACAGATTCCTTTTCTGTAGAAATGCTTTCCTTACCTGAGCCAACCTACTTTTTATGTCCTCTTTGCTTCGTCCATCACTGGTTATTTTGCTTCCTAAGTAACAGAAGTCTCCTACTTCCTTTAGTTTCTCCCCTACCAATTTGAAGTCCATAGAGGTTTCTGATTTATTGCGGCTGCATTCCTATATATTTGTTTTACATTTATTAATTTTCATCATGAATTCTTTCCTCAAGACGGAGTCCATATAATTCAAAAACTCATTCAAATCCTGAGGCGTGTCGGCCAAGATGACGATGTCATCAACAAATCTCAGAGTTGAAATTATTTCTCCTTGAATCTTCACTCCCACTTTAACTTTCTCTCTAATTTCCTTCATTGCCTGTTCAATGTAGAGATTAAAAAGTATGGGTGATAAGTTGCAGCCTTGCCTCACACCTTTCTGAATATCAGCTTCTCTCTCATGTCCATCAGCTCGAATGACTGCTGTCTGGTTTCTGTATAGATTGTATATCACCCTCCTATCCCTGCACTTCATTTTCAAAATGTCAAACAATTTAGTCCAATCAACGTTATCAAAAGCCTTTTCTAAGTCCACAAATGCCATTTCTCTTATCTTTTCTTATTCTACCTTCGAAGATCAGCCTGAGACTTAGTACAGCTTCCCTTGTTCCTATATTTCTCCTGAAACCAAACTGGTCTTCACCCAACTCCGCTTCTATCTGGCTTTCCATCCTCTTGTAAATTATTCTAGACAGGATCTTTAAAGCATGAGTAATCAAGCTGATTGTACGGTAATCCTCACATCTGTCTGCTCCTACTTTCTTCGGTATAGGGATGATAACATTCTTCTTGAAATCAGAGGGTATCTCACCTGTCTCATAAATCCTACACACCAAGTGAAATAACCTGATCAGACCTTCATCTCCTATGCAGCGTAGCAACTCAATCGGTATATCATATATACCTGGAGCTTTGTTACTGCTTAAGACTTCCAATGCTCTGTCAAATTCTGATCTCAATATTAAATCTCCTTTTGCATCCTCATCAATTTCCTCCTCCCTTTGCATTACATGGTTCTCAAACTCCTTTCCCTTATACAAACACTCTATGTAAGCTTTCCATCTCTGAACCTTTTCTTCCCTATCTGTTAGAGGCTTTCCATTTCTGTCCTTAATATTACAGTACTTTTCCCCAAATGTATTCTTAATCCTTCGATAAGCTGTGTCTACTTTTCCTAATTTCAGGCAATTTTCTATACCTGCACATTTCTCTTTCAACCATTCTTCTTTCGCTTCCTTGCACTTTTTGTTAACCTCATTTCTCAGACGTCTGTATTCTGCATTCCCCTTTTCATCTCGTACATTCTTGTGTTTCCGCCTTTCATCCATCAATTCTAGCATATCCTGAGTGATCCACGGTTTTCTGCCTATTCTTACTTTCCTACCAATGTTTTCTTCTGCGGATTTTGTTATTTCATTCTTCAAAAGTGTCCATTCGTCGGCAATTGAAGTTTTTTTTAGGGTTTTTCATTAGTCCTTCCTTTATACTCTTTTTGAATCTTTCGTTTACATCCTTCTCATTCAGTCTGTCTATTGCCCACGTTTTTGGCTTTTGACTTTTCTTCAGTTTCTTCAACTTTACTCTGCATTTCATAACAACTAGATTGTGGTCAGAGTTTATGTCAGCACCGGGATATGTTTTACAATCCAAAATCTGGTTTCGAAACCTCTGCTTGACCATAATGAAGTCGATTTGGTAACGCCCTGTATCTCCTGGTCTCATCCATGTGTATATTTTTCTATTGTGGTTATTGAATAAGGTGTTAGCTATGATCAACTCATGCTCGGTGCAGAATTCCATCAGCCTGCTTCCTCGATCATTCCTTTCACCTAATCCAAAATCTCCTACTATCTACCCTTCTCTTCCTTTTCCTACCACAGCATTCCAATCTCGCATTACTATAACATTTTCATCACCCTTGACGTACCTCAGAATTTTATCTATTTCTTCGTAGACCTTTTCAACATCTTCATCATCAGGTTGACTGGTAGGCATATAGACACCACACCACTGTGGTGCACGTAGGTTTTGTATGATTTTTGCTACAATAATCCGTTCACTATATTGCTCATAATATTCCACCCGCTGTCCAAGTTTCCAACTCAATATGAGACCAACCCCTGCTTGGCCATTGTTTGATTTAATGCTAATGACCCTATAGTCTCCTGACCAAAAGTCCTGTACTTCCTGCCAGCGCATTTCACTAATCCCAACCAAATCCAGCCTCAGCCTATCCATTTCCCTTTCCAAGTTTTCTGACCTTCCACTTCCTAGCAGACTTCTAACATTCCACGCTCCGATCCGTAGAATATCAGATTTCCTCTTTGTCACTTCTGTGATGTTAACCCCCTCTCGAGTAGACCCCACCCGGATATCCGAACTGGGGACTAGTTTACCTCCGGATTGAAATTTTACAAGGGAGGAGGCCATCATCACATGTAATTATGCATAGATAGGTGCATATCCTCGGGAAGAGCGTTACGGCTGTAGTTTCCCGGTGCTTTCAGCCGTGCAGCAGATCGCAGTGTAGCCATTAGTTGGCTTATATTATCAATATCTTAGCCGTCTATAAGACAGGTAAAGCATTGATTTATTCTGAAAGGCTGCTACTCCCTTTCAGAATAAGAACCAGATAGAACATTTCTACTAACAAAAAAACTAACCTTCTACTACCAATTAAATACCAAAATTCTACCAACGAAAAAATAGTAAAGTTCTACCAACAACTAAATACTACCACTAAAACAGTCAGTCACCAGGCACACTCACATGCATCCTCACACAACACAGTCTAATGAAACAATGAACTATATCTAATAAACAATGCAGCTGCCACCAGACACATTCACACACCACAGTCTATCGGAACAATGAACTATATCTAATAAACAAACTAACTACATATTTACAACTAAAACTAACTACATAAAAAGGGTATACCTGTCGAGAATTACCAAGGTGTTTAGATTCAAAATACGTACAGAATGCAACGTAGAGTGGAAATATATACAAAAAGCAACTGTTATTCAAAATAGTTACAAAATGCAACTGAGATTGAAAATAAGTACAAAATGCAATAGAGGTTCAAAATACTTACGAAGTACAATTGAAATTAAAAATACACAATGCAATTCTCAGCTTATATCTTATTGTTTTATTATTTACTGTCAGGAAAGTGGGAATAAGTCTCTTATTATTTCCAAGAATCCTATATTCTAAATAAACAAAGTTAATTAAACGAGCTAGAGTGTGGAAATCACCTCTGTCCTCCTTCATTGGGATTTTCACGAAATTTCCAGTTATTGAATTTTAGTATTTCGGAATGGAAATCGGAATTATTTTTGATCCGAATTAAATTCTTTTTAGAATTTTAAATTAAAACCTGACTTTAAGATTTTTGAATTTTTAGAATTTCTGGATCAGGATTGTTTTTTAAATTTTCAGTATTCTGGAATCTGACTTTTGGATATCAGATTAGAAATGCATTCGCAAGGATATTATTATCGTGTAGGAAGCCATTCTTTTGTGTTCCCTTAGTAATAGAAATGAATACTTTTCAGTTGGTAAACACAAGTTTACCCGATTGTAATGTGTGTTTACCTCAAACTGAAAAAAATAACTTCCAGTGGAATAAATGCACCAATAGACAAGGATATAATTTTATAGGTAATAAATGCCCTATGACACTCTAAGACATTGACCCAATTTCAACGTCCCTAATTCATGTATTTCTGGAATCAACGGACTATGTTCATCCCTTGTTCGGTTAACAAAACGGAGAACAACAATGCTTGCGTAATTAACACCGCAAAAGATCAACACCACTTTCTATTCTGTTTCCTAATACAGCCATCACAATAACAATGTTATTAGTCAAATTCCACGCACACACCCAAGTATACGGGTCTTTTTTTTAGGTCGCTCCGCAGCACCACGAGCACGGCACGGCACGGCTGGCGCAATGACACTCCGTCCCTATATAGCCGTATATTGTGCGCTTGCTTATCGCTACCGTATTGCATTAGATCATCTTAGCCGCCATGACGGGATATGTCTCTCGGCAAATGAGTCACCCGGCCAGGCTATCGCCTTCCATGCATGTTCCCCTGATACTCACTAGCGCTTAAAGACAGCCCAGTGGGGCCAACGAAGCGACCCGAACACTCACGACCGCAACCGATCATCCATCCTCCCCGAGACAGACCAGCGGGGCAGTCAGCCACTCCTCGCTGAGACAGACCAGCGCAGCGGGGCAACAAGAACGCACCGGCACCCGAAACCTCACAACCTATACCGATCATTAAGGCTAGGAACTCCATGCAAATACATATTCTTTCCCTTTACTTATACATAACCAAAGATGATAAATGTCCCATCCCCCTATCTCCACTACCTTAGCTGTCATACAGCCACATTCCACAGTCACACATCTGATCACAATGACATTTGTTTTACATACTTTCAATTTCCAATGTAAAATTACATATTCTGTGATTTTACATACCGGTACTTGATCTAAATGACATTCCGCTCAAACACAATTCTGCCCTATTTATTCAAAATTACATATTCTGTCTCTTACTGTAAAAAAAAGTAATTTCTCGCAAGTGAAATACACGGCAATTCAAAACAGTGTATGCACGTATGTAAGTTGTCTTCATATATTAGGCCTATTTAATACCTTGTTTGAGAATTTCACATTCCTTCATAATTTAATCTCTGAACGTCTATATTTTTCATATTCTCCGTATATGTCCGTAGATTTCTTTTCTGTAATAAAACTTTCCCTGCCTATGCCAACCTACTTTTTTTATATCCTCCTCGCCCTGTCCATCACCATTTGTTCTGCTTCCCAAGCAGCAGAACAGAACTCTCGTAATTCACTCAGCTTTTCATCTGTAACTTAGATGAAAATAAGGGTACGTGATTTCTTCTTGTTGCTCGTTGTGCTACACTTACTGGAATGCAGCCGAAATAAATCAGAAACCTCCATGGACATCAAATTGGCAGGTGAAAAGCTAAAGGGAGTAGGAGACTTCTGCTACTTAGGAAGCAAAACAACCAGCGGTGGACGAGGCAAGGAGGATACAAAAAGTAGGTAGGCTCAGGCAAGGAAAGCATTTCAAAAAAAAAAAAAAAAAAAAAGGAATCTGTTGACATCGAATATAGGTTTAGGTATTAGCAAGTCATTCTTGAAAGCCTTCGTCTGGAGCGTGGCACTCTATGGAAGTGAGTCCTGGACCGCTGGTGCAGCATGAAAGAGGAGAATAGAAGCGCTCGAAATGTGGTGCCACAGGAGAATGTTGAAGATCAGATGGGCAGATAGTGTTACAAATATAGAGGTATTAAGACGTCTATATTTTTCATATTCTCCGTATAGACACATACCATTCCCATTATTGTTTCTTACTCTGGCGGATAAGAATCCGTGCCTTGACATGAATTTTTTTTAATGCAACCAAATGTTTGGGTGCCAACGATAGTGCTTCTGAGCGTGACGATGCTGCAATATCCTCAGTCCACCAGGGGACGAGTTTGCAACGAGGAGACCCAGAAAAGATTGAAATGGACTCCTGGGCGGCAGCAAGTAGTCATGGACGCTCCGGCAACCAAGATCAATTAACACAGCTCTTTCTTGAAACAAGGGCCAATTTGCCGGCTCAAGTACCGAACGACTGGGAACTCCAGGGGCTTCTGGTTCAGAAGAGTAAGAACGATCGGGAAGTGGTCACTGTCACAGAGGTCATCGTGTACGTACCACCAAACAGGGGAACTAGCGCACGGCTACACACACTCAGATCGATGTGAGAGTAAGTACCGTGCACCAAGCTAAAATGAGTGGCTTCCCCTGTATTTAATAGCGATAAATCCAACCCTGAAGCCCTCTACGTCCCTTTCTCTGGGGCTTGAAGATGGTGGCCCCCATTGTGGGTGATGGGCATTAAAATCACCCACTAAAGGAAAGGGGCTGGAAGTTGATCTAGAAGATCAAGGACATTTTTAATATCAAGTGGCTGGTTTGGTGGAAGGTACACGTTACAAACTCATGTCATAACAGGCAAGGACACGCGAACTGCAATAGCTTCCAGATCAGTGGTTAGTGGAAACTCTTCATTATAGCAGTCAGAGCGAACTAAGGTGCAAACGCTCCCGGAAGCCCGGTCGGCGCTTTATCGCTCTTAAGAGTCTAACCTCTCAGAACAGTTTCTGTGAACAGGCCTGAGGTTTGTTTCCTGAAGGCAGACTATACTCGCTGCATATTGTGCAATGAGCTGACTGCGATCAGTCAGATGCCTGTCATAACTGTTGCAATTTCACTTTAACAGTGCATAGTGTGACCTTTTAAACTAGGGAATAAGTTGGAGCAGCAAGCTACAACTTAACCTATGGCGGATCATCACCCATTACATCGACTATAATCTCCATATCCTCATTCGAGACTGTCGACCCAGAGGAAGATTTCAGGGACGCAGTTCGGCGGCGGGGGGGACTACCGTAGGGAGCACGCAGACTTGAGTTCCGGAACGTCTCCAGGCACAGAAGCATCCGCAGCTGGTGGGGCGGATGGCTTCCCCTTAGGTGGAGGAGGAAGTGGTCATGCGGTTCGGGCTCCCTTCTTCCACCCTCTCTCTATCCTGTGCAGGCGGACGAACCTTCGCCCGCACAGACTTCTTAGTGACCGAAGGTGATATTGAATTCACCTTCGGGCTTTTGTGCTTGATCTTAGGTGCTAAACTCGAGCTCTTTTGAGTCACAACAGAGGTACAAACGATGATGATGATGGAACCAAATTTGGTATTATAACACTATAATCAATCGTAGGAGCGGGAGCTATCATAGTTTGGTACTTCTTGCGGGTCTCCTGGTAGGCGAGACCATCCAGGGTTTTGATCTCCTGGATTTTCTTCTCACTCAGGAACACAAGGCCGGCCCTGTCCCGAGGAGAATGAAATCCAGGGCAGTTTGTGCACTACTTCGCATCGTGAGGTATCTTACAACACGTTCCGCAATTTGCAGAGTTCGAGCACCGAGATAACATGTGCCCAAATTTCTGGCAGTTATAATATCGCATAGGTGGAGGAATATAGGGTCCGACATCACAACAGTAACTTGTGACCTTCTCCGGGAGCACAGAGAGCTCAAAGGAAATTGTACCATAATTTATTATGGTATGCATGATTAATTCTGACTCCTGGATTACCTCTCCACATTTCTGAATGTACTCTCTTTATTTCCCCGGTGCCATTAACATTGGTTATTGATGCCTCTTCAGTTGGACGAGAGACTCCATGACAGCTACTCTAAGAATCCGTCAACTCCTCTATAGGAAGCTTTTCTATTGAGTATCAAAGATGAAAAGGAAGAAATGAAGAGTTATTGTTTTTAAAACGTCATGACCCTATTTTTACCGGCTTTATTGACTATCCTCGAAATTCTAAATTTGATCTAAAGAGTAACATCAACTAAGGTACAGCATCTTGTGTTTTTCATTTCTTTGATTGTTGTATTGTATTATGTGCATGTGTTTGAGGGTTTTAGTTTATATGGCCTATCTTCTGTAGTCTTATTTTCCCTTAAGATGTGTTGTTCCGAACTGATGAGTAACCTCCATCTATCAATTTGGTTTGGCTTGGACGGTATTTTATAACCTGTAAAATTCTATTCTCTTTCCCTACCGTCCAAGTCATTAGCATGGCTCCTTATGAGTCTCGTGAAATTTATAAATCTTGGCATTTATTATTTTATTTAATTAAATAATTGTCCCTTCATTTATGTTCTTTGTGTTAAGATTCCTAGAGCTGGATAAAGGCTCCTTTCATTTTACTCGCGTTTCTTTCTTTGAAGCAGAAGCAATGGTCGTATTGTTATCTGCAGATTTGTGTTGTTTTAGGACTCTATCTGAAAGGAAATTAACAATTCAACAAAATTTGAAGACTAACCTGCTGATCCATAGTGGTGAGAGGAAGTTTATATGTGATGTATGCGATGCCCACTTTTGGTATTATGGGCGCTTCAAGACTCATATGTTATCACATAGTGGTGAGAAACCATTCACGTGTATCATATGCGAAGCCAAATTTTGCCACAAAGACAATTTGAAGTTTCACCTGGTAACCCATAGTGTTAAGAAGTCATACTATTGTAACACATGCCGAGCCAAATTTGCCCAAAAATATGTTTTGAAGAGACACATGTTAACCCATAATGGAGAGAAGCCAAACTAGCATATGCCAAACCGAATCTGCTCCAACATTTGAAGATACACTTTAACCCATAGCTGTGCGACATATGCGAAGCCAAATTTGCTTACAAGGGATATTTGAAGGCAGGGTATTTGTAAGCACATGTGTTAATGCATTGCTTCAAAAACAAAATTTAAATTTGCTATCACAAAACCTTTCAAGACACACGTAAGACCCATAGCGATGAGGAACTATACGAATGTGGCATGTGCGAAGCCATTTTTTTTTTATCAAGGGGGTTTACAAGGCACATATGCTAACCCTTAGCGGTGAAAAACCTTCTTCATGTATCATGTGCCTATTAAAATGTATTCAGAAGATGCATTAATTAATTGCTTGACATCAAAAGGGTTAAGATTTGATGAGAAACATCTCATCCCTTTTGATGCCAAGCAATTAATGCTAAAATTACCAAGCCAAGCATAGTGAAGGTACAATGTTACAAATTATCTCCATCCCATATTTTTCAAGGTAGTGTGTTGATATTTTTGTTTCTTCTAGCAGTTTAACATTTTATGCACATACTAAATGTTAAATGATTACTATTTTGCTTCATTTGTGTATTAGAAAATTAATTGGAAATCTTTATATAAATGTCACAGCTTACTCAATCCAAATAATATAATTTGTGATATACATGTTCATGCTTATTGAATTGTTTATAATTTCCCAAGCCTAGAGTAATTCCATCAAATAGGTATCGAGTACGATCAATTTCTACAAAAATATCCGTGTACAGTCCTCCAGCATTAGGTGGATTGTCGTCAGTAAAATCAAAGTCGTAGCCATCAGTTGGATATTCACTCTCACATACCCCACTCAGCTCTAAAGCCTTATTTATATCCCCTTCGCTGAAAGGGGCACGTATATTGCCCGTTTAGACCGAATTCCATCATTGACAAAGACAAATGAACATTGCCAAGGTGACAGATGACGAACACATAACCAAATTGCTCCAAACCATAAAATATAAAATTAACAGACCCAGAGGTATACTACGATAAAAGGGAAAAGAAGTTAAATTTAAAAGGAAACAACGTATTAAAAATCCCTATTCACCTAACCAAATTGCAAGGAAACAACGAATTAAAAATCCCTATTCACCTAACCAAAGTGCAAGCCAACTTATCGTAGGGATTCACGGGTTGACCAAATAAATCAGATAACCTACGACATGCCACAACGTATGTATCATAAAAGTAAATGACCTTTTTACATTACCTTCTCGAACCAGTACCAAGCGGCATATTTACAAACACATCATTACAAATATCCGATGCATGTCTAAAATCAGTTATGACCACTAATCGAAGATTCCGTTAAGTAGAATAATCTACATATTGAAATATAATAATCAGGAACTTCTTTTCAGCTAATCACACATCCACCAGACAAGCCACATAAGGTTTGGTAACTGGTCATATTCCCTTCCAAGTACACACGGAGCCTCAAGTCGTAACTGCATTGCATTTTACAAACCAAAATATAACTTTTAACTACTCCAACTGATTTTCTGTTGTGAAGGCCATTACTGTTACCTATCAGGAAGTAAATAGAACTAACAAGTAGCTCCAGGCTACTGGTATTCCGTCAAACTACCCAGCAGCTACATTTTATGTCCTTCCATGTTAAAGTCCAAAACTAAAGAAGCAATAATTAGCGATGCTCATTCAACAACAACGCAACTAGGGGAGACATTACTGCGTATTAACAAGTTCCTGTCCCACGAGGAGTCGAGTGTACAAAATCACCACCAGGGGAGTTCGCTCCACTGCACACACACTGTCTGACTAGGCACAGCTGCCACCTAGGGGCGTACATCATACTAACAGCTCACTTGCCGCATATCAAAGGGTACATACAGCAGAAAATCAGAGTGCTTACTGTCGAAGCAACTTAGTATTGCATCAATTAATATTCATAATTTCTCCACTGCAGATTTAAACTAACAAGATCTCTCATCCCTCATTGCACATAAAAATTAACTATGGCACTGTGATCTCGATTTGATGCACTCCAATGCATTATTTAAACATGATTTTCTATTTCTCAAGATAACTTCTTTAATTTCACTATTTCAATATTTTCAAGGAATTCAGTAGGGTTTCAGTCAAATCTAGGGTATTTTAATCGCTTCGTTCAACAGGCGTCTTTAAATAGTCAGTAGGTAAAATAGGTCAAATATGACAAACAGATTTCTACCGATGCCCATTGAATAAGGCAAAAATATGGGGCGACTACACGGTCTTACCCTTTTTTAACTATTATCAATTTAATATTCAATTTCATTTCTTGCAACATTATTCATTCTTATTGGGATACTATCTCCCTGTGGCCGACGCATCGTGTCCACACAACTCATTATTTTTATCACTCTGACAACCTCCTACAAATGTATTCAAGCATCACATAGCTGTTAGTGATAAAACAATTTCTTCTTATTAATGTTTATGAAATGTGGTGTTACAGGAGAATGATGAAAATCAGATGGGTAGATAGGGTTACAAACGAAGAGGTATTAAGACGAGTGGGAGAGGAGAGATGTTTCTGGCGACTGCTAATGAAGAGAAGAGATAGGTTAGTAGGACACATTCTAAGACACCCAGGAATAGCAAGCTTAGTTATGGAAGGAAGGGTTGAGGACAAGAACTGTAGGGGTAGACCAAGGTTAGAATATATTAAACAGATTGCCTCGAATGTAGGGTGTGGTAGCTATGTAGAGATGAAACGATTAGCTCAGGACAGGGAGGCATGGAAAGCTGCATCAAACCAGTCAAAAGACTGAAGACTCAAACAACAGCATGAATATTCGGTCGATTAACCCTTCCTATTCCATTTTTAACAATGTGTTCCCTACTTTATACACGTTATCATTGTTCGAATACATTCCGTTCCTGTTCTTCTCCTATAGTGCATTTATTAAAGTGCAACATCTCAAACGTGTATAATGGATAACTCCTATCCGATTTTCTCTGCCAATTAAATAACACATTCCTTTGACTTTTCCTCATTGCTTAAAATATCCTGTTTTACAGTGGGAAAATATGTCAAATTTAGATACTGAATCATAAATATTTATTTTTAGTTCCTTCAAAATTGTTTATAACATTCAATTAATTATTATTATTATTTTATGCAGTAATTAATTTTCATACTACTAGACCTATGGTCAATTACTTGAAATGTCTAGAAGTCAATTTAACTGCAATAGCATTTCTATCTAATGGGAATTCGAAAAATCGAAACTAATAGGACATCTGCTTGCCACTCAACAAAATCATCGTTGACCTAATACTCCTGTCACTTGACTATCTGTATCCTGTCTATCATAAATCAAGCAATTCTTCCTAACTTGTGAAAAGATTCACACCTGTTTCTAATGACTAATAGTGTTGATAATTTAAAGAAAAGAAATGTTCCAAATGCATCTCTCTAGCTACTAGAATACATGTTCAGATTTAGCTCACATTTCTCCGATGTTTTCGACGTGATGAATCTTCGGTTGAATTCCATGGTTCGATGGGTTTCTTGGCATGCTTCTTGCCACGCATGACGTCGCTTGTTTTCCCATTCACGCTCGCCGTCATCTTCCTCAGCACTCAAATCCGCATCCATCCTACTTACTCTGTATTTAACAGTTCATACTCGCGTTCGCGTTCATACACTGATATAGTCCAAGAATACTTCCGCGACTATCTGACATGGTAGCTAGAGCTACTAAAACCATTACAGTGGTCCTACCCCACTCACTTCGCATTTTCGAACTTGTTATTATTTTCACCGTTGATTTCAGAATTTTACCAATTATTGCAGCTTTGACAAAAACACTTGGTTTCATAGGCAATAACGCTTACGGTCTGTGAGTGTCCAAATGCGTAGATTCCTATTATTAAAGCTCATCTACCATGTGTAAGGAATATTTTTCCACGCAATACGCTATGCCATATCGTCGTCTAGCCTGTGTTTGGGTAATAGAGAATGCTCTAACCGAATCCGCAAAGCAGATTGGCCCCACTGAACTCTCCTAACTGGGTAAAAGGTATTCCCTTGCACAATCGGTATAAAACAAATGGCCCTAGATCGTAGACTTATATTTGAGAACAATTCCAGATTGATATTTCAATAGAATTTCAAATGTCGTCTGCTGAATATTCGTAGTAGGTTATAGTTTGCAATTACGATGCAAGACTGAAGACTGACCAAAACTGATGACTGCTGAACTTCAGACTGACTTCAGACTGTTGAAGACTGAACTACTGTAACTCACAGCTTGGCTGCGATCGCTTAGATACTCTTCTGCGCCCGATGTAGAAGGCTGCAAGCTCCGCTGTTCAAATCACCTCCCTGATTCATCCTTGGACTGGACTCACCCAAAAATATCACGTATTCGCTCTCAGCGCTCAGTGAAGATCCATAAAGAACTCTTAACTCCGTTGTCCCTCGTTCGATTTCCATGAAATTTCTTCTGGTGACTTCATAAACACCTAGCCAGTAATTCTTCGTCAATTTCAGCTTTCCAAAATGTAAAATTTCAATTTTCTTCAATAAGTTTCTTCTACTTCGCCACTAGCCCCACGGGTCTCTTCCTCGTCCGATCTATACGTTCTCCAGCGAACTACTGACCGGCGCGCTCTTCAAATCTAGCGTCTCGCGGTAATCCATAAAAAATCCAAATGACCATCCTGAATAAAGGTACAGTATCTTATTTAACTCCAAGCAAGATCATCACCTTCATATGATAACACACGCGGGTAGTCAACTGACTGCAGCATGTACCGGTACAGAGAATACCTATTATAGAAGAAGTTATTCACGGAACTTGAACTTATCGATATATTCTGAGAAAGAATGGTTCCCGCGTTGTCTTCGTTACAACAGTTTCAGTGCTGTGTAACTGGAAATAACACTAAAGAATTAGAAAAATCGGCCGGTGACATTTTTAGCAGATGCCCCCTCGGCCGATACATCGGCCCCGTGGCACCATAAAGGCTAATCCATAGCGGAGAGAACCTATAATTTACGAAGATAGATTATTTGGGGAATGAATACTATTTTTCTTCATGGGATAGTCATATCTAAGTTTTGCAACATTAAAATGAATAGTTCTTTTTTCAGCTTATTACCTTAATATGTTTCAGTAATAATTACCACACTTACTAAGTTTTCTGGCGCGTTTTCTTGTATTTTGTTTTTTAGAAGACAGTCACTGTAGGTTTGATGTTGTTTTGTAGAGCTATTTGTCTTGTATATTTGGATCTGATGATGCTCGATTGTCGAACAACACATCTTGTCCCTGAGTTTTCTTCTCCAATAGTACTCAATAATATATATAAATCTTAATCCGTTGTAATTTATTTCAGTTTTTTCACATATTCCAGTAATTGGAATGATTCTTATGTTGACCGACTGAAAGATACAATATTAATTGTTAATATGGCAACACTGAAATATGGCTTCAAGGCGATCTTTATTTTGATACTCACAAAGGAATTCAGGACAAACACATAGCATATTCTTTGACATTTCCTAGCAAGAAACACAGTTTTATGATTGACATATGAAAAGCAGATTTTAGATCAATCAGTGTTGAATATCTTTCTATTGTTGAAGCATCTCTTCACAGATAGAGTACAGTTAGCACATACGTTTTTGAGTAGAAACGTACAGGCATTTTATAGATTTGGATGATGAAAATGAAAATTTGATTCATTATTATTATACAGTAGTAGTTCGTGCTTTTATGTATACTTTATATTGTCATCACGTTGACACAGGGCACGACTTAAATGCAAAAGGACGGCCGGTTGCCTTTCCCGACGTCTGCTCAGCACATAAAAATGAGGTTCGGTTGGACAAACTACCGCTGATGCTGATATCCCGACAGAGGATGGGACTAGAGACACATCTAAAATTTGAAGCCATACTTTCAGTGTTGTCTATGCAAATATTTGATACACCGGGGAAATGTTTGCAAGTATTAACTATGTTGAATAAGTGACCTGATAGAATGTACCGGCCGTGGATTTGTCTGGAAACCACAGGATAATAATCGTACGACTTCCAACGTTAGCATTCAAACATGATCTTCTTCAGTGTCTGGTTACCAGGCTCCATAGTGTAAACCAGGTTCACGACAGCAAATAGGGAGCGTGGAGAGCCCTGTAAAGGAGAGGCTTTATACCAAAAAACGAGAACTAAATTTCCTCTAACCGTGTTCATTTAGCAGTTGGCCTGTTGGCATTAACCAAAGGGTTTGCGTCGTGATTTGGCTGATTTGTTTGTGCTACGTATCAGATTACTAAAAGTTATCATTATTATTAGACTATCATTAATATTATTTCTACTGTAATTAGGCTATTTGTCACAGCGGAAAGGTGGTTCATTGATAATCTGACGACGTATGTGGCACTTAAAAGATTTACTAGCGATCCTGCAAGGTAAGTGGCAAAATTATATAATCTTTCAATTTATTCAATACCGTACCGGTATATTCTCATATTTGGCAGGAAATATTTCCTGTTCTTCCTTCCCTTCATTTGGTGTCTAATTCCTCAACGACTTGATATAATATATTATATAAATGGCAATATGCAATAGCCTACCATATTTACGAATGACGTACAATAACTGACAGGTAGGGATCAAGGATTTATGGAAATGTTCATATCTTCCATAATTATTATTTTTATATTTCTTAGTTGGCAGATATGGGTCCAGAATTGTGGCAATCCTCATCTGCTGTTACTCCCTCAAAGAAGCAATCTCAACTGCGTTAACCCTCAGTAACCCAGGTGCAATAATAGAACGTAGGCTACATACTCAGGTCTGGTCTGACAGATCTCTCTTTATTTTTCTACATCACGAAGAGTTGAATTGATACAGAGGTTTCAAAATTAAACTATAGATTCTGTGACCTGTTATATATCTAAACAGCGTTGACATAAAACAAAAATCCCATGCAATGCTTGGCTGTTGGTATTTATTACATGGAAAACAAAATGTCTTTAAAACTGCATTAGATAGCGAATTCGAATATTATGGGAACAATATAAGAGTACATTTGTCACTATCTATAGACATGCGAAGCGAAGGACACAAACTTGTACACTAGCATGAAAATACAATGAAAAACAGCAAACAAAGCAAAAATTACAAGCAGTTTTTAGCATAGTTTATTGTTATAGTCAATGGGTCGGACTCAAGATTGGCAATTATTACCCACAAATAAAGCTCACATTCTCATTCTCTGTTGGTTTGAACTAATCACAGCAATATTCGCAGACTTTTTATTGGCAAATTGCAAACAAATGGGATTTTGGCAAGAATGACCCATGTAAGCAATTTTCCATTTCTTGCTTGGAGTGCACGTGTGGCAAGTTTCCTCTTTTGCAGTTCCCCTTCAATTGCAGTGCTTCTTTACACCCAAAATATTTCTAATGCAGATCCTGATTTCTTGGGTGAGATTAGTGTTTGAAGCCCTCTCTTCCATAAGTGGAATACCAGAGCTTTCGCTAGTGCTTCCATGAGTTCAAGTCTAGAGACAGGAGTATACGATACGGTTGGATTCAATTGCAAATCCTTCATCACAGTCCGTTTCACCACCACTCCCATTCTCATCCTCAAACCATTCAGTAATGATACTTTGGAAATGTTAATCAGCGGTAATCACTTTACGTGAGCTTCCGGCTGGGGAAGTCATTTCGCAACGGTAGTACCCAGGTATGGTCTGACTGACCGCCTGAGAACTTAGAAATATTGCACATCACTCAGCGTAACAGCTGGCTATAAACTGATGTCTTCGAACACATACGGTACGTACGCTGCAATAATAGATTACTGAAACCTACGCTGCTCAAGGTCGCAGCAAATGAGAGTAACTATTACTGTTATCAAGGTGAGCGATCTGGCAGACCAGTCCTGGGTACGTGACGGTTAACCTTGCCATGACTTCTTTGAGCTACGGTATTTATGGGACAAACATCTATAAATAACTTAACTATATTTAGTGAGAACGCTCTCACCGAAGAGGAAATGTCAAGGTTTGATGGGGTGGCACCTGTTTGAACTATCACTGCAGATTAACAGCCTCTCATCAGCTTAGGTAAGAGTTCTCTTCTATGAAGTTAGATGAATGCATTTCTCAGTAATCAGACTAGCAACTACATTTAATCCAATATGATGACGATTGTTGCCTTAGGCATCTGCTCCTCAAGTTTCTGACAAAAAGTAATGGAAAAAGTTTCACCAAATGGACAGCAAGATTTTAGACTGAGTCCGTAGCTTTGACAATGCGCATGCGCTACGAAGTTACACTCTCTAGCAGATGGGATGAAGGGATACCAACTCAAAACAATTTTCTGTGGAGAGCTGAGATATTTATCTTGTGAGAGCGGAACATACGCGAGGGAATATGGTCACAATCCAGTAATAGGTAATGTGACTAAGATACAGGAGTTGAACAATTTAATATTAGGCTATTGTTTGTCACTGCTTTTGCTGCTTAATTCGAAAGTGGTGATCATGAAATAAGGATTTAGATAAAAACACAAACCTAACCACAGACTATCTTTCTTGTAGCGCAAGCATTACTTTTCGTCCAGACAGACAGTCTTCTAACCAAGAAGCAACAAATGGCGTTGTCTCACACCACTTTAGTACATCAATAATGTCCGTACAGACAGTCAGTGGTGCACTCCATCGAGAGCCAAGAGAGAGTTATGAGATATTATTGAATGGACAATGTTAAGATGGACATCACACTTATGGGAAGAACACTTGAAGCATCATGGAGAGTAAAGTGTTTACGAACAGAATGAAATGGAGGAGGCTTATCAACAGTACCCGGGAAACTGGAACTGTAACCTGATGATGATGATGATTGGCATTCTCTGAAATTTTGTAGTTGAGTATCTTACGGACTTGCATTATAGTTTGGCCGTGCCTCACTTCTGGGAAACAAAAGCCAAAATAATCATGTTAAATTATTAATCCTGCTTCCCTAGTTTAAGCCCCCGGTTCACAAGCATATAATAATAATGTTATTGGATTTATGTCCCTTTTAAATAGTGAGGTGTTTAGAGGTTTTGCCCCAAGGGGATCATTAGCTTCCCAGTAAATCTACTACACATACCTCAAATGCCAACTGAAAGTCCCAGGATTCGGTGCTACAACCTTGGGAACAGCAGACGAGAACATTACCGCTGCACCACACGGACAGTCGATTCTCAAGTTTCTTCCGTATAGCCTATGAATGCCTGTTATCTGTTGGAAGAGTGTGTCGCGTACCTCAACATAAACATGCCAACATTTTAATTGTACTTATTTGATTCCGAAAACTATATTTAAGGCCAAATTAAGGGAATATTTTGTGGATTTGCAAGCACGTTCACCAATGAAAATAAATGAGAATGCACCGACACCTAACCATGTGTCACTTATTGTACCTAAACAGTGTAGATCTATGGTCTTGGTATCCCCTCGCACAGCAATGGTTTTAGTGTGGATAGTAGTGTATGAATGCTACATGATACATCACATGAACAGAGCCACTTACATTTGTCTTCTCGGAGTGATGAATGAAACAGGGGCAGTATGTTCACTGCTATTGGCTAGTGTGATCGCAATTAAATATGAGTTAAATGTATTTCTGGGAATACCGCAAAATTGTCACTTCGTGTGGCTGTACATAAACTGAATCCTTATATTAAGGAACCCCCAATAGCTATCATTGATATTACCAAAAGGGGTACTGTAATCTCAGTGGTATACATTCGAGTTTTGAACTATAAACATTATATTGGGACAAAACATTGTACGATGCTATTTTACACTCACACCTTTAGTGTATAAATTGAAAGTTTTGCCATTTAAAAAGGAAACTGAACAACTATTGTATGAAGTTGCAGCTTGAAGTTGTTGTGTAATATTTGAATAATTATACACCTAGTCAATAGTTGAAATAAACGTCTGTTGACTGTGACGTCCTTTGGCACTTAAAATACCGTAACGATTTCGGTGTTGATAGGAACGAAATAAGATGGGAACTAAGACACAAACTTTAAGGTCAGATAGTTTTGAGCGCCCCATGAAATACCGATAACGCTAAAACTGCGGTACCACAGCACATTTCTCGCTGTATCTGCCATAATATGACAAATAGAATTGGTAATATTTTACCATGTCCAGTCAAGGCCCCGCTGATTCCAATCAGTTGCAATTTTTGGAATTATCTTTGGTTTCTTGTTTTCTCAGAGAAGTAGTAAGGATGTGACTAGAATGAAAAGAGAGCTGAAAAAGTTATACTACAATAATGTAATTAGAGATGGGAATACGATGAAAGGAACGTGGAAGGCAGTAAATCAAATACTTGGCAAACCTCATAATACACGAAACATTGTTGAAATTGAATGTGAAAACGTACAATACACCTCTTGCCAAGATATTTGTAAAGCATTTAACATGTATTTCATAAATGTTGTAGAAAACATGGTTAAAGATCTTACTCCAATGAACCCAAATTTGCCATGGAACCAGACGATCAGTAACTCACATATTCATAAAACCAACAAACGTGACAGAAGTTAAACAAATCATTCAAAACCTTGCCAACAAAAAGAATTACACAGACGATGGAATAAATAACATAACCCTTAAGAGATGTGCCAATCCTCTGGCTCCATTGGTTGCTGATATAATTAACTCTTCACTGCACACAGGAGTAATACCAGATAAATGTAAACTATCAAGAGTGGTGCCAATATTTTAAAAAAGGTTATGTATCTAATTCCAGTAATTACAGACCGTTGTGTATATTATCCTCACTTGTAAAAGTACTGGAAATAATAATTAAAAAACAAGTCCTGAATTTCCTCACAAAAAATATTTTTTCTTCAAATATCAGTACGGCTTCCTTCCCAAATATACCACTGATTCAGTAGCATTTGACGTAGTGTCATTTATACATAAAGAATTCATCATCATCATCATTGGTTTTCAGTCCTAAGACTGGTCAGTTGCCATAAAAACATGTCCAGATCGTCCTGTCATTTGCCACTTCCTTCATTGAATTATAATTCTGTACTTGGGTATCGTTTAGAATTTGTTTAAGGAAGGTATTTCTAGGTCTTCCTCGTGGATGTTTTCTGCCACAGTTCTCATTAAATTAGAGTGGCGCATTGTGTGACCCCACCGTGCGAGACGACGTTTACGGATTGTGCGTAGGATTGATCTCCGTTGATTCATGGTGTAGAGAACCCTTGTGTTCGATATCCTGTCTCTCCTCGTCACATTTATCATCTTACGATAGCACCACATCTCAAAGCCTTCAAGGCGGTTCTTTTCATTTTTATTTAGTGTCCACATTTCACAGGCATACACCGCAACTGTCCATAGAAAAGCATGTAGCATTCTCATTCGGAGGGGAAAGCTTAAGCCGAATGGTACACAGTAATCTCCTCTTCTGCATAAAAACTAGTGTTGCCTGAGCAATGCGTCATTATACAACAATAAAATAGCGGCAGGACTATTTATAGAACTTGCTAAGGCGTTTGACACAGTTAACCATACCTTGTTTCTAAGTAAACTATCAAATGCAGGAACTAGAGGAATAGCCTTTGAGTGATTTAAAAACTAAGTTACCTGTCTAACAGGAAGCAGTACCGAATGTTGATATTAATAAAAGTAAAGGGTCCATTGCTGATGTAAAATTCGGTGTCCCACAAGGGACAGTGCTCGGACCATTGCTGTTCCTGTTATTTATTAATAATATAGGTTATTTAGAGTTTACTGGTAAAATATTTATATTTGCAGATGATATATTTCTACTTTACGAGAGCGCCTGTGAACAAACGATTATGGAGAATAAGCAAAAAGATCTAAATATACTAACAACATGACTTTCAAAATGTTACTTAATCATGCAGCTCAAAAACAAACTACATGCTATTTCCTAAACCAGCTTGCAGTTCAAGCACTTGCAACATAGTTAAAATTTGTAATGTACCCATCAAACGGGTGAAACAATACACATATTTAGGCTTAACTTTGGACAATAACTTAAGTTGGAATGAACATGTCATAAATGTGGAAAAGAAAACTTTTAGTGTAATTGGTGTTCTAAAAAGATTAGGGGAGTATGGAATAAGCAGTCAACATTTAAGGAGGATATATACCTCCCTTATTCATTCTCACCTTATGTACATGAACATAATATGGGGTAAATGTACACAGGAATCAATAAATGAGCTCGAAGTACTCCAAAAAATAGCAATTAAAATCATGTTTGGTTACAATTTTAGGAATTCAACTGTACAAGTTTTTTAGGACGCAAACATATTGCCATTACGAAGCCAGCTCAAATACTCTGAAACTTTCTTCTTGCATCGTTATGCCCGACTCAGGAGCACGGTTGAACCTGTTTAGCTGATGTGTTGCGCCGCTACATGTCTAGTAATAATAATAATAATGCGCGTCAGAGTAGCAGTGGAAAGTAAAATCAAGAAGGTCGCAAATGGTCGGGGGAAAAGACGTCTTGCTCGACCCGGTGCTGGGCCCAAGGTTTTCGGAGCGAGCAAAAGATGATTTCCAAAATACCAAATGGAAACAAATAAGTGCTTAATGCAATAATCAAAAGTGCAAAAAAAGAGAATCCCATAAAATTAATTAAAGAAATCCCAGAGGCGTGTTAATCGTGCCTTTGTTACATCACAAAGACAAGATTGACGAAATCGAGATGAAGATAAGGAAGGGGAACTTAAATATAAGAAATGAAAAGACAAGGGAGCTATATTACTTAAAATATAAAAATGTATTAAAGATAAAAGAAAGAGCGTGTACACGAAATAAACAAGTTACTTAAAACAAAGAAAAAAGGTAAGCTAAGATAAAATCGATAATACAAAAGAAACCCAATACCAAGAATAAAGAATTCAAAACTTAAAAACTAAAAAGCACGACCGAACCTGAGTACAGCTCAACAACATGAATCTAACAAAAAAATACGAACATGAAAGAAAATAAAACGAAACTTACAAAAGCCAGAGAGAAACGCCAAACTTGCAAAAATTCAAAAATCGAACATTAACTAGACACGAAGCTTTTCATGATGTTATGTAAACATACCGGAGGGAAGGGGGAGGAGTGAGGGGGAGTAAAACAAAGGGGAGAGAGATTTCACGGAGGTAGGAAGAAGGGGAAAAAAGGGGGAATATCATTAAGTTATGTAATACGGCGAAAATCGAAAGAGAAACACAAAATAAAAGGAAAATGAAATACACGGAGATACATTACATTACAATTGACTTGGGACGAAAGAGACCGGTAAAAATCGAAAGCACGCTATAAAAAATAGGCTTATACTCCAACATAATGCCGCACCAACGCGACATATAAAAAAGAATAATATGACATCGGAGCTGGAGAAATCCCAGTTAACCACCGTCACATATATTCTATAAACAAAAGGGACATGTAATAGTGGGAGACGTTGGACATAAGTCCCGTTACCTCACATATACTGTCCGCAAACAAAGGTCCAATTGCAACCAATCAAACGAAACATTTGTGGTACAAAAGAGACACCGACGCAAAAGACGAGCACCAAGGCCCGACAGGAAACATACATAAGCCAAGACGCAGAAACGCAATACTTTCGAATCTTACAGGTATTAACCAAAATAATAAAACTGTGAGGAGGGTACATAACAAAAACAAAAAAATAAGGACTCCGCCGTATGACATTACGCAAGGTCCAGGAGATCTGGTTCAAGGATTAAAATACTAACAGTAATGTCTTGAAAAGGAAAGAGAATTAAGCAAAAGAAGAAACATCGAACAAAAAGAATTACATTGCGTTAGATAGAAATACATTGAGCCGTACTCACATTCCGCTGCGCCATGAGGGTGGGCCTTTGCCCGAATACACACGTTCGCCCTACATCTCGGCACGTCCAAGACTGAATAAGCTTCTGTCCCCCAGAGAGGAGAGAAGCCTCTCAGAAATATAAAATGCCTAGTTTGGGAGTGGCACCAAACTCTCGTCAAATATTGGCAGAGCCAATAGCAGAACAAATTGCACAACAAAATGCAAGGTAGCAACAACACTAGCCAATACGAGAGAACTAGGTAGTATGTAGCTAGGGGTTGCACAACGTTAGACAGAGAGATACATACAGACAATCTGCGCACTTTTAAACATTCGAGGCGTAATATAGAGATGTCACAACACATGACAATAATAATAATAATAATAATAATAATAATAATAACAATAGATTCATGAAAAGTGGTTCAAGTTCCACCGCTTTCTCCCAAAAAAAAATATTTTATATAACAAAGGCATAAAAGAAAATTTTTCTTTTGCTCGACCAAATTATATAAAATAACATTCTTAGATTAGATACATTCGACAGGGCGAAGGAAAGAAAATTACATCATGTACACTAGATACACAAATGAAAAATATAAACATAATAAAATGTTCTCACATTTCTCTTATTCATAAGACGCAGCTTAATTAAAAGTTCTTTGAACGTCATAACTTCCATAAAATGCTTGACGAAACGCAAGTCTCTTTTCTCGTACACACACATAATCATACACACGTTTTCACGAAGATGTTCACTGATGAGGAAAATTATTCCTTTTTTGGTACGGAAGAAAAAAAGACTGTAAAATGAAATTAAAACAACAAAAAGTCAAATTATATACAGGATCAGTACAGGCGTGAAATAAAGGCGGATCCTACCTCTACTGCACGTCAATACGTCACACATATTAAAAATGGATGTACCAAATCGATAATAATAATAATAATAATAATAATAATAATAATAATAATAATAAAAAACGGTCAATCTTGAGCTAGACTCTGCCAGATGACGTGGAGAAAGCGAAGGCTTCTTAATGGAGACCTTCTGGAAATCAGCCAATTTTCTAATAATAAAAGAAAGAAAAAGGTTAAATCATGATCACATTAAAAAAATATTATAAAGGGGAGCATCCTGTATACAAAATAGGGCTTGCGTCGGGGAAGTATTTGGGGTTACATAGGCTGCGTAAGAGTGAAAGTGGATTCATTCTGCCAGCTGGAAAGTAAAGGTATGAATAGACAGGGTCGCCAGACCTTATGACTAAAGAGTAACGAGCCGTGAACAGGGTCCAATAATACACCGGCCACTTCTCAGGTACTTGGAGACTAGCTGTCGCCACGAAAAACACACTCCAAATACATGACAGTTACAGGAAAATAATACACATTATCTTAGAGAAAACATATTAGATTGAAGTGATTTATAAAAACATGATTTCACAAAACCGTAAAAGAGAAGTTTGGATGAAAAGTAAACAACTATATCAATAATCAAATCACTGTCACTATGAGAAAAGAATGTAAGTCAACAGACCATCTCAGGCGCTGCCGAACAATAGCAAGTCGTGTCTGTAGCTAGGACAAAGGGTTGACCCGGCTCCTTTCAACAAAAGCAGGCAGGTACTGGAAATCGCCTTAGGCAGAAGTATAGTTCAACACATCTTTCGAAATCCTCCGTGTAACTCAGGCGGCCACGGGTGTCTCCTGCCTAACTAGATACATAGAAGGAGTAAAGGGGCAAAATATACTAATAAGCTTCATCAAAAGGCATTAGGTACTAACAAATAAAAAGGAATAATAACTCAAAGTAGCTGTCGAAACAAAACAAAATACCATCCCGGACAGAGAACGAAAAACCAAATAATTACGTTACAAAATACATTCCTAAAAAGAACTGACTGAAACCTCGCCTAAAACCAATCAAGACCAGACATACAATCAATCAAACACGAAACCCAATAATAAATATTACCAACCCACAAAAATAAAATGGTTACAGCGTCAATATACGGGCCGTAGACCTCAGAGGTACCGCACAAAAAAAATAAAGACAGAGGATATGGCCTATCCCATACTAATATAAGAAAATTGGGTAATGCACGCCAGAGTAGTTCAAACGAACATCAATGTCCCATACCACGGATGCCGTAGACCTAAAATGGTTGGTATCTCTGAGTAATACTTATCGCATATTTGGTTTGCCAATAAAAACGAATAAATAGTTCGTACGTAATATACATATATATATATATATATATATATATATATATATATATAGTTTAAATTGAATAGGGTATAAAATATAAATTGAACTAAATTTGAAACCACCCACAAATAACTATTGATAAAAATTCATTAAACTCATTGACACACACATTCATCTCAAAATACAACCAACAACAACAACACTACATACGTACTCCTTCCCATAAACAAATCAAAATTTCCCCATTACACCAGAATGCGAATGTGGGTCGTTGGAACACCATGGAAACACAAATAATGGAGTACAGGTCATCGTAACAAACTTCATCCCATACTAAAGATTGACGAATCGTGTGGAATCTATGTACACCCTAAGTGGGCGTCGAAGCCGTGGGACAGGTCCCATACCCTAATCCCGACGGAGACCTCACCTAGCAGGTTTCCCAACGAAATACACACTACCATACTGAACATATAGTAACATCAAGCTTACCGTATATAAACAATTTTAAATGAAAACCTACATTGAAAATCCCCTGACAAAAATAAAACAATCACCCTCCTTAATTATGAAACAAACTCAACTCCCAATCATAACACACATAATAGCTCAACAGACCATTCATAACTGAAACAACAAACACTTTACTAATACACACCAAACGTTAGTATAATTACGCAAGGCACAAAGTTGGTCGGGGAGACCGTAGGATTTAAAGAGGCGGTTCCCATAAGTGGGCCTACCTGCATTGGGAAAACTACGGAGAAAGAGGGGTGGGGGTTTTAGGCCGCACGGTAATGACAAGAAACCTGTCAGCAGCTGTTCCAGACTGAGACATATGAAGGGGTGAGGCGAGTTCTGAGAAATATCACAGTTAACTAAGCGACTATTTACAACAAAGGTAAAGACTCAAACCCTTGAGAGAAATGCATTTTCTACTTCACAGAAAGTAAAATAAAAACGTCCACAACACTGACGAAATGAAAAGGAAGAGAAAGTAAACAAAATTTTCTGTCGCCTTAAAATCACCGTTAACTAAACAAATGTCTACTAGAGGAAGCAAATACATAAAAGCAGGTTACAATACCGTGATGTGTCGTGTTCCAGCGATGCGATGTACTCACTGATATGTTGCCACTGTTCACCTCGACGCTGGGTCTTTTGGATGTCTTGTTTACTTGAGGGACAAAACCACCTTTCATTGGAGGTGGGTTTTCTGGATGCTCGTAGATCACACAGAAAATAACTTCACCCTTTCTTCAGGGGTGGGGGGAAACAATTCACTGAATTCCTTAAACTCAAAGAAAAACAAATTTTAATACAATGTAAATGAAGAGAAAAATAATAATAGGTTAATAACTTGAGAGAGGAGAGGAGGGAACGATTTCGCACGCAACCACGCGATGTGCTACCATTGTGCCGCTACATGTCTAGTAATAATAATAATAATAATGCGCGTCAGAGTAGCAGTGAAAGATAAAATCAAGAAGGTCGCAAATGGACGGGGGAAAAGACGTCTTGCTCGACCCGGTGCTGGGCCCAAGGTTTTCGGAGCGAGCAAAAGATGATTTCCAAAAAAAACAAATGGAAACAAATAAGTGCTTAATGCAATAATCAAAAGTGCAAAAAAAGAGAATCCCATAAAATTAATTAAAGAAATCCCGGAGGCGTGTTAATCGTGCCTTTGTTACATCACAAAGACCAGATTGACGAAATCGAGATGAAGATAAGGAAGGGGAACTTAAATATAAGAAATGAAAAGACAAGGGAGCTATATTACTTAAAGTATAAAAATGTATTAAAGATAAAAGAAAGAGCGTGTACACGAAATAAACAAGTTACTTAAAACAAAGAAAAAAGGTAAGCTAAGATAAAATCGATAATACAAAAGAAACCCAATACCAAGAATAAAGAATTCAAAACTTAAAAACTAAAAAGCACGACCGAACCTGAGTACAGCTCAACAACATGAATCTAACAAAAAAATACGAACATGAAAGAAAATAAAACGAAACTTACAAAAGCCAGAGAGAAACGCCAAACTTGCAAAAATTCAAAAATCGAACATTAACTAGACACGAAGCTTTTCATGATGCTATGTAAACATACCGGAGGGAAGGGGGAGGAGTGAGGGGGAGTAAAACAAAGGGGAGAGAGATTTCACGGTGGTAGGAAGAAGGGGAAGAAAAGGGGAAATATCGTTAAGTTATGTAATACGGCGAAAATCGAAAGAGAAAAACAAAACAAAAGGAAAATGAAATACACGGAGATACATTACATTACAATTGACTTGGGACGAAAGAGACCGGTAAAAATCGAAAGCACGCTATAAAAAAAATAGGCTTATACTCCAACATAATGCCGCACCAACGCGACATATAAAAAAAGAATAATATGACATCGGAGCTGGAGAAATCCCAGTTAACCACCGTCACATATATTCTATAAACAAAAGGGACATGTATTAGTGGGAGACGTTGGACATAAGTCCCGTTACCTCACATATGCTGTCCGCAAACAAAGGTCCAATTGCAACCAATCAAACGAAACATTTGTGGTACAAAAGAGACACCGACGCAAAAGACGAGCACCAAGGCCCGACAGGAAACATACATAAGCCAAGACGCAGAAACGCAATACTTTCGAATCTTACAGGTATTAACCAAAATAATAAAACTGTGAGGAGGGTACATAACAAAAACAAAAAAAATAAGGACTCCACCGTATGACATTACGCAAGGTCCAGGAGATCTGGTTCAAGGATTAAAGTACTAACAGTAACATCTTGAAAAGGAAAGAGAATTAAGCAAAAGAAGAAACATCGAACAAAAAGAATTACATTGCCTTAGATAGAAATACATTGAGCCGTACTCACATTCCGCTGCGCCATGAGGGTGGGCCTCTGCCCGAATACACACGTTTGCCCTACATCTCGGCACGTCCAAGACTGAATAAGCTTCTGTCCCCCAGAGAGGAGAGAAGCCTCTCAGAAATATAAAATGCCTAGTTTGGGAGTGGCACCAAACTCGCGTCAAATATTGGCAGAGCCAATAGCAGAACAAATTGCACAACAAAATGCAAGGTAGCAACTACACTAGCCAATACGAGAGAACTAGGTAGTATGTAGCTAGGGGTTGAACAACGTTAGACAGAGAGATACCTACAGACAATCTGCGCACTTTTAAACACTAATATAGAGATGTCACAACACATGACAATAATAATAATAATAATAATAATAATAACAATAGATTCTTGAAAAGTGGTTCAGTGTTGGCCTTCTTTTCCTTCCAAAATCTCTTCATCCTCTCGCTGAGCCCCTTTCTTCGGTCTTCTGTCCAAGTTATGGTGGCCCTGGTGTTGGGTTTGTCTTCAAATTGGTGATTGTCGATTAGGGTTCTGAATTTGCATCTGTCCTGTATAATATTGTCTGAAATGTTGATTTCCTGGAGATCTGTTTCAATTTCACGTAGCCAGCTGTTCTTGGTTTTTAGTGAGATGGCCAAGTTGAGAATTATTTTAGTCAATCTGCCATTGTTCATTCTGATAATGTGCCCAAACTCTGAAACTTTATTTATGTTCAGATATAAACAAGGTCTTTTTAGTCTTAATACTGAGCTTCAGTGCAGGAAAGACATTCAGACCCATAACACAAGATCAGCAAACCAGCTATATAGTCCGGGACACCTTAAATAAGTTACTGGAAAACCAACATGGCCGCCACATTTGGTTTGCCAAACTACATCATTTAACACCAGAAAGTCAGCACACATTCATGTAACACGTATCGCAAATAATCCAAACTAAGTAAAGGTCCTTTTACGAAAATACATTTTACATAAAGTTGTGAAGCAGTCCTTGCTCAAGTTAGGGACATCACGGTCATCAGTCCTCAACAGCCTAACTCTTAAGCAGTATTATGGTAGTGAAGTTACCTTAAGTTAGCTCTTCTAGATTGATTTTTAAAGCATCATATAAAATGCATAGAGCAGAAACATTAATAGTTACTCAAGGTTTTTCCAGTTTTGCTGGGCAGCTAAAGATGAGCAGGTTCATTTCTTCTTATAGGCTACATTTTTATAAATAGTCCAAAAATGCAGACCATTCTGTTTTAAAATGAGTGTTCACAGAAGGATTTAGGAGTAGGAGAGAAATAGAATAGTAGGGTACATACTAGCCTATTATTTCTCTATTTTTGATAAGTACCATACTCATTTCTTGCATGTATAGGCCTACATATAAGGAGGCAGAATTAAGACAAGCTATTGAATGCCTTTTGGCAAATCCCTATTGAGATGCAAAAAGATGGTTGATCCAATGCTTAGGCCTAAAACCATTCGAACTAGTCGTGGATTTTCGGGGCATTAACTGTAATGGCAACTCAAAGATTTCTTCTCGGAATGGTAGAAAGCAGCAGTTGTTGGTTGATTTTGTGGCTTTGCAACATCATGGTCATGTAGATCTGTGTACTTGGGCATGTGGAATTTGTCTCGTAACCTGTGTTATTGTGATGGCTGTATTTGCGTGTGCATTTCTTATTCAGATGAGGATTGGGAACGAGGCGGCCATGGCCTTAAATTAGAAACCATCCCGGCATTTGCCTGGAGTAGAAGTGAGGAAACCACTTCCAAGATGGCTAAGATGGGAATCGAACCCTCCTCTTCTCAGTTTAGTCTCACGAGGCTTAGTGTGCCTTGTTCCATCCCTCAGACCAAAATTAAAATTTATTGGCAGAACCGGAAATCGAACCTGGACCAACTGCCAAAAAATGCTAGCCGCACAGCGCGAGATGGTTGGTAGAATACTCTCCTGACCTATCGTCACCTGGCACATTAAAAGCCACTTGCAGAAAATTCACTCAATTCACTGACAAATTGACTAGTTAAATACACGCGTTGAAAGGCAAGCTTTATCGACGGAGTAATACACTGACCGGCAAAAAAAGTGGAACGTCGGACAGTGTGACCCCACCACCTGGGCACAACTGAGAACATCGCTGTTGGAGGAATGGGTTCGCATCCCGGCAAATGTCATTCGACGAGTTGTGAACAGTATGCCTGAGCGTTTACAAGCTGTCATAGACGCTAAGGGTGGAAACACTTCTTTTTAGTGACCAGTGGTGTTGTGCAGTGCAAACATTAACACTGTTTTGTTTGAAGAAAAAAATACAGCCCCAAAGAACATTACTAAAAATAGAAAATTGAAAGATTTGCAAAATGTAACGAAATTTGTGAGTTAAAGCGTTTTGTAAAACAGGTTTCAGTATTTTCTGTAGCCAACCATCTAAAATTTACATGAATAATGCAAATATTGAAAAACCGATACATATTAGTGGAATAAATTAAGAAATAACATAAAATAATAGCCCGTCTTCAAGCCAAAATGTTCAAGGCAAAACGACATACGTACCGTAATAGTGGTAACTCTTCAGGAGTGATAAACCGAGTAGAATACTTAAATTAGCCTAAATACCTTGTGTAATGATGAATAATAATTGTGGAAATGATGTCCTAATAGATGTTTTCTCCTTCGCTGTCTGTAACCCAACCGCTATCCCCTTTACAACACGACTTATATACTGTAGGAAAATTTCAGATTAATTCCTTTTCACTTTCACTTTGATAATATATTATTTTCATACCGTATTTCATATTTTGGCACTACTAACCTTGATCACTTCTGCACCGGATATATGTGCTAAATCACTTAATTATGTGTTTTTATTTATTGTATATTTAACAACCGCAGCCATGTTCAACAGCATATTTAGTATGTGAAACTGCCGCAGCGATCCACATTGACGTCATTAGTTACCATCATATCCGATACAAAATAGGCCTACATTAGACGACACATGTAATGTTGCAATTATGTGAAAGAAAAAAATATAATCGGGCTCTTCTTAGTTAGACGACTGTCTGGACGAAACCATTGGTCGCTACTTGGTTAGACGACTGTCTGGACGAAAATTACTGATTGCACTACAAGGAAGAGGGGGGGGGGGTGTCTGGGCGTAAGCCCCAGGTTAGGTTTGTATGTAAAGCCTTATTCCGCGTTCACCACGCTTGAACTAAGAGGCAAGACCAGTGCCAAACAATAATGTTGGCACTGCTGAAAAATGTAATAACACCATTTAGCGATAAAATGTTGAACCCTTGTATCTTAATTACATAAGTTACTGTAGAAAATTTTTCAGATTTTGATGGAGGTTGACACGTATATTCCGCTCTCCTAACTTAAATATCTTAAACACAGAAAGTATTGCAACATATTGCAACCAGTGGCTTCGACCGAACTGTGTCATCTAACCAAGTAGCGAACAATGACTTTGTCTCAGAGATATATTCTGTCAGTTCGGCGGATAAGCCATTGAACTGAGGGAAGCGGGTAATCTCGAGAACCACTGGATGGATTTTGATGCGATTTGCACTGTTCTCGAGGGAGGTTATTTTAGAAAAATTATTCAATTTATGACCAAAGGAAGCCGATTTTGTACCCCACATGTTGGCAACAATGTGTGCGCATCGGTGTGTGCCGCTAGAGTGCGCCTTGTTGGCAGTTGAACGAGATGCAAGCGCTGTTGGAACATGGCAGCCGTTTTCAAAGGGCAATAAATTAAAACGCATATTTATGTACTTATGCACATATATGAAGTGCAGTAGTGACCAGGGTAAACAAGGACACAAGGTATGTAAAAGTCACATTCATGTCCGATGCAACTGTATAAGCCGTGTTCTACTTTCATTCAGAATTAATAATACAAGTAGCCTAAGCTATAGTTGCGAGCAAAGTTTATAACGTATTGCAACCAGTGGCTTCGCCCGAACTGTGTCATCTAATCAAGTAGCAAACAATAACTTTGTCTCACCCAACTTAAGTACATCAGTAATTTTCACCCAGACATTCAGTGGTGCAGTAACTTATGTCGAGAACTAAAAGAGAGCCAAGAGATATTGTTGGCATTCTTTGAAAATGTGCATCTGTGACTCAAGCGCAGTGCATATCCCGTGCACATGTGAGTATATGGCTCTTCAGAATGATGATTGATTCATGTTGCACAACCCTTGAAGTTCGTTGAAGTCTACCACACTAATCTGTCACAACCATGACTGAAACAAATAAAAATAGAACTAATATAAATCTGCCTACTACTAAGTAGGCTATAGGTCAGTAGCCAACTACATAAATAATCACCAATACATTCACACAACTACTTCCAAGCTTACGAGTAATATATGCAATGTATTGTAATATTATGGCTGACAGCACTTGGAGGTCACTAAAATCCCACTAAACGCAGGGACTCGCGATCTATACTACAGCTATATTTTAGGTTATGTGTGGTTCGTATTATACGAAAAATGCAGTCAGAAGACTATTTCAAAATTTTCCAAGACCATACAAGTTCTTTATTACGTTATTTGTGCTCTGACTGAATATAAAAATAAATGAAACAACGATTAAATAACTTTGTACTTTTAATTATGTAGGTATACTTACGATACTCAAATCGATGTCGATTCGCCAGTGATCTTCGTAGAGTTTCTCCAATCCATTTCTCGTGTTTTATAGGCTTCATGATGAAATCTAAATAAGAATTTATCCAAAAATTAATTAAATAAAAGCTTGCAAACATCTCAGACGAGAGGGTTATGAACACGCACATACTCCATAATCAAAAGTCTATAATAAATGTAAAAGCTGTTTTAATCGATGTATATTAGTAGTACTTACCGTGTACAACATGTTATAACTTCATTAGACTTTAAATTCCAAAGAAAACTGTGAAATTATTCTGATAATTGTCATTAGTGAAAGTCGTAATTATTATGTTGTGAGGCTGTGTGGAAAATGCATTCTGGGAGTTATCGCCAGAAACATGTCGGCAACTGTGTGTTAAGAAATTTTACTGGTATTATGGTCTTTGGAGATGGCGAGATTTTAAGCAAGGTTGGCCATAATGGGCTGGCACATGAAAACAACTTAACTTCAAGAAATTAAAGCGTAAACCAACATTTACGTAGGTATAGGGGACGGCTGTTTAATGTTGGCTACTCTACTTTGATCTAGTAACTTATTTAAGCTGTCCCGGACTATACATGGAGTCAACAAGCACAACTAGATATGGTGTTAAAAGTAGGCTATTTCCTATTCAGCCAGCACATCTTATAACAACTTACCTCCTAAACTTATACAAATTGTAAACTTAAACAAATTCAAAAAGGAAGCACGCAGGTGCTTCCTGAAACAATATGTTGAAGAATATAGATAAACCCATAAACACTGAATAAATGATCCTACCACCTTAGTATATTCTAGTATAAGTTACTAAGCCATATTTGTAAAGGGCAGTCCCCCTTGAGCTACCAGCTCGCTGGGTCTTTCTGTACCCTATAAATAAATAAATAAATACTGTTTATTACCAAAAATAATGAAACGTTTGACAACTGAGGCAGCTACATTCAATGGACTCCTCTTTTTCCTTGGTGAATTCTTTTTCTAACTGATATATAAGCTAGATTTACTCACCAGCGTCTGATGGAGAAATTACAGTAAAACTACAATTATAAATATGCATACAAAGCTCATAAGAACAGTTAATATATTCTAGAAACGAATATATAGTAACACTGATTTTACAAATGATAGAATTCTAATCCGACCTCCCTCTTTGAATAAAAGAAATTTCATTGGTACCCACTAATCTAATCACAACTTCTTGTTTAACCACGCATTACACCAACGTAGGAAGTTTTGGTACACTCGCTGCAATTCGTCCACACTGATATTTCGAATCAGCTCAGTTATTTAGTTCTCGCGAGCTTCCAGAGTAAGCGGATTGTCTCTGTGTATCTTTTGCTTGAAGTTCCTCCACGAGTACAAACTGCACGGCGCTGAAACTTGTGAACAAATTTACTGCAAACTTTTTCTTGAGGAGATAAGTTTCCTCTAGGAAAATACGATGTTTTCTTCTATACCTAACCTTGTGCACGTGATACGACTTGGGTAACGGTTCTTCACAGCAAGTCTTAATTATCACAACTAAGTTGTCTTGCCAGCTGCGTATGTAATAAATGCTATAGCAGCATTCAAGGCTTCACGGCGCGCTGTTATATTCAGCACATGCTATAAGTGTGACAGTGAGTCATTGCGACATGACCGCGGCACGGCTATTGGAAATCCCCAGTGTATAGGGATGCTCCTCACTGTAGTAGTATTATTAATAATACGGTAATACAAAATTCTTGATCTCCTCAGGACATGGCAATGTACCAATCCATGGGCATGGACAATAAAACATGATATGGCTGGTGCGTCGGGCAGCAAATGTTTCTACACCCATCACATGCCATTGCCACAAAGAAGCTACAAGAAAATGTGAAGTGTATTAAAGAAAAAAGTAGGGGGGAAATGGTGTTAAAAGTGAGAGTAATGGGATAATTGGTGCCGAATGCTAGTTTAAATCATTAATTCTAAGAATAGTTAGTAAATTAATTGGGCTAATATTCGCCTCTCATATGAAAATATCCTGGTTTTCGGTTTTATAAGGTTGGTAGGTATGAAAATGTAATAAGGCAACTAAGGACAAGTAGGAAGTGACGCCGTACTAACGATTTCGCTGTTGGTAGGAACGAAATAAGGTGGGAACTAAGAAACAACCTGAGCGCACCATGAAATGCCGATAACGCTAAAACTGCGGTACCACACCACATTTCTCTCTGTGCCTGCCATAATATGACAATTAGAATAATTGGAAATCATTTACCATGTCCAGTCAAGGCCCTGCTGAATCCAATCAGTTGCAATTTTTGGAATTATCTTTCGTTTCTTGTTTTCTCAGAGAAGTAGCAAACGTCTCCTACTTGATTTAACTTTTCACTTGCTTAAGGTTATCTGGTAAGACGTGTGAGGCGCTTGGTACTTGGGTCTGCCAGGAGCGCAAATCCTTATGGGAATAGAGCACTCTGCTGGTCATTTAAGTAACTACTTGTAGATATTCTGGTCTCTTCGCTTCTTACAAAGAAGCAATGCAGCGCTTGGTGAAGCGACCAGTACTTCAATGACCAACAGAGTGCTCTATACCCATAAGATTTTGTGCTCCCGAGAGCGGGAAACGCATGGCTCACGGAAGGTGTAAACTTTCATGTACGGAGATGTGATGGAAAGGAAACGGGAAGGTTACGTAATGTATGGTGTGAATCGCCCTTTATCGTGTCGTTTAATGATAGGACGTCTAAACACATTCCAATGACAAATGGCGTAGATCGTGATTGGATAATATCCAGATCAGAGGGAATGGGGATCGAGACTGTGACGTCAAAACGGTATTTTAGGTTTTCAGTTAACTGACAGCTCTTGTATGGGAGTAGGAAATTATTTCCATACCAGAATGTAGTTTTTATTTTTTTACATAGGTCCCAATGAGCCAGAGCTCATGTTAGGGACAATCAAGTTGCTTAATACAGCTTGGCATTTATATTTTAGCCTACTTTTCACATTTTGCAAAAATGAGGAAAAAGTAGATTTATGAGATCGATCCGGGAAAATGTCTGTCTGTCTGTCCTTCTGTCTGTCTATGTGTGTGTGTCCAACCCTATCAACTCCTAAACGGCTTCAGCAATCGAAACCAAATTTGGTATGAGTAAAGACCTATACCGGATCATCTCAATGTCATACTTAAAAGTGATGTCAGTGCTACCAACTGCTGAAAAATTGCAATTGAAATTTGAGCTCCATGTTGGATATCTTGGAATGTATACATGGAAACTATTCCAAAATTGGCACACATATAGATAATAATACTTCTGTTTAATTTTCTGGAGGCCATACATGACAGTGTTGCCAAAATGATTCTAAGCCTTCTGATAGGTCCATTTTAAATGCATATAACTCCTACGCTATCAATTGGATTTTAACCAAATTTCGTATGTACTATGTGTACATAAACAGATATGACTGGGCTTATTCTTAAGACCCACCAGGGCTGCCAACTATCAATAAATGCTCTCTCTATTTTTCATCCAAATACCAATATATCGAAAAGTATGCAAGCCATCAGCTTTAAACTTTGCACACATATAGCGCCTGACATTCTAGAATAATTTGGAGCACCTAATATATGTTAGTGCTACCTACATGATGCTATGCCTGCTGATAGGACCAATATTTAAATACATGTAACTTCTATACTATCAATTGGATTTCAACCAAATTTCGTATGTGCTATGTGTACCATAAAAGATATGACTATGCGTATTCTTAAGAGCAATCAGGGCTGCCAACTGTAAATAATTACTGTTTATATTTTTACCCTAATATCAATATATCAGAAAGTATGCGAGCCAATTGCTCTAAACTTTGCGCACGTATAGTATCTGACATTCTTGATTAATTTGGAGTAACTAATATATGTCAGTGCTGCCAACATGATTCTAAGCCTGCTGATAGGTCCGATTTTAAAATACCAGTAACTTCTATACTAGCAAATGGATTTCATCCAAAATTGGCACGACGAGAGATCATAATATTTCAGATTATTTCTGACCAACACATGCATGCCATTGTTGCCAACATGATTTTACGCGCTCTGATACATCCAATGTCTAACTGCATGTAACGTTCATGCTATCCGTTGGACTTCAACATAATTTTTTATTCTGCAGCTAAATAGATGGAACTTTGAATATATTCTGTCACCAGGGCTGCCAACTGTAGTGCTCTATCAGGCTACATTATGCCAGGTATATTTCGAAATAATTAGACATTTCAATATTACCAACTTAATTTCGTCATTATTCGATATAGGTCCATATAGATTAGTCATTGGCATGAATCTTAAATTTTAAGAAAAGTAGGCTCTTTAGTTCGCCACGGAACTTTTTGTTATGTTTTTGTAACATGATATTGTTTAGGTTGGTGACTAACTTGACATAAGTTATTCGGTATGATTCATTGTATTGCTTAAGGGTACATATTGAATATATAGGTTTACGAATGAATAGGTATTAAGGCGAGTGTTAGAGGAGAGATGTTTCTGGCAACTGCTAATGAAGAGAACAGATAGTTTGGTAGGACACATACTAAGACACGCAGGAATAGCGAACTTAGTTTTAAGAAGGAAGGGTCGAGGATGAGAACAGTAGGAGTAGACCAAGAATAGAATATGTTAAACAGATTGTCTCGTATGTAGGGTGTGGTAGCTATGTATAGATGAAATGATTAGCTCAGGACAGGGGAACATGGAAGGCTGCATCAAACCAGTCGAAAGACTAAAGACTCAAGCTACAACACAATTCCTTAATAGGAAGTCTCTTGTTTTTCTCTTAAATATTTTTGTAGAGAAACTTTCCATTATGCATAATGGTAGCAAGTTGTATTACTTTATTATAGAGATCATAATTCCTTTAGTTCCAAATTTAATGGATATGCAATGGCTGGTGAATATTCGATTTACTCGTCTTTTTGCTTTTTGATGAATGTCATTTGCATGGGTAAAATGGATGTATCAATTTGATTTCTAATTTGTGCACAAATACTGTTGCTGACATAGCTACTGGTTTTTGCAGTGGCATAATTTTAGTTTTTGTGTTTGATTCAATTGAGGGTGTGAGCCATGGAAGTTCAAAGATATATTTTATTGCACGTTTCTGGAGTATTTCAAGTTCTTTTATCAGTTCCTTCTTACAATACCCCCATATGAAATTCATGTACATTTGATGTGAATGTATCAGAGCAAAGTATATTTTTTCAATTGTTTGCTAGTAAGACAGCTATATCTTATTCTGAAAATAATACCAATTATAGGGCTGATTTTATGTGTGACATTTTCTACATGATTTTCCAGATTAGTGTACTATCTAGTGTGATACCTAAGTATGTTGCCGATTTAACCCTTTCTATTTCCTTGTGGGCTATGTTGACTATGTTTTTGGTCTCAATCTTGTATGATAGTTTATGGAAGAATAAATATTTTGTTTTAGTGATATTGATAACCATTATGTGCACTCTCATTCAATCCACCTGCTTATTGAGATCATAATTAATATTTAGCATAATTTCCTGTTCAGATGTTCCAAATAGAAGGAAATAGAGCAAAGGAAAGCTATCAACAATTGAAGGTAGCTCAACTAATACAGGAGGCTGAAACAAACCCTGTCTCAGCCCTAAATCCCAGAAGACCCAAATTCCCAAAGGACATTCCTATGACAACGTGGATTCAGCATCTTACCGCAACCCTACAAGTGCGGGACACCAGACCTATTCGGGTTAGCAACCTTTCTCAACTACCAGTGCCGATCACGGCAGAATATGTCCTAATAGAGATAAACAACTGCGCAGAAAAGAAAGCATGTGGTCCAGATACTATTCACTACGAGCACCTGAAGATGACAGCACCACTGTTAAAAGGGCTATGGGCAGAGCTCATGAACGAATGTTTACTTCAAGGTCACATACCGTCAAACTGGAGAACCTCGACTTCGAAGATGCTATATAAAGGAAAAGGTAATACAGGAGACCCGAATTCCTATCGTGGTATCGCTTTGGAAAGCACAATCTTTAAGATCTTTACGAAAATACTCACTAGAAGACTCACAGATTTAGTTGACAACAAGATACCTGAATTTGATTGAGTGGTGTAGGCTATTAATGGATTGGAGAATTCACTAAGGAATCCGAAACAGGTCGAAAAGTAAATTATCTCGACATAACTATTGAACGTAAAGACAACGAGCTTTCATTCTCCATATTCCGAAAAGCCACACAAACCTCGCATGCAATCGACAATCAGTCTAATTACCCCAGTACGCATAAATTAGCGGGTTTCAATTCAATGGTGCACAGGGCTTTAAACATACCCATGTCAATAGACAATTATAATAAGGAAATAAGAACCATTACACAAATAGCTAAGGAAAACAATTTCCCGCCAAGCAAAAGAGACAAAATTGTACCCAAACATAAAAATAAAGATAAAATGATTCCAAAACCGGACATTAATGAGAAAAAATTCGCGCGCTTCAACTATGTGAACGAGAACACATATAAAATCACGAATCTTTTCAAAAATCAAGGCATAAAAATAGCATTCACAACGAATAATACGACCGGGAGGCACCTGCAAAATAGTAATCCAAATAAACAAGACCGGTATTCAAAGTCAGGGGTATATTCTATTACATGCCAAGACACTGGTTGTCAAGCTAATTACATTGCACAGAGCGGAAGACGAGTAGATACACGTTATAATGAACATAGGAATGCGATAAGATACGGAACACATTCAGCCGTATGCGAACATATGTGTGACACGGGGCACAGCTTTACTAAAATCGAGACTGACCTAAAAATAATTCATCACGAATAAATTCATCTCGACATAAAGGAAGCAATCGAGATTCACCTAGCCAAACAAAACAATCCCAACAATTTAAATGAACACACTTTTATGAAGAGTTCATTTTTTTCACTCTACTAAAAAACACACCCTGTCAAAAACAAGACACAACTTGGCGATACAGCCAACCTAGATAAAAATAGGTAAATGTTATTTGGATCAGGGTACTATGTACTTTTATCTGCAATAAACCTAGGCCGATATGCGCGGCAGTATTAAAGGTGCCGGGACGTCTTCAATAGACCGTGTACCGCTTAGTTTGAATGGCTTTTTTAGTCCGCGCGTAGCGAAGATAGTTCCACGGTCTTTACTAGTTGCAGATTCCTGTATTCAATAGCATACATTTGGCAACGTCAAACAAATAAACATGGCACTGACCTCAGAAAGAACATAGCAACTAAAGGGGGAGAAAAGGGAAAAACCAGTTCCGCCCAGTTAACACCCGGGGTAGTCAACCATAACTGGTGCCTAAGGAAACACGCAACTGCTTCAAGTTCCAGTTAAGGAGACAACCCGATAAGTATAATCCTGTATTATTACAGTAGAGCCATAGTTGATTTTGTATAACCATATAATCTCCCCTAACAGACAAATTCCGGATTTTTATCACTATTTTAGTTCACCTAACATTAGATATACCACATTTAGCATACACCGACTGTTGCATTACCAACACTGCAACTACATAATTGTACATATTGTATATATTTTTCACCTGTAGTCTCAAACATATATAGCCTAAGTGTAATGGATCTGATGATGATCGCTTGACGATCGAAACTGGTCATCCTAGTGTATTTATTAATCTCATGTAATTTATTTCAGGATTAGGGCATAACCCAGCTCTATTTGGGTACATTCGTGTTGACCGACTGAAAAGCACCAAACTTTTGTTTTTGATACTTTTATACTCTTGTAAAATTTCTGCAGATGGTTTTATCATTTTAAACGATCTAGTCGACTTTGTCGTTACGTTACGGCAGCGTCACGAAATGTACCGAGAATGTACTGAGGTGTGTGACGTCATAGTACCGCTTGGTGCATGTTTACTGAGTTCACTGGTGAGCTCTGGCGTTACGAGACGCCAACGACACGGCGAGCGTGACGTCATCCAGCGAGCTCCCTCCTTTCACCGCGCGCTCATGCGTCCTCATGACGTGTAACTTTCTAGCGTTCTGATCGTTTCTTGATCATCTAACATGTCAAGAGACTTTGGCTTCGAGCGAAGCGAGAAGCCTCCAGCCTTTCTAGCATTTTCAGCATTTGTAGCATTTAAATGATATCAAGTCCAGTCTTTCAGACTTACTGTCTCTTTTTTAACTTTGGTTTTTGCATATATCTTTTCTTTCCTGTGTATTATTGCTAAAAGATCTTGTGTGATCCAGGGTTTTATTGGTGGGGCTCTTGGCTCCTTATTCGTATATTTCATTTCCTTTATTAATAAAATCACAGAATTTATTGTAGTAGTCATTGATGTTAGTTTCATTGCATACAAATTCTTGAGTTACTAAATATTTATGAAATTTGTTGTGGTTTATTTTATCATTTTCTATTGGCTTATGATCACATATTGAGTTCCTGTTGATCTTGTGTTTCTCATTTCACAGATTAGAAAGTGGTGATCGCTCAAGTCATTATCAATGTTATAGATAACTTATGACACATTTTGTCACAGTCGTTCACCAATACATGATCAAGAGCTAGTTTGTGTTATTACCCTTTCACGAATTGATTGCTGGCGGTCGAGATGGGAACTATTCCTTATTTACTTGTGTCACACGTCAACCTGCTTCGTCGAGCCTCAGTTATCGCTTGACTGTCCGTGGTGACATGAGCTCCGATGACGCGCAATGCTGCTTATCTTATGTGCAGGATGAACTCTTGTCATCGCTGTGTTCCCCGCTTCGTCCCGCGGCGCAGCTGCTTCAACCATAACAAATACTGGCGCAGCCAGGCTCAGCGGCAATCAAATTTTAAACGGGTAATACATGTGTTGGATAATTTATATTACATAAGACTTGACCGTATGATTGGACTAGGTTAACATAACTACTAGCATATCTGTCCCTAACTAATAGATTTGTATACATATCACCTAGTATTATAACAGAATGCGTTGAGTAAGAACTAACAATTACTTCAAGATCAGATAGAAAGTGTGGAATGTTGCTTTTATGAGTGATTATATTGAACCCTTATTGATTTGCCGATCAATAAGTATTCATGATTTTTATTATTATTATTACTGATATCCAGGCAGAGCATGTTGGAGATTGACTAAGGGAAGACAGGTAGTGTGTCGCAACGATTGCAACAGAAGTAGCGTGGTAGTTATTCCTGACGATGACCGGGTAAGCCGAGTTCAAGGACAAATTCAGGGTGAACGCCCATCCAAGTCGGCGTCATTATGGGCGTGCCAGAGGTGAAGTTCCAACCGATACACGATTGAATCAGCGAATCAGGAGAGAGGACGCCTAAACCACGCGGAGAGTTGCGTACCTTAAAAAACTGGCGCTAAAACACGTGTATGAAGAACCGCCGAAGCGATAGGATTCCGCATGTGTGCAGTGTGACGTTTGGATGAAAAGATGAAGATTGATACTAGTCCCAAGTCTGTGAGTTGAAAACTACAGATTATTTTCACAAATTGCCCCCACTCCACCCCTGTCTGTCAGTTTCTAATAAATTGATCGGTGATGAGCGGTTTGACACACAACTTTATCGGGCTTCGAGGAGCATCGTTCACGCCAGTTTGAGACACGATTTTATCAGGCTCTTGGGAGCAGAGTGCACGCTTAGCGGAGGGAGATCTCTAGTTGAGATAAGCGCTACGCGGTAGACGTAATTGCCACTCCAAGATGTCTACGGGAAGGTCGATTGGTGGAATGAAGTGCTACGCCTCTACCAGAACGTCGACGATGAACGAGTAGATTTCCCGTGGGGAAATGCCTTGGGATGGAGGTTGATTTTCTACAAGCTGCACGGTGATGTACAAACCATTGATTTATTCAATATGTAGCTAGATTAGACGCGGGAACGTTGTAAATATTTTATTCATTGTTTTTCTTGTGTATTTAGATTTTGTGCGCCGACACTGTTATATTTAAATGTACGTTGGCACGTGGCCAAAGTGTTTGTTTGATTGTATATTTTTCTTATGAGTCATTATTAGTATGCACGGTGTGTGTATTTTGATTTTATTCATGCGAATGCGAAATTCGTCATGGTCGATAAATGGTGCTTTTATTCAAATTCATTTTTAGTAGGAGAAGGGGGTAAAAGTTGTTAGATGTTTTACGAACAGGTTTTTATTCATACTAGGGTTGCCGAGCGCAACAAGTTAAGATGTCACTGTAGAACACCTTAGTTCTAAATTTTTTTGAGTTTTTTTTGAGAGTCCTTTTCAGGTTCTTTAGTCATGGACTAGATTGGGAGCGCAAGTCGGTGGAAAATATTTTATGTCCTTTATTTCAGGTTTCTGTCAAACCCATACGTGTGATTCTGGTGTGTGTATTGTGTCAAGGTGTGTGTATTGATTCTTCGTGATGAGGGGTAGAATGTGCCTACCGCCCTCAAATATTGTGGTTGTATTTTATGGAAAGGCAGAGCGCTCTCGAGGCTACTGTACCTTGTCCTATGCTGATTCTTGGATTTCCTTGGGAAATGCTAAGATATTTTATTTTTGACACACACACGTATATTATGTGCTATTGGAGCACGCTTCTTCGAGACTCGAGCCATTGCTACGGCAGGTCGAGGTAATTGACACGTGGGTTGACAGATGTGCAGAATCCACTTTGCGCCCGTTTATGTCAGGTGATTCATCGTTAGGCAGTCCAGCTGACCGACTGACCCCTGTAAGCTATCCGTAGCAAACCTGTTCTTTTAATGGTCATTGGATCATAATTTTAATTGGGAGTTCGCCATGTCCGTTACGAATTACCGCATATCGTATGAAATGAAATGTTTGTTTTATGATGTAAATGTTGGCTATGAGCCTAGTGATTTCTGTGACTCATTTAATTGTTAGATTTTGTCTGTTGTGACACCGTTGCGTGTATTTTGTATTTTCTTGTAAAAATGGCAAGCGGCCATATATGTATTTTTTTCTTGATTGGTCACGTGTTGATGTACTTGTGTCGATTTGAAAAGTCCTAATTTTAGGCGTTAATGTTGTTTGCTACGGCAGTTCTTTGATTCCAGTTTCATTGCGGAAATTATTTTTGTCTTATTTAGTGTAGGAAGTGCCGTATTAGTTTAATTAGTGTTTAGTTGGTTCCTCGTGTCTGTCTAGCTCTAAGACAATGCAGATTCGTCCCCTGAAGTTTTACTGGATGGTAACGAATCTCGCATTAATTTGTACACATCGTGCCGCATGTAGAAAAGCCGCACACGCACATGGCATTGCAGTAATTTTGGACACTTGGTCCAGATGTTTACGATCTCTCCTGAGATCAGGCCTAATTTGGCAATTTTATTTAATTCAAGTGGGTGTCATTTGGGAGACCTTGTTTTTGTTGTTGTAAATAGTGTAAATTTGTTGATCTGTTATTAAATTCATATGTTTTAATCCTGGTATTCACTTTTTCCTGCATGTTATTTTGTTATATGTTACCCTGCACGTTATGAGAAGCGCTTAACAACAACTTAACGAAATGGACTGTTACACCCCCCGAAATTGAGTCTCATATGCTTCTTTGCAAGGGTTCAATATAGTATTCTTGATGGCCTTTTCTCACAGCAATATGGAGTATGCTATGGGTGGAATTTATTTCCTTACATTTATTTGAAACATACAAAGATACTCCCCTCCTGTTAGCATCCTAACTACATGATATGCAACATATTTCTTAATATTGAATAGATATTTGTTTGTTCTTTTAACCAATTTTCTGAGATTGCTTGGGCATCTACCCCTTTCATTATGTCTAAAATTATTTGGATATCATCGAACTTGTTCTTTATGCTATGTGCATTTATGTGAACGAATTTTTGTGTACTGGTATCGGTTATCTGTTTACTGTCCTTAATTTAAAATAATCGGTAAGTGTATTACAGTTACTCTCGGTTAACTCTAGTGTATTATTATTTGCATTACCTAAAAAGTTTAATTTCAGCAATTCTTGTTCCATATGGGACAGTTAGTACATATCTTACTATTACATGGATTTTTGTTAGCTTGTGAGGGCGAGTTCATTGAATATTTCGGCACTTGGTATAAGCTTTGAGGGACCATTTTGATGTTTCCGAATGTAGATTTTGCAGTCTCTGGTCCAAGTTGCGAAGATGTTTCCCTGTTGCCTCAATTCACGGCACAGTTTGGTGATGGTTTCATTTCTTGAGGTCAGGTGTTCGTTGATATAGGCCTATACATTACCACCATCACTATAAGCAATTTTACTCATCTTCAGGGTCTTCTTTTGTCTTCTGCTACTGAGAATTTCTTCCTTCCTCCACCTATTATTTAATTTCACAATTTATTATCGGCTGATGTCCAGGCTTTGATGACGGGGGGCGGTGAGCCGCGTCAATGTTTGCCCTGGTGATGTCAACTCCTAACGCCTTTGCCAATGTCCGAGAATCTGTGAATGACATTTTCCTCTCTTTTAGTGGGTATTCTATATAATATCAAGTTGTTCTTGTGCTGGTACTGTCTTAGTTCCTCCAATTCGTTGATAGCGGTAGAAGTTGCTATTTCTGCGTCCTTGACGGGTTTTCTCTCTTTCTTTAGAATGTCAATTTCCCGATGGAGTTAATCATATTTTTCTGATAGGAAAGTTGCTAACTATTTTAACCTCCTGGGTTTCTTCTCTCATCGCCGAAAGGGATGCTTTACGTTTCTGAGGAAATAATGCCATTACCTCTTTGAGGTTAGGTTGCGAGAGGCAGTCTTCACAATTGTATGACCATTTGAAGGTATAATCTTTCCGTAATTGTTGATACGGTACGTTTCTTTGCTCATTTTCATGCATGTTACATGGAACCAGCGTCCACAATCACCATCACATCCTACAGTCTGCTGATTATTCTTGATCTCTTTGCCGCATGGAGCACAGTTGACCGTAGTTCAAACTTTCCTCGCTATTTACTCTAAAATCTCTATTTTCCTACATTGGTGTTTGATGCACGACGGCATCCAACTAATTATTCTTTAGTTTCTAGATAAATCCACGGAAGGTAAATTCCACCATCTTCTTGTCCTTCTTGCGTATTTCTTAAACCTCCTGGATTACAGCATACGCCGTATTTTAAGACTTCTGATTGGCGGATATTTAACTGTATGAGAATATTGATAGTTCAAAGTCGTCGTCGCTGTAACGCCCTCGGTTGTAATCCAGGAGCATTATTTATACTACAGCAGTAGTTCAGAGTCGTCCAATTCATCTGCTTTGCGTTTAGGTGTAAAAAATTCATTAAACAAAGTTGAAACATGTGCTAATTAAAACTGTAGTTCTTGGAATGACTGTGTATGTTTTAATATCATTTTAAGAGTTGTTTAGTGAGAGCATTTTAACACTAATAAGCCCCCAGGTGAGCGATTATAACCTATATTAGTATTTCTTGCACAATTTGTGTGCAATAAAACGTTAATAATAGTATTTCGCAGAATGTGCATTGAATGTGTAGTTTTCTGGGAGTTACAAGGGAATGTTAGGCATTATATAATTGCATAATTAGTAGGCAGGCAATGAACAGAAATTAATGTTCCGACTTGGTAGGTCTCCTGGCGATTTAAGACATAGGCTAATATTATTGCCGTTTAAATGTGTAGGTATGTAACTTATATAGCCTAATATAATAAAACAAGGAGATATATATATATATATATATATATATATATATATATGTATATATATATATGTATATATATCTTCTTCTTCTTCATTTACCGTTTCCAGCTTCCTGGGTCGGGTTGTGAATCAAGGACCTCCAACGTTGTCTGTCTCTCCACCACTCCTCTCCCCCTTTAAGTACATCTTCAGGTTTTCCTCCCTTCTTCTCCACGCGCTCCCACACTGTATCTGCCCATCTCTTTCGGGGCCTTCCGCGCGGTCTCTTCCCCGAAACCTTTTCCAGAAAAGCTTTCTTTGGCACTCTCTCCTCTCCCATTCTCATCATATGTCCATACCACTTTAACTTGGTTGTTTCTATCCTGTCCTGCAGCTTCAAGATTCCTGTCCTCCTTCTTATCTCCTCGTTTCTGATTTTATCTCTTCTGGTCTTCCCTTCTATACCTCGTAGGAATTTCATCTCCGCTGCTTGTATTCTACTCTCCTCTCTTTTTGTAGTGGTCCATGCTCCAACTGCATATGTTAGTACGGGTCCATAATAGGTTGAATATAATACCTGCTTACATTTCTTTGGGACATCTTGGTTCCACAGAATACCCCTAACACTCTGGTAGAAGCTGTTCGCTTGTTGTATTCTCTTTCCAATTTCCTCAGTAATCTTTCCATCTTCTGTGATCACACTTCCCAAGTACTTGAAACTTTTCACCACTTCTAGAATTTTTCCGTTCACTTCTATCTTTCCTCTTCCCTCCTTACTTCCCCTAGACATTACCATTGTCTTGCTCTTCTCTGTGCTAACTTTCATCCCAAACTTCTCAATCTCTTGGTTCCATACATCTACTTGTTTTTGTACTTCCTTTTCATCCTCACCCCATATCACTATATCATCTGCAAACAGCATGGCCTTTATATACACACATCAAAAAAAGTTTTGCATCACCTCGGTTCCCAGATCTCCGGCATATAGACGTTGACTGTGTATATTGTATCCAAGATACAGTCCCTTTGACTGTTCATGGATGTCACTAAAACTGCTCAAAGATGTAAACAACCATGCATGAGCAGGGCCTATTAGACGGAGGGGGTACGACAGCCGATCAGTTCCAGTCATTCCACCAGGACGAAGGTACGCTGCTCATGTTGTCTGTAGTTCTACCATGCCTAGAAGGTCAATACCGCAGTTCGATCGCGTCCGCATTGTTACTTTGTGTCAAGAAGGGCTCTCAACAAGGGAAGTTTCCAGGCGTCTCAGAGTGAACCAAAGCGATGTTGTTCGGACATGGAGGAGGTACAGAGATACAGGAACTGTCGATGACAGGCCTCGCTCAGGCCGCCCAAGGGCTACTACTGTAGTGGATGACCGCTACTTACGGATTGCCGCTCGGAGGAACCCTGACAGCAATGCCACCATGTTGAATAATGCGTTTCGTTCAGCCACAGGACGTCGTGTTTCAACTCAAACTGTGCGCAATAGGCTGCATGATGCGCAACTTCACTCCCGACGTCCATGGCGAGGTCCAGCTTTGCAACCCCGACACCATGCAGCGCGGTACAGATGGGCCCAACAACATGCTGAATGGACCCCACGGAATTGGCATCACGTTCTCTTCACCGATGAGTGTCGCATATGCCTTCAACCAGACAATCGTCGGAGACGTGTTTGGAGGCACCCTGGTCAGGCTGAACGTCTTAGACACACTGTCCAGCGAGTGAAGCAAGGTGGTGGTTCCCTGATGTTTTGGGGTGGCATTATGTGGGGCCGACGTACGCCACTGGTGGTCATGGAAGGCTCCGAAACGGCTTTACGATACCTGAATGACATCCTCCGACCCATAGTGCAACCATATCGGCAGAATATTGGAGAGGCATTTGTCTTCATGGACGACAATTCTCGACCTCATCGTGCACATCTTGTGAATGCGTTCCTTCAAGATAACGACATCGCTCGACTACAGTGGCCAGCATGTTCGCCAGACATGAACCCTATCGAACATGCCTGGGATATGTTGAAAAGGGCTGTTTATGGACGTCTTGACCCACCAACCGCTCTGAGAGATTTACGCCGAATTGTCGTTGAGGAGTGGGACAATTTGGACCAACAGTGTCTTGATGAACTTGTGGATAGTATGCCACGGCGAATACAGGCATGCATCAATGCAAGAGGACGTGCTACTGGGTATTAGAGGTAGTGGTGTGTACTGCAATCTGGACCACAAATGCTGAAAGTCTAGCTGTATGATGGTACAACATGCAATGTGTGGGTCTCATGAGCAATAAAACGAGCTGAAATGTTGTTTGTGTTGATCTCTATTCCCTTTGTATTTAACGGTTCCGGAACTCTTGGAACCGAGGTGATGCAAAACTTTTTTTGATGTGTGTATATATATATATTTCCACATTTCATATAAGGGTCTCAAATCCCTATCATTGGCTAATTTTTATTTGAATAGGTTTTTGCTATTGGCACTGGACAACCACTTTGACTCTTGACGGACTGTTATACGATGCCAGGTCTAGTACTGTACAATAGATATCAATGAAGTGAAAAAGTTTGTTTTGAAGTCGAGAGTTTAAAGTTCTTTCAAACAGTAGCCTACAAGTGAGGTAAGAAATCACAAGGGGTAACTCTAATAAATGAAATGGTATAGCTTAGGCTATGTGCAAGTGGCAACTTTCAGATCGTTGACGTAGTTATACTAGGTTACACAGTATAGTCCAAGGTTTGAACGTAGCTCATCCAAGAAAAGACAGAGGCATGGTATTAATAACATAAAATTTTAAGTGTGTTTCTGTTTTAAGTAGCTTAATTGTATTTTTTTTAAGAGTTATTGCAGCCAAGTGGCCATACATTAATTTTTTTAATACATTTGATTGTTTGAGATGTATCTGTGTCTTTACTCTTCAGAACTAAGTTCCATTAGTGATCTTGTAATGTTCTTGCATAAGAGGATGTGGTATTTGTCGCACTTTTCGTTGCACTGTATGCACACGCATTTCTCCGAGATCCTGTGGTATGATGTTATGTGGCATGCCTTGTGATGGAAGCCATGGACCGCCAGCCTGATGACTGTGCTTCTCATCTGCTGGTTAGCTTTTGCCCAGCTTCGGTCGATCATGGCGCTCATGCCGTAGAATTCTTCTTCTACTTTTTCCTTCTTTTGCTGCCTTTCTGTTAGGAGATTGCTGTATGCTTTCGTGGTTGGTAGTAGTAGAGTATATTTTAGTTCCTCTATCAGGAAAGATTCTCTTGCCAGTAAATATGTATACCTGGAGGGTGTATATTTTGAGATGCCTAGTGCTTTCTTTAGATACAGTGCTTTTACATTCTCTATTGTTCTTAGATTTCTTGTTTTCAAGTAGTCCCATATTATTTGAAGTCCATATGTCAGGATTGGTACTATTTTGACTCTGAAAATCTTCATTGCGGTGTCTAATGGTAGTGATTGAATTTTTCTGATGTCCCTCATTGCAGTGATGGCGGTTATTGTCTTTTGTTTTATGTGTTTGTTGAAGGAGTTTCCTGATGTTTGGAAGGTGATTCCTAGATATTTGTATTCGTTTACTATTTCTATTTGCTGTTGTAGTTTGTCTGGCTAAGAGAGAAGGTGATTTCCATGGAGGCTTGGCCTGCTAGGGTCATTACATGCCAAGTGAGGTTTGTGCCAGAGCCACACACACAGAAGGGGAAACATGGTGTATTCTACAGTGAGGTACTTCTCTATGAAACGGAACCTGCCGTTGTACTTGTGGTCACCCGAGCCGCACCTACAGAAGGGAAAACGTGGCGTATTCTACAGTGAGGTACTTCTCTATAAAACGGAACCTGCCGTTGTACTTGTGGTCATGTGTATTTGTGTTTATTATCATTTTTTGATACTCGTGAGCTTTATTGTTTAGTTCTGGTTCAATATTCTCAATTCAGTATAATTGTGGTAGCAGTGCCTAACCAAAATACCTGTAGTAATGGTCAGGAAAATATCTGGAGAAAATGTAGTAATAGATGTTTCCTCCTCTGCCGTCTGTGATCCACCCAGCCTTCCCAAATAGGATCACAACATATATAGCCAAAATTACAGCCGTGACCGCCATTAGTCCAAATCAATCATCATCGGTTGCGGTAGTTGATTATTCAGGTCTCTTCGTTTGGTCTGCTGGTCTGTCATTAAAACAGTACTGCCAACCTTACCTTACGGCACTATATAAAACAAAGAAGCGCTCAGTTCATTCTCTGGTGCGCATATTCGTGTGCGGCACTCTGTTCATTTGATAGTGTGCTGAATTGAATCATTTATTCACTATGGATTGTCGAGTTGCCAGATAATCAGTAACTTCAATCGCCGGTTCTATGATCAATCTGAGAAGTTGCTGAAGCTATTGCAACACCACATTTTAGTACCAAAAACACTACTGTGCACGAAATGCCATCGTGAAGCGGAAGTTAGGAGAATAAAACATAACCTATCTGTAACCTACAATGAGAGGGAAGTCGAGGCCGCACCCACACCCAACCATTCTAACCTTCGTTTTGTCCAATCCAATGGTTTTTAGAATGGTTACAGCCTAACGCGCCCAGATCAATACTTTTGACAATGGTTACAAATTCTATTGTCAATTTTACGTCATGTCTCGCCCAGCTGGAGTGAGCCAACATGGCCACCGTAGTTCAAATTCAACAAGAAAGAAACACAAGTAATTACATAATTTAGCAAATATTTCCAGTATATTGGTCGTAATGAACCAGAATTTCAGTAGGTATTGTCCACTGGAACCCCTGAAAAGGGGTAAAATTCATATATTATCATTTACCATCCAAGTGTAACTGTAAAAGTCAGGTTCCTGTTTCATGCACTGGTAATCTAAGGCATTTCATATGCTGAGTGCGAACTGTGTACCTGTGAATTGTGTGAAGAAAGGTGTGATAGATATCACATACTAACTTTCCCTGAATGACTTGAATCGTTACGGTACAGTATTAAATTTCTGTACTCATATGTAATTGTATCTATGTACATTGTGCGCGTTTCTCTTATTATTATATTAATAATATATATTTCAGCCGAAAGGCCATAGAATTCATACATTGATGTAACAATAAAGATCTATAATTTTCTCTTATTATTATGGGACAGGTTAATAAGTTTACTTCCATTCTATGTACCGGCTTAGCCCCGTTCAATAAACTAGGGCTATGTAAAGGCAGAAGACACAGACATGTAATTAAGCCTCGACTACCCCCACTGTGCATGACAAAATCCAGGGGAGTTTATATTGACTAGGGTCGCGTTGCCTAACAATTGTTGGTCTAGGCAAAGACCATTGGGCTAGGGAAAAACCATTGGTTTGGATGAAAATTATTGATGCGTTATAGGTGGTATATAGCCGGCCCCGTGGTGTTGGGGTAGCGCGCCTGCCTCTCACCCGGAGGCCCCGGGTTCGATCCCCGGCTCTGTCAGGGATTTTAAAACTGACGTGAGGGTTGTAACGGGGTGCACTCAGCCTCGTGAGGACAATTGAGTAGCTGTCTGACAGTGAGACAGTGCCCCGGACACGAAAACCAAGATTAACGGCCGAGGAGTCCCGACGCGCTGACCACGCATCACCTCAAAATCTGCAGGCCAATTGGCTGGGCACCGGTCGCTTGGTAGGCCTAGGCCCTTCAAGGGCTGTAGTGCCACGGGGTTAGTTTTATAGGTGGTATATTTGAAGAATACCAGGCTTCTTTTCAAGAAATTGCAATGTTGTACTAAAATCATTATACCTTTTGTATTTTTGAAGATATACCCCCAAACGTTTTCCTGATCATTGAAAATGAGTTGTTTTACCATTCTACTATGTAACATACTATGTTACAATAACTCTACAACTTGTAAAAAAATATTTGTTTTATTACTGTGAAAATAAAAAGAGAAAAGTCAAAATTGAGAGAAAGAAACACAATTCAAAATGAAAATTACACACAAACGGTTGTTATTGTCTGCAGTCACATGTTGTTGGTTTACTCTCTGGAAAGTTTCATGATGTTAGGTACTATAGTTTCTAATTTAAAAAATATTTGAATACACCAGGCACTGTTCATTTTTCACATTTTATGCTGGTTCACTTTTAGCATTTGTGATACCCTATGCAGATACCATGAAGACCTTTCATACACTTGGAACATGCAGTTCGTGACCTTTTTACAGGGCATCCATCCATTTTGCTGCACATATTGCATGTTTTTAATAATCTACCACTTAATTTCACCAAAAGTTCCCCTTCCCTTGGTGGAAGGTTTGGTTTGTAGGTTTTTCTCCTGGACCCATTCCTATTCTATGTACTCTGTTATGGAGGAAGTAACTTGAGCCGTGTCATAACTTTACTTGAAGTATTTTCTTTGTATATCAAATAGGCATTCAGCACCATTCGATCAAAGATGCAAAATACCACCTTCTTCCAATATTTCAGTGTTCGTCGCTCATCGAATTACGTGTACAACATCATGTCAGATGGGTTCGAACCGACGGTCACTATCAATTGGAACTTCACTAAACCCTGTATTAGGTAGGCCTACGCAGGCATTATTATCTTTACCGCCTACACTGTCTTCATTTGCGTCATGCTCTCCGAATCAGTAAAATTGTCACTTACACTAATGACAATACCACGAGATTTGTGGTAGGCCTACTGCGGAATGTCATCGCTGCTCTCACTTCCTGTATCAGAAATAAAATCACCAACATCATAACTACACGACCCTGATATTGCTACATCTTCATCAGACTCAATGTAATCATAATCGGCGCACACTCTATTGATATACTCGTCTAGATCATCATCGTTTACGAACAGATCCCTCGCGGCTGAAGCCATATTCGTACTATTCATGGTGCGTGGTGGACAAAACAGTAAGCGCTTTCAAAAATATCATATCTCCGTAAATAAAGCTATTACTACGATAGTTGTGATAGATTTAGGGACTGCAGGCTTGCCGATTCTGGATCTTCTGCGTTGTGCGGCGATCTGTGAGAAATCTGAGAACTACAAGCAAATATAAAACTGCCTGCATGAGGAGCGCTATTTTCGCTAACACGCCGAGGAACGCTTTTGCGCTCCTTGATATTCTAAGTGTTAGGGACCCCTGATTTATGGTAAGGCTTCAAAGCGGTGAAATGAATTGTTCAAAGTGGTGAAATAAAATATCCATAGCGGTGAAATAACAAAAGCGAGGTGTGAGTGTGTATTATAACTATGTGTACAGTGCACGGATTTGGTTAAATAATGAACACTATACAAACATTTGGAGGAGTAACAAACAAGCCGGCCCCGAGGTGTTAGGGTAGCACGCCTACCTCTCACCCGGAGACCCCGGGTTCGATTCCCGGCTCCGTCAGGGATTTTAGAAACTGACGTGAGGGCTGAAACGGGGTGCACTCAGCCTCGTGAGGACAATTGAGTAGCTGTCTGACGGTGAGGCAGCGCCTCGATCTCGAAAACCAAGATTAACGATCGAGGGGACCCGATGCGCTGATCACGCGTCACCCCAATATCTGCAGGCCGATTGGCTGGGCAGCAGTCGCTTGGTAGGCTTAGGCCCTTCATGGGCTGTAGTGCCAGGGGTTATTATATAACAAACAATTTATTCTAGTTCTTTTTTTTAATTTTTCCGAAAGAACTTAAACTCAAATGAATTTGTGTTCAATACCTAACCTAACATTTACTTCTCCATGACTACCAGTCCTTTTCTTTCTAACTCGTGAAACGTATGTTGTCCCCTAAATTATGCAGAGCATTGTTTCCATGCTTTCAACCAATCGAGTCTGAGAAGGGACTACGTTATTCCGCATCTTATGAAATGTTTATATTTTTAAGGTTTCTTATTTTCAATTAATTAATATTAAAAATATCTTATTACCAGCGTTTCGTTGGCATTTAGAATCTTAGGGTGGAAATAATATACAGGGACTTTGTTTTATTTGTGACGGGGATTTTCGCTCGCCCGCATTGCGAGCCTGTCTCCCGCCAAGCACTTGGCCGTAATGCGGCGCTCGCCCAGCACTGAGTCATTGAGTAGAGGAATTTGTACTTACCTAGTTCACAGCTGGTGCTGAAAATGTGCCAGCAATGTGTATCAGTGAATGGTGAACATTTCACCGACCAGGGCTGGTTCTTCATCCAGCTCACCTGATATGATCAAGATAGTGGAGAAGAGGGAGACGGTGCGATGCCATTTCTCTCGCCCGCCGGCTAATGGGGTGGCTACCGCATATGCTGGCCCTTCCGCTCCCACGACCATCAAGCGAAGCCGACAGAAGCCAAACCCCTTACTGTGGAGGAACTTACTTATACTAAGAAGAAATCACCGGCGGAGAAGAGAGAAACGACGTGTTAGGGACGGACACCCAGTCTTCAGAAAGGGAGAAGGTCCCTCGACAGCGCTCTCGCTCTTCTCCAAGAGTGAGACAGGTTTAAGTCCGACAAGGACTGCGCGCCATATAAGAAAGCGCTCACTCCTTCATATTCGGATGGAGATGTACAGTCGAGGTGTGCTCTCCCACATCATCTCCACCTAGAGATGGGGGTGGGTGGCAAACGGTTAAGCGGAAGTCCACACTATGGCACTATTACAATGGAACTGGATAGCTCGTGTAATGAATTAAGAGTGGCTGGAGGTCCCTTTATATCCTGATGATGAGCATGTGTTTTATATGCCCCTCAATAATATTATTACTTGTATATGGTATTTACAAATTTTGTTCTCTTTGCAGGTATTTTATGTGAATGGATGCAGCCTATGATTGTTCTTCTGTTGAGCTCTTCGAAACATCAAGATAACTGAAGAGATTAATTTTAAGAATGAACATTGTAATCTCGTCTTCTATTAGCTGTAAAGTCAACCAGTCTTTATCATCTCTGTAAATATTTTAGTAAAGTACGCATTATGCAATTAATACCTCTTAACTCATTTAAATTTAATATTTCTCTCTCTTTTCATAATGTTATCATTTTAAACTTATTGTAACTTGCAGGTTGGTTGTAATACAGAGAGAACAATGTTTTCTCCGGAGGTGGCATGCATCTGCATAGAGAGATGTCTCATAAGTAATGCCGTTTTTTTAAGAAAATTTTATTTGGGGAGTTTTCTGACAAGAAATTAAACTATTCTATGGTCTTGGGCCATCTTTCAGGGAGGTTTCTTAACCCATGATGGTACCAGTCTCCGAGTTCTGATGCGAAGCATTCTGAGGAACCTACATCCACAGCTTCAATGTTTTTGACATTTTTTCTATGCAGGAAATGGGCCATGGATCTGAAGGCGCAAGATTAGGGCTTTATGCTGGATGTGGTAGCAGTTCAACTCCTCCCAAGAAATACAGTGGAGCGTGGCTATTTCGAACTTCTATAATTCGAAATCTTCTTTAATTCGAATTTTTCTCTTGGTCCCTAGCATTTTGTATACAATCAATGCTAAAACATCGTGGTTAATTCGAATTATATTTTGGATAATTCGAAGATTTTACGTGTAAAAAGTCGAAAATGTCGCAGTTTGTGGTGAGTTGACTGATGCAGAAATCATCACCGATGTACTGAACTCCGAAAAAGCAAGATGGTGACGACGCATCTGGCGATGAACTCGTGGAGGAAGTTCCCAAAAAAAACTGTTCCGAATGCAGCCCAAGCAACAAACCACATCACAGAACTTGGACGTTCTTTTGAAAGTAGAAATGACATAAGTGATTCTGTTTTCCGTTCCTTAAATTTGTTAGATTCTTTTGTGATGGCCGAGTGACTTAATTGGAGCAAACAGGTAAAAATCTCAAACTTTTTTGAAAAACAGTCGATTTCTCTAAGACTTAACTAGATTGCAGGATTACTACTGTCGTTAAATAGGTGAATAGTACATTTTGGTTTTATTGTATCATTTGAAGCTTTGGAGGTTATTCACAGTACCGTTGCCTGTTAATATGCTTTGTTGAACGTAAATCATTATGTGAACGTAATAGACCTACATTGTATACAAGCACTTTACTTGTTAAAAACCTATGTAATATAATGTTTAATACACGTTCTTGCATGAAAACTTAAAATTTGAATATCTTCTCTACCCTTTTCAAAGAACTTTCTTAATTCGAATTTTTTACTGGTCCCTTGTGGTTCGAATTATCCAAGTTCCACTGTATTCTGTAAATGGCCATAAAGGATTACGGCATTTAGGTCAAGGATTTTACAAGTGTACAAACCATGGACGGTAGAAAATTAAAATATTGGACTCATACAGGGACCTCCAGCTTTGGCGTCTGTTACTCTACCTCTGAGCTTATGTCTGTACTAGTGTGTGTACTGTACTTGTCATCAAGGTAGGATGTGGATAGGAAGCAGCCGTGGCCTTATGTTAGGTAACATCCTGGTATTTTCCTGGAGTAGAAGTGGAAAACCATTTTCGGGAAGGCTGAGGTAGGAATCGAATCCTCCCCTTCTCAGTTTTGCCTCACGGGGCTGAGTGTACCAGCCCTCTGACCAGAATTTCTTGGCAGAGCCACGAATTGAACTTGGGCCTCCACAGTGACTGAGCATATTATGTGGAGGCACCTTTAATTCTTACGTCAAGGTTGCATCTGTGTCATAGGGCTATGCATTAGCATGCCCAACGTATAGGTTCAGAGGAAGGGCAACATCTGTCGGAGTTGGATGTCACAGGTTCGTTTGTTCAACTCCATGTTGTTGCATTGAGGTGGGAAATCTACAGTATTGACCTTGTTAGGTTGTTCTAGGAATATTCTTATCATTTCTAGGCTCAGCCTTGCTTATTACAACAAACCTCTAAGCATGTACCTTGCATAGAAATTCATACTCGGCCTCAGTAGCCGTAAGATTTTGCAACGAAGAAGGAAATCTGGCTACCTGGCAAATTTTATTCCCCTCTTAGAGTATCCCGTTTCCTCCTGAGAACACAGCCTGCGAGGTGCCAGGCCAGCTTCAAGACCAAGATCAATACTGTTGACTTCCTGCCTCAATGCAACCTTTGTAAATAAGGAGTTACGATACTGAATGGAGCGATGTGGATGAAGTGGTCTAAGCAACAAAGAACCTACAATGTACCCATTACAGAGCCTCCCCTTATGGGGAAAGCAGGATTAGCCAAGAATTGAAAAAGATTTAGAATTTGTGGGAATATAAAATAAGGATAATTATAACTCGCCAATTTTTCTAGGTTTGTACTGTATCTTGTGTGGGGTTTCGCCTAGGACACCAATCTGGCTCATCAGCGGGCTCCTGGTGTCTCCGCCCAGACACCCACAGGAGTAGCGAACTGCGCGCTACCTCCCTTTTTTCTTTGGAGCGCACCTGCGCATCTTTACTGCGAGATCTAAAAGCGAAAAACTAGGCGAAACCCCACACAAGACACGGCACAAACCTCGAAAAATTGCTGAGTTATTCACTGGCTGTGAAAGTCAATATACCATTTTTGATGATAATTAAGTTTCTTCATGATTTTCACCCTCTCTTGACTGAAAATAAGCATCTCTGTTACAACACACTTTTTTTTAACATACTGTATTTTTCAAGGTTCCTTGGATGTTGTTATAACCAAATTCAACTGAAATAATACAACAAAAGAATACACAAATGAGGCATCTGCACATGTGATTTCCTTAAACCATTCCATGTAAACCAGAATTTAATAATATATTACATTACATATTAAGCCTCCGTGGCTTAGGCGGCAGCACGCCGGCCTCTCACCGCTGGGTCCGTGGTTCAAATCCCGGTCACTCCATGTGAGATCTGTGCTGGACAAAACGGAGGCAGACAGGGTTTTCTCCGGGTACTCCGGTTTGCCTGTCAAAATTTCATTCCAGCAACACTCTCCACTATCATTTCATTTCATCTGTCATTCATTTAATCATTGCCCCACAGGAGTGCGTCAGGCCTTGGCAGCCGGCACAGTTCATATCCTCGCCGCTAGATGGGGGCTTCATTCATTTCATTCCTGACCCGGTCGGAGACTGGAAGCAGGCTGTGGATTTTCATTTCATTACATTACATATTAGAACTTCTGGAAACCTCACACAACCCTATTGGAACGCAAGAAAGCTGATGGACTGGAATCTGGGCTAGCCATAGGAAACAACGACAACACATTACATATTATTTAAATTACAGTAAATAAACTTAATATATCTACAGTAGGTACAATTAATTGAGGAGTTCAGTGTGAGACTGAAGGATTTCTCAAAAATGAGGAATAAGTTATATAAAAAAAAAAGAAATGCACGAGTACTAATATTGTCAATGAATTAATTATATGACCAGGTACCAATGAAATTTCTGTTTTCTTGTTGTGTTGCCAATATGTGATAATCTGGCAAAACACCCGAGAACCTTCTTGGAACCTGGTTTTAGAATCACTGATGTACGAGGTGCCTTCAAATAGTAAGTTAGACATACCGTTCTACGGTAATAGAGTTCACGTTCTGGGCTTACTGCAGGCACAGTTCTGCTGCGGTACTGATAACAAACTTTAAGTACTTAGGACACTATGATTCTTGTGTGATAACCATGAAATTCTGGTGTATTTATTCACCAAAAGCAATTTTGCGTCCAGCCATAGTAAAAGGCGCCAACAATTTGACCAAGACTGCACAGACGAGGGTGATGCTGATCAAGAAGAAAGGACAACAACATTCACCACAGATGAGGAGGTCCAGGCCATCAATGAAATTATTTGCATAAATCATAGATAGCCTCTATCACGGACATTGCTCAACAGATGAGCATCCCAATAGGCACTGTTAGTTGTACAGTTCGAGATCGTCTGCAGTAGCGTAAATTGTGCGGATCTTGGGTTCCGTGATCAGGACACCAGCGCATAAAGACAAATGTTTAAGGCTTCTTCGTAATTAATTAATATTGCAGTTTTTCAGTTGGCCAACACAGTATAATCTCAATTACCGTGAAACGTAAAAAACAACCTGAAAATATTACGTGTGATAAAACATGATTTATTACGGATTGCAGAGGAGAAAACTATAAGTTGACATGTTTTTCTCGACATGTGAGCATTATCAGATAGCCAAAGTTCAAACCTACAAGCCGAAATAGTTGTACAGGGTGGCGCACGAAATGCCATACATCGAAAATGGTTTATAAAATGTGTAAATCTGGGCTCACAACCCTGTCCTTTCGTAAACAGAAACCTTATTTCATGCGTGATTCGACAGACAGCAGCACATGTTGCGCCTGCGTACCGCCTTCCAGTTATACAGCATGGCAGGTAAAGGGAAGTTGATGCGCGAACAGAAGGTGAAAACAGAGTTGTTTTATGTGGACACAAAGAGTGTAACTCGGACTCGGAAAGGTTTCGTGTTTATTTCCGTACCCGGTGGGCTCCCTGTCGGCAGTCGGTGTGTAGACTGGCCAGCCAATTTAAAACAGAAGGTAATATACTGGAGATTAAACGAACCCGTCTCAAGCCAGTCCGCTCTCCGGATAATATTTGCATCAGTGAGAGCGGCTGTGGCTCAGAGTCAGTCCAAATCCACCAGAACTGCCTGTGTTCAGCTGGGCGTCTCTTGTGGGTCAATTCACAGAATACTGCAGTCTGAGCTTGACCAATTCCCATACAAGATGACAACAGGTCATAAACTAACGGCCCTTGACAAGCAACGGTGAGTACAGTTTGCTGCATGGGCTACTGCAGAAGGTGATCAAGTACTGCGCAACACATGGTTCAGTGATGCACATGTTTATCTCAACGGTGCTGCGAACAAACAGAATGTCCGGTTTTGGGCGAAAGATCGGCCTGCTATTGTGCATGAGGTTGAAAGTCGTGGAGTGAAAATGTGTTTGGGCTGCAATTTCCAGTCATGGAATTGTTGGGCCAATCTTTATCAATGACACAGTCAACAGTGCGCGTTACATGGACATGTTGCAAAACAGTTTCCTTCCATAACTCTTTGCAACACGACTACCAATAGACACACAGTGGTTCAAGCAAGATGGAGCTCGTCCGCACACAGCAAATGTTGTTCTGGACTCCCTGCATAAACATTTCTGGCGCCTTGTGATGTCCTATCGATATTCCGAACGTTTTCAATCTGGCCATCACATAGCCCCGATATTTATCCTTGCGACTTCTTTCTGTGGGGATATTTGAAGAAGACAATCTACCGCCAGAAACCAGAAAATGTACTGCAATTGTAAGCGGCCATTGTGACTTTCTTCCGAGGGTTGAATGAGGACATTATGTTGTAGAGTGGTCACAAACATGCAGGTTCGTCTGGAAGCTGTTGTACGCCGAGAAGGTGGGCATATTGAACATGTCCTGCCTACTGACTAATCATGCACATTACAGTGAATGTTGTAAAGGCATTCTTTATTAAATATGTTGTATATTAAATAGTATATAAGCAATTTCCAATGTATGACATTTCGTGCACCACCCTGTAGCTCTACAGAACGATACTAGATCCCACATCAACCATGAATAGCAAAGAAACATGTAAAGGATTGAACCACTATGAATTTCTTGCAGCAGTTCTCGAATGGTTTTGTGACTTAGGAGCAGAATGCTATAATCGAGGAATTGAACAATGGGTAGAACGTGTCGACTGTTATTTAGAGCAGGGGTTCCCAACCGGTGGTACGCGTGGGTGATATGAGCGAGAGGCTAGTGAGGGCCTCGTGTGTGTGACTTTGCAAACTTTACTCTGCTGCCTGTCTGCCGGGCTTTTTTTGCTTAGTTCATAAAATTATATAAAATTATGTTTTTAGACCTATGAGTAATAAATGAAACTGTAATTTGCAATAATCGTTTTATTTTTTCCTTTATTATAAAAATGTTATTAATATACATAGGCTATACTGTATCTCTATATATTTTAAAATAAAAATTAGCAAGAAAAAATTTATAAAAATCTACATGCAGGGTGAACGTAAAATGCCGCACTTGGAGACCGGCATGCGATTCCTCATCCTATTGCAAGACAAAAGTTTCTATAGAAAAATCGGATCGGGTACTGTTTAAAAACTACAAGTATGAAAGCGAGGAGCTGGCAACATTGTCACATACTGAAGTGCATCGGAATGTACACAGAAATATGTATCATCCCGCAATACCGTACTATTCGTCGCAGCTCCCTGAGTCGACTGTTGGGTTATCAAACCTACATGCACCATCGAGCTACGGTTCGAATCTACGTCAGGTGCTTTTTTTTACATGATTTTCTCACATGACAGTGTGAGTCACCTCCGTTGCGTAGTGGTCAGCGTGATTAGCTCTCACCCCGGAGGTACGCGGTTCGATTCCTGGCTCTGCCACGAAATTTGAAACTTGGTCTGAGGACTGGTACGGGGTCTACTCAGCCTCGGGTGGTCCAAATGAGTAGAGGGGGCTTGATTCCCACCTCAGTCATCCTCAAAATGGTTTTCCGTGGTTTCCCACTTCATCTTCGGGCAAATGCCGGGATGGTACCTACCGTAAGGCCACGGCTGCCTCATTCCCCTTTCCTTGCCTAACCCTCCCACTGTTCCCATCCCTTCATCACGCCCCCATTCGCTTTGCAGGTGAGGCCGCCTGGGCAAAGTGCTAGTCACACTCCCCAGTTGTATCCCCGACACAAGAGTCCCAAGCTCCAGGACACTGCCATCAGTGGCGGTAATGGTGGGATCCTCGCTTAGTCCGTAAAACGATAGCGGAAAAAAGAACGCACGGTGTGATCCATTAAACGGCATGCATGAGTACTAACCACGCATTGCACAACCATAACTGATCCTGTCAAGTTCATGTAGGGTGGCTTCATGATGGGAGTTCAGAAATGGTGAATACGTCGATATGCTTTTAGTGTTGGGTGCTGCTCGTGAGTATGCGGCACGGTAACCTCAAAGGCGCCATCCCGATAAGAATGTTTTTCGTCGCCTTGAGCATCGCCTGTGGGAAACCGGTAATCTTTGCCCACAAGTAGTGGACAGAGGTCGTCCAAGGACTACACATAGCCTACTCCACATACGGAGGACGCAATTCTTGAAACCGTTCACCAATCACCTCGGCGAAGTACCTGTGATATTGTAAGGCAGTTCCAGGTATCTCCAACACTGGTTGTTGACGTGTTGCACGACGAAGAACTGAATCCATATCTTTACACGTTAACTCAACACCAGCGGACAGAGGACCACATTCAACGAGTACAGTTATATGAATTGCATTTGCAATAAGTTAAAGATAACGAATATTTCATCAAGAATGTGCTATGGAGTGATGAATGTAGCTTCACTCGGGAAGGTATTTTCAACCATCACAACAGTCATTATTGGTCTGACCACAACCCACATGTCACCCGTGAACGTGGCTTTCAGGCACGCTTTGGTATAAGCCTGTGGGTTGGAATCGTGGGAGGAGTGCTTTTAGGTCCTTACCTATTGCCAGACAAGTTTATTAACCCCCTCTATCGTACGTTCCACTTGGTGTTCGGTGACAGCTATGGTTTCAGCATGGTGTTGCACGGCCACACTTTGGTATGACTGTGCGTAACTGTTTAAATGAAGCATGTTCAGGGAAATGGATTGGTCGTGGAGGTCCAATGTTCTGGCCGCCACGTTCCGCGGATCTTTATCCACTACATTTTTATTTGTGGGCACACTTCAAGGAACAAGTTTATAGTACTCCACCCATGGCTGTACAAGACCTAATAGCTCGCGTGCATGCTGCATCGGTAATATTGGATGCAGGTGTGTTGCATAGGGCCCCGGCAAAGTAGAGCTGGTTCCTCGTTTTAGGGGCTGCGACAACGCGGTCATGTAGCCCCGTGTACTTTGGGTGTGTGTAGAATATGTCTGATAACCGGTGTTAATTGTGATGACTGTATTAGTGTGTGTATCTGTTTTTTAATTCAAGTAAGGACTGCAACTTTGAATTTTTAAATTAGTTCCTACTTTTGCCGTCAACGACTACTAGGCCTAGTTCAGAACTTAGCTACTAGACGCCACCGCAGTCAGCACTTGGCAACGAACGTAGGAGCCTAAGAGCGTTGTTTACATTCTTAACCTATACAATTTAGCTTCACACAGGTGTAATTAGTGGAAGGTTCTTTAACATGCCATAAATCTATGACATGGGACCGCCGGCTTTACTTCCCCTCCGAAGGAAGGCATACTGAGGGATTGTAACGCTCTTAAAAAATCCGACGGCTTCGGCCGGATTTGAACCCGCTCTCTTGGGCTTAGCATAGGGGTTTCTATTGGTTATAACAAGGGGGGGGGGGGTAACGGGACTTTGTGGCCAACCTGTATATTGCCATAACCTTACTTTTCGCCTATTATACCAGCTGCCACCCCACCCCTCGCCCGTCCCCCTAAACCACAATTTTCATTGCTATGCAAAGGAGAATGGGTAGGAAAACAAACAGGAGATGAAAAAGCACACATTTATTCTCTAATTTTTTTAAAAATCACAATCAACAAAATATTTGAGATTAGTCCATATTGCCCACTCATTTTACACATGGTCAACACACCAAGTCAAGGATAATTCGCACAAAAAATTAAGGAAATATTCCAATAACAGTGTACAGTACATTCATGCACACCTGTTTTATAGCATCACTTTCTCAAACATAGGGCTACTGGTAAGTTAGTTCCATTGCATGTTATTTTGTCACAAATTTCACTGTTGGCTGTAACTCGTTTCCGAGTATAATGTTCTTCCTAATGGTCCATTCCATCAAATGTATGTACACAAATATAGAACACGCACACAATTTTGAAATATAATTTCAGTGTCATTCCTTAGACAAATGAAAGACGTATTGGAGTACGTATGGATTGCATATTGTATTAAGGCACTTGTTCTTCTCGATTGCAACTCGATACTCTTTGCCAGCAGCAGGGGCTCCGGAACCTGAAAGAAAATGAAATATGAGATCTCTCACTGTAGTTCAGTGGTTGTCTGATTTGGTGGCCCGTATCATCGAGGGGTATATAACTGGAAGGGGGAAGAGGGTGAAATTTCAAGAGTCTTCTATGCTATGCAAATGCATACTATCAAGTTGCTAAAACTTCAGCCTACTAAACTGGCTGCCAGGTTGCGCCTTCATGGGTCAGCAAATGCAGATAGAACCAATCTTCGTGCTTCCGTAGTAGAGAGCAATTGATACCTAATGGCACAGACCTGCATGGACTTAAGGGCTTGGAGGGGAAGGTAGTGGTGGGGGCACTGCTGCTGTGCTACTGGGAGCGAAACAAAACCTCTTGTCACCAGCTGTAGCCACACCAAGTTTAGAGAGTGATATTTTGTCACTTGAGATCTTAACTCACACCAAGAGCTGACGCGAACGTTCCTCTTTTATCAATTATGATGAAGCACGAGGACTTACCTGCATACGAGATTCACTGTGTGCACAGCTGAGGTTTAGCGCCATGAGGTATTAATTTCAGTAAACAACAGTTTAAGGGTATGCTTGGAACACACATTATATGATACCATGCCACATGTTGCAGCTACTGTGACAGAACACATCAAGCGGGAGTAACTTGCAGTACTATGCAGCGCTGGGGGCCACCAGGTCAGACTAGCACTGTAGAAACAACATATTCACTAGCTTACAAGGGGAGGATACGATGCATGGGTCACCGATTCGAACCATCTTTAGTACATGTGAAGGATATGACCAGGCGTATACAAGGTGCGCTTCTCATCCGTTTCCGAGAAATTAATTGCAATTGCAGTGCGGCGTCTATGTGCGTTGAACGCTAGCAAGAATCCAACGTGCGCGTGGTGCAGCGGTAAGAGCCCTGCTTCGTAAGCATGGGATCGTATCCCACCGGTGAGCCGTTGCAGATTGTGTTTTTTTCTTCTTTTTTTTGGTAACCATTGGCAATTTCCAACCAATATGCATAGCATGAGTCACTGCTTGCGGGGTACAGGGTGGTCTGATGGTTCACAGACGTGCAATGAACGGAACAGCCTGGGCCTTCAACGTATAAATGTATACCGGTACATATAATAGAACACACCTGACCGTGTATATTACCAATGTATTTGCAATGCCAATACTGTACATTATGTAATGTGACAAACTTTGACCCCCATACGATGATTTCAGAATCCCTTTTTCCGCTCACGTAAAACGTTATTACAATTAACTGCAAAATAAACAATGTTCACGACACCTACACTTGTAAGAATTGCCAATGTTTACAACAACCACCAAAAAAAAAAAAACACAACACACTGCAAAAGCTCACCAGTGGGATTCGATCCAGCGATCCTACACTTACAGAGCAGGACTCTTACGGCTGCACCACGCACTCGTTGGCTTCTTGCTAGAGTACAACGCACATAGATACCGCACTGCAATTGCAATTAATTCATTTCTCGGAAACAGCTGAGAAGCGCACCTTACTACTTGCACTTGATATATGCCTGGTCTTGCCCGACACACGTACTAAGGATGGTTCGAATCGGTGACCCATGGATCGTACCCTCCCCTTTTAAGAACAAGTCAATATCCTATGTACAGCAACCATGAAATGAAGGGACATTCTTCCCTCTCAGAAATTTCATCTCCCCTAGCCCTAACTGAGATTAAAGATTAATGTAAGTGCTGGAAGAGAGTGAACTGAGCTCCACGAGGACAATAGAGTAGCTGCTTGATATGAAAAGTAGCCCCTGGGTCAAAATGTAACTGAATGTGTAAAAATCATAGCATCTCAGTGGTCCTCTTCCTTTCCCTAAAGGCAATACTGGCCTTATATCACCTGAAAATAATAATAATGAAGATAGCAAGAAATAAGAACACATATTTACGAACTTTCGCACATATATGAGGTTTAGTAGAGACCAGGGTTCATAATTTCAATACGTAATATCGCCCAGGGTGTCTGAAATTGTCTATTGGAGGGCACCTTTAACAATTTCGCAAACCTATCTACCCATTAGAGGTTGTCACATCTGAACAACCATAACACAGAACACAGAAGTAATCCAGTGCCCCGGGACCGTTACGGTAGCTGTGAAGGTGAAGGTCCTACAGGAACCCTGAAAAGTGACGGCTAACGGGGCTCTGGTGAAGCTACGATAGGCCCAGCAAGCCAGTAGTGGATAAGACTTTTGCTTTCAAGAAGGGAACAGCCCTCGGACAGGACGGATACAATGGACGAAGACCTAGCTGTGTTCATGGACTAAGATTTGGAACTTTAAACATAAGAACGCTGACGCGGAAGGTGGAGGAGATAGTGGATATGATGGAAAGAAGGAAGTTGGATTTATTGGGATTGGCAGAAACAAAGTGGAAAGGGGAAGGAAGGAGAGAGCTGAGAAAAGGCTATAGACTGTACTGGAGTGGGAATGAAGAGGGAAAGAAGAATGGAGTGGGAGTAGTCGTATGACATGGTTTAAAAGGAGAAGTGAAGAGAATAAGTGACAGGATGATGAAAGTGAAAGTAGCACTGAGGGTAGGGACCATGGAAATAGTGCAAGTGTATGCTCCACAAGTAGGCTACGTCTCTGAAGAGGAATTGCAGAAGCAGCTGGGAGGAAGGAACATGATTGTTATGGGGGATCTGAATGCCCATGTAGGAATATAAAGACAAGGGTATGAGAGTGTACTTGGACCAGAGGGTTGGGGCAGAAGAAATGAGGAAGGAAAGAGACTGTTGGACTTCTGCCAGAGCAACAGCCTGCTAGTTGCGAACTCCTGGTTTAAGAAAAGAGAGAGTCACACAATCACATGGTACAGTGATGACTTGACCAGGAAGTCGGTGGTCGACTATATACTGTATGAGAAAGAATTAAATAAGAACATCACGGACATCAAGGTTATACCATCGGAGAACTTGGTTAGCGACCATCGATTGCTGGTAATGAACCTGAGAGGGACTAAGGAGAAGAAAGGGACTGAGAACCAGGAAAGACGTTTAAGGATATGGAAACTGAAAGAAGGGTCGAGTACCTCTAAATGGTAACGGAAGGAATTCCAACATATGAAGAAAGAGTGCTGGAAGAGGAATGGGCTAGATTTAAGAAGACACTAGTAGGTGCAGCAGAAGCAGTATGTGGGAGGACAAGTAGTAAGAAGAGGTGGAAGGAAACACCATGGTGGAATGAAAAGACAAAAGATATAGTAAGGGAAAAGAATAGAGCCTTTAGGAGGTGGTATCAAAATAGGACGGTAGAGACAAGGGAAGAGTACCAGGAAAGAAAGAAGGAGGCAAAGAGAGTAGTGGCTGAGGAGAGAAGAAAGTGGACGGAAGAGTGGACAAAGAAGATGGAGGATAGTGAAGGTACAAAAAAGGTCCTGTATGGGATGGTAAAAACTAAGAGGCGGAAGGATCCTACGGATTATGTTAGAATGGTGAACAAAAGGGGACAAGAGACAGAAAATAGGGAAGAACTGAAGAAAATGTGGAAAGAATATTTTGAAGAACTTCTGAACCCAAATGGAAACCACGGCGAGGAGGAAGAAATCGGGGAAGAGGAAGATGGACTGCAAACAGAAAAGGACTTAACATGGAATGAAGTGGAAGATGCAGTGAGGAAGATGAAAGGAGGGAAGGCACAGGGTGTGGATGAGTTAAGTGTGGAGATGGTGAGAGCGGCAGGAGAGGTGGGGATACAATGGTTGTACCGAGTGATGGAAGGAAAGGAAGACCCCAGAGGACTGGAAAAAGGGAATAATTGTCCCGATCTTCAAGAAAGGTAGTAGAACAGAATGCAGAAACTATCGGGGAATAACACTGATGAGTCATTGTGCAAAGATGTTTCAGAAAGTTTTGGAAAGGAGAATTAGGACAAGGATAGAGGGAGGGATGAGGGAAGAACAACATGGCTTCAGAGCAGGAAGGTCCACAGTGGATTTGATTTTTGCCGTAAGGCAGTTACATGAACAGCACTATGAGTATGGAACAGATCTACTGATGGCCTTCCTGGACATTGAGAAAGCATACGACAGTGTATGCAGAAACAAAGTGTGGAAGTCCCTGGAGGATGGAGGAGTGGAAAAATGGAGGATATGGAGGATAAAGGAGATGTACAAGGGAAGCGTGAACTGTGTGAAAGTGGGAGGAGAGAGATCGGACTGGCTGGAACAGAGAAACTGCCTGAAACAAGGAAGTGCACTGTCACCGTTACTTTTCATTGTGGTGATGGATGACATAATGACCCGAGTGGAACAAGTAATTGGAGAAGGAAAGATGAAAGCAATGGTGTTTGCTGATGATTTGGGGAAACAAGGAGGAGGAGGTACAGGAACAGTTGGATGTGTGGGATGGAATAATGCAAGGATATGGGATGAAATTTAGCATAAATAAGGGTGAGATGGTGATCACAACAAGGAAGAAGGAAAGAACCACAACGGGAATAACAATTGGTGGGGAACAGCTGAAGAAAGTGGAGAGTTTCAAGTATCTGGGAAGCCTGATACAAGATAATGGAAGAAACTATAGAGAAATAAATGAGCGGGGAAGACAGGCGGAAGCATTCCGGAGGAGTGTGAGAAGCATGTTATGGAGCAACGCTGTCCCTCAGAACAGCAAAAAGATCCTATATCGGACGTACTATGTCCCTATGCTGACGTATGCCTCGGAGACCTGGGTTATGAAAGGAAGGGAGAAGAGCAAAATACAGGCCAGTGAGATGAGGTTCTTGAGAAGCAGTATTGGAGCTACAAAGATGGACAGAATAAGAAATGAAAGGACCAGAGAATTAATGAAGGAGGAACCATTACAGGATGGTATAGAGAAATCTAGACTTAGATGGTATGGACATGTAAAACGAATGGAGGAGAAGAGGATACCCAGGAGGATACACGAGACAAAGTGGGAAGGAAAGAGACCGAGAGACAGGTGGCTGAAGGGGGTGGAGGAAAGCGTGAAGAAGAGAGGAGAAGACGGGACAAGGGTGGAGGCTGAGAGATGGTGAGAAGACAGAAGACGTTGGAGTGGCTTGTGTTCCAAAAAGACCCGGCCACTGGCTGGAAACTGTGCAAGATGATGACAAGTGTGTGATATAGTTGGCAATTGTTTCTGTAACATATGCGTTTTGCTATTTCCTGCTCACGTTCCGAGTTTGGTAAGAAATGCTGGTGACGAACACTGGATGAAAAAATCGCACTTTACCAATGCTCGTCATTTGTGACGAAAACTGGCACATTGTCATTTCTCCTTGTAAGACCTAACTAACAGCGACAATATACTTATAATGTCGCCCTCATGCACCCTGCATTAATTAAATTGTAGTTTGATCATCGTGTCCAATAGTCGTCATGGCTGACGATCTTTAGAGCACATGCGTGACGAATACTAGTGCATGATAATGTTAAAGTTCGCGTTAACGTTTCAGAACCAATAAACATTTACAGTGTGCCGTTATTATGTAGATCTGTCTCTTTAACGGATGTAGGTCTACGCTGGCTGCGTGGCTCAGCGGTAACGTTCTCGCCTGCTATTGCAGGATCGAATCCTGGCGCAGCCATCTGGAATTTGAGGGTGTGCAAATGCGAGGGAGCCGTGTCAGTAGATTTAGTGACACGTTATAGATCCCCTTAGGAGCAAAGTTCCGGCACCCCGGGGTCTCTAAAAGTCGCAGTAATTATAAGGGACGTGAAACAAATAACATTATTATTATTATTATTATCAGTAGATCTTGGCCTAGGGTTTTTTGCTGTGCTAAAGAGGTTTCTTTTTAAATTGAGATGAAAAATATATTATAAGACTAAATATTTGCTTTCAAGCAATATGTCAAAAAGCACACGGTATTCAGCAAATGGAAGCTGCTATTAAGGTCGTTGAGGAGGACGGCATGTTTATTACAATGGCCGCGGAGAGGAATGATGTTCCGAGAAACGCCCTCTCGGACAAAATTAAAGAAAAAACTAGAGAGAGGAAGATGGGCCCACGTTCCTTTTTTACAAAGGGTGTTAGTTCAATGGGTACTGTCACTAGGAAAAGCGGAGTTCTCCGTAAAAAAGGACAATTTGCAAAATAGCGTCCAGTGCCTCACAAAAGAATTGAAGAGGGACTCTCCTTTCAAAGATGGGTGGCCGGGGAGAAAATGGTGTGAATCTTTCCTATAAAGAAATCCAAGCCTGTCTTTATGAACCCCTTAAAATTTGACAGTAAACCGTGCTGCAGTTACAGAACATCAAATTAAAACATACAGCTATCTGGTGTAATACGACTTGCAGTCTATCTTGTCAGACCCTCGGCGATTGTTCAACGCAGACGTTATATTATGCCATGGTCTGGTCTCACTTTTTATGTGACTACCGTCTCCCATCTCCCGGCAAAAAAATTAAAAAGATCACGGCATAACAGCCCGGAAAATGACATTTGCTCTTGAACAACAGTCGGGGAAGCCCACATCAATAAACGTTCTTGTGGTTATATTGTTCGAATTTGAATTATTATTAATATTATTTCTGTTGTATTTCTAATGCACTTTAAGAAATATATAAATAAATTACAATAAATGTGTTTAGAGCAGAATTACGATCTTTTCATGCCCGTATGTCTACCCGCCATTCACGATTGCTGATGCCCATTTTTTGTCTTTCCCTTTTTTAAATAATTACTGGTACTGCATTATTCGTAAATGTTAGCCTCCATGCCATTAAATCGGTGCCTTACCCAACAATATTGACAGAAATGCATTATAAACATCAGATAAGGACAAAGAACGATGTGACGGCAATTGGTGCAAACGGGTGACGAATATTGGAAAAATCTAAATACATCGTGACGATTACTAACACAAATACCTATATTTCTTTTAATACATTTTTCCGAAAATGAATACTTTCGACATTGAGAGTTTCCTAGTGTTTGAGTAGAGTTTGAGGTTAGGTACAGTGGTCGTGTTGATTTAAATTACCAAAAGGTATAAGATATATATATTTTCTTGACTAAATCAGTCTTAACATGACTATTATTGGTGCATTTAACTTACTAGTCAAATAGGAATATCAGTCAATTCAGACCAATATGGCGTTACTCCTAATGCCTGTCCTTTCTGCATTTACATAGCCCTGGTTTATTGGAACAGGGCTAGAACGGTACGAAGAATGGAAGTAAACTTATTAAGCCTGTCTCATATTAATACTAAGAGAAACGCGCACAATGTACATAGATATTATATCGAGGAGTACAGAAATTTAATACCGTACCTTAGTGATTCAAGTCATTCAGGGCAAGTTAGTACATGATATCTATCACACCTTTCTTCACACAATTCGCAAACACAGTTCACACTCGGCATATGAAATGCCTTAGTAGCACACTCTTTATGCGCTTTTGTCCAGTCTGTCCCTTTCACATAGGTTAAGTTCGTAGCAACCAATACATCATCCTGAAGACTGGTATAATAGATTTCCCTTTAAAGCGTATCCTGATCTAGCCTACCTATATAGCCTATACAAAACTGGTGTAAAATTAATAGATAAAAGTATCATCAATAAGTTACCTTTGCCTGATTCCACTGCTCGGATAAGAGTTCAGACACTTCCAGCCTGTAAGCTTTCTGGTCCCACTGCTGGACAACTGTGGTATATAATCTGCTGCCTTTCTTGAAGAGGGTCATGCCCTGTGAAACGAAATGAAATACAATGAGATCAACAGTTTAACACTGTTCCAATAAATCAGGGCTAAGTAAAGGCAGACATGTTATTAAGCCTGCCTCATTCATATAGGTTAAGTTGGGGTCTCACAGTAGACCAACCTACTCTAATACATAATCTAGCTAAAAATTATATTAATTATGAACGACGTATCACATTTTTGTTTTTCGCTTCCATTTCGACAATATATAATTTTCATACCTTATTTTATCTTTTCGGGGGACATTATCAATTTTAACTTCCAACCTTGATCACTTTTGCACCGACTGCACCCGATATATGTGCTAAATCACGTAAATATGTGTTTTATTTCACAACCGTAGCCATGTTAGTCAGATTTGTTAGTATGTGTACTGCTCGGGTCTAAGCTGCATGGACCTGAGAGGAATGTGCATCGCAGACTATGAGTAGTGGTGGCGACGAGTGATGAGGTTTCTCGGTCCTTGCGTAGTAATAGAAGCAAATACATTCGTCGGCGACTCACTCACTCATTCCCAACGCCACACTGGTTTCAGAAAAGACCCTATGTTAACAGTATTGGAATAGACGAGAATGTCCGGTAACACGGCGGCCTGTCGAGAGGCTTGTCAATTCTCGCCAGCTCCTACCCTGCCTCTGCCCTTCATGCCACAAGTTCACAGAGCTTAGACGCGAGCAGTAACTGCCGCAGCGAGGTCTCACAACAAGGCGCTCACATTGACGTCAGTAGTTGCTAACATGTCCGATACAAAATACAACACATAACGTAATTATGTGATAAAAGAAATACTTGGTCTTTTGTGTATTAATGTATTTGTAAATATAGATTGTATGAGGCAATGGTGCCAACTTCACTATACCGCAATCAAAAACCATCGATCTGGAGGCGTTAGGCTGAAACCATTGGATTAGACAAAACAAAGGTTAGAATGGTTGGGTGTAGGTGCGGCCGGCCTCGGCCGCTCGCAGCTAGCGGGGCACGGTTGACACAAATCTATTGATCTGGGCGCGTTAGGCTGTAACTATTGTCAAAAACCATTGGATTGGACAAAACGAAGGTTAGAATCGTCGGGTTTAGGTGCGGCCTCGGCCGCGCGCAGCTAGCGGGGCACGGCTGACACAAAACTATTGATCTGGACGCGCTAGGCTGTAACCGTTGTCAAAAAACATTGGATTAGACAAAACGAAGGTCAGAATGGTCGGGTGTAGGTGCGGCCTTAGCCGCACGCAGCTAGCGGGGCAAGATTGACACAAAACTAATGATCTGGGCGCATTAGGCTGTAACCATTGTCAAAAACATTGGATTGGACAAAACGAAGGTTAGACTGGTTGGGTGTAGGTGCGGCCTCGGCCGCACGCAGCTAGCGGGGCACGGTTGACACAAAACTATTGATCTGGGCGCGTTAGGCTGTAACTATTGTCAAAAACCATTGGATTGGACAAAACGAAGGTTAGAATAGTCGGGTGTAGGTGCGGGACACGGCTGACACAAAACTATTGATCTGGACGCGTTAGGCTGTAACCGTTGTCAAAAACATTGGATTGGACAAAACGAAGGTCAGAATGGTCGGGTGTAGGTGCGGCCTTAGCCGCACGCAGCTAGCGGGGCATGGTTGACACAAAACTAATGATCTGGGCGCATTAGGCTGTAACCATTGTCAAAAACATTGGATTGGACAAAACGAAGGTTAGAATGGTTGGGTGTAGGTGCGGCCGCACCCAGCTAGCGAGGCACGGTTGACACAAAACTAATATTCTGGGCGCGTTAGGCTGCAACTATTGTCAAAAACCATTGGATTGGACAAAACGAAGGTTAAAATGGTCGGTGTAGGTGCTGCCTCGGCCGCGCGCAGCTAGCGGGGCACGGCTGACACAAAACTATTGTTCTGGAAGCGTTAGACTGTAACCACTGTCAAAAACATTGGATTGGACAAAACGAAGGTTAGAATGGTCGGGTGTAGATGCGGCCTTGTCCGCACGCAGCTAGCGGGGCACGATTGACACAAAACTATTGATCTGGGCGCGTTAGGCTGTAAGTATTGTCAAAAACCATTGGATTGGACAAAACGAAGGTTAGAATGGTTGGGTGTAGGTGCGGCCTCGGCCGCGCGCAGCTAGCGGGGCACGGCTGACACAAAACTATTGATATGGACGCGTTAGCCTGTAACCATTGTCAAAAATATTGGATTGGACAAAATGAAGGTCAGAATTGTCGGGTGTGGGTGCGGCCTCGACTTCCCTCTCATTGTAGGTTACAGATAGGTTATGTTTTATTCTCCTAACTTCCGTTTCACAATGGCATTTCGTGCACGGTAGTGTTTTTGGTACTAAAATGTGGTGTTGCAATAGCTTCAGCAACTTCTCAGGTTGATCATAGAACCAGCGATTGAAGTTACTGATTGTTATCTGGCAACTCGACAATCCATAGTGAATAAACGATTCAATTCAGCACACTATCAAATGAACAGAGTGCCGCACACGAATATGCGCACCAGAGAATGAACTGAGCGCTTCTTTGTTTTATATAGTGCCGTAAGGGCAAGGTTGGCAGTACTGTTTTTATGACAGACCAGCAGACCAAACGAAGAGACCTGAATACTCAACTACCGCAACCGATGATGATTGATTTGGACTAATGGCGGCCACGGCTGTAATTTTGGCTATATATGTTGTGATCCTATTTGGGAAGGCTGGCTGGGTCACAGACGGCGGAGAAGGAAACATCTATTACTACATTTTCTCCAGATATTTTCCTGACCATTACTACAGGTATTTTGGTTAGGCACTGCTACCACAATTATATTGAATTGAGAATATTGCACCAGAACTAAACAATAAAGCTCACGAGTATCAAAAAATGATAATAAACACAAATACACATGACCACAAGTACAACGGCAGGTTCCGTTTTATAGAGAAGTACCTCACTGTAGAATACGCCACGTTTTCCCTTCTGTAGGTGCGGCTCGGGTGACCACAAGTACAACGGCAGGTTCCGTTTCATAGAGAAGTACCTCAGTGTAGAATACACCATGTTTCCCCTTCTGTAGGTGTGGCTCTGGCACAAACCTCACTTGGCATGTAATGACCCTAGCAGGCCAAGCCTCCATGGAAATCACCTCCTCTCTTAGCCAGACAAACTACAACAGCAAATAGAAATAGTAAACGAATACAAATATCTAGGAATCACCTTCCAAACATCAGGAAACTCCTTCAACAAACACATAAAACAAAAGACAATAACCGCCATCGCTGCAATGAGGGACATCAGAAAAATTCAATGACTATCATTAAACACCGCAATGAAGATTTTCAGAGTCAAAATAGTACCAATCCTGACATATGGACTTCAAATAATATGGGACTACTTGAAAACAAGAGATCTAAGAACAATAGAGAATGTAAAAGCACTGTATCTAAAGAAAGCACTAGGCATCTCAAAATATACACCCTCCAGGTATACATATTTACTGGCAAGAGAATCTTTCCTGATAGAGGAACTAAAATATACTCTACTACTACCAACCACGAAAGCATACAGCAATCTCCTAACAGAAAGGCAGCAAAAGAAGGAAAAAGTAGAAGAAGAATTCTACGGCATGAGCGCCATGATCGACCGAAGCTGGGCAAAAGCTAACAGCAGATAAGAAGCGCAGTCCTCAGGCTGGCGGTCCATGGCTTCCATCATAAGACATGCCGCATAACATCATACCACAGCATCTCGGAGAAATGCGTGTGCATACAGTGCAACGAAAAGTGCGACAAATAGGGCCTACCACATTCTCTTATGCAAGAACATTACAAGATCACTAATGGAACTTAGTTCTGAAGAGTAAAGACATGGATGCATCTCAAACAATCAAATGTATTTAAAAAAAAAATGTATGGCCACTTGGCTGCAATAACTCTTTAAAAAATACAATTAAGCTACTTAAAACAGAAACACACTTAAAATTTTATGTTATTAATACCATGCCTCTGTCTTTTCTTGGATGAGCTACGTTCAAACCTTGGACTATACTGTGTAACCTAGTACTACTACGTCAACGATCTGAAAGTTGCCACTTGCACATAGCCTAAGCTATACCATTTCATTTATTAGAGTTACCCCTTGTGATTTCTTACCTCACTTGTAGGCTACTGTTTGAAAGAACTTTAAACTCTCGACTTCAAAACAAACTTTTTCACTTCATTGATATCTATTGTACAGTACTAGACCTGGCATCGTATAACAGTCCGTCAAGAGTCAAAGTGGTTGTCCTGTGCCAATAGCAAAAACCTATTCAAATAAAAATTAGCCAATGATAGGGATTTGAGACCCTTATATGAAATGTGGAAATATATCTAATATATAAAAGTGAAAGTCTGTATGTGGTTGGTTGGTTGGTTCCTTAGTTTAGGGGCTGCGACAACGCGGGTATGTGGTTATGTGGGTATGTGGGTCTGTTCCGTATACAAATCCACACCGTTCCACCAATCTCAACCAAATTTTGCATACACATAGTTTAGGACCCGGAAGGAACCGCTGGCTACATGAATTTTCGATAGTCTTTCTCATTCTTTTGATTTAGGCCCTTTTGGACTCAAGCACAGGCTAATCAAATCATAAAATATACTCATGAAGGAATGGCAAGGCAGATAATTTCCATGGCAACATAGCTCAAGTCGAGACACGGCCGTCTGGATGCCAGTTGCGCTCTGCAATACTGGTATAGAAAATGAGCATCAATACTTGAAATCCCGTTAGTTACTCACCTACTCACACAGCACTGTCAACCGAGTTTAGAATAACAAAGACTTGACACTATCTTCTACTATATATTTGTCAAATACCACTCACTCACTCATTCATTCATCACGAAATCTCAGAAACCACCGAACGGATTGGAATGAAATTTGGTATGCAGCTTCCCCAAGGACCGCAAATGCCCACTAAGAAAGGATTTTTGTATATTCAGGTTCTAAAGGGGTGTTAAGGGGGTAGACCTGCATTTCATTGACTAGCAATATCTCCCGATTGGTTTCATTGGGGGATGTGATACTCGGCACATAAACCCATCATTAAAAATACGAAGACACGAGTCTCTGGGTTTTTCGATGTGGTGTATATTATGAGGTGAAAGGGGTGAAAAGTGGGGATTGAAATATTCCTAAATGAGCGTGTATCTCTTAAACGACAAAGGCGAGGAGTTTGAAACTCAGCGAAAAAAAATCAGCATAAAAAATAAGTAAATATGTGTTTGACCGTTTTTTTATAAATCCAATTTAAGGGGCCCATGGGGAAGGGTGAAATTCTGGTGGGGGGGACAGGAAAGAAAGTGTCCTAACTGATTGACTGACTGACTCACTCATCAAACTCAGGGGGGAAAACTGCTTTAAAGTAAGTAAATAGCTGTTCGACAGGTTTTTTTTCATAAATCAAATTTAAGGGGTTCATGGGGAGGGGTGAAATTCTGAAAAAGAAAATTGAAAGAAAATGTCCTGACTCACTCACTCACTCACTCACTCATCATCATCGCCCTGCCAAAATTATTGAAGTTAGAAACATGGCCGTTTTGGGATATGTTCATTGTATGTCAAAACAGTCTACTAAGGGAGGATTTTCGGATATTCAGGTTCTAAAGGGGTGTTAAGGGGGTAGAACTGCATTTCATTGAATATCAATATCTCCCGATTGGTTTCATTGGGGGATGTGATACTCGGCATATAAACTCATCATTAAAAATAAGAAGACACATGTCTGAGGGTTTTTCGATGTGGTGTATATTATGAGGTGAAAGGGGTGAAATATGGGGGTTGAAAGATTCCTAACGGAGCCTGTATCCCTTAAACGACATAGGCGAGGAGTTTGAAACTCAGCGGGAAAAAATCAGCATTAAAAATAAGTAAATATGTGTTTGACCGTTTTTTCATAAATCCAATTTAAGGGGCCCATGGGGAGGGGTAAAATTCTGAAAGAAAAAGACAGGAAAGAAAGTGTCCTAACCGATTGACTGACTGACTCACTCATCAAACTCAGGGGGAAAAACTGCTTTAAAGTAAGTAAATAGCTGTTCGACAGGTTTTTTTTTGATAAATCAAATTGAAGGGGTTCATCGGGAGGGGTGAAATTCTGAAGAAAAACAAATGAAAGAAAATGTCCTGACTCATTCACTCACTCATCATCGCCCAGCCAAAAATTTTGAAGTTGGAAACATGGCATTTTGGAGATATGTTCGTTGTATGTCAAAACCGTACACTAAGGGAGGATTTTTGGATATTCAGGCTCTAAAGGGGTCTTAAGGGGGTTAAACCTGCATTTCATTGAATAACAATATCTCAAGAGTGGTTTCATTTGTGGATGTGATACTCGGCATATAAACTAATCATAAAAAATAAGCAGACAGGTGTCTAAGGGTTTTTCGATATGGTGTATTATTATGAGGTGCAAGGGGTGAAAAATGGGGGTTGAAGGATTCCTAATGGAGCGTGAAGGCCTATCTCTTAAACGACATAGGTGAGAAATTTGAAACTCAGAGAAAGAAAATCAGCTAAATAAATAAGTAAATCGGTGTTCGACCGTTTTTTTTTCATAAATTAATTTAAGGGGCCAATGGGGTGGGGGTGAAATTCTGGGGGAAAAAAGGAGAGAAATTGTCCTAACTGACTGACTGACTCACTCACTCATCATACTCAGGGGAAAAAGACAGCTTAAAAAATAAGTTAATAGGTGTTCAAGAGTTTTTTCATCAATCCAATTTAAGGGGCCCATGGGGAAGGGTGAAATTCTGGTAAAAATAATTGAAAGAAAATGTCCTGTCTGACTCACTCACTCATCACGCCCAGCGAAAAATATTAATGTTGGAAACATGAAATTTTGGGAATATGTTCGTTGTATGTCGAAAACGTCAACTAAGGAATGATTTTTGTTTATTCGGGATTTAAAGAGGTGTTAAGGGGGTAAAGGTGCATTTCATTGAATAACGATATCACATGATTTGTTTCTTTGGGGATGTGATATTCGGTATAGAAACTAATCATTAAAAATAATCAGACATATGTCTAAGGGTTTGTCGATGTGATGTATATTATGAGGTGAAAGGGGTGAAAATTGGGGGTTGAGGGATTCTTAACGGAGCGTGTATCTCTGAACGACATAGGCGAAAAAAATTTAATTCGGCGGGAAAAACAGCTTAAAATACAAGTAAATAGGTGTTCGACCGTTTTTTCATAAATCCAATTTCAGGAGCCCTTGGAGAGGGGAGAAATTCTGGGGGGGGGGGACAGGAAAGAAAGTGTCCTAAATGATTGACTCACTTAGTCACTCATCAAACTCAGGGGGAAAACAGCTTTAAATAAGTAAATAGGCGTTCGACCGTTTGTTTCATAAATCCAATTTAAGGGGTTCATGGGGAGGGGTGAAATTATCAAAAATAAATGAAAAAATGTCCTGACTGACTCACTCACTCATCATCGCCCAGCCAAAATTATTAAAATTAGAAACATGAAATGTTGGGGATATGTTCATTGTATGTCGAAAACGTCCACTAAGGAAAGAGTTTTGGATATTCAGGTTCTAAAGAGGAGTTAAGGGGGTAAACGTGCATTTCATTGAATAACAATATCTGACGAGTGGTTTCATTTGGGGATGTGATACTTGGCATATATACTAATCATTAAAAATAAGCTGACACATGTCTAATGGTTTTTCCATGTAGTGTATGTTATGAGGTTAAAGGAATGAAAAGTGGGGGTTGAAAGATTCCTACCGGAGCGTGTATCTCTTAAAAGACATAGGCGAGGAGTTTGAAACTCGGAGGAAATCAATCAGCTTAAAAATAAATAAATAAATAAATAAATAAATAAATAAATAAATAAATAAATAAATAAATAAAATAAATAGGTGTTTGACCGTTTTTTCATAAATGCAATTTAAGGGGCCTATGGGGAGGGGTGAAATTTTGGAAGAAAAACGTCCACTAAGGAATGATTTTAGGATGTTCACTCTCATCGACCAACCAAAACTATTAAAGTTAGAAGAATTACATTTTGGGGATATGTTCGTTGTGTGTCGAAAACGTCTACTAAGGAGGGATTTTTGGATATTCAGGTTCTAAAGGGGTGTTAACGGGGTAAAAACTGCATTTCATTATATAACAATATGACACTCATTCGTTCATTCATTCATTTATTTGCAATGGAGGGTGTGGTCCCCGGAGGCAAATTGGATATACATAACAAATAAATAATTACACATAACAATTCAATAACAATTATACAACAATTAAACTGGAGTATTTACACAAATAGTCAGTCTTTTCTTAAACACACCTATATGTTTGGGAAAAGGCTCTAAGACTGCGGCAGGTAGAGAGTTCCAGTTATCAATGGCACGATTTACAAAAGAATATTTACCATAATTTGTTCGCTGTGGTCGGCCCTTAACTTTGAAAGGATGATCGCTCCTACCCATGTAAGTAATGTAAGTAATGACGCGAGCGAAGCAAGGCTAAAAATGAGATGGTGTGTGTCTGTGTATTACTCAATCACGCAAGTACCACTGGTCCGATATACGTGAATTTTACATGGAAGTAGCTGATTTACCTGGTTAACATATAGGTTACTTTTGATTACAATACTTTGCACTATTTAAAGATGGCGACCATTTTAGTGACGTCACTACACCCTTTGGTTTCAAACTCATATTTTCATTTGAAATAAAAAGAGAACGCTAAGAAATAGCAAACTTTTGATGGCATATACGAGGTTTAAAATTAAATTTTCTATCCGAAAGGTATCTCCAACGGTTAGCGAGTAAAATCTAAATTTGTGCTATAAAACACGGTCAACGCCGAGCGTTGTAGTTGGACAAAATGTTTCATCCTTAATCTCCCTCTGCGCAGCACCTCGCCAATCTCCTATTTTAACTGTCACCTTCACATTTTAATTTATTTATGACGCGTAGCGAAGCACGGGTACTTCAGCTAGTATATATATATATAAAGGCCATGCTGTTTGCAGATGATATAGTGATATGGGGTGAGGATGAAAAGGAAGTACAAAAACAAGTAGATGTATGGAACCAAGAGATTGAGAAGTTTGGGATGAAAGTTAGCACAGAGAAGAGCAAGACAATGGTAATGTCAAGGGGAAGTAAGGAGGGAAGAGGAAAGATAGAAGTGAACGGAAAAATTCTAGAAGTGGTGAAAAGTTTCAAGTACTTGGGAAGTGTGATCACAGAAGATGGAATGATTACTGAGGAAATTGGAAAGAGAATACAACAAGCGAACAGCTTCTACCAGAGTGTTAGGGGTATTCTGTGGAACCAAGATGTCCCAAAGAAATGTAAGCAGGTATTATATTCAACCTATTATGGACCCGTACTAACATATGCAGCTGGAGCATGGACCACTACAAAAAGAGAGGAGAGTAGAATACAAGCAGCGGAGATGAAATTCCTAAGAGGTATAGAAGGGAAGACCAGAAGAGATAAAATCAGAAACGAGGAGATAAGAAGGAGGACAGGAATCTTGAAGCTGCAGGACAGGATAGAAACAACCAAGTTAAAGTGGTATGGACATATGATGAGAATGGGAGAGGAGAGAGTGCCAAAGAAAGCTTTTCTGGAAAAGGTTTCGGGGAAGAGACCGCGCGGAAGGCCCCGAAAGAGATGGGCAGATACAGTGTGGGAGTGCGTGGAGAAGAAGGGAGGAAAACCTGAAGATGTACTTAAAGGGGGAGAGGAGTGGTGGAGAGACAGGCAACGTTGGAGGTCCTTGATTCACAACCCGACCCAGGAAGCTGGAAACGGGAAATGAAGTAGAAGAAGAAGATATGTATATCTATATATCTCCTTGTTTTATTATATTAGGCTATATAAGTTACATACCTACATATTTAAACGGCAATAATATTAGCCTATGTCTTAAATCGCCAGGAGACCTACCAAGTCGGAACATTAATTTCTGTTCATTGCCTGCCTACTAATTATGCAATTATATAATGCCTAACATTCCCTTGTAACTCCCAGAAAACTACACATTCAATGCACATTCTGCGAAATACTATTATTAACGTTTTATTGCACACAAATTGTGCAAGAAATACTAATATAGGTTATAATCGCTCACCTGGGGGCTTATTAGTGTTAAAATGCTCTCACTAAACAACTCTTAAAATTATATTAAAACATACACACTCATTCCAGGAACTACAGTTTTAATTAGCACATGTTTCAACTTTAATGAATTTTTTACACCTAAACGCAAAGCAGATGAATTGGACGACTCTGAACTACTGCTACAGTATAAATAATGCTCCTGGATTACAACCGAGGGCGTTACAGCGACGACGACTTTGAACTATCAATATTCTCTTACAGTGAAATATCCGCCAATCAGAAGTCTTAAAATACGGCGTATGCTGTAGTCCAGGAGGTTTAAGAAATACGCATACCGGTTAAGCCTACTCAATCGTCGCGTTCTCTGCATGAACACTGTCCTCCTAGCAGTGCACGTAATGACCACTGCAGCGCTGAGTACCCACCTAACATTAACATGTAGTAGCATTGCTATCACAAGCTAAAACCAGCAAAAATGTACATAATATGCACTATATTTACAGTACATGAATAGGCTACACATTGTTGAGTAGAATGAAGTAAAATATAAGTGATGTTCATATTTTAGTAGTAGGAGTTCGTTTCAATTGTGGATTTCCCTTATTAGATAGCACACACACACTGTCTGGCATGTACAAGAGTAAGGTACGGTACTGCAGAACGTTACACTGAATAATTTACCAGTGTACCATAGAGGTTTAGTGAAATGGAACGACTTTTCTTAATTTTTTGATTCTTTCTTTCTTTTCATAATTTGTTTTTCTTCTCAAGACGTAGTCCCGTGTCATTGGTGTAGCTAGTGACAGATGGGCGCTTAAACATTTGCAATTACATCCTGCTCAATTCCTCAGAATGATCACTTACTTCACACTGTAGAATATGATTTTTAACAACATGTGGCAACAGTATTCTAGTTAATGTTGATGCTATTCCTGAACTGCTCAGCGTAACCGATATAATTTCGTCCGTTACTTCTTCCCGCGAAACAAAACCTGGCTTACGATACCGGAGACCACCTCTCCCTCTGTCTTTGAATTTTAAATTAGTGACATTACTGGAGATGGACTCTTGATACCGAGGGGCAGTTGACCTCGCTGTTCCATCCCTTAAAACCATAACAAACTCGGGATACTACTAATTTTATAAAGAACTCATGACGTGAGGTAGGTAGGCTATGGTCTTCACCCGTTGTTATTGTTGTTTCTTTAGGAGCGTTGCAACATCGTGGTCATATAGCCCCGTGTTTTGGGTGTATGTAGAATTTGTCTTATAACGCGTGTCACTGTAATGTCTGTAATAGTGTGTGTATTTGTAATTGAGGTAAATTTTGGGTAGGAAGCGGCCGTAGCCTTAAATTAGGTACCGGTACCATACCGGCATTTACCTGCCATAGAAGTGGGAAATATTTCCAGAATATCTGAGGTAGGAATCGAACCCTCCTCTTCCTAGGTTTGCCTAATGAGGCTGAGTGTACCCCGTTCCAGCCCTCAGAACCAGGAATCGAACTCGGGCCTCCGCAGTGACAGCCAAGAATGCTATCCACTACGCAACGAGGCGGACTTGACAGCTCGTACCAAATACCTTCCAATATAGGCTATTGCAGCTCTCGTTATAGGAATTTGGTCATTTAGCCCCGTGCCTGCTACCCTGTGTCGTTGCAGCGTGTGAACTGGTAGTTCCGGTGATGATTTGGAAAGTGACCTTAAGTTAGGAACCATCCCGGCATTTTCCTGGAGTAGAAGTAGGAAACTACGGAAAACCTGTCCAGGAAGGATGAGATGGGAATCTAACCCACCTCATGAAGCTGAGTGTACCCCGTTCCAGTCCTCAGGCCAGAATTAAATTTCTTGGCAGAGCCTGGATTCTAACATGGATCTCTGGGGGTGACAACCAAGAATGCTAGCCACTACACGACGAGGCGGTGAGATATCATCATCATCAGAACTGGTGCAATAATACAAGATCACTTAATTTTCAGTCGCATGGTCAGCGTAGGCTACATACCTTGTCGTATTGCTTTAATCCGTAATTTCGTAGTAGGCTCTGGACTAGGAATTTCATGAAAACTAGTTCCAGTAACATTATTTCTAGAGCCTTGTTTACAAAAGGGCACGCAACAGTATACCATCGTAATACAATGACCATATTTCAGTAACATAACTTGATTCGTGCATACGCAATGTGTATGAATACCGCCAACTGAACTGATCATATAGGGGGGTATGTAGCGCCTCTAGCGGCAAACATAGCATCTGCAGGGCAGACAGCTCCCAGAGGCTATTGGGCAGGCTTTCTATTATTGGAGACTAAGGTTGGATGCAGTCATGGATCAAAAACCAAGCACCAATGTAGGAAAATAAAGATTTTAGCGTAATTATAGCGAGGAAAGTTTGAACTACGGTCAACTGTGCTCCAAGCGGCAAAAAGATCAAGAATAATCAGCAGACTGTAGGATGTGATAGTGAGTGTGGACGCTGGTTCCACGTAACATGCATGAAAATGAGCAAAGAAACGTATCAATAATTTCGGAAAGATGATGCTTTCAAATGGTCATTCAATCGTGAAGACTGCCTCTCGCAACTTAACCTCAAAGAGGTTATACCATAATTTTATCAGAAACTAGAAGAATCCCTTTCGGCGATGAGAGAAGAAACCCAGGAGGTAAAGAAAACGAGCAATTTTCCTACGATATCAGAAAAATATGATGAATTCCATCGGGGAATTGAAACTCTAAGGGAAGAGAGAAAACCCGTCAAGGACGCAGAAATAGCAGCATCTACAGCTATCAACAAATTGGAGGAACTAAGACAGTACCAGCACAAGAACAACTTGATATTATATAGAATACCCACTAAAAGAGAGGAGAATGTCATTCACAGATTCTCGGACATTGGCAAAGGCGTTAGAAGTTGACAACACCAGGGCAAAAACATAGACGCGAATCACCGGCCCCCGTCATCAGAGCCTGGACATCAACCGATAACAGTGAATTTAAATAATGGGTGGAAGAAGGAAGAAATTCTCAGTAGCAGGAGACAAAAGAAGACCCTGAAGACGAGTAAAATAGGTTATAGTGATGGTGGTAATGGATAGGCCTATATCAATGAACACTTGACCTCAAGAAATGAAACCATCGCCAAAAAGTGCCGTGAATTGAGGCAACAGGGAAACATCTTCACAACTTGGATCACAGACTGCAAAATCTACATTCGGAAACATCAAAATGGTCCCTCAAAGCTTATATGAAGTGCCGAAATATTGAATAATCTCGCCCAATCAAGCTAACAAAAATCCATGTAATAGTAAGATATCTACTAATTATCCCATATGGAACAAGAATTGCAGAAATTAAACTTTTTAGCTAATGCAAAAAATAATAAACTAGAGTTAACCGAGAGTAACTGTAATACACTTACCGATTATTATAAAATTAAGGACAGTAAACAGATAACCGATACCGTACCAGTACACTAAAATTCGTTCACATAAATGCACATACCATAAAGAACATGTTCGATGATATCCAAATAATTTTTGACATAATCAAAGGGGTAGATGTCCCAGCAATCTCAGAAAATTGGTTGAAAGAACAAACAAATAATTATTTGTTTATTAGATTATATTCTATTCAATATTAAGAAATATGTAGCATATCATGTAGTTAGAAAGCAAACGTGAGGGGAGCATCTTTGTGTGTTTCAAACAAATGTAGCAGTACGGTACCCTTATAAGGAAATAAATTCTACCCATAGCATACTGCACACTACAGTGAGAAAAGGCCATCAAGTATACAAAATAATCACTCATAAAAGCAACATTCCACACTTTAGTTCTTACTCAACGCATCCTGTTATAATACTAGGTGATATATATAGCGATCTATTAGTTAAGAGACAGATATACTAGTAGTTATGGTAACCTATTCAAATCATACGGTCAAGTCTTATGTAATATAAAATATCCAACACATGTAACACAAACTAGCTCTACTCTGATTTATCATGTATTGGTGAACGACTGTGACAAAATGTGTCATAAGTTATCTATAACATTGATAATGACTTGAGCGATCACCACTTACTAATCTGTGAAATGAGAAACAAAGAGATTAACAAGAACTCAATATGATGAGATTAGATTTTCATTAAATCCATTAGGTCAATTACATGTATACAATACATGTTTGATATAGCACACGTCAGAAATTACATCTATAAAATAAAAGAATTAACAGGTATATATTACTAATACTATAACTATTTATAACTTTATAATAACAGATCTTAAGAGATACAATCTTATTGGACAACGATTTACAACTTACTCTATTATCATAATATGAAAATTTTATTCTATAAATACAACAACTTAGAGCTAGGTATTACAATTAAAATAGAAAAGTAAAATATAATTATAGATTTCATCGCTCCTATACGCTAAGATATTCAACTACAGAGTAAAAACAATGGCACTGCAGATAAGCTTTCAACATTCTATCAAAGTTTTTTTTATTTTTGGGGTAAGTTTTATATACTGGGGTAGTTTATTGTATAATTTAACTCCTGTGTGAAAAATTCCTTCTTGATATATGCTTGTGTGTGTGTGTGAAATCTGAATGTTTTGATTTTGTCTTGTGTTATGCCTATGAACATCATTGTTTGTTTTAAGAAAAACATCTTTCTTCATTAAATTCTTTTTAAAAAAACATAATACTTTCTATGATATATATACAGGGCAGTGGGAGAATGTTTAAATCTTTAAACAGAGGTCTACATGATTCTCTAGTGTTTACATTTGCCATAATTCTAATCGCCCTCTTTTATGTCCTAAACGTACTTTGTACATCTGGTGACATACCGGTACCCCAAAATATGACCCCATATCTTAAGTATGATTGGAAATAAGCATAATAAGTATTTCTTAATGTGTGCATGCTAGTGCAGGTTTTCAAAATACGTAACGCAAAGCACATCGAGTTCAGTTTAATATTCAGATATTGTATATGTTTATTCCATTTCAAGTCACGTTGTATCCATAGTCCTAAAACATTGTTTCTGTTTTATTTTCCTTTTTGATGAACATTTAATGTTATATTGGACTTCGCAGGATTCCTATTCAGTATAGTGTGGAAATTTAGAGATACTGTTTTTTTTTATAGTTTATTATGGGGCGATTATCTTGTGACCATTTGGTTAACTCTTCTGTAACGGAGTCAGCAGACTGCTGTAAGACTTGTTTAGTTTTACCTTTTATTACGAGTGTTGTATCGTCCGCAAACAAAATTTCCTTATGTGAATGCACGTTATGTGTTATATCATTGATATATAGAAGAAAGAGTAGTGGGCCCAAAACTGGGGTACTCCAAATTTAATAATTCCCTCATTGGACAATGTTTCATTAAGTAATTTGCTTCCATCATCCTTGTGTCCAAGCTTACTATTTGTTTACGCCTTGTTAAGTAAGACTCGATCCATTTATTAGCTAGACCTCTAAAACCATATTGATTTAGTTTTGTAAGAAGGATTTCATTTTATTGTCAACAATATCAAATGCTTTCGATTAATCCAAGAATAGGCCAGTTACATGTTCCTTATTGTCAGTTAATTTCAGTATACTATTACTATATTCATAAATTGCTGTCTGCGTAGATTTTTCCGTTCTGAATCCATGTTGTGAGTTTGATAGTATTTTATTTTTTACTATAAAACTTATCAGTCTCTTATACATGATTGTTTCCACAATTTTTGCAATACCAGTTGGTAAGGTAATAGGACGATAGTTATCTAATTCATATTTTGAACCGTTTTTGAGCACTGGAATTACTTTTGATAGCTTAAAATATCCGGGTAAGTTCCTGAGAGAATTGAACTGTTTATTAAGTGCGTAAGTGGATTTATTATATTTTCTGCACATTTCTTTTAAATTGCATCAGGGATGCCATCAATGCCAGCACAGAATTTATTTTTTTAGCTCTTTTATAACTATTCTTACCTCTTCACTTGTGACATGATTTATAAATAAAGAATCACTGCATATATATGTATTTTATTATTAGAATTTAGTGTATTTACCTGTGATTTTTTTTTTTTTTTTTTTTTTGAATTTCCAGAAAATAGTCACTAAAAGTGTTTGCTATTTCCTCTGGATTATTAATCAATTTATTATTCCTGGTCAGTGTAATGTCCCTTTGTATTTTAGCAGATTTTCTAGTTTCTTTATTTATCACGGACCAAATAGCCCTGTTTTTATTAGATGATTGAGAAAAAATGTATAATTATGCATTTTCTTTGTTAGTCTTATTACCTTATTTAATATGTTAGTGTATTTTTTGTAGTATAAATTGAATTCAGGTGTTGTGTGGTATTGTTTATATAATTTGTGTAGACATTTCTTTCTTTGAATGAATTTATAATCCCTGTTGTTATCCAATTGCTAGTTTTGTTATTTTGAATAGTTCTTTGTTTAAAGGGGAATGCTGCTTCAAAATAGTGTTTTAGGGTACAGTTAAAGGCATTAAATTTATCATTTACATTTTCTAGTTTATACATTTCTGACCATGTTTCCTTATTTAATAAGTCATTGAAATATGTAACATTTGTTTCAGTGAATGACCTGCTCTTTGATTTTATTCCTTTATCATCATTATTATTGATTGTTTCCGGTACTTCAAAACTCAGTATTTGTCCATGGTGGTCACTAAAACCCGGACAATAGACTTCTATAGAATGGTGATATTTACCTGTATTTATAAAAATTTGATCAGGAGTGGTTTTACTAACTTTTGTTATTCTTGTTGGGGTGTTTACTGTAGGTTTCAGTCCATAGGAAATTAGTAACTGTGTTAATAATTCACAATTTCTATCACATTTTAAGAAATCCACATTTACATCCCCACAAATTATTATATCAAAATTTACTTTGCTCATGTTTTTGAGTAACAATTCTAATTTATCTTCTTCTTCTTTCGAATAACCCATTTGGAGGGTACGATGAATCAACGTTGGCTAATGTCCATTGTATTCAATTTCCGTTGTTTCCAAATTTCTTTCATCCTTCTAGAGTGACGATCTTTCTCCTCCTGAGTCCACTTTCTGCCAGTTGTTTGCTTCTTCCTTTCTTGAAATTTTGCGTTTTGAATAGCTTCTCTGAAGAGTGATCTGTTTGCTATTGTGTCTGTCTGAATTTTGACGTTTGTCAAATCTTTGTCAATTTCAATGAACCATGTGGGTTTGGATTTGTAACTAGTGAGTAAGTTGAAGATCTGTTTAGTTAGTCTACTATTTTCCATTCTATAGATGTGCCAAAAAAACTGTAATCTTCTCTTTCTCATTACATCAGTTAATTTTTCACATTTCAAATATAACTCTCTATTTGGTAGTAACCTATATTCTGCGTTATTATTTCGTTTAGCTCCCAGTATTTTTCTCAGAATTCGTCTTTCAGTCTTCTCTAATTTGTCTAAATCACCAAATCTTGTTAATTTAAGTGTTTCTGCTGCATACAGAGTTTCAGTTCTGACTACTGTTTGATAATGCCATAATTTAGTGTTCCAGAATAAGCTTTTTTATTATATATATCTTTTGTCATATGAAAACACCTTTGTAATTTATGCATAGGCCTACGCGTTTCTATTGCTGTCTTTTTCTGTGAGTCATTCATTATCCACTCTCCTAGGTATTTGAAGGAATTTGTTTTACATACTGAAATGTCATGAATTGTGATACTTTTGGGGGCATCGGTGATGTTTGTCATGAACTTAGTTTTTTCAAATGATATTTGTAGTCCGACTTTGGCTGCCTGTTTTTGCAACTCTATAATTTGTTCTTGGGCAGTATCCAGTGAGTCAGTAAGTAATGCAATGTCATCCGCAAAAGCTAAACAATCTACAGCGATTTTATTTGGATGTCTCCCTAGTTGAACGCCTTTAGTATTGATGGCTTTCCTCCACTCTCGAATTACCTTTTCCAATGCACAATTGAAAAGCAGAGGTGACAGACCATCTCCTTGTCTCACACCTGACTTTATTTTGAATGATTTTGTAAGTTCCCCTCTAAATTTAACTTTGGAAGTTGTGTTCGTTAGTGTTGCTTGAATTATCTCAGTTGTCTTGTTATCAAATCCAAATTCCTTCAGAATGTTAATAAGTGCCTTTCTGTCAATGGAGTCATAGGCTTTTTTTTAAATCCACAAAAGTAACTACATATTTCAAGTTCCTGATTTTCCTCATGTCTAATATGTTCTTTAAATTTAGTATTTGCTCCATACATGACCGTCCCTTCCTAAATCCTGCCTGATAATCTCCCAATTGTGGGTCGAGTATTTTTCTGCTATTTTTAAAAGTGCTTTGGATAAGATCTTATAGGTCACTAGCAGGAGGGAGATTCCCCTGTAATTATTAGGATCTGTTTTCTTCCCTTTCTTATGTAGTGGATGTATCAAAGCAGATGTCCATTCTGATGGTAAACTGTGTGTTTTCCATATGTCATTTATGATTTCCGTTAAACATAGGATCATGTTGTCACTCGAGTATTTCCATGATTCAGCAACTATACTATCTTCTCCAGATGCTTTGTTATTTTTAAGTTCGTTTATAATTTCTTTAATTTCATTTGTTGTTGGTGGTTTCGAGTCTGAAGAAATTGAATGTCTCCTTTGGTGGATCGCAGTCGAGGAGTTCTTCAAAATATTCCGCAAGTATTCTGCAATTTTCAGCGTTATTATATGCAGTTTTCTGAGTCTTTGGATCTGTCAAAAGTAAGCTTGGTGGAGTATATTTCCTTAAACTACTTCTGAAAGTTTTGTAGAAGTCCTTTATTTTGGGCTGTCTGAAGTCCGATTCTATTAATGTTAATTGGTCTTTCATATGTTGCACTTTTACCCTTTTGAGTCCCTTAGATGTATGTTCTCGGGATTCTATAAAGCTGTTCCTGGTATTCTCATTTTTATTTGCATTCCAAATGTTCCAAGCTCGTTGTCTTTTAAAGATCAGTTATCACACTCAGCAGTCCACCAGGCATTTTTTCGTTTTCTTTTAAGGAGAATGGTTTCTTCTGCTGTCTGTACTAAGTCTCTTTGAAGTTGTTCCCATGTTTTAGGTGCTCTGCTTTCCAAAAGTGTTTTGAAATTATTTTCTGTAGCTAATTTTTGAGTATCAAACTTTTTGGATTGATAATGATTTTTCTTTTTATATATTGGTCTAATTTTGAATTTAATGACAGACAGATAGTGGTCTGAATCTAAACCTGCACTCTTAGCAACTTTCACATTGAGTATCTCCGTTGTAGACTGTCTGCTAATAGCAACATGGTCAAGTTGGTCTAATTTATCTATAAATAAACGAAACTTTCCTGACGGAGAACGGTATATGCATACAATTATTAACTTAAACTGCTGTATTTTAACGGCAGAGAATTCAAAATCCTTTTCCATAATTAGATAATCATAAGCCAAACAAAAGTTTGGTGCTTTTCAGTCGGTCAACATGAATGTACCCAAAAAAAGCTATGTTATGCCCTAATTCTGAAATAAATTACATATCTCATATCTCACGTTTGGCTTCTTTAACCACTTTCCCTGCTTCCACTCTAAAGACATTACTGTTGAACTATTATTACCAATTGAATTTACAATATTGCAGATTTCATCACTATGATACTGTTTTCCTAACCTATTTAAGTGTAGGCCATGCCGAGTGTGGAACTTCATGTCTAATTTACTTACATCTATAATTTGGACATTTGGAAAACTCTTACAAATTTTATTAATTTTTCCATTTGTAGTCTCTATTTCTACATTTACACATGATTTGGGAATTAAGTCATATCTCTGCGGAATGTTTACAATACTGACATTTGTGTTATGCATGGATGCAGGGGCGCACCCAGACTTTTGATTTGGAGGGGTCTTGGCTCAATAACATGATTTCAGCTATGGAAAGAGAATGTGTCCATTTTAGTATTGTATGCAAATATGTATATTTGAGATCATATGCATAAAAATATATTCTATAAGATCAAACATACTGTAGAATGCTCTGTTAAAACCAATACAAAAGATGCTATTGGACTGAAGATTATTTAAAGAAAATGTGCATTGGTTTTATACAAATTTTAGTTAAATTACCATTGAGCTAAGGTTATACAAGTAATAAAAAGGAACTGCATGATCTTTATCAAGAATTAACTTTTGATCACGACCAGAGTGATAACGACTGGATTGCTCTGCTTACTATTATCATAACTATTAATCCAGCTACCAGGATCGTCAGATTGATGTGTAACATCAATTATCTGCAATCATTTATTAAGTTTTGAGTTGTTTATACCAAGAACTATTATAGGTTTTAGGAAATTAATAATAACATTTTGATTTTGGATATTTAAATAATTGGAACTAAAATTACTTTTAAAAATTACGAGAATTAATTGTATACCATAGTGTTATGGATTATAACAAATATTGTATGTACTGTACGTGAAAATATATAAGTTATTTTAATTTTCCTTAATAACTAACATTATAATAAAAAATCTTAAACATTTCTAGAATTTCAAGTTGAATTAATTACACAGGCTGAATGCAAGTTTAAACAAATACAATTCATGTATTAATGAATTAACATTATCGTTGTTTGAATAAAGTGGAAACTCAAATTTCATAGAACAAAATCCAGCCTAGCAGATTTCTTTCAAAACGGAAACTACCTCTGTACTGGTGTTTTCAATTTCCCGGTGAATATTCAGTGCTGCTAGTCCAGTCAGCCTGTCCTGTCTGCACCCATGGCATTCCTAAGATATGTTTTCAGCCAACGTAGTGTAGAAAATGACCTCTCAGCAGAGCTTGTAGTCACAGGGATGGTACACAAAATTCTCATCAAAGTGTGGATATTAGGAAACAAGTCCTTGTCACATAGATTCAACACATCGATTGCGTTTTTAGGGACATTAGTGTGGGTCTTGAAGCTCTTGTGCCACAGTTCAAACTCAGCCATAAGCAGGCCTTTGTTGTTTCCTCCACTTTCAATTGCCATTCTTATAAAAATTACACAGCTGTAAGAAATCAAGTTGCATTTTTCTTGGAAGTACCCCGGAAGGTGGGAGAACTAGTGCGGAATAACCCGTTATGTGGAAGGGTGGGTTTTTTACTCATCGGCCAATGTGGTCTACAGCCTGACAAACCATGTTTAACTCTGCTACGAATTGTTCAACATAGCATGACCTATCTTTTCCTCAGCGGAGATTTTCAGCTTTTGTGAAGCGCTAACCAACCTAGCTTACGTTCTTGTCCACTATGGTAGTTGGATAGGCGTAACCTCTTCAAGTATATGAAATATGCTACTTCGATAATCAAATGAAATAATATTTTCATAACAAATAAAATATATAATATATTCATAAGAATTCTCAAGGTACAGATGCCAATAGGCAGAATGGTGGTTGATCAAAATAATATTCATTCATGGCGGGCGAACAATGGAAGTGGGCGTGGCATCTTGCACTCAAAACCAAACATGATTTAGTTGTACCTCAGGCTATCGAAAATCCGAAAGTTAGGTTAAACACGGTATTTAGGTTATTGAAATATATCCTTCAAGTTTGCGTCAAATCTCAACGCATAATAAATATTTAACTACTTCGTAGTTTAGGAATCATCACCAACAAAACAACGTACGATCATCCTTCATGCATTTGTGCGTTCCAAATTCAAGCCAAACCGAATTTATGTAGCTTGCGCAAGATAAGTTATTCCAAACCACAATAAAATCAAGCACAAATTAAATATCAAAATTATAATCAAATTAAAATCACTTAGATTTCCACAAATTGACTAGAGCCCGATAAATAACGTCGAAGTTACTTAATACATAGTTTCCAATCGGCACCCAGAACTCGCCGAAAAATATTAATTTAAATTTTCGATGAAATAATTTTTAAAACGACGCGTCGACAAATAAAATATAGTTAATGGTATTAATCTTCATTACCTTAGGTCTTGGTAGCCGAGGCTCTACGAGCAAAGGCTCAACACTTCTGCCCGTGCTAAAGCCCCATCATGGAATGACAATGATATAGCTTTTGTCCAACCCACAACACTGAGTTCCTGGGCGCGCATGCGCACATCATCCAGAAACCACAAATCAGCTTACAGCGGCGACAAGATGAAATGAAACAAGTGAAGACACACACCCGTCTTCACATGTTACCAAAACATTTTATCTGGACAAGGCCATATCTATACGGGAAACAAACAGTTCCCACTACGTTTATGTTGGCGATGACTTTAAAACGGATTCCGAAGTCTTTGGTTAAAACCTACCTTTGACAATAGCCAAGGTCTCCCCACATACAGTACAGCTCACTTCACAATAACATGCAACATACAATTACATGCAACTTCAAACATCGACATGCACTATTACATTTCCAAATAATTTCAGTGTCATGCAGTGGCAATAGTCTACTGGCATGCATTCTTTAAATTCTTTTAAGGGGAAGCTAATCATTCTTTATTTCTTCTTTTTCCTAAACGGGGGTTTTAAAATTGAAAATCTTGAAGTAACCAACGAAGCTTTTTGACGAGATACGACGACGGCCGACGGGACACGAGGGCTCCCGACGGGCCACGGAGAGGGCCGACAGCAGGGTTTGAAGATTGTGTCAATTTCAATTGGCACAGTTCTCTCTCTGCGAAAGCTCAACCAGGGGTTCAGCAGTTGATTCCGCAGGGCGCATGCAACGCATGGGTAGGGCTCACCGACTGACAGGCTACCATGCCCGTCACAGCTAGTCATCTTCACGTTGTGGTAGCAGGCACCTCCACTCCGACCAGCAGAATGGCAGACACCTCCACCAGATGTTAGTTCGTGTATGGTGACAGCAGCCAGAGCTCTTTGCTACCGCCACCCAAGATGAAAATAACTGATACACGACCACAACAAAGCAGGAGGGAGCACCACCAAACATTGCACCATGGTTAGATCTTATCACCAGTCACCATGTCGTTGCATTTCATCCGCTCGAACACGCACTAATTGCATACCTTCGAAGAACTTTATGATCGAATTTTACTCCCGTGACAACTTGGTCACATGTCAAGTATTCTCTTCAATTGGTACTGGAGCAGGTAATCAACTTCCAGTACAAAACTTTCGGTCATAAGACTTTAGAATAATAATAAGTTGAATAATAGGAGGGGGCACAACAAAACGAACATCACATTCCGATGCTCGGGGCAAAGAAAATCAAGTTTCCCACCAAAATCCTGTGTTCACTTTCTAATAAAATTACTTAATGGGGTTCGAAACGCGCTTAAATCACATAACCTCTCAATGACATGGTGACTTTGGCTCTCAAGTTAATTAATTAATCAAAGGTACAAGGTACCACAATACCTTCTGGGAAGTCCCAGATAATACAGGTACCGTATATAGATTTGATTGACCTTATAAGCTCAAATACACAGGCTTCAGCATGGCTTTTAAACTTTACATGTGACCACACGCAGCAGACACAGAACCGAACACACACAGTTCAACAAGCTTACCAGCAACAAATTTTCAAAATTAAAACATCACTTCACCAGTACAACTCACACCAGAAACCCTACTCCCAATGCAGGATCACAACACTCAGTCATCATAGACCAATCAGTCTCAACTCGCATTCAACAGAATGCCACATAAATCATAACCTCACTTCCAAGTCACAAAACACTTCTCATTCCTCACATGCACTTTTCAAACATCAGCCACCGTGACAACACGCAACACTCACAAACAACACTTGACAACATTCAGCAATTTTGCCATAACCTCCGATCATCAACCTTATCCTCATTCAACATCAAACCATCCACTCAACGCTCAGTCAATAATCCAATCAGCAATCCACTCAACCCTCTTCTTAACATCCACTCGTTGCTGACACCATAACCTCGATATCACATCGCACTGAACAGCTGATCCGATAAGTACCAACCTCACAACTGATGTAACACTTAACCTCAACAAGAAGGAATCTCAATCCCCGAAACGATTTAGAACCTGGAAAATTCTCCGATGAAAATGAAATCCACACCTGCGTCACTGCCAACCTGTGCACGACCAGTACACCACTCGTTCACCATTTCACGTTCGCTGAAAGTTCACATATTCGCAAGACCGAAGTACTATTAAAATCAGGTTACAACTCAGCACCATCTACCTGAGCACAGAAGTTTACTAACAGAGGCTAGAAAAGAAACCAACTAAATTGATAACTCTCCATCAGGTGACTAATTATCAACTTGGCCATTCACCGGAACTATTATTTTCACGACATCACTTTGGCAACACTGCCAGAAATATTTCAGCACGGTACAATTGCAGCACAGTGAGGTATGAGTGTGACTCCCCTGTAATTTCTGCACTCCTTTCTGCTTCCTTTCTTAAATATTGGGACAATTAATCCTTTCTTCCAATCTTCTGGGGTCTTTTTCTCCTTCCATATCACCCTCATCACACGGTACAGCCACTGTTTCCCAACCTCCCCTGCTGGCTTCACCATTTCAACACTCAATTCATCCACACCTGGTGCCCTTCCTCCTTTCATCTTGTCTATAGCCATTTCCAGTTCTCTCCAAGTCAGGTCCTTTTCCATTCCTATGTTGTCTTCTCCATCTTCCAATACATTGTCTTCCTCCCTATGACCATTTGGATTCAGCAAATCCTCAAAGTACTCTTTCCACACTGTCTTGAGTGTCTCTTTGTTGTGTACCTCATTTCCGTTTTTGTCCGTCATTACCACATCCTCTCGCAGACCTCTTCTCTTACTTTTGACCATCCCATAAAGTACTTTCTTATTTCCTCTGCTGTCTTCCTCCATCATCTCTGTCCACTTTACCATCCATTTCTTCCTCTCCTCTGTGACAATCTTGTTTGCTTCTTTCTTCTTTATCTTATAATCTTCCGTTGTCAGATCAGTTCTTTCCTGGAACCACACTCTGAAAGCCTTGTTCTTCCTTCCCACAGCTTCTTTTACTCGCTCATTCCACCATGGTGTCTCTTTACACCGCTTTCTGTTGCTTGTTCTTCCACATACTGCCACTGCAGCTTCCACCATTGTGTTTTTGAATTGCTTCCATTCCTCTTCCCCTGTTTTAGGATTGTCTGTTGGCATCCTTTCCCTTATTATCTTCTGGAATTCTTCCTTGACTTCCTTTTCCTTGAGTTTCCATGCTTTGATTCTCCTTTCCTGGTACTCTGTCCTCTTGCTATCCTTAACAACTCCCAGGTTCATTACAAGTATTCTGTGGTCGCTATCTAAGGCCTCTGATGGTATTACCTTTATACACTTCTCTTCATTTCCCAGTCGTACAGCATGTAATCTACCAAAGATTTCTTTGTTAAATCACTGCTGTACCACGTTACCTTGTGGCTTTCTTTCTTCCGGAACCAGGAGTTGCCTACCACTAAACCGTTTCTCTTGCAAAAATCCAGCAACTTTCTCCCTTCTTCATTCCTGCTACCCCATCCTTCTGCTCCCAATACATTTTCATATCCTTGCCTTTCACTTCCTACATGTGCATTCAAATCTCCCATGACAATGATGCTCTGACCATTCAACTGCTGTTGTAGCTCCTCCTCAAAGTCTTCCTTCTCTTGAGCTGTACATCCAACTTGAGGGGCATATACCTGGGCTATCTCCAGGCTTCTTCCCTTTACAGTTACTCTGATCTTCATGATCCTGTCACTTATTCCCTTTACCTCTTCCTTCATTCCATCTCTCACAACTACTCCTACTCCGCTGCTCCTTCCTTCACTGTTCCCACTCCAGTACAATCGGTACCCTTTCCTCAGTTCTCTGCGACCTTCTCCTTTCCATCTTGTTTCTGCCAAGCCCAGTACATCCAGTTTTCTTCTCTCCATCACATCTACAATCTCCTCCACTTTTCCTGTCAGTGTCATGCAGTGGCAATAGTCTACTGGCATGCATTCTTTAAATTCTTTTAAGGGGAAGCTAATCATTCTTTATTTCTTCTTTTTCCTAAACGGGGGGTTTAAAAATGAAAATCTTGAAGTAACCAACGAAGCTTTTTGACGAGATACGACGACGGCCGACGGGACACGAGGGCTCCCGACGGGCCACGGAGAGGGCCGACAGCAGGGTTTGAAGATTGTGTCAATTTCAATTGGCACAGGAAGGTTTCTTCATGTGTATGTGATGCATTGGCTGATGGCAGTAAGCACTCAAAACTCTTTAATAAGTCTTTATGCTTGATGAATCGAGATTCCAATGAAATAATGAAAGAGTCAATCCAAGGTATGAAAACAGATCTTTTATATTATAATTCTGGAGTTTCTGCTGGTATGTTGCCTCTGTTCAGTTGTCTTTCAACTGTTCGAGGCATCGAAATTATTGAACCGCCGATATTAGCAATTTTGGTAGCTTCTTCAAACAACGAGTGAAATTCTTCATCTGCATTTTTTCTTGGAGATTTTAAGCTTTCAATCACAGTTTCAGCGTGTGTAATTGCAGACGATAAATCTAAATCAGTTCCCTGAAGCTTTTTGCTTACGTTTACTGTGTAGCCAAGCAGTTTTTCAGATGCCAAGAGAGAAATTATAAATTCACTTTGACTTACGGAGTTTAGTAGTATTAGAGCTCCTGAAGAAGGTTCCCTATCATTCCAGTTTTTAATCTCCTCTAACGCTACTTCAAGAGGTTGCAGCAGTTCTCTCATAACAAAAGTAGCATCGTGCCTTTGTACCCAACTCGTTGGACAAAGCTGCAGGAGTTTCTTCTTGTTGGTTTCAAGATTTACCTCAGTGTCAATGCACTGTTTTAAAACTGCTTGTCTTTTAGGAGTGTTAAAAAAATCCCACAACTTCTCCACTATTCCAAAGCAGTTCCTGTTTAATACAACCTCAGACGCGGTCGACAATGCCAGAGATTTGTCAATCGGTTGCATTCGGCAGTCCATAACTCTTTTAAAGTTAGCTGCGCTTACACATGACTTTTTATGATACTGCGATTTTGCATGTTCTTCAAACTTTTCTAGTGCTTTTTTCCAGTTACAAAAACCTTCTTCAACAAGTTGTCCAGTATGTTGAATGTTACTCTTACCCACTTCTTTCTTTGAAAAAAGCATACAATGGACACAGTATGCAGAGTCTTCAATTCCAGAATACGAAAGCCAGGTATATTTCTTTAGCCATGAAATCGAAAATTTTCGTTGTTGGTTCCCATGTGATCTAAAAGGAAAGTTAAAGTTGCTCTGAGGAATCCATTTGTCATTCAAAACTTTGAACTTTTCATTGTCCGTCAACACTTTGTTTTTAAATAAACCAATGTCTAAATCAATGTTATGTTTACTTACAACGGCCTTAGGCCTGCTCACATTTGCCTCTGAGCCCTCCTCTGACGAACAACTTGGTTGTTTTTCTATGCTTGCAGTCCTTGTTAACTCGTTGAAGGATTTCCTCATTCACTAACACTAATCACATCATATTTATTGATTTTTAACGATTTAAAGTATTTTTGCATGTTTGACTTTCTTTTGTCTCCCATTACTACTAGTCCAATTGGACACACTACGAACACCAATAGCCAATAGATAATACAAACACAACAACAATCAACGAATCAACTTTTACAAACACCACTACTGACTTGACGCCTGACACAAAGCACAGCACAATACCTTGGCGGGATAAATTTTCACCGCTGTCCTACGCGCATCTTGCACCGAGCATAGTTACGACAACGGTCGGAAATATCCCATCGTGTTGTGTTTACAATCTATATTATTAGCACTCAAGTGTTGCATAAATATAGGCCTATCATAATTCTATTTTAAACCAGTAGAAAATCACAAAATGTTCCAACGTTCCAACACTAAACATTCTGGAGCCCGTTATGCAATCAATTTTCTTGAAAGATATCATCAATGTTTTTAAAGTGTTCCCAGGTTTTTTTTTGGGGGGGGGGCTTAAGCCCCCAAAGCCCCCCTCCCCCTGGGTGCGCTCCTGCATGGATGGCAATGTACCCTTTAAATATGATCATAAGCCAATAGAAAAGAATAAAATAAACCACAAATAATTTAATAAATATTTAGTACGGTAACTCAAGAATTTGTATGCAATGAAACTAACATCAATGACTACTACAATAAATTCTGTGATTTTTCTAATAAAGGAATAGAAGCCTGTATATTAAATATACGAATAAAGAGCCAAGAGCCCCAGCAATAAAACCCTGGATCACACAAGATGTTTTAGCAACAATACACAGGAAAGAATCGATATAAGGTATGTAAAAACCAAGGTTAAAAAACCATCTGCAGAAATTTTAGATGAATATAAAATTATTAGCAACCAAGTTTCAAAATTTAAGAGAAAACAACAAAGAGACTGCTTTGACCAAAAATTCAAAATGCAAATAATCAGAGGGAAGTGTGGAGTTTTGTTAATGAGATGTTACATAGGCCAAAGAGAAAAAATGAAATTTTCAAACGTAGTATATTATGGAATTTATATGTATTTAAATTTGGACCTCTCAGCAGGCTTAGAATCATGTTGGTCGCACTGACGTATATAAGTTACTCCAAATTAATATAGAATGTCAGGTACTATACGCGTGCATAGTTTAAAGCTGTCGGCTTGCATACTTTCTGATATATTGGTATTTGGATAAAATAAATTGAGAGCATTTATTAACAGTTGGCAGACCTGTTCGCTCTTTACGCTCAGTCATATCTGGTGATGAACAGAGAGCACATACGAAATTTGGTTGAATTCCAATCGATAGTATAGAAGTCATATATGCACTTAAAAATTGAACCTATCAGCATCTTATAATCATTTTGGCAACACTGCCATGTATGTCCTCCTGGAAATTAAACTGAAATATTAATATCTATACGTGTGCCAATTTTGAAATAGCTCCCATTCATACCTTCCAAGATATCCAACATGGAGCTCCAATATTAATTGCGATTTTTCAGCAGTTGGTAGCACTGACATCATTTTCATATATGGCATTGGGATATTCAGGTATAGATCTTTACTCCTACCAAATTTTGTTTTGATTGCTGCAGTCATTTAGGAGTTGATAGTGGGGGAGACACAAACACAGACAGACACACATTTGCCCGGATCGATCTCATAAGTCTACTTTTTCCTCATTTTTGCAAAATGTGAAAAGTAGGCTATAAATACAACTAGCACTAAGACAACCTTTATGTTACCTACTGATGCTAATGAAATTCAATCAATTATAAACTCCCTAAAACATAAAAACAATATTAGTGAGGACAACACTTCTAAAGTAATGCTACAATTGTGTCTTGAGGGCCTTACACCACTTCTTGTCAAAATATTAAACCTTTCACTGATGCCTGGTGCATTCCTTGATGCCTGTAAAGTCTCTAGGGTGGTCCCGATCTACAAATAAGGAGACAAATCCCACCCTTCAAATTACAGACCCATTAATATTATATCTACCACCAGCAATGTTCTAGAAAGCATTATTAAATGAAGACTTAAGAATTTGTTTATGAAAAATGATTACTTTGCAAAATACCAATATGGGTTTATTCAAAATAGAGGAGCTGATAGTGCTATATTTGAAGTAGTAACTGATGTAGAAAAGGCATTAGATGAAAATAAACTAGCTGTTTGCATAGGCCTACTATTTGGCCTTCAAAAAGCCTTCGATCTGGTTGACCATAAGATTCTTCTTAATAAACTAGAACTAGCAGGCATCAGAGGAGTGGTTCAAGAACTAGGCTACCTCACAAACAACAATATGTTGCAACTGATAATGTAAAAGGATCTCGTATATTCTTTTATATTCTATCTGAGAACATCTGAACAGGAAATTATGAAAAATCCACAGCCTGCTTCCAGTCTCCGACCGGGTCAGGAATGGAATGAATGAAGCCCCCATCTAGCGGCGAGGATATGAACTGTGCCGGCTGCCGAGGCCTGACGCACTCCTCTGGGGCAGTGATTAAATGAATGACAAGATGAAATGAAATGATAGTGGAGAGTGTTGCTGGAATGAAATGTTGACAGGGAAAACCGGAGTACCCGGAGAAAAACCTGTCTGCCTCCGTTTTGTCCAGCACAGATCTCACATGGAGTGACCGGGATTTGAACCACGGACCCAGCGGTGAGAGGCCGGCGTGCTGCCGCCTAAGCCACGGAGGCTAACAGGAAATTATGCTAAATATTAATTATGATCTCAATAAGCTGGTGGATTGGATGAGAGTGCACATTATCAAAACAACCCCTGGCACTATCCAGCCCATGACGGGCTAAGGCCGACCAAGCGACCGCTGCCCAACCATTATGGTTATCAATATCACTAAAACAAAATATTTATTCTTCCATAAACCATCGTACAAGTTTGAGACCACAAACATAATCAACATAGCCCACAAGGAAATAGAAAGGGTTAAATCAGCAACATACTTAGGTATCACACTAGATAGTACACGAACCTGGGAAAATCATGTAGAAAATATAAAACATAAAATCAGCCCTATAATTGGTATTATTTTCAGATTAAGATATAGCTGCCTTACTAGCAAACAATTGAAAAACATTTACTTTGCTCTGATACATTCACATCAAATATATATGAATTTCATATGGGGGTATTGTAAGAAGGAACTGATAAAAGAACTTGAGATAGCCCAGAAACGTGCAATAAAATCTATCTTTAGACTTCCATGGCTCACACCCTCAATTGAATTATACACAAAAACTAAAATTTTGCCACTGCAAAAACAAGTAGCTAGGCTATGTCAGCAACATTATTTGTATACAAATTAGAAATCAAATTGATACACACACATCCATTTTACCCATGCAAATGACATTCATCATTATGCAACAAGACGAGTAAATCGAATATTCACCAGCCATTCCCAATCCATTAAATTTGGAACTAAAGGAATTATGACCTCTATAATAAAGGAATACAACTTGCTACCATTATGCATAATGGAATGTTTCTCTACAAAAACATTTAAGAGAAAAACAAGAGACTTCCTATTAAGGAATGGTGTTGTTGCTTGAGTCTTCAGTCTTTCGACTGGTTTGATACAGCACTCCATGCTCCCCTGTCCTGAGCTAATCGTTTCATCTCTACATAGCTACCACACCCTACATACGAGGCAATCTGTTTAACATATTCTAACCTTGGTCTACGCCTACTGTTCTCATCCTCGACCCTTCCTTTTTAAAATTAAGTTTGCTATTCCTGCGAGTCTTAGTATGTGTCCTACCAACCTCTCTGTTCTCTTCATTAGCAGTTGCCAGAAACATCTCACCTCTCACACTCGTCTTAATACGTCTTCATTCGTAACCCTATCTATTCAATATATACCCTTAAGAAATACCAGTAGCGTAGCGTGAAAGAAAAAACTGGGTAGACACAGATATATGAAAAGAAAAACTGCAGTAACACATTTTAAAGAAAATGTTAAAGTTTAAACTTAACCCGTGCAATATGAAGAATTTTCATAATCTCACTTACCTATTAAAACATCTTCATGTAAATAAGCTCAGTTCGACGTGACTTCATATGAGCAAATAAATCAATCACTTGTTCCTTGAAACCAGGATCCTTGCTGTACAAAGTACATACATCTGCTTCAATTGAAAGTGTTGCCAGGTTTGACAGCCGGGTATTGGTCATTGAATTACGAAGGTAAGTCTTAAATCTCTTATGAGTACACATAGAACGTTCAGCAGATGTAGATGTGACTGGAATGGAATCAGAATCCATAATATAAGACATAACATTTCGGAGTTATTGGTAATGCTCTTTAATGGTTGCCACAGCCCGGGAGTTATAGTTCCATGTTGTTGCAGCAGAATGAGGCAATTTAAATCCTTTTTCTCTTAATAGCTCTGAACGAGATGATGATCGACTGAAAAAGGCATGAAAGGCAAATAAAAAGTTTAACTACATTGATGCTCTTGGCTCCATGTAAAAGAACTAAGTTTAATTGATGAGCATAACAATGTACAAATAATGCCATGGGACAATGCTGTCTGATAATTGCTTGAAGACCATTGTTGCGACCCAACATTACAGTAGCTCCATCATAAGTCTAACACTATTTTCTTATCTATTTTATATTCTTCCAGAACGGAAAATATGTGTGTTACCAAACCCTGTGCACTTGTATCTGATGATACATGAAAGAAACCTAAAAATCTTTCCTCAACTCTCGAGTTACAGACATATCGCACAATTACACTTAATTGTGCCTTGACGGACACGTCAATAGTCTCATCTGCCTGGATGGCCACAAATTCACATGACGAAAAATCTTCTGCAATCTCTTCCTTTACTGCATTAGTGACAGATTGGATAAAATCATTTTGTATGTCTGGAGACCTACCTTTAAATACAGAGCTGCCTTCAAGGTGATCTTTCATAAATGATTCTATTGCCAGCAAATCGAAGGTTTCTATACAATTGCCCTTATTAAGAAATTCGTGGTCTTCTCTGTGGCCTCTAAAGGCAAGTTCTTGCCGCCCGAGATGACACACTACATCTATTAGGCGACCCACTATTCGTCTATTTCGAGATACATTTTCATTATGTTTCACAGCTATTAATTGCGTTGTTTCCGCTAGACGATGGTCAATTCTGTTTCTTCCTAGCATGTGAAATATCTCTGCATTTTTAATGTGTGTTTTGGTCCCTGAATTTTTTAGAGATTTTGCCTCAATTTTTAGCCCATTTTCAATTTTGAAAAAATAGGCTTATGAGATTACCTTTTGTCCTTGTGTGTGGGTGCCCCTAATAACTACTAAACGGCTGGAGCAATTTCAATGAAACTCGGTAAATTCATAGCACTATTCCGGACAACCCCGACCGTGCCCTTCAAATTTTGTTACGTCTCACCAATCCAACATGGCGGCTGTGCGAAATATTTCACCAGCTTTCAGTATCTCCGAAACTATTCCCGATATCACCCTGGAATTTTTTACGGTGATAAAGGGAACTGCTAGAAGTTCACCTCTGTGACTTTTGAAAAACTGGTAAATACACAACCAACATGGCGGCCACGCGAATTTTCGACTTTTAAATAGATGTTTCTCGCGATTTAACCAACCAAACGCAATGAAACTCAGTATAGTATATGTTTATACACATTGTAATGCACCGACATCTAACTTGGTTCAATTGTTTACATAACCACAAGATGGCGGATGTGCGAAATATTTCACCGGTATTCTATATCTCTGAAACTATTAGCGGTATCACCCTGAAATTATGTACGGAGATAAAGGGCACTACTGGAAGTTCATCTACAAGACTTTTAAAAACCGGTTAACTACAAAACGAACATGGCGGCCAAGCGAATTTGAAAATTTTAAATAGACCTTTCTCGCGATTTAATGTTCTAACCGCAATGAAATATGGTACAGGAAATGTTTATACACATTGCAATACACTGGTATCTAATTTAGTTCAATTGTCTACATAACCTCAACATGGCGGCTTTGCGAATTTTAAAATTAAGTTTTTATATATTGTGTCGTAATCATGCGATCGATGTGAACGTTTCAATAATGAACCTACGCAATAATTTTCCTTTAATGGTACATGACTCTATGGCCTATATATTTAACAATCCAACATGGCGACCATCCGAAATATTTAGACGACTCTGAAGTTATACAAACTATTATAGCAATCAAACAGAATTTTTTATGTTCATAGGGGCTATGAACTTAAGTTCACCTAAAGGACTTTAAATAACCTGGTGATCACAAATCCAACATGGCGGCGACGCGAAGTATAAATATTCACATGGACGTTTCTCGCAATTTAACCATACGAGTGCAGTGAAACTTGGTACAGTAAATCCTTATACGAATGTTAATCCACTGGCATCTAATTTATTTCAATTGTTTCCATAACCACAAGATGGCAGCTGTGCGGAATTTTAAAATCTCCTTGTTACTTCTTGTGTCCTAATCAAGCGATTGAAGTTTGAATGCTACACGTACACAATAATCTTCATGTAACAGTACATAACTCTAGGACCTACATATATAAAATCCAACATGGCAACCATCCGAAATATTTAGTCGGTTCTCAATATCTACGAATCTATTACAGCAATCAAACTGAAATTTTGTATGTATATACGGTCAATTAACATAAGAAGGATATATGAAAATAGGCTGTATAGTTCTTCACGGAACTACTTGTTTTTATTGTGTGATACCCGTACGAGACCATGGTTCTTCGCCCCCAAACATCAAACAGTAATAACAATGTAGTGACTTCGTGTGCTGAGAACCACATAACCATCTATATTTCGAATGCCAACTGCTTTGAAATTTTTCTGTAACTTTTGTTCATGTCAACTAATAGCTCATCACTTCCCATTGTTAATATAACCAGACACTAAGGCACAGTAAATACCGACATACGAAACTTTCCCGCATCACTAAAGGGAAGACATGTCTACTTTGGTCTCGGCAGGTAGCGAGCCGGAGCATGGGTGGAGAGGGGTGAGGGGATAGCGGCGCGCGCATGCGTTAGCAAGTAGCCAGGAGATACATTCTCAAAGTGTCTATCTGACTGGTTTGAACGCAGCAGCATAGCGCTGAAACTTTTAAGTCATGAAAATTACTATTATGGCCTAAGAACTATGCGAGAAAAAATATTACAATAAATAATAATATAACCTGTCATTTGTTTCTATCCTGATTCTAGGCTACTGAGCAATACAATGAATCATACCGAATAACTTCTGTAAAGTTAGTCATTAACCTAAACAATATGAAAATCCACAGCCTGCTTCCAGTCTCCGACCGGGTCAGGAATGGAATGAATGAAGCCCCCATCTAGCGGCGAGGATATGAACTGTGCCGGCTGCCGAGGCCTGACGCACTCCTCTGGATTAACCTAAACAATATCATGTTACAAAAATATAAATGCCAAGTTGTATCTATTCTACTTGATTGTCCCTAACATGAGCTCTGGCTCATTGGGGCCTATGTAAAAAAAATTCTTACCGGTATGGAAATAGTTTCCTACTCCCATACAAGAGCTGTCAGTTAACGGAAAACCTAAAATACCGTTTAGACGTCACAGTCGCGATCCCGATTCCCCCTGATCTAGATATTGTCCAATCACGATCTACGTCATTTGTCATTGGAATGTATTTAGACGTCCTATCATTAAACGACATGATACTGGGCGATTCACACCGTACATTACGTAACCTTTCCGTTTCCTTTCCATCACATCTCCGTACATGAAAGTTTACACCTTCCGTGAGCCATGCGATTCCCGCTCTCGGGAGCACAAAATCTTAAGGGGATACAGCACTATGTTGGTCATTGAAGTACGGGTTGCTTCACCAAGCGTTGCATCGCTTCTTTGTATGAAGCGAAGGCAAGACCGACTACAATAAATCAGACCATAATGCCACTATCGATATCGTAGAAAATGGCGGTAATCGTAGGGGATTGTTTACATTTGGTCAACCAACATTTAAGTGGGTCTGCTGCGAGAATTTCGTTCAAATGTCGCATATTTCAAGTGATTTCGAGCTGTTATATATTGTAATAGTGTACCTTAAGTAGTGAAGTGCACTGTGAATAATTATAAATGCCGAAGATACGTAATGTGAGAAGCATTGGCTGTTTATTGTCATTTGTGTACCTGCCTGTAAATTTAATACTGCTGAAGATACTTCAACTTTTAAATTTCCTAAAGACAAATCTTTGAAAGAGAAGTGGATGATAAATATTCACCGGGATCATTTTCGAAGTTAAAACAGTTGTATTTGTTAACTTAAACATTTCGAACCTAAATTTGTGGTTATGAAAATTGCCATACTAACCCCTGATACCATTCGACAATTTTCCCAAATCAACCGTCCTACACAACTCCTGTTTGTTAAAGTAGATGATGGTAGTTTTAATGACATACCAGCAGTGTCAGTGTCTTCTAAAGTGTCAAGTTCTTTAAGTGTAAATATATTCTATAAGAATCATGAATCAATAATCTTTGTGTGCTTATGGAAAAAATTCAAGTGGGTACTGTAATCTGATGGAAGCAGTGATTTTAAATGCAACAGGTATGTAAATAGAATTATGCTCCTGTTAGTATCACAAGCTAGGGGGCCTGGGGAGTTATCCCCAAATTAGGTTTGTTTTTGTATATAAATTTATGTCTGTTACTAGGTTAGGTAGGCCTACTGCCTGGCCGAAAATTACTGTTAGTAGGCTACCACAAGCAAGGGGGACTGGGGCGTTAGTTGCTGGTTAGGTTTGTTTTTGTATTAAAAACATTAATAAGATAGAATGTATGTCCGTTGGAATTCTATACACATCGAATTTGAAGAATGACAAGTTCATAATACAGTAAATTTTCATTTTAAAGAGTTTGTAACATCAATTGTGTGTTATTGGCAAATGCTATTTGAAATAAAGTACTAATGAGAGTACTTATGCGCCATCTGTTGGAGTTAGTTCAGGATGTCCCGATACAGATAGAAGCGAGTGCGATCTCACAGCTCTCTACGCTCAAAACAAACAACCTACGGCCGTGTTTACCTATACATAGGGTTGGCAATATCTTATTTGTCAAATAAGCCACGCCCACTGGCCGACACAACTGAAATTTCACTATATAGGCCTAAGTCGTGTTATAAATTGGGATGGTGGGTGGGTTATAGACAGCGGAGGAGACTACATCTATTAGCAGATCACTGTTGTTAAAAAAAGGCAGTCATCGGAACGCGTTAGGCTATAACCATTGTCAAAAACCATTGTTCTGGATGCGTTAAGCTGTAACCATTGTAAAAAACCATTGGATTGGACAAATCGAAGGCTGCGGCTTTGATTGCGCGCAGCTATCGGGGCAGATTGATACAAAACCATTGATCTGGACGTGTTAGGCTGTAACCATTGGATTGGACAAACGTAGGTTAGAATGGTCGAGTGTTGGTGCGGCTAGTACCGTAATGGTGAGGTTGGCAGTACTGTTCTGACGATGGTTGATGTGAATAATGGCATCCACAGCTGGAAATTCACCTATAGCCTATAATAATAAGGGGTTTATTGCAGCCAATGCCCATGCATATAATGAATAAAATCTAAAATCATACAGTAAACTAATTGTTATTCCCTAGGAATATCAAAGATTCATGTCTTAATGTGCAGAATATAGCATGGTATCTTCGGTTGAACTATACCTTCCGATACACCGGTATCTGGGGAATATTTAGGGAGATCAGTGACGTCACCGTGATCTCACGTTTGACGTATACGAACAAAAGGATGATGTACATATGTACGACGAGATACAAGTAAAAGAGGTACTTTTGAACATTTAGGCGAATGGTAAACTAAACTGAACTTACGCCGAAATACATATTTCAAAATATCATAGTAATTTGATACTTAAAATGGCTAGGAATATATGCCAACATTAAATATTATATTGCAGCCTGATTGTTCATCATTTTATCCTTAGATCAAAGGCAGCATACACAATAACTAAGTTATAGGCCTACTGGCAAAAAATACAAGTCGTACATACATTAAAATAAAATAAAAATAAGGTTAGGCTGGTAATGACTAACAATAAAGAAGAAAAAGTATGTTAATTGGTATTCAACATTCATATGTGTGTGAATATGCATAAGCCTATAACTAAACAATTAAATAGATGCTTGGTGAACAAAAATACATAGCCTGCTTTATTTATACAAAACAACCACATGTTCAATATTCTTCAAAGCAATGGGGCATGGTGGCGCAGTGGTCAAGCTATTCACCTCTCACCAAGGTGGACCAGGTTTGATTCACGGTCATTGCAAGTGAGATTTTGGAAGTGAAATGCCATGTCCTGTGGTTCGGATTCCACGTAAAATGGAGGTCCCTTGGCTCATGATCACAAGATTAACGGTCACGTAAAAACTACAAGCTTCTTTTTCTTCAAAGCAGGTCGAAACTTCGACCTCACATAAGTCATACAGCAAACGAACAGGTCCTGCAGGGAAGATCCCTTAAGCCGAATTATTTTTATCGTCTCCAAGACTGACATCATAAAAGTATACTGGAAAATGTGAAATTTTATGCCTATGCTGATGAAGAAAGTAACAGTAAATATTAGGCTACTTGTCGTTCAATAACTCTCGGTCTTTTCTTGGGTGGCTGAAGCCGATGCTGTGGGAAATTGCAAATTGCAGGTACCGCATCATCTTTAAGCAGTGGTTTGTTTCTATTTGAATGAAACAAGTAGCATGTTTATAAAAGTTTTCACAGCTATAACCCATTTCTTTAATAGGCCTACATCTGGGCGTTTCCATGGAAATCTGTAATATAAGCTAGACGTAGGTTATAATTCTGTGACTAACTTAATAACTTATAACCTATAATAGGGCCTACGTGTATTTGTCATACGTGCTATTTAGGCCTATGTCAAAATTTGATGTAAGACATATCCATAAACGCAGAATAGGCTACTTCGAAATAAAGTAGACCGTAAACCTACCGTATTATTGGAAAATACCATACATATAACGTTGCACAGAGGTACGTACGTTCAAATATATGAAAAGAATCATGACATATCAGCTGACATGCAACCTAGAGTTAAATTGTATGACAGTTTTTGGTGCGACTAGTTACGCCTGGCAGTGCACCAGGAAGCAGTTTTCAGCGAGGGTTACCATGGGAGGAGTTGTTCCAATAGTACCGACAGTTCAATGGTCTCAGCTCGCACCCCCCCCCCCCCCCCCCCACACACACACACTCTTCCAATCGTCAAAAATCATAGTGTCCGTGGCGCAAAAATCCTACCAATGTTCTTTGGCTCTAGTGTGTCCATGAGTTTTACATATCCTGGAGTAGAAGGTAGCAGCATTTGAAGTCTGAGTTCTTCTACATTATAAACCTCGCGAGTCACCTCTTACACCGGTCTTGAAGGTGTATACTTTGATAAACCCAAGGCCTTCTTTATGTAAGTCGCCTTCAGTTTCTCCATATTGTTCCAAATACTTCATATTTAAATGTGTCCAAATGCTCTCCAGTCCATAAGTCACAATACGGGTAACATTTAACCGCAAAAGTTTGAAGGCTGTTTTTATAGATAGCTTAGTCAAATGTTTTATGTCGTTGAAGGCTTTGGTAGTGACGCTGGGTCTATCCTTGATTTGCAGTGTGAAAACATTGTCAGTTGACTAATGTAGGACCTAAGTAGGACTACTTGTAATGTGGTACACCCTCAAGCGGTTTTCCTGCAATGTGGAAAATTGCTGGCTTTCCCCCTTTCCTAAAGGTCATAGATCTAGTCTTGTTTCTGTTTAACCTAAGGTCATTGTGTAACACCCATAATTCAAAGGGGTCGAGAGCAGATTGCAATTCGACCTGTGAACTTGAAGCGAGCACCATGTCATCTGCGTATATAAATGAGATTACCCGCTCTGATAATATATCTGTGATATTATCTGCCATAGCAGTGATAAATAACACGAGGGCTTAATGGTTCTCCTTGTAGCAGCATGCCTGTAGTCTGCTCAATTGGGCTTGATGTTGTAATGCCATCGTTAATGACTATATTGTTAGAGCCTAAAATACTTTTGACAAGATGTTTAGTGTAGCTGTTACCTCTCAATAGTCTGTCTAGTTTTTCCAATATTTTCTTCCTGCTAATCGAGTCAAAAGCTTTAGAGAAGTCAATGAATATGGATTGTAACTTTCCCTTCGGTACTGACAGGGTAGACGCAATCTCAGTTTGAAGACTTCGAATTGCCTGGATTGTGCATCTTTCTCTCCTAAAGCCAAATTGTGAGTCACAATGCTATTTGGGATGGCTGGGTGGGTCACATACAGCGGAGGAGGAAGCATCTTTTAAAACATCATTCCCTGATTTATTTCTCGTTGTTTGATAAGGTATTTTGGCTAATTAATGTACTATAGAGAATATTATCGCTCGTTCTACTTTCGTTCAGTGGTACCATTCTGTTTTAGACCACCTCGTTGTGTAGTGCCTAGCATTCTTGGCTGTCGTCCCGGAGGTCCGGGTTTGATTCTCCGGCTCTGCCAAGAAATTTAATTCTCATGTGAGGGCTGGGATGGGGTGCACTCAGCCTCATGAAGCAACTTAGTAGAGGAGGGTTCAATTCCCACCTCAGTCATCCTGGAAGTGGTTTTCCATGGTTTCCCCACTTCTAATCCAGGCGAATGCCAGGATGGTTCCTAACTTAAGGCCATGGCCGCTTCCTTCCCACTACAATACCCAATTTACAAACACACTAGTTCAGCCATAACAATAACACAGGTTATCACACAAATTCCACACACAAATACATGGGGCTACAAGACCACGATGTCGTAGCCCCTGATATAAGCAACAACCATTTATATTTGCATTTTATATTTGCCTAGGCCCTTCATGGGCTGTATAGTGTCAGGGGTTGACTTTGTTGTTGGTTGACTATTCTTGTAGTTCCATTTAGAAATATTTGCATTTTTTAACATAATGTCTTACCTCTGCTTTATTTATGTCTGTATTTTTAGCTACTGTCTGTTCTCGTTGCTTGTAGCGAAATACGTCAGGGTTTCATATTGAATTTGTGCCTTATTACATAAAAACCTGTAATTTCTGGCGGAATTTAATCAAATATGCGAATTTTTGTCTTCGAATTTGCCGCTATTTCGATGGCGCCATGCCCGCCAGTTGCTACAGCTGTTCCCCTACGATTTCCGCCATCTTGGTTTTGATGTTACGGTCTGAGATATTGTAGTCGGTCTTGGCGAAGGGACCAGAATATCTACAAGTAGTTACTTCAATGACCAACAGAGCGCTCTATTCCCATAAGGATTTGCGCTCCTGGCGGATGCAAGTAGCTAGCGCGTCACACGCCTTACCAGATAGCCTTGAACAAGTGAAAAGTTAAATCAAGTAGGAGACGTTTGCTACTTCTCTGAGAAAACAAGAAACGAAAGATAATTCCAAAAATTGCAACTGATTGGAATCAGCAGGGCCTTGACTGGACATGGTAAATGATTTCCAATTATTCTAATTGTCATATTATGGCAGGCACAGAGAAAAATGTGGTGTGGAACCGCAGTTTTAGCGTTATCGGCATTTCATGGTGCGCTCAGGTTGTTTCTTAGTTCCCACCATATTTCGTTCCTACCTAAAGCGAAATCGTTAGTGCGGCGTCACTTCCTACTTGTCCTTAGTTGCCTTGTTACATTTTCATACCTACCAACCTTATAATACCGAAAACCAGGAGATTTTCATATGAGAGGCAAATATTAGCCCAATTAATTGACAAACTATTCTTCAAATTAATGATTTAAACTAGCATTCGGCACTAATTATCCCATTACTTCCACTTTTAACACTATATTCCCCCTTATTTTTCTTTAATACACTTTACATTTTCTTGGAGCTTCGTTGTGGCAATGGCATGTGATGGGTGTAGAAACATTTGCTGCCCGACGCACCATTCATTCATTCATTCATTCATTCATTTATTTATTTGCAATGGGGGGAGTGTCCCCCGGTGGCAAATTGGATACACATAACAAATAAATAATTATACATAACAATTCAATAACAATTATACAACAATTAAACTGGAGTATTTACACAAATAGTCAGTCTTTTCTTAAACACACCTATATGTTTGGGAAAAGGCTCTAAGACTGCGGCAGGTAGAGAGTTCCAGTTATCAATGGCACGGTTTACAAAAGAATATTTACCATAATTTGTTCGCTGTGGTCGGCCCTTAACTTTGAAAGGATGATCGCTCCTACCCATGTAAGTGGGCTTTCCCAATCGTTTGCTAAGCTCACCCCATGCTGGTTGATTTGTATACGTGTTGTACATAGCGCAGAGTCTAGATTTCATCCCCCTAGCCTCCAGTGATTCCCACCCAAGTTTCTTTAACATACGGCTCACACTGCTCCTGGGATTAAAGTCACTGAGCACAAATCTAGCGGCCTTTCTTTGTACCATTTCCAACTCATTGATGAGCCCTACTTGATATGGATCCCAAACCGCCGAGGCATATTCCAGAATAGGTCTTACAAGTGACAAATAGCCTAATTCTTTAGCAGAGGTACTACTTCCTTTTAATACCCTCATTACAAAGTGCAGGGATTTGTAAGCTTTTGAAACTACACATCCTACATGACTACTCCATTTCATATCATTCCTTACGTGAACGCCCAAATGTTTGCAAGAATCTTCTTCTACAAGTATTTCCGAGCCAATGTTATATTGAAAATCCTGCCTCCGCACTTTCCCTATTTTTAAGAGACTACATTTTCTTGTGTTTATTTTCATTTTATTTTCAATCGCCCACTTATAGACCAGGTTCAGGTCCCCTTGAAGCACTGCATTGTCTTGTGAGTCAGGTATCTTTCGATATATTACACAATCATCCGCAAACAATCGACAGTCACTGCGAATCCCATTTGGTAAGTCATTTATAAACGCCAAAAATAAAAAGTTCCGATTACGCTGTCCTGAGGGATACCCGACGTTACGGTAATTTCATCCGAGAATATGCCTTCGACTTTCACTTTCTGTGAACGACCCGTCAAAAATTCTTGGATCCATAAAATTACTCTTCTATCAACCTTCGTCGAAGCTAATTTATGGAGTAGCATGTCATGCGGCACGACATCAAATGCCTTCGCAAAATCTATAACCACGGCGTCGACTGAAACTCCATGGTCTAACGATTCGCTAATGTCTTGAAAAAGTGATAGCATCTGACTCTCGCATGAGTAACCTTTCCGAAATCCATGTTGCCTATCATTAAACCATGATAATGTTTCCCACTGTTCCCTCAAGTAGTCGCAAATGAGATGCTCCATCTGTTTACAGACGATGGACGTAAGGCTAAACGGCCTGTAGTTGCCCAATTCAAGTCTGCTCCCTCCCTTAAATATTGGGACTACCGTAGCTCTTTTCCAGTCATCTGGGATTTGCGCATTGTTTATGGACGCATTAAACATCACCTCCAAGTATCGTGCCACGGCCCTACCCCCTAGTTTAAGTACTTCACTAACAATATTATCAGGACCCTTGGATACATTGAAACGTAGTTTTTGTATTAGCTTTACAATTGCTGACTGGTTTATTTGGAACAGGGAAGCCCCTGATTCGTCGTTAAGGTCCAGCACACAGCTATTGGATTTATTGAACACACTACCGTAAAAGACATTTAATTCATTAGCAATGGCCTGTTTCTCAGTAATTAATTTACCGTCACCGGACATTATCATCGACAAATTATTTGGATTTCCCTTTCTTCTCCTAACATAACTGTAAATTTTTTTCCACCCATCACCTCCCGAACCAAGTAAACCTTGCATATAACTGTCATGAGCAGCCCTCTTTTTTAAGACGAGCTCTCTTGATAAGGACTTAAATTTCAACATATTCTTGTCACTATCATGTCTTTTATTGTATAATTTCCTAATTTTCCGTTTTAGACTCCTAATTTCTCGTGTGTAATACTCAGGATCTGGGTTTTGTTTCAGCAATTTAAATGGGACAAATTTATCAACAGCGCTATTTAAAATTTTCAAAAAGTTAGTCCACAGGATATTAATGTGATTTCCTTCCGATGCCCATCCTACAAATAGCTCATTCAAATACCCCTGAAACTTGCCCTGATCCGCCCTGCGATACTGGAATATGATCTTTTTTGCTACATCAGAGTCTAATTTTGTAATGTCACCATATCTAATATTTAATTCAAACCCAGAATGGTCACTAATTCCAGTCATATCATGTTTTATTGTACATGCCCATGGATTGGTTCATTGCCATATCCTGAGGAGATCAAGAATTTTGTATTACCGTATTATTAATAATACTACTAGAGTGAGGAACATCCCTATAGACTGGGGATTTCCAATAGCCGTGCCGGGGTCATGTCGCAATGACTCACTGTCACACTTATAGCATGTGCCGAATATAACCGCGCGCTGTGAAGCCTTGAATACTGCGATGGCATTTATTACACACGCTGCTGGCAAGATACCTTAGTTGTAATGATTAAGACTTTCTGTGAAGTATCGTAGTCTACCTCGTATCACGTGACCAAGATTAGGTATAGAACAACACATCGTATTTTCCTAGAGGAAACTTATCTCCACAAGAAGAAGTTCGCAGTAAATTTGTTCACAAGTTTCAGCGCCGTGCGGTTTGTACTCGTGGAGGAATCTCAAGCAAAAGGTACACAGAAACAATCCGCGCACTCTGGAAGCTCGCGAGAACTAAATAACTGCGCTGATTCGAAATATCAGTGTGGACGAATTGCAACGAGTATACCAAAACTTCCTACGTTGGTGTAATGTGTGGTTTAACAAGAAGTTGTGATTAGATTAGGGGGTACTAATGAAATTTCTTTTATTCAAAGAAGAAGGTCGGATTAGAATTCTATTATTTGTAAAATCAGTGTTACTATATATTCGTTTCTAGAATATATTAACTGTTTTTATGAGCTTTGTATGCATATTTTAAATTGTAGTTTTACTGTAATTTCTCCAGCAGACGCTGGTGAGTAAATCTAGCTTATATATCAGTCAGAAAAAGAATTCACCAAGGAAAATGAGGAGTCCATTGAATGTAGCTGCCTCAGTTGTCAAACGTTTCATTATTTTTGGTAATATACAGTATTTATTTATTTATTTATTTATTTATAGGGTACAGAAAGTCCCAGCGAGCTGTTAGCTCAAGGGGGACTGCCCTTTACAAATATGGCTTAGTAACTTATACTAGAATATACTAAGGTGGTAGGATCATTTATTCAGTGTTTATGGGTTCATATATACTCTTCAACATATTGTTTCAGAAAGCACCTGCGTGCTTCCTTTTTGAATTTGTTTAAGTTTACAATTTTTATCAGTTTAGGAGGTAAGTTGTTATAAGATGTGCTGGTTGAATATGAAATACTTTTAATACCATATCTAGCTGTGCTTGTTGACTCCATGTATAACTGGTTTGCTGATCTTGTGTTATGGGTCTGAATGTCTTTCCTGCACTGAAGTTCAGTATTAAGACTAATAAGACCTTGTTTATATCTGAACATAAATAAAGTTTCAGAGTATTTGAGCTGGCTTCATAATGACAATATGTTTGTGTCCTGAAATACTTGTACAGTTGAATTCCCAAAATTGTAACCATACATGATTTTAATTGCTATTTTTGGAGTACTTCGAGCTCATTTATTGATTCCTGGGTACATTTACCCCATATTATGTTCATGTACATACGGTGAGAATGAATAAGAGAGGTATATATCCTCTTTAAATGTTGACTGCTTATTCCATACTCCCCTAATCTTTTCAGAACACCAATTACACTAACAGTTTTCTTTTTCACATTTATGACATGTTCATTCCAACTTAAGTTATTGTCCAAAGTTAGGCCTAAATATGTGTGTTGTTTCACCCGTTTGATGGGTACGTTATCAATTTTAACTATGTTGCAAGTGCTTGAACTGTAAGCTGGTTTACGAAATAGCATGTATTTTGTTTTTGAGCTGCATGATTAAGTATATTTTTGAAAGCCATGTTATTAGTGGGGCAGAGGACCTCGTAGTTCCGCCCCTTAAAACAATAACTAATAATAACATGTTATTAGTATATTTAGATCTTTTTGCATATTCTCCATAATCGTTTGTTCACAGGCGCTCTCGTAAAGTAGAAATATATCATCTGCAAATATAAATATTTTACCAGTAAACTCTAAATAACCTATATTATTAATAAATTACAGGTACAGCAATGGTCCGAGCACTGTCCCTTGTGGGACACCGAATTTTACATCAGCAATGGACCCTTTAGTTTTATTAATATTAACATACTGCTTCCTGTTAGACAGGTAACTTAGTTTTTAAACCACTCAAAGGCTATTCCTCTAATTCCTGCATTTGATAGTTTACTTAGAAACAAGGTATGGTTAACAGTGTCATACACCTTAGCAAGTTCTATAAATAGTCCTGCCGCTATTTTATTGTTGTCTAATGCCCCATTGCTCAGGCAAAACTAGTTTTTATGCAGAAGAGGAGATTACTGTGTACCAGTCGGCTTAAGCTTTCCCCTCCGAATGAGAATGCTACATGCTTTTCTATGGACAGTTGCGGTGTATGCCTGTGAAACGTGGGCACTAAATAAAAATGAAAAGAACCGTCTTGAAGCCTTTGAGATGTGGTGCGATCTTAAGATGATAAATGTGACGTGGAGAGACAGGATATCGAACACAAGGGTTCTCGACACCGTGAACCAACGGAGATCAATCCCACGCACAATCCGTAAACGTCGCTCGCACGGTGGGTTCACACAATGCGCCACTCTAATTTAATGAGAACTGTGGCAGAAGGGTTCATTGAGGGAAAACATCCACGAGGAATACCTAGAAATAGGCTACCTTCCTTAAACAAATTCTAAACGACACCCAAGCACAGAATTATAATTCAATGAAGGAAGTGGCAAATGGCAGGACGATCTGGACATGTTTTATGGCAACTGACCAGTCATTGGACTGAAAACCAATGATGATGATGATGATGAATGCTTTATGTATAAATGACACTACGTCAAATGCTACTGAATCAGTGGTATGTTTGGGAAGGAAGCCGTACTAATATTTGAAGAAAAAATGTTTTTGTGAGGAATTTCAGGACTTGTTTTTTAATTATTATTTCCAGTACTCTTACACGTGAGGATAATATACACAACGGTCTGTAATTACTGGAATTAGATACATCACCTTTTTTAAATATTGGCACCACTCTTGCTAGTTTACATTTATATGGTACTACTCCTGTGTGCAGTGAAGAGTTAATTATATCAGCAAGCAATGGAGCCAGAGGATTGGCACATCTCTTAAGGGTTATGTTATTTATTCCATCGTCTGTGTAATTCTTTTTGTTGGCAAGGTTTTCAATGATTTGTTTAACTTCTGTCACATTTGTTGGTTTTATGAATATGTGAGTTACAGATCGTCTGATTCGATGGCAAATTTGGGTTAATTGGAGTAAGATCTTTAAGCAAGTTTTCTACAACATTCATGAAATACATGTTAAATGCTTTACATATATCTTGGCAAGAGGTGTATTGTACGTTTTCATATTCAATTACAACAATGTTTCGTGCATTATGAGGTTTGCCAAGTATTGGATTTACTGCCTTCCACATTCCTTTCATCGTATTCCCTTCTCTAATTACCGGTACATTATTGTAGTATAACTTTTTCAGCTCTCTTTTCATTCTAGTCACATCCCTACTACTTCTCTGAGAAAACAAGAAACCAAAGATAACTCCATAAATTGCAACTGATTGGAATCTGCGGGGCCTTGACTGGACATCGTAAAATATTTCCAATTCTATTTGTCATATTATGGCAGATACAGCGAGAAATATGGTGTGGTACCGCAGTTTTAGCGTTATCGGTATTTCATGGTGCGCTCAGAACTATCTGACCTTAAAGGTTGTTTCTTAGTTCCTATCTTATTTCGTTCCTACAAACACCGAAATCGTTGCGGTATATTAAGTGCCAAAGGACGTCACAGTAGCAGATGTTCCTTTCAGCTATTGACTAGGTGTATAATTATTCAAATATTACACAACACCTTCAAGCTGCAACTTCATACAATAGTTGTTCAGTTTCCTTTTTAAATGGCAAAGCTTTCAATTTATACACTAAAGGTGTGAGTATAAAATAGCATCGTACAATGTTTTGTCCCAATATAATTTTTATAGTTCAAAACTCTAATGTATACCACTGAGATTACAGTACCCCTTTTGGTAATATCAATGATACCTACTGGGTACCTTAATATAAGGATTCAGTTTATTTACAACCACACGAACTGATAATTTTGCGGCATTCACAGAAATAAATTTAACTCATATTTAATTGCGATCACACTAGCCAATAGCTGTGAACATACTGCCACTGTTTCATTCGTCACTCCGAGAAGACAAATGTAAGTGGCTCTGTTCATGTGATGTATCATGTTGCATTCATACACTACTATCCACACTAAAACCACTGGACTGCGAGGGGATACCAAGACCATAGATCTACACTGTTTAGGTCCAATAAGTGACAGAGAGTTAGGTGTCAGTGCATTATCGTTCGTTTTCATTGGTGAACATGTTTGCAACTCCGCAATATATTTCCTCAAATTGGCCCTAAATATAGCTTTTGGAACGAAATAATTACAACTAAAATGTTGTCATGTTTGTGGTGAGGTTCGGTACACACTCTTCAGTAGATAACAGGCATTCAATTAGGCAGGCTTTACGGAAGAAACTTGTGAATCGAATGGCCGTGTGGAGCAGCGGTGACGATCTCGCCTGCTGTTCCCAAGGTTGCAGAACCGAATCCTGGGGCTATCAGTTGGCATTTGAGGGTGCGTAAATGTATGTGTAGTAGATTTACTGTCAGGTTAAAGATCCCCTCGGGGCAAAACATCTGTATTTAAAAGGGATATAAAACCAATAACATTATCATTGTATTCGTGTGAACCGGAGGCTTCAACTAGGTAAACAGGATTAATAAATTAATATGAAGATTTTGGCTGTTGTTTCCCAGAAGTGAGGCACGACCATGCTATATCACAAGTCCGTAAGACACCCAACTGCAAACTTTCAGAGAATGCCAATCATTATCAAGGGGTTACAGTCCCAGTTTCCCGGGTACAGTTGAAAAGCCTCCTCCATTCCATTCTGTTCATAAACACTTTGCTGTCCATGATGTCTACAAGTGTTCTTCCCATAACTGTGATGTCCATCTTAACAATGTCCATCCAATAATATCTCATAACTCTCTCCTGGCTCTCTACAGAGTGCACCACTGACTGTCTGCACGGAAATTATTGATGTACTAAAATGGTGTTAGACAACGCCATTTGTTAGCCTACTTTCGATTTTTGCAAAAAATGAAAGTAGACTTATGAGATCAACACAGGGCGAAAAAAAGGGTGTCTGTCTGTGTGTGTGTGTCTGTGTGTGTGTGTGTGAGTGTGTGTACTCTGAATGTCTGTCCCCCTCATCAATTCGAACACGGTGAACGCGAATTGAACGAAATTTGGTATAAAGGTAGCACTAGCAAAGGAACCCCCGGTGTGTCATGTTTTATATCGCTGCCATCTTGACTGAAACGTAATGGCGGCCACACAAATGTTCAAAGCTTGAATCAAATTACGACCAACCTAATCATCCGATCTCTACCAAATTTTACAACAACATACCTTTATGGGGGAGCATCCTTTGACCAAACTAATAGATCATCAGACTAATAGTTTGCGGATGGCGGCCATCTTTGTGTGAAAAAGGATTCCCGCTATTAATTCGAACATGGTGAAACCGAATGGAACGAAATTTGGTACAGAGGTAGTACTAGCAAAGGGCACCTCAGTGTCATGTCTTATATCGTCGCCATCTTGACGGAAACGTAATGGCGGCAACACAAATGTTCAAAGCTTAAATCAAATTACGACCAACATAATCTTTCGATCTCTACCAAATTTTGCAACAACATACTGTACCCGATACCTAGTTAAGGCTATCGGCTACGCCAGTTGTGATCGAGCCATAGTTGAGATTTGTGGGCAAGGAGAAAAGATAGCACTCAGATCGAGTCAGAAGAATGGTAGGAAATGACGTAGGAGGCCAAGGGAGATGGAGCCACTACCCCTCAAACATAAGGAATTATGGGAGAAATACTGGATGGTTATAAAGATTAATTTGGAATGAAATCTTATCTAACCTCAGACGGGAAGGAAATATCAAGAAATCTTATTGACAATAACTTGAAGAAAGGTAGACAACTCCTTAAGTTATGTTATGACTTTATAGCTGAAGATAGTGTGGTCGAGTGTGACGTCAGAAAGCGGAAGGAAGGAGGAAGTCACGTGGTAGGTCAAGGCGAGATGGCCGAGTGCAGTGACACTAGCGAAGAGAAGTATTCCAGCAGTCCAGTTGAGTGGATCAAGTTGTGCTATAACAGAACAGTTTATAAGGCAGTGCAATACGGAGAGTTACGTGCAGGAGGAAGTCGCTAGGCGAAGCCTGCAATGCAGTATCAGGAGTTCGGTTTTGGAGCACATGCTGTCCGTAGGGCAAGTCATGCAAGCCGTTAACTTTAGCAAGGAAGCTGGTGTTTAGATACATGTTATTTCAACATCGCAGTCGTATTCACGTGGAACAGCAATGCTTTTTTCAAGCTTACAATTTACCGAAGCAATACGCAGTATTACACTAGGATTGAGAAACATTATTTAAGCTACATTCTCAATGTATAACAGCACAGCGAAGCAGTATAATGAGGCCAGTATTTAACCTCATATTACACATGGACAGTGAAGCGAAACGTGTCGTGCTGTGGGCGACATTTTGTTACCATGCGATAGTCAACGAGTTGAACATTACTCGGACATTTTGTCAAGTTCGAGATGTTAGGACTTGTATTTCAACAGTCCAATTGTGCAGTCCAGTTACAGTTATACACCTTTTATTATGGACATTCAGATGGACTTTAATTTATTTCAGCAGTATTACAGCATATTTCATAATGCATTTCAACCGAAATATTTAAGGCGACCATGGGGCCGTTCCAACATTACTGCTTTTGGCAAGTTAAAATATGTAAGCGTATGCACTTTGTGAATAGTGGCACGTGCAGTATAATAGTTACACGTCATGAACAGTTATGAAATATCTTCATTACGAACACAGATACAGGGTGTCTGACAAATCAGTACACTTTTGAAGCTACATTATTTTTCTACCAGTGCAATTCAGCCGCTGTGAAGACTAACATTATTATCGAATGCCAACCGAATAGTTTATGGAACAGTGGCGTGACATATTCGAAGAGAGTATGGGTTACTCTGTGTTTTTGAACTTTTGTGGAGGATTTTGGACAATATCCATGATGGATAATCTTCAGATCATCATGTCGTGCTAGGCGGATACGGAGACGTGATGGCAGCTCAGAGCGATGGATTCGGTTCCTAACGAAGAGGATAAATATGACATCAAATTCACTTGGATGGAGTCAGGTGTTAGTTCAGTGGGTGATACAGCGTTTTCGTCGATCTAGCGAGAAATCTGTGACACACACTTGGATTACCGACGATCTTTGAATTCTATTAACATCTGGAATATGAAGGTATTGTAAGAGTTATGGCATTACTGATATGATTTTTCATGAACACTGGGCATACTCGTATATATATATATATACTTTTTCGACATGGCTTAAATATTTTACCACTCCATTTGCTAAAATATGGTGTTACCATATAATATGGCAGGCACATTTATCCTACGTTCTCACCATTGGTTGACTTTATTAGACAGGATTTTGTTCTTTATATTTTTCTGTGAGGATAGTATTTCTTGATTATGGATATTTTTAGCGAGTGTTTCGAACTCGTGATCTGCAATTGGATAATTAGAATTTTTCGTCAGTTCATTGCATACTAGCGAGTATGTATAATTCATCAGCAGGGATTTTTTTCTTTTATTGGATTGTTTGGTGATATTAAATGTTATTCACTCAAGTATCGCTTTTATGTGACAAATAGAGTCTTGTTGATTCCAATCATGTACACTCATTCATTAATCTACGAGACGGGGCCTGTAACTTTGAGTAACTGTGTGGTGGTACTCACCTTACCTGCCAATTGAGGGTCTCATTTTATCATCTGAGTGTAATTATGATAGTAAGAGGATTAAACGATAAACTACCAGTCACATATTAGTTGAATTTTGTTAAATAAATTAAAAATAAATGTCAGCAGGGTTACACTTTGTAATTCTTGTTTTGCCAATCCAATAGTTTGTTGCAATATTCTTTTGAGGGTATATTCATTTAACAGTTAATACTTTTGATACCCTTTGTGAGTGATTTGATACCTTTGAGAAGGATTTCAAGTAATTGAATCTTGTAAGATGAGTTATTTATTGTCAGAATTTATTTTGAGGCAGATCATTATTAGATATTTTTGATGTGAGGTGATATAACACATTGGTGTTTTTTTAAGTAAATCTTGAGGTTCTTAAAAGAATTTATGCTCTGAATTAAACCAGATCTTGAATTAGATTACGATTACTAAGGTAATTTTCCTATTGTTTAAGAAGTTGTCAAGATATGACAAGATTAATTACAGTTCTTGTAGATTGTGTGCGTTAATCATCTGATGCCAGTTATATTTTTTGTGGATTATGTAACGTGATTATGTGAAGTATTTTTGAAAGGTGTTTTTGAGGTTCCCATGTGAAAGTTGGCAATATTGCCAATGATAATTTTGAGGCAGACATGAGGTTGTTGAATCCAGTCTAGCATATTTTTGAGATTCATGCTGTGTGCTGAATAATTGTGGTGTTATATGGAATAATTATGGTATTCAAATGTGATATTTGACAAAGTGAGATTAAGTGGTGAAGTTTTGGATAGTGAGATCCAACGTGATTTTGTGAAGGCAACGTATTATTTAGGCATGATAATTAAATATGAGGTATAACTTGGAACTGATAAAAAATTTGAAGACAACGTTCTATAACCTATATTAATCAATTTTTAGGAAATTAAATAAATAAGTAATTTTGATAATCCAAGATTTTCTCATAATAACAATTATAATTTATGGAACAATAATCTGAAGTTTAAACATATTAATGATCTGACCCGATGAATTAAAAGTTGAATAAACCCGATGAATTAAATAAATTGATAGTTGAATAAATTAACAATTAAATAAATTAATAGGTGATTAAACAGCTGATGAATAAATGAATTAAAAGGTGATAATTAATTAAAGGAGCTGATGACAATAAATGTAAATAAATTTAAATAAATTTAAATAAGAGATATGATTTAAATAAATTGATGAATTGCAACTTAAATTAATGAATTGAACAATTTAAATGGATGGATTGAGATAATTTAATTTAAATAAGATAATGAAATGAGAGTGTGTGGATGATTGAATAATCTAATGAATTGATGAATATAATATTTATTTAAATGATCTGATCGTGATTAATTAATTAATTATTCTGACTTGAATATAACGAATAATGGGATGAGAACTGATGTGAGAAACATTTATTTTTTGACATCATAATGATGGTGATGACCGATGAATAGTGAAGTTTTCTTTGATTCACAACCAAGTAATGATCAGCAATAGTGTAAATATGGTGTATAAATTAATTGTTAAATTTTAAGGGGTAATTGTTGGGATTTCCAACATTGATTAATGCCATTTACGCCATCAAAATGAGTAAATAATTAAATATATGTGTTTTTAGGGTATTTTGTGTTGGACAGATTCATATTTCTTGACATCCACATTACTGATGTTAAATTAACGAAAAGTTAGGTCTCAGGGATCACGAAATGTCAGTGACGCAAAGACATAGTTCTACGGTGGCCCTAAGAACTCAAGCGAACTTTAGTAATCTTAATTTTTTTTATGTGGATGAAAAATAATTTGAAATAGCACAGAGATGGTTCGATTTTTGAGGACTATAACAACATAACGTTTACATTCGACCATACTCTTAGGCAGGGTTTGTGCTTCTTTTTCTGTCTGAATGATTAAGTTTAAATAAATTGTATCTTAGTTGTGATCTGATGATGATTTTGTTTTCCCAATCCTTTCCGTTGTCTCAATTAAGGCTTAATCAGGAAGGATGTGGTTTGCTAGGGGTTCAGTTGATGGCGCCCATTTCTATTTGCTATTATGATTAAATTTAAGCCCGTAACGACCCTAGAGATACTTTATCTCGTGTTACCCTCTGCTTTTGTGATATTTCAACTGAATTTCCGACACATTCCTTATTTTATTTCATGTTCATTTAACTCCACTCTGGCCTGGGAAGCCAGATATGCGATGTAATGGCAGATGGGTCATCGCATACCTCGGATGAACGGGTGCAGAAGAGGGAGAATTGGCTTTTCCCACATGTGGGGCTTCGATTTTGTTTATTCTATGGGAACACATCAGATTGAGGTTACGAGGAGGTTGATCTCTATTTCATTTAATGGTGTTATAAAATTTATTGAACCTGGTCAGACAATATACTTGTATGCCCATTCCAGTGATCATGTTAATCATATTAGTGTTATATCATGTTTAATTATATGTCATTAGCCTACTTTCGATTTTTGCAAAAAATGAAAGTAGACTTATGAGATCAACACAGGGCGAAAAAAGTGTGTCTGTCTGTGTGTGTGTATGTGTGTGTGAGTCTGTGTGTGTGTGTGTGTGTATGTGTGTGTGTGAGTCTGTGTGTGTGTGTGTGTCTGTGTGTGTGTGAGTGTGTGTACTCTGAATGTCTGTCCCCCCCTATCAATTCGAACACGGTGAAACCGAATTGAACGAAATTTGGTACAGAGGTAGCACTAGTAAAGGACACCTCAGTGTCATACTTTATATCGCCGCCATCTTTACCAAAACAGAATGGCGGCCACTCAAATGTTCAAAACGTAAAATCAAATTACGGCTAAACTAATCATCCGATCTCTACCAAATTTGGTGACAACATACCTTTATATAGGACGCGTCTTTCACCCAAAATTCAAGGTCATCGGCCATGCCATTTCAGGATGGCGGCCGTGTGAATTATGCAACCATTTTAATAAATAGCTTAAGACCCACCAATTCCGATTATCGCGCCTAGGGGGGTTTAAGCTATCCTGAAGGTCGTGATCCGTTATTTATTATAATTTAATATTATAATATTATACAGTATGAGTGGCTTAAAAGAGCTGAGCCGTTTGTGTCACACGACAAGATGGCAGCTGTCCTCATGTGCCTGTCTTATATTTCAGTAGTTTTAGTATGTTGTATGTGATATACCGTACTGATACAATAATATAAACTTTGTATGAAATGATCTTTAATGAAGATGTACTGCAGTGAAGAAATCGTTTATTTAAAGTCATTATTTGCCAACAGTTTGTATCTAATATGTCAGTTAAGAACACCTGACGTCATGGATACGGTTAGCTCTGGGCTAGCATGTTAGTCTGACACGCAGTTGACTGGGGATCGAATACTGCTACAGTTAGGTTTTTTTTTCTTGAATTCTTTTACAAATGATGTGCACGAGCTTTTCCCACAGATACTGAATAAAATGTCATTTAGCTCAAAGGAGAGGATAAAGTATACATTCGTATATTAATAAAATCACAGTCCCAGCATCGCACATAAACAGAAGACATTAGAAAAAGGAGAATAGAAGAACTAGATACACGTTGTCATTAACCACAGCCTTCTTAATGCCTCTGTACGGTGCTGTCCTCTTGTGGGTTATGTGGGTAATATTGTTCCAAACATAACGCTGTGTAAATGCCTGAGCTGGCCTCCTGAAGTATGGCAATTTTGTAATACTGGTAGTTCAACTATTAGCCACGATCGCGCTCCGAATACCTTTAAACACTGCCAGCTGGATCGCCTCCCTCTTGGCTACTTTAAACTGCCTACTCATTCAACACCCATAGAACACTGCCATCGTAGTACATTACGATGGCAGTGCATAGGCGTACAAGATAAATATTAATTCACTGATAGGTCGCAGCACCACCTACTGTGATTGGGGCGGAAGATGATTGGGGCGGAAGATTCTTAATTTTGCAGGCTGGCTTAATATATAGATTAACGGACGTGAATGCATTACAATAAGTTAGTAGTTTTGTTATTCAATCATCATAAAGTATATAATATTGATCTTGACACTTACTGGCTTATTATCAATATAAAAGAAAACAAACAATACATTGTGGTTGGGGTGATTGTTTTAGGGATGAGGACAAAGAGTCATAAAGATACCCATACATTTAGGAGAAAGTAGGCTATATGTTCTTTGCTGAACATCTTGTTTTTCTTATACCCGAGTGTAGTTAGGAATTGAAACATTGTGATGTTTTGCTATCCAACGTCTCTGAATTAAAACGTTTAGTTGGAAATTATAGTTATGTCAGCGGACGATTTGGCTAAAGTATTAGAGGATTTGCAGAGTAATATGTCCGGCATTGTGGCAAATATTACTAGAATGGAATCGGAAGTCAAAGAACAGATAAATGATTCAGAAGCTAGGTTACACGCTAGATGCGAAGAAAATGTAAAATGCCAGTAATGAAGGTAATTTGAAAGATAGTTTAAAGTCATTGGAAGAAAGATTACAGTCCACTAATGAAGGTAATTTGAAAGATAGTTTAAAGTCATTAGAAGAGACATTGCAGAGTAGTACTGAAACTAATTTAAAAGCTAGTGAGGCTAATTTAAATGATAATTTTAAATTGTTAGAAACCAGATTACAAGCTCGTAGTGAAGAAAGTAACACAGAGTTGAAAAATAATTTAACGAGTTTGGAAAATAGATTAACGTTACAAAATGATGAAATATTAAAGGCTTTACAATCAGATATAAAGGCAGTAGAATTGAAAGGAGAGAAGAATTTGCACATGTTAAGGAAAAACATTCTAGAGTTAGGAAACAAAGGTGCAGAAAATATTCTTAATCTGAGAACAGATGTTATGTCTATTCAGAAAGATATTAAATCAGATGTATCGAAATTACGATTCGACATAGATGGTTTAGTAACAGATGTAGGCAAAATACAAGAATGGTCTACCGAAGTATCTTTCGAATCCAAGATTAGGTAATGAAATTAAAAGTTTGAAATCAGTAATAGGGACAGTCAAAGAGGAAGTCTTAGGAGAGGTTAATTCTAATTTGAAATCCTTCGAAAACCAATTTCAGGCGGACATTAAGAAAATTGATAATGACATAGATCATAAAGTTAATGAAAACTTAGCATTGTTTAAAAATAGAGTCGGTGCAATAGTGGAAGAACGGTATAGTGAGGTCGATGCCGAAGCAAAAGAAAAGCGTTCAGGGATGGAAGAGAAATTAATCGCATGTATGGCGAATTTGGAAACGAGATTCACTGAGAATAAAGAAACGATGAAAACAGATTCAGCTCAGTTCAGGACAGATGTAGATCAATTGAAGGAACAGGTCGCATCAGTTAAGACAACATGCGAAGATAAGATAGATAAATTGAAGAACGATTTGGAAGAGAGTAACAGAATGCAGACTGTTATTTCATTAGACAATTTGGAAACCAAAGACAAGATAGTGGAAAAGCGAACGGAAGATAGAATGACTAAACTGGAGTCAATAATAAATAATTTCACAAGTCAAGACGTAACAACGGGGGCTGCATCGATGAATCAAACACCGATAGGTCGTAATATGAATAGTCAAGAGGTGAGCACAGGAGAGGATAGTCAAATGCAACAAAACGTTACTTTTGAAAGGACTAGTTCAACCCCTCAAGGTAATTCTAATCAGACTATAAACACTTCTAATACGAATGAACGATACTCAAGTCCGGTGACCATCATCAGAAATCTTGATGATAAACCAAGAAAATTTTCTGGGAATACAGGAGTCACACCAGTCGAATTTTTGAGAGATATCCGAGATTACATGGCGGAACATCGGGTAGCTAAGGAAAGAGAACTAAGGGTAGTCGAAAGCGCCTTAGATGGGCCAGCTTTGATGCGGTTTCGCGCGTTTAGAAGCAACTTGGCGAACCTGGAACAATTTGCCATAGCATTTTTACGACGATTCACGAGTGCAGAAGATCAGTTAAACGTGAGAGCAGAAATGTACTCAAAACGTTACTCTATGTCACATCCAACACATTATGCAAATTATTTTACATCTCAGTTAGCTAAATTGCAATTTTTGATTCCTCCATTGCCAGAAGACGAACTGTTACAAGCAATAGCAAGGCAGTTGCCAGTAGAAGTCCAAAGATCACTCATAGTATCGGGAGCGAATACACTTGAACATTACGACGATATCCTACGCAGATTGGATTACACAAGCGCTCAGATGACACCTAGGAATTCGAGAAATGAAAATCGGAACACGCAAGAAGTGAATGCGGTAGTTGTCGATAATGCAGCACAGACAGATAGGAGAGATTCATGGGGGAATAGAAGAAACGAAGAGAACAGAGGAAATATTCATAACGTCCGTGGGAATTGCAGATATCAAGGACCGTATGAAAGGCCGTATGAACGAGATCCAAGAGATGGTAGATACAGGAACTACAATCAAAATTCCAGATATCAGAACCGGAACGGATACAATAACCGATATCGAGGCAGATATAATCAGAATCAGAATCAGCAGTCCAATCAAACCAATAGACAAGGCAATAATAATCGGAATGATCGGAATAAAAGACGACAAGAAAGTCAAGAGTACGGGAGAACAAGGTGAGAGGATAGACATCCTAGTGCACCATCCGAAGAGTTAATTCGAGATGTCGATAGGGCAAGCACGAGTGGTGCAGGAAAAAAAACCACAAATTAACGCCGAATCAACATGCTAGTCATCGGGAACCCATCATCATTGTCGAAACATACCAGGTTAAAGTTGAAGATTTAATTGAAGAAGAAGATATAGTCCACTGGGGGAATCGACATGAATTGCCAGTTATTAGTGTGGAAGTCATGGGGAAAGAAATAAAGACATTACTAGATACAGGGGCGATGGTGAGCTTGATATCCATAGGCTGCCTTGAAGAATTGAAATTGTCAGGAGATGTTACGATGTTGCCAACTGTTGTTAGCAAGATTCAAGAAGAGCATAAAATGTAAAAGTCAGGTACTTTTGGATATTGGAGTTGAAACCAGATATTTTGAGCAAATGTTCCTAGTTGTAGGTCAACTATATTTTGATATGATCATAGGAGTGGATTTCTTAAGTGAGAGTGGCCTGATCATAGATATGCAGAGTAGGCGCATGTATTTTCAGGAAGAGGACACTGAAAATCAGGAATCCGAGATGACATTCTTCAGAGAGAATATATTGGATGAGATTGTATATAACATTGAAAGGTCTATCGAGAGTAAAGCTGATATGGAGAGTAAGATGAATCCGGAAATACAGGAGCAATTTGATCAAGCAATTTCGGAATACGAGGACATATTTAACGATAAACCAGGACTCATAAAGAATTTTACTTATAGCATCAAGTTGATGGATGACAAGCCATATCAGAAGAATTTATATCCCATACCAGACAAATGGAAATAAGTCGGTACGATGATAAGCGATATGGAGAGAGATGGAATTATTAAGAAGATGCCAACTGCTTATTTGAATCCTTCAGCTGTTGTCAAGAAGCCTAATGTTAAGCTGAGTATATGCCTAGATGCTAGAGCCCTTAATGAGAGAGTTCTTCCTGAACAGGACAGACCACCTGTTATTCGTGAACTGTTGCGCAGATTCAGAGGAAAGAATTTCTTTCCTACTATTGATCTGACTAGCTCCTATTATCATATACAACTAGCAGAAGACTGCAAACAATATACGGGATTCCTATTTGACCATAAAACCTATGTTTTTAATCGTTTACCTTTTGGAGTAAAGAATAGTGGTCCGGTGATAATCCAAGCACTAGATGAGAATTTATCAGATGCAGTTAAAGAACGTGTAGTGAGCTATATAGATGACCTGATTATAGCATCTGAAACAGCTGAAGAGCATATCAGGCACCTTAGAATGCTTTTTGAAGATCTCCGGAGGACGAATTTTAAGGTGAATTTCGACAAATGTCAGTTCTTTTATGGGGAAATCGAATTTCTTGGTCATAAAATCGATGGAGATGGATACAGGCCCAATCCAAAGTAGATAATAGCTATTTCGGAATTTCCGACCCCAAGAAAGCTTAAAGAAGTTCGGCAGTTTCTAAGAATGTGTCAGTTCTTTTCAACACATTGTCCTGAATATACCGAAACGATGGCACCTCTGCAGGATTTGCTAAGGAAAGGAAATCGATGGAAATGGGACGACAAATGTAATCAAGCATTTTTGGCAGCCAAGAATATGTTAGTCCAGAATGTTAAACTCGAATATCCAGACTTTGCTAGAAGATTTTTTGTGGAGACAGACGCATCCAAGATAGGCATCAGTGGCATCCTATATCAGATGGATGATGCAAACAGACACATATATTTGGCTTTCACCAGTCGCAAACTCAGGAATTGTGAAAGGAATTATTATGCAACGGAGTAAGAGGCCTGAGCAGGGGTTCATGCTCTTAAAACGTGGAAGAAGGTATTATTTGGGCATGACATAACGGTGATCACAGATCATAAAGCCCTCCAATTTATTATGAAGACGGACTTAGCAAGCGACCGTATCACTAGATGGGCACTTATCTTACAACAATTTAACCCAACCATTGCGCATAGACCTGGGAAATTAAATCTGTTGGCAGATGTGTTGAGTAGAAACCCTTGTGAAGAGGTAACTGTCGACCACATAGATCTTGTTCAAGAGGACCAAGGAACTCTGAAGAAGTTGAAAATGTTAGCACAAACTCAGAAGATATACACACCTTTGCGAAGGATTTACCGTTTCTTAACACGCAGGATGGATAACGCCGATTCAGATTTTAGAAGAACGGAGATAGAAGCTAGAAAGTATCACATGATGGGAGGTATAATATGTCAATATATCGATCAAAATCACACCAAGCTTAGAGTTGTGATCCCACCCAAGCTTGTCAAACCAGTTATTTGGATGATACATCGAACCGCAGCTCATGTAGGTGTAGACAAAACTCTGGCTCTTGCCCAAGAAACTTTTGTTTGGACGCAATTGGGACAAACGATCCGCGACGTCATAAAGACCTGTGTCAGTTGTCAGCGAAGCAAATATTCATCTAAACTAATGAAGGAAGTTCCTAGACCGATATTACCTAGCAAGTCGAGAGGACTTTTTGCTACGGACATTTTTGGTCCGATTCCTCGTTCGACGAGAGGAAACCAGTTTGTTTTGGTTACTGTAGACGTATTCTCTAAATACGTATCTCTGTGTCCAATTCAGAAAGCTACGTCCAAGTATGTGATCAACCGATTGGAGAAGACAGTAATTCCAAGTATGGGTAAACCCGAAACTTTGTTAAGTGACCATGGATCACAATTCACCAGTATGGAATTTTCAACTGCTATGGAACGTTTGGGAATAAGCCATGTATTTAATTCTGTACGTTATCCAGAGGAAACCCCGGCCGAGAGAATTATGCCAGAGATCAGTATGATGTGTCGTTTATACGTTTCGAGACAACACCACCGATGGATGGAAGTCATACCCAACATTAGTCAATGCTTAAATTCTACCATACATAAAAGTACAGGACAGGTTCCGTCCGTGATTTATCATGGGATGAAACCTAATAGACCAAGGGACCGAATAGTGAAGGCACCAGTAGATCCGGAACCTACCCAAGAAAGAAGAGTCGAGATGGCAGGAGAAAGACTCAGGGGACAGGCAGAGAAGAGAGCCAGGAGGCATGCAGGAAGAAGGTTTCATGAACCACTTCAGGAAAATGACGAGGTGCTGATCAGGAAGCCAGTCACATCGAATCTTCAACAGAGGATATACCACAAATTTGCGCCATTGTACGCCGGTCCATTCCGAATTTATGAAGCATACAGAAATAACAGCTATAAGATTGCTAGAATCGACACGAATGAAGTTGTTGGAACTTTCAACGCAGGCAGCATTAGGAAGTATCATTACGCTTAGGAAGAGGATGGTTGCATAGCTAACGTGTACATAATATGTTGTATATAGAGAATGCATGAGAGTATTTTTTTTCTCAAGACTGATAAAAAAGATGTACGGGAGAGATGTACCCGATACCTAGTTGAGGCTATCGGCTACGGCAGTTGTGATCGAGCCATAGTTGAGATTTGTGGGCAAGGAGAAAAGATAGCGCTCAGATCGAGTCAGAAGAATGGTAGGAAATGACGTAGGAGGCCAAGGGAGATGGAACCACTACCCCTCAAACATAACGAATTATGGGAGAAATACTGGATGATTATAAAGATTAATTTGGAATAAAATCTTATCTAACCTCAGAAGGGAAGGAAATATCACGAAATCTTATTGACAATAACTTGAAGAAAGGTAGACAACTCCTTAAGTTATGTTATGACTTTATAGCTGAAGATAGTGTGGTCGAGGTTAGATCTGTGACGCCAGACAGCGGAAGGAAGGAGGAAGTCACGAGGTAGGTCGAGGCGAGATGGCCGAGTGCAGTGACACTAGCGAAGAGAAGTATTCCAGCAGTCCAGTTGAGTGGATCAAGTTGTGCTATAACAGAACAGTTTATAAGGCAGTGCAATACGGAGAGTTACGTGCAGGAGGGAGTCGCTAGGCGGAGCCTGCAATGCAGTATCAGGAGTTCGGTTTTGGAGCACATGCTGTCCGTAGGGCAAGTCATGCAAGCCGTTAACTTTAGCAAGGAAGCCGGTGTTTAGACACATGTTATTTCAACATCGCAGTCGTATTCACGTGGAACAGCAATGCTTTTTTCAAGCCTACAATTTACCGAAGCAATACGCAGTATTACACTCGGATTGAGAAACATTATTTAAGCTACATTCTCAATGTATAACAGCACAGCGAAGCAGTATAATGAGGCCAGTATTTAACCTCATATTACACATGGACAGTGAAGCGAAACGTGTCGAGCTGTGCGCGACATTTTGTTACCATGCGATAGTCAACGAGTTGAACATTACTCTGACATTTTGTCAAATTTGAGATGTTAGGACTTGTATTTCAACAGTCCAATTGTGCAGTCCAGTTACAGTTATACACCTTTTATTATGGACATTCAGATGGACTTGAATTTATTTCAGCAGTATTACAGCATATATCATAATGCATTTGAACCGAAATATTTAAGGTGACCATGGGGCCGTTCCATCATTACTGCTTTTGGCAAGTTAAAATATGTAAGCGTATGCACTTTGTGAATAGTGGCACGTGCAGTATAATAGTTACACGTCATGAACAGTTATGAAATATCTTCATTACGAACACAGATACAGGGTGTCTGACAAATCAGTACACTTTTGAAGCTACATTATTTTTCTACCAGTGCAATTCAGCCGCTGTGAAGACTAACATTATTATCGAATGCCAACCGAATAGTTTATGGAACAGTGGCGTGACATATTCGAAGAGAGTATGGGGTACTCTGTGTTTTTGAACTTTTGTGGAGGATTTTGGACAATATCCATGATGGATAATCTTCAGTTCATCATGTCGTGCTAGGCGGATACGGAGCCGTGATGGCAGCTCAGAGCGATGGATTCGGTTCCTAACGAAGAGGATAAATATGACATCAAATTCACTTGGATGGAGTCAGGTGTTAGTTCAGTGGGTGATACAGCGTTTTCGTCGATCTAGCGAGAAATCTGTGACACACAATTGGATTACGGTACCGACGATCTTTGAATTCTATTAAGATCTGGAATATGAAGGTATTGTAAGAGTTATGGCATTACTGATATGATTTTTCATGAACACTGGGCATACTCGTATATATATTTTTGGTAGGAGTGCTACTATTATTTTTTCGACATGGCTTAAATATTGTATCGCTCCATTTGCTAAAATATGGTGTTACCATATGATATGGCAAGCACATTTATCCAACGTTCTCACCATTGGTTGACTTTATTAGACAGGATTTTGGTCTTTATATTTTTCTGTGGGGATAGTATTTCTTGATTATGGATATTTTTAGCGAGTGTTTCAAACTCGTGATCTGCAATTGGATAATTAGAATTTTTCGTCAGTTCATTGCATACTAGCGAGTATGTATAATTCATCAACAGGGATTTTTTTTTGATTGTTTGGTGATATTAAATGTTATTCTCTCAAATGAATGCATATGGCTTTTATGTGACAAATAGAGTCAAATGAGGGTCTCATTTTATCATCCGAGTGTAATTATGATCGTAAGCGGTTTAAACGATAAACTACCAGTCACATATTAGTTGAATTTTGTTAAATAAATTAAAAATAAATGTCAGCAGGGTTACACTTTGTAATTCTTGTTTTGTCAATCCAATAGTTTGTTGCAATATTCATTTGAGGGTATATTCATTTAATAGTTAATACTTTTGATACTCTTTGTGAGTGATTTGATACCTTTGAGAAGGATTTCAAGTAATTGAATCTTGTAAGATGAGTTATTTATTGTCAGAATTTATTTTGAGGCAGATTATTATTAGATATTTTTGATGTGAGGTGATATAACACATTGGTGTTTTTTTAAGTAAATCTTGAGGATCTTAAGAGAATTTATGCTCTGAATTAAACCAGATCGTGAATTGGATTACGATTACAAAGGTAATTTTCCTATTGTTTAAGAAGTTGTCAAGATATGACAAGATTAATTACAGTTCTTGTAGATTGTGTGCGTTAATCATCTGAAGCCAGTTATATTTTTTTGTGGATTATGCAACGTGATTATGTGAAGTATTTTTGAAAGGTGTTTTTGAGGTTGACAGGTGAAAGTTGGCAATATTGCCAATGATAATTTTGAGGCAGACATGATGTTGTTGAACCCAGTCTAGCATATTTTTGAGATTCATGCTGTGTGCTGAATAATTGTGGTGTTATATGGAATAATTATGGTATTCAAATGTGATATTTGACAAAGTGAGATTAAGTGGTGAAGGTTTGGATAGTGAGACCCAATTAAATAAATTGATAGTTGAATAAATTAACTGAATTAGAAAAATTAATATGTGATTAAACAGCTGATGAATAAATGAATTAAAAGGTGATAATTAATTAAAGGAGCTGATGACAATAAATTTAAATAAATTTAAATAAGAGATATGATTTAAATAAATTGATGAATTGCAACTTAAATTAATGAATTGAACAATTTAAATGAATGGATTGAGATAATTTAATTTAAATGAGATAATGAAATGAGAGTGTGTGGATGATTGAATAATCTATTGAATTGATGAATATAATATTTATTTAAATGATCTGATGGTAATTAATTAATTATTCTCACTTGAATATAACGAATAATGGGATGAGAACTGATGTGAGAAACATTTATTTTTTTGACATGATAATGATGGTGATGACCGATGAATAGTGAAGTTTTCTTTGATTCACAACCAAGTAATGATCGGCAATAGTATAAGTATGGTGTATAAATTAATTGTTTAATTTTCTGGAGAAATTGTTGGGATTTCTAACACTGATTAATGCCATTTAGCCATAGAAATGAGTGAATAATTAAATATATGTGTTTTTAGAGTATTTTGTGTTAGACAGATTCATATTTCTTGACATCCACATTACTGATGTTAAATTAACGAAAAGTTGGGTCTCAGGGATCACGAAATGTCAGTGACGCAAAGACATAGTGCTACGGTGGCACTAAGAACTCAAGCGAACTTTAGTAATCTTTACTTTTTTATGTGGATGAAAAATAATTTGAAATAGCACAGAGATGGTTCGATTTTTGAGGACTATAACAACATAACGTTTACATTCGACCATACTCTTAGGCAGGGTTTGTGTTTCTTTTTCTGTCTGACTGATTAAGTTTAAATAAATTTTGTTTTATCTTAGTTGTCATCTGATGATGATGTTGTTTTCCCAATCCTTTCCTTTGTCTCAATTAAGGCTTAACCAGGAAGGATATGGTTTGCTAGGGGCTCAGTTGATGGCGCCCATTTCTATTTGCTATTATGATTAAATTTAAGCCCGTAACGACCCTAGAGATACTTTATCTCGTGTTACCCTCTGCTTTTGTGATATTTCAACTGAATTTCCGACACATTCCTTATTTTATTTCATGTTCATTTAACTCCACTGTGGCCTGGGAAGCCTGGTATGCGATGTAATGGCAGATGGGTCATCGCATACCTCGGATGAATGGGTGCAATACCTTTATGGAGGGAGCCTCCTTTGACCATTCTAATAGGTCATTAGCCTAATAGTTTGCGGATGGCGGCCATCTTTGTGTCAAAATCGATTCCCCCTATTAATTTGAACACGGTGAAACCGAATGGAACAAAATTTGGTACAGAGGTAGCACTAGCAAAGGGCACCTCAGTGTCATGTTTTATATCGCCGCCATCTTGACGGAAACGTAATGGCGGCCACACAAATGTTCAAAGCTTAAATCAAATTACGATTAACCTAATCATCCGGTCTCTACCAAATTTAGCAACAACATACCTTTATGGAGGGAGCATCCTTTGACCAAACTAATAGGTCATTAGCCTAATATTTTGCGGATGGTGGCCATCTTTGTGTGAAAATCGATTCCCCCTATCAATTCGAACACGGTGAAACCGAATGGAACGAAATTTGGTACAGAGGTAGCACTAGTAAAGGGCACCTCAGTGTCATGTTTTATATCACCGCCATCTTGACGGAAACGTAATCGCGACCACCCAAATGATAAAAGCTAAAATGTAATTACGACCAACCTAATAATCTAGTCTTCACCAAATTTTGCATCAACATATCTTTATGTGGGAAGCATATTCTTACCAAACTACAAGATCATCAGCCCAATAGTTTGCAGATGGTGGACAACTATGTGTGCAAATCGATTACCCTATCAATTCAAACACGGTGAAACCGAATTGAACGAAATTTGGTACAGAGGTAGCCCTAGCAAAGGGCACCTCAGTGTCATGTTTTATATCGCCACCATCTTGACGGAAACGGAATGACGGCCAGCCAAATGTTAAAAGCTTAAATCAAATTACGACTATCCTAATAATTTGATCTCTACCAGATTTTGCAACAACATGCCTTTTTGTGGAAAGCATCTTATGACTGACTGCAAGGTCATCAGCCCAATAGTTTGCAAATAGCGGTCATGTATGTGTGCAAATCCATTCCCCATATCAATTCAAACACGGTGAAACCGAATTGAATGAAATTTTTTACGGAGGTAGCACTAGCAAAGGGCACCTCATATTCATGTTTAATATCCCTATAGCACGTTGTATTTCAACAAGCTACTACAACCAGCATTCAATCCTACTCCTTGAAAATGAAAAAGATATATAACAATACCCATGCATTTAGGAGAAAGTATGCTATATGTTCTTTACTGAACATCTAGTTGCTTCTTGGTTAGAAGACTGTCTGTCTGGACGAAAAATAATGCTTGCGCTACAAGAAAGATAGTCTGGGGTTAGGTTTGTGTTTTTATCTAAAGCCTTATTTCATGTTCACCACTTTCGGACCAAGCAGCAAAAGCAGTGCCAAACAATAGCCTAATTATAAATTGTTCAACTCCTGTATCTTAGTCACATTACCTATTACTGGATTGTGACCCTATTCCCTCGCGTATGTTCCGCTCTCACAAGATAAATATCTCAGCTCTCCACAGAAAATTGTTTTGTGAAGGTATCTCTTCATCCCATCTGCTAGAGAGTGTAACTTCGTAGCGCATGCGCATTGTCAAAGCTACGGACTCAGTCTAAAATCTTGCTATCCATTCTGTGAAACTTTTTCCAATATTTTTGTCAGAAACTTGAGGAGCAGATGCCTATGGCAACAATCGTCATCATATTGGATTAAATATAGTAGCTATTCAGATAACTGAGCAATGCATTCATCATAACAATATAACCTCATAGAAGAGAACTCTTACCTAAGCTGATGGGAGGCTGTGAATCTGCAGTGATAGTTCAAAGAGGTGCCACCCCATCAAACCTTGCCATTTCCTCTTCGGTGAGAGCGTTCTCACTAAATATAGTTAAGTAATTTATAGATGTTCGTCCCATAAATACCGTGGCTCAAAGAAGTCATGGCAAGGTTAACCGTCAAGTACCCAGGAATGGTCTGCCAGATCGCTCACGTTGGTAACAGTAATAGTTACTCTCATTTGCTGCGACCTTGAGCAGCGTAGGTTTCAGTAATCTATTATTGCAGCTTACGCATGTGTTCGAAGACATCAGTTTATATCCAGTTGTTACGCTGAGTGGTGTGCAATATTTCTAAACTCTCAGGCGGTCTGCCTGACCATACCTGGGTACTACTGTTGCGAAATGACTTCCCCAGCCGGAAGCTCACGTAAAGTGATTACCGCTGATTAACATTTCCAAAGTATCATTGCTGAATGGTTTGAGGATGAGAATGGTAGTGATGGTGAAACGGACTGTGATGAAGGATTTTCAATTGAATCCAACCGTATCTTATACTCCTTTCTCCAGACTTGAACTCATGGAAGCACTAGCGAAAGCTCTGGTATTCCACTTATGGAAGACAGGGCTTTAAACACTAAACTCACCCAAGAAATCAGGATCTGTATTACAAAGATTTTGGGTGTAAAGAAGCACTGCAATTGAAGAGAAACTGCAAAAGAGGACAACTTGCCACACGTGCATTCCAAGCAAGAAATGGAAAATTGCTTACATGAGGCATTTTTGCCAAAATCCCATTTGTTTGCAATTTGCCAATAAAAAAATCTGCGAATATTGCTGTGATTAGCTCAAAACAACAGAGAATGAGAATGTGAGTTTTATTTGTGGGTAATAATTGCAAATCTTGAGTCCGACCCATTGACTATAACAATAAACTATGCTAAAAACTGCTTGTAATTTTTGCTTTGTTTGCTGTTTTTCATTGTATTTTCATGCTAGTGTACTAGTTGTGTCCTTCGCTTCGCATGTATATAGATAGTGACAAATGTTCTCTTATATTGTTCCCATAATATTCGAATTCGCTATCTAAGGCAGTTTTTAAAGACATTTTGTTTTCCATGTAATAAATACCAACAGCATTGCATGGGATTTTTGTTTTATGTCAACGCTGTTTAGATATATATGACGTCACAGAATCTACAGTTTAATTTTGAAACCTCTGTATCAATTCAACTCTTCATGATGTAGAAAAATAAAGAGAGGTCTGTCAGACCAGACCTGAGTATGTAGCCTACGTTCTATTATTGCACCTGGGTTACTGAGGGTTAACGCAGTAGAGATAGCTTCTCTGAGGGAGTAACAGCAGATGAGGATTGCCACAATTCTGGACCCATATCTGCCAACTACGAAATATAAAAATAATAATTATGGAAAATATGCACATTTTCATAAATCCTTGATCCCTACCTGTCAGTTATTATACGTTATTCCGTAAATATGGTAGGCTATTGCATATTGCCATAATATATTATATCAAGTCGTTGAGGAATTCGATACCAAATGAAGGTAAGGAAGAACAGGAAACTTTTCTTGCGAAATATGAGAATATACCGGTATTGAAAGATTATATAATTTGCCACTTACCTTGTAGTATCGCTAGTAAATCTTTTAATTGCCGCATATGTCGTCAGATTATCAATGTATGCTTGGAATTTCACCTTTCCGCTGTGACAAATAGCCTAATTACAGTAGAAATAATATTAATGATAGTCTAATAATAATGATAAATTTTAATAATCTGATACGTAGCACAAACAAATCATCCAAATCACGACACAAACCCTTTGGTTAGTGCCAACAGGCCAACAGCTCAATGAACACGGTTAGAGGAAATTTAGTTCTCGTTTGTTGGTATGAATCCCCGCCTTTATAGGGCTCTCCACGCTCCCTATTTGCTGTCGTCCACCTGGTTTACACTATGGAGCCTGGTAACCAGACACTGAAGAAGATCATGTGTGAATGTTACCGTTGGAAGTCGTACGATTATTATCCTGTGGTTTCCAGACAAATCCACGGCCGGTACATTCTAACAGGTCACTTATTCAACATAGTTAATACTTGCAAACATTTTCCCGGTGTATCAAAAATTTGCATAGACAACACTGAAAGTATGGCTTCAAATTTTAGATGTGTTTCTAGTCCCATCCTCTGTCGGGATATCGGCATCAGCGGTAGTTTTTCCAACCGAACCTCTTTTTATGTGCTGAGCAGACGTCGGCAAAGGCAACCGGCCGACCTTTTGCATTTAAGTCGTGCCCTGTGTCAACGTGATGACAATATAAAGTATACATAAAAGCACGAACTACTACTGTATACTAATAATGAATCAAATTTCCATTTTCATCATCCAAATTTATAAAATGCCTGTACGTTTCTACTCAAAAAACGTATGTGCTAACTGTACTCTATCTGTGAAGATATGCTTCAAAAATAGAAAGATATTCAAAGATATCTAAAATCTACTTTTCATATGTCAATCATAAAACTGTGTTTCTTGCTAGGAAATGTCAAATAATATGCTATGTATTTGTCCTGAATTCCTTTGTGAGTATAAAAATAAAGATCGCCTTGAAGCCATATTTCAGTGTAGCCTTAGTAACAATTAATATTGTATCTTTCAGTCGATCAACATAAGAATCATTCCAATTACAGGAATATGTAAAAAAAAACTGAAATAAATTACAACGGATTAAGATTTATATATATTATTGAGTACTATTGGAGAAGAAAACTCAGGGACAAGATGTGTTGTTCGACAATCGAGCATCATCAGATCCAAATATACAAGACAAATAGCTCTACAAAACAACATCAAACCTACAGTGACTGTCCTCTAAAAAACAAAATACAAAACACAAGAAAACGCGCCAGAAAACTTAGTAAGTGTGGTAATTATTACTGAAACATATTAAGGTAATAAGCTGAAAAAAGAACTAATGTTGCAAAACTTAGATATGACTATCCCATGAAAAAAATAGTATTCATTCCCCAAATAATCTATCTTCGTAAATTATAGATTCTCTCCGCTATGGATTAGCCTTTATGGTGCCAAGGGGCCGATGTATCGGCCGAGGGGGCATCTGCTAAAAATGCCACCGGCCGATTTTTCTAATTCTTTAGTGTTATTTCCAGTTACACAGCACTGAAACTGTTGTAACGAAGACAACGCGGGAACCATTCTTTCTCAGAATATATCGATAAGTTCAAGTTCCGTGAATAACTGCTTCTATAATAGGTATTCTCTGTACATGCTGCAGTGAGCTGACTACCCGCATGTGTTATCTTATGAAGGTGATGATCTAGCTTGGAGTTAAATAAGATACTGTATCTTTATTCAGGATGGTCATTTGGGATTTTTATGGATTACCGCGAGACGCTAGATTTGAAGAGAGCGCTGGTCAGTAGTTCGCTGGAGAACGTATAGATCGGACGAGGAAGAGACCCGTTGGGCTAGTGGCGAAGTAGAAGAAACTTATTGAAGAAAACTGAAATTTTACATTTTGGAAAGCTGAAATTGATGAAGAATTACTGGCTAGGTGTTTATGAAGTCACCAGAAGAAATTTCATGGAAATCGAACGAGGGACAACCGAGTTATGAGATTTGTATTGATCTTCACAGAGCGCTGAGAGCGAATACGTAATATTTTTGGGTGAGTCCAGTCGAAGGATGAGCCAGGGAGGTGATTTGAACAGCGGAGCCAGCAGCCTTCTACATCGGGCGCAGAAGAGTATCTAAGCGATCGCAGCCAAGCTGTGAGTTACAGTAGTTCAGTCTTCAACAGTCTGAAGTCAGTCTGAAGATCAGCAGTCATCAGTCTTGGTCAGTCTTCAGTCTTGCATCGTAATTGCAAACTATAACCTACTACGAATATTCAGCAGACGACATTTGAAATTCTATTGAAATATCAATCTGGAATTGTTCTCAAATATAAGTCTACGATCTAGGGCCATTTCTTTTATACAGATTGTGCAAGGGAATACATTTTACCCAGTTAGGAGAAATTAGTGGGGCCAATCTGCTTCGCGGATTCGGTTAGAGCATTCTCTATTACCAAACACAGGCTAGACGACGATATGGCATAGCGTATTGCGTGGAATAATATTCTTTACACATGGTAGATGAGCTTTAATAATAGGAATCTACGCATTTGGACACTCACAGATCGTAAGCGTATTGCCTATAAAACAAAGTGTTTTTGTCAAAGCTGCAATAATTGGTAAAATTCTGAAATCAACGGTGAAAATAATAACAAGTTCGAAAATGCGAAGTGAGTGGGGTAGGACCACTGTAATGGTTTTAGTAGCTCTAGCTACCATGTCAGATAGTCGCGGAAGTATTCGTGGACTATATCAGTTTATGAACGCGAACGCGAGTATGAACTGTTAAATACAGAGTAAGTAGGATGGATGCGGATTTGAGTGCTGAGGAAGATGACGGCGAGCGTGAATGGGGAAACAAGCGACGTCATGCGTGCCAAGAAGCATGCCAAGAAACCCATCGAACCATGGAATTCAACCGAAGATTCATCACGTCGAAAACATCGGAGAAATTTGAGCTAAATCTGAACGTGTATTTTTGTAGCAAGAGAGATGCATTTGGAACATTTCTTTTCTTTAAATTATCAACATTATTAGTCATTAGAAACAGGTGTGAATCTTTTCACAAGTTAGGAAGAATTGCTTGATTTATGATAGACAGGATACCGATAGCCAACTGACAGGAGTATTAGGTCAACGATGATTTTTTTGAGTGGCAAGGAGATGTCCTATTAGTTTCGATTTTTCAAATTCACATTAGATAGAATTCTATTGCAGTTAAATTGAGTTCTGGACATTTCAAGTAATTGACCATAGGTCTAGTAGTATAAAAATTAATTACTGCATAAAATAATAATAATAATTAATTGAATGTTATAAACAATTTTTAAGGAACTAAAAAGAAATATTTATAATTCAGTATCTAAATTTGACATATTTTCCCACTATAAAACAGGATATTTTAAGGAATGAGGAAAAGTCAAAGCAATGTGTTATTTAATTGGCAGAGAAAATTGGATAGGAGTTATCCATTATACAAGTTTGAGATGTTGCACTTTAAGAAATGCACTTTAGGAGAAGAACAGGAACGGAATGTATTCCAACATAGATAACATGTATAAAATAGGGAAAACATTGTTAAAAAAGGAATAGGAAGGGTTAATCGACGGAATATTCATAAATATTTATAAGAAAAAATTGTTTTATCACTAACAGCTATGTGATGCTTGAATACATTTGTAGGACGTTGTCAGAGTGACAAAAATAACAATAAAGTGAAATACAAGTATATTAGTTGTTGTAGTTCAAGGGTATGCAGTGTACAGTGCTGGCATATACAAGATGATAAAAATAATGAGTTGTGTGGACACGATGCGTCGGCCACAGGGAGATAGTATCCCAATAAGAATGAATAATGTTGTAAGAAATGAAAGTGAATATTAAATTGTTAATAGTTAAAAGAAGGGTAAGACCGTGTAGTCGCCCCATATTTTTGCCTTATTCAATGGGCATCGGTAGAAATCTGTTTGTCATATTTGACCTATTTTACCTACGGACTATTTAAAGACGCCTGTTGAGCGAAGCGATTAAAATACCCTAGATTTGACTGAAACCCTACTGAATTCCTTGAAAGTATTGAAATAGTGAAATTAAAGAAGTTATCTAGAGAAATAGAAAATCATGTTTAAATAATGCATTGGAGTGCATCAAATCGAGATCACAGTGCCATAGTTAATGTTTATGTGCAATGAGGAATGAGAGATCTTGTTAGTTTAAATCTGCAGTGGAGAAATTATGAATCTTAATTGATGCAATACTAAGTTGCTTCGACAGTAAGCACTCTGATTTTGTGCTGTATGTACCCATTGATATGCGACAAGTGAGCTGTTAGTATGATGTACGCCGCTAGGTGGCAGCTGTGCCTAGTCAGACAGTGTGTGTAGTGGAGCGAACTCCCCTGGTGGTGATTTTGTACACTCGACTCCTCGTGGGACAGGAACTTCTTAATACGCAGTAATGTCTCCCCTAGTTGCGTTTTTGTTGAATGAGCATCGCTAATTATTGCTTCTTTAGTTTTGGACTTTAACATGGAAGGACATAATATGTAGCTGCTGGTTGGTTTGACGGAATACCAGTAGCCTGGAGCTACTTGGTAGTTCTATCTACTTCCTGATAGGTAACAGTAATGACATTCACAACAGAAAATCAGTTGGAGTAGTTTAAAGATACATTTTGGTTTGTAAAAGGCAATGCAGTTACGACTTGAAGCTCCGTGTGTACTTGGAAGGGAATATGACTAGTTACCGAACCTAATGTGGCTTGTCTGGTGGATGTGTGATTAGCTGAAAAGAAGTTCCTGATTATTATATTTTAATATGTAGATCATTCTACTTAACGGAATCTTCGATTAGTGGTCATAACTGATTTTAGACATGCATCGGTTATTTGTAATGATGTGTTTGTAAATATGTCGCTTGGTAATGGTTCGAGAAGGTAATGTAAAAAGGTCATTTACTTTTATGAGATATACGTTGTGGTATGTCGTAGGTTATCTGATTTATTTGGTCAACCCGTGAATCCCTACGTTAAGTTGGCTTGCATTTTGGTTAGGTGAATAGGAACTTTTAATACGTTGTTTCCTTGCACTTTGGTTAGGTGAATAGGGATTTTTAATACGCTGTTTCCTTCTAAATTTAACTTCTTTTCCCTTTTATCGTAGTATACCTCTGGGTCTGTTAATTTTATACTTTATGGTTTGGAGTTATTTGGTGAAGCTAGTTATGTGTTCCTCATCTGTCACCTTGGCAATGTTCATTTGTCTTTGTCAATGATAACCCTCAGTCAGCTGTTAGAAAAACAAGAGAGATCGTAGTCATAGATGGAAAGTTGAATTTTAATTTAGCTCCGTTTTACGATTCTTCTGAAAAGGAAATAATTGAGAATATGATGAGTTATTGTCTTATGACATTATCCAATTACTTCGTGGATATCAAAACGACATTGTAAGATTGATCATTTATCTTAAATGTGGAATTGCTGGTCCTGATAAATGTGTACCACTACTGTAGGTTTGGCCTACTAAATATTCGTATGAAAGCTATCAATTATGTATCTGAATATAATACTGAAAGTTAAAAGGTACAAATCGACGTTGCAAGAAGTAAGTAATTTATGTTCTATGTTAAGTCCCCATCTTTATAGTGCTTTTCTGATATATGTATTTTAAAATCTGTGAACTTGTAAGTGCTTATTTTGAGAATAGATGTTTATTATTGTCAATGTATCCAGTGTATTATTTCTGGGTACTGGGTTCTTTAACAGTTCTAAGCTAGACACCTCGGGTTCTTTATTATATGGGCTCAGTCCTTCTGCTTCCCCTTCATAATAAGTTATGGATGTGTCATTAATATTGCTGGGGAAAATAAAATGAACAATATTGGAAATTATAAATAAATATGATGAAATCGATACTGAATTAAATAATTAATAATTTGCGTTGGAAAATAAAATAATTAAATCAAATTATGGAATATGAAATAAATTAAATTTGTTAATAAATTGATTATTAAGAAGCAAAAATAATATAAAACAATCCTTAGGATTGGATAATTAATAATCAATTACGAGAATAAATTAATGTGTAATTAAAAATGTTGTTTATGTAGAATTTATTTATGAAAAATATGAGTAACTTGAAATCAAACGAAATTATATCACGAATGATATTTGAAAGATTTAATAATGAATGTATGATGAAAATTATTTGAAATTAGGGTTTTATTTAGAACAATATTAATATTTAAAAATGATGTTATTCAAATCTTGATATTGGAAAGAGATGAATCAGAAATTGAGAAATATTACAGCCAGGGATAATTCTTACCATATTTAACAACAGACCATCGAGATTTTTAGTTTGAGTTACAAAAAAATGAAAATAGAAATGGTGTGGATTAAAATGTTAAAAACTTCGGAAATCTATAAATTCGAAGATATTTATCTGGTTATGATAAATAAAATCTAATTCTGAGATAAGATCGAAGTCAAGATTATGAAAAATTGGCAATGAATGATATTTTGAAAAGTGATGTTGATTATTTTCGGAAGTGATTGTTAGATAACTGTGATAAAATGTAGCCCAAATATTCAAGCACAGGAGTCAGACGAACTGATTATTTATTCTGAACCACCTGATATTAATTAAACGTGTAAATATTGTGATAAATGATACCGGAATGAACCACTAAATTTTCTGGATACCGATGAGTGAAAACTACAATCCAAATAAGTTTGAGAAATACTACATGTGGGAAACATGATTGTTCCCAAGTGTTGATATTTTATGTTTGTTTATTGTGTGGGATTTTATTGATTTTTTGATTGAAATTCAACTTCACATTTAACTTAATTTTAAGATAAAAAGAAATATTATTTTATGAAATAGTGCTATTTTCCATTCTACTTTCTCTTGTCCATATTTGCATATTATCGAGATAAGTGAAGCCAGCATTTACTGTAGTTTGCACCCAGATAGACCATGATATGTTTGATCTCGTGCTGAACTCACTTCGATAATTAGCAGATTTGTTCGTTGGAATTCGGTCTAAACGGGCACAATACGAGCCCCTTTCAGCGAAGGGGGATAGAAATAAGGCTTTAGGACTGAGTGGGGTGTGTGAGAGTGAATTTCCAACTGATGGCGACGACTTTGATTTTAATGACGACAATCCACCTAATGCTGGAGGACTGTACACGGATATTTTTTGTAGAAATTGATCGTAATCGATACGTATTTGATTGAATTACTCCAGGCTTGGGAAATTATAAACAATTCAATAAGCAATGAACATGTATATCACAAATTATACTATTTGGATTGAGTAAGCTGTGAAATTTATATAAAAATTCCCAATTAATTTTCTAATACACATATGAAGCAAAATAGTAAATATTTAACATCTAGTATGTGAATAATATGTTAAACTGCTAGAAGAAAAAAATATCAACACAGTACCTTGAAAAATATGGGATGGAGATAATTTGTAACATTGTACTTTCACTAAGCTTGGCTTGGTAATTTTAGCATATTCACTCGTTAATTGCTTGGCATCAAAAGGGATAAATGTCTCTCATCAAATCTTACCCCTTTTGATGTCAAGCAATTAATTACCGCCTCTTCTGAATATATTTTAATAGGCACATGATACATGAAGAAGGTTTTTCACCGCTAAGGGTTAGCATATGTGCCTTGAAAACCCCCTTGATACAAAAATGGCTTCGCACATGCCACATTCGTATAGTTTCTCATCGCTATGGTTCTTACGTGCGTCTTGAAAGGCTTTCTGTTAACAAATTTAAATTTTGTTTTTGCAGCAATGCATTAACACATGTGCTTACAAATAACCTGCCTTCAAATATCCCTTATAAGCAAATTTGGCTTCGCATACGTCGCACAGCTATGGGTGAACGTGTATCTTCAAATGTTGGAGCAGATTCGGTTTGGCATATGCTAGTTTGGCTACTCTCCATTATGGGTTAACATGTGTCTCATCAAAACATACATTTGGGCAAATTTGGCTCGGCATGTGGTACAATATAATGACTTCTTAACACTATGGGTTAACAGGTGAAACTTCAAATTGTCTTTGTGGCAAAATTTGGCTTCGCATATGATACACATGAATGGTTTCTCACCACTATGTGATAACATATGAGTCATGAAGCTCCCATAAGAACGAAAGTGGGCATCGCATACATCACATATAAACTTTCTCCTACCACTATGGATCAGCAGGTTAGTCTTCAAATTTTGTTGAATTGTAAATTTCCTTTCAGTTAGAGTCCTAGTATTATCTCCTCTAGTATTACATAATTCGTATATCTTCCTTACAGCAGGATTCGAAGTATCAGGACGTATCGGCCTGAAATCATTGGTATTAATATAATGCAGTGCACTCATAACTACGTTGAATAATCTGAGAATGGTGAATAACACGTTCAAAATCGAGATTTCTAACTTATGAAATGATAACTGGAACAATATTCATAAATATCACTACCAGGGAAACTGTCCTAATCTAGAAACTGGAAATGATTTCGTTTTTAATATTTAATGCTATGTTTTTCATACAGTCTGAATATTTTGAAATGACTTATATATTATAGAAACAAAATGGAGCGTCATGTCGGGAGTATTTGGAGTCATAGCTTTGCTTTATAAATCTGAAATCCGTATCTATTTCAGAAGTACTGTTTATACATGGAAAGGGACAATTATTTCCATAGACTCATGCTGTTTAACAAAAGCAATTTGGTCTTAGATCAGTTAAATAATTGAAATTAATGAATGGTTAAAGAAATTGTGTGCTGATTCACACTGCCAGTTCAAGCGTTCAACTTATTTTTACACCACATTGTGCCAATTTAACAACATAGCTGTACGAGGATATGACTATTTAATAGAATCTGGATAACTGAAAGCCATCTGACTTAGGAAGTGCGTGTTCTTACAGGTTACAGAATAATCCATATTATATTCCTTACAAAAGAGTTATTCTGGCTTATGGATTAATGTGGGAATTTCGGATATCCAAATCATGTGATTTCGAAACCATATGGGCTATTATGCTTCACTGTTGAATGCATCGCGGATGAATAGTTTTTTAGGGCTACATAGATTGTGTGGAGGTGACGTGATTAGTTTTAAGTCCAGGAATATATCAGATTCTATATATAAAGGTGGCTTGTTATAATATACAGAAAGCGGTATCTCTTTAAGATTAACCACTCCATATAACGCACATTTATCAATTCTTGGCTCACCTCTATGTGACTCCCGCCTAACCTCGTACTGTAGCTGGGAACATTAAATAGGCAACTTTCCACCCAACGACTAAATATCTCGACCTGTACTTAGACGTCAACAAATTCACAGTTTGTACACTGTTCTTGTATATTAATAATCGATATGTTATATTCAATGTATCGAAATATCTGTCATCTCAGAAGTTTTAAATTGCGGTCTGAAAAATGACAATCGGTGTTTTTTCCCTCTGATACAAGACTATAAGCTCAGAAGCCCCAGCTTGAACAGCAAGTTTCAGTCAACAGCATTGTAAACAACAGGCCATACATTCCAAGTGAAGTGATTTCCACGTGCACAAACATTAGAACAGTGCTATATAAGTGTATTCTCAAGAACCTAGCACTGCCAATGGTGTTACTTTTTACTGATGCGCACTCATGTTACTTCTCATGTTTAATATGTGTTTTTTTCCATCTCATTTCATCCATTCACTCATCATTTTATGTATTTTTTATAATGATATCTTTAATTATGCTGGATTTTGCAACTTAATTTATGGCTGAAGAAGGGACCAGTACTAGAGGCCCCAAAACATGTACCATACAATAGCAAGTTTATAACTTGTTGTAAATAAATGTATTGACTAGGCGGAACAGTTTCTCCTTTGTTATATATCTCAGAGGTTTGTCAATCGTGAAACAATATTGTAAAAGTGATGAAATAGAGTAAGAGATTTCACTTTATGCACAAATCGATGCATTTGCTCACGTAAATGCATATATGCTCGAGATAAATTGGCTGAGCTTTCGCACAGGCGGCATATATGGCGAGTGACAGGAATACACAGTTGATGCTGCCCTTTACGTCACTCATTCTTGAGGTATTCATTCCATTCCACAGAACTACCACACCCTACATCCGAAGCAATCCACTCAAAATATTCTAATCTTGGTTATCCCCTAGAGTTCTTGTCCTCAACCCGCCCTTCCATAACAACTGTAAGTTTGCAATTCCAGTTGCCTTAGTATGTACCATTCCAAACTATCTCTTCTATTCATTACCACTCGCCAGATTCATCTACCCTCCCCCACTCATCCTAATACTTTCATTAGGTACTATATCTAAATTTTCAGTTTTCACTATTTTCCTAGGACACAACAATCAAATATTTCAATTTTCTTCTTTCCTATTTCAGCACAAGCAATCCAAGTTTCACATCCATATAGCGCCAAGCTCCAGGCAATGGCATCAAAAAAGAATTTTTAATACCTACATCGATATTTCATTTAAGCAGATGTCAACGCAATCTTTATATCTAATTTGCTTTGATCACTTTATGCCCAAGCTGGAGTCACCAACGTCTCTTAGCGTTTCAACAGCCAATCAAAGTCAATATTTAATTTATATCTTCCTGTTGCATTCCAATTATTGTGTTTCAAATACCATGATTTCATTATGAAATCCTTCCTCAACACCTAGTACACACCGTTTAGAAACATGTTCAAATGCTCCGACGATGAGGCTAAGATGGCAATGTCGTTAGTAAATCCCTGAGTGGAAAGCACTTTATCTTCATTTTTAATTCCATGTTAAATTTCTTTGCCGTTTCCTTCGTTACTTGCCATATGTACGGATTGAAAAGTACGTATGATAAAATGCAGTCTTACCTTATATCATTCTAAATACTAGTTTCTCTCTCAAGTCTATCGAATCTAATAAATACCAGCTGGTTGTAGACACATTGAATTTTATTCCAATACTTTTCAAACTGTCAAACAATATCTCCAATCAACATTATCACCAGCTTTACGTATACTAAATATGCCACGAACGTATACTTCTCGATCCTTATTCTACCATCAATGAACAGTCTAATACTTAATACAGCTATCCTTAATCCCAAGATTTTGGTTAGCCGACTTGTCTTTACCTAACTCGGCTGTCATCCCATTCACTTGTTTATAAACCTAATAAAAACTTCGAAGCCTGAGTCATCATATTTATTGTAGGAACACCTTCTCATCCGTCAGCTCCTGCTTTCTTGAGTATAGAGATAATGGCATACTGTTCGATAACAATATTTATGACCCTTTACATACCTGTCAAAGATCCAAAGTATTAATAAGCGAATAAACCGGCCAGATCTTCAGCCCGTATGCATCGTAGCAACTCAGCAGGTACATAACCCATGACTGATGGTTCCTATCTACGCAGGTCTTCTAGAGGCCAACCAATTCTGATTCCAAGAATAAATCTCTTCTGCTCAGCAATTTCCTCTCCTCTTTCTCTTCATTATCCTTGACATCCTTAGTCCTATACAAACTATCTATGTGTTTTATCGATCAGACTACTTTGTATTCTATACCTATTACAGGTTTTTACCTCAGTCACTTATATTAGGCCACTTAGCCATCTTCAACCGAAAGAATGCTTAACCTTTCGATAAGCTGCATATACGATTCCTACTTAAAAACTACTTTGTACGTTTGGACATTTCGGTAGTTTCATTTTAGGAGCTTGTACATTGTGGTCATTTAGCCCCGTGTACAAGGGTTGTTTTTTGTTTGTTTAATTTTTTCTGATAACCTGCGTATTCTGATGGCTGTATTAAATTGTGTATTTGGAATTAAGTCTACGATTAGAATTAGTTTAGTTGGGGGCTTTTTAATGAGTTTGGTTTGTTTATGTCAGGTTGATTTGAAGGCTGGAAATTGCGGTAATGAAAAAGTTCAAGAAAGCTAAAGAAAATGGTTCAAGGAAAAATATGCAATGACTACCTTATGGTGTAGTGGATAGCATAGTTGGCTGTCGACTTGAAGGTTCGAATTTGATTGTTGGCCCTGCCAAGGATTTTAATTCAGGTCTGAGGACTGGAACAGGTTACACTCAGCCTCATGAGGCCAAATTGAGAAGAGGTGGGCTCGATTTTCTCACCAACCATCCTCGAACTGGCATTAAGTAAGAAACCAATCCCGTGTTTGCCTGAAGTAAAAGTAGGAAACCCTAAAGAACCACTCACGCACCGTGGCAAGCAAGCACCAATAATCTTTAATTAGTGTAGTGTATTTTGTATCCCACATGTTGGCAACAGTGTGTGCGCATCGGTGTGTACCGTTGAGTGCCCCTTATTGACAGTTTAACGAGAATCAATTGCGGTCGGAACATGGCTGCCGTTGTTAAAAGAGCAATAAATAAAAACATATTTATATAATTTAGCACATATTTCAGGTTCAGTAGTAACCTTGATTACTAGATGAAACAGAGTATGTAAAAGCAACGATGACGCCTGATGCAAGTGTAAATGCCATGTTCTGGTCACATTCAGAATTAATAATTGTTCCACCTGCTCCTATGTTGTACCTTACACCTGCCATTCTATTTTCTTTGCATTTCTTCCCAATCGACAAAACCTTCGTCTTTGACATGCTGACCTTCATACCATACTCCCTACATTTCTGTTCAAGTTCAAACATAGTGCCTTCCAAGCTTTCAACATAGTCCGTTATTACAACCAGGTCATCTGAACAGGCCAGATTACTTACCTTGAAATTCACCCAGCCAGTTTATGCCATTCAAGAAATGGTCATATATAAAGTACAGTAGTACACTCCTGTACAAACCTTGAACCATCAACTCTCACTGCAATCTGATTATCATCATAAATACTTTTGATCCCTGTAGAAGCCTTCCGTCAATACTATAATCCCTCAGGATGCTAGGCATCTTCTCCCTGGGTGCTCTAGCATATGCCTTCTCTAGTTACACAAGCACAACTGTCTATTCCTATCGTAGCATTTCTCAATAACTTGGCACATACTCAAATGTTGATCTTGACCTCATCGTTGTGGTCTAAACCCACTCTGGTTTTTAACCATCTTACTCTCGGTGATTGAGCGAAGTCTCCTGTCTACAATGACTGAGTACACTTTGCCCGAGGCACTTATCAAAGAAATACCCCTATAATAATTGCAATATTACCTGTCAGCTTGCTTATAAATTGGTGTGTTTACTGCTTTTCTCTAGTCAGAGGGTACATTTCTTGAACCGCATGCCAATTCGATTAACCTATGCGACCATTTCAGCCCTGCTTTCCCACTATACTTAACAATTTCTGCCTGAAATTCATCTACTCCTGCCGCTTTGCAACATTTTTGTTTATTTACCACCCCCTCTACTTCTTTAACCGTGATCCCGTCGCCGTCCTCATTCTCCTCCTGCATGATCTCAAAGTCTGCCAAGTTGCCAGATAAGTCTCCATTAAGGGGAGGTATGAGTGAATTTTTCAAGTTTCACAGTTTTCATCATAACATTACCAGATTTTATTCTCTTACATAGAGAGTGGCTGTCATCTATTGTTCTAATTTATATTTGTATAGCTTCGTTAGTTTTTGAGTAATTGAATATTTTATTATTAAAAAAGTGGTCCCATAAAAAATCCCATGCATCGAAGATTTTGTTTGACAAAGCTGATGGTTTTTCTACGGATAGTTAAAAATGTATGCTCAGGGGTTTGGTGTTAGATAGATACCATTCTTTCCAGAATTATTTAAACTCCCATTTCAAATATTTTTGAAAATTCAGCATTATTAATTTAAATCTACCTATCAAAATTATACTATAACTCAAGGCAGTTCAAAACCCAAAACAAAATTACATAACTACACCATTTGCGACTATTCTACCAAATTACAACAATATGTGATGAGAATTGCACCACAAGGAGCATATTGTTCTCACCAAAATATTGAAAAAGAGCTATGCGAGAAGTAGAAAGATAATATTTACTCACTCAGATTTGCCCTCCTCCTTATGCTTCCTGTTCACATTTCCTCACCTTTTCATCCTTAGATATTATCTAACCATTTAAAATGTCTCCCCTGATCACGGCCCCTCTTCTGTATTATTAATATAAAGGCACCTCAAATGTTTAAGGGGGAACATACAGCTCAAGGAGACAAAACAATACCGACTTCAATCTAATGACTGTGCCTGTCATAAATCTTGTACAACAATTATATACATTTCCAAGGAAGCACACATCCTGCTGTTAGAAGAAAAGTTCTAAATGTCCAAAATTAAAATCATAACTATTCTAAGATTTTTTTTTTTAAATATGCTCCTTGCCTTGCCCCGACCTTCACCGGTTCCCTCACATCCCCCATGTTTATAGGAAGTTTTGGACATTTCATTTTCTAACGTGGGACTTAAACCATCAGCTAGACAATGAATATCACACATTTCCAATTCAATTATTTATTGCGCGTTGTTATTTCATTTTTATTCTGAGCAAATGCAAAACATATGTTAAACGTTTCAGAATAGGACTAGGTAAAGCCACAAAAGGTATGAGTGAGTTTCATATTGTAGCTGAAGGTTCAACACCCACTTTGAAGGTAGAAAATTCTCGAATTTCCTTAAACATGGAAGATATGAGGGAAACGGTGAAGATCAGCACAAAGGAAGAACCAAATTTAGAAAAATGTACAAAAATAGTTACGATTTTAATTTTGAAAATTTTAAACTATGCTTCTAACAGCAAAATGTGTGTTTTCTTGGAAATGTATATAATCGTTGTTCAGGATCTATGACAGGTACAGTCATCATATTAAAACCAGTATTGTTTTGGCTCCTTGAGATGTATGTTCCCCCTTAAATGTCATGCAGGCTCATTCAAAAAGGCCTCTACAAGCTTAACAATGACTAAAATAAAGTCATTTTCTGAAAGAGGAAGAATTGGGCTATTTTTGTATGAATCATACAAAAAAACGAGCTTTTGCTTTAAAATCAGCAAAATCCAGTCATACATCCCCATAAGTCGTAGTTTGATATTATATATAAAAGTTGGTAGCCCTTCCAAATAAACCACACCACAAGGCGCATACTAATCCAACTCTTAACGCACCATCGCATACCTCACTCTAATGCCCCACCCTTTTACTGGCACAAGTTAATCCGCATGTTTCCTTTTCATCAACCAACAGCTTAATCCCACACCTCCGAAATATTATCATAAAATATGGACCTGGATTTTCACTCCAACATGTTTACATTATGTACACCGTTATTCGCATTATTTTTCGGTGCTGGAAATATTGCTAAACCAGTTTCGGGCCTGTGTTAATGATCGTTCGGTTTTAATGCAAGTTAAAATGTGTGCTATGGAGTCGATGATTAAGACAAGGGCGTAACATTTACTTTTGAATATTTTAAGTCCTGCTTTTTATCGTTGTGTTTTGGATTATAGTTCGAGCCTAGTTGTAGTGATTTTATTCCTATGTGAATTAAAATTGTTGATGGCTCATGAAGTAACATTATCATGATTTAGTAGCCTTGGTTACAAAAGGTCAAAACGGGTTGAGGACACATAGACACACAAGGGGAGGTTTAAAGTAGTGGATGTTGCTTGCAAAACGCATTAATTATCTAATCACTGTGCCATATATATTTTTTTCAAGCAGATGAGTGTGTTTTGCTGAAGACAAACAGTGATCAACATTCTGACTAACTTCTCTCAAATACTTCCAGACAGTGATATCTCCAAATAATAATTTGTGGGCTAGTAAAGAGGAAATTAATATCAATAATGTATCTACTTTGAGGAGACCAGCACTAATGACACATAAAATGAGAGATATATCTGACATTGCAAACAAAACTTATTCATATCCAAAACATTCATTTATGCACACACAAAAGTGAAAAAGCAAGTTTCCTTATATGTTGTACACTTACTCATTTGAACGATATCCACTTGCTTCACCTTCCTCATACTGGATTTCATCGTTCATATCCTAGGGGGAATAAGGTGAATAATTAATTTATTTGATTATTTGGCATCACTAATACTTCTTACACAATTAACAAACTATGTAATTGTAAATCACGACTGAGTTGAAGTGAAGCATTACACAGATGTGGTGTAGTTCTAAAACTTATAATACACAATCTCTCCAAGATAACAAGTAAATCTCAGTGCGAGAGAAAACGCTGACTCAGTGCCTTAAAGGAAGTAAAACCTTTAAGGATTGAGGACAAATGAATGTATTTTTACTTCTTTAACTGTAAGGCTATACGAGGTGTTCGGATTTAACACGTTCACGTACCATTAAGTAAAAAGGGACTATACACCCAATGTTTGTACTAGCACATCTTTTCAGAATGAAGGTCAGATATCTTACATTTAGAATATTATACAATACATTTCTCACAAAACACTAAACTTAAAGCAAATTTTCAAAAGAATTTAGTGTAATGGGTTTCACCAATTTGAACTAGACGAGGGCTCTAGAAGCATTACCACTTTTTACACCCATACTGGCTTATGGAGTTACAAAAGACTTATGGTTGGTACATCTTCAGCCCCAGAGAAGTTTGAGAGTTGCATTCGAAATCTGATATCAGACATCACAAATGCCCGGAATGTTTCCGATGACATTCTAATTTTCGGGAAATCAAAGGCTGAACATGATGCAGCCCTGGAAGCAGTTCTAAGAAGATTATCAAATGCTGGCCTCACACTAAATAGAGGAAAATGTGTGTTTTCTGTTGAGAAACTAAGCTTCTTTGGATATGAATTTTCTAAAGATGGTATCCGGGCAGATATCAGGAAATTGGAAACCATTAGCAGCCTTGCAGAGCCGAAATCAGTATCTGAAGTGCGTAGCTTCTTGGGAACAGTTGCATACTGTGCCAGATTCCTGCCGAATCTGTCCACGATCTCTGCTCCACTACGGGAAGTTCCATGGCAGTGGGGCCATCAGGAAAAATTGGCATTTAAATCCCTTAAAAATAAGCTAAGCCAAAAGTTGAGGAACAACTACTTCGACCCTAATCAAGTCACAGAAGTAATTGTCGACGCTGGACCTGAAGGGCTAGGAGCTATTCTCACTCAGCCTAAAGACTCAAACCCAGGAGTGGAAGCTTATGCTAGTCGGTCTCTTAGCGCAACAGAGAAGAAGTTTTCTCAAATTGAACGGAAGTTATTAGCCATAACCTGGGCAATAGAACATTTTCGCCTTTATCTCCTAGGTGCCTACTTCAAGGTTATAACTGACCACAAGCCCTTGCTTGGAATACTGTCGACTGGTAAGTCCACCACCCCTCGATTGGAAAGAGTACGACTTCGCCTTCAAGGATACGATTTCTTCTTAAATTATCGCCCAGGAGCTCAAATCCTTCTGATTACATCTCTTGTCATCCATTCTCTCCTCCAAGCAAATCCAATCGTGCTGAGAGGCACGTTAATTTTGTTGCTAATCAGGCTGTACCTACTGCATTGTCAAGGGAATTAATTGCCAAGCACACCGAAGAAGATAAAGCCCTTAGCCTAGTAAAGCAAGTTGTGATGGCTAATTCTTGCAAATTGAAGAATTCGGATTTAATCAAACCTTACATTCCATTACTTCCCGAGATCTGCATCACTCAAGGAGGCATTTTGCTACGAGTTAACAGGATAATCATTCCTAGTTCTCTTCGGAGTAAGGTCATACACCTCGCACACAAGGGTCATCCAGGCATTGTGAGAACTAAACAGCTCCTCCGTAATCGCTGTTGGTTTCCTGGTTTGGACTCCAGAGTTGAAGCGAAAATCAAGAGTTGCATAGCTTGTCAGGCAACCACTGCAGTTAATCAGCGAGATCCAATCAGATCCACTCCCCTACCTAACCAAGCTTGGACTGAACTTTCTATACATTTTGTTGGTCCCTTCCCTGATAATAAATACCTGTTAGCCATTATAGATGAATATACTAGGTTTCCCTTTGCAGATACAGTATCTTCAACTAATGCTTCTTCCATGATAACAATCTTACGGAAATTGTTTTCCGAGTTTGGATTTCCATGAATTTTGAAGTCAGGCAATGGACCGCCTTTTAATAGCCACGAATATTCTACATTTCTTCAAGCAATGGGTATAAAAGCCCACCATATAACACCTATTTGGCCAGAAGCAAATGGGAACTCAGAGAGGTTTTTTCGAACGGTAAAGAAAACTATCCAGGCAGCCGTTTTCGAGAAGAAGAATTGGACAGATGAATTGGATGGCTATCTTCTCAAATACAGAGCTACACCTCATTCAACTACTGGAAAGAGTCCAGCTAAGTTACTCTTCAAGCATCCTTTCAATGTTGGGTTCTTGCCCCCTATTGATGAAGCAGAGGAAGGCTGGGATGTTCGAGTGGCAGATGCTTCAAACAAAGCAAAACAAGCAGAATACGCAAATATCTCGAGGAATGCAAGATATCATTCTCTGGCACCTAATGACCTAGTTTTATTGAAGCAACAACCGTTAAACAAATTTACTCTGGCCTATGATCCAGACCCCTACAACGTAGTATCTACAACTGGAAATCAGGTCACAGCAGAACGATCAGACCGACAAGTTGTAAGGAACTCTTCCCTGTTCAAGAAGCTCCCACTAGAAGCAGGAGACTCCTCTGAATCTTCAACCCCTGCTGGAGAGGAGGTTAGAGACAATGAAGACAGTGGATATTCAAATACTGGTACTTCGCGTCTACCAGAGAACCCAACTCCTCTTCACAGTTCGTCTAGAAATACCAACCGCCGAAGAGACTAGAGGACTGTATAACTTCCCGGAAAGGGAGGGATCTAGTGCAGTGAGCTCTTTGGGAAAACAATTGAAGGGTTGGATTGTATTCCAGGTAGGAGAATGTAAAGAGTTGGAAAAATAAACATGCAGTCAGATTGATACATTACAGTGGGGACTGGATGGAATGTTACAACAGACCGTTATTACACATCAATTGAATTGGCAGAAGAGTTATTTGATGAAGCAAAGCTCATCTTAGTAGGGACATTGAAGAACAATCGTCGTAACATGCCAGAGGAGCTAAAGAAGACCCAGGGCCGTGAGAAATATTCCTCCAAGTTCTTATCCACGGACCCAAGAACACAAAGACCGCCCGTAACCCTGGCTTCATACATCCCCCACCAAAAGCCCACGAGAAATCTCCTCCTCCTCTCCTCCCAGCATATTGATGACAAAATTGACAATTCTTGTAAGAAAAAGATAACTGAGATCAACTTGTATTATAACGATACAAAAGGAGGTGTAGATAGTGTTGACCAAATGGTAAGAGGTACGAGAAGATGGCCTCTTTCTGTGTTCTTCACCCTAATAGATATTGCTTGTATAAATGCCTGCACCATATTCATAAAAAATAACCCTGACTGGAATAAGAAGAAACCGAATCTCAGGAGGCTGTATATGTTAGAGTTGGGGCAACAGCTTTTAAGACCACTTGCTGAAGAAAGGCAAAGAACATGCTTGGTTTGAAGAAACCTATCATTTCAGCTATGGAAAGTGTTCTTGGAAGGTTATCATACAGTGCTACTACAAAATCTGCTTCTGCTCCATCATACACAAGAGGAAGATGTAATCAGTGTTTGAAAACCATTGACACTAAGAAGGACAAAGACAAGTTGACCAAAGAGAAAATGGTTAGCTGCAGAAGTTCAAAATACGACTGCAAGGCTCATTCTACGAAAACTATTATCTGAACCAACTGTGAGAGTGAAAGTGAAAGTGAATTGAAGAACATTCGTAATGTTCCTATGATTTATGACTTAACTGTTGCTATACACCAAGCAAATTTCATTATTCTCTTTGTTGTTGTTTGTGAGTGCAATCATTGTTAACTTATCTCAATATTGTAATATAACAGGAATTGTACATAAAAACTTCATTGGAGATGAAAATAATAGCGGGTAAATTTTGCTCCCCCTTAGATATCCATGAGACAGATTTTATCTTGCTAGTGCTAGGGTTAACATCTTTTATAGGCTGGACAAAAGGGCGAACGGCTGTAAAAACCACTGCTATTTATAAACACATTTTACCTCGTCCCTGACACCACAGAAATGGGGATATTAAGGGATAGAAAAAAACCAACTACGGTATAAGAAATATGGTAAGGAAAAAAGGATTCTTCAGAACGTACTATGACTTAAGATAAGTGGACTTAAGGTATTAAAAATTACTTTTCGTATGATTCTAGCTAATTCTCTTACTTTTATCTCATATCTTCAATTATTTAATACATATACACAAAAAAATACCAAGTGCATGTCATTGCAATGCTCAGGATTGAGATGGAGGTAATCACGGTCATAAGTTAAAACAATCCCAGCCTGTGTCTGGAGTTAAAGTTAGACACCACATACTATAAGGCCAATGTTAAGCCCCACCTACTTCTGTAGCCCTCATGAGTGGATCTCTGAAGAGAATACAGAAATCCTAAAGGTTCATCCTGACCTAAAGTCCACAATGGTATCTAATGCAAACATATGCTAGCTTCACATATTATACCACTCACCACTGATAATTAAGATTAGCTCAGTGATCAGAACAGCATTGTACAAAGTCAGTGGTCGCAGGTTCAAGTTCGAGTTGGGTTGGATATCTTAGTTCTTCATCATAACATCAAAATGGCTCGTATCTACTGTACTATACACAAGCTAACAGCTAAGCACTTCCGTTTGCCATCAATACAATTATGAAATTGCAACTCCTAATTTTGAAATGCTATTAGGTGATAAGGAGATGTCATATCTTTTAAGGACGGATGAAGGTGCTTAACTCTTTCCGATCTGAAGATGATGTTTCTGGTTCGATACATGGTAAGATGTCCGGAATAGGACATTCTGCAATCTTAATATCCCTAATATGGTCCATATGACTTGTTTCACAAATATGTTTCCCTTTGCATAGGGTGAATTGTTTTACACATGACTTGTAAATTGCACTGCAGGATTCAAAGAATAAATAACCTACTGAAGTTAATTCAACTTCGCATTCATAGAGTTTTCTTATGTCAAAGGAGACAGGACAAAGACAGAAACGTTTTGTAAAGTCTAAATCAGAAGGCATTTCAGTTCCTATGCATATGCCAAGTGTATGCCTAGCTGATTGTCACTGTCATTGAGTGTGTGTGTGGAGACATAGTAGCATGGGTGCAGTAACTTACTGTTTATATCAGTCATAAACAAGCAAAGTTGATGAATGTTGTGTAAAGAAATATTACAAATTGTGCTGTGCGTTTTACTGTATTGAATTTCTATTAAAGCAATATTGATCTCAAGAATAATCAAGGTAGGGAGAAATTTAATGAAATTATGAACTTGGCACCTTATCAGGATAGTTAGGCACTGTATTAAAAGTATGGTATCTGAATATTTTTTTTACAAACACCGGACCTGGGTTTTCTTTTTCTTTTTCCATTGTCCATAACAATATAAAAATCTTAATCACGAGCAATTTATTGCAGGTCATTCTTCAAGAGATATACAGATATCCTGACTTTTAGGATGATTAATTCTCCAAATTCTTTCATAATGGAAGGTAAAAACTTGGTGTGACTGTTTAGTAACGTCTGTAGTTTCATCTATGATAACCATGAGTGTTGCTTTTAAGGGCGGAACAGCAAGGTCTTCCGCCCCCTCTCCCATGATGGCCACAAACCAAGCTTTCTTGTTATTGCTGTGGTTTTAGCATCATGTTAGCAGATTCCCGAGATCGTTTATGCATGTCTTAATTTCACATTCACAAACCTTAACATAAATATCGTAAACAGAACAATTGAAGTGTCTGTTACGCACACTATTGTTTCATTCAGCAGCCTGTTGGGTTATGGCTAAAACAGGTGGTCACTCATCTTATTGGTTTATTGCTACTATACCTACTAATGTCATAGATGAGAATGTCTTTACCAACAGTCCAGCAATTTCATTTTAACAGAACCCTTCTGTAATAACTCCATACAACACAATAGCAAACATACATGGTTATTTCACTCACTACAACAAATTCATACGTTCTACAGAATAACGTGCTTCTCACTTGTTCAGAGATCCTGAATGGATATTTGAATAAAGTAAATAGATATCAGAAGAGCCACCTAACAATTGCTAAATTAGTCGACCCAACCTCGAAGATTGTCCACTGCATGAAGATCAAATATCTGGTGAAAGGTGTCTCTAAGAAGATGCATAACATTAGCAGGGAGGGTGAACAAAATGTAAAAAAGCATCACAGTTTTTATATGACAATCTACCTTTGGTCACCTTCCTTCATACATATTATATTCCATGACATTTATATATTTTCATGTATCTTAGCTCATGCACAGATCAAAGAGGCTCTACAAGCAATACAGCATGTTAAGTTATATAATTTGACTCCTGGATATATAGGCAACAATAAACACACAGAAGGTGAGATTGAAGTTTCTGTCTTTGCGGCAGATTACCAGCAGTGCATGAGGATAAGGAAGCAAGCTACACAAGCTGCTTCCTACCAATAACAAAGTCATTCATCATTTTGCTGATATTGGCCCCGTATTTACACAAATTAATCCAGTGAAAACTTATTTATTATAGTCCGGCGTTTCAATACAATTGAAATTATTATTTCTACAGGTAGGCTACATGTTTCGAGATGCAATCATCCCTTCTTCAGCCTGCCTAAATAACTATAAAAACACTTTCTTATTATAATAACATGATAAAAACATAAAGAAATGAACACACTCTTATATGCTATTATATTGTATTGAACCATTCTAACATACTATATTTACATGCATATATATGGTGTTCATTTAAAAAAACGTAAAAAACATTGGAAAATTTTATTATGGGTGGCTCTGAGTTGGCCTCTTTCTGGAATCCATCATTATTGCTTCGATGGGACTCTTGTTCTTCGACCTTACAATTTATAATAATGGAAAATTTACGGATAAAATCCTTGACTGATAAGTATCAGATTATTGACTATTTTCTATATGAAATAGCTTGTTGAAAACGTGTGTTTTGAGTTACATTGATATTTGTAGATCCTGTTGTTCTCAATGTTAATTCTACAGATGTCTCCAGCTTGACCTATTTTGTTGTGGTATGCGGTGTAATAGAAAAAGTAGATGGGATTGTTGGAATATTTTTTTCCCCATTTGTTTTTCGCTTTCTCAACCCATTTTTTGATTAAACTAGAACGGATTAATAACTAAAATTCTCTCGTTTATGCGCTTTTTCTCCTTATAGATTCAACAATCCCATCTGCCATTTCTAATACACCAGCTGATTAGCTGCCACCAAATCACTCATCCTCGCGTAAGTTTTTTATTAAAATATTGAAGTTAATTACATTAATTACAGGTGTTTATTCTTTTTTCTTTTTCCCGCAATTTTTCAAGACATAACATCCTATAACAGTTATTCACTCTTTCCAGAACTATAAGAATTTGTCACCCAAATGCTAACTGTTGGAGAAACCAGTTTTGCACAAGTTAAAACAGCAATTTCTATTCGTCCGCCCCAGCCGAAGGAAAGAAATGGGTCGCATACGACAACAAAATACACCAAGCCGGAGACATCTGTAGAATTAACATTCAGAACAACAGGATCTACAAATATCAATGCAACTCAAGACACATGTTTTCAACAAGCTATTTCATATAGAAAATAGTCAATAATTCGATACTTATCAGTCAAGGATTTTAACCGTAAATTTTCCATTTTTATAAATTGTAAGGTCAAAGAACAAGAGTCCCATCGCAGCAATAATGATGGATTCCAAAAAGAGGCCAACTCAGAGCCACCCATAATGATATTTTCCAATGTTTTTATGTATAAATGTTTTTTAAATAATGCATGCAAATATAGAATTTTAGAATGGTTCAATACAATATAATAGCATATAGGAGTGAGTTCATTTCTTTATGTTTTTATCATGTTTTTATAATAAGAAAGTGTTTTTATAGTTATTTTGGCAGGCTGAAGAAGGGATGATTGCATCTCGAAACATGTACCTGTAGAAATAATAATTTAAATTGTATTCAAAGGGCGGATTATAATAAATTAGTTTTCACTGGATTAACAATATCATTACCATTACACAACCAAAACAGGGCTCTGAGGTCATTTCACTCAGATCAGTTGTAAATACGAAACAAACTTCATGGAATAATTGTTTTAATAGTAAAAAAGCCTGTAGTTTTACGTGCCCATTAATCTGGCGACCACGAACCACGGGACCTCCATATATGAGAGGAATCCCAACCACAGGGCGCGATATTTCACATCGAAGGAATGTTAAAGAATTAACAAGAATAGAACCCTAGTCATTTGCGATAGACTGTTCCCTTGTTCCATTTGTTAAATTATTGGTATTGTTCTGTGTAATTGGTTCAATGCATTATATACAATGCCCACTCAAAGGACGGAAAATAGCCTGGATCATTTGACAAAGGCTATCTTTCTAAGAATTTCAACATTCTTTACTAGCAGCCTCAGTATTCCGTTCAAATGTTGGTACAACATTTTCGTATAGAAGGAATGCGGCCGAAAACTAATAAATTTATCAGTGTATTCTGGCGAGGTAGTCTGAAGTTTTCCAAACTATTTCTGTGTCGTGGAATCGGAAGCCAGATTACAGTATATAGAGAATCTCTTAAATATTATGATCATCTACAAAATTGGAGAAACACATCATGAATGGAATTTGAAGATTGGCAACAAACAACAGCCAGATATTAAAAATCAAAAAAAGGCTTTTATCAGATGAGTCAGCCTCCAAATACAATTTAGGCAGGGATTCCTATGAAGCAATGGATCGATAACGTAGATGTTTGGTCCTTTAAACAACAATTATCATATCAACTATGCAGCAAACAAATCACAAAGAAAACAATATATTCCACATGCACTAATGGAACAAGGATATTACCTGCCAGAAATTACTAGAATTACATTCAGGTTTCATTTTAATCCCTTAATTCCCCTATACTGTTTATAACTGTCATGGATGAAATCCACAAGAGTGTGAAACGAAGAATGGGAAGGAAGGAGACTAAGGCCTTGCTCTTTGCAGGCGACATAGTAATATGGGAAGAAAATGAAATAGAAGTGCAAGAACAAGTCACTGTATGGAATCAAGAGATAGAGAAATATGGAATGAAATTAAGTGTGGAGAAGAGTAAGATTGTAGTGATGACAAGAAACAAGAGAGAAGGAAGACAGAATATTGAAGTCAATGGGGATCCACTGGAAATGGTAAAAAGCTTTAAGTATTTGGGGAGCATACTCACAGAAGATGGTATAATAAATGAAAAAATTGGAAAGAGAATCCAACAAGCTAATGGGTTTTACCAGTGTGTGAGAGGTTTAGTATGGAACCAGGAAGTCCCAGAGAAAAGCAAGAAAGTTCTATTCTAAATGTATTACACACCAATTTTTGACATATGCAGCAGGTACTTGGACCACAACAAAACGCGATGAAAGCCGAATCCAAGCAGCCGAGATGAAGTTCCTTAGAGGAATAATTGGGAAGACACGGAGGGATAAATTCAGAAATGTGGACATTAGGGAGAGAACTGGGATCCCAAAACTGCAAGACAAGATAGAAGCCAGTAAGCTGAAGTGGTACGGATATATGATGAGAATGGAAGAATATAGAGTACCAAAAAGAATATTTATGGAGAAAATGCCAGGAAGAAGACCAAGAGGAAGGCCCAGAGAGGCGGATAGATACAGTGAAGGAAAGCATTGAGAAAGGAGGAGTAAAAGATAAAGAAGTATTGAAAGAAGGAAATGAATGGTGGAGGGATAGACAACTGTGGAGGTCCTTGATTCGCAACCCGACCCAAGGAACTGGAAACGGTAAATGAAGAAGAAGAATTTTTTATCAGTGCACATGATCCCCTCACAAACATATCATGAAACCTTTGAAAAAATCAGCCAGATATCATTAAGCATATGACATGACTTAACAACCAAAAAAGCTGCTCTCAAGATAATTAGACACTTACAACTCTCGCATCTCCGCCTGTTGATGAAGACAGTGTTTCCTGTTTAAAACACCGGTATGGGACTATGTCTGCAGTCACAGTCTCATTAATAGTAACTTCCATGTTGTCTTCAGTACCTTCCATGTTATGTGCTCCCTACAGAGAAACAACAATTTGTTAATAATGTACGTCAGGAGGCATAAGAAATATATTTTGTACATACGTAAGAACGCTAGACATTCATCTTGTTTTATATGTCTCGGATTAGTTCCAAACTCTATGAATAATATTAAGAAATTTGATAATAAGGTTAGAACAGCAACTCTGAAACTGAGATTTTGCTGCATTATGTAAGTGCTCATTAGCTGACTTAACCCTTATTTATATTTTCCTGACTTATACGTTCAAGGATTTGAATGTTGCATAAGACAAAAATACAGCAAGATAACATGCCTACTACTTACAATGTATAAGCTGCTATCAGAACACGAAATACATTCTTTCTCAGAATCCAATACTTTCATGTAGCTACAGTGTTATAAATTCAACAACCAAATTGATACTGTCTTCCATTTTAAGAAAAATCAAATAGGTGTTGATTCAACATGAAAAGAAACACGAAATTGAATTTATAAAACATACTTGCATTTCTGAACCTTTCTCAAGCACGAATTCTAAAAATCAGTAACTGTCAACTTTGAATGTTGATATGATAACCTACAGTCGCATATCATGTGATCGAAAGGTTCATGAAATTAAAGAAAATTCAAAATCACAATACCCAGTGTCCGAGTTTCACTAGTACACAATTACCAAGGTAAATGCACCATTGGTCGTCATGTTAAGACAGATTTAGTCAGAAAAATACATACACCTTTTACATTTTGGTAAATTTAATCAACAAAAGCACTGTACCTAACTTCAAACTCTACTCAAACGCTAGGAAACTCTCAATATCGAAAATATTAATTTTAGGAAAAATTACGTATTAAAAAAAAAATTGCCCTAGTCTTCGGTACGATGTCTTTGTATTTTTCCTATATTCGTCACCCGTTTGCACCAATTGCCGTCACATTGTTAGTTTTCCTTGTCTGCTGTTTATAATGCATTTCTGTCAATTGTTGCGTAAGACACCGATTTATGGACTAGGAGGCTAACATTTACGAATAAAACATTACCAGTAATTATGTTCATTTAATAAAAAATGTAATATTAAAATAAAACAATAAAAAACTGGATTGGGAAGCGGGAATGGTGGGTAGAAGACATACGGGCATGAATATATCGTAATTCTGCTCTAAACACATTTATTATAAGTTATTTTTATATTAACTTAAAGTGCATTAGAAATACAATAATAATAATAATAATAATAATTGAAATTCGAACAATATAACCACAAGGACGTGTATTGATGTAGGCTTCCCCGACCGGTGTTCAAGAGCGAATTGTCATTTTCCGGGCTGTTATGCCGTGATCTTTTTTTTTTTTTTTTTTTTTACGGGGTATGGGAGGCGTAGTCTCATAAAAAGTGAGACCAGACCACGGCATAACATAACGTCTGCGTTGAACAATCGCCGAGGGTCTGATAACATAGACTGTAAGTCGTTTTCCACCAAATAACAGTAGGTTATAATTTGATGTTCTGTAATATTGGAGCACGGTTTACTGTCAAATTTTGAGGGATTCGTAAAGACAGGCTTGGATTTCTTTTTAGGAATGATTCACACCATTTCCTCCCTGGCCACCCATCTTTGAAAAGAGAGTCCCTCTTCAATTCTTTTGTGAGGCACTGGACGCTATTTTGCAAATCGTCCTTTGTTACCGGGAACCCCGCTTTTCCTAGTGAAATGACCCATTAAACTAACACCCTTTGTTAAAAAGGAAATTGGCCCCATCTTCCTCTCTCTATTTTTCCTGTAATGTTGTCCGAGAGGACGTTTCTCGGAACACCATTCCTCCCCGCGGCCGTTGTAATACTCATGCCATCCTCCTCCTTAGAGACCTTAATAGCAGCTTCGTTTTGCTGAATATCGTAGTCTAATTGAGACATGTGTGTTTCGACATATTACTTGAAAGCAAAGATTTAGTCTTAGAATATATTTTTCTTCTCAACTTAAAAAGAATCCCCTTTAGCTCACCTAAAAACCCTAGGCCTAGACCTACTGATAATAATGATGTTATTTGTTTTACATCATTTTTAACTACTGCGGCTTTTAGAGACCCCGGGTTGCCAGAATTTGGCCCCGATGGGGATCTATAAAGTGCCAGTAAATCTACTGACACGGCTCCCTCGCATTTGCGCACCCTCAAATTCCAGGATTCGATCCTGCAACAGCAGGCGGGAAAGTTACCACTGAGCAACGCAGCCAGCGTAGACCTACGGCCGTCAAAGAGACAGATCTACATAATAACAGCACACTGTAAATGTTTATTGGTTCTGAAACATAAACGCAAACTTTAACATTATCGTGCACTAGTGTTCGCCAAGCATGTGCTCTAAAGATCGTCAGCTATAACGACTATTGGACACGATGATCAAATGACAATTTAATTAATGCAAGGTGCTTCAGAACTACTTTATAAGTATATTGCCGCCGTTAGGAGATATGACAATATGCCAGTTTTCGTCACAAATGACGAGCATTGGTAAAGTGCGTGTTTTTAAATTCAGTGTTCGTCACCAGCATTTCTAACCAAACTAGGAACGTGAGCACAAATAGCAAATCGCATATGTTACTACAGTATATTACACACCTCTAACATTTCAAAATGTCGGAACATAACACGTATGCACATAATTAACTCACGTGCCTGCTTAGTCTTCTATATTATTTGCTTAGCACATGCGAGAAGCAATACGCCTTGTCAAGGCAGCTCAACTCACAAGAGATGTTTGACGCTGGGAATCACCTATTACATCGCACGCATGATTTCACAAAGTTGCTCCTTATCGGCAACGAAGGTATGACGAATTTCGCAAGACTTCGTGCGTTGAGAAAGACCCGTTGACATCCTTATTATATGTACTCATATACGAGAGTGACGACCATTGGTTCTGTGACGAAAACCGGTACAGTTACCTTAATATGCCGAGGATTTTTCAAAGTTCCTTTCTAATTTAGCTGCAAGTTTTGCCATAACTATTCAGGGTTGTTTCACAAAGGACAATAAATAAACACTTTAAAATTATTATAGACATTTGATGAAATAATAAATTAACAGCCCAAGGAAGCGATCTGACTCAATCCAAATTATTAATAAAATAAAATCAAAAACATAAGCTTTTCTCAAACTCAATTTCAAAATTGAAATTAACACTGATTAAACAAACTACATAGTTTAAAAAAGAATTTGAGAATAATCCAAGGTAGGAAATAATGTACAAAGTCACCTGGCAATCAAGTTCTTCTTTAACAAATGCACTCTCATTTGTGAATCTTGCATCTTCAGAAACATCATCAGGTTCTTCAATTTTTATCCCCACCTTCCTATCAGAGGGTGGCTGCTCATTCAAATCCTAGGAAGTAATAAACAAGCATGACTAAATATAAAAATTAAAGAATATCAGCTAATGATGATAACACTTATAATAATGTTGTTGTTTGAGTCTGCAGTCTCTTGACTGGCTCGATGCAGCCCTCCAAGCCTCCCTGTCCTGAGTTAATCGTTTCATCCCTACATTTTATAGACATTTGATGAAATGATAAATAAAGAGCCCAAGGAAGCGATCTGACTCAATCCGAATTATTAATAAAATAGAGTCAAAAACATAAGCTTTTCTCTAACTCAATTTCAAAATTGAAATTAACACTGATTAAAAAACTACATAATTTAAAAAAAGAATTTGAGAATAATTCAAGGTAGGAAATAATGTACAAAGTCACCTGGCAATAAAGTTCTTCTTTAACAAATACACTCTCATATGTGAATCTTGCATCTTCAGAAACATCATCAGGTTCTTCAATTATTATCCCCACCTTCCTATCAGAGGGTGGCTGCTCATTCAAATCCTAGGAAGTAATAAACAAGCATGACTAAATATAAAAATTAAAGAATATCAGCTAATGACGATAACACTTATAATAATGTTGTTGTTTGAGTCGGCAGTCTCTTGACTGGCTCGATGCAACAGTCCAATCCTCCCTGTGCTGAGCTAATCGTTTCATCTCTACATAGCTATTGCACCTTACATCCGAGGCTATCAGCTCAACATACTCTAACCTTGGTCTACCCCCACACTTCTTGTCCTCGACCCTTCCTTCCATAACCAAGCCTGCTATTCCTGGGTGTATGTTTTCTACCAACTTATCCCTTCTCTTCATCAGCAATCGACAGAAATATCTCTCCTCTCCCACTCGGCTTAATACCTCTTCATTTGTAACCCTATCTACCCATCTGATCTTCATCATTCTCCTGTAACACCACATTCCAAATGCTATATTTCTCCTCTATTCTGCTGCACCAATAGTCCAAGTTTCACTTCTATAGAATGTCACACTCCAGAAAAAGCCTATCAAGAATGACGTTCTAATACCTAAATCTATATTTGATGTCAACACATTCCTTTTCCGTAGAAACGCTGTCCTTGCCTGAGCCAATCTACTTTTTATATCCTCTTTGCTTCGTCCATCACTGGTCATTTGGCTTCCAATGTAATAGAAGTCTCCTACTTCGTTCAGCTTTTCAGCTGATAATTGGTGTGCATAGAGGTTTCAGACTTATTTCGGCTGCATTCCAATACGTTTAATTACATTTATTCATTTTCATCATGAATTCGTTCCTGAGGACGGAGTCTATTCCATTCAAAAACTCATTCAAATCCTCTGGCGTATCTGCTAAGATGACGATGTCATCAGCAAATCTCAGAATCTTCACTCCCACTTCAAATTTTTCTCCAATTTTTTCATTGCTTGTAAAGATTGAAAAGTATGGGTGATAAGTTGCTGCCTTGCCTGACACCTTTCTGAAAACCAGCTTCTCCCTCACGTTCTTCAGCTCGAATTACTGCTGTCTGGTTTCTGTATCGATTGTAAATCACCCTCCAATCCCTGTAATTTATTCCAATAGTTTTCAAAATGTCAAAAAAAAATGCCCAATCAACATTATCGAAAGCCTTTTCTAAGTCTACAAATGCCATGAACGTTCTCGTATCTTTCTTTATTCTACCTTCCAAAATCAATGTCTTCACCCAACTCCGTTTCTATCTGGCTTTCCATCCTCTTTTAAATTTTTCTAGAAAGGATTTTTGAAGCATGCGTAATCAAGCTGATTTTACGGTTATCTTCACATCTGTCAGCTCCTACTATCTTCGATAAATGGATGACAAAATTCTTCATGAAATCAGAGGGTACCTCGCCTGTCTCATAAATCCAACACATCAAGTGAAATAACCTGATCGGACCATCATATGCTATGCAGCGTAGCAACTCAATCGGTATATCTTCAATGCATGGTGCTTTGTTCCTGCTTAATTCTTCCAATGCTCTGCCAAATTCTGATCTCAATATTAAATCGCCTTTCGCATCCTCATCAATTTCCTCTTCCCTTTCACTACATGATTCTCAATCCCTTTACCCTTATACAAACACTCTATGTATTATGCAGACTAGACACACAAAACTACAAAGCAAAGCTAGTGATGAAAAATCTGCAGGAAGAAGGACTCATTTTATTAAATAACCCTACGATACCTACATACACCTCTCACAACGGCAAGAGCACAATAGACGTCGCACTCACAAGAGGACCTATAAAGGGAAGTATAACCACACTTTGGAACGCAAACCACGCAACAACGAGGAAACACATACCCCTAGAAATAAATATTAACGGTGACTGGGAGAAGAAACAAGAAGAGACAACACAACTCCTCTCAAGGATGATAGATGTCGGGAAAGTAGAGGCCAAGATTGTTGCAAACACGCATATTGAAACACTTATAGAAAATGCAAAGCTAGAAGAAGCTACTCAAAACCTAGGAGAAATACTAAGAAAAGCTGCCAGCCCCCGATTCAAAAGAAGAGCAAAACCCTGGTTCGATAGCGAGTGTTACAAGCTAAGAGGAGACACCCTAAACATCCTGCAGCAGGTGAGACAGAACGAGGTAAACGACACTCTCCTACTCACATACGCTGAAAAGAGGAAGCACTACAAAAGAATCATAAAAGAAAAGAAATGCGCCTTCCTGGAGGAAGAGAGCAGGCTGCTAGCGGAGGAAGCCAAAAATGATCCATATTTGGCACTTCGCCCAAAGAAAGAAGCCCAAACAAACTACATAGACATGGACAGATGGAAATCACATTTCAGCAACTTACTCAACAAAGAGGGAACAACAGACGCCAGAAAGAAATCCCAAGAAGTCGTATCACCAATAGCTACAGGCTGGATTCCTCTAACCACAGAGGAAGTCGGACATGCCATCCAAAAACCACAAGAAAGCAGCGGGACCGGACGAAATATACAATGAATTCATAAAAGACACTGCACACCTTCTAAACCAGATTTGGACCAAACTATACAACAGGTGCATAGAGACAGCCCCCATTCCCGATCAATGGAGAAAATCAATTGTCAAGCTATTATATAAAGGCAAAGGAGACCCCAATGACCCAAACCAATATAGAGGCATCGGATTGAAAAATTGCCCCTTTAAAATCTTCACCAAAATAATAACAGGAAGATTAAGTGAGGAATTAGACGATCACCTGCCAGAAAATCAATTCGGGTTCAGAAAGGGAAGATCAACCCTGCAGGCAATCGAAATCTTACTGAAACATATTTGGGACGCCCTAGAGGAAAAACAAAAATTTTATACTGTCTCCATAGACTTCACGAAAGCCTTCGACCTACTAAGCAGGCAACTAGTGATAGAAAAACTCAAGGGAACACTAGGGGAAAACAACATATGGTCGAACCTCATTAACACACTGCTGAGCTGGAACGAAATATGCGTCTCAGATAACCTTGCCATGTCAGAACCGATCATACAAACAAATGGAGTACTACAGGGCGACCCACTTAGCCCTCTGCTGTTCATACTAGCAACCTAAGAAATTCTTGGAATTACCCGCAAAGAGGGAATCTTCTCGTGCGCATACGCAGATGACATCGTAATTGGCTCCAAAGACATAACAGAACTCCAGGCAACAATAAACGAGGTGGATAAATGGTGCTCCAAGAATAACTTGGTCATTAACATATCTAAGACGAACACAATGATCTTTAGAAACGGAGAAAGAGCCCCCGCATCAGCTAGGATACACATAAGGGAAAGAAAACTGAAAATAGTATCAGAAATCAAGTATTTAAGAATTACTCTACAAACGACCGCTAAATGCTTCACAAAACACATAACACAAAAGGCTACTAAAGCTATAATGACAATGCACGAAATAAGAAACATTCGATCCCTCAGCCTAGAGACGGCAATGCTGCTATTCCGGGTAAAGATTTTACCAATACTGACGTATGGCATGGAAATCATCTGGTCACACCTAACATTGAAGAATCTATCTACGTTGGAAGGAGTGAAGGCAAGATACATAAAGAAAGCGTTAGGAGTGTCAAAAATGACGCACACAAGATACACATATCTGCTGGCGAAGGAAACTTTCCTCATCGAAGATCTCAGGACAAGCATACTCCTACCTAACACGTGCGCCTCACAGAACCTGCTAGCAACACTGAATAGGAAAGGAGAGGATATTCATCCGACATTCTACGCACAGAGCCATGGTAGACCGTGCGTGGACAAAGGAAAACGTCGAAATCAGACACGTCATCACTGGGTTGGCAGGCCATGGATTCCACCACTTGATATGCAAGAACTCAAACTTCCACGAACCAAATATAGACTGTGAATGTAGGCTGTGTGAAACGGCATGTGATCGTTATCACATTGAAATATGCACTAAAAGGACAAAGTCATTATCTGAATATGCAAACATGTAAAATTTCTATTTCATCTTGGATTTATTATAATAATAATTATTATTATGAATATCAAGTTTAAAAATGGAACTATATACACTGATCACCAATTATCTTTAATTAAAGTAAAGTTTCAACCTGACAGCCCCAACTCAGAGCAGATAAAAATCCACTAATTGATCTGGTGTATACTAAAGAAAATTCAAACAATCTCCAACGAAATTCCTTCCAATTGGATGGAATTTGAAGATACACAATTGGGAGTTTCCCGGATTATTGGGGCTCTTCCTCAAAAACGTTAAGACAGATGACTGAAAGAGACCAGCGATAAGGTCACAGTCCTTCTAATTCAAACCTTTCAAAAGGGCCGTGCCAATAAAATAGAAAAAAAGGCAGGAATCCTTGAAAGCCAGAAAGAAGCCTCAAGAATCATCAGATCTGAAAAACACACATTACATCAAAATAGACTGACAGAAATAGATCAAAGTTTGGTGACATACAATCAGATTATCAAGCAGCTAGTTTGTGTCAATCATCAGGATGTGTTCCTAGAGATAATAAAGAAAACTTTTCTCGCAGATTACTTCCATGACCATCTTAACCTGCGATCCTCCTGAAGAACAATTCTGATTTGAGCAACCGATTTCAAATCAAGATTCAGAACTACCTTCATTACAAAAAATCCAGCAAGTAGTCAATGAACCTAAAAATAACAAAGCTCCGAAGGAAGATGAAATGTTGAAATTGCGAGGTGAAAGCCTAGATGGTAGGTCCCTTAAAACAATAATTATCATCATCCCTATTTTGTAGTATTAAGTCACCTGACATAATTAGTATTAATTACACAAAGGTTTGTCATGCTCATCGGTAATGTTACACGATATATGTTACAATATATGGAACTAAAATACAACTTACACTCTCAGGGAATTCTTCGGGTTCACATTTGATACATGGTTGGCCCTCCATAATGTTGGGGAATCTACAACACAGGATAATTAATATAACATTCATGATACACTGTAACAAGTACTGGTTATAGTTGTCATTTACATCCAGAAAAGTTTAATGGTATATTCCAATAGGAATTTTTCTTGTGTTTTGCAGTATTTTCTTTAAATGTATGTAACCGTACATAAAATGCCACCTCTTCAATCTACGTCATGGTTTTGAGGATGATGAAAACGTTTCCCTGAAAATGTCTACACATTCTTAGTACGGTAACCAATATAGAGGTGGGGGTGTTGATTGCTGCTTCAAGTAGCCAAACTATTTGAAGCTGATATGCAATGCTACAACAGGAACCACATTTGAATAGGCCTATTTTGGTAAGTATTTCCAATTCCCTATGTCTCCCAGAATGGTATGTGAATGATATATATGTTCAATAATCTACCACATTCCGGTTTGGTTCCGGTTCTGGTAAACTCCACAATTAATGAGGTCCACGCCCGGAATGGCACTTGTGAGCTAGTCAGCCCGAAGGCGGGTTGGATCCTAAAAAGTACCGCCGTTAGGTTATGTGAGTAGATACCCACAAAAACTCGAGGCAGCGCTATATTGAGGTATACTAAGCAAGAAGAGGAGTGAGGTAGTTTGCCATTGCTTTCCTCACTGAGTCAGAACAGCAGTACTAACACAATGAGTAGAACCTTTCACAGCATCTACAGGCACTGACTGTGCCCTGAATGTCATTACTATTCACTACCCATTCCTCAGTAGCTTCCATCTAATCACATCCATGAGGGAGACTGAGACATCGGTGAAAAGCCACCCTTTACTCTAGCCTGTGCCAACAGACGAATGTAGGGGCAGATGACCTCGTAGTTCCGTCCCTTAAAACAACAATAACTACCAGATAAAAGCAAATGTACTGCATTCATCGAGAGATGGCGAACAGGATGAAGAAATATAAGACTTATGGCTTTTTTCAGCAATTAGGGGATGCTGTAGGAAGGCATTAACCTCTTGGGCAGTGTTAAAGGTGGCCTAGATTTTATTGCGACCCTATCTTTGGATAGATTTAATACCTCCCTTACGACGTTTGTAAAGAGACGTCCTAAACCCAGAGGGTATCAGTTACCAAACCGTCTACTATTATTTGATTCAACCTGAATATGATAAGGACCGGTATGTAGCCTAGGATATACTGTAGTCTAGGGGTAGTATCATTTGTAAGATTCGTACCATGAGAAAATGTGTCAGATAGGGAAACCAAGGTCGGTGACATGACTGATACCTTAGACATGAAATGTAAAGAATCGTCCAAGGGAACGATTTCAGTGGTGATAGGTTCTGGGGGGCCATCCGGGAGACGTGTGTGACTACACCCCAAACTATCCTGCTCCATTGGAAAATACGAATCACTCACATCGTACTCGCTCAACTCGAACTAAACCGTGGAGACAAATGTACACTTAACAAAGATATTACTGAGAGATGAATACTCCCAAACAATTGTTGTATCGGAAAACAGTGCACGAAACGTTCCGTGTGAGTGCCACTATCGAACTGATGTTAATGTAGTAATGGTATCTGGAGATGATATAATAAGATGTTCACTCGCCCGCTGCCGTAGACCCACTAATAGGAGCACGACTTATACGGTTGAAATTGCCCTGACTGCCATCTTTGTGAATGTTTGTGAAGGAGTCCATAATGCCAACCCCACGCATTCGGAACTATATCACATGTGGCAGACCAATGGTTTTCCTAGACCAATATTTTCGTCCAGACCAGCACAGTGGGGAAGTCACGCATCAATAATCTTTATCCAGGCCAATAGTTTTGCCTATTATTTCATTATTCATGTTGGCAACGTGTCACGTGGGTATGACGTAGTGTCCGGGGTGAATGGAAAATGGCCGATCTTGTTCAAATGAACACGACTAATAATGCTTTATTTACGTTAAATGTGATTATTTCCGGTGCAGCAGTGGCAATTGAAATTGTGAAACGACTCCCAACAACTCCGAGAACGGTTTGTCAATCATTAATATTATATTTTCAATAATATAACTCATTGAAAGTTACGAAAAGGCATGTTCTCCTACTCTGCAGAATTAATATGTTAATTAGGCTAAGTGAAAGTGAACTGAGGTTGCTACACAGGTATTGCAAATCGGCACTAGTTGCATACAGGCATTCAGACGTTTCAAAATACTTCCTGATGTTCCTAAACACCCAGTTCAAACAAGATACATTATGGTCTCTCACTAGAGGGTAGCTCGTATATTGTCGTCATAAGGACGTTCCTAGTTACACAATCATACATATCCACAAATACATATACTTTCTTTACTCCGCTGTAAAAAACGTTATTGTTACACAGATTTGCCACTTCCCCACAGAACATTTCAATTCTTCTAATGGTGACGTGTTACTTACGTACGGTATAATTATATACTGTATATTTTTAAATCTTACACTTACATCTCGCCTAAATATATATGAGAGGTGCTAATTCCAGTTACGGAATCCCTATGTGGTACCTGTCAATTACCCATAATATAGGAACATTTTTTTAGGACAGAAAGTCGTGAGTCGGACCAAAATTTCGATATATTTTTAGTCACATTTTGAAGAGCGCTCCTTCCTGAACAAGAATATCTATAATTTATAGTATTTCTATTTGAATTCACGAAGATATTAAGAATAATGTGAACCCTTGTTTCTGCGTCACCCCCTTCTTAAACGTAACTGTCAACCATAGTCAATTATAATTTCTTTACTAATTGTACGAGAATCTTGTGGGATAGCGCGTTTCAGAAGTTGGTACTATGGCAACGTCTCACCCGTCTGAAAAAGGACTGCGCAAGAGCGTAACCATAGATTCGTGAATGTTTCTGTTATGGTTTGATGTAAACATACACTGAAACTTTATATTTTTATCATTTCGAACGTGTTTCATAGATTGTGGAGTTTGAAATGTGTAAGCATGCCCCGAATTAAGAAGTTCAATACAAAACAAAACCATCGAGGTAATAGGTACACGAAAAATACAGCGAATGTTATTGCTAGCCCACCACAAGGCGTTAGGCCTAATTCTAATCCATCTCCTAAACCCTCAAAAAACAATGATTCGTGTGTTTCAAGTGCTTCACAGAGAAAGCTAAGTTATCTCTCAGAGGAGAATGAGGGAGGAAGTGTTAATGGTATTTCTGGTGGCAGTGTAATATTAGATTTAGATATTATATCTGATTTAGTTCAGAACAATGTCATGTGTAAGTACTGTGAAAATGTAAATTGTATGAAGTTAGTAGAAGATGTAAATAAGAGAAGAGGCCTTGCAAGTAACATAGTTCTAGAATGCGGTGTTTGTAAAGCAAACCATTCATCTATGTCATCAGGTGTAAATAGAAACAGACTTTATAAGGTAAGTATAAGATTTGCCTATGCAATTGCGGTATATCGGGAAGGGCAGGAAAGCAGGACATGTATTTTGTGGCATGATGAACCTGCCACCTCCATCAAGCAAGTTTGTCAAATCAAACAATGCAATTTTGTACTCTTTAAAAGATGTGTCTTTGGGTTGTATGGTAAATGCAGCTAAAGAAGCCAAGCTACTAAATGACAATTGCAGTGATATCGTTGCTGCTTGTGATGGAAGCTGGCAAAAGCGAGGCCATACTTCTCTGAATGGTGTTGTAACTGTAACATCTGTAGATTCTGGCAAAATCTTGGATGTAGAATGCATCACAAAATACTGTCATGGATGTACTGTAACTGAGAAGGAGCATAAATGTCTGAAGAACTTTGTTGGGTCCAGTGGTAGTATGGAGGTTGCAGGTGCTGTGGCAATGTTCAAACGTTCTTGGTTGGACCGAGGTCTACGGTATGTTAAATACCTAGGTGATGGTGATTCAAAGGGGTTCACAAAAGTAAATGACTGTAAACCATATGGGGACAATATTGAAGTTGAAAAACTAGAGTGTGTAGGCCATGTCCAGAAGAGGCTAGGTACTAGGCTTAGGAAACTCAGGAAAGATTTGGGCAAACAGAAACTTCCTGATGGCAAGCCCGTCAAGGGACGAGGGAGGTTGACAAATGCAGAAATTGATAAGCTCAAACGGTATTTTGGACTTGCTATAAGAGGAAATACAGGAAATCTCCTAGAAATGAAAAAGGCCATAAAAGCAACATTTTATCACAAAATGTCAACAGATGAAGAACCAAGACATGAGCTGTGCCCTGAAGGGGTGGATTCATGGTGTGGCTTTCAGAAGCAGAAGGCAGGGGGTCGTGAATACCACCACAAGAACTCACTTCCAATGGCTATTCTAAATGCCATTAAACCTGTGTATAAGGGATTTTGTAATGACACTCTACTGTCTAAGTGCTTGCATGGTGGCACACAGTATGACAATTAAAGTTTTAATCACTGTATCTGGCAACGTATTCCAAAAACTGAATTTGTAGGTTTTAAAACCCTCCAGATAGGTGTGCTGGATGCAGTGATATGTTTCAATGATGGCATGATGTCAAGAAAATTTGTTTTAGAAGAAATGGGGATTAATCCTGGGACTAACGTGTTGAACGCGTAGAAAAAACTTGACATTGACCGTGTGAAAAAAAGGTGAAAAAGCGAATGCAGAATCCACTAAAGAGGCTAGAATTGAAAAAAGAAACAGAAAAAGGAAGAGAGACGATGATGATAGCCAGCAGCAAGAAGAATATGGTCCAAGAATGTTCTAAGACATGGGTGAGAGAAACAAAAACTTTAACTTAAGTTTCCCAAAAAGTCTATTTTTTTTCACATTTAGGTACACATAGCTCCTAAACTATTTTAGCTACAGATATGAAATTTTTCACACTCATTTGTGACTATACTGTGATACTGAAACTCTAGAATTTTTGATGTATCTTTTAAATTGTGGTATTTATAAAACATAATATGTTGCTAAAAAGTATATATTTTGTAATCAAAATTTCAATTTATCACTGAATGATTAAATATCTATCAAACGTCAAAATTCTAGAGTTTCATATAGCTAGGAATGTATTAAAAACATGGGGAAAAAATTGGAATCAGTGGTATGAATACTTCAGCAGAAACGTGTACCAACATAATGACATGTTTCAATAACATTTTGAAAAATTATATAATTTCAAAAAAAATGCTAAAAGAAAACGAGAAGTCTAATTCCAATAAATTTAAATTCATTGCAGCCATCACGGCTTGGACTAAACACGGTAAAAGTTTTGCAGTTCTACCTGCAAAATTGTGGCAGAAACGGCAAGAAATGTTATGGTAAGTTTTTGCATTATTTCATGGTGCGCTCACGACCTTCTGTCCTTAAGTAGGCATATACCCTACCGCCGGTCCCGTGGTATTGGGGTAGCGCACATGTATCTCGCCCAGAGGCTCCGGGTTCGATTCCCGACTCCGTCAGGGTTTTTAGAATCTGACGTGAGGGCTGGAACACAACAAATGTTTGTGAGTATTCATCTCTCAGTAATATCTCGTGAGGACAATTGAGTAGCTGTCTGACAGTGAGGCAGCGCCCCGGTCACGAAAACCAAGATTAACGGCCGAGTGGACCCGATGCGCTGACCACGCGTCACACCAATATCTGCAGGCTAAATGGCTAGGTAGGCCAAAGCCCTTCATGGGCCAAAGGATATATATATATATATATATATATATATGTGTGTGTATGTATATATATATTATATACTAGCAGAAGTACCCGTTCTTCGAACGGTGTTCGGTGTTAACACCAGACATTATCAATTGAGCTACTGTTGCAATGGATAGCGGTTTGTCATTCCTTCATTTGTTTGTTAAATAAAATTAGTTTTCTGGGAATATTTCAGAAACTGTTGGTTTTAGAGCCTTATAATGTAGTTTCCGAGGACCCTTTAGGCCCCCCGAGTTTTATTTCTGGCACCGAGGGGCTTTGTCTCGGCGTTATACGCCATAATATGACAGGCTACTACTACTAATAATAATAATATAATATATGGATAGGAATATAATAGACCTGCCGTACCACACCCGCAGGTGTAAATCGCGTGAAAAAAATCTTAGAGTACCCCTTGACCCCCTTAAGCGCATTATACGTATTGATGAATTTTACAGCTTAATTTAGTTCCGTGATAACCTTCTAGCCGTTTGCAAACTTTCACACTAATGTAATTAATGGAATTGCATTGCGTCTTACAGCAATAGATGGACCTCTGAGAATATGTTGCCATGGTTACCGGCTTGCATTCGTTCATTAGTTTATTAAATGAAATTAGTTTTCTGGAAATATCTCAAAAACGGTTGGTTTTAGGGCCTTAAAATGTCTCTCACATTGAGGGGCTGAAAATGAGCTTTGTCTCGTCCTTCTTCGCCTATTTCAGCATGTATTTTAAGGGGGTAGGCCCCCTTTTATGAGAGGTACGCAGAAGAGTTACATCAATGATTAGGGTCGTGCCTCTAATGGATATCTGTACCAAATTTTACGTCGATACACCCAGCCGTTCTCGGGTTATAAGGGAACAAAGTTGTCCACAGGCAAACAAACAGACAGACAAAAAAAATTCGCGCGCATCCATCATAAAACAGTCTGAAACATGTAAATAACTCAAATTTCCGTAAGAAAGTCAGAAAAAACAGACAAACTTTTATTTTTATATACTGCACCGCTCGGTGTTGACCGTGTTTTATTGCACAAATTTAGGTTTTACTCGCTAACCGTTGGAGATACACGAAAAGTGATAAGGACCTTTCGGATAGATAATTAAATGTTAAAGCTCTTGTATGCCATCAAAAGTTTGCTATTTTTAGCGTTCTCTCTTTATTTGAAATGGAAATATGAAATTTTCAAACCAAAGGGTGTAGTGACGTCACAAATGTGGGTTTTACTCGCTAACCGTTGGAGATACACGAAAAGTAATAAGGACCCTTCGGATAGAAAATTAAATTTCAGAGCTCGTAGGTGCCATCAAAAGTTTGCTATTTCTTAGCGTTCTCTTTTTATTTGATATGGAAATATGAAAGTTTGAAACCAATGGGTGTAGTGACGTCACTAAAATGGTCGCCATCTTTAAATAGTGCGAGGTATCGAAATTAAAAGTAGCCTATATGTTAACCAGGTAAATCAACTACATCGATGCAAAATTTCATGTAAATTGGCAAAATTTCATGTAAATTGGACGATTGGTTCTTGCGTGATTGAGTAACAGACAGAAACACAAACACACACCATCTCATTTTTATATATAAGTGATCCGGTACAATTTTAAGATCCGTTCGACGTTATTTCCATCTAGCTGTCACTAGTAAAACATCTAAGTGATCGTAATTTCCACACGTCTGGAAAAGGAAAGCGCCCGCGATGGAGAACCAATCTTAATCTAAGAAACACGCTTTCGGCGATTGTTATCGCGACTAAATTGTTATTACGAGGAGAGATATAAGATGTTGAGCCGACATAGTGCCCACTACCGACAGTTCTATTGAAAATGTTACGTGTTAATTAATATCTGTTGATCTTCGAGGTTATAAACGTTGAGGAAACATGGCGGGATTCCGGCCTCTGTCTAGCAGTTGAGATTTCTTGTTATATGAGATAATTATTAAATGAAATATCATCAGAGACTTTCCAGAACGTCTCGGAGAAAAAGCTAAGTGGAAATGGTCCTTGTTGTTATTCTGTATTAAAGTGTCATGCTTTGAAGAAAACTGATCATCGATATATATATATACTCCCCAAGTTTCAGTGTTAAAAGTTCCTTAATTTAACCTGCTAAGGTAGGGTTAAACTGGAGATCTTTCATGTTTTTCTTTGAGGTTATTTGGTGTTTGTTTTGTCCCCTAGTTATTCGTTATATATACGTACGTAGTGGAGAATCGACTTGATTGTTTTGGGGTTTATTCATTTTAATGGATTCTTCTTGTTGTTGTTTCCGTATTTTGTAATGTTTTATTTTTGTGCGTGTTCTTGCGATTGTTTTGGTCACGAAACGTGATTGTATTTCTGAGAGATGTTTCTTACCAGTTCCTAGCCCTTGTAAAAGTATGGGATTTTTCGAGGACCTTTAGGGACTGGTGTCTTTAGGTTAGTTTCGCGGTTTGTATCCTGACGAGGATGGGTGTGTTCGTTCAATTGCTTTGAATTTTCTTCTGTATGGTCGGAACGCACACCTAGTTTTATTTAATTGTGTTTTGGGTTTTGTTTATGTGTCTTGTCATTTGTGCAACTCTAACGATGACCGATTAGGGTTTCTTTTATCCTTAGAGACTGGGCAGACACTAATTATGTATGCGTCTGAAATATGTCTCATTTATAATCACGGTTCTGGACTTTTGTTTAAGGGTGGGTTTATGTTATTTGTTTAAGTGGGAATTTGACTGAAGGCCCAGGGTCATGTTTAGTATTGTTCTGTTTTTTTTTTTTTTGGCTTTCAGTCAGCAAGCAACGCGTATCCCCATTACGTTAATAAATGAGGTATATCAGTTATTCTTTCGGACGGAGATATGCGTGCTTCTTGCTTGTGTCCGGGACAGTTATTGGCACTCATGTCCTCTCAAGTAAGATATCTGAATCTCGTGCTTTCGTTCGAGAGAATTTTATTCTACCAGCTCATGAAATCGTTTTATTTTATCGTCATTTGATAGTTTGCATGTTTTATTTTACTGAACCGATCTATGTTTTTTTACTGGGTGTGTATGTCACGGCACGTCATGCTTTGTGAAGTGTTGTCGTTTTGGATATAGTGTATATTTTGTGTTTCTTGGCGTGCCATTTAAGGGTCGTCGTTTTTAGTAAGGGTTTGTTTCTTTGGGTAGTTTAAGGAGACATACAGTTTAATATAAGGGTGGACGGTTAGACAGTTCGTGGGATACACGTTTTCATGTACTTCTCAGAATGATGCTTCTGACTACCTTCTTGTAGTCAGCCTGTGGTGGAACGAAAAGTACTATTCACACTATTGTTAATTTCTGCCCCTCTAATGAACGATCTACAGTGACTTAGGCACCTCCTCGTCGTCAACCTTTTCTCTTTTATAGATCTTTATTGTGTGTCTTACGTTTTATTGTTTTACTGTTTTATAATCATGTGTACTATTTATTACAGGCCCATCATCCCTCATCCTACCATTTCATGCACCCCTCGTTTCCACTTTTGCTATGTCTTGTTTTTTGATATTAAATTTTATTCTACTACCTCTACTCGAAAAGTGTAGTCATTGGATGGTCGGTGCTCCATCTAGTTCAGCATGTGTTAAAGAACTCGATAAGGTCTCAGGTCCGCGTCCTTCAACATCTGCACGCCTCTCAATAAGTATGGATTATTATATCTATACCCTACAATATTTTGAGTTAACAATTCTCAATTCTCTTTAGATCGAACAAAATATGCATTTCAGCTAAAATTTAATAAATGATCGTCATGTCGGAGATATCAGAGGTTTACTAATGCCAGTAACGGAATCCCTATGTGGTGCCTGTAAAGTACCGATCAAAGCACCCCGATAGATGGATGAAATGTTTAAAGCTCTCATTATTTACTGTACATTAGGTAGGGTCGACGAAATGGCAAATAGTCTTGGTGGGATACCCTTCCAGACACTTGCGTCTGCCGGGAGCGAAAATTCTTATGGGAATAAAGCACTCGGTTGGTCATTGAAGTAACTTTCTGGTTGCTTCACCAAGAGCTGCACCGCTTCGTTGCATGAAGCGAAGAGACCAGAATTTCTACAAGTAGTTACTTAAATGACCAACAAAGTGTTCTATTCCCATAAGGACTGCGCTCCCGGCAGACGTAAGTAGCAAGCGCGTCATACTTCTTGCCAGAAAACCTTGAGCAAGCGAAAAGTTAAAGGAAGTAGGAGACGTTTGCTACTTCCCTGAGAAATAAAGAAGCCTATGTTAATTCCAATAATTGCAATTTATTGGTATCAGCAGGGTTTGGACTCGACGTGGTAAAAGATTTCCAATTCTAAATTGTAATATTATGGCAGACACGGCGAGAAATGTATGTTGGTATCGTAGTTTTAGCGTTACCGGTATTTCATTATGCGCTCAGAACTATCTGACCTTAAAAGTGTTTCTAAGTGCCCACCTTATTTCGTTCTTACCGACACCGAAATCGTGTGCTGCGTCACTGCCTACTTCTCCTTAGCTGCCCTATTACATTTTCATACGGTGCCTGCAAACCTTACAAAACCGAAAATCAAGAGATTTTCATATGAGAGGCAAATATTAGCTCAATTAATTGACAAGCTATGCTTCAAAAATAATGATTTAAACTAGCATTCGGCTTCACACTCCCACTTTTAACACCATTTTTTTCCTTCTTTCTTCTTTACTACACTTTCCATTTTCTTGGAGCTTCTTTGTTTCCATGTGTTTCGAAATATCACTTTTCCACCAAGTGATATAAAAACTTTACATTGCCAAACAGTACAGAATACAAAACAATTGATCTTTGCTGGATTCATGCACGGAAATTGTTCCGAAAACTGTTTCAAAAAAGAGAGAGTTGTATTGTTTAGCCATAGTGAAGAATCAAACAACGAGCAAACACACTAGAAAGTGACAAAATTGTTGTATCAAAGTCCATAAACAACCGCTTACACTGAAACAGACCCCATTTACGAATTCAGGTAGCCAAATAACAATCATTACCTGCCCACTATGAACACTTCCAAAAAATATGGTACTGGAAAATGTTTGTTCACCAATAATTCACAAAAATCTTGAGGATAATTTGAGGCGAGAAAAACTATGGAAACTCGGCAGTCTCCCGCCTAAATCAGAAATCTTAGCAGGTGTGCATTTTAGCTACAAACCCTCCCTCTCTTGTGTTACAATGCGACCACTTCGCAACAAAACTAACATTTTTGTCTCCTGTAGGACGAATCCACTTAAAAGGAAGATTCTTAAACACACCTTGTAAAATGAGAAAATCTGTCTGGGAAAAACTGTTCCAAGATACACGCTTCACTCATGTACCCTCCAAAAATGAATACTGCAAACGTAGTGCGCTGGACTGTAGGCTAGCCTACTGGTCACAAGCACGTCTTCACACTGCTTCCTCTAAGTAGACTCTCAGGCGGTTTACCAGGGGGAGCCCCTCCGGGCTCCGCACTTCGGCTTGCCATTTCGTAGTCTGCACCGTGACATCACCGGGTGTTCACTTTCGCGGCCGACCATGTATAACAGTGGTATAACATACAGCTCACAGCTGTCTATGACAACAAAAAGAGACCTTCTTAAAGAGAAATATGAATATGCTGGTCCTCGCATGTCCTGCTGTCAACTAATACCTTATCAGTCAGTACCATTAAACTTGCTACCCTACTGCCAGGAGACTAATAAAATATACCCGGTCATTGCATGTGAGTTTTTCAAAGTGAAATGCCATTTTCTGTGGTTCAGATTCCACGCAAAAAGGAGGTCCCGTGGCTCAGCTACAGTATGTAAGTGTGTAATTTGTGAAGGAAAATCTGTTGAGACAGACACCCCGATTCTGTAAGAAATGGTTAAGCTACAACAAGTCTTTAGGACCCCTAAAGACTGGTTAGAAGTCGAATTGGTATTCTGTAACGCCAAATCGCATCCATGATGTGACGTAGGTCACCATCCACCGTAAAGGCATGTTCCGAGCACTTGTTAGCCGTGTTTTAGTCCATGGTTAGCTTATTTGTATTGAAAAATCAAAGATGGAAGCGAACAGCTGATATGTAAGTTATCACTTAATGGCTTGAATATTAATTTATTCATTGAATATGGGCTAAGGTAAGTAGGCTACAAAACAATATATTTTTGATTCTTCAAGTTGTGCAAATACCGTATCTTTCTTTGACGATTATGGTAAATAGTTTACTTAATATGAATAATGTCGTCCCGTGTAATGTTACGGTATTAACTTACACTTTTACTTTGTTTTCAGATGCCGTAAGCGATCTAAAACGATTATTTGATGGGGAAGAAACTTAGGTGCTAATTTACTACTTTGGAAATAATTAGCTTTCATTTTAATTGTAGAGTTCGAATCATATTTGCGGAAGCTTGTAGTCAGTAGTCCTCCAAGCCCGTTTCATTAAAACTACAGAACAGGAGACCAAGCCGTCGTAACTTTCAACAAGGTATATTACTGAAAATATAGTATTTATGATTGACAAACCTTTCTCGGAGATGTTGGGAGTCGTTTTACTTTCTGAATTGCCACTGCTGCACCGGAATAATTCCTTTTAATTGATTATTTACGAAAATAATGCTTTTAGCATTGTCTTCATTTCACTATGGACGCCATCTTGGACACTACGTCATACGTCATGTGACACCCGAAAAACGAACATCTGAGTACGTTACCAACATGTCCAATACAAAATTCACTATATGACACGTAAAGTTTGTAATTGTTACAAATTTCCACTAAGTTAAGCACTGTCTTGCGGAAAATTACTGTTAGTACCACAAGCAAGGGGGTCTGGGGCGTAAGCCCCAGGTTAGGTTTGTTTTTGTACGTAAAACATTAATAAGATAGAATTTATGTCCGCTACTACTGTAGGTTAGGTACTGCCTGGTCGAAAATTACTGCTAGTACCACAAGCAAGGGGGTCTGGGGCGTAAGCCCCAGGTTAGGTTTGTTCTTGTATGTAAAACATTAATAAGATAGAATTTATGTCTGCTACTAGGTTTGGTACTGCCTGGTCGAAAATTACTGCTAGTACCACAAGTAAGGGGGTCTGGGGCGTAAGCCCCAGGTTAGGTCTGTTTTTTGTATGTAAAACATTATAAATACATAAATAAACACTGACAATTGGCGCAATTTTTCATTACATTACTTTATCGACGCTCTTTTGTTTACTCGTTCTATACCTGATGTGAAATAGTACCAAATGCGTGGGATTGTCATTCCTGACTTAGTAAGCAAGATGGCTCCAAAAGACTTCATTTCTGCTTTATAAGTCGTGTATCTATTTGGGATGGCTGGGTGGGTTTATGGCAGCGGACGAGTCAACATCTATTATTTTAACAGCTCCAGATACCATTAGGCCTACTAAAGGTACTTTGGCAAATTTCATTATCTAAATTGTTTTATACCTCTGTTCTCCCGTTCTGTAGCGCTACCCCTGTTTCTAGGTTATGGAAATAATTGCTGTCAGAAGTTTGAAGACGAATACCTACCTAATGAGCGGCAATTGTGATTTTAATTATTTAAATTAAGGCTGCAAATGTTCACATTACTCCACGGCCTTGGCCTATGCTATTGGTAAATTATAATTAACTTAATTGTGGTGAAGAGACATGACAACATGATCATCATAATGGACTTTCACAAACTGAAATTAACTCATTCACCTAAGAGAATGAGAGGAATTGTTATCCCCATCGTCAGAACTGATAGTGTCAAAGCATTCAGTCCTGATAGTATATAAACAATAGGCTATCATTTAAGACCTTGGCAAATAGCCTTAGTAGGCAGGCTGGAACATAAAGAGTACCAGTATTGTACTATGCTTTCATATTGAACTAATGAGGGAAGTTAATGTTACATGTAATGCATGCAGTCGATTAACAGTGTAGGGGAGAAATAAGAAATAATATCAGACCCCAAATGAACTAAAGTTTTTGATCAGTCTGCTTGGAAAGTTGTCATTGCGAAGGGAGGACTTTCATGTAAAAGATTACATTGCATGCTTCTGCTGGAAACTAAAACCTTAGCACTAGGTACACGTAGTTGCTCACAGTTTTAATAACCTGATATGACACAGCTCGGTCATCTAAATGGATCAGATGAGAAAGAAAAATCACAACATGGTGCTTTGGGAGTTTATGTCTAACATAAAGGTACGTTAATTCCTTCATTTCATTGTGTTATCATTTGAGAACTAACTACATGCAGCAAGGCGTAAAGCTTTCCAAGAGTGGAGTTTACCTGAACTGAAGTAAAACATTCTTAAACTACTAAAATTAGTCAAAATACCTGCAGTAATGGTAACTTGAGACAATATGGTAATAGATGTTTACTTCTCCGCTGTCTGTAACCCACCCAGCCATCCCAAATAGGATCACGACTTATATAGATGAAATTCCAGCTGACTGCCATTTTTAGCACGATGTACAGTATTGCCAACCACACGCATTTGATACAATATCGCATCCGGCAGACCAATGGTTTTCGCCGAGACCAATAAGGTTCATCTATACCTTGCGATGCACTGGCGTTTAGGGGAATTCTTAGTTACCTTGATGACGTGATGGTATTGGAGTTCTTTTTTCACATAATTACAAAGGTGTCGTGTGGTGCAATTTGTATCGGACATGTTGGCAACGTAATATGACGTCAATTTGTCGGCCACAAACATCTGCCGTCGTTGACCAAGCCAAAAATAAAAACCTTCATTTAAGCAATATTAGTGAAATTTGACAGTATTTTTTATTGTGCAGCAGTGATAGTTATTGTTGTTTTAAGGGGTGGAACTACGAGGTCATTTGCCCTCCCCCTAATCTACTCTATTCACATCTCTAATGAGCTGGTACTGCGGAGACCAAATTCTAAGTGGGAGCTGATGATTACCACCAAATGTAGGAAAATTGCATACCTGGGTCATGTGTTATGTGGTGCAAAATACGCAATATTACACCTTATTTTAAAGGGCCAAATTGCTCGGCATCAAATAGGGTCTGAAATTAAGCTAAAATACCTTTTCTCTCCTACCGCTGAGCTCTCAAAGTCAAGTGTACAGCTAAACGCCGGAATCTGTATGGTGCGTTTTGTAATAATCATCATCATCATCTTCATTTCCCCTTTTCCAGTTGACACTGGGTGGGGGCAAATATGGTTCCTCTCCACTTTGTTCTGTCGTTCCACCATTCCTCTTCCGACACAGTGTTCCTATCCACGTTCAGTTTTCTAATACTATTCTCCACCGAGTCCATCCAACGCATTCTTGGTCTTCCTGGTCCTCTCTTCCCTGTCATCCGTCGTTCCAGTGCTCGTCTTGGTAGCCTTACTTCATCCATCCGTTTGACATGTCCAAACCATCTCAATCTGTTTTGCTCCAGTTTGTCATTTAGTTTCTGTACTCCCAGTTCTTTCCGTATATCTTCATTTCTCACTCTGTCCCTCCTCGTTTTCTGGACCATACTTCTCTGGAATCTCATCTGCTTGTACTCTGCTCTAATCCCTCTTAGTCATTGTCCAAGTTTCTGCTGCATATGTCATTATAGGAACATAATATGCTTTGTACATAACTTCTTTAGCCTTAATTGGTATATCCTTGTTCCATACTAGTCCCCGTACCTGTTGGTAGAAAGCACTCCCGAGTTGTATTCTTCTGCTAATTTCCAAATCTAGTCTTCCATCCTCAGTCAGTTCACTTCCCAAGTATTTGAAGTGTTTCACTACATCCAATTCCTGGTATCTCCTACTTTGATTACTCCTTTTCCTTCTTTCTTTTCTCTACTCATCACCACTGTTTTACTCTTCTCCACATTTATCTTCAATCCCCATTGCTCAATCTTTTCATTTATTACGTCTAACTGTTCTTGTACCTCCCTCTCATCCTCGTCCCAGATCACAACGTCGTCTGCAAACAACATTACCTTCATCTTTGCCCTACTATATTCTTTCATTGCTACCTTCATGATGTCATCCATCACCATACTTCCTTGCTTTAGTCCAGTGTCAATTTTAAACCATCCCGATGTCCCGACTCTAGTCTTCACACTACTGTAGCACTCCATGCACATTCCTTTTATCATGTCTCTCAGTTCCTTGTCCATCCCCCTATTTGTTAAGCTTTCCCAAACTTTTGTTCTAGGGATGCTATCATAGGCCTTTTCTAGATCAATAAAAGTAATTTGTAATAGTATTTTTTTAAATGCAGACCAATGGCTTTTGCCTGGGCCAATAATTATTAGGTGGAGGGCTGCGCTGGCCATTTACACGAATACACCCCTGGTTTTTATCTCGCACAGTAATGCTTGTTGTGCACTGCTGTAATTAATTTTTTTTGTGAGAGTGAAATTTCTTAAATCCACTCCAATGGGCTTTGCCTATACCTATAATTGCTAGATATCCGTTAGCCATATATAGACACCTGGCTTCTGTCATGTACAGTGGGGTAATCATGCATCAATAATCTTTATCCAGACTAGACCTGAGTGCTGTATTTTGTATCCCACATGTTGGCAACTGTGGTGAAAGTTTAAAATTTGAAATACACTTATCTTCCGTCTAGTCAATACTTTTATGTGTTTATTTACACCCTAGGACATTGACTAGACGGAACATAAGTGTATTTCAAATTTTAAACTATCATTCGTCAATACAGACCAATCGTGAACAAATGTTAACTCCAACCTGTGGTGATGTCAATGTGTGCGTCTTATTAACAGGTGAAGAGACCTCATGCACTGTCGAACGTGGCTGCCATCGTTGAATGAGCAATACATATTAACACATATTTCTGGTGCTGTAGTGACCGTGGTTAGTAATATCAGTTGGCTATGACCCCCAGAAGACGAAACAATGCATGAAAATCTTACAGTGTGCGCACAAAGTCCGTATACCCCTACTCATTATTATTTATTTCTATTGTCAGTACATATACATTTGTACTTACATCTTAGGAATTTAAAACATCATATTTGTCCGTCCATGGTCTCTGCACAGCTGAAGAAATCAAGCGAACCCACCTCATGTCATGATCTGGGCCGGCATGATACAAACGCATCTGTTTGAACCATATTTTTTTGATCGCTCTAATGACTGGCTCATCCCGCAGCTGCACAATTTTGGAATCTTAAACAGTGTTTGGTTTCAACACGATAGGGTGACGGCTCACTTCGCAGTGGCTGTTCAACAATGTCTGAAAACAGTCTTTGGGAATCGCCGTTTCATATCACATGCTACACCATCATTCTGTGACTAAGCACTTGGTAGTGCATTCTTAACGAGAGGTATGGCACGTCAGTTGTTCGCTTATGTCAACCACTTTATTACTCTGACTCTCAAACTCCGGTCTATCATGCGAAATACGAGGTTCATTTGGAGGCTTTTATATGCTGGTCTACCAAATTAATGTACACTTGTATTATTTGCTGGGTAACTTATTTTATTTTTAGTGGTGATCGAAATGACAGACTACATCAAGGTCATCTGCCTGACTGGGTAATAAATGATATTATTAATCAGGCAACACAAAGATAACATCTCCCTAAAAGAAGAATATATTATGTGCAGAAATGCAGTAACATCATTGAAAAGGAAACTAAAAGCAGATTATTACTCACAAAAGCTAAACTTGTATGATAAAAACGTAAAGAAAACATGGGAAATCTTGAATGAAATTATATATAACAAAAGGTATAGCTCTAAAACTTGCACATCTCTTTTGATAGATAACACGGTCGTTGCAGATAAACAGGAAATTGCTAACTCATTCAATGACTATTTTACATGCATAGCCAGCAATCTTGCATCCCAGATAACTGATCAGGACTGTACAAGTCAGAATGCTAACTACCAGTCAGAATACCTCTTTCTGTATCCAACAGATCACGTTGAAGTTAAAGGTATAATTAAGAATCTAAAAAATAAAAAAGTTGTGGTGTAGATGGGATTTCAGCTAGTGTGGTTAAAACGTTTGATGATCAACTAATAACGATGGTTGTTGCTATAATTAATGAATCTAAGACTAGTGGCATAGTACCACAAGCTCTAAAAATTGCTAAAGTAATACCAATTTTCAAAGGAGGAAATACAAGTGATACAGGGAACTATAGACCTATATCTATATTACCAATTATTTCCAAAGTCCTGGAAAGCATTGTTAAGTTGAGGCTAGTGAAGTTTCTGCAGAATAACAATTTTTCTTATAGAGCCCAATATGGTTTTGTTGAGAACTCCAGCACAGAACTAGCTATTACTGATCTTATTTCAATGCTTCAGGAAAGCATTGACCGCAACGAGATAGCAGCTGGGTTATTCATTGATCTCGCTAAAGCTTTTGACACCGTAAATCACGAAATTATATTATCAAAATTAGAGAATGCTGGAATTCGAGGCGTTGCATTGGAGTGGTTCCATAGCTACCTTAGTGGAAGAAAGCAATATGTTGCCATGAATGGCTGTCAAAGTGAGGAAAAGGCTGTATCGTGTGGGGTTCCTCAAGGGTCCATTTTGGGCCCTACGCTGTTTCTAATATATATAAATGATTTAAGTAAAGTTAATTTAAAAGGTCAAATTATGCTTTACGCTGATGATACGAATGTTTTATATACTGGTAGCAAAGTGGGCACAATAATCAATAATATGCAAGAAGACTTAAACGCAATAGCCAAGTGGCTCAATATTAATAAATTGACTATGAACATCACGAAAACAAAATATATGATAATGACAAAACCCAGTATGAAAAATATTGAACATAATCATATATATAGCAACAACACAATAATAAACGAGGTCGAACATTTTAAATATTTGGGGCTAATCATTGATAAACATCTAAGCTGGGTAGCACACGTTCATTATATTGCGAAGAAGATAGCTCCGGCATCTGGGCTGTTGAGAAAATTGAGATACTTAATCCCTAGAAAACTTCTAATCACAGCATATTACTCACTCGTACACAGTCACTTGCAGTATCTAAATGTAATTTGGACTCAGTGTAAAAAGACAGCCCTGCATGAACTTATGGTAATACAAAATAGAGCGATAAAAAATATATATAATCTACCCTTTAATACACACAGTCGAGATTTATATGCCAAGAGTAAAATAATGCCAATGTCAATGTGTGCAGAATTAAGGTCAGCAATACTAATACACAGAATTAAGCAAAACAATGTGCTGCATAACAGTGACTACACCCTAAATTCAGACATTCATACTTATAACACACGACAAGCAGATGACTTCGCTCTCTTTCAAATCCGCTCGTATAAATTTGGTAACTGTAGCTTTAAGTTCTCAGCCATTCAATCTTACAACCATCTTCCAAGCGATTTAAAATCAATTTCCAATCTGTCGACTTTCAAATTTAAATTAAAGAGACTACTTTGGAATCGGTACCTAATAAAGTATGTACCGTAGCCAAATTTAGTGAATCACCATGTCTCATTTCACTCTGCATTGATAAACTTATTATCTTAATTATTATTTTACTTCTATGTTATTTACATTGTACATTTTCTTTTGGTAAGCTAATTACAGTGTTAGGTCTAGTATCATTGTCGTAAATTAACTTAATCACGCAGCAAATGTGTATGTAAGGTATATATGTATATAAAATTGTAGTAGACGCCAATAAATTTGTATTGTACAATTCCTATGTAAGAGCCTCTGGCTCGTTGGAATTAATTGTTCAATAAATGATGAATGTTGCAAGATGGTTGATATGAGGTTGGGCTTTCCTTAGTGTGTTGTCCATTTGTGACGATTGAGTCTGATAAGTGATTTGCATTTATTGGTCTTGCTCAGTAGTATAGGAAGGGCAGTTTTCTCATTTCTTGAGAGTATTTCCAGACACTTCCCAGCATGGAAATGTAGCAAACTACTACACAAGACTGCTCCTCAAAGAAAATGAAAGAAAAAAAAAACATTATTATTTAAAATAATTATTCTTGTTTTCGCATAAGGATGTAGCCGGTTTAAATTGTTTTGTTACACTATAATGGCTAACTTGAGTTTAAGAATGTAGCATATAGGCTACACGAGCACATCTCCAGGTCATGATACAAAATTAATCTAGAAATTTGTTTATTTTTTTCTCACAGTACTGGTAACAATATAAGGGATTGATTTTCAATTTTCCAGGATTCTCTACCAAAAAATCTGTGATACACCTTCCAGTGACCTGGTCTAAATGAGAAGACGAAGAAAGAAAGTGAATTTGATTATTTCTACAATGGGACACATTCCACAGGTGCATTGCTGTGCAAACTGCTGTATTTTCAAATGTTTAATTTTATGTTATAAATTAAGTGTTCTATTTGGATAATAATTTGTTAAAGAAAACATTGTGTATGATTTGAGCCTTGCCTCATGCACAGCTGCAATCCTAACACCAACTGATCCCACCAGAACCAGTAGGCATTCCTCCTAATTCACGAGGTTTGTGTTTACCTCCTTCATGTCCTTATGAAGATTGTGCAATTAGAAAGTAGACTTTTTCACAATACTGTATGTGATAAGAATGTCAAGAATTCAGGTGAGAGTTATGTTATACACATAATATTTCAATGTAGTTAGTCTTAATCTCATTCCCAGTAACTTTGTAGTAGTATTTAGGGACAGGGTGTTGCCTGTGGGGACCCCTGCCCCCTACTCCTCAGAGATGTTTTAATCTGCATGGTGCTGATACAAACCTCTGTTTTCTCTCTCCCCCTTCCTTCGTGTAATAATACATTGAGTGTGAGGAACAAAGGTCATACTCGTAGTTGAGTGCCTCCTCCCTTTGAACCACTTTTCAGAATTTATTGTAATTATTATTATTATCATCATGATTATTATTATTATTATTATTGTCATGTGTTGTGACATCTCTATATTACGCCTCGAGAGTTTAAAAGTGCGCAGTTTGTCTGTATGTATCTCTCTGTCTAACGTTGTGCAACCCCTGGCTACATACTGCCTTGTTCTCTCGTATTGGCTAGTGTTGTTGCTACCTTGCATTTTGTTGTGCAATTCGTTCTGCCATTGGCTCTGACAATATTTGACGCGAGTTTGGGGCCTCTCCCAAACTACGCATTTGATTTTTCTGAGAGGCTTCTCTCCCCTCTGGGGGACAGAAGCTTAGTCAGTCTTAGACGCGCCGAGATGTAAGGCGAACGTGTGTATTCGGGCAGAGGCCCACCCTCATGGCGCAGCGGAATGTGAGTACGGCTCAATGTATTTCTATCTAACGCAATGTAATTGTTTTTGTTAAACGTTCCTTCTTTTGCTTAATTCTCTTTCCTTTTCAAGATGTTATTGTTAGTATTTTAATCCTTGAACCAGATCTCCGGGACCTTGCGTAATGTCATACGGCGGAGTTCTTTTTGTTGCTTTTGTTATGTGCCCTTCTCACAGTTTTATTATTTTGGTTAATACCTGTAAGATTCGAAAGTATTGCGTTTCTGCGTCTTGGCGTATATATATTTCCTGTCGGGCCTTAGTGCTCGTCTTTTGCGTCGGTGTCTCTTTGTACCACAAATGTTTCATTTGATTGGTAGCAATTGGACCTTTGTTTGTGGACAGTATGTGTGAGGTAACGGGACTGATGTCCAACGTCCCACTAATACGTGTCCCCTTTGTTTATAGAATATATGTGACGGTGGTTAACTGGGATTTTCTCCAGCTCCGATGTCATATTATTCTTTTTTTATATGTCGCGTTGTTGCGGCATTATGTTGGAGTATAAGCCTATTTTTTATAGCGTGCTTTCGATTTTTACCGGTCTCTTTCGTCCCAAGTCAATTGTAATGTAATGTATCTCCGTATATCTCATTTTCCTTTTGTTTTGTTCTCTCTCTTTCGATTTTCGCCGTATTACATAACTTAATGATATCCCCCCTTTTCTTCCCCTTCTTCCTACCTCCGTGAAATCTCTCTTCCCTTTGTTTTACTCCCCTCACTCCTCCCCCTTCCCTCCGGTATGTTTACATAACATCATGAAAAGCTTCGCGTCTCGTTAACGTTCGATTTTTGAATTTTTGCAAGTTTGGCGTTTCTCTCTGGCTTTCGTAAGTTTCATTTTATTTTCTTTCATGTTCGTATCGTTTCGTTAGATTCACATTGTTGAGCTGTTACTCAGGTTCTGTCGTGCTTTTTAGTTTTTAAGTCTTTATTCTTGGTATTGGGTTTATTTTGTATTATCAATTTTATCTTAGCTTACCTTTTTTCTTTGTTTTAAGTAACTTGTTTATTTCATGTGCACGCTCTTTCTTTTATCATTAATACATTTTTATATTTTAAGTAATACAGCTCCCTTGCCTTTTCATTTCTTATATTTAAGTTCCCCTTCCTTATCCTTACCCTTATCTCGATTTCGTCAATCTTGTCTTTGTGATGTAACAAAGACACGATTAACACGCCTCTGGGATTTCTTTAATTAATTTTATGGGAATCTCGTTTTTGCACTTTTGATTATTGCATTAAGCAATTATTCGTTTGCATTTGGTTTTTTTGAAATCATCTTTTGCTCGCTCCGAAAACCTTGGGCCCAGCACCGGGTCGAGCAAGACGTCTTTTCCCCATCCATTTGCGACCTTGTTGATTTTATCTTCCACTGCTACTCTGACGCGCATTATTATTATTATTACCTAGACCTTTAGCGGCGCAAATGGTAGCACATCGCATGGTTGCGTGCGAATTCGTTCCCTCCTCTCCTCTCTCAAGTTATTAACCTTTTATTATTTTTCTCTTCATTTACATTGTATTACAATTTGTTTTTCTTTGAGTTTAAGGAATTCAGTGAATTGTTTTTCCCCCACCCCTGAAGAAAGGGTGAAGTTACTTTCTGTGTGAACTACGGGCATCCAGGAAACCCATCTCCAAGGAAAGGTGGTTTCGTCCATCAAGTAAACAAGACATCCAAAAGACCCAGCTTCGAGGTGAACAGTGGCAACATATCAGTGAGTACATCGCATCGCTGGAACACGACACATCACGGTATTGTAACCTGCTTTTATGTATTTGCTTCCTCTAGTAGACATTTGTTTAGTTAACGGTGATTTTAAGGCGACAGAAAATTTTGTTTATTTTCCCTTCCTTTTCATTTCGTCAGTGTTGTGGACGTTTTTATTTTACTTTCTGTGAAGTAGGAAATGCATTTCTCTCAAGGGGTTGAGTCCTTACCTTTGTTGTAAATAGTCGCTTAGTTAACTGTGATATTTCTCAGAACTCGCCTCACCCCTTCATACGTCTCAGTCTGGAACAGCTGCTGACAGGTTTCTTGTCATTACCGTGCAGCCTAAAACCCCCGCCCCTCTTTCTCCGAAGTTTTCCCCAATGAAGGTGGGCCCACTTGTGGGAACCGACTCTTTAAATCCTACGGTCGCCCCGACCCACCTTGAGCCTCGCGTAATTATACTAACGTTTGGTGTTAGTAAAGTGTTTGTTGTTTCAGTTATGAATGAATGGTCTGTTGAGCTATTATGTGTGTTATGATTGGGAGTTAAGTTTGTTTAATAATTAGGGAGGGTGATTGTTTTATTTTTGTCAGGGGATTTTCAATGTAGGTTTTCATTTAAAATTGTTTATATACGGTAAGCTTGATGTTACTATATGTTCAGTAAGGCAGTGTGTATTTCGTTGGGAAACCTGCTAGGTGAGGTCTCCGTCGGGATTAGGGTTTGGGACCTGTCCCACGGCTTCGACGCCCACTTAGGGTGTACATAGATTCTACACGAGTCGTCAATCTTTAGTATGGGATGAAGTTTGTCACGATGACCTGTAGTCCATTGTTTGCGTTTCCATGGTGTTCCAACGACCCACATTCGCATTCTGGTGTAATGGGGTAATTTTGATTTGTTTATGGGAAGGAGTATGTATGTAGTGTTGTTGTTGTTGGTTGTATTTTGAGATGAATGTGTGTGTCAATGAGTTTAATGAATTTTTATCAATAGGTATTTGTGGGTGGTTTCAAATTTAGTTCAATTTTGATTTTATACCCTATTCAATTTAAACTATATATATATATATATTACGTACGAACCATTTATTCGTTTTTATTGGCAAACCAAATATACAATAAGTATTACTCAGAGATACCAACCATTTTAGGTCTACGACTTCCGTGGTATGGGACATTGATGTTCGTGTGAACTACTCTGGCGTGCATTACCCAATTTTCTTATATTAGTATGAGATAGGCCATACCCTCTCTGTCTTTAATTTTTTTTATGCGGTACCTCTGAGGTCTACGGCCCGTATATTGACGCAGTAACCATTTTATTTTTGTGGGTTGGTAATATTTATTATTGGGTTTCGAGTTTGATTGATTGTATGTCTGGTCTTGATTGGTTTTATGCGAGGTTCCAGTCTGTTCCTTTTATTTGGAAGGTATTTTGTAACGTAATTATTTGGATTTTCGTTCTCTGTCCGGGATGGCATTTTTATTTTGACAGCTTCTTTGAGTTATTATTCCCTTTTATTTGTTAGTATCTAATGTCTTTTGATGAAAGTTATTAGTATATTTTGCCCCTTTACTCCTTCTATGTATCTAGTTAGGCAGGAGACACCCGTGGCCGCCTGAGTTACACGGAGGATTTCGAAAGATGTGTTGAACTATACTTCTGCCTAAGGCAATTTCCAGTACCTGCCTGCTTTTGTTGTAGGGAGCCGGCCGGCCCATTGTCCGAGCTGCAGACACGACTTGCTATTGTTCGGCAGTGCCTGAGATGGTCTGTTGACTTACATTCTTTTCTAGTAGTGACAATGATTTCTTTATTGATATAGTTGTTTACTGTTTATCGTGACTTCTGTTTTACGTTTTTGTGATATCATGTTTTTATAAATCATTTCAATCTAATGTTTTCTCTAAGATAATGTGTATTATTTTCCTGTACCTGTCATATATTTGGAGAGTGTTTCCGGTAGCGATAGCTAGTCTCCAAGTACCTGAGAAGTGGCCGGTGTATCCTTTAGACCCCGTTCACGGCTCGTTTTCTCTTCTTTCATTTGGTCTGACGACCCTGCCTATTCATACTTTTACTTTCCAGCTGGCAGAATGAATCCACTTTCCCTCTTACGCAGCTTATGTAACCCCAAATATTTCCCCGACGCAAGCCTTATTTTGTATACAGGGTGCTCCCCTTTATATTTTTTTGTGATCATGATTTAACCTTTTTCTTTCTTTTATTATTAGAAAATTGGCTGATTTCCAGAAGGTCGCCATTAAGAAGACTTCGCTTTCTCCACGTCATTTGGCAGAGTCTAGCTCAAGATTGACCGTTTTATTATCATTATTTTCTTTTTGGTACATCCATTTTTAATATGTGTGACGTATTAACGTGCAGTAGAGGTAGGATCCGCCTTTATTTCACGCCTGTACTGATCCTTTATATAATTTGAATTTTTGTTGTTTTAATTTCATTTTAAAGTCTTTTTTTTCTTTCGTACCAAAAAGGAATAATTTTCTTCATCAGTGAACATCATCGTGAAAACGTGTGTATGAAAATATATGTGTGTTTGAGAAAAGAGACTTGCGTTTCGTCAAGCCTTTTATGGAAGTTATGACGTTCAAAGAACTTTTAATTAAGCTGCGTCATATGAAAAAGAGAAATTTGAGAACATTTTATTTATGTCTATATTTTTCATGTCTGTATCTGGTGTACATGATGTAATCTTCTTTCCTTCACCCTGTTCAATATGTATCTAATCGAAGAATGTTATTTTATATAATTTTGTTATGAAAAGGAAAAATTCTTTTATGCCTTTGTTATGTAAAAGAATTTTTTTTTGGAGAAAGCGGTGGAATTTGAACCACTTTTCAGAATTTATTGTAATTATTATTATTATCATCATGATTATTATTATTATTATTGTCATGTGTTGTGACATCTCTATATTACGCCTCGAGAGTTTAAAAGTGCGCAGTTTGTCTGTATGTATCTCTCTGTCTAACGTTGTGCAACCCCTGGCTACATACTGCCTTGTTCTCTCGTATTGGCTAGTGTTGTTGCTACCTTGCATTTTGTTGTGCAATTCGTTCTGCCATTGGCTCTGACAATATTTGACGCGAGTTTGGGGCCTCTCCCAAACTACGCATTTGATTTTTCTGAGAGGCTTCTCTCCCCTCTGGGGGACAGAAGCTTAGTCAGTCTTAGACGCGCCGAGATGTAAGGCGAACGTGTGTATTCGGGCAGAGGCCCACCCTCATGGCGCAGCGGAATGTGAGTACGGCTCAATGTATTTCTATCTAACGCAATGTAATTGTTTTTGTTAAACGTTCCTTCTTTTGCTTAATTCTCTTTCCTTTTCAAGATGTTATTGTTAGTATTTTAATCCTTGAACCAGATCTCCGGGACCTTGCGTAATGTCATACGGCGGAGTTCTTTTTGTTGCTTTTGTTATGTGCCCTTCTCACAGTTTTATTATTTTGGTTAATACCTGTAAGATTCGAAAGTATTGCGTTTCTGCGTCTTGGCTTATATATATTTCCTGTCGGGCCTTAGTGCTCGTCTTTTGCGTCGGTGTCTCTTTGTACCACAAATGTTTCATTTGATTGGTAGCAATTGGACCTTTGTTTGTGGACAGTATGTGTGAGGTAACGGGACTGATGTCCAACGTCCCACTAATACGTGTCCCCTTTGTTTATAGAATATATGTGACGGTGGTTAACTGGGATTTTCTCCAGCTCCGATGTCATATTATTCTTTTTTTATATGTCGCGTTGTTGCGGCATTATGTTGGAGTATAAGCCTATTTTTTTATAGCGTGCTTTCGATTTTTACCGGTCTCTTTCGTCCCAAGTCAATTGTAATGTAATGTATCTCCGTATATCTCATTTTCCTTTTGTTTTGTTCTCTCTCTTTCGATTTTCGCAGTATTACATAACTTAATGATATCCCCCCTTTTCTTCCCCTTCTTCCTACCTCCGTGAAATCTCTCTTCCCTTTGTTTTACTCCCCTCACTCCTCCCCCTTCCCTCCGGTATGTTTACATAACATCATGAAAAGCTTCGCGTCTCGTTAACGTTCGATTTTTGAATTTTTGCAAGTTTGGCGTTTCTCTCTGGCTTTCGTAAGTTTCATTTTATTTTCTTTCATGTTCGTATCGTTTCGTTAGATTCACATTGTTGAGCTGTTACTCAGGTTCTGTCGTGCTTTTTAGTTTTTAAGTCTTTATTCTTGGTATTGGGTTTATTTTGTATTATCAATTTTATCTTAGCTTACCTTTTTTCTTTGTTTTAAGTAACTTGTTTATTTCATGTGCACGCTCTTTCTTTTATCATTAATACATTTTTATATTTTAAGTAATACAGCTCCCTTGCCTTTTCATTTCTTATATTTAAGTTCCCCTTCCTTATCCTTACCCTTATCTCGATTTCGTCAATCTTGTCTTTGTGATGTAACAAAGACACGATTAACACGCCTCTGGGATTTCTTTAATTAATTTTATGGGAATCTCGTTTTTGCACTTTTGATTATTGCATTAAGCAATTATTCGTTTGCATTTGGTTTTTTGGAAATCATCTTTTGCTCGCTCCGAAAACCTTGGGCCCAGCACCGGGTCGAGCAAGACGTCTTTTCCCCATCCATTTGCGACCTTGTTGATTTTATCTTCCACTGCTACTCTGACGCGCATTATTATTATTATTACCTAGACCTTTAGCGGCGCACCTTCTGTGTACAATCTCGGAGGAGCATTGAGTCATTGTGATTGCCATGCCCTAGGGCCATATAGAGACGTAGGGATTAGGCTATGTAGAATATATTGAATTTAAAAGAAGGCTAATAAATAACTTCATCTGAAGAAAACTGGAATAAATTCCATTAAGTGGTAAATATTGCTAAAATGTAGAATGTAGTTTTATTCTAGGATAAGGAGTTAGAAGCACATCAATGACCTGCTGATACTTTCTTTCTACTAATTTGCAAACTTGTAACTTATCATGTTGACCTATCGTACGCAACAGTCCTAGACTTATAAATTGACGGGTGTAACGGATTCTATGGTTAGTTCCAGTGGCATGAGCTGCTCTTCATCATTCCAGGTGCAACAGATCCACATAATGCACCCATACCCCACTCCTTTCTGATCAAAGTTCTTAATGTGAGAAGTAGGCTACTTTTAAGGTGAACAATACTAAACTGCAGTCTAAATGATCCTGATCTTAGCTTCCTACTATTTCCATGGACCTCTTGCCACCTCAGTTTTACCTGCAGGGCACTTGCTCTGGTTTATTATTGAAGGCTGGTATTACGATGGATCATTAAATCACCCTTTGACTTTCTTGGCTGCAGCCAGAGGAGCAATGTGGTGTTCTGACTAGAACCGATGATTTCATATTAACACTACACTAGGCCTGCCGTGAAGAAAAACTGGCATACTAGATTGGACCATCGCCCCCCATTAACTTCTATTGTGTTACTGCCCAAAGAGTTAATACCTCATTCTTGGAGATTTTTGAACATTATTCTAAATTTATACACCTATTCTTAACGGTATTGTCGTTCATGTGTTAAACTGCTCTCAGTAGTCAATAGGCCTCGGCCTAAGTTGCCCAATAGCTTACTGGCCACATAAAACATTTATCTTAACTTAGGTTTCTGATACAGTTCATGTTGTATTAAACCAGACAACACACTATTTGATTCCTACTAAACTAAAATGAATATTTATGTGGACAGGCAATGTAATTTCTCTTCGGAAGGGAGTTGGGTGTACAAGGTTGACATGTTCCGCTGGAATACAGTATCCGTTGAATACCGTACTATAAATAAGATACCAGTACTCCAAAATAAAATAAGGTATTAATTATGGCAATAGCTAATTGAAATAGATATTCATGTGAACAGACAGCGGTTTTCGCAAATGGGGTTAGGTGTATCTTATCAGGTTGAAGTAATCCGTATGAATGGTCAATGCATACGATAAATAAAACACCATAATAGGTGAAGGTATGGATTAAGGCAATATGGAACATAGGACATAGTTTAAAAAAATGATACAAACTAATTGCGATATCGAATGGTATGAAATACGTTGAAATACCGCGCCAATCGATTTACCCGTCATCTAGTGGATAGCTTTCGTACTATGAAGATGGCTATGAAATCCTGAACTCGTAACAAGCGTCATAACAAGGTGCCTTACAGAATACCACTTTGAGCCTCGCTAGCCATTTGTTGTTATGCCTATGGTTACGATTCCATCGTATCCATGTTGGTGGGTTGTTAACGAGTGAAGTTACAGAATCCGAGTGAGACGCGTATAAGATTTTTATAATTGAAGGTAAGTATTGTTAAGAAGCAGTAGTGTTGTATGGAAGTATTTGAAGTTATTGAGATAGACTCAATTAGCTGAGTGCTATTTAAATGGTTCTGAGTAAACATCAAATTAAAGGTAATTATTCATCGCAGAGAAAATCTATTTTATTAAGTATTTTTATTTTTACGATAGACCAGTGTGGAAGAATATTCAAACGATGTCTATACTTAACTGTACCGGTACGGAATATTAAATCCCAGATTGCAACATTGTTACCGATGAAGGCATAGTTAGGTGCAAGATTTTCTTAATTCTAAAGGAATTTAATTGAAGGTAAAAGTTATAAGACAGTTAGTGTCAATATTTCATGTTAGAAATAGCATTTTGCCACATGTATATTTTCATGAAGATGTTAGTAGACAAAATACATCATTTCTGTATATAAACCGTGTATAGTATTTTTGGGAAATTTTTAAGAGTTATATTTTGTGGTATTTTAAGATAAACTTATAGTACGAATTTTATCGCTTCTACGGAAGTATTTTATGAAGGTAGGAGGCGGGAGTTAGAATGTATAGAGTAACGAATAGTATTTGTAATGATGGAGATCTACGTCATGGGTAAATTCATTTCATTTTGCGGGAATTTTCAAAATTTAATAACATTATTTTATTTTTTGTTGTTAAACTCCTGTTATCCAGGGCACAGCAGTTGTTTGTCTTTATTTAATCTATTTGAATTTTATTTGAGCTTATCAAAGCATCGTTAATAGTTATTCATAGTTTCGTCATGAAACACAGATGTAATCATTTTGGTTTTAACACCGTTTATGCAATGTTATATGTTTTATGAACGTAAGTTTTAAATATTTAATGTTTGAATTTTGTTTGCGTTTTCCATGTCGTTTTAATAAATGACAGGCACGTACTTACGTTTTCCTGATCTTCTTATAGAAATTTGGCAATGTCTTTTATAGTTTAATGGCAGAGGAATGTGCTATAGGGTGGAGGTATTCCCAAGGACCTTATCTAGATCCTTACGCCCAAAATTTTCTTTGATTCTCGTACTCCTGAGTAGTGTATAGATCCTTTTGTGTTGTAGTTAGTTACTATAGCACATTCGGTTGTAAATCCCTGTTCCTTATCCTGAGTGTTTTCGCCAAGTAGCATGGTGTGGTTTTTTAGCCGGGAACTTCAATATGCTACGATCCATTTTCCAGGTGCGGATATTGGTTGATCATTCCAGGTATAAGGGTGCAGTACGTTAATAGGCCATGCAGATGGTGATGACAGTTCCTAGCTTTGTTTCATTCATTTGCTGCAGGTGACTGAACAATATGGAGGGTCCGTACTTCATCAAATGCGAGCCGGGCCTGCCGTTATTTCCTGAAGAAACCGCACACTCTGAAAGACATCTTAAGTAGGCTACTATCTAGTCTCTTGTATATTGAAATTTATAACCGCAACTTATTATTCAAGACTTAAACAAATACTCTACAGTAGTTTGTTAAGATTACTGGTGTCCCTAGTCATCAATTCTTGTGGAGAAACCCCTCAGCCAATGGCATGTGATGGGTGTAGAAACATTTGCTGTCCAACGAACCAGTCATATCATGTTTTATTGTACATGCCCATGGAGTGATACATTTACATGTCCTGAGGAAATCAAGAATTTTGTATTACCGTATTATTAATAATACGACTACAGTGAGGAACATCCCTATAGACTGGGGCTCTCCAATAGCCGTGCTGCGGTCATGTCGCAATGCCTCACTGTCAAACTTATAGCATGTGCCGAATATAACAGCACGCCGTGAAGCCTTGAATGCCGCCATAGCATTTATTACATACGCAGCTGGCAAGACAACCTAGTTGAGATGATTAAGACTTGCTGTGAAGTACCGTTACCTAACTCGTTTTACGTGCACAAGGTTAGGTATAGAACAAAACATCAGATTTTCCCAGAGAAAACTCATCTCCTCAAGAAGAAAATCGCAGTAAATTTGTTCACAAGTTTCAGCGCCGTGCGGTTTTTACTCGTGAAGGAATCTCTAACAAAAGGTACACAGAAACAATCCGCGCACTCTGGAAGCTTGCGAGAACTAAATAACTGCGCTGATTCGAAATATCAGTGTGGACGAATTGCGATGAGTGTTCCAAACCTTCCTACGTTGGTGCAGTGTGTGTTCAGGACTAAACAAGGAGGTGTGATTAGATTAGTGGGTAGCAATTACATTTTCGTATTCGAGAAAGCAGGTTGGATTAGAATTCTATCATTTTAAAATGAGTGTTACTATTTATTCGTTTCTAGAATATATTAACTGCTTTTTATGAGCTTTTAATGCACATTTTAAACAGTGGTTTTAATGTAATTTCTCCATCAGACACTGGTAAGTAAATGTAGCATATCTATCAATTAGAAGAAGAGTTTACCAAGGAAAAAGAGCAGTCCATTGAATGTAGCTGCCTCAGTTGTAGAACGTTTCATTATTTCTTTTAATATAGGCTACAGTATTTATTTTTATTTTTCTTCTTACAATCCTAGTACACTTTGGATTCAGCCAAAGGGGAGTTTCCTCAGGAAAACCGTGGATGATGCATATCCAAATATTTTTAAAGGGTAGATTTATTCTGCTTGTGCTTCATGAATCGTTTCCTCGGTTATCCACCCCTACTATTTTAATCAATAACAAAAGATCTTTGGTTAATTTATCATTTGTCAATGTTTAACACCTTTTTCCCCGTACAACCTATAATAACAGATTTAGGAATGAATTGGTCCACTAAGGTAAAAGAGTATTTGATTACCTATTTTTAGAGCTATAACACATAATTTTAGGGTTCTTAGTTTCCAAGGTATCAATGTTTCAATTTTGGGGTAGCTTTTCACCCCCCACTATGTTTCATCAAAAACAAAAGATCTTAGGTTAATTTACCACTTTTAGATGTTTAACATCTTTTTCCCCTGTAAAATATATAATAACTGTTTTAGGGGTGAAATGATCCACTAAGGTAAAAGAGTATTTGATTACCTATTTTTAGAGCTATAACACATAATTTTAAGGTTCTTAGTTTCCAAGGTATCAATTTTTCAATTTTGGGGTAGCTTTTCACCCTCTTCTATTTCTCATCAAAAACAAAAGATCTTAGCTTAATTTACCATTTTTAGATGTTTAACACCTTTTCCCCTGTAAAATATATAATAACTGTTTTAGGGGTGAAATGATCCACTAAGGTAAAAGAGTATTTGATTACCAATTTTTATGAGCTATAACACATAATTTTAGGGTTCTTAGTTTCCAAGGTATCAATTTTTCAATTTTGGGGTAGTTTTTAAACCCCTACTATTTTTCATTAAAAACAAAAGATCTTAGGTTAATTTACCATTTTTAGATGTTTAACACCTTTTTCCCCTGTAAAATATATAATAACTGTTTTAGGGGTGAATTGATCCACTAAGGTAAAAGAGTATTTGATTACCTATTTTTAGAGCTATAACACATAATTGTAGGGTTCTTAGTTTCCAAGGTATCAATTTTTCAATTTTGGGGTAGTTTTTCACCCCCTACTATTTTTCATCAAAAACAAAAGATCTAAGGTTAATTTACCATTTTTAGATGTTTAACAACATTTTCCTCTGTAAAAACTATAATAACTGTTTTAGGGGTGAAATGATCCATCAAGGTCAAAGAGTATTTGATTGCCTATTTTTAGAGCTATACCACATAATTTTAGGGGTCTTAGATTCCAAGGTTTCAATTTTTAAATTTTGGGGTGGTTTTTCACCCCCTACTATTTGTATTCAAAAACAAAAGATAGGTTAATTTACCATTATTAGATTTTTAACACCTTTTTCCCTGTAAAATCTATAATAACTGTTTTATGGGTGAAATGATCCACTAAGGTAAACGAGTATTTGAGTACCTATTTGTTTGAGCTATAACACATAATTTTAGGGTTCTTAGTTTCCAAGGTATCAATTTTTCAATTTTGGGGGAGTTTTTAAACCCCTACTATTTTTCATCAAAAACAAAGGATCTTAGGTTAATTTACCATTTTTAGATATTTAACACCTTTTTCCCTGTAAAATCTATAATAACTGTTTTAAGGATGAATAGATCCTTTAAGGTAAAAGAGTATTAGATTACCTATTTTAGAGCTATAGCACATAATTTTAGGGTTCTTAGTTTCCAAGGTATCAATTCTTCAATTCTGGGATAGTTTTTAACCCCCTACAATTTTTAAGCAAAAACAAAAGTTCTTAGGTGAATTTACCATTCTTAGATATTTAACATCTTTTTCCCCTGTAAAATCTATAATAACTGTTTTAGGTGTGAAATTATCCACTAAGGTAAAAGAATATTTGATTACCTATTTATAGAGCTATAACACATAATTTTAGGGTTCTTAGTTTCTAAGGTATCAATTTTTCAATTTTGGGGTAGCTTTTCACCCCCAACTTTTTTTCATCAAAAACAAAAGATCTTAGGTTAATTTATCATTTTTAGATTTTTAACACCTTTTTCCCCTGTAAAATCTATAATAACTGTTTTAGGGGTGAATTGATCCTCTAAGGTAAAAGAGCATTTGATTACGTATTTTTAAAGCTATAACACATAATTTTAGGGTTCTTAGTTTCCAAGGAATCAATTTTTCAATTTTTGGGGTGGTTTTTAACCCTCTACTATTCTTCATCAATAACAAAAGATCTTAGGTTAATTTACCACTTTTAGATGTTTAACAACTTTTTCCCCTGTAAAATATATAATAACTCTTTTAGGGGTGAAATGATCCACTAAGGTAAAAGAGTATTTGATTACCTATTTTTAGAGCTATAACACATAATTTTAAGGTTCTTAGTTTCCAAGGTATCAATTTTTCAATTTTGGGGTAGCTTTTCACCCTCTTCTATTTTTCATCAAAAACAAAAGATCTTAGCTTAATTTACCATTTTTAGATGTTTAACACCTTTTTCCCCTGTAAAATATATAATAACTGTTTTAGGGGTGAAATGATCCACTAAGGTAAAAGAGTATTTGATTACCTATTTTTAGAGCTATAACACATAATTTTAGGGTTCTTAGTTTCCAAGGTATCAATTTTTCAATTTTGGGGTAGTTTTTAAACCCCTACTATTGTTCATCAAAAACAAAAGATCTTAGGTTAATATACCATTTTTAGATGTTTAACATCTTTTTCCCCTGTAAAATCTATAATAACTGCTTTGGGGGTGTAATGATCCACTAAGGTAAAAGAGTATTTGATTACCTATTTTTAGAGCTATAACACATCATTTTTCCGGTTCTTAGTTTCCAAGGTATCAATTTTTCAATTTTGGGGTTGTTTTTAACCCTCTACTATTTTTCATCAAAATCAAAAGATCTTCGGTGAATTTACCATTATTAGATGTTTAAAAGCTTTTTCCCCTGTAAAATCTATAATAACGGTTTTAGGGGTGAAATGATCCACTAAGGTAAAAGAGTATTTTATTACCTATTTTTAGAGCTATAACACATAATTTTAGGGTTCTTAGTTTCCAAGGTATCAATTTTTTAATTTTGGGGTAGTTTTTCACCTCCTACTATTTTTCATCAAAAACAAAAGATCTTAGGTTAATTTCACATTTTAAGTGTTTTAGTTAACAAGATTTTAAGTACCCAATGACCTATTAGTTTTGAGTTATTTGGTTACATTAACTAAGCTATGGAAAAGAGAAGAGCATCAGCCCGAGTTGTAGGACACCTCATACAAGTCTTTAGTTCTATTGGTTAGGAAGAAGTTAAAAGCCGATGATCTATTCGTTTTGGTTTCTCATTTTTGGGGTTGGAAATACGTTTTCCCAAGAAAAGGGGGCGTCACCCCGAGTCCCACAACATGCTACAAGCCCCTATCCAACCATGGGTTTGCAAGATATCAGCTAGCGTCGGGCCACATGAGTGTACAGACACTATAACAACACTGGTTAGTGTGTTAGCATTCTCCCTGCTCATTGACTACTGAGCCAGAGGTAATATGGCAGCCACACCCTAAGACCGTGGATGACATCACAGGGAGCGTTGGGCCGTGTAGTTGCTCAATTGCCTATTTATTATTATTATTATTATTATTATTATTATTATTATTAACTACTAAGACAGAGGCTAAGGGACAAGATGGCCGCCACACCATGAGACCGTGAATGACGTCACAGAGAGAGATCGTCAATGTAGTTGCTCAATGGCATATTTATTATTATTATTATTCATCATCATCATCATCATCATCATCATCATCATCATTACCCCTTATCCAGCTCCTGCCGCGTCGGGGTATTTATGGCACTTCTCCACTTTCCTCTTTCCTTCCACCATTCTTCTTCCACGATCTTGTCCCAGTCCAGATTTCTTTTTCTTACGCTGTTCTTCACTGAATCAATCCACCTTGTTCTAGGTCTTCCTCTTGCACTCTTACCCTTGCACTTCGCCTCCAGCATCTGTCTTGGTATTCTATTTTCCTCCATCCTCTTTACATGTCCAAACCACCTTAGTTTATTCTTCTCAATTCTCTCATTTAGTTTTCCCATCCCAACTTCCTTCCTAACGTCTTCATTCCTCGCTCTGTCTTTCCTTGTCTTTCCTATCATACTTCTTAGGAATTTCATTTCACTGGCTTGGATTCTACTCTCTTGCCTGCTTGTCAGGGTCCAAGTCTCAGCTGCATAAGTTAATATGGGAACATAATACACTTTATACATTACCTCCTTGTTTTTCCTTGGTACTTCCTTATCCCAAACAAGTTTTCTTACACTTTGATAGAATGCATTGCTCTGCTGTACCCTTCTGCCAACCTCCATGTCCAACCTACCAGTTTGCATCAATTCACTTCCTAGGTATTTGAACGTGTCCACAATTTCCAAACTCTGACTTCCAATTTTCACAGTGCCCTTTCCTTATCTTTCCCCTCTTGTCATCACCATGGTCTTGCTTTTCTCTATACTGATTTTCAGGCCGTATTTCTGAATATTTTCGTTCAGTGCATCTAGTTGTTTTTGCACTTCTTCGGCGTTCCTTCCCCAGACTACAATATCATCTGCAAATAACAGTAACTTCATTTCTTTATGTCCATATGCTTCCTTTGTTTTCTTTACAATGTCATCCATCACCATTATGAACAAGAGAGGTGACAGCACACTCCCCTGTCTTAGTCCAGTCTTGTTTCTAAACCAATCTGTCTTTCCAACAGGGGTCAGTACCCTGCTAAGACAGTTGTTGTGCATTGCTTGCACCATTTCCAACATTTCTCTTCCCAGTCTCTTCTTAACCATGGTTTCCCATACCTTCTCTCTAGGGACACTATAATATGCCTTTTCTAGATCTATGAAAGTCATGATCAAATCCTCTCCATATTCCCAGTTCTTTTCCATCACCTGCCTCAAGCTGAAGATTGGGTCCACTGTGGATCTTCCACTCCTGAAGCCATACTGTTCCTCTTGCAACTCTCCTTCCACCTTTCTTCTCATTCTTCTCTCTAATATCCTTTTCAGTATTTTTACTATCTGTGATAAGAGGGTGATCCCTCTATAGTTATCACACACCTTCTTGTCCCCCTTCTTAAACACTGGTATTATTAGCCCATCCTCCCAGTCTTCTGGTACACATTTCCGTTTCCACACACACTTTAGCAGTCGATACAACCATTGCATACCAACAGGTCCAGCAGCCTTTATCATTTCTACACTGATTTCATCCACCCCTGTTGCTTTTCCCATCTTCATTTTCTGTACTGCTAATTCCACCTCCAGCATTGCTCTATCATCCTCTGTTATAGAGTCATCAGGTTGTGTCACTTCCATCTCACCAGTACAATTGCTCACATTCAATAGCTTATCGAAATACTCCTTCCATCGTCCCTTTATCTCTTCTGGGAGTGTTAACAACTCTCCATCTTCCTTTTTCACCAGCTTTGTGGTAACTCTTTCTTTCCTCTTACTTCTTAGAAGCCCATACAGCATCCTTTTACTGCCACTTACATCTGTTTCCATTCTTCGTGTAATTTCTTCCCAACTTTTCTTCTTTTCTTCTCCTACCACTTTCTTACACCTCCGTTTGCTGTCGTGATACTTCCTTTTGCTTTCTTCTGTTTGATCTCGGTTCCATTCTTTCCATGCAGACTTCTTTTCTTTCACTGCTTTCCTCACTTCCTCATTCCACCACGGTGTCTCCTTCTCTTTCACTCTTGTTGACGTCCTACCACAAGCACTCTCTGCTGCACCAACAAATGCCTTTTTAAAGTGGGACCATTCCTCTTCTATGTTTTCCACTACAGTAACTGGGATTTGTTGCTTCAATCTCTCCTGAAAATCTTCCTGTACAGTTTTGTCTTTCAATTTCCATACTTTTATTTTACTTTCTCTGATCTCTTTTAGGTTTTCCAATTTTCCCCATCTAAATTTTGCCACCACAGCTCTATGGTCCCCATCAAATGCTTCTCCTGGTAAAGCTGTCACATCTATCAGCTTTCTGCGATTAGTCCTTTCCTCCAGAAAGTAGTCAATTACTGATTTTGTTCTTCTATCGCCCCAACCATATATCGTAATTTTCCTGCTGTTCTTCTTCCGAAACCATGAATTACCCACTATCAGTCCATTCCTTTCACAAAAGTTGACAAGTTCCTCTCCTTCCTGGTTCTTTTTCCCATATCCATATGGTTCAATGACTTCTTCCTTTCCTTGTCTCTCGTTTCCGACTTGTGCATTCATATCTCCCATGATCACCACTTCTACATCTGAAATTACTCTTTCTACATCCTCCAGGAATACTTCAATATCTTCTTCTCTGTTTCCAGTCTGTGGTGCATACACTTGTATGAAGTCCATCACGTCATTTTTCATCTTCATTCTAATTTTCATTATTCTGTCACTCACACACTCGACCACTTCAACATACTCCTCCAGTTGTTTCGAAGTTATCAGTCCCACGCCATTTTTTGCATCTTGGCCACCACTCCAGTATAATGTATATCCTTTCCTCAATTTCTTCCTTCCTTTACCTTTCCATTTCACTTCACTCAGCCCCATCAATCCAACATTCTCCCTCTCCATGAAGTCTACCACCTCCTCCATCTTGCCTGTCAGGGTCATGACATTCATGATTCCCACTTTCATTTCGGTTATTATTATTAACTACTAAGCCAGAGGCTAAGGGACGAGATGGCTGCCACACCCTAAGACCGTAGATAACACGACAAGATGAGGCCGGCCGTATAACCATGGAATATTTATTATTATTATTAGGCCTATTATTATTAATATTAACTACTAAGCCAAGGGCAAGATGGCCACCATACCCAGAGACCGTAGATATTATTACAGGGACCGTGTAGTTGCCCAATGGCATATTTATAATTATTTTTATTATTATTATTATTAATATTATTATTATTAATAGGTCATTAGTGATTGATACCTACCGCCCCCCCCCCCTCACTGAGACGGTGGATAACATGACAGAGAGAGGCCAGCCGTGTAACAAGACTTCAAGTTCAGCTCGGCCACACTCGGCTTCCTTCGCCAGCCGGCCGAACCGGTTCCCTCTCTCCCATAGCCTCTTTACTATAACTAAGTACACACTATCCATCTATGCCAGTTGGTCGGCCGTCACTGGCCGAGAAACACCTGCTCCCAGGCTAAGTCCCCACCCCAGGCCCAGCCCACACCCCAGCCCCCACCTCTCCCCTCCCCCTAGCCTCCACCCCTTCCCCACCCTCCCCCAAGCCCCCAGGGACGCCTGGGATCACGTGACCACGAGAAACCATGGATGACCTTGAAATTGATCCAGAACCATCCTAGCTATACTACTCAAGACGTAACTAACAAACCTTCAGCTGCAATTGCGCCCAATCAGGGTACAGTAAATGCCAAAATTAGACTTCAAATGACTTCAAATCCAGGTAGCTAGTACCATATCTTTATTCTTATTATATCTTCATCTGAAGCCTTGTCATATACCAGAGAAATGTAATACTAAGATACCTCAACATGTGCACAAGTACGTGTCCTGAGGTGAGCTTTTGCTATGAAGAAACATATGACCATAATTTGGCTGAGTAGAATTGACTGAGCGCTGTTTTGACTATTGGGAATTACCATATGGCTCCTCAGCTTGAGCCATTGCATCAAAAGCTGTCAAATGAGCTACTTTCGGGCTTGAACTGTTATTGGTGTAATTGGTGCGGTCAACTGTTGGAATTCAGTCAAAACATGTCGGCCTTAGAGGAGGGGTGTTATTTTCAAAAATAAACCACTATTTGATTTATTTAGATGGCTGCAGATACTGACCCATATCAGAGTCGGAATGATCTTTAAAAAATTGCTTGTTTTCAGGAGCTGAAAGTGTCGCTGCAACCAGGTGACTTAATTGAGATAAAAAGGGAGCCAGGCCTTTACTCTCTTGAGCCAAGTGTGTAGAAGGAATAGTCAAAGAGGAGCTTCAATTGCAGGTGATCATTGTTGTCAGTTTTATGTATCCAATAACTCCAATAAATATTCTTGCAATGGTGTTTAGTTGAATTTTACTCAGTCAGGGACGGCATTCCATTAACCTTGCTTTGTATAATACCACTATCTTGTTAGTATAAGATGAACAGGAACACTGATGAACATTTTGTGAATTGATTTGTTCATGTATGAGGTTTATGAGGTGGCTAGGAAGGCAAAATTGCATGGCTTCAATCGGAACAACTAAAACTTTCAAACATCCATCCAGAGTGTGGGATTCTCGTTTTAACCCACACGTTTTTAGCGGGCATCAGGACGCTCAATTGTGGCTTTGACTACAAATGCACACACAAGTAGGCCTACATACACCATAATAACACAGTTTACCTGACAAATTCTTAACACTTCTAAGCCCATAAGGATAATAACCACGATGTCCAAGTTCCTAAATGATACATAAAGATGTAAGATTAGGAAATAGTATTTTTTCCTCTCAATTTCATAATAATTTGTTACTGGCAAAAGGGAGGTTTTTGAATTTTGAAGAATGTTTGTGTTTGTTAATTGGAACAGCTAATGTTAAGTCAGTATTCACCAGTCTCATGATTAGACCCTCATATTTCCATAAAGGTATTTGTTTGGAATGTTTATTGAATTGCAAGACCTAAATAATATACTTCATTTTCAATCCTGATTGCAGTTGTTACATGTATAAGATTAATTCCTGCTTACCTGCTTTAAATGATGACGATGATAATTCTTGTTTTAAGGGGCCTAACATCTAGGTTATTGCCCTTACTTGTTTTAAAGCAAAGTAGTTTAAATAAATTTGATTTTAGGATGGCTATTAATGTCATAAGTACAAGACTACCTAGTTCTTCATGTTATATTTTTCTATATGATTGAGGAGTTATATTTGTTTAATATGTTGAACTGAAGTCAACATTATTTCTCAAACACAACTCTAATTATAAATCTTCAAACTATATAGTGGGGAAAAATGGTGTGAACCTGCTTGTTTTTGATCTTTCAGAGATCCTCCTAAAATTAAAAACTTTTCACGGTGCCATAATTCTAATTTGTAATTATTTCAGATTATTTTAGCTCAACATATTATCTTCATTTTGTTGTTTAGGACGGAGAGATTGGCGCTGTCTATCAAAAGGTTGAAATCAGTGGAACTAAGCTAGATAAGTAAGAAATTAAGTTATTCTCTGTGCTTTCAATAAGATAATTGGTTAGGTTTGCGAAAAGATTTTCGTTAAAATCTAACTTCATTTGTGCTTCACAACTGAATATCCAGATTTTACATCCAGCGTACAGCATCTAGCGTTACCAACATGATGTCCGTTTCATCACCGTGATAAGCTCGAATCCTGTATTCTCTGACTATGTGATGAATAGTCTGGCGTGGAGCTCTGCAGTCACAGTCTGGATTAGGTAGTTTCTTCCACTTGTGAAGAGCGTCTCTGCACCGACCATGTCCTGTTCTGATTCTGTTCAGGGCAGTCTAGGTCTTGCATAGTAGGAGGCATCCACTTGGAAATCTGGGACCTGAGAAAAGGTATGCAAGCGCATATATGTTGCCAGTGGCGTAGCTAGACCTGTAGGGGCCCCGGGGCAAGAAGTTGAAATGGGACCCCTCACTATCTTTTGAAAACCTGACCTAACTGCAGGCCTTTAATATTAATACTTTTTGAAGATAAGAACTTATCAAAGTGACTTTATACACTTTTTGAATTCCTCCCCCATTGCCACTTCCCTTTTTCTAGAAATATTTAATTTATACTTTGGCCGTTGGCTCCATAAAATGTCCTCAATAGTTATATTAAATAATAGCTATAGCTTTTCAATTTGTGAAATTGTGATATCGTAATAAGAAAACTACGTCCACACAAATATCAATTAGAAAGATGTTTACAAAAAAATTTGGTTGAGTTATTATTATTATTAAACAAACTATTTAAAACAAATAAACTTATCAACTAACCTAATTTACACAAAACTTTTTTTCCCACTCTTTGCATCTGCAAACATGTTAATTACATGTGAGAACTTAAATTTTCGAGCACCTTCAATTTCCTTCGATAAAAGGGCTAAACCACTTAAACGTTCTTGGCTCATTGTGCTTCTTAGGTAGGACTTGATAATTTTCAGCTTGGGAAAAGATCTTTCTGCTTTAGCCACTGTGATAGGTACAGTCAAGGACATAAAACAAGCAGTGCACACGTCAGGATAGCTTGCAACCAGAATGTGATTTTCAATGTAAAGGAGGTCTATCAATTGCTTAACAGTTGACATTTTCTTAATTTTAGAGGAAGAGCATGCACGCACGCTGGAAATTTGTGCAGGAAATGTTGGCGACATATCATCAGAAAAAGTTTCGGCGAAACCTTCTGCCTCTTTAATCAGTTCGCCATCTGAAGCATTGTTCAAGAAATAAGACTGAACAACTTTGTAGGCATTAATAACTGACTTCATGCCTTCAAATCTGCTGTTTAACTGAACCATAATTGTATCAATCATGGGGTAAAACACAGATACCAGAAATCTAGTTTCAGGATTGAGAAATCGATGGTCTACACTCAGTTCATCAAAATGCGTTTTAACTTGCTTTAGTCATTTCTCAGAAAACTCACAAGGTATTCCGCACTTGAAGATAGTTGAAGTTAATTTTACAAGGTCCTCAAATGAATTTCTTAGTTCTGTAACACCTAAGAGAGCATCACCTACTGTAATAGATCAAAAGCTGAAACAATATCCATATTTTCAGTTTGGAGACATTTAGATACGATGTTCAGTTGCTGCAAAATCTTTGTTTGTACAACTAACAGAAGCACAAACTCAAAACTTTCAATTTTCTTTTTCAATCCTATTGCATCGTTCCTTTCTTTTGCCTTATTACTTGTCAAAGTAAGTTGGATAGCTCTCTTAATACATCGCCAAACCTCTCCTTTAAAGAAAAAGCTGCTTCGTACCTTCCTGACCATCTTGATGGGTTGAGTGTTTTTATCGTTATGTTTGCATTTCCAGATGCTTCTTGCAGCCCTAGCCAGTGTTTGATCCTGTGTCCAAAAAGTTGTAGACATTTTGTACAGCCTCAAGAAACTGTGATATTTCACGATTGGCTTCTACAGCGTCTTTCAACACCAGATTTAAATTGTGACTTGCACAATGTACAAAATATGCATGTGGCGCAACTTCTTGAATCTTTTTTCTGCACTCCATTGTATACTCCACTCATTACGCTTGCGCTGTCATAACCTTCGCCACGACATTGTTTCAATTCAAGACCTTTAATTCATTTAATAGATTCCACTATTTTACTTGCCAAACCAAAGGCCCTTTGATCTTCAACTTTTGTAAAAGAAGTAAACGTCTCGCAAATCCGTATTTCTTTGGGTTTATTTTTTTCATAATTTAACACTTTGACGTACCTTACCTGAAAACTTTACTTAACTGATCAACTTTACTTATATCCTGAGTTGTATCCATAATAACAGAGAAAAAAGGAGAGCTCTGTATTTCATATTTGATTTCATTCAGCACTTCATTTACCATCAAAGAAATAACTTCATTTTGGATGCTTGGGCACAAATAGTTTACACTTCCTGCTGGATTTTGCTAAAGGGTTTTTAGTACAGGGTCATAGTCACACAGAAGTTATATTATAGACAAGAAATTTCCTTTATTTGGATCTTCCATTTTACTACTTTTTCCGCGGAAAGCAAGGTTACAGGTGGCCAAAGTTAATGAAACATTAACTATTCTTTCTTGAACGTTCTTCCAGTATTTTGTCTCTTCTTTTAACTGTTTTTCTAAAGCATCCGTCATTGTTTCATCATTCCTCAATATCTCAAATATAACACAAGAAAATATCTGTCATCCGATTGTTAACGAGTTTTAATTCTATCAGAAAGATGTTTCCAGTCGTTTAGTCCCGTACTACCGAAAGTGTTCTCTGAATATTGTGGGAACTGGGAACAGCCAACATGGTTGACAGTAGACACCGTCGTCCATCAGGCTGCTTTGGAAAGGGACCACGAGGTTGACAAGGTCCTGATGCTATGATTAACATTTTCATTTCTGGATTATTGACGGGACTGGAAAATTCAATTTTGTCTTGCAAAATAATTTTCAGCGTGTCCAGTTTCAGCAAGCTTACTGCGTCCTTGTTATTATCGACTGGCTGATCAAGACATGAAAGGCCACTATGAGTGGTCGGATAATCGATGTTATGCACTTCAGACTGTTGATGAGCGTCAGCAACTGAAGAAAATACACAATGAATAATTTTGAGCAATAAAATTTAGTGTAGTGATTTATAGTTGATTGCAGTATTTTATTTGTAGAAACAGATTCAACGAACTGTTGAACTAAACCAACTGAGTATTGGTTGGTTAACGGGACAAACAGACCGTGTCACCAATGATAAGTCGTCCGTTGAAACGATGCATACTGTATACCCGATACAGTGTGATTTTTAATGCGAAGTGAAAAACAAACAAATGTGCTCAGTCCAAATGAAGTGAATCAACCGTCGCAATTCGCAAACGGCTTCATTGTTTTTTTTTATCACACATTCTATGTTTTTTATAACATTAACGTAACCTGTTATAAAATATTACATCCTAACCAAATTGTTAAAGGAAATCTTAATAAAAATAATTTTACTTTGCTTAACAATTTATGTATACCCGATACAGTGTGATTTTTAATGCGAAGTGAAAAACAAACAAATGTGCTCAGTCCAAATGAAGTGAATCAAGCGTCGCAATTCGCAAACGGCTTCATTGTTTTTTTTATCACACATCCTATATTTTTATAACATTAACGTAATATGATATTAACCTGTTATAAAATATTACGTCCTAACCAAATTGTTAAAGGAAATCTTAATAAAAATAATTTTACTTTGCTTAACAATTTATAGCTTTTTTCATTATAGTTAAGTTTGGTTTCTTCTAATCTTCATTATTTTCATTTTTTCGTTTTGATCTTGTTTCTGCACCGAAACGTACTCTAAACCTGATTGAGTTTGAGGGTGCAACCATACAGTTAACGATTTAGTACAAGCACGAACCGTCTCCTCTCTTTTTCTTTTATCCTTCCTTTTTCTAGCTCCACTTTCATGTGTATGTTTCATAGCGTCGTTAAAAAATAGCACAATGCAAGCCACAATTTAAGTTCAGCCACTTAACCGGGAACCGCTGTGGCGACGTACCAACTACACTACTGCTACTACTCTGCTACTGTGCATTGCTGTGGTGTGATGTCACAGTGGCGGGGGAAAGGGAGGAACGATGAGTCATGGTCATGCGCTGAATGGGGAACAAGGCATTGTCCGTCCGGCGCCTAGGTCGGGCGCCCGGCTATCAAAAATACTCATAGAATACCACACAAATGGATGGATATATCTTAGATACAGATTGCACTGAACGTGACTAGTTTCTAAACACAAGTTTAGACGCGTAGTTCCGTACAATTGGGGCCCCTGACCTAAATTGAATTCTCAAATATGTTTTCTAGTACTACTTTTATTTATCTATTACTTATTTATAATTCTTCTTTTACGGTTTGGGGGACCCCTTACCTCGGGGGCCCCGGGGCGGTGCCCCGCTTGCCCCATTGTAGCTACGCCTCTGTCTGTTGCTGCTTCCCAACGACCCTTCCATTCATCAAGAGATTTATAATCCTTAGCATCCATGTCAGCAGCATCACGCAGAGTTGGATGGCGTGATTTTAGTATTTTGATATTCAAATGTGGCAGGTCATTATGCAGGGGTGGACTAAGATTCCTGGAGATATTGTGGAATTCCTTCAAGAATCATCAGCTATTGGTCAGCAGCGAATAATGGCCATTGTTGGCCCGTGCAACTGCCTAACGTTTGAGTCGCCGTTCGTTAACGTGGAGACTGTAAAGGCTACAGCTGTTGTACAATAGCGGCTCGTGGACAGAATGGCAAATACTGGTGTACATAGTAGTTATAAGAACGGAAACTAGTGTAGGACTTACGCACTACCCATTGTGTGTGATTATTTCACATGTGAATCCTGAACCCGTCAGAATAGAAAAATTAAGGATAGTTTTGATTATGACTCACCACAGGAATTTGGTTATGATCCAAAACTGGACAGTTTCAAAAGGCTTTGAGATAAATTGGAACAGCTAGGTTTGTAAATAAAAGTAAAAAATTACATGATTATTCAGGCAGAGGAATTACTATACAGGTAGATGGTAAGTATTTAGGAATTACTGTGGGAGGTGGTAATCACGTTGTATTACCTGAAGCTTCAATTTTGCATTTCTCCATCTACCCAAAATGGTTTTCTCTTAACTGGCTTCGTTCAGGGCATATTACTTTTGCACTCCATTGCATTATATCACAGACGAGTTTGAGTAATCTGTGTTAAGTTTCGTCTGTATAAGTAGTACTGATTTTACTTTCCACTTGTTCTTGGATCTTGAATCAATTTGTTAAATTGAATTTTCTTCTAGTACAGATGTTATTTTCATTTCATAGTTCATGCGGTACTATGGCACGGCTGCATATCTGTTTGTAGTGTTTCATGATTGGTGGAAGATTTTTTAAAATATTCTGCATAGTAAATAAATTACAATCTATGACTATAGAGAAGGTCTTGAACGAATTTTGCCAGCATATCACAATCCATCTTAGTAAAGCATCAGTGAAGTCTCGAATTATTACACTAGACACAGAGATATCAAGCATCTAGAGCCATAGGTTCCTGTTGCAAGGAGGGCTGTTTAACTGGTGTTTCTATCCATCGATTTTTTTTTCTGCACTGCCTCCGAATATCTCGTTACGCCCAGATGAAAACTGATTGCCGTCAAGACATTGCCCCTCAAGTTCCGAAATAATTTATGTCGTGGCTTTCTGCAACTGAAATATTTATGCAAAAGCACAATCAACTTTCCTGTTTTCGATAAGAAAAGATAAATTCTCTTTCTCCCCAAAGAGCCTATTCTCAACACAATATATTTCTATATTTTATCTTGTGTCCTAGGCAGCTTCCTCATACGGCTTGCGTATTGGCTATGAAACATAGTAAACTCATTTTCTGAAGGATTATAATCAGTATTTCTCAATGCATCAAGTATTTTAGACTTAGCAAAATGATGAATAAAGGAGTCCCTTTCATTCCATCCTTTTTAACCTAATTTTCTTTTGAAAAATAAATTGCTTCTGTTTCCTTTCTGCTTGAAGTTTGCTTCTGAATTTCGAACATAGCACAACGGATATTGACTTTTAAAGTATTCCTAGTGGCAACCCGCTTCTTTGCCCATTAACAATGTCTGTGTTCACGTTTCTTATAACTCGCAATTTTCTTTCTCACAGAGTAACTTATAAACTATTGCTTGTAAAACTCTATTTCCTTGAATTATTTATGTCCTAAACTCCCACGCCAGTTAATCATCACCTACAAATTGGACGTGATTTATTTCACTTATTCAATTTTACTTACTTTAACTGTTAAACTGAGCTGGGCTTATAATGCAAATAAGGGTTCAAATATTACATAACTTAACAAGCTTTAATACACATCGTACAGAGGTATGCACACGCGTTAGTGATTCGTTCTGCAATAGAAACAGTGGCTCCATCACCAAGACTATTGGTGATTACATGATTTTCTAAAGCCCTTGCCACAATATACCATCGGTTCACTCAGTTGTTATTGCATATAGAATCACTAAGAGTCATTATCTGATACTCGGAAAAAATCTAAACAATCATCAGGACGGCCACATCAAGCAAGGCGATGAGCAGGACTGTTAATATATATGCTGATCTAGATTAAATACGAACCAGACTTATCTCAACAATGAAGTAAAATCGCTTTGGGTTCTTACAAAAAGAAAACAATTTCTCACATATAGACTTTTCAATTTGCATGTGGAGATTAGACCTTCCAAACTAAGGATATGCAAACTTTTCTGGGAAATGGGTGAGCATATGTCCTCTTAAATGTGTCTTCCTCTTAAGTGATCTCTGGCACACCCAACATGCATAAGACACTTAACTGTCATGTAGTTCCACGTGTCTCAAGTTTCCTCGGAGTATGAATGATGCATTGCAAATTAAACATGCATAAGGCCTATTCGTCGAATGAGTTAAAATATGTCCTCTTATCTGTCCTGGACGGTTATAAGTTTTCGTACACATAGAACATGAGTAGGGTTTTAGACCAAAGTGAACTGTATTTTAATATCTTTTAAGAATCCTTGGATTTTTGAAGTCGTTTGAACAAATATTACATTTGTGCGGTTTCTCGTGATAGTGAATGATATTGTGCGACATGAGTTGACCGCTTCGAGAGAATGATCTTCCGCATATCCTACATGCGTATCTCTTCTGTTATAAAGAAAGTTGGCTCAGGCAGGGAGAGCATTTCTAATCTGCTGAATTCAAATACACATTTAGGCATTATAAACTCATTTGTGAAAGCCTTCGTATGGAGCGTAGCATTCTATGGAAGTGGAACTTGGACTTTTGGAGCAGCAGAAAGCATTTGAAATGTGGGGTTACAGGAGAATGATGATCAGATGGATAGATAGAGTAACAAATATATATATTTCGTATGACATACAGAGGATACAGTAATGCTACAGTATGTACAAAATATAAAAGTAATAAATATCTAGTAATATCGAAAACGAAACCAAAAGTCACAGTTGGATGTCCTGAGCAGCAATCCACTCCACTGCATCATCAGTTGCGTTCTGCATATCGTCATATCCTCCCTTGAAGGACCGTGAAGGGCATTCCGACACAATATGATTGATTGTCTGCACTGAATCGCCACAATCGCACTGAGGACTAGAAATGTTCCCCCATTTGTGGAGTTAAATTTACATCTTTCGTGACCGGTCCGCACTCTGTTCAGTGACGTCCATATCCTTCTTGGTAGATGGAAACCAGGAGGTTTCCTGCAGGGGTCGGTGATCAATCCTAGCTCATCAGGGTTTGATGTAGGCCATTCTTCTCGCCAAGTTTCGTCCATATTGAACTTAGATTCAACTAGCATCTTGCCTAGCTGTCATGACGGATGTCGAGATTTTAATCACCCTTGCTTCTGTGGATTACAGACCTGATGTATGGGTAAGAGATCATTTGCAGCGCATTTTGAACATTCCCTACTTAGAGCTGTCAGCCTTCGCAGGGGAAGAGGGTGAATGTTGGATAATACTGGTAGCCACTTGAGTGGTGTTGATTTGAGAGTGCCCGATATTGTTCTCATTGTATCATTTAACTGGACATCAACTTTTCCTACATGTGCACTATTGATCCATACGGGGCTACAATATTCAGCAACTGAGTATACTAAGGCGAGAGCTGTTGTGCGAAGAACGTCGCATTTGTTCCCCAACTTGTACCACAGAGTTTGTGAAGGATGTTGTTACGTGTTCTGATTTTAGCTGCTGTTCTGCAGAGATGTTCTTTGTATGTCAAACAGCGATCCAGCACATCACCCAAATATCTTGGTTGGGTGAAATATTTTAGCTGTTGACCTCGGAATTGTACACGGGGTATGTAATGCCCCCCCCCCCTATTAGCCAGATGAAAGGCACTGAGCTCTGTTTTACTGATGTTGGGCTTCAGTCGCCAAGTGTCAAAGTAGCTGTCCAATTTTAGGAGATATTGTGTGAGAATTGTTTCAGCAGTCTCAAAATCTGTGCACTGGGCTGTCAGGGCTATATCATCAGCATATATGAACTTTCTGCAAATAGTAGATGGAAGATCTGCAGTGTAAAGATTGAAGAGAAGTGGAGCAAGGACTGAGCCCTGTGGTAATCCGTCATTTAATCTATATGGCCTGCTTATATTTCCATTCAGGTGTACTTCAATTAATCGGTTTCTGAGCATGTTGTTGAGCAGCGAAGCTAATGTCTTGCAAGGAATGGTTTTCAGGAACTTCAGGATCATTCCTCTACGCCATACTGTATCGTACGCTGATAATAGGTCCACAAACACTGCAATGGTTTTATTTTTTTTCTTCAAAGCCTTGTTCAATATGACTGTCTAGTGTTTCGTTAGGGTCTAAACCCTGCCTAATCGACCGGGATGTACTGTAGTACAGTAGCTGAGATTCTGTTATAAACCAGTATCTCTAGCAGTTTATAACAGATACTCAGTAGAGAAATAGGTCGGTAATCTTGCGCATTGCATCCGCTTTTACCAGGTTTTAGTATGGCTACAATTTTAGTTCTTTTAAAAAGAGGTGGAAGTCTTCCTTTCCTTAGGATGTCACTAAAGAATTTAGCAAGCCATTTCAGAGTTCTAAGGCCACAGTGTTTCAGAAATTCCGGGTAAATGCAATCCAAGCCTGCTGCTTTTCCTATTTTTTTTCCTTCAGAGCATGAGACACCTCCAAGACAGAGAAGTCTTCTGAAAACCGAGTGTTTGTTTCTGCTCTAGATAGGTTGATGTTCAACTCTTTTAGGATTTGTCTTGTTTCATTGTTGTTTCTGCCTTCTGATGTTTTGGCTAAGCCAACAATTCTCCTTGCTACCTGTTCGGGCTTTATTTTTGAGGTCTTGCTACAGTAGTTTGGAGTACTACTGCCCAGCTTCCTAAGTAGGGACCATGCTTTCCTGCTGGAATGTTGGAAGTTCATGCTAGATGTCAAAGTATCCCATTTCTCCTTCCTGGCAGAGTCTAAGCTGTGTAATAACTCATCAGCGATCTCCATCTGATTGCTGAGTTGAAATTCTTCATATAGCTCATTACACTTTGTACTCCATCCTGGAATATACTCTTTCCTAAATCCTCTGGGAATGTGCTTCTTTGCTATAGCAGATATCAGTCCAGTAAAACGTGTATAATTTTCAAGAACAGGTGGTATCCATTGGATATTGTGTTCCATCTCACTGGTGAAAGAATCCCAATTCGCTTTTGTAAAGTTCTATCTAGGGACAGGATTTGATCTTATAATTAGGACTTCAATGCCAATTTTTAAAAGAACTGGTCTGTGCTGGCTTCGTGGGAAATTGTCTAATACTTTTCTTCTACACGGGAGTGGTCTACCTTGGAAACAAAACAAAGGTCTGGGTTATAATCCTGTTTCCATCTAGCCGAATGAAAGGCACCCATTTCTTTAGCATCATACATAAGAAAAACGTATTCAGCCTCTACCCATTCTAATACACTATCACCATCTGAATTGGAATCTTTATATCTCCAGAGCATATGATGGCTGTTGAAATCTCCCAGGATGACAGTAGGGTGCTGTACGTTCTGGATAATTCCGTTAACCCAGGGTTCGGTAGGTGGTTAATAGATGTTAATAATCTCCTTGCCAGCAATCCTGGTTTTGATAATGAACATATTATTATCAGAGTTTGTACTTAGGACTTCCACCTGTTCGATGTTGTACTTAGCATAAGTTGCTGTGCCATAGCTCTTATGGAAGGTAGCAAAAATAAGGCTGTATCCTGGTAACTTGCATCTAGACAAACCAATGGAGATGTATTATAACGAGCAGGAGAGAAGAGAGGAGAGACGTAGTAAGCATATGCCAGCCGGACAGGTCCCGCTTGGCGTCAGTAACGCGGCAGCAGTGACCCAAAACGGCGGCTCTTAATCCTTCTCCCGCCGCGTGCGAAACACTGCGGAAATTGCGACGTGCCATTCAAAACGAGAGGCGTGCAATTCTTACTGCCGGTATTGTGATGCTCCATGACAATGCTCGTCCACATACATATCGGCACTCAAAACTGTTTTGCAGGAGTTCGGCTGGGAGGTGTTTGATCATCCACCATACAGTCCTGTTCTTGTTCTGGGCGATTTCCATTTGTTCCTGCTTCTCAAAAAAATCCTGTCCTCCGGGGAGCGTTTTCCCAACGACGAAGAGTTGAAGACGACTGTCACACGCTGGCGACAGACTTCTATGACACAGGACTACAAAACACGCTATGACAAGTGTCTCAATTCGTTTGGTGTCTATGTCGAAAAATAGGCAACACATTGCTGTACCCGTTGCCAATAGAGTTGTGCATATAACTGTTTTTGTTGTTTTTTGAGTCTTCATTCTTTCGACTGGTTTGATGCAGTCTCCATGCACCCCCTGTCCTGTGCTAATCATTTCATCTCTACGTAGCTACCACACCCTACATCCGAGGCAATCTGTTTAACATATTATAACTTTGGTCCACACCTACAGTTCTTGTCCTTGACCATTCCTTCCATAACTAAGCTTGCAATTCCTGGGTGTCTTAGTATGTGTCCTCCCAATCTATCTCTTCTCTTCATTAGCAGTGGCCAGAAACATCTCTCTTCTCCCACTCTTCTTAATACCTCTTCGTTTGTAACCCTATCTACCCATCTGATCTTCATCATTCTCCTGTAACACCACGTTTCAAACGCTTTAATGCTCCTCTTTTCTTCTGCACCAATAGTCCAAGTTTCACTTCTATAGAGCGCCACGCTCCAGACAAAGGCCTTCAAAAATGACTTCCTAATACCTAAATCTATATTCGATGTGAACAGATTCCTTCTCTGTAGAAATGCTTTCCTTGCCTGAGCTAACCTACTTTTTATATCCTCTTTGCTTCGTCCATCACTGGTTATTTTGCTTCCTAAGTAACAGAAGTCTCCTACTTCTTTTAGTTTTTCTCCTGCCAATTTGATGTACATCGAGGTTTCTGATTTATTTCGACTGCATTCCGATATTTTGGTTTTACATTTATTAATTTTCTTCATGAATTCCTTCCTCAAGACGGAGTCCATACCATCCAAAAACTCACTCAAATCCTCAGGCGTGTCGGCCAAGATGACTATGTCATCGGCAAATCTCAGAGTTGAAATTATTTCTCCTTGAATCTTCACTCCCACTATGTTCCCCTTTTTTTAAATAAGGACACTTACTTTCTGGATGTGCCTCGTACTTGCCCCGTGAACTTGGGTGTGTGTAGAAGTAGTCTGATAACCTGTGTCACTGTGATGTCTGTACTAGTGTGTGTATTTGTAATTGAGGTAGGTTTTGCGTGGTAAGTGGCCGTGGCCTTCAGTAAGATACCATCCTCTCATTTGCTTGGACTATAAGTGAGGGGAAATCACGGAAAACAATTTCCAGGATGGCTGATGTTGGAATCAACCCCTCTTCTTCTCAGATTTATCTCAGCAGGCTGAGCTCCGCCCTCACACCAGAATTCAAATTCTTGACAGAACCGGAAATCAAGCCCGGGCCTCCGCGGTGAGAGCCAAGAATGCTAGCCACTACGTAACAAGGCGGAGAGTAGCGAAACAAACCCTGGCTTAGGAAAACGGAGACCACCTCTATTTTTTAATATTATTAGCGACGTTAATGGAGATTGCATCTGCATACTACTAATTTTATCAAGGCACTCTTGACATGATATGGTCTTCGACAGCTTGTTGTTATTGATTCATTAGGGGCTTTGCGATATCGTGGTCATGTAGCCCCATTTGCTTGGGTGTGTGTAGAAATAGTCAGATAACCCGTGTCTCTGCAATGTCTCTAATAGTGTGTTTATTTGTAATTCTGGTAGCATTTGGGTATGAATCAGCCGTGACCTTAATTTACGTCTCGTCATTTCCTTGGAGTAGAAATGGGAAACCACGGAAAACCACTTTTAGAATGGCTGAGATGTACCCCGTTCACGCCCTCAGAGCAGAATGAAATTTCTTGGCAAAAACGGGAATCGAACCCAGGCCTCTACGGTGACAGCCAAGAATGCTAGCCACTACGTAACGAGACGGAGTTGACAGCTCGTACTGTAACCGAACTGATGGAGATTGCAAAAATCCGAAGATTAAAAAGAAAAACCAGGATCGTAGCAACTTGTGGCACCCGGCTAAAAACCACGAAGAACTACTGACAAAAACATCAGGAAGGGCATGGTTATTGTACATTGTGCTACAGGACAAACTACAGATTTGACTAGGACATCATGGAAAAATTGGAGTGTGAGAAACCTACAAACACTCGGGAGTTGGGTAAATGGTGGGCCCAAGAGTCCTATCTCCACTGTAGCACAATACAACCCTAAATAAATGCAAATAAGAAGAATATAATTTATATAAATCACCAGCAACACGCAAATACGTGCCTGTAACACTGTATTTACTCAAAATTTGGCATTATCAACATAAATGACACCCAACTATTACCTGTAGTCGCTTAGTAACGATCAAATTTAAACTAGATTACCAATGAGCAATAACCCTTAACCTGAATCAGAAGATTAGACTACAATCGATCAATACACTAATTTAAGGAGTAAAAGAAAAAATATAAAAATCCTATCCAGCCCAAATCAAATTAAATTAGCGATGGCCTTTCGCTATCACAAGACATCATCGAACTCTATACAAGACTCCTTAAATTCTTCCAACCTTATTTTAAATTATAAAAAGATAATTAATACCGAAATAAATAATAATACTAATTTTCAAAAATATCAACTAGCTGTTTACATTCATCATCGCTAATCATCTTACAGTTATAAATCCTTGGAATCAAGCTTTAAACTAAGCTTTGAATCAAACCTTGAATCAGACCACCAAATTAATGTCAAAATAATTATTATAGTCGTAATTCAGCTTTAATAATCCGTGCAGTAAACCCTAGACCATATCTATGTCCGCACCATAATTTATTCTTTTCTTTTATATTCAAAATAGAAATTCTCACCTAAATAAATTTATCTTAGCTTGAGACAATTTCAAGTTGAGTTAGTTACGAGCATGACCTTCGATCAGTGAATCAGTAAAACGAGGATCCGAGCAACATCACAACTCCACTGAGAACAGCTTAACGCGATATCCATCCCGAACTGTCACTACAAAGAGCAGACCGATACTTCTCAATTACAAGAATCTGACAATCATGAAGATCACAACGACGACAAAAATAGCACAATATTAACCTCAAAATATAACACAACTCGTGTAACAATGCGAAACAAGCTCAATGCCACGTCTCACAACAGCAACAAATGCAAAACCAGGCTGGACTATCATAATACAGCCTATCATTAATCTACTCACGATTCAATTTACAATCCAGATTGAAAACACGATAAACTTCGACAAAGTTCCAACGTCCACCATTAGACGATATAATTATGCTTAAATCTCGCTCCACTGTTCACTTCACGATCATCTCGAAATAATGCACTATATTGCAATTTGATTCCTATTTAACAGTATCAGCCCAATCAGTAATGGATCTATAATGCCATTAGTGTATTTCGACTACATTCTTCTAACTCAAATTTAGTTGAATATTATATTTCAACTTGTTTACAATATTTAATTATCATGAATAAATTATCCCTATCCTAATATATATATATATCGCCACTGAGATTTATAACAAATATTTCTTGATCTTAAATTCTTACATAATGTTCCACCTGAACACATTTTTCAAAAACCCGATATCCGTCTGAAGTCGCGTCAGCTCTCAAAATTCAGAACAGCTTACCGAACACAAACGATCGTCACCCAAAAAGCCGATGAAAATTCAACAAAATGAATTCAATCCGCAGGTTCTAAAAATTTCGGAAATTCCAAATACACCAGACGTCCCCAACATTCCAAATACACCAGACGTCACCAAAATTCCAAATATCACCTTTGAGATTCGAAATACTAAAAATGCATTTAAATATAATCACACTTGAAATATGAAAAACATGAAGCTAAATTTAGAATCCCAATCCAAACTGAAATTCCACAAATAAATATTTAAGTATAAATTTTAAGCAACATCAAAGTATGATGAAAATATTTAACTGACTTCCCAAGAAAAATACCTACATTCTACAGCCAGATAATGAAAATGTTACTTCATATGTTCTTACAACATGCTCACATTCAAATACTGCGAATATGGATTGTTTCTACCTTAAGCAGCAGGCTGCTGTCACACTGATGTCCAAATTCCTTCACGTCGAAGACAGGAATAATGTTGGGGTCGCACCAATTCCTGGATATTGCTAGATCGACGGCGTCACACCAGGAAATTCCCCAGACATCAGCGTGTAGAACAAATAAATTGTTCCTCAACGAACCACGTTCCCGAACATCGTAGCCTCCTTGCGTCTGCGTTCCCGGGTTCGATCCCGCTCTCCGTTCTTCCTTTATCTTCTCAGAATTGGACTGCAGGCAACTGCGTGTTGTAATCAAATCGTCGAAATCCATCGTAATAACTTGTAGTAAGCATCTGCGTTTTAACTGCTGCATATTAAATGTGGCCACGACCTTCATGCTCCATCCCGAGCCCAGTCAAGTTACGTCACATGCCTTCTGCATCTCGCCTGCCACGTTCCCTCAGTGGATTTAGAAATCCATTATATTTGTTCTAACATATTTTCGCAATATCTCTCCCACTTCCAGTCCGTTAATGTTCATTGTAGCACCATTGAAAATAGTCATCGTGGCAAATTTGACAATATCTGTTCATTAGTTTGCTTATTCAAGCATATCATTACAATCCATAGTCCACTGGCTGTTGTCTGGTTCTCCATTTGCATGATAAAATATCCGACCACAGATCGATACATTCACTTCCCGAAAATACATTCACTTCTCGGTCACCGTTCACATGTCTCCGCAATATTACTGGCACAATATCCGTTAAAACCCTTCAAACACTTCCTTCCGAAGGATACAACGTTTCGTTTACATGCCCGCACGTTTGCTTGTTCACTCAAACACTCCCGCACGTATGTAAGTTCAATTTCGGCAATAATACACTCGTCTCTCTTTACCGATCCAATCTCTCGGCCGTCATTAAGCGAACTGTCTCCTTTCTACATGACCAGGAAAGAAAAATTTCGTGAATCACATATCCCTCCGCTGCAACGTCACAGAGAGTTCGACTAGCCTCCTTCTTTCTCCTTTACACGATCTAAAAATGGCGACTTTCTCCACAAAGCGTGTGTTCTTCCAAACAAATCATTGACTGTCTCAGTATAATTCCAAATAGAAAATGTCGTCCCAATAATTCTCACGGAGTAAATTCCCCATCGTTTCACTGCATAAACTTTCTTCCCGTAAATGCGCTTGTTAAAAACAACATGAGTAAATTGCGTTCATACTGGTCTGCCTGACGTAGAAAATACGTTGCCTCGCGTCATAGCCGTGCGGGTTGCCGACTGCACCTGGCTTGACACCATATGTATTACAAAGCCTCACGTCATGACCTTGACCGACACGTCATGCTCTCAGAATAGCTTGTTCTTTCTTCCATTCCAATATTAGATTGTCAAAACCAAATCCTTCTTCTTCGAAATGTCAGACATGCACATATATCATACCAAAATTCGGGTACAGAAATGAGCCCTAATTCACCCCAGCCCAAGTTATGGACAGAGTCGAGGATCGAAGGACCTGACAATTGTTCGAGTATTATGTGGATATTGGAAATGAAAATTTATTTCATTGAAATAAATATTTTAGGAAGAGTTTGGAACCATTTAGCAACATTTTGGGAGAATTCTGAATGATTTTGGATTATTTGGATTCATAAGTCATGAGGTGAATGTAAATTTAACCAAGGAAGTACCTGAGCATAGGACGCTGGAAATTGCCATAAGCTTCAAGTTAGCACTTTCAGGAACGGTTTTTGTCAGCCAGGTCGACACAAACCAATTTTGCACACGACTTTGTGATAAAGAGGCTAGGACAGGTAGAGTTTTGATAATAGACCTGCAGCCAATGAGGATTCAGCACATTATTTGTGTGGGAAACGCTATTTAATTATATTTGCTTTATTAAGAGAGATTAGCATTCCCAGAGGTCAAGAAGAATATATTACATTGATTATGAAGAAGAGAATTATATAATTTTGGCCCAGAGAAGAGTAATTAGCATAATTCTATTATAAGTGGACCGGTTGCGAGGCTAGTTTGTCCGCGCGCGCGAACCACGGACACACAGCAGAAACTCTTTCTGATACCGTCGAGGAGAGCGGACCTGTTGTGCAGCGCTCCGCAAAATTAACATTGAGTATCGACAAGCAGCATATTATATTAAGGAGCTAGCTAATGAAACAGCGAATAGAGAAGAAGATTGCTATATAATCTACAACATTCAACAGAAGCAAGCAATTTTGTTTTTAAAACGAATCTACACATCGCAGCATTATAACTGCAGTATTTGAGCAGCATATTACTTTACATTTTCAACATGCTAAAATCTACGAGTCGAGGGGGATATTCTTATTCTGCACCCTCTAAGATGATTGGAATGATTCACTAAAAATGGTAGGAGGATAATCTACACTATGACACGGGAAGATTCAGAGTGGATTCCGAAGTCCTGAGATCAACGTCACCACCACTGCGATTCCACCATGCAGTTTGCTGAACTTCAAAAGCTACGTTCGAATGTCCATCAAGAACTTGGAGAGATGTTAACTACGGACTCTCAAAGCTACTATTCTGACGCGGGGGAGAAGAGAGAAGAAGATGGTAAGCAGTGTTCAATGTTCCTGGTACGAGCATCTAGACTTGCAAGTGTCATGAAGCCAGATGATTGCTGTCCGCAGAGCACGAGTTCAATGAGGCCAGGTGGGCACCCGTCAAGCAGGCTCGGGGAGATCAGCTGTGAGGCGAGCGGCAGGCGAAGGGCACGCGTGGAGTGCGACCGACACGCGCAAACTTCGGAGCGGAATATCGAGGCCATCGTTCGAGGTATTTTCATCGCAGACCGTCAGAAAGGTATAGAATTGACAGTTCTAAGATCTCAATAGTTTGTTGTAGTTTCTTGAGGATGTAGCTGGGTGACCTATTCATTATGTAGAAATTCTTTCTTATAACTCATGTTATTGTATGTCTATTTAGAAATTGTTAGTTTTTTTCTTTTTTTGCACGTCACCGTGTGTCATTCAGACGTGATTTTATTAGCATTTGGAAGTTAGATTACCGTTTTAGTCAGGTTTTATCCAGCGTCGTTTTTAACCTTCTCATTTTAACGAAAACTGTTCTATGTTAGAAGAATGCTTCGATCGTAACACGTACGTTTCCAAACCATGTTATGCGTTTAGATTGCTATAATACATTACTACTCACGATAAGATTTATGATGAGGCACTATGATACTGTAAATAACAAGTTTAACATGTATAAACATTTTGCAACCTACTTAAAATGTTATAAATAATAACATTAACAGAATATTATTCTAATTGAAGAATGCGTTATTATGTGACGATAAGTAAGTCACGGATAATTTATGTAACCACTATTTATGTCAACAAAGGATCACTACAGTGACAATTGAACTCAGGTGAGGCCTATTAATAGCAACAATTATCTGTTATAACATTGCCAATGCGAAATGAAGATAAGAAGACTTGTATGTCTATGGAAAGTCAGTAACATGTTTAAGCAAGTTGGTAAATGAAGACTTGGCTCATTCTTGTTTTGTAACAGAGAAACGAAAGTATTATTATTGTTATTAACTTTCAGACGAGCGGACTACAACCATTTCAAAGTTTACACTCAAGTAAACGTGGTACTGTTGTACAATACAATGGTTTATCTATAGATTGCATTATGATCAGTTACGTGGAATGTCAAACGAAAGATATTGATGTAGACAAATATTGTCGTAGGAAATGAGCACGATGATTTTAAAATTAGAGAAGGAGGAGGTTAGCAGTGTTTCATGAACTGTATACACAGTAGTGTTACATAGTAGGATCACTAATTCTGCCACAGGTTTGTAGTCAGATGGGTTTGTTTTGAAGTACTCCGTGCAGTATTTTACAAGAGTTATTGTGGCAAGAGTAAGGAGAATTTGTGTCGTATTTGGAAGCGCAGGAGACGCTATGAGTATGTGAAGTTCACGTTTTGGTAACGAATTGAGTATTGCCATTAGAGCAATTTGCTACTACGGAGTGTTAAGAAAGTCACTCACATTCCAGAGTGTTTGTTTGTATTGTTTTGTCTGTTAGCGTTAATGCTATAGCCACGTCATCGTCGTATTAAGTTGGTGTAGTTCCGTCTCGATCTGTAATGTCATCATTATTCTTATGTAATGGATTTGTCTATACAGAACTTTAACTAACTTCATTGTTCGTTAATATAGTTCATTTATTTTTTACTTATAACCAGAAGCTTATAGGAGCTATCGTTTTGTGAACAAGTGTTTGGCTAGAAGTGAAGTTTGTAACAAGAGAGCTAATTAGATTGACATATCACGTCAATTCTAGTCCAGATTCGAATACCGCGTTGGACGCGTGTAATTCAACATTGTATATAATTGTTAGTTATATATTCCATTGTTATTTTAGATTTGCTCACGTTTGTAAATAGCTGTATATCGTAGGGTATTTCAGGATTGTTAATATTATGAGTCGAACAGCTGATCGTAGATCAAGTTCACGAGTAATCAGTCACAGGATGACTAACAAGTTTTACTATTCGATCTTATTCGAAGATTAGGAAGTGGATATTTCATCCACAAAAGTAATTGTTTGTTTTGCAGTTTCATGTTTTATTATGGATGACAGGTATATTTCTTATGTATATTTATTTTGGGACTAAATCCCAGGCACATGTCGTTTGCCTGTTCTTTTTTTTATAGAAACTGATCATTGTTTTACTTCGCAATCGCCGTGCGATAATACTAGCAGTTAGTTACTAGAACTCACTTAGTCTCAACTTCACCGTTCACGTCCGAGATCCGAAATTCTCATACTACCAAGTTATTTTGGAATTAGATTTGCTAGTAAATGTGTAACTAACTGTAGTGTTATTGTACGTCCGTATGCGTCAAGGGTTTCCTAGTCATTTATCCAGTAGGGATGCGTTGACGTATCTAGCTGGGTGTCAACGTCCCTACAATCCTTACCATCTCAGCGGATATGGGTGATGGCTAATGTGAGATTCGGGCGCAGTACCAAATTTCCTCCAATATTGGCCATTGCAGCACTCGTCATAGAAACGTGGTCATTTAGCCACGTGTCTGCTAACCAGTGTCATTGTGGTAGGTGCATTTGTAATTCAGGTGATGATTTGGAAGGAGATGGCCGTGGTCTTAAGTTAGGAACTACCCTGGCATTTGATTGGAGTAGAAGTGGTAAACCACATCCAAGATGGATGAAATGGGAATCTAACTCACCTCAGTTTGGCCTCACGAATCTGAGTGTACCCCGTTCCAGCCTTCAGACTAGAATTAAATTGGGACTGGTGAACTGGGACGTGGAATAATATGCTGGAGATAGTGTGGCTACATCACGCCAGCATGATCACTGTCATTCATGGTACACGGCTGTGTTGTGGGATAAAAGCAAGTTACTTGAATTACCACATCACTCTGAATCTCAACGATGACATCACTGTTAATGAGCGCTGTTTCATTAGATCCATCGGCCCGTGGGGATGGTTTCCAAGTCCACCAGTCAATCTGTTTGGTCGTACAAAAGGAAGTGTGTCATATCTTCACCGCAAATCCTTATAATTTAACTTTCAAATGATAAAAAGCAGAATGTGGGTCATATGTCTTATGCATGGCTCCAATAATATAGAAACAACTGAGTGATAGCATTCAGGACACAACAGTCGTATGTGGATGCTGTGAAAGATTCTAGGCATTGCGTCAGTGTTACTGCAATAGCTTAGTGAATAAAGCAATGGTAAACTACCGTACTAGTACATCTCATGATAGCACTTCCTTGCGTTTTGAGGGCTTCTCTCACAGAACCTTAGACAGTGCATTCTGATGACTACTTAAGGACACCACGTTCTCTTGCATGATGAAAAAATCATTTTTTTTATTTTGGCGCCATAAAATTCTTCATTCTTTTCTGAATCCAAATATATATAGTTTGTTGGGGTTTTATGTCTACAACAACCTTAAATTCGTTTTTTAAAATTAGCGTCCCATGCTCTGAATAATACAATTTTAACTTTGCCAGCTGTTTTCCGATAATACTCATTTTTCATGTTTAGGTACCAATAACTAGGAAACCGTTTAAGATAGAGGGCTAATTTTCTTAATATTAACTTGCCTAATGGAGTACTTGAATATTAACCTATTTTCACTTCCAAAACATAGTAGGCATGGATTGGGAAGAGAAAATTTGATACATATTCTTGAATAAATTTAAAAAGAAAGAGTTCGGATTTTTTTCTTGCATTCTGTCCCAATAATAATGAAACAACGCGGTTACTCATCTGCCATGATCCATTCCAAGTATGTGAACAAAATTTGAGAATATTTGATTGAAAAACAACTGAGAAATGTGTAACTGAAGCAACTTATACAACATTTTTTTGAAAGTGTATCTGTCCAAATTTGTATTCATTTCACACATCCTATAAAAGCAAAGTAGCACTACATGGTCAAAAACAGCTCAGGATATACCGCTTCTTATATGTGACAAGAATAAACCCAGAAAATACTTAGTAAAGTGAAGCCACAAAAATAGACTTTTTCATCGTGTAAGAGTACGTGGTGACCTTAACTGACAGATTATTAGTTATTATTGACATTTGGAATTCAGTAACGGGATGGCTAGATCAGTAAAAATCCACGGAGTGACCTACGTATTCTCTCTCTCTCTCTTTATTCGGCTTTTTCCCAATTAATTGGGGTCACCGGAGCCAACCAGGCTCATTTAGGATTTGGCTGGGGATTTAAGGCCGGATGCCCTTCCTGACGCCACGTGATTTTTCAGGTGAAAATTCCACCCCGCTATCACCGGTTCGAACCCCGGCCGTCCGGGTGAAAGACGAGCAGCTAAGCCACGACGCCATCACGCTCCCACGGAGTGACCTACGTATTATGAGAGGAAATATAAATTATGCATGTGGGGTATACCATTTTCTCACTAGGCTTCCAGAACTTATTGTATAATCTATGATAAATACATAATAATAACAACAATCGCTGCATGGATTGCTTTAAAATTACCATCACTATCAAACTAATAGACCATGTTGTCCTGCAGGCAATCACATTCTTCATTACATATCCCACAGTGCAGAGACTGCAAATTCTGTAATTCATCCAAGACCAAATAGTGCAGCAAGATTCATACCAACCAGTTTTGTGGTTGTTGGCAATTACAGGAAATGTTGCGTGGTTAAGCGATACTACAAGAACACAGAATATTGTTAGGAAATTGATGTTAGACCTAGCGTGTCTGATTATAACTATAGGTTGTGGCATCAGGACTGTACAAGACGTTTCACCTGCAAGAAGTAAGTCCCTTTTCCACTTCATGGGCTACCGGCACTCCACTTTCAAAGAGCATACAGTGGTAGCAGAGATCTCTGTTCTGAAGGTGAGTCCACTTCATAATTTGTTTCAATATCCCATATAAATGCAAGGGTTCCCTAAAACCTTCCCAGTTGATTAAACTAATATAGAGGAGGTTGTATCCTCCTTTACCTGGCTAATGTGCGTTTCCATGATATTTTATTCCAAATACAGACGAATTCCTGATCACTTGGAGATATATGGTAGAACACGCCAGAAGATATAGCAGCTGTATATGTGTCTCCATGTAATTAAATTCCAAATATAGATGAACTTCTGACGAACTGCAGACATACAGTAGGACTTGCCAGGAGATATGCCACCTCACTGCAAAATATAAAATTATTTTACGGCTGTCCAGAATCATATTGCCTTCTATAAAATGCCATGTTAAATTTGCTTGCCTGCATGCTGACTTGAATGAAATATGTCAAGAGAATTTCACCGTCTGTCAGCACTTGCAATACATTTAATTGAAAACTGTATGTAAACCTTCCTAGGTTTTACAGTTCTCTTCGTTTCAAATATTGTATCTCCACAGCTGAGGCGGGACCCCACTATTTCGATACACTTACTTCGTTGCAAGACCTTCCAGTTATTGAAAAAACACTATATTTCTTTCAACCCGCCCCATCCCCTCAAGCAGGCAAGAAGTAATAACTAACCGGCCAAGCAGACCCCACATAGCTGTAGAGACACTACTTTGGGTGAACCCAAAATCCACCAATAAACCCTGGGAGGATGCTCAGCGATCCCCTATAAGTGTATTTGTGAGAGTCCCCATGGTCTCTGCTGGCTTGCTACAGAGTAGTAATTATGAATTAATTGCTTTGTTGCAACAATCATACTCATTTCTGTGAAAATACCTTCAAAATAGTGAACATTCCTATAAATTAAATAGCCAAAACGTACAACACAAACACAGAATAATGCAACAACCTTCCGACGAAATATATTGTAAACAAGGAAGGAAGATTGTAGTTTTACGTGACCGTGAATCTTGTGATTATGAGCCACGGGACCTCCTTTTTACGTGGAATACGAACCACAGGACATGGCATTTCACTTCGAAAATCTCACATGCATTGACCGGGAATCGAACCCAGACCGCCTTGGTGAGAGGTATACAGCTGGACCGCTGAGCCACCATGCCCCTCCATATTGTAAACAATCTGCATGTCTTGTCCCTATCTAACAGTGAGTTCAACAAGTTAATATTGCTCAGTAAGTAGTAGATGAATATGGTACAACTAACTGTGATTTACTATGCAAGTTTTCAAATCTAATTTCGCAAAAGGAGTATTGTCTAAATTTCCTCTGCGAGTAAAACTCGCTCAGCATCTGTAACAGTAATATGGCACTCTACCAAATTGAATTAAATTGTGTCTTTTGAAAATGCTTCTACCGTAAGGTTTGCTCTTCTTAGATTTAGACCAACTTGAATAATCATGACTCAAAATCTATCCGTTTAGTAAATTTTACTCGTGACCACTGAACTATCGTTTCTCGCTACTGTGAGTTAACAGATGGGCTTTCAAATACTGCTTTAAAGAAATTTTGCCTCACATGTACTGCATGAGTATCGCTTCTGATCAATATCAAGAAGCAAGTGTGGTAATATCCGCTCTAAGTAAATCTTAATCGAAAAATATGACCTATAACCACTATGAATTAAAGTGCGTCCCGTCATATTGCTCCTATCATAAAATTTCACTCCGCAAATGCCAGAGGAATATAGTTCTTTGCTACTGTGGATTACCATGTGTCTCTTCAAGCTTCCCGGTCCGATGTAGGATGCTTCACTAATTCTACATGAATACGGCCTGTATGAGTTACATTGTGTCTTCTCTTATATCTCATAAGGTTAAATGTTCTTTCACATAAACCGCAAACGTATCGCTTTCTCTTACTATGGGTTAGCATGTAAGCCTTAAAAGATCCCATTTCATTAAAAGCTGCTTTGCATTCAATTCAGGAATATGGGTTCTCGCTACTATGAGTTATTAAAACTACCTTTTTAAATCGCTGTAATTGCTAACTAATTGATGTATTGTACCCTAGGACAGGACTTTCATCTTCGGGGAGCGCTCAGTACACTAGCTTAAGTTAACACGAAGTCCTAAGGGATTCTTTATGAGATCATAGGCCGAAAAATCCATCAATCATGGGTTTCATTAAACATAAAATATTTATTACCTATGACAATACAAAAATTTATAAAAACACGCTAAGACAACCTCAATTTCTGAATTGGATACAACAAGATAGAACACCGCTTATTTAACTCTCAAGAATATGTCCTCATCAGGGCGTAATATGGTCAACAGAACCATGACCTAAAGATCAATATGGTCTCACAGCAAAAACAACAAATTAACTGATCCACCAATTCAGCAAATATTAATGACATGGCTCTAAATATCCAAGTCTGACCTTTTGACTTAAGCCAATTGTCTATCACGACTGTCAAACACTGAACCGATTATTCGTGTGGTGGGGTCAGGCTTAAATTTGGGGGCGGAGATTATTTCCTTGGCAAACCCAATTCCTAAGCAACACATGTGCTTTGGCTTGGATTCGTGTTAACATGCTGGAGGATCACGGGAAACAACACCTACACAGAAAATAACACTAATATCAGAGAGATTATTCACGTGTGGGTTTATATACAAATGCAACAAACAAAACAAATAATTATCACACTTGTGATAACCCCAAACCAAATCTGGTGGGTCCCTGGTTCAAAGCTAATACATACTAGGTTATTAGTCACCCTGTACAAACAACATCAACAAAAGAAACGCATTCGTGGCAGCCACCGGTTCCACGCTGACATTACTCAACAAACTTACAACAAATCAAAAATCCCCACCGCATATTATACATACTAACTGTACAAATAATGGTCAAGCAGAGATTACAAAACTAGATGACAGACTGCACATTTTTTCCTGGAGCTGACGTAAACTCTGGCCACAAGATGCTTGTTGTGAAATTCAGATTAAAGCTAAAGAAACTGAAGAAAATCAAAAGCCAAAAAGGTGGGCATTAGACAAACTGAAGCAGAAGAACATGTTTAGGAGGTATTTAAGAGAAGAACTTAAGAAAAGCCCTATACAAACTTCAAACGCAGAGGAATGAACAACTTGAAGAGTGAAATAACAAAATCCGTAGAAGAAAACATTGGTAGAGAACCGTGGATCACTCAGATTACACTTGAATTAATGGACGAAAGGCGGAAGCACAAAAATGGAGGTGCTCAAAAGGGGAAGGCTAAATAATGAAGTAAACAAGAAGCGCAAGGAGGCGAAAGAAGAATGTTTAAAAGAGAAATGTGCCACTATTGAAAATTGTCTGAAAGTTGGAGATGTGGATACAGCTTCTTTAAGGATTAAGAGTACTTGTGGGGAAAGATAGCCTAAGTAAGCGCTGTAATATTATGGACTCCGATGGAAAACCTCTAACACAGAGAGAAGAAAAGGTAGAGAGACAGAAATCTTACATTGAGCTTTTGTATAGAGTTAAAGAGATTGAAAACCATGTAATGGAAAGGGAGGAGGAAATTGATGAGGATGAGATGGAGATTTAATATTGGCCGCTTGGGGGTCGAAATGCGTGATCCTAAATTGCTCATTTAAGTGTGATAACTAATACATGTAATGTTTCCAGGAGTGCCTTTACATATTAATAATTTGTACTCCGCCCAATTCATTGGTCACAACCATGTTGACCGACTGAAAAGCAGAAAAAGTCAATTTGTATAGGCAACACTGAAGAAAGAATGGCTTCAAATTTCCACATTTCTAATACCAGTCAGGCAAACCGCGAAGCCAAAAGATTCAAATCACTGAGAATAAAAATCATGAATTTAGACAAAACAATATGGTTTAACAAAAAAAATTAGATCTAAACTTAACACCGAATTACGTTCCTATTGAGACTAACCCGAAAACTCAATCAGCGACAATATCTAATAAACAAACGAATGTAATATGGATAAAATATTAAAAATAAAATTCTTGTATATTAGGATACAAGAAATTAATCGCCAAATGTACAGCATTCGGATGCAACTAAGCAACGACTGGTACTACGATCAATGGGAATCATTTCTAAACAATTTACATGACAAAGTCAAATTGCAATACTATCAATACGCAAAACACCTTAGAAGCCAAAATTGGAAAATTAATAAAAAGGGACGAACAAAACGCAACCGAAAAGGAAAACAGAAATAGCGTCAATTTCAATGATAGGTTAGAAAACAGGACGGAAGTACGCTTCTCCAAGGAGGAGATAGTGTAGGAAAAGGGATTTAAATTTAATTGCTAAGATAAACACAACGAACACAGAATAAAACAACTCATAACGGACGTAGAAATTACGTGCTGCAAATTACCGGAATAAGAACGAGCAACTAACGAAGCAAGGAAGATCGTAAAAGAAGAAAACAGTAGCAATAATAGAAACAAAAAAAATTCAAACAGCGTTAGTGAAATCGTTAAGGGGAAAAATAGATAAAGAGGAATTAATTGTAACAAAGCCGTCGAGGGAAACACAACAGTAATCATCAATAAAATCGATTACGTAAATAAAACGGTAGATTTCATAAACGATAACGGTGTAGGGCCTAAATGAGATAGGGAAAGTTCCAACTAAAATATAAAAAGTCCTCTCGGCACGCCGGAAGGCGGAGGTAGATTTCACCGGACAAACTTGGGGATAGGCGAAAATAGGCAGAATATGCAGGTTTTCGTAGAAGGATCAGACCTCATTTATTGCGAGAAGGTATTTTATAATTGGAGCTTAATTAACTTTGTTTTTCGTCATTTTATGCTTATTTTAAACATTTTATTGTCTTATGGGAACGGTAACCTTCTTGTCATTTGTGGTCCATTTTCATACTTGTGGTCACACTGTCCTTATGCAAGGTTTCGACACTGATGTGTAACTATGTAACGGTCTGTTACTTCTTCACGCAAAATTATATCTCCCGCAGAGATTTTGGTTGGTTCCTCAGTTTAGGGGCTGCGACAACGTGGTCATGTAACCCCGTGTACTTAGGGATGGCTGTATTAGTCTGTAATTCAGGTAAGGACTGCAGACGGTCAATTTCAAGCAGTAGTTCCTAATGTTGCTACCAGGTACTACCGTCAACGACACCTACCTGTGAACTTGGCTACTAGATGCCACCGCAGCCAGCAACTCGCAACGAACGTTGGTACTTCCCCTCCAAAGGAAAGCATACTGAGGGATTTTTAGCGCTCTTAGAAAATCCGACGACTTCGGCCGGCTTTGAACTCGCGACCTTGGGCATAGACATTCAGCATGCTTGCTACCAGTTACGTCACCGAAGCCGCTTCACACTTAGTCAGATGGAATTCTGAATATGATCTCGTGCAAGTGCGTTATCTTGGCAACGTCTGATGGCTCATCCTTCATCAATTTAGTAGTATTGCCATGGCAACCACTGATAGCTCTTGGTATTTTCTTATAATTCCGAAATCATTTTTCTCATCCCTTGGCATAATGGTGGGTCATATCAAAAATTCTTTCAGACAAAATTTTAGGTAATTATTAGGGGAATATTATCCATTTTGTACGGTTTTGATATAGTGCCTATTAAGAGAGATATGATTAATGTTTCCCGAAAAACCAATTTTTTCCCGCCCCTTTGGTCAATGGTTGGTGCTATAAAAAGAACTCTTCTAACATAAATGTTTGGGCTTTATCCGACACATAGTATGAACGTTGAACGGATTCGATATTTCACATATTAAGAGAGTTATAGCAATATTTCACTTTTTCGAAAAAAAAGCCCCCCATTTTCACCCCCTTCGACCGATTTAGCCCAGTAACGAACTCGACCGAGATTTTATAGGTATACATATTCGGTAAAATATTCAAAGTGATTGGTGCAAAATTACGGCAGTTATCGTGTCCACAAGAAACTGATATGCATATATATATACACATATACATACATAAATTATATATAAACTTTTGAACTGACGGTGGTTTTGGGGTCTGGGGGATGTGAAACGCGAAGATATGTCGAAATTTTCCGGAAGTCGAAACATGGTACCCATTGCAATAGTTAGCTTTCTAATGAAATCTACCTCTGGTTGGTTCCTCAGTTTAGGGGCTGCGACAACGCGGTCATCTAACCCCGTGTACTTTGGGTGATTGTAGAATCTGTCTGATAAACGGTGTGAATTGTAATGGCTGTAGTAGTCTTTATTCAGGTAAGGACTGCAGACGGTCAATTTCAAGCAGTAGTTCCTAATGTTGCTACCAGGTACTACCGTCAACGACACCTAGCTGTGAACTTGGCTACTAGATGCCACCCCAACCAGCAACTCGCAACGAACGTTGGAACTTCCCCTCCAAAGAAAAGCATACTGAGGGACTTTAGCTCTCTTAGAAAATCCGACGACTTCGGCCGGCTTTGAAACCGCGACCTTGGGCATAGACATTCTGCATGTTACCAGTTACGTCACCGAAGCCGCTTCCCACTTAGTCAGATGTCAAAGTCAACCCCTGGCACCATCCAGCCCATGACGGGCTAAGGCCGACCAAGCGACCACTGCCCAGCCATTTGGCCTGCAGATATTGGGGTGACGCGTGATCAGCGCGTCGGGTCCCCTCGGCCGTTAATATTGGTATTCGTGATCGGGGTGCTGTCTCACTGTCAGACAGCTACTCAATTGTCCTCACGAGGCTGAGTGCACCCCGTTCCAACCCTCACGTCAGTTTTAAAATCCCTGACGGAGCCGGGGATCGAACCCGGGGCCTCCGGGTGAGAGGCAGGCGCGCTACCCCAACACCACGGGGCCGGCTTAGTCAGATGGAAATACTGAATCTGATCTCGTGCAAGTGCGTTGTCATGGCAACAGCTCATCCCTCATCAATTTAGTAGTGTTGCCATGGCAACCTCTGATAGCTCTTGGCATTTTCTTATAATTCCGAAATCATTTTTCGCATCCCTTGGCGTAATGGTGGGTCATATCAAAAATTCTTTCAGACAAAAGTTTTAGGTAATTATTAGGGGAATATTGTCCATTTTGTACGGTTTTGATATTGTGCCTATTAAGAGAGATATGATTAATGTTTCCCGAAAAACCCACTTTTTTCCACCCCTTTGGTCAATGGTTGGTGCTATCAAAAAACTTATTTGACATAAATTGTTGGCACTTATCCGACACATATTATGAACTTTGAATGGATTTGATATTTCACGTATTAAGAGAGTTATAGCGAAATTTCAATTTTTCGAAAAAAGCCCCCCAATTTCACCCCCTTCGACTGATTTTGCCCATTAACGAACTCGACCGAGATTTTATAGGGATACATATTATGTAAAAAAATCAAAGTGATTGGTGCAAAATTACGGCAGTTATCGTGTCCACAAGAAACTGATATACATATATATATATATACATATATATATATACATAAATTATATATAAACTTTTGAACTGACGGTGGTTTTGGGGTGTAGGGGATGTGAAACGCGAAGATATGTCGAAATTTTCCGGAAGTCGAAACATGGGACCCATTGCAATAGTTAGCTTTCTAATGAAATCTACCTAAAATTTCAAATCCAGGTCAAAAATGTACTAAACAAAACAGAGTGCATTCTCACGAAGACGGAGCAAGCTAAAATCATAGACATGAATCCACAGTTACTCTAATCGATTTTGAGTAGTGAACTATAAGCCACAGCGCCCGTGACCTAGTTAGAGCCACATGAATCACGTCACCGAAAACATATGGTAGACTTCACCGTCAGCGCTCAGCGTGTAAGCTGGATTACATCACAAGAAGCGGTGAAAGATGTCGCTGATTTGACTAGCATGTCAGACTGTCCAAAGATAATTAAACTAAGCTAGTACAAGGAACGAAATTATAAGAAGCCACATTTCTATGCTCCAATGGAGAATCATGAGTATGAATTTTAGAAGCTATAATAAGAAATTAAAATACAAGATTATGCTGTAATCTTTTCATATCGCCGGAAGTAGGAGAAGGTCACGTGGACATTCAACCACCTCCCCCAACGACAGGCACTCGGGCAGGTGAGCCGACTGAAGAGAGTTCATTCTCGTTTGGTGACTCTGGCAGTGTTATAGCGTGGCAAGTTAGACCTGGCCTGTCATGGCGGAGTCTCGTCAAGGAGGGGAAGTGGTGGAATCACTAGGCGCGCGCGCGATTTCCCCTCTTTGCTGCAACAGCTGTTTGGAGCAGCTCGCTGCTCGTCGTGGTTATGTTATGTTATGCAAGCGTAAAGTATCAAATGAAATGCTCTCTTGCTATTCAATACATTAATGAACAGAAAACAAAATATATGAAAATGTCATCACTAAAGGAAAATATATGCACAAAGAACGTAACTTGTGGGAAATATATTTTTGAAAAGGTCAAATGCTTCACCTATCTTGGAACAGTGTTAAACAGCGAGAACTTGGTAACAGAGGAAATAAATCAACGAATAATGATGGGTAACAGAGCATATTACGCCAACAGCATACTGCTAAAATCATCTCTACTATCAAGAAAAACAAAGATGACACCATACAATACTTTGATCAGACCTGTTGTTACGTATAGCGCAGAAACCTGGACCATGTCGTCAGTAGATGAAGATGCACTCCGTATCTTTGAAAGAAAGGTTTACGGAGGATTTGTGGCCCAGCGAAAGAAAGAGAAGTGTGGAGAATAAGATCTAATCGAGAGTTAGACACAATTCTTCAAATTTACAATGAAATTTGATAAAATGGTCCGGTTAACTCTAAACAGTTGCCAGCGTTTCGCCCCAGTGAACCATTGGGCTCTTTAGTTGGATATGGTACACCTCTCCAAGACGCGTGGCTAGTACATACTGAGAAGGCCGCTGCAAGGCACAAATGTCACCACGCGTCTTGGAGAGGTGTACCATATCCAACTGAAGAGCCCAATGGTACACTGGGGTGAAACGCTGGCAACTGTTTTGAGTTAACCGGACCATTTTATCAAATTTCATTGTGAATTTGTTAATATACATAACTCAATCGGACAATTGACATGCTGTCTCTTTCGGGAACAGATATTTCCGATTTACAATTCTTCAAGGTGAAGATATTTTGAGATTTGTAAAGTCAAGGAGGATTGCATGGTTGGGTCATGTAGAGCAGATGGGTAGTGAAAGGATTCAGAAGCAACTGTCACATGGGAAAATGGTAGGAATAAGGAAACGTGGAAGGCCAAGAAGGACCTGGATCCAAGATGTAGAAGACGGTCTGAAAACTATGCAAGTCAAGAGATTGTAGGAGAAAGTAGAAAAAAGAGATGGAGAACCATCGTGAGGGAGTCCAAAGCTCATCCTGGGCTGTAGCGCCGAGGAAGTAAGTAAGTATGCAAGCGTAAAGTATCAAATAGAAGCATTGTCAGTTACATAGCACTGGCATCTCAAATGAAATGCTCTCATGCTATTCAATACATGTTGTGCAAACGAGTATAAAGTGGAAATTACACGGGGAAAATAATGGAATAAATAAAAATATAATGTTATACTAACAGAGCGCCGGGAACAAAACCAGATACGCTTCCCGCGTGAACAATTATTAACCGAGGATCCTTTGACACTGGGGCAGTTGCATTAGTCTTTCCACACTGCCAACAATATGTAGTTGTGCGAGTTAAATGAAGGTAAGTTACATCCAGATAGATTATTGCCCTGCCTTCATTCCGAAACTGCCTGCGAGTTCTAAGATACTTCGCTCTCCATGCAGCGATCTCGGGGTTTTCTATTAAAATTCCCCTATTGCTTTGGCATTTCCTCCATCTGAAGCCAATTTCCCGAATCTTCATCCGAAGATATTCCCTCCTACACTCAAGTACCCAATCAGTAATTTTCTGATAAATTGACACTGTCTTTTTACGGTATAACATTCTCGTATTTTCTGCGTATTACAGCTGCCGTAAAACTCAACGCGTTTCTTCTGAGGGTTTCTTCTTTTTTTCGGTGATACTAACTTTGCAGATCCTGCAGAAGCTGATATGTTTTCCTTTAATATTCTCTTAACAGTGGACTCAGATTTACCAGTAACCTCACTAGTTGCAGCAACAAAATTATTATCAAATTGTATTTCTCTTTATGTTTCCTTCGGAACAGAGCAACATTGTTTCTTATTTCTTTAGCCTGGCTCTTAAGTGGTCTCCCGGGTACACCTTTCTAAGTGGATTGCATAATTTCAAACACTATAAAAACTTTTCCAAAAGGCAACTTTTCAACACGTTAACCACAACAAATCTAACTCACAAAACTCAGACCAATAATTACTGTAGTTGCACCAGGATATAATGCATTATGATACATTAATGAAGCAATCGATTATGGGTAAATTTGGAATGTTATTAAAAGAGCGCAACGCAACTCACAGAAGGAAGCACGTGGTAATGAAATGAGAGCGCGCCCACTTCACACACTCCTGACAGCAAGATTGTTTCCGTGTTTGTCAAATAAGAGAGCCGCTCCGTCTTGCATCGCATGCCTCGACAGCATCTGTACCTGCCAAGGTTCTAAGAATAATGACTACTTGGCAACATCTAACTAGCGCGTGACGAAGTATGTGCTCACTGGTTGACAAAGAATCCTGGCGGGGGGATGACGTAATGCACCTGGACGCACATGCGCATCGGAAGGTTCAGGTCTAACTTGTGCCGTTATACTCTCAGTCTCATTGTCAATCTGGTTTTGTGATTCCTGCAGTGTAATTAGCAGTCCCATTTTCAATCTCGTTTTGTGATTCGGGCGCTTCACAAATGGAGGACAGTTTTACGTCAAACGCGATTACGGTGATAAAGTCCATCGTCTACTTGGTGTTTTACAAAACATGAAACTGTGCAGTTTCGGAGTGATTATTCTACCATCGGGCGCGAGTGCGCGGACACACATATATTTCGTGACGAGAGGGAATGAAACTTTCATCTGTTGTAATGCAAGTGAGCAAAACCACATGTTACACTTATAATGTGTCACGAATTGAAACTTCACACACAGTGCAGTGAAAGTTGATTCTTTTGAGGGCTGAGCATACTTTGTTAACGCTACATTCAATGATAGGAACGAGCACTAGCCTACACAATACTTAATGCCGAGCAGACAGCATGCCTCAACTTTGCATAGCAGTGCACTTATCCAAAGCAGTTGACAGGGAAGATACTACACTACTTTATAAGCATTGACATTTCAATACGCAAGTACAGTGTGGTCTAACAGTCTACTGAACTATTTCTAGTACTTTGCGAATATATCCTGCCAAACTGCACAGCAAACCATAAGAACTTTTACATATATAATCGAGATGTTGAAGCAGCAGTGGCATGCTATACCAGCATGTATAATGGGGTTATATCATTTTGAACCAAGCACTATTCTTTTGAGAAAAGAGAGACAAACGATGTCGGACATTATTACTTGCAACATGGGCCATTAAATACTGTAGGAGGCATGATGAAGATATGGAATTTCGATCCGGGAGGAACTTCTACCCAGTGAACCTTCACGTCGATCCTCGCAAATAGATGGCAGTCCGTCAACACGACATCATGTGAATGTATGGATCGTCACAAGTAATTGGAATAAGCCAACGAAGATTGGATGTCATACATACCGAAGACATCGTAAGGTAAATGGAACGCCAACTTTCATTTTCAAATGTATTCCCATAATGAGTTTTGATCTATAGATGAGCACATGAGTGTATATTATACATAATTGAAGAACTACAGGGCGAGACGCCATTATAATTACACATATTCTACGTGTTATAGAAGGGAGTCTCATGAATTAATGTTAGGGTTTTGAGGCTATAACATTTTTCTACGACATTTTGCACTTAAATAATAATAATAATAATAATAATGATTTCACTTTGATACATTTTGAGGATTATGTAAACGAATTGCAGACTTGGATATTCCAAGGATTTAGGGATGAGTTAAGATTTATTTAATTTAAGCATATTTGCTAATGCAATAATAGTTGAATTTGAAAGGAAGCATTATGATTCGATGATTGAATATAACCACTACCATTATTAATTATTAATGGATTATAAGTGGATAATTAGTCAACAATTAAATTCATTAATTCCATTGTAGCATTCGTATAATATCATGCATATTCACGATCTGCGTGAGATTTAAAGAATTCTTAAACCAATCAGCTGTAATGATTTCAACAAACCGATGTTATATTAGTTCGAGGAAGGACATTAGAAAATTTTCAATGACACACACCAAAATAGATAGATGTATTGTACGATGACATTATTAGGAATTCATGTGAAGTTTGCGCTGTTATTCAAGTTTGATGTTTTGATCTATGCATTCGTTTGCCACATAGTTATAGTGTGAAGTTTTCGCCACATAATTTTAATGTGAAGTTTTGCCAAATTGGTATGGAATTATTGAGAATTAATGATGAATATTTATGAATAGGAAATGTATAGATTTCCAATATTAAGTGATGATATAATGGGCAATGATCTAATGTAGACATGTTGCTTGAGTTGTTAGGAAGTTAGTGCCTTTAAAATATACATGTTGGACAAAGGATCTTTCCGGAATGCATTATAACCCAATCCGCATGATAAAATGGAAGCAGATAGAATTTTACTCACATCTAGAGAAAGTGGTTAGCAAATTTTGAGAATTGTGCTTATTGAAGATGAACGACGACTTACCCATTCGATATAATTTATGATCGTCACTATTATTCTGTGTTGGCATAGAATTTCATAAATTTTCATGTAAGGTTGTTACAGTTACTTCAATGGCTATTTGAAAGCAGTTAATCCTATTTGCATTTACTGAGTCGGACTTAGGAATTTATACCACGTTACCACGAAAACATAAAATAAGGAAACATTTTAAGAGATGATTGGTGAATTGAAACGTATTAATCGAATTTAGGTAAATGAATTATAACAATAATTATATCTTAAATTGAATGGACTATTCAATTATTAGCCTTCAATGAAAGTGCGTAATTTGTGCAAGTGATTTCCGATATTTTGGTGTGTGTAATTACTTATGATTAGAAAACTTATCAATCGCAGGACAAATTTTATCGATAGTTTAAAGATTTTGATTAAATGACAGTAAAATGGAATTAGGTCGCTCGGGGACAAGTGAAGTGAAATTTCATTTTGTCATATACTACAATAAATCCCTGCAGTGAGGAGAAGGAACTTAAGTTACTGTAGATTTTTTTAGTGGTCTTGTGATTTTTTTTCTGATAGACGATCCGATTGGTCAAGTTTTGGAAATTCACCATAACATAGGGCTTTCTTTTGCCGTCGAGATGGTAGGAAGTTTTTTCTGGAATATATGCAAATAATATATTTAATAAATCAAGGTTCTTTTCGTCGAATCTTATTCGATCTGTGGTGTTTCTTATTTATTTTCCATACTTCTGGCTTCACCAGGAATGTGTTTTTATGAATTCTGCTTTGATGGCGCCCCTTTCTACCTATCCCGTAACGACTCAGATATACTCTATCTCGTACCATCCGTGCTAATTTTTGTTCTATTTCTCAAACTAGACTTCAGACACACTCGCTTCGTTTCAGTTATCTTTTTTATTCCCCTGCTCTTTCTTGGAAGATATGTGATATTATATTGGCCGAGTTATCACGTATCTTACACGGAAACGGGTATATTACCTACACTAAGTGCACTACCGAAGATCCATAAGGATAGTTGCCCCATTAGAACAATCGTGAATTTCAGAGGTGCGTCAGGCTACAAACTAAATAATGAATACGTACAGTAAATGTTTTGAGGGATAGGTTAATTAACAATAAAGACGTACGAATAAAAACACAACCGACTAAGTCAAAAAATGAAGTTCATAAACATAAAATCAAGCATTAGAATGATTTATTTCGAAATCACGAATATGTACTCCAACATACCGATAAAAGATGCGATAAAAGTAATAGGGGGCACTCTAAAAAAGAGAATAACTCTGAGAAAGAAATAGTAGAATTACTTGAAGTCGCACTCAGCCAGAACGTGTTTCAATTTCAGGTTAAAATATATGAACAATCAACATGCTTAGCTAGGGGGTCACCACTTAGCATACTAGTTACCAACGTATACGTTAACAATTTAGAGAACAAATTCCTTGATGGGAATTCGGCAAAATGCATTGTACATTGGAGTAGATATGTGGATGACGTCATTTACATACATGACACAGAAGTAACAAACTAAGACACATTGCTTCAATCAATAACATACACCGATCCATCAAATTCACAATGGGAACAGAAAACAACCAACGCATACATTATTTCGATTAGCAATCAATCGAGCAAACAATAATTTAACGTAATCCATATACCGCAACAAGACGCAAACGTCACACACTATTGACAATCGGTCAAACCATCCAAATTCACACAAATTAGCGGGTATCAAATCCATGGTAAATAGGGCCATCGGCAAACCTATGCCAGCACGAACTTTCAATACAGAAATCGACACTATAAAACAAATAGCAACGGGGAATAATTTTTCACCCCACACGGTTACCCAGATACTAGATGAACGACAAAAGAAAAAAAGAGGACAAACCACCATCCCAAAAGGAAAACAGGAACTAACGATTCAATTTCGTGTTCACAGACACTTATAAAATAGCAAACATCTTCAAGAAGCATGGATTAAAGATAGCTTGCAGAACTAACAACTCGCTTGGTGAACATCTCCATAACAGCAAACTAACAAGTAAAATCCCACATGAATAATCAGGCGTATATCTGTTCACATGCGAAGATGACGGATGCAATGCTAATTACATCGGGAAAAGTGGAACGAAAATAAGAGCAAGATACATCGAACACAAAAATGCGATCAAACACAAACATTCTGCCATATGCGAACCTATGTACGTCAACAATCATCATTTCACTAACATAGAAACAGAATTAGAAACTCTACACTACGAAGCATAGGGAAAAGCTCTCGACATCAAAGATTCCATTGAAATATATCGAGCGAAGAAAACGAACCCAACAAATCTGAACGAACACACATTTTTAGAAAGATCACCAATTTACACGCTCCTAAATAAAAATTAAATCCATACGAATTAAAATGAGGCATTGAATGCACACGGGAAGGGTTTTTAAATGGGAAATATGTTATAAAAGAAGGATGCACTGTGTTTAATTTTCATACTAACCGAGACCTGAATATAGGTAGTATCGCATGGAACCTATAACCGTCTATTAGACTGGGTAGCAGTGTACATGAGACGTTTCATATGCTTTGGCAGACGATGCAAATTGGCCCACGATAGTATGAAAGTTTCCCAGAATCCGAACCATACACCTTTTGAAATGTCATTCCAACATCAGTTTATCAGAACAGTCACAAAAACAATCAATTTACAGCCTCAGTTACAAAGTTCAGATAACAAGAGGTGGCACATGACGTCAGCCCACCTAACGTAGCTCGGACACTTATCTCATCAGTTTGCTAGGGAGGGGCCACGCGACAAGTTCATCACCGTGAAACTTCACGAGTCGAGTCAGTACAGTGCATACAGTATTTTAATAGTGCGTGCTAGCGTCTGGATTGTTTGTTAACTTACAAATATATTGTTGTTTTTTGTACACACGTGCATATAAATTTTTAAACAATTTTATTACGTAATTCATGAAACAAACCGTCAAGTCGAAAACGGAACTCGCCGTTGTACGAATACGACCAAGACGAACTACTACAATAATGTAGTAGCAATTTAAATTAAATTATTTACTGATTTAGAGAAAATCCTAACCGCTACACAGTGAATGGCAACTTGAAGGTCGAAACGCGTAATCTTAAACTGCCCATTTAAGTGTAATATTTAACTAATACATGCATTTTTTTCCAGGAGTGTGTTTATATATTTATAATTTGTACCCACCCAATTCATTGGGCACAGCCGTGTTGACCGACTGGATAGCAGCATTAGAAAACTACATGGCAACTTGCCGCTACGGACTAGCATGTTTCTTCAAGAGTCCTTTCTCAGGTAATTTGTATTTTCATACACGACATGAATGAAAAAAAGAAAATCCACAGCCTGCTTCCAGTCTCCGACCGGGTCAGGAATGGAATGAATGAAGCCCCCATCCAGCGGCGAGGACACGAACTGTGCCGGCTGCCGAGGCCTGACGCACTCCTCTGGGGCTATGATTAAATGAATGACAGATGGAATGAAATGATAGTGGAGAGTGTTGCTGGAATGAAATTTTGACAGGGAAAACCGGAGTACCCGGAGAAAAATCTGTCTGCCTCCGTTTTGTCCAGCACATATCTCACATGGAGTGACCGGGATTTGAACCACGGACCCAGCGGTGAGAGGCCGGCGTGCTGCCGCCTAAGCCACGGAGGCTTCCACGCGACATGAATATTGTTTTTAATTGTTATTGAGGTGCATCCGTTCCTCTAAAGATCCTTTCGCGGTAAATTAGGCTTCCCGCCACTATGAAATAGCATGTGTTTTTTCAAACTTTGTTCCTGGCTGAAAGTGGCTTCGCATACGCTGCATGAGTGTGCCCTACCACCGCTATGCACTCGCATATGTCGCTTCAAGTCTCCTTTCTGGCTGAATTTGGCTTCGCACAAGCTACATGAGTGTGGCTTCTCTCCGCTATGGACGTGGAAGTGTTTCTTTAAATGCCCTCTTTGCCTAAATTTGGCTTCGCATACGCTGCAGGAATATGGCTTGTCGCCACTATGGATAAGCATGTGTCCCTTCAAATGTTGTCTCAAGCTGAACTTCGCTTCGCATATGCTACATGAATATGGCTTCACGCCACTATGGATTAACATGTGGGCCTTAAAGTTTTGTTTCAGGCTGAATGAGGCTTCGCATACCCTACACGAATGTGGCCTATCGCCGCTATGGACTCGCATGTGTGTTTTCAGGGCTCCTTTTCGGCTGAATTTTGTTTCGCATAAGCTACATGAATGTGGCTTTTCTCCGGTATGGGTTTGAATGTGTCCTTTTAAATGTGTTCTTGTCCTAAATTTGGCATGGCATACGCTACAGGAATATGGCTTCTCACCACTATGGATTAGCATGTGTCCCTTCAAATATTTTCTCTGGCTGAATTTGGCTTCGCATACGCTACATGAATGTGGCCTATCGCTACTATGACCTCGCGTGATATGTTTCTTCAAGGCTTCTTTCTGGCCGAAGTTGGGTTCGTATACGCTACATGAACGTGATATCTCTCGACTATGAAGTTGGATGCGTCCTTTTAAATGTCCTCTTGGTCTTAATTTGGCTCCGCATGCGCTACATGAATATAGAATACATTTATTAGGTTCTCAGCTAATTATAATACAACCGGAAGTTGCAGAAAAATATTTTGACATCAAAAGGAGCAGAGAAAATTAAGAAAAATTAGTATGTTTTGGAAATGGCAAGAATAACTTCAAGAAGGTCAGTAAATTTGTTTTCGAAATGCAATGTGCAGGGATTACCGCCAATTTCAAGAAAAGGCGCTAACTGGATACAAGAGGATGCGAAATCGCGTCCCGATCTCTGGGCTGTTCTTTCGTTGACTTTAAAGGGAAAGACGTGTAGTTTTCAGCCAGAAATAGAGTTGAACTTAGATGGAGAGACGGTGAAAATCTTCAGTGAGGTTTATGAAATTAGATTATTTGTGCACTGGAATAATCACGAGTGTGATTAAATGATTAAATTCTACGAACATTTATTTATATGCGATAGTATTACAAAGGTGTACAACAGTGTATTGAACATTATAGTGAATTCTACGTACATTATTCTGCACTATTTCCGCATTATTCGAATCTCGACGGAGGCAGTAATGTACATTATAATGAAACATTATCTACACATACGAGCAACGCAGAAGACTTGTAAACTGTTATTGATCTTCAAGAACAATATTATTCTGCAAAATTTTACTTCTGCGAAAGTTATTCAGAGACTACATGGAAATTATTCTTCAACATTATTGTCTACGAATAACTAATCTCGGCGGCAGCGTTGCTAGCCCATGGACCTCAGATGCGCAATAGCGCAGTCACGTCTCAGCCAATCAGCGGCACTCGTTCATAGCTGTAGGAAACTTATCGCCATAAGTGCGTTTCTTTAAATAACAAGCGTACTAAAATAGTGTAAAATAGTGTAATAGTGATATTGAGTACCTCTGTGTATGCCTAGTGTTCCTATTATGGCTGAGCCAGTAAAACGATGGGAAGTATTGCGTAAGCAAGTCAGAGGATTAATTTATAAAGTCTATACGTTCTTCAAGCGAGAAGCAGACGCAGGGACTCCATTGTGCGATGTTGCCAAAGCTCAGGAGCGCACAGCGCTTGCCTGTGGTGATATAGATCTACGGACTGTGAAAAGAATTGGTCGTGAAGCGATGTTATCGGCACAGGGAAGTAGAAATGTGCACTTTAGATCGCCAGATAAAAATCATATGGTACGGAAAAGAGTCACTGGTATTGACGACTTTGATAAGGATAATTTACGCCGTGAGGTATTCGAATTTTATGATAGACGCGAGTTCTCTACAGCAAAGAAGTTAGTTCATGTGATGCATGAAGCCACATTTATTAACGGGAGCACTCGGTCTATGCAGGGAATGTTAAAACCCGCAGGTTTCAAGTATGTAAAGTGTAATGACGGGAGGAAATCTTTAATGGAACGTAGTGATATTACTGCCGCCCGATTGACATTTCTATGAACAATGCAAGAAATCCGAGAGGAAATAATTCAAAATGTTTATTACTTAGATGTGACTTGGGTGAATGAGAACCACACGAGGAAGATGAATTGGCAGACGACGTAGGGGCGTGGGGGTTTAAAAGTTCCAGTAGGTAAAGGTGGCCACCTTATTGTTTGTCACGCTGGTTCTGCTCTGACTGGATTTGTACACGAGAGCAGGGGCGTATATAAGAGGGGGAGCTGAGGGGGCTCCAGCCCCTCCCCGAAAAAAAAACAATAACAATTAAGAAAGTGTAGCTTTGGTAAAAGCATAAATTAATTGCAATTTTGGTTGTACCCTAATCATAACCTATTGGCTAAGTTATAAACAATATTAAGACTGAAATTAGACTACCTCGTGGTGTAGTAGCTAGTATTCTTGAATCCCGTCCCGCAGGTCCGAATTCAGTTCCCGGCTCTGCCAAGAAATTTTAATTCTGGTCTGAGGGCTGGAACGGGGTACACTCAGCCTTGTGACGCAAAACTGAGAATTCCACAGTACGGTACTTTTAAGAAATAAATTATCAAGTTGTAAAAATAAATGTTTACCTTTCTGCTTAATCAATTGACAAATATTTAGATATGTTGTCATTCATAGGCCAAAATAGAAAATGTAAGTATAAAATTGTATTAGTGTGTTGTGTTGTATTATACAACGTTTTTGTATTGCCTCTAATTTTAGGCTATATAAAATTAGAATTTTCCAAATTAACTCGTATCTAAAATAATTACACAAAGTTATATGCTCTAAGATATTGGTTGACATTTCTAGGTATTTTGCGGTGACAATCCCCTGAGAATACTCACCATTTTCCAGGAGAGTCAGCCCCTCCCTCGCCCCCCCCCCCCCCCCGCCCTTCCCACCCCTCCACCACCCCACACACACATCCCACCCCCACCCCAAAAAAGATTGTATATACGCCCCTGCTCGAGAGTAAATTAGTGTTCCGGGCAAAATCAGAAATTTTATCAGGCTACCACACTGAAATGAATGGGGAACATTCCGAGAATGGTTTTTAACGCAGCTGTTACATTTTCCACAGCCTGTATCTGTTATCGTAGTGGACAATGCGAGCTATTACTCCATTGTATTATACAAGCCTCCTACAACAAGCACTAGGAAGGGAGATATCATTGTGTGGCTTCGTAATAACAATATACTGCATGACGCAACAAAAACAAGGCTTGATTTGTTGCAGCTCGTAAAGAAGGCAAAGGGCAATGAAAAAAGATATGAACTTGTCACCATATCTGAGCAGAAAGAACACAGGGGGGTACGATTACCGCCTTGTCGCTATCAGTATAACCCTCTAGAGTTGGTATGGGCACAAGTGAAAAGTTATATGGCAGAAAAGAACACCACATTTAAAATAGCCGATACTGAAAGGTTGAATCACGAAGCGATAAACCGCATCACAACTGCCGATTGGGAAGCCTGTGTACGTCACACGGACAAACTACAGGACGATTTTCGTCAGCAACTTGTCAGAGACGACTTAATCGATAATCATCAATGTAACAGAAACATTCGGCAGTTCAAGTTCCGATTCTGACAGTTCTGAGTAACCAGACACATATGGTAAGTTTATTTTATTTGTATTTGTTTTGGTTTTTGTATGTATACGGGAGTAGTACAAAAATGTTCCTTCTGCAGCAGTGTCTACTGTGCACTGCAAGAAGTGATAAAATGTCGTTTCGTGTGGCTATTTGACTGGGTCCTTGTACACTATGAGCGTAAATCTTTTGCTAAAAATGCATTTTGGCTAGAGCAAATGTACTCGGGTTCGATTCCCAGCGTGAGGATTGGCAATTAGGTTTGTGAGTGCTGAGAGTGAGGTCATGAAATCTGCAGCCTATGTTCGGTAAAAAGAGGCAGATTGATAGTGAACATAGATTGAAAATAACCCAAACATTAAAGGTGATAGCACTTTTATTACTAAAGTAGTTTTTTTATTTGAAATTTTGTTGTTTTACCTACGCTTTTTTTTTACAATATTACTAAATGGGTGATAGACGACTTGCGTGTCATGGATGATTAAACAATAAGCAGTCGTATTAGCCGGCATATTTTCCATTGTTTCAAAATCCAAACAAATGTCGACTGTTATTTTCTTTCATGGACTCTTCCAAATGAGAGCAGTCAAAGATGGTAAAGGAGCTTTCGTTTTGAAGTCTTCCGGTGACAACAGCGGACGACAATCATTTTGGTAATAAGACAGCTGACATTTTAGAAACATTTCGTACATTATTCTTTTCAAAATTCAAGTCTAAGGCTTCATAGGGAAATGAGATACCATTCAGGAAAAGACGCATGTTTTGCAACTTTATGTGGTCGAACTGCGAAGCATCCTTATTCTGCTGGTATTTGCGGTCAGTTTGAAACCCCACAATCACATACAGCAGTCGCTCTGCATAGCTAGACGGATTAACAGACCAGATGTGCTTGTCGGATACGCTCAAGACGGGGAATTCATGTAGTTCCCAGCTCCTTAACTGAATGGGCAGGGGAGTGTCCTTTTCTACTAGTCTGAGTAGCATTAACTTCCGCTTATCAGAGGGTGTTACGAGAGGCGTCTTCCTTAAGACGCGGTTCTGTCTGATCTTGGAATCATCAACAGTGTCTGCTCCTTTTAGCGCGTTGTAGTCGCTTCTATCACGAATGAGGATGAGTTCCTGCCTAACATTGACAATGATAAGTTTATGGTCCTCGGCAAAGCCAAGTACGGACTTGAGTGGCAGAATACCCGTGAAGGTACCGTCCGTATTAACCACCCTGTCATTGTTCTTACTATCAGGACACCAGGCAGACAAGCGAAGCGCCTTAGTTTCCTCATTGTCAAACGACGGATAGAGCATCATGCAAATCGTTGTGACCACGTTTCGAACACTGTCCTCTACAATACCATTGATTAAGTACCGAATCTCAGAAAATAAAAAGGCTAATGCTTAGCTAGCTTTGAGGTTGTAGGTGTACTACCATCAACGTTCATGAGCTGGCCCTCGATATGAAGGTAGCTCTCGTGCGGTAGGGTGAAAATGTCTTGTTGGTTGATATCGGAGCGGATTTCATTATTATTATTATTATTATTATTATTATTATTATTATTATTATGCGCTGAAGCCTGATAAGAATGAAGTTCAATCCTCATAACACCCTCAGAGGTTTGATGGGACTCGTTACGTTCAGAATCGAGTTCATTTCCTTGTAGAATGTAATCGAATTGCTTCAAGATTTTCTTACTTTTCGAGCTTAGCTTAGGGTTGCAAGACTTTAAAGACGGTTTCACTCTATGTACAGTATAGTGTGTTTTATTATGTACAAATGTTTCATGCTGGTTTCAAGTAGGTTTGCAAGACTTAAAGGACTGTTTCACTCTATGTATAGTGCACACGCTTCATGCTGCTTTCAGATAGAGCTTGTAAGTTACTGGTGTGTGTTAGATACAGGGGAATGAGCTGATTGTTTTTGTTTACCAGACTTAGGATTATTTCGCGAATGCAGTTCACGCTTACAGGATGGTAAAGAACCGAGGACTGTGTTTCGCGAATGTTAAAACCACTGGGCAAAGTAACGAAAAAGTCGTGCAGCAAATGCGAAGCTTGTTGTTTGTAGTACACGTCGGTGATAATGTAGCAGTTTATGAAAACGTGGCGATCTTCCACCAATTGGCAAGTCAGAGAGATGGGTATTTTTTGCTTCAAGTTCGCGTGGTGAGAAGCCTAAATGAGCCAATCGAGTCTGTCTGTATCAAATTGATTTTGAACGAAGCTAGGATATACACGCAAAGCGTTATGATATTAGCATTGAGCTCAAACTTGCGAACACTTGAATCCTCCTCAGGACTTCAAAGCTTCTCAAGTTTGAAAACGGCACGGATGTGATCGCAAATGTCGTCCGCGCTATAACAGCCTGGTGGAAAAGTCAATACTTCGTCGCCCCGTAGTAAAATTTATCGTGGATGCCTTCTTGTATGTTAATTATTCTGTTGAAGCTTTCAAACGAGATGAGCCCCAACACAAAAGGCCTGTGCCCCAGCTGAATGGGTGGATTATAATGTACTGTGAGCTCTGGGGCTAAACCGCGCAATGTGGGTGTTGTTTGTTTACTGTCTATAATACAGCAAAAGAGTAAGACAGCGCCGCCGGCCACAGTCCTGACTGTTATACTTTTGCTAACGTTTAATGTTAAAATACGTCTTAGAAGTCTGAAAGTAACGTGCGAGCTCCATGGGAGGTGCTAAATTGCCAAAACTGTCAAAATAATATGCCTGAACGCCTCGCTTGGCATAGACTACGAAAGGAGTTTCAGGCCCGTGGCTGTCGTCTAAATTAACGATAGCGGACTCATTGGGTCGAGGCCTAGCTAGTAAGCGATCGCGCATGAAAACACCGCGAAAATAAGGTATTTGTAGACGTTTGGCATGATGAATGAATTCTTCATGGGTCATGACTCTAGACGGCAGTCTTAGACTTTTGGGGGGCCCTTGTTTGTAGGATTCAAATCGCATGTTGAGTTTCTATTGCCTATGGCTATAGCGTCCATGGACCCGCTATGGCGTTTCCCATTCTCCCATAGTCGTTTTGCCTCGTGGGTCGACTTGACTGCCCTTGCAACTGCACTCGCACCACCGAGCAGCGAACCCAATACGGCAAGTCCTGCAAATTAAATTGGTAAAAAGCCACCTCATTTGGGTATGGGAATGACTCGCGAACATTTTAGAAACACTAGTCTTGTTTGCGGGAATACTTGTGCTCGAGCAGCGCGCACGACTTTTAGGAGCGCCAATCGTGGGTTCTTTTCACTCTTATAGGCTTGACGAGCTACTTTTAAAGCATGTTGCAGCCCTCTCTTTTTCTTAGGATAACGTTGTTTTGTCATTGTATTTTTTCTCATAGTCTATATAAGGACTTCTAATTAATCCTTTACAAAAGTACTATCAGGCAATGTGCGATAACCTGTACGAGACGCTGGGTGTATGTCTGTACCAGACTCTGGGTGTGTGGCTTTCTTTAAGCTCTGATTGCTTATTTAACTCTGCATTCATAAGCTCTGTAAGCTCTTTTATCTCTGCATCCAAATATTGTTTGTTTATAGCATCAAAAGCTGTTTTGGGTTCGCTTTGCACTCAGTTTCTTAATGTAAAATACATCACTTTAACGAGTTCCAATTCTACTAATGCTATCACTTATAGTTTTGTCAATATTTTTGGCGGATTGCATTTCTTCATTTAACTCATTTGAAATTGCCATCGGGTAATTTTACACGAGCAATTTATTGGTCAAGACATTATCTTTTATGTCCTTCTTGTTTCTCGGCAACACTTCACCCCTGTCGGTTGTCGAAATGAGAAAATCAGCGCATGAATATAGTCGATGCATTACGGAATTTTGTTAGTTGACTTAGAACTAATCGATTAAATTTCTTGATGTACACATTGTGTCCTAGACCCTTATTATTGGTAATGTATAACAAATTAGTATGGTCTGCTAACACTTCATCAACAACCTTCAACGGCATAACTTTGTTGTTAGAATCTAAACAGAAAACGTTTACGGAAATATTCTTCTTCTTTTGAAACGTTTTAATAGAATGAATAGGCATGGGGAATGTGATATACGAAAAGTCATATTTATCCTACAAACCTCTGTAACTGTTTTCGCGATCAGCCTCCTTTTTAACAAATTTTAACAGCATTGCATACAAGAAACATCTGTCGTCATTGATGTTAGCGTTTATATATGCTTTTTAGCGCTAATTTCTTCGGGGAGTCGTAGGTATGTACTTCCTCTCAGAGGGTTATACTTGTTTATTCTAACCCGCAAACCGTCTACACCCAACAGAGACCAACCACTGCCTTTCATTTCCGATTCATGTAATTCCGAGATTATTTTCTTAAAATGTTTGTTAACAAATTCATTTAGATCCGTTCCTTTAAAAACAGCCTCATTCTTCGATTTAAAAGCTCGATCACATACCTCCTCTTGCACGTTGATAAACAAACACTCCAGCATAAAATTCATTTTTATTGAATTATTGAAAATGAGTTCATTTTTATAAGCTTAATTACTCGCTCTTTCGCTTCCTAGAAAATTGCTTCCGCGTCATCACACGTTTCACATCGAATAAAGTAAGAACGCATTCGGTCTGTAAATTCCGTTCCACAAACCACAACTACCTCACTATCAGGAAATGTCGACAGAAGAGCATTCTTTGTAGGTTCGCACCTTCTACGCTTGTTAGGTAATTCGTAACCACAAGACTCCTCGTGGCGTTGTCCATTGTATGAGTTTGATTTTTTTTTCTTGAATCTTTTACACTGATAAAAGGTCCGCATGAATGCATGTGGCGTCTCCTACTTGATTCTCGAGTGAAAATGGCTCCACTCTTTTCATAGAGTGAGATTGATGCCATAATGCATAAGACTCTCTCTCTCTCTCTCTCTCTCTCTCTCTCTCTCTCTCTCTAAGAAGCAACTACCTCTCTCAGTAGTTTGCAAAATACTATCAATCCCAACATTAGAATATCCATTTTATACCTATCTCAGACTGCAACACCTAGCCAACTCTAACAATGAGTGCACGACAGCTTGTTCTGTATACATACTAACTTAAAAATTTAAGAACATCAATGGAAGATATTAAATAAGAGTTATTTTAAATCGTTTAATGAAGTCACAAGCCTAGGTCCTACCTACTATCGTGACATAGGAAGTGGAGAGAGATGGCCGTGTATTATAACATGGAATATTTTCAATGCTCGCTTGTAACAAAACACACAAGCTCCTAGGATAGAAAACAGAATAATAACATTACTCGCTTATCCAAAAATTACCGAGTCCCTACAATAGAACTTAGTTTATTAGCATTGCTCGCTTGCCACAAAAACACAAGTCCCTACAATAGAACTTAGTTTATTAACATTGCTCGCTTGCCACAAAAACACAAGTCCCTACAATAGAACTTAGTTTATTAGCATTGCTCGCTTGCCACAAAAACACAAGTCCCTACAATAGAACTTAGTTTATTAACATTGCTCGCTTGCCACAAAAACACAAGTCCCTACAATAGAACTTAGTTTATTAACATTGCTCGCTTGCCACAAAAACGCAAGTACCTATGATAGAACACAGAGTAATACCATTGTTCGCTTGTAACAAAAAGTGCTAGTCCCTATGTTAGAACTTAGTTTATTAGCATTGATCGCATGACACAAAAAGTACAAGTCCCTTCAATAGAGCTTTTTTTTAATTAATACTGCTCGCTTGCCACAAAAACGCAATTACCTATGATAGAACATAGAGTAATACCATTGTTCGCTTGTAACAAAAAGTACAAGTCCCCATGTTAGAACTTAGTTTATTAACATTGCTCGACTGCCACAAAAACACAAGTCCCTATGATAGGACACAGAGTAATACCATTGTTCGCTTGTAACAAAAAGTACAAGTCCCCATGTTAGAACTTAGTTTATTAGCATTGATCGCATGACACAAAAAGTACAAGTCCTTATGATAAAACACGCAATAGTAACAGTGCTCGCTTGTCGCAAAAAGTACAAGTCCCTATGTTAGAACACAGAGTAGTAACTTGCTTACCTTGATTGCAGAAACACATGGTCAGCCAATCACCGTTTAGTACAAAAATAAACTACTAGTCAGCATCAATAGCATTTACTAAAAAATATCCTATTGTCACGCAATAACGTTTTGTTCGTATCACTTTGCGTTTATACATTTCATTCCTTGGAAACATACCTTACTCTGTCTTTAACAACTAATACATTATTTCTTTACAATAAAATGTAGACAACAAGGTATAGTTTGGTATTTCTAACAATAACCCAACGACCAGTGCCTTACAAGACGACAGCAGGTTTCTCTAATGGCCGCAAGGCCAAATGGTGGAGTGCTCTCACCGAGTTACCTTCTGACGGGCTTCAATCCAGTGGCACTGGATATTCATAGAAACAAGCCTTGTCTGCAAGCACAATGTTGGCTCTAAAGTTAGCCTATGTAAGAAGGGCAACAATCCCTATGTACAATCTCGGCTAACAAGTAACCAAGCAGCTTGAGAAGACCTCAGAACTTAGGTTACCAATTTGTAATAAAAACAACAAACTTGAGAATGCATATTTATAACAATCGATACTCCAAGGACTGGTGCCTTACAAGACGACAACAGGTTTCTCTAATGGCCGCAAAGCCAAATGGCGGTGTGCTCTCACCGGGTTACCTTCTGACGGGCTTCAATCCAGTGGCATTGCACATTCATAGAAACAAGCCTCGTCGGCAAGCACAATCTTGGCACTAAAGTTAGCCTATGTAAGTAGGGCAATAATCCTTACGTACAACCTCGACTAACAAGTTACCAAGCAGCTTGAGAGGACATCAGAACATAGGTTACCAGTTTGTAATGAAAAACAACACTCATGCAATCTTCGCTGTTATAAAAATGAAACAATGTGTAAGTCCCCATAAAAGAAACCCAAGGGAGTGAGGGAGGTCAGTACAAACAATATTGTAAGTAATGAACAAGGTTTGCACCATTATTTTAAGTTCACGTTAGACACGCAGTGTAACAAGACCAGGAATAACACTAACTCTCGAGCTAGTAAATCGATAAAAAAAATACAATAGCAACAATTGTTGCTTAAGCTAAGCAGAATTGAGGATTGTAAAAGTTTTATAATAATTGCGTTTTGGGGTTTGAAGCCATTTTTTCAGTGTTGCCTTAGTAAACCTGAGTTTAGTGCTTCTCAGTCGGTCAACACGAATGGACCCAAAAGAGCTGGGTTATGCCCTAATCCTGAAATAAAAATAGCGCTTAGTTTGAATGGCTTATGGTCCACGCGTGGCGGGGAATGTTCCACGGTCTTTGATAGTTGTAGACCCACTTCATTCAATAACATACAGTTTATCTAGGTTGGCAACACCCCACATAAACACATCGCACTGACTCCGCACAGCTCATATGAACAGGGGGAAGAAAATGGAAAACCCCGTGTCGCTGAGAAAACAGCCCATCTCAGTCGACCACACCTGGAGTTATAGTGAACACGAAAACTGCGCGCAGCTCCAGCACGGAAGACAACTAGATAAGTAGTAACCTGTGTAATATTACATTTTAATCATAGTTGATTTTTACAACCATATAATCACTCCAAATTTCAAACTCCCGATATCTATCACCATTTAGCATTTCACCTAACATCATATATACTACATTTAGCATATACCGACAGTTGCAGTACCAATACTGCAACTAAATAATTGTACATATTGTAAATACTTTCACCTGTATTTTCAAACATAGATTTTATAGCCTAAGTGTAATGGATCTGATGATGATCGCTTGACGATCGAAACTGGTCATCCTAGTGTATTTATTAATCTCATGTAATTTATTTCAGGATTAGGGCATAACCCAGCTCTTTTGGGTACATTCGTGTTGACAGACTGAAAAGCACTAAACTCTGGCTAATAGTTGCGTTGATAAAACTATTACTAACTATAACAACGTTACGAAAACGAGTATTATAAAAAGGTTTTATACTAAAAACAACGTTAATAAAACCATAATTATAAAAGCAACAAGTCTTGCTCAGACTAATAAACCTTACATGTGCTGCAAAACAAAGTATTATACTAGTTGCGTTGATAAAACCAGAATTGAGTAGCGCTCCTCAATATCATAATCGCAACAACCCTTACTGGGGATGCAACACGTTGAGTATTATAGACAGTTTTATACCAATAACAACGTTCAAACACCACAGCAAAGGTAAAAAGAAATTACTAGCTACGCGGCAATGCTAGTTTGGTGAGTAGCAACGGCTCTCGTGGTAACAGAACAAATATTAATAGTGCAAACAGGCCTAATAGAATGCCTCGCTACTAGCTCTGAGAAAAGCGGTGGATCAAATATTTTGAACCATTTTTTTTTTGTTCCAACGCCCTTCCTGAAACTGTAAGCTTAAGTCGTGCGAGCGAAAGACAATAGTAAGACATCCTCTAATTCCCTAAAGTACAATGCTAGTAAGTAATGGTTGTTGTTGTTCAGTCTTTTGGCTGGTTTGATGCAGCACTCCATGCATCCCTGTCCTGAGCTAATCGTTTCATCTCTACATAGCTACCACACCCTACATCCGACGCAATCTGTTCAACATATTCTAACCTTGGCCTACCCCTACAGTTCTTGTCCTCGACCCATCCTTCCATAACTAAGCTTGCTATTCCTGTGTCTTAGTATGTGTCCTACCAACCTATCTCTTCTCTTCATTAATAGTCCCCAGATACATCTCTCGTCTCCTACTCGTCTTAATACCTGTTCATTTGTCACCTTATCTACCCATCTGATCTTCATCATTCTCCTGTAACACCACATTTCAAACGCTTCAATTCTGCCCTTTTCTGCTGAGCCAAAAGTCCAAGATTCACTTCCATATAGTGACACGATCAAGACAAAGGCTTTCAAAAGTGACTTCCTAATACCTACATTTATATTCGATGTCACAGATTCCTCTTTTGTAGAAATGCTTTCCTTGCCTGAGCCAATCTACTTTTTATATCCTCTTTGCTTCGTCCATCAGTGGTTATTTTGATTCCTAAGTAACAGAAGTATCCTACTTCCTTTAGTTGCCTGCCAATTTGATGTCGATAGAGGTTTCTGATTTATTTCGGCTGCATTCCAATATTTTTGTTTTACATATATTGATTTTTTCAAGAATTCTTTCCTCAAGACGGAGTCCGTACCATTCAAAAACTCATTCAAATCCTCTGGCGTGTCGGCCAAGATGACGATGTCATATGCAAATCTCAGAGTTGAAGTAATTTCTCCTTGAATCTTCACTCCCACTTTAATTTTTTCTCCAATTTCCTTCATTGCTTGTTCAATGTAAAGATTGAAAAGTATGGGTGATAAGTTGTAGCCTTGTCTTACAACTTTCTGAATACCAGCTTCTCTCTCATGTCCTTCAGCTCGAAGGACTGCTGTCTGGTTTCTGTATACAAATTGTGTACACTATTCCAATCGTTTTTAAAATGTCAAACAATTTAGTCCAATCAACATTATCGATAGCCTTTTCTAAGTCTACAAATGCCAATGATGTTCTCTTATCTTTCCTTATTCTACCTTCCAAAATCAGCCTAAGACTTAGTACAGCTTCTCTTGTTCCTACAATTCTCCTGAAACCAAACAGGTCTTCACCCAACTCCGTTCCTATCTGGCTTTCCATCCTCTTATAAATTCTTCTAGACAGAATCTTTGAAGCATGAGTAATCAAGCTGAGTGTACGGTAATCATCACATCTGTCTGCTCCTACTTGCTTTGGTATAGGGATAATAGCATTCTTCTTGAAATCAGAAGTATCTTACACACCAAGTTCCCGGTCAATGCATGTGAGATTTTCGAAATGAAATGCCATGTCCTGTGGTTCGGATTCCAAGTAAAAAGGAGGTCCCGTGGCTCATGATCGCGAGATTAATGGTCACGTTAAACTACAAGCTTCCTTCCTACACACCAAGTGAAATAACCTGACCAGGCCATCATCACCTATGCGGCGTAGCGACTCAATCGATATATGGTTATAGTTTGCTTTTTTTTTACACAAACAACCCTAATTATTTTACAGCACATACTACCTTGAGCGGATAACTAAACTATAAACTGAGGAAGTAAGGCTCAAGGATTCCACACACCATTTACACCACCCTTAAGTTTTCTGCATAAGCAAAAAAAAAAAAAAAAAAAAAGATGAAACTCAAGTACCGGTGCCTATGCTTTCACACCCATCTTACAACTAGCTCCTCAGCGAGCCTAAGCGTCGAGCCTTGGAGACCTCTACTTATGTCTGACGGACTACTTAAAAACTACCTAATATGGGACACCAATGTTCATTCGGCTTCACTTGCTAGTTAATAGAGTTTCAGTCAATAGTGGTTAATAAGCGATAACTCCTTCAAGCATTTTTCTTTATTAATATAGTAATAACCATTTAACATTAAAAATTACTTGAAAGAGCTAATTAGACCTGATCTACCGTTAGTTGCCCAGTTATTTTACAAAGCAAGCAGTTTACCTCAATCGAGGACGAGCATTGATTTTTTTTTCTTTGTGAGTAAATGAGTTGGTTTGCTGTATTCTAAAATAGCTATCAGCTTATGCAGAACGTTTCCCTAGTAATAAGATGTACATATTGCATATTGAATGACAAGAAGGCACTTATGTATATTTGTTATAAAGGAGGTAGCACCATAGACTTCATGTTTGTACGAGGTCTCGCTATTCATGATCATGGACTTATGACAAAGTGTGATGCAGCTGTAATTAGGAAGCATATCCCAGATTTATGATATTGATTGTTACACACCCTTTAAGACTTCCAGCAAATAGGCAAAGAATGAGAAGAACACTAGACCAGAGCCTGTTAGAGGCGAATACAGACAAAATACCAACTCTCATGCTATCAATTAGTGAGGGTAATTTAGATGTGGCTATGGCGGGAATAATGGAATTTATAAAAGAAGGAACTACAACTATAGAGTTTACTCGTCAAGCGCAGAAATGGTTTGACAGAGGGTGCTTCAATGAGAGACAAAATACATTATAGAAGCTACATATCGCAAAGAGAACTAGGGATAAAGATGATCTGGAACACTACCAGACAGCAGGGAGGAAATATAAAGAGCTCATAAAGTCAAAGAAGAGAGAGTTTATAGAGAAAGAAGACAAAATGATCATACATGACATTGAGAAAGATCCATATAAAGCACTCAGGCCAAGACAACCACGCTTCTCAGCGGATATCAGGATGTAAACATGGGAGGAACACATGAGGAGGTTCTAGTATCCAAAGAGACTAGACCGGAGTTGGACAAGTCCACAGAGGTAGAGCATACTACGTACTTCACTATAGAAGAAGTTAGGCAGATCATCACGAAAAGCAAGGATAACAGAGCTTGGTGTAGATGGACTCTGTAATGAACATTTGAAGATTTCGCTACACTTCCTGGAAAACGTATGGGCAGAGTTAGTGAATAAGTGCTTAGAGACTGGAACCATCCCCAGTACTTGGCGTAAGTCCATCATCAAACTGCTATACAAGGGTAAAGGCGATGTCAGTAAACCTGAATCATATAGGGGTGTGGCGTTGGAATCGGTTGCATGCAAATTGCTTACCAAGCTCCTGACACGGAGAATAGATGCATGTGTAGACCATCTGCTTCCAGAAGAACAATTTGGATTTCGGAAGGGCAGATCTACTCTATTGGCTGCAGAATGTCTCTTAAAGGACATACAGGACACGCTTGAAGCTCACGGGAAGAAATATGTAATTTTCATCAACTACACCAAAGCCTTTGACACAGTCAATAGAAGGAAACTTGTCATAAAATTAGAAAACTTACTAGGACGTTCTGACATGACAAGACTAATATCGACCATTCTGGCGGACAATAAAGTTCAGATCCATGATGGTAACGCACACTCGGACTGGATTGACCATACAATCGGAGTACGGCTAGGAGACCCACTAAGTCCGTTACTCTTCAATATCATGACCCACGATGTTGTCTTCAAATTAATAAATATATATATATTTATGCAGATGACATGGCCCTCGTCTCCGATAATATAGAGGAACTACAGAAGGGAATAGATCTTGTTGAGAAATGGGCGGAGGAGAATGGACTAAGGACTCAATTAATGATATTCAGAAATGGAGGAAAGTTGAGAAAGGATGACTACATTGTTTGCGGTGAACACACTAACGCCGAAGAAACAATTTAAGTACGGTATCTTGGAATTACTATGCAAGTCACAGGGACTTCCTTTATGGTTCATATAAAGGAGAGACTTGCAGCAGAACTTAGAAATATAAGCGACATCAGACATTTACAAAGAATGTCAGTAAATTCAGCTATGGAACTTTTCAGAGTCAATCAAAGTACTCCCATCACTCACATACGGGCTAGAAGTCATATGGACTTATCTATCAATCAGACAATTAAAAGACATTGAAAGTTTGAAATCAAGGTATTTGAAAAGGGTATTGGGGGTATCAAAATTCGATCCTTCACGATATGTGTATGCTTTAGCCAGAGAAACATTTCTGGTAGAAGACCTTCGACTGCTCATGCACCTACCATCCACACAGGCATGCGTAGACTTGTTAAGCGAACTTCGAAGGAAGAGAGACTCCTTCCCAGAAAGATTATTCGTAACAGATGCACCTAGTGACCAGATTTGCGATCCATGGCTTCCACCATCGCATCTGCACTAGGAAGTCCTTCCATCAGCCCAGCCAGGAGTGTGTTTGCCGATTATTCAACAATCAGTGCTATATATATCACGCCATGGAATGCAGTAGAAGACTAGTAGCACTCACTCAGTTTTGTTTAGACGAGGACTGATTAAGTTGTCTTGATCAAAGTGTATTGTAGTGGAATTGGTGAACGGACTCGATGAACACAAGTCTCTGGTACACGATTGATTCAATTTTTCACATTGTTATAATGTTGTTCATATCTATGGCCATTGGCCGCAATAAATATTTTATATTGCATGTCACATGAACACGGGTTATTTAATTATTAAATTTGAATTACATTTGTGCATTACCAACACAAACATGCTAATTGCTCGACTGTTTCAACCACAGAACAATTCAACACAACTGATAGTGTCTGTTGTAAGTGTCTTGATAAGATTGCAGAATGCTGTTCACTTCCTTGCTAGACACACCCTCATAGTACCAACTGTATTTCAATTCATTGTATATAGCTGAATTAATAATCTTTTTCTATTTAACCTATTTATTTTGTTTTACGCCTTAGCTTTCTTTTGCGGTACATTTGCGAAATAGGTATTAACATATCAAAAATATTATTATCATTCAATAAATGGATTATGTTTTGAAGGGTAATTCACTGATTGCCAATATGTACATTATAATGAGAAGATGATGGGAACCTTCTGTTCCGGACATCCCATATAAATACAGAGTGAGTTCACTGGAAAGAGGTTACCTTGTCTTAGTAAAAGTCATTTGATGCACATTATATCGCAATTATTAGCCAAATAAAGGAAATTGAGGGCTATAAACTAATTTAGTAAATACTAGTTCCTTCAATGTAGAAATAAAGTTGGGTATTTTGGAAAGTATGCATTTTTAACGTCTATAAAGCATTAAGTAAGATATAATTCGACCTTGAGAATTTCGTAAATCCTTCCCGAATTGAAGATTAGTTGTAATTGATCTTTGATGCGGTTGCTACAAGTAGCACCATCGAGTTTGGAGGAAGCTGTTTACATTCAAAATTTTGGGTAAATTAACAACAAAAGACAGCTATTAGACAGAGATCAAATACAATGGACACAGAAACACATATTGGGAAGGATCTAAGTGAATCTTCTTTTACAAACTCATATCACAGATATTTTCTGATCTCTGTTCCAAGTAAGAGGGTTTTCCACACACCAGAAACAGTTTCTATCACAAATAGGTTATAAGAGCAAAGAACATCTCCTCATTAACATTCATACTTGAAACCATATACAGTATATACTTTTAACACTTCCAACAATGAAAACTCTGAATAAGAAAGAATAATTTGTAGGCTAAAAACAATAATAGAGTAATAAACTTATCTTAAATATTTCCAATAGTGAAAACTCTGAATGAGAATGGATAGTATTTGGGTTGCTAAATTCAAGGGAATAGCAATATCCCTTTAAGACAGACATTAACAAAAACAAATACATTCAATGATAAATATAATCGGAGGATTACTGCTTTTGCCAACAAAACTTATTCTCATCCAACATTTTTAGTTTGCACACATAAAAAAGAAAGATTACTTTTTCTTATTATGTTGTCCACTTACTCATTTGAATGATTTCTACTTGCATCACACTCGTCATCCGGTGTGTCTTCCTTTATATCCTAGTGACAAGAATGAATCATTAATTTCTTTGCTATCATCTTACGCATTTACACAAAAAATAACATATAATGTAACTTTAAGGGACAGCTCAAATTAAACTAAGGATTTATCAGCTGTAAAACTGACTGAGATTACTTTCTTAATCTGCATAATATACCTTATTGCATTATGCATGTCTTATCTAGAACTGAAACTTATCAAAGCCATCACTCCTTCACAGTTCAAGTGAATCTAAGTGAGGTGGAAAATGTGGTGAACAGTGCTTTAAAGAAAGTAATAGGCTTAAGGAGAGAAGAAACAGTACTGATTTTGTAATTCTTAGCAGTAATTTCATTAGATGATTTTCCCTTACTTCTTCTTCTTCTTCTTCAAGTGCCACGTCCTCCAACAACATTGTCGATCAGTAGCATGAGCTGCTGTTTGTCCATAGCTGTTCTAAATAGTGACACTGTATTAAGTCCAAACCACTGGCTTACGTTCTTGAGCCAGGATATTCGTCTGCGTCCTGGACCCATAATGCCATTAATCTTCCCTTGGATAATTAATTCCAAGATGTGGTATTTGTTGATGCGCATGAAATGATTAAAGTATTCTAATTTTCTCTTTTTGATGATACTGAGAATTTCCGAGTCTTTATTCATAAGCCGCAGTACTTCCACATTCGTGACTTCAGCTGTCCACAATATCCATAAAATCCTGCGATACGTCCGCATTTCAAATGCTTTCGGTTTCTTACTTAAAACCCCGGTAAGTGTCCATGATTCAACTCCATAGAGCAGGACACTAAAAACGTAGCATCGAAGCAGTCGGGTGCGAAATGACAGACGTTAATCACGGCTGGTCAAAACTTTTCTCATTTTCATGAAAGAACTTCTGGCCTGATCAATTCCCTTACTAGTCCAACCTTTTGTCCCATTTCAGTTACAGTGCCTAATACGTGCACATGTCCCTAACAAGTGACTTGGCCGTCAATAGTTGTACCAGCACTGCTTTTATGAATGAACGTATAAATCACTCATACAAGCCACATACACCAAATTCTGCAAGAGCATTTTCACAAAACACTCCACAATGTTTTATTAAGAAACTTCAAGTAAGCCAATTGCAGTAAGTGCCCCTGGAGAGAGAGAGAAATGTAGACTGTTATATACATTTTGCCACTCCATAATTCTTCTAACTGCAAGCAGTAGGCCAACTGTATTCACATTATATATCAACTACAGTTATTAGAGTTACTGCGGTACAGGGAAACAGGATTTATTTTCTAAAAATAACCTTCCCGTTTGTCTGGGCTGACAACAAAGGTGAAATGGAATGCGACAAGCCAACATGAATGATCATCTGTTCTCTTCTCAAGGTAGGCGTCCTGGTTGGATTTATGCTCTATCAAATCTTTCCTCTGACAACAAGGGGTATGATTTTATGGGGCTGGGAGTTCATTGCTACAAAACTGGAAAAGATCCAAGGATATGAGACAGTGCTCTATCTCACTGCGGAATCACCGGTAGATTTACCATTTTAAAAAATGCCTAGAGGAGTTCTGACTGCAGTGGCGTTGACAAACATTTCAATAGCTTCACCAAACCCATTGCCTATTTCAAAAGCTTTCATAAATGTAGTCGATATCTATAAAAAAACTGTCTTAAAAATGGAGCTGAACTCATTTTAAATATCAAAAATGTTCGAGATCCAGGCCATGCGGTTAGGGTATTTCCACACTGAAGACAAGTGGTTTCGAAACCCATGTCAGTCATCTTTGTAATGGTTTAACATTTTGCACATTTTAAATTATAGCAAATGCTGGATAGTGCTTATAAATACACCGTGGACACTTCCACTATGAAGACCTTCATAGGGAGGTTATGGCTGCTTGAGGTTTTAGTTCTGGCAGTAAAGAGGCGCAGCTGCTTTTCATAAAAAGGGAGGTAGCGCGCAGTTTGCTACTCCTGTGGGGATCCAGGCGGGGACACCAAGAGCCCGCTGTTGAGCCAGCTTGGTGTCCTAGGTAAAATCCCACACAAAGCACGGCACACACCTAGAAGAATTGCTGGTTTTAATTCACTGGCCGTGAAAGCCAATATACCATCCAATGATCATTTGTGGATCGAAACTGGTCATCCAAGTGTATTTATTTATCTCATAAGTTAATTTGATTCAGGGTTAGGAAACCACCCGTTATAATTGGGTACAATCGTGTTAACCGACTGAGAAACATTCAATTTCGATGCATAATATAAGATTAGGAAGATTGGTGGCCGCAGTATTCCTGCAATTGCTTGTAGTTAAAATGACAAGCCAAGGAAGTCCACTTAAAACAATTTTGGTGGTAGTCAAAACTATCACCCGACCAATTCCCTCATGACGGGATCTCGCACTTCTCTTCTGTTCAGAATATAGTAATTTAGTTGGCCCCGGATCATTAGGAAAGCTATACCGATACCGATACCGTAATCCATACAAATATGGAAAGTTCACAACATGCAACTAATAACATGTGGTTGTGCTAAGATATGCTTGCTTCACAATATGTAACTTTCAACCATGAAAATTAAGATCTATGTTCCAATAACTCAGTGGATAGAGCGACGGCATACCTAGAGGGAGGACAGGGTTTGAGTTCAGCACTAGTAAGGCAATGAGATGCCTTACCTTCCATTTACACATCTTGCACTTTCCGTATCATTCACAGCATAGTAGCCGACAGCCTCAAATTGTCATCAGTATGGTCTGAATACACATCCGTTAATTCCTAAATATCATTGGTAAGAAGACGATGGTGATCAGGTCATGTCCTTTGTAAGTTGTAACAAGTAGTAACCCAATAAGGTACTTACCATTTTCAAATCTCCAACACTCAATAAGGACGGTGTTTCTATTTTGACGCATGACACAAACACTGGTTTGGACAATTCTTCTATCTTGCTATCCTCAATTAGATTAGTATCATCCTGCAGAGAAATTACTTGTTTCACCAACATGTTCCATTGCATAGGTGGAAATAAATCTTAGGCTACACATGGGTATTAACTCCTTCCAAACACAATGCGACATAAAAGATCTTGATCAGAGATTTTATACAGAATAGGAGTTCTATTTTCAAATTTAACCTACTACGGCAAGCTCGTCGGCTAAGCACCATATATATCATCATCATCATTTATTGTACATATCAGGCCATTAATGCCCATGACAGAAAACAAAGAAACATAACAAACACATCAAATATACAACATTACATAACACTATCCTAATCAATCGCACAGGAGGCATTATCCCGATCACAATCTCAAGCATTTGTTACAAATGCCGTTCCATTTTTCTCTATCCATTGCATCATCCAGTACTGATGTTGGTTCCACCTGCTGTAACGTTCTCATCACCCTATCCTTCCATATCGTCCTTGGACGGCCTCTTGGACGTTTTCCAATAAGCTCAGCATTGAACACTCTGTTAGGGATAGATTCCACAGCTCCTACGATATGTCCCATACACTGGAGTCGTCTACCTCTGATGATCCTACCCACACCAGCTTTTCCAAAACATTGGTATAAGTCCTCTTTTTCCCTCCTTTCCTATCTTCCTTCTTCCCTATTGTAAATAGGTAAATATATCTTTCTGAGCACTTTCCTCTCAAATTCACAAATGCGCTCTTCCAGTGTTTGTGAGGTCGCTCATGACTCGCATACAAATAACAGAACCGGTTTCACTAGTGGCATGTATAACTTAACCTTGCTGTTTTGTGAAATTAAGCGAGACTTAAATAAGTTATTGAGACCAAAAAAGTACTATTGGCAGTAACAGTCCTCTGTTGGATCTATTTTTCAATTTCACTTTTATTAGATAAAATCAAGCCCAAGTATTTAAAGTTCTCCACTCGATCAAACGTATGTCCGTCAATACTAACAGTGGCATCAAAATCCTGTCGGCGTGAAATGATCATATATTTAGTTTTCTTATCATTGACAACTAATCCCATTTTGTTTGCTTCTTTCATGAACCTTGTGGTGTCGGATCTTATCTGATCTAAAGATTCTCCCATAATTATCATACCATCAGCTAATGCCAAGATAGTGTTACTACCAATCATATCCATTTCTCTGTCATAACCAATTACACATCGTACCTTTCCTTGTCTCAATCCATTTCGAACCGTGAAAGGAGTTGATATTTTCTTTGCGAACCGTACTTAACAACTTGAATCTGCATAGCATGCTTCCCCCAATTTGATATATTTCCGTTTGATACCCAACTTTTGCATTACTCTCCACAGTGCAGTCTGACTTATGCTGTCATAAGCCGGTCTGAAATCAATAAATACGAAATGTAGATCTCTATCAAATTCATAGTACTTTTCCATTTGCTGTCTTATAGTAAAAATTTGATCAATGGTTCATCGTCCTGCCATGAAACCACACTGGAATGATCCTATGATCTCTTGTAAAATAGGTTTCAAACGTCGAAGTAAATGGGGGTAAAGATTGTATAACCAATCTCCAGCAACGCGATTCCTCGATAGTTGTCTACTTTTGTGGCATCTCCTTTTTTTAATAGAGCATATTATTGCACTCTTCCATTCAACTGGGATCTCTCCTCAGTTGACCAGATTTGAACAAAAAGGTTGTATTAGTGACTCCAATAAAGTTTCTCCTCCATTTCTAACATGTTCTGCATTAATACCACTACCTCCTGGAGCCTTATTGTTTCCAAATGACTCAATCATTATATATATATACGTGACATCAAACTATATTCCGAGATTGTAAACCGAGTCAACATACTAAGATATTATATGGTGAAAAGTGCGCGAGAAGGCTGTGGAAGGCGCGAGTGAACTGCATCAAATTTAATAAATGGAAATAAATATTTAAATAATAGAACAGATAGAGAGACCAATAAACTGAGTTGGAAATTTACTACATTATACTGGGCATTATTACCTGTGGGAATATTTAATTGTTGATATGATCCGGAAGGATATGGTGAAGAAGCAACCGGATTGGTCGCATGAGGAAATAGAAGGAAACGCTTAGTAATTACGGTACCGTACTTGTCGAACGAATTGGCAACGTGAGTGCGGAAATCCGTACATCCAACCACATGGTATTGAAAGTTGGGGAAATTGAGTGATATCCTTCAAAATATTGTAAGGGACGGTAATTTATTGTTGCTGAAGAATATGCCATTAACGCATATTTGTGAACTAATTAATTAATACGAACTGTGTTCTACAAGGTCAGTCGTCGTACTGTGTGAAAACGTGCTACAAATTACAAATACTAGAGGTAAAGAGCAGAAATAATATGATACAATACATTGCGTGCTGTGTAACTTTTATATAGAAGGTTTTAGGAGCAGATTGCATTAATAAATTAATCTAATAAGAAGTGGCCAGGCGGCTGTGCTGTGATCAATTTTGTGATACTTTCAATGGTTAGCTTGGCCCATTTGTCGGTCAAATTATGTTTCTTGTTACCGAGATCCCCGAATGGTAATTATTTCTTTATAAATGTATTAATTGCTTAAACCATATGCATAATCTTGTTATCAATCACTTATTTAGAGATATTATAGTTCTCACCTTGAGTGTTCCAGTCGCTCGCTACCTCGAGCGTCCTCACTCCCGACATACAGGGCATCTACTGGTTGATCCGCTGTCCGCTGAGTAGTGTCGACTGACGTCACCCTGACTTTCGTTCGACCAATGGCAGGTCTTTGTCCAGTCGGGTGATCTCCAGCTTCGAGATGGTTCCATGATCCCTATTTAAGACGCCACTTGCTGGCGTTCTTCACCACTTCTGATCAATCATCACTTTGGATCACTTCAACCTGCTGGTCACCGCTACTGCATCTCATGATACCATCACTAGTCTCTACGCTACCTAGCAGTTACGTCACGAGATCTGCACCATGACGTATTGCTCAAGATGGCAAGAATAATTGCCAGCTGCTGTACTCTTCACCTTCACCTTAGATGGGATACTTTGATTCGTCTTTCGAAATACCGCTGGATCATCTCTTGGAAGCTATAAATGTCATTCCTGCTCAAGAAAAGAAGAGAGAGTTGACATTTATTGATGGTGCACATATCTCTAGGCCATGTACGCCTCCTTATGAAGAAACCGTGAGGACTTTTAAATCAACATTTGTGCTAGCTGGAACTTTTTAAGGATCTGGCTCTTCAACCCTCTTCAAGGATAAGTTCAATTTTAGGAAGAACAAATCATACTAGTTATTTTATACTCTTAATCATTTTTTATGGTTCTCTCTTTTCATAAAGTGCATTTTTACATGTTAAGCTCAACTTCTCTCCAATTAACCAAGCTTGTTTATTGACATTTTCTTAATCTGGGTTTCTGTCATCAGGCCCTCACACTTTTGCTCTATTTATAATTGTTCATTTCTGTGATAAGCACTTCTGTGCAATTTGTTTATTGATTATAAATTTATTATTAGAAATAAAAATTGTTAATGTATTGCTACCTACATTGGTTTTCTAGTCACGTATTTCATGCCCACTACCCCGCACCGCTTCAGTCTAATTTTCTTGACCACAGTAGTTATTTTGTCCAGGCTTTCGCCTGATGCGTTTCGTTCTCCCGTACGGGGAAGTTTTAGGGCAGAACTTATTCTCCAATGTTTTTGGTGCCGAAACCCGGGAAACATATCTGTTGCACCCTGGATCCCTATACAAGTCTCTTATCTTGGATTTTACATTAACAATTTTTGTTCATTGTGTTTCAACACTAATTCACATTGTACGTTTCAGCTTGAGGCGCATGTTCAGCAGGGGAGGAGAGAAACGTAAGCTAAACCGGCTTCTTCCGCATCAGACTAAACCTTACTACCTAGCAAGCTGTCATCCTCTGACTTCCAGTACTCGAAGTCACAATATTGACGTGAGTAACAAACAACTTTTAACATGCCTAACCTTGATGAAAAACTCAGCAACGCCAGAGCCTCTTGTAAGGGCAAGCTAACACGGTTTCGTACTTTCTTCACGGAGCTTGAACCCCAAGAGCGTAATCTTGACATAATTTCGCAGAGGCTTAAGAATTATGAACAAGCCTTTGAGAAATAGGATGAGATACAATGCAGTATAGAAACTCAGCATCCGGACCAGCAAAGTGATAGATTGGAAGTTGAAAAATTATACTATCAGTGATTTGCTGAAGCTAAACAGCTTATTAGGGCTTTAACTTTAAAAGAAAAACAAGAAGATCAAACTTCTGCAGCATCTTCTACATCTTCTTCACGCATTATATTACCCAAATTAGAAATACCCAAATTCACTGGTAAGGACATAGAATGGGAGCCATTTTTTGAATTATTCAATTCTTTAGTACATGAGAATACTTCTATACCAGTAATACAAAAATTTCACTACTTGCGTCTGGCAATTCAAGGCAACGCACTTAACCTGATTCAAGCACTTTCTTTGACCAGTGATAATTATGAAGTTGCTCTGAATCTTCTTAAGGATAGATATGGGAACATTCGTTTATCTATTCAACGCCATATACAAAGCTTATTCGAGTTACCTAACGTGCAAGCAGATAACAGTTTATTACTTCGTAAGTTGATTGACACTGCAGAGCTACACGTCAGAGCATTGTCCAATTTAAACCAACCTGTAAATCACTGGGATTTATTTCTAGTTCACCTCATTTCTGCAAGATTGGATGCAAATACATTAAAAGCCTGGGAAACAGAACTTTCCCAGAATTTTCAATGCACTTATGAGGCGATTATTAACTTTTTGAAGGCCAGAAGCCAAGTCTTTTCCGCCATAGCTAATCAAAAAACTAGTAGTTCAGATTCAAAAGCCTTCTCAAAAGATAAGGTTAGCAGTTCTAATCAAAGAATTTTAAGATCACAGGCTCTTCCTGTTGATGCTCGGTCACCTAACCAAATGCAAACGTGTGGTCTGTGTCAGCAATCGCATAATTTATACAATTGTGATGAATTTAAATCTTTATCAGTAGATGAAAGACGAAAGTTCATTACGAACAAAAAACATTGTTTCAACTGTTTGTCAGGAACGCATATGTTAAACAATTGCCGGTCACAACGTTTATGCTTTCATTGTAGGGCAAGACACCATTCCCTTTTGCACAGGCATGAAAGACCACGGTTATCAGGACCAAGCAGTTCCAATACCAAGTCTAATTCTGAGACTTCTCAAAATAGTGCGCAGTCGTATGCTCAAAGTTCTACCTCGCTTGGCAAAGTCCAGGTTTTATTATCTACCGTGCAGGTTCTATTGAAAAATTCTCACGGAAAATGGGTATCTGTCAGGGGATTATTGGACAATGCCGCTACCAACAATTTTATTAATGAATGGTTGGTACAAAAGTTAGGCCTTCCAAAACATCCTACCTCAATAGAGGTTACAGGAATAAACTGCTCTAAATCGCAATCCTTAAGCTTTGCTAAAGTGGATCTGAAGGATTCTAATAATCTTGGTACGCAGTTGCAATTAGATTGTTTGATTATCAAGTCTATAGGCAACAATATTCCTGGCACTTCTTATCCTATTCAAAGTTGGAATATCCCGAATTTTGTCCAGCTAGCTGACCCTCATTTCAACAGAGCTTCGCCCGTAGAGTTTCTTTTCAGCTCAAGCGTATGTCTTCATTCCAATAAAGTAAAAATTGCTCCTAATGTTTTCTTTCGCGAAACTGATTTTGGTTGGATTGCTACTGGCCAAATATACCGTAATCCTATTCAAACTGTATCGAATTGTTATTTTGTTGGTACCGATTTGAGTCAAGAGCTAACCAAGTTCTGGGATCTTGAGAATGTTCAGGCTACTTCTTCTTCTTCTAACGAAATTTGTGAAAAGTTATACAAGGAAACCACTGTCCGTACTGCTGAAGGCAGATTTATAGTGACTCTTCCACGTATTCCCAATCCTCCCGCCATTACGGGCTCGCATTCCAGAGCACTTAGGGCACTATTTCCTATTGAAAATCGGTTCAAACAAGATGCTCCTGTCAAAACTCAGTATGCTTCCTTTATGGAGGAATACGAATCATCCAATCACATGGAGGTAATTTCTAAATCAGAAGAAATTGACCATCCTTTAAATGAAATAGTTTATCTAAATCATCATCCGGTATGGAAAAATTCCTTAACACAAGACAATATAAGAGTAGTTTTCAATGGCTCATCACCAGATTCCAATGGAATCTCTTTAAATGATACCTTGCAATGTGGTCCCACGATTCAAACAGATCTCACCTCTGTTTTGCTTAATTTTCGAAGGTTTCCTATTGCTGTAATCTCAGATATTAAGCAGATGTACCGGCAGATTCTCGTAAATTCTGAGCAGCAAGATCTGCAAAGAATATTGTGGCGCGATGAGAGTTCCAAACCCATAAAGATATTTAGATTGAAGACTGTGACATATGGCCTGAAGCCTTCAGCCTTTCTTGCGATTCGGTCTCTCCACATGTTAGCCGAGCAAGATGGTCATCTGTATCATCCTTTGGCCTCTGAGTTATTAAAAACGGCATTTTATGTTGACGATTTCTTGTGCTCTTTCCCTAATATTTCTGAAGCACTCCTTGTGTGCGAAGATTTGAAATCCCTGCTCCTAGGAGGTGGTTTTCCGCTCCATAAATGGACTTCAAATTCCACTGAATTTATATCAAAATTTTCATCAGAGGTCCCAGTTGATGAATTTGTTGCCATTCCTACTGATGAAGCAGCCGTAAAAGCATTGGGTGTTTTTTGGTGTCATTCTTCTGATACCTTCTCTTATCAGGTACATCTGTCAGAATCTCCCCCTGTAACTAAGAGACAAGTTCTGTCAGAAATCGCAAAGATCTTTGATCCTTTGCAATATATTGCTCCTATAGTTATTGTTGCAAAAATGTTCTTGCAAAAGCTTTGGTCATTAAAATCAGACTGGGATCAAAATCTCCCCCTTCCTCTTGTTGAAGAATGGTTAGAGTATCACAGCAGTTTGCTGGATCTCTCCAAGGTTTCTATACCCCGCCTTTTAATTTCTAATCCCTTATACCAGCAGTATGACCTGCATGTATTTTCTGATAGTTCAGAACGGGCTTATGGCTGTTGTGCATACATAGTAGGACGTTCCGCAGCCACTTTCCCTGGATTTTCTAATTTAGTGTGCGCTAAATCAAAGGTTGCTCCACTTAAAAAAGTATCATTGCCGAGATTAGAATTATGCTCTGCTTTAATGGCAACAGAATTAGCTACTAAACTAAATGTCAGTTTAAAGTTAAAATTTTCCCGCACATTTTTTTGGAGCGATTCTTCTATTGTACACACATCAAAAAAAGTTTTGCATCACCTCGGTTCCAAGAGTTCCGGAACCTTTAAATACAAAGGGAATAGAGATCAACACAAACAACATTTCAGCTCGTTTTATTGCTCATGAGACCCACACATTGCATGTTGTACCATCATACAGCTAGACTTTCAGCATTTGTGGTCCAGATTGCAGTACACACCACTACCTCTAATACCCAGTAGCACGTCCTCTTGCATTGATGCATGCCTGTATTCGTCGTGGCATACTATCCACAAGTTCATCAAGACACTGTTGGTCCAAATTGTCCCACTCCTCAACGACAATTCGGCGTAAATCTCTCAGAGTGGTTGGTGGGTCAAGACGTCCATAAACAGCCCTTTTCAACATATCCCAGGCATGTTCGATAGGGTTCATGTCTGGCGAACATGCTGGCCACTGTAGTCGAGCGATGTCGTTATCTTGAAGGAACGCATTCACAAGATGTGCATGATGAGGTCGAGAATTGTCGTCCATGAAGACAAATGCCTCTCCAATATTCTGCCGATATGGTTGCACTATGGGTCGGAGGATGTCATTCAGGTATCGTAAAGCCATTTCGGAGCCTTCCATGACCACCAGTGGCGTACGTCGGCCCCACATAATGCCACCCCAAAACATCAGGGAACCACCACCTTGCTGCACTCGCTGGACAGTGTGTCTAAGACGTTCAGCCTGACCAGGGTGCCTCCAAACACGTCTCCGACGATTGTCTGGTTGAAGGCATATGCGACACTCATCGGTGAAGAGAACGTGATGCCAATTCCGTGGGGTCCATTCAGCATGTTGTTGGGCCCATCTGTACCGCGCTGCATGGTGTCGGGGTTGCAAAGCTGGACCTCGCCATGGACGTCGGGAGTGAAGTTGCGCATCATGCAGCCTATTGCGCACAGTTTGAGATGAAACACGACGTCCTGTGGCTGAACGAAACGCATTATTCAACATGGTGGCATTGCTGTCAGGGTTCCTCCGAGCGGCAATCCGTAAGTAGCGGTCATCCACTACAGTAGTAGCCCTTGGGCGGCCTGAGCGAGGCCTGTCATCGGCAGTTCCTGTATCTCTGTACCTCCTCCATGTCCGAACAACATCGCTTTGGTTCACTCTGAGACGCCTGGAAACTTCCCTTGTTGAGAGCCCTTCTTGGCACAAAGTAACAATGCGGACGCGATCGAACTGCGGTATTGACCTTCTAGGCATGGTAGAACTACAGACAACATGAGCAGCGTACCTTCGTCCTGGTGGAATGACTGGAACTGATCGGCTGTCGTACCCCCTCCGTCTAATAGGCCCTGCTCATGCATGGTTGTTTACATCTTTGAGCAGTTTTAGTGACATCTATGAACAGTCAAAGGGACTGTATCTTGGATACAATATACACAGTCAACGTCTATATGCCAGAGATCTGGGAACCGAGGTGATGCAAAACTTTTTTTGATGTGTGTATTAGCTTGGATTTCCAAGCCTTCTTCTCATTGGAATACCTTTGTGGCAAATCGCGTTTCTAAGATTCATGAGTCTCTCATTCTGAACAATGGAGACATGTTCCTAGCCGTAAAAACACCGCGGATATAATATCACGTGGTTGCACGCCTAAAAAATTGATGTCTTCAGACCTGTACTGGAATGGTCCTCCTTGGCTAAGTCAGGAATCATCTTGCTGGCCTCGCTTAGCTAATCAATTTGCAGAAGAAATACCTGATGCCCGTAACGACCCTGTCACGTCGCATCTTACTTCTACTTCTACTAGCCTTTTTCATAGATACTCTTCATTTGATAAATTGATTCGTGTAGTGTCTTATATCTTCCGATGGAAATATTTAGTAATTGATCAACCATTGAAGCCTCAACCCTTTCTCTCCAGAGTAGAGTTAGAATTTGCTACTTGCAAGATTTTGTTACTTGTTCAGCAGGAAGTTTTTGCTCCTGAAAAGCAAGCTCTTATAAGTGGTAAAGATTTACCCAAGTCTAGCAGGCTTTCACCACTCACTCCTTTTCTAGACCAGGACGGCATAATACGTGTGGGTGGAAGATTAGCTATGTCTAGTTGTGAGGATGGGAAAAAGCATCCCATCATCCTTCCTTCAAAGCATCCTATCACTACCCTTATAATAAAAAAGTTTCATTATAAGCACCTTCATGCTGGCACTCGCACCTTGCTCTGTCTAATTCGTGAACTCTACTGGATCATCAATGGCGTTCATGAGGTTTCTTCTGTTGTCAAAAAGTGTATACCTTGCTTCAAGGTTAAACCACGGCCCGCCACGCAGATTATGGGTAATTTACCTCCATTTCGTTCAGAACCTAGTAAGCCCTTCGCTCTTACTGGGATCGATTACGCTGGTCCTTACGTATATCAGACCAATCCCTCTTCATCTAAGCGCAAAATCTTAGGTAAACTCTACATCTCTTTATTTGTATGTATGGTGACGGGAGCTATCCACCTTGAGTTGGTTACGAACGCTTCTGTATTTTACTTTTTGGCCGCCTTTTCTAGATTTGCTGCTAGAAGGGGTGTTCCATCTGAAGTTTTTTCAGATAATGCAAAAATTTTTGTAAGCGCTTCTGATCTCTGGAAAAAAGTGTTAAGCTCCTCTTCTGCTAAAGAAAAAATTTCCAACTTTTCCTATTCTAAAGGTTTCAAATGGCATTTCACCCCGCCTTATGCTCCCCATCATGGGGGCCGTTGGGAGTCTTGCATCAAACTTACTAAAAGACAGCTTAAGAAAATTCTTGGTCCTACCATACTTTCTTACGAGGAATTCAACTCTTTAATTATTCAAGTCGAAGGTATTGTAAATTCCAGACCTCTGACCCCTCTTTCAAACGATCCTAAGGATCTTTTACCTTTAACACCCAGTCACTTCCTGATTGGCTGTTCGCTTGCTGCTACTCCGCCTTTGCTGGTTCGACGCTGTGATCCTAACTTACCTATCTTTTGGAGAAAAGTAGAATCTTTGCGCTGTTCTTTTTGGCGCCGATGGAAGTTAGAATATCTCAGCTTGCTAAATAGGCGTGAGAAATGGCGGCTTCCTCAACCAGATGTACGAGTGGGGGGCATGGTTCTTCTTCGAGACCCATCTCCGCCTCTCGTGTGGAACCTAGGCAGAGTTATTCACTGCCACTTTGGCCGTGATAAACGCGTCAGAGTTGTTGATGTTTTAACTAGTAAAGGTCTTTTTACTAGACCCATCTCTGCTATCTCTGTTTTGCATTTCGAGTCTTAGTTTCTCCTCGTCTGTTATCCATGTTTTGCTTTGACTGATTCTTTTGTTTGTTTTCATTCGGAGTTCTCGGAGCACGATCACTTTTGTGATACTTTCAATGGTTAGCTTGGCCCATTTGTCGGTCAAATTATGTTTCTTGTTACCGAGATCCCCGAATGGTAATTATTTCTTTATAAATGTATTAATTGCTTCAACCATATGCATAATCTTGTTATCAATCACTTATTTAGAGATATTATAGTTCTCACCTTGAGTGTTCCAGTCGCTCGCTACCTCGAGCGTCCTCACTCCCGACATACAGGGCATCTACTGGTTGATCCGCTGTCCGCTGAGTAGTGTCGACTGACGTCACCCTGACTTTCGTTCGACCAATGGCAGGTCTTTGTCCAGTCGGGTGATCTCCAGCTTCGAGATGGTTCCATGATCCCTATTTAAGACGCCACTTGCTGGCGTTCTTCACCACTTCTGATCAATCATCACTTTGGATCACTTCAACCTGCTGGTCACCGCTACTGCATCTCATGATACCATCACTAGTCTCTACGCTACCTAGCAGTTACGTCACGAGATCTGCACCATGACGTATTGCTCAAGATGGCAAGAATAATTGCCAGCTGCTGTACTCTTCACCTTCACCTTAGATGGGATACTTTGATTCGTCTTTCGAAATACCGCTGGATCATCTCTTGGAAGCTATAAATGTCATTCCTGCTCAAGAAAAGAAGAGAGAGTTGACATTTATTGATGGTGCACATATCTCTAGGCCATGTACGCCTCCTTATGAAGAAACCGTGAGGACTTTTAAATCAACATTTGTGCTAGCTGGAACTTTTTAAGGATCTGGCTCTTCAACCCTCTTCAAAGATAAGTTCAATTTTAGGAAGAACAAATCATACTAGTTATTTTATACTCTTAATCATTTTTTATGGTTCTCTCTTTTCATAAAGTGCATTTTTACATGTTAAGCTCAACTTCTCTCCAATTAACCAAGCTTGTTTATTGACATTTTCTTAATCTGGGTTTCTGTCATCAGGCCCTCACACTTTTGCTCTATTTATAATTGTTCATTTCTGTGATAAGTACTTCTGTGCAATTTGTTTGAAAAAATCCACAGCCTGCTTCCAGTCTCCGACCGGGTCAGGAATGGAATGAATGAAGCCCCTATCTAGCGGCGAGGATATGAACTATGCCGGCTGCCGAGGCCTGACGCACTCCTCTGGGGCAATGATTAAATGAATGATAGATGAAATGAAATGATAGTGGAGAGTGTTGCTGGAATGAAATTTTGACAGGGAAAACCGGAGTACCCGGAGAAAAACCTGTCTGCCTCCGTTCTGTCCAGCACAGATCTCACATGGAGTGACCGGGATTTGAACCACGGACTCAGCGGTGAGAGGCCGGCGTGCTGCCGCCTAAGCCACGGAGGCTCGCAATTTGTTTATTGATTATAAATTTATTATTAGAAATAAAAATTGTTAATGTATTGCTACCTACATTGGTTTTCTAGTCACGTATTTCATGCCCACTACCCCGCACCGCTTCAGTCTAATTTTCTTGACCACAGTAGTTATTTTGTCCAGGCTTTCGCCTGATGCGTTTCGTTCTCCCGTATGGGGAAGTTTTAGGGCAGAACTTATTCTCCATGCTGTATAAATATACCAACAAGTACATGTGTGAAGGAATCAGTGTTAGATTCAGAGAAGAACAATTATTTATCACATTACAAGAAGTGAAGAAGCATTGCATCATGGAGAAATGTAAGCGATATCACTGGTTCGAAATCACAGCATAGCCAATTAAAACCTTACACGCCGGGGGAAAAAGTACCTTCGTGATCACGATGGTGAACCAATTCGATCTAGGAGGGACAAGTCTGAACGAAGATCAAAGGGCTGATTAAAGAGAATGAAGGTGCTGATGATTTTATCTACTTCACATGATTGTAATCTTGATAAAATGCAGATGTATTTCGTTAATCTTATAGTAGTGTTGACAGGCCAAACTTTGTATAATATAAGCTGTACAATTCGCTAGGACAGCCATGTTATTATGACATTTCTTATTGTAAGTGTAACTTAGCACAATCATAGAAGCATACTAATATCAGGAGAATACAGAAAGCAGTGGGCGACTGTGGATATAATTTAAAATTGCAGGTGCAAGCATGTTCAATTTTTTTTTAATTTAACATTGACAATGGCAACGGAGCCGACAATCTTGAGTGTAAATTGCTGTATAAGATATGAGTGAAAACAAAATGACATGCCACGTGTAGACAGATATTGACAAATGTTACAGTCTAGAATAACGGCAGTTTGTACAGCCGAATGATATGATGTTTACGAATGTAATCAAACGAGCTGGTCAGAAATGAATGCTAATGAAATTTACATGAGATGTTAAACAACACGAATATTCTAATAAACTGACGACCATTCCATGATATTTTGATCCAAATTGAGAGGCTTAACAGATGGTGAGACGACTTGGAGTTGAAACAGCGAATTGGCTGTAAGCATATGATTATGACACAGGTGCGATTGTTCTTATTGTACATATTTGTGTAAATCATTTTGTTTATTGAACAGCATAGCGTAAATTTTCAGGTGCGTGGTAAATATAGGATTTTACCATCAGGATTTGGCCAACTTAGTTTATAAACTATTTGAATATTGGAAATGGTACCAACATACCTAAGAATGTATTTATTTTGATTATATGTCGTATGCTATTGAACGTTGTACAACGCCAATGGATTAGCCGTCTGCCACCAATGCCCTAAGAATAACATACCCGAGCTGGGACTAGCTCGAGTACAATTCTGTGGTGTTATGTGTTTGTGATTGGATCTCATGAAGATCGATTTTGGCCTTCGGCCCTGTGGTATGTCAGAGCAATACGGGTTAATACTTATAATTTCCACTATTAGAATAAACCCTGTAGCAGACTGAAAAGACATATAAGAGGGATAATTAGATTGTCAATGGGAATGTATAAAACAAGCCCATTGAGAGAAGAAAGAAAAGACTACCTTTGCCTAGATGCAGCACAACTGATCATAAATTGCACCGACGTTAAAATATTGAGAGTAATGTTTGTAGGTGAGTATGAACACTTTCATAAAATTATTGAATCGGGAATGGAGATAACAAGGTAAATTAGCAACCCATTAATTGATATTAGGGGAATCAGTGACAGGAAAGCGATTGAAGAAGAAATATATCATGATGTTTGGTCATGGGAAATGCAGAGCTTCAAAGTCATGAAGCAAGTTGAAAGTAGGGAACACATTAGAGGTTTTGATTAGTTTCCAGATACTGTTTGATGGCACTGAAGGGAGGCATTATATGTCAATAACAAGTTTTCTGCCATCTAGGTAGGCTCTAAATTGGCCGTAAACACAAAACACAACCATTGTCCTCTTTTCAGCTGTATACTTCCCTTTGACTAGAGGTGGTTTCCTGCTAGTATACTTACCTATATCATTAACACTTCTTCACCTGGAACAGAATCACTCTAATTCCCATCTGTTAGAAAGCAGATGTCTTCCACAGGGTTTTAATATGAGAGTCTTTGTGCCATGCAGTTTTTCTACTTGATGCTATCAAAAGGCTCTTGTTCAGGAGCAGTCTGCAATAGTCCTGGTGAAGGTGACTGGAAACCAGGGCTGCTCTTACCGAGCTTAAGACATTAAATCAACCTCTATCTTTCACAGCGTACTAATGATATTATCATCATTCGACTCTTCTCCATCCTGTCTCTCCTTGTTCCAATATTACCTAAGAGGCTGGAACACTCTTGCTATTCTGTAATGAAACTATTAAATTACAGGCTCCAAATTATTAACCTGATCTAGATAATCACCAGGTTGGGTTCCCTAGATCAAGCTTCAAGATAAATATTTGTACTTGCCTAATAGTCCTCCATTACCATACACAAGTCCAGTTTCATTGCTTAAATACTTTTTGAGATAAAGTGAACTGATGTATTAATATAGTGTTTCATAATTTCTATCCCTTTTTAAGGCAGGAGGATTAACTATGCGATTTTGAAGATTTTGTACAGCCACCCATTTTAGGTCCTCATAAGAGTTTAAATCAATTAGAAGTCAATATTTTAAGCCTTGTATGAGCATATACCATGCTAAAATTTGACATTCTTGGATGATTCATTCACAAGAGAAATCCATTTAAATTGTTAAAATTCACGTCGCCGCTATGTTAGTTCTATGCTCACGAGGTTATTAAAAGTTCCTTAAGGAAACTTATTTTAATGGCCTATATCAACTTACAAAATTTCAGTTCGATTGCTGTACTAGATTCGCAGATATTATTAATTATTTCGGATGATCACCTTATTGGATTGTTCTGTGTTAACCAGAGAGTTATGCAACGATAGATGAGGGTTATTACATTGGTTTATACAACTCTAGTTATCAGGTGGTAAAGAAATCCCTCAAATAATGCGACAAAATGGATTATTTCCTACAAATATCGGGATCTGAATTGAGGGAGAGTTGACTAGAGGAGGTGAAACGATAAGATTAAAAAGAGTAGCCTGGCATAAGTAAGTAGAAGCAATGTCAGGCTCTACTCAGGTCATGTGGGCCTCAAGCAACTTCAAATTACTGTGAGTGTGGCAAGTTCATATTTAGATTCTATGTTTCCAATCAAGGTATCTGAAACAAGAGTTCATACAAATAATTCTAGAAAGCATGGCCTCTACAAACGTATCCTCTACATTGAGGGTTGACAAAGGAAAATACCATTAGCCTTGTAATTGCTTAGCACAACTAACTGGAATGTAAGATATTCTGTTTTTTCGTTGGCGGCCACGTTTTCAAAAAAAAATAGAAGATTGATGCGCTGAGGATTATTCATTAGAAATATGATTGCTGAAGGCCAAGCTATAGCCTTAACATTGTTTCATGTCGATAACGATCTTGCTTTGATGTTGCAGTCTTTCCTTTTCCCCACCAGCAGCGCTTCACTTAAAGGCAATCAAATCTCAAATGCCTTATATGATTGAATTTTAACATGGCACGTTGTGTAGATTCCTAAGATTAGCGAGCAAACAGAGTGAAACTGCATTATCAACAATCCAGTAACATCAGCTATTGTTCTTATAGAAAACAAAACTATACTATCCAATCATCCAAATAATATTCATTCTAAAAATCATTCGTATTATTATAATAAGAGAAGTAACACAGAGCCTACAATTACCAGTATTGCATGTTCCTTCTTAACTGCTATCCTTTCATCGCTAAATATATCACCATCCTCGTCTTGTAGATTATCAGAGGGCAGCAGCTCATTTGGCACCTGTGAAGTATTACAAGTATGGCCCTATGTTAAATATATCACCATCCTCGTCTTATCAGAGCGCAACAGCAAATTTGACTCAACATCCTCGTCTTATCAGAGGTCAGCAGCTCATTTGGCACCTGTCAAGTATTACAAGTACGCCCCTGTGTTAAATATATCACCATCCTCGTCATATCCGAGGGCAACAGCAAATTTGACTCCTGCAAAGTATTACAAGTACGTCCCTATGTTAAATATGAGTTCTACAAAGTCAGGTGCAGCATTTAACATATTATCCTGGTTAGTGTACCATTTACTGTTAAGTACTTTATTAAGTCACTAAACCTTTCTTGTCATACACATCACTAAGACTGCAATATTACACCACAGACGAATAGAAATGCAACTTACACTGTTAGGCAATTCATGTGTATGAGTCAACCACTCTGGCTCACTCTTGATCGATGACTGTTCGCCCATTTGATCTGGAAACAAGAAAAGAGAATTAATTTAACACCATATTTACACCAGTACGCCCAAATCAGTCTAAAATTTAATAAATCAAATGAGTTAATTTGTGACCCCTCGAAGTGCACAGTGACAAGGAGTGGTTACAAGTTTGTCAACAACTGTAAAACATATACTCTAAGCCATATCTTGTTGTTACTTATCATTGCGATTCAATATATAAAAATAATAAATAATGGTGTCTGCTTGTACAGCAGGAAAATAAAGAATCCTACATTCGGTTTCTCTATTCCTATATGCAGTACACACAAATTTCATCTGAGCAAACACTATTAAATATTATATTGTCAGACCTTTAAGTACCTACATTAGAAACCTATGAACACGTTTAATTAGGCTTCATCTTCGCATTTTCTTTGTCGATTTTTGGGCACAGCAGAGATCTTTACCCATTCACTAACACTTCTATACTAAAAAAAATTGGGAGTATTCATATACCGGAAAAAATGAAACTTATAAGGAAATACACAGAAAAACAGGACAGGAACACAATGAGGTACTATTCTTCACGCTTAAGTGACCAATCTTAGCGACTTACTACTTTAACAAAACGAAGATCGAGTCACATATAAGGGAGCTATGGTTTAAAAAGTAAGGACACAATTATTTAAAAATTGTGCCATTGAAGACATGACAGGAAAAGTAGGAGTATGAAGGATTAAGGAAAGATTGAAAGGACGTTGAAAACCTAAATTTTCTAATGTATGTAAAGGCACCAAAAGAATTGAAAGTGGTGAGGTGGATTCATTTTCAACGCCTGGAAAGAGAAGACCAAAATCTGTCAAGAAGTGTAAGTTGGATTATTTTGATAAATGCGTGGTCAGGCGTACGATTCATAATTTTCACAATACCAAAGGCGATAGGCCAACGCTGGAAAAGATCCGTAGGAAACTGGCTGAGGATATACATTTTAAAGGTGGTAAACGAACATTAAGCAAGATAATTCGAGTCCTAGGCTTTAGATGGAGGAAGACAGAACACATGCGTAGAATACTTATGGAGAAGCCTTACATAAGGCTCCTACGTATGCAGTACTTACAGAGCATAAGGCGGTACCGACAACAGGGTAGGCCTATTGTTTACACTGATGAGACATATTTGCATAGTTCGCACATTAAGCCAAGTGCTTGAAGTGACGGTTCTCTTCATGGACTGAAGTCATCTATCTCAAAAGGGCACAGATTAATAGTGGTACATGCCGGTTCAAATGCAGGTATCGTTCCAAATTCTTTGTTGGTTTTCAAATCCAACCAAACAACAGGGGACTATCACGATGAGATGAGCTATAGAAATTACGAAAAATATCTGACAGAGAAATTAATTCCCAATTTGCCAAACAATTCTGTAGTCGTGATTGACAATGCCTCGTACCATAATGTCCAATATGAGCGCACACCCATATCATCTTCCCGAAAAACGGTTATGCAGAATTGGTTGACCGATAAGGGTACAGTATTCCATTTTCTACAGAAATGATAAAACCTCAACGGTACGCTTTGATTAAATCCCATAAACCACGCTATAAAACGTATCAAATCGATACACTGCTTGCTAACTATGGACACGATCTTGCGTCTACCACCGTACCACCCTGACTTGAATCCTATCAAAATGCTTTGGGCTTATGTTAAAAATTATGTAGCTGAAAAGAATGTTACTTTCAAACTTGATGATGCAAGAACATTGCTTATGGAAATAATTGCGTCAACTGGAGCAGAAGAATGGTCAAGTCGGTGTAGGCAGGTAATACACATTGAGAAGAAGTACATTGACAGCGATCACATAATGGATGAAGTATCAGACCGCATAATCATTTATATGGGGGACAGTGCCAGAGAGCGTGTTAGTGACGCCAGCACCAATAGCACAAATGAGAGTGAAGGAGATTTGAGCGGCTTTCAACCTCTTTCAGAAGACGTGCATTAGGAATAGGTCATTAGGTAAGTTTACTGCTATTTTACGATTAGATCATTCTTAACCTCTTTGTTGTTTCCTGCATCTTCAACACTATTTTTAGGCTATTACTGTGTAAGACCTTGCATACACGCGCTGAGAAATCACTTGAACCCCAGTCACAGTTTAGCCTGCAAGCCTGGACAGACGATCAGTTCAGAGCTGCTGCTAGCGAGCTACTGCCGCGAAGTGGGAGGGGCGTTGTATGCCACTACCGAGCACACCCGAACATGGCTAAAGATCTGCGCAGCATTCTGCGGCAAGCTCTTCTTGCGTCTGCTATAACTACGGTAAATATAAGATGGAATTTCTATAAAAGGGACGAGCATAACAAAGCGTACTCGCAAGTTTATTAAATAAATACAACTACATTAAAAATAACACTCCTAATCCTACCTAATTTAAATGAAATAACTAAACTAAGAATAATAATAAAATAAACAAATATTCGGTCAATGACCTTGCTGTTATAATATCAGCAGTCTCAAATTAATTCCTATGACTTCTAGGAGATTTCAAGAAATGAAAATATTATTCTGGCATTCCCTCTACGAATTCGACCAATAATAATAAATAAACATATTTGAAATGCCTATAGAACACCCTGTTCTAGAATTGAATCTAAATTTACATAAACAAATTTTACTCTATACAGAACTCCTATTTCTATTCTATTTTCTATCACAACTGATCTCTTCTTTACACAAACGGTTTTCCTAAATACTGCATCTATCTTAAAAAAAACTGTATTAATATTTACAACAATAAATTATTTACAACTCCCTTTCCATCATTCCATAGAATGTCCATCTGTTTCCTTAAAGAAATACCACTATAACATCACTATCACTCCCTAATTCTGGTTTATATTTTCATATCATGGCTTAATTTAACCAAAGCATTTAAAATTAGCAAAATGTTTCATTAGTCAAAATCATGAATAATAATAATAATAATAAGATAAATTCTGATGAATTATATCGACCTTCTAGCACATATCATATACATCAGTTATTAATTTAAATTAAATAAACAGCTGTTTTTACATCGTTATTAATTTTACTAAGGCCTTACTTAAAATGAAGGCTTATCAATATTATGTGGGATTAATCTCCACATTCCAATCATTACAACATTTACGTAATTATGCGGAAATAACTTTCAATTCACGAAGCTTCTTCATCAATGCACATTAAAAACCTTCAGCTGTGGAATAAATCTTCACAAACTACACATAAACCTTGTGCAAAATATCATCAACAAATATACGATGTCAAATAACCTTAATGTTCCACAGCTTCCTAGTTTCAATAATAATAATAATAATAATAATAACTTCTGCAATTCTATTTAGCATAAAACGAAACAACCAGATTCTTAATAAGAATACTGTCCTAAGAATACAAAGTAAGTCTTCAGTCTTTCTGATCATTCATAAATAAAGTCTCAACACGACAAGTATTTTCTAAAACAACCATGTCAGGGATCAAACATAGAATGGTCATATTAATGACAACTCTAACCTCAAGCTATCTAAGTTGACTAAATTGTCGTCACAACACATTCAATATTACTTGTAAATGACTTCACAGTCATAAAATAAAACTACAAATGGAATGCAATAACACGATGAACATTCTAGCTAAATTCTGATCGTATCTCTCTCTATCTCTACTTAACTAGCTATAAATCTGGATTATCATGTCCACTAACTGTGTTAATAAATACTGACACGACTAAATCTCTCAAAAAACGAAATTCCTCGTCTACAAACAGTGGGAATTGCAAATATAGCAATGAAATAACTAAAGACTGACGTAACCATGCTATTCTTCAGTACAGCATCGACGTAAAAATAATTTTCGATCAAATTCGAAGATATAAAATCTAAAATAAGTAGGTCACTTGCCGATAAAATTCCCATCAACGATTGCACCAAATCAATAACTCGACCTGTCAACTCTATTTATCTTGAGCCCACAAATGAAATTGAAGTCTCGCGAATAGTCAATGATCTTTAAAAAAAGTAGTAGATTGGATGTTTCTGGCTTAAATCATCATCATCATCATCATCATTTATTGCATGTGACAGGCCATTAAGACCCATAGCAGAAAAACAAGGGTATGCAATTCTTGATTACAATATAAATAGCAAGCATAACATAATATAGGCTATAACATTGTACTTCATAACAGGAAGAATGATTTCAGCTTCTCAAATAATGGTGGCATATATTAGACCAACGATTTCTATCCCTGGCATCTTCCATACTTGCATCTGGATCTACCTGGTTCAGTGCCAACATAACTCGATCTTTCCATCTCGTTCTTGGTCGACCTCTTGGACGTTTTCCCGTTGGCTGAAAATTGAACACACGGTTCGGGAGAGTACCTTCTGCTCTGATAATGTGTCCTAACCATTGTAATCGTCTTCTCTCTATCTCTCTACTGATGTCTGCCTTTTTATAACGTCGATATAACTCCTCTTTACTCCGTCTTTCCCAACTGTCAGTTTCTGGGCAGTATTTTGGGCCATAGATTTTCCTCAGCATTTTTCTTTCAAATGCACATATACGTTCTTCAAAAGTTCTTGGAGTCGCCCACGTTTCACAACCATACATTAAAACAGGTCGTACTAGGGTCATGTATAGGTGGATCTTGTTTTCCTGAGATATTAGACGTGAAGTGAAAATTCGATTCATGCTATAGGAAACATGAGTAGCGTTGGTGATTCTTTGTCTTATTTCCTTTTCTATTTCACTTTTGTTTGACAATATTGATCCTAAATATTTGAATGACTCAACTGTCTCAAATTTGTGTATTCCAACGTCGATAGCGATCGGAATATTCTGTCGACGTGATATAATCATGTATTTTGTTTTCGATTCATTAACCACCAACCCCATTTTCTTTGCTTCCAGTAGGAATCTAGATGTATCAGTCGTTACCTGATCCAAAGTGTTCCCCATGATCACCACATCATCAGCAAATGCAAGAATTATGTCGGATCCGACCATCTCCATTTCCCTATTCCAACCAGTTCCACGTTTAATCTTTTCCAATGCTATATTGAAAAGGACTGGGGCTAGAGGATCTCCTTGTCTTAGTCCACTTTGAACGCTAAAGGATTCTGATTCTTGATTTGCAAACCGCACCTGGCATCTAGAGTCAGAGTAACAGGTCTTGATCAACCTTATGTACTTCATTGGAATGCCCATCTCGTGCATAGCCGTCCATAATACTATACGGTTTATACTGTCAAAGGCCTGACGAAAATAATAACATAATTAAGACCCTATCTCATCAGTTAGCACCGTATATCACAAAATTAATTAATAAATCCTTGAGCGAAGGGAAAATTCCTAAGAAGTTAAAAATGGCCCGAGTAGTACCAATCGATAAGGGATCAGATAAACATGATGTTAATAATTATAGACTTATCTCAATACTTCCTGTTATTTCTAAAATATTAGAAAAGGTAGTGAAGAAACGGCGACTAAAATTTCTTCTTCGTAACCATTATTTCTATAAGCATCAGGTATATTTATAGATTTAAAAAAGGCTTTCGACACTGTGGATCACTCTCTCCTAATTCATAAATTAGAATCAGCTTGTGTGAGAGGAACTGCACTTCACTGGTTTGTAGATTGATTACCTTACGGAAAGGGAACAATTCCAGCTATATGAGTAAAATACAAAGTTTCTTGAGCACTACTGAAGTCTACATATCACGCACTTATTGAAAGTCACATTGCATACATGATTCACATTTGGGCTTGTTGCAGAAAAGGATTATTCAATAAAATTAATATATTGCATAAAAGGGCTTTGAAAATACTTTCCAATCTTCCCATGTTAACACCTACAATTCAATTGTACAAACAATGTAATGTCCTATCACTAATTTGTCTCCGTCAAAGAGCCTCGGTAATAATGATATATAAAATTAAACATAAAATAACCAATTCGAATATCATACTCAAACCAATTCAGATACTCACTCACACATCACCAGAAATGCAAGCAATATCCACTATAATGTATTAATACCAGCAGGTTTGGAAATAATTCACTATGGCATTACTCATCATATATATATATATAATAGACTGCCTGATGGTCTGAAAAATATCTCCTCACTGAGAACTTTCAGGAAAGAACTGTTTAAATTCTTAATGAATTCAACACTGTAACTTACAATTGCATGTAATTACTAAAATACCATTGTCACCTTGATATACTACACTATCACGAGCCTTGGCTCAGGTGCCCCTTATGAGATAATAATAAAAAATAAATATCGATCTTAATTCCAACAAATCGATGAAAATCCTACAAAAATCTCCAACTGTCAATAAACTCAAAAAATGCTACGCAAAATCGCAAAATTACTACGATAATCAATCATCGAACAAAAAATTACCCTTAAAATAACTACATGAAATTACGAAAAACTATTATATATGGTCAATCTTGAAATCTCTACTTGTTCCAAATGTCTGCAAGAGTAATTGAAAGATCTTCTTTCCACCTTTGCTGCACAGTAGATATACGCTCCTCATAGCCGGTTGAGTATGATTCATGAACCCTCGGCTCCTGTGTTGATGTAACCATCTCAGCCATCGCCTGGACCTGGTTCTTGAAACAGCAAATGGATGAACGTCTCCATCGTCCTCTCGTTCTGGGACTGCCTTGCCTCGAACTAGTGTCTCGTTCGGTCCTAGATTGTTGACTACATCTCTCAAAACAGCGACCTTCCTCAAGGTTCTCCATCGGCGATTCTCGAAGATCTCTCATATTTTGACTAATTTTGAATATTCTAGGTCACTCCTTCCATTCTTGCAAGTTCAACTATTTAGCTTCCCAATTCATGGCGTTGAACAATGCATATCCGCGTTCTCGAAAAGTTGAGCAAATTTCCCCCTCAACTCGTAGTTCTCGAAATTCATTTTTTAGTTTTTCTAAATACATTTTGAATACATGTTGTAGATTTTGAAAATGTCTACAAAATGAGGCGTCGTAACAGAATACAGAATATTTTCTGAGTCGAACTTGGTAAGTTTTTTCTTGATATAAATTACTTTACAATAGTAATTATCTTAGCAATTATATCTTTCATAGATCCAATTATGACATCGGTCCACGTGACTTTCTTCCTTCGGGCAAAATCAGTAATAATAAGTATGCGAGGAATACTTTGCATTTTAATAAAAATTAAGGCTTGTCGAATAGCAAAAGCTTCAGCAGAAAATATGGACATCGTAGGGGGAAGTTTGAATTTGTGTATAAGATGATGGAATGGCACATAAAAGGCAGCCCTAACTCCACTAGGCAATTGGAAATTCGATTCATCGGTATAAACTGTAATATATTGATGATGTCATGTTTCTAATTCATGGAAGGAACGAGCGACAAAGGAAGGATTATGACCGAAAGATATATGTGAGATGACGGGTAAATGCTGAATTATATCTGGTTGAAAACACCTAGGTGGAAAGGAACATTGTAATAAATAGGTTTACGTGTTTGAAGGATATTTTGGCGACGAGGGGAAAGAGAAATATAGGCAATAAGTAATCAAGGACGAGAAAAGCGTGTTAATAAATTACTTGTGCAATACTCATGTAGGAGTTGTAACTTAGGTAAAAGCGGAGAAAGAAAAGTGGCCATTTTGTGTATTAGGGGGCAAATATTGACATCGCAAGGAGAGGGGTTGTTCTGCGGCTTCAACTAATAAAACTTGAGTGGGAGTAGATTGTAAGGCGCCTAATATGATGCGTAGAGCATTGTATTGCGTAATCTAGTTTGGGGCATATCACAAAAGTGACTACCGTAGTCAAGGACAGATCGAATAATATTACGATAAAGAAGGAGTAAGATCTTAGGGTCAGCTCCCCAGTTTCGACGGGTAAGGGCGTGGAATATTAAGTTTCTTTGTTGCATGAGAAGATAACTGATTTAACTGTGATTTCCAGGAATGTTTATCATTAATTACGAGTCCCAGATATTTTATCCGATAGGAGAGCGGGATAGACCATTGTTGACATATAATTAGAGTACGGTCATAAATACGACGATGGGTAAAAATAAGGGCAGCATTTTTTGGTTGGAACAGTGTCAAGTCCATGTTGATATAACAAAGTGTGCAGTAATGTTAAGCCAAGATACCTGGTGCTTTCCAAGTGTATCTTCTTCTTTTATGATGTTTAAACCATGTATTTGTGATTAGGCTACAAGTTCACTTTTAGCACAAGATTCTACTAGTCTTTCACCTCTTCCATTCCTCGTCCCCAATCCATATTTTCCTAATGTGTTATCTTCCGCTCCTTCTCCGACTACAGCATTCATGTCACCTAGTATGATAAGGTTTTCCTCACCCTTTACTCTACTAATAGCTTTTTCTATTTCTTCATACATGTGATCTATTTCCTGGTCGTTATGACCAGTTGTTGGCTTGTAAACTTGTACTATTATTGTGTCTCTTGGTTCTGTTTCTAGTCTAACCATTATTAATCTTTCAATGAATTGGACATATCCTTTCACTCTTATGCCCATTTCTTTATTTAGGACTATTCCTACCCCTGCTTGACCTGGTTTGTCAGATGATGTTCCAGTATCAATTATTCTGATATCGCCACTCCAAAAGTCTCCTGCGTCTGGCCATCTCACCTCTGATACTCCTAAAATGTCAATCTTCATTATTTTCATCTCTTGTTTCAAATCTTCCAATTTTCCACATTTCATCATCGATTGCACATTCCATGTTGCTATTCTTTTCTCTCTTCCATTATATTTCCCTCGTTTCGTCTCTTCAGTTGTCCTCGCCCAGAGATCCGAATGGAGGACTATTCCGGAATAATTTACTAAAGAGCCTTCCATCTGGGAAATCTTAATAGATCATTAATGGAGTAGTTTCCCGTCGCTTTCTCCATTCTATGCCGTTGACCAGCACTTTAGTGGTTTATCCGCCTTCAGAGGTAGTTTCCTACCTCTAGGGCAAGAGAGTGCCCTGTTTCTTTACTCACTCATCCGCCCTCCCATGAGGCCGTTGGAACTTGTAATGGTTAACTCCTTATCCCGGGAGACACTTGGTCCCTGTATTCGTTAGCCGCTTGAATATGACAAATCTCACCAGGTGATATCAATAGATATCGAATTGACTTTAAAATAGTTAACAAATTTATGAATCACGCCAAAGATAGCAGAAGCTATCCGGGTGCTAATGTGGAAACAGATCATAATCTCGTTATGATGAAGAACAGCCTGAACTTTAAAAGAATACAAAAAAGAAATAACAAATCTTGGCTAATAAGTAAATTGAAAGATGAGAATATTGCTGAGGCGTACCAGCAGAAAACGGCTGAGATAACTAAAACAGAAATAGGGAATACTATAGAAGATTCATGGACCCAAATTAAAAAAGATCTGATGGAGGCAGCTGATGAAATTTTGGGGACAACAGAAATGCCTCCTAGAAAGGAATGGATCACTAAAGAAATTCTAGATATGATAGATAAAAGACGGTTACTCGAGAGCTCAACAAGATTGGAAGACAAAGAAGAATAGAGAAGATTGCGGAATGCTATAAACAGAAAAGCAGGAATAGCAAGAGAAAATTATTACGAGGGTATATGCACAATGATAGAAGAATAAACTACTAAAGGACATGTAGATTCTGCATATCAGATGGTAAAGATTTTCTTGGGTAAGAGATGTAACAAGATTAGGCCTAATGCCATAAGTAATGCAGAGGGAGTAATTCTTGATGATCATAGCGATATTGCAAAAAGGTGGAAAAATTACATTGAAACCCTATACGAAGGTGTAAATTTACAGGAAAACAAAGTTCTTGAGGAAGAAGATGAAGTAACAGAAGATAATGTAGGCTCCCAAGTACTGAGAGAGGAATTTGAATTAGATCTACGAAGACTGAAGGACAATAAGGCGCCAGGCATTGATAATCTCAAAGCTGAACTCCTGAAGAAAAGCGGACCTCGTATGAAGGAGAGATTGCTCAAACTTGTACAAAACATCTACATGTACGGAAAAATACCGGCTGACATTGAAAAAAGTATAATGATCTCTATTCCAAAGCAAATGGCAGCAAAACATTGTGAACAATATCGCACTATCAGTTTAGTCGTTCATACATTAAAAAATGTCACCAACATAATATTAAGACGAATTGAAAAGCAAATTGAAGAATGTCTGACTGAAGACCAATTTGGGTTTGTTAAAGGTACGGGTACCAGAGAAGCTATATTCGCACTGAGACTTATACTTGAAAAAAGATTGGAAAAGACCAAAGAACTTATTTATGCTTTGTGGATATTGAAAAGTCTTTTGATAATGTACATTGGATAAAAATGTTTGAAATTCTTAAAAACATAGGAGTCCCATATAGAGATAGAAGGATAATCTGGAACTTGTACAAAAATGAAATTGCAGTAATTAGACAAGGCTGAGCTTTGTCCCCCATGCTTTTTAATGCCTAAAATCAGGATGCATTGAATAAGGTTCGAGAGGATTTGAATTTAGGAATAAGGATACAAGGTGAACAAATAAATATGATTAGATTTGCAGATGATATTGCCATAGTTGCAGATATTGAACAACATCTCAAACAAATAATAGTAAAAATGGAGGAAATCATGGATAATGAATACAACATGAAAATAAGTCAGTCAAAGACGAAAGTTGTGGTCTGCCATTTTAAAAAAGCAGACTCAAGTATGAAAATAGTGGTGGGCAACAAAACACTACAAAATGTTCAAGAATTTAAATATCTCGGAAGCAAAATTACCAAAGATGGAAGAAGCAAGAAAGAAATCAAATGTAGAATTTTACAAGCCAAATTTACATTTCACAAAAAGAAACGTTTATTCACTACAAATTTCATTTATCTTAAAACCAGAAAATGATTATTAAAAGCGTATGTTTGGAGCATTGCCGTTTAAGGTTGCGAAACATGGACTGTTGGAAAAGAAGAAAAAAGGAGGTTAAATTCTTTTGAACAATGGTGTTGTAGAAGAATGCTAAAAAATAGCTGGACACAAAAAATAACGAATGCTGAAGTTTTTAAAAAGGTGGAGAAAAATTATACCTTACGGAAAAGCATAAAGAGGAGGAGGACTAGACTGATAGGACATATTTTGAGACTCGATAGCCTGCTGAAAACGGTATAGGAGGGAATGGTTGAAGGCAAATGATGTCGAGGAAGACCACGCCTACAATATGTACAGCAAATCATGTCTGATGTACGATGCAGAAACTATGAAGAGATGAAGAGGAAAGCTATAAATAGAGCCGACTGGAAAACTGCCACAGACCAATCCATGGATTGAATACTTAAGATAAAGAATGATACATTTTCTGTCTACACGTAGATAAACCAGAATGCGAACAATATAGTAAGATATCATCAGCATATTGGAATAAAAGATCTGGGGAAGTAAGAGTTTTTCAATCTCACTTGTATAGACAATATACAAAATACCGCTTAAGATATTACCTTGAGGGAGTCCAGAGGAAATGAAGCGATTATTGAGAATCGTAGAGAGAGTAGAAAGAATAAGTCGTCTATTACGTTAAAAAACAGAAATAAGATTAATAAAATCAGATGGAAAATTTCAATTATGTAAGATTTGTAGTAGTAAATATACATTGACATTATCATATGCCCCTTTAATATCTAGGAAGATGCAAGAGTGGTATGTTTACGACAATGCGACAAAAGGAGATCGAGAAGGAAGATATTTAAAGCATCTAAAGTAGATTACCGTTCAATAAAAGCAAATTGTGATTTTGGTAAGAGATCATAGTATTCCAAAGCCCAATTCAAACGGAATATTAAAATACGTTGGAAGGCTTTGCGAACACAATACCCTAAATTAATGCCATGATAATTCATATGGTCAGAAGGATTCTTATCGGGTTTCAAGATGGGTAATATGGTGAAAACATTCCAATCCGACGGTACTACACCCGTGAGAAGAATAGTATTTAAGTAGTCACGGATGACTCGTTTGGCAGCATCCGGGAGGCTGTTAAGGATATGATAAGAGATATAAGCGGGATCCGGGGTTCTGAACCTTTTGTGAGCCAATGCCGTAATAAGTTCGTCAAAACCAATGGATTGGACAAGGCATGTAAATTTAATATCATGTACTCGGTAGGGGAAGTGGTATTCAGGTTCAACAAAGGCAGGGGTGACAATACAGTAAAAACGAAAAAGACCATCATAGTTAAGTCTAGAAATATTAGATTGGACTGGACGTCCAGTTACATTTTTTATGACTGACCAGATATGTTGTATTGGAATCTGCCGATGAAGATTAGTGACATAAGCTTGCCAGGCATGACGTCGTTTATCTTTAAAGATCCGTTGGACTTGAGCAACAAATGTTTTATAGTGATTGCATGTATAGGGGGTATGATTAATTCTAAATAATCTGAGTAGGATTTTTCATCGTTTGATAAGCCAATGAAATTCTTCATACCACCATACGTTGTAGGACTTGTAGCTCTTAGATTGTGTACGCAATTCGAGGGGATGATATATATCCAAATATTGATGTAAGATGGGCAGAAGATGAGAATAAGAGCCGACAAACAGAGGGATTGTTGAACATGGTTATAAAAACGATCAGGATCAAAATGTTCGAAATTACAATAATATCCTACGAGGAGAGCTGGGGAGGATAGAAGAGTCAGAGTCAATATGAACAATAATGGGTAATGATCACTCATGTGAAGATCTGGGTGTGTTCTCCAAAGTATACGACGGGTGACCTTGAAAGTATTAAAAGTTAAATCTACAGCATTGGGTGCTTGCGTGGGTGTGGTAATGCGTGTGGGGAAACCATCGTTTAAAAGATGTAAATGAGCGTGTTGCGATGCAATCCAAATATGTCTTCCTTTCGTGGTAGTTTTCCCACAATACCATTCTCCGTTATGAGCGTTAAAATCGCCGCCGATAATATGAGATCCAAGAGTATTACAGTATTTGAAAAAAGACTTCCACAGCCGACGATTACCTTGGATACACGGTGGACAATAGACATTAGTTATGATAAGGTGAGCTAGTTGAATTGTGAGGATATATGTTCGGGGTATAGGGAAGAAGAAAGGTATAATATTATATGGAAGGTTTGAACTAATTTGGGTCATAAGACCACCACATTGTGGGCCATCGAGTCTTTTCACCTGATAATTTGTTATAAAAAACGATATGTAGAGAACAAACAAGATTCTTGGATTAGGATTATATCAGGACTGATTTCCTGGATTCATTATATCAATTCATATTTTTTAAGAACACTACGACAATTCCATTGCAAAATTATCATTAGAAAAGTCGGGGATTAGGTAAGGGATGTGTCAGGGTATGAGTTAATATGGGGGGGAGTGATGTTGAACCAGAAGGGTAATTTTATCCTGGATACGTTTTAAGAGGTGCAGACATTGAGCATTGGTACTGTCCCCGTTTACCCGGATAGTAGGCTGTCAGATATCCGCCCCCTCAATCGGATTGCCAACAATCAATCGCACCGGCTCAGCTACATCAATGAAAATGGCACTGACAGATACTATCGAGATATGAGCACAGAAGTTAACAGGAAATCATTGTGGAACACACCAAAATAGACGGGGGTTCATACTTACCGTTACTTACCTCTTAAAAATTATCTCGGGGATTGAGTTGACAACAGGATCACTAAAGTCTGTTCACACAATAACCTCCACCATGACATTTAAAAATGAACCAGAACGAAGACGAGAACTTTGAACTGTACACAAGCTTTATTTCAAATAAAGGGTATGATTTTAATAACACAACAAAATACACGTGGCTATCAGTAGCCCATGTCAATCTGACTACGTCCTCCTATAGGACTTGCAAAAATTATCATACAACATGATATAGAACATATTAGCTCCCACGAGCTCCAAATGACGTAATATTCATAACACAATTGGATTGGAAAGGAAGTGAGGACGAGACATATATAGAGCATTTGGTTTCCTTTTAATAAACATGACAATTCTATTTATAGTCGCAAGGCCAGAGTGTGGACGACCTCACCCGCTGATAACCAGTTGTTGGGACAGCTGCGAGCTACCCTCCAACCTGTCGCATACTGGTCAAATGGACTCCCTTCTCACATGCTACGTTACGTAAGAATACAGCTCTTTCTCTCAAGCTTTAAATGTCTGCACGACAACTCAAATATATATTTACGCAATTCTTTCAAATACTTTACTCACATCCTACTGGATCATTATGATAATTCCTTAAACTTGTTAAGTTCTCATCCAAATGTTTAATAAGCTCTTAAATGTTTATAACAAAATCACATAAATTATTTATAACAATTAGAGATTGTTTATAATATTTGTCCAAGACAATAAAAATATTTTTTAAACACGCCTTTAACATCACTTTCGTTCCACATTATTTTCAAAAATATTTACAGCAATTATTTACAATATTAACATTTAAATTGTTTAAATTATTAATTTAAGAAATACATTAACCACATGTTCATCCGGTTGGTAATTTTCATAATCGTGTCTATATAATCGACCAATGAAGGTTAGTTATACATATTTATGTCACAATCTGTTTTAATAAAGGTTTTAATAATTATTTGTGACGGTAATCTTCATTCAAAATCTTATCTCAAATTCTTTCAAAACTCGTGTTAATTATAGCAGTAAATTCACTTGATTAATTTTCAACGAACTATGACAATCTTACTCCAGCGGAAAATACTTCGCTAACAAGTTAATGCACAAACTGCATTAAAAATTAGGCCGAAAATTCATCATATATTAATCTATATGGCATCAAAAACTTCCACAGAACTTACAAAAACTTCCACAAATAATTATTTAACATTAATTCCTGTGGGAACCTCCTTCATATTCAAGGGCATTATACATCAGCGACTTTCAACATCTGCGCTGCACTAGCGATTATACATTCATAGTTCCACTTAAAAATTCTTATAATCATTAATTGTTTCAAAACTGTTTTCATTTAACCTTCGTGGATTTCATTCATGAACCGAAATGAAGCGAAAATCTGCCAATCACAAACAAATTTAATAGTGAATACGCTTATATACGCCTGTCTGGTCTATCAAAATTTAAGATTAACATCTTAAAAGAATTGTAGTATAAAAATACTATCATCAAATAAAGTGCGACTAAAATTGCAAAGTAGTCGAATAGAATCCAATTAGACTGGGGAATGCAAACATCGTTATATAAATCTCTAATTGAGAAAAACTCCTAACAAAAGTTCTTGACTTTAATGCATTCAATAATTCATTATTAAAGTTAATCTTTCACAAAAGTGTCTATGATGCAATGATCATTCATAACTGACGATAAATGTCTGTGTTGCAATCAATTCAAATAACGACTAGTATTTCCAAGATCGTCGACAACGTAAGAGATTTTAACGCTCTAAAATCATTTAAATGTTCTTCCTTCTTGATGATGACAGAAAATTGGTCAAAGTAATTAAACTGGGGTAGAATTACTTTAATAAAGTGACACGCTGTCTGAATTTAAATCTGCCATAAAAATCATTAACTTACAGTCAAATCGTGACTACAAAAATATTAATTACTGAAAAATCTAAATATCAGTCTCAACTGATCCAAAATCGTTTAACTATGCCCATGACATAACAATGTCTTAATAAATCGTCGAAAAAGGCATAACTCATCAAGGTGTACTGAGAATAGGAATCTCAAACAAGAAAATAGGGCAAAATACATGAGGACAAAAATATGGGAAAAATAGTTGCTCAAATATCATTAAGAAACTCAAATACAATAAACGTTCACGACTACCTTATCTGCCGATTGACGTTCCAGAGGAAAATTCCCCAAAGAAGACTGCTGATGGATCCATTTCACCAAGTTAAAGCTGAGCTCCATCCTCGAAATAGGAAATAGCACCCTCGGAGAATCGAACTGCTTCCTTCTCCGGAAATCGCGCTGCTCCTCGAAGACGAATAGACATCCTTCCGGCAATAATCTTCTTTGTGAGTCGGGATAACCCTGACCTCTCTTGAAAAAAAATCCCTGAAGTTCCAGTAGACAATCGCCATGAAGTTTTTGTAGAAATTTCCGAAGAAATATTCATATTCAATGAGTATGAAATAGATTCCATTGCTGTTCGATAGTATTCAGCCTTTAATCAAGAAACATGGGTGTAGATGGTATTCACCACATGTTCGCTTGTGTGGAAAAGCAATTAGCGAAGTTCCATGTTGCTATCTTACTCCGTTGAAATATGTCCCAATCGCATTAAGTCCTTTAGCCTTCCATCTGCTCTTCGGTTATAGTAATAGAAGAACAAACTGCCGTATTCAATTGCTCCATTATACTGTAGTGTTGTGTAACAAAAGCAATCTGAAGTCTCCCTATTTCACTAGCGGCGTCAGCCGTGGCGTTGATTCTGGCGATACAATAGTGCTTCTCATGTGGCGAGATAATCACTTTTGTCAGTCGTGTAAAACTGCTAATATCTTTCAAACTAATTACTCGAAATTATTCAGCTTTTCTATATTACTTCATGTAGCACTGCACAATCGAATTAGCTTATCGGCGACCGCTAACTGTTCAAAGCTAAACTTGTAGATGCATTCTAAGGTGCGTTTTAACTTCACCTAGTTTGACTTGAATCTCGTATAATGCAGTGGCTTCACCACGCGTTATAAAGACGACTCTTTTCACACTTTTCACTTCGACGTCTCACCAAAATGACTGTATAAGAAAAGAACTTTCACAATTAGACTTCGATGATCTGAGAATGAGATCGGAGAATGATCGGAGAATGAGACTCCTCTCTTCTGCGCAAGGCCTTTTATGAACTTCCTAAGGGGCGTATCCATCCCTTCCAGAGCGTGATACTGCGTCATCGCTAAAAGTTCCAACTTCGTTAATACATGACGGATTTTCAAAATTCAAAAACTGAAAATAAATTTCACCAAAATTCCAAATCAATGCCTCTACTGCAAATGGATTTCCACAATTCTGCATTCCAAAAGTAATAAAAATACCATAGTTTCAGCAATCTCCGTTTCCATTAAACTATCGTTCATTGGTTCAAGCCTCCCCTCCAGTAGCATAATTTCTTCCTCAGCAGAATTCCTCGTTTCCTGCGACTGCGTCGTAAATCTTGGAACATTCTCGACTAAATGCTGACGTCACTGAGAATCTCAGCTCAAGTAGCTTGCTGGCATAACGTTTGCGTCATCCGTGCTTACGTCATGACTACCCACGTCATAACTATGATAGCCATAACTCTCCCTATATTTTCCAATATAGCCACCGTGGTCTCTATATAATTCAATTACGGGGGCATTCTCCTCTCACCACGTTTTAAAAACAGTTGCAAATTGTTTTTAAACTCAGTGTTACAAATATCTCAACTCTCTTGAACACGAAATTGAATTATTACTGGCTTACTCTAGGATAGTATCTTTTTAAATTTCCAGCATTGAACTTGCCGTAAACGACATTATTCTCATCATCGTAGAGTTCGTAACAGTTGTTTCCATAAGCGTTCGTAATTCTAAACGGCCCCAGGAACACTAATCCAAATTTGGGGTATATTTTCTTGGTCATATCAGCCTTGACAGGTCTGCGTAATAATACAAGATTTCCAACTTGTAAGGGTGTACCAAAACGTTTTCCAGCTACTCTTTTCAATCGTTTCTCTGCTGCTTTCTGGAGTTGTTCCTTCGCCTTGTCAATCCTCTGCTGCCTTCCTAGGTCGGGATCTCTAGGTATGTGGTTGAAAAGATTATCCCACGGCCTTTCTGGGTTTCTTCCTAGATGAAGTCGCATTGGCACTTCTACTGTGCTCTCCTGCACTGTAGAGTTCAGACATTCCTCAATAAGGGGTACAAATCTCACCCAACCAGAATGATCATTTGGACAGAAAATTCGACAGAATTTCGAAAATTCAGCCATATATCTTTCTGAGGAATTCGATTCTGGGTAACGCACGCTTGAAAATAAGTGCTTAATGCCAAGCCTTTCCATATCCGCTGCATATTCCACGGATGTAAACTGCGTTCCATGATCTGACAGTAGATATTCTGGTTTACCAGCTTTAGGAAATACAGCATTTTCCAGTCTGCTTACTACGTTCCTCGTGTTAGCTTTCTGCATGGGACTCATTGTAACAAATTTTGAGAAAACATCCACGGTCACCAACAGGTACTGGTTACCCTGGTATCCCTTCGGACAGGGGCCAAATATATCCGTCGCCATTAGTTCGTTTGGCTTGGAAGGAATCATAGCCTTCGGTTTTCCCTTTAGTAAAGCAGAAGCATACTTTGCTCTCTGACATTTGTCACAGGATCGAATGACCTTGGCAATGCTGGAACGCATGTTAGTCCAGATAAATCTCTCTTTAAGAGTATTAAGAGTTTTATCTAAACCGGCATGTCCAGTTGCGTGATGAGCTACCCACACTAAATTGACAACAAGTTTAGGTGGCACGACTATTCGGAGTTTTGTATGCGCAGAGTCAGCATACTTGCATACGATGTCTCCACTCAAGACAAAGTGTCGTGAATTTCTCCGTGTAGCTTCATAGTCAACATCCGTATTGTCCATGTAACCCTTGAGGAACCTGTACATTTTCCTTATTGGAGCGTGTCTCTTCTGTGACACACCGATTCGGGCTAACCTCCTAACGGTTTCTTGATCTTCTTGCTCCAATTGTACATGGTGTATCTGCACATTTTTAATAGGGTTACGTGATAGAGCATCAGCCAGTAAGTTATCTTTCCCAGGCTGGTGGACGATAGTGGCGTTAAACTGTTGGGTGAACAAAGCCCAACGTGTCAATCTATCACTTGACATGTCAGTTTGCAACATAAACTGTAGTGCTTTATGGTCAGTAATAATGATGACCTTATGTCCCAGCAGGATTTTCTTCCAGGCTTGCAAAGCTGTCACAAAAGCTAACGCTTCAAGCTCTGTCGTGAAGTAGTTTTCCTCGTGCTTCTTCAACTTCCGACTAGTGAACGCAATGTAGTGCTTGTTGCCTGCCTCGTCTTTCTGGTATAAGACTGCACTAATGCCTATTCTTGATGCATCAGACTCAATATAGAACACCTTCTCAAAGTCTGGGTACTCCAGTTTCACATTATTTCTGAGCCTCTCTTTTGCTTTCTCAAAAGCCTCGTCTGCAGCGGTACTCCATTTCCATCTGTTGTTCTTCTTGAGTAAGTCATACAGAGGAGCCATAATTTCCGAGTATCTTGGACAGTGGCTGCTAATAAATTGGCATGCACCTACAAATTCTCTGACTTGTTTCACCTTAGTTGGCTTTGGAAATCTCGTGATCGCATCTACTTTTTTCATGTTTGGATGATATCCATCTTTATCAATAGTATGCCCCAAGTAATTTATCTCCTTCTTCAAGAATTGACATTTTCCAAAATTCACCTTGATATTGGCCTCCCTTAAATTCTCGAACAACTTTCTCAAGTGCACTAAATGTTCTGCGGCGCTGGGTGAAGATACGATTAAATCGTCAATGTAGCAGATTACATTTTCTTTCACTTCGTCAGTGAGCTTACTATCAAGTGCTCGAATAAGTGCTGGTCCACTGTTAACCATACCAAAAGGCATTCTGGCAAAGACCCATGACGTCTGGTCAAATAGGAATCCAGTGTACTGCATACTATCTTCTTCTAGTTGAACTTGATAAAATGAAGACGTCAAGTCAAGAACGCTGAAACATGCTCTCCCATTGAATTTTCGAAGCAGATCTCTAATCTTGGGTGGTCTGTCATTTTCTGGAAGAATCTTCAAGTTGATGGTCCTGGCATCGAGACAAAGACGTATCTGACCATTACTTTTCTTCACTACTGTGATGGGATTTATATAAGACGACGCCTGTTTTCTAATAATCCCGTCTACCTCCATTTTTCTGATTAACCCTCGTACTTCTTAATAGTATTTCTCAGGAATGGGGTATATTCTCTTCTGGTAAGGGGTTTCATCTGTCAGTCTTAACTTGTACTTATAATCCTTAATCAATCCAGGCTTTTCATCGAAAATATCTTGGAATTCCTTTATCAGATCCTCAAATTCCCCCTGAATTTCTTCAAATCCTTCAGTTTTTCTACTGGGTATTTCTTCTAAATTTTCCACTTCATTAATTATGGTATTCAAAATTTCTTCCAGACTGTTTTTCACGTCCTGTTTTTCTATCTCTTCTGTGATTATGTACCCATCATTAAAGCTAATACTTCTGTTCTTCATGTCAATAATAGCTCCGACCTTCGATATAAAATCGATTCCAAGCACCATATCAAAATTGATCTTGCTCACCACAATGAAGATCTGTTCATAATTCCTTCCATTGATCTCAAAGTTCAATAACACTTGAATCTTGCACTTCACTGCCTTATCTTGGAATATCCCTCTCACTTTGACGGTAGAAACAGGTAGAACTGTCATGTTCTCTCCTCTTAGCAGACTTTGATAACATTCCTCTGAAATGATGGAAATAATTGCACCAGTATCCATCAGGGCTTTGTACTGTTGTCCATCTATCCGTACAGAAATAATAGGTAAGGCACATGGTCTTTCCTCTTTAACAATACCCCTCTCTTCTAGTAAATCTTCATCGGTAACTTCGTATATCTCATTAATTGTAATCAGGTGTGGTGTGGCAATGTATTTACAGGTTCTCACTGACGTTGAGAAATCGGCGTTTTTTTGTGTTACCGACCTCAAAATTCTGCTGGCTCGTAGAAGGCCCAGGATCGATTACAACATCCTGCCTTTTCTTTTGATTGTCGGCTTCTTTATCCCTTAATTCTTTTAAGTATTGCTGGCTTTCCTTCTCTCTTTGCTGATACTGATCGGGTGTCATAACCTGACCTTGAGTATTCTGGTTTCTATTTTGGTTCTGGTTATTCCTATTATAATTTCGGTTATAACCAATATTGTTGTAATATCTGCCTCTTCCATTGTAGTTTCCTCGGTTGTAGTTCCAACCTCTTCTCTGTTGATACGGTCGGTAACCTTGTGATCTGTTATTTCTAAACTGATTATTCCTGTGAGGACCTACATTGTCAGTTTTCTCCTCCTCTGGCTTGTCAGTTTGTTGGACTTGGTCCATATATACCGTATTTATTTCTATAAACTCCTGCCTTTGACCTTTCTGTACTACGTTAGGCATTGGACTTGTGTAGTCTAACCTCCTCAGTAATTCATCCATGCTGGTTAAATCCCTGATGTTGGACGAAATTATTAGTCTCCTCACCTCAACTGGCAGCATACGAGAAATCGCATCAATTAATTGCTCCGTTGACAATGGGGGTTGCAAAAATCTCAAGCGGGACAATTGACTCGTAAAGAAATCAGCGTACCGCGTTGGAAGAGTACCTGAGTATTTTCTTGAATACACCTCCGCTCTTAACGAATTCTGCGCTTCTATGGACCAAAATCGTTTGATTAATGCCTCTGCAAACTCGTCAAAGTTACTGAATGTGTATCTAAATGCGCAAACCATTCGAGGGGTCCTCCAATCAGATATCTCTCTACTATCTTCATCTCTCTCTCTCTGGGAATGTGAGCTTCGATGAAGTAATCTTTGAGGTTCCTTACATATTCGATAGGCGTCAAACTATCAGTGTTACTGAATTTTTGCGGTTTGTCTTCGAAATTCCTGATGACCGTTACGTTCCTCGGATATGAATCCGGATAGTTTTTCCCACTATCTCGATAGTTCCACTCAGGTTCCATATTCCTCTCGTCATCCTCCTCTCTGAATCTGGATATACGTTCTTCAGGAGTCACGTCTCTTTCTTCTGGATCTAGGTTATATCTTCTGGCATAATTCCTATTCAATTCGCAAGCCAAGCCTTCTGTATCCTTGTCAGTGATTTCCGTTAATACTTTCTTGATTATCTCTTCTTTGTAGTTCTCCATCAAACTAGCCTCTCCTAACTTCAAATTTTGCAGTTTACTCGTCGTTTCAATTACATCAGAGACAACTTTATGAATCTGATCCTTTAATGTTTGCACATCCTGATCTAGTTGTGTTCTATCGTCAACTTGTTTTTCGGATAGCGAATTTATCCTGACGCTTAAATCTTTCCTAATCTGTACTACTTCATTGTTAATTTCTATTTGAGTACTGGCAAGTTTTCTTTCAATCCTTTCCTGAATTTGGGTTACATGTTCCCCACTTGACTTATTCCACTCGTCTTTCCATACTGCTACGTTTGCTGTTAACATTTCTGCTATGTCTACTTCGATATCCTCTTTTAATAATCTATTATGGTCTAATACCTGGGTTCTCATGACCTCTACATCATACTTCAAACCTGCTAAAGACGTTGTCGTTCTAACTGACTCATCAACTAATCTAGTCGCTAATGCAGTTATATTACGCGTACAAAGGGTTTTCGAATTTTCTATTTCTTCCCTGACTTTATTTACATCAGTTTGGACTCTAGTGATATCTACGAAAACTGTGTTGACTTCTACCTGTATCTTAGTTATGTCACTTTGCACCTCAGTTATATCCGAATGAATGTTATTAATATCTACCTGAACATTGGACACATCAGTTCTAGCATTTTGAATTTCTTTTTGGACTTCCTCGACCTTGTCTTGGACAGTCGCAACATCATTTTTGACAACAACTACTTCGGCTCTAGCACAAGAAATATCACCTCGGACATTAGCCACATCTAAATTTAACATTGTAAGATCTTTCTGTACCTTAGAAATATCCAATTTAACATCATCAACATTTTTATGCACTAAAGACACATCTTTATGGACATTAGACACGTCTGTACGCATGTCCGTTACAGTATTCTCAATTCCTAGGGTATTAATCTGTAAAAGCGACATATTATCCTCTAAATTAGCAGCACTAGTCTGAATAACCTTCAAACTTTCACCCATGCTAGCTTTAAAATTACTAGCATTCTCCTCCATTCGACTAGTATTCCTAACTTCCATCTCCTTTATACTTTCATTCAGCATCTGCTTCATGCTGTTATTCATGCTTGCTTTCAAGTTAGCAGACATCTCCTCTAACATCATCCTCAAACTTTCATCTGCCATTACAATATTATTCAAAAATAGACTGCTGTAGGGACATACATCAATAGAGCAAAATAACAACATTTGAGCAACACTTTTCACCATATATAAATTTGATCAATTTTCTGTCTTAAATCTAACTTATAACTACCTTATAATTAACTTTCGAAGATACTTCATGTTGAAACAAACTCAAGCACATGTTCAAATTTCCCTGGCTCATTTTAAAATATCCTAACACAAATAATTTACATTTACAATCCAAATAATTTCATTTTATCTTTAATATGACTAAAATGTCATAAGCCGGTCAAATAAAATAAGATCCAAGATCATAGGCGATTTTCCTAAGTTTCCAGCCTATTTAACCTTTCTCAAGTTGTATAAGATCTGATCTTTTCTGAGTGTAATTTTCCTAATACAATACAACATTTAATTCCTGTATAATCACACTCTTAAATTCTACAATTGGCCTAGACATCTAACAAAGAATCAACCTCTTTATTTGAGTCTAATCGAACCCTACGTTTCAGGTTTGTCAATCCTACTAGCGTTCAACCTGGTAATCCAGTTATGTTGAATCGAGCCCCAACGTTTTAGGTGCGCCAATCTTACTGTCCCCGTTTACCCGGATAGTAGGCTGTCAGATATCCGCCCCCTCAATCGGATTGCCACCAATCAATCGCACCGGCTCAGCTACATCAATGAAAATGGCACTGACAGATACTATCGAGATATGAGCACAGAAGTTAACAGGAAATCATTGTGGAACACACCAAAGTAGACGGGGGTTCATACTTACCGTTACTTACCTCTTAAAAATTATCTCGGGGATTGAGTTGACAACAGGATCACTAAAGTCTGTTCACACTAGAACCTCCACCATGACATTTAAAAATGAACCAGAACGAAGACGAGAACTTTGAACTGTACACAAGCTTTATTTCAAATAAAGGGTATGATTTTAATAACACAACAAAATACACGTGGCTATCAGTAGCCCATGTCAATCTGACTACGTCCTCCTATAGGACTTGCAAAAATTATCATACAACATGATATAGAACATATTAGCTCCCACGAGCTCCAAATGACGTAATATTCATAACACAATTGGATTGGAAAGGAAGTGAGGACGAGACATATATAGAGCATTTGGTTTCCTTTTAATAAACATGACAATTCTATTTATAGTCGCAAGGCCAGAGTGTGGACGACCTCACCCGCTGATAACCAGTTGTTGGGACAGCTGCGAGCTACCCTCCAACCTGTCGCATACTGGTCAAATGGACTCCCTTCTCACATGCTACGTTACGTAAGAATACAGCTCTTTCTCTCAAGCTTTAAATGTCTGCACGACAACTCAAATATATATTTACGCAATTCTTTCAAATACTTTACTCACATCCTACTGGATCATTATGATAATTCCTTAAACTTGTTAAGTTCTCATCCAAATGTTTAATAAGCTCTTAAATGTTTATAACAAAATCACATAAATTATTTATAACAATTAGAGATTGTTTATAATATTTGTCCAAGACAACAAAAATATTTTTTAAACACGCCTTTAACATCACTTTCGTTCCACATTATTTTCAAAAATATTTACAGCAATTATTTACAATATTAACATTTAAATTGTTTAAATTATTAATTTAAGAAATACATTAACCACATGTTCATCCGGTTGGTAATTTTCATAATCGTGTCTATATAATCGACCAATGAAGGTTAGTTATACATATTTATGTCACAATCTGTTTTAATAAAGGTTTTAATAATTATTTGTGACGGTAATCTTCATTCAAAATCTTATCTCAAATTCTTTCAAAACTCGTGTTAATTATAACAGTAAATTCACTTGATTAATTTTCAACGAACTATGACAATCTTACTCCAGCGGAAAATACTTCGCTAACAAGTTAATGCACAAACTGCATTAAAAATTAGGCCGAAAATTCATCATATATTAATCTATATGGCATCAAAAACTTCCACAGAACTTACAAAAACTTCCACAAATAATTCTTTAACATTAATTCCTGTGGGAACCTCCTTCATATTCAAGGGCATTATACATCAGCGACTTTCAACATCTGCGCTGCACTAGCGATTATACATTCATAGTTCCACTTAAAAATTCTTATAATCATTAATTGTTTCAAAACTGTTTTCATTTAACCTTCGTGGATATCATTCATGAACCGAAATGAAGCGAAAATCTGCCAATCACAAACAAATTTAATAGTTAATACGCTTATATACGCCTGTCTGGTCTATCAAAATTTAAGATTAACATCTTAAAAGAATTGTAGTATAAAAATACTATCATCAAATAAAGTGCGACTAAAATTGCAAAGTAGTCGAATAGAATCCAATTAGACTGGGGAATGCAAACATCGTTATATAAATCTCTAATTGAGAAAAACTCCTAACAAAAGTTCTTGACTTTAATGCATTCAATAATTCATTATTAAAGTTAATCTTTCACAAAAGTGTCTATGATGCAATGATCATTCATAACTGACGATAAATGTCTGTGTTGCAATCAATTCAAATAACGACTAGTATTTCCAAGATCGTCGACAACGTAAGAGATTTTAACGCTCTAAAATCATTTAAATGTTCTTCCTTCTTGATGATGACAGAAAATTGGTCAAAGTAATTAAACTGGGGTAGAATTACTTTAATAAAGTGACACGCTGTCTGAATTTAAATCTGCCATAAAAATCATTAACTTACAGTCAAATCGTGACTACAAAAATATTAATTACTGAAAAATTTAAATATCAGTCTCAACTGATCCAAAATCGTTTAACTATGCCCATGACATAACAATGTCTTAATAAATCGTCGAAAAAGGCATAACTCATCAAGGTGTACTGAGAATAGGAATCTCAAACAAGAAAATAGGGCAAAATACATGAGGACAAAAATATGGGAAAAATAGTTGCTCAAATATCATTAAGAAACTCAAATACAATAAACGTTCACGACTACCTTATCTGCCGATTGACGTTCCAGAGGAAAATTCCCCAAAGAAGACTGCTGATGGATCCATTTCACCAAGTTAAAGCTGAGTTCCATCCTCGAAATAGGAAATAGCACCCTCGGAGAATCGAACTGCTTCCTTCTCCGGAAATCGCGTTGCTCCTCGAAGACGAATAGACATCATTCCGGCAATAATCTTCTTTGTGAGTCGGGATAACCCTGACCTCTCTTGAAAAAAAATCCCTGAAGTTCCAGTAGACAATCGCCATGAAGTTTTTGTAGAAATTTCCGAAGAAATATTCATATTCAATGAGTATGAAATAGATTCCATTGCTGTTCGATAGTATTCAGCCTTTAATCACGAAACATGGGTGTAGATGGTATTCACCACATGTTCGCTTGTGTGGAAAAGCAATTAGCGAAGTTCCATGTTGCTATCTTACTCCGTTGAAATATGTCCCAATCGCATTAAGTCCTTTAGCCTTCCATCTGCTCTTCGGTTATAGTAATAGAAGAACAAACTGCCGTATTCAATTGCTCCATTATACTGTAGTGTTGTGTAACAAAAGCAATCTGAAGTCTCCCTATTTCACTAGCAGCGTCAGCCGTGGCGTTGATTCTGGCGATACAATAGTGCTTCTCATGTGGCGAGATAATCACTTTTGTCAGTCGTGTAAAACTGCTAATATCTTTCAAACTAATTACTCGAAATTATTCAGCTTTTCTATATTACTTCATGTAGCACTGCACAATCGAATTAGCTTATCGGCGACCGCTAACTGTTCAAAGCTAAACTTGTAGATGCATTCTAAGGTGCGTTTTAACTTCACCTAGTTTGACTTGAATCTCGTATAATGCAGTGGCTTCACCACGCGTTATAAAGACGACTCTTTTCACACTTTTCACTTCGACGTCTCACCAAAATGACTGTATAAGAAAAGAACTTTCACAATTAGACTTCGATGATCTGAGAATGAGATCGGAGAATGATCGGAGAATGATACTCCTCTCTTCTGCGCAAGGCCTTTTATGAACTTCCTAAAGGGCGTATCCATCCCTTCCAGAGCGTGATACTGCGTCATCGCTAAAAGTTCCAACTTCGTTAATACATGACGGATTTTCAAAATTCAAAAACTGAAAATAAATTTCACCAAAATTCCAAATCAATGCCTCTACTGCAAATGGATTTCCACAATTCTGCATTCCAAAAGTAATAAAAATACCATAGTTTCAGCAATCTCCGTTTCCTTTAAACTATCGTTCATTGGTTCAAGCCTCCCCTCCAATAGCATAATTTCTTCCTCAGCAGAATTCCTCGTTTCCTGCGACTGCGTCGTAAATCTTGGAACATTCTCGACTAAATGCTGACGTCACTGAGAATCTCAGCTCAAGTAGCTTGCTGGCATAACGTTTGCGTCATCCGTGCTTACGTCATGACTACCCACGTCATAACTATGATAGCCATAACTCTCCCTATATTTTCCAATATAGCCACCGTGGTCTCTATATAATTCAATTACGGGGGCAGTACCAAGGAGTTCCATTAAGATCGAGAAATCTTGTGTGATATTACTAGGTACACCCGAGGTGAATGGCGCTGAGGAGGAGGTTGAAAGGGGCTTTGGTGAGGATTTTAATACTGGGGTTGTTGGTTGTGAAGAGGAAGAAGAAGGTTGATGATGCCCAAAGGGGTTAATAAAACTCGTGTTGGGCTAATTAAGACCGAAAGTTTTTTTTCTTTTTCTTTTCGTAACAAGACGGGGGGGGGGGGGGGGAGGCCACAGTGGTCGAAGAAAGTGGAGGGAATTGTTGAAGGATATTAGGCGGTTGAAAGGGGTTAGAAGGGGATGATTGAACGACTTTGTGATATGACCGCTTTCGACACACATTTGTTTCTTGATCGCAATCTGGCGTTGGTGATAACTACAGCGTGGAGAGCCACTTGGGTAGTTTTCTAAACAATGAACACAAACGGAAGGGGTTAGTGTACACTCTGTAGTAAGATGACCCTGGGCACATTTTCCACAACGGGGGGCACGAGCTCGACAATTTAAATCCATATAGCCTATTCATACCTCTGACATCGTTGACAAACTATGAGGTTGACCTATAAATGCTTGTACTACTAAGAGGACACTTAAGATGCCAACATGACTCTGTAGTTTTTGGGTTTCGAACGTAATTTTTACAGTGCTTGTGGGAAGATATTCTGCTTTGCCGTCCGTGATTTTTTTGCGTTTCATTCTTTGTATCTTAATTACGGGGACAGGGTATTCAAGATACTGTTTGATCTCTTCTAAGGTGAGGGAAAGGACCACACCCCGAATGACACCCATTCGATAAATATTGGATGATGGAATATAAGCCTTGAGGCTTTATTCAGCAAGTAAGGGATGCTGTAGGAAAGCATTACCCTCTTGGGCAGTGTTAAAGGTGGCCTGAATTTTATTGCGACCCCTTCTTTGGATAGATTTAGGGTACCTCCGATATGACGCTCGTAAAAGAGACGTCCTAAACCCTTAAGGTGTAAATTACCCAGTGGCGTAGCCAAGGGGGGGGTTAGGGGGGTCAGAACACCCCATTGGAAAATCGGCAGGTTGTGATTTGTGCCTGTGGTGATGTACTGTTGTCGCCTTTCGGTCCGGGTCCCCATTTGTGGCTACACACGTCTTCATGACAACGTATAACCACATTCTACCTACAGATCGCGAAGCTTGGCTCATATTTTTCTACCGCCAGACAATAATGCTCTCATGCAGCAGCAAGAATGTGCCGACTGCGCTATGTTGGTGTATGTTATTGTAGCTGGATTTACTGTATGTGAGCATTGTGAAAAGGTTAGCCTATATCTTTCATTTAACTTGTGCTCTACAAGAGGAGATGTGTAGTTCAATAAACAGATCTAATATTAGAAGCAATATTTCAGTGTTGCTAAGTAACCTATATGATCGCTTTTCAGTCGGTCAACACGATTGTATGGTACCCAATTAGATTAGGTGGCAGTGGCAATGTATCTCCTAATGCCTGAAATAAAAATACATGAATCGTTTATACACTTAATAAAACACTTCTCACATAAAGGGGAGGGGGTTGTATGAGAAGCGTTTTTTTATTTTTATTTTTTATCGTATGGCTTTCAGTGCCGGGAGTGTCCGAGGACATGTTCGGCTCGCCTGAGTCTGTAGCTGCTTCCAGCGGACACCCTAAAGGGTGAGCCACAAGTTCCGTTCAATTTCAAGTAGTTCTAACTTTCGCCACCAGATATCAATGATACGTTGGAACTTTGATAGAGCGTTCTGACGAAATCTAACCTAACAATTTTGCTTTACACAAGTTTAGTCTGTGAAAGGATCTTTTACATGCCATAAATCTATGACATGGGACCGCCGGCTTTACTTCCCCTCCGAAGGAAGGCATACTGAAATAATTATTGTATTATGAATTACACAGGGAAATTAATTGTTACTCCTCGCCCAATCTAATTGGATGTATTCGTGTTGACCGAATGGGAAGTCAGACTGTTCAAATAGCAAGACGACACCTGAGTTTCCAAAGTACCCTAAAAGGTAAGATTTGATCTATGGATTTTAGGCTAGTATTATAAAGCTTTTCAAGGGGAGCGTGATGGTGCAGTGGCTTAGCTGCTCGTCAATCATCCGGACGGCCGGAGTTCCAATCCCGGTGACAGTGGGGTGGAATTTTCACCTGAAAAATTACGTAACGTCAGGAAGGGCATCCGGTCTTAAATCCCCGGCCAAAACCAAAATGAGCCTGACTGGCTCCGGTGACCCCAATTAATTGGGATACGCAGTAGAAAGTATTATAAAGCTTTACAATCAAACAACGGAACTAGGTCTTTAACTGGTTATAAATCAATAATAATGTTATTGGTTTAGGTCCCTTTTAACTACTGTGGCTTTTAGAGACACCGGGGTGCCTGAATTTTGCCCTGATGGGGAACTTAAACGTGCCAGTAAATCTACAGACACGGTTCCCTCGCATTTATGCACCCTTAAATGCCAGCTGACTGCGCCAGGATTAGATCCTCCAACCATGGGGACAGCAGGCGAGAACGTAACCGCTGAGCCGCGGAGCTAGTCGGTTATAAATCAGAAGCATGTCTCGGTAGGATATCTATGCATGGTTTTGGTGCCGTAGTCGGTAGCATGCTGAACTGCTATGCCCAAGTTCGCGAGTTCAAACCCAGTCGAAGTCGTCGGGCCCATGTCATAGATTTATGGCACGTTAAAGAACTTACAACTACAATTGGTAGTGTGTAACCAAAATGTGTAGCCTGTTGGGTTAGACACGCTCTATCAAGTTCAAACGTACGCCGTTGGGTTTTAGTGACAGTGGCGTCTGGTAGCTTAATTTGGACCTACTTGACATTGAAATTGGGGAACCAACGGGAGTCATGTGAAATGCCCTGCTATGGCCATTGGCTGCAAATCAAATATAGGCCAAAATATCTATGCATTTTTAAAATTAAGACATACGGTAGGCTAAGTAAACGTAAAAGATGTCATCTCAAACGCGTGCCGACATTTTAATTTTCAGATATAGAAAATGGATTTTCAATAGTCAGAGAGCTGATTTAATGAATCAAGATTATGTACAATATTATAAACTTATTCTCGAATCCTTTGAAAGCAAGCCAATTTATGTTGTCAGGATAATGCTCACAAACTTAGATGTGGTACACTGTTTGTTAATTCTCTTATGAAATATCTGGTCGCCCACATGGCTGCTGTGAAGGCACGATACACAATTGTTATTGCTGATATTTTGTAAAATTGGCATTGTATTAATTTGTCAAATTCGGGAATGAAAGGTTTCAAACCCACAGAAAAAATACGAAGCACCTACAATTGAGCCATTTAAGACCTTAAGAACTTTTTACACAAATCACACTGGTATTTTTTACTAATTAACTATAATGTTAATGGAATCACTAGCTTTTGATATGGTTAAGAATTTAATATTATATTATACCCATACTATCAACCCGCCCTGGCTTCGCCTGGTATCTTAAAGGAGTCACTCAGCGTAAGCTTAAAAGGCGCACGGACGGTAGGTCTCAGACGCAATTCAGAAAATCCAAGGTGAACAGCGAAACTCCAAACAATTTTAGTCTACTCTTCTCTGAAGTCTTAACTCGACTCGACAGTTAATGCTGGCCGAAGCTGGGGTGATGGGCTCGCTCGCTAGCTCGTAAACTCGCTCCGAAGCTAGTAATTTAAATTTCCACTGAATGGAGATTGTTGTAAGAAATGTAAAATCACTTATACTGTAGTTGGCGATGTATTACAGATAAAGATATGCTGTCGCGGACTTCTTTGTAGAACTTTTCATGCTGACCAATTCTTACACTCATAGTATATGGATATTTTTAATGGTTTACCAAGCGTAAGCTTAAAAGGACTCCCTCGAGAAATTCTTTGCTGAATGGTGAAAACCGCATCAAAACCCATTCAGTGGATTTAGAGATTATCCATTACATCCAGGAACCGTGGACATGGTTTTATGTAGAGATACCCGCGACTATCATTAACACAAATACATGGACTATGAATTCTACGTAAGACTCATTAAATACGTCATACTACCTAGGGAAACTTACAGAGGACTGAACTAATAAAAACAGAGCATTCTTTTTATGTTTCTATGAATTAAAAGTGTACAGTATATCAACATTGAGGCTTTTTTCTGCAGTAGTTGGTGACTTAACGTGACATGTTTGCAATGGAAATAAACACTCAGGTGAGTTAAAATTCAAAAAACCCTTGCAAAAGTGAAATCATCTGTTCCGCGAATAACGTGTTCAATGCAAGCTGGCCGCCGCGAGCGCTAGTGTCTCTTCACCTACAAAGAGGATGCAATTTCGTAGTGCAGCGAGCTTCGCGACTGTGTATTTAGACTGTGGTAATACAACTCCGTCCTCCCAGGGTTGCCAATCTAACTTTTCCCTAGCGAAGTAAACTATAGCTTATTTCAAACTGAGGCTAGCGCCAAATAATTTTGAATCCCACACAGCGGGACAATATTAGCTTTTTTTTTTTCCTTTTCTTGGCGGGAGAGAAGTTATTTGTAAATTAATCTAGTTTTTATTAAAAGTAACGCGCTTTAGTAAAGACTTAGAAAATTCTATGGGTACATTAACATTAATTTTGGGATCATTATTAACATCTTGAGCATGAGATAACCGTCAGCCGAGTTGATTCATATTACGTAAATATAATTATGTCCAGCAATTCACCGAATTACGGTTATCTCCCAGTTACGAATGAGTGAAATTTGTCGCCTGAGTAGTGTAAACAATTAAACCTTTTTCCGGCTTCATGTAGCATTTGTAAGGTAAGAAGGACCTTGGTAGGTGACAAAAATCTTCCAAAATGATAGGCTACTTTAGGTATTCATGGCTAATTGCAATATAAAGCACAGGATTTGGTGGAAAAACTGAATAAACATAAAAATGAGTACCGGTATTGGATTACTCATAAATCAACATGATACATCGTGAGAGGGCATGCCACTTTTGCTGAGACCTCTGTAGATAATTTCTCTTGTTGAGAGACACGCAGTCTTCATGTTGGTAGCACAGTTACATTTGAGTTTATTTTGTTCCTGTCAGGGGAACAAGAATGTCTAGATTTACCATTGAGGAGAAACATTTTAGTCAAATATTAACTTAATTTTTAAAAGAACTGATTTGTTTTTGTCCTTTGAGCATATTGTATTACTCGAAAAATTCGGGATCAAAATACATGAAACTCTTATTGTGTAATAATATCTCATAGAGAATTGGAAATACTTGTAGAGTTGTTGTTAATTCATTTGAGGGGCTTGAGACACCTTGGTCATCAGCCCCGTGTAGTTAGGAGTTTCTTGAAGCTGTCTGGCAACCTGTATTCCTGTGATGATTGTAGTTGTGTGTGTAAATGTATCTGGGACACGGAAGGAATAGACGCTCCGGGACTTGAGCAAGGCCCTATCCCGGCAATTTCCTGTAGGGAGTGTGGCAAACCCCGGGGAAAAATACACTCAGGCTAACCGCTGTGAGCACCGGGATTCGAACCTACGATATCCGTACTTACCTCAGCTGCCTTCGCGACCATGGTGCACGTTTGAAGAGCGCAGCTACGCCGCGGGCCGAAATGCTTGTAGAATTTGGCTTGAGTACTTATAACCCCCCCATTGGTCGATCCTGGCTACGCTACTGAAATTACCTAACCGTGCACTATCATATGATTCATCCTGAATATGATAAGGACCGGTATGTAGCCTAGGATATAGTTTATGGGTAGTATCATTACTTTAAGATTCGTACCATGAGAAAATGTGTCTGATGGGGAAACCAAGGTCAGTGACGTGTCTGATACCTTAGACGTGAAATGTAGAGGAGCGTCCAAGAGAACAATTTCAGTGGTGATAGGTTCTGGGGGGCCATCCGAAGGACGTGTGTGACGACTCCCCACACTACCCTGCTCCATTGGAAAATACGAATCACTCACAAGGTACTCACCTCAAGTAGAACTAAACCGTAGGGACAAATGTAAACTTATACAAAGATATTACTGAGAAATGAATACTCCCAAACACTAGTATCAGAAAACAGTGCACGAAACGTTCCGTGTGAGTGCCACTACCGAACTGATGTTAATTAGGCTAAATAAAAGTGAACTGAGGTGGCTGGACAGGTATTGCAAATCGGCACTATATACAGTAGTTGCATACGTTACAAAATACTTCCTGATGTTACTAAACACCCAGTTCAAACTAGATACATTATGGTCTCTCACTAGAGGGTAGCTTGTATATTGTCGTCTTAAGGCCGTTCTAGTTACACAATCATACCTCGGTATCTTCTACATATAAATATTGTAAATTGAATGTTACTTTTCTGTACTGGACACTTGCGTATTTACTCCGCTGTAAAACAGTTATTGTAACACAGATTTGTCATTTCCCCACAGAAAATTACAATTCTTCTAATGTTGACGTGTTACTTAAGTACGATATATATACTGTATATTTTTTAAATCTTACACTTATTAAAATGCGCAGTCATTGAAACGCTAGGAGTAAATAATTCAGTGATATTCTTTTATTCCTTGTGCACAGAGGCGTTGTCCGTCGATAACCTCAAAACGTGCAATGGATGATTTGGAGATGTATGGCTTATTTTTGTTGTTAGTAACTGGTACCATGTACTTAAGATTAAAAAGGTACGGATTGCGAAGGTTCTGGCGACATCCTACGCTAGTAGCCGAACAGGGAGAATTCAACACCCTTTTCAAATGCTATAAAGCAACGAGTGACGACAAATTTTTTAGGTACGGTACACCAGGATGGAAGTATGGCAATTCGAAGAACTTCTTCCAATGGTGAAACCTAAATTGTTGAAGCGCTCTATGAGATTACCAGTGTCTCCTGAAGAACGATTGGCCATGACCGTACGGTAGGAAATAATTTGGCTATTAAGTTTTTGGATTCCAACCTATTTGTAATGAAAGTCCACTTTTATTTTAAATGTTTGTGGGGCAGATGCCGTCGCTGTTTCGCCCTTCAAACAATCAAAATAAAATAATAATTAATCTTTGTTTCTAAGGTTTTTTCTTTTTCTTTCTTTAGGTTCCTAGCTCAAAGGCAGTTGGCATGGAGTGTCAACTGTACAAAGTATTGTCAAGGAAACCTGTGATGCTATATGGGGCATTCTGTCACCAATATACTTGAAAGAGCCAGATCAGGCATGTTGGAGAAAGATAGCCCAAGAGTTTTGGGATATTTGGAATTTTCCCAACTGTATTGGGGCATTGGATGGTAATCACATTGACCTAGTTGCTCCACCTGCATCTGGGTCATTGGCTTACAATTACCATCAGCGCTACAGCACTACATTGATGGCAATGTGTGATGCCAAGTATCGCTTTACCTACGTAGACATAGGAGCATTCGGTGAGTTTGGATGCTTTCAATATGTGATATTTTCCACATAAAAGATGACAAAACAGACTTACACTTTATTTATTGTATGTTTTAAGTTCTCAGAATGACTCTAGTGTATTCACTGAATCGCTGTTTGGACAACTTCTGATGCGTGGTACGTTGGACCTGCCTGAAGCATGTCCTTTGCCCTACACGCAGGGTCAAAGGTTTCCATTGTGGTTGGTGGCAGACGAAACATTCCCACTCTCAGAACACATCGTGAGGCCCTACCCTGGAAGGAGATTGGATGAAGCCCAACTTGCCTTCAATTACAGGCTGTCTCGGGCTCGGCGATGCATTGAAAATGCCTTAGGCATTTTGGTTGGGAGGTGGCGCCTATTCAGAAGTAGGATCCAGGCTCGCCCAAACAATGTGGACAGCTTATTGAAGGCAGCAATCTGCCTTCACAATTTTATAATTACATCCGGGCTCAGTGGAACATCGCACTATTGCCCTCTGCATTATGTTGATAGGGAGGACAGTGGGGGACAGATAGTGGAAGGAGGTTGGCATGCGGATGCCCAGGTGAATGATGGCCATCCATTACTTTTGGAATTGGGGAGAATCGGAAGAAACTATCCTGGCGTTCAAGCTGTGCGCATGAGGAATGCTTTGTCAGCATATTTCAGCTCTGAGGAAGGTGGAGTGGACTGGCAACAACATCACATTTATGCTGGATACCAATGTAAGTACCGGTAGAGCCTCAGTTAAATTTATATGCATTTATTGCTTTCAAATTACGGTACATTTTTTTTAAGGCACTTTTCTTAATTAATTCTGGGTGACCAAATCCGGGCTTATTATTGAAAATATATGATTTTCATACCTTTCTGGGAGTCATTAGGAAATGAAATTACTGTCAATTATCACTGCTACGCCGGAAATATTTGTTATATCACATAAATGTTTTTATTTCTTGCTCATTCAATGACGGCAGCCATGTTTCCGAGGCTGTTACTCAGGCTCACACATTGACATTTCACTGTTGCCAACATGTGGGATACAAAGTACACCACTCGAGACACGTAATATTGTAATTATGTGGAAAAGCATTAATTGTCCTGGATAAAAATTATTGATGTGTGACTTACCCCCCACTGTGCATGACAATACCCAGGGATGTATATATTAGCTGCTACCTAGCGATTATTATTCTAGGCAAAAACCATGGGTCTGGATGAAAATTATATATGCATTTTTGGGTAATTTCAGTCTTAGCGAATGGGAATAAGTTGCACTTCCCAGTTATGGCCATTTATTACACCACCTATACAACAGCAACACGCCTATAACGACATACAATATAACGTCACTTTTCCACATAGTTTCCAAGAGACTCCAAACATATCTGCGAACGCACACCCAACTTGTCGATGCCGGATGCATAGAAAGTTCCTCCAGCGTTCTGCAACCACACGGAGACAGCGGCCTTCACCTCCTCATCGGTCTAGAAACGTCGACCACCGAGCTCCGTTTTGACCTTACCGAACAGATGAAAGTCACATGGCGCTAGTTCAGGACTGTAGCATGGATGTTGCCAGACCTCCCACTTGAAACGCTACAGCAGTTTGCTCGTTTGGCAGGCCTTGTGAGAGGTGTTGCGTTATCGTGCAACAAAATCACACCGGCACTCAATTTCCCCCGGGGATTCTCTTTAATCGCTTTACGCAACCGATGCAACTTTTGACAATACGACGCCGCGTTGATCGTCGTTCCTTTTGGCATGAATTCCACGTGCAGCAAACCCTCGATGTCAAAGAACACTGTCGCCATAACCTTACCGGCTGAAGGTTGAACCTTGGCCTTCTTTCGTTGTGGTGATGAGGGGTGCACCCATTCCATTGATGTTCTCTTTGTTTCGGGGGTGAAGTGGTGGACCCACGTTTCATCGCTGTGACGATTCGCCGCAGAAACCCGTTGCCGTCTGTGGCATAGCGTTGCAAAAATGCCAGGGAGGATTGGAAACATTGTCTTTTGTGATCATCGGTGAGAGCATTGGCTTAGCTGGCTAAAGCGCAGCATTAGGTCATGGGGCCAAGCTCTCTGCTGACTCGGTAGACGCGTGGGTTCGAGCCCCACCGTCGGCCGTCCTTGAAATGGTTTTCCGTGGTTTCCCATTTTCAACACCAGGCAAATGCTGGGACGGTACCTTCTGATAGGCCACGGCCGATTCCTTCCACATCCTTGCCCTGTTTCATTCATCCTCATCCATTCCATCTCTCATTCCGACGCGCAGGTCGCCCACGGGCGTCGAATAGAAAGACCTGCACTCGGCCTCTCAGGAGACCACACGACATAAATAAATAAAATCGGTGAGAAGACGTGGGACCCATCTTTGACACAGCTTATGATATCCAAGGTACTCGTGAACAATGGAGAACACACTGCCATACGACATGTTCAGCCGCGTCACGATTTCTCTCAGTTGAATGTGCCGGTTCTGTCTTATGATCGCATTCGCTCTGTTGACATTTGCACGGGTCCTGGACGTTGCGGGCCTGCCCTCGCGATATTCATCCGTGTGTCCGGCTTCGAATTGCTGACACCACTTTACGATCCCTTGCCAGGAAATGGCCCGCACCCCATACACAGCACTAATTTCGCAATGAATGTCCGTGCAATTTTTCCTTTTCGTCCATAGGAATCGGATTGTCGCACGCACCTCATGTTTGGAGTGAACGTCCAGTCGACGCGCCATTGCATTTGGCCGCTATTCACACCATGCAAGACGAGACACCACAGCGACCTGCCTAACAGACGTGTGGGCAGTGTCTGTCCCTTTCTCCGCTCTGCCTGTGTTTGCGACACACAGCGCGCTACTGCAGCGCGTTAGTGCAACTAACCTTTTGATCCACCTTCGTAGATCATACATTATTTTAAAATAATGAGAATTGGAACTCTGAATGTTGGATCTATGACTGGGAAAGGGAGGGAGGTTGTGGACCTAATGATGAGAAGAAGAATTGGAATTCTATGTGTCCAAGAAACTAGGTGAAAGGGTAATAAAGCAAGAGAGCTTGGAAGTGGCTTTAAATTGTTGTACAGTGGAGCAAACAGAGCGGGAAGAAATGGTGTTGGAATTATCCTGGCTAACGATTTGATCCCCTCTCTAGTTAGTGTAAACAGTAGACGTGATCGCTTGATGAGTGTGAAACTGTGTCTTGGGGAAGAGTTTACCATTGTAAGTGCCTATTCTCCTCAAGTTGGCTATGAGGAGGAAGAAAAAGTTGTTTCTTGCAGGGACCTGGAGCAGGAACTTTCTAGTATATCAGCAGATGAAAGGGTATTTCTGGGTGGAGATCTAAATGGACACGTTGGCACCAGTGTGGAAGGGGAAGTAGTGAGGAGAGTGCATGGAGGTTGGGGATTTGATACGAGAAATGAGGAGGGTGAGGGAGTACTAAGTTTTGCCTTGGCATTAGATCTAGCAATATGTAACACCTTCTTCAAGAAAAAGGAAAGGCATATGGTGACCTACAAAAGTGGAGGAAGAGAGAGCCAAATAGATTTCCTTTTGTGCAGAAGAATGCATTTGAAGGAGGTTAAGAATTGTAAAGTTATTATGGGAGAAAATGTAACACCACAACACAGAGTACTAGTTATTGATTATGAATTCACGGGCATTAAGAAAAGAACAGCAAGGAAAATTACTCCAAGAATTAAATGGTGCAAATTGAAAGATCCAATTTTGAGAAGTGAATTCAAGGAAAAGATGTTGCAAGGAACACGGCTAGTGGAAGGAGTTCAGAGATGGTGGACAGTAAATGCAGAAGCAATCAGGAAAGCAGGTGTGGAAGTTTTGGGGAAGATGTCTGGCAAAGGTGCTCCACTGGATAAAGAAACAAGGTGGTGGAATGATGTGGTTCAGTATGCCATCAAGGCAAAACGACAAGCAAAAAACAAATGGGATGAGTCTGGAAACGACAAAGATAGAGAAGACTACAAAAAGGCAAATAAAGTTGTGAAAAGAGCTGTAGGGAAAGCAAAGACAGCTGCATGGAAGGAAGTCTATGAAGAAATAGAGACCACAGAAGGGGAGGCCAAGCTTTTCAGAATCGCTAAGGCACGAGACAGGGCTTCAAAAGATCTCACACACATCAGGCAGATGAAAAGTCAACAAGGAATTATAATTCAAGATGAAGAGCTTATTAAGAAGAAATGGGAGGAATATTTTGAAAAGTTGCTAAAATCGCAACGTAACAACTGGCATATGCAGGAAATAGGTTGTAACTGCTATTAGGAAAATGAAATGTGGAAAAGCAACCGGACCCGATAAAATTCCAGTGGAGGCTTGGTAATGTCTGGGTGAAGAGGGCATTGATATGTTGTGGAATCTATTCCAACAGGTACTTCAAGAGGAAGTAATGCCCAAGGAATGGCGGGAGAGTACCAAAATTCCCATTTATAAGGAGAAAGGTGACATTCAGGATTGTGCAAATTACAGAGGAATAAAACTCCTGTCGCACACAATGAAGATCTGGGAGGAAGTTATTGAAAGTAGGCTTTGGGTGGAGACGACAATAGGAGATGAAGAGTTTGGATTTATGCCGGAAAAGGGAACAACAGATGCTCTTTTTGCACTTAGACAGGTCATGACAAGCACAGGGAGAAGAGAAAAGAACTACATAATGTTCATAGACCTAGAGAAATCTTATGATTGGTTGCCCCGTCAGGAGGTATGGAGATGCATGAGATGCAAGGGAGCACCGGAGAAGTATGTGTTCATTGTTCAGGATATGTACCGTGGAGCAAGGACACGAATTAGAAGCAGTGTAGGATGTCTTCTCTGAAAGCTTAAGAGCACCAGCTCCTTGGTGTATGTTATTTGCAGATGATATTGTCTTATGCAGCACAAACAGGGAAGAGCTTGAATATAAACTGGAATGCTGAAGAAGAGCCATAGAGGACAGACGTCTGTAGCAATAAGACCGAATACCTGTGCCTTAGAGGAACTGGAAATGAAACTATTCAGATGGATGGTAGCCAGCTACAGGCAAGGGACAGTTTCAAGTATCTGGGATCCAGTGTATATGACGATGGCAATCTCGATCTGAAAATTACCCACCGAATTCAGGCTGCCTGGTTAAACTGGAAAAGGTTATCTGGTATTCTCTGTGACTATAAATGTGCAGTGAGACCTGCAATGCTATACGGAGCAGAAACTTGGCCAACAGTGCAGTCTAAGTGCAAGCGACTAGAAGTAGCTGAAATGAAGATGCTAAGATGGATATGTGGTGTTGCAAGAAACGATCACATCAAAAACACCTTCATACGAGGCAGCGTAAAAGGGACTGAAATATCAAAAAAAGGTGCAGGAAAGACGCTTGCTATGGTATGGCCACATTAAGTGCAGGGATGAGAGTTATGTAGGAAGGCGAGTGCTTGATCTGGAGGTGGAAGGCAAAAGGGAAAGAGGCAGGCCTAGAAGAAGATGGATGGACTGCATGCAGTATGATCTCTGGGAGAAGCAGTTACCAGAAAACACCATTTGGGACCGAGGAAAATGGAAACGACTTGTCAGAAACGTCAACCCCATATGAACTGCAAAAGACGAAAAAGAAGAAGAAGGAGTTATTTTAAAATACTGGTGCACTCGGGTGTCTTTGAGGTGCTCTGAATGGAACTTGGCCCACTATAGCGTTAATTTAGCGCTTTTTGCTTTACAGCATGGGGTTGGCAATAATGTATTTCTCCATAAATCATGCGTATAATAGTGGACTTGGGTGGAATGTTATGTATATATAACTCGTGATCTAAAAAGGGAATGGTGGGTGGGTAATAGTCTGCGGAGGAGTTAACATCTATTACTACATCATCTCCAGATTTTTTCCTCACCTTTACCATAGATAAAGATGAAATTTAAAAAACTTATACAGGGTTATATTTATATATCAGCACCATAGGGCGGGGATTTTCCACTCTGCCATTGCCCGTGCATAGGCCGACTGCTGCAATAACTCCCCTTGTTAAAGTAACTTTTCAAGCTTTATCTCTCGTACATGGTTAATAATGTTCAAACTTTTCCTTATATGAGGTACTAAAAATGGTGTCCTACCGCAACTAAACAGGCATTGTATCGAGAGAAAACACATGTCGATTAACACGATTAAGTTCGGCCAATGAAATGTTTCTGATATCGTGTGTTATTTTTTCCAACATTCTGCGCAAACTCATTCTAAGTAACTTTTTAAAACAAAACTGCACTCCTTTAAAGTTAACAGCCTAACCATCTTAAGCAAGAGAATGTACACTGAGTTATTTATTTCTCGTGTCGGAAACATACGTACATAAAAGGGTAAAATTGTCTAGTTATATAACACTGAGTGTGATAGTGGGATGACTGCTTAGTGACCGAAGCAGCTGATAAGACAATTGCACTAAGAGATAAGAAGGGAAATTACATCAACCATGGTCAGCCGATGCAGGGCAACAGCCAAGTGGAAGATCCCCCGCGCGTTATGGTGCTGATATGTAAATATAACCCGGTATTTACGTAATTTCGCAGATTATTTTTGATGCAATAATGATAATTGACAGTAAATTCAATTGCTAAAGACTCTCGGGAAGGTATGAAGATGATATATTATCAATAATTAGCCAAGTAGACGTGCAAAAAACAGGATTTGGTCCTTCATGAATTATTGGTAAAACTTATTTGTATTTTTTTTATATTTTTTTTAGTTCCTTGACATAGTTATTAATGTCTCTTCAAACCTGCCCTTGTATTTCATTTGGAAATTCTTGCACTTCTAAATTTAAATATTCTACAAACGCAGATTTTGTTGATTTGGCAGGGGCAGGTTCTTCAACGTTCATCGAGGACCTCTCTGCCAACGCTGAGAAGGTGTCAAATCCTTTTGCAAGAAGATCTTCCAACCATTTCATATTGCCTTTCTTCTTCACAGAAAATGCTTCTGGAGGTGGATTTGTTCTGCCAGGGGGATATTTCCTTTTCTCACCCACCATCTCAAAAGGAAGAGGTGAATTCGTAGCTGTCGTACTGCTGCTGCACGACGCATCACCAGCATCGGTAATCTTAAAGAGAAGAAAAAAAAAATTAAATATATTATACTAGCATTACCCGTCGCGGCTTCGCCCGTGAATATCCTAGTTGTAAAGAGTACACTTAGCAAAATCTCAATCATTAATGCTATGACTGATTTATCCTTGGTATGAATAATCAGACTTTATCAATTCAGCTACTGGTGCAGTGGTTAGGGGTTTGTCATTCCTTCATAGGTATATCAGAGCGAAGTTAGTTTTCTGGGAAAACAAGAATAAAAATATCAAAAAGGGAATCTTGGAACACATTTTTAAGAACAGTTGACTATAGGACAGACAGCAATAAAGCTCACAAACTTATCAATTCTCTAAACAACAAACACGTAGTCACTCCTTTGAATCCTATTATGATAAATGATAAGGAAATTACTGACTGTCATAAAATAGCAAACCACTTCTGTAAACATTTCACTTCAATTAGACTATCAAAACAGAAAAAGAAGATAAGGCTCCAAAAAATAGTCAAAAAATTCATGAATAATAATGCAGACGATATCATTAACAATGAATGTTCAATGGAAGAGTTAATGTTAGTAATAAAGAACACACAAGTCAGAAAACAAGTAGGACCAGATGAGATATTCCCAGAATTCATAAAAGATCTAGGTCCATCTGCTCTAAACATCATCATCATCTTGAGCAGTTTCCAACCGCTGGTCGGGTCTGCTTGGAACATAAGCCTCTCCATCGTTTCCTGTCCATCCACCATCTCTCGTCATTTACTGTGTCCCAGCACACTCCTCTTTCCTCCACACTCTTCTTAACTCCTTTTGTCCATCTGTCCCTTGGTCTTCCCCTTGGCCTCCTTCTCGTCATTTCCATTCCAAACATCTTCTTCGGTATCCTCTCCTCTTGCATCCTCCTCAAATGTCCATACCATTGTAGCCTAGATCGCTCTATTCTATTTTGCAATGGTTCCTCTCTTACCATCTCTCTGACTCTCTCATTCCTTACTCTGTCCATTCTTGTCACTCCTACCCTACTCCTCTGGAACTTCATCTCCACTGCTCGTATTTTATTCTTGTCCCTTTCCTTCATCACCCATGTTTCTGAACCATATGTCAAAATTGGCACAAAGTAGGTCTTGTAGATGATTCCTTTACATTTTTGTGGTACATCTTTATTCCATATCATCCCCCTAACACTCTTGAAAAATCCATCTGCGCACCTTCCCCTCTCATTTATTTCCATCCTATTGCCTCCCTTTTCTTCAATTATGCTTCCCAAGTACTTGAAGCATTCTACTTTCCGCAACTGCTGTCCTCCAAGTGTTATGCCCATATCCAGTCTGTTCTTCTTCCTCGTTGTGATGACCACTTCACTCTTTTGTGCTGAGAACTTCATCCCATATGATAACACTACCTTCTCCCACTCATCTAATTGCTCTTGTACTTCTTGCTCATCCTCTCCCCATACCAGAAGGTCATCAGCAAACAACATTGCCTTCATTTTCCTTTCCCCAATGCTATTTACCACTTTTCGTATGATTTCATCCATCACCACTATAAATAACAGGGGTGAGAGGGCACTTCCCTGTTTCAGACCACTCTCCAGTTGAAACCATTCCGTTCTCTCTCTTCCCACCTTTACACAGCTTTTGCTTCCCTCGTACATTGCTTTCACTCTTGCCACTGTCTCCTTGTTCACTGCTTTTGCTCTCATTGCTTCCCATACCTTGTTTCTATTAATACTATCATATGCTTTCTCAATATCCAAGAAGGTCATCACCAGATCTTTCCCATATTCATAATGGTGTTCTTGTAGCTGTCTTACTGCAAAGATGAGGTCAACTGTTGATCTTCCTGGCCTGAATCCATACTGTTCTTCCCTCAGCCCATCTTCAACTTCTGTCCGAATTCTTCTCTCCAGTACCTTCTCAAATATTTTGGCGCAGTGGCACATGAGTGTAATTCCCCTGTAGTTCTTGCATTCCTTCCTACTTCCCTTTTTAAATATGGGTATTATTATCCCTCTTTTCCAGTCCTCTGGTATTTTCTTCTCCCTCCATATCACTTTCATTACTCGAAAGAGCCACTGGGTTCCTATCACCCCTGCTGCTCTCACCATCTCCACACTCACTTCGTCTATTCCCGGTGCCTTTCCCCCTTTCATCTTCCTTAATGCTTCCTCCACTTCTTTCCATGTCAATTCCTTCTCTGAAATGTCTTGGTCACTGTCTGTTTCTTCCTCCACAATGTCCACTACGCTGGTTTTAGTTGGATTTAGGAGTTCCTTGAAGTATTCTCTCCAGATAACCTTTACTTCTTCCATATTTTCGACCTCCTTTCCATTCCTGTCCACCATTCTGACATTTTCCCCTGTATCTCTTCTCCTTGCCTTTATCATTCCATCCAACACTTTCTTACTGCCATCACAGTCCTCCTCCATCATTTCTGTCCATTTCTCCAGCCATTTCTTTTTCTCTTCCTTCACTACTTCTCCTGCTTCTTTCTTCCGCTCTTGGTATTCTTCTCTTGTTCTGTCTGTCCTCTGTTGGAACCATTTCCTGAATGCTTCATTTTTCTTTTTCACTGCTTCCTTAGTTCTGGGGTTCCACCATGGTGTTTCCTTCCACCTTTTCTTTCCACTAGTTCTGCCACACACGACTTCCGCTGCTTCTACCAACACGTCCTTGAACCTATTCCATTCTTCTTCACCTGTTTTCGGATCATCCTTCGGTAATTTGTTCCTCACTAATATCTGGAACTTCTCCTTATTTCCATCCTCCTTCAGCTTCCATGTCCTTATTCTTCTTTCTTGGTTCTCAGTTCTCCTCTTTTCCTTCAGTCCTCTCACCTTGGCGACCAGCAGACGGTGGTCACTGTCCAGGGCTTCTGAAGGTATTACCCTTATATCCGTGATACTCTTCTTTGTCTCCTTCCCGCATAGAATATAGTCCACCACTGATTTCCTAGTCAAATCCCTGCTGTACCAAGTAATTTTATGGCTCTCTCTCTTCTTGTACCATGTGTTTCCAACCATTAGCCCATTTATCTTGCACAGTTCCAACAATCTCTCTCCTTCCTTATTCCTGTTTCCCCATCCTTCACCACCAATCACTTCCTCAAAACCTCTTCTATCAGTTCCGACATGGGCATTTAGGTCTCCCATGACTATCAGGTCTCTCCCCGCTAACTGCTTCTGCAACTCCTCTTCAAACTCGTCCTTCTCGCCTTCTGTGCATCCCACCTGTGGTGCATAGACTTGCAGAATGTCCAGGTTTCTACCTTTCACTGTGATTCTGGCTCTAATTATTCTATCACTTACCCTCTTTACTTCCTCCCTCAGCCCTTCTCTCACCACCATTCCCACTCCATTTCTCTTCCCCTCCTCATTTCCTATCCAGTATAGCTGCAAGCCATTTCTCAGTTCTTTTCTTCCTTCCCCTCTCCATCTAGTCTCTGCCAGTCCGAGTACATCCAGTTTTCTCCTCTCCATCATATCCACAATCTCCTCCACTCTTCCCGTCAATGTTGTTATATTCAAAGTTCCGATTCGTAGTCCATTTCCATAGCCAGGTCTGCTTCCTTTAGATCTGTCCTTTCCGAGGCCCGTTCCCGTTTTAAAAGCAGTTTCATATCCACTACTGGCTTGCTAGGCCTAACGTAGCTTCACCATAACCCTGGCAAGGGGCCTGTTTTTGGTCCGCGAGAGGTATTTTATTTCCCTCAAACCCTCCGGACAAGTCCGGCGAGCCCCCCTATCCGCCACCTGGGACGCGCCCGATAGAGGAACAGGCAAACCCCCACGGGTGCTCTAAACATACTGTTACACATATTCAACAAATTTTGGACATCAAATGATAACCTACTAAAAACTGGACTAAAGCAACCATCATTCCAATCTTAAAACCAGGCAAGCCAAAAAACCAAGTCCCCTCGTACCGACCTATAGCACTTACCTCCATTCTGGTAAAAATTCTAGAAAGGATGATTACAAATAGACTCAATTGGTACTTGGAAACAAAATCTCTTCTATCGGAAGAACAAGCAGGGTTTAGACAAAACAGGTCCTCCTCCCACCAAATAATGAGGTTTACACAAGCTGTTAAAGAAGCCTTTAACAAAAGGGAAAGTGTTCTTGCAGTTTTCATCGATTTTAAAGGAGCCTATAATACTGTATGGCGAAACATGCTGCTAAAGAAGCTTATCAACTTCAAAGTAAATGGATGTATGTTAAACTGGTTTTCAAGATTCCATTCACAAAGAATGATCAATGTTCGTTACAACAACAAAACTTCAGGTTGCTAGCAATCAAAACTAGGCCTCCCACAAGGAGCTGTATCAAGCACAACTTTATTCAATGTGTACATCAGCGATCTTCCAAAAACAATAAAGGAAGTAGGTAATGTGAATATCAGCATGTTTGCAAACTATGTTATCATTTGGACCACAGACCGTAACAGCCCAAATCAGCAAATGCTTCTTGAACACAGAATGAACCAGACACTTATAAAACTCAAAAACTGGACTGAAAACAATAATATGGAAATCAATACTACCAAAACAGTATACCAGTTTTTCTCCCTGAGACACCACAATCCAACTTTCAGTCTCAAATTTAGTAATCAAGACCTTCCAAAAAGTGAAAGTACAAAGTTCCTAGATATCATCATGGACAAGAAGCTGAACTGGACCAAACACATACAACATGTGGAGGATAAGGTAAGCAAACGGATGAAATTACTGAAGAGACTAGCAGGAGCTACTTGGGGGAGCACTCAAGACACACTCAACAAAACCTACAATACTTACATCAAGCCTATCATAAAATATGGCAGAGAAGTACTCTGTACAGCACCCCAGTCAAACATTAATCACCTCGAGAGGTGTCGGAATAATGCCCTACGAATCATAACAGGCGCAATAAAAACCACACCTATAACCGCCTTGCAATTATATACCCACAACTTTCCAATAGAAGAAGAGATGAAACATCAAACAGCCAATGCATATCTCAGTATACAAAGACTACCTCAAATGACATGTATCAAAAAACCAGTTTCTAGCCCCAATCTTAAAACACAAAAAGATCTCTTAAGTCTCGCCAATGAATATATCAATAAGAGCAATCTGCAAATAAAACTTGAACCACTCTGTATGCCAGTCAATCCCATTGAATATATACAAGTGACTACAGATCTTACTTTCCTAGAAGAGGTCTGCAAGAAAGACTCTTCACCACATGATCTAAAACAACTGGCCCTCTGTACAATAGAAGAAAGATATCCGTCTAATCAATGGCTAAAAATATTTACAGATGGCTCACAAGAAAAGGAAATAGAACTTGAGCAGGAATACATTCATCTCTCTTCTCACTCTACTTCCCAGTAGGCCAAAACAAAACAAACTTTGATGCTGATATAAGAGCAGTTTCACATGCACTCCATCTGTTATTAGGCAGAAACATTGATTATCAAAAATGTATATCATTACAGATTGAAAAGCAGCCATTCAAGCCGTCTCATCAAATTATAAGCCTCAAAATAGAGAACAAAAAGAAATTTTTTGTTTGATAAAAACCCTTCAAGGACTCCACAAACAGATCTCATTTCAGTGGATCCCTTCTCATGTTGGAATAGCAGGTAATGAAGAGGCAGACAGATTAACACAAAAAAAAGGTACCTCACTACAACAACCTGTCAGTCAGACTGATTTTATGTCAGCAAAAAGGATCTTGGAAAAATACTATCAAAAACAGGTATGAAGAAATGGCAAAGAAAATAGCATAAACCAAATTATGGAAGGACATTGATCATAAATGGGATCAATATAAATTAACACCAAGAAGAGAAGCTGTAGCCTTCTTCAGACTTAACACTGGCCATGACTGCCTTGCAGCTCATCTGAAACAAATCAACATCCTGAGATCTGAAGAATGCACACTTTGTCACGAACCTGGAAGTAAATTAGACAGGAATTTACACACTCGACATGGCCTACACTTAAATAGGTTAGGAAAAGAGTATCTTAGTGATGAAATCTGCAAAATTGTAAATTCAAATGGTAAGAATAGTTCAACAGTAATATCTTTAGAGTGGAAGCAGTGAAACTTGCAAAAGAAGCCAAACATGGGGTTTGGCATTCAGATCTTTCGATATCAATTTTAACTGAGTGCAACAATGGTATTTCGGATTTGTCTAGCAACAATAATAATAACTATTATGATAATAATAATGTAAATAAATCACCAACACAAGCTTGCAAAAGTAACAAATTTAAAATTTACCACCAGAATGTTCAGTCTCTCTATAATAAAATTGATTTCTTAAATCTATTGCTTAAAAATGAACTCAAAGACATCTCAGCACTATGTTTTTCAGAACATTGGCTGAAAGAGGAACAACTTTAATTAATTCAATTCCCAGGGTTTATACTCTAGATTTGCCATGGTGGTACTGTGCCCGTTTAGACCGGAGTCCGCACGACCACATATGCATTTTACCAATAATCAGTCAGCACGAGAGTCAAAATATCCCGGAGCGCCAGATGGGTTAAAGCAATCGCAAAAACGACATCAAATTTAAAAAATGCTTTACTGATTTTTGGCTCAATGCAACAATAAGGATAGAAGGAGATTCAATTGGGCGTAACACATCTGGTAAAATTATCTTAGTTTTTTTTAAAGTTAAAATTGACTGCAAAGATACTCAAAGCAGCATCATCCACGTGTGGCGATCCACACTCTTATTTACACAATATACAGAAATTTTCCAAACACATTTGACAATCTTTTTTTGGAAACACAAGTCTGATTAATAGTCCTGTAGACTGTGTTCCAAAATTATTTATGATTAAATCCAGTTCAAAGTTAATTGTCTCTACTGGAAATATCGTAGATCACTGTTTGAATTTTTACATAACATTAACACTCGTAGAATAATTGTTCATAGAATTTTTAACTTTCACTTATTTTTCCAGTTTCAAAAATACATCGTCGAAAAATATTATTATCATTGAATCAACACACATTATTTACACATATTAATAACATCTGAAAAGTATTTGACCTTGAGCATAGCATCGAAGAACTGGGCGGAGCACAACAACAATTAATTGTTCTTATGACATTAAACATTCGAGAATTGACTCGATTATGAACTTCAAGTTTCTAACAAAATACATGATTTCTGAATCATCAACTTGATCAATAAATTGTTGAACCATTCAACTATTCAATTTTCCACTTAGAATCATTATTATGAAAAAATATTTATATTCATGGCCATTTTTAGTAATTTTCACAGCTTGCAATTCTTCGACAGAATGCGGAAATAAGAATTGTAGCTTCATAATAAATTCATTTAGTTCATGGCACTAGGATTGAAAATATCCTTCAAATTATTCGTGGTTAAGGAATTATTTTTAATTGGCAGTGGCCCATTCTATTATTTGTGTAAGAACACAATATTACAACAACAACGGCAAAGGTCTTCCTCTGAAGAAGAATAAACTACTATCATGACAAATCCGGGTTCTAGCAAAATCAAAGTCTAAATGGAATTCGTAAACAAGGTTGAAATAAGAACTGATGGTTTCAAGAAATAATCTTCGGGTCATTCATACGACGAAATGTGTAGTTCCAATACTCCTACTATAAACCTGAGCCATCGAACCTGCTATTTGATTGATGCTCGAAAAAACCTCTTCATTCCTGCGACTTAAACATGCGCACCTGGGAATGGCATTTCAACTACTCCACACACATAAATTTTCTTCCCAAAATTTATACAATAAATCAAGCCTCTGCTTGTTATCAATACTGGAAGATTAATAAACTTACAAGTTTATTTTATTTTACCATTCAGTTCAACCCGTGAATTTACCATACTTATGAAAATCTTTATTTCACTTTCGAGTGTATTTACGTCATGATTTTATATAAATACAAAAATATCCTATTTGATACAAATATCATTTGCTTCCCGTTTCATGCCTCCGTGTTATCTGAAAAATATACTTTGCTCAATGCAAATATCAACTGTTCAACCAGAACTGAAATGTTGGTTGAATGCGGGCTTGCGCTAACCACTCTCCTTCGGAAAATCTCCTGTTCCAGACTAGAAATGATTAAACTACTTCATAGGCTCTTTCTCAATACATATGATTATTATAAAATATAATATCCAAAAATTATTTAGAAAAATTATAAAAATTATTATTATTATTGGATTATTATTATTATATCATTTTAAATATGTTTAATTATCATCTCATTATGTGAGAATCCACATGTTCGAACCTTCGAATATGGAAAAAGTATCCATTCCTCAACAAAAATAATTTAACTTTTACAGTTACATCGGCTGATTACCGTGATTTCCCAAAAATATGAAATATTCAAATAAATCTTCGTTATGCTCGGTCATCGATCCTAAACTGTTCTGAGTGCTAAAAATACTCAGAATAACTCTAATAAGTCTTGCGTAAATCATTGCAAGATTTAAATACGAAAAAAAATAAAATGTGTTGGTCATCTTCAGAAAAATAGTTTGTTCCAATTAGCTAGGCATAATATAATTCAAATGTGGCTTACATTTCTTGATGGTCTTGAAGCGTAGTAAACCTGGTCTGTACCAGATTTATCCATAGACATGCCCTATCGGACAAGCACGTATAATCCTTGTATCGGCCGCCATTATATACCCACAATCCGTCTAGTCAGACATAGTGGTAGTATCTCTTGACGTTTGAATTAACTGTTGTTCCATTTTAATATGGGCTTCTATCAAAGCCATAACAGTTTGTTTAAATAGGGTCAGATCTAAGTGATCTCTTCTTAGATATGTCAGTTGTAACATAACTCACGGTAATCTTATCAGTACAAGAAAAACACTGACAGTCTAACCAATCAACGGCTGTTCTGAAGATCGTTCCCTGGGCATGGTTTAACACCATCTACCATGCGCTAAGCAACCTGTAGTTTCCCTTGCGTAGACTAATGAACACCACCGTTATAGACTTGTCTTCAGTGTACTGATAGATCGAAGTGGTTAACTAGTTACAAATAATGAAAACTGACTGAAATGGATTTAAACATCCAAGTATTAGGTTATTACTGGACTGTGACAAAATACTAATTCTAGACAAAGTCTAGCATATGTCCATGTAGAAATATAACATTGGTGGCAATGTCTGTAGAAAAATCAATCACCTCAGTGATTCTCCTCGCCGGAAACTTACTAAGTTCCACCTCGTAGCGCAGCACTTTCGTGACTATCACGACTTTGAAAAGAACTTCTGCGTAGATCCGGCAACCATGTACCTTGGCTCAGCGTAGCAGCAACTTGCTCGGCAAGTGCTTGTGTTGGAATGAGCTATCGATGCTTCGACCAGCCGGCTTTTATTCAAAACTGTCAGGGTCACGCCGCATCAGCTGATATCTGGAAATCCTCATATCTCTGGTATCCCTGGTCCGATTTACTTGATACTAATTGCATTCTCTTCCATTTGGCCGTGCCAGTAATCTGATCCCAGTCTCAAGTCTCTACTCCATAGTTAACTATTTAATCAATAAATAGCCTCGACCTCTGCTATTACTCGCTACGTCACTTGACATGCAAGTATCGGTATATTCTTTCCAATTGCTTCGAGAAGCAATGTAGCGCTATATTCAAATATCTCAACTTTCAAAAGTGGCTACAGCCTTTCCCTTGATATCTAGGTGTCTGAATCTTGGAATACCCATTCCTAGAGTTGGGCACATCCACCCCACACCTAGCAAAAAATAAAAATTGAAAAATTTTTATTTTTCCTATCTACACATTAAATCATCTGGTTCTTGAATAATAAATCTTCAAATTCGATGCATTATAAGTTCCCACGATGTTACCAGTTCGTGTGTTAGCGACTTCATAGCGTCCATTGTTGTTTACTTCCACAATATTCAAAATCTTCAATTTCACCAGGTTTAATATCAAAAATATCGTGATACTCTTCCAAAATTTTCCCTAGCTCTGGGGACTCCTTCTCAGTGTAGACTTCTCTTCCTTCAGCTTCGTGAAAAATCAGAGACCATTGAGCATCTCCCTCGATGTCTTCCTCTTCTTTTCCCTCGAAGTTAATCTCTTCGGTATTCTTGAATCTAATCGTCTCTGTCTTCATGTCTATCACTGCTTGATATTTCTGAATGAAATCTGCTCCCAATATCATGTCAAAAGCCATGTCCTTCATTACAACAAACACATGTCGGAAATCATGTCCTCCAATCGTAATACATAAGTATAATTGTGTTTTACACAGAGATATTTTGTTGGGTATTATTCCTTGGATCTTAATTCCTGATACTGGAATCTCCTCTAAATTCTCTTTGAGCTTCCACAGAATATAAAGCTTCTCACTCACCAGACAAAGCATAGCCCCAGTATCAATCAAAGTATCGACAGGCATACCGAATACTTCGCATGATATGATTGGCATTCTGATTCTGGTACCCATTTCTTTTCGTTCGTCATTCTGTTGAATTAAGTCATCATCCTCTGCTTGCCATTTAATAATTCTGGAAGTGAAAGTGTTCAAAATTCTATCTTCTACTGTGAATTCGAAGTTTTTTTTTTCGTTACCATTCCCCCGGGATTGTTGTGTTCCCGATGGACCTGGTTCATTGGGCCTTTGCTCCAAAAATTGCAAGTTATCTTGGTGTCTTGCTTCCAAGTTTTTCCTCGTCTCCTTGTTGAACTCTTCATTGGACTGACGAGTATCCACATTCCCTCTGTTATTGTAGTTATTTCTACCATAGGATCTTCTTTCCTGGTACCTTCCTTGAGTATCCCGTGGTCTTCTCCATCGAGTATTGTATCGATTTCCACCATCCGGTCTTGCATAAGGCTTGTAACTGTATCTGTTACTGTACTGGTTCCATCCTCTCTTATTTGGATCTTCCCTCGGCGTTTTCTCTTCTCGCCCCTCTCGAATCTCTCGAGGTGTTTGAGAACAACTATCAGCCATAACAGCGTACACAGCGTTGTTATTCTTTACTCCCTTCTGATGGAAGAATTGAGCGTTCGTATGATCCAGCTTCTGTAATACTTCATCAAATTGTTCCATATTATAGATATCAGCAGCGATCAAAGTCCTCTGGACGTCTGCTGGAAACTGACGTATCAACGCAGTAATCAATTCGTTACTGGCATCGGCGGATCTAAATGTTGCAGTTTAGAAAGCTGCCCAGAAAAGTACGTTGAGTATCGAGTAGGTTGTGACGTCTAGAATCTCTTCGAATATAACTCTGCTCTGACTTGCTGTTGGGTTTCCGGGGACCAAAACTTTTTCAATAGGCCACGAGAAAACTCCTCAAAAGTGGTTAGAGTGGATCTAAAAGCTCTAAACCAAAGAAGTGCAGGACCTTCCAAAAACTTCCCTATCACTCGGATCTGTCTTTCTTTAGGGATCTTGGAATCTTTCAGGTAATCACCTGCTTCTCTCAAAAATTCCACGGGTGTCACAGAATCTCGCCCTGAAAATTTAGAAGGCTTATCCTCTACATTCTTGAATACAGTTATGGGGGTGGATTGAAATACTGTCCTGACCTCATCCTGTCTTTGACTATCCGTGTCTCTAGCTCCTCCTAGATTTATCTGTATCTGTTCTTTTCCCCTTACAATTGGCATTTTCAACAAATGATCAGACTGTTTCTCATCCTTGATTTGAGATTTCATAGCCTCAAGTTCCTTCTGGTTTTCTTCTGCCATTTTCTTAATTGCTTCAGTTTCTTTACAATTCTCCTTAACATCAATGGATATCTGGTTCATAACAGTCTCATGACTTTTCAATGACCCTGTCATATCTGATATGTCCTTCTGAGTTGCTTGGATATCTTTGGAAATTAGTTGGATATGGGATGACAAAGATTCCCTAATCTCCTTGATTCCCTCTTGATTCTCCAGCTTGAGTGTGTCTTTAATTTCATTGACAACTGTGGTTTTAATTTCAGTTTGCAATTCATTAATCACACCTTCTCTTATTTCTCCCATTACAAGTTCTTTGAATTGTTCCGTTAAACGTTGAACAACTAGAATTCCCATCTCATTACTCTCCTTCTTCACTCTGACTTCTAGGTCGATCATGTCTTCACCAACTTTCCTAAGACCATGTTCTATCCTATCAGCTAAGCCTTGAGATCGAAGATCGGCATCGCGAAATTAAGTTTATCATTCAAATTTTCTCTAAGTTTATTTTCTAAAGAATCAGAATTTTCTTTAAGTTTATCGTTTAAACTCTCTTTAAGTTTATTTTCTAAAGAATCAGAATTTTCTTTAAGTTTATCGTTTAAACTTTCTTTAAGTTTATCAGAATTTTCTTTAAGTTTCCTTTCCAAAGCCACAGTATTTTCTTTCATAATGGCTGCCACACGCAGTCCAGCCTCTTTTGAACTTTCCTCCAAACTCCTCATCATCCTCATCATCTCTTCCATAATTTCAATTATTATTCAAAACTTAGGGGTATACAATATTGGCAAACACAAGCTTATAACTAGAAAAAGAAATATGAATAGCTAATTGGAACACTCTAATAAAATGAGATTTGTCCTAATGTCGACGTGATGGAAAAACAAAATTCTCTACTTTTACGAATTACATTTACCACAACATCACAAGAAAAATATGCAAGTTCTCAAATATCCTCCACCTGGATTCTAATAATGTGTATGTCCAGTCATCGAACGTTTACTACTGAATTTACTTGACGCCCTAATGGTTAAGCCATTATCAAAAATAATCAAACCCATTCTAATTATTAATCCAGTTAAATTTTTAATTTTCCCCACTAATTGGGTTTCCTACTAATTTATTCATCCAAACCAGACATCTCTCAACTCCCAAAATATTTCTATAAAAATTATCACAATTTAAATCGGCATGCGATTGACCATGTCTAAATCGAGACCCACGTTCGAAGCCATTTCTCTCTCTATCTTATTTTATGTGCCCGTTTAGACCGGAGTCCGCACGACCACATATGCATTTTACCAATAATCAGTCAGCACGAGAGTCAAAATATCCCGGAGCGCCAGATGGGTTAAAGCAATCGCAAAAACGACATCAAATAAAAAAATGCTTTACTGATTTTTGGCTCAATGCAACAATAAGGATAGAAGGAGATTCAATTGGGCGTAACACATCTGGTAAAATTATCTTAGTTTATTTTGAAGTTAAAATTGACTGCAAAGATACTCAAAGCAGCATCATCCACGTGTGGCGATCCACACTCTTATTTACACAATATACAGAAATTTTCCAAACACATTTGACAATCTTTTTTTGGAAACACAAGTCTGATTAATAGTCCTGTAGACTGTGTTCCAAAATTATTTATGATTAAATCCAGTTCAAAGTTAATTGTCTCTACTGGAAATATCGTAGATCACTGTTTGAATTTTTACATAACATTAACACTCGTAGAATAATTGTTCATAGAATTTTTAACTTTCACTTATTTTTCCAGTTTCAAAAATATATCGTCGAAAAATATTATTATCATTGAATCAACACACATTATTTACACATATTAATAACATCTGAAAAGTATTTGACCTTGAGCATAGCATCGAAGAACTGTGCGGAGCACAACAACAATTAATTGTTCTTATGACATTAAACATTCGAGAATTGACTCGATTATGAACTTCAAGTTTCTAACAAAATACATGATTTCTGAATCATCAACTTGATCAATAAATTGTTGAACCATTCAACTATTCAATTTTCCACTTAGAATCATTATTATGAAAGAATATTTATATTCATGGCCATTTTTAGTAATTTTCACAGCTTGCAATTCTTCGACAGAATGCGGAAATAAGAATTGTAGCTTCATAATAAATTCATTTAGTTCATGGCACTAGGATTGAAAATATCCTTCAAATTATTCGTGGTTAAAGAATTATTTTTAATTGGCAGTGGCCCATTCTATTATTTGTGTAAGAACACAATATTACAACAACAACGGCAAAGGTCTTCCTCTGAAGAAGAATAAACTACTATCATGACAAATCCGGGTTCTAGCAAAATCAAAGTCTAAATGGAATTCGTAAACAAGGTTGAAATAAGAACTGATGGTTTCAAGAAATAACCTTCGGGTCATTCATACGACGAAATGTGTAGTTCCAATACTCCTACTATAAACCTGAGCCATCGAACCTGCTATTTGATTGATGCTCGAAAAAACCTCTTCATTCCTGCGACTTAAACATGCGCACCTGGGAATGGCATTTCAACTACTCCACACACATAAATTTTCTTCCCAAAATGTATACAATAAATCAAGCCTCTGCTTGTTATCAACACTGGAAGATTAATAAACTTACAAGTTTATTTTATTTTACCATTCAGTTCAACCCGTGAATTTACCATACTTATGAAAATCTTTATTTCACTTTCGAGTGTATTTACGTCATGATTTTATATAAATACAAAAATATCCTATTTGATACAAATATCATTTGCTTCCCGTTTCATGCCTCTCCGTGTTATCTGAAAAATATACTTTGCTCAATGCAAATATCAACTGTTCAACCAGAACTGAAATGTTGGTTGAATGCGGGCTTGCGCTAACCACTCTCCTTCGGAAAATCTCCTGTTCCAGACTAGAAATGATTAAACTACTTCATAGGCTCTTTCCCAATACATATGATTATTATAAAATATAATATCCAAAAATTATTTAGAAAAATTATAAAAATTATTATTATTATTGGATTATTATTATTATATCATTTTAAATATGTTTAATTATCATCTCATTATGTGAGAATCCACATGTTCGAACCTTCGAATATGGAAAAAGTATCCATTCCTCAACAAAAATAATTTAACTTTTACAGTTACATCGGCTGATTACCGTGATTTCCCAAAAATATGAAATATTCAAATAAATCTTCGTTATGCTCGGTCATCGATCCTAAACTGTTCTGAGTGCTAAAAATACTCAGAATAACTCTAATAAGTCTTGCGTAAATCATTGCAAGATTTAAATACGAAGAAAAATAAAATGTGTTGGTCATCTTCAGAAAAATAGTTTGTTCCAATTAGCTAGGCATAATATAATTCAAATGTGGCTTACATTTCTTGATGGTCTTGAAGCGTAGTAAACCTGGTCTGTACCAGATTTATCCATAGACATGCCCTATCGGACAAGCACGTATAATCCTTGTATCGGCCGCCATTATATACCCACAATCCGTCTAGTCAGACATAGTGGTAGTATCTCTTGACGTTTGAATTAACTGTTGTTCCATTTTAATATGGGCTTCTATCAAAGCTAACAGTTTGTTTAAATAGGGTCAGATCTAAGTGATCTCTTCTTAGATATGTCAGTTGTAACATAACTCACGGTAATCTTATCAGTACAAGAAAAACACTGACAGTCTAACCAATCAACGGCTGTTCTGAAGATCGTTTCCTGGGCATGGTTTAACACCATCTACCATGCGCTAAGCAACCTGTAGTTTCCCTTGCGTAGACTAATGAACACCACCGTTATAGACTAGTCTTCAGTGTACTGATAGATCGAAGTGGTTAACTAGTTACAAATAATGAAAACTGACTGAAATGGATTTAACCATCCAAGTATTAGGTTATTACTGGACTGTGACAAAATACTAATTCTAGACAAAGTCTAGCATATGTCCATGTAGAAATATAAATATTTCCACCAATGTCTGTAGAAAAATCAATCACCTCAGTGATTCTCCTCGCCGGAAACTTACTAAGTTCCACCTCGTAGCGCAGCACTTTCGTGACTATCACGACTTTGAAAAGAACTTCTGCGTAGATCCGGCAACCATGTGCCTTGGCTCAGCGTAGCAGCAACTTGCTCGGCAAGTGCTTGTGTTGGAATGAGCTATCGATGCTTCGACCAGCCGGCTTTTATTCAAAACTGTCAGGGTCACGCCGCATCAGCTGATATCTGGAAATCCTCATATCTCTGGTATCCCTGGTCCGATTTACTTGATACTAATTGCATTCTCTTTCATTTGGCCGTGCCAGTAATCTGATCCCTGTCTCAAGTCTCTACTCCATAGTTAACTATTTAATCAATAAATAGCCTCGACCTCTGCTATTACTCGCTACGTCACTTGACATGCAAGTATTGGTATATTCTTTCCAATTGCTTCGAGAAGCAATGTAGCGCGATATTCAAATATCTCAACTTTCAAAAGCGGCTACAGCCTTTCCCTTGATATCTAGGTGTCTGAATCTTGGAATACCCATTCCTAGAGTTGTCACAGTACTTGTATCTTCTTAAGAATTAATTTAGATCATGAACAGTTAACAGCTTATGATTATCTAATTATGGAACAGGATTTTGAATTCTCTGCCGTAAAAATACAGCACTTTAAGTTAATAATTGTATGCGTATACAGTTCTCCGTCAGGAAAGTTTCCTTTATTTATAGATAAATTAGAATTGTTACTCAATCACATGAGCAAAGTAAATTTCGATATAATAATTTGTGGGGATGTAAATGTGGATTTCTTAAAATTTGATAGAAATTGTGAATTATTAACACAGTTACTAATTTCCTATGGACTGAAACCTACAGTAAATTCCCCAACAAGGATAACAAAATTTAGTAAAACCACTCCTGATCATTTTTTTTAAATACAGATAAATATCACCATTCAATAGAAGTCTATTGTCCGGGTTTTAGTGACCACCATGGACAAATACTGAGTTTTGAAGTACCCGAAACAATCAATAATAATGATAATGGAGTAAAATCAAAGTGCAGGTCATTCACTGAAACAAATGTAACATATTTCAATGACTTATTAAATAAGGAAACATGGTCAGAAATGTATGAACTAGAAAATGTAAATGAGAAATTTAATGCATTTAACAGTACCCTAAAACACTATTTTGAAACAGCATTCCCCTTTAGACAAAGAACTGTTCAAAATAACAAAACTAGCAATTGGATAACAACAGGGTTTATAAATTCATGTCAAAGAAAGAAATTTCTACACAAATTATATAAACAATACCACACAACACCTGAATTCAATTTATACTACAAAAAATACACTAGCATATTAAATAAGGTAATAAGACTAGCAAAGAAAATGCATAATGATAATTTTATTTCCCAATCATCTAATAAAAACAGGGCTATGTGGTCCGTGATAAAGAAAGAAACTGGAAAATCTGCTAAAATACAAAGGAACATTACACTGACCAGAAATAATAAAGTGATTAATAATCCAGAGGAAATAGCAAACACTTTTAATGACTATTTTCTGGAAATTCCACAAAAAGTATTAAATAAATCACAGGTAAATACACTAAATTCTAATAATAAAATAAATATATGTAGTGATTTTTTATTTATAAATCATGTCACAAGTGAAGAGGTAAGAATAGTTATAAAAGACCTAAAAAATAAATTCTGTGCTGGCATTGATGGCATCACTGATGCAATTTTAAAGAAATGTGCAGAAAATATAATAAATCCACTTCCACACTTAATAAACAGTTCCATTCTCTCAGGAACTTACCCGGATATTTTGAAGTTATCAAAAGTAATTCCAGTGCACAAAAACGGTTCAAAAGATGAATTAGATAACTATCGTCCTATTACCTTACCAACTGGTATTGCAAAAATTGTGGAAAAAATCATGTATAAGAGACTGATAAGTTTTAAAGAAAAAAATTAAATATTATCAAACTCACAACATGGATTCAGAACGGAAAAATCTACACAGACAGCAATTTATGAATGTATTAATACTGTAGTATCATCATCATCATCTTGCACAGTTTCCAGCCACTGGCCGGGTCTGTTTGGAACACAAGCCTCTCCAACGTCTTCTGTCTTCCCACCATCTCTCAGCTTCCACCCTTGTCCAGTCTTCTCCTCTCTTCTTCACGCTTTCTTCCACCCCCTTCAGCCACCTGTCTCTCGGTCTTCCTCTCGGTCTCTTTCCTTCCCACTTCGTCTCGTGTACTCCCCTGGGTATCCTCTTCTCCTCCATTCGCTTTACATGTCCATACCATCTAAGTCTGGTTGGCACAGCAATGATTAGTGTAGTTGCTGAAGTGAAATAAGCTCAAACGACAAATCCTAATAAGCCAATGGTTAGTATAGCATAAATTATTCCTAATGTTCCAAATGCTTCCTTTTTTCCGCTTTCTTGACTAATAATATGAGAAATTATTCCAAATCCTGGTAAAATTAAAATATAAACTTCCGGATGTCCGAAAAATCAAAATAAGTATTGATATAGGATAGGATCCCCTCCACCTGCAGGGTCAAAGAATGAAGTATTTAAGTTTTGATCAGGTAAGGAAAGAAGTAAAAGTAGTGCTGTAATACCTACTGCCCATACAAATAGAGGGGTTTGGTCTAAGGATATCCCTGGAGCTCGTATATTAATAGTAGTTTTAATGAAATTTACTGCTCCTAAAATTGAGGAAATTCCTGCTAAATGAAGGGAGAAAATTGCCAAGTCTACAGAGGCTCCTGCATGAGCAATGTTTGCAGAGAGCGGCAGGTAGGCAGTTCAACCAGTCCCAGCTCCATTTTCTACTAGACTTCTTGCTAATAACAGAGATAGAGAAAGAGGTAGTAATCAAAATCTTATATTATTTATCCGCGGGAAGGCCATATCAGGGTCTCCTAGTATTAAAGGGACTAATCAATTTCCGAAACCTCCAATTGTAATTGGTATTACTATAAAAAAATTACAAAAGCATGAGCTGTTACAATTACATTATAAATTTGATCATCTCCAATTAGATAAGCAAGTTGACCGAGTTCTGCACGAATAAGTATTCTTAACGAAGTACCTACTATTCCTGCCCATGCTCCGAAAATAAAATAAAGTGTTCCAATATCCTTATGATTAGTTGAGAAGAGTCATTGTTGCGGTAAAATGGCTGAGTTATAGGCGATAAATTGTGAATTTATTTAGGAGATTTATCTCTTTTATCAGACCTTTATAGTCATGAATGATATTAGACTGCAATTCTAAAGGAGTAGAATACTACTAAGGTTTAAAAAATTGATCTTTTATTTATAGCTTTGAAGGCTATTAGTTTAATTAACTTAAAACCTTATAATATATTAAAGATTAATGATCTAAATAATAATCCTGAAACTGAAATTATAGTAAAGGTTGTTATTAAAATATAAAATTGATTACTAGAAAATTGCTCATAATTTCATTTGATTTCTCTATAAGAAAAGAGAAATGCAGTAAAAGTAACACGAAGGTAATAAAATAAAGTGATTGATGTTGTGATTACTATTAAGGTAATAATTACAGTGAAAACCCTCAAATCCGAACCCCGGAAATCCGAAATCCCGGGTAATCCGAACGAGTTTTCTTCGACAATTTTAAGTTTGAAAAATACACGCAAAACAGTGAAAAGTATTTATTTAGTCATAAAACAATTACATATTCTACATTATAACCTTATTTTTCAATAATTAGTTGAAAAATTAACAAAGAAGTAGAGTTAGCATATGTAACACAGTGCAAATGTGCCTAAGCTACATACTTATCTCATCCTGGATTGAAAATCGGAAAAGTTGGTTATTGTAATTTCTTAGGTTAATCACTTTGCAAGAACAATGAAATAACAATAGAAACACACAAAATATCACTTAATCGTTCACTTGAAATCAGTTATCTTCAATTGTCGAAGTGACGAAAACCTTCCCACAGAGGCAATTGCGCATGAACAGGACATCGCTTGGCGTGGCTGCTTCGTGTTGTTCTACGAAGCGCAATGCGATGTCCAGAGCAGATGCAGCCTCAGTATAACTCACATTGTCTGTCCAAGGTTCTTCTTCCTAACTGTCACTAGCTACATTGCTGTCATGTTGAATCACTATTTCATGTTCGGTGCATTCTTCATTGACATCAACTGTCGTCCACTACTCGACAACCTTCTCCAGCATCCTCATAACCTGCTATATGGATATTTTTTGGCTAATCCGAACAAATTGAAATCCGAACTGACCACAGCCCCAATTAGTTCGGATTTGAGGGGTTTTACTGTATTAATCTATTAAGTTCAGCCATTGCTTGAATAACTAATCATTTTGGCATGAATCCGAGAAAGGTAGGCAGGCCCCCCAACGATAGAAGTAAAGAAAATAAACAAAATTTAATTTTTGGGCTATTATTTATTATAAGGATATTTTGATTAATGTGAAAGATTTGAAATGTATTAAATAAGAAAATGATGGATGATCTCAGGAAAGAATAAATGAGAAAATATAATTCTCATAAGTTTTCACCAGAAACGATAGCAGCAATTATTCAACCTAAGTGATTAATGGATGAGTAGGCTATTAATTTTCGCAAGGATGTTTGATTTAATCCCCCTAAAGAACCAACTGAAATTGAAGTAATAATAATGATTGAAAAGAAAATATGTATTCTAATAGTATACGATAGAAGTATTAAGGGCGCAATTTTTTGTCATGTTATTAAAATTAAATTATTTCTTCAGTCTAGTCCCTCTATAGTTCCAGGGAATCAAAAATGGAAAAGGTGCTGCCCCTATCTTTAGAAGAAGGGCTAAGCTGATTATAAATTAAAAAATACTTCATAATTTATTATTATAATAATATTTGATATAATCACGTGGCGTCAGGAAGGGCATCCGGCCTTACATCCCCGGCCAAAACCAACATGAGCCTGGTTGGCTCCGGCGACCCCAATTAATTGGGAAAAGCCGAAGGAAGAAGAAGAAGATAATAATATTTGATATTAGGAATATAGTGATTAAAGAGAATAATAACAGGGAAGAAGCAATAGCCTGAATTAAGAAGTATTTTAAGGAGGCTTCAGTTGATAAAATGTTTTTGTATTGGATATTAATGGGATAAAAGATAATAAATTGATCTAATCCTATCCAAACACCTAATCAAGAAGTTGATGAGATGGAAATTAAAGTACCCATAATTAATGTACTTAAAAATAAAACCTTTGAAGGATTTTTTAAAATTAAAAAGGAGGTAATCCTATTTACGGGGTATGAACCCATTAGCTTATATTTAGCTTACCTTTTTATAATATATATAAATATATTTAGGTGTATGATGCACAAAAGTTTTTGATACTTTAAGGAGTAGTTTAAATCTACTAAATGTAATGAAGGTAAAAATTTTTACATAATTTACTCTATCACTGTAATCCTTTAATCAGGCACTTCATTAAAAGAGAATTAGTGGAGATATTATAATGTTTGACTACAGTATAATGTAAATATTATAGTTTTTATATATTTATTATAAATATATTTTATAAAAATTCTTAAAAGTGTAGGTACTCTAAATTAGTTTATAATTAAAATTGTATTAATAGTAACGTAATTTATATATGAAAACAGTTTTTTTTTTGCCACCCCATCTTCCGGGACGTGGAGGTAATTTCAAGGGGGGTTGAAATTATTTTTCTATTTCAAAAAAGGGTCTTCTCCTGTGAACATGATTCACTTTATAAAATTTCTTAAAAGTGTAGGTACTCTGAATTAGTTTATAATTAAAATTGTATTAATAGTAACGTAATTTATATATAAAAAAGTTTTTTTTTGCCACCCCATCTTCCGGGACGTGGAGGTAATTTCAAGGGGGGTTGAAGTTATTTTTCTATTTCAAAAAAGGGTCCTCTCCTGTGAACATGATTCACTTTATAAAATTTCTTAAATGTGTTGGTACTCTAAATTAGTTTATAATTAAAATTGTATTAATAGTAACGTAATTAAAAAATTAAAAAGTGTTTTTCTTTGCCACCCCATCTTCCGGGACGTGGAGGTAATTTCAAGGGGGGTTGAAATTATTTTTCTATTTCAAAAAAGGGTCTTCTCCTATGAACATGATTCACTTTATAAATTTTCTTAAAAGTGTAGGTACTCTAAATTAGTTTATATTTAAAATTCCTTTGATTATTATGTTAAAAAAAGAAAGAATATTTTTCTAAAAAAAGCATGAAATTTTAAGGTATTTTGATTAGATTTATATATATTTATGTAATAAAATTGATTAAAATTAATACTAAGAAATTTTTAGTAAAATAAAATGATAAGTTCTGGTCTTTCAATTAATTTTTGTGGGTGATATAATAGAAAAAAGCCAGGTAATTTATAAGGTAAAATTTTAGGTGTTTTTATTCTAGAAAAATTGATCTGTTTAAAGTTATATAGATGCAATTTTATGTAAAAATATTTATTTGAAATTAAGTCATTATAAGGAGAAAATATCATGAATTTATCATTATGCTAATTAGTTTTTTTTATAAAATGGGTCGTGTAACAGCCTAGATTTTAAAAAAACACGTGGCAGTAATAGAAAAACTGATGAATGGACCCTCCAAATTCAATCTGTTATATATATATATATATATACGTATATATAATAAATGTAATATAGACAGTTTATTAATTAATAAGAACTTATAAATATGCAGATCCTTTCGACCTATTAAAGACCTATATGATAGAGGCCGAAAAGAAGGAACTTAAAAATATTTATGACATTGTAGAGTATCGCAATCTTTATTAATATTATATATTTATTTATTTATATATATATATATAAATGTATATTGTAATATAATTAAATATACTATGTATATATATATATAACAACCTGGTAGTTTATTTATTTATTTTTATTAATAGATTGAAGTATTTTATTAAAATACCCATTTATTATAGATTGACCAAAATATTGAAGTATGTAGGATAAAATACAATAATGAAAAAAATACCCATTAATTAAAGTTTTGTTACGGTTCTTATATTGTATGATTGAATATATATATGGTAGCTTATTGATTAACCGCGGGCGTGAGTTTTTATTATTTTTAATCTTTATAATGTATTTTTGTACCGTGACTTTATGTGTTTCTATTAAAGTTTAGAAAACCTTTTGCAGGGAAAAGATACTATAATTGTTTGAGTTTCGAGATAAAAAAATATGAATTTGGGGGGAAATTTATAGATTTTTTAAAATCCATTTGGATAATTATTATCATTTATAAATTGTATATGAGGTTATTAGGTAACTTTCTATGAATTTGGAAAATATTTGACGGGTGAGAAACGAATTCATCAGGTTGATCGATTTGTTGATTTGTGGTTCTTTGAAAAGTGCTTTTTCGATTGAGCAAAATATTTGACTGGTGAGAAACGAATTGAAGCGGAAATGATGAAATGGCTTGTTGGTAGAGGCGCCACGTGATTGTTGACCAAAAATTTGAGGACTGGTGAGAAACGAATTCATCAGATTGATCGATTTGTTGATTTGTGGTTCTTTGAAAAGTGCTTTTTCGGTTGAGCAAAATATTTGACTGGTGAGAAACGAATTCATCAGGTTGATCGATTTGTTGATTTGTGGTTCTTTGAAAAGTGCTTTTTCGATTGAGCAAAATATTTGACTGGTGAGAAACGAATTCATCAGATTGATCAATTTGTTGATTTGTGGTTCTTTGAAAAGTGCTTTTTCGATCGAGCAAAATATTTGACTGGTGAGAAACGAATTCATCAGATTGATCAATTTGTTGATTTGTGGTTCTTTGAAAAGTGCTTTTTCGGTTGATCAAAATATTTGACTGGTGAGAATCGAATTGAAGCGGGAATGATGAAATGGCTTGTTGGTAGAGGCGCCGCGTGATTGTTGACCAAAAATTTGAGGACTGGTGAGAAACGAATTCATCAGATTGATCGATTTGTTGATTTGTGGTTCTTTGAAAAGTGCTTTTTCGGTTGAGCAAAATATTTGACTGGTGAGAAACGAATTCATCAGGTTGATCGATTTGTTGATTTGTGGTTCTTTGAAAAGTGCTTTTTCGATTGAGCAAAATATTTGACTGGTGAGAAACGAATTCATCAGATTGATCAATTTGTTGATTTGTGGTTCTTTGAAAAGTGCTTTTTCGATCGAGCAAAATATTTGACTGGTGGGAAACGAATTCATCAGATTGATCAATTTGTTGATTTGTGGTTCTTTGAAAAGTGCTTTTTCGATTGAGCAAAATATTTGACTGGTGAGAAACGAATTGAAGCGGAAATGATGAAATGGCTTGTTGGTAGAGGCGCCGCGTGATTGTTGACCAAAAATTTGAGGACTGGTGAGAAACGAATTCATCAGATTGATCGATTTGTTGATTTGTGGTTCTTTGAAAAGTGCTTTTTCGGTTGAGCAAAATATTTGACTGGTGAGAAACGAATTCATCAGGTTGATCGATTTGTTGATTTGTGGTTCTTTGAAAAGTGCTTTTTCGATTGAGCAAAATATTTGACTGGTGAGAAACGAATTCATCAGATTGATCAATTTGTTGATTTGTGGTTCTTTGAATTTTTCGATCGAGCAAAATATTTGACTGGTGAGAATCGAATTGAAGCGGGAATGATGAAATGGCTTGTTGGTAGAGGCGCCGCGTGATTATTGACCAAAAATTTGAGGACTGGTGAGAAACGAATTTATCACGTTGATCAATTTGTTGATTTGTGGTTCCTTGAAAAGTGCTTTTTCGGTTGAGCAAAATATTTGACTGGTGAGAAACGAATTTAAGCGGAAATGATGAAATGGCTTGTTGGTCGAGACGCCGCGTGATTGTTGACCAAAAATTTGAGGACTGGTGAGAAACGAATTCATCAGATTGATCAATTTGTTGATTTGTGGTTCCTTGAAAAGTGCTTTTTCGGTTGAGCAAAATATTTGACTGGTGAGAAACGAATTGAAGCGGGAATGATGAAATGGCTTGTTGGTAGAGGCGCCGCGTGATTGTTGACCAAAAATTTGAGGACTGGTGAGAAACGAATTCATCAGGTTGATCAATTTGTTGATTTGTGGTTCCTTGAAAAGTGCTTTTTCGGTTGAGCAAAATATTTGACTGGTGAGAAACGAATTGAAGCGGAAATGATGAAATAGCTTGTTGGTAGAGGCGCCGCGTGATAAATAAGGTGATCGATATATCTATGAATAGAAATGATATAAGTGAATATGAATAAATATAAGTTCTATAAGGAGGATTTTAGTTTTTATAAAATAATTTTATTATATAAATTTATACTTATATCTTTGGAGTGACTTAAGAGAGTAGTATATTGTTATGAGTTGATTATATTATATTTGAACCAATATTTTATATATAATTATGAAAGTTTTATTCTTACTTAAAAATGTATTGTTTGAATATTTTACATGTAAATGTTTGTGGGTTATAATAAGATCTAAATGATTATACGTTATTCGCAGTATCTAATATTAGTAATTTAGAATTAGTAATTTGATTTATGGTCGACAAAAGTCGTGCCAGCAGTCGCGGTTATACGTAGGACTTGAATGAATATTATCAGTGTTGAAGTTAGTTTGTTTAGGAAAAGATTTTAATTAATTTTAGAGGGTAAAATTTGAAAATTAAATATATTTTTATAAGATAGTGAAGCTTCGAAATTTAAAATTAAAACTAGGATTGGATACCCTATTATTTTTAAATATAAAATATAATACTTGAGTAGTAATAGTTGAGTTCTTGAAACTTAAAGAATTTGGCGGTGTTTTAGTCTTTTCAGAGGAATCTGTCCTGTAATTGATAATACACACTATAATAAATTTAATTTTGTAATGTCAGCTTGTATACCGCCGTCGTAAGATTATCTTTTAAGAGAAAGAATTTTCTAGATTTTGTAATAAAATGTATGTCAGGTAAAGGTGCAGCTTATTATTAAATAGGAGATGGATTACAATAAGATAAATATTTAAACGGATATTTTCTTGAAATAGATAAATTGAAGGTGGATTTGAAAGTAATGTTGTTATATTATGATATTGTGATTATAGCTCTAAAACATGTACACATCGCCCGTCGCTCTCATTATTTAAGGTGAGATAAGTCGTAACATAGTAGATGTACTGGAAAGTGTATCTAGAATGTCAAAGTGAAGCTTCAAAGTAAAGCATTTCATTTACACTGAGGAGAATTTCGTGCGATTCGAATTACTTTGAAAGATGAATATTAATTATAAGTATGTATAAATTTATTTTAATGAAAGTAATTTTAAAGAGGATTTTTAGTATAGTTTATAGAAAAATATGAAAATTTATAGTGTAGTATTATTGTGAAAGAATTATGAAATATTTGAAAAATTATTTTTGGGGAAGTAGATCTACATCGTACCTTGTTTATCAGGGTTTATTAAAAATTTTGTAAGAAATTTATATTTCTCGAGTTAAAAAGAGCTAATATAATATGTTATTTAGTGTAATATATTTATTAAAAATATTATATTAGAAATGAAATGTTAATCGTTTTTTAAGATATCTAGTTTTCTAAGAAATGAATTTAATTCAGTTTAGTTTAAGTAATTATTTAAATTGGTAAGTGATTATATAAACTAGAAAATAGTTTGGGGGGATAAGCTTTAAATTGTAAATTATAATTTTTAAAGATGTACTTAAAATTGTAGACTTTAAATTAGTCATCAAGTTAATGAAATGAAAATCCACAGCCTGCTTCCAGTCTCCGACCGGGTCAGGAATGGAATGAATGAAGCCCCCATCTAGCGGCGAGGATATGAACTGTGCCGGCTGTCGAGGCCTGACGCACTCCTCTGGGGCAATGATTAAATGAATGATAGATGAAATGATAGTGGAGAGTGTTGCTGGAATGAAATGTTGACAGGGAAAACCGGAGTACCCGGAGAAAAACCTGTCTGCATCCGTTTTGTCCAGCACAGATCTCACATGGAGTGACCGGGATTTGAACCACGGACCCAGTGGTGTGAGGCCGGCGTGCTGCCGCCTAAACCACGGAGGCTTTTTCATCAAGTTAATAATGTTATAAATTATTTTAGTTGCTTATGATTTTATAAAAAGTTTAATTAGTGAATTGGGATAATTTAATAAGTAATATGTTATTTGAAATAATGATAAAATTAGTATAATTGAATGTATTAATAAAAAATATATTAGAATTTATATTAAGGAATTAGGCAAAAATTAATATTCGCCTGTTTAACAAAAACATGTCTTTTAGTGTATAATTTAAAGTCGGGCCTGCCCACTGATTATTTAAAGGGCCGCAGTATTTTGACTGTGCAAAGGTAACATAATCAATAGTTTTTTAATTGAGGGCTAGAATGAATGGTTTGACGAAATATTAACTGTCTCAGTATAAAATATAGAATTTAACTTTTGAGTCAAAAGGCTTAAATAGCAGTGGAGGACGAGAAGACCCTATAGAGCTTTATATATTATAAAAGTATTTAATTTAGGATTATTGGGAATATTTTTAGAAATATATTGTGTTGGGCTGACATAGAGATTTAAATAACTCTTTATAAAAAGTACATTGATTTATGAATATTTGATCCATTATTATTGATTGTAAGATAAAGTTACCTTAGTGATAACAGCGTAATTTTTTTAAGAGTTCATATCAACAAGAAAGATTGCGACCTCGATGTTGGATTAAGGAATATAATTAGGTGTAGAAGTTTAATTTATAGGTCTGTTCGACCTTTAAATCCTTACATGATCTGAGTTCAAACCGGTGTAAGCCAGGTTGGTTTCTATCCTCATTAGATAAAAATATTTTAGTACGAAAGGACCAAATATTTAAAATAATTTTGTGGAGAATGATTATTATTAACTATTTTGGCAGAAAGAGTGCCTTGAATTTAGAATTCAAATATGTAAATAATTACAAATAGTATTGATAAAGGAAGTTATAACTAGTTTAGTAAGTGCATTGATCTTAATTGTAGGGGTTTTAATTGGAGTGGCGTTTTTGATTTTATTGGAACGTAAAGTGTTAGGTTACATTCAAATTCGAAAGGGGCCTAATAAAATTGGGTTTGTAGGATTACCTCAACCGTTTGCAGATGTAATTAAACTTTTAACTAAGGAATCTACCTATCCTTTGTTATCAAATTATTTTTTATATTATTTCTCCCCTATTTTTAGTTTATTCTTAGTTTTATTGGTTTGAATAGTTTATCCCTTTTTGTCTGTGATGTTTTCATTTAATTTAGGATTATTATTTTTTTATGTTGTACGAGTATAGGTGTTTATACAGTTATAATTGCTGGATGATCTTCTAATTCTAATTATGCTTTATTAGGGGGTCTCCGGGCTGTGGCTCAAACAATTTCTTATGAAGTAAGTTTGGCATTAATTTTATTATCATTTGTGTTTCTTATTGATGGATATTGTTTATTAAATTTTATCATCATCATCATCATCATCTTGTACAGTTTCCAGCCCCAGGCTGGGTCTGTTTGGAACATAAGCCTCGCCACTTAGTTCTTTCTTCCCACCACCTCTCCGCTGTCACTCTGGTCCAGTCCTCGCCTCTCTTCTTGACACATTCCTCCACTCCTTTCAGCCATCTATCTCTTGGTCTTCCCCTTGGTCGTTTCTTCTGCATCTGCAGATCTGTAAATTTTATAATATATCAAAATTATATTTGATTTATGTTTTTATCTTTTCCTTTAATGTTAGCCTGGTTTGCATCTTGTTTAGCTGAAACTAATCGTACTCCCTTTGATTTTGCTGAAGGAGAATCTGAGTTGGTATCAGGGTTTAATGTAGAATATAGAAGAGGGGGGTTTGCATTGATTTTTATGGCAGAATATGCAAGAATTTTGTTTATAAGAATATTATTTTGTGTAATATTTATGGGAAGAGATACTTTTTCTTTCTTATTTTTTTTTTTAAGTTAACAGTTTTGTCTTTTATATTTATTTGAGTTCGAGGTACTCTCCCCCGGTTTCGTTATGATAAATTTATATATTTAGCTTGAAAAAGATTTTTGCCCTTAAATTTTTTTATTTTTTTATTTGGGATTAAAAATTATTATGTTTTCTATTCTAATTTAGTGTATTTATTTTAGTAGAAGTTAATAGAAGAATTTAACTTCTGTCTTATGTTTTCAAAACATATGCTTTCATAAAGCTTTATAACTAATTTACTAATTTATCTCATGTTATGACAACAAGAGGGTTAATTAAGTAATAAGTGAAATAAAGAACAGTTAAGATTTGTCCGGTTAAAATATAAGAGTCTTCCACAGGTCGTGCTCCGATTCATGTTAATAAAATAACAATTGTTGTTATAGATCAGAATAGAATTTGATTGATTGGATAAAATTGAGTTCCTCGGAATCTATTACTATTATAAAATGGTAAAATTAATAGAATGGCAATAGATATAACTAGAGCAATTACACCCCCTAGTTTATTAGGGATAGACCGGAGAATTGCATAAGCAAATAAGAAGTATCATTCTGGTTGAATGTGGACAGGGATAACAAGAGGATTGGCTGGGGTAAAATTATCGGGGTCCCCTAGTATATAAGGTTCAAGGAGGCTTAAGAAAATAAGAGTTGCTACTATAACAATAAATCCAAATAGATCCATAAAAGTAAAGTAGGGATGGAAGGGAATTTTGTCAACATCTCTCTTTAGCCCTAAGGGGTTGTTAGAGCCTGTTTGGTGTAGAAATAGTAAGTGAATTATAACAGCAGCTGAGACAATAAAGGGAAGAACAAAATGGAAAGTGAAGAATCGAGTTAAGGTTGCGTTGTCTACACTAAAACCCCCTCAAACTCATTGGACAAGTTCTGTCCCTAAATATGGGATAGCTGATAATAAGTTGGTAATTACAGTAGCACCTCAAAAAGATATTTGACCTCAAGGAAGAACGTAGCCTATAAAGGCTGTCCCTATTACAAGGAATAGAATAATGACTCCTGTTATTCATGTATGTATATAATTATAAGACCCATAGTATATTCCTCGTCCTACATGTAAATAGAGACAAATGAAAAAGAAGGAGGCACCATTGGCATGTAGAGTACGTAAGAATCAACCATAGTTTACATCACGACAAATGTGGGCCACACTATTAAAAGCTAAATCGATATTTGCAGTGTAATGTATTGCTAAAAATAATCCCGTTGCAATTTGGATTATTAAGCAAAGCCCTAAAAGTGAACCGAAATTTCATCAAGCAGAGATATTAGAAGGTGCAGGGAGATCAACTAATGCTCTATTGGCAATTTTAAATAAAGGGTGGGTGGTGCGAATTGGTTTATTCATTAGTTTTTAGGATGAAGTGGACCTTGAAAAATGTTAGTAATTTTTACAATAGCAATAAGTGTTAAGAATAAATAATTTACTAATATGAGTGTAATTAAATCTGTTGGTTTATTGTATAGTTTAGTAAGGAGGTAATTGGATTCATCATGTAAAGTAAAATAATTCATTATTAATATTATTTATTTCTTCATTAAAGTTTAATAGATTCCATAAAGTTGAGTCTCTTACTAGAGAGAGAAAAATTACTAGGGAGAATCAGAATAGTATAATGATTAAAGATTTGGTTGGAATTGAAAAAAAGTTCATTGGATGCTAGGGTGGTGATGTAAATAAATAATACGAGTATTCCACCTAGAAATACAAGAAATAGAATATAAGAAAATCAGAAAGTTGATGTTATTATTCCGGTTGTTAATGCTACAATTAAGGTTTGTATAATAATAATTAATATTATTGCAATTGGGTGATTTACTTGGGTAAAAAATAATGCATTTAATAAATTGGAAATTATAATTCTAAGATTTAGTATACAAAGGGTAGTTTAAATAAAATATTAATTTTGGGGATTAATGATAAGAAATTTTCTTTCCTTTGAGTTTTAGAAGTAGTATACTTAATATTGATTTACAAGACCAGTGTTTTTATTTAAACTACTAAAACAATGGTAATACTTATTTATTGAATTGTAGTAATCTTGGTCTTTTTAAAAGGTGTATGGGTGTTTTGTTCTAATCGGAAGCATTTATTGGCAACGTTATTAAGATTAGAATTTGTAGTTTTAAGATTATTTTTAATATTATTTATATTTTTAAATAGCCTATATATGCCTTTGAATTATTTTTTAGAATAGTATTTTTGACATTTTCAGTGTGTGAAGGGGCTTTGGGCCTTTCTATTTTAGTTTCGATGATTCGAACTCATGGGAATGATTTTTTTCAAACATTTAGAATTTTACAATGTTAAAATTTATTTTTATACTTGTGTTTTAATCCCTCTCAGTTTTTTAAATAAGTTTTGCCGATTGGTACAAAGTCAGTTATATTTAATAACTTTCTTTTTTATAATAAGATATATTACATTAACAGATTTTTGTAAGTTGAGTTATATCTTTGGAGTTGATATTTTGTCATATGGTTTAATTCTATTAAGATTTTGAATTTGTTCATTAATGATTACAGCTAGAGAAAGTGTATATCATTATAGGTATTTTAATTCTTTTTTTCTATTTTTTTGTAATTTTTTATTATTAATGTTATGTTACACTTTTAGAAGATTAAGATTATTTTCCTTTTACTTAATCTTTGAGGCTAGATTAATTCCAATTTTATTTTTAATTTTGGGGTGAGGATATCAACCGGAACGATTACAGGCAGGGGTATATTTATTATTTTATACTTTATTAGCTTCTTTACCTTTATTAGTAAGTTTATTTAATATTTATGGGTTTTATGGGAGATTATATATTGGTCTTTTAAATAATATTAGATTATCAAGATTGTTATTTTATATTTGATTAATTTTGGCATTTTTGGTTAAAATACCTATATTTATAGTACATTTATGATTGCCTAAGGCGCATGTTGAAGCCCCAGTTTCAGGGTCAATAATTTTAGCAGGAGTATTGTTGAAATTAGGAGGATATGGGCTATTACGAGTTTATTTAATATTAATCAAGCTTGGATTAACTTATAATGTAATTTGGATTAGAATTAGTTTAGTTGGAGGATTTTTAATGAGTTTGGTTTGTTTACGTCAGGTTGATTTGAAGGCTTTAATTGCGTATTCTTCTGTTGTTCATATAGGAATAGCTTTAGGGGGTATAATAACATTAACAGATTGGGGGTTTGTAAGAACATACACGTTAATAATTGCTCATGGGCTATGTTCATCAGGTTTATTTGCTTTAGCTAATATTTCTTATGAACGATTAGGAAGACGAAGTTTATTAATTAATAAGGGTTTAATGAATGTTATACCTTCTATAACATTAAGATGATTTTATTGAGATCTTCTAATATAGCAGCTCCTCCGTCATTAAATTTAATGGGAGAGATTGGGTTATTAAATAGACTAGTAATATGATCTTGGATTTCGATAGTTATATTAATATTAATATTAATTTCTTTAGAGCAGCTTAGTCTTTATATTTATATTCTTATAGACAACATGGTATAATTTATTCTGGTATTTATTCTTGTTCTATAGGGTATACTCGAGAGTATTTACTATTAATGTTGCATTGATTACCTTTAAATATTTTAATTTTAAAGGGTGATTTATGTATTTTATGGTTGTATTTAAGTAGTTTAAATAAAAATACCACGTCGTGGGAGATGGGCAACGGCACAAAGTAGGGGATCGCCTGTAGGGGCGAAGTACAGTGGGGACTTCGTGTGCCCCGGGACCGTTACGGTAGCTGTGAAGGTCCTACAGGAACTCTGAAAAGTGACGGCTAACGGGGCTCTGGTGAAGCTACGATATGCCCAGCAAGCCAGTAGTGGATGAAATCAAATGCTTTCAAGAATGGAACGAGCCTCGGACATGATGGATATTAATAGTATACTGACATTAATTGACAATAAGGAACATGTAACTGGCCTATTCTTGGATTTATCGAAAGCATTTGATGTTGTTAACCATAAAATCCTCCTTACAAAACTAAATCAATATGGTATTAGAGATCTAGCTAATAAATGGATAGATTCTTACTTAACAAGGCATAAACAAATAGTAAGCTTGAGACACAAGGATGATGGAACCAAATTACTTAGTGAAACATTGTCCAATGAGGGAATTATTAAATTTGGAGTACCCCAGGGATCGGTTTTGGGCCCACTACTCTTTCTTCTATATATCAATGATATAACACGGAACGTTCATTCACATAAGGAAATTTTGTTTGCGGACGATACAACACTCGTAATAAAGGGTGAAACTAAACAGGTCATACAGCAGTCTGCTGACTCCGTTACAGGAGAGTTAACCAAATGGTCACAAGATAATCGCCTCATAATAAACTATAAAAAAAACAGTATGTCTAAATTTCCACACTATACAGAATAGAAATCCTGCGAAGCCCAATATAACATTAAATGGTCATCAAATAGAAAATAAATCAGAAACAAAGTTTTTAGGACTATGGATACAACATGACTTGAAATGGAATAAACATATACAATATCTGAATACTAAACTGAACTGGATGTGCTTTGCGTTAAGTATTTTGAAAACCTGCACTAGCATGCACACATTAAGAAATACTTATTTTGCTTATTTCCATTCATACTTAAGATATGGGGTCATATTTTGGGGTATGTCGCCAGATGTACTAAGCACGTTTAGGATACAAAAGAGGGCGATTAGAATTATGGCAAATGTAAACACTAGAGAATCATGTAAACCTTTGTTTAAAGATTTAAATATTCTCCCTCTGCCCTGCATATATATCTTTGAAAGTATTATGTTTTTTTTAAGAATTTAATGAATAAGGATGTTTTTCTTAAAACAAACAATGATGTCCATGGGCATAACACAAGACAAAATCAAAACATTCATATTTCACACACACACACACACACACACACACACAAGCATATATCAAAAAGGAACTTTTCACACAGGAGTTAAATTATACAATGAACTACCCCAGTATATAAAACTTGTCCCAAAAATAAGAATCTTTGATAGAATGTTGAAAGCTTATCTGCAGTGCCATTGTTTTTACTCTGTAGTAGAATATCTTAGTGTATAGGAGCGATGAAATCTATAATTATATTTTACTTTTCTATTTTAATTATAATACCTAGCTGTAAGTTGTTGTATTTATAGAATTAAGTTTTCATATTATGATAATAGAGTAATGTGTATATAGTTGTCCAATAAGATTGTATCTCTTAAGATCTTTTATTATAATAAGTTATAAATAGTTATAGTATTAGTATTATGTACCTATTACTACTTTTATTTTATAGATGTAAATTCTGACGTGTCCTATACCAAAAATGTATTGTATACATGTATTTGATCAAATGCAACTAATAAAATGTATCTATAAGGGGCACCTGCTACATTGCAACAAACTTGATGTGACTGCTAGAACTTCAGGAAACCTCACACAACTCTATTGGAACGCAAGAAAGCTGATGGATTGGAATCCGGGCTAGCCATAGGAAACAACAACAGTTTTCTGGAAATATCACAGACATTGTTAATTTAAGGGCCTTTAAATATGGTTTTCGGAGACCCTTTATAGACGAGTAAAAAAGACCTTTCGTACCACACTCACACGTGAAAATTGCGTGAAAAAATTCTAGAGTGCCCCTTGACTCCCTTAAGCGCATTATACTGTATGTATTGATGAATTGTAGAGCTTAATTTGGTTCAGTGATAACTTCATAACCGTCTGAAAACTTTCGCTTTAATGTAATAATTGGAATTGCATTGCGTCTTACAGAAATAGATGGACCTGTGAGATTCTGTTACCATGGTTACCGTGTTGCATTCTTTCATTATTTCATTGTAAATATACATGTTTTAAGGTATTTATCTAATTGTGAGGCATTTAAAGAGTAAGTGAGTGTGTTTCGCTTACGCATTGGGTTATGCTGAACCTGTAGGTACCCCATATGTGTAGGTTGGTTTTAATGGGACCTTAGTTTCGGTACAAAACTGGAATGGGACCTCAGAAGAATAATATAGGGAGGGATAGCCTACATGTATAGTTGCATATAAAACAGATATTCACTTTTTATTGAAAATATGCTTTATTTATTCTAATCGTAAGCTCACCACTTCATTTCCCTCTTCCTCACGACTGCTCTCCTCTGCAATGGGCTGTATCACGTCGTGCCCCCCCCCCAAAGGACCAGTGCATTGAAGTTTGAACATGTCCTGTTATATGAGAAAGAATCTTACGTTGTAAAACAAAGTTCGTTCTAGTGGTATACAATCGAGTTAAGAATGTATTCATCTCATTCTACGATATGATAGTATACTCACGGCCTTGAATTGTTCCCTCTTGTATTTGCCAGGAACAGAGGGGCCACTTCCGCCCTTCGGTTGCACCCGACCCAGTTGGTTTGCGTCTGTTACAGATTATATTCGGCTCCATTTTGTGTGCGTGTATTATTATAATTAATTACCACAACTCCTGATTCATTTCAATTAAATTGATATAACAAATAACTATTGTACTTTTATTAGTTTGTTTTTCACTGTTCCAAGTTCAATGTCGATGGTGCAATTGCTATATTTATTTATTAAACAATAAAATTGTAATAATTTTGGAAATGTTGCATTTTTTTCTAATAACGATTTGCCCTAAAAACATTCCCATTTTCGGAATAAAATACGATACATGTTGACATGCATGAAATAACTTCATAATGTTATACATAACTCCGTCTAAGACATTAACTTATTAAATTAAATGTTTATTAAATAAAGTATGCATGTTCAAAACTACCTTTCCAATCCATTGCATCAGCAACCAATTTCCACGTCTGATCTTTGAAAAAATTATTTCTGTACTTAGGGTCTCCTAAATCATACAGCAACTTCCTCTGCCTCGCAAGATCGATGAAAATGTCATCTTCGACGTGATGTTCTTGTGAATCAAACATATCTAAGTCGAAGTTTGATAATAATTATTATAAAAAGCAATGAAAAAACACGAGCAACAACTGTCTCACAAGAACGGAGGGTTTTCGTCACAACAACAGCGTGACGTCAGTTTATGGCTTGATCTGATTGGCTATAACATTGCTGCAGTCGGGTAATTGGCAGTCGAAGATAAAATTCTCGACTGCCGACTACTGGCTACCAACTGCAACTGCATGTTGTTTATGGTGCCTATAGTATACACGGGGAAGACCGCTACTGCCGACTGCGCATTGAGGATGGAGCTTCACTGCCCTGGCAACATCTTCAGGCCTCAAGGGCATATTCGTTTCTGAATTGCACAAGAACAACTGAGGATACGGCTGTATTGATCTTTTCCTATGCCAACAAGTGGCAAAAGAAAAAAGAATAAAACATTGCTTTGTTAACAATAGCGATGGCTCGCACTTCTTTCAGCTAATTTAAGTAGTTTTGTACTAGGTTCATCACTCCCAAACTGGTACCGACTTTTCTTTTCTTAGCAAGAAGCCCTGTATTACGTCCAGTGGCAGGGTGATATCGGTAATAGTTTCGGAGATATTGAATGCTGCTGAAATATTTCGCACAGGTGCTATGTTGGAGTGGTAAGACGTAACAAAATTTAAAGGGCACGGTCGGGGTCGTCCGGACTAGTGCTATGAACTTACCGAGTTTCAATGAAATCGCTCCAGCAGTTTAGATTTTATTAGGGGGGACACACACACGGACAAAAGGTGATCTCATAGGCCTATTTTTTTTCATAAATGAAAATAGGCTAAAATGGGGGCTTCGCTCCAAGTAAAACGAGCCGTCACATAGGTTTCTCCGATTATGGGTTCGCGAAATGACCTATTAGTTTTGGATATATCTCACAAATAAGTGGTCCACGTTAAATACCAACAAACATATCTTTCAAACGAACCGTCTCACATGTCTGTACAAGAAATGGTTCGCGAGATAGCCATGAGTATTGAGGCACACGTGTAACTTGCGGCAGAATTCCCATCACTCTACTAATTTTTTTGTCCTAGGGTCATAAAACTCGTTTTATGGGGTAAAGGGGGTAAGGAACTTTGGTTTAAGTCAAACATACAACTTTCTAGGTGTCCTAGTTTCGGAAATATAGCCTACTTTCCAAATTAAACTTTTTTAAAAAATTGTAAAAAATACAATGTTTTGTTTTAACGATAAATGTTACAAAGACCTTTCGATTAAGCTAACATATGACTTTCTAGGTGTCCTACTCTCTAATTATTTTTAATCATTTTAAAAATATAGCGAGTATTCCGTAGGAAAGGGGGTTTCATTCCAAGTCATTTAAGACCTCACATGTCTATATCAGATTATTGGTTCGCGAGATATCGGAAATCTTACATACGTGAGGGGTCAGCGTAGCCGAGCGCCTAGTGTCACTATTTAGAACTGTCACCATCTATCTGCTAATGTTTTTGGCCTAGGGTCATGAAACTTGTTTTAGGGGGTAAAGGGGGTAAGAACCTTTGGTTTAAGTCAAACATACAACCTTCTAGAATTCCTAGTTTTGAAAATATAGCGTACTTTCCTAAGTGAACTTTTTTGGAAAACAAATAAAAAATACCATGTTTTATTCTAACGATAAAGGTTATAGAGACCTATCGTTTAAGCTAACATATGACTTTCTAGGATTTTTAGTTTTAAAACTATAGCTACTTTCCAATTATTTTTTTAAACATTTTAAACATATAACGAACAGTCCATAGGAAAGGGGGCGTCACCCCGAGTCATATGACACCACACACAAGACCCTAGCATTATTGGTTCGCGAGATATCTACTAATTAACTTGGACGCTCTGCGACGTCAGACGTCGGGTGAGGCAGAATTGCTCTTTCTCCTCTACTCAAGTTGATATGGCTAATGGCCACAACATTCAAGCAGCAGCAATAACAACAATCCTTGATAACATGGTCTTTCAGCAGATACCAATGTCCATCCAAGTGAAAACAGCTCACAGCGATGACTTGTTCTGAAACAGTTATTTCAATGCTCCCAATATTAGGTACGGTAGCCTATTTATGTTGTTCTTGACTAACCTTGCCGGCCCCGTGGTGTTGGGATAGAACGCCTGCGTCTCATCCGGAGGCCCCGGGTTCGATTCCCGGCTCCGTCAGGGAACGGGATGTAATTAGCCTCGTGAGGACAATTGAGTAGCGAAGGCAAGGGAAATGAAACGAGTGAAGGACCTAAAACACTTATGGACAAAGAATGGCAGAATACTCATGAGGAAACACGACCACTCTCAGGTAATCTCCATCAACACTGAAGAGTACCTTGACAAACTTTAACCTGAACATTGAAGATGACGCATAAGAAAAAAGAAACCATCATTTACAACCAGAACGTAAGAGGACTACAGACCTAATCCAATACTTTATTTTTAAATACACTGTCAAATAACTATGATATTATTTGTCTTTCAGAAACATGGCTTCTTGAGGGTGTAAGCAGTTTTGAGCTCTTTTATGACATATATTGTGTATAGGAAAGACCGAGATTTTTCTTTAAGTTCCAAGAAAGATGGTGGCGGAATTCTAATAAGTGTTAAAAGTAAAATACACTCGAAGAGAATGCCAATGTTAGAATCAGATACCGAATCATTATGGATTCAAGTTTCATTCAACAATAGGGAATGTGTTCCATACTTTCCACCAAATTCCAATAAAGAAGCATACAAATCATTTAATCATTTTATGAGAAAATAGAAGAAAATATGCAGTTATTTAAAGATTACGATATTTTTATCATTGGTGACTTTAATTTACCGGAAGTAACTGATAAATCTTACAATATATTGAAGGGTTCAAACAAATCCAAAGAGTTACAGAATTGTTTGCACCTACTAAATGCCAGGCTGTTTAATGGCATTAAGAATGTTAATGGGAGAACTCATGATTTAATCATCAGTAACATTGACCAGTTGCATATCCAGGAAGAAATCGACCCCTTAGTCCGATTAGATGAAAATCATCCAGCATTGCAAATTATATACAAACTGGGAAAAATAACCTGATCACATGGAAGTTCAACCTATGAATATAACTTCCTCAGGGCAGACTTCTTAAAATTGTATGAATTAGTGAAAAAATGCAATTGGGATAATATGAACAATTGTAGAAATGTAAACGTGGCTGTTGATATCTTTTATGACAAAATATACTCTATAATTGACCAGTGCGTTCCAAAACTAAACATTACAAGAGCACATATCCTGTTTGGTTCACTCTGTCTATAATATAAAATTTAAAGCTAAATGAAAAATATAGAAAAAAGGAAAATTTATCCTAATATTACTTGAATAATTATACTCAACTTAGATCTAAAACTAAAATAGACATAAGAAAAGCATATGATGACTATGTAGCTCTTACTGAACGGAACATGGAAAAAGATAGCAATAGCTTCTGGAACTGTATAAAAAACAGAAAGGAGCGTAAAGGATCAGGATTGGCGATGGAATACGAAGGTAAAAATATTGTAAATCACTGGAAATTGCCAATTGTTTCGCTGACTATTTCAAATCAGTATATTCGCAAACTATTCCCAACTATAACATGAACAGAAACAGCAATAAAGTAAAGCAACATTATTTTCAAAATTATTTGGTTATATCTGAAGTCACCGAGGATGTGGTTGAATTCGCCATTAACAAACTAAAACTAAAATAGTCAGCGGGGCCTGATGGGTTACCACCATACCTCTTTAAAGGCTGTAAGGAATATATTACTAAACAACTGGCTATAATATAATGTACAATCTCATACTCAAGACCAGCACATTTCCAGATAAATGGAAACATACAAAAGTAACAGCAATTCTAAAATTCGGAAACTCGCTTCAGATTAAGAATTACAGACCTGTAGCTGTATCGTCGTCTCCAGGTAAGATATTTGAGAGTATTTTGTATAGTCATATTTTTCAACATGTTAAAGTGATCATTTCCCCAAATCAGCATGGATTTATACCAAACAGTTCAACCGTGACTAACCTTATTAATTTTACGTAATTTGTATCCACGGAGCTAGATCACAAAGGCCAAGTAGATGTAATATATACCGACTTTCAAAAGGCATTTGACAAAGTGGATCATGACGTACTCATCACTAAACTATCAACGTATATTTTTTCTGAACCACTGTTTCGTCTCCTGATTTCATAACTGAAAAACAGAACTCAAGTTGTGAAATATAAAACGCAACTATCCAATACATTTCCCACCAACTCAGGAGTTCCTCCGGAATCTAACTTAGGACCATTACTATTCTTATTTTATTAAACTACATCTCTGATAAAGTTCAACACTCAAAAATTTTATTATTCGCTGACGATATAAAATTATATCAATCAATACGTGACCCTTCCGATTGTATCAAACTTCAAAATTATTTAAATGAACTAAACATATGGACGAAAGAATATAAACTGCCATTTAACATCAGTAAATGCAAGCAAATTAATTTTACTAGGCGAAAAAAATACATAAATTTTCACTATGACATTGACGGGGAGTGCTTACTTAAAATTCATGAAGTTCAGGATCTGGTAATCGTATTTACCAATGATCTGAATTTTCAAAGGCATATAGATAAAATTGTCTCTAAAGCACATAAATGTAAGGGATTTGTAATAAGAAATTCATTTAGTTTCTCCTATGGGATTTTAATATTGCTCTTTGATGCTTTCATCAGCTTGCCACGGTGGGTGAGTTGTTAACCTGTCGGTCTACTAACCCATGCTTGCAGGTTCGCTCCTGGCCGTGGTAAGTGATTTTTTTTTGAAAAGCGGGAAAAATACGACACGCATGTCATACGATGTTGGCATATCAAAGGACCCATTTGAATTCAGTAGGCCGTGTTCATAATGGCAAAATTAATCTCGGGAGTTTCCGCCAACACAAAGTTCCTCATTTCTCTACTAGAAAGCGCTATATTGTTCAAGAGCTTAGATATCATAGTGCTTCAAGGAACAACGAAATTCGACGTGCAAGCTACCCTTTGGGTGTCAAATAACAAAGCTTGCACCCGGCACCCGAGGCCATACGATATTATTATTATTATCAGATCACAACTAGAATATGCTTCAGTTATATGAAATCCATACACATTGAAATATTATAAGCTTATCGAGAACATCCAAAATAAATTCTTAAAATATGTATATTACAAAAGATTTGGCTATTATCCCTCTTATGAATCGTACACATTTATATTACAGTCCTTCAATGTCAGAAAACTATCTCACAGGCGAAATTGTCAGGGCCTGCTTTTCCTCTATAAATATGTATCTAGTTTATGTCCTCTATGGAACTTGGTCGGAGTGTAAATATGTTTTTACTTTGTGACAATGTCAGTTGTAATTTGTTCATTGTGTTAAGATGTAGATTCAGATGTGTGTGCATATTAAAGTGCTATAATATCCTTTATTCAAAACACAATAGCTATAATGTGCTTTATTCAAAACATAATAGTTGGCGACGAGGAATTGGCACTTGATTCTCCGGTTCAGATATAGCCTACATCAATGAATTACGGTATTTACGTCGTCTGATTCAACGGCCACGTGAGTAAAATCATGAATCAGGAAAATCGACATGAAATGTACACAGAGTGCTTGTAAATGATCCTAAGCAACTCATCGTATATTCAGCTACGTGTGCCTGCATGCCACATATTCAAAATAATATGTATCGCAGTTTGAACTTTGAGGTTATGCAATGTTTTTTTTTTCTCAAGCCCAGGACAATATTCGGTCATCGATCACTACCCAGTGTGTTTTAACTCTGTTATCTTGAAACATTTTATTATCTTTGAAATGTGATTTTTAAAATTATTTCGAAGTTCCGTCAAGATGGACGCAAATCAGTTCCAACAATTACTGAACATTTTTACTAATTCTCAAGAGAAGTTACTTGAAAGGTATTAAGCTCACCAGCCCGTCACAAGCCACTAACATCACACCTTTTGAAAATTTTGATTCTGAAAAGGAAAAATTTGTGTCGTATTTAGAACGATTTGAAAATTACGCAAACTTCAACAATGCCACCGATCCAACAAAGAAAGCTCAACTCTTGTGTACATCAATAGGGGCAATTCATTATAACAATCTCTCTGCATTTTTAGGCCCTGATAAACCAATCAAGTCTCTCGGTTATAATGACCTAGTAAAGCATTTAAAGCAAATATTGTCACCTCAAGTCTCAACCGTAGTTTCCCAACACTATTTCTTGAACGTCAATCAAAAAGAAAGTCAAAATATTGAAGGATTTGTTGCCACTCTTAGAAGCCACTTACTAGACTGTGACTTTTATATTCAGTGTACATGTGACGCCAGAATTTCAATTGCGGATGTTTTTGTTCGTGCACAATTTATACGTGGCTTGCGAGATAATTGGATCAGAGAGAAACTTCTCCAGTCTAATGACACGAAATTTGATGATCTCCTGAAGAAGGCTATAGCCTTGGAAGCATCGCGGTATGAGAGTAATCAGCTGTCAAAACAGCTCACTGCACCGTCAGACTCTATAGAGGACACAAACAAAGTAACAAAAGCCACAAGTTCATATAATGACCGAAGTATGAATCAATATAGCAGTGATACTCAGTCACGTTTTGTTCAACAGCCTAACCCAGGCTCTCACTCACGTTCACAGTCCAGGGGCCGCCGTAGTTCTGTCAATTATAGAGCACTAGGTATTGATGGATTATGCCTGAATTGTGGAAATTCAAACCACAGGTCAAGAGATTGTCGCACAAACAGAAACTCTCTTAAATGTAGGTCATGTAGGAAAGTGGGACATGTTGCAAAAGTTTGTATCACTTCACTTCTTCAACAGTCAAATACACACAACATTGCAACTGAGAACATAGATGACAACTTGCATGACCACCCTGAAACCAATTTCGGGATAGGACAACTGGAATGCATCGAAGATCTCTTTGAAGTAGGACAAGAATCAGATAAATATTTTATCACTGTTAAACTCAACAATAAATCACAAAGATTTGAAGTCGACACGGGAGCAAAATATTCACTCATCCCAGAGAACGAATGTTCAACCTTGGGTCTTGGTTAGCCATTGCAGCCAACAAATGTCTGTTTTCGATCATATTCTGATCATGTTATCAAACCCAGAGGAAAAATTGTTGTCACAGTATCATACAAAGGAACAGAAATTGTTGCAGATCTTTTTGTAGTTCCGCAAGGTCATGCCGCATTGCTTGGTCGTGTTTGGATCAGGGGCCTCGGCCTTGATCTGAAGGAAATTGACAAGGACACAAATCATTCACTTCACACTGAATCTGTCAACTCAGTGCAGTCAATTCAGGATATTTTACATCAGTATAGTACAATCTTTGAAGAAAAAATTGGATGCATTCCCAATATTGAAGTAAAACTGCAACTCAGAGAGGGGGTGAAACATGTCTTCAATCGTGAACGTGATGTCCCTTTTGCTCTTCGGGAACGCGTTGAAAAGGAACTCGCTTCATTGGAATCAGAAGGAGTTATTTCTCCCACAGCTTTAAGTGATTGGGGATCGCCTCTTGTTGTTATCCCAAAACCGGATGGGGGAGTTAGGTTATGTGTTGACTACAAATGTGGAGTAAATTCAAGGTTGATTTCTGCAAACCATCCCATAAGACCAGTTAATGATGTTCTACATTGTCTTAGAAATTCAAAATTTTTCTGCAAATTAGACTTATACAAGGCATATCTACATCTGAAGGTTGATGAAGAAGGTAGTATGATTCAAACTATATCCACTCACAAAGGAACCTTCAGGATGCACCGACTGAGTTTTGGCATCAAAACTGCCCCCTCAGAATTTAATAGGATATTATCACAGATCCTTCATGGTCTTCCAAAAGCTGAAGCTTATTTTGACGACATCATAATACATGGTACAACGAAGGAGGAGTGCACCAAGAACTTAATAGCCTGTCTAGAACGGCTTTCAAAAAATAATCTGGATTTGAACAAAAGTAAATGCTCATTTTTTTTTTCAAGGAAAACATAGACTCCCTAGGGCATATTGTATCATATAATGAGATCCGCAAGTCACCAGAGAAAGTTCAAGCTGTGTCACAAATGCCACGCCCTATAAACAATGAAGAAGTGAGACGCTTCCTTGGTATGGTGACTTATTATGCAAAGTTCATTCCTAATTTTTCAACGAAGTCCCACCCATTACGGCAGTTATTGCGGAAAGGTGTACGGTTTTTCTGGTCTGCAGCCTGTGAAGCAGCTTTCTTGAATCTCAAGTCCGAGTTATGTAGTGAACGTGTCCTTACCCCATTCAACCCATCACTGCCTATCATCTTGTCAACCGATGCCAGTCCTACTGATGTTGGAGCAGTATTAAGTCATGAGATGGATGGCCAAGAAAGACCCAAAGCCTATGCCTCTCGTGCCCTAACACCAGCAGAATGTAATTACAGTCAGCTTGACCGGGAAGCGCTGGCAATAATTTTCGCCACAACACACTTCTACAACTATATTTTTGCAAGAAATTTCATTCTTGTGACAGACAATGAACCTCTGTCTCGTATTTTTCATCAGAACAAGGGCCTGCCACAAATGACATCCGCAAGGCTCCTAAGATATGCATCGTTTCTCTCCGGGTTTGACTACACGGTAATAGTGAAAAAAGGGAAAGATAACGAAAATGTTGATTGCCTATCCCGAGCCCCTGTTGCATCTACCTCGCCAAACATTGAAACATCAATAAATGCAGAAGTTTCACAACTCTGTGCTGAAACGATTCTTCAAGTGTCAAGTGAAGTCATTACGTACGAAACTATCCATGATGAGACTATGTTAGACCCAGAACTTAGTGCCACCCTGCAACGTCTTCAAACTCAATCCTTGGATGAACCATATACAGTTGAAAATGGTATTCTATTCCGTCAAGACCGAATTGTTATCCCAAAGAAACTACAAAGAAAAATTTTGGAAGAGTTACATTTAACACACCTCGGCATTGTGAAAAAAAAAACAGTTAGCAAGACGATATGTCTACTGGCCGCAATTAGACAAAGACATTGAGAGGCTTATCAAATCTTGTGAAGAGTGCGCGCAGACTCGTTCAAATCCACCAAAAGCTCCAATACACCCCTGGGATGAACCAGAAGAAAATTGGGAACGCATACACATTGACTATGCGGGGCCATTTGATAACCACCATTTCTTGATGTGTGTTGACGCGAAATCCAAGTGGGTCGAAGTACGAATGGTGAAAGACGCTCCATCCACTGCAACTACTATCAGTCTGCTTGACAATATATTTACCGTACATGGGTACCCGAATGTCCTTGTGTCAGAAAATGCCACTATCTTCACGAGTGATGTATTCAGATCCTATTGCAAGGAGAGAGGGATTTTTTAGAAACATATTGCACCAGGGCACCCAGCAACCAATGGGCTAGCCGAGAGAAACATCCAAACTTTGAAGAGGCGACTTCGTGCTGCTGTAAATGACCCGGCACCAATATCGACTAAGTTACAGAACATCTTGTTTCAATACAGAGCAACGCCATTGGCATGTGGACAGTCTCCAGCTGAACTATATTTGAAACGTCGGCTACGTATCCGGTTGGATGCTCTACTTCCAAACCAAAAGAGCTTGACTACATCCAGTTTCTCACCCCCTGTTCGCTCTTTCAAAGTGGGAGAGAGAGAGTGCAAGTCCGGATTCACCAGAAAAACCGTGATATTTGGCAGTTTGGTGTTATACAAACTAAACTCGGCCAGCGTCACTATGATGTGAAATTGGATTCGGGACGAATTTTAAAGCGGCATGTTGACCAGTTATCATCGACTCTCGTGCCAAAGAAAGATAAGCATGTCACTTTTGCTCCAACATATCCTCCAGTGCGTGGTGTTCCAAACATACCAACACCAACCCAGTCAAGACTAGAAAATGAGGATATTCCTCCTGCAACCCACACTTCAGATGATACAAGGCAGACCATCCTGCAACCAGATGAACGCCCTGATCGAAACAGCCTTCCACCACCTGCTGATAATTATTTAAGAAGATCAGCCAGAGACAGGCGACCTCCTCAGTATCTGCAAGACTATGTGCCCAAATGAATATGAATAGTTCCTTTTATTTGTTTTTATATAAGTGGGGGAGACTATTATGTATCTAGTTTATGTCCTCTATGGAACTTGGTCGGAGTGTAAATATGTTTTTACTCTGTGACAATGTCAGTTGTAATTTGTTCATTGTGTTAAGATGTAGATTCAGATGTGTGTGCATATTAAAGTGCTATAATATCCTTTATTCAAAACACAATAGCTATAATGTGCTTTATTCAAAACATAATAGTAAACAAAATTGACGACGCTAAAATTCGAGAGAGAATTACGTTATATGTCCCAGCTGTGAAACCTAGTAGATTCCGAAACATTTTCTTTATTCCGAGAGTTCACACACAACCATAAAAAGCTCGCCGATTAACAGAATCTTATCCCACTATAATTAAGTTCATCATCTTGACTTAGATATTTTCAGTATGTCAGAAAACCAGTTTGCAGCGTCCTGTGATAAACTGCAAGATGTCTTGTAATATATTGTACTGTATTCAGCCCATTTCATTCTCATACCTAACCCTTCTTTTCTTATTATTATTATTATTATTATTTATAACGTGTATCTCTATCTATATCTTCTCTTTGTGTATCTTTTGTATTTCTATTTATGTATTGTTGTATATTACATAGGTCTACAAAATGGAACTTTTTAAAAGCTGTTTTACTTCTGAAAAGTGATTATATACAACTGAGTACAGCCATTAAAAGAAACGCCTTTTTCTCCTATCACGTCAGGTTCTTTAACAAATCGAGAATGAAAAATTCAATGTTAATGACAAAAAATACACATTAAAAATATTAATACAGTTTTGATTGAAATACTGGTTGTATTAGTTGGAAATGCACAATGTTGATTCACTAGAATGCTATTTAATCAATAATAACGTTTTTGTTTGCCTTCCAGTGATCTTATCTTGAAAATTATCTTATGAGCTCCTGCGGAGTCTTCTCTTTGAAGCATCCAGCAGTAATCCGCTATCATTGATATACTCCATCGTCCTTGGTACCGTCGTTCCATCTCCCGAAAATCCTGATGGAAGCGTTCGCCTTGTTCCTCACTCACCACCCCCAAATTCTCAGGAAATACATACAAATGTGAAAAAAGAAAGTGCAGCTTAAGACTCATGTTGCACCCGTTAATTCTGAATTTCTCAAGTAGTGGCTACTACTTCTGCATAGTTAGGATCTTTGGTGTTTCCTAAAACTTCTTGGTTACATCTCTAAAGGCTTGCCAGGCTTCTTTTTGTTCAGGAGTCATTTTATCTTCAAACTCATTGTCTTTCAATAGACTTCTGATTTTCGGTCCTACAAAAATACCTTCTTTTATTTTTGCTTGTGAGAGAAAAGGGACCTTGTTGCAAAGATATTGAAAACAATTGCCCTCTTTGTCAAGGGTTTTCACACACTGCTTCATCAGACCCAACTTGATGTGAAGAGGTGGTAATAGTATTTTCTTACGTTCCACTAAGTTTTTCTGAACAACATTTTTACATTCTTGAGTTAAGGTGGTTCGATCAGGCCATTGTATCCCAGACCAATGCTCATCTCTTGTCCAGCTATCCCATTCACACAAGTGACATGGGAATTGCGTATATCCCCGTTGCTGATCTAACAAAATACCGATTACTTTAAGATCTCCACAGATCATCCTCTGATGTCTGTTGTATTGTATTTTATCCAAGAGAAGCTTCATGTTATCATAATTCTCTTTTAAGTGGACTGAGTAAGCTATTGGAATTGAAGTCAACTGGTTGCCATTGTTCAGTAACACAGCTTTGATACTTCTCTCACTAGAGTCAATAAATAACCTCCAATCGTTTGGGTTATACGTGGCAGCACCTACCTTGTTTATTAGGTCTGGAATGTTGTTCCAATGAACCACTCTAACTTCATGACTAAAGTACTGCGCAAGATCTTTTTCTCTATTTCTGTAGAAAGTTACTGAAGTAACTTACCATCAGCAAAAAGACTTTGTTCTTTTAACCTGGAACTTAAAAGCTCAGCTGCATCTTTGGGGAGTTTCAAATCTCTTATTTATTAAGCCATTGAACATGGATTGTATGAAGAGTACTGGTACATTCGATTTTGCAGGGGTAAAGTTACTGTCAGATGTTCCCGATGTTTCACTACTTGGAGAATAAGAAACTTCAATAGTCTTTAGGAGGTGTGGGAAATGGAATATCAGGGCCATGAGGCACTGGTCTCCTAGCAGATTCAATGCTGGGGTATGGTATGCCTTTTTTATTCTTAGCATTGGAACCTTCGAGCTTACAAGTACAAAAGTAGCAGTCACTGCTGTGGTTTCTGGGTTCACGCCAAACCATCGATATACCAAAACGAAGCACGTTTTTCTTCCCTTTTGTCCAATTTCTCAAATCTTCAACACCAATGCTGCACACTATGAGGTGCCCATGACTTGGTTTGATCTCCTAACTTTATTCCAAAATAAGCTTTATAAGCCTTAGCGACAAATTAGGTTATGTTTTGTCTCTGCTTTTTCACTACAAAGCTACCAAAAATGTAACAAAACACATTTGGATTGTTCAAATACTGTCGCCTTTCCATACTCACAGAATCACAAAACAGAAACTGACAATAAATGCACACGTATTCAAAGTAACCTTCTTCGTTTGGAAATTAAGCTGGCCACTCAGAGCTTTCAACTGAATTCACATCACAAAGGATTTAAGTGCTGCCATCTGGCAAAGATTTCAACAACATTCTGCAGTGCTACCACCACAGGTTTTTAGGTCCAACAAATGGCATTCCTGTAACAAAACATTATTTTAAATCTATAAGATAGTGTGTAGTATGCAATAACGTTACTAAGACAAAAAACAAGTAGTTCCATGATGAACTATACAGCCTACTTTCATATATCCTACTTATGTTAATTGCCTATATCTACATACAAAATTTCAGTTCGATTGCTGTAATAGATTCGTAGATATTGAGAAACGACTAAATATTTCGGATGGTCGCCATGTTGGATTTTATATATGTAGGTCCTAGAGTTATGTACTGTTACATGAAGATTATTGTGTACGTGTAGCATTCAAACTTCAATCGCATGATTAGGACACAAGAAGTAAAAACGAGATTTTAAAATTTCCCTCAGCTGCCATCTTGTGGTTATGGAAAAATTGAAATAAATTATATGCCAGTGGATTAACATTTGTATAAGGATTTACTGTACCAAGTTTCACTGCACTCGGATGGTTAAATTGCGAGAAACAACCATGTGAATATTTATACTTCGCGTCGCCGCCATGTTGGATTTGTGATCACTAGGTTATTTAAAGTCCTATGGGTGAACTTAAGTTCATAGCCCCTATGAACATTAAAAAAAACAGTTTGATAGCTATAATCGATTCGTAGATATTCAGAGCCGTCTAAATATTTCGGATGGTCGCCATGTTGGATTGTTAAATGTATAGGCCATAGAGTCATGTACCATTACAGGAAAATTATTGCGTAGGTTCATTATTCAAACTTTCACATCGATCGCATGATTACGACACAAGAAATAAAAACTTAATTTTAAAATTTGCACAGCCGCCATCTTGAGATTAAACAAACAATTGAACTAAATTAGATACCAGTGCATTACAATGTGTACAAATATTTTCTGTACTAAGTTTCATTGCATTTGGATCATTAAATCGCGAGAAATGTCTATTTAAAATGTTCAAATTCGCTTGGCCGCCATGTTCGTTTTGTAGTTAACCGGTTTTTGAAAGTCTTATAGATGAACTTCCAGTAGTGCTCTTTATCTCCGTACAAAATTTCAGGGTGATACCGCTAATTGTTCCAGAGGTATAGAATGCCGGTGAAATATTTCGCACATCCGCCATCTTGTGGTTATGTAAACAATTGAACCAAGTTAGTTGTCGGTGCATTACAATGTGTATAAACATATACTGTACCAAGTTTTATTGCGTTTGGTTGGTTAAATCGCGAGAAACGTCTATTTAAATGTCGCAAATTCGCGTGGCCGCCATGTAGGTTTTGTAGTTACTAGTTTTTCAAGAGTTACATAGATGAACTTCTAGTGGTTCCCTTTATCACCGTAAAAAATTCCAGGGTGATATCGGGAATAGTTTCGGAGATATTGAATGCTGGTGAAATATTTCGCACAGCCGCCATGTTGGATTGGTGAGACGTAACAAAATGTGAAGGTCGGGGTCGTCCGAAATAGTGCTATGAACTTACCGAGTTTCATTGAAATCGCTCCAGCCGTTTAGAAGTTATTAGGGGACACACACACACACTCCTCACACACACGCACGCACACACACACGGACACAAGGTGATCTCATAAGCCTATTTTTTCAAAATTGAAAATAGGCTAAAAATGACTAAAAAAGGAGTGTGATAAAAGTAAACGGGTATCATATTTGTCATCAGGCCAAGCATATTACTTCAAAATTACTCAAAAATTCAAAACAGCAAAATCACTGTAGGCCTGTGTTTTCTAATTCTAGTAGTGAGAAATGTAATTGGGGCTTCCTGTAATGTTCACAACGTAAATAAATAAATAGTTGGTAGCATGCTGAACTGCTGTGCCCAAGATAGCGGGTTCAAAACTGGCCGAAGTCGTCGGATTTTTTTAAGAGCGTAAAAATCCTTCAGAATGCCTTTCTTCGGAGGGGAAGTAAAGCCGGCGGTCCCATGTCATAGATTTATGGCATGTAATCGATCCTTCCACAGACTAAACTTGTGTGAAGCTAAATTTCTAGGTAAGATTTCGTTGGAAGGCTCTATCAAAGTTCCAACGTTCACCACTTGGTATCAGTGACATCTGGTAGCGAAAGTTAGAAAAGTTGAACGGAACTTGTAGCTCACCCTATGGGTGTCCGCATGAAGCAACTACAGCCTCTGGTGAGCCGAACGTGTCCTCGGACACTCGTGGCACTAAAATCCATATGATGACTAAATAAGGGACAAGGATGGAATAGGTGCCCCAGGATTTGAAATAAGGTACGGTACTATCCCAGCATTGGTCGCAAGGAAGTGTCGAGAAACCACACTCAGGATAGCCTCTGTCAATGCCAGGATTCAAACCGTCCATCTCTCGACATTTTGCAGCTGCCCATCACGGCCGTATTGCGTGTCTTGACGAGCATGGCTACGCTCCGAATGTCATTCCAACTGAATAGTATCAGAACTTAAAAAAGGGTTTTAGACACTTCTAAAGACTATCATCGGCTCTGAGAGTATGTCTCCAATAAACTTTTATTATTAACTTCGAGCTGAAAACTCCAGGAAAACAGACTGTTACCGAACCTGAAAGAATCATCACTTCATGGAAGTGATCCATATGCCTCAATGCTGCCGAGCAAAACCACGTTGCAGCAAGTGCCTTGTAGCATTCCCTTGAACCGAGAGGAAGAAGTGATAGTCAGCTTATTAACGATGCAAGTGAAATATTTTCCTCTTCGGACTAAACAGAAGGAAAGCCAACACAGTAGACCTACAGATAGGGGTTTATTAGCATTATTAGTAAAAAATCACGCAGACTAATTCCTTAGGAAGCAACGAGGACAGGTCCTCATTCTCTCTCACAGTCAGTGGCGGCTCGCACATATCGCAGTTGGTGGGGCTGCATGCACATGCATTAACTTACCTTATTTGTAGATCAGTTCCAGGCGTCGAGTCTTGAACGCGACGAATTTTTCGATGACGAGGTTATTGAAATTCGGTATGCTGTTAATGAAACCATTCTCAATAGACAGCATTCCAAGTGCAGTAAGTCTTTCTTGTCCTATGGCTAAAGCCCTGCGCGGATAAAGAAAACGTTATCCACATCCGCCTTGCATCCGCACGACTGTTATCCGCACGCTTGTTATTCGAATGTACTGGCATTACAAAAATATTTTTATTTTTTATTAAAGCAACACATCCATCTGGCCGTAAAAACCATCCACCACAAAGACTTACATCGCATGTCATCCTCGACCCCTTTGGAGAACGGGAATAATAAGGGGTAGACATACATTAAAGCAACACATTTAGACATTTGAGGAGAAAGTCGTTCCCTTAGGCTATGTATGTCATGTGCTATGTTTAAAATGAATGTTATACAGCCAGAATTGCAACCCTTTTCAGTTTGGAGAGTTAATTATGCTTAATGACATAATTTGAATGAGATAAGCTTAATCACCATTTTACATTTGTCATAAAAACATAACAATAAACATCCGGGTCCTAGTAATGATATTCAACAAGTTCGGATTGTACTGTATTCTAAAAACTATCCGCAAATTTACTCCAAACATTACCGGTATCCGCTATCCACACATCCATGCCAACTATATCCGTATGACGACAAATGTTGCGGATATCTGCGCAGGGCTTTACCCATGACAGTCCTGAGGTACACTTTGATCCTCTTGAGGCACGAAAAGCAACGTTCGGGTTCAGCGGTTGCCATAGGCAGGGTGATAGCGATAAGTAACAGTTTAACAATCTCTGTAGATGACGGGCCTAAGAACCAGTGAGAAGGAAACTCGAAGGTTTTACAGCTCCACCGATATTTCGAAATTCTTCTCTTCGATATAAACATTTTCTTGTGATAGTATTTAGCCTGTTTGCCATCTCTTGATGAATGCAGTACATTTGCATTTGTCTGTTGGCACAGGCTAGAGTAAAATGTGGCTTTTCACCGATGTCTCAGTCTCACTCATGGCTGTGATTATATGGAAGCTACTGAGGTATGGGTGGTGCTTTGTAATAACAATCAGGGCACAGTCAGTGCCTGTGAATGCTGTGAAAGGTTCTACTCATAGGGTTAGTACTGCTGTTCTGACTCAGTGAGGAAAGCCATGGCAAACTACCTCACTCTTCTTCTTGCATAGTACGCCTCAATATAGCACTGCCTTTGGTTTTTGTGGGTATCAACCCACATAACCTAACGGCGGTACTTTTTGGGGATCCAACCAGCCTTCGGACTGACTACCTAACAGACAGTCATAGTATTATGATTCTATTTATATATTTCCTTGTTTCTAGTTACTTCCTTGTTATGACGCTCAACCGATTGTTGATACGCCGAACTTAAGCGTAACACTGCAAAATTTTACATGTTATTTAAATGAGTTCCGGAAGATGCGTGCTCCTGAATTTCTTCGCTCAGTTTTCTAAGATCTGTCACTCTCTTTTGAGTTCAGGTAAATTCTCCACCGACTATACTGTGAAATAATATACAAGTATTTGTTAATATCACGCAAGCATACTACATTAGAATATTGATCTATAATTCGCATGTTGGCAAGACCGATCGTACAAGTGTTTGAAGAAAATGCACAAATCATGGAGATGGTGGAATGCCTCCCTTTCATTGGCTAAGGGTTGATAATGGACATGGTTCTTCTAGTACCCACTAGATGCCGTGAGCGCCTACTTGAGTTCTATCCTTCTACTCATGATTCTCATTGCCATTCAGTGATACTAACATACCCATGTTGCAGCAGAAGTTTTTCCCATTTAAACATTTTCTTGCGATATTATTATGATTATTTTTATAATTTAGTGCATTAGAATATAAGTCGTAAATTTTCTGAATACGAATTAGGGGCTGTTAGCCGCTGCCAGTATAATATTTGAGCTGTTTGCAAACTGTATACTCTATTGTTTCCAAAGATGAGTTGGCACTCTGTGGCGAAGCTACAATGATTGCAGCACCCAAAGAGGCTTTCATAGGACAAATTGGCAATGGGGGAAGTGGATTCAGGAAGTGCAAAGTTAAGTTCCTAAGGTGCTGCCGAGAATGCAGCAGCCGTGGGGGAAGCGGATTTACGAGCCAGCCTGGCCTTTACTTGTGAATATTTTAAAGAGATCTATTTAATTACACCGTTACATCATTACTTTCAAAGTGTAAATTGATATTGTCTAATACCCTGGGGGGGCTGCAGTTCTGCAGCATCCCTTCACGAGCCGCCGCTGCTCACAGTGAACCTTTACCACACATAAATAAATATCAGTCATGTAGTACTGCTCAAATACGCACTATTACACACTTACATGATAGAATGAGTCCGGCTGAATTATATTATTGGTATAATGCGCTAAAGAAAATTGGATCAATAGCATTTTGAAACTACTGCTGGCGGCGTTCCAGATATCAGGGTTATAAGCTATGTTGGTCGTCCACATGACTGACACGCCAAAGTTCATCATCACACTTGTATATTTCATTAAAGATGACAGAATTGTTCATATTTTTCTTCTTTTTTTCTTTTGCTCACGAATCAAGACCATTATAACATCCACACAATTCACGAATATCTTAAATAAAAACAAACCTGCCGTAGCCTGCCATCTATCAAAAAAACGAAAATGATAATCGGCAACAAGGGTTGCCATTGTGGCATTGTCCTCGGACACTTCCGGCACTAAAAGCCATACCATAAATAAATAAATAAATAAATAAATAATTGTGGCGGATGTTAGCGCCACCTTACTATGTGGTGGATACTAGTGCCACGGACACTAGCGCCACCTAGGTAGATGGCAGATAATAGTGCTATCTAAGTACTTAGAGTGTATCATATTATGTTTTTTGCTTTTTCTCCTTGTTCTTCGTTGTTGTTAAATAAACAAGAATCAAGCACATCAACTGTTGGCCTATTATTGTATACTGAAACCCTTATTTCATTATATCGTACCCCTTCCACAAATGGGTGTCTCCTGACGTGATCTGCGATGTCAAAGGACAACGCAGGCAATTCAAGTGGGTCATAATCTCAAAATAATAGTACCAGTGACAACACGGAGATAGCACGTGTTGCAGTTACGATACAGCCGATTTGGCGAAAAAATATCAAAGTGCGGTTGATACGAATAGCACAGTTTTTACGGCAGGTATTGCAGCAGAACTAACTAAATTTAACCATGTGCTACGTTCTTTAGAAGCAGACCTAGCAGAATTGATTTTTGATTTTTTGAGTAGACCTATCTCACCTTCCCCATTCACGGATTTGAAGAAACGGTTTATAGAGGAGTTTGAGGAGTCTGATGGAAGAAAAGTAAATAAACTGCTCACAGAATTATATAAAGGGGATAAAAAACCTTCTCAGCTTTTGAGAGAGATGCGTAACTTGGCTCCCCCCAGGGGCTCACATCTAGTGGGACGTGAGTTGGCGACCACGGGGCGCCAGCTGAGTCCGGCATTGCTTCCACTTACTTGTGCCGGGCTCCTCTCCGTCTTCTTTCCTTTCGACCACACTTGGTCAACTCTTCTTCTCATCCGACACCGACGGTATTAGTGTATCCGAGGCCTAGGGAGTCTCTTTCTTTCCCACCTTAAGTGGCCCTTGTCTCAACTTTTCTGATACCCTCCTTCTGCGAGGAGTCAGCCTTCTTTTCCTTTTCATTTTATCTCCTGCCTTCTGTTCAAGGCCCTCAAGGGGGCTAGGTGTATTTAGCCCCACCATTTCTGGTGCACCCTGGATATTGCTACACCCTCAGGGGCTCACGTCTGGTGGGTTCGGGAGTTGGCGACCCCAAGGGATTCCTGAGCTGGGCCCGGTTTTCCCCCTTTTTTCCATTATGTCTGGGGTGGACCTCTCCTCTTTCACTTTCATATCTGCCTTTCATGGCTCTCCTTCCTTCCAAGTCCCTCAATCCGCATTCTTCGCGGGTTGAGGGCATTTCTTTTTCTCCTGTCCTTTATGTGCCTTATTTTAATTTTTAATTTTGTTTTCTAGTATATAAGTTAGTAGATAGTTTTCAGTTATAGTTTACATTTCATTATCATCTTCACGATCACCCAAACCATTAGGGGCCGATAACCTAGATGTTAGGCCCCTAAAACAACAATTATCATCATCTTCGTAACTTGGCTGGTACACAAGTCCAAGATGATATTTTACGCACTATAATCATCCAGCGCCTGCCGGTCACAGTACGTTCTATTTTAGCGTCTAATAATGACAGTTTGGACAGTCTGGCTGCTATGGCTGTCAAAATAATGGAATTGTCGACCCCAGGACAGTGTGTTTACAGCTCTCAAACCACTCAACCTACCCCTCAAGTTCCATCTCATGAAGCAATACCGACAGACAGATTATCACGCCAAGAAGCTCAAATAGCCCAGCTAACCTCCTCAATTAATGAAATGAGAACAAGATCTCACTCAAGGTCAAGGAGCTCAAGAGCACGTTCTCGCACACCAGGCCGTTACAACCCTAAAGAAGTATGTTGCTGGTATCACTATATGTTCGGTGGTAGGGCAAAAATTGCACAGATCCATGTTCATATCGTCCTACAGCTAACAACACAAATGCATTGGGAAACTAGTTCGCTCTTCACTGGACACGGCAGGTGATCAGAGCTCGACGTATCGTCGCCTGTTCAACACTGATAACCTAACAGTTTATCGCTTCCTGATCGATTCCGGGGCCGATATATCAGTGGTTCCACCCTCTGCTAAGGAACACAATCAAGTGGCAAAGAGGCAACTGTATGCATCCAATGGTACTGCTATCAATACTTATGGTGAGCGACTGCTACAGCTTGACTTAGGGTTTCGCAGGAATGTTTGCTGGAATTTTCTAATAACTGATGTTCAAACACCCATAATTGGAACGGATTTTATCCATAACTTCAATCTTTTGATTGATCCTAAGAACAGACATCTCTTAGATTGTACAACTAGTCTTTCATCAAAAGGTACTCTTGTCTAAATGACTGGAATCGAATCACTTCTCATCATGCCTCCTAATCAGAAATATGCCGATATCATTAAAGAATATCCACATCTCTTGGGGGAAAATACCAGTTTTTCTGTTCCACCCACCGATGTGGCACACACCATTGTAACGGTTGGACACCCAGTTACAGCCAAGGCTAGACGATTACCACTGAAGAAGCTCGCAGCTGCCAAATCAGAGTTTCAACAAATGCTTGACAAGAAGATTTGTCAACACTCCAATAGTTGCTGGGCCAGTCCTCTTCATCTCGTGCCCAAGAAGGATGGATCTTGGCGCCCGTGTGATGATTATCGAGCTTTAAATAACATAACACAACCAGACCGGTATCCAATACCTAACATACAGGACTTGAATGGCCAGCTAGATGGCAAGAAAATGTTTTCAAAGATTGATCTAATCCGTGCGTATCACCACATACCAGTTCACCCAGATGATGTTGCGAAGACTGCGGTGATTACCCCTTTTGGATTGTTTGAATTTTTGTACCACCCATTCGGCTCGAGAAATGCAGCACAGTCCTTCCAACAATACATAGATTCCATGTTACGTGATTTTGATTGTGTCTACTGCTACATTGACGATATTCTAATTGCTTCTAAGAGTGAAGAAGAACACACACACCACCTCCATATACTCTTCAAACGACTCAGCCAATTTAATATTAATATCAACATAAATGCCTTTTTGGTTTAACCGAAGTACCATTTTTAGGTTCCCTCATAAATGAAAAGGGTATACGTCCACTGCCAGATCGGGTACAAACAATCACCAACTATCCAGTTCCAGAAACAGTCCAGGATTTACGACGTTTCCTTGGCCTGGTCAATTTTTACAGACGAGCGCTTCCTCATGCAGCAACCATGCAAGCTAGTCTTTTTGATCTCACTCGTGGTGCATCAAAGAATGTCAAAAAGAAAATCACATGGACAGATAAACTTCTCACCGCATTCAGTGAACTGAAGACCAGTCTAGTAAATGTGACACTCCTAGCTCACCCTTCTCAAGATTTGCCACTGGTGTTGATGGTCGATGCCTCTGAATTTGCTGTAGGTGCGTCACTTCAGCAACTTAAAGAAGATACGCTAGAGCCTTTAGGATTTTTCTCCAAAAAGCTCAATGACGCTCAACAGAACTATTCCACATACGACAGAGAACTTCTTGCTATGCAGTCCGTAGTCAAGCATTTTCAACACATGCTAGAAGGACGGGAATTCCCAATATACACTGACCATAAGCCTTTGACGTTTATGTTCAAACAACGACCTGAAAAAGCTACACCAAGACAATTACGTCACATGACCTTTATTGCACAGTTCGCCACTGATATTCGATATGTAGAAGGAAAGAACAACGCAGCAGCTGACGCTTGCCCCGGGATCTGCTTCATAAGTATTCCCTCAAGTTTTACTACCGAAGAGATCGCCAATGCTCAGACAATGGGCGAAGAATTGAATCAGTTACGACAATCAAACACCTGTTCATTGAAATTCCAAACCATTACTACCCAATAACCTCCAACATATCTGCGACGATGTAAATGGCAAACTCCGACCATACATCCAAGCAAGATATCGTCGACAAATTTTTGAATCTCTCCACAACCTGTCCCATCCAGGAGTAAAAGGATCAACTGCCACCATCCAGTCAAGATACATTTGGCCCTCCATGAAAAAGGACATCAAACTATGGACAACATCATGCATTCCATGTCAACGAGCAAAAATCTGGCGACATATAAATAGTGCGGTTGGCCAACACCAGCCGGTTATGGAACGATTCAGCCATGTCAACATTGACATTGTTGGACCACTTCCACCATCTCAAGGATTCGCAAACCTCGTCACGAGCATTGATCGTTTCTCCAGATGGCCAGAAGCTGTACCAGTACACGACATCACCACCGAAACAATCGCAGCCACCATTTTGACCACATGAATGTTCGTTTTGGAGTCCCTAAAACTATCACAACCGACCGAGGACGACAGTTCGATTGCACACTTTTCACCTGTCCCACACAATCTCTCGGCATTCAACACAACAAAACCACAGCATATCATCCTGCAGCAAATGGAATGATTGAATGGTGGCATTGGCAACTCAAATCGTCGCTAAAAGCACAACTTACAGATGACTGGGTTCCTAAACTCCCCTTGGTTTTACTTGGACTGAGATCTTACATAATTCCCAATTACCACACCACTCCTGCAGAAATCACCTACGGTGTGCCTGTCAAGCTTCCTGCGGATTTCTTGCATCACCAAGAAAATTTGCAAGACATACCGACTTTCTTTTACAAATTAAGGAACAAATGCGCGCTCTTCAACCTGTTCAAGCAAAACATCACTCCACCAAGAAAGTTTTCTTTCACCCGCAACTAATGAAGTGTAATCATATTTTCATTCGACATGATGCGACCAGACGACCACTGCAACCTGTTTATAATGGTCCCTACCAAATTCTCACACGAACGGCAAAACACTTCCGACATCGAGGCTCCAAGAGGTAAACAGACTATTTCTGTGGACAGACTGAAACCAGCATCATCATGCACGACCTCCAAACTCCTGCATATGGAACAGACAGTCCACCGCCACCCACAATTCCCAATACTACCGATCAAGACAACAACCATAAGATCAGGACTACCAAATCTGGTCGACAAGTTACCTTCCCTCGTAGATTCCTGGACGTTGTCACTGGGAAGGGAGTGTGTGGCGGATGTTAGCGCCACCTAACTATGTGGTGGATACTAGTGCCACGGACACTAGCGCCACCTAGGTAGATGGCAGATAATAGTGCTATCTAGGTACTTAGAGTGTATCGTATTATGTACTTTGCTTTTCTCTTTGTTCTTCGTTGTTGTTAAATAAACAAGAATCAAGCAAATCAACCGTTGGCCTATCCCTCCCTATATTATTCCGATAAGGTCCCATTCCAGTTTTGTACCGAAAATAAGGTCCCATTAATACCAACCCACATATATGGGGTACCTACAGGTTCAGCATAACCCAATGCGTAAGCGAAACGCACTCACTATTTAAATGCCATACTATTAAATAAATACCTTAAATCATGTATATTCACAATGAAATAATGAAGGAGTGCAACACAGTAACCATGGTAACAGAAGCTCACAGGTCCATCTATTTCTGTAAGATGCAGTGCAATTCCAATTATTACATTGGTTGGTTGGTTCTTAAGTTTAGGGGCTGCGACAACGCGGTCATGTAGCCCCGTGTACTTCGGGTGTGTGTAGAATCTGTCTGATAACCGGTGTTAATTGTGATGGCTGTATTAGTGTGTGTATCTGTTTTTTAATTTAAATGCAGACAGCAACTTAGAATTTTTCAAATAGTTCCTACTTTTGCCACCAAACGCCACCGTCAACGACCACTAGGCTTAGTTCAGAACTCAGCTACTAGACGCCACCACAGTCGGCTCTTTGCAACGAACATAGAAACCTAAGAGCGTTGTTTACATTCTTAACCTATACAATTTAGTTTCACACAGGTGTAATTAGTGGAAAGTTCTTTAACATGCCATAAATCTATGACATGGGACCGCCGGCTTTACTTCCCCTCCGAAGGAAGGCATACTGAGGGATTTTTAACGCTCTTAAAAATCCGACGGCTTCGGCCGGGTTAATTATTACATTACTGTGAAAGTTTCCAGAGGGTTATAAGGTTAACACTGAAGCAAATTAAGCTGTAAAATTCATCAATACATACAGTATAATGCGCTTAAGGGTGTCAAGGGGCACTCTAGAATTTTTTCACGCAATTTTCACGTGTGAGTGTAGTACGAAAGGTCTTTTTCACCCGACTATAAAGGGTCTCCGAAAACCACATTTAAAGGCCCTTTAATTAACAGTGTCTGTGCTATTCCCAGAAAACTAACTTCGCTCTGATATACCTATGAAGGAATGACAAACCCCTAACCACTGCACCAGTAGCTGAATTGATAAAGACTGATTATTCATACCAGGGATAAATCAGTCATAGCATTCATGATTGAGATTTTGCTAAGTGTACTTTTTACAACTAGAATATTCACGGGCGAAGCTGCGACGGGAAATGCTAGTTATATATATTTATCATATTGTATACTGAAACCCTTATTACATTATATCGTACTCCTTCCACACCATCATAGTATAAATATTGTAGGGGACCTGAGAGGGTGCCCTCCACAATGTAATATTTGGGGGAATGAAATAGGAGTACCTGGGGGATGCTTGGAACTCGAGTGTAAGAGGTGTCGGTTAAGGAGTGCTTCGAGAGCGTGGATGCAGCTCGAGAGGAGAACTCCAAATGTACTGTTTGATTGGGTAGTTCGAGGGTGTGATAACGGAGAGAAGGGCGGTTCAGTAAATACGGATTTAAACGGTACAGTCGCTAAGCAGCTTAATGTTAGCGTAAGCGAGCGGGCTGAGAGAGAGCCTGCTGATTCAAGCACTGTGATCGTGGCTATCTGCTGACGCCACGAAGCAACTGAACAATAATGCTAGGGGATCCTACCTCGAGGGAATCTAGAAGGGTAGGATCTTACCAGCTAGTCAAATAAATGTAATCCAGTTATCTAGAGATTGTGTTGTTTTAATGATTGTAATTCTATGCAGAAGTATTAGTAAAGCTTTCAGAACAGCCAATGTGCTTAATACAACTCCAGTACAAATAATAGGGGAGGAAAAGTGTAAATGTGTATGTATGTGAAGATGCTCGCTACACTTACCAGGCTGGCGCAGTCATCCGGCAGAGGTTTCACACTACAACACCTGACTGAGAACGAATGACCTGGAGGCATGACCTCTCAGAGTTTTTATAGAGCCTGTGTGCCGTGTTTGCAGAATTGTGCATTCCTTGTGTGTCGTACCCCTTCCTGGGGTCGTTGGGCTCAGGCACGAGGCCACCTGAGTGCATTGAAGTAAAGAGTTTTATAGATGCGGTCGTAGATTGTAGAATTATGTTTATGTTGTGTGTTTTAGGGGGTGTAATTAGTAGGGGATGAGGGTGGCATACCCTACGGGTATAACAACTCCCCTGGCGGAGTTAGTCATCGCCCTCGATGACGGGACGTGACTGAGACGTAGGGTAGTGTATGGAAAATAGGAACTTCTTCTTCTTTCTTGTAAGTCATCCTTCTTCAGTTCTTCTCTTCTTACTTGTCCCTTTGTAATAGGGTAGAAACGTTGATGGTAGGTAAGTATGTGGCCTCATGGTAGGCGAGTCGTGGATTTGAGGAGAGTCGATGTACAGAAAGATGTAACGTAGATTGATGTGTGGGAGGTGTGTGTAGGTAGTGCCTCTTAGGATGTGAAGTGGGCGCCGTTGGTTGGTGTGCAGTGAGCAAGTGTAACTGTGTGGGTGTGGGAACAATATTTTGGTACAATCAAATCTTTGTTTACAATATTGGTGCTCTGAGCACATAATAAGGAATACAATGGAACAATAAAATCATTTGATAAATATTCGGAAACACAATCTCACTATGGAGCATAAATAATAACAATGAATACAATGGAACAATAAAATCAACTGATAAACATTTGGAACCACAATCTCACTATGGATCATAAATATATCAATAATCAAAAACAAGGGGTGGCTACCCCGACGGAAAAAAAACATCTGGAAGGGTGGTTTGTACCCTCCGTCCGCTCATGAAGGACGGGATGAAAAACTGCCCTCGGGTAGTCAAAATACATTCGTGTATACAATCAAAGACGGTGTAACATAATAGGTAGAGTGATAGAATAGAGAAAGAGAGAGAAATGCCTTGGGGTGTAATTAAGGGGAAGATAAAAACGTGTTTATTGTGTGGGGAGAAAGAAGGCTGTTTTACAATAGGCATTTTAGAAGAAAAGAAAGGAAAAAGAAAACAATGTGTGGCATAGAGCATGTGTACATAATAATTGTGGAAATGTGATAGTGAACATAGAGTATTTCATGGGTATCCAAAATATGTGGCAATGTTGCCTTCTTCGTAGATATATTTTTCTGACATATTAACATCCATATACAAACTGAATAGTCATCCGACTATCCAATATTCGTCCTGTATCATATACCATATAAACATTGAATCGTAATCCTAAGCGCGCGCTAATGGCTAGAATGAACTTAATAAATATGTAATCCTATGGCCAGTGCATATAAATTAAACATTTCATGGTTCGTCCCCTGTGGGAGGACGTCCCATCTTGACAGGGAAGACCGTCCCTTACATCAGGTGGGTATGATCGTCACTGCCGCATTGCACCTTTCATTCAGGTGTATCGTGAGATCCGTCCCTCGGGAGTGGATATCCCACAGTTATCCCTTACCGTGGTACGGTTATGGGGAATAGTAGGGAGATGTGTGGGGAAAAAGTGTAAGAGATGGGGGTGTGAGCTCTGTGTATGGGAGAGATTGCGACTGGCGCGTATTAGGGCGTTGGCAAAATATATACAAGGGACTATATACAAATCGCCACCTGTGGGGAAAGTAAGAAATGTACCAAAGTATGTATACATGACTGCCGAATTGAACGTGGACCTGTGAAAGAGAGTGGCATACCAGCTGATATCATATACTGTTGCATTAGCGCACATGTAAAGTAAAGTGACCTGCAACCCTTGGTTGAGGTCAATAATGATGCGATGGATATTTGTACCCTGCCCCCTGGGCAATACTGGGTACCATAGTCGTTCGCTGGTGAAGTGTGGGAACCTGTGTTAAGTGTAAAAAAAACAAAGCAACGAAAGACGTAAATCATATCGGAAAGAAATACATGTGTGTATTATTAACTGTGAATAAGTACATTATACATAATGGCACTGATATCGCCATATAAATGGTTAGTACCCCTGGGTACCATGTGTGTACGCTGGCGTCCCATGTTGGAGCTAACCTGGAAAAAGAAATCATGGGGAAATATTATTTGACATGAAGTCAAAGGAGGACGCCGACCGCTGATCAATCGATCGCTCCTGTATAAGCGCATAATCAAAAACCGTCTTCAAGAAGTATCGAAGTATTGAATTATCGAAGGATTGAAGTAGTGGTTGAGATCGTATTGTCGGTCTTACACGGCTAACATAAAGTCAAAGGCTGCTGCCGATCGATGATCGATCGCCTGTGTATAACCGCATAATCAAAGAGTCGTGTTATCGCCTGTCGCATATCACATTCGTAGTCGTCATCTGGGGTATGATCAAAGAGATCATCGGCGATCAATACCTCGGCCAGGAAAATTCATATCGTAGAGTCTTCATCGGGGGTATGATCAAAGAGATCATCGGTGATCAATACCTCGGCCCGGGAGATAATCTTGAGGATATCATCTGCGTAGTATATATTGGCTGCCCAAGCCCTAACGACACGCAACGTCGACATGAAAAAACTCGAGGTCCGCTGACCAAAATGTAAGTGGGCGTTGAATGCACTGCCCTACATTCCTTATTTATTCAAGTTCAGCGGGCATGGGATTCAACATATTATATTCATCATTATTATATTCATCATTATATTCATCATTATATTCGTCATTATAAATCTTCACCTACCGCTGTAGGGCTTATATCTTCACCTGTGTTTGAGAACAGGACTTAGCTTCGCGCAATGAAGCTTACGACTTACTTACATTCTAACTAATAGTCAAGTCAAGTGGGTCGTCCCTAGATGGATGTTCTATCCCGTCCGACGCTGAGTGATCTACTTCTCCCATCGAACTGTTAAGAGTCCACCTGCAGGTCTGGCGTTAATGATCGTAGTGCATAATGGGTGAAGCTTTCCGATGCGTCGGGGACAGGCTAGGTACACCCGACAACTTTGGCGCTTGCCCGCACTATGTCATCGCCGCTTCGACCTTCCGTCGTTCAGTCAACGTCTAAGGCAAGGTCTAACATTGCCTTGTCGGGTCTGGCGTTTTGTCTGGTCTAAGTCGGTCATTCCATTATCAGGAGCCTTCCTGACCGTGCTGTAGTGCAACATTCCATCTGCAAGATTCAATCGTGACACCTTGTGGACTTACCAACCAAGGAAAGTGTGTTGCGAGATGTTGTGAGTGTGGGGAATAGTGTGAGGTTATTACGGGCGGATGTGGCACAGTGCGCATTCATTGCGCCTAGCTTTCAGATTCCCAGCTGAATTCAGTGATGTTCTCCATTTTTGCATGGTTAGTAGGTGAAGACGGGAGTGGGAATGTATATCCCATGTTAATAATTAAGTAGACATGTTAAATCGTGTTATAATTTGGGTAAGAGGAAGGCTAGAATGGGACGGAGTCCTGCGGTAATATAAGGATGCAGGAAGTTTTTTTAATGGTGAGGAACATGCTACTGGTGGGGTATTAAATATCCCTCATGCAGGTAAAAATATAACATGCGAGTAAAAATATAAATAATGTAATAATGATAATGTTGTTAGTAGGGGAAAGTTCATTATAACTCACTGTCAGCTTACGACTCCGAAGTGTTCCAACTTAACACTTAGCTATGAGCTATCAAACGTGGGGCGCACCTTTGGTGTAGCATGGACACCAAGTGCCTCGCATAAAAAGGGGGGAAATGTGTTAATATGTTAATGTGTAACTTGTGTGCCAATAATCAAGGACCTGTACTGTACGGAATTGACGTCGGGCATCTGTGCCCTGACCGAAGAATGCACTGCTGTCTGGCTTTGTTATATGAGAACTTTCTCATCAATATATGTGTATCCTATCAAGGACCTGGTCATCTTATGTATATAATTTTCTTAATATCTATGGGAAGGTCACTGGGTTGTAAAAGGATACCCTGTGAACTATATTACCCATTAGGAATACTAGTGGGATTATACCCGAAGGTATATCCAATACTAGGTAGTAGCTAGTACTATGTATGGACATATGTATCCGATTGTCGGATGTATATGATAGGCTGGGTAAAATGCCGCGCTCTGTGGCTGCTGACTTCTTTAAGAACACTATACTATCGCTGTATAACGGCACGCTGCTATCCTAACAGGGAGGATGCAACTGTGGGTTTGTGCCTTAACCTGCACAAATCATTTCATCTGTGTATCTGGGACTGAAATTCTATCACCCGTGTGTTCCTTATAATTTAGTTATGGAGGAAGCGTGTCCCTTGGGGACTATGTCTCTAAGAGACGCAATTTGGAGTGTGGAGGCTTGCGCTATATACCATGTCTTGCCAACCTATGTCAGTGGCATTCAGAGTCTGTAAAGAGTACATTTTCTTTGTGGTATCCTAGGTACACCTGGGGCGTATGTGGGGAATAATAGTGGAATTTAAAAAATAATAACAATAATATGTAAGTGTGGATCCCTGTATGGGATCTTATGGGAATAATGGTGTATGATTACCATGATAGGTCCTGTTCATCGGGAATCGTAATGGGGTGGCTCCCTGATAAATGATCATAATATAGGTAGAGATCATAAAAAATGGATGCCCAAATATATAGTGGGCTATGAATATGTCCCTTGTTAGAAATAACTATCTGTGTCGAGATCAATCGACGTGTGGGGTGTCGGTGCTGATCCCTTTATGTGTGAACAGTGTTGTATAAAAAAATAAACAGTATAAAAGTGTTATGGCTGACATTCACCATGTGGTGAGAAGTACTATGATCGCTCTTTGAAGATCAAGGGGAATATGATTATCCTATGGGTGAATATTTCCTAACTGTGTCGGGCAAGGAATGTACTAGGCCTCTGTGAGCATTGAATATGCTGTTACTGCGGTATATGGGGTGTGGATGATGTCAAGCATCTGTCAGTATGACAACCGTATTCAAATGTAGCGCGTTCTTTGCGTCCCGTAAATTAATGGCTGATCTGTAGTACCACGTGGTATGATACCTGAGTAGGAGATAGTGTCCCGTATCGGGTGGGCGGGTGTGACAATATGTTCTGTTATCAACAGCAGAGTGGGTCGCTGTGACTGGCTGTATGGTACTGTAGGAGGTGGGCCTGGTAATCCGCGCGCGTGATTGGGTCGCAGCGGCTACCGCTTATGTTAAAGCATGGCGGCTTTTGTGTGCATTGTGTGGACGCATGGTCAGTGGTGTCAGTCTAATGACAGTATGGTATCCACTGTGTATATTGCTGTTACCCTGAACAGTGCGTTAATATTATAGGGTATGTAAAAGATGCTATCGCCTCTAGTGGAGAAGGGTGGAAGTCTGTTTTCTTTTGTATGCCTGGGAATATAGTATCCCTAATGTCGGTACTTCTGTAAGGCGGAAAATAATGTATTTCCGGTGTCTTGAACTGCGTGAGGCGGAAAATAATGTATATTCGGCGTCTTCAACTGCGTAAGGCGGAATATAGTGTAGGCCTGATATGAACTCCTGTGTTAGGGGAAATATAGTGTTATCCTAATGATTAGTGGCACGTTATGTGGGAAATAGTATAATCCGGATGGTGTGTCTACTGTACCGTATGAGTACTGATGCCTTCGCCTTCCTAAGACGGAAAATATTACGTATTCTTGCGTTTCCACCTCGTAAGACGGAAGTAATAGTGTAATACCGGAATTGCGTAGTAAATTGGTTATTGCATCTCATAAAATATGAGGGTGGTTGTATGTCTGGGTACATAAAGTATAACCCTCTGGGCAGATAATAGTCCGCAACTGAGGTGTACTAGAGTGGAATGCTGTAGGTGAATATGCAATTAAGGGAAAGTGGTCCTGAAATCCGTGTCATATGGTTTGTGAATGCAAGTGCCATTTTAGTGTTGGAATTAATAGGATCATTGGGCCGTTGTCTACGAGCGTCCTAAAAGTAACGCACAGGGATGGTCTGGGATGTCCTCTGTTAATCTAACAGCCGTGATTCCTGAGTACACGTATGTGTAAACATCAAAACTGCCAAACGGCGGAAATCCCAGTTCCCTATGTAGAAATGGCTAGATATTTATTTTACATTGTTTTGGGAAGGGGCGCTTTGACGTGGCTTACCACGATACTCTTCCTCAAAACGTAAAGTAATTATGAGCCATGGCGTTGACAGTGGGTGTATATGAGGATATATACAAGTATATAAATAGGCATATTTTAGAGCGTGGATGCCTTTGTAGCCAAAGAATGATCCTGGAGGTAATTGTGAAGCTATTATGTGGGTTCAATGGGATTTACATGGACTGTTGGAGTCCGTCCTTGGCCTTGTGGCCTTATTCAAGATATATTGTGACTTCATTATGAAATATTATGTCGGCATATGGCAGTCTATTACTGACAGTTCATAACTTGGCGTGTAGATGAAAGAATGGTGCCCTATATGGTCCGTAAGGAGAATAGCCCCAGCCAAGCGGTCTAGCCGCAAGTCCGAACCTTCGTAGACTAAGTAATGGATGATATAAGTAAATTTTGAATGCAATTCCCTAATCGTTGGCTAAAAATGGTGACGCCTCGTTGGCGAACTGTCTGCAATGCATGTCCCTATGTCGTTATGGTATGGTCAATGCGACCGCATAGAAAAGAACAAAATATATAAAGGCCCATTGTGGGGAAATATAAAATGCGTGTTTATGTCAGTGAAGTGGGCCGCACGTGGCATATATATGTTGGTCATCCTGTCGAGTACATGCTGTGAGCATTGTGAAGATGTGTGCAGCGTCATCTCGTTCGCTTCCGGTACAGCGCGTGTATGGACCGCACGTAACTGCTTATAATCAGTGTGCACTTCCTTGTGTTGGGATTGAGTGAAACGTATGAGAGAATGTAACATGAATTTATGGCGTATGCTACTGTGTGACCTCTGTAAGTATGTCCTTATCCATTTTCCTACAAGTGTCTGGTCCTGATGACCTGTTGTGTCTTATATCCTGAGGGTATGGTAACCTGTGTAATTGTTGTATCTCGTCGCGAGATGTGGTGGTGGCAACTAACCCATGCTGTTGTGAGAATGCGCCTTTGCCTGTATTGAAGGCCGCTAGCCTGTGTTATTGTAATAGGGAGTCTTGATCTGTGCTGAAGGCCGTTAAACTGTGTTATTGTGGTGTCCATGAAGTTAACCGTAAGCGTATGTGGACGCGGTATATTGAATAATTTCTCACTAAAGTGCTATCTGACGCTGTGATATGTAAGTGGAACGAGGTTGTAACCTCGCCTCGGTGTGAGGTCGATTCGGTAATCCGTGCACCTCGTGCTTGTGGGTGCAGTATGGCTCCGCAGATCGTTCCTATTTGTGTGATATTACTCGCGGTAATACTAGTATGTGTATATCTGTATAAAATGGCTTGTGTTACGGCATGCGGGGCCTCTAATTGGTGTGTCAGTGTATTTTTGAATCTTTGGTCGGTCGCTACCGAATGTATATAAAATTGTAACGTATGTAGGTTGCTATCAGTGTATATCGTGTCGATTGGTGCCTTGTGAGGGCATATAAGTCCTATTGACCCTGTTTTAAGGAAAGTGAATCTTCAGTCGGTCGCCTAATGTACCTGTGCCTGGGTGTGATTGTTAGTGTAAATACAGTATGTTAGGCGGCTATGTTTCCCTTCATACTAGTGTGTGACCTATACCGTATGTGTGGTCGGCTACTATAAGCGAAGCTTTCTGCGATCTTACGCGTGGACTCCGGGTGAATGTACTGGAGTACGCATGGCTGTGTAGGAGTGTGCCTGGCCACGTGACTTGCCGTGAACACCTGTTGCTATGGAAGGAAGTGTGGAACGCTGAGTGGACTAACTGGCTGAACTTACCGTGTCCTGACCGTTCAGTGTAATGACCTGCGCTGGCTGCGTTGAAACATGTGTTAAGTTGTGTATACAATTCAATTCCCTAGCGATTGTTATCTGACCCAAGTATGATACAAGTACACAATAAAATACTACACTATATGGTAAGACACTCTTAACATTTAAACATGCAACTTATAATTAGGTCGTGTATAGGCAGTGTGTGGGACTGGTATCGACACCTGCTTGTGAATATGGCTACCAGATGCCATAGCGCGATTGGCGCTCTTGCCAATGCTTGCCTGGCAGATTATGTCTATGTGGACTTATGGGGGTGGTGAGACACGTTCAGCTGCTACATGTGGAGCTTGCCTCGACATGTCTTAATCTCTGTTTATACCTATGTTAGGTGCCTAAAAGGAAAATAGCCCTGGATGCTAGGTGTGGGATCTACAATGCTATGTCCTGAGCGGGTTTCTACCGTAAGGAGTACCACTGTTGCCCTCGGATGGCTAATGCAGTTTTAGTCCCGGAATCCATTCAGGGGATGCACCCGGTGTTCGGGGCGTTTGGAGGAGGGTGATTTTAGGTTTAAGCCGCCTTGGCTCCTCTGTGGGTGTAAATGGGATTTTTCTGTGTACCAGTATGGCTTTTCGGCGGGACGTAGGGCCGTTGCTCGCTCGCAGATGCAGTAACGTCCTAGGGGGCAGTGTAAGCGTGGAGGGTGGAATATGTGTACGTGGAGGCTTAAATGTATGTAATTGTGTGTTCCCGAGAAGCGAGGATGCGGTATGTGGCATGTATGTAATGGCCACGCCGCCCTCCTTCCTAATTGGAGTGGGCTGTATGGAGACGGTCCTATTGGCCATCCTGGAGGTAATTTCAGCAATGTCCCCTTCTAAATGTGTAGGATTGTGAGTTAAAGGTTCAAACAATATAGAGTCTGCCTTAACTGACGGCAACGACGCCATAATGCGGCGTATTTCAGGGTAAGTACCCTGGCCTGTTCCGCCACCCTGGTGTGGGCAGTGTTCACTCTAAGGTGTTCTTGTCTGAGTTCAAAGTATTCTTTGTAAAGAGCCTCGTGTAATAAGTGTAGTCTCCTGTGTGTGCGACTAAGCTGTTGCCTGATTGCGGGGATGGGGCCTCTAATAACGTATTGTGGTCTCTCTTTGTGGGATAGGGTACCCAGAATTCTAATGTATTGGACATGCAGCATTTCTTGCACGCGGTTCAGGTGGTCCTGTTTATCCCGCATATACTTGTGCCATGCAATCAAGTTCTGCATTGCGTCTACTCGCTTCAGTATAGTCAGGCGGTGGTGAGATACCATATTGTATGTGTAAAGGAAAATGGGCTGTGTCCGTATAAAGGTATATCCTAGCCTGGTGTGGGGCTGCTACCGTTAGTAAATATGCCTGGCTTGTTCAGGGGGAATTCTGTTTTGTGATCGATAAGTATGTACGTACAGGGGCGTGTTGTCTGCAGGGATGCGTTACTTATTATGTGTATCTATTTCAACCTTAGTATTTAAATATATATGGATGTATTCGGGCTATCCAATCCGTGGGAAGAATGTCCCGGTTATTATGTACTTTCCCCTTACTCTACGGGGTTGGTGGAGCTTGCTATCCCTTCTGGGGTACTGGGGGTTCGGGTGGGCGTGTGATTAAGATAAAGATCTATCGCTTGTTCAACGTGTACCTTTTTATTTGGGGGTACAAAAATTGGTTTTTTTTTGTTAAAGGGTGCTTATTAAACAATATAGAGTCTGCCTGTAACTGACGGTAACGTCACCATAATGCGGCGTATATCAGGGTAAGCTCCCTGGCCTGTTCCTGTCTGGGGGGGGGGGGGGGTTGGGTGGGTAAATAATAATAGTGTACTGGCGCTATGAACTCTGTAGCGTACTCAGAAAAAAATGTCGATTTGATTGGAGTATGCTTGGCTCGTAAAAGGTTGTCTGGGATCTTTTCCGCGGAATTACGTTGTTTGTAATCCCCGGGGCGTTGTCCTAAAACAACGTCACGGTACCCCGCGCGTCCTCCAATTGTAGGAGACCTTGGAGGGTGCCCTCCACAATGTAATATTTGGGGGAATGAAATAGGAGTACCTGGGGGATGCTTGGAACTCGAGTGTAAGAGGTGTCGGTTAAGGAGTGCTTCGAGAGCGTGGATGCAGCTCGAGAGGAGAACTCCCAAATGTACTGTTTGATTGGGTAGTTCGAGGGTGTGATAACGGAGAGAAGGGCGGTTCAGTAAATACGGATTTAAACGGTACAGTCGCTAAGCGGCTTAATGTTAGCGTAAGCGAGCGGGCTGAGAGAGAGCCTGCTGATTCAAGCACTGTGATCGTGGCTATCTGCTGACGCCACGAAGCAATTGAACAATAATGCTAGGGGATCCTACCTAGAGGGAATCTAGAAGGGTAGGATCTTACCAGCTAGTCAAATAAATGTAATGACCAGTTATCTAGAGATTGTGTTGTTTTAATGATTGTAATTCTATGCAGAAGTATTAGTAAAGCTTTCAGAACAGCCAATGTGCTTAATACAACTCCAGTACAAATAATAGGGGAGGAAAAGTGTAAATGTGTGTGTATGTGAAGATGCTCGCTACACTTACCAGGCTGGCGCAGTCGTCCGGCAGAGGTTTCACACTACAACACCTGACTGAGAACGAATGACCTGGAGGCGTAACCTCTCGGAGTATTTATAGAGCCTGTAGGCCGTGTTTGCAGAATTGTGCATTCCTTGTGTGTCGTAGCCCTTCCTGGGGTCGTTGGGCTCAGGCACGAGGCCACCTGAGTGCATTGAAGTAATGAATTTTATAGATTTATAGGTGCGGTCGTAGATTGTAGAATTATGTTTATGTTATGAGTTTTAAGGGGGTGTAATTAGGAGGGGATGAGGGTGGCATACCCTACGGGTATGACAATATCAACAGGTGCAATTCTTTATATATAACTGAATCATTGCAATTATATCAAACACTTTAATGATGTTTATGATTATATGCGATCAACTTCTGAAATACTAAACAATAGATTCCGTTTTCTAAGAGTTCAAACTATGCTTACGACATAATGTAGTTGTAATCCTCTTAGTGTCTGTGTAAGCCAATCACATTTAAGACATAAAAACAGAGCATTAGGGCTACCAACACACACAATCCATTCGTTCTATTACGTGTCCAAAGTTGCATAACCGGAGCGTGATAAAAAAAAGGCCAAGATAAGGTTTAGCCTACACTACTTAAGTTATGAAGGCCTGCATGCTCGTATACCATTATAACAATCATAAGTACGGTATTTTGTTTAGGTTTGATTGGAGTTTTTAGTTGTGGTTCAGTACGAGCCTCCGTGGCTCAGGCGGCAGCACGCCGGCCTCTCACCGCTGAGTCCGTGGTTCAAATCCCGGTCACTCCATGTGAGATCTGTGCTGGACAGAACGGAGGCAGACAGGTTTTTCTCCGGGTACTCCGGTTTTCCCTGTCAAAATTTCATTCCAGCAACACTCTCCACTATCATTTCATTTCATCTGTCATTCATTTAATCATTGCCCCAGAGGAGTGCGTCAGGCCTCGGCAGCCGGCACAGTTCATATCCTCGCCGCTAGATAGGGGCTTCATTCATTCCATTCCTGACCCGATCGGAGACTGGATGCAGGCTGTGGATTTTCAGTTGTGGTTCAGTGCAAGTAAACAACTTGCATACAATAGATAGGCCTTGTGTGGATCTTCAGAGTTGACATCTGTGCTTGGACTGTTGTAGATCTCTTGCAAAAAACATTCCCTCTTCGTACATTATAAGAAACATTAGATATTGTGAGTAAGAGAAGGCCTACCCCGCCACTTACGACTTTAGTGCAACAATATAAAACAGCATGTGAACGATACATTAGACATTTTTCTATTTCACAGTATGAAAATGTAGAATGGTTTGCGTTTGAAAACTTCTAACAGATTATCTTGTTGGCCATGCTTATTGTTTCCTAACAAAAAGGATGTTTGGAATAAGCATAGGTTTGCTGATTTAAATCACGTGTTTAGTGCACAACAGAAATATTCAAAATCTCAAACTCATATCCAATGTCTTTTTCGGCAGACAGCGAATTGATACTGGACCCTAAACGCGGATGCCTCTGTGATATCGTGACATATTTGTAAGGAAGCAGCGGAGTTTGAATCACGCGCTACTTTCCTTCTCGAACGAATGGAAGGTTATACTGAGTGCCTGTGACGCGCACCTAGACCAATGTAACAGCATGTTTACAATTATCAATTAAATAATGTTTTCGAGATTTGAGTAATAAACTTTTCTGGCAGTGGAATTTGCCGAAGTTTATGCCATCTCGGAAGAGAATCTGTTTGCTAGAAGCCGAGATATGAAGATAGAAACTTCGAGAAGTTTACCGCTGTGACGCAAAGAGTTGATGACGCGAGAGCCCAGATCAGTATAAAAGGGGCCGATATTCTGCATAGAGAACGTATTACTTCCAAGCAGCCGCTTGGATAAACATCGTTGCTACGCTACGAATCAACGACGCGCTACGATACTGTTATTATCGTCAACAAAGTAGAACTTATTAGTCTCTGTGACTAGAGTTCTGGACTTAGTTATTTCAGTGAACTAAGCACTTGTATTTTTTTCAAGAGTTACCTATCTGAGTGGAACTTAACCTACGATCTGGTCCCATCTGTCTTGACAGATTGTGGTGGAGAATAGAGGGAACTATCAACACAGTAGTATGTCTTGAGGCATACTCATTACCCGACCACAGATTAGCCTTCGTTGCGAGACAAGTGTTGCTTTGCGAGGTTGTTACAGAGAATATCTGGTTACTCACCTAGGTTTATTTATATTAGGAATTCTACGTTATCCACTTATCTCAGAATGTTAGAGTATACTCGATGAAATTCAAGCTCTTAAAGTTTAACACTGTCATGCATGGTTAAATACAGAACAGTCGAATCATACTGTTTACGAATGAACTTTAAAGAAGTGAACGCATCGTGTTCAGGCACAGAACGGTTCATAATGACAACAGCCAGAATGTCGAATAGTGAAAAGTATCACCAAGAAGTTTACTTATATGTACCTTTAAACGCTAATATGTGTCGTTAAATCGTGGAAGGATAGGTCCACAATGGATGGAAACGAGGATGAAGCTAATGGAGGAGCTGATGACCAAAGGAGATCGCCATACTAATGGAATGGTTGTGAGACCATTAGTTTTTAACGAACACTGAGGACACGCCACCATCACATCAAGAATGAAGTAAGCCGAATTCTGCATGTATTTTCTTACTAGTTTAATGTAATTGAGAAATTCTTTTTTACCCATTCAATTTGTAAAAGATCAACACCACCTTCGAGTCGATTCTACATGTATTTGTCTAGCCAGCGTGACAAACTGAGGGCAACTACGGCTTAGGATAATTTAATATGTAAATTTTCTTTACTGTTAGAACAGCTGTAGTAATGCCAGGAAGACAGGCTGGATTTATTTAAGGAATAGGAATATTTTTATAGCATCGAAAGAGCTTCGATTATTCAAAATAATTCCGTATTCATTTTTGTAATAATAATTTACAGTGATTTAATAACAATTCAATCTAAAATCGTGAATGTTCACAATTAAATAAATAATTTAATTTATTTAAATAATTTAAAGGGTGATAGCATCATTCAAATGAATTCATTTGCGCTATTTTAAAATCAAGGATGATATTAAATAATAATCATGATATGAAACTAATTATAAATAATTTGCGATAGTCGTTAAATAATGTGAGGGTTAAATATTTTGTTTAATTATTATATTTAATATATGATTTTATTAAACACAATGTGTACTTTAATGCTGGGGGTTACAAGTTTATAACTTTTCAATACCGCATGTCACTTTGTTTTACCTGTCCTTAGCAAGTAAGCTGATGCGTTGTGTTTGTTTTGTACAATTCATCAGGTGGTACCTAGGGCAAGTCATGCTGCAGAGACGACAGACACATCATTCCTCCAGGTTGTGGACTTTCGTGGTTATGCGTATTTTCTAGTGGAACCTGAGGACACCGAAGCGTGTGTAGAAGTGAGGTATTTTGCAGTTTGGGCCCTTCAATTCGTTGATCCTGTTTGTGTAATATTTTTACTAATGGTTCCCCTTAGTTGTTGTTATTAAAAGGAATGTTAAAATTATTACTGAAAGGGTAAATATAAGAACCAACAACCAATCCCACCATTAAAGTAACACCTGAAAAAGTTTTGTGGATAAGAAGAAAAATCCGGGGGCGCCTACTCATATACAAATTTAATCTATGAGTAATCAATCTCTTGTTCAATGAAATAGAAACACAAGTCCTCTACAATCTCAAGGGGTAGGGTATTTCTGAATACCAACCAAGATACCATCAGTGAGGAAAGCAAGTTTAGATATCTACTGCAATATACAATCAATTACAGGGAATGTTACTTACGGTTTGAGGAGAAATATGAATATCATATATATTATATTTGTTTTGCTCCAGTAAAAGGATATGATTTCCAAGATCTTTCTTTATTAAAAGGAATCTTCTCTACTAGAAGCATTACGGGACCAGCAATGATAAACAATCCAGACACGTTCATTCAGTGTAACAAAATCTTCCAGTTCCTTATACAAGCACATACACATATCACAATCTCCAAACCTACAATAATGATTTTAAATATCCTATCACATCCAGTGTTCATATATCTCATCTTCTTGCCTTTTCTAAGATAAGCCACTTCCTCTACCGCTAGATCCTCCTCCATGGATTCCACAGATTAGCACTCAAATATGCATAGTTCATGATCTCACCACCGAAGCGCTACTATGATAAAAATGTCACATTTGAAAGAAACTTTTCGGTATCTGCTGGGCTTTCGGTCTCCTTTACTCACGGACGAGATTCGAAGGGGCAGTGTCTGGTAGTCCAAAGGTTTGCTTGATGTTTACTTTTATAAAACAGAAGCCATGATCCTGGGCCAAAACGAATCAGGAGCTCCGACAGCTGGTGACCTCAATATTTAAATATTTTGTCAATAGGGTCATAACAGTAATTGTTTAAATATTGTTAAATTATAACAGAAATTATTTAAATATTACCGAGGGAAATAATGGTAATTGTTTAAATGTTGTTAAAAGGAATAATATTAACAATGGTTATTTAAAATATTGGTGAACAGGGATAATAAAGACAGTGATTATTTATTTAAATAAAATATTTTTGAAACAGTATTAATATTTGTGAACAGGGTTAATAATAACAATAGTTATTTATGTTTATGAACAGGGTTAATAATATCTGAATTTGTTTAAATGATATTTCTTGGCAATGTTAACAAAGTTAAGCCTTCAGCAATGAAGAATAAGTTTAGATGACATTTTTGAAAGCACAAAGTGAAAATAAGAAAGGATATATAGTAATGGAAGGTTATATTTAAAAAAAAATGTGTATCAACTAGGATAACATTTTGTTAAATAGAGGCAGGGAAGATTTTGACCAGGAATAAATACACCTATCATTGGAACACTTTATAAATTCCAAGTACACGAGGTCATTTGTATGACGGAATAATACAACATTAAAAACAATTATTAAGAATCATATGTGATGATTGTTAAAAAAAATATGCGATAAGAGTGTCGACATTAATGTTATGGTTATGTGGAGACTGAGTGTCATCCACGAGGAATATATTTTCGGAGTTGTGGAAGAAGTTAGTTGAAGCACGTGTTTGCTCATGGTTGTAAAATACGGGTGAAGCGATATGGCTGCCCCATATTCCAGTCCAATTCAAATTCTGTAGAAAGGGATGTCAGTTCCAATACACCTGGTTCAACTATCTAGATTCCCGATATTATGCCCAATAGGTAAAAGAGATGATTATTAGATTTGATAAACCTGACCAGAGATTACTTATAAAATAAATAGTTACAAGTGCATAAAATAAAAACAAGTAGTTCCGTGAAGGGCTATACAGCCTATTTTCATATATCCTACTCATGTTAATTGCCTCTATCAACATACAACATTTCAGTTTGATTGTTGTGATAGGTTGGTAGATATTGAGTACCGTCTAAATATTTCAGATGGTCACCAGGTTGGATTTTTATTTATGTACTATTACATGAAGACTATTGTGTACGTGTGGTATTCAAACTTCAATTGCATGATTAGGACACAAGAAGTAAAAACGAGATTTTAAAATTTCGCACAGCTGCCATCTTGTGGTTATGAAAACTATTGAAATAAATTAGATGCCTGTGGATTAACATTTGTATAAGCATTTAACGTGCAAAGTTTCACTGCAGTCGGATGGTTAAATCACGAGAAACATCCATGTTCGCGTCGACGCCATGTTGTATTTGAACTCGCCAGGTTACTTAAAGAACAAGTACCATTAGAAAGTGAATTTAGAATTTTCATTAAAGTGGTGGGTCAGACGAACGATGGGGCTTTTATAATGAGCAGTCATGTGAATGTCTTACAATCTTAAGTCTTATCGGCCTATCCAAACGCAAAATTCACCCACTGTTATGCCCATGTTCTAAATCTTGTTCTCCAGTAGAGTGTATCAGTGATTAAAGAATGCAGAATATTTTTCAAAACATTGACTGGACTCTGCTTTCTTTTCTAAATCATCTAAAAGGACACATGAGTTGCAAGAATTTGTGCAAAAGAAATCACCCAAAGTAGCACCAACCAGGTGGAATTTTACATCATGACTTTGCCACACTGCATAAGAATACAGATCCAAACTTTGTGAGTTCTTCGAAAATATCATAGAATATTCTGATGACTGGGATAGTGAGACAGTCATAAAATCACGAAGTTTTTCGGCTTTTCTTCAAGACGTTGAAACTATATTTCTATTGGAAAGATTTTCCACGTTGCTTGCTTACACAGACATATTGTACAATCTTCTACAAACAAAGGATTTCGATATTCGTTACTGTCGCAAGAAGGTAAATGACATCAAAGATAAACTTCAGTATGATAGAGAACATTCTTATTCATCAGTTTGGAACAATACAATTTCAAAAAGGACGAACACTCTCAGATCAAACCAAAGCGAACTGTCTAGATAACAATGAACAGGAAAATCGTTATCGCCGTCTATACGTGGAAATTGTCGATTGTTTAATTCATCATATTGAATGTAGTGTTAAGTGTTACCCCTAGTAGCACGTTCGTTAATTGGATTACAGTGGTTAAAAACACAACACAGTGTGGTCATTACAGAAATATAGCGTTATTGCAGGTCAAGAAAGATACACGACACAATAAAAACACAGAAACCATTAGCAGTCTCACAGAGGTTTCCTTCATATGGAGAACACTCACTCCTTTCACTTTCTCGAGCAGCTGACCGTTCACTAATTAGGTAGACCCGTGTCCAGCCAGTCTGTCACTCACTGAAATATCTGCACACTTCCTTGAGTACACAAACTACAGTTACTTGCGAGTCTGCTACACACTGCTCTGCAGGCTCGGAAACAATCTCACTGGGTTTCGTAATCCACACGGCACTTCGCCTCGATACTGTCGCACAGGTAAAAGCACGCACTCGCTCTGAACACAGTCCGTCCTCACCGGCCAGGGTCGCTCTCGGAGCTGATGACTCAATGGGTGCTTCGAGAGCGGACCAGGGTTGACGGTTTCTCGAAAGTTCCATTTCTGGGTGGGCTGCGTAAATTCTAGACCGTGCCCTTTTGTTCTTACAGCCCTATTGCGTAAGGCGCTGGCAACACACAGTCTGGAATAGCCTGGGGCGGCCTGAGTCACGCGCGGGCGACGAAACTGTCTAGCATTCGTAACACCACCCCCTTCCTAAAAGGGCTGATCGTCCCGATCAGTCATTGGTCCGTCTGTGTCCCTCCGTAGGCTGCCAGGCGATCTCGATGCACGATCTTCATCTTCGCCCTCAGGTTCCGCTGGATCCTGTAGACGACATCGTTGATCCGTTTCACGATTTGGTACGGGCCCTCCCAGGACTTCTGCAATTTGGGTGACAAGCCTTTCCTCCGTAATGGATTGAAGAGCCAGACCAGGTCGTCCTCGTGGAATCCGCCGGCATCCGTCTGCTGGTCGTATCGGATCCTCATTCGGTCGGTCTCGATCCGCAGTCTCCTCCTTGCGAACGCGTGCTCGTCTTCCAGTCGGTCGACCAGTTCTTGAGAATACTGGCCTACCGGGACCGGATCGTCCCCAGGTCGGCCGAAGGCAAGGTCGACAGGTAGACGGAGTTCCCTCCCAAACATGGCCCGGGCTGTTGTGCACCCGGTGGCTTCATGCACGGCGGTGCGGTAGGCCAGGAGAAATAGTGGAAGGTGTCTGTTCCAATCCCTCTTGTGCTCGCTGACGACTAAAAAAAATTACGCTGTTATCCCTAAGGTAACTTTATCTTATAATCAATCTCGATGGTGCGGTTGAATCGCTCTACCATTCCGCCGGACTGAGGTGTAGCGTCGTCGTCCTTGTCTTCCGGATTCCCAGCAGCAGGCATAGGTTCTGGAACACCTGCGACTCGAAGTTCCTCCCTTGGTCGGAGTGCAGCTCCAAGGGTACTCCGTACCGGCTGACGAATTCCTTCACCAGGGTCTCGGCGATTGTCGCGGCTTCTTGGTTAGGAAGTGCATACGCCTCTGGCCATTTGGTGAAGTAGTCGCTGACGACCAATATGAAACGGTTCCCTGCCTCGCTCAACGGGAATTCATTCATTCATTCATTCGTTTATTTGCAATTGGGGGTGTGTCCCCCGGTGGCAAATTAGATTTACATAACAAATAAATAATTGTACATAACAATTCACTAACAATTAAACTGGAGTATTTACACAAATAGTCAGTCTTTTCTTAAACACACCTATATGTTTGGGGAAAAGGCTCTAAGACTGCGGCAGGTAGAGAGTTCCAATTATCAATGGCACTGTTTACGAAAGAATATTTACCATAATTTGTTCGCTGTGGTCGGCCCTTAACTTTGAAAGGATGATCGCTCCTACCCATGTAAGTAGGCTTTTCCATACGTTTGCTAAGCTCACCCCATGCTGGTTGATTTGTATACGTGTTGTACATAGCGCAGAGTCTAGATTTCATCCTCCTAGTCTCAAGTGATTCCCACCCAAGTTTCTTTAACATACGGCTCACACTGCTCCTGGGATTAAAGTCAATGAGCACAAATCTAGCGGCCTTTCTTTGTACCATTTCCAACTCATTTATGATCCCTACTTGATATGGATCCCAAACCGCCGAGGCGTATTCCAGAATAGGTATTACAAGTGACAAATATCCTAATTCTTTAGCAGAGGTACTAATTCCTTTTAATACCCTCATTACAAAGTGCAGGGATTTGTAAGCTTTAGAAACTACACACCCTATTTGACTACTCCATTTCATATCATTTCTTACGTGAACGCCCAAATATTTGCAAGAATCTTCTTCTACAAGTATTTCCGAGCCAATGTTATATTGAATAGCTTGCCTTCGCACTTTCCCTATTTTTATTAGACTACATTTTCTTGTGTTTATTTTCATTTTATTTTCAATCGCCCACTTATAGACCAGGTTCAGGTCATCTTGAAGTACTGCATTGTCTTGTGAGTCATGAATCTTTCGATATATTACACAATCATCCGCAAACAATCGACAGTCACTGCGAATCCCATTTGGTGAGTCATTTATAAACGCCAAAAATAACAAAGTTCCGATTACGCTGCCCTGAGGGATACCCGACGTTACGGTAATTTCATCCGAGAATCGGCCTTCAACTTTCACTTTCTGGGAACGATCCGAAAAAATTCTTGGATCCATAAAATTGCTCTTCTATCAATCTTCGTCGAAGCTAATTTATGGAGTAGCATGTCATGCGGCACGACATCAAATGCCTTCGCTAAATCTATAACTACGGCGTCGACTGAAACCCCATCGTCTAACGATTCGCTAATATCTTGAAAAAGTGATAGCATCTGACTCTCGCATGAGTAACCTTTCCGAAATCCTTGTTGCCTATCATTAAACCATGATAATGTTTCCCACTGTTCCCTCAAGTAGTCGCAAATGAGATGCTCCATCTGTTTACAAACGATGGACGTAAGACTAACCGGCCTGTAGTTGCCCAATTCAAGTCTGCTCCCTCCCTTAAATATTGAGACTACCGTAGCTCTTTTCCAGCCATCCGAGATTTGCGAATTGTTTATGGACACATTAAACATCACCTCTAAGTATCGTGCCACGGCCCTATATCTTAGTTTAAGTACTTCACTAACAATATTATCAGGACCCCTCGATATATTGTAACGTAATTTTTGTATTAGCTTTACAATTGCGGACTGGTTTATTTGGAGAAGTGGAGCCCCTGATTCACCGTTAAGGTCCAACATGGATTTATTGAACACACTACCATAAAAGACATTTAATTCATTAGCAATGGCCTGCTTCTCAGTAATTAATTTATCGTCACCGGACATTATCATCGACAAATTATTTGAATTTCCCTTTCTTCTCCTAACATAACTGTAAATTGTTTTCCACCCATCGCCTCCCGAACCAAGTAAACCTTGCATATAATTGTCATGAGCAGCCCTCTTTTTTAAGACGAGCTCTCTTGATAAGGACTTAAATTTCAACATACACTTGTCACTATCATGTCTTTTATTGTATAATTTCCTAATTTTCCGTTTAAGACTCCTGATTTCCCGTGTGTAATACTCAGGATCTGGGTTTTGTTTCAGTAATTTAAATGGAACAAATTTATCAATAGCGCTGTTTAAAATTTTCAAAAAGTTAGTCCACAGGATATTAATGTGATTTCCTTCCGATGCCCATCCTTCAAATACCCCTGAAATTTGCCCTGGTCCGCCCTGCGATACTGGAGTATGATCTTATTTGCTACATCAGAGTCTAATTTTGTAATGTCACCGTATCTAATATTTAATGCAACCCCAGAATGGTCACTAATTCCTGGTACTTTCAGACAGTTAATATACAGTTCTACAGGCCTTACGAGATAAACATCTAAGGTATTATTGCCTCTATAAAAAAGAACATCCAGCGTTTATGGGCTTTTACTTTTAACGGAAACCTCCCCTACACTGGTTTTGTTACCTCACCATTTATCATGAAGGAACTCTGAACATATATATTTTTCGTCATAATTGCTTCCTACAATTATCTACCAATTGATTACATTTGTTATTGCTTACACGTATCGTTTATATTACGTCTTAGTAATTCAAAAATTTTCAAGGTTAGCACGCTGGAAAGAACAGCCTCGTCCTGTGCTGCATGCTCGCCCGGAGTGGAGCACGTGTTCAGTTCCGCCGGCAACATAAGTTCTGAAGCACTATCCGTCATTGGTGTTATTGTTGCTTGTTTGTTTTATTTTCTGTTCGATTTTATCAGGGCTGCCGACAGTTGGGTTCAAACCCACTATCTCCCGAATGCAAGCTCACAGCTGCTCGCCCCCAACCCCACGGCTAACTCACTACAATATTATGAATATTAATCTAAACAAAACAACAAGAATCAAATTGAAAGAAACTAAATTAATGCCTAACTAATTACAAAACAGTGATGATCAACAGTATTGCTGACGTAAAAATTGTTAACATCGTCGGCATACAGTACATCCGAGAAGGAACGAAGGGTTGTGCTCTCGACATCTGTCAATCAGTAATGCGTCATATCACAACGAAATGAATGTCGTTATTGGTTCTCTTCGTGTACGGTATCCTTATTACTGGTCCAATCCGTTAACACCTGCAAAACTGCTCCTACCTGGGCGTGTTCTATTTCAGGTAGCTGCTGGGATTGTGGTTGTCTCGCTAACTTATGAAAGCGCAGTACTCGAAGCGGGTGAACAATAACGTATGACGTCAGCGCTACCTCTGCGTAGAGTTAGCAACACTGTCGCCATAAGGCTCAACGCTGGATGCTCTATAGTTGGGAAGTCAACTACTTGGGAAAATCCCCCCTCCCTTAAGAATTTGTTTGCAGCGCTCTGAGCTTGACCACAGCTAGTTGACTCACCAGACCAGTCTACTTTGGGGAGGTTTAAATCTCCGGCAATTATTATGCTCTTTTTCATAGCATTACATGTACAAGTTTTATCATACAGTGTGTCGAGAAGCGAAAAGTTATCTTTCAGTGCTCTATATGCCCCTATCACCTGAAGAGGGAATTTATTCCCTTTATCCGAAATGTGTACACATAACATTTCATGATCCGTATCAGTCCACTTTAAGAAACTAGCTATATTTTTGCGCACACAAATAAATAGCCCACCACCTCGCTTCCCCCGATCCCTTCTGTACATTTCGTAGGTCCCTTGAATTATTTCATTATTATTTATATCCTCATATAACCAAGATTCAGTAGCAATGACAATGTCCGGAGAATACGTCTCTACAAGATTCCAAAATTCAATTAATTTATTTCCTAAACTCTGACAATTAACATGCAGTAATCTTAGAGTCTTACCTCCACAGCAAATATCCCGAACTAGCTCCTTCTGTTCCCGTCGACTGGCAACCTCTGGGCCTGCTCCTCCTCACAATGGCCGGCACGAACCGATGACCCTGTCATGTAGGCTCCCTAGGTTGAAAGCGCCCCGTCGATTTAAATGCAGCCAGTCTCGGGCGAAGTCACGGCCACCAATCCTGCAGTCAGCATCTACGTACACTAATCCCAGTTGTGCACAAACCCAGTCCATGCGGTCATTTACAGTCTTAACTCGCCTTAACGGAACATCTCCCCGCCGAACATAGCCACTCATTATAATTTTTGCATTTCTAAACTTGCTTTTTGCTTTTCTGCCTAGTTCGTAGAGCTCCCCCATGATGGCCCAGCAACATCGATGGCCACTCTCTCCATGGGGCCGCCCACGTTGTAGGTCTTCAGTGGGCCTTGTCGTCTTCGTCCTGTACACTTGCTGGCTGCGCAAATGTGGCACCTCAGGCAGTGGTTCTCCACGTCTGCTCGGCATTCGATCCAGTAGAACCGCTCTCTCAGCTTCTCCAGGGTCTTCTTTATCCCTAGGTGTCCACCAGATGATCCTCCATGGACTTACTTCAGGACTTCCTCCGGCATAGTCTTTGGAACGACGACTTGTTCCCGAGATATCTTCCCGTCGATGCTCTCCCAGGTACGGCAGATGAGGCCATTCCTGACAATCAGCGAGTCCCACTGCGCCCAGTAGGACTTAAACTTTGGACTGCAGTCGCTCACAATGTTCCACCCGGGTCTGGAAACACAGGCCCTCTTCCATTCGGCTATCAGTCCCAGGTCATCATCTTCCGCTTGTGCCCGCGTGAAAGATTCGCGGCTCCAGCTCCCTTGAAGTTCCACGGAAGTCCTTCGGCACTGTATCCCTGTGTTCTCCTCCCTCCTGGCACAGAAGGTGCAGTCTTCGGGGCACGGCCTTCGTGACAGGGCGTCGGCGTTAGAATGCAGTTGGCCTTTCCTGTGCTGGGTCTCAAAGTTGTACTGATGAAGCCTCTCTAACCACCGCGAGAGTTGACCCTCGGGCTGCTTGAAGTACAGGAGCCACCGCAGGGATGCATGGTCGGTCCTGATGAGAAATTCTTGCCTGTACAGGTACTTGTGGAAGTGTTCAATGGTCTTCACGATGGCGAGCAGTTCCTTCCTGGTGACGCAGGAGTTCCTCTCTGGCTTTGACAAGGCCTTGCTGAAATATGCCACTACTCTCTACTCGCCATCTACTACTTGCGACAGGACTCCCCCTATACCAAAGTCACTGACATCGGTATCGACGATGAACCATGTACCAGGTCTGGGGTAGGCCGGAATAGGTGCGGTGCACAGAGCCTGCTTGAGTTGTTCGAAGGCTTTGTGGCATTCCGCTGTCCACGTGAAGAGTTGGTACTTTTCGGTCAGCCGATGCAGTGGTTTGGCGATGTCGGTGAATCCTCTCACGAAGCGACGGTAATATGTGCAGAGTCCCAGGAAGCTTCGTAGTTGGGACTTGTCCTTCGGAATTGGCCGCTCCCTCACAGCTGCGGTCTTCTCTGGGTCGGTGTGCACCCCTTCCTCGGAGACGATATGCCCAAGGTACTGGTCCTGCTTCTGGAAGAGCTGACACTTCTTGGGATTCAGCTTCAGCTGGGCGGCCCGTAGCTTCGTAAAGATCTCCTTCAGGTTGCTGTAGTGCTCCTCGAAGCTTCTCCCCAGAACGATGACGTCGTCTAGGTAGACCAGGCAGGTATTCCATTGTAGTCCGCTCAGAATGGTCTCCATTAGTCTTTCGAAGGTCGCAGGGGCGTTGCACAGACCGAATGGCTTGACGGTGAACTGTCAGTGCCCGCTGCCCAAAGAGAACGCCGTTTTCTCGCGGTCCTTATGGTGGACCTCCACCTGCCAGTAGCCACTCTTCAAATCTAAGGTAGAGAACCATCTTGACCCTGATATGGTGTCCAGGGTGTCGTCGATCCGGGGTAGAGTGTAGCTGTCCCTCTTCGTGACGTCATTCACCCGCCTGTAATCCACGCAGAACCTGGTGGAACCGTCCTTCTTCTTCACTAGCACGACCGGAGAGCTCCAAGGACTATGTGATGGCTCAATCACCCTCTGCTCCTTCATTTCTTCCACCATCCGGTCGACTTCAGCTTGCTTGGTAAGCGGAACACTTCGGAACAGGGCCCTAATCGGTGCACTGTATGTGCTGGACCAGGCTTGTCCTGCCGAAGTCATTGCTCCTCACGGAGAAGACGTCCTGGGATTCGCGTAGCAGGTCCCGAAGTTGGCGTGATTGCTCCTCGTCTAGATGGTCCTGGGATCCTTGGTACAGCTTCTGTAGTTCTTCTGGCAGGGCGCGTCTTCTTGGGATGTTCGTCTGCAGGGGTCCGTCCGTCGAGTCTGTGATGCGGGCAATCCAGGTAACGGGCACGCAGACTCCTAGGGTGGTGTCCCAGTGAACCGTAATGTCGTAGTTGTTCATGTTGGACAGGCGGACGTACGGCTGAGACGTCTCGTTGATGAGGGTCTTGGCAATTAGCAATCCTTTTGTCTGGATGTCCTCATATTTTGTCTCGATGACAGCCGCCACTCTCTCAGCAGTTCCGTCGACAATTACAGCAGCGCTGACCTCCGTCCTGGCGGGAACGGTGACGTCCTCTCTCAGCCTTACTCGTCGTGCGGTGATGGCCTCATGTGCCAAGTTCCTCACCTCCGTAGTGGAGAGTGATAGTACTCAGGTCCAGGATGATATTGTTCTGGTCCAGAAAGTCCAGTGCGATGATAACTTCGTTTGCTACATCAGCCACGAACACTGGATGCTTCACCGCCCGTCGACCAATGACGACCTCTAGTGATGCTTCGCCATGTACCGGTGCCGTCTCTCCAGTCGCGGTTATTAGTTGGAGGTTCCTTTGTGTGGGTTGCACTCTCCACTTCGGGATCACGGTGGGATTGACGATGGTCCTAGTTGCTCCCGTGTCGATCAGCATAGGCCAGCTGTCTCCGTTGACGACTCCGTCGACCATCAGGCTGTTATTGTCCCTCCGTAACTTCGTCACACGAACTTGGACTTCCGGGACTTGACGACTGTCACAAGCCAACCTTTGCCCCTCAAGGCTGGCTAATGCTCGTTTCCCTGGGACGCGCGGTTTTCAGACGACTGATTTCCCGCCGGATACCCTCGGCGGCGGTGATCACCGCAGTCCTTGCTCAGATGGCATTTCTTACCGCAGGTCCAGCAGGTCGGTAGTCCTCTTCCTGACCACCTCTCCGGGAGTCTTTCGGCTGCGTCGTTGTTGGTGGCGCCGCGACTATTCAAGAAACGGCCTAACGCCTCCATCAATTCATCGGCCAGGGGCTTAGTCTCGTTGGTTTTGGCTGGTTCGTCGACGTCTACTTGACGCACCTGCGCGTGCATTCTAGATGCCTGTTTAGCCGTCTCGAACTCAAGTGCGTGGCTCAGCGCATCTGCCAGGGTCTTATTGCGCGCGAGTCGCAGTGCCTGTTGAGTGTCCGAGTTCCGTAGGTGAAGGTCTGCGTCGCAATCTGTTCCAGAAAGTCGGCCGGCGCTGTTGGATAGGCGAGCCTTACGAGGCGTGCAATGTCTATCTCGAATTCCTGCAGGGTTTTCACGTTCTTTTGTACCCGGGTCCAGAGCTGCATCTGGTAGGCCTGCGGTAGATGGCTATCTCCAAATCGGGAATCCATATGGGCGACTAGTGAAACGTAGTCCTGAGATTCGGTCGGGATAGCCTGAAGGATATTATGGGCGTCCCCTCTCAGCACTACAATGAGAGCTGTAGCCTTTTCCATGTTGTTTCAGTTGTTTATGGAACAGGCCGCCTCGCACTGACGCAAGTAAGTGCTCCACGGTACCTCTCCGTCGAAGGTTGGGGGCGTCACTCTGCTCTGTACCGTTCCTGATATTTCCGGTGTACCTGTGGGCGGGCGTCGGCGCAGCTTGGCAACTTCCTCTTGTAGAGCGTTGAATTCCTCCTCCATCCCCGTCGGCGGGCGTTGGCGCAGCTCAGCAAATTCCTTTTGTAATTCGTTGAATTTCTCTTCCACCCCCGTCAGCGGGCGTTGGCGAAGGTCGGCAACTTCCTCTTGTAAGGCGTCGAACTTCTTTTCTACTGGTGTGACTTCTTCACGTAGACCCTGTTCTAATTTCCTTTGACTTTCCTCTAATTTCGTCAGCAGACACTCTTCCAGATTTTTCCGGCCATCCAGAAATTTGGCGGTTAGGTCCTCTGCTAACTTATTCTGGCTGTGCTCCATCTTCCTCTGGCTGTCCTCTAATTTGGAAGTTAGGTCCTCGGCTAACTTATTCTGACCGTCCTCTAATTTAGAAGTTAGGTCCTTGGCTAAATTCTTCTGTCCGTCTTCCATCTTCTTCAGGTCCTCTGGTAACTTATTCTGACCGTCTCCATCTTCCTCTGGCCGTCCTCTAATTTGGAAGTTAGGTCCTGGGTTAAATTCTTCTGGCCGCCTTCCATCTTCTTCAGGTCCTTCGCTAACTTATTTTGACCGTCTTCCATCTTCTTCTGGCCGTCATGTTTTATATCGCCGCCATCTTGACGGAAACGTAGTGGCGGCCACCCAAATGTTAAAAGCTTAAATCAAATTACGACCAACCTAATCATCTGATCTCTACCATTTTTTTCAACATTATACCTTTATGAATGAAGAATATTTTGACCAAACTACATGGTCATCAGCCGAATAATTTGAGGATGGCGGCCATGTTTGTGTGCAAATGGATTCCTCCTATCTATTCAAACACGGTGAAATCGAATTGACCTAAATTTAGTACAGAGGTAGCACTAGCAAGGGGCACCTCACTGTCATGTTTTATATCGCCGCCATCTTGACGAAAACAAAATGGCGGCCACCCAAATGTTAAAAGCTTAAATCAAATTAGGACCAATCTAATCATCTGATCTCTACCAATTTCTGCAACGTTTTACCTTTATATATGAAAAATCTTTTGACTAAACTACAAGGCCATAAACCCAATAATTTGAGGATGGCGGCCATGTTTGTGTGCAAATGAATTCCCCCTATCTATTCAAACATGGTGTAACCGAATTGAACGAAATTTGGTACAGAGATAGCACCAGCAAAGGGCATCTCAGTGTCATGTTTTATATCACCGCCATCTTGATGGAAACGTAATGGCGGCCATCCAAATGTTAAAATACTAAATAAAATTACGACCAACCTAATTATCTGATCTCTACCACATTTTGCAACATGATACCTTTAGGTACAAAGAATCTTTTGACCGAACTACAAGGTCATTAGCCCAATTATTTGCGGATGGCGGCCATGTATGTGTGCAAATTGATTCACTTATCAATTCAAATACGGTGAAACTGAATTGAACGAAATTTGATACAGAGGTAGCACTAGTAAAGGGCATCTCAGTGTCATATTTTATATTGCCGCCATCTTCACGGAAACGTAATGGCGGCCACCCAAATGTTAAAATCTTAAATCACATCAGGACCAACCTAATCATCTGATCTCTACCAATTTTTTAAAATTATACCTTTATGTATGACGAATATTTTGACCAAACTACAAGGTCATCAGCCCAATAATTTGAGGATGGCGGCCATGTTTGAGTGCGAATGGATTCCTCCTATCTATTCAAACACGGTGAAATCGAATTGAACGAAATTTTGTACAGAGGTAGCACTAGCAAAGGGCACCTCATATTCATGTTTAATATCCGTATAGCACGTTGTATTTCAACAAGCTACTACAACCAGCATTCAGGTATACTCCTTGAAAAGGACAAAGAGTTATAACAATACCAATGCATTTAGGAGTAAGTAGGCTATATTGTACAGCCCAGGGGCAGTACCCCTAAGACCCACGCCTTCATCTTTCACCAAAACTACTCTCATAGGCATACCATAAGCCTCACATACTTCTTCGACACGAGCAGGCCCAGCAGTATTGCTGACAGCCGCACTTACACAACGTATACATAAACACACTATCTGGAGCAGCAACGGTGAGGAAACGCCGACCAAGCAGTGGGGGAAAGCCTTAAAAGCTAGATCCAGAGGAGCCCCATTATCTATTCGTGGCCAGCGGCACTGCTCCTCCAAGGTTCGTTCCAGCTCTTCACCAGGTGAGAACTAGCCGTGTGCTCAGATTCCTAATTATTGTAACACCTAAGAACTCTTTGTATTTCACACACTCTGTACTTTGTTTTATACCTGTCCACCACCTAAAGGGACAGTACATCACCGCCACTGACCGATAAATACTTGGTCAGTAAACACATACATCTATTACTCATTTCACCCAGTTTTACACCCCTACACCCAACCTGACCTTAGTCCTAATTGCCCCGGACCGTGAAGGCCAGGAACTGCACCGTCAGGAATCCCATTGTATTCGAGTAGGCAGCTAGACCGCAGCGCGCCGAGTTGTCAACTCTGCACATGAGCTCGCTAAACGCTCGCTCACACTTGATTGGCAGGCTAAGTTAATAGCTCACTCTTAAACATTCATCCACTAACAGGTAAACGCACCCTGTAGGAACGCCCGCAACAGATCACATCCTCACACCAACACATTACACTAGTAGTCTCCCCCAATTACGGGAAACTACCCTTTTTCGGAAACATCCCCTAAATTAATACATCTACACTACCCAGTTTATCCCACCCCCAACAGAGGGATAAAACAATATGTTCTTTACTGAACATCTTGTTTTTGGCCCTGTGTAGATCTCATAAGTCTACTTTCATTTTTTGCAAAATCGAAAGTAGGCTAACTGGGTTTAGGGGTTTCTATTGGTTATAGGAGGGGTAACGGGACTTGGTGGCCACCCTGTAAATATTCCTAATGAAGAAGAAGTATATGGTCAATTAAAGATGAAAGAGTAGGCGTTATTCTTGTTGGCAGTCTTGTATATCATCATCATTATTATTATTATCTTGAAACTCTGGTTATATTTAATAGAAAGGTAATACAATATTTTGTACAAAAATGTGGTGAAAAACTGCTTAAGATAACTTTCATTTAATACTACTAAATTTAAAGAACCTGCTGAAGTAAAGTTGCGAAAGAAGCTTTAGCCGTAAATAAAAAAATGTTTTGTGGATGATTTTACTTGAAAACTTATTGGTTTTCACTAATCCGTGTTCTGTCGCATTCATTTTCTTTGGTCGTATTGAAGCACGCTCTGCGGACGTTCTTTACTCGTACTCTACTCCTTGCCAGCTAGTTGTCTACTGCTGGTCGTATTGAAAGTTGTTTTGGTGCTTGTGGAGTATTTGTCAGCTTTAAGAAGCGAATATCCGATATAAAAGCCTGTGCAGCGTTACTGAGTGTAAAGAGCTCTGGTCTGTATTCGCATAGAGACTTCTTGTTAAAATGGGTGCAGTTTTGGGCCTTTGTTCTGCGGCTCAGGTGGGTACAGTTGCATTTGTCAGCTGACGTTTTGTCATTGGATTGCGTATGCTTCGTTCATCTTGCTGAGTATTATTCTGAGAATGTTCATTCTGTCATTTATGTGATAATATTCCCCATAAATGTTCTTTGCTGTATACTTTGGTAATATTATGATCCTTACAAATATATGGCCAGAAATGTCTGGAACTTTCCTAATAAGATTGACATTCTTCGATCGATAACAACAAAAAGTAAATAAATGTGAGCGTAGTATTTGTGAATGTTTTTTTTCTCTCAATTTTCATAGGTACCATGTACTGGCTGAATGTTGTCTATTAAACTCTCTTTCAAGTGCATTTCTCTTTCTAAGGGAAATACGAATATTGCAAGTGGTTCAGAAGTCTCATCCCTTGAAACTCGTGGAAGCCATCTAAATGATATCATATTATATATAATAGTCCGCTCAATTTAAGTAGGTCTACTTTGGTGATTCATTATGTCTCAATAGTCTTAATGTATTGCAATTGTCTTGCAGTTTCTTCTGCTCTCTGGTTGGAGGGGAAGTTTGACCTTTAGGTTTAAGGGCCTTAGCATGCATATCGACCTTTAGATGGGTGAGGGTAACAGGTTAGGAGTGATTCCTGCAGAAGATAGATTGCTGGAACTAGTCCCAGATTAACATAACCATTTGGCCATTCTGTTATGAGGCTGCCCGAAATGACAGCCAGTGTCATCACGCAGATGTTGGTTTATTTTTCTTCTCCCCCATGGATCCCATGTATACTCAAGGATTGTTTCAGATCTTTTCGGTTTGGTTTCATCGTCCTACTTCAGGGCTTTATTTAAATGTTGGAACAGTCACATGGAGATTTTCAACTCTACTGTTACTTGTGCATCGGTCCCAGCACCGGCTGTCCGCGCTGCTGCTGTAACTAACCTTGTCATCTCTATGCCTACTTGTCTGTCAGCTGTATTGTTCACGTCGCGGCCATCCATGCCTTGGTTATCGCATATGGTCCTCAAATTTAAATGTAGCCCTCTATTACTGAATAAAACCTGGGATATAGGTAGGGTCTGTTCATTGGATTATAGACAATATTTTATTTTACAAAATAACACAGCCTCATTGCTGCCAACAAGATTTTTCACAGTTTTAAAAGCTAGTAACTTGGTAAGCTAATTGAAGTATGTCCATCGGAATTATCCTTAGAGCTACAGAAAGTATTATGACTTGAGAATAATGAGGAATAAGCCTAACTAATTGGAGAATTGGATGATAAGGAGTCAGCTGCAGGCTGATAGTAAAGATCTACAAATCTGTGGCGAGGCCTGCGATGCTCTATAACAGCGTTTCCCAAACTGTGGTACGCGTACCACTGGTCGTACGTTCGTACTGCTGCAGTGGTACGGGAAATGTCACGAAAAACATAACTATTCTTAGATACTTTACGAAAAATATAAAAACATTGGTATGTTGCCGGAGGACTTGAACGCCAAAGATAAGGAGCAGTTTTATGAATTGAATTGTGATTCAGAACTAAGGCAAACTTTTTCAAAAATGGCTCTCCTTATTTTTTGATTGAGGGGCGTGCAGACTGTGCAGACATAGCTGACAAAAGCAGTTAGATTTTTACTGCCTTTCACTACTTCGGACTTGTGTGAGACTGCATTTTCTTCACTTGTTTATCTCAAGAATTAAAAATACCGGAATAGGCTCCTTACATTGGAAAACTATCTTCGTTTGAGACTCGGCAATCTTAAACCAGACATTCCTAAGTAGGCTTCTAATCTTCAAGCTCACCCTTCACATTGAAGTTGTTAGTTCAACTTTGGTTTTTATGTTTAATTATTAAGAGTTTTTTTTAACTTATTAATATTATTTGTACAGTGTCATTTCTGAATGATTGAATTGAATACTTATTGTAATAAGTTAAATAATAGAACGACTGGACACACTTTTTATCGGCTTCGGTGGCGTAGTCGGTAGCATGCTGAGCTTCTATGCCCAAGATAGCGGGTTCAAACCCGGCCGAAGCCATCGGATGTTTTAAGAGCGTTAAAAATCCCTCGGTATGCCTTCCTTCGGAGGGGAAGTAAAGCTGGTGGTCCCATGTTATAGATAAATAAATAAATGGCATGTTAAAGAACCTTCCACTAATTACACCTGTGTGAAGCTAAATTGGATAGGTTAAGAATGTAAACAACGTTCTTAGGTTTCTACGTTTGTTGCCAAGAGCCGACTGTGGTGGCATCTAGTAGCTAAGTTCTGAGCTAAGCCTAGTAGTCGTTGACGGTGGCGTTTGGTAGCAAAAGTAGGAACTATTTGTTAAATTCTAAGTTGCAGTTTGTACTTAAATTAAAAAACAGATACACACACTAATACAGCCATCACAATTAACGCCGGTTATCAGACAGATTCTACACACACCCAAAGTACACGGGGCTACATGACCGCGTTGTCGCAGCCCCTAAACTAAGGAACCAACCAACACTTTTTATTATTTGAACTTTAACTCTAACAGTAGCTTGCCACGGTGGGTGAGTGGTTATAGAGTCGGACTACCAACCCCAAGATTGCAGGTTCGCACCTGGCCATGGTAAGAGATTTCTGAAAGGTGACAAAAATCACGACACTCATGTCATACGTTGTTGGCATGATAAAGAACCCATTTGAATTCAGTAGGCCGTGTTCAATGGCAAAATTAATCTCGGGATTTTCCGCCAACACAAAGTTCCTTCATTCTCTACTTGAAAGCACTGTAGTGTCAAGGAGTTTAGTTATCTGAGGAGGTGACACGCAAAGACGAACATGTCCACAAATGAAAAAAAATGAGATACAATATGGAACGGGACGTACAAGATGAGCGGAATGTAAATAGATCGTGCCATTTAAGCAAACTTGAATATGTCCCATGATACAAGCCTGTGAAAATGCATGGTTCAGCGCAAACACGAACTTGTCCACATCTACATTTCCTGCAAAGACGAACTAGTCCATACGGCCAGTAGGAAGCGCTGATTCATTTCACGTGATTTCCATTCCGCGCGAGACCAGACGTGCCCGCGCAGAGCAGCTGATATTAGCATTAGTTCCGTGCTTCTGTGCTCCGTCTTAATAATATTACATATTGCTAGTAAAATTATTACGTCAGTGTTGTAGCAGAATGGATGAAGATTGTGTTCGTGTGAAGATTGCAAACAAGGGTAGCAGAAGGAAGAAAATGATGATGATAATTGTTGTTTTAAGAGGCCTAACATCAAGTTTATCGGCCCCTAATGGTTTGGATGATAGTGAAGGATGAGCTAAGAATGAAATACTACAAACTTACATACTAGAAGAAAAAATTGTAAACAAAGGGATAAGGCAAATAAAGGACAGGAAGAAAAGGAATGCCCTCAACCCTCGAAGAATGAGGATTGAGGGACTTGGAAGGGAGGAGAGCCATGAAAGGCAGATAGGAAAGGGGAAAAGAGAAGGTCAGAGGAAAAAGAGGGCGAACTCACCAGCCGTGAGCCCTTGAGGGTGTAGCATTACCCAGGGTGCACCAGAAGTGTTGGGGCTACATAAACCCTGCCTCCTTGAAGGCCTTGTGCAGAAGGCAGGAGATAACATGAAAAGAAAAAGAAGGCTGACCCCTCGAAGAATGAGGGTATCAGCAGTATCGTATGTGTAGGGTTGGCAATTTGTCCATAAATCTCAGCTGGGATATTGTCTATTTAAGATCATCATCTTCATTCCCCCTTTTCCAGCTGACACTGGGTGGGGGCAAATATGGTTCCTCTCCACTTGGTTCTGTCGTTCCACCATTCCTCTTCCGACACGGTGTTCCAATCCAAATATGGTTCAGCCTCTACTTAAGTTGTGTCTAAAAAGAAAATGAGGGGTGGGTAGGTAATAGACAGCAGAGGAGTAAACATCTATTACTAGCCTACATCATCTCCACATTCCCCCCCCATATTTAGCACAGGTATTTTAGTTAATTTCAGTAGTTTTAAGAATTTTTTGCCCAGGATTTGGTCTCCTCCAGGGCGAGACCAAATCCTACGAAAAAAATTTGTAATGTTGAAAATAAAATTCTGGAAATGATGTTGTAAATTAATAGATCTTTACTCCTCCGCTGTCCATAACACAGCTGAGTCTGCCATTATACGCATGAATTATGAACAAATACAGCATTGCCAAGAGCCTCCGTGGCTTAGGAGGCAGCACGCCGGCCTCTCACCGCTGGGTACGTGGTTCAAATCCCGGTCACTCCATGTGAGATCGGTGCTGGACAAAACGGAGGCAGGCCGGTTTTTCTCCGGGTACTCCGGTTTTCCCTGTCACAATTTCATTCCAGCAACACTCTCCACTATAATTTCATTTCATCTGTCATTCATTTAATCATTGCCCCAGAGGAGTGAGTCAGGCCTCGGCAGCCGGCACAGTTCATATCCTCGCCGCTAGATGGGCGCTTCATTCATTCCATTCCTGACCCGGTCGGAGACTGGAAGCAGGCTGTGGATTTTTTTACAGCATTGCCAAATCCTCAATAATCTATATCCAGACCAATGGTTTTTGCTTAGACCAATATTTACTAGGTAGCGTGGGCCGCGTTAGCTAATGTATACACCCCTGCTTTTTGTCATGCACAGTGGGAGTACTCGCAAATCAGTAATCATTATCCAGACCAATCGTTTTGGAATGTTGGCAACAGTTATGTGACATCAATGCCTGCGTCCTGGTAACAGTTGAAGAGACCTCATGCACCAGACAAACATGGCCGCCATCGTTGAATGAGCAAGAAATAAAAGCCCATACAGTAGAGTCTTGCAAACTCGGCACTCGGTAACCCGGCACTTTGGGTTTCTCGGCCACCCTGACAGGAGAAAAAAATCATGTTTGTTTGTTTTTGTGTTTCCGCACAGAGCATTATTATGTTTTCTTTCGTCTTCTCCGTCAATGGAATTATCGACAGTTAAATAAGACTCGAAACAAGTTGACCTACAGTACATAGTAAGAAGAGTAACGATGACCTCATAAATACAGGTAGTTGTACAGTGCTGTAAATGCACGAACTGTCGGCAGTAAGAAGTAAACAAACGGTTCTCGCACAGAGCTTTGTATTTATTCGATTGCGCATTCTCCGCACCGCTCTGTGCCTGGTTGGAGAGTGTATTGATTGGTACTGTTGCAGGTGTGCGCGTGCCCCTCCCTCTCCCGCATTCCAGTGACTCGTCAAGCACCCACTCCACTCCCGCCACACACTTGCAACTGTGTCTCAGTTCGCACTTAGCTCAGCCGTTCAGTCTATTGCTAGCCTTTGCGAGTGTCGCGTCTGATATTCATTCCTGTGTTGCACATTTCATTGTGAGTAATTAGTTCTCAGCTAAGTTTTATAATTTCTGTGCTCTACATAATTTAGCTATGGCGTCTTCGGTTAAAAGAAAACAAACCAAAGTTTCTATGGAACGGAAGTTGAGTGATTGAAAGAGACAGGACAAGGGAGAAAGTGTCAGTGCAGTGGCCTTGACATAGGAGTCTGCAAAAGTTCAATTGGTGATTGGAAAAAGGAGCGAACAAAAATCAAGTTCTGGTGTGTCAAACTAATCTGCACAAAAACATTGAAAGAAAAAATATGAAGGAGAGTCAGTTCAATGAGGTAAGTGAAGCACTTTACCTTTGGTTTCTACAGACTAGAGAAAAGGGCACGCGAATCTCTGGGCCAATATTGCAAGAAAAAGCATTGAAATTTTATGAAGAGTTGAAAAAAGGAAACTAACCCCAATTTGTCGCAAGCACTGGCTGGCTTGACCGCTGAAAATAGTGCTATGGCATCAGGCAGCTTAGTGTTTGTGGAGAAAACCTAACCAGCCACATGGTGGGTGTTTCTCAATTTAAGATAAGTTTCCATAAATTTAACGAAGAAGAAGGTTTGACCGGACAACAACTAACTTATACAATTACAACGAAACCGGGTTAAATTTTAATCTTTTATCACCTAAAAGTCTGGCGTCCAAAGATGAAAAATCGACCCCTGGTTTTAAAAGAAGCAAGGGGAGGGTTACAGTCCTTGCTTGCAGTAATGCAACGGGCGATCACAAATTAAAACTCTTGTTTTCTAGGAAAACCGAAGAAACCCCGTGCGTTCAAGCTCATTGAAATGGATAAACTTCCAGTATGGTACAGGAACCAGTCCAATGCCTGGTTGAGTGGAGCTATTTTTAAGGAATGGTTCAGTGCACAGTTCGTGCCATCAGTTGAGCAGTTTTTAAAAATGAACAAACTTCCACGGAAAGCTGTTTTAATTTTAGACAACGCTTCATCGCACCCAGACATTGACGAGTTACGAGACGGGGACATAAGAGCTATGTTCTTACCACCCAACGTGACAGCACTTGCCAGCCCATGGACCAAGGGGTTTTTGTTAGTCTCAAGAGAAGGTACAGGCGTAAGCTGTTAGCATCTCTTCTAGCGGCAAACGACGACGGTCAAGGATTAATCCAGAAGTTTAAAAAAATTGGATCTACGGTACTAGACTTAGTTAGGTTGGTGGCTGACTCATGGAATGAGGTAGAATCTAAAACTCGGGAGAAAGCTGCTAGACCTCGAAGGGAATGAGTTTGCTAACAATCATGAAGAGGACAATGTAAACATAATGGACCTAGTAACGAACATTCCTGGATGTGAAGATACCGATGAAAATGAAATTGAAGCATGGTTGCAGGATGACACACAGCAAGACATTCATTCTGTCGGATGCAGATATTGTACAAGAAATGATGATATTGACGATCATGATGAAGAATTGAAGATTGCGGAGTAGTGGAACCAAAAATCACTCATACCGAGGGACTTAATGCCACTGAAACAACTCTTCGGTAATTTGAACAACAAGGTGCATCCGCTATGGACATTCTGTTTCTTCGCCGTCTTTGTGACGAGGTTTCGAAGTGAAATGCAAAAGAACATTAAGTTACTTACTTTTTTTTTTTTGCAAAAAAGTAAATGGTAATTCATTAAGTGAAAATTGGCCTAGTTTTTCTAAGTTTTCTTTTATAATTTACAGTAGTTGTTTTCCTTGATTTTTATGCAGTACAGTACTGAACTAGATATTCAAGTACTGTAATTGTAGTGGCTTAATCATTTTAAAACTTGTGTTTCTGTTAAAAACAAATAAATGTACTGCATTGCATTACTTGTGAACCAAAACAGTTTATTTCTTCTATTTAACACATTTCCCAATAACCCAGCATTTTCACAAACTCTGCATCCTTTCGGTCCACATTAGGCCGAGTTTGCGAGACTCTACTGTATTTATGTAATTTAGCATACTTTTCCTAGGCTGAACCATATTTGCTTTCATTTTAGGCTATTATTAAGGTGGGGTCGCCACTCCCAAATGTATTTTATGACCTACTGCCAGGTATGAACTAGGCCGCTCCTAACATGGAGAACGAACGCCTTTTGTAGCCGCTCCTCTGGAGTGCAGACGCTACGGGTGTCCATAATATGGACAAATATCTTTTACTCTATTAACCCCGAGCACTGGGTTGCCTCTTCCGCAAACTTTGCTGTACCGAAGGACTCCTTCACCATCGCAGATGCCGTTGAGGTCTTCACTCATACCCTAAGCTGGGCTCGCCATATTTATAACCCCTGGAGAGAGGGTGTAATCAAAGGAGGAGATAAGGAATTGGAAGTAGTGAAACACTTCAAATATTTGGGAAGTGAACTGACTGAAGATGGGAGACTAGATTTGTAAATTAGCAGAAGAATAGAACTTGGGAGTGCTTTCTACCAACAGGTACGGGGACTGGTATGGAACAAGGATACACCAATTAAGGTTAAAGAAGTTATATACAAAGCATATTATGTTCCTATAATGACATATGCAGCAGAAACTTGGAAAATGACTAAGAGGGATGAGAACAGAGTACAAGCAGCTGAGATGATATTCCTGAGAAGTATGGTCCAGAAAACGAGGAGGGACAGGGTGAGAAATGAAGATATACGGAAAGAACTGGGAGTACAGAAACTAAATGACAAACTGGAGCAAAAAAAGATTGAGATGGTTTGGACATGTCAAACGGATGAATGATGTAAGGCTACCAAGACGAGCACTGGAATGACGGATGACAGGGAAGAGAGTACGAGGAACACCAAGAATGCGTTGGATGGATTCGGTGGAGAATAGTATTAGAAAACGGAACCTGGATTGGAACACTGTGTTGGAAGAGGAATGGTGGAACGACAGAACAAAGTGGAGAGGAACCATATTTGCCCCCACCCAGTGTCAACTGGAAAAGGGGAAATGAAGATGATGATGAGCATACGTTTCCTGTGCAGTAGTGATAATTGACTGCAATTTCAATTGGTAACAACTCCCAGAATATGTAGCTTCATCTTTCCTAGTGTATTTCCCGCGTTAGCGCAGGGTCCACTTGCTTGGTTGTTGTTCGCCACTTCTTCCTGTCAAGGGCATTTTCAGGTTTGTGGCCGCACACCAGTAGGTCTTCACTGATTCTATCCATCGTTTCTTTGGGCGCCCACGGGGTCGATGTCCTCCTGGATCGTATCGGAGGGTCATTTTTACAACAGAGTTCTCATCACTTCTAGTGACATGCCCATACCAGTGAAGACGCGCTTCTCTCATGTTGTCTTTAATTGTTGCAACTCCCATTTGCTTCCATACGTGTTCATTTCTGACGTGGTCAAGCCTTGTAATATTCATGGACCAACTCAGCATTTTCATTTCCATTCCATGGAGGGCTTGTTCGTGTTTGGTTGAAGCTGGCAAACATTCTGTGCCGTAGAGTGCCACTAGCCTTATCATGGTCTTCTAAACTTTTCCTTTCAGGTGGATAGGTATTTTCTTATAATCCCAGAATATGTAACAAGTTATGAAAATCATATATTAGGTAAGTCATCATCATTTTCATTTCCCCTTTTCCAGTTAACACAGGGTGGGGACAAATATGGTTCCTCTCCACTTAGTTCTGTCGTTCCACCATTCCTCTTCCGACATAGTGTTCCAATCCAAGTTCCGTTTTCTAATACTATTCTCCACCGAGTCCATCCAACGCATTCTTGGTCTTCCTCGTCCTCTCTTCCCTGTCATCCGTCGTTCCAGTGCTCGTCTTGGTAGCCTTACTTCATTCATCCGCTTGACATGTCCAAACCACCTCAATCTGTTTTGCTCCAGTTTGTCATTTAGTTTCTGTACTTCCAGTTCTTTCCGTATATCTTCATTTCTCACTCTCTCTCTCCTCGTTTTCTGGACCATACTTCCCAGGAATCTTATCTCTGCTGCTTGTACTCTGCTCTCATCCCTCTTAGTCATTCTCGAAGTTTCTGCTGCATATGTCATTATAGGAACATAATATGCTTTGTACATAACTTCTATATCCTTGTTCCATACCAGTCCCCGTACCTGCTGGTAGAAAGCACTCCCGAGTTGTATTCTTCTGCTAATTTCCAAATCTAGTCTTCCATCTTCAGTCAGTTCACTTCCCAAGTATTTGAGGCTCTACTCTCCTCCTGAATTACTAATTTTTTTAAATTAAAATGTTAACTGGAAGTCTTATTATTTTAACCAGTTTTTCTTTAATGCCAATACGGGATCGGCAGAAGTAAGGTGGAGGTGGCTACCAGGTTTTAAAACAAGGAGGAAGTTAATAAAAATATGAACCTTTTATAGCACCATTGATTAGTCAAGCTGGCCTTGTGGTGTTGGGGTAGTGCGCCCGCCTTTCACCTGGAGGCCCCGGTTTTGATTCCCGGCTCTGGCAAGAAATTTAATTCAGGTCTGAGGGCAAAATTGAGGAGAGGCGGGTTCGATTCCTATCTCAGTCATCCTGGAAGAGGTTTCCCCAACTTCTACCACAGGCAAATGCCGGGATGGTACATAACTTAATAACATGGCCGCTTCCTCCCCAAATCCTACCTCAATTACAAATACACACATTAGTACTGACATCACAATGACACAGATTATCAGACAAATTCCACACCCACGATGTCACAAAGCCCCTAAAAGAATCTACAACAATGTAGGAAACGTTATTGAAGTGGTGGCTCAGCGGTCTAGCTGTATGCCTCTCACCAAGGCGGTCCGGGTTCGATTCCCGGTCATTGCATGTGATATTTTCGAAGTTAAATGCCATGTCCTGTGGTTAGGATTCCACGTAAAAAGGAGGTTCCATGGCTCATGATCTCGAGATTAACGGTCACGTTAAACTACAAGCTTCCTTCCTTTTATTTTTTCGAACTTATTAAGTGTGATAAATATGATCATCATAATCAGTATATTGCTCCAGAGAACTGGGTACAATTTGTGTACCTCGTCCATTTTTGGCTATCTAAAAACACATTGTCTTCGAAGACTGTCTTAACATCGCCCCTCCCCTCGATATTGTCTGTTATTACTAGGGTTCGGCTTGCCACGGTGGGTGAGTGGTTATAGTGTCGGACTACGAACCCCAAGATAGCAGGTTCGCCCCTGGCCATGGTAAGTGATTTTTGAAGGCGACAAAAATCACGACACGCATGTCATACGTTGTTGGCATGTTAAAGAACCCATTTGAATTCAGTAGGCCGTGTTCAATGGCAAAATTAATCTCGGGATTTTCCACCAACACAAAGTTCCTCCATTCTCTACTTGAAAGCGCTGTAGTGTCAAGGAGTTTAGATATCTAACCTCCTTGACTTTCATAGCGTTCAAAGGAACGACGAAATTCGACATGCAAGCCACCCTCTGGGTGTCAATTAGCAAAGCTTGCACCAGGCACCCGAGGCCATACGATATTATTATTATTATTACTAGGGTTCGGAAGTTTAAGACCTAAAGAAGTACAAAATATGCAAGCAAATATGCCCTAAAAACTATAAAATATGACCTAAAAACATAGCATTTCCTTGTTTGCTAATTGCTTCCGAGCTAAATATATCTACTGGAGTGACATTCTATTGAAACGTGGAAGCACACTATCATCATGTTCTGTGACCTCATGCGTACTCGCAATCTATCTTGTCCAGAAAGATGTGCTAAAAGACGTGCGTAAAGGAGCGCCTTCTTGGAATCAGTCTTCTAAACCTGCTATCTGCCTGTTCCGGGAAAAGAAAAAAAATATATCTACTAGACTATTCGGAAATCCTGTGTTTGAAACTCGACGCAGGAAACACGTACCTTGTTAACGAAGCTTCAATTTAAACAACAATGCTGAAATTATAACCAAATATGACCTTATATCACTAAAATATGACCAAATATGACCAAAACAATAAAAATGGCCGAAATATGCTTTTATAGCCAACATCAAATTGCTTTAAACGTGGTCAGGGACCCGTCATTCAAACTTATTTTTCATATTTCGAGTAAAATGAGCTCAGGAAAAAAAATATGAATTTTCCTTAACATCCGAACCTTAGTTATTACTGTGGATTCAACCACCTGCTCCTAGGCCTTCCTCTCTCATCTTCTAGAAACTTCTACCTCCATCCACCTCCTCGCCACTTTAATTCTCATAACGTGTCCACACCATTTCATCGTTATTCTCACAAATTTTTGACGTAATGGTTCTTCTATTTCAGCCTGCATATTTATAAAATAATTTTCAATCCCCGTCCAATTTAATTGGGCACATTACTGTATTGAAAAGTGATTCTTTGACTAGATAACAAAGTCAACACTGAAATAATGACTTCTAAGACTAATAGCGAGTGGTATGGATAGCAATATCGTACAGTACAAAATTCCCCTAGAAACAAAATGGTGGCATTCATGATGTCATGGACGACAGTAATGGCTTAAATGATGCATTCATGTTCTGTTCTGTTCTGTTCTGTGTGTTAATAAGGCTTTACATACACATACTTAACCTGGGGCTTATGTCCCAAACCCCCTTGCTTGTGGTACAAGCGCCCTCAGGGGCTCACATCTAGTGGGACGTGGGTTGGCGACCACGGGACCCCAGCTGGGTCCGGCATTGCTTCCTCTTACTTGTGCCGGGCTCCTCTCCGTCTTCTTTCCTATCGACCTCCCTTGGTCACCTCTTGTTCTCTTCCGACCCCGACGGTATTAGGTTATCCGAGGCCTAGGGAGTCTTTCACTTTCCCGCCTTAATTGGTCCTTGTCTCATCTTTCCTGATACCCTCCCTCTGTGAGGGGTCAGCCTTCTTTTTCTATTCCTTTTACCTCCTGCCTTGTGCTCAAGAACCTTAAGGAGGCAGGGTGTATGTAGCCCCACCACTTCTGGTGCACCCTAGATAATGCTACACCCTCAGGGGCTCACGGCTGGTGAGTTCGGGTGTTGGCGACCCTGAGGGACTCCTGAGCTGGGTCCGATTTCCCCATTTGTCCTTACCTTTGGGGCGGACTCTCTCTCCTCTCCTCACTCTCCTCTCCTCTTTTCCTTATATTTCCTTTTCTCTTTAAGATTCCGGCACTGTTTTTGTTACTTGGTTCACCGTGTATCTAAATTCCCTTCTAGCGATTTTTTAAGGCATTTTTCATCTACGTTGCATTTTGCACGTTTTTTCGATCTAAATTACATCTCGCGATTGTTTTCAACCTCAATTGCATTTTGTAAAGATTGACAATCTAAATTGCTTTTTAGTAAGTCTTTCAATGCAGGTAGCCGGGCCTTTTAGTGAGTTTTTTGAATTTCAATTGCATTTTGTAAGTATTTTCAACCAAAACCGCATTTCGCACGGATTTTGAATCCAAATTGCATTTTGTTTGGTGGGCATTTTGCACATATTTTGATTCTCACTTGGATTTTGTGGGTATTTTGAATCTAAATCACATTTTGTCAAGTATTTTCATTCTAAATTGCATTTTGTAAGTATTGTCAATCCACATGAGTCGTTTGAATCTACCGTGCATTTTGTAAGCATTTTCAATTTCAATTGCATTTTGTGAGTATTTTGAATTTCAATTGCACTTTGTGAATAATTTGGATTGGAACTGGGATATTTCAATCTGAATTGCATTGTGTATTTTCAATTTCAATTGCATTTTGTAAGTATTTTGAACCTCAATTGCATTTTGTACGTATTTTCGATATCATTTGCCTTTTGTAAGTATTTCGACGCTACATTGCATTTTGTACGTATTTTGAATCTAGCCTACGCTTTGTGGGTCTTTTTCCATCTATTCTTTTTGTGAATCTTTTCGTTCTAAATTCCCTTTTGTAAGACCATATTGTGAGTTGTTTCTATCTGAGTTTCTCTTTGTTCGTATTTTCAGTCTCACATAATTTTCGTTCTGGTTTCCATTTCATTCTCATTTTTGCTATCACCCAGATCATTAGGGGTCGATAACCTAGATGTTAGGCCCCTTAAAACAATTATCATTATCATCATGTGGTACAAGCAGTATTTTTCACCCAAACACTCGCCTAACCTAGTAGCGGCCAATGGTTTATTCCAGACAGTCATCTAACCTAGCAGAGGCCAATGGCTTATTCCAGACAGTTATCTAACCTAGTAGAGGTCAATGGTTTATTCCAGGCAGTCATCTAACCTAGTAGCGGCCAATGGTTTAGTCCAGACTGTCGTGTAACCCACCAGCGTCCAATGGTTTTCTCTAGACCATCGTCTAACCCAGTAGCAACCAATGGTTTCGTCTAGCCATTGTATAACCCAGTAGAGACCGATGGTTTCCTCCAAACCATCATCTAGCCCAGTAGCTACCATTGGCTTTACAGTGCAATTTTTCAATTAAATTGAACAACTAAAAGCAATTTATTAACATTCTTAGCTTACACTACCTAACCTGGTGCTTAAATACTTGTAACTTCATCCGCATGTAACGACACATTGTTTGAAATCTCATAAAGTTTGTACTATGACAGCAATTCACGCCACAGCATTAACAAACATCGTGCGGTATATACTTGAACTAACTTAAATAATCCATTGTCATCATGTGAATCAAAGACAGGTTTGTTTGACGATTTCGAAGGCAGATTACTTACGCATAATGTGTGGCCAGCACGTTCTGTAGAAGTACTGTGTCAAGTGAATGGTAACTTTATCTGCTAGTTTGATAGCAGAAGGACAGCACTTCCAAATTCTGTAATTTTTTGGAAGCGCTGGGTTATGACACCTGTCGACCATGTCAAAAATCACCCTGTATGTACAGTGGAAGAAAGCTAGGATAAGCATCCTTTTATTTTCATCATACCTCCTCTTTTTTGTATGTTACTTGTCAGGTATAGAAATGTATATTGATGTGTTGGTATTTCAGCTGGCGTGCTGTTGTGGCAGTGCTGCCTGTAGCCTGTGTTGTGCTGCCTGCCCGTCATGTCGCAACTCGACCTCCACGCGCATCATGTACGCTGTGATGCTGCTGTTGGGGACAATAGTCGCCTGCATCACCCTTTCACCTGGGCTACAAGACTCTCTCAAGAAAGTAGGTTTCTTTTCTACCTAAATGCTAATTTTTATCATACCAGTACTGATTTGGTATACTGTACACTCCCAATTCTCTGTGCTAATGTGGATTTAAGATTGCATGGATAACTGAAAATTATGAATAATACGAACAAACATAACCTTATAAATAATTCATATTTGTGGGCTAATGCCGTTTGTATTTAGATTAGAACCATACGTTTCGGAGAAACCTTGCCTCCTTTTTCAATGGAATCAAACAATGTGTACTCCCAATGCCGCTGCTAAGCTTGTTAAACTGTCATCAATTCCAAAAGAAGAGGGAAGATGTCTTATTCCGAGAAATGCTGTTCATCCGAGATTGTATGGTCTTCCAAAAATCCATAAGCAAGACGTCCCTCTTCGACCAATTGTTAGCACAATAGGTTCTCCAACTTACGCTCGTGCGCAATATCTCAGCAAGTTGCTTCAGCCGCACTTGGGGCACACACAGTCTTACATTAGCGATTCAACCCATTTCGTCGAAAAATTGTCAACCATCGCCGTTCAACCAAATGCTATTTTGGTGAGTTTTGATGTAGGGAGTCCTTGTTCACCAGAGTGCCGGTGGACTCGGTCATGTCCCTCATCAAGGATTTGTGTCCTGAGGACATTGCCCGATTATTCCACCACTGCTTGTGTTCCAGTTATTTCTTGTGGGTTGGTAAATTTTACGAGCAGACTGATGGTGTGGCCATGGAAAGTCCACTCTCGCCTGTCGTGGCAAATTTTTTCGTGGAACATTTTGAGGGGCAGTCTATATCTTCGGCGTCTTTCAAACCTGTGATTTGGTGGAGGTATGTGGATGATATGTTCGTGGTGTGGGAGGAGGGTTCTGAGAGACTGAACCACTTTCTGAACCACCTAAATCAGCTGCATCCTTCAATCCACTTCACAATGGAGCTAGAGTCGGGTGGATGCTTACCTTTTTTGGATGTTCTTGTGTGGAGGAAGGCGGATGGCTCCATGTGGCACAGCGTCTACCGTAAGCCAACTCACACTAACCGTTATTTACATGCAGACTCCCACCACCACCCAGCACAAAAACAAGGAATTATAACAACTCTAGCCAAAAGAGCGGAACGTATTTGTGGAGCATCAACTCTTCAGGAAGAGTTACATGCGTTACAAACCATGTTTACGGGTAATGGCTATAATGAATCCACTATATATAGGTCCCTACATCCCAGAAGGAGGGATCGACAACCTTCTCAGAGCTCCGATGTGAGGGGAACTGCTTACCTCCCTTATATTCACAACACCACTGACCGCGTTGCTAAGATTCTCCACAAGCATAAGATAAAAACAGTTTTCGGCACTATGACGAAAATTGGTCAACGTTTAGCATTAAACAAAGATAAATTGTCCCCAATACTACAACCTGGGGTGTATGAAGTCCCTTGTACTTGCGGAAAAGTCTACATTGGACAAACAAAACGGTCCATTGCAACTCTCATCAAAGAGCATCAAAGGAACATCCGTGTAAACCAACCTGACAAATCAGCTATAGCTGAACATGTCCTGTCTTCAGGGCACGATGTATGTTTCAAGGATGCTCATGCGCTTGCCCTTGTTAAACACAACTGGTCTATAATTATAAGAGAGGCAGTTGAAATTCGTAAAAATCCTAATAATTTTAACAGAGACACTGGATATCAGCTAAGTGACACTTGGCTACCAGTTATTAAGGATCTAGGAAGGTAGTTCCTCTCAGTCTCTGTTCTTCACCTATTTCAAATTGTACATTTTTCCTTCTATGGCTACAGAGCCTGGATTTGATCTCCTTTGTTCGTCACTGGAGGAGTTTCCATCTGTTTTTTTGCCGTTGCCTGTATGACGTTAGGTATCGCCCAGATAACTTCCCTTTTGTTTATGTTTCCTTATATCCATCTAACCCTCCCCCCTTTTCTTTTGGACATCCTCATTCTTGGAGGAATCTCTGTTTTCACCCCGCCCCCTTTACCTTCTCCTTACTTACTACTCCGTCCGCCGTTCTACCAGGGTCCATACAGTAATTTCTAGCAGCTGCTCTCTGGTGACTCACTGATGAATTTTTTGTAATTATTGTAATCTCATTGATATACTTTCTTTGGCCACATTGTTTGATTCCATTGAAAAAGGAGGCAAGGTTTCTCCGAAACGTATGGTTCTAATCTAAATACACACGGCATTAGCCCAAAAATATGGATTATTTATATCATCCGGGCCGTGAAAGCCTTAATATACACAAAACATAACCTTGTCTAATAGTTACTTTCTTTATTCAGTAAACTGAACAAAAAATACAAACCTGCCAACTCTTTTCTGTAAAATTTCCAGAATTGCCTTATGTTTTACGGATGAGCTATAATATTTTACAACCACCTCGTGGTGTAGTGACTAGCGTTCTTGACTTTCACTTCGAAGGATCGGGTTTCATTCCTGGCTCTGCCAAAAAATTGTAATTCTGGCCTGAGGGCTGGAATGGAGTACATGGAGCCTCGTGAGGTAAAACTTAGATGAGGAGGGTTCGATTCCCACCTCAGCTATCCTGGAAGTTATTTTCTCTATTTTTCCCCACTTCTACTCCAGGCAAATGCTGGGATGGTTCCTAATTTAAGGTACTCATAGACACTACTGAAGACATTTCAGTACAACTTATCTTACTTTCTTGAAATTGATATCACAGATTCCAAGAACATAAACTAGTGGATTTTCACCAAAATAGAAAAATTAAATAAATTAGGGGGTCTTTTTCGAAGATTAATCACAAAAATAACTTTAATTTTAGGACGCGATATCTTTGCTCTTTTTCAACTTAACGAGTCATTGTTGTCGCAAATAGATCTGCTGTATGTTCAGAATGTTGAGTAGCAGAATCGTTTTTGTATTGATTGAGGCAAATATATTAGCTTTGTTTTACAATTTACGTTATTTTGATTGAAAAAATAAATTGATTGGGGGGGGGGGGGGGACCATAATTTCAATTTAACAGCTTCATTCTGCTTTACAACATAGCTGCATTATTTGTCTATATTTTACTTTTTAAATGAAACTAATATCTGCATTCTAAGTGGACATTTTAACTGCCCAAGTCAAGACAAATATTGAAAAGAAAGAAACGATGTGAGAGAAATCGTAACTTCAAGTTGAGGTACACATTTAGAGTAAAGAGTCTTACTTTTCAACTCCTAAAAACTGCCTTTTCTTTGGATTTTAGGTCAATCTTGTGCATTCCCTGTGAGTATCTCCTACATTGTTTTAGTTCTGGAGTCAACTGTTTCAAAGCCAGATTAATGTGTGTTTTATCTGCTGCACCTGTGCGTCAAAGTGACAGCTGCTGAAAAGCGTGCACACCGATCATTTAAGTGAATATAAATGAGCTAAACAACAACAAAACTATTATAAACTGTATATTTCTGGAAACTAGAAAGGACATTCTATCGAATGAGACAATGGAAGGGTCGATGAATACCTTAAGGCCACGGCTGCCTCCTTCCCAAACATATTCCCAATTTACAAATACACACTAGTTTAGCCATCGAAATGACACAGGTTATCACACAAAATTCAACATACACCCAAATACACAGGCCTATATGACCACAATGTCGCAGCCCCTAAAATCTACAACAAGATAATATTTTATGATTTTACTTACTGCAATCTTATTTTTAAAATTCGAACCAGGACTAGCTTCTGCAGGTCACTTGCAGATGATGTGCAACTGGCGAATATTCGAAACATCGTTCTGATTTCAATTTTTCCGAACGATCTGCGTTCATGAATATGGTTGGTTCCTCAGTTGAGGGGCTGCGACAACGCGGTCATGTAGCGCCATGTACTTTGGGTGTGTGTAGAATCTGTCTGATAACCAGTGTTAATTGTGATGACTGTCTGTTTTAATTCAAGTAAGGACTGCAGACGATCAATTTTCAAGTAGTTGCTACTTTTGCCGCCAAATGCCACCGTCAACGGCCAACTAGTTCAGGAATTAGTTACCAGATGCCACCGCAGTCGGTTATTGACGACGAACGTAGGAACCTAAGAACATTAGTCAAATGTTTAGCCTATATTAATTTAGCTTCACACAGGTGTAATTAGTGGAAGGTTCTTTAACATGACCTCGTAGTTCCGCCCCTTAAAACAACAATAACTAATAATCTATGACATGGGACCGCCGGCTTTACTTCCCCTCCGAAGGAAGACATACTGAGGGATTTTTAATGTTCTTAAAAATCCGATGACTTCGGCTGGGTTTGAACCCGCGATCTTGGGCATAGAAGTTCAGCATGCTACCAACTATGCCACCGAAGCCGCTGTTCATGAATATGGTGCGCCATGCTCATTATTGTTTCATAATCTTAGTAGCTTGATATAGATTTTTTTTCTTTCTTTGTGGATGAAAGATAGTTTTCGTCCGATAGCGGTTTCCGTTAGTCCACGAGTTGCAGCAGTTGCGAAACTGAGGTCATGTAAATGGGCGAATTGATCTCATTTTAAAGATATTTGTGCTAGTTTATTTCACATGAAATACTTTGTCCCTTAGAATATCATCAGTTACATGTAGCATTTTATTTTTGATTCGTAAAGAACCGGAGGTCATGGGTTTGAGCCCCGCTGGGACTAGACAATTTTATTCTCTAACTTCTGTCCATATGGTTTAATGCATCCGTGGCCTAGTTTCAAGCCGTCATTTCTAACCATACAAGTGATCCACAGGAGGTTGGTTCCTCAGTTTAGGGAGAGTCTGTCTGATGACTGGTGTTAATTATGGTGGCTTTATTAGTGTGTTATCTGTAATTCAGGTAAGGACTGCAGACGATTAATTTCAAGTAGTTCCTACTTTTGCTACCAATGCTGCCATCAACAACACCTAGCTGTGAACTTGGCTACTGGATGCAACCGGCACTTGACAAAGAACGTTGGAACTTCAATAGAGTGTTAATTAAAATTAACCTACAAATTTAGCTTCACACACTTTGTAGTTAGTGGAAAGTTCTTTTAAATGCCATAAATCTATGACATGGGCCCGCCGGCTTTACTTCCCTTCTGAAGAAAGGCATACTGAGGGATTTTTAACGCTCTTTAAAATCCGACGACTTTGACAGAGTATGAACCTGCGTTCTTGGGCATCAAAGTTCAGCATGCTATCACCGAAGCCGCCCAATCCACAGGAGGTTTTGTAGGGTTCTCCAGGAGTAATCAAATTCATATTGGTCTGTATTGACTCTTAGTTATACAATCAGGACTGTTACAGGTCAGAGAAGTCAGGGGGAAAAAATCCGGTCATGGAAGTCAGGGAAATTTTCTACAAGGTCAGGGAACTTTTTAATTTAAAAAAATAAAATAATACATGCAGGAGCGTGAATCTGTCCATTTGTCTTCAGCGCGAAGCTCCTTCGCTTTGTCGGGTTAGAGCTGCAACTTGCTAAAATTGTAAAATAGAGGAGAGAGAGCAAGAAAGGAACACATTGCAGTAGCCCTGCTGCTCTCGATACTTCGTCTCGTCGTTTGTCCCCACTACACTCTTTCCTCCACTTTCCCTTGCCTAAGTCGGTCGCGTTTCGTTGGAAATCACGCTTGTTTGGGGCCAAAGCCACTACTCCACATGCACCATCTCCCTCGCATCCCCTTTCATCTCATCTGTGTTCGGTTCGACGAAGTTTCGCTTCATGTACCTTTGGCATAGCACCTATGCTTGATCTACTAATACAGAGATGATAGTCAAAAATCAGTTCGAACGTTCTCTCATAGGCCTAAGACAAGTGTACGATGGTGTTCAATCCGAGGGAGAGTTAGGTAATGTGACTGTCACCAAAGAAATCTCGTTCAGAAAATAAAAATGCGCCTAAGGAGAGGGCAGCCGAAAAGAAAAGAAAACGAGGCCAAAGAAAAACAGAAGAGAGCAATTGTAGACGAGGTAAAAGAGTTGAAAACCAAAAGAGTCAAATTGATGTTAGAAAAAAACTATTGATATTGAACGTTTAAAAGTGCTAAACAGCGGGTACTTGTAGAGAGTTATTCAAATAGATGTATACAACGAAAGTTTTAAAGCTTATGTGTTAGCTTTTCAAAATGTGATCGTACTTACTTTCGCTAAGAATATAGCAAAAAGGTGTATACTCCGAGCCAAATACGTGGGTTTCCTGTTTTAGTCCATCGATTTCTTTACCAGTATCAGTCACGAAATTTTGTGTTTTCGATGTCTATATTTTTTCTCAATATTGTTTATGTATTTTAAGTGTTAGTAATTATGGCAATAAGATCTTACGGGCACAAAACATGTCACTGTTACGTGCCACCCCTAGTGGCACTTTTGTTAACTGGATTACGGTGGGTAGGAAGCACAACACCAATTACTGCTTAAAGAAATAATTAACTTTATTGCGGCCAGAAGGATACAGCACTCTTCAGTAAATACAAGCAATTATTACCTTACTCCAGTTTCCTTACGGCGAGAACACTTCCCCTTTCACTTGTCAACAGACCACAGAAGTTAATCCGTCCTAATGAGTACGGTGGCCTTGACAGAAACTACCTGCTCCTATCAAGCATGTACACCGACTACACACTGTTTCACAATGTAGCACAATCACTTCTGTCGCACTGGAAATAAACACACTCGCTCAAGACACAGTTCCTCTGTAGGAGTCTCACTTCCCCGCTCCACTAGAGGTTTCGCAGGTCACCACACTTCTGTCGCTCAGAATAATCGCTCACACTAGCTCGTAAAACACAACAACTGCTGCTTGACAGGTTGCTCTTATATAGCAAACCGGTGACTCAATAAATGCTTCTAGATCCATCCAGGGTTCACGGCTTCTCGAGGTTTCCATCGCTGGTCCAGTCATGAATATTCTGGACTACCCCTTTGTCCTAGTAGCCCAGTTGCATAAGGCGCACGCAATACGGGAGGCAGGGCACAGCCCAGCCCTGGGGCAGTTGTGACTCATGCGGCGAGTGATGACACAAACTCACAGCCGTAACACCACCCCCTTCCTAAAAAGGCTGATCGTCCCGATCAATCATTGGTCCGTCTGTGTCCCTCCGTAGGCTGCCAGGCGATCTCGATGCACGATCTTCATCTTCGCCCTCGGTCTCCGCTGGATCCTGTAGACGACATCGTTGATCCGTTTCACGACTCGGTACGGGCCCTCCCAGGACTTCTGCAGTTTGGGTGACAGGCCTTTCTTTCGTAATGGGTTGAAGAGCCAGACCAGGTCGTCCTCGTGGAATCTTCCGGCATCCGTCTGCTGGTCGTATCGGGTCTTCATTCGGTCGGTCTCGACCCGCAGTTTCCTCCTCGCGAACGCGTGCACGTCCTCCAGTTGGTCGACCAGTTCTTGACAATACTGGCTTACCGGGATCGGATCATTCCCAGGTCGGCCGAAGGCAAGATCGACAGGTAGACGGAGCTCCCTCCCAAACATGGCCCGGGCTGGTGTGCACCCGGTGGCTTCATGCACGGCGGCGCGGTAGGCCAGGAGAAATAGTGGAAGATGCTTGTCCCAATCCCTCTGGTGCTCGCTGACAACTATTCGGAGATGGTTCTCGATGGTGCGATTGAATCGCTCTACCATCCCGTCGGACTGAGGGTGTAGCGGCGTTGTCCTCGTCTTCCGGATTCCCAGCAGCTGGCATAGGTTCTGGAACACCTGCGACTCGAAGTTCCTCCCTTGGTCGGAGTGCAGCTCCAGGGGTACTCCGTACCGGCTGACGAATTCCTTCACCAGGGTCTCTGCGATCGTCGCGGCTTCTTGGTTAGGGAGCGCATACGCCTCCGGCCATTTGGTAAAGTAGTTGCTGACGACTAATATGTAGCGGTTCCCTGCCTCGCTTAACGGGAATGGCCCAGCAACATCGATGGCCACTCTCTCCATGGGGCCGCCCACGTTGTAGGTCTTCAGTGGACCCCGTCGTCTTCGTCCTGGGCCCTTGCGCAGTGGTTCTCCACGTCTGTTCGGCATCCGATCCAGTAGAACCGCTCTCTCAGCTTCTCCAGGGTCTTCTTTATCCCTAGGTGTCCACCAGATGATCCTCCATTAACTTCCTTCAGGACTTCCTCCATCATAGCCTTTGGAACGACGACTTGTTCCCGATATGTCTTCCCGTCGGTGCTCTCCCAGGCGCGGCAGATGAGGCCATCCCTTACAATCAGCGAGTCCCACTGCGCCCAGTAGGACTTAAACTTTGGGCTGCAGTCACTCACAATGTTCCACCCGGGTCTGGGGACACAGGCCCCCTTCCATTCGGCTATCAGTCCCAGGTCATCTTCTGCTTATGCCCGCGTGAATGATTCGCGGCTCCAGCTCCCTTGAAGTTCCACGGTAGTCCTTCGGCACTGTATCCCGGTGTTCTCCTCCCTTCGGGCACAGAAGGTGCAGTCTTCGTGACAGGGCGTCGGCGTTAGAATGCAGCTGGCCTTTCCTGTGCTGAATCTCAAAGTTGTACTGTTGAAGCCTCTCTAACCACCGCGCGAGTTGACCCTCGGGCTGCTTGAAGTTCAGGAGCCACCGCAGGGATGCATGGTCGGTCCTGATGAGAAATTCTTGCCCGTACAGGTACTTGTGGAAGTGTTCAATGGTCTTCACGATGGCGAGCAGCTCCTTCCTGGTGACGCAGTAGTTCCTTTCTGGCTTTGACAAGGCCTTGCTGAAGTAGGCCACTACTCTCTCCTCGCCATCCACTACTTGCGACAGGATTCCCCCTATGCCAAAGTCGCTGGCATCGGTATCGACGATGAACCTTGTTCCAGGTCTGGGGTAGGCCAGAATAGGCGCGGTGCACAGAGCCTGCTTGAGTTGTTCGAAGGCACTGTGGCATTCTGCTGTCCACGTGAAGAGTTGGTCCTTCTCAGTCAGTCGATGTAAAGGTTTGGCGAGGTCGGCGAATCCTCTCACGAAGCGACGGTAATAAGTGCAGAGTCCCAGGAAGCTTCGTAGTTGGGACTTGTCCTTCGGAACTGGCCACTCCCTCACAGCTGCGGTCTTCTCTGGGTCGGTGCGCACCCCTTCCTCGGAGACGATATGCCCAAGGTACTGGACCCGCTTCTGGAAGAGCTGACACTTCTTGGGGCTCAACTTCAGCTGGGCAGCCCGTAGCTTCGTAAAGATCTCCTTCAGGTTGCTGTAGTGCTCCTCGAAGCTTTTTCCCAGAACGATGACGTTGTCTAGGTAGACCAGGCAGGTCTTCCAGTGTAGTCCCCTCAGAATGGACTCCATTAGCCTTTCAAAGGTCGCAAGGGCGTTGCACAGACCGAATGGCATGACGGTGAACTGCCGGAGCCCGCTGCCCACAGAGAACGCCGTTTTCTCGCGGTCCTTAGGGTGGACCCCCACCTGCCAGTAGCCACTCTTCAAATCCAAGGTGGAGAACCATCTTGACCCTGATATGGTGTCCAGCGTGTCGTCGATCCGGGGTAGAGGGTAGCTGTCCTTCTTCGTGACGTCGTTCACCCGCCTGTAGTCCACGCAGAACCTGGTGGAACCGTCCTTCTTCTTCACAAGCACGACCGGAGAACTCCAAGGACTATGTGATGGCTCAATCACCCCTTGCTCCTTCATCTCTTTTACCATCCGGTCGACTTCGGCTTGCTTGGCGAGCGGGACACTTCGGAATGGGGCCCTAATCGGTGCGCTGTCCCCTACGTCGATTCTGTGCTGGACCAAGCTTGTCCTGCCGAAGTCTTTGCTCCCCACGGAGAAGACATCCTGGAATTCGCGTAGCAGGTCCTGAAGTTGGCGTGATTGCTCTTCGTCTAAATGGTCCTGGGATCCTTGGTACAGCTTCTGTAGTTCTTCTGGCAGGGCGCGTCTTCTTCGGTTGTCCGTCTGCAGGTGTCCGTCCGTCGTTTCTGTGATGCGGGCAATCCAGGTAACGGGCTCGCAGACTCCTAGGTTGGTGAACCGTAATATCGTAGTCGTTCAGGTTGGACAGGCGGACGTACCGCCGAGGCGTCGTGTTGATGAGGGTCTTGGCAACTAGCAATCCTTTTGTCTGGATGTCCTCATATTTTGGCTCGATGACAGCCGCCACTCAGCAGTTCCGTCGACAATTACGGCGGCGCTGACCTCCGTCCTGGCAGGAACGATAACGTCCTCTCTCAGCCTTACTCGTCGTGCGGTGACGGCCTCGTGTGCTGGTTGCAAAGCAAGTTCCTCACCTCCGAAGTGCAGAGTGTTGGTACTCAAGTCCAAGATGATGTTGTTCTGGTCCAGGAAGTCCAGTCCGATGATCACTTCGTTTGATACGTCAGCCACAAGCACTGGATGCTTCACCACCCGTCGACCAATGATGAGCTCCAGTGATGCTTCGCCATGTACCGGTGAGGTCTCTCCGGTCGCGGTTATTTGCTGGAGGTTCCTTTGTGTTGGTTGCACTCTCCACTTCGGGATCACGGTGGGATTGACGATGGTCCTCGATGCTCCCGTGTCGAGATCAGCATGGGCCAGCTCACTCCGTCGACCATCAGGCTGCTATTGTCCCTCCGTAACTTCGTCACACGCACTTGGACTGCTGGGGCTTGACGACTGTCACAAGCCAACCTTTGCCCCCCAAGGCTGGCTAATACTCGTTTCCCTGGGCCGCACGGTTTTCAGACGACTGATTTCCCGTCGGATACCCTCGGCGGCGGCGATCACCGCATTCCTTGCTCAGGTGGCCTTTCTTACCGCAGGCCCAGCAGGTCGGTAGTCCTCTTCCGGGCCGCCTCTCCGGTTGTCTTCCGGCTGTGTCGTTGCTGGTGGTACCACGACTATCGAAGAAACTGCTTAGCGCCTCCATTAATTCGTCGGCCAGGGGCTCGGTCTCGTTGGTTTTTACTGGTTCGTCGACGTCCACTTGACGCACCCGCGCGTGCATTCTGGATGCCTGTTTTGCCGTCTCGAACTCAAGTGCGTGGCTCAGCGCATCTGCCAGGGTCTTATTGCGCGCGAGACGCAGCGCCTGTTGAGTGTCCGAGTCCCGTAGCCCGTCGGTGAAAGTCTGCGTCGCTATCTGCTCCAGAAAGTCGGCCGGCGCTGTTAGGTAGGCGAGCTTACGAGGCGTGCGATGTCCATCTCGAACTCCTGTAGGGTTTCCGCGTTCTTCTGTACCCGGGTCCGGAGCTGCATCTGATAGGCCTGCTGAAGATGGCTATCTCCATATCGGGACTCCATATGGGCGATCAGGGAAGCATAGTCCTGGGATCCAGTCGGGATGGCCTGAAGGACGTTAAGGGCGTCACCTCTCAGCGCTACAATGAGAGCTGTAGCCTTTTCTGTGTTGTTCCAGTTATTTATGGAACAGGCCGCCTCGAACTGACGTAAGTAGGTGCTCCATGGGACCTTTCCGTCGAAGGTAGGGGGCGTCACTTTGCTATGTCCCGTTCCTGATATTCCCGGTGTAACGGTGGGCGGGCGTTGGCGCAGCTCGGCAACTTCCTCTCGTAGAGCGTTGAATTTCTCCTCCACCCCCGTCAGTGGGCGTTGGCGCAGCTCGGCAACTTCCTTTTGTAAGGCGTTGAATTTCTCCTCCACCCCCATCAGCGGGCGTTGGCACAGCTCTGCAACTTTCACTTGTAAGGCGTTGAATTTCTCCTCCACCCCCATCAGGGGGCGTTGGCGCAGCTCGGCAACTTCCACTTGTAAGGCGTCGAACTTCTTTTCCACTTCCGTGACTTCCTCACGCAGACCCAGTTCTAATTTCTTCAGGTCCTGTGTCAACTTATTCTGACCGTCTTCCATCTTCTTCTGGCCGTCCTCTATCGTCTTCAGGTCCTCCGCTAGCTTATTTTGACAGTCTTCCATCTTCTTCTGGCCGTCTTCTAGTTTGGCAGTTAGGTCCTCGGCTAACTTCTTCTGGCCGTCCTCCATCTTCTTCAGGTCCTCCGCTAACTTATTTTGGCCGTCCTTCAGGTCCTCTGCTAGCTTATTCTGACCTTCTTCTAATTTGGAAGTTAGGTCCTCGGCTAAACTTTTCTGGCTGCCGTCCAATTTGGCAGTTAGCTCCTTGGTTAAATTCTTCTGGCCGTCTTCTATGCCATTTAACTTTTCTAGCAATGCTGCCAATTGCGCCTCCATTTTAGTTGTTTGCCTTGTAAAGGGCATGCACTCACAGGAAAATTATAGAAAATGACCTGCTCGGGTTTTGAAACCAGGACCGTCAGGTGTTGTGCTTGAGTTCGTAATCCCACTTCTGACACCAGTTGTTACGTGCCACCCCTAGTGGCACCTTTGTTAACTGGATTACGGTGGGTAGGAAGCACAAGACCAATTACTGCTTAAAGAAATAATTAACTTTATTGCGGCCAGAAGGATACAGCACTCTTCAGTAAATACAAGCAATTATTACCTTACTCCAGTTTCCTTACGGCGAGAACACTTCCCCTTTCACTTGTCAACAGACCACAGAAGTTAATCCGTCCTAATGAGTACGGTGGCCTTGACAGAAACTACCTGCTCCTCTCAAGCATGTACACCGACTACACACTGTTTCACAATGTAGCACAATCACTTCTGTCGCACTGGAAATAAACACACTCGCTCAAGACACAGTTCCTCTGTAGGAGTCTCACTTCCCCGCTCCACTAGAGGTTTCGCAGGTCACCACACTTCTGTCGCTCAGAATAATCGCTCACACTAGCTCGTAAAACACAACAACTGCTGCTTGACAGGTTGCTCTTATATAGCAAACCGGTGACTCAATAAATGCTTCTAGATCCATCCAGGTGTAACGTGTTTTTCGAGGGGTTTTTATGCAACTGGCATAAGTCAGTAGGAAGCCATTCTATAATTATTTACGCGGCAAATTGTTCAGCCAAGATAATTTTTCATGTTAATTTATTATTATTATTAATTTCTTCTTCTTCTTTCGAATAACCCATTTGGAGGGTACGATGAATCAACGTTGGCTATTGTCCATTGTATTCAATTTCCGTTGTTTCCAAATTTCTTTCATCGTTCTAGAGTGACGATCTTTCTCCTCCTGAGTCCACTTTCTGCCAGTTGTTTGTTTCTTCCTTTCTTGAAATTTTGCGTTTTGAATAGCTTCTCTGAAGAGTGATCTGTTTGCTATTGTGTCTGTCTGAATTTTGGCGTTTGTCAAATCTTTGTCAATTTCAATGAACCATGTGGGTTTGGATTTGTAACTAGACAGTAAGTTGAAGATCTGTTTAGTTAGTCTACTATTTTCCATTCTATAGATGTGCCCAAAAAACTGTAATCTTCTCTTTCTCATTACAACAGTTAATTTTTCACATTTCAAATATAACTCTCTATTTGGTCGTAACCTATATTCTGCGTTATTATTTCGTTTAGCTCCCAGTATTTTTCTCAGAATTCGTCTTTCAGTCTTCTCTAATTTGTCTAAATCACCAAATCTTGTTAATTTAAGTGTTTCAGCTGCATACAGAGTTTCAGGTCTGACCACTGTTTGATAATGCCTTAATTTAGTGTTCCAGGATAAGCTTTTTTTATTATATATATCTTTTGTCATATGAAAACACCTTTGTAATTTATGCATACGTGTTTCTATTGCTGTCTTTTCCTGTGAGTCATTCATTATCCACTCTCCTAGGTATTTAAAGGAATTTGTTTTACTTACTGAACTGTCATGAATTGTGATACTTTTGGGGGCATCGGGGATGTTTGTCATGAACTTAGTTTTTTCAAATGATATTTGTAGTCTGACTTTGGCTGCCTGTTTTTGCAACTCTCTAATTTGTTCTTGGGCAGTATCCAGTGAGTCAGTAAGTAATGCAATGTCATCCGCAAAAGCTAAACAATCTACAGTGATTTTATTTGGATGTCTTCCTAGTTGAACGCCTTTAGTATTGATGGCTTTCCTCCACTCTCGAATTACCTTTTCCAATGCACAATTGAAAAGCAGAGGTCACAGACCATCTCCTTGTCTCACACCTGACTTTATTTTGAAAGATTTTGAAAGTTCCCCTCTAAATTTAACTTTGGAAGTTGTGTTCGTTAGTGTTGCTTGAATTATTTCAGTTGTCTTGTTATCAAGTCCAAATTCCTTTAGAATGTTAATAAGTGCCTTTCTGTCAATGGAGTCATAGGCTTTTTTAAAATCCACAAAAGTAACTACATATTTCAAGTTCCTGATTTTCCTCATGTCTAATATGCTCTTTAAATTTAGTATTTGCTCCATACATGATCGTCCCTTCCTAAATCCTGCCTGATACTCTCCCAATTGTGGGTCGAGTATTTTTTCCGCTCTTTTTAAAAGTGCTTTGGATAAGATCTTATAGGTCACTAGCAGGAGGGAGATTCCCCTGTAATTGTTAGGATCTGTTTTCTTCCCTTTCTTATGTAGTGGATGTATCAAAGCAGATGTCCATTCTGATGGTAAACTGTGTGTTTTCCATATGTCATTTATGATTTCCGTTAAACATAGGATCATGTTGTCACTCGAGTATTTCCATAATTCAGCAACTATACTATCTTCTCCAGATGCTTTGTTATTTTTAAGTTCGTTTATAATCTCTTTAATTTCATTTGTTGTTGGTGGTTTCGAGTCTGGAGGAACGGGGAGTATATTATCAAAATTAAATGTCTCCTTTGGTGGATCGCAGTTGAGGAGTTCTTCAAAATATTCCGCAAGTATTCTGCAATTTTCAGCGTTATTATATGCATTTTTCTGAGTCTTTGAATCTGTGAAAAGTAAGCTTGGTGGAGTATACTTCCTTAAACTACTTCTGAAAGTTTTGTAGAAGTCCTTTATATTGTGCTGTCTGAAGTCCGATTCTATTAATGTTAATTGGTCTTTCATATGTTGCACTTTTACCCTTTTGAGTCCCTTAGATGCATGTTTTCGGGATTCTATAAAGCTGTTCCTGGTATTCTCATTTTTATTTGCATTCCAGATGTTCCAAGCTCGTTGTCTATTAAATATTAGTTCATCACACTCAGCAGTCCACCAGGCATGTTTTCGTTTTCTTTTAAGGAGAATGGTTTCTTCTGCTGTCTGTACTAAGTCTCTTTGAAGTTGTTCCCATGTTTTAGGTGCTCTGCTTTCCAAAAGTGTTTTGAAATTATTTTCTGTAGCTAATTTTTGAGTATCAAACTTTTTGGATTGATAATGATTTTTCTTTTTATATATTGGTCTAATTTTGAATTTAATGAGTGACAGTTAGTGGTCTGAATCTAAACTTGCACTCTTAGCAACTTTCACATTGAGTATCTCCGTTGTAGACTGTCTGCTAATAGCAACATGGTCAAGTTGTTTCTCACCACAAACTGGATTTGGGGAAACCCAAGTAGTTTGTTTCCTAGGAAGTTTTTTGAAGAATGTAGATTTCAGGACTATGTTATGCTCTCTGCATAAACTAATAAGTCTTTCTCCATTTGTGTTGGTTCTTTTATGTGCCGGGAAATTGCCTACTATGGACCGATGTTGACGTTCTTTGCCAATTTGAGCGTTAAAATCTCCAAGTAGAAGTATTATATTTTTTGATGGAATTTGATCCAGGGTGTTTGATAGTTCTTGCCAAAAATTTTCCGTTTGTTCTTTCTGAGTCCTATTTTTCTCATTAGTTGGTGCATGTGTATTGACAATGGTATAAACTTTGTTTACTGATTTAAAGGATAGCAGGGATAATCTTTCATTAATGGATTGAAACTCTATTATTGAATTTAATATGTTCTGATTTACAATGAACCCAGTTCCAAACTGAGGTACATTTTTCATAACTCTCTTTCCAGGTTTTCCCTTGAATATTCTATAACCTTCTGAATCAAATGGATGTTCATCAGTATATCTAGTTTCTTGAAGAGCTGTTATCATAATCCTTTTCTCTTTGATGAAATTTATTAGAGTTTTAAGTTTTCCTGTTTTTAAGAGTGAATTGACATTAAAGGTAGCCAAAAAGTTTATGTTCTTGTGCTTAATTTTACTAGTGATTTGCTTAATGCTATTTTCAAGATGCTCCGACTCATCCTTTTCATCCTTTGCACAATGATGTAGGCCCCCAGAATCCGAGTGCCTACTTTTCATTTCCTTGGAAAATGGAGATTGGTTACTCCCTGGGGTAAAATCTCTTACAATGTGCATATCCATTGTTGATTGTTTGCTAGGTTAAGGGAACAAGTCCCCTAAAAATTCTACTCGAGGTTGTTAGCTCCGAGGATGGGTTTTCAGCCGCACCTTTGGTGAACAGACGCTGACCATCTAGCCGCTTGCTACAAGACAGACGCTAAATGGATTTATGTAAAGCTGACATCTAACTAAATCATAGGGTAGATGCCTTTTATCCTATTAATCCCGGATACAGGGCCGCCCCGTCCGCCATTCATACTGTTCTATAGATCATCTATTCCACTATCAATGCCGTTGAGGACTTCACCGTAACCCTGGCAAGGGACCCTGACAAGGTGCTACCAGCCGGGCCAGCTGGACCTTGGTTTTTTTAGAGGTGTTACTCCTCTATCACTCACCGCTTTGTCCTGGCTTGTGACAGGCAGAGCCTGGCTTCCCAAACATTGGGCCCAGGTTGGCGGGTTTTATTATTAATTTATTATAATTATTATTTAGATATTTTCGGAGCATTTTATAAAAATTATAAGCATACAGATAGGTTTTCTATGTCTTAGAAAACGCTATCAAGCAAATTATTACGAACGACAATATCATAGAAAATTATGTGATTGCGGAATTTTACGGAGTTTTCGTCAGTTAGGATATATTGAGAGACATGACTCACTGGGAATTCAAATACAAGCTGATTCCTGTCGAGAAGTATTACGCAAGCGGGTTCGCATCGTCAAGAAAAGGCGAATTGTTGGAACGGAAATCGACTTCTTGATTCGCGCGCCGTGTGTAATGAACCAGAGGAGGGGAAGATCGCGGCGTGCTCAGCCAATCAGTGGAGACGACGTAAGCTAGTTGGGACTGAAGAGTGGGAGAGCCGACAGGTGAATATATCGTTCGACGCGCCGTGAGACGAGGACAATCTGTGAAATACTTGACGAGTATGGGTGCGCGTGCGAGTGGCTCCGATGTTCGGTGGAGTTAAGGACAATCTGTATAGTTATTGCCGAGTGTGGTTATACGCGGGGAGTCGCTCCGATGTTCCGTGGATTGGAGGACTAACTTTTGTAAAACTTAACCAGTGTGGTTGGACGAGCGTTTGGGTCCGATGTACGGACCATAGAATTATCTAATCTAGCAGAATATCATCAAATTTCGACGGAGATGACGACGTCCAGGAGACTGTGGGAAGCACACAGCATCAGCAAGTACGAGGGAAATGCCTTGGCAATTTCCAATGGTAAGCGCAAATGACTCAGAAATACGCAATCTCTCATTTTTCTTTGTTTTACATTTCATATTTCAGTAACTTCATAGCTTGGAAATAAGAGTAAAATCAATTTATCAGACTCCGTTTTCACGTAATTTTCTATCGGTAATATTAAAATCGCAACGCTCCAATTTAAATTTTAAAATTATTATTATTAATTTTGCTATACTTGTTTTATATAATAAATTCATTTCTTTTACAATGCAATCTTTGCTTTCAGTAGGTAGCATTAGATATAGACCAATTCCTTCTCCTGATACAATTGTTTGTTGGGTTAATGATCAAATCATACCACGATCTGAGTGAATAGAGTCTTGAAGGTGTTCTGCCAGAGCTAGACGTTGTTAAATACAAATTTAGATTTCAACATTGCATTGAGGTCTTGGCGCCCATTAAAACAACATAGCTTAGGCAAAGGTAAACAGTTACATTTATCTCCCAACAGTGTGGGCTAGCCAAACTGTCACATTTGTACGCTCAACGTGGAGCAAAGTAAATACCGTTTCACTTGTCATCCCAGCCTAAGCAAAACTGCCACACAGGGTTCACGGCTTCTCGAGGTTTCCATCGCTGGTCCAGTCACGAATATTCTGGACTACCCCTTTGTCCTAGTAGCCCTGTTGCATAAGGCGCACGCAATACGGGAGGCAGGGCACAGCCCAGCCCTGGGGCAGTTGTGACTCATGCGGCGAGTGATGACACAAACTCACAGCCGTAACACCACGATGTATGGTCTTTCTAGTGTACGTCAGGCGTCTGTTAAAGCTTTTAAGTTTCAAACCATTATTTTTGTTCTTCAATTTTGATCAGTATAGGATAAGGTATCAACGAATCCATGGCATACCAGACTTAGTGTCACCTAGTTCGCGTATGGATTTTGTAATCCATTGATTTCAGTCATGGCGCAGTCGTAAGACTTAAAAGATTACAAAGTGTTAAATGTCTTTCTGTGTTGTCTGTGGGTCCGTGCAATACTTGTTTGCGTCCTAGACAAGGAAAAGGGCTTTTGCAGTCAATCGATGTAAATAAGTCCGATAGCTTTAGAGTCCAATTAAATTGTTTCATTTTGCCCTTGTTTTTGATTACCTATTTTTAATTTCTTTCTTACCTTAGCAATAATTTCGAAAGAATCCTCCCGTGGCTCATGATCTCGAGATTAACGGTCACGTTAAACTACAGGCTTCCTTTCAAGCTTTTTGAAAGAATCCGTGCCATGTACGTTACTTACCCATCATATTATTTGACTATTAGGCCAAAGTTTTTAAGTCATTAGTTATAACAATTACGATAATTTTTGAATGTAAGAAGTTCCGTTGTGAACTGAGTGTACTGACAAAGAAAGAAGTAAAAAATTATGTTCCTTGAATCCATCTTTTTAAATTTGTCGTGTTATTATTTTTTTAGCATAACCGATTAATTTATTAAAAAAGTCAGATGAAGCCAGTTTGTTCATGCCTTCTGAAGTGCTCACATCATCTAAAACTGGGCTAATTCTTAAAATTAGCTTTTTGTTAAAATTCTTTCTTTAAGCCTTTTCTTTACAATCTCTGAAAAGAAACTCTTTTTCTGTATGAGATAGCTTACATATCTCATGTAATACAGTAGCTGGGAAAAAAGTTAGCATGAACGTGTATTTAAAGAAAAATAAAAAAAATTAATAACCGTATGTCGTGCGATTTGAAGCTGTAAATCAGTAACTATCGTTTGATCAATTCGACGGGTTTTATTTTTAAAATATGTTCATACGGTGATCAGAATAAATTATTGTTGGTCATGGAAAAGTCAGGGAAAATGCAAATCTTGGTCTTGTAACAACCTTGATACAATGCAAATTAAATTCATCCACCCATTCAATATACATTATTAGAACATCTACAGGTACATGTTTCGGGCGTTCATTATACTCCCTTCTTCAGCCTATACAAACATTTTAGTACTATACATTACAAGGAACCTTGTCTGAACCATTTGATATCCGGACTGGACTTCGACAGTGAGATGGTCTATCACCGTTATTATTTAATTGTGTTCTTGAAAAGATCATGCGTGAGTGGAACAAAACTTGTCCTCCAAATGTAAAGATTGGTACTAATATAAAACTGAATTGCTTGGCCTTTGCGGATGACCTTGCACTGCTTGCAACCAGTATAGATGAGGCTAAACACCAAATTGAAGAACTTGGGTCTATTGCAGCAAAAGTAGGACTTCAAATTTCATTTGAAAAGACTCAAATCATGGCATCCTTTGATGTGGAAACACAAGCTATTACATTGATCAACAATAAAGAAATTAAAGTTGTACATAAATTTAAATATTTAGGAGAGATTATAACATGGAATTTGAATGAGAAAGCGTCAATCGAAAATAGAACAACAAAGTTAAGACAAGCGCAATACATTACTTGGTCTAGTTACAAAAAAAAATCACTCTCCATAAATGCCATATTACGACATTACGAATCAGTTATTAAACCGGAAGCAATATATGCTTGTGCAACACTTTTCAAGTTAAACACTCGATCAGTTACTGACACATTACAGAAGATTGATAGAAGAATTCTCAGAACTATAATTAATAAAAAACATCAGGTGGATGGTCAATGGCGTCTATTACCAAATGAAGTGGTTTATAAAGAAACTGAGTCTATAGTCGATACTATGCGAAAAAGGCGAATTGCTTTTTTTTGTCATCTCTCACGCCTGCCGGATACCAGACAATTAAAAGTATTATTTAATTATTTTTTCAAAAGTAAAACAAAGAACTCTTGGTTTATGGAAATTCAAAATGATCTGGATGAACTCGGCTTGACAATGTCCCAAATTGCTAACAAAGATGAGAAGAATATCTTGAAAAACAAGAACATCCGACTTCCCTTAAAAACCTTTACCCGCAAAACTTACACCATAAGCGATGCAGAGAGAGCGGCAAGGTCGACTAGAATGAAAATGTTTTGGGAAAAGAAGAAAAATAAGAAGCTGAATCATTAATATTGTTTTTTTTTTAGATATGTATATACTTGTTTTGGTTAAGTGCTCCAATGAGGGCGTAACATATGTAAATAAATAAATAAATAAACAAGGAACATTGATCATACAAAAGCTATATTTGAAAACATGAAATGAGGAAGGAAAGAGACTGTTAGACTTCTGCCAAAGAAACAGCCTGTTAGTTGGGAACTCCTGGTTCAAGAAAAGAGAGAGCCACACAATACATGGTACAGTGATGACTTGACCAGGAAGTCGGTGGTCGACTATATACTGTATGAGAAAGAATTAAATAAGAACATCACAGACATCAAGGTTATACCATCGGAGAACCTGGATAGCGACCATCGATTGCTGGTAATGAACCTGAGAGGGAGTAAGGAGAAGAAAGGGACTGAGAACCAGGAAAGACGTATAAGGATATGGAAACTGAAAGAAGGGGATAGAAGGGTCGAGTACCTCAAAATGGTAAAGGAAGGAATTCCAACAGATGAAGAAAGAGAGGTGGAAGAGGAATGGGCTAGATTTAAGAAGACACTAGTAGGTGCAGCAGAAGCAGTTTGTGGGAGGACAAGTAGTAAGAAGAGGTGGAAGGAAACACCATGGTGGAATGAGAAGACAAAAGATATAGTAAGGGAAAAGAATAGAGCCTTTAGGAGGTGGTATCAAAATAGGACGGTAGAGACAAGGGCAGAGTACCAGGAAAGAAAGGAGGCAAAGAGAGTAGTGGCTGAGGAGAGAAGAAAGTGGATGGAAGAGTGGACAAAGATGGAGGATAGTGAAGGTACAAAATAGGTCCTTTATGGGATGGTAAAAAATAAGAGGCGGAAGGATCCTACGGATTATGTTAGAATGGTGAACAAAAGGGGACAAGAGATAGAAAATAGGGAAGAACTGAAGAAAATGTGGAAAGAATATTTTGAAGATCTTCTGAGCCCAAATGGAAAGAATGGTGAGGAGGAAGAAATCGGGGAAGAGGAAGATGAACTGCAAACAGAAAAGGACTTAACATGGAAAGAAGTGGAAGATGCAGTGAACAAGATGAAAGGAGGGAAGGCACCGGGTGTGGATGAGTTGAGTGTGGAGATGGTGAGAGCAGCAGGAGAGGTGGGGATACAGTGGTTGTACCGAGTGATGAGGACAGCATGGAAGGAAAGGAAGACCCCAGAGGACTGGAAAAAAGGAATAATTGTCCCGATCTTCAAGAAAGGTAGTAGAACAGATTGCAGAAACTATCGGGGAATAACACTGATGAGTCATTGTGCAAAGATCTTCTAGAAAGTTTTGGAAAAGAGAATTAGGACAAGGATAGAAGGAGGGATGAGGGAAGAACAACATGGCTTCAGAGCAGGAAGGTCCACAGTGGATTTGATTTTTGCTGTAAGGCAGTTACAAGAACAGCACTATGAGTATGGAACAGATCTACTGATGGCCTTCCTGGACATTGAGAATGCATATGACAGTGTATGCAGAAACAAAGTATGGAAGTCCCTGGAGGATAGAGGAGTAGAGAAATGGACTATAAAGAGGGTAAAGGAGATGTACAAGGGAAGCGTGAGCTGTGTGATAGTGGGAGGAGAGAGATCGGACTGGTTGGAACAGAGAAACGGCCTGAAACAAGGAAGTGCACTGTCACCGTTACTTTTCATTGGGGTGATGGATGACATAATGACCCGAGTGGCACAAGTAATTGGGGAAGGAAAGATGAAAGCAATGGTGTTTGCAGATGATTTGATGATTTGGGGAAACAAGGAGGAGGAGGTACAGGAACAGTTGGACGTGTGGGAAGGAATAATACAAGGATACGGGATGAAATTTAGCATAAATGAGAGTGAGATGGTGATCACAACAAGGAAGAAGGAAAGAACCACAACGGGAATAACATTTGGTGGGGAACAGCTCAAGAAAGTGGAGAGTTTCAAGCATTTGGGAAGATAGTGGAAGAAACGATAGAGAAATAAATGAGCGGGGGAGAAGCAGAAGCATTCCGGAGAAGTGTGAGAAGCATGATATGGAGCAAGGATGTCCCTCAGAACAGCAAAATGATCATATATCGGACGTACTTTGTCCCTGTCCTGACGTATGCCTCGGAGACCTGGGTAATGAAAGGAAGGGAGAAGAGCAAAATAGAGGCCAGTGAGATGAGGTTCTTGAGAAGCAGTATTGGAGCTACAAAGATGGACGGAATAAGAAATGAGAGGACCTGAGAATTAATGAAGGAGGAACCATTACAGGATGGTATAGAGAAATCTACACTTAGATGGTATGGACATGTAAAATGAATGGAGGAGAAGAGGATACCCAGGAGAGTACACGAGACGAAGTGGGAAGGAAAGAGACCGAGAGACAGGTGGCTGAAGGGGGTGGAAGAAAGCGTGGAGAAGAGAGGAGAAGACTGGACAAGGGTGGAGGCTGAGAGATGGTGGGAAGACAGAAGACGTTGGAGAGGCTTGTGTTCCAAACAGACCCGGCCAGTGGCTGGAAACTGTGCAAGATGATGATGATGATCCAGTCCTGGCTCGATGGTGTAGCACTGAAAAAGTCATTAGGGTCACCTAGGTACGCTCTAAGTTTGCAATCTTCGACAATGTGCCTGATGATCTGGCTCGATGTACTGCAATCACAGCAGGGGTTGGCCGCTTCCCCTATTTGTATGCACAAACTCCATGTCCGGTAACAGTGTACGGTACAAACAAACAGTTATCTTAGAGTTTACACATGAGCCAATGTGCAAAAATGAAATGTCCTCATACAGCAATGGAAGTACTCTTTGATTGTCATTCGGCAAAAGAATTAAAAAAAATTAAGACCTCACAATGGTCGCATTAAATGGCCCTTTCTGATATTCTCTTCTTGTATCGTATTACCACACATTCTTACATAAAATCTTTAAACTAAATTTCTAGATATAAATTAGGCTACTCTTAAAAAAATTATTGTCCAATTATTAATCAAAGGAAACAAAGGAAGCATATGGACATAAAGAGATGAAGTTACTGTTATTTGCAGATGATATTGTGGTCTGGGGAAGGAACAGCGAAGAAGTGCAAAAACAACTATATGCACTGAACGAAAATATTCAGAAGTATGGCCTGAAAATCAGTATAGAGAAAAGCAAGACCATGGTGATGACAAGAGGGGAAAGACAAGGAAAGGGCACTGTGAAAATTGGAAGTCAGAGTTTGGAAATTGTGGACACGTTCAAATACCTAGGAAGTGAATTGATGCAAACTGGTAGGTTGGACATGGAGATTGGCAGGAGGGTACAGCAGAGCAATGCATTCTATCAAAGTGTAAGTAAACTTGTTTGGGATAAGGAAGTACCAAGGAAAAGCAAGGAGGTAATGTATAAAGTGTACTATGTTCCCATATTAACTTATGCAGCTGAGACTTGGACCCTGACAGGCAGGCAAGTGAGTAGAATCCAAGCCAGTGAAATGAAATTCCTAAGAAGTATGATAGGAAAGACAGAGTGAGAAATGAAGATGTTAGGAAGGAAGTTGGGATGGGAAAACTAAATGAGAGAATTGAGAAGATTAAACTAAGGTGGTTTGGACATGTAAAGAGGATGGAGGAAAATAGAATACCAAGACAGATGCTGGAGGCGAAGTGCAAGGGTAAGAGAGCAAGAGGAAGACCTAGAACAAGGTGGATTGATTCAGTGAAGAACAGCGTAAGAAAAAGAAATCTGGACTGGGACAAGATCGTGGAAGAAGAATGGTGGGAGGAAAGTGGAGAAGTGCCATAAATACCCCGACCCGGCAGGAGCTGGATAAGGGGAAATGATGATGATATTAATCAAAAACAATCATTGGATACATGGTGGCCACTACTCCTAGAAATCCTGGAAAACTCCTGGATTTTTATTAGGTCTGGAAAACTCCTGGAAAATGATGAAAAATCTGAAAACTCCTCGGAAAAAAAACTCCTCGAAAATAACCACTGTTAATTCATTATAAAACTCTTTCCATCTTAAATCATACTCCTGCTGAGGTTTTGGGTGAGCACTTTATCGTTAACTAAATAAATTTCCTCAGGCTGCCCGTTTCTGTGTGGGAGAGCACACGATAGTATTTTTGTAAAATATATTGAGTATAGTGTAGAAACATCTATAGTAACCAGCTAGCAGCAACTACAAGTATGGAATGATCTGGAGTAACTTGAAAATTACTAAAAACTAGTCGAAATTCAACAATAAAATTAATTAAAATACTCTCGATGACTAAGGTATGGTAACCCTAACAGAAAAGTCCCTGGTCCTCCAGGTTGGGGGTTGTGCTTAGGGTTAACAACCCTCTCATGTAAAAAGAGAATTGTTACGAATCTCTCACTTAAGCCTCGGAAAGATTTAAGAATGGATACCCTACGAAGACATGGCAAAGGAAATGAGGACTTACGAATTGGTACATGGAATGCACGGAGCTTATATAAGCCTGGACACATTCAAAGATTGAAAGAAGAGCTCGAGAAGTATAAAATACAATTTGCTGCTATTCAAGAAACAAGATTTCCAGGGGAAGACATACAGAACTTCGGAGAGTACACTATGTTTAACAGTGGAACTTAATCCGGAAAGCATGAATTTGGAACAGCATTCCTCATATCAAAGGAATGTGTTGAAACAGTAATCCGGTTTGAGGCAATCAATGAAAGAATGTGCTACATACGAGTGAAAGGCCGATGGTTTAATATATCCATTATCAATGTGCATGCACCTACAAATGATAAAGAAGATGTGGTGAAAGACAGCTTTTATGAACAGCTGGAGAGGGTGTATGAAGGCCTACCACAACATGACATCAAGATAGTACTAGGAGACTTTAATGCCAAGGTAGGAAAAGAAAAGCACCTACAACCGACGATAGGTAATGAAAGCCTTCATGAGGAAACCTCTGAAAATGGGCTTAGAATGATCTCATTTGCAGAATCAGAAAGCATGAATGTCAGGAGTACGACATTCCCACACAAGGATATACATAAGGAAACATGGTATTCAGCAGATGGAAAGACGGCAAACCAAATTGACCATATACTAATTTCAAATCGACACAGAAGCGCCATCACTGATATTCGTGCTTACCGGGGAGCTGACATAGGCTCTGACCACAACTTGCTGGTTGCATCCATGGAGGTGAAACTGAAAACTCACCACAAACAACAACAAGGGCGCGCAATACAATATGATCTACAAGCATTAAAGGAAACTCCTCAAACTTGTCAGTACCAAGTGGAAGTGAGCAACAGGTTTGGCATACTTGATGAAGTAGGAGAAGAAGTGGATGAAAGTGGAACTACAGATATTAATAGATAGTGGAAGGATATCAAGAAGGTGATTCAAGAATCAGCTAAAAATTCATTACCAAAAGTGGAACGAAAGAAGAAATGGTTTAATGGTACATGCAAAACAGCAGTAGCAGCTAGCATCTCAGCAAGGAAAGCATGGCTACAGGACAGGAGAAATGAAGAATTGGAACAGCACTACAGGGAAACACTAAGAGAAACAAGCATAACCTTACGAAAAGAAAAGAAGCTTTACCTTAAACATATGTTAGAGAGTATTGAGAATGACCAGAAGGAGAACAACATCCGTAAAGTATATGGGACGGTGAATAACATTAAGAAAGGTTACCAACCGCGATCAGCAGTTCTCCACGACAACAATGGTAACATCATTGCAGGAACAACCCACATATTACAGGCTTGGAAAGAGTACTTTGACCACTTACTGAACTGCCCTGAACCAGACAACAAATTGGAGAGAACCACTCTTTCAACGGTAGAACCTTTCATAAATGATCCTTCATATGAAGAGGTAACCAGCAGTCTGAAGAAACTGAAAAACCACAAAGCTGCTGGATCTGACGGTATACCAGTTGAATTGCTGAAATATGGGGGTGAGAAGCTTCATGAAAAACTGCATGAACTTATCCTGAAAATATGGCGCAAGGAACAAATACCGGATGAATGGAAGGAAGCAATTATTGTTCCAATACATAAGAAAGGAGATAAACATAACTGCGGAAATTACAGAGGAATATCCCTACTTGTCACAGCTTACAAATTACTGTCGCACATAATATTACAACGTCTAATTCCATACACCGAAGATATAATAGGAGACTATCAGAATGGTTTCCGTAAAAACAGATCAACAACAGACAATATATTTTGTATTAAGACAATCAATGAAAAAGTTTGGGAATATAACAAAAACGTCCATTACCTATTTATTGACTTCCAAAAGGCCTATGACTCAGTCCACAGAGAAACGGTGTGGGAAATTATGGCAGAATACGGAATCCCACAGAAACTTATCAGCCTGGTCAAAATGTGTATGGAGGAGACAGTGAGCAAAGTGACACACTGTGGATCCGTATCAGACGGTTTTGAAAACAGAACAGGACTAAAACAAGGTGATGCGCTCTCCCCACTTCTCTTCAACATCGTTCTGGAAAAAGTAATTCGGGAAACCAAAGAAGCTGCAACTGGAGACCTAGCAGATAACAAACACAACATCCTGGCATATGCAGATGACATTGTATTAATAGGAAATAATGGAGGAGAAATTGAAGCTTTATTCAGGAAATTAAATGAAACTGCTGCAAAAATAGGTCTAAAGATTAATGAAGAGAAGACAGAATACATGATCATACAGAGAGAAAACATGACTACAGACCAACGCAACAACCTTCATATAGGCAATTTTACCTTTAAGAACACACCAAACTTCAAATACCTTGGGGTAAATATAAATGACTGCAATAGAAGACAAGTTGAACACCAAATTAGATTACGGAATGCAAACAAAGTTTACTTTTCCCTGCATAAATTACTTTCCTCCAAACTTTTGACCAGGAAAACAAAACTAAAACTATACAACACGATCATCAGGCCGGTACTGCTATACGGAGCCGAAACGTGGAGTGTGACCAAAAGGGAGGAACGCCAACTTACAGTCTTCGAAAACAAGATATATAGAAAAATTTTCGGCCCCATCTTTGACCAGGAAACACAAAGATGGGTTCTCAGATCAAATCATGAGCTGTACAAGTTGGCCAATCAACCCAGAGTAGTGGACGTCATGAAAGCGAAACGGCTGCAATGTGCAGGGCATGTTATCAGAATGGACGCTGCCAGAATAGTTCGCCAGGTGTATGAGAAGAAGATCGAAGGCTCGAGACCCCATGGAAGACCTAGGAGTAGATGGCAAGATGAGGTGACCTCTGACTGCAGACAAATGGGTATTACTGTATGGGAGAATACTGCGCTGGATAGGAGGAAATGGAGGCAGATAGTGAGAGCGGCACGGGATCGTCACGTCCCAGAAAAACCAACTGAGTGAGTGAGTATAGACAACTTCACCGCAATAAAATTGCAGGCACCATTTTCTTCTCTTCTTTTTCTTAAGCGGATATTTCAGTCACAAAGGCTTTTTTAAAACAATTAAATCATTTGTGTGTAGGCTTGCATATCAATAACGCAATCACCATTATTTTTGTCAACATCTGTATAACTAAACTAAACACTTTGGTCTTGAAGTAGGCAACCGATAAAGCACATCTCCCTCGACTCACGCTTATTTTTAAGTCTGGAAAAACGAGAATTACTCCTGGAAAATTCCTGGAAAACCCCTGGAAAATTGTTGACCGATTTGAGTGGCCACCATGGATGTATTGTCCTGTTTATGGCATGTAAAAATTCCTGCTTGTCATTATAAAACATATTGCATAGTTAGCGCATGGCTTCCTGATATATTAACTGTTGAATGGGACAAACTTTGTGTACAGGTTGTGGCTAATGTCACATCCCAATATGTTGTGTATTGATTAATCCGGAAGATATTTCAACATGGAAATCTTGACTGTGGGAGAGAATGAAAAAATCCGTATCACAATGACAAATTAAAACACAAAAATATCTTGCTGTGTAGTTATAAAGGTATGGTTCTGTGTGATGAAATAGAGAAATAATGCTCGGCATACTTGTTGCTTATTTAAAAGGACCATCTTGTTCCTGTGCAATCCTCAGGTCTAACGATACCTTGTGTACTTACAGGTCCCGTTCTGTAAAGGCTCCACAGCGTCTGAAGTGTACGAGATAGATTGCGAGTCGGCGGTCGGCTATTTGGCTGTCTATCGGATATGTTTCGCCCTGGCGTGCTTCTTCTTTCTCATGTCTGTAGTCATGATAGGTGTGAAAACATCTAAAGATTTCCGTGCTGGCATACAGAATGGGTGAGTATCTGTATGCTTCTTAAGAGATCAATTGTATTGTCAATTTTAAAAGAAAAATGTTATAGCCTATACCAGATCTTTCCATTGTTTGAGCCATAAAAGTTATGTTCTTATGAAATGGCAAAATTGTACACTTAACACATTGGTGACCGGATGCCTGGACGTGTCACATCCCCTGTGGACCGGACAGTTTTAGAGTACTCTATAGAGTGTAAAAATGTTCATAAATGTTCAAATAGCCCCCAGATTTTATCTTTGAAGTTTGGGTGAGTTTACGAGGTGTGACTATAAATAAACTGGACTGACCAATTACCTTTTATTAATCAGATTACACATTGTCAATATTATCTCCTTCAAAGTACTCCCATCCACGATCTCTTCAGTACATCACTCCATGCGGATATTCCACTGCTGGAAACAATGTTGCAGGTCATTTTCTGAAATAGTGTCCGGAAGTCTCGTCACTTTTGCCTTGCCTGCTTCTACGGACTCGAACCGGGTGATTGGTCTGGTGAGGAGGGTGAATGTTCCATCACTGGGATGTTGTTTCGCTAGAAACGTCTTGTGTGCTGGTGAAGAATCCACGACTGATTTTCCCCTATTTCCAGTTGCCGTCGCCTCACTCGTTCACATAGGGTCTTCAGAACTTCTTTTAGTAGACCTGGTTCACTGACTGGCCTTCAGGTACCCAATTAATGCAGATGATCCCCCTAATATCGAAAAAACTATTTCATCATGGCCTTGAATTTCAATTTGCTTATCCGTGTTGTTTTCTTTCTCGGGGACGTCGGACTCTTTCAGTGCATGGATTGGTGCTTGGTTTCAGGATTATACTGGAAAATCCAAGTCTCATATTACATAGTAACGTTATGGAGAAAGTCTGGACAACGTTCAATGTTCTCCTGGGCCCTATTTCATAAATCTCGACAGGTCCGACAATTTACAAAGAACATCGAACGATCAGTTTGATGACTGAAGCACTTTCTGTAAATAATTCTTAAAAGAATCTTCCGGGAGTGCGAAGAATTTATATCAGATACGCAATTCGGATCCCGGGGTGGATTTGGCACCAAGGATGCCTTGTTTTCGATACAAGTCCTTGTGCAACTAGGATGTATTTTTGTAATAGCATTCGATCTAATACAACACACTTAATTGATAGAACTCCTTCAACTTGGTGGTCTTGATAATAATGATGTTAGAATTATTGCCAACCTCTATTGCAATCAAGGTGCGACAAATCGAGTAGATGGCAAGTCAAAATTCGGTGTGGCGTTCGACAAGGTTGCGTACTATCTCCAGTGCTCTTCAACTTATATTTAGAAACAATCATGTCAGAAGCCTTGGATGGGTTTCATAAAGGCATTGTCATAAACGGCAGTCGTCGACAACTTACGATGTGCAGATGACACAGTTTTGATTGCCGGAAGCATTGAAGATCTTAAAACATGACTATGTCTCGTGCACGTAGTTAGCAATAATTATGGCTTGAGTATGAAGATTATGGAAATGAAATTCATGGCTGTCAGCAAGGAAGCTATTAATACTACCTTATCAATATTACTGGTGCAGACTCTGAGCGGGTCCATTATTATAAATATTTGGAGTGCTATCTGAATGACAAATGGGTATGTATCCAGGAAATCAAAGTTCGCATTGAGCAAGCCAGGAGTGCCTTTAGAATGGAGAATCTGCTGTGTTCAAGAGATTTTAGTCTGAGAAAGAGAATCCGAGTCCTCAGGTATTATGCAATTCCCATTTCAATGTATGGTCATGAGGGATGGACGTTAACTAAAACCTTAGAGAAGAGGAGGTTGGAAGCGTTTGAAATGTGGATGTATCGTCCGATGCTTCGTATACCATGGACCGATAAGGTGAGAGACAATGAGGTGCTGGATCGGATGGGCAAGAAGATGGAGATACTCTACAATATCAAGGAACAGAAACTAAAATATTTTGGCCATATGACTCGTAACTCCAAGTATCGCCTCCAAAAGCCAATCATAGAAGGCAAAATAGTGAGACAACGCAGACCAGGGAGGAGGAGGATCTCCTGGCTCAAAAATTTGCGAGAATGGTTTGACCTACACTCAGCATCTCTGTTTCAAACAGCAACATCAAAGGAAAGGATAGGAGTGGTGATCGCCAATCTCCATTGCGGAGGCAGGAGTAAATAATATACCGTATTTCAAAATTTTCAGTTTCCGAAATTGAGGGCGGGTACAGTAGACGCAAACTTCACAAAAATCCATCATTTTGGGAAAGGGAGAGTAAAAATAAGCCATTTTCTTTTGATGCTACATAGTACGATATATTTAATCGAAATAAACGAAGTTTACATCTTTAATCAGCCCCTTATGAGACTGCCATAACCTCACTTACCCACCAATATTCCCTGTCCCCTCAAAGACTTTCACTACTATCCCTTGCTAAGCAAGTATCAAAGAAATAGAGTGAAATAGACAAAGTATCAGACATGGAAATGGAAACTTTATTTTCTTTTGAACACAGGGAGGGAGAATGCATAAATTAGTGAATGTCTGATGATGCTGAAAGATCACATCTCACTAACATTTGTAAACCCAACCGAGTACGTATTATTCACATATTTCACATTAATATACCAATAACGCGTCACACAAACGCCGACGGTTTTTGCAACAAATGAAATTTGTTTAAAATAAAACTATGAAGACTGTCATTAACACAATCGAATCACAATATAGAGAATACGAAACAGAAGAATGCAGGCAAGATATGAAGCCATAACTTTCATTGGTGGATGACGTATCTACTCGATCAATAGTGTGGCATCTTCTATTGGATATCGGGTGAAGCCTATTGGCTACACAATTCGATATCCTGCCCAATCGCATACGCGGTATATGTACCACAAAATAGTCATATAGTCTGAATGAAAATGAAAATCCACAGCCTGCTTCCAGTCTCCGACCGGGTCAGGAATGGAATGAATGAAGCCCCCATCTAGCGGCGAGGATATGAACTGTGCCGGCTGCCGAGGCCTGACGCACTCCTCTGGGGCGATGATTAAATGAATGACAGATGAAATGAAATGATAGTGGAGAGTGTTGCTGGAATGAAATTTTGACAGGGAAAACCGGAGTACCCGGAGAAAAACCTGTCTGCCTCCGTTCTGTCCAGCACAGATCTCACATGGAGTGACCGGGATTTGAACCACGGACCCAGCGGTGAGAGGCCGGCGTGCTGCCGCCTAAGCCACGGAGGCTTCATATAGTCTGAATAACAAACTAATATAACAAGAAAATATTTTTGTCATAAAAGAGGATGAATTTCAGTTGTAATTATAAAAAAAAATAAGAATATGTCAATTTCCAAGAGTGGTTTATTTTGACTCTCAAAAATTAGGGGGGGGGGGGGTACTATAGGCGAGGGGATCCTATAGCCGAGTAAATACAGTATTATGAAGTTTCTACGGTCAAGGGAACAATGAAATATTTAAAATATGGTATACAGTAGAACCTCGATGCATCATTTTTCAAGGGGGAGGGGGAAAATGACGATGGATGCGGGAAACGATAAATGCGGGTAACATAAAAAATTTGAAGAAAAAAAAATTAAGTACGGGTACTGTATTTGGACTATTTCTTCATGTAAACTTCATAGAGGCATCAAAATATTGCAACCACGATGTATGCGATATGATTTCATACTGTATGTGTCATTTTGTCACTTGCTCTTTATAGTGAAAAATCATTAATTGTTTTTTAGTTTCGTCGAAGCTTTGCGTTTCAGACGAAACAAAGCCTTCTCGACTTGCATAATATTCTCTTCTTCACGATCACTGATAACATGCGAGTACATGAAGGATTTCACCTTCGCTAAGGCGGCATGCGCTTCGGCGAATCTCGGGACGACTTGGGGCTCATGATCGTCTTCTTCCTCTTCATCACTCCTCTCCCTCGCGCCATCATCGCACAGCTCGCCGATCTCCGCGGAAGGTACTTCCGGTGTTCCGAATGAAAGAATACAGCAGTTCCGAGTGTTCGCGGGTCTCTGACCGGGCGAGCTATTTCAAGGCTAAATGACGTCACGCTATGACAACACCCGCTCAAGACCGACTACTATATACAGTATTATGCTTTCATTCGTGTTTTTCGTTGCTGTTCTGTGTGATCTAACTTGTTAGCCAAGCATTGCCAAACGTAACTTAACATTATTGAGATTACGAGAATTGCGTCGTCAGTGAAGTAAAGTTTTCATTACGAACTACAGATACAATTGTAATCGCCGCACACAAACAAGATACTACATAGAACCACTCTGAATGAAATGAAACAGCACAATGAGCCTTGGCGCTTCGAGCAGAATTGTTGGCGCCTGAAGGCTCGTAGGCGTGATTATATAGTAGGTTGCGCGTAAACAATCTGCGCACTGCAGTCCAGCGTACTTAAACCTTGTTTCAGCCGAGAAACATGCTCAAGCCTAGGAACTCCTAATCATTCGTACCTCGCACATTCTCGCGTAACAGGTTGCCGCTATTCTATGCTGCTTCAAATTCAAAAGAAAGTTTGCATATATTTTTCTCATGAACGATCAATGTGGGAAAATTGTGGCCGAGGACTAGTGATTTTTTGACGATCCATACGAAAAAACGATAGTTTGAGAAACGATAGATGCGGAGAAATTTAACATTAGTTCATATGGAAAATTTTCGGGACTAAATACATTGAACGATGCACACGGGAAAACGACAGTTCCGGGAACGATGCATCGAGGTTCTACTGTATATACCGGAGAAATCTCATTAAGAGTAGCCTATGTATTTCGATTTCCCCTCCCCCCGCTCGTCTCGGTCACTAAGCATTGTGAATTTTAACGTTGAATAGAGAGGACTAAGACATTTTATTTGGGAAGTTTTCCAAGACAAGTTGCTCTAAAGCTTCAAGAGCCTAATTTCTTCTTGTCGGATGCAGGAGATAGCCTCTAATTATTTGCAGCGAATATTCGTAATGCAGAGTTTCTTCTTGGAAACGAAGTCAGTAAAATTCAGTCTGAATACTTCTCTCTCTCTCTCTAAAAACTCTTGGTAACCTCACTTGCACTATAATCTTAATCAGTGGTGTACTGACGGGGTGGGTTTTAGGGTTTAACCACCCAGAGACATTTGTTTGCTTGAATCCCTATATTGTCCCATATATCACCTGTTTCACACTACTGCTAGTGAGGCCCGTCATCATCTTCATGCACAGTTTCCAGCCACTGGCTGGGTCTGTTTGGAACACAAGCCTCTCCAACGTCTTTTGTCTTCCCACCATCTCTCAGCTTCCACCCTTGTCCAGTCTTCTCCTCTCTTCTCCACGCTTTCTTCCACCCCATTCAGCCACCTGTCTCTCGGTCTCTTTCCTTTCCACTTCGTCTCGTGTATCCTCCTGGGTATCCTCTTCTCCTCCATTCGTTTTACATGCCCATACCATCCAAGTCTAGATTTCTCTATACCATCCTGTAATGGTTCCTCCTTCATTAATTCTCTGGTCCTCTCATATTTTATTCTGTCCATCTTTGTAGCTCCAATACTGCTTCTCAAGAACCTCATCTCACTGGCCTGTATTTTGCTCTCCCTTCCTTTCATAACCCAGGTCTCTGAGGCATACCTCAGGATAGGGACATAGTACATCCGATATATGATCTTTTTGCTGTTCTGAGGGACATCCTTGCTCCATATCATGCTTCTCACACTCCTCCGGAATGCTTCTGCTTCTCCCCCGCTCATTTATTTCTCTATCGTTTCTTCCACTATCTTCCCAAATACTTGAAACTCTCCACTTTCTTCAGCTGTTCCCCACCAATTGTTATTCCCGTTGTGGTTCTTCCCTTCTTCCTTGCTGTGATCACCATCTTACTCTTATTTATGCTAAATTTCATCCCATATCCTTGTATTATTCCTTCCCGTATATATTTTAAACTAGCAGAAGTGTCCATTCTTCGAACTGTCCTCGGTATTTATAGCCAGACGTAATCAATTGAGCTACTGTTGCAATGGTTAGAGACTTAGAACCTGTTTGTCGACAAAGAAAAATGATTAGTTAAAATATGCTCTGGAACTAAATTTACCTAACGTGTACCGTATTTCCTCGCATAATCGTCGCCACCGCGTAATCGTCGCACCCCACTTTTCAAACACTAAAATAGGTTTATAAAATTTCATCGCATAGGCGTCGCATAGCATGTTCGTATTTGTGCGCCAGTCAGTTGCACACGCTGCCGCGACTTTATAACCTGGCGCGACTTTGTCACACGGAAAATATCTCGTCTTTATGTTTGCGGGCAATGTACTGTGACGCGAGCGGCAAGCTTCGTCACTTAGCACATTCCGCGAGCGTATAATCTGGCGTGATCTTGTCAGGAGAAAGTAATCTTGTGTTTACGCCTGCCGGCTATGAACCGCGACGCAAACGGCCAGCGCACATTCCGCGAGCGTATAGGCCTAATCTGGCGTGGTCTTGTCAGGAGAAAGTAACCTCATCTTTAAACCTGCCGGCTATGAACCGCGACGCGAATGGCCAACGCACTTCCGCGAGCTTATAGGCCTAATCTGGCGTGATCATGTCAGCAAAAAGTAATCTCATCTTTAGACCTGCGGCCTATGAACTGTGACGCGAGCGGCCAGCGCACATTCCGCGAGCGTATAGGCCTAATCTGGCGTGATCTTGTCAGGAGAAAGTAATATCGTATTTATGCCTGCGGGCTATGAACCACGACGCGAATGGTCAGCGCACATTTCGCGAGCTTATAGGCCTAATCTGGCGTGATCATGTCAGCAAAAAGTAATCTCATCTTTAGACCTGCGGCCTATGAACTGATCCGCGAGCGTATAGGCCTAATCTGGCGTGATCTTGTCAGGAGAAAGTAATATCGTATTTATGCCTGCGGGCTATGAACCGCGACGCGAATGGTCAGCGCACATGCCGCGAGCTTATAGGCCTAATCTGGCGTGATCTTGTCAGCAGAAAGTACTCTCGTCTTTATGCCTGCGGGCTATGAACTGTGACGCGAACGACCAGCGCACATTCCGCGAGCTTATAGGCCTAATTTGGCGTGATTCAGCCAGGAGAAAGTAATATTGTCTTTATGCCTGCCGGCTATGAACCGCGACGAGAACGGCCAGCGCACATTCCGCGAGTTTATAGGCCTAATCTGGCGTGATCTTGACAGCAGAAAGTAATTCGTCTTTATGCCTGCGGGCTATGAACTGTGACGCGCTCGGCCAGCGCACATTCCGCGAGTTTATAGGCCTAATCTGGCGTGATCTTGTCAGGAGAAAGTAATCTTGTCTTTATGCCTGCGGGCTATGAACCACGACGCGAATGGCCAGCTTCGTCAGCACATTCCGCGAGCGTTAACCTGTCGTGACCTTGTTAGAAGAAAGAACCCAGTCTCTGACTGCGGGCTATGACTCACGCGAATGACTGGCCCATGCAGCAAATAATGATACAGTATATTCTTTGAAATTAAATATTCTTCGCATAATCGTCGCAACCTGCTTTTTTTCACGACATTTTGGCAGAAAAAAGTGCGACGATTATGCGAGGAAATACGGTACTTCCTGACGTGAAAATAAAATTTAAAACCTCATAGACGAAACACAATACACGTCACATAAAAACTGACCCTCACTGTTGTGTCAAGTCCCCATCCAGAGGAAGACCCCTTTAATAAATTATAAAGGCTTGTGGAGCATGAAAATTCAGGTTTTTTAGCCTCCAATGGCCCAAATTCCTAAAAGCAAGAAAAAAAACCTATTTCAATTCAGGAATTTTTGAAAATAATGTTGCTGGTTGGAGATATAATAGACCTTCTGTAGGACATATCACACGCTTAAGTCGTGTGAAAAAAATCTATGGTAACCCCTGACCCCCTTATGCGCATTGATGAATTTTACAGTTTTTGTTTGTTCTGCGATAACCTTATAGCCATTTGCAAACGTTCACAGAAATGTAATAAATGGAGTGGCATTACTTCTTGCAGAAATAAATGGAAAGTTGGATGTCACCTTTTGAGATGCTGTTGTCATGGCTACTGGCGTGCATTCCTTCATTCGTTTATTAAATGAAATTAGTTTTCTGGGAATATATCAGAAACTGTTGGTTTTAGAGCCTTATAATGTTGTTTTCGGGGACCCTTTACGGTTATTTAGGGTCCCCGCGTTTTGTTTCTGACACCAAGGGGCAGAAAATAAGCATTGTCTTGTCGTCGTAGGCCGTAGTATAATCATCATCATCTTGCACAGTTTCCAGCCACTGGCCGGGTCTGTTTGGAACACAAGCCTCTCCAATGTCTTCTGTCTTCCCACCATCTCTCAGCCTCCACCCTTGTCCAGTCTTCTCCTCTCTTCTTCACGCTTTCTTCCACCCCCTTCAGCCACCTGTCTCTCGGTCTCTTTCCTTCCCACTTCGTCTCGTGTATCCTCCTGGGTATCCTCTTCTCATCCATTCGTTCTACATGTCCATACCATCTAAGTCTAGATTTGCTGCATTCCATTATTTTTGTTTTTACTTTTTTGTGATTATCATCATGAATTCTTTCCTCAAGATGGAGTCCATACCATTTAAAAACTCATTTAAATCCTTTGGTGAAGTTTGTCATCCTTAAGGCCGTGCGACTGTTTCTGCTGACAGTCTCTGGACAAGAGATGGCAGCACTGCCGTCCCTTGCGAGCCACCGCATGTGAATAGCGACTTCCCCTCCTCCCTTCCATTACTCCTCATTCGCACACTATCTTCCCGTCTCTCAGTTGAAGCCTTCCTTGCGAGTCGCACAGTGATCTGTTTCCGAGTCGTAAGCTTATTGCAACCTTGAGATCTGTCCTCCAGCCGGGTGGAATGGGTCGGGGCGTTTGATTGATAAGACTATGCATTTCAATTTTCTTCTGCTACAAGGGAAAATATTAACTTACTTATTGTTAAATAAAGTGACATGTGTTCAGATTTTCTGTAGCACGCCAGGTTTCCTTTCTTGTAATTTTGAAAAGAAAATCGAAAAAACATCAAAATTGGCAAAGTTTATCATTAAAAAAATAAATATAATTTTAATAAGACAATATACCTAAATGATTGCTTAGGTATTGAGGGATGTAGAATCCAATTCTGTATTCAGAGTTTCTCTATCATGTCCCGTTTTGTTGTTGTAATTTTTAGAAATAAGAACGAAAAACTTCCAAATTCGATCCAGAATTTCAATAACGTCAAATTAGGTACCATATTTTTTAAAGTCGCCTCTGTTGCGTAGTGGTCAGAGTGATTAGCTGCCACCCCGAAGGTCCGCGGTTCGATTCCCGGCTCTGCCACGAAAATTGAAAAGTGGTATGAGGACTAGAACGGGGTCTACTCAGCCTCGGGTGGTCCAAATGGGTAGAGGGGGTTTGATTCCCACCTCAGCCATCCTCGAAGTGGTTTTCCGTGGTTTCCCCACTTCGTCCTCGGGCAAATGCCGGGATGCTACCTACCGTAAGGCCACGGCCGCCTCCTTCCCACTTCCTTGCCTAACCCTCCCACTCTTCCCATCCCTTCATCAGGCCCCTTTTCGCTTTGCAGGTGAGGCCGCCTGGGCGTAGTGCTGGTCACACACCCCAGTTGTATCCATTACCCAGTTTTCAAGCTCCACGACAATGCTCTCAGTGGCAGTAGAGGTGGGATCCCTCGCTTAGTCCGTGGGAAAAGCCAACTCTGGAGGGTAAAACGATGGCGAAAATAACAAAATATATTTTGAAGCGTGTTTTAACACCGCAATATAAAGCTACTCTTTGCGTGTGGCGAACCCATTGTACAAATAGCCTAAATATGACAGTGTGTGAGTCGAGGCCTCGGATGGAGGTCCTTGATTCACGCCCAGACCCAGGTCACTGGAACCGGGAGAAGAAGAAGAATATAAAGCTACTATAAAATCATGTTTTTTTATTTATTTACATATGTTACGCCCTCATTGGAGCACTTAACCAAAACAAGTTTATACATATCTCAAAAACAATATTAATGATTCAGCTTCTTATTTTTCTTCTTTTCCCAAAACATTTTCATTCTAGTCGACCTTGCCGCTCTCTCTGCATCGCTTATGGTGTAAGTTTTGCGGGTAAAGGTTTTTAAGGGAAGTCGGATGTTCTTGTTTTTCAAGATATTCTTCTCATCTTTGTTAGCAATTTGGGACATTGTCAAGCCTAGTTCATCCAGATCATTTTGAATTTCCATAAACCAAGAGTTCTTTGTTTTACTTTTGAAAAAATAATTAAATAATACTTTTAATTGTCTGGTATCCGGCAGGCGTGAGAGATGACAAAAAAAAGCAATTCACCTTTTTCGCATAGTATCGACTATAGACTCAGTTTCTTTATAAACCACTTCATTTGGTAATAGACGCCATTGACCATCCACCTGATGTTTTTTATTAATTATAGTTCTGAGAATTCTTCTATCAATCTTCTGTAATGTGTAAGTAACTGATCGAGTGTTTTAACTTGAAAAGTGTTTCACAAGCATATATTGCTTCCGGTTTAATAACTGATTCGTAATGTCGTAATTTGGCATTTATGGAGAGTGATTTTTTTTTTGTAACTAGACCAAGTAATATATTGCGCTTGTCTTAACTTTGTTGTTCTATTTTCGATTGACACTTTCTCATTCAAATTCCATGTTATAATCTCCCCTAAATATTTAAATTTATGTACAACTTTAATTTCTTTATTGCTGATCAATGTAATAGCTTGTTTCCACATCAAAGGATGCCATTATTTCAGTCTTTTCAAATGAAATTTGAAGTCCTACTTTTGCTGCAATAGACCCAAAAATCTTGAATTATATTAATATAAAGTACTTCCAGCCATTCAGAAGTTCAATTTGTCGTTTGAATTGTGCAGTTCAACAGGAAGTAATTTTATGACACCACTTAATCTTCTCAGATCCACTACGTACATATTTTCTGAACACAGATTTACTGCGCTGGGTATATGACACATAAAATGAATACACAATTGAAGCTTACAGTATACCTACAAGTTTCAAGGAATGGAATTAATACAAATGTAGAAATACATAGAGTTTTTTTTAAGTTTCTTTGCAATGTTAACCAAGAGAAAAAATATAGGGATACTTTGCTCATAATTTTTAATGCCAGTTATTTTATAAGATTTCAGGGATTCCATTTGTGTAAATTACCAGCTTTAACGCAATAATAATAGTATAATTGATGTAAAGATGTATATCAGTTTCAGTATTTTGACATTTTCATAATTTCCAAAAAAGTTCTTTCTTAAAAAAAATTGCGCGCGTGAAACTACATATGGGCTTTGTAACTACCCATAGGGGGGAAGAATTTTCTGTAGCGAAGTGGTTGCATATCAGTGATATAACTATAAAATTTAAACACAAAAGAAGTGTTGGGATGGATCATAATAGTACATTATGCGACGAGCCTATAATGGCTATAATTAAGACACGAGTATTTTTTATAAAACGAGCGTATGCGAGTTTCATAATTTCCATAAGAGTGTCTTAATTACCATTATAGGCGAGTTGCATACGACTGTTTATGTTCGACTATAATTATTATAACTATTTTATGTTCGAAGATAAATATTCATAAATATCTGTTGAGATTTCGCCAGTTTTATGTACTGAACAGAGCGCATGAGACGCAGGGAATGCCTTGTATTTGACCATGGCCACCTCGATTACTCTACTATTACACTAGGCAAGGCAGTGTGATTTACATTAGAAGGCCATGGTACTCAGCGCATCTAATTATCTAATTGGTCAAACGACTGTTTCTTGAGCTCTGATTGGTGGGAGAAACTGTATCATAATGAAAAATAATGTTATAATGAGTCTCATTATGATACAGTTTTCAGATACATAATAGTCAGGGTCGAACATAAACCTTTTTATTGCGCACTGACAAAACTGCAATGGAATGCAAAACATTATAAAAAAAAATAATGCAGTAAACCACAAAAGGTGATTTATATAAACAAAATAACTGCTCATTCAGTAATGAAATTTCAAGTTCACGTATGCAGAATTTTGTGAAGTACAATGCATATTTAACATTCTGTGAACAAAACACACACTTTCACAATTAAGAGTCAAAACACTGAAAACACATAATATTTGCTACATATGTAAATGAAAGTTAATCTACTAAATTATAACATCATTTCCAAATAAGAAACCATCTCGGGATTTTTTCAGAAAATACCCAAATTATGCACTATTAACAAACAAAAATTATTTTTAAAATGTAAGCAGTAAGTTCATTGACAATCGGCTGCATAGACACACTAGCAAGAACATGAAAAACACAATAACACGCAGCTAATGATATATTTAAGTATGTTAAAGTTGTTATGTTATTAATTATTTCACATTAAATATTAAAGAATAATTTATTATTCACTTCCTAAACCAAAGAAACTTACAAGGCAACTGATAAAAAAAAAAGGCTACGTATTCTGAACAATTTACAGTACGTTCGAGTATCATTCAACAATATTAGCTTCTTGTTGCTTATTTTAGGGCTGGGACATCGTGGTCATATAGCCCCGTGCATCTAGGTGTGTGTAACCTGTGTTATTGTGATGGCTGTACCACTGTGTGCAGTTGTAAACTGGGGATAGAACATAAAGAGGCAGCCGTGGCCTTAAGTTAGGAACCACCCCGACCACGGAAAACCACATCCAGGATAACTGAGGTAGGAATTGAACCCTCCTCTTCTGAGTTTTATCTCACGAGGCTGAGTGTACCCTGTTCCAGCCCTCACAACAGTATTAAAATTTCCTGGCATAGCCGGGAATCGAACCCGGACCTCCAGGGCGTCAGCCAAGAACGCTAGCCACTATACCCCTAGGTGGTTAATGTTTTTCTTGTCTGTGAATCTTCAGTGGTTTCCTCTTCTTTCGTTTGTTGGTATTATTTGTCGCCTGCTTTGGTCGTTTTGCCTCTAGCACAAATGAGGGATCTCGGATGTTCATACCTCGAACAACTCGACTGTCTAGAATTTCTGGCAAAATACACTCCTTATAAAATTGTACCAGGTTTGGAAGCATTTTTCTTTGCCATAATATCTCATCCTTTTCTATCCTTTCTACGAATAGTTCTCCTTTCTTCGTATAAACTACATTGTCGCACCATTTTCTCCTGGTGATATTCAATTGACCTTGGACCTAGAAGAAGTAGCTGTAGCTTCGTTTCAATTGCAATTTTCCTTCTGACAGTTCCAAGCACAAACTTTTTTTTTTTTAGTCACCTCGTCTCTCAAATCTGATGCAGTGACGGACGCAAGGCATTTTACTTCTACGAGTCCATCACAAGCAACCAAACCATCAGGACTGGTTCCTAAAAATGAATGATCTTGATCTACGAAGAACCCACATTAGGTGACCATGTTGCCAGTTTTGTCTTCGTACATTTTCAACACAGCGTCCTCATTATCTCTTCCAAATTTGATGGAAACTGAGGTGAGATTTTTGGGATACAAAGTTAATTTTACAAGATTGTGGCAAGGGGTGTGAGATAAACGCTATGGCTAGCCCAAACTTGGAAGCTGTCAAGCGATTCACTCTTTGGTCGTGCCACATGGGGTTAGTGTGTTGTCCAAGAGTTGATACCTCAATAGGACCTCCATTTGTTACCTCATCGGCCATTTTCTTCGAGAAGTTGATCATTCTTGTCTCAAGAACTTCATCTTCAACGTCAGGCAACTGTGCTAGTGGCCCATAGTTTTCATCACACTTTCGCCTCTTCTTTACTGGCGGTTTTTGAGAAAATGCAAGTGCCCTTCAAGATAGTCTTTTCTCTCTGGCGACAATTTTCGCCTTGAAAATACTACCTGGGCTTCCATGTAGTTTTCTCCAGGGACTAAGATGCCATGTAGACACAGTGGTGTGACTTAGCTAAGCAAAAGTAAACATCGCTCATTTTGCAATGAAAGGAATACGTGAAATCCCTTTAATATTTCCCAAATGCTTATAACACCACTCGGCGAGCTCGTCCCATGTCCATACGACCTCTTCGCCCAGCCTCCGTCGCTAATAACAGATATGTACGGAACACCATTCAAATAGTTGTTCTTTTCAATGGCAATACGTCTTTCTTCTTCTGGATTTTCCTTCATTTTACGTATGAGAGCTATTTCCCAAACCTTTAGAAAGAAAATAATATTAATAACAACAATAGCAATGATTGCTTGGACGGGATTATAATTTACAGAATGTATTTATTTTAAAATCTTAAGTATGTTTTGAATAAAATGTTTAAAATTGTCTTAATATAGAAATGTTTGAAGAGAGGCTTTTCTTTGCATAATTTTCATCTAATAATGAACAAAAAAAATAGTATTCGTAATTCACTGAAACCACTTATTCAGAATTATTTATAATATATAGGTCATAAGGAAATATGGATCAATATACAGTACAGTACTTACATCTCCAACTCGTATTTCATGGTTTGCGTATTTGTTGTGGCCCAGGGTATGTCCAAAACACTGAACATTTTCTCGACTTGAGAAAACCCGATGCCTACTGCCGTAGCTCCCCTCACCAGAGCATCGTTCACTTCCATTTTTCGGTAAACAGGCTCTGAAGTTACAGCATATTCGTTTTCGCAGTTATCACAATAATAAAGCCATGTACAATATAATCCATTTTTTATTTCTTTTTTGTATTTGTATTTTCCCAGGGTACAATATTTGGAATGGATCGTTACTAATTCTATTTCTTTCATAACGTGACCTAATTCTATTTCTTTCATAACGTGACCAATATCAACGATGCGTCGCCCTATTGGAGGCAGTTCGTTGGCCTCAGTATTCCTTTCAATTACCATAGGTGGTGGTACTTCACAATCAGACTCATTGTCATCGTCTGTATCACTTCCTGAATCGTTTGGAAAATTTATGGAATAATCTTGATCTTCATACTTGAAATCACACAATGTTAAAAAATATTACCTTGATTATTATTAACATACAGAAAGCAAATACTCATTAAAACTAACTCCAGGCAAATGCTGGGATGGTTCCTCTCTAAAAGCAATCCTATCCCCAGTTTAGAAATTCACACAATAGTACAGCCATCACATTAACATATGTAATCACACAAATTCCATACACACCCAAAATACATGGGGCTATATGAAATACATGGGGCTATATGACCGCGATGTCTCAGTCCCTAAAATAAGCAACAACAACACGTTTTACAAGTAGGTAATCTACTAAAAAAATGACAAGTCCTTTCAAATTAATTAATTAATTCATATATTGTAACAATAGTTTACTTACCGACTTGCATCGTTGCCTGTTGGGGGAGTTCTTTCAACTAACAATCTGTTGAATATTTCTTCGGAGTCTTCAAATTGAGCAGAATCGTTTGAAACATTCACGGTGATTTCTTGTTGTTTTCTTTTCTCCCACGTAGTCTTTGCTGCGCGGCCTCTTCTGGAACGTTTCCTGGACGGAGAATGCTTTCGTGGCATTGTATAATAAAGTGTGAATGTTATAGGAACACTCAATCACGAAACACAAACGCAGAATTAGGAAATGAAACGAGAAAGGGGCGAGATATATTCTTCTATTGCTTCCTCAAGATTAGGTCTAGTCAGACTGAAGTGTCACGACTCAGCACGCAGGAAAATGTTTTGGAAGAAGGCGAGTTATTTTGTTTTCTTGGCACTCCACGGTAAGTAGAATGGAATGCTGCGTAAGGAAAGGAATGACCCGCAACGGGAGGTGCGGTGCTAGGTAGTAGGGTGGGGGAATGAAGCTTGTTGCAAGTGGTAGTGTGGGTAGCCTATCGTGTAGCCTGTGTAGTTACCGTTCTGCCGAGTTGAAGACTGGTCAAAGGTACATACGTCACGGGTTTATCACTAAACAGTTTCTTTCATCAAATATTCGAACTGCTCAGAATTAGAGCCTCTACAAATTGAATAAATTTGAAGCTATTATAGCAATTTTTTTTTTCACAAAAAAAAAAAAAAGGTTATTGAAATATTATGCTTTTATAAAATATGTGGAATTTTGAAATAAAAATTGTTCATAATGAAGCTACTATTACAAGGGTTATTGCACAGAAATTTCGAAATTCTCCTGTTATTAGTTTTGTTGTGACGTATGTACCTTTAACCCTCAAAGTAGACACTTTGAATCCATGCCCTGAACAAACGAGCAGTCTATATTTTACAAAAGTGGCATATAACAAGTCCCGAAGACCTATATAACAGATTAAGAAGACAATAAAAATTTAAAAATATTTTATTTTTCGGTAGCACAGCCTTAACCAGAAGTTGTTGTACATGGGTACAAAAATATACTCTTAAGCAAAAAGTTCTCAAACTATTCAGTGGGAGAGACATTTCACCCGTTTTATTCTTATTGTATAGAGGTCATCGCTCTGTTGTTGTCGCTCCCGAGTAAACTCTGCCTTTGTCTAGTACACGAGTCATTCCTGGAAATCTCACATACAGCAGGAGAATATGCCAGTCCTGTGTGGTACAAGTCTGCACACACAAAGCCGGTTGATGACGAGAGCTGTAGGATTATTTCAGATTGTCTCAGGCCAACTCCCATTAATAAAGTGAACTACCTGGCTGGGATTGCTCCTCCTGATATCAGACTAGAAGTGGCTGCAAATCAGTAAAAGGAGTAAATCATCTACTATGACTTAACATTCACTCTTCGGATATCAACCTGCTGATAGGAGACTAAAAGCTAGAAAGAGCTTCCTAACAACTACTCGGCCATTACAAGGAACAGTAGCATCAGCACAAGTTTCCATGTGGAAGAAGAGAACCAGCAATTTGTCTGATCAGTTGGAGAACGATTCTAATGGGGTGAGAGGGTCTCCGCCCTATCAATACAATTTATTACTGGCAATTAACAATTTATTGCCTCTGGGGACATGTTTCGGGCCTCTGGGAACATGTTTCGGGCCTCATGGGGCCCTTCTTCAGCCGCATAGATTATGTACATATTCACATCCATCATATTAATTAGACACAAATCATGCATATTTTGAGAAAAAAAAACCATTAAAAGTAACACTCTAAAAGCTATTTCTAAAAAATCATCTTAATCATATTATAAAAAAACAAAAACAAGTACAGCTAGAAGTGACACGTGTGGTCTTAGTGACCTTCTTAATGTTTTAATCTGGTATAATGTGCCCAATTCAAAGTGCTATTAAAATATTTATTTAAAATGTTTAAAATATATTTGGAGATAATTGGAAGATGACCAATGGGCTTATTGGCTCTCCTTTGTAGTTCTGCATCCCATTTTTAGCCAATCTTCATGGTTTGGCTTTAGAGAATATTTTGAACAAAGCTGGACCGTTGTCTTTCCGGCCTTTTTCTTAATGTTGGATTGGGTAGGGACATTACAACCTAGTGATGGGACGTCAATCGGAACCTATGAAGGGGGAGAACCAGCCAAAGGGTATGTCTGCTGTCCAAACTATAAAGAAATAATGAGTCTTAGAAGGAACGAATGCGTCAGAAAAACAAGGGATAAAACGAAAATTTGTAGTATTAACTTACTGAGCTCGAATTGAAGGAATAACTGACTGTCAGCCTTCCTACCTGGAGGCTGTAATAGGAAGAAAAAAAGAAGTATCATTATAGTCGCCTACACGTATGAACATGTAAGAGGATGACTCAAGCCCCGGATTGCTTACCTTTACTTAAGCTGTTGAAGGTAAAACATCATCCTCCATTGTAGGGCAATGCGAAGTGTTAACCCTCGTAGTGCCAAGCCATTTTCTGAAATACTTGCCAAGAATGCCAAGCCATTTTCAATGGTCATGCAGATTTTCGAAAAAAAGATCATAAATACCACATTTCCAACGATAGAATCATTATTTTTGCTTTGCATTATAACCAGTACCTCATTCTTTCATACATTATGTTCATAACAGTAAATACGGCATCTAAACCTTTTTAATTGAGGTTATTCTGATAATTGTTATATTTCTCATTTTGTGTGTGTAAAAATCAGTTTTGAGCTCAAATTAAGGACACCTAAGAGTCATATTCGAAGCAACACTTCTTTTCCAGCTGCAGGTAGTTCTTGGATACATCCATAGGCAGAAAACTTCAACAAGAAGAAAACAACTGCACCACAATTTTGGCGGAAACGCGCGCGATTGGGGGAGCGCAAAGGGAGGGCGTGAATACAAACTCAAACCTATCGCGTAACGGACTTTGAAGGAAAAAAGTAAACACCGCACAGGCAAGCTTGAAACCTCACCTTTTCAACAGTATGAAATAATCACAGACATATGCCTACAGAAATCTAGAAATATAAGATAAACAGTGCGCCGATTGAATCGGCTTTGGCACTTTTGGCGCGAGCAGCGAGAGCCGATCTGATCACCGCGTGGCATTCAGAGCGTTAAGCATAATCACTAAACGAGGCCAAACCGTGTGATAGGAATGTCAGACGGATTGCTGAACAAACGGACGCTGAATCACACACAATATGTCACACAACTTGTCCAAAAAAGCAGTGTCAGAAAGGTTCTGATAGCTAAGGGACACCTTTGACAACAACTAACAAAGCTTGGGAATGTCTTCCACAACAAAATATGCTGTTAATAGGGTGTTTGGTTGCCCTAACAGCCACACATACTTCGCAACGACATGGCATACTCTCCATCAAATGGTCCATGAGCTTTTGTGGCAGTTCATCCCATTCCTCCGAAAGGGCAATGCGAAGGTCTTGGAGGGTGCTTGGTGGAGGCTGACGGGATGCAGTTTGCCACCCCAATGCATCCCAGGCATGTTCTATAGGATTCAGATCCGCAGACCTCGCTGGCCAGTCCATGCGATGTGAATGTCTTCCCCAGCCAGAAATTCATCCACCAGAGCAGCACAGTACAACGGTCGGGCATAATCGTCGATTTGGAGGAAGTCGAGACCAACCGCACCTCTGAAGAGTCGAACATGTGGTCTCAGTACCTCATCCCTGTATCTCCGAAGATACAGGGATGAAGATGTCCATGAAGATGTCCATACGGCCATTCAACTTCATGCTGCCCCACACCATGACGCCACCACCACCATACTGGTCCCGTTATACGATGTTCCTGTGGTTGTATCGGCTATCTGGTTCTTTCCAGATTAATGTGCAACGGGAATCGTTCTGCAAACTGAAGTGGGATTCATCTGTGATGAACAAATACCTCCATTCATTCATGGTACAGTTTCGTTGACAGCTCCGCAGTAAACGGGCCCGTCACTGTGCTGGAGTGAGCGGGACGCACACCCCTGGACGTCTGACAAATGGCCCTGCTGTTCTGAGCCTCTGGTACACAGTTTGCCGGGAAATGGCAATCCCTGAGATGGCTGCAAGCTCCGCCAACAATTGTCTTGCAGATGCACTCCGATTTCGTCGGGCAGTTAAGGCCAGATATTGGTCCTGCTGTGGGGTGGTTACTCTTGGTCGACCTGGTACTGGCCTACGACTAACATCTCCTGTGTCTCGAAATAGTCTCCAAAGTCTGGAAATGACACTTTGTGGCACATTCAAGGATACGGCGACCTCGGTCTGTGTCTGGCCTGCTTCCAGGCGGCCGAGTATTCTACCCTACAAAACAGGGTCCAAATAGCGTCGTTGTGCCATTATGTTGTCATGTTCACCACGAGGCTACACTCCGCACACTATAACAGGGCAAACACGACTGAGGAAATATGGGGTACAGGCACTGGCTGTGTTTACCTTGTGGTTATGCCGCTAGTCAAAGCAGAGAATACTCCTTTCCTATACAGAGCAAACGCGTAAGGTTGGTAGGTGTTTATGTCGTGCAATTTGCAGTCTATTTCCTGTTGCCCTGCTTATTCGTAACTTACGCTTAACTTTTGGACACTAGTGTAGCTAAGTATTGGGCAGCGTCTGTTTGAAGTTGCATGATCTTGTGTTTCTTCTTCTTCTGCTTTTACGGCCTCATTGGACCACTTCAGTCAATCATTTCTTGGTCCTCTTCTTCAAGAAGATTAATTGGAGGGTTTTCCATTTTAAGTCCCTATTGACGCTTACAAATCGAAATATTTCGAATTCCTCTTCTGCAGTAAGTTACCTTTCTGAGTTGCCCAGTAGCTTTTCATTCTCTCTGATCTTCTCAGGCATTCCTCAGCTGTAAATACCCTTTTTATTGTGTTACGTTTGTCTATTTTTGCCTCAAATCTTATTTTTATATCTTTCAGTTTTTTACTTTCTAACGATTTATTTTGATCTGATATTTTGGATTCCAAAGATTTACTTTGCCCCAGCATTTGAGCAGACACACTCTGTAACAATAAACGTAACTCTTCCATTTTGAGAAATATGATAGGTTAGACCAAGTAAATGGAAGAAAGACTTATAACTAGCTTAAATACTATGTAGTAGTCTGCGGCTTCGGTGGCGTATTCGGTAGCATGCTGAGCTTCTATGCCCAAGAAAGCGGATTCAAACCCGGCCGAAGCCGTTGGATTTTTTAAGAGCGTTAAAGATCCCTCAGTATGCCTTCCTTCGGAGGGGAAGTAAAGCCGGCGGTCCCATGTCATAGATTTATGGCATGTTAAAGAACCTTCCACTAATTGCACCTGTGTGAAGCTAAATTGGATAGGTTAAGAATGTAAACAACACTCTTAGGTATCTACGTTCGTCGCCAAGAGCAGACTGCGGTGGCATCGAGTAGCTAAGTCCTGAACTCGACCTAGTAGTCGTTGACGGTGGCGCTTGGCGGCAAAAGTAGGAACTATTTGAAAAATTCTAAGTTGCAGTACTTAAATTAAAAAACAGATAACACACAACTAATACAGTCATCACAATTAATACCGGTTATCAGACAGGTTCTACACACACCCAAAGTACACGGGGCTACATGACCGCGTTGTTGCAGCCCCCAAACTTAAGAACCAACCATATGTAGCAGTCATGTGTATTCCCAAACAAAATAAAAGTGGGTGTCCCTAACTAAACCGACACAAAACAAAAGAACACCTATCTGTAAATTGTGTGTTTTCCTATCGAAAAATAAGAAAATCTACAAATAATCCAAAAACATCAACAAGAAAAGAAAACAGGGGTGACAAGGTCGAACCTCAAACCTAAACTGCTTGAACATTGGTCGCTAATCCAAAGTGCAAGACCAAACAACGTCAAGTACCATATAAAAAATTTAAAAAAGTTATGCGAACACGATTGACACACATAAATGTGCACCAATCGGGCCCCACGTTTGGTTAAGCCAACTATCTTTCTATTCTCTATGTGCCAGTTTATCCGAAGATAACGCCCGCGTATGCGGGAGCCTCGAGGACAGTTGAGCACAAGATCCTTAAATCTCAGGGGTGAACGGGTAAGGCTTGGTGGTGCTGAACTGTGTCCGAGACTCGCGCCTGAGCATAGTGAGGACGAAAAAACACAAAAGATTTCCACAAACCACACCCCCACTTTTATTAGATAAAAGTTATAATATCAGGTCATAAGCAGAACATTCCTACCTCAATCTACAGGATGTAAAAATATTCAGTCACTCACCCTGAGATTCCTGATCGCTAAAGAAAGGAAAATTTCTCAAAATCACTTCCTAGTTGAGTGTCTTAAAGTTTAGGCATGTCCATCATGTCCATATTCACTCACAAACACTTATATCAATCATTACTGACACTTATTTACAACTTATACTTCAAATGAGGCACTGAGTAAAATTTGTTGTTGTTGTTGTTTCTTATGGCTAGCCCGGATTCCAATCCATCAGCTTTCTTGCGTTCCAATAGAGTTGTGTGAGGTTTCCAGAAGTTCTAGCAGTCACATCAAGTTTGTTGCAATGTAGCAGGTGCCCCTTATCTATTTTACTTCCAGGTTCGTGACAAAGTGTGCATTCTTCAGATCTCAGGATGTTGATTCGTTTCAGATCAGCTGCAAGGCAGTCGTGGCCAGTGTTAAGTCTGAAGAAGGCTACAGCTTCTCTTCTTGGTGTTAATTTATATTGATCCCATTTAGCATCAATGTCTTACCATAATTTGGTTTCTGCTGTTTTCTTTGCCATTTCTTCATACCTGTTTTTGATAGTATTCTTCATGATCCTTTTTGCTGACATAAAATCAGTCTGACTGACAGGTTGTTGTAGTGTGGTACCTTTTTTTGCTAATCTGTCTGACTCTTCATTTCCTACTATTCCAACATGAGAAGGGATCCACTGAAATGAGATATGTTTGTGGGGTCTTTGAAGGGTTTTTATCATACAAAAAATTTCTTTCAGTTCTTTATTTTGGGGCTTATAATTTGACGAGATGGCTTGGATGGCTGCTTTTGAATCTGTAATGATAACGCATTTTTGATAATCAATGTTTCTGCCTAGTAACTGATGGAGTGCATGTGAAATTGCTCTGATCTCAGCATCAAAGTTAGTTTTGTTTTGGCTTGCTGAGCCCAAGGTTGCAGGTTCGAAACCTGGCGCAGTCAGCTGGCATTTGAGGGTGCGCAAATGCGAGGGAGCCGTGTCAGTACATTTACTGGCACGTTAAATATCCCCTTCGGGGCAAAATTCCGGCACCCCGGCGTCTCTAAAAGCCAGGGTAGTTAAAAGGGACGTAAAACCAATAACATAATAAATGTTTTGTTTTGGCCTACTGGGAAGTAGAGTGAGAAGAGAGATGAATGTATTCCTGCTCCAGTTCTATTTTCTTTGTCTTGTGAGCCATCTGTAAATATTTTTAGCCATTGATTAGATGGATATCTTTCTTCTATTGTACAGAGGGCCAGTTGTTTTAGATCTTGTGGTGAAGAGCCTTTCTTGCAGGCCTCTTCTAACAAAGTAAGATCTGTAGTCACTTGTATATATTCAATGGGGTTGACTGGCATACAGAGTGGTTCAAGTTTTATTTGCAGATTGCTCTTATTGATGTATTCTTTGGCGAGACTTAAGGGATCTTTTTGTGTTTTAAGATTGGGGCTAGAAACTGGTTTTTTGATCCATGACATTTGAGGTAGTCTTTGTATACTGAGATATGCATGGGCTGTTTGATGTTTCATCTCTTCTTCTATTGGTAAGTTGTGGGTATATAATTGCAAGGCGGTTATAGGTGTGGTTTTTATTGCACCTGTTATGATACGTAGGGCATTATTCTGACACCTCTCGAGGCGATCAATGTTTGACTGGGGTGCTGTAGAGAGTACTTCACTGCCATATTTTATGATAGGTTTGATGTAAGTATTGTAGGTTTTGTTGAGTGTGTCTTGAGTGCTCCCCCAAGTAGCTCATGCTAGTCTCTTCAGTAATTTCATCCGTTTGCTTACCTTACCCTCCACATGTATTATGTGTTTGGTTCAGTTCAGCTTCTTGTCCATGATAATACCTAGGTACTTTGTACTTTCACTTTTTGGAAGGTCTTGATTACTAAATTTGAGACTAAAAGTTGGATTGTGGTGTCTCAGGGAGAAAAACTGGTATACTGTTTTGGAAGTATTGATTTCCATATTATTGTTTTCAGTCCAGTTTTAGGTAGATTTCATTAGAAAGCTAACTATTGCAATGGGTCCCATGTTTCGACTTCCGGAAAATTTCGACATATCTTCGCGTTTCACATCCCCCTGACCCCAAAACCACCGTCAGTTCAAAAGTTTATATATAATTTATGTATGTATATATATATATATATGTATATCAGTTTCTTGTGGACACGATAACTGCCGTAATTTTGCATCATTCACTTTGAATTTTTTACCGAATATGTATACCTATAATATCTCGGTCGAGTTCGTTACTGTGCTAAATCGGTCGAAGGGGGTGAAAATGGGGGGCTTTTTTCGAAAAAGTGAAATATTGCTATAACTCTCTTAATATGTGACATATCGAATCCGTTCAACGTTCATACTATGTGTCGGATAAAGCCCAAAAATTTATGTTTGAAGAGGTTTTTTATAGCACCAACCATTGACCAAAGGGGTGGGAAAAAGTGGGTTTTTCGGGAAACATTAATCACATCTCTCTTAATAGGCACAATATCAAAACCGTACAAAATGGACAATATTCCCCTAATAATTACCTAAAACTTATGTCTGAAAGAATTTTTGATATGACCCACCATTACGCCAAGGGATGAGAAAAATGATTTCGGAATTATAAGAAAATGCCAAGAGCTATCAGAGGTTGCCATGGCAACACTACTAAATTGATGAGGGATGAGCCATCATTGTTGCCATGACAACGCACTTGGACGAGATCAGATTCAGTATTTCCATCTGACAAAGTGGGAAGCGGCTTCGGTGACTTAACTGGTGGCATGCTGAATGTCTATGCCCAAGGTCGCGGTTTCCAAGCCGGCCGAAGTCGTCGGATTTTCTAAGAGCGCTAAAATCCCTCAGTATGCTTTCCTTTGGAGGGGAAGTTCCAACGTTCGTTGCGAGTTGCTGGTTGGGGTGACATCTAGTAGCCAAGTTCACAGCTAGGTGTCGTTGACGGTAGTACCTGGTAGCAACATTAGGAACAACTGCTTGAAATTGACCGTCTGCAGTCCTTACCTGAATTAAGACAAATACAGCCATTACAATTCACACCGTTTATCAGACAGATTCTACACTCACCCAAAGTACAAGGGGTTAGATGACCGCGTTGTCGCAGCCCCTAAACTGAGGAACCAACCAGAGGTAGATTTCATTAGAAAGCTAACTATTGCAATGGGTACCATGTTTTGACTTCCGGAAAATTTCGACATATCTTTGCGTTTCACATCCCCCAGACCCCAAAACCACCGTCAGTTCAAAAGTTTATGTATAATTTATGTATGTATATATATATATATATCAGTTTCTTGTGGACACGATAACTGCCGTAATTTTGCACCAATCACTTTGAATTTTTTACCGAATATGTATACCTATAAAATTTCGGTAGAGTTCGTTACTGGGCTAAATCGGTCGAAGGAGGTGAAAATGGGGGGCTTTTTTCGAAAAAGTGAAATATTGCTATAACTCTCTTAATATGTGACATATCGAATCCGTTCAATGTTCATACTATGTGTCGGATAAAGCCCAAAAATTTATGTTTGACGAGTTTTTTTATAGCACCAACCATTGACCAAAGGGGTGGGGAAAAAGTGGGTTTTTCGGGAAACATTAATCATATCTCTCTTAATAGGCACAATATCAAAACCGTACAAAATAGACAATATTCCCCTAATAATTACCTAAAACTTTTGTCTCAAAGAATTTTTGATATGACCCACCATTATGCCAAGGGATGAGAAAAATGATTTCGGAATTATAAGAAAATGCTAAGAGCTATCAGTGGTTGCCATGGCAACACTACTAAATTGATGAGGGATGAGCCATCAGACGTTGCCAAGATAACGCACTTGCACGAGTTCAGATTCAGATTTTCATCTGACTAAGTGTGAAGCGGCTTCGGTGACGTAACTGGTAGCATGCTGAATGTCTATGCCCAAGGTCGCGAGTTCAAAGTCGGCCGAAGTTGTCGGATTTTCTAAGAGCGCTAAAAATCCCTCAGTATGCTTTCCTTTGTAGGGGAAGTTCCAACGTTCGTTACGAATTGTTGGATGCGGTGGCATCTAGTAGCCAAGTTCACAGCTAGGTGTCGTTGACGGTAGCATTTGTAAGCAACATTAGGATCTACTGCTTGAAATTGACCGTCTGCAGTCCTTACCTCAATTACAGACTAATACAGCCATCCCTAAGTACACGGGGTTACATGACCGCGTTGTCGCAGCCCCTAAACTGAGGAACCAACCAAAATCTCTGCGGGAGATATAATTTTGCGTGAAGAAGTAACAGACCGTTACATAGTCACACATCAGTGTCGAAACCTTGCATAAGGACAGTGTGACCACAAGTATAAAAATGGACCCCAAATGACAAGAAGGTTACCGTTCCCATAATACAATAAAATGTTTAAAATAAGCATAAAATGACGAAAAACAAAGTTAATTAAGCTCCAATTATAAAATATCTTCTCGCAATAAATGAGGTCTGATCCTTCTACGAAAACCTGCATATTCTGCCTATTTTCGCCTATCCCCAAGTTTGTCCGGTGAAATCTACCTCCGCCTTCCGGCGTGCCGAGAGGACTTTTTTGAGTTTTATAAGTGCCTGGTTCATTCTGTGTTCAAGAAGCATTTGCTGATTTGGGCTGTTACGTGCTGTGGTCCAAATGATAACATCGTCTGCAAACATGCTGATATTCACATTACCTCCTTTCTTTATTGTTTTTGGAAGATCGTTGATGTACACATTGAATAAAGTTGTGCTTGATACAACTCCTTGTGGGAGGCCTAGTTTTGATTGCTTGCAACCTGAAGTTTTGTTGTTGTAACGAACATTGATCATTCTTTGTGAAAGGAATCTTGAAAACCAGTTTAACATACATCCATTTACTTTGAAGTTGATAAGTTTCTTTAGCAGCATGTTTTGCCATACAGTATCATAGGCTCCTTTAAAATCAATGAAAACTGCAAGAACACTTTCCCTTTTGTTAAAGACTTCTTTAACAGCTTGTGTAAATCTCATTATTTGGTGGGAGGAGGACCTGTTTTGTCTAAACCCTGCTTGTTCTTCAGATAGAAGAGATTTTGTTTCCAAGTACCAATTGAGTCTATTTGTAATCATCCTTTCTAGAATTTTTACCAGAATGGAGGTAAGTGCTATAGGTCGGTACGAGGGGACTTGGTTTTTTGGCTTGCCTGGTTTTAAGATTGGAATGATGGTTGCTTTGGTCCAGTCTTTAGGTAGGTTATCATTTGATGTCCAAAATTTGTTGAATATGTGTAGCAGGATGTTTAGAGCAGATGGACCTAGATTTTTTTATGAATTCTGGGAATATCTCATCTGGTCCTGGTTGTTTTCTAACTTGTGTGTTCTTTATTGCTAACATTAACTCTTCCATTGAAAATTTATTGTTAAAGATATAATCTGCATTATTATTCATGAATTTTTTGACTATTTTTTTGAGAGTCTTGTCTTCTTTCTTTTTCTGTTTTGATAGTCTAATTGAAGTGAAATGTTCACAGAAGTGGTTTGCTATTTTATGACAGTCTGTAATTTCCTTATCATTTATCATAATAGGATTCAAAGGAGTGACTACGTGTTTGTTGTTTAGAGAATTGATAAGTTTGTGAGCTTTATTGCTGTCTGTCCTATAGTCAACTGTTGTTAAAAATGAGTTCCAAGCTTCTCTTTTAGATATTGTTATTGCTTGTTTTAATTTTGCTGTTGCTTGTCGCCATTTCCGTACATCCTTTTGATCCTGAGCAAGTTCAGCTGTTCTTCTTGCTTTGTCTCTGGCGGACTTAAGATTGTTCAATTCATCTGACCAGAAAGGTTTATATTTTGTTTGGGCACCTCTGGGTGTGCACAGTTTGGCTATGTCTTTTATGGCTGTAGTAAATTTATTCAGGATGATGTTAGGAGGTGCATCAAGATCAATTTCCGACATTTTTGTTTCAAGTTTGTTTCTGAAATTTTCCCAGTCTGCCTTTTTAAAGTTCCACCGAATCTTCTGGTCTGCACTTTGAGCAGATTCACTGTATGATGTAATAGTAAGAAGGAACATTCTATGTCCTCTGCCTGGATCTTCGAGTACTGATCGATGACTGTGGTTTGTAAGATCTGTCGAGACTAATATGAGATCTGGGTTAGTTGTGGAACCAGAGTGGTGATTGAATGTTGCTGGGTCTTTGTTACTATATAACAGCTCAAGAGAGCTACTCTCTATAAGGTCTTTTATTGTTTTACCAGCTGAATTTGTGTAGTTGTAGCCCCAGACTGGAGAAGCTGCATTGAAGTCTCCTATAAAAATAGTAGCTGTTTTAATTTCTAAAAGGTGAAGATTCAGATTTTTATTGTTTGGAGGACTGTAAACACAGAATATTGTTATTTTCTTGTTGTTGATCCATATGGATAATTCGATAATTTCTGATTTATCTGTTGGGTCCATTTCTTTTACAATTCTGAATTTTGACATGATGTTGTTCTTCTCTGCTGCAAATATTCCGCTTGCTATTTGTCTTGTTTTGAAGAGAGTGTAGATGGTATACCCTTGGATCTTTAAATATTGTATGTTTTCAGGTGTAGTGTTGGCTTCATTGATTAGAAGGATGTCTATATCTCTGTCTATCATGATTTTCTTTACTTCCAAAAGTTTCTTTGTTGATAGACCACCTGCATTCTATTGCAGTATTCTTACTTCGTGTTGTTTTGCTCTGAAAAGAGCAGTTTTATTTGTTTGCATTTGTTTGCTCATGTTTCTCTATTCTGGAACGTTTTTGCCAAAATTGTTACTCGTTTAGCACCACCCAGGGGACACGTACAGCTTAAGGTAGGCTGCGGACGTGAGTAACTTCACCCCCCCTGAGTAAAATTTAGTTCACTGTCTGTTTTCTCATCATCATCATCATCATTTCCCCTTATCCAGCTCCTGCCAGGTATTTATGGCACTTCTCCTCTTTCCTTCCACAATTCTTCTTCCACGATCTTGTCCCAGTCCAGATTTCTTTCTCTCATGCTGTTCTTTACTGGATCGATCCACCTAGGTCTTCCCCTTGCTCTCTTACCCTTGCACTTGGCCTCCAGCATCTGTCTTGGTATTCTATTTTCCTCCATCCTCTTTACATGTCCAAACCACCTTAGTTTATTCTTCTCACTTGGTGTTTTCTATTATTTAGAAAATATATGCTTCACCATCCACATTTATTAATAATTGATCCACTCTTGAAATATTATGATCATAACTGTTGCAAAATTTGTTTATAGAATTTTTGGCATGTTATAATTAAAGGATTTGCTGTTGTACATTTGAAAATAATCATCCCATGGAATTTTCCGATGAGTAGCATGCATTTTTAATCTAAACATAACTGATTCAGATGCTGTTTGACCAAATATGAAAGAAATGATTCCCTGGTGTGATCAGATCTTAAAAGTGACCTCCCCTCATACAAATGCATTCAGAAGAAAACAAAAATGAATCTTCACGGGGTCTACCCCCTATTTATTTTCGACAACCACCACTATTCCACAATTAATGGTGCATTCAAGCTCCTAATGCCCACATATCACACAATATATCGGTGTACTGTCTTCGACAGGTCCATTTATAAACTGAATGCTATACTTCCACACTTCAACATAACATATTGGTCACAATCTGATCCGCCTCTGTTGGCAACAACCGGGCTATTTACTTACATTTCATTACACTCAAAAAACATTTTCAATTAGCTCAGTCCTCAACGACTTTTGGCTGTTACATAAAAACTGATCCCCTATTCGCCTTGGGATTACTATTCCTCCTTTGTCTGAGTTTTTATAAACAACTGAACTTGCAACAAAATCAATTGATACTTATGGTAATATTTTTCGACTCCCAGTTTGAATATTTTTATGAGAATTCATGATGATGTTTCTCATACCAATATATTATTTATTATTTATTTAATTTTTCCATTTCACAAATCATTCCTCCTTCACAAAATCAACTCGTGAGTGACCAATAGCACCTATCACTAGTAACGAATCAGGAAGCGAAAGGAAAAAAAACCTGTTGCGTTACTATCCACTCTAAATTACTGAAATTGAACTATCAGGAAAACTGATAAAAGACGAGTACTTCCTGTCTGACCGAGAACAACAAATTCAGAAACATGAAAAAGGACTTCAAAAAATAATATGCTGACCTATTAAGTTGGGAAAAAAATATACACATGACTAGACTACAGTACAACTACCATAGCATGTAGAGATCTTACTTCAAGATAGCTTGCCACGGTGGGTGAGTGGTCAACGTGTCGGTCTACTAACCCCAAGCTTGCAGGTTCGCCCCTGGCCGTGGTAAGTGATTTTTGAAAGGCGGCAAAAATAACGACACCATGTCATACGATGTTGGCATGTCAAAGAACCCATTTGAATTTAGTTGGCCGAGTTCATAATGGCAAAATTAATCTCGGGAGTTTCCGCCAACACAAAGTTCCTCATTTCTCTACGAGTAAGCTCTATGGTGGTCAAGGAGATTAGATATCTAACCTCCTTGACTTCCATAGTGCTTCAAGGAACGACGAAATTCGACAAGCAAGCTACCCTTTGGGTGTCAAATAACAAAGCTTGCACCCAGCACCCGAGGCCATACGATATTATTATTATTATTACTTCAAGATATTCACTGTCTGTCAGGTGTTGAGATTGCAGCATAAAAGTCCCTCCATGAAGTGTGTCCACACCGTGCCACGCCCTGGCCCTGGCGTGAGCTCCCCTTGACCTCTGGTAAGGCTCCTTCCGCTCGGCCCACTGTGCTGTTCCTGAACCTTCTCACCTGGGCTGATGTTGACTAAGTCCATTCCGGCTTCCTTCATGGGCTGGTATCGTCTTAATTCCCTTCTTCATTCTCTCGAATCGAACCCATCTTTGGTTTTATTAGTGCATGTTCATAGCATCGGGAAGTTCCAAAATATCACTCGTAGAATGTCCACGATGTTCTGCCCCCATTATTTTAGCATGTCTTTCACTGTCTTCGGACCACATATTAAATGCATTTCACTTTTTACTGATATCTCGCGCAGCACTTAACCACAATCGGCTTACAGTTGTAAAATGAATTTTCAAAGTCCTGAGCTCGCACAGCTAATGGTTGCAAACACTTGTCATGACTATCTAAAATTCTCGTGCACATGGCCAATACATAATACTGGGCATTGCGACTTTCATATAATCGCTAATCACGCGGTTAAATTTGAAGTGTATGGACCTGATATCCTCACATGTGGCAATACTTTGAAATACACGCTTCACTTTCTAGCTGTCCACATGATCTATTCGCTATTTCAATACACGAAAGTAATGTACTGTCAAAAATGAAGTTATTGGCCCGTACATTATGACAGTCACTTCTAGTATAACGGTTCACAATTCTTATAAAGTACAGTTCAACTCACATGTGTTAGAAGAATAACTAAGTCTTTCTTTCCACCAGTAATACTATCACCGCTGGCACTTAGAAAATTCACAGGCCTTCCAGAACCTTCTACTCGGCGCATTCCGGCAACCCGTATACTTATTCACGGCGATGACTTATTATAACACTGGCTCAAGGGTCGCACTGACACAAACTGGACCAGAGACACACGCTGCTCTGATTCTGAACACATTGCAAACCTGCTGTCTGCTCATCATAGTTCATATACCGCTTGGGCTCCTTGCGTGCATAAGCAGTTATGTCATACCCCAAACGCCCTTCCTTCATAACATGGGAGTGCATAAAGCTATCTTCTTGGTCCTTTCACTGGAATCGATGTAAATTCAGGGGCTACATCCTGCCATAACACTTTTCTTTCTATGTCACGGGAATAAGGTAGCTCCATAAGTTCGAGCACCTTCAGCGTTCTTCCATTCGCCAAGTGGGCGCACGCTCTCCTCCTATGACTGCTAGTTCAAACTCAGTTCAGAGCTCCATTCAAACTATGGATAACGACCTGACGGCCCTAGACCGCGGGTACAATACTAAAACAAAAAAATCTTCATCATTAAGGGTCCACTGAATCAGACAGCCTGGCCAAGGCTCGCCTATTAACGCCAATCGTGGTTGTGTTGAAGTCAAAGAGTTAACTTTATATTTAAGGTATCCTACTGGACGAACCCCCATCAATGCCACATAATGGAAGTTAGTCTCCATTAAGAACCATCCTGAGTAATAATTGAATCCCTACTTTTTTGTAGCAAGTTGTTATATATTGTTCTTAAAACATGGTTGTTTTCTTGCCTGTGTATTTATTGTAGGACTTGTATTTCAGGTTTTGGGCCATCAAGTTCATGATAGTGATAGCTGGTATAATTGGAGCCTTCTTCATACCCCAGGGAACCTTTGGAGAAACCTGGATGTACTTCGGTATGATAGGTGGCTTCCTCTTCATCATTATTCAGCTGATTCTCATCGTGGATTTTGCCCACTCCTGGGCCGAGAGCTGGGTCTCCAACTATGAGGAGACAGAGTCCAAGAAGTGGTGAGTACTGCTGTCCCAAAGTGACTGTGATGGGAAAAATAAATTGGATTACAGATTTTGATTTGAGCTCTTTCTGGTTACGGAGGGAGTCCATCATTTTGCTGGGAGTGGGAGTGATTTCTACCATCAGGTTCAGAGTCTAATCTATACTAATATAATAAAGCTGGACGAGTTAGTTTGTGTGTTTAAACGCACTAATCTCTGGAATTACCAGTCGGATTCGAAAGAATCTTTTTGTATATGATAGCCAGATTCAAGAGGAATAGTTTAGGCTATGTAGCATTAGGCTACACCTCTCAGGTAACCTTAAAGATTGATTTTTATTCAGTAAGTCGGAAGAACAAGCGCTCCCGAACCGCTTCAATAATACCTAAGTCTATTGTTGCCGGGCAATGTGGGCGGCATCACGTCATCCCTACCAGTGTTCTGGCGCAGTATTGCGAGCTGCTTATAAATTGCAGTCATGGGGAGTAATTAGTGCAAAAAGATTTCTTGGGCCCCTTAAAACAGTTATCATGACAATAGAATGCCTCTGTAAAAGGGCGATGGTGTTGGTGCAGTATACTGAGGTTATCAGCTGCAATAAGCGTTGGTGCTTTCCGATCCTTATCCTTGAGCGCTCCAGTTCTGTAGTAGTATTCATTATCATCCAGAAAACAAATAATTCCACCGGGCGAAGCCGGGCACTACTGCTAGTTCGGGATAAAGACATACCACTAAAGGGTAAAGAAGTGATGTGGAAGACCTATTACTTACCAATAATGAGATATGGAGCTGAAACTTGGCCGATGACCAGGTGAGATGAAAGAAGAATACAGGTTGCCGAAATGAAATTCCTGAGGAGTGTGGTACAGAAGACTAGGAGAGGTAGAGTGAGGAATGAAGTGATTGTACAGAAGCTCAATGATAATCTGGAGCAAAACAGCTTGAGATGGTATGGACATGTGAAAAGGATGAATGGTGAAAGAATGCCAAAACAAGTGATGGAGAGACGGATGACTGGAAAGAGAGGACGAGGAAACCTAGAGTACGGTGGATGGATTTCGTGAAGGACAGAGTAAGAGAACGGAACCTGGAGTGGAGTTCAGTGGTTGAGGAAGGATGGTGGACAGAGTAAAGTGGAAGGGTGTCATATTTGCTCCGACCCGGCCTAAGATGGGAAACTGAAATTGATGATGGTATACAGGGGAATGTTTTTTAAAGAATTTTTGTTTTTAACATCCAAAAGTTCGGGGTTCGCTTCACTTGATGAGGCGGTTGACATGGGAGGTCATTAGGAGTATTAGAGTTAACATCCATTGCGGTCCGTATTGATAATGATTGGTAATTTGAAAGGGTACTGTTAATTTTCCGATATTGATGGTATGGTATTGATTTGGTGGAAAATTAACAGTACCCTTTCAAAAGGGGAGGTCATGCCGACCAATTATTGTGCTAACGCCACATAAAGAAAAGTCTTCAAGAGTGCATTCTGATTATGATAATTGTTTTAAGGGGCCTGACATCTAAGTTATCAGCACCAAATGGGTCAAGTGATCATGAAAATGAAACCTTGAAGAATGAGGACTGAGGGATCGGGAAAGAATTAGAGCCATGAATGGCAGATAGGGAAAAGGAGAGGGTCCACCCCCGAAATCCTTGGAAGAAGGGGAGAAACGGACCCAACTGAGGAATCCCTTGAAGTTGCCAACTCCCGAACTCACCAGCCGCCTTCAGGATGGGGCTGCACTCAACTCGGCCTCCTTAAGGGCATTAAGCAGAAGGCAGGAAATATTGTGAAGAGAATAGAAAAGGTCTGACTCCTCGAAGAATAAGGCTTGTCAGTAAAGATGAGTCAAGGGCCAATTAAGGCAGGAAAATGAAAAGCTCCCTGGGCTTCGGATACCCTGATACTGTCGGGGCCGGAAAAGAATGAGCTGACCATGGGTGGTCGACAGGAAACATGACCGAGAGGAGCTAGGCACAAGTAAGTAGAAGCAATGCTGGTCTCAGCCAACCCACGTCCCACTAGTTGTGAACTTTCGTGGGGGTGGGGTGCATTCTACCCTACCGTATTTGCTCGCACGTAACTCACACCTTTTTGACTGAAAATAAGGGTGAGAACTATTGGTGCGTGATATATGCAGGAATTTGTGTGTGAAAGACCATTTTCCCAGAAAAATACCAAGTCAACTGTCATTGACACTGCCGTCACTGCTGCCAATCTCCGAGCTACTCTCGCGTGCATCATCCTGGCTTCCGTCCGACGCATTTGCGAAGCCCGTCAAGAAACTTCATAACAACGTCTTATCATAACCCATATTCGTATAACCCAATCACACATGAGTTCAACGGACAACCTTCTTTATTTTGTCTTCTGTCGTCAGCTTATAGCAACTATCAATACCAGATCACGATGTGTTCTAACCTGCTTATTTATTTAGCGTGTGGAGCACCAACAAAGCGCTGATGATCACACCCCGTGTGTTGGTTTACTGCGTTGCCACATTTGAAAACACCTTACGCGTTTGGTTTGTGGTTCCTAGTGCGTCGTTCTGTATATGCCAGTAGCAAATACAGTGGAATCTCGTTAGCACGTTCTCGGTTACGACGTTTTCCCGTTTAGCGCGATGATTTGCTCAAGTCCCAGTCCCAATTCTACAAAATACATGTTGATATATCCCCTTAATACGTTCGCTATTCCCGCTTACGACGATCAAATTTCCGCTGTACTATTTGTAAGCGAAACGGATTTTATTCTTATTACATTATAAAATTCGGCTTCTGGAAAACACGACGCGATATTGCCTCATATTCTCTGATAGTTATTGACGGTGTCGATGATTTCATTGTGTTTGACGGCGTAGAAGTGGCTATAGCTATGATGCAACACAGGTGACTTGTCACTCTCCCGCTGCCCTTTCTCTACTTTCTCAAGTCCCTATCCTACTAAATTCATGTTGAAATATCCCCTTAATACGTTCTCTATTCCCGCTTACAACGATCAAATTTCCGTTGAACTATTTGTTAGTGAACCGTATTTTATTCTTATTTCATAAAAAAAATCGGCTTCTGGAAAACACGACGCGATATTGCCGCATATTCTCTGACAGTTATTGACAGTGTAGATGATTTTATTGTGTTTGACGGCTTAGAAGTGGCTATAGCTATGACGCAATACAGGTGACGTGTCTCTCTCCCGCTGCCCTTCACCCCCTTCCCTTTGTTTATTTCTCACGTAGGCGCATTATTGTCTTCGTATTCTGCACTATTGTCTTCTAGTTCTTAGTGTTCACGTCCAGTTATGACCTATTTTATTGCGTGTTTCATAATGGATAAGAAGAAAGTACGGCAGATAACTAATGATGAGAATATGAAATACATTCGATACGTGGAATGCAATCCATGCAATCCTCACATGAAGCGTGTGGATATAGCGCGAAAGTGGAACATTCCTCCGTCTTCACTGAACACGATTCTCGGCAAAAGGAAGGAAATCGAACGTGCATTTGAAGAAGGGATGAGCGGCAAAAGGAAACTTGTGCGAGAGGGACAGTTTCCTCAACTAGAAAGCTCTTTATTGAAGTGGTTCAAGCAAGCCCGTGCTTCAAACATATGCGTGCGCGGTCGCCGGAAACAGAGCTGTCTCTGGCAGAGCGCGAGAGCGAGAATATCCTTGCTGATCAATTATAAAGAAAGACCCTGTATTATATGTGTTTGGAAGCAGATGGGGAACATTTTCAGCATCTACTGTAAATCATGGCCTGTAAAACTGCATGGTAGGCTACTGATTTTAAGCTCCGTATTCTGCCGTAGGCCTACATATGCGTGCACGGTCGCCGGCAACTGAGCAGTCACTGGCGGAGCGAGAATGTCCTTGCTAAGCAAACCCTGTATTATGCTGTAGTGTAGAGGTACAGTAATTCGTTTTTATGTTATTTATTCCGTGTAAGTTACTGATAACCTATGTTTATGTTTTGACTGTAGTAGTGCATACAATCACTTACTAAGGTCGGCGATTTGACGTCCATATATACGCCGCGTTCTTTCTTATACGTTGTAAATGCAGTATGGCGTTTTTCGGTAGTACGTTTTCCCGCATATGACGTCCAAATTTTTCAGTCTCTTGAAAAACTTACTAACGAGATTCCACTGTATTAAATTCAGTCACATTGAATTCTCGACAGGCAGCTATATCAGTGCGAGGCTATTATTACCATATTCTTCTGGGTATTTTATCACTTTGAGTTCAAGCCCAGTCGTATAACTTCCATGTTTTTATGTTACAAACGGGCTTTAAATACAGTGCAAGAAAGGAAAGCACCGCTGCCAAAACGAACAAAAATATCACAGGCAAGATGTGTGATGTCATTGATTTGATCATCTTTATGACTGCTTCAGATTTTAACCCTTACCCATCGATTTAAAATTCTCTTGGCTCTCCCTACAGCTCGTATTTAGTGATGCCTTGTTTTTTTTACATAACATACGACAAAACAGCCCGACAACCAAAGGTACTCCTTGCACCCCGTCAACATCCACGCATACCAACCACCGTTTATTTTCCGTGGGCCCTCCCCATCCAGTTACCACGGGCTTCTGGAGTACGTTTGGCTCAACCTCAAAGACATCACCGACCTACGGTCGTGCAAGTATACTTGCGCATTGCAATACGTACTACAAATGCTATGTGTACATATACTGCAGTGGGAAATTGAGAGAGACTGCTTACCCACACGCTCTTGTTAGAGGGAGAAACACAATGAAATGCTGTCCCCCACCCAGGCGCCTCGTAACTTGTGGTACCAAAGAGACAACCACAGGGCTGTGAGCTATTCTAGTCAATGGATTTGCTTTAAATTCTAAAGATATGCTAAATAAACTGTTCTTATTACTTTAGCAAAGGTACTCCTTCCACCCCGTCAACATCGACGCGTACCAACCACCGTTTATTTTCCGTGGGCCCTCCCCATCCAGTTACCACAGGCTTCTGGAGTACCTTTGGCTCAACCTCAAAGACGTCACCGACCTACGGTCGTGCAAGTATACTTGCACATTGCAATACGTACCCATGGCCAGTAGGCAGTAAAGTTCGGTCTTCGAGAGTTAAAAGCTTAGCGTAGGAATCCCAAAAGATCATATATATATTCCATTATGACATTCCACATCACATACGAGTGTAAGGTATTAGCGCCAATTAAAAATTGTTGGTAAATCTAAGACACTTAAACGCCAATTGAATATTGAAGCTTGAAATTTTGTACACCAAACGCAAATGAAAAATAATTCAGGCAGTAGAGGGTTAATTTCTGAAATTTTACATACTGTATGTGTCCACAATCTTCTACTTAGTCATAATTTGTCAGGGCAGAGACGACAGACGAGCTGTAGAGGACTCGCCCGACTGACGAGGGGTAAGGGTTAATTCGAGATATGGAAGGATTTGCTTTTCTGTAATTTCAGATTTTAAAATGGGGTGCAAGATATACGCGATGATGAGTTATATGGGAGCAAATACGGTATACATATTGTATTCTTATTATTAATAGAGATGTCTGCCAAATCTAAACACATCATTTACTCCACATCACCTGCTCTGCTCAACATTGTCTCCTCCCTATAGAGTTACCAAAAGATGCAATATTCGCTTCACATATATGGGATGGTCCACTACACTAGCGGTGGTCTGGGTAGGGTGTACCAAGAACTCGCTGATGAGCCTGAGTTGGTTCACCTAAACGAAACCCTGCTAAAGACATTGATTACAACTAGAAGACTTGCTGGATTTAAATCACTGGGCTGTGAAGGCCAATACGCCATCTTTTAGAAGTGTCTTATCTTTAAAACTTACATTCCGGATTGTTGTTTAATGACCGCATTGCACAGGTCCATACCATCCACAAAGGTCGACATTGAAAGGTTAATTTTGAACTACAGTGGAATCCCTTTAGTACGTTCCTCAGTTACACGTTTTCCCGCTAATCATGTCGAATTATAAAAGTCCCGGTCGCAAAGCACTAAATTGTACGTAAAATATTGCTTTAACACGTTTTCGCGCTCCCGCTTACTACGTTTGAATTTTGACGTTCTTCCGTTCAATATTTTGGCCAGCACATGCGTATTTGTCAGTCCAGTTGGACTTCGGCCAAGGTTAAGTGATTGCGTAAGCTTGGCGCGGTAGCGGTCAAGAGCTCAGCTCAGTTTAGCAGCGAGTGTGCTTCCTGTAGTGTCATCTTTTCTTTCAGTGATGATAGCTTGCCGTAGAGTGTTATAGTGTTCTTGGCTATTTTTATCTGGGCCTTATTTACGTGTTTGCTACAATGGAGAAGGAGAAAGTGAGGCAAATAACAAACTACAAATCCTTCAAGTAGTGGATCAGAATCCAAATGCCGTATTTGCTCGCATTTAACTCACACTTTTCTGACCGAAAATAAGTGTGAAAATCTTTGGTGCGAGATACGAGGGCTATTCCAAAACTAAGGTCCGTTTATTATTTTAAAATTAGCCGAACATTTTATTTTGAAACCACATTTATTTTTAGGTTTTACATACCTTCCTCTAATTTTCTACATAGTTGCCTCGTTATTTAGGCACTTGTCATACCTTAAAACTAAGCTCTCAAATCCCTCTGCATAAAAGTTTGCTGCCTGTTCTGACAACCAAGAATTCACACTTGAGGAAAATCCATTGATAGAGTGGTTATCATGAATCTTCGGTCCTAGTGAATTTTCGTATCAAATGCAGTCACCAAGTCATCTGTGATCACAGACCTGAGCGTTCTTCGTCATTAACATTTTCACGGCCACTTTTGAACTCTCGTACCCATTTTCTCACTTTACCTCCCGTCATTGCGTTATCACCATACACCTCACAAAGCTGACGAGAATGTCTGCAGCCGACTTGTTTCTTGCGCTCAAAAAACTTATCACAGATCGTACCTCACACGCGGTGGGTGAATCAATAATCTTGAACATTGTAAAGATGCACAGTTCAGCGTACAGGTTAGCTACACAGCTACAAAGGACGCCTGCTTGTTCACAAAGGATGCCGCGAGGTAGTGCGGACGCTTGTTGCAGCGTGCGCACTAACTACGGGCTTAAATAAAAAACGGACCTTTGTTTTGGAATAGCCCTCGTATATGTGGGGATTTGTGAGGGAAATACCTTATTCCCGAAAAACCTAAAATTTGCATCATTGAAACAAGACTGGAATTGTCAACTGCCGTAGCTGCTGCCAATCTGCGAGCTACTCTCGCATATATCATCCCATACTGCATCATCCTGACCAGTCTTCAAGAAGCTCTTAATAACGTCTGTAACACCATAACCCATTCCATATTTATTTATCAGTGCCTTTCACTATTTTTACAGTACACTGAAGGGAGTCTCTAGAAAGACCAAAGCCCCACTTCACATTCGGAATGCGTCAGAGACCCCAATATCCAACCGTTCAAGAGTTCAACTGACTGCCTTCTTTATTTTGTCTTCTGTCGTCAGCTTATCGTGGCTAACAATACCAGATCTCGACGTGTTCTTACCTAACATTTACTTATTTAGCGTGTAGAGCACCAACAAAACAGCCGACGATCACACTCCGTATTGCTGTTTTACTGCGTCGCCACGTTTGAAAACATCTTACGTGTTTGGTTGTTGGTTTCTATCGTATCTTTCTGTTGAAGCCAGTAGTGAATATCAAATTCATCACAATGAATTCTCGACCGGCAGCTCTATTACCATCGTCATCTGTGTATTTGATCACTTTGAGTTTAAATCCAGCCGTATAACTTCCGCGTTTTTACATAACTAAAAGATCGATTTCGACAAGAAAACAATCGCTCTTAACTGAGAAACAAAAATGGAACGTGAAGACATATGGGTAGGCCTACTTGTGGACAATGCAACAGACGGACAGCAAATACGGTGAAAGAAAGGAAAGCACCGCCGCAAATACGAACAATAACATCTCTGGTAAGACGTGTTTTAAAATTACTACGATCATCTTTATGACGGCGTCAGAAATTAATGTGAGATATGTGCGAGCAAATACGGTACGAAGCGTGTGGATGTAGCGCGGAAGATAAACATTCCTCCGTCAACAATTGTTAGCTAGCGTAAACTGCTTATGACTGCTTTTGAAGAAGGGAAAAGTGCTCAGTTTCCAGAATTAGAAGAAGCTGTTCTAAAGTGGTTTGTGCAAGTGCGAGCTTCTAATGTGCCGGTTGGCGGTACTGTGGTTCGAGCTCAGGCAACACTTATTGCACGGAAGATTGATTTTTACTTTGTTATTTATTCCCCCTGTTAGTTATTGACAAACCTATGTTTATTTTGTGACTAGTAGCGCATTAACTAATTCTTAAGGTGGGCAATTTCACGTGCACATATATGACTCGCTTTTTTGAATATTATTTTTACACGTTGTAAATACAGTATAACGTTTTCACGCTTTTGACGTCCAATTATTTCAAGTCCCTTCAAAAACTTACTAACGAAGTTCCACTGTAGTTTATTTTTCATCATACCTAGTGATTACCTTTAAATGCTACAAAATTCAGTTTTGATATGCCAATTGCTCGTATCTTTAGATTGATATTAAACACCCTGTATTAATTATGTTTGTTTCAGGTACGTTGCGCTGTTGGGTACCACCTTGCTCAACTACGCTCTGGCTATCACCGCCGTCACTCTCCTCTTCGTGTACTTCACAAAGGTAAAATTGCAAGCAATGATCTATTGTATATGGTTTGGGGTAGGGGTAACTGAGGAAAGTTGAAATCTCACTCAAAGTACAGTAAGGGCCGTTTTCACCAATTCTTAACTAACGATTAGTTAATTCATATTTAACTTCAATACGAGAGTTAATGCATGATTATCGTTGATGCATTTCTCGAAGTGATTTGGATTCCTAATTACTTAAATGCACTTTACGACTCTCGCGCATGCGAAGACTCGGTGTCACCTTGGACAAGCATGGTGGACAGATCAAGAAGCGTGTAGCACTGATCGTTGTTTGTGATGCTTCCTTGAGATTATCTGGAACATAATTATTGACCTTTCGCACTCCTGTGTCGAGTGGGGTTCGACATTAAAACATTTCACCTCCGCTCCGATGTCGAGTCCCACACGACATGACGATAGCTTGTACTTACAGGGCTCGTATGACTTCTGTGCTCTATTCCAGTACTGTGCAGCCTTCTAGTGGTTCCCAAGAGAACACCTTCCCCTACTTATATAGTTTGCGGGAATTGTAATGAATTTTTAACCGTTGTTATTCTTGAATGTTTATGACAGTCTAATCGATTATAGGTGGTTTCGATGGCGTAGTTGGTAGCGTGCTGAGCTTCTATGCCCAAGATCGCGGGTTCAAACCCGGCCGAAGTCGTCGGATTTTTTAAGAGCGTTAAAAATCCCTCAGTATGCCTTCCTTTGGAGGGGAAGTAATGCCGGCGGTCCCATGTCATAGATTTATGGCATGTTAAAGAACCTTCCACTAATTACACCTGTGTGAAGCTGAATTAAGTTAGGTTAAACATTTGAGAAATGCTCTTAGGTTCCGACGTTCGTCGCCGGAAGCCGACTGCAGTGGCGTCTGGTAACCAGGTTCAGAACTAGTAGTCGCTGACGGTGCCGTTTGGTGGCAAAAGTAGGAACCACTTGAAAAAAATTAAATGTCTACAGTCCTTACTTGAATTGAAAACAGATAACACACACTATTACAGTCATTACAATTAACACCGGTTATCAGACAAATTCTACACACACCCAAAGTACACGGGGCTACATGACCGCGTTGTCGCAGCCTCTCAACTGAGGAACCAACCAACCTAACTGATTATATAGATTGAATGTAAACATAGCGTCTCCTTGTGATTTGCTTACGGAACTGGATGTTTTAGAGTAGTAGTGGACAGAGATATAGAGAATGATGAACCAACAACTGACTTGGAAATATATTTCATAGAACATAATTATATTTTGTTTTGCAGTGTCACTTCCTATTGCTGTTCATAGTGCAGTAATTAATTGGGAGTGGAGCAGGAAGCATACGATACAGGTAAAGGAGTTCGAAAGGTTTAGGATGGGAAATAAAGAAGACCTTATTTGTGGCAAAAGCTTAAAATGTTATGAGCAAAGTATTGAGGAGAACTGGCAGTTTGTATACATAGCTTAATAGGACGCACTCTCTCTGTTGTCTTCGTAGCGTTAGCGGTTGCCGTGCAGACTCTGAATTTATTATGCACAGGTGGGAGGAGTTCGAATCCCACTTCGGATATGCTTTTTTTTTTTTTTTTTTTTTTTTTTTTTAATTTCTGTATTCTTCTTACTTGGTATTAATACTTAGTAATATGTAAGATCTTTATAATTTCATTGTCATAAACATTTTATATTCATATGGATGAGAGTTTGTGTGAAACTCGGAAACAAACTGCCATTGTGAGATACATGAGGTATAGTTCAGCTGTTTCCCTCCACTTTAATGATGCTTTAGAGAGTTGAGTGCCCAGATTTGGCATTTCTACAAAAAGGAATCTGTTGAGACTTCGAATTTAGATTTAGGTATTAGGAAGTCATTTTTGAAGGCCTTTGTCTGGACCGTGGCACTCTATGGAAGTGAAACTTGGACTAATGGTGCAGCAGGAAAGAGGAGAATTGAAGCATTAAGAAGAGATAGGTTGGTAGGACACAAACTAAGACACCCAGGAATATCAAGCTTAGTTATGGAAGGAAGGGTTGAGGACAAGAACTGTACGGGTAGACCAAGGTTAGAATATGTTAAACCTATTGCCTCGGATGTAGGGTGTGGTAGCTATGTAGAGATGAAATGATTAGCTCAGGACAGGGAGGCATGGAGGGCTGCATCAAACCAGTCAAAAGACTGAAGACTCAAACAAAAACAATATGTATGATCTTTATAATTTCATTGTCATAAACATTTTATATTCATATGGATGAAAGTTTGCGTGAAACTCGGAAACAAACCGCCATTGTGAGATGCATCAGTTGGGACACTCGAATTTCTTGAATGAAATGGTGCTGAATTCTTGATTAAAAAGAGAAAAAATTATTGAGTAACGAGGGAAAATTCTTGGGTAGGTAATTAAAATTCTTGAGTAGAAAACAAAAATTCTAGGGTAGAAAAGACAAATTCTTAGATAATATAGATCTTAGGGAAATAGAAATGCAGTCAGTACTTTCAAATATTTATATTGTAACTTCAAAATTATTGGTACAAAAGACAGAAATCGCAAACAAGAAAGTTATTTACAAACTTTACCTCCCTTCTTCATTTCATGTTTTACATTCATAATTGTAGGATGACAGCAATTCCAAATTTGTCATTGTTAGATTAGTTCTGAAATCCGTCAACACAAGAAAATTTTGAAAAGAATCTTTCACAATTTACATTTGACACTGGAACCCACAGTGCCCTTAATGAACCATCAACAAAGGGTTGATGATCCTCTCGCATTGCCTGAAGAGCTTCTTCCACCACTATTTCTGCATTCTTCTTCAGAATATCCTGAAGATCCCTATATGCGAGCACTCCTTCATCAACGGGAATAACCTTCAGTGACGGTATTTTGCTGAATAGGGCCTTCAGTTTGTCTCCTGCTGTAGACTGCGACAAGACATTCTGCCTGTAGAAGAGCTCAGACACTGGCTCCAAAAATGTACGGGCTGGGTCCCCCAACATCAGGTTGTCCAACTTCGTATGCATATGGCCTGACGTCTTCTTTATTTCCTCCATCGCTCTGCCCCTAAGATTACCTTTCAGGGCATCCAGCTCTTCCTGGACCTTGTTGCTGATCATTCCTGCAGCAACCACTTGTAAACGCTTCTTCAAATTCTGAAGTTTGGGATACACTTCTGCAGCAATTGGTTTGGAATTCGTCTCCAGTCTGAGCAATAGAGGTTTCATCACGGATGCTACAGATTTAACGAAAAGAGCTTGCCCATATAGCACTTTTAACTCCGATTCTGTTATATTCTGCAGATGCGAAGATGCAGCGGTGAATGATTCTTTTTCATCATTGGTTTGGAAAAACTCGAAAAGAATGGTCCAGTTATCTGCCAGCCACTCAACTGCTTCCAGCCAGGAATTCCACCTTGTGGCAACAGGAATTGGAAACATCCCAGCCCCCGATTCTTTCTCCTGCAGGAACTGTCGGAAGGCGTGTCGTTTCTTTCTGGCATGTAGAAATGTTTGCTTAACGGAAACAACTAATTTGTTCAGGGACGACAGACATTCTTTCACCACAACACCAACCAGATTGACCTTAGGTGCCCAGCATTGAATGTGAAGAGTCTTCTGGCAAGAGGAGTGACAACCCACTAAAACACGAGGTCATGTATTTGGCAGAGTCAGTTACTAAGGCCACAACTTGGTCATAGTTCACTTTCGTGTTGCGCACTGCATCTGTAATCGTTCGAATTCATGTCCGTCCATTCACTGCCTCCAACGAAGTGACTGCCACCACATACTGGTCCTGTGATGCGGAAGGCTCCACTGTAGACAGCAGAACAACGAAAATTGCCCTGCCCAGCTTGTCGGTTGTTTCATCACACATGACAGCAACTTGTTAGTTATGTACGGCCATAACAACCTTTTCCTTCCTCGATTTTGCCAAGAGAGGCAAATAATCCCTACGAAGAACATTCCTTCCTGGAAGGTCTCCACCGCCTACAACGTTCTTCTTCACCCATTCCTTGAAAGCTGGGTGATCTGCCTTTTCCAAGGGAATGTTAACTCTACGGTCGAAGAGACAAAATCCAGTTTGGCAGCCTAATAAAGTCAGAAAAAATCAAATAATTAGTTTGTGCAATTAAATTATCAACAATTCATGCATCACAACCAACCACCACAGATACATAACATAAAATATTGAATGCATCCCTCCACAGAGGGGCTTGGCTGTGGGAAGGGCATCTGCCTGTGAAACAAGAGCCTAATCCACTTGTGCGTCACAGTTCGCACTCGCGACCCTACAGGTGTGGGAAAAGCGGAAGGAAAAGAAGTAGAAGAAGAAGAACATCATACAGAACTAAAAATACTGTATTTAGAACTTCCGCTTGCGATTGGAGTCAATTTGAAAAAAAAAAGAAAGCATCATATTCCGCACTACGAATTTGCGTGTTCTAATTGCGTCCGTGCGCATGTGCGAACCGAAATGTTAACGAAAACACGAAAAGTTAATGGAATGTTTCATTCTCAATAGTTAAAGATATTTTGTTTATCAACATGCTCGAAAAGTTAATGAACACGCTATTTTGTTTATTAACAGTCAAAGATGTTCCTAAACATTGTTTGTTAACAGTGTTTATTAACAAAGTTGACGAAAACATCTTGGTGTGGAAGTACCTTAACAGATCACGGTTATTCCGTCACCCGCAACAAAATAAAAGTATTCACAAGAATATAACAATTGAATGTTACGTACCTTTGCTCCTTTTGAACATTCAGCTGCTTCGAACATTGTTATCTGCCGCTTGCGTGTCTTTGCTGCTTCCACGTGGTGGCGGCTAGAAATGTGCTTTTTTACGGCATCAGAAGTTTCCCAAGGTATTCTTTTATTGCAAAAGCTACAGAGCGTTACTTCTCCAGACCTCTTCGTTCCGTCCTGCGAGAACTGTTTTATTCGTTCATCTAAGCACACTTTCGGTGGCATGGTGAACTATCCTGATAAATTTTCGTGCGACGAAGACCTCGACAAATGGTCTAGAACTTTCGACTTGGGAAGTGTTTTTGCAACATTCTAAAAGCTGACTGGTTACAGTGTAGTAGGACAGCAGTGCGAGAGCCGAGTTCAAGGTTACGCAGTGTTGCATGTTACGCGGCATCATTTCGTGATTTACAGCGTGACCGTTGTCTCTTGTTTCTCGAACCCACTCCAGAACTTTTATGTCCACATTTTCGTACTTTCCTTTTTACACACCGCGGAAGGGCTTACAAGTTTTCTTTGTTCCCAATAATTTATCCTTCTGGTTACGCCAATAACGAATCATACATGGCTGCACTTCATATTTACGACTCAACGCTTTCACTCCATTTTCTGCGGCATATTCTAGCACTTTGAACTTGAAGGATGCCGTAAAACTTATTCTTTTCTAATTTTCAGTCGTTGTGTACTGCACGCTTCTTACATACCGCCGTGCGGTACGCGAGGCACGGACTCGTAAGCAAGGCGGTAGGGGGAGAGAGTAGCCTTTTTTGTCGAGGTCAACAGGTGTTTCAGGCAGAAGCGCGGGTTTTACAGTTTTGTGAGTTGCGTGATACGGTAGCATGGCATCCAGCTAAAATGTATTCTATCAGGGTGTCTACCGGTAACGAATGCAACGAAAGTAACGAAAAAGTAACGAAATTTACAAATGGGTAACGAAAGTAACGAAAAAGTAACGAATTTTACAAACGGGTAACGAAAATTTTCTGAAGGTGGGTTGAATCATTTAAGCTCGCGCCTCTAGGCTCAGAGATTGCGATGGAGCGAGTTTCACGCAAGCGCCGCCGTCCCTATTGCATAGTACTAAGCTATATTTCCCCGTGCCCGACCTCAAGGAAATGCATACTGAGGATACCTTGAGTGGTATACATCGGTTCAACGTATATTTTCGGCATCAAGAAGACTTAAGTTTCGTGTGAAATATTTTTCTGTGTTACTGTATTAGGAAACCTGACTTTTCGCGAGACCTTTAATCGCGAATGCTTCCGAAGCTAAAAGGAAATCTCTCAATTCTGTTATTTGGAAATTATGTCAAATTGAAGTCCAGAAATAACGCGAAACAGTGTAATGTCGCAATCTTGCGAAATGTTACCTATTCGAAAAAAAATTACGAAAAATCTTTGAAATACATATAACTTATTTAAAAAATATGTCTAGTAAATTTGCGACATCCAGTATGGTTAATTCGAAATTCCGTTATAAGTCTATTTTTCCTTCGAACTTTCCTTCCATCGGATATATAATCTAACCGATTATTTCGATAACTTGTAGATAATTCGTGGTTCTCAGTCGAAATAAAACTTGCCCTCTTGTCGTATTATTCGTGCAATCCTCTCAGAATAATTCGTAATGTTCGATACCGTACCTACTTCGAACGTTCATTCTCCAAAATCGTATCCACAAGACGGCCGGGTGACCGCACGACTTGTCTACGGAAATCTCGTCAAACGGACCGAGATAGACGTCAGTTGCGTAAAATCATAAAACCCATCCCCTATCGTGAACTTGTGACCACGAGGACTGCGGGAATCCTGTCGAAGGTGATAGGACACCTATCACGGGGCACCCGTCACGAAACCTACTTGCCACTTTTCCCATGACCGTATACTTGCATGCGTGCAGGGAGCGAGAAGTGCATCAACCCACTTAAAAATGACAGCCTACGTAGCATCGAAATACTAAATCCTCCTCGTGATCCACCCTGAACTGATGAACTCCCAACCACAGCCTAGGGAATCACGGCGCCGACCGATCAACATGTTCATAACTACTCGTAAATTTTAACCATGCCCAACCTTGAGCTTGCCTCCGCCATTCTGTCAGGACAGATAGACAGGCAGACAATCGTTGAACGGCCGGGTGCGGCGACGATTTCATAATATCTCGAGGACAACGTAAAACGGCCGAGAGCGGCAGCGATTGCGATACATCGCGATATTTCTCTGCATTGAATGACGAGGACAATCTCCCACAAGTCCAACCCCTCCTCCACGTGGTGGGAGACGGGCAACGGCATGAAGTAGGGGATTGCCTGTAGGGGTGAAGTACAGTGGGGACTTTGTGTGCCCCGGGACCGCTACGGTAGCTGTGAAGGCTCTATGGGAACCCTGAAAAGTGACGGCTGACGGGGCTCTGGTGAAGCTACGATAGGCCTAGCAAGCCAGTAGTGGATATCATATTTGCTTTCAAACCAGGAACAGGCCTCTGAAAGGAAGGATGCAAACGACGACGACCCGGATATGCTAATGGACTACGAGTTGGGACATTAAACATACAGACACTGACAGGAAAAGTGGAGGAGATTGTAGATGTGATGGAGAGAAGAAAACTGGATGTACTGGGCTTGGCAGAAACAAGATGGAAAGGAGAAGGTCGTAGAGAACTGAGGAAAGGGTACCGGTTGTACTGGAGTGGGAACAGTGAAGGAAGGAGCAGCGGAGTAGGAGTAGTTGTGAGAGATGGAATGAAGGAAGAGGTAAAGGGAATAAGTGACAGGATCATGAAGATCAGAGTAACTGTAAAGGGAAGAAGCCTGGAGATAGCCCAGGTATATGCCCCTCAAGTTGGATGTACAGCTCAAGAGAAGGAAGACTTTGAGGAGGAACTACAACAGCAGTTGAATGGGCAGAGCATCATTGTCATGGGAGATTTGAATGCACATGTAGGAAGTGAAAGGCAAGGATATGAAAATGTATTGGGAGCAGAAGGATGGGGTAGCAGGAATGAAGAAGGGAGAAAGTTGCTGGATTTTTGCAAGAGAAACGGTTTAGTGGTAGGCAACTCCTGGTTCCGGAAGAAAGAAAGCCACAAGGTAACGTGGTACAGCAGTGATTAAACAAAGAAATCTTTGGTAGATTACATGCTGTACGACTGGGAAATGAAGAGAAGTGTCAGAGATATAAAGGTAATACCATCACAGGCCTTAGATAGCGACCACAGAATACTTGTAATGAACCTGGGAGTTGTTAAGGATAGCAAGAGGACAGAGTACCAGGAAAGGAGAATCAAAGTATGGAAACTCAAGGAAAAGGAAGTCGAGGAAGAATTCCAGAACATAATAAGGGAAAGGATGCCAACAGACAATCCTAAAACAGAGGAAGAGGAATGGAAGCAATTCAAAAAAACAATGGAAGCTGCAGTGGCAGTATGTGGAAGAACAAGCAACAGAAAGCGGTGTAAAGAGACACCATGGTGGAATGAGAGAGTAAAAGAAGCTGTGGGAAGGAAGAACAAAGCTTTCAGAGTGTGATTCCAGGAAAGAACTGATCTGGCAAGGGAAGATTATAAGATAAAGAAGAAAGAAGCAAACAAGATTGTCGCAGAGGAGAGGAAGAAGTGGATGGTAAAGTGGACAGAGATGATGGAGGAAGACAGCAGAGGAAATAAGAAAGTACTTTATGGGATGGTCAAAAGTAAGAGAAGAGGTCTGCGAGAGGATGTGGTAATGATGGACAAAAACGGAAATGAGGTACACAACAATGAGGCACTCAAGACAGTGTGGAAAGAGTACTTTGAGGATTTGCTGAATCCAAATGGTCATAGGGAGGAAGAAAATGTATCAGAAGATGGAGAAGACAACACCGGAATGGAAAAAGACCTGACTTGGAGAGAACTGGAAATGGCTATAGACAAGATGAAAGGAGGAAGGGCACCAGGTGTGGATGAAGTGAGTGTTGAAATGGTGAAGGCAGCAGGGGAGGTTGGGAAACAGTGGCTGTACCGTGTGATGAGGGTGATATGGAAGGAGAAAAAGACCCCAGAAGATTGGAAGAAAGGATTAATTGTCCCAATATTTAAGAAGGGAAGCAAAAAGGAGTGCAGAAATTACAGGGGAGTCACACTCATACCACACTGTGCCAAGATATATGAAAAGATATTAGAAAGTAGAATACGAGCCAAAGTGGAGAGAAAGGAGCAGTATGGATTCAGACCTGGGAGATCAACAGTGGATCTCATATTTTCAGTGAGACAGCTCCAGGAACACCACTACGAATTTGGAGAGGATCTGCTGATGGCCTTCCTGGACATCGAAAAGGCCTATGATAGTGTGTGTAGGGAGAAGGTTTGGAAAGCAATGGAAAACATGGGAGTGGAAAAAGAGACTGTAGGCAGAGTGAAGGAGATGTATTGTGGAAGTGTGAGTTGTGTGAAAGTTGGAGGGGAAAGAACAGACTGGTTCAGACAAATGAGTGGCCTGAAACAGGGTAGTGCGCTGTCACCCCTTCTCTTTATTGTGGTTATGGACGAGGTAATGACACGGATAGAAGGAAAGATAGGAGAAGATAAGATGAAAGCAATGGTGTTCGCAGATGATCTCATGGTCTGGGGAAACAAGGAGGAGGAAATTCAGGAGCAACTGAAGGCTTGGGAAGAAACAGTGGCAGAGTACGGATGGAAGTTCAACATCAGTAAATGTGAGATCCTGTTAACGACCAGGAAAAAGGACAGACCAATGAGTGGGATAACACTTGGAGGTGGACAGCTGAAGAAGGTGGAAAGACTCAAGTACTTGGGAAGTATAGTGGAGGAAAATGGGAGAAATGACAAAGAGATTACGGAACGTGGCAGACAGGCAGAAGCATTTCTGAGAAGCATTAGGAGCTTAGTGTGGAATAAAGATGTCCCACAAAAAAGCAAGGAAGTGTTATACAGAAGCTACTATATCCCGATACTGACCTATGCTTCAGAAACGTGGACAATGAAGAAAAGAGACATAAGCAGAATACAGGCAGGTGAAATGAAGTTCCTGCGAAGTAGGATCGGAGTAACAAGAAGAGACAGGGTGAGGAATGAAAAGGTCAGGGAAATGGTGAAAGAGGAGCCCCTGCAAGGTAGGATTGAGACATCAAGACTGAGGTGGTATGGACACTTAAGAGAATGGATGAGAAGAAGATTCCCAAGAGGATACATGAGATGCAGATGCAGAAGAAACGACCAAGGGGAAGACAAGAGATGGATGGCTGAACGGAGTGGAGGAATGTGTCAAGAAGAGAGGCGAGGACTGGACCAGAGTGACAGCGGAGAGGTGGTGGGAAGAAAGAACTAAGTGGCGAGGCTTATGTTCCAAACAGACCCAGCCTGGGGCTGGAAACTGTACAAGATGATGATGATGATGAATGACGAGGACAACTGTATTCTTGTCAAACGGACAGCAAGTGACTCCGATTGCGTAATAATGCTATATTTTCTTGTGTCCGACCTCAAGGACAATGGAAATCTCGTCGAATGACTAAAAGTGACACTGATTATATAAATCGCGATTTTTCTCCGTGTTCTATAGTGAAAACTACGGGAAGCTCATCAAACTACTGAGACCAGCGCCGATATTTCTCCGTATTTGACTGCGAAGACAGAATTCGGTGACGATCGCGTAACATTGCATACATTTCTTCGCGACCTACCGCTGGGACGAAGGAAATCTCGCCAAATGGTCAAGAGCAGAGCAACCTCTTGGTACCATAATTATAACAACATATTGTGCACAAGACGACATATTTTGCTGAAACAACTCATTGCCTAGTATATATTTATTATTTTTAAAATTTTTATGACATCATGTGAATTTCATTTAAAGCGGCTTCGGTGGCGTAGTTGGTAGCATGCTGAACTTCTGTGTCCAAGATAGCGGGTTCAAACCCGGCCGAAGTATTCGGATTTTTTTAAAAGCGTTAAAAATCCTTCAGTATGCCTTCCTTCGGAGGGGAAGTAACGCTGGCGGTCCCATGTCATAGATTGATGGCATGTAAAAGATTCTTCCACAGACTAAACTTGTGTGAAGCTAAATTGTTAGGTTAGATTTCGTCGGAACTCTCTATCAAAGTTCCAACGTTCACCACTAGGTATCATTGATATCTGGTAGCAACTTGAAATTGAACGGAACTTGTAGCTCACCCTAAGGGTGTCCGCTGGAAGCAGCTACAGATTCAGGCGAGCTGAACATGTCCTCGGACACTCCCGGCACTAAAAGCCATACGATAAATAAAAAACCTCTTTAAAAACAGTTCATTGTTTTTCTTCACCGTGTGATGAGCGCCTATGCTTGCAGACCGCAGACGTATCTTGAATTCAAAGGTAACTAAAATCAACTAAAAGGTAGCTAAAAAGTAACTAATTTTTACTTCATCCTTACAGTAGACACCCTGACTATAGATTTTGGTTATTAAGAAATGATTGTGTACCTTCTTGTGTTTTATTTAGTGATATGTAGTAGAGTATTTATTTATTTATCGTATGGCTTTTAGTGCAGGGAGTGTCCGAGGACATGTTCGGCTCGCCTGAGTCTGTAGCTGCTTCCAGCGGATACCCTAAAGGGTGAGCTACAAGTTCCGTTCAATTTCAAGTAGTTCCAACTTTCGCCATCGGATAGTCCCAAATGAAGTGGTATACAGAGAACTGGAGCCCATCACTGATACTATTCGGAAGAAACGGCTTTCTTTCTTTGGTCACATCATGAGGACACCAGAAACCAGGTTATCTAGAAAAATTGTAGTGAAACTTTGGAATATGAAACAACAAGTAGGATGGATTAAGGAAATTAGAGAAGATATGAAAGAATTGGAAATAACCTTGGATGACTTGCAAAACAAAACAACAAAAAAACGGAGAGATATAAAAATCAGATTTCAGGCTAAAATAGACAAACGTAATACAGTAAGAAGGGTATTTACAGATGAGGAACGCCTGAGAAGATCAGAGCGAATGAAGAGCTACTGGGCGACTCGGAAAGGAAACTTACTGAAGAAGAGGACCAAGAAATGATTGACTGAAGTGGTCCAATGAGGCCGTAAAAGCAGAAGAAGAAGAAGAAGAGTATAAAAGTGACAAAAATAAAAATAAAAGTTTTTTTTTATTTTAAATTTCCATTCAAAAATGAGGGGGCGGGTATTCGGGTATATACGGTAATTAAAATGTATTAACATAATAATTGAACGTTTTACAAGAGGTAAATTGCCAGCCTCCGTGGCTTAGGCGGCAGCACGCCGGCCTCTCACCGCTGGGTCCGTGGTTCAAATCCCGGTCACTCCATGTGAGATCTGTGCTGGACAAAACGGAGGCAGACAGGTTTTTCTCCGGGTACTCCAGTTTTCCCTGTCAAAATTTCATTCCAGCAACACTCTCCACTATCATTTCATTTCATCTGTCATTCATTTAATCATTGTCCCAAAGGAGTGCGTCAGGCCTCGGCAGCCGGCACAGTTCATATCCTCGCCGCTAGATGGGGGCTTCATTCATTCCATTCCTGACCCAGTCGGAGACTGGAGGCAGGCTGTGGATTTTCATTTCACAAGAGGTAAATTAGGTGTAATATGCCGCACATACGACTGATGTTACGCATCCACCCATTGAAAAGGTTGTAATAAAAGTCTGATAACGGTTTAATGCATTATTTCTCTAGTTGCAATAAATTTCGCGAGTAAACCTAAAAATTCGTACATGGAGCCGAAATGCCAAAATTTCGCGAGTAGATAGTGTTCCAAATTACAGTAATTACAGTAAAACTTCACTTATACGATTTTCAAGGGACCAAATGAAAAAAAACGTATAAGCGTGAAAAACGCGTAAATGAAAGTCGCTAAATAAAAACTGCAAAATATATGTGACATTATGGGTTATACAGGGACTTGGTGTTATATGCGCCGGTCCCCCGTCAAGCACTTGGCCGTAATGCGCTTCTTGGCGACACAAATTTCCCTCCTTTGCAGTGTGCTTTAGCAGTGTGGGGTTCAGTTTAGTCAATTGTTCACGTCTTTAGTGCCCAGTGTGATGTTCCAATGCGATTTTCATTACGTGAATGTGTGTAAATACCTTCATAAAGTACAGAAAATCATTCGCGAAAATGAGCTTAAAGACTATATTACAGTTGAAATACAGTCAATCGGTGGTGAGGAACTTCAGAACGTAAATGACAATTTCATAAAGAGGTGCCAGCGATGTGTAGCAGTGAATGGCGAACATTTTCAGCACCAGCTGTGAACTACAGTATAGGCTATATATAGGCCGCGCGAGCTCCGCAATACGGCAAAGTGCCTGGCGGGAGACAGGCCCGCAGCGCGGGCGAGCGGCGAGCGATGGCCCCCGTTCAGAAGTGAACAACAGCAATCGTAATGCACTTCCTCTTCCTTTCACCCATGTTCACTGCTATCAAGGTTAACCACAACTGAAGCACCGAACAAGGCAGAACAATGACTGCAGCAAGTGATGTTGTATTTCGCAACACACGCAACTTCAAGGTCGCTCTCGCCACAACATAGCGCCGCGCGAGGGATGGTTTCCGAGAAACGTACAGTGCGTGTCATAAGTTTCTGGCTCCAATATTTTTAGAGATTTTAGGTAGGGAAACCGTTGTAAACGTATAAACGACGCATTTTTCTCTCGGGGACGTAAGATATGATCGTATAAGCGTGAAAAACGAATAAATGTAAAACGTATATCGGAAATAAATTAACATGGAAAGTATAGGGATTTTGCCGGGACCAAGAAAAAAATCGTATAAGTGTAGAAAACGTATAAGTGTGAATCGTATAAAAGAAGTTTTACTGTACGTTTAAATTCGTAACACATATCCTATATGCCTTTCTCCCATCATATTTAACACTTTTGAAAATTTCGCGAGTCGCGAAATTAGTGTTCCTATGCATGAGGTACAGTTCAGCTGTTTCCCTCCACTTTAACAATGCTTTAGAGAGTTGAGTGGCCAGATTTGGCATTTCTACAAAAAGGAATCTGTTGGCATCGAATACAGATTTAGGTATTAGGAAGTCATTTTTGAAAGCCTTTGTCTGGAGCCTGGTGCTCTATGGAAGTGACACTTGGACTATTGGTAGAGCAGATAAGAGGAGAATTGAAGAGTTTGAAATGTGGTGTTACAAGAGAATGAAGAAGATCAGATGGGTAGATTGGGTTACAAACGAAGAGGTATTAAGACGAGGGGTGAGAGGAGAGATGTTTCTGGCGACTGGTAATGAAGAGAAGAGATAGGTTGGTGGGACATAATATGCTAAGACACCCAGGAATAGCTAGCTTACTTATGGAAGGTAGGGTCAAGGACAAGAACTGTAGGGGTAGACCAAGGTTAGAATATGTTAAACGGATTGCCTCGGATGTAGGGTGTGGTAGCTACGTAGAGATGAAACGATTAGCTCAGGACAGGGAGGATTGGACAGCTGCATCAAACCAGTCAAAAGACTGAAGTCTCAAACAACAACACCATAACATAATTTCTTGTTAGTGGTGAGTTAACGGGGGTTTCTGTTTGATGAAATGCTTGTGCAAATTTAAATAACCTTTAAATGAATTAAGAGGTAATTTACGTTTGTGAAATGGCCCTAAATCCTCGATTTAGTGGACCTCAATTCAATTGACTTCAGATTTAATGGACAGAATTAAACCTAATGATTCTGGAATTAAATCAACCAAGATTTTTTTTTAAATTTTCGCATGTTCACAACAAAATGGAAGTGTTATCTACTGCTTGTGCATCCAAAATTCTTTTTTAAAAACTAAAGTAAATGCTAATTACGGTATAACCTCGTTAATCAGTGGCCGCCATGATACATAGCAATATACATAATCCTACCGCTCTCTGTGGTGCAATGGCTCCTAGTGTGGTGATGTACAGTGTTGGTTTTGCTACTGGTGGAGTGGGGCAGTGAGGTGCAGTGGCTCCTAGTGTAGTGTTATACAGTGTTAAAATTTATATATATAGATAGTATGATCAAGTAGGGAGTGATAGAGGAGTAACACCTCTTTAAAAAACCCTGGTCCAGCTGGCCCGGCTGGTAGTACCTTGTTAGGGTCCCTTGCCAGGGTTACGGTGATGTCCTCAACGGTACCTGCAGTGAAAGAGGTGAACTCTGGCTCAGTGTGGTTGGCGGAAGGGGCAGCCTGTTGCTCAGGTTTAATAGGGCAAACTATTGTCCATAGTTATGATGGGCAGGTTTTGGCCCAACGGCAAAATGAGTGGAGGAGGAGCCAATCACTCTCATGGCTCCCAACGGTCATAGAGGCGGAAGAGGCAACGCCAGACGGACTGGCTGTAAAGGCGCACCTCGGTAGTACTTGAGTATGCGGCAGTTCGTTGCAGTCTCTGTGTTCGGTCCTGCATGTCTCATTCTTTGCGAGTCGCAGGATAAGGCTCAGAGATCATAGTGTGTGGGTCTCGTCCTGGCAAGCTGAGATCCACCCTAAACAAATTCACGCCAGTGGCACTTCTTCCGAACGTCACTTTTCAAAGTCCAACGGCGATGGGGTATGGACGGTGGGGGCAGGTTATGGGTGTAACTGGAAGCCCATAGTGTGGACCTGCACGTTGGCAGCAGATGTGTGATGGTCGTCTTCCGGAGACTCTGTGACTACTCAGGAATTCGGTCCTGCATCTGTGTTTGGGCAGGCCTATTTAGGATCACCGCTGCCCACCCCACATGGGGAAGGCCCTAGAAAAGGTGGGCTAAACATCGGAAGTCACAATCTTGGTCCGGCTGGGCAACCGCACTCAGCAGGTCACCCCTCATGCGGTCGAAACTCAAAAACAGTAAAGAATCACAAATTGATTATTGGATCATGGAACATCAGAACCTTGCTTGATTTGGACAATAACATTAGACCTGAGAGAAGGTCAGCTCTCGTAACCCACGAGTTATCAAGACTCAACGTTGACATTGCTGCTCTCAGTGAAACTAGGCTGTCTTCTGAAGGCAAGATTACTGAATCTGGAACAGGATATACCATCTTCTGGAAAGGAAAGGAGGAGGGTGAATGTCGTATTCATGGTGTGGGCTTCGCTATGAAGACCAAACTGGTAAATTATCACCAACTTACGCCCATTGCAATCAGCGAAAGGCTCATGACTCTCCGCATACCACTCTCAGGAGGTTCCTTTATGACACTCATCTCTGCCTATGCTCCTACCTTAGATTCTGATGATGAAGTAAAGGCTCAGTTCTATAATCAGCTAAGTGAAATCATCTCCAAGGTACCATCTGCAGATAAACTCTTGCTCCTCTGTGACTTCAATGCCAGAGTTGGGAAAGATCACAGGCTATGGAATAATGTGATGGGCAAACAGGGACTTGGAAAATGTAATCCCAATGGACTGTTGCTTCTTGGTCTTTGTGCAGAACACGAACTTTTCATTACCAACACGCAGTTCCGGCTACCTGACCGCTCCAAAACCACGTGGATGCATCCTCGTTCCAAACATTGGCACATTCTTGATTATATCATTACCCGGCATTGTGATATGGAAACTCTTATTACCAGAACAGCAAGGAATATAGGCGATTGTTGGACAGATCATAAACTTCTTATATGTAAGCTCAGGATATCCATCAGACCTAAACCACCTAGGAACATCAAAAATTTGTCAAGAGAGAAGTTTAATACATCCAAACTTCAGGATGAATCCATGTACAAACATTTTGGAAACAGGATCGTCACCCAGTTATCAGAAAACCCAGTAACAAATGATATTCAGCAAGAATGGGCCACATTACAGAAGATTATCACACAGTCAGCTGAGGAAACCATTGGTTTTATAGTGCGGAAAAGACAAGACTGGTTTGATGACAACAATGAGGAAATTCTGTTTCTCATCAATGCCAAAAGGAATGCCTATCTTGCCCATCTTCAAGACCCAACTTCCAACACAAAGAGAGATAAACTACTGGAACTCAAGGGTACCGTATTTACTCGAATACGACCCGCCCCCGAATAAGACCCGCACCCTGATTTTGAAGAACAAAATTTAAAAAAAAACCTCAAAATTATGTACAATCTTAACTAAATAAACAGAATAGCATTTATCCAAAATAGTTTCCAACAGTATTGAAGTCGTCCTAAAATAACACACATCAAACGATTAAAAATACAAATAACAGTACACAAACACTTCATTCATCGTCATCAGAAGTACCAACTTCGGAACTTTTATCACCATCCCACTAAATGTCGTCATCACCGACATCCATAGCATTCGAAATACTACATTTCTTGAAGCTCTTCCGTATGTGATCTCCCGAGATACGATTCCATGCCGTCAAAATGCACGAACATAGCAGCTTAACTTCCGGGCTTTAATACGACCAGTTGGAGTCAGTGTGTGCTTATCGGCCGCCATCTGCTCCGTATACAGCTGTTTCAAGGCTGCTTTGAACGGGCGGTTCACGCAGACATCCAGTGGTTGTAGCATAGACGTCATCCCGCTCAATCACGAATACATGACTCGTCAATATCATATTTCCTACCGGGCACGATTTCCAATAACTTCAGCTTCCAGCTTCTCACTCACATTGAACGACCGCAAACGCTTTGTACAACTCATGTTTACACTCGGAAAACGTGCGCGAGACCTTATGACGCCGCCTGCTTACGGTAAAACAAAGTGATAGCCGGAAGAAGGCTAGCACCATCTAGCGGATACTCGCAACACCCGATATCGTGCGTGGCGGGCAATTTAAATCTTTAAAATCAGGATGACTCAAATAAGACCCGCACCCCAATTTTTCACGTCCGATTTTGTTTAAAAATGTGCGGGTGGTATTCGAGTATATACGGTAAATGCCAGACGCAGATAAGGCAGATTAAAAATACTTGGTGGCAACAGAAGGCTCAGGAACTGCAGAGACTATCGGATGCTCGAGACTTGAGGAACTTCTATGCCGTACTCAAGGAAATATATGGACCATCTCGCTCATCATCAGGTACACTGAAAAGCGCTGATAATTCTACTACCTTTACTGATAGTCAAGAAATCTTGGAACGCTGGAAGGAGCACTTCTCCAATCTCCTAAATCGTCCATCAGAAGCTGCTGAAGACTTCCTCTGTGATGTGCCGCAACACCCTGAACAACTGTGGTTGGCAGTACCTCCTACTTATCATGAATTCAGTGCAGCTCTCACCCAATTGAAACCCAGAAAAGCACCTGGCCCAGATAACATCCCTCTGGAACTAATTCAAGCCGGAGGTCATTCCCTCAAAACAAGAATTTTCATCCTTATCCTCAGAATATGGGAATCAAGAAAGGTAACTGGAGACCTAAAGAATGCCACTATCGTCACTATCTTTAAAAAGGGTGATCGCAGTGTTTGTGGCAACTACCGTGGTATATCACTGCTATCAATTGTGGGGAAGATTCTTGCAAGAATTCTACTTAACCGCCTCAAGGTTATCTCTGAGAAGATCCTCCCAGAGTCACAATGCGGATTTAGAACTTCCAGAAGCACAATTGACTTGATTTTCTGTGTGAGACAGCTACAAGAAAAATGTAGAGAACAACAGAATCCACTCTTCTTAGTCTTTTATGACTTGGAAAAGGCATTTGATTTGGTTCCAAGACCAGCCATGTGGGCAGTGCTGAAGCAGTTTGGTTGCCCTCAGCGTTTTGTAGATCTAATCAAGGCTCTCCATGATGGCATGACAGGTCAGGTTTGCCATCAGAATAAGATGTCCGATGAATTTCCCATTACCCATGGACTGAAACAAGGATGTGTACTGGCTCCAACGCTTTTTGCGCTGTACTTGGCTGCAATGCTTTATGATTCACCCACAAACATCCCAGGTGTGGAGGTCAAGTATCGTTTTGATGGAAGGCTTTTCAACCTAACTAGTCTCCGCTCCTTGAGGAAAACTCAGGTTACTAAGATTACTAACATGTTGTATGCAGATGATGCTGCGTCACCAACTCTCACACCAGAAGAGCTGCAAGAGTCAGTTAATTGTTACAAAAGTGCATGTGATCGCTTTGGTCTTGCCATAAATGTCAATAAGACTCAAGTCTTGGCACAACCTTCACCAGGCACACCTCTTCCTCAGTTCAATATCTCCATCTCAAATTTACCATTAGAACAGGTTGACCACTTCTCGTACCTGGGCAGTACCATTTCTGTGAGCTGTACCTGTGAGCAGGATGTGGATAAGAGAATTGGCGCAGCCCACGCAGCGTATGGACGATTAGCGCACCGGGTCTTCATGAATAAAGATCTGTCTATGAGTACAAAGCAGTAGTCATTTCTACATTGTTGTATGGTTGTGAAACGTGGACCCTTTACCGACGTGATCTTAGGAAGCTTGAGCGTTTCCACCTACAAAAACTTCGATCAATCCTGAGGATTAAATGGGAAGACTGCATTACCAATATTGCTGTTCTGGAAAAGGCTCAAATCAACAGCATAGAATCATCCATAATAGGTCACCAATTGGATTGGTCATGTCCATCGGATGGATGATGTGAGATTACCTCGTCAAATGCTATATGGTGAGTTGTGCTAAGGCACCAGACCTCATGGTGGTCCTAAGAGGCGCTACAAGGACCAATTTAAGCAGACCCTGAAATTGACAGGTCTTGATTCACAAACCTGGGACATGCTGGCTGAAGACCGCTCAACTTGGCGCCGTACCATCTCGGATACTGTAAAGATGTTTGAAAGGCATCGACGCACACATGAAGAGGCCAAGTGTTAAGCTAGGAAACTTCGAGCAGCCCAACCACGTCCTCCTCCAGCAATACTATGCGACTTGTGTGGTCGCTTGTTCCATGCCAGGATTGGACTCTTTAGTCACCGTAAACACATCCACAAACTGGACTGAAGGAAGAAGATTTATACTCGGATTCGAGTTAAAGCCGATGATGATGACTGCTCTCTGTAAAAAGAACAAATAAGACAGCGTGGAACATTCCTGTTTATTAGCGCAACCAATTGAAACTATTGAAATGATTTTCCAAAAATATAGTTTTATTGGCCTTAATCCTTCCGTGGACATCACCATCTTTCAATTATTCACAAATATGGATTATTTGTTGAAATGACGAGATCAGCGAGAGAGGAAGACAAGCCCATGGATTCCTGCAGAGCGTGAGAGGTCTGGTATGGAGCAGGGACGTACCCTAGAAGAGCAAACGGGTATTGTATCGATCGTATTATGTTCCAATACTCACCTACGCAGTAGAAACGTCGGTTATGAAGAAGAGACGGGTGAGAAGATTCCAGGCTTGCGAAACGAAGCAAATTAGGAATAACAAGAAGGGATAGAGTGAGAGAGATTGTGGAAGAGGTTGGTTGGTTCCTCAGTTTAGGGGCTGCGACAACCCGGTCATGTAGCCCCGTGTACTTTTGAGTGTGTGTATAATCTGTCTGATAACCGGTGTTAATTGTGGTGGCTGTATTACTGTGTGTTATGCTTTTTAATTCAAGTAAGGACTGCATACATTCGATTTTTCAAGTAGTTCCAACTTTTGCTACCAAACACCACTGTCAACGACCAACTAGTTCTGCACTTTGTTACTAGATGCCACCACAGTCGGCTCCTGGCGACGAACCTTGGAACCTAAGAGCCTTACTCAGGTGTAATTAGTGGAAGATTCTTTATCATGCCATAAATCTATGACATGGGCTCGCCGGCTTTACTTCCCCTCCGAAGGAAGTCATACTGAGTGATTTTTAACACTCTTCAAAACTCCGACTTCGGCCGGGTTTGTACCCGCGACCTTGAGCATAGAAGCTCAGCATGCTACCAACTACGCCACCAAAGCCGCAATTGTGGAAGAGAATCCCTTACAAGTGATCATACAGAAGTCAAGAAAGAGTTGGTACGGACGTGTTAGGAGAACGCAGGATACCAAGGAGGATGCATGAGATGGAAATAAAGGGTGAGAGGCCAAGAGGAAGGCCAAGAAATAGGTTGTCTGTGGGTGTGAAGGAAGGAGTGCAGAAAAGAGGAGAAGAGTCAGACAGAGTGAAGTGGAAAGGTGGTGGGCGGATAGAAAACGATGGAGAGACTTATGTTACAAGCAGACCCAGGCAGGAGTTGTAATCTGTAGTAGATGATGATGATGGATTATTCAATAGAAGCGTCGATACTTTTATCGCTTAAGAGCTGCACATTTGAGGGACGCGCTTCTCAACGTGCAGGCCGATGAATTTTGTATATGGAATGGCGTTGGTTTTGAAGATTTTTTTTTAAGAAAAAATAAATCGAATTAAATGTTATAATTCCTATATTCGCGATTTAACTGACGAACTTCCTCCCCAATTAGTCTGCTAAATTTAGGGTTTTTTTGTGCTTGGAATTGTCAGGTACTAGCTGAAGTACCTGTGCTTCGCTGCAGGTCATAAATAAATTAAAATGTGAAGGTGACGGTTAAAACAGGTGATAGGCAAGGTGCTGCATGGATGGAGAGTAAGGATGGAACATTTTATCGAACTACACCGCTCGGCATTGACAGTGTTTTTTTGCACAAATTTAAATTTTACTTGCTAACCGTTGGAGATACACCAAAAGTGATCAAGACCTTTCGGATAGAAAATTAAATTTTAAACCTCGTATTTTCCATCAAAAGTCTTCCATTTCTTAGCGTTCTCTTTTTATTTACATAAGTTTGAAGCCAAAGGGTGTAGTGACATCACTAAAATGGTCGCCATCTTTAAATAGTGCAAATTATCGAAATCAAAAGTAGCCTATATGTTAACCAGGTAAATCAGCTACTTCCATGTAAAATTTCATGTAAATGGGACCAGTGGTTCTTGCATGACTGAGTATTAAACAGACACACACCATCTCATTTTTATATATTAGTATAGATTTACAAAAAAGCAAGGAAGTGTTATACAGAAGCTACTATATCCCGATACTGACCTATGCTTCAGAAACGTGGACAATGAAGAAAAGAGACATAAGCAGAATACAGGCAGGTGAAATGAAGTTCCTGCGAAGTAGGATCGAAGTAACAAGAAGAGACAGGGTGAGGAATGAAAAGGTCAGGGAAATGGTGAAAGAGGAGCCCTTGCAAGGTAGGATTGAGACATCAAGACTGAGGTGGTATGGACACTTAAAGAGAATGGATGAGAAGAAGATTCCCAAGAGGATACATGAGATGCAGATGCAGAAGAAACGACCAAGGGGAAGACCAAGAGATAGATGGCTGAAAGGAGTGGAGGAATGTGTCAAGAAGAGAGGCGAGGACTGGACCAGAGTGTCAGCGGAGAGGTGGTGGGAAGAAAGAACTAAGTAGCGAGGCTTATGTTCCAAACAGACCCAGCCTGGGGCTGGAAACTGTACAAGATGATGATGATGAGTATAGATTTACTATACTGTGTTTGTATGATTACAGCCCGATGCCTGTGCTACCAACAAGGCGTTCATCTCCATAAATCTGGTGATGTGCTTCTTTGTGAGCGTCACTTCCATCATGCCCAGCATCCAGGAGGCTCAGCCCAAGTCTGGTCTGCTGCAGTCATCTGTCGTCACTCTGTATGTGATGTACCTCACCTGGTCCGCAGTGTCCAACCAGCCTGGTAAGTAATAAAGATGGGTACAGTAGAATTCCACTGTAACGAGCTCCAGATGAAATTTTCAGAATAGAAAAATTATAAAACTCAGCAATTTTTCTAGGCTTATGGTGTGTCTTGTGTGGGGTTTCGCCTAGGAATACCAAGCTGGCTCACCACTGGGCTCTTGGTATCCGGACCCCCACAGGAGTAGCGAACTGTGCACTACTTCCCTTCTTCTGAAGCGCACCTGCGCTCCTTTACTGCGAGAGCTGAAAGCTCAAGCGGCCCTTCACCTCCCTATAAAGGCTTCCAAAAAGATGGTATATTTGTTTTCAGGCCAATTATAGTTTGGCCCCTTTCATTTGCCCTATTTGCTGTGTGTTAAAGCATTTCATTTTAACAAATTTCATACTTGCAATATACCTAATAAAATTTCGCATTTTTGCCTATATGTAATTTTTTAAAAATTATAACTGAAATTCATCGTCTTTTATGATATAAATATTTTTCTTGTTATACACCCACAACTTACCAATAGAAGAGATGAAACGGCCAATGCATATCTCAGTATACAAAGACTACCTCTAATGACAGGGATCAAAAGAACATTTTCTATCCCCAATCTTAAAACACAAAAAGATCCCTTAAGTCTCGCCAGAATATATCAATAAGAGCAATCAGCAAATAAAACTTGAACCACTCTGTATGCCAGTCAACTCTATTGAATATGTACAAGTGACTGCAGATCTTACTTTGCTAGAAGAGGTCTGCAAGAAAGACTCTTCACCACATGATCTAAAACAATTGGCCCTCTGCTCAATAGAAGAAAGAAATCCATCTAATTAATGGCTAAAAATATTTACAGATGGCTCACAAGACAAAGAAAATAGAACTGGAGCAGGAATACATTGATTTCTCTTCTTACTCTACTTCCCAGTAGGCCAAAACAAAGCAAACTTTGATGCTGAGATAAAAGCAATTTCACATGCACTCCATCAGTTATTAGGCAGAAAAAATGATTATCAAAAATGTGTTATCATTACAGATTCAAAAGCAGCCATCCAAGCCATCTCTTCAAATTATAAGCCTCAAAATACAGAACTGAATAAATTTTTTGTATGATAAAAACCCTTCAAAGACTCCACAAACAGATCTCACTTCAGTGGATCCCTTCTCATGTTGGAATAGCAGGTAATGAAGAGGCAGACAGATTAGCAAAAAAAAAGGTACCACACTACAACAACCTGTCAGTCAGACTGATTTTATGTCAGCAAAAAGGATTTTGAAAAATTCTATCATAAACAGGTAGGAAGAAATGGCAAAGAAAACAGCAGAAACCAAATTATGGAAGGACATTGATGCTAAATGGGATCAATATAAATTAACACCAAGAAGAGAAGCTGTAACGTTCTTCAGACTTAACACTGGCCATGACTGCCTTGCGGTTCATCTGAAACAAATAAACATCCTGAGATCTGAAAAATGCACACTTTGGCACGAACCTGGAAGTAAAATGGACAAGGGGCACCTGCTACATTGCAACAAACTTGATGTGACTGCTAGAACTTCAGAAAATCTCACACAACTCTATTGGAACGCAAGAAAGCTGATGGATTGGAATGCGGGCTAGCCACAAGACACACCAACAACAATATTTTTCTTGTTACATAATTTTGTTATTCCGAGGATATGACCACCTATTTGTGTACATGTGCCGTACGCGTTTGGGCAAGCAGGTGATACTCGCAGGATATCGAATTGTGTAGCCTGTAGGTTTCACCCGTTATCCAATATAAGATGTTATACTATTGACCGAGTAGAAATGCCAAGTTTAAAATCCGGCAATGAAAGTTGTGGTCTAATGTCTTGTCTTAGTCGGTTTTGCTGCACTCTTGTTTTGTATTCTTTGTATTGCGCTTCAAAGTGGTGTTGGCGACAATCTTCTTCTGTTCTTGTTTCATTTTTAACACATTTCATTTGTTGCAGTTGTGTGACTCTTTATTGGTATATTAATGTGAAATGAAAAAAATCCACAGCCTGCTTCCAGTCTCCGACCGGGTCAGGAATGGAATGAATGAAGCCCCCATCTTGCGGCAAGGATATGAACTGTGCCGGCTGCCGAGGCCTGACGCACTCCTCTGGGGCAATGATTAAATGAATGACAAATGAAATGATAGTGGAGAGTGTTGCTGGAATGCAATTTTGACAGGGAAAACCGGAGTACCCAGAGAAAAACCTGTCTGCCTCCGTTTTGTCCAGCACAGATCTCGCATGCAGTGACCGGGATTTGAACCACGAACCCAGCGGTGAGAGGCCGGCGTGCTGCCGCCTAAGCCACGGAGGCTTATTAATGTGAAATATGTGAATAATACGTATATGTGATCGTTCAGCATCATCACTCATTTCCTTAGTTTTATCCTTTTCCATTAGTCCATAACAATATGTACCGTATTTGCTCGCATTAATTTCTGATGCCATAATAAGGATGATTGTAGGAATTTTAAGATCAAATCTCACCCACTGGACTTCACAAGTCTTGTCCCGCGATGTTTCTGTTCGTTTTGGAGGCAGTTAAGTGTAGTGCGATAGTTTCCTTGTGGTTGTCGATCTCTCAGTTATATAAAAACGCAGAAGTTATACGGCTGGGTTTAAACTCAAAGGGGTAAATTACCCAGAAGACAATGGTAATATAGCCTCATAGTCGTAGAGCTGCCGGTCTAGAATTCAATGCGAGTGAATTTAATGTTCGCTACAGGCGTCTACAGAAAGATGTGCTAGAAACTACTAATCAAACCCGTAAGATGTTTTCAAATGTAGCAATGCAGTAAAACAACACACGGGTGTGATTGTCTGCTGTTATGTTGGTGCTCCACATGCTGAATAAATAACCAGGTTAGAACACGTCGAGATTTGGTATTGATATTTGGGATTAGCTGACGACAGAAGACAAAATAAAGAAGGCCGTGATTATGACGGTATGGATTATGAAGACAGATGTTGTTATGAAGAGTTCCTCGAAGATGGGCTTCGCAAATGTGTTGGACAGAGGTCGGGATGATGTACGCGGGAGTAGCTAGGAGATTGGAAGCAGTGACAATGCCAGTTGTCTTGTTTCAATAATACAAAGTTAACGTTTCTTCGAGATTACTGTCTTTTGGCTCACAAATCCCGGAGAACTTTCATACTTACATGCGAGCAAATAACGGTACTGTTAAGCCAAGTGATGAAAAAATATTGAAAATAAGAGGAGCTGTGTTCATCAGTCTCTCTTCAAACTGTGGTCGTCGTCGTTGTTGTTGTTGTTGCTGTTGTTGTTTGAGTCTTCAGTCTTTTGACAGGTTTGAGGCACTTCCATGCCATCCTGTCCTGAGCTAATCGTTTCTCCTCTACATAGCTACCACACCCTACATTCGAGGCAATCTGTATAACATATTCTAACCTTGCTCCACCCCTACAGTTATTATCCTCGACCCTCCATGAAATGAAATGACGTATATATAAACTATTGTTACCGCCCAGTCAATACTATTTATTTGTTGAAAAAGTTATTTACTTGTCATCCTTGGTACATGTTTCGATACCTTTAATATTATTGGTGTCCTCATCAGCCAAATAACATCGGGCAGCACTAAAACATTAGTTAACATGAAGAAATTAACGTGGAAAAGAATGAAGATGGTATTGTGATGATGAAAGACATACATAAAAGGAACATATCATGCAGTTAAAATTACAAATGAAACATATAAAAACCTGGAAGGCCATTGATGCTAAATGGGATCAATATAAATTAACACCAAGAAGAGAAGCTGTAGCCTTCTTCAGACTTAACACTGGCCATGACTGCCTTGCGGTTCATCTGAAACAAATAAACATCCTGAGATCTGAAAAATGCACACTTTGTCACGAACCTGGAAGTAAAATGGATAAGGGGCACCTGCTACATTGCAACAAACTTGATGTGACTGCTAGAACTTCTGGAAACCTCACACAACTCTATTTGAACGCCAGAAAGCTGATGGATTGTAATCCGGGCTAGCCATAGGAAACAACAACAACATATAAAAACATGAAGAAACAATTGCTTATAAAAACCCGAGTCAAGTAAGGCCTCAAAAGGGGTTAACTCTGTTTGTGATCAGTCCAATTTTTTATTCTTGAAGATTGTTCTGTTCTGTTGAACATGCCACTTGTTTTAGTTATGATTGAAGCTCATTTTTTGTCGTAGTTCAAAAAAGTAGATCTGTTTGAACACTTTTATGTAAACATTTAACTGGAGCGAGAATGAAACATGGAAACTTGTCTATACTTCGCCAGGTTTGAGGTAGTCAACACCTCAATGGCAAGGTGTCACCAGAAGCCATGTATGACTCAGAGTTCAATATATGTTTGCTATTCCTCGGTGTATTAGTGGGTGTCCTACCAACCTATCTCTTCTCTTCGTTAGCAGTCGCCAGAAACATCTCTCCTCTCCCAATTGTCTTAATACCTCTGCATTTGTAACCCTGTTGACCCATCAGATCATCTTCATTCTCCTGTAACATCACATTACGGATGCTTCAATTCTCCTCTTTTCTGCTGCTCCAACAGTCGCTAGTTTCACTTCCATAGAGCGCCATGCTCCAGACAATGGCGTTCAAAGATGACTTCCTAATACCTAGGGATAGGAATTTTTCGGTGATTTCAAAGTGAAGAAAGCGGTATTTTAAAGTGGGAAATTCGGCGATTTCAATTATATTTTTCGGTACTTTAAAAATTATAAGTTTTAGACGGAATATTTCTCTATCATGGATCACGTGCATCAAATATTAAAATACTGTACACTAAAAACACATTTCACTGTTCATCCTTCAAAGAAAGAACTGTTCTATTTATTAAACTCGACACACAAATTCCTGCGATCGTATAGAAAATCAAGATGAATTTTCATTCTCATAAATTTTCTTTGGAAAGGTACAATCTAAAATTATAAAAAATTACCCATCTAAGAAACAAAAAGTCATGACAGTCGTTTTTCTTAGATATTAATGTTGGCATAATACACATAGCTCTAGTGTAGTGGGCCTTACAATACTGTTACGTGCCACCCCCTAGTGACACTTTTGTTAACTGGATTACGGAGGGTAGAAAACACAACACCATTTACTGCTTTAAAGAGAAGTTAGCTTTATTGCTTGCAGGAAGAGGTACACTACTCATCAGCAAATACAAGCAATTGGAACCTTACTCCAGTTTCCTCAAGTCTCTTCCTTGAGCGCTCTTGGCCCTTTCACTTGTCAACAAACCACAGAAGTTAAACCGTCTTAATGAGTACGGTGGCCTTGGCAGAAACTACCGGCTCCTCTCTCTTATGTACACCAACTCCAGTTACTTACGATAGCTTGCTGCACACTGTTCACAAGCTGGGAAACAATGTCACTGGGTTTCGTAACTCGCACGGCACTTCGTCACTACACTTCTGTCGCTCAGGAAAACGCGCACTAGCTCAGAAACACACACCCACAGAAAACTCGGTCCCCTCACTTTGAGGCCGCTTATATAGCAGGCTGGTGACTCAATGAATTCTAGAATCGTCCAGGACACACGGCTTCTAGAGATTTCCTTCACTGGCTGGGTCACGAATATTCTGGACCATCCCTTTCACTTCGCAGCCCGTTGCGTAACGCGCGCGTAATACACTGAGGCAGAGCACACACAGCCTGGGGGCAGCTGTGACTCAACGCGGCGAGGCGACAAAACAAACTCTCAGCCGTAACACCACCCCCTTCCTAAAAGGCTGATCGTCCCGATTAATCATTGGTCCGTCTGTGTCCCTCCGTAGACTGCCAGGCGATCTCGATGCACGATCTTCATCTTCGCCCTCGGGCTCCGCTGGATCCTGTAGACGACATCGTTGATCCGTTTCACGACTCGGTACGGGCCCTCCCAGGACTTCTGCAGTTTGGGTGACAGGCCTTTCTTCCGTAATGGGTTGAAGAGCCAGACCAGGTCGTCCTCGTGGAATCCTCCGGCATCCGTCTGTTGGTCGTATCGGGTCTTCATTCGGTCGGTCTCGATCCGCAGTTTCCTCCTCGCGAACGCGTGCACGTCCTCCAGTTGGTCGACCAGTTCTTGACAATACTGGCTTACAGGGACCGGATCATTCCCAGGTCGGCCGAAGGCAAGATCGACAGGTAGACGGAGCTCCCTCCCAAACATGGCCTGGGCTGGTGTGCACCCGGTGGCTTCGTGCACGGCGGTGCGGTAGGCCAGGAGAAATAGTGGAAGATGTTTGTCCCAATCCCTCTGGTGCTCGCTGACGACTATTCGGAGATGGTTCTCGATGGTGCGATTGAATCACTCTACCATCCCGTCGGACTGAGGGTGTAGCGGCGTTGTCCTCGTCTTCCGGATTCCCAGCAGCTGGCATAGGTCCTGGAACACCTGCGACTCCAAGTTCCTCCCTTGGTCGGAGTGCAGGTCCAGGGGTACTCCGTACCGGCTGACGAATTCCTTCACCAGGGTCTCTGCGATCGTCGCGGCTTCTTGGTTAGGGAGCGCATACGCCTCCGGCCATTTGGTAAAGTAGTCGCTGACGACCAATATGTAGCGGTTCCCTGCCTCGCTTAACGGGAATGGCCCAGCAATATCGATGGCCACTCTCTCCATGGGGCCGCCCACGTTGTAGGTCTTCAGTGGACCCCGTCGTCTTCGTCCTGGGGCCTTGCTGGCTGCGCAATCGTGGCACCTCGCGCAGTGGTTCTCTACGTCAGTTCGGCATCCGATCCAGTAGAACCGCTCTCTCAGCTTCTCCAGGGTCTTCTTTATCCCTAGGTGTCCACCAGATGATCCTCCATGGACTTCCTTCAGGACTTCCTCCGTCATTGCCTTTGGAACGATGACTTGTTCCCGAGATGTCTTCCCGTCGGTGCTCTCCCAGGTACGGCATATGAGGCCACCCCTCACAACCAGCGAGTCCCACTGCGCACAGTACGACTTAAACTTTGGGCTGCAGTCACTCACAATGTTCCACCCGGGTCTGGGGACACAGGCCCCCTTCCATTCGGCTATCAGTCCCAGGTCATCATCTTCTGCATGTGCCCGCATGAAAGATTCGCGGCTCCAGCTCCCTTGAAGTTCCACGGTAGTCCTTCGGCACTGAATCCCGGTGTTCTCCTCCCTTCGGGCACAGAAGGTGCAGTCTTCGGGGCACGGTCTTCGTGACAGGGCGTCGGCGTTAGAATGCAGTTGGCCTTTCCTGTGCTGAATCTCAAAGTTGTACTGTTGAAGCCTCTCTAACCATCGCGCGAGTTGACCCTCGGGCTGCTTGAAGTTCAGGAGCCACCGCAGGGATGCATGGTCGGTCCTGATGAGAAATTCTTGCCCGTACAGGTACTTGTGGAAGTGTTCAATGGTCTTCACGATGGCGAGCAGCTCCTTCCTGGTGACGCAGTAGTTCCTTTCTGGCTTTGACAGGGCCTTGCTGAAGTAGGCCACTACTCTCTCCTCGCCATCCACTACTTGCGACAGGATCCCCCCTATGCCAAAGTCGCTGGCATCGGTATCGACGATGAACCTTGTTCCAGGTCTGGGGTAGGCCAGAATAGGCGCGGTGCACAGAGCCTGCTTGAGTTGTTCGAAGGCACTGTGGCATTCTGCTGTCCACGTGAAGAGTTGGTCCTTCTCAGTCAGTCGATGTAAAGGTTTGGCGATGTCGGCGAATCCTCTCACGAAGTGACGGTAATAAGTGCAGAGTCCCAGGAAGCTTCGTAGTTGGGACTTGTCCATCGGAACTGGCCACTCCCTCACAACTGCGGTCTTTTCTGGGTCGGTGCGCACCCGCTCCTCGGAGACGATATGCCCAAGGGACTGGACCTGCTTCTGGAAGAGCTGACACTTCTTGGGGCTCAACTTCAGTTGGGCAGCCCGTAGCTTCATCAAGATCTCCTTCAGGTTGCTGTAGTGCTCCTCGAAGCTTTTTCCCAGAAGGATGACGTCGTCTAGGTAGACCAGGCAGGTCTTCCGGTGTAGTCCCCTCAGAATGGACTCCATTAGCCTTTCGAAGGTCGCAGAGGCGTTGCACAGACCGAATGGCATGACGGTGAACTGCCAGAGCTCGCTGCCCACGGAGAACGCCGTTTTCTCGCGGTCCTTAGGGTGGACCTCCACCTGCCAGTAGCCACTCTTCATATCCAAGGTGGAGAACCATCTTGATCCTGATATGGTGTCCAGCGTGTCATCGATCCGGGGTTGAGGGTAGCTGTCCTTCTTCGTGACGTCGTTCACCCGCCTGTAGTCCACGCAGAACCTGGTGGAACCGTCCTTCTTCTTCACTAGCACGACCGGAGAACTCCAAGGACTATGTGATGGCTCGATCACCCCTTGCTCCTTCATCTCTTCTACCATCCGGTCGACTTCGGCTTGCTTAGCGAGCGGGACACGTCGGAATGGGGCCCTAATCGGTGTGCTGTCCCCAACGTCGATTCTGTGCTGGACCAAGCTTGTCCTACCGAAGTCTTTGCTCCCCACGGAGAAGACATCCTGGAATTCGCGTAGCAGGTCCTGAAGTTGGCGTGATTGCTCCTCGTCTAAATGGTCCTGGGATCCTTGGTACAGCTACTGTAGTTCTTCTGGCAGGGCACGTCTTCTTCGGTTGTGCGTCTGCAGGTGTCCGTCCATCGTGTCTGTGATGCGGGCAATCCAGGTAACGGGCTCGCAGACTCCTAGGTTGGTGTCCCGGAGAACCGTAATATCGTAGTCGTTCAGGTTGGACAGGTGGACGTACGGCTGAGACGTCGTGTTGATGAGAGTCTTGGCAACTAGCAATCCTTTTGTCTGGATGTCCTCATATTTTGGCTCAATGACAGCCGCCACTCCCTCAGCTGTTCCGTCGACAATTACGGCAGCGCTGACTTCCGTCCTGGCGGGAACGACGTGCGGCGACGGCCTCGTGTGCTGGTTGCAAAGCAAGTTCCTCACTTCCGAAGTGCAGAGTGTTGGTACTCAGATCGAAGATGATGTTGTTCTGGTCCAGGAAGTCCAGTCCGATGATCACTTCATTTGATACGTCAGCCACAAGCACTGGATGCTTTATCGCCCGTCGACCAATGACTAACTCGATTGATGCTTCGCCATGTACCGGTGCGGTCTCTCCGGTCACGGTTATTAGCTGGAGGTTCCTTTGTGTGGGTTGCACTCTCCACTTCGGGATCACGATGGGGCTGACGATGGTCCTCGATGCTCCTGTGTCGATTAGCATGGGCCAGCTCACTCCGTTGATGACTCCGTCGACCATCAGGCTGCTATTGTCTCTCCGTAACTTCGTCACACGGACTTGGACTGCCGGGGCTTGACGACTGTCACAAGCCAACCTTTGCCCCACAAGGCTGGCTAAAACTCGTTTCCCTGGGCCGCGCGGTTTTCAGACGACTGACTTCCCGTCGGATACCCTCGGCGGCAGCGATCACCACAGTCCTTGCTCAGGTGGCCTTTCTTACCGCAGGTCCAGCAGGTCGGTAGTCCTCTTCCGGGCCTCCTCTCCGGTTGTCTTCCGGCTGTGTTGTTGCTGGTAGTGCCGCGACTATCGAAGAAACGGCTTAGCGCCTCCATCAATTCGTCGGCCAGGGGCTTGGTCTCGTTGGTTTTTGCTGGTTCGTCGACGTCCACTTGACGCACCCGCGCGTGCATTCTAGATGCCTGTTTCGCCGTCTCGAACTCAAGTGCGTGGCTCAGCGCATCTGCCAGGGTCTTATTGCGCGCGAGTCGCAGCGCCTGTTGAGTGTCCGAGTCCCGTAGCCCGTCAGTGAAGGTCTGCGTCGCAATCTGTTCCAGAAAGTCGGCCGGCGCTGTTGGGTAGGCGAGCCTTACAAGGCGTGCGATGTCCATCTCGAACTCCTGCAGGGTTTCCGCGTTCTTTTGTACCCGGGTCCGGAGCTGCATCTGGTAGGCCTGCTGAAGATGGCTATCCCCATATCGGGACTCCATATGGGCGATCAGTGAAGCGTAGTCCTGGGATCCAGTCGGGATGGCCTGAAGGACGTTACGGGCGTCCCCTCTCAGCGCTACAATGAGAGCTGTAGCCTTTTCCGCGCTGTTCCAGTTGTTTATGGAACAGGCTGCCTCGAACTGACGTAAATAGGTGCTCCACGGGACCTTTCCGTCGAAGGTTGGGGTCGTCACTCTGCTCTGTCCCGTTCCTGATGTCCCCGGTGTACCTGTGGGCGGGCGTCGGCGCAGCTCGGCAACTTCCTCTTGAAGAGCGTTGAATTTCTCTTCCACCCCCGTGAGTGGGCGTTGGCGCAGTTCGGCAACTTCTTCTTTTAAGGCGTCGAACTTCTTTTCCACTGCCGTGACTTCCTCACGCAGAGCCAGTTCTAATTTCTTCAAGTCCTGTGCTAACTTATTCTGCCCGTCTTCCATCTTCTTCTGGCCGTCCTCTATCTTCTTGGTTAAATTCTTCTGGCCATCTTCTAATTTAGCAGTTAGGTCCTCGGCTAACTTCTTCTGGCCGTCTTCTAGTTTGGCTGTTAGGTCCTCGGCCAACTTCTTCTGGCAGTCCTCCATCTTCTTCTGGCCGTCCTCCATCTTCTTCAGGTCCTCCGCTAACTTATTTTGACCGTCTTCCATCTTCTTCTGGCCGTCTTCTAATTTGGCAGTTAGGTCCTTGGTTAAATTCTTCTGGCCGTCTTCCATCTTGGTTTCCATGCCACTTAACTTTTCTAGCAATGCTGCGAATTGCTCTTCCATTTTAGATGTTTGTCTTGTAAGGGGCATGCGCTCACAGGAAAATTTAAAAAAATGACCTGCTCGGGTTTTGAAACCAGGACCGTCAGGTGTTGTGCTTGTGCTTGAGTTCGTAATCCGGCTTCTGACACCAGTTGTTACGTGCCAACCCCTAGTGACACTTTTGTTAACTGGATTACGGAGGGTAGAAAACACAACACCAATTACTGCTTTAAAGAGAAGTTAGCTTTATTGCTTGCAGGAAGAGGTACACTACTCATCAGCAAATACAAGCAATTGGAACCTTACTCCAGTTTCCTCAAGTCTCTTCCTTGAGCGCACTTGGCCCTTTCACTTGTCAACAAACCACAGAAGTTAAACAGTCTTAATGAGTACGGTGGCCTTGACAGAAACTACCGGCTCCTCTCTCTTATGTACACCAACTCCAGTTACTTACGATGGCTTGCTGCACGCTGTTCACAAGTTGGGAAACAATGTCACTGGGTTTCGTAACTCGCACGGCACTTCGTCACTACACTTCTGTCGCTCAGGAAAACACGCACTAGCTCAGAAACACACACCCACAGAAAACTCGGTCCCCTCACTTTGAGGCCGCTTATATAGCAGGCTGGTGACTCAATGAACTCTATAATCGTCCAGGACACACAGCTTCTAGAGATTTCCTTCACTGGCTGGGTCACGAATATTCTGGACCTTTCACTTCGCAGCCCGTTGCATAACGCGCGCGTAATACACTGAGGCAGAGCACACACAGCCTGGGGGCAGCTGTGACTCAACGCGGCGAGGCAACAAAACAAACTCACAGCCGTAACAATACTATGTTATAAAGTGTCCAATTTATTTTTGCATGTTCATAAAATACATTTCAATATTTTCAATATTTCAATGTTTTTGTTAGGCTTAAAAACATGTGGGGTTTTCGATAATTCACCGAAGTTTGCGCATTAATTACCACGAATTATCGGGAGTGCACTATAAAGATGGAAACGCGGGGGGGGGGTAGTAAAATTCACATTTTCATGCTGAATTTGAGAGTTTAAAAACCATTCTTTTTGCCAATTTTAGGGTTATTAAAACAGATTACCACTTGTTTATTACTTCATTTAATAATTCTATAGTCGATGTCAACAGATTCCTTTTCTGTAGGAATGCTTTCCTTGCCTGTGCTAACCTACTTTTTATATCCTCTTTGCTTCGTCCATCACTGGCTATTTTGCTTCCTAACTAACAGAAGTCTCCTACTTCCTTTAGCTTTTGACGTCCAGAGGGGTTTCCGATTTCTTAAGATTGCATTCCAATATTTTTGTTTTACATTTATTAATTTTCATCATGAATTCTTTCCTAAAGACAGAATCCATACCACTTAAAAACTCGTTCAAATACCCTGGTGTGTCGGCTAAGATGACGATGTCATGGGCAAATAGATTGAAAAGTATGGGCGATAAGTTGCCTTACACCTCTCTGAATACCAGCTTCTCCCTTGTCCTTCGGCTCGAATAACTGCTGTCTGATTTCTGTATGTAGAGCACCTTGTACTGTATTCCAGTAGTTTCCAAAATTTCAAAGAACTTACTCCTGTCAACGTTATCAAAAGCCTTTTTCTAAGTCTACAAATGCCATGAACGTTCTCTGCATCATTGTCATCATCACCATTGTAGACCAACTGCAGTTTTCCGGGTTTCGGTTTGTTGGTCAAGATGGATCCCTGTCTGCTCAATCTCTGTTCAATCCATTCCTCTACTAGTTATGTTTTGATTGTCTGTATCAAGCTATCTACTTCGAGGTTTTCCTCTGGTTCGAGTGCCATTAACAGTTTTCTCCAGCCATACTTTTGCTATTCTGTTGGGTGCCATTATTTTTATCATGTCCAAACCACCTCAACCTCGAACTTACAATTTTTCCTAGAAGAGATTCCTGTACCTGTTTTGCTTCCCTTATACTTTCATTTCTGATCTTGTCCCATCATGTTTTCTGGACAATCGTCCTTAGAAATTTCATTTCTGGATTTTGCAGTCTACTGCCAGCCTTCTTCAAGATTGTGCAGGTCTCAAGTCCATATGTTGTTATGAGGACAAAATAGCTATCATACAGGATGTGCTTAACTTGGCTGGTATTTTGGTGTCCCAGAGAAGCTTTCTTCCTTGATGGTAAAATTGTGCGCCTTTTTGTACTCCATGGGATATTTCTTTATGATTTCCTTCTCTAGAAAGTACACAGCCGAGGTACTTGAAGTGGTCCACTTCTTCCAGTTTGGTTTCGTCTATAAGGAAGTTGGCTAGTTTGTTTTGTCTGGTGGGTGACATGGCTACTGTTTTTGAGACATTTATTCTTAGGTCAAACTTCTTGAACTTTTCATTCCATTCATCTAACCTCTGTTGGACTTCTTGTTCTGTGTTTCCTCATATGACTACATCGTCAGCGAAGGCCGCAGCTTTCAGTTCCTCTCACCCTTCCTTATTCTAGGTTCCAAAATCAGCCTAAGACTTACTACAGCTTCCCTTGTTCCTACATTTCTCCTGGTCCTTAGTATAGCAAGTTACCGTATTTCCTCGCATAATTGTCGCATATTTTTAACCTAAAATTCGTGGAATGAATATGAAAGTAGGGTGCGACAATTATACGAAGAATATTTAAATTCAAAGAAGAAAACAACAATTTTTATATATATACTGTATCATTATTTGCTGCACGCTTGTGCGCTTTCTTAATATTATTATTTGTTTATTATGTAATTCCGTGTATTTCACTGTCATCAAGATCACCGTATAATTCTTGTATTTTCTCATTGTGGACAACACGTCCGTAAGATCAGGCACGGGGATCTGTTGCAATGTTTCCACAGAAGTGGCTGATACTACAGTAGACTTGCACGGGGTGTCCCCTGCGTAAGATTCCGCAAATAGCAGTCGGGCCTGTTTTAACGTCGGCGAACTGGGGTAGCAGCGCTTCGTACGGCAGCTTGTTGAATCTCGTCATTTCGAGGCCAGCTCACGGGCGCGACAGGTCCCACACAAGTTTCACTCCCTTGGAGTGACGCTGAGCGCTATAGTTGTTTAGCATGCCGTAGGCCGACCGTTCGCGTGGCGTGAGTCGTAGTCTGTAATCAGAGAGACAGGTTCCTTTCTTCTGACAAGGCCATGCCGGATTATAATCTCGCGTAATGTGCTAAGTTACAATGCTGGCCGCTGGCGTCACGGTTCAGTGCCCGCAGGCATAGAGACGAGAGAACTTCCTTCTGATAAAGTCGCACCATATAATAAAGTCTCGGCAGCATGCGCAACCGATCAGTGCACAAATACGAACGTGCTAAGTGACGATGCTGCCCTCTCACATCACATGGTCATAGCTCACAGGCACTGAGGAAGGAACTCGTTTCTTCTAACAAAGTCACACCAGGTTATTAGCTCGTGGCAGTCTTTGCAACTGATGGGCACACAAATACGGTTATGCTATGCGACGATTATGCGATGATATTTTATAAACCTATTTTAGTGTTGGAAAAGTGGGGTGCGAGGATATGCAGTATACTTGGCACAAGCCGGACGTTTGTTTTAGACGATTGCCCTTGACCTTGAAGGCTGCGTGTGAGCCTGTACACAGTCGCTCTCTCACAGTATCGCTTCACATTTGTCACCACCGATCTGATGTAATGGAATTTCAGGCTTGAGGACGTGGCGATAGCGCCTTGTCGACAGTACAGTTCATGTCGAAGTATTGTGTGACATGAAAGTACCACGTTACATAGTTACGAACAGAACGCCATTATATGTGCCAATGACTGTACTTCAGCATCAGTGTGAGACAGCTTTGTCAATCATCGGACCGCATGGAGTAGCTGACAACAACACAGGTACTTTAGTAACTAGCCTCCAGGCTTCCATTAAGATTTTTCACTCGTCTAAAACAAACTTCCGGCCTGTACAGCATTATGCTGTGTCACCCTGGTGGATTGTTTGAGCTCATTGGCAGACAATCTGAACATCTCCCTGGTTTTAGAGGTCTAAACATTATGTTCCTTATTTTTCCAGACACTGAGTGTAATCCCGGCTTCTTGGGCTTCGTGACCAACACGGAACGCGAGAGCAAGGTGTCGTTCGACTCGGAGAGCATTATCGGCCTGATCATCTGGATGTTGTGCGTGCTCTATTCCTCCCTGCGGACTGCCTCCAAGTCATCCAAGCTCATCGTTTCGGAGCACATGTTGGTCAAGGAGACAGGATCCGGTAAGTCCTGTGACATTGCATGTTTGTACAGCTAGTGATGGTTTTAAACATTGGTTTGGACATGATTGAGCAGGCAATAGATTTGATGGTACCAAATACCATACAGTACCAACACCGGAAACATGACTTGAAAACTGACTATGGGACCATCTAGAGCAGGGGTCTCGAAACTGTTTAGTCTACGGGCCACACTGACTCACTAAGTCCCAAGGGCCAAGATCTCATCATACCAACATACTGTAGTTTTGAGTTAAGGGCAAATTTTGTTTCCGGGACTGAGTGAGATATATTGCCAATGAGTTTGGAAGGAAGCAGCCATAGCCCAGCAGAAAGTACCATCCCAATATTTGCCTGAAGTTGAAAATGGGGAAACCATGAATACCCATCCAAACCCTCTCACCTACAGAGTCTGCAGATAGCTTACTGTCGACCAAAATATTATGTGTACTCGAGTTTGAAGGTTGTTTGTGAAGTAACCAATAGTCCTACATAAAATCCAATAACATCATCATTTTCGTCGTTCTATTTTACGATAGTTCATGTAGGTTTGGAATTTTTAATTGTGAAATTAATAAACCAGTTATACAACATTCCAATGTACCGTATTTACTCGAATACGACCCGCCCTCGAATAAGACCCGCACCCTGATTTTGAAGAACGAAATTAAAAAAAACAACTCAAAATTATGTACAATCTTAACTAAATAAACAGAATAGCATTTATCCAAAATAGTTTCCAACAGTATTGAAGTCGTCCTAAAATAACACACATCAAACGATTAAAAATACAAATAAAAGTACACAAACACTTCATTCATCGTCATCAGAAGTACCAACTTCGGAACTTTTATCACCATCCCACTAAATGTCGTCATCACTGACATCCATAGCATTCGAAATACTACATTTCTTGAAGCTCTTCCGTATGAGATCTCCCGAGATACGACTCCATGCCGTCAAAATGCACGAACATAGCAGCTGAACTTCCGGGCGCTGATTACGACCAGTTGGAGTCAGTGTGTGCTTATCGGCCGCCATCTGCTCCGTATACAGCTGTTTCAAGGCTGCTTTGAACTGGCGGTTCACGCAAACATCCAGTGGTTGTAGCATAGACGTCATCCCGCTCAATCACGAATACATGACTCGTCAATATCATATTTCCTACCGGGCACGATTTCCAATAACTTCAGCTTCTCACTCACATTAAACGACCGCAAACCCTTCGTACAACTCATGTTTACACTCGAAAACGTGCGCAACACGTGCGCGAGACTATGACGCCGCCTGCTTACGGTAAAACAAAGTGATGGCCGGAAGAAGGCTAGCACCATCTAGCGGATACTCGCAACACCCGATATCGCGCGTGGCGGGCAATTTAAATCTTTAAAATCAGGATGACTCAAATAAGACCCGCACCCCAATTTTTCACGTCCGATTTTGTTTAAAAATGTGCGGGTGGTATTCGAGTATATACGGTATATTGTGTTAAAATTTGGATTCGATCTGATGACGTGTTTGTGAGATAATAATTCTTAAATGTGATGCATGGTTGAAACACGCTTAAAAACGGGCACTTTTTGTGTTCCAACTGCGATAATTTATATTAAAATATAAATTATAAATTCCAAACCTACATGAACTAACATAAAATAGAACGATGAAAATGATGATGTTATTGGATTTTATGTAGGTCTATTGGTTACTTCACAAACAACCTTCAAACTAGAGTGCACATAATATTTTGGTCGACAGTAGCTCTTTGGCCTAGCATTGCACCTTAGCAAGCGTAGCTACCGCTGTCAATAGTTAGGTGCTTGTCATCATCATCATCTTGCACAGTTTCCAGCCACTGGCCGGGTCTGTTTGGAACACAAGCCTCTCCAACGTCTTCTGTCTTCCCACCATCTCTCAGCCTCCACCCTTGTCCAGTCTTCTCCTCTCTTCTTCACGCTTTCTTCCACTCCCTTCAGCCACCTGTCTCTCAGTCTTCCTCTCGGTCTCTTTCCTTCCCACTTCGTCTCGTGTACCCTCCTGGGTATCCTATTCTCCTCCATTCGTTTTACATGTCCATACCATCTAAGTCTAGATTTCTCTATACCATCCTGTAATGGTTCCTCCTTCATTAATTCTCTGATCCTCTCATTTCTTATTCTGTCCATCTTTGTAGCTCCAATACTGCTTCTCAAGAACCTCATCTCACTGGCCTGTATTTTGCTCTTCTCCCTTCCTTTCATAACCCAGGTCTCCGAGGCATACCTCAGGATAGGGACATAGTACGTCCGATATATGATCTGTTTGCTGTTCTGAGGGACATCCTTGCTCCATAACATGCTTCTTACATTCCTCCGGAATGCTTCTGCCTGCCTCCCCCGCTCATTTATTTCTCTATCGTTTCTTCCATTATCTTGTATCAGGCTTCCCAGATACTTGAAACTCTCCACTTTCCTCAGCTGTTCCCCACCAATCGTTATTCCCGTTGTGGTTTTCCTTCTTTCTTGTTGTGATCACCATCTCACTCTTATTTATGCTAAATTTCATCCCATATCCTTGTATTATTCCTTCCCACACGTCCAACTGTTCCTGTACCTCCTCCTCCTTGTTTCCCCAAATCATCAAATCATCTGCAAACACCATTGCTTTCATCTTTCCTTCCCCAATTACTTGTGCCACTCGGGTTATGTCATCCATCACCACAATGAAAAGTAACGGTGACAGTGCACTTCCTTGTTTCAGGCCGTTTCTCTGTTCCAACCAGTCCGATCTCTCTCCTCCCACTTTCACACAGCTCACGCTTCCCTTGTACATCTCCTTTATCCTCTTTATAGTCCATTTCTCTACTCCCCTATCCTCCAGGAACTTCCATACTTTGTTTCTGCATACACTGTTATATGCTTTCTCAATGTCCAGGAAGGCCATCAGTAGATCTGTTCCATACTCATAGTGCTGTTCTTGTAACTGCCTTACAGCAAATATCAAATCCACTGTGGACCTTCCTGCTCAGAAGCCATGTTGTTCTTCCCTCATCCCTCCTTCTATCCTTGTCCTAATTCTCCTTTCCAAAACTTTCTCAAAGATCTTTGCACAATGACCCATCATTGTTATTTCCCGATAGTTTCTGCATTCTGTTCTACTACCTTTCTTGAAGATCGGGACAATTATTCCTTTTTTCCAGTCCTCTGGGGTCTTCCTTTCCTTCCATGCTGTCCTCATCACTCGGTACAACCATTGTATCCCCACCTCTCCTGCTGCTCTCATCATCTCCACACTCAACTCATCCACACCCGGTGCCTTCCCTCCTTTCATCTTTCTCACTGCATCTTCCACTTCTTTCCATGTTAAGTCCTTTTCTGTTTGCATTTCATCTTCCTCTTCCCCGATTTCTTCCTCCTCACCATGGTTTCCATTTGGGTTCAGAAGTTCTTCAAAATATTCTTTCCATATTTCCTTCAGTTCTACCCTATTTTCTATCTATTGTCTCCTTTTGTTTACCATTTTAACATAATCCGTAGGATCCTTCCGCCTCTTATTTTTTACCATCTCATACAGGACCTTTTTTGTACCTTCACTATCTTCCATCATCTTTGTCCACTCTTCCATCCACTTTCTTCTCTCCTCAGCCACTACTCTCTTCGCCTCCTTCTGTCTTTCCTGGTACTCTTCCCTTGTCTCTACCGTCCTATTTTGAAACCACCTCCTAAAGGCTCTATTCTTTTCCCTTACTATATCTTTTGTCTTCTCATTCCACCATGGTGTTTCCTTCCACCTCTTCTTACTACTTGTCCTCCCACATGCTGCTTCTGCTGCACCTACTAGTGTCTTCTTAAATCTAGCCCATTCCTCTTCCACCCCTCTTTCTTCATCTGTTGGAATTCCTTCCTTTACCATTTTGAGGTACTCGACCCTTCTATCCCCTTCCTTCAGTTTCCATATCCTTATACATCTTTCCTGGTTCTCAGTCCCTTTCTTCTTACGCCCTCTCAGGTTCATTACCAGCAATCGATGGTCGCTATCCAAGTTTTTCGATGGTATAACCTTGATGTCCGTGATGTTCTTATTTAGTTCTTTCTCATACAGTATATAGTCGAAAACCGAATTCCTGGTCAAGTCATCACTGTACCATGTGATTGTGTGACTCTCCCTTTTCTTGAACCAGGAGTTCCCAACTATCAGGCTGTTCCTCTGGCAGAAGTCCAACAGTCTCTTTCCTTCCTCATTTCTTCTGCCCCAACCCTCTGGTCCTAGAACACTCTCATAACCTTGTCTTTCTCTTCCTACATGCGCATTGAGATCCCCCATAACAATCATATTTCTTCCTACCAGCTGCTTCTGCAATTCCTCTTCAAAGTCCTCCTTCTCTTCAGAGGCACCGCCTACTTGTGGAGCATACACTTGCACTATTTCTACGGTCTCTCCCCTCAGTAATACTTTCACTTTCATCATCCTATCACTTATTCTCCTCACTTCTTCTTTTAAACCATCTCGTACTAAAACTCCCAGTCCATTCCTCTTTCCCTCTTCATTCCCACTCCAGTACAGTCTATAGCCTTTTCTCAGTTCTCTCCTTCCTTGCCCTTTCCACTTTGTTTCTGCCAATCCCAATAAATCCAACGTCCTTCTTTCCATCATATCCACTATCTCCTCCACCTTCCCCGTCAGCGTTTTTATGTTTAAAGTTCCAAATCTTAGTCCGTGTGTATAGCTGTTTCGTCGTCTATTATATCCATGATGTCCAAGGCTAGTTCCATTCTTGAAAGCATTTGGTTTCATCCACTACTGGCTTGCTGGGCCTATCGTAGCTTCACCAGAGCCCTGTTAGCCGTCACTTTTCAGGGTTCCTGTAGGACCTTCACAGCTACGGTAACAGTCCCGGGGCACACGAAGTCCCCACTGTACTTTGCCCCTACAGGCGATCTCCTACTTTGTGCCGTTGCCCATCTCCCACGACATGGACGAGGGGTTGGACTTATGGGAGACAAGGTGCTTGTACGTGTTCAATATTTAACAAGGAAGGTTGTCAAATGTTGTCAGTGTTGCAAATTTTCTTTAAAAATTCTTGAGGTCACCTATCAACTACAAAATTCCATTTATTTGAATGTTTTAGCTATTAACAATGGTGTTATTTGATGCCCCCTACTAAATACATTAGTTTATCACTATTATACCAAGAAAATATAACATATTCTTTAGAAAATGCAAAATTTTGAGGGGAGAATTTACCTTTCTTTGTGTTCAGTTTTTGAATGTTAATATATATTAAACTATTTATTTTTACCTAAAGTCAATATTTAGTATATTGAAACAGTACAGTTGCCAAGAAAGTACACAACCGATACATTTCTCAACACTTCATAGTAACTTTGCCACACATATTCCAAAGTTTTTCTCTACAATACCTAGAAAATACACATCTAGCATAATTTTTATAACCTAAGTTTTTCAACATACAGTTCATATTATCACATACAAATCTCCTCATTTCTATGCTGGTTTTCAAGACATTTTTTATGCATTATTAACAAAATTATTATAACAGTTTTTTTTTTTGAAATGTTTAAGTGTCAAAACGTGATCAGCGATAATACACCAGACACATTTAGTCATATAAACTGACAGAGCTACAGTACATTAACATTTTCAACAGTCATTCAGTATCACACTACACTATTCGGAAATCCTGTGTTCGAAAGTCTACACAGATAGCACGTACGTTGTTAACGACGCCTCAATTTAAACAAAATCGCTGAAATTATAACCAAATATGACCTTATATCACTAAAAGAGGATGGAGGAAAATAGAATACCAAGTCAGATGCTGGAGGCGAAGTGCAAGGGTAAGAGAGCAAGAGGAAGACCTAGAACAAGGTGGATTGATTCAGTGAAGAACAGCATAAGAAAAAGAAATCTGGATTGGGACAAGATAGTGGAAGAAGAATGGTGGAAGGAAAGAGGAAAGTGGAGAAGTGCCATAAATACCCCGACCCGGCAGGAGCTGGATAAGGGGAAATGATGATGATGATGATCACTAAAATATGACCAAAACAATAAAAATGGCCGAAATATGCATTTATAGGCAACATCAAATTGCTTTAAACGTGGTCAGGGACCCGTCATTCAAATTTATTTTTCAGATTTCGGGTAAAATGAGATCAGGAACAAAATATGACTTTTCCTTAACATCCTAACCTTACTCATCATATACCACACTGAACAAGGTCACAGTGTGACCGAAAATGGTACGGTCTCAATATACTAAATTGACTTTAGGTAAAAAATAAATAGTTTAATATAATTATCACGTCAATAAGGAATCTTCCCCCAGGGGCTCACGTCTAGAGGGACGTGGATTGGCGACCACGGGACCCCAGCTGAGTTGCGCATTGCTTCCACTTATTTGTGCCGGGCTCCTCTCCGTCTTCTTTCCTGTCGACCTCCCTTGGTCAACTCTTGTTCTTTTCCAACCCCGACGGTATTAGGGTAACTAATTTATTGTGTTTTGTACAGGTCCGCCAATAAATTAGTTATTATTGTCAATACGGACCTTAAGGATGGGTATTAGGGTATCCGAGGCCTAGGGAGTCTTTCACTTGCCCGCCTTAATTGGCCCTTGTCTCATCTTTCCTGATCCCTCCTTCTTCGAGGGGTCAGACCTCTCGTTTTCTTTTCATTATATTTCCTTTTCTCTTTAAGATTCCCACACTGTTTTTGTTAATTGGCTCCCTTTTGTATCTAAATTCCCTTCAGAGTTTTTTTTTTTTTTTCCATCTACACTACATTTTGTCGGTATTTTTAATCTACGTTGCATTTTGTATGTTTTTTTCGATCTAAATTCATACCTGCCAACCTTTCCGATTTATTCGGAAACTTTCCGAATTTTCACCTCGTCTTCCGATCTTCTTAATTACTATTATTTCTTCCGAATTTCGGGCCCCAGTGATATATTGTAAAAGAAAAAGGAACTGCAAATAATTTCCATTCTCAACAGGGTGTCTACCGGTAACGAAAGTAACGAAAAAGTAATGAATTTTACAAATGGGTAACGAAAGTAACGAAAAAGTAACGAATTTTACATTCGGGTAACGAAAATTTTTTGAAGACGGATTGAATCGTTTAAACTCGCGCCTCTAGGCTCAGAGATTGCGATGGAGCGAGTTTCACGCAAGCGCCGCCGTTTGCATAAGCTATATTTCCCCGTGCCTGAGCTCAAGGAAATGCATACTGAGGATACCTTGAGTGGTATACATCGTTCAGCGTATATTTTCGGCATCAAGAAGACTTTTTAGTTTTGTGTGAAATATTTATCTGTGTTATTAGGAAACCTGACTTTTCGCGAGACGTTTATTCGTGAAAACTTCTGAAACTAATCAGAAACCTCGCATTTCTCGCATTTATTTGGAGACTATGTCAAATTGAAGTCCGGAAATAACGAAAAATAATTTAATGTCGCAATCTTGCGAAATGTTACCGTTTTGAAAAAGAATTATGAAAAAGCTTCGAAATACCTGGACTATAACTTATTTTAAAAATCTGTCTCGTAAATTTGCGACATCCAGTATGGTTAATTCGAAATTCCGTCATATGTCAATTTTTCCTTCGAACTTTGGTTCCATCGGATATATTATAATCTAACCGGTTATTTCGAAAACTTGTATAATTCGTGATTCGCATTCGAAAGAAAAAGTGTCCTCTAGTCGTATTATTCGTGCAAACCTCTCAGAATAATTCTTAATATTTGATATCTACTTTGAACATTCATACTCAAGACGGCCTGCTGACCGCACGACTTGTCTGCGGGAATCTCGTCAAATGGACCGAAATCGACGTCAGTTACGTAAAATCATAAAACCCGTACCCTAGCGTGAACTTGGACCACGAGGACTGCGGGAATCCCGTCAAAGGTGATCGGGCACCAATCCCGGAACATTCCGAAACATACTCGCTACTTTTCCCATGTCCGTATACTCAAAAGCGTACGGGGAGCAAGAAGTGCATTAACCCACTTAGATATGACAGCCTACGTAGCGTCGCGATACTAATTTCTCCTCGTGATCCACCCTGAACTGATGAACTCCCAACCACAGCATAGGGACAGCGGGAATCACGGCGCCGGCCATACAACTTGTCCATAACTACTCGTGAATTTTAACCATGTCCAACCTTGAGCCTGCCTCCACCATTCTGTCAGGACGAATAGACAATCGTTCAACGGCCGGGTGCGGTATGCACAATATCGCGAGGACAACGTGAATCTCGTAAAACGGCCGAGAGCGGCAGCGTTTGCGGTACATTGCGATATTTATCCGCATTCAATGACGAGGACAACTGGATTATTGTCAAACGGACGGCAAGCGCCGCCGATTGCGTAATAATGCTATATTTTCTCGTGCCCGACCTCAATGACAATGGAAATCTCGTCGAACGACTAAAAGTGACACCGATTATATAAATCGTGATATTTATCCGTGTTCTATCGCGAAAACTACGGGAATCTCGACAAACGGGTGAGACCAGCGCCGATCATGTAACAGCTCGAAATTTCTCCGTACCTGACTGCGAAGACAGAATTCGGTTACAATCACGTAACGTCCCATAAATTTCTTCGTGATCTACCGCGGTGACAAAGGAAATCTCGCCAAAGGATCAAGAGCAGAGCAACCTCTTGGCAATTATAAAAACGCCTTGTGCACAAGACGACATATTAGCTGAAACAACTCATTTGATAATAAATATCTAGTATTTATTTATTATTTTAATTTTTTTTTATAACTCCCTAAGTGAATTGTATTTACCGCTTTAAACACAGTTCATTGTTGTTTTTCTTCACCTCGTGATAAGCCCCTTTACATGCAGACCGCAGACGTATCTTGAATTCGAAGGTAACTAAAATTAACTAAAAGGTAGCTAAAAAGTAACTAATTTTTACTTCATCCTTACAGTAGACACCCTGCTCAAGGAGATTCTCTCGTAAGTCGTAATTTCTTTTGTGATTTGCGTAACCTTGGTTTTTTGTGCAAGTTTGTGTAAGTTCCTCGCTTGGCTGTGAGCTCCATAGCTGCGATTTCGGAATGGTGAGTCAGCTGATCGCCGTACCGCATACTGATTGGTGGTATATTATGGACAAACAGTCGTCAAGCCTACGTGAATATGTGGTAATAAACCAATATAGTACAATATATTTCCGTTTGGTATTGATTGACGGAAATATATTGTCTTATATTGGTTTATAATCTCTTGTCAATACGGACCATGGCGGAATCTAAAGTAGAATGAATATGTGGTAGCGAATTCGACGTGTAATCCATACAAATGATTGTATGCATTTTCTTTAAACACACAATTATGTTCTCGTACGTTTAAATATTGGGCAAACATACTACTCGATGATTGATGATTGTTTACATTTTTGTGAATTTTATGCTGAATTCATACTTTGCCAATAAAGACACGCAGGTCTTTCGTGTACCCTCATTCGCCCTCGCCACGGTATACTGCGCATGATGAAATCTATAATTTAAAAAATCTTCCTATTTTTGACTTCCGAAGGTTGGCAGGTATGTAAATTGCATTTTGCGAGTGTTTTCAACCACAATTGCATTTTGTAAAGATTGACAATCTAAATTGCTTTTTAGTAATTCTTTGAATGTAGGAGCAGTGCATTTCAGTGAGTATTTTGAATTTCAATTTCATTTTGTAAGTATTTTCATCCTAAACCGCATTTCGCAATAATTTTAATTCTAAATTGCATTTGGTATGGTGGGCATTTTGCAAGTTTTTTGATTCTCAATTGCATTTTGTGGGTATTTTGAATCTAAATTACATTTTGTAAGTATTTTCAATCTAAATTTCATTTTTTAAGTACAGTGGAATCTCGTTAGCACGTTCTCGGTTACGATGTTTTCCCGTTTAGCGCGATGATTTTCTCAAGTCCCAGTCCCAATTCTACAAAATACTTGTTGATATATCCCTTTAATACGTTCTCTATTCCCGCTTACGGCCATCAAATTTCTGTTGTATCATTTGTAAGCGAACCGGATTTTATTATTATTTTATTATAAAATTTGGCATCTGAAAAACACGACGTGATATTTCTTCATATTCTCCGATAGTTATTGACAGTGTTGATGATTTCATTGTGTTTGATGGCATAGAAGTGGCTATAGCTATGACGCAACACAGGTGACGTGTCTCTCTTCCGCTGCCCTTCACCCCCTTCCCTTTGTTTATTTCTTACGTAGGCGCATTATTGTCTTCGTGTTCCGCACTATTGTCTTCTACTTCTTAGTGTTCACGTCCAGTTATGACCTATTTTATTGCGTGTTTCATAATGGATAAGAAGAAAGTACGGCATATAACTAATGATGAGAAGATGAAATACATTCGACACATGGACTGCAATCCTCACATGAAGCGTGTGGATATAGTGCGAATGTGGAACATTCCTCTGTCTACACTGAACACGATTCTCGGCAAAAGGAAGGAAATCGAACGTGCATTTGAAGAAGGGGTGAGCAGCGAAAGGAGTTTCCTGAACTAGAAAGCGCTTTATTGAATTGGATCAAGCAAGCCCATGCTTCAAACATATGCGTGCGCGGTCGCCGGCAACAGAGCCGTCACTGGCGGAGCGCGAGAATGTCCTTGCTGATCAAATATAAAGAAAGACCCTGTATTATATGTGTTTGGAAGCGGATGGGGAATATTTTCAGCATCTACTGTAAATCATGGCCAGTAAAACTGTATGGTAGGCTACTGATTTTAAGCACCGTATTCTGCCGTAGGCCTACATATGCGTGCGCGGTCGCCGGCAACTGAGCCGTCACTGGCGGAGCGCGAGAGCGAGAATGTCCTTGCTAAGCAAAAATAAATACCCTGTATTATGCTGTAGTGTAGAGGTACAGTAATTCATTTTTATGTTATTTATTCCATGTAAGTTACTGATAACCTATGTTCATGTCGTGACTGTAGTAGTGCATACAATCACTTACTAAGGTCGGTGATTTAACGTCCATATATTCGCCGTGTTCTTTCTTATACGTTGTAAATGCAGTATGGCGTTTTTCGGTAGGATGTTTTCCCGCATATGACGTCCAAATTTTTCAGTCCCTTGAAAAATGTACTAACGAGATTCCACTGTATTGTCAATCCATATGAGTAGTTTGAATCTACCATACATTTTGTAAGCATTTTCAATTTCAATTGCATTTTGTAAGTATTTTGAATTTCAATTGCACTTTGTGAGTATTTAGAATCTGAAATGGGCAGTTTTCAATCTAAATAGCATTGTGTATTTTCAATTTCAATTGCATTTTGTAAGTATTTAGAACCTCAATTGCATTTTGTACGTATGTTCGATCTCGTTTGCATTTTGTAAGTATTTTGAATTTCAATTGCATTTTGTAAGTATTTTGACAACATTGCATTTTGCACATATTTTGAACCTAGCCTACATTTTCTGCATATTTTTCAATCTATTCCTTTTGTGAGTATTTTCGTTCTAAATTCCCTTTTGTCTATTAATGCCCTCCATTTTGTGAGTAGTTTCAGTCTTGAGTTCCTTTTTGTAAGTATTTTCCGTCTCACTTGATTTTCCTTCTGGTTCCATTTCATTGCCATTATCGTTATCACCCAGACCATTAGGGGCCGATAACCTAGATGTTAGGCCCCTTAAAACAACAATTATCATCATCATCAATAAGTAATCTGGCTATCATGGCCATTTTTATGCCATTCTATAATAATGTTAATATATTATAAGGCATGATCAAAAAGTTTCGGTTTGAGGGCATTGCTGCAGGGTTTATGCAACGTACCGCGACTCTAATGTGGGTATATAAGGGCAGATACGTAGGCAAGGGATTAGTGTAGCAGTCGTGTCTTGCCAAGGTGCGTGCGTTAAATCGGCAACGGTAACTATGACTATGTTATTACTGAATGGGTCCAAACAGGACCAACGTGCTGTTATTATGTGGACATCCATTGGAGAAAGACGAATGTGTAAGGGGGCAGCATGTCTGTCGAAAACCACCATTGTGGAATGGTGCGCCAAGTTCTGTGATGGTCACGTTTCGTCACAAGATGCCGGTCGATCTGGGAGGCCAGACTCAAGTGAGACACTCGCGAGCATCCACCCTATAATCCTGATCTCTCCACATGCGATTGTCACGCCTTCAGTCCCTGAAAAAAGACCTTGAAGGGTCGATGATTCCTGTTGGACAAGGATGTGCAGCAGGTGTTGACATACTTCTTCTCGCAGCAGGACACGGTGTTTTACCGCACGGGGATCTTCAACCTGGTGCATTGGTAGGATGAGTGCCTCAATGCTCACGGAGATTTTGCCTGATTCTCGACTGTATGGCTGCCAAATGGAAACTTTTTGATCACCCCTTGTATTTCACAGTTTTAGTACATGACATTCACAGTTTAATAATAGTTAATTCGAGACTTTGTGGAGGTAGATAGGTGAATTACAGTATAACTTGGCTTAATAATGTTTGGTATATTGGCTTTCACGGCCAGTGAATTAAAACTCTGCATTTTTTCTAGGTTTGTGTCGTGTCTTGTGTGGGGTTTCACCTAGGACAACAAGCTGGCTCCTCAGCGGGCTCTTGGTGTCCCTGCCCAGACCCCCACAGGAGTAGCGAACTGCGCACTACCTCGCTATATATAGAGTGCAACTGCACCACTTTATTGTGAGAACTTAAAGCTCAAGCAGCCTTAACCTCCCTATGAAGGCTTCCAAGAGGATGGTATATTGACTTTCGCTACTCCGGTGGGGGTCCGGGCAGGGACACCAAAAGCCCGCTGATGAGCCAGCTTGGTGTCCTAGGCGAAACCCCACACAAGACACGGCACAAACCTACAAAAAATGCTGAGTTTTAATAATGTTTGTCCGCTGGCTGCATGGCTCAACGGTAACATTCTCAGTATCAAATCCTGGCGCAGTCAGCTGGTATTTGAGGGTGCGCAATTGCAAGGCAGCCATGTCAGTAGATTTAGCGGCACGTTAAAGATCCCCTTCGGGGCAGAATTCCGTCCCCGTCCCCCGGTGTGTCTAAAAGCCGTAGTAGTTAAAAGGGACGTAAAATCAATAACATTATTGTTATTATTTTATGGTTGAACCTGTAAAAAGACACAAATCTTAATTATTGAGTAAATTAAATTGAAAGTTTTGCAAGTGCGAATTTCGTCCAAATTGGTCGTTGAAACGTATATGGATACCTTAAGTAGTGTTGTGCGGTTCCTTGTGTAAGGCTAAGGTTGCATTTTGTGACCATTGGCCAAATGAAATGAGCAGCCTTTCATTGTGTCTGGAGAGAGATTTTAATGATCGGGTATTTTGGGATACTTCTCCTCATGCTGTGCTGAGTCTTGATGAAAACGCTAAAGTGGGAACTTTTTTCTTTTCTTCTCATGGTTGAGGAAATATCTTTTAACTGATATCTCTGTCTCTCTTCCCAGTGCGGTCAGATGGGGACCCTGCGCTGATTGCTAACGAAGGTACGACAAGTCCCTATTGCTCCTGTCCTTGCATGCAAGTAGTCCGTAGAATTGTGTACCTTTGCTTTGTTTTCTATATCTGTCCAAATCAGAATCAGTGTGCATGAATGATTGTCTATGTTGCAGATTCGAGTAGTTGTTGAAAAGGTAAAACAGGTACTAATTTAGTGTCAAAGGTTTAAACCTCGAATGATCAAGACGACTATTCAGATGTTAGGCCATGTATTGTACAGAGAGTACACTTCATGGAAAAGGAGAATTAAAGCATTTGAGTGCAGGAGTCTACCTTCCATGTATAAGGGCTTGTTCTCTTTGACCAATATATGACCGTATAGCAGAAAGTAGACCTGTTGGGAGTAGTATAGATCGCGATTCCCTCCTGTTGGAGCAGAAGTTATGTGCACTCAAGTTCGAAGAAAAATAGCAAAATAACCAAAAGGCCTATAGAAAAACGAGTAATATCACCATTTTCCTTGTTTATTTCTGCTTTGATTGATGATAAAGTTAACTTTCAGGAATACATTTTAATACCTTTTATGACAGGTCATCATTATCATCAATTTCCGTTTTCTAGCTTAGGCCGGGTCGGAGCAAATATGACACCCCTCCACTTGATTCTGTCCACCATCCTTCCTCAACCACTGAACTCCAGTCCACACTCACACTGTCCTTCACCAAATCCATCCACCATACTCTAGGTCTTCCTCGTCCTCTCTTTCCAGTCATCCGTCTCTTCATCTCTTGTTTCGGCACTCTTTCATCATTCATTCTTTTCACATGTCCAAACCATCTCAATCTGTTCTGCTCCAGCTTATCATTTACCTTCTGTACATTCACTTCATTCCTCACTCTCTCTCTCCTTGTCTTCTGTACCATACTCCTCAGGAATTTCATTTTGGTTGCCTGTATTCTACTTTCATCTCTCCTCGTCATTGGCAGGTATGGTTTTGAGGGAAACGTAGACTTAAAAGATTCACAACTCTCAACTCCATTGTGCTACAAGAACCAAATTTTAATGTGGTCATTTGTTTTCTGTATATATTGGAAGTTTCAGAAATTTATCTCCATCACAAACAAGAAAACAATCAATTCTCCCATAGAAGTTTGTTCTTGGGTGTGTTGTTATCCACTTGGGTGCGTTGTTATCCACATAAACTAAGCGTCAGTTCAAGGCACACTAACTAAAATCAGCGACCATGCGTCATTCATGACATCGACTATACTAAATAGATTCCCCTAGACACGTTGTCATTGCGGTATATACTTGAACCAGCCTTCTTGGCTATCAGTGTGGGCATAACATTCCAATTGTGGGAATTAAAGGGCTACTATCACAATGTGAATGTGTCGGGGCATAGGGTGGTTTCACAGATGTACCATTGCCAAGAAAACTAAAGCATCAGTTGGTAGAGCGGCAGTGGCCAAAGCCACTCCAAAGGAGTTGGACTCCCTCATTTGTCAAGATATTTTAATTCCCTAACTTCCATCTACATGGCTCATATTCCTTGTACACTGTGCAAAGCTGAAATGCCTGCATCATAAAAATCCAAATCTTTCCTTTGAACGTAGAATTACTTTAATGGTTAAGAGTTGAAAATGAGATCTCTATCAAAACTCAAACCCAAATCCCCTGGTTATGGGTATCACAGAAGCCCATGAAAATTGTCAGCCATTCGGCGTGTAGTTTGTGGTTGGTTCCTCAGTTTAGGGGCTGTGACAACGCGGTCATGTAGCCCTGTGTACGTTGGGTGTGTGTAGAATCTGTCTGATAAGCAGTGTTATTTGTGGTGGCTGTATTAGAGTGTGTTATCTGTAATTCAGGTAAGGACTGCAGACTCTCAATTTCAAGTAGTTCCTACTTTTGCTACCAAATGCTACCATCAATGGCACATAGCTGTGAACTTAGCTACTAGATACCATTGCTACTGGCACCTGGTGGAGGATGTTGGAACTTAATAGAGCGTTAATCAATTCTAACCTACAAATTTAGCTTCACACAATTGTAGATAGTGGAAGGTTGTTTTACATGCCATAAATCTGACATGGGTCTGCTGGCTTTACTTTCCCTCCAAAGGAAGGCATATTGTGGGATTTATAGTGCTTTTAAAAATCCGATGGCTTCTGCCGGGTTTGAACGCTCGAGCTTGGGCATAGAAGCTCGGCATGCTACCAACTACGCCACCGAAGTGGCCTGCGTATAGTTCTTAAGAGAACAAAAAAAAATCTGAATTTTTTGATTAAAAAGGAGTAGTCGTGGCTGAATTGCGAGCGGATGCAGTGTTTAGTCCTAGAAAGCAATCTCCTTTTGGGGGCAGTGTTGATTCAAACACTGAATAAATTCTATTCTATCTTGTGCAAATTAATCAAAACACTACAATAACATGCAAATTGTATATATTTTACTTGCATATCCACCTTATACATACCTTTAATATAGCTAATATGTCCTACTTTCTGTTTTATAAGTTGTTTTGCATGATTTGACATAGATTCCACAAGCTTTGAACACATGTTTTTAAGTTCATCATAATGAAACCACACTATTGCTAGAAACTCGGCCATACATATTTTTGTGAAAAAGTCAAGTTATGAGACTCTGCTTTTTCGAGTTGCCCTAAGTTTTCTGTTGGATTAATGTCAGGAGAGTTTGCTGGCCTCCTTAAGTCACACATATTGTTCTCTTCACTTTCTTTGAAGTATGCCAAAGAGCAAAATCTTGCTGAAGGAGCATAGAATCATGAATATGTTTTTATTCATCTGTTCGTATTATAAGTGCCTCGTCCTCCAAGAACATTGGCGATCATTAGCATGATCTGCGGTTTGTCCATAGCTGTTCTAAACAGTGACACTGTATTAAGTCCAAACCACTGGCACAAGTTCTTCAGCCAGGATATTCGTCCGAGTCCTGGACCCCTAATGCCATCAATCTTCCCTTGAATAATTAATTGCAAGAGGTGGTATTTGTTGTGGCGCATGAAATGACCAAAGTATTCTAGTTTTCTCCTTTTGATGATACTGAGAATTTCCGAGTCTTTGTTCATACGCCGCAGTACTTCACATTTGTGACTTTAGCTGTCCATGATATCCTTAAAATCGTGTGATACGTCCACATTTCAAATGCTGTCAGTTTCTTATTCTTATTTTTTTTTAAATTTATTTATTTTTGTCCTGTGGCCTCGTGGGAGGCAGAGTGCAGGTCTTTCTAGTCGACGCCCGTGGGCGACCTGCGTGTCGGGATGAGAGATGGAATCGATGAAGATGAATGAATTTGGCCAAGGATTTGAAAGGAAGCGGCCGTGGCCTATCAGAAGGTACCGTCCCAGCATTTGCCTGGTGTTGAAAATGGAAACCATGGAAAACCATTTCAAGGACGGCCGATGGTGGGGCTCGAACCCACGCATCTACAGAGTCGGCAGAGAGCTTGTCCCCATGGCCTAACGTTGCGCTTTAGCGAGCGTAGCCACTTCTGTCGGTGTTTCTTATTTAAAACCTCGGTAAGTGTCCAGTGGGGAACACTAACCTGCCCGGTCCCACGACGGAGGGCACTGGTGGGCCAATGTGCACGCCATCTCTCTGCGATTTCAATCACTTAGTATGGTGCCACAGGCCTACACGAACCCTGTTCTGGGAGTGTCTCCGACCATTTCTTCTGGGTGTTTCACTTTCTACAAACAGTACTGTATATGACATATTATGTCAAGTTCGACTGTGGTAAATTGACATCAGAGTGTTACCATCTGTTGATGTTATCCTTCATTCTATTTCTTTAGTCTTTGGAACTAAGTTCCATTAGTGATTTATTGTTACATAAGAGGATGTGGTGTTTGTCACATTTTCACACATGCATTCTTCAGAGATGATGTGATACGATGTTGTACTGCATGTCTTGTGGTGAAATCCATAAACTACTAACCCATTGACTGCGCTTCTCATCTCCTGATTAGCTTTTGCCCAACTTTGGTCGATCATGGCACTTGTGCCAAAGAATTCTTCTTCTACCTCTTCTTTCTTTTGCTGCCTTTCTGCTAGGAACCTATCATATGCTTGCGTGGTAAGCAATAACAATAGTCTATATGTTTTACTTCCTCAATCAAGAAAATTTCTCTTGCCAGCAGATATGCATACCTGGAGGGTGTATATTTTGATATGCCAAGTATTTTCTTCAAGTATGTGGCTTTGACATTTTCCATTATTTTTAGGTCCCTTGCTTTCTAGTGGTCCCATATTATTTGATGACCATAGGTCATGATGGGTACTACAGTATTTTAACTTTGAAGATCTTCATTGTGGTCTCTAGTGATAGCGATTGAATTTTCCTCATATCCCTCATTGTAGAGATGGCCGTTATTGCCTTTTGCTGTATATGTTTGTTGAAGGAGTTTGCTGACGTTTGGAAGGTGACTCCTAGGTATTTAGATTCTTTAACTATTTCTCTTCACCAAGTTTTAGCCTTTCTATTTCTGATATCCTCCCCTAAACACCATTAGTGTGCTCTACTGTGTGTTGATTTTCAGTGAGTTCTCTTTTTAACTTTAACAGACTTTGACCACTTGTAGTGTAGAGGCTTGCATTATTGGCTGTCCCCTCAGTGGCCTGGGTTCGATTCCTGGCTCAGCCAAGAAATTCAGTTCTGATCTGAGGGCTGGAACGGTGGGGTAAACTCAGGGCCGTGAAGCAAAAACTGAGAAGAGGCGGGTTTGATTCCTATCTAGCCACCTGGAAGTCGTTTTCTGTGGTTTCTCCATTTCTACTACAGGCCGCTTCCTACCCAAATTACAAATACACACACTCGTACAAACATCACAATGACACAGGTTATCAGACAATTTCTGCATACACCCAAGTACATCATGAACACGATGTCGCAAAAGCCCTAAAAGATTCAATAAATACAAATAATACTACAATCACACGAAGTTTAGTTAGTTATTGTTTTAAGGGGTGGAACAGCAAGGTTATCTGCCCCTCGCACTAAGGTACCTGGAAGTCGTATTTATTGAAGAAGTAGATTTTACTAATTGCTCGAGGAAACCACATCATTTCTCAAACAAAAACATTTTCAGCTGAACACAAAGATTAATTTTCAATGAATAACAGTGCAAAAAATGCATAGAGAGTACAGTATCGTAAAAAAGAAGCAATGTGTAGCACACTGTTGCCAACTATTATGTTTAAGAAAACCCATCTTGATCCAACTAATTCCCACTGGACTGTGTATGTATATAAATACATTTTTTCTTTGATTGCTACCTCTAGACATGCAGTTTCCTTCTGCACATCCAACTGTTCTTCTAATAGCACAATCCTTGTGTGTGCTTTCAGATTCTGATGTGACTTTTCCTCTGCTCCGTGGCACAAGTAAGGCTCACTCTATTCCTTGCTGTATGCTTAATTCAAGGGTAGACACTTGGAAGTAGCATGGCTCACAAAATTTAAAAAAAGATTGTTGTTTGAGTCTTGTCTTTCAACTGGTTTGATGCAGCCCTCCATGTTTCCCTGTCCTGAGCTAATCGTTTCATCTCTACATTGCTACCACACCCTACATCCGAGGCAATCTGTTTAACATATTCTAACCATGGTCTACCCCTACTGTTCTCATCCTCGACCCTTTCTTCTATAACTAAGTTTGCTATTCCTGGGTGTCTTAGTATGTGTCCTACCAACCTATCTCTTCTCTTCATTAGCAGTTGCCAGGAACATCTCTCCTCTTCCACTCATCTTAATACCTCTTCATTCGTAACCCTATCTACCCATCTGATCTTTATCATTCTCGTGTAACACCACATTTCAAACGCTTTAATTCTCTTCTTTTCTGCTGCACCAATAGTCCAAGTTTCACTTCCATAGAGTGCCATGCTCCAGACAAAAAAGTTTAAAAGATTAAGTGGTCTTTAATGGAAATGCTGAATTTGTGGACACTCCCAGGCCTATTAAATTCAATAGTACATTGCAAATAATTATTTCACTTTGTCACAAAGATAAAGCAAGCATTTCTGAGCAGAAAAAAATTATTGTTAAATAAGCAAATAGGAATTTAAACCAGGAAGAAATTTGTTAAAACCTTTGTTTGGAGTGTGCTTGCTTACGGATGCGAGACCTGGACTTTGTGAAAACAAGCACAATCAAGCTGCTGAAATGTGGTTCTGGAGAAGACTGACAAGGACGAGTTGGAGGGAAAAGAAGACTAATGGACAATAATCTTGGACGACGTTAAGGAGAAATGGACATTACTTTATTCATTAGAGCAGAGGAAAGCTAAATTTCTTGGACACGTCTTATGGCACGATACCTTTCTTCAAAGGCAAGGTCCTAGGGAAGAAATCGAGAGGAAGACCGCGTGTCTCATATCTTAGAAACAAAATCACTCAGCTGGGTTTTGCTTCCTACATCGCGATGAAGAGAACTGCTGAAGATCGTGGCTGCAGCGACAAGGCGTGCCTTTAGCTAATGATACTGAAGATCACAAAGATTCTTGGAACTGGTCGAAGAACTTGAGGGCTGTTCGTCCTTCATTCCTGAAATCTTCTTCTTCTTCTTCTAACCTTTGTCCCGCAGAGCAGGGTCTTCTGCACAATTGCCTCCATCTTGCACGGTCTGCAGCATCTTTCTCCTCAACATTGGCTGCTCTCATGTCCTCCTTTATTTGGTCAAGCCACCACTTCTTGGGCCTTCCTTTTGGTCGCTTGCCTTCTACATCTACTGTCGACCAAAATATTATGTCCACTCGAGTTTGAAGGTTGTTTATGAAGTAACCAATAGACCTACATAAAATCCAATAACATCATTTTCGTTGTTCTATTTTACGTTAGTTCATGTAGGTTTGGAAATTTTAATTTATATTTTAATATTTTTCATCGCAGTTGAAACACAAAACTTGCCCGTTTTTAAGCGTGTTTCAACCATGCGTCACATTTAAGAATTATTATCTCACAAACCCGTCATCATATCAAATCCAAATTTTAACACAATATACATTGGAATGTTGTATAACTGTTTATTAATTTTAAAATTTTGTGTGTCCAAGAAACAAAGTTATCATTTTTGAAAGGTAACTTTTTCTCGGCTCGGGGTGGTTTGAAAATGTAGTTCTTGGTTGCGTTGTAATCCTTATACATCAAAAAGTTATGCTGTATGACTGTGATGTACGTAAATTAATTCACTTATTTTATATCGGTTTGTATTTGAACGGGGAATTAAGACATGGTTCACCAGCTAGCCGCTCCGGGAAATGCTTTACAGCGTTGCTGATATGGAGCCCATCACTACCGAGCGAGGCGCACCACGACGCATGATGGAGCCCATCTTGGCAACGCTGTACAGCTTTCACTGGAGCGGCTAACTGGTGAACCATGTCTTAATTCCCCGTACAAATACAAACCGATATAAAATAAGTGAATTAATTTACGTATTTCACAACCTTTTTGATGTAGAACTACATTTTCAAACCACCCCGAGCCGAGAAAAAGTTGCCTTACAAAAATGATGACAACTTTGTTTCTTGGACACACAAAATTTTAAAATTAATTAACGAGTTATACAACATTCCAATGCATATTGTGTTAAAATTTGGATTCGATCTGATGACTGGTTTGTGAGATAATAATTCATAAATTTTACGCATGGTTGAAACACTCTTAAAAACGGGCACTTTTTGTGTTCCAACTGCGATAAAAAATATTAAAATATAAATTAAAAATTCCAAACCTACGTGAAGTAACGTCAAATAGAATGACGAAAATGATGATGTTATTGGATTTCATGCAGGTCTGTTGGTTACTTCACAAATAACCTTCAAACTCGAGTACACATAATATTTTGGTCGACTGTAGTTGTAGTGCTCTTTCTGCCACTGTGTCCTCGCAACTCCGTAGTACATGTCCGTACCAAAATGTACTTGCAATAAAGCCAACTAAATAAGAGATGATTGCACAAACCTGAGTGGAGTCATGAGGTTAGAGGGGACAGGAGGAGAATGTAGTTAAGAGGGTAACTACTGCTTTGGTGGCGAGAGGACTAGGATTGTAGTCTTCAGCTGAAAGAAGATGATGAAGATTCTTCATCGAATACTCTTGTGTATTTAGTTAAGAACAAACTATGTCCAAATGCAACATGTTTTAACAATACGGTAATTGCTTTAATTTCACAGTATTGAAGCAAGAAAGATTTTTTCTCATAAACAATAAAATGAGATCTGTTACAAATTTTGAATAATTAATGTGAGAAATGTTTCTCCAAAAGCAGCTCGATGTGAAAAGAACCCGATTTTATTATTTTAAAATATTTTAGACAGAAAACATTTGTAGAATTATTATTGAATCTCACCTCCTTTCGTCTTCTTTCGAATAGGCCTACTTTGGACCACGCTTGTTCAACTGTTGGTCCTTGATCTTTGCCCAATATTGTCGTATCTTTTCCCGGTGCAGCTCCTTTCGTTCCACTGTCCAAGGGGGTACCTCTCCTCCGAGGTTTTCCTGAAATCCATGGGATTCTCTGAGGGTTTGTCTCACAGCTTGTCTGTCTTGAAGATCTAGTATTCCCATTTCTTGGACATCTTTCTCGGTTTCTGTCGGTCAGGTGGGACGAACTTTCTTGTTTCTCCAAGGTGAACAGACGGTTAGTCAGTCTGTTCGGAGACAATCGTAACACACGGCCATAAAAGGCTATCCTACTCTTCCTAGCCGAGTCCGAGAGCCTTTCTATATACAGTGGACGCCGCTCATGATTACTCTGGGACGCAGATAATTTGATACATTGTTTGAGTCTTCAGTCTTTTGACTGGTTTGATGCAGCTCTCCATTCCTCCCTGTCTTGAGCTAATCGTTTCATCTCTACATAGCTACCACACCCTACATCCGAGGCAATCTGTTTGACATATTCTAACCTTGGTCTACCCCTACAGTTCTTGTCCTCAGCCCTTCCTTCCATAACTAAGCTTGCTATTCCTGGGTGTCTTAGTATGTGTCCTACCAACCTATCTCTTCTCTTCAATAGCAGTTGCCAGAAACAGCTCTCCTCTCCCACTCGTCGTAATACCTCTTCGTTTGTCACCCTATCTACCCATCTGATCTTCATCATTTTCCTGTAACACCAAATGCTTCAATTCTCCTCTTTTCTGCTGCACCAATAGTCCAAGTTTCACTTCCATAGAGTGTCGCGTTCCAGACAAAGGCTTTCAAAAATTACTTCCTAATACCTAAATCTATATTCGATGTCAACAAATTCCTTTTTTGTAGAAAGGCTTTCCTTGCCTGAGCCAACCTACTTTTTATATCCTCTTTGCTTCGTCCATCACTGGTCATTTTGCTTCCTAAGTAACAGAAGTCTCCTACTTCCTTCAGCTTTCCACCTGCTAATTTGATGTCCATAGAGGTTTCTGATTTATTTCGGCTGCATTCCAGTATTTTTATTTCACATTTATTAATTTTCATCATGTATTCATTCCGTAAGACGGAGTCCATACCATTCAAAAACTCATTCAAATCCTCAGGCGTTTCGGCCAAGATGACGATGTCATCAGCAAATCTGAGTTGAAATTATTTCTCCTTGAATCTTCATTCCCACTTTAAATTTTTCTCCAATTTCCTTCATTGCTTGTTCAATGTAGCGATTGAGAAGAATGGGTGATGAGTTGCAGCCTTGCCTTACACCTTTCTGAATACCAGCTTCTCTCTCATGTCCTTCAGCTCGAATGACTGCTGTCTGGTTTCTGTATAGATTGTATATCACCCTCCTATCCCTGTACTTTATTCCAATAGATTTCAAAATGTCCAACAATGTAGTCCAATCAACGTTATCAAAAGCCTTTTTTAAGTCTACGAATGCCATGAACATTCTCTTATTTTTCCTTATTCTACCTTCTAAAATCAGACTAAAACTTAGTACTTAGTACTTTGATAATAGTAGCTGAAGAATAAAAATTGATTGGTACGGTAGCCTACTGTATTTATTCATAATTTACATGCTCTACAATGAAACGGATACCGGTACACAGCACTGCAATACAGTTAACTGTTCAGCTATGTAAAATAGTTTCTGGTTGTTTCTCAAAAGTCCATTAATGAATCTTACATATTCCTAATGTTTTTGGAAGTCCACTGACCTACGCTGAACACCTCGTCACAAGATATCTAGCGCCTGTCGCATTTCAGGATCCGTTGGTGTTCGGGAAGTTTTGGCGACTTCGTCATCATCAGCATCTCGTATCTTCTGCTCCATGTTCTTCACCTCTCATATCTGATTCTGCGGAAGTAACTGCGACATATATGTCGTCTTCTGTCTGTTTCGCATCAGTAATGATGCCCTCATCAATGTTCATCTAATGTCATCGCGTCAGGAGATGGCAGTTCAACCCCTGTGACGGGGTGCAGGGGTTCTTGCAGTACGCAGGCGCGGCCCTTCTATTCCAGACCTAAATATATTAGCTTCTTGCATGCCAATCGTTGTTATCGCAGCACACGACATGCAGCCAGTGAAAGAAGAAATGTGCAGTGTGAGTGAAGCAAGTAGTGACTAACTTAATATTTTTGGAATGCGGGAAGATATCTGCAGTTCAAACCCAACTGCCAACTCCTGGCGCGATATCAGTACTCCTGAAATTCATCTTCCATTAGGCCTGAAAGTGGCACAGCGCATACATGATTTCATATCGCGCATCTGCAGTAAGTATTGTAGGATTCGGAAACTGAGGCAAGCCCCGGCCTATTAACCAGGAACATTAATTGTACTGTAGACAGGATTATGTTTTATTCAAGCAGCTGGACATTTCAACTATATTTTGAGTAACTGGGGGCATAAATATGATACAAATTTAAGAACTTATTTTGGAAACTTAATCACTAGGGCCCGGATGTTGATGACATGTCAGCTTTTTACTGAGCTGTCTAAAACAATGCTGAAGGACATAGAAACTCCGGACGGGCCACCCCGTCTTCAAATATGTCAATTTTATTTTGCATCTTTTTGCATTTTTTGCAATTTTTCCATTTTAAGAGCATATTTTTAAGTTTGGTACATTTTTTTGGTCATATTTTAGAGAAATCGGCCTTTTAAGGTCATTTTTTTTTTTTCAATTTAGTCATGTCACAGCTTTTGATGGAGTTACATCTCTCAGAGTTAGCAGCAAACGACCTTCCTCTCTTCAAGTAGGCTATGTTCCGATCACATCAGTTGATGTTAAACGCAGCTTTTCGAGATTTTAAAAAAATGTTGGCTGATAACCGCAGATCATTTACATTTGACAACATCAGAATGACATTCGTAGTGCAGTGCAACTCAGACTAAAGTGAACATAAACCTTTTGTTAAGTGCTAGAAATCTATTTTGATTGACTTTTCAGTTTTAGCTTAAGATGTCATTTTTGAATTATTGGTGAGTTTATTATTATAAGATAATTTTCTCCATTTTATAGTGCATATTTCGAATTTTTAGGTAATTTCTTACAGTCATTTTTGAAAATTTTGAGTGCATTTTTTTAACTTTGTTACGGCATCAACATCCGGGCCCTATAATCACATATTTTCCACTTTTAAGCACATAAATAAATACAGTATATATTTCTGAAAAGTTAAGCACATAACTATCCGGGTCTTATAATAATAATAATAATTATTATTATTGCCTTAATTAAGGTATCTTATCATTAACTCTCAAATTTTGCCAATAAGGATGTACTGTAATTATCAGATAGTAATGTGGACTATCACCACTGTTATTTAATATCTACATTGAAGAAGCCATTCAAGAATTCCTAGCTACCAACAGTCATGGCATAAAAGTTAATGGCAAGCTGTACAGTACCATACGATTTGCAGATGATATAGCCCCGATAACTGTAAACTAGAGTGCTCTGAATCACATAAACCAACTATTGCAAGAGAAGTGTGGTATGAGGATAATAAAAAGAAATCCAAAGTAATGGCATGCACTGGGGATGGCAACCAAATAGTCAATGTGCTAATGGATGGTGAAAAACTAGCCCAAGTAAAGGATTTCAAATATCTGGGGAGCTTGATCACATCAATTGGAAAGTGTACGAGAGAAGTAAATGCTCGAATCGCACAGGCAAATGAAGCCTTCTCAAAAAAACAAGTCTTTACTAACATCCAAGTCTGTTAACTTAGAGGTGTGAAAACACTTCGTGAAAAGTTTTGTATGGAATATGAGAATGTTCTCAAAAGAGCAAAGGAGACACATACCTTGGTTGAATCCATAAACAGAAGAAGGAATAGTTTTGTTGGCCATTTGATTCGTCATTCTGACTGGTGCACCACACTCTTCGAAGGGAAGCTAGAAGGAAAGAGGAGTCGAGGAAGGCTAAGAACTCAATTTATAGACAGTATTAAAGGCTAGCACACTTATTGCCATTTGAAACTATAGGCCAGAGAAAGAAGACGTTTTGGAAGACATGCTTGTTACCCACCAACCTAGCTGTTAAGGAGAAGAAGAAGAATTGTGTTCTACCCCTAGAATAGCTCGCCTGAATCAACTTGGGATGAAGAGTTAGTGTCTTGCACATTTTCAGAACTTGCATTGAATATTGGTCTTGCTCAGGACCATAGAAGCCGGAAAAGTTGGCACGAGCAGATTGGGGAGCAAGCCTTTTGCATTCTCCCTCCATATGTCCTGTTATCTGTGGTGTGGCTACCACATCCCTTTCCTTCTGCCTCTCACTACTCAAACCTTCCATACAGCGAGATGCATGCGATCTCAATTGTCTTTTGTCTGTCTCCTTTTCCCTCCAAAACTCGCGTTCTCTCCGGTGTGGCTACCACTTCCCTTCTCTTCTGCCTCTCGCTACTCATACCTTCCAAACAGCAAGATGCGTGTGGTCTCAACTGTCCTTTGACAGTCCCCTTTCCCCTTCGAAACTCTTACCGTTGTTGAGGGAGGGGGGGAAGAGAGTGGTGGGGTAAGGTTGCCTTATCTGCAAAAGCGAGCCGCTTGCTCATAGTGGGACTGTGAGCACAAGGCAACCTTCGTAAGCTGCTCACGTTCTCGGCCCTGGTTTAAATTGGGTCTGTGCAAAGGTCTCTGGAGTGAGCAGAAGCATTCTCATTCTTATGAGCCAGCTGTAATCCAGCTGTCGCTCTGTGAACCAGCAGTAGTGTGTTCCCTCTTGTTCCCAGAGATTCCCGGCTGCGAAAGTCTTCCCCCCCAAGAGTGATTGGATTTTTTGCACAAGCTTCTGGTTTGGACTGTTATTTAATGTAGAAAATTCACTTTGGAGGAAGGTCGTGTATGTATATATTTTTATTTTAAAAAATTTTGAGTTCCCTATTCTGTTAATTTTCTAGTGAAGTAAATTTCCTTTGTGGTGGTGGTGGTGGTGGTGATGGTTTGCCAAATTTATTGGGCAATGTATTGTGGGATTGCAAAATTTTACAGACATGAAAATAGAAATGGCATCACCATGAAAGAGTGGTACTACACTTGAACTTGTGGGACGAGCGTTTGGCTATGATCCAATGTTAACGTTCTCAGGTTACTCTGATGTCAAATCTGGGTAAAAACCAATAAAGGATGTGCCCACCATGAGCGTGCTGGATTCTTCATGGCATGGAGTCGATAAAGCCCTGGATCGCTGCCTGGGTCATTGTGGTCTATGATTGATGCACTGCACGAGTCTGTTGTTCCCGAGTTATCAATATGGAAAACACCAAACATTTAAAATTTTATATCCTGTGACTTGTTGCAAATTAATAATATTGATGAGAACTTGTGGTATATTGGGTTGCCGACCATTGACGATAAAGAAGGAAATAAAAGTGGCCTTAATTTAGCAACCATCCAAGCACTCGCCTGGAGTAGAAGTGGGAAACCACTGAAAACCACTTCCAGGATGGTTGGGAATCGAACTCACCTCTTCTCAGTTTAAATGGCTGCATGGCTCGGCAGTAATGTTCTTACCTGCTGGACCCAAGGTTGCAGGATCGAATCCTGGCGCAGTCAGCTGGCATTAGAGGGTGCGCAAATGTGAGGGAATCGTATCAGTAGATTTACTGGCACGTTAAAGATCCAGCACCCTGGCGTCTCTAAATGCTGCAGTAGTTAAAAGGGACGTAAAACCAATAACATTACTATTATTATCTTCTCTGTTTCGTATCACGAGGCTGAGTGTACCCCGTTCCAGCCCTCAGACCAAGATCACATTTCTTGGCAGAGCCGGGAATCGAACCTGGGCCTCCGTGGTGACAGGCTGTTGAATTAATGTAGCTTCCTGCGTGTATAATATTACATTTTTCTCTCTTCTTTTCCCTCATTCTGTGTAAATGCCCCATGTACTTTCTGTAAATAATTCATCCAGTGCTTGATTCTTTCGTACATTATTGTAAATAAGAGATTGAGCCTAGAGAAGCATATTTGTTGAAATAATAATAATATCGTATGGCCTCGGGTGCCGAGTGCAATCTTCGTTATTTGACACCCAGAGGGCAGCTTGCATGTTGAATTAAGTCGTTTCTTGGAACGCGATGAAAGTCAAGGAGATTAGATATTTAAGCTCCTTTACACTAGAGCACTTTTTATTAGAGAAAGTAGGACCTTTTGTGTTGGCGGAAAATCCCGAGATTAATTTTGCCATTATGAACATGGCCTGCTGAATTCAAATGGGTTCTTGAACATGCCAACAACGTATGACATGCATGCCGTGTTTTTTTCTTTTTTTTTTTCTTTTTTTCAAAAATCACTTACCATGGTCAGGAGCGAACCTGCTAGCTTGGGGTTAGAAGTCCGACACGTCAACCACTCTCCCACCGTGGCAAGCATTTGTTGAAATGAATCTTAGGCTGAGAATGGTTCGATGATATGTGTTTCCTACGCTGGTGTATTGTATGAAAGGGTGGACTTTAACCTCTCAGCGTGGGAGGACCTTACGCCCGGGTTACCCTATGGTGTGGGAGGAGGATAGCGCAAAGCATGCAAGGAGTGCGGGCGTTCAGTCGATCAGGCATAACAGACAAACGTTTCAAAGGGTTTGGCCAAATTGTTCAGTTTGTTAACAAGTAAACACAGAAATAACATAAGTTACTGGAATGATATGAGGCTCTTCTTTTGCTGTGAACATTAGCTTATCTCCATGTTAACACTCTCATCTTCCTAAAAACAAAAAGCACCTTCAATAACACTACATTCGATCTTTTCCCACACATTATTGCGTTCACTATCATCATCATCCTGGACCAACTCCAGTTGCCCGGGTGTGGTATATGAGCCCCCTCCATTTCATCCTGTCCTTGTACCACTCCTCCACCAACTTGTCCCAATCATCACCTCTCTGCAGTACAACGTTCTTGACAGTATCTATCCTTTTCTTTCGTGGCCTTCCCATGGGTTGTCTTCCTTCTTCTTTTCTCTCAAATTCCTTCCATGCAGTTCTGTTTGGTGGCATCCTCTTCATGTGACCAAACCACTTCAGTCTAGAGATCTGGATCTTATTGAGGAGAGAATCATCTATTCCTACTTCTTTAATCTTCTCATTCCTGATCTTGTCTTTCCTGGTTTTCTGAATCATGGTACGTAGGAATTTCATTTCGGCTGCCTGGAGTTTAGAGTTATCTCTATTGGTTGGATACTAAATTCATGTCCAACAAGAGAGAACTTTTCATATCATCCGTTAAAACGTCCCTAGGCTACTTTTCGAATCTGGAGTCTAAACACACTTTTTCGCAGCCATGACACCAACAAAACCATCTCACTCTTTTAGACAATATAAATCATCCGTAATCAATGGACACACGATCGTTATATACATCAAAAATTACAGATCGATATCATCATCATCATCTTGTACAGTTTCCAGCAACTGAAGGCTGGGAGAGTACGGATGGAAGTTCAGCATCAGTAAATGTGAGATCCTGTTAACGGCCAGGAAAAAGGACAGACCAATGAGTGGGATAACACTTGGAGGTAGTGGGATAACACTTGGAGGTGGACATCTGAAGAAGGTGGAAAGTCTCAAGTACTTGGGAAGTATAGTGGAGGAAAATGGGAGAAATGACAAAGAGATTACGGAACGTGGCAGACAGGCAGAAGCATTTCTGAGGAGCTTAGTGTGGAATAAAGATGTCCCACAAAAAAGCAAGGAAGTGTTATACAGAAGCTACTATATCCCGATACTGACCTATGCTTCAGAAACATGGACAGATCGATATGAAAATGAAAATCCACAGCCTGCTTCCAGTCTCCGACCGGGTCAGGAATGGAATGAATGAAGCCCCCATCTAGCGACGAGGATATGAACTGTGCCGGCTGCCGAGGCCTGACGCACTCCTCTGGGGCAATGATTAAATGGATGACAGATGAAATGAAATGATAGTGGAGAGTGTTGCTGGAATGAAATTGTGACAGGGAAAACCGGAGTACCCGGAGAAAAACCTGTCTGCCTCCGTTTTGTCCAGCACAGATCTCACATGGAGTGACCGGGATTTGAACCGCGGACCCAGCGGTGAGAGGCCAGCGTGCTGCCACCTAAGCCACGGAGGCTTCACAGATCGATATATCGTTCACAAATTTACGTTACTAGATTTGTAATAGTTATAGGAACTGGCAGCTAGATAGAAGCACAGAGCAGATAGTGGTCCGTGCGTGTCACACGTCGCTCACGCTGTCGGGTTAACCCAGTCCCTGTGCAAGAAACTGGAAGCCTATGAAATGCGAGTGTACCGGTCGAATGCTTCGCATTTCATAGACAGGAAAAGTGTATTTAGGAATACAGCGATTCATTTTGGATCCGTATTGACTGTTAGTGTATGTGAGGGTATACAATTAAAAACAGTTTCTGCCTAGTCAATGCCATTACATTTATGATTTAGTAGCTGTACCCAGCATTCATTGCAATGCCAATCATATAAAGTGTTGGCGTTGTAATTTTATTTGTTGAAGTGGTTTTGGATACACAATATTTTTTTTCTTTTTCTGTAAACTGCCTCTAAACTGTATGAAACACACTCATTCCTTGAAACGACTCATGGGCCACCTATTGTGGAACAGTTTTACTAATTCAGAAACCTTCACGGGCATACACAATAGCTGACCAATTTGTTGAAACTATTAGCGCGTCAACACTAATTTGTTGAAACCACTCCCAAGTCACCTATTGTGAAATTAATTTTCTAATTGAGAAACATTCGCTAGCATGCACACGATAACTAACCAATGTTCATGTATTCAAACAATTCAAGCAGCAACTCTCATTAGTTGAAACGACTCTTCTATTGTAAAATGGATTTACTAATTCAGAAACCTTCACTGGAGTGTGAACAACTCACCGTTTCATCGCAATCGGATGCAAGGTATATGAACGCATACGGAACTTGGTTGAAACAATTCGCGCGCCGTCACTCATTTGTTGAAACATCTTGTGTGCTATCAACTGTAAAATGGATTTATAAGTCAGAAACCTTCACTGGAGTGTACACAAAACATCACAGGTACCTGTTTAAAGAGCGTAAATAAATACTCTCTTCATTAGCCTTTACTTATAATCTACTAGTACTCCAAAAAATAGATAAGGTGCGTTTAAAAAGTAATGAGCCGGAGGCATAATTACAGAAACCAGTACCTGTATGTGAGAAGTATTGGCCCTGGCTGTTGACGCACTTGTCCCACTGTGACACAAGGCGGTGAATGGCTGTAGCATCAAATTCATTGGGCTGCAATGTGAACCAGTTCCGCACCTACAGCTGGACGTCGGCGTCCGAGGTTAATCGTTGGCCCCGCAGAGCCCTTTTCAGGGGACCAAACATGGTGTAATCACAGGGAGAGAGGTCTGGACTGTATGAAGGGTGGCAGAGAACCTCCCATTTGAATTTCTGCAGGAGTGTCGCGACTGTGTTGACCGTATGAGGTCGTGCATTGTCGTGAAGCGACCACGGCGGCTATGGCGTTCACTGTCACTCGGCGGTCCTGGGTAATGAGTGCATCAACCAGCTGGACGTTGTCATTGGTAATGCAGGGGGGTGCCCTAGACCGTGCATCGTCGGCTAACGACTCCTGTCCTTCCCTGAAGCGCTTGTGCCATGCCTTGACCCTTGCAAGGGACATGCAGTGTTCGCCGTACACTTGTGACATTCGACGATGAATGTCCGTTCCCCCTACTCCTTCCGCTGTCGAAAAAAAAAAACAACACCTCTTTGCTCTTGGGTTGGCGCCTCCATGTCACTGTTTAGAATGAGACTGGCAGCGTTGGACGATTGATGCATGCTGCTGCTCGCTTTATATAGTCACGTGACGTGCACGTGTGCCCTCTAGCGACGGGTTGTGACCTTCCACGCTCTGGTCGGAACCACACCTCGTTACACACGCCACGATTAGCCGATGTCGTCACCGGTTTGCAAATTCCAGCCTCTGGCTCGTTACTTTTTGAATGCACCTTATATATACATACATTCCTCAAAAACAACTTAAATCGCTAATAACTTATTAAAACTAACATCATCATAATCATCATTATATGTATTCAGAAATATGTTGTTGTTGTTGTTTCCTATGGCTAGCCCGGATTCCAATCCACCAGCTTTCTTGCGTTCCAATAGAGTTGTGTGAGGTTTCCAGAAGTCCTAGCAGTCACATCAAGTTCGTTGCAATGATATTCAGAATTATTGTACATTATAAATATGGATATGTATTCCAGGAATATTTTCAATTGAAAATCTTAATAATGTGCACATAGAATTGCTATGGAATACTAAGGGCCGTTTTCACCCACTCTTCACTAACGATTAGTTAGTTAATTCACATTTAACTTAAATAAGAGATTTAATGCGTGATTATCTTCGATGCATTTCACGAGGCCATTTGGGTTCGCAATTACTTAAATAAGATTTACGGCTCTCACGCATGCGTAGACTCGGTTTCATCTTGGAGAGCATGGCGGACAGAACAAGAAGCGTCTAGCACTGATCATTGTTTGCGATGCTTCCTTGTGACTTTCTGGAACATAATTATAAAGGAAGAGAAATACAGAAGACCTTATTCGTGGCAAAGGCTTAAAATGATATGAACGAAGTATTTAGGAGAACTGGCAGTTGTGCGAATATATACCTTATTAGGATGCACTTCCCAGTTATCTACGTAGCGTAAGCGGTAGAGGTGCAGACTCCCAATTTATTATACAGCGCTGGAAGCAGTTCGAAACCCCCTTCGGATTTCTTTTTAAATTTCCGTATTCGTCTTTCTTGGTATTAAAACTTAGTAGTGTGTGTGATCTTTTATAATTTCTTTGTCATAAACATATTTTATATTCATATGAATGAAAGTACGTGTGAAACTCGGAAACAAACCGCCATTGTGGAATGCCCAAGGCACAGTTCAGCTGTTTCCCGCCACTTTAAAGATGCTTTAGTGAGTTGAGTGGCCAGATTTGGCCATTTAACGTAATTCCTTGTTAGTGGTAAATTAACGATCGTTTCTGTTTGGTGAAATGCTCGTGCTAAGTTAAATAACCTTTAATGATGAATTAAGAGATAATTGACGTAGGTAAAACGGCCCTAAAGTGTTGGGCCCCCTAAAAACAACTATATTTAGTATCTACAAGGTTAAAAATCTCAAAGCCACTCTCAAAACAGTTGCCCTTCACCAACTAACCCACAAAGGTTTGGTTATTACTGCAGAGATCTGCTTAAGGCGACAAGTCCCCAGAATAGAAATAGAAACACTAATAAAAAGTGCTTGCCTCATTGTGTAGTGGCTAGCATTCTTGGCTGTCACCACAGTGGTCTGGGATCGATTCCCGGCTCTGCCAAGAAATTAATTCTGGTTTGAGGGCTGGAACGGGTTACACTAAGCCTCGTGAGGCAACACTGAGTAGAGGTTGATTCGATTTCTACCTCAGCCATCCTGGAAGTGGTTTTCCGTAGTTTCCCACTTCTACTCCAGGTAAATGCTGGGATGTTACCTAACTTAAGACAACGGCAGCTTCCTACCCAAATCCTTCCGCCACTACAAATACACACACTAGTACAGACATCACAGTGATACTGGCTACCAGACAAATACTACACACACCCAAGTACATGAGGCTACATGACCACATTGTCACAAAGCCGTTAAGAATCAACAGCAACTAATAAGAAGTAAATGTCTAAGGTATTGATATACTGCATGTTACAGTATATTTATCTGAATGTGTTCAGGAACCTCAAGTCGCTCTTGTTATCGATAATGGTTATCACATTGAAATTAGACAAATTTTGCATGTATCACTGTTACTATAAACCACAAACTAGTTACCGGCAGTTAGCTCTGCATTTCCCCATCCCATTCCACCTGGTATACTATTGCAGCGTAAAACATTTGCCACACTGAGTGTGCCTGTGTCTGATTGTGAGTACCTAAGGGAAGTATTTGGCTCGCTTCCCGCACCACTCTACACCCCTCGCCTACCGCTGAGCTCTCAAGGCCCAGTGCACAGGTAAATGTCGGTATTGTACTTATTATGTCCTTCATTTTGGCTGGTCATTGGATGAATGGCTCCTTTAGGGTCCACTAGGAAGAAAACTTTTTCAAATGCTTGTAGCCTGTGCAGTAGTTGTAGAGCTAGGGAGGTAGCCTCTATTTCAACATCAAATATACATTTATTTACATCAACAGAGTCATACTTTCAGATGTGTTTTCAGTGTACTCCGGGACCAGCTGCATTTGCTTTGCTTCTATGAGATCCATCAGCCAGTAATGCCGTAAATTTTAACACATGTTCTCTTTGAAGGCATGTTATGTTACACGTACAATTCAGGGGCTGATGACCTTGTTGTTCCACCCCTTGAAACAACAATTACAATAATAATACAGTAACATGCAGTATAAACTCTCACTATTATCCAGACACGGAATATTTGATTTGCAGATTATCTGTGCATAGTCCAGCAAAACGAATTCTGTGCTAATTAAAAAAGAAACGGCTGCAATAGGAATGGATTGTTGTTTTCTTTTTTTACCATGCCTCAGGCAGTCTGTCAATTGTCTGGTTAATCGTTGCGAATGCTACTCAGGGCCTCAGTTTATAGTCTATTGTGAGTAAAGTTACCAATAACAAGACATGGTAGAAAAGCAGGAATGACTGGCCGTGTGGCTCAGCAGCAACGTTCTCGCCTGCTGTGCTCAAGGTTGCAGGATCCCATCCTGGCGCAGTTAGCTGGCATTTGAGGGAGCGCAAATGTGAGTGGGCCGGGTCAGTAGATTTACTGGCAATTTCCGGCACACCAAAGTCTCTAAAAGCCTAATTTGTTAAAAGAGATCAAAACCAATAACATTAATAATGTTATTATAAAAGCAGAAATGTGTTGTTCCATGTACAATGGATAAATTAGAAATGACAGACAAGTTAAAGAAGAATGAACCGGCGACAAAAAGGTTAAAAATATCCGTGTGGCCATACAGTGAGTGCAGCATGAGATTCGAACAGCTGAGCGACTTGAAAGAAAATAGAGTGAATGGAGGAAGAGCAGTCAAGTGAAGACAAGATGATCGAGGAATCGCGTACAACATCCACGGAGGTATCGAAATGTATTATTAGAGTATGCAACAATACTCGCTTACATCTTTGACACATTGGGCTGACCAACCATTTGCAGCGAGGCATGGACACCAAGATCTCGAAGACATCTCTCGACTTACAACTTGTGAAATGAAATTCATGCGATAAACAGCAGGCTACACAAAATGGGATCATAAGCGAAATGAAGATGTGCTGAAGAAATTGAAGGTGAAACCTGTCATCATTTAAATCTATGATAACCAGAAAAACTGGAAACATCACGTGCAAAGGATGGATTCTGGAAGACTACCAAAGGAGATATTGCGCTACCAACCCAGAAGAACAAGATCTGTAGGACGTCCGATGAAGCGACTGAAGGAAAATTCAGGACGATATCGGGACACTTGGCCCAATACTTGGAAGGAAGTTGATGATGATGATGATGATGATGATGATGATGCAACTACACTGACCGGCAAAAAAAGTGGAACAGTTAAAAAAAGTAATATAAATAGTATAAATCTAGCCTTGAAAAAGATTTAATCACATTTTAAAAGCTTTTCATGCATTAGAACAAACATCTGAAACATCCGTGAATAGAAATTGATAATATGACATTTCTTAGGGTGGTTTATTACCACCAATTACCCCCAATCCTCGATGAGCCTATCTTAATGGTTTTATGGCGGGAAGCGGACTGGAAGTGTTGCCGCTCGCTTATTGTTGTTCTAGGGATAACAACTGGCACTTGTTGAACACATGTGAACCATTGTCACACATTTTAGCAAGTTATCCATTTGCAGTTCACACTAAAACATGCCTCTTAGCCGTGAAGAAGCTGCACAGGCAGATGCATTGGTGGACGATGACCGCAGCTTCAGTTATGTTGCTGAGGTTATTGGATCATCTCTCGGTAGCATACATCGTGCAGTGCAACGTTACAGAGAGCTCCGAACATACGACAGGAGACGTGGGTCAGGCCGTAGAAGAAGCACAAGTGCCAGGGATGACAGATTTCTCACACTCCAAGTTCTGCGTGATCGGCATACCACAGCAGTTCAGGCATGAAATCAACTGGAAAATATCAGAAATGTGAGAGTGAGTGAGCAAACAGTAAGAAGAAGGTTTGAAGAAGCTCATCTTTCGTCCAGGAGACCTGCACGTGGACACGCACTCGAACGGCATCACAGAGAGGCGCGTCTTCGCTTCGCAAGGCAGCATCTGGGATGGACCCACGAGCAGTGGGCCTCTGTTCTCTTCACTGACGAGAGTCGCTTTAACCTTAGATCTCCTGATGGAAGAGAGAGAGTGTGGAGAAGGCGCGGGGAGAGGTACAGCCCTGTTGCTTTCTCCTCCAGGACTCCATTTGGAGGTGGCTCGGTTATGGTGTGGGGTGGCATCAACGTTATGTCCCGCACTGAGTTGGTGTGCATCGATCACGCGACGCTCAATTCCCAAAGGTACATCGAAGAGATCCTGATGAACCAGGTGATGCCCTTTGCGCCTTTCATTGGTCAGAATTTCATGCTGATGCAGGATAATGCCCGCCCTCATACTGCTCGCTGTGTTGTACAATATCTGCAGGAAGTGGAGATTCAAACCCAGGACTGGCCAGCTCGTAGTCCTGACTTGAACCCCATCGAACATGTATGGGATACGCTTGGAAGGAACGTCAGACAGCATGACCACACCACCTTGGCACAACTGAGAACATCGCAGCTGGAGGAATGGGATCGCATCCCGGCAGATGCCATTCGACGAGTTGTGAACTGTATGCCTGAGCGTTTACAAGCTGTCATAGACGCTAAAGGTGGAAACACCCGTTTTTAGTGACCAGTGTTCTCTTGCAGTGCAGTGCAAGCATTGATACTGTTTTGTTTGGCAATACGTTTGATAAACACCAGCCCAAAAGAGCATTACTAAAAAATAGAAAATTGTAAGATTTGCAAAATGTAACGAAATTTGTGAGTTAAAGCGTGTTGTAAAACATGATTCGGTATTTTCTGTTGCCAACCATCTAAATTTACATGAATAATGCAAATATTGGAAAACCGATACATTTTAGTGGAATAAATTAAGAAATTACATTAAAAATTAAAGTGTTCCACTTTTTTTGCCGGTCAGTGTACATGTGTCTACCGAGACCTTTTGCTGCTCTGGAAAATGACTGTTAAAAGAAAGAAAATGAATGATTTCTTGAAAGCAAACTTAGAAATTTCTAAGGTTCAATGTATTTGTATTATGAGTGTGATCTTAAGGCAATTGATATGCCACTTTTCAGACAGTTAACACTAATGATTCCAATTACTGGGACATGCAAAATAATATTTCACTTGATTAAAATATATACTGGGTGAATTTAGGAACTGAAATGAGGGAAAATGCAAGATTGGATATGGAGGTCAACTAGAAAATATAATGTGGGAGTGTTACCACCAGGGTTGGAGTTTAATATTTGGGATACCACTGAAGGCTAAAGAAATGATGTACAAGACCTACTACTCACTAATAATGACGTATGGAGCAGAAACTTGGCCGATGACGAGGAGTGATGAAAGTAGAATACAGGCAGCCGAAATGAAATTCCTGATGAGTATGGTACAGAAGACTCGGAGAGAGAGTGAGAAATGAAGACATTCGAAAGGAAGTGAATGTACAGAAGCTGAATGATAAGCTGGACAGAATAGATTGAGATGGTATGGACATGTGAAAAGGATGAATGATGAAAGAATGCCGAAACAAGTGATGGAGAGACAGATGACTGGGAAGAGAGGACGAGGAAGACCCAGAGTACAGTGGATGGATTTGGTGAAGGACAGTGTGAGTGTGGACTGGAGTTCAGTGGTTGAGGAAGGATGGTGGACATACAGAGTAAAGTTGAGGGGTGGCATATTTGCTCCGACCCGGCCCAGGCTGGAAAACTGAAATTGAGGCTGACTGGGTGAATCAGCTGGCCCTAGTAAGTAATATTGTTTTATGCAACCTAACTAGCGTTGTTGTCAGGAAGGTCGATATTTCTCCGCTTGCATCCCATATGTTAATCTTGCACTGAATGCATATTTTGCAAACGATACTGGACACTATTATTTTTCCCTCGATGCGACTACAGACTAATATGAGGCTGTCTCATCCAACCGATCAGAGTGGCGTAGCAACATCCCTCAAGGCCATTTGCTCTTCGAACAAGAGAGAAGAAAGCTTCAGGCTGAAAAAAATAAATGTTAGAAAAGAGCGCCTGAATCACAGAATGATCAACCACCATGATCCATTGGTTTCTCAAGACCTTGTGTGCCAATATTGTGGAAGAGTCTGTGGTTCTCAGATTGGACTGTACTGTCACCAAAGAACTCATGAAATATGATTGGGCCTAATGTTGGTTTACAGCGAAGATTTATATAACCGTACCTTGGAAGACAATCATACTCGTATCACGAGTGATAGCCTAATGAATAGTGTTCAGTATTGTTTGTCAGATATGCTTGCAGTGCATTAGTACCATTCGGGATGCAAGCAGAGAAGTATCGACCTTCCTGACAAAACGCATTAGTAGGGCTGCATAAAACAATATTATTAGGTTCAGCTGATACACCCGGGTGTAGATATATACAGGGTGATTCTTTTGCCGGAGGTGGGCCGGCTGCCGGCCGCGCGTGCCTTCCGCCAGCCAACCAAGCTCGCAGCGCGGATTGTGCGCAGGTGGAAACTGTAACAAAGTGCATTGATTAATGGTTAATTCACCAGCAAACCATGATTCAAGAACTTGCCTATCCACAAGAGATGCTGAGAGTGTTCCTCTTTAGCTGACAGACAGGCGTTGTACCGTGGAAATAAATTAGCGTTTACACGTTGTGATTCCCTTCTGTTGTGATGGATATCTGCTGCCGTATATTGTTCTCCAGCTCCACTAGGGTACGGGTTATTGATCTGCACACTTTGTATTTTAAATTGACCCCCAATTGAACATCAAACGTGCTTAGGCCCTTGCTTTGATTAATTACAGTAAACACGTAGGGGGGGTACAGGAGTACCCCCAAAGTTACTGTCTGTCAGCTGAAGGAGAACAGTTTTAGTATCTTCTGTGAAAAGATATGTTCTAACCTTTAACTGGTGACGTGAGGTCATCCAGATTCCCAAGAAAAAAATTCTGTGCTTCTTTAATTAAATCTTGCAGCTGTTGTTTATGTTACCTTCTTATCTGTGGGCTGACACTACACACCCTCGTTGATGAAATTTTAGTGACTTAATGACTTCAATGACCCTGGTTAGCTCGCCTCCGCCTCTTGTAAACCTGCGGCCCGAGCTCGGTTGGCTGGCGGAAAGCGCGCGCCAGTCGGCCGCCGGCCCCGCTGCAGCAAAATAATCTCACTCTATATAGTCGATAACAACTAATAGAGGGCTGTTGCCTGTTAGGATTTCAAAAAGTTTGTATTTGCCGAATAATCCATATTGTGCACGTGGTATGTCCTGCATGCTAAACACAGCACCAGTTATGTTTTACATTCCGCCGATGTTTTGTAGTGGCGGGTAAAAGACTTCTTGTGTTACTGACCTTTAACAAAACTTCAAAAGAAATGACGTTACTCACTGTTGTGGAAACGTGTGCTAAAAATAACTACAGTAATACAACAGGTCTATTACCGTAGTCTTTGCATTCCTGTTACCTTGCGTTTGTTGTGTTGTGTGTTCATCTACTCTGTTACGCTATTTGCGTACGTAATTACTGTTTAAAGATGGGTAGATAGATTAACAAATGAAGAGGTATCAAGACCAGTGGAAGAGGAGAAATGTTTCTGCTAATGAAGAGAATAGAAAGGTTGGTAGGATACTCACTAAGACACCCAGGAATAGCAAAGTTAGTTAAGGAAGGAAGGGTTGAGGAGAAGAACTGTAGGGGTAGACCAAGGTTAGAATATGTAAAGCAGATTGCCTTAGATGTAGGGTGTGGTAGCTATGTAGAGATAAAATGATTAGCTCAGGACAGGGAGGCATGGAAAGGTCTGAAGTCTCAATGTTTTATAAAGTTTCAGTTTCCATTAAAATGATGATCAGATTTTCCAGGATTTCAGATTTTAGGGGTTAGACTGTATACATTTTTAATTATATGTAATTTATTTCAGGTTGTTATATTTTATACATGTCTCAGTAATTGGGATCACATTGTGTTGACCAACTGAAAAGTAGTAATATCAATCGTCAATAAGGCAACACTGCTTCAAGGCTCTCTCGGCGAATAATTGGGACCGAAAGTGTTCCGGATAATCAAACATGTGTTTGTTTCATAGGAAAGGACATGCACAGTACATTATGGTTATATCCAGTAGATATATTTTTTTAAAATTCTTTTCTATTGAATGAATGAATGAATAACTATAACAAAAGCATTTATGGTACATACATGGCAAAGGTCCAGAAATGGGATCTCCCTTCCAATTTTTCATCCATTGCTGATCTCGTGGTTTTTCTCTATTTTGACCTTTCTTCACTGTCTAACTAAAATGCAAAATTCAGAATTTCACCTTATCGGTTCTTCTAATCATAAATTGTTTTCCGGCACTGTAAGTTTTCATTAAACACTGCACACTTTCACCTTTATCCAGTTTATTAATGATCTCCACTTTCTTCTCAACCGGTAAACCTATGCAATTTAGTTTTTCCTTTTTGCCACTCATAGAAGCCATTTTCGCTACGTAAAACAGCACAGTACGCACACTCACATACTGTAAAACGTTGAAACATTATAGTGTAAACAAACGGTAGGAGACAACAATTGAAAACTAGAACAGCACGCACTGCTCCGTTTTTTTTCTTTTGCTCGTCCACTGTATATAAAGAATAAGACTTTTTCAGTTTCCGCCTATTCAATACCTTTAATTTTACCACACTCTTATGGGTACATATTTCCCTTCATCAGCCCATGGTACTATATTTTGGACACGTCAAACATAAGTAACATCAAAGCTCTCAATAACAGCACAAAGTACACTCAATATATTAAAAATATTAAAACACTGGTTAAAAACTAATAAAAACATGCAATTTGTCATAAATTCTCAGGTACAAATTAATTGCCCACGTTTCTGTCCTGTGTTTCGAATAACGTCATTTGATGCACCTAGTTCCAAGTTGAACCCAACATAAAATGACCTTGAAGATTGATCACTGTCTATTATAACATTTTCTGTTATAATCACTGTTTGGTGAATCTTGTGCCGATTTCAATGATCACTTAAAACATTTCTTTTAAAGTGCCTGATGGATGAATTGTATGGCGGTTAGTGATCTACTGTATATGTTTATATTTTGGAGTGTTTTTCTCCATATACTGGCAGCCTTTGTATTGTATTTCTGACAACTGTGTGTTGCTATTACAGAGGGTACAGCCACCAGCGGAGCAAATCCCGAGGCCAAGGTGTGGGACAATGAGGAGGATGGCGTAGCCTACTCCTGGTCTTTCTTCCACGTCATGTTCGGCCTGGCCACATTGTACGTCATGATGACTCTCACCAACTGGTACTCGTAAGTAAAGAAAGCAATGAATATTAAATTAGACTAAATGGAACTCGAACTAGATCATAGTCTCATGGTGGCCACTACTCCTGGGAAACCTGGAAATCCTGGAAAACTCCTGGATTTTTATTAGGTCTGGAAAACGCGTGGAAAATGACAACAAATTTGAAAAATCCTGGAAAATAGTCACTGTTAATTAATTATAAAAATCTTTCCATTTTAAATCATACTCCCGCTGTGGTTTTGGGTGAGCACTCTATCGTTAACGAAAGAAATTTCCTCAGGCTACCTGTTCCTGTGTGGAAGAACACGCGATAGTATTTTTGTAAAACATATTGAGTATAGACAACTTCATCGCAATAAAATTGCAGGCCATATTCTTTTCTCTTTTTTTTTAGCAGATATTTGAGTCACAAAGGCTTTTTTAAAACAACAATGAAATCATTTGTGTGTAGGCTTGCGTATCAATAACGCAACCAAACACAACTGCTTTATTTTGGTCTTGAAGTAGGCAACCGATCAAGTCTGCCTGGGACTCGCGCTTATGTTTATGTCTGGAAAAATGATAATTACTCCTGGAAAATTCCTGGAAAAATCCTGGAAAATCGTTGACAGATTTGAGTGGCCACCATGTAGTCTTCATTAATTAATGCAGGGGCTACATGACTGATGTCGCAAAGGCCCTAAAATAGGCAACAACATTCTATGAGTGTGGATCAAAAAGTCTTTGCACCTATTTTTTTCTTTTGCTAAAAAAGTACACAGGTAATTACAAATATATGTTCTGTTCTACATACCTTACACTATTTTTCCACATAGACTACACATTTTTTCAGACTAAATTTGATAGGCCCCTGTGGTAGAATTCTTCCGGCTGACTGTGGAACCATTGTCGGACTGTTGTCTTGGCGTCATAGTTGCACGTGAATCGCTGTCCTGCGAGGAACTTCTTCACCGGACCATGACAGTGCTAGACCACATGTGGCAACCAGAACCACCAACAAGCTCCGGTCATTTCACTGAGAGAGTCTGGACCACCCACCAGACAGTCCGGACCTCGCCCCTAGTGATTTCCATGTTTTTGATCCTCTGAAAAAGTTCCTGGCAGGACAGGGATTCACGTGAAATGACGACGCCAAGACATCAGTCCGACGATGGGTCCACAGTCATCCGGCTGTATTCTACCACAGGGGCATCTCAAATTTCGTGCTGTGATGGGACAAATGTCTGAACAAATGTGGAGGCTATTTGGAAAAATATTGTAAGGTATGTAGAACAGTACCTGTTACTACATATAGCTTAGATTATAGATTATTGTTCATTTAAGCCCACTACGGAGCGCTTCTGACTAGTTCTTCGATGCTCTTTTCCGTTCCCAATATCTCTGGAGCCCTGCTGATAATTTCTCCTTTCTCTCCTGCGAAAGGGGCTTCCGACATTTAGGGACTCTAGGTGGTGGGGTCCAAGATTCTACCATCGCACAAAATTTAGAACGATCTTCTACATCAAGGTCAGCAATTCCAGCCGAATCCAAGTCCTTTAGTACTTCATTAAGCCACAGGCTTCCAGACTTGAAGCTTTTAACCAAGGAGAAGATCTTCTTGGTAAGCCTGTTGCTGTTCATTCGTTGTAGGTGCCTGTAGAACTTTAGCCTCCTACGTAGCATACTGGTATTGGCTGATTCTAACTGTCGATACAGGTCAGAATTGGATTTCAAACGGTAGGTTCCATCTGGGAGCAATCTCGGGCCATGGATTTTCCTGAGGATACGTCTTTCGGCTTTCTCCAGGTCATCCCTGGTGCCTTTTCTGTTCATCAAGAGGGTCTCTGCGGCATGCAGAAACTGTGGTCTGACAGCAGTTCTATAGTGACAGATCTTAGCATTCCTCGAAATGCATTTCTTGTTATACAAATTGTGGGATAGTTGGTAAGCTGCGTTCAGTTTGGTACGCCTTGCTAAGATGGAGGTGCCATCTCTACCATTGGGGTGGACCCATTCACCAAGATAACGAAAGCGATTGACTGTTCCAATCGTTCCATGTATGGTCGTCAAAGGGGTGTTTCCGGAGTGCCGATTCTCAAAGTACTTGGTCTTATCGTAAGATATCTGTAATCCAGACTTCACCGCTATCTCGTGCAGGGCTTGGACAGCTATGCCAGCATCCTTAGAGTTGTTGGCTAAGATTGCAATGTCATCTGCGAAGGCAAGGCTTAGAAACCTGTACCCAATCCAAGAGAAATACCAGCAAACCACAGGCGGTGGAGATGAAGTTTTTAAGAACTATGATCCAGAAGACAAGGAGGGACAAAATAAAAAATAATGAGATATGCCATCTTGTTCAAGTAGAACAATCTCTTAATGAGATCTGTGTTGAAGCCAGGCTGAAATGGTTGGGTCATCTCAAAAGAATGGACACACAGAGAACAGCTAGAGTGTGGTTTGAGAAAGAACTGAAAGGCAAGAGACCAAGATGTCGACCAAGGAAGAGATGGATCGACCAGGTTAGAAATGATCTTGCAGGGAGAAGTCTAGATTTGCAGCAGGTCGTAGAGTGGGAGACATTCTTGGAGAGAACGAAATGGAGAGCGCTCATTCACCACACCCGGGAAACAGCAGCCGGTTTATGATGATGTAGAACAGTACCTGTATTTGTAATTACCTTAATGTCTCTTTTCAATCCGCCCTCGTATTTTTAAAAACATTTTGGCTGAAGAGACTCCCCTGGACAAAGAAAAAGCTTTGCTGACTCAGACTTTAAATTCTTATATTTTATTGAAGTGTCCGTAACATGTTGGACACTATAAATATATAGTAGGCCCTAAGTTTACTGAAAAAAATGAAAATCCACAGCCTGCTTCCAGTCTCCGACCGGGTCAGGAATGGAATGAATGAAGCCCCTATCTAGCGGCGAGGATATGAACTGTGCCGGCTGCCGAGGCCTGACGCACTCCTCTGGGGCAATGATTAAATGAATGACAGATGAAATGAAATGATAGTGGAGAGTGTTGCTGGAATGAATTTTGACAGGGAAAACCAGAGTACCCGGAGAAAAACCTGTCTGCCTCCGTTTTGTCCAGCACAGATCTCACATGGAGTGACCGGGATTTGAACCACGGACCCAGCGGTGAGAGGCCGGCGTGCTGCCGCCTTAGCCACGGAGGCTTCCCTAAGTTTACTAAAATTAAGAATTACAAAGAACTTTTTAACTGATATCATATTGTAAAGGAAACAAAGGAAGCATATGGACATAAAGAAATGAAGTTACTGTTATTTGCAGATGATATTGTGGTCTGGGGAAGGAATACCGAAGAAGTGCAAAAACAACTAGATGCACTGAACGAAAATATTCAGAAGTACGGCCTGAAAATCAGTATAGAGAAAAGCAAGACCATGGTGATGACAAGAGGGGAAAGACAAGGAAAGGGCACTGTGAAAATTGGAAGTCAGAGTTTGGAAATTGTGGACACGTTCAAATACCTAGGAAGTGAATTGATGCAAACTGGTAGGTTGGACATGGAGATTGGCAGGAGGGTACAGCAGAGCAATACATTCTATCAAAGTGTAATAAAACTTGTTTGGGATAAGGAAGTACCAAGGAAAAGCAAGGAGGTAATGTATAAAGTGTACTATGTTCCCATATTAACATATGCAGCTGAGACTTTGACCCTGACAAGCAGGCAAGAGAGTAGAATCCAAGCCAGTGAAATGAAATTCCTAAGAAGTATGATAGGTAAGACAAGGAAAGACAGAGTGAGGAATGAAGATGTTAGGAAGGAAGTTGGGATGGGAAAACTAAATGAGAGAATTGAGAAGAATAAACTAAGGTGGTTTGGGCATGTAAAGAGGATGGAGGAAAATAGAATACCAAGAAAGATGCTGGAGGCCAAGTGTAAGGGGAAGACCTAGAACAAGGTGGATCGATTCAGTGAAGAACAGCGTGAGAAAAAGAAATCTGGACTGGGACAAGATCGCGGAAGGAGAATTGTGGAAGGAAAGTGGAGAAGTGCCATAAATACCCCGACCCGGCAGAAGCTGGATAAGGGGAAATGATGATGATCATCATCATCATCATACACAACCCAGGAGCAAAACACCTATTATTTAAATAACAAGGGGCTTCCTACTTGCCCTTTTTATTTCCGTTTCGCCAAAGATTGATACTCGGCCCCATTAAATCGCTTTCTTCAAGTCACTGTTTTCAGTGACTATCAAAACTAAACCTGAGAAAACTAAGTAAATATGATAAACTTTTAAACGATTCAAACATGATCTGCAAAATCACAATGCCGCTTAACGTCTTGCTAACATAATTTATAAGATTACCAATCCATGATTACCATATAGAACACACACTTCTTGATGATGCAAGATTTTTTTTCTTCTCGCCATTGCAGAGTGTTTCTCTATGTCACCACCATTCACGTGGCGTGGAAACTAATCAGTATTGCCAATGGGTGACAATAAATATTCCCCCATGGGCGAGAGATTTAAATGTTAGAAACTTTATGTATAATGCCCATACTCTTTTGTACAGTTTTCCAGAAATTTTGCTGCCCCTAAAACCTGCCGACCTGGGCAGTTCTTCATTTTCCTCTTCCTCCACCCCCTCCCTTCCCCCCCCCCCTCTCCCCTCTCCTCCCTTTCCGTAAGTACAAACCTGGATGTAGAAGAGTAAATTTCTTCATCTTCTCAATTTATGAAGGACCAATCGAAAATTTTGAACAGTGTGTGATGACAATCTTTTTCTTAACCCTCTCAGTGCCATGCGCTCTCGCTGCTCGCCCCAAAAGTGCCAAAGCCGACTGAATCGGCGTGCTGTTTTTCTTATATTTGTAGATTTCTCTAGGCATATGTCCGTGATTATTTCATACAGTTAGAAAGGTGAGGTTGCAAGCTTGCCTGTGCGGTGTTTACTTTTTTGCTTCGAAGTCCGATACGCGATTGGTTTGAGTTTGTATTCATGCCCTCCCTTTGCGCTCCACCAATCACGCGCGTTCCCGCCAAATTTGCGGTGCAGTTGTTTTCTTCTGGTTGATGTTTTCTGCCTACATATGTATCTAAGAACTTTCTACAGCTGGCAAAGTAGTGTTTCTTCGAATATGACACTTAGGTGTCCTTAATTTCGGCTCAAAACTGAATTTTTACAAAACAAAATTGAGACATTGAACAATTATCAGAATAACCTCAATTAAAAAGGTTTAGATGCCGTATTTACTTTTATGAGCATAATGTATGAAAGAATGAAGTATTGGTTATAATGCAAAGCAAAAATTATGATTCTATCGTTGGAAATGTGGTATTTATGATCTTTTCAAATAGTCTGCATGACCATTGAAAATGGCTTGGCATTCTTGGCAAGTATTTCAGGAAATGGCTTGGCACTAAGAGGGTTAAATGGGAAGTCTGTGCTTTCCAGTTTCTTCTCTCATGTTTGTGTTATACCAGTCGTTGTTGACTTCCCTACTCAAGTGTTTACAATCGATGGAGAGGAAAAGGAGGATGGAAACACGGAAAGATTATCAAACACAATGACATACCTTGTTGTGTTTTCGTAAATAGATCTCTTTCAGTATTTGTCTTTTTATGATTGCAGACCCAATTCCTCCCTGGACTCGTGGAACGCCAACTCGGCCTCCATGTGGGTGAAGATGATATCGAGCTGGATATGTCTCGGTCTCTATGCCTGGACTATGGTAGCTCCGCTCGTCCTGCACAACCGCGACTTCAGCTAAATTAACAACTGGGTGGAGCAATAAGTTGATTCTTAGAGTTTGAAATTTTAATAATAAAAAATTAAGTTGTGTGCATGTCTTTTTTTTTTTTTTTTTTTTTTTTATCTGGTCTTTTGTCCACTTTGCACCATGATGAACTCTCTTTAAGTCTTTCTAGATTTCTAGAATTTCTTCATCTTTACGGGAAATTTTATTTTTCTTTGCATTCTTTCTTTCCGGAAGATCCTTTGTCTCACCTTCCCAGCTCTTAAAGTAAGTTATATCTGGGTAAGATGACCTGGATGTTCCTCCCCTTAATCGTCGTCATCAAACTTATATCTAGCACCGTTGCTACTGAGGCACAAGCTGGTTGCCAATGTAGTGGTGAATTTCTAAATCGTGAAGATACAAAGAATTTTGGTGGATATTCTGGACCATAAGACATGGGACGGTTTCTTCCTCATACAGAGGGAGAGTTTTTTGAGTTAAGAATAAATTTCTGCATTTGGTATCACCTGCAGAATTTTTATGGCTGAGGAATTTTCCCTCCTTTATTTGGACTCGCCCCGTTTCACTTTGCTGTGCGAGTGTCGAGCATATGGTAGCTTCTGGACTTTCTGCTGTGATGTTAAGGAAATATTCTCATTCACCAGCAAAAAAAAAAAAATAATAACCGTTAACATGATTGCATTTCATTTGGTCAAGATGAGTGCGCTCTTGTTATATTGGGTGGGGAGTATGTACCAGTCTAATTGGGTACACTTGTATTCACCGATTGAAAAACAATTCAGATTACTAGGCAACACTGATGAATGGTTTCTAACACTTCTAACACATAAAGGCATATCAAATTGTAACAAACTTTTGGCCGTTTTTGGCATCTAAAGAAATTATCAAACATATTCTAGATTTTTGCCGTTAATGGTGACCTTAACACACAACTTACTTTCTTTTATATTAGAATTTGAAACTCATAAAACGGTATTTTTCTTTCTATCCCATGCCACCCTAATGGCTAGAGGCATTGTGTATTTTACTTTCAACAAAATGTATCTATTAAGTAGACTTATCTTTCTTTAAAACGTTCTAGAGAATTTTTATATATTACTGTAACAATATTACAAAGTTAGTTAGTTGCTTTTTTTTTTTTTTTTCTGTTGTAAGCTTGTGCATAATTGTTATAATTGTACAGAGTGATCAGTTATGCTTTACTTGGCACGTGCGGTGATCTCTTGTGGGTAGCGGGACAGAGAACCGTTCATAGCAGACCTTGCCTGTCGCCAATATTGCAGCAGTATCTATCCTTAACTCTGAAATGTCATGATGCGTATTAACGCATGTTTTAACGTATGATTTATTACCTAACTCATATTATGCAAATTGCTGTTATCATATTAGAAAATAGTCCAATACGAGAGAAATGGGTGGAGAACTTCTTAAATTGTCTTACTCACAATGTGAAAAGGGAGTTTCGATACTTATTGTAATTATGGTCAAGTAGGAGAAGAAATGAGTGGTCGATGCAATATAAAACAATAAAGCATAAAAAAAGATGCTTGGAACATTCCTTTCATTGACATAACGTGATGAAACTAGGAAATCATTTCCCCAAAACCATTGTTTCATCGGCCATAACCATGAATTCAAGAGCAAACCCCCATTGTTTAAATCGAATGCAACTAAGTGATCGTTTTGACACAATCGAATAGTTCATTGAGTTGCAAATATCAATTATTCAAAAGAACAAAATCAATATTTTCATCCCTCGGAAGTTGCACATTTGAGGACATAGGTTTACAAAACACAGCTTAATCAGTTCCGTTAGAAGAATCCTTTTGTTTCTATAAGCGAATTTCAAATTAAAAGTTGGAATTCTGTAGACAGAATTGGCATTGTCCTTTTATTTACGAGTTATCTGAATTAAACAAATTAACACACCTTGAGTTTTGGGGAAACTATTTCTTTGAATTTGGTAGGGGTTTTAATTAAAAAGGTTTTACTGTAGGCATTCAGGTTGTAAAACAATCTATTATCTTTATAATAAATTTCAGAAAACTGAAACAAACAAGAACAGCAGCGCAGGGATCTCTACGAAGAAAATTTAGATGTTATTGGTCGTTGTTTGGAAAATTTTCCAGAAAAATCAGTCTCGTCCTTCACGACAAAAGGGAATTTGATGTGTGTCTGACAAAGAGCTGTGTGGTGAATGAAGGCCCATTTTCATAATTTGGCGAGCAATGTGTTTCTGAAAGAAGTTTGTGTGCAGTAAACTAGCATGTGCTAGCCCCTAGTGCACCACAGTATAGTCATTTGTAGCTCTTCAGTCGGGAAACACGAATATGCCCAATGAATAGGCGGGGTACAAGATATAAAAATATGTAAATACACTCTTGGAAAAAATTGCATGTATTAGCTAATTATCACTATTAAATGGAGCAGATTACAGAAGATCGAAAGGCGAATTGGAAGAACTTGTATCAATAAAAGTTATAAAAAAGATGGACAATAGCAAATAATACCTAACAATATTATCTATAACAACGTAGAACCCATTACTGATACCATGCGAAAGAAAAGACCAGGATTCTTTGGAACATGGTGAGAATGCCCGATTCACGTCTTCTAAAACAACTAATACAGTACAATTTTGCTTCAAAAAACACAACTGGATGCCAATGGTTAAACGAAATCAGAGAGGACTTAAAAGAAATTGGCCTAACAACAGAAGATGCTGTAAATAAGAAAAGTTCAACTACAGTACTTAAAAAGATGACTTCATTTTCCACTCATAAATAAGAAAATTCCAACAAGAATATTTTCCACCCAAGAAAGGGCAAGAGGATCAACAACATTAAAGAAGTACTGGGAAGACCGCAATGCTTGTACTGTTCCTACGCGTACAAGTCGACGAACTAATGCGTGGTTAAAGTGATCCTTTGTGGTCTCAAATGGCGAAGAAGGAGAAATGGGGCAAATAGGATCATGCATTTCGACCCTCAAATGACTCTCATCAGATCCTGATCACTTTGTTGAGGTTTAAATTTACACTAAAAATAATAACGGTACTGTTGTCGTAGCTGGTCTTGGTGTATTTTTTACGATTCGCAATTTGAATCCCGTTATAACTAAGGTTGTTTTGTATTAAAGGTTTATGAATTACGTAAGTAAAAAGGTATATACACGGATGTACAATTTAGAAAAAAAGCAAGGTAGTACTAAATCAATACAATAAACAAAAGAAACTCAGTAGTGCGTCTCCGCTCAGTGGTGTCTCGTCGAATGGCCTGAACGATAGCATAATTGATCACTCTGTGTGTGTCATTAAGGATTTATATTTGTTTTTATAAGTGAATTTGTGTAAGTCAGAGTTTATCTCTTACATTGAATACTCAGCCAGGGTATCTGAATTAGCAGTTTATTCTCACAAGTACATAGCTTAGTGGCAAGTCTGCTCTATTCACTCGTCCTCTAGGGCAAATGTTTATGCTCGAGGCAACTCTTCTTTGAAATAGAATTATTTGATAACTGTAGGGTCCGTGCCCATTTTCTTTATTTTATTATATTCATTTTTATTCTAATAACAAAATATATGAAGAGTTCCGTACATAAAAAAGAAAAAGGAAAAATATCGGATTATAATATTCTTTAATAAGTATTGAAAATTAATACCTTACGTCAATAAAATGTACTTCTAATTTGTGTACCTATGTTGGCCACATTGTGACCTTCCTCAGCAGAAAAGAGATAATAGAAGTCGAGTTGCAAGTGTTACATAAAAAAAAATTATAAAAATACTTATTATCTGAAGAGCTAAAAATACATTAAAAGACTAAAAATCCAGATCTGTTACAAATTTAGATTTAAGGTGAAAGATGTAACTCTTGAAAAAACCAGCCTGAAGTGTCAAGTATTAGTGATCTAAAAAGAAGAATAAGATTGAAATAAAAATTAAATATAGTAAGTCAGAAGGAAGAGGGAAAATATTAAATGTTGGAACACTTACATGGATGTTATATATTCAAGCATAGAAATTTTGAGGTTGGGAGTGATTGATCATGTATTTACGTGGGATTAAATATCTTAATGATGTTGCCTGTGTTTGGCAGACATGGGTATATTCATGTCTCTTTATATTATTCTTTGTCGCGAATGGGTCTCGTAGGACCTCGCGGAATCAACATCGGTTGGCCTTTCTTTTAGCCCAGTGTTCCTTCATATGCAATGTTGTGTTTTTTTGCATGGACCATATTATATGGTGGTTAGATCTTATCTCTTTATCCTCGAAACCCCATGCGAGTTTTCTTGATTTCAGTTCGGTTTAGTAAATTTGGCAATGCTAACTCTTTCAGGTCTTCCTCAGTCTGTTTGTACAAATTTGATCTAGTTAGTTAGTCTGCTTGGGTCCATTTCCAAGAGCCCCATGAATTGGATTAGTCACAGATGTATCGTGTCTGTGAGTTTGGAGATACAGCGAACCCTCACTATTTCGGGCTTCACTCATTCGGATAATTCGGACAGGTTTTCAGCACCGCAATACTGCGTTAGACATCATTCGCACCAAGGCCATCAATTGTAAAATGCCGATCGCATCCCCCTTCTTTCCCGTTCACTCCACTTGCGGCCAATAATAAGTACCGTATTATTATTGGTCCATGAACCTACAGTCCCTTGTGTATGCCAACCCTGTGGACAAGCATGTGATCGCTACCACTTAAGAGCTCTGTAGGAAAAGGAAAAAATCAATCAAATAATATGCAACTCAAAGTGCCAGAGCGCAATTTTAGTGTACGTGTTTTGACTTAATTTTCGATGGCTATTTGGCTGCAATTGAAGTATTATTATTATTTCCTGGCATGTAGTCTCTTCACAGACCAGAACATCAAAGATACCACTTAGGTTGTGAAGTGACTAACAGTATTGTTCAGCAGAAGCTGTATGCTGAATCTCTCTGCATAACCCTCATTATGAGGGAGATTGTAGTTTTATTTGCACCATAAAACTGCACCAACCCTATGTACTGGTACTGATGTATGTGACTGGTCCTTCAACTCATCTTCTATAATATTTCCTCTTTTCTTCTATGGACTCTTCATGTACATTTTGAAAACTGATCCATCTGACTGCATGAATAGTTTACACAGTATGGTAGCAAAGCTTATTGCCCTTAATTTTTGTTATTAATTACTATGATTGCTGCAAGGGTATGAAGCAAAACCTTGCACATTTCTAAATATTATATTTCATGCTTTGAAATAAAATATCTGTCTTGGTGTCGTCCAGTAAGTACCCCCATGGAGTACACTTCTGTATTGTAGAAATAGATCTCAATTCTGTATTTGTGTATATACCAAAATAAAATATATTTTATGTTCAACAATACTTATTACTGTCTTACAATCCATTATTGAATGGGAAAATATAGAAAAAAATCACAGGAAAAGGACGAACACAATGATTGTCTCCACAGTCGAACAAACCATAGTCTTTACATTGAAGAGGTATTGATTGGCAGGAAGATGGTGATGTTTCCAGCTGCGGAGGTTCTCATGGTCTTTTTTTGTGTGTTTATTGTTATCTTTCCTTTTCACCTCTTTCTCCATCTATAACTGCCTGTCATAGTGTCTCAAAGCTAGCCCCTACCCGTCGACCGTAAGAGAACTTCTTTATTAAAGATGAAAAATTCAGTATCTTACTGCCATTTACTTGGCATGTGACAGAACACACAAGGCAAACAGAAGGGAAAAGAGCTGAGATCTTCGAGGATTTCTACCTGATAGACCCATGGTAGACAAAAGTTTGACAGGACCCAATCAAGAACTGCAGAATGCCATGACATGCCTAGCAGTACATGGTTTCCACCAAAAATTTTGCAACTATACCTTCTTCCAACTACCAGGAGATAGGAGCGTTTGTAACTTTATTGTGAAAAGTTGCAAAAAAGAAAACCATTTTGACAGATATGAAAAATAAACCATAACACTAGCTGAATCCAGTGGAATCTCGTTAGCACGTTCTCGGTTACGACGTTTTCCGTTTAGCGCGATGATTTTCTCAAGTCCCAGTCCCAATTCTACAAAATACATGTTGATATATCCCCTTAATACGTTCTGTATTTGTAGTATTTGTTTGTTGGTGAAACTTTAGTATTTTGGTATTTAATTGTTAGTAGAAGGTTAGTATTTTGTAGTAGAACTGCTCTTTACTTATTCTGAAAGGGAGTAGCAGCCTTTCAGAATAAATCAATTCTTTACTAGTCTAATAGACTGTTAAGATATTGATAATATAAGCCAACTAATGGCTACACTGCGTTCTGCTGCACGGCTGAAAGCAATGGGAAACTACAGCCGTAATGCTATTCCTGAGGATATGCACCTCTCTATGCATAATTACATGTGATGACGGCCTCCTCCCTTGTAAAATTTCAATCCGGAGGTAAACTAGTCCCCCGTTCGGATCTCCAGGTGGGGACTACTCGAGAGGGGGTTAACATCACAGAAGTGACAAAGAGGAAATCTGACATTCTACGGATCGGAGCGTGGAATGTTAGAAGTCGGCTAGGAAGTAGAAAGTTAGAAAACTTAGAAAGGGAAATGGATAGGTTGAGGTTGGATTTGGTTGGGATTAGTGAAATGTGCTGGCAGGAAGAGCAGGACTTTTGGTCAGGAGACTATAGGGTCATTAGCACTAAATCAAACAATGGCCAAGCAGGGGTTGGTCTCATATTGAGTAGGAAACTTGGACAGCGGGTGAAATATTATGAGCAATACAGTGAACGGATTATTGTAGCAAAAATCAATACTAAACCTACGTGCACCACAGTGGTACAAGTCTATATGCCTACCAGTCAAGCTGATGATGAGGATGTTGAAAAGGGCTACGAAGAAATAGATGACATTCTGAGGTATATCAAAGGTGATGAAAATGTTATAGTAATGGGAGATTGGAATGCTGTGGTAGGAAAAGGGAGAGAAGGGAAGATAGTAGGAGATTTCGGATTAGGTGAAAGGAATGATCGAGGAAGCAGGCTGATGGAATTCTGCACCGAACATGAGTTGGTCATAGCTAACACCTTGTTCGATAACCACAATAGAAGAATATACACATGGGTGAGACCAGGAGATACAGGGCGTTACCAAATCGACTTCATTATGGTCAAGCAGAGGTTTCGAAACCAGATTTTGGATTGTAAAACATATCCTGGTGCTGACATAAACTCTGACCACAATCTGGTTGTAATGAAATGCAGATTAAAGTTGAAGAAACTGAAGAAAAGTCAAAAGCCAAAAAGGTGGGCAATAGACAGACTGAAAGTGAAGGATGTAAACGAAAGATTCAAGAAGAGTATAAAGGAAGGACTAATCAAAACCCCTAAACAAACTTCAATTGCAGACGAATGGGCACTTTTGAAGAATGAAATAACAAAATCCGCAGAAGAAAACATTGGTAGGAAAGAAAGAATAGGTAGAAAACCGTGGATCACTCAGGATATACTAGAATTGATGGATGAAAGGCGGAAACACAAGAATCTAAGAGATGAAAAGGGGAAAGCAGAATACAGACGTCTGAGAAATGAGGTTAACAAGAAGTGCAAGGAAGCGAAAGAAGAATGGTTGAAAGAGAAATGTGCAGGTAAAGAAAATCGTCTGAAATTAGGAAAAGTAGACACAGCTTATCGAAGGATTAAGAATACTTTTGGGGAAAAGAAGACTAAGTGCTGTAATATTAAGGACACAAATGGAAAGCCTCTAAGGTTGAGAGATGGAAAGCTTACATAGAGTGCTTGTATAAGGGAAAGGAGATAGAGAATCATGTAATGGAAAGGGAGGAGGAAATTGATGAGGATGCAAAAGGAGATTTAATATTGAGATCAGAATTTGAAAGAGCATTAGAGGACTTAGGCAGGAACAAAGCACCAGGCATAGATGATATACCAATTGAGTTGCTACACTGCATGAAGGTCTGATCAGGTTATTTCACTTGGTGTGTAGGATTCATGAGACAGGTGAGGTACCCCCTGATTTCAAGAAGAATGTTATCATCCCTATACCAAAGAAAGTGGGAGCTGACAGATGTGAAAATTACCGTACAATCAGCTTGATTACTCATGCTTCAAAGATCCTGTCTAGAATAATTTACAAGAGGGTTGAAAGCCAGATAGAAACGGAGTTGGGTGAAGACCAGTTTGGTTTCAGGAGAAATGTAGGAACAAGGGAAGCTGTACTCTTAGGCTGATTTTGGAAGGTAGAATAAGGAAAGATAAGAGAACGTTCATGGCATTTGTAGACTTAGAAAAGGCTTTTGATAATGTTGATTGGACTAAATTGTTGGACATTTTGAAATCTATTGGAATAAAGTACAGGGATAGGAGGGTGATATACAATCTAGACAGAAACCAGACAGCAGTCATTCGAGCTGAAGGACATGAGAGAGAAGCTGGTATTCAGAAAGGTGTAAGGCAAGGCTGCAACTTATCACCCATACTTTTCAATCTTTACATTGAACAAGCAATGAAGGAAATTGGAGAAAAATTTAAAGTGGGAGTGAAGATTCAAGGAGAAATAATTTCAACTCTGAGATTTGCTGATGACATCGTCATCTTGGCCGACAAGCCTGAGGATTTGAATGAGTTTTTGAATGGTATGGATTCCGTCTTACGGAAGGAATTCATGATGAAAATTAATAAATGTAAAACAAAAATACTGGAATGTAGCCGAAATAAATCAGAAACCTCTATGGAGATCAAATTGGCAGGTGAAAAGCTGAAGGAAGTAGGAGACTTTTGTTACTTAGGAAGCAGAATAACCAGTGATGGACGAAGCAAATGAAAATCCACAGCCTGCTTCCAGTCTCCGACCGGGTCAGGAATGGAATGAATGAAGCCCCTATCTAGCGGCGAGGATATGAACTGTGCCGGCTGCCGAGGCCTGACGCACTCCTCTGGGGCAATGATTAAATGAATGACAGATGAAATGATAGTGGGGAGTGTTGCTGGAATGAAATTTTGACAGGGAAAACCGGAGTACCCGGAGAAAAACCTGTCTGCCTCCGTTCTGTCCAGCACAGATCTCACATGGAGTGACCGGGATTTGAACCACGGACCCAGCGGTGAGAGGCCGGCGTGCTGCGGACGAAGCAAAGAGGATATAAAAAGTAGGTTGGCTCAGGCAAGGAAAGCCTTTCTACAAAAAAGGAATCTGTTGACATCGAATATAGATTTAGGTATTAGGAAGTCATTTTTGAAAGCCTTTGTCTGGAGCGTAGCACTCTATGGAAGTGAAACTTGGACTATAGGTGCAGCAGAAAAGAGGAGAATTGAAGCATTTGAAATGTGGTGTTACAGGAGAATGATGAAGATCAGATGGGTAGATAGGGTTACAAACGAAGAGGTATTAAGGCGAGTGGGAGAGGAGAGATGTTTCTGGCGACTGCTAATGAAGAGAAGAGATAGGTTGGTGGGACACATACTAAGACACCCAGGAATAGCAAGCTTAGTTATTGAAGGAAGGGTCGAGGACAAGAACTGTAGGGGTAGACCAAGGTTAGAATATGTTAAACAGATAGCCTCGGATGTAGGGTGTGGTAGCTATGTAGAGATGAAACGATTGGCTCAGGACAGGGAGGCATGGAGAGCTGCATCAAACCAGTCAAAAGGCTGAAGACTCAAACAACAACATTCCCGCTTTCGACGATCAAACTTCTGTTGTACTATTTGTTAGTGAACCGTATTTTATTCTTATTTCATTATAAAATTCGGCTTCTGGAAAGCACGACGCGATATTGCCTCATATTCTCTGATAGTTATTGACAGTGTATATGACTTTATTGTGTTTGACGGCGTAGAAGTGACTATAGCTATGACGCAACACAGGTGACGTGTCTCTCTCCCGCTGCCCTTCACCCCCTTCCCTTTGTTTATTTCCGTAGGCGCATTATTGTCTTCGTGTTCCGCACTATTGTCTTCTAGTTCTTAGTGTTCACATCCAGTTATGACCTATTTTATTGCGTGTTTCATAATGGATAAGTAGAAGGTACGGCAGATAACATTACTAATGATGAGAAGTTGAAATACAATCGAGACGTGGAATGCAATCCTCACATGAAGCGTGTGGATATAGCGCGAAAGTGGAACATTCCTCCGTCTACACTGAACACGATTCTCGGAAAAAGGAAGGAAATCGAACCTGCATTTGAAGAAGGGGTTAGCGGCAAAAGGAAACGTGTGCGAGAGTGACAGTTTCCTGAACTAGAAAGCTCTTTATTGAAGTGGTTCAAGCAAGCCCATGCTTCAAACATATGCGTGCGCGGTCGCCGGCGGAGCACGAGAATGTCCTTGCTGATCAAATATAAAGAAAGACCCTGTATTATATGTGTTTGGAAGCGGATGGGGAACATTTTCAGCATCTACTGTAAATCATGACCAGTAAAACTGCATGGTAGGCTACTGATTTTAAGCACCGTATTCTGCTGTAGGCCTACATATGCGTGCGCGGTCGCCGATAACTGAGCCGTCACTGGCGGAGCGCGAGAGCAAGAGCGAGAATTTCCTTGCTAAGCAGAAATAAAGACCCTGTATTATACTGTAGTGTAGAGGTACAGTAATTCATTTTTATGTTATTTATTCTGTGTAAGTTACTGATAACCTATGTTTATGTCGTGACTGTAGTATTGCATACAATCACTTACTAAGGTCGGCGATTTGACGTCCATATATACGCCGCATTCTTTCTTATACGTTGTAAATGCAGTATGGCGTTTTTCGGTAGTACGTTTTCCCGCATATGAGGTCCAAATTTTTCACTCCCTTGAAAAACGTACTAACGAGATTCCACTGTACAGTAAAGAAAAGTGAAGGATCAGCAATGATTCTGTATGAATATTAACAGTCTTTTATATTCTATGTCTGGCCATTGGCTGTAATAATGTTATTATACTGTTTATTTTTTGTCAGTGTTTCTGTCCATTGATTGTTTAAACCTCTATATTGTGTTGTTTTCTTATTCATATTTCTACAACTTAAATGAAGTGGATGGTTTAAGTTTCTGAAGAAACAAGATACTGTATTTTACACTCCAATTGAGCAGATCAATATCAATTCAGTTTTCATGAAACCGATTATCCATGTACCATTGGGCTCATCAGTTGGTGTGTGAAGTTTAAGAATAAAATTTTTCAGTGTTGCCTGTAGGAATCCTTGACTATGCAGAAGTCCGTGAACACTTGGTTCAAGAAACATCGTCGGCCAATACTCGTATCCGAGTGTGTTTCTTTCCTGCATTACTAATTTGTACGGTATTCACTCGATGGTGATGTCGCTGGTGACTCTACAGACCAATTTTGGCATAGAACATACGGCCGCACATGATGCAGATGATGGAAGGTGGAAGACGAGGCAATAACTGGCGCAGCTTTCTCCTCTGACGAGTTTCCATTTCCTGCCTTCGGCGTTCTTCTTCAAAATGTGAAACCGCATCTGAGGTGGCTGCATGTCAACATACGCGATCTTCCACAAGTGTATGCCAATTGTCAGGATCGATAGCTACACTCCTCAAGGTTTGTTTAAGCTGGTCTTTGTAACGCTTCCAAGGTGCTCCTAGAGGTCTCTTGCACGTGCTGAGCTCGCTGTACAGGATTTTCTGTGGGAGTCCGTCGTCATTCATGGGTTGGACATGACCGATCCATCTAAGCCGGTGACTAATGATGATGGCCTCTATGCTCTTCATCTCTGCTCTCTCGAGAACCGCAGCATTCGTTATATAGTCATCCCATTTGATGTGCATAATGGAAGGGAGTTTCTGCAGGTGAAAGCGTTCCAGTTTTTTGATGGTCTGGCGGTATAGGGTCCAGGTCTCACATCCATAGAGCAACGTAGAAATGACAACAGCTTGGTATACCATTAGTTTTGTACAGATTCTTAGATCTTTGCTCTGGAATACACTACGTGAGAGAGTCCAAACGCTGCATGCGCAGCACGGATTCTGTTATCCACGTCCTTCTCAACAGTACATTGCGTAGACAGAATACTCCCAAGGTATGAGAAGTGATCGACTTGGTCCAAAGATGTCGAGAAACATGATTTGTATAATTACACAGGCGACTTAGATTGATTACATCCTCGTCAGACGTCGAGCCCTTAAATACGCGACACACAAAGGCTGTGCCATATAAAACTGTCGCGATGCAATATTGGCCAGTCAACTGCAAGTTGTGTATGAAATCGCCGAATTACAAACACTCATTTCGTACAAAACCAGCGAATGAGGCCGATGTCACATGAATGACATTGCCACCAATCACTACAGTCGAAGAGTGCTGAATTAAACTGAAGGAGGTTGTCCATGATGCTGCATATACCGTTCTTGGATCGTCAATACCAGGATGGCAAAAAATTGACAATGATGCCTGGCTTTGGAGTGATGAAGTCAGAAATTCAGTACGGTACGAAAGAAGAAACGGCTTTATGCGAGTTCCGTGCCGATGAGATACCGTCTCTCTTGAATGCCTACAAGATAACCCGTAGTGATGCAAAGAAGATCATAGCAACAACAACAAAAAATGCACATTTTGAAGATCTTCATGCAAAATTAGATACACGTGCACAGGGGCGGATCTAGGGGAGGGCGACTGCCCAGAGCCACGCGCCATGATTTTGTTCAATTTAATTAATTAATTTTAATTTTCAAACTAATTTATTATTTTTTAAATTTCTTTTTCAGTGCAGCTATGATCTCTGTTGACCGTTTAGCAAGTTTAGATTTCGGTGAAATGATAGAAGACATCACCTGGAAAAAAGTGGCAAAGTAATATTTTATTGTTTAAATAATCTTCTTCAAGGGGACTTAAAGGTTTCTTTCATATTATTAAAAAAAATTACTGTAGTGTACTCAAAATATTGTAACTATTCTTTATTTTATTATTTTTACAAAACTACTTTCCATTTGATTTCATATGTTTTTATTTCCTATTGTTGTGGGCACCGCCTTATCATATTGCACAGGGACCCGCAAGGCCTGGATCCACCACTGCACGTGCATGCAACTCATCAAAGCGAAGCATCACAAAACATACTGTTAGCGCTTCTATGGCATCAATGATGAAACTGGAAACTTATTGGCTGATTGGAAGAAGGCAAGGGAGCGCTGGTAGAGCTACTATGAGAAGATCTCAACTGACGAATTGCCTCATCCACCAATCCCAGTCACTGCTGTTGTGAAGGGACACGTCAGACACATAGATATCGAGGAGGTCAAGGCTGCTTCGATAGAAATGAAGTCGGGAAAACTATTGGCCCAGATGATCTCCCAGCAGAACTGTGGCCACCCTTGAAGTGGTTTCCGCACTCTACTCCAGTCAAATACCAGGATGGTACCTAACTTAAGGCCAAGGCCGCTTGCTACCCAAATCCTACCACAATTACAAATACACACACTACCAAAGACAACACAGTGACATAGATAGATTATCAGAAATTCTACACATGACTTGCACAACTTGTCAAGATTCGTTAGTTATATGCAGGGCCGCCGGGAAGGGATGGCAAGGTGGGCAAATGCATAGGTGCACGTTAGTTTGAGTTTTTTTGTTTGTTTCCGACTTTGGCCAACTATGGACCGCAAGGAACCTAAGACTTTCTGGTCAATTTTTTCTTCTTTTCTTCCCAGAACCTCTTCATTCTTTCACTTCTAATCTTTCTCTGCTCCTCTGTTTTTACCAAATTTGGCCTGTGTTGTGGTGGTTTTTCTTTGAACGTCTCGATATTGTCAACTCGGCCTCGAAACGTTTTCCTATTGTGAATGACAAGTTCAGTTCAACTTCAATGGCGTCTCTTTTGACCTCTTCTACCCATTTTGTAGTTGCTTTCAACCCTGTGATTTATTTAAAAATGTTCTTTGTCAGCCGGTTCCCGTCCATTTTCATCAAATGCCCGTAAAATTTTAGCCTCCTTTTACGCATTGTGACCACAATGGTTTCGGTCTGCATATACAGATCTTCATTTTTGTGCCCTAAGTGACGGCCATCTTGGTTTTGAAACAATCAGTCCACAGATAACACCAATTAGAAGGGCGGTTTATCATATCTGTCATAAGTTCTGTGCCCTAACTGTCATCCATTTTGTCGGTTGTAACACCATTGCCATAGAAATCACGAAACAGATAGGAACTCTATAACTACACAGAGTATACATTGATCAGTTACATCTTCTGCCCTATCTATGTCAGCTATTTGTAAACAGGGCAAAATGCTTATTTGGCATTATTATGATCATGTTAGGAAATGCCATCATGGTCCTAAACTCAATGACAGGAAATACCTGTTATTCACCTTCCCGCTGTAGAGAGGGGGAAACGTTTGGTGTATAGTTACATACTCAAGCGGCTAACGAATACAGGGACCGAATATCTCCCGGTATAAGGAGATCCACTTCCAACCTATTCTAACAACCTCTTCAGAGGGTGGAAGAGTGGATGGAAGTTTGGGCACTCTCTTGTCCTAGGGGTGAGAAATTGTCCCTGAAGGCGGATGAGCTACTAGTTGGTCAACGGCATGAGAATGCAGAAAGCAATGAGAAACTACTGCATTCAAGATCCATATGGATTTCTCTAGTAACACATCATGGCTGTGTTCAAAACCAAATGTTCCGGAGTTTCAAGTCCCCCAATCGGATCTCCGGCTTCGGGAAAGTTGTCAGTGAAAGATGGTATAAAGATTAGCACGTGGAATGTCCAAACTATGGCGCAAGCTGGGAAAACCCATAATGCGATTCAAGAAATGGACAGAATGAAGATAGAAATTATGGGCGTAAGTGAAATGCGTTGGCCAGGATCAGGTTCTTGTGACATCAATGGACATGTAGTTTCAGGGACAGCCAATGGATTATATCAACACGGAGTAGGAATTATAGTATCTAAATTGGTAGCAAAGTGTGTCACCAATTTTATACCTATCTCAGAGAGAGCATTGTTGCTTCAAATAAATACTTAGCCTGCGTATCTTAACATCATCCAGGTGTACGCTCCTACGACAGACCATAGTGATGAAGAAGTTGCAGAGTTTTACTCCCAAATCACAGGTGTTTTGCACCAGTTACCAAAGAAAGATCTAACAATAATTATGGGAGATTTCAATGCAAAAGTAGGACATGGATCTGAAGGCAGTATTGTAGGTCAATATGGGCTTGGTGAAAGGAATGAGAGAGGAGATCAACTTAGCGCATTTGCAGGAGAATGGGGATTTATAGTAACCAACACATTCTTCACATTACCACCACGACGTTTGTATACTTGGAAGTCTCCTAGAGATTCAGGTGAAAGAATTATAAGGAACCAAATTGACTATATTTTGATAAATCAAAGATATAGGAACAGCTGTGTCTCAATGAAAACATACCCCAGTGCGGACATTCATTCCGATCATATCCCTCTAGTTGGAGTTTTTAAAATCAAAATGAAACAGATTCAAAAGAGAAGAGCCATAAAGTATATCATCATCATCATCATGATCATTTCCCCTTATCCAGCTCCTGCCGGGTTGGGGTATTTATGGCACTTCTCCACTTTCCTCTTTCCTTCCACCATTCTTCTTCCACGATCTTGTCCCAGTCCAGATTTCTTTTTCTTACGCTGTTCTTCACTGAATCAATCCACCTTGTTCTAGGTCTTCCTCTTGCTCTCTTACCCTTGCACTTCACCTCCAGCATCTGTCTTGGTATTCTATTTTCCTCCATCCTCTTTACATTTCCAAACCACCTTAGTTTATTCTTCTCAATTCTCTCATTTAGTTTTCACATCCCAACTTCCTTCCTACATCTTCATTCCTCACTCTGTCTTTCCTTGTCTTTCCTATCATACTTCTTAGGAATTTCATTTCACTGGCTTGGATTCTACTCTCTTGCCTGCTTGTCAGGGTCCAAGTCTCAGCTGCATACGTTAATATGGGAACATAGTATACTTTATACATTACCTCCTTGCTTTTCCTTGGTACTTCCTTATCCCAAACAAGTTTTCTTACACTTTGATAGAATGCATTGCTCTGCTGTACCCTCCTGCCAATCTCCATGTCCAACCTACCAGTTTGCATCAATTCACTTCCTAGGTATTTGAATGTGTCCACAATTTCCAAACTCTGACTTCCAATTTTCACAGTGCCCTTTCCTTGTCTTTCCCCTCTTGTCATCACCATGGTCTTGCTTTTCTCTATACTGATTTTCAGACCGTACTTCTGAATATTTTCGTTCAGTGCATCTAGTTGTTTTTGCACTTCTTCGGTGTTCCTTCCCCAGACCACAATATCATCTGCAAATAACAGTAACTTCATTTCTTTCTGTTCAAATGCTTCCTTTGTTTCCTTTACAATTTCATCCATCACCATTATGAACAAGAGAGGTGACAGCACACTCCCCTGTCTTAGTCCAGTCTTGTTCCTAAACCAATCTGTCTTTCCAACTGGGGTCAGTACCCTGCTAACACAGTTGTTGTACATTGCTTGCACCATTTCCAACATTTCTCTTCCCAGTCTCTTCTTAACCATGGTTTCCCATACCTTCTCTCTGGGGACACTATCATATGCCTTTGCTAGATCTATGAAAGTCATGATCAAATCCTCTCCATATTCCCAGTTCTTTTCCATCACCTGCCTCAAGCTAAAGATTGGGTCCACGGTGGATCTTCCACTCCTGAAGCCATACTGTTCCTCTTGCAACTCTCCTTCCACCTTTCTTCTCATTCTTCTTTCTAATATCCTTTCCAGTATTTTTACTATCTGTGATAAGAGGGTGATCCCTCTATAGTTATCACACACCTTCTTGTCCCCCTTCTTAAACACTGGTATTATTAGCCCTTTCTCCCAGTCTTCTGGTACACATTTACGTTTCCACACACACTTTAGCAGTCGATACAACCATTGCATACCAACAGGTCCAGCAGCCTTTATCATTTCTACACTGATTTCATCCTCCCCTGTTGCTTTTCCCATCTTCATTTTCTGTACTGCTAATTCCACCTCCAGCATTGTTATATCATCCTCTGTTATAGAGTCGTCAGGTTGTGTCACTTCCATCTCACCAGTACAATTGCTCACATTCAATAGCTTATCGAAATACTCCTTCCATCTTCCCTTTATCTCTTCTGGGTGTGTTAACAACTCTCCATCTTCCTTTTTCACCAGCTTTGTGGTAACTCTTTCTTTCCTCTTACTTCTTAGAAGCCCATACAGCATCCTTTTACTGCCACTTACATCTGTTTCCATTCTTCATGTAAATTCTTCCCAACTTGACTTCTTTTCTTCTCCTACCACTTTCTTACACCTCTGTTTGCTGTCGTGATACTTCCTTTTGCTTTCTTCTGTTTGATCTCGGTTCCATTCTTTCCATGCAGACTTCTTTTCTTTCACTGCTTTCCTCACTTCCTCATTCCACCATGGTGTCTCCTTCTCTTTCACTCTTGTTGATGTCCTACCACAAGTACTCTCTGCTGCACCAACAAATGCCTTTTTAAAGTGGGACCATTCCTCTTCTATGTTTTCCACTTCGGTAACTGGGATTTGTTGCTTCAATCTCTCCTGAAAATCTTCCTGTACAGTTTTGTCTTTCAATTTCCATACTTTTATTTTACTTTCTCTGATCTCCTTTAGGTTTTCCAATTTTTCCCATCTAAATTTTGCCACCACAGCTCTATGGTCCCCATCAAATGCTTCTCCTGGTAAAGCTGTCACATCTATCAGCATTCTGCGGTTAGTCCTTTCCACCAGAAAGTAGTCAATTACTGATTTTGTTCTTCTATCGCCCCAACCATATCTCGTAATTTTCCTGCTGTTTTTCTTCCGAAACCATGAATTACCCACTGTCAGTCCATTCCTTTCACAAAAGTTTACAAGTTCCTCTCCTTCCCGGTTCTTTTTCCCATATCCATATGGTCCAATGACTTCTTCCTTTCCTTGTCTCTCGTTTCCGACTTGTGCATTCATATCTCCCATGATCACCACTTCTACATCTGAAATTACTCTTTCTACATCCTCCAGGAATACTTCAATATCTTCTTCTCTGTTTCCAGTCTGTGGTGCATACACTTGTATGAAGTCCATCACGTCATTTTTCATCTTCATTCTAATTTTTATTATTCTGTCACTCACACACTCGACCACTTCAACATACTCCTCCAGTTGTTTCGAGGTTATCAGTCCCACGCCATTTTTTGCCTCTTGGCCACCACTCCAATATAATGTATATCCTTTCCTCAATTTCTTCCTTCCTTTACCTTTCCATTTCACTTCACTCAGCCCCATCAATCCAACATTCTCCCTCTCCATGAAGTCTACCACCTCCTCCACCTTGCCTGTCAGGGTCATGACATTCATGATTCCCACTTTCATTTCGGTAACTGGTCGCCCATTTCTCACAGTTCCCCCAGTACCAAAAGAACTGCGCGTCGCCTGCAGGGTACGCCCTAACCTTCTCCGAATCATTTGAAGTGCCATTTCCATTTTAGGCTATTATTACGATGGGGTCGCCACTCCCAAAGGCATTTTATGAAGCTACTGCCAGCTATTATACAGGCCACCCCTAACATGGGAAACAGACGCCCTTGCAGCCGCCCCTAACCTGGGAAACAGACGCTGCCGATTGATGCTGTACTCATACTATTCCCTGAGTACTGGGTTGCCTCTTCCGCAATCTCCACCGTTCCGAAGTCCATCTTCTCCGCTGCAGATTCCGTTGAGGTCTTCGCACGTAACCCTGTGCACGGGGCCTATGTTATACCCCATAGGACTGGGTCCTCACCAGAACTTAGCCGGTACTGTAGTTCCATGGTATATTACAGTACCGTTGCCCACCCCCGTGACGTGGACGCACCTGGCAAGAATTATCCATGTAGCCAATTATAATTGTCTCATGGACCTGGTTAAGGAGCTGTCTAAATCCAGCTTCCCATAAAGTATAATATGCGTAAATTAATTGAACCTTCAGTAAGACAAAATGTGGAGGAGCAGCTCAATGATGAACTTGGATCCCTATCTGATGCCTTATGTACCGATGAGAAAATTAAAACATTAACTAATACCGTTGAATCTATGAAGAAAGATCACTTAGTAACAGATATCACTAAAAAGAAACCATGGATGACTGAAGAGATTCTTAAAATGATGGATAAGAGAAAGAAAGCAAAGGGTAATCCTGATAAATATAAGAACATCAACAGGGAAATCAGGAAAGAAATAAGATTAGCTAAGGAAAGGGACATGCAAGAAAAATGTAATGAAATAGAGATGTTACAATTGAAACATGACAGCTTCAATGTTCATCGAAAAGTTAAAGAAGTGACAGGGAATTATAGAACTAGACAAGGAAATAGATTGGTCAATATTGAAGGAAAACTAATTGTTGGAAAAGAAGAGTTTAAAGATACGTGGCAAAGATATATAGAACACTTGTTTTATGATACTCGACAGGAGCCACCTCGAATAAATGGTGAAACAGGACCCCAAATTCTGGTAGATGAAGTACAAACCGCGATAAAAGCCATGAAGGATGGTAAAGCCACTGGCCCTGACAATGTGAATGCTGAATTTTTAAAGCTTTTGAATGAAGATAATGTGAAATGGTTGACTAAAATATTCAACGACATTTACAATTCTGGGAACATTCCTCAGGAATGGCTTAAATCGGAAATCATCACACTACCTAAAAACCCGGAGCTAAGTTTTGTAGTGAGTACCGAACAATCAGTCTCATGAATCACATCTTGAAGGTATTTCGGAAGATCATTCATCGCAGAATATACAAAATATGTGAAGAACAAGTTTCTTCTACACAATTTGGTTTTAGAAACGCATTTGGCACATGTGAAGCCCTATTTAGCATTCAAGTATTGTTTCAAAGGTGCCGTGATGTGAACTGCGATATATGTGCCTGCTTTATTGACTATCAAAAGGCTTTCGATAGAGTAAGACATCATAAGATGATAGAAATTTTACAAAAGATTGGCTTAGATGATAAAGATTGAGCTTTTAGTTCTCGCAGTAAAGTGGTGCAGTTGCAGTCTATATAAAGGGAGGTAGCGCGCAGTTTGCTACTCCTGTGGGGGGTCCGGGCGGGGATATCAAGAGCCCGCTGATAAGCCAGCTTGGTGTCCTAGATGAAACCCCACACAAGACACGGCACAAAGCTAGAAAAATTGCTTAGTTTTAATTCACAGGCCGTGAAAGCCAATATACCATCTTTTTGGAAGCCTTCATAGGGAGGTTAAGGGTGCTTGAGCTTCTAGTTCTCGCAGTCAAGTGGTGCAGTTGCACTCTATATAAAGGGAGGTAGTGCCAGGGCCGCATTTCTAAATAGGCTAAGTAGGCTGCAGCATAGAGCGGCAAATTTTCAGGGGCGGCAGTTTGGCAATTTATTCAAAAACTAAAATGAAGTATTTCAGACGTTAATAATATTTTCCGTACGAATTGAAGAATATGTTTTAGTCCTTCTACATAGCCTAATTTCTAAAACTATAACATAATACAAATTCACAAATACAACAAAAACACTTTCATATGAGTACATTATTAACGAGTTTGCCATTAAGAAATCTATGTAAATTTGAACATCAAAATTACGTGGAGTGAGTTGTTTTAGAGATTTTTGTATATTTTTCAAGAAATAAACCAGTAATTAACTCCATTTTGTGTAATTTCATTTCAAAGTGTAGGACAAATTAATTAAAATTGAACACAGTTCTTCAATTATGAAAAAGATAGTCATTAGTATTAAAATATAAAAATAAGTAACATAGTGATCACTGATCCCCAAGAACAAATTAATTAATGAAGTTTGAAACCCATTTCATTTTTCAATGAATCTTAAAAGAAGTAAAAACAAGTAGATAGCTAATTTCATTATCTAATTTATTATGTAAAGCATTGAAAGTGTAGTTTTATATAAACTAAATGAACTTTATGTTTAAAAAATTTGAAAACGCCAATGAACTCTATCCGTTTGTAGTATAAAACAAATGTATTAAGCAAATATCAACCATAGAGGGGGCGGCAAATGGAATTTAGCCTATAGGCGGCATATTCTTAAATCCGGACCTGGGTAGCGCACAGTTCGCTATTCCTGCCGGGGGTCCGGGCTGGGACATCAAGAGCCAGCTGATGAGCCAGCTTGGTGTCCTAGGCGAAACCCCCACACAAGACACAGCACAAACCTAGAAAAATTGCTGAGTTTTAATTCAGTGGCCGTGAAAGCCAATATACCAGTAGTGTAGAAATTAAATCGATTCGGACCTTGCGCCAATTTGAATATCGTTTGTGGGGATTTCTGCATCAACTGACCAAGTACATTCTCATGCTGGTTTATTTCGCATCATTTGACTAAACGACATTTGGCGGTTGCTTGGTCATGTAATGCGTATTGCTTTTTCACACCTTTTTATTTCTGTGGTTCATTTTTTCCTGCGACAACAGTGGAGTTTCTCCTTGATTTTCTTGCCCCTGAAATAACGCTCAATATCATGCACAATATGTACAAGGGTGAGGTTTCAAAGTCTGTATCACAAACGAGCTATAAGAAGATATTCCTACCGGAGTTCAACATGAAAAGGAAACCACGGAAAAAGGACACATGTAATGTATGTGACACCTTCGAAGTTCAGATCCTAAACACAACTGAATGTGCAGTTGATCATTTTGAAGAAGAAAAAAAAAAAAGGAAATCATCTTGAACAGGCCATAATTGCTCAGAATGAACTCATTGGATATGTTTATGACAAAAGAATGTCACCCTAGAAGTTCTTTGCTTCTACCTGGAAATAACTTTGCCAATACCCAGAATTCCTACAAATACAGTCTTTTACCAAAATTAGTTATGGTTACCGTTTATAACTTAGGAATACCGATGTGCAGTGGTAAGAATGAAAGAGGACAATGTTATGTCTGGTTAGAGGGTGAGACAGGCCGAGGGTCACAGGAGATCTCCTGATGCTTGATGAAACATTTCATGGATCAGCTGTCAGCTATTGACGAAGTAATCTTGTGGTCAGTTTCCTGTGGAGGACAGAATCGAAATATAAAAATTATTTAAATTTTAAAACCTATTTAAGAGCAACATCCAACAGTGAAAATATCACTCAGCGTTTCCTTGTACCAGGACACAGCTTTCTCCCCAATGACAGTGATTTTGGGGACATAGAGTGTGCGCTAAAACTTCAACAACAGTTGTATACAGCAGACGACTACATCAATGAGATGAAATTGTGCAGGAACGGGAATCCCCTATGTGTTCACAGAATCAAGTCTGAGGACTTGAAGCACAGAACCACTCGTTTAACAAATCGTGAATCGTAATGCAAATTCTCAGAAAGACAAGATAATCAGTTTGAATGTAAAAAGATAGAGCTACACAAAGCCAAGCCATGGAATATGCAGTAATACAAAGGCCATCCAGTTGAAATAAACATACAGAAGTAGAGCGTCCTGTACAAAAAGACATAACCCAAAATTTTTGCAATGAGTTCCCTTTGTGGCCGAATGGTGAAACCCATTTCAGAAGCAAAGCTCAGCGACATTCGCTCCTTGATGCCACTTATTTGAAAAGATGACAGGGTGTTTTATCATAAACTCTGCAGTCATCCAGGTATCAAAGACTATATTAATGGACACGACTGCCAGAACTTGATTTCGTTGAAGAGGAAACTTAAATGAGGCTGAATATGCTTACCATTCCTGCATCAGCTTCTGTACTCCGAAGGTTCTTTCAACTTTCTGTTATTGTGCTATACTGCATGAAAGAAACCAATCTGCCAAGTTCAAACTATCATCATATATTATGGTGTGTACAATATGTTTGAATGTGGAACAATGGAACAATAGAAGTGTGTTGTGTTCACCATTACATATTTAACTTTGTTTGTATGCCTATTTGCCTAGAATAGTACCCTTTCATAGTTACAATTCCCAATGTAAAATGTAAGTAAAAGCTTAACATTAATGAGCATCAAATGACCAAGAGACAAAATTGTCACCTGGTCAGTTGATGCGAAATAGAAACAGAGAATTAACTCCAAAAGTGTAAATTGACTAAGCGACATTTTATAAAAACTTGCTATGCTACTGGTGATTGGTCTAAGAAAAGAACCTGTCCTCCTTTTGGGGAAAGAAATTCAGCATTTGATTCAAAATTCGTATTTATATCTTAACTTACGCATTGACGTCAATATCTCAAAATGACAATTTGGCACTTGGTCAAGTTATGCATAACACCGTCAAATTAGAAGTATTTCAAGAGGGGGCCCGAGAAAAACATTGCATAGTGGCCCTTAAATCCTCTCGGCCACCCTGGTTATATGTGAATTTTTGTTGAGATATTGTTAGGGGACATGGTGGCGCAGCGGTCAAGCTGTTGGCCTCTCACCATGGTGGACCGAAAAGCCATGTCCTGTGGTTTGGATTCCATGTGAAAAGGAGGTCCAATGGCTGATGATCGCACGATTAACGGTCACGTAAATCTACAAGCTTGCTTCCTTTCTTTTAAGATGTTAGTGATTATTCAAGTTTGCTTGTTCAGTGTGATATTTGTGATAGTAAATGGTCGGGTTGGACAATGTAAGTGGTAGCAGCTGCACGAGAACGGATCACACATCACTCAAACAACCAGTAAATTCTTAATCAAGTGAAAGGAACCGTCCAGGCATTTGCCTGGTGGTGAAAATGGGAAACCACAAAGACTACAGAGCGATCCATATAAACCTGAACCATTTTAATGCGTCATAACATTTGAACAAATAATAGGACACATGTTCAACTTTGGGAGATGATAAAGAATTGGGAGATTGCATACATAAGAAAAAGTCTGGTGAGGTTAGATCCGGTGATAGGGGAGGGAGGGTTACACATTTTGTTTGAGATTATTGGCAACTCAAACTAACACTTGGGGTGCTGCGGTCGGTCTGGATAAGTAGGGTAAAAATACTCAATAACACGCGTTTGATATGGAACACTTTTTATTTGGGAAAATTTTCCATTTTTGGTCCGTATTGACAATTGTAATTTGTTTTATTCAAATTAGCAGGTTCCGCCTATCAATACCTGGTGCAGTACATGTTTCGAACCATTATCGGTCCTTCATCAGCTGACTTAATGTCTTGTCACAGCAAAATACATAAAAACACTGAGCATTGACACAAAGATATGCATACATGTTAAAATATTCACAATCATTCTTTAAAATTCATTAAAAGATATTCAAGCTTTAAAAGGATTTAAAAAACACTGCAAGTTCGATTTTTCCTGTTAAATGATGCTGATTCTCTTGCTTAGCATCTTGTCAGTCACTTTAGTACTCCTGTTCTCTTCACACGTGAGCGGCGAAGTCATACAAATTGTTGGGCTAATATTGCCATGTATAGGGAGCAAACAAATGGATGAAAAACTGTCCCAATTGCCCCAGTCTTTCATTCCCCATCCCGCTAGCCACACCCGCTCCCCTCCCCCTTCCCCTTTCACAGACCTGACCTCGCTCAGAATAGCACCTCAGTTGCTGCTGTCAGCTCAGCCGGCGTGTACACTGCTCGCATACGAGGTATGAGTTGTCACTTTCACTTTCAATAGCGGCTTCTCGTAGACTATCACATTTGCTGAGTTTTCTCTCTTGTTTCTCCACTAAATGCAAGTCTAAATACCTTTTTCTTTTCTTGTTTAACAGAGGATTACTTTGCTGCCTGGATCAATCAATTTAATTAGTATTTTCACTTGCTTCGAGCCGCGCAATTGGGACAGTTTTTCATCCATTTGTTTGCTCCCTATACATGGCAATATTAGCCCAACAATTTGTACGACTTCGCCGCTCACGTGTGAAGAGAACAGGAGTACTAAAGTGACTGACAAGATGCTAAGCAAGAGAATCAGCATCATTTAACAGGAAAAATCGAACTTGCAGTGTTTTTTAAATCCTTTTAAAGCTTGAATATCTTTTAATGAATTTTAAAGAACGATTGTGAATATTTTAACGTGTATGCATATCTTTGTGTCAATGCTCAGTGTTTTTATGTATTTTGCTGTGACAAGACATTAAGTCAAATGATGAAGGACCGATAATGGTTCGAAACATGTACTGCACCTAGGGTTTATGTAAATGCATTAAGGTATTGATAGGCGGAACCTGCTAATTTGAATAAAACAAATCACTTTTTATTTTACGGTTATAATTAGTAAATGTGGTCCCTAAAATAATGGCAGTGTTATTTTTAAGTGTATATATGTATAACTGTGCGATACACGTCATCTAATTTGTGTGTTCCACTGGATTTTATGTGTCAATTGCATATTATCAAGCATCGGTTGTCTGCTGGTATTTGTTTTTGGTCAGTTCGAGTCATGGCGTTGTTACGTTTCAAAGCTATATTTGAGTTTGCTCACTGTACCATAGACTCTAGAAATTATTTGCTGCTTGGTTGGGTGAAGGGATAGGTTTAACTTGTACTAAAACTCGGGGAAGATAGGAATTGCTTGATTTGGATGGTTAGCAGGTGGGTTTGGTGTTGAATATCCGACTGGTAGCAGGTTCTCACAGAGTAGATATTTACCCTGCGAAGTCAAATTAGGCCTATATGACTCGTAGTGGAAAGGCTCGGATATCGCAGAGCGAGGCAATGACGGTTGGTAGGGTTATTGGAAATGAACTAAGGAGCAGGGAAGGATACCTGACTGATAAAGCTTGGCTGTCCTCAGCTGGTGTAGGCTTGGCTGTCTTGGCACGGCTTGGCTCTCTAAGTGTGGCTTGGCTCGGCGTAACAGTGAACAACCCATCCTGTTGTCAGTGAGTGTAGTGGTGAGTGGTCCAATCTGCTCCTGTTGCCCATATTTATTTGGTATCGTCACCTTTGGGCTATTGCTATTTGCATCTTTTGGAAAGTGATGAAAACATTTATCCGCAGCCCTCTTATACATCGACTTACAGTCGTCAACTGAGCAATATACTTTGCTTTACTAATTTTGCACTCTATCAACAAGTAAAACTTATTACTTATGTATAAAGACACGAAGAATATACCACGATCTGCTTACCAACACAAGAAACCATATACAGTCACCACATGACAAAAGTACTCTACTTGGTAAGTTTCTAATATTTACCGCTAGATGTCATATCAGATAGCTGGAGTTGCCAATTCGGTCACCAAAGAAACTGGTTACACGTTGCTCCATAACCAGTTTCTTTGTTAAATAGTCTCAAAAAATTGTGCCCCTCCCCGATCATCTGTCCTAAACTCAACGGACTTTTCCTTACCTTAAAGGCAGAGAGTACAAAAATAGACCTCAGACAACTGGTGAACCTCGTGAGGTCATTCAACACGAAATAAACTACATTGGTGAAGATACACTTCACAGAACGTCACAGAATATGGTGAAACGAGTACAATTGTGTATGGATGTTGGTGGAGGGCACTTCCAAAATTTACTGTGAGGAATCTCCCAAGAAGTGATTGTAACCAGTTCCTTTGGTGACTGAATAATTGATAAATTGACTAAATAATCTTAAAAAATTTGTGGCCCTCACGATCACCTGATCTAACCTCGCCGGACTTATTCTTATGTACGGTACCGTATGTATGCAATCCCAATTGTGTATTATCATCTCCCATAGTTGCACATGTGTCCCATTATGTGTTCAAATGTTATGAATCATTAAAATGGTTCTCGGGTTTATATGGATCGCTCTGTATTTTCAGGACGGCCGACGTGGGATTCGAACCCACGCTCTCCCGATGCCAGCGAAGAACGAGGAAGCGCGTTAGCAAAATTATATTCGTTTGTATGATAGAAGTCATAAATCCCTCCTAAAACAAAACCTCAGTACGAAATAACAAAGAAAATAGTACCGTAACGAACGATTCATTAATGAAAATCAAATAGAGGTTCGCGGAACTGAAGTTTGATAATATGCAAATGCATAAGGTTCGGTGCCATTTTGAATCGTGGAGGCGTAAGGCAGACAAACGACCGCGTTCGATTGCGGTTATATCAGAGCGTTACCGTATTTTCGATTCTTCGTAAAAATATTGATATGTCTATGTTGACGCCAATGGTGCTTAAACCTCTTCAACATTAGTTTGACCACATGTGGCTTACTCAAACATCGAAAAGTACACCGTTTTGTGGGTATAGTACTGACTGTTAACGGAAAGAAATGGCTTTGAATCTATTTCAGCAGAACTCCAACATAATATCCATTTTCGAAAAAATGAGAAATAATCAGATGCTGTGATGGAAATAAAATACAAATAAAGAGTGCGCCGGCAATGCAAATACAGTAGAACGAAATAAAGCAAGGAACCAAAATGGCGTGTAAGGGATAGCTTGTCTTCTTATAATTTACCGACAAGAGTATATTAATTTTCTATTATTTAAATTTGGTGCAAAGTAAATTAATAACTTCTTAAAATTAACTCCCCTTAACACTAAAGGGGCAGATGACCTAGCTGTTCCACCCCTTAAAACTCCAATAACTAACTAAGCACGTAAGTTGGCAACAATACAATACAATACAACCTTTCTAATATATTTTCCTTCTCTTTGGATCTGCAACCAAGCTCAGATTCTTTGACATGGCGCCGAATATGGACAAAATTTGACGAGGATAATATTGTACCCTGTGAAATAGGTAAGTATTTGATGCTAGATGGTGATTGTTGTTATAATGGGCAGAACATCGAGGTCACAGGTTTCCTCTTACACGTGCCGAACAGTAATTTCAACAGAGATGAATGTGCATTCCCTTTTACCTTTTCTATTAGGACATCGGAACAGCCATACGGGATTGAAAAAAGAATAATATTTATTAGCGTTTGTGTAAAAAATGAATATGACTTCGTATGGAGAGAATAATAACTAGTCTTACCGTCATATTTAGATCATTAACACACTAAGGCTGGAGTTTTTCTTGAAATGTAGTTAGCGTGTGTAAATTAATTTCTTGGGTAGGGACTCCTCTGTGTCAGAATAGCTCTCATTATTTTCGGGATCTTCCTCTATCTTTCCAGACGACCTCCCTTGGCCAACTCTTGTTCTCTTCCAACCTTGATGGTGTTACTCATAGAGTTCTATCTGCCTCGTTGCGTAGTGGCTAGCATTGAGGAGACCCGTGTTCGATTCCAGGTTCTGCCAAGAAATTTAATTCTGGTCTGATGGTTGGAATGGGGTACACTGAGCCTCGTGAGGCAAAACTGAGAACGGGTGGGCTCGATACCAACCCAGTCATCCTGGAAGTGGTTTGCTATCAGTAGCGTAGCCAAGAGCGACCAACGGGAGGGATTATAATAACTGGACAATAACAGTAATTCGGGGAATTGCTGGATATCTGCAATATGAAACAACTGGACTATCTCACATTGAAGAAGTTAACGATCTCCAAATTAGTGTGGAGAGATAACCTCGCTGTTCCTCACCTTAAGACGCTTCGGTGGCGTAGTTGGTAGCATGCTGAACTGCTGTGTCCAAGATAGCGGGTTCAAACCCGGCCGAAGTCGTCAGAATTTTTAAGAGCGTTAAAAATCCTTCAGTATGCCTTCCTTCGGAGGGGAAGTAAAGCTGGCGGTCCCATGTCAGAGATTTATGGCATGTAAAAGATCCTTCCACGGACTAAACTTGTGTAAAGCTAAATTGTTAGGTTAGATTTCGTCGGAGCGCTCTATCAAAGTTCCAACGTTCACCACTAGGTATCATTGATATCTGGTAACGAAAGTTGGAACTACTTGAAATTGAACGGAACTTGTAGCTCACCCTAAGGGTGTCCGCTGAAAGCAGCTACAGACTCAGGCGAGCCGAACATGTCCTCGGACACTCCCGGCACTAAAAGCCATAGGCTACGATAAATAAATAAATAAATATCCAAATTAGTGTTAATGGACCCATACATTTTTCTAGGTATTGTCAGAAACATTTTATTTTTAATTAAAACTAGATTAATTTTAACTATTTCCATCTCGCTAAGAAAAGTAAAAAATATACGGTACCGTTACGGTAATTGTCCCTCTAGGTTGGATTTTTAATTATTTTGAGGTAGGCTAAGTTTGAAATCAGCTGTATTTACCGGAGAAAAATGCTAGATTGGCAACCGTGGGAGGACTGAGTTATACATTGTCATGAAGATGTGTGTAGCCTCAAATGGGGAGCCAGGCCAAAAGAGTAAGAGTTAGCCTATAGTCATCAGCAAGTTTCATATAATTATTTACCGTAATTTAAGAAATGTTTTTAGCTTATTTTTTGTTATCAGTTCATGTTTTATTTTTGTAAAATTTCTAAGGGGGGGGGGGGGTTCTAACCCCCAATAACAACTCCCTGGCTATGCCACTGTTATCTATGGTTTCCGCACTTCACTACCACCTCGACCAATGGAGGTACCCGCTAGAAATATTCGCTCTCAGTTACGCCGACAAGTACTGGCATTTTGGGAGAGTCAGTGGCTAGCTGACCCACTGCCCAGTAAACTGAGAGCGATCAAGGGAACTACTCGCGTGTGGTGGAGCTCTTTCCGGTCACGGAGGGAGTCCGTCATTTTGTGTAGGCTAAGGATAGGTCATACCAGATCCACCCACTTGTCCTACCTAATGAGAAGGGAAGACCCCCCTACGTTGTACATGTGGATTCACCGTGGCTCACATTTCAACCGAGTGTGTGGATCTTGCTGACTTACGAAGAAACCTTGGTTTGCAGATGACACTCAAACTTATATTAGTCGATGACTCGGTGGCTGGTGATCTCATCATCCGCTTTATAAGTGAGAGTTGGTTAGGGCCAGCAATCTAAATTTTCCAGTGTACATTGACTCAACGGCTTGTTCGTGTTTGAATGCTGAATCTTTGTTTTTCAGTAATTTTTGATTATATTATATTTATTAGTTTTATTAAAATGTTGTTTTATTAATTTTCGGTCTTTTCAAATTTAGGTGTCCACCTCTAAATTTTAAATTCCATTCCAAATTTGAATACTTTAATCTGTGTTAAGAGGGGGGGGGGGGGCAGTTGACCTCGTAGTTCCACCCCTTAAAACAACAATAACTAACATAACTTTCCGCACTTTACTCCAGGCAAATGTCGGGATGGTACCTAACTTAAGGCCATGGCCGCTTCTTACCCAAATCCAATTACAAAATACACGCGCTAGTATAAACATCACAGTGACAAGGTGATTACATGACCAAAATGTCGCAAAGTCCTGAAAAGAATCAACAACAAATCATTAACTAGGAGGTCTAGGATGATTTTTATTTCCTGCCTTTCCTTTTCTCAATTTTTTAGTTTTCCCTTGATAATAGTGGTGATTGTTGATTTAAGGGGTGAAACATTGAGTTTACTTTGATAGCTTCTTTTTTATTCAGAGAGGGAGATGACCTCTATGTTCCATCTCTTAAAACAGTGTTTCGTCATGCTTTTTAACTGCACACAAGGGGCAGATGACCTCATAGTTCCGCCCCTTAAAACCTCAATAACTAACTAACTGCAGACATTGCTGGAAGTCTGGAGATTGAATATTTGAATCGTGGTGTAGTCAGCAGCCATCCTGACTGGTTTAACACTGAGTTTTGTTTTCACACTCTTAGCAGGCAAATTCTGGGAGTTAGAGAGTTACCTTATTTCAAGTTTCGATGCACCTACCACAATCCTAAAACTAATACAGTTACCAGACAAAAACAAAAACATGCGTTAGAATGCAAGGCCATGGGTTCAAATTATCTGCTGACTTGGAATATAAGTTGTTTAAACTCACCTGTCGGCCATCCTTGAAATTATTTTCTGTTGCTTCCCATTTTCAACTCAGACTGTCAAATTATGGGACAGTACCTTTTAAAGGGCAAATGATGCTTCCTTTCAAATCCTCGATTGATTTAATCTGTTATTAACCTCAGATAAGACATCTGGTTGTGAAGATTATCTGCTACTTAAGAATCTAGCCTCATCTCATCCCCGACTATAAAAATGGGACTAATGAGGGTTTGAAATACTAAGTTAAATCGGAACTGCACACAAATAGTCGAGCTGATGACAGACAATATCTTAAGCCCCCAGCTTAACAACAATTTATTTGGTAATTTACTGTTGTGGTGTAAGTGAATTCGATGGCTGATGACAACCAGGAGCTGAGTGGCTTGCTGCATAAAGAGAGACAACCTTAGATGAGTCCTTTATACAGTGAGAGCCTTCTCTATGGAATGGAACTTTCAATGTGCCGTGTGACGGCCGGGGCACTGTGGCTAGCCACCTGTCGAGCAAGGCACTGGCGCTAGCGGCAGCGTAGGCCCAACTAGTTCAACACATTGATGCAGTCAGCACCCGGTGGCAAACGTTGGAACTAATAGTGCGTTATCAAACTAACCTACAAATTCTTGCTTCCACAAGTGTAATTAGTGGAAGGTTCTTTTCCATGTCATAAATCAATAACATGGGGCCACCGGCTTTACTTCCCCTCCAAAGGAAGGCATACTGAGTGTCTATGACTTAAGTCACGATCATTATTTTTCCCGTATTGAATTCTAGATCTTTAAATCTATTTGTCCTTAGCAATTGAAAAGTGGACACATAGATTTTGAAAGTTGCGATAGTGATTAAACTACCACAATTAGGATCTCAGTATCTCAACAATGATCACATTATATTGACTGTGTTATTCGAGTGGGAAGGTGCAATATCAACCACGATATAATGGCTTCAAAGCAATCTATACTTGTTAAAATAATAAATTAATTACTTGAAATGCCCACAGTGCACCTCTAACGACTACCACATTATCGTTTGTCCATTGTAAGCAACTTCAATCAAATAATTTCAATTCTTAATACCATATTTTGACAGTACCACTGAATGAGACATCAACGTATTATAGCATTTTGTAAAGTATTGAAATTAGCCAAAATACCTTTTTAATGAAAAATAAATCAGGAACGATGTAGTAATAGATGTTTTCTCCTCCACTGACCATAACCCACCCACATTACCTTTTTTAGATCACGACTTATATACTAAATTTCCAGCTTTGTCTGCCGTTATGCGGGTGAATTATCGTCAAATACATTATTGCAAATGCCGCGCTTATGGTACTACTGAAAAATTTTGGTAAATCTAGATCAAAGGCTTTTGCCTAGACCAATACTTTTAGGTGGCTGCATTAGCCATATATACAGTCCTGGTTTTTGTCACGCACAGTAGGGGTAGTCACGCATCATTAATCTTTATCCAGACCAGACCTGTGCGGTGTATTTTGTATCCCACATATTGGCAACTGGAGTGATGTAAATGTGAACAGACCTCATGATCTGTCATACATGGTTGCGTTAAATGAGCAATGAATAAAAACCCATATTTACGTAAATTAATTTTATTTAATAATTATTAGTTTTATTTCAGTTTTTGTTTTAATTTATTTTAATTTTAATTTATTGAAAATTTGTATAATTTAATCCGTGTTAAGAGGGGCGGCAGATGACCTCGCTGTTTCTCCCTTAAAACTCCAATAACTAGCTAAGAGCCATCTGCATGTGTATTACTGATGTGCAAGTCACAAAAACACCTTGTTCGCACTTGACCATTCGTAGGAATAAAGTGTGTGTAACTTTCCATGTCTAGAACAGTTGTTGTTGTTGCAGAATGCTGGAGGAGAAACTGCTCAACAGGACTCTCAGTAAGTCATCTCCATATATGAAAATTAAATTTGTATTTTAAAATCTGTTGGAATTTTGCTACTGGTACTATTACTGATGAAATTTTACGCTTTGGAAAGTTGTCACTATGAATTCAATTTACAACAAAACTGGAATTGTCCAGGTTGCTCATTATATTTTGCCAGCTTTTTGTCCTGTTGGACCATTGGGCTCATCAGTTGGTTTGGTACACATAACTAAGACATTGGCTAATACATATTGGGAAGGCCTAAATGTACAAAATCTCTTAAGTTTCTTTGGAGACATAGACCATTTGGTAAAACTGGAGGAGACCAAATCCTGTAGCAAAACATTCTTATACTACTGAAATTAGCCCAAATATCTGTGGTAATGGTCGTTAAAAACCTGGAGATGTTTACTCCTCCGCCGACTATTACCCACCCACCCACCATCCCTTTTTTAGATCACGACTTACAGAGTCTGTCCTGAAAGTAGTCAGACTGGATTTTTACCGCGCAGACGGACAGACTGCGTGCGGCTTCTCCACCTGGGGTTGGTGGAGGGGGTGTAAGGAAGGCTATGAGCCAGCCACACAGTTGGTTCTCAGCTGTAGTGGAGTGTAAATCGCTCGTCTCCATAACCTCTGCAAGTGCACTCGTCACGCTGCGTCATGGTTAGCCTGTTGAAACGGTGCGCTATGCCATCAAATTTTGTGTTAGGCTCGGTAAAACCGGGAAAGAGACTCACGATATGATCAAGACGGCTTACGGTGATAACGCCATGGGCAGATTGAGTGTTTTTGACTGACTCAATCTGTTTTGGGAGGGGAGAGAGGAAGTTGAAGATGACACACGTTTAGGACGACCCTCGAGCACCAAACTGGATGAAAATGTGGCAAGAGTGAATAATGTTTTGGACAATGATTGCAGAGTAAGGTTTTTACATGGAGATTCTTAAATGGCTGAAAAAACACATCGTCCGTGTCCGCCCAGCGATCGCTAACTCCTGGCGGCTCCATCACGACAATGCGCCGCGCGACACAGCCTTCCACCTGCTGGCGTACCTTGCCCAACACAACATCGCAACCCTGCCTCAGCCACCCTAGAGTCCCGACATTGCCCCAGCAGACATTTTCCTCTTCCCTCACCTCAAAACCACCCTAAAAGGACATCGTCACGGCTTCGTGGAAGCGTTGCAACAGACCGTGACGAGGGAGCTCGACAGCATTCCGGTTGCCGCCTTCCAGAAAGCATACGAGAGTAAAAAATCCTGCTGAAAGCGGTGTGTGGATGCAGAAGGGTCCTACTTTGAAGAATATTGAGCATATGTTTCATTTTTGTCAATATTTTTTTCTTTTAATTGACTCAGTATCACTAATTTCAAACAAAAAAGTGCCAAGTTCCATTCAGAGCACTCTTCGAAATAAATCAACCTCAAGACACCTGAGTACATCAATTGTTTTAAATCTGATCTATATCCTCCCATCCGCTAAGAGTAAAAATACCCAAAAACACATGAATAACTTTCATCCAGACCAATGGTTTTTGCCTGGACCAATAATTGCTAGGTAGCGCGGGCTGCATTAGCTAATATTTACACCCCCGGTTTTTGTCCCGCACAGTGGGGGCAGTCCCTCATCAATAAACTTCATCCAGGCCAATGGTTTTGCCAATTAATGCTCTTTCACAAAATTACAATGCTGTATTGCGTGTGTCGTGTGGAGTATTTTGTATCCCACATGTTGGCAACAATGAACTGTCTTCAATGTGTGTCTGGCTGCGTGGCTCCGGGGTAACGTTCTCGCTTGCTGAGCCCAAGGTTGCAGGTTCGAAACCTGGCGCAGTCTGCTGGCATTTGAGGGTGCGCAAATGCGAGGGAGCCGTGTCAGTAGATTTACTGGCACGTTAAAGATCCCCTTCGGGGCAAAATTCCGGCACCCCGGTGTCTCTAAAAGCCAGTGTAGTTAAAAGGGACGTAAAACCAATAACATTATTATATCTTCAATGTGTCCGTCTGAGTAACAGCTGAAGATACCTCAACGAGAGCAAGATATAAAAACTTTTATGTACATAATATAAGAAATATTTCCGGTGCAGCAGTGATAATTGACAGTAATTTCAATTCGTAATGACTCCCAGAAAGGTATGTAAATCATATATTTTCAAAAATATGCCAGGTAGAAGTGTTGGTTGGTTTCTCAGTTTAGAGGCTGCAACAACGCGGTCATGTAGCCCCATGTACACTCACCGGCATAAAAAGCGAAGCACTACGAATCTCGAACAAAACGCAAATGTTTATCTGTTTCACATCTGTTATAAATTGAATGTATAACTTTCCTGCGACATGGCACTGTGTCGTAAGTTAATCATGAGTTAATTAGCTCATTTGAGAAGTTTCATCGCAATAATATTGATACATATTGTTGATCGGGACAATCACGGCACTAATGATACCGTTTCCCGCCTTTGGACAAGAATAACCACAAACAGCTGTCTTAAGGTTTATTGCTGTGAATTCTCATGCCACGTATTTTTGTGGAGATTAGGGTTTGTCTACAACATTCGTAATCATACAGTGTTACAGTACAATGGATTCCATGTTTCGACATTTCCAAATTTGTGTTTGTGCACTGTTGTGATTGTCTTAACCAATAATGTTTGTTAATTATTGTACTAATTAAGGTAAATAACTTAAGATACATTGCCATATTGTTGTAATGCCGGCGGGGGCATGGTGGCTCAGCGGTCTAGCTGTATGCCTCTCACCAAGGTGGTCCGGGTTCGATTCCCGGTCATTGCATGTGAGATTTTCGAAGTGAAATGCCATGTCCTGTGGTTCGGATTCCACGTAAAAAGGAGGTCCCGTGGCTCATGATTTCGAGATTAACGGTCACGTTAAACAACAAGCTTCCTTTCCTTTCTTTTGTTGTAATGCCATAGCATTTGATTAATACAAGGTTTGGAACGGTTCAACATTGAGTTTAGTCTGAAATTTGTAGTGTTTCGCTTTTATTGCCGGTGAGTGTATATTGGGTGTGTGTAGAATCTGTCTGATTACCGGTGTTAATTGTGATGGCTGTATTAGTGTGTGTTATCTGTAATACAGGTAAGGACTGCAGACGATCAATTTCAAGTAGTTCCTGATTTTGCTACCAAATGCTACTGTCAACAACACCTTGCCACGAACTTGGCTATTAGATGCAACTGGCACCTGGCGACGAACGTTGAAACTTAATAAAGCGTTAATCAAATCTTAAGCTTCACACAATTGTAGTTAGTGGAAGTTTTTTTTTTACATGCCATAAATCTATGCTATGACAAGGGCCCTTTAGCTTACTTCCCTTCCGAAGGAAGGCATACTGAGGGATTTGAACGCTCTTAAAAATCCGATGACTTCGGGCGGGTTTGAACCCATGATCTTATTTCAGTATGGTTTCTCGTGACCTAATAGTTTTCACAATACAGATCTTTTAAAAAATAATGAATTCTTTACCATTTCTATTAAGTTTAGTAGTTTTTACTATAGAAAACACAAACATATTAAAAATAAGAACTACCCAATTTGATGCAAGGTAAAGATGTACAGATTGACTGAACATTGTATTTCCTACAACATCAACAGATGTAATCAATTTGAATAGGGATGTATAGAACTAGCACCGATAGAGCGCACTGCTGTTGTACTGGGTAAGCGCAAGGCGCTCTTCATTTGTCTCCTGTGTTCTCATGCCGCTAATATCCACGAATTTAAGTTGTTTAAATTGCTATTTTCGTGACTATGCCGAGCTATTGCAGTGTTCCTCTTTGCAAAAATCAGGGAAATCCGATTTCGTGTCACCAATTTTCACAAAATAAAGAAAAGAGGAAGAAATGGTTACATGCTATTAGAAGGAAACATTTCGGTGAAGAAAATCTGACCGAAAATATTAAAGTGTGTTCCCATCGTTTTCAACTCGATGACTTCACGAAAACTGTGTTGGGCAAGTGTGATTTACAAAGGGAAATAATTCCTACCTATAAACTGAATAGACATATCGATAACAACCACTGAATTTATGCGTTTGTATTTGAAGGTGAGAGAGCAAGATTAAAACCGGGCACTGTTCCATCGCTTTTTCCGTGGACCACGAACACAAAAAAAAATAAGGAAGAGGCCATACACAAGAAAATTGCCAGTTTACCACGATAAGCCTACAATATCGGAATCTGCATAAATTATCTCCATTGAAGTACGGTACGGGAAGAAATCGTCAATACACAGGAAGAAGTGAATGTAACATTTGTGACTCCCATTTTCAAAGGCATCAATACTCGGACAAATACTTCAAGACTAAATGTCACAACATTAACAGTCAAAAACGTATTATGGTTGGTTTCTTGAAATCAGAATTAATCGTCAACTTACATCTGCCCGACGGAGAATGTGGTACCGGTAGTGACTGACTTCTACATTCTTGAGTCATAGGCCTAAGTTAGCCAGATGAATGGAAACAGTTCATGGCCTTAAAACAGGGATTCTCAAACTTTTTAAATACTGTACCCCTAAGTCGTTTCCAAGGGGTACGGAAACGATTTGTATTAAGAAATTGACAAATTACAAAAGAACCAAACGTTGCGATGCATTTTGTGGTAAACAATACCGGTATCAACTTTCTTTGATTATGTTTACCTTAAAACAAGACCGTTTCATGTACGCTATCAACAAACAAAAAAAATACACGAATCGAAGTCTATAAGCAAGGGGAGCCAGTGAATATTTAAATCTCTATTTATAAAAGGAAGATTATAGTTTTACGTGACCGTTAATCTAGAGATCATAAGGCACAGAGGACTTCCTCTTTACGTGGAATCCGAACAGGACAAGGCATTTCACTTTGAAAATCTCACATGCATTGACCGGGAAATCTCTATTTATGATTTAAGTCTTATGGAAATATAGGCTATTTGTCAATATAGGCCTACAATACTCAAGCATGCTGACTCCTATTCATAATTTGAATAATAAAGCGTGTTAGAATTTTGTTATTACCTCTGTAGCCTACTAATTCTTCCCTCCTCCCACTAGTTTTAGCGCCTCTAGTCCGTAGCTCATTTTACAGCTGTTTAACGCTTAAACGCTGAAAATCGTTCATAATATATTAGGGGATATACCTATAGAATTAATTAATATAGTCTTGGAGTAAAATTAGAGAAGATATAATTTACTTTAGCTTAGAAAACTCGGTCACAATCTATACATTCCTCGTAGTTGACTGGGGGAAACATAGGACGATCGCCTTGCGCTTACCCAGTACTACACGAGCGCTCTCTGGCGCGAACTTTCTCAGGCTACATCCCTATTGGGTTGGTCAGATATAGACCCATGGCTCATTTAAAAAGTTATTATAGGAGCTTGAGGCATATTGGCTGTCAGTCCCCTTGTGTTGAGTGTGTGTGGAATTTGTCTGATAACCTGATTATCTGTGGTAACTGTAATAGCTACCATGTAACGGAGACCCTCGCTTGCCCGCTCACCCGTGGCAGATCCAACTGTAGATTTCACAGATTTTAACTGAATAATAAATGTTTTTATGTTGATTTTCAGGGGTAAGATAAATGATATTAGCTTAAATAGTTTGGTCGTAGCAGTTTTTCTCATTTACTCAGTTTCGTTTATAATGCACTTAGCGGCCTTTGCAAACGGACTACTCATATGAGAAACCTTAGCCAGAAATGTTTTGGGAATGTAGACTCGCACCCGTAACGAAGAGAGTCGTTAATGAAACTTAGGTTGCAAAACCCGCTATTTTATTTTTTCTATGAATGCCATTTGGATGAGATTTTTAATAAAGAACTATTCTGGATTCAATTTTGTTTATTAGGAAAAATATATTTTGGAAAAATCGTCGGGTGCGATAAAAAGAAAATTATGTTTTAAAAATACATCTTAAACACCGTGCAACGTCATTAGACAGCATACAAATTTACAAATTAAGAAAGTGCACAAAACAAGAAGAAATGGCACTTATGTTAGGTCAGGTCATTCTCGACACCCATCAGCTCAAAATCTGCTGGTTCTTCGTCTTCTTCCTCTTGAAGTTATTGTTGTGAATGGCTTCTCGCTCCTGGAAGACCTCACTGAAGAATTTTAGGCTGCCGTTCGCTGGCCAGTTTTCAACGAAATACTGCTCTAAAAGCCGTCAGACGTCTTGTAGTTTAGTTTCTCTGAGTGCAACACCTACTTGAATTGGTGAGGGACCCGGATGTTTCTTAAAATTTGTTCCCCTTTTCATGATGCTCTTTCCCTCACCAACCTCAAAATTGTAGAACGGCTTCCCTTCGACCAGACATGTTATTTTTTTGTTTTGTCAATTGTGAACACGATTTTCTTCGCTTTTTGGAATTGGAAATGCTTACTACCCGGATTTTTTTACTATGCCATCCACATACACTTTCCAATCCCTAACAGAACTTTCATCTTGTTCCAGACGAACTACTGTCGCAAATTTCTCAATGTGCTTAATGTATCCGGAAGGATTTTCAAAGACACTCACTTTGCGAAGTTGCCTTCAATATTTCCAAAAACTCTGTCTGGTGGGATAAATGAGCGGCCCACAATTGGGAACCATTGGCCTAGCTGTATTTCCTCTAGACATGCGGGAGCTTCTAGCAGTGACCAGTGAGATAGCATGCTGATCATAGTCTTGTTTTTGTTCTGATCCCCACAGCCATCTCAGAATAACCGAAATATTTTGCACTTTAAAAATTTATGCTGGCCAGTTTGTGAAGAAGTGTCGACGCTATTTGGTTTGATCCTTTGGCATGTTGATGTTCTAACCAGACGTAAGAAGTTGTTCTCAACTCCAATATCAACGGGTTCAACTACTTCAACTTGCACTATTTCTCCCACTACTTCTGCTGTCTCTGTTCTTCCCTCCATATTTGGAACATCCACAATAGTATTACAGTCCACAAATGCAATAACTGCTTCACTTAAATCACCAAGATCATTCATTTTTCTGGCTTGAAATGCCCACAACCAAGAAACAACCTGTCGATCAAATGTGTTATTGAATGGTGTATTTCGACAAGGCAGCATGTCATTGTTGCGTACGCTTCCTGGATAGTGCAGCGAACTCAAATCTGAAACACAAAACTATCCTTCCCGATCGAAATAAATAATTATTTACTGTAAAGAAATTCTGTGGGAGGAATAAAGACAGTTCTTGTACCGGTTAGCGTGTTTTGCAGCCGTATGTGGCAAGGCAGAAGCCATACTTATGGAACTTAGCGGTCTTTGGACACGTGGAACATTAAACTGGCTTTGCAACCGTAGCCAACATGCATTTAGCGGTTTATGCAAACGAATGCGATTTTTGTTGGCCATTTTCAACGGTTTTGAGCGGGATATGCACCCTGAAACTTATTCCATCGTATAGCCAGTTAAAAGACGTACGTGACGGTATGCTCAACTCAAAATCGACAAAAGGTGCACTTAGCGGCCTTTGCATCTGGGCTACTCATATGTTTTAGACACATCGTTTGGAAACATTGGTCACAGTAGGATTTTTCTTCTGTAGGCAAACTACACATCATGACTGTTTCGGTGCTCGTTGCTGAATGCTTTTATAGCTTGAGTAAGTACATCGAGGCCCAATCGCTTAGCAGCTTTTGCCTGAATGGTCATAGGCAAGCACTCTGTGTAAACTTTTATTCGCTCTTCAGAAGTAACTACCTCTTTCCCAACTTCACGTAAGAACATTCTGTGCACAACGTCGTGTATCATAACGCACTGGTTTTAACTGGAGATTCTCGGGCTAACAGAGTGACACAATGAACAATAATGAAGGAAATGACTCGAAGCGGAAAGTTACGTTAGTAGTCGCGTGGGGTGCTGGCAACATCCCAGACGAGAACAAAGCTCATTATCAACTGTCACAGTTGTGCTATATGCACTCGCCCACACTACTTGGTCAAGGTTTCTATGAAAGGTGCTCAAGGCTTCAATAGGTTAGTGAACAAGAACTACTGGATTCAAGTGGAAAAAAACTCATGGGGTGTTGCCAACACCCCACACAATCTTCCCATCATCATCGTCATTATCATCGATTCTCCACTCCAGCAGGCCGGGTGTGGGAATGAACAAGCCCTTCCATAGCTGTCTGTCCTGCCACCATTCCTCTTCCACCACTGTTCTCCATTCTACGCTCCTCTTAGTCAAAGCTCTGTGGACCTGCTTCATCCACCCATCTCGAGGTCTACCTCTTAGTCTCTTGCCAATTATCTCCCTTTCAAAATAGGCTTTAGGTGTTCTACAAGAGGGCATCCTCATTAGATCGACTCGACTCCTCAAGAATGTCAAGCACAATTCTTTTCGGCCCTAGCTTTAGGCGGACTGACTCATTTCTAATTTTGTCTCATCTATTCTTCTGAATACTTGACCTTAGAAATTTCATCTCAATTGCTTGTATCCGGCTCTTGTCCCGGGGAGTCATGCTTTCTGGGACACCCTTCTTTAGCAGTACCTCCCAAATGTGATGGCGAGGTATATGATCATACGCTTTCTCTATGTCAAGGAAGACAACTATAACAGTCTTGTTTCTTTCCCAATATTTCTCAAATAGCATCCTGGTAGCAAAGATGAGATTCCTGGTCAGAATCCATGTTGTTCCTCCTCAAGATCTTGTTCTATTATTTTCGTGATCTTTCCTTCTTCTGCTTCCCTAGCGTTTATCCCAGTACGGGGTCCGCTGCTCTACTACATCTTCTCCACTTTCCGTCTTAATGTTGTCGATCCAACGCTTCGCAGGTCGTCCGCGTGATCACATTCCACCTGGGTCCAGTTTGAAAGCTACTTGGGCGACAGAGTCGCCCGGCATTCTCATAACATGACCATGCCAACGGAGACGAGCTTCCCTCACTTTCTCTGTAATTAATGTGACATGGTCATATCTAGTCAGTCGAAGTGTCCAACGGAGCATCTTCATCTCCATCGTGTGCACAGCCTGTTCATGTTTTCTGGTCATTGGGTGGGATTCTGCCCCATAAATTGCTGCCGGATGTACAACTGCCTTATAAACTTTTGCCTTTAGGTATTTAGGCATCTTTTTGTTGCAGAGGACACCAGTGACCTATTTCCATTTGAGCCAGGCCGCATTTACTCTCGCCCGAGTATCTAAAGTGACATCACCATTTGACGTGATAACCGACCCTAGATATTTAAAGTTATTTGTCTTGGGCAGATCTTGATCGCTATTTGGGCAGTGCCGTCAGTTAGCGGGCCATATTCAAGATATTCTGTCTTCTGGATGTTACGGCGCAGTCCATAGGCAGCCAGCCTTTCCATCCATATTTACGCTCGATGCTGGAGTTCAAGGCATGTTTCTTGTGCAAGTACAATATCGTCAGCGAAAATAGCACTGATTCATAGATCTTGAGCCCATGGGAGAGGAGAGTGATGTCTCTGTAATTCTTGCATTGTTTCATATCACCGTTTTTAAATAGGAGGATAATCACTCCTTTTTCACAATCATCAGGTATATCATTATCCTTACATATGGCTCTTAAAACTTGGTACATCCATTGTACTTCTATTGGCCCAAGTGTCTTTATCATGTCTATGTTAAACTAATCTATCCCTGCCGATCTGTTGATTTTCATTTTCGTAATAGCTTGTTCAACTTCTCCCCAGGTTATATCCTCTATTTCATTGGAAATGAGAAAACGGATACATCCTTCCACCTCACTTGTGTTCGTTCTTCCACCACACGACTACTCGAGAGTTAAAAAAGACTGTTATAACAGTTGCATACATCATATTTTAACAACAACCTAGTTTTTTATTGGTTGTTTTTTTTTTGTAATCTAAACGGAAGACCCAAACAGTGTTTTCCCACAAAATGATTCCGTTTCTATAGAAACATTTTAATTTGTTTTTTAATGAATGTATGCTTTGCACTGTATATATTTTCTTTACATATTTTTATATTTGTATAAATTAAGACCTAAGTTTTTTGTAAGCCAATAATATTTGACACAGCATTTTACCATTGAACTCATATATCTAGCTGTCGAAGGATCAGTTGACACTCGAAACATGTACTAGTCAAAATTGTTGAATAATTTGTCAAGGCGGATGAATATTATATAATACTTTGATAGAGATTTAATTTGCAAGTCAATACGGATTCAAAGGATAAATGGTTTGCATGAAAACCATACATCAGAAAACATGCGTCTGGTTACCTCAGTGTGAGTAATGGGAGATACCTTTGTCTCGTCTTCACTCTATCGATCTTCTGGTGTATATGTGTGTCGTTCAGTTGTTTGAATCCTAGTTCACACACATCACTGTGCAGCCACTCACGAATGTTTTTATCATTGTTGATGCTGATTCTCCCTTTCCTAACTTATCTGTCATTTGTAATTTCTTCTCTATGGGTAAAACAACACACACTTTTCTGACTTTTCAGATGACCTTGCTATATAAACAAACAACAAAGATGAGGCAAATATAACACTAGATAAACTACATGAAATCTCCCATAAAACTGGACTTGTGATTTCCTATGAAAAGACTAAGTATATGGATACAAAATCAACAGGAAAACTCACATTGCAGACACAGTATGGAAAAAATCTCACATGTACTTCAAGTACTTAGGAGAAACTATCCAACCCACAGTACTGAACACAATCTCCAATGCAGAAAGAATTTTCAAACTGAAAAAGGCATATAAACTGACATGGAATCATTACAACAAAAGAATAGTGTCTCGTAATGCAAAACTACGACACTACAACAAGGTTCTTTTACCAGAAGCCCTCTATGCGGCAGAAACAACATTAGGTTAATTGCAGAGATGACAAATTCATGACATCGAGAAACAAGAACAGAAAATTCTTAAAAAGATACATGGCACTGTTCTCCGAGACGGAACATGGATCAGACGACCTACAAAGGAACTCTACGGAAACACAGACACCATCACAGAGAAATTTAGGAAAAGATGCCTACAGTTCTATGGACACCTGTGGAGGATGGATGAAAACAGACTCACTAAGAACATTTTTAACATCATTAATGCAAGTAAATTAAAGACCAGCTGGATGAGAGAAACACAGGAAGACCTGGAATGATTCAAAATCTCTGAAGACAATATTAAGGACAGAAATCAATTCAGAAATAAAATCAGAAACAAGAAATTTGAACAAGTCTCAGGAAAAGAAACAATAGGGAAAAATAGACAGTGCATTATTGAAGAGGTTTTGGGAAGAAAAGAGAATAGGAAAAGGAAGTGAAGCTGTGATTGGCTCAAGTTCACTTGCTCTCCCAAAGGGGAAGAATCGATAATAATAATATAGACACATTTAATACAAAGCATAGGAATTGTTTATCTCTCCAAGATATTAACTACATTAAGTGCTGAATAAATATAGAGTAATTTGGGCAATCATCTTAAAACTCTTCCATTTTGTGAAAGCTCTTAAGTTACATCCTCTGTTAACCTCTTAACCAGTGGCGGCCGACATAATGTTAGGCTGGGAGGGCGATCACAGTATTTTTCCCGCACCTTTTTATAAGTTGACAGAGGAAAAAAAGAGTACCGGTAGGCCTAGAATCAAGTTACTTTTATATGCAAAGAAAATATTGCTACTCAAAATTCTTGATGTCAGATCCCAAAGCTGCCCTCAACACTTGTTTTTATCATTTGGTACCGGTATTACAACAATGATATCATAAGGTAACAACACTGAGATCCTGATGTGAAAATTACTCTCAAGAGAAAGTTTTCCGCTACCGTTTTTAAAATAGCGTCCACAGAATTAATTTTGAAACGCAGAAATACTTAATACGAAGCCTCCGTGGCTTAGGCGGCAGCACGCCGGCCTCTCACCACTGGGTCCGTGGTTCAAATCCCGGTCACTCCATGTGAGATCTGTGCTGGACAAAACGGAGGCAGACAGGTTTTTCTCCGGGTACTCCGGTTTTCCCTGTCAAAATTTCATTCCAGCAACACTCTCCACTATCATTTCATTTCATCTGTCATTCATTTAATCATTGCCCCAGAGGAGTGCGTCAGGCCTCGGCAGCCGGCACAGTTCATATCCTCGCCGCTAGATGGGGGCTTCATTCATTCCATTCCTGACCCGGTCCGAGACTGGAAGCAGGCTGTGGATTTTCATTTTTCAAATACTTAATACGTAAGCATAAAAAAGACAGTCAAGCCTTAAGGAGTTTCATCTCTAGAGCACAGCCGTAACAAGAATTATTATTATTATTATTAGACTACTATTATAGAGACATCACGAGAATATCACTTACGGCACAAGCACTTGCAAACCACAGTCGCACCAGTAAATACACTGAAGAAAATGGAAATTGCAACTCCCAGAAGGAGTGGTGCTACATTGCTGCAATTGAACATGCAGGACGAGTGTTCGGTTGTGATTCGATGATTACACTTTCAGGTCCCTCTGACCGCAAGTTTGGACAACAATCAATACAAGATGTGCCCACCACGAGCTGCAAAACATTGATGAATTCCCCAAGGCATGGAGTCAATAAGGCCCTGGATCGCTTCGTGAGGAATTGTGGCCCATGCATGCTGCACTGCATGGGTCAGTTGTTCCAGAGTTGTGGGTGGCTGAGGATGGTTGGCCAGTTGTCGACCCATCATGTCCAACACATGCTCAATAGGACTGAGGTCCGGGGATCTGGCGGGCCATTCTAAGGTTGTGATGTCGTGGAGAGCTTCTCTGGAGATGCGTGCAGTGTGAATCCGGACATTGTCCTGCTGAAACATCCCATTAGCAATGTTCGCCATCATAGGGACAACCACTGGAATAAGTACCCTATCAACGTACTGTCAAGCAGTCATAGTGTCCTCAACAAGCACTAATTGTGATTTCACATTAAAGCCAATAGCTCCCCAGACCATAATGCTTGGTGTTGGCTCTGTGTGCCTCTCGACAATAAGGTCTGGGCGGCCCCTCTCCCTGGTACGTCAGCGCACACGATTTCGGCGATCACTGCGGGCAAGACAGAAGCGCGATTCATCACTAAAGACGACCCTATGCCATTCGTCGACCCACGTCGATCGTTCTCGACACCAGGCCAGCCTTACACGTCGCTGTTGAGGGATCAATGGAACACCTTCTGCAGGGACACGGGATCGTAAGTCAGCTGCACGCAGGCGATTACCAACTGTTTGTTGTATAACGTGGGGTGCCACAGCTGCTCGAATTTGCGCTGCTGTTGCATGGGGTTCCATCCGGGCCATCCGAATTATGCGGCGATCCTCTCTCACAGTTGTTTGTCGCGTTGGGCCTGTGCCAGGTCTACGAGTGTGGGTACCTTCATTTGACCACTGCTGCCATACACGTTGTACCGTAGATGCCTGTCAGCCAACACGTGCAGCGACAGTCCTTAGCGATAATCCAGCCTCACACAGCCCAATTATCCGAGCCCTCTCAAACGACGACAGTTGTTGATAGCGTGCTCGAGACCCGTAGCAACAATCCAATGGGTTCTGAAACTTTGATCGTTTACATACCTACATGTCATCGTTCCATATCTTGAAAATCAACACAAACAACCAATGCCTGCATGGTGTTGCAATTTCCATTTTCTTCAGTGTAGAAAAAAACACTACTTAATGATTTACAGATTAATTATCACCAACACAGAGATTACAACTGCTGAATTTTACCACCGCACTGAAGACTCTTCAGCACGAAAGTGAAATACCTCACTGATGCCAACCTCTTCACTAACCACAGGAGGCTAGCCAGAGGTCCGTGTTATACTTCACCATTGCAATATGAATCGAGATTCCTGTTCTCAGATGCTACACTTAAATGAAAATCCACAGCCTGCTTCCAGTCTCCGACCGGGTCAAGAATGAAATGAATGAAGCCCCTATCTAGCAGCTAGGATAGGAACTGTGCCGGCTGCCGAAGCCTGTCGCACTCCTCTGGGGCAATGATTAAATGAATGACAGATGAAATGAAATGATAGCGGAGTGTGTTGCTGGAATGCAATTTTTACAGGGAAAACCGAAGTACCCGGAGAAAACCCTCTCTGCCTCCGTTTTGTCCAGCACAGATCTCACATGGAGTGACCGGGATTTGAGCCACGGACCCAGCGGTGACAGGCCGGCGTGCTGCCACCTAAGCCACGGAGGCTCGCAAGATGCTACACTTAAAAATAATTATATATTTTTTGTCTTCAAAGATAAACAAACATGCTGCTTATGGATTATTGTTATTTAAATTTAATTTTTATTATATGCAACCATGGAGATTTGATTTATTCATTCACTTTATTTGCTAATGGGGTGATTCCCCGGTTGGGCGCATGCTCGTAGAGGAGCCAGGGGAGATAAGATATTTACCGGTGCTACAGAGCTGTACGGACTCTGCCCGGCTTAAAGACAACTGCCCGCACACCGCGTCCACAGATTACCCCTCTGGCAGCCAACAAGCGCCCCAGTCTCCGTATTCCCTTTACGTCTCAATCCCCTCGCCCGGGCACAATCTTAGGGCGGAAAGCCGGGAGTCCATAACTCCATACTGACCAGTGAGCTGCGCACTGAGCCCAAGCACTGTCTTCCTGATGGATAGAGCTACAGTTTTGCATTGACATTTAATTTTCTTAGCATTATTAGAGTTTAATTTTTGACTTAAAATATCAAGAGAAAATGAAAATCCCTTTTCGTACTCTAGGAAGGACACAGTCCAGGAGTCCTTATGGGCCAGCCTCTACTGCTCTTAACTGGGTATTTTTGAGCGCTTGGTGTAACCTGCCCTGTGTATTATTTCCAGCCAATTGTTACGACAGTATAGGCGGAAAGGTTATCGGGAATATTAGCAATAATAATGTTGTGTTATATTATAATAAGGAAATTTCAATGTATTAAGTATAATTCAAGAGACATTTTGACCATTTTTACAGTAGCTACAAGGTCATTTACCTGATTAGAACTTAGGAGTTTGGTCCGTATGACCTGAACTGTTCATTTCCGCACATTGAGAGGTGCAAATAAAATGTATCAAATGCTATCGAGATCAAACGTGTAGGTTTGCTTTCATTGATTGTCTTGTATTGTTCCCCGCACAAAGCAAAAACAAACACATGACCAAAACAGAAAGCAAAAAGCAGAATTCAAAAACAAAGCAAAAGTGAAAAACAAACACAAAACAAAAAACAAAAAAAAGCAAAATTCAAAAGAAAAGAAAAAGCAGATAACGATCACAAAATCAAAAACAAACAAACAAAAAAAAAGCAAAAATCAAAAATAAAAGCAAATACAGAAAAAAAACACAAAAACCACAAAGCAAAAACAAAAGAAAAAGCAGAAAATGAACACAAATTCAAAAACAAAAAAGGCAAAAATCAAAACCTAAGCAAATACAGAAAACAAACACAAAAACAAAAATTCAAAGACAAAAGAAAAAGCAGAAAAAGAACATAAAATAAAGAAACAAAAACAAAAGCAAATACAGAAAAAAACACAAAGCAAAAAAAAAAGAAAAAGAACAAAAAACAAACTCAAAAACAAAAATAACACAAAGCAAAAACAAAAATGTATATAAAAAAAGAAAAAAAACACAAAATCAAATACAAAAAACAACCAAGATACAGGAGGCAGTAAATGTCGTAACTGCTGCCAACCTGCTGCCAAAACATCAATTTTCTCGAAGACTTTCACCATGCCGTGAAAACTTGATACCCCCAGGAGGTGTTAGCGGTAAAAGATGGAGTACGTATATATTCATCATACCCATTAAATTATAACATTTAACATATGAATATATACGTCATACCCAGTTAAGAGGTTAACCTTCAGAGTGCTATTAACGAAATGGTTTGTCACCAATTCTATCACGCGGTGGCACTATTGATGAAACGGTTCGTCGCTATGTGTGCACCTTTTTTAGTTTCACATTCCTGCTGTTTGAGGCGATGTTATTTGAAAGTAGACTTACCTGCTCTCTTGTGATAGTCCATAGAACCATTAATTTTGCATTTTAAATCTCTATGGTGATGTGAATTACACTATTCCATTTGTTCCAAGAGATGGCAAAGTTTGACTTATGTGCACTATAATGGCTAACTACAGATCAAGTAGTGGCGATTCTAAAATTCTACCATACCCAGGAGAGAGTATAGGTTATATATCCCCACCTAAAAGTCTGATTTGTCACCTAATTTAATTAAACAAAAATTGTGCAATTTAACAAACGAGTATTCACATTGTGCAATAATTAATAAAGAAGTATGGTCGGTGTGTGCATTGTTGAACATGGTACCGTTCATAATGCTGATAACACAGCTGACAAATACAATAGGCCGAAGGCTCATGATAGGACTTGAGCTTGCAAACTCTATGATGATAGCCATGCATGGCCATGGAGTTAGCGAAGTGTCGGAGGTCCTGGTTCGCATCTGACCATGTCCTGTTCATCATGGCTTAAGTCGAGTAGAACTGTAGCCAGATGTCCTTTCGTTTTACAGTATTTCCCTTTCTTCCAGCCATCCGTAGAAGGGAGAGCAAACTTGAACCTCAAATCTTCTATGAGGAAAGGTTCTCCAGCAAGCTCATAAACTAGCCATGAGTGTGTATATTGAGATACACCAGTGGTAACCTTTAAAAATCTCGCCTTGACTTTTACCAAAGTTAAGAGGTCACTCTTAGTTAGTTTAGCCCATTTAATCTCTATTCCATAAGCAAGAACAGGTATTATTTTTGGATGATATAATGCCATGGCAGATTTAAGAGATAGTGTATTTAAGAACTTGATATCGTATATAGCTTTCATAGTTACGGTACTGCTGCTCTGAATCTTGTGTGTAGTCGAAAAGATTTAGTCGTCTGAAGGATAAGGCCAAGGTATTTGAAGCTATTTTATTATTTATTATTAGTACTCCATCATGGGGGGATAGCCGTCCACCCTTCCTAAATATCATATGTTCAGTTTTTTTGGCATTCACTTCTATTTCGCCTTGGCACAATTTTCCAGTGCAGTTACTGCCACTTGTAATTCATTGATGTCATGCGACCTTAGAACCATATTATTATCAGCGTATAAATATATCCTTACTTCCTTTGATTCTTCTCTAATTATCTGAACAACATCATTAGTGGCAACATTAAATAATAATGGGCTGAGGGGGTCACCTTGCAATATGCCATTGGTTTGGACAATCTTGTTAGAAGTTGTCACATTGTCTGAGATTCTGACAGTGTTAACCCTCAACATGTTATGGACCAGAACAGTGATCTCTGTCACCTAATGAAAGGCTGTTTAGTAATTCACTACATAAGGCAGTCTTTACCCACAACTATATCCACTATCCCCCCAAAAATTATTTTCCTGGAGCACCTCTGAGGGAAACTTATTGAGTACAGGTGTGTAAAATGTAATCCAATGTAATATACAGTATGGAACCAATAAGAGATGGGAGAATATACATAGCAGTTAAAAGGTTAAGTGAAGTCCTCTAGAGAAATGTAATTTTGAAATGCTGAACAATTGGGCATCCTAGGAAGGATTGTGATGGGATGCACAAATATTCATTGATACAAAATCTGGGATGATGGGCAACCCTCAGGAGGAGTGAAGGGCAAGAACTAGAGGGAAAGGTGAATGCTGGCTTAGATGTGAAGTGCAGTAGCTACTTGGAAATTAAATGTTGGGGACAGTAAAGGGCAACACTGGGATCTGCATTTTCTGTCCGGAATTACGACATAAAGACAAACGAACAAAATATTAATTACTTCACGTATACACAAAATCTGACACATATTAACTAAGAAAGTAACAAACACTGACACGAGACTAAGATCGCACCACTCTTTGACATGTATAACAAATTAATGGGTAAACCAAAGTATGACCCAAGTTTCTTCCTACATGCAAATTGCCTGAGCTCTATGCTTTACATTTCACCCTATCATCTACCACGACTGGGGGTGTGATTTCGTGGTGTTTATTTGATCTCAATTGCAGTGTTTATTTATTGGAAATGCGAGTTACGGTACAAGTTATGAAAAGCAAATAATACAATAACAAAACATGCTTTGTCATCTTCCTACCATTTAACACGCATTGTAGTAGGGTCCACTGTTCAGCAAGCCAATCTCCATGGTTCATATCAAGTGCATCTTTTGGAGCAGGATTCAACATGGCGCATGTCTTCTTGTGCACGATCGAGGCAGCGTTTCTTTAGCTGACCACATGGCCGATTTCCAGGTGGAGTGACTTCAAGTGCAGCCTTTATAACAGATATCTCTCCTGACGTATTACGTGGGCATGCCACCGAAGTCAGGCCTCACGCAAACCAAAGTTTCTTCCTTCATACAAATTCCTGAGCTGTATGTCATGACTAGGGGTGTGATTTTGCAGTGTTTATTTTATCTCAATTGCAGTATTTTTTAGGGGAAATATCAGGCAAGCAGAATTACTCAGGAAAAGTGTTAGGAGCCTGGTATGGAGTAAGGATGCCTCTCAAATCAGCAAAAGAGTTATATATAGGACGTACTACATTCCAATCCTGACGTATGCCACAGAGACCTGGGTTATGAAAAGAAGGTAGCGAAGCAAAATACAGGCTAGTTGGACGAAATTCTTGACGAATAGTATTGGAGTGACAAAGGTGGACAGGTTAAGAAATGAGAAGATCAGAGAATTAGTCAAGGAGGGAGCATTACAGGATAGAAGAGAGAAATCAAGGCTTAAAAGGTTAGCGAATGGATGGGAGGAGGATACCCAGGAAGATACACAAGATGAAATTGGAGGGAAAAGGATCAAGAGGAAGGCCAAGAGATAAGTGGCTGAAAGGTGTGGAGGACTGTGTGCGAAAGAAAGGAGAAGACTGGACCAAGGTGGTGATGGAGAGATGGTAGGAGGACAGAAGACGATGGAGAGGCTTATGTTCCAAACAGACCCGGCCAATGGCTGGAAACTGTGCAAGTTGATGATCAGTTACGATACAACAAGTTTTGCAAAACAAATAATACAGTGATCATGGCAACTCTAAGAACTTCAATATGTCTATATTCCTGACAGGGTCTAACTGGATCAGGCCAAATGACCAGCAAAGCTTGTGTAACTCCATGACATGAAGTGCTTACTTGTTGCTGGCCAGCATTCACAACCATGCAGAGTGACTGGATGAACAACAGTCCTGTAACTTTGGGACTTCGGATGGGTTGATATATGATGGTCACAGAGAACTCGGGTAGTTTGCTGCCAACTTCATCCAGGCTGAAGAATTGCTGGGTTTTAATTCACTGGCCGTAAAAGTCAATATACCATCTTTGGAAGCCTTCATAGGGAGGTTATGGCTGCTTGAGCATTTAGTTCTCGCAGTGAAGAGGCACAGGTGCGCTCTATATAAAGGGAGGTAGCGCGCAGTTCGCTACTCCTGTGGGGGTCAAGCGAGGACACCAAGAGCCCGCTGATGAGCCAGCTTGGTATCCTAGGCGAAACCCCACACAAGACATGGCACAAACCTAGAAGAATTGCTGAGTTTTATTTAAAATGAATATTTAAATTCATCATTTCGTAGGGGATAATGTGATTGTTTTTGCAAGTATTTTGTAATAAATAGGACAATGCCATGATTCCATGAAACAATAAAATTCATAATTATTTGTGAATAATAACACTATTATTCCTGACATTCCTCACAAGCTTCATATGTTATGCACAAAAATTTTAGTTTTAAAAAAATTTTGCTTTTTATTGTTGAGACCAAAATATCACAATCCTAATGTCCATCTCCACTGTACGGTAGTTTTGCTCTGGACACAATATGTGGCTTAAACCATGTGATGCGCTGAGCACATGCGAATTTGCATCTTCGAGACTAGGCAAGCAACATACAGTAGCTCCCAATTAGGCTACAGTTAAAAAATCATCTTGTGGTACTATGATCAGAGAGTAAGAAAGACATCCTTTATGCTGGTAACAGTTAGAGGATCAAGTTGCAAAATTTTCAGTAACACTTCCTTTTTCGTTCTGTTATCCCAGCAAAAAAATATATTATTGGGAACTCAGTGGCTAGCTGATCCAAAGCCCAGGAAACTGAAGTGGTTTGATGGGCCTTTCTAGTCATGGAAGGAGTCACTCATTTTGTCCACTCACTTGTACTTCATTAAGGGTGAAGACCTTCCAGTTTGTACCAGTATTCACCAGGGTCCACATTTTAACCAAGTGTGTGGATCTTGCACACGTACAAAGAAACAGGCTTGATTTCATTTTAGATGGCGTAATGGCTGCTTATCGTGTCATCAGATCAACGGGAGTCGGTTAAGGCAACACACTTAAATTTCAAGAGAAATTTACATTACTCAAGCAACATATGCTCCTCTTTCAACTGAAGTTTGTTTTTTAAAATTTGTTAATTCAATTTTTATTTTTAATATAGTTATTAATTAAGTTATATTGGCCTTTGTTGAAGGTAAGGACAACCAAGGAACACATGGAGATCTGTTGGGATCAATTCGGAGAGAAAGAATGTATCAAATGATCTAGAGTGCAACCTGATCGCATGGTTCTCCAGCCAGCTAAGTCCTCGCTGCCTCATGATGGCCAAGCTGTGTGCGAGCGGACTTGCTGCCCTGTACGGGAGAGAGCTTTTTGAGCAATCAGTAACCAGAACAAACCAGTCTGAGATGTGAGGAAAGCTCAGAGCTGAGCTGGAGACCTACGGCTTACCATTACAGGACGGGTGTTTCACGCTGCAAGAACAATCTAAAAAATGGAATATGCTCGTCAACGATGACGAGTTCTGTGACTGCAGCATGTTACAAGATCCAGAACACCTGCTGATCTGCTCCTTGATGGAGGACATATGTTCAAAAGACGATCTTATGGCTGAAAATACTTATGATGTAACTGTTGCTACTTACTGGCAAAATGTAATTTGTTTCGGGCACGGGAAATAAAATAAAAACAGGAATGGCCTGAAGGACGAATATGATGATTATTACTTTTAGAGGCATAATATCTTTGATATTGGCCCCAAGGAGGAAGAATGCACAAGTTGAGTCAACACTGTATATCATACTTTAGTCTTTTAAGTTCTAATTTCAATGCTATTTGACCATATGATCGGTCATGTGCTGCGTTAGGAATTCCTCTTTACAATATGTCTTATGGCATTCGTTGCATCCAAACAGTGATATATGCCCGTCAAGGTCCGATTGTTGTTTGAATACCTCTTGACAGTTACCACAATACAGGATCTCCCCTCTGTCGTGTTGAGCCATATGCTTCCTCAAACTGGACTTAAGTTCAAAGGATTTAATGCACAGCTTACAGCGTTGAGGACCGTCGCTTCCAGTGTGAGTTCTCATATGTCTCCTGAGAGCGGCCATCCTGTAAAACTTTTTGTCGCATAATGCACAGGATACCGACTTCTCTTTTGAATGGATTCGTCTATGAACCCTAAGAAGAGACATCCGCTCGAACAGCTTACCACAAGCCCTACATTTACACGGTCGTTCTCCAGCATGAGTCTCCATATGTCTCTTAAGGTTGGAACTGTCCGGGAAAGGCTTGTGGCACATTGGACATTTCTTGGTGTGCACTATTAAATGCCTGCTCAGCTCCTGGTAGTCCCTGAATGTCATTCGACAAGTAACACAAGCATATGGCTTCCGTCCTGAATGAATTTTCACATGCCTGTTCAAATCCGAACTGATACGAAAAGATTTCTGACATGTGTCACAAACGTGTGGACGTTCCTCACTATGGATTTTCAAGTGTCTTTTCAGGTTAGAACTGTCCTGAAAAGTCTTATCACACGTTGGGCACTTTCCGGTATGCACAATCCTGTGTGTGTAAAGTTCTTTCTCATCACAGAAAGTCTTATGGCAAGTAGTACATGAGAATTTTCTACCCACTATATGAATCTTCATATGTCGGCTCAGGTTGGACACGTCTCGGAATGTTTTTTGACACGTGAGGCAAGGGTAGCTACCCTTCTCAGAATGGATGGTCATGTGTCTGCTAAGGTGTGCATTCTGTGAAAATGCCTTGTCACATACAGGACAGATAATTTGTTTCTCCTCATGGACGGTGAAATGCCGCTTCAAATGAGATACTTGAGGAAAAGTCTTTTCACAGATGGTACAGGTGAATACTTTTTGACCATCAACAATGCACACCTTGAAGTTTGACTGTTGTGTAGGTTCATCAACTGGCTGAGGAGAGGTGCAAGTAGCTGAAGCATTAGCCTCACTAGGTGACGATGGCAGAGAAGAGTCGGTTCTGAAAGACGAATGACATTTATCAGAGAGAAGATGGATATTGGGATATTATAAAAATGAATTTTTGACATAATTTAGAAAATTAAAGAGAACAGAATATACCCTGAAAGCAAATTTTTGGCCAATTTTTTGTAAGTACCCTTTGATATTCAACAATAGGTTTACTAATTTTCAGTTTTCTGACTTGAAGAAAAACCAAAATAAGTGAATGAATTAATGCCTTGCCTTTTTAGATGTTGGAATACTTGCTACTTCATATACTGTACCATACAGTGTATGGACCTTGTAGTCATTTAGCCTCATGTACTCTGGTATGTGTGGAAATTTGTCTGATAACCTGTGTTACTGTGATGACAACAAGTGTGTATCTATAATTCAGGTGAGGACTGTGAAGGAGGCGGCCGTGGCCTTCAGCTAGGAACCATCCCAGCATTTCCCTGGAGTTGAAGTGGGGTGAACCACGGAAACCATCCCCAGGATGGCTGAGAAGGGAATCAAACCCGCCTCTTCTCAGTTTTGCCTCATGAGGCTGAGTGTACCCCATTCCAGCCTTTAGACCAGAATTAAATTTCTTGGCAGAGCCGGGACTCCAGGGCGACAGCCAAGAATGCTATCTGCTACATCTCGAGGCGGTCACAATTCAGATCATTTAATAATGTGTGTTATGAAAAAAGACATGACATCACTGTTTTTAACGCAGAAAATCACAACCACCAGGTTTTCTCTATCCCTTGTCTGTCATGCTGTTAATTGATCTTGTTCGACCATGTCAGTTTGGAAAAATCAAGGTTGACCACGGAAGCAAACTTGTTAATATAATGTGAGCACCACAGCATACCTACTAACACAAGTATGATGCAGTGTACTGATAGTTGTTGTAGTCAAGAACTTCAACATCATCTTTATTTCCCCTTTTCCAGTTGATCTGGGTGGGGGCAAATATGGTTCCTCTCCACTTTGTTCTGTCTTTCCACCATTCCTCTTCCGACACGGTGTTCCAATCCAGGTTCCGTTTACTAATGCTATTCTTCACCGAGTCCATCCAACGCATTCTTGGTCTTCCTCGTCCTCTCTTCACTGTCATCCGGCGTTCCAGTGCTCGACTTGGTAGACTTAACTTCATTCATCCCTTTGACATGACCAAACCATCTCAATCTGTTTTGCTCCAGTTTGTCATTTAGTTTCTGTACTCACAGTTCTTTCCGTATATCTTCATTTCTCACTCTGTCTCTCCTCGTTTTCTGGACCATATTTCTCAGGAATCTCATCTCAGCTGCCTGTACTCTGCTCTCATCCCTCTTAGTCATTGTCCGAGTTTCTGCTGCGTATTTCATTATAGGAACATAATATGCTTTGTACATAACTTCTTTAGCCTTAATTGGTATATCCTTGTTCCATACTAGTCCCCGTACCTGTTGGTAGAAAGTACTCCCGAGTTTTATTCTTCTGCTAATTTCCAAATCTAGTCTTCCATCTTCAGTCAGTTTACTTCCCAAGTATTTGAAGTGTTTCACCACTTCCAATTCCTTATCTCCTACTTTGATTACTCCTCTTCCTTCCTTCTTACCTCTACTCATCACCACTGTTTTACTCTTCTCCACATTTATCTTCAATGTCCATTGTTCAATCTTTTCATTTATTACGTCTAACTGTTCATGTACCTCCATCTCATCCTTGCCCCAGATCACAACATCGCCTGCTAACAACATTAGCTTCATCATTGCCCTACTATAGTCTTTCATTGCTGCCTTAATGATGTCATCCATCACCATTAAGAACAATAATGGTGACAACACACTTCCTTGCTTCAGTCCAGTGTCAATTTTAAACCATTCCGATGTCCCGACTCTAGTCTTCACACTACTGTAGCAATCCATGCACATTCCTTTTATCATGTCCACGGCCGTGATCATGTCTCTCAGTTCCTTGCCTATCCCCCTATTTGTTAAGCTTTCCCAAACTTTTGTTCTAGTGATGCTATCATAGGCCCTTTCTAGATCAATAAAAGTCATTACTATATCCTTCCCATATTCTCATCTCTTTTCAATGTTCTGTCTCAGAATGAAAATGGGTTCCATTGTTGACCTGCCCCTCTAAATCCAAACTGCCCCTCCTCTATTTGGCTTTCTACCTTTACTCTAATTCTTTTTTCTAGGATTCTTCCCATTACTTTGGCAAAATGCGAGATGATGGTGATTCCTCTGTAGTTACCACACACCTTCCTGTCTCCTTTCTTGAATATTGGCAATATTCTTCCCTTTTTCCAGTCTTCAGGAACTTTCTTCTCTCTCCACACACTCATGAGAAGTCTGTATGTCCACTGCAGTCCCACTGGTCCTGCCATCTTGATCATTTCTATTGCCACTTCGTCGATTCCCACAGCTTTCCCCAACTTCATCTTCCTTAACTGCCCATTCCACTTCTGCCATAGTAATGTCTGGTACTACTTCAATTTTTTCCTCCACCGTTTTGGCTGTTAGCGCAACATCTCCGCATGCCTGACGTCTCACATTCAACAGTTCGCTGAAATATTCTTTCCATCTATCTGTTATCTCTTCTGGTTTTGTCAATATTTCACCTTCTTTGTTTTTCACGAACCCAGTGTTCACCTTTTCATTCTTCTACTTTTTATAATTCCAAACAGCAAATTCTTTCCACAATTTAAATCCTCCCTTATTTCCTCAGTGAATTCTTCCCAGCTTTTCTTCTTTTCCTCTGCAATTACTTTTTCAATCTCTGTTTGCTTCTATATATTTTGCTCTACTTTCTTCTGTCTTTTTGTTTTCCATTCCTTCCAAGTTTTCTTCTTCTCCCTTACCTTCTCTTTCACTCTATCATTCAACCATTTTGTTGCATTTTTCTGTACCTTTCCTGATATTCTACCACATGTTTTCTCTGCACTGTTTACAAATGCACTCTTGAACTTTTCCTATTCTTGTTCCACATGGGTAATATCCGTCCTTGGTATCTGTACTTGCAATTCTTTCTTAAACTCTTCTGCAACCTCCTTTTCCTTTAGTCTCCAGACCTTAATCTTTCTTTCCCTTTTTTCTGGTATCTCATAACTTTTCCTACTATTAATTTTGCTACCACTGCCCTATGGTCTCCTCCAAAGGCTTCCTCTGGCATGGCTGTGACATCCATTAGCTCTTTCTGATGTCCTTTTTCGACAAATACAAACTCTATCAGAGTTTTCGTTCTTCTATCTCCCCATCCATACCTCGTTATTTTCTGACTATTTTTCTTTCTGAACCACGTGTTCCCTATAATTAATTGGTTCTGCTGACAGAAGTCTGTTAAGAAATCCCCTTCTGGATTCTTACTGCCATAACCATATGGTCCCAAAATCTCCTCTCTTCCTTGCCTGTCTCTTCCCACTTGTGCATTCAAATCTCCCATTACTATTATTTCCTCATCCTCTATATATTTTTCCACATCTTCTAGGAATTCTTCTCAGTTCTCTTCTTTATTCCCATTTGTGGAGCATATACTTGAACCAGATCTTTTGTCCCTGTCTGGTTCTGTATCCTTCCTATGATCATCCTGTCACTTATCTTCTTCACCTCCTCCACATACTCCAGGACATCCTTTCTTATAATCATTCCTATTCCATTTTTGCCTCCTGCCCTCCACTGTAAAACAGTCTATATCCTTCCTTTAGGTTTCTTTCCCCTTTTCCTTTCCATTTCGTTTCACTGAGACTGAGGATGGCTATATCTTTCTCCATCATTAAGTCCACTAACTCCTCAGTCTTGTCCGTCAGGGTTAAGATGTTGACTGTCCGTATTCGGATGTATTGCAATGCTGGTCGCCCATTTCTCACAGCTCCCCCAGCATCTGAAGAACTGCGCGTCGCCTGCAGGGACGCCCTAGCATTTTCTGAGGGTGAACCAAATTTGCTATCATTTTAGGCTATTATTAAGATGGGGTCGCCACTCCCAAATGCATTTTATGACCTACTGCAAGGTATGAACTAGGCCGCTCCTAACATGGAGAATAGACGCCTTTTGTAGCCGCTCCTCTGGACTACAGACGCTTCGGGTGTCCATAATATGGACTAATATCTTTTACTCTATTAAACCCGAGCACTGGGTTGCCTCTTCCGCCAACTTTGCTATTCCAAAGGACTTCTTCACCACCGCAGGTGCCGTTGAGGTATTCACTCATACCCTGAGCTGGGCCCTCCATATTTATAACCCCTGGAGAGAGGGTGACCCACTCAACTGTTACTACTGTACTTCCTTATGTCCCACTCACTAAAAACACTGTGTTTTACCACACTTCCTTGTATTGCATCACCTAGTGCTCTAGTCATACTGTATAACACTTCCTTGTGTCCCATCACATTACGATACCACACTACTCAATAAAAACACTGTATATAACCACACTTCCTTGTATTGCATCACCTAGTGCTCTAGTCACACTGTATAACACTTCCTTGTGTCCCATCACATTACGATATTGCACTACTCAATATAATAATAATAATATCTTATGACCTCGGGTGCCGGGTGCAAGCTTTGTCGAATTTCGTTGTTCCTTGACTATGAAAGTCAAGGAGGTTAGATGTTAGATATCTAATCTCCTTGAACACTATAGCGCTTTCTAGTAGAGAAATGAGGAACTTTGTGTTGGCGGAAACTCCCGAGATTAATTTTGCCATTATGAACTCGGCCTACTGAATTCAAATGGATTCTTGGACATGCCAACATCGTATGACATGCGTATCGTATTTTTGCCGCCTTTCAAAAATCACTTACCACGGTCAGGAGCGAACCTGCAATCTTGGGGTTAGTAGACCGACACGATATCCACTCACCCACCGTGACAAGCACTACTCAATAAAAACACTGTATATAACCACACTTCCTTGTATTGGATCACCTAGTCAAGAACTTTATTATCCAAATTGTAAAATAATATTTTATTAATAGAATACTTACTGCATGTAGGATGATAGGCTTGCTATTTCCTCCACCTCCTCTTCATCATCATTTTCATCTTTCAAGTCCTGAAGAGAGAAATCAGACACACACATCCTTTTCACGGTCATAAATGGGGATCCAAGGGATTTTTTTTAATGAGTTAATGATTTGATCATTCATTGAATAATAAAAATAACAAGTTATAGTGTTGCAGAACCAAAGCATAGAATTATGGGTATGTGTTTATTCATCTATTCAATTACATTACTATGTTCAGTAATGGATGGTGATAGAAACAGTAAAAAATGTACTGTTGGATTGTTGAGTAGCTTACATTGCGACTGAACATCAATGCACGTACTACTCGTAGTGGAAGTGGACGAGTCTTTGTTATAAGTACCACCTTCGGATTGTGTATAGTTATCAGATCACGCATGTTGAATATGGGAGATCATGGAAGGCCACTTCAAGAATGTCCAACGGTGTGAATCGACTCATCTTCCAAGTCCAGAGATGGCTTGAGCCTGGACTTAGAAGACGAGTCAGTTCCAGCCATCATATGCCCTTGAAATGGTTTATAATATGTCTAATTTTCAACTCCAGGAATTATTGGAATAGTATCTCCTAACAAGCCATGGCTGCTTCCTTAGTACTTCATGCCAATTTAATTAATTTCATCTCTCATTAACTCCTGTGATGAGGTGGCATCAGGAAGGGCATCCAGTCCTTAAATCAATTCAGCAACCTTATCCTCATATTGGAGCAACAGATATAATGTTGTGATCATCATCTTTCACAGTTTCCAGCCACTGGCCGGGTCTGTTTGGAACACAAGCCTCTCCAACGTCTTCTGTCTTCCCACCATCTCTCAGCCTCCACCCTTGTTCAGTCTTCTCCTCTCTTCTTCACGCTTTCTTCCACCCCCTTCAGCCACCTGTCTCTCGGTCTCCCTCTTGGCCTCTTTCCTTCCCACTACGTCTCGTGTATCCTCCTGGGTATTCTCTTCTCCTCCATTCGTTTTACATGTCCATACCATCTAAGTCTAGATTTCTCTATACCATCCTGTAATGGTTCCTCCTTCATTAATTCCCTGGTCCTCTCATTTCTTATTCTGTCCCTCTTTGTAGCTCCAATACTGCTTCTCAAGAGCCTCATCTCACTGGCCTGTATTTTGCTCTTCTCCCTTCCTTTCATAACCCAGGTCTCCGAGGCATACGCCAGGATAGGGACATAGTACATCCGATATAATTATGATCTTTTTTGCTGTTCTGAGGGACATCCTTGCTCCATAACATGCTTCTCACACTCCTCCGAAATGCTTCTGCCTGCCTCCCCCGCTCATTTATTTCTCTATCGTTTCTTCCATTATCTTGTATCAGGCTTTCCAGATACTTGAAACTCTCCACTTTCTTCAGCTGTTCCCCACCAATTGTTATTCCTGTTGTGGTTCTTTCCTTCTTCCTTGTTGTGATCACCATCTCACTCTTATTTATGCTAAATTTCATCCCATACCCTTGTATTATTCCTTCCCACACGTCCAACTGTTCCTATACCTCCTCCTCCTTGTTTCCCCAAATCATCAAATCATCTGCAAACACCATTGCTTTCATCTTTCCTTCCCCAATTACTTGTGCCACTCGGGTCATTATGTCATCCATCACCCCAATGAAAAGTAACGGTGACAGTGCACTTCCTTGTTTCAGGCCGTTTCTCTGTTCCAACCAGTCCGATCTCTCTCCTCCCACTTTCACACAGCTCACGCTTCCCTTGTACATCTCCTTTATCCTCCTTATAGTCCATTTTTCTACTCCTCTATCCTCCAGGGACTTCCGTACTTTGTTTCTGCATACACTGTCATATGCTTTCTCAATGTCCAGGAAGGCCATCAGTAGATCTGTTCCATACTCATAGTGATGTTCTTGTAACTGCCTTACAGCAAAAATTAAATCCACTGTGGACCTTCCTGCTCTGAAGCCATGTTGTTCTTCCCTCGTTCCGCCTTCTATCCTTGTCCTAATTCTCCTTTCCAAAACTTTCTCAAACATCTTTGCACAATGACTCATCAGTGTTATTTCCCGATAGTTTCTGCATTCTGTTCTACTACCTTTCTTGAAGATCGGGACAATTACTCCTTTTTCCCGTCCTCTGGGGTCTTCCTTTCCTTCCATGCTGTCTTCATCACTCGGTACAACCATTGTATCCCCACCTCTCCTGCTGCTCTCACCATCTCCACACTCAACTCTTCCACACCCGGTGCCTTCCCTCCTTTCATCTTCCTCACTGCATCATCCACTTCTTTCCATGTTAAGTCCTTTTCTGTTTGCAGTTCATCTACCTCTTCCCCGATTTCTTCCTCCTCGCCGTGGTTTCCATTTGGGTTCAGGAGTTCTTCAAAATATTCTTTCCACATTTTCTTCAGTTCTTCCCTATTTTCTATCTCTTGTCCCCTTTTGTTCACCATTCTAACATAATCCGTAGGATCCTTCCGCCTCTTATTCTTTACCATCCCATACAGGACCTTTTTTGTACCTTCACTATCCTCCTTCATCATCTTTGTCCACTCTTCCATCCACTTTCTTCTCTCCTCAGCCACTACTCTCTTTGCCTCCTTCTTTCTTTCCTGGTACTCTTCCCTTGTCTCTACCATCCTATTTTGATACCACCTCCTAAAGGCTCTATTCTTTTCCCTTACTATTTCTTTTGTCTTCTCATTCCACCATGGTGTTTCCTTCCACCTCTTCTTACTACTTGTCCTCCCACATACTGCTTCTGCTGCACCTACTATGTCTTCTTAAATCTAGCCCATTCCTCTTCCACCCCTCTTTCTTCATCTGTTGGAATTCCTTCCTTCACCATTTTGAGGTACTCGACCCTTTTATCTCCTTCTTTCAGTTTCCATATCCTTATACGTCTTTCCTGGTTCTCAGTCCCTTTCTTCTCCTTAGTCCCTCTCAGGTTCATTACCAGCAATCAATGGTCGCTATCCAGGTTCTCCGATGGTATAACCTTGATGTCCGTGATGTTCTTATTTAATTATTTCTCATACAGTATATAGTCGACCACCGACTTCCTAGTCAAGTCATCACTGTACCATGTATTGTGTGGCTCTCTCTTTACCTGAACCAGGAGTTCCCAACTAACAGGCTGTTTCTTTGGCAGAAGTCCAACAGTCTCTTTCCTTCCTCATTTCTTCCGCCCCAACCCTCTGGTCCAAGGACACTCTCATACCCTTGTCTTTCTCTTCCTACATGGGCATTCAGATCCCCCATAACAATCATATTTCTTCCTACCAGCTGCTTCTGCAATTCCTCTTCAAACTACATTATAATGCATTAATAATAATTATTATAATTTATATAATGTAATTATTTAGAGAATTATCACACCGTTAACTCATAAATACATTGTATATCTATTTATGACACCTCAAAATTCATGAAAATATGGATTTGACACTATTTTATTGTTATATCAAACAATAATATATTATAATTCAGGATTTCATAAATGTATGCTATTCTTATATTTACAAGTTCAACCTGGTTGAAAAAATATCCTAGATAGGCCTACATGCCTGTTTAAAATTAACAAGTTTGTTTAATGAGGAATATTTGTGTACACATAACCGACTCACCATGTCTTCTTCAGCTTCACATTTGACAAATGTGAAGTTAGTATTGTGATGTCTGGTTTCAATCTGGAGCAAACATAAATACATAATTAACTTATAATAGTAGAAAAAATGATTAGCATACGACAACCTGCATATGTTATTTTCATTGATATATGGTACATAGAAAACCTTGAAGCCTTCTTTTGCAGTGTTCCTTTGTTGGATTCTATGTAAAGAACGTTCTTCAGCTGGTCAACACATAGACGGAATTCCAGTTATCTTGGGTGGTTAATATTAAGACAATCTACTGAAAATATTCTATTATTCTATGCACCCATCTAATCCCCATCATTCTCCAGTAACATCACATTTCAAAAGTGTGTATTCTTCTCTTTTCTGCTGCACCAACTAGTCCGAGTTTCACTAGAAAGCCACTAACCGATTTCTTTTCCTTGCCTGTGCTAACCCATTTTTATATGTTCTTTGCTTAACCCATCACAGCTAATTTTGCTTCCCAAGTAGCATAATTCTCTTACTTCCTGAAGCTTTTTGCCTGCCAATTTGATATATGAATGAATGACTGGAAGAATGTGGTAAGTCGCTTTTCATAACTTTACAGGAGATGCAGTCATATACAGAAATAAAGACACCGGCCGTGCTGCATGAAATTGGCTAGTAATCATTCTCAGATGTTGAAGGAGGTATGTATCAATACGGATCTCAATATTATGGCATATAATATTTATGTATAGACTAGAATCATACTGTACATTACTCACGACTTGAAACTGTTTTCCAAGAACAATGTTCATGAAACAGAAATATGTGGAAGAGGGAAAACACACTCCAACAGAAGACTCAGCAGGTTCATCCAGATGGCAGGTTTCTGTAAGAATCACATTGTTCTTCTTCATGAACTGAGTCATATTCATTAGATCGGCTTTCTTTTCTTTGCCAAATGTAATCAATGCCGGGTATAAGGCTGGTAATTGATTAAGGTCGTGCAGCTCAAAAGTACATGGAAACACAGCTTTATCCCGGTTTCAGTACATTGTGGGACACTCTAGCATAGAGTGAAACAAGATATTCCCATACTCTCCTGATCTCTCCAGCCCCAATGCAGACTGATACCATGATCTGCGCTCCGTAACATTCCATGTTCTTCCACCATGTTGGAGCCAGAATTATGTTACTGTCAACTAGTGGTACATGTTATAACTACCAAGGTTATGTCACAATGCACAGCAGCATCATACTTCACTGTTCTGCACTATATCGCATTTTTTGAGAAAATGTAACTTACCACATTCTTCCAGCCATCCATTCATTTAACTGCAATTCATTTACTGCAAATTGATTCCCAGTTTCGTAAATCATTTCCGCTTACCCTTCTAGGTTTAATTTCCTACAAATTTTGTTGACACCAGGTGCAGTAACATTAACAAACTTATGTGGCATGAAGCCTCCTTTCCTTTTTTAATTTTGTTATTTGTCATTGAGCAGCAATCCATTCTTGATATATTAAATTTGACCTGCCTGCCCATTTTAACTTCCAAATAAACATAAACATACCCACTTAGGTTACCTTCCTAACTAAACACAATCCATGTGAAGATAGAACACTCAGATCTCATCTGAACACAACACAAGAATGGTCCTGTACTGTTCACTTAGTTCTGCACTACTAAACATGTTAGATTTAGCATAATATATATACAGTATATTTTACATTTGAATTGAGCATCTGTGGACTGCATATTAACAATCTATTTCATTTGTGTCCAGGTCTTGTTCTTCTACCGGCCTTGACATCTTCACACTATTCCTTGAGTCCATCGATCAGTGCCTTCTTTTGTGCTTCTGGTAGAGGCTCTCTCCGTCTCCTGGGCTCAGATTCCACATTCAAATTTTGATAGTTTTTAACCATTTGTCGAAGTTCAAATCTGTTGTGGATTTTCATTTCTGGAATACCAATTTGCATTAGGTCTTTCTCATATTCTTGGAACCATCTCTATTGGGTTGCCTTTCGCTTTGTAAAATTTCAGATTTTCTTAGTCGGTCATGAGTCATATGGAAGATGTGTCCGTAGTCATACCTGGCCATCAACCCATCTGTTGCCTAAAATCTTCTGTAATATCCTTCATTCTCGTTTTAATCATTTGTTGACTTGCCCTTGTCTACACAAAAACAGAGTCTCTAATCTAAAAACTATTTTTAAGTTAAATTATCTATAGAAATATATATGGATATCCTTAAAAAATAAAAATTTAAACTGAAAAATTAACTACAAAGTGGGTATCATTCTTCAAAATAAATTTCAAAAAGCAAGGAAAACTTGTTAATTCTGTTTTGCCTTATACAGGTATTCATACGTTCAAGACATTTATAACCAACCTATCCCAATTGAACAGCATTTATATGTGATTTAGTACTTAACTATTAATTATTCAAGAACATATTATTGGAATATCATAACCTACAATTTCAAGAGAGAACCAATCTACATACTGTAATTAATGCTGTAATTGATTCTCTTATTACCATTGGGTAAGTTTAAAAGTTCATTTGACCATATCTTATCTCACTGTACAGTTTACGCCACAGAGTTTGACCGGTGGCCTAGAGAGCCCGTGTATTAAGCAAGTTTAGTACTAGCAGCTGACAGGAGATGCTGAGAGCATGTGCTCCACTGGTAGTCTGGAGTCCCGCCTACTGGTTGGAATTTTTATCTTCAGTCCATCATTTTGACCACAGTCACCATGTCCAGCAACGATACGAGTATATGGTAATTCAGTTGACCTGCGTAATAAAACCCTCAAGATGAACCTCTTATTTCAATCAGCTGCTGAGATAAGCAATAGCTGACGTGTCAAGCATCTCGTGTAGTTCAATGCATCTCCAAGTGCGGCTGTTAGTCTCGTTTGGAGTCTTCAGTCTTTTGACTGGTTTGATGCAGCACTCCATGCCTCCCTGTCCGGAGCTAATCCTTTCATCTCTACATAGCTACCACACCCTACATCCGAGGCTATCTGTTTAACATATTCTAACCTTGGTGTACCCCTACAGTTCTTGTCCTTGACCCTTCCTTCCATAACTAAGTTTGCTATTCCTGGGTTCTTACTATGTGTTCTACCAACCTATCTCTTCTCTTCATTAGCAGTCGCCAGAAACATCTCTCCTCTCCCACTAGTCTTAATACCTCTTCGTTTGTAATCCTATCTACCCATCTGATCTTCTTCATGCTCCTGTAACACCACATTTCAAATGCTTCAATTCTCCTCTTTTCTGCTGCACCAATAGTCCAAGTTTCACTTCCATAGAGTGCCACGCTCCAGACAAAGGATTTTAAAAATTACTTCCTAATAACTAAATCTATATTTGATGTCAACAGATTCCATTTCTTTAGAAATGCTTTCCTTGCCTGAGCCAATCTACTTTTATATCCTCTTTGCTTAATCCATCACTGTTTATTTTGCTTCCTAAGTAACAGAAGTCTCCTACTTCCTTTAGATTTTCACCTGCCAATTTGATGTCCACAGAGGTTTCTGATTTATTTCGGCTGCATTCCAATATTTTTGTTTTACATTTGTTAATTTTCATCATGGCTTAGGCGGCAGCATGCCGGTCTCTCACCGCTGAGTCCGTGGTTCAAATCCCGGTCACTCCATGTGAGATCTGTGCTGGACAGAACGGAGGCAGACAGGTTTTTCTCCGGGTACTCCGGTTTTCCCTGTCAAAATTTCATTCCAGCAACACTCTCCACTATCATTTCATTTCATCTGTCATTCATTTAATCATTGCCCCAGAGGAGTGCGTCAGGCCTCGGCAGCCGGCACAGTTCATATCCTCGCCGCTAGATAGGGGCTTAATTCATTCCATTCCTGACCCGGTCGGAGACTGGAAGCAGGCTGTGGATTTTCATTTTTTTCATCATGAATTCTTTCCTCAAGACGGAGTCATTCAAATCCTCAAGCTTGTCGGCCAAGATGCCGATGTCATCAGCAAATCTCAGAGTTGAAATTATTTCTCCTTGAATCTTAACTCCCACTTTAAATTTTTTCTCTAATTTCCTTCGTTGCTTTTTCAATATAAAGATGGAAAAGTATGTATGGGTGATAAGTTGCAGCCTTGCCTTACACCTTTCTGAATACCAGCTTCTCTCATGTTCTTTAGCTCGAATGACTGCTGTCTGGTTTCTGTATAGGTTGTAGATCACCCACCTATCCCTGTACTTTATTCCAATCGTTTTCAAGATGTCAAACAATTTAGCCCAATCAATGTTATCAAAAGCCTTTTCTAAGTCTACAAATGCCATGAACTTTCTCTTATCTTTCCTTATTCTACCTTCCAAACTCAGTCCTTGTTCATACATTTCTCCTGAAACCAAACTGGTCTTAACCCAACTCCGTTTCTATCTGGCTTTCCATCCTCTTGTAGATTATTCCAGAGAGGATCTTTGAAGCATGAGTAATCAAGCTGATTGAACGGTAATCTTCACATCTGTCAGCTCCTACTTTCTTCGGTATAGGGATGATAACATTCTTCTTGAAATCAGGGGGTACCTCACCTGTCTCATGAAACCTACACACCAAGTTAGTTAGTTGGTTATTGTTGTTTTAAGGGGGTAGAACTACGAGGTCATCTTAATTCTTAATCCTTTGATAAGCTGTGTCTAGTTTTCCTAATTTCAGACAATTTTCTTTACCTGCACATTTCTCTTTCAACCATTCTTCTTTCGCTTCCTTGTATTTCTTGTAAAGCTCATTTCTCAGACTTCTGTATTCTGCTTTCCCCTTTTCATATCTTACATTCTTATGTTTCCGCCTTTCATCCATTAATTCTAGTATATCCTGAGTGATCCATGGTTTTCTACAGATTCTTTCTTTCCTACCAATGTTTTCTTCTGCAGATTTTGTTATTTCATTCTTCAAAAGTGCCCATTCATCTGCAATTGAAGTTTGTTTAGGGATTTTCATTAGTCCTTCCTTTATACTTTTCTTGAATCTTTCGTTTACATCCTTCTCTTTCAGTCTGTCTATTGCCCACCTTTTTGGTTTTTGACTTTTCTTCAGTTTCTTCAACTTCAATCTGCATTTCATAACAATGAGATTGTGGTCAGAGTTTATGTCAGCACCGGGATATGTTTTACAATCCAAAATCTGGTTTCGAAATCTCTGCTTGACTATAATAAAGTCGATTTGGTAATGCCCTGTATCTCCTGGTCTCATCCAAGTGCTTCGTCATAGAATAATGATATTGCAAGTAATAGGAGATATACTGTAAGAGGCTGCATAAATTATAGGCCTGCCTTCCTCTCTATATTTATCTATTGCATGTAAACATAAAACATGCTAGGATCAAATATCCTTCCTTTCTATTAAAACCTCAGGAGTTTGGTTGTGAAGAGTTTTGCCATGACGTTTAGGTTGAATAGGTGGCATTTCGCTCTGTCCACTATACACAAAACTTGGACAAGGAACTGCAAGTAACTATAATAACAGTCAACAACCCCTGGCACTATCCAGCCCATGACGGGCGAAGGCCGACCAAGCGACCGCTGCCCAGCCATCTACTGTTACATTTATTTGTCACCGGCAGAACGCACACAGCACGATGATAGCCTAGGTTTTAGCATAACTGAGAAGTCACAAATCAATTGCACATGCCTGAGGCTTGCCAACTCCTCTATACAACTGCACAAACAGGGCTGACTGGCCAGACACCGCAGCGCAAACTATTTTAGCATTTTAATCATTTTCTTTCTTTATAGTGTCCTGGTGGGTGGGCATCTCATTTACTGCATGTGCATTCAATCTTCACATATCTCTTACTCTCCAGTTAGCAAATATTTTGTCACATGTTTACTGGCTGATTTAAATTATCTGTATTGATCTGTATTATCTGTAATCGTCTACTATTACGAAAGAATTCAAGATTCAATTATTATAATATGAATCTTCATTTTTAATTTTTTTTAAATTTATTTTCAAGAACGTTACCTAGACCTACTTTGTAGTTATTTTTATTCTGTTTTAATTTTGATTTTGTAAGGATATCCATATATATATTTCAATGGGAGATTTCACTTTAAAAAATGTTTCTTAGATTATAGCCTAATAGTACTACGCTACTTTAAGAATATTTTACTGAAAGTGATTTGTTAATATAACCTATATGCTGAAGATTGCTCCAATGTAGATTGAAACTGTACATTATTGAATAGATTTGTTTCTTCAACCTAGTATTGACAGGCGTTTCTCATTTACAAATATTCATTGTAAGTCAATAAAGAAAGAAATATTCATTAACTAAGATGGTGCGTGTCAATGTTCTCAGACAGGGATGTATTCGGCTTTATCCTTGCATCGCTCCATGCCACTCTCCTACCCCTGAGCTCTCACGGTCAAGTTCACAGCTAGTCACCTGGATCTGTAAATGGTCTTCTGTTGATCAATTTGTACCTAAGTATACCAAAGAACATTAATTTTCTTAGAATTCCAAGTATGGTATCCCATTTCTAGAATGATATAAAAAGTTGGTGTACAAATAATACATTGAAATACACACAGTTAAAATTGGTTAATTGAAGCATTTTACATTCAAAATCATGAATAATTTGGTGCTTTGTCCCAGTCCCTTGGCTTTCCTATAGCCTATATGAAATTGTCTAATTCTTAAACATGAATAATGCAAATCCTTTTATTGGTCCCTTCAACCTCAAGTTAACCAAGTTGATTTCTGAAGAGAAACTGACCTCTTAAAAAGTCATACATAGGCCTTTGTCTAAAATTGCAAATGTTGAAAAACTTCTTTGAAACTTGATTATATTTTACGTCCACTTGAAACCATATGTCAGAATATTTTGTGTGCAACAGTACGGTATCTTAAAATATCACAGCGGGCTACATTATTTTTTCTCATTTTTGGTCACATAAATAAAAATATGGTAAGTTATATTCCAAAAATATTAAAAAAAACACTCACAATAGTAACAGTGTCCTCCTCTTGTTGTACATCCACTTCAACCTTAATATTGACTGGCTGGTCCATGGTGACAGAGCCAAGCTGAAATGTATAGGACATTATTTCCAATTAAGGTGAACCAAAATCAAAGAAATACCGTACTGCCAAATTATTAGTTGTGTTGTTGTTGCTTATTTGATGGGCTGCGACATCGTGGTCATATAGCCCAATGTATTTGGGTGTGAGTGTGATAACCTGTGTTATTGGGATGGATGTACTAGTGTGTGGACTTGTAGTTTGGGGATAGGATTGGGAAGGAGCCTTGTCCAACAAATATGTACTACTCAAGCTATATACTTATGTGCTCGATTGTCAACTTTTGGCTGGCCTAGTGAGCCAGTGGTAGAAAGTCCGGTTCCAAGATCGTGGGTTCGATTCCCGGACGAGGAAGAGCGGCACAAACGAACGATGTTGACTCTTAAAAGATCTCTCTTAATACATTATTTGGTGATTAATTAACAAGTTGTTTATACTGTTATAGTAGTACAGATTATAAATAAGGAATCACCCACTTCGAAACAAAGTCGTTTTGTTTAAGTCCTAACGAAATTTAAATGTTTTTCATTCGGTCAACACGATTGTACCCAATAGTGATGGGTATCGTTCCCTAAACTAAGTGAATTTATTTATTTTCAGCTTTAGGGAATAACACCCGTTACAATTGGGTACAATTGACTGATTGAAAGACATTTTAAGAAATTCGTTTACTAGGCAACACTGAAAAATGGCTTCCAACACGATAATGAAGTTCCTAATATATAGACTTCATGGAAATATGATGTCCTGGAACATGAATTAATTATCACCATGTAGGCTATATAAAACGCTAAGAAGTAAGCCTCTGTTTCACAAAACTCAGTTCTTGAACCAGAGGGAGTTAGAAGGTGCGGTTTGTGACAAAATCTTCCCAATCGTCTCAATAGATGGCTACTGGAAACATCCTGTATTTCTTGAAAAGTCCGCGGAAATATATGTATTTGTTTATAAAGTGTTTAAACAAATAAACGAGCCGATCGACCCTGCCAGAACTGTGTCGCATCAAGCCTGAATAACAGTAGGCCTATATCTTGTTGTAATGGTATATCACATTGAGCTTTCACAAGAAACCGATCGTAACGAGCATTCAAAAGAATGAGAATTACCCGCAGCAGTGACGAATTGCACTATGATTCCATAAATATCGACAATTTGTGTAAAAAGTGTGTTTAAATACACAAGAATATAGCCCCTGCCAGAACAGGGTCGCGTCGAGCCCGCATACCAATAAAGCACATTCGCGAGTTCTCTCATGGGTCCGCTAGTTATCACTATTGAAATAACTTTCCCGAAGAATTCAGGATATTTCTTTTAAACTCCGAATGAGCTTAATGGCACAGTATGGTATCTAATTTTAGAAATTCTGAAAAATACCGTACTGGTTTGAACCATCGATCAATGGCTTGAACTAACCGGATCAATTTTTCAAAATTTCTGACATTTGATCTACTCATAATGTCGATTAATCAGGTCCGTATTGACGTAACTATAACTTTGAAAGAATAATGTATTTTCCGCCTTCAATACTGTTTAATATTATTACTTACAGGGACTAGTTTCGGGGGTAAATACTCCCCCTTCCTCAGCCTGTCCAACAAAACTACACAATGGAAAAACTTTCCATGTACAAGTTCATACAAAATATATGAAGAACAAAGAATAAAGAAATATTATTTACAGTCCCGCTCGACGCTCCAAAGAAGATACTTTTATTGCATCACGAGGTCTAGGCGCATCAGAACTCCTGAATTGGGCCGGTGCTGCGGTCCGCTGTCTCCTTTGCGTCATCGTGGGCCCACTCTAGTCTCCTTGTTGTTCTTGGCAAACGTCAAGGCGAGAAAATTTGTGGCCGCGTCACGCGCCGTCAGGAACTGCAGTGCGCAGGGCGTGAACAGAAACAAACCGGAATTCACCTTGCGAAGTTTTTTACAGCTGAGTGTTAGTGACGTGCTTGGGAAAAGGTGGCGCTTGGGTTGCGGGAGATGGGAGGCCAAGGAAATGAGAACGAGTGAGGCCCGTTGACGCGCCCACCATGGAAATTGATCAATGCGCAGAATGAGTGTGTCAATCTTTAGTATGTTATGAAAAATGATGGGTGTGAATAGTGGAATATAGCGGGAATTTTATCTATTACAATATAATTCGTCTATTAATGTTCTATATAAAATGCTAGTTTCAAATATTATTTCATTAAGATTGTGTGAAGGGTTGAATCTCTGTGCTTTATCAATTTCTATTTGTTCCAAAATATTCATGAGCGTGCCTTTATTTTCTTGATGTAAAATTTCTAAGTCATTGTCTATGGTTGTGAATTTATGCCCAGTTTCTGCCATGTGGTTACCCATCGCTGAAAATTTATTATGTTTGATGGCATTGACATGTTCCAAAAATCTGGTGTTGAACCCTCTCCCCGTTTGTCCCACGTAATCGGCATTACATTCGTTACATTTAATCTTGTAGATACCTGAATTGCTGTATTTGTTGGTTTTGTTGAGAATATGTGAGTTGAAAAATTTATTATGATTAGTGTTGTTGGTTCTGAACGCTGTTTTTATTTTATATTTTTTTAGTACACTAGTAACATTGTATGTGGATTGGTTCACAAAAGTGAACGTTGCATATGTGGAAGGTTCTTTGTCTTCTTTTGATAATCTGGAAACGGGTTTGTTCTTAATTTTGTTAATTATATTGTTAACATATTTACTATTGAATCCATTAGCTTCGGCAATTTGGTGAATTATTGAAACTTCTTTACGATAATCTATGTCAGATAGTGGGACGTTCAACGCTCTATTGACAAAACATGCGAGTGCTGCTCTTTTATGGGAAGCTGGATGATTAGAATCTTGTCTAATTACAGTACTGGTTTGAGTTGGTTTCCTGAATATTTGATAGCTCAGGTGATCTTTATCATGCATGACTAGTAGATCAAGGTAATTTATGGAACTGTTTACTTCATTTTCTGACGTGAATTTAATGTTGCTGTTTATTTGGTTCAAATATTGCAAAAGTTGTTCTATTTTCGTTTTAGAGTTGTCAAGGATTACGAAAACGTCATCAACATATCGTCCCCAAAAGACCAAACCATCCTTTTTGTTGATGATTGATTCGTATTCCAGATTATCTAAGAATATGTTAGCTACCATTCCTGATAAAGGAGAACCCATGGGGAGGCCTTCTTTTTGTTTATAGATTTTCTCATTAAAACTAAATTGGTTGTTATTTAGGATGAATGTTATGATGTTCAAAAATTCAGAGATCTCAACTTGTGTTAAATCACTATTATTCTTTAAGTTGTTCTTTATAATATCAATGGAGGCGGCAATCGGTATGCTTGTATACATGTCTTTTATGTCTATAGTGTGTAAAGAATGCGTTCTGGTAAGTTTTAGTTTACTAGTTAATTCACAGAAATGTATCGAATTTTTAAAGGATGCATTAGCCTTGAGTTTGTAATGTGATTTAAGAAATGAATGAGCAAATTGAGCGAGTTTATACGTCGGACTATTTCTGAAATTGACTATTGGTCTGATAGGAATGTTATCTTTATGTATTTTAGGTAGTGCTCTTAATGTTGGTAATTTAGGGTTCATATTGACCATTTTGTTTTTTTTGTTTTTCATCAAGGATGAATAAGGTGTTTTTCAGGAGCTGTTTAAGTTTCCTTTGTAAACATTGGGTGAGGTCTTTTTGATTTATCTCAAAGTTGGGATTGGTGAGGAAATCTTCTGTTTTATTAATATAATCATTCTTCTTAATAATGACTGTGGTGTTGCCTTTGTCTGCTTTAGTTAGGATTAACTGGTTCTGTTCTATTTTGGTTGATAGACTTTTGCAATCTCTTTGAAGTTGTAAATCCATTCTATGTTCCTTCTTGTGTTGAATAATTTTCTTGATTTTCTTGTTAACTTCATGCCGTGCTCCATTTTGTTCATCCTGAGGCAGTCGTTTGATAGCTGCCTCCGATTCAGCTGTCAGTTTGGTTAAGTTGTGTGCATTATAGTTAGATATCCAATTATGCTTCATGCCTTTTTCTAAAATTTGTAATTCGGATTGGTTGAATACGGTGTCTGTCAGATTGTTTATTGGTTTTGGGAAATTATGTTTTGTGACGGGTCGTACATTAGATTCCTCCTGGTTACTCCTAACGAGGTTATTAAATTTCTTTTCTAATGTTGCCGTTTTTTTGCAGATTTGGTATTGCAAAGTTTGGTTTAACTGGATCATGAAATCATCCCATTCTTTATCTTTGGACATATTAGCTGCTAATAAGTGGGTGCGGTAGAGTTTATTGTTAATGCGATTCTTTCTGATGTAGAGGAATTTTAATTCTCGCTGAATGATACTGTGATTGACAATTTCTTGAGTCCTACGTTCGTAATCATTGTTGAACTTTTTACGTTGAAAAGTTGCTAGATGTCTCGGTGCTAATTTATTATTCCTACATTTCTTCATGAAATTAATGTCCTTAATTACATTGGAAAGCTTCAGTTTGAGGTCTTTGTATTTGAAGCGTAACCTCCTTGCTTGGCATGCCGTTTGATTCATAATGTCGCATTCTTTACACACTATAGACATAAAAGACATGTATACAAGCATACCGATTGCCGCCTCCATTGATATTATAAAGAACAACTTAAAGAATAATAGTGATTTAACACAAGTTGAGATCTCTGAATTTTTGAACATCATAACATTCATCCTAAATAACAACCAATTTAGTTTTAATGAGAAAATCTATAAACAAAAAGAAGGCCTCCCCATGGGTTCTCCTTTATCAGGAATGGTAGCTAACATATTCTTAGATAATCTGGAATACGAATCAATCATCAACAAAAAGGATGGTTTGGTCTTTTGGGGACGATACGTTGATGACGTTTTCGTAATCCTTGACAACTCTAAAACGAAAATAGAACAACTTTTGCAATATTTGAACCAAATAAACAGCAACATTAAATTCACGTCAGAAAATGAAGTAAACAGTTCCATAAATTACCTTGATCTACTAGTCATGCATGATAAAGATCACCTGAGCTATCAAATATTCAGGAAACCAACTCAAACCAGTACTGTAATTAGACAAGATTCTAATCATCCAGCTTCCCATAAAAGAGCAGCACTCGCATGTTTTGTCAATAGAGCGTTGAACGTCCCACTATCTGACATAGATTATCGTAAAGAAGTTTCAATAATTCACCAAATTGCCGAAGCTAATGGATTCAATAGTAAATATGTTAACAATATAATTAACAAAATTAAGAACAAACCCGTTTCCAGATTATCAAAAGAAGACAAAGAACCTTCCACATATGCAACGTTCACTTTTGTGAACCAATCCACATACAATGTTACTAGTGTACTAAAAAAATATAAAATAAAAACAGCGTTCAGAACCAACAACACTAATCATAATAAATTTTTCAACTCACATATTCTCAACAAAACCAACAAATACAGCAATTCAGGTATCTACAAGATTAAATGTAACGAATGTAATGCCGATTACGTGGGACAAACGGGGAGAGGGTTCAACACCAGATTTTTGGAACATGTCAATGCCATCAAACATAATAAATTTTCAGCGATGGGTAACCACATGGCAGAAACTGGGCATAAATTCACAACCATAGACAATGACTTAGAAATTTTACATCAAGAAAATAAAGGCACGCTCATGAATATTTTGGAACAAATAGAAATTGATAAAGCACAGAGATTCAACCCTTCACACAATCTTAATGAAATAATATTTGAAACTAGCATTTTATACAGAACATTAATAGACGAATTATATTGTAATAGATAAAATTCCCGCTATATTCCACTATTCACACCCATCATTTTTCATAACATACTAAAGATTGACACACTCATTCTGCGCATTGATCAATTTCCATGGTGGGCGCGTCAACGGGCCTCACTCGTTCTCATTTCCTTGGCCTCCCATCTCCCGCAACCCAAGCGCCACCTTTTCCCAAGCACGTCACTAACACTCAGCTGTAAAAAACTTCGCAAGGTGAATTCCGGTTTGTTTCTGTTCACGCCCTGCGCACTGCAGTTCCTGACGGCGCGTGACGCGGCCACAAATTTTCTCGCCTTGACGTTTGCCAAGAACAACAAGGAGACTAGAGTGGGCCCACGATGACGCAAAGGAGACAGCGGACCGCAGCACCGGCCCAATTCAGGAGTTCTGATGCGCCTAGACCTCGTGATGCAATAAAAGTATCTTCTTTGGAGCGTCGAGCGGGACTGTAAATAATATTTCTTTATTCTTTGTTCTTCATATATTTTGTATGAACTTGTACATGGAAAGTTTTTCCATTGTGTAGTTTTGTTGGACAGGCTGAGGAAGGGGGAGTATTTACCCCCGAAACTAGTCCCTGTAAGTAATAATATTAAACAGTATTGAAGGCGGAAAATACATTATTCTTTCAAAGTTATTTGATCTACTGTATGCAGGTGGTGCTTTAAAATAGTCAGATAATTTTTAAGAGCCTGGAGACCAAAAGCTTGTTCTAGCCAAAGCTTCTACGGCGTGTGATGAGCTGTTTTTGGGATCGTTTGGGATAGCTCATCGAGCGCCGATCGTGTCCGGCGATGGCTTCAAAATAATCGTCCTGCTCATACTACTCCGATACGCAACCGTTTGGTTGTAAGTAGGCCCCTTTTCTACGTGGAAGCTCGTCTCGTTGGCTCTGGTGACTTTCAAATACAAAGAAGATAGTTCAAATCGAACAGTGGGTCACTAATGTAGCTCGGAGGCTTGAAGGTCTACATATTATTATGCTTTAGCCTACCTGTACGGTATTTCAAGTCGAGTGTCTATAATAGCCACTCCGTGTCTCCGTAACGAGGCGCATACAGAGGGTACTATTTCATACTCAGTCATATATTTCTTCACAGGACACGATCTGAAGTAGCGAAGTAGCGATACTAGGCCTATAGTTTTGAAGCAACTGATGTATCTCATTCGTGTGTTAATAACCGCATTGTTCCACACGGAGCGTACGAGTTGGTTACACTGTTACAGAAGTACAGAATATAAATCAGGAATCACCCACTTCGAAACAAAGTAATTGTGTGTTTTTTTAATGAATTTCCTACATGACTTCGCGTAAAATGATACCGAGAGAAAATGATTTGGGAAATAGTTTGTCCCGGAACATACCTATTTTTTTTAATATTTCGCACAGAATTGGAATCTTAAACAGTACGATAACAACTTTATATTTGACTATTTATAGACATTATCTCTCTCTCTCTCTCTCCTGTATGCTCGACTGGCTGTACGGTGCAGCGGTTACGTTCTCGCCTGCTGTGCCCAAGCTTGCAGAATCAAGTCCTGGCGCAGTTATCTGGCATTTGAGGGTGCGCAAATGCGAGGGGCCGAGTCAGTAGATATACTGGCACGGAGATCTATTTTGGGGGTAAAATTCAGGCACCCCGGCGACTCTAAAAGCCGCAGTAGTTAAAAGGGACGTAAAACCAATAACATCATTATTACCGGTATCATCTTGTATGCTCATTTCATTTTGCTACGCACTAATTACCAATAGACAGATTATCATACCAAATAAAGACCATGGGTAATCTCATAATTACCTGGTAAGCACTGTTTGTTTGTCTAACGGAAACACTAAAAACAATCGTTGGACGGTCCTTAATAATGCATAGGGCTTTATTTAAATGTTGGGACCGTCACACGGGTATTTTTCACTCGGCTGTTACGTGTGCATCGACCCAGAACCGGCCGGGCCTGCCGCGCCGCTGATGTATCACCTCTTGTCATGGGCATGCCCACTCGTCTGTTAGCTGCATCGCTCACCACGCGGTCATTATATGCCACGGCTATCGCGTGACGGTCCTCACATATAAATAAATCCCTATATTTCAACCTTTCTTAGAAACGAATCGACTTTTATAATAAGGCGAATATTATTAGATTAACCACCCTTTCTACTATGCTGAATCTGAACTATTCTCCAGTATATGTGATATTTCGTTAAATTTAACACCAACTTTTGCCACTACCGTTGGCGGAAATAATTTGGCTGACGTTAATCTTTCCGGATTCACTCGGGTCACATTACTGTTTTGGTTTGTATGTTCGACCCTGACTATTATGTCAGAAAATTGTACTATAACACTACTTTTCATTATGAAACAGTTTATCCCACCAATCAGAGCTCAAGAAACAGTTGTTTGACCAGTTAGATAATTAGATGCGCTGAGTTCCACGGCCTTCTAATTTAAATTTCACTGCCTGGCCTAGTGTCATAGTAGGGTAATCGAGGAGGCCATGGCCAAATACAAGGCATTCTCTGCGTCTCATGCGCTCTGTTCAGTACATAAAACTGGTGAAATCTCGACAGATATTTATGAATATTTATGTTCGAACATAAAATAGTTATAATAATTATCGTCGAACATAAACAGTCGTATGCAACTCGCCTATAATGGTAATTAAGACACTCGTATGAAGATTATAAAACTAGCATACGCTCGTTTTATAAACATACTCGTGTCTTAATTATTGCCATTATAGGCTCGTTGCATAATGTACTATTAAGATTGCTACCGTCAACAATCTTGTTGTCTAGCAGTAACACTTCACAAAGTGCATTTTAATAATTCGAGCCGAGGGACATGAGAGAGAAGCTCGTAGGCTATTCTGAAAGTTGTAATGCAAGGCTGCAACTTATCACCCATACTTTTCAATACAGGGTCAACGAAAAATAATGCCTAGATTTTAAATATTGTTATAAAAACTATTAGGAGTAATGTAATTGTTTTAGTCCTAAAATGCTTGGAAAAGATAACATTTTTTATACCTTAGTAAGTTTCAATGTGAAATCCGTTTGTTGATCTGCAGATATGCGTCGAGTGTATCGCGTACCGCGCGAAGGTAGTGAGGCGGAGCCCCACCTTGCATAAAAATGACACACTGTCCAGTCTGTTGATCGATGTCTTCAATTTGAGCGAACACAAACTGTTCAAGCTTGTCGAGGTAAATTAGCCTTGTAATAGTTTTTTCAGCGAAAAAGAAAGGTCCAATAACTTGGTCATGAAGTAACCCGCATCACACATTGGCACACATTAGACGTCTGCAGAGCAACGAACGGAGCTCACATAGAAACTTACTAAGGAATGAAAAAAAAAGTTATATTTTCCACGCATTTTAAGGCTAAAACCATTACATTACCTGTAATAGTTTTTTATAGCAATTATTTAAAATCTAGACATTATTTTTCGATGACCCTGTATATGGCCTACGTTGAACAAGCATTGAGGGAAATAAGAGCAAACAATAAAGTAGGAGTATAAATTCAATGAGAAATAATTTCAACTCTGAGATTTGCTGATTACATTGCCATCTTAGCCTATTCACCAGAGGATTTGAATAGTATGGACTCCGTCTTGAGGAGAGAATTCATGATGAAAATCAATAAAATGTAAAACAAAATGAATAGAATGCAGCCGAAAGAAATTAGAAACCACTATTGACGTCAAATTGGCGGTGAAAACCTAAAGTAAGCAGGAGACTTCTGCTACCTTTGAAGCAAAATATTACCCTTTCACGAATTGATTGCCGGCGGTCGAGATGGGAACTATTCTTTGTTTACTTGTGTCACACCTCAGCCTGCTTCGTTGACAGGTACAGCTTTTTTTTTTTTTCGTGTGGCCTCCTGAGAGGCCGAGTGCAGGTCTTTCTAGTCGACGCGCGTGGGCGACCTACGCGTCGGGATGAGAGGTGGAACGGATGAAGATGAATGAAAGTTGGCAAGGATATGGAAGGAAGCGGCCGTGGCCTGTCAGAAGGTACCGTCCCAGCATTTGTCTGGTGTTGAAAATGGGGAAACCACGGAAATCCATTTTAAGGACGGCCGGCGGTGGGGCTCGAACCCACGCGTCTACCGAGTCAGCAGAGAGCTTGGCCCCATGGCCTAACGCTGCGCTTTAGCCTGCGTAGCCACTACTGTCGGTGACAGGTACAGTTGCACGAGTAGGATATGGCTCAGGTCCAGTAGCCTCAGTCATCGTTTATATGTGACGCGCAATGCTGACTTATGTGCAGAATGCAATGTTATCGCTGTGTTCCCCGCTTCTCCCGCGAGGCACCTACCACAGTAAACAACAAACACTGGCGCTGCCACGCTCAGCGGCAATCAAATCTTAGATGGGTAATAACCAATGATGGTCGAAGCAAAGAGGATATAAAAAGTAGGTTGGTTCCGGCATGGAGAGCATTTCTACAAAAAGTACATTTGTTGACAGCAAATATAGATTTAGGTACCGGTATTGAAAAGTCATTTTTGAAAACCTTTGTCTGGAGCGTGGCGCTCGAAGTGCAACTTGGATTGTTGCGAAGCAGAAAAGAGGAGAATAGAAGAATGTGAAATGTGATGTTACAGGAGATTGATGATCGGACGGGTAGATGTAGTAACAAATGAGGTATTAAGACGAGTGGGAGAGGGGAGATAGCCTATTTCTGGCGACTGCTAATGAAGAGAAGAGATAACGTTGGTAGGCACCCACAAATAGCAAATTTATTTATAGATGGAAGGGTCGAGGACAAGAACTGTAGGGGTAGACCATGGTTGGAATATTGTAACGATTCGTGCAGTTGCCGTCGGCCGCCACCCCTTTCTCCTCATGTCAAGTGGGCGGGGTGTATGGAGAGCGCTGGGCAGCCAATCAGGCCAGGGGTAATTAGGGTAACCCCTCCCAAGGCCACCACAAATGCAATAGCGCTACGAATCAGGTAAACTATTGGCGCAAGGCTACTGACTGTTCTGTTTCTGGAAACTACTAGATGCAACGGGAAGATCGGGAGCAGCCAACAAGAAAGGACTGTGCACGGTGCTAGGAGAGAATCCACGAGAACAGACTCGATACTACTGGAAGTGGCTAACACCGAGAACTTTCTGGGCCGGGGACTGACTGCATATATACCGGCAAACTGCGGCGGGTAAGGCAGTCCTGTATGAGTCCGCGCTGACGGATTGTGCCGTGCCGAGCGACCAGTGGAAATAAATGTGGACAGTGCAGTGAAAATAACTTACGTAGACAGTGACTGCAAGAGATACTGACTTGTAGAGATCAGTGTACATAAATAGTGACTAATAGCTGTATAAAGTGAGATTCTGTGTGTGTATGCAAGTGAGTAGGCATAATTTGTTTTAGTGTTAATTTGTGTAAATAATATTAGTGTAAATAAAGATTTAGTGCATTATAGCCTGACCAGTATTTTACGAACCCCTAAAAAGTTACAATTGGTGTCAGGTGTGGGGTCAGGCTAACAGTGCGTACTTTCGAAAAGGCCTACTTTAATAAGTGTCTAGTTGATTGCTAAGTGACTGTCTGGTGTGTACCATCTGGAGGCCTAGTTCATTGTGTGCTGACGGTCCGTGTGTCTCGAATTTTGAACTGTAAAATGGCGACTAGGAAAGTAAAACTTTCAGCACTGAAGGTTTCGGAATTACGACAGGAATTGGGAGAAAGGGAAGCTGATGCCACGGGAACTAAGTCTACGCTACAAGTGCGATTACGTCAGTTACTGCTGGACGCTGGCGAGGACCCTGATGTATTCCTGTTTGAGCTTCCCTGCGGGATTGACGGTATAGGTCAGATGGTGGAAATTTTACAAAAGAAAATGGCGGATAATGCGGAAAATTTAGAAAAGAAAATAGCTGAAATCTCCAAAATTCTGGAAAGGAATATAATGGAAAATACTGCCAATCTTGAGAGGAAACTTCGAGAAGTAACGCTCACTACGGAAACGAAGCTGAGTGAAGAATTTCAAGAGTCCCTGCGGAAGTTGGAGGACGAGCTTGCGAGCGCCCTACTTCAAAATAAGGACAAGCAACGAAACGAAACCATTGCCGCTGCTGGACCATCGGAAGGTAAGGAGAGTTTACCTGTTCCCGCCGCTGGGCGGACTGACCTGCCAATGGATCGTGCACCCGTTCTGCAGTTGGGCGTTCTGACCTGCCAACATTCGATGGGAAGTCTGCATGGGAAGATTACTTCACCTTGTTTGAGACCGCCGCCATGATTAATGGGTGGTCAGAGGCCACGAAAGGTGCAATGATGAGCTTGTCACTGCGCGGAGAGGCCCTACGAGTCCTACAAGCTGTTCCCTTATCGGAGAGACAGAACTACGACGTTATTGTTCAAAAACTGGAAATGCGGTTCGGACATCGACACATGGAGCAGCTATATCGCTCCCAGTTAAGAAATCGCTGCCAAAGACCTAACAAGAGCCTACAGGAGTTCGAAGCAGACATAGTCCGTCTCGTTAGGAGCGCCTACCCAACAGTGCCCAGCGACGTTTACGAGAGTCTTGCTACCGAGAAGTTTCTCGACGGGCTCCACGAGACCGAGACACAGCGGGCTGTGATCAACGTTGAATGGTGCTTTGACCCTAGCCCTTGAGTTCGAGGCTGTTCAACAATCCGTGCACAACCAGGCGCGCATTCGAGCTCTGGAGGGAGAAGGAGGTCCAACCTGTGCCTTCCATAGAAGAAATCGTGGAGAGAGTTCTTCAAGCCTTGCAGACCAAGAAGAAACGGACGAGGTGCTGGGGCGGCGGGGAGGTTGGGCACCTCAGAGATCGATGCCCTTAACTTACGAATAACAAGTACGAGCCGCAGGGAAACTAAAGAGGGTTGATGGAAAGGGGCGACTGTCAATCCGCGCGAACACCAGGAATGCCCCCACTTCTGCTATCGTCGCGTCTCTGGGTCGTCAAGCCAACTCAATTTTTGTTAGTGGCCATGTGGATGGAGAACACAGAGACCTACTGCTGGACACAGGGGCCACAATGACCATCATCCGACCAGGCATCGTGAGAAGAGCAATAACACCTACAAGATGGACACTGCGAACAGCAACGGGGGAACCAGCCAACGTTCGAGGTGAGGCAGTCGTCGACTTCATCATCGGTGATACCCAGTTTCGCCATCGTGTCTTGATCGCTGAGGTGGAAGAGGACGTTATTCTCGGGATGGATATCATGACTAAGTACAAATTCGGACTAGACTTGGGAAGTGGAATTTTGAGAGTCGGAAACGAGGAGGTAGTGATGCAGAAGAGGAACGCCTCGTCGGTACGGGTGATATCAGCGGAAGACATGGTACTGCCAGGACGTAGTGAAGTAATGGTAGAAGGGAAGCTGGACGGTGAAATTCCCGAAGGTTGTGTCGTCATGGTAGGGCCTACGTTTGGCGAAGACGAAACTGGACATGGAATGCTGGTAGCCAAAACTTTGGTCCGTGCAGGGGCGAAAATTCCTGTGCGGGTAATGAACCTTCATGATCGCCCAATAACCGTTCGGGAAGGAACCAGCCTGGGAATCTGTTCGTCTGTGTCCTCCGTCGTACGCCAAGTGCGAACCCCCCGTGTGGGTGCGGGATAGAATACACCCACGGTATGCCCTGCCTGTCGTAGGAGGCGACTAATAGGGCCGACATGGCCGAATAACTTGCCAGTTTTGATTTGTTCAGACCCCCTGTGGATGGGGAGGGCAGAATTCATCCACGGTATCCCCTGCCTGTCGTAAAAGGCGACTTAGAGGGGGCCTTATAAAGGTCGATTTTGGTTTTCTGGTCCCAGCTCTGGTTTGACCAATAGAAACAAACATGCATGCTGTTAGGGGAAGGGCCACCAGCTTGGCCATCTGGCCAGAAAGCCTAGACGGTATGCCCCATCCCGTCAGGTGGGTGCGCCATGTACCCTACAGTAGTATCCGCCTTACAACGAAGGTCCCTGCATGGCCGAATACCGGAGCTGAATAAATCATGTGCATGCCGAGGGGAAAGTGCCTGTTCGAGGCACTGGGACCCCGGGCAATATCTGCTATGCCAGGTAGGTATTGCCTTGGCTGGGTGGCGCCCACAGTGATAGCCCCCGTTCGGAGTGGGCAGTATTCGGGGAGGATTTCGTCCGGGATGCCATCAAAGCGATCACGGACACCTGTACAGGGTGGCACCCTTAAAAAGCCGTCTCTGGAGTGTCGAGCTAATCCCAAGGTGTATACGCCTTGGGATGAAGCCTTTAACCAACGATTTGCGACAGACAGATCACCTCGCTACCTGGTAGCTACCAGGACTGACGGGGATGATTTCAAGCTCGTAAAATCGATCATTTTCGCTGAGGAAATCGAGGGGAAATTTGGTGATCTTAACGGGATTTCCAAGCTCCGGAACGGGCAGCTCTTGCTGCATACCGTTAGCCGGCAGCAAACCGAAGCGTTGCTGGAATGCACGCAATTCGGCGAAATCCCCGTTAAGATCACAAAGCACGAAACGCTGAATGAGGTCCGTGGAGTTATTTTCCATCGTGACCTCATTTTGAATAGCGATGCTGAACTGTTGCGGGATCTGGGGAAGAGAGGCGTCACAAAGATTAGGCGCATCACCCGAAAGATTGGGGAAAGGAGCGTCGATACCGGCGCTTTTATTCTCCATTTTGAAGGTGATGTTGTACCTAAGCAGGTGAAGGTCACATCGTACAACTGCGATGTGCGACCGTACATCCCTCCACCTATGCGCTGCTACCAGTGCCAGAGATTCGGGCATGTTTCCGCCAGGTGTACTGCGAAGGCCGTATGTAGAGAGTGTGGCAAGGGGACACATGAGGGTGACGAGAGGTGTACGCCTCCCCCGATATGTCCCAACTGCCAAGGAAGTCACTCTCCACGGTCAAAACAGTGCCCTGAATTCATTATGGAAGCCAAGATCCAGGAAATCAGGACTCTTGACAGGCTTTCATATCACGACGCTCGCAAGAGGTACCGTGATATGAATGCCCCCGAATTTCGGGTATCGTTTGCAGCTGCAGCGACGCCCTCAATCACCCCTGCCGTTAAAGTTTCCAGTGCAGTACCCTCGATGTCCTCTTTTAGTACGAGTTTGAAATCTCCCCTCGCTGTACCAGCGAGCACTGTCAGCCCGAAGGAGGTCCCAAAACCTTCTTCGGCCACGGTTAAGAAGGCGCCGGTTTTAACACCTAAACCGGCGAATTCGGAGAAGAAGTCCTCTTCTTCTCCGAAACGGTCGGCGAACAAGTCTTCCCCAGCTAAAGGGGGAAAGAAGACTATGCCGACCAGGGCTGGTCCTTCTTCCAGCCCACCTAATACGAAAAATATAGGGGAGAAGAGGGAGACGGTTCGTCGCCGTCTCTCTCGTCCTCCTGCTGGCGGGGTGGCTACTGTCTCTGCTGGCCTTTCTGCTCCCACTACCACCAAGGGGGCGAAGCCTGCTGAAGCCAAGCCCGTCCGTATGGAGGAACTCCCCTATAGAAAAGAAAATAGATCGGCGGAGGAGAGGGGAACGGTTCAGCGCCGTTTCTCTTCCTCTCCTAAAGGCAGGGCTGCTCACGTATCTGCTGGCCATCCCGCTCCCACCACTACCAGTGGAGCGGTGCCAGCAGGAGCGACCTTGTTTTATAAGGACCCGGCGTCTGTGGGGAAGGGACCATCTACTTCCCCAAACACACGTCGGCGCCGATCCAAGAAGAAATCTCTTCGGGGCGTGTCGGGGACAGACACCCAGTCTTCGGACCGGGAGGAAGTCCCTCGACACCGCTCTCGCTCTTCCCCAAGAGCGAGACTCGTGAGGTCCGACGACGACCGCGCGCAACCCAAGAGAGCGCCCGCTCCATTTTCTTCGTCTTCGGACGGAGATGTGGAGATTGAGGTGTGCTCTCCTGCCCCATCATCTCCAACTAGAGATGGGGAAGGGTGGCAAACGGTCAAGCATAAGTAGAAGACCAACTTCTACTTAAGTCCACACCATGGCACTATTACAATGGAACTGTAATAGCTATTCTGTTCATCTCGCTGAGTTACGACAATTAATATCTTCGTTTTCGGCAACCATTGTCTGTCTTCAGGAATCCAGGTTTCGTCCTGGACATGAGACAACAATGCGTCACTTCAAACTCTTCTCTAGAGACCGGGTGGACGGAGCTGTGGCCGCTGGTGGCGTCTGCACTCTCGTCCACTCTAGCCTCTTTAGTGAAGAGGTGCCGTTGCGTACTCAGCTAGAGGCAGTTGCAGTTCGTACTTCGTTGCCAGTAATGGCAACAGTATGTAACGTGTACATCCCGCCTGATTCTCAGCCGGATTACGACCAGCTGGTGGATCTAGTCTCTCAGCTCCCCCCTCCTTTTCTCCTTCTGGGAGATGTTAATGCCCACAACACCATCTGGGGCTCCGCTACCACTAGCGGTAAAGGGAGAGATTTTGAGAGGCTGATCAGGCGGCTGGACCTGTGCCTGTTGAACACAGGGGAACCTACGCACTTCTCTATTGCACACGGTACTTATTCAAGTATCGATATTACCCTGTGCAGTCGTGCGCTGGTTCCCCTGCTACAGTGGGGTGTACACGATGACCTTTGTAATAGTGACCATTTTCCAATTATCGTTACTCTTCCGAACCAGAGAGCCATCGAGTTACCAAGTCGATGGCTTCTCCGTCGGACTGATTGGCCAACTTTCACGGCACGCGCGGTGTTTGCCGAAGATACCTTTGAGAGTGTCGACGATCATACCATTCACATAACGAATGGTATTTTGGCTGCTGCTGAGGAAACAATACCTTCCTCGTCCGGCAACTCACGCCGGAAGCTTGTCCCTTGGTGGACAGCCGAGATTGCAGCAGCCATTAAAGATCGTCGACGTGCTTTCAAATGCTATCGGAGGCAAAACACTATGGCCAACCTTATCACCTTCAGAAGGATGCGTGCTAGAGCCCGATATCTGATTCGGGAGAGTAAGAAAACGACGTGGGAAAAGTATGTGTCGTCCATGACGGCGCATACTCCTTCATCTCAAGTGTGGACTAAGCTTCGTCGGATCTCCGGACTCCCGACATCACTGTCGATACCCGGAGTGTCCATCAATGGAGACATCATCACGGACCATCTCGCCATTGCCAACAGCATTGGCTCGCACTTCTCCGATGTATCCTGCTCCGGGAGTTACGATCCTACGTTTCTGACTCTGAAGCGGGAGGCAGAGACTCACCCCTTGTCCTTTGCCACTGCTGCTTCGGAGTCCTATAATGTACCATTCTCTGAATGGGAACTGCGCAGTGCGCTTGCACTGTGCAGGGATACGGCTCCTGGACCGGATAACATACATAATCAAATGTTAAAACATCTGTGCGATTCCAGTATAAAAAAACTGTTGATCCTCTTCAATCGTATATGGATTGAAGGGGAGTTTCCATCTCAATGGCGAGAGGGGATCGTGATACCGATTCCTAAGGCTGGAAAGAATCCCAAGTTTGTAAGCAGCTATAGGCCCATTTGTTTGACAAATGGCCTATGTAAGCTGCTCGAAAAGATGGTGAACCGTCGACTGGTGTGGTTCTTGGAGGATAAAGGTCTCCTGTCTGAGTACCAATGTGGATTTCGCTCTCATAGGTCCACCACTGACCATCTGGTGCGACTTGAGAGCGCCATACAGGAGGCTTTTTTCCGAAAGCAGCACCTAGTCACGGTTTTCTTTGACCTAGAGAAAGCCTACGACACCACATGGCGCTACGGGATCCTTTCCACCCTTCACAAGTGGGGACTCCGTGGTAACTTACCGACTTTTATTGCGAATTTCATGTCCGTCCGACTCTTCCGTGTAAGGGTCGGTAGGACATTATCGCAATATTATACCCAAGAAAATGGAGTTCCTCAGGGTTCAGTGCTGAGTGTCACCTTGTTCGCGATTGCCATTAATGGCATTGTTGCCGCCGCCGGGTCCGCGGTAGTTCCATCGCTGTATGTAGACGATTTAGCTCTGCATTACAGCTCTGGAAGTATGGCAGTCGTGGAACGGCAATTGCAGCTAGCTATCAACCGGGTCGACAGGTGGGCTCACGACCGGGGTTTTCGTTTTTCAGCAGCGAAAACCTCCGTCGTCCATTTTTGTCGGCTACGGAGGCTACATTTACACCCTGAACTACATCTCAGGGATGCTGCGTTGCCGTTGGTTGACGCTTATCGCTTCCTGGGGCTCCATTTTGACAGCAAGTTAACGTGGCAGCACCATATACGGCAATTGAAAATGACATGTCTCAGGAAACTGAACATGCTCAGGTTTCTTAGTGGCACTACGTGGGGGGCTGACCGTGCGGTGCTGCTACGGTTCTACCAAGCCCTCGTCCTGTCCCGGCTAGACTATGGTTCTGCGGCATACGGTTCAGCAAGGCCGGCAACCTTGAAAATGCTGGACAGTATCCACCATAGTGGCGTTAGGCTGGCTACCGGTGCCTTCCGGACCAGCCCGATACCCAGCCTACTTGCCGAATCGGGTGTTCCACCTTTAAATTATAGACGCCAACATATGCTTTTAGCATATGCTGCCAATGTGCGTCAAATGCCGCAACACCCGACCTATCAAGCTCTCTTCGGTACCCATAACCACCAGGGGTACGCCAACCGGCCGAGTGGATGGTTCGAAGGTGGACGAGAAGGTGGGTTGTGCTTACGTTATTGACGGTGCAAATACCAAGATCTCTTTGCCTGAGGCCTGTAGTGTGTTTACTGCGGAGCTCGTTGCCATCTATGAAGCTCTGCAGTTTGCACTACAGGATGCACGAATCCACTTTCTCGTGTGTACCGACTCTTTGAGTTCGTTGCAGTCAATTGCTACATGTTTCCCGCAGCACCCCCTAGTGCAGCGAATCCACGACCTACTAGCCGGGCTGTGCCACGCTGACACTCGAATCACCTTTCTGTGGCTTCCAAGCCACATGGGAATTGCGGGAAATGAGTTAGCGGATCAAGCTGCAAAAGAGGCGGTATCACTACCACCTAGACCAATGGAGGTACCCGCTAGAGATATTCGCTCTCAGTTACGCCTACAAGTTCTGGCTTTTTGGGAGAGTCAGTGGCTAGCTGACCTACTGCCCAGTAAACTGAGAGCGATCAAGGGAACTACTCGCGTGTGGCGGAGCTCCTTCCGGGCCCGGAGAGAGTCCGTCATTTTGTGTAGGCTAAGGATAGGTCATACAAGATCCACCCATTCATACCTAATGAGAAGGGAAGACCCCCCACTTTGTACCTGTGGAGCCGTATTCACCGTGGCCCACATTTTCACCCAGTGTGTGGATCTTGCTGACTTACGAAGAAACCTTGGTTTGCAGACGACACTCAAACTTATATTAGCCGATGACGCGGTGGCTGCTGATCGCGTTATCCGCTTTATAAGTGAGAGTGGGTTAGGGCCAGCAATCTAAATTTTCCAGTGAACATTGACTCAACGACTTGTTCGTTTTTGAATGATAATGTTTTGTTTTTTCCGTAATTTTTGTTTATTTTTATAATTTTTTATTTAATTGTTTATTTTTTGTTTTATTAATTTTTGGTCTTTTTAAATTTAGATGTCCACCTCAAAATTTTAAATTCAATTCAAAATTTGTATTCTTTAATCTGTGTTAAGAGGGGCAGATGACCTCGTAGTTCCGCCCCTTAAAACAACAATAACTAACTAACCAAGTGCGAACAGCTGCCTCCTCATCTGGTATACTTTCAGTGTGGCTTGACAGTCTTATCGAGGCAGCGTGTCAAGAGCTAAATCCTGAGCAGAGCCGAGAGGTAAGGGAACTTCTCAAACGTCATAAGGATGCCTTCCAGGATGGGACTGGTAATGGAAGAACGAACGTGGTGCAACACCTATTCGCCAGACGCCCAGAAGATTGCCACTAGCCAAGCGAGAGCAAGCCGAGCAAATAATAAGTGATATGGCTCGCGATGGGGTGATTGAACCTTCAAGCAGCCCCCTGGGCCTCGCCAGTGGTTCTGGTGAAGAAGAAAGATGGATCTACGCGGTTTCGCGTAGACTACCGCCCGCTGAACAATGTGACGAAAAAGGACGTTATCCTCTGCCACGCATCGATGACACCCTTGGGTGGGAGCACGATCTTCTCCACATTGGACCTCAAGAGTGGCTACTGGCAGGTCAGGTTGGACCCCAAAGACAAGGAGAAGACCGCCTTTACGATTGGTTCGGGGCTGTGGAACTTCACAGTTATGCCGTTCGGACTCTGTAACGCCCCTGCTACGTTTGAACGTTTGATGGAGCGAGTCTTAAAAGGGCTGTCTTGGGAAACCTGCTTGGTCTACTTGGATGACATCATCGTTCTCGGAAGGACTTTTGAAGACTACCTAACGAATTTGGAGCAGGTGTTCTTACGTCTAAAACAAGCCAACCTGAAGCTCAACCCCAAGAAGTGCTTCCTCTTTCGGAAAGAAGTTAATTACCTGGGCCACGTTGTTTCCGGAGAGGGGGTCGCTGCAGATCAGGAGAAGATAAACGCGGTGAAGGAATGGCCAATACCGAAGGATAAGAGCGAAGTCAGGAGTTTCCTCAGACTATGTACCTATTACCGTCGATTCGTGCCAGGATTTGCTAACATCGCGAAGCCTCTGACCCGACTTACTGAAGAAGGTCGGAGTTTTGTGTGGGACACGACCTATCAACAGGCTATCGAACAACTGAAGGAGGTATTGACCAATGCTCCTATCCTGAGTTACCCACAACCGGAAGGACACCGATGCTAGCAATGTGGGCATCGGTAGCGTGCTCTCCCAACTGCAAGGTGGGCAGGAAAGTGTGATAGCTTACTTCAGCAAGGTTCTTTCTAAACCGGAGAGGAACTACTGCGTGACTAGAAGGGAATTGCTTGCTGTAGTGAAGTCGGTGGAGCATTTCCACAAGTACCTCTACGGAGGAAGTTCGTTCTACGGACGGATCATGCAGCACTTACGTGGCTTCTGAGTTTCAAGAACCCGGAGGGACAGGTAGCCAGATGGATCGAAAGGCTCGAGGAGTACGACTTCGACTCTGATCACAGGGCTGGTCTTAAACACCGAAATGCTGATGCTCTGTCTAGGAGGCCGTGCGCGCAAGACTGCACACACTGCAGTCGGATAGAAGACAAAATTACAGCGGTAAGAAGAAGTACTGTGACTGACGACCACTGGCAGGATGAGGAAATCCGTAAGGACCAAGAAAACGATCCGGACATAAAACACCTACTGCGTTGGAAGAAGTCTGAGGAACGGCTGACCTGGGATGAGGTAGCTCCCTTCTCGCGCTCTGTAAAAGCCTACTGGGCTCAGTGGAATTCCGTGATTTTGGAAAACGGGGTGCTAAAGAGGGTACTGGAGAATGAGAATGGGACTCAGGAGAGGCTACAGCTTATTGTTCCACGAGAGTATCCGAGATAGTGCAGTTGCGGCATGATGGAACGTCCGGAGGGCACCTTGGAGTTCGGAAAACCATAGAGAAAATCCGAGAGCGGTTTTACTGGTTCAATTGCTCCGACGATGTTCGTGAATGGTGTAGAAAGTGCGTGGTGTTTGCCACTGCGAACGGGCCACAGAAGAAGAGAAGAGGAGCGATGAGACAGTACAACGTTGGTGCGCCGTTCAAACTGATCGCCATCGATGTAGCGGGCCCCTTCCCTACGACTGACAGTGGAAATAAATACATCTTGGTAGCAATAGATTACTTCAGCAAGTGGGTAGAGGCACATGCATTGCCCAATCAAGAGGCGGTGGTAGTTGCCGAGATGCTAGTAAGGGAGCTGGTGAGCCGATTTGGTGTACCTTTGGAATTGCATTCCGACCAGGGGCGAAATTTCGAGTCGTCGGTGTTTCAGGAAATGTGCCAGATTCTCGGGATCCGGAAAACGAGAACAACTGCCCTGCATCCACAGTCCGACGGCATGGTGGAGTGCATGAACAGAGCAGTGGAGAAGTACCTGTCCAAGATTGTATCGACCACCAGTGGGACTGGGACAGGTTTCTCCACTTGTTTCTACTGGCATACCGCTCTTCTATCCATGAGACCACAGGCCAAACACCAGCTAATGTGCTGTTTGGCCGAGAGCTGCGGTTGCCGTGTGACCTGACGTTTGGCTGCAAACCTAAGGATGACGTTGTTGGCGAAGACTAAATCTCCGACCTTCGTCGAAGGATGGATGACATTCACGACCGAGTTCGCGCAAACATCCAAAATGCCAGCGACCGGATGAAGGAGCGTTACGACCTAAGAGCCGAATCAGGAGGATACCAAGCAGGAGATCTAGTCTGGCTTTTCTACCCAAAAAGGCGGCGAGGGCTCTCTCCGAAGCTACACCGCTCCTGAGGTACTGAAGAGGATCAACGACGTCGTCTATCGTATCAGGAGGAGACCGAATGGCAAACCCCGAGTGGTCCATTTCAATCGGCTGGCACCGTTCCTGGGCGACAACCATGACGAGGGGCACGTACAACACGCCCGTATCTGTCGATTGCCAGAAGCAGAACGATCCTTCGTAGAGTTCATGGCTCAATGTGGTATTGGCCGAAAAGTTCGTTATGGCGTCACTACCGAGATTCGACAGGATTTATTCCAAACCGCCAGTGAGTATGCCTTGGCTCACTGTGTGGCTAAGGACCTGAGGATGAGCCAGGGAATCGCCCAGGTGTTCCGGCGGAAATATGGCGGGATTGAGGAGCTACAGCGCCAAGAGCCTCGTGTCGGGGACGTGTTGTCCTTAACCAGGAACGAGCGATCGCTGTTTTATCTGGTGACGAAAGAACTTTCCCATCTGAAACCCTCCTATCGTGCCATCTGGGATAGTCTACTTGCTATGCGGGAGCATCTACTGCAGCGAAGCATATACAAATTAGGTGTACCCAAGTTGGGCTGTGGACTTGATGGGTTGAACTGGAGGATTGTAAGAAGCATGCTAGAGGAAGTCTTTCGACGCACAGGGATTGAGAATCTGGTGTGCTGCTGGCCCCGAATAGACGTGGTGTCTCGGAAAACGGTGGACTGTTACTTCTTCGTCAACTCACGAAGGACCGAGCTGTTCCTACCGTCACCCTGTTGGAAGTGTCTGCTCCGAGACGGAACAGTGTTAAGGAGGGGGCAGTGTAACGATTCGTGCAGTTGCCGTCGGCCGCCACCCCCTTCTCCTCATGTCAAGTGGGCGGGGTGTATGGAGAGCGCTGGGCAGCCAATCAGGCCAGGGCTAATTAGGGTAACCCCTCCCAAGGCCACCACAAATGCAATAGCGCTACGAATCAGGCAAACTATTGGCGCAAGGCTACTGACTGTTCTGTTTCTGGAAACTACTAGATGCAACGGGAAGATCGGGAGCAGCCAACAAGAAAGGACTGTGCACGGTGCTAGGAGAGAATCCACGAGAACAGACTCGATACTACTGGAAGTGATTAACACCGAGAACTTTCTGGGCCGGGGACTGACTGCATATATACCGGCAAACTGCGGCGGGTAAGGCAGTCCTGTATGAGTCCGCGCTGACGGAGTGTGCCGTGCCGAGCGACCAGTGGAAATAAATGTGGACAGTGCAGTGAAAATAACTAACGTAGACAGTGACTGCAAGAGATACTGACTTGTAGAGATCAGTGTACATAAATAGTGACTAATAGCTGTATAAAGTGAGATTCTGTGTGTGTATGCAAGTGAGTAGGCATAATTTGTTTTAGTGATAATTTGTGAAATAATATTAGTGTAAATAAAGATTTAGTGCATTATAGCCTGACCAGTATTTTTACGAACCCCTAAAAACGATACAATATGTAAAACAGATTGCCTTGGATGTAAGGTATGGTAGCTATGCAGAGATAACTATATTAGCTCAGGACAGGGAGACGTGGAAAGCAGCATCAAATCAGTCAAAAGACTGTAGACTCAGGTTGTTTCGATGGTTCTTAAGTTTAGGGTCTGCGACAACGCGGTCATCTAGCCCCGAGTACTTTGTGTGTGTGTAGAATCTGTCTGATAACCGGTGTTAATTGTGATGACTGTATTAGTGTGTGTTATCTGTTTTTTTTATTTAAGTACTGCAACTTAGAATTTTTCAAATAGTTCCTACTTTTGCCGCCGAGTGCCACTGTCAATGACTACTAGGCCAAGTTCAGAACTTAGCTTCTAGACGCCACCGCAGTCGGCTCTTGGCAACGAACGTAGAAACCTAAGAGCGTTGTTTACATTCCTAACCTATCCAATTTAGCTTCACACAGTGGATGGTTCTTTAACATGCCATAAATCTATGACATGCGACCGCCGGCTTTACTTCCTCTCCGAAGGAAGGCATACTGAGGGATTTTTAACGCTCTTAAAATCCGACGTCTTCGGCTGGGTTTGAACCCGCTATCTTGGGCATAGAAGCTCAGCATGCTACCGACTACGCCACCGAAGCCGCCCACTGTAGACTCAAACACACAATTAGAATAAACTCATATATTCATTGTTCAATATCTTTTCTCGGAATAGGCGATTTATTTACTTAGCAAATCAAGTTATCTGTAAAGAATTTGATAAAATCAAACATGTAGCAGAGGCTACTTGGTGGCGGATGGGCACTATTGTAGTGGTAATGCCAACATTCTAAGCGTAACTTGCGTAAAAAGAAGTTATTAGTGCATCAGTTAGGGTCTTTGACATGTTGGTCATTAGCCCCGCGTACTTTTGTGTATGAATTTCTTCCTGATAGCCGGTGTTATTCTGGAGGTTGTAGTAGTGTGAGGACTTAACTTTAAAATTTAGGTTTAGGATTTTATGAGTTGCTTTGGAAATTGAAACAAGGTACTGAACCCGATTTTGAATTATTATCGGTGATTTTTGGCATATTTTCGACTCCCGTGCTAAGTAAATTAAATTGAAAGTTGGACACAGGATTTGTGCTCAGAACTGGTTTCTATTGTGAGACAGGGGATTGTCACGTGATTATGATGCATTCTGGTGAGCGCTAGCAAGGTCAAAGTCGCCTAGATACAGGACATTGCCGCGAATTTCAACGCTGAATTGAAATAAATTATTTGATTGGACATTGTCAACTGACCAATAAGAAGGGCTTTACTACAATGAAAGCTCACCAAGGCCTAATTAATATCATTACTCCCCGGCAGCACGCCGGCCTCTCACCGCTGGGTCCGTGGTTCAAATCCCGGTCACTCCATGTGAGATCTGTGCTGGACAAAACGGAGGCAGACAGGTTTTTCTCCGGGTACTCCGGTTTTCCCTGTCAAAATGTCATTCCAGCAACACTCTCCACTAACATTTCACTTCATCTGTCATTCATTTAATCATTGCCCCAGAGGAGTGCGTCAGGCCTCGGCAGCCGGCACAGTTCATATCCTCGCCGCTAGATAGGGGCTTCATTTATTCCATTCCTGACCCGGTCGGAGACTGGAAGCAGGCTGTGGATTTTCACTCCCAGGACTCATAATTGACATTTTATAATATGGAAAGATACAAAATTGAAAGGAATAAATTTATCTACACTTTTGGAATAAGAAGAAATACGTAGTACGTTGTATTATTGCTACACACATGTGACCGCGTTTTGTTCCCGCGGATTAGCAAAATGGCGGTAAGAGGAATTTTGGTGGGAGTTGCAGTCCAATAATAGGCTCGATGTGAGCAGACGTATCGCTAGAGGCTCTACCTAGCGTGATTCGTATTGTTTGAGAGCGGTAAAGCCTGACCGCAACGGCAGCGTCTGTGCGGGTCAAATATTTGTAAAGGTGGACTCAGGTATCCAGCCGAGTGAACATCGCATTATTGTGTTGGTTCGCGTTCGTGTTACGGGAAGAAGATTATCAATTGCGTGCGTCTTTTCGAAAGCAAGAACTTAATATACTTACAAACTATAATCAGCATATTCGACGGAAATTTTAAGGCAATTTATGATACAAATTTTATGCCAGTGCAAAGCCAGTATTCGAGTCCAGACGTGTTCTATGAAACATTGCGCTCTGATGAGATGTAACTACAAAGATATAAGCAGCGAATAAGCAGTTACAGCAACGAATTTATACTTGTGAAATTACGAAACTACGTGAGTACACGAACATTGAGACGACATTTATATATAGTGAATTCTTCATTCTATTGATTTACACTAAGATTGCTGATACAAATTTGGAAGAGTTATAATATTATGGAAGTAGTGGATATGGAGTAGAACTATCATGCGCCAGTAACACATTTAGCTGAGATGGAGCAACTACAACTTCGACTACGAGCAACTACATGAATATTTCGATCTATAACAATTACCATCTACAAAAAATTTAATTATCTGGAATTATGAAAGTCGCCTATCTATATTGCTCAATAATGATTGCCCATTTCAAAAGAAGACGTCGTAAAGAAATCTCTAGATGCAAGAAGAAGACTCGGGTAATCCCAGACTAATGCTTGAAGCTTGGTAACCGATGACCGGGGGAGAGTCGTTCTTATCCCTAGGAAGCAGGAGAACCAGGGGAGCAGCAGTTCGTGACCCGAGGAAGCAGTAAGCACAGAAGGAAGGAGTGGGGTTCGAGACTCTTCACTATGGAGACTCTGGATCATCGTGGTGTGCCTTATACCTGGATCAACACAGCGCTCCCCGAGCGCTAGCGCTCCGGCCGCGCTCTAAGTCAATGCTCCGAGCGCTTTGTTGGAAGGTAGTTTCAGAAGTGGTGGGAGGAGCTTGGCTGGCTGTGCGCGCTGAAGTGGGCAGCCGATCCATCAGTCGCTAGTCTAGTCCAATGCGCTTTGTTGACAGCGTGTAAGTAAATCAGTTTCGCAGTGGTCATGACTGAAGAGCATAAAAAAAGGAGTGGTGAAGCAGTAGTCTTTAAAAGACAATGGGAAATTTCAATTTTCTGTACAGCTTATAAAGGGCATGCCAAATGTTTAGTGTGCAACAGAGATGTAATGTGTTAAAAAGAACACAATTTGTTGTTGAATTTTCCTATGTTCACATTTCAGTTTGGAATAAATCAAAATATTCTTTATGTCTGACCCTCACTATTATGTGTCAGAAAACTGTATCATAATGATGGTCATTATAATACTGTTTTTCATTACGATACAGTTTCTCCAGCCAATCAGAGCTCGTTCATTGACCAATTAGGTAACGATACCTTCGCGCATGCGCTCAAAATCCAACATGACGGACATAAACACAACATCGAACTATAATAAATTACCGACATGGAATACGCACCGTCCATATGTTCGCGTAAATAAACTGGCGAATATGAGACAAGAAATAGCACTGTACCTTACTATCACCAACCCTAATTTCTACACAGCGCATTGCCTTCAAACGACTCCGGTGACAATATTACTGAGGGACGGCAGATGTAAACATATGGCCTGCATAATATGGCATTGCAAGCACACAGAGCGCATACGTCGGTCGTTCAGAGATCTTGAAAGACAGATATATCATACCCAGCGCTCGCTCTCCGATCACAAAATTCAAGTGGCTGACTCTCAACAGATATTTATGAATATTTATGTTAAAACATATAATAAAGTTATAATTTCAGTTATTAAACCGGAAGCAATATATGCTTGTGAAACACTTTTCAAGTTAAACACTCGATCAGTTACTGACACATTACAGAAGATTGATAGAAGAATTCTCAGAACTATAATTAATAAAAAAAAAAACATCAGGTGGATGGTCAATGGCGTCTATTACCAAATGAAGTGGTTTATAAAGAAACTGAGTCTATAGTCGATACTATGCGAAAAAGGCGAATTGTTTTTTTTGTCATCTCTCACGCCTGCCGGATACCAGACAATTAAAAGTATTATTTAATTATTTTTTCAAAAGTAAAACAAAGAACTCTTGGTTTATGGAAATTCAAAATGATCTGGATGAACTCGGCTTGACAATGTCCCAAATTGCTAACAAAGATGAGAAGAATATCTTGAAAAACAAGAACATCCGACTTCCCTTAAAAACCTTTACCCGCAAAACTTACACCATAAGCGATGCAGAGAGAGCGGCAAGGTCGACTAGAATGAAAATGTTTTGGGAAAAGAAGAAAAATAAGAAGCTGAATCATTAATATTGTTTTTTGAGATATGTATATACTTGTTTTGGTTAAGTGCTCCAATGAGGGCGTAACATATGTAAATAAATAAATAAATAAATAAATAAATAAAGTTATAATTATCGTCGAACATAAATAGTCGTATGCAACTCGCCTATAATGGTAATTAAGACACTCGTGTCTTAATTATAGCCATTATAGGCTCGTTGCATAATGTACTATTACTTAACACTTGTGTTCGTTTCCTGCACATTCCATACATCGGAGTACCATTCGATTTGTATATGCGGTATATTTGTTATGGCAAAACAGCCCTATTAATATGTCAACAATCCCACAAGAGCCGTCGGGCACACGACTGTACGTACGTATCTATATAGTCAGCGTGGTCCGAACATCGACCGCCTCTTCACTGCCTCGGTGTAGTGGTGGTAGGGTAAGGAGCGCTAGTTTCACTGCCCAGTTCTCCCCGAGCGCTTCCGGGCTCTCGGAGCGCAATGACTGGATGGCCCTGCTTTATACCAATTGAACTTCTAGAATCGACTCAAGGCAGAACGGCGAGATTCATTTACAGTAGTTAGAGTAGTTTGATAACCTTTTGAGCATCATTTCTCCATGTATTTTTGAAAGTAATTGAACTTGGATATTTTTCATCGACGTTCATATTTCTATTTTTGAGTAAGAGGATTTCCAGTCTCCATTTTGACTTCGATTTCAACTGTACAATTTTGGAAATGGAATTTAATTTAATGGAATTTCGCTTCCATTATTCAAGAAATTTTCTTAAATATTTTTCTTCGTTTCGGAATTAATTTTCTGGATTGTTGAATTAAGATTGTTTCGTCGATGCATTTTAAATTCATTTTGTAATAATGAATTTGGGCATCTTATCTGTGAGAAGATTTTAGCTAGGAAGAAGATGACATCGATATTTAAGGACTTGAGGATTATTATATTATTTCGTAAACATGATTTTGACGATCTAGCAAGAACATTTTCGTTATACTTGTGATACGTCATTATATTACATTGAAGAAATTGATATGGAATAGTATTCATAATTAGAGCAGACTATTTTAATAGATTTATCGAAAGCTTTGTTCTTTCATTAAAACATTTTTATAATTTATTTATCGTATGGCTTTTAGTGCCGGGAGTGTCCGAGGACATGTTCGGCTCGCCTGAGTCTGTAGCTGCTTCCAGCGGACACCCTTAGGGAGAGCTACACAATCTGTTCAATTTCAAGTAGTTCCAACTTTCGCTACCGAATAACAATGATACCTAGTGGTGAACGTTGGAACTTTGATAGAGCGTTCCGACGAAATCTAACCTAACAATTTAGTTTCTCACAAGATTAGTCTGTGGAAGGTTCTTTTACATGTCATAAATCTATGACATGGGACCGACGGCTTTACTTCCCCTCCGAAGGAAGGCATACTGAAGGATTTTAACGCTCTTAAAAAATATGACGACTTTCGCCGGGTTTGAAACCGCTATCTTGGGTACAGCAGTTTAGCATGCTACCAACTACGCCACCGAAGCCGCTAAACATTTTAATGTCAGAAATAGATTTTCTTGGAAGATAGAATTGAGATTTAGGGAACATCTAAATCCAGTAACAATTCATATTTATCGGACAATAAGTAGCTTTGTTGTTATTTGAAACATTACGTACTGTTGATGACTTAATTTTGCAATTTCGCAATTTCTGGGGACGGATGAGTATGGAGTGTCAAACTATTGCATTTGTATTAAATATTGATGACAATTGTTAACAACATAGTCGCTCGGAAGTCATTCACATAAACTTCAAATATCGGTATTGATAGAAACATTGTATAAAAAACAATTATATTATGGTAAAAGGGAATAATGCAAGTAGCCTATTTTATGAGAGTTTTGTGGAAACGGAAGGGAAGTAGCTACGTGAATTTATTATTGTTGAATATACGAGGGGTTGTTATGCCGTATGAAGTATTTTTGAGAAGAGGTTCTGCGAGTATATTTTTGTAATACGAGGTTGGTTCCGTATTGTGGAGTATTGCGTTATTATACTGTGAAAGATTACGTTCGTGCTTGTTGAAGCATTGTTATTTTGTGAAGTTGTTTTATGGTAACTCAAATGTACCAGTATTTATGAATGATATTTTGAGGGGTTGACTGAGTATGGTGCTGGCGGAAAAATAAAGCGAGGTGATTACTAACATTTGTTCATTACTTACTTACACTTAATTCCTGTCGCTCCTTCCGGAGCATAGGGCCTTGGCGAAATTTCTCCACGCAGTACGGTTTCTGGCCATTCTCTTCACTTGACTCCAGTTCTTGTCCACCTCTGCAATTTCATTTTCGATCGTCCTCTTCCAGGTCTTCTTAGGTCGACCTCGCTTCCTGGCGCCTTGAGGATTCCATACTAGCGCCGCCCTCTCAACAGCTCCGTCCGGCTTCCTTAGTGTGTGACCAATCCAGCGCCATTTCCTCTCCTTGATCTGGATGCTAATCGGTTGTTGATTGGTGATGGTCCAAAGATCTTCATTTGAGATTATGTCCTGCCACCTCACATTCATGATGCGACGCAGACATTTGTTAATGAACACCTGTAGCTCGTTGTTGATCGGTTTTGTGACTTTCCTTGTTTCACAGCCGTAGAGAAGAATCGGCTTTACGTTGCTATTGAAAAGGCGGAGCTTGGTCTTCCTGGAAATGTTTCTATTTCTCCAGATGGGGTAGAGTTGGACAAACGCACCATTTGCCTTCCTGATACGCCTTCGAACATCTTCCTCTGCTCCCCCATCATTTGTGACTATACTTCCAAGGTGGAGGAAGGACTCAACTCGCTCAATTTCCTTTCCGTTGACTGTCAAGCTAGTCGTGACGTCAGAATTTATCCTCATCTCTTTGGTTTTGTTGGTGTTAATCATCGTTGCTGCACGTTCTGCTTCTCTCTGCAACCTCCCCAGCTTATCTTCTATGTCTCGATACCGTTGTGCCAGAAGACAAATGTCGTCTACGAAATCCAGATCTTCAAGCCTGTCATTAATACCCCATCGAATACCCCTCTTCCGTCCTCCCATTACCTTCTTCATCACACTATCCAGCACTAACAGGAACAGATTGGGGGATAGGACACACCCCTGTCCCACTCCGGAACTGACATTTCTCTTTTCTGTTAATTTGCCTTCGTAAAGAACCTGGCGCTCATACCCTTCGTAAAAGCTCTTCCACGATTCTGATCTTTGTTGGAATTTTATATTCCTCGAGGGTCTTCCACATGATTCTTTGATTTACTGAGTCGAAGGCTTTCTCGAAGTCAACAAATGTAAGGTAAAGGGTATTCCGCCACTCCATACTCTGCTCCAGGATGATTCGGAGGGTGTTGATGAGATCCACACAGCTGCGATGTTGTCGAAATCCAGCCTGTTCCTTCCGAAGCCTTTTTTCTACGCAGTCTTTTATACGATTCAGGATGACTCTCGCCAGCACTTTGCTTGGAATGGACAGCAAGGTGATACCCCTCCAGTTGTTACAGTTTGTGGTGTCCCCTTTCTTCGGTAACTTGACTATCAACCCCTTCTTCCAGTCGGTTGGTATTTTCTCCTCCTTCCAGATCTTCTCCAACAGCGGGTGCAGCAGATTGATCGTAATATCCAAGTCTGCTTTCAGTACTTCCGATGGGATATTATCCATACCTGGTGCCTTCCCGCACTTCATCTGCTTCAACGCTGTCCGTATTTAGCCCCGGGTTGGGGAGTCAAGTCTGATGCTTGGGTCACTTTTTGCTTCCTCTTCATCTTCTCCTCGCTGCTTACTTTCTGGTCCTCTATCTCTATTAAGAACCTCCGCAAAGTGTTTTCTCCATCTACTCAGCTGCTGTTCACACGTCGTGAGGATCTCGCCCGTCTTGCTCTTCACATGCCTAGTTTTATTAAAACCTTTCTTCGAAAGCATCTTTGTGATGCCATAGAGCGTCTTAACGTCCCCCATTCTTGTCGCTTCTTCTGCTTTCTCCACCTGCTCATCAATCCACCTCCTATGATCCTTCCGCACACTGCTCTTTACCTCCCTGTTTGCTGTTGAATACTTTGCTTGTGTGTGAGCCTTCTGCTGCCTAGTCTTGCAGGTGTTGAGCTTGGCCTTAATATCCTTCCTATAATTTATCTTGTCCCAGGTCTGATCGGGTATCCATTCTTGCCGCAGGTAGTTCTTGTACCCGAGCTGCATCTCACTGGTTTCCACGAAGATATTCTTTACCTCGCTCCACACAGTCTCCAGATCCTTCTCTGTCTCGGAATCCAACACCTGGAATTTATTTCTGAGCTCCAGTTTAAATTGGTCCAATCTCAGCTGGTTCTTTAGCTTGCCCACATCAAACTTGTTGTGCCGAGTGTTAACCTTTCGGCGGACTGCCACGATCTTCTTGCAGAAGTTGGCAACCACAATATGATGGTCACTACCAACGTCCGCTCCTCTCTTGTTCCTAACATCTTCCAAGGTTCTTCTGAACCTCCTGCTCACAGCGATGTGATCAATTTGATTTTCTGTGACTTTATCAGGAGACACCCAGGTGACCTTGTGGCACCGCCTATGAGGAAACACCGTGCCACCAATCACCAAATCCTGACTGGCGCAGTATTCCGTAAATTTCACCCCATTGTCATTCATCTCACCAAGGCCATGTTTACGCATGATCTGCTCCAACCCCTCATTGTTTGAGCCCACCTTCGCGTTAAAGTCTCCCATAACAATGAGAATGTCCTTCTTACTTGTTTGTCTTGTGACAACTCGCAGCATTTGGTAGAATTCTTCCTTCATCTCTGGCTCCGATTGTTCTGTAGGCGCATAGCATTGGATGATGATCACATTCCTGATCTTTGTCTTGAACCTAGCAATCATGAGCCTACTAGAAATTGGCTTCCACTCCATAAGGCTTCTCTTTGCATTTCTGTTGAGCAGCAACCCCACTCCATCCCTGTGTTCTTCATCGTTGCCCCCAGAATAGAGAAATGTAATTCCATCTGTTGTCTGTATTTCACCAAATCCTGGCCACCTCACCTCACTCAATCCTAGGATATCCAGCCCATAGTTCTTCATCTCCCGTGTCACTTGTTTCAGTCTGGTTTTCTCCATCAAGGTCCTCACATTCCAGAAACCGATTTTCGTAGTCCTCTTCATGCCAAAAGTCGTCATCAGGTTATCCGTCTGGTTTTGTAATTTCGCTTCCGTTTCCGTAATCAGTTTATTTAAGAGGAGCGAGTGATTAACCCACTGCCTCCGAGTGCCTTGGAGGGGCTGCCACCTTAAGCCTGAGGCACCAGACTGATTTTCTGTCAGGGTTTCTTCCCTTAGCCTTTGAGGAACCAACTGCAAACTACAAGGCAGCATTTGTTCATTAATCCTTATTAAATAATTATCACGGAGTTGTCTTTAATAATCATATGCACTGAACTTAACTGATAGGCCATATAAGCTGGGAATTGACAAAGTCGATGGTAGAGTTACATAAACAATAAATTAATATTAACAATATTAATAATAGCAGAAGAGTGAGGAAGAGGGTTAAACACTTAATCTTGAGTGGATCATGCGATATAAATATTCTGCATATTTAACTGTCTTTAAATTTATTTTCATGACGTGTAAATATTTTAATAATAATAATAGTAAATTATTATCAGGGTTGTAAATATGGATATAACATTTTAACGTTGTGTATTTATGTGTGTATAAGATTTTTGGATGTGGAACAGTGAAAGCGTATTGAGATTTGTCATGTGTTGACAGTATTTAAAATTAAGTTACGTAATAGATGTGCAATAGAGAAGATTGAACTTCTGTAAAGTTTAGTTAATGCAAGACTGAGATTATTATACGCAACAGAGAAGGAAGAATATTATTTGAATTTTGTAATGAGGAGACGGAAGGTTTTGTCCTGAGTTTTATGATCTGTGAATAGCACAGCTGATTACAATAACAATGGCGGCCATGAATGGACCAGCTGATTATGACAGAGACGGGGGAGTTTAGAGCTGTCATGTTTGTAAACAATGGAGTTCAACGTTGTATAGAGTTACAATTTGCATTTTTAAATATTAGAATTTGCGTGTGGATGTTTATTAACTTAATTTCTTTCAATTTATATTTTATTCTTGATGAACTCAAAAACAGCTGTTCAGTTGTTTGCGTCCATTGAAATGTAAAGGAATGTCATGTGAGATTTCAATTCATTTTGTTTGAAGACAGGCGAGCCTTTGTTTATTGTTTATTGGTGAAGATTTGTTTTATTTATATTGTCTTTTATTAATAAATTTCCGTTCATTTCTTTTTTATAAATCGAGTTGCGTGACTTATTTTAATTATAAGCAGGAGGATTGTGTTATGGAAATGGATCAGGTATATGGCACCCTTAACCCTTTCCGGCCCGAGAATTGGTAAGTTTCTCACTCTCCGGACGTAGTTAGTATCCTCACCGGAGTAGTTCGTACATAACACAATCAAGATAAGTTACTGTTGTAGGGTCATGGAGTACTTGTCGGTAGGATTTTCAGGTTTTTCTAGTCGGGGACCTTCAAGATTCTACGATCCAGTTTGTCATCGGATTCCGACAAGTGCAGCTTCATTTGCTTGGAGAGTATATGGATGAAACCGGATATGAACGCCGTAATTCGAACGTCAGATCTCCCAAGTCGACGCGATGATTACGCGTGATTACATGAAAGGGGGGTCGTAAAAATTGACTATAAAGTGATCACATAACATGTGGACGGTCCCCCATACCAATTTATCTTCTTTCTTCTTCCTTACCTGGCATTACAGCCCAGTGTGAGCATTGGCCTCCCCAACTACAGATTTCCATCGATCTCGATCTCGGACAGCTGTTCTCCAGGGTCGTACATTCATTGTTTGCAAGTACGCCTCCACTTCATCTTTCCATCGATTCCTGGTCTACCAGGGCGTCGTCTTCCTTCCATTCTGGCTTTATATATAATCTTTGGTGTTCTTTTGTCTTCCATCCTTTCAATGTGGCCCAGCCATCGTAGCCTTTGTAATGTTATAAATCGAACAATGTCTTCACTTTTGAGGATTTCATCTATTTCTCTATTAGTTCGTATCCTCCATTCTACTCTATCCAATACAGCACCATAAATTCTCCGTATTATTTTCCTCTCCAACACCCTAAGTTTAATGCAATCCAGAACCGACATATTCCATGTTTCTGAGCCATAAGTTAACACTTGTCTGATCAAAGTCTTGTAAATTTTGAGTTTTGTTGTATGTGACAAGAATTGCGACTTAATGAGTATCTGATTGGCAAAACAGGCTCTCTTTCCATTAATAATCCTCCTATTTATTTATTTATTTATTTATTTATTCACTCACTTTGTTTTTGTTATTAACTAGAACACCCAAATACTCAAAATTGACAACATTTTCAAAATAATGTGCAGGAGTCTATTATTAAATTATCACAGTTTCTTCTTCTTTCTTTTGGGCGCGTTCACATTTAGACCCATTTTTTTCCCCTTCCTTCTTAATCTCTTCTAACATCCCCTTATACTATATTATTTGCTAATTCCAATGTCTCCAATACTTTATTTAAAGCCAAGATAAATAGCGAAGCGGACATGGCATCACCCTGTCGTACACCTCTTTCCAAGGAAATTTCAGTACGAAGTTCACCCTCCACCAGTAGATGAGAAGTGGCAGTTCTGTCCCTCCCCACCACCACTCCCGCAGCGCTCACGTGATTGGTGGACGGCTGCCACGCGCTACAACACTCTTAAAAGGCGGGCTTTTCAAATGATTATTTTTTGGTTATTGACTCTTAACCTAACAATATGGTAGCTGTAGTTTAACCTAACCTAACCTTACTCTCGAGCCATGTTAAAAATACTACCCACACGGTGAATGATCATAACTTATATGATGAAGCAATAATGCTAGAGACTTGTACGGGGTATCCTAGGAATCGGGGTGATGTCCCCTTTCCTAAAGAGAACTTGTTATATTTTTTAAAATTTCTTTGAAAATTAGGCTATATTAATATCGAAACAAAAAATCCCATAATTCATTTATAGGCTTAAACGAAAGGTCTTTATGTCCTTTATCTTTAGAACAAAACTTTATATTTTTACATTTTTTTAAAGTTCAATTTTGAAAATTGGGCATATTTTCCAAACTAGGAATTTTACCAAGTTGTGTGTTTGACTTAAATTAAAGGTCTTTACGCCATCTAGCCCCTAAAACAAGTCCCATGTCTCTAGGACAAAAACTAGTGGTAGTGAGGTAAGGCAGATTCTACCTATTGTCGCATGTGTGCTTGAATACTGCTGGCTATGTAGCAAACGGCTATGTTGGGAAGCAATGATCTGAGAGGGACATACGAGGACTCGTTTTAAAGGTATTTGTTCTGATCTATCTTATGGTGCACGTATATTTTTAACATGTTGAATTTTTGAAAACGTTGGAAACGGATTTTTTGCCTAAAACATGTTTTCTAGATTTTAATGATAATTTTGGAAGGAATGATGGTAGAACGATGTGTTAAGTATGCTTTTTTCAGCGCGTTGCTGTCTTTAACATGGTGTATTGTACCCGATACCTATTTTAGGCTATCGGCTACGCCAGCTGACATTAAGCTATAGTTGAGGTTTTGGAAAGCAAGCAGATAAGATAGCGCATCGATCGCGTCAAGAAGAAAGCCAAGATGACGTAGGAGGTCAAGAATCAAGGAGGCATTGAAATCTGTGAGAAGATAGAATTATTAATAAAGATGTGAAGCTTTATTAAAATATATATGGGATTATAATAAGTTAAAACAACTTAGAAGAGTATATATAACATGCATTATATGTGGAAATAATTTTATGGAAATAAGTTATTGTATAACAGAACAGCCGAGAGGATTCGGGTTCGAGACTATCTTCGTGACGTGGAAGCACCGTGGTGGGGAGAATTAGCCACGTGCCGCACGGAGCTCATAAGCTGAGACACAGCGCTAAGCAGTTCAGTTGAGCTCAATGAGAGGAGCAGTACAGAGCAGCCCTATAGCACAGCGAGACGGGCATTGAAGGTCACGCAACACACGTAAACCGTCACGGCAGGAGTAGGCGACATTTCTCGTATCACCGAGCAACAGAGGCCGAGCGGGTCGTTGATACAGGCGACCTAGCCGAGAAGACAATTGTAGATAGCCGGGGTATTTCAAAACCACACTGATCGCATATGAAGACTTTATTTCAAGCTTCATTTCGACGCTGTTCGAACACAGGCTTTCACAAATAACCTTATAACCATGCTGTTATATAATACATTCAAAGCGACTTTTTACTGTTTCAAGTAAACTGAATGTTTGGCATAGGCTCTGATGAACATTACAGCGTGCATTTATAAGAATTTTATCTTATACAATTTTCATGGATTACATATTACAGACAGATACAGGGTGTATCGTAATCTTGAACACTATCTAGTAAAATTTTTATTTTACTCAAGTCGAACTTTGCAGTAAGTTGAGAGTGGACTTACAATTCTCAAACTGAACATTTATCGGAACAGTGGCGCATATTAGAAGAAGAGTAGGGGGTCCGCTGTTTCCATGAACTTTTCGAGAAGGAGTTGGACGATATCCGCTATGGGTAATCCGAGGTTCAACATGATCGAGTAAACGTGAATAGAGACAAGATGGCACCACAGAGCGATGGATTCGGTTCCTGACGAGAGGAGTCCAACAGCTGATTCGCTAGGGATTTCGAAGGAAATCGTCATTTCATGGATGAAATGATATTCACGCCGATCTTACGAGAAATCTTTAGGTAGGGAAAATCGACGATCTTGGAAATTATATTACAACTGATAATGAAAGGTATTGTAAGAGTTCTATCTACCTGATACGATTATTTTCATGAATACTGGGCACACATGTATATTTTTCTAATAGGAGTGATTTGATTATTAAGACATGGTTTGAATTTATATACTTCGAATTTGCTAGAATATGGAGTGACCATATGATATGGCAGGCATCATTAATCGAAATTCTCACCGTTGTTTGGCTTTATTAAGAAGATGTTAGGTCTTATAGACATTTTTCCAGCTAGGATATTTTTCATGGATAGTTTTTTTTTTGAGTAGCGAGTATTTCGAACTCGTGATCTGCAATTGATTATCAGAAACTACTTCGTCAGTTCATTGCATACTAGCGAGTGTGTATTATTCATCAGTAGGGATTTTTTTTCCATTGGATTGTTTGGAGATATTAAGAAGTTATTCACTTTAGTGAATGAACGTCGCTTTTATATGACAACTAGAAACTTGTTGATTCCTTTCTGGTACATTCACTCATATAGCCTACGAGGTGGGGTCCTTCGTATTTATACGATTGTATGGTGGCTACTCACCTTACCCACCGTTCAGGGAACTATCATCCAAGTCGACGGGGCGAGGTCCTTCTTATTTATACGATTGCACGGTGGTTACACATCTTACTCGCCATTGAGGGACTCATTTTATCATCCGAATGTACACGAGATGTAAGTGAATTAAACAAGGAACTACTAGTCACATATCAGTCGAGATTTTGTTAAATAAAGTAACGATAAATGTCAACAGGATTGCATTTAGTAATTCTTGTTTGCCAATCCAATATGTTGTTGCTATACTCTTTTGAGAGTAATTTCAATTTAACAGCTGTTACAGCTGATGCTTTGATGATTTTTATAATTGTGTTTGATACCTTTGAGAAGGATTTAAAGTAATTTAATCTTGTAAGATTAATCATTAATGGTCATAATTATTTTAAGGCAGATCAGTATTGCAGATTTTGATGTGAGAGATTATAGCACATTGGTGTTTTTCTACGATGTGAATTATGAAACTTGTGAAAGAGAATTTATGCTATTTGAAAGCAGATCATAAATTACTGAAGTAATGTTTTTCCAATTGTTTAAGAAGTTGTCTAGATATGATCAGAGTAATTACAGTCATTGGAGATTATGTGCGTTAATAATTTGAAGCCATTTATATATTTTTGTAGATCATGCAACGTGGTTAAATGAAGTTTGTGATAGGCATTTTGTGGAATTTGCCATTTGATAGTTGCAACGTTGATAATGCATTTTGAAGCGGACATGAGGTCGTCGTACCCAGTCTAGCGTATTTGTTGAGATTCATGCTGTATGTGCTGAATATTTATGGAGTTTTGTAGCAATTCTTATATTCAAATGTGATATTTGGAATATTGAAGAAATATAATGTCGTTGTGGATAGTTAGATCCAACGTGATGTCGTGGAGACAATAATATTTTTGGCATGATAATTAAATACGAGATATAACTTGGAAGTAATAAAACTGTAAGACAACGTTCTATAAACCTTATTAAACAATTTGTTAGGAAATTAAACAAGTAAATGAAGTTGATAATACAAGATTTTCTGTAAATAATAATTAATGAAATAATAATCTGAGATTTAAGCATATTAACGATCTGACCTAATGAAATAAAAATCAGAATGACTAGATGAAATAATAATCTAAATAACCAGATGATTGAAATTTAAATAAGTTGATAAATTAAATTTTGAAATAAATCGATGAATTAAATAAGTGGATGAATTAAAGATTGAATTGATTAAACTGATTGAAATGAATTATTAGACGATTGTAATGATGATGAATAACTGAATTAGAAGGTGATGATTAATTAAAGAAGCTGATGATTAATGAATTTATATGCAATTAAATAAATTTAATTGAGAGATAATTCGAAGGAATTGCAACTTGAAATGTGAATTTAAATGATGTAATGGTGATGAATTAACGATTCTGACAGGAATATTTGGAATTTTGAAGTGAGAATTAATGTGAGAAATATTTAATTTTGATAATAATGATGAGGATGACCAATGAGAATTTGAATTTTCTGTAATTCACAGATAAGAGATTAATGACGATGTAAATAATGTAAATTAATTAGTCAATGTTTAGGAACATTTGATTAACATGTTCTACGTTCAAATTATACCATGCAAACCATAATTTATGTGATATTTAACATGAGTGATTATTATATGTGTATGTTTAGGCAGATTAGTAACTTAATTAAATCCACATTGATGTTAAATTAAAGAGAATTAGGTCTCAGGTTTCACAAATGTCAGTGACGAAAGACATAGTGATACAGTGATCCTGAGAACCCAAGAGAACTTTATACATTTTCTTGTTATGTGGATTGAAATAATTTTGCATTAGAAAGGAGATGGTTCGATTTTTGGACAATGACAATTTAACTTTGCATTCGACCATACTCTTAGGTAGGATTTATATTTAAAATGTCTGTCTGACTATCAAAGTAAAATAAATTTGTTTTTATCTTAGTTGTGATCTGATGATGGTGTGATGTTCCTTTTTCTTTCCTTGTCTTGAGTAAGGCTTATCCGGAAAGGAAGTGGTTTTGCTAGGAATTCAGTTGATGGCGCCCATTTATATTTGAATTATTTTTATTAACTTAAGCCCGTAACGACCCTAGAGATACTTTGTCTCGTGAAACCCACTGCTTTTTCAAGAACTCAGCTGAATTTCCGACACATTCCTTATTTGACTAGAGGTTCATTTAACTCCGCTCTGTCCTGGAACTCCAGGGATGTGATGTTATAGCAGATGGGTCATCGCATCCCCAGGACGAACAGGTACAGTATGAAGATGACTGAAATTTTTGAAAATAAGGGAACCAGTTTTTTTTTTGTGAAAAAAATGGAGTTTTTTGTGTTTTGTAACGTTTGATAAAATAATGTTTTAACGCAACGCATAAAGAGTGGTAAGAGTTTTGCCCTGAAGGGGATCTTTAACGTGCTAGTAAATGTACTGATACGGCTCTGTGGCATTGACGCATGCTCATAGCCAGCAGTCTGTTCTAGGATATGAACCTATAACGTTGGGTCCACTAAGCGATGTGAATGAACGCAAGAAATGAGCATAAATGGAAATTATAATTCCGTGATGGGACGAATGAGTTGAAGGTGGCTCCATATATATTACAACGGAACTTGTATGTGTGTTGTTGATCAAGCGAGGACAGGCTACGTACAGTAGCAAACAGGGAATGATTTTGTTTGCAGTCTTCGAATCTTAAATGCTGAGACATGAAGTATGATACGACTACTGGCTAGCGTGAGTGAGAGGACAGTTGAAGGTCAAATTCTGAGTCAGTAAAAAAAGTACAATGCACGTGTATGAATGACGTAACCGGCAGTGTAGGGAGGGTCAGAAGGGGAACAGAAAGATCTGTTGGTGATAAGGCAGGTGGACTTGTTGGACCTTGTTGAGTTTATGAGATAAGAATATAAGCCAACCAGCAAAGGGATGTTAGGTTGCAGGCATGGGTTAATAAATATATAAATAACAGACACATGGTTCACACAAAATCTGATTTATTGATCCTAGAATTGAAGGCTGAACTAAATCCCAGCCATTTAACATACATTTTGTTTCCTTTTGTTTTAGCACATTTTCCACAAGGTAATGTTTTGGAAACACTGTCTTTTGGAGTTCCTCAAGATAAACCTGCCTTTTATGGTTTGAACGTTAAAATCTTCCAGTAAATAGGTGACTGGGCTGTCCAGGTTGACTTGACGACTTCGAAATAGTTCTGTCCTCCAATTCGGGGTATAGCCCTTGTCGAAGACAGACTTAAATTTGCTTACATGGACATGGTCACCGATTTTAAGGTGGTGGCGTTTAGGATCAGCAGTTTTGATGGGGTTAAACAGTTTATAGAGACGTGGAATATTTTTTGTGTTCAGTCGTGGCTTTGTCCCAATAGTTCTGTGTTTGGTATCATTGTAACTTGACAATAGCTCTAGTATTAATTCTATCCAGCGATAGGATCCCCGAGCTGTAAAATCTTTCCACGTATTGGTTTTTAGCGTGCGATTAAACCGCTCAACGCTTTTAGATTTTACTTTTAGATTGGTGGACGTGGTGTAATGGTGAATATCCAAAGATTTGAGAAAACTGGAGACATCCTTGTTCAATTTTTTCCTGGTCTGCTTGCAGAAGCTGGGGTTGCCGTTTGAATTGTTGAATAATACTATTAAATGCACTGGTCACTGGAGGGCCAGACTTGTGACTCACAGGTTGAACAAAGGCCATATGCTGATGATACAACCATCCTGAAGAATTTCGATGAGTTACAAAGTGCCGGGGTGATATTATGGACAAGGTATCGGAGTGTTTGTGTGCTAATTGACTCTTCTTGAACCTAAGTGAAACGCAAACACTTATTGGTTGGTTCCTCAGTTTAGGGTCTGCGATGACGCGGTCATGTAGCCCCGTGTACTTTGGGCGTGTGTAGAGCCTGCCTTATAACCAGTGTTAATTGTGATGGCTGTATTAGTGTGTGGGAGGTAAGGACTGCAGACAATCAATTTGAAGTAGTTCCTACTTTTGCTACCAAATGCTGTCGTCAACGGCACCTAGCTGTGAACTTGGTTACTATATGCCACCGCAACCGGCATCTGCCGACAAACGTTGGAACTTAATAGAGCGTTAAACAAATCTAACATACAAATATAGCTGCACACAATTGTAGTTAATGGATGGTTCTTTTACATGCCTTAAATCTATGACATGGGCCCGCCCGCTTTACTTCCCCTCCGAAGGATGACACACTGAGGGTTTCTTAACGCTCTTGAAAATCCGACGACTTCGGCATGGTTTACCCGTGATCTTGGGCATAGAAGCTCAGCATGCTATCAACTACGCCACCGAAGCCGCTGCAAACACTTGTCTTTAGCCCGATGAGCAATGAAATGTCTGATGAGTCAGTGAAATGTTTAGGCTTTTGGCTGGATAACAAGCTGTGGTGGAAGATTCACATTGAGGAACTACCGCGGGTATGGTATTTTCCGTTTGAGAAGATTTCGAGATTCCATCAGTCATCATGCATTACTGTAAGTGCATATAACAATTTCTTACATAGTCATTATGGTATAGTACTACTTAAGGGTAGCAGTAGTTGACCCATTTCTATTACAAACTGGTCACGAAGATTTATCAATATTTGAAAGACTGCCATCTGTCGACGAATGCTTAAATTGACATCGTATCTCAGACACCCTGTCCGTAATCTAAGAGTTCATCATTTTAGGAACGCTGGCGTTGGTCAAGAATGTGAGTCTTGATTATTACGAGAAGGGAAAGAAGAGAGGCGTGAACCATGTTGGTTGGGAAAAATTGTATCTTAATATACGTTCGAAACAACGTTGGAAAATTTGGTTATTACGATGTGAACCGTTCTGAAATATGTTCCTACATTTGTCATACTCATTTGGGATGGAGGCCAAATCAGAATATATAAGATATTACCGCTCTCTTCTATGGACCTCGGAACATCACTGGAATCCGATAAGTTTGAGATCTTATTTAATTATTGATCTTCATGCATGGAAATATAACAAGCAGTTTGGTTAATAAGAATATGTCTTCCAACATTCAGTGCTAAAGTGTCCCTTACTAAGATGTAGGAACTAGATTGGAGATCGTTTATTTATTTGAGGTTATCTTGTCTCTTGTTCATGTTCCTCCCTCTTTTAAAGTAGACATACGTAATACCAACTGTCAGGCGCCGGGAGTACTAAAGCACCACTTCCTTCGCACACAGTTGGTGTCGAGATAGGGAACGAAAGCTCCCCATATGCGCAGAGTGGGGACTGGCCTAACTGAAAGGGGCGTGGACCGTAACCTATGTTGAGTATTATCGCATTAAGAATTAGATAGAGAATTAACTATGGTATCAAAACACGTTTCAAGTAAAGGTTGAAAATATCAAATAAATTTAATATAAAAGGATATAACAAGGGAGGGGGAAGGTTGGGGCGTGAGGGGCGCATAAAAATGGAGAATGAGGATGATAACGGGGCTGGAAATAAATATACATATTATCAAAAGTAAAACACAAGTATAATAATAAATAAAAGTTTTAAAAGAATAAGATCTTGACGTGGAGAAGCCTAATACGATGATTGGAGATCGTTCGTAAATAACTCAATTTCCTAAAATGATGATCTCTTAGATTCGATAGCCTGATACGATGTCAGTTTAAGCATTCGTCGACAGATGGCAGTCTTTCAAATATTGATAAATCTTCGTGACCAGTTTGTAATAGAAACGGGTCATCCTCCCGCCCTTCAATTTTGGACACAGCTTGCGAAGTCCAAACGAAAAATGTAGATGTCAAATGTACCAAGTTTGTGTTGACATATAACAGCTGATTACGACACATTTGTCTGCATCACGTGATGTTGGGCCCTGGCATAACACGGAGTAGAGCATTGTGGGAATTGTCAATGGTAAGACGTGTGTACATGGTTACAGCTGATCAACAATATCACTTCAAGGTATACGGGTATTATTAGGCACGGTTGTACGTTTAAGTTTGTTACCAAACGAAAGTTTGTCTTGACTTGAAATACGTAGACTATTTCAAATGCAGAATGGATTATGTTTGCGTCAGGACGAACTAGAGGGTGTTACATTACGACCTATTTTTCAATTAGGTCATCTCTGAATTACAATAAATAATGTACAATGGATCAAGGAAAGTAATAGGTCATACAACCTATGCATGAAAAATGTAGTCATCACACAATTAACCTCCCGATATTCAAAATGTGAAATTGACTCAACCACGCTCTGCTACCAACTGTCAGGCGCCGGGTGTACTAAACCACCACTTACTACGCACAGAGTCGGTGTCGAGATAGGGAACGGAAGCTCCCCATATACGCAGAGTGGGGACTGGCCTAACTCAAAGGGGCGTGGACCCTGACCTATGTTGAGTATTATCGCATTAAGAATTAGATAGAGAATTAACTATGGTATCAAAACACGTTTCAAGTAAAGGTTGAAAATATCAAATACATTTAATATAAAAGGATATAACAAGGGAGGGGAGGGTGGGGGGCGTGAGGGGCGCATGGAAATGGAGAATGAGGATGATAACGGGGCTGGAAATAAATATACATATTATCAAAAGTAAAACACAAGTATAATAATAAATCAAAGTTTTAAAAGAATAAGATCTTGGCGTGGAGAAGTCTAATACGTTGAAAGATTGGAGATCGTTCGGAAATAACTCAATTTAAACGAAAAGGGGTAAACAAGTTAATTAATAAATACTGATAATTAAAATAATACTTTCGCTCCACCACCGGCTAACTACTGGAACGTAGTCACGAGAAATATTCTAAAGAGCTTACGAAGTCATGTATCCCATGAACTGTCCAACCAGCCACCCTTAATTAAATGTATTTCAGACCAAAACAAGAAACCCATAATAACACAACAGAAAAGAAAACGAACGACCATACGGGAATATAACCAACACGAACGCGAACTTCACTAAATGAACATGAGGTGACATAAATCGCGAAACGAACAGAAAACAAAAAAGAAGTAATTAAAATAACAACGAACAAATGATTTCATCAACTTCACAATAAACATTCTTTCCGAACGAAAGCACGAGACTCGGTTATCTAACGGGAAACAAGATGAGCATCAATTGCGGTTTTCAGACACATACAAAGGACATATATATCATTACTCGAAAGAATAACCAATACATCTCATTTAATAAACGTAATAAGTTCACGTGTGGTTTCTTGACTGAAAACAACGCAAACAAGAACAGAAATAAATTTACCCTCGGCCTTCAGTCAAAACCCACCTTAACAAATAACATTAACCCACCCTTAATACAACATCCAGAACCGTAATTATAAAATGAAACATATTTCCGACACAAACATAGGTGATGTCTGCCCAGTCCCAAGAAAGGGGAAAAGCCTAAACGGCATTCCTTGGGTGCACAGATGACAGGCATCAAGAAACAAAACAACCCTTAAATATTAAACAAATGTGTGTGCGTTCCAACCATACAGATATATAAAGACCAAATGTCATCCAAAGCAATGAACGCACACCCTTCCCCGTCAAGACACAATTCGCGAACTAAAATACTAAGATAACCAACCCCTAAATACCCTTAAGAGATCCCATTCTCTCGCAAGGAATTAGGAGTTAGTAGGAAACATTTCTCATAATTATAATTGCGTTTCATGAAAACACATGCAAATAAAACACGGACAGAAAGCAAACCAAAGAAAAAGAAACAATAACAACGACAGGAAATCCTTAAGACATAAAACCCCTGAAATCAATACGATTCCTCAGATATTATGCCAAGAATGTACTGTAATTGTTATGCAGAAGAAAGTTCTCCGCTTAATTGCAAGGAAAGATGCAAGGGAACACTGTTTGTTTACTGATCCTTCTTTGTGTGTGCTCTCAAATTTATAATTTATAATACATGCATACGGTACTCTAGGAAAACACACACAACTTTCAGAAGTTCATATGTACAACACCCGAAGGAATGACGCTTAAGTGGCACCCAGTGTACGACTCCAGAAGAGCCTGGAAAGCCAAATTGTCTAGGACTCTCTAATGAGAAGCTCATGTCTTCAAGTCCATAGTTAAGGATACCTTACTTAAAAGAAACTATTATACCGTTGATCTACTGAATGATATTATGTAAACAATGTTCGCTGTATAATATATATATATATATATATGTAATTCCTTGTGCTGGTGCGTAATACTATGCAAATTGTCATATCCCAATTAATTATTATTATTACCGGTAGTGATAAATACGCTCGCTAACGCCCAGAGCTAGACCATGGGGCCAAGCTATCTGCGGACCCGGAGGACGTGCGTTTGAGCCCCACCGTCGGCCGTCCTTGAAATGATTTTCCATGGTTTCCCCATTTTCAACTCCAGGCAAATGCTGTGACGGTACCTTCTGACAGGCCACAGCGACTTCCTCCCACATCCTTGCCCAGTTTCATTCATCTTCATTCATTTAATCTCCCATTTAATCTTCCCATGAGGTTGGGGTCAGGAAAGGCATTCGCCCGTAAAAAACACCCGCCACATAGTCTTTCATCGCGTTTCATCCCCGACCCTGTTGAAAACGGGAATAGTAAGGGGTAGATATCAACACAATTATTATTATTGTTTATTTTTGACATCATTTTCACGCAAATACCCGGTTACATTTAAAATGAGAGTCTGGTTCGGCCTTAGCAAGGGACCATCTGTACTGAAATACAATGTATGTAAATTTCACTGTACCGGAACCTCACATTACATCAATTTCGAGCCCGCACTCTTCACGAGCTAAATTTCCATCTGTCATCTCCGAGCCTTGCTGAGTGATGGACCGGAGTATTTTCACCAAGGAACTTCCTGACAATATGGCAGGTGTTTAAAAGAACAGTCTTCTGTAGTTCAATATGCGAAGGGCGTACTATTTACTTTTCTACCCAAATGAAGTACATTACACATCAGTTGTTACGTCCACCTTCTCAGCATAATCTCCTTGTAACTTGATGCACTTTTGCCATCGATGTGTCAGTCTCTCCGGATCTTCCTGAAACCCTTCTTCGGAGTGCTGCGTACCCATGTCTTGACAGCAGTGTCCAGTTCTGCAAAATCCGTAAAACGGCGACCATGCAATGGAAGAATAGGGGCAGACCACCGCCAAAGAAATGTCGAACTGTGCCATTAGCTGGCAAGCGAATGGTGACAGTGTTCTGAGACAAAAAGGGCATCATTCTCATTGACTGGGTGGAATTGGGAACCACGATTAACAGTGCAGCATATGTGTCAATCCTTAAGCGCTTACGTCGTGCCATTCAAACTAAGCGGCCAGAAAAATGGGCTAATGGTATGCTTCTGCAACGTGACAATGTCCACCCCCACACTAGCCGAGAGCCCACCGCTGCCATTATCAGATGGGATTCATGGTGCTTCCGCACCCACCATACTCTCCTGACTTGTCACCAAGTATTCATCACCTGTTCGGGAACATGAAGAAACCTCTGGACATAGCTGTCAAGGCATGGGTACGCAGCACTCTGAAGGAATGGTTTCAGGAAGCTCTGGAGAGACTGACACACCGATGGTAAAAGTGCATAAAGTTACAAGGAGATTATGTTGAGAAGGTGGACGTAACGACTGATGTGAAATGTACTTCATTTGGGTAGAAAAAATAAGTAAAGTGTAAATGAGTATAGTACGCCCCTTGTATATCTGCGGATGCAGATTCAATACTGATAGACTACTGTGGAGGGTTTTGGGTATAACACCAGTACATGATCGATTGTATTCACCGACTCAAGTTTCCACTTATGCTTCATCTCAATTTCATCTCTATGTACTGTGCCCTTATTCCTGGGATGATTCACCAATATCCACGGATGGAAAAGGATCGTAGCATCTTGAAGTCCCCGGCTAGAAAAACTGCATAGAGCTACTGGCGAATACATTCGGGTAAAGGACAGAGGAAACATCTGATTGTGCTATCGAAACTAACTACAAAACCAAGGGTTCTAATTACTACTCGTGATTACGAGAATCAAAAATCTCGGGCGTTAGTATAATGATCAGGTCAATGGAAATAACTCCACCCTATAGCACATTCCACTACCAATAAACTACAAAATATAATGCCAATTTCTCTAAAATATCAGGGATTCGTAGCACGCGTGCCTGTCTGTTTATTCAAAAGACACGAATTGCACGTTAATAATTTAAATTTAAGTATATAATAAAAATAATGTTACGCAAAAATCTTCACATTAAATTAATATGAAATGGTTTCCCTTAGAAACAATAATGAGAATTAAAGTCGTTTATAAAAGCTATAATAATTTAAATAATTAAATCTTAGCGACAAACTGCTGTGCCCTAAATAACGGGAGTTAACAACAAAATTATGTCGTTAAATAATCCGCAAATAAAAATGAATCTACTCATGACGTAGGCCTCTGTCATTACAATATCTATTTATTGCTCTATACAGTAATAACTCTCGCCCCCTATACTATCTTTAAATCCTCCTTAAATGCAATTAAATAATCTTGCTTTACACACTTGAAATACCGATAAATGATTCATCATCTTAATAGACTGCCTTAAATTAACACTACGGACAATTCCTACACTTAATAAATAAATTATCTTTACAACAAAAATATATTATCGAACTATTCCTCCAACATCCATAATTCCACCTAATACTATCTCCAAACTGAGCTTACTCAAAATAGCAAATTTTTAAGTTTAAACCTCAAATATATACACAAATCTTTTTATTATTATTATTCTTTATTATTATTATTATTATTATTATTATTATTCTCGTATCAGAAACGTACATTGTAAATATATAACACAGTTATTATATTATCTTTGCCCAAAACTTGGCCACTTCCAGTGCTCTCTGTGTTCCCCAACGAAGATCTTCTTCCGTGCAGGATGCTGGGCACAGTCGACACTCAGTCATATGCTGAACAGTGTGGTCTTCTCCACAATCACATTGAATATCATCCTGGTCAATGTAACCCCATCTTGCCATATTAACCTTTGATCTGCCTACTCTAGAGCGCAGTCTATTCAGTGACTTCCAAGTCGTCCATTCCTCGTCGTAGCCAGGAGGTAGAGTTTCAGACACATTTTCCCAACCAGGGGGAAGGTTGGTCGTAGCCCTCCACATTTGCAACCTAGCTTTTTCAGCAGTGGTTCTAAGTTCCTTTGATATTCTAAGGAAACTCTTCCTCGACTTCTGTCGTTGCGGTTGCGGTTCGTGTCCATATAGAGGATGAGTTCTTTCATGCTCCACTGTCTTTCGTTCCTTGTTCGCAGCTATTTCTCTTCGAACAGAGGGTGGTGCTATTCCTGCGAGGAGATAAAGCCATTCGACTGGAGTTGATTTCAATCAACCTGTTATAATCCTGCAGGTATCGTTGAGAGCTACATCCACCTGTTTGGCATGTGTTGAATTATACCAAACAGGAGAAGCATACTCTGCTGCAGAATAGCATAGTGCCATTGCTGAAGTTCGGATCGTTTCAGGTTGACTACCCCACTGAGATCCAGCCAGTTTGCGTAGGAGATTGTTCCTGGAAGAAACATTCGACTTGGAGTTCATGCAGTGCTTCTTGAAAGTAAGAGATCTGTCAAGTGTCACTCCTAGATATTTTGGAGCCTCACAGTGTTCCAGTTCGACCCCTGACCATACGATCTTTAACTTGCGAGCAGCTTCCCTATTTCTCAAATGAAAAGCACACACTTGTGTCTTTGAGGGGTTTGGCTTAAGCTGGTTTGTGTTGTAGAATCTGGAAAGATCTTTAAGGGCATTCGTGAGGGTGTTCTCCACTGATTCAAAATCTGCGCTCTGAGTGGCTAGAGCAAGGTCATCAGCATACAGGAAACTTCTGCTGTTCGGGGCTATAGGTTGGTCGTTTGTGTATATATTGAACAGGATTGGAGCCAGTACACTTCCTTGCGGGAGGCCGTTTTTCTGTAGTCTCCATCGACTACGCTGTCCTTGAAAGTCGACGAAGAACCTGCGATTTTGCAAAAGAGTGGCGATGAGCCTGGTTAGGCTAAAATCCTTGGTGAGGTTGTAGACCTTGACTAGTAGTAGCTGATGGTTGACAGTATCATACGCTGCTGATAAGTCGACAAATACCACTCCTGTCACCTTACGAGCTTCAAACCCATCTTCTATAAACTGTGTGAGATTTAGCAGTTGTCCAGTACAGCTTTTACCAGGGCGAAATCCAGATTGCTGAGGTATAAGTAAGGGGTCAATTACAGGTGATAGGCGATTTGAAATCAATCTTTCCAGCAGTTTGTAGAGGTGACATAGTAGTGCAACTGGTCTAAAATTCTTTGGATTATTTCCTTCTTTGCCAGGTTTCAGCAAAGCGATCACTCGGCTCTTCCTCCATATCTTTGGAATTTGGCTTCTGCTCACACAGTTGTTGAAAAGTTGGAGAATCCATTTCTTTGTTGTTAAGCCAAAGTGTTTAATTTGCTCGGTCCGTATATCAGCCAAGACAGCTGATTTTCCATTTTTGCTCTGTTTGATAACCTTCTCTAATTCTTCCATGCTGAATGATGATGTGAGATCATTACTCTCCTCTTGCTCTTCTCTTTGCAATTTCGTTTTTTTTTTGATTTGTGGGTTGCCTTCCCGTTCAGCAGTAACTGATGTGCTATTTGGTTGGCAGTGATATTATGATGTGCAGTGGTCTTAGTTGGGTCATTGCTTAGACGTCTCAGAAGTCTCCATGCTTTATGACTGTCTTTTTTCAGATCCAAGTTTTCAATAGTTTTTATCCACTGATCCCTTTTTGTCTCTCTTATAGAATAAATGAGCTTGTTTCCTGCTTCCACAGTTGCTTCACTGAAAGGATTTTCTTCAAACAAGTTGCTATATTCTACTAGTAGGGTGGCTTGATCTGATGTAAGCCCGGGAATATAAGATGTTCGACAGCCACAGGGGATAGACATCCTTGAACATCTCTTTACAGCCATGGTAAAGGTGTCATAACATTCTGGTACTGGTTCTATGGAAGATACTTCGGTGTCCAGCAATTCTGTAAACCTTGACCAGTCAGCCTTCTTAAAGTTGAATCTCCTCCGAAAAGATACCTTCTGTGGTCTTATAGCAGCGAATAATTGGCACATTATTGGTCTGTGCTGTGAGTTTGGTATTGGAGAACAGACAGATTTTACACACTGTTGACTGATACTGCTGCTGCCAAATATGAGGTCAGGATTGTAAGCTCGCCTCCACCTGCCGCTGTTAAAGGATCCAGGTAGTTTTGCATCATGGATTAAAGTCAAATGATTTATTTCTGCCCATTCATGTACTGCTGTCCCATTCTCATCTTCGTGATCGTAACCCCAAACAGTACTATGGCTGTTGAAATCGCCGATCACAATCTGCACATGTTTATTTTCAAAATTGGATGGTTTGTTAATAATGAATTCAGCACCAGGTGGTTTATAAAAGGATGAGATGGTACAATTAGTTGTTTCTAGGGTGAGGATTTCAATGTTGTTTTCTTCTGTAAATGCTGTAGATACAATTTGAATATCAGGATGAACAAAGATAGCACTTCCATATTTATCATGTGGTCTTTCAATGGCGAGACGCATTCCGCGTATTTTTGGTCTGCGCATGTCACACCGTCTATGTGTCTCCTGTATGCACAGTACATGGCACTGGTGATGAGTGCATAGTTCTTGTAGCAGTTCTTCTTTGGCAGGTGTTATGCCTTCTATGTTAATAGAGATAATCGTTAACTGTGGCCCTGAAAAGGGCTCGAAAATGGATGTTTCTGTTGTGAAAGGATCAGCCGCCAGTGATTCAGTAGTTGACTGACGTTGCCCAGGATACGCCCGATTGTATATCATTTTCTTTGAATCACAATAAAAACACAATCTTCGGGGAGGCTCCTTTCGTGTATCCCACACAAATCCTTACAAATCTTACTTCATTTTCATCTTTAGAATCTCACGAATCTCCATTTTGCTATGTCTGATCTGGTAAAATTGACAATCCTGGACTCTATAATAGATCGCTGAAAGATCGCAATTTCTAAATAATCTCGTCAGTTAACTTAAATCCTCGAATCCAAAGTTCCAACAAAAATAACAATCGAACATAACAAAATAAAATCTCCGATATCTCCTACATAAATTCGAAGTCGATATAGAAAAACGTTCTAAACTTCCAACAATAAATATTAATCGCCAAATCGCATCATAAAAATATTAAACTTCGATGAAAATCGATATTAAAAATCCTACATGACATTATGATCGAAATATAAATTCAGAAATTTAGAAAAGGTTGGCAAAAATGACATCAATAGAAACATGGTCGGATATTCTCTAATGTAACCAAATTACAATAATATGGGTTACTTGAAAATTAGTCTTGATTCTGCCTTTAGGAGCGTAAAGATGTCTAGAAGTGGTTTTCCCTCGCTGAACTTCATAAACAGGGTGTTCCTGGGGTACTTCTGTTCATGACTGCTATGCTGGATCATACTGGATCGCCATATGAAGTCGTCATATCCTGGACTGGGATTCGAACTCCATACATGATCGTGGTGATATATCAGCATTCGTTCTGCATCGGCATCTTCAAGAGTCGGGTCCACCCTTATTCTGAAATCGACCTGGGTCCACCCTAGTTCGCGCGTGCATGGAAATCTTCTTTCTTTTGTTCTTCCGCGTAGAATTAAATTTGTAGCTGTATCCATATTTAGTAATAGTTCTTAATGACATGCGTAGAATTTAGATATGCAGGAGAAAAAGTTGTTAGCCTCCCCCGCGTTATCGTTTATCATGTCATTTCAAATATCCTCGATGTCGTCCATAGGTCATGTTCCCAATAGCATCTTAACAATTCATTGCGTTTTCTTCAGTAGCGATTGTAAATGTCCCACCCAACTTATGTTGGCTAACCATGGTGATGAGAAAATGTGAATGTGAATATCTTCTATCACCCTCGAATACTTCTTGATACAAGTTCACGTAGCTAGTGTGTTTTCTTCAATGTTCGTATTTGCACTTTCAATAGTATTTTAATGGTATCGTTGTGAATTACGCAAATGAGCTTTACCGAAATTATATCGTAGACTTCACTTAATGTCTATTGTTGCTAAATAATCTTCTGCGGTGCTCTGAATTTATACTGTTAATTACACTGGTAATTATTGCTCTGTCGGAAGACACGTCCGTCTCCGCTGGAAACTTTGATGAAAAGACCACGAGTTAAGTCGCGTCTCTCCGTCTCCAATAAAAATGATAGCGTCTTTTGTATTAAAAAATCGTCTGAAATTGCGCATTTATCCATTATATTCATTACTTTGCAATTACTGGTTCAATTACATTCAAAAAATGTCTTCATATTTTTAATACAGTATAATACTGTATTTGAGGCCTTTCCTGATAGTACAAGTTGCTTTAATAGCTCTCGCAATGAGTAGTGCTAATTATGGTAATTGCTTTATCTTCGTATTTCATTGGCTGTCGCTGATCACGTGCCATTATTTTGGTCACACTTCTTGCCACGTGCGGGTTTTGTCGTGCGCTCCCCCCTCTTGAGCAAGTTTTTTTAATCGGCTCGGCAACAACTAAGCTAGACCTGTTTATCGCGCTCTCTGCTAGTATTTACTGAGCTAATTTTCTCATTGGTTGATGGCTGTTGCTACCGTGACTGTATAAACTGGTTTGTGTCATAATTCCATAGTCGGACTTTTATAATACTGGCTTCATTTCAATACACTCAAATAATGAAAATATTCACCTAACAAATTCGAGTACAGTACTTAGATATTTTAGTAGCAGCTGTTGTTTGAATGTTTTGTGTTTTGGGACATGCGATATATATCAGTAATGCCTCTCGGTGTTCTTTATTGATGACAATGATATCTGGCCGGTTGTTACTGACGGCAACATCTGTCACAACTCCTTTGTCCCAGGAGAGCTTGTGTGTGGCATTTTCGAGTACTGCGGATGGTGCGTATTTCCAAGCTTTAAAGAAGTTTGTACTTCAAGGCCAGTTTCTGGTGGATAATGTTGGCAACTTGATCGTGCCTATGTTTGTAGTAAGTTGACAAGGTGGGAACAACCTGGTATAATGTGTTGCATGGTCTCACTACATTTGCCTCAGCGGCGACAGTTTTCACTCTCTGTTGCTGGATCTTTGATGATAAATTTCCGATAGCTTCGAGTAGTAACAACTTGGTCTTGGATAGCTACAACAAATCCCTCTGTTTCCGGAAAGAGGACCAAGTGGGTCAGCCATGCGTGCGACGCTAGCTTGTCGATGTAAGGCTGGTCCAACTCGTGTGAAAATTTCACATGAAGCGCCTTCTGTTTCCAAGTCCCGATCTTGTATTCAGTAGTTTTCACTTCGCTTACTGGCGAATCTAAAGATGACATATGGAGCGGTGTGAAATTATCATCAGCTGAAGATACAGTGCGATGGAGAGGGGATGTTTCTCCTTTGTTGTGGTACAATGCACGCATAGTTATCATTTGTTTTGTATGGAGGTTCATGATGTCTATCAGCTTCAGACCAAGGTAGAGTCAGGCGCTCTGTTGCTGATTTCGGATGGTGCATACGATGGCGTGATAAAAGCACCGATGTTTTTCTTTGCAGATCGTGCAGCTCAGTTTGAACACATCTGATGATACCAGAGGAGTATACCAAGTTTTACTGCGCTCGGATATTTAAATCGCGAGAAACGTCCATTTAAATACTTACATTTCGCGTAGTCGCCAAGTTGGATTTGTGTTCACCAGGTTATTGAAAGCCCCATTGGTGAACTTATGTTTATAGCCTGTATCAAAATACTACATTGAAGTTTGATTGCTGTCATAGATAAATCTATATTCAGAATCGTCTAAATATTTCGGATGGTCGCCATTTTGAATTTTCATATATGTAGACCACCCGACGGGAATTGAAAATGTGTTAACTGCCTTAATGATATGTTCAGCCCTACGTTTTGAAGGGAGAAAACTGCGAAGTCGTGAAGTATACTGCTCAGTGATGTGCTTCTTGATATCACCATGTCTTGAGACGGGTACTCTGGGGGAACCCAAGGTATTTGTACAATGCGCCTTCCTCCAACGGCAGAATACTTCTCTGTCCCTCTCCAACAGGTATTCCTTGTGCAGAGTGTGAGTGTCTAATAACAGTCTGTGTTCTGCACTTATCAATACCAAACTGCATATGGGGATATCTGAGGAGAAGCTCTGAGTGGTAGCGATGAGGTATTGCAGGAGCACTTTAGTTGATGCATACAGTTTAATATCATCCATGTAAAGTAGATGGGTCATCTTGTACGCTTAACCATGATTACCCATAATACTAAATCCGTAGCTGCTCCTGTTCAGGAGTTGCGAGAGAGGATTCAAAGCCAGACAACACCAGAGTGAGCTTAGCGAGTCTCCTTGGAAAATTCCTCGGTGAATCGGTATTAATGGAGATGTTAAACCAGTACAGTGCCCCATGAAACCATTACGCTCTTCAGGAAGTTCATTAGAATAGGGTTGACATTGTAAAGCTTCAAGCTCTGTATAAGCCATGTATAAGGCACAGAATCAATAGCTTTTTGGTAATCAATAAAGCAGGCATAAAGGTTTCGTGATCTACTACATGCCTGCTCTAATGCCACGGCATCAATAGTGAGCTGTTCCTTACATCCTTGAGAATTCGTTCTGCAACCCTTTATTCCTCTGTGAGAATGGCGTTTTCCTCGCAATGCGCACGAATTCGTTTTGCTATGATGGATGTAATGATCTTATACAAGGTTGGCAAGCAAGTTATGGGGCGATATTTGGATGGGCTTGTGATTTTAGAGTCCTCTGGCTTGAGATAGGTTAACCCTCTGGTTGGGAACAATGGAAATGCAGCAGGATTTTCCAGAAAGCATTGAATGTGGATAGCCAGCAAGCGGTGGGTACATGTGAGCCTTTTATAGTAGTAGTCATGGATCCGGTCTATGCCGGTTGCTTTCCAATTCTGTAGGCTGCTGATGACCTGACGTAGTTCTTCAACGTCAACGTCTTTATGTGCCATTTGATTTATACGTCTGGTAGCATTCTCCATTTCCTTAAACCAGGGAGCTTCATTGGTATGTTCTATCGATGACCAGTAGTCGGTAACACTCTCCTCACTGGGTCCTTCTGGAGAACCATTCTGAACTTGAGGTGTCTTTTTCAGGTCGTCATAGAACTTTCTCTCAATTCTCTTGAAGTCGTTGTTCTGTTTCTTCCGTTCGGTAGTGTTCTGGTATGTCTTAAGATGCTTAGAGAGGGCTGCAAGTTTTTTTATACGTGTCAAGTACTTCTGTTATCACTGCGTCCCCGGGAACCTGAAATTCTTGTTGTAAGGAGTCCTTCATGATTCTTCGGATGCGGTTGTTCAGACGTCTACTTCTCACTCCATTCTTATACTGTTGCAGCCTGTTCACATTCTGGCGTAGTTGTTCAATGCGTTGTTTCAAACGTATTGCCCATGGTGGATCGTTGGGTTTCCTTGTGGCAGACTGTAGGTTTGGAGCTAGTGCTGCACAGTAGATAGCAGTATAAACCTCCGAGAAAGATTGGTGTTCTTATAAATAGTTAGGAAGTACGGTTTCGTTCAGTTCGCTCAACACCATGGCAAACTTACGGGAAGACTGCTGCCTCGGAAGTATTGGACGTTGGGTAGGGTTCGATACTTGCATATTCAAGCAGAGTTGGATTAAATTCGTCTTGGATCTTGGAATGATAGCTTGTTTCCTCATTCTGAAGTTCATCTACGTCATTCGATTCAATCATGGTGATCTCATTATCAGTATTTATTTGGTTAGTTTCACCACTTGCAGCTGAGGGATATAGTTCATGAGATGTCTGATTCGATCCAGAGTAGGGTCGGGAACCAAATAATTCTTTGCAATTGCTCTTCTTTGATCTGCCACTCGTTGCTCAGTGATGTTAAACACAGGATACTGCTGCCTGGAAGCCGTATGCAATGCTCGCCGGGAGAAATGCTCGTCATATCATATTCGATAATATGCCCGCATGATAGATTCATTCATATAGGATTCCCATTTCATGCGTTTTCGGGGATTACCTGCGAGAGTGGTTGTATTTATTACAAAGGCAGTGCCGCCAGTCGCAGTGTGAAACTCGAAATTTTGTGTACCACCAATATCGTCTTGAGCTGCTGGAGCTTCTTCGGTTCTGCTAAGCAGCAGCTTGCCATCCCATTGCCACCGGTTCGCGTATTGTCACCTCTAGCGGCGGTTCTTGAGGCAACCTGCCGTATCACAGACAGTGACATTTCTTAAAGCAAATTTCTAATATTGCCTTTCCTATGTGTAAAACATATCCCGGGGAAGACATAAACTCTGACCACAATCTGGTTGTTATAAAATGCAGATTAAAGTTGAAGAAACAAAAAAAAGTCAAAAGCCAAAAAGGTGGGCAATAGACGGACTGAAAGAGAAGGATGTAAACGAAAGATTCAAGAAATGTATAAAGGAAGGACTAATTAAAAACCCTACACAAACTTCAATTACAGACCAATGGGCTCTTTTGAAGTACGAAATAACAAAATCAGCAGAAGAAAACATTGGTAGGAAAGAAAGAATAGGTAGAAAACCGTGGATCACTCAGGATATACTAGAATTAATAGATGAAAGGCGGAATGTAGAATATAAGAGAGATGAAAAGGGGAAAGCAGAATACAGACGTCTGAGAAATGAGGTTAACAAGAAGTGCAAGGAAGGGAAAGAAGAATGGCTGAAAGAGAAATGTGGAGGTATAGAAAATTGTCTGAAATTAGGAAAACTAGACACAGCTTATCGAAGGATTAAGAATACTTTTGGGGAAAAGAAGACTAAGTGCTGTAATATTAGGTAAAATGATGGAAAGCCTCTAACAAAATAGGGAAGAAAAGGTTGGGAGAGAGAAAGCTTACATAGAGTGTTTGTATAAGGGAAAGGAGATTGAGAATCATGTAATGGAAAGGGAAGAGGAAAATGACGAGGAAGTGATATTGAGATCAGAATTTGACAGAACATTGGAAGACTTAAGCAGGAACAAAGCACCAGGCATAGATGATACACCGATTGTGTTGCTACGCTGCATAGGAGATGAAGGTCTGATCAGGTTATATCACTTGGTGTGTAGGATTCATGTGACAGGTGAGGATCCTCTGATTTCAAGAAGAATGTTATCATCCCTATACCGAAGAAAGTAGGAGCTGACAGATGTGAAGATTACCGTACAATCAGCATGATTACTCACGCTTCAAAGATACTGTCTAGAATAATTTACAAGAGGATGGAAAGCCAGATCGAAGCGGAGTTGGGTGAAGACCAGTTTGGTTTCAGGAGAAATGTAGGAACAAGGGAAGCTGTACTAAGTCTTAGGCTGATTTTGGAAGGGAGAATAAGGAAAGATAAGAGAACGTTCATTGCATTTGTCGACTTAGAAAAGGCTTTTGATAACGTTGATTGGGGTAAATTGTTTGACATTTTGAAAATGATTAGAATAAAATACAGGGATAGGAGGGTGATCTGCAATCTATACAGAAACCAGACAGCAGTCATTCGAGTGGAAGGACATGAGAGAGAAGCTGTTATTCAGAAAGGTGTAAGGCAAAGCTGCAACTTATCACCCATACTTTTCAATCTTTATACTGAACAAGCAACGAAGGAAATTAGAGAAAAAAAATCAACTCTGAGATTTGCTGAATACATAGGCATTTTGCCCGACACGCTTGAGGATTTGAATGAGTTTTTGAATGGTATGGACTCCGTCTTGAGGAAGGAATTCATGATGAAAATTAATAAATGTAAAACATAAAATATTGGAATGCAGCCGAAATAAATCAGAAACCTCTATGGACATCAAATTGGCAGGTGAAAAATTAAAAGAAGTAGGAGACTTCTGTTACTTAGGAAGCAAAATAACCAGTGATGGACGAAGCAAAGAGGATTTAAAAAGTAGAGTGGCTCAGGCAAAGAAAGCATTTCTACAGAAATGGAATCTGTTGACATCGAATATAGATTTAGGTATTAGGAAGTCATTTTTGAAAGCCTTTGTCTGGAGCGTGGCACTCTATGGAAGTGAAACTTGGACTATTGGTGCAGCAGAAAAGAGGAGAATTGAAGCGTTTGAAATGTGGTGTTACAGGAGAATGATCAAGATCAGATGGGTAGATGGGTAACAAATGAAGAGGTATTAAGATTAGTGGGAGAGATGTTTCTGGCGACTGGTAATGAAGAGAAGAGATAGGTTGGTAGGACACGTACTAAGACACCCAGGAATAGCAAGCTTAGTTATGGAAGGAAGGGTCGAGGACAAGAACTGTAGGGATAGACCAAGGTTAGAATATATTAAACAGATTGCCTCGGATGTAGGGTGTGGTTGCTATGTAGAGATGAAACGATTAGCTCAGGACAGGGAGGCATGGAGAGCTGCATCAAGCCAGTCAAAAGACTGAAGACTCAAACAACATTATCATTATTATCTGTCAGTTAAGTATGATCCTTGTGAAGGGTATAGTTATCTTGCAAATATATTATTAATTTTATACTGTAATGCAGTAGTGGACATCTTCTAAGTGTAAACCAGGGATAAGGTATATTGGGCCGATCGGAATATGTAGAAACCTGTAGCCTTGTAATTTTCTAGGTTAAGTAGAAGAACACTTAACCTTAATCTGCATCAAAACTAATGCACGTCCTATTCTTATTATTATTACTATTATGGTTTTTCTGTTACGTGATGACCAACAGATTTACTGTAAATAGAATCTAACAATGCAACACTGAAAAAATGGCTTTTAAGCTTTCTATGTTAATTTAAAGCAGTGGGTCTTAACTGTTTGTCCGCGAGTGCCTCGGGAGTTGTCCGCGGGGGAAAAGGGTCCACCTGCACGTATAACAAAGTTGGATTTCGAAAACATTGTGCGGTGAACGAGAATCGTCCGAATGTATTCGCGGCGATGACTTTCAGGTTTTGAATTGAAATACGAGGGCAGTGGTAATAATTAATAACCTTGTTGACTGATGGTATTCACTTATTAAAACCACCTGGTCAAACACTAAAGAAACGTTAAGTTATATTATTAATCGAACATGTTTCGGTATTTCATTGATACCTTCCTCAGCTTGATTGATATTAAATCTTAAAACTAGTTAACAAAGCCAAAAAGAAATGGATATCCTTACAAAAATTGTTTTAAATCAAAAATGGAAAAGCTTGCAAATAATTAAATGCCATGTGTTAAAAAGTGATAGTAAAATTATGCTATTAAAATAAGAGATCTACCTTATAAACTGCCTTCTGTCACTACAGTTTTCGATCGAAATTATTGGAGTATTGACGAATGCAGTTTATAAGGTAGATCTCTTATTTTAATAGCGTCATTTTACTATCACTTTTTAATACATGGCATTTAATTATTTGCAAGCTTTTCCGTTTTTGATTTAAGACAATTTTTGTAAGGATATCCATTTCTTTTTGGCTTTGTTAACTAGTTTTAAGATTTAATATCAATCACGCTGAGGAAGGTATCAATGAAATACGAAACATGTACGATTAATAATATAATTAAAAGTTTCTTTAGTGTTTGACTAGGTGGTTTTAACAAGATAATAATAATACGAGTGCAGATCAAAAAATAAGTTGCACTTCCCAGTTATGGCCATTTATTACATCACCTATACAACACAACACGCCTATAACGACATACAATGTAACGTCACTTTTCTACATAGTTTCCAAGTGACTCCAAACATTTCTGCGAACGCACAACCAACTTGTCGATGCCGATCCATAGAAAATTCCTCCAGCGTTCTGCAACCACACGGAGACAGCGGCCTTCACCTCCTCATCGGTCTGGAAACGTCGACCACCGAGCTCCATTTTGAGCTTACCGAACAGATGAAAGTCACATGGCGCTAGGTCGGGATTTAAGGGTGGATTTTGCCAGACCGGCTCCCACTTGAAACGCTGCAGCAGTTCGCTCGTTTGGCGGGCCTTGTGAGGTGTTGCGTTATCGTGCAACAAAATCACACCGGCGCTCAATTTCCCCCGGCACTTCTCTTTAATCGTGCAATTCTTCCTTTTGGCCCATAGGAATCGAATTGTCGCACGCACCTCATATTTGGAGTGAACGTCCAGTCGACGCGCCATTGCATTTGGCCGCTATTCGCACCATACAAGACGAAACACCACAGCGACCTGCCTAACAGACGTGTGGGCAGTGTCTGTCCCTTTCTCCGCTGTGCCCATGTTTGCGACAACAGCGCGCTGCTGCAGCGCGTTAGTGCAACTAACTTTTTGATCCAATTTGGTATCTTTAAAATAAGTGTTATTGAGGATTGGTTACAACTGATAAGGTGTATGACAGACATCAGTAGGCTACCGTATAAAAACTAAACAGATATTTGATGATATATTGGTTGAAATAGAAAGGTACTCATAAGGTGTTTTTTTTTAGCAGTATGGATCGCATTTCATAAAACTTAATGGCAGCATCGATGACGTCATGGACGACACTGAAGGTTTGCTTATAAGCACATGGATAACGGGATCCATTGGGAATTGGGGGTTTAGATTGGGGAAAGCACACCAAAGTTAGCGATTAAAACGTTTGGAAGAAGTGCGTATCACGATCGTCACTTGGCCTATTTAGTTACCGGTACTAACTTCACGATACGTATTTTTTTAAACAAGACGTATTTTGTGAAAATATGTAATAAAAAATTTGCATCGCGACTCATACTTGTATTCTTTGTGTTAATTAGGCTTTACGTACAAAAACTGCCTGTTTACCATCTCTTGATGAATGCAGTACATTTGCATTTGTCTGTTGGCGCAGGCTAGAGTAAAATGTGGCTTTTCACCGATGCCTCAGTCTCATTCATGGCTGTGATTATATGGAAGCTACTGAGGCATGAGTGGTGCTAAGTAATGACATTCGGGGCACAGTCAGTGCCTTTGAATGCTTTGAAAGGTTCTACTCATAGGGTTAGTACTGCTGTACTGACTCAGTGAGGAAAGCAATGGCAAACTACCTCATTCGTCCCCTTGCCTAGTACGCCTCATTATAGTGCTGCCTCGGTTTTGTGGGTTTCTACCACATAACCTATGGTGGTGCTTTTTGAGGATCCAACCAGTCTCCAGGCTGACTACCTAACAGACACGTACAAAAAGAAACATACCGGTAACCTAGATTGTAGTACAAACAGCAATTTCCGTCCAGACAGTGGTCTAACACTGTAGCGAACAATGTTTCCATCCTGACAATGGATTTAGGGGAGTTCAATGCAACATTTGGATCGAAATAAACAACTCAAAGTGATATTCGTCCGTCACCACCAAATCTCGCACACAAATGGACTACAACATATGTGAACGCATCCGCATGCCACCCACACTGTTTTAAATGCCATTCCAACATAAAAATTAAACAACGGAGTTACATAGCAACAATTCGAGGCTCTACTTCAAACAAATTAAAATCTACGTGCACAAGTCATCTACGACGCAATTGACTACGTTAATATTTCCCAGACACGTAGGCTACTTATCAGGAGGTATAATGGGCCATTCTTAATGTTTTGCAAGCAAACTGATTTGCTTTATTATTGATTTATTTATTTATAAAAATGATGTGTATCTTTTGTAAAAATTGATTTTAACACGTAATTTAAAAAAGAATCCTAAAATATATGTTGAGGAGGACTGGAAAATGTGACCAAAGTCTTCCTCAATAGTTATGACTGCTCCAAAATGAGCTATTTCCTATGATCATTTCTATAATCATAACATGCTTCTTGTCCTGATTTTCACAGGAGTCAAATTCAACAAAACAAAAAGTTATGATGGATGGCATCAACATGAAAGGCGGGGACGATTCTTCTGCAATGAGAGCATCAACAAACGGATTGAATGTAATCAAGGAATTCTGTCTGCAAGAAATACCACAATCCAAACTGCAAAGGGCATTAGCTAATGCCATGAGAGGGAGGGTACCAGTGCCTATGGTGTTGGATGATCGCCAGGAGGAAATGATTTCAAAATCTAGGGTATTTGAAATATTCAAGAAGAAAAGATTTCAGAATACAGACTAATTAACGGGGTATTAAACAATAATAAAGGATTTTTATATTAAACTCCGGGGTATTTAGTAATAATCAAGAAGAAACTGTTACAAAATCGTAGGTATTTGTCATTATTAAAGGAGAGATCATTTCAATATCTGGGAAAATAGACAATATACAAGGAGAAATTATTTCTGTGTCAGGGGTATTTGACAATATTCATGGAGCAATAATTACAAAATCTTCGTATTTGACAATATTCATGGAAGTATAATTTCAAAATCTACAGTATTTGACAATATCCAAGGGAAAATTATAATATTTCAAAATGTGGGATAATAAACGATATTTAATAGGATTATTTCAATATCCACGGAATTTAATAATATTAAAGGATAAATGATCTCAGACTCCCAGCTATGTATCAATATTCAAGAAGAAAATATTTCAGTATCCGGGGTAATGTACAACATTCAAGCAGAAATTATTTGAAAATTTGACGAACTGGACAATACCCAGGAAGAAATTATTTCCATATCTCGGGAATTGGACAATAATAACAAGGATATTATTTCAGAATCTCAAGAAATTGGCAATAATAAGGAAGACATTTCAAAATATAGAAAATTGGAGAATATTCAGGGAGAAAATATTTCAAAATCTAAGGAATCGGACAATATTCAGAAATGAATAATTTCAAATTCTGAGGAATTGGAGAATATTCAGGAAGATATGATTTCAAAACCTGAGGAATTGGACATTAATCAAGAAGAAAATCAGGAAGAAATGATGTCAAAATCTCACGACTGGGGCGTGTTTGTGGGAGAAATGTGTTCAATATCTGGGGAAATAGAGAATATTAATAAAGAAATGATTTCAAAATTCGAAAAATTGCTAACACATAAGGAAGAAATTGTTTCAATATCTGGGTTATTGGACAAAAACCAGGACGAAATGATTTCAAAATTTGAGAAATTGGACAATAATGAAGGAAACAATATTTCGAAACATGAGGATATTGAATATATCCGGGGAGAAATTTCAAATCTTGAGGAATTGCAGAATTTACGTAGAGAAATTATTACAAATTCCTCATAATTTGAGTATATTCAGAGTGAAATGATGATAACATCTGTAGAATTGGACGAATATCAAGAAAAAAATATTTCAAAATTCGAGGAATTGAACAAAAATAGGGAAGAAAATATTTCAAAATTTAAGGAATTGGACAAAAATTGGGAAGAAAGTATTACAAAATTGGAGGAATTGGACAGTAATCAGGAAGAAATTGTTTCAAAATATGAGGAATTGGACAATAATCAGGCAAAATCTAGTTTGAAATCTGACGAAATGGAATATATCCAGAGAGAAATTATTTCAAATTCTGAGAAATTGCAGAATTATCAAGTAGAAGTGATTTTTTAAAGCGGGGAATTGGGGAATGTTCGAAATCAATTGATTTCAAATTATGCGGAATTGGGAAATATTCAGAAAAAATTGATTTCAAAATTTGAGGATTTTAAGAAAATTCATAAAGAAGTGATATAGATATCTAATGAATTGATGAATGTTCAGGAAGAAATTATTTCAAAATCTGCAGAATTCAAGAATTTTCATAGGGAAATGACTGCAAAATATCAGTAATTGGAGAATATTCAGGAAAAGGGGATTTTGATATCTGCTAAATTGGTCAATAATCACGTAGGAATGATTCCAGAATCTGTGGATATGGACAACAAAGAAGAAATTATATCAAATTATGTGGAATTTGAGAATATTCTGCGAGAAATTATTTCAACTACTGGAGAATGGGATGTTATTCAGGAAGAATGTAATTTAAAATCAGGGGAATTGGAGAGTAATGAGGGGAAAAATAATTCAAATCCTGAAAAAAGTGATAGTACTCGGGAAGAAAGTATTTCAAATTCTGAGAAAGTGGTAAATAATCGGGAAGGGGGATTTCGTATTCTGAGATATTGGAGGACATTCAAGGACAAATACTCTGAAAAACTGGGTACGGGCAGGAAGAAATGATTTAAAATCTGTAGAATAGTAGAATGTTCATCGAGAAGTGATTTTATAATGTGATGCATTGGATGAAGATCATGAAAGAGTGTCTTCAATATCTGCGCAATTGAAGACTATTTAGAAATAATTGATTTCATATTCTGAAGTATTGAAGAATATTCAGGAAGAATTAGAAGAAGGTGGATTTGGGGAATATTTTCGGGAAAATGATTACAAAATCTGAGGAAATGGAGATATTTCTGCAAGAAATGATATCAGTATCTGAGTAATTGGAAAATATTCAGGAAGAAACAATTTCAAAATCTGGGGGGTTGACAAATATGCAGGGACTAATGATTCAAAACTCTGGGGACTGGATAAAATTCAGAGAGAAGAGACTTAAAATCAGAGGATTTGGAGAATATTCATGAATATATTTTTTCAATATCTGGAGAATCCGCAAGGATCAGAAATAAATTAATACAAAATCTAAAGAATTGGATACGGAGCTCTGAAAAATCAATTTTTATCTGGGGAACTGGACCAAAATCAGGTAGAAATAATTTCAAAAATTAAGGAATTGGTCAATAAACAGGAAGACATGCTATAAAAATCTGAGATTATGGACAATAATTACGCTGAAATGGTTTCAAAATCTAACGAATTGTAGAATATTCAGAAGAAATGATTTCAATATGTCAGGGTTTGGACAATAATAAGGAAGAAATTATTTCAGTAACTGAGTGATTGGATAATAATCAGAAAAAGACTATTTTAAAATCTCATGGATTGGGCAAACATGAAGAAATAATTTTGAAATCTGAGGTTTTAGAGAATATTCTGGGAGAAATGATTCTAAAATCTGTAGAAATAGATAATGTTCAGGAGGAAATTATTTTAAAAGCTGAAGATTTGTGGAATATTCAAGGAAGAAATAATGTTATAATTTCAGGAAAAACATATTTCACAATCTGAAAAATTGGACCAGGATCAGGGAGAATTTATTTCAAACACGGGGAATTAGTTAATACTCAGGCAGAAATTATTTTAAAATCAGCAGAGTTTGGTAGTATTCATGAAGTAATTATTTCAATATGTCGGGAATCTGACAAGGGTCAGAGATACATTATCATAAAAACTGAGGAATTGGAAAACGAGCAGCGTGAAAGTATTTTAAAATCTGGTAAAATGGACCATATGCAAAAAGAAATCATTTCTAAAGCTGGATAATTGGACGTGGATTAGGAAAAAATGACTTCCTAGTCTGGGGAATTTGACAACAATTAGGAAGAAATGATTCAAACAATCCGAGTAATTAGATAATATTCAGGAAGAAATTTTCAACATGTGGGGAAACGAAATGAGATCCCGGGAGAAATGATTTCAAAATGCAAGGGATTTGAAAATATTCAAGGATAAAGGATTTCAAAATCTGGGGAATTGGCAATATTGAGGCAGAAATTACATATCTGCAAAATTGAAAATACTCAGGGAGATGATTTCAAAATCTCCGGAATTGGAAAATAATCAGCAGGAATTTATTTTCTATCTGAGAACTTGGAGAATTTTCAGGGAGAAATGATTTCAAAATCTGAGTAATTGTTGAATATTTAGGTAGAAAAGGGTACAATATTTGAGGAATTGGTGAATATTCTGGAAGAAATAGTTTAAAAATCTAAGGTACTGGACTATATTCAGGGAGAAGTGATTTTAAATTCTGCAGATTTGGAGAATATTCAGGAAGGGATTATTTTAAAATCTGGGGAGTTGGTGAATATTCAGGAAGAAATGGTTAAATATATGCGGAATTGGTCAATAATTAGGAAGAAGTGATTTCAAAAACTGAGTAAATGATTAATAAACAGTGAGAAATGTTTTCATTCTCTACAAATTGTACAATAATCTGGAAGAAATTATTTTCAAATTTGTGACATTGAAGAAAACATGGTTTCAAAATCTGAGTAATTGGAAAATATTCAGGCAGATATTATTTTAAAATCTGATGAGTTTGAGAATATTCATGTAGAATTTATTTCAATAAATGCAGAATTAGTCAATAGTCAGGTAGAAAATATTTTAAAAATCTGAGTAATTAGACAATAATAAAGAAAAATGTATGCCAATTTCTGAGTGATTGGTCAATAATCTAGAATAAATGATCTCAGTAATTGGAGAATATTCATTAAAATATAAAAAATATCTGGAGAATCAGACAAGAATCAGAGAGAAATTATTACAAAATCTGAAGAATTGGACCACTGATAAATTATTTTGAAACCTGGCACTCTGGACCAAAACAAGGTAAAAATAGTTTCAAAAATTAATAAATTTGGCATTAAACAGGAAGAAATTATTAAATCTGTTGAAATGTCAGTATGCAAGAAGAAATGATTTCAATAACTATGGAAGTGGTCAATAGTGAGGAAAAAATTATAAAAGTGTGAGGTGAAATGGTTTCAAACTCTCAGCAATTTAAAATAATCAGGTAGGAATGATTTCACTGTCTGAGAAAATGGACAATAATCAGGAAGAAGTGATTTCAAAATCTGAGCATTTGGACAATAATCAAGAAAATTCTCAGTGATCGAACAATAATAAGGAAGAAATAATTATAAGATCTGAGGGTTTGGTGAATATTCAAGGAGAAATGGTTTAAAAATCTGGGGATTTGGGAAAAGACATTTCACAATCTGGGGAATTGGCCGAGGATCTGGAAGATGTTATTTCAAATCTGGGGAATAAGTTGATATTCAGGAAGAAATGATACCATAATCTGAATCATTTGTATACTGTAAATACTGAGGAATTGGAGAATATTCGGGGAAAAGTTATTTCAAAACCCGGAGAATTGGACACAAATCAGGAAGAAATTATTTCAATATTTATGGAATTGGACAATAATCAGGGAAGAATTATTTTAAACCTGAAGTGGACAATAATGAGGAAATTATTTCTAAATCTGAGGAATTTGATATTAATCAGAAAGAAATTGTTCCATATCTGAGGCATTGGACCTAAACCAGGTAGATATAATTTCAAAATCTAGGGAATTGGGCAATAAACAGGTAGAAGTTATTACAAAACCTGAGAAATTGAAGAATTTCCTGTAAACAATGATTTCAAGTTCTGACGTATTGGAGAATAATCAAGAAGAAACTATTTTAAAATTGGTCAATAATTGTGAAGAAATTATTTCAAAATGCCAGGATATGTATAGTAATCCGGAAGAAATGGTTTCAAACTCTCGGGAATTGTAAATTAATTTGGAAGAAATGTTTTCAAGATGTTGGAATCGGAGAATATTCTAGGAGAAATTATTTATAGTTCTGGTAAATTGGACAATATCAAGCAAGCAAGTAGGTTTGTTTCTGAGGATTTTGAGAATATTCATTAAGAAATTATTTTAAAATCTGGGTAGCTGGAGAATATTCGAATTGAAATTATTTCAATAGACTATATGCAGAATATTGCCAAATCTGAGGAATTGGACTAATCAGGAAGAAATTATATCAAAACCTGTGGAAGTGGCCAAATCAGGAAAAAATATTTCAAATTCTGAGGAATTGGAGAATTTTCAGGAAGAAATGGTATCAAAATGTGATATATTAGAGAATAATCAGGGGAAAATGACGTCAGTGTCTCAGAAATTGGTCTATGGTTAAGACAAATTATTTTAAAATCTGGGGATTTGGAAAGTATTCAGGAAGAAATATTTCATATACTAAGGTATTGGAAAACATTCTAGGAGGAATGTTTTTTAAATCTGAGGAATTGGACAAGGATTATGAATAAATGTTTTCAAATACTGAGGAATTGAAAAATATTCATTGAAAATTGATTTTAAACTCGGAGGTATAATAATAATAATAATAATAATAATAATAATATCGTATGGCCTCGGGTGCCGGGTGCAAGCTTTGTTATTTGACAACCAGAGGGTAGCTTGCATGTCGAATTTCGTTGTTCCTTGAAGCACTATGAAAGTCAAGGTGGTTAAATATCTAAAGCTCCTTGAACACTATAGCGCTTTCTAGTAGAGGAATGAGGAACTTTGTGTTGGCGGAAACTCCCGATATTAATTTTGGCATTATGAACACGGCCTACTGAATTCAAATGTGTTCTTTGTCATGCCAACATCGTATGACATGGTGTCGAAATTTTTGCCGCCCTTCAAAAATCACTTACCACGGCCAGGAGCGAACCTGCAAACTTGGGGTTAGTAGACCGACACTCACCCACCGTGGAAAGCAACTCGGAGGTATTGGACAATGATGAGGAAGTCATTTCAACAAAATCGAGAAATATTTGCTAGTAATGATTTCAATGTCTGAGTAATTTGAGAAAATTCAGGTTGAACTTACTTTTGAGTGGTCTAATTACTAGTGCCTTAAACATGCTTAAGGGCGGCTTCTGTCGCGTAGTCGGTAGCATGATGAGCTTCTATGCCCAAGATCGCGGGTTCAAATCCGGCCGAAGTAGTCGGATTTTTTAAGAGCGTTAAAAATCTCTCAGTATGCCTTCCTTCGGAGGGGAAGTACAGCCGGCGGTCCCATGTCATAGATTTATGGCATGTTAAAGAACCTTCCACTAATTACACCTGTGTGAAGCTAAATTGTATAGGTTAAGAATGTAAACAACGCTCTTGGGTTCCTACGTTCGTTGCCAAGAGCCGACTGCGGTGGCATCTGGTAGCTGAGTTCTGAACTAATAGTCGTCGACGGTGGCGTTTGGCGGAAAAAGTAGGGACTATTTGAAAAATTCATAAGTCTGCAGTCCTTACTTGAATTAAAAAACACATAACACACACTAATACAGTCATCACAATTAACACCGGTTATCAGACAGATTCTACACACACCCAAAGTACACGGGGCTACATGACCGCGTTGTCGCAGCCCCTAAACTTAAGAACCAACCAACCAAAACATGCTTACGCCCACCTTCTTGCTCAGCTGGCTTGGCCGATTGGTGGACGGGTACAATAGCAGCATTCGCCTGGTCACCTTTTGTTTGAGTTCCATGGTGGTGGCACAAGGTCAGCTCTTTTGTTTAGATATCTAGGATTAAACCTAGATTTTGACCCTGTTTGTCCACTGGATCTCCTGGTTGAACAGTCGGAGCGGCCTTAGGTTGACGACCTGGCGTGTTTGCCTGTTCTTGCGGATGAACAGGATCGCCTGGTTTTTGTTTGCATTGACCTTAACACGCCATTTGGTGAGCCATAGTTGAAGCTATAAACCTGCAACGATCAAAAGAACCTGCGCAAAACTCACTTCCCCGCATATTCACTCCGAGTGGATGTGCGACGTCACAGAGGAGCGGTGGAGGGGGTCACATGCTGTCTGGCCACCGTACCGAGCACACTGCGGAGACGCGCTGACAAGAGCTTCGTTGCCAATCCATTTTCGCGCTCTCTTTGTTTTGTCAGTTTTATATACGTTTTCTTTATTGTAGTCCTATAATCCCTTGTCGTGTAGCGTGTACTTTATTGGTAAATTTGTTTATGTATATAGTGATGTGTACCATGCTATTCTAGTAATGGTATCATTTGCGTTTCGTTATGGCTTCTACTTCGAAGTCTGGTAGCAAATCTGGACGACCATTAAGGGGACAAACTAGAGGAAGAGTCTATAACGTAACTGCCCACCTTCGAGAACAGAAAACCGTTCATAAACTCAATTATAATATTGTGGCTTCAACAAGTGAAGTAACGGGTGTTTCAAAGTCACTCGTGAAGCGTATAATAGCGGAAGGGAAGAAGTCTATGGCCAAGGGTCGTCTGCAGTTTCCTACACCTGATATTATATCCTCTGTGTGTGTGTGTACGCTTATTGGAACAGTATATTTCTTTTAAACATAGTTTACAACTAGGGAATCGTAAATTCTGTATTTTCATTTAACTGCGTGCTTAATACTTTCGGTCACTTTACATTTACTTTCGTTCTTTTAATTGCATTGCGTTTGCAGCATTAATGAAGGAATAACCTCAATTGAACAGCTGACTGCAGGTACTTACAGTACGGTATGTGACGGCAGCTTGACAGCCAGTCGCTCACTCTTTGATCCCGTATTGTCGGAGAAGATCGAGACGAGCCGAAGTGAGTTGCGCGAACCGAACTAACCCATGGTTCTTTTGTTTGTTGTACCTTTATAGAGGCCTGGAACCGAGTGGGAAATCCGATTGGGCGCACGCGGTTCCTTCACGCGCTTTGAACTCGGGTACGGCCTCACGCGGCCCTACATTGGAACACGCGCTCTTATTACGCGGTTGAGGCTTATGACGACATGCCTCGTAGCACTGCGGTCTGCGGGCACTGGTGGGCCGGATTACAGGCGGAAATGCCAATTGAATTGAGATTCGTCAATAGCGTTAGGTGCTGTCTCGTTCTCTGGTGGACGCATACCTAGGTATATGTCCTCTTCAGAGATAATGGTGTTGATTACTTACCTTTGATATTAGGGTTAGCACAAATGATTTAAGCGATTTCATGTACATGTATTATTGAAAGTATATAGTCTACGGCATTGAAACATAATACAAATGAAAGAAGAAACTCACCAAGTTTTGTCTGAAGGTTACTGCGGAAAGGCTTAGTACACTGGTCGGCCACTAGGCAGTATTGTCTCCCCGGCGGCAGGCGAGGAGAGTGATTATTGTGTTCTTGAATTTCACTCAACGCTCTATCAAAGTTCCAATGTTCGCCAATAGGTATCATTGATATCTGGTGACGAAAGTTGGAACTACTTGAAATTGAACGGAACTTGTAGCTCACCCTTTACGGTGTCCGCTGGAAGCAGCTACAGTCTCAGGCGAGCCGAACATGTCCTCGGACACTCCCGGCACTAAAAGCCATACGATAAATAAAATAAAACTCAACTAATTAGTCTGTAAACACTGTTCTAAGACATTTCCGTACACGATTTCACAAGAAACCACCAAATTAAAACACTATACGTGCATAGTATTTGAAATTTGTAACCACAGGATGTCTGTGTAGCCGACGAAACAATCCACCGGCCGCCCGTCTGCCTCCGACGAAACTGTTGAGCTCTCCCACATTTCCACTTTGTGCCACTATCTTAATACACAACTATTTGAACGTTGGATTGGATGGGCCTCGATCACAGATCGGTGTCTGATGCGCTGGCCTCCCCGGTCGCCTGATCTGACCTCGTGTGATTTCTTTTTATGGGAGTTTATCAAAGATGAAGTTTATGTACCACCTATGCCAGTTAATCTTGTTGAACTGAGGAATCAGATCCATGCGGCTGTAAATAAATTGACCAGGATATGCTCCAGCGTGTGTGGCCGGAGTTGGACTACCGTATCGATCTTTTGCCGTGTGATGTGAGGAGAGCACATTGAGCATTTGTAGCAAGCAGTCTCAAAGAACTTGATGAGTTTCTCCTTTATTGGAATATGTGTCAATGCTGTAGGCTATATACTTTCAATAATACTTGTACATGAAATCGCTTAAGGGAACCGGGACGTGTGAATCGATAGAAAAATGTAGCTTCCGATGTTTAGTTACATATCTCAGAAACTACAATAGATATTTCCATGAATGTTCTTTTGGTATATTCAAAGTACATTCTTCATTATTTGGGTAGAATTTGAAGCTTCTATGTTGCATATTTTGTGTCAGAGAGAGCATCACAAAAGCAATCTTAAAGAAATATATTGTTAAATATTCCCTTAACTCATGTCCCTTTTTCTGAGCAAATACTCAAACCAGACCCAGCAAACTTTGAATGCATAATATTTGAACCATTTTTGAGATACTTAAGTAAAAGTATTGTCCTATTGTTTATAGGAGTTGAGTTTTTTTTCTTCTTTTTACATCCTAGTTGAAAACTGATATTTTCTGTAAAATTGTCAGTGCTTTTCAAGCTGAATAAATTTACCTGAATAAATTTACTTCCAATAGTAGACCTACCGAAGTCTTAGAGCCTACCAAGTTTCAAATACATTGATCAGTTTCTGGGAAAATGGTACAGTACATGAAGTTTCAAAAAACATGACTTACGGAAAACACAAAAAGAATGTTTGACTAGTAGCTACTGTACAGTATAGCCTTAAAACACCATGTTTAAACCTAATTTTATTGCATCAAATATCACTTCAGCACAATAATTGACTCACCAAATTCTTCAGGAAAGATGGGAGATTCTTTTAAGCTAAAAAGAAAAAATTGACAATTTTGAGCCAATCACACGTCCCGTTTCCCTTAAATCATTTGTGCTATATATATATGATGAAGAATGGGTAGCCAGGCCAATCAGAATGGATAGATTTTTGGAGAAGAGGAAGATGATGACAGCTTAATCCCCTGTTAATTATTAGATGACTTAAATGGAGTTGGTTTGATTTAAGTGCTCCAATATGGGCGTAAACTATGCAAATAAATAAATATATAGGCTAAATAAATATAGCATTGCGATAATAAATGGATATACTGCACGCCACTCATGATACATAAAAATATGATTTTATCTGAAACGTTATTAAAAAATGAGATATAGCTAGAGATACTAAGGGCTTTCAATATATAATGCAACACATTTTTTTCTCTGCCTATTTCTGTTTTTAAAAATTGAAATTTTGTTTGGGACATCTTTGAATAATCCCGCTTCGTCTCGTAGAGTTTCATTACTTTCTGATAGGTGGCAGCACTATAACTAGCCTTTTAAATGGCGTCTGTAACATAGGTCTTGGCCTCCAATAATATAAAGCCTACTCAATCGTGGCGTTCTCTGCATCACAGTATAGATATCAATACAGTAAGGACACATCAGGCCTTTACGATGTAATTTTTTCGTCATGGTTTTGAATCGGCCGGTTCCGGAAGCACCGCACGCACGCACGCATGGCGGCGACGGTTCACCATGTATCCGCGAGAGAGCAGTCTACCCGTATTCATTGAGTGCGGCCTGTCGATTTTGTCTGAAGAAAACATTGTTTGTAATTATTAAAATCAACTCAGAAATATAATTTTGCATTTTAACCAATGGCAGAAATGTGGGAAACCAACATCTGTGCGGTAATTTTTTGCGCAGTTTTTGTCACACTGGACATAACAGCATTCCGGTTTCCTCGTGCATTGGAGCGGTAAATACAAATATCACACGTTTCATCGAATAATTCTGGTTTTAATACCCATGAGATGTCAGTCCCTCAAACACCTATCCATTAATTCTCAAATTCCTCAATCCTAATCCAGATATAATGACTGGATAAAAGCCTGTAATCAGGAGGATTTACTGGCATACGTGGCAAATCTACACGTCAATATATAGGGTATGTAGCCTTTATTTCTCAAAGGAAGTGTTTTAAACCACAAGGAGGGCAGTGCTAGGCTGAGATTAGGTAATAATGCCCAACAAACATTAAATCTCCACCCTAGAGAAGCTATTGTCTCCTTTTAAGTGTCCGTTTTCTAGCCCCACTTAGCCTAGGAGGCAAATGGTTTCCTGACTGAAGTTAGTTGATGTGTTTTATTAAATGTAATTTGTTAAGCTGCAGCCCTTTACAGTGAATTAAGTGCTTTAATTACAAGCTACAATGCAAATCAGATTTAACATTTGCTCCCTCACCTATGGGACTTTGTGCTATTCCTGAAGAGTTCTGGAGAAGTTTGGATTGTCGTGTACCCAAAGCTACAATCCCATGAAATGACTGAAGGTACTCCAGTCCCTCAAAATTGTAAATAGTGTTGCTTTCAGAGACAAACTATTGAGGTTAGCAACCCCCTCACTACGCTCGGCATGGCATTAAGGCTGTGTGACATAAAAACCAGGGCTGTTAACCTTGATGTTCCTACCTCATAGACATATCACAATGCCCTTAATTTTATTTAATTCTGTGAGACCACTAAAAGTTTTCCCACCCATGTAAATGATAAGCCCACCCAATTTCTTCTCAAGTGATACCTCCCTCTCATTCCACACACGCCCAAATACACGGGGATATATGACCACGATGTCTCAGCCCTTAAAATAAGCAACAACTGTATCTTCGATACACACCAATCAAATTCCTGGATACTTCTATACTTTCAGCAACGATCCTAGGGATGATTTTTCTTCACTATGTCACATGCAGAACATGGTGCCACTAAAGCAATACCGTATAGGTCCATGTTATTTGAAAATGAATACCGGTACATAATAATCATACAAGAGTGGAGCCTTGCATAAGTGAGATGTAACACCAAACTCTGGGTGTCAACATGCCGTACACTATCACTCGGGAATTGAGAAATTTGGTGGGCATATTGTGTGATAACCTGTGTTACTGTGGTGGATGTGTGTGTATTTGCAAATTGGGGCTAGGATTGGGAAGGAGGTGGCTGTGTCCTTAAGTTAACAACCATCCCAGCATTTGCCTTGAGTAGGGAAACCACTTCCAGGAAGGCCGAGGTGGGAATCTAACCCTCCTCTTCTCAGTTTTGCCTCACGAGGCAGACTGTAACCCATTCCAGCCCTAAGGCCAGAATCAAAATTTATTGGCAAAGCCGGGAGTCAAACCCAGACCTACGGGGGTGACAGCCAAGAAAGCTATCTGCTGCACCACGAGGTGGTCTCGCGAAAATGTAATGTATTGGTCATAAATATAGGCTATATAAATCTACATGAAAATAGCCTACTGCCTATCCAAACATTTTCATAAATTTGAGTTTCATATACCATTTTAAAGCTCAATGGTTTTAAAATTTACAGTTATCTTAAGTCATAGCAACAGATTTTAATGTTTACATTAAGCCACATTGTTCAAACCTGTTCAGGGATGTCGGAAATTCCTCAGATAATGTCAAGCTGCAACTCACATCCTATTCTATTGTTGGGCAAGGACTTGATTCTCATCATTGCAGAAATAATCTGTTTAATACTAGCTGTAACCATGGCCAAGGTTTCATGTGATACAAGCTAAAGGTGTAGAATTTGGTATAAATGTTTATCACAAGTATCCAGTACCTGTACTTCTATGTCAATGTTACATAGGCATTGTGCTTGCTACACTTGTCATAGTATGTGGTACGGTATAAATTTCAGAATGTGCATCAATTTTAATTTCTACCCTTGATTATTCATATTTATGTGGGGTCAGGAATCGTATGGATTGTGAAGTGATGCTAGGAAAAGTTGTCTCCTTTCTATTTAAGGATGTGTGAAGGACTGAGTGGTGTGTCTTTATAATGACATACTAAAATTGTAATGGCTGATAAAGGATGTAATTAATATCCAGAACATGTCCTACTATTTGCACATTATTTATTCATTTAAGGGTTGATTAGGCAGAAATATTTACAGAAGATTACAATTCAAGAAATATTATGCTCATCAGAGTTAATTAGAGATGAATGAAACTGGGCAAGGTACTGGAAAAGCCTGTGACCTATTAAAAGGAAAGGTCCCAGCAGATTTCCCCTATATTGTTCAACCAGCCACATCTGGTTACGACCACTATATTCTTCCACAGAGAGAATGAAAAGTGTCAAGAACAAACTTCTGCTTGCAATCGCACATTTTTTCTGCATTACAGTATTACTTATTTGTTTACATGGTTTACGTTATGTAGAAACAACTCGTACAAATATTACAGTGAATTCTTCTAGGTATTATGCCATGTCTGTGCCCCATCATATCCATAGTACCGTACCTAGAAGAATTTGCAGTAATTTATTTTCTGGCCATGAAAGCCTAAACATTCCAATTCAAACAGGCATATTTTTCTGCAAATGTTTGGGTATTCTGATATATTTTCATGGAAACATTTGACTTTTATTTTTAAAGAAACATTATTTTTTCCTGTTTTCAATTTTCAGAGGTGAAGCTCACCAATTTTGTGACTATATCCTGAAGTGGCTTGGCCTAGAAGCCTACAGTATATAAAATATGGTAGCGAGTGTTTAATCGTAAAGAGGTTTTCTCAATAGTGATTTTTAATGCCCTGGCATTGTCATTGAGGAGCAAATTTAACTTCCTAAATACTGTAACATTTAAGTTGGTCTAACATGAAAGAAATTTAATAATACTATACCTGCAAGGTTTTAGCTACCTACTAAGGAAAGTAATGTGCAATTTTTGAGTGGAGCTACCTAGGCAAATCTTTACACCAAAAACCAACATTTTGTTTATCGCTACCTTTTAGTAGAGAAACTAGAATTCATGTCAGATAACCTGCAGCTTCTGTGACTGATAACTATAGTTTTGTCTTGTTGTCAACAAATGTGATAGACAGGTCTGAAACAGTTCATTATTTCAAAAACTGACTCTCTATCAGAAATCAAATCAGTGATCTGAGATCAAGGCGATTACAGGAATGTTTGTTTATTGCATTACAACAAAGGATTTGGAAGTAATCTCATAAAGCAATAACTTCTAAATCAAAATAACTTACAATTTTATTGTTGGACAGCCAAAGGACTTAACATAATCCTCCATGGTTTTAGACAGGTGCAACGATCCATTAGTTCTGGGTTATCCCATCCCGTTAGAAAATGGAAGGATTGGGGTTTGAAACCTAAGGATGTTGTACAATATTAACTGCAAATCACATCACCACACTGAAGACCTCGTTTGTGAAATAAGTTGGTTCATGTCCCTTCACCTGTCATTTCAAGTTAGCTTCCTTGTTTCTCATCTCAAAATGCTGAGATGGTGGCTTTCCCATAGACCACAGTCACTTCCCCATTCCTTTCTTAGCCTCTTCTACTTTCCATCTACGTTGAGGCTGCATGGATGATCTTTTCTCTAGAATGAAAGGGCTCCATGACACTGTCAATTAGGATGAAAAAGACTTTGGAGTGAAGTAAGGGGATAAAAGAAATATTCATATCCAAGAAATAAAAATAGCCATAAGCCCATTGTTTCCACAGCTACTGCCATGGTCTAGAAGTAAGCATAGCTGCCTTCTAACTGGTTGGCCCAGTTTTGAATCTTGGTTTTGCCAAGGAGAATTTAAATTTTGGCCTTTAGTCATGTGTACTTGGATGTGCGTATCATTTGTCTCATAAACTGCCTTATTGTGATGGCTGTAGTAGTGTGTGCATTTATAATTTTAGGTGAGGATAGGGGAGGAGACGACTATGGCCTTACGTTAGGGGTAGCCTACCGTCTCGGCATTTACCTGCAGTAGAAGTGGGAAACCAAGGAAAACCACTTACAAGATGGCCGAGATGGGAATCAAAATCACCACTTCTCAGTTTTGCCTCCCAAAGCCGAGTGTACCCCGTTCCAGCCCTCAGACCAGAATGCTAGTTGCTACACCACGAGGTGATCTAAGTGAAAAGGGATGGATTCTAATCCACCTCTTGGTCCTAATAGAAGTGAATTTCTATGGTTTCTAATTCCCCTTCCCCCCTCCCAGAATGCTCCGTGCACCAAACATTCCATCTTCAAATTATTTTGCATGCCCAATTAAATTGAGTAATATAGCTCGGGTGGTGTTAGGGTAGCGCGCCTGCCTCGCACCAGGAGACCTCGGGTTCGATTCGAGGCTCCGTCAGGTATTTCAGAAACCGGCGTGAGGGCTGGAATTGGGTGTACACAGCCTCGCAAGGACAATTGAATAGCTGTCTGACAATGAGGCAGCGCCACGCTCATGGAGACCAAGATTAACGGCCGAGGGGAACCGAGGCGCTCACCACATAATCTGCAGGCCAAATGGCTGGGTGGCGATCGCTTGGTAGGCCTATGCCCTTCATGGACTGAAGTGCCACGGGGTTTGTTTGTTTGTTTCGTTTTAATGGTAGTTCGGAGACTATGGTTTCAATAGTCTTCTTAGAATGTACAGTATATGGGTGTTATCTTTAAAAATACCCGCACGAGTCTCTCTGGAGGACTCACACATTATTACTATTACGTAAACATATCTTGCATAAGAATCATGGCCCTACTAATAATATAGTTCATCGTATCTTGGTGAGAAAAATACTGTACCTGTATGTGCATTTGCTCAAAGAACTTTTTCTTTTCTGAATTTTTATTCCATATTATTTTTGTTTGTTTTATTAATATTAGGCATCCATCTAAAAATTTTAACTCAACTAAAATTTGTATTATTTTGTGTTAAGAGGGACAGATGACCTTGCTGTTCCGCCCCTTAAACAACAATAACTGTCCATACTATGTGTGATGTTAATGAGCAATTCTGAGAATATTTACAGCGGATCTAGATTGCAGTCATGGACCACCTTGTGGCGTAGTGACTACCATTCTTGGCTGTTGCCCCAGAGGTCTGGGTTTGATTCCCGGCTCTGCCAAGAAATGTAATTCTGGTCTGAGGGCTGCAACAGGGCACACTTAGTCTCGTGAGGCACAACGGAGAAGAGGAGGGTTTGATTCCCAACTCAGCCATCTTGGAAGTGGTCTTCCGAGATTTCCCACTTCTACTGCAGGCAAATGCTGTGATGGTTCCTAAGTTAAAGCCAATGCCGCCTCCTTACCAATCCTAACCGGAATTGCAAATACACATACTAAGACAGGCATCACAATAACACAGGTTATCAATCAAAATTCCACACTCGCCCAAGTACACGGGGCTAAATGACCACGATGGCCAGGCCCCTGAAATGAAACAACAGATTGCAGTCGATGTACAGAAGTTGTCTAACATGGTGGCCAGATTGCTCCTTAGTGCCTCTTGGTCTATTGGAATGGCTGTAACATCCGGTGCATTATCATACCATAGTCAACCTGTTCCTCTATTGGAGCAAGAAGATTGGGATTCTCTGCCGTCACTGTCTCATGAAGCCATAGCCAGGTGGCTATGCTAATGCTTGTTGTTTCATGTAGGAGGTTGTACATCATGGTCGTCAGCCCTGTGTACTTGGGAGTGAGAAGAAACCCATATAACAGGAGCAATCGAGTGTGGCAACGGGTGGGTGAGAGATTTCAAAAGCTCTTCATCCAGGAACGCCTCCAACAGCTAGTAAACTCAGTCATGTTTTGTGGTGGGATCATGTTTGGTCGACGTACGCCTCTAATTTCTATCCACGGTAACATGACCGGTCTGGTATACAGAGACAACATCCTCAAACCTGTCGTTACAGGATTCGCTGCCACAATGGGTGAGGGCTTTACACTAGTGGACGATAATGCCCATCGAGCTAGGGTGGTCATCAGTTCCTTCAGATGCAAGGCATACGGAGAATGGAGTGGCCTGCATATTCTGCGGACATGAACAGTATCGAACATGCATGGGAAAAGATTAAGAGTGCAGTTTCGCACTGTCCCAATCCTCTAACAAACAAACAAACAAACAAACAAACAAACATTCAGCAACTGATTGAAGCTGCTTTCCAAGAGTGGGATAATCTGCCCCAAACCAGGTTGGTTCGTTGGTTCTCAATACGGTATGCCTCTTTGTCGGCAAGCATGCCTTAGGGCTCGTGGTGGCCATACATGGTATTGATATGCCCCAACATGAAAAAGATTGCCACTTTTGTTATGCTTTTAGTGTTTGTCTCTTTTGCACAGCATATTGTGTGTTGTTTTTCTTTGTATGTCATTACATACTACCTTACCAGGGAATTGTTACTGCTAGACGTGGAGCACGGCTGTTGTGTATACATTACGTCAGCTCGCCTCGTTATGGCTGCCGCGAGCGGTTGCTGGGCAAGAGGGAGAACGCATGTACAGTCATACAATGAGAACACATCGCACAGCGCACGACCCAGCAGGAATCATGCACACAAATGACGTGCGATGAGGTTTCGCTGGCGACAACTGCACGTCTATCGCAGGCGTGTGGCTGGGCGGAGCGCATTAGTTCCGATTTCCGCCACCAGTAACAATTCGCTGGTAGGATAGTACACATAGCAAAACACTAAATCGCAATATGCAAAACCTTTTTTTGAGTACTGTTCAAGTTACAAACACTGCTAGTCACCACAACAATCTAGGGGCAGATGACCTCGAAGTTCCGCCCCTTAAAACAACAATTACATTACATTCACCATAACACTGATTATCAAATACCATGCACACACAAGTACACGGGTCATAGACCAAAGAGGTCCTAATTGGAACTATAATAATATATACAGTACCGGTATGTCAAAAAATATGGTTATATAAATAACTCCAGATTATAGCTTACCAAGAGGCATACATACTTTGAACCGGCCTTGGTGGCCGAGAGCGCTAATGTGCTACCTCGTGCCTCGCTGGCATCGGGAGAGCGTGAGTTCGAATCCCACCTCTACCGTCCTGAAAATGGTTTTTGTGGTTTCCCATTTTCACTACCAGGCAAATGCCGGGACGGTTCCTTTCAATAAATCCACGGCCAATTTCCCTCCAATATCCCTTCCCTGACCCGTCCTGAAAAGAAAAGTACATGGCCATTGGCTGCATTAATAAAATTATACATACTTTGAAACTTTAGTGTTTAAAATAAGACTGCTGTTACGACTTGAAACTGAATCCCAGCACTCTGCGCAGAGTGTGAACTGATTACACCACGATAGCCCTTTATTAACTCTTGAAGTAGGCCTAGTAACTGAAGCTATGGCATATAGTTAGGCCTCCTAATGACCAGTATTAATTCCACTATGATGTACATGTCGCTTACAGGTACCAACTGGAAAGACCTGCCCCAGGCCTCTCCAAAAGCCACACAGCATTATGAGCCTAACACTTCTCTCATCCAGGTGTAAAAACCATCCATCGCATGGAAAACTCATCCTACATTATCTCCATTTCTTCAGAATGGGAAGAATAAGGAGTTGACATACCACTGACAAGTAAAAAGTGCGGTGCGGATAGATGGCAACTTATTAGTCGTGACGAGGTTAAAGTTAGGTCTGATTAGTGTTAAGCTATGGTTAGAGCAAGTTTAGGACTGAGCGTTTTTCTTGATTGATTGGCGACACCATTGCACAAAGTGTTATTTACCAGTTATATTACTTTATTACATTCACTAGCGACAGAAAGCAAAGCAAACTTGTAGCTTCATGTGGCTCTCGTGATCATAAGCCACAGAACCTTTCTTTTTTATATTTGGAATTTGAACCACTCGATGCAACTCGGAAATTCTAACATGCATTAACCAAGAATCAAAACCCAGTCCAAAACTATAATATGACGACTTTAGGATCTCCGAATGGAAATCTGGGTGTGACCTTGGCTTCTAGGATTAAAGAAACAGGCCTCTGTACGAAGGGTGGTTGGCCAGTTTACTTCACTGAAAGCCCTGAGCTTGTATTTCAGCTTTACTTTACTTATTTTTAGGCCATCTGTAGGCTAAACAAAACAATCTACCAGTAAATGTATAGTCTATTTGTTGAATCTGAAAGCTACTTGTTGCTCCTATAATAGCCACACAAAGACGTGGAACTAATAAAGGTAATGAAAAGAGATTTCTTAGCACATGACTTACAGTACCGGTATTGAATTCTTCTTGGAACACAAGATAATGAACGGAAGTGTGAGTAGGCTAAGAAATGAGGAGTAAGAAGTAGCCTAGGCATATCTTGAAATGTGAAAATAACACTGCATAATAAGGCTGTCCCCACCCATCAACATGACTTTTTTATTGACTAAATAAATTCCCGGGTATTTACGTTAGGACGCTAAGAACATTAAAATTAACACTTATTTACAGTTACTGTAGAAAACTTGAATTGCATTATCTCAGACTACAAAAGTTTAAGAAACAAAATCCACATTTCCCCCACACTTTTCAATATATCGTGTGTTAATTTAATCATTAAAACATATCATAACCTTTCATCGTTACGATGCAATCACAATGTGACACCACAGGACTGGAGGAATGTGGTGTTAAACATTAAATTCCACACTTCTTAGAATTAAAACACAGTAGTATTAACACTTTCTATTTTCTTGTTATTTATTTTCTTAAAATATCTGATTATAAAGAGAGCTAGTGTGTTGAAATAGAGTTAAATAAATGACATAAAATATACATTCATCAATCAGCTGATTATCATGTGTTTGTCCATAAGTGGTGCTACCTAGCGGCTTACGGGTGTATTGGTGCTCCCCCTTATCAATTGTTTTTTTGAAAATCCGTTCTTCCGGTTTTGCCGAAGTGTCCATACTGTATTGGTATCTATACTGTGTCTGCATCAACACTGTCCTCCTAGCAGTACATAAATGTTGAGTAGAATGAAGTAAAATTTAAGAGATGTTCATCTTTTAGTAGTAGGAGTTCGTTTCAACTGCAGAGTTTCCGTATTAGATAGAACGCACACTGTCTGGTATGTACAATAATAAGGTACTGTAGATGCTTGCACTGAATATTTTTAATAGTGTACCATAGAGTTTCAATGAAAAGGAACGACTTTTTTTTGTGTGTGATTCTTTCTCCTCATATTTTTTTTCTCTTCTCAAGACGTAGTCAAGGGTGTAGTTAGTGACAGACGGGCGCAGAAACTTCTGCAATATTACCCCGCTCAGTTGCTCAGGATGATCACGTACTCCACACTGTAGAATATGATTTTTAGCAACCTGTGGCAACAGTATTCTAGTTAATGTTTGTGCTATTCCTGGACTGCTCAGCGTAACCGATATCATTTCGTCCGTTACTTCTTCCAGCGAAACAAAACCTGGCTTACGATACCGGAGACCACCTCTGTCTTTTGAGTTTTATTAGAGACTAGCAGTAGTACCCGGCTTCGTCCGGTGGAATGATGATAATATCTCAGTCTCCTTAACACTCAACTTGATAAATTATATTTATTTATGTATTCATTTTTTACATTATCAAACCCAGTGACAATGTTTATACTTAAATCACTATGGGAAGGCTCTGTAAAATAATGATCATTCTCATGATATTTGTCTTCAGTCGAGATATGTTGTTAGCGGTCCCAGAATTCGTGACATCTCAGTCGTAGAAGACTTTATGTGGTGGTGATTAGAAATATAATGGACTTAAAATCTAGGTCATTTGCCCCCAATGACGTTGAGGGCGTAACATCTAGGTAATTTTCCCTACTGATCAGGATGATATTGAAAATTACCACATAACTGACATATGAAACTTAGAAAATAATAGAAAAAGTTATTTTTAGGACTCACATTTCGGGAAAGACTTGATTATTTTTTGCCAAAGAGCTCCTAATGGAAATACATATTTTAAAAATCACAGGCTAGGTAGACTGTGGTGTTGCTTAGCAGTATAATGGACGTAACATCTAGGTCATTTGCCCTTTTGATGAGGATGATAATGAAGACGACTACTACTGAACGGGTATATCAAACATACAATCTAATGGAAATACACATTTTAAAAATCACAGGCTAGGTAGACTGTGGTGTTGCTTAGTAGTATAATGGACGTAACATCTAGGTCATTTGCCCTTTTGATGAGGATGATAATGAAGACGACGACTACTACTGAACGGGTATATCAAACTTACAATCTAATGGAAATACACATTTTAAAAATCACAGGCTAGGTAGACTGTGGTGTCGTTAGTAATATAATGGACGTAACATCTAGGTCATTTGCCCTTTTGATGAGGATGATAATGAAGACGACTACTACTGAACGGGTATATCAAACTTGCAATCTAATGAAAATACATATTTTAAAAATCACAGGCTAGGTAGACTGTGGTGTTGCTCAGTAGTATAATGGACGTAACATCTAGGGCATTTGCCCTTTTGATGAGGATGATAATGAAGACGACTACTACTGAACGGGTATATCAAACTTACAATCTAATGGAAATACATATTTTAAAAATCACAGGCTAGGTAGACTGTGGTGTTGCTCAGTAGTATAATGGACGTAATATCTAGGTCATTTGCCCTTTTGATGAGGATGATAATGAAGACGACTACTACTGAACGGGTATATCAAACTTACAATCTAATGGAAGTACACATTTTAAAAATCACAGGCTAGGTAGACTGTGGTGTTGCTCAGTAGTATAATGGACGTAACATCTAGGTCATTTGCCCCTTTGATGAGGATGATAATGAAAACTACTGTTGAATTGACACGACAAACTTACAGACTACCGTGATAGAAATATTTCAAAATTCACAGGCGATGAAGACGTATTGTATGTAGTGATTAGTGGTATAATGGGCGTAACATCTAGGTCATTTGCCCTTATGATGATGATAATAATAAGGTAATAAAAATGACTACTAAACGAACATGGTGTAATTTTAAATCTGATATAGGTAATTCAGATTTCTACCTCCGATATCTTCCAAAAACTGAACCTTATTTCTTGGCTTAGGCCTATACTCGAAGCGTCTAGTGAAAGAGCTTACGAAGTACTGCTCGGGTCCAAGCTGCACGAACCTGAGAATATCGCAGCTGATGACGATATATGATGACAGACGTTCGGGGGGGTTCCCGGTCCTATACATTGGCCGGTGAATCACTCACACTTTCGTAACACTACAGTGGTTTGAGCAAAGGCCCTGTATGAACATCAGCACAGTCAGCATTACCAGGTAACACGGCGGCCTCCAGACAATTCTCTCATGTCACCTCGCGATGAATCAGCAAGCTATTCTCACACCTGCCCCCTCCTCCAACCCTCCACCCCCCAGGGTCTCACAACTTGTGAGACGTGGGTTTGCGACCACGGGACCCCAGCTGAGTCCGGCATTGCTTCTACTTACTGGTGCCGGGCTCCTTTAAGTTCTCTTTCCAGTCAGCCTCCCTTGGTCAAACTCTTGTTCTCTTCCGACCCCGATGGTATCAGGGTATCCGAGGCGTAGCGACTCTTTCACTTTCCCGCCTTAATAGCCTCATTCTTCGAGGTGTCAGCCTTCTTTTTCTTTTCTTAATATCTCATGTCTTCTGCTCAAGGCCCTCAAGGAGGCAGGGTGTGTGTAGCCCCACCACTTCTGGTGCACCGTGGATAGTGCTACATCCTCAAGGACTCATGGCTGGTGAGTTCGGGAGCTGGCAACCCTGAGGGATTCCTGAGCTGAGTCCGGTTTTACCCCTTTTTTCCATTGCCTTTGGGACGGACCCTGTCCTCTTTCCCTTTCCTATCTGCATTTCGTGGCTCTCCTTCCTTCCAAGTCCTCAATTCTCATTTATCTAGGATTGAGGGAATTTCATTTCCTCCTGTCTTTTATTTCCCTTATTCCTTTCTTTTGTCCTTATCTTCTTCTAGCTCATAAGTTTTAGTGTTAGTTTGATTTTCACGATCCCCCAAACCGTTAGGGGCGATAACCTCGATGTTAGGCCCCTTCAAACAACAATCATCATCATCATCATCATCACAACTGGCATTGTGCAATTGGGTTACTGTGGCATTTAAAACATCCTGTTAAGTCCCTCACCATTTTGTGTTACATACATAATTTGTAGCTAGAAACCTTCCCTGAAATCCACACAACTGACCCAAGCAATGGGATGAATGGTATATGAACGCATAGGGGACATACATACACTACAACTATTGAATTGGCACGTCAAACTTACAAACTAACGTAATAGTAATAATGAATCACAGTCGAGCAAGAAAAAAATTGGTTGAGATGGGTGAAACGGTGTAGATTTTTCTCAAACGGCCTAAATGCAGGTAATGGAGTGGTCTGTCCGAAATTCTAAGTAGACAATGTTACTCGTCGGGTTCCAAAGTTTAAGTATGTAAAATTTGGTTGAGATGGGTGAGACGGTGTAGATTTTTGCCAAAGGGCCTAAATGCAGGGAAATGAGTGGTCCGTCCAAAATTTCAAGTGGACAGTGTTACTCGCAGGGTACCAAAGGGTGATATCCGAATGTTGGTTCTGATCGGTGAAACGGTGTAGATTTGTGTCAAAGGGCCTAAATGCAGGGAATCTGTTCGAAATTTTAAGTGGACAGTGTTACTCGCAGTGTTTCAACTGCAAATATTGATTTAGCCTTTAATAGTGATTGTCTGTGGGTGTCACTGTAGGTAGTTAAAAGTGTCCTCCATCGTCGTGCTCATGTTTTTTGTTTTATTTATAATTTAAAATTCTATACTGTAGTTTTATTTATTTATTGTCACGTGTGTATTTTTATGTCTGACAAAGAATACATATATAGCCTACATGTCTCACTCTGTTGTGTAGAGACTCCATGGATAACGAGAGGTATGCGACACTTTTGTCCCCAGTGTGCGCACTTGAATGCTATAACACAGGAGACCGACAGTCCCGCAACAAATATGGCGCCAGCTGTTGCGACAGCCCGGATACATTTTTGTCTCGTCCGTGTTGTGTCCCCAGTGTGCGCATCCCAATACAGTGTAATAGCCCTTCACCTTGCGACAAAACAGTCCCGCGACAAAGTGTCCCCAGTGTGCGCGTGCTCTTAGTCACATTACATAAGTTACTGTAGAAAATTTTTCAGATTTTGATGGAGGTTGACTCGTATATTCCGCTCTCGTAACTTAAATATCTCAACTTTCCACATAAAATTATTTTTTGTTGGCACCTTCTCGTCCCATCTGATAGGTAACTTCCTAGCGCATGCGTATTGTCAAAGCTACGGACGTAGTCTAAATCCTGCGACCCGAGAATGTATTTCCTAGGTATTTTATCTCCTAGAGCACGCTTTAGTATACACATTTTGGTCCAGATCGGTGAAACAGTGTAGATTTGTGACAAAGGGCCTAAATGCAGGGGATGGAGTAGCCTCTCCGCAATTTCAAGCAGACATTGTTAGTCGCAGTGTTCCAAAGGGTAAATATACACATTTTGGTTGAGATCGGTGAAACGGTGTGGATTTGGGCCAAGGGGCCTAAATGCAGGGAATGGAGTGGTCTGCCCGCAATTTCAAGCAGACAGTGTTACTCGCAGGGTACCAAAGGGTACGAATACGAATTTTGGTTCTGATCGGTGAAACGGTGTGGATTTGGACCAAAGGGCCTAAATGCAGGGAAAGGGGTGGTCTGCCCGAAATTTTAAGTGGACAGTGTTACTCTCAGAGTTCCAAAGGGTAAGTATACACATGCTGGTTCAGATCGGTGAAACGGTGTAGATTTGTGCAAAAGGGCCTAAATGCAGGGAATGGGGTGGTTTGTTCGAAATTTCAAGTGGACATGGCTACCCGCAGGGTTCCAAAGGGTAAGTATACAAATTTTGGTTCAGATTGGTGAAACGGTGTAGATTTATGCCAAAGGGCCTAAATGCAGGGAATGGGGTGGTCTGTCCGAAATTTTAAGTGGACAGTTTTATTCGCAGGGTTCCAAAGGGTAAGTATACAAATTTTGGTTCAGATCGGTGAAACGGTGTAGATTTGTGGCAAAGGGCCTAAATGCAGGGGATGGAGTAGCCTCTCCGCAATTTCAAGCAGACAGTGTTAGTTGCAGTGTTCCAAAGGGTAAATATACAAATTTTGGTTGAGATCGGTGAAACGGTGTAGATTTGTGCAAAAGGGCCTAAATGCATGGAAAGGGGTGGTCTGTCCGAAATTTAAAGTTGACAGGGTTACTCGTCGGGTTCCAAAGGGTAAGTATTCAAATTTTGGTTCAGATCGGTGATACGGTGTAGATTTGTATACATAACAGACAGACAGACAGACAAACTTTGTGCTTTATATATATAGATATTACTGGAGATGAGCTCTGGATACCGAAGGGCAGTTGACCTCGCTGTTCCGTCCCTTAAATCAACAATACCTAACTAACTCTGGATACTACTAATTTTATCAAACACTCTTGGCATGATATAGGTAGGTTATGGTCTTCATCTCGTTGTTATTGTTTCTTTAGGGGCGTTGCAACGTCGTGGTCATGTAGCCCCGTGTTCTTAGGCGTGTGTAGAATTTGTCTGATAACCTGTGTCACTGTAATGTCTGTATTAGTGTGTGTATTTGTAATTGAAGTAAAAGTTGGGTAGGAAGCGGCCGTGGCCGTAAATTAGGTACCAACCCGGCATTTGTCTGGATTAGACGTGGGAAACCAAGGAAAACCACTTCCAGAATAGCTGAGGTAGGAATCGAACCCACCTCTTCTCAGGTTTGCCTCATGAGACTGAGTGTACCCCGTTCCAGCCCTCAGAACCAAGAATCGAACCCGGGCCTCCACAGTGTCAGCTAAGAATGCTAGCCACTACGCAACGAGGAGGATTCGACAGCTCGTACCAAATACCCTCCAATATAGGCCATTGCAGCTCTCGTCATAGAAGTTTGGCCATTTAGCTCCGTGTCTGCTACCCTGTATCATTGCGGCGTGTGCATTTGTAATTCCGGTGATGACTTGGAAGATGACCTTAAGTGGGACACCACGGAAAATCATTTCCAGAAAGGATTAGATGGGAATCTAACCCACCTCTTCTCAGTTCTACCTCAAGAAGCTGAGTGTACCCCGTGCGACGTTCCAGCCCTCAGACCAGAATGAAATTTCTTGGCAGAGCCTGGATTCCAACATGGATCTCTGGGGGCGACAGCCAAGAATGCTAGCCACTACACGACGAGGTGGTCATCAGAACTGGAGCAATAATACAAGATCACCTAATTTCCAGTTGCATGGTCAGCGTAGGCTACATACCTTGTCTGCTTATTGCTTTAATCCATAATTTCCTAGTTGGCTCTCGACAAGAAAATTCATGAGAACTAGTTCCAGTAACATTATTTCTAGAGCCTGGTTTACAAAACGGCACGTGATAGTATACCATCGTAATACAATGGCCTTATTTCAGTAACATAACTCGAATCGTGCGTACACAATGCGTATAAATACCGCAAACTGAACTGATCATATAGGGGGGTATGCAGCGCCGCTAGCGGCAAACATAGCATCTGCAGGGCGGACAGCTCCCATAGGCTATTGACGTCAGAAAAGTTGGATGGCGCAGCCACGCGGCAGAATGTTGAAGCTGTAACATTGTGACTGGTGAGATTTATTTAGATGGTGAAGCATTGACGTCGTGATGGAAACAGAAAGAAATTTGTCAAATTTGAGGAGGTACTGCTCAGTATACGGTTGCAAATCGTATAAAACGGCTAGGAAATATTTTCACTACTTTCCTGTACAAAAAGTTCAGAGAGAAAGATGGGCTTCGGCGCTGTCAATTGGAAAACGTGTTACATGTTACATGGCAGTGTGCAGTCTGCATTTTTGTGAAGACGACTTCTTTCCACCGGTACTGTTGATTATTAATAGTTATTGTCTCTAATTTGTATTCACATGGATTTAGCAACATCAAAAATACTGATAAACTTATAGCCTTTTACTTCTGTGCCGTACAAAGAATGTAATCCGCTCTTCGTAAACTTATTTTAGGGGTTCTTCCGATTGACAATAGCCGAATGGTTAGAAAACTTAAGAAAAATGCTGTTCCTAGCCTTAATTTGCCAGAGAGTGTATATCCTTGCCTTTGAACAGCGAGTATGTAGGTCATTGAAGTATGATTTGGCTTAAATTGTGTTTTTGGCTATAATCTCCCTACTGTTGAATTTAGTTAATTAAAATGTAAAATCTTAGTTTTAAGTACCGGTTTGGTGACTCATCATCCCAGGCAGGCCGGTAACACCTATACTACTCAGGCAGATAGGTCACTTAGCCGTAATTTTGAAGTTATAGTGATGTTAAGTATACATATGCGGTATTGTAGCAGGAGACCGGATCGGCCTAGGCTATTCTAACTTTAATTAGTTCCCATTTCAGGGTTTTACAGTTTTGAGTGCGAATAGTTGGTTTGAAAGTTGTACAACAGCGAGGAGAGTATGTTTTGTATAGGTTTTAATTGGTATTCTGGTTTATGTCGAGCTGAGGAGTGAATTTGGTTTGGCTTAAAGTGTAGTTTTTGATCTGTTCCGTTTGCTTATGACAAGTTCAAATGGAGACTCCAGCTTTGTTAAATATCTGTATTTTAAATATTTAATTAAATATATTGATAAAGAGGATGTCTCCATTTTAACTTGCCTGTGTCAAGAGATTAATAAATTAATATTCTTGCCTTTGAACAGCAAGTATGTAGGTCAATATTTGCAATATTGAAGTATGATTTGAGCATCCCAATTAACGCTTCTTTGAACCCAAAACATTCATGCAAATTCAGGGTTGCTTGATTCAATTTATTATCAGGGAGTCGTCCTTTGTGTTATGTGAGATATAGCCCATATATTGTGAAATTAATAAAAACATCGATACCGCTAGGCTCCCAAGTACAGGCTTCATATATGTAACAGCAGACAGTAAATTAACTATCTACATGTGGGTAATATTTTTAACTGGTAGTAATTAGGCACTGCATTTAAATTGATTATAAAAATATTTCTATCAATGAAAGGAAATATGTAGTATTTTGCCATCATAAATTAGAAGCCATAACAAACGCACACCCAATTACTTCACGTCACTATATCGCCGCCATATTGCAAACAGCTGACCGTAAGCTCCTCCCCCGTTTCGGACGTCAATTGGGCAGGCTTTTTATTATTGGAGACTAAGCATAGGTACGTACTGCTCGGGTGAAAGCTGCGTGAACCTGAGAGGAATGTGGATCGTGAACTAAGTTATGAGAAGTGATGGTGACGAGTGATGAGGTTTCCCGGTCCGTGCATAGTAACAGAATCAAATACATTGTTCAGTGGCTCACTCACTCATTCGCAACACCACAGTGGTTTGAGCAACGGCCTTATGTTAGAAGTATTGGAATAGAAAGGAATACCAGATATCACGGCGGGCTGTTGACATGCCCTTCTCTTCTCGCCTGTGCCTTCCCGTCACTCCACAAGTTCACAGAGCTTGGACCCGAGCAGTACCAAACAGAGAGCAGTTATTGAGTTTCTTTTGGCGGAAAACCAGGGCACGAATTCCGAGTCCCACTAGTTCTGAATGTCTCTGGAAAACCGAGCTGTCAGTGCTGAGGTTTGACCGGCTAATAATAGTACGACGCGACCTAGAAGAGTTAATGGCAATGGACAATGGAAAGTTAATCGAGTTTTTTGATTACTTTGTCGAGCAATGGCTTGAAAACATGCATATTCCGATTGAAATGTGGAATTGCCATGGGAAGAAGCATAGAACGAATAACTCTGTAGAAGTTTGGAACCATAAGCTGAATTTGTAATGCGGAAAACCACAATCTCGTGTAAGAGACTTGGTGTTGTATTTGAAGAAGGAGTCTCAAAATTCAGGCCAAAAAATTATGAGGGGAGAGTTGAATTTGCAAGCCACGAAAAGGAAGAGAAAATAATACGTTGTAATGGATGACAGAATCCAAAGGGCAACTGAACAGTTTGAAGAGGCCGGTGATTTAACAGTATTTTTAAGAAATATTTATTTTGCTGTACATATTGATTAGCGTAGATTAGAGAAGAATAATTCAGTTAATAGATGAATTTGAGGAAGCTACGTGGTGATTACTAAGTGACTTGTACAAAAATAAGATAAAAAAAAGTTCAAAGTCGAAGCGACATGCTGATACTATTTTAAGAACTTTGTAAATATAACTCAAAACTGATTATTTTGACGAAGGCACATGCTGATACAGATACTGACAAGACGTAAGCTGCTTATGGGAGCTACCGGTCCATGGCATCCGCCCCCCCCCCCCCCCCCTGTTAGAGGAGCCAATTTATTAAAGAGGGCACGCACTCCCGGCTGGCGCTAATAATAGACCTTATTTGTTTCAGTAATGGGGTAGTGTTGTGGTAGCGCGCCTGCCTCTCACCCGGAGGCCCCAGGTTCGATTCCCGGCTCCGTCAGGGATTTTAGAAACAGACGCGAAGGCTGGAACGAGGTGCACTCAGCCTCGTGAGGACAATTGAGTAGCTGCCTGACAGTGAGGCAGCGCCCGGATCACGAAAACCAAGATTAACGACCGAGGGGATCCGATGCGCTGATCACGTGACACCCCAATATCTGCAGGCCAAATGGCTGAGCAGCGGTCGCTTAGTAGGCCTAGGCTCTTCATGGGCTGTAGTGCCAGGTGTCATTCGTCACTCCCGGCTGGCGCTAACAATAGACCTTATTTGTTTCAGTAATAAACAAATTAATACCATTTTGCTGTAGAAAACTAAACTGGAACTCGCTCAGGTAGTGTTCGGTACTGATGGGACTCGCTCAGGTAGTGTAATTGGCAGATAGCTAATCCGCAAAAGAATTTGGAACTGGTGGGAATCGGAACTCGTGGGAGGACACGCAGATATAGTCCGTGCCACCTTAAATAAATTACTAGAAACCCAAAATGGCCGCCACATTTGGTGTTGCCAACTTACATCATTTAACACCAAAAGGTTGCACACACATCCATGTAACACGTATCGCAAATGATCCAAACTAAGTAAAGGTCCTTTTACGAAAATACATTTTACATAAAGTTGTGAAGCAGTCCTTGTTCAAGTTAGGGACATCTTGGTCATCAGTCCTGAACAGTCTAACTATTAAGCAGTATTATGGTAGTGAAGTTAACTTAAATTAGCTCTTCTAGATTGATTTTTAAAGCATCATTTAAAATGCATAAGAACAGAAACATTAATACTTACTCAAGGTTTTTTCCAGTTTCGCCGCGGAGCTAAAGATGAGCATGTTCATTTCTTCTTACGGGCTACATTTTTATAATTAGTCCAAAAATGCAGACCATTCTGTTTTAAGATGAGTGTTCAGAGAAGGATTTAGGAGTAGGAGAGAAATAGAATAGTAGGGTAAATATTAGCTTATTATTTCTTTATTTTTGATAAGTACCGTACTCATTTCTGGCAGGTATAGGCCTACATATAATGGAGGCAGAATTGAGACAAGCTATTGAAAGCCTATTGGCAAATCCCTACTGAGATGCTAGAAGATGGTTGATCCAATGCTTAGGCCTAAAACAATTCGAACTATTCGTGGATTTTAGGGGCAAAAGACTGTAATGGCAACTCTTAAGATTTCTTCTCGGAATGGTAGAAAGCAGCAGTTGTTGGTTGATTTTGGGGCTTTGCGACATCATGGTCATGTAGATCTGTGTACTTGGGCATGTGGAATTTGTCTGATAATCTGTGTTATTGTGATGGCTGTATTAGTGTGTGCATTTATTACTCAGATGTGGATTGAGAACGAGGCGGTCATGGCCTTAAATTAGGAACCATCCCGGCATTTGCCTGGAGTAGAAGTGCGGAAACCACTTCCAAGATGGCTAAGATGGGAATAGAACCCTCCTCTTTTCAGTTTTGCCTCACGAGGCTGAGTGTGCCTTGTTCCATCCCTCAGACCAAAATTAAAATTTCTTGGCCGAGCCGGGAATCGAACCTGGACCAACTGCCAATAAATGCTAGCCGCACAGCGCGAGATGGTTGGTAGAATACTCTCCTGACCTCTCGTCACCTGGCACATTAAAAGCCACTTGCAGAAAATTCACTGAATTCACTGACAAATTGACGAGTTAAATACAGGCGTTGAAATGCAAGCTTTATCGACGGAGTAATATCTCGAAAATTATAATTATAAGATACCAACTTGATACAATTTTCTGTGGAGAGCTGAGATATATAACTTGCGAGAGCGGAATATATGAGAGGAATACCGTGTCAGCATCGAACTGAAGGCAGCGTTGTCGCGAATGCTGTGGCTATGCGTACTATGTGCGTACGTCCTCTACACTTCCGCTCATTTCTACGTGATCATCATAATAATAATAATAGCATTATTATGATAGTCTAGTGATATTCAAATGGTTTCTAAAAAATCAAAGTGCTTAAAATTTTCAGTGCATATTCTAAAATAAAATAATAGCCCGTCTTCAAGCAAAAATGTTCAAGGCAAAACGACATACGTAATAGATGTAACACTTCAGGAGTGATGAAACCAAGTAGAATACTTAAATTAGTCTAAATACCTTGTGTAATGATGAATAATAATTGGAAATGATGTCCTAATAGATGTTTTCTCCTTCGCTATCTGTAACCCACCCGCTATCCACTTTTATAAAACGACATCTGTAGTGAAATTTCAGATTAATTCTGTACCACGTATCACTCTTTTCCTTTTTGCTTTCACTTTGATAATATATCATTTTCATACCGTATTTCATCTTTTGGCGGGAGGGGGAGGGGGGCACATTATCAATTGTAACTACTAACCTTGATCACTTCTGCACCTGATATATGTGCTAAACCAATGAAATGTTTTTATTTATTGTATATTTAACAACCGCAGCCATGTTCGACAGCATATTTAGTATATGAAACTGCCGCAGTGACGTCATTAGTTACCAACATATCCGTTACAAAATAGACCTACATTAGACGACACATGTAATGTTGTAATTATGTGGGAAAAAAAGGAAATAATCGGGCTCTTCTTGGTTAGACGACTGTCTGGACGAAACCATTGGTCGCTACTTGGTTAGACGACTGTCTGGACGAAAATTACTGATTGCACTACAAGCAAGGGGGTCTGGACGTAAGCTCCAGGTTAGATTTGTTTTGAATATAGAATTGTAATGAACGCTGATCGCAAGGATTCCATGTTTCGAGCTAATCGGCGAAACCAGCGCCTCACTGCCTAAAAATTATTGGTCTAGGCACAAACCATTGGTTTGGACGAAAATTATTGATGCGTGTCTCCCCCCACTGTGCGTGACAAAAACCAGGGGTGTTTGCATGGTCTAACGGCCTAACAATTATTGGTCTAGACAAGAACAGCTTGCACAATCCATTGCGAACTGGTTCAAACTTGGCGCTATTTTGTTTCATGATACCGCGCTTATACAAAGTAGTACCGTAAGTGCGGGATTGGCAATAATGTACTTGTGCATAATTAACAGTGAAAATGGCAGACTAGCTGGAATTTCAACTAAGTTATATAAGTCGTGATCCTATTTGGGACATCCTGAGATCTGAAAAATGCACGCGTTGTCACGAACCTGAAATAAAATGGATAAGGGGCACCCGCTGCATTGTAACAAAATTGATGTGACTGATAGAACTTCAGGAAACCTCACACATCTCTATTGGAACGCAAGAAAGCTGATGGATTGGAATCCGGGCTAGCCATAAGAAACAACAACAACAATGCTTTAATATTAAAAATTGAGGTAGCGCGGGGTGCGTTAGCTAATATATAACTCCCCTGGTTTTTGTCACGCACAGTGGAGGTAGTCACGCATCAATAATCTTTATCCAGGCCAATGGTTTTGCCTTTTATTTCATTAGGCCTATTCACGTGTCGTGTGGTGAATTTTAAGAATGTCCAGATGTGTAGTATACGAGATCTTTGAAATTTTTAGTTTTCTACTACCATATAATGTATAACCTACAAATTTCGTTACCTGTGTGCGCACCGAATCTAATAATTCTAGCGCAGCCATCACAGCACTTTTCGATAAACGAAAACAAGCCATGAAATACAGATTCATGCAATTAACATACAAATCCATGACACAAATCATATTGTTCACAGCTGGTAGGAGAAAATACAACGAGCAACTACGGAGTGTCACTACTCCGAAGGTTTAATGCTTATTCAGCACAAATAGCACCGAGTAAATATGACCAACTTGCCCACCACATTAATTCCCTTGGCAGTGATGCCTAGCGATTGAAAAACACAATATGGCGTTTGATGCTGGGAGTACACTACTCTGAACTTTGCCTAGCGATTGAAAAACAGGCCCTTAAAGAGCACGCGCACACTGGGGACACTTTGTCGCGGGACTGTTTTGTCGCAAGGTGAAGGGCTATTACACTGTATTGGGATGCGCACACTGGGGACACAACACGGACGAGACAAAAATGTATCCGGGCTGTCGCAACAGCTGGCGCCATATTTGTTGCGGGACTGTCGGTCTCCTGTGTTATAGCATTCAAGTGCGCACACTGGGGACAAAAGTGTCGCATACCTCTCGTTATCCATGGAGTCTCTACACAACAGAGTGAGACATGTAGGCTATATATGTATTCTTTGTCAGACATAAAAATACACACGTGACAATAAATAAATAAAACTACAGTATAGAATTTTAAATTATAAATAAAACAAAAAACATGAGCACGACGATGGAGGACACTTTTAACTACCTACAGTGACACCCACAGACAATCACTGCCCTCCCAAATAACTGTCAGATAAAAAATAACTATTTATTTTAATGTTGTAAAACTTAGAAATGACTATCCTATCAACAAACCAGTCCCCCCTCCCTTCCCGAACCAAATCTTTGAAGGTGTAGTTACCGGTACTATTGCTGTCATACACTTAAGCAATATAAGCCCTAAACTACAGTAGAGTTGTAAACTAATATGAGGAAATGACTTACGAGTACTCGGTTGTGATGATAGTAAAAAATTAGCCTATACTGTGACCACAACATACGAAACAATGTTTGTCTACTGGACTATTAATTTGTTGAAAGATCTAAAATTGTGGAATGTCTACAAACTGCTCAGCAAATCCCTTTTTGATGTAATAAACTGTTACTATGTAATGCACTATTACTCTGAATGCTTTAGATTTGAGTAGCTTTTATAAAAGCAGTTATTTCTTGAGAGGTTTTCAGATTATGTGACAATGAAATACTGTATCCATGGTTAAATTCAAACAATAGTGTAAATGAAAGGAAATATAATAGAATAATCACCTGTGTTATAGCAAGTATAATAATCAAAGATATTAGAGTTCAAAGAAAGAAGTTCAATTTTGAATTGATTTAAGGGGCAGAATAGCGAGGTCATCTGCCCTTCACCCAAGAAACAAATCCATGTCTATAATACAGTCCTGTTATGCGAAATAATCCAAAACCAGTGTCAATAACCAGGATATGTACGGTACGCTGCGAAAAATACAAATGACATTTTCTTTATATGCTACCGCCCACATTCATTATTCCCAATTGTACCCACTATGCAAATAAGCATAACTTGTTGCCGTCATTGTTTCTATTCTATTCTATTCTGAGAATTAAGTTGAACACCCCTGACCTCGTACAATGCATTTTTGATTGGTTGGTGTGTGCGTGTGCGAATGACGAGGGGAGGGTAGTTTGCAACTTGTAACAAGAGATGGCACGGTAATCGCTGCCTTCCGGCACGCGCATACGTTCACGACAGAGTTTCCAGTATTATCTTTGTAAGCCACTCGATCGTACAAGCAGGATAATTTCGTTCTTAGTACGATGTACAATCTATCAGCAAGATCGTACGCACATTGTACGATCCTCGTCACTTTGTACCTTATTTTAATTCTAACCGTTTTGGAACTCGATAGCCGAGGTTTGGGGAACATTGCGTACGGTAGTTCAATTTGATGACAGGGAATTGTCAGCATTACCCGAATTCACTCTCTGAGTATTGACATTGGCAGATTTTGATGCCGACTCCGAGAGGGTATGCAATAAGACGATTCTTGTCGAATTTAAAAATGGGGATAGGCTTGTGACTTCAACAGTGAATGGATGTTTGCATACTATACAAAGCGAGAGCAGCAGAGATTCGTGCTAACATTTCACCCCAACTCAGACGTAGGTCTACTGGCGGCCTTAAACATAAACTCCCTCTGGTTAAGACGACGATGACAACGACTTCCACTTTTAAATTTACAGACAATACCTCGTATTTCTTTATTTTGATTGGTGTAGTGGCTTGTAACAAAACTATCTGGTCTAAATAAAGGGCTATGTAGAATTCCCAGTCAACTAAAATAGCGGATGTCCAAAATAGGCATAATTTATGAATATATGTATGATCCCACTGTAAATTATACTAACGTTTTGAAGTAGTTACACGATCCTATTAATTGTTTAAGTTGGCAAGGCCAAAGCTACTGGACTAAAATGCAGAGTCAGGACATGTACGAACATGGACCCAATCCATGTCCTCCTTAATAGATTCACCCTTGCTTTAACCAACTGAATGCTAGATCTTGCCAATCAAAATAAAGGTACTATTTCGTTTAGATTTTTGTTAGTTTTCGTGCACGGCTTTCTAAACTACAGATCTGAATGTGCAATATGTATTTCAGGTAGGGTAGATCTATTGAGAAGGCCATAATCAGGGTCCATATGCCCTTTCTATGCATACGGTGCACAGTAGATACCATAGTGACTCCTGGTGTATTCTTGGAATACACGGTAAGATAGAGTATATTTTTAATACTCTTTGATTGTTCATTCCTTCCTTTTTATCAAACACCAACAGTGATCTTCTAGTTTCTCTATGGTGGTCATGTCTCTTATGTCATTTGTGAGTCTGTTCTAGATATATATCTTCCATGACCCACCTAGCGTCATCTAGCAGCGAATCTCTGAAGTTCCTCAATTCTTACCTGTACAAGAGGACGTCCTTATCCATCTGGCCACCAGATCTCGTCGCCATCGCCAGCTATCATCTCCGTGATCAAGAGAACTTCGTCTACTTTTTCACCCACCAGGCTGCGATAGCGTCGCCTACTATCAACTCTTTGAAGACCATTTCCTCAAGAGAATTTAACTTTTGTATGTTGGTGATGCTTATATGTCTTCCTTTTGTCTCCTACCCCCACTCTTTTCCTCTTTCCTGGTCCCTCTGCGCTTCGCTGAGTGGGTCTCACTTGTACGTCGACCGTCGACTCAGTCAAGGCTCAACTAGAGCCAACCTCCTGAACTCAAGAGGCATTTTCTTCATTCCACGCCATGTTGGAACTCTAATGTAAACCTTCAAAGGGAACTTCACCATCGCTATGCAGCAAAGATAAGTACAGACTTCAGGTTTTTACCTCATTCTCATCGTTTTAATATCTACATGCTTTTAAGGATAATTTTATAGGCAGTGTGAGATTACTATACTTTGGGGCAATAATCATCCTTCGCGGGATTTACCATGTTGAGCTTTTGTCTGTCTAAGCCAACCTTAATAGAAAGTAGCTTTCCTTAAGCTAATTAAATGAGAAATCTTCTCACAACGTGGGATACCAATGAATACCCACTGTCTATAAAATATTTTGCTCGTTCCACCGCTGGAATAACTTTGGCCCTATTCTTCAGTCAAAATTGCTCTGGAACCTTCCAGAATCTACCAGTCACGCCGTCATGTATTTTCCACTCACATGTGTGAATACTTTCTCAAACTAAAGGATCTTCCTTATTATTTAATGCTCAATAGCCAACTTTTCTTCCTCCGTTGGGATTTTCTCTGGCGTACTTAATGACAATCTATAACTTTCTCAAGCAATAGACTCTCGCCTACCTAGTGCAACCAGTTTTTTTTTCCACAATTGCAATAACTTTTTTTTGCCATAAACTTTTGTGTTACTACAGTGAACTTTTCATCCATTTAACAGACTATAGTGAAAACTAGTGCTTGTTCAACATTTCTACCGTGTCGCGATCGTCTGATTACGATAAATAAGGCCATGAACATTTATCCTCAATCCCATTTGATCTTTCCTAAACCTTTTACTAACAAACCACAATAGTAAAGTTGTTACTTTAAGTCTTTCTTCAATGAGGTGTCACTCTATAGAAGTGCCCTCCCTTTTTTTCTTATATAACATTAATTAACTTCTGCATAAATACGTGTCGAGTGAGCCTCCGTGGCTTAGGCGGCAGCACGCCGGCCTCTCACCGCTGGGTCCGTGGTTCAAATCCCGGTCACTCCATGTGAGATCTGTGCTGGACAAAACGGAGGCAGACAGGTTTTTCTCCGGGTACTCCGGTTTTCCCTGTCACAATTTCATTCCAGCAACACTCTCCACTATCATTTCATTTCATCTGTCATTCATTTCATCATTGCCCCAGAGGAGTGCGACAGGCTTCGGCAACCGGCACACTTCATATCCTTGCCGCTAGATGGGGGCTTCATTCATTCCATTCCTGACCCGGTCGGAGACTGGAAGCAGGCTGTGGATTTTTTATAAATACGTGTCGAGTACACGTTTCAAACTTACATTGTTTCTCCCTTCTAATTAGGGAATACAATTCTTTCAACTCACGAGTGAGTTATTTCTTGGTCTCACGAAAGGGAAACTTGCCCCATTTGTCTCGTGATTCCTACTTAAACATAGGAAGTCTAGAACCTTCCTTTTGACTTTCTCTTCAGATTTCACAGTAAGTGACCTGTCCTATTTTGTATAACTATTATGAAAGTAATTCAGCGTAAATATAAGAAGTTATAGGAACTTCTCTTTCATTCTACCTGCTTTCTTTTTTGTTATTTTCGAAGTTGTAACTTTTTTCTAAGATAAGTACTTGGAAATTTCTTAAAGTACACACCTTGTACTCGATTTAATGTATAACTTTAATCACTTCATTTGTCTTTTTTAAATCTTACAAAGATTTTAGTACATATAAAGGTTTGAAACCTAAAGAATTGTTAATTGCCTGGAGCAAACTTTAAATGTTAGGAGGTCTGCGACCCCAAATTGTTAACAAAAATTGAAACTATATGCTTGTTAAATTTATTAGGCTCTTTTTCATTGTTAAATAAATTCAAACTTTCTTTTTTTGACTCATCATTTCTCTAATACAACGGTTAGGCAAGATCCTGTCTTCCCTGACTCTTCCTAGGTTTATGCCCTCGTTAATGCAAATAAATCTCGTGATAGGGTTTTCACCACTTGTTGCATTTGAGCAAGAACTCTTAGTGGTTATCATGGTAAAGTCTCTCTTAGCTTTAATAGCTAATTCTAACTGGCCAGGAAGGCAAGCATAGCTCGCTATGCCAGCTTCCTGCTTGTGGAGATCCTCTCCAAAAAACTTATGGTTGGTTTTCCGAAAGATAAGTGTTTTTCTTTGCCTAAACTTTTAGTTGGCTCCTGGCTGGGTGAAAGCTTAGCCATTTCCAAATGCAACTATTGGTACACTTACCAAAATCATTCTCAAAGGTATAATTCTTTTATCACTATCCTTCTTGGAAGCACTTGGTCGCTTTCTAGGAACTCTACAACTTTGAAAACTGGAAATATCGAAACCGATTCAAATTATTGGCATTCTTCGAATTACTTGTTCAATACGAATTCCTTTGAACAGACATACAATAAGTCTGTTACTCTCTGTCTTGCCAGACCATCACCCTTCCCCATAGTAGGCATATGTATGCTTGAGAGGGAATACGCTAAAGCCATTCTCTTGCAAACCGCCCAAGTTCTAGCAGCGTTTCCCGTTAGCTTCGACCAGGTCCTTACCCACTTTAGGTATCTGAGAGTAGATTTGCAGTGGCAACCGCCTTTGAGTGTATTTAAAGTTAAATTTATAACTTTTGTGGGACTCTCCTCCTATTTCTCCATCTTTTTTTTTCTCCAGTCCGAAACCCACCTCCTTTTCTCAATCATCTACCCTTGGTGGTTAGGTTATTCCCCAGTCAATAATCTACCCAACTCCAGAAAAACAGCTATTCTGGTGCACTTTTCATTATCAATTTCCCTGGTCATAATGGATGAAAATGTGGAAACATTAATAGAAGAGGTGGAGAAGCGACCTGCAATCTATGATAAGACCCTGACAGAATACGCTAACACAAATATTAAACAACAACTCTGGGAGGAAGTGTGTTCAGCAGTTGTCTCCAACTGGAAAGACTTGGAAGGGAACCTTAAAACCAAAGCAGGTAAGTTAATTTCATCAATTTCATTGTGCTCCACGGCTTTTAAAATACACACGTTCATCGGGAGTTTATACATTTTCCATTTATTTTGGTGTATTGAAGCACGAAGATCACTTGTACATTTTATTGTACTGCCATGGTAGAGATTCTTCTGGGCTAGTAAATAACTAGATAGATACTGCCGCACGTCAGTGCCTCTGTTTTGAGATGGGTCGAAGGAAACATCGTCCAGCGGAGAAGCATAAACAGTGTCATCAAAACGTATGCCATCTTTTGCGCGTATGAAATTGTGTAAAATAGAGCAGCACTTCAATATCTTATCACAAAAGAATTCGTTAACATCAATAGGCCTGTGAAGTATTCGCCACTTGTTGGCCAGTATGCCGAACGTGCATTCCACCACTCTGCGTGCTCGTGTGTGTCTGTAGTTGAATATTCTTTTAGAAACTGACAAATTATTTTTTGCATACGGGCGTAATATACTCTTTGATAAACCAAAAGCTTCGTCAGCCACCACGAAAAACGGAATTTCTCTACCATTTTCATCACCTGGTAGACGCCTTCCTTCCGGAATGTTCAATGTGTTGTTTTCCAACATTTGTCCCATTTTGGACTCTTTGAAAATAACAGAGACATTCATAGCCCCTAGTGACCCGACATCTATGAACACAAAATTGTATTTCACATCCACCCACACCATTAGCACTACAGAGAAATATTACTTGTAATTCCAGTATCTTGAACCGGAATTGTCCGGTTTAACTACCCTGACATGTTTACCATCGATGGCCCCAATGATGTTTGGAAAGTTAGTACGCTCAAAGAATTTATCTGCGATTTTGATCCAATCTTCTTCCAGTTTTGGTGGCATGAAGATTGGTTGCAGTCCTTCCCTAATTTTTGAACAGCAATTCTTCACAATCTTTCGAAGGATGGACGGAGCATTCAAGTACTCCAATGACAAAGCATTGAAGCTTACTCCTGTAGATAAATACCTGCAAAGAAATTGAAACCTTTTTTATATCTTCCATGGAAAGTGCAGTACAGTGCAAGTAATAGTCTATAATGTGCAACAATAAACCCAAGCATACACAAACTAACGAACGAGTGGTGGTTTTCTCCCTGATGAAATAGACTTAGTGTAATAATCTGTATTGTTAATGATGTCATGACAATTATTTGGAGTTTTGTTTTCTGTTTCAGGTATGGAAGTTCAAAGGAAATGGCATAGTCTCAGAAGCTGCTTTTCAAGGGAGCTGAGGTTGCAAAAGCAAGGCAAGTCGGGAGATGGGGCCAAAAAGCGAAGAAACTACATATACTTCCAGAAGTTGCTGTTCCTCCTTCCTTCTATGGAGAACAGGGACACAAGTAGCAATCTGGATGACCAGGGAACAACAGGCTTGGAAGAAGAGGAACGCAACGAATCTCATGGACCTGCAAGACCTCCCAGGCGAACCAACGCTTCCCGAAAAAAAGCTTTGAACAATCCCTCTTGGAGGTATTAGAAAACAAAAGAAATGACCATACGGACGAGGATGTCAATTTTGCATTATCTCTAGTTCCTACTTTAAAATCACTACCTGATTTTCAGAAGATGGAAGGGAAAAATTCAGATAATGAACGTCCTTAAATCGTTGAAATGGCCAGACGTCCATCAATCCCCTGCTTTCACATCCAACAGGTCTGAAAGAAACAATATACAATACCTACCTAGACCATCGTCAGTGGCTCCATATTTAGAGGGTCCATCTACGTCTCGGAATCACGCGGGACCATCTGAAGCTAGAGCTCAATGTTTGGCGGGATCCACATCCAAGGAAGATTTTACGTGGACTGAAATCCACAGACAATTGCTTACGAAACGACCTGGTTCCGAACTGACTTATGAAAGTGATGAAACAATCGAATCGTACTTAAGCCCTTTCATTGGTGATTCTGAACCCGAATTACTGTCAGTGTAATGTGTAATTCATACTTCATACTTGGTAATTTCTTTGACTTGAAACTTTATACTTGTTTCCTTTTGTAAAATACTCATTATACATTGCTGATGAAGGTCATACATAATGTGACCGAAATCAGTTCTTTAGAATAATAACAATATTTACTGAATTAAGTTATGGTATTTTATTACGGTATCTCAAACTTTGTCAATAGGGGTCATTTTCAAGACATATTATATTTTTGTCTCGACGTAATTATATTGTTTGTAAGTCGTACCTGTAATGGAAATATAATCTTAAATCAAACAATAGTCTTTAGTTTATACTTACCTAATGGTTATTGCTATTCTCTCTTCTGGAGGTATGGATAAGCGAAGGTTTGTGGTTTGATAACATACCTGTGGTCCAAATGTTGTTAACAACTCAACAAAAGTTTGCACACTCACACGAAAGTATGACCAAAATTTTGATGGGTGCTCACGAAGGTCTTTGTATAAAATATAAAACGTTCCTTTTAGTAATCTTGAACTGTAAATTGGATGGACCCAGTACTGTCTCCTTATTTCCGTCTTCCTTCGTGGCCGAATAACAAGTGCACAAACAACAGCAATTTCCACTAAATCCATCTTCTCAAATAAAACTTGTGAAGTGAGAGTGCTACACAAGATAATCCAAACAAGCACTGCAGTTGTTTACGGTGTGAGCAGGTACTACGATAAAACAGTCTTGTCCCTGAGCTGTCACGCGCAGGCAGCGGTAGGCAGGGACAAAACTGTCCCGCGACAAAATGTCCCCAGTGTGCGCAGGTACTGCGACAAAACAGTGTTGTCCCTGAGCTGCCGCACACAGCGGTAGACAGCGACAAAACTGTCCCGCGACAAAATGTCCCCAGTGTGCGCGTGCTCTTAAGGGCCGGTTCTACCACATCCGGGCAAAGGGGCCGATAACTTGCCCGTCGGAATAAGTAAGAATTTCCGTTCGACCATCAATGGGTAGCGCTATCGGCGGTATAAACTTCGTCTACCCGGAGTGTAAATTTTCGGGAGCTTCGAGAGGCCGATAAAGCATTACCAGCCAGATTTGAGCCGTGCGTAAGGGTTTCTTTGCATCATCTATGCTGTACACAACCTCTTCATAAATTACTAATAATACAATTAGAATCATTTGGTAATTTTGTTGTCACATAATGATATAATTACAATTATTAATTAATTATAAGGGATGTAACAGTTAGGCCTACTGATCATATTTTATTTTAAGGCACAGAGCTAATTGACGTCCTGGAAATGCATAACTTTTTTGTCGACGTAGAAGAAGACGCAGTCACACGTCCAAGACGGAACAGAGATCGGCTGGAGCATAATGAAATTTGGTCGAATGAGGAATTATTCGTCCGGTTCAGGCTGCAAAAGCCAACAGTTTTATATTTGATGCGGTTGATTGGACATGAAATACGACCGCCTAGTGATTACCGTACGGAACCATCATAGATTTCAAAATATTATCTCTATTACATGTTTAGGAATACTGTATGAAGCGCTCATATAATTTAATAAATTCGCACACGTGTGCATGAGAAATACAGAGTGTACAGGACATTATTCAGGTTCTGTACCATACTATACATTGTCATTGACTTGGTGTTTTGCTTATGCAGCATAAGACCTGATATTTGGGGCATTGCATTTTGTAGTTTTCTACGTCACTAAAGCCTTGACAAACAGAACTACGATCTTAGGCTTGCGGTGACGCGTTATACGGTCAATGGCTTTCATCATAAAATATGTGACAAAATCATTCCATCCGCCAAACGAAAAGTGTAAATGTGAACTTTGCAACATGACCTATCCAAGATACCTTCTATAGCTGTGCAAGAAGAGTGAAATCTCTCGTAGAATACAGCAAAGAGAACTATCTAATTATGCACAAATGTGCGCATTCCGTTCCATTCATTTTACAGAGTTTACAAACAAACTTGTCGCCTGGAGTGTGATAATTTGATTTGACATACATTTTATGATTGAACCTATGCACTGCAAGCCTTGTCACAGTATGTATGTAGCTCATATAGGCCTAAGCCTGTTTTCAGACTGCAAAGTAGCCTATTGCTAGAAACATATTTCACAGGCTATTCCTCCTTGAAAAGCACTGTATGCTTGTCTAGTTTTCGATTATTGAGTTTAGGTATGGTTATTCAGTTGCATTCCTCCGAGATCTGAATCACATGCTGCCCACAAGTGTCGCGAGAGGTTTTGGTACTAGGCCTATATCTTGTTGAAACCAAAGAACACGTGATATCAACAAACAACGGACAAAAGCGAAACGAAAAGAAACTTAACGCATCTAACGATAGGTGGCTCACTCATCGATTACTCAAATTTAACAAAAATCAGGCTAGCCACCATCTGTATTTTGCTATTAGGTTCCTGGCAGCTGCCCGGAACTTGCACGGAAGTGGTATAACGCTGCCCAAGATGCACAGAGGTTTTCACCGGCAGATAGTTTATCACCCGGGTTGCTGCCCGCAACTTTTATCCGGATGTGGTAGAACCGGCCCTAAGATACAAGAGTTGAACATTTTATCGCTAAAGGGTGTTATTACATTTTTCAGCAGTGCCAACATTATTGTTTGGCACTGGTTTTACCGCTTAGTTCGAGCGTGGTGAACGCGGAATACGGCTTTACATACAAACCTAACCTGGGGCTTATACCCCAGACCCCCTTGCTTGTATTAAAAGCAGTAATTTTCATCCACACAGTCACCTGGCCTAGTAACGGCCAATGGTTTCGTCCTGACAGTCGTCTATTCAGGAGTTGTATTTTCCAGAGATGTGTTCTGACAGTTCGGCGGATAATCATTGAACTGAAGGCAGCGTTGCCCCGAATGCTGATGGCTACGCCTACAATGTGCTAACGTTACCACACATCCGCTCATTTCTACATGATCGTAATATTAATAACATTATTATGAAAGTGTTAGGCCTACTCAAATGGTTTCTAAAAAATCAAAGTGCTTACATTTTTCGGTGCACAACTCTGCATAGTATAAAACAAAGTCCCCGATTCTTGGATATAACGGGCAATCTCGAGAGGGAAGTTATTTTAGAAAAAATATTCATTTATGACCAAAGGAAGCCGATTTTCTATCCCACATGTTGGTAACAATGTGTGCGCATAGGTGTGTGCCGCTAGAGTGCACCTTGTTGACAGTTGAACGAGATGCAAGCGCTGTTGGAACATGGCAGCCGTCTTTTAGAGAGCAATAAATAAAAACGCATATTTATGTACTTTTATTCACATATATGAGGTGCAGTAGTGACCAGGGTTCCTAATTTGAATACGTAATATCGCCCAGAAGATGAAACAAGGAAACAAGGTATGTAAAAGTCAAATTCATGTCCGATGCAAGTGTATAAGCCGCTTTCTACTTTCATTCAGAATTAACAATACAAGTAGGCTATAGTTGCGACCAATATTTATAACGTATTGTAAACAGTGGCTTCGCCCAAACTGTGTCATCTAACCAAGTAGTGAACAATGACTTTGTCTCACCAACTTTAGTAAGTCAGTAATTTTCACCCAGACATTCAGTGTTACAGTAACTTATGTCGAGAACTAAAAGAGAGCTATGAGATATTGTTGGTATTCTCTGAAAATTTGCATATGTGACTCAAGCTCAGTGCATATCCCGTGCACATGTGAGTATATAATGATGATTGATTCATGTTGCACAACCCTTGAAGTTCGTTGAAGGCTACCACACTACTCTGTCGCAACCATGACTGAAACATATAAAAATAGGCCTAATATAAATATTTTATCTGCCTACTACTAAGTAGGCTATAGGTCAGTAGCCAACTACATATAAGCTACATAAATAATCACCAATACATTCACACTACCACTAGCCGGGTGTGAATCATAGACTACTTCCAAGCTTACGATTACAAGTGCAATGTATTATAATATTAAGGCTGACGGCACTTGGAAGTCGAGAATAAGATACATTACAATATTAGAAGGCGAATTGAACCCAAGAATATGTTCCGGAGAGTGAACTTGCATAGGCTATATTTTAGGTTGTTTGAATTAGGCCTATACGAAAAATGCAGTCAGAAGACTATTTCAAAATTTCCAAAGACCATTAAGGTTTTTATTACGTTATTTGTTCTCTGACTGAATATAAAAATAAATAAAACAACGATTAAATAACTTTGTACTTTTAATTACGTAGGTCTAGGCTACTTACTCAAATCGTAGTCGATTCGCCAGTGATCTTCGTAGAGTTTCTCCAATCCAGTTCTCGTGTTTTTTTAGGCGTCATGATGAAATCTAAATAAGAATTTATCCAAAAATTAATTAAATGAAAGCTTCCAAATATCTCAGACTAGTGGGTTTGAACACACACATATTCGATAATCAAGAGTCTATAATAACTGTAAAAACTGTTTTATTCGATGTATATTAGTAGTACTTACCTTGTACAACTTGTTACAACTTCATTAGACTTGAAATTCCGATGAAAACTATGAAATTACTCAAATAATAGTCATTAATAAAAGTCGTAATTATAATGTTGGGGGAATTTGTGGAAAATGCATTCTGGGAGTTATCGCCAGAAAAATGTCGGCAACTGTGTGGTAAGAAAATCTAGTGGTATTTATGGTCTTTGGAGATGGCGAGATTTTAAGCAGGGTTGGCGACAATGTGCTGGCACAAGAAAACAACTTAACTTCAAGAAATTCAAGCATAAACCAACATTTACGTAGGTATAGGAGACGGCTGTTAATGTTGGCTACACGTTTTTCGTCTAGTAACTTATTTAAGGTGTCCCGGATTATATTCATAGGCGCTTGCAGAATGTTTGCGGAGACCTGGCAGTGGACAAAAGCACGGTTGGTCGAGGCGTGTTTCATCATCACAACAAGGTCGAGCATTCCTGTCAGATCTCCCGCGTGCCGGCCGGCCGCACACAGCTGTAACGCCTGCAAAGTTGGAACGTCCGAACACCCTTATTCGAGGTGATCGACGGATCACAGTCAAACACCTCGCTGCTGAACTTGACGTCTCTGTTGGTAGTGCTGACACACTTATCCACCAGTTAGAGTATTCAAAGCTTTGTTCCCGCTGGGTTCCTCGACACCTAACGGAAGACCATAAAGAGCAAAAAAGAAACATCTTTGCGGAATTGCTTGCTCGTTATGAGGCTGAAGGTGACAATTTCTTGTCAGACATTGTCACAGGTGATGAATCATGGATTCATTACTTCGAACCGGAAACAAAACTGCAATCCATGGAGTGGCGCCACACCAACTCTCCCACGAAGATAAAGTTCAAAACCGAACCCTCAGCTGGTAAAGTCAAGCTCTTGGTCAAAATTGCATGTTAGCACTGCGAAATATTGCTGTTACGCCAAATAAAAAATGAAAATCGATTTTGTATGAAATATGTCAAGATATTGGCACATTTCCGATTGCAGTCGTTTCGCGGAACATCTATGAACTTATATTTTCTGCTGTTTCCGGTTCGTGAGGGAATTTATGTGTCAAAAAGTACCCGATTCATAAGAGTCCACTCGTTATTTATGTGATTTAAGTAATGGGCAGTCAGTCATATTATGGTAAAACTTTCTGTCCAAACGTCAGCCGTGGCAGCAACATTATGCATTATGTACTGCATTTATAACTTCTAGCATAATTTCATCTTGCGCAGACTGACTGCGTGGCTCAGCGGCAACGTTCTCGCTTGCTAGGCCCAAAGTTGCAGGTTCGTATCATGGCGCAGTCAGCTGGCATTTAAGGGTGCGCAAATGCGAGGGAGCTGTGTCTGTAGATTTACTGGCACGTTAAAGATCCCCTTCGGGACAACATTCCGGTACCCCGGCGTCTCTAAAAACCAGAGTAGTTAAAAGGGGCATAAAACCAATAACATTATTATAATCATCTTGAGCAGCCTTAACACGTACAGCAACTCCGCGAGGTATCGTTGGGGGATCACTTACTGTCGACCAAAATATTATGTGCACTCGAGTTTGAAGGTTGTTTGTGAAGTAACCAACAGACCTACATAAAATCCAGTAACATCATCATTTTCGTCGCTTTATTTTACGTTTGTTAATGTACATTTGGAATTTTTAATTTATATTTTAATATTTTTTTTATCGCAGTAGGAACACCAAAAGTGTCCTTTTTTTAAGCGTGTTTAAGCCATGCGTCACATTTAAGAATTATTATCTCACAAATCCGTCATCAGATCGAATCTAAATTTTAACACAATATACATTGGAATGTTGTATAACTGGTTTATTAATTTCAAAAGTTTGTGTGTCCAAGAAAGAAAGTTGTTATGATTTTTGTAAGGTAACTTTTTCTTGGCTCGGGGTCGTTGGAAAATGTAGTTCTTGATCGCGTTGTAATCCTTATACATGAAAAAAGGTATGCTGTACGACTGTGAAATACGTATTAAATTACTGTAATTCACCGATTTTATATCGGTTTGTATTTGTACCAGCTAGCCGCTCCGGCGAATGCTGTTCAGCGTTGCTGAGATGGAGCCCATCACTTCCGAGCGAGGCGCACCATGACGCGTGATGGGCTCCATCTTGGCAACGCTGTACAGCTTTCCCCGGAGCGGCTAGCTGGTGAACCATGTCTTATTTCCCCGTACAAATATAAACCGATGTAAGATAATTGAATTAATTTACGTATTTCACAGTCATACAGCATAACGTTTTGGTGTATAAGAATTACAACGCGACCAAGAACTACATTTTCCAACGACCCCGAGCCGAGAAAAAGTTACCTTACAAAAATGATAACAATTTTCTTTTTTGGACACACAAAATTTTGAAATTAATAAACCAGTTATACAACATTCCAATGCATATTGTGTTAAAATTTAAATTCTATCTGATGACAGGTTTGTGAGATATTAATTCTTAAATGTGACGCATGGTTGAAACACGCTTAAAAACGGGCACTTCTTGTTTTCCAACTGCGATAAAAAATATTAAAATATAAATTAAAAATTCCAAACCTACATGAACTAACGTAAAATAGAACGACGAAAATGATGATGTGATTGGATTTTATGTTGGTCTATTGGTTACTTCACAAACAACCTTCTAACTCAAGTTCACATAATATTTTGGTCGAAAGTAGTAAGCCGGCGGTTTCAAGATGTTCGTACTTCGCTCCCATGTCTACACATACCTATACTAGTTCTGTAAAATGGGGACCAGTGAAGGTATTGAGCGGACAAATACCACCAGTGCTTATTTTGACACAAACATTCCTAAATTGGCTTTCACGGCCCATGAATTAAAACTCAGCAATTTTTCTGGGTTTATGGTCTTGTGTGGGGTTTCGCTCAGGTACACCAAGCTGGCTCATCAGCGGACTCTTGGTGTTCCGCACCCGGAGTCGCACAGGAGTAGCGAACTGTGCACTACCTCCCTTCTTATGAAGCGCACGTGCTCCTCTTAACTGCGAGAGCTAAAAGCTCACGCTGCCTTTCACCTGCCTATAAAGGCTTCCAAAAAGATGGTATATTGGTTTTAACGGCCCGCGAATTAAAACTCAGCAATTTTTTTTAGGTTTATGCCATGTCTTGCGTATTACATGAACATCTGTCTATCTGTTTGTACTCTCACACTATTTTTGATAGCCTTGATGCCCTTTTCTTAATGCACTTTTATATTTGAGCGTGAGAAACATTGAAAAAATCCTTTAGGCTTTTTTAAAACTTATATCCACCACTAATCCAAATTTGTTCCAACCTATACTTGTTACAGTTCTACCTGCCTTCTGTATCACGATTCATTCATTTTGCCTGGCATTTTACTTTTCATTTTCATCTGACACTCTTTCTCCAAGTACTGAAGGTCCTCCTCTGGTTCAAATATTGCCCACCAAACCCTCAATATCGTATACCGTATCTCTGTAGCTTGCCGGTGTTAAGCAGCACTAGACCGTACTGTAAGCAAGTGGGTAGGAATGCTGTGCTTCGAGTGAGAGGGAAAGGCGTGGTACGTGTCCATCCTATTGCGCGGTGAACAGGTGATTGCAACCGAGTGAGTTCTGAGTGGTTTCATGAGGTTATCAACCGGCAATGTAAGCTAGCGTCATCGGTATACTTCGTGACCATTTGCCAGGGTATGCAAAGAATCATTCGCTGTCTCTCTCACACCACAGCCGCGTGTAAGGCAATCGTTTCACCTACCACTTGCAGCCCTCTAGTTCAAGCCTCTGCAGTGCATCCTGTGTATGCGGCGGATGTATACGTTCTGGGCCGATATGGCCGTGTTGTTCGCAAACAGGTTGGTGTTCGAAAAGTATAAAGTCATTGATACAGTGGATAAAGAGTATCTGGCCCTTAGTGTACTCCCGCCCTTATCCTTCTTGTGGTCGATAGCATGTTGCAAATATTGACTTGGATTGTGCGATTCTCTAGATTACTAGATATGACTTGACGAGTCCATAATCACCCATTATCAATTAGCTTCGCAAATAGGCCATTAAACGATGTCTTGTCGAACGCCTTCTGGATATCTAGAAAGACCGTGCCCGGGTCGCGACCCTTGTTGAAGCCAATTGTGGCAGCCTCATTAGCTGCAGTGTGGAGGAGTGGTTCTTGCGGAAGCCGAATTGCTCGTGCTTAAGTACTCCTGTCTTTGATGTGGCGTACTTGTCGCTTCAACAGTATGCATTGGAATACTTTGCCGAGCGAGTCCACTAGACTGATTGGTCGGTGTTCGTTTTTCTCATTTCCTTGCTTTCCGTATACGAGGATTCTGGCCCTTTTCCATTGCTCTAGGGTAGTATTGTACTCTAATCGTGGCATTATATTATTTAGGAATCGTAGTGCTTTGCCCGTCAAGCAGAGCAGTAGGTTGCCCGGACCAGGTGCCTTCTTTTTTGTGTTGAGGCGCTGGATTGTACACTTGGTTTCATGGATGTTAAATTAGGCTCGTTCTCATGATAGCACTGATGTCACGACATTGCTGTCATGAAATGTCACGGCATTCGCTGCCTGTTCACACGATATGGTACAGAAGTTTGGGCTTTCGTGTCATTTTCGCGCAACATGGTGGACGTTGTTCGTGCCGTTGCCAGTGTTGTCGGAGAATTGATAGCTCTGGAGGAGAGAACATGTAAGAAGAAGGAGAAAGATGTGTGGGTGAGAAAATGGATACTACGCAGAGGAAAACTAGGTGTATCTGAAACACTACTGAGAGAATTGGCATTGGAAGATTCTCGGTCATTGAGCAATTTTCTACGAATCGACGAGAATATGTTTGAAGAACTCTTAAGAAAGGGATATTGCTGATAGTGTTCTAGAAACTGAAGAATATCAAACGCAGCCATAATAGAATTACACACAATACACGTGGTCGAGTGATGCAATGTCACGACTGGCACAAACCTGTTCCACATTGCGTGTGGAAGTTCACGTTAGTGTCACGACAGTGATGATGCCGCGGTGTCGCATATCAAAACTTTTGAATACGCGACACCACTGCCACGGCACTGTGACGGTGGCATCAAAAACTGTTCCGACAATGACACTGCTGCGACATTTCATGTCATGACAGCAATGTCGTGACATCAGTGCCATCGTGAGAACGAGCCATTTAGTCCTTCTCACGTCAGGTTTTGGTGCGTTGGTAAGGTCGTCCTCCACTCTAGCACCCACCTGCCGAGTAAACTCGGGGACGGGCGGGTCAACATTAGGTAAGAAGGTTGCCTCCAGCGTGTCGGCAAGGACCTCCGCTTTTTCACGGGTGCCGTATACCGGGGCTGTGTGGTCGTTCGAGTGTAGGTATGTGGCATTGGTCTCTAGTGAAGTGCCTCGCTAGATTCCATACTGGTCAGGTGGTGTCAATTTTTTTCTAGCAATTTATTCCACCTTTCGGACTTGTGATCCTGCTGCAGTTATTTAATTCGGATGGTTAATTCGGTTTTAATTATCCTGTCCTGGTCCCTGTGATATCGGGTCCATGCACGCCTGTGCCAGTTGTGTCGCCGGATAAATTCCTTGACATTTCGTGGAATTACATCATCTCGCGTGCCCCTTGTGACGTAAGGTGCGCTGGTTTTGTTGGCGTTTTGAAGTGCTGTTACTAGTGTAGCTACCGCATTGTCAATTTCATGTGGTGTATTTATTGGTTGGTCAGGGTGCCGCTCTAGGTTGCCGTCTAGGGTTTCTTTGAATTTATCCAAGTCAGCTGCTTCATAATTTCGCAGTGACCCAGGTGCTGTTTCATTTATAACTGGATCCGTGACCAGTGTAACGATAACTGGTATACGAACAATGCTCAGGTCATGAATGACCCTTGCCCTGTGCCTTATTGTGACGTTATTCATTAGGCATATCTTCTATATAATACAAGTGAATCGCTATATGTGTTGCTGAGGGCAAAACTCGAGAATGGTTGGACAAATAGGGATGTATAGAACTAGCTGTTGTACTGGGTAAGCGCAAGGCGCTCTTCAGTTGTCTCCTGTGTTCTCATGCCGCTAATATCCACGAATTTAAGTTGTTTAACTTGTTATTTTCTTGACTATGCCGAGCTATTGCAGTGTTCCTCTTTGCAAAAATCATTGAAGCCCGTTTTCATTTCACCAATTTCCACAAAATAAAGAAATGAGGAAGAAATGGTTACATGCTATTGGAAGGAAAACTTTCGGTTAGAAAAATCTGACCGAAAACTTTAAAGTGTGTTCCCATAATGTTTAACCCGATGACTTCACGAAAACCGTGTTGGGTAAGTGTGATGTACAAAGGGAAATAGTTCCTATTTTGTACCTATAAACTAATTAGACATTTCGATAACAACCACTGAATTTATGCGTTTGTATTTGAAGGTGAGAGAGCAAGATTAAAACCGGGCGCTGTTCCATCGCTTTTTCCGTGATCACGAACACTAAAAGAAAAAGAAGAAGGAAGAGGCCGTACACTAGAAAATTGCCGGATTTCCACGATAAGCCTACAATATCGGAAACTGCAGAAAACATCTCCATTGAAGTACGGGAAGAAATCGTCAATATACACGAAGGAGTGAATGTAACATTTGTGACTCCCATCTTCAAAGACATCAATACTCGGACCAATACTTCAAAAATAAATGTCGCAACATTAAGTCACAAACGTACTATGGTTGGTTTCTTGAAATCAGAATTAATCGTCAACTTCCATCTGCCCGGCGGAGAATGTGGTAGCGACTGACCTCTACATTCTTGAGACATAGTCAGATGAATGGAAACGATTCGTGGCCCTAAAGCAGGGATTCTCAAACTTTTTAAAAATTGTACCCCTAAGTCGTTTCCAAGGGGTACGGAAACGATTCTTATTGAGAAATTGACAAAATGACATAAGAATCAAACGTTGCAATTAATTTTCGAGGTATACCGTACATTACCGGTATCAACATTCTTTGATTATGTTTACCTTAAAACACGACAGTTTCATGTAAGTTATCAACCTAAGAAAAGACATGAATCGAAGTCTATATGCAAGGGGAGCATGTGAATATTTAAATCTCTATTTATGATTTAAGTCTTATGGAGATATATTTATCAATATAGGCCTACAATACTCAAGTAATTGTAATCTTCAGGAGAAAACATGCTGACTCATATCCATTATTTAAATAATAAAGCGTGTTCGAATTTTGTTATTACCGCTGTATTAATTCTTCCTTCCTCTCGCTAGTTTTAGCGCCTCTGGCCCGTAGTTCATTTTGCGGCTGTTTAAAGCTTAAACGCTGAAAATCGTCCATAAGATATTAGGGGATATACCTATAGAACTAATTAATATAGTCTTCGAGTAAAATTAGAGAAGATATAATTTAGTTAAGCGTAGAAATCTCTGTCACAATATATACATTCCTCGCAGCTGACTGGGAAAAACATAAGACGTTCGCCATGCGCTTACCCAGTACTACACAAGCACTATCTGGCGCGAACTTTCTCCGGCTACATCCCTATTGGGCTAATTATCTTTTTCAAATATTCATTAATGACTGGAAAACGTAAAAATCCCATTTTCAGTGCCGGTGCCTAACAATGCATTGCTATTGTTACTGCAGTAGCACAGTTTGTCAACAGGTACCGCCACAGACAAAGTTTAAGTGTGGCACTCGCACTTGCTTAATCAGTAATTGCAGCTACATTGTTGGAGGACGATTCAGCGCTAACATTGCAGTTGAATATTCAAAGCAATGAAACTCCGATCTGGAACAATTCGAAGAAATCTGTAATGGCAAAGGTTTTGCAGCAATGTTAATTGATAGTGTGGGATCAATGCACGATGGCACATAAAAATATATTTGGAGGCATTAGACCGAATTAGACGGAATAATCAAAACCGACTTGGTGGTGCGATGATTTCGTTAGCAGGAGATTTTCTTCAAACATTGCTGGTGATTCCACGGTCAACGCCAGCTGATGAACTCAATGCGTGTTAAATATCCTCCATTTTGTGGAAACAGATCAAGATACTAAATTTAAGCAAGAATATGTGTGTCGAGTTGCAAAACGATCCAACTGGAGAAATATTTTCAAAGCAACTTATTGACATTGGAAATGGACAAATTCCCTTTAGACGTTTTGACTGGTTGCATTACATTTCCTTACAATTTTTGTCAGTTTACTGATTCAAAAACTAACTCATTCAAAAGGCGTCGCTCAAAATTACAGAGATCATATTTGGATGAGTCAACGAGCTATTTTCGCTGCCAAAAACATGGATGTAAATGAATTTCATTTCAAAATCCAAAATGAAATTGCCGGATATTTGAAGACATACAGTAGCCTACAAATCAGTGGATTCGGTGGCGTAGTCGGTAGCATGCTGAGCTTCTATGCCCAAGATCGCGGGTTCAAATCCGGCCGAAGTCGTCGGATTTTTTAAGAGCGTTAAAAATCCCTCATTATGCCTTCCTTCGGAGGGGAAGTAACGCCGGCGGTTCCATGTCAAAGATTTATGGCATGTTAAAGAACCTTCCATTAATTCCACCTGTGTGAAGCTAAATTGTATAGGTTAAGAATGTAAACAACGCTCTTAGATTCCTACGTTCGTTGCCAAGAGCCGACTGCGGTGACGTCTGGTAGCTAAGTTCTGAACTAGTAGTCGTTGACGGTGGCGTTTGGCGGCAAAAGTAGAAAATACTTGAAAATTGATCGTCTGCTGTCCTTACTTGAATAGGGATGTATAGAACTAGCACCGATAGAGCGCACTGCTGTTGTACTGGGTAAGCGCAAGGCGCTCTTCATTTGTCTCCTGTGTTCTCATGCCGCTAATATCCACGAATTTAAGTTGTTTAAATTGCTATTTTCGTGACTATGCCTAGCTATTGCTGTGTTCCTCTTTGCAAAAATCAGGGAAATCCGATTTCGTGTCACCAATTTTCACAAAATAAAGAAATGAGGAAGAAATGGTTACATGCTATTAGAAGGAAACATTTCGGTGAAGAAAATCTGACCGAAAATATTAAAGTGTGTTCCCATCGTTTACAACTCGATGACTTCACGAAAACTGTGTTGGGCAAGTGTGATTCACAAAGGGAAATAATTCCTACCTATAAACTGAATAGACATATCGATAACAACCACTGAATTTATGCGTTTGTATGAAGGTGAGAGAGCAAGATTAAAACCGGGCACTGTTCCATCGCTTTTTCCGTGGACCACGAACACAACAAAAATAAGGAAGAGGCCATACACAAGAAAATTGCCAGTTTACCACGATAAACCTACAATATCGGAATCTGCATAAATTATCTCCATTGAAGTACGGTACGGGAAGAAATCGTCAATATACAGGAAGAAGTGAATGTAACATTTGTGACTCCCATTTTCAAATACTCGGACAAATACTTCAAGAATAAATGTCACAACATTAACAGTCAAAAACGTATTATGGTTGGTTTCTTGAAATCAGAATTAATCGTCAACTTACATCTGTCCGACGGAGAATGTGGTACCGGTAGTGACTGACTTCTACATTCTTGAGTCTTAGGCCTAAGTTAGCCAGATGAATGGAAACAGTTCATGGCCTTAAAACAGCGATTCTCAAACTTTTTAAATACTGTACCCCTAAGTCGTTTCCAAGGGGTACGGAAACGATTTGTATTAAGAAATTGACAAATTACAAAAGAACCAAACGTTGCGATGCATTTTGAGGTAAACAATACCGGTATCAACTTTCTTTGATTATGTTTACCTTAAAACAAGACCGTTTCATGTACGCTATCAACAAACAAAAAAAATACACGAATCGAAGTCTATAAGCAAGGGGAGCCAGTGAATATTTAAATCTCTATTTATAAAAGGAAGATTATAGTTTTACGTGACCGTTAATCTAGAGATCATAAGGCACAGAGGACTTCCTCTTTACGTGGAATCCGAACAGGACAAGGCATTTCACTTTGAAAATCTCACGTGCATTGACCGGGAAATCTCTATTTATGATTTAAGTCTTATGGAGATATAGGCTATTTATCAATATAGGCCTACAATACTCAAGCATGCTGACTCCTATTCATAATTTGAATAATAAAGCGTGTTAGAATTTTGTTATTACCGCTGTAGCCTACTAATTCTTCCCTCCTCCCACTAGTTTTAGCGCCTCTAGTCCGTAGTTCATTTTACAGCTGTTTAACGCTTAAACGCTGAAAATCGTTCATAATATATTAGAGGATATACCTATAGAATTAATTATTATAGTCTTGGAGTAAAATTAGAGAAGATATAATTTACTTTAGCTTAGAAAACTCGGTCACAATATATACATTCCTCGTAGCTGACTGGGGGAAACATAGGACGATCGCCTTGCGCTTACCCAGTACTACACGAGCGCTATCTGGCGCGAACTTTCTCAGGCTACATCCCTATCACACACTAATACAGTCATCACAATTAACACCGGTTATCAGACAGATTCTACACACATCCAAAGTACACGGGGCTACATGACCGCGTTGTCGCAGCCCCTAAATTTAAGAACCACCCAATCAGTTGATTCCGCTACCAACCAAGATGATGCCGTCAACTATCCACACGCATTTTTGAACTCGCTGGATTTGACAGGATTACCGCCTCACAATCTTCAATTAAAGGTCGGTTTGGTGGTCATAATGTTGCGAAATATCAACCAACCTCGTCTTCGTAACGGCACACAGCTAGCGGTAAAAAAATATTGAACAACGTGATCGAAGCAATCATTCTAAAGGGAAAGTACAAAGGAGAAGACATTTTGATACCACGTATCCCAATGATTCCCACTGACATACCATTTGAATTTAAACGACTGCAGTTTCCAGTGAGGCTTGCTTTATCTATGACCATAAATAAATCACACGGGCAGTAATTGAGTGTTTGCGGCATTAATCTTCAAAAACCCATGTTTCTCGTACGGCAAATTGTATATTACTTTTTCCCGTGTTGGAAAACCATCGAATTGGTTTGTTTACGCGCCAGGTAATCAAACAAAAAATATCATTTATTATAAAGCATTACAATGAAAATATCATTTAACAGAAGAATTTCTTTGGAACAGGTCACTATTATTACATGTGAAAGAAGTACGGTGTTTCATTATTGTGATCATGTGAAGAACACACTTACGTCAGTGAAAACAGCTTTTTTTTAACGGAATTTTATCTTCATAGTGTTGATTGTAATCAGTGTTTACTATGATAATTATTTGAGCCTAAGAAAGAAGATAACGTTTTGGCACATTATCTTCACGGCATCAACTTATCAAATTACTCGATTTGCAACGGGGGATAATCATGGCTCAGTGAGGGATTTGAAGACCTGCCAAACAGTTTCCATCTACGCTACAGTCAGTCAGGGTTATTTCTGGGTAGTGATATGCTGATATCTTTTCGAGCATTTCCTTAGTCACTATGAAGATATTAATATTGCAGCTACTGAAAACACAAAGTTTCTTAGTAACCTTTGGTAGCAGTAGAAAATCTACTCATTTCATGTCGATGCTGTAGTGATTTGCAATACTCTGATTTTTGCGTGCATTACAGACTGAATTGCAGTTCAATACATTGTCATTTATTTTGACAGAACGAAGCTGAAGAGCTTCTTTTTTTTCTTTTTTTAACGCGCTAATCTCTGGAACTACCGGTACCAGTCAGATTCGAAAAATTAGTTTTGTATATGATAGCCAGATTTAAGAGGAATAGTAGGCTACACCTCTGAGGTAACCTTTAAGATTGATTTTTGTTCAGTAAGTCGGAAGAACAAGCGCTCCCGAACAACTTTATCTGAGTGCGCTGGCGTTATGGTTAGTGATACGCACACCGTTTCACCGATCTGAATCAAAATGTGTTCACTTACCCTTTGGAACCCTGCGGGTAACAAACACTGTCCACTTTAAATTTCGGACAGACCACTCATTCCCTGCATTTAGGCCCTTTGGCACAAATCTACACGTTACACCGATCTGAACCAAAATGTGTATACTTACCCTTTGGAGCCCTGCGAGTAACACTGTCTGCATGAAATTTCGGACAGACCACTCCATTCCCTGCATTTAGGCCCTTTGGCACACCGTTTCACCGATCTGAACCAAATTGCACATACTTACCCTTTGGAACCTGACGAGTAAAACTGTCTGCTTGAAATTTCGGACAGACCACTCCATTCCCTGCATTTAGGTCCTTTGGCACAAATCTACACCGTTTCACCGATCTGAACCACATTTTGTATACTTACCCTTTGGAACCCTGCGGGTGACACTGTCCACTTTAAATTTCGGACAGACCACTCCATTCCCTGCATTTAGGTCCTTTATCACAAATCTACACCGTTTCTCCTAATTGCACCTGGTTTTACATACACTTTGAAACCCTGCTGGTAACACTGTCCACTTGATATTTTGGACAACGTTCTCCATTCCCTAAATTCAGAATAACAGACAAACTGAACTTGAAAACCACGTATTAAGGCCCTAGAACCATTCATGTCCGTAGTAGTATAACTGTAAGAGTATTTTAATAAGTCTATTGTTGACTGGCGATTCGGGCTGCGTCACGTCACCCCTACCATTGTTCCGGTGCAGAATTGCGAGAATAGTTGCATCTTGCGCTGTTTATAAATTGCAGTCATGAGGAGTAATTAGTACAAAAAGATTTCTTAGGCCCCTTAAAACAGTTATCATCTTGAAAATATTATGCGTCTGTATAAGTGCAATGGTGTTGGTGCAGTACATTGAGGTTATCAGCTGCAATAAGCGTTGCTACTTTCAAATTTACCTTAATTTATTCCGAACCTTATCGTTGAGCGCTATGTGGCGATAAATGAACTACCTCAGGAGCCCGGGACAGCCGAAGTTTTCCAAAGTGTTCTGATTATTTTCCTACGGCGCTATGCGACAAAAGACGACACTATTGGTCTCTACATTTCTAACAGCCAATGAGATATAGGCCCTAGGCAGTGTTTTTTTTTCACTTACTCCTCTTTCTAATCATCTATATATTTAAAACAGTACGCTGATTTTTGTTACCACGAGTTTGACAGAACAGCTGGACCGATTGACTTCGTAATGCACTGTAACGAAAGCCCTTGGTCTGTATATTTGCAGAGTGTCTTTAAAATAAACAAATTTGTTACGATATATTTTTAAATTTATAAACAATAATACAAAACTATTGGCCCTAACGCATGCGCAGAATCAGCTTGGTTAATGACAGACGTGGCGAATGTCCACCGCGTTTTAATGTAATAAGAATTATAAAGGAGGGGAAGATTCATTAATTGTTGAGAGTAGATACTCCTCCCTTTTCATAACTTTCACAAGGCAGATAATTGAAAATATATTATTTATGATCCACATAACTTCCTGGGAGTCATTAGAAGTTGATTTCAATTTGAATTGTCACTGCTGCACCGGAAATATTTCTTTTATTACGACAATATATCATTTTCATACCTTATTTTATCTCTTGGGGAAGCCTCCGTGGCTTAGGCGGCAGCACGCCGCTACCTCGCCGCTGGGTCCGTGGTTTAAATCCTGGTCACTCGATGTGAGATTTGTGCCAGCAGTATGTTGCAATGTCGAGAGTGCAATCGTGTGACACCCTTAAAGTTGCAATAGTACCAAGTATTAATCGTACAATGAATTTAACTCATATAGGAAACTTCTTCAGTAAATATGTTGTTCATTGTCCGTCATGTTTCGACGGGTTTCTACTAGTTTTTTTTTAAATTCGTTTGTAAACTACAAGTGTCAGTGCTGTAGTTAGTAAATAGCCTTTCCCTATTCATTATTATCATTACGGGAAAATGACCTGAATGTTACGTCCATTATACTGTACTACTTATCACCCCCACTACCACCACCACCACCGCCGCCACAAAAAGTTTTATTTTTAATTTATTTCTCTTCTGTTAGTTTAAGTATCACGTTCCAGTTCTGTAGTAGTATTCATTATCATCCATAAAACAAATAAATTCACCGGGCGAAGCCGGGCACTACTGCTAGTATCCAATATATCTGGGACGGCGTTCTGTCTGCGTGGTATGTAAGTGGGTTCATCGGGTGCTGCGTTAGCCAGCATGTGGCTGTATAACTTGGCTTTAGACGCAGCACCAGTGGGCACCTTTGGCAATAAAGTCGCCGCCCAGCATGGTGTGTGGTCCCACTTGGAATAGCGATTCTATATCGTCCATGTTGAGGTTTTGTGATCGTTCATTTTACACGGCTAGGCTTAAGTGTGTGCTCAGTACGGGCAAGCGGATTCCATAGGCTTCTAGGTGGGTTAGTTCTGACATTTGCAGTTCCATGTACTGTGTATTTGTGTACCAGACCTATTACTCCTCCTTTTGACCAGTCTCGGCTCGTGCTGTTAAAGTTGGGGAAGGCTACGAATGAAGGTAGTTTCGAGCTTCGTGGTGGTGTAATTTATAGCTAGGTAGTAACTGACCAGCTTAGGGAACGCTTAGTGACAAATGTTGGTTGAATGCATTTCTTATCAGACACGCATAGCCTACGTGTTTGGAGGATATTCAATGGGGAAAATATTTCAGGGTGATGGGGCGAGAGTTCGGAATATACTTCTTTTTGATAAGTAGATTGGTCCTATTATGCTATTTTGTTAACAGATTTTTTTTTTCTATTTAAACGAATTGACTTTCCTAGAGGAGGCCTGATTCGCGATACAACCGCAATTTACCTCCAAAACACTACCAGCTAGAGATTTGAACTACAACATGATCCGAGAGTGAATTTGAATTTGATGGATATATGGAAACAAATAAAGCATGGACTGAATACTTCCCTTAAGTCTCGGCAGATGATACTGCTACCCCTGCGACATAATGGTGCACTCTGGCGGAAATATTTTAATTACACTTCAAGGGATACCGTACCATATCAATTATTTGTCTTCTAAGAGTCTTTCTGGCAACTTGACAATCATTATTAATGGTACTTCAGAGAGTGAAAGAGGGAAAAGAGAAAGATTCAAGAGGATGGGTTAAGTCTTCTTGAACAACTTTGGAAGTATTCTACTAAATACAAAAAACCTGTCGGTGTTGGCAAGCTTAGGCTGTGGTCGCATAAGCCTTCACCGTTACAATGGAAATGAATGAAGTTTCCTTAGCTACACCTCCCAACCCTGGTACATAGGTAGTAATGAGAAATGTGAGGCGCAGCCTAACAGCGCTACTACCCATCCGAACAACATATTTTTATCAACAGTTTCAAGACTGTTGTGGCTGAATTAACTGAGTGAAAATGCTTCTAATTAATTTAATGTAGCAATACCTTTATTAAAGAGATATATTTATAGAATCTTTCTAAGAGAGGCTCTGCATGAGAGCCTTTTATCACCAGCCACACCTACTTTTGACTAATCACAGTGTTTTCTTCTGTCCCTTCGGACCACTCTGTACCCTCTCATAGTGAATCATTAATTGGGTTGCAGATGTGTTTCTGTCAGGATGACAATATGTATACCATGTTGGCGCAGGAATACGCCAAATTCCATTCCAATTGAGCACACGTATTCCTGCTGTGTGTGCAGTGTGGCAATGCTGGCAGGCCCGACGAGAGGGAGGGGCAAGCGGGGCTTCGATCATGAACTTCTTGCGATTTACCGCTCGTATCTACAGCTTTGTTCGTTGCTGTTCATGTTTCCGCACCGGCGATTTCTAAAATGTTACGTCGAGAGTAGTGTTACCATAAGTGTTAAACCACCCAACGATACACACACATGAGCTATCTGATAGAATTGCATTTTATCCTCAACATTTGTACAATAAGAACATGCTATATATAGCACTTCCTAACACATAGCAAAACAAGAGAATATAAAGTTGTTAGAAAGTATTGGCAACCAAACCAGTTTTACCATAGCGACAGGTCACTCTAGTCGACTGTTTATCGACATTGGCGCTTTGTCACAGATCCCGTCTCTTGTTGGAGATACTGTAGTTGTCTTGTACAATATGTCTGACTGAATATATTCTCTTAATGAAACTGGATCTGATGCTGTCCACTTAATGAAGAAAGCATCGCATGACCTTAATTATTTTATTAGTCTATAGTAATGACGTGTATATACAGATTGTTACGTGTTTTCTTTTACTGTATGTATTTGTGTAGTATATACGAACATTAACCACTCTAGATAAATTGGCTTCCCTGTTTCGTGCTGACCAACAACAAAAAAAAGAAGGCATTTATATAGAATCTAACAGCGAAACACTCAAAAAATGGCTTTTATGCTTTCTATGTTAATTTGAAGGCATGCAGATTTACAGACAACAGTAGGCTACAGTAAATATTTATATATATTTCAATGATTATTTGTTGAAATAGAAAGGTAGTCATAAAAGGTTGATTAAGAATACTCTATTTTTTGTAGTACGGTAGTATAGATCTCATTTTGTAAAACAAAATGGCAGCATCGATGACGACATGGACGACAGTAAAGGTTTGCTAATAAACACAACATGGCTAAAGGGAAACATCGGTACAGGGGCTTAGAAGGGGAAAAGCGCACCTAAATTAGCGATAAAAACGTTTTAAGAAAGTGCATATCACGATCGTTTGTTGACTAGTTAATAACATCACGGTACGTATTGAAACTTTTTTTTTATAACAGTTATTTGTAAAAACTTCCAAACATACTTGTTATATTCTTAGCGCTAATTAGGCTGTTCATACAAAATAAACATAACCTTGCCTGTAGTAGAAACAGTCATTTCCGTCCAGACGGTGTTCTAACCCTGTAGTGACCAATGGTTTCATCCTGACAGTGGCTTTAATGGTGTACAACGCGACCTTTGAATTAAATTAAAGCGATATACATGGCTTTATTTGTCAGGGTGGGGATTTCCACTCGGTTGCTACGTGTGCATCGGCCTGCCGCGCCTCTGCTATAACTCCACTTGTTGAACTATTCAAGGTTTATCTCTCATCTATTGTTAATAATGTACACACCTTACCTTATATGAGTTGCTGAAAATGGTGTCTTCCTGCTGCTAAACAGGCATTGTGTGGAGAAAACATATTTTGATTAACACGATGAAGTTTGCTCACTGAAATGTTTCTGACTTCTTGTGTTATGTTTTCAAGTGTGTGAGGATTTATTTTGTAGACTTTGTCTTTCAGGTTACTCCATAAGTAAGAATCGCACACCGTTAAGTCTGGGGAACAAGAGGGCCAGACACCAGCACTAATTTATCTTTAAACAATTCACTAATTTTATTCATTGAGATCTCTGCTGTACGAGCAGTTGCCGAATCTTGTTGAAACAATTCATCTAGAACCAATGGATTGCTCTTACTGTAACGAATCGTTACCAACTGACGGTGATCATGTGAAATGAAGTGTATGGGGTGTGGTACATCTCCATCCGTTCTGTCAACTGGTGTAAGAACGGGGTAAACATGTTATCTCGGTACCTTTTGGCATTGACTGTTTGCTCGAAGAAGATCGGACCGATTGTTATTTTTGCGCTAGCAGCACACCAAATTCCAATGTTTCTTCTGGAATTAGGGTTTTCAATAATGCGATTTGGAATTTCAGAACACCAATGGCGAGTATTCTGGGTATTAACATGGCCATTTGGATGGAACCATGTCTTGTCCGAAAATAACACTAGCTGAGGATCGATTAATCCTTCAGTCACTGACGAAAGAAACTAATCACTCACAATAACGCGCTCTTGCTGCAGGGTTGCCCTGTTTCAAACAATGGATTCGTGTACCCTTGTAGGGTTTAATTTCAGTAATGTTCTTGCTTTAATGGCAGAAAAATTGAAATTCCCACTTGTGTTTGCTTTGGAAGTGATTTTGTTGGTTTACGCTGAACATTTCAGTCTCCGTTTTTTCCTATGTTTGAACTGTACGTTTCCGCTCATGTTTTTGTTGGCCACAGAACCAGATTTTTTTTTCCACAATGTCGTGAATTGCATTTCTGGATGGAGGAAATTGGCTTTTGGTTCTCGCAGTCAAGGAGTGCAGTTGTACTCTATATAAAGGGACTAAGGGAGGTATCGCGCAGTTCGATACTCCTGTGGGGGTTCGGGCGGGGACACCAAGAGCCCGCCGATGAGCCAGCTTGGTGGCCTAGGCGAAACCCCACATAGGACACGGCACAAACCTAGAAGAATTGCTGAGTTTTAAGTTATCTACTTGATTTTTCTTTACTTACTTCTTTTAAGATTCGTTAAATAATGAAATGGGTTACGAACTTAATTAATTAATTTGTTCTTGGAGATCAGTGATCACTATTTAACACATATTTTTATTTTTTAATGCTAAGGACTATCATCTGCGTAATTGAATAACTGTGTTCAATTTGAATTAAGTTGTCCTACACGGTGAAATGAAATTACACAAAATGTAGTTAATTACTCATCCCACGTAATCTTAATGTTCAAATATACATAGCTTTCTTATGAGATTTCTTAATGACAAACTCGTCAATAATGACCTCACATGAAAGTTTTGTTTGTTGTATTTGCCTCAATATAAAGTAATGAAAGCGAGTTTAAACGTATTTTAGAAATACTAGTTCGCAGATAGTTCTTAACTCTTCTAAGGCAGGAAAAACTGTAGAACGACTAAAACATATTTTAAGTAAAATGTATTCTTAAATTAGTACGGAAAATATTATTAACGTCTGAAATACTTAATTTTAACTTTTGAATAAATTGCCAAACTGCCGCCCCTGAAAAATTGCCGCTCTAGGCTGCAGCCTACTTAGCCTATTTAGAAATACGGCCCTGGCCTCGTAGCGAACCATCTTAGCGAAAGAATGTACACTGAGCGTGATAGCCGTGGCATGGGATGGCCGCGTGATGAGCGATGTAGCTGACAAACGAGTGAGTACAGATTGCGAGGGGAGTTTTACAGCAGACGCACGACCGGCCGATGCACACGTATTGTAACAGCCGAGTGGAAAATCCCCGAGTCACGGCCCGGTATTAACTCTCGTCACTGCCCTGCACACCGTCGGACTTCAATAAAAGTTACCGCATCCCCATGTAACACACATTATTTTAATTCTCATATCAACATAAACATAAAACAACAAGTGTTGCATAGCGGAAATTCGGTGCACTACTTTTAACAAACAAAACTTCCATACGTCATCCGCGATATTGACTACAATAACATTTCCCCTAGACACGTAGGCTACATATCGGTGTATAATTGTCCATTCGTTTAATGCTTAAAAGCAAAGTAACCTACTCTGTGGGGGCAGGATGATTTTAACTATTTTATTTATATAGATCATGTGTCCCGTAATTTAAAAAAGAATATATCTGTTGAGGAGAACTTGAAAATGTGTCCACAGTCTTCCTCAATAGATATGACTGTTCCAAAAGGAGCTATTTCCTATGATCATTTCAGTAATCATAACATGCTTCTTGTCCTAATTTCCACAGGCGTCAAATTCAACAAAACAAAAAATTATGATGGATGGCATCAACATGAAAGGAAAAAAAGGAAGCTTGTAGTTTAACGTGACCGTTAATCTCGCGATCATAAGCCACGGGTCAACATGAAAGAAGGGGATGATTCTTCTGGAATGGGAGCATCAATAAACGTATTGAATGTAATCAAGAAATTCTGTCTGGAAGAAATCCCACCGTCCAGACTGCAAAGGGTATTATATAATGACAAGGGAGGCAGGGTAGCAGTGCCTGGGGTATAGGGTAATAGTAAGGAATAATTTCAAAATCAAGGTATTTGACTATTCAAGAAGTAAAGATTTCAGAATACATGCTATTTAAAAATAATCAAGGGAAACATTTCAAAATCCGACGTAATTAACAATAACCAAAAATTAAATATTTCAAAATCCAGAGTTTTTAATATTATGTAAGGAGAAATGATTACAGAATCCGACCTATTTAACAATAATTAAGACAACATTGTTAAGAATTCGGGGTATTTAAGAACTGATAAATATTTCAAACTCTGAGGAGCTGGACAATAATCAGGAAGAAGAGATTTCGACAATAGTAAGAAGGAAATTATTTCATAATCTGGTGAGGATATTGCCAATAATCAGGACGACATTTTTACACAAACTAGGAATTTGCAGAATATTCAGAGAGAAATCATTACAAATTCTGAGGAATTAGATAATATTCAGGAACAAGAGATTTCAAAACTTGAGGAATTAGTCAATAATCAGGAAGAAACATTTTCAAAAAATGGTAAATTAGATAATCAGAATGAAATTATTTCAAAATCTAAATAATTGGTCAATAATCATGGAGAAATGATGTCGAAATCAAAGGAACTGGACAAGTTTCAGAAAAGAACTATTTCAAAATCTGCAGAATTTGACAAAAATCGTTTTTTTTTCTAAATCCGGCGAATTGGACAAAAATAAAGAAGTAATAATTAAAAATCTGATGAATTGGTCTATATACAGAGAACAACTATTTCCAAATCTTAGGAAATTGAATATATCAGGAAGTTATTTCAAATGCTTAGAATTTGCATGATTTTCAGGGAGAAATTATTTCAAAATCTAAGAGATTGGATAATATTCACGGACAAATAATTCGAAAATCTAGGGAACCAGAGGAAATTCAGGAAAAAAAAACATTAATTTAATATCTGCAGAACTGGACAATATTTATGAAGAAATTATTTCAAAAGCTGGAGATATGGACCGTAATCAGGAAGAGATTTAAACCTCTCAGGAATTGTACATTAATTAGCAAACATGTTTTGTAATGTGGGGAATTGGAGAACAATCAGGGAGAATGATTTAAACATCTGAAAAATGGGTCAATATAATCAGGAAGACATTATATCTTTATCTCAGAGATTGGACAATAGTCAGGAAGAAACTATTTGGAAATCTGAGATTTTGGAGAATATCCAGGAAGAAATTATTTTCAAAAACTGTGGGTTTTGGGCACATATCAGGAAGAAATCATTTTAAATTCTGAGATATTTGGGAATATTCAGGAAGATATGGTGTAAAATGTGAAGAATTAGAGAATATTCCGGGGGAAATGACGTCACAATCTCAAGAATTTGGCAATGTTCAGGAAGAGATTGTTCAAAATCAGAGGTTTTGGAAAATATTCAGGAAGATATATTTCACAATATCCTGTATTTGAGAACGTAGCGAGATATTTTTAAAATTTGAGGAATTGGAGCATGTTCAGGAAAAAGTATTTTAAAATCTGAGGAATTGGAAAAGAGTCAGGAAAAATTACTAACATCTGAGGAAATCCGAACTTGGAGAAATGATTTAAAAATTTGCGGAATCGGACAAGGATAAGAAAGGAATGTTTTAAAATTCTGAAATATTTGGCAATATTTAGGAAGATATGGTGTAAAATATGAAGAATAAGAGAATATTCCGGGGAAAATGACGTCACAATCTCAAGAATTTGGCAAAGTTCAGGAAGAAATTATTTTAAAATCAAAGCATTTGGAAAATATTCAGGAAGATATATTTCACAATTGGAGAACGTAGCCAGATATTTTTAAAATCTGAGGAATTGGAGCATATTCAGGAAAAAGTATTTCAAAATTTGAGGAATTGGAAAAAAAGTCGGGAAAAATGACTAAAATCTGAGGAAATAAAAATGAACAAGGAGAAAAGATTAAAAAATTTGCGGATTTGGGCAAGGATAAGGAAGGAATGTTTTCAAATGCTGAGGATATGGAGAATATTTCGGGTAAGTTGATTTTAAAACTGAGGTATTGGGCAATAATCAGGAAAAAAATATTAAAATATCTGAGGAATTGGAGACTTTTCTGCATAAAATCATACCATGTAAAGTTGATAACAGTTTTTTCAGTATTGACTATATTGTGTAATCCGCCTTGTCAATACTATGAAATGATGTTTAATAAAATATTTTAAATGTACATGTTTCGATATGCCAATGATATCTTCATCAGCGTTGATAGTTGAATAGTTTAACATGATAAAGTGAAATGGATATCCCTACAAAATTTTGACTTAAAATAAAATGAATAGTTTACATAAAAATTAAAATTTTACACACTATAAGGAAGTTGTTACTAAAAATGAAGTTACGAGTGATACTGGTTTTGAAATGTATAAATGAAAAATTTAGAAATCTATCTTGCGAAACTGCCCAAGTCACACTCCTTTAATTTGGTTTATTGACGTAGTAGTAGAAGATGAATAATGAGGTGAGAAGCGTAGTAGCAGAAGACGCCGCTTCCAGGTGGATAATGAGGTGAAAAACGTAAATCTTTAATGGCTATTGAGCCTTCCAACCTCGATATCAGTCGGCTCACTATTGTTGCATCAGCTGTTCACGGGGTATCACAATGTATGGCTCAGTTCTTGAACCTAACATCCAAGCATATTATATGCACATGCCGCCTGAACCACCCAGAATGTGACTGGCCAAATTCATACATCGCTTGAAAATACTGAGATATCATCATCATCATCCATTTTCCGCTCCAGCAAGCCGGTACGGGCATAAATGAGCCTCTTCCAGTTTGTCCGGTCCTCCCACACACTGCGCTCTTAATTCTTCTGCCAATCTGCATCCCTCTTGGCCAAGTCTCTCCAGATTTGCTTTTCCCAAATGTATCGAGGCCTTCCCCTTGGTTTCTTACCTAGGATGACCTGGTCAAAGTATAATCTTGCTGTTCTGTCAGGGGCCATTCTCTTTACATGCCCATACCATTTCAATCTATCGGATTTCTTATTATGGACACTCGAGTTTAGGTCTTAATTACAACCAAACCAACAGAACTATTGAAAAACGAGTTATAGTAATATTTTCCTTGTTTAATTCTGCGTTAGACTATATAAGCCAATTGTTTTCAAGTTGATTAATTATTTATTTATTAGTGGTTGTATGAAAAATTGTCCGTGTTTTTGACGTCTTTTCTAGGAACCGCTCACTTAAAACTATATACATGGAACACTACTTGGCTGAGGGTAATAACATTTTAAATGTGATAGACACAAGTATTGGTAGTGCAAATCTCAAGTTTCAATTTTTTTCAACTACCCAATAAAAAGTTGTTATACTTTTTCTGACATAACGTTCTCTCAGCCCAGGATAAACGTACAGCAGGAAACTTGGTCTCATTTTGGAGCTCTCATTCGTGATTATCGGAAACTACGACCAATGTTAACGTACAGTGGGATGACGAATTTATGAAGAGTATTATTATTGGGAGGTTTCGTGCGTTCACATGGGCTATTTACATTATTTACATAATATCTTTACAATATTTAATTCAGCCAGTATTCTTCGTCTGAAGAATGGCTCTGTTCCGATGAATCAGAACTGCTGTCATTCATGTTAATTATGACCGGCTCGAAATGAGGGACATTTTCAGACAGGCCATCTATCTCCCAGTAGTGTGCCCAACTCTAGGAATGGGTATTCCAAGTTTCAGACACCTAGATATCAAGGGAAAGGCTGTAGCCGCTTTTGAAAGTTGAGATATTTGAATATCGCGCTACATTGCTTCGAGAAGCATTTAGAAAGAATTTACCGATAGTTGGATGTCAAGTGACGTAGCGAGTAATAGCAGAGGTGGAGGCTATTTATTGATTAAATAGTTGACCATGGAGTAGAGACTGGAGACTGGGATCAGATTACTGGCACGGCCAAATGAAAGAGAATGCAATTAGTATCAAGTAAATCGGACCAGGGATTCAAGAGATATGAGGATTTCTAGATATCAGGTGATGACGCGTGACCCTGACGGTTTTGAATAAAAGCCAGCTGGCCGAAGCAACTTCAGCTCATTCTAACACAAGCACTTGGCGAGCAAGTTGCGTCTACGCTGAGCCAAGGCACATGGTTGCCGAATCTACGCAGAAGTTCTTTTCAAGTCGTGATAGTCACGAAACGTGTTGCGCTACGAGTTGGAACTTAGTAAGTTTCTGGTGAGGAGAATCACTGAGGTGATTGATTTTTCTACAGACATTGGTGGAAATATTTATATTTCTACAAGGACATATGCTAGACTTTGTCTAGAATTTAGTATTTTGTCACAGTCCAGTAAAAACTTAATACTTGGATGTTTAAATCCATTTCAAGTCAGTTTTCATTTTTGTAACTAGTTAACCACTTCGATCTGTCAGTACACTGAAGACTAGTCTATAACGGTGGCGTTCATTAGTCTACGCAAGGGAAACTGCAGGTTGCTTAGCGCATGGCAGATGGTGATATAACAAACCATGCCCAGGGAACGATCTTCAGAACAGCCGTTAATTGCTTAGACTGTCAGTGTTTTTCTTGTACTGATAAGATTACAGTGAGTTATGTTACAACTGACATATTTAAGAAGAGATCACTTAGATCTGACCCTATTTAAACAAACTGTTATGGCTTTGATAGAAGCCCATATTAAAATGGTACCACAGTTAATTCAGACGTCGAAAGATACTACCACTATGTCTGACTAGACGAATTGTGGGTATATGATGGCGGCGGATACAAGGATTATACATGCTTGTCCGATAGGGCATGTCTATGGATAAATCTGGTACAGACCAGGTTTACTACGCTTCAAGACCATCAAGAAATGTAAGCCACATTTGAATTATATTATGCCTAGCTAATTGGAACAAACTATTTTTCTGCAGATGACCAACACATTTTTTTTCGTCGTATTTAAAGCTTGCAATGATTTACGCAAGACTTATTAGAGTTATTCTGAGCATTTGCAACACTCAGAACAGTTTAGGATCGATGACCGAGCATTTCGAAGATTTATTTGAATTTTTCATATTTTAAGGAAACCACGGAAAACCCAACCGATGTAACTGTAAAAGTTAAATTTATTTTTGTTAAGGAATGGATATTTTTTCCATATTCGAAGGTTCGAACATGTGGATTCTCACATAATGAGATGATAATTAAACATATTTAAAATAATATAAATAATAATAATAATAATAATCCACTAATAATAATAATAATAATAATTTTCATAATTTTTCTAAATAATTTTTGGATATTATATTTTCTAATAATTATATGTATTGAGAAATAGCCTGTGAAGTAGTTTAATCATTTCTATTTTGGAACAGGAGATTTTCCGAAGGAGAGTGGTTAGCGCAAGCCCGCATTCAACCAACATTTCAGTTCTGGTTGAACAGATGATATTTGCATTTGAGCAAAGTATATTTTTCAGATAACACGGAGAGGCATGAAACGGGAAGCAATTGATATTTGAATCAAATAAGATATTTTTGTATTTATATAAAATCATGACGTAAATACACTCGAAAGTGAAATAAAGATTTTCATATGTATGGTAAATTCACGGGTTGAACTGAATGGTAAAATAAAATAAACTTGTAGGTTTATTAATCTTCCAGTGTTGATAACAAGCAGAGGCTTGATTTATTGTATAAATTTTGGGAAGATAATTTATGTGTGGAGTAGTTGAATGCCATTCCCAGGTGCGCATGTTTAAGTCGCAGGAATGAAGGTTTTTTTCGAGCATCAATCAAATAGCAGGTTCGATGGCTCAGGTTTATAGTAGGAGTATTGGAGCCACACATTTCGTCGGATGAATGACCCGAAGGTTATTTCTTTAAAACCATCAGTTCTTATTTCAACCTTGTTTACGAATTCCATTTAGACTTTGATTTTGCTAGAACCCGGATTTGTCATGATAGTAGTTTATTCTTCTTCAGAGGGAGACCTTTGCCGTTGTTGTTGTAATATTGTGTTCTTACACAAATAGTAGAATGGGCCACTGCCAGTTAAAAATAATTCTTTAACCACGAATAATTTGAAGGATATTTTCAATCCTAGTGCCATGAACTAAATGAATTCATTATAAAACTACAATTCTTATTTCCGCATTCTGTCGAAGAATTGCAAGTTTGAAAGTTACTAAGAATGGCCATGAATATAAATATCTTTTTCATAATGATTCCAAGTGGATAATTGAATAGTTGAATGGTTCAACCATTTATTGATCAAGTTGATGATTCAGAAATCATGTATTTTGTTTGGAACTTGAAGTTCATAATCGAGTCACTTCTCGAACTGTTTAATGTCAGAAGAACAATTAATTGTTGTTGTGCTTCGCACAGTTCTTCGATGCTATGCTCAATGGTCAAATACTTTTCAGATGTTATTAATATGTGTTAATAATTTGTATTGCTTCAATGATGATAATATTTTTCGACGATGTATTTTTGAAACTGGAAAACAAGTGAAAGTTTAAAAATTCTATAAACATTTATTCTACGAGTGTTAATATCATGTAAATATTCAAACAGTGATCTACGTTATTTCCAGGATAGATAATTAACTTTGAACTGGAATTAAATATTAATAATTTTGGAACACAGTCCACAGGACTATTAATCGGACTTGTGTTTCCAAAAAGATTGTCAAATGTGTTTGGAAAATTTCTGTATATTGTGTGTAAATAAGTGTGTGGATCGCCACACGTGGATGATGCTGCTTTGAGCATCCTTGCAGTCAGGTTTTAACTTCTAAATAAACTGAGATAATTTTACCAGATGTGTCTTACCCAATTAAATCTCCTTCTATCCTTATTGTTGCATTGAGCCAAAAATCAGTAAAGCATTTTTTTAAATTTGATGTCGTTTTTGCGATTTGCTTTAACCCATCTGGCGCTCTGGGATATTTTGACTCTCGTGCTGACTGATTATTGGTAAAATGCATATGTGGTCGTGCGGACTCCGGTCTAAACGGGCACAGTAGTGGTCTTCACTTCTGTTAGCGTGTTTAATACATTGTTTCCAGAGTTCAGGAGCAACGGTACGCAAGGCTTCTCGGCATAAAACATTCATTGCTTCCATACTTTTACCATTTTGTAATATGTTAGCGCAAGTTTGCCCTCAGACAATGGTGGTCTCTGAGGCATTTGGATGTGATGTGGCCTATAAGTAGTAAACAGGAAGACTGAAAATAGCATGTGGACATAGCCAGGTGACTCGCATTCCATTATACAACTGCCCGGCAACGCTGCACTCGAATTCACCGGCTCGCCCGCTTTTAATCGCACGGACCAGAACGCACAAACCCTACCATTAATATTACTCTTCATAAATTCGTCATCACACTGTACGTTTACAGTTATCTTAGTTTCCGGTAATCACAAATCAGAGCTCCAAAATGAGACCACGTTTCCTGCTGTACGTTTATCCTGGGCTGAGAAAACGTTACGTCAGAAAAAGTATAAGAACTTTTTATCGAGTAGTTGAAAAAAATGGAAACTTGAGATTTGCACTACCAATACTTGTGTCTATCACATATAAAAATTTCATTACCCTCAGCCAAGTAGTGTTCCATGTATATAGTTTTAAGTGAGGGGTTCCTAGAAAAGACGTCAAAAACACGGACAATTTTTCATACAACCGCAAATAAATAAATAATTAATAAACTTGAAAATGATTTGCTTATATAGTCTAAAGCAGAATTAAACAAGGAAAATATTACTATAACTCGTGTTTCAATAGGTCTGTTGATTTGGTTGTAATTAAGACCTAAACTCGAGTATCCATAATAAAAAAATCCAATAAGTAGATAGTTCTAGTGTGTCAAGCAAACTTCTCTCCAAATTGAGCTGTTGTCTAATTTTCTCATTTCATATTTTATCTCTCCTGGTCTTCTGGAGACAAGATCGGAGGGACTACATTTCAGCAGCTTGCTACTGTCAGGTGCTGTTCAAGTGGTTGCTTGAAGTCCATAAGTCAATAATGGCATGAGATAGGCAGGGCCGGATTTACCCAAAGTTACGCTATAGGCACCTCTCCATTAAGCGCCCCTCCTCATTTGAGCCCCCCCCCCTCCCGATTTTTATGATAAGGCATAGCCACTCGCATGAGGTATGGTTCGGAAAAAAGGAATAAACAGATATATGGCTGACAGCATAAGTTTATGCTTGAATTTTTACGCAGGGAAAACATAGTCAATTCAATATAAATAACAGCTTGGAGTAAAACTACACGAAACAGTTTAACTTTTATGCAACCAAAACTCTTTATGAATACCCTTTCCAAAAATAATGTCTAGCCTTAATTCATACAACAAAAGAGATGAGTAGCTTCAAAAATAAATACATTGTTTACTGCTGTAACTGAAAGAACTGCGGTAGCACGAAATATAGTAAAAAAATAGTAGAACACACACTAATTTTAAAACGCATTAAGAGCAGTGGTACGAACGACATTTTAAATTGAACAAAGCGCCTCTAAAATACAAATAAGGCCAACTGCATATCTTCCTGCAATATATTTTAGAGAAATTAAAGTGTAGATTAAAAACATGAATGAAGACATAACGGGGCCTGCCTCAAGCACATCGAGAACTACTTCATAAGTTTCCTTCTTGCCTTTTTGTTGGCAAATTCATTAATTATGGCATCGCAGTTCAAGTTTTTCATCATATCCTTTTCAATCGCTAGGAGTGCAATAGAGTTTAACCTTTCTTCTTTAGTGACTAACCGCAAATAGTTTTTGACGCGATTCAGTACCGAAAATGATCTTTCTCCAGAACAATTGGTCACTGGAATGGTGGGAAGTATCCGTAAAGCAATGTTTACGTTCGGGTACATATCGAGTAAATCTTTTTCATGAAGGAAAGTGGTGAGCTCAGAGGCTGACTTACCTTTAAAATCTGCAATTTTTAAATGTTCCTTTGAATGCAAGCACTCGTCAGCCAGTGCACTTTCTAAGTCATCCACATACATTTCTGAGAGATCGACAGCGAATTTTTTTCATTGGTCCATCTAGGTCTAACAGGTTTTCTAGAAAATAAAATCTCTTATGGAGGACTTTGTAAGCGTCACTTCGCCTCTTAAGCTCAGCACTTAGTACATCCAGATTTATATAAAATACATTGACGCGAAAATTTTCTGAGCCCTCTGACAGTACATATTCTCCTTGCTTTGTCTCATCATTCCTAGTCTTTCGTTCCGGTCTTCTCTTTAGGTCGTAGGAATATTGAGCAATACCGCTTAATTCTTTGGCTTCTTTCTCATAGACATCGAAATTATCTCTTAAACTTTGCACAAATTCCGCTAACGAAGCGTAACATTCTACCACAGTGCTCAAATTAGTGCAAACCTTTGGAGCTTCTGGCTGACAGTATTAAATCTTTTTATAATGGTACTCCAGAAAACAACTAGGAAAGCAGTTTCTAATTGTAGGATATTGCTTAAGATGCCTTTGGCTCACTTCGAGTGTTTGCCTTTTGATTTCTGTCTTCGTGTAGGCTATACTCTCAAGAGCTGCCACGACGCCACACCAGCCTTCCCTCAGAGCTTGACAAGCGTCATATCGTGCCGACCACCGAGTCACTGACAGGCTTTTTAGTTCGCGCGCAATAAAGTTCTTTAAAATTTCGATCACAGGCTCGAAACCAGTCTGAGTTTTTACGTATGTCACTTTGTGCAACAGTGTATCAAGGAATCGCCTATTGGGAAAGGCCTACTTTGCGTAAAGAAATTCGTGTACGGTAGCTTACTTAAAGTTACTGAACACCATCGCAGTCAATGTCGTGAATCACAGAGCAAGAATTGTTATTGTTATCCGAATTTGTCGTTGGAGGTGTAGGATTCACACGCGCACTAAACATCTCATTTATTTTCCGACATTTTGATAGTGTAACCTCGGCTTTCTTATCCTCTTCAGCTTTGCGGACACGGTTTTGGTAACCAGACAACTTTTTGCTGCCCATAGTTTAAAACATTCACTTGCAGATCACATCACAACAAAACAACACAACGCAAGCTCGAACTTGCAAACAGGACAGGCAGGGGGGGGGGGGGGGGCACTTCGATGCTACTACAATGCAAGCAAACCAAGCTACCGCAACAACAGCGCGCGCAGCACAGCTCCCCTCGCCCGCCTCCCCGCCCCTCTCACACTTGTCGGGACGAAAAGGGCGTCGAGCGGCATAACGAAGAGCGAAGTGGAAGGGCATGGGCGGGCATGCGACAAAGGCACGATATTATTTCTAAATGTCTCTGCTCATTTCTCAATATTTATTTTAGCATGTATACTGCTTGCTATAATCCTAACTTAGCATATTTAAAGCCCTAGCAACGAGGGCGCCTAACGGCGGTGCCCTTCGGGGCGCCTCCAGTTCAGATCATTGCCGGTTGCCTAACCGAAGGGACGCCTTGCGGCGCCCCTTGGACTGCGGCGCCCCTAGGCACGTGCCTATTTTGCCTTACGGTAAATCCGGCCCTGGAGATAGGTTCTGTAAAGTGTGATTTTGGATGTTAGAGGAAAGGATTCATCCCACGGTAAATTGCATCACAGTGATAGAAATGCGAAGCCGTATGTATTTTATTCCTGATTTCATGTGTAATGGTGTTCTCCGCAGAGACATAGCTGCCCAAATACTTAAAAATATCAATAATATTTATAGTGTCATCACCAGGTCTGAGATGTATATCTTCGGATTTCCTATTCATTACCAAGCCAACTGTCTTCAGTCGGCTGACGCTTAGTCCCTTTTTATCGAACTCATTTGTACTTCCCTTTCAGTCTCGCCCCAAAACATTACGTCATCGGCAAAGACTAATGCATTTGGTGTTTTATCTATCTTCTTTACAGCTTTTATAACCTCATCCATAATATTAATGAAGAGTAGTGGGGATTGACAAATACCTTGTTGAATACCACTTTTGGTTTCAAATCACTCTGATCTGTTGGTTTCGACGTGAACACAGCTCCTGGTCTTCTGGTAAAGATGTCTGACACGGGCAATAATATCTTCAGGCACATCCTTTCGCTTCAAGCTTTCCCCAATATGTTTCCGTGGTATATGGTCATATGCCTTTTCAACATCAAGAAAAACAGCAATAATCATCTTATTCTTCTCCCAGTATTTCTCAAAGAGCATTCTGATCACAGAAATAAGGTCAGTAGTTGATCTGCCTTATCTAAATCCATGTTGTTCTTCTTCTAATTTAGGCTCTACATATTTCCTTAGTTTGCTTTCAAGAATGGACTCATAAATTTTCAAACCACGAGAGAGCAGAGTAATTCCTCTGTAATCGGCACACTGTTTTCTGTCTCCTTTTTTAAACAATGGAATGATTACTCCGAGTTTCCAATCTTTGGGAATCTGATTGTCTTCCCACACCTTCCTCAAAACTCTATACATCCAATGGATTCCAATTTCTCCAAGTATTTTGACCATATCAATCTAGAATTCATCTAATCTCAATTAAAATACCTTTGCTTATTGATAAAACAGTACCATATTTGGTTCATACAATTTTGTTATAATTCTGTGACAATATTTCTGCAAGAAATTATTTCAAATTCATAGGGAATGGACAATAAACACGAAGAAATTATTTAAATTTATGACGAATTGGAGAATATTTGGGGTTATGAATTGGAAAACCGCCTTGTCAATGTAGTTTAATTAATAAAAAAAAAGGAAGGAAGCTTGTAGTTTAACGTGACCGTTAATCTTGAGATCATGAGCCACGGGACCTCCTTTTTACGTGGAATCCGAACCACAGGACATGGCATTTCACTTCGAAAATCTCACATGCATTGACCGGGAATCGAACCCGGACCGCCTTGGCGAGAGGCATACAGCTAGACCGCTGAGCCACCACGCCCCCACAGTTTAATTAATGATTACACGTACATGTTTCGGTGTATAATAACACCAACGTCAGCAGGGATTGAATACTAAATTAGTCTTACAAAGACAAAAGAGAAAATTGATATCCTTACAACACCTATTAGAAATTTAAATATAAAAAAGGCTCACAAAAAAGAATTAGAAAACATAATCTTTCAGTATGGTTTCATATTATAGTTAATCGGACGTAATGTGACTATAAATCTACCTTAATGGGTAGTCTGTATCACAAACCTACAATAGGGGCGTGGTGGCTCAGCGGTCAAGCTGCCTGCCTCTCACCAAGGCGGACCGGGTTCGATTCCCGGTCAATGCATGTGAGATTTTCGAACTGAATTGCCATGTCCTGTGGTTCGGATTCCACGTAAAAAGGAGGTCCCGTGGCTCATAATCACGCGATTAACGGTCACGTTAAACTACAAGCTTCCTTTTTTCAAACCTACAATGGCTCAAATATAGTGAATCGGACGTCGCTGCTATAGGATGTAGCTTCCAGTTATCGTCGTCGTCTTCGTCGTCCTCGGCCGATACTCGTATCCGAGTTTACGTTTCCCGCCTGCAGTTCCATAATCCTTAGTCCAGGCGATGAAGATGGTGCGGATGGCTTATCAGACCAATTCTTGCATAAAACATGCGGCCACATATGTTGCATCGGATGGAGGGTGGAGGACGTGGTAGTTTTTGACGTATCTTCTACCTCTGGCGAATTTCCTCTTCCTGTCTTCGACGTTCCTGCTCAAGCTGTGCAACTGCAGCTGAGATGAAAGCACGCCAGCGAGGGCGATCCAGTGCAAGAGTATGCCAAGTATTTGGGCTTATCTCTACTCTTCTCATAGTCTGCTTAAGTTGGTCTTTATATTAGCCCAGGAATTTTAGGTTTTAACCTTGAAAATTTTTTAGTAAAGCTGAAAATTGGTACAGTTGTCCTATTTGATGTTCTTAACAACATATTAAAAGTCCCCGGTCTTCCCGTGTCGGCTTCCTGGATTTCCAGCCGTTTGAACTCCTGGAATGCTGGAGAAGTAGGTGGTGACGCTGGAATGCGCATTGTAAGCGAACGATTTGGCTTACAGTGCGCTAACATGGGTTAAATTAAAGGAGAAAAAATAATCTATAAGTTAATTCATGGGTTGGCATGTTAGCGATACTTCCGGTCTAACAGGAAACGAAAAAATGCCGCGAAATTCAAAAAACGAAGTGCCACGTTTTTCTTTTTTTGACGTTTGTTGGCAAACTATCACGAATATCACATACAAGTCTGGTATTGAAGTTGTTGGCGACAAAATAAGCTTTCATTTGATGCAATTATAATCGATGTCCGAATAATAGTTGCCGAGCTATAGCGGTGTAAACAAAAGATTGTTACGTCATTCTCTTCTCCGTCTGCGCTACACACACACTGCGACCGGGATGCGCTCTGATTTTGCATTGTTACATCCGACAGGAGCTTCCTTTCTCTATGATAAATGAAGTGCTTCCCCTCTTTTCAAAACATTTCACGCTTAAACCCACCCCTCTCAAAAAATCCCCCCTCCCAAAAAAAATTAATTTTTTTCAATTTTCTTAGTGTGCTTTTAATGAAAAGCGCCCTTTTTGTACATCCGCTCCTAATAGTTAAAATAATTCAATTTCGCATTTTGAGTCCCTCCCATCGACATCTCTTCATTCTATAAGGTGTCCTCGGTGCGTTTTTTTACGTTCTTTATTGAGCTAGGTAAACAAAATTAATGTTTTAATGTGTAAAATATGTAACCATTTGTAACTTGGCGATCATAAATTATTATTTTAATGCCATTTTTAGGAGAGCAAATATCTTAAGTAAAAAGTAGTGCGAATATCGGAGTAGATATTCCTGCTTAAAACTAATACATTTTATAATGTATTATTTATCAAATAATTCAAATAATTTTTGTTAGAAACCAATTTGTAAACAAAAGAGAATGTTAATTTTATCACAGCAAAGTAAAATGGTGTAACAACATAATGAAAATAATATATACAAGCAAATATGTACGCAGTGAATGCTGCCGGAATGCGTCGGATGTTGGCGGCAAAGTGGCCAAATCGAACGAAGCAGTAACTCTCTGTCTTGCGATAGTCCTTCCATACAGATGCACACGAAGCTCGTTTAGACAATTGGAGCCCTTTCCGTTGAACAACTCCAGAACAATTTTTTCTCCAGCTATATTGATATCTTCCTTGGATGCGCCAGGCTGATTGGAAACTTCGACAGTTTTCCGAAGATCTTCGTTGTTTTTGAGAATCCCCCATGGACGCTTCTTCCCTTTGTTAAAAATATCCGAAGTTGTGTCTCATCCGCTCACGGCATGTGCAAATAGCACACAACTTTTCATCTCGCCGATATCTTCCTGAATGTTTTTGATAGGGAAAATCTTTCCAAGAGATTTTGAGTTTCTAGGAGTGTAAAAATGGATGTTGTTATTCTCTCTTGCTTTTGCCAACAACATGCATAGGGCATCAATGCCTGACGTTATAACCGCATCTTCGGCATCTAGAGACAACGCTACGTCGACAATTAGTGTATCTGCGTCCCCTGTCGCCTGACGAACAGCAACTCCAGCATTTCTAAGCTCCTTTGTCAACGTAGAGATGAACCGTCCCTTGTTTTTGGTGTTACATAGAAAGTCTGCTTGAGAAGTGGAAACCATTGTGTTGGAATCGAAGACGATGTCCATGGACGTCCGCTTCCCCGCACGGCGTGCCTGCTCCTGGTTCTTCGTGCTTGGAGTCTGATCGTAGTTGCCAAACACAATGGTAACGTTTGAAGGATAGTGCTTGCTTATGTACAATTTGTAGGACTGGATTATGTCACCAAAAGTTGCAGGTCTTGGCCATACAACGGTATGCAAAAGCAGACCTCCATCAACGACTACTTTGCGTTGTTCTTCAAAATCTTTGGGGGCTTCTGAAGATTTAAAAAGGTGTTGAAGTGCTGACTTGGCTGTTTTTCTCAATAAGGTTGAATCGAAGAGAGCTGGAGGCATCGGTGCAAGCTCGTACTTCAAGAACTACACGATATCCGCTTCCGATTTCATCACACATATGATTCGCATGAAATGTTAGTGCGGGTTGATCGGGACGATGTCATCACGAATTTTTAGTTGGCACCCAACAACTGACAAAGGGACTACGCGGCTTTTTCTTGCGAGCTTGAGACCCTCAAAACTTTTCCCCACCATTTGTTGTATTGCTTCTTCACCAACTTCTTGAGCCTTGTCGCAGTTGATGCTGTTGTCTGCAACTACACCAGTGGAAAGCGATTGAAGACTTTCGTTACTTAAATCCCACGGAGAGCGATCTTCTACCCACGAGCGAAACACTTCTGCGTGGCGGTTCTCCAGCTTCCGCCGCGAGTCTCTCAACTCAACGTGCTGTTCCGAGGATTTTGTCTCTATACCAGACACATTTTCTACAGCTTCACAGATCGGGATGCACAGTGGAAACGCCGAGACAAAGTGAGCCAGCGCACTATCGTCCACGCGTCGTCCTCTTGTTAAACCTTCACGTGATTTCATAGGCCGTATACGATCCCGTTCAATGGCCATATCTGACCATATTCCAGCCCAAAAATCATGCGAACGTCGGATGGAAAAGTACCCATTCTTCAAGAAGTTGATGTACTCGTCCACGGGCATCTTCTGATCTAACTTAAGCATTTGATGCAGGTACAAGTAGGCTGACTTAGCGTAGTGAATATGCCCTGCAGCGCGTAGGTATGGCAGTACGCAGTACAAATGAAGGTTCCAATTTGATGTTCTTTCTGCCCGAATAAACAGCCGAACGATTTCCACTTGCCTGTAGGACTCCGCCCACAGATTCGCTGTCTGGTTAGCTTCTGACAGAGTCTTCATCTTGTCTTCCATGTACTCCATGACCAGAGTTACAACTTGATCTTCGCATACTTTTGTCGGTGTTAGTTTTCCTTCTAAAACCTTCTAAAACACAAACAACGCCCATCGGATCGTCGAGTGGCTTCTTACACAAAATGCAGTCTTCAAAACTCATTTTTATGACAACACAATAAATAACACTTATACGGCATAATACACATCGGCCAACGACCAACTGTTTAAAATTTAGAAACAAAAGAAAACAAGAAGCTCCGCCAATTCGACGCATCAATGCTGCGGGCGAACGCGTCAGTTGCCCGGTGAGAAACAACGCGAACACGGGCTGATTCAGGTCGTGCGCCATTGTTTAAATCTCTGTAGCTCGGCAACTATTACTTTCACATCAATGATGAATACATCAAATGAAAGCTTATTTTATCGCCAACAACTTTTATACCAGACTTGTATGCGATATTCGTGATAGTTTGCCAACAAACGTCAAAAAAAGAAAAACGTGGCACTTCTTTTTTTGAATTTCGCGGCATTTTTTCGTTTCCTGTTAGACCGGAAGTATCGCTAACATGCCAACCCATGAATTAACTTATAGCTTATTTTTCTCCTTTAATTTAAGCCATGTTAGAGCACTGTAAGCCAAATCGTTCGCTTACAATGCGCATTCCAGCGTCACCACCTACTTCTCCAGCATTCCAGGAGTTCAAACGGCTGGAAATCCAGGAAGCCGACACGGGAAGACCGGGGACTTTTAATATGTTGTTAAGAACATCAAATAGGACAACTGTACCAATTTTCAGCTTTACTAAATTTTTTTCAAGGTTTTGACCGTTTTTAGACTAAAATTCCTGGGCTATATCGTTTTACAGGAGCACCACAGGGCCTCTTGCCAGTGTTGAGTTCGCTATACAGGATTTGCCGAGGGAGTCTGCTGTCATTCACACGATGGATAAGGCCTGCCCATCTAAGCCAATGACCAACAATGGTGGCTTCAATACTGTTTATCATTGCTTTCTCAAGGACTGCTATATTAGTTATATAGTCATCCCATTAGATGTTCATGATGAATTTAAGTTTTTGTTGATGAAAGTTATCTAACCTTGAAAATATACCAGTTGAAACATATTTGACATTTATACGATGTTGTTTACAGACTGGTGAAAGTGGTAAAAATTGTGTTGGTATAAAATTTTCCAACGTTGAAATAAACCAGAAGATTCCTACTTATTGGATCGTTCTGTTGAATTAAGTGTCCGAATGCAGTACATATCTTAACCCAACTGACCAAGTATTTTATATGTTTGAGTCGTATGAACTACTTGGATATTGCCAAGCAAAATGTAATGTATGGATAAGTTGAGAATAAACCCAACCAAAGACTTTCATGAAACAGTCGGCAACAAATTGTTTCATGCAAATGTATTATATTGTGACAATAACCATTTCATAGCACTATCAGTCAACACGGACTTTAATTGTTAGCAGTGTCATAATGGTTAATGTTTACGCATTTTATGAATATTTGGTGGAAATGGTATTAGAATGTGAGGAATTACGGAATATTCAGACAGAATTGACTCCAAATCTGAAGGACTGGACAATGTCCAGGAAGAAATTGAAATCTGAGGAATTTGAGAATATACAGGAAATATATTTCAATATTTGGAGAATATCGGGAATTGGGCAATAAACAGGTAGAAATTATTTCAAATCTGAGAAAAGAGAATTTTCGGGGAGAAATATAAAAATCTGAAAAAATGGAGATGTTCAGAAAGAAATGACTCCTAACATTTGTGGAATTGAATTAAAATAAGGAAGATATGATTTGAAATATGAGGAATTGAAGAATGTTCAAGGGAAAATTATTTGAAAATCCCGTCTCTTTTCGCCAAGCCCATTCCCCCGCCAAGCCCTGCACCACTCAGTAACTCAGCCCTTACAAGCTTTCTACACATCCTCCAGGCCCTAATCACCTCTAATTAGCTCCTCCTCACTCCAGGTACTCACTCACAACCCCTTCTTGCCCTGCGGTCCCACGGTGTGCCTGCTCGGAGGGACAGCCTCGCCCGACCCCTTCCGAGATGGTGCCCAGTGGGCCGCGGGCCACTCACACAGCCTCTGACACGTTGTTAGCTGCCCCTACTCACTCTTCTTGTCTACTAGTCTATTTAATAATCCAATCTCTCCTATTACATTTAATGACGGAGGAGCTGCTATATTAGAAGATCTAATTACCAACTTATTATCAGCTATTCCATATTTAGGGACAGAACTTGTCCAATGAGTTTGAGGGGTCTTTGTGTAAAAAAAAAACCTTCATTACATTTAGTAGATTTAAACTACTCCCACTATAGATACGAGCCCTCTGGCTCCCTAAACTAATTCTTTATTACGCTCAGGTCATTCTGGTCATGCTGCCTAGGTAAAGGTAACTCCCAAATTCCTACTCCTTCTTCCTTCCCACCTCCCATCCTCAGGTCACATTCTGGCCAATTTGATCAAATGCAAATACCCAACCCATTAATTTCCCCTATGTTTCAACCAAAATTCCCTCTTGATATAGCACTAAAGGCCCCTAGATGGGCTGAGAGGCTACAATCAAATGCGTCGAAGCCGGCGGTCATGAGTCAGGCCAGGCCAAGAAGCATATTGTTCTGACATTAGTAATGCCATGACGAATAGAAATAATATCTACTATATAAAGCTCAAATACCACTCACTCACTCACTCACTCACTGACTGATTCATTCATCACGAAATCTCAGAAACCACCGAACGGATTGGAATGAAATTTGGTATGCAGCTTCCTCAAGGGCCGCAAACGCCCATTAAGAAAGGATTTTTGGATATTCAGGTTCTAAAGGGGTGTTAAGGGGGTAGACCTGCATTTCATTGAATAGCAATATCTCCCGATTGGTTTCATTGGGGGATGTGATACTCGGCATATAAACTCATCATTAAAAAAAGAAGACACGTGTCTGAGGGTTTTTCGATGTGGTGTATATTATGAGGTGAAAGGGGTGAAAAGTGGGGGTTGAAGGATTCCTAACGGAGCGTGTATCCCTTAAACGACATAGGCCAGGAGTTTGGAACTCAGCGGGAAAAAATCAGCATAAAAATAAGTAAATAGGTGTTTGACCGTTTTTTCATAAATCCAATTTAAGGGGCCCATGGGGAGGGGTGAAATTATGGGGGGGGGGCGTAATATGTCTGAGTGTAAAATTATACATGGCCTATGTTGTAGACAATAACACATTACATCCTTTTTGTCTCTTGCTATTTCATCATACGAAGAATACTTAGGGAGTTATTAATGATTTTGTACTTTTTGGCCGGAATTTTCCAAGTCCCAGGAATGACATAAAAATTGATTCGAATGAAATTTCAAAAAATAGTTTTTTTTTTATACTTTTATTATATTTTTCACGTCTTTTAGGGTCCAAAACCAACATGATATTATGATGTTTTTTTCGTCCCATGCATTTTTGGTTTCAGGTGATAGAATTATTTTCCACTAGGACCCATGCTTATCTACTATATAAAGCTCAAATTCCACTCACTCACTCACTCACTCACTCACTGACTGATTCATTCATCACGAAATCTCAGAAACCACCGAACGGATTGGAATGAAATTTGGTATGCAGCTTCTTCAAGGGCCGCAAACGCCCACTAAGAAAGCATCTTTGGATATTCAGGTTCTAAAGGGGTGTTAAGGGGGTAGACCTGCATTTCATTGAATAGCAATATCTCCCGATTGGTTTCATTGGGGGATGTGATACTCGGCATATAAACTCATCATAAAAAAAAAAGAAGACACGTGTCAGGGTTTTTCGATGTGGTGTATATTATGAGGTGAAAGGGGTGAAAAGTGGGGGTTGAAGGATTCCTAACGGAGGGTGTATCCCTTAAACGACATAGGCCAGGAGTTTGGAACTCAGCGGGAAAAAATCAGCATAAAAATAAGTAAATAGGTGTTTGACCGTTTTTTCATAAATCCAATTTAAGGGGCCCATGGGGAGGGGTGAAACTATGGGAGGTGGGGGTGGGAAACGTAATATGTCTGTGTGTAAAATTATACATGGCCTATGTTGTAGACAATGACACATTACATCTTTTTTGTCTCTTGCTATTTCATCATACGACGAATACTTACGGAGTTATTAATGATTTTGTACTTTTTGGTCGGAATTTTCTAAGTCCCAGGAATGACATAAAAATTGATTCGAATGAAATTTCAAAAAATTGTTTTTTTAATACTTTTATTATATTTTTCACGTCTTTTAGGTTCCGAAACCAACATGATATTTTGATGTTTTTTTTTCGTCCCATGCATTTTGGTTTCAGGTGATAGAATTATTTTCCACTAGGACCCATGCTTATCTACTATATAAAGCTCAAATACCACTGACTCATTCATTCATCACGAAATCTCAGAAACCACCGAACGGATTGGAATGAAATTTGGTATCCAGCTTCCTCAAGGGCCGCAAACGCCCACTAAGAAAGGAATTTTGAATATTCAGGTTCTAAAGGGGTGTTAAGGGGTTAGACCTGCATTTCATTGAATAGCAATATCTCCCGATTGGTATCATTGGGGGATGTGATACTCGGCATATAAACTCACCACAAAAAATAAGAAGACATATGTCTGAGGGTTTTTCGATGTGGTGTATATTACGAGGTGAAAGGGGTGAAAAGTGGGGGTTGAAGGATTCCTAACGGAGCGTGTATCTCTTAAACGACATAGGCGAGGAGTTTGGAACTCAGCTGAAAACAATCAGCATAAAAAATAACTAAACAGGTGTTTGACGTTTTTTCATAAATCCAATTTAAGGGGCCCATGGGGAGGGGTGAAATTATGGGGGAGGGGGGAAACGTAATATGTCTGAGTGTAAAATTATACATGGCCTATGTTGTAGACAATAACACATTACATCTTTTTTGTCTCTTGCTATTTCATCATACGACGAATACTTAGGGAGTTATTAATGATTTTGTATTTTTGGCCGGAATTTTCTAAGTCCCAGGAATGACATAAAAATTGATTCGAATGAAATTTCAAAAAATACTTTTTTTTAATACTTTTATTATATTTTTCACGTCTTTTAGGGTCCGAAACCAACATGATATTTTGATGTTTTTTTTCGTCCCATGCATTTTTGGTTTCAGGTGATATAATTATTTTCCACTAGGACCCATGCTTATCTATCTATTTAACTAATGTTATAACAGGATTACAAATGTTATTGCGGGCGAAGCCGCGGGTAACAGCTAGTTCTGGATAAGATCTTCAAGTGTTCCGATATTTCTTTGCCTACTAAAATTAGAATGGTTAAGGCACTAGTCTTTCCCATAGCTACCAATGGTCGCGAAAGATGGACCATAAGGAAACGAGATAGGAAGAATGTTGATGCTCTTGAGCTCTGGTGTTGGAGAAGGATACTGCTTATTCCTTGGACAGCCAAGAACACATATGCATGGGTGATTCAAAAAAGCAAACCAGATCTGTATCTTGAAGCATTGATAACACGATTACAGCTGTCATATTTTGGATACATTATGAGGCGTACAGATTCGTTGGAAAAGTTATGCTTGGTAAGGTGGAAGGGTCTCGGAGACAAGGGCGGCCAACATTGAGATGGATCGACTCCATCAAATCCAACATGAATATGTCATTGAAGGATCTGAAGTATATGGCTGAAGACTGAATCATATGGAGACAGTCCATCCATGCAGTCGCTAGGAGTCGACGCCCACTTGATGGCACCTGATCATCATCATCAATACTTTGTGGGGCATCGATTTATGAGTGGCCAAATGCGCACGGACATAGGCCTACACAGTGGCGTCACTAGGGGGATGCGGGGGGTGCGGACCGCACTGGGTGACACCATCACAAGGGGCGACACCAAAATTAGGGCGGTTCGTAAAAAGTTCATTTTTAAACAAATTTAGCATAGCAGAACATCGATTTTTTTTACCAGTACTAAGTGTCTGTCTTGTCTGCCTTCACTTCATTGGTTATACAAAATTATGAATTTAACATTTAGCTCATGTATGTATCTGGCTTACGTTTATTATTGGATTTCATCAAGTACATAAATGTGAGTATTTTTGCATTTTATTCAATTTTATATGTATGTTTCGTTTCAAACAAAATACCACTGTCTATGATTCTATGTCACTCCATGAAATAATTCTTATTAAAGGATGTTGTTCAATAAATGAAAGACTTTCAAATATAATTTGTTTTATCAATTAAACCAAATCATATATTATACCCTTCCAAAGGCCCTCTAGGATGCTGAATCTTATCTCGGGCATGGCTCGTTCGATGGCTAATTAACACTTTACATCCTAGGAATTTCGAAATTTGGATCATGGGAACTTAAAACTATAAATCATATGCCAGGGGAACAAGGAAACAAAATTTATTCTCAGAAGAACTACAAGACGAAAAAAAAAACAATCCCTAATAAACAACCCAAAACCAACGTAGAACCACAACAAAATAAACTGCGTCATCACTATCCTTCTCTGCCATAAAGTCCACAGAGATGGTACGACCAAGGTACCTTAATCTAATTAATTCGGGCAGAGCCTCAGCTTCCCCTGACCAAACACTGCAGGATCATGGAACTCCAAATAAAACATAAATCCAAATAAAATAAAATCAAAATCAAAGTGGCGCGCTCTCACCCCAGGTGAGTTCAAAATGCAACATCAAAAGATTAAATTAATGCCACAAGAATTGAATCGTTACGTTAATCAGATCAGAACTCTATACACTCCAACGGAGCATCAAATCAATTAAATTTCACAAGCTGGAATCTCATTTTAACGCTCTCTATTTGGAAAAAAAGTGAATCGTACAGACGAGATCGTTCCGTTTGGCAAACAGACCTCCCTTCACGACCTCCGTTAGGATCGTGTACGGTCAGCATGCAGTGCGGCCACACAAACACTACATTAAGATACAACGTGCCTACCTCATTCACATACAACTGTTCCCGTGTGAAACATTTATCAAGACATCAATTATAACCGTCTAGCGGCCACCCAGAAGTACAAAATCTGATACACTATTAACGTGGGTCCACAATAAAATCAAAAGCACAAACAAACTGGAATCCCAGAATCACTAACAAAATATATAAAAACAAACCGGCCATTTAACTTTGACCAAATAACCTCGGACAGACTCAAGGCCAAGCAAAAGCACCCCGCGGTGAGGAGTGGCTACCTGCTTTCACTACAACCACAGCTGACGTGTACTGACTGAAGCACGTGCTCAATATGGCTCAATTCAACAAGCCTCGCAGAATCATCACTTAGCACGCTGCCTGCGGGCGTCGGACCGACCCCAGCATCACGGCCGTGATTTTTACCTCGTGGGAATTACCTCGTCCACGGAATCATCAAAATACTTACGTGGTTTTGAACATCCACAACTTACCAATATAGGTGGGTACCATCCTCCACCAACTCAACCAAAAACACGTGGGCACAGCATCCACGACTTACCGATATGCATTAGTACATCCAGTCAGACTCCAATTTAAATACCTCAAATCGCCGGGTTTGCCTGCCTTGTCCGTCACCGATCGAAGATTGCAAAAAAAAAACATTACTTGGTAGAACTTACCACAGGCGATCCACGAACCATATTTACCACAAAATATTCAATATGCTCTGGTTTGCTTACGACCACTGTACAAATTCTCCCCCACCTTCTCAACTGAAAATGTATTTACAGTGACAGAAGCTGATGGCCAGATTTCCCCTGAATGTTACTCTCCCCAAACTACACTGAAACCCTTGACCACACGATACATATTTACACGCACGTTGTATCAACAAACACAACAACCACAACAACAAAAACACAACTAACATTAAGAAATGAATATGTACACTGCCATTGCACTCAAGTTGACCCGTACACCCCTAACTAAATTATGCAAGATAATTTGCTGTACTTATCACTATTCCTGGGTCCCAGATCCTCTCCATCATTGCAGCGTGCCCCACGGTTTTGGTTTACGCCATCATTTCATACATGAAGAAATCCACGTTTGAAGATCCTCCCATTGTTCCAATTGCAGCATCAGCTTCTTCTTGCTTCGGGTACCTCGTGGTAAGGATGAACACAGAATACACAATTACTTAATGCGGCATACAAGAAGGTAGCTCGCACTCACTGTTCCGAGCCGATAACCCTATCATTTCCCTAAATAGCTACCACCTGAACTACTCAATTCATCCAGATTGTCCGCCGTAGCTCCTATCGACACAATTTATATGTTTACCTAGCGCAATGGCTAGCCTATTTCTCAGCCGAACTTGCACTCGCGAACTAGCGCGCATATCAATATCTTATCTCGACACTGACAAGAACTCGCCCTCGTATGCTATAGTATCTAGACATGATCTCAAAAACAGCGCCACACTGTCTCAATTTTTACTACTGGATATGTGAAACAACAGAGTCCAAATCACGAACTCGACTGACGTGAAGCGTCCGTAACAGAATCACAAAATCGACTGACTTCACTCTCCCAGATGGAGCTATTTAAGTGTTTGAAGCATAACTGGTCGTAGGAAGGGGGAATATGAGATTTATTTCCAAATTAATAGCTCTGTCCCGAATTGACTTATATCACTGAACTCGTCGTAATCCCAATGTCTCATTGGTGATGTCATTTCCAAGAATCGATCGTGGGCTACTTATCAAATGAACTCAGTAATCATCCCTCATTGTCTGCCAATTTACGCGCCAAACACGGTTTGGTGACGCTTATCCTCTCATTGGCTGACGCTGAAACGCCCCCACATCCGGCATTTTATACTGAATTAAATCAGCCTTACATCCAAATTGCACCAAATTACATTTCTGGGAAGTAGAGAGTCTCCCGCTTCCATATATGCAACTCTCATTGCTCTCCGGTCATTAATTCTTAAGTAGGTCGCATCTGGGCGGTACCAAAACTTGAAGCTGTAACCTTGCCAAACTGCAATTTTCCCACACAAATTCTTGCGTTCAACGACCTGCCGTCCTAACCCTCGCTCGTCTTCTCACGGTACACGTACACCCTCGGCACTCCCTGGAAACCTGCTAAGTGCATTTATGACCACTCATCCCTCCTGCTATTCTTCGTTCATGTTTCTGCACATCTCCAATAAAAGTTTTTGCCGCCTCTGTACTCTGCATCTGCTGTGCCGGTCTGCGTATAGAATTAATATTGGAAACATGAACTTGAGACTAGATGGATATGCAATATGCCATAAGTAGAGGTGTTAGAAAATGTTGTTATTTTTTTGAAGATTTGTTGATTTAAAATTCAAAAGGTGGTGTTTTGTGTTTTTATTATTTTTTCGGGGGATGACATGTTAAAATTTGGAAAGCGATAAGGTTTGTACAATAAGTGCATTTAAAAATATAAACAATTAATAAAACAAAGTAAAAAACAAAACAGCAGGGTAAAACGTTAAACATGGCTATGGAAGAATGAGATAATACTTATATGGAAGTCACATTTTTATTTTACATTCACCATCTCGAAACACATTTCAGTGAATACCTTTTTCAGTTTTATCCAAATACTGCGGTGAAATCACTGGAAGTAGATCATGGTTAAAGTCTCAGCATTTGCAGCTGTCAATTTTCGCCTCCTATCACTTACTATGAGACTGTATTTCGAAAATGACCTTTCAGAATCCACATTTCAACAAGGATACCACACACACTTTAATGCAGCTGTTGCATAGTCTCGGTGAGCAGGCCTTAATCCCATGAGGATCTCTGGAACATTCACACTATCTTCATGACGCAGTTGGTTCTTGATTGCAGTCAGGTAAATGCTGTGTGCCTCTAAAAACTGTTGAGACTCCATCTTCGTAAGAAATGGGGCATTCTTCTTAAATTGGAGCAGTTCTTAGGTGCATGCCGAGGATCAAACAATGACCCGATGGCTTCTACAGTCTTCCTGGCTGGATCCGTGGTCCTTAAAGTCCTGACTTTCACTAGAGCTGACTGGGCAACACACGTAAGCTTGGACTTAACCTTTATCTGCATCTTTTGAGGAAGCTGTTCCAAGTTCTGGAGGATTGTATGATTGAACATTCCACCATCGCCTAATAGCTTGAGCTTTACCTCAAGGTCATCTAGCTTCCCAGCCAGTAAGTGAATTGTTGGGTACTTAGATCCCTCCAAGAAATTAAGCAAGTCCATAAGAGAGGCACCAACAACAGAAACATACAATGCTTGTAATTGTATAAATTGTATTGTTGAAGTCGATGCTTGTTGGAAAAATTTGACCCCAGAATTTGAATCTTCCAATGTTTTGAAAAATTCTACCAGATCTTCCACATGCGTGGCCATATACATTGCAGCCTTAAACCATGAATTCCATCTTGTACATACAGGCATTGGGAAAGCTAGAATTTCATTCTCTTTTTCTGTGTTTTCATATTTCTCCCTTAGAAATGCAACGTAATTGCTTTTTCTTTTTCGCGTATTTAAAAAGTCATTCTTTGTCTTTACTATAGACATGTTCAATTCGTCCAGCTCGTTTTCAAATACGCAGCCGATAAGATTGACTTTATGAGCCCAGCACTGGACATGACTTAATTCTTCAATCAATCCTTGAAGAGTAGTTACACATTTTGTCATGTAGCGTGCTGAGTCCGTAACTACTGCCACTACACGCTCCCGTTCAATTTCATAGGAATTCAAGGTGTCTAATATCGCATTGGAGCAATTTACGCTATTGGCAGAATCTAGAACAACAGAGGCAGCCAGATGGGTGTTCATTTCAGTTGATGGTACTGATGGACGAAAAAGAATGTTGAAAATACAGCTACCATTCTTGTCAGTTGTTTCGTCACATAGCAGAAACACGTCTTTGTTTTTTATATCTTCCCAAATTTCTTCCCTCCTTCTTTCGCCAATCATGGGGATGTATTTCTGACGAATCTGATTTGCTGATGGTAAATCTCCACTTCCGCGAACGTACTTATTAAACCAAGTACGGATAGCAGGATTGTCTAGTTTCTCTACTGGTATATTAGCTTTCACAAACGCAGTAGTAGTGTCCAAAATAAACTCTTCTTTCATATCCTTCACACGACTAGCATTTGATAATGTTTCTTTCAAGGTGGCCACTCTAGGAACACTAACTTCAAGACGCGAATTTTCTCGGCATTTTGAATGCTTCTCCGATTTGCAATGTTTGTCTAATGCATCTTTCCTGCGATAATCTAACCGACAATCACAATATTTGCACATAAGAATGCCACAAGAAATTATGAATCCTTTATTCTTATATTCTTTAAGTCTGTCTGTGGCAGAAACAGCTACCTTCGGCATTTTTAAACTCAACTGAGCGATGCCCAGTAACAAACACTGTTATCACACGGTTGACTGTAGTCACACGCCAGTATAAATTCGTAACCACACGCAAAATTTATTTCTGAATTCGTGTCATAATATTTAAATTACGTCGCGTCTCATCTTCCTGTACTGCTAAGTTCGGAACTAATACGACGAACACGTGGTCGCCAACTGATTCACGCAAATAACACACTAGCTTCGATGATAACGCACAATTTGCGCACTTTTTATTAAATTATATAGAATTCTCTACTATAATTTACACTCGCTACCGATGTAACAGGAGGCAAAGGTAGTTTACATTATGAACAACTATCACATAACCTTTTGGAGGTAGTCGGCCAAACTATTCACGCCACGATATAACAGGTTTACCACAGCGCTAAAATCCAACGAGTAACGAGAATATCGACAGTATATCGTAATATGACGTATATCGTAGTATTACCCCTCGCGGAACTATACAATCGATCATTCTCTCGAATTGAACACCAACCAAATTCGAGTATCGGCTTGTTGACAAAAATGTTCGGATTGTTGTGGGGAAAAAGTATGAAAATTTGTTTTTATTTCGCAGATTGCGGTATTTGTGGTGTTATTCACAAAATTCGCGTTATTTCGCGATTTAATTTCACTCCTGGGCGGCACGAAACATGTAAATACGTGAAAATAAAACATCCTAACCTCTAAATATGACTTTTCGTTTTATCGCGAATTAACAAAAACTAACACCTCTAGCCATAAGGTCTCAATATTGTTAAGGATGTTTTGATTGGTGCCTTAACCACCATTTGTTAAGGGTGTTTGATTATTCTTACCCGCGCCTCCCAGTATTTGTTAAGGATGTTAGATAGGTCTGAGGGCTGAGCTGATCCGTTTTAGAGGGATTCACTCCGTGCCTTCAGCCTTTGTTAAGGATGTTTGATTGTTGGGCATCCTTGCATCTACAGGGATTTACTAGGATGTCTTATGAAGAACTGCGGACACGTTTAGAGAGCAATTTACATACAGGGGAACTGGCGGGAGGAATACGCACCTATCTTACCTCAATGGGGCTTAGTAGGCCACACGCTTGTTATGCAGTGCCTGCTGCAGGGCAGCGTTCAATGGAGATCTTAAAACTAGGTACTAATCTAAAGGGGAAGGGCTTCTTAACCTAAACGAAATAAAAAGGTAATCATTAGACTGTTCAAAAAGGGGGTTTATTATTAAATAGTGGCAATTGCAATAGGGGAGGATGGAAATAATAATCTAGGGGGAAAAAGGAGTCTAGCAGGCACGTTATCACTCACCCCACCGTTGATACCGGTCTTCTATGATGTTGGTGGCGCCGGACCGATATGGGGCAGCGCCCCATATCGGTCCGGCGCAGCACAACTCCGATAGAGTGTAAGACTGTAACTGCGTCCAAGTAAGATGTAGCGCCCGTGCTTAAGAGAGCGTGGCGCGTGTTCGTACCTCTATTTATAGGTAAAATGTGCCTGGTCAGTCCAGTCAGCGGTATGTTGGGAGTGTTATGTCCGCTGTGTCCTGTCTAAGTGCTTGCTGTTGGACCTAGGTCTATGACCTATGGCTTACTCCGTAGTCGTGTTGCCATGTCGTCTTTTACGTAGTTACTTCTGATTATATTTTATGTATGTATAGACACAGTCCTTTTATGAAGGGCTGGGGCTAGGACAAGTCGCCTCCCTGTTTTAATAATCGTCCTCGATTATTGGACTAGACGTGGGGGCGGAAACTTTTCTTTTCTTCTTTCTTCTTCTTCTTCTTCTTTTTTTCTTTCGTCGATGTGAATTTGTTTTCGATTCGTCGTATCGTCGTTCGTCGCTTCTGGTCTTCTTCGTAGGTGGGAGGGTGAGCGAAATTGCACCGTGCTAAGGGTTGGAAGGCGTGGCAAGAGTGTTGGGGTGGTTTGTTTTACAGTCATTTCATAGCAGATAGTTCTCTGTATCTGTCTACATCCCATATTGTATGATTGACATAATCTGTATTGCCTATTTGGCAGAGTTGAAATTTGCATAAAAGTGTTGACATTGTTTTGTTAAAATTGAAGATAAAAAATAAAAAATGGAATTTCAGCGGAGATATAAATTGAAAGAAATGAAGTTGAAAGATATATCCTGAATGGAATCTCATAGGAAATTTACATTATTAGCACCGTACTCGGACTAGTGCGTGACTTGCGTACGACGCCGTCAAGTCGAGCCCTGCCGCGAGGATGCATGCATAACTGTAATTTTCCTATGATGGAAAATGATGCTGTAAGGAGCTTAAGTAATGGCGATCCCTTGTGAGCTAGTACGCGACCTCTGTAATGTGTGTAAAAAAAGGAGAGAAAAAATATAATGTATCGTATGGGCTACTCTAGGCCAAGTGTAGCTATGAGGGTGCGCTACTATGATTAACCTCCTTACAACGTGGGGATGACAAAAGAAAAGAAAATTGTAGAAATATCCTAGAAAACGTGAAATTCCGTCAAAGTTACTTGATTATGTGCGTAAAAAAACATGTAGTTATGGTATTAAGATAAAAATTAACATTGAAGTGTTGAAAAGAAATAGCTCAAGGCTCCTGCCTAAATCGGCTGGCAGTCTAGTATGGTTTGTAGGTTTTGACTGTTGTTGCTGCCATGCGTGTTGGAACTTTGGTCTTGTGGCACGGTCGTCCGGGGGGCTTCCTGCATGAATGTCCTATTGGGGGATTACAGGATTGTACAGCGTATAATTAGTCTGAAATCATAAATCTCTCTTAACGTTTTGTACAGAGGGATTGGTTAACCCTGGTACCGTTATTTTTTTTCACTGAAGTTCGTTACGTCGTACGAGTTAATCTCGTTACTTAATGTCTGCATTATGACATATATTAATATCCTTATAAACTAACGTGCAATATGTATTCTTTGACATATTGGCAATTGTGGTCATACACTATACCACGTCCTATCTGCGTCGTTGTAAAACTGCAACATGCTTCCTTAAGCATTTAGCTGCGTATGTACTCTTATATTTCGTAGACCTGGAATCCTTTATATTTGTAAAAAACTTTCTTATACATTGCCGTAGACCTTTTCTATAGCTGAGAATTAATCCTTAAGTATTATTTTTGCACTTTCTCAGCGTGAGTTAAGCGACGTATTTGCTTCTTAATCTATAGATATGCAGACATTATGTAAGGATACTCGCACTACGTGTACACTGGATCGTTAAGTTTAAATGGATTATCGTTAAAATGGCGACTGTTTCGTCGGGAAGTTATTGAAATTGGAAATTATCTATTGCCTCTACGGGCTAACTTGGGAATTCTGTGCACTGTATAGAACTTCAGGAAATATAAATTAACACGATAATATTATCTGAAAAAAAAAGACATTTATTATTGACATGTGATAATTGCCTGAAAAAAATAACACTGTTAATGACACGGTATTTAAGACCCTGTTGTAAAACTTGCCACGTTATATAGGGGGGGAGGGGGAGGTGATTTACTATCTAACTTAATTCTTAATGCTAAACCTAATATTATTACCTTTTCTTAGCTAAATATACTATATACATGGTAAGGTGGAATAACGTGTCTGGACAGGGGTGAAAAAATCTCTTGAAGGGAGTTGGGGGGGGGGGGGGGCGATATATATTAAAGGTATTTCTTAAATATTTAAGCTCTCTCTAGAGTGTATCCGCAGCCATGATAATTTTCTTAAGTGTGCCTTCAATGAGGTGGCTACTTTTGCTCCTTAATAAAATTAATAGGGCTGTATCTTCACTGACATGATAATTTTTGCTCCGTAAGCAATATAATGGGGCTGTAACTTCACTGAAATAGCTACTTTTGCTCTTTATTAAAACTAATGGGGGCTGTATCTTCAATTAAATGCCTACCAATGCTCCGTAAAAAAATAATGCGGTTGCTCTATATGGACTTACGAATATTATGCCTGAGTTGCATAGTTTTATTTCTTTTACATATCCTGTTGCCTTCTTGTCGTAGAAAATACGGATGCATGTGATTATGTATTTTAACCATGTGGTGTCACTCTTTATATAGAAAATCAGCAAATGTGTCCAGCGGTGTAGGTTTCAGATTACCTACTATGCTACAATATCATAAAAAGTGTCACTATCTCCTCATGTTAAACATAATACCAAAGACATATCGCCTGTTGGCAGACTGTCCGTACTTCAATACAGGACGCGTTCCATCGGACGTTAAATCCATGATGTATTGGGTTTATTTTAATATAAACATCTCCTAACATCTTATCAGAATACTATAAAGATATCGGCTGTTGGCAGGCTGTTCGTACTTCGATACAAAACGCATCCCAGTGGCCGTTAAGTTCATTATGTATTAAGTTTATTTTAATATAAATATCTCCTAATATCTTATCAGAATACTATAAAGATATCGGCTGTTGGCAGGCTGTCCGTACTTCGATACAGAACGCGTCCCAGTGGCCGTTAAATTTACTATGTATTAAGTTTGAATTGACCGCCACAAGATGTATAACGTGGAGGGATTAATTCCCCGAAAGTATTAAAACGAACGTCATCTAGGTGAAAGGGTTGGCTATTTCCTTTCAAAGTTCAGTAGCTTTCTAATATCTGGACTACTTCTTACGTGTTCAGTGGGTTGGCTAGGTCCCTGAAGCTTGCATGCTGTTATAGAGGTGAGAAAAAGTCATGTTATAGGCAGTGTAATGTGTCACGTATGCCTATGGATTAAATACATACAGTTCAACTTGGCTAACTTTCCTTTCTCGGGATTAGTGAATGAGGCAAAAAATGAGTTATGCAACGCTCCGAATTAAGAGAGCACTTTGAAAAGAGTAGAGAAAATATATTATATCCCGCCTGCTCAATGCTTTATGCTTATCAAAGCGGGTTGCCAGGCGGCGGTAGTCTGTAAAAATTGTGTCGTAAATAATATCAAAAATGTTTAAAAATGAGAAGCAGGACCTGAGTGTAGTATTCACCTATTTGGCGACGTTAGTACTACAGTAATCTAGTTACGTCTCAGGGGAATCTACCATTTTTGAAAAATAGTTTGAGATTCTTAATTCTTGCTACGATTAGGGCTCTCGCCCGTCACAAGAGAATCTATCAAACTGTGGGACCGGAACATAGAACATTTAGTCATTTCTACTTAGAAAGACCCGCCTAAGCTCTATGCTGTGATTTGTTGCTTAGGTTGTGTTCGGAATAGCTCTTTCCGGCCCTAAGCCGCGTGGCTCGCCTAATTGGCTTCCTCCCGGCTTTGCATATCAAGACTTTGCATTGCCCGAAATATGTCTTGAATGAGTCACGATTGTAAGCCATTGATGGCCTAAAAAAATGCTAGGTGCCAAGGAAAAAACTAAGAAGGATTTTGAGTTATACCTCTTGACTTAGCCATGTTCCACTGTGCATATATGAAAATGTGCGGTTTTTGTCCGTGAGTCTCTGTGTGTCCATAATTGTGGTGTAGGTGACATTGGTTTATGTTGTGTTCCTGGTGAAAGTTGTCATCCCCGTCCGAGCGTCCTTGCTCGGCAAGGTGAATACTTTCGCCCCGTCACTAAGGTGTAAGCCCCTGAAACCCACCGAGGTGCTTCTTTGCTATTTTCCTGAGGAATTTGTAGCAAAGTAAGCCTGGGCCTGTTTTCACCGTAGTGCCTGGATGTTGGCCTTAATGTGGTTGTGTCTGAGGGATTAATTGCGCTCTGCGCTACCCTAGCAGAGTTTATGTGGGTGTGTATATTCCTGACTGTCCGGTCTCGAGGGGTAGGTAATAAAACTTTTCTTATACCCCGTGTACTGTGTGTTTGCGCCTTGTCGGAGTGTGCGGGTGTGTGTTGTGCATCCTGAGGTCCTGAAGGCAACACCCTCTTATGCATTTGCACCTGGGATACACATGCCGGTGCCCGCTTTCGTCCTGGCAAAATTGCCCTTTGAACTAGCGGTAAAGGCCGTGTGATTATCTGTGTTTGCCCTGGCGATGTAGTGGCGTGTGGTCTGACCGCTTTCTGGCCTATGGCCACGGGAGACCCCTGTCCTTGTGTTTGCCTATTTGTGTAGGTGTGTGTGGGTAGGGCGGGCTGTATGCTCTCAGCCCATGACATGGTTACCTCCCGTTTTCTCCCTGTTATGTCATGTGTACGCGAGAGTCCTGGCGTCAACTCCCTCTCGTTCGTCCGTTTTGAGGGGTTTGGCCCAGGTTCTGCTCCCCGGTTTGGCAAAATTGCCTTCCGAACCGGAGCTGAGGGACGTGTATTGATGTAACTTTGTTCCCGCAGTGTGTTGGAGCCTAACCTGGTCGTCTTATGGACTGTGGCCACGGTGAACTCCTTCCCTTGTGTGGCAGTACGTGGCGAGAGGGACATCCTCGCAAATTGCCGCGTGAGCGTATCTACGCTTATGTCCTCTCTCGGCTGGGCTGGCGGCCCTGCCATGAACTCAAAAACGGCCTTGTTGGCCTGGAGCTCGCGGTACTCGTCCCAAATTTGGGCGTACTGCCTGTTGAGGCTCATGGCCTGCTCAGCGACTTTTGTGCCACTAGTCCCTATGCGTTGGTGTTCCCTGATGAGCGTTTCCCATTGCTGGAACATGAACTCGTGTCGGCAGTGTAATTGCCAGTGTGCCTTAATGATTTGTGTACGGAGGGTGGGGATTTTCGCCCGAATCTTGCGATTCTTAGCGCTGCGGAGTGGCCGGACAAGTGCTCTTATGATCCGCATATACTGGGCGTGCAGGAGCTGCTGAACCCTTCTGAGGTAGTCCTGCCTATGTTCAAAGACTTTGTGCCAGGCAATTAATTCCTGGTACTCCCCAATGCTCCTCAGCACAGCTAGGCGGTATAGGGGGGCCATGCCGAATAAAGTGTATGCGTCTTTTAAAAAAAACTGTGCGTGTTTGGACAGTGTATCTTATATCTCTCTGATTCTTTCGGGGGGCTGGGGGGTTGGTTTGACAAAAATTTCCCTTGTGTAGGTAGTGTGAAGCAAAAATGATGCTTTCTGTCTGAGAAAAAAAAATCACTATTTCGCTTGGCTGCGTACGGTAGGGGTCGTTTCTACTACGAGGGCTCGTTGTATGAGTCCTACCTTTACTGTGCGTAGTAGCGGCGCCTCCACCAAATTGTTTTAGATCCCTTAGTTGGGGGTAGTTAGGTCTAAAACATATGTGTTAGTGTATTAATTTGGAAGGTGATTCCTAGAGAGGGTAGCTTCCCGTAGCTGGGTAAGCTTACCAGTGTAGAGTGTTGTGTGATGTTTAAATGTTAGGGGGTGCTCCTATAAAGACGTAAGCGTCGCTTAGGGGATGATCCTCTGGGCGCAGGTTAATGTACTGGCCTCCCAGCTGGTCGGAAGGAATTATATAACAGACCTGCTTATGTCGGCTATGCCGGCGGCTCGCCGTCTATGCAGCCGAGTCGCTGCGGGAAACACAATGGAACTTGAGCAGGCGATTACTGTCTACTAGTCACGGTCAAACGTGACGAGAGTCAGGAAGGGTGGTAGGATGTGAAGAGGCGTGTAATTACGAATGCAATGTGTAGATTACTGACCAAGTATTTATTGGTCAGTGATGTATGAAATTGTATGTCCCTCTTAGGGGAATGTGAATAATAATGCAAGTTATGTGTACAAGTTTGTGGGTAGGTTTTACAAAGTATAGGAAATCTGAACACTTGCTGACTCACCTGATGATAGCAGCTTGTACTAGGGCCTTCGGCTACACACACTGTATGACTGATAACAGAGAGAGCCTGTCCTCATTAAGGCCTTCCTACTTATAGGTTCTGGCGCTGCTTCGTCGGCATTCCATCGATGTAGGTGTCCTAGTTAGCTATTGTGTAGGTGTTTATGATTGTGATGCAAGTAGTTGGCAGGCTCCCCAAACTGGGCAGCAGCCCTTGCTGTGTAAAAGGTACTGTTCTGGCTTTACTATGTCTGCCAGTTAGGGGTGGTTTTAATAGATGATGGAGGGTGGCTTCAGGGGGTGCAGCCCCCTGGGGGCCTGTACAAGCCTCCTCCTCTGTTTAGTTCGCGTCCCCGCGAACGGGAACGGAACGTGGAGTTGGGGTGTCGATGTATTAGGTCATTGTTGAATCGTCCTTGTATCTCTTCTTCGTTTCTTCTTTGTCGTTTAGAGGTAGTGATATCGTGTTGATGTAGCGATGTCGTGTAGATGTGAGATCAGCTCGTGTTCAGAGGGGTGGGTTTTGGGATATATGCATATACATGTGATATTTTAAAAATAGTTCATGAGAAAAAAATTGACATTTTGCCATATAAAAAAGTTCCAAAAAATACATGGTTTTAACATTGTATAATATATTGTTGTGCAGGGAGGAAAAAACCCAGGGCTGGACGGGTGATTGTGCCGTCCGGCTCTATCTTGGGGAAAAAATTGCTCCCTGCAATGTGAAAGATGGAAGAAGTAGAAAATAATAGGTGTTCCAAGGTATAAGTTAAAGGGAATATTTAAAATATGTTTATTGAGTTGGGATAAAACGGAACACCTTCACAAATTTGGACGTTAGAAGAAAGAAAATGAAGGAAACAAAAGCATAATCATTGTGTACATGTGATATTAATGTAGAGAGTATACTGTTTAATATGTAATTTTGATATGCTCATATATTAAGATTTGTGAATACCATTTATCCCCTCCGCAGACAATGTGGGGGTGCGAAGTACTATCCATATATTTATGGAAGAATAACTGCCCGTGGGCGCCTTACTTTGTGCTAACTTACAACCATCTTACGGACTAACTAAGCGCGCTAAATTTCTGTTAACCTAGTCTATGTGGTACCTCATCGTCATTATTTCCAACAAACTTATGCTAAATAGCGTTGCCCCCTGTGGGTGGGCGCGACTATCATGGCGGCACAACCCGTCCTTTACATGAGGAGTCCGCGTTGTGTGGCCGTATGTCACCTCTCATATTAGGTGAGATATCCATTAAACGTTGATCCGACCTGCGGTGGGGTTTATCCCACAGGCATATCTCCCCCGTGGTGCGGATTTATTATCTGTAAGAAAAATTTATTGAGATGTGTAGAGGGGGGAAATTGTGTATGTAAGTAGGGATTAGTGAGACGTGTATGGGCGTGGGCAAAATATTTACAGAGGGCTATATACAATGTCGCCACCTGTTGGTAAAGAAAAGAGATCATTGAGCATATATGTATATGTATAGGGTGTTCACCCTTGTCATCCTGTGTATTAGCCTGCAAAACATGATAGTATGAGCATGGTGACCAACACATGGTTGCTACATGGTAGCGGTTGCATGTACCCTGTAGTCGGTTGTCGGCGCTGGACCGATACCTGGTGGGGTGCAAGAAAATATAACACAATATGTAAGCATAGGATAATAATGACATTACCATATAAAATCTGGAGAGTGCCCATATTGGTGCCACTCTCTATGCTAACAAAAATAAATATCCATAATGATGGAGCACCCTATGTTGGGAGCGGGTGTCCCATGTTGGAGCTCATGGCTGTAAAGCAAGCATATATATACAATTAATACCACTGTCCGTATGTATGTCTACTCCTGTCTACCAACATGATAGTGTACTCCTGTCGCTCAAGCGGATATATATCTATCCAACGGATAATGCGCATGTATATCATCCGTTAGCGTCTTCTTCTGATCGGTATGGACCGTATTATTCGGGCTCACACGACTGCGTAAAATTGCAGGCCGCAGCCGATCGCTAATCGATGTCGGGAAAGTGTATCTATGTCTAGTTACCAACTAGCCTTATGTCTATTTATAAACTAATCTTAGGTATATATAAAAAGTGGCTCCAAATGTTGCCTTAACCTAGTGTTGTCGGGCTTACCCTGGTACCGATTTTTGGTGACCAGGTGCCGAAATATTCAACCTTAGTCTATTTATGTTAATGTGTTATCGGGCTTACCCTGATGACGGGTTTGTTGGTCATCAGGTGCCGAACGGCGTTATCGTAATACTATTTATCTTAATATGTTGTCGGGCTTACCCCGGTAGCGGAATTTTAGTTACCGGGTGCCGAAATATTTAGCCTAAATCTGACTTATTCTATTGTGTTATCGGGCTTACCCTGGCAACGGATTTGAGTCGCCAGGGGCCGAGATATTCTATCTTAATCTAAGAAAAAAATTGCCTTAATTGTAAAACTATGCTGTATATACAAGCCGAGTGGACCTTATTCTAAAGCCGAAATGTGCTGTGCCCTATTTTAGCAACAGCGCTTGTTGAATTTGCTTACATCTAAGTGACCTTAAAAATGGCACTGTGACTTAAATACTAAAATTTAGATGGAGGCTGTCCGTTCGATTTCTCTCGCGGGGGTGCCCTTGTAGTACATTGTTGGGACCGGAACCCAACAATGCCTCGTAGTCCCCTCCGTCTTAATCCTAATTGTCGACATTAATATTAATGCTTATTAACTAGTATTAATAAAGTTACGGACGACCGCGTTGCTTAGAGGGCAAGCGCATCGCCGTTATACTTGCCTGTTCATTGCCGTTGCATTTGCATGTTGTCATTTATGTTCCCTTGTTATTCATGGCTGTATTCAGCATTGTTGGGTTGTGCCCACTAAAAATCCCCTGTGAGTGCTCGCAATGCTCCTCATTTAATAACTCTGGCTGCCAGATGCGTCACCATTTAAGCTCTGGCGACCCATTGTCAGCCATTTATGTGGGCGCAGGACCGAATGAGCGTGTTCATTCCATATATATTTATATTTCATTCTTCATTATTTGTTGATTTCGTTGTCTTCACCTTCACCTCGCGGGGCAAGGACTTGTCGGATCTAGGGTTGGTCCCGCTGAACCCTAGGATCCTGCTTCACTCCTGCGAGCGGAGTCTAACTCCCCGCCCTGGAAGTTCTACTTATATGTACTAACTAAGAGTCTGGTCATAATTTGGTCGTACCTAGGGTCATCTCCTGAGTCCGGCGTGGAGCTGGCTATTTCTCCCACCATCCTCAGAAAGTCTCCCCTGAAGGTCTTGGCTTCGACGACCATGGCACATAGTGGGTGTAACATCTCTTTGTCCCGGGGACAGGCTAGGTCCCCTGGGACTCCGAAGTTTGCCCGTGCCAGGCCATGAATGCCTCAACCTTACGTAGTTCGTCTCTTTGGTCTGGGTCAGTATGTTAACTAGGGTAAGGCTCAACATCGCCTTACCCAGCTCTGCTTCTGTGTGGTGCCTCTTCCCTTCAGCTTACGCTGTCATCATCAATCAGCGTGTCACAGATTCCTTTTTATATAAAAAAATATAAGTGTACTGTGTAAATAATTTATTGTGTAGAAAATGTAAATTTTTTTAGTGTTCTGGGGTTGTAGAAACTTCTAAGTGCATAGACTACTTCAGGTCTACTTTGCTATGTCGGACTTCCAGCTGTAATGCTTTGTTAATTTCCATGGAGGCGTTAGTAGGGTTTATGGCGTTAGGTTCGCTGTTATTAGGATCCGGGGGACGTTATTTGTTGAATAGGCTTAAAGCAAGGTAGGAGGGGGTTGCGCATCTTTGGGCTTCATGTAAATGGTGGCCTGGAGCCGGTGATGCTATCAGGATGCTTCTACAATGAGTGGACGGGGGTAGGTATTTCCCGGGATTGCAAAAATTTTCATAAAGTGTCATGCAGGTTCAATAGTAATAACCCTCGGTATGTGGGCGGGATATTCCATGCATGTATCTGGATATGAGGCGTATCCGCCCTCATTTAAGGGTAGGTATCGGTCAATGTATAATAATACTACGTCCCTTTCATGCGGGATTATTTAATAAAAAAGAACTGTTGGTATATAAATTTGGCCTCATCTCTTGCTTGGAGATGCGCATTACGCTTAATTGTCGTTTTTCCGACACACCCCTAATACTCAGATGTTAGCATTGAGAGCCAGGGCGTAGTAAGCCCTCTCTTTAAACGCATGAAGTCTATCAACCCCGATGTAAATTTTGGCGTGTAGTTTAGCTGTATTTATGTGTTTATGTGTCTGGTTGGTTCATGTTGTAAGTGGGAAGGTTATGGAAGGATGAGGGTGGTACTATGGTAGCCTGTATGCGGTATATTGGCTGTCTGGCTGGCCCTATCCACCTGTGCTCCTGTCATCCTCATCTGGTCAATATCTGTTTTCTATCCGCTCCTTGGGATAGTAAAGTATGGTGACGCTATAACGTCGCGACCTAATATGTTCTCCCAGTTGCAATGTTAATGTAGCAAGTGGTCGTAGTGTGATTGGTCATGCCCTGATCGCCTATGATGGTGTTAGGATTTAAAAGTAAGAGGAGACGTATTTATTGGGGAGGTCTGTTCCCTCAGAGTCCCTGTCTGTATTCGCCCCTGATTAGTGAGCGCGTGTGTGGGACTATGCTCCGTTACACCACGCGGGCGGGTGGGCTGGTATAGCCTAAGTCCTATCTTGTGTCGCGTGTATGGGCAGGAGGTGCGTGCGGCCTGTCAACATCTCTGTAAACATGTTCCTATGGGCCTAAGATAATATGGCCCACAGTATCTGCATATTGCTAAATGCCAGGCCTATTGCAACATTGTAGAATTCTGTGTCAATATCCATGTGTATTGTATATTAGTGTTGTAATGCTTCGAGAATTCGCAAGTCAATATTTTTGCTTGTGTAAGGGCAGGCTCTGACGTCACGTATGTCGGCTGTCGGAACGTGCCTTTTTGCGAATGTCGGCATGTTGTCATTCCTTGGGATTCCAGGAGTGCCAGTGTGCTAATCTGTCCCTTTTTTGCTAACAGATGTTGTGTGTACACTGCTTTCAGCAAGACTTTGTTTTGTGTAACTATGTGTAATCCATGTCTGGGAAGTCTATTGTGATCCCCTTGGAGGCCTAGAATTTGCGGTACGCCCTCTTGTTGGGAATTCCTGGGTCGCCACTGCCGAGGTAGGCTGTTGTAGCGATAACCCTGGGGGCGAATCTATGCTCCATTATGTATGGGAAAAAAGAGAGAAAAAAAACCTCCTGTGCGTATAGATATGTGTCTGACCCACTTATGTACTTGTCTGGATTCAATTTCAGTGTAATTGGGCGTCTGGATTTTTGTTTCCCATGGCGTCCGATTTTTTTCTGGGTATTCGGACCCGTGATCATGTAATTCTCCGTGTTCCATGTCTGCGTTGTCTGTTGGGATTTGATTGTCCCCAGTGTGGCTTTTGATTGTGTTCTTCGTGCCAAAAATACCGTTGGTTAGTTAGTTTTTGGCATGACTGTGTTGTGTGGTCGTGAGTTCGGACCCGGCTTGCTGTAAGGACCTGGTATTACGATATCTGTGCCGTATATACCATGGCACACGTATCGTGTATTTGAAATGAGCAAATGAAAGTACGCATGGGCGTGAAGAGTTTGTGCCTTTTGGAATGGTCCTCGTATTGTAATTTCGGGAGTTATAAGGTTTTGGACCTGGCGTGAATGATGGCGTGTGTTCCGCCTTCAGAACTGCATGCATATTGCTGTCCGTATGTAGTTAAGGTCGCCCAGTCACGAGTGTCTTATCGCTGACGGCGATAGTCTCTAATTTCATTGACGTGTGCGCTATCTTATTACTTGTTTGCCGATGTTCCTCTGTCCGGCACGTGTGTGTGTCTAAGCCTGCTTGCACTCTCTGCTGTTGTGAGCATGGCTTTCCGTGATATAAAAGAACATTCCACTACATACACTTGTGTTCCTAAGTTTTGTGGTAATGTAAGCGTGGGTCGAATATGTCCCTGTTAGTGGCACTTGGCTGTGTCTATGCACAAGTGTCTCCGGGCCGATAGTCGCGTGTTTGGTGACTAGGTGTCGGAGGTGATTTGATTGTTTTGTTCGTATGTATATGTGTTAGTGGAACTGTCCTTTATTATTGTATCCTTCCATATTGGATAATTACCCGACCTTGCACTCCTGGTATTCAGAAGGTTGCGGGTTCAAGACCGTCTTTAACCAGGCTAATTATTCCTGTTGTCCTCTTAGGCTGTGTCTCCGGGCCAGTTGTGTTAGCGTATTAACTTGTTATGTGGCAATGTGAGTTGACTGTGTGCCGTCCAAAAATATGTAGGCTTTCCCAAAGTCTGGGATTTTCACCCTATGGTGTTTGTGTTTTAGCTTGCGTGCTGTTATGGAGGTGAGAAAAAGTCATGTTATAGGCAGTGTAATGTGTCACGTATGCCTATGGATTAAATACATACAGTTCAACTTGGCTAACTTTCCTTTCTCGGGATTAGTGAATGAGGCAAAAAATGAGTTATGCAACGCTCCGAATTAAGAGAGCACTTTGAAAAGAGTAGAGAAAATATATTATATCCCGCCTGCTCAATGCTTTATGCTTATCAAAGCGGGTTGCCAGGCGGCGGTAGTCTGTAAAAATTGTGTCGTAAATAATATCAAAAATGTTTAAAAATGAGAAGCAGGACCTGAGTGTAGTATTCACCTATTTGGCGACGTTAGTACTACAGTAATCTAGTTACGTCTCAGGGGAATCTACCATTTTTGAAAAATAGTTTGAGATTCTTAATTCTTGCTACGATTAGGGCTCTCGCCCGTCACAAGAGAATCTATCAAACTGTGGGACCGGAACATAGAACATTTAGTCATTTCTACTTAGAAAGACCCGCCTAAGCTCTATGCTGTGATTTGTTGCTTAGGTTGTGTTCGGAATAGCTCTTTCCGGCCCTAAGCCGCGTGGCTCGCCTAATTGGCTTCCTCCCGGCTTTGCATATCAAGACTTTGCATTGCCCGAAATATGTCTTGAATGAGTCACGATTGTAAGCCATTGATGGCCTAAAAAAATGCTAGGTGCCAAGGAAAAAACTAAGAAGGATTTTGAGTTATACCTCTTGACTTAGCCATGTTCCACTGTGCATATATGAAAATGTGCGGTTTTTGTCCGTGAGTCTCTGTGTGTCCATAATTGTGGTGTAGGTGACATTGGTTTATGTTGTGTTCCTGGTGAAAGTTGTCATCCCCGTCCGAGCGTCCTTGCTCGGCAAGGTGAATACTTTCGCCCCGTCACTAAGGTGTAAGCCCCTGAAACCCACCGAGGTGCTTCTTTGCTATTTTCCTGAGGAATTTGTAGCAAAGTAAGCCTGGGCCTGTTTTCACCGTAGTGCCTGGATGTTGGCCTTAATGTGGTTGTGTCTGAGGGATTAATTGCGCTCTGCGCTACCCGCGGTAAAGACCGTGTGATTACCTGTGTTTGCCCTGGCGATGTAGTGGCGTGTGGTCTGACCGCTTTCTGGCCTATGGCCACGGTAGACCCCTGTCCTTGTGTTGTCTATTTGTGTAGGTGTGTGTGGGCTTAATGTGCTGTAGGGCGGGCTCTATGCTCTCAGCCCATGACATGGTTACCTCCCGTTTTCTCCCTGTTATGTCATGTGTACTCGAGGGTCCTGGCGTCAACTCCCACTCGTTCGTCCGTTTTGAGGGGTTTGGCCCAGGTTCTGCTCCCCGGTTTGGCAAAATTGCCTTCCGAACCGGAGCTGAGGGACGTGTATTGATGTAACTTTGTTCCCGCAGTGTGTTGGAGCCTAACCTGGTCGTCTTATGGACTGTGGCCACGGTGAACTCCTTCCCTTGTGTGGCAGTACGTGGCGAGAGGGACATCCTCGCAAATTGCCGCGTGAGCGTATCTACGCTTATGTCCTCTCTCGGCTGGGCTGGCGGCCCTGCCATGAACTCAAAAACGGCCTTGTTGGCCTGGAGCTCGCAGTACTCGTCCCAAATTTGGGCGTACTGCCTGTTGAGGCTCATGGCCTGCTCAGCGACTTTTGTGCCACTAGTCCCTATGCGTTGGTGTTCCCTGATGAGCGTTTCCCATTGCTGGAACATGAACTCGTGTCGGCAGTGTAATTGCCAGTGTGCCTTAATGATTTGTGTACGGAGGGTGGGGATTTTCGCCCGATTCGTGCGATTCTTAGCGCTGCGGAGTGGCCGGACAAGTGCTCTTATGATCCGCATATACTGGGCGTGCAGGAGCTGCTGAAACCTTCTGAGGTAGTCCTGCCTAGTTTCAAAGACTTTGTGCCAGGCAATTAATTCCTGGTACTCCCCAATGCTCCTCAGCACAGCTAGGCGGTATAGGGGGGCCATGCCGAATAAAGTGTATGCGTCTTTAAAAAAAACTGTGCGTGTTTGAGCAGTATATCTTATATCTCTCTGATTCTTTCGGGGGGCTGGGGGGTTGGTTTGACAAAAATTTCCCTTGTGTAGGTAGTGTGAAGCAAAAATGATGCTTTCTGTCTGAGAAAAAAAAATTCACTATTTCGCTTGGCTGCGTACGGTAGGGGTCGTTTCTACTACGAGGGCTCGTTGTATGAGTCCTACCCTTACAGCATAGTACCTATGTACTGTATACCTAATTATTTCCTGTTCATGAACTCAATGCTTCAATCTTTTCCATATCAAAGATGACGTTTCATGATTTACACACATTCAGTATTTTACTTCACCTCAGGTTCTCTTATATCCAATTCATTATTCTGGTCATCCTGGGTCCAATGATCTCAGGCAACAATACTTTCTTGTAGCAGAATTTCAGTTGCATAAGCACTTTTTGTCTCCAAAAAAGGTTTCGTCTCTCTTTATTGTTTATATATGAATGTCTTTAGGCGTCCATACTACAAAATAACATATTTTCCGCTGTGTTATTTCTAACTGGCCCTGGATCTGGAAATAAGAATCATGTGAGTGTTTGAGGGTTATTCTGTTCTCTTGTGAATGGCGCTGTTATTGACATTCTCTAGACTTTCTCTTTCGCTTACTTTCTGCCAAACAAAATCCCTTCAGCTTTTTGCAGGCTTCCAGTATGGTCATATTCCGTTAAGAATAAGGGAAGTGAGAGCGAAAATGACAAACTTACATTGGTGAAAGATCCATTACTACAGGGTGCGGGAAGTTGGATGGTATTGATGTCACCGGTTCCACTAGAAAAAGTTGTGTGCAAGGCATATAGTAGGATCAGAAGATGGTTGAATGGCTGAAGATTCTCTGCAAAAGTAAACGTATTGTAACATAGTTACATAGGTTGAAGATCACGAGGGTTATATAATGGAAACCAATTTCTAACATACAATAAATTAATGGAATGAATTAGTCAATTTTCCACTGAATAATAATAGTAATTAGAATTTTTCAAATAGTTCCTACTTTTGCCGCCAAGCGCCACCGTCAACGACTACCAGGTCAAGTTCAGAACTTAGCTACTAGACGCCACCGCAGTCGGCTCTTGGCAACGAACGTAGGAACCCAAGAGCGTTGTTTACATTCTTAACCTAACCAATTTAGCTTCACACAGGTGTAATTAGTGGAAGGTTTTTTAACATGCCATAAATCTATGACATGGGACCGCCGGATTTACTTCCCCTCCGAAGGAAGGCATACTGAGGGATTTTAACGCTCTTAAAAAATCCGACGGCTTCGGCCGGGTTTGAACCCGCTATCTTGGGCATATAAGCTCAGCATGCTACCGACTACGCCACCGAAGCCGCCACAGTACACTGTATGTCCAACAATAAATTCCCCGAATTACGTTTATCTCCCAGTTACGAACATTTGTCGCATGTGTAGTGTAAGCAACTAAACCTTTTTCCGGCTGCATGTAGCATTTGTATGGTAAAAAGGACTTAGTAGGTGAAAAAAATCTTCGAAAATGATATTTTAGGCGCTCAGGGCTAATAGCAATATAAAGCACAGGATCTTGTTGAAAAACCTGAATATACATACAAATGAGTAGCCTATTGTATAACTCATAAATCAACATGATACATCGTGAGAGGACATGCCCACATTTGCTGGGACTTCTGTACATATTTTCTCTTGTTGAGAGATACGCAGTCTTCATGTTGGTAGCATAGATAGATTCAGGGATGTTCTATATTTACCATTTCAGTCAAAATTTAACTTCATTTTTAAATAACTGTTTTTCTTTGTTGACTTTTGTTCATATTTTATTACTCGAAAACTTCTGGAACAAAATACATGAAACTTTTCTTGTAAAATAATATCTCATTGAGAAATGGAAATACTTGTAGAATTGTTGATAATTGATTTGATGGGCTTGAGACATCTTTGTCATCAGCCCCGTATAGTTGTGTGTGTGCTGAAGTTGTCTGGCAACATGTACAGTAGTGCTGTGATGACTGTAGTAATGTGTGTAAATGTAACAAGGACAAGGATGGGGTAGACGCTCCGGGACTTGAAGTAAGGCACTATGCCGGCAATTTCCTGTAGGGAGAGTGGAAAAACCCGGGGAAAAACTACACGAAGAAAAACCGCTGTCAGCACCGGGATTCGAACCTACGATGCCCGTACTTACTGCAGCTGCCCTTTCGGCCATGATGCACGTTTAACGAGCGCGGCTATGCCGCGGGACGAAACGCTTGTAGAATTTGGCTTCGAGTAACTATGACCCCGCCATTGGTCGATCCTGGCTACGCTACTGTTAACCATAAACGAATGCTTGGAAATTTTAGCTCAAAACTCACACGAATGGAAGCAGTGGAGGCTGGTACATATCTGTATGCCCTGTATGCAAATACATTAACTTACCTTATTTGTAGATCAGTTCAAGGCTGAATGACTTGAACGTGACGAACTTTTCGATGACGAGGTGATTGAAATTCGGTATGCTGTTAATCAGACCCATCTGAATAGACATATTTCCAATTGCAGTAAGTCTTTCTTGTCCTTTGGGATTCCTGAGGAATGTTTTGATCCTCTTGAGGCACGAGAAGCAATGTTCTGGTTCATCGGTAGCCATAGGCAGGATGATAGTGATGCGTAAAAGTTTAACGACCTCCATAAATGACGGGGCTATGTTTTCATTGGGAAGGAAATAAATAAGTTTTGCAGCTCCACATATATTTCGAAATTTTCCTCTTTCATATAATTTAGTCAGTTCGGTCCTCAGTTTGTCCGGCACGAGCATCAGAAAGAGACGTTAGTTTATTCGCAAGTCCTCTTCCGGAAAGGAGTTATTTTACATCTCAATTTTTTTTCTTGCAGAAGAAAGTACTAAATGGTCAACAAATTGAATCCGCAAGGTAACTTGATTTTTAGTGATCACAAACTGTTCTTGCAGCAGTAATACGCGATTGACTTCCTTCGATCTTCCGTCTCTTTCTAGGATGTTCCTATTCATAACTCTCGACAGCATTATTATCCAAATGGATTGAGTCGTTGACTTTCTGGACAGCTTCAGCAAAACTCGAAACGCAGCTACACACTTTCGCAACATCAATCAGACGATTGTGCAATTGTTGGTACAGAATGCCCACATGAGGCATGATGAAATGGAAAAAAACTAAGCCAGAAATTGAATTCTGGATCATCCAGTGTCCGAAGAAGTGAACTAGCTTCGTTAACTGTAATATCATTCGAACATTCCGACTCGACTAGTACAGTGAAACTCTTTTTAGCGCTTCCATTTTCTCAAACACAGTGTTGATCGTTCTAGCTCGAAAATTCTACCTGGTTGCTCCTGCAAACGGTAGTCTCCTAGACAAACACGAATTTAAAATTGATGTTCTGTGCGACGATCTCAAACAGAATGCTGGATTGGCAGACAAATTGGCAAAAAGTACTCGAGCTTTTGTATTCAGTCTAGCGGATAAAAAAAAGGCATTCTTGTATTCGTCCGTGATTCGCTTCTGCGTGCCATTTATTGCACCACTCATCACAGACGCGACATCGTAGCGTTGGCCATTAACTTCCCATCGTTGTCTTTCATGTTTGTAGCTGAGAAGCAATGCATTCATATATTGAACTTGCATCCTGACCAACTGGCTCAATAATCCTCAGAATCTTTCAACCGTTTTGCCTTCATCGGTGCAATGTCTCTATAAAATCACTAACTGCAACTTCTCAGTGAAATCGAAAGTTTCATTGGCATACTTCCAACATGCAACTAAGCAAATCATTTTGTATGCTTTTCGATGTTCTTTTGAATTATTATTTAAATTGAAGAAAGTTTTCCAGTTAGTCAACACAAATTGTGCCCAATTACATTAAGCGGAAAACAAGTATTTACTTGCCCTAACCTGAAAGAAACAAGATATTATTTCAAACTAACACGCTTTTTGTACAAAATGTGGTATTTAATTGGATGACATGTTGGATGACATCCTCAGCTCCTGCTCACTTCGGCTTAATTAGTATACGATGTTAATGAATTACACTTATGCACAAATACAGTAGGGTAAAGTTAAGTAACTCCGTGATAATAAGCTTGTTTTGTTACTATTTCAGAAATTTTAGTTTTCAGTTATTTCGATTCGTTTCGTGTTAAAGAGGGATACCCTACGGAACATTTCTGGCATTTATCTTACAAATATTCGTAAGTTATTTCATGGTATTAACTAACAAAATCCGGTAGTAGAAGTAGGTAACGCCGTGATATTCAAGTTACTCCGTGATAGTGTTCAAGTTACTCCGTGATAGCGTGGTGTTCACCATTCAGTGTACTTTTTAATCGTGAAAACTAATGTCTAATATAATAAAAGTGTTCAAATCGTATGTAGACTATACATTTTTACTACCCCATATTGCCCATATTGAAACATTTCACTACACAGATTTTTATAGAAAAGAAACATTCTATTAAAATACTCCATTAAACATATTTTAAATCTTCTTAGTCACTATCAGATTCCTCACACCTATCACTCATAAAATAGACATTATAAGTACCAGACATTACAAAACTGATACTGTAATCAATCCATTCGGCTACATTCCTCCCCTTGGTGTCATCCGCCAGGGGAGCCACCTCACGCACCACAACCATCATCGTCATTGTTCTGGAGTCTGGAATTAGGCCTAGGCCGATCTATTGTGTCTATCTTGACTTATTATCTTCACTTCAAATTCAGGTGACACAATGAATCGCCTTCCAATTTTTGCAAGGGTTGCACTTCCTGGATCGGCTGAATATTTTGTGCAATAATCCTTTAGTGTACTACACGGGTTATTAAAACGTCTACTGGCCTTGTATACTGACCATCCTTCTTCCTTTATCGACCGCAATGCTTCTTTAAGTGTTTCAGCTGTGTAGGAGCGAGCCTCTTTATTCCGTTTTGGCGCCATTTCAGCGTCCAACCTAAGAAAAACGTACTTATTGCTAAGCTCATACACCTTGCATGCGTAACACTACATGCATGTAAGTATTATATGTGAATTGTCTGCATATTACCTCTGACTGGTATTAAAATGAAACTTATACAATGAAACAGCTGTTCATAAGAAATTAAAATCTTCACCACAGATTTCACTGCATGTGGATCACTTGTTGAAATGTCAACTCCCTGTTAATATATTATTTAAACTTGATTGAGTTGGTCAAAGATAGAGCGCAAGGGCTTCCTGGAATTATGGTTTCTACTGACATCTATTGGTAAAAACTTAGAACTCTCGGAATTGAACCTACGTAGTGATAGAGGAAATACGCTTTATCACGGTATTACTTGATATTACGGAGTAACTTGACTATACCCTACAATGTTTAGATTACATAAGTTTGTGAATACTTGTGCAAAGTGTCAAACTAATTTACAGATAATACTCAGCATTTTGTCTAGGTTTATGCCGTGTCTTGTGTGGGGGTTCACCTAGGAACACCAAGCTGGCTCATCAGCGGGCTCTTGATGTCCATGCCCGGACTTCCACAGAAGTAGCGAACTGTGCTCGACCTCCCTTCCTATGAAGCGCACGTGCGCCTCTTAACTGCGAGAGGTAAATGCTCAAGCAGCCTTTCACCTCCCTATACAAGCTGAGTTTTAATTCACGGGCCTGTAAGCCAATATACCATCTAATTTACAGATAGTATAGTTCACTTCTATGGTTATTGCATTATTATTATTAATTAGCTTTCTTTAATTAACAATTTGCATTGTTATTGTAATTATTAATATTAATTAGTTTTCACAAACTTATGCAGTTTAAACATTCTATTATTAGTAGTACATTATGCAACAGGCCTATAATGGCAATAATTAAGACACGAGTATGTTTATGAACCGAGCGTAAGCATGTTTTATAATTTCCATACGAGTGTCTTAATTACCATTTTAGGCGAGTTGCATACGACTGTTTAAAAGTGCGACGATAAATATACGGTAACTTTATTATATGTCTTAACATAAATATTCATAAATAACTGCGGGATTCAGTTACTTCAATTAGTGAACATGGTGCGCTGGCTTTGATGACTGAACAGAGCGCATGCGTGGGTCAAGGCACTCCGAAAGTGAGACCATTCACTTTGCTTGCCAACACAGAACACCTATTGTTTACAGCCTGCCGTCCAGCTCTATAGCATTCACTAATATTGTCACCGAAGTCGTTTGAAAGCAATGCGCTGTTTTTTTTAATGTATTGCAAATACTATATCAATAGCACCTCTGATATTATTTGCAATAAATTAAAAAAACTAAAGCTCAACGCCATCAACTCCGTTGATAATAAATTAGAAGGTGTTATTGTTAAGGGGAAAGATAAAACAAAGAGTGAAGATCAGACTAATGTCATTTATCAAATTGAATGCAAAAATGATAACTGTAACAGCATTTACATAGGTCAAACAAAGAGGAAATTGTCTACGAGAATAAGAGAGCATAAAAAGAGAAGCGAAAAGGACACGGAAGAAAACAATATATTGAGACAGCATAAAATTGCCAACAAACATGACTTTAATTGGGATTCTGTGAAAATTATAGATAAGGAGATGGCTTTAAATAAACGATTGATAGCTGAAATGTCGTACATTAAGAGCAATTCAAATTGTGTTAACGCGCAGACAGACACCGAAATGTTGCACGGAACTTACAATCCAGTACGTGTCTGTTAGGCTGCAGATTGACTAACGTGCCAAAGAGACTGTATATGGTTTTAAGTTTTTAAGTTATGTTTGAGGCTGCAGATTGACTAACGTGCCAAAGAGACTGTATAGACCCCATGTTTTTTTTAGGTTATGTTTGGTACAAGTGCATTTGACCATGGTTGTAAACAACATCTCTGTGATATGTGTTGTAGCTTGATAATGATCTGCCGATCGAAACGTAGCTCCTAATAAAGTTTGGATAAACAAGGTGAGTTTGTCGAGTATTTGGCGAAATTAGATTCTCAATAATAATAATAATAATAATAATAATAATAATAATAATAATAATAATAATGAATGAAAATCCACAGCCTGCTTCCAGTCTCTGACCGGGTCAGGAATGGAATGAATGAAGCCCCCATCTAGCGGCGAGGACATGAACTGTGCCGACTGCCGAAGCCTGACGCACTCCTCTGGGGCAATGATTAAATGAATGACAGATGAAATGAAATGATAGTGGAGAGTGTTGCTGGAATGAAATTGTGACAGGGAAAACCGGAGTACCCGGAGAAAAACCTGTCTGCCTCCGTTTTGTCCAGCACAGATCTCACATGGAGTGACCGGGATTTGAACCACGGACCCAGTGGTGAGAGGCCGGCGTGCTGCCGCCTGAGCCACGGAGGCTTAATAATAATAATAATAATAATAATAATAATAATAATAATAATAATAATAATAATAAATAGTTTGTGTTGCCATGGTTACCGTCTTGCATTCTTTCATTAGTTTATTAAATGAAATTAGTTTTCTGGGATTATATCAAAAACTGTTAGTTTTGGGACCTTAAAATGTGGTTTTCGGGGGCCCCCGAGTTTTGTTTCTCACACTGAGAGGCTGAAAATGAGCTTTGTCTCGTCTTTCTACGCCCATGTCAGCATGTATTTTAGGGGGAAGGGCCCCTTTTATGAGAGGGGCAGATGACCTCGTAGTTCCGCCCCTTTAAACAACAATAACTAACTAACCCCTTTTATGGGAGGGGAAGATGACCTCGTAGTTCCGCCCCTTAAAACAACAATAACTAACTAACCCCTTTTATGAGAGGTAGAGAGAAGAGTTACATCAATGATCACTTTCGTGTCTCCGATGGACATCTGTATCAAATTTTACGTTGATCCACTCAGCCGTTCTCGAGTGATGCGCGTACGAAGTTGTACCCAGACAGACAGCCAGACAAAAATTTTGTTTTTGCGCGCAACCGTCACAAACCAGTCTGAAACGCGTTAATAACTCAAATTTATGTGGAATATCAGAAAAAACAGACAAACTTTTTTTTATATAGGAATAAATGCATTGTCCACTATCCAAGTGTGGCCCAGGCAGGGTGTACCACAAGCCTACTGATGATCCGAACCTGGTACACTGGGGTGAAACACCGTGACACAGCCGTCAAGAGCCTAGAAGGTAGCATATTTTATTTGTATAATTATTAATATTCATCTGTAAAAAGCACGACGCCCAGGTTGCAAGTTTTTTTTAATCGTTCATGAGCGTACTGCTTGCGTTTTACCGCTCCTATTCACAGCATTCTTTGTTCATCTACATGTTTTCGCACCGGAGATTTCGAAATGTTACGTCGAGAGTAGTGTTACCATAAGTGTTAAACCACCAATACACACATGAGATATCTGACAGAATTGCATTTTATACTCAACATTTGTACAAAAAGAACATACTACACTTCCTAAAGTGAAGCAAGAGAATGGAATACAAAGGTGTTAGAAAGTATGGTTGGTTGGTTGGTTGGTTGGTCCCTCAGTTTAGGGGCTGCGACAACGCGGTCATTTAGCCCCGAGTACTTTGGGTGTGTGTAGAATCTGTCTGATAACCGGTGTTAATTGTGATGACTGTATTAGTGTGTGTATCTGTTTTAATTCAAGTAAGGACTGCAGACGATCAATTTTCAAGTAGTTCCTTCCTACTTTTGCAGCCAAACGCCACCGTCAACGACCAACTTGTTCAGAAATTAGTTACCAGATGCTGGGTAGATTATTAGCTAGGGAATAACCTAACCCCCAAGGGAAGATGATAAAGAAAAGGAAGTGGGTTTCGGACTGGAGAAAAAGGATGGAGAAATAGGACGAGAGTCCAAAAGAAGTTATAATTTTAACTTTAAATGTACTTAAAGGCGGCTGCCACTGCAAATCCGCTTTCCGATACCTAAAGTGGGTAGGGACCTGGGCAAAGCTAACGGGGAACGCAGCTGGAACTTGGGCGGTTTGCAAGAGAGTGGCTTTAGTGTATTCCCTCTCAAGCATACATATGCCTACTATGGGGAAGGGTGATGGTCTGGCAAGAAAAAAGTAACAGATTTATTGTGTATCTGTTCAAAGGAGTTTGTTTTTAAACAAGTAATTTGAAGAATGCCAATAATTTGAATCGGTTTCGATATTTTAGTTTTCGAAATTGTAGAATTCCTAAAGAGCGACCAAATGCTTCCAAGAAGGATAGGGATAAAGCAATTACACCTTTGGGAATAATTTTGGTAAGTAAACCAATAGTTGCATTTAGAAATGGCTATGCTTTTACCCAGCAAGGCGCCGACTAAAAGTTTAGACAATGAGAAACACTTATATTTTGAAAAACCAACCATAAGTGTTGGAGAGAATCTCCACAAGCAGGAAGCTGGCGTAGCGAGCTATGCTTGCCTTACTGGCCAGTTAGAATTAGCTATTAAAGCTAAGAGAGACTTTACTAAGTTACCAACTAAGAGTTTTTGCTCAAATGCAACAAGTGGTGAAAGCCCTATCAATAGATTTATTTGCATTAAGTGAGAAGAGTCAAGGAAGACAGGATCTTGCCTAACCGTTTTGTTAGAGAAATGATAAAGCAAAAAGGAAATCTTGAATTTATTTAACAATGCAAAAGAGTGTAATGAATTTAACAAATATATAATTTTAATTTTGTTAACAATTGGGGTCGCAGACCTCCAAAAACATCTAAAGCTTGCGCCAGGCAATTAACAATTCTTTTGGTTTCAAACCTTTTATATGCTTTAAAATCTTCGTAAGATTTTGAAATGGCGAAGATAAAATGAAAAATTTAAAGACAATTGAAGTGATTAAAGTTAGACAATAAATCAAGTACAAGGTGTGTACTTTAAGAATTTTTAGATAAGTATCTTAGAAAGAATAACAACTTCGAAAGTAACAACAACAAAAAGCAGGAAGAATAAAATAGAAGTTTCTATAACTTCTTGTATTAATGCTGAATTACTTTTAATTATTATACAAATAGGGCAGGTCACTTATTGTGAAACCTGAAGAGAACAATCGAAAGGAAGTTTCTAGAACTCCTATGTTTTGAGTAGGGATCACGAGACAAATGGGGCAAGTTTCCCTTTCGTGAAACCTAGAGATAACTCACTTATGAGTTGAAAGAATTGTATTCCCAAATTAGAAGGGAGAAACAATATAATTTAAGGCGTGTACTAGACACGAAGTTTTACAAACATTAATTCGTGGTACTGCCCCCGTAAATTGAATTATATTGAGACCACGATGGCTGTATTGGCATTAATGAATAAAGTTATGGATGTCATAGTTGTGACGTGGATATTCATGACGTAGGCACGGATGACGTAGACTTCATGCAAGTAGGCTGATGGAGCTGAGATTCTTGGTGACGTCATAAGTTTGTTCGAGAAAGATCTGAGATTTACGACGCAGTCGCAGGAAACAAGGTATTGTGCTAAGGAAGAAGTTACGCTATTGGAGGAGAGACTCGAACCAATGAACGATAGTTTGGAAGGAAGACGGAGATTGCTGAAACTACGATATTTGATTACTTTTGGCATGCAGATTTGTGGAAATCTATTTCCAGTTATGGCATTGATTTGGAATTTTGAAGAAATTAATTTTGAGTTTTTGAAATTTGAAAATCCGTCAAGTATAGCCAAAGTTAAAACTTCTAGCGATGACGGAGGAACAGACTATGGAAGGGATGGATACGCCCCTTAAGAAGTTGATAAAAGGTCGTGCACAGAAGAGAGGAGCTCTCAGAACTCGGAACTCATACGGATCATACCGCTGATAACGCATATATATTTCAGAGGTCATATAGTCATTTTCGAGTGAATAAGTGAAGCAAGTTGTCTTTAGCGTGTGGTTAAAGCCCGGCGCATCGAACGAACACGGAGCAGTTCCATTTTACGCTGCTCGAAACTAGGTGAAGTTGAAACGCTCACATTAACGTTTCCACCAGATAAGATATCAAGAGTTAACTTCAGCCTTTATTATAATTCAATTGGGCAGTACAACCTTGAGGTGTGTAGAAGATTTGAACAATTTCACAGTTATACTTCGAAAGATATTGGCACTTTAAGGCTGCCAACAAAAGTGATTTTCTCGCCACCTGAGAAGCACTTTTGTAATTCCACATTATACACTACGGCTGACACGTGGGTTGCAACAGTGATATTGGAGAATACGTTTGGTAATACAACGATACAGTCTACTATGGAACATTATAATCTTGCAGTGCTTTCAATGATTATAACAGTAGTTGAGATGGAAGGCTAAGGCTTTAATGCAATTGGGACATATATCGATGGAGTGAAATAACAGCATGGAACTTCGTTAATCGTCATTCTACAAAAGCGAGCATGTAGTGAACATCCAACTACACTCATGCATCGTGAATCCATCGCTGAATTATATCAAATGACAATGGAAATATTATCATACTCCACGATTATGAATATTTCTGCGGAAATAACTACAATAAACTTCATGGCGAATTACGACCAGAACTTCAGGGAACTTTCAAGAGAGGCCAGGGTTGACCCGGCTCACAAAGAAGAGTTTTGCCAGAAGGATGCCTTTTGGATACATGGAGCAGTGCAATTTCCGGAGAAGGAAGCAGTTCGATTCTCCGAGGACGCTGATTCCAGGTTCGAGGTCGGAGCACATCTTTACGCTGGTGAAATGGAACCAACAGCAGTTTTCTTTGAAAACTTTCCTCTAGAACTTCAATCAACAGATAAGGTAGTCGTGAACGTTTCTTGTATTATTTGAGTCTTGTAGCGATATCTGAGCAACCATTCTTCCCATATTTTCTGTCCCATTTTTTTTGTGCCCCATTTTCTTGATTAACATTTCTGTACTCAGTACACTTCGATGATTTATGCCTTTTTCTTCGTTTTGTTGAGACTTTGTTATGTCATTGGCATAGTTAAATAATTTTGGATGAGTTGAGACTGATAATTTAGATTCTTTCAGTAATTTGCATATTTTTGTAGTCACGATTTGACGGTAAAATTAACGATTTGCTATTGCAGAGTTGATTTCAGACAGCGTGTCATTTTATTAAAGTAATTCTATTCAGTAAATTACTTTGACCAATTTTCTGTCATCCTCAAGAAAGAAGAATAATTAAATGATTTTAGAGCGTTAAAATCTAATATGTTATCGACGATCTTTGAAATACTAGTCGTCTTATGAACATGATTGCAACATAGACATGTATCATTGCATTATAGACAATTTTATGAAATATGAACTTTGGTTACGATTTATTGAATACACTATAGTAATGAACATTTGATAGGAGTTTTTCTCAATTATAGATTGGAACAATAATGTTTGCATTCCACAGTCTAATTGTATTCTATTCGACTATTCATGCAGTTTAGATGAACTTTGATTGAAGATAGTATTTTTATACTGCGTTACTTTGAAGATATTAATCTCAATTTTGATAGACCAGGGAGGAGTGTCTAATCGTATTTGCTATTAAATTTATTCGTGATTGGCAAATTTTTACTTCATATCGATTCATGAATGAAACCCACGAAGGTTAAATAATAACAGTCATTAATACAATTGATGAATATAAGAATTTTTAAAGAGGAACAATGGATGTATAATCGTTAGTTCAGTGGACATGTAAAAGTCGCTGATGAATAATGCCCTTGAATAATGAAGGAGGTTCCCACAGTAATAAATGAAGTTGATGAATTTATAAGTGGAGGTTTTTGTGTGTAGTTTGGAGGATTTTATGCCATATATATGAAGATATATGATGAATTTTGGGCCAATTTTTGTGCAATTTTGTGCGTCTTGAGCGAAGTATTTTTCCGCTGAATGTATTGTCCTGGTTCTTTGAAAGTTATTCATATGAAGATACTGTTAAAATTAACAAGAGTGTTAAATAATTTGAGATGAAGATTTTGAATGGAGGTTACCGTCACAAATATTAATAATAATTATTAAACCTTATTAAACCTGAATTTGACATTTAAATATAACTAACCTTCATTGGTCGATTATATCAACACGATTTAAGTAATTATCAACCGGATAAAAGTGTGGTTTAATGTATTTCTTGTATAAATAATATAAACAATATAATATTGTAAATAATTATGTAAATATCTTTGATAATAATTTGAAATGATAGTGATTAATAGAGGCGTGTATAAAATTTTCAATTGTCGTTTGACATTGTTATAAACAATTTATTATTGTTATAAATAATTAATGAACTTTTGTTATTAACATTAAGAGTTTTGTTTTTATACTCTAAACAACGCTAATTAAGCAAGTGGTTTGAACAATTAGCCATGATGTGGGATTATTAGAGTATTCCATTGGTGTTTGAATGGAGCATTTAAAGGATTTGCGTGATAATATTTCATTTGAGGTGTGGACATTTAACGTGTTTTGAAAAGGAGAGCTGAGCTCTGAGGTAACTCGCTTATGCTAGGGTTGAACGAACGGGGAGTCCACTTTGACGATGCAGGTGCATTGCAGCTGGCCCGGACAACTGTATTATAGAGGCCAAGGACGTTTCCATAATAGCCTTGTGGCTATAAATAAAATGTGATGTGTATAAACACGCAAAACAATTGATATATGTGTCTCGTCCCAAATCCCGTTTCCATTCCAAGTGCATTATTATTTTTACGTTACTATGAGCTTTAGAAAGCTGAAACATTGTATGTAGAGTATACAAGTCCTACAGGAGGACATGGTTATGTGGTCGATGGCTTCTGATTGCCACGTGGATTTTGTTGTTTTATTTTTGTTAAAATCATTCTTTATGTGAAATAAATTATTGTGCAGTTTAAAGTTTCTCGTCTTCGTTCTGGTTCATTTTAAATATCATGGTGGAGGTTATTGTGAGGGCATACTTTAAGTGATCCAGTTGACAACCCAGTCCCCGAGATAAATTTAAGAGGTAAGTAAAGGTAAGCATGAACCCCCGTATATTTTGGTGTGTTCCACAATAATTTCTTGTTAACTATTGTGCTCTAATCTCGATAGTATCTGTCAGTGCCATTTTCATTGATGTAGCTGTGCCGGTGCGTTTGATTATTGTCAATCCGATTGAGGGGGCGGATATCTGACAGCCTACTATCCGGATATCGGGTACAGTAGGATTGGCAACCCTAAAACGTGGGGCTCGATCGACTGAATAACATTGGATTACCAAGTTATTGCAGTAGAATTGACACCGCAATTTTTGTGGAGTGTTCGAATAACATTGGATTACCAAGTTATCGATGTCAAAGTGATTGTGAAGACTCAAATAAAGAGGTTGATTCTTAATTGGATGTCTTAGCCAATTGTAGAATTTGAGAGTGTGATTATATAGGGATAAAATGTTGTGTTGTATTAGGAAAATTACACTCAGAAAAGATCAGATCTTATACAACTTGAGAGAGGTTAAATAGGCTGGAAACTTAGAAAAATCGCCTATGATCTGGAATCTTATTTTATTTGACCGGCTTATGACATGTTTAGTCATATTAAAGATAAAATTAAACTATTTGGATTGTAAATGTAAATTATTTGTGTTAGGATATTTTAAAATGAACCAAAGAAACTTGAACATGTGCTTGAGTTTATTTCAACATGAAGTGTCTACGAAGGTTAATTATAAGGTAATTATAAGTTAGATTTAAGACAGAAAATTGCTCAAATTTATATATGGTGAAAAATGTTGCTCAGATGTTGTTATTTTGCTCTGTTTGATGTATGTCCCTAAAGCAGTTTATTATTGAAATATTATTGAAATGGCAGATGAAAGTATTAAGAAAATGTTGGAGGAGATGTCCAACAATATGAGGGAGATGAAAGCTAGCATTAATGAAAGTGTAAAGGAGATGGAAGCTAGGAATACTAGTCGAATGGAGGAGAATGCTAGTAGAATGGATGAAAGTTTGAAAGTTATTCAGACCAGTTCTGCAAACTTAGAAAATAATGTGTCGCGTTTACAGATCAATACCCAGGGAATCGAGAATGCTGTAACTGACATGCGCACAGACGTGTCCAATGTCCATAAAGATTTATCTAATGTGCATAAAGATGTGTCTGATGTTAAAAATGATGTTTCTAAGGTACAAAAAGATCTTACTATGTTGAATCTTGATGTTGCCAATGTCCGGGGTGATATTTCATGTGCTAGAGCTGAAGTAATTATTGTTAGGAATGATGTTGCTACTGTACAAGACAAAGTAGAGGAAGTTCAAAAAGAGGTTAGAAATGCTCGAACTGATGTGTCAAATGTTCAAGTAGACATCAATAATATTCATTCAGATGTTAATGATATGCAAAGCGATATCAATAAAATACAAGTAGAAGTCAATACTGTTTTTATAGACATTGCTAAAGTTCAGACTGATGTTAACAAAGTTAGGGAGGAAATTGAAACTTCAAAAACACTTTGTACTCGTAACATTAGTGCATTAACAACTCGGTTAGTTGACGAGTCTGTTAGGACAACAGCTTCTTTAGCTGGTTTAAAATACGATGTAGAGGTCATGAGAACCCAAGTATTAGATCATAATCGTTTACTTAAGGAAGACATCGAAGTAGATATCGCGGAAATGTTAACTGCAAATGTAACGGTTTGGAAAGATGAATGGAACAGGTCAAGTGGGGAACATGTAGATCAGATTCAGGAACGAATTGAAAGAAAACTTGCCAGTACACAAGGAGACATTAATAATGAAGTAGTTCAGATTAGGAAAGACTTGAATGTAAGGATGGATTCGCTATCCGAAAAGCAGGTAGAGGATAGGACTCAAATAGGTCAGGACGTGCAAGCATTAAAAACTGCGTTAGAGGAACAGATTCATACGGTTGTCTCTGATGTTAATGAAACTACGAGCAAACTGCAGAATTTGAAACTAGGAGAAGCTAGCATGATGGAAACCTATAAGGAAGAGTTGATTAGGAAAGTCATCACGGAAATCACAGACAAGGATATTGAAGGATTGACTGGTGAAGAGGATAGAAATTACGTGAGAAGATGTAACCTCGCTACAGAAGAAAGAGATATTAGTCCAGAGGAACGTATATCCAGATTCAGGGAAGAAGAAGAGGATCGGAATATTGAACCCGAATGGAAGTACCGTGATAGTGGGAGGAATTATATGGATTCATATCCGAGAAATGTGACAGTCATCCGGAACTTTGAAGATAAACCTCAAAAATTTAGCAACACTGATAGTCTCACACCGATTGAATATATCAGGAATCTTAAAGACTATTTCATAGAAGCCCACATTCCTAGAGAGAGAGAGATGAAAATCGTAGAAAGATTTCTAGCTGGAGGACCCCTCGAATGGTTTAGAGCATTTCGGTACACTTTCAGCAATTTTGACGAATTTGCAGAGGCACTGATTAAACGATTCTGGTCAATAGAAGCTCAGAATTCATTAAGAGCTGAGGTATACTCGAGGAAGTATTCAGGTACTCTTCCAACACGGTACGCTGATTTCTTCACGAGCCAACTATCACGCTTGAGATTTTTGCAACCCCCATTGTCAACAGAGCAGTTGATAGATGCGATTTCACGTATGCTGCCTGTGGAAGTAAGAAGACTGATCATATCGTCAAATATCAGAGATTTGACCAGTATGGACGAATTGTTGAGAAGGCTTGACTACACGAGTCCAATGCCAAATTTGGTAGAAAAAGGTCAGAGGCACGAATTCAAAGACGTTAATACAGTCTACATGGATCAAGTGCAGCAAACTGATAAGCCTGAGGAAGGAAAAACTGAAAATGTAGGTCCTCACAGGAATAATTATTTCCGCAACAACAGATCCCAAGGTTACCGTCCATATCAGCAAAGACGAGGCTGGAATAATAATAGAGGGAATTACAACAACGGAAGAGGTAGATACTATAACAATGGTTATAATAGAAACTACAATCGAAATAACCAGTACCAGAATAAGAATCAGAATTCTCAAGGTCAGGTTATGACACCCGACAAGTATCAAGAAAGAGAGAAAGAAAGTCAGCAGTATCTGAAGGAATTACGAGAAAAGGAAGCTGAAAACCAAAAGAAAAGACAGGATGTAGTGATCGATCCTGGTCCTTCTACAAGTCAGCAGAACTTAGAAAATAGAAATACAGGACAGAAGAGAAAGTAGAGAGGAGAGAATGCATTAGCCACACACAAACCAGAGAAGAAGAGACTTATGATTAAGGAACATAGAAGAAATATTATCCAAGAGTAAGCCAATAATAATTCAATTTCTTGTTCAAGTGAATTGAGACATTTATAACACAGAGTTTAAAAACAATTTGCAACTGTTTTTAAAACGTGGTAAAGGGAGAATGCCCCCGTAAATTGAATTATATTGAGACCACGATGGCTGTATTGGCATTAATGAATAAAGTTATGGATGTCATAGTTGTGACGTGGATATTCATGACGTAGGCACGGATGACGTAGACTTCATGCAAGTAGGCTGATGGAGCTGAGATTCTTGGTGACGTCATAAGTTTGTTCGAGAAAGATCTGAGATTTACGACGCAGTCGCAGGAAACAAGGTATTGTGCTAAGGAAGAAGTTACGCTATTGGAGGAGAGACTCGAACCAATGAACGATAGTTTGGAAGGAAGACGGAGATTGCTGAAACTACGATATTTGATTACTTTTGGCATGCAGATTTGTGGAAATCTATTTCCAGTTATGGCATTGATTTGGAATTTTGAAGAAATTAATTTTGAGTTTTTGAAATTTGAAAATCCGTCAAGTATAGCCAAAGTTAAAACTTCTAGCGATGACGGAGGAACAGACTATGGAAGGGATGGATACGCCCCTTAAGAAGTTGATAAAAGGTCGTGCACAGAAGAGAGGAGCTCTCAGAACTCAGAACTCATACGGATCATACCGCTGATAACGCATATATATTTCAGAGGTCATATAGTCATTTTCGAGTGAATAAGTGAAGCAAGTTGTCTTTAGCGTGTGGTTAAAGCCCGGCGCATCGATCGAACACGGAGCAGTTCCATTTTACGCTGCTCGAAACTAGGTGAAGTTGAAACGCTCACATTAACGTTTCCACCAGATAAGATATCAAGAGTTAACTTCAGCCTTTATTATAATTCAATTGGGCAGTACAACATTGAGGTGTGTAGAAGATTTGAACAATTTCACAGTTATACTTCGAAAGATATTGGCACTTTAAGGCTGCCAACAAAAGTGATTTTCTCGCCACCTGAGAAGCACTTTTGTAATTCCACATTATACACTACGGCTGACACGTGGATTGCAACAGTGATATTGGAGAATACGTTTGGTAATACAACGATACAGTCTACTATGGAACATTATAATCTTGCAGTGCTTTCAATGATTATAACAGTAGTTGAGATGGAAGGCTAAGACTTTAATGCAATTGGGACATATATCGATGGAGTGAAATAACAGCATGGAACTTCGTTAATCGTCATTCTACAAAAGCGAGCATGTAGTGAACATCCAACTACACTCATGCATCGTGAATCCATCGCTGAATTATATAAAATGACAATGGAAATATTATCATACTCCACGATTATGAATATTTCTGGGGAAATAACTACAATAAACTTCATGGCGAATTACGACCAGAACTTCAGGGAACTTTCAAGAGAGGCCAGGGTTGACCCGGCTCACAAAGAAGAGTTTTGCCAGAAGGATGTCTTTTGGATACATGGAGCAGTGCAATTTCCGGAGAAGGAAGCAGTTCGATTCTCCGAGGACGCTGATTCCAGGTTCGAGGTCGGAGCACATCTTTACGCTGGTGAAATGGAACCAACAGCAGTTTTCTTTGAAAACTTTCCTCTAGAACTTCAATCAACAGATAAGGTAGTCGTGAACGTTTCTTGTATTATTTGAGTCTTGTAGCGATATCTGAGCAACCATTCTTCCCATATTTTCTGTCCCATTTTTTTTTGTGCCCCATTTTCTTGATTAACATTTCTGTACTCAGTACACTTCGATGATTTATGCCTTTTTCTTCGTTTTGTTGAGACATTGTTATGTCATTGGCATAGTTAAATAATTTTGGATCAGTTGAGACTGATAATTTAGATTCTTTCAGTAATTTGCATATTTTTGTAGTCACGATTTGACGGTAAAGTTAACGATTTGCTATTGCAGAGTTGAATTCAGACAGCGTGTCATTTTATTAAAGTAATTCTATTCAGTAAATTACTTTGACCAATTTTCTGTCATCCTCAAGAAAGAAGAATAATTAAATGATTTTAGAGCGTTAAAATCTAATATGTTATCGACGATCTTTGAAATACTAGTCGTCTTATGAACATGATTGCAACATAGACATTTATCATTGCATTATAGACAATTTTATGAAATATGAACTTTGGTTACGATTTATTGAATACACTATAGTAATGAACATTTGATAGGAGTTTTTCTCAATTATAGATTGGAACAATAATGTTTGCATTCCACAGTCTAATTGTATTCTATTCGACTATTCATGCAGTTTAGATGAACTTTGATTGAAGATAGTATTTTTATACTGCGTTACTTTGAAGATATTAATCTCAATTTTGATAGACCAGGGAGGAGTGTCTAATCGTATTTGCTATTAAATTTATTTGTGATTGGCAAATTTTTACTTCATATCGATTCATGAATGAAACCCACGAAGGTTAAATAATAACAGTCATTAATACAATTGATGAATATAAGAATTTTTAAAGAGGAACAATGGATGTATAATCGTTAGTTCAGTGGACATGTAAAAGTCGCTGATGAATAATGCCCTTGAATAATGAAGGAGGTTCCCACAGTAATAAATGAAGTTGATGAATTTATAAGTGGAGGTTTTTGTGTGTAGTTTGGAGGATTTTATGCCATATATATGAAGATATATGATGAATTTTGGGCCAATTTTTGTGCAATTTTGTGCGTCTTGAGCGAAGTATTTTTCCGCTGAATGTATTGTCCTGGTTCTTTGAAAGTTATTCATATGAAGATACTGTTAAAATTAACAAGAGTGTTAAATAATTTGAGATGAAGATTTTGAATGGAGGTTACCGTCACAAATATTAATAATAATTATTAAACCTTATTAAACCTGAATTTGACATTTAAATATAACTAACCTTCATTGGTCGATTATATCAACACGATTTAAGTAATTATCAACCGGATAAAAGTGTGGTTTAATGTATTTCTTGTATAAATAATATAAACAATATAATATTGTAAATAATTATGTAAATATCTTTGATAATAATTTGAAATGATAGTGATTAATAGAGGCGTGTATAAAATTTTCAATTGTCGTTTGACATTGTTATAAACAATTTATTATTGTTATAAATAATTAATGAACTTTTGTTATTAACATTAAGAGTTTTGTTTTTATACTCTAAACAACGCTAATTAAGCAAGTGGTTTGAACAATTAGCCATGATGTGGGATTATTAGAGTATTCCATTGGTGTTTGAATGGAGCATTTAAAGGATTTGCGTGATAATATTTCAGTTGAGGTGTGGATATTTAACGTGTTTTGAAAAGGAGAGCTGAGCTCTGAGGTAACTCGCTTATGCTAGGGTTGAACGAACGGGGAGTCCACTTTGACGATGCAGGTGCATTGCAGCTGGCCCGGACAACTGTATTATAGAGGCCAAGGACGTTTCCATAATAGCCTTGTGGCTATAAATAAAATGTGATGTGTATAAATACGCAAAACAATTGATATATGTGTCTCGTCCCAAATCCCGTTTCCATTCCAAGTGCATTATTATTTTTACGTTACTGTGAGCTTGAGAAAGCTGAAACATTGTATGTAGAGTATACAAGTCCTACAGGAGGACATGGTTATGCGGTCGATGGCTTCTGATTGCCACGTGGATTTTGTTGTTTTATTTTTGTTAAAATCATTCTTTATGTGAAATAAATTATTGTGCAGTTTAAAGTTTCTCGTCTTCGTTCTGGTTCATTTTAAATATCATGGTGGAGGTTATTGTGAGGGCATACTTTAAGTGATCCAGTTGACAACCCAGTCCCCGAGATAAATTTAAGAGGTAAGTAAAGGTAAGTATGAACCCCCGTATATTTTGGTGTGTTCCACAATAATTTCTTGTTAACTATTGTGCTCAAATCTCGATAGTATCTGTCAGTGCCATTTTCATTGATGTAGCTGTGCCGGTGCGTTTGATTATTGGCAATCCGATTGAGGGGGCGGATAACTGACAGCCTACTATCCGCATATCGGGTACAGTACATAGAGCAAAAAAAAGGGAGGGCACTAATTGAGAGTGACACCTCATTGAAAAAATACCTCAAGTAACAATTTTATTATTTTGGTTTCTTAGTAAGGGGTTTGGGAAAGATCAAATAGGATGGTGGAAAAGTGTTCATGGCCGTATTTATAGTATTCGGACGAACGCGACGCGGATGAAATGTTGAACAAACACTGTTTTCACTATAGTCTGTTAAATAGATGAAAAGTTCACTGTAGTAGCACAAAAAGTTTTTGGCAAGGAAAGTTATTGCAATGATGGAAAATAACTAGTTACACTAGATATGCGAGATTCTATTGCTTGAGAAAGTTGTAGATTATAGTTGAATGCGCCAGAGAAAATCCCAACGGAGGAAGAAAAATTAGCTATTGATTAGTAGTTCGTAAGGAAGATTCCTTAGTTTGAAAAAGTATTCCCAAATGTGAGTGGAAAATACATGACAGTACAACTGGTAGATAGAGTGCAGATTCTGGAAGGTTCCAGAGCAATCATGATTGAAGAATAGGGCAAAAGTTAGTCCAGCGGTGGAACGAGCTAAGTATTTTATAGACAGCGGGTAATTTAATGGTATCCCACGTTGTGAGAAAATCTCTCATTTAATAAGCATAAGAAATGCTGCTTCCTGTTAAGATTGGCTTGGATAGACAAAAGCCCAACATAGAAAATCCCGCGAAGGATGATTATTGCCCCAAATATAGTAATCTCACACTGCCTATAAAATGACCATTAAAAAGCATGTAGCTATTTAAAATCCATTAAAATAAGTTGAAGAACGTAGAAGTAGTACTTAGCTATGCTTCATGGCGAAGGCGATGATCCCCTTGACGGTTGATGCTAAAATTCTAACATGGCGTAGAATTTAAGAGGTTGCCTCTCGAGTTGAGGAGGCGAGCTCTAGTTAAGCTCTAACTGACTGAGTCGACTGCCGACTTACAAGTGAGACACGCTCAGCGAAGCACGGAGGGACCAGGGAAGGGAAAAAAGTGGGGGTAGGAGACAAAAGGAATACATATAAGAATAACCAACATAACGGAAATAAATTTTCTCTTGATGAAATGATCTTCAAAGAGTTGATAGCAGGCAACACTAGCGCAGCCTGGAGGGTGAAAAAGTAGACGAAGTTCTCTTGATCACGGAGATGATAGCTGGCGATGGCGACGAGGTCTGGTGGCCAGATTGACAAAGAAGTCCTCTTGTACAGGGAAGAATTGAGGAACTTCAGAGATTCGCTGCTAGATGACTTTAGGTGGGTCATGGAAGATATATCTCTAGAACAGACTCACAGGTAACATAAGAGACATGACCAACAAGGAGAAATCAGAAGATCACTGTTGGTGTTTGAGAAAAAGGAAGGAATTGACTATAGCAGAGAAGCAAAAGCTTACTCTATCTTACCGTGTATTCCAAAGAATACACCAAGCTGGGAGGGGAAAAACACCAACAGAGAACAAGACAAACAATTAAAAGTTTAAAGGTAATGGAGCAATTAAAGACAGTGGTCTTATGATGTGACCGTTGGTGGTCAAGATCCTGGCTACCCTAACTCTCCCATCCCTTCCAGAATAACACTCGGTCACTCTACCAGAAATCCAGACCAAGGGAGGAGAAACATCCCTAACCAGGTCCAAGTCCCCCACTTTGATGTCGGGATTGGAAAGAAACCACTTCTGTCTCCGTTGCAAGGAATTTAAGTATTCCAAGTTCCACCTCTTCCAGAAAGAATTGCGGAGGGCTTCAAGTTTACGCCAAACCATAGGTAAATTAGAATCCCTGTAAGAGTTGGGGAGGGGAGGAGGGGCAGAAAGAGAGGTGCCTATAAGGAAGTGACCAGGTGTGAGTGGAAGCAGGTCATCAGGGTCATTGGAAAGCGGAGTTAAAGGGCGAGATTTAACAACACCTTCAATCAGAACGGACAGCGAATTAAATTCTTCATAAGTCAAAATGCGATTACCTAAAACCTTTCTTAAGTGACGTTTAGTGAGCTTTACGCAGGATTCCCACCTACCACCGTGATGAGGAGCGTAGGGAGGTATAAAACGCCATTTGAAACCCTTTGAGTAGGAAAAATTAAAAATCTGTTCCATGGCAGGAGAAGATGTGAGAGCTTTCTTCCACAAGGAAGCTGCGCCTTGAAAAGTGGAAGCGTTATCAGAGAACATCTCCGAAGGAACACCACGCCTAGCAGCGAAGCGAGAGACAGCTGATAAAAAGTAAGAAGTAGAGGCATTCGTTACTAGTTCCAAATGGATCGCGCCAGTAACCATGCAAACAAAGAGAGAAACATAGAGCTTACCAAACAATTTGCGTTTAGCTTCAGGGGAATTGCGTTGATATTGGAACGGACCCATATAGTCCACACCAGTTAGAGCAAATGGACGTATAGGAGAAGAGTGAAAGGAGGGCAGATCGCTCATTAATTGAGTATTGACTTTAGGTTTCGCTTTGAAGCAAGGAATGCACTTGTGAATTACAGAGGAAACTTCGTGAATTCCATTTATAATCCAGTACTTTTCCCTTAAGAGGCAAAGCACTGTGCGTGTACCAACATGCAAATTGCGATAATGAAAGTCACGTATAATTAAGGAAGTTACGTGATGTTTAGAAGGCAAAATAACAGGATGCTTTTTGTCCTCAGAAAGCAAAGATTGCGAGAGCCTACCACCTACCTTGAGTAACCCATTGTCATCAAGGAACGGGGCTAAAGCACGAAGACGACTCGATTTGGGAAGATCCTTTTTAGAGGAAAGTAAAGACAATTCAGAAGAAAAGGCTTCTTGCTGTGTTAGTTGCAAAATCTTATTGGTAGCGAGATTCAATTCATGATTGGTAAGGTGTGGTTTGGGGAGAAGAGGTTGGTCAACCACAAGATATTTCCACCTGAGCAGATAGGCAACAATTCGAATTAATTTGTGAAAGGAAGAATAGCGGGACAACAAGGGATGAGAAACGTTGGAAACAAGACACGAAGCAGTAGATATAGATACTTTAGCGTCAGGCAAGTTGGAGTTTGTAGCTGGAGGTTTAGAAGGTCAACCGGAAGAGTCTTCGATTAAACCACGAGGGCCCATGCCAGTACAACTGGGAAGCTGCCAATTGAGAGGGCAAACATCCACGAGAAATGATGTCGGCAGGGTTGTCAGCGCTGGGCACATGCCTCCATTGACATCCAGAAGAAAGAGTTTGAATTTTGGAAACCCTGTTTGCAACAAAAGTTTGCCAATGAGAGGGGTTTTTGGCGCTCCAAGAAAGGGTGAACATGGAATCGCTCCAGAGATAGATTTGCGAGAATTCGACTTTTAATACTTCCCGTAATTTCTTAACAAGTTCTGCGGCCATGAGTGCAGCACACAATTCAAGCCTAGGCAAAGTGATAGTATTAAGAGGAGCCACCTTCGATTTGGCACAAACAAGGTTGGAAACTGAAGATCCTTTTAATGAACCGCGATAAACCAAATATGCACAGCAACCGTAAGCTTTCTAGGAACTGTCCGCGAACACATGAAGGAAAAAAGCTGCATTAGGATGAGCGATAATTAAATTCCTGGGCATTTCAATAAGGGAAAGATCAAGCAAATTGCTGCGAAAAGAGAGCCATCTGTTAAGAAAAGAAAGGGGAACAGTGTCGTCCCATTCACATTTGAGCGACCATAGCTCTTGCATGAAAAGTTTGGCTATAACGATAACTGGGGCAAGGAATTGAAGCGGATCAAAAAAATTGCAATTTCAGAGAGAATTTGTCTTTTTCTGTTAGGGAGCCCCTCCGCGAGCGAAACTTTATAGATGAGAGTGTCAGTGCTAGTGCACCAATGAACTCCAAGAGTTTTTATGGATTCGGAGTTTCCACAAATTTCGACGGAGGAGGGATCTACATCTTCAATAGGAAACTGGGCGAGAAACTCATGGGAGTTGGAATTCCACTTATGAAGTGGGAATTCTCCATTCTTTAGCAACGCCTGAAGTTCTAACGACACGAAAGAAGCTTCCTCCAGAGTGGGGAAGGACTGCAAATAATCGTCAACATAGAATGATATAGTTAGTGCTTCGGAAGCTTTAGAATCAAATGAATGACCATCTTGAGAGGCTAACAAGTGTAGGGATCTGATAGCAAGGAAAGCGGAAGGTTTTAAGCCATAAGTAACCGTTTTTAAGCGAAATACCTTAATGGGCTTGCTGATTTCGTCGCGCCACAAGATTCTTTGGAGATCTCGTTGTTCAGGCTGAATTAAAACTTGACGGTACATCTGTTTTATATCCGCTATAACAGCTATGGGAAATAATCGAAAGTTTAAGAGTATAGCAGATAGATCTGACTGAATAGCAGGACCTGAGTAAAGAGTATCGTTAAGACTGTTGCCATTAACGTCAGGTGATGAACCATTGAAAAAACTCGGATTTTATCCTTTACAAGAGGGTTTTTCCACACGGGATGATGATTTAAGAAAACTGTTTCAATTGGGGGGTGCAAATCGTCATCAGATGTATTAACAACTTCCATATGATCTAAGCTTTCATACTCATCCATAAAATCAGTGTACTGCTGTTTAACGAGAGGTTCTTTCTTGAATTTGCTCTCGATAGCAAAGAGAGTTTTTCGAGCTTTGGGTTGAGAGTTAATAAGTTTAGGGGGATTATGTAATCTTGGCATCTGAACAATGAACCGACCATCAGAAGAGCGAGTGGTGGTGTTCAGAAAAAGTTGCTCACAGAATTCGTTTTCTGAAGAGGTCACGTTAGGGGAATCAACGCTTTCGAGCCTCCAGAACTGTTCCAAGTCAGTATTAGCGAAGTAACATTGCGATACGGGTTGGGGAGAATAATGGGGAAGTTGACCGGTGATGATCCATCCAAAATTAGTGTCTCTGGCAACCACGTTTGAGTATAACTTGCGAACCTGTTTACGAAGGCAATTCCAGAAAACATTGGCACTAAAGAGTATGTCAATGGGGTTTTGTACATTGAACAGAGGATCGGCAAGAGTAGGGGGATGGTAGGGGTTCCAACGAGTGTCATGGCCGCCGCGTTAGTCCAAGCCAATATCTCGCGAACCCATGGTCGGATGTTGACATATGAGGTGTCGTTGAACTCGAGCTGACGTCCTCTTTCCTATTGACAATGTATTATATTTTTCAAAAATTCTTTGAATTTTTTTGTTTTCGAAAGTTGGTGATAGTTTGAAAACCAAAGATGATAGAACGTTGTGCCAGGGCTCAAACGAATGGTCTTTATGACCTTTATTTTCTATAATAAAACTTTTTTACTTTTTAGGTTTTTTTGAAAACACTCGAATTTTGAAAATCCTATATTTTGGAAACTAGGAACTCTACAAAAAAAATTGTTTGACGTAAATCAATGGTCCCTACCCCCTCTACCCCCAAAATAAATTTCAAGTCTCTATAATGAAAACCTGTAGTAGTGGGATGGGGACAGAGCTGCTCCACTTAGCAAGTGGTGAGCCCCTGCGACCTTGGAATGGAAGGAGTGATGCTAGGAGGACGTGCTTGGATTCGTTTTTTTCGTCTCGTCGTGCTCTTTACGGGAATGTAGGTGTCGAAACGGTGAAAATCTGGAAACACGGTTTTTTGGGGGGGAAAACGTGATTTTAAACATTTTGCTATATCTCGCGAACCAAGTATGCTAGAGGCATGTACGACGGGTCCAAGGACTCGGGATGACGTCCTCTTTACTATGGACCACACGTTATATTTTTAAAAAAATTTGGAAACTCGATTTTGGGGTAAACACGTGTTTTTTGTGATTTTTGCCGATATCTCATGAACTAATAACGCTAGAGACGTGTACGAGGTGTCCTAGGACTCGGGCTAACGCCCCCTTTCAAATGTGGTAGATATTGTTTCCACAAAATAATTCACAAAGGGCCTAACGCCATACATGTTGAGAAAAAAATTATTTACCGTTACCTGTTTATAATGTTTATGAAGCGTGGTGGTTGAGAGAGACGATACTGCTGGGTGTGTGTGTTTCAACGAACCTATCGCTGACCACGGTGGCTGTGTTCAATAGAACAATCGCTATTTCGGCGGGTCGGTTTATGACAGAGCGAGGGTGCGTTTTTTTTCACACCTTTTTACCTTTAACGTGTAAACGGTGATGAGAACTTCGTTCTATGTTGATCGAAGCGAGTACAGAAAACACACTTACAGGAGGTGAATGTCATTTGAGCTTATGGGAAGGCTCCGATCTGACTTGACAACAGGTGCAATGAAAAAAATGACCAAGACGCTTGAAAATGAAATAATCTGACCATTGTGCTGGCAGGGAAGTGCGAAAGGCGTGCACACATGTGTGAAACCACAGGCACGCTAAACCAGTGACATCCTGTCTTGCTTCGTACGTGACAAAATGCAAGTCCATGTGAAATTTGATCTTCCACAGGTGTTCGCTTGCGACGTTAGCTGTCCACGTGCATGATAACTGTTAACAAGTCACATCCTGTTTTGCTTCGTACGTGACAAAATGCAAGTTCATGTGAAATTTGATCCGGCACAGGTGTTCGCCTGGGACGTTAGCTGTCCACGTGCCTGATAAGAGAATGTTCAAAGCGTGGGAATCGCTGAATCAGTAAAAAGTATGATGCAACTTGTGGGAATGATGTCACAACCAATAGATAGGCAAGAGCTGCAAACAGCAGTGGTGGGAGGTGAAGGGAGGGAGAGGGGAGGGGTAATGTATGAGAGAACACAGGAGGAAAGGGAAAGACAAACATGTATGAACATGCATGAAGCGCGGAGCGCTGTACACATAGAGCTATAGGTGGTGTACAACATGGGTGAATAAATAAAAAGTACACAGGTTCACACAACATGTAATTTATTGATCCAGGAATTAAACGTAGAGTTAAACCCTAACCATTTGACGTAGAGTTTATTTCCTTTTTGTTTCAACACTTTTTCCACAAGATAATGCTGAGGAAATGATGTTTTCTGAAGTTCATGGAGATAAAATCTACCTTTTATGGGTTGACGGTTGAGGTCCTCGAGTAAATAGGTGACTGGAGTGTCCAAGTTGACTCGACGAATTCGAAATAGTTCAGTCCCCCACTGAGGCGTGTAGCCCTTATTGAAGGCAGACTTAAATTTGCTCACACGAACAAAATCCCCAATGTTCAGTCGGTGACGTTTAGGATCGGCTGCTTTTATGGGGTTAAACAGTTTATCCAATCGCTGAATATTTTTAGTCACGAGGCGTGGCTTGGTCCCAATCGTTCTATGTTTGGTGTCATTGTAACGTGATACTAGCTCAGGTAACATGTTCAACCAGCGATACGTGCCCTGAGCGGTAAACGCTTTCCACATATGGGTTTTCAATGTTCGGTTGAACCGCTCGACCACACTGGCTTTCAGATTGCTGTACGTGGTGTAATGGTGAATATCCTTAGATTTGAGAAAACTGGAGAAATCCTTGTTGAAAAATTCTTTCCCCTGGTCGGTTTGTAGCAGCTGAGGTTGACGTTTGGAGTGTTGAATAATATGTTGAAAGGCCTTGGTAACTAGTGGGCCAGACTTGCGACGCACAGGTTCAACAAAGGCCATTTTGGAATAGACATCAATGACGGTCAACATATAGCGTACACCGTCGTTAACGCTAGCATAGGGTATCATTTCAACCAAGTCAGCCTGCCAAAGTTCATCCACACCTCGTGAAATCACCTTGAGTCGTGGATAATGACGCCTAGCTGGGCGATGCAACTCGTGAGCAATACCCATTTTAATGGGTGAGGGCTTAAACAATAATTTTGGCATTTCGAAGTTCTTGTTCAATTTCTTGAATTTCCCAATCGTGACCGGTGTGGCCAGCTTGACGTGAGGCATGCAACAACTGTAGCCTCTGGACGAGCTTATTGGGATTGTGCCAGTAGGTAACATCCACAAGGGGTTTTAATGGTTTAAATGTCACTCCCGAAGCGGATGCTTTACGACGAGTACTTTGACTGGTGGGAAACATTTTTGCAATGATGGTTTTATATTTTTGAGATATATTGGCATTCACTTGTTGCGTGGGATCATACTGTCTTTTGTGGGCATGGGTATCCAATAAAATGGATTTATATTTGTCAAGATCCTCTGACGTATAATCATGGGAAGAGGGGGTCCGAGAAAAGAGCAGTTTTAACAGTCCTGGCGTTAATTTATAGTTGATGTTTTTAATGACAGCTTTAGTACGAGCAAATTTAATGGATGAATCGCCAATTTTAAAACTATCATCCTCATAGCGAACACCATACGTGGTATCTGTGTTTCCAATAAATAGATCGGTGAAATAGGGTTCCAATGTTGATCCATAATATTTTATTAAAATGGTTTTCAGTTGAGCTTTATGTTGAGGGGTGGCCAAGAGTTGTGAAAACGGAGACGCTCTGGAAGGGCAAGGTGTTTCGACCATGGCCAAGGATTTCTTTTTTCTCAAAAACTCTGCAAGGGGTTTGGCCTTTTTTTGAGGCGTAAACACTTGTTCCTCCTCATCCTCAACTTCACTAACACTAGTCAAATCTTCCTGTTCCTCTTCCTCTTCCTCAGGGTCCTCGTGCAGTGTCTGCGTGGCTTGTGAAACGGTGGGTAGCGTTTCAGATGGCTTGAAAGAGGGTTTCAACATGGCTTTTAGTGGAGGTGCTAAATGTTGCTGAATAAACAAAGCATGATTGGCACGTGATTGTTTCAATTGACGAAACTTTTGGCGAATAGTATTTTTTGCTCTAATAATATGCTTTTTCAATTGACTCTCTGCTAACGCCATGGTGTCTTGACAAATGACTTGCCGGGGAATGAGACAGGGCCTTAAATAGCATTAAAATGATCAAACCCTAAGCGATACCGTCCTTGGTTGAGTTCACTTTGTTTGTCAATCACTAAACAGGCATGACGTTGAGTGTTCCAGCACTTGGCACACAATTCTGTAAACATTTGAAAGGTCATATCCGGATTCACATGTTCATTATAAATGTGACGACTGTTCCTCTCGTCCTGGCGAAATAAAACAATGACATTGGCATTGTCACGAATCAACTGTTTGGACATTTTTGAATACGTTTGTCCAAGATAGAAGCAATCGATATGTTTGTGGCGACCCATGCTGAAATAGCTTTGAATGATGCCTTGACGTTCAGTGGATACATCATCGAAAATCATGAGTGAATCAGACTTTACCTCGTCCGGGAAATCACATTTTCTTGCATGGAAAATGTAAAATAACCCATATTCTCTTTTTGTAATCCAGACATGACTTGATCCAGAAACACGTAGAGGGGTTGGTAGAGAGATTTTGCAAAAATATAAATATTTTGAAAACGCAGACCATTGGGCGCTGTGATGAGCGTTAGCAAAAGATTAGTCTTTCCACAGCCGGAAGGCCCCACAATGATGCAGCGAATGGAAGATGGAAACAGTGAACCATGGCGTTGTTCACGTGATGAGGGACAGAGATGGGAAACCATGTCCCCCACGGGGAATGACTCTTGCTGCTTAATAATCTTCATTTCAACTAAGGCTTAGACAGGCTAGCAGGCTGTCTATATACAGGACACCAAGCCTTGTCATAGAAACAGTAGACTGGTACTACAGGTTGACGATGGATGTCTTTGGACGTGCGTTGATGGCCAAAGCTAGGCCTGTCCCCATACATGATCCTAAACAAGAAACAGATCCTGCTAATAAACACTATGTGGATAGGTCAGTAGTGCCACGCACAAAACAGGGAGATTATGACTTTAAGGGAAAGCGGTTAACCCATGTAAAACATCCTCAAGTGTCTACAGACGTTACTACGAAAAAGTATGTGGATAACAAAGTGTATGAGTTTTATGACAAAGTGCCCCAGCTTACGGTGAATGGCTATAGCGCTAATCACCATCGGATTATTCACGTGGAAGACCCACAAGACGAAGACGATGTTTGTACCAAGCGTTACATGACCTATGAAATGAAAAGGCTTTATAAATTTATCCCATCTGTATTTTTAGTGTATCTGGCAAATGAAAAACCTTTGAATGACAGAAACCATTTACCGCTAGTCCATGATCAGCACTTGACCTATGTGCTTGCTTCGGGTTTAAGCCACTATCGATTACACTATGATGGAACCATTCACATCAAATATGCCATACCTAATGAGAACCATTTACAAATAAAGATAAATGGTCATAGGATGTTGATCCATAACCATGAAATGGTCAATGCTGGTGACGAATTATCCTTTCACCTCATGTTGACATGGGATGAAAAGCAAGCGGGAAAAACCATAAACGATTTCCCACTTTATGTCGAATTGGAATATACAGCCATGAAATAACCATCTGACGTTAGTTGTGATTTAAACTTTCTTGTGAAAGGTTGTTGGTCATTATCATCATGGTGAAACAAAGGTATGCAGTGAGAAAGACTAAAAAAAGGACTTTGTCCTTGGCAAAGCCTGGGCTTACAACATTCGTGGACAAGCCCTTGCGAAAGAAAAAAAGAAAAAATAATGTATTGACCATAAGGAAAGCCCTTCGAGCAGCACAGAGACATGTTATTCCAAAACGTCGGCGACAGGTTTCAAACCAAGGGCGAGTGATTCCCGTCCCCAAACGAGCCGGATTTTTACCTGCATTATTTGCCGGTTTGGCTGCTCTGGGCTCACTCTTGGGCGGTGCCAGTGCAGTGGCGAAAACCATTAAAGCCGCGCAGCAGGGCAAGCAACAACTCAAAGAAAGTCAGCGACATAATGAAACGATGGAAGCGATTGCCATGGGGGCTAGAAATGCCAATTTAAAGCCAGCCTTTTATCAACAAGGATATGGGATTTCACCATTTCGAAATATTAAAAAAAAAAAAATAACCTCACCCATAGCAAGACATGCCCTGACGCATCAACAAGTGGAAAGCTATGCTAAACAACTAAAGCTTTCTCATTTTCGAGGTGTGTTTATGCGAAACCAATTACCCCCACGACCCTGGAAACAGGAATGTGCTGTTGTCAATTTGGATGATCACCGAGGACCAGGAACGCATTATGTAGCTTATGTCAAAGAGGGATCCATGGTATGGTACTTTGACAGTTTTGGGAATTTGCCTCCGCCCATGGAACTAGTGACCTATTTTGGAAACAGGATCAAGATATATTATAATGTGAAACGTGAGCAAACGTTTAACAGCCAACAGTGTGGACGTTTGTGTTTAATTTTTTTATATAAGACGCAGCATAAGCAAAAACGCCACCAGTATGTCGGCAGAAAGTAAAACGTTTACAGTGCATGGACGTGGACCTGAAGTCAGCCTAGACTTTTACCCGCCTATCGAATTGAGTGAAAAACCCTATGGTTTAGGACTTGTTTCTCTTGAAACGTACAATCGAATATACAACATACGTGAAAATGTGAACAACAAGTTTTACTATGATGATTCTGTGCTCACCCTGAACTCTGGTGGATACACGATCGATGATATTTATGAACACATTTATGTGGTGTTGATCAATCAGTATGGTTTAAAGTCATTTCTCAATGGAACGCACAAGTTTGAACTTGTAGGCAATACTAACACTCATCGCTGCAGTATTTTCTCTACCTTCAACATTGACTTTAAAACACACCCCGATTCCATTGGCCCATTACTAGGATTTAAACCACGTGTGTTGGAGCCCAACAAAAAACATGAATCGGACCATGAAGTGAAATTCATTGAGGACCATCATGTGTCGGTGACGTGTAATATTATTAGCCAAGTGTACACCAATCAAGAACCATCGCATTCGCTTTATGACTTTATTGTGACATCGCCCAATGGGTATATTATTCGTGAAAACCCTCCAGTGGTGCTTTTTCATGCTGTGGCTGTCGATAGTATTAGTAATATAACATTAAGACTGATCAATAGAGATCAACAACTCATTGATCTAGATTCTACCACACCAGTGACTTACAAGTTGGTGCTAAAGCCACTATGAAATTTGTGTATAAAGCAACAACACCGTCTAGGAATGGTGTTAGTTGTTTGCCACGTGAATACACGTTAACATCTCAAGGCAAGCAGATTTTACAGCATTTGGGTTACCACGTCAACCCTCATAATGAATTCTATCCTAGAGATAGCGAACCACATCGAGGAGCAACCAGGAGTGGTAAGAATTGATCTCCATTCCTATCAAGCTCAAACACCTGGACTCAATAACAATGATGAAATTCAATTTGCTATCAACAACCAAGATATTTACACTCTACCGCATGAAAGTGTTATTCAGATTGAAGGTCGGCTCACCAAAGCCGATGGCTCTACACCCACCACATCCAAGTTGGCCAACCATGGTTTGGCCTTTCTGTTTTCTGAAGTGCGGTATGTCATTAACGATATCGTGGTGGATAGCACTCGAAATGTGGGCATTTCCAGTGTCATGAAACTATACCCCTCTTATAGTGAGGAAGAAGGTAAAACACTTTGCATGGCAGGTTGGTGTCCTGACTCGACCAATGACTGGATGGTACACACTGATGGGACCTTTACTGGATATTTACCTCTTAAACTGATTCTAGGCTTTGCTGAAGATCACCAACGCATTGTGGTTAACGCAAGGCAAGTGCTTTATCTGGTGAGAGACAGGAGTGATAATAATGCACTCAAGGGAGCCGACAATGCCCCCATCGATTCAAAAATTCAACTACAACGCTTGCTATGGAAAGTTCCCCATGTGACCCTTGAAGATAGCAAAAAACTGGACATACTCAAAATGGTAAAGAGAGATATGCCTCTACCCATGGAATTTAGAAGCTGGGCACTCCATGAGTATCCGCTATTGCCCACCACCAACACACACAGTTGGTCTGTAAAAACAGCTCGCTATACAGAGAGACCTCTCTACCTGATCGTGGGTTTTCAAACGAATCGCAAGTATCAACAAACCAAAGATGCCACGCAATTTGATAATCTGCAATTGAGAAATGCACGTCTTTTCCTCAACGGAGCTGTGTTTCCCTATGAAGGACTGGATTTGGATTTTTCAAAAAATAGGTTTGGCCCCCTGTACGACTTGTTTTCTAAATTTCGATGGTCGTATTATCAAAAAGAGAACGGCCCCATGCTACTACCCCAAGCGTTTAAGGCAAGAGCGCCACTGATTGTCTTTGACTGTTCTTACCTGGAAGAGTCTGTCAAGCCATCCAATATCGACATTCGACTAGATTTTGAAACGCATGACAATGTACCAGCCAATACGACGGCCTACTGTTTGATTATTCATCACAAACAAGTCAACTATTATCCACTGTCCAACCAAGTGACGAGTGTATAAATAACAGGTCATCCCACGTCAAGCCGCTCAGTCATGTCTTGCTTTAAAGCCTCAAGAGACGTTACATCCATGAATTTAAACTCTGAGGAACAACGTTTCAAGACTTTTGACACATGGCCAGTGCCTTTCATAAACCCTCAAGCCTTGGCGGCTGCTGGATTCTACTATTTAAAAACAAGAGATGAAGTGAAATGTGCCTTTTGTCCCATCATCATAGACCAATGGCAGGAGGGCGATGAACCCATGCAGGAACATCAGCGCTGGTCACCCACCTGCCCCTACCTGTGTAGAATGAAAGTGGGAAATATACCCTGTCATTCAAGCTATCCCTCACTTGTGTCTCTGGGTGATGAAAAAAAAACAAGTTACGATACATGTGGGCCGTATGGTATCCATGGTGCTTCGGTGAGCAGCTCACCATCAAAAACGTCTAGTTTAGAGACATTGGGACATCATCGGTGTTATGGACGTTACAAACACAAGAGACTATATTGTTGTATCAGTTGCTATCGTCCTTATCCTAAAATGAGAAAAGCCTGTAAGACGTGTTATGATAATAAAATAATAATAATAATAATATCGTATGGCCTCGGGTGCCTGGTGCAAGCTTTGCTATTTGACACCCAGAGGGTAGCTTGCATGTCGAATTTCGTAGTTCCTTGACTATGAAAGTCAAGGAGGTTAGATGTTAGATATCTAATCTCCTTGAACACAATAGCGCTTTCTAGTAGAGAAATGAGGAACTTTGTGCTGGCGGAAACTCCCGAGATTAATTTTGCCATTATGAACTCGGCCTACTGAATTCAAATGGGTTCTTTGACATGCCAACATCGTATGACATGCGTATCGTATTTTTGCCGCCTTTCAAAAATCACTTACCACGGTCAGGGGCGAACCTGCAATCTTGGGGTTAGTAGACCGATACGCTATCCACTCACCCACCGTGGCAAGCTATGATAATAAAATGATGTAATTCTTAAATTCTTATTTTTGCATGTCCCCCTGTCCTACCCTAACCTTAATTTGAAACTAGCATGGCAGGTAAGTCCATGTCATGATCACACCTGATCGTCAGTCAGTCGTCAGTTGAACTTGGTCCAGGCAAGCGTCAACATGTTGCGCACACTCATTGTGGATTGCCAAGGGTTTAAAATTGGTGACAACAAATTTATATTTAAACAAGTGGCCATGATCGATTGTACCACGTTTTGGATATCGCAAGCTACGCATTTGCTATTTAAACCACCCCATGCTTTTGATTTGTTGTGTGAAAAAGACCGTAAACAAACCCAGTGGATTGAAAATCATAGGCAACTAGACTGGAATCAGGGAACCATTTCCTATAAATATTTGGACGTGGTCATGAAAGCACACTTGTCCTCGGCCAATGTGGTATTTGTGAAAGGTAATGAAAAACGTCAATGGTTGCAACCATTTTTGGCGTTTTACTGCCAATGTATCGACCTCATGGAGTTGGGCTGCCCCTCCCTGCAAACGCTCATGGATACTTGTTCCTGTGGCAACATTACCCATACAGCCCTATCACATGCGTGGCATCTCTTTCATTGGTTAACCACCCATGCCTGCTGGGAGTTGTTGAACAAAATTATAACTCAAGATTTACCTGTGAATGACGCCAGTGAGATTTCTACAAGCGACGTGTAAACATCTACAGCACGTGATACCATGGAGAAAGGCAATGCTACGGACAAAGCCATCGGCAAGTTCTTTGTGTGCAAAAAGAAACTAGACAGTTTTACCAAAGAGGAACTCTTGGCGCTGCCCAAGTCGTTCATTTATTATGTGGCCGCCAACGCGGTCAAAGAAATCTGGCAACATGTACCAAAATCATGGACTCAAGACCCTGTGTTGAGTGAATTGCAACCCTGTACGGATTACGATCACCATAAGCAAGTGGCCATGGCAAAAATACCGTTTATGCGTCAGTGTGCGACTTGCCAGCTAGTGAAACTGTATCACGGTCATAAAAGTCCGTGTAAAGACTTTGTTGAATCATTCCACGGGTGTCATGGCGAGAAAAAGCAACAACAACAACAAACACAAACATCGTCCACAGAGGAAGAGGAAGACCAAACCTTTTTACCATCGATGGAAAAGGATATGCCAGACTTGTACTGGCAATGGCGTCATTGAGAAAGTGATTCAATACTTACCTTTCGAAATCCATCTTCCAGGTTATCGTTTTTGCGGCCCTGGAACTCGTCTCGAAAAACGTTTACAACGTGGTGATGTACCCATTAATCTTTTGGATCAAGCATGCAAGGAACATGACCTTTCTTATCGCCATAGTCATCCTGGTTTAAGAGATGTGGCAGATAAATTGTTATTAAAGAAAGCTAAACAACGTTTCACATCCAGTGATGCCTCAGTGGGTGAAAGAATGGCAGCCCTAATTGTCATGAGTGCTATGAAAGGAAAGTTGGTGATGCATGGACATAAACATTGAGGAGTGAGGAATTGGGATTTGTTTGTCTTCTATTTTTCTTTTGTCAATTCACTATGACTATGAAATAAAAACAAAGGTTTACCAGAGCACAATGATTTGTTATTTTTAATTTTAAGAAATCGTGATGTTGATGGCTGATTTTTTCATTTTACACATTTCACACATAATGAATTCCACACACTGTCATTTGCCAATTTGCAATTTACAGTTTTTGAAAACGTTCGTTTCAAGTTTAACGTTTTTGATGATATGGATTTTTCCATTTTGCTGATGACACTTTTTAAACAATGACCGTTTGAAGTTTTTGAATTTTCATATTTCACATATGGCCATTTCCAGTTTTTTTTAATGTCCGTTTTAAGTTTTGCGTTTTTGGTGATATGGAAACATGGATTTTCCATTTTGCTGTTTTCACATTTTTCCATTTAGTGTATGTTGAAAGTTGAGATTTGACAATGATGTTGATGCGAGTGCTTGACCTTGATAATACTGCAATGTGCTGATGCGTGTTTGGAGAAACGTCGAGGTCTACGACTACTGCAGGTAAGACTGTTTTTACAAAAATAATGTCTATTGTCTGCCACATTTCAATGAAAAAACAAAACTATTGAAAACAAAATAAGTATATAAGTGACCATTTTCCCCCTCCCCACCCACCCACCCTACCTCATCGTGTTTGCTCTGGTCAATCATACACACCAGTTTTCTCTCTCCACTCATACATTCACACCTGTCTTTGGGAACAAACACAACCACTTTATTTATTCCCAAAAGCACATTCTCGACATGCTCACTCATCCCAAAAGAACTTTTTAGTTTATCATTTACATTACGAAAAATAATTAAATACTAGTTATTAAAGTTACTAAAAATCTTACTTATTTCATATTTACAAAAAAACTCAACTTTGTACAGCGTTAAAAGAATCAAACTATTTACCAATCAAAAAATTTAAAAAGTAAGGTTGCATAGAACTTTTTAAAGAGCAAAAGGTCCAAGTGGGTTGTCACTATTTACAAAATCTACTATTTACAATGACAGAAACCAATATTTACAAAATTCTAAATCTACAAGTTACAAAAAGCCATGTCCCATAAACGATTAAACAGTGAAATCACACCTCCTCCTCGTTGCGATCATAACCCCAGGGCAGGCTAGTGAGCAGGTCATCAGCCCACACACGCTTGTTATCCATGGAGGCGAGGGTGCGTTTTCTCTGTTCCACAAGATACAAATGATGGTTGCTGGATTGTATCCTGCACTGCGTATGAGACATAGCTTTGCCAGTGCGTAAAACCGCTAGGTAATCGTCTACACGTAGCGATTTTACCACTGCTCTACCTACACCTTTTGCTCTTTTGGCTTCCTTACAATCGAGTGTGCGGTAAGCATACATTTTCGAAGCCAAACCTACGAATTCCGTCATAATGGAATCACCGCATTCATCTTTTAAAACGCCCATTTTCTTCTTGTTCTTTATGGGCAGCTGAAACACGTTGTCAGCACTATAGCAAGAGGTGTCGAACCAGTCACTATGTTGCCTCATGACGTCATAGGGGTTGCAGTGGCGAATGTGGTAAATGAATGAGTCCGTGTCCATATACAAAAGAGAGACGTCCTCAAAATGGCGTTTGGCAAACTCATAGTGGAATCGATACATGACCGATTTAGAAAAGTCTAAAATGACTTGACCCAAGTAAATGGGTTTATCCATGGTCACGCTGGTCTTACTCATTTCAATAGTAGCCAAATCCTCATCGATAATTTTGATCGATTTGAAATTTGGCTTGGCAATGTACCGCCGGGCACCCCACTGCCCCTCCCAGACATTCACCAATTTAATGTCACGGTATTTGCGGACATTCTCCATAGACTTGCCATAGATGCAGTTGTTCATTAATTTAAAAAAATTAATTTCAAACTGCTGTGTTGCCATTTGTCGGTGCTCCGTGTTGAGTCGCATGTATGGCTCAAGCCATGCTTTTTGAGCAAAAGAAATACCCCTGTGGATTTTCTTTAACACCAAGCCTTGGGCGAGGCATTGCACCAACATTTGGATATGTAGCACATACCGATTTTTGTTGTAAAGTGTGCCCATGAGTTTTTCAATTTTCACTTTACTGTCAGGGGGAACCATTTGCTCAAGACAGAATGGGAAATCGGCATGTTCATCATACAAGGATGAGGGATATTCAATATCCACTTCTAGCACATATCCACGGCCTGTTTCTTGGCTAGCCTTGATCACATCAAATTCTGACACTTGTTTGTCTGTCAGCCAAGCAAACTTCCCATAGGGCAAAGGCTGACTCATGGCGTAACCGTACAAATTATTCACGTCATAGTACATTAAGTACGATTCTGGTTTGTCTAGTGAATAATCAGGCATGTAGACATTGTTCGCTTCAGCATGGCGTTGGTTAAGCGACACAAAGCCGCCACGAATGCCCTTTTCAAAAAATAGAACCATGTCTACGTCAGTGAGTAAATCCAATTCCACTTGAGTGTATTTCAAAGCGGCATCAAACGAGAGTCCAGGACTCGTGTAATAGTGAGCCGGGTCAAGACCGTAAATGTGTTGACACAAGTTACGGAATTTTTCAAACACATCAGTGAGCAGCAATACATCCAGTTTTAGGTAATGCAAAGCATATTCACTTAGCGTGTTCATGCCAAACACTCGCCAAACTTGACATGCATGTGCATAGTCTTCATCGGAAACGGTACTGCGTGTTAGTTTCGAGTAAAATTTCTCTTGTGGTGGGAGTTTTCTTTGCTTTAACACGTCCCAGCTATTGCAGAAATCATACGGGAATATACCTTTCCGAATGCACAATTGAAATTGCTCAGGATCATTAAAATGCATTCTAGTATTTTTTAATTCCTCCTCATTCAAGCCATTCACAAGGCTGTCTAGCGAGGATGCCATAAACTTAAAGGAATCCAAAAATCGAATGCTAAAGTCGCCCAACCACCATGTCAGGGCTGTAAAACGCTCATGGTTTTGGGGAATAATGGTAAACGAGCCCTTGTTGACATGACCCAAGTCACGAATCAAAAACTGAATGTCATAATTCGCCAGATTGTGGAAAAATACACTAATGAAACGAGGAGCTGGAAAGTTCAAGTTGCATTTACTATGCGCAGCTCCACGAAACTCCCCCGTAAAATGCGAGTGGTCTCTGACTTTTTCCTCTCTATTTAAAATAGGCTTTTCGCAAATATGGCATGTCGTGGCATGCTCATACTGCTGCTGCTGTTCTGGAGATAGGCTCATGGGTACTGGGTGGTCCAGTAATTCCTGTACATCATGAGCCAACTTGGCAAGTTCATCCAAGAACCATTTGGCACAATCTGGCCCCTCGCGGTATTTGTAAACGGATTGTGTGGTTCATGGGCACACACCACATTAAATCCAATGGCAAAGGGTTCATGTTTTTGAATGGGTGTGGTTGAGCTGATGGTGGGATCTGGTTCACATCCCACCATGGGTGTGGTGAGAGCTTCTAAATCTGCGTATACCACATAGGGAACAGTGTCACGCTTGTGAATGTCCTTAAACTTTAACACAGCCTTGTCCCCTTGTGGCAATATCAGTCTCACTGCTTCCTGAGAAACACAATCTACCTTATGACGTTCCAAAAGCGTAGGGGTTGTAAAATATTGCAAGCAACGGTCACAAATATGTTTTTTACATTTATATTTAGACATTTGACTGCTTAGCAATCTACTCAGGCTTTTAATGAGGCAATAGTGATTCACCTCTCCTACAGATAAATATAAAAGATGAATGTGATGTCGTTTCGGTTCTTTTGTGGCATAAAGAGGACCCACAATCACATTACCATTAAGGCCATAGACCATGAACGAAAAGTCCTGGTTGTCTTGTTCAAACCTATGGATCTCGGTTAAGTCCATAGGGAACGACACTCGAGTTAAATTTAACGTTTGTTTTAATTCATTAAACTTGGCCTTGTATTTTCCCGGCCAACAACCATCATGTTGCACCGGCTGCAAAAAGGCAGCCACAGACCACAGAAAGCAATCATTGTCACGATTCTTTATATTGACCACAGCATTTTTCGAAGCTATAGCTGGTGGTGTTTTAATATAGCTAGACCCAGCATTCAACGGGTTGAATTGACAAATGTAGATTTGTAAATGATGAATTTTGTCTAAGGCTAGACCACTCGGTCCTTGTTGCAGTTTATCAAATTTTGATAGCAAGGCATTCACCACGTGGGTTTCATACCACTGTTCCAAATTATGGGCTATGAATAGCTCTTGCATTTTACTGCAAATATAAAATGTCTCTTTATGCTCTACGTCCTTCTTTTTATATATGAAATCGCACACCAGTTCTGTATTCACCTTTAAAGCCGTATGCAACCTTTGCGCTGTACAAATTTCAATTTTAAAAATTTCAAAACAAGATTGTAAAAATTCTTTGGGAATCAAACTTTTTCTAACATTGACCCCGCGGCCAGAGCACACACGCGATTTGAAACAACTGTTTATGGGTTCCCAAGTTAACGTATTCTCAGCAGTAAAAGACATTATTTTGAAAGAACACTCTCACCTGAGTTTTCACTTGTAGACTGCTTGACAATGGTTCCACTCTAAAGCCACTTGGTTTTCAACTGTATTTATTATAGCAGTGAACCCTTTTTTTCCAAATATCTAAAAAGAAATAAAATAAACCACCATAAGTATATCCATTCCATATAGTTTATGCATTTCATAAACAAAACAAAATCAAACAGGTTATATATTAAAAAAAACAAATCTCACCTTGACGTGTAATGCTTTTCTATATTCCCGTCTCGTAGGCTAGTATGGAAATGGTTTTCTTTTCTGTCTTTCTCTCTTTCTTTAATATATTTCCCACAGACACACGACAGGCAGGCTATACACGTTATCTGCAAACAAATAAATAAATAAAATCATTAATTACCTAATCAATAAACAATTGCATGTATTTATATAAAAATCAATAAATATATAAATAAATAAATAAATACCTACCCCACAACAAGGTCAAGTATTTTCCACCAACACCAAAACTGTTAATCAAGACCAGAGGTTTCATGCAACGCAATGTGTTCAAAGGTAGTCACCTAAGTGAGCGTGGAAATGATAACGACATGTCTTTATATATGCTACGTTGCATGTATAATCTTTTTTTTTTCCACGCTTTGAACATTCTGTTATCAGGCACGTGGTCAGCTAACGTCCAACCTGAACACCTGTGACAGATCAAATTTCACGTCAACTTGCATTTTGTCACGTACGAAGCAAGACAGGATGTAACTTGTTAACAGTTATCGCGCATGTGGACAGATAACGTCCCAAGCGAACACCTGCGGTAGATCAAATTTCACATGAACTTGCATTTTGTCACGTACGAAGCAAAACAGGATGTCACTGGTTTAGCATACATGTGGTTTCACAAATGTGTGTGCATGCCTTTCACACTCCCCTGCCACCACGATGGTCAGATTATTTCACCTTCAAGCGTCACCTGTTGTCAAGTCAGATCGGAGCCTTCCCATAAGCTCAAATGACATTCACCTCCTGTAAGTGTGTTTTCTGTACTCGCTTCGATCAACATAGAACGAAGTTCTCATCACCGTTTACACGTTAAAGGTAAAAAGGTGTGAAAAAAACGCACCCTCGCTCTGTCATAAACCGACCCGCCGAAATAGCGATTGTTCTATTGAACACAGCCACCGTGGTCAGCGATAGGTTCGTTGAAACACACACACCCAGCAGTATCGTCTCTCTCAACCACCACGCTTCATAAACATTATAAACAGGTAACGGTAAATAATTTTTTTCTCAACATGTATGGCGTTAGGCCCTTTGTGAATTATTTTGTGGAAACAATATCTACCACATTTGAAAGGGGGCGTTAGCCCGAGTCCTAGGACACCTCGTACACGTCTCTAGCGTTATTAGTTCATGAGATATCGGCAAAAATCACAAAAAACACGTGTTTACCCCAAAATCGAGTTTCCAAATTTTTTTAAAAATATAACGTGTGGTCCATAGCAAAGAGGACGTCAGCCCGAGTCCTTGGATCCGTCGTACATGCCTCTAGCATACTTGGTTCGCGAGATATAGCAAAATGTTTAAAATCACGTTTTCCCCCCCCCCAAAAAACGTGTTTCCAGATTTTCACCGTTTCGACACCTACATTCCCGTAAAGAGCACGACGAGACGAAAAAAACGAATCCAAGCACGCCCTCCTAGCATCACTCCTTCCATTCCAAGGTCGCAGGGGCTCACCACTTTCTAAGTGGAGCAGCTCTGTCCCCATCCCACTACTACAGGTTTTCATTATAGAGACTTGAAATTTATTTTGGGGGTAGAGGGGGTAGGGACCATTGATTTACGTCAAACAATTTTTTTTGTAGAGTTCCTAGTTTCCAAAATATAGGATTTTCAAAATTCGAGTGTTTTCAAAAAAAACTAAAAAGTAAAAAAGTTTTATTATAGAAAATAAAGGTCATAAAGACCATTCGTTTGAGCCATGGCACAACGTTCTATCATCTTTGGTTTTCAAACTATCACCAACTTTCGAAAACAAAAAAATTCAAAGAATTTTTGAAAAATATAATACATCGTCAATAGGAAAGAGGACGTCAGCTCGAGTTCAACGACACCTCATATGTCAACATCCGACCATGGGTTCGCGAGATATTGGCTTGGACTAACGCGGCGGCCATGACACTCGTTGGAACCCCTACCATCCCCCTACTGGCTAGCCTTAAATGCGAGGGAATGTTTAACCCTGAAATATCCACAGAGTGACTTGGAGTATCTTCTCCTATGCTATTGAGAATGAGACAATTCAGTTTGAGAAAGTTGTTTCTGTGACAAATGTCTCTGATGGTTAGCTTTGAGAACTGTAAAGCTTGCGATTTTGAGCTGTTAATGCCCGATACGTTAATAGAAATGGGGTTTACGGGTAGGCCTAGTTTGCTAATCAAGGAATTAGACACAAAATCATGAGTTGCCGCTGAATCAAGAAGACCGCGTGCACGGACCCAGTTGCCAAAGTTATCCTGAACTTCGATTTGGACAGTAGACAATAGTACTTGGGCACTACGTATGGACTTGGCATTTTGAATGTAAGACGAAGCATTGGAACTGTTAGCATTGTCACTTTTCTGAGAAGTAGATGCGGTCGATGACCTTGCTTGATCATGACGATGTAGTAAAGTGTGATGAGCTTTTTCACAATGGAAGCAAAGTCTGGTGGACTTGCAATTTGAAGCAGAATGCGTGGGTGCTAGGCAGTTGAAGCAATGTTTATTCTGGGAAACTAATTTTCTTCTGTCGTCGACTGACAGTTCTTTAAAAGATTTACATAGATATAAGGCGTGGGAATCTTTACAAAGTATGCACTTTAATGGTTCATTTAAACTCTTGCGGGGTTCGCTTTGGGTGTTTAAAACGAGAGAACTAGCAATACGGCATTCACTAGACCTAGTTGGGTAACCAGTGGTGTTTGACTTGAGTTTAGATGAGCTGGACCCAGGTTTTTGGGTACTAGCCGCTAAGCGTTCGCTTTTAGGTTTAAGAGACATTAATTCAAATTTAGAACTCGGGGATGAGGGTTCACTTTGATTAGCTAAAGCAGTTAAGAGTTGGCATCTAGCATTTATGAAAGTGACTAAATGCTCGTAAGAGTAATCGTCTTCTCTGGAAAGTTCAATATCCCAAGCTTTGAGGGTAGCAACATCGAGTTTAGAAACCACTAAATGTATTAAGAATGTCCCAGTGTTCAGTGGGTTGATCCAATTGGGACAGAGCTTTAACGTGAAGTTGTGTAGTATCAATGAGAGTACGCAAACTAGTGACGTCATTGTGCTGTGACGCGGGTAGGTTGAATAGAGCCTTCATATGGCGTTGAATACGTAACCGTAAATTTCCGTATCTTTCTTTCAATAAGTTAAAGGCAATGGGGTAGTTTTCGGCACTTAAAGGGAGTGGTTCAACTAACTGCAGAGCTTGACCTCGGAGGATAGATCTCAAATAATGAAACTTGTAGATGACTTGAATGTCTTCATTGTCATGAACAAGAGAACAAAATAATTCGTAGAAAGAATCCCAAGTAGATTCGTCTCCAGAGAAGTGGGGTAAATCAATCTTAGGTAGAATTGGTTTGGGCTTCCGAGTACCATCGCGAGAAGAGGTTTGTTGTTCGTGAAGGGAACCAAGAACAGAACCGTCTTTTTTCTGTTCTTCTTCGAGTTGGCGTATTATTTTGAAAGCAGAACCTATACCTTCGTAATATTGGTTTTCTACTTCGACTCGATCTTCGGTTTGATTAAGCATACAAGTTTCTATTTCAGTTTGGATGTTACAATAATTTTCATATGAACGTTCAAAATCCTTTACACGATGATTTAACAAATCTAATTGAGCTTCTGAGGGATCTAGCTCTTTGATGTATTTTCTGAATCGGGTAATTTGCCCTTTATAGGATGCTCGTTTAGAAGTATGTTTTTCATCCTTATCTTTTTCTGTAGGAGCCATGACAAAATAGGTAAATTAAAGTATAACTTACGAAACTGTGGAACCTTGGAAATGCTGTCAGGCTGGCAGCAGTAAATAAGTTGAAAGAAAGGGACACACCAAAGGAGACAGGAGCGGCCCCTTTCCACTTCACAGGCTTTGCACGATGTAGTTATAGCTGAAAAATTCCAAGAAGATATTAATGATTTGCAAAATATTGTCAAATAACCCTTGACAAAATAGAAAATGCCATGAATGAACTCTCCCGGGTTTCAGCACAAAATTTTGGGTAGATTATTAGCTTAGGAATAACCTAACCCCCAAGGGAAGATGATAAAGAAAAGGAAGTGTGTTTCGGACTGGAGAAAAAGGATGGAGAAATAGGACGAGAGTCCAAAAGAAGTTATAATTTTAACTTTAAATGTATTTAAAGGTGGCTGCCACTGCAAATCCGCTCTCCGATAACTAAAGTGGGTAGGGACCTGGGCAAAGCTAACGGGGAACGCAGCTGGAACTTGGGCGGTTTGCAAGAGAGTGGCTTTAGTGTATTCCCTCTCAAGCATACATATGCCTACTATGGGGAAGGGTGATGGTCTGGCAAGAAAAAGTAAAAGATTTATTGTGTATCTGTTCAAAGGAGTTTGTTTTTAAACAAGTAATTTGAAGAATGCCAATAATTTGAATCGGTTACGATATTTTAGTTTTCGAAATTGTAGAATTCCTAAAGAGCGACCAAATGCTACCAAGAAGGATAGGGATAAAGCAATTACACCTTTGGGAATAATTTTGGTAAGTAAACCAATAGTTGCATTTAGAAATGGCTATGCTTTTACCCAGCAAGGCGCCGACTAAAAGTTTAGACAATGAGAAACACTTATATTTTGAAAAACCAACCATAAGTGTTGGAGAGAATCTCCACAAGCAGGAAGCTGGCGTAGCGAGCTATGCTTGCCTTACTGGCCAGTTAGAATTAGCTATTAAAGCTAAGAGGGACTTTACTAAGTTACCAACTAAGAGGTTTTGCTCAAATGCAACAAGTGGTGAAAGCCCTATCAATAGATTTATTTGCATTAAGTGAGAAGAGTCAAGGAAGACAGGATCTTGCCTAACCGTTTTGTTAGAGAAATGATAAAGCAAACAGGAAATCTTGAATTTATTTAACAATGCAAAAGAGTGTAATGAATTTAACAAATATATAATTTTAATTTTGTTAACAATTGGGGTCGCAGACCTCCAAAAACATCTAAAGCTTGCGCCAGGCAATTAACAATTCTTTTGGTTTCAAACCTTTTATATGCTTTAAAATCTTCGTAAGATTTTGAAATGGCGAAGATAAAATGAAAAATTTAAAGACAATTGAAGTGATTAAAGTTAGACAATAAATCAAGTACAAGGTGTGTACTTTAAGAATTTTTAGATAAGTATCTTAGAAAGAATAACAACTTCGAAAGTAACAACAACAAAAAGCAGGAAGAATAAAATAGAAGTTTCTATAACTTCTTGTATTAATGCTGAATTACTTTTAATTATTATACAAATAGGGCAGGTCACTTATTGTGAAACCTGAAGAGAACAATCGAAGGGAAGTTTCTAGAACTCCTATGTTTTGAGTAGGGATCACGAGACAAATGGGGCAAGTTTCCCTTTCGTGAAACCTAGAGATAACTCACTTATGAGTAGAAAGAATTGTATTCCCAAATTAGAAGATAGAAACAATATAATTTAAGGCGTGTACCAGACACGAAGTTTTACAAACATTAATTCGTGGTACATAGAGCAAAAACAAGGGAGGGCACTAATTGAGAGTGACACCTCATTGAAAAAATACCTCAAGTAACAATTTTATTATTTTGGTTTGTTAGTAAGGGGTTTGGGAAAGATCAAATAGGATGGTGGAAAAGTGTTCATGGCCGTATTTATAGTATTCGGACGAACGCGACGCGGATGAAATGTTGAACAAACACTGTTTTCACTATAGTCTGTTAAATAGATGAAAAGTTCACTGAAGTAGCACAAAAAGTTTATGGCAAGGAAAGTTATTGCAATGATGGAAAATAACTAGTTACACTAGATATGCGAGAGTCTATTGCTTGAGAAAGTTGTAGATTATAGTTGAATGCGCCAGAGAAAATCCCAACGGAGGAAGAAAAATTAGCTATTGATTAGTAGTTCGTAAGGAAGATTCCTTAGTTTGAAAAAGTATTCCCAAATGTGAGTGGAAAATACATGACAGTACAACTGGTAGATAGAGTGCAGATTCTGGAAGGTTCCAGAGCAATATGACTGAAGAATAGGACAAAAGTTAGTCCAGCGGTGGAACGAGCTAAGTATTTTATAGACAGTGGGTAATTTAATGGTATCCCACGTTGTGAGAAAATCTCTCATTTAATAAGCATAAGAAATGCTGCTTCCTGTTAAGATTGGCTTATATAGACAAAAGCCCAACATAGAAAATCCCGCGAAGGATGATTATTGCCCCAAATATAGTAATCTCACACTGCCTATAAAATGACCATTAAAAAGCATGTAGCTATTTAAAATCCATTAAAATAAGTTGAAGAACGTAGAAGTAGTACTTAGCTTTGCTTCATGGCGAAGGCGATGATCCCCATGACGGTTGATGCTAAAATTCTAACATGGCGTAGAATTTAAGAGGTTGCCTCTCGAGTTGAGGAGGCGAGCTCTAGTTAAGCTCTGACTGAGTCGACTGCCGACTTACAAGTGAGACACGCTCAGCGAAGCACGGAGGGACCAGGGAAGGGAAAAAAGTGGGGGTAGGAGACAAAAGGAATACATATAAGAATAACCAACATAACGGAAAAATTTTTTCTCTTGATGAAATGATCTTCAAAGAGTTGATAGCAGGCAACACTAGCGCAGCCTGGAGGGTGAAAAAGTAGACGAAGTTCTCTTGATCATGGAGATGATAGCTGGCGATGGCGACGAGGTCTGGTGGCCAGATTGACAAAGAAGTCCTCTTGTACAGGGAAGAATTGAGGAACTTCAGAGATTCGCTGCTAGATGACTTTAGGTGGGTCATGGAAGATATATCTCTAGAACAGACTCACAGGTAACATAAGAGACATGACCAACAAGGAGAAATCAGATCACTGTTGGTGTTTGAGAAAAAGGAAGGAATGAACTATAGCAGAGAGAAGCAAAAGCTTACTCTATCTTACCGCGTATTCCAAAGAATACACCAGATGCCACCGCAGTCGGCTCTTGACGACGAACGTAGGAACCTAAGAACGTTAGTCAAATGTTTAATTTAGCTTCACACAGGTGTAATTAGTGGAAGGATCTTTAACATGCCATAAATCTATGACATGGGACCGCCGGCTTTACTTCCCCTCCGAAGGAAGACTTACTGAGGGATTTTTGTTAGGAAGTATAGGCAACCAAGCTCGTTTTACCATAGCAACAGATCGCTCTAAAGAACCTTCCACTAATTACACCTGTGTGAAGCTAAATTGGATAGGTTAAGAATGTAAACAACGCTCTTAGGTTTCTACGTTCGTTGCCAAGAGCTAAGTTCTGTACTTGGCCTAGTAGTCGTTGACGGTGGCGCTTGGCGGCAAAAGTAGGAACTATTTGAACAATTCTAAGTCGCAGTCTGCACTTAAATTAAAAAACAGATAACACACACTAATACAGTCATCATAGATTCTACACACACCCAAAGTACACGGGGCTACATGACCGCGTTTTCGCAGCCCCTAAACTTAAGAACCAACCACTCTGTAATCGACTGTTTAGCGACATTGGCGCTTTTTTTGCAGATCCCGTCTCTTGTTGGAAATACTCTAGTTGCATGTATGTGATTGCACATATTCTCTTAATGAAGCAGGGTCTGATACTGACTAATTTACGAACAAAGCATTGCATCCCCGTTGTTATTTAAATGATGAGGTGTACAATGCAATTTCTTGAATGTTTCTTTACGCTTCATGTATTTTTGTGGAATATACTGTATTACCATTAACAAACCAAGATAATTGAGCTACCCTGTAACGCGCTGATCAACAGAAGAAAATCTAATGAAGGAACACTCCAGAAATGGCTTATAAGCTTTCTAAGTTAATATAAAAGCATGCAGATTGAACAACAATAGGCTGCAGGGGAAAAATAATAAATTATATATTGGTTGAAATACAAAGGTACTCTTAAAGGTTGATTCAGAATACTCTATATTATTTGTGTAGTAGTATAGATCGCATTTCGTAAAACAAAATGATTTTGGAAGACACCCTGTGGATGGGGAAGGCAGGATTAATCCGCGGTATTTCCTTCCTGTCGTAAAAGGTGACTAATAGGGGGGCCCTTTTTAAGGTATATTTCAATTTCCGGTCCCAATTTCAGTTTGACACTTAGAAAAACATGTATGTCGCTTGGGGAAGGGCCATCAACTTGGCCATCTGGCCAGAAAACCAAGACTGTATTCCCCATCCCGTAAGGTGGGTGCGCCATGTACCCTCTCGGTAGTATCCGCTTTACAACAAAGGTCCCTGCATGCCGAATACTGGAGCCGAAAAGATCACTGTGCATGCCAAGGTGTAAGTGCCTGTTCGAGACAATATTTACTATCGCCAGGTGGCAGGGTGGCTCCCACTATGATGGCCCTTGCTCGGAGTAGGCTGTCTTCGGGGAGGATGTTTCCGAGATGACGCGAAAGTGCCCCAATAATATAACACAGGGTGGCGCCCTTAAAAAGCCGTCTCTAGAGTGTTGACCGAATTCCAAGGTGTATACACCTTGTGATGAGACTTTTATTCAGAAGTTCCCCGTTGATAGGTCTCCTCGCTACCTGGTAGCTACCAGTACAGACGGGGGAGATTTTAAACTGGTAAAATCAATTGCATTTGCGGAAGAAATAAGGGGTAAATTTGGAGACCTTAACGGGATTTCGAAACTCCGGAACGGGCAGCTGTTGCTGCACGCCGTTGACCGGAGGCAAACCGAAGCGTTGCTGGAATGCACACAATTCGGCTAAATTCCGTTTAAGGTTACAAAGCGCGAAACGCTGAATGAGGTCCGTGGAGTTATATTGTATCGCGACCTCATTCTTAATAGTGATAAAGAACTATTACGGGATATGAGGAAAAGAGGCGTCTCTTAGATTAAGTGCATCACCCGAAAGATTGGAGTGGACAGCTTCGATACCGGCGCTTTCTTTCTCCATTTTGAGGGTGATGTACCTACAGTAAACAGGTAAAGGTCACATCGTACCATTGCGATGGTAGTCCGTACATCCCTCCACCTATGCGCTGCTATGAATGTCAGATGCACTGCCAAGGCTGTGTGTAGAGAGTGTGGTAAGGGGACACAGAGAGGGGAGGGGGGTTACGCCTGCCCCGATACATCCCAACTGCTTAGTAAGCCACTCTCCACGATCAAAGCAGTGCCCTAAGTTCACAAAAGAATCTAAGATCCAAGAAATCAAGACACTGGATAGGCTTTCGTATCACGACGCTCGAAAGAGGTCCCGTGATATGAATGTCCCCAAATTTCGGGTATCGTTTGCAGTCGCATATGCCGACCTCAATCAACCCTGCCGTTTTTGTTCCGGGTGCAGTACCCTCTAGTTCTAGTTACACAAATGTTTGAAAATCTCCCCTCGCTGTCATAGCGAGCCCTGTTAGCCCTTAATAGACCCCACAACCTTCTTCGACCCCTGAGAAGAAGTCGCCGGTTAAACTATCTAAACCGACTACTTCTTCTCCGAAAAGGTCGGCTAAGAAGTTTTCCCCAGCCAAAGGGGGAAAGAAGATTACGCCGACCCGTGTTGGATCTTCATCCAGCCCATCTCAAATTGAAAAGACAGTAGTGGAAAAGAGAGAGAAGGTGCGCTGCCGTCTCTCTAGTCCTCCTGCGAATGGGGTGGCTCCTGTATCTGCTGGTGCTTCCACTCCCAAGACCACCAAGGGAGCGAAGCCGGCGGAAGCCAAACCTATTAGCATTGAGGAACTCCCATACAGAAAGGAACGTTCACCGGCGGAGAAAGAGGAACGATTCAGCGCCGTAACTCTTCCTCTTTTGCGAACAAGGCAGCTCTGGTATCAGCTGGCCATTCCGCTGTCATGACCATCAGTGGAGCGGTGCCAGCAGGAGTGGTTATGTTTTGCAAGAACTGGCATCAAAGGGACCAACTACTTCACTGAATACACGTCAGCGCCGGTCGAAAAGAAATAATGATCGGGACGTGTCGGATTCGGACATCCAGACTTTGGACCTGGAGATGGTCACTCGACACCGCTCTCGCTCTTCCCCAAGAGCGAAAGAAGGTAAGACCGACGAGCACCGTGCGGCACCCAAGAGAGCGCCACCCTCCTGCATCTTCGTCTTCGGACAGAGATAAGGAGATCGAGATGTGCTCTCCTTGCCCGTCACCTCCAACTAAGGATGCGGACGGGTGGCAACCGGTCAAACATAAGTACAAGCCAAACATCTACTTAATTCCACACTGTGGCACTATTATAATGGAACTAGAATAGCTACTTCGGACATTTCGCTGTGTTATGCAATTAATTTCTTCGTTTTTGGCAACCATTGTCTTTCAACAATGCGTAATTACTAACTCTTTTCTAAAGACCGGGTGGACGGAGCCGTGGCCGCCGGTGGCGTCTGCACTCTCGTCCACTCTAGCCTCTTTAGTGAAGAGGTGCCGCTGCATACTCAGCTAGAAGCAGTTGCAGTTCGTACTTCGTTGCCAGTAATGGCAAGAGTATATAACGTGTACATCCAGCCTGATTCTCAACTGGATAACAATCAGCTGGTGGATCTAGTTTCTCAGCTTCCCCCTCCTTTTCTCCTTTGGGAGATGTTAATACCCACAACACTATCTGGGGCTCCGCTACCGCTAGCGGTAGAGGGAGAGATCTTGAGATGCTGATCAAGCGGCTAGACCTGTGTTTGTTGAACACAGGGGAACCTACGCAGTTTTCTGTAGCCATGGCACTTTTTCGAGTGTCGATCTCTCTTTACGCAGTCGTCCTCTGGTTCCCCTGCTACAGTAGGGTGTGCACGACGACCTTTGTAATAGTGACCACTTTCCGATTATCCTTACTCTTCTGAACAAGAGAGCCATCGAGTTACCAAGTCGATGGCTTCTCCGTCGGGTTGATGGCCAGAATTCACAGCACGTGCGTTTTTTTTTTGCCGAAGATACCTTCGAGAGTGTTATACATATAACGAATGGTATTTTGGCTGCGGCAGAGGAATCAATACCTACGTCATCCGGCAACTCCCGCCAGAAGCTTGTCCCTTGGTGGACAGCTGAGATTGAAACAGTCATTAAAGATCATCGACGTGCTTTCAAATTCTATTGAGGCAAAACATCATGGACAACTTTATCACCTTCAAAAGTATACGTGCTATAGCCCGATATCTGATTCGGGAGAGATATCGACGTGGAGGCCTACACCATACTTCAGTTATGTGCAAGGAAGAGCTATGTTGCGAGTTCGTCTTGACGTGAATTACTTCCCACTGAAATATTAACAAGTTTAGATTAAGTGAAGCACCGGAAATGGATTACCGGTGCGTGGTTGAAACTATTTGATTTTATTGGATTTCCTTAGTAAGTAGAAATGATAGAGAACTGTCGGATATAGGAAGAATTTTACACATGAAAAATTGTAGTTTTGTTGTTATTGATTCAATTTGTGCTTGGCAGCATCGTGATCAAGTAGCCCCGTATACTTAAGTGCCCGTGAAAACTGAAATACCATTATGATGGCTGTACTAGTGTGTTTGTTTGTAATTGGGTCTAGGATTTAGGTAGAAGGCAGCCGTGCCCTTAATATAGATACTATGTCAGCATTTACCTTGAGTAAAAGTGGAAACCCACGGAAGACCATTAATGTAGGATGACTGAGGTGGGAATCGACCCACCTCTTCTCATTTCTGCCTCACAAGGGCTGAGTGAATCCCAACTCTCGGGTCAAAATCTATTTACTTGGTAGAGTAGGGAATCGAACACGGACCTCTGCACTGACAGCCCAAAATGCTAGCCACTACGCCACGAGGTGGACCTTTATAAATCTAAGCGAATGGAACTTAATTCCAAGTAAAATTCTTCCTGACAGAGCAAGGTTGGGAGACAAAATATCAAGGTAGCTTTATTTATTTTATATATTTAAGCCGATATTAAGTTCGCACTCCGGAAGCTATTTTCACTTTGAGAAAATGGCTCTTCTTTCATTGCATTATCATCTTAGTTATGAATTAATGCCTTTCTCATGATTGGGAATGTCTAATGATCTGACAATGTGTAATTCAGATTCTTAAGCAAATGGTCCAATTTTATTTTATTTTTTCTCGAAAAAATTACGACGAGGTCAAGAATGGGGAAGCAAAGGTGAAGTGTATTCAGTACGTTGCCAAAATAAACTAGGAGGCCGAGGGTATGCGAAGGCCAATTACCTTGAAGCAGTTAAGTATTGCAGGTAGTGTATAGGAATTAAACGAAGAATGTCTTTATGACATGGTCCTTTGAGAGCGAGATGCCACAGTGGCTTAGCTAGTCGTCTTTTACATGAACGGCCGAGTTTCGAACTCCGTTGACAGCGGGCTGAAATTTCCACGTAGAAAACCACTTGTCGTTGGGAACAATTGTATAGGCTGCTTGCCACGGTGGATGAGTGGTTATAGTGTCGGACTACCAACCCCAAGATTGTGGGTTCGCCCCTGGCCATGGAAAGTGATTTTTGAAGGCGACAAAAATCACGATACTCATGTCATACGTTGTTGGCATGTTAAAGAACCCATTTGAATTCAGTAGGCCGTGTTCAATGGCAAAATTAATTAATCTCGGGATTTTCCGCTAACACAAAGTTCCTCCATTCTCTACTTGAAAGCGCTGTAGTGTCAAGAAGTTTAGATATCTAAGCTCCTTGACTTTCATAGCGTTCAAAGAAACGACGAAATTTGACATGCAAGCTACCCTCTGGGTGTCAATTAACAAAGCTTGCACCAGGCACCCGAGGCCATACGATATTATTATTATTATTATTGTTACGTGCATGTGCACGTCCCAACTTTTCAAACATGTATTTACTCAGGGATGCTGTTCTTGAAGTTTTGAATCGTCCGCTTCGTCGCTCAGTTCCGCCTGTGACCACGAGAGGGTACCGGCAGTCGGACTTTGTAAGGTCTGCACGTGGTTCCTGTTTCTCTCCAATAGGTAGTGTGTGCTGCGCCTTATAAAACTCCTTATATGCATGACATAATTGAAAGACAATTACATTCTTCGTCATCAAACAAATGCTAGTGTATTCATGATACCGCCAAATTATGTACTTATTTATGACATAGTTGTTTTGAGGTGTCACTCCGTGATTGGACAATATTATTTACATGTATACAGTTCGGATTTGACACGCAAAAATTCTCCGCCATTTTGTGGAGTCCATTAGCCATCGTGAAGAAAACACATCTAGCCGACTGGTCGTGAAAGGTGTCTCCGTTGATGGGGGCTTTTGGCCCCCATTCTCTACGAAATTTATGCAAGGAAAAAGGAATTGCCTGTTCTCTTCAGGCTGTGAATTTTCATCGTTTCGCCGTGAAGTGGACGTGTGAAATGTGATCGCATCTCGATGCGGACCTACGCTGTTGACCAAAACAAAGCATGTGCTGGGCAGGTTTCTTCCGGGCAATATAGTGCCATATTTTATTTATTTAAAATGTGTTAGTTTTTTTTGTTTTCATTTGTGTCTCCGCTGTGAAGTTTTAAGGTACGTTTTTTTTAATTTAATTTATCTAATTATTTTATTTTGGGAGCTCCAATTTTGGCCGTGTATGAATGTTGATCTTCTGTTATGTTTTGACTTGTAGGCCTAAAATTTATTTTACGTTTTAATAACGTTTCCTTGTATATATTAAGTTTGTTATTATTTTGTACCTTCTGGAGACACATTTATTAGTTTGTTTTACGTTTAAATTATTATTTATTTTCATTTGGCAAGCTTGGGATTGTCATTTTTTTTAACTATGTAAGATCCGTCGAGTTTTAAAACGACTTGCATTAATAGTTTTTAGATGTAATTGTTTTCCGTCGTTCATTTCCTTACGCTGATGTTAAAATTTAATTTTATTAATTGTTTGCCGTAATTTCGATCTGGCATGCCGTTTCCTTGCGTTTTTGTCGCCATGTTATGAAGAGAGGCATTCTGGTCTCAAGGTCAGTCTCTAGGCGTCCACCGCGAAGCTCAAACGTGTTGTGTTAACTTAAGATGTTTTTTTTTATTTTACCTTGTCGGTTCAACCTTGTGTTTTTAGTAATTGTTCCTGTGTTTGTCTCCATCATGCAAATTAATGAATTGTTTTCTGCTACTATTTAATTTGATTATTTTTTTTTTATTTCTCGTTTCATCGCGGTCGGGATCTACGCATGCCGGATCGTTATTGCATTCCCTTGCAAATTATCAAGCCCTTTCTCATTGTGTTATGCATGTAATTTTTATTTTTACCTTTGGGCTGTTTAATTTTTTATTATTTTAAATTAAGTTTTTTTCTTCTTGGCTTTGCAAGCAAGCATGTTAGGCGCTATCTGGCCTTCTTGGTAAATTTGTGTTGGTTGATGCATGTTCCGTTTCTGGTGAAGGTTCTCCTTTAAATTTTTAATATTAAACCTTTTATTCTTAATTTTTTTTTATCTTTTGTTGTGGCATTATTTCACCGACGGCAGTTCCGTTGGTTTTTGGGGGGTGTCTGTACGATAGCCTGTGTGTGTTGTCCCCTTCTCCATCTTCCTTCCACCCCTTTTGGAGCTCTTCTGTTGGGACATGGCTTCTGGAGGTGATTTTGCTGCGGAAGTGACCCGGACCCCTGAATACAGGTAAGTTGGCCCATCCACGCTCGCCGTACACGTCTCATTCTGGTGAAGCAGAGCGTTGGTTATCGAGTTACCGACGTGCTGCTGGCCAGTGCCTTTCATTTGGGGTCACATTCTGGTAGCAGACCGAGCTCATGTTCACTTCCGTAACTATCCCCTCCCCAGTATCCGCAGGCTGTTTTATGGACCCCTCTGGTGCGGATGGGACGGTTGTTGGTGGGATTTTGGCAGGCCAGTGCACTTGATGTTGTGTAAAGCTAATCCTCGTCGTTTGTTTTGTTTCATGGTTGCCTCTGAATGTACATGTGGAATGCTGTATGTGATCTGTTCTAAACGAGGCGTTTACTCCTGTATTTTACCCTGTTGGTGTGCAACATCCCCAATGAAGATGCAGCTCAGTGAGTGACTGACATGTGTTCTTGGCATGGGAAATGGGATCTCTTAATGTTCTAATAGCCTATATGCTGCGTGTGAAGGAATCCTGGAGCCCCGTCGGAAGCTGGTAGCCTGATGTTTTGTGCCTATTTTTGTAATTTAGCTCCCTGTTCTCGAGCCAAGCAGGTGGTGACGTGTGCAGTTCTGGACAGCATGGTGCATGATTTGGTGTAGTAGGGTGGCTGTGTTTGAGTGTCAGCCTAATCTTTGGTGATGGTAATTGCTGGTTATGGTACTGTTGTGAAAGTGTAAACTGTCCTTGTAATTCCTGAAATTTTGTTTCCTTCTATATTGATTGTCTGCATTCTGTGTTTTCCAAAATGGCCGACAACAATAGTGTTTTCAATTTAATTGACTTAAGCGATAACCTTGTGAATTTGGAGAGTTCTTCTGGGGTTGAACGTGAATCACCTCTGTTTACTAGGTCTGAGGTTTTGGGATCGATTACCAGTTGTAGTTTGCCTGCCCCTCTGTTGCCCGGCGCTGGCTCGTCCATACCTCTTAATCCTGCATACGGTCATTCTTCTCATGTTAGGTCAGCTAATGATTTCCTGGGTCCTGCCGACCCATTGCATCCCAGTTCTTTCTCTAGTAATATAAATGTTTTGTCGCCTGTAGAGGGTGTGCGAGCGGGCTACCCTGGTAACAATGTCTCTTTTCCTAATGCTACGTTCTCACCTACCGTTAATTATGGGTCGATTCCTCATCCTATTTCTGGTTTCTTAACTAAGTTAAAGCGTTTCAACCTTGATGACGTTACCCAAGTGGTACAATTTTTAAAGCAAGTGGTCGAGTTGGGTAACCATGCCTCGATTTTTGGGATGTCGGAAGTTCAGATTTTCCAACTTTTGTATCCAGTTGCATCCGGTATGCTGCGCGATAAGTTTGTTGAAGCTATCCACCTCCGCATGTCCTTAGCCATGTTTATTAGGGAAGTGTTGTGTTTTTTTGTCCCTGCGAGCGCCCTAAGTGCTCTCGAGCATAAGTTCCTTAATCGTGTCCAAAGGCTGGACGAGTCCCTTAGCGACTATGTCAGCGACATTAAGGTGTATGCCCAGGTTTTTGCATCCCCTTTAACTGAGCGACAGTTGGTGTCATCAATTGTGAATGGGGTTTCGCCTCAATATAGGTCATACATGACTATGTGTACCAGGCCTTCGTCATTTGTCGAGCTGAAACAGGTCGTTATAGAGGCTATGGCTGTGAAGCATGCAGATTCCCTTCGTGTAGCTAATGTTCCTCCTCCTTCCTTGATGTCTTGTCCCCCTCCTTCCTTGATGTCTCGTCCCCCGCCTAAGGTTATGTTTCATCCTCGACCCAACATGAAGTGCCACACGTGCGGTGGCGTGGGACATGTCAAAAAGGTGTGTCCGAGTAACCAGGCTGTGTATCGCCAATGACGGAACGTTGAGGAGACCAATTCGGGTGTTACTTCCAAGGATATTTCTGTGCGTAAGAATTTGGGAAAACCCTGTGAAGTTTCTGGTCGCCCTACCAATGATAGTCTTGATAACTCTATGAAAACTAATTCATCACGTGCTAATTCTGCTTATGTCGCTGACCTACCTAACCTGTCGGTGAGCAATGGCGTGGCAAGTCAGCCTAATTCTAAACGTTGTGTGAATCCTAGGGTGCGGGTGTCCTCATCACCTAATTGTAATCGTGTTAGAGTGAGTAATGATTTTGGAATTTCTCCTGTGGCTAAAGGAATATCCCCGTTTATTGAAATTTGTGTCAATGACGAGCCCGTTTCTGCGTTGCTTGATTCTGGTAGTGTCGCATCCTTTATAAGCGAGGACTGGTTTTTATCTATGAAGAGTGTTTGCAAATTTCCTGAGTTACAGCCTAACAATGAATCTTTTATTTCGGCAAATTGTTCAAACTTACATATTTTGGGTAGTATGACAGTCAAAATTCATATTCTAAATTTTTCTTGGAAATTTAAATTTTTGGTTGCCAGAAATCTTTCTTGTGCTGTGGTCATTGGAGCTAATCTCATGTCACACGTTGGTATGCTTCTTGATTTTGGTGCTCGCAACTTATGGTTTAAGTTTAATCCACAGAGTAAATTATCTTTTAACCCGGTTTTATCTTCTCCTGCTGTCAATTCTGTTACTGAACCTATGACTATTGAGGATCTCGATCTGGAAAATTTAACGAGTCTTCAAAGGGAGGCCATTAAGAGGTTATGTCAGGAGTATAGCGATGTATTTACTGACAAGCTGGGTGTAACCCATTTGATGGAGTACAAGATTGAGCTAACCGATTCTGTGCCGGTGCGTTCCAGGCCGTATCGCCTTGCCCCGCCCAAGATGGCTGAACTTCGTAAGATTATCGATAAGATGTTAGAAGAAGGTGTAATCCAACCCTCTATCTCTGCCTACTCATCCCCTGTATTTCTTGTGCCAAAACCTAACGGTGGTTTTCGGCCGGTGGTCGACTATAGGGCTCTTAATCAAAAAGTTGTTCTGCAGTCCATTCCTTTGCCGGACCTTCACACATGTTTTAGTTGGTTTCGCAACGCGAAGGTGTTCACGATCCTCGATTTAAATTCTTCCTACTTCCAAATTCCCCTCTCTCCTGAATACAGGCATGTTACTGCTTTTTCCACTGACTGGAACCTGTTTGAGTATGCCCGTGTCCCGTTTGGCCTATCCACCGGAGCCGCTGTGTTGAGTAGACTTCTGGACAAGGTATTTTCAGAAATTAAATTCAAGATTGTGTACCACTACCTTGACGATGTGGTGATCTATTCCGAGTCCTTCGAGGAACACGTTGATCATCTGAAAATTGTACTTGATCGGTTGCGTGACGCTGGACTTACCGTCAAATTGTCCAAGGTTTCCTTTGCCAAGCCCAAAATTTCCTTCTTGGGACATATTGTTTGTGAATCTGGTATCTCAGTGGACCAGTCTCGTACGCAGGCCATCAGAGATTTTAAACCACCCAAGAACGCCAAGGGTGTTGCTCGTTACATTGGTATGGTGAACTTCTTTCGTAAGTTTATCAGTAACTTTGCCGACCGTGCTGCTCCTCTAAATCAATTACGCAAAAAGGCTGTGAAGTTTGAGTGGGGTCCCTCTCAGCAAGCAGCCTTCGAAGATCTTAAGCTTGCGCTCTCTAACGCCCCTGTGTTAGCCATTCCGGATTTTGGGAAGCAGTTCATTGTGCAGACTGATGCGTCTGGTTGTGGTGTTGGTTGTGTTCTACTGCAGGAATCTGATCTGGGTAGGCAACCCATTGCATACGCCTCTCGTACCTTAACGGACGCAGAGAGGAAGTATTCCATTTACGAACTTGAGGGTTTAGCTGTGTTGTTCGCTCTAGAAAAATTCCGTATGTATCTTGAGCACACTAGGTTTCTCCTTGAGACCGATAACCAAGCCTTGAGCTGGGTCTAAGGGAAACCCCGCAAAACTGGTAGAATTGCTAGGTGGGCAACTAGGATTCTGTCGTTCCAGTTCACTGTCCAACATATTCGTGGGTCCGAAAATGCGGTAGCTGATTCTTTAAGCCGCATGTACGAGGAAACAGCTGAAGAGGATGTTCAGGAATGTGAACCTGTAAACCTTGTATCTGCTGTAAATTGTGTCAATGCCGTTCTTAGCAATTCCCCTGTGCTTTCTGAGGATGTGAGACGATTCCAGAAGGAAGACCCCTCCTTATCTAGCCTTATTGACCGAATCAATTCTGGTGAAGTGATCAAGCCCTACTCTCTGAAGGACGGTGTATTGTGTTGTTCGTCTCGTCATGACCGCCTACCTAAAATTGTGCTCCCGTCGGTCCTCATTCCCGAAATCTTTCGTTACTATCATGAATCTCCTATTGGTGGCCACTTAGGAGTATTCAAGACCCGAGCTAAAATCGGACAGTTTTTCATTTGGCAAGGTATGGATGGCGACATCAGGAGGCTCATTAGGAATTGTGCTGCATGCAGTATTAGCAAACCTCCGGTTTCTACTAAGGTTGGCCTGTTGTCATCTGAACCAGCATCTAGACCCATGGAGAGGCTTTTTATCGACCATGTTGGACCGTTCCCTCGCTCTGGTCGGGGAAACCAATTTGCGCTTGTTTGCACTGACGGTTTCTCCCGGTTTAGTTGGATTTTCCCCACCAGACAGGCTACGACCAGTTCCGTCATAAAGTGTCTTAATTCCATCTTCTCGTCTTTTGGGCCGTGTCAGTATCTGGTGTCAGATAATGCCAAGTGCTTTGTATCTCATCAGTTCCGTCAATTCTTATTTGATTATGCTATTTCGCACGTAACCACCACTCCCTATTTTCCTAACCCGTCTCTCGCTGAGCGAGTCAATCGTAATCTCCGTTCTGCTCTGATTGCTTTCCACCACGACGACCATTCCAAGTGGGATTCTAATTTGCATTGGAGATTTCGGATTAGGTGAAAGGAATGATCGAGGAAGCAGGCTGGTAGAATTCTGCACCGAGCATGAATTGGTCATAGCTAACACCTTATTCAATAACCACAATAGAAGAATATACACATGGATGAGACCAGGAGATACAGGGCGTTACCAAATCGACTTCATTATGGTCAAGCAGAGGTTTCGAAACCAGATTTTGGATTGTAAAACATATCCTGGTGCTGACATAAACTCTGATCACAATCTGGTTGTAATGAAATGCAGATTAAAGTTGAAGAAACTGAAGAAAAGTCAAAAGCCAAAAAGGTGGGCAATAGACAGACTGAAAGAGAAGGATGTAAACGAAAGATTCAAGAAGAGTATAAAGGAAGGACTAATGAAAAACCCTAAACAAACTTCAATTGCAGACGAATGGGCACTTTTGAAGAATGAAATAACAAAATCCGCAGATGAAAACATTGGTAGGAAAGAAAGAATAGGTAGAAAACCGTGGATCACTCAGGATATACTAGAATTGATGGATGAAAGGCGGAAACACAAGAATCTAAGAGATGAAAAGGGGAAAGCAGAATACAGACGTCTGAGAAATGAGGTCAACAAGAAGTGCAAGGAAGCGAAAGAAGAATGGTTGAAAGAGAAATGTGCAGGTATAGCAAATTGTCTGAAATTAGGAAAAGTAGACACAGCTTATCGAAGGATTAAGAATACTTTTGGGGAAAAGAAGACTAAGTGCTGTAATATTAAGGACACAAATGGAAAGCCTCTAACAGATAGGGAAGAAAAGGTTGAGAGATGGAAAGCTTACATAGACAGTTTGTATAAGGGAAAGGAGATTGAGAATTATGTAATGGAAAGGGAGGAGGAAATTGATGAGGATGCGAAAGGAGATTTAATATTGAGATCAGAATTTGATAGAGCTTTGGAAGACTTAAGCAGGAATAAAGCACCAGGAATAGATGATATACCGATTGAGTTGCTACTCTGCATAGGAGATGAAGGTCTGATCAGGTTATTTCACTTGGTGTGTAGGATTTATGAGACAGGTGAGGTACCCCCTGATTTCAAGAAGAATGTAATCATCCCTATACCAAAGAAAGTGGGAGCTGACAGATGTGAAGATTACCGTACAATCAGCTTGATTACTCATGCTTCAAAGATCCTGTCTAGAATAATTTACAAGAGGATTGAAAGCCAGATAGAAACGGAGTTGGGTGAAGACCAGTTTGGTTTCAGGAGAAATGTAGGAACAAGGGAAGCTGTACTAAGTCTTAGGCTGATTTTAGAAGGTAGAATAAGGAAAGATAAGAGAACGTTCATGGCTTTTGTAGACTTAGAAAAGGCTTTTGATAACGTTGATTGGACTAAATTGTTTGACATTTTGAAATCAATTGGAATAAAGTACAGGGATAGGAGGGTGATATACAATCTATACAGAAACCAGACAGCAGTCATTCGAGTTGAAGGACATGAGAGAGAAGCTGGTATTCAGAAAGGTGTAAGGCAAGGCTGCAACTTATCACCCATACTTTTCAATCTTTACATTGAACAAGCAATGAAGGAAATTAGAGAAAAATTTAAAGTGGGAGTGAAGATTCAAGGAGAAATAATTTCAACTCTGAGATTTGCTGATGACATCGTCATCTTGGCCGACAAGCCTGAGGATCTGAATGAGTTTTTGAATGGTATGGACTCCGTCTTACGGAAAGAATTCATGATGAAAGTAAATAAATGTAAAACAAAAATACTGGAATGCAGCCGAAATAAATCAGAAACCTCTATGGAGATCAAATTGGCAGGTGAAAGCTCAAGGAAGTAGGAGACTTCTGTTACTTAGGAAGCAGAATAACCAGTGATGGACGAAGCAAAGAGGATATTAAAAGTAGGTTGGCTCAGGCAAAGAAAGCATTTCTACAAAAAAGGAATCTGCTGACATCGAATATAGATTTAGGTATTAGGAAGTCATTTTTGAAAGCCTTTGTCTGGAGCGTGGCGCTCTATGGAAATGAAACTTGGACTATTGGTGTAGCAGAAAAGAGGAGAATTGAAGCATTTGAAATGTGGTGTTACAGGAGAATGATGAAGATCAGATGGGTAGATAGGGTTACAAACAAAGAGGTATTAAGACGAGTGGGAGAGGAGAGATGTTTCTGGCGACTGCTAATGAAGAGAAGAGATAGGTTGGTAGGACACATACTAAGACACCCAGGAATAACAAGCTTAGTTATGGAAGGAAGGGTCGAGGACAAAAACTGTAGGGGTAGACCAAGGTTAGAATATGTTAAACAGATTGCCTCCGATGTAGGGTGTCGGAGCTATGTAGAGATGAAACGATTAACTCAGGACAGGGAGGCATGGAGAGCTGCATCAAACCAGTCAAAAGACTGAAGACTCAAACAACAACAACAATTTTGCTTTCAACACCGCCGTGCATGAGAGCACGCAAGCCACCCCTTTTTCGTTAATGTTTTCCTTTATGGCTAATTCTCCGTTGTCCAACCTGTGGAACCTGCACGATCTCCTTCCTGACAGTTTCACGCCCGAGGATATGAGGGCGAAATTCGACAAGGCTAGAGAGAATATTAAGGTATCCCATGACCAACTTGCCAGGCGACACAATGCCTGTCGCAAGCCAGCTGATTTGGAAATTGGTGATGTTGTGTACGTCCGCAATTTCGAGCCCAAGGGCGTCAGTAATCTAGTTTCAAGCAAGTTAACCCCTCGTTTTAAAGGCCCATGTTATGTAGAGGCATTCTTGACCCATGTTACTCTTCTTGTTCGAAACCCTAAGGCCAACAAAATTTCTAAAGTGCATCTATCACACATTAAGCGAGGTGGAGAGGTGTCTAATGAGGAAATGCTACCGTGAATTTTGTAAAACAAATTTTGTATAATGTAGAGTATCCCTAACCTTCATTGAAGCCTTCAAGCTTCTGTTCCTTGTGGAATTTTGAATTTAATTGGATTTGAAAACTCTGATGGGATACAAACTGTATTGTTGGGAAGTTCCCATTGTAATGGTAAATTGTAAAAGTGTACCTAATTTTGATGTTTCATAGGCGATGATAACATGTAAGTTGGGCTCGGTGGGAGACCTAACTCATGGTAACCTTGTATTCCTGTTCCCTTTGGGAATTTTAGTGGTCATTCCTCTACCGTAGTTCCTTCTAAATGTATAGTCATCTAACTCATGTAATCTTGTAATGTACTTCGAATCTGTAAAAAGGTAAACTTGTTAATGAAATTTTGTAAGCACGGATCTAGGGCATGGTCAAAAATTTTCTTCATTTAAAGTCAACCTTGTTTCTCTTTGTAAAATGTAGTAAGAATTAGTAATTCTGTAAACCTTTTTTGAAATTAGATTAACTTCTATTTTTGTAAATGGCTGCCCACGCGTCGAATCATATCTTGCACATTGCTTCCTCCTACTTCGTCTAAAACGACCTACATTGGACTTGTTGAAAATGTATCTAACGTGTCTCGGACTCTGAAAGCACTGCTGGTGCTCGTGTACTGCGTTTCTGAAGATTTTTGAACACAGTGATGCTGTTGACTAAGTGGTTTGCGAGGTGATCAATTATCCCATCACTGATAATCTGACCCTGCATTCTTCCTAACCAAAACGATGCGGTTTCATCCATCAATTGGAGTTAACAGGTGAACATTATCTTCGGGAAACATCTCTGGTGAATCGACAAGTTAAGGAGTACTGTCTATGCCTAGGCATATTCGTGAACCGTGTTCACACTTAAGGGAAGGAGACTGTTACGTGCATGTGCACGTCCCAACTTTTCAAACATGTATTTACTCAGGGATGCTGTTCTTGAAGTTTTGAATCGTCCGCTTCGTCGCTCAGTTCCGCCTGTGACCACGAGAGGGTAGCGGCAGTCGGACTTTGTAAGGTCTGCACGTGGTTCCTGTTTCTCTCCAATAGGTAGTGTGTGCTGCGCCTTATAAAACTCCTTATATGCATGACATAATTGAAAGACAATTACATTCTTCGTCATCAAACAAATGCTAGTGTATTCATGATACCGCCAAATTATGTACTTATTTATGACATAGTTGTTTTGAGGTGTCACTCCGTGATTGGACAATATTATTTACATGTATACAGTTCGGATTTGACACGCAAAAATTCTCCGCCATTTTGTGGAGTCCATTAGCCATCGTGAAGAAAACACATCTAGCCGACTGGTCGTGAAAGGTGTCTCCGTTGATGGGGGCTTTTGGCCCCCATTCTCTACGAAATTTATGCAAGGAAAAAGGAATTGCCTGTTCTCTTCAGGCTGTGAATTTTCATCGTTTCGCCGTGAAGTGGACGTGTGAAATGTGATCGCATCTCGATGCGGACCTACGCTGTTGACCAAAACAAAGCATGTGCTGGGCAGGTTTCTTCCGGGCAATATAGTGCCATATTTTATTTATTTAAAATGTGTTAGTTTTTTTTTGTTTTCATTTGTGTCTCCGCTGTGAAGTTTTAAGGTACGTTTTTTTTAAATTTAATTTATCTAATTATTTTATTTTGGGAGCTCCAATTTTGGCCGTGTATGAATGTTGATCTTCTGTTATGTTTTGACTTGTAGGCCTAAAATGTATTTTACGTTTTAATAACGTTTCCTTGTATATATTAAGTTTGTTATTATTTTGTACCTTCTGGAGACACATTTATTAGTTTGTTTTACGTTTAAATTATTATTTATTTTCATTTGGCAAGCTTGGGATTGTCATTTTTTTTAGTTATGTAAGATCCGTCGAGTTTTAAAACGACTTGCATTAATAGTTTTTAGATGTAATTGTTTTCCGTCGTTCATTTCCTTACGCTGATGTTAAAATTTAATTTTATTAATTGTTTGCCGTAATTTCGATCTGGCATGCCGTTTCCTTGCGTTTTTGTCGCCATGTTATGAAGAGAGGCATTCTGGTCTCAAGGTCAGTCTCTAGGCGTCCACCGCGAAGCTCAAACGTGTTGTGTTAACTTAAGATGTTTTTTTTTATTTTACCTTGTCGGTTCAACCTTGTGTTTTTAGTAATTGTTCCTGTGTTTGTCTCCATCATGCAAATTAATGAATTGTTTTCTGCTACTATTTAATTTGATTAATTTAATTTTTTTATTTCTCGTTTCATCGCGGTCGGGATCTACGCATGCCGGATCGTTATTGCATTCCCTTGCAAATTATCAAGCCCTTTCTCATTGTGTTATGCATGTAATTTTTATTTTTACCTTTGGGCTGTTTAATTTTTTTATTATTTTAAATTAAGTTTTTTTCTTCTTGGCTTTGCAAGCAAGCATCTTAGGCGCTATCTGGCCTTCTTGGTAAATTTGTGTTGGTTGATGCATGTTCCGTTTCTGGTGAAGGTTCTCCTTTAAATTTTTAATATTAAACCTTTTATTCTTAATTTTTTTATCTTTTGTTGTGGCATTATTTCACCGACGGCAGTTCCGTTGGTTTTTGGGGGTGTCTGTACGATAGCCTGTGTGTGTTGTCCCCTTCTCCATCTTCCTTCCACCCCTTTTGGAGCTCTTCTGTTGGGACATGGCTTCTGGAGGTGATTTTGCTGCGGAAGTGACCCGGACCCCTGAATACAGGTAAGTTGGCCCATCCACGCTCGCCGTACACGTCTCATTCTGGTGAAGCAGAGCGTTGGTTATCGAGTTACCGACGTGCTGCTGGCCAGTGCCGTTCATTTGGGGTCACAATTATTATTATTATTATTATTATTGTATAGGCTGGCTCCAGTGACCTCAAGGAAGGAAGGACGGAAGCTTGTAGTTTAACGTGATCGTTAATATCGCGATCATAAGCCACGGGACTTCCTTTTTACGTGGAATCCGAACCACAGGACATGGCATTTCACTTCGAAAATCTCACATGCATTGACCGGAAATCGAACCTGGTCCCCCTTAGTGAAAGGCAGACAAATTGATCGCTGAACAACCACGCCCCTCCAGTGACATCAATTTATTTTGGGATAATTTTTGAGATTATGCAAATGTTGTTCTCCCATTCATATAGAACTAATAATAATAATATCATAGTAAACTTTTACAACATTCGCCCGTGACCTAAAATATATTGATATTGGTTGTTACATGGAAAGTGGGGAGTGCAGTATACGGGGAACGGTGACACCAGGCGCCACTGGTTTAATTGACCATTCTTTTATTGCTTGTAAGCAAAATAACGTGCTCTGCAGGGGCAGGATGATTGAACTATATTATTTTATTTATATAGATGACTAGCAGGTACCCGCGGCTTCGCTCGCGTCATAGTCGTGTCATATTGTTATTCAATGAAATGCAGGTTTAGAACCTGAATATCCAAAAATCCCTCATTGGTAGAAGTTTTCGACACACAACAAACATGTCAAAATATAATTCTTCTAACTTTACTAGTTTTGGTTGATCGATGAGAGTGAATATCCAAAAATCCTTCCTTAGTGGACGTTTTTCTTCCAGAATTTCACCCCTCCCCATGGGCCCCTTAAATTGGATTTATGAAAAAAACGGTCGAACACCTATTTATTTCATTATTTATTTATTATTAAGCTGATTGTTTTCCTCTGAGTTTTAAACTCCTCGCCTATGTCGTTTAAAAGATGCACGCTCCGCTAGGAATCCTTCAATCCCCACTTTTCACCCCTTTCACTCATAATATACACCACATCAAAAAACCATTACACATGTGTCAGCTTATTTTTATGATTAGTTTATATGCCAAGTATCACATCCCCAAACGAAACCACTCGTGAGATAATGTTATTCAATGAAATGCACGTTTACCCCCTTAACACCCCTTTAGAACCAGAATACCCTTCCTAACCAGTTCTTGTGCTGTTTGAATAGGTGGAGATCCTGACTTGAGACGGTTATATCTGGTGCTAGCATCTTCATGAATGGGGAGTTCAGGATTGGCCAATATCTTGTTGTATTCCCTGACCAAGTTGTTCAGTCTTCTAATTCTAGGCGGTTCTACGTGACTAAGCACAGGTAACCAGAAAAGAGGGGTAGATTTTATTGTGCCACTAATAATACGCATTGTCACATTCAGGACTATATCCACCTTTTTAACATGAGAGCTGGTGACCCAACTGAGGAACAGTACTCAGCTGTTGAAAGTACCAGTGCCATCGCTGAAGTACGCAATGTAGTTGCAATGATGAGTGAGTGAGACAGTCCGGACATTTTCTTTCAGTTATTTTTGAGAATTTCACACCTCCCCATGAACCCCTTAAATGGGATTTATGAAAAAAAAACGGTCGAACACCTATTTACTTATTTTTTAAGCTAATTTTTTCCCGCTGAATTTCAAACTTCTCGCTAATGTCGTTAAAGAGATACACGCTCCGTTAGGAATCCTTCACCCCCCACTTTTCACCCCTTTCACCTCATCTTGGCCGACAAGCCTGAGGATTTGAATGAGTTTTTGAATGGTATGGATTCCGTCTTACGGAAGGACTTCATGATGAAAATTAATAAATGTAAAACAAAAATACTGGAATGCAGCCGAAATAAATCAGAAACCTCTATGGAGATCAAATTGGCAGGTGAAAAGCTGAAGGAAGTAGGAGACTTCTGTTACTTAGGAAGCAGAATAACCAGTGATGGACGAAGCAAAGAGGATATAAAAAGTAGGTTGGCTCAGGCAAGGAAAGCCTTTCTACAAAAAAGGAATCTGTTGACATCGAATATAGATTTAGGTATTAGGAAGTCATTTTTGAAAGCCTTTGTCTGGAGCGTGGCGCTCTATGGAAGTGAAACTTGGACTATTGGTGCAGCAGAAAAGAGGAGAATTGAAGCATTTGAAATGTGGTGTTACAGGAGAATGATGAAGATCAGATGGGTAGATAGGGTTACAAACGAAGAGGTATTAAGGCGAGTGGGAGAGGAGAGATGTTTCTGGCGACTGCTAATGAAGAGAAGAGATAGGTTGGTAGGACACATACTAAGACACCCAGGAATAGCAAGCTTAGTTATGGAAGGAAGGGTCGAGGACAAGAACTGTAGGGGTAGACCAAGGTTAGACTATGTTAAACAGATTGCCTCGGATGTAGGGTGTCGGAGCTATGTAGAGATGAAACGATTAGCTCAGGACAGGGATGCATGGAGAGCTGCATCAAACCAGTCAAAAGACTGAAGACTCAAACAACAACACCTCATAAAGTACACCACATCGAAAAACGCTCAGACACGTGTCATCTTATTTTTAATGATGAGTTTATATGCCGAGTATGACATTCCCAAATGAAACCAATCGGGAGTTATTGTTATTCAATGAATGCAGGTTTAACCCCCTTAAAACCCCTTTAGAACCTGAATATCTGAAAATCCTCCCTTAGTGGACGATTTTGACATACAATGATCATATCCCCCAAAATATCATGTTTCTAATTACAATAATTTAGGCTGGGCGATGGTGAGTGAGCCAGGACTTTTTCATTCAATTTCCTTTTTTCAGAATGTCACCCCTCCCCATGAACCCCTTAAATTGGGTTTATGAAAAAAAACTGTCGAACACCTATTTACTTATTTTTAAGCAGTTTTTCCCCCCCTGAGTTTGATGAGTGAGTCTGTCGTCAATCAGTTAGGACACTTTTTTTCCTGATTTTCCCCCCAGAATTTCACCCCTCCCCATGGGCCCCTTAAATTGGATTTATGAAAAAAAACGGTCAAACACTTATTTACTTAATTTTTAAGCTGATTTTTTCCCGCTAAGTTTCAAACTCCTCGCTTATGTCGTTTAAGAGATATACGCTCCGTTAGGAAACCTTCAACCCCCACTTTTCACCCCTTTCACCTCATAATATACACCACATCGAAAAACCCTCAGACACGTGTCTTCTTATTTTTTATGATGCGTTTATATGCCGAGTATCACATCCCTCATTGAAACCAAGCCGGAGATATTGTTATTCAATGAAATTCAGGTGTACCCCCTTAACACCCCTTTAGAACCTGAATATCCAAAAATCCTTCCTTAGTGGGCGTTTTAGACTTACAACGAACATATCCCCAAAATTTCGTGTTTCTAACTTTAATAGTTTGGGCTGGGCGATGATGAGTCAGTGAGTCATTAAGTCAGTCAGTCAGTCAGGTCACTTGTTTTTATATAAGAGATTTGTATCTTCTGTAAAAAAAATATTTTAACACGTAATTTTAAGAAATAACCCTATAATATCTTTTGAGGACAGGAGAATGTGACCAAAGTCTTCCTCAATATTTAAAACTGCTCCGAAATGAGTTATTTCTTGTGATAGTTTCTATAATCATAACATGCTTCTTGATCTGATTTCCACAGGGAAACAACAAAACAAAAAGTTATGACGGATGGCATCTATATAAATGGCGGGGATGAATCTTCCAGAATAAGAGCATCAACAAACCGATGGAATATAATCGAGGAATTCTGTCTGCAAGAAATCCCACAATCCAAACTGCAAAGGGTATTAGATATTGACAAGAGAGGCAGGGTACCAGTGCTTATGGTGTTGGATAATCGTCAGGAGGAAATGATTTCAAAATCTAGGGTATTTGACAATATTCAAGAAGCAAAGATTTCGGAATACAGACTAATTAACAGGGTTTTTGACAATATTCATGGAGGAAAAATTACAAAATCTGGTTGACAATATTCATGGAATAATAATTTCAAAATCCGCGATATTCACCAATAATCAATGAGAAATTAATACAAATTCACAAGTACGGAATTTAACAATAATCAAGATAAAATTATTTCATATTCCAGGGCATTCGATACTATACAAGAAAAACATTTCTGACTCCGGGTTATTTAACAATATTCAAGTGTAATTTGAACAGTATTTAAGTTGAACAGTATTCAAGCAGAACTAATTACAGAAATCAGAGTATTTAACAATATTGAAAATTAAATTATTTCTTAATAGGAGATATTTAACAAAATTCGAGACGAAATTAGTACAAAATCAAGATTATTCAACGCCATTGAAGCAGAAATTATTTCAAAATCTAGGGAATTGGACAATAATCAGGAAAACTATATTTCATAATCTGGGGACTGGACAATAATCATGGAGAATTTACTTCAAACCCTGACGAAATGGACAATCTGGAGGAAATTATTAAATTATTTCCGGAAATTGACAATAATCAGCAAGGCATTATTTGAAAATCTAGGAAATTGAAGAATATTTACGACGAAATAGTTTCTAAATCTAAAGAAGTTATTTCAAAATCTGAGGGAATTGACAATAACCAGGAAGAAATTGTTTCAAATTCTGGGAAACAGGACCAAAAATAGGTAGAAATAAATTCAAAATCTCAGGAATTGGGCAATAAACAGAAATAATTTATTTCATAATCTATAAGGAAATGGACAATAATCAGAAAGAAGTTACATCGGATACTGAGAAAATTGACAATCTGCAAGAATTTGTATCAATATCAGGGGACTAAAACCAGACAGAAATAATTCATAAATCTAAAGAATTAGGCAATAAATATGAAGAATATCTGAGATATTGGAGTATTTTCAGGGACACGTGATATCAAAGCCTGAAGAAACGGGCAAATATTGGGAAGAAAATAATTCGATATCAGAGGAAACTGGCAATAACCAGCAGGAATTTGACTCAATATCAGGGGCCGGACCAACCCCAGGTAGAAATAATTTCAAAATCTAAAGAATCGGGCAATAATCAGGAAGAATATTTCAAAATCTGAGTAATTGGAGTATTTCATGGATAAATTATGTCAAACCCTGAGGAAATGGACAATTAACAGGAAGTAGTTATTTCGAGATCTGGGGAAATACACAATAACCAGGATTTTGTATTCAAAATCTGTGGATCTGGACCAAAACCAGCTAGAAATAAATTCAAAATTTCAGGAATTGGGCAATAAACAGGAAGGAATTATTTCTAAATCTAAGGATATGGACAATAATCAGAAATACGTTATATCGGAATCTGAGAAAATTGACAGAAACCAGAAGGGACCAAAACCAGCTAGCAATAAATTCAAAATTTCAGGAATTGGATAATAAACAGGAAGCAATTATTCCTAAATCCAAGCAAATGGACAATAATCAGAAAGCCGCTATATCGGAATCTGGGTAAAATTGACAATAGCCAGCAGGAATTTGTTTCAATATCAGGGGACCAAAATCAGGTAGAAATAATTTCAAAATCACAGGAATTGGGAAATAAACATGAAGAAATTATTCCAAAATCTGAGAAATTGGAGTATTGTCTGGCAGAAATGATTACAAAACCTGAAGAAATGGACAATTATCAGGAATTATCTGACGAAATTGACCATAACCAGGAAGATATAGTTTCAAAATCTGGGGATCTGGATCAAAACCAGTTAGAAATAATTCTCAAATCTCAGAAATTGAGGAATGAACAGGAAGAATTTATTTCAAAAATTTCGAAATTTGAGTATTTTCTGGCAGAAATTATAACAAAACTAGATGAAATGGAAAATCATCTGGAAGAAGTTATTTCGAAATCTGACGAAACTTATAAAAACCAGGAAGTTGTTTCAAAATCTGGGAAACTGGACCAAAACCAGGAAAAAATAATTTTAACATCTCAGGAATTGGGCAATGAACAGAAAGAATTTATTTCAAAATCTAAGAAACTGAAGTATTTTCTGGCAGAAATGATTACAAAACTTGATGAAATGGAAAATTATCTGGAAGATGTTATTTCGAAATCTGACGAAAATGACAATAACCAGGAAGAAGTTTCAAAATCTGGGGAACTGGATCAAAACCAGGTAGAAATACTTTTCAAATCTCAGATATTGAGCAATGAACAGGAAGAATTTATTTCAAAAATTTCGAAATTTGAGTATTTTCTGGCAGAAATGATAACGAAACTAGATGAAATGGAAAATCATCTGGAAGAAGTTATTTCGAAATCTGACGAAAATTATAAAAACCAGGATGTTGTTTCAAAATCTGGGAAACTGGACCAAAACCAGGAAAAAATAATTTCAAAATCTCAGGAATTGGGCAATGAACAGGAAGAATTATTTTCAAAATCTGAGAAACTAAAGTATTTTCTGGCAAAAATGATTACAAAACTTGATGAAATGGAAAATTATCTGGAAGATGTTATTTCGAAATTTGACGAAAATGACAATAACCAGGAAGAAGTTTCAAAATCTGGGGAACTGGACCAAAACCCCGTATAAATAAATTCAAAATCTCAGGAATTGGGCAATAAACAGTAAGAAATTATTTCAAAATTTAAGGATATGGACAATAAAGAAGTTATTTTGATATCTGACGAAATTTACAGTAACTAGGAAGAAATCGTTTCAAATTCGGGTGAACTAGACCAAATCTAGGTAGAAATAATTTCAAAATCTCAGGAATCGGGTAATAAAGAGGACGACTTTATTTCAAAATCTGAGAAATTGGTGAATTTTCCGGGAGAAATGATTTCCAGACCTGAGGAATCGAAACAATTCCGGGAGAAATGATTTGAAAATCTGTAGAAATGGACGATATTCTGAAAGAACTGATTTCAATATCTCGGGACTTGCGGAATATTCCGGAAGAATTTAATTCAAATATTGCGGAATTGGAGATTATGCGCGAAGAAATGGTTTCAATATCTTCGGAAATTAAGAATACTCAGGAAGATATAAATTCAGTAAGTACGGGATTGGTCCATAATCAGAAAGAGATTAATTCAAAATATGCGGAATTTGTGAATATTCGGAATGAAGTGGTTTCAAAATCTAAGGAATTGGAGATTATTCAGGAAGATATTCCTTTCAAATCTGGGGAATTGGAGAATATTCAAACAAATGATTTCAGTTTGTGCGGAATTGTTAATTAATCAGGCAGAAATGATTTTCTAAACCTGAGGAAATGGACAATAATCAGGAAGAATATCTTTCTAAATCCGGGGAAATTGACACTTACCAAAATGAAATTGTTTCAAAATCTAGGGAACTGTTCCAAAGCCAGTCAATAATAATTTCAAAAAGTAAGGATTTGGGCAGTACAATAATTTCAAATATTAAGGAATTCTGAATAATTAGACAAGGATCAAATAATTTCAAAATCTGGCAAGTTGGAAAATATTCCAGGAGATATGGCCTCAACATCTGCGGAATTGGACAATGTTCAGAAAGAAACTATTTCAAAAACTCAGGGATTGGGGGATATTCAGGTAGAAGGATTTTATTTCTTATATCGAGCAGAAATGTTAAATTACAAAGTATGAGGTATTGTAGAACATTCAGGGAGAAATGATTTCAAAATCTGAGAAATTTCAGAATGTTCATGGAGTAATAATTTTAAATTCTGAATAATTAGACATGGATCAGGAAGAGAAGTTTTCAAAATCTCAGATTTTGGACAATAACCAGGAAGCAATGATTTCTAAATCTGAGGCATTTGTGACATTTCTGAAAGAAGAATTATTTCAATATTTGCGTATTTGGAGAAGATTCAGTGAGAAATTATTTCAAAATCTGGATAATTGAACAATATTCAGTATTTCTTTATTTTTATTTTTCAAAATATGGAAAATTGGACAAGGAAAAGGGAGAGATTACCACAGATCTGGGGAACGGGTTCATATTCAGGAAGAAATGATTTCAAAATCTTAGAAATTTGATTATATTCAGTAAGACTGTATTTCAATATCTGGTGATTCTGACTAGGATCAGCGAGAACAGAGGATTTGGACTAGGACAACTGAGATATTATTTGAATACCACGTGAGTCGGACGATATGCAGGACGAAAGTATTTCAATTTCTGAGGAACTGGCCAATAATTACGGAGAAATTATTTCAAAATCTAAGGAAATGGACGTTCATCAGAAAAAATGTTTCAAAATCTAGTGACCTGGGCGAAAACCATGTAGAATGAATCTCAAAATCTCTGGCATTAGGAAATAAACAGAAATATTTTCTTCAACACCTGAGAAAATTGGGAACTTGCATGGAGAAAACAAAAATACAAAGTCTTAATTTATTGGAGAATGTTCAGAGAGAAATGAATTCGATTTCGGAGGATTTGGAGAATATTTAGGAATAAATAGATTCAAAATCTGCGTAATTTGAGAATATTTGGAGGAGTTGGGCAATATTCAGGAAGAAATGATTTTAAAATAATAGGAATTGGGCAATATTCAGGAAGTTATTGTTTTAATATCTGGGGATTTGGAGAATAACCAGGAAGAAGTGATTTCAATATTATGCTAAATTCGTCATTATCAAGAATAGATTTTAAAAAATCATGAATTGGACAGTAATTAGGAAAAATTATTTCAAAGTCTGAGGGATTGGACGACTTCGAATTCTGAGGATTTGCAGAATGTTTAGAGAGATATGGTATCAAATAGTGAGAAATGTCTTCGAAATCGGAGGAATCGGACAACGTGCAGGAAGAAATCATTTCAAAATCTGAGGATTTGGAGAATATTCAGGGAGAAATGATATCAAAATCTGATGATTTGAAGAATATTCCCTGATAATTTTTTTCAAAATTTGAGGATTTGGAGATTATTTATGAAGAACGATTTAACATTCTTAAGTATTGGAGATTATTCTGGGAAAAATTATTTCAAAATATGAAGAATCTGAGAACATTCAAGGATAAAATGGCTTAAAAATCTGAAGAATTGGACAATGTTCAGAAATGAATTATACAAAGTCAGTGGTATTAGAAAACATTCAGTCACAAAGAATTTCAAAATGTGGAGAATTGGGCGAGGTGCAGGAAAGACAGTTTTAGAAACGGAGGGTTTGGAGAATACTCAGGGGAAAATGGTTTCAAAATTTAATGATTTGGATTATGTTCCCTGAAAAATGATTTCAAAATGTGAGGAATTGGAGAATATTCTGGAATAAATATTTGAAATTTACAAGTATTGACTTAACATTCAGGAAGAAATCATTCGAATATCAGTGAAATTGGAGAATATTTTTGGGGAAATGATTTCAAATCTGAGAAATTCAAAAATATTCAGGCATAATAGATTTCAAAACCTGTGCAATTGGACATTATTCAGGGAAAAAAAGCTTTCAAATTATGTGGATATGGAGAATATTCAGTAGAAAGTGACTTAAAATCTGAGGAATACGGCCAGAGAGTGAAGGCAGCGGGCACTGAGATGTTCAAAACATTGCTGGCAAGTATTGGGAAGAGGACTGTTAACCGAGCAAATTGCGCCTGCTTTTGGCGCACAATTTAAATTAGATTGTCTAAAACTCTTCATTCATAATGTACTGCTTCTATCTTATTCTTCAGTGCCTTTAACCTAATCCAGCTGAAATAAATGGAAAAGAATACACATTGTGAACTTACTATGGGCCTTGCACGTGGTTCACTTATTAGTTAATGTTCATTATTTCTCATTATGCTACTGTAATATACATAGTTTTCATGTTATTGGTCTTACGTCCCTTTTAACTACTGAGGCTATTAGAGACGCCAGGGTGCTGAATTTTGCCTCGCAGGGGATCTTTAATGTGCCAGTAAATCTACTAGGACGGCTCCCTTGCATTTGTGCACCATCAATGTCAACTGACTGCGCCAGGATTCGATCCTGCAATCTTTGTAATTATACAGTAGTATGACTGAATATTTACAGCAACAATACACCCTCATGTGTGTAAATGATCACTCATATTGCTTAATTAGTTTATCGTCCAAGGAAATGCATTCTTTTAACGACAATACCTCTAAACTAAGCATTACAATGACCCAAGCACACCGTATTATTTGCTACTGAAGACAGAGGTACGAGCAGCTTAAGCCTTTACGGGGGTGTGGTCAATGCTTCAACTCACAGTGCGCTAGAGAGCTGACAGGGTGACTCCTTTTACTCCTTGGGCATGCCTCATCCTTCAATGCTGTGTGTATCCTCCGTTTCTGGATCCCCGTCAATGTCGTCACTGAATGTTACTTTATTTTCCTTGTTGTGATGTCTGAGAGCAATTTTTAACAGAAAGAAAGGGTTTTCTATTTTTTAACTCCAGTCAAATGCCAGCACTGTACCTTCTTATAAACCCTGTCCTCATTCTTTGATGTAAAGTTTTGAAACCATTCTTTCAGTGTTGCCGATACAAACTGTCATTTGTAACTCTTCAGTCGGTCAACACGAATTTGCTCGATGATTGGCCGGGGTACAATGTATAAAATATTTGGAGGAGGCAGGCAAAACAACTCTAGGACCAACGCGTCCGCTGAGATAAGTAGTCATATAGCGTACATAATATAATTCAACCGCATGCCCTAGTGTCTTATTTAATTTTTATTATATTGTGTTCTTGTAATTTGTATACACGTGCATAATACTCATACGTAATTCACAGACCTCTATAAAGCAAACTATGCTTATAACGAGATTCAAACTGCGAATCCTATTATAACCACCAGCTTAAGGCACTAAACTTTAGTGTAGCAGTAGTATAAATTTAAACCTCAACACAGTGATCAGGATCTGAGAATGACCGCTTGAAGATCGAACCGTAGAATCCTAAAATAGTCCCATTATAATAGTGATCATAACTTAATACAGGTATTTTATTCCAGGAGTGTTTACTTACTACACATTATATACAGGCTTATTCTAAATTAGTTACCAGATAAAAAGTTTAATTTTACATAGTTAACTTACGTAGTTTATTTCCAATTTCCAATACATAAATGGACATAACCTCAAGATTTATTTACCATGTGTACAAATGTTCAATGTGGCTCCTTCTATCACTCGGCAGATATACCACCTGTACGACAGTTCATCCCAGATAGTCTATGCGTGAGCATGTCCGCATCCACCTGAGTTACCGCTACGTTGTACGTTGACGGAGCTCATGCAGAGTTGTTGGAAGTGGAGGTATGTACGCGGTATCTTACAGTAAAAGAGAAAAATCCAGTGGCGTTAAATCAGGAGATCGTGATAGCCAAGCTATTTTCACACCACGTCCCATCCAAGCGGAAGTGGAGTGGGATAGAAACATGTGACCTCGTGGTGGTAATGGTGGTAATCTTGTTGGAAAATAAAAATATACTTCACTCCATGCGGGGGGACCGCGAGTTTGTTTGCGCTGCATCACTTTTCGCGTTTTCCCTACAGACGAACAAGGACAGTCCACAGAGCGAACTCTACCGACCAGGCCTAAAACTTGATGATATGACATGAGGTTTGACAAACATATGAATGAATTGCGGGAAATAGTTTCGAAATTATTCATTAATACTTTCAGGTAAGTTAACTAATTTAGAATAACCCTGTACATTGTACCCCGCCTAGTCATTGGGCAAATTCGTTTTGTCCGATGAAGAGTTATAAATGACGTATTCTTTGAACCCTTTGCCCAGTGTAATTCATCTTCAATCACTTCATCTCTCATTAACTCTTGGTGGCATGAAGAGCATCTGGCCGTTTAACAGAAGCGTAGCCAATATTGCCCTATATTGGGGAAGTGGGGTTAGTAAATACGGGAATAGCCGTGATTCGGGATAATCATTGGACTACACTACAGTATGTAGTCGAACACGTGCAGGTACCGCACTAGTGAAACGGTGAAGACAGACTAATGCAACAAGACTATGAACACACGTCTCCACGGTCACACATCGCCATCTAGCGGTACGATACAGTCCAATGCGGCAAAGCCTCTCTATCCGTGCATAGCACAATATCGTTGTGCGGTTGGAATCAAACTTATTTGATGAGTATACCCATGTGTTGACCACTCCCTCCCGGAGCAACAAACGGGCCATATGACATTGATTTCTTCTGTCAATGTCAGGAACCCATCCCCGAAGTTTGTCAAAGTATTTCTGAAACACTCTGTATAGATGATTAGTAAGTATCCTTTGTAAAAAAAAAAGATTTAAACACGTCATTTAGAAAAAATATCCTGAAATATCTTTTGAGGACAGGAGAATGTGACCAAAGTCTTCCTCAATATTTAAGACTGCCCCAAAATGAGTTATTTCTTGTGATAGTTTCTATAATCATAACATGCTTCTTGTCCTGATTTCCACAGGGAAACAACAAAACAAATAGTTATGATGGATGGCATCGATACGAAAGGCGGGGACGAATCTTCTGGATTGAGAGCATCAACAAACCGATGGAATGTAATCGAGGAATTCTGTCTGCAAGAAATCCCACAATCCAAACTACAAAGGGTATTAGATATTGACAAGAGAGGCAGGGTACCAATGCCTATGGTACTGGAGAGTCGTCAGGAGGAAATGATTTCAAAATCTAGGCTATTTGACAATATTCAAGAAGAAAAGATTTCAGAATACAGACTAATTAACGGGGTATTTGGCAATAACAAAGAAAAATATTATATTAAACTCCGGGGTATTTAATAATTATCAAGGAGACATTGCTACAAAATCCTACGTATTTGACAATTTAAACGAGAAATCATTTCAATATCTGAGGAAATGGACAGTATACTAGGATAAATTATTTCAGTGTCCAGAGTATTTGACAATATTCATTCAAAAAATATCCACGGAGGAAAAATTACAAAATCCGGGTGACAATATTCATGGAATAATAATTTCAAAATCCGCGATATTCTCCAATAATCATTGAGAAATTATTGCAATTCAGAAGTATGTATCAATAATCAAGATTAATTTTTTTCATATTCCAAGGTATTTAATACTAATCAGTAAGAACATTTTTGAATCCGGGTTATTTAACAATATTCAAGTATAAGTTATTTCAAAATCCTGGGTGTTGAACAGTATGCAAGCAGAATTAATTACAAAAATCAGGGTATTTAACAATAATCAAAAATATATTATTCCTTAATAGGGGATATTAAACAAAATTCGAGAAGAAATTAGTACAAAATCCAGGATATTAAACACCATTGAAGCAGAAGTTCTTTCAAAATCTAAAGAATTGTACAATCATCAGGAAAACTATATTTCATAATGTGGAGGACTGGACAATAATCATGGAGAAATTACTTCAAACCCTGAAGAAATGGACAATCTGTGGAAAATTATTAAAACATCTGCGGAACTTGACAATAATTATTCAGGGATTATTTTAAAATCTAGGTATTTGGAGAATATTTACGACGAAATAAATTCAAAATCTAAGTTATTTCGAAATCTGAGGAATTGACAATAACCAGGAAGAATTTGTTTCAAAATCTGGGAAACAAGACTAAAACCAGGTAGAAATAAATTCAAAATCTGAGAAATTGAACAATAAATAGGAATAAATTATTTCGAAATCTAAGGAAATGGGCAATAATCAGAAAGACGTTACATCGGAATCTAAGCAAATTGACAACCAGCAAGAATTTGTATCAATATCAAGGGACCAATAATTTATAAATCTAAAGAATTAAACAATATATAAAAAGAATGTATTAAAAATCTGAGATATTGGAGTATTTTTAGAGAGACGTGATGTCAAAGCCTGAAGAAACGGGCGAATATCGGGAAGAAAATATATCGAAATCAGACGAAATTGGCAATAACCAGCAGGGATTTGACTCAATATCAGGGGAACTGGACCTACCCCAGGTAGAAATAATTTCAAAATATACAGAATTGGGCAATAAACAGGAAGAATATATTTCAAAATCTGAGAAATTGGAGTATTTTCATGAATATATTATTTCAAAACCAAAAGAAATGGACAATTATCAGGAAGACGTTATTTCTAAATCTGAGGAAACAAACAATAACCAGGATTTTGTTTTCAAAATCTGGGGAACTGCACCAAATCCAGCTAGAAATAAATTCAAAATTTCAGGAATTGCGTGATAAACAGGAAGGAATTATTTCTAAATCTAAGGAAATGGACAATAATCAGAAAGATGTTAGATCGGAATCTGAGAAAATTGACAATAGCCAGCAGGAATTTATTTCAATATCAGGGGACAAAAACCAGGTAGAAATAAATTAAAAATCACAGGAATTGGGAAATAAACAGGAAGAATTTATTTCAAAATCTGAGAAATTGGTGTATTTTCAGGGAGAAATTGAGAAATGATTTCAAAACCTAAGGAAATGGACAATTATCAGAAAGAAGTTATTTCGAAATCTGACGAAATTGACAATAACCAGGAAGACATTGTTTCAAAATCTGGGGAACTGGACCAATACAAAGAAGAAATTATTTCAAAATCTCTGGAATTGGGCAATAAACAGGAAAAATGTATTTCAAAATCCGAGAAATTGGAGTATTGTCTGGCAGAAAGGATTACAAAACCTGAGGAAATGGACAATTATCAGGAAGAAGTTTCGAAATATGTGGAAATTGACACTAAACAGGATTATATTGTTTCAAAATCTGGGGAACTAGACCAAAACAAGGAAGAAATAATATCAAAATCTCTGGAATTGGGCCATAAACAGGAAGAGTTTATTTCAAAATCAAAGAAATTGGAGTATTTTCTGGCAGAAATGATTACAAAACTTGAGAAAATGGAAAATTATCTGGAAGAAGTTATTTCGAAATCTTACGAAATTCACAATAACCAAGAAGAAATTTCAAAATTTGGGGAACTGGACCAAAACCAGGTAGAAATAAATTCAAAATCACAGGAATTGGGAAATAAACACGAAGAATTTATTTCAAAATCTGAGAAATTGGAGTATTTTCAGGGAGAAATGATTTCAAAACCTGAGGAAATGGACAATTATCAGGAAGGAGTTATTTCGAAATCTGACGAAATTGACAATAACCAGGAAGATATTATTGCAAAATCTGGGGAACTGGACCAATACAAGAAAGAAATAATATCAAAATCTCAGGAATTGGGCAATAAACAGGAAGAAATTATTTCAAAATCTAAGGATATGGACAATAATAAGAAAGAAGTTATTTCGATATCTGACAAAATTGACAATAACCAGGATGAAGCCGTTTCAAATTCCGGGGAACTAGGCCAGGTAGAAATAATTTCAAAATCTCAGGAATCGGGTAATAAAGAGGACGAGTTTATTTCAATATCTGAGAAATTTGTGAATTTTCAGACCGAAATGATTTCCAAACATGAAGAATCGGAAACTATTCCGGGAGAAATTATTTCAAAACCTGGAGAAATGAACGATATTCAGAAAGAAATTATTTCAATATCTCAGGACTTAAGGAATATTCCGGAAGAATTTATTTCAAATATTGCGGAATTGGAGATTATGCGCGAAGAAATGGTTTCAATATCTGCGGAACTGAAGAATATTCAGGAAGATATAAATTCAGTAATTGCTGGATGGGTCAATAATCAGGAAGAAATGAATTCAAAATATGCGGAATTTGAGAATATTCGGAATGAAGTGGTTTCAAAATCTAAGGAATTGGAGATTTTTCAGGAAGAAATTCGTTTACAATCTGGGGAATTGGAGAATATTCAAGCAGAAATGATTTCAGTTTGTGTGGAATTGTTCATTATTCAGGAAGAAATAATTTCAAAATCGGGCACGTTGGAAAATATTTCAGGAGATATGGTCTCAACATCTGCGGAATTGGACAATATTCAGAAGGAAACTCCTTTGAAAACTCAGGGATTGGGGGATACTCTGGTAAAAGGAGTTTATACCTTGCGGAAATGTTTACGAAGTCTGAGGAATTGGAGAATATTCAGAAAGAAATGATTCAAAATATTATCCGGAACTGGACAAATATTATGAAGATATGATTTCAATCCCCGAGGAAATGTATAATGTTCATGGAGGAATTGTTTTAAAAATCGGGGGAATTGAACAAGGACCAGAAAGGAATGTTTTCAAAATATGAAGAATTGTAGAATGTCAAGGAGAAATTGAATCAATATGTGATGATTAGCGAATATTCAGGGATAAAGGACTTCAAAACTAAAGAATTGGGCAATATTCAGTAAGAAACTATTTTAAAATCTGAGGTATTGGAGAATATTTGGGAAGAATGAAGAATGATATCAAAATCGGAGGATTTGGAGGGAATGTTTTCAAACACTGATAAGGAACAAATGATTTAAAATATGTGGTATTGGGCTCTATTAAGGAAGAAAATATTGCAAAATCTGAGGAATCTGAGAAATATTTGTAAGAAATGATTAAATTTCTGAGTAATTTGAGATAATTCTGGAACATATGTTTTCATAATCTGAATTATATTGGAAAACATTAAGGATTTCAAAATATGGAGAGTTGGAGAACATTCAGTAACAAATATTTCACCAGACAAAGTTCAAGTAGAAATTATTTCAAATGTAGGGAATTAGTTATTGGTCAGAAAGAAATGGTATCAAATTCTGGAGACTCAGACAAAGATAAGTGAGATTTTTTTACAAAATCTGAGGTATTGTAGAACATTCAGGGAGAAATGATTTCAAAATCTGCGGAATTTGACAATGTTCATGGAGTAATGATTTTAAATTCTGAGTAATTAGACAATGATCAGGAAGAGATGTTTTAAAAATCTCAGGTTTTGGACAATAATCAGGAAGCAATGATTTCTAAATCTGAGGCATTGGAGACATTTCTGCAAGAAGAATGATCTCAATACTTGCGTATTTGGAGAATATTCAGGGAGAAATAATTTCAAAATCTGGATAATGGAACAATATTCAGGAATATTTTTACAAAATATGGAAAATTGGACAAGGAACAGGGAGAAATTACCACAAATCTGGGGAACTGGTTCATATTCAGGAAGAAATGATTTCAAAGTTTGAGGAATTTGATTATATTCAGTAAGACTGTATTTCAATATCTGGAGATTCTGACTAGGATCAGAGAGAACTTATTACAAAATTTGAGCAACTGCACAAAGACCACTGAGATATTATTTGAATATCTCGTGAGTTGGATGATATGCAGTACGAGAGTATTTCAAATTCTGAGGAACTAGCCAATAATTACGGAGAAGTTTTCAAAAGCTGAGTAAATGGATATTCATCAGGAAAAAATGTTTCAAAATCTAGTAAACTGGGCCAAAACCATGTAGAAATAATCTCAAAATCTCAAGCATTGGGCAATAAACAGAAATATATTTTTCAACACCTGAGAAAATTGGGAACTTGCAGGGAGAAAACAATACAAAGTCTTAAGTTAGGATGTTCATCGAGAAATGAATTCGATTTCGGTGGACATGGAGAATAATTAGGAATACATTGATTCAAGATCTGCTTAAGTTAATTGAGAATATTCGGAGGAGTTGGACAATATTCAGGAAGAAATTATTTTAAAATCTTCGGTATTGGACAATATTCAGGAAGATATTATTTTAATATCTGGGGCATTGGAGTATAATCAGGAAGAAGTGATTTCAATATATGTCAAATTCGTCATAATCAAGAATAGATTTAAAAAAAATCATGAATTGGACAGTAATCAGGAAGAAATATTTCAAAATCTGAGGGATTGGACAATAATCAGGAAGCAATTATTACAAATTCTGAGGATTTGCAGAATGTTCAGAGAGATATGGTATCAAATAGTGAGAAATAGCTTCGAATTCTGAGGAATCGGACAACGTGCAGGAAGAAATTATTTGCAAATCTGAGGATTTAGAGAATATTCAGGGAGAAATTATTTCAAAATTTTATGATTCGGTTAATATTAAGAAGAAAGATATCACATTCTTAAGTATTGGAGGTTATTCAGGGACGAATTAATTAAAAATATGGGGAATCTGAAAATATTCGAGGATAAAATGCCTTCGAAATCTGAAGAATTGGGCAATGTTCAGGAAATAAATATTCAAAGTTTGTGGCATTGGGAAACATTCAGTCAGAAAGAATTTCAAAGTGTGGTGGATTGGGTAAGGTGCAGGAAAAGGATATTTTAGAAACTGAGGTTTTGGAGAATACTCAGGGGAAAATGGTTTCAAAATGTAATGGTTTGGATTATGTTCCCTGAAAAATGATTTCAAAATGTGAGGTATTGGAGAATAATCCGGAAGAAATATTTCAAATTCACAAGTATTGGCTAACATTCAGGAAGAAATTATACCAAAATCAGTGAAAATGGAGAATATATTGATTTTAAATCTAAGAAATTCGAAAATATTCAGGCATAATAGATTTCAAAAGCTGTGGAATTGGACATTATTCATGGAATAAAAAGCTTTGAAATTATGTGTATATGGAGAACATACAGTAGAACATGACTTTTAAAATCTGAGGTATAGGCCAATAATTTGGTAGAAATAATTTCAAAATCTGAGGAATTTGAGAATATTCAGGGGGAAGACATTTAGAAATCTGTGGAACTGGACAGAAACTGGTAAAAATATTCCAAAATCTTAGGAAATGAAGAATGTTCATGCAGATTTTTTTTAAATCTGAGGAATTTTGACAAGGTTTAGGAAGCAAAAGTTTTCAAAATCAGTTTTGATGAATATTCAGGGAAAATTTATTTCAAAATAGGAGGTTTTGGAAAGAAATCAGGAAGAAATGATTACAAAATCTGAAGAATTAGAGAAATGATTTTAAAATCAGAAAAAATAAATTATTTTCAGAAAGAATTAATTTCTAAAATGGACTACCCATATCTGTACAAATAAAATTCTTTGTTACTTTTTACATACAATATTTACGGTACTGGTACTGTTTCTGGCAGTAAAAGCTGACATGTCCAAGGAGTAATAAGGAGCCCTAACGGCCAGAGAGTGAAGCCGGCAGGCACGCCCACTGAGATGTTCAAAACATTGCTGGCAAGTGTTAGGAAGAGGACTATTAACCGAGCAAAATGTGCCTGCTTTTGGCACACAAAGTAAAGTAGATTGTCTAAAACTCTTCATTCATAATGTACTACTTCTATTTTATTCTTCAGTGCTTTTAACCTAATCCAGCTGAAATTAATGGAAATGGATATAAATTGTGAACCTGCTATGGGTCTTGTATGCAGTTCACTTATTAGTTAATGTTCATTATTTCTCATTATGCTACTCTAATATACACTGTATTCGTGTTATTTGTTTTACGTCCCTTTTAACTACTGTGGCTATTAGAGACGCCGGGGTGCCGAATTTTGCCTCGCATGGGATGTATAATGTGCCAGTAAGTCTACTAGCAATGCTCCCTCGAATTTGTGAACACTCAAATGTTAACTGACTGCGCCAGGATTCGATCCTGCAATCTTTGTAATTATACAGTAGTATGACTGACTATTTACAGCAAAAATTCACCCTCATGTGCGTAAAACTGTAAACGATCACTCATATTGTTTAATTAGTCTATCGTCCGGGGAAATGCAATACTTTAACGCCAATACCTGTAAACTAAGCATTACAATGACCCATGCACACCGTATTATTTGCTACTGAATACAGATGTACGAGCAGCTTGAGCCTTTACGGGGGCGTGTTCTATGCTTCAACTCGCAGTGCGCTAGAGAGCTGACAGGGTGACTCCTTTTATTCCTTGGACATGCCTCATCCTTCAATGCTGCTGTGTGTGTCCTCTGTTTCTGGATCCCCGTCAATATCGTCATTGGCACTGTAATGTTACTTTATTTTCCTTGTTGTGATGTCTGAGAGCATTTTTTAACAGAAAGAAAGTGTTTTCTATTTTTTAACTCCAGTCAAATGCCAGCACTGTACCTTCTTATAAACCCTGTCCTCGTTCTTTGATGTAAAGTTTTGAAACCATTCTTTCAGTGTTGCCGATACAAACTGTCATTTGTAACTCTTCAGTCGGTCAACACGAATTTGCTCGATGATTGGCCGGGGTACAATGTATAAAATATATGGAGGAGGCAGGCAAAACAACTCTAGGACCAACGCGTCCGCTGAGATAAGTAGTCATATAGCGTACATAATATAATTCAACCGCATGCCCTAGTGTCTTATTTAATTTTCTTTATATTCTGTTCCTGTAATTTGTACACACGTGCATAATACTCATACGAACCAAAAGTTTGGTGCTTTTTAGTCGGTCAACACGAAAGAGTTGGGTTATACACTAATCCTGAAAAACAATTACATGAGAATAATAAATACACTAGGATGACCAGTTTCGATCATCAAGCGATCATCATCAGATCCATTACACTTAGGCGATAAAATTTATGTTTTTAAATACGGGTGACAATATTTACAATATGTACCCTTATTTAGTTGCAGTATTGGTAATGCAACTTGTCGGTAGGCTATATGTTAGTTGTAATCTAGCCTATATGATGTTTGGTGAAATGCTAATACTTGTCATAGAACTCCGGAATTTGTCTGTTTGGAGTGAACATATGGTTGTTGTGAATGGTCAATTTTGATATAACTGTATAGTACTGGCTACTTATTCCGTATTACAGCAGCGAGCAGTTTCAACTTCACTCCCATTAACTCATGGTGTCATTGTGTCCGAGTGAAGTTGGAACTGCTCCCTGCTGTAAAACGGAATAAGTAGCCAGTACTATACAGCACAATCAAAATTGACCATTTACAACAACCATATTATATTCACTCCAAACAGACAAATTCCGGAGTTCTATTACCACTATTAGCATTTCACCAAACATCATATAGATTACAACTAACATATATCGGCAAGTTGCATTACCAATACTGCAACTAAATCTAAGTGTACATATTGTAAATATTTTCACCCATATTTTCAAACATAGATTTTATAGCCTACGAGTAATGGATCAGATGATGATCGCTTCACGATCAAAACTGGTCATCCTAGTATTTATTAATCTCATGTTGTTGTTTTTTTCTTTTCAGGATTAGTGTATAACCTAACTCTTTTGGGTACATTCGTGTTGACCGACTGAAAAGCACCAAACTTTTGTTTACTAAGGTAACAATGAAAAATGGCTTCAAACCCCATAATACTCATACGTAATTCACAAACCTCTATAAAACAAACTAACCTTATAATGAGATTCAAACTGCGATCCTATTATAACCACTAACTTAACTCACTAGACTTTAGTATAGCATTAGTATAAATTTAAACCTCAACATCAAGATCTGAGATTGACCGCTTGAAGATCGAAACGCATAATGCAAAAATTGCCCCATTATAATAGTGATCATAACTTAATACATGCATTTTTCCCAGGAGTGTTTAGTTACTATACATATACAGGCTTATTCTAAATTAGTTACCTGATAATACAGTTTAATTTTACATACTTAACTTACGTATTGTACCCTTGCACAAATTCATACATGGTCATGCTTTGGATAGCTCAGCGGTTCTCGAGGGTGATGCGTCCAATCCCCCAGCATGATACATATATTCAGGATAGGAATCAACAGGTCTACATTTCAAACAAACTCAACATTTACTATTTGACACATATTTAATATTACTCAAATTTGAGTCTCGAAATAACAAGGAATCACTTAAATCATGTAACAAAATCAATAGATGAGGTTCCCATGAACCTTTCAAATAGGTTTCACTTCCATACAGTTCAATACAGTTCTTTCTTTCAGAGCTCCTTATGGCTCCAATAGTCCTTTATATTCAACATGATTATCTTCTTTTAAAATGGAATATTACACCATGGCCAATCGACACTTGTTCATAATAATAATCATTGTTAAATTTTCGTTGTGTCCGAATGAATAAAACTATTATCTCTCTCTAGTTTTACATTAGTACAGCTTTCTTATGGGGGACGTTCGTGCTACCCCCAAGTACATAAAAATACTGGAATTATTCAAATTAAACAGAAACTCCCTGCACTGTTTAAGATCCATGTTAACTCGGGTTTTCATTTTCTGAAATTCTGTCATACAACGGGATTTTCACCAATATTTAAACAATAATCTTTGTTTACCGTGATCTGAAAGATACATGCAAGGTTATAAGTATTTACTAATTAGGTCACGGAGTCAATCTCCATGCCCTTACTCAAATGTTTACTAGTCTATCTGCACTGCGTGCGTACAAAACGAGCATATGGTCTGGCTCGGCCTTCAGGCCGGCGACCCTCATTAAATGTGTCAGGCCATTGAAGTGGTTTATAGGTCGAGACGCACAGTCTCATCTTTAGCCAGACGGGAATTCCTGCGTAGGACTTGGCCCACTGAATGTTTACCATTTACTTCTCTTAGCCTCGAAAAGACTTTACGATATAACTTTTTACTTTAAATTAGCGCGGTTATTATACTCCGCCTATATTTGCTCAGGTGAGATAACTAGCTGCTGGGTATCCATGTTGCCGGGTGTAAGGGATAATAATTTATAAACAAAGGGGCTCTCATATGACATGATCCTTGCCTCATGCCTCATCCACTCCTAGGAACATTTCATTTTTGGAGGATTCAAAGACACACAATACGGAGCGGGAACTTTAACCTCAGTCCTCCTCATTTTTAGCGACATCAGGATGGTACGAAAGCAGACCCCTGCACGCAATCAATAAATAACAAATATTGCTCCCTTTCGAAGATGCCCTAGGCATACATTCGTTCCACTTCACCGCACCCAACTCTACTCGGAATTAGCTCTTCCTGGCATCATTAGTAGCAATTCCTAGCTTCTAACCTTGTATTCGCTTTAACAGCGTGTACTACATATTATTTTTGTGTAAAGTTTTCGAGAAGGCTTCTATTTTCTAGCCGTCCTGATAATTCTCCCGTTATTTAACATGCCCTTTTATTTTTATGAATCAATTCTTGGCACACTTTATTATTCACATGCATTCAACAATATTCATTTTTTCATTATTTCTTTAGCCAAAGGCTCCTACTCTATACTTCGTTTTGAGTATTACAATTCAACAATTTCTTCTAACTGAAGTTTCTAGTTATTATTCCTTGCTTAAACAGTGTATAAACACTCTGTTAATTCATATACTTCTGCTGGGAAGTGGAAGGTTAGAAAATTTAGAAAGGGAAATGGATAGGTTTAGTTTGGATTTGGTTGGGATTAGTGAAATGCGCTGGCAGGAAGAACAGGACTTTTGTTCAGGAGACTATACGGTCATTAGCACTAAATCAAACAATGGCCAAGCAGGGGTTGGTCTGGTATTGAGTAGGGAACTTGGACAGCGGGTGGAATATTATGAGCAATATAGTGAACGGATTATTGTAGCAAAAATCAATACAAGGCCTACGTGTACCACAGTGGTACAAATTTTATATGCCTACCAGTCAAGCTGATGATGAAGATGTAGAAAAGGTCTACGCAGAAATAAATGAAATTCTGAGGAATATCCTAGGTGATGAAAATGTTATAGTGATTAGAGATTGGAATGCTGTGGTAGGAAAAGGAACAGAAGGGAAGATGGTAGGAGATTTCGGATTAGGTGAAAGGAATGATCGAGGAAGCAGGCTGATGGAATTCTGCACTGAGCATGAGTTGGTCATATCCAAAACCTTATTCACTAACCACAATAGAAGAATATACACATGGATGAGACCAGGAGACACAGGGCGTTACCAAATCGACTTCATTATGGTCAAGCAGAGGTTTCGAAACCAGATTTTGGATTGTAAAACATATCTCGGTGCTGACATAAACTCTGACCACAATTTGGTTGTTATGAAATGCAGAGTAAAGTTGAAGAAACTGAAAAAAAAAGTCAAAAACCAAAAAGGTGGGCAATAGACAGACTGAAAGAGAAGGATGTAAACGAAAGATTCAAGAAGAGTATAAAGGAAGGACTAATGAAAAAACAAAACGAACTTCAATTGAAGACGATTGGGCACTTTTGAAGAATGAAATAACAAAATCCGCAGAAGAAAACATTGGTAGGAAAGAAAGAATATGTAGGAAACCGTGAATCACTCAGGATATACTAGAATTGATGGATGAAAGGCGGAAACACAAGAATGTAAGAGATGAAAAGGGGAAAGAAGAATACAGACGTCTGAGAAATGAGGTTAACAAGAAGTTCAAGGAAGTGAAAGAAGAATTCTTGAAAGAGAAATGTGCAGGTATAAAAATTGTCTGAAATTAGGAAAAGTAGACACAGCTTATCGAAGGATTAAGAATAATTTGGGGGGAAAGAAGTTTAAGTGCTGTAATATTAAGGACACAAGTGGAAAGCCTCTAACAGATAGGGAAGAAAAGGTTGAGAGATGGAAAGCTTATATAGAATGTTTGTATAAGGGAAAGGAGATTGAGAATCATGTAATGGAAAGGGAGGAGGAAATTGAAGAGGATGCAAAAGGAGATTTAATATTGAGATCAGAATTTGACAGAGCATTGGAAGACTTAAGCAGGAATAAAGCACCAGGTATAGATGATATACCGATTGAGTTGCTACGCTGCATAGGAGATGAAGGTCTGATCAGGTTATTTCACTTGGTGTGTAGGATTTATGAGACAGGTGAGGTACCCTCTGATTTCAAGAAGAATGTTATCATCCCTATGCCGAAAAAAGTGGAAGCTGACAGATGTGAAGATTACCGTACAATCAGCTTGATTAGTCATGCTTCAAAGATCATGTCTACAGTAATTTACAAGAGATTGGAAAGCCAGATAGAAACGGAGTTGGGGGAAGACCAGTTTGGTTTCAGGTGAAATGTGGGAACAATGGAAGCTGTACTAAGTTTTAGGCTGATTTTGGAAGGTAGAATAAGGAAATATAAGGGAACGTTCATGGCATTTGTAGACTTAGAAATGGCTTTAGATAACGTTGATTGGACTAAATTGTTTGACATTTTGGAAACGATTGGAATAAAGTACAGGGATGGGAGGGTGATCTACAATCTATACAGAAACCAGACATCAGTCATTCGAGCTGAAGGACATGAGGGAGAAGCTGGTATTCATAAAAGTGTAAGGCAAGGCTGCAACGTATCACCCATACTTTTCAATCTTTACTTTGAACAAGCAATGAAGGAAATTGGAGAAAAATTTTAAGTTGGAGCGAGGATTCAAGGAAAAATAATTTCAACTCTGAGATTTGCCGATGACATAGTCATCTTGGCCGACACGCCTAATGATTTGATTGAGTTTTTGAATGGTATGGACTCCGTCTTGAGGAAAGAATTCATGATGAAAATTAATAAATGTAAAACAAAAATATTGGAATGCAGCCGAAATAAATCAGAAATCTCTATGGACATCACATTGGCAGGTGAAAAAATAAAGGAAGTTAAAGACTTCTGTTACTTAGGAAGCAAAATCACCAGTGATGGACGAAGCAAAGAGGATATAAAACGTAGGTTAGCTCAGGCTAGGAAAGCATTTCTACAGAAAAGGAATCTGTTGACATCGAATATAGATTTAGGTATTAGGAAGTCATTTTTGAAGGCCTTTGTCTGGAGCGTGGCACTCTATGGAAGTGAAACTTGGACTATTGGTACAGCAGAAAAGAAGAGAATTGAAGCGTTTGAAATGAGGTGTTACAGAAGAATGATGAAGATCAGATGGGTAGAGAGGGTTACAAACGAAGAGGTATTAAGACTACTGGGAGAGGAGAGATGATTCTGGCGACTGCTAATGAAGAGAAGAGATAGGTTGGTAGGACACACACTAAGACACCCAGGAATAGCAAGCTTAGTTATGGAAGGAAGGGTTGAGGACAAGAACTGTGGGGGTAGACCTAGGTTGTTAAACAGATTGCCTCGGATGTAGGGTATGGTAGCTATGTAGAGATGAAACGATTAGCTCAGGCCAGGGAGGCATGGAAATCTGCATCAAACCAGTCAAGAGACTGAAGACTCAAACAACAACAACAACAACAACATAATACCAAAGCGTATAAATCTACTTAAGTTTTATTTCAACATTATTTGACATCATACTTTCACAATTTAAATATCTTTCAGATCCGTCAGTTTTCATTATACAGGTTTCACATAATAAATCCCAGCTTTAAATCTGTATGACATTTTTAATCATTTAGAGCTGCACGAACTCCCTCCAATATAATACATAATCATAAGCTGGTACTCACATTTTTCTTCCGGTGATTTCCGGGCAACCCAATGGCCGATGTCTTGTTCGCCCACATCATGGGTCCAGTCTTCCATTTTAACACTTTCCACACAGAACCTTTCTTCAATAATCTTATAATTACACATATTGATTACACTGATTTCCTGATTCTGAGGGTTCTTTGGCATGATTTTATACAGTTATAACACTAAATGACTCTCAAAGATAAAAATTTCTACACACAAAAATATTTTACACTCAAAATACTATTTTACATTCAAGCTTAATTATGCTTGCTTAATACTTGTGATTTCATTTATTCACACGATTCATTCTCCTAGACCTTCAACAAGAATGTAGATACTAGTGACTCCTGCTGTGATCCTAACATCTGTTGAAGTCGACTGAGGGTCTGGATACTGCTACCGTTTATCCAATGATCACCTTGGTGATATCAATGTTATAGGTTTGTTCCTTATCGGCCCTAATGTCCTAATAACTGGCACGATACTGTCTAAATACGGCTCTTCGTTTCGACTAATGCCGAATGTCTTCTGTAGACACTAGCTGCGTTCTACACGATCTGGTATCGAACTAGCGCTTATCTCGAAGAGTTCTCTGCTGTCTTTACCGTTCGCAAATATTATACTGGAATTACCGACTGATATTCCTCTGCTAAACGATTCTGAAGTCTTACACTTTGCTTCCACGAGACTTTTGCTTTTGACTCGAATTAACTTTCGAACACACGTCCCTCCGGTCTGACTCCCAAAGCATAGGCGAGTTCAGACGACTTCTAACACTCCTAGTGTTTTCGACTTCCTCCGATAGTGGTGAGATATACAACACGTTTTCTAGTATTCACTGAGTTTAAACTTTACCAAACTTTTCGCTGTCAAAGTATGGCACCCCACTTGGTTCCATAAACTGTTTAATATTGACGCGGTCTGTCCTCGACACGGGTCCTTTGTAGATTCAACGTTGGTTGACGCAGCCTAACACCCCTCACGGGCTGGCTAAAACTTAATATCTGTCGAAACAGTACAACACGCTTACAAGCTGTTGGTAGACTGAATAATTTCCACCTAGCGGCTTTGCTATTTATTCAAAACTAGCTACAAATAGTACATTGAGTTTCTTCTCGAAACTAACTTCTAAACCAAGCCTCGTATGCTTGTATAAAAATATCTCCCCATTCCTCATCATCTCAATGTCTCAAAACTACCTGAATTTTCGAAAATCTTACCTTATATTTTATGAAAATTAATAAGTGCTCTTGCTCTGCGTGGGTCGCAATTCTTTTTTCCATCTCCCCGCGAGACTCATTGGTTCCTCCCATAACGACGTCATGCTGAATCAGCGTTCCTTTTCTATTCACTTATTAAAGATGTTTATACTTCTTAAAATTCTAATTCCCAGAATTGTTAATATTATCGTTCTTTGATTCAAATAATTTTGCGTTTCTCTCACAAATTGGGGAATTTCACCATGATATCTGGCTCCGCCTACAGACACCGTTGCCAAAATGTTGTCTAGTAATCACTCTCGAGGGATTCCCCTGTCTGCCTACTCGCATGGAAATTTCCCTGACCTCTTACGTGATGTTGAATCACGAGGCTGATTATCGTTGCACAAGTATGCTCAGAGACACATACACAGCTGCCTCCTATAAATCAGATAACTAGACGGGTCTTAGTGAGTCACCTCCTAGCCTTTCTCAATTCTCAGACCAAGTTCTGTATTAAGATTCTATGAATTTCTTACATGACCTGACTATAAGATCACGGGTTCGATCCCTTGTACTCCCCCATAAGGGTACAAATTTGAATCACCCAAGAAATGTATTTATCTCCTTTCTTTTGAACAACTTCTCTTTGTTCCAGTATCGAATCCGTCTTCCTTTCACTCTCCTTTAATTTGTTTATCTAAGCTTCACCATCTTGTTCAGATTCTTTGCTTGAATCAGGACTTCCATTAGGTTCCTAGTTCTTTTTGGTCACATCCGGTATTTATCTTAAACGGGGACGTTCTGTCCCTATCCGTTTCTCATCCTCATTTTTCTTGGTTCATCTCTCCCCTTGAATCATCTACTCCTTACGGGTACGCTCTGTTCCTACCCGTTTCCGTAGTTCGTCATTTTCTCCTCAGGTTGCAATTTTCTCCTTCAATCTGCCCAATTAATTCTTTAATACATAATAGGTTTCTTTTAGCTCACATTCAAATTCGAGCTGTTGCCATTTTTCCTCACGATCTTCGTCGTGTGTCCATTCTATTTTGGTGGTCAAAGTCTGTTAGTTTTCTTCATTACTCTCTTCTACTTCCATAATCAGGGCTTGTTCATTAACTTCATCGAAGTCTTCTGGAGGGTAATTCATTTTTAAATTTGCCGAATTCATCGTGAGTTCGTGGTTAGTCTCACAATGTTGTATCCTGTATGCATTGTTTCGTAGATCCCTAACAATTCTATATGAGCCGTAGTACATTTTCTTAAATTCCTTGTAAACTCGGTTCCCTGGATCTGAAATGGTTGGTCGTTTCACTTATACCATTTCTCCTACAAGTAAAGGTCGATGATATATATTGTGCCTATTTCGTCTTTGTCTCATATCCGCTTGCGCCTGCAGATATTCGAAGTTTCTTCTCATCCGGACTTCTCTTCCAGGTTGGGCATCTACTGGTGACGGTATTATTTGACTCCGTGGTCTTTCAGGTTGTTTGTTACGATGTGAACTTATGGGTACCTCTCCAGTAGCTTCATGTACCGTAATATTTATACAAAATTCAATAATTTCGAGGGTATCTATCCATTTCCAATTTTCTTCGGCACAGTATATTCTACAATATTTTGCCGTTTACCTCATAACTCTTTCCACGGGATTTGCCTCAGTATGACGAATACTTGATAGTATTTGACGTATCCCTAATTTATCTAATTCCTGTCTGAATTCCACACTTGATAAGCAACTTCCGTGATCCGATAACAGATTCTCTGGTTTCCCCAGAATAGGTATCACTCTTTCTTTAAGTCGCTTTAATACTTGTTTCATACTAGTCTTCTGTATGGGAGAGAGAACAACCATTTTTGTGAAGACATCCATAGCCACCATTATATGTCTATTTCCTATTCTGGCCTTTGGCAACGGTCCAGAATTGTCAATCGTTACAATTTGACATGGCCTCTCTGGTAAAAGTGGTATCGGCTTTTGTCTCATCAAAACGCATTTGGTTTGATCCTCTGACATGTATCACATGTCTTCAACGTATCCCTTACAGTTTCTCTTAGTTTAGGCCACACAAAAACTATTTTTAACATCGAGACTGTTTTGTCGACTCCCATGTGTCCAAATGATCTATGATCTAACCATACAGTTTTTCTCTGCAAAATTGTAGGTTCAACGATTCTCAATCGAGTATGGTCAGAGTCCACATACTTATGCAATAAACCATTATAAAATTATATTCTTGAGCTATCTTCTCAGCTTCAATATAATCCGGTGTTCCCCTTGCTAATTTTCTTTCAAAATATGAGATGAGCATATTCATCCATGGGTCTTCGCGCTGTCGTTGTCCTATATTTTTTAGTTCCTCCAAAGTATGCTGATCCCTATTCTCTAATTCATTAGCCATTACTTCCTCTTCTATGGACTCTTGCTGTGTACTTAAGTAGTCTGGAACTATATTTTCTTTTCCTGGACAATATTCAATGTTTACATCAAATTGTTGAATGTATTAGGCCCATCGCATTAACCTTTGATTCGATAGATCGGTCTTCATTAAAAAGGTTAAGGCTTTAAGGTCCGTCCTTAATGTCACGGGAAATCCATACACAATTTTCCGCCAAAACTACAGGGCATGCAGTATCGCTAATAGCTCTATTTCGCTGATTGTGTATTTTTTCTCATGGGGCTTGAGTCCTCTACTAGAAAAAGCTAGGTAGTTCTTTTTCTCATGTTCTTTTGGGTCCTCCTGATATAGCATTGCTCCAATTCCATTTGGCATGCATCTGTTTGTATTACAAACCTCTGATTAAAATCAGGATATCCTAACTTTACGTAGTTTAAGAGCATTTCCTAGGCCTCTATAAATGCCTTTTCAGCTTCCTTCGTCCATTTCCATTTGCCACCCTTCTTCAGAAGATCTTGCAATGGTGAAACTATGCTAGTATACGATGGGCAATGTCCAGAGAAAAATCCTATCAATTCAAAAAATTGACGGACATTTTTCACCATCAATGGTCTCGGAAAATTTCTTATTGTCTCTAGTTTACACGGATTTGGTTTCACACCATGTTGATCAATCACGTGACCCAAAACCGTGACTTGCCTTCGACAGAAATCCGATTTCTTTAAATTAATCTTGAAGTTAACCCTTCTTAAATCTTCAAGTAATTTCTGTAAATTCTCCAGATGTTCCTCCACATTCTCTGAGGTAAGCAAATTATCATCTACATAAAGGATAGTACAATCCTTTACTTCCTCCGACAGGTTGCGATCTAATGCCCTTATTATTGCTGATCCTGCTGTCTTTAATCCAAACGGACATCTTTTGAAACAGTACGTTTGTTGGTCGAACTGTAATCCAGTTAAAAGACTGGTCTTCTCTTCTAGTTCGAGGTGATGATATGACGAGGTCATATCTATGTTTGTAAAAATGGTCTTTCCCTTAAATGTTCTTAATAATTCTTTGATGGGTGGTGCTGAATCATTTTCAGGGATGATCTTAGCATTTAAATTTCGTGCATCTAAGCACACCCTTACTGACCCATCTGGTTTTCTCACAATTACTAATGGACTTACATAAGGTGCAGCCATTTTTTCTATTACCCCTGCATTCATCATTTCCTGCAGTGTCTTCTTTGTCTGAGCATAATATTTTTCGGCAACCGGGTACGTTTTTTGTCGAAATGGAGCCCAATCATTAACTTGAAATGCGTAATTGAAGTTTTGTATTTTTCCAGGCTTGGAATCAAATACATCTTTCAATTCTTTCAATAACCCTTTATCTTCCTGCGCAATCTTGGCTTCTTCAATCTTTTTTAACAGGTTGGCATCGAACTCAGGTTCCAGGCTTTCCTCGATTTCTTTATTCCAAATTTCAAATGCCTCTTCTGTGGCCTTATAACCTTCCTCGGTTACTTCTCCTACATGCCACACCTGTTCATCTGTTCTTGTTTCTTGCTCATGTTGTAATATTATGTTTTGCCCATCCACATCATCTTTCTGAACTTTAATGCAATTTTGCGCAAGGTCTATTATTACCTTGTTCTTACGGATGAAGTCAATACCCAATATGATATTGTATGGTAATTGACTCATCAACAAAAAGCATTGTGAAATCTCAGTGTTGCCGATTAACTTATCGATAAACACCTGAAATTTGCATGTGAGTGTCTTTCCTGGAATAATTCCCTTAATGTTCACACTTGATGTGGGAATTTTCAACACTCGCCCTCTAGTCTCTAATTCATTTATTAAACTCTGTGTGATCAATCTCACAGTCGATCCCATATCTATAAAAGCTCTAACCAACAACCCTTCTATTCTGATAATAATGATAGGCAATTGGTTAAATTCCTTCGGCTTCTTCCGTTATTAGGTCATCTGGTCTCGCTATTCAGTTCACTATTTCAACATCCACCAAGCACCTGTTATGTCTTCGCTCTGAGCATTCTAAATTTGAAGTTTTTTTTTGTCCTGAGGGTCCCTTTTTCCCTCATCCCTTAATTGAGCTTGCAACTCTAAGCTTTATGCTCCTTCATGTCGTTCGGGTGCTTTTCGGTTTTTTATTACCTCACCCCAACGGACCTTTCGATCTTCAGGTTCGTCAGTTCGTTCATTCATGTAACGTTGACTCTCCTGATAGCATTCTTCGATTTCGTCTCGATATTCCTGGCTCCTATCTTCGGGCCTAATGTTCCTCCTTGGGCTGTTTCCCCAATTTATCCTGGTATCTTGCCTTTGGTTACTATACGGTCTATTTTCCGATCTCTTATATCCTGTATTTCTAGAATATTTTCCTCGGTATCCTCCTCTATTGTAGGGTTGTATTCCCCTTGGCTCATTGTGTCCATATTCGCGTCCAAGTCCACACGTGTCTGTGCTAGTAGATTTATTCATTGTAGGGGGTTTGTCCCTATCGTCCTGTCTACTGGCCATGTGTACTTGTCCGGTATTTCCTTGCTGCCTTGGCGTTACATGTGCTGTGGTCATGTCAAGTTGACGCAACACACCCTCCACTTCCACTACGTTCTTCGCTTTGGATGAGATTAACAGCCTCTGTATCTCATACGGAAGTTGTCCAGAAATAGCGGCACACAAATCGTTTTCTGCTGGAGCAATGTCCAGTTCTCTAAATTTACACAGCTGCGCAGTGAAAAATTCAGAGTACTTAGTGGGAGCGTTTGTACTATACTTCCTTGAGTACAAATCCAGCGTAAATTTTCCTATACGTCTGCTGCCCAATAACGCTTCAAAAATGCTTCCCTAAAGCCCTCGACTGTGTCGAATGTATATCGGAAACTCCGATACCATGTCAAACAATCTCCAGCTAATAGTTTTTCGATTGCTCTCAGTCTCCTAACCTGTGGTATTTTCATCTCATTCAAATATTCGGCTACCTCCTTTAACCAATATTTGGGAGTTATGGACATATTATTCCCCGTGAACTTCACTGGGCGATCCTCATTAGACTTAATGATGTTTATTATTTGTCCAGTAGTTTGGTTTGCATATGGGGTTGACATTGCCATAGGAAATCCTGGGATTTTATAAGGGCTCTCCCCTCCTAATTCCCTATCTTTATCTGTGCCTTGGGTCTCTGAATTTACCCACACTGTTTTCTTGAGGTCATCTTGACTCTCAAAATTAATTTTTCTGTCCCTTATTGCACTTTCTTCCTGTGACATTATCCGGATTTCCATCTGACTGTTTTTCTGTTCAGTCCATTCTAGACGTGAGCAGAATTCATTTTCAAATCTCTCTTGTCACATTCTACTGGCTTCCACTTCCTGTTTCATTTGGAATTTCTCTTCCTTAAAGCTATCTTGTATCTGAGCGAAGTTTTCATCCACCTCTTTCTTGATGACCAGGACCTGTTTTTCTATTATCTCTTTCTTGATCTCATTTCTAACGTCCATTTCTTCCCGAATCTTATTTACCTTTATATTCATCTCTTCCTGATCCTCAAATATATCCTTCCTAATTATTTTGAACTCTCCCTGCGCATCCATCTGAGTTACCGCTACGATGATGAAGCTGACGGAAAGTTGTTGGAATTGGGGGGATATACACGGTATCTTACAGTAATCCCACAGAGAAAAATCCAGTGGCGTTAAATCAGGAGATCGAGATGGCCAAGCTATCTTAACACCACGTCCCATCCAATCGGGAGTGGAGTGGGATAGGAACATGTGACCTCGTGTTGGTAATGAGGAGGTGCTCCATCTTGTTGGAAAATAAAAATAGACTTCACTCCATGCGCGGGGACCACGAGTTTGTTTGCGCTGGGTCACTTTTCGCGTTTTTCCTCCAGACGAGCAAGGAGGGTGTACGGAGCGAACCCTACCGACTAGGCTTAAAACTAGATGTTATGACATGATGTTTGACAAACATCTGAATGACCTGCGAGAATAGTTTATTCATTAATACTTTCAGGTAACTAATTTAGAATAACCCTGTACATTTATTTATTTATTTATTTATTTATTTATCGTATGGCTTTTAGTGCCGGGAGTGTCCTAGGACATGTTCGGCTCGTCTGGGTCTATAGCTGCTTCCAGGGGACACTTAGGGTGAGCTACAAATTCCGTTCAATTTCAAGTAGTTCCAACTTTCACTACCAGATATCAATGATACCTAGTGGTGAACGTTGGAACTTTGATAGAGTGTTCCGACGAAATCTAACCTAACAATTTAGCTTCACACAAGTTTAGTCTGTGGAAGGATCTTTGACATGCCATACATCTATGACAAGGGACCGCCGGCTTTACTTCCCCTCCGTAGGTAGGCGTACTGAAGGATTTTTAACGCTGTACATTGTACCCTGCCTAGTCATTGGGCTAATTCGTTTTGAGCGATTCAAGAGTTATAAATGACACATTCTTTGAACTCCTTGCCCAGTGTAATTCATCTTCAACCACTTTATCTCTTGGTGCCATGAAAAGCTTCCGGCCTTTAAATAGAAGCGTAGCCAATATTGACCGATATTGGGGGAGGGGGGTTAGTAACTTAGGGATAACCGTGAATCGGGGAACTACTGGTCATATAATTATGTAATATGAATCACCTCGACTTTCTCACATTCAAAATGATAGCAACGATCTCCAAATTAGTAGGGGGCAGATAACCTCGCTGTTCCCCCCTTAAAAAACATCAACAATCAGCCAGGGGCGGATCCAGGGGGGGGGCGATGGGGGGCGATCGCCCCCCCCCCCCTAAGAGAAAAGAAAAGAGGGAAAAAGAGAAAGGAAAAAGGGGAAAGCGAAGATGAGGAGAGAAGAGGGAGGAGAGAAGCGAAGGAGGAGACGCACAAAACGAACTATAAACAACGATTTTAACCTAACTAGTATTCAGTTAATAATCGTGCAATATACAGTATATTAAATTACCTAGCCACGATGCTCTCTTCTCGCTACCCCGCTCGCTTATTTTCCAGCACCGTTGCTATCGTTGTGACGAGCCGAGCTGACTGAGCACAGCGCAGCCGACGCGCCGCCTGTCCAAACGGAGCCAAGTACAAACGAATAATCCCCTTCGGCCCGCTCCACCCACGCCTGAGATATGTCTATCGAGGTAAATTGTATGAAGACTTCACAAGCTTTATAAATCTCCGAGAAACAGTGCACAACCGTTTAAAGGGAAAAGACGTAATTAAAGGGAAAGTAAAAGGAAGAACAAAAAGACGAAATCCCAGTATCCGAACAGGAAAATATCGCCCGAAACGAAGGGAATGTCTATAGAGAAATAAAATTAATACTGACGGGCCTGCGCAAGAATCGCCAAATCCGAAAACTGGAGAAGAGATGCTAAATGATGACAATATTGAAAACACAAACAGCGTGACGGAAACAGAAACCGAGCGAGAGCTACAGGAAGGAAAAGAACCAAAGAAAGCAGAAACCGAAGAAGAAATCCACAAGCGAGAGATAAAGATGGAGAAGAAACTAAGGAGGATTCGAAGAGAAAATTTAAAGCCAAAAATAAAGCCAAGAAACAAGTTGCAGAGCCTACTATCAAGAAAAAGAAGAAAAATGTAGCAGAACCAGAGGATGAAGATGAATACGACCAACAATCAAGGGATGAAGATGCAGGTGCAAGAACTATAGAGGAGAAAAAGAAAAGGCAAACCAAAGAGAGAACCAGCAAGAAACAAGAAACCAAAGGAGTCCCAGAGCCTACCGTAACTGGCAGAGACGTGGGTAAAACTGTGTTGAGTATTCTCAATCATCACAGTCTTGTCCAATGTCGGTGTGTTGGCGTTGGTACTGACGGGTGCGCTATCATGGCGTCAGTAGCTTGTGGTGCTGTCGCCGAGGTGCAAACCGAAGCAGAGCATGCCGTTATGTGCCCTTGTTATATTCACGCTCTGAATTTGTCTATTTCGAAGTCCTCGAAAGTTGTCGCCGTGTGAAATGCAATAGGAGTTATGAAGGCCACTATTACGTCCATTGATTTGTCCTCAAAACGCTCCTATGTATTTAAAGCAACTCTAGGTGAACTTTTATGTGGACTTTGTGAGACGCGGTGGATCGAACGGCACGACGGTTTTGTACAATTTGGCTCTTTACTCCCGAACATAGTCGAGAGTTTAGACTCGATTACTTTATGGGAAGCCTCAGAAAGTGCTTCTAAGGCCAAAAAACGCTCATAGCTGCTCTTTGTGAGAGTGATTTTATAGTTATCGTCATTTGCTTGTCAGAAATCCTTGGAGACACTAAAACACGCAGCATTTTGTTTCAAAAAAGGGCAAATAGACTTGAAGGAAGCCCAGGATGCGATAGACGAACCTACTACTGTGTTGAGCAAGAGGCGCGAAGAGTGCGAAACACAATTTGCTGAGCTCTTCCAAGAATCAGAAGCTCTGGCAAAACAACTTGGAACCGAACGTCTGCTCCCACGCATCGCACAACGGCAAAAGCACCGCGAAAATCATCCAGCGTCAACCGTAGAAGACTACTATCGCCGCGCCACTTTCATACCCATTTTAGACTACGTCCTATAAGACCTATACACTCGCTTCCCTAAAGCAACGCAAGAGTTACACAGCCTATCATCAATTATGCCAATATCATCATGGACGTCAGCGGATGTGGACACAATCGCTGCAAATTACTTCAAACTTGTCAATCAACATTCTGCCGCGTCGGCGGCAAGGCTTCTACAGGCTGACCTTCGTATGTGGAAGGTAAAGTGGTCCCGGGAGCTTGAATCGGGATCAACCATCCCAAAGAAAGCTATGGAAGCTTTAATTGCCTGCGATAAAGAGTTGTACTCCAGTATTCATCGATGTCTCAAGATTTATGCTACTTTACCCGTCAGCGCCGCTTCATCGGAAAGGTCATATTCTTCTTTGAGAAGAATACGTGGTTGCGGTCAACTATGTCCGATGAACGATTAAACGGACTTGCTTTGTTGCACATCCACTACGATGTTTATGTTGACCCATCTCGCGTGATTGATCGGTACGCGTAAAAAACCAAACCGGCGACTAGAGTTTGTTGTTTAGCTTAAAATTGTTTTTATGAACAAAATTGCTGTATTTGTAATATTTACGTACAATTAGCAATACACATGTACCTGTCATAATTTCGGGTAGCCTTGTTCTTATTTCGCTCAACCTATACCCCTAAAATAAAGGTTAAATATAGTTTTAAACTCCCGTAAATCTGATTAAATCGTGTCTTTAACGATCTTTTTCTCGTCGATTGATTAAAATTCCTCGGGCCTCGAGCCGGTTTTTTATTTAATCTTGAAGCTATTGTCTAAGCTAGTATATATATATATTTTGTTTTACGGTTGTCAGTCATCAAACTATATAACTCTGATTTTACTCTCCTACCCTTTAATTACATTAATACAGTAACTATAAACTATAAACCCGGTATGATAGCGTTTTGAATAAAATTAAAAGTCTATCTTCACTAAAGCGCTCCAGCGATATTATTGGCATGGCAAATGATAATATAGAGAGAGCAGAGAGAGCAGGCCCTTGCGCAAATAGGCCTGTGACCCCAGTTATTAGCTAGCTAAGATATTCTGCGTCTTTGTTTACAACTTAAGAGAGGGAGGGCTACTCGCAAAGGGGACAAAGTCAATCATTACCTATCAGGAGGTCCGGGGAACTTTTGATCCCCCTCGGACCATTCAAGGCATCTGAGGCATCAAGGGGCCTCGGGGTCTTAAAATTAATGACCTCGGCCCTTCTGCGAGTAGGCCTCTAACATCAGCTTATTATATTGTATCTAAAAATGGGGAAAAGGGGGGGGGGTTAAGTTCCGAAGGGGGCTCATTACGATCACAGTATTTCAATGCGTGCGATCCCCGTGTCAGTAAACTCCGCATAAAAAAATTGTTTAGCGTAGAAATTGGAGCATGTCACTGGGGAGAGGGTGGGAGAGGGGGGGGGGGATGGTAAGGCCCCTACGCTCTCGCTCCCGTCGAGGGCTCTTAGTTAGGGCCAGTCCGATACTGATAGAGTGTACGTAAGTATAGGTAAGTATGAGCAAACAAAATATTGTTTAGTGACCACACAGAAAGTAGGAAAGTAACGAAAAAAATCTCATTTCGAAAAAAATGACATTTTGGTAAAAGTATGCGCAAATAATTCGTTGTTTATTGTTAACTTTTAAATTTGCATTATGGTATATTACCCCCCCCCCCACTCCATTTTGAGGACAGATATCATGACCGCCCCCTCCAAGATCAGTGTCTGGATCCGCCCCTGCAATCAGACAAATTAGTGTTAATGGACCTATAGAATTTTCTAGATATTTATTAAAACATTTTATTTTTAAATAAAACTAGATTAATTTTATTAATTTCTCTCCCGCTAAGAAAGTTAGCTATTGTTGTTTTAAGAGGCAGAACGGCGAGGCGGTCTCACCCTTTCCGCTAAGAAAAATAAAATAAGTAAAATTGTCCCGTCAGGTGGGATTTAAAGTTATTTGATGCTAAACTCAGTTTGAAATAAGCTATAGCAGGGAGAAAGCTATAAGGTGCGTTCAAAAAGTAACGAGCCGGAGGCTGTAATGCGCAAACCCACGTGACGTACACGCGTGCCCTCTAGCGAAGGGCTGTGACCTTCCACGCTCTAGTCGGAACCACACCTCGTTACACACGCCACAATTAGCCGATGTCGTCACCGGTTTGCGCATTACAGCCCCCGGCTCGTTACTTTTTGAACGCACCTTATAGATTGGCGACCCTGGGAGGACTAAGTCATACGTTGTCATGAAAACGTGCATACCCTCAAATGGAGAGGTTGGTTGGTTCCTCAGTTTAGGGTCATGTAGTCCCGTGTACTTTGGGTGTGTATAGAATCTGTCTGATAACCGGTGTTAATTGTGAAGGCTGTATTAGTGTGTGTTATCTGTTTTTAATTCAAGTAAGGACTGCAGACATTGAATTTTCAAGTAGTTCCTACTTTTGTCGCCAAATGCCACCGTCAACGACTACTAGTTCAGAACTTGGTTACCAGACGCCATCACAGTCGGCTCCTGGCGATGAACGTTGGAACCTATGAGCGTTGTTCAAATTTAAACTATATTTAGCTTCACACAGGTGTAATTAGTGGAAGGTTCTTTAACATGCCATAAATCTATGACATGGGCCCGCCGGCTTTACTTCCCATCCGAAGGAAGGCATACTGAGGGATTTCATCGCTCTTAAAAAATCCGACGACTTCGGTCGGGTTTGAACCCGCGATCTTGGACATAGAAGCTTAGCATGCTACCAACTACTCCACCGAAGCCGTCCTCAAATGGAGAGCCGGGCCGAAAGGCGACAACAGTTTATTAGTATCATAGTAACTCCTAACAACTTATTCCTTGTCCAAACATTACCTTTCAAATACGGCTTTTTTTCTGAATTATATTTCTTCACAGCAACATCATCATTGAGATATTTACTCTCACATGAACAGACGATCATATCAATCCCAAGCTCAAAATTTCTATAGACTTAATATCCACACTTTCAACTTCAAGCCGATTTTTTCAAGAGCTTTGTTTTTCACCTTTAATATATACAGTACTTGTAACAGATCTGATTATTTTAGAAATTTAATGCATTTTTAGATTTTAGACAACTAGCATTTTTTGATATATGAAAACAACCTTAGTTTAGAAAAAAAAAACAAGTAGTTCCGTGAAGAACTATACAGCCTATTTTCATATATCCTGCTCATGTTAATTGCCTCTATCAACATACAAAATTTCAGTTTAATTGCTGGAAGAGATTCGTAGATAGAGAACCGTCTAAATATTTCAGATGGTCGCCAGGTTGGATTTTTATTTTTGTACTATTACATTAAGATTATTGTGTGCGTGTGGTATTTTAAAATTACGCACAGCAGCCATCTTGTGATTATGCAAACAATTGAAATAAATTAGATGTCAGTGGATCAATATTTGTATAAGCATTTAAAATGCAACGTTTCACGGCACTCGGATAGTTAATTCGCGAGAAACGTCCATTTAAATATTTATAGTTCGCGTCGCCGCCATGTTGGATTTGTGCTCACCAGGTTACTGAAGTCCTATAGGTGAACATATGTTCATAGTCTCTATGAACATAAAAAAAAATCAGTTTGGTTGCTGTAAAAGATTCATAGATATTGAGAACCGTCTAAATATTTCGGAAGCTCGCCATTTAGGATTGTTATATGTATAGGCCATAGAGTTATGTACCATTCAAGGACAATTATTGCCTAGGTTCATTATTCAAACTTTCACTTCGATCGCATGATTACGACACAAGAAATAAAAACTTAATTTTAAAATTTCGCACAGCCGCCATCTTGAGGTTATGTAAACAATTGAATTAAATTAGATGGCAGTGCATTACAATCTGCAAAATCATTTACTGTACCACATTTCACTGCGCTCAGAGAGTTAAATCACGAGAAAAGTCTATTAAAATATTTCAAATTCGCTTGGTCGCCATGGTTCGTTTTGTACTTTACAGGTTTATGAAATATACATAGGTAAACTTGTATCAGTACCCCTTATCTCCGTACAAAATTGCAGGGTGATATCTGTAATAGTTTCGGAGATATAGAATGTCAGTGAAATATTTCGCACAGCCGCCATTTTGAGGTTATGTAAACAATTGAACTAAATTAGACTCCAGTGCTTTACAATGTGTATAAACAATTGCTGAACTAAGTTTCATTACGTTTGGATAGTTAAATCGCGAGAAAAGTCTATTTAAAAGTCTCAACTTCGCTTGGCCGCCATGTTGGTTTTGTAGTCACCAGGTTTTTGAAAGTCTCATAAGTGAACTTCTAGTAGAGCCCTTAATCACCGTACACAATTTAAGGGCGATATCGGTAATAGTTTCGGAGATATTGAATGCTAGTGAAATATTTCGCACAGCCGCCATGTTGGATTGGTGAGACGTAACAAAATTTGAAGGGCACGGTCGAGGTCGCCGGGAATAGCGCTATGAGCTTACCGAGTTTCATTGAAATCGCTCCAGCCGTTTAGATTTTATTAGGGACACACACACACACACGGACAAAAGGTGATCTCATAAGCCTATTTTTTCAAAATTGAAAATAGGCTAATAAGTGTAGACTTGCACCTGAACTTGGTCTATCTGGAATCTGATTTGCTGAGCAAGGTCACGATGCGGCGGAAACCGGTACTATTCCATTTAAAGTACATTTTATTGACTTAAGATTTTAATTCTCATAATATATTAAGTTGTTTGTTTAGCTTATTGTTTGTTATCATATTTTTTTAAATCGAATAGCACTATTACAATACTTCAAATCTTGCCACACGACTTTTTTTCTCAGCCCACATTCGGTTCATCCACTCTGATCTCTGCTTTCGGAGCTGTTAAATGTTCCGTGGCTGCTTTCGATGTCTTTCTTGTTCCTCCCTGACGATCACTTTTTGAATTTTGTCCCGAAATAAATTCCTATTATATGTACCGCATGATAGTACTGTACCCGATACCTATTTTAGGCTATCGGCTACGCCAGCTGACATTAAGCTATAGTTGAGGTTTTGGAAGGCAAGCTGATAAGATAGCGCATCGATCGCGTCAAGAAGAAAGCCAAGATGACGTAGGAGGTCAAGAATCAAGGAGGCATTGAAATCTGTGAGAAGATAGAATTATGAATAAAGATGTGAAGCTTTATTGAAACATATATGACATGCATTATATGTGGAAATAATTTTATGGAAATAAGTTGTTGTATAACAGAACAGCCGAGAGGATTCGGGTTCGAGACTATCTTCGTGACGTGGAAGCACCGTGGTGGGGAGAATTAGCCACGTGCCGCACGGAGCTCATAAGCTGAAACACAGCGCTAAGCAGTTCAGTTGAGCTCAATGAGGCGAGCAGTACAGAGCAGCCCTATAGCACAGCGAGACGGGCATTGAAGGTCACGCAACACACGTAAACCGTCACGGCAGGAGTAGGCGACATTTCTCGTATCACCGAGCAACAGAGGCCGAGCGGGTCGTTGATACAGGCGACCTAGCCGAGAAGACAATTGTAGATAGCCGGGGTATTTCAAAACCACACTGATCGCATATGAAGACTTTATTTCAAGCTTCATTTCGACGCTGTTCGAACACAGGCTTTCACAAATAACCTTATAACCATGCTGTTATATAATACATTCAAAGCGACTTTTTACTGTTTCAAGTAAACTGAATGTTTGGCATAGGCTCTGATGAACATTACAGCGTGCATTTATAAGAATTTTATCTTATACAATTTTCATGGATTACATATTACAGACAGATACAGGGTGTATCGTAATCTTGAACACTATCTAGTAAAAATTTTATTTTACTCAAGTCGAACTTTGCAGTAAGTTGAGAGTGGACTTACAATTCTCAAACTGAACATTTATCGGAACAGTGGCGCATATTAGAAGAAGAGTAGGGGGTCCGCTGTTTCCATGAACTTTTCGAGAAGGAGTTGGACGATATCCGCTATGGGTAATCCGAGGTTCAACATGATCGAGTAAACGTGAATAGAGACAAGATGGCACCACAGAGCGATGGATTCGGTTCCTGACGAGAGGAGTCCAACAGCTGATTCGCTTGGGATTTCGAAGGAAATCGTCATTTCATGGATGAAATGATATTCACGCCGATCTTACGAGAAATCTTTAGGTAGGGAAAAACGACGATCTTGGAAATTATATTACAACTGATAATGAAAGGTATTGTAAGAGTTCTATCTACCTGATACGATTATTTTCATGAATACTGGGCACACATGTATATTTTTCTAATAGGAGTGATTTGATTATTAAGACATGGTTTGAATTTATATACTTCGAATTTGCTAGAATATGGAGTGACCATATGATATGGCAGGCATCATTAATCGAAATTCTCACCGTTGTTTGGCTTTATTAAGAAGATGTTTGGTCTTATAGACATTTTTCCAGCTAGGATATTTCTCATGAATAGTTTTTTTTGTGTAACGAGTATTTCTAACTCGTGATCTGCAATTGATTATCAGAAACTACTTCGTCAGTTCATTGCATACTAGCGAGTGTGTATTATTCATCAGTAGGGATTTTTTCCATTGGATTGTTTGGAGATATTAAGAAGTTATTCACTTTAGTGAATGAACGTCGCTTTTATATGACAACTAGAAACTTGTTGATTCCTTTCTAGTACATTCACTCATATAGCCTACGAGGTGGGGTCCTTCGTATTTATACGATTGTATGGTGGCTACTCACCTTACCCACCGTTCAGGGAACTATCATCCAAGTCGACGGGGCGAGGTCCTTCGTATTTATACGATTGTACGGTGGTTACACATCTTACTCGCCATTGAGGAACTCATTTTATCATCCGAATGTACACGAGATGTAAGTGAATTAAACAAGGAACTACTAGTCACATATCAGTCGAAATTTTGTTAAATAAAGTAACGATAAATGTCAACAGGATTGCATTTAGTAATTCTTGTTTGCCAATCCAATATTTTGTTGCTATACTCTTTTGAGAGTAATTTCAAGTTTAACAGCTATTACAGCTGATGCTTTGATGATTTTTATAATTGTGTTTGATACCTTTGAGAAGGATTTAAAGTAATTTAATCTTGTAAGATTAATCATTAATGGTCATAATTATTTTAAGGCAGATCAGTATTGCAGATTTTGATGTGAGAGATTATAGCACATTGGTGTTTTTCTACGATGTGAATTATGAAACTTGTGAAAGAGAATTTATGCTATTTGAAAGCAAATATTAAATTACTGAAGTAATATTTTTCCAATTGTTTAAGAAGTTGTCTAGAAGTGATCAGAGTAATTACAGTCATTGGAGATTATGTGCGTTAATAATTTGAAGCCATTTATATATTTTTGTAGATCATGCAACGTGGTTAAATGAAGTTTGTGATAGGCATTTTGTGGAATTTGCCATTTGATAGTTGCAACGTTGATAATGTATTTTGAAGCGGACATGAGGTCGTCATACCCAGTCTAGCGTATTTGTTGAGATTCATGCTGTATGTGCTGAATATTTATGGAGTTTTGTAGCAATTCTTATAATCAAATGTGATATTTGGAATATTGAAGAAATATAATGTCGTTGTGGATAGTTAGATCCAACGTGATGTCGTGGAGACAATAATATTTTTGGCATGATAATTAAATACGAGATATAACTTGGAAGTAATAAAACTGTAAGACAACGTTCTATAAACCTTATTAAACAATTTGTTAGGAAATTAAACAAATAAATGAAGTTAATAATACAAGATTTTCTGAAAATAATAATTAATGAAATAATAATCTGAGATTTAAGCATATTAACGATCTGACCTAATGAAATAAAAATCAGAATGACTAGATGAAATAATAATTAAATAACCAGATGATTGAAATTTAAATAAGTTGATAAATTAAATTTTGAAATAAATTGATGAATTAAATAAGTGGATGAACTAAAGATTGAATTGATTAAACTGATTGAAATAAATTATTAGACGATTGTAATGATGATGAATAACTGAATTAGAAGGTGATGATTAATTAAAGAAGCTGATGATTAATGAATTTTTTATGTGGAATTAAATAAATTTAATTGGGAGATAATTCGAAGGAATTGCAACTTGAAATGTGAATTTAAATGATGTAATGGTGATGAATTAACGATTCTGACAGGAATATTTGTAATTTTGAAGTGAGAATTAATGTGAGAAATATTTAATTTGATAATAATGATGAGGATGACCAATGAGAATTTGAATTTTCTGTAATTCACAGATAAGAGATTAATGACGATGTAAATAATGTAAATTAATTAGTAAATGTTTAGGAACATTTGTTTAACATGTTCTACGTTCAAATTATACCATGCAAACCATAATTTATATGATATTTAACATGAGTGATTATTATATGTGTATGTTTAGGCAGATTAGTAACTTAATTAAATCCACATTGATGTTAAATTAAAGAGAATTAGGTCTCAGGTTTCACAAATGTCAGTGACGAAAGACATAGTGATACAGTGATCCTGAGAACCCAAGAGAACTTTATACATTTTCTTGTTATGTGGATTGAAATAATTTTGCATTAGAAAGGAGATGGTTCGATTTTTGGACAATGACAATTTAACTTTGCATTCGACCATACTCTTAGGTAGGATTTATATTTAAAATGTATGTCTGACTATCAAAGTAAAATAAATTTGTTTTTATCTTAGTTGTGATCTGATGATGGTGTGATGTTCCTTTTTCTTTCCTTGTCTTGAGTAAGGCTTATCCGGAAAGGAAGTGGTTTTGCTAGGAATTCAGTTGATGGCGCCCATTTATATTTGAATTATTTTTATTAACTTAAGCCCGTAACGACCCTAGAGATACTTTGTCTCGTGAAACCCACTGCTTTTTCAAGAACTCAGCTGAATTTCCGACACATTCCTTATTTGACTAGAGGTTCATTTAACTCCGCTCTGTCCTGGAACTCCAGGGATGTGATGTTATAGCAGATGGGTCATCGCATCCCCAGGACGAACGGGCACAGAGAGAGAGGGAGAATTGGCTTTATCCAACTAGTGGGGCTTTTCGATTTTGTTAATTCTATGGAATCACATCAGATTTAGATTACTGAGAGATTGATCTCAAGTTCATTTAAGTATGTTACAAAATTTATTATACTTAGTCAGACAATGTACTTGTGTGCCCAATCCAGTGTTCATGTTAATTGTATTAGTAATATCATGTTAGTTATAAGATATTTTTCCCTATACCCAAGTGAATGCAGGAATTGAGACATTGTGATGTGTTGTTGTCTAACGTCTCTATATAATTCTATATTGAAATATAATTATGTTGCCAGAGGATTTAACGAAGGTGTTAGGAGAGTTGCAGACGGGTATGTCTGGAATTGCAGAAACTATTTCTAAGATGGAAACTGAAGTTAAAGAACAAATTAATAATTCAGAAGCTAGATTAGAAGCTAAATGTAAAGAGAATGTACAAGCATTGCAAACTAGTACTGAAGAGAATTTAAAATCATTACAGATTAGTAACGAAACTAATTTAAAACTATTACAGTCAAATAGCAAAGATGAGTTGATGTTATTAGAGACTAGGCTACAGTCAAATAGTGAAGACAATTTCAAATCATTGGAAGAGAAATTACAGTCTCGTAGTGAAGAAACTAATGCTGAATTAGAAAATAAGTTAACCAGATTAGAGAATAGTTTAACTTTGAAGAACAATGAGATGTTGAAAACTTTACAATTAGACATAATTGCAGTAAACATGAAAGGAGAGGAAAATGTTCAGATATTAAGGAAAAATATTATCGAGTTGGAAAGTAGAGGAGAAGAAAATATTTTTATTTTAAGAACAGACGTTATGACCATACAGAAAGACATTAAGTCAGATGTATCGAAGTTGAGATTCGACATCGATGGTTTAGTGGCAGATGTAGGAAAAATTCAAGATTGGTCTACCGAAGTATCTTTCGAGACTAAGATTAAGGGTCTAGAAACAAATCTAGGTAACGAAATAAAAGATTTGAAGACAGTAATTGGGACCATTAAAGATGAAGTCTTGGGAGAGGTCAATTCTAATATAAAGTCGTTAGAAAATCAATTGCAGAAGGATATTAGGAAGATAGACGACGATATAGAGCAAAAGGTTAACGAAAACTTAACTTTATTTAAAAATAGAGTCGGAGCAATCGTGGAAGAACGATATAATGAGGTCGATGCCGAAGCAAAAGAGAAACGTGACGGGTTAGATGAAAAATTAATCGCAGGTATGGCAAACTTAGAAGCTAGGTTTACGGAAAGCAAGGAAGCGATGAAAATAGATTCAACACTATTTAGAACAGATGTTTATCTGTTGAAAGAACAAGTCGCGTTAGTGAAGAACACGTGCGAAGGAAAAATCGACAAGTTGAAGAACGATCTAGACGAAAGTAACAAGACGCAGGACGTTACATCGTTAGATGAGTTGAAGACTCAGGTCAAGAGATTAGCAGAAGACAGGATGACTAAACTAGAATCCATAGTTAACAGTTTTACCAGTCATAATGTAACATCAGGGGAAACATTGATGAATCAAACAGCGATAGACCGCAGTATGACGAATCAAGACACGAGCATGGTAGAAGACCGTCAAATGCAACCGAATGTGACATTCGAAAGGGTCAGTTCAACCCCTCAGGAGAATCCAAGTTCGAGTATGAGTACATCGGGTCCAAGCGAACGATACTCAGGTCCAGTCACAATTATAAGGAACCTAGATGACAAACCGAGAAAGTTTTCGGGAAATACGGGTGTTACACCAGTAGAATTTCTGCGAGATATTCGAGACTACATGGCGGAACACAGGGTAGCCAAAGAAAGAGAGCTAAGGATAGTAGAACGCGCCTTAGATGGATCTGCACTTACGTGGTTTAGAGCGTTCAGAAGCAACTTTGCGAACATGGAGCAATTTGCCATGGCTTTCTTGAGGAGATTCTGGAGTGCCGAGGATCAAGTCAACGTAAGAGCGGAGATGTACTCTAAACGCTATTCTACGTCACATCCGACGCATTACGCCAACTACTTCACGTCACAGCTGGCTAAATTACAGTTCCTTATTCCTCCATTGCCAGAAGAAGAGCTTTTGCAAGCTATAGCGCGACAGTTACCGATAGAGGTACAGCGATCTCTGATAGCATCAGGAGCCAATACGCTGGAACATTATGATGACATATTGCGGCGGTTGGATTATACGAGCGCACAGGTTACACCGAGAAGTAATAGGAACGACAACAGAAACACGCAAGAAGTAAATGCGGTAGTCGTGGACAATGCAGCTCAAACGGACAGAAGGGATTCCTGGGAAAACCGACGGAACGATGGGAATCGAGGAAACATCCGTAATGCAAGAGGAAATGATCGATATAGAGGACCATATGAAAGGCCATACGATCAAGAAGCGAGAGATAGCCGGTATAGGAATTATAACCAAAATTCCAGGTATCAGGACAGGAATCGGTATAATAACAGATATCGGGGAAGGAATAACTGGAACCAAGGTCAACAGTTTAATGGAAACGACCGACAGGAAGGCCGAAGAAACGATCCTAACGACAGACGGGACAATCGTGGACATGAAAGGTCAAGACAAGAGGATAGACAGCCTAGTGCACCACTCGAAGAGACAGTGAGAGATGTCAATCGAGCCAGCACGAGTGAAGACAGAAGGAATAAACGTCAGAATAACACAGAATCAAGGTGTTAATCATTGGAAGTCATCATTATAGAAAGTCAGAAAATACCATCATGCTGAGTAAAGGAAATTGTAGAGCTATCGTGTACATGTATAATATATTGAATGCCTGAGAGTGTATTTTTTTTTCAATCCTGATTTAAAAAAAAGGAGATGTACGGGAGAGATGTACCCGATACCTATTTTAGGCTATCGGCTACGCCAGCTGACATTAAGCTATAGTTGAGGTTTTGGAAGGCAAGCTGATAAGATAGCGCATCGATCGCGTCAAGAAGAAAGCCAAGATGACGTAGGAGGTCAAGAATCAAGGAGGCATTGAAATCTGTGAGAAGATAGAATTATGAATAAAGATGTGAAGCTTTATTGAAACATATATGACATGCATTATATGTGGAAATAATTTTATGGAAATAAGTTATTGTATAACAGAACAGCCGAGAGGATTCGGGTTCGAGACTATCTTCGTGACGTGGAAGCACCGTGGTGGGGAGAATTAGCCACGTGCCGCACGGAGCTCATAAGCTGAAACACAGCGCTAAGCAGTTCAGTTGAGCTCAATGAGGCGAGCAGTACAGAGCAGCCCTATAGCACAGCGAGACGGGCATTGAAGGTCACGCAACACACGTAAACCGTCACGGCAGGAGTAGGCGACATTTCTCGTATCACCGAGCAACAGAGGCCGAGCGGGTCGTTGATACAGGCGACCTAGCCGAGAAGACAATTGTAGATAGCCGGGGTATTTCAAAACCACACTGATCGCATATGAAGACTTTATTTCAAGCTTCATTTCGACGCTGTTCGAACACAGGCTTTCACAAATAACCTTATAACCATGCTGTTATATAATACATTCAAAGCGACTTTTTACTGTTTCAAGTAAACTGAATGTTTGGCATAGGCTCTGATGAACATTACAGCGTGCATTTATAAGAATTTTATCTTATACAATTTTCATGGATTACATATTACAGACAGATACAGGGTGTATCGTAATCTTGAACACTATCTAGTAAAATTTTTATTTTACTCAAGTCGAACTTTGTAGTAAGTTGAGAGTGGACTTACAATTCTCAAACTGAACATTTATCGGAACAGTGGCGCATATTAGAAGAAGAGTAGGGGGTCCGCTGTTTCCATGAACTTTTCGAGAAGGAGTTGGACGATATCCGCTATGGGTAATCCGAGGTTCAACATGATCGAGTAAACGTGAATAGAGACAAGATGGCACCACAGAGCGATGGATTCGGTTCCTGACGAGAGGAGTCCAACAGCTGATTCGCTTGGGATTTCGAAGGAAATCGTCATTTCATGGATGAAATGATATTCACGCCGATCTTACGAGAAATCTTTAGGTAGGGAAAAACGACGATCTTGGAAATTATATTACAACTGATAATGAAAGGTATTGTAAGAGTTCTATCTACCTGATACGATTATTTTCATGAATACTGGGCACACATGTATATTTTTCTAATAGGAGTGATTTGATTATTAAGACATGGTTTGAATTTATATACTTCGAATTTGCTAGAATATGGAGTGACCATATGATATGGCAGGCATCATTAATCGAAATTCTCACCGTTGTTTGGCTTTATTAAGAAGATGTTTGGTCTTATAGACATTTTTCCAGCTAGGATATTTCTCATGAATAGTTTTTTTTTGTGTAACGAGTATTTCTAACTCGTGATCTGCAATTGATTATCAGAAACTACTTCGTCAGTTCATTGCATACTAGCGAGTGTGTATTATTCATCAGTAGGGATTTTTTCCATTGGATTGTTTGGAGATATTAAGAAGTTATTCACTTTAGTGAATGAACGTCGCTTTTATATGACAACTAGAAACTTGTTGATTCCTTTCTAGTACATTCACTCATATAGCCTACGAGGTGGGGTCCTTCGTATTTATACGATTGTATGGTGGCTACTCACCTTACCCACCGTTCAGGGAACTATCATCCAAGTCGACGGGGCGAGGTCCTTCGTATTTATACGATTGTACGGTGGTTACACATCTTACTCGCCATTGAGGAACTCATTTTATCATCCGAATGTACACGAGATGTAAGTGAATTAAACAAGGAACTACTAGTCACATATCAGTCGAAATTTTGTTAAATAAAGTAACGATAAATGTCAACAGGATTGCATTTAGTAATTCTTGTTTGCCAATCCAATATTTTGTTGCTATACTCTTTTGAGAGTAATTTCAAGTTTAACAGCTATTACAGCTGATGCTTTGATGATTTTTATAATTGTGTTTGATACCTTTGAGAAGGATTTAAAGTAATTTAATCTTGTAAGATTAATCATTAATGGTCATAATTATTTTAAGGCAGATCAGTATTGCAGATTTTGATGTGAGAGATTATAGCACATTGGTGTTTTTCTACGATGTGAATTATGAAACTTGTGAAAGAGAATTTATGCTATTTGAAAGCAAATATTAAATTACTGAAGTAATATTTTTCCAATTGTTTAAGAAGTTGTCTAGAAGTGATCAGAGTAATTACAGTCATTGGAGATTATGTGCGTTAATAATTTGAAGCCATTTATATATTTTTGTAGATCATGCAACGTGGTTAAATGAAGTTTGTGATAGGCATTTTGTGGAATTTGCCATTTGATAGTTGCAACGTTGATAATGTATTTTGAAGCGGACATGAGGTCGTCATACCCAGTCTAGCGTATTTGTTGAGATTCATGCTGTATGTGCTGAATATTTATGGAGTTTTGTAGCAATTCTTATATTCAAATGTGATATTTGGAATATTGAAGAAATATAATGTCGTTGTGGATAGTTAGATCCAACGTGATGTCGTGGAGACAATAATATTTTTGGCATGATAATTAAATACGAGATATAACTTGGAAGTAATAAAACTGTAAGACAACGTTCTATAAACCTTATTAAACAATTTGTTAGGAAATTAAACAAATAAATGAAGTTAATAATACAAGATTTTCTGAAAATAATAATTAATGAAATAATAATCTGAGATTTAAGCATATTAACGATCTGACCTAATGAAATAAAAATCAGAATGACTAGATGAAATAATAATTAAATAACCAGATGATTGAAATTTAAATAAGTTGATAAATTAAATTTTGAAATAAATTGATGAATTAAATAAGTGGATGAACTAAAGATTGAATTGATTAAACTGATTGAAATAAATTATTAGACGATTGTAATGATGATGAATAACTGAATTAGAAGGTGATGATTAATTAAAGAAGCTGATGATTAATGAATTTTTTATGTGGAATTAAATAAATTTAATTGGGAGATAATTCGAAGGAATTGCAACTTGAAATGTGAATTTAAATGATGTAATGGTGATGAATTAACGATTCTGACAGGAATATTTGTAATTTTGAAGTGAGAATTAATGTGAGAAATATTTAATTTGATAATAATGATGAGGATGACCAATGAGAATTTGAATTTTCTGTAATTCACAGATAAGAGATTAATGACGATGTAAATAATGTAAATTAATTAGTAAATGTTTAGGAACATTTGTTTAACATGTTCTACGTTCAAATTATACCATGCAAACCATAATTTATATGATATTTAACATGAGTGATTATTATATGTGTATGTTTAGGCAGATTAGTAACTTAATTAAATCCACATTGATGTTAAATTAAAGAGAATTAGGTCTCAGGTTTCACAAATGTCAGTGACGAAAGACATAGTGATACAGTGATCCTGAGAACCCAAGAGAACTTTATACATTTTCTTGTTATGTGGATTGAAATAATTTTGCATTAGAAAGGAGATGGTTCGATTTTTGGACAATGACAATTTAACTTTGCATTCGACCATACTCTTAGGTAGGATTTATATTTAAAATGTCTGTCTGACTATCAAAGTAAAATAAATTTGTTTTTATCTTAGTTGTGATCTGATGATGGTGTGATGTTCCTTTTTCTTTCCTTGTCTTGAGTAAGGCTTATCCGGAAAGGAAGTGGTTTTGCTAGGAATTCAGTTGATGGCGCCCATTTATATTTGAATTATTTTTATTAACTTAAGCCCGTAACGACCCTAGAGATACTTTGTCTCGTGAAACCCACTGCTTTTTCAAGAACTCAGCTGAATTTCCGACACATTCCTTATTTGACTAGAGGTTCATTTAACTCCGCTCTGTCCTGGAACTCCAGGGATGTGATGTTATAGCAGATGGGTCATCGCATCCCCAGGACGAACGGGCACAGTACGTCCTGTTGCTTTGTACAGTGCTGAATGTCGACCAGCTGACAAAGCTACGGAGCGCCAATTACATAGCATGGAAATGCGTATGCTCCGTTGGTCGATGGGCATCACACTCCTAGATCATATAAAGAATGACTCTGTTCGCCAGCAAATAGGAGTTGCACCCATCACTGAGAAGGCACGGGAAAAACGGCTTCGATGGTATGGCCACGTCTTGCGTGCTGCACCTGGAACTGTTGCCAATTCCGCTCTCTCCTTTGAAGTTAATGGGCACCGTCCACGTGGGCGCCCAAAACAGCGCTGGCATGATACAGCAAATGCGGATATGAAGGCTCTCAATCTAAGACCTCATGATGCCCAAGATCGTGCAAAATGGCGAGCCAAGACCAAAACAGCGGACCCTGCAGCAGCGGGAAAACGCTAGGAAGAAGAAGAAGAAGATATGTATCTGTAAAGTCAATGTCGGATTCCTTAAGATCCTTTAATGTCTGTGTAAACCACGCAGGTTGAACTTTAAGTTTTAACATTTTATCATTTTATGTTTTACTTTTATTTATTTATTTGTAAAAAATCCAAAAGGGTGAAGGGTTCTAACCCCCAGTAACACCCCCCTGACTACGCCACTGGCCGTATTTATACACTCACGTCACCCTTGGGCCTGTAGTGATGTGTATAATAAGGGGTAGACCTAATCCAATTTTGAAATGGCATTTGTTTTACCACCTCTCTGCCTATTCATTATGTTGTATAAGTTGTCTCACTACTTTATGTCCGCCTCGTGGCGCAGTGGCCAACAATCTTGACTGTCATACCTGAGATCTGGGTTTCATTCCCAGCTCTGCAAAGAAATGCAATTGTTGTCTGAAGGCTGGAGCGGGGCACACACAGCCTCGTGAGGCAAGACTGAGAAGAGGCGAGCTCAATTCCCACCTCAGCCATCCTGGAAGTGATTTTTCGTAGTTTCCCTCTGAATGTTGGCTGAATCTTATGAAAAAGAGATAAAATATAGGAATAAGGAACATCATTCTGACTTTTCCCTCCGTATGATGGCCGTGTGTCCAAAGCCTTTCTAGCACACTGCGCTGACACAAGGATAAAAGTTTTTAAGATCTAGGCAGCACTGGATCTCTTTAGATCAGGGCCATGCAGACAGCGCTCCCCGAGCGCTAGCGCTCCGGCCGCGCTCTAAGCCAGTGCTCCGAGCGCTTTGTTGGAAGGTAGTTTCAGAAGTTGTGGGTGGAGCTTGGCTGGCTGAGCGCGCTGAAGTGTGCAGCCGATCCATCAGTCGCTAGTCTAGTCCAATGCGCTTTGTTGACAGCGTATAAGTAAATCAGTTTCGCAGTAGTCATAACTGAGCAGCATACACAGAAAAAAGGAGTGGTGAAGCAGTAGTATTTAAAGGACAATGGGAAATTTCATTTTTCTGTACAGCTTAGAAAGGGCATGCCAAATGTTTAGCGTGCAACAGAGATGTAGACCCCTAATGTGTTAAAAAGAACACAATTTGTTGTTGAATTTTCCTCTCTATGTTCAAATTTCAGTTTGGAATAAATCAAAATATTCTTTACTTAACACTTGGGTTCGTTTCCTGCACATTCCATACATCGGAGTACAATTCGATTTGTATATGCGGTATATTTGTTATGGCAAAACAGCTCTATTAATATGTTAACAATCCCACAAGAACCGTCGGCCGCACGACTGTACGTACGTATGTATATAGTCAGCATGGTCCGAACATCGTCCGCCTCCTCGCTGCCTCAGTGTAGTGGTGGTAGGGTAAGGAGCGCTAGTCTGACTGCCCAGTGCTCCCCGAGCGCGGCGGCGCTCCCGGACCGCAATGACTGGATGGCCCTGCTTTAAATGATTTGAGGTTAAGTCATTGTGGAAAAGTATTAGGCCTATTGTGATAATGGGTCGCAAAAGTGCATCAGACGAGGTGATTCGATAATGGTATGAGGTTGCATCACTTCTGAAAGAACAGGAGAATGCAGGATTTTTGTTGGGTCAATGAACAGTACCGTATCCAATATTGTGAGACAATGGAAGAAATGATACTGCCTTTAGCAACACGCCTGCTGGTTTTCAGCAGGACAATGCCCCTACTATTGAATGGTTTCGTGGAGAGGATGTCGATGTTTTAAGGCTGGTTCACAATTGGTCCGGGAACGAGAACCAGAACGAGAACGTAAACGAGAACGCGAAGTTTCCCTGGGCCCCGGTCGTGACCACCGAGAGGAAGGCCAACTCACTCACTGTCGAAATTCCAGTGACGTCACGCTGCGTGGTTACAGCTTCAGATCGCCAGCCTTTAGAGTCGAGTGGATTCTTCTTGGAGTCTTACTTGTTCAACATTTCTCGTGTGTGATTTTTGGTTTAATTGTCATATTTGTGTTATCACAGTACCGTACCATTATAGTGGAGCATTCGGTGAAGTAGTTGTGAGATAATGCCGCAAAGTTGTTGTGTTTGGAGCTACAAGAAAGCATTAGTGTTTTCCTTCCCAAACGAATGTGAATATGCTTTTCAGTGGTAGGTTTACAATTCAGTGCTTTGTGATAAATAAATTTGTGTTTTCACTTAACAAGAAACTGTCCACAATTATGGAACATGAAAGACTAGTGGAGATATACGGCTTTTTATTTCTTTATGTTTGTCTGCCAAATTATGGATTAGTAAAGCTGAACATAACCTTAAAGGCCTATGACTTGTTGGTGAGTACGGACCAATTTTTTAGATATTAAATAAAGCTCCTCACAGGAATTTGCTCCTTTATTTATTTTTATTATGTTTCCCTAGACTGTCCTTTCTAATCCAAGAATAATTCTGATATTTTGAGCCTAATGAGGCATTATGTCATTAAATGCAACATAGCCTACTATCAACTGATATCACAGGGAGAACAATACCACCTATTATTATTATTATATTGGAAGAGAATAATGACAAATGTGCTCATTAACATTCCCTTCCTGTAAGCTGTAATTTATTGGAGTAGGCCTAGCCTAATATATGTCTTTATCCAGCTGTAATTTTGTCTTACAATTCATTTTTAATATTAATGTTAATGATTCCTTATCCCATTCATATGCTACATGCCATTGTTATACAACATAACAGTTGAGTATTTCCAGCTTGCCACGCCCTTAGATTCATGTTTTAAGAGAATCATTAATACAACATCCTACATTGAGTTGATATTTTCTTCCCTCTCGATTATATACTGGTCCATGGGTGTTTTCAGTTCTAGATGATGAATGCTTGCCTCGGTAACCGCGGCTTCGGTGGCGTAGTCGGTAGCATGCTGAGCTTCTATGCCTAAGATAGCGGGTTCAAACCCGGCCAAAACCGTCGGATTTTTAAGAGCGTTAAAAATCCCTCAGTATGCCTTCCTTCGGAGGGGAAGTAAAGCCGGCGGTCCCATGTCATAGATTTATGGCATGTTAAAGAACCTTCCACTAATTGCACCTGTGTGAAGCTAAATTGGATAGGTTAAGAATGTAAACAACGCTCTTAGGTTTCTACGTTCGTTGCCAAGAGCCGACTGCAGTGGCGTCTAGTAGTTAAGTCCTGAACTTGGCCTAGTAGTCGTTGACGGTGGCGCTTGGCGGCAAAAGTAGGAACTATTTGAAAAATTCTAAGTTGCAGTACTTAAATTTAAAAAAAAGATAACACACACTAATACAGTCATCACAATCAACACCGGTTATCAGACAGATTCTACACACACCCAAAGTACACGGGGCTACATGACCGCGTTGTCGCAGCCCCTAAACTTAAGAACGAACCAACCAACCAACCAACCAGGCTCATGTAACCTTTATACTTCATTTTGATTAATATTTGTTGCCTCGGTAACCATTTGGGAGGCTCATTTGGCCTTTATACTTCAGTTTGATTAATATTTATTGCCTCGGTAACCATATGGGAGTCTCATGTTACCTTTTTACTTAAGTTTGATTAATATTTATTGCCTCGGTAACCATATGGGAGTCTCATGTTACCTTTTTACTTAAGTTTGATTAATATTTATTGCCTCGGTAATCATATGGGAGGCTATTTTACCTTTTCACTTCAGTTCGATTAATATTTGTTGCCTCGGTAACCATCTGGGAGGCTCGTGTGACCTTTATACTACAGTTTGATTAACATTTGTTGCCTCGGTAACCATATGGGAGGCTCATGTAACCTTTATACTTCAGTTTGATTAAGGGGAGATGATGGCAGAAAATTTTCAAAACATGACTTTTTTAAAAATCAACTTATATGAAAGCTTCATGCTTTGAGAACATATTCCCAAAATTTCGAACCTAAAATAAAATTATAAGTGAGTTAAATAACGGAAGAATTGATGTCGTGGAGAGGCCACGCCCCCTGCATATTGTAAGTTTATTTCCTACATTCCGTGTTCTGGATGATAGTGACAGGCGATGAACTATGTAATAGCATATTCTAGATGACATTTATGATTACTGTAGTTATTGGACAGGCCTGTTTCCATCCATGTGATAGAAGGCAGTGGCTATTGTTAGCAAAGCTCTCAGTTTGTTTTCATAAAAATGTTATAAATTTCTATTAGATCTACTGATCCATTCTTTTATAGAGAATGAACTATACATTCAGTCGTTTAATGATGGCTAGACATGGTTAAGTGTTCAAGGAAGTGTAGAAGATGCATGTAAACAGCATTTGGAAAAGTAAAATGAATATTGAGGTTAGGAATGTAACCATACAAACTCCTGTCAGTGCTTCACGAAAAAAAAAATGGCCATTATCTAGTGAACAGTTCAGATTTTTGGTGTTAATACACGCAAGTAAGTGTAACTGGTGAACATTTTACTCATAAGAACAGCCTTCCTGAAGCTGTTCTTTTAGCCATTAAGCCAGTGTACCGAGCCCACGCTTCACCTGAGCTCCTCAAGAAATGTACACTTGGAAAAACTCAAAACCTGTGGGGGTCCGGGCGGGGACACCAAGAGCCCGCCGATGAGCCTAGCTTGGTGTCCTAGGCGAAACCCCACACAAGACACGGCACAAACCTAGAAGAATTGCTGAGTTTCAAAACCCTAATGAGAGTTTAAATTTTCTTAATTGCAAAAGATGTCCAAAGACAACATTTGTTCCCAGCCATTTGGTGAAAATGGCTGATTTTGAGGCTGCTTCAGTCTACAATAATGGAAACAAAGGGATTAATGTCCTAAAGCAGCTAGGATTTGAACCAGGCATGTTTGCACAGAAAATGCTAGGACAAATCGACAGCCTTCGTGTCATGAAAGCAGATCATAAATAAGTTGAAATTGACAAGACAAAAAAAAAGAGGGGCAACAAAACAGGTGTAGAGGATCAGGAAGGAGAGGAAGAGTACAGTAATGGAGGCTTTTAGATCGTGGAACACTGAAAAAACTAACATGCATTTATATTTTCTTGTTTTTCTAAGTTTTGTCATTTTCAGGGTGTAGGTACATTTTTCTCCAGTACTACTCGTAGAATTAAAGAGAAAATTGAAACTCACATAGAAAATTACATGGTATACAATTGACTGGAAGCATTTTTTGATACCGTATGCTAATTATTTTGGAAACTAGGGTCTTACCAATTAACATTCTGTACATAAACAAGATGTTCAGTAAAGAACATATAGCCTACTTTCTCCTAAATGTATGGGTATAGTTATAACTCTCTGTCCTTATCATCTCCTAATTTCTTCCTATTTGAAGTGCAAATTGGCACACAGGATTTGAACAGTGGCGTTCAAACCATAGTTTATAATTTACCCCAGCATTTTGCAATTTCATCAGCAAACAGTCCAAACACCGACTACTTACAATAATTGAAACTTCGTTGCTCTAATAAGGCCCATCTACAATGCGCAGTCGGCAGTCCGTAGTTGGTAGTCCTCGGTCGGCAGTCGCGATCGACTCCGTGTATACTATAGGCACCATACACAACATGAAGTTGCAGTTGGTAGCTGGCAGTTGGCAGTCGCGAATTTTATCCTTGACTGCCAACTACCCGACTGCAGCAATGTAATAGCCAATCAGAGCAGATCAGAAACTGACGTCACGTTGTTGTTCTGTGTCGTATACGAATGATATAGGACTAAGTGAAGTAACTTCGCAACCCGTTAATTTATAGGCTAATCTTAAATACACGGTATAACAAAATAATCCATCTCCAAATCATCCATATTGCAAGTTTTGAGGTTATCTACAACACCTCTGTGCACAAGGAATAAACGAATGTTACTGTATTATTACTCCTAGCAGTCGTTAAGACTGGGTTCACTAACTGGCCGGTATAGAGCTCTGCTCGAATCTATAGTTTCTGCATAGTACAACTGAAGGCTGGTAGATGTCACTCCGGTGGAGAATGTCGTTTTTTAAATATATAATTTCCATTGCAAAAAGCACCATATAACGCTTTATTTTATAACGTCTCAGTACTCAAGAAACAATGAATATAAAAAAAATCAAGCAAAAAAGTTCTACTCTGATAGGATTTGAACCCCGGCCAGCCACATGAGAGACGGGAGCTCTAACCACACAGCCAATCGTACACTCATAACTCACGCGTTATCGATCAAATACATATAACGTACTGTATTAGCAAATAATCACTTGGACTGAAGATTTCTTCACTGGTGTGTATTTCAAACCGAGTTCATTTCATATTAAGTTCATATAATTTTTATCAGTAGGTTATATTGCATGCCGAGACGATTCAGATTTTTAAAGTCACTTCTAGATTATAATATTACAATATAAACTTTTAATTTCGAACGAACCACGTCGCTTAGAACAGATTAAACGATTCTTGGTTCGATGTGCACAAGGAATAAACGAATGTTACTGTATTATTACTCCTAGCAGTCGTTAAGACTGGGTTCACTAACTGGCCGGTATAGAGCGCTGCTCGAATCTATAGTTTCTGCATAGTACAACTGAAGGCTGGTAGATGTCACTCCGGTGGAGAATGTCGTTTTTTTATATATATAATTTCCATTGCAAAACGCACCATATAACGCTTTATTTTATAACGTCTCAGTACTCAAGAAACAATAAATATAAAAAAAAAATCAAGCAAAAAAGTTCTACTCTGATAGGATTTGAACCCCGGCCAGCCACATGAGAGACGTGAGCTCTAACCACACAGCCAATCGTACACTCATAACTCACGCGTTATCGATTAAATACATATAACGTACTGTATAAGCAAATAATCACTTGGACTGAAGATTTCTTCACTGGAGTATATTTCAAACCGAGTTCATTTCATATTAAGTTCATATAATTTTATCAGTAGGTTATATTGCATGCAACATACTGAAATTAGTAAAATATAGGTCAGAACGAGAGATCAGCTGCCATCTTGTCAAATAGCCGAGACGATTCAGATTTTTAAAGTCACTTCTAGATTATAATATTACAATATAAACTTTTAATTTCGAACGAACCACGTCGCTTAGAACAGATTAAACGATTCTTGATTCGATAATCGGAACTGGTTGGTCCCATGTTATGGATTATAAATTTTGCATAATTCACACGGCCGCCATCCTGAAATGGTACGTTTGATGACCTTGTAGTTTGGGCACAAGACGCGTCCCATATGAAGGTAGGTTGTTACCAAATTTGGTAAAGATCCGATGATTAGTTTGGTCGTAATGCATTATTAAGTTTTGACCATTCGATTGGCCGTCATTACCTTTTGGTAAAGATGGCGGCAATATAAAACATGACACTGAGGTGCCCTTTGCCAGTGCTACCTCTGTACCAAATTTCGTGCAATTCGGTTTAACCGTGTTCGAATTGATAGGGGGGGGGGACAGACATTCAGAGTACACACACTCACAGACACACACACATATACACACACAGGCAGACACACTTTTTTTCGCCCTGTAGTGATCTCATAAGTCTACTTTCATTTTTTGCAAAAAACGAAAGTAGGCTAAAAATGAATCCAAATTTTATAATCCTTTCAAAATTCAACTAATGAAAAATCTAAGAAACTGTTCCAGCAAACAAAGTTCCTTGTGCTCTCAAATATGTGTGGAAAATTGCAAAGTGATATCAGCATGGGTTTTTGGAAAAAATGTACCCGACTGATGCGTTAAAAATTATAAGGAATTTTTTTGAGCAAGTTCAAATATTAACCAAAAACTCTATAAATCATTACACAATAGGCTTTACTCATTATAAATGTTTGTGCAAATTTTCATTGATCTGTGTTTAATATTACAAAAGTTATGCCAATTTTAAAACTTCTCTGTTATTCAGCCATCGTCTCCCCTTAATATGTATTGCCCCGGTAACCATATGGGAGACTCATGTGAACTTTATACTTCAGTTTTATATGATTAACTTTTAGGTTATGTTCTGGACGATTTAACTTGCTCCATTTTCCATGTTGTTCATCTTATATACGGTACATTATGTAGGTATTTACCCTATTTATTTCATTTTTCATTTCTATGGGGTCTTGATTATGGACAATTAGAAAGCTTCTAAAGAACCCCTCATGACATTTGATTTAAAATAATTTATAAATATTAATTATGACTACCGTAGTTAATTGTACAACCATCACCCCTTAAAATTTCTTGATGACGGGGACTTACCTGGGATGTAAGCGATCACATTACTCCACTGAGTACTCATGTGAATTAGAATGCCATTAAAACATTAACGAATGCAGAAGTGGAGTTATGAACAGGCTATAATAATTAATATAGTGGGGTAAAAATATTGTGCTATTTACATTCTAATAGCTATCACACAGCTTCCTTTAGTGAGTTTTGTGTGATATGGCCTTCAAATAATATTTAAGTGATCTATAATAATAATAATGAATCTGAAAATGTGCTCATTAACATTCCCTTTCTGTAGCCTAATAAATGTTTTTCTCCAGCTGTAATTTTGTCTTACAATTCATTTTTAATATTGTAGTAGGCCTATAGTAGCATACTCTTTCTATATGTACTGAAATTTTCTCAGGATATGTAGCCTATAGCCTACTGCTGAAGTTAATTGATATTTATAATTAACACCACAATATTCAATGAAAATTCCAAATTGGAAGTTAAGGCAAGGTGAATGGGGATTTTAAAAGAAGGAATAATTCCATTCATGGAAGATTTATTTAGTTTCTAATTAGAATAGAAAGTATGGGCCACATCCTTCTAGCTGATATTATTAATCAAATGGAGTTGTACAAAAAGACGTACGGTAAGTATAAGTTTTGATTTTTCTCCAGGCACCTCCTCAGTTTCCAAATTTTTAACATATTTCAGAATTTTTTAAATATTACATTTTGTCCCCGCCCTGTTCAAACCTGTGTTTACCGACTGAAGAGTTACTACATGTTGTATAGGTAACATTGAAAAATGTCTTCAAAACTTTACATTTCCTTAGGTATTGCATTCCTGCTCTCAAGGCATAATATAGGCTAGTAGGCCTTAGCACTAATAACACCAATAGCACAAGGAACGCACTGATTTAAATATAGCCTACAGTATGTCACGAGCCATTTAAAAATATATACAAAAACGAAACAACATAAGAACCTTTTTGTTTTTAAGTTTACCTCCGACTGCCGAACGGCCGATATATCAAGCCGTGAAGAATAATTCTAATTCCTCTTTTAATAAAATAAATAAATGGCTGTATTCCAAGAGACCTGTTCTAGTTAGACTTATTCTCTTCGTAAGTTAATACTAGAGATATCGGTACTATAATATGTTACAAGTATGTCTCTACAGTGAGACTGAGCGAATGATCTCTATGAACGTTAAGGTTTCAAACACTTGTAAATGCTGTACAGTTTACTCGTTCAATTAATAGTTCGAGATTTTACAGAATAGTAGCCTACGGTAGTACGTTTGTGTAATGAGATGAGACGGTCTTGTGAGTTCGGGTGACGGTGAAGAGTGGATCGACGGGCCGTGACGTCATAGCGGAGCGCTATGGCCTTCCTCTCGGTGGTCACGCCCCGGTTCACAACTAGCCCGGGAACGTGAACTTGTACATGCGCGCGCAATCAGCTATAGCGTAATAATAATATTAAAACAATCACCAATCACACAACTGAAATTATTCGGAGGCTTATAATAAGGATATAATAACTTTATTAAACACAAATTGTGCGCTTGAGAGAAGCAATGTTAGAGAACGCATTCACAGGTTATGTTTACATCGCTGGCAACTCCTTCCGTACTGCGTATGTGCAGGTACAACGTTTCTGATTGGCTCCGGGAAGCTCCGAGAACGTCCAAACATGAAACTTATTAACCATGTTTCCCGTTGGCCTTCCCGGGCTACTTTTAGCTTCTCGTTCCCGGAGATTGATAGTGAACAGACCCATAAGGTAGCGTGCATTTCAACTTCCTTCTCGTTCTCGTTCCCGTTCTCGTTCTGGTTCTCGTTCCCGGGCTATTGTGAACCGGGCTTTAACCATGTTTCCCGATGGCCTTCCCGGGCTACTTTTAGCTTCTCGTTCCCGGAGATTGATTGTGGACAGACCCATAAGTTGGCGTGCATTTCAACTTCCTTCTCGTTCCCGTTCTCGTTCTCATTCCCGGGTGATTGTGAACCAGCCTAATTACCATTGGCGGCAAGAAGCCCTGAACTGAACTCTACAGAGAACCTCTGGAACTCAATGGCCTACAAGTTGGGGATAATCACTGATTACCTTACTACAGATGGCCGACAGCCATGCTAATTCTTGGCACCTAAGACTTCAGCGCTGTCTGGTGTTTGACCGCGGTACTAGTTGACGTGTAGCCTACCCCTCTTTCCGCTAAATATTCTCGTCCTAATTGCTCTGCCCACTTCAATGTTCCGAAAATCACAATCTTCCCAATACTTATAGCACGTTTTTAAGTGTGGAGATAATCATATGATCTACAAGAAATAAATCACATTCAAAATACCAATAACAGATTTTTTAAAATAATACCTAAGTGGGAAATTGTGACTTCCAGAACTCTGAAATGAACAATCGCAGCATTTAGGACATGTTAGTTATTGTTGTTTTAAGGGGTGGAACTACGAGGTCATCTGCCCTTATTTTAGGACATGACCTCATCAATAATTTACATGTTTACATTTCTTTCAGTTGCAATTGGAGCGTATTGCATTGGTGACAAGAATTAGGGCCTAAGCTACTAAAAGGCCTGCAGCATATTATTACTCACCTTTAAAAAATGGTCCCTTTCAATTAACCACATTAGGCCTAATTAGGCCTATAACCAATTAGTTATTAGAATAAACTGCAAAGGAAAAGTACTGGGAAGGGAGAATGTTCATATCTTAAAATGCTTGATGCTGTTCGCAATAACAGTAAAATGTTAAGAGAGAATGCTAAGTAAACAGGTGGTGTAACCAGATCACACTAAAATTGTTAGTGCACTTAGTGCCAAATTCATTGGGAGACTAAAATTTCAGAAAAATAATTGGATATTACAAAATTTCTATACAGTAGTTCATTTTATATTCCCTTTAAAATATATCCAGTTCACCAATTTTACAGGGTGAAATACAGTAAGACCGGTATATGAAAAAAATCATCGCACACTAATACTGTAAATTCTATGACATCCTGTGAAGGGGAAAGGAGAAATAGGACTTTCAATGAAAAACAAGAAAAACACTCAATACTGCTAGAAATCATCATGTTTTATTTAAAAAGTTGTCAACGAAGACAGCGAGAGCCAAGATCACACTTAGCAAAATTACAGTAATCAAATCTGGTCCTCCTAAAAGTACGTTTTGGGGCATGTTCCTTTCTTATTTCTTGCCAAGGCATAACAGTAGGCTATAGCACAGGATAATGAACCTCTTCCCTCCTTTATGCCATGGCTAACACTGATGAACAGCAAATTCCTACAACACATTCAAGTTTGTATGTTGAAACAGTAAACTTAATAAAATATGTAATGCTTCAAATGGAGAACTTGAATTTGCTGATATGTGTATGGTTGCACCTACTATAACTACATTTTAAAAGAACCTCTTAGTGTAGAATCATTGTGTTGTTGATATTAATTCATTTAGGGCTTTTGATAACATTCATTTAGCCCCGTGTACTGGGAAGTGTGTAGGATTTGTATGATAATCTGTGTTATTGTAGTATCTGTAGTAGTGTGTACTGCTCGGGTCTAAGCTGCGTGAACCTGAGAGGAATGTGCATCGCAGACTATAAGAAGTGGTGTTGATGAGTGATGAGGTTCCTCGGTCCGTGCATAGTTCAGAACCAAATACATTGGTCGGTGACTTACTCACTCATTCGTAACACCACAGTGGTTTGAGCAACGGCCCTATGTTAGCATTATTGGAATAGAAAGGAATAACAGACATCACGGCGGGCTGTTGACAGATCCTTCCCCTCACCCCACAAGTTCACAGAGCTTGGACCCGAGCAGTATAGCCTACTTTTTGTAATTCAGGTGACAACTGGAAAGGAGGCAGCCATAGCCTTAAGTTAGGACCAATCCCAGCATTAGCCTGGAGTGGAAGTGGGGAAACCATGGAAAACCACTTCTTGAATGGCCGAGGTGAGAATCGAACCTACCTCTTCTCAGTTCTGGCTCACGAAGCTGATTGTGAGTCGTTCCAACCCTCAGACCAGAATTAAATTAATTGGAAACTAGCCCAGGACCTCAGTAGTGGCAGGTACCACACCACAAGGTGGTATTATGGTAGCACTGAATGAAAGTAGAACGAGTGATAACATTCTCTATAAGGGGCAGATGACCTTGTAGTTCCGCCCCTTGAAACAACAATAACTCACTACCCCTAGGTGTATTTTCCAGAGTTGGAATCTGACAGTTCAGCACCACTGGGCAAAAACAGTTGACGACTAGATCGCACGCATGGCTTGTTGCCATGGAAACTATACAACGCTGCCAATTTGAGTGATGCTATTTGACCACGTGCTTGTCGCCGATCAGTCGCTTGTTTGGTTGCCTCCAGTGCACACTCACCTTGCTGCATTTCATAATCTATTGTTTTTATGAGTTATAATAGTTTGATTTAATTAGTTAATTACTTTCTTGTGTAGGATTTATACTTCTTTATACTTTATACTTATATTTATACTTATAATTCATTAGAGACCGTTATTTATGTATGTAGCGGTGTTAGTGTCAGTTCTGAGCATCAGGCGAACCATTAATCCCATTCAGTCGCGCGCCTTGTAATTAGTAAGACTAATGTGAGTTAATAGTCTACACAATGAGCCTATATTTTGTAATACATTTGTGTGTTTCTTGTGACTTGAAACTTATTCTACAGGAAATATACATAACTCAATAACACGGAAACAATCACGTGTTGTAGTTTCGCTTTGATCATTTTTGCTTTATGATAATATTCGTAATATTGTTATCAGACGCGCATCTAGAGTTTGGCTTTGAGGGGGGGGGGGGGGGGGGCACAGAATCAAAATTGTTTAGAAAAATGGTATCACCTACAACGCAATCACAAAATAACCAAACATACAAAACCAGACCAATTTTTTTGCAAGCTACATGGAAAGAAATTTGATGCGTTTAGCGCACCAAAAATATTCGTACAAATTGCAACGGCGTGTTTTGCGACTTGTACATCGAGCTTTGAGAAAAGTATCAAGGTAAGTTACAGTTTCGGCAAGTCGAGTTGGTACCGACAAAGGGAGAAAGTCACAGCTTAAATTTCCAACCAAGCTTGCAGTTTGGACGTCGGCAAAATTTTTGGTGCGAAAAAAAGCCCCAAATTCCTATCCGTGCATTGCTGCACATTCATCTTGACATCACTTTAGACATCGATTCGGTAATCACAAGATTTGCTAAACAAAATAGACGAGTTGATTTTGTTATATAAATAATCGTTTTTATATAACAGGTATGAAGTTGTAAATATGTGCAGTTGTAACAGAACATAATAATTGCAATAAAGATATTTTCGGTATTGAATAAAATGAAAAAAAAAAACTGTTTTTCAGTTAAATTTTGTTAAGTTTTATTTGTCTGGTTATTGTGTATTCGTTTTTTGAGTTTGCAAAAAAAATCTGGTCTCCGTTGGCGGGGGGGTCATGACCCCCGTGACCCCCCCCCCCCTCCTTGAATCCGCGCCTGATTGTTATTGCTATTCATTACAATAATTTAGGCCTCTCCTCAATTTGACGGGCTAATATTTTATTTTACAGTGTGCACCGAACAGATTTAAGCATTGGTTTATTTAAGATTTTTGAAAACCATCTGAGTAAATATGTAATAAATGTAATAACGGTGCTAATGATATTATGAGCATGAGGAAAAGAGCGGAAGGATGGAAGTTCTTCGCCGAACTGTCAGATCCCAACTCTGGATAATACACCTATAACATTCTCTATAGTACATGAATTAGCCAAAATACCTTATGAAACGAGGATAAATACATCAGGGAATGAAGTTTAAATAGATGTTTCCTCCTCCGCTCTCTGTGACCCACCCAGCCATCCCAAAAAGAATCACGACTTATATAGGCAAAATTACAGCTGTGGCTGCCATTGTTCACATCAACTATCATCAAAACAGTACTACCAACCTCGCCAACACCTGACCATTCTAACCTTCGTTTCGTCCAATCCAATGGTTTTTGACAATGGTTACAGCCTAACACGGCCAGATCAATGATTATTTTATCAACTGTGATTTTTATGCCACTTTTTTTATCAACAGTGATTTCGTATCCCACATGTTGGCAACAATTTGTGCGCCTCAGTGTGTGCCGCTAGAGTGGACCTTGTTGACAGTTGAATGAGATGCAAGCGCTGTCGGAACATGGCAGCCGTTTTTAAAAGAGCAAAATATAGAAACACGTATTTACATACAGGGCGCCAGGGAATGTTGTCCGCAGTGCCTACAAGGTGCTGCAAGAGATTACGTCACCAGTTACGTTGGCAGCACGGCTGTCGCTTGTATCGTAACAAACAGTAAACTTTATACTCACCCAGCCATTCATAACATCCTGTTGCATTCTTCCAATAATCTAACTATACGCACTGACGATTTCGACAGCCCACAGCCCACACATGTCGCCTTCGCCCTATCAGGGACACCGTGCTGCGAACTAAACTGATGACGCAACCTCTCGCATTATCACGTAGCCACTGCGGAGAACCTTTCCTGGCGCCCTGTACTTTACCACATATATGATGTGCAGTAGTGACCAGGGTTCCTAATTTCAATAGGCCTACGTAATATCGCTCAGAAGATGAAACAAGGAGACAAGGTATGTAAAAGTCACATTCATGTCTGATGCAAGTCTATAAGCCGCGCTCTTCTCTCATTCAGAATTAATACCTAGGTTAAGTAACATGTGGGAATAAATATACTAGCTAGCCTATATCAACCATTACATTTACTTACTTACTTACTTACTTACTTCGTTGGCCACATGAACCGAAGTCGGTTCATTGCCTCACTCTTTAGCCTCTTCCATTGGTCTCTGTTGCTAGCCATGTTCTCGTTGGCTCCCAGTGTCTCCAGGTCTTTCTTGACTCCATCCATCCACCTCAGTTTTGGTCTACCCAGGGGTCTCGTACCTTGTGGCTTCCCTTCTAGCACTGTCTTTACCATTTTCCCTTCTCTTCTCAGGGCATGTCCCAGCCATTCAATTCTTCTGCTCTTTATTACAGCTGTCACATCGGGTTCATTAAACAGCGTGTGTAGGCCTATTTCAATATTTTTTCTTCTTCTAAAGATTCCATTTTCAGATACTGGCCCAAAAACTTTTCTTAATACCTTGTTTTCAAAAGTTATACTTTTTCTCTCCATTTTCTTGCTCAGTGTCCATGTTTCCGCCCCATACATTAATACTGGTCGCACGATTGTCTTGTAAATGCGGAGTTTCGTTGTTTTCGTTAATAGCCTGCTGGTGAATAGTTTATTCATTGAAAAGAGACACCTCTCTGCAGATTTTAGGCGGTTCATTACTTCCTCCTCCATGTCGTTGTTGGCATTGACTGTACTCCCTAGGTATTTGAAAGACCTAGTCTTCCTAAATTCCATATCTTCTATTGCCAGTACTCCCTCTGTTTCCTCTTCATTGTTTCTGGTTACAATCATATACTCTGTCTTATCTTGATTGATCCTCAGACCCACTCTTTGTGCTTCTTCTATTAGAACTTTAGCTGTTATTTTTAGTTCCTCTTCCTCCTCCGCTAAAACCACAATGTCATCGGCAAACGCTAAGAGTTTCACTTCACCACCTACAATCGTACCTCTTCCAATCGAAGATGCTCTTTTTAGTGCTTTACCATTACATTGGCATACAATAAATCAATTATATTCGTCTTGTATCTATCTCGCTGTTACAGAAAATCATCGACACTAATTACCAAGAATATAATCGGCCCCATATAGAGAATGTTATCGCTCGTTCTACTTTCATTCAGTGCTACCTTAATTCTGAATGTAAGTGGAACATTATACATTTGCAGCAGACATGAATGCAACTTTTACATACCTTGTGTCCTTGTTTCATCTTCTGGGCGCTATTATGTATTGAAAATAGGAACCCTGGTCACTACCGAACCTCATTATGTGCTAAAGTACGTAAATATGTTTTTCTATTTATTGATATTTTAAAAACGGCTACCATGTTTCGACAGCGCTTGCATCTCGTTCAACTGTCATCAAGGCTCACTCTAGCGGCACGCACGGAGGCGCACACATTGCTGCCAACATGTGATATACAAAATCACTGTTGATAAAAAGAACTGGGATACAAAATCACTGTTGATCAAAAAAAGAAGTTCATCGGGATGCGTTAGGCTGTAACCATTATCAAGACCAAAGTTGTACAAAAAATATACATATTTATTACAGCGGAGCGATATACTGCATAATAATTACAGAGCATATAACAAAAATAACTCATTTCAGCCGTGGGAAAAAAATCATTACAGAGAAGTGAAAATATTGCACACACTAGCCTAATTAAGAGCAGTGAACTGAGTGCTGCGCACTAGAGACTTAACTGGGCACTTCCTTGTTTGGCAGTACTGTTATGGTAGCCTACTATTTTGGAGATGATTGATTTGAACAATGGCACCCACAGCTGCAATTTTCGCTAGCCTATAGCCTATATGCTGTGATCCTATTTGGGATGGCTGGGCGGGTCACAGACGGCGGAGGAGGAAACATCTAATAAAACATCCTTCCCTGATTTATTTCTCATCGTTTCGTAAGGTATTTTGGCTAATTCATCTATTATAGAGAATGTTATCGCTCGTTCTATGTTCATTTAGCGCTACCTTAATTTTAGTAAAACACAGAAGCTATTTATTAATGTAATGGACATTAATGATTGATCCAACCCATAGGACTGCCTCCTTCACCTTTCAATGAATAACTAAAATTGTAATCCTGTCATTAATGTAATAAATCCACATGTGAGTCCACGCTATTTTAGGATATAAGGAGTACTTCATACCACCTCAAAATTCTACCCATGACAGCATAAAGATATATGTGCATGAAAACCTCGTACAAAATATTACAATATCTACTGTAAAAACACTGAAAGCTGCAAATGCTAGCCTACTCACCTTCAGATATAATAAAGAAAGTTACTTGATACTTGCTATATACAGATCACCCTCCACAAGCCCAAAGAAATTCATAGAAGAACTAGGAAATACTCTCCAGCACTTGCCCACAGCTACACACAGTATATTAATAGGGGATATAAATATTGATATTTTAAATCCTACAAGGCAATATGCCCAAAATATTAAAAATGAGTATTTAAATGTATTACATGCAAATGGTTTCATTTCGTACATAAACACACCAACTAGAATAACCCCAAAATCCCGAACATGTATCGATCACATGCATGTTAAGTCCCACAAAAACAGCAACTTTGACCCTTTTGTACTGCATACCAGTATCACAGATCTCAGTCCTACATTCCTCATACAAAATAAATCTCAAAAATATACTCCACAAATAGGAGAAAATACTTTGAACAATGTTAGAATAAATTATGAAACTCTAAAAAAAACTTAACTAAGGAAACTTGGGAATCTATCATAACTGAACATGATGCTAACAAAGCAGCCGATAGTTTCATTAAATTACTGACTCAATACATCTCTGAACACTCTACTACCATAAATAACGCAAGATCAAAATTGAGAAAAATTACTCCATGGATCACAACTGGAATTTTAACTTCTATTAGAATAAGAGATAAATTACACCAGAAAATTGTTAAACAAAGGGAGAGGTCTTCAAACAGTGATGAGGTCCCAGAAACTGTTATTAAACATAAATTGTACAGAAACTGGATAAACAGGCTTGTTAAACTAGGAAAAGAAAGGTACTATTCCAAACAAATTATGTCAAACTCCAATAATCCTAAAGTCCTTTGGAAAAATATTAATGATATAACATGTAGGAAGGGAAATAAATCTTCAGCTGTTGACAGCATATTTATCAGGGACTCTCAAGAAACATTCCAACCAGCTGCCATTGCAAACAAATTTGTAGACTATTTTAGTAACATAGGTTTAGAACTTTCTGAAAAAATAAGTAGGCCTAATACAAATAAGGAATCTGACAACACAAATGCACGTGATAGCACTGCAAAATCTCAACCTCAGTCTATCTTTCTTATACCCATAACAAAATCGGAAATAACAAACCACATAGCTGCTCTAGAAGATAACTCAGCAAATGGCTATGATAATATCTCTAGTAAAACAATTAACATGATTAGTTCAGAAATTCTACAACCACTGCACCATATTTTTAATTTATCACTAACGAAGGGACAATTTCCAGACTCATTCAAAATTGCCATCATAATCCCAGTTCATAAATCAGATGACAAAAGAGAGTTAAATAACTATAGACCAATTTCCCTCACAACCCACCTCTCTAAGCTACTAGAGAAATGCATCAAAACCAGATTACTTAACTATCTGAATAAGTTCATTGTCACCAAATCAGTTTGGTTTTAGACCAAACACTAGTACTCAAGATACAATATTTACCCTTACTGATTATTTGTATAAAGCCATCGATAGCTCTAAAAGAACAATTTCTGTGTTCCTGGATTTAAGAAAGGCTTTTGACCGTAGACCACAATATACTCATTAGAAAACTTGAAAAGGAAGGTATTCGTGGTACTCCTCAAGAACTAATAAAAAGCTTTCTTTTTAACAGAATACAGAAGGTACGAATCAAAGATACTCTAAGTAGAAATGCTGAAGTAAAAATTGGAATTCCCCAAGGAACAGTTTTATGTCCTATTCTTTTTCTGTTATATATTAACGATTTGTGTGAACTGAAATGCAATGATTACCTCATATGCTGATGACACTGTTGTCACAGTCACAGGAACAACTTGGGAGGACACTTTTAATAGAACTGAAGAAACCCTTGCTACAGTCCAAAAATGGCTAATAAACCACCTCCTTACCTTAAATGAAACCAAAACACAATACCTTTGCTTCTCACACAACAAAACATTACAACCCACAGACAATTTAACACTGAAGATCCACACACCAATTTGTAACAATGGCGAAAGATGCAGCTGCTATACCCTACAGAAGTCAATGAATGCTACATATTTAGGGGTTATTATAGATAATCATTTAAAATGGAATATGCATGCATCAAAATTGGCCAATAAACTCCAAAAGTTAATTTATACATTTTACAGAATCAGAAATATCCTTTCAGTAAAAGTCTTGAGAACTGTATATTTTGCCTTAGTCCAGTCACAACTACAATATGGAATAAATGGTTGGGGTGGAATACTTGCCAGAATTTCATTCTAAAGTTATGTACAGAAAGCCACCAACTTTTCCAACATGTGAACTGTATCAACAAAGCATGGTGCTTAATATACGACAGTTATTTGTTCAGTCATCAATCATATTTATGCATAAAAATATGAAGCTCTTCTGTAATGGACAAAAACTTAAAATGTGCACTAGACTTCAAGACAGAACTGAAATAAATATCCCTCGTCGAAACACACTACTTGGCCAAAGGAATTTAAGTTGTCTTAGCACTAGGATATACAATATATTGCCAGTAAATGTGACAAATAACACCCTGAATATACTGAAGAAAAGGCTTTTTACATGGCTCCTTAATAACTTCGATAAAGTAAATGAACTTATAAATTTTCACCAACGTATTTAAACAAACTCAGTCACAAATAAGCAATGTATCATCTTCTTTTATTTTCAGAATCCTTATAATTAATGCTTTTACTATAAACTTTTCTTACTATTATCAGTCAAATACCATGTTGCAAATAAATTACGAAATTGTGTTCATGAAGCCCACGCACAAGTTTATCTTATGTGATGTAGGAGTATATGGCAGGAGAAAGACGTCTAGGCGTATATGCAGTATACATGTTTAATACGAACTGAACGACAAGGTTACAAACAGGCGTATATATACAAAAACATACAAAAGAATCAACGAGAACATTCTCGTATCTAGAACCGCCACCAATGGCGTTGCGCTTCCTGGCGCTGAATCTAAACCATAGATCAGCTGTTGGGTTACATATTTCTAACACACCCACTTAAACCTATAGCTGACCTGGAATATGAACGTAGGCATTACATCCAAACACTTCTAAGTGTGTCAGGTCTACTTTTCTCCAGTCCACATTTGTTCTGGTGTTGAATTTGGTGTTTTCCGTGCAGGAGACCTGTTGACAAGATATGCAGCTGTATTGACAGCTTCTGCCCACATGCGTTTGTCACAAGCTGCACCTTGCATCATAGCGAGTGGTCTCTCATTCAGAGTCCTGTTCATTCGTTCTGCAGTTCCATTTTGCTCTGGTGTGTACCTTACCGTTAGCTGATGCTTGATGCCACGCTGTTTGAAAAACTCATCCATAGCTTTATTGCAATACTCCCCACCTTTGTCAGAGCGTATGACCTTGATTTTCCTTTCACACTCAATTTCAACAGAATTAGCAAATTGTTCAAAGATTTCTCTTACCTCACTTTTCTTTTTTTTTAGAAAAAAGACAAAAACCTTCCTCGTATGGTCATCGATGAAGGTGAGAAAATATCTGGCTCCTCCCCAGGAATCCTCAGGCATCGGTCCAAACAGGTCACTGTGCAAAAGGTCCAGTCGGTTCTTGGCACGATGCTTGGTGGTCTTGAAGGGCTGTCGAGCTTGTTTCCCTTCTATACATGGAACACAGAGCTGCTTTTCACCCGAAAAATCAATACCGGTAGCCAAACCATTTTTTAACAAGTCCATCCCCACGTGATTGAGATGGCCTAACCTTTTGTGCCACAATTCTCTAGAATCAGAACTTTTTGAACAAACACTTTTAGCATCACTTAAACAAGACACTGCTGATGCATTTGCACTTACAGAACCTGAGTTATTTAAGATATAAAGACCATTTGACTCTTCAATCAATAATTGCACATCACCTGTAACTTGACAGTCACTGTCTTGAAACACTTTACAACCTTCTTCATCAAAAACAATTACATGCCCCTTTTTAACAATACTGTTCACAGAGAGTAAGTTTGCTGTAAGGTTAGGTACATACAGAACATCGCTCACCTTTGTAAAAACATTTGCTTGTACTGGAACATCACCTATGCCGCCACTATATAGTTTACAATCGTTGGCTACGGTGACTTCATATCCAACCTCCCTTTTATCATCAAATTTTGACATCCAATCCACTCTACCAGTCATGTGTTTGTAGGCTGCGGAGTCCATGTACCAGCTGTCTGCTGAGTGGGTATCATCTCCAAGTGCTGTGAGCAGAGCCCTACCCTTCTTCTTTTCTTCTTTCTTCTCTAGTGGCTTGGCATCTGCTTGATGTGCTGCTGTCTTGTTTTGGTGTTTGCAATCTTGTTTCCAGTGGCCAGTTTTGCGGCAGTTCCAACAGAATGGTTTCTTGGGTTTAGTATTCTTGAATCCACTCCTGTTGGTGTAGAGTGCTGTTTCTTTGCTGGAGCAGCGTTTGTCTTCCTGTAGCAGTTTACATTTCACAAAGTCACTGGTCAACTCTGCGCTTGAATTTTCCAATGCCATAATCATAGGTTCATAGTCATCAGGTATTCCCTGCAAGAGCAAGGCACCTAGAAATTCATCATCAAGTGGTTTTTTTAACTGCTGCTAGCCGCTGGGAGAGTCCCAAAACTGTGGTGACATATTCTTCCATAGTCTTGAATTGTTCAAGCTTGGTGGAACACAGTTGGCGAAGAATTCTTGTGTGCCTGTTGGCGCCTTTATCTTCATATGCCATCTCGAGCGAATTCCATGCTGCTTTCGCCGTTTTTGCTTCCATGACGTACGGAAAAACACTCTTTTCCACCACATGGTTAATCTTGCAAAAAGCACGTTCGTCGCGCAGTACCTTAACCTCTGCGCCCGTTTTATCATCTTCTGCATAACCAGATATGCACTTCCAAAGTTCATCGTGCATAAGATAATTCTTCATCTGGAAACGCCAGTCAATGTAGTTTTCTCTCCCCTTCAGTTTCTCGAAGTTATAAAGAGAACCGGTGCTGGATTCCGCCATGATGTACACACGTATTGCACGCGATCACAGTTTTGTTAATTCAAATAGAATCACACTGGTCAGAAAACTATACACTCGTCAATGATCCTGCTGGAGCCCATAACCTGTAGGAGTATATGGCAGGAGAAAGACGTCTAGGCGTATATGCAGTATACATGTTTAATACGAACTGAACGACAAGGTTACAAACAGGCGTATATATACAAAAACATACAAAAGAATCAACGAGAACATTCTCGTATCTAGAATCGCCACCAATGGCGTTGCGCTTCCTGGCGCTGAATTTAAACCATAGATCAGCTGTTGGGTTACATATTTCTAACAGGATTCACCCTGTATTTTGATACAACATTTGTATATGTACATGTTTTCTGTCAGTGAATAAAAATGTGTGTGCTCGTAAAAAAACTCCAGCTTGATATTTGGGGAGTGGGTGTAGGTGGGAGGTATACCTCACCCCACACAAAAAAAGAAGATTGAACCACATATTAGGCCTACACACATCATCCAATAAAAATAACTAGTTTCATTAAGTCAAGGTTTTGGATCAAGAGATCTTACTAAAAAAATACTTAAAACATGACAGGTGTCAGATTGGCCGAGTGAGTAGGCCTAATTAGACAGTAATTACAAGTTTCGAACACTTCAAGTCGCTTACAAATTAATTAGGTTATGTTAGTCGCATCGTGGTCATTGTAGGCCTACATGTTACAGCCCACATGCTGTACGATTATTCAAGTGTACAAAATTAATGTATGAATTAATAAAACAGTGCATTCTACTCCGGGTGGTGAAGGTCACACTTCACCCATCTAGGGCTGAGATGTAGAACTACAGTAGTTACAAGTGCTGTCAGTGACAGCGAGACAGAGGTTATCGAGAGGGCGCGCAAGGTAGTCCCAAAGACTATTTTACAAGACAATTAATTTTCTTTTTAAACAGTTACAGCTGAGAGCTGACTGTAGGATGATCACAGCATTGCTGACTGTTTCTGAACACACAAGTTCAGAGCGAGGGGCAGAACAAGATGCGTCACATTATCAAGCTTTAGCACGCTTCCTTTTCAAGATCGAATTGTTTGTGGAGTTTTCATGTTGACACTGCCGTGAGTATAGAAATGTGGGAACTCTAAACCAAGATATAAACTGGGAGCATAGCGCCCACAATGGGGGCTGCAGCAACTCTGGAGGTTGGAGATTTGATTCCCCGCACTGACAGAAGCTGTCCTGAGCGTTGTTTTTCCATACTCCCTCCCAGTGGCGATTACTCCGTGTAGGACGTGATGATCATCACTTTAAATTTAATTTAAAAAGTGCCATCAAAGGAACAGAATAGCCTACTTATTGATACATACCTTGAGTCATCAACTGAGAAGCCATGAAAGGAGCGTATCTCCAACCTCTACTTTTGCAGCTAAGAACACAAGATTCTGAGTGATGTTTTCCCATAACCTACATACAAAATATACAGAATGAGGTACAGAAACCATGAAATACAAAATCTAACAAAAATAATTAAATTAAAGTCATTAAATCTAGCTTTCTACTGCCGATACTACGGAAGTCCACAAATAATAATGCATGGCTCTCATAAGATCCTATCGATAATATCAGCACTCTCTTAAGAAATCAATTGAATAATGCATTATCGGTACTTACCACAGAAAAGGAAATACCGGTACTGGTTTACAGGTTACATCCAATTGAAAACGCCAAAATTACGACACTTCTTTTTCACAGAACATCCAGAAACGCATGTATCTAAGGCGATTGGTATTGATAATTGTTGCTGTAAGGGGCCTAACATCTAGGTTATCGGTCCCTATAATGCGAAATCAATCGAAAACTCTGGGGAAGAAATATTGCTGTAATGTACAGAAAATGTAAATACACCACCATGTTTGAACAGAATTAGTGCGCAGGAAGGCAATGCCGCCAACCGACAAAAATAATATTTATTTAATGATAAGTGCCGTAATTATCGTCTGTGAGCAATATAATTGCAAGGAAATGTCAATTAGGAATTATGTATATATTTATTGACTAAATATAGGGATATGTTTGCAATTTAATTACATCGTGTATCATGCATATGTTGGCAAGACGATATACAGCGCTCCATACGGCTGGCCGCGCTACTACACCGATGGTGCCCAATAATCCCTATCTGGTTGACACCCCCTGGGGATAATGAAACAAATCTCCCGGGATTAGTACCGTATGCTAAATTGATCGACACGATGTCAGACAGGATCAATGCAAGGAGTCCAAATAGTCCCAATAGATTACTAATGGACTGACACCTGTTGATTAGTTGTTGCTTTTGGTAATTTATTAATAATTAATGGACGACTTTAGTTGTGGCGTGGCACGGCCGACTGAATGCGAGCTGCGCTCTATACCGGCCTTGACAATCCCATTTAGAGCCCATGCATAACGTGTAATTGGAAAATTTCTACTCGGCGCCGATAGAGCGCCCTCCCATCCCATTGTAGGCGCGATTAATAAACAGCTGTATAGTACGTTTATTAAATGTGTAATCTCGAGAACCACTGGATGGATTTTGATGCGGCTTTCACCATTCTGTAAAGTTAATCTCGAGGAAGATTTGTGTAGAAAATTATTTATTTATGACCAAAGGGAGCCAAGCAGTAACGATTTCAGTGAAAAGGTCGAAAAAAGAGCCTGGCGTCCGTGCGCTTTTTCAGCTTACGCTGGGCAAACCGTTAAAAATATCAATATACTATGAGTGTAAGAATTGTTCAGCGTGAGAAATTCTACAAAAACGTCCGCGAGAGCATATCTCTATCTTAGATACATCGCCCACTATAAGTGTTTTTAGTTCGGACGGAAGAGGGATTTGTGTATCATGCTGCTCGCCATTCTTAAATTACGTCTGACAGGAATTCCTTGCACATTCATAACTGTTCCCGGGCGAAGCCGGGGCGGGTTGCTTAGTGACACTATATAATTATTATCATTATAATTTCCGCATTATCAAAATTAAAATTATATCGCAAAATAAAATAGCGTGCTAATAAATCTAAGAGAAATTAGACATACCTTGTACCTTCTTCGGGTACAAGGACACAATTCCAGCACCGTCTCATCAAAAGGAAAGAGAGGATGAAAATTACAGCCGGGAACAAGTAGCAGCCAATCGTGTGTTGTGTTTTGTGCTAAGAGATCTTTCGACAAATTATCAGATACCGTGTGCCTTCTTTTTCACGAAGCAGCTGTCAGGACGGGACTTACATACACTCCTGCTGGACGTTATTCTCGAGGTTGAACAATGCGGTTTCATAATTATAATAATTGTCTCTGATAATCACAAAACTAACACTACAATGATGAGGCATTTAGGGGGAGGGAATTTGCAAACAATTGGCAATCACCCATACGACGAATCTAGGAATTTATTCCCTAGTTTTGATCATTGTCACATTCTAAAAAAAAAACATTAGAACGCAGTTTCTGTAACGAGAGATGACTGATGGTACTGGAATAATTTCAGGGAAATACTTGTCATTACTATACACAATGCAAAAGGATGAGATCGTCAAACCGGTCAGACACCTCACTAAAAAACACATCGAACCCACTAAATTTGAAAAAATGAATGTTCGGCATGCCAAGGATGTGTTCTCGTCAGAAGTTATTGGTGCCATTCGTACACTGAAAGAAAATATAGGCATGCACCCGGAAGCGTACACATTCATGGTCGGAGAAGCAACCATTTTTTTTTTTTTTAACGTTAATAAATGGTTCGCTATGCATGACGTAAGCATCACATATCATCATATTCAGTCTAGAAATCCAGTTAAAGGGCATTTTTTCTTATTAAATGGCAGCCGCCTAAACAGGCTAGAGGAATATTTTCTTTCTTACCTTGAAACTTTGAAAGCTGCTAGTAACGCTGCTAGAAAGGACTTCCTGAGTTCTGAGACTTACAAAGCTACCTATACAATTCATCAAGGATTCAACTGGGCTGGCTGCGTGGCTCAGGGGTAACGTTCTCGCTTGCTGAGCCCGAGGTTGCAGGTTCGTATCCTGGCGCAGTCAGCTGGCATTTGAGGGTGCACAAATGCGAGGGAGCCGTGTCAGTAGATTTACTGGCACGTTAAAGATCCCCTTCGGGGCAAAATTCCGGCACCCCGGCGTCTCTAAAAGCCAGAGTAGTTAAAAGGGACGTAAAACCAATAACATTATTATTAAGGATTCAACTGTCCAGTGCATAAGGTATCTTCTAAAAATGGGTAGAGGAAAGTCGCCAAATATGGGGAGTTTTTTTTATAGGGCTCACATTAGACATAAGAAGGAACGGAATAATTTTGGTTTTCTCACCAATGTAAACCTCAGGCGATATACTATATATATTACAAATATGGGCACGTTTGATGTTGTAATACCCTCTGATATTATTGTTAACTTTAAAAGTGCACTTTCCCCGTATTAGGCAACCAGGTTTCGTAATATGGGGAGGTGAGAAACCTCACGGTTTTTATTTATAATAGGTACACTGAATAGTATACCCTACTAATTAAAGCATTAATTCTGACAATGCAATGAAATCATGAACACAAATAGTACAAAAATACAAAACTGAATATTTTAAGTTAATAACAGTCCTAGTTTCCTGTTGCCGAACTTCCAAACCGTTCAGCAGGAAAATGCATAAACTTTAATGAAACCCGAGTGATTCTGATCGAATTCAACTGTAACGAGGTGCAAGGTATGTCTAATTTCTCTTAGATTTATTAGCACGCTATTTTATTTTGTGATATAATTTGCATTTTGATATTGCGGGAATTATAATGATAATATATATAGTGTCACTAGCAACCCGCCCCGGCTTCGCCCGGGAACAGTTACGAATGTGCAAGGAATTCCTGTCAGACGTAATTTAAGAATGGCGAGGTGCATGCCAAATCCCCCTCCCGTCCAAACTAAAAACACTTATATTGAGCGATATATCGAAGATAGAGATATGCTCACCTGGACTTTTTTGTAGATTTTTTCATGCTGAACAATTCTTACTCATAGTATATTGATATTTTTAACGGTTTGTCCAGCGTAAGCTTAAAAAGCGCACGGACGTCAAGTTCTTTCTTCGACCTATTCACTGAAATCTAAAATCGTTACTGCTTGGCTCCCTTTGATCATAAATAAATTATTTTCTACAGAAAACTTCCTCGATATTACCTGAACAGAATGGTGAAAGCCGCATCAAAATCCATCCAGTGGTTCTCGAGATTACCCGTGATATCAAAGAATCGGGGACTTTGTTTTACACTAAAAGTAGAGATAAGTCATAGTCGTGCAATGCTTGGTGAACAGCGCTGTGTGAGCAGTTGAGTAACTAATAAGATTTCACGTAAAAGGTCTCATTGTCTAGGCCGGTATGAGCGCAGCTCGCATTCAGTCGGCCGTGGGCGTGGCCATGAGGTTCCTGAAGTGTCTCACAGAGTGCGCAGGAGGTCCTGTGGGCGAGAGACGAATGGTGGCACGTTATCTTGTGCCAGAATGTTATTTACCGAGTTGAAGTGTCAACGACTTGCGATTGGTAATACATATTATAATATCGTATTTCGTATTAAATATAGGCCTACCTCCAATATTGGTCTGTTTGCCATCTCTTGATGAATGCAGTACATTTGCATTTGTCTGTTGGCACAGGCTAGGGTAAAATGTGGCTTTTCACCGATGTCTCAGTCTCACTTATGGCTGTGATTATATGGAAGCTACTGAGGTATGGGTGGTGCTTAGTAATGACATTCAGGGCACAATCAGTGCTGTGGATGTTGTGAAAGGTTCTACTCATAGGGTTAGTGCTGCTGTTCTGACTCGGTGAGGAAAGCAATGGCAAACTACCTCACTCCTCACCTTGCCTAGTACGCCTCAATATAGCGCTGCCTTGGGTTCTTGTGGGTATTTACCCACATAACCTAACGGCGGTACTTTTTGAGGACCCAACCAGCCTTCGGGCTGACTACCTTACAGGCAGACCTCCAATATAGGCGTAATGATAAGCGTTGTAAAATGTAGTACATTAAATTACCGGAACCGGTTTATGTTCTTATAGTTACGGCACCGAGTTCGTAGATATGACAGTTTCATTGTGCGAAATGAAACTTTATTTCTAAAGCAGCTGACATGGTCCAAGTCGTTAGAGAACCTCAAAACGTTTAGTTTGAACTGTGCTACAAAATACGTAGGTAATGATGGTTCTCAAAGACTAATGAAAGAAGGCTACTGGTATATTATGTGCATACATGAATTATTGAAGATGTTTGTTGTGCCTATCAAGGTTATCTAATGGCTTTTAAGGCTGTCTGGTTTGCTAGACAGAGGGAAATGTCCTCCAAGAATACTTTATTCGTGGTGTGACAGCTAGCTTTGTTAGCTGTCATCTCGAAGGTCTGGGTTCGAATCCCATCTCTGTCAAGACATTTAATTCTGGTCTGAGGGCTGGAATGGAGTAGGCTACACTAAGCCTAGTGAGGCACCTCAGTCATCCTGTAAGTGGTTTTCCGTGGCTTCCCACTTATACTCCACTCAAATACCGGGATGGTTCCTAACTAAAAGGCAGCGGCCGTTTCTTTCCCATATCTCACCTGAATTTCAAATACATACACTACTACAAATACCACAATAACAAAGGTTATCAAACAATCATCCCACACTCGTTCAAGTACATGGGGCCAAATGATCACGATGTCCAAGGCCCTCAAATGAAACAACAACAACAACAACAACCAAAGCCACTTTATTTTCAAGGGTATGAAGAGAATGACAGTTCAACGTTCTTAGGTCGTACTGTTCGTGCAAAGCTGTGTGATTTTTTCGTGAATATTTCCAATTTAATAGGAATTGGCTGTCAGGGAAGACAACCCACATTTTTTTAGCTAAGGAAATGCATTCATCTAATGGGATTGTTTTACCTCATCATCGCTGTACTGGAGCCACTGAAATTCCTGCTAAAATATCCTGCACATCTGTTGAGCAGCAATGGTAGGCTAAAGGCTAAACCTAGGGGAAAGTGCATAGACCCAGAACCGGTGATCAAACCTAACATGAAGAGGAGAATTCTTAATTCTGTCAATTTTCAAAATACCACAGACATGCAAGTAAGCTTCTTAAAATACAGCTGTAAATTTTAATTTATGTCTGAATTTACTGCTGCTTGTTAGTTATTGTTGTTTTAAGGGGCGGAACAGCAAGGTTATCTGCCCGAATTTGCTGCAGTTGAGCCAACAAAGTTAATTCTGACCTGATGGTTGGAACGGGGTACGCTCAGCCTCGTGAGGCAAAACACATGGAGGGGCGTGGTGACACAGCGGTCAAACTGTTGGCCTCTCACCACGGTGGACCGGGTTCGAATCCCGGTCAATGCATGTGAGGTTTTCAAAGTGAAATGCTATATCCTGTGGTTCGGATTCCACGTAAAAAGGAGGTCCCATGGTTCATGATCACGAGATTAACAGTCACGTAAAACTACAAACTTACTTAATTTACTTTGTTTAACATTTCTCATTTTCAACTCCACACAAATGTTGGGTAACTTACGGTCATGGCCACCTGCCTCCAAATTCTACCCTTAATTACTAATACACTATACACACATTCCTACAGCCATAACAATAACAAAGGTTATCAGACAGATACCACACACATCCAAGTACACGGGGCTATATGGCCACGATGTCGCAAAACCTCTAGATGAATCAACAACAACACTCATATCATTTAGATAGATATGAGCCGGTGACTGCAACAACCACAGCAGCTTATACGGCTGGTCCATGTGATGTCTTTTTACAAGCAAATAAGAGTGTAGAACTGTACAGAATCCTTTTGAAAGCTGCTTTATAAATCATACTGGTATTTACATTAGGCCTAGGTCTATATATAAATATATTTCATCCTCAGTTTTTGACTGACGACCTGGATTTAAGGCCACATAGCTCATAGGCCTAAACACCAATCTTCCTCTTTTCATTATTTTTAGCCTGTTAATTGCCAAGTTCATAAACCCTTTGTAGGCTGCTACCAGTACCGGTATGTCTAATTTAAAAACTGATATTAAAGCAACTCAGCCGGTATATCTTTTTAAAATAAAAACGACTTGTATCGGAAATCTGATATTTTTAAAGAAAGGTTACCTTAAGCCAATTAATTTCAAAAATATCAACTAAATGATAACACCCAAGGTAATCCTCCAGAACTGCCGTAGGCCTACCGGTATGTGAAATAAGTATAGATAGGCTACTCGAGTTTAGAGGTCAATAAAACCTTTACCCTTAGTCTTACGTAAGAACAACCTACACCAACATTTTCCTTGTTTTATTTGTAGTTTAACGATATAGAGTAAATATTTGCATTGTATCTCGTTAAAATTTTATAGCAGATTGAACAAAAAAGTACCGGTTTTTCTTACCAAGTTCACGGAGCGCTCACTTAGAAAGATCATTACGTTAAAAGTATTGATCTAATCGTAACGAAACTTTAATACGTCTTAAAGGAACTTATTGTTAACGCGTAGACTATATGAAGTTTTAATCTGATCTGACGTTTCATAAAATAGTTGTGAATTTTGTTAAACAACTTTTTCTCGGGCCTGGGTGGCCATATCAGTATGAAATGTGGCTTGTTATGAGGCTCATAGCAATGCAAGGCTTAACGTAAAACTACATTTTATCTACTTGTGATTATCGATTTTATATGGATTGATATTTAATCGGACCATTGTGTGCGGCGATAGTACCGTAGCAGCCTGGCAATGTTGCCAGTTGACTACCGTATTTCGAACTCGTTGCCCGCTCGTTCCTGCGCACACCAAACTCTGGCCTTTGTTCTTCGTTGAGTCAGCAGCAAGCAGCGATTATCACTGTCTGTATCACCTATTGTTTGCACATCGATCAAGATGCCAGCCAAACCGCAGTTAACGGAGGGAGAATTTGCCATGATTATAAGTGCAATATGTTTTTTTTTAGAAGCGAGAGATAAAGTGATAATGATAACAGGTATCCGGTTTACCAGACAGTATCCAAGTGCATTGGAAGGTCGATAGCCACGGTGAAGAGATGTGCCGCTGCAATGAAAGAGAATGATGCGGAATGTGGATCGAGCAAGAAGATGTGTGTGAGGACGGGACGCCCGAAGATAAAGCTAGACGACTTTACTCTTGGCGTTATTAGGAGGAGTATACACGACTTCTGTCTAAACAAGATGTTTCCTACGATAATAAAAAAATCTCCATCAGAAGCTTATTGAAACTCTGACTGATTTTCCAGGAATGTCAAAAAGAACTCTCTCAAGTTTCGTCAACTAATTAGGATTTTCTTTCAAAAAACTAAACCTGAAACCTATTTTGATGGAGTCGGTGACAGTTGCTGCTTCATGGCATACATATTTAAGGAAACGGAAGAATCTGCGCTCGGAAGGATACAGTAGCCCTATATTCTTTACCGACGGAACTTGGTGTGGCCAGAATCATGCAATGAAATATGGATGGACAGAAAATATCATAGACGACTTCAACAGTTTTGAAAACTATAACCAATACACAGGATACATACAGGAAATTTATGGGAGGCGAGGTGGTTTCAAGACACCATCAGGAGCAGGAAAACGTGTAATAATACTCCATATTGGAAATTAACACGGGTTCTTACCTGACGCAGAACTTTGTTTCATCAGAAAGAAGAGCACCGGAGACTACCATAATGAAATGAATTCTTTACATTATCAAGAATGGTTTCAGAAAGTGTTGACAATTTTGCGAGAAAAATCCGCTATTGTAATCGATCAGGCTCCGTATCATACAATGGTAGATCCTGACACTAAAAACCCAACAATGACTTGAAGGGAAGGTCAAATTATACCATGGATCATAGCTAGAGGTATTCCTCTTCCTCCCAGAATCCAAAAGTATGAAAGTATGACGAAAGCAGGACTAACTGTTCACGCCAAACCTCACTTCAGGGCACCTAAAAAGAAGCTGGAACAGATAATCAAGAATGATCGTCCTGACGTCGAAATCGTCTGGCTGCCAGTTGCTCATTGTGAGCTCAACCCCATAGAGCTGGTTTGGGCCTACGTGAAAAATAAAATAGTTAAAGTGAATATGAGTAACCAGGCGGAGAGAAGAAGATCAATGGCGGTGATGCGAGGTCTCTGTAAATAAGCCTTGAGGTCCGTAACACCGGAGCTTTAGAAAAATGCATCGAACACACCAAAAAAAAGTAGAGAAACATTACTGGGAAAAGGATGGGCTAACAGAAGACGTCCCCATTGTTGAGCCACTTGTTGTAAACTTAAATGACAGTTCATCTGATTCATCGGGCAGTGATTTTTCAGACGGTTAATAAGGGAGCAGTTTTATAATCACATAATCTCAAAGTGTAAATTACTTCAAACATTTAATCTTATAATAACAGCTTTTCAGCTGACATGCCGTTTTTAAACCTACCAATGGAGGTCCAAAGCCCTCATTAAAATAGGTGATGGAAAATGTTTCACTTCTTGCGGAAATGAAATAAGACACGTTTCTCTAAAAGCTGGTTCACAATTGGCCCGGAAACGAGAAGGAGAACGGAAACGAGAACGCGAAGCTTCCCGGGGCCCCAGTTCACAATTGGCCCGGGAACGTGAACTTATACATGAGCGCGCGATCAGCTAAAGCGTAGTAATATTAAAACAATCAGCAAGCGCCCACTAATAAACACCAATTACACAACTGAAATGCTTCAGAGGGATATAATAACTTTATTATACACACATTGTGCGCTTTAGAGAAGCAAGTTTAGAAAGCGCATTCACATGTTATGTTTACATCGCTGGCTACTCCTTCCGTACTGCGCATGAGCATGTACAACGTTTCTGATTGGCTCCGGGAAGCTCCGAGAACGTCAAACATGAAACTTGACCATGTTTCCCGTTGGCCTTCCCGGGCTACTGTTACCTTCTAGTTCCCGGAGATTGGTTGTGAACCGACCCTTAAGGTAGCGTGCATTTCAACTTCCTTCTCGTTCTGGTTCTCGTTCCCGGGCTGTTGTGAACCGGGCTTTACTTGTAGGTAAAATTAGCAGAAGCTATAAGCGCTGTACATACGGGACGCATATTTCAGGATATAAAGAAGAATTACATAGTTAAATAGACGTGAATGATAGAGTATTTTATGTTATTTTTTCTTTGTCGTATTACCCTCTAGGGTTGGCTATTCCCTCGGACTCAGCGAAGGATCCCAGCTTGAAACTTCGGGATCGGGGATACGACTGGGGTGTGTGACCAGCACCTGGCCCAGGCGGCCTCACCTGCAAAGCAAACAGGGACCTTATGATGGATGGGAAGATTGGGAGGGATAGGCAGGGTAGAGGGCCGTGGCCTTACGTTACGTATCATCCCGGCATTTGCCTGGGAACGAAGTGGGAAACCACGGAAAACCACTTCGAGAATGGCTGAGGTGGGAATCGAACACCCTCTACTCATTTGGACCACCCAAGGCTGAGTTGACCCCGTTCCAGTCCTCATACCACTTTTCAAATTTTGTGGTAGAGCCGGGAATCGAACCCAGGACCTCCAGGGCAGCAGCTAACCGCGCTGACCGCTACGCCACGGAGGCAACTCATTTCTTCATAATAATAATAAAAATTCGTATGGGCTCGGGTGCCGGGTGCAAGCTTTGTTATTTGCACCCAGAGGGCAGCTTCCATGTCAAATTTCTTCATAGTTATTAATAATTACATATTAATATCATTTTCCAAGTCCTCGTACTGCAGCTCCTTCACCAAGATTTTACTTGTATAAAATAATATCTTCCTCGTCACGAGAGCGACCCATGGTTTAACACATAAACATTCACTTAATCTTTCCGTTTCTTTTATATACCGGTATTGCCACCACAGAATTTCAACTGCCGCAATACACTTAAGTGAACAAGGAACTGTCCTTCATCCATTTTGCTGAACTATGATAAAATAATTGATGTAGTGGAATGGTGTGATGATTGCTTTGTATAACTTTGATAAAAGTTCAGTTTTATAAATATTTTATAAAATTTATTTGACAAATTTCTTTGGTAGTGTAATACCGGCCTAACACAAATTACAAAACAACATCAGAAATTTACAGACCTTGCGGCAAGGAACGCGCGCGCATTATGTTTCACTGGTCAACGTCGCACGAGTTTCTCCACCGATCGCATTGTTCCCGTCGCTTGCTACGATACATTAGTCTCATATAACCACTTGATATTTAAAAGCAATTATCACAATTAGATAAAATGTAGTTTTACGTTAAGCCTTGCATTGCCATGAGTCTCATAACAAGCCATATTTCATACTGCTATGACCACCCAAGCCTGAGAAAAAGTTGTTTTACAAACTTCACAACTATTTTTAGAAGCGTCATAAAACTTCGCATACGCGTTAACAATAAGTTACTTTAAGACGTATTAAAGTTTCGTTACGATCAGATCAATACTTTTAACGTAATGATCTTTCTAAGTGAGCACTCCGTGAACTTGGTAAGAAAAACCGGTACTTTTTTTTGTTTAATCTGCTATAAAATTTTAACGAGATACAATGCAAATATTTACTCTATATCGTTGGGAAACGAAAAATAAAACAAGGGAAATTTTGGTGTAGGTTGTTCTTATGTAAGACTAAAGGTAAAGGTTTTATTGACCACTAAACTGGAGTATGTATACGTATTTCCCCGACAGAGCTCATAATCCTCATCTAAAATATCGCTATTTTTCCTTAGAGTTTTTAATATGTTAGAATAACTAGAAATATTATCTTAGGCTATGCCTATAACTGCATTTGCACTTATTTTACTCTGAATTATGGCTTGTTCTAGGCACTGCACTGACACCGTATTCATCAATAGGAAGATAATTAGTTAAAAAATAGAAATTAATCTAGTTAGTTTATTTCTATACTAGCCTACTATTTTAACATAATATCATGCCAAGCATTTAATAAAGACAGTGTGAATAATACCGTCTTACATCTAGGCCTAGGCTTAATTTATATGCCAGCTTAGGATGTGGCGGCTTCAATTTTATTGGAGAAAAAAGCTGGAAATACATTTGGCACAGCATCATCACTTAAAAATTTCCTTCCAGGCAATACTGGCTTGTAATCTAAAGCAGTGGCGGCTCGTCACTTTCTGGACTGGGGGTTCAATAGAAAAGCGCACTCACCTCAAATGGTGGACCCTTAATCGTCGACAAAAATAAACAGTATACATGTGGTACCTCAAGTTTCGTACAGATAGTTTTGAACATTACAATGAGCCATTTCAAACACCATGAGTTCAAATCATTCGCCTCAACCAGAACTTGAACCCTGGATCAGCATAATTAGTGAAAATCAAAGTTTTCTCTCTCGATCTCTCTCTCTCAAACACACGCACAAACACGAACCTGTATGACAGGCTCCATCCGGTAATGAGCCTGATTAAGAACATGCAACACTTCAAATATTATAGCAATCTAAGGTGCAAGCACAGCATATAATGAGAGTATTAGAAATATTAATAGATTTACTTACCCTATGCAGACTGCTTGTATGTAAAATCCATTCTACGCTCCTTAATAGAGGCAAACTTGTCTATCACTGCTTCATTGAAATCCACAATGTCCCTGACAAACTCTCTTTCTATGGATAGCATAGCCAGTGCTGTTAGTCTGTTCTCGGCCATCGAACTGCGTAAGAAGGTCTTAATTCTCTTCAGAGTTGAGAAGCACCTTTCAGCTTCTGATGTTGTCATAGGAACGGTAACAATAATTTTCAAGAGTTTGACACATTCACTGAAGGTATTCGCTAACCTATTTTCTAGGAGAAACTGCAAGAGGTGAATAGCACCTGAAACAGCCCGGAAATCTTCTCGCATATACAGAATCTCTAATTCGGTTCTAAGTTTTGCTTTGTTGAGGAATGGATATGATTCACAGGCTTTGTGAAGAATAGAATGTGGAAACTGCTTCTCATACGTGGCAAAACTCTCTGATGAGAAAAGATTTCCTGCAAGAAGGTGATTAGTGAACTCGAACCGTTCTTTGGCGTGAAATATTACTGTGTCACAAATCTCTTTTGCAGCAACACTTTTTGGGACTCGTGGCTGTATTCTTTGTAACTTGGCCGGTGGAGGTAAGGCGTCATGTTCATCAGCAATTTCATCAATTTTACTGTCCCTAATCTTTTTAATAGCAGTCTCAAAATTCGAAATTGCATTCCTGGTCTCGAGAGGGTCTGATGTTCTCTTTTGCAGCTGATTATACAATATGTCAACATGAGGCATGATTTGGTAAAATACAGCCAACCAGAATTGAAAAGTCAAGTGTTCTAATTTTAAACGCAATCCTCGTGCTTGCGTAATTGTAGATGGCTGTCGAGAAGTACTTTCGAGTTGTTCTAGACACTCAATAAGGGCGCTTCTATTCTCGTACACTACTTCAACGGTCCTAGATTTAAAATTCCACCTTGTACTGGAAGCATGAGGAACCCTCCTGCCGACAACCTCATTCAGCACTGCAAATCGTTGTGGGGAGTTATGAAAGAAGCTGGGTATTTCATTCAGATCTGCGAAGAATATGCGTACTTCGGTATTCTGACTCGTAGCTTGTGCCATAATCAAGTTCAACATATGAGCGTAGCAGTGAACGTAGTGTGCATACTTAAAATCTTTCCGAATCAGAGCTTGAACTCCTGAATGGCGTCCACTCATAACGTTTGTCCCGTCATAACTCTGTGAAATTAATTTATCCGGATTGTCTAGTACGTTGTTTAAAGTAGATTTCAGGCATTCTGCTAATGTTTTAGCACTATGATCATCGGGTGAGAGAAAACTCCAGAATCGTTCAACTGGTTTGCCACTTGGAAGAACGTAACGCAACACGATGACCAACTGCGCAGCCGTTGACACATCGGTCGTCTCGTCTGCTATTATCGAGATAAAGTCCGCTGTGAATATTTCTTTCTTTATTTTCTCATGACAGATTTCAAGCATACAAGAGAGTAATTCATTCTGAATTTCTTTCGAGGTGCCCTTAAAAACTGTTGCTTTAGACATGTGATCTCTAAGCGCAACATCTAGCTCTGAACTAAAATTGACGAGGCCCCTAAATATGCCAGGATTTGACGATTCATTTGTCTCATCATGCCCACGAAGTGCTAATTCGAAGGCACCACAGAATTTTACACAGTCAATGATTTTTGATAGTATATAACGATTCTTCCGCACTTGATCATTATGTCTTTCCACAGATTGCCTGTAAGCACTGTCAAGCTGCTGTCGAATATCATGCTTACCCAGGAGATCAAATTCAAGCTGAGCAATCATGTGTGTTTTTGAACTTTCATGTTTCTTTATTTTCTGTGACAAATGGCCAAGGTCTGTGACACCTACTTTTGTCCAGTTTCCTTCTCCATCCCCATTTGAGAAACACAAACACGGGAAACAGAAAAATCTATTAACGATATTACACCCACAAATCCATTCTGCTCTCTTGTATATGTCCGGATTAAATTTCCGAACAATCCTCTTATCTTTATTTTTAGTCTGGTTGGTTAAATCAAGATCCGGCATTGGCCGCCCTACTGCTTTTATCTCTATTTTTTGCTCTAACGAAAGAGAGGAAAAGTTAGTTTTCATAAGCCTTTGGACACTATTTAAAGCCATATTGTTTCTCCCTACCTGTTGGGTTGTCACACACGCACACGTAAAAATAATCGAATTACACAGTCACTAATTTCACGCAGTTAATAGCCACAAGGGAATACTGAAAGAAATTTACGTTCGCGCTCTTGACAGTGTAACTAACTTAAACCTGATAAAATATTGGAATTACAGTAGCAGTTTGGGTTGCTCCGGAGCGTAACAAGACACCTTTTTCTGCTATTTTATTGGTATTATTTCAATCTAACTGAATCGTTTATTTAATTAGCCTTCAAATACAACAAATAGGTAGGTAGTTTACTTTATATAGATAAATTCACGAATAAATTACGGGTGCATATAAACAGTTTAATTTGGCAGCCATGATGCACCGATTCAAAAGCGCCCCTAGAGGCGACTTTCACCGTATATTCACATTGATCGCATTATTTTACACACACGTCAAGAGATGGCAGAGTGTGTACCTTTCGCGCAACCTTGAAGAGTCTGTGCTGGGCTCATTGCTGGCAGTGGCTGGGCTATTGAAAGAATTCAGTACCAGTGCGCATGCGTGTAGGAGAGATACACGTTTCGCTTGTATCCACCGTTCTCTTTCCCTTCTACACCCCCCGCTGCATGTCCCATGCCCACACTCTACGTTACTCGCCTATTCCCTGCAGGAAAGATTGACCAAGACTGGGGGTTCAAACGAGATCTTGCGCCGGCTCGACATCCTCGCGCTCGTTACCTGCATTTGAACTCCGCGCTCCTTTCTTACAAATATTTCTATTACGTAGAGGGACAAAATGCTAAATATATTGTCAAATTTGGTGGGGGTTCATTGCGCCATTGCGCTATAGCAAGAACCGCCACTGATCTAAAGGTAAGAAATGCGCTAAACATACTCTCATGTGGGCTATGTGTGAATTCCTTTCAGCATGACGAATTTTGAAAAGCTACTATTTCCTCAAAATACGACCAATGACAAAGAAGTAAATGTTACTTTGTAGTTGCCACATCTGTTTTTGCACTGGGGAAATGCACAATATTGAACCATTATTCTATAATGTATAAAACAACGAATATTTAAGCATAATTCGTAACTACAAATCACACAAGCTACTCATGGCTGCCCTCAACCTGGTTTTGTAAACAAAGTCACGTGATAGCGTGACGTCAGATGGCGGTACTGGTCTAGTCGTCCATTAGTGAGATAAATTAAATAATAATAATGTTATTGGTTTTACGTCCCTTTTAACTACACTGGCTTTTAGAGACGCCGGGGTGCCGGAATTTTGCCCCGAAGGGGATGAGATAAATTAAAGAACTTATATTTCCCATGGGTGTTCTTAAAAGTTCTGCCAACATGGTATGTATTGATGAAATGAAAGGATCGTTTCATAATAACAAAGAGAATAAGACATGTCATGTGTTTTGACTGAACTTTACAAGGCATAGCTAATGGTAGCATTTTGCTCGACTTTACACACACACTACAAATAAAACTCAATTCAAAATATTTCCATAATCACCTAAGAATAGACGAGAGACACCTAGTACTTTGGAACTGTTCGCCAGTGCACATTTTCGGCTCTGTGCCTCCTAATGCTAGGGAGGGTTAAGCAGCTGGTCAGACAGTATCAACTATAGACATTTAAAGTTGCTGTGTGGGAGAGGGAGGGGTTTTAACCTTCATTTCCTAGAAATGTTAAACATTTTTCTTATCTTCGTGCATGTATTTTAAATAGAACTTTTACAAACATTTCTCTCACCTCGGACATGTGCCCACTTCCAAATAAATAAACATTTGTATTCCTAGAATTTCAGAAAGTTGAAGCCTGGTGTTAATCTGCTTCCTAATTATACAGGATGGAAAGTACCTTCTGCAAAAACATCTAAATATGAATTTTACACCATTCATATAGTACGACATGTTTGACAATTTGCTACGATGCAGTACTTAAGTAGATAAAATATTGTGTCTCATATCATTGCTGGGAATTATTGTGCTAAAGGTTCAGGACTGTACAAGTCAATGTGGAAGATGAGACATCTAGGTCTTCGTGTGTCATCAATCCACGCGCATGGAATAAAATTCCAGTGATACGAAACATGGGCTCCAAAAGCACTCTATTGGGTATGCAAGGGATGCGAAGAAGCAGTACAACTTTGGTTACTATTGTGCATATTGGAAACATGAGCTTGGCTTTGAAGTACCGGTTTGCCGGCCATAAAAGAATCACACTAAGAAAACAGTTGTGAATACCCTCATCAAGATATATATATATTTGTGTAGTACATATCTTGTATGGAATGACTTGTACTCAATGTACACGCCTAATAGTCAAATTCGTCAATCTATCATAGTACGGTAATATGTAAATAACAGCGAGTTCATCTGCACCTGTAAATGAAGTTAAACGTCTTGAAACAATGTTCACTTTATCACACTTTCATCATTGTCAGGAATTTCGTTCCGACGAGCATGCATTCTCAAGTGCCTTACAAGTGCTGCCCGCTGAACAAATGTCTTTGCACACAATGGACATGGGAATGGACGCTCCCCAGTGTGGATAAGAACATGCGCAGACAAGTTCGAACGCTGCGCAAATCGTTTATTACAATAATCACACTGAAAAGGACGTTCACCCGTGTGTGTAGACATGTGCGTTGTGAGAGAGGATTTCCTATAAAATCTTTTCCTGCACACTGAACATGTAAAACCTTTCTTTTCAGAATGGATGGCCATATGATTATTTAATTCGCAAGGTTGAGAGTAACTTTTTGGACATTCAGTACAAGCATATGGCTTATCCCCAAAATGAACAACTGCATGGCTTGCGAGCGCCGCTAAATCGTTAAAATTCTTGTGACATCGACGACAAGAATGAGACGGCCGGGCTTCTTTGTGTGTGGCCTGGTGCTTGAGGAGGTTAGATCGCTGAGAGAACTTCTTGTGACAGAACATACAAGCGTGACGTTTTTCGCCCGTATGGACGGCTTTATGTCTCCTGAAGTTTGACAAATCCGTGAATATTTTGTGGCACACGGGACATTCAGGATATCTCTTGTCTCCTTTGTGGATTTGTTGGTGTTCATTTAGGGCAGTCAGCGAGCAGAACATCTTCTTGCAAATGTGGCATTTAGTCGCTTTGGTACCAGTGGATTCTTTGGAAGGATCTTGAGCACTGTAAAGGAAAATAAATATAAAACTCTTCTAATAAGGCACATGACATAATGCTGTTTTATTGTTTTGAAATTGAAAAATGCAGTGAGAAGTAAGAGACTGTTGTCATTTCTTAAAGTAGCCTTGCTCCGTTTTCATTATGTTCCTAATAATAATAATATAGTATGGCCTTGGTTGCCGGGTGCAAGCTTTGTTATTTGACACCCGGAAGGCAGCTTGCATGTCGAATTTTGTGGTTCCTCGAAATGCTATGAAAGTCAAGGAGGTTAGATCAGGGCCGTGGAGAGCGAGTACGGGCCCTAGGGCTATCACTTACGGGCCCCCTCCGTATTTTTTTCCCATGACCGTGTAAATATCAAATTTGCCTTTTTTATTTTTAAAGCCCCCTAGAAAACGTTGTGCATTTTTTAAATTACTTTTTTTTGGAATGTTGTTGACAATAAATTTGCAATGTCGTTTCTGATGCATCTGACCGAAAATTTTACTCTCTCTCAACACACGACGAATTTCAACGCATTTCACAATATTATGTACTAAACTTTGCGCAGGTACATTAATGTAGCTTAGCGGCAATTAGGCTGAGTTGAAATGTTATTTAGAAACATTCCTCACTATAAACAGTGGAATCTTTACTATTTCTCTGGCCGCGAAAATATGAAGATAATGGTTATTTACATGTTCTCTTGATAGTATTTTGTAGCATATTCAATTGATTCAGATACTTACACTGAATATCATAAAATGTCAAATTTGTTGGCAAATACTTTGGGATTTTCTACTTTCGCGGGCCCCTCAGCAAGACCGGGCCCCAGGGCTACAGCCCCGTTTGCCCCTCCCTCTCGTCGGGCCTGGGTTAGATATCTAAGCTAGTAGAGAAAGAAGGAACTTTTGTGTAGGCGGAAAATCCCGAGATTAATTTTGCCCTTATGAACACGGCCTACTGAATTCAAATGGGTTCTTTAACATGCCAACAGCGTATGACATGCATGTCGTAATTTTTGTCGCCTTTCAAAAATCACTTACCATAGCCAGGAGCGAACCTGCAAGCTCGGGGTTGGTAGTCCGACACGATAACCACTCACCCACCATGGCAAGCATTATGGCCCTGATTATATGGGAGCTACTGAAATAAGCCCTCTTTGTCCCACTACCCACAACTAATCATTTTATCTGTACATACCTACTTAACTCTACATCAGAGGCAATCTGTCTAACATATTCTAATCGTGGTCTTCAATTACAGTTCTTGTCCCTCACACTTCCTTCCATAACTGTTAGGTATTTCTGGGTGACTCAGATGTGTCCAACCAGTATATCCCCTGTGTGATAACAGGATTAATTCCAATTAATATTCAAATTGAGGATACGGTAGCATTCTACGATCTTATTAAAGTTAATAGTAAAGAAGATCGCTCAATTGACATGGACATGGAAGTAAATCAATGGTCTCACCCTGCTGACATTGTTAAAATTATTAACGAAAATTATGAACAGATGCGTTCTTTCAATGTTTACACTGATGGAAGTAAAAGTGAGCATGGAGTAGGATCTGGAATTGCCTGGAAACGAGTTCATTCAACAGCTGCAATATAAACTAGACAAACGATGTTCTAATAATCAAGAAGAACAGCTAGCTATCGTTAAGGCATTGCAACATCTAGAATCCATGGACACGGAGCAGAGAACCGCACTCCTTTTCACAGACAGCCAAATTACAATAGATTCACTTAAAAACTACAAAAACCATACATTTCTCATAGAAGAATAAAAGCAATTGAAATGGAGAAACAGAATTGGGTGATTGTCTTCAGTTGGGTTAAGGCGCATACCGGAAATGAGGAAAATGAATTAGCGGACCAGCTGGCTAAAGAAGCAGCACAAAGCCGTTTAAGTGAGTGCTATAATAGAATTCCAAAAAGTAATATGCTAAAAGAATTAAGTGTGTTTAGTTTGAGAAAGTGGCAGAATGAATGGGACAATACATCCAAGGGCGAAATTACAAAATCATTTTTCCCCAGTGTACAGGACAGACTAAAATTGAAAATGAACATAACGCCCAATTTTACAGTTATGACAACAGGACACGGCAATATTAAATCATACTTATACAGATTTAAAATTATAGACAGTCCAACATGTATATGCAATAACGGTCACCAGACTGTAGATCACTTACTATTTGAGTGTAAGTTATTAGGGAAAGAAAGGGATATATTAATAGCACATGTTTTAAGATCAAGCAACTGGCCTATAAAGAATGATGAACTTGTTAGAAACTACCTTAGGGAATTCTTTACTTTTGCAAACTCTTTCTCATTTGAAACGCTAAATAGATAATTTGTATTTATATTTTCTTGACTGTTAATCATTTTAGTGACACAAATTTCATTTAACAGACCATATATATAAAATATTTATAATATAAATTGTATACCGGTAGTTTTAGTCTGAAATGATTAATAAGTAATAATTAAGCATGTAGTATTACTACATTGTAATGGGGCATGCTGTAAATAAAATAAATTTAAAAAAAACAGTATATCTCTTCTTTTCAGTATCATTTTTGCTACATAGATCACTCCCACCTCACTTGTCTTAATACCTCTTCACTTCTTATGGTAACTAATCATCATGATCATATAACTAGACATTTTAAGAACTTCTATTCTCTTCTTCTTTTTTGCTGCACAATGAGTCCATTTTTCACGTTTATAGGGTGCCACACTTCAAGCAAATGCTTTCCAAAAAGAAATTCAAAACTTATGTTTAATGTTTTGTTAGGGGAAGTTCTCCTTCTATTCTAAAATATTTTTATATCCTCATTGCTTTATTAGTCTTCTTTTGCTTCCAAAACAGTGAAATTTTCCTTGCACCTTCCAAATTGATGTCAATAGTGGTATCTGACACCCTCTCGCTGATTTCTTCTTGAATGAGAATTTTAAAAGCTAAGAAATAGTTTCTGATCTGTCATTTACTTTTTGTAGCCTCTATACTGAAAAATATATTAATCCTGAACTCCAACCTCCAATTTCTTGGTTGAGTAGGATGCAATTGGTAAGGCTCTCACCTAAGGACCCAAAGCATGCCAGGTTTTCGAATGGAAATTAATAGCTATCATTTTAAAATATTAAATATTTCAGTACTTGTATTTCCGCTGCAAGCTTACAGTCCATCTGTATCTCTACATATGATTGCACTTTACCAGTGGTGAAGGCCATGCAATATACAACTGGCACTCACCTGCTATGACTTTCTGGATTATCTTCATATACACTGGCCTTGCTCTGTAAAATAAACAAAAGCAGATCAGTAGGGGACATAGAGCTTCCACGAGTTAAAGTGGCACCAAAGCTTATGCATAGCAAACAACAATCATCATCAGACAAGCTTCTTGAATTAACAAAAAATCAGAAAAAGTTCCTATATCATTTTGGAAAAATTGGACAATAGTATGAGTATTTATACAAATATATAACTTCTTGATGTTGCATAACTGGTTGAATAATTTAGAACCATCTATTTTATCACCTTTAGACTGAAAATATTGCAGACGGAACCAGGCCATCAAATGCCAAACATTTTCAAAGCTAGCAATGTCTGCACAAAGGAAACCACTAACTCACATGCTCATCAGATGTCTCACTAGTTGATATTGGCTGAAACACCTTGACCTCCCTTTCCTCCTGCTCGCCTGATTCTCCTTCCGAACTCTGAAATGTAGAGTTAACATCATAATGACAAATCAGAGAAGTCTTTAAAACAATCTCGTTCAGTTTGTTTACACAGGTTATGTTTCAAATGCAGATCATTAATACATCTCCCACATTAATACGAATCCCACTATAGCAGAATAATATTGGCCATGACTTTGGGAATAATATTGACAAGTTGTACAGGGTGGAAGGTTACTCATACATGGAAATACAACATTAAATTTCAATGTTGCAAACTTCATGTCTGTAGCTTATAATGTTAGCAGGAATATCACATGTTAGCAGTGATGTACCGCAGTAACGGTTCGCAATATGAAACAAATAATTGTTCATAGCCTATTCATAGCTTAAGTATGAGAAGGAATGATGATCCTTTACCGTCATGCAAGTCACCGTAGATTGAAAACGAAAGCATAATGGCCATTGCCAGAGGACGCCTGGCAACACACAGGGTGGCGCGTGGAAGCCCAAGGAAGCAAGCAGGCAAGTCATGTCATTAGTAGAGGGAGAAGGGAGGCAGCGACGTAATGTTTTAATGTTTGATCCCCGCAGGAGCTAATGCACACCAATACACATGCCAAGTAATAATCATGGCACAGGTCACTATGAGGGAATATTGTGTTGTAAATTATGAGTGCATTCTATGTTCCTTGGATTTTATGTAGGCTAATAACAGGAACAAAAAGAAATAAAATGGAGTCAGAGCTATCCAGTAAAATATCCTTCAGTAATTTACAATAAAGAAATGAAATGAAACGAGGTGCTGAAGATAGAGAGCAATGGTTGCGGAGACAAGGCATTGCATTTAGAAGTTGATGATAATTCTCCTTTATGGCGAAGTAATACAGAGTGCTACTGTTGAATCTGAGGTTTACGTGGATCGATTTCCACAACGTACGATTACTGCAACTGTACAGAGAATAGCTGATACGGGAAATATCATGCCCACCCATGAACGTGGTCGCTCTTAGACGTGCTTTATGAGAACTTCTTGAAGCGGATCCAAGCAGAATTAGTCAGTAAATCGCTGTGGTGGTAGGAGTGTCCCATTGAACTGTCTTGGGAACATTACGGAAGACCTACAATATCCAAACCACCTGCAGCAGGTACAGCATGTATCAGACAGAGAGATTGTGCACCACGTATGGCCTTCTGCGAATGTGTCCTTCATCAACCCACATGCCTTGTACATTGTGTATTGTTATATAAGGTGTGTTCAAAAAGTAACGAGCCGGAGGCTGGAATGCGCAAACCGGTGACGACATCGGCTAATCGCTGCGTGTGTAACGAGGTGTGGTTTCGAACAGAGCGTGGAAGGTCACAGCCCGTCTCTAGAGGCATGCGTGCACGTCACGTGACGATGAAAAGCGAGCAGCAGCATGCATCAATCGTCCAACGCTGCCAGTCGCATTGCAAACAGTGACATGGAGGCGTCAACCGAAGAGCAAAGAGGTGTTTTTCGGTTTCTGACAGCGGAAGGAGTAGGGGGAACGGACATTCATCGCCGAATGTCACAAGTGTACGGCGAACACTGCATGTCCCTTGCAAGGGTCAGGGAAGGACGGGTGTCATTAGCCGATGATGCCCGGTCTGGGGCACCTCCCTGCATTACCGACGACAACGTCCAGCTGGTTGATGCACTCATTACCCAGGACTGCCGAGTGACAGTGAACGCCATAGCCGCCGTGGTCGCTCCACGACAATGCACGACCTCATACGGCCAACATAGTCGCGGCACTCTTGCAGAAATTCAAATGGGAGGTTCTCGGCCACCCTCCATACAGTCAAGACCTCTCTTCCTGTGATTATGCCATGTTTGGTCCCCTGAAAAGGGCTCCGCGGGACCAACGATTCACCTCGGACGCCGACGTCCAGCTGTACGTGCGGAACTGGTTCACATCGCAGCCCAGGGAATTTTATGAAACGGCCATTCACCACCTCGTGTCACAGTGGGACAAGTGCCTCAACAGCCAGGGCCAATACTTCTAACATACAGGTACTGGTTTCAGTAATTATGCCTCTGGCTCATTACTTTTTGAACGCACCTTATAGATAGGTTTGAAGCCATTTTTTCAGTGTTGCCTTATTGACAATAATTGATATTATTTTTCAGTCGCTCAATTACTGAGACATGTAAACAATAACCTGAACAAAATTACATAATTGGAATTATATTGTGTTGACAGACTGAAAAATAATATAAATTGTCATCGCGCTTTGTTCACAGACAAAGCCTCGTATCTCATGGTGTGCTATGTTCCCATCACCAGATTCGCTTCTCGGATAAATGTTTCCTGGTATGGAGTACACACTGCCTCGTGAGGACAAATGAGTAGAGAGGTGAGTTCGAGTCCCTCTCTCAGCCATCCTAGAAGTGGTTTTCCATGGTTTCCCACATCTACTCTAGGTAATACCGGGATACCTTTATTCAAGCCACGGGCATGGGATATTGGGAGGCATAACCCTTGCACTCATAGTATTACCTCGAAGGCTGACTGGCTTCAGTATTGCAATTTTAACCTCACACAGACTAGAGACCCATCTCTACCATTGCATATGTTGGGGTTGTACAGTTCGTGAGCATAATTACTTCTGCCAGAGATTTCTATTTACAAGGTGTTGTTTCAACCCAATTGACTTCATTGATTTTGTACGTCTGCTACACTGGTGAAGTATTGAAGTGTTTTAAACGTTTCCATCTTTACTGCTGGATTCCAGCAACAGGTTTTCAATGTGTTTACAACTATTGCCGCCGTGCAGAGCCAATACATTTTGTTTCATTGGCGTCTGTTGACCATAGTGAAGCATGTGTTTGTTTCAAGACTTTAGCCACGTTTTTCCACATCATATTGTGTTGTTTTGGACATTCAATTTCCCATCCTACTTGATGGTGCACCATATAAGGTTTAACAAGGGACCTTTTAATGTGTTACACTACACATTTTGTTGTGTCTTTACCATTAATTTATTCATATCGGCTGATGAAGGGGCAAAAACAATTAGGCCTTGAAACATGTCCCACCAATGACCAGTGATCTTTATTTAATAAAAAGTATTGATTAGGCGGAGCTTTCAACCTATTTATTACCCAATCAGCTGGCCGGCAAGAAACCCTGATCTAAACCCCTTAAATTTCTCTTCTGGGGGTGCATGAAATCTAAGGTGTATCACAGGGAAATGGATACCCTACAAGAAATGGAAACCACGAGGTACTACTGCGGACCCCAACAAAATTTCAAACACCTCTTGTAACATTGTCCAATGTTTCCACAAACGATCTGAAGTGTGTCGCTCACAACAATGTACTCTAAACCGTTAATTCGTTTTAGAGACTTGGGACATCATGGTCATCAGCCTCGTGTTCTTGGGTGTGTATTGAATTTTGTCCGATAACCTGTGTTACCGTGATGACATACTCTAATTTACCAGCCTTTGTATTCTCATTGTGTTATTAGCATTGGAACAAGCCTCATTGCATTTCATGTCATTGTATTGAATTGTTACATTATGGTCATCACGTTTAATAATTTCCTGGTATGAGGACTAATGGGGTACACACTGCCTCGTGAGGACAAATGAGTAGAGACGTGAGTTCGAGTCCCTATCTCAGCCATCCTAGAAGTGATTTTCCATTGTTTCCCACATCTATTCTAGGTAATACTGGGATACCTTTATTCAAGCTACGGCCAGTACCTTCCCAATCCTAACGCCAATAAGAAATACACACATGGTTACAGACACCACAGTAACACAGGTTATCAAACATCAGTAACACGAGATGTTACTCGTCTGAGACTTTTGTCTCAAGGCTCTGAATGAAATAACCACTAAACTTAAAATAAAGTGTTAAGTTACACCCTGCAATGGTCACAATACATGCTTAAGACATTATGTTAGTCCCATGCCAAGCAGAGAGTCCACAATGTTAACATTGTGCCCGGCACATGGTCTTGGGCGTTATGCAGCCGGACTGAGCAAGCTGCCAGCATGCGCTACTGAGGAAGCCATATTCTCAGTCACAGTGTTGCACTTTTGCAAAGACGATTTTTTTTGTGAACGGTGCATGCTGTCACCATTTTAATCTACTCACCATGATCTATTAGCGCATGTATTACCTTCCTCCCTGTATTTATATGACTATTTATCTTGTACATTAAACATATTAGCTAGTTAATTTTTAATCAGGATCTGAATATGCTTGCTTTATGAATGAAACATACTATCTAGAATTTGAATTATCATTTATGCTGTGCAGTGTATGATTTTAAAAAAGGTTTATTCAGTTATTGTAAATGTTAATTTCGGTAGATTATATCAACATTAACCCTCAAGATAATTGGGCTCCCGTCTACTGCTGACGAACTGAAAAACTATCATAACAAAGAAATCATCAGAAGCTAGCAACATTGGCAAAATTACTACAATACTATTTTGGGCTTGTAAATACTGATATATGTATACTGATACATGTATGCACGAACGAAGTTTAATGAGGTTACTAGAGGGCTACATGACCGTGTTGTCGCAGCCCGTAAACTACGGAACCAACCAACGTAGTTACTGTCACTAAACTCACTTCCAACTCGTTAGTTTCTTCTTTTGAAATCATCAAAAGATCATTATCAGTATGTCCCCATTGTTCTTCCTTTATGTAGACTTCGGTAATGGGAATAAACTTCTCTTCGACTTGCTGAGGTGCAAACTTTGCTTCTGCAGCTTCTAGTTCTTGGTCTGGTTTCTGCAATAAAAAAGTATACCCAAGAGTGATAAGAAACAACTGGTAGCAATTAACATTCAACAGCTCACCAGATTCTGAAATCTAAGTTGGTTGAGAAGAACATCTTTTAGGCCATCAAGAGTATGCAATCCCAACTCTAGCTTTGAAATAGTAAAATGAACATGGACAGACCTAGGAAATGACCTCATCAGAATAAGTGCCATGTTAACAAAACACACAATATCTACTTGGTAATTCATATTAGGGGCTTGGAACATATTGGTCATTAACCCTGTGTAGTTGGGTGTGTGTTGAACTAGTCTGGCCAGTATCTACACTCATCAATAAAAGTTCGCATATCTGTTGAGTTGAGATGGAACCATGTTATTTAATGTGAACATCATAATATTGAATATGGAACAACAAAAATCTACACTTCTCGTTATCTTTGGACCCAGTATGAAAAAATGAAAAATAAACTATAGTTGAGACTAAACCAAACTAATTAAGGAACCTCCTCAGAATATCACAAACTGAAGACAGTTTTTAGTGCAGTCACAAGAGTCAATAATGTTTTCCACAAAAATGAGGCACCATCGAATACGATGTGGCATATACTCAGCACCAAATCATTGAGCATTTCTCAAGGCAAATGGTTCCACTTCGTATAGGTCCTAAATCATTAGTCATGGAAGTTGGTGTTCGACAGTCATGAGTAAAATGCCCCTGGCTGTGAATAATGCACGGTTGCTATGTCCTTATTGTCAAATTATAAATGAAACATAAACTCTAAAATTGGAAACAGGCTCTATTTTTTTTTCTTTTTTTATGAGTGTACAGCTGAATACATTCACCCGAATTTAACCATGACGTCAATGTGTATCCATATTTACTTCGTTTATCTGTTGCGCCTCATCAATTGTAATTGATTATGTTATTTTAACATATTAAATATGTGTACATGTTTCGATCAATCATGTGATCTTCCTCAAGAAACAATTGAGTATAAAATGCAAGCATTGTACATTTTGTATTACTGCAGTTATCAACAATTGAAATAATTACTTGTAAAGAACATATGAAGAATTCAATAAATAATTTAAGAAAGGGTTGCTAATCTGGTATCCATTAATACCCCATTAGGTATGGTAACATTTGACAAAAGCACCAAATTGGATAACTAATCCCATTTACAAAGGAGATTAATGGATACCAGATTGTATTTTAGAACTTAACAGGTTCATTCTGGTTCCGTATTGATAAACTCTGGGCAAATGGGAGTGAAATGCGTCGTTGCTTGTCATCTGCAACCATAACTTATTGGGTTCAGCAAGAGAACCCAACTTAGCCTCTTTCACTCCAACTCCAGCACGTAACCTACAAGAGGTGCCCCTGTTAAACCGAGTAACCCAGTGGAAGGTTGGGTAACCAATCCCAGCGGGAAATTGGGTCGGTGAGCCGATCAGTGCTGGTGGCTTCAAGGCTTACAACCTTGATAGTTAAAATCCCGTTACCTTTTAGGTAACCACCATTACGACTCTCGTAATACTCGAAACACGAAGAAAACAAATATTCAGAAATGTACCCCAGGTGGAAACCAATCCACCCCCACGCAGTTTGGGGCATGCAGGTCTTCGGACTCGGGGGAACCTGCACCTTCATGCTTCCAACTTATATCTAACTCTATTAAACGACAACCAAAGAAACAAATCGAGTACTTTGTACAATCTATATATCTAAAACAGTAAGAAGATTTTTGTTACGGCGAGATTGACAGAACGGCTGAACCGATTGACTTCGTAATGCACTCTGACGACAGCCCTTGGCCTGTATTTTTGCAGAGTGCCTTTAAAATAAACAAATATGTTACCATATATTTTAAAATTTATAAACAAAACTGCAAAATTATTGGCTCAAGCGCATGCGCAGAATCACCTTGGTTAATGACAGACATGGTGGATGTCCACCGCGTTTTAATGTACCGGTAATAGCTATTTATAAGAATTATAATAAAGGAGGGGAATATTGGTTATGAAGTTTCCATGATATAAACAGGAATAGAATATTATAAACGACGGGAAGCGTAGAAGAACTTATACTGACTGTTGAGTTTGAGTGTGAATGTTGTTTAAGTAACTTAATATTGCACTCTTCTAATAGTGATTTGGTAGCTCAGTCGGCAGTGTTGAAACCTTTCAATTTATGCAACACGCAATGGGAGCAGTTCGAATCCCACCTCCGACACATATTTTTATTTTCCAATTATTCTTTCTGGCTATTGGTAATACATTGCCTTAACAATATTTTACTTTTATTATTCCCGTAAAGTAAGGAATTCGCCACGATTTACGTTCCCATATACTTTTAAATTATTAAATAAAAGATGGCCACAATCGCTTTCGCCATGAGAGAAAATTGAGGAACATAATTCATTTGATGGACTCAGATATCGTGGTCACTCAGCCCCGTCTCTTTGGTGTGTTTGTGGCAATTTTTTTCTGATAACCTGTGCTATTGTGATGGCTGTACTGATGTGTGCATTTGTAATTAAAGTGGGGAAATGGGAAATTGATGACTGAGGCTTTAAGTTAGGAACTATACCGGTATTTACCTGCAGTGGAAGTGGCAAACCACGGAAAACCACATCCCAGATTGTTGAGATGGGAATTGAACCTTGCCCTTCTTAGTTTTTCCTCAAGAGTGTGCCCCGTTCCAGCCCTCAGACCAGAATTTCATTTCTAGAGAAACGGCGGATAAAGGATCCACCGTATCATAGTGTGATCTTTTTTTTTGAGAATTAAAAAGAGGGGATTGAAGAACTTCAATATGCGTTTGAGTTCGTTTGTTGTTTAGTAACTTAATATTGCTAAGGAAGTATGTTGACTGGGTGGCTCAGGGGTAACATTGCGGACCCAGGAATGAATTTTGCATAGTCGAAGGAGTTCGCATCTCACCTCAGGCATTGCTTGCCACGGTGGGTGAGTGGTTATAGTGTTGGACTACCAACCCCAAGATTGCAGGTTCGCTCCTGGCCATGGTAAGTGATTTTTGAAAGGCGACAAAAATCACGACACTCATGTCATACGTTGTTGGCATGTTAAAGAACCCATTTGAATTCAGTAGGCCGTGTTCAATGGCAAAATTAATCTCGAGACTTTCCGCCAACACAAAGTTCCTCCTTTCTCTACTTGAAAGCGCTGTAGTGTCAAGGAGTTTAGATAATCTTACCTCCTTGACTTTCATAGCGTTCAAAGGAACGACGAAATTCGACATGCAAGCTACCCTCTGGGTGTCAATTAACGAAGCTTGCACCAGGCACCCGAGGCCATACGATATTATTATTATTTACCTCAGGCATGTATTTTTATTTCCTAATTATTCTTTCTGGCTATTGGTAATTCATTGTCTTAACATATTTTACTTTCGTTATTCCCGTAAAGTAAGGAATTCTCCACGATTTACATTGCCATATACTTTTAAATTATTAAATAAAACATGGCCACAATCGCTTTCGCCATGAGAGACAATTGACGAATAAAATTCATTTGATGGACTCAGACATCGTGGTCACTCAGCCCCGTCTACTTTGGTGTGTGTGTAAAATTTTCTCTGATAACCTGTGTTATTGTGATGGCTGTACTGATGTGTGAATTTGTAATTCAAATGAGGAATGGGGAATTGACGACCGAGACTTTAAGTTAGGAACTATATCGGTATTTACCTGCAGTGGACGTGGCAAACCACGGAAAACCACATCCCAAATTGTTGAGATAGGAATCTACCCTTGCTCTCCTTAGTTTTGCCTCAAGAATGCGCCCCGTTCCAGCCTCAGACCACACTTAAATTTCTTGGCAAACCAGGAATCGAACCCGGAATCCGGGGCGATAGCTCAGAATGAAGCCTTAAGATTGGGCTTCCCTGTGTTAATACGATTTTTGACAAGCACTGAACATATAGTCTAACTCTTAAACTCCCTCCATTACGGTATCTTTCGAAGTGAGTCTATGCTCATTCCAGTAGTTGGCAAAGTATTTACTGTCATGGAAATGCAAAGGATTCTACCTACAACAGGTGATGGAAATTGCTTATTTAGAGCAGTTTCGTACTGTTTATTCCAAAATGCAGAACGTCATCCTGAGCTGCGTTTGCAAGCAAATTGCAAAAATTGTTGCTGGCATGAATAATTATAAGGTTTTTATTATTGGCGATCAGTATCATCGCATTCACATCAGCAACAAACTTGAGAATGAAAGTATCTGAACTTCATTGTATAAATGAATATTAATGTTTATTGATTATCTGTTTAGAGTACATAACAATGAGTCTAACCACGCTGTTGATTTTGGCAATGGAAGTATTATATGCCATTTAATATTTGGTGGCTGCGTTGCTGCAGGCCACTATAGTGTTATTGAATATGACGTTAATTTGGAGAGAAATGTTACGAAAAATATACCCATTTGACGAAAAAGAACATTAGCCACAAAAAAGTGGGAAAACGGAGAAAAATACGAAGCTACTTTTAAAATCGAATATAAATATGCCATTTCAGAAACTATTCCAGACATTATGCCGTACAGTGTAGGGTCCTTGACGAACAAATGTAAACATTGTTCTGCACTGTATTTCTGTAGCGAGAAATCTACGCTTGGTTACTTTGACCTTTGGTGTTGTAATGGCAAAATTGATCTTACTAAATGTAAAATATTTGACAGACTGCAACAATTTTTCACTGGAAATGAAATCTCAAGGAAGTTAAGAGAGAATAATTGGCAGTAAAACAAATGCTATGTCCTTGGTTTCATTTGGTGTCAATGGCACTGTGCCACATGCATACGGTCCATATTGTTTTAAAATGTATGGAATTGCACATCATCGCATTTCTTCGTTAATGTATATTCCAAAATTATAAGCGACGGTTCTTGCGGCCAGTTGTATGTATTAGACTCCTCAGAATTCTTGAATTCCTTGGAATTAAGTGATTTGCTTCCACATACTCCAAACTATTGACCCATAGTTATACTCCTTAGAAATCTGAAGTTTCCTAAGGGCTCCTAAATGCTACCATATTAATTACAAGAAATATGTACGAAAATTGCTTGAATTTGGAAATAATAAGTGCAGTTAAAATTAGGCGGAGAGATTTAACCCTTCGACTTGATTCCATAATAATTATAAGAAATATGCATGAAAATGCTTGGATTTGGAAATAAGTGCAGTTAAAATTAGGCAGAGAGGTCTAAACCTTCGACTTGATTTAACACCATCTGATAAAACAATCATTTTCTTTTAAGAGGCAAGATTTTCCGATTCGCTTGGCATACTTTATCACAATCAATAAAGCTCAAGGGGGAACTCTGGAATGTATAGGTCTCAATTTGTCTCATCAAGTTTTCAATCATGGCCAGCAGTAAGTTGCAATGTCTAGAGTGCAATCTTTTGACGCCTTTAAAGTTTTAATAGTGCAAAAAATAATTGTACAAAGAACGTATATAAGAAAAGTCTTCAGTAAATGTTTCTTATTGACCGTCATGTATTGACGGGTTTCAACTAGTAAACATTAATTCTCTACTGAAAGTAGGTAAACTCAAACAAACACTTGACGTGTTGGAAGAGCACAAAGTTATGATAGCAGCACTACAAGAGACACGTTTTACCGATGAGGATGCAATCGAGTCCGGAGTGTATAGAATATTCAAGGGGAAACCTGGTGAAAGAGTTATCAAGACACTCCCACAATTTGGTACTGGGTTTGCGGTACACCAGAAGATGGTAGACCATATTTTAGAATTCACTTCACCTAACGAAAGGACCTCCTCGTTATCTTTCAGGTCTCGTAATAGAGCACACACAATTGTAAATTTTCACGCTCCCACAAATGATACAAACCGAAAAAACCTGGAATACGTGGAGCAATGCTGGGCAACCTCAGAAGAAACTCTGGATATGGTCCCACCTCACCATTCCATCATACTCTTGGGAGACTTTAACGCACAAGTCGGGAAGGAGTGGAAGTACCGAAAGATAGTAGGCCATTATCCAGTCCATAAGAGAACAAATAGAAATGGAGAACGTCTTATTGAACTATGTGACAAGTACAACCTGGTCCTAAAATCAACAGCTTTCAAACGTCTACCTAGAAAGGCCAAAACCTGGACGAGTCCAAATCCTATGCTTGGTGAGTTCCAGTTAGATCATCTTGCTATAGCACGACAACATCATATTGATATACAGAACGTAAAGGTATTACGAAGAGCCAACATAGACTCTGATCACTACCTTTCACTTGTTAAGATTAATTTACAACCCTTTAGGAAACAACCAAATCTTCAAAGTAGTCATAAGATACCCAGGTTCAACACTCTGCGACTGCGCGATGAGGATTGTGACTATCAGAACACCCTTAGGAAGAATACAGAGAAAGACGGATGGCCTGCCTTCCAGAGGCCTTATTGGAGGCCGCTCAGGAAACTATCCCTGCATCATCAACCAAAGGCAAACACCCATGGTGGGATGCAAATTGTGATGAGGTTATAGACGAAAGGCGTAAAACCTGGATTAGGTGGAACCAACAAAAAAAATGAAGCTAATTATGAAGCCTTCCTCCTGCAAAGGAAAGCTACAGCTAACACCATCCGCAGAGCCAAGAGGAATTACCTCAGGAGTCTAATGCAACAGGCTGAAAATGATTTTCAGAAAAACAACTCAAGAGATTTGTACAAGGGACTTAAGAAGCAAACGACTCAGTATACAGCTCCTACCCTCATCCTCCGCGGGCCGGATGGAAAACTTCAACTAAACAATAAAGACTGCACTAAAACTCTTGCATATTACATCCAGAAGCTACTAAACGCAGAGGAACCTAATGAAAAGCTTATTTTCCATGAGCCTCCGCACAGGAACCCTGATTCTCAACCGCCTACAAGAGAAGAAATAATGAACATAATTTCGAATGGTCTCAAGAACAACAAGGCTCCAGGTGAAGACGGCATAGTAGCCGAGATGTGGAAACATGCAGATGACCAGTCCTTACAGAACATCTATCAAATCATAAAGGACATATGGGCAACAGAGTCCCTACCCGAAGGTTGGACGTCTGCTGTGATTTATCCCCTCCACAAGAAGGGAAGTAAGACAGACCTCAACAATTATAGGGGTATTTCCTTGTTACCAATTACCTACAAGATCCTCTCTGTAGCCTTGCTCAATAGAGTCACTGCACAGCTAGACTCAGAATTAGGTGAATACCAGGCTGGTTTCCGTATGACCAGATCTTGCCCAGAACAGATAGACAATCTTACGACAGTTCTCACCTATACGAACCGAGGTGGCCATCCATGGGTGGTGGTTCTAGTAGATTTTCAGAAAGCTTATGACTCTGTGGATAGAGATACCCTTTTCTTCATACTACGGGAATTTGGTCTGGATGGGAAGACACTACGATTAGTCCAAGCCACTCTGAGAAAAACGACGTCCAAGGTCAGATTCAGAGGTGAACTTTCCGAAAGCTTTCCAATCAGAACAGGAGTTAGACAGGGTGATGGTCTCTCCTGTATTCTCTTCAACTGTGTACTGGAAAAGATCATTAGGGAATGGAGAACGATGCTACCACCGGGAGCTGGACTGAAGCTTGGTTACAAGAGAGACAACCTCTTCGTCCCTTGCGTAGCCTTTGCTGATGACCTCATTCTACTGGCAAATAACATAGAGGAGGCTACCTACAACCTACAGAGTCTTTCTAGTGTAGCAGTTAAGACTGGTTTGAAGATCAACATCCAGAAGACTGAATTTATGACCAATATCAAAGAGGCCCCTTCTAATATTCCTCTCACAGACACTACCATACGAAAGGTACCTGCAGTTAAGTACTTGAGAGAATGGATTTCTGCAAATCAGAGAGAGAACGTAGCCTTAGATGCCTGATGTACCAAGTTTGAAAGGGCTTATCATTCCTGTCGTAGTATCTATTCATCTAAGTGCCTCTCCAAGAACCTCAAACTCAGACACTATAACTCCGTTGTCAAGCCATCTGTTCTGTATGCTTCTGAATGCCTTGTAATGACCAGAAAGGGTCCACTCAGAAAACTGGAGTTAAAAAAGAGGAAGATCCTGAGGAGGTTATTAGGTCCAATTAGAGAAGAAGGAGGCATTTACAGAATCCGCCATAATGTTGAATTGTATGAACACCAGGAGGACATCATCACGTCTATAAGGAAAAGACGCCTGGCCCTTTATGGACACTTGGCACATCTGGATTCTGAAAGACTCAGCAAAAGGATATTCACAGTAACAGGAAGAGGCGAGGCTTCTAAGAACAAATGGATTGCGTCAGTTAAGTCAGATATGGAACAACTAGATATCCCACTGGAACAAACTCGTGACCGTCTGCTGTTCCGTCAGGTCATCCGACAGGGCGTTTTCCCAACGTCCCTTACAAGTAAGAAGACTACAGGAGCTAAGTGTACAGAAGAAAGAAGACTGACTCACAGTCAGAAAATGAGGGACTATTGGAAGAAGAAGAAGAAAGCAACAACTTTACCGAAGAGTAGATACGAGCCCCGTGGTCCAGATTAGGCCTAAACAATAAAGAAAGAAAGAAAGAAAGAAAGAAAGAAAGAAAGAAAGAAAGAAATTGAGTAATAAATAGTTTAAAAGTTCTGCCTAATCAGTACTTTTTATTAAATATGATCATTGTGTGGCCATTGGTGGGACATGTTTCGAGGCCTAATTATGTTGGCCCCTTCATCGGCCGATACGAATGAATTAATAAATGTCAAAGACACAAGATAAATGTATAGCGTAACACTAAAAAGTCCCTTATCATTAAACCTATATGGTGCACCATAAAGAAGGATGGGAAATTGAACGCCTAAATCCTTGCAGATCACTGCTAGAGGAAAAACCTGGCTAGTATTAAGTCCTATAAACTAGGAAACACTTTTAATAGGGTAAAATTGTGTAGTTCAAATCTTCTTTATGGTGCACCATATAAGGTTTAATGACAAGGGACTTTTTAGTGTTAGGCTATACATTTATCTTGTGTCTTTGACATTTATTAATTAATTCATACGGGCTGACGAAGGGGGTAAAAATAATTAGGCCTCGAAACATGTCCCACCAATTACCACACAAAGATCATTATTTTAAAAAAAAGTATTGATTAGGCGGAACTTTAAACCTATTTATTACCAGATTGTATTTAGAAACACTTTCTTATATTATTTATTGAACTCTAATGTGTTCTTTGCAAACATGAACCTAGCATATTCTCAGAACATTCAGTCCGAGGAGAGCTTGATAAAACGGACACTACTCAGTTTCCAAAACCAAATAGGTTGACATAATTTTATTCCATTTTAGTTCAGTGTATCATTTGTGTATTTGCCACATCGAGTTATTACATTACAATTAAGCCACTAGTTTAAATAGGAACAGTTGATTTAGAACATAAATAACAAAATAGTGTAGACAGCATCATTCCTGAAGTTATTTACAATAATAATTCAATAGATCACAGGCTATAATACTTAAACTACATTAATAATAATAATAATAATGCAACAACCATAGAAGTGAACTATACTGTATGTAAATACAAACTTATGTAATCTAATCAGTGTATATATATATTTGTGCATAAGTGTAATTCATAAACATCGTACACTAATTAAGCCTAAATACACAGGATCTGAGGATAAATGCTTGATGTTTGAAACATGTCATCCAATTAAGTACCCCATTTGGTACATAAAAGCATGTTATTTTGTAATAATATCTCGCTTCTTTCAGGTTAGGATGTATAAATATTTGTTTCCGGCCTAATGTATTGGGCACAATTTGTGTTGACCGACTGGAAAGCTTTCTTTAATAGAATTAGGCAACACTGAAAAATGGCTTCTATCACTTCAAAGAATATCCAGACCTACTTGTGGGGCAAGGAGAATCTCCCTTGCATCCAACTGTTGTAAAGGTATTGTAAAGACAGGTGCTTCTTCCAACTTGGGATATACAGCTATCTATGTCTGAAAAAGCCTACAACCAACAAACCTTATCAGCAGATAGGAGCAGATGACCTCGTAGTTCCACCCCTTCAAACAACAATAACTAGCTAACTAACTCAGCAGGCTATGATAGCCCTCCTCAAATTTCTGATAATTGTATCTTTAGGTGGAACAAACAACTTTTTAAAAAATGGGTGTTGAAATAACTAATGATGTTATGAGGAGAGAGATTAGAGTCGAACAGACCGAGAGATGTTCTGAGAAATAGGATGATGAAGCTACATTGTCAGAAAATACTCTGATTAGTATGGCAGGGATTCTGATGATTTTGCATTATTTTTTTGGTAAGACTGACAAGTTGCTCAAATATATATATATATATGTTTCATGAAAGAATGAGTTCAATGAAGTCTATTTGTTATGTCATTTTTTTTCATTTTTTGCCATTTTTGAGGGATAGGGCATTTTTGGGGGGAATTTTAGGTTATTTTGGTCATTTTTATACTATTTTCAAGAAAGAAGAATAATTTTTTATGTTTAGCTATTCTAATTCTGTATTTTACTAAATTCCCGTGTTGAATATTTTGTTTGATTTCATACAAGCATAACATAATTTTTCCCAAAAGTATGCGTGTAATGGACTCGCCCATACAAGGAAGTACATTTGACTCTCACGAGGGGAGAAGGGTACAGCTAGCAATGAGTCATTGAGTTCGTGGTATTTCTTCGAGCCAGAAGTGCAGTTCTATTAGACGCGAAGTTACGATATGCCTAAAGTGAAGCAAAGTGTGTCCGTTAAACTAAAACAATTTGTTTCGCAGCATGGAGAAAGGGTTTTCACCACTGACGGGACAATACTGTGACCGATCCAGTCAGGGTCAATTACCGGCCCCGGATGACAGAAGATCGGAAGGTGACCGGAGAGTCAGTATGACGTCATGGCATGACGCGGCGAGGTAACCGTCAGAGTAGGGGAATGCTCCAGAAGGTTCCAACCCCTCCCACTTTTTTCTCGAAGAAGGACGCGGTTCCGGAATGTTCAGTATGTGAGTCAGCAGTGTGTGAGTCAATAGTGCGTGGACGAGAATGTTATACAGCGGAGCACGGACGAATAGCCCATGTCACGCAGACAGTGATTTTACATCGGGAACTTGAATGGTTTTCGTGAGTGACCAACAGGCCATGAAGCCTGAAACTAGCGTGCATGTATTGCCAGTGCGTTTTTTTTTTCAGTGAAGTATGTCAGTTTGTTTGTCAAACAGTGTGAATTTCAAGGCGATATCGGACTCGCTAGTATGTGAGGAAACAGTTAGAACTGATAAAGGAAGTCCGTTTATGCCGACAATTTATGTTCATTAAAGATTGATACCAGGAGGTGTTTAAAATTACGAGTATCAGGGGAAGAACTATATAACGATAGTCGAGGCGAAGCATTATCGCGAGGCCCTATATTGTAACAGACATCCATTCGGAAATAGCATAGCAGTACGGCGTTTTAAGAAACGCAGTGAGAACGCAGTAAGGAAGGCCACATCTACTTTAAGCTTGTGTTGGAAGACGGTAGGCCGCAGGCAACTTGATATGTCGGTCAAGGCCAGCTCGAAATAGCTCCTCGTGGAAGGAAGTGTGTCACTGGGTTAAAGGAAAGTGAAAACATATAACTCAAGTGAACCAGGAACTAGACGCTATAGTGTGCGAGCGTGAATGTGCTCTGATATAGTGAGATGTAATATTGCCACGCGGCAGCATGAACTTAATAACCATGGACTCATATATTCTGGGCATCAACATGCATATTAACACGCGAATTATGCTGCACTGAACTTCTAAAGGGGCCATAATGGGGTGAACGGTCGCAACGAGATGGACGAGTGGACCATGGTTGGGACGTTAGGAGACGGCGCTGCTGAAGGTGACCGGGGACAACCTGTGGGCAGACATGGGCGTCGCCAGGAGATTGAGAGGTGCCAGGGGCGGATACCTCTACCAGTACGCTGGGAGACCACATCGCGGAGACACTGGAGGAACGACACCGCCCTGATGCCGCAGGGGACGATGACGGCGCCGACGCCATGGATTTCCGAGGACACCGGATATAAAGTAAGACGTTTCATTTCCATCCTTGTTCATCAGAAAGAAGAGAACTTCTACCTCGGATAGCCATGCCATGAGATAACCTGAGATCGTGTAACTTAACGCCCCTTTATAATCATTTATTCCAGATTGAATAAGAGCATCATTTTTTTTTCTTCATAGGGTCGTGCAGATGTTTTTTTTGTCTTTCTTTTCGGGTCATTTGACCTACATAAATTTACAGCATCAATGGTAGGAGTAAGACATGTATTTATTCTCTGAGACATAATAATAATAATAATAATAATTTGAAATTGAGTAACGAGAATAGGAGATGCCCATTTTGCTGGGAGATTCTAGCATGTCGATTTCAGAGGTCATTATTCGAATTTTATTCTGAAAGGTTGGTCACGGAATGCATAGATTTTTATAGCAATGAATATGGTTGGAGATTGTCGAATAAGGTTCCTTGGATAGGATGCCATATTATCATACGACCTCGTGGTCCCGATAAAGTTGATACGCTCTGTTAGTGTGGGTTCTTGAGACATGCTAATAATGCATGATTTATTTTGTAATGATGTTGTGTAAAGTTTATGTGATAATTATGTGGTAATTAGATATGGTATTATTCCGTCAATTATGACGAGGTTATTCACGGGGCGACGGATGTCCGTTGAATTGAATTTGTAAGGACAGGGTCCTCTTGACGAACGTGCTTCGTTCATTGATGAGTTGTATTGAATAGCGCAGGTGTGTAATTGATGGTGCGCTCGACAGTCAGGTTGTTTGGCTCTTCACACAGAGCGTTCGGCGGAAGGGTCACGATTAAATGTTTGTTGTGAGTATGAAAGACGCTAGGGCGCCTTATTGCGAGGTTCTTAACCTTTCATAAATATTAGACAATGCTATAATTTAATTACAATGACAAAGATGACAGTGTGGATCAAGGTTGTTGGAAAGGCGGAGATAAATCATTAATAATAATAAGAATTAGTAGTGTAAATATGTAAGCACAATCTGGGTGTGTTAATAATTTATGATAGGTTATAATTAATTGTTGAAATGTCATAGTATGTGAAGCTGAGTCGATGTTTGAGTGCTATTTGATGTAACATGATGCTCTTTAATTATTCATTTGCAGTTCGATAGAGGAGATCCGTCCATTGCTGTATAAGGGTAGACAGTTGTAATTTACATAGATATTCGATATTTTCTTTGATTTTTTTTTTTTTGCCGCAGGTGAACTTCGTGATATGTGGCTAGTGATGTTTACATGCGTGTGCACCGATAAATGAAGGGTTAATTTAGCTTTTTGAAAGACGATCTCCTTGTCGGAACTTTAAGAAAGGACACCCACGAGTTTGAATAAGCGTAATTTTCTTTTCTTTGTTTAGGGACTATGAACTTTATTTCTTTTCCGGACTTTGTCCCACCCTAACATTATACTCGTGCGTGATAGGCAGGTTGCATATTTATTTATCCTTTGGCCAATAAAGGAGCAGATGTGATTTTACGAGGGCTTTTCCTTTCTTTTCTGTTTGTCAGTTCAAGTTAGGGTTTTGCTTGTGAATCCTGGTTCAGTCTATTTGCCATCCCAACCCGTAAACGACCCGAGACCCTTTGTCTCTAGCTCGCTGGAGCTTTTCTTTTAGTCTTGTCTGTATGAACCAAGATTCATGCCCTAATTTTTTTTGTACCCACTCCCTTGGCTGTTTCTTCTGATGGGGCCGGGATGCTAGCCGGGTGATCGCCTGTCCCATTGGAGAAGCGGGCACAGGGGGAAGAAGTGGCGCCGCCAACGTGTTGGGCTCGACGACGATGGTGTGTTTCGTTTCCGTCATGGGCATGTTTTTTGTACTCAATCATTTGTTGTGATGATGGGAGTATACTGTATGGTCAGATTCGTGCCTTTGATGGGAGCGCGATGCTTGCCATGTGTAATTCTTGTGTAAAATTAACCTCGTATCACACTGAGCCTTTAGTGAACCATTTGACAGGGTTGGTACACGATCTCAGGTTATGGCTATACTCGACGACCTACATTCCCATGTAGGCCCCTATATTTAAGTTGTATTGTAAGATGTCACAAGTAGTAACCGCAGAAAATATTGCTGATATATTAAAACAAATCCAAGTTGGATTAACTGGTCTAACCACTGAAATGAATAATGTTAAGGATAGTGTTGGGTCAATTAAAACAAACATGAAGAGCGATATGGATCGCTTATGGACGGCACAAGAGGGTGTCGGCATTCAGGTAGCAGAGGTACAGAGGACACAAGAGGGTGTCGGTATTCAGGTAGCAGGAATAAAAAAAGATGTTAGTGATAAAGTTGATGGTCTCAGAACCGACTTATTAGAAGTCATGGGATCTAATCTTAAGAGTTTAGAATCTCATTTGCAGAAAAACATTGATGCTGTAGAACGTAATCTTAGACTATCAGGAAAGGCTATAGATAATAAGATTAATCTACTCGATAAAAAGGTAGAAACTACATTCCAATTGCTCACCGCGGAGCTCAAAGATTCTATGGCACGGCAAATCAGGGATACTCAGAGTTCGCTTCGGGGGAATATTGAAGGACTTGAGGAGAAGTTGAACAGTAATATTAAAGGCATGGGATAAGATTTGACGGCAAAAATTGAGCAAATTGGTCAGTCTAACGAGGAAACCCTGGATAAGTTGAAACAGGACGTGTCAGGTTGGAAAGAAGAGGTTGCGAAGGACGTGAAAACATGCAGATACAGGTTGAATTATTCCAGGACACGTATGACAGGAAAATCACTCATTCACAAACGACATTACTCGAACATGTGAGAGAATCTATCCACACTTCCATTGTTGAGTTGGAGGAGAAGATCATTATTCAACAGGGAAGGCAACTCACTCGATTAGGCAACTTAGAGGCGGAAATGAAGCAGATAAAAGACAAATCGGAGTCAGAAAGGGTTAGATGGTCCGAAATTGAAAACACGCCACTTCTTAACGGGACGGAAAGTGAAAACGGGCATCTTCTAGAAAGGCGGGTGAGGAAGTTGCAACGCCGAGAATACGGAGTACAAATCCCGCGGGACACCTAACTATCATTAGAAGTATAGACCACCAGCCGAGGAAATTCTCGGGGAACAATGGGACTAATAACGTCACACCTATCGAATTTATGAGGGAGGTCCGTGAATACATGGCGGAGAATAAGATACCTCGTGAGAGGGAACTAAGAGTTATTGAGAGGTCCCTGGAATCGACGGCATTAACGTGGTTTCGCGCATTTCGATACACGTTCACGAGCACGGATGAGTTCGAACGATTATTAATCAAACGTTTTTGTAGCCCTGAAGAACAATTGAACATACGGGCGAAACTATACGCTAAACGGTATGCGACGTCCAATCCGACTAGGTATGCGGGGTACTTCGCGTCGCAACTCGCCAGGCTGCAGTATTTGACTCCACCAGTGCCGGAGGACGAATTGGTCCAAGCTATTATACGACAGTTACCTGTAGAGGTCCAGAAGAGTGTAATAGCGTCAGGAGCCGAGACTTTAGAGGGATGTGAAGAGATTCTTCGAAAACTTGACCACACTAGCGCACAGTTACAGGCGAGGTCCGGACGACAGGAAAATAGAGATGTGAACACGGTCGTGATTGACAAAATTGCGCAGACGGAAGAGCGAACGCCGCGGGAGACGGACAGGCCAAGGGACACAGGGTACTATCGGAGCCGAGATAGGAGCTACGGTGGAACAGACGAGCGACCCAGATGGAGGAATAAACCGTATGAAGAACGTAGGAGATCCCGATTCAACAATACGAAGGGACGATATGGTGAATATCAGCGAAGGCAGTCAAATCAATATTATCAGAGACAGAATGCCTATAGGGATTCTCGTTCGCAGGGGTCGCGGCCGAGCTATACGGAAAGACATCGAGAGAGCCAGGAATATTTACAACAATTACGGAGTAATCCATCCGCACCACCGGGGGAAGCTGATCGACCACCCGACACAAGTCGGTCAGATCAACAAAAAAAACTTCAAATTAAGAAATTCCTCAAACCTTGGTCCTCCCGAACTGATAGAAATTCAAGAGATATTTCAGGCTACCGATGAAGACTTGATTCATGAGGAAGACGTTATCCGCCGCGGGAAAGTGTATTCTTTGCCGATCATAACAGTAGAGGTGCTCGGTAAACAAATAAAAACCCTGGTTGACACCGGAGCGATGATTAGTGTGGTGTCTCAGTCATGTTTGGACGAGATAATGGAGGCGGGACCCGTACATACTCTACCTGTAGCGAATGTAAAGGTTAGAGGTGTAATTCCCGATCGCTCAGTGAGATGCAAGCTGCAGGCCCTGTTGACGATCAAGATTGCGGGGAGGTTTTATGAGCACGTGTTCGTGGCCATCTCCAACATCAATTTTCAAATAATTCTGGGTGTTGACTTCATTTCGGAGTACGGCTGGATTATAAATATGCAAGAGGGTGTTATGTATGTCGGAAACGAATCGCCGAGCAGAGGATCGAAAGGTTATATCAATGCCAGCTCGAGCACGCCCTTCTTGGAGAACACACTTGAGAATATCGTGGAACGTGAGGAAGAGACGATCACCCACATGCCCGTTGGTGTAAAGGAAATTTTGGATCCAACCGTCCAGAAACAGTTTGATGACCTAATACAGGAGTTTCGGGAGGTATTTAGCGACAAACCTGGAGTTATCAAGAACTTTCAGTACGATATCAAGTTGAGTGATGACTCACCATACAGGAAACACATATATCCAGTCCCAGAGAAATGGAAGGAGGAGGTAAAGGCCATGATAAACGCCATGGAGAAGGATGGCATAATAAAGAAGGCTCCGACTTCTTTCCTAAACCCTTTAGCGGTTGTAAGGAAGCCAAACGGTCGCCTAAGGATTTGTCTAGATGCACGTGGAATAAATGCACGCATTTTGCCAGAATATGACCGCCCACCGCAAATTAAAGAGCTGCTGAGGCGCTTTAAAGGAAATAAATATTTCTCAAACGTAGATCTCACAAATTCCTATTATCATGTCGAATTAACCGAGAACAGCAAGCAATACACTGGCTTCCTGCATGAGCAGAAGACCCACGTCTTTAACCGCCTTCCCTTCGGTTTGAAAAACAGTGGCCCTGTGCTGATTCGAGCGCTGGACAGCAACTTGAGTGAAGAGGTCAAGAAACACGTACTATGTTACGTGGACGATTTGATCTTGGCATCCACGTCAGTAGAGTAGCACCTGAAACATTTGAGATTGTTGTTTGAGAACTTGCTTACGGCCGGATTCAAGGCAAACTTGGAGAAATGAGATTTCTTTCATCGAGAAATTCGATTTTTGGGACATCTCATTGACGAATATGGATATCGGCCGAACCCGGAGAAAATTGAAGCGATAGCTGAGTTTCCCAGACCAGAAAGGGTGAAACAAGTGAGGCAGTTCCTGGGAATGACTTTATTCTTTTCTAGTCATTGTCCCCGTTACACGGATGTAGTTGCCCCTCTGCAGAGCATGCTCAGGAAAAACAATCGGTGGAAGTGGGATCAGGCGTGTGAAGAGGCCTTCACGGAAGCTAAACACATGCTCCTTAACAACGTTAAACTGGAGTACCCAGACTTCTCCAAAACATTTTATATTGACACCGATGCTTCAAAGGTAGGAGTGAGCGCTGTGTTGTACCAGTTGGACGACGAGAAGAAACAACATTATCTGGCATTTACCAGTAGGAAATTGCGACAGCCTGAGCTTAATTACTTTGCCACGGAGTTGGAGGCGCTGGCTATAATTTATGCTCTAAAGATGTGGAAGAAGATTCTTCTAGGGCATAAGGTCGTGATTGTGACGGACCATCGCGCGTTACAGTTTATGTTAAAGTCTGACATTTCAAGCGAAAGAGTCACGCGCTGGACCCTGTTCCTGCAGCAATTCGATGCAGAAGTTATTCATAGGCCCGGAAAGCAAAACTTTCTAGCGGATGTTTTGAGCAGAAACCCACGTGAGGAGGCTGTTTTGCACCAGGTAGAGCTAATACCGGCCGATCAGGAAACGGTGGAACGTTTGAAACGCCTGAGCCAGGCGCAACGGCGATATACTCCGTTAAGACGGATATACCCTTATTTGAAGAATCGCATGGGTGCAGATGATCCCGATTATGCTGGAACGGCGAAGATTGCTCACTTTTATCACATTGTTGGTGACGTGATTCACAAGTTTGTCGATAAAGAGCACACAAGGCTACGTATTGTAATACCGCCGAAGTTGATTCCAGCAGTGGTTTGGTTGGCTCACCGTTCTATTGGGCACGGAGGATGTGATAAAACCTTACATGCCATAAGAGAAACATTTACCTGGGAGTATATGGGAAAAACCGTACGAGCGGTAATCAGGACATGCGACATCTGTCAGAGATGCAAATTCCCATCGGACGTATCTAAGGAGAAGCCTAGGGCTATTATACCGACTCGTCCGAATGAATTAATGGCTACGGACCTGTAAGGCCCCCTTCCGAGGTCCACCAGGGGTAACCAATACATCTTGGTGACGATGGATGTGTTTACCAAATTAGTCATGTTGCACCCTATCCAGAAGGCAACATCCCGATACGTGATTCGCAGGATTGAAACCGGCGTGATTCCAACTGCAGGGAAGCCAGAGTTCCTTCTGAGCGATCACGGAACGCAGTTCACGAGCGCCGAATTTCAAGAAGCTATGGCACGACTCGGCATAAGGCATATCTTGAGCTCCATAAGATACCCAGAAGGAAATCCTGTTGAAAGAGTAAATGCGGAGATTGGAAAATAATGCCGGATTTACTGTCATGAACAGCATCATCGATGGATGGAAGTGGTACCCATAATTGAACGTTGCTTGAATTCTACAACACATGAGAGTACCAGACAAATTCCTTGCCTTCTGCACCATGGACGAAAACCAAGTAGACCTTGGCATGCTGTTATACAGGCACCCCCAGAGATTGAGCCGTCGGTGAAAAGGAGAAACGAACTGGCTCGGGAGAGGATGCAGCTACAGGCGCAGAAACGGGAGAGAAGGAAGGCTGGCCGCCGTTTTCGCGAGCCACTTCGAGTCAATGACCTGGTGCTGATTCGGAAACCTACGTCATCGAACTTACCACTCAGAGTGTATGGGAAATTTGCGCGCCCATTTTCGGGACCCCATAGGATTGCCAGAGTGATGGACAACAATTGCCATAGGGTGGTTGACAACGTCACGAATGCACTTGTTGGGAATTTCAATGCTGCGAATCTACGGAAGTATCACCGGCAAGCTCGTTAGTCAGCATTGAGGAGAGGACTGAAAGGATCGTTCACATGCATCACTTGAGGAAAAACATAAGCTATGTTCCCACCGCTTATATTTTGAAGGCCGCGGGAGAGATGTGACCGATCCAGTCAGGGTCAATTACCGGCCCCGGATGACAGAAGATCGGAAGGTGACCGGAGAGTCAGTATGACGTCATGGCATGACGCGGCGAGGTAACCGCGAGAGTAGGGGAATGCTCCAGAAGGTTCCAACCCCTCCCACTTTTTTTCTCGAAGAAGGACGCGGTTCCGGAATGTTCAGTATGTGAGTCAGCAGTGTGTGAGTCAATAGTGCGTGGACGAGAATGTTATACAGCGGAGCTCGGACGAATAGCCCATGTCACGCAGACAGTGATTTTACATCGGGAACTTGAATGGTTTTCGTGAGTGACCAACAGGCCATGAAGCCTGAAACTAGCGTGCATGTATTGCCAATGCGTTTTTTTTTTTTTCAGTGAAGTATGTCAGTTTGTTTGTCGAACAGTGTGAATTTCAAGGCGATATCGGACTCGCTAGTATGTGAGGAAACAGTTAGAACTGATAAAGGAAGTCCGTTTATGCCGACAATTTATGTTCATTAAAGATTGATACCAGGAGGTGTTTAAAATTACGAGTATCAGGGGAAGAACTATATAACGATAGTCGAGGCGAAGCATTATAGCGAGGCCCTATATTGTAACAGACATCCATTCGGAAATAGCATAGCAGTACGGCGTTTTAAGAAACGCAGTGAGAACGCAGTAAGGAAGGCCACATCTACTTTAAGCTTGTGTTGGAAGACGGTAGGCCGCAGGCAACTTGATATGTCGGTCAAGGCCAGCTCGAAATAGCTCCTCGTGGAAGGAAGTGTGTCACTGGGTTAAAGGAAAGTGAAAACATATAACTCAAGTGAACCAGGAACTAGACGCTATAGTGTGCGAGCGTGAATGTGCTCTGATATAGTGAGAAGTAATATTGCCACGCGGCAGCATGAACTTAATAACCATGGACTCGTATATTCTGGGCATCAACATGCATATTAACACGCGAATTATGCTGCACTGAACTTCTAAAGGGGCCATAATGGGGTGAACGGTCGCAACGAGATGGACGAGTGGACCATGGTTGGGACGTTAGGAGACGGCGCTGCTGAAGGTGACCGGGGACAACCTGTGGGCAGACATGGGCGTCGCCAGGAGATTGAGAGGTGCCAGGGGCGGATACCTCTACCAGTACGCTGGGAGACCACATCGCGGAGACACTGGAGGAACGACACCGCCCTGATGCCGCAGGGGACGATGACGGCGCCGACGCCATGGATTTCCGAGGACACCGGATATAAAGTAAGTCGTTTCATTTTCATCCTTGTTCATCAGAAAGAAGAGAACTTCTACCTCGGATAGCCATGCCATGAGATAACCTGAGATCGTGTAACTTAACGCCCCTTTATAATCATTTATTCCAGATTGAATAAGAACATCATTTTTTTTCTTCATAGGGTCGTGCAGATGTTTTTTTTTGTCTTTCTTTTCGGGTCATTTGACCTACATAAATTTACAGCATCAATGGTAGGAGTAAGACATGTATTTATTCTCTGAGACATAATAATAATAATAATTTGAAATTGAGTAACGAGAATAGGAGATGCCCATTTTGCTGGGAGATTCTAGCATGTCGATTTCAGAGGTCATTATTCGAATTTTATTCTGAAAGGTTGGTCACGGAATGCATAGATTTTTATAGCAATGAATATGGTTGGAGATTGTCGAATAAGGTTCCTTGGATAGGATGCCATATTATCATACGACCTCGTGGTCCCGATAAAGTTGATACGCTCTGTTAGTGTGGGTTCTTGAGACATGCTAATAATGCATGATTTATTTTGTAATGATGTTGTGTAAAGTTTATGTGATAATTATGTGGTAATTAGATATGGTATTATTCCGTCAATTATGACGAGGTTATTCACGGGGCGACGGATGTCCGTTGAATTGAATTTGTAAGGACAGGGTCCTCTTGACGAACGTGCTTCGTTCATTGATGAGTTGTATTGAATAGCGCAGGTGTGTAATTGATGGTGCGCTCGACAGTCAGGTTGTTTGGATCTTCACACAGAGCGTTCGGCGGAAGGGTTACGATTAAATGTTTGTTGTGAGTATGAAAGACGCTAGGGCGCCTTATTGCGAGGTTCTTAACCTTTCATAAACATTAGACAATGCTATAATTTAATTACAATGACAAAGATGACAGTGTGGATCAAGGTTGTTGGAAAGGCGGAGATAAATCATTAATAATAATAAGAATTAGTAGTATAAATATGTAAGCACAATCTGGGTGTGTTAATAATTTATGATAGGTTATAATTAATTGTTGAAATGTCATAGTATGTGAAGCTGAGTCGATGTTTGAGTGCTATTTGATGTAACATGATGCTCTTTAATTATTCATTTGCAGTTCGATAGAGGAGATCCGTCCATTGCTGTATAAGGGTAGACAGTTGTAATTTACATAGATATTCGATATTTTCTTTGAATTTTTTTTTGCCGCAGGTCAACTTCGTGATAAGTGGCTAGTGATGTTTACATGCATGTGCACCGATAAATGAAGGGTTAATTTAGCTTTTTGAAAGACGATCTCCTTGTCGGAACTTTAAGAAAGGACACCCACGAGTTTGAATAAGCGTAATTTTCTTTTCTTTGTTTAGGGACTATGAACTTTATTTCTTTTCCGGACTTTGTCCCACCCTAACATTATACTCGTGCGTGACAGGCAGGTTGCATATTTATTTATCCTTTGGCCAATAAAGGAGCAGATGTGATTTTACGAGGGCTTTTCCTTTCTTTTCTGTTTGTCAGTTCAAGTTAGGGTTTTGCTTGTGACCCTTTGTCTCTAGCTCGCTGGAGCTTTTCTTTTAGTCTTGTCTGTATGAACCAAGATTCATGCCCTAATTTTTTTTGTACCCACTCTCTTGGCTGTTTCTTCTGATGGGGTCGGGATGCTAGCCGGGTGATCGCCTGTCCCATTGGAGAAGCGGGCACAATACTTTACTTCAAACTTTGTGACGTGAGAGTGACCGCTGTAAAAAGGTTTACGGTGGAACATCACGTATCGCGTGAGAAACACAAACGTGGTCTGCAACGACTTCAGGATGAAGGAACATTACTACAACAGAAGCTTCTTGGAGAGACTCATTCATCCTTTTCACCATTCTTTGAAGAACTGTGTAGAGTGTTTCTTTGTGCCGATATCCCATTGAGTAAGTTAAACAACCCTAAACTGCACAATTTCTTAGAGAAGCACACGGGCAAATCCATACCGGATTCTTCTACGTTAAGGAAAATCTATGTTAGACGATGCTATGAAAAAAACTTTGGAAGAAGTCAGGAAAAGAGTTGGAAATTTAAAAAATATGGGTATCGGTGGACGAGACGACAGACTCTTCAGGACGATATGTAGCTAACGTGGTGGTAGGAACAATGGACAAGGATGTTCCTGGGGAACACTTCCTACTCTATTGTGAGCATTTACAAAAAGTGAACTACTCAGCAATCAGCAAAGTTCTTGATAAATCGTTGGCATTGTTGTGTCATGATGGCATTCGGCATGACAATGTGTTGCTCTTAGTAACGGATGCAGCCCCCTACATGGTCAAGGCTGCTAATTCGCTTCGTGCTCTCGATCTAAAATGGTGCATTTAACTTGTTTGGCCCACGCATTACACCGAGTCGCGGAGGAGGTTCGCGGTCATTTTCCAGATGTTGACCAATTGATAGGATGTGTGAAAAAGATATTCTTGAAGGCACCCTCTCGAGTTTCAACTTTCAAGTTAGAAGCTCCAGACATTCCACTTCCTCCTTCTCCCGTTTTGACAAGATGGGGAACCTGGATCGAAGCCTGCACGTATCATAGCGAGAACTTACAAGTGGCGAAACAAATCGTGGATTCATTTGACAGCACTGAAGCTACATCAATCAGAGCAGCGCAAAAACTTTTGACAAATAGTGAAATCGCAGGGAAACTTGCTTACATAAAAGCAAATTTTGGATTTCTTCCTACTACCATAACCGCTCTGGAAAAGTCAGAAGTGCCGCTATTTGCCAATATTAATACCTTGAATTCATTTTGTTACCACACAAGACTAAAATAATACGGAAATCATAGAAAATCAAAAGTCATTTTTTTAAAGAAATTTGGTCATTTTCTGCATTTTTTAGGTCATAAATGCATTTTTATATTGCTTTTTTTGGCACTTTTTTAGGTCATCATAATCCTAGCCCTACTGATTAGAAATCGCCAGTGAATGAAGCTACTTACGATGCCGGAGAGCCTGTCTTCTTCATGCTCAACTTGTGGGATCCACTCTGGTTCACACTTAATGAAGGTTGTTTCCTCCATGGCTGGAATGAATAACACAACATTGCACTGATAAATGTAATGATAAAAGTTAGTCTCATATAGGTGCTTACTTGGAAGTGGGGGTAAGGAGCCAGCCACCCTGTCACATCACACTTCCTTATTAAATACATCTGTTACCGTAACATCTCGTTGTTATAAAAATGCACTGTAATGATCTACACTTTTATTTTGCATTGTATGGTGTTGTTATTTTCTATCATATATTGTTAGAGTATTCCAAATAAAGCATACGCTGATATACTGGACATCACAATGGCAGCACACACATAACAGATAGAGGGAGTCTAAAGATATTCACCTCTACTGTTCAGGCCATTTTTCCAATGAACAAATTTCCCTACACCCTCTGTGGAGAACGATCTGGCTGCTGGTGAAACCACTCTACCACTCTCCTTGCAACTATCATGTGTTTGGTCCTTTGAAGAAGTTCCTGAAGGGTAAATGTTTCACCCCACTCATCAAAAGGAACGTGATTCTGTGATATCACCAGCAACCATGTATAATAACTAATGTTACGTATTAATATTATATTAGAATTGTATTTTGTCCAAGAAGATTATTTTACTGCAGGGAAGACAAAGATTTGCAGAATTATATATATATTACTGACATGTGTACATGGGCATCGGAATTGATAACTCAAAACTTAAGTTAAAGTACATGTCCATTAGCTGCTTAGGCTTTCACGGCCGACGTTCATAATGAGGTCCTGTCTGGACCACGGCCTACAAGCCCGAAAAACTTGTACCTCATTACATGTCCATTGTACTTGAGTTAGAAGGTGTACAGTGGAAGACTGCAGGTATGTACTTGGGGACCACGAGTGGACAAGCAATGTGAGTGAAACAAGTCAGAATTTCGGTTGGGAAAGTTTGACTGAGTGACCCTCTAGAGGGGATATGGTTTTTAGCTTAAAAGGGTAAGAATGTATGGGAAGGTGTTTGTAGGAGATGGAGTATGTAGGGGCCGATTAGATCATCCTTGTAAGTTAATCTAAGTCAAATGTTTGGAGGTTTAAGGAGCTAGTTAGGCAGTGTCAAATAAACAAGAAGTTGTGATTAGATTATTCAGTAGCAATGAGTTTGTGTTTGTTGAAGGAAGTAATTGGATTCATACTTTCTAATTTCAAAATTTTTGTTATTCTTTCTTTCTTTCTGCAGAAAATGTATCTGTTTCTCATTATCTTTGAGTACATATATTTTGCCACCAGACACTATATCCACATTTGCAAATAAATATCTATGTATCTACATATTGATTCAAAATTACATTTGAGTACCAAGGTAATGTTGCAGTTTTTATGTTACTGTACATTTCAGTAATATACAAGGGAGTGAAGTGTCCAGTTCCAAGTTCTATGCTCGGTCAGTGGGTGTTGCACAACTTTCAACAGCAGCGGTAGGGGTGAGGCATATATGTTCGCTTGAACTGTTGGGGTGGGGGTCTTACAAGTATATGGCATAATTGTAGGACAATTTGGGGGAACTGTACAAAAATGCATGTTCATCAGTTTTTTTCATTATTACCTGATTTGTACAATCCAAATGTACTCTCTTTTCTTGGCACTATCCATGTATGTTTTGAATACCAGTAAATCAACATTTATTTTGTAGGTTGATTGAAATGGTAGAAGCCATTTTTCAGTGTTGCCTAATCTATTAAAGAAAGTTTTCCAGTCGGTCAACACAAATTTTGTCTAAGTTCATGTTTTTTAGCTTCAGTGATTTGCCTGATGGGCAGTGAAAATTGAAATGATTGTAGTAATTTTTCAGTGTTGCCTAATTTGATTAAAGAAAGCTTCCTTTTGTAGGTTGATTTAAGGAAAGAAATAGTCATGTTCTGAGTTGCACAATACATTGAACATGGTGGTGGAGCGTGTAACTTATTTTGGATGTTCACAGGAGGCAGATCGATGTTCAAGCGAACATATTTTATGGACAACCCCTTATCCGCCCCACCCCTACTGCTGTTGAAAGTTGTGCAACACCCACTGACCACTAAGAATTGTTAGGTATTACAATGGAGGGAAGGGGTTAAATTTCAGGGCAATTTTGGGAACATATTTTATGGAGATGACCCCTTAATTCGATAATTAGTGATATATTTTATTTTAAGAATCTACCTTTATGCACTGGAAATCATCTGGGCGTTGTGCGGCACTGCAACCTTATCACCGCTGTCCTCGGTTTAGATTCTAGGAGCACAAAATGAATCTAAGGTCCTAAAAAACAAAATTAGACAAATTAATTATACAAAGAAGTGCACTGTCACCCTTACTTTTCATTGTGGTGATGGATAACATAATGATCCGAGTGGCACAAGTAATTGGAGAGGGAAAATTAAAGCAATGGTGTTTGCAGATGATTTGGGGAAACAAGGAGGAGGAGGTACAGGAACAGTTGGATGTGTGGGAAGGAATAATACAAGGATATGGGATGAAATTTAGCATAAATAAGAGTGAGATGGTGACCACAACAAGGAAGAAGGAAAGGACCACAACGGGAATAACAATTGATGGGGAACAGCTGAAGAAAGTGGAGAGTTTCAAGTATCTGGGAAGCCTGATACAAGATAATGGAAGAAACGATAGAGAAATAAATGAGCGGGGGAGACAGGCAGAAGCATTCCGGAGGAGTGTGAGAAGCATGATATGGAGCAAGGATGTGCCTCAGAACAGCAAAAAGATCATGTATCGGACGTACTATGTCCCTATCCTGACGTATGCCTCGGAGACCTGGGTTATGAAAGGAAGGGAGAAGAGCAAAATACAGGCCAATGAGATGAGGTTCTTGAGAAGCAGTATTCGAGCTACAAAGATGGACAGAATAAGAAATGAGAGGACCAGAGAATTAATTAAGGAGGAACCATTACAGGATGGAATAGCGAAATCTAGACTTAGATGGTATGGACATGTAAAACGAATGGAGGAGAAGAGGATACCCAGGAGGATACACGAGACGAAGTGAGAAGGAAAGAGACCGAGAGACAGGTGGCTGAAGGGGGTGGAAGAAAGCGTGAAGAAGAGAGGAGAAGACTGGACAAGGGTGGAGACTGAGAGATGGTGGGAAGACAGAAGACGTTGGAAAGGCTTGTGTTCCAAACAGACCCGGCCAGTGGCTAGAAACTGTGCTATATGATGATGATGATGATGATCACCATCATCAAGTGATGTATTTTAATCTCCAGATGTTACGTGAGAGGCACAGTATTTCATATGACATCTTACAATTGATTTTTCCCACCCTTCAACAAAATGGCTCCTATAAGTACGACCTCCTGTACACATGCTATTTAAGCCCATTCCACACACCCCGGAAATTGTATCCTGATCCGTCTCGTGCAACGCCATCCACAGGCACCCGTACGTTCAAGTATATACCGCGATACGTACATGTTTATTGTAGTCAATGACGTCACAAATGACGTGTGGACGTTGATGTTCGTTTGTTTGTTTTTGTGGCTTGAATTGCTACAATATTACTCAGCTGTATGATGTATCAAACTGTGCGTCGTTACAAGCGGATGCATTCTCATATGTCCAAGTGCGAGAGGTATGGTCGTGAGTTACAAATGTTCATAAATTACTATCAGTTGTTCAATTTAATTGAAAAGTTGCACTGTACTCTTCTAAAGCCATTGTGACACGTAACCATTGGCCGCTACGAGGTTAGATGACGGTCTGGACGAAGATTGCTGCTCCTATTACAAGCAGGGGGGATCTGGGGCGTACGCCCTAAGTTACGGTACGTTTCTGTTTGTACGTAAAGCCTTATTATAATATTAACACATAGAATTCAACATGTATGCATCGTATAACCATTTAGTGTCGTCCATGACATCATGGATGCCGCCATTTTGTATCTGGGGAAATTTTGTAGTGTAGGCTAAGTTATCGCGTTCTATACTACTCCTGGAAAGACCACCTTTAATTTGCCAGGTGGTTATGCTAATTCAAAGAAAGGTAAAGGGAGAAATTGGACACTCTAATGGTCGGAACGTGGAATGTTCCATGTGTCATGAAACGATTAGCTCAGGACAGTGAAACGTGATGGGCGGCATCAAATCAGTCTAAAGACTGGTCCGCCAAACACATACCGGTATTGTATTACTGTACAATTCTTCTGTACGAACACTTCGGAATTAATTGAACTAAGGGGCAGATGACCTCGTAGTTCCGCCTCTTAAAACAACATTAACTAACACAATTGACCTAATAAATTAATTAATAGAGACGCAAACACAATCTTAAATGAAACAACAATAATTCAATAACATGACTGCTGTAGACGTACAATTGAAATTACAGATCATTCAGTTCGACATTAAACCAATTTACTGTATGTTGTACGGGCATTTAAATAAAGTATGGCACAAAACTGTAAACCCTGATCACTCCTCCAGGGAGATGATACATTTTGTACACCTCCACTGCGTTCAATCAGGCAAACGGAGGGTAGCACCTATAAAATATTCACGATTAATTCTTAATACTAGAAATTTGCACCTACCGTGACCAAATTCCGATCTACAGTACAGCAAACTGGAATAATTGTCACATTAAAAGATTATTTTTAAATGAATGGTTGATTCAGAACTCCGTTCATATAAAGTACCTATAGGCCTACTCTTTCCACTATTTAGCTAATTAAAAGGGATGCTTCCCGTTGTTACAAGACTCCACTAAGGCATTCTGTCATGCATTGGGTTGCAGTTGCCATTATAGCTTACTGTAGATTTGACGCAGGCCTCTCGTTAAAGTATCGTGTTACGTAAGATTCAGATGTTTTGCATTAGTTATTCAATATCGGCACGTATGCGAGAAGTTTCCACTTCTTTTCATTCGTTTACTTACGGTACCTTGTAATGCGCCACTTTCGCATTACCAGCTTCCGGTTTCGTAGTAGGGTACCTTCTCGTATAAGTCTTCCGAGATACGGCTGTCGAGGGTTGTCGCTCAGGCCCGACGAGAGAGAGAGAGGCAAGCGGGGCCCTGGGGCCCGGATTTACTGATGGGCCCGACGCAGAGGCAGCCCTAGCAACATTTTCAGATGGTGCGAGATCTCATTGCGGCGCCCCCTCCCCTGTAGAGACTAAATATAACAAACATTTGTTTACATTACCGTATTAATAACTACTAGTGCGCCCGTGCGAGCTTTCGCAACGTTAATGTAGGTTTATGGAGTAGTAGGGGAGAATGTGGGAGAAGGAAGTTTTACATATTGAAGAAATGTACCGTATTTATTGTTGTTAAACGGCATATATACATGAGAAGAACACAAAGAAATATGTATAACAGTGTTTTGTACTTGTTGAAGCACCTCTTTGTAGACAATATTCGATGTTACAAGGAATTCATCGGTTATTGTTTGCTCGGGAGTTTCTTCTACAGCAATGTTTACATTTGCAAAGGATTGAACCCTAGAGAAAGCGACATATAATTGTCCGTGTGAGAATACTGGATTTGGTAGGAAAATGCCTGATTCATCTAGAGTTTGACCCTGGGCCTTGTTTATTGTCATTGCGAAGGCAATCTTTAATTAGATAGTTATTGTTGTTTTAAGGGGCGGAACTACAGGGAACTGTTTTCTACATAGTTTGAATGGTATAGTTGGATCGGGTGGCGTCTATTTAATTCGAGAAATTATAACTAATTAATTGGAACCTACTGGTTTTGCGATACTATTGTGATCATTCAACTGTGAGACGATTAGACATAATCCGTTTACTAATCCGCGTTTGGAGTTGAGGTTTCTTATGAGCATTATTATGGTATTAATTTTAAGAGTCAATTTGTGTGGAGGCAGTCCTGAGCGGTCAATGCTGTTTAGGAACTCGGTCGGATACATTTGAACATCCAGTGGATCCTGTGTTTGAACTGAATCCAAGCTGAGGTAGGTTTGCTTTCGGCGGTAAGTAAGTTCTGAACGATCTGATCATTGATTTTTCCGCAATCTTCATTTTTAGCGCTGAGGATTGCTGTATGTAGTAAGGTGTGGATGTTGTCCGCATTGATTTAGCTTCCGAAAGTGTGTTGTACTAAGTCCTGAGGGGATCAATAGCATTGCTTGTGTATTCGAATACTGGTGGGGTTGACGTTGTCGTGTGGTGGCAAGGTTCCATTTTCCATCTGGAGTAACCAATTAGAGAATTCTTGGTCACCGGCTGCTCGCATGTTGGTGGTGAGGCGGAAAAGTGCTACTTGCGACCACAGTGGCGAGGACTTGACATACGCCTCTACGATGGTGATTTATTTCCGCGCCTCACAACTGGAAGGACCTGCCGTAAATCCCCTCCAAAAACGATAACTTTTCCTCCGAAAGGAGTCCGCCAGGAGTCGATGCAATGAAGACAGTGCTTCTTTAGTGACCATTGAAACGTCGTCCCATATTATGATTGCTGGGTCTCTAATTGTCTGCGCCTCAATGGAATTAGGTCTGATTGAGGAGACAGACGTGTCCGTAATGCGAACGGGAAATTTGAAGACGGAATGGGCAGTGCAGCCATCTTCAAGCAATCTTGGAACTATTCAATTCCAAGCCACAGACAGAACAGTTTTTCCCTTGCCACGAAGTGTGTGTTTGAGGGACTGGTAGACAAACGTTTTTCCAGTTCTGCCTGGACCATCGACGAAGAATGAATTGTGTGCGTCGCAATGAACGCTCGCTAGAACCTCATCGACAATTGCTCGTTGCTGGTTGTTTAATTAGTTGTACATGATGTGCCCCTTTTCTGCGTCGGCTTGACGGTTGATTGGGTCTGGATTGGGGAGCTCTTGAAGATGGGGCACTGGTAAGCCGTAGTCTTGACAGGAGCGTCCGTGAACCTGGAGGAATTGCTGAATTTGGAGCATAGCTAGGTTATGCGCAACGTCAGGTTCACAGTCCCTAAAGTAATGTTCCGCCAGATGTCCTTTGGAAGTGACCCAAAGTTGCAGAGCGTCGACCGGTGAACAGAACACGCAAATGGTACCGAAGAGATCCCGTAGTTGCCTCGGCATTTGAAACGTCGAAGCTTCCGCGAGACATTTAAACCACTCTCTGTCATTCTGCAGCAAGTTTAATCGAGTTGCCGCCTCGGGGAAAGTTTGATAGACCACACCTTCGACGATCCGGAGAGATTCGTAACTGGTGGGTCCCTTGACATGGAGGAGAAGAAGGCGCAAGCTGAAGCGCTCTTTATCGGCTGGATTGACTGTGTAGATTCTACCCAGAGTTTTGGCGAACCTTTGCCTTGGCTTCCACTCGTTATTTCCCCAAACAAAGTGGTGTGGTATCTCCGAGTAGAAGTACTCCCTCGCGCAAACATTGTCTTGGCACAGTTGAAAGAATGCAGTCAACTTTGTGTTTCGCTCATTTCCCAAGTCAGGTATAGGATCATCGCCGACATGGAAGTACACTAACTGTTCCTGTGGTAAGTGGACAGGCAGTCGCTCTATTGGGTGCGATTTTTGGTACAAAGGACGTTCGTAGAGGTGCCACATTGCCTCGGGAGGACTCACGTAGCGACAGTTGATAAATATTTCGGCCTCGTCATGATTCAGCTGTTCCCCTGGATCCTGCGCTGCTGCCAAACGCTTGGCCGCGCAATCGTGGCCTTTGTACACGTATGTGTACAGGTATTTAACGGAAGTGATCGTTGAACATATTTCTACATTAATGTGAAAATTATATTTTTTCGAAAACCATTTGTTGTAAGGTACATCCCACCTATTGTCTAGGGCGCAATTACCTTTTAGAACTGTACGACCGTCATTCCTTCTATGGTACAGAGGATAACCGAAGGAAGCTTGTAGTTTAACGTGACCGTTAATCTCGCGATCATAAGCCACGGGACCTCCGTTTTACGTGGAATCCGAACCACAGGACATGGCATTTCACATCGAAAATCTTACATGCATTGACCGGGAATCGAACCCGGTCCGCCTTGGTGAGAGGCACACAGCTTGACCGCTGCGCCACCACGCCCCCAGAGGATAACCGTTCACGTTCACGACTGTCTCTGATGCGAATTCTTTAGAGAAACCTTTAGTACATTAGTCGCCATCCATGCAAGGTGCCTGTAAATGTAAATGGCCACAGGGTCCATGTATCATGGATTGAGAAACTACGGCATGTAATTGCGGGTCTTCATTTGGATCAGGAATTTCAGCGCAAACTATAGAATCAGCTGCTTCGGGATCCCTAATTGTATCGGCCTCTCGTAAAATGAGCAAAATATGCGCACGGGGCTGTCCGCGTTTTTTGGGAATTCGATCACGTGAACATTTGCAATGGCAACTCCGAGAACGTGTCCTTTCAGGAGATCGTCTAAAATGAGTCGGAGTTTAGCGTGGAAAACTCTTGTGACCAAATCAGGCCTGTTAGATACGGTACTTGTTCAAATGGCTGGAGATTGTCAGTAATTTCTTTCCACTTGGGATTGCATGTAACGGTAACGAAGAGATCAGGTTTCCCAAATCTACTGACAATTGACATGGCGTCCTGGTAATTTTGAATCATATTTCGTGGGCTAACTATAAACGTTGATGGCAATATGACAGGGATGCCTGTTTGTCGTTTAGCATATCATCAAGAGTGCCCTTATAGCTAGCTTTCAGCGCGCAATTCTTTCTGATGTGATTTTATATACGCAATTCTTGCCCCCTCTACTTTATAATAGCAATCAACAACATATTGCTGAAACAATTTACCTGTATAGTGCAATAAATTGAAACCATCACGGACAGCTAACCTCAAGCAGTAATATTGCAACTGAGTCGTTGTGTTTCAAGCCACTGTGCTACTTACTTGAACGTGAGGCATACCAGGTTTCCATCCAGCATCACCAAAGGGAAACAGAAGTGGATAACACATGGGATATGAATGGGGATTGAGGATGCTGATGGTGAAAAATCGTCCCGTTGCTTTGTGATATACAGTGAAGTTAAATTTACCTGGTGGTGCACCATCCAATGAGGTAAATACTGCAGCAATTTCATCCGGTGCTGTGGGAGCATTGTATCTCCTCCTATCAAAGGCATTATTCACAGTGAAATGTTATTGAATATCTTGGGAGTGTCTCTTACCATTGTTCCTACAGACATGAACAGCTGTGTGTATGGATTGCATTCCTGTAACATTGTCTGTAACGTATTCATTACGACAGGACAGCAGTCTTTGTTTGCTGCATGAGCCAAACGTATTTGTAATGCTTCTTCAGAATCAATAATGAATAATGAAGCATAAATTGGGACAGATCCCTGAGGTACATCCAATGTGCCGACTGAATGATAAATTTGCCCATGAATTTTATAGCAATATGGACCCCTTGGTGGAAAATGTATTGCTTGCGCCTGAACAGATGCAAAAGCTAATGCACTGTTATATTGCCTAACATTAGCAAAATATTCTTGTGTTTGCGTGTCATTTCTTTCTATGAGGTTCTTTAACACGGGATGTACATCTAAAGGTGGCAAATGTATCTCACACTTATGGCAGCAAATCTTAGACGATGTTTCCATAACCTCTGATTTGAATAGCAATGCACCGCAATACATACAAACTTTGCTCATACTGCCAATGTCACTGTCGGGCACAATGCTGTCACATAATCTTGCAGCACGATAAGTTATTGGTAGGTGTTCTTCAATCCTCCTGTGGTTAATTGCCAAGGCAATCAGATCTTGTGGCGGCACAGTCACAGGCAAGTGTTGTTGTTCGTCCTGAGTTGGCACTTGTGTGTCGTAAGAAATTGGTGAACGAACACTAATTCTTGTCGAAGACCTGGTTGATTGAGATTGAATGGATTGAATCCTTCTACGCCTCCTGGTTGATGATGTGACACCTGAAAGTAGCTCGACAGGATGTGGTGAATGGATTGGATTGTTTGGAGCTGGTTGATGGGTTGACGTAGAAGGGATGCTGTTGGCATGATGAAGTCCCGAAGTTGATGGATGTGCAGTTGTTGTCGGAGAAGATGTAACACTGCCAGTCACCAATGCAGTTGGCTTCGGGCTTGGTTGTGATGAGGGCACAGTTTTAGTACCTGTTGTTTCACCATGTTTCTGCAGGTTGCGTTTATCTCTTGCAGTATGATAGTTTAGTGGCATTTTCCTTGGCATATTTCACGCAGCGTGTAGGTCAATGCAAGGGAAATGAATGAGTAAACGTATTGTACAGAAATCTGAGATTAGATAGTAGTCTATTTTAGGTCTTACCTTTTTCACATATGTTCAGGCACATGAGAAGTAAACATGCCAATGCAATGCAAGGAATAAAAAGCATAAATGCAGTCTGGAAATGTTCACATAAGTTCAGGCAAAAGTAAACATGCCATTGCAATGCAAGAAATACAACGCATAAATACAGTCTGGAAATACAGAAAGAGATAAGGGTTAGGTATCTTGCCAATGCCGCCGTGCTGCCCTGCGCTCATGCGGCAGGTTCGCCTAGAAGTACGCCGCGGTACAAAAAGTCTTTGTTAAGCAATACTAGGTTGACAGTGCTGTTTGAGTAGTAGAGTAACTAACGGGATTTCATGTAAAGAGCCTCATTTTCTATACCGGTAGTGGAGAGCGCTACTCGCATCCAGTCGGTCGTGTCTCGTCAAGAGCTACTGTAGCCTGGAAACGACATGACTTGCCATTCCTTCATGAGTTTATTTTATGACTTTATAAGCCTTTTCTCGAGTGCAAAATGGTATTTATTTAATTGTGAGGCATTTAAGGAGTAAGTGAGTGTGTTTCGCGCACACATTGGGTTATACGGAACCTATAGGTACCCCATATGTGTAGGTTGGTGTTAATATGACCTTATTTTCGGTACAAATCTGGAATGGGACCTTGGCAGAATAATATAGGGAGGGATTGCCGGTACCGAACAGTATTTTAATACGGTATTAAAAATATTATTCTTAGAACACTCCTTAAATAATATTTAGATCAGGTTAGGCATGATTATCTAAACACAAAAAATATATCTGATATGATGTTAGTCTACTAATATCTTTTTTTTTTTCTTTTTTGCGCGATTTTACCCTCCAGGTTGGTGGTTCCCACGGACTCAGCGAGGGAACTCACCACTACCGCCTCTACGGGCAGTGTCCTGGAGCTGGGAACATCTGGTTGTAGTGGATACAACTGAGGAGGTGTGATCAGCACCTCGCCCCGGCGGCCTCACCTGCAAAGCGAACCTGGACCTCATGAGGGATGGGAAGGGAAGATTGTGATGGATAGGCAAGGAAGCGGGAAGGAGGCGGCCGTGGCCTTACAGTAGGTACCGAACCCGAATTTGAATTATTTCTGGTTAAAATTATGATATTTTTTCGAGCCCATGTTAAAATTTAACATTGGAGAAGGGTTACTAGGTTGGTGACATAAACCGGTTTTGTTGGTGAGTCTCAGGTGAGGTGAAGCCTAGTCACGTGATTTGTGATGCAGAGAAGATGCTTTTCCAAGGTCGTTTCGCCTGGTAACAGCAAGTTTGCCGCAAAATTGAAGCATTATATTGTTATAAATTTTGCTATTGGATATGGGAACCTAGCCAATGAGAAGATGTCTAAGGGAAGGAAGGATTTTCAAAACCTCATTAATATAATTAGATTAATACATTTAGGCTCTACGAAAAACTGTTTATTTTATTTGGAGAACTTCAAAATATTATAAGAAGAAGTTACCAGTACTTTGAAAGTCGATGGAAGTTCGCAGTAGACTGTATTTTGTTATAATACAAGTACGCAAATCATTTTGCCGTGTAGTTGAAAATGGCGCCGGCAGAAGTTTTGCTGGGTGATTGCGAGGAGAGAAAGGAGGTCTTATGTCTCGAAAGTTCGAAGGGAACAGACGTGGTCCGGGAGAATATAATTCCTGGTGACCCGTGATTCGAGGGCGGTGATTGGGGACTAGCCAAAGCTCAGCCATCGTGGGCGAGATTTATGCACGACCGTACTCAGCTCTTATGAGAAAAGTTATCGCATTTAGTGCTGATATGCATTTCGTGTTCTGTAAACAATTCTACGAGTTGAATATAGTGAAACTAAATACAGTATAGATCATTGAGCATCTGCGAACATGTAAGAAGCAGATGTTGGAAATTATACGAGTAATAGACATTGTATTCTACGGAGAAGAAGAAACGCTATTTCAAGCAGACGAACATTTTAACTTTGCAGTGAAGGCTGTTATATTACAAGGGAACTGCGTAATCTAGAAAGAACATTATAGTGAATCTTATGAACATTGAAGTCTACTATTTCTAGAATTGTACAATGATTGCAAATATGAGGCAAGAAGGAATGTTGAATTTCGCATTTGAGAAGATAGTCGGTATGGAGTAAATTAAGATGCGATTGGCACATGTCTAGCAAGGATATGGATTGACAACATAGAGCAACGTTAACGATTGAAACTATGTACAACATCATGTTCAACTACAATGTCAACTCCATCTATAACATTATGTACTACATCATGTACATTAATGTATGACTACTGAGCCCGTTAGAGGAGATTATCCGGGTACCATCCGCCGAAAAAATGGCACTTCGAATAACCCCGTCCTTCGAACCCACAACCTGAGAGGATCGGATGCACTTCTTCAGGGCTAGAGTAGCACGAGAAACGTGGTCCCAGAGACCTGGTCCATGGCACGGAAAATGTCATAGACGCCCGAAAAGTACACCCTCAACACAAACGTAAAAATGAAAATATCCAGACTTAAGTAAAATTTCGTGAATGATTTATTCAATATTGAGAGCCTTATCCTACTTCGGAGGGTTAAAAATCGGCTAACCCGCAAAGCTAATTACAATTTAAAAAAAAAACTAACTGTCGTTAAACACCCTCGCGAAAGTCCTTTAAAACATGAGAAAGAAAAAGCGACAACAATTCTAGGTACGTGGCACGTGAAATAAACCCTACGTGGTAGCAAGGTTATGAGCAAATGACTCGGTAAAATTTGCATTTAACATCACAGCAACAAAAATACCTGAGTTAGGATGGTACCACGCCCACATTTACAGTTACATTTAAACAGCTATCTAGTTCCTAACATGAATAAAAATATTACGGCGAGACGCGTTAGTAATCAAAGAAATTAAGACAAAGCTAATGATAGCGAACCACAGACTATCCAAAAAATATATATAACACACTCTTAGAGCTAACAGAGTTACAATCAGGTTATGAACTTGGAAAAAAGACAATGAATACGCACACATGCTATTATTATTGGCCTACTTACGCTGATCGGGAAAGCTATTTGTCCCCGGTCGTCATCTCAAGAATGTAAGTTAGGTTGTCAAATGCGTAATGAAGATTACGACTAACATCGCATATAATCATGCGGACCATCAGTTACGAACTCTTGGCTCCAGCGATTCATGTCGTCGAAAAAGTATGTGTCAGCTCAGTTAAAGATCACTTCCATACGGAAACAGCACATGGTGTCGAAGCAGCTCAACAAGACAATGGTGCAAAATTAAGATGCTCAGTTACTCAATAATTAATCACGTAGGTTTAGATCAATGAGAAATATGATTTAGTTCAGGTTTATAACGTAGGTTTAGATTCCCTAATATGGTTTAAATTGTAGACACGAGACACGGGCTGCATAGCAAATACCATGATTCTCCACAGAGATCACCTCGGGAAAAAAAAAACGTGACTCTAATAGTCACCACAATATTCTGAGCTACTAATTGGCTCGAACAATAACACAGGCACGACTTACTCAGTGACATGCATAATATTCCTCGGACGATCTGGCTCTCAGCTCAGTATCTCCGGCATACAATGACAACAGGGGATTCCATACACCCTAACACATGTGTTCTAAGACACAATAAAGACATGAGTTGCTAGCCTGATACAATTATACTGGGTCAATTACAACATGAGATAAACCTTCTACTCATAAGCTGAATTATCAAAGTCATTAGCGTCAAAACAGTTGCTCTCACAATTGAGCGAACCTCGCATATGGTATGCGGTCACCTACAGTTATTGATAGCTATCAGCAGTGCTCCCTAACCTCGAATAAGACTTCTCCTAGCATGGCTACAACATTCCACAGATGGCTGTGATGTCACAGGTTGTCGAAAAAATATAATCAATACATGTCGGTCTCGCACAGAATGCTGGGAAATAAACAAGTTCCCTGGCCTTGCCTAACCTTGGGCATCCCGCCTCACTTACAGTGCCTCAATAGCGTTCACTGAGTGTAGTATACAACTCGCTCTTTAAACATATCAAAACTGTGCGTTTATACTTTAACGGAAGTTACAGTCCTGAAGTGATCCATTAATTCATAAGATAACACTATCTATTCATAATAAATTGTCTTACACACTAACCTGCCCTGTATAAAAATATAACTCTATAAGTTCTCCAAATACACTTGTATGAAAGATAAAACTGGGTGCAGCCTAACTGCTTTGAAATTGGGAGATATTCCACGCTCCGTACTCTTCATAGTCATTCTTAGAAACGGTGCATTACAACTTAGCACAACTCAAAAATATAATATACAACACCTTACCCCTCTGTGTCGTATAAACTGATAAATTACAATATTCCTTGGTTCGTGAACAGGTTAAGTTATTCTCCTAATATACTTGTATTTGTTCCCACTCGTAACTCTTGTGGGCTTGTGGCATAAAAGGTCCACAAATAAAGTTAACTAAACTTCACAAAACGTGGTAGTGACTGTTGACTAACCAACTGATACGATAAAGTAGTGGAAATAAATCAAAAATAAGGGCTCCTACACAGGGTGTTCCCTAAACTTGAAGCTAAGTCTTCATTACTAACATGTCAGTTACTGCTGACAGAAAATACAGCTCCCCATATGTCTGAACTTTATAAATGGAAATACATTGAAATCACAAAATACAGGCGCAGCCCCGTACAAGGTACGTTACTGGGTGACTCACAAAGATTGCCCAGTTCCTAAAGAAGGAAATATATAATTATACAACTTGACCTGCCTGTGTGGTTGCTATCAGTTTCGGCTTATATCATTAACTAAATCTACCTCTACCCGGACAAGGATACAAGACTCGCAGTGGCATTACTCTGTAGTTCATCTCATGCTCTCTTAGAACAGAGGGGTCATACATCTCCTTTCCACAGGAGGGATTATTAGCCTCCATAATCAGGTTCCATAGTCCTGGCCAATACTCCTCTTCCAATTCCTCATCATGTGGTCTGCCGGTAGAAATTCTCCTCGGTTTCCTCTTCATGGCGGCGTCATTTCCTCAACATTTCCCTCATGATGAAACTTACACCATAATTCAGGTTGAACATATCGAACACGTGGTCGTCGTTATCACAAAGCATGGTGTGACGAAATATGTGGTTTACACAGATCCTACAGTATTTATAACGCACAAAATGAAGCACTGATTCTACATAGTTGCAGATAGAATAAAATTGGTTCTGATAATCTGCCACAGATTCTAATAGATACAGTGGGCGGTATCTTGGCTCACAGATTTTAACTCATACAACAGAGATCACTGAAAATCATGTTAATCGTAGAAAAATATACGTGACACAAAATACTGTTAGTGATTACTTTCACTGCGGCTATAATTGCTTCACATAAACTGAATATATCGGTGCCTTATTGCACAAGCAAATGTTCACATTATCAGCAACTTGGTACAGAGTCAAATCTCCACGCGCAGAATGGTGAAAATTACCAATTTCACTTTTACACAAATCTTTGACGAAAAATATCGTTGCACTCGCCTCACACGGCGTTTTACTGTAATTAATACTTGAATTGCCGTGTTCACGCAGTACGATGACTGCTGATAAGTTATTGACACTGTGGACTTCCACAAACGTGCACTCACAGACGATGTCACCAATCATGCCTAGTCTCGGCGGACTCCCAAACATGTGCGTCTTATTCAGACTCACTAAGCGGTGTGGCTTGGTCGGAAACTCAGTTCCAGGTTCCAAGGAACTTCCAAGTCGTGCAGTGTCTACTTACATATCTTCCGTGTATCTGCGGTGCAAATACCTTTACCAAATAGATGATTTACCATATTCGAAGTCACAATAAAGTGGTGAATTAAACAGAATTAATGTTAAAAATTTCTGTGATATGCAGATGCGAAATAGGTATAACAATAATAATAATAATAATAATATCGTATGGCCTTGGGTGCCGGGTGCAAGCTTCGTTAATTAACGCCCATAGGGCAGCTTGCGTGTCGAATTTAATGCTCCTTGGAGCGCTATGAATGTCAAGGAGGTTAGATATCTAAGCTCCTTGACGCTACAGCGCTTTCTAGTAGAGAAATGAGAAACTTTGTGTTGGCGGAAAATCCCGAGATGAATTTTGCCATTATGAACATGGCCTACAGAATTCAAATGGGTTCTTTAACATGCCAACAACGTATGACATAAGTATCGTGACTTTTGTCGCCTTTCAAAAATCACTTACCATGGCCAGGAGCAAACCTGCAAGCATGGGGTTGGTAGTTCGACACTATAACCACACACCCACCGTGGCAAGCTGCGAAATAGGTAATAAAATATATCCAGGAAGAAAATATGCTGGCCTCTCCAATGTCAAAAGAAAGCTTGAATCGTGAGGAAGCTTCTGAGTACGTTCTATGCAAGTTAGCACAATGAGCAAGCATGCTCTCGAAGAAATATTGAAGACATGAGCGGATACGGGCTCACTATGTACAACTACTATCTAAGAGCAACATTATTATATTTCACCGAACATCTTCGTGAACATTCTGATTCGATCTACAATCTACAAATTTATTTGCAACAATGGAGATCGATCAACAATATTGCTCAATTATGATCTGGAAATTTAAACGGAGACGATGAAAGAAGATTCATCACGACAAGAATGAAGCAGACTGGGTTTCCCGTCTATTGCATGAAGCCTGGTATCCAATGCACGAGCGGACAGTATGCAGTTCAAAGCCCGGAGGATGAAGGCGATTCCGGGGAGGAATGCTGTCCTTACCCGAGGTAGCAGTTTCGTTGGATGGTGCAAACCATGGGTTCGTGATCTTCATCGGAGAACGGGGAACATCAGGGTATTTTCCTAATAGCTATTATGAACTTCGAGAGTCGACAGGAAGGTAGAACTGCCAGATTTAATTTCAGTACTTGGAGTATTTGGGCAACTATTTCTCCATGTTTTGTGATATATTTCCACTTCGACATCTATGTGATTTTTATGCTACGATAATAATGATTGTCATTCTTCATCAGAACAAATTTCAACTCTACAGTTTCTGGATTGACATGATTTAATTTATGGAATTTAATTTTCCACATTAAAGATTTTTCTTAAATAGTATTCAACGTTTTCGATTTTACTAAACTGAATTTCAGACAGTTTTCGTCTTGGATGTCTATTTTAAATTCATTTGGTTAAATGAACTGGGCGTCTTATTCTACGAAGATTTTAGTAGGGGAAGAGAACTACGTGTGTTATATTGTAAATATCATAAATGATATACGATTAACATTGCTAAGATCTGGCAAATAATATTCGTCGTGTATATTATACATATTTATGTATTCAACATGACTTTCTGAATGGAACTATATTAATGATTTGACGATCTATTTTATTTTATAGAAAGCATTGATCTTTCTTAAATGTAACTTTTATATGAGATATATCTTCTTGGAAGATAATTTTAATTCGACAAGAGGGATTTTAGGGACATCTTAATTCAGTCGTAAGTGATATCTATTGGACACTTAAATAACTTTATTGTTATAATACACAATTTGCAACGTTGCATAATATAGTTCGCGTAATTTTGCAACATTGAACTTCGAAGAGAAATCAGTAGGGTGAGACGAATTATTGTATTCTTATTAAATGTTAGTAACAAATGGTTAACGACATAGTAACTGGACGGAGTAAACCTTCGTTAGGTCTTTCAAAATAAATTTCAATTGTCGTTATATAATAAAAGAAATGAAGTAACAAAAGATACTTTATGGTAACAATGTAAGCATTTGTATAGACAACAGGTAATTGAGAGTAACATTGAAATAATGCAAGTACTACGAGAAAGTTTATTGAAACAATTGTAATGAAGTTATGGAAAGTTTGTTTATGAGTATACGAGGAAATGTTGATACCGTATATAAGGTTGTATAAAAGTATAGATGTCTGCGATGATATATTTGTGATAAAATAGGAGGGTGTTTCCGTATTGAGAATTATGCATTATAATACTGTTGTATGGAAGTTTAAGCATTGTTGTTTTTGAAGTCGAGTTAATGAAAACTTGGAAACGAGATTGAAGTTTAGACAAGTGTTTGAGTTGGCGGAAACGTTTTAGTGAGATGAAGTTAACCTTTGACTACTAATCATTATTATTAATCTATTAGCCTGAATTACGTAATAATCATATGCACTTAACTTAACTGATCGGTCATATTAGCCTGTTATAAACAATTTAAACCTAAACGAGTCTTGATGGCATAGTAAACTTAAACAAAGTCAAATTAAACATTAATATTGCTGAATATTAATAACACAGAGATACAAACGGATATAAACAATTAAACTTGTGTTGATAGACCGTTGTAAATATTGTATATAAGCTTTTAATAGTATTCAAACTTTATTGGTGTTTTTATTTTACAATAATAGTATTTTACGCGGTCTGTAACAAAGTGTAGATCGTTTTAGAACGTGAGTTATTTTTGTGTAATGTATTATACAATACCTTGTATATGTGAGTGGAAGTGGAGTTTAAAAGAATGGAAACGATACTGTCATTATTAGCAGAGTTAAATAACTTTACGTGTGATATAAATGGAATGTCAGAACAGCTGTGTGTGGCGAGACAGGTTCTGGTAGGAATGTAACGGCAGCTATTATATAACAAACACTGCGGTCATGTATAGATTGCAGGGGAGAAAGAACGCAACCTTCAAAAATGTAAATACAAGCTCTGGCTGTAACTTGAAACGCGTATGTACAGTTTTAAAGCTGGAAGATTGTCAATTGCAATAACCTTTGTTATTTTTATACTGGATTATCAGTCACAGTTGATATGTGTGCAAGTAAGTTTATACATGCCGGAATGTCGTGTTAGACGTCATATATATTCTGTAAGGAGGCAAGCGAGCCTGAATGTTTAATTTTATGAGTGTCTGTTTATTCAAATTTTAATTGTTTTTATTTGATAAGTTTACTTCGTTCTTTTTCTACGTCTGGTTTTACGTGACTTATTTTAATTATAATGGGGATTGTGTTGTGGAATCCTGAACAGGTAATGCACCCTATACCTTATACGAACCGAGAATTCGGTAAGTTTCTCAATCTACCACCTTTTATATATTTTTTATCCATAACACGATCGTAGATACTGTGTATGATCATGAAGTGCTTGTTGGTAGGATTTGGAGGTTTTTCTAGCCGGGAAATTTCAAGATTCTGCGATCCTGCCAATCTTCGGATTTCCAACGAGTGGCTTCTTGATTTATACTGTTACGTGCCACCCCCTAGTGGCACTTCCGTTAACTGGATTACGGTGGGTAGAAACACAACACAAATTGTTCCTTTAAAGAAACGTATTAGCTTTATTGCGGGCCGGAAAGATACACCACAAAAATAGCAAATACAAGCAATTAGTATCTCACTCTAGTTTCCTCTTGTAGGGAACACTTGCCTTTCACTTGTCAATAAGCCACAGAAGTTAATCCCTCCTAATGAGTCCGGTGGCCTCGACAGAACTACCTGAAACACTTCCTTGAATACTTAAGCTACAGTTATTTACGATAGCCGGTCACTCACCACTACACTCTGCTTCGCTGTCCGCTGGCTAGGGAAACAGCCCCCGGTGCCTTCACAATTCACCACACTAACAACTGTCGCTCAGGTAAAAGCTCGCACTAGCACGAAAAACACTGTCCACCCCGCTTGCCAGGTCGCTCTTATATAGCAGGCTGGTGACTCAATAAATGCTTCTAGACCCATCCAGGATTCACGGCTTCTCGAGATTTCCATCACTGGCTGGGTCACGAATATTCTGGACCATCCCTTTTGTCCTAGTAGCCCTGTTGCGTAAGGCGCACGTAATACACTGAGGCAGAGCACAGCCCGGGGGCAGCTGTGACTCATGCGGCGAAGCGACGAAACAAACTCACAGCCGTAACACCACGCCCTTCCTAAAAGGGTGATCGTCCCGATCAATCATTGGACCGTCTGTGTCCCTCCGTGGGCTGCCAGGCGATCTCGATGCACGATCTTCATCTTCGCCCTCGGCTCCGCTGGATCCTGTAGACGACATCGTTGATCCGTTTCACGACTCGGTACGGGCCCTCCCAAGGCTTCTGCAGTTTGGGTGACAGACCTTTCTTCCGTAATGGGTTGAAGAGCCATACCAGGTCGTTCTCGTGGAATCCGCCGGCATCCGTCTCCTGGACGTATCGGGTCTTCTTTCGGTCGGTCTCGATCCGCAGTCTCCTCCTCGTGAACGCGTGCACGTCCTCCAGTTGGTCGACCAGTTCTTGACAATACTGGCTTACCGGGATCGGATCATTCCCAGGTCGGCTGATGGCAAGATCGACAGGTAGACGGAGTTCCCTCCCAAACATGACCCGGGCTGGTGTGCACCCGCTGGCTTCAGCACGGCGGCGCGGTAGGCCAGGAGAAATAGTGGAAGATGTTTGTCCCAATTCCTCTGGTGCTCGCTGACGACTATTCGGAGATGGTTCTCGATGGTGCGATTGAATCGCTCTACCATCCCGTTGGACTGAGGGTGTAGCGGCGTCGTCCTTGTCTTCTGGATTCCAAGCAGCTGGCATAGGTTCTGGAACACCTGCGACTCGAAATTCCTCCCTTGGTCGCAGTGCAGCTCCAGTGGTACTCCGTACCGGCTGACGAATTCCTTCACCAGGGTCTCTGCGATCGTCGCGGCTTCTTGGTTAGGGAGCGCATACGCCTCCGGCCATTTGGTGAAGTAGTCGCTGACGACCAATATGTAGCAGTTCCCTGTCTCGCTCAACGGGAATGGCCCAGCAACATCGATGGCCACTCTCTCCATGGGGCCGCCCACGTTGTAGGTCTTCGGTGGACCCCGTAGTCTTCGTTCTGGTCCCTTGCTGGATGCGCATTCGTGGCACCTCGCGCAGTGGTTCTCCACGTCTGCTCGGCATCCGATCCAGTAAAACCGCTCTCTCAGCTTCTCCAGGGCCTTCTTTATCCCTAGGTGTCCACCGGATGATCCTCCAAGGACTTCCTCCGTCATAGCCTTTGATACGACGACTTGTTCCCGAGATGTCTTCCCATCGGTGCTCTCCCAGGTACGGCAGATGAGGCCATCCCTTATAATCAGCGAGTCCCACTGCACCCAGTAGGACTTGAACTTTGGACTGCAGTCGCTCACAATGTTACCCGGGTCTGGGAACACAGGCTATCAATCCCAGGTCATCATCTTCTGCTTGTGCCCGCGTGAAAGATTCACGGCTACAGCTCCCCTGAAGTTCCACGGTAGTCCTTCGGCACTGTATCCCGGTGTTCTCCTCCCTTCTGGTACAGAAGGTGCAGTCTTCGGGGCACGGTCTTCCGGACAGGGCGTCGGCGTTAGAATGCAATCGGCCTTTCCTGTGCTGGATCTCAAAGTTGTACTGTTGAAGCCTCTCTAACCACCGCGCGCGTTGACCCTCGGGCTGCTTGAAGTTCAGGAGCCACCGCAGGGATGCATGGTCGGTCCTGATGAGAAATTCTTGCCCGTACAGGTACTTGTGGAAGTGTTTAATGGTCTTCACGATGGCGAACAGCTCCTTCCTGGTGACGCAGTAATTCCTCTCTGGCTTTGACAAGGCTTTGCTGAAGTAGGCCACTACTCTCTCCTCGCCGTCCGCTATTTGCGACAGGATACCCCCTATACCAAAGTCGCTGGCATCGGTATCGACGATGAACCTTGTTCCAGGTCTGGGGTAGGCCAGAATAGGTGCGGTGCACAGAGCCTGCTTGAGTTGTTCGAAAGCACTGTGGCATCCTGCTGTCCACGTGAAGTGTTGGTCCTTCTCAGTCAGTCAATGCAGTGGTTTGGCGATGTCGGCGAATCCTCTCACGAAGTGACGGTAATAAGTGCAGAGTCCCAGGAAGCTTCGTAGTTGGGACTTGTCCTTCGGAACTGGCCACTCCCTCACAGCTGCGGTCTTTTCTAGGTCGGTGCGCACCCCTTCCTCGGAGACGATATGCCCGAGGTACTGGACTTGCTTCTGGAAGAGCTGACACTTCTTGGGGCTCAACTTCAGCTGGGCAGCCCGTAGCTTCATTAAGATCTCCTTCAGGTTGCTGTAGTGCTCCTCGAAGCTTCTCCCCAGAACGATGACGTCGTCTAGGTAGACCAAGCAGGTATTCCAGTGGAGTCCCCTCAGAATGAACTCCATTAGCCTTTCGAAGGTCGCAGGGGCGTTGCACAGACCGAATGGCATGACGGTGAACTGCCAGAGCCCGCTGCCCACAGAGAACGCAGTTTTCCTGCGGTCCATGGGGTGGACATCCACCTGCCAGTAGCTACTCTTCAAATCCAAGGTGGAGAACCATCTTGACCCTGATATGGTGTCCAGGGTGTCGTCGATCCGGGGTAGAGGGTAGCTGTCCTTCTTCGTGACGTCATTCACCCGCCTGTAATCCACGCAGAACCTGGTGGAACCGTCCTTCTTCTTCAATAGCACGACCGGAGAACTCCAAGGACTATGTGATGGCTCGATCACTCCTTGCTCCTTCATCTCTTCTACTATCCGGTCGACTTCGGCTTGATGGCGAGCGGGACACGTCGGAATGGGGCCCTAATCGGTGCGCTGTCCCCAACGTCGATTCTGTGCTGGACCAAGCTTGTCCTGCCGAAGTCTTTGCTCCCCACGGAGAAGACATCCTGGAATTCATGTAGCAGGTCCCGAAGTTGGCGTGATTGTTCCTCGTCTAAATGGTCCTGGGATCCTTGGTACAGCTTCTGTAGTTCTTCTGGCAGGGCGTGTCTTCTTCGGTTGTCCGTCTGCAGGTGTCCGTCCGTCGTGTCTCTGATGCGGGCAATCCAGGTAACGGGCTCGCAGACTCCTAGGTTGGTGTCCCGGTGAACCGTAATGTCGTAGTCGTTCAGGTTGGACAGGCGGACGTTCGGCCGAGACGTCGTGTTGATGAGAGTCTTGGCAATTAGCAATCCTTTTGTCTGGATGTCCTCATATTTTGGCTCGATGATAGCCGCCACTCCCTCAGCAGTTCCGTCGACAATTACGGCAGCGCTGACTTCCGTCCTGGCGGGAACGATGTCGTCCTCTCTCAGCCTTACTCGTCGTGCGGTGATGGCCTCGTGTGCTGCTTGCAAAGCAAGTTCCCCACCTCGGAAGTGCAGAGTGTTGGTACTCAGGTCCAAGATGATGTTATTCTGGTCCAGGAAGTCCAGTCCGATGATCACTTCGTTTGATACGTCAGCCACAAGCACTGGATGCTTTACCACCCGTCGACCAATGACGAACTCCAGTGATGCTTCGCCATGTACCGGTGCGGTCTCTCCGGTCGCGGTTATTAGCTGGAGGTTCCTTTGTGTGGGTTGCACTCTCCACTTCGGGATCATGGTGGGATTGACGATGGTCCTCGACGCTCCCGTGTCGAGCAGCATGGGCCAGCTCACTCCGTTGACGACTCCGCCGACCATCAGGCTGCTATCATCCCTCCGTAACTTCGTCACACGAACTTGGGCTGCCGGGGCTTGACGACTGTCACAAGCCGACCTTTGCCCCCCAAGGCTGGCTGGTACTCGTTTTCCTGGGCCGCGCGGTTTCCCTATGACTGACTTTCCCGACGGAAACCCTTGGCGGCGGTGAACATCGTAGTCCTTGCTCAGGTGACCCTTTATACGGCATGTCCAGCAGGTCGGTAGTCCTCTTTCGGGCCGCCTCTCCGGGTGTCTTCCGGCTACGTCGTTGTTGGTGGTGCTGCGACTCTTGAAGAACCGGCCTAGCGCCTCCATCAGTTCATCGGCCAGGGGCTTGGTCTCGTTGGCTTTGGCTGGTTCGTCGACGTCCACTTGAGGCACCCGTGCGTGCATTCTGGATACCTGCTTTGCCGTCTCGAACTCAAGTGCGTGGCTCAGCGCATCTGCAAGTGTTTTATTGCGCGCAAGTCGCAGTGCCAGTTGAGTATCCGAGTCCCGTAGCCCGTCAGTGAAGGTCTGCGTCGCAATCTGTTCCAGAAGGTCGGCCGACGCTGTTGGATAGGTGAGCCTTACGAGGCGTGCGATGTCCATCTCGAACTCCTGCAGGGTTTCCGCGTTCTTTTGTACCCGGGTCCGGAGATGCATCTGGTAGGTCTGCTGAAGATGGCTATCTCCATATCGGGACTCCATATGGGCGATTAGTGAAGCGTAGTCCTGGGATCCAGTCGGGATGGCCTGACGGACGTTAAGGGCGTCCCCTCTCAGCGCTACAATGAGAGTTGTAGCCTTTTCCCTGCTGTTCCAGTTGTTTATGGAACAGGCTGCATCGAACTGACGTAAATAGGTGCTCCCTTTTCCCTGCTGTTCCAGTTGTTTATGGAACAGGCTGCCTCGAACTGACGTAAATAGGTGCTCCACGGGACCTTTCCGTCGAAGGTTGGGGGCGTCACTCTGCTATGTCCCGTTCCTGATATTCCCGGTGTACCTGTGGGCGGGCGTCGGCGCAGCTCGGCAACTTCCTCTTGAAGAGCGTTGAATCTCGCTTCCATCCCCGTCGGCGGGCGTTGGCTCAGCTCAGCAGTTTCCTTTTTTAAAGCGTTGAATTTTTCTTCTACCCCCGTCAGTGGGCGTTGGCGCAGTTCGGCAACTTCCTCTTGTAAGGCGTCGAACTTCTTTTCTACTGCTGTGACTTCCTCACGTAGGCCCTGTTCTAATTTCCTTTGGCTCTCCTCTAATTTCGTCAGCAGACACTCTTCCAGATTTTTCTGGCCATCCAGAAATTTGGCGGTTAGGTCCTCTGCTAACTTATTCTGGCCGTCCTTCAGGTCCTCTACTAACTTCTTCTGGCCGTCCTCCATCTTCTTCTGGCCGTCTTCCATCTTCTTCAGGTCCTTGGTTAAATTTTTCTGGTCGTCTTCTAATTTGGTTTCCATGCCACTTAACTTTTCTGGCAATGCTGCCAATTGCGCTTCCATTTTGGTTGTTTGTCTTGTAAAGGGCATGCACTCACAGGAAAATTAGAGAACTGTGGTAAAATGACCTGCTCAGGTTTTGAAACCAGGACCGTCAGGTGTTGTGCTTTAGTTCGTAATCCCACTTCTGACACCAGTTGTTACGTGCCACCCCCTAGTGGCACTTCCGTTAACTGGATTACGGTGGGTAGAAACACAACACAAATTGTTCCTTTAAAGAAACGTATTAGCTTTATTGCGGGCCGGAAAGATACATCACACAAATAGCAAACACAAGCAATTAGTATCTCACTCTAGTTTCCTCTGGTAGGGAACACTTGCCTTTCACTTGTCAGTAAGCCACAGAAGTTAATCCCTCCTAATGAGTCCGGTGGCCTCGACTGAACTACCTGCAACACTTCCTTGAATACGCAAGCTACAGTTATTTACGATAGCCGGTCACTCACCACTACACTCTGCTTCGCTGTCCGCTGGCTAGGGAAACAGCCCCCGGTGCCTTCACAATTCACCACACTAACAACTGTCGCTCAGGTAAAAGCTTGCACTAGCTCGAAAAACACTGTCCACCCCGCTTGTCAGGTCGCTCTTATATAGCAGGCTGGTGACTCAATAAATGCTTCTAGACCCGTCCAGGATTCACGGCTTCTCGAGATTTCCATCACTGGCTGGGTCACGAATATCCTGGACCATCCCTTTTGTCCTAGTAACCCTGATGCGTAAGGCGCACGTAATACACTGAGGCAGAGCACAGCCCGGGGCCAGCTGTGACTCATGCGGCGAGGCGACGAAACAAACTCACAGCCGTAACAATACGGGTACAGTACTGTCCCCGTATATTCTAGAGGCGGTCTGTTGGATATCCGAAGCAAGGCTGGATTCGTAGACCCTGACAGCTCCGGCGCAAATACTAGTCAAGGATCCACCCCAACTAGACCCTCATGAATATACGTGGCGGAAATTACGACACAACTGTGAATTACACAAAAATGCACATAGCTCGAAGTAGAACACCTACCTTTCATTCTCGGGGATCTCGTGGTCAGCCTCTGGACCAATAATGGGTTTCACAGTTGCATCTCCTTATATCTAAAATAAATCATAACGACGCGGCTTCTAATAAACTAAACAATTTAATAACAAAGGTGTAAACTAAATCTAAACATTCATACAGTAAATAAAACACACTCCCTTTCTTTCTTCCTCACATATACGCCACTGATAATACTGCATTCCAAGAACGCTGTGACAAATTTTGGGGCAGCTTGTGTCATTACAACAAGCTATACATCAATTAAAGACCCCTGTGTATTTTACATTCTTCTGGCGCGCTTCACAATGAACATCTGGGCGCTAGGAGCACGCGACCTTCGCCACGTGTCTGATGACATAACAAACTCCGTTATATTCCCAGAGCTGGCTGGATTAAAAGCTGCTTGCCTGTCGGTCCTCAACAACTCTCCACATTTGTGCGCGGCCGATCACTGGCCTTGGATGGAAACGAGTTTTAAACAAACCCTGGATTTTCCATCCTTGCCCACAAATACACCTCTCCATCGAATTACAAGCTATGTTAATATGGAACAGATGCACGTCAGACAAATACGCGAATCATACACACATTCTACACGCTAATGAAACAAAACTTTTATACACTATTCCTTTCAGACGCTCGCATTGTGACGTCCCAATGGAGTTCATTTCATTCACATTGAACAAGAAACAAACCACATCCAGTCACATCAACATTCATACACTAACCACTATGCTAAACAATCAATAAACTTCCTATACCTAACGTATCATACACTCGATTGGCAAATAAAGAAAGTTAATACTGAATGACTTTACAATGACACTAATAGCATAGGCTATAATCTTTTAAAATAAGTATCGTCTATATACACATGAGCCTGAGCTCCGATCTCACAGTTATGTCAAATACAATTAACTGGGATCCTCATGAGCTTCTATAGCTTCAGAAATACTACCACCATTCTCTCCTTTCTGATCTGGTGTCATAATAGATTAAATACGTTCGACCACTCAAGGTGAAACATATGTCGTTCGTTACATACTTGGGTTTAATAATCTTAATAAGAGTACAACATAACAGATGTCAATATGTATTTCCCGTTTCAATTTCAATCGTGACCCTCCTGTCTTCTCTAATCCAAAGCCGTGTATAAAATAAGGAGTACTGTCAACTCGCACCTTTATGCCCTGCAAAACCTAGTCATGCCCACGCAATGACTGTAATATAAAATGCGGAAACACCTTCGCAAAAACCTCGTATGCCAACTACACACGGAATTACATACTTATATAACCACTATCAAAGGGTTATCACCTTCACTTCTTTCAAACTGGCATTCCTTAAAAAGGGCATAATTCCTCAGCGTTGTCACACCAATCGCTGGTCTAATGAACAATAACATCAATTGTTAAACCATTAATCTATACATATTAACGACCTTTGGACTAATCGATACAGACCTCCTCACTATTACTTTTAAAACGTTACTCAGATAAATTGTTGTGTATACATTTAATAAAAATACTGAATCTTAACTTCACACTTCTGGGTTCAACTTTTACCGATGAAGGAATATGATATCTACAACGTGACATTATATTACTCCTCGTAAAGACTTCATCACAAAATTATATATGTGTGTCCAACAAGAATCGATCACGACGAGGATATCAAACAAGAACTTCCCTAACGTCGGACAATAATAAACCTTCCAAGAAGATTCTAACTTCAAATTATTTTAAATGACTGAAAGTTCATGGCTTTCTTCAATAAAACATACAATTAGTCATATTCATATTATCTCCATTCTGAACGAATGTCTATGAGTTCAGACGATAATAATCGTTTCCACGTTAAATGTTTCTCTTCCAAATGATGCCATGATATTTCACACTATATCACTACCAATATCTTCTCTCTTGATGTATCTTCTCGACGGATAAAATACCCAAATTAAACTAATAAAAATTAATGTAATCGGTAACATAGACGAAAATGTATATCACCTGAATTCAAAATGAATTCATAAACGTCGAAAATAAATTACTATTCCTTAAAGGAAATGACAAAATGCTTGTTCCTCGAACAAGAAAAATCTCAGTTCAGAAACTGGATTTCAAACAGACAAAGCTAAAAGCGTCGAAAGACGATCACTACAAATAATCTCGAAGAATAAAATGACTATGCATGGAGTACATAAATATTGTGTCGAAATATGGATAAAGGATATGCTCAAAAATGTCACTACAAAGCTCTAACTACTACGTTAGTGAACACTGCTACCTGGTCTGGAAGTCTAGAAGCTCAAGATAGAGTATTACAAAATACTTAGTTGATACATCTTCCAAAGATTCGGGTTGGATCCTAGCTCATCTCCAAGAACTCGTGACCTCAGGAAAGGAACGAATTCCCCTACTGGAAAACAGCAAGCTCCGACCGGAATCGAACTGCGGACCTCCATTTCATCATCTTCATTGTGACCGGCTTTACCCTGGACCTCTTGATAATCTTCATGTCTCTTCTTACTCCGTCACAGTACAGTTTCATCAAAACAACGAGCAGTGTCAAAAGTTCTGCTTCCCAATTCGAAATACATTCGAAAAGAAAGTCGTGGACCTCACTCGCATCACGAACATTCATGTAGATGGAATATGAACATCGTTCTGTAGTCGCTGGTGTTCATGTCGAGCTCATGTCTGACAATAATGCACTAGAATACAGTTGTACATCAAGTCTCATGTTCGCTCGTCAAGTAGACATTCATGAACAAACTCCTTTAACGAAGCTCCATCGCTGACTATATCGCTCCTATCTGCTTATATCCCTGGCGCACATACTAATTTAGTCCATAATTAACTTCATATTAGCAGACTTAATAATGTTCTTCAACATAGAATACATCTTCATCCTATTGGTGTTGTTATACAGTTCCACAAAAGCATTGCTAACATTCACTCTTACTCACTTGTGTCTGGTGCATGCGCTGTAGTCGCTCGAACAAAAGTGTCTTATCGCGCTGGAAACAAACACTTTTCTCACGCTTCACAAAAACGTTTATATCTTATGAAATACTCTTCTCAATTTTCTCAAAGTTCGTAATATACTAAATACGATAGTAAGCTACACTCTGTAGTCGAAATAATGTCTCTGAAGTGGATCAGACCGAAGTAATTGCGGCATATAAGTTCATCGCAACTTCACTTAGTTTCAAAGCGCGGTAATCTCCTAACTCTCGCCTCGCTTATTCCTTGTCTCCACGAGTCAACCTTCTACAAGCTCGGTGAAACACTCGGAACTCCTCTCTCTTCCGGCAAAACACGTCTGACCTCTCTAACATTCAGATAATAAAGAGCCTCGATGCTTGGCGTCTCCCCTCCAAGTCCATCGATTCTGGCCGCCTTTTTGCGTTCCCTCTCAAATTCGCGCGGGCTCTAGCAAATCGCTTATTCCTTCCAATAGCGACCTGCTATCGACATAAAATATTTCCAATATTTTATTATCTTATTCTTCTCTTTACCATTATATAAATTCACTCTCAAGGGGCTTAAATGTGTTAAATATCCATAAAAATTTAGTTGCTGGAACTCCCGTCTTCTCTAAAACTTCTTCTTATTGCCTGTAAGCTCATATCCAATCGGATAATTTATAACAATGTTTAAACAATTCTTGGGATTATTCGCTGTTGCTAGGTCGATTCTAAGCTTCTGGAAACTTCCATTGCACAATACAATCACGTGACGGAATTTCCCTCCTGCTCAACGTCGCCTCTAGACTGGTTTCTGCCAACTTCCAACCTCAATATTGCTTGGTTAAATTTTATCATGGGCTTCGAAAAATTTTCCCATTTTCATCCCAAATAATTCATTTTACGGGGGCAGTACCATCCCAGCATTTGCCCGAAGACGAAGTAAGAAACCACGGAAAACCACTTCGAGGATGGCTGAGGTGGGAATCGAACCCCTTCTACCCATTTGGGCCACCTGAGGCAGAGAAGATCCCGTTCCGTTGCCAGAGTTGTCCGTTTAATTTATAACATGTTAAAGCTCCAGAGTTTGAAATGTGGTGTTACAGGAGAATGATGAAGATCAGATGGGTAGATAGGGTTCAAACGGAGAGATATTAAGACGAGTGGGAGAGGAGAGATGTTTCTGGCGACTGTTAATGAAGATAATAACGTTATTGGTTTTACGTCCCTTTTAACTTCCATGGCTTTTAGAGTCGCCGGGGTGCCAAAAAATTTTCCCGAAGGGGATCTTTAACGTGTCAGTAAATCTACTGACACGGCTCCCTCGCATTTGCGCATCCTCAAATGCCAGCTGACTGCGCCAGGATACGAACCTGCAACCTTGGGCCCTGCAAGCAACACGTTATCGCTGAGCTACGCAACCGGACGTGCTAATGAAGAGAAGAGATAGGTTGGTAGGACACATACTAACACACCCAGGAATAGCAAGCTTAGTTACGGAAGGAAGGGTCGAGGACAAGAACTGTAGGGGTAGACCAAGGATAGAATAAGTTAAACAGGGTGTGGTAAGTATGTAGAGATGAAACGATTATCTCAGGACAGGGAGGCATGCAGAGCTGCATCAAACCAGTCAAAAGACTGAAGACTGAAACATCAACAACAACAACAAAGCTCCAGAGCTCTTTGTGGAGCATAACGTTCCTAATTAAATCTCAGAAAAAAATTGACTTGATACCGTACATCGTTTGAAAGGAGTCCACCCTCCTGTACCTTATTTCGTGGGTTAAACACCCAGAAACAGGACCAAACCCCGAAATAATAAACAAGATAATAGGCGACGATTTATTGTCAGTGAAAATCAAATTGAGACCGGAAGTTCGATATGCATAAGCTTCGGTGCCACTTTTTCGTATGTTCTCTTGCCATGGGACGCGTCTCCACTGTACGGTTATTTGTACCAAACTTCCGGTTCAAAAGTCTCTATTATGGATGCCTGGATATCTGTGTACTCCGATTTTTCATGTCTGGAATTAAAGAATTTGCTATAGCATAGGAAAGTTAAAGTTGGAAACCGCGCGAAGAGTAAAATGATCGGCAGGTATATTGAGTGGCATCGCCGTATATAATTAGTTGGTAGAATTGGCAACACAGGCTGAGGGCTCTAAGTTGAATAAACAGGTAAGATCACAAGCTAAGTTTTGTTCATAAATATCGTTTATTTTCATATGACAGCATCTATAAGCAGTTCGTATTAACTATTTCAACAGGCGTGAAAATCCTCATGGTAAATCAGACCTGCTGAAAGTTGTAGAAGTGAGTATTTCCCGTATTAAGTAGTATGTAATGAATTTAACCAACAAATTCTTCACTAATGTTTCATTAAAATATTTCATATGCCTGGGCAGCACTATTAATACAACTGGTTATATAGCCTAGTAATATAGTTTTGGTATATATCTTCATGTGGCCTCTATATTCCAGTACATTATGAACTGTACTCAGTTCAGCCAGTGCTTTCAGGTAGATTCCATTAGAAAGCTACCTATTAGGTAAATTTCATTATAAAGGCTACCTATTTTTTAAAATTAAGTGAGCAGTGGAGTATTATTGATAGACTGTCAACATTAAGCTTGGAGGCCTACTGTGGACAAAATGTGAAGAATTTATTATCAGGGCAGTCTCTAAGTTCGTAAGCATAGGCTAGTCTTAAATAATTTTTATGAGCTCGTCAATGATGACAGTGAGCATAGCAGCAAGAAAAGAAAAACTTCAAAATTGGGACATTGAGGTACAGTACAGCATTTTATTATTACGTTGGCAGTACATGGCATGATACTATTTTTCCTCTATTTGTGATGTTTGTGTGTAGATTTAGCGGACGTTATGTTCTGTTGTATTTTCGGAAACATTTCACGTCAAAATCTTTGTGTTTACGCCGTGTTAGCAATTACCATGTGCTTGCGCTATGCCTATCAGATGACAGATGGGCGGCGTTGCCAAACGTATTGACACTGCCTGAGAATTGTAGACGGCGATGCCAGTGGGAATACTCGATTTAGTATTTATAGTTCATCATTATTTATTAATGATGCGAAATACCAGGAACAGTCATGACCCCGGTACGACATTCGTTATGTGTAAATGTGCCATGTTTTATACCGTAGCCTATGGTACCGTACGTAATTTTAATGCAAATATGCTTGAAATCATCTAAGATGGTGTGAATGAGAGTGATTTAGTATTTAATATGTGTCAAAATGGTCGCAGGTCATTATAATCTTGACTAGGGTTGCCATCTTTTGGTGAGCCCAACGAGGGACATTTTGCCTGCAGATCGCCGAATCCGCGTACCGATACCCGTATATGAACATGTAATAAAGATCAATAGAAATGAATAGCCTGTGTGTAATATTTATTCATGAATATGTAACAATTGAACTCGGTATGCCCAGTACGCAACACCAACGTTGTTATGTAAGGTCACGGTACCGTATGTAAGATTACCAAAATAATATACTGGGTTTAATGCTGCAATAATATTATGGAGCTTCTATGAATTAATATCTGCATGAGAAGAAAGTGAACTGCATACATTCCTGAAACAGTATTTCTTGTTTGATTTGACAGCTTCTAAAAGTTCTCCGTTCTCTTTTACTCATACAAAATACTCCTTGGAAGTACCGTATGTGCAACATCATCATCATCTTCCTAGCATTAATCCCGCTTTATTGCAGAGTCTGCTTTTCTGCACTTTTTCTTCCATACTGCTCGATCTTGAGCGTCTCTAGTTGTGGCATTCACTAGTTGCATGTCCTCCCGCATAGTATCCAGCCAGCGCTTTCTCGGTCGCCCTCGTGTTCGTCGGCCTTCTGGACTGATGTCAAGTGCAGTTCTCGCGACTGAAGAGTGATTGCTACGCAGTACATGGCCATACCAACGCAGACGGCTCTCCCGCATTTTTTCATGGATTGGAGCCACACCAAATGTAGCTCGAACATTGTCATTCCTGATGCGGTCCAGTCTAGTAAGTCCCTGTGTCCAGCGAATCATCTTCATCTCCATGGCATGTAGTTGTTGTTCATGTCTCTTCGTTACTGGCCAGCATTCAGTACCGTACAGTGCTACTGGTCGAACGATGGTTCTGTAAATTTTCGACTTCAGATATAGTGGCACATTCCGGTCAAAAAGAACTCCAGTAACTTGGCGCCATTTAAGCCATGCAGCGTTGACTCTGTTTCGGACATCTGGGAGTGTTCGGCCATCTGAACAGATTAGCGTACCCAAGTATTTGAATGCAGATGATTTTCGGAGTTCAGTGCCATCAATGTGAATAGATCCTTCACTTGGTACTCCACACTCCATATACTCTGTCTTCCCAATATTAAGTCGTAGGCCATGGGTGTCTAGTGCAGTTTTCCAACATTGAGCATGTTGTTCCAATTCTTGGCGAGACTTGCAGGCTACAATGATATCGTCAGCATAGAGCAAGGTCCAGGGATGTGGTTGCAGTAGTTCGGCTGCGATGGTGTCAAGACAGATAATGAACAGGAGCGGGGACAAAGCTGACCCCTGATGAACACCAACTCTGATGGGAAAAGTTGCGGAGTTTCCTGAAGCACTTCGGACATAGCTGGTGATATTCCGATAAAGAAGCTGAACCCATTGAACATATGCTTCTAGTACCCCATGCTGTCGTAGTGCATACCATATTAGATTACGAGGTACCCTGTCGAAGGCCTTTTCAAGATCCAAGAAGGCTATATGGAGTGGTTTCCACTTTTCTAGGTGCCTTTCCATCAAAAGACGAGCGGCGTGAATAGCATCGATTGTCCCTGTACCTTTCATAAAACCACACTGGTTTGAGGCAATCTTGATTATGTCACGAAGGCGTGTATCCACGATACGCTCAAATATCTTCATAGTGTGGCAAAGCAGGCGAATCGGTCGATAATTTGAGCAGCTGTGCACATCTCCTTTACCTTTCCATATTGGTATTGTTACACTGCTGAGCCAAGTAGGAGGAGCTTCGTTTTCATTGATGATCTTGTTGAAGAGATCTGCTAGAAACTGAGCTGCTTGTGATCCAAGCATCTTCCACACCTCCGATGGGAGATCATCCGGTCCAGTTGCCTTTCCATTTTTTCATTTTCTTCATAGCGGTCTCCACTTCGGCAGCCGTGATGGCTGGTACTGGACCAAGTACAGGATCCGCAGCTGATAGTGGCGGATGCGGAAATTCTTCCTTGCTAATATTTTCGAAGTGGTGTTTCCATCGGTTAAGGATCTCATTAGGTTTCCGTAGAGGTTGTTGATTTTCATTCTTAATGATCATAACATGTCCAACATCTTGAGTGGAACGAAGGCGATTCTTCGCTAGTCTGTAGATATTATTTGCTCCTTCTGCTGTGTTGAGCTCTTCGTATATGCTCTTGTAATGGTCTGCTTTAGCCTTTGCCACTTCCTGTTTTGCCACCGACTTCAATCTCCTATATTGCTGACGATCAAGATCCAGTCCCGATTGGAGCCAGGTCTTATACGCTAACTTCTTCATCCTGATGGCATCTTGGACATGAGAATTCCACCACCATATCTCTTTATTGATAAAACTGCGTCCAGGTTTTGATTTACCCATGATGTCAGTAGCACCAGTCGTAATATGTGTGGAGGCCTTTGCCCAGATTTCATCAACGTGTTGACCTTGTTCTGGCATAGATAAAGAACCTATAGACGTTTTCAGCTGGATGTGATGTTGTTTTAATTTCCACCATTTAATTCGTTCCGATGTAGATTTAAGACTTTTCTTGCCGAGATCAAGGCGAATCCTAAAATTGAGGAGAAGCAGACGATGTTGGGGTGCAATAATGTCTGATGATATGACTTTTACATCAGTGACAAACTTCAGATCACTCCTTCGTACCAGCCAATAATCAATCTGCGTATTTCTTCCACCACTACTGTAGGTAATGAGGTGCGATGGTCGCTTTTTGTAAAAGTTGTTAGTCACAGCTAAGTCTAAGGCCTCAGCAAATTCCAGGATTCTGTTTCCATGCTCATTTCGCTCTCCAAAGCCTTGTCCACCATGTACTCTCTCGAAACCATTTCTATTCCCTCCAACGTGGCCATTTAAGTCACCACCAATGAACAGGAGTTCTTCTTCAACAAACTGTAGGTAAGTTTTGAGGTTGTTCCAAAATTCATCCTTCTCATCATCCGTGCACCCAGTTTGTGGAGCATAACATGAAACCACACGTAAGGTTTTCGTACCAGTGTCGATCTTAATAGACATCAATCGGTCAGAAAGACGGTTTACTTCAAAGACATGATCTCTGAACTTTGTACTCACAGCTATAGCTACGCCATTCCTGCCTGATATATTTCCGTGATAGAATAACTTGTATCCTTCACCAATATCCTTGGATTTTGAGCCAGACCATTTGGTTTCCTGGATGCAGGCAATATCTACTTGTCGGTTCTTCAAGGTATCTGCAAGTTCTCGGCTTCGATTCGTAAGAGTACCAATGTTAATGGTTGCCATTCTGATTTGTTGGACTCGCTTCTTTAGCCCACCCCGTCCTTGAGTGGGGAGCCCTTGCACATTTCTCACACCATTCGGGCGATGATGATGCGCGTCGCCTACAGCGGGGAACGCCCTAGCACTTTCATCAATAATATTTATTCTAGCCAGTGCATTGAGATACAACAGAATTTGTTTTACCGACCGGCTTGTTGTTAAGCCTGCCATCGAACCCTCCTCCTTTCTCATCCCGGACTTGGGACTGGGCAATGGCGGAGTTGGAAGTACCGTATATGCAACATTATGTAGAAATTCTAATTTCTCTTTTTATAAAGTCAGCTTTTGGCTTAGGTGGCAGCACGCCGGCCTCTCACCGCTGGGTCCGTGGTTCAAATCCCGGTCACTCCATGTGAGATTTGTGCTGGACAAAGCGGAGGCAGACAGGTTTTTCTCAGGGCACTCCGGTTTTCCCTGTCACAATTTCATTCCAGCAACATTCTCCTCTATCATTTCATTTCATCTGTTTTTCATTTAATCATTGCCCCAGAGGAGTGCTACAGGCTTCGGCAGCCCTTACAGTTCATATCCCGGTCGGAGACTGAAAGCAGGCTGTGGATTTTCATTTTCAAGAGAAACTAATACAAAGGCATTGCTAACAGGAAATCAATTCTCCGTAAGGATATCTGTCGCATATTTTGGACGTGTTTTGCATCATTTTGTGTCCTACCATATAATGCATTACTCTTTGGCTTAATTCGGGACGTTAAAATTGTCCTTATAGGTCGGATGTCCCACCTAATTTGGGACACGTGGCAACCCTAATCTTGACTACGTCTTTCCAAGTTAACTCTCGTATTTAAGTTATTTAAGTCGTCTGCGATGGTTTGGGCATGTGCTACGGTCAGGAGCGGAGACCATTGCAAAACAGAGCTACACACTCGAGGTCGCCGGGAAAAGACCAAAGGGGCAACCGAGACAACGTTGGGCCGATACACTACACAGGGATATGAAAAGCGTCAACCTACATCCGGACATGGCCCATGACCGAGTAAAGTGGAAACCGCGGATTCTCATAGCGGACCCTGTCACAAGGCGGGACAAAAGCTAAAGCTAAAGCAAAAGAAGAAGATTTAAATTAAATAGGAAATAACTAACTAATCGTTAGTAAAGAGTTGGTGAAAACGGCCCTCAATTCTCTGAACAAAAGCTTCGTTAAAATGGAGGGAAACAGCTGAACTCTACCTCGCACATCTTGCAATGGCGGAAAAATTGGTTTGTTTCCGAATTTCACACGAACTTTCATCCATATGAACATAAAATATGTTTATGACAATGAAATTATAAAATATCATACGTGTTACTAATACCAAGAAGGAATACGGAAATAAAATATAACATATCGGAAGTAGGGCTCGAACTTCTTCCAGCTCTACATAAGAAACTCGGAATCAGCAAAGCAACCACTTATACCCCGTTTAGACGTCCCGGTTGCGATCGCGATCAGGCCCCGATTAGTGATGTAAAATGTCTAGGCATTTATAAATCGGGGCAAATGTCCAAAACCCATAAATGCCCAGGCATTTTGGGCATTTACCTCTTTTAAAAACATATTCATAATGCAACGCTTATATAAATATTGTTTTAGCCATACATGTATCTACATATATTGTACCCGATTGTCACCATGTGGACCATGTGTTCGTATCCCAACTAGCTCACGGTCTTTCGAGGTATGGGACGTTCCTGCCCACAATACGACCACATGTTCAGGATTTGAGTCTACCAGGTAACTACTCTACAGGAAATACACAACATTCCTATGAATAACATATTTACTGGTCTAAAATCATGGCTGTACAACAAATACAAAACAAAGGACAAATTACAATTAATTCCCACAAATAAATAGGGTTATTCTGTGAGCTTTCTCCTTAAAAATAGCGCTACAATGCACTCAAACCTACTTCTAATATCCTGTCCATAATAGTTCAGATTACAAGGTTTTCATAGTGTCCGTCATGTGACACAATTTTATTTAATGGAAGTATCTTAACACAAAAACCACATGTCACATAAACATGAATTTCTAAGACATTATTCCGTCTCTTACAGCATTTACTTTAATTATCATTACTTCAATGTTTCCTACATTTATTAGCAAATATTTGTTGTGTCGTGCGAATCATCTTCCTTCTTTCCATCCCTATGAACGCTCTAGGAAAATGAGTCATGCTTCTTAATCATAAAATAAACATAAACATGGATAGAATATTTATAGTTTCACCATATAACGATTATCTGGGTCTTGTCGGACTTATTATAGATACAACTGTGACATGTTCTGGGAAAAACACATACCCGTTTTTCCTAAATTAGCATAAACTGGCAAAATGCACTTTAAAGAAGATGCCTACATTATTTTGGTTCAGCCTTCCCCCTCAGAGGATAACTTCGCCAAATATCATCTGATTTCTATGGTTCAACCACATATGTGAGTTGCCATACACCAATTAATTCCATTTGCATCACTAAAATACTCATATTTTAATCGCATTATTGAATATCGAGACCTCTCAGTGTCCTATTGTGACTGTAATTGACAAGGGATCGGTCGGGCGACCTCCCTCCCCTCAGCAGGTCATAAAATTAGTTCCAGACAGCTCTCCAAGATGGCTGCCACGGAAATGGTCTACATTTCCTGTCTCTCTCTACCGTCAAAGCCACACTTGTTTACAATTATATAACAATAAAGATCCGCTAGGCATAATCCTAAGTAATTGAGTCATTTAATTAATTAACACCTAACTTTACAGTGTATTTGGGCTCAACTGGCTCCTATTAAACATTCATGGCAGGGGTGGAATTCTAATGATAGCATTGCCGTTCTAAGGTGATTACTTTGTGGCTTATAAGACGCGCATCATAATGAAACCCCATGGTTATCATCAGCAGCTGTCATTTACATATATATTTTGGAACCACGTTCCTCGTCGACGACTATGATTCTACCTCTCGGGCAGACCATAAGTAAAAAATGCTCACCGCGCCTCGCTGGGCGTCCATAGTGGCTATAATTCAATGCAAGCGTTGGCAATAGACAGAATCTATCCAAATCGCTGCGTAACACATACAGTATGCACAAAGGCGATACTTCTCGAAGATTAAGCCCATTTTCACCTCACGCGCAAGCTATACTAGTCTTTCCCGTGCTTATCTTACGTAAATCACTGGATTCTACGTTAATTTGCACGCTATATGCGGCTAAACAATATTTCACATATATGACTCCATTATCAAGGTACCTGCGTTCTTCCTGTTATACTATTTAAGCCAAAGCTTTACATAGCTCCTAACACAAATGTATAAATATACTGGCTTACTTTAATTTCACATATTTATTCAAAATTTCACTGACACTGAGAAAAGCTCTCGTATTCGCGATATTCCACACTACATTCTTTACTGTTTACCAAATGACAGTATCTTAAATTAGACATGACACTAATTTGAACATTACTTAGGCCAACTTTGCCCTTACTTTATGGTTGCCGACCCCAGTTATTATTATTATTATTATTTTAACGTTTAGATCCATCACTATTTTTGACCTACATGGTCCTAAGCAAATCACCTTCCAAGTCATACTTTATTCAAGACGAGTGGTGAAAACTCGTTCAGCAAGTGACTATTACTTCTTTAATTTCAAAGTGATTAATCGTTACATGGTGAACTATGCCATTATAATGTTATTATTTGCATGTTTTACTCACGTTTCCTTCTGGCTGGAAAGTACCAGTATCTCCGCCTGAGCTCTACCATGATGATTTGACTTAATCCATCATGATATCCAATACACAACACTGAGATTCACACTTTTTACACATGATACACATATTACCACAAGTGGCCTTTACCACTGATAAACACTGAATATTAAACATTAAACACATTAACACTTTAAATTATTATTTCACAATTTATACACTTCATCTATCATTTCACATGTTGATCCTTAATCTGGATTTCACCTACGCTTGACCTCAGAGATGCGATGACTTATGATAACCGCTGGTCTCCGTGAAATCTAGTAGCGTTTTTATAGATGTTCGATCCTAGTTCCCTGCACTCCCGTTCATCTCACTGTCCTGGATAGGTGGCAATAACTTCCACTCTCCCATCACTGGAGTGCTCCTAATGCTGATGTCATATAATTGACAATACCTTCCGGTATACGAACTGTTCCAAACATTATCAGTTCCTATTCGCTGTAGCGAATTTATATCTGTGTCAGATAATAAAGCAATATCTGCACTTTGTTACCTTATGCACTTCATTATCACTGATGAAGCTTACAATTTGCCTCCATTTTCTTCAACGGCGGTACGCTGATATCTTAATAATTGGCGTGCTTACTGCAGAGCGCTTGTAGACAAAGGACTAACTTCCAACTCGAGCGACCGTCTGACGTCTTCAACTGCTTTCCAACTGAACCATAACTGACGTATAACTGACCATAACTGACCCTTGGCGTAGGGTGCTCTTCCCTTATATTGGTTTCTTGCACAAAATAGTTCACGGGACACGTGAGAGCGACTCCCTTCTTGAAATACTCCGTCTTCAGCCGAAATAACAACTGCATCTTGTTTATCTAGGCGTGGAGGTTTTAAAAACACTCGCGTGCCGGCGATCGCTTCGGCCAATTAATTACAATTAATTGCCTTAGTTCAGCGCGTGGGATGCTACGGTGGGGATTTCCCGCTGGTTGGTTAAAGTATCCATGCTCTCGAGCGTGAGTTAGGTTGTAATGCGGTCATTTTGAGAAATAGGCGTAATTTTAGGTGAAAAACCACTCCTAAATTACTCCTCCGTGAATACATTCATCTGTGTGTATGTTTCATTGCATTACAATGCTCCATTTATCTGTAATTAATTAATTTCTTGTGGGCTTGGTCCCGCCAAAGCTTTGCTCGTTGTCGACCGGTGGATTCCCGGGTCATTAATTTTGAGCTGTCTGACCGCCCTAGACGGAAATAGTTCCGTAGGCGCCAGGGCTACTCCGCCTACTTTTTAAAGTCATTTGTCAGACTTCAATACTAGCCTCTTTCGACTTCGTATGCACTGAAAACGTACATTCCCTTGCATTTTGCTTACAATTTTTCCTTTAAATTGCTATGATTTGCACCTAAATAATCGTGAAATCACGCTAGACTATTATGTGTCAGTAGACCTCTCATTGCTCTGTGGGTTCCATATAATGGCTCCCCCTTAGAGACCACTGGTTCGACCTTAGGCATAACCATTTGCCTGGTCTTCTCTGATAAGGCCCTGAGTTCGATACCAGACTGCCGTGACCATTTGGGCACATCTTTCTCCTGCTAAGTTCGAAAAATTCATTTCATAAGTGAATTTTTCGGGCCTATCAGCTGGTATCAACTCCTTGCAGTATTTGCTTTAAGCGGTCATTGCTCTCGGCAATGGGCTTTCACGTTTTCCCACTCCACTCTTGTCTGCTGTCTCGTAGACTTTCGTTTTCCTGTCTCAATTGTTCATTCATCTCCTCTAACTCCACAGCGGCTCCCTTCAACTGGTCGTAAAACTCCTGCAGTCGACAGCTGCACTCTCCCCTCGTGTCCGCTGGGCTGGCGAGCTGTTTTCTTTTCTTCGACCCTTCTCGAGCCTGCAAGCTTTTCTCCAGAACCTTTCCGTGCATACGTAATGATTCCTCGTTCACTTGGATGTGTGTAGCTTGCTCTTCTCTCGCTTCATAGTCTTCTGGTGGACTATATAACTTCAGATTAGCGGCATTTACCACAACTTCTCTACCTGTTGCCTCATCTTTAATCCGATATGCGTTATTCTGCAGATCCCTTATAATCAGGTAGGGTCCGAGATAAGCGTGCTGAAATTTCTTATATTTCCTGCTCTCTGGATCTGAACTGGCGGGTTTTTTCAATAAGACGTATTCTCCCACGAGTAGCGGTCTATGATAGCGTTTCCTCCTGTTTCTCCGCTGTCGTTTATCTGCTTGTTTCTTGAGATACTCGAACGTCCTCTGGATTTCATTGTATAATGCCTGGGTTATCAAACTCACTGTTGATCCTGTATCGATGAGACTTCTTACTTTCGTTCCCGCAATGTTTACAATAATAATAGGTAGTTCCCTTCTTACATTGACCGTTCTTTCATCGAGGTCTTCGATAAGCTCCTCAGGTTTGGCAATCCAGTTAATAACATTTACTGTACTCCATCCTGAACCTATCTCTCTCTGGTCATTTAAAATTGGTGTTTTTTTTTTCAATTGCTCCATTCTTTGTGGAGTTCTTCTGCCTGTCTTCATGCTGTTGAAGTTCCAGACTTTTGGCACCATCATCATTTTGATATATGTCGGGTGACCTTCTATTTCGAATCGCTTCATCCCAGTGAACTCGCGATTGTCTTGGATCATCTCCGCGCTCTTCCATGTATCTTAAAGATGCATGATAGCGTTCTTCCGCCTCTTCATCGAACCCACGACTCTGCTCTTGGGATCTCCATCCTTGGTTATTCCCATTTCGGCCGTAATTTCTTCTGTTATCCAGCTGCTGGTCTCTGGTACCACGCTGATTCCAGTTTTTCCTTCCTCGGTTACCACGGTTCGAACCTCCTCGATACGCTGGCCTCCAATTTTGGTTTTCGCGTCCTTCGCGCTGCCAGTCGGATTTTTCTGTTTCGGTGCTTGTAGACTTGCATTTCGTCTGCACCTTCGTTGGCTCGATCGGCGTATTCGTCATATTAACTTGTTCCACATGTCGGCTTTGTCTTGCGTGCTGCACTGTGGTTAAATCAAGTTGTCTCAGCACCTCCTCCATATCGATTGCAGTTTTTGCGTTTGCTGAGATTAGCAGGCGCTGCACTTCATACGGCAGCTGCTTAGCTATTGCTATGCATAAGTCTGACTCTCTGAGTCCTTCGTCGAGCTCGCGAAAACGGCATAATTGGTTCACAAAAAACTCTCCGTACTTGGTCGGGTTACTAGTACTGTAACGCCTGGAATACAAGTCCAGTCTGAGATTTTGTTGTACGCTCGCGTTCCAATACCTGCTTAAAAATGCTTGGCGAAATTCCTCAACGGTATCGAACGTGTACCTAAAACTTCTAAACCATAGAGCACACTCTCCTTCGGTGAGTTTTTCAATCGCTCTCAACCTGCGCTCTGGCGGTACTTTCGCATCATTCAAGTACTCGGAAACTTCTTTAAGCCAGTACTTGGGTGTCATATTAGAATTACTCCCAGAGTATTTCTTTGGTTTTTCATCACTAGCCCTTATAACTGTGACTATTTGGTTCTGTACAGCATTTTCCTGCGGTGTTGACATAGCCATTGGCATACCAGGTGTGGCATACGGGCTGTCACTTGGCATTGCTGCATTCTTTGGAGTGGGCTGTATTTCTATCTCTGCCCATTTATTCCTCCTATTCTCGTCTATACTTCCTTCGCTAGACCTAGGATTCCGCAACATGGATTCTTCCTGCGCTATCATTCTCGTTTCTAACTGGCTGTGCCTGTTTTCAGTCCTTTCCAAACGAGCTAATACCTCTCGTTCTATTTTCTCTAGGCGATCTCGGTTTCTTTCTGCCATAGAAAATACCTTTTCTTTATTATCCTTAAGGTTTTCCTTCAGGTGGATAATTTCCCCTGCTAGACTTTCTCTTACTTCGGCAAGAGTCTTATCACTGGCTTCAGTCTTTAAGCCTTCTCGAAGCTCTAACTCTTCGCGTAAGCCTGTAACTTCCCGTTGAATGTGACCTTGTATATGAGATATTTCAGTCCTTATTTTTGTGATTTCTCCTTGGTCTTCGTCCTGTCTTTTATGGATAACTGCTAAGTCGTTCTGAGTTTGTTCCAACTCTTTCTGCACCTTTCCAACTTGTATCTTCATATTAGACATTATTTCCTTATTATCTCGATCAGACGTCTTTATTTCCTGCATTTCCTTGCATTGGTCAAGGATATTCTGGTCCTGCTTTTTTAAAGCTTCGTCTACAGCCTTGGCATAACCTGCCATTCGCGTATTCCATTTTAGTTCATTATCCTCGAACCTATGATCCACGGTCTGAGTAAACGTGTTAAATTGTTCTAACTGACGTTTCGTGTTAGCTTCATTCTGACTTTGAATGTCTTTAAGCTCCCGGGACATACTGTTTAAATTATCGTTAATTTCACGCTGTGACTCTCTGCACATTTGCAAATTGCTTTCTAATTTTAATTCAATAGACTCAAAGCGTTTTTCGTTATCATTTTGCATTTCTGAGATCACGCTAACAATATTCTTAGTTACCTGTCTCTGGACAGACTCTTTAACGTCGTCCATTTTCTTATTAACCTCTACTAGGTTTAATTCTAACTGCGTGTTTACATTAGTTTGACTAGCCTCTAGTCTAGTATTTATTTCGGCTTGATTAGCCTCTAGTCTAGTATTTACTTCGGCTTGATTAGCCTCTAGTCTAGTATTGACTGTAGCCAACATCTGGCTTACCTCATCTTTAAATGCTTTGGATTCTTCCTTACTTTTATCATTAGTAACATCGAAATGTTCCCTTAACTCGGCGATACACCTGAGTACCTCTTCCGTTCCGGCCATCCTGTACTACTTAATTTGAGATTCAGGTAGGCCCTAGCTGAAGACACTGGCGCGTTCTATTGGAAAGAAAAGATTCCGATCCCGCGACAACAACAACAACATATTATAAAATGTCAAACTAACTATGGAATGGGTATAGACCCTCGTACCCGTCTGACAACATTTGTCTGACGTCTGAACATCATCTAGAAAGACTCACAATCGCTCAAACCAAGTTTGAGGAAAAAAAAATTATTTCTATGGTTTTCCCCATGAAAACCATGCTATTATTATGGGGTTTTTCTAAATCCCATAAGCCAACCACGTACGGGCGCCATGTTAATCTTATTGGGTATCATTCATGGTGGCTATTGTACGACATCGGCCATATTCTAATTTATTATTAAAACTGTCCAAGGAGTGGTTTTTATATACTGCCGAATGCCCCACATTGGGCCATGCCATGTTAATCTAATGGGGGTCACTCACACGGTGGGTGCCATGTTAATCTTATGCTCACACCCCACAAGTGGGTGACATGTTAAATTAGGGTAGTCAACATGCTTATTTATGCCATGCTCATGATGCTTAAGTGGAGGTTACCTGTATTTTGAACTGGCCCCACATATCAGCGTCATGTTATTTTATATGTGTTATCTATGGCTATGGTTTATGAAAGTTACAATTATATAAGCATGTCTTATGGAGGATTAACAATTATTTTTAATGTGGTGGCTTATTAACAAATGGGATGCGGTCTTCCTATTCTGTCCTAATTTCTATGCTATATTTGCTTCTACCATTAATACCTTGACCGACTTAAGTAATTACCTGTGACTCAATCCAAGTACAGAGACAACTCCCCCATGTACCCGATTGTCACCATGTGGACCATGTGTTCGTATCCCAACTAGCTCACGGTCTTTCGAGGTATGGGACGTTCCTGCCCACAATACGACCACATGTTCAGGATTTGAGTCTACCAGGTAACTACTCTACAGGAAATACACAACATTCCTATGAATAACATATTTACTGGTCTAAAATCATGGCTGTACAACAAATACAAAACAAAGGACAAATTACAATTAATTCCCACAAATAAATAGGGTTATTCTGTGAGCTTTCTCCTTAAAAATAGCGCTACAATGCACTCAAACCTACTTCTAATATCCTGTCCATAATAGTTCAGATTACAAGGTTTTCATAGTGTCCGTCATGTGACACAATTTTATTTAATGGAAGTATCTTAACACAAAAACCACATGTCACATAAACATGAATTTCTAAGACATTATTCCGTCTCTTACAGCATTTACTTTAATTATCATTACTTCAATGTTTCCTACATTTATTAGCAAATATTTGTTGTGTCGTGCGAATCATCTTCCTTCTTTCCATCCCTATGAACGCTCTAGGAAAATGAGTCATGCTTCTTAATCATAAAATAAACATAAACATGGATAGAATATTTATAGTTTCACCATATAACGATTATCTGGGTCTTGTCGGACTTATTATAGATACAACTGTGACATGTTCTGGGAAAAACACATACCCGTTTTTCCTAAATTAGCATAAACTGGCAAAATGCACTTTAAAGAAGATGCCTACATTATTTTGGTTCAGCCTTCCCCCTCAGAGGATAACTTCGCCAAATATCATCTGATTTCTATGGTTCAACCACATATGTGAGTTGCCATACACCAATTAATTCCATTTGCATCACTAAAATACTCATATTTTAATCGCATTATTGAATATAGAGACCTCTCAGTGTCCTATTGTGACTGTAATTGACAAGGGATCGGTCGGGCGACCTCCCTCCCCTCAGCAGGTCATAAAATTAGTTCCAGACAGCTCTCCAAGATGGCTGCCACGGAAATGGTCTACATTTCCTGTCTCTCTCTACCGTCAAAGCCACACTTGTTTACAATTATATAACAATAAAGATCCGCTAGGCATAATCCTAAGTAATTGAGTCATTTAATTAATTAACACCTAACTTTACAGTGTATTTGGGCTCAAATGGCTCCTATTAAACATTCATGGCAGGGGTGGAATTCTAATGATAGCATTGCCGTTCTAAGGTGATTACTTTGTGGCTTATAAGACGCGCATCATAATGAAACCCCATGGTTATCATCAGCAGCTGTCATTTACATATATATTTTGGAACCACGTTCCTCGTCGACGACTATGATTCTACCTCTCGGGCAGACCATAAGTAAAAAATGCTCACCGCGCCTCGCTGGGCGTCCATAGTGGCTATAATTCAATGCAAGCGTTGGCAATAGACAGAATCTATCCAAATCGCTGCGTAACACATACAGTATGCACAAAGGCGATACTTCTCGAAGATTAAGCCCATTTTCACCTCACGCGCAAGCTATACTAGTCTTTCCCGTGCTTATCTTACGTAAATCACTGGATTCTACGTTAATTTGCACGCTATATGCGGCTAAACAATATTTCACATATATGACTCCATTATCAAGGTACCTGCGTTCTTCCTGTTATACTATTTAAGCCAAAGCTTTACATAGCTCCTAACACAAATGTATAAATATACTGGCTTACTTTAATTTCACATATTTATTCAAAATTTCACTGACACTGAGAAAAGCTCTCGTATTCGCGATATTCCACACTACATTCTTTACTGTTTACCAAATGACAGTATCTTAAATTAGACATGACACTAATTTGAACATTACTTAGGCCAACTTTGCCCTTACTTTATGGTTGCCGACCCCAGTTATTATTATTATTATTATTTTAACGTTTAGATCCATCACTATTTTTGACCTACATGGTCCTAAGCAAATCACCTTCCAAGTCATACTTTATTCAAGACGAGTGGTGAAAACTCGTTCAGCAAGTGACTATTACTTCTTTAATTTCAAAGTGATTAATCGTTACATGGTGAACTATGCCATTATAATGTTATTATTTGCATGTTTTACTCACGTTTCCTTCTGGCTGGAAAGTACCAGTATCTCCGCCTGAGCTCTACCATGATGATTTGACTTAATCCATCATGATATCCAATACACAACACTGAGATTCACACTTTTTACACATGATACACATATTACCACAAGTGGCCTTTACCACTGATAAACACTGAATATTAAACATTAAACACATTAACACTTTAAATTATTATTTCACAATTTATACACTTCATCTATCATTTCACATGTTGATCCTTAATCTGGATTTCACCTACGCTTGACCTCAGAGATGCGATGACTTATGATAACCGCTGGTCTCCGTGAAATCTAGTAGCGTTTTTATAGATGTTCGATCCTAGTTCCCTGCACTCCCGTTCATCTCACTGTCCTGGATAGGTGGCAATAACTTCCACTCTCCCATCACTGGAGTGCTCCTAATGCTGATGTCATATAATTGACAATACCTTCCGGTATACGAACTGTTCCAAACATTATCAGTTCCTATTCGCTGTAGCGAATTTATATCTGTGTCAGATAATAAAGCAATATCTGCACTTTGTTACCTTATGCACTTCATTATCACTGATGAAGCTTACAATTCGCCTCCATTTTCTTCAACGGCGGTACGCTGATATCTTAATAATTGGCGTGCTTACTGCAGAGCGCTTGTAGACAAAGGACTAACTTCCAACTCGAGCGACCGTCTGACGTCTTCAACTGCTTTCCAACTGAACCATAACTGACGTATAACTGACCATAACTGACCCTTGGCGTAGGGTGCTCTTCCCTTATATTGGTTTCTTGCACAAAATAGTTCACGGGACACGTGAGAGCGACTCCCTTCTTGAAATACTCCGTCTTCAGCCGAAATAACAACTGCATCTTGTTTATCTAGGCGTGGAGGTTTTAAAAACACTCGCGTGCCGGCGATCGCTTCGGCCAATTAATTACAATTAATTGCCTTAGTTCAGCGCGTGGGATGCTACGGTGGGGATTTCCCGCTGGTTGGTTAAAGTATCCATGCTCTCGAGCGTGAGTTAGGTTGTAATGCGGTCATTTTGAGAAATAGGCGTAATTTTAGGTGAAAAACCACTCCTAAATTACTCCTCCGTGAATACATTCATCTGTGTGTATGTTTCATTGCATTACAATGCTCCATTTATCTGTAATTAATTAATTTCTTGTGGGCTTGGTCCCGCCAAAGCTTTGCTCGTTGTCGACCGGTGGATTCCCGGGTCATTAATTTTGAGCTGTCTGACCGCCCTAGACGGAAATAGTTCCGTAGGCGCCAGGGCTACTCCGCCTACTTTTTAAAGTCATTTGTCAGACTTCAATACTAGCCTCTTTCGACTTCGTATGCACTGAAAACGTACATTCCCTTGCATTTTGCTTACAATTTTTCCTTTAAATTGCTATGATTTGCACCTAAATAATCGTGAAATCACGCTAGACTATTATGTGTCAGTAGACCTCTCATTGCTCTGTGGGTTCCATATAATGGCTCCCCCTTAGAGACCACTGGTTCGACCTTAGGCATAACCATTTGCCTGGTCTTCTCTGATAAGGCCCTGAGTTCGATACCAGACTGCCGTGACCAGTTGGGCACAATATGTATTCTATATATTTATCCATAAAAACATGAGTTGAGGCCAAAATAGGCTGCGGAAGTTGTTGTAGGAATTCACTGAAAGAACTTGATTTTGGTTCTGAGGCTGAGCTTGTGCTTGGTACTGCATATTTGTTGTTGAAATCATCCACTTCAATTAGTAAAGGTTGATAAGGAGGTTTTCTTTCGAAAAGGTTTTTCAACCGCTGTTATTGTACCTAACTGAGCACTATTTTTTTAGATCCTGAGGGCACTTAAAACACTTCTTTATGTGCTTTTCCATTTTGTTACAATGTGACTGTTAATAGTCCTTATTACAATATTTACAAGATACTACTTTCCCTTTCAAATTAAAAAAATCCAAATAGGTCCTCTTTTTCTAAGCATTTTGTAATGATTTAATCTAACACTTAAAAATATAAATAGCCTAAGAAATCTCAGACTCGACCACTCAACAGACAGCTCTACTTCACAACTAACTGGGCTGAGCTGCTGGTGGTAGAATGCCTCGCCAATCTCAAGGCCACAACCACCCTACCTCCATTCCAAGATCATAGCACAATGGCTTCCCAGGGTCTAGCCCACACACCCTCCTCCCAAATCCTCTATTCACACCCTAATCAAACTCCTACCTAATTTTCCTAAATATAAATGAGTAGGCCTGCAGGCCTAACTCAGTAATACAATGTTTTATTCAAACCAGATATACATAATTCCCATTTAGATGTTATTGACAACATTGACACAGGATACTTAAATTATTATTAGCAATATTCAGGCATTACTAGTTTATCCATGAAATATACCTTTGATTAATGGTTTTATTATGTTTTAGTTGCTCTAGTAACAATCACGAGTAGTAAAAAGTAAAAACAAGAAGTTTTCTTAAATGCCCAGATTTTGGGCGCTTAAAACTGTTTTGGGCAAATGTCCATTTATAGATGTCCTGCCCACTGGCCATTTGCCCGGCCCACATCACTAGCCCTGATCCAGATTAAGTTGGGACGTCTAAACGCAACGGGATTATACAGTATTATCGCGGTCAACTTTCCCTCCAACAGGATCAGCTCGATCCCGTTCCCACAACCAGATAATCGCGTTCGTGGCCATTGCGATCGTCGGTGTGTTCTATCCTCCTGCTTTGTGAGTGAAGTAGGCAGTGAAACTGATGGCCATTTTGGATTATCTTGTGTTTTGAAAGCGAAAAGTATGTAATGTTGGCTATGATGTTTGTATTTATGTTGGTTGTTATCAGACATATGAAAATTGAGAGAAACGAAATGATGGATGGAGATAAACATTCCAGTATTTAAACAGGGAATTTTTTATTAGCGTTGGGGAAAGTCGACGAAGACGATTAATAAAGACATACATTTATTTTAATAGAGTTAGTCAGTTAGTTATTGTTGTTTTAAGGGACGGAACTACGAGGTCATCTGCCCCCTTATCTTGTCATAGACATAGAAGGGATTCCGATAGGGCCAAATTACTCTGGACGAACAAAAGAAGTATTTATGCACTAAATGTCCTAGACCTGTAGTAGGCCTTGTCTACTCGGGATTTGCATATATTTAAGAATATACAGGGTCCGGCAGCATAACTTCCCTACTTAAAAACGTAATAAATCCCATTGTATGAATCAGAAAACTTTTATTTTTTTATTCATTGCAGGCGCATACATAAAGTTTTGTTTAACTTAGTTTTGAAGATCAAATTAGGTAGGTGACGTCCCCCATTCTCCATACGCTGTGAAAACCGCTTTCTGGCGTTTGTCATGACTCTTGCCAGCAAATCAGGCGATATGTTGGTAAATTCTTCCAAGTTGTTGGTCTTCAAATCTTGTAGGGTCTTTGGACGGTTCACATAAGCACGGGATTTAAAAAAAAATAGAAAAAAAACACAAGGGGACAAATCGGGAGAGCGGGCCGGCCACTCCAAATCGCCCCTCAGTGAGATGACGTGCTCCGGGAAGTGTTCCCTCAATATAGCCATCGTTGCTCTTGAAGTGTGTGCCGTTGCACCGCCTTGTTGTAACCAAATGTCCCCTAAGTCCAACTCATCCACCCGTAGGAAAAAAAAAATCCTGTAACATGTTTACATACCGGTCCGAATTCACTGTAACTGTGACTGAGGTTTCCTCAAAGAACCAGGGACCAATAATTCCAGCTGAGGACAGTGCACACCACACTGTGACTTCAGGCGAATGCCAAGGTCTTTGGTGCAGTTCTCGAGGATTGGTGGCAGCCCAGTAGCGCATGTTTTGTTTGGTAACGGATCCACACAAATGTAAATGGGCTTTATCACTAAAAATGAAAAGAGCGTCCTCAGGGACGACTTCGAGAAGAACCTCACACGCATTCCGCCGACAATTGAAGTCACGTTCAGAAAGTTCCTGCGCTCTCGGCAGCTTGTACGGATGGAAATGAACATCAGCATAAAGAATTCTCCTCACAGACCGATCGGAAAGTCCAAGGGCAGACGCACGTTCGCGTACAGAACGCCGTGGTGATCGCAACACTGAAGCTCTCACTGCCTTAATGTTCTCAGGTGATCGAATAGGCTGATGGACTCCAGTTCTTCGCCCTGTCACACTTCCAATTTGTCTGAACGTAGTGCCCCACGTAGCAATTGATTTCCGGCCCGGGACTGGGGCCAACGGAGCCAAATTAAAACGCCTTATAAAGGCGCGCTGGGTTGCGATCATAGAACATCCGCTCGAAAAGTAGGCCTCAACGGCAAAAGCAAGCTCCTCCCTCTTCCAACGCATGATGGCAACTGAACCAAAGAATTCTTTCAGTGAATTCCTACAACAACTTCCGCAGCCTATTTTGGCCTCAACTCATGTTTTTATGGATAAATATGTAGAATACATATATGTAGATACATGTATGGCTAAAACAATATTTATATAAGCGTTGCATTATGAATATGTTTTTAAAAGAGGTAAATGCCCAAAATGCCTGGGCACATATGGGTTTTGGGCATTTGCCAGGACATTTATCCTGGACATTTGCCCCGATTTATAAATGCCTAGACATTGGTTGGTTGGTTCCTTAGTTTAGGGGCTGCGACAACGCGGTCATGTAGCCCCGTGTACTTTGGGTGTGTGTAGAATCTGTCTGATAACCAGTGTTAATTGTGTTGACTGTATTAGTGTGTGTATCTGTTTTTTTTTTTAATTCAAGTAGGGACTGCAACTTTGAATTTTCAAATAGTTCCTGCTCTTGCCGCCAAGCGCCACCGTCAACGACTACTAGGCCAAGTTCAGAACTTAGCTACTAGACGCCACCGCAGTCTGCTCTTGGCAACGAACGTAGCAACCTAAGAGCGTTGTTTACATTCTTAACCTATCCAATTTAGTTTCACACAGGTGTAATTGGTGGAAAGATCTTTAACATGCCATAAATCTATGACATGGGACCGCCGGCTTTACTTCCCCTCCGAAGGAAGGCATACTGAGGGATATTTAACGCTCTTAAAAATCCGACGGCTTCGGCCGGGTTTGAACCCGCTATCTTGGGCATAGAAGCTCAGCATGCTACCAACTACGCCACCGAAGCCGCTGCCTAGACATTTTACATCACTAATCGGGGCCTGATCGCGATCGCAACCGGGACGTCTAAACGGGGTATAAGTGGTTGCTTTGCTGATTCCGAGTTTCTTATGTAGAGCTGGAAGAAGTTCGAGCCCTACTTCCGATATGTTATATTTTATTTCCGTATTCCTTCTTGGTATTAGCAATACGTATGATATTTTATAATTTAAAAGCCTCCGTGGCTTAGGCGGCGCAACGCCGGCCTCTCACCGCTGGGTCCGTGGTTCAAATCCCGGTCACTCCATGTGAGATCTGTGCTGGACAGAACGGAGGCAGACAGGTTTTTCTCTGGGTACTCCGGTTTTCCCTGTCAAAATTTCATTCCAGCAACAATCTCCACTATCATTTCATTTCATCTGTCATTCATTTAATCACTGCCCCAGAGGAGTGCATCAGGCCTCGGCAGCCGGCACAGTTCATATCCTCGCCGCTAGATAGGGGCTTCATCCATTCCATTCCTGACCCGGTCGGAGACTGGAAGCAGGCTGTGGATTTTCATTTTCATGATATTTTATAATTTCATTGTCATAAACATATTTTATGTTCATATGGATGAAAGTTCGTGTGAAATTCGGAAACAAACCAATTTTTCCGCCATTGCAAGATGTGCGAGGTAGAGTTCAGCTGTTTCCCTCCATTTTAACGAAGCTTTTGTTCAGAGAATTGAGGGCCGTTTTCACCAACTCTTTACTAACGATTAGTTAGGTATTTCCTATTTAACTTAAATCTTCTTCTTTTGCTTTAGCTTTAGCTTTTGTCCCGCCTTGTGACAGGGTCCGCTATGAGAATCCGCGGTTTCCACTTTACTCGGTCATGGGCCATGTCCGGATGTAGGTGGACGCTTTTCATATCCCTGTGTAGTGTATCGTCCCGACGTTGTCTCGGTTGCCCCTTTGGTCTTTTCCAGGCGACCTCGAGTGTGTAGCTCTGTTTTGCAATGGTGTCCGCTCCTGACCGTAGCACATGCCCAAACCATCGCAGACGACTTAAATAACTTAAATACGAGAGTTAACTTGGAAAGACGTAGTCAAGATTAGGGTTGCCACATGTCCCAAATTAGGTGGGACATCCGACCTTTAAGGAAAATTTTAACGTCCCGAATTAAGCCAAAGAGTAATGCATTATATGGTAGGACACAAAATGATGCAAAACACGTCCAAAATATGCGACAGATATCCTTACGGAGAATTGATTTCCTGGTAGCAATGCCTTTGTATAATTAGTTTCTCTTGAAAATGAAAATCCACAGCCTGCTTCCAGTCTCCGACCGGGATATGAACTGTAAGGGCTGCCGAAGCCTGTCGCACTCCTCTGGGACAATCATTAAATGAAAAACAAATGAAATGATAGAGGAGAGTGTTGCTGGAATGAAATTGTGACAGGGAAAACCGGAGTGCCCGGAGAAAAACCTGTCTGCCTCCGCTTTGTCCAGCACAAATCTCACATGGAGTGACTGGGATTTGAACCACGGACCCAGCGGTGAGAGGCCGGCGTGCTGCCACCTAAGCCAAAAGCTGACTTTATAAAAAGAGAAATTAGAATTTCTACATAATGTTGCATATACGGTACTTCCAACTCCGCCATTGCCCGGTCCCAAGTCCGGGATGAGAAAGGAGGAGGGTTCGATGGCAGGCTTAACAACAAGCCGGTCGGTAAAACAAATTCTGTTGTATCTCAATGCACTGGCTAGAATAAATATTATGGATGAAAGTGCTAGGGCGTTCCCCGCTGTAGGCGACGCGCATCATCATCGCAGTTGTGTGAATACATTGTTTATTTAGGTAACTAGGACACGCTCTCCCCGTTGTCTTTGTAGCGTAATAGCCCGTTTAGACGTCTCACAAGAGCTTTCAAATGTCTCCACAAATATAAGTCTAGTGGGTTTAGGTCCGGAGAGCGTGGAGGCCAGGCAATTGGTCCACCTCTACCTATCCATCTCTGCATTTGTGTACACTGCCATTGCACGAGCCACGTCTGTGATGAACTGGCCGTAGTAACCCGTGGGCTTGCCAAGGTCGTACTGATCACAAGAACAGTACCATACCAAAAGTTCACATAGTAAATTTTCCACAAAAAAATCTGTTACAATAAATGTTGTAATTTACACATTAAAAAATTGTTTTGAATAACAGCGTAGTAATGAGGAGATATGTATGTACTGTTTGTTGATTCAGTTAGGTTATAAAAATGTGTATTTGCTAGGTATAGAATAGAGATACTTTGGAATATGTGTGACGAGGTTATGTCGAAAAATGTAATGATAATACGAGTGATTACATGGGCTAAATAATAATAATAATAATAATAATACTAATGATCAAAAAGTTTCCATTTGAGAGCCACACAGTCCAGAATGGGTATGGCAATCAGGAAAAATCACCGTATGCATTGAGGTTCTCATCCCACCGACACACCATGTTGAAGATCCCCGTGTCTTACTGCGTGAAGAAGGTCGTAACCGCTCCTCGTCCAACAGAAATCGTCTACTCTTCAAGACCTTTTCTAAGCGACCGCAAGCGTGATAATCGCACGGAGAGAGATAACGACTAATCAGGGCTGATGCTCGAGTGTATCCCACTCGAGTTGGCATATCTTCTGCGTTGCGACCTTTGCGGTATGGGGACGTGCGTTATCATGAAGCAGCACTCCTTTTCGCAGTTTTCGTAGACGTTTCGCCTTAATTGCACGCTGTGTTGCGCAGTACCGTTCCCCAGTGATGGAGACACCAGCTTCCTTGACATCATTAAGCAATGGGCCCGGTAATTAAAGAACCTCCTTTCCAGTGGATGGTTGACTCTTGAATGAGGGGATGATGAATGAAACCACTGCATCGTCGACGCTTTCGATTCCGGTCCCCAGTGTTGGCACCAGCTTTCGTCGCCTGCAGCAATGAGTTGCAGGAACGTGTTGCCTTCAACATTGAAACGCATTAGGTGCTGCAGACAAACAGACATCCGGTGTGGCTTTTTGTTCGGCATTCAACGCCCGGGGTATTCACTGGCTGCAGCAACGCCCTCAAACGGAAACGCCTTAGGCCTATATACACAGGGTGTCGTAAAATTACGTTGACAAACTGAAACCAGAGGTTCCGTCCCTTATTTGAAGCAACTTGAGATAGGACATTTATGGTCGGAACCTAAACTTAAAAATCTGTGCTACATTAAACTTTTAACAAGGCAAATTCCCAACACTGCGTCGACAAAGTGCGACTTTTTCTAATGTATCATTTACATACCAGTCGCGGAGGAATGCCGCCACTTCCCGTCTAGTGAACTAGCTCAGTGGTATCGTGCATGGCAAAAAAGAATGGAAAAATTATGATAAGAAAAAACTTGCGCTGGCTCTGATTCGAACCGCGACCAAATGACTCGCTTCAAGGAACACGCCGCACCGTAAGCGATATCACTGAGCATGTTCGCCAGAGCGGTAGTGACGGTATTCCTCCGCGGCTGGTACGAAACGGAAACAGTAGAAAAAGTCGCACATTCTCGGCGCGGTGTTGCCGATTTGCCTCGTTAAAATTTTACGTCGCACAGATTTTTAACGGTTCGTTTCCGGCCATAAGTGTCCTATCTCAAGTTGCTTCAGATAAGGTCCGAAACCTCTGATTTCCGTTTGTCGACGTAATTTTGCGACACCCTATATATATTACGAGAGAATGAGGAAACTTTTGCCTGAGACACTTAAGGGCTCCACACTCCATAAGTGTGTGGGATTCTCACCTACTAAAAACCACACACACTTCTCCCCGAAACCGCTCTTGCATTACCTTAAGAATTCTTCCTCCTTCATTTCTCCTCTACTATCGCTCATAAGCATCTGGATCCCTCTTCTGCACTGCTACCTGATCCCAAGATGATAATAATAATAACTAGCGGACCCATGCGCATGTGTATAATAAACTATCCATACGGATTTATTGGTATGCGGGCTCGACTCGACACAGTTCTGGCCAAGTCTGTCTTGCTTATATCTTTAAACGCATGTTTTAAACAAATTGACGATATTCCTGAAATCAGTATGCAATTCGTCATTGCTGCGGGTAATTCTCTTTCTTTTAATTGGTCAATTGTTACGATCAGTTACTTGTAAGCGCCCCATCTGAATAAACCATCCGCTCGGCTTTACTGTTATGCGGGATTGACGCGAAAGAGTTCTGGCAGGGGCTATCGTCTTGTTTATTTGTTTAAACGCACTTTGTGAACAAATTAATATATTTCCGTTGCCTTTTCAGACATGCAAGATCTTTCCTGTACTATTGAGACGATTTGGAAGATTTTGGTACAAACCACACCTTCTTACTCCCTCTGATTTAAGGTCCGTGTCACACGACACTCGTTAATATGAAAGCTTCTACCAGTACGGGTAGACACGCTGGTATAGATGTGTCTAGAACCGTGTGATTTGTACCTTCAATGCTAGGTTCTGCCTTCCATGATAGCTTCCATACAACTCACGAAATTGATGAGGTGCCATTTTTTCGGGCAGTTTGCATGGAAGTTTGAGTACAAGAACCTATACACAAACAGTAAACACAGAACGTATCTTATAATTATTATTATTATTATTATTAATATTATTATTATTATTATTATTGTTTTACACAGTACATATAACACATTTCTGGTACATTACAACGTAACTATACGGGCTTCAGTGAGCCAAAGTATGGTTACTGAAGCAACAACTTCTAAACTGGAATTCCGCTACCCATGAACTTCCGAACGATTCTGCTTGTTGATAGAACTACTGCCTTCTGCATTCGTTTGTACAGTTGAGTATCCAGATCCAGTTCTTTAAGGCCTTGGAGCAAGGTACTTGGGATGACACCCGTACTTGAAACAATGATAGGTATGGTCTTTACCCGCTCTGCATGCCATTGTCACTTGATAGGGTCGACCAACTCGCTGTATTTGCTGATCTTTTCTGTGTGTTTTGACTGGAGATTCTTGTTGTTAGGAATCGCAACATCAATCAAGGTAGTTTGCTTGGTTTTCTTGTTGACAACCACCAGATCCGGCCTGTTGTGTGATACCGATTGATCAGTCAAAATAGGTCGGTCCCAATACAGCTTGTATTCATCGTTTTCAAGAACACACTCTGGCTGATATTGGTGGTACGGAACTTTCTTTCCTTTTAGAAGCTGAAACTTATCAGACAACTCCTGATGCAAGATTTTAGCAACTGCATCATGCCTTTGTTTGTGCTCCGTCGCCAGGAAATATCTAATTATTATTATTATTATTATTATTATTATTATTATTATTATTATTATGTAGTAAATACCGAGCTATTAAAATTATAATAGCTATCATGAATAGTATCCATCGATGGTTTTGAGCAGGAAGTAGGGAAAGTACAAATTTAAATATTAAAAAAAAACAATTTTCCCTAACAATGTTTAAAATCGTACTCGTACAGCATGTGGATGAACCTAAGTTGAAAACTTGCTGTAAGAGGCAGGGAGAATATAATAAAATAACTGAAAAGAAGTAAAACTTCCCGCCATTGGATAGCCTTGAACACGGAATTTTCAAAACAGTGAGCAGGCACAATACCACTCGCACAGTTTCCCAATGATCTTCGGAACTAATTGTTGCACAACTTATTAACACGTATGGTTAAATATCCAATTATTACAGTTACATCTTAAATATTGATTGAAATACTTTCATTAAGTACCTGGCATGTTTTCAGGCTTACTTAAAGCAAGTTTCAGGACCGCTTTGCGTTAAGGTACGATTTGGATCCTCGCCGCCAAGGCGGCGTGCTGCCATGGCGGCGGAAGCTCACTACCGCTCCACGTGTATTTAGATGGGATACATTTCGAACACCGCCGCCGCTGCCCATGCAGCGCTCCCTGTGCAGCGCCGCATGGGCAGCGTGGCCGCCCAGCCGCGCCAGGACCGGTCTGGCGGCTCTGCGGCGCCGCCTGTTGGCAACGAAATTATACAAAGCCCGGAAATGGAGCATAAAACTGCTATCCAAAATGGCGTTTCATAAAAGTCCGCTAGATGTCTCGACTTGTCGCTAATTTTCCCGTACCAATTATTGGAAAATAATTGCATCTTTTGCCATTTTTAAGGCCGAAAAAGTTATTATTCAAATGATACGGCATCTAAAGAACTTTTAAATTGCATTTAATTTAATTTTAGGCCAATTTTATGTAGCAGAAATATGTCCTTAGGCTAAATTACGTATGGATTGGAGTGACCCGGTTAGGCCTAAATAAAAATAAAAACTTTACAATGCTTGGGAGCCAATATTTTCATACTTGACCGCCATACCACTAGGTGTGCTGCAGTAGATTGTTGTTGTCATGCTTTATCTTGCGTCTATTAACTTACTTCTATTATAATTGCTGTCCTGTTGCGTACATTTCCCAGCCGAGTGCTTTGTACCAACAATGTCGTCTTTAGCGGCAGATGACGAAAAACTCGTTGAGTTTGTATCCAAATAGGTACCCAGTTTTGTATGATGCAATATTTCGATCTATATTTTAAAGCACCCCTCGCTCTCTCGGGTTTTGTAGATCTCTTTCGTGGCTTTCCTTTTTCTTTTTCGCACCAATAGGGCTAGAATTAAGTTGTCATCGTCTTCCTCTTCCTCCAATAATCTTTTAATTTCCGTGTTGGTAGCGGCACTACACGTGATGATCGGACCTCTATTAAATTACCTCAATGTAAACAGCCTACTGAACCTCTGCCGCGCTGCCCAGGCAGCGAGGAACGAAAACACCACAACTGCCCAGGCAGCGCCGCCATGGCAGCACGCCGCCTTTGCAGCGGCAGCGTGCCGCCTTGGCGGCGAGGATCCAAATCGTACCTTTAATAACACGAATCAACTGCAAATTTTACCCTCAAACGTAGGGTGACCAGACGTCCTCATTTTCGCGGACATGTCCTCCAATTTACGTCTCTGTCCTCTGTCCGCGAACAATTTTTAAAATTGTCTAAATGTCCTCCTCTTTATTAATTAATTTACTATATTATTGTATGTATGTATGTATGTATGTATGTTTTAGTTTTTCGCAGTTTATATTGGCGCCATGGCAATAGTTTAATTTTTTTACCGATGTGCAGCGCTACTATTTTTGTTCCGCTCTACGCTGGGTTTGGGAAAGTGTTTCTGTGTTTGTGCTCCGTTGAATGGCAGCCTTGCGGCGTGGTTGTGTATTTGCCAGTTTAAAATTTTCTCGCATTCAAGATGCCTAAATGGAAGTGCAAGTTTACAGATGCTTTGAAAACCAAATATCCTGCTTTCAAGCTTGGACGTAATGATTTTGAGGCAGAATGTAAAGTTTGCCCAACTGCAACTTTCGTCTCGGTAGCAAATCGTGGTAAGCTCTATAATTTATTGTTTTAGTTAATAAATTACAAATATTAAAACAGCGTTATTTATATAAAATTTTCATTTAATTTCGTAGGTTCTCAGGATTTGGATAGCCACATTTCTTCAAATAAACACAAAAAAGTGTACAAGGCTGCGGCAGTTCGCAAACTATAGACAAGCTTGATTCGTATCTTATATGGTTGTATTACTTTTAGATTTGTCCTCTTTTTTTCCCTTAATGTCCTCAATTTTTTCCTTTGTTGTCCTCTATTTCACAGTACTGGATCTGGTCACCCTACTCAAACGACAACATTACTGTCCTCCATGTTTTATTTCTTACAACTTGGGGTACAATATGCTAGCGTGTGATATATACTTCGGTCATAAAAACAGGTATACTGACGAGCATGAACAGAATTATAAAGGATTTTGTACCAACAATCACAACTGCTTCCTTGCCAGTGAGTGACGTGTGATACGCGCCTTAGAGCTTGAGTTTTGTGAATCATAGGCTACACCTTAGCGTTTAATATGGTATTGTTACGGCTGTGAGTTTGTGTCATCGCTCGCCGCATGAGTCACAACTGCCCCAGGGCTGGGCTGCTCTCCCCCAGTGTATTGCGTGCGCCTTATGCAACAGGGCTACTAGGACAAAGGGATGGTCCAGAATGTTCGTGACCCCGCCAGCGAAGGAAATGTCGAGAAGCCGTGTGTCCTGGACGATTCTAGAATTCATTGAGTCACCAGCCTGCTATATAAGCGGCTTCAACAGTGAGGGGACCGAGTTTTCTGTGGGTGGGTGTTTTTGAGCGAGTGCGACAGAAGTGTGGTGACGAAGTGCCGTGCGAGTTACGAAATCCAGTGACATTGTTTCCCCAGCTTGTGGACAGCGAAACAGCGGGTAGCGGATTACCGTAAGTAACTTTAGTTGGTGTACATGAGGAAGAGGGGCAGGTAGTTTCTGACAAGGCCACCGGACTCATTAAGACGGTTTAACTTCTGTGGTTTGTTGACAAGTGAAAGGGGCAAGAGCGCTCAAGGAAGAGACTTGAGGGAACTGGAGTAAGGTTCTAATTGTCTGTAATTGCTGATGAGTGGTGTATGTTCTGGCCGCAATAAAGTTAATTATTTCATTTAAAGGAACAACCTGTGTTGTGCTTCAACCCACCGTAATCCAGTTAACAAAAGTGCCACTAGGGGGGTGGCGCGTAACAGTATATATATGATAACAGGAACCACCCAATGGACAATAAATATGGCCCATTCTGTGCTAAACCGTGTCAGTGAAATCTGATGAAACAGTACAGTACATGCTATTATATGCTAATAGTGTCACACGTTTCACCGGAGAGTTCACACATGCACTTGTTACAAGGCCTACTGGTTACAACGCCATCTTCCATTGATCCAGGTTTTAGGTGGCCACTGATGAATTATTTTCCCTAATATAGGTAGTAATTTTCTCTTACAGACTAGAATTGTGGGATAGGCTTGGTTTCGGTCCAAGCCTACTGAAAGTTGCGATAGTACCTGCTGAAAGCAGTTTCACTTTTCCAGCCGACGACAAGTTTCTGGATCTGGCTGTTGCAAGCAAGAAACTCTTACAGCATTTATGATTTACACAGAAGAAGGCTATAGGGGCCGCATCCTGGCTTTGAATAAATTTGTGAAATAGGCCTATATACTTTTTTTTTTTTTTTTGTGAAGGTGCAGTATACTTCCTGAAATTCAAGTGTGCAGCACAGACATCAAAGCATGTAAAACTGCAGGTTGATAACAGGTTGCTTAAACCCTACCCCAACAGATAAGCTCTACTACCTGGCTGGAATAGCACCACCTTGTGTACGCAGAGAGGTGGCTGCCAACAGGGAGAGGCAGAGAGTGGAAGAGAACAGCGCCCACCCACTGCATGGATATAATCCTCCTCAGCAACGGCTGAGGTCCCGAAAGAGCTTCCTGAGGACATCTGAGATGATTACCGTCTCACCGGAGAAGGCAAGGCTGGATATATGGAAGAAGTCGACTCCTCACCCCTGCGGTTGGATGCCAGTAGCTGAAGAACTACCACCCGGACACAATGAAAGCTGGTTGGTGTGGACATCCCTAAATAGGTTACGATCAGGAGTTGGAAGATCCCGAGACAATCTGAGGAGATGTGGCCTCAGTAAATGTGACACGTCTTGCGAATGTGGACAAGAACAAACCACAAGACACATGCTTCATTGCCCTCTGTGCCCTTCATCTTGTGCAGAGGAAGATCTCATGTTAGCCACTTCGAGCGCCTTGGATGTTGCTGAGTATTGGGCACGTGTTATATAATTAGACAGTTTTACGCTTTTATGTACCTGTATAGCAACTGTACATTTGTATGTTTCCGACACGAGAAATAAATAAATCAAAGCATGTTGATCACAACAGTCAAATGGTGATCAACACTTCTTCAGCAGCCAAGATCAGCAAGCTACCTGCTCATATTTACACACTGAATAAAATATTTTATAAGTTCTGCATTACCGTACGTCTTTAAGAGTATTTCACGTACAGAGAAGTCGTTGTAGTATTATCTGATGATTGGTGTTGAGATTAAATCGAATAATTTCATGAAGGACATGTTCTGTTTAAGATTCAACATCTGAAATTTTTTAAGCTATCATTATCATAAATGTGACTTATTAAAGCTACACAACTTGCACATACGTTTAAAGTGGGAACCTCCATGAGTATAAAGTCCCTCTACATACAAACAAAAGAACTTGCTGAAACAAAGTCCAAATCAACTTAACCCACAGCTTAACCTCGATCATTGATGGAAGGTAAACACTAACTAAATACTAGTGAATATAGCCTAGTGAAATGTTTATTGTAACATCTTAACTCGACTTGTTGTACATTTGGGATACATACCAACACGAAATGAATTATGTATTGTTTAATTTCCGAACCCGATAGTAATTTAATGTGTGACAATCTAGGTTAGATCTATTACACTGAAGAAAATGGAAATTAAAACACCATGAAGGCATTGGTTGTTTGTGTTGATTTTCAAGATATGGAACGATGCCATGTAGGTATGTAAACGATCAAAGTTTCAGACCCATTGTATTGTTGCTACAGGTCTCCCTACGTGATTGGTCGCGGAGGAATCAACTCCAGTATACGGACTCGGGTGTAGCGTAGTTGACTTGCGGTCTGTGCAGTGAAGTGCTCCCCGTCAAACATGTCTCGGCGACAGAGAAGAGCACGCTATCAACAACTGTCGCCGTTTGAGAGGGCTCGGATAATTGGGCTGTGTGAGGCAGGATTATAGCTAAGGACTGTCGCAGCACGTGTTGGCCGACAGGTATCTACGGTACAACGTGTATGGCAGCAGTGGTCAAATGAAGGTACCCACACTCGTAGACCTGGCACAGGCCCAGTGCGACAGACAACTGTGAGAGAGGATCACCGCATCATTTGGATGGCCCGGATGAAACCCCATGCAACAGCAGCGCAAATTCGAGCAGCTGTGGCACCCCACGTTACACAACAAACAGTTGGTAATCGCCTGCGTGCAGCTGGCTTACGATCCCGTGTCCCTGCAGAAGGTTGACCCCACAACAGCGACTTGTAAGGCTGGCCTGGTGTCGAGAACGATCGACGTGGGTCGACCAATGACATAGGGTCGTCTTTAGTGATGAATCGCGCTTCTGTCTTGCCCGCAGTGATCGCCGGAATCATGTGCGCCGACGTACCGGGGTGAGGGGCCGCCCAGACCTTATTGTCTAGAGGCACACAGGGCCAACACCAAGCATTATGGTCTGGGGAGCTATTGGCTTTAATGTGAAATCACAATCGGTGCTTGTTGAGGGCACTATGACTTCTCGACAGTACGTTGATAGGGTACTCAATCCAGTGGTTGTCCCTATGATGGCGAACATTCCTAATGGGATGTTTCAGCTGGACAATGCCCGGGTTCACACAGCACGCATCTCCAGAGAAGCTCTCCACGACATCACAACCTTAGAATGGCCCGCCAGATCCCCGGACCTCAGTCCTATTGAGCATGTGTGGGACATGATTGGTCGATAACTGGCTAACCGTCCTCAGCCACCCACAACTCTGGAACAACTGACCCGTGCAGTGCAGCAAGCATGGGCCACAATTCCTCAGGAAGCGATCCAAGGCCTTAATGACTCCATGCCTCGACGAATCCATCAATGTATTTCAGCTCGTGGTGGGAACATCCTGCATTGATTGTTGTCCAAACTTGCGGTCAGAGGGACCTGAAAGTGTAATCATCGAATCACAACCGAACACTCGTCCTGCATGTTCAATTGCAGCAATGTAGCACCACTCCTTCTGGGTGTTGCAATTTCCATTTTCTTCAGTGTATGTATAGGCCTACACATTCAACATTCAAAATTGACTAATCGGGATCAGATCCCAATTGCAATAACAGGAAATCGTGATTGTGTGCGTAGTATCACAGACCCTTTTAGCACTGTGAAGCAATTGTATGATTCATGTCCATCTTGGTTTTCAGTCTTTTACAGAAGAAGAAGAAGAAGAAGAAGAAGGATGTAATTGTGCCTCTAGCTACGAACAAACGTCCTATGGCTTCAAGGCTCTCGAGATGGTGTTTATCGAAATTCGAAATAGTATGGGATGGTTGGAATGTAACTAGTCGTCTTCCCTTCGTCTATCTCATCCGACCAAAGAGTAATGAGGAGACACCCTAACGGTCAAAGTATGAAGCCAGCAGGCACGCCTTCTGAGATGCTCAAAACATTGCTGACAAGTGTTAGGAACAGGACTGTTATCCGACCAAAACGTGCCTACTTTAGACACACAAAATATTGTAAGTAGATGCTTAAAACTCTTAATGTATTATTTATATTTGAAAATGGATTATGTAATTTTCAAGTCATTTTAGCCTAATCAAGCTGAAACTGATGGAAATAAATGTACTTCGTGAACACGCGATGGATATTGCTCGGGATTCACTTATTAGTTACGGTACTGTTCATTATTTTTCAGTAGGCTATGAAATATACAAATATCGTATGACTGATATGACGGAATATACCGGTACTGAATAACTTACGGCAAATATTCACCCACAAGTAGGCTATGTAAATGATCACTCAGTCTATCGTCCAAGGAAATGCATCATTTTAATGATGGGGTGATATGAATAAATCGGAGTAGCCTACATTCTCGTGCTCAACAATTTTGGAGTATATACTCAGAATGGTATGAATAATATGTTGAAGTATAAACTCACTGAGAAGTAAATACTCAGTGAGTAGCCTATATAGTCCAATGTGGTATGAATTATTTTTTAAACTGGCACTATAGAGCCCATGAAGGGCCTAGGCCGACCAAGCGACCGCTGCCCAGTCTTTTGGCCTGCATATATTGGGGTGACGCGTGATCAGCGCATCGAGTCTCCTCGGACGTTAATCTTGGCTTTCGTGATCGGGGCGCTGCCTCACTGTCAGACAGCTACTCAATTGTCCTCACGAGGCTGAGTGCACCCCGTTCCAACCCTCACGTCAGTTTTAAAATTCCTGACGGAGCCCGGAATCGAACCCGGGACCTCCTGGTGAGAGGCAGGCGCACTACCCCAACACCACGGGGCCGGCGGTATGAATAAAAGAAGTATATATTACAAACCTAAAGTGAAAATGAAAATCCACAGCCTTCTTCCAGTCTCCGACCGGGTCAGGAATGGAATGAATGAAGCCCCAATCTAGCGGCGAGGATATGAACTGTGCCGGCTGCCGAGGCCTGACGCACTCGTCTGGGGCAATGATTAAATGAATGACAGATGAAATGAAATGATAGTGGAGAGTGTTGCTGGAATGAAATTTTGACAGGGAAAACCGGAGTACCCGGAGAAAAACCGGTCTGCCTCCGTTTTGTCCAGCACAGATCTCACATGGAGTGACCGGGATTTGAACCACGGACCCAGCAGTGAGAGGCCGGCTGCTGCCGTCTAAGCCACAGAAACCTAAAGTATATACTCTCAATTTCTGAAGTCTGGCCATTACCATGCTCAGCTGTCTAATTTCAAGACTGCTGAATTTATGTATGTAGATGTAAATAACTTGCGGGTTAGGAAAGTGTATCAATTACGAAGAACTGTTTCAGAGAGGGATTGCAGAACATTATTTCCTTGAGAACAACTTTCTTATTGCCCGCTCTTTTGAAATCGATCTTCTTTTTGAGTCGGTATTTCATATTGTTAATTATTTTCAGTATTTGACTCTCCGTATTTGACCTTTGCCAAAATTTCCAGCGTAACGAATCTTTATGGCTTTTAAACTTTCGCTTTTTACCTATCGCGAGTTTGGTGTTTGAGACTTATCAAATACTGGAGGATCGTCTGCGATCCTTACAAATGACAACTCAGAAACTTAAGAAATATCTTCACATTCATCCCCACTATCAGACATTTCAATTCACCGGGAACATTCACCTAATACACGATATGTAAACCAGACAAGTCTACAGCAGACGACTGGTTTGTGTTAACAATAGGGATGTAGCCTGAGAAAGTTCGCGTCAGATAGCGCTCGTGTAGTACTGGGTATGCGCAAGGCGATCGTCCTATGTTTCCCCCAGTCAGCTACGAGGAATGTATAGGTTGTGACCGAGTTTTCTAAGCTAAAGTAAATTACATCTTCTCTAATTTTACTCCAAGACTATATTAATTAATTCTATAGGTATATCCTCCAATATATTATGAACGATTTTCAGCGTTTAAGCGTTAAACAGCTGTAAAATGAGCTACGGACTAGAGGCGCTAAAACTAATGGGAGGAGGGAAGAATTAGTAGGCTACAGCGGTAATAACAAAATTCTAACACGTTTTATTATTCAAATTATGAATAGGAGTCAGCATGCTTGAGTATTGTAGGCCTATATTGATAAATAGCCTATATCTCCATAAGACTTAAATCATAAATAGAGATTTCCCGGTCAATGCATGTGAGATTTTCAAAGTGAAATGCCTCGTCCTGTTCGGATTCCACGTAAAGAGGTAGTCCTCTGTGCCTTATGATCTCTAGATTAACGGTCACGTAAAACTATAATCTTCCTTTTATAAATAGAGATTTAAATATTCACTGGCTCCCCTTGCTTATAGACTTCGATTCGTGTATTTTTTTGGTTGATAGCGTACATGAAACGGTCTTGTTTTAAGGTAAACATAATCAAAGAAAGTTGATAGACCCCCTACCGGTATTGTTTACCTCAAAATGCATCACAACGTTTGGTTCTTTTGTAATTTGTCAATTTCTTAATACAAATCGTTTCCGTACCCCTTGGAAACGACTTAGGGGTACAGTATTTAAAAAGTTTGAGAATCCCTGATTTAAGGCCATGAACTGTTTCCATTCATCTGGCTAACTTAGGCCTGTGACTCAAGAATGTAGAAGTCAGTCACTACCGGTACCACATTCTCCGTCGGGCAGATGTAAGTTGACGATTAATTCTGATTTCAAGAAACCAACCATAATACGTTTTTGACTGTTAATGTTGTGACATTTATTCTTGAAGTATTTGTCCGAGTATTGATGCCTTTGAAAATGGGAGTCACAAATGTTGCATTCACTTCTTCCTGTATATTGACGATTTCTTCCCGTACCGTACTTCAATGGAGATAATTTATGCAGATTCTGATATTGTAGGCTTATCGTGGTAAACTGGCAATTTTCTTGCGTATGGCCTCTTCCTTATTTTTTTTGTGTTCGTGGTCCACGGAAAAAGCGATGGAACAGTGCCCGGTTTTAATCTTGCTCTCTCACCTTCAAATACAAACGCATACATTCAGTGGCTGTTATGGATATGTCTATTCAGTTTATAGGTAGGAATTATTTCCCTTTGCAAATCACACTTGACCAACACAGTTTTCGTGAAGTCATTGAATTGAAAACGATGGGAACACACTTTAATATTTTCGGTCAGATTTTCTTCACCGAAATGTTTCCTTCTAATATCATGTAACCAATTCTTCCTCATTTCTTTATTTTGTGAAAATTGGTGACACGAAATCGGATTTCCCTGATTTTTGCAAAGAGGAACACTGCAATAGCTCGGCATAGTCACAAAAATAGCAATTTGAACAACTTAAATTCGTGGATATTAGCGGCATGAGAACACAGGAGACAAATGAAGAGCGCCTTGCGCTTACCCAGTACAACAGCAGTGCGCTCTATCGGTGCTAGTTCTATACATCCCTATTGGCGCTGACAACAGTTGACTGATTACGCGCGTCGACAAAACGAGAGTAACTTCATGGCGCAAGTAAAGTATATACTCCAAAACGAGGGGAAATGGTAGTACAGTATATACTCAATATCTTTTATTCACAACAGAGTATAGGCCATACTCAAAATTATTGATGCTCATGCGCAGAGCCGTATTAAGCCGTTGCGGGCCTGTAGCAAATGTTACTAGGAGGCCCAAGGATTTGTATGATGATAAAATGAGACACAACTTTGACAAGCAACCTATTCTGTATTTAATGTGAGCAAATTTAGAGATAATACTAAACCACAAACCATCTTGCCCCATCAATGTTTCTTAGCTCAATTTTTACGCGCTTTCATGTCTAAAATGAACGTTCTCCCATAACGAATAGAATAAAAAGTGTGATCTCTTCTCCCTCAATAGCATGTAATGAATAAGGATCGGGTTGGCACTCGCCGCTACGCAGCGCTACAGTCGACTTGAGATTGTTGATTTCCACATATGTTTATGTGCGATATATTAAGTATTTAATCGGTCGGAGTGTTTTGGTGGTGTTCTGTGCAAACGTTTATTGATATACAAGTGCTTACACTATTACTTCATAGTATTAATACCTGAAATGCTATTGTAGGAAGCATTAACTGAAATGGAATTTAATTTCTTGCCGTGTGTTGACGTTATCTTCGTGTGTTAATTTTATTGTTATTTAATGTAAGTAAACAGCAGTTTAGCCCTTACATTTTCATGAGAGCTTAATGTGAGTAGTGAAGATGCCTTGCTGTTTTGTACCAGGATGCAGATCTAGCTATGGGGACTGTAAAGAGGTCAGATGGTTTTTCAAACCTCCTAAAGATAAGGGACGTTTTATCAAGTGCAAAGGGGCCATACCAGGGAAGGATAGGGAACTTACTGAAAAATCCTATATCTGTGATGCTCACTTTTCAGAAGATTTAATTGTTAAATTTGACAAATTTGTGATAGAAAAGAAGGAAGTAGTACTTCTCCCAAGAACCAACTGGCGTTTGAAAGACTATTCTGTTCCACATATATTTCCTAATTTGTATTTGTTCAGTAAGGTGTAAATAAAATGCTCTTGATGCCATTAAAGACTACTTCTGTGAAGAAAGGGCTGAGAATAAAAAGAAAATGAGTTTAAAAACATATATCTACCGTAATGCTGAAGGAGGCGTGATCAGGTTTAGGCATGACTGTGCCTTCTATGTCTGTTAAATGTTAAGTGCTTCTGAAATGATGGTAGTTTATTGAGTTTGGTGTTGTGGAGTGAAATTTATGTGTATAATTTATTTTTGTAATATTCTAAGGTAAAGTTGAAGGAGCCGTGATCGGGTTTAGGCAATAGCCTACTCCATGAAGGGGTCATGACTATGTCTTCTATGTCTGTTTAATGTTAAGTTCTTCTGAAATGATGGTAGTTTACTGATTCTGGTGTTTGTGGAGTGAAATTTATGGTTATTATTGAATTTTATAGTAATCTACGGTAAAGTTGAAAGTTGCGTTCGTACAGCTTTTTTTTTTTTTGCTGTGTTGCAAGTCTGTTAAGGGAATGTAAAATGTGTAACAATGTGAAGAAATCCTTTCTGATAGCGAGGTTGATTTTTCCGTTCTTTTTTTAAATTTATCGATAGCTGGCAAAACTAATTGCATTTTGAACTTGTTCTCTGTCTTCACTTATTGTCGAAACTGGGCTATTACAGAAGACGACTTATTAAATTATAATTGGGCACAGTAAAGTAAGTGGAGATGTCGACCTTATTAGCGCCTATGAGGATTTCTTGCGGTGTTTTAACACGTAAGACAGGTCGCAAGGTTTTAAAAGTCTCGTAAGCGCCAGTGCTAACTTACATCACAGATCGGAGCCAGCGCTGCGCTGCGGCGGACCAGGCGTACTAGGCCAGTGATATCACTTCTTATTCTATTCGTTATGGTTCTCCGTTGCAGTTATTAACCGGCATGTCACAAGACCCTCACTACCGCTCACTACAGCACGGCATTGCAGCAAATGTGTGCCTTGTAACAACTTCCACCCCTTGTCGCCAGGGTGCAGCACTTTTAGATCGTTTCTGGTTCAGGTGCGGGGCTCCCAGAAACTCGGGGACCGTAGCATTTGCTATATGGCTAATCCGGCCCTGCTCATGCTCGAGGTATACGGTATACTTCGAAATGTTTGCTCATTTTTATTCATACCCATATGTGAACTAAGCATTACTATAACCCGAGCACACAGTATTATTTGCTATTGAAGACAGAGGTGCGAACAGCTAGAGACTTTACGGGGGCGTGATCAATGCTTCAAATCACCGTGTGCAAGAGATTCGACAAGCGCCTCCTTATTACGCCTTGCTTCTGACTGGGATCTGTTGTTTGAGTCTTCAGTCGTTTGACTGATTTGAAGCAACCCTCCATAGCTCCCTGTCCTGAGCTAATCGTTTCATCTCTACATAGCTACCACACCCTACATCTGAGGCAATCTGTTTAACATATTATGACCTGGTCTACCCCTACAGTTCTTGTCCTCGACCCTTCCTTCCGTAACCAACCTTGCTATTCCTGGGTGCCTTAGTATGTGTCCTACCAACCTATCTCTTCTCTTCATTAGCAGTCGCCAGAAACATCTCTCCTCTCCCACTAGTCTTAATACCTCTTCGTTTGTAACCCTATCTACCTATCTGATCATCATTCTCCTGTAACACCACATTTCAAATGCTTCAATTGTCCTCTTTCCTGCTGCACCAATAGTCCAAGTTTCACTCCCATAGAGCGCCACGCTCCAGACAAAGGCCTTCAAAAATGACTTCCTAATACCAAACTCTATATTCGATGTCAACTGATTCCTTTTCTGTAGTAATGCTTTCCTTCTCTGAGCTAACCCACGTTTTATATCCTTTGCTTCTTCCATCACTGGTTATTTTGCTTCCTAAGTAACTAAAGTCTCCTACTTTCTTTAGTTTTTCACCTGCCAATTTGATGTCCATAGAGGTTTCTGATTTATTTCGGCTTCAATCCAATATGTTTGTTTTGCATTTATTAATTTTCATCATGAAACTGTGCATTTCAAACTTGACAGTGGAGTCGATTATGTAGCCATGTATTCAAATAGATGCTCGGTAAGGCCGGTTCCTGGGCCTCTGCAGCTATATTTATGAATAAAGCAAGCTTTCTGTCAGATCTCTTTTGTATTTTCGGCTAAAACTTCGTATTTATCCTGCTTAATGTATGTCCATTTGTTATGGGTTGGCATCAAAACGATACATCAAATGGCATGAAAATTAGTATTTGTAAGAGGATATAAGGAAACCAGAGATATATAAGCAAAGCGAACTGATGTGAGTTTAATAATAATAACGAACTGATGTACATTGATGGCAATAGCGGAACCGCACAAACTAAACATGTGCGAACATGGCGCGGGTCTTAGACAAACTGAAGCATAAAAGGGCAGGTGGCAGCACCTTACATAAAATAGAACCGCATACTTGATAAATAAGAATAAAACTAACAAAGTTACAACAGTATTTAAGTAGAATAACGGTACCGGTAATATAAAACTAGCGTGAAAATTATCTATGCTGTACAGCATAGTGAGGAAGACTCAAATCCCACTAATAGGGCATTTGTGCCATTCTCGTCCATCTCTTGAGGATTCGTTGAACATACTCGCAGACGGCTGCAAAACACACAGCACTCCTACGATAAGCACATCCTTCTGGCAGTCATGTGACTCAGTCAAACAGCACGCACCGTGGAGTGTGTCCATACGCACGCTACTTTAACTCTGTCTCCTGCCAGAAGTAGGGATAATCTATTCTCTTCACAGCTGTTACATGTTTATTGTTGTTTCACCCAAATTCTGCAGGTTTTTGTCAATAAAGGAAACCACTGAATTCACGTAAGCAAAAATTAACAAGGTTTTGGAAGAGATTAACGATATACGGCACTGGTGATGCTCCGATGGAAAAATGTGCAACGCCTTGAGTTTTTACCATAACTTATATACCGTAGTGGACTGTATTCCATCGCGATGTTGTTCCAACAATCATCCTTGTTGCCAACCCATAAACCAAAGTCTCCCAACCAGGGAGGGAAGTGAGGCGGTATGCGCCGGTATCCAATACCGGCACTGCTTTCAAAGGCCCAATGGCATACCGTCACTGCTATCAATGTCAAATACCATACCCCCACGGAAAACCAGTGGATCTTAAACTTGTTTGCGCCGTAGGAATTAATATAATTACTTTCCATGATCATTCATCCACGGGTACCAAGCTACCTTCACCGATAAACATTCCCCAGTAGACATCGCCAATATAGAACCGTGCGTTCCTTTTTAAAACCAACCCGTAAAGCGCTTAAGCATCGCTGCAGCAAACTAGAATGGAAAAAAGAACGGCCATGGCCGTCCATGCAGCAAAACTCATAAAGCGAGATCTCTTCGCCACCGCTGCAGCAGAGTGCTTTAAAAAAACACATGGCTGTGGACGGTAACTTATGACCATAGTCGCCATCTTAAGAATATACCGCTACATCTGATGTTTTTAAACATATGTCTCGGTAAGATAATATAAATTTTACATTGTTTAAATAGATATTTACTTTTAAAATATCTTTAAAATATCTACTGACAATCGACAAGACATAATATTCTTGACTTTTGGGCTCCTGCTTGGCAAAAATCTATAAAGCAAGGTTGGTTACTCGTGGAGGAACTTAATTAAAATGACGAAAGTCTCCCGTCTCGTTGTCGGGTTAAAAGCTAGTGTTGTGGTGTATGGTCAGTACGATTGTGTATCAAGCAGCATCATTGCAACTAAAGTATTTTTATCAGCATCGGCTGCAGAGCTGATATCATGGATAAATTTGCCGTAAGAGGACAAAAGAGAAATTTCAGCGAAACTGGTGATTGTGTTGAAGATAATCAGTCTGGGAAAAATTTGACGAATTCGGCTTTGTCTCTCACCTCTCTCAGACAACAAAGCACAAGTGAAATAGAAACCAACAATGTAGGCCTAGATAATGCAGATTTTGAATGTGTGCCAACATTTCTGAGCCCTGCTCAGTGGAAAACTAAATTCAAAGAACACGAATGGTTAACCTACAAAACCGAAACAAAAGAATTCGGATGCAAAGTATGCGTCAGAGCACGTGGAACTTAAGGGTGCTTTTAAATCAGAACGAACTCGCTTATCAAATGAGTGGTGTTTTTATTCCGTAAAGCTTTTGGTGATAGTGATGTGAAAATGCGGCAGGCAATAAGAAAAAAAATCTTTGATCACAAGAATTCACATGCCCATGGTCAGTGTGTTAAAATTCTCGAGGAGGCCAAGAAACAAGTTCTTCAAAACACAACTGCAAAACAAGAAGGGGTTTACTACGAGAATACATGCATAGTTTTTCGCACAGTGTACAATCTTGCAAATCTAAGAAGGCCATTTTCTGATCTACCATCCTGGATTGATGCACAAAGAGCAAATGGTTTCGATATGGGACAGATTTTGCATTCCAAACATTCCTGTGCTGACATTACCAATCTGATTGGTGAAGAAATGAGGAAAACAGTTGTTAAACAAATTGTTGAAAACTACCTAAAGAATGGTGTGATGGTGGACGAGTCAACTTCAGTGGGTATTTGTCTTTGGGTGAATTTTAATAATTCTGAAGAAACCAGCAGCATATTTTTCGATCGAATTGAACTTCCAACACCTCAGCTCAATGTATATATGATTCCTTCTTCAGCATTTTTCACAAGAGTTTCTAGCCAGTGCAATTACTGTGCTTGTGATGGTGCATCTAATATGCTAGGGAGTGTATCAGGATTGGCAGTAAGACTCCAGCAAGAATTCCCTCAGCTTTTTATATGGCATTGTGCTAACCACCGTCTCGAGTTAACAGTTGGTGATGTTGTTTCCAAGCTGACAGCTATCAACCACATGAGGATCTGTTTTGATAAATTGTATTCCCTATACCATGCATCACCAAAGAACAAAAACCAATTGCAGCATTGTGCATCAAATCTGAGTACTAACATTCAGGTTATAGGAAGAATTTTAGGAGTTAGATGGGTTTCGTCAAGTGCTAGATCAGTTAGGGCCATTTGGAAAGATTTTGCAGCACTCTCCCTCCATTTTAAAAGCGCCATGGAGGATCAAACAAGAGACTCTAAAGAAAGGGCCCAGTACAAAGGACTGCTGGATCGTCTAACTGATATAAACTTTATCCTGAATATGGGTTTGATGATAGATGCTCTGAATGAATTAGAGGATCTGTCGCTTCAATTGCAGAAGAGGGAGATGTCTGTTATTCAGGTTCATAAGCTAGTACTCCAAAAACTTCAAGTTTTCTACTCTTTACAAACCCGACCTGGGGAGTATACAGAATTAGCAAGAAGTGCAGCCGAGTGTAAGGAACTAAATGGTGTGAACTTGCATGGACCTGGAGGAGTGCACAGAATTGATGAACAAGCCTTCTACAGTCAACTTGTGGAAGAAATGGAAAAACGAATGCTAAACAGCCAGTCTTCGAGATCTTCTGCTTCTACTGACCTATCTCTGGCAGCCAAGTATCAAGAACTTCTAAGTAATTTAGAAGTATTTGATGAAACAAAGTGGCCAGAAGATGTGGCCAGTGATATTTGTTTTGGAGACAGTAAAATAAAATAGCTGTGTGAGAAATTTTGTATAGGTTCCATCAGGGAAAGTGTAACTGGTTTCAGGCAGTATGCATCAGACAAAACAGTATCTGATGATCTGAAACCACTTCTTAGGGCTGTGAAAACCATAATCATATCCACAGCAGAATGTGAACGATCTTTTAGTGCCATGAACGTAATATATTCACCTGAAATGAATCAGCTTCAGGTGAAAACTGCTGGAAACTTAGTCTCTTTGAAGTTGGTATGGACCCCAATTCACAAGTTCATGCCTGGTAAGCATGGCTAGGTAAGGGACGTCGCAGTCCTGATGACAACAACTCCATGAAGTGAAACATGTCAGATGTCTCTCCTCCAGGGTTTAAAGTAGTCTGGGAGTTTCTACACGAATAAAATGGTAGGCTACAAGTAAAATGAACCTTTCTGCAAAAGCACAAAATTCGAAACACCACTTTTCGTTAAGTTAATGATAAGTGCATTTAATATTGTTTTCCTATTTAAGTTAGGCCTATCAGTCTTAATTTTATGTATTTTTTAAATTTAGACTTTACTGTTTATATTGCTGTACTGTATTTTCAGATGCTATCTTTGTGTGATTTTCAGACCAATCTATTTTTACTTATGACACATTTACTTTTAATGTTTCCTTTTATACGGATGCTAATTATGTCAGTAACAAACAAAAATTAATTTAGTTTCCCACTTCACCCATTTAAATTTATTTATCTATATAGCCTAAATAATAATTCACACATATATTCTTTAAGTGAAAAATAAAAATTATTACTTAAGCATGATGCAATCCTGAGTGAATAGAACAATTTCCTGCATATCATGTTACGTTATAAGGGAGGGGTATGCTTTTTTGAAGTTGAGGTATGACAGGGAAATATCTTCGGATAGCATACCGCCTCTGATTTTTTCCCACTTCCTTCACTGCTCCCAACCAAAGCCGTAATGTCCCGTGACCACAAACAATAGGTATAAAATATTGCAGGATAGAAGTGTTGAAGATAAGGATAACGTAAAACTACAATCTGAAGAAATTAAACAATGAGTCAAGTATGAAATAAAACTTATTGTGGACAAACCAATGCCAGAAGTTGGTTCATAAAATGACCGAAACACTCCTCGCCACTTTTTAGCAACCCAGAATTGAGTGCTCAGATCACAGGATTGGATGTCACACTCATCAAGCAATTTGATGTATTATTCTTTGGTTTCGAAATAAATTTAGTTGAATGTAACAAGCCCTGTCTTTCCACCAGAAAACTTATCTCAGAGTCTATCTGTGGTATTATATGCCTGCTGCTGTACATACAATACCAATCCATAGACAGATAATCAAAACTGCAATTGTACCCATTGGGCAGCTTTCGGAAAAGCCCTAAAATCTAGGAACATTGATTGCCTTATGTTCCGGGAGCACAACACCAGAAATCGTTCACATATTACCACGAATAGAGACTTGCTTTCCACTTTAATTATAACAGCTGATGCTCTGATTACATTAGCCTCCGAGAGGTACCGAAGAAGGCGGGTATATTTTACGCAGAGGTCTTAAAGCCGATTATACAGTGGCTCCTACAATAGCGCCTCGACCAAACGCATCCCAAAATGAGGAAGATATAATTGATTCATCGACGATTCTGATAACTTGTGGTGGAATTATTTTTTTATTTTTTAATCCCCATACAATAATGTGTATGTGAAGCGGTCTAAATATGTAATTTTTAGTTTTTTCTTTGTATTGTATGTTTACTGACTTTGTATGTTTTTCTTTGAATTGTTCTTTGGGTTAGTTTGGTATTTTTTTGTATATTTCTACCACCCACATATTGCTTATTGTATAAATTATGTATTTTGGCAATCCTGTTTAACCTTCTGCCAGGCGCGGTATTGCGCGGACGAGATCGGGCACGGTGTATCAAAATGATCACACAACATATTCACTCAACTTAAATTGTGTTTGGAAATATTTATTAAGCATTTACACGCAGATACCTGTAATAGTTGGCAGGTTACATTTCAAAATACTAACATTTGTTCTTTGAACTCAGAATACCTCAAATTAGTGAAGGTTTTATTATATCACAAAAAGCGGCTTCGGTGGCATAGTCGGTAGCATGCTGAACTGCTGTGCCCAAGATAGCGGGTTCAAACCCGGCCGAAGTCGCCGGATTTTTTAAGAGCGTTAAAAATCCTTCAGTATGCCTTCCTTCGGAGGGGAAGTAAAGCCGGCGGTCCCATGTCATAGATTTATGGCATGTAAAAGATCCTTTCACAGACTAAACATGTGTAAAGCAAAATGTGTTAGGTTAGATTTCGTCAGAACGCTCTATCAAAGTTCCAACGTTCACTACTAGGTATCATTGGTATCTGGTGGCGAAAGTTGGAACTACTTGAAATTGAACGGAACTTGTAGCTCACCCTTTAGGGTGTCCGCTGGAAGCAGCTACAGACTCAGGCGAGCCGAACATGTCCTCGGACACTCCCGGCACTAAAAGCCGTACGATAAAATATATCACAAAAATGTATGGTATGCCACTTGCAGAAACATTACATCAATTTGATATTTGAATATAAAAGAAGGTTAAAACTACCCCCCAAAGAAAATAAAGGCATTCTACATTCTTGTGTAGTGTTGTATCACTCACCGTGTGGTGTAAATAAGCAAATGAAATGAATTTTTGCAATGAAACAGGTAGAGGCGCAGTGTATCAAATTGATCAGTTTGCTGATATCTTGACAGCAGTGCAGACAGTCACATTCTGCAGTTCATGACAATAGAGAGGGGTAAAAGACAGGAAGCTATTATCGAGAAGGAACTTTAACTCCCGATTGTCAGCGAACAATCGACAGAGGAAGTCGACTTCTATCAAACTGATCACCCGACGGAAGGTTAATTCGGATTATAATTACTACAAATGATTTATATTCTCATAATATTCCTTAACCGATCAATATAAATATGCAAAAAATTCGAAAACTTATTGTTGTACACCTAGCTTTAATTGCACAAAACACCGTAACCTGGTCAGACAATGTCAACGAAAGAAGTTCCAAGATGTTATATGCAGGGAGGAGTTTAAATATTCTTTTCCTAGAAATGTTAAACATAGTACTTATATACGTGTATATTTTTTTTTTATTTTATTTCTATAGACATTTTTGACATATTTGCCTGCTACGAAATAAATGATTATTTTTATTTCTAGAATTTCAGGGAAATTGTAGCCTGCTGTTTAGCCAGTTTCTAAGAATACAGAATGGAAAGTACCTACTGCAAGGAAATCTAAATAGGTATTCTACACGATTCGTATAGCACGATGAGTTTGACAATTTCCTACGACGCTGCACTGTTAAATAGATAAAATATTGTAAATCACTTCATTGCTCTTATTTATTGTGTCAGGGGTTCATGACACGTGGTGCACGACTGTATAAGTTGATGAGCGATATATGATACACCTGGGTCGTCGTCTTATAAACCTACATGAATGGCTGGGTTTAAATTTGTCTATGATACGAAACATGGCCGCAATGCGTTTACCAATGCTGTAAAAAGGCATTAGCTGGGGAAGAGAGCGCTATTGGGTATGCAAGGGGGGGAGTTGAGGTGTGGGCGCGACGAAGCAGTACAGCTTTGGTTGCTATATTGTGTATATCGGAAGCGTGTGCTTGATCTTGAAGTACGGGTTTTCCTGCAAGAAGAGAATCACGCTATGTAGCCAAGATATTTGCATTCTTTTTTGTAGTTTATCACCCTCTGTCTAGTATCATTTGTACTCGATGTACACAATGATAGCCAATTTATCATAGTAACTTGTAATGAATTATATAACTCTTGCAAGGATGTTCAGTTCATCACATAGGCAATTCGTCGGCATTGTCATTTATTATGACGAGCATGAACTAGCAAGTGCCTCACTAGCGCTCCCCGCTGAACAAACGTTTTTACACATAATGGACAGGAGAATGGACGTTCACCAGTATGGATGAGAATGTGCGCACTCAAGTTCGACCGCTGCGTGAATCTTTTATTACAGTAATCACACTGGAAGGGACGCTCACCCGTGTGTGTAGACATATGCGTACCGAGTGAGGACTTTCTATAGAATCTCTTCCCACACACAGAACATGGAAAACCCTTAGTTTCAGAATGGATGATCATGTGATTGTTCAAATCGTATTGCTGAGAGTAACTTTTTGAACATATAGTACAAGCATATGGCTTACCTCCAAAATGAATAACTGCATGCTTTGCGAGTGATGCTAGATCTGTAAAATTTTTATGACATCGGCGACAAGAATGAGGCTTATCAGGAGTATGCGTTTTAACATGTCGGTGCATAGCAGTTCTGTCCACAAAGTTTTTCTCGCATTGATGACACGCGTACATCTTATTTCCTGTATGATATAGCATGTGGGTGGCAAGCTTTTCTTCCCTTGAAAACGATTTCTCGCATAATGAGCATCTGTAATGTCTACTTTCATCGTGAGATTCGAGGTGCTTATTCAAGTAAGGGCGCCAGGCGAATGTCTTGATGCAGTACGGACAAGAGTACGGTCGGTCTTCTTTGTGTGTTGCCTGATGTTTAATGAGGTTAGATCGCTGAGAGAATTTCTTGGGGCAGAACTTACAAGCGTGACGTTTTTCCCCTGTGTGGACGACTTTATGTCTCCTAAAGTTTGACACATCGGTGAATATTTTATGGCAAACAGGACATTCAAGATATCTCTTGACTGCTTTGTGGATTTCTTTGTGTTCTTTGAGGGCAGCCGGTGAGGGGAAAATCTTTTTGCAAAAATGACATTTAGGAGGTTTAATGGGTTCTTGTGAAGGTTCTCCAGCACTGTAAATAAAAATAAAAGTAAATTAGTAACCATCTTCTGATAACAAGTCATAAAGCTGTTTAATTGGTATTTAATCGAAATTGAATGTTTTCAGTCGGTCAACACGATTGTAATGGGTGTTTTCCTAATCTTGAAAACAATTTACATTAGATTAATAAATACACTTGGGTGACCAATTTCTATTGTCAAGCGATCATCATCAGATCATTTACACTTAGGCTATTAAATCTATTGACTAGAGTGGGTGATGGTATTTACTATATATACACTTATTTAGTTGCAGTAGTTGTTACACTAGTGCAAGTAATCAAGATTTGTTAGTTAAATGTGATTGTTTTGTTAAGATATTGATGGTAGTGGTTGACCTTCAAGTTTACTTGCTCAGTGTGATATCTGTGATTGTTATTAAATGGTCAGGTTAGAGTGGATTGAGAACATAGCTGATTGAGCGATGTGTGGTCCGGTCCCATGCTCCTCCTTTTACCACCACCTGCACTGATTTGGAAAGAATTTCATGTGTTGTCTTGTTATCTGTTAACCTCACTGGTCTTTCCCCCGCATTCCTAACTTCCAATGTTCATCCAGCAATGTAACATATGCCAAGTCTAGATCTCCCAATATGGTGTATGTTATCGTATTCTGGACATCGTCAACTATTAAAGGCCAATTTTCATTCTCGCCACGCGTAAGCCCTCTCTAAGCACACCCGCTCTATTGAGAATGTCTTGGAACTTTAAAGGCTCGGTCAAACAAGAATCAAGCTGCACTCGCGAACCAGGCCGCCCACCCGCTGCGAACTCTGTATTGTGTAATGTTGCATCATATTATATATTAAACAGAAGGCGATCTACCGCAGCGGACCATTCTAGTTCGCAGTTGTGATTTTCCACAAAGTTCACGCAGGTTGGAAGCATAGTCGACGAAACGGAGAAGTTAATTGACATTGCGGGCGAGTGCGTTCTACAGTCATTCGAAAATATACCAAAAATAACTGTTTGGAAATTACCTTAACTCGCAGCATAGTTTGTGATACTGGACCAACTCCTGTCTTTTTTCATTAGTATCATGCATCCCTTTCCTTTTCGTCCCGCTAGACTCGAAGCGAACAGAAGAGGAAATTCTTCTTCGTCCGAGGAACTGCTGGACTTGTTGAATTAACACCACGAACAGAAAACACTGATATGCACTTGATCGCGATTCCTTTCACACTGGCTCGCCTTGACTTGTCCGTATTCAGTTTGACCACCTCGGTCCGCGACGGACTGCAGTCATTCCGTTGGCACGGGCAGCCTGCGTCCTGTTTGACTGAGTCTTAATACTGCCGTTACTGATTTCTTTATTGACGATATGGTACAAGGTGCATCCAAATCCAATAACATGTTTCCCTTGTTGCTTCTCAAAGCTAGCCAAGATTTAAAATGAAATTCATAACTATCATCTTAAAATGTTAAATAATTCAGTACTTTATTTTTCCTGTATGCTTTATCTCTCCATAATGGTTGCACTCTTCTAGTGGTGAAGGCCATGCAATATACAACTGGCACTCACCTGTTATGATTTTCAGGATTATCTTCATACTCTCCGGTGTAGTAGGCCTTGCCCTGCAAAATAAACAAAAGCATGGTATATTGGCTTTCACGGCCAGTGAATTAAAACTCAGCAATTTTTCTAGGTTTATGCCGTGTCTTGTGTGGGGTTTCGCCTAGGATCACCAAGCTGGCTCATCAGCGGTCTCTTGGTGTCCATGCCTGGACCTCCCACAGGAGTAGCGAACTGTGCACTACCTCCCTTACTTCGAGAGCTAAAAGCTCAAGCAGCCTTTCACCTCCATATAAGGGCTTCCAAAAAGATGGAATATTGGCTTTCACGGCCAGTGCACTAAAACTCAGCAATTTTTTCGAGATATATGTCGTGTCTTGTATGGGGTTAGTTATGTTCTAAATTAATACTATTAATTAAGCTATAAAAATGACATAAGGTAATAAGAATTTATGAAGGTTTAAGAAAATTTTACTATACTCATTCACTCACTCATTCATACTCTAATTGTTCTTGTTGGCCTACGAATTTAAAAGTCGTTAGCGATGTACAATTTCTAATGTCACAAGGACAATTATTCCAAATTCAAATTTGTGACACGAGTAAAGAGTTACTGAAGGCAGATGAATGATGTAGAGGAATTGCAATTATAGATCCAGATTGCATGTGACGATCATGAAATGGAAACAGAAAATTACAAAAGAGATATAATAGTGAGGTATACTTTCACTTAAAAGTCGATAGAGAGTATACATACGTGCAGATAAAAGTAAGACACATGTGAGGAAATTTTCAAGTAGAAAATAAGCCGAAACTAGGAATTTAAAATTATCTGAAGTTTCTTGTTTTGTTCTCTGGTATCATGTACTAATGCAGCATTGCAGTAATTAAATATAGGGAGTACCACCTATAGGGTCTGTCAGTACACTCAACGCCTTGCACGATTTAAAAACAAGCAAAACGACAACTCGTTTGACCACATTACATGTCTCCAGTCAGCTACTGTCCACTTTGCCCTACTGAAGACGAGCACCTTGAAGACTGACACATACACGACTTCACTGCCACCATCATATGACATCAGTGAAGCTATTCAGGACATTGATACCAATGTAACATTTTCTACAGCACTCCAAAGAAAGTGGCATGTATTTTCGAGGGGATGCTAACTTTTGGACTGTACAATTTTTGTCTGTACAATTTAAATTGTTGGCTATAACTTAGAAATTTTTTCCAGACAAGGCCCTAAGTTCAATTTTTGTCTATTTAGAGAGGGTTGACATCAAAACTACTAGAGTGAATGGCTTAATAGACTATGTATATCTGTGACATACGTCATTTTTTGGCCGTCTGATTTGAATAACAGACTCTATTTAAGGAAAAGGCATCCCGAGAGAAAAATAAAGTAAACATTATGTGTGTAATATGGATGGAGTTGAGAGAATCCCTAAACCTTTTATCGTTATTTTCTTCATAATAATTGGTTTAACTGGCAAAATATACAGAACAAAATTAATTGGAAATTTAAATATGAACATAATCAGCCAAAAATATGTTTATGTTTAAAACCCTAAGAAACATATCGGTAAATGCAAAAAGGGTTGGTTAGATAGTTACTGTTGTTTTAAGGGGCGGAACTACGAGGTCATCTGCCCAAGCAAAAGGGGAGTAAGACCGTTTTCACAATTTACATTTACTGTACTGTATTTCCTATCTTCATTGTCAAGCGCGTCGGGTGGATGACTTAACTGTTCCGCTCCTTAAACAACAACTATCATTATCAGACAAGCTTGTTAAATTTACAAAAACTCAAAAAATGTTCCAATTTTAAGGCATTTTGGAATGAATTAGACAATAGTATTGTGTAGTTATACAAATTTTAACTTCTTCGCATTGTTTTAACTGGTAGAATATTTAGAACAAGTCTATTTCTTCACCTTTAGACTGAAATATTACAGACATGGAAACAGGCCCTCTAATACCAAACATTTTGAAAGTTAGCAATGTCTGCACAAAGGAAATCACTAACTCACCTGTTCATCAGATGTCTCACTAGGTGATATTGTCTGAAACACCTTGACCTCTCTTTCCTCCTGCTCTCCTGATTCTCCTTCCAAACTCTGAAATGTAGAGGAAATCAGATAAAAGTCTTTAAAACAATTTCATTCAGTGTATTTACACAGCTTAGCTTGCAAACTCTGATCATTAATAAACCTCCCACGTTAATAAGAACCACACAATAGCAGAATAGTAACGGCTAAGACTGTGAATAACATAGACAAGTTATAATCTTATGACTAGGGCTCGGATTCGAGCATATTTGTATATTTTTTTCCTGAATAGTACACATTGAAAGAAGCGATTCGGTGGTATTTTCTCCTCTCTGGGACCAACAGAATTGAAATTTATCGAGCATATAAATGCATAAAACCGCGGTTTTCAGAATAGAAGCATATAAAAGCATATTCTTTTGGTTTTCGTCTAAATAGCTTGTTCTTTTTTGAATCCCCCCCAAATTCGGGCCCTGACCATTCTTCAGGTTCGAAAACAGAAATAATTATTGAAAAGCCTAACTGGTGCGAATAATAAAACCGCAGATTTTTAACCTTTAGACAGTTCGTTCTCGTCATTGAAACTTTTATTGATTGATTTAAGAAAATCATTTTAAACTGAAAACATAGAAAAAATTCTTGTTGTACAGACCAATGCAGATATACTTCATTGACTCGCCTAATTCTGAACATTTTGTAAATGAACTTTTAAACTGTAACTTTTATAAGAAAACTTATATATACTTGAAAAACTTGAATGCGAGTATATTGCAGTGTATCATACATGAAAATCCACAGCCTGCTTCCAGTCTCCGACCGGGTCAGGAATGGAATGAATGAAGCCCCCATCTAGCGACGAGGATATGAACTGTGCCGGCTGCCGAGGCCTGACGCACTCCTCTGGGGCAATGATTAAATGAATGACAGATGAAATGAAATGATAGTGGAGAGTGTTGCTGGAATGAAATGTTGAGACAGGGAAAACCGGAGTACCTGGAGAAAAACCTGTCTGCCTCCGTTTTGTCCAGCACAGATCTCACATGGAGTGGCCGGGATTTGAACCACGGACCCAGCGGTGAGAGGCCGGCGTGCTGCCGCCTAAGCCACGGAGGCTCATACATACAATTAGAAAATAAAGCTCGTATATTAAGGTATGTTATTGGTTTTTTTTTCGTTTCACTTTCCTTTCCATAGTTTTAACGGTGTTTTTTGAGCATATTCTGCATATTTAACCGCATACAATGGTTTTTTCGAGCATATCTATCGAGCATGAAACGCATGGTTTTCGAGCATATCTGGAGATTTTATCGAGCATATCGATCCGAGCCCTACTTATGACTAATTATCAGGTACATTAAACACATTAGCTAGTTAATTAATCATGATCTTGATGAATGAAACATTTTATCCTGAATTATCATTTATGATGTGCCATGTATGTTTTAGTAAACACTTACTTTCAGTTATTGTAGAGGTTATTTTGAGTAGATTATATTAACATTGACCCCCAAGATAATTGAGCTCCGATCTACTGTTAACCAACTGAAAAAATATCCTTACATAGAAACCAGCAGGTTAGCAACATCGACAAAATAACTACTATATCAATTCAGACTGATACAGTATACTCTCTGTATGCTTTAGAAACCTAGATCCTTACTCCGCTTGCATATACATTGTCGATGGTTCAACCAATGATTTCAGTGTTTACTAAACCTAACTTCGGTCGACAATACTTGGCTCACGCATGTAGAGATCCGACCAGCTAGGAAGGAGTTTGGCCACGCATGCGCACTTACGACGATCCAGCGCAGCGTAGTCCCGCCTTCCAGAGCTCGTGTTGCAAGGACACTTCAGTGCATAAGTTTATACTCAGCTGTTTACACGTGCGCGCTGCCTTTCTAATTTCCCGTGGTGTAACTGTGGTTTGTGGTGCACGTTAGGCCTGTCTGTGACAGTAAGGAAGGCGTTAAAAGTAACCTGCATCGTAAGGTGCTGAGTCAGACTCGTGCAGCAATCTCGAACGTTATGGATTTTATGGAAAGGGAGGCATTTTGACAGTTACTAGAATAAGTGGTTAAATTATGTTCTAACTCCTTAATCTATCTACCATCTGTAAGGCTTCTAAATAAATACATTTCGGCTAGGTATGTCTGTAATTTACAGCTGGAAGGGAATTCCACTAACTGAAAATCTGCGGAGTTATCGGTCCGCTATGACAAAAATTTCGGTTCGACTGTACGTCGCCACAACACCGAGCGAGAAGGGGAAGTCAGCGTTCTCACTCCCACGGTTGAGCTTTCTCACTCGCACATTTCCCCTCACCAGCCGTCTTCCTAAATGGCCCGATCTCTACACTGAAGTTAGAACAGGGCTTTGTGATGACATTATTGAGACCTCATTATAATTAAAATAGTAACTGTCAATAAACTCACTTGAAATTCGTTGACTTCTTCTTTTGAGACAATCAAAAGATCATCATCAGGAGGTTCCCATGGTTCTTCCTTTATGTTTACTTCGGTGATGGGAACAAACTCCTCTTCAACTTGCTGAGTTGCGAACTTTGCTTCTGCTGATTCAAGTTCTTGATCTGGTTCCTGCAATGAAACAATATAACTTAAAAGTATAAGCACGAGCAATAAGGAACAAATGGTAACAAACAATCAACGTCTCAACAAAATTCTGCAATTCAAGTTGAATTAGAAGAACATCTTCAAGGCCATAAACAAGTATGCCATTCCAGCTCTAGCTTTGAATAGTAAAAAAACTTAGCATATACCAGTTTACGTTGCATTGTTGTAGAACCAAATCAAATTATTTAATGTGAAATTCAGGATAGTAAATACAATCAAAATCTACACTTCTCACTAACTTTGGTCATAGTATGAAATTTAAAAAAACCTCAGTGTGTGACTAATCCAATTAAATTAAGGAACCACCTCAGAATAGGATATAACAATCTAAAGATAGTTTCTAGGGCAGTCACATGAGCCAATAATGTGTTGATGCTCCACTACTCTTATATGAAATGGGGCAAGCTCAGTACCAAATAAATGAGCATTTCTTGAGGCAAATGGTCCCACTTCTTATAGGGCCTGAAACATTAGGCGTGAATGTTGTTGTTTTAAAGGGCGGAACAGTGAGGTCATCTGCCCCAGTTGTGGATGTTGATGGTCGTGAGTCGAATGCCCCTAGTTGTGAAGAAGGCTATGGTTTAAACAACGTACTAATCATAAACGAAGCATAAATAAACGCGATTCTGCAAATACCGTAGGCTTAATTTTTTTTAATGAGTTGTCTTCCATTAGTGATAGATAAATGATTCTATATACTCGAAAAATGTTTTATAGAATTGTGAGAACCGCATAAAAATTCGTCCATCGAGATTAGCCCAGACCAAAAAACACACAAAATCAAAGGTTTATTGTATACTATGTGCAGATTGTTCGCTGAGGAACATCACATGATTGATGTCTTATCTTATCTTAATTCCTGCCGCTCCTTCCGGAGAATAGGGCCTTGGCGAAATTTCTCCACGCAGTACGGTTCCTGGCCATTCTCTTCACTTGACTACAGTTCTTGTCCACCTCTGCAATTTCATTTTCGATCGTCCTCTTCCAGGTCTTCTTAGGTCGACCTCGCTTCCTGGCGCCTTGAGGATTCCAGTCTAGCGCCGCCCTCTCAATAGCTCCGTCCGGCTTCCTTAGTGTGTGACCAATCCAGCGCCATTTCCTCTCCTTAATCTGGATGCTAATCGGTTGTTGATTGGTGATGGTCCCAAGATCTTCATTTGAGATTATGTCCGGCCACCTCACATTCATGATGCGACGCAGACATCTGTTAATGAACACCTGTAGCTGGTTGTTGATCGGTTTTGTGACTTTCCATGTTTCACAGCCGTAGAGAAGAATCGACTTTACGTTGCTATTGAAAAGGCGGAGCTTGGTCTTCCTGGAAATGTTTCTATTTCTCCAGATGGGGTAGAGCTGGACAAAGGCACCATTTCCCTTCCTGATACGGCTTCGAACATCTTCCTCTGCTCCCCCATCATTTGTGACTACATGATTGATGTAGAAATATTTAATATCTTAAAATATCATAATGAATTAGTACTGTCGTTATTGTTCATACTCTATAGTTGAATATCTTAGCGTATAGGAGCGATGAAATCTATAATTATATTTTACTTTTCTATTTTAATTATAATACCGAGCTGTAAGTTATTGTGTAGAATTAAGTATTCATATTGTGATAATAGAGTAAGGTGTAAATAGTTGTCCAATAAGGTTGTATCTCTTAGGATCTATTATTACAATATGTTACAAATAGCTATTGTATTTGTAATATATACCTGTAAGTTATTTTATTTTATTTTATAGATGTAATTTCTGAAGTGACCTATATCAAAAATGTATTGTATACATGTAATTGATCAAATGGATAAATAAAAATCGAATCTAATCTATTGTCATTGTCGTTGTGCATTAGCCTCGCACAAGAGTGAGGCTCGACGTGACATAGTTCTGGCTGGGGCTATCGTCTTCTTTGTTTAACAATTGTTTATAAACAAATTGTCACTGTGCAATTTGTCACTGCTCCGGGTAATTCCCTTTCTTTTGAATGCTCAATTGTTACGATCGGTTACTTGCGAGCGCCCTAAAAGGTATCTATACTACTGAAATAACATATATGGCTCATGAGGTGGAACAGATTAAAAATGTATTGTATCAAATATTGTACACCTGAAGTCGGCAGTTCGATATCAGAGAGGTGGACGCATAGTTATTGATGTTCTCCAGACCTACAGTACTTGTGGGGCTAGCAGAACACTCCCTTGCATCAGATTGTTGTAAGGCAATTGACACATCACAGGTATTTCTTCGTACACCTACAACCAACAAGCCTTAACAGCAGACTAAGATAGCCATTAATAAATTTCGGCAATTGTATCTTTAGTGGGGGAACAACCCCTAACTTTAAAAAAAAAAGTCTGTTGATGAGGGGAGGTTAGAGTTGAACAGACTGGGAGATGTTCTGGAAAATTAGATGAGGATGAAGGAAAAAGATCAGAAAACCCAAAATGAAAGCTATATTGACAGAATTTACTGTATATAGAAAATACCAGTGCATGGAGCTACTTACGAGGCCGGAGAATCTGTCTCCTTCTTCCTCCACTCCTGAGAACCACTCTGGTTCACACTTAATGGACGCTGTTTCTGCCATGGCTAGTGTCTGGAATGAATATACAAAACCACTGTTAGGACATTGCACTGGTTTTAATGACAAGAAAAGTTAGTCACGCCCACAGGTGCCATCTTGGAGGTGGGGGGGACAATGACCCCTGACACCCTGTCACATTTAACCTCCTTGTTAAATGCATCTATTGACATGTAACTTGTTGTTATAGTTAAAATGTACTACAATGGTCTATACTTGTATTTTGCATTGTATTGTGTTGTATATTATGAGAATTGTTCAAATGAAACATACACAGAATATATACTGGACATCACAACGACAGCATACATTTGGCAGTTAGAGGCAGTCTACAGACATTCACCTCTACAGCTCAGGCACCTGTCCCAATGAACACGTTTCCCTACACTTTCTACGAAGAAGAATGCTGGGTGCTGATGAAACTACTCATCCACTCTCTTTGCAACTGACTGGCTGCGTGACTCAGCGGTAACGTTCTCGTCTACTATAACCAAGATTGCAGGATCGAATCCTGGCGCAGCCAGTTGGCATTTGAGGGTGCGTAAATGCGAGGGAGCCGTGTCAATAGATTTACTGGAACGTTAAAGATCCCGTTGAGGGTAACATTCCAGCACCCCGGCGTCTCTAAAAGCCGCAGTTGATTAAAGGGACGAAAAAACCAATAACATTATTATCTTTGCAACTAGTAAGTGTTTGGTCCTGTGAAGAAGTTCCTGAAGGATAAATGTTTCACCCCATTGATCAAGTGGTACGGGATGTTGTGAAAGATTGATTTCAACAGCAACCATATATACCGGTAATAAATGATTAATGCTACGTTTCAATATTGTATTAAAAATTTAATTTTGCCCACAAAGATTATTTTACAGCGCGGAAATTATATCTGGATCAGAACAAAATATTTGCAGAAAAAAAATGCTGACATGTGTATTTGGGCATCGGTTTTGTTAACTCAAAACTTAAGTTGTTGATCCATATCAATTGTACTCGAGTTGGAAGGTGTACAATGGAAGACTGTCAGGTATGTACTTAGTCATAAATGCCTGTTTTGCCAATGCAATCCTTCTCTTCACTTCCATTAAGCATCTATTCTTTTCGGTGATTATACTACCGAGATACCAAGGCAGCGCTGTATTGAGGCGTACTAGGCAAGATGAGGAGTGAGGTAGTGTGTCATTGCTTTCCTCACTGAGTCAGAACAGCAGTACTAACCATATGTGTAGAACCTTTCACAGCATCCGCAGGAACTGACTGTGCTGAAGTTTAAGTGTGGACTTGCAGCATTTTATTAACTTTTTTTTTTTTAGTCTGCAACTATTACGATGTCATAACATAAAATACCAATGAGTATTTAATAATTCATTACCCCCTAATATCAATAATGTTACGTGCCACCCCCTAGTGGCACCTTTGTTAACTGGATTACGGTGGGTATAAAGCACAACACCAATTACTGCTTAAAGAAATAATTAACTTTATTGTGGCCAGAGAATTACACTAATCAGCAAATACAAGCAATTAGGAGCCTTACTCCAGTTTCCTCAAGTCCATTCCTTGAGCGCTCTTGGCCCTTCCACTTGTCAACAGACCACAGAAGTTAATCCGTCCTAATGAGTACAGTGGCCTTGACAGAAACTACCTGCTCCTCTCCCTTACGTTCACCGACCTCAATTACTTACGATCACTTGCTGCAGGCTATTTCGCTGTCCACAAGCTGGAGAAACAATGTCACTGGATTTCGTAACTCGCACAGCACTTCGTCACCACACTTCTGTCGCACAGGATAATCGCTCACACTAGCTCGTAAAACACAACAACAACTGCTTGGCAGGTCGCACTTATATAGCAGGCCGGTGACTCAATAAATGCTTCTAGATCCATCCAGGGTTCACGGCTTCTCGAGGTTTCCATCGCTGGTCCAGTCACGAATATTCTGGACTATCCCTTTGTCCTAGTAGCCCTGTTGCATAAGGCGCGCGCAATACAGGAGGCAGCGCACAACCCAGCCCTGGGGCAGTTGTGACTCATGCGGCGAGCGATGACACAAACTCACAGCCGTAACACCACCCCCTTCCTAAAAAGGCTCATCGTCCCGATCAATCATTGGTCCGTCTGTGTCCCTCCGTAGGCTGCCAGGCAATCTCGATGCACGATCTTCATCTTCGCCCTCGGGCTCCGCTGGATCCTGTAGACGACATCGTTGATCCGTTTCACGACTCGGTACGGGCCCTCCCAGGACTTCTGAAGTTTGGGTGACAGGCCTTTCTTCCGTAATGGGTTGAAGAGCCAGACCAGGTCGTCCTCGTGGAATCCGCCGGCATCCGTCTGCTGGTCGTATCGGGTCTTCATTCGGTCGGTTTCGATCCGCAGTTTCCTCCTCGCGAACGCGTGCACGTCCTCCAGTTGGTCGACCAGTTCTTGACAATACTGGCTTACCGGGATCGGATCATTCCCAGGTCGGCCGAAGGCAAGAACGACAGGTAGACGGAGCTCCCTCCCAAACATGGCCCGGGCTGGTGTGCACCCGGTGGCTTCATGCACGGCGGCGCGGTAGGCCAGGAGAAATAGTGGAAGATGTTTGTCCCAATCCCTCTGGTGCTCGCTGACGACTATTCGGAGATGGTTCTCGATGGTGCGATTGAACCGCTCTACCATCCCGTCGGACTGAGGGTGTAGCGGCGTTGTCCTTGTCTTCCGGATTCCCAGCAGCTGGCATAGGTTCTGGAACACTTGCGACTCGAAGTTCCTCCCTTGGTCGGAGTGCAGCTCCAGGGGTACTCCGTACCGGCTGACGAATTCCTTCACCAGGGTCTCTGCGATCGTCGCGGCTTCTTGGTTAGGAAATCCATCTCCATAAAGTGCAAGAAGCATTTCATGTAACAATTGGGGAAACAAATTTTTAGGGTATTTCGACCCCGCTGAATACGAATCTGCCTGTTGCCAAAGCGATATTTGGACCGGAAGTCCGGTATCGAAGATGGCGGCCAAGATGGTCGTCAAAACTCTGTTGCCCTATATCTCTCTTGTCCGCTGGCTTAAAATATTTATTTAAACGCCGGGTTAGTGGTTTTCTCGGATTCTTATCATATTGACATGCTCAGAAATTACTTACCTTAAGTTTGGAGTGCATGGGATCCAAGATGGCGCCCAAGATGGTCGCTGAAACCTTGTTATGTTTTCGTGTTCTTGTATTTGGAGTGCAATATCTGTCAGATATACAGTTTTTAGTGGTTAAATGTGTACTAAATGCGTAGACTATTGTATGTGTTACTAAAGTAAAATATAAAAATATAAGTATGCCTAAACAAATATGTAATACACTGACGTTTCTTGCAGGATATGGCGGCAACGGTGGGCTCCTTAGTTGATACGGCTGTAATGTCCAACCAAAACCAGAAAAGAAAATGTTCGAAGGACAAATTATCAGATCTGACGGATAACGGCAAAGAGACTCTTCTGAAGTATGCAGGCTTGAGGAAAGAACTTCATGATGCTGATTTTGCTGACACTATTGTTAGAATTGAACAAACGTTGACAAATAGTGACAAAAAATTCAAGTACCACCGCGGATGCTACTCAAACTTTGCCAATTCTGGAAGATTGGAAAGGTTAAAGAACAAATCAGCGCCTTCACAAGTGGCGGAATGTGCTGCTACAGAACCGTCGTCATCTCGATACGTCACCAGGACTCGAACTGACTGTGTCGACAATAGCATGACTGTGTATTTTCTGCCAAAGTAATAAAAGCGAAGCTCTGAGGCAGGTGATGTCAAAGCCAATGAATGATACCATAAGAATGCTGGCTAATTATGACCACCAACTGTTCGTTCGCATTAATAAAATGTATGCCGTGCTTGATAGCATCTGAAGTGAAATACCTCAGTCTGTGTATAGTGAAGGCCGAGAGGATCCAGAAGAAAATACCAATGCAGATGAAGGAGTTTGGCAAAAGTAATTTACCTATGATCCAAATTTTCAAAGGGCTTAAAGTCTCAGCTTCACAGGGTCATGTTTTACAACTCTCAGATGTTTGGGAAAGATACGTTCACCTGGCGAGAACAGTCGACGTTGAGATACCGAAGTCATTTGAATCGCGCTTGTCAACTTTAAAAGATAAATTGCAGAACACCATCAAGGACTCGTTTCTTTTCTTCCAGCCCTTGAGCTAGGACATCTCAGGACGGCAGACTCTCCTTATACCCCGGAAATTTTAGTCCAAGGTGACTGCGGATGTTGTCTTAGGAGAAGGTGATCAAGAAGTCTCGATCCCAAGATAAGTGCTCAATGATGATTTTTAATTCTTGTCCATGCTGCGCTTCTTCTTAGAGGGGAGCTGCAAGATTCGCCGGGTCACTCAGGGCTTCATGTTTCCCAAGAAGAGGCTGCCGCAGTCATACCGAAAAATCTTAGTTTGCTCCTGATCGTACTGATAGGTGGAGACGAGGTTCTCGACGACGTTGTCGATGACCAAGACGATGACTCAAGCAAGGAAGAAGAAGAAGAAGAAGAAGAAGAAGAAGAAAGGAAGAAGAAGAAGAAGAAAGGAAGAAGAAGAGATCTTAGAAAGTGTGCAGGTACGACCTCCACCCAAAAACGTTGAGCTCTCTATAGGCCGAGATATAGTATATGCTGTGAGTGGCGGTAAGAAGCTGACACCAAAACTTATCGGATTAGCTTTATCTGTACATCAGCAGACACGATCTCATAAACTTGTAACTCTGCTACACTCAGCGGGGCATTGTATGAGCTATAAGCAGGTCCTCCAGGCAGATAAAGCTCTCGCAAATGTTACAGTGAAGTCTCTTGACAACGCTACCAGTGCCGTCATTCCACCAAATTTCAAGGTGTCTAAAACTGACGGCAGCAATGAACCAGCTTTGCCAGACAACATCGACATACTGACAAACACCCTTGATGGTAAGAGGACCTTCCACGCAACCCAGATGGTCGCTTTCCAACGAGGTGGCCAAGGAACGGATGAAGTGTTGCGCACTGTGCAACTTGACCCACAATCACCTATGTGCTGAATCAGTTGTTGCCACCAAAAATTCCTAAGGTGAGATCGGAGCCAAATAATTCAAAAGCAGTAGAAGCCGATTGGTTTCGAGTCAGTGAGCCGTGAGATATGAAAAACCTGCCGCTGTGAGTCCAGGAGTCTCGAATACAAGATTTGACCTTCGGGATTTCTCGTGTAAACGACACGATCAAGCTGGGATGGACGGAATTCAATAAAAAATCATCATTCCTACTTACGAAGTTTCGGCAATTGGATATAAGCCCTTGATCCTGAACCCTGCTCACGAGATGACAACACTAAACACAGTCGTTCGAAGATGTATTGCGGCTGCTGACAAACTTCGAAAGCGTCATGTAATACTGACAACAGACCAGGCCTTCAAATGTCTTCGGTATCTCAACCTCGACTGTTCTCGTCAGGTGAACGTAACTTTCCCAAACATCTGCGAGATGTAAAACGTGACCCAGTGAAGCTAAGACTTTAAGCCCTTTGCAAATTTGGATCATAGGTAAATTACTTTTGCCAAACTCCTTCATCTGCATCGGTATTTTCTTCTGGATCCTCTCGCCCTTCACTACACACAGACTGAGGTATTTCACTTCAGATGCTATCAAGCACGGCATACAATTTTATTAATGCGACGAACAGTTGGTGGTCATAATTAGCCAGCATTCTTATAGTATCATTCATTGGCTTTGACATCACCTGCCTCAGAGCTTCGCTTTTATTACTTTGGCAGAAAATACACAGTCATGCTATTGTCGACACAGTCAGTTCGAGCCCTGGTGACGTATCGAGATGACGACGGTTCTGTAGCAGCACATTCCGCCACTTGTGAAGGCGCTGATTTGTTCTTTAACCTTTCCAATCTTCCAGAATTGGCAAAGTTTGAGTAGCATCCGCGGTGGTACTTGAATTTTTTGTCACTATTTGTCAACGTTTGTTCAATTCTAACAATAGTGTCAGCAAAATCAGCATTATGAAGTTCTTTCCTCAAGCCTGCGTACTTCAGAAGAGTCTCTTTGCCGTTATCCGTCAGATCTGATAATTTGTCCTTCGAACATTTTCTCTTCTGGTTTTGGTTGGACATTACAGCCGTATCAACTAAGGAGCCCACCGTTGCCGCCATATCCTGCAAGAAACGTCAGTGTATTACATATTTGTTTAGGCATACTTATATTTTTATATTTTACTTTAGTAACACATACAATAGTCTACCCATTTAGTAAACATTTAACCGCTAAAAACTGTATATCTGACAGATATTTCACTCCAAATACAAGAACACGTAAACATAACAAGGTTTCAGCGACCATCTTGGGCGCCATCTTGGATCCCATGCACTCCAAACTTAAGGTAAGTAATTTCTGAGCATGTCAATATGATATGAATCCGAGAAAACCACTAAACCGGCGTTTAAATAAATATTTTAAGCCAGCGGACAAGAGAGATATAGGGCAACAGTTTTGACGACCATCTTGGCCGCCATCTTGGATACCGGACTTCCGGTCCAAATTTCGCTTTGGCAACAGGCAGATTCGTATTCGGCAGGGTCGAAATACCCTAAAAACATTGTTTCCCCAATTGTTACATGAAATGCTTCTTGCATTGTTTATTTTTGAAAACGTGCCTGCTTTATAACTTGATTAGCCACCCGCCGTTACTCAGAGAGACAAAACTCAGTCAACATTATCTTGCGACGATTCACACATAGCCTAGGGAACGAATTTATACTCAAATGTCTCAATGTGCTGCTTTAATTCTTTATCTACTAAATTAAAAATATTATTGTAATGGCAGCGGAGTTGTATAACAAACGTGCGGATACGGATAGCAGTCGTGCGGTTGTGGGGCGGATGCGGATAAAAGTCGTGTTTTGTTTTATCCGCGCAGGACTCTCAACCTATAGGACATCCCGGAGTCCATTCAGCTAGTACGTCTATTAAGGGATATACAGGGAACAGATTCATATGTGCTAATAATTAATGTAGCATGTACATACTAGCCGACCCTGTGCGATAACTCTCGCATAATGGGTTGTGTGCGCCCCATGTGTACAGACTACCCGCCCGTCTCTAGTGCTATGAGGGCCATACACCATACAGTTCTGGTAGGGGCTATCGTCTTTTTTATTTGTTTAAAAGCACTTTATAAACAAATAAATACATTTCCGTTGACTTTTCAAGAAATGCAAGATTTTTTCTGCACTATTGACACAATTTGGAAGATTTTGGTACAAACCACACCTTCTAACTCCCTCTGGTTTAGGAGCTTTGTGAAACATACACCTTAGCGTATTATATGATAAGGTATATTTAGTTATTTTTATTGATATATGGAATTGTATATGGACTTAAAACTACAAAAAAGTATAATTTCTATTTTAATATCCAAATTCAAAGTAGATCTCCATGAAACATAACGTTGCACTTCTCATTTTAATATCAATATAATCTTTGATGAACACTCAATCTTTTATTCTCTGTTTCTAAAACAATAGATTACAAAATGTTCCTTTAAGTGCTGGGAAGTGAATGTTCTATTATCTCTTAAGGTGTTACTTTATGGCCTTTTGTCACCCATTACCCCCAGAAACTCTTGAACATATTACTGCCAAATTTTGAACCAATTACACATGTGTGTCTTTACCTCACTGACCTTGAATGAAGGAGATACAAATTGTTTAAATTGTAATTCATTTTATTTTACACACGCCTTTGGGAAGGGGAAATTGTAATTTTTACAACACAGCATCAATAATACCGCTCTAAAGGAATTCATCATAGTTAGTTATTGTTGTTTTAAGGGGCGGAACTACGAGGTCATCTGCCCCTGAATTCATCATAGATCCACATAATCACCTTTACCTTAAGAATACAATCTACAATTTCTATGTTTCTATCTGCATTGGTTCCTGAGAATATGGGATTTAAGTCAGAAAATGTTGAGTGCTGAGTAAAAGAAAGTTAAAACACTAATTATATGGAAACATCTGTTCAGAGTTATCTCCCAAATATCAAACTATTTTGCCTTGTTCCCAATGTTTAACCAGCATGCAAACAAATGGCAATCACAAACAATGCAGCCAATATGTGAGCTTTGAAGAGAAGCTAGAATGTAATATTACAGCCTTCTAGACCATACAGTTTCTGAGATGTGAATATAAATCGTAAAAGGCAAGAACAAATTACAAAGCTATTAAACATATGAATCTGTTACTAAAATGATCCACCAAAATGTTCAAAAATACCCAAATATTTATATAGAACAAGAAAAGAAACATCATACTTTTTTGAAAAAAAAATGGGGTTTGATCTCACCTTAAGGACAAGTTTAAATTGACTGAAACTGCGTTCAACATCCGAAGAGGTAATGGGGGCATATTTGAACTTCACAATGTCTACTGGGGTTATATCCAACATTAACTTGACACTTAAATATCCACACAAAACTACAACAACCTTTCCCATTCCTTCATATCCAGGGTCCTTTGAAAGTTTAGTGTCCATCTTCATTTTTGCAACATCTGCAACTTTACCTGGCGGCTTCGTTGGCGTAATTCGTAGCATGCTGAGCTTCTATGCCCAAGGTCATGGGTTCAAACCCGGCAGAATTCGTCGGATTTCTTAAGAGCGTTAAAAATCCCTCAGTATGCCTTCCTTCGGAGAGGAAGTAAAGCCGGCGGTCCCATGTCACAGATTTATGGCATGTTAAAGAACCTTCCACTAATTACACTTGTGTGAAGCTAAATTATAGGTTATATTTGACTAAAGTTCGTCGCCAGGAGCCGACTGTGGTGGCATCTTGTAATCAAGTTCAGAACTAGTTGTCGTTGACGGTGGCTTTTAGTAGCAAAAGTAGGAACTACTTGAAAATTGAATGTCTGCAGTCGTTACTTGAATTGAAAACAGATAAAACACACTAACACAGCCATCACAATTAACACCGGTTATCAGACAGATTCTACACACACCCAAAGTACACGGGGCTACATGACCACGTTGTCGCAGCCCCTAAACTGAGGATCCAACCGACTTCATCTGTACCACGATTTATTTTTTTAAATATAGATATTTAACTTGTTTCTCTATTATCGACAGGGCTGCTAATTTACTAGAATTTAATACCTTCTGGCCGAATTATGAACTATATTGATTTTAATGACTAAGAATATGGAACTTAACTTATGTGCTAAACTACCAAATATGGAAAAATATGGAAAATAAATACGAGGGCGGATCGAAAAGTAAACAAGAAGTTCATTGACGAACTAAACAGCCTACTTTTCTTAAAATTAAAGATTCATGTATTTTAAAATTGGACCAATCAGAATAACCCATTTGAATTCAGTAGACCGTGTTCATAGTGGCAAAATTAATCTCGGGATTTTCCGCCTATACAAAGTTCCTAATTTCTCTACTAGAACGCGCTATAGTGTCAAGGAGCTTAGATATCTAACCTCCTTGACTTTCATAGCGCTGCAAGGAGCGATAAAATGTCGACATGCAAGTTGCCCTCTGGGCGTCAATTAACAAAGCTGGCACCCGGCACCTGGGGCCTTACGATATTGGTAGTAGTAGTAGTGGTAATGACCGTGAGATCGACTGCACTTTTCTTTCATTTTGGGTAGGAATTATTGTCGGGGATCCATCATTGAAAATGAGAAGGCGAAAAAGATGAACAAATTGGAGCGTGTATCGACCTTCACCATTTATTTTATCACTGCACCAATCGGCGTGGTGAGCTTTGGAATCTCCCACAATAAGGATTCGAGGAAGATGGAGAAAACGGATTAAACAATAAATTGTTGCCATTGCAGGCGGGTACCGTGGACTCATGGCGGGAAATAACAATTAACAATTGTAAGGGAGGCGATATGATGGTTGGTTCCTCAGTTTAGGGGCTGCGACAACGCGGTCATGTAGCCCCCTGTACTTTGGGTGTGTGTAGAATCTGTCTGATAACTGGTGTTAATTGTGATAACTGTAATATTGTGTGTTATTAATTCAAGTAAGGACTACAGTCATTCAATTTTCAAGTAGTTCCAACTTTTGCTACTAAACGCCACCGTTAACGACCAACTAGTTCTGAACTTTGTTACTAGTTACCACCACAATCGGCTCCTGATGACGAACGTTGAAACCTAAGAGCGTTAGTCAAATATAACCTATAATATAGCTTCACACAAGTGTAATTAGTTGAAGGTTCTTTATCATGCCATAAATCTATGACATGGAACCGCCGGCTTTACTTCCCCTCCGAAGGAAGGCATACTGAGGGAATTTTAACGCTCTTAAAAAATCGGACAACTTTGGCCGGGTTTGAACCCGCGACCTTGGGCATGCTATCAACTACGCCACCGAAGCCTTGAGAGAGAGGCAATAAGAAGTTGGTAGCGGTGTGAAAGTCCGAAGTCGCTAGTAAGATATAGAGTGGTGGATAATTGTCATAATACCATTCCCACCCCATCCCCCTCTAAACACTCAATGTTACAAGGGGTGATCGGAAACTAAGGTTACAAGCTTCTTGGAGTTTCATCTATTATAGAGATATCAGAAGTGCTTGATTTGTAAGAAAAGAGATTCCGATACTGTGGGCTAGCGGGTGGTTGTGGAAAGGGGCTGAGGGGGGCATATTTATGGAATATTGAAATATAGAGTTCTAAAAACTAGAAATTTACGCTTTTATGAACACTCTTAAAAATTAATCAGCGGACAAAATGGCTATCTAATTTTGATTGCAATTTGAAATTAAATTGAGACTGCTGTAGCAACAAATTCTTCTTACCATAACCGTTGGCCTATATTACATTTTAATGTAGGCCAACTAGGCCACCATTCAAACAATGTACGTTATTTCAATTTACTTTTTTACGTAATTTAAAAAAATCGGTTTGAAAATACACTCATGTTCACCATCTTTTATTTCTTTTTTTATATTTTTGTCTTTACAGTTTTCTGAAATAAGTATTTGTTACTCTTCTTAAACACTTTATAAAATTGTCCAAAGTTTAGAAAAGTTTTCGTTGTATGTGCCTCCTCTGTCTCATCCTGAGCGGAGTGCCGTCCCCGAAGCAGCCAAGATTCCACGTACTTTGAAGTACAGTCCAGTCAAAGATCAAGTTGACCTTGAATTATAAGTAACGTTCCACAGTTCTAAAAATTATGTTATATTATATTCGACATACCCCCGATCAGAGGTGAGTACCGCCACAAATCTAGCCCTGGATATTAGTAATGTGGGGTAATTCGAATACATACGGTTGGTAACTGTCACAGTGGCGTACCGACAGATATATTTGTTTACTTGAATCCATATATTGTCCTATCTATCATCTGTCTTATATTACCACCTTCTCTACTCCTGTATATATTTTAAATGTGATCACGTTCGTCACTTGGTAAATGTCCTGCACTCTGTTCACAGCGAGACTCCTCCTTCAGCGTTGGAGCTAGCCATGGATCAGTTTTTCTGTTGAAGTGTGCATCGGTAACTTTTATCACATCGCTGTAATTGTGTGTGTCCGTTTCGTTAAAGATAATTCCGTATATGAGGAGTTTCTGCAATTTATTCCTATCCTCATAGTTTACATGATCCTTGTTCCTATCAATGATGCAGATAAAGCCATTAGGATAGGCACATTTTGAGAGCCTATAGTAATGGCAGTAACAACACCAAGAGCAATAATCATATACTGTAATATCACGTATGGACATGATGATACACTGCATATTTCAGTTGTTTAATTTAGTTACTGTTTTCCATATTTAAAAAAATCTTTCTTTGTCTTTTTTTTGGACTGAAAATATAATGAGGCCAAAATAGTTTTCATCCAAATAAAATGTTTATATTAAGGCTTTCACGGCCCGGATTACTATATAAATAATTCATGCTTTTGGGCTAATGCTGTGTGAAATTAAATTATAAAGAAAGTAGGCCATATCAATGAGATTACAAAAAATTACAAAAAATATACATAAATTCCTCTGTTCATCACCAGAGAGCAGGGTAAAGGGGGCTGGGTGAAAATATAGAGACTCCTCGAAGAATGAAGATGTCCAAAAGAAAGGGGGGGGGGGGTAGATGTATATAAGGAAACATAAACCAAAGGGAGGTGTGTCTGAACGATACCTAACGTCATACAGGCAACGGCGAAAAAAACAGATGGAAACTCCTCCAGTGACGAACAAAGGAGATCAAATCGAGGCCACATTGTTTGATTCCATTGAAAAAGGAGGCAAGGTTTCTCCGAAACGTACGGTTCTAATTTCATTTCACACGGCATTAGCCCAAAAAACATGAATTATTTATATAAAATGTTTATTTACTTATTGTTTTTATGAATATTATTCGAAATATTTTAATAATGTATGATGATGTTGATGACTGTCGTTTCAGGGACGGAACAGCAAGGTCATCATCCCCTTTAATAGTGTAGACCTACACAATTACCCTTCTAGAGTAAGTAATGAAACCCCCCCCCCCCCCCCAGAAGGAAATCCTGCGCACGCCACTGTAACTGTGCAGAGTTTCAGCCAGCCACCACCTACAGCGCTAGTTGTAGGTAAACAACTAATGGAGACTCGTTTGGAAAACTGGTCTCGCGAAGTGATAAGCTCAGTTGTTCGATTTCTCAGGGCAAAACATGTAACCGCGCCAGGACTTCTTACAGAGGGCGTCATCTTCCTTCATAACAACGCGCGACCCCATACAGCCCAGAAGACCATCACGCTGGTTGGTTGGATGTCAGTTTAGGGGCTGCGACAGCGCGGTCATGTAGCCCAGTGTAATTTGGGTGTGTAGAATATGTCAGATAACCGGTGTTAATTGTGATGACTGTATTAGTGTGTGTTATCTGTTTTCAATTCAAGTAAGGACTGCAGACATTGAATGTTTCAAGTAGTTCCTACTTTTGCCACCAAACGCCACCGTCAACGACTACTAGTTCAGAACTTGATTACCAGATGTCACCGAGCCGGCTCCTGGCGACGGACGTCGCAACCTAAGAGCGTTTGTCGAATTTTAACCTATATATAATTTAGCTTCAAATAGGTGTAATTAGTGGAAGGTTGTTTAACATGCCATAAATCTATGACATGGGACCGCCGGCTTTACTTCCCCTCCGAAGGAAGGCATACTGAGGAATTTTTAACACTCTTAAAAATCCGACGACTTCGTCCGGGTTTGAACCCGCGATCTTGGGCATAGAAGTTCAGCATGCCACCGAAGGCGGTTTCGCTGGAACATCATTGAGCACCCTCCCGACAGCCCTGACCTCGCTCCAAGCGAAGAGGAGCACCAAGGAGGCAGACGAGGTGAAATGCTTCGCGATAACGTGGATGAACACGCAAGGACAGGATTTTTACCATCAGGGAATATTAACACTCATCGCACGAAGCAACAAGTGCCTAAACCGATATAAAAACTATGTCGAAAAATATCCAATGTACAGGGTCATTATCTATGTGCGCCCCGATAAACACGACAGACTAAGCCGGCTTTGACTGGCGCAGATCGCGGGCGCGCGTACACGGTTAAGCCGGTGGTTGGCGTGCACTTTCACACTTTTCCGAAACATGTTAAATAATGTGTACTTACAGTGCTCATAGCCGATGCTGAAAATGTCCTCCCTCTCTTGTAGCACACACCTGACATCTTCTGATGAAAGAATGTCTGTCAACTCTTTTAATATTTACGGAGCCTGTTTCCTTGAATCGTTTAGCGAGCCTCCTAATTGTACTGGCATTAGGCACAGGTCTTCCTGAAAACTTGTTTCGAAATTTTCGTCTTGCTTCAGATCAAGACTTTCTGCTTTTCATATACGAATTATGGATATACACACGTTCGCGCAATGTGAATTGGTGTCTAGGCATGACCAACAATCACAGTAATCACAATACTCACTAAACGTGCAACACTAACGTCTAAGCTTTGCAGATACACGTCCATATGAATGACAAAACACGTGTGAACTAACGATATGAGTCAGCGGAGCGCGCCAACCACCAGCTGAACGGTGTACGTGCGCCGCGATTTGCGCCACTCACAGCCGGCTTAGCTTGCCGTGTTTATCGGGCTGCACATAGATAACGACCCTGCACTATCAGTTGTTTGTATTGGTTGTATGAAACAAAATGTAGGCTACACGTTTCACTGCAGGGTTTGTAACCTTAATTTCTGATCAACCCTAGTATATCCATTGATAGAAAAATGGTAAAAGGATTTTTAACAAATTTCCTGTTGAAATCAAGTTGAAAGGAACTCATTTTTACGTCCCTTTTAACTACTGTGGCTTTTAGAGACGCTGAGGTACCGGGATTTTGTCCCGAAGGGAATCTTTAACGTGCCAGTAAATCCACCGACACGATTCCATCAAATGTCGACTGACTGCGCTAGGATTCAATCCTGCAACCTTGGGCACAGCAGGCGAGAACGATACCACTGCGCCACTCTGCCAGTCTATTCCATGGGTAAAAATACGCTTTTGTTTAGTACATCTTCTGAAGTTGGTTGTACGAGGGCTAAGACCATGTCGTGGAGCTTCTTCAATAGGTGTATCCATGGGACATTTTAGGGCTCGGATTTGTATGTGCTAAAAATCGGGAAATTATTTATTTTTTATGTATTAAAAATACCCGAAATATGAGACGAAAAAGTGAAAATATTTAATTATAATTCAGTTTATTAACTTAATGTGAATATAAACAACTAGGGGGCCCGTGCGAGCTTTCGCAACGTGAATGTAGGTTTATGGGATAGTAGGGAAGCATGTGGGAGAACGAAGTTTTAAATATTGAAGAAATGTATTTATTGTTGTTAAATGGCATACGTACATGAGAAGAACACAAAGAATTATGTAGAACAGTGTTTTGTGCTGCCCTGCGCTCTAGCGGCAGGCTCGCCTAGCAGTACGCCACGCTCCCGCCAGATGGCTGCCACCTCCACGCTGCCCTGCACTCTAGCGGCAGGCTCACCAGGTTACGGTGCTCCCATTGTAAATGTACATTTTTTAAGGTACGGTATTTATTTAATTATGAGGCATTTAAAGAGGAAGTGAGTGCGTTTCGGACACACATGGGGTTATGCGGAACCTGTAGGTACCCTATATGTGTAGGTTGGTGTTAACAGAATGTATTTTCGGTACAAAGCCGGAATGGGACCTTAGCAGAATAATATAGGGAGGATATGCAATACTCACGAATGAAATTTATTCTATGCCTCACTGACTGCAGAAGCATTACAATGCACAACGAGATACGTCTTCAGGTTGTCCATCACACATGGCGGACGATTATCGCGAAAGGCTTATTCTGAAGGCGCGAAACTGCGGCAATATGTTCCTTGTCCTTGAGGTGTTGTGTAACTTGAATTCGCTGTTCAGACTTGATTGCTTTCCCACTGGTTGGCAGAACAGAACGCCCCCATCAGAAGTAAAATTATCTTTAAATTCTGCAACAGACGATAACTTGTAGTTGCTTTTACTTTAGGCATCGTACAACTGCCTTACACTCCACAGTGCCAGAAATGAGCTGCATGTGAGTGGCACTGGTTCCTGGTAGCTGGGGGAGTGGGGGGAGGTCTAGCACATGGTGCAATACTGGCTCTGGAAAAGGAAAACTCCAGTTTCCACAGTGAGTGGGACGGGGCGACAAGATAAGAATAACATAGTTACAAGCTGACATATGCTCAGCATGAATATTAGATAGCTCAAAGGTTCTTCCCCGTTGAAGTAACACAGAAAAAAATGCAATAAACTGAAAGATGTAGCATACTGATTTTAAAATATGTAAATAGTCTATTATGTCTTCTTATGTGCTAATAAGTGAAATGCAGCAATTTATGTATTTGTAGAAAAAAATACTTAAAATATGTATTTACATAAAAAAATATATATTTACCTAAAAATCCGAGCTCTAGACATTAAACACAAGTGAGTGGAGTAATTGGACAAAATCTTGTGAAATGTCCATAGTTGGGGGTCGATAGGATTGTGTGGGAGGTGGATAACGCGGAGAAAAGTCGTGGGACATGGAACTTTCAGTGGCGCACGCACGATTTCTTTCTGGGGGGAGGGATTCATTCTACGAGGGCAGATCGGAAAGTAATGCACAATCATTTTATTTTCTCCCTTGGTATTGCTGCTTGAATGTTCAAATTTCACGATGATATAGTTTGAAGTTTGCGCTACAGAGGGTATTTTGTTTTCATGTGTAGCTGTAGCGAGAGAGGCCTGAACTATGAAACAAACATGGCGCGCATGTTACTGTCGTGGACAGCAGCGAAGTGTAGTTCGATATTTGTGAGTCAAAGGGCATAAACCGAGTGAAATTCACAGGGACATGCGTGGCGCGTATGGGGACGACAGTATGGACCGTAGCAATGTCTCCAGGTAATGTGCATTCTTCCAAGAGCACCGTGTGAACCTTAGAGATTCGCCAAGCTCCGGGCGGCCGGTAATAGCTGCCTCTATGGAGTGGAAACATGCTGATTCCCCAGAACGAAAAAAATCAAAGTGACTCAATCTGCTAGGAAAGTGCTTGTGACAGCTCCTGTTCGTGAGAAAATCGCCCAATTTGGGTGGGAAGTGCTCTAGCATCCACCATACAGTCCAGACCTGGCACCGTCGGACTTTCATCTGTTTCATTCCTGGCCGGCCAACACTTGGCGACAGATGTGGAAGTGAAATCAGCAGTCTGCAGATGGCTATACTTCAACCAAACGGACTTCTACGAACAGGGCATATTGAAACTGGTAACAAGATGGCAGAAATGTGTTGAGAAAGTTGGTGGCTATGTATAAAAGTAGGTCAAAGATGTAAGTTCATTTGTGATTTGTTCGGTTTTGTTACCGGTACATATTTAACTTGTTGGGAAAGAAAATGATTGTGCGTTACTTTTCGATCTGCGCTCGTAGTAAGTTATTTATTTTCTGTCTTTGGCATTGGCGAAGTTAAAGTTCATGGCCCTCTCTTAAACTTAACCACGCAATGTGCTACCAGTACAGTACATATGAAACAATTTCATGAAATACAATAAATACCTTACAAGTTCATTATGAAGATCAATACATAGTACATTAATTATGTTAATACTAATATTAATGAATGAGGCATATGAATAATAATGATCACAATGTCACAACCCTTTCTATTATCCTAGCTCAATCATACGTCCTACCATCCATCACCATTTACACGAGTCAATCAGCAGTAGTCAACAGGTAATCTTGACATGCGAGTTGTAGAAAACTGTAAATAATAACACTTACTAGAACGTCCTTCACGGCAGACAACTGACGTTCAACCACACCTTGTATCACAAGCAGTACACCCGCCTGCTACGGAAGACGAACAGCGAATGCTCTTCCTTTTTTCAATGACGAGGTTTGCTCTACACAAGTTACTTAAGCCCGTACCACACTCCCCGGAAATTATAATCTGATCCTCGTGCGACGTCATCTACAGTCGTCCGTAGGAAAGACCACCTTTAACTTGCCAGGTGGCTATATTATCTGCAGAGCTTGACTATCAATTTTGTTACACAGATGTTCTTCCCGAGAATACACACATTTCAATGCATAATATAAGTAATGATGGCGTCTACTATAAAATTAAATACGGAGGTAAACTATTACCCCATTCGGATCTCCGGGTGGGGACCAGTCGACAGGTGATAAAGGATAAATTTGACAGTCTACAGATGGGAGCGTAGAATGTTAGAAGTCTTATGAAACGATTAGCTTCTAAAGACTGGTTCGCCAAACATATTACTGTACAATTTGTCGGTACGAGCCTATGGCTCTTTGAAATTAATTGAATTAATAAACAACGACGAAACAACAATGCAATAACTTGACAGCTTTAGACAGATAATTAAAATTACGGATCACTCACTTCGACATTAAACCCATTTATGTTGCAAGGGTATTTGAATAAGGTAAACAGTAAGCTAAACGCTGATCACTCCTCCAGGAAGGTAACATACTGCATCAATTCACTACGTACAGTCGGGCAAACGGAAAGTAGAAAATACAAGTTGGAATAAGACATTCTTAAAATTGGAAATCTACACCTACCGGTATTCCAATCTACAGCACAGCAAACTGGAATTACTACATTAAGATATTGTTTTTAATATTAAATGATTGGTGCAGAACTCCGTGTATAGAAAGTATACACTTTCCACTAATGAACAGAAAGGGATGCTTTCCTTGGTTACAAGACTCCGCAAAGACATCTGTCATGCAATTGGTTGCAGTTGAGATTATGCAAACAAATGAGATTAGACATACCGTTCACGTATCGTATCAAGTAAGATGCAGATGTGTGGAATATGTATTCACTTCGTATACGACAAGTTATCGAGAAATACGGACATAAAGTTTCGTAACTTTTTGACCGAGTATAGAAGGCATCGATTAACTGCTTCCTTACATGGAATGGATATGGCTGGCTGCCTACCCCATAAAGAGCAAAGAGAAGGGGATGGTCAGCGTAGAGATGTCGCCACCAGTTGGGATAGGATGGACAGGGCACCTATAATGACGTTTTGCCTACCCAGTTGTCCCCCTGATATTTTAGAATGAGATTTTTTTTAAACTATCATAAATATACACTTCCTTCCAAAAAAAACGTACCTTCGGTGACGCTTAATATTTTAAAAATAATCTCAGTCTAAGGGAGTAAAAATTATTTTTATTTTCAAAATGTCATAGCAGAATAAGAGAAAGAATATTTCTATGCAAAACGTTTCCCAGGCTGATAAACACTCGTGGGAGATAGGGCCGTGTATAAGGGGGGGACAACTATCTCATATAATTTTTGTTCTGTAAGAACACAATATTGTCTGTTAACAGTTTTCTTGAATCGTGTTCCTTCCTGGAAACTTGATTCGAAATTTTCATCTTGTTTCAGAACAAGACTTTCTGCTTTTCATATACGAATTATGGATATACACACGTTTGTGCAATTTGAATTGGTGTCTAGGCATGACCAACAATCACAGTAATCACAATACTCACTAAAAGTGCAACACTAACGTCTAAGCTTTGCAGAAACACGTCCATATGAATGACAAAACACTTGTAAACTAACGATATGAGTCAGCGGAGTGGAGTATTCTGAGGTCCACTCGCTCCGCACTTGGCCAGCCAAATGACGCCATAGTTCGCCGCGATTACCGCGGCGCACCAATATAATGACCCTGTAGCCTACTACAGTTTCTAAGCGATATATGGCAACGTTGCAAAGCGAGGCGATACTGGAGCGATGTAAACAGTGTGATAATCAGTTTGCTCTGATCTTATGTGAAACAATAATAACATAACCTCTTATTAATCTCCAGAGCCTTCGCTCTTAAGAACCTACCAAGAACAGCAACAAGTGCCCTTGGACGCGTGACAAAAGGTTTTTTCCCCAACCTCTATACCCTTATCAAACTTTCGGCAGTTTTGCCTATCTCTGTGGCTATCGCCGAACGAAGTTTTCCGAGTTTGAGTAGGTTGGAAACATACTTAAGAAATTCTACTTCTGAAAACAGACTCAACGGTCTAGCATTGTTATCTATTCACAGAGACATCCAAACACTGACAAAGTTATAAACCAATTTGGTAATGCTTCAAAAAACCTTGACTTTATATTATAGTGTAAGTTGTGAATCAAAACCGTTAGTTATTGAGGTTTTAAGGGGCGAAACAGCAAGGTCATGTGCCCCGAATCAAAACAGTAATGCTCATTATTTCTATCTAAATACTATAAAGTGTATTATGTTCGACGATAATTATTATAACTATTTTATGTTCGAAGATAAATATTCATAAATATATGTCGAGATTTCGCCAGTTTTATATACTGAACAGAGCGCATGAGACGCAGAGAATACCTTGTATTTGACCATGGCTCCTCGATTACCCCACTATAACACTTGGCCACGCAGTGAAATTTAAATTAGAAGCCCTTGGAACTCAGCGCAGGTGCGATGCTATCCTTACCTAATTGGTCAAACAGCTGTTTCTTGAGCTCTGATTGGTGGAAGAAACTGTCCCATAATGAAAACCTGAGCCTCATTATAGTACAGTTTTCTGAGATATAATATTTACATTTCGACATCGTCGAACATAAAGTGTACAAGATGACTGTATTAATAGAAAGTACGGTAACATAAAATGTTCTTAGTTGTGTTTGACATGAATCAAACATGAAACATCACAATAAATTGGTTGAAAAAGTGATGCCAGCAGTGCCGGATTAAGTAAAATGAGGCCCAAGTCCCTCAGATTTTTGGGGGCCCTTTATTTTTTTCAAATAATTTTTATTTTTTAGCACCAGTACATTTAATAAAGTATATACAAGAGTTCTTTTTCTCAAGATGAATAATACACTTTTTATTAAATCATATATATACATATATACATTTCAATTGAAACGATCATCGTTATATGAAAACAATTTACTTCTGTAAAATGTAATCAAAATTTCTTTTCTGGGGTTTTTTCTGTTTTTTTTTTCGGTCAATGAAATCTTCTACAATGCCATCAAAATCAATTTCCCGCAGAACATCGGACTCGATATACATTAAACTTAGCATGTCTAATCGTTCTTGTGACATGATACTTCTTAGCGCACTTTTGATCCGTTTCAATTTTGAAAACGAGCGCTCTGCAGAACAATTCGTTATCATGAGGGTCAGGAAAATGCGAAAAGCAATTTCAACGTTCGGAAAACCAGACTCAAGCTTGTCTCGAATAAGAATTTCGTGAAGTTCAGAATGAGTGAACTCAGTTATTAATAATAATTTTTTTAATGCAAACAAAGATGTATTTTTTATTTTTTATTTTTTTCAGGACGGGTCAGGGAAGGAAATCGGCCGTGGAACCATCCCGGCATTTGCCTGGTGGTGAAAATGGGAAACCACGAAAACCATTTTCAGGACGGCCGAGGTAGGATTCTTACGATGTCAGCGAGGCACGAGGTAGCACGTTAGCGCTCTTGGCCACCGCGGCCGGTAACTCAGTTTTTATAGGATATTGTAATTTAATGTAATGCTGGAACTGTCTCAGTTCCGGATATTTTTTTTCTAAATTTTCGGAATAAAATTGAACTAAATTAGAAATTGCTTGGGGGCCCCAGATAATTGAGGGCCCTAGGCCTGGGCCAAGTCGGGCCTAATGGGTAATCCAGCACTGGATGCCAGATAGCCCTAAAACTCATTATTTTGCTCGAAATTATACAAACGTTTCCCGGTGTGCTATTCCATGCCCCCAAACCCCTGGATGCCACCCAAAAATAACACTCTGTATATGCCCCTGGTGGGAGACGATGCCTCGGCTACGTAGCTACTGGTTTCGCATAGTCCACGTGACTTAAAGGTATGTTGTGGAGTTATTTATGGCTCAGTACCTCTCAGGCAATCCTCAGATATAATATGAATTACAGTGAAACCCTTCAAATCCGAACCTCGGAAATCCGAAATCCCGGGTAATCCGAACGACTTCTTTCCGACAATTTTAAGTTAGAAAATCACACGCAAAAAAGAGAAAATTATTTTGTCATAAAACGATTATATATTCGACATTATAACCTTAATTTACATAATTATTTGAGAAATTAACAAAGAAGTACAATTAACATACCAGACAAACACGCTACGAACTTATCTCATCCAGGATTGAAAAACGGAATAGTTGGTTATTGTAATTCCGTAGGTTAATCACTTTGCAAAAACAATGAAATGACAACAGAAACACACAAAATATCACGCAATCTTTCACTAGAAATCAGTTATCTTCAATTGTCGAAGTGATGAAAATCTTCCTGCGGTGATAATTGAGCGCCAGCGTCGCATGAATATGACATCGTTTGGCGTGGTTTCAGCGTGTTGTTCTACTAAGCACAATTCGACGTCAAGAGCAGATGCAGCTTCTTTAGACTATAAGTCACATTGTCTGTCGAAGATTCTTCATCCTCACTGTCACTAGCCTATCTCGTTCAATGTACAGTCCGATACCGTAACGAGGGCTGGTTATTATGTTAGGTTATGCAATTTTTTCGGATAATCCTCACAAATTGAAATCCGAACAGGCTACAGCCCCAATTAGTTCGGATTTGAGGGGTTTCACTGTACCTTCAAAGGTGCAAATGTGACTAATTCCAAAATAATAGTTTTCATTATTTCTGTTCTGTATGCTTCTGAGTGCCTTGTAATGACCAGAAAGGGTCCACTCAGAAAACTGGAGTTAAAAGAGAGGAAGATCCTGAGGAGGATATTAGGTCCAATTAGAGAGGAAGGAGCCATTTACAGAATCCGTCATAATGATTATTATTTATTTATTTAGCGTATGCCATTTAGTGCCGGGAGTGTCCGCAGATATGTTCGGCTCTAGCTGCTTCAAGCGGACACCCATGGGGTGAGCTACAGTACAAATTCCGCTCAATTTCAAGTAGTTCCAACTTTCGTTACCAGATGTCACTGGCACCTAGTGGTGAACGTTGGAACTTTGATAGAGAGTTTCAACGAAATCTTACCTAGAAATTTAGCTTCACACAGGTTTAGTTAGCGGAAGGTTCTTTTACATACCATAAATCTATGATATCGGACCGCCAGCTTTACTTCCCTCCGAAGGAAGGCATACTGAAAGATTTTAACGCTCCTAAAAATATGACGACTTCGGCCGGGTTTGAACCCGCGATCTTGGGCACAGCAGTTCAGCATGATGAATTGTATGAACACCAGGAGGACATCATCACGTCTATAAGGAAAAGACTCCTGCCCTTTTATGGACACTTGGCACGTCTGGATTCTGAAAGACTCGCCAACAGGATGTTCACAGTAACAGGAAGAGGCAAGGCTTCTAAGAACAAATGGATTGCGTCTTTTAAGTCAGATATGGAACAACTAGATATCCCACTGGGACAAACTCGTGACCGTTGATGTTCCGACAGGGCGTTTTCCCAACGTCTACATTGCTTGAAAAGGTGATGCCAGATAGGCTTAGAACTCATTATTTTGCACCAAATTCCGTTATACAAAACTACAGGAGCTAAGTGGACAGGAGAAAGAAGACTGGCTCATAGTCAGAAAATGAGGGACTTTTGGAAGAAGCAACAACTTTACCGAAGAGTAGATACGAGCCCTGTGGTCCTAAGCAGACCTAAACGATAAAGAAAGTAAGTTTTCATTATTGGCATGTAATGAATAAAAAATGCGCGAGAGCGTTCACCATTGTTTCAGCAAGTTACAATTGCGTTAAAAATATACTCCTGTTGTTATTCATTGTTGCTTCTCCTTCAGTAACTTTCACAGAAGCCTGGCCAATCAATAAATATTAGAAAACGTATGGTATTATTATACAATGTGGATTTTAACTAAGCTTCCTACCAAATTATGAAGTGTTACGTGTTTTTCTTGGAGGGCAGTGTACCGGAATATAAGCCTTTATATTAGAAAGAAAATAAAGGGATTCTGCATTTTCAATACTTATATTGAACCTACTCACAGGTACATGTTTCGAAGGTAAAACTCCTTCTTCCTCAGCCTGTATATAAAAATGACAAAGATAAATTACCTTTATAAGAACATACGTTACATGAAAAGATTTGTGAAATGAATAATAAGAAGTTCAATTGTTTCAGTTTCTCCTTGGAAGATCTTCTAATTGGATATCCTGGCCTGGGTGCATTAAAAAGCCGCTGAGTCAGGCCGGTGTTGTGAGTCGCTATTTGGTTGCGTCATCGATTTTCGAACTAGTCTCTATGCTGCCCTTGGAGAACATCATGGCAAAGAAATCAACAGAATCCCAGTAGTAGTGCCATGTCCCGCCGTATGTAGTGTGTTTGGGCGCGAACAACAGCAGATCAAAAACGTGTCTCAAACAAATATCACTCCTTTGGTAGTCCAAAGACACACTAGGGGAGAAGGGGAAGGACATAGAGGACGGGAATAAAAATTAAGGAAATATAAATGTGGAAGTTTATGAAGTGCCATTGGCTGTTGTTTTGGGGTGGATGAATGCGAGAAAAGAGAGATATAATCATTATTGAATTTGGAAAATAAATGGTATGAATGGTGGAATACAGCTGATCAATTTATCTATTACTATATACTGCGTCCTGTGGGGGTCCGGGCGGGGACACCAAGAGCCCGCCGATGAGCCTAGCTTGGTGTCCTAGGCGAAACCCCACACAAGACACGGCACAAACCTAGAAGAATTGCTGAGTTTTAATTCACCGGCCGTGAAAGCCAATATACCATCTTTTTGGAAGCCTTCATAGGGAGGTTAAGGCTGCTTGAACTTTTAGTTCTCGTAGTCAAGTGGTGCAGTTGCACCTTATAAAAAGGGAGGTGGCGCGCAGTTCGTCACTCCTGTGGGGGTCCGGGCGGGGACACCAAGAGCCCGCCGATGAGCCTAGCTTGGTGTCCTAGGCGAAACCCCACACAAGACACGGCACAAACCTAGAAGAATTGCTGAGTTTTAATTCACCGGCCGTGAAAGCCAATATACCATCTTTTTGGAAGCCTTCATAGGGAGGTTAAGGCTGCTTGAACTTTTAGTTCTCGTAGTCAAGTGGTGCAGTTGCACCTTATAAAAAGGGAGGTGGCGCGCAGTTCGTCACTCCTGTGGGGGTCCGAGAGGGGACACCAAGAGCCCGCCGATGAGCCTAGCTTGGTGTCCTAGGCGAAACCCCACACAAGACACGGCACAAACCTAGAAGAATTGCTGAGTTTTAATTCACCGGCCGTGAAAGCCAATATACCATATTTTTGGAAGCCTTCATAGGGAGGTTAAGGCTGCTTGAACTTTTAGTTCTCGTAGTCAAGTGGTGCAGTTGCACCTTATAAAAAGGGAGGTGGCGCGCAGTTCGTCACTCCTGTGGGGGTCCGGGCGGGGACACCAAGAGCCCGCCGATGAGCCTAGCTTGGTGTCCTAGGCGAAACCCCACACAAGACACGGCACAAACCTAGAAGAATTGCTGAGTTTTAATTCACCGGCCGTGAAAGCCAATATACCATCTTTTTGGAAGCCTTCATAGGGAGGTTAAGGCTGCTTGAACTTTTAGTTCTCGTAGTCAAGTGGTGCAGTTGCACCTTATAAAAAGGGAGGTGGCGCGCAGTTCGTCACTCCTGTGGGGGTCCGGGAGGGGACACCAAGAGCCCGCCGATGAGCCTAGCTTGGTGTCCTAGGCGAAACCCCACACAAGACACGGCACAAACCTAGAAGAATTGCTGAGTTTTAATTCACCGGCCGTGAAAGCCAATATACCATCTTTTTGGAAGCCTTCATAGGGAGGTTAAGGCTGCTTGAACTTTTAGTTCTCGAAGTCAAGTGGTGCAGTTGCACCTTATAAAAAGGGAGGTGGCGCGCAGTTCGTCACTCCTGTGGGGGTCCGGGCGGGGACACCAAGAGCCCGCCGATGAGCCTAGCTTGGTGTCCTAGACGAAACCCCACACAAGACACGGCACAAACCTAGAAGAATTGCTGAGTTTTAATTCACCGGCCGTGAAAGCCAATATACCATCTTTTTGGAAGCCTTCATAGGGAGGTTAAGGCTGCTTGAACTTTTAGTTCTCGTAGTCAAGTGGTGCAGTTGCACCTTATAAAAAGGGAGGTGGCGCGCAGTTCGTCACTCCTGTGGGGGTCCGGGCGGGGACACCAAGAGCCCGCCGATGAGCCTAGCTTGGTGTCCTAGGCGAAACCCCACACAAGACACGGCACAAACCTAGAAGAATTGCTGAGTTTTAATTCACCGGCCGTGAAAGCCAATATACCATCTTTTTGGAAGCCTTCATAGGGAGGTTAAGGCTGCTTGAACTTTTAGTTCTCGTAGTCAAGTGGTGCAGTTGCACCTTATAAAAAGGGAGGTGGCGCGCAGTTCGTCACTCCTGTGGGGGTCCGGGCGGGGACACCAAGAGCCCGCCGATGAGACTAGCTTGGTGTGCTAGGCGAAACCCCACACAAGACACGGCACAAACCTAGAAGAATTGCTGAGTTTTAATTCACCGGCCGTGAAAGCCAATATACCATCTTTTTGGAAGCCTTCATAGGGAGGTTAAGGCTGCTTGAACTTTTAGTTCTCGTAGTCAAGTGGTGCAGTTGCACCTTATAAAAAGGGAGGTGGCGCGCAGTTCGTCACTCCTGTGGGGGTCCGGGCGGGGACACCAAGAGCCCGCCGATGAGCCTAGCTTGGTGTCCTAGGCGAAACCCCACACAAGACACGGCACAAACCTAGAAGAATTGCTGAGTTTTAATTCACCGGCCGTGAAAGCCAATATACCATCTTTTTGGAAGCCTTCATAGGGAGGTTAAGGCTGCTTGAACTTTTAGTTCTCGTAGTCAAGTGGTGCAGTTGCACCTTATAAAAAGGGAGGTGGCGCGCAGTTCGTCACTCCTGTGGGGGTCCGGGCGGGGACACCAAGAGCCCGCCGATGAGCCTAGCTTGGTGTCCTAGGGGAAACCCCACACATGACACGGCACAAACCTAGACGAATTGCTGAGTATTAATTCACCGGCCGTGAAAGCCAATATACCATCTTTTTGGAAGCCTTCATAGGGAGGTTAAGGCTGCTTGAACTTTTAGTTCTCGTAGTCAAGTGGTGCAGTTGCACCTTATAAAAAGGGAGGTGGCGCGCAGTTCGTCACTCCTGTGGGGGTCCGGGCGGGGACACCAAGAGCCCGCCGATGAGCCTAGCTTGGTGTCCTAGGCGAAACCCCACACAAGACACGGCACAAACCTAGAAGAATTGCTGAGTTTTAATTCACCGGCCGTGAAAGCCAATATACCATCTTTTTGGAAGCCTTCATAGGGAGGTTAAGGCTGCTTGAACTTTTAGTTCTCGTAGTCAAGTGGTGCAGTTGCACCTTATAAAAAGGGAGGTGGCGCGCAGTTCGTCACTCCTGTGGGGGTCCGGGCGGGGACACCAAGAGCCCGCCGATGAGCCTAGCTTGGTGTCCTAGGCGAAACCCCACACAAGACACGGCACAAACCTAGAAGAATTGCTGAGTTTTAATTCACCGGCCGTGAAAGCCAATATACCATCTTTTTGGAAGCCTTCATAGGGAGGTTAAGGCTGCTTGAACTTTTAGTTCTCGTAGTCAAGTGGTGCAGTTGCACCTTATAAAAAGGGAGGTGGCGCGCAGTTCGTCACTCCTGTGGGGGTCCGGGCGGGGACACCAAGAGCCCGCCGATGAGCCTAGCTTGGTGTCCTAGGCGAAACCCCACACAAGACACGGCACAAACCTAGAAGAATTGCTGAGTTTTAATTCACCGGCCGTGAAAGCCAATATACCATCTTTTTTGGATGCCTTCATAGGGAGGTTAAGGCTGCTTGAACTTTTAGTTCTCGTAGTCAAGTGGTGCAGTTGCACCTTATAAAAAGGGAGGTGGCGCGCAGTTCGTCACTCCTGTGGGGGTCCGGGCGGGGACACCAAGAGCCCGCCGATGAGCCTAGCTTGGTGTCCTAGGGGAAACCCCACACAAGACACGGCACAAACCTAGAAGAATTGCTGAGTTTTAATTCACCGGCCGTGAAAGCCAATATACCATCTTTTTGGAAGCCTTCATAGGGAGGTTAAGGCTGCTTGAACTTTTAGTTCTCGTAGTCAAGTGGTGCAGTTGCACCTTATAAAAAGGGAGGTGGCGCGCAGTTCGTCACTCCTGTGGGGGTCCGGGCGGGGACATCAAGAGCCCGCCGATGAGCCTAGCTTGGTGTCCTAGGCGAAACCCCACACAAGACACGGCACAAACCTAGAAGAATTGCTGAGTTTTAATTCACCGGCCGTGAAAGCCAATATACCATCTTTTTGGAAGCCTTCATAGGGAGGTTAAGGCTGCTTGAACTTTTAGTTCTCGTAGTCAAGTGGTGCAGTTGCACCTTATAAAAAGGGAGGTGGCGCGCAGTTCGTCACTCCTGTGGGGGTCCGGGCGGGGACACCAAGAGCCCGCCGATGAGCCTAGCTTGGTGTCCTAGGCGAAACCCCACACAAGACACGGCACAAACCTAGAAGAATTGCTGAGTTTTAATTCACCGGCCGTGAAAGCCAATATACCATCTTTTTGGAAGCCTTCATAGGGAGGTTAAGGCTGCTTGAACTTTTAGTTCTCGTATTCAAGTGGTGCAGTTGCACCTTATAAAAAGGGAGGTGGCGCGCAGTTCGTCACTCCTGTGGGGGTCCGGGCGGGGACACCAAGAGCCCGCCGATGAGCCTAGCTTGGTGTCCTAGGCGAAACCCCACACAAGACACGGCACAAACCTAGAAGAATTGCTGAGTTTTAATTCACCGGCCGTGAAAGCCAATATACCATCTTTTTGGAAGCCTTCATAGGGAGGTTAAGGCTGCTTGAACTTTTAGTTCTCGTAGTCAAGTGGTGCAGTTGCACCGTATAAAAAGGGAGGTGGCGCGCAGTTCGTCACTCCTGTGGGGGTCCGGGCGGGGACACCAAGAGCCCGCCGATGAGCCTAGCTTGGTGTCCTAGGCGAAACCCCACACAAGACACGGCACAAACCTAGAAGAATTGCTGAGTTTTAATTCACCGGCCGTGAAAGCCAATATACCATCTTTTTGGAAGCCTTCATAGGGAGGTTAAGGCTGCTTGAACTTTTAGTTCTCGTAGTCAAGTGGTGCAGTTGCACCTTATAAAAAGGGAGGTGGCGCGCAGTTCGTCACTCCTGTGGGGGTCCGGGCGGGGACACCAAGAGCCCGCCGATGAGCCTAGCTTGGTGTCCTAGGCGAAACCCCACACAAGACACGGCACAAACCTAGAAGAATTGCTGAGTTTTAATTCACCGGCCGTGAAAGCCAATATACCATCTTTTTGGAAGCCTTCATAGGGAGGTTAAGGCTGCTTGAACTTTTAGTTCTCGTAGTCAAGTGGTGCAGTTGCACCTTATAAAAAGGGAGGTGGCGCGCAGTTCGTTACTCCTGTGGGGGTCCGGGCGGGGACACCAAGAGCCCGCCGATGAGCCTAGCTTGGTGTCCTAGGCGAAACCCCACACAAGACACGGCACAAACCTAGAAGAATTGCTGAGTTTTAATTCACCGGCCGTGAAAGCCAATATACCATCTTTTTGGAAGCCTTCATAGGGAGGTTAAGGCTGCTTGAACTTTTAGTTCTCGTAGTCAAGTGGTGCAGTTGCACCTTATAAAAAGGGAGGTGGCGCGCAGTTCGTCACTCCTGTGGGGGTCCGGGCGGGGACACCAAGAGCCCGCCGATGAGCCTAGCTTGGTGTCCTAGGCGAAACCCCACACAAGACACGGCACAAACCTAGAAGAATTGCTGAGTTTTAATTCACCGGCCGTGAAAGCCAATATACCATCTTTTTGGAAGCCTTCATAGGGAGGTTAAGGCTGCTTGAACTTTTAGTTCTCGTAGTCAAGTGGTGCAGTTGCACCTTATAAAAAGGGAGGTGGCGCGCAGTTCGTCACTCCTGTGGGGGTCCGAGAGGGGACACCAAGAGCCCGCCGATGAGCCTAGCTTGGTGTCCTAGGCGAAACCCCACACAAGACACGGCACAAACCTAGAAGAATTGCTGAGTTTTAATTCACCGGCCGTGAAAGCCAATATACCATATTTTTGGAAGCCTTCATAGGGAGGTTAAGGCTGCTTGAACTTTTAGTTCTCGTAGTCAAGTGGTGCAGTTGCACCTTATAAAAAGGGAGGTGGCGCGCAGTTCGTCACTCCTGTGGGGGTCCGGGCGGGGACACCAAGAGCCCGCCGATGAGCCTAGCTTGGTGTCCTAGGCGAAACCCCACACAAGACACGGCACAAACCTAGAAGAATTGCTGAGTTTTAATTCACCGGCCGTGAAAGCCAATATACCATCTTTTTGGAAGCCTTCATAGGGAGGTTAAGGCTGCTTGAACTTTTAGTTCTCGTAGTCAAGTGGTGCAGTTGCACCTTATAAAAAGGGAGGTGGCGCGCAGTTCGTCACTCCTGTGGGGGTCCGGGAGGGGACACCAAGAGCCCGCCGATGAGCCTAGCTTGGTGTCCTAGGCGAAACCCCACACAAGACACGGCACAAACCTAGAAGAATTGCTGAGTTTTAATTCACCGGCCGTGAAAGCCAATATACCATCTTTTTGGAAGCCTTCATAGGGAGGTTAAGGCTGCTTGAACTTTTAGTTCTCGAAGTCAAGTGGTGCAGTTGCACCTTATAAAAAGGGAGGTGGCGCGCAGTTCGTCACTCCTGTGGGGGTCCGGGTGGGGACACCAAGAGCCCGCCGATGAGCCTAGCTTGGTGTCCTAGACGAAACCCCACACAAGACACGGCACAAACCTAGAAGAATTGCTGAGTTTTAATTCACCGGCCGTGAAAGCCAATATACCATCTTTTTGGAAGCCTTCATAGGGAGGTTAAGGCTGCTTGAACTTTTAGTTCTCGTAGTCAAGTGGTGCAGTTGCACCTTATAAAAAGGGAGGTGGCGCGCAGTTCGTCACTCCTGTGGGGGTCCGGGCGGGGACACCAAGAGCCCGCCGATGAGCCTAGCTTGGTGTCCTAGGCGAAACCCCACACAAGACACGGCACAAACCTAGAAGAATTGCTGAGTTTTAATTCACCGGCCGTGAAAGCCAATATACCATCTTTTTGGAAGCCTTCATAGGGAGGTTAAGGCTGCTTGAACTTTTAGTTCTCGTAGTCAAGTGGTGCAGTTGCACCTTATAAAAAGGGAGGTGGCGCGCAGTTCGTCACTCCTGTGGGGGTCCGGGCGGGGACACCAAGAGCCCGCCGATGAGACTAGCTTGGTGTGCTAGGCGAAACCCCACACAAGACACGGCACAAACCTAGAAGAATTGCTGAGTTTTAATTCACCGGCCGTGAAAGCCAATATACCATCTTTTTGGAAGCCTTCATAGGGAGGTTAAGGCTGCTTGAACTTTTAGTTCTCGTAGTCAAGTGGTGCAGTTGCACCTTATAAAAAGGGAGGTGGCGCGCAGTTCGTCACTCCTGTGGGGGTCCGGGCGGGGACACCAAGAGCCCGCCGATGAGCCTAGCTTGGTGTCCTAGGCGAAACCCCACACAAGACACGGCACAAACCTAGAAGAATTGCTGAGTTTTAATTCACCGGCCGTGAAAGCCAATATACCATCTTTTTGGAAGCCTTCATAGGGAGGTTAAGGCTGCTTGAACTTTTAGTTCTCGTAGTCAAGTGGTGCAGTTGCACCTTATAAAAAGGGAGGTGGCGCGCAGTTCGTCACTCCTGTGGGGGTCCGGGCGGGGACACCAAGAGCCCGCCGATGAGCCTAGCTTGGTGTCCTAGGGGAAACCCCACACATGACACGGCACAAACCTAGACGAATTGCTGAGTATTAATTCACCGGCCGTGAAAGCCAATATACCATCTTTTTGGAAGCCTTCATAGGGAGGTTAAGGCTGCTTGAACTTTTAGTTCTCGTAGTCAAGTGGTGCAGTTGCACCTTATAAAAAGGGAGGTGGCGCGCAGTTCGTCACTCCTGTGGGGGTCCGGGCGGGGACACCAAGAGCCCGCCGATGAGCCTAGCTTGGTGTCCTAGGCGAAACCCCACACAAGACACGGCACAAACCTAGAAGAATTGCTGAGTTTTAATTCACCGGCCGTGAAAGCCAATATACCATCTTTTTGGAAGCCTTCATAGGGAGGTTAAGGCTGCTTGAACTTTTAGTTCTCGTAGTCAAGTGGTGCAGTTGCACCTTATAAAAAGGGAGGTGGCGCGCAGTTCGTCACTCCTGTGGGGGTCCGGGCGGGGACACCAAGAGCCCGCCGATGAGCCTAGCTTGGTGTCCTAGGCGAAACCCCACACAAGACACGGCACAAACCTAGAAGAATTGCTGAGTTTTAATTCACCGGCCGTGAAAGCCAATATACCATCTTTTTGGAAGCCTTCATAGGGAGGTTAAGGCTGCTTGAACTTTTAGTTCTCGTAGTCAAGTGGTGCAGTTGCACCTTATAAAAAGGGAGGTGGCGCGCAGTTCGTCACTCCTGTGGGGGTCCGGGCGGGGACACCAAGAGCCCGCCGATGAGCCTAGCTTGGTGTCCTAGGCGAAACCCCACACAAGACACGGCACAAACCTAGAAGAATTGCTGAGTTTTAATTCACCGGCCGTGAAAGCCAATATACCATCTTTTTTGGATGCCTTCATAGGGAGGTTAAGGCTGCTTGAACTTTTAGTTCTCGTAGTCAAGTGGTGCAGTTGCACCTTATAAAAAGGGAGGTGGCGCGCAGTTCGTCACTCCTGTGGGGGTCCGGGCGGGGACACCAAGAGCCCGCCGATGAGCCTAGCTTGGTGTCCTAGGGGAAACCCCACACAAGACACGGCACAAACCTAGAAGAATTGCTGAGTTTTAATTCACCGGCCGTGAAAGCCAATATACCATCTTTTTGGAAGCCTTCATAGGGAGGTTAAGGCTGCTTGAACTTTTAGTTCTCGTAGTCAAGTGGTGCAGTTGCACCTTATAAAAAGGGAGGTGGCGCGCAGTTCGTCACTCCTGTGGGGGTCCGGGCGGGGACATCAAGAGCCCGCCGATGAGCCTAGCTTGGTGTCCTAGGCGAAACCCCACACAAGACACGGCACAAACCTAGAAGAATTGCTGAGTTTTAATTCACCGGCCGTGAAAGCCAATATACCATCTTTTTGGAAGCCTTCATAGGGAGGTTAAGGCTGCTTGAACTTTTAGTTCTCGTAGTCAAGTGGTGCAGTTGCACCTTATAAAAAGGGAGGTGGCGCGCAGTTCGTCACTCCTGTGGGGGTCCGGGCGGGGACACCAAGAGCCCGCCGATGAGCCTAGCTTGGTGTCCTAGGCGAAACCCCACACAAGACACGGCACAAACCTAGAAGAATTGCTGAGTTTTAATTCACCGGCCGTGAAAGCCAATATACCATCTTTTTGGAAGCCTTCATAGGGAGGTTAAGGCTGCTTGAACTTTTAGTTCTCGTATTCAAGTGGTGCAGTTGCACCTTATAAAAAGGGAGGTGGCGCGCAGTTCGTCACTCCTGTGGGGGTCCGGGCGGGGACACCAAGAGCCCGCCGATGAGCCTAGCTTGGTGTCCTAGGCGAAACCCCACACAAGACACGGCACAAACCTAGAAGAATTGCTGAGTTTTAATTCACCGGCCGTGAAAGCCAATATACCATCTTTTTGGAAGCCTTCATAGGGAGGTTAAGGCTGCTTGAACTTTTAGTTCTCGTAGTCAAGTGGTGCAGTTGCACCGTATAAAAAGGGAGGTGGCGCGCAGTTCGTCACTCCTGTGGGGGTCCGGGCGGGGACACCAAGAGCCCGCCGATGAGCCTAGCTTGGTGTCCTAGGCGAAACCCCACACAAGACACGGCACAAACCTAGAAGAATTGCTGAGTTTTAATTCACCGGCCGTGAAAGCCAATATACCATCTTTTTGGAAGCCTTCATAGGGAGGTTAAGGCTGCTTGAACTTTTAGTTCTCGTAGTCAAGTGGTGCAGTTGCACCTTATAAAAAGGGAGGTGGCGCGCAGTTCGTCACTCCTGTGGGGGTCCGGGCGGGGACACCAAGAGCCCGCCGATGAGCCTAGCTTGGTGTCCTAGGCGAAACCCCACACAAGACACGGCACAAACCTAGAAGAATTGCTGAGTTTTAATTCACCGGCCGTGAAAGCCAATATACCATCTTTTTGGAAGCCTTCATAGGGAGGTTAAGGCTGCTTGAACTTTTAGTTCTCGTAGTCAAGTGGTGCAGTTGCACCTTATAAAAAGGGAGGTGGCGCGCCGTTCGTTACTCCTGTGGGGGTCCGGGCGGGGACACCAAGAGCCCGCCGATGAGCCTAGCTTGGTGTCCTAGGCGAAACCCCACACAAGACACGGCACAAACCTAGAAGAATTGCTGAGTTTTAATTCACCGGCCGTGAAAGCCAATATACCATCTTTTTGGAAGCCTTCATAGGGAGGTTAAGGCTGCTTGAACTTTTAGTTCTCGTAGTCAAGTGGTGCAGTTGCACCTTATAAAAAGGGAGGTGGCGCGCAGTTCGTCACTCCTGTGGGGGTCCGGGCGGGGACACCAAGAGCCCGCCGATGAGCCTAGCTTGGTGTCCTAGGCGAAACCCCACACAAGATACGGCACAAACCTAGAAGAATTGCTGAGTTTTAATTCACCGTCCGTGAAAGCCATTATACCATCTTTTTGGAAGCCTTCATATGGAGGTTAAGGCTGCTTGAACTTTTAGTTCTCGTAGTCAAGTGGTGCAGTTGCACCTTATAAAAAGGGAGGTGGCGCGCAGTTCGTCACTCCTGTGGGGGTCCGGGCGGGGACACCAAGAGCCTGCCGATGAGCCTAGCTTGGTGTCCTAGGGGAAACCCCACACAAGACACGGCACAAACCTAGAAGAATTGCTGAGTATTAATTCACCGGCCGTGAAAGCCAATATACCATCTTTTTGGAAGCCTTCATAGGGAGGTTAAGGCTGCTTGAACTTTTAGTTCTCGTAGTCAAGTGGTGCAGTTGCACCTTATAAAAAGGGAGGTGGCGCGCAGTTCGTCACTCCTGTGGGGGTCCGGGCGGGGACACCAAGAGCCCGCCGATGAGCCTAGCTTGGTGTCCTAGGCGAAACCCCACACAAGACACGGCACAAACCTAGAAGAATTGCTGAGTTTTAATTCACCGGCCGTGAAAGCCAATATACCATCTTTTTGGAAGCCTTCATAGGGAGGTTAAGGCTGCTTGAACTTTTAGTTCTCGTAGTCAAGTGGTGCAGTTGCACCTTATAAAAAGGGAGGTGGCGCGCAGTTCGTCACTCCTGTGGGGGTCCGGGCGGGGACACCAAGAGCCCGCCGATGAGCCTAGCTTGGTGTCCTAGGCGAAACCCCACACAAGACACGGCACAAACCTAGAAGAATTGCTGAGTTTTAATTCACCGGCCGTGAAAGCCAATATACCATCTTTTTGGAAGCCTTCATAGGGAGGTAAAGGCTGCTTGAACTTTTAGTTCTCGTAGTCAAGTGGTGCAGTTGCACCTTATAAAAAGGGAGGTGGCGCGCAGTTCGTCACTCCTGTGGGGGTCCGGGCGGGGACACCAAGAGCCCGCCGATGAGCCTAGCTTGGTGTCCTAGGGGAAACCCCACACAAGACACGGCACAAACCTAGAAGAATTGCTGAGTATTAATTCACCGGCCGTGAAAGCCAATATACCATCTTTTTGGAAGCCTTCATAGGGAGGTTAAGGCTGCTTGAACTTTTAGTTCTCGTAGTCAAGTGGTGCAGTTGCACCTTATAAAAAGGGAGGTGGCGCGCAGTTCGTCACTCCTGTGGGGGTCCGGGCGGGGACACCAAGAGCCCGCCGATGAGCCTAGCTTGGTGTCCTAGGCGAAACCCCACACAAGACACGGCACAAACCTAGAAGAATTGCTGAGTTTTAATTCACCGGCCGTGAAAGCCAATATACCATCTTTTTGGAAGCCTTCATAGGGAGGTTAAGGCTGCTTGAACTTTTAGTTCTCGTAGTCAAGTGGTGCAGTTGCACCTTATAAAAAGGGAGGTGGCGCGCAGTTCGTCACTCCTGTGGGGGTCCGGGCGGGGACACCAAGAGCCCGCCGATGAGCCTAGCTTGGTGTCCTAGGCGAAACCCCACACAAGACACGGCACAAACCTAGAAGAATTGCTGAGTTTTAATTCACCGGCCGTGAAAGCCAATATACCATCTTTTTGGAAGCCTTCATAGGGAGGTTAAGGCTGCTTGAACTTTTAGTTCTCGTAGTCAAGTGGTGCAGTTGCACCTTATAAAAAGGAGGTGGCGCGCAGTTCGTCACTCCTGTGGGGGTCCGGGCGGGGACACCAAGAGCCCGCCGATGAGCCTAGCTTGGTGTCCTAGGCGAAACCCCACACAAGACACGGCACAAACCTAGAAGAATTGCTGAGTTTTAATTCACCGGCCGTGAAAGCCAATATACCATCTTTTTGGAAGCCTTCATAGGGAGGTTAAGGCTGCTTGAACTTTTAGTTCTCGAAGTCAAGTGGTGCAGTTGCACCTTATAAAAAGGGAGGTGGCGCGCAGTTCGTCACTCCTGTGGGGGTCCGGGCGGGGACACCAAGAGCCCGCCGATGAGCCTAGCTTGGTGTCCTAGACGAAACCCCACACAAGACACGGCACAAACCTAGAAGAATTGCTGAGTTTTAATTCACCGGCCGTGAAAGCCAATATACCATCTTTTTGGAAGCCTTCATAGGGAGGTTAAGGCTGCTTGAACTTTTAGTTCTCGTAGTCAAGTGGTGCAGTTGCACCTTATAAAAAGGGAGGTGGCGCGCAGTTCGTCACTCCTGTGGGGGTCCGGGCGGGGACACCAAGAGCCCGCCGATGAGCCTAGCTTGGTGTCCTAGGCGAAACCCCACACAAGACACGGCACAAACCTAGAAGAATTGCTGAGTTTTAATTCACCGGCCGTGAAAGCCAATATACCATCTTTTTGGAAGCCTTCATAGGGAGGTTAAGGCTGCTTGAACTTTTAGTTCTCGTAGTCAAGTGGTGCAGTTGCACCTTATAAAAAGGGAGGTGGCGCGCAGTTCGTCACTCCTGTGGGGGTCCGGGCGGGGACACCAAGAGCCCGCCGATGAGACTAGCTTGGTGTGCTAGGCGAAACCCCACACAAGACACGGCACAAACCTAGAAGAATTGCTGAGTTTTAATTCACCGGCCGTGAAAGCCAATATACCATCTTTTTGGAAGCCTTCATAGGGAGGTTAAGGCTGCTTGAACTTTTAGTTCTCGTAGTCAAGTGGTGCAGTTGCACCTTATAAAAAGGGAGGTGGCGCGCAGTTCGTCACTCCTGTGGGGGTCCGGGCGGGGACACCAAGAGCCCGCCGATGAGCCTAGCTTGGTGTCCTAGGCGAAACCCCACACAAGACACGGCACAAACCTAGAAGAATTGCTGAGTTTTAATTCACCGGCCGTGAAAGCCAATATACCATCTTTTTGGAAGCCTTCATAGGGAGGTTAAGGCTGCTTGAACTTTTAGTTCTCGTAGTCAAGTGGTGCAGTTGCACCTTATAAAAAGGGAGGTGGCGCGCAGTTCGTCACTCCTGTGGGGGTCCGGGCGGGGACACCAAGAGCCCGCCGATGAGCCTAGCTTGGTGTCCTAGGGGAAACCCCACACATGACACGGCACAAACCTAGACGAATTGCTGAGTATTAATTCACCGGCCGTGAAAGCCAATATACCATCTTTTTGGAAGCCTTCATAGGGAGGTTAAGGCTGCTTGAACTTTTAGTTCTCGTAGTCAAGTGGTGCAGTTGCACCTTATAAAAAGGGAGGTGGCGCGCAGTTCGTCACTCCTGTGGGGGTCCGGGCGGGGACACCAAGAGCCCGCCGATGAGCCTAGCTTGGTGTCCTAGGCGAAACCCCACACAAGACACGGCACAAACCTAGAAGAATTGCTGAGTTTTAATTCACCGGCCGTGAAAGCCAATATACCATCTTTTTGGAAGCCTTCATAGGGAGGTTAAGGCTGCTTGAACTTTTAGTTCTCGTAGTCAAGTGGTGCAGTTGCACCTTATAAAAAGGGAGGTGGCGCGCAGTTCGTCACTCCTGTGGGGGTCCGGGCGGGGACACCAAGAGCCCGCCGATGAGCCTAGCTTGGTGTCCTAGGCGAAACCCCACACAAGACACGGCACAAACCTAGAAGAATTGCTGAGTTTTAATTCACCGGCCGTGAAAGCCAATATACCATCTTTTTGGAAGCCTTCATAGGGAGGTTAAGGCTGCTTGAACTTTTAGTTCTCGTAGTCAAGTGGTGCAGTTGCACCTTATAAAAAGGGAGGTGGCGCGCAGTTCGTCACTCCTGTGGGGGTCCGGGCGGGGACACCAAGAGCCCGCCGATGAGCCTAGCTTGGTGTCCTAGGCGAAACCCCACACAAGACACGGCACAAACCTAGAAGAATTGCTGAGTTTTAATTCACCGGCCGTGAAAGCCAATATACCATCTTTTTTGGATGCCTTCATAGGGAGGTTAAGGCTGCTTGAACTTTTAGTTCTCGTAGTCAAGTGGTGCAGTTGCACCTTATAAAAAGGGAGGTGGCGCGCAGTTCGTCACTCCTGTGGGGGTCCGGGCGGGGACACCAAGAGCCCGCCGATGAGCCTAGCTTGGTGTCCTAGGGGAAACCCCACACAAGACACGGCACAAACCTAGAAGAATTGCTGAGTTTTAATTCACCGGCCGTGAAAGCCAATATACCATCTTTTTGGAAGCCTTCATAGGGAGGTTAAGGCTGCTTGAACTTTTAGTTCTCGTAGTCAAGTGGTGCAGTTGCACCTTATAAAAAGGGAGGTGGCGCGCAGTTCGTCACTCCTGTGGGGGTCCGGGCGGGGACATCAAGAGCCCGCCGATGAGCCTAGCTTGGTGTCCTAGGCGAAACCCCACACAAGACACGGCACAAACCTAGAAGAATTGCTGAGTTTTAATTCACCGGCCGTGAAAGCCAATATACCATCTTTTTGGAAGCCTTCATAGGGAGGTTAAGGCTGCTTGAACTTTTAGTTCTCGTAGTCAAGTGGTGCAGTTGCACCTTATAAAAAGGGAGGTGGCGCGCAGTTCGTCACTCCTGTGGGGGTCCGGGCGGGGACACCAAGAGCCCGCCGATGAGCCTAGCTTGGTGTCCTAGGCGAAACCCCACACAAGACACGGCACAAACCTAGAAGAATTGCTGAGTTTTAATTCACCGGCCGTGAAAGCCAATATACCATCTTTTTGGAAGCCTTCATAGGGAGGTTAAGGCTGCTTGAACTTTTAGTTCTCGTATTCAAGTGGTGCAGTTGCACCTTATAAAAAGGGAGGTGGCGCGCAGTTCGTCACTCCTGTGGGGGTCCGGGCGGGGACACCAAGAGCCCGCCGATGAGCCTAGCTTGGTGTCCTAGGCGAAACCCCACACAAGACACGGCACAAACCTAGAAGAATTGCTGAGTTTTAATTCACCGGCCGTGAAAGCCAATATACCATCTTTTTGGAAGCCTTCATAGGGAGGTTAAGGCTGCTTGAACTTTTAGTTCTCGTAGTCAAGTGGTGCAGTTGCACCGTATAAAAAGGGAGGTGGCGCGCAGTTCGTCACTCCTGTGGGGGTCCGGGCGGGGACACCAAGAGCCCGCCGATGAGCCTAGCTTGGTGTCCTAGGCGAAACCCCACACAAGACACGGCACAAACCTAGAAGAATTGCTGAGTTTTAATTCACCGGCCGTGAAAGCCAATATACCATCTTTTTGGAAGCCTTCATAGGGAGGTTAAGGCTGCTTGAACTTTTAGTTCTCGTAGTCAAGTGGTGCAGTTGCACCTTATAAAAAGGGAGGTGGCGCGCAGTTCGTCACTCCTGTGGGGGTCCGGGCGGGGACACCAAGAGCCCGCCGATGAGCCTAGCTTGGTGTCCTAGGCGAAACCCCACACAAGACACGGCACAAACCTAGAAGAATTGCTGAGTTTTAATTCACCGGCCGTGAAAGCCAATATACCATCTTTTTGGAAGCCTTCATAGGGAGGTTAAGGCTGCTTGAACTTTTAGTTCTCGTAGTCAAGTGGTGCAGTTGCACCTTATAAAAAGGGAGGTGGCGCGCAGTTCGTTACTCCTGTGGGGGTCCGGGCGGGGACACCAAGAGCCCGCCGATGAGCCTAGCTTGGTGTCCTAGGCGAAACCCCACACAAGACACGGCACAAACCTAGAAGAATTGCTGAGTTTTAATTCACCGGCCGTGAAAGCCAATATACCATCTTTTTGGAAGCCTTCATAGGGAGGTTAAGGCTGCTTGAACTTTTAGTTCTCGTAGTCAAGTGGTGCAGTTGCACCTTATAAAAAGGGAGGTGGCGCGCAGTTCGTCACTCCTGTGGGGGTCCGGGCGGGGACACCAAGAGCCCGCCGATGAGCCTAGCTTGGTGTCCTAGGCGAAACCCCACACAAGATACGGCACAAACCTAGAAGAATTGCTGAGTTTTAATTCACCGTCCGTGAAAGCCATTATACCATCTTTTTGGAAGCCTTCATATGGAGGTTAAGGCTGCTTGAACTTTTAGTTCTCGTAGTCAAGTGGTGCAGTTGCACCTTATAAAAAGGGAGGTGGCGCGCAGTTCGTCACTCCTGTGGGGGTCCGGGCGGGGACACCAAGAGCCTGCCGATGAGCCTAGCTTGGTGTCCTAGGGGAAACCCCACACAAGACACGGCACAAACCTAGAAGAATTGCTGAGTATTAATTCACCGGCCGTGAAAGCCAATATACCATCTTTTTGGAAGCCTTCATAGGGAGGTTAAGGCTGCTTGAACTTTTAGTTCTCGTAGTCAAGTGGTGCAGTTGCACCTTATAAAAAGGGAGGTGGCGCGCAGTTCGTCACTCCTGTGGGGGTCCGGGCGGGGACACCAAGAGCCCGCCGATGAGCCTAGCTTGGTGTCCTAGGCGAAACCCCACACAAGACACGGCACAAACCTAGAAGAATTGCTGAGTTTTAATTCACCGGCCGTGAAAGCCAATATACCATCTTTTTGGAAGCCTTCATAGGGAGGTTAAGGCTGCTTGAACTTTTAGTTCTCGTAGTCAAGTGGTGCAGTTGCACCTTATAAAAAGGGAGGTGGCGCGCAGTTCGTCACTCCTGTGGGGGTCCGGGCGGGGACACCAAGAGCCCGCCGATGAGCCTAGCTTGGTGTCCTAGGCGAAACCCCACACAAGACACGGCACAAACCTAGAAGAATTGCTGAGTTTTAATTCACCGGCCGTGAAAGCCAATATACCATCTTTTTGGAAGCCTTCATAGGGAGGTAAAGGCTGCTTGAACTTTTAGTTCTCGTAGTCAAGTGGTGCAGTTGCACCTTATAAAAAGGGAGGTGGCGCGCAGTTCGTCACTCCTGTGGGGGTCCGGGCGGGGACACCAAGAGCCCGCCGATGAGCCTAGCTTGGTGTCCTAGGGGAAACCCCACACAAGACACGGCACAAACCTAGAAGAATTGCTGAGTATTAATTCACCGGCCGTGAAAGCCAATATACCATCTTTTTGGAAGCCTTCATAGGGAGGTTAAGGCTGCTTGAACTTTTAGTTCTCGTAGTCAAGTGGTGCAGTTGCACCTTATAAAAAGGGAGGTGGCGCGCAGTTCGTCACTCCTGTGGGGGTCCGGGCGGGGACACCAAGAGCCCGCCGATGAGCCTAGCTTGGTGTCCTAGGCGAAACCCCACACAAGACACGGCACAAACCTAGAAGAATTGCTGAGTTTTAATTCACCGGCCGTGAAAGCCAATATACCATCTTTTTGGAAGCCTTCATAGGGAGGTTAAGGCTGCTTGAACTTTTAGTTCTCGTAGTCAAGTGGTGCAGTTGCACCTTATAAAAAGGGAGGTGGCGCGCAGTTCGTCACTCCTGTGGGGGTCCGGGCGGGGACACCAAGAGCCCGCCGATGAGCCTAGCTTGGTGTCCTAGGCGAAACCCCACACAAGACACGGCACAAACCTAGAAGAATTGCTGAGTTTTAATTCACCGGCCGTGAAAGCCAATATACCATCTTTTTGGAAGCCTTCATAGGGAGGTTAAGGCTGCTTGAACTTTTAGTTCTCGTAGTCAAGTGGTGCAGTTGCACCTTATAAAAAGGAGGTGGCGCGCAGTTCGTCACTCCTGTGGGGGTCCGGGCGGGGACACCAAGAGCCCGCCGATGAGCCTAGCTTGGTGTCCTAGGCGAAACCCCACACAAGACACGGCACAAACCTAGAAGAATTGCTGAGTTTTAATTCACCGGCCGTGAAAGCCAATATACCATCTTTTTGGAAGCCTTCATAGGGAGGTTAAGGCTGCTTGAACTTTTAGTTCTCGTAGTCAAGTGGTGCAGTTGCACCTTATAAAAAGGGAGGTGGCGCGCAGTTCGTCACTCCTGTGGGGGTCCGGGCGGGGACACCAAGAGCCCGCCGATGAGCCTAGCTTGGTGTCCTAGGCGAAACCCCACACAAGACACGGCACAAACCTAGAAGAATTGCTGAGTTTTAATTCACCGGCCGTGAAAGCTAATATACCATCTTTTTTGGAAGCCTTCATAGGGAGGTTAAGGCTGCTTGAACTTTTAGTTCTCGTAGTCAAGTGGTGCAGTTGCACCTTAAAAAGGGAGGTGGCGCGCAGTTCGTCACTCCTGTGGGGGTCCGGGCGGGGACACCAAGAGCCCGCCGATGAGCCTAGCTTGGTGTCCTAGGGGAAACCCCACACAAGACACGGCACAAACCTAGAAGAATTGCTGAGTTTTAATTCACCGGCCGTGAAAGCCAATATACCATCTTTTTGGAAGCCTTCATAGGGAGGTTAAGGCTGCTTGAACTTTTAGTTCTCGTAGTCAAGTGGTGCAGTTGCACCTTATAAAAAGGGAGGTGGCGCGCAGTTCGTCACTCCTGTGGGGGTCCGGGCGGGGACACCAAGAGCCCGCCGATGAGCCTAGCTTGGTGTCCTAGGCGAAACCCCACACAAGACACGGCACAAACCTAGAAGAATTGCTGAGTTTTAATTCACCGGCCGTGAAAGCCAATATACCATCTTTTTGGAAGCCTTCATAGGGAGGTTAAGGCTGCTTGAACTTTTAGTTCTCGTAGTCAAGTGGTGCAGTTGCACCTTATAAAAAGGGAGGTGGCGCGCAGTTCGTTACTCCTGTGGGGGTCCGGGCGGGGTCACCAAGAGCCCGCCGATGAGCCTAGCTTGGTGTCCTAGGCGAAACCCCACACAAGACACGGCACAAACCTAGAAGAATTGCTGAGTTTTAATTCACCGGCCGTGAAAGCCAATATACCATCTTTTTGGAAGCCTTCATAGGGAGGTTAAGGCTGCTTGAACTTTTAGTTCTCGTAGTCAAGTGGTGCAGTTGCACCTTATAAAAAGGGAGGTGGCGCGCAGTTCGTCACTCCTGTGGGGGTCCGGGCGGGGACACCAAGAGCCCGCCGATGAGCCTAGCTTGGTGTCCTAGGCGAAACCCCACACAAGATACGGCACAAACCTAGAAGAATTGCTGAGTTTTAATTCACCGGCCGTGAAAGCCATTATACCATCTTTTTGGAAGCCTTCATATGGAGGTTAAGGCTGCTTGAACTTTTAGTTCTCGTAGTCAAGTGGTGCAGTTGCACCTTATAAAAAGGGAGGTGGCGCGCAGTTCGTCACTCCTGTGGAGGTCCGGGCGGGGACACCAAGAGCCTGCCGATGAGCCTAGCTTGGTGTCCTAGGGGAAACCCCACACAAGACACGGCACAAACCTAGAAGAATTGCTGAGTATTAATTCACCGGCCGTGAAAGCCAATATACCATCTTTTTGGAAGCCTTCATAGGGAGGTTAAGGCTGCTTGAACTTTTAGTTCTCGTAGTCAAGTGGTGCAGTTGCACCTTATAAAAAGGGAGGTGGCGCGCAGTTCGTCACTCCTGTGGGGGTCCGGGCGGGGACACCAAGAGCCCGCCGATGAGCCTAGCTTGGTGTCCTAGGCGAAACCCCACACAAGACACGGCACAAACCTAGAAGAATTGCTGAGTTTTAATTCACCGGCCGTGAAAGCCAATATACCATCTTTTTGGAAGCCTTCATAGGGAGGTTAAGGCTGCTTGAACTTTTAGTTCTCGTAGTCAAGTGGTGCAGTTGCACCTTATAAAAAGGGAGGTGGCGCGCAGTTCGTCACTCCTGTGGGGGTCCGGGCGGGGACACCAAGAGCCCGCCGATGAGCCTAGCTTGGTGTCCTAGGCGAAACCCCACACAAGACACGGCACAAACCTAGAAGAATTTCTGAGTTTTAATTCACCGGCCGTGAAAGCCAATATACCATCTTTTTGGAAGCCTTCATAGGGAGGTTAAGGCTGCTTGAACTTTTAGTTCTCGTAGTCAAGTGGTGCAGTTGCACCTTATAAAAAGGGAGGTGGCGCGCAGTTCGTCACTCCTGTGGGGGTCCGGGCGGGGACACCAAGAGCCCGCCGATGAGCCTAGCTTGGTGTCCTAGGCGAAACCCCACACAAGACACGGCACAAACCTAGAAGAATTGCTGAGTTTTAATTCACCGGCCGTGAAAGCCAATATACCATCTTTTTGGAAGCCTTCATAGGGAGGTTAAGGCTGCTTGAACTTTTAGTTCTCGTAGTCAAGTGGTGCAGTTGCACCTTATAAAAAGGGAGGTGGCGCGCAGTTCGTCACTCCTGTGGGGGTCCGGGCGGGGACACCAAGAGCCCGCCGATGAGCCTAGCTTGGTGTCCTAGGGGAAACCCCACACAAGACACGGCACAAACCTAGAAGAATTGCTGAGTATTAATTCACCGGCCGTGAAAGCCAATATACCATCTTTTTGGAAGCCTTCATAGGGAGGTTAAGGCTGCTTGAACTTTTAGTTCTCGTAGTCAAGTGGTGCAGTTGCACCTTATAAAAAGGGAGGTGGCGCGCAGTTCGTCACTCCTGTGGGGGTCCGGGCGGGGACACCAAGAGCCCGCCGATGAGCCTAGCTTGGTGTCCTAGGCGAAACCCCACACAAGACACGGCACAAACCTAGAAGAATTGCTGAGTTTTAATTCACCGGCCGTGAAAGCCAATATACCATCTTTTTGGAAGCCTTCATAGGGAGGTTAAGGCTGCTTGAACTTTTAGTTCTCGTAGTCAAGTGGTGCAGTTGCACCTTATAAAAAGGGAGGTGGCGCGCAGTTCGTCACTCCTGTGGGGGTCCGGGCGGGGACACCAAGAGCCCGCCGATGAGCCTAGCTTGGTGTCCTAGGCGAAACCCCACACAAAACACGGCACAAACCTAGAAGAATTGCTGAGTTTTAATTCACCGGCCGTGAAAGCCAATATACCATCTTTTTGGAAGCCTTCATAGGGAGGTTAAGGCTGCTTGAAATTTTAGTTCTCGTAGTCAAGTGGTGCAGTTGCACCTTATAAAAAGGGAGGTGGCGCGCAGTTCGTCACTCCTGTGGGAGTCCGGGCGGGGGACACTAAGAGCCCGCCGATGAGCCTAGCTTGGTGTCCTAGGCGAAACCCCACACAAGACACGGCACAAACCTAGAAGAATTGCTGAGTTTTAATTCACCGGCCGTGAAAGCCAATATACCATCTTTTTGGAAGCCTTCATAGGGAGGTTAAGGCTGCTTGAACTTTTAGTTCTCGTAGTCAAGTGGTGCAGTTGCACCTTATAAAAAGGGAGGTGGCGCGCAGTTCGTCACTCCTGTGGGGGTCCGGGCGGGGACACCAAGAGCCTGCCGATGAGCCTAGCTTGGTGTCCTAGGGGAAACCCCACACAAGACACGGCACAAACCTAGAAGAATTGCTGAGTATTAATTCACCGGCCGTGAAAGCCAATATACCATCTTTTTGGAAGCCTTCATAGGGAGGTTAAGGCTGCTTGAACTTTTAGTTCTCGTAGTCAAGTGGTGCAGTTGCACCTTATAAAAAGGGAGGTGGCGCGCAGTTCGTCACTCCTGTGGGGGTCCGGGCGGGGACACCAAGAGCCCGCCGATGAGCCTAGCTTGGTGTCCTAGGCGAAACCCCACACAAGACACGGCACAAACCTAGAAGAATTGCTGAGTTTTAATTCACCGGCCGTGAAAGCCAATATACCATCTTTTTGGAAGCCTTCATAGGGAGGTTAAGGCTGCTTGAACTTTTAGTTCTCGTAGTCAAGTGGTGCAGTTGCACCTTATAAAAAGGGAGGTGGCGCGCAGTTCGTCACTCCTGTGGGGGTCCGGGCGGGGGACACCAAGAGCCCGCCGATGAGCCTAGCTTGGTGTCCTAGGCGAAACCCCACACAAGACACGGCACAAACCTAGAAGAATTTCTGAGTTTTAATTCACCGGCCGTGAAAGCCAATATACCATCTTTTTGGAAGCCTTCATAGGGAGGTTAAGGCTGCTTGAACTTTTAGTTCTCGTAGTCAAGTGGTGCAGTTGCACCTTATAAAAAGGGAGGTGGCGCGCAGTTCGTCACTCCTGTGGGGGTCCGGGCGGGGACACCAAGAGCCCGCCGATGAGCCTAGCTTGGTGTCCTAGGCGAAACCCCACACAAGACACGGCACAAACCTAGAAGAATTGCTGAGTTTTAATTCACCGGCCGTGAAAGCCAATATACCATCTTTTTGGAAGCCTTCATAGGGAGGTTAAGGCTGCTTGAACTTTTAGTTCTCGTAGTCAAGTGGTGCAGTTGCACCTTATAAAAAGGGAGGTGGCGCGCAGTTCGTCACTCCTGTGGGGGTCCGGGCGGGGACACCAAGAGCCCGCCGATGAGCCTAGCTTGGTGTCCTAGGGGAAACCCCACACAAGACACGGCACAAACCTAGAAGAATTGCTGAGTATTAATTCACCGGCCGTGAAAGCCAATATACCTTCTTTTTGGAAGCCTTCATAGGGAGGTTAAGGCTGCTTGAACTTTTAGTTCTCGTAGTCAAGTGGTGCAGTTGCACCTTATAAAAAGGGAGGTGGCGCGCAGTTCGTCACTCCTGTGGGGGTCCGGGCGGGGACACCAAGAGCCCGCCGATGAGCCTAGCTTGGTGTCCTAGGCGAAACCCCACACAAGACACGGCACAAACCTAGAAGAATTGCTGAGTTTTAATTCACCGGCCGTGAAAGCCAATATACCATCTTTTTGGAAGCCTTCATAGGGAGGTTAAGGCTGCTTGAACTTTTAGTTCTCGTAGTCAAGTGGTGCAGTTGCACCTTATAAAAAGGGAGGTGGCGCGCAGTTCGTCACTCCTGTGGGGGTCCGGGCGGGGACACCAAGAGCCCGCCGATGAGCCTAGCTTGGTGTCCTAGGCGAAACCCCACACAAGACACGGCACAAACCTAGAAGAATTGCTGAGTTTTAATTCACCGGCCGTGAAAGCCAATATACCATCTTTTTGGAAGCCTTCATAGGGAGGTTAAGGCTGCTTGAACTTTTAGTTCTCGTAGTCAAGTGGTGCAGTTGTACCTTATAAAAAGGGAGGTGGCGCGCAGTTCGTCACTCCTGTGGGGGTCCGGGCGGGGACACCAAGAGCCCGCCGATGAGCCTAGCTTGGTGTCCTAGGCGAAACCCCACACAAGACACGGCACAAACCTAGAAGAATTGCTGAGTTTTAATTCACCGGCCGTGAAAGCTAATATACCATCTTTTTTGGAAGCCTTCATAGGGAGGTTAAGGCTGCTTGAACTTTTAGTTCTCGTAGTCAAGTGGTGCAGTTGCACCTTAAAAAGGGAGGTGGCGCGCAGTTCGTCACTCCTGTGGGGGTCCGGGCGGGGACACCAAGAGCCCGCCGATGAGCCTAGCTTGGTGTCCTAGGGGAAACCCCACACAAGACACGGCACAAACCTAGAAGAATTGCTGAGTTTTAATTCACCGGCCGTGAAAGCCAATATACCATCTTTTTGGAAGCCTTCATAGGGAGGTTAAGGCTGCTTGAACTTTTAGTTCTCGTAGTCAAGTGGTGCAGTTGCACCTTATAAAAAGGGAGGTGGCGCGCATTTCGTCACTCCTGTGGGGGTCCGGGCGGGGACATCAAGAGCCCGCCGATGAGCCTAGCATGGTGTCCTAGGCGAAACCCCACACAAGACACGGCACAAACCTAGAAGAATTGCTGAGTTTTAATTCACCGGCCGTGAAAGCCAATATACCATCTTTTTGGAAGCCTTCATAGGGAGGTTAAGGCTGCTTGAACTTTTAGTTCTCGTAGTCAAGTGGTTCAGTTGCACCTTATAAAAAGGGAGGTGGCGCGTAGTTCGTCACTCCTATGGGGGTCCGGGCGGGGACACCAAGAGCCCGCCGATGAGCCTAGCTTGGTGTCCTAGGCGAAACCCCACACAAGACACGGCACAAACCTAGAAGAATTGCTGAGTTTTAATTCACCGGCCGTGAAAGCCAATATACCATCTTTTTGGAAGCCTTCATAGGGAGGTTAAGGCTGCTTGAACTTTTAGTTCTCGTAGTCAAGTGGTGCAGTTGCACCTTATAAAAAGGGAGGTGGCGCGCAGTTCGTCACTCCTGTGGGGGTCCGGGCGGGGACACCAAGAGCCCGCCGATGAGCCTAGCTTGGTGTCCTAGGCGAAACCCCACACAAGACACGGCACAAACCTAGAAGAATTGCTGAGTTTTAATTCACCGGCCGTGAAAGCCAATATACCATCTTTTTGGAAGCCTTCATAGGGAGGTTAAGGCTGCTTGAACTTTTAGCTCTCGTAGTCAAGTGGTGCAGTTGCACCTTATAAAAAGGGAGGTGGCGCGCAGTTCGTCACTCCTGTGGGAGTCCGGGCGGGGACACTAAGAGCCCGCCGATGAGCCTAGCTTGGTGTCCTAGGCGAAACCCCACACAAGACACGGCACAAACCTAGAAGAATTGCTGAGTTTTAATTCACCGGCCGTGAAAGCCAATATACCATCTTTTTGGAAGCCTTCATAGGGAGGTTAAGGCTGCTTGAACTTTTAGTTCTCGTAGTCAAGTGGTGCAGTTGCACCTTATAAAAAGGGAGGTGGCGCGCAGTTCGTCACTCCTGTGGGGGTCCGGGCGGGGACACCAAGAGCCCGCCGATGAGCCTAGCTTGGTGTCCTAGGGGAAACCCCACACATGACACGGCACAAACCTAGAAGAATTGCTGAGTATTAATTCACCGGCCGTGAAAGCCAATATACCATCTTTTTGGAAGCCTTCATAGGGAGGTTAAGGCTGCTTGAAATTTTAGTTCTCGTAGTCAAGTGGTGCAGTTGCACCTTATAAAAAGGGAGGTGGCGCGCAGTTCGTCACTCCTGTGGGGGTCCGGGCGGGGACACCAAGAGCCCGCCGATGAGCCTAGCTTGGTGTCCTAGGCGAAACCCCACACAAGACACGGCACAAACCTAGAAGAATTGCTGAGTTTTAATTCACCGGCCGTGAAAGCCAATATACCATCTTTTTGGAAGCCTTCATAGGGAGGTTAAGGCTGCTTGAACTTTTAGTTCTCGTAGTCAAGTGGTGCAGTTGCACCTTATAAAAAGGGAGGTGGCGCGCAGTTCGTCACTCCTGTGGGGGTCCGGGCGGGGACACCAAGAGCCCGCCGATGAGCCTAGCTTGGTGTCCTAGGCGAAACCCCACACAAGACACGGCACAAACCTAGAAGAATTGCTGAGTTTTAATTCACCGGCCGTGAAAGCCAATATACCATCTTTTTGGAAGCCTTCATAGGGAGGTTAAGGCTGCTTGAACTTTTAGTTCTCGTAGTCAAGTGGTGCAGTTGCACCTTATAAAAAGGGAGGTGGCGCGCAGTTCGTCACTCCTGTGGGGGTCCGGGCGGGGACACCAAGAGCCCGCCGATGAGCCTAGCTTGGTGTCCTAGGCGAAACCCCACACAAGACACGGCACAAACCTAGAAGAATTGCTGAGTTTTAATTCACCGGCCGTGAAAGCCAATATACCATCTTTTTTGGATGCCTTCATAGGGAGGTTAAGGCTGCTTGAACTTTTAGTTCTCGTAGTCAAGTGGTGCAGTTGCACCTTATAAAAAGGGAGGTGGCGCGCAGTTCGTCACTCCTGTGGGGGTCCGGGCGGGGACACCAAGAGCCCGCCGATGAGCCTAGCTTGGTGTCCTAGGGGAAACCCCACACAAGACACGGCACAAACCTAGAAGAATTGCTGAGTTTTAATTCACCGGCCGTGAAAGCCAATATACCATCTTTTTGGAAGCCTTCATAGGGAGGTTAAGGCTGCTTGAACTTTTAGTTCTCGTAGTCAAGTGGTGCAGTTGCACCTTATAAAAAGGGAGGTGGCGCGCAGTTCGTCACTCCTGTGGGGGTCCGGTCGGGGACATCAAGAGCCCGCCGATGAGCCTAGCTTGGTGTCCTAGGCGAAACCCCACACAAGACACGGCACAAACCTAGAAGAATTGCTGAGTTTTAATTCACCGGCCGTGAAAGTCAATATACCATCTTTTTGGAAGCCTTCATAGGGAGGTTAAGGCTGCTTGAACTTTACTTCTCGTAGTCAAGTGGTGCAGTTGCACCTTATAAAAAGGGAGGTGGCGCGCAGTTCGTCACTCCTGTGGGGGTACGGGCGGGGACACCAAGAGCCCGCCGATGAGCCTAGCTTGGTGTCCTAGGCGAAACCCCACACAAGACACGGCACAAACCTAGAAGAATTGCTGAGTTTTAATTCACCGGCCGTGAAAGCCAATATACCATCTTTTTGGAAGCCTTCATAGGGAGGTTAAGGCTGCTTGAACTTTTAGTTCTCGTAGTCAAGTGGTGCAGTTGCACCTTATAAAAAGGGAGGTGGCGCGCAGTTCGTCACTCCTGTGGGGGTCCGGGCGTGGACACCAAGAGCCCGCCGATAAGCCTAGCTTGGTGTCCTAGGCGAAACCCCACACAAGACACGGCACAAACCTAGAAGAATTGCTGAGTTTTAATTCACCGGCCGTGAAAGCCAATATACCATCTTTTTTGGAAGCCTTCATAGGGAGGTTAAGGCTGCTTGAACTTTTAGTTCTCGTAGTCAAGTGGTGCAGTTGCACCTTAAAAAGGGAGGTGGCGCGCAGTTCGTCACTCCTGTGGGGGTCCGGGCGGGGACACCAAGAGCCCGCCGATGAGCCTAGCTTGGTGTCCTAGGGGAAACCCCACACAAGACACGGCACAAACCTAGAAGAATTGCTGAGTTTTAATTCACCGGCCGTGAAAGCCAATATACCATCTTTTTGGAAGCCTTCATAGGGAGGTTAAGGCTGCTTGAACTTTTAGTTCTCGTAGTCAAGTGGTGCAGTTGCACCTTATAAAAAGGGAGGTGGCGCGCAGTTCGTCACTCCTGTGGGGGTCCGGGCGGGGACATCAAGAGCCCGCCGATGAGCCTAGCTTGGTGTCCTAGGCGAAACCCCACACAAGACACGGCACAAACCTAGAAGAATTGCTGAGTTTTAATTCACCGGCCGTGAAAGCCAATATACCATCTTTTTGGAAGCCTTCATAGGGAGGTTAAGGCTGCTTGAACTTTTAGTTCTCGTAGTCAAGTGGTGCAGTTGCACCTTATAAAAAGGGAGGTGGCGCGCAGTTCGTCACTCCTGTGGGGGTCCGGGCGGGGACACCAAGAGCCCGCCGATGAGCCTAGCTTGGTGTCCTAGGGGAAACCCCACACAAGACACGGCACAAACCTAGAAGAATTGCTGAGTATTAATTCACCGGCCGTGAAAGCCAATATACCATCTTTTTGGAAGCCTTCATAGGGAGGTTAAGGCTGCTTGAACTTTTAGTTCTCGTAGTCAAGTGGTGCAGTTGCACCTTATAAAAAGGGAGGTGGCGCGCAGTTCGTCACTCCTGTGGGGGTCCGGGCGGGGACACCAAGAGCCCGCCGATGAGCCTAGCTTGGTGTCCTAGGCGAAACCCCACACAAGACACGGCACAAACCTAGAAGAATTGCTGAGTTTTAATTCACCGGCCGTGAAAGCCAATATACCATCTTTTTGGAAGCCTTCATAGGGAGGTTAAGGCTGCTTGAACTTTTAGTTCTCGTAGTCAAGTGGTGCAGTTGCACCTTATAAAAAGGGAGGTGGCGCGCAGTTCGTCACTCCTGTTGGGGTCCGGGCGGGGACACCAAGAGCCCGCCGATGAGCCTAGCTTGGTGTCCTAGGCGAAACCCCACACAAGACACGGCACAAATCTAGAAGAATTGCTGAGTTTTAATTCACCGGCCGTGAAAGCCAATATACCATCTTTTTGGAAGCCTTCATAGGGAGGTTAAGGCTGCTTGAACTTTTAGTTCTCGTAGTCAAGTGGTGCAGTTGCACCTTATAAAAAGGGAGGTGGCGCGCAGTTCGTCACTCCTGTGGGGGTCCGGGCGGGGACACCAAGAGCCCGCCGATGAGCCTAGCTTGGTGTCCTAGGCGAATCCCCACACAAGACACGGCACAAACCTAGAAGAATTGCTGAGTTTTAATTCACCGGCCGTGAAAGCTCATATACCATCTTTTTGGAAGCCTTCATAGGGAGGTTAAGGCTGCTTGAACTTTTAGTTCTCGTAGTCAAGTGGTGCAGTTGCACCTTATAAAAAGGGAGGTGGCGCGCAGTTCGTCACTGCTGTGGGGGTCCGGGCGGGGACACCAAGAGCCCGCCGATGAGCCTAGCTTGGTGTCCTAGGCGAAACCCCACACAAGACACGGCACAAACCTAGAAGAATTGCTGAGTTTTAATTCACCGGCCGTGAAAGCCAATATACCATCTTTTTTGGAAGCCTTCATAGGGAGGTTAAGGCTGCTTGAACTTTTAGTTCTCGTAGTCAAGTGGTGCAGTTGCACCTTAAAAAGGGAGGTGGCGCGCAGTTCGTCACTCCTGTGGGGGTCCGGGCGGGGACACCAAGAGCCCGCCGATGAGCCTAGCTTGGTGTCCTAGGGGAAACCCCACACAAGACACGGCACAAACCTAGAAGAATTGCTGAGTTTTAATTCACCGGCCGCGAAAGCCAATATACCATCTTTTTGGAAGCCTTCATAGGGAGGTTAAGGCTGCTTGAACTTTTAGTTCTCGTAGTCAAGTGGTGCAGTTGCACCTTATAAAAAGGGAGGTGGCGCGCAGTTCGTCACTCCTGTGGGGGTCCGGGCGGGGACATCAAGAGCCCGCCGATGAGCCTAGCTTGGTGTCCTAGGCGAAACCCCACACAAGACACGGCACAAACCTAGAAGAATTGCTGAGTTTTAATTCACCGGCCGTGAAAGCCAATATACCATCTTTTTGGAAGCCTTCATAGGGAGGTTAAGGCTGCTTGAACTTTTAGTTCTCGTAGTCAAGTGGTGCAGTTGCACCTTATAAAAAGGGAGGTGGCGCGCAGTTCGTCACTCCTGTGGGGGTCCGGGCGGGGACACCAAGAGCCCGCCGATGAGCCTAGCTTGGTGTCCTAGGCGAAACCCCACACAAGACACGGCACAAACCTAGAAGAATTGCTGAGTTTTAATTCACCGGCCGTGAAAGCCAATATACCATCTTTTTGGAAGCCTTCATAGGGAGGTTAAGGCTGCTTGAACTTTTAGTTCTCGTAGTCAAGTGGTGCAGTTGCACCTTATAAAAAGGGAGGTGGCGCGCAGTTCGTCACTCCTGTGGGGGTCCGGGCGGGGACACCAAGAGCCCGCCGATGAGCCTAGCTTGGTGTCCTAGGCGAAACCCCACACAAGACACGGCACAAACCTAGAAGAATTGCTGAGTTTTAATTCACCGGCCGTGAAAGCCAATATACCATCTTTTTGGAAGCCTTCATAGGGAGGTTAAGGCTGCTTGAACTTTTAGTTCTCGTAGTCAAGTGGTGCAGTTGCACCTTATAAAAAGGGAGGTGGCGCGCAGTTCGTCACTCCTGTGGGGGTCCGGGCGGGGACACCAAGAGCCCGCCGATGGGCCTAGCTTGGTGTCCTAGGCGAAACCCCACACAAGACACGGCACAAACCTAGAAGAATTGCTGAGTTTTAATTCACCGGCCGTGAAAGCCAATATACCATCTTTTTGGAAGCCTTCATAGGGAGGTTAAGGCTGCTTGAACTTTTAGTTCTCGTAGTCAAGTGGTGCAGTTGCACCTTATAAAAAGGGAGGTGGCGCGCAGTTCGTCACTCCTGTGGGGGTCCGGGCGGGGACACCAAGAGCCCGCCGAATAGCCTAGCTTGGTGTCCTAGGCGAAACCCCACACAAGACACGGCACAAACCTAGAAGAATTGCTGAGTTTTAATTCACCGGCCGTGAAAGCCAATATACCATCTTTTTGGAAGCCTTCATAGGGAGGTTAAGGCTGCTTGAACTTTTAGTTCTCGTAGTCAAGTGGTGCAGTTGCACCTTATAAAAAGGGAGGTGGCGCGCAGTTCGTCACTCCTGTGGGGGTCCGGGCGGGGACACCAAGAGCCCGCCGATGAGCCTAGCTTGGTGTCCTAGGCGAAACCCCACACAAGACACGGCACAAACCTAGAAGAATTGCTGAGTTTTAATTCACCGGCCGTGAAAGCCAATATACCATCTTTTTGGAAGCCTTCATAGGGAGGTTAAGGCTGCTTGAACTTTTAGTTCTCGTAGTCAAGTGGTGCAGTTGCACCTTATAAAAAGGGAGGTGGCGCGCAGTTCGTCACTCCTGTGGGGGTCCGGGCGGGGACACCAAGAGCCCGCCGATGAGCCTAGCTTGGTGTCCTAGGCGAAACCCCACACAAGACACGGCACAAACCTAGAAGAATTGCTGAGTTTTAATTCACCGGCCGTGAAAGCCATTATACCATCTTTTTGGAAGCCTTCATATGGAGGTTAAGGCTGCTTGAACTTTTAGTTCTCGTAGTCAAGTGGTGCAGTTGCACCTTATAAAAAGGGAGGTGGCGCGCAGTTCGTCACTCCTGTGGGGGTCCGGGCGGGGACACCAAGAGCCCGCCGATGAGCCTAGCTTGGTGTCCTAGGGGAAACCCCACACAAGACACGGCACAAACCTAGAAGAATTGCTGAGTATTAATTCACCGGCCGTGAAAGCCAATATACCATCTTTTTGGAAGCCTTCATAGGGAGGTTAAGGCTGCTTGAACTTTTAGTTCTCGTAGTCAAGTGGTGCAGTTGCACCTTATAAAAAGGGAGGTGGCGCGCAGTTCGTCACTCCTGTGGGGGTCCGGGCGGGGACACCAAGAGCCCGCCGATGAGCCTTGCTTGGTGTCCTAGGCGAAACCCCACACAAGACACGGCACAAACCTAGAAGAATTGCTGAGTTTTAATTCACCGGCCGTGAAAGCCAATATACCATCTTTTTGGAAGCCTTCATAGGGAGGTTAAGGCTGCTTGAACTTTTAGTTCTCGTAGTCAAGTGGTGCAGTAGCACCTTATAAAAAGGGAGGTGGCGCGCAGTTCGTCACTCCTGTGGGGGTCCGGGCGGGGACACCAAGAGCCCGCCGATGAGCCTAGCTTGGTGTCCTAGGCGAAACCCCACACAAGACACGGCACAAACCTAGAAGAATTGCTGAGTTTTAATTCACCGGCCGTGAAAGCCAATATACCATCTTTTTGGAAGCCTTCATAGGGAGGTTAAGGCTGCTTGAACTTTTAGTTCTCGTAGTCAAGTGGTGCAGTTGCACCTTATAAAAAGGGAGGTGGCGCGCAGTTCGTCACTCCTGTGGGGGTCCGGGCGGGGACACCAAGAGCCCGCCGATGAGCCTAGCTTGGTGTCCTAGGCGAAACCCCACACAAGACACGGCACAAACCTAGAAGAATTGCTGAGTTTTAATTCACCGGCCGTGAAAGCCAATATACCATCTTTTTGGAAGCCTTCATAGGGAGGTTAAGGCTGCTTGAACTTTTAGTTCTCGTAGTCAAGTGGTGCAGTTGCACCTTATAAAAAGGGAGGTGGCGCGCAGTTCGTCACTCCTGTGGGGGTCCGGGCGGGGACACCAAGAGCCCGCCGATAAGCCTAGCTTGGTGTCCTAGGCGAAACCCCACACAAGACACGGCACAAACCTAGAAGAATTGCTGAGTTTTAATTCACCGGCCGTGAAAGCCAATATACCATCTTTTTTGGAAGCCTTCATAGGGAGGTTAAGGCTGCTTGAACTTTTAGTTCTCGTAGTCAAGTGGTGCAGTTGCACCTTAAAAAGGGAGGTGGCGCGCAGTTCGTCACTCCTGTGGGGGTCCGGGCGGGGACACCAAGAGCCCGCCGATGAGCCTAGCTTGGTGTCCTAGGGGAAACCCCACACAAGACACGGCACAAACCTAGAAGAATTGCTGAGTTTTAATTCACCGGCCGTGAAAGCCAATATACCATATTTTTGGAAGCCTTCATAGGGAGGTTAAGGCTGCTTGAACTTTTAGTTCTCGTAGTCAAGTGGTGCAGTTGCACCTTATAAAAAGGGAGGTGGCGCGCAGTTCGTCACTCCTGTGGGGGTCCGGGCGGGGACATCAAGAGCCCGCCGATGAGCCTAGCTTGGTGTCCTAGGCGAAACCCCACACAAGACACGGCACAAACCTAGAAGAATTGCTGAGTTTTAATTCACCGGCCGTGAAAGCCAATATACCATCTTTTTGGAAGCCTTCATAGGGAGGTTAAGGCTGCTTGAACTTTTAGTTCTCGTAGTCAAGTGGTGCAGTTGCACCTTATAAAAAGGGAGGTGCCGCGCAGTTCGTCACTCCTGTGGGGGTCCGGGCGGGGACACCAAGAGCCCGCCGATGAGCCTAGCTTGGTGTCCTAGGCGAAAGCCCACACAAGACACGGCACAAACCTAGAAGAATTGCTGAGTTTTAATTCACCGGCCGTGAAAGCCAATATACCATCTTTTTGGAAGCCTTCATAGGGAGGTTAAGGCTGCTTGAACTTTTAGTTCTCGTAGTCAAGTGGTGCAGTTGCACCTTATAAAAAGGGAGGTGGCGCGCAGTTCGTCACTCCTGTGGGGGTCCGGGCGGGGACACCAAGAGCCCGCCGATGAGCCTAGCTTGGTGTCCTAGGTGAAACCCCACACAAGACACGGCACAAACCTAGAAGAATTGCTGAGTTTTAATTCACCGGCCGTGAAAGCCAATATACCATCATTTGGAAGCCTTCATAGGGAGGTTAAGGCTGCTTGAACTTTTAGTTCTCGTAGTCAAGTGGTGCAGTTGCACCTTATAAAAAGGGAGGTGGCGCGCAGTTCGTCACTCCTGTGGGGGTCCGGGCGGGGACACCAAGAGCCCGCCGATGAGCCTAGCTTGGTGTCCTAGGCGAAACCCCACACAAGACACGGCACAAACCTAGAAGAATTGCTGAGTTTTAATTCACCGGCCGTGAAAGCCAATATACCTTCTTTTTGGAAGCCTTCATAGGGAGGTTAAGGCTGCTTGAACTTTTAGTTCTCGTAGTCAAGTGGTGCAGTTGCACCTTATAAAAAGGGAGGTGGCGCGCAGTTCGTCACTCCTGTGGGGGTCCGGGCGGGGACACCAAGAGCCCGCCGATGAGCCTAGCTTGGTGTCCTAGGCGAAACCCCACACAAGACACGGCACAAACCTAGAAGAATTGCTGAGTTTTAATTCACCGGCCGTGAAAGCCAATATACCATCTTTTTGGAAGCCTTCATAGGGAGGTTAAGGCTGCTTGAACTTTTAGTTCTCGTAGTCAAGTGGTGCAGTTGCACCTTATAAAAAGGGAGGTGGCGCGCAGTTCGTCACTCCTGTGGGGGTCCGGGCGGGGACACCAAGAGCCCGCCGATGAGCCTAGCTTGGTGTCCTAGGCGAAACCCCACACAAGACACGGCACAAACCTAGAAGAATTGCTGAGTTTTAATTCACCGGCCGTGAAAGCCAATATACCATCTTTTTGGAAGCCTTCATAGGGAGGTTAAGGCTGCTTGAAATTTTAGTTCTCGTAGTCAAGTGGTGCAGTTGCACCTTATAAAAAGGGAGGTGGCGCGCAGTTCGTCACTCCTGTGGGGGTCCGGGCGGGGACACCAAGAGCCCGCCGATGAGCCTAGCTTGGTGTCCTAGGCGAAACCCCACACAAGACACGGCACAAACCTAGAAGAATTGCTGAGTTTTAATTCACCGGCCGTGAAAGCCAATATACCATCTTTTTGGAAGCCTTCATAGGGAGATTAAGGCTGCTTGAAATTTTAGTTCTCGTAGTCAAGTGGTGCAGTTGCACCTTATAAAAAGGGAGGTGGCGCGCAGTTCGTCACTCCTGTGGGGGTCCGGGCGGGGACACCAAGAGCCCGCCGATGAGCCTAGCTTGGTGTCCTAGGCGAAACCCCACACAAGACACGGCACAAACCTAGAAGAATTGCTGAGTTTTAATTCACCGGCCGTGAATGCCAATATACCATCTTTTTGGAAGCCTTCATAGGGAGGTTAAGGCTGCTTGAACTTTTAGTTCTCGTAGTCAAGTGGTGCAGTTGCACCTTATAAAAAGGGAGGTGGCGCGCAGTTCGTCACTCCTGTGGGGGTCCGGGCGGGGACACCAAGAGCCCGCCGATGAGCCTAGCTTGGTGTCCTAGGCGAAACCCCACACAAGACACGGCACAAACCTAGAAGAATTGCTGAGTTTTAATTCACCGGCCGTGAAAGCCAATATACCATCTTTTTGGAAGCCTTCATAGGGAGGTTAAGGCTGCTTGAACTTTTAGTTCTCGTAGTCAAGTGGTGCAGTTGCACCTTATAAAAAGGGAGGTGGCGCGCAGTTCGTCACTCCTGTGGGGGTCCGGGCGGGGACACCAAGAGCCCGCCGATGAGCCTAGCTTGGTGTCCTAGGCGAAACCCCACACAAGACACGGCACAAACCTAGAAGAATTGCTGAGTTTTAATTCACCGGCCGTGAAAGCCAATATACCATCTTTTTGGAAGCCTTCATAGGGAGGTTAAGGCTGCTTGAACTTTTAGTTCTCGTAGTCAAGTGGTGCAGTTGCACCTTATAAAAAGGGAGGTGGCGCGCAGTTCGTCACTCCTGTGGGGGTCCGGGCGGGGACACCAAGAGCCCGCCGATGAGCCTAGCTTGGTGTCCTAGGCGAAACCCCACACAAGACACGGCACAAACCTAGAAGAATTGCTGAGTTTTAATTCACCGGCCGTGAAAGCCAATATACCATCTTTTTGGAAGCCTTCATAGGGAGGTTAAGGCTGCTTGAACTTTTAGTTCTCGTAGTCAAGTGGTGCAGTTGCACCTTATAAAAAGGGAGGTGGCGCGCAGTTCGTCACTCCTGTGGGGGTCCGGGCGGGGACACCAAGAGCCCGCCGATGAGCCTAGCTTGGTGTCCTAGGCGAAACCCCACACAAGACACGGCACAAACCTAGAAGAATTGCTGAGTTTTAATTCACCGGCCGTGAAAGCCAATATACCATCTTTTTGGAAGCCTTCATAGGGAGGTTAAGGCTGCTTGAACTTTTAGTTCTCGTAGTCAAGTGGTGCAGTTGCACCTTATAAAAAGGGAGGTGGCGCGCAGTTCGTCACTCCTGTGGGGGTCCGGGCGGGGACACCAAGAGCCCGCCGATGAGCCTAGCTTGGTGTCCTAGGCGAAACCCCACACAAGACACGGCACAAACCTAGAAGAATTGCTGAGTTTTAATTCACCGGCCGTGAAAGCCAATATACCATCTTTTTGGAAGCCTTCATAGGGAGGTTAAGGCTGCTTGAACTTTTAGTTCTCGTAGTCAAGTGGTGCAGTTGCACCTTATAAAAAGGGAGGTGGCGCGCAGCTCGTCACTCCTGTGGGGGTCCGGGCGGGGACACCAAGAGCCCGCCGATGAGCCTAGCTTGGTGTCCTAGGCGAAACCCCACACAAGACACGGCACAAACCTAGAAGAATTGCTGAGTTTTAATTCACCGGCCGTGAAAGCCAATATACCATCTTTTTGGAAGCCTTCATAGGGAGGTTAAGGCTGCTTGAACTTTTAGTTCTCGTAGTCAAGTGGTGCAGTTGCACCTTATAAAAAGGGAGGTGGCGCGCAGTTCGTCACTCCTGTGGGGGTCCGGGCGGGGACACCAAGAGCCCGCCGATGAGCCTAGCTTGGTGTCCTAGGGGAAACCCCACACAAGACACGGCACAAACCTAGAAGAATTGCTGAGTTTTAATTCACCGGCCGTGAAAGCCAATATACCATCTTTTTGGAAGCCTTCATAGGGAGGTTAAGGCTGCTTGAACTTTTAGTTCTCGTAGTCAAGTGGTGCAGTTGCAACTTATAAAAAGGGAGGTGGCGCGCAGTTCGTCACTCATGTGGGGGTCCGGGCGGGGACACCAAGAGCCCGCCGATGAGCCTAGCTTGGTGTCCTAGGCGAAACCCCACACAAGACACGGCACAAACCTAGAAGAATTGCTGAGTTTTAATTCACCGGCCGTGAAAGCCAATATACCATCTTTTTGGAAGCCTTCATAGGGAGGTTAAGGCTGCTTGAACTTTTAGTTCTCGTAGTCAAGTGGTGCAGTTGCACCTTATAAAAAGGGAGGTGGCGCGCAGTTCGTCACTCCTGTGGGGGTCCGGGCGGGGACACCAAGAGCCCGCCGATGAGCCTAGCTTGGTGTCCTAGGGGAAACCCCACACAAGACACGGCACAAACCTAGAAGAATTGCTGAGTTTTAATTCACCGGCCGTGAAAGCCAATATACCATCTTTTTGGAAGCCTTCATATGGAGGTTAAGGCTGCTTGAACTTTTAGTTCTCGTAGTCAAGTGGTGCAGTTGCACCTTATAAAAAGGGAGGTGGCGCGCAGTTCGTCACTCCTGTGGGGGTCCGGGCGGGGACACCAAGAGCCCGCCGATGAGCCTAGCTTGGTGTCCTAGGCGAAACCCCACACAAGACACGGCACAAACCTAGAAGAATTGCTGAGTTTTAATTCACCGGCCGTGAAAGCCAATATACCATCTTTTTGGAAGCCTTCATAGGGAGGTTAAGGCTGCTTGAACTTTTAGTTCTCGTAGTCAAGTGGTGCAGTTGCACCTTATAAAAAGGGAGGTGGCGCGCAGTTCGTCACTCCTGTGGGGGTCCGGGCGGGGACACCAAGAGCCCGCCGATGAGCCTAGCTTGGTGTCCTAGGCGAAACCCCACACAAGACACGGCACAAACCTAGAAGAATTGCTGAGTTTTAATTCACCGGCCGTGAAAGCCAATATACCATCTTTTTGGAAGCCTTCATAGGGAGGTTAAGGCTGCTTGAACTTTTAGTTCTCGTACTCAAGTGGTGCAGTTGCACCTTATAAAAAGGGAGGTGGCGCGCAGTTCGTCACTCCTGAGGGGGTCCGGGCGGGGACACCAAGAGCCCGCCGATGAGCCTAGCTTGGTGTCCTAGGCGAAACCCCACACAAGACACGGCACAAACCTAGAAGAATTGCTGAGTTTTAATTCACCGGCCGTGAAAGCCAATATACCATCTTTTTGGAAGCCTTCATAGGTAGGTTGAGGCTGCTTGAACTTTTAGTTCTCGTAGTCAAGTGGTGCAGTTGCACCTTATAAAGAGGGAGGTGGCGCGCAGTTCGTCACTCCTGTGGGGGTCCGGGCGGGGACACCAAGAGCCCGCCGATGAGCCTAGCTTGGTGTCCTAGGCGAAACCCCACACAAGACACGGCACAAACCTAGAAGAATTGCTGAGTTTTAATTCACCGGCCGTGAAAGCCAATATACCATCTTTTTGGAAGCCTTCATAGGGAGGTTAAGGCTGCTTGAACTTTTAGTTCTCGTAGTCAAGTGGTGCAGTTGCACCTTATAAAAAGGGAGGTGGCGCACAGTTCGTCACTCCTGTGGGGGTCCGGGCGGGGACACCAAGAGCCCGCCGATGAGCCTAGCTTGGTGTCCTAGGCGAAACCCCACACAAGACACGGCACAAACCTAGAAGAATTGCTGAGTTTTAATTCACCGGCCGTGAAAGCCAATATACCATCTTTTTGGAAGCCTTCATAGGGAGGTTAAGGCTGCTTGAACTTTTAGTTCTCGTAGTCAAGTGGTGCAGTTGCACCTTATAAAAAGGGAGGTGGCGCGCAGTTCGTCACTCCTGTGGGGGTCCAGGCGGGGACACCAAGAGCCCGCCGATGAGCCTAGCTTGGTGTCCTAGGCGAAACCCCACACAAGACACGGCACAAACCTAGAAGAATTGCTGAGTTTTAATTCACCGGCCGTGAAAGCCAATATACCATCTTTTTGAAGCCTTCATAGGGAGGTTAAGGCTGCTTGAACTTTTAGTTTTCGTAGTCAAGTGGTGCAGTTGCACCTTATAAAAAGGGAGGTGGCGCGCAGTTCGTCACTCCTGGGGGGGGTCCGGGCGGGGACACCAAGAGCCCGCCGATGAGCCTAGCTTGGTGTCCTAGGCGAAACCCCACACAAGACACGGCACAAACCTAGAAGAATTGCTGAGTTTTAATTCACCGGCCGTGAAAGCCAATATACCATCTTTTTGGAAGCCTTCATAGGGAGGTTAAGGCTGCTTGAACTTTTAGTTCTCGTAGTCAAGTGGTGCAGTTGCACCTTATGAAAAGGGAGGTGGCGCGCAGTTCGTCACTCCTGTGGGGGTCCGGGCGGGGACACCAAGAGCCCGCCAATGACCCTAGCTTGGTGTCCTAGGCGAAACCCCACACAAGACACGGCACAAACCTAGAAGAATTGCTGAGTTTTAATTCACCGGCCGTGAAAGCCAATATACCATCTTTTTGGAAGCCTTCATAGGGAGGTTAAGGCTGCTTGAACTTTTAGTTCTCGTAGTCAAGTGGTGCAGTTGCACCTTATAAAAAGGGAGGTGGCGCGCAGTTCGTCACTCCTGTGGGGGTCCGGGCGGGGACACCAAGAGCCCGCCGATGAGCCTAGCTTGGTGTCCTAGGCGAAACCCCACACAAGACACGGCACAAACCTAGAAGAATTGCTGAGTTTTAATTCACCGGCCGTGAAAGCCAATATACCATCTTTTTGGAAGCCTTCATAGGGAGGTTAAGGCTGCTTGAACTTTTAGTTCTCGTAGTCAAGTGGTGCAGTTGCACCTTATAAAAAGGGAGGTGGCGCGCAGTTCGTCACTCCCGTGGGGGTCCGGGCGGGGACACCAAGAGCCCGCCGATGAGCCTAGCTTGGTGTCCTAGGCGAAACCTCACACAAGACACGGCACAAACCTAGAAGAATTGCTGAGTTTTAATTCACCGGCCGTGAAAGCCAATATACCACCTTTTTGGAAGCCTTCATAGGGAGGTTAAGGCTGCTTGAACTTTTAGTTCTCGTAGTCAAGTGGTGCAGTTGCACCTTATAAAAAGGGAGGTGGCGCGCAGTTCGTCACTCCTGTGGGGGTCCGGGCGGGGACACCAAGAGCCCGCCGATGAGCCTAGCTTGGTGTCCTAGGGGAAACCCCACACAAGACACGGCACAAACCTAGAAGAATTGCTGAGTTTTAATTCACCGGCCGTGAAAGCCAATATACCATCTTTTTGGAAGCATTCATAGGGAGGTTAAGGCTGCTTGAACTTTTAGTTCTCGTAGTCAAGTGGTGCAGTTGCACCTTATAAAAAGGGAGGTGGCGCGCAGTTCGTCACTCCTGTGGGGGTCCGGGCGGGGACACCAAGAGCCCGCCGATGAGCCTAGCTTGGTGTCCTAGGCGAAACCCCACACAAGACACGGCACAAACCTAGAAGAATTGCTGAGTTTTAATTCACCGGCCGTGAAAGCCAATATACCATCTTTTTGGAAGCCTTCATAGGGAGGTTAAGGCTGCTTGAACTTTTAGTTCTCGTAGTCAAGTGGTGCAGTTGCACCTTATAAAAAGGGAGGTGGCGCACAGTTCGTCACTCCTGTGGGGGTCCAGGCGGGGACACCAAGAGCCCGCCGATGAGCCTAGCTTGGTGTCCTAGGCGAAACCCCACACAAGACACGGCACAAACCTAGAAGAATTGCTGAGTTTTAATTCACCGGCCGTGAAAGCCATTATACCATCTTTTTGGAAGCCTTCATATGGAGGTTAAGGCTGCTTGAACTTTTAGTTCTCGTAGTCAAGTGGTGCAGTTGCACCTTATAAAAAGGGAGGTGGCGCGCAGTTCGTCACTCCTGTGGGGGTCCGGGCGGGGACACCAAGAGCCCGCCGATGAGCCTAGCTTGGTGTCCTAGGGGAAACCCCACACAAGACACGGCACAAACCTAGAAGAATTGCTGAGTATTAATTCACCGGCCGTGAAAGCCAATATACCATCTTTTTGGAAGCCTTCATAGGGAGGTTAAGGCTGCTTGAACTTTTAGTTCTCGTAGTCAAGTGGTGCAGTTGCACCTTATAAAAAGGGAGGTGGCGCGCAGTTCGTCACTCCTGTGGGGGTCCGGGCGGGGACACCAAGAGCCCGCCGATGAGCCTAGCTTGGTGTCCTAGGCGAAACCCCACACAAGACACGGCACAAACCTAGAAGAATTGCTGAGTTTTAATTCACCGGCCGTGAAAGCCAATATACCATCTTTTTGGAAGCCTTCATAGGGAGGTTAAGGCTGCTTGAACTTTTAGTTCTCGTAGTCAAGTGGTGCAGTTGCACCTTATAAAAAGGGAGGTGGCGCGCAGTTCGTCACTCCTGTGGGGGTCCGGGCGGGGACACCAAGAGCCCGCCGATGAGCCTAGCTTGGTGTCCTAGGCGAAACCCCACACAAGACACGGCACAAACCTAGAAGAATTGCTGAGTTTTAATTCACCGGCCGTGAAAGCCAATATACCATCTTTTTGGAAGCCTTCATAGGGAGGTTAAGGCTGCTTGAACTTTTAGTTCTCGTAGTCAAGTGGTGCAGTTGCACCTTATAAAAAGGGAGGTGGCGCGCAGTTCGTCACTCCTGTGGGGGTCCGGGCGGGGACACCAAGAGCCCGCCGATGAGCCTAGCTTGGTGTCCTAGGCGAAACCCCACACAAGACACGGCACAAACCTAGAAGAATTGCTGAGTTTTAATTCACCGGCCGTGAAAGCCAATATACCATCTTTTTGGAAGCCTTCATAGGGAGGTTAAGGCTGCTTGAACTTTTAGTTCTCGTAGTCAAGTGGTGCAGTTGCACCTTATAAAAAGGGAGGTGGCGCGCAGTTCGTCACTCCTGTGGGGGTCCGGGCGGGGACACCAAGAGCCCGCCGATGGGCCTAGCTTGGTGTCCTAGGCGAAACCCCACACAAGACACGGCACAAACCTAGAAGAATTGCTGAGTTTTAATTCACCGGCCGTGAAAGCCAATATACCATCTTTTTGGAAGCCTTCATAGGGAGGTTAAGGCTGCTTGAACTTTTAGTTCTCGTAGTCAAGTGGTGCAGTTGCACCTTATAAAAAGGGAGGTGGCGCGCAGTTCGTCACTCCTGTGGGGGTCCGGGCGGGGACACCAAGAGCCCGCCGAATAGCCTAGCTTGGTGTCCTAGGCGAAACCCCACACAAGACACGGCACAAACCTAGAAGAATTGCTGAGTTTTAATTCACCGGCCGTGAAAGCCAATATACCATCTTTTTGGAAGCCTTCATAGGGAGGTTAAGGCTGCTTGAACTTTTAGTTCTCGTAGTCAAGTGGTGCAGTTGTACCTTATAAAAAGGGAGGTGGCGCGCAGTTCGTCACTCCTGTGGGGGTCCGGGCGGGGACACCAAGAGCCCGCCGATGAGCCTAGCTTGGTGTCCTAGGCGAAACCCCACACAAGACACGGCACAAACCTAGAAGAATTGCTGAGTTTTAATTCACCGGCCGTGAAAGCCAATATACCATCTTTTTGGAAGCCTTCATAGGGAGGTTAAGGCTGCTTGAACTTTTAGTTCTCGTAGTCAAGTGGTGCAGTTGCACCTTATAAAAAGGGAGGTGGCGCGCAGTTCGTCACTCCTGTGGGGGTCCGGGCGGGGACACCAAGAGCCCGCCGATGAGCCTAGCTTGGTGTCCTAGGCGAAACCCCACACAAGACACGGCACAAACCTAGAAGAATTGCTGAGTTTTAATTCACCGGCCGTGAAAGCCAATATACCATCTTTTTGGAAGCCTTCATAGGGAGGTTAAGGCTGCTTGAACTTTTAGTTCTCGTAGTCAAGTGGTGCAGTTGCACCTTATAAAAAGGGAGGTGGCGCGCAGTTCGTCACTCCTGTGGGGGTCCGGGCGGGGACACCAAGAGCCCGCCGATGAGCCTAGCTTGGTGTCCTAGGCGAAACCCCACACAAGACACGGCACAAACCTAGAAGAATTGCTGAGTTTTAATTCACCGGCCGTGAAAGCCAATATACCATCTTTTTGGAAGCCTTCATAGGGAGGTTAAGGCTGCTTGAAATTTTAGTTCTCGTAGTCAAGTGGTGCAGTTGCACCTTATAAAAAGGGAGGTGGCGCGCAGTTCGTCACTCCTGTGGGGGTCCGGGCGGGGACACCAAGAGCCCGCCGATGAGCCTAGCTTGGTGTCCTAGGCGAAACCCCACACAAGACACGGCACAAACCTAGAAGAATTGCTGAGTTTTAATTCACCGGCCGTGAAAGCCAATATACCATCTTTTTGGAAGCCTTCATAGGGAGATTAAGGCTGCTTGAAATTTTAGTTCTCGTAGTCAAGTGGTGCAGTTGCACCTTATAAAAAGGGAGGTGGCGCGCAGTTCGTCACTCCTGTGGGGGTCCGGGCGGGGACACCAAGAGCCCGCCGATGAGCCTAGCTTGGTGTCCTAGGCGAAACCCCACACAAGACACGGCACAAACCTAGAAGAATTGCTGAGTTTTAATTCACCGGCCGTGAATGCCAATATACCATCTTTTTGGAAGCCTTCATAGGGAGGTTAAGGCTGCTTGAACTTTTAGTTCTCGTAGTCAAGTGGTGCAGTTGCACCTTATAAAAAGGGAGGTGGCGCGCAGTTCGTCACTCCTGTGGGGGTCCGGGCGGGGACACCAAGAGCCCGCCGATGAGCCTAGCTTGGTGTCCTAGGCGAAACCCCACACAAGACACGGCACAAACCTAGAAGAATTGCTGAGTTTTAATTCACCGGCCGTGAAAGCCAATATACCATCTTTTTGGAAGCCTTCATAGGGAGGTTAAGGCTGCTTGAACTTTTAGTTCTCGTAGTCAAGTGGTGCAGTTGCACCTTATAAAAAGGGAGGTGGCGCGCAGTTCGTCACTCCTGTGGGGGTCCGGGCGGGGACACCAAGAGCCCGCCGATGAGCCTAGCTTGGTGTCCTAGGCGAAACCCCACACAAGACACGGCACAAACCTAGAAGAATTGCTGAGTTTTAATTCACCGGCCGTGAAAGCCAATATACCATCTTTTTGGAAGCCTTCATAGGGAGGTTAAGGCTGCTTGAACTTTTAGTTCTCGTAGTCAAGTGGTGCAGTTGCACCTTATAAAAAGGGAGGTGGCGCGCAGTTCGTCACTCCTGTGGGGGTCCGGGCGGGGACACCAAGAGCCCGCCGATGAGCCTAGCTTGGTGTCCTAGGCGAAACCCCACACAAGACACGGCACAAACCTAGAAGAATTGCTGAGTTTTAATTCACCGGCCGTGAAAGCCAATATACCATCTTTTTGGAAGCCTTCATAGGGAGGTTAAGGCTGCTTGAACTTTTAGTTCTCGTAGTCAAGTGGTGCAGTTGCACCTTATAAAAAGGGAGGTGGCGCGCAGTTCGTCACTCCTGTGGGGGTCCGGGCGGGGACACCAAGAGCCCGCCGATGAGCCTAGCTTGGTGTCCTAGGCGAAACCCCACACAAGACACGGCACAAACCTAGAAGAATTGCTGAGTTTTAATTCACCGGCCGTGAAAGCCAATATACCATCTTTTTGGAAGCCTTCATAGGGAGGTTAAGGCTGCTTGAACTTTTAGTTCTCGTAGTCAAGTGGTGCAGTTGCACCTTATAAAAAGGGAGGTGGCGCGCAGTTCGTCACTCCTGTGGGGGTCCGGGCGGGGACACCAAGAGCCCGCCGATGAGCCTAGCTTGGTGTCCTAGGCGAAACCCCACACAAGACACGGCACAAACCTAGAAGAATTGCTGAGTTTTAATTCACCGGCCGTGAAAGCCAATATACCATCTTTTTGGAAGCCTTCATAGGGAGGTTAAGGCTGCTTGAACTTTTAGTTCTCGTAGTCAAGTGGTGCAGTTGCACCTTATAAAAAGGGAGGTGGCGCGCAGCTCGTCACTCCTGTGGGGGTCCGGGCGGGGACACCAAGAGCCCGCCGATGAGCCTAGCTTGGTGTCCTAGGCGAAACCCCACACAAGACACGGCACAAACCTAGAAGAATTGCTGAGTTTTAATTCACCGGCCGTGAAAGCCAATATACCATCTTTTTGGAAGCCTTCATAGGGAGGTTAAGGCTGCTTGAACTTTTAGTTCTCGTAGTCAAGTGGTGCAGTTGCACCTTATAAAAAGGGAGGTGGCGCGCAGTTCGTCACTCCTGTGGGGGTCCGGGCGGGGACACCAAGAGCCCGCCGATGAGCCTAGCTTGGTGTCCTAGGGGAAACCCCACACAAGACACGGCACAAACCTAGAAGAATTGCTGAGTTTTAATTCACCGGCCGTGAAAGCCAATATACCATCTTTTTGGAAGCCTTCATAGGGAGGTTAAGGCTGCTTGAACTTTTAGTTCTCGTAGTCAAGTGGTGCAGTTGCAACTTATAAAAAGGGAGGTGGCGCGCAGTTCGTCACTCATGTGGGGGTCCGGGCGGGGACACCAAGAGCCCGCCGATGAGCCTAGCTTGGTGTCCTAGGCGAAACCCCACACAAGACACGGCACAAACCTAGAAGAATTGCTGAGTTTTAATTCACCGGCCGTGAAAGCCAATATACCATCTTTTTGGAAGCCTTCATAGGGAGGTTAAGGCTGCTTGAACTTTTAGTTCTCGTAGTCAAGTGGTGCAGTTGCACCTTATAAAAAGGGAGGTGGCGCGCAGTTCGTCACTCCTGTGGGGGTCCGGGCGGGGACACCAAGAGCCCGCCGATGAGCCTAGCTTGGTGTCCTAGGGGAAACCCCACACAAGACACGGCACAAACCTAGAAGAATTGCTGAGTTTTAATTCACCGGCCGTGAAAGCCAATATACCATCTTTTTGGAAGCCTTCATATGGAGGTTAAGGCTGCTTGAACTTTTAGTTCTCGTAGTCAAGTGGTGCAGTTGCACCTTATAAAAAGGGAGGTGGCGCGCAGTTCGTCACTCCTGTGGGGGTCCGGGCGGGGACACCAAGAGCCCGCCGATGAGCCTAGCTTGGTGTCCTAGGCGAAACCCCACACAAGACACGGCACAAACCTAGAAGAATTGCTGAGTTTTAATTCACCGGCCGTGAAAGCCAATATACCATCTTTTTGGAAGCCTTCATAGGGAGGTTAAGGCTGCTTGAACTTTTAGTTCTCGTAGTCAAGTGGTGCAGTTGCACCTTATAAAAAGGGAGGTGGCGCGCAGTTCGTCACTCCTGTGGGGGTCCGGGCGGGGACACCAAGAGCCCGCCGATGAGCCTAGCTTGGTGTCCTAGGCGAAACCCCACACAAGACACGGCACAAACCTAGAAGAATTGCTGAGTTTTAATTCACCGGCCGTGAAAGCCAATATACCATCTTTTTGGAAGCCTTCATAGGGAGGTTAAGGCTGCTTGAACTTTTAGTTCTCGTACTCAAGTGGTGCAGTTGCACCTTATAAAAAGGGAGGTGGCGCGCAGTTCGTCACTCCTGAGGGGGTCCGGGCGGGGACACCAAGAGCCCGCCGATGAGCCTAGCTTGGTGTCCTAGGCGAAACCCCACACAAGACACGGCACAAACCTAGAAGAATTGCTGAGTTTTAATTCACCGGCCGTGAAAGCCAATATACCATCTTTTTGGAAGCCTTCATAGGTAGGTTGAGGCTGCTTGAACTTTTAGTTCTCGTAGTCAAGTGGTGCAGTTGCACCTTATAAAGAGGGAGGTGGCGCGCAGTTCGTCACTCCTGTGGGGGTCCGGGCGGGGACACCAAGAGCCCGCCGATGAGCCTAGCTTGGTGTCCTAGGCGAAACCCCACACAAGACACGGCACAAACCTAGAAGAATTGCTGAGTTTTAATTCACCGGCCGTGAAAGCCAATATACCATCTTTTTGGAAGCCTTCATAGGGAGGTTAAGGCTGCTTGAACTTTTAGTTCTCGTAGTCAAGTGGTGCAGTTGCACCTTATAAAAAGGGAGGTGGCGCACAGTTCGTCACTCCTGTGGGGGTCCGGGCGGGGACACCAAGAGCCCGCCGATGAGCCTAGCTTGGTGTCCTAGGCGAAACCCCACACAAGACACGGCACAAACCTAGAAGAATTGCTGAGTTTTAATTCACCGGCCGTGAAAGCCAATATACCATCTTTTTGGAAGCCTTCATAGGGAGGTTAAGGCTGCTTGAACTTTTAGTTCTCGTAGTCAAGTGGTGCAGTTGCACCTTATAAAAAGGGAGGTGGCGCGCAGTTCGTCACTCCTGTGGGGGTCCAGGCGGGGACACCAAGAGCCCGCCGATGAGCCTAGCTTGGTGTCCTAGGCGAAACCCCACACAAGACACGGCACAAACCTAGAAGAATTGCTGAGTTTTAATTCACCGGCCGTGAAAGCCAATATACCATCTTTTTGAAGCCTTCATAGGGAGGTTAAGGCTGCTTGAACTTTTAGTTTTCGTAGTCAAGTGGTGCAGTTGCACCTTATAAAAAGGGAGGTGGCGCGCAGTTCGTCACTCCTGGGGGGGGTCCGGGCGGGGACACCAAGAGCCCGCCGATGAGCCTAGCTTGGTGTCCTAGGCGAAACCCCACACAAGACACGGCACAAACCTAGAAGAATTGCTGAGTTTTAATTCACCGGCCGTGAAAGCCAATATACCATCTTTTTGGAAGCCTTCATAGGGAGGTTAAGGCTGCTTGAACTTTTAGTTCTCGTAGTCAAGTGGTGCAGTTGCACCTTATGAAAAGGGAGGTGGCGCGCAGTTCGTCACTCCTGTGGGGGTCCGGGCGGGGACACCAAGAGCCCGCCAATGACCCTAGCTTGGTGTCCTAGGCGAAACCCCACACAAGACACGGCACAAACCTAGAAGAATTGCTGAGTTTTAATTCACCGGCCGTGAAAGCCAATATACCATCTTTTTGGAAGCCTTCATAGGGAGGTTAAGGCTGCTTGAACTTTTAGTTCTCGTAGTCAAGTGGTGCAGTTGCACCTTATAAAAAGGGAGGTGGCGCGCAGTTCGTCACTCCTGTGGGGGTCCGGGCGGGGACACCAAGAGCCCGCCGATGAGCCTAGCTTGGTGTCCTAGGCGAAACCCCACACAAGACACGGCACAAACCTAGAAGAATTGCTGAGTTTTAATTCACCGGCCGTGAAAGCCAATATACCATCTTTTTGGAAGCCTTCATAGGGAGGTTAAGGCTGCTTGAACTTTTAGTTCTCGTAGTCAAGTGGTGCAGTTGCACCTTATAAAAAGGGAGGTGGCGCGCAGTTCGTCACTCCCGTGGGGGTCCGGGCGGGGACACCAAGAGCCCGCCGATGAGCCTAGCTTGGTGTCCTAGGCGAAACCTCACACAAGACACGGCACAAACCTAGAAGAATTGCTGAGTTTTAATTCACCGGCCGTGAAAGCCAATATACCACCTTTTTGGAAGCCTTCATAGGGAGGTTAAGGCTGCTTGAACTTTTAGTTCTCGTAGTCAAGTGGTGCAGTTGCACCTTATAAAAAGGGAGGTGGCGCGCAGTTCGTCACTCCTGTGGGGGTCCGGGCGGGGACACCAAGAGCCCGCCGATGAGCCTAGCTTGGTGTCCTAGGGGAAACCCCACACAAGACACGGCACAAACCTAGAAGAATTGCTGAGTTTTAATTCACCGGCCGTGAAAGCCAATATACCATCTTTTTGGAAGCATTCATAGGGAGGTTAAGGCTGCTTGAACTTTTAGTTCTCGTAGTCAAGTGGTGCAGTTGCACCTTATAAAAAGGGAGGTGGCGCGCAGTTCGTCACTCCTGTGGGGGTCCGGGCGGGGACACCAAGAGCCCGCCGATGAGCCTAGCTTGGTGTCCTAGGCGAAACCCCACACAAGACACGGCACAAACCTAGAAGAATTGCTGAGTTTTAATTCACCGGCCGTGAAAGCCAATATACCATCTTTTTGGAAGCCTTCATAGGGAGGTTAAGGCTGCTTGAACTTTTAGTTCTCGTAGTCAAGTGGTGCAGTTGCACCTTATAAAAAGGGAGGTGGCGCACAGTTCGTCACTCCTGTGGGGGTCCAGGCGGGGACACCAAGAGCCCGCCGATGAGCCTAGCTTGGTGTCCTAGGCGAAACCCCACACAAGACACGGCACAAACCTAGAAGAATTGCTGAGTTTTAATTCACCGGCCGTGAAAGCCATTATACCATCTTTTTGGAAGCCTTCATATGGAGGTTAAGGCTGCTTGAACTTTTAGTTCTCGTAGTCAAGTGGTGCAGTTGCACCTTATAAAAAGGGAGGTGGCGCGCAGTTCGTCACTCCTGTGGGGGTCCGGGCGGGGACACCAAGAGCCCGCCGATGAGCCTAGCTTGGTGTCCTAGGGGAAACCCCACACAAGACACGGCACAAACCTAGAAGAATTGCTGAGTATTAATTCACCGGCCGTGAAAGCCAATATACCATCTTTTTGGAAGCCTTCATAGGGAGGTTAAGGCTGCTTGAACTTTTAGTTCTCGTAGTCAAGTGGTGCAGTTGCACCTTATAAAAAGGGAGGTGGCGCGCAGTTCGTCACTCCTGTGGGGGTCCGGGCGGGGACACCAAGAGCCCGCCGATGAGCCTAGCTTGGTGTCCTAGGCGAAACCCCACACAAGACACGGCACAAACCTAGAAGAATTGCTGAGTTTTAATTCACCGGCCGTGAAAGCCAATATACCATCTTTTTGGAAGCCTTCATAGGGAGGTTAAGGCTGCTTGAACTTTTAGTTCTCGTAGTCAAGTGGTGCAGTTGCACCTTATAAAAAGGGAGGTGGCGCGCAGTTCGTCACTCCTGTGGGGGTCCGGGCGGGGACACCAAGAGCCCGCCGATGAGCCTAGCTTGGTGTCCTAGGCGAAACCCCACACAAGACACGGCACAAACCTAGAAGAATTGCTGAGTTTTAATTCACCGGCCGTGAAAGCCAATATACCATCTTTTTGGAAGCCTTCATAGGGAGGTTAAGGCTGCTTGAACTTTTAGTTCTCGTAGTCAAGTGGTGCAGTTGCACCTTATAAAAAGGGAGGTGGCGCGCAGTTCGTCACTCCTGTGGGGGTCCGGGCGGGGACACCAAGAGCCCGCCGATGAGCCTAGCTTGGTGTCCTAGGCGAAACCCCACACAAGACACGGCACAAACCTAGAAGAATTGCTGAGTTTTAATTCACCGGCCGTGAAAGCCAATATACCATCTTTTTGGAAGCCTTCATAGGGAGGTTAAGGCTGCTTGAACTTTTAGTTCTCGTAGTCAAGTGGTGCAGTTGCACCTTATAAAAAGGGAGGTGGCGCGCAGTTCGTCACTCCTGTGGGGGTCCGGGCGGGGACACCAAGAGCCCGCCGATGGGCCTAGCTTGGTGTCCTAGGCGAAACCCCACACAAGACACGGCACAAACCTAGAAGAATTGCTGAGTTTTAATTCACCGGCCGTGAAAGCCAATATACCATCTTTTTGGAAGCCTTCATAGGGAGGTTAAGGCTGCTTGAACTTTTAGTTCTCGTAGTCAAGTGGTGCAGTTGCACCTTATAAAAAGGGAGGTGGCGCGCAGTTCGTCACTCCTGTGGGGGTCCGGGCGGGGACACCAAGAGCCCGCCGAATAGCCTAGCTTGGTGTCCTAGGCGAAACCCCACACAAGACACGGCACAAACCTAGAAGAATTGCTGAGTTTTAATTCACCGGCCGTGAAAGCCAATATACCATCTTTTTGGAAGCCTTCATAGGGAGGTTAAGGCTGCTTGAACTTTTAGTTCTCGTAGTCAAGTGGTGCAGTTGTACCTTATAAAAAGGGAGGTGGCGCGCAGTTCGTCACTCCTGTGGGGGTCCGGGCGGGGACACCAAGAGCCCGCCGATGAGCCTAGCTTGGTGTCCTAGGCGAAACCCCACACAAGACACGGCACAAACCTAGAAGAATTGCTGAGTTTTAATTCACCGGCCGTGAAAGCCAATATACCATCTTTTTGGAAGCCTTCATAGGGAGGTTAAGGCTGCTTGAACTTTTAGTTCTCGTAGTCAAGTGGTGCAGTTGCACCTTATAAAAAGGGAGGTGGCGCGCAGTTCGTCACTCCTGTGGGGGTCCGGGCGGGGACACCAAGAGCCCGCCGATGAGCCTAGCTTGGTGTCCTAGGCGAAACCCCACACAAGACACGGCACAAACCTAGAAGAATTGCTGAGTTTTAATTCACCGGCCGTGAAAGCCATTATACCATCTTTTTGGAAGCCTTCATATGGAGGTTAAGGCTGCTTGAACTTTTAGTTCTCGTAGTCAAGTGGTGCAGTTGCACCTTATAAAAAGGGAGGTGGCGCGCAGTTCGTCACTCCTGTGGGGGTCCGGGCGGGGACACCAAGAGCCCGCCGATGAGCCTAGCTTGGTGTCCTAGGGGAAACCCCACACAAGACACGGCACAAACCTAGAAGAATTGCTGAGTATTAATTCACCGGCCGTGAAAGCCAATATACCATCTTTTTGGAAGCCTTCATAGGGAGGTTAAGGCTGCTTGAACTTTTAGTTCTCGTAGTCAAGTGGTGCAGTTGCACCTTATAAAAAGGGAGGTGGCGCGCAGTTCGTCACTCCTGTGGGGGTCCGGGCGGGGACACCAAGAGCCCGCCGATGAGCCTAGCTTGGTGTCCTAGGCGAAACCCCACACAAGACACGGCACAAACCTAGAAGAATTGCTGAGTTTTAATTCACCGGCCGTGAAAGCCAATATACCATCTTTTTGGAAGCCTTCATAGGGAGGTTAAGGCTGCTTGAACTTTTAGTTCTCGTTGTCAAGTGGTGCAGTTGCACCTTATAAAAAGGGAGGTGGCGCGCAGTTCGTCACTCCTGTGGGGGTCCGGGCGGGGACACCAAGAGCCCGCCGATGAGCCTAGCTTGGTGTCCTAGGCGAAACCCCACACAAGACACGGCACAAACCTAGAAGAATTGCTGAGTTTTAATTCACCGGCCGTGAAAGCCAATATACCATCTTTTTGGAAGCCTTCATAGGGAGGTTAAGGCTGCTTGAACTTTTAGTTCTCGTAGTCAAGTGGTGCAGTTGCACCTTATAAAAAGGGAGGTGGCGCGCAGTTCGTCACTCCTGTGGGGGTCCGGGCGGGGACACCAAGAGCCCGCCGATGAGCCTAGCTTGGTGTCCTAGGCGAAACCCCACACAAGACACGGCACAAACCTAGAAGAATTGCTGAGTTTTAATTCACCGGCCGTGAAAGCCAATATACCATCTTTTTGGAAGCCTTCATAGGGAGGTTAAGGCTGCTTGAACTTTTAGTTCTCGTAGTCAAGTGGTGCAGTTGCACCTTATAAAAAGGGAGGTGGCGCGCAGTTCGTCACTCCTGTGGGGGTCCGGGCGGGGACACCAAGAGCCCGCCGATAAGCCTAGCTTGGTGTCCTAGGCGAAACCCCACACAAGACACGGCACAAACCTAGAAGAATTGCTGAGTTTTAATTCACCGGCCGTGAAAGCCAATATACCATCTTTTTTGGAAGCCTTCATAGGGAGGTTAAGGCTGCTTGAACTTTTAGTTCTCGTAGTCAAGTGGTGCAGTTGCACCTTAAAAAGGGAGGTGGCGCGCAGTTCGTCACTCCTGTGGGGGTCCGGGCGGGGACACCAAGAGCCCGCCGATGAGCCTAGCTTGGTGTCCTAGGGGAAACCCCACACAAGACACGGCACAAACCTAGAAGAATTGCTGAGTTTTAATTCACCGGCCGTGAAAGCCAATATACCATATTTTTGGAAGCCTTCATAGGGAGGTTAAGGCTGCTTGAACTTTTAGTTCTCGTAGTCAAGTGGTGCAGTTGCACCTTATAAAAAGGGAGGTGGCGCGCAGTTCGTCACTCCTGTGGGGGTCCGGGCGGGGACATCAAGAGCCCGCCGATGAGCCTAGCTTGGTGTCCTAGGCGAAACCCCACACAAGACACGGCACAAACCTAGAAGAATTGCTGAGTTTTAATTCACCGGCCGTGAAAGCCAATATACCATCTTTTTGGAAGCCTTCATAGGGAGGTTAAGGCTGCTTGAACTTTTAGTTCTCGTAGTCAAGTGGTGCAGTTGCACCTTATAAAAAGGGAGGTGCCGCGCAGTTCGTCACTCCTGTGGGGGTCCGGGCGGGGACACCAAGAGCCCGCCGATGAGCCTAGCTTGGTGTCCTAGGCGAAAGCCCACACAAGACACGGCACAAACCTAGAAGAATTGCTGAGTTTTAATTCACCGGCCGTGAAAGCCAATATACCATCTTTTTGGAAGCCTTCATAGGGAGGTTAAGGCTGCTTGAACTTTTAGTTCTCGTAGTCAAGTGGTGCAGTTGCACCTTATAAAAAGGGAGGTGGCGCGCAGTTCGTCACTCCTGTGGGGGTCCGGGCGGGGACACCAAGAGCCCGCCGATGAGCCTAGCTTGGTGTCCTAGGCGAAACCCCACACAAGACACGGCACAAACCTAGAAGAATTGCTGAGTTTTAATTCACCGGCCGTGAAAGCCAATATACCATCTTTTTGGAAGCCTTCATAGGGAGGTTAAAGCTGCTTGAACTTTTAGTTCTCGTAGTCAAGTGGTGCAGTTGCACCTTATAAAAAGGGAGGTGGCGCGCAGTTCGTCACTCCTGTGGGGGTCCGGGCGGGGACACCAAGAGCCCGCCGATGAGCCTAGCTTGGTGTCCTAGGCGAAACCCCACACAAGACACGGCACAAACCTAGAAGAATTGCTGAGTTTTAATGCACCGGCCGTGAAAGCCAATATACCTTCTTTTTGGAAGCCTTAATAGGGAGGTTAAGGCTGCTTGAACTTTTAGTTCTCGTAGTCAAGTGGTGCAGTTGCACCTTATAAAAAGGGAGGTGGCGCGCAGTTCGTCACTCCTGTGGGGGTCCGGGCGGGGACACCAAGAGCCCGCCGATGAGCCTAGCTTGGTGTCCTAGGCGAAACCCCACACAAGACACGGCACAAACCTAGAAGAATTGGTGAGTTTTAATTCACCGGCCGTGAAAGCCAATATACCATCTTTTTGGAAGCCTTCATAGGGAGGTTAAGGCTGCTTGAACTTTTAGTTCTCGTAGTCAAGTGGTGCAGTTGCACCTTATAAAAAGGGAGGTGGCGCGCAGTTCGTCACTCCTGTGGGGGTCCGGGCGGGGACACCAAGAGCCCGCCGATGAGCCTAGCTTGGTGTCCTAGGCGAAACCCCACACAAGACACGGCACAAACCTAGAAGAATTGCTGAGTTTTAATTCACCGGCCGTGAAAGCCAATATACCATCTTTTTGGAAGCCTTCATAGGGAGGTTAAGGCTGCTTGAAATTTTAGTTCTCGTAGTCAAGTGGTGCAGTTGCACCTTATAAAAAGGGAGGTGGCGCGCAGTTCGTCACTCCTGTGGGGGTCCGGGCGGGGACACCAAGAGCCCGCCGATGAGCCTAGCTTGGTGTCCTAGGCGAAACCCCACACAAGACACGGCACAAACCTAGAAGAATTGCTGAGTTTTAATTCACCGGCCGTGAAAGCCAATATACCATCTTTTTGGAAGCCTTCATAGGGAGATTAAGGCTGCTTGAAATTTTAGTTCTCGTAGTCAAGTGGTGCAGTTGCACCTTATAAAAAGGGAGGTGGCGCGCAGTTCGTCACTCCTGTGGGGGTCCGGGCGGGGACACCAAGAGCCCGCCGATGAGCCTAGCTTGGTGTCCTAGGCGAAACCCCACACAAGACACGGCACAAACCTAGAAGAATTGCTGAGTTTTAATTCACCGGCCGTGAAAGCCAATATACCATCTTTTTGGAAGCCTTCATAGGGAGGTTAAGGCTGCTTGAACTTTTAGTTCTCGTAGTCAAGTGGTGCAGTTGCACCTTATAAAAAGGGAGGTGGCGCGCAGTTCGTCACTCCTGTGGGGGTCCGGGCGGGGACACCAAGAGCCCGCCGATGAGCCTAGCTTGGTGTCCTAGGCGAAACCCCACACAAGACACGGCACAAACCTAGAAGAATTGCTGAGTTTTAATTCACCGGCCGTGAAAGCCAATATACCATCTTTTTGGAAGCCTTCATAGGGAGGTTAAGGCTGCTTGAACTTTTAGTTCTCGTAGTCAAGTGGTGCAGTTGCACCTTATAAAAAGGGAGGTGGCGCGCAGTTCGTCACTCCTGTGGGGGTCCGGGCGGGGACACCAAGAGCCCGCCGATGAGCCTAGCTTGGTGTCCTAGGCGAAACCCCACACAAGACACGGCACAAACCTAGAAGAATTGCTGAGTTTTAATTCACCGGCCGTGAAAGCCAATATACCATCTTTTTGGAAGCCTTCATAGGGAGGTTAAGGCTGCTTGAACTTTTAGTTCTCGTAGTCAAGTGGTGCAGTTGCACCTTATAAAAAGGGAGGTGGCGCGCAGTTCGTCACTCCTGTGGGGGTCCGGGCGGGGACACCAAGAGCCCGCCGATGAGCCTAGCTTGGTGTCCTAGGCGAAACCCCACACAAGACACGGCACAAACCTAGAAGAATTGCTGAGTTTTAATTCACCGGCCGTGAAAGCCAATATACCATCTTTTTGGAAGCCTTCATAGGGAGGTTAAGGCTGCTTGAACTTTTAGTTCTCGTAGTCAAGTGGTGCAGTTGCACCTTATAAAAAGGGAGGTGGCGCGCAGTTCGTCACTCCTGTGGGGGTCCGGGCGGGGACACCAAGAGCCCGCCGATGAGCCTAGCTTGGTGTCCTAGGCGAAACCCCACACAAGACACGGCACAAACCTAGAAGAATTGCTGAGTTTTAATTCACCGGCCGTGAAAGCCAATATACCATCTTTTTGGAAGCCTTCATAGGGAGGTTAAGGCTGCTTGAACTTTTAGTTCTCGTAGTCAAGTGGTGCAGTTGCACCTTATAAAAAGGGAGGTGGCGCGCAGTTCGTCACTCCTGTGGGGGTCCGGGCGGGGACACCAAGAGCCCGCCGATAAGCCTAGCTTGGTGTCCTAGGCGAAACCCCACACAAGACACGGCACAAACCTAGAAGAATTGCTGAGTTTTAATTCACCGGCCGTGAAAGCCAATATACCATCTTTTTTGGAAGCCTTCATAGGGAGGTTAAGGCTGCTTGAACTTTTAGTTCTCGTAGTCAAGTGGTGCAGTTGCACCTTAAAAAGGGAGGTGGCGCGCAGTTCGTCACTCCTGTGGGGGTCCGGGCGGGGACACCAAGAGCCCGCCGATGAGCCTAGCTTGGTGTCCTAGGGGAAACCCCACACAAGACACGGCACAAACCTAGAAGAATTGCTGAGTTTTAATTCACCGGCCGTGAAAGCCAATATACCATATTTTTGGAAGCCTTCATAGGGAGGTTAAGGCTGCTTGAACTTTTAGTTCTCGTAGTCAAGTGGTGCAGTTGCACCTTATAAAAAGGGAGGTGGCGCGCAGTTCGTCACTCCTGTGGGGGTCCGGGCGGGGACATCAAGAGCCCGCCGATGAGCCTAGCTTGGTGTCCTAGGCGAAACCCCACACAAGACACGGCACAAACCTAGAAGAATTGCTGAGTTTTAATTCACCGGCCGTGAAAGCCAATATACCATCTTTTTGGAAGCCTTCATAGGGAGGTTAAGGCTGCTTGAACTTTTAGTTCTCGTAGTCAAGTGGTGCAGTTGCACCTTATAAAAAGGGAGGTGCCGCGCAGTTCGTCACTCCTGTGGGGGTCCGGGCGGGGACACCAAGAGCCCGCCGATGAGCCTAGCTTGGTGTCCTAGGCGAAAGCCCACACAAGACACGGCACAAACCTAGAAGAATTGCTGAGTTTTAATTCACCGGCCGTGAAAGCCAATATACCATCTTTTTGGAAGCCTTCATAGGGAGGTTAAGGCTGCTTGAACTTTTAGTTCTCGTAGTCAAGTGGTGCAGTTGCACCTTATAAAAAGGGAGGTGGCGCGCAGTTCGTCACTCCTGTGGGGGTCCGGGCGGGGACACCAAGAGCCCGCCGATGAGCCTAGCTTGGTGTCCTAGGCGAAACCCCACACAAGACACGGCACAAACCTAGAAGAATTGCTGAGTTTTAATTCACCGGCCGTGAAAGCCAATATACCATCTTTTTGGAAGCCTTCATAGGGAGGTTAAGGCTGCTTGAACTTTTAGTTCTCGTAGTCAAGTGGTGCAGTAGCACCTTATAAAAAGGGAGGTGGCGCGCAGTTCGTCACTCCTGTGGGGGTCCGGGCGGGGACACCAAGAGCCCGCCGATGAGCCTAGCTTGGTGTCCTAGGCGAAACCCCACACAAGACACGGCACAAACCTAGAAGAATTGCTGAGTTTTAATGCACCGGCCGTGAAAGCCAATATACCTTCTTTTTGGAAGCCTTCATAGGGAGGTTAAGGCTGCTTGAACTTTTAGTTCTCGTAGTCAAGTGGTGCAGTTGCACCTTATAAAAAGGGAGGTGGCGCGCAGTTCGTCACTCCTGTGGGGGTCCGGGCAGGGACACCAAGAGCCCGCCGATGAGCCTAGCTTGGTGTCCTAGGCGAAACCTCACACAAGACACGGCACAAACCTAGAAGAATTGGTGAGTTTTAATTCACCGGCCGTGAAAGCCAATATACCATCTTTTTGGAAGCCTTCATAGGGAGGTTAAGGCTGCTTGAACTTTTAGTTCTCGTAGTCAAGTGGTGCAGTTGCACCTTATAAAAAGGGAGGTGGCGCGCAGTTCGTCACTCCTGTGGGGGTCCGGGCGGGGACACCAAGAGCCCGCCGATGAGCCTAGCTTGGTGTCCTAGGCGAAACCCCACACAAGACACGGCACAAACCTAGAAGAATTGCTGAGTTTTAATTCACCGGCCGTGAAAGCCAATATACCATCTTTTTGGAAGCCTTCATAGGGAGGTTAAGGCTGCTTGAAATTTTAGTTCTCGTAGTCAAGTGGTGCAGTTGCACCTTATAAAAAGGGAGGTGGCGCGCAGTTCGTCACTCCTGTGGGGGTCCGGGCGGGGACACCAAGAGCCCGCCGATGAGCCTAGCTTGGTGTCCTAGGCGAAACCCCACACAAGACACGGCACAAACCTAGAAGAATTGCTGAGTTTTAATTCACCGGCCGTGAAAGCCAATATACCATCTTTTTGGAAGCCTTCATAGGGAGATTAAGGCTGCTTGAAATTTTAGTTCTCGTAGTCAAGTGGTGCAGTTGCACCTTATAAAAAGGGAGGTGGCGCGCAGTTCGTCACTCCTGTGGGGGTCCGGGCGGGGACACCAAGAGCCCGCCGATGAGCCTAGCTTGGTGTCCTAGGCGAAACCCCACACAAGACACGGCACAAACCTAGAAGAATTGCTGAGTTTTAATTCACCGGCCGTGAAAGCCAATATACCATCTTTTTGGAAGCCTTCATAGGGAGGTTAAGGCTGCTTGAACTTTTAGTTCTCGTAGTCAAGTGGTGCAGTTGCACCTTATAAAAAGGGAGGTGGCGCGCAGTTCGTCACTCCTGTGGGGGTCCGGGCGGGGACACCAAGAGCCCGCCGATGAGCCTAGCTTGGTGTCCTAGGCGAAACCCCACACAAGACACGGCACAAACCTAGAAGAATTGCTGAGTTTTAATTCACCGGCCGTGAAAGCCAATATACCATCTTTTTGGAAGCCTTCATAGGGAGGTTAAGGCTGCTTGAACTTTTAGTTCTCGTAGTCAAGTGGTGCAGTTGCACCTTATAAAAAGGGAGGTGGCGCGCAGTTCGTCACTCCTGTGGGGGTCCGGGCGGGGACACCAAGAGCCCGCCGATGAGCCTAGCTTGGTGTCCTAGGCGAAACCCCACACAAGACACGGCACAAACCTAGAAGAATTGCTGAGTTTTAATTCACCGGCCGTGAAAGCCAATATACCATCTTTTTGGAAGCCTTCATAGGGAGGTTAAGGCTGCTTGAACTTTTAGTTCTCGTAGTCAAGTGGTGCAGTTGCACCTTATAAAAAGGGAGGTGGCGCGCAGTTCGTCACTCCTGTGGGGGTCCGGGCGGGGACACCAAGAGCCCGCCGATGAGCCTAGCTTGGTGTCCTAGGCGAAACCCCACACAAGACACGGCACAAACCTAGAAGAATTGCTGAGTTTTAATTCACCGGCCGTGAAAGCCAATATACCATCTTTTTGGAAGCCTTCATAGGGAGGTTAAGGCTGCTTGAACTTTTAGTTCTCGTAGTCAAGTGGTGCAGTTCCACCTTATAAAAAGGGAGGTGGCGCGCAGTTCGTCACTCCTGTGGGGGTCCGGGCGGGGACACCAAGAGCCCGCCGATGAGCCTAGCTTGGTGTCCTAGGCGAAACCCCACACAAGACACGGCACAAACCTAGAAGAATTGCTGAGTTTTAATTCACCGGCCGTGAAAGCCAATATACCATCTTTTTGGAAGCCTTCATAGGGAGGTTAAGGCTGCTTGAACTTTTAGTTCTCGTAGTCAAGTGGTGCAGTTGCACCTTATAAAAAGGGAGGTGGCGCGCAGTTCGTCACTCCTGTGGGGGTCCGGGCGGGGACACCAAGAGCCCGCCGATGAGCCTAGCTTGGTGTCCTAGGCGAAACCCCACACAAGACACGGCACAAACCTAGAAGAATTGCTGAGTTTTAATTCACCGGCCGTGAAAGCCAATATACCATCTTTTTGGAAGCCTTCATAGGGAGGTTAAGGCTGCTTGAACTTTTAGTTCTCGTAGTCAAGTGGTGCAGTTGCACCTTATAAAAAGGGAGGTGGCGCGCAGCTCGTCACTCCTGTGGGGGTCCGGGCGGGGACACCAAGAGCCCGCCGATGAGCCTAGCTTGGTGTCCTAGGCGAAACCCCACACAAGACACGGCACAAACCTAGAAGAATTGCTGAGTTTTAATTCACCGGCCGTGAAAGCCATTATACCATCTTTTTGGAAGCCTTCATATGGAGGTTAAGGCTGCTTGAACTTTTAGTTCTCGTAGTCAAGTGGTGCAGTTGCACCTTATAAAAAGGGAGGTGGCGCGCAGTTCGTCACTCCTGTGGGGGTCCGGGCGGGGACACCAAGAGCCCGCCGATGAGCCTAGCTTGGTGTCCTAGGCGAAACCCCACACAAGACACGGCACAAACCTAGAAGAATTGCTGAGTTTTAATTCACCGGCCGTGAAAGCCAATATACCATCTTTTTGGAAGCCTTCATAGGGAGGTTAAGGCTGCTTGAACTTTTAGTTCTCGTAGTCAAGTGGTGCAGTTGCACCTTATAAAAAGGGAGGTGGCGCGCAGTTCGTCACTCCTGTGGGGGTCCGGGCGGGGACACCAAGAGCCCGCCGATGAGCCTAGCTTGGTGTCCTAGGCGAAACCCCACACAAGACACGGCACAAACCTAGAAGAATTGCTGAGTTTTAATTCACCGGCCGTGAAAGCCAATATACCATCTTTTTGGAAGCCTTCATAGGGAGGTTAAGGCTGCTTGAACTTTTAGTTCTCGTAGTCAAGTGGTGCAGTTGCACCTTATAAAAAGGGAGGTGGCGCGCAGTTCGTCACTCCTGTGGGGGTCCGGGCGGGGACACCAAGAGCCCGCCGATGAGCCTAGCTTGGTGTCCTAGGCGAAACCCCACACAAGACACGGCACAAACCTAGAAGAATTGCTGAGTTTTAATTCACCGGCCGTGAAAGCCAATATACCATCTTTTTGGAAGCCTTCATAGGGAGGTTAAGGCTGCTTGAACTTTTAGTTCTCGTAGTCAAGTGGTGCAGTTGCACCTTATAAAAAGGGAGGTGGCGCGCAGTTCGTCACTCCTGTGGGGGTCCGGGCGGGGACACCAAGAGCCCGCCGATGAGCCTAGCTTGGTGTCCTAGGCGAAACCCCACACAAGACACGGCACAAACCTAGAAGAATTGCTGAGTTTTAATTCACCGGCCGTGAAAGCCAATATACCATCTTTTTGGAAGCCTTCATAGGGAGGTTAAGGCTGCTTGAACTTTTAGTTCTCGTAGTCAAGTGGTGCAGTTGCACCTTATAAAAAGGGAGGTGGCGCGCAGTTCGTCACTCCTGTGGGGGTCCGGGCGGGGACACCAAGAGCCCGCCGATGAGCCTAGCTTGGTGTCCTAGGCGAAACCCCACACAAGACACGGCACAAACCTAGAAGAATTGCTGAGTTTTAATTCACCGGCCGTGAAAGCCAATATACCATCTTTTTGGAAGCCTTCATAGGGAGGTTAAGGCTGCTTGAACTTTTAGTTCTCGTAGTCAAGTGGTGCAGTTGCACCTTATAAAAAGGGAGGTGGCGCGCAGTTCGTCACTCCTGTGGGGGTCCGGGCGGGGACACCAAGAGCCCGCCGATAAGCCTAGCTTGGTGTCCTAGGCGAAACCCCACACAAGACACGGCACAAACCTAGAAGAATTGCTGAGTTTTAATTCACCGGCCGTGAAAGCCAATATACCATCTTTTTTGGAAGCCTTCATAGGGAGGTTAAGGCTGCTTGAACTTTTAGTTCTCGTAGTCAAGTGGTGCAGTTGCACCTTAAAAAGGGAGGTGGCGCGCAGTTCGTCACTCCTGTGGGGGTCCGGGCGGGGACACCAAGAGCCCGCCGATGAGCCTAGCTTGGTGTCCTAGGGGAAACCCCACACAAGACACGGCACAAACCTAGAAGAATTGCTGAGTTTTAATTCACCGGCCGTGAAAGCCAATATACCATATTTTTGGAAGCCTTCATAGGGAGGTTAAGGCTGCTTGAACTTTTAGTTCTCGTAGTCAAGTGGTGCAGTTGCACCTTATAAAAAGGGAGGTGGCGCGCAGTTCGTCACTCCTGTGGGGGTCCGGGCGGGGACATCAAGAGCCCGCCGATGAGCCTAGCTTGGTGTCCTAGGCGAAACCCCACACAAGACACGGCACAAACCTAGAAGAATTGCTGAGTTTTAATTCACCGGCCGTGAAAGCCAATATACCATCTTTTTGGAAGCCTTCATAGGGAGGTTAAGGCTGCTTGAACTTTTAGTTCTCGTAGTCAAGTGGTGCAGTTGCACCTTATAAAAAGGGAGGTGCCGCGCAGTTCGTCACTCCTGTGGGGGTCCGGGCGGGGACACCAAGAGCCCGCCGATGAGCCTAGCTTGGTGTCCTAGGCGAAAGCCCACACAAGACACGGCACAAACCTAGAAGAATTGCTGAGTTTTAATTCACCGGCCGTGAAAGCCAATATACCATCTTTTTGGAAGCCTTCATAGGGAGGTTAAGGCTGCTTGAACTTTTAGTTCTCGTAGTCAAGTGGTGCAGTTGCACCTTATAAAAAGGGAGGTGGCGCGCAGTTCGTCACTCCTGTGGGGGTCCGGGCGGGGACACCAAGAGCCCGCCGATGAGCCTAGCTTGGTGTCCTAGGCGAAACCCCACACAAGACACGGCACAAACCTAGAAGAATTGCTGAGTTTTAATTCACCGGCCGTGAAAGCCAATATACCATCTTTTTGGAAGCCTTCATAGGGAGGTTAAGGCTGCTTGAACTTTTAGTTCTCGTAGTCAAGTGGTGCAGTTGCACCTTATAAAAAGGGAGGTGGCGCGCAGTTCGTCACTCCTGTGGGGGTCCGGGCGGGGACACCAAGAGCCCGCCGATGAGCCTAGCTTGGTGTCCTAGGCGAAACCCCACACAAGACACGGCACAAACCTAGAAGAATTGCTGAGTTTTAATGCACCGGCCGTGAAAGCCAATATACCTTCTTTTTGGAAGCCTTCATAGGGAGGTTAAGGCTGCTTGAACTTTTAGTTCTCGTAGTCAAGTGGTGCAGTTGCACCTTATAAAAAGGGAGGTGGCGCGCAGTTCGTCACTCCTGTGGGGGTCCGGGCGGGGACACCAAGAGCCCGCCGATGAGCCTAGCTTGGTGTCCTAGGCGAAACCTCACACAAGACACGGCACAAACCTAGAAGAATTGGTGAGTTTTAATTCACCGGCCGTGAAAGCCAATATACCATCTTTTTGGAAGCCTTCATAGGGAGGTTAAGGCTGCTTGAACTTTTAGTTCTCGTAGTCAAGTGGTGCAGTTGAACCTTATAAAAAGGGAGGTGGCGCGCAGTTCGTCACTCCTGTGGGGGTCCGGGCGGGGACACCAAGAGCCCGCCGATGAGCCTAGCTTGGTGTCCTAGGCGAAACCCCACACAAGACACGGCACAAACCTAGAAGAATTGCTGAGTTTTAATTCACCGGCCGTGAAAGCCAATATACCATCTTTTTGGAAGCCTTCATAGGGAGGTTAAGGCTGCTTGAAATTTTAGTTCTCGTAGTCAAGTGGTGCAGTTGCACCTTATAAAAAGGGAGGTGGCGCGCAGTTCGTCACTCCTGTGGGGGTCCGGGCGGGGACACCAAGAGCCCGCCGATGAGCCTAGCTTGGTGTCCTAGGCGAAACCCCACACAAGACACGGCACAAACCTAGAAGAATTGCTGAGTTTTAATTCACCGGCCGTGAAAGCCAATATACCATCTTTTTGGAAGCCTTCATAGGGAGATTAAGGCTGCTTGAAATTTTAGTTCTCGTAGTCAAGTGGTGCAGTTGCACCTTATAAAAAGGGAGGTGGCGCGCAGTTCGTCACTCCTGTGGGGGTCCGGGCGGGGACACCAAGAGCCCGCCGATGAGCCTAGCTTGGTGTCCTAGGCGAAACCCCACACAAGACACGGCACAAACCTAGAAGAATTGCTGAGTTTTAATTCACCGGCCGTGAAAGCCAATATACCATCTTTTTGGAAGCCTTCATAGGGAGGTTAAGGCTGCTTGAACTTTTAGTTCTCGTAGTCAAGTGGTGCAGTTGCACCTTATAAAAAGGGAGGTGGCGCGCAGTTCGTCACTCCTGTGGGGGTCCGGGCGGGGACACCAAGAGCCCGCCGATGAGCCTAGCTTGGTGTCCTAGGCGAAACCCCACACAAGACACGGCACAAACCTAGAAGAATTGCTGAGTTTTAATTCACCGGCCGTGAAAGCCAATATACCATCTTTTTGGAAGCCTTCATAGGGAGGTTAAGGCTGCTTGAACTTTTAGTTCTCGTAGTCAAGTGGTGCAGTTGCACCTTATAAAAAGGGAGGTGGCGCGCATTTCGTCACTCCTGTGGGGGTCCGGGCGGGGACACCAAGAGCCCGCCGATGAGCCTAGCTTGGTGTCCTAGGCGAAACCCCACACAAGACACGGCACAAACCTAGAAGAATTGCTGAGTTTTAATTCACCGGCCGTGAAAGCCAATATACCATCTTTTTGGAAGCCTTCATAGGGAGGTTAAGGCTGCTTGAACTTTTAGTTCTCGTAGTCAAGTGGTGCAGTTGCACCTTATAAAAAGGGAGGTGGCGCGCAGTTCGTCACTCCTGTGGGGGTCCGGGCGGGGACACCAAGAGCCCGCCGATGAGCCTAGCTTGGTGTCCTAGGCGAAACCCCACACAAGACGCGGCACAAACCTAGAAGAATTGCTGAGTTTTAATTCACCGGCCGTGAAAGCCAATATACCATCTTTTTGGAAGCCTTCATAGGGAGGTTAAGGCTGCTTGAACTTTTAGTTCTCGTAGTCAAGTGGTGCAGTTGCACCTTATAAAAAGGGAGGTGGCGCGCAGTTCGTCACTCCTGTGGGGGTCCGGGCGGGGACACCAAGAGCCCGCCGATGAGCCTAGCTTGGTGTCCTAGGCGAAACCCCACACAAGACACGGCACAAACCTAGAAGAATTGCTGAGTTTTAATTCACCGGCCGTGAAAGCCAATATACCATCTTTTTGGAAGCCTTCATAGGGAGGTTAAGGCTGCTTGAACTTTTAGTTCTCGTAGTCAAGTGGTGCAGTTGCACCTTATAAAAAGGGAGGTGGCGCGCAGTTCGTCACTCCTGTGGGGGTCCGGGCGGGGACACCAAGAGCCCGCCGATGAGCCTAGCTTGGTGTCCTAGGCGAAACCCCACACAAGACACGGCACAAACCTAGAAGAATTGCTGAGTTTTAATTCACCGGCCGTGAAAGCCAATATACCATCTTTTTGGAAGCCTTCATAGGGAGGTTAAGGCTGCTTGAACTTTTAGTTCTCGTAGTCAAGTGGTGCAGTTGCACCTTATAAAAAGGGAGGTGGCGCGCAGCTCGTCACTCCTGTGGGGGTCCGGGCGGGGACACCAAGAGCCCGCCGATGAGCCTAGCTTGGTGTCCTAGGCGAAACCCCACACAAGACACGGCACAAACCTAGAAGAATTGCTGAGTTTTAATTCACCGGCCGTGAAAGCCAATATACCATCTTTTTGGAAGCCTTCATAGGGAGGTTAAGGCTGCTTGAACTTTTAGTTCTCGTAGTCAAGTGGTGCAGTTGCACCTTATAAAAAGGGAGGTGGCGCGCAGTTCGTCACTCCTGTGGGGGTCCGGGCGGGGACACCAAGAGCCCGCCGATGAGCCTAGCTTGGTGTCCTAGGGGAAACCCCACACAAGACACGGCACAAACCTAGAAGAATTGCTGAGTTTTAATTCGCCGGCCGTGAAAGCCAATATACCATTTTTTGGAAGCCTTCATAGGGAGGTTAAGGCTGCTTGAACTTTTAGTTCTCGTAGTCAAGTGGTGCAGTTGCAACTTATAAAAAGGGAGGTGGCGCGCAGTTCGTCACTCATGTGGGGGTCCGGGCGGGGACACCAAGAGCCCGCCGATGAGCCTAGCTTGGTGTCCTAGGCGAAACCCCACACAAGACACGGCACAAACCTAGAAGAATTGCTGAGTTTTAATTCACCGGCCGTGAAAGCCAATATACCATCTTTTTGGAAGCCTTCATAGGGAGGTTAAGGCTGCTTGAACTTTTAGTTCTCGTAGTCAAGTGGTGCAGTTGCACCTTATAAAAAGGGAGGTGGCGCGCAGTTCGTCACTCCTGTGGGGGTCCGGGCGGGGACACCAAGAGCCCGCCGATGAGCCTAGCTTGGTGTCCTAGGGGAAACCCCACACAAGACACGGCACAAACCTAGAAGAATTGCTGAGTTTTAATTCACCGGCCGTGAAAGCCAATATACCATCTTTTTGGAAGCCTTCATATGGAGGTTAAGGCTGCTTGAACTTTTAGTTCTCGTAGTCAAGTGGTGCAGTTGCACCTTATAAAAAGGGAGGTGGCGCGCAGTTCGTCACTCCTGTGGGGGTCCGGGCGGGGACACCAAGAGCCCGCCGATGAGCCTAGCTTGGTGTCCTAGGCGAAACCCCACACAAGACACGGCACAAACCTAGAAGAATTGCTGAGTTTTAATTCACCGGCCGTGAAAGCCAATATACCATCTTTTTGGAAGCCTTCATAGGGAGGTTAAGGCTGCTTGAACTTTTAGTTCTCGTACTCAAGTGGTGCAGTTGCACCTTATAAAAAGGGAGGTGGCGCGCAGTTCGTCACTCCTGAGGGGGTCCGGGCGGGGACACCAAGAGCCCGCCGATGAGCCTAGCTTGGTGTCCTAGGCGAAACCCCACACAAGACACGGCACAAACCTAGAAGAATTGCTGAGTTTTAATTCACCGGCCGTGAAAGCCAATATACCATCTTTTTGGAAGCCTTCATAGGTAGGTTGAGGCTGCTTGAACTTTTAGTTCTCGTAGTCAAGTGGTGCAGTTGCACCTTATAAAAAGGGAGGTGGCGCGCAGTTCGTCACTCCTGTGGGGGTCCGGGCGGGGACACCAAGAGCCCGCCGATGAGCCTAGCTTGGTGTCCTAGGCGAAACCCCACACAAGACACGGCACAAACCTAGAAGAATTGCTGAGTTTTAATTCACCGGCCGTGAAAGCCAATATACCATCTTTTTGGAAGCCTTCATAGGGAGGTTAAGGCTGCTTGAACTTTTAGTTCTCGTAGTCAAGTGGTGCAGTTGCACCTTATAAAAAGGGAGGTGGCGCACAGTTCGTCACTCCTGTGGGGGTCCGGGCGGGGACACCAAGAGCCCGCCGATGAGCCTAGCTTGGTGTCCTAGGCGAAACCCCACACAAGACACGGCACAAACCTAGAAGAATTGCTGAGTTTTAATTCACCGGCCGTGAAAGCCAATATACCATCTTTTTGGAAGCCTTCATAGGGAGGTTAAGGCTGCTTGAACTTTTAGTTCTCGTAGTCAAGTGGTGCAGTTGCACCTTATAAAAAGGGAGGTGGCGCGCAGTTCGTCACTCCTGTGGGGGTCCAGGCGGGGACACCAAGAGCCCGCCGATGAGCCTAGCTTGGTGTCCTAGGCGAAACCCCACACAAGACACGGCACAAACCTAGAAGAATTGCTGAGTTTTAATTCACCGGCCGTGAAAGCCAATATACCATCTTTTTGAAGCCTTCATAGGGAGGTTAAGGCTGCTTGAACTTTTAGTTTTCGTAGTCAAGTGGTGCAGTTGCACCTTATAAAAAGGGAGGTGGCGCGCAGTTCGTCACTCCTGTGGGGGGTCCGGGCGGGGACACCAAGAGCCCGCCGATGAGCCTAGCTTGGTGTCCTAGGCGAAACCCCACACAAGACACGGCACAAACCTAGAAGAATTGCTGAGTTTTAATTCACCGGCCGTGAAAGCCAATATACCATCTTTTTGGAAGCCTTCATAGGGAGGTTAAGGCTGCTTGAACTTTTAGTTCTCGTAGTCAAGTGGTGCAGTTGCACCTTATGAAAAGGGAGGTGGCGCGCAGTTCGTCACTCCTGTGGGGGTCCGGGCGGGGACACCAAGAGCCCGCCAATGACCCTAGCTTGGTGTCCTAGGCGAAACCCCACACAAGACACGGCACAAACCTAGAAGAATTGCTGAGTTTTAATTCACCGGCCGTGAAAGCCAATATACCATCTTTTTGGAAGCCTTCATAGGGAGGTTAAGGCTGCTTGAACTTTTAGTTCTCGTAGTCAAGTGGTGCAGTTGCACCTTATAAAAAGGGAGGTGGCGCGCAGTTCGTCACTCCTGTGGGGGTCCGGGCGGGGACACCAAGAGCCCGCCGATGAGCCTAGCTTGGTGTCCTAGGCGAAACCCCACACAAGACACGGCACAAACCTAGAAGAATTGCTGAGTTTTAATTCACCGGCCGTGAAAGCCAATATACCATCTTTTTGGAAGCCTTCATAGGGAGGTTAAGGCTGCTTGAACTTTTAGTTCTCGTAGTCAGGTGGTGCAGTTGCACCTTATAAAAAGGGAGGTGGCGCGCAGTTCGTCACTCCCGTGGGGGTCCGGGCGGGGACACCAAGAGCCCGCCGATGAGCCTAGCTTGGTGTCCTAGGCGAAACCCCACACAAGACACGGCACAAACCTAGAAGAATTGCTGAGTTTTAATTCACCGGCCGTGAAAGCCAATATACCACCTTTTTGGAAGCCTTCATAGGGAGGATAAGGCTGCTTGAACTTTTAGTTCTCGTAGTCAAGTGGTGCAGTTGCACCTTATAAAAAGGGAGGTGGCGCGCAGTTCGTCACTCCTGTGGGGGTCCGGGCGGGGACACCAAGAGCCCGCCGATGAGCCTAGCTTGGTGTCCTAGGCGAAACCCCACACAAGACACGGCACAAACCTAGAAGAATTGCTGAGTTTTAATTCACCGGCCGTGAAAGCCAATATACCATCTTTTTGGAAGCATTCATAGGGAGGTTAAGGCTGCTTGAACTTTTAGTTCTCGTAGTCAAGTGGTGCAGTTGCACCTTATAAAAAGGGAGGTGGCGCGCAGTTCGTCACTCCTGTGGGGGTCCGGGCGGGGACACCAAGAGCCCGCCGATGAGCCTAGCTTGGTGTCCTAGGCGAAACCCCACACAAGACACGGCACAAACCTAATAGAATTGCTGAGTTTTAATTCACCGGCCGTGAAAGCCAATATACCATCTTTTTGGAAGCCTTCATAGGGAGGTTAAGGCTGCTTGAACTTTTAGTTCTCGTAGTCAAGTGGTGCAGTTGCACCTTATAAAAAGGGAGGTGGCGCACAGTTCGTCACTCCTGTGGGGGTCCGGGCGGGGACACCAAGAGCCCGCCGATGAGCCTAGCTTGGTGTCCTAGGCGAAACCCCACACAAGACACGGCACAAACCTAGAAGAATTGCTGAGTTTTAATTCACCGGCCGTGAAAGCCATTATACCATCTTTTTGGAAGCCTTCATATGGAGGTTAAGGCTGCTTGAACTTTTAGTTCTCGTAGTCAAGTGGTGCAGTTGCACCTTATAAAAAGGGAGGTGGCGCGCAGTTCGTCACTCCTGTGGGGGTCCGGGCGGGGACACCAAGAGCCCGCCGATGAGCCTAGCTTGGTGTCCTAGGGGAAACCCCACACAAGACACGGCACAAACCTAGAAGAATTGCTGAGTATTAATTCACCGGCCGTGAAAGCCAATATACCATCTTTTTGGAAGCCTTCATAGGGAGGTTAAGGCTGCTTGAACTTTTAGTTCTCGTAGTCAAGTGGTGCAGTTGCACCTTATAAAAAGGGAGGTGGCGCGCAGTTCGTCACTCCTGTGGGGGTCCGGGCGGGGACACCAAGAGCCCGCCGATGAGCCTAGCTTGGTGTCCTAGGCGAAACCCCACACAAGACACGGCACAAACCTAGAAGAATTGCTGAGTTTTAATTCACCGGCCGTGAAAGCCAATATACCATCTTTTTGGAAGCCTTCATAGGGAGGTTAAGGCTGCTTGAACTTTTAGTTCTCGTAGTCAAGTGGTGCAGTTGCACCTTATAAAAAGGGAGGTGGCGCGCAGTTCGTCACTCCTGTGGGGGTCCGGGCGGGGACACCAATAGCCCGCCGATGAGCCTAGCTTGGTGTCCTAGGCGAAACCCCACACAAGACACGGCACAAACCTAGAAGAATTGCTGAGTTTTAATTCACCGGCCGTGAAAGCCAATATACCATCTTTTTGGAAGCCTTCATAGGGAGGTTAAGGCTGCTTGAACTTTTAGTTCTCGTAGTCAAGTGGTGCAGTTGCACCTTATAAAAAGGGAGGTGGCGCGCAGTTCGTCACTCCTGTGGGGGTCCGGGCGGGGACACCAAGAGCCCGCCGATGAGCCTAGCTTGGTGTCCTAGGCGAAACCCAACACAAGACACGGCACAAACCTAGAAGAATTGCTGAGTTTTAATTCACCGGCCGTGAAAGCCAAAATACCATCTTTTTGGAAGCCTTCATAGGGAGGTTAAGGCTGCTTGAACTTTTAGTTCTCGTAGTCAAGTGGTGCAGTTGCACCTTATAAAAAGGGAGGTGGCGCGCAGTTCGTCACTCCTGTGGGGGTCCGGGCGGGGACACCAAGAGCCCGCCGATAAGCCTAGCTTGGTGTCCTAGGCGAAACCCCACACAAGACACGGCACAAACCTAGAAGAATTGCTGAGTTTTAATTCACCGGCCGTGAAAGCCAATATACCATCTTTTTTGGAAGCCTTCATAGGGAGGTTAAGGCTGCTTGAACTTTTAGTTCTCGTAGTCAAGTGGTGCAGTTGCACCTTAAAAAGGGAGGTGGCGCGCAGTTCGTCACTCCTGTGGGGGTCCGGGCGGGGACACCAAGAGCCCGCCGATGAGCCTAGCTTGGTGTCCTAGGGGAAACCCCACACAAGACACGGCACAAACCTAGAAGAATTGCTGAGTTTTAATTCACCGGCCGTGAAAGCCAATATACCATATTTTTGGAAGCCTTCATAGGGAGGTTAAGGCTGCTTGAACTTTTAGTTCTCGTAGTCAAGTGGTGCAGTTGCACCTTATAAAAAGGGAGGTGGCGCGCAGTTCGTCACTCCTGTGGGGGTCCGGGCGGGGACATCAAGAGCCCGCCGATGAGCCTAGCTTGGTGTCCTAGGCGAAACCCCACACAAGACACGGCACAAACCTAGAAGAATTGCTGAGTTTTAATTCACCGGCCGTGAAAGCCAATATACCATCTTTTTGGAAGCCTTCATAGGGAGGTTAAGGCTGCTTGAACTTTTAGTTCTCGTAGTCAAGTGGTGCAGTTGCACCTTATAAAAAGGGAGGTGTCGCGCAGTTCGTCACTCCTGTGGGGGTCCGGGCGGGGACACCAAGAGCCCGCCGATGAGCCTAGCTTGGTGTCCTAGGCGAAACCCCACACAAGACACGGCACAAACCTAGAAGAATTGCTGAGTTTTAATTCACCGGCCGTGAAAGCCTATATACCATCTTTTTGGAAGCCTTCATAGGGAGGTTAAGGCTGCTTGAACTTTTAGTTCTCGTAGTCAAGTGGTGCAGTTGCACCTTATAAAAAGGGAGGTGGCGCGCAGTTCGTCACTCCTGTGGGGGTCCGGGCGGGGACACCAAGAGCCCGCCGATGAGCCTAGCTTGGTGTCCTAGGCGAAACCCCACACAAGACACGGCACAAACCTAGAAGAATTGCTGAGTTTTAATTCACCGGCCGTGAAAGCCAATATACCATCTTTTTGGAAGCCTTCATAGGGAGGTTAAGGCTGCTTGAACTTTTAGTTCTCGTAGTCAAGTGGTGCAGTTGCACCTTATAAAAAGGGAGGTGGCGCGCAGTTCGTCACTCCTGTGGGGGTCCGGGCGGGGACACCAAGAGCCCGCCGATGAGCCTAGCTTGGTGTCCTAGGCGAAACCCCACACAAGACACGGCACAAACCTAGAAGAATTGCTGAGTTTTAATTCACCGGCCGTGAAAGCCAATATACCATCTTTTTGGAAGCCTTCATAGGGAGGTTAAGGCTGCTTGAACTTTTAGTTCTCGTAGTCAAGTGGTGCAGTTGCACCTTATAAAAAGGGAGGTGGCGCGCAGTTCGTCACTCCTGTGGGGGTCCGGGCGGGGACACCAAGAGCCCGCCGATGAGCCTAGCTTGGTGTCCTAGGCGAAACCCCACACAAGACACGGCACAAACCTAGAAGAATTGCTGAGTTTTAATTCACCGGCCGTGAAAGCCAATATACCATCTTTTTGGAAGCCTTCATAGGGAGGTTAAGGCTGCTTGAACTTTTAGTTCTCGTAGTCAAGTGGTGCAGTTGCACCTTATAAAAAGGGAGGTGGCGCGCAGTTCGTCACTCCTGTGGGGGTCCGGGCGGGGACACCAAGAGCCCGCCGATGAGCCTAGCTTGGTGTCCTAGGCGAAACCCCACACAAGACACGGCACAAACCTAGAAGAATTGCTGAGTTTTAATTCACCGGCCGTGAAAGCCAATATACCATCTTTTTGGAAGCCTTCATAGGGAGGTTAAGGCTGCTTGAAATTTTAGTTCTCGTAGTCAAGTGGTGCAGTTGCACCTTATAAAAAGGAAGGTGGCGCGCAGTTCGTCACTCCTGTGGGGGTCCGGGCGGGGACACCAAGAGCCCGCCGATGAGCCTAGCTTGGTGTCCTAGGCGAAACCCCACACAAGACACGGCACAAACCTAGAAGAATTGCTGAGTTTTAATTCACCGGCCGTGAAAGCCAATATACCATCTTTTTGGAAGCCTTCATAGGGAGGTTAAGGCTGCTTGAACTTTTAGTTCTCGTAGTCAAGTGGTGCAGTTGCACCTTATAAAAAGGGAGGTGGCGCGCAGTTCGTCACTCCTGTGGGGGTCCGGGCGGGGACACCAAGAGCCCGCCGATGAGCCTAGCTTGGTGTCCTAGGCGAAACCCCACACAAGACACGGCACAAACCTAGAAGAATTGCTGAGTTTTAATTCACCGGCCGTGAAAGCCAATATACCATTTTTTGGAAGCCTTCATAGGGAGGTTAAGGCTGCTTGAAATTTTAGTTCTCGTAGTCAAGTGGTGCAGTTGCACCTTATAAAAAGGGAGGTGGCGCGCAGTTCGTCACTCCTGTGGGGGTCCGGGCGGGGACACCAAGAGCCCGCCGATGAGCCTAGCTTGGTGTCCTAGGCGAAACCCCACGCAAGACACGGCACAAACCTAGAAGAATTGCTGAGTTTTAATTCACCGGCCGTGAAAGCCAATATACCATCTTTTTGGAAGCCTTCATAGGGAGGTTAAGGCTGCTTGAACTTTTAGTTCTAGTAGTCAAGTGGTGCAGTTGCACCTTATAAAAAGGGAGGTGGCGCGCAGATCGTCACTCCTGTGGGGGTCCGGGTGGGGACACCAAGAGCCCGCCGATGAGCCTAGCTTGGTGTCCTAGGCGAAACCCCACACAAGTCACGGCACAAACCTAGAAGAATTGCTGAGTTTTAATTCACCGGCCGTGAAAGCCAATATACCATCTTTTTGGAAGCCTTCATAGGGAGGTTAAGGCTGCTTGAACTTTTAGTTCTCGTAGTCAAGTGGTGCAGTTGCACCTTATAAAAAGGGAGGTGGCGCGCAGTTCGTCACTCCTGTGGGGGTCCGGGCGGGGACACCAAGAGCCCGCCGATGAGCCTAGCTTGGTGTCCTAGGCGAAACCCCACACAAGACACGGCACAAACCTAGAAGAATTGCTGAGTTTTAATTCACCGGCCGTGAAAGCCAATATACCATCTTTTTGGAAGCCTTCATAGGGAGGTTAAGGCTGCTTGAACTTTTAGTTCTCGTAGTCAAGTGGTGCAGTTGCACCTTATAAAAAGGGAGGTGGCGCGCAGTTCGTCACTCCTGTGGGGGTCCGGGCGGGGACACCAAGAGCCCGCCGATGAGCCTAGCTTGGTGTCCTAGGCGAAACCCCACACAAGACACGGCACAAACCTAGAAGAATTGCTGAGTTTTAATTCACCGGCCGTGAAAGCCAATATACCATCTTTATGGAAGCCTTCATAGGGAGGTTAAGGCTGCTTGAACTTTTAGTTCTCGTAGTCAAGTGGTGCAGTTGCACCTTATAAAAAGGGAGGTGGCGCGCAGTTCGTCACTCCTGTGGGGGTCCGGGCGGGGACACCAAGAGCCCGCCGATGAGCCTAGCTTGGTGTCCTAGGCGAAACCCCACACAAGACACGGCACAAACCTAGAAGAATTGCTGAGTTTTAATTCACCGGCCGTGAAAGCCAATATACCATCTTTTTGGAAGCCTTCATAGGGAGGTTAAGGCTGCTTGAACTTTTAGTTCTCGTAGTCAAGTGGTGCAGTTGCACCTTATAAAAAGGGAGGTGGCGCGCAGTTCGTCACTCCTGTGGGGGTCCGGGCGGGGACACCAAGAGCCCGCCGATGAGCCTAGCTTGGTGTCCTAGGCGAAACCCCACACAAGACACGGCACAAACCTAGAAGAATTGCTGAGTTTTAATTCACCGGCCGTGAAAGCCAATATACCATCTTTTTGGAAGCCTTCATAGGGAGGTTAAGGCTGCTTCAACTTTTAGTTCTCGTAGTCAAGTGGTGCAGTTGCACCTTATAAAAAGGGAGGTGGCGCGCAGTTCGTCACTCCTGTGGGGGTCCGGGCGGGGACACCAAGAGCCCGCCGATGAGCCTAGCTTGGTGTCCTAGGCGAAACCCCACACAAGACACGGCACAAACCTAGAAGAATTGCTGAGTTTTAATTCACCGGCCGTGAAAGCCAATATACCATCTTTTTGGAAGCCTTCATAGGGAGGTTAAGGCTGCTTGAACTTTTAGTTCTCGTAGTCAAGTGGTGCAGTTGCACCTTATAAAAAGGGAGGTGGCGCGCAGCTCGTCACTCCTGTGGGGGTCCGGGCGGGGACACCAAGAGCCCGCCGATGAGCCTAGCTTGGTGTCCTAGGCGAAACCCCACACAAGACACGGCACAAACCTAGAAGAATTGCTGAGTTTTAATTCACCGGCCGTGAAAGCCATTATACCATCTTTTTGGAAGCCTTCATATGGAGGTTAAGGCTGCTTGAACTTTTAGTTCTCGTAGTCAAGTGGTGCAGTTGCACCTTATAAAAAGGGAGGTGGCGCGCAGTTCGTCACTCCTGTGGGGGTCCGGGCGGGGACACCAAGAGCCCGCCGATGAGCCTAGCTTGGTGTCCTAGGGGAAACCCCACACAAGACACGGCACAAACCTAGAAGAATTGCTGAGTATTAATTCACCGGCCGTGAAAGCCAATATACCATCTTTTTGGAAGCCTTCATAGGGAGGTTAAGGCTGCTTGAACTTTTAGTTCTCGTAGTCAAGTGGTGCAGTTGCACCTTATAAAAAGGGAGGTGGCGCGCAGTTCGTCACTCCTGTGGGGGTCCGGGCGGGGACACCAAGAGCCCGCCGATGAGCCTAGCTTGGTGTCCTAGGCGAAACCCCACACAAGACACGGCACAAACCTAGAAGAATTGATGAGTTTTAATTCACCGGCCGTGAAAGCCAATATACCATCTTTTTGGAAGCCTTCATAGGGAGGTTAAGGCTGCTTGAACTTTTAGTTCTCGTAGTCAAGTGGTGCAGTTGCACCTTATAAAAAGGGAGGTGGCGCGCAGTTCGTCACTCCTGTGGGGGTCCGGGCGGGGACACCAAGAGCCCGCCGATGAGCCTAGCTTGGTGTCCTAGGCGAAACCCCACACAAGACACGGCACAAACCTAGAAGAATTGCTGAGTTTTAATTCACCGGCCGTGAAAGCCAAAATACCATCTTTTTGGAAGCCTTCATAGGGAGGTTAAGGCTGCTTGAACTTTTAGTTCTCGTAGTCAAGTGGTGCAGTTGCACCTTATAAAAAGGGAGGTGGCGCGCAGTTCGTCACTCCTGTGGGGGTCCGGGCGGGGACACCAAGAGCCCGCCGATAAGCCTAGCTTGGTGTCCTAGGCGAAACCCCACACAAGACACGGCACAAACCTAGAAGAATTGCTGAGTTTTAATTCACCGGCCGTGAAAGCCAATATACCATCTTTTTTGGAAGCCTTCATAGGGAGGTTAAGGCTGCTTGAACTTTTAGTTCTCGTAGTCAAGTGGTGCAGTTGCACCTTAAAAAGGGAGGTGGCGCGCAGTTCGTCACTCCTGTGGGGGTCCGGGCGGGGACACCAAGAGCCCGCCGATGAGCCTAGCTTGGTGTCCTAGGGGAAACCCCACACAAGACACGGCACAAACCTAGAAGAATTGCTGAGTTTTAATTCACCGGCCGTGAAAGCCAATATACCATATTTTTGGAAGCCTTCATAGGGAGGTTAAGGCTGCTTGAACTTTTAGTTCTCGTAGTCAAGTGGTGCAGTTGCACCTTATAAAAAGGGAGGTGGCGCGCAGTTCGTCACTCCTGTGGGGGTCCGGGCGGGGACATCAAGAGGCCGCCGATGAGCCTAGCTTGGTGTCCTAGGCGAAACCCCACACAAGACACGGCACAAACCTAGAAGAATTGCTGAGTTTTAATTCACCGGCCGTGAAAGCCAATATACCATCTTTTTGGAAGCCTTCATAGGGAGGTTAAGGCTGCTTGAACTTTTAGTTCTCGTAGTCAAGTGGTGCAGTTGCACCTTATAAAAAGGGAGGTGGCGCGCAGTTCGTCACTCCTGTGGGGGTCCGGGCGGGGACACCAAGAGCCCGCCGATGAGCCTAGCTTGGTGTCCTAGGCGAAACCCCACACAAGACACGGCACAAACCTAGAAGAATTGCTGAGTTTTAATTCACCGGCCGTGAAAGCCAATATACCATCTTTTTGGAAGCCTTCATAGGGAGGTTAAGGCTGCTTGAACTTTTAGTTCTCGTAGTCAAGTGGTGCAGTTGCACCTTATAAAAAGGGAGGTGGCGCGCAGTTCGTCACTCCTGTGGGGGTCCGGGCGGGGACACCAAGAGCCCGCCGATGAGCCTAGCTTGGTGTCCTAGGCGAAACCCCACACAAGACACGGCACAAACCTAGAAGAATTGCTGAGTTTTAATTCACCGGCCGTGAAAGCCAATATACCATCTTTTTGGAAGCCTTCATAGGGAGGTTAAGGCTGCTTGAACTTTTAGTTCTCGTAGTCAAGTGGTGCAGTTGCACCTTATAAAAAGGGAGGTGGCGCGCAGTTCGTCACTCCTGTGGGGGTCCGGGCGGGGACACCAAGAGCCCGCCGATGAGCCTAGCTTGGTGTCCTAGGCGAAACCCCACACAAGACACGGCACAAACCTAGAAGAATTGCTGAGTTTTAATTCACCGGCCGTGAAAGCCAATATACCATCTTTTTGGAAGCCTTCATAGGGAGGTTAAGGCTGCTTGAAATTTTAGTTCTCGTAGTCAAGTGGTGCAGTTGCACCTTATAAAAAGGGAGGTGGCGCGCAGTTCGTCACTCCTGTGGGGGTCCGGGCGGGGACACCAAGAGCCCGCCGATGAGCCTAGCTTGGTGTCCTAGGCGAAACCCCACACAAGGCACGGCACAAACCTAGAAGAATTGCTGAGTTTTAATTCACCGGCCGTGAAAGCCAATATACCATCTTTTTGGAAGCCTTCATAGGGAGGTTAAGGCTGCTTGAACTTTTAGTTCTCGTAGTCAAGTGGTGCAGTTGCACCTTATAAAAAGGGAGGTGGCGCGCAGTTCGTCACTCCTGTGGGGGTCCGGGCGGGGACACCAAGAGCCCGCCGATGAGCCTAGCTTGGTGTCCTAGGCGAAACCCCACACAAGACACGGCACAAACCTAGAAGAATTGCTGAGTTTTAATTCACCGGCCGTGAAAGCCAATATACCATCTTTTTGGAAGCCTTCATAGGGAGGTTAAGGCTGCTTGAAATTTTAGTTCTCGTAGTCAAGTGGTGCAGTTGCACCTTATAAAAAGGGAGGTGGCGCGCAGTTCGTCACTCCTGTGGGGGTCCGGGCGGGGACACCAAGAGCCCGCCGATGAGCCTAGCTTGGTGTCCTAGGCGAAACCCCACGCAAGACACGGCACAAACCTAGAAGAATTGCTGAGTTTTAATTCACCGGCCGTGAAAGCCAATATACCATCTTTTTGGAAGCCTTCATAGGGAGGTTAAGGCTGCTTGAACTTTTAGTTCTAGTAGTCAAGTGGCGCAGTTGCACCTTATAAAAAGGGAGGTGGCGCGCAGTTCGTCACTCCTGTGGGGGTCCGGGCGGGGACACCAAGAGCCCGCCGATGAGCCAAACTTGGTGTCCTAGGCGAAACCCCACACAAGACACGGCACAAACCTAGAAGAATTGCTGAGTTCCAATATACCATCTTTTTGGAAGCCTTCATAGGGAGGTTAAGGCTGCTTGAACTTTTAGTTCTCGTAGTCAAGTGGTGCAGTAGCACCTTATAAAAAGGGAGGTGGCGCGCAGTTCGTCACTCCTGTGGGGGTCCGGGCGGGGACACCAAGAGCCCGCCGATGAGCCTAGCTTGGTGTCCTAGGCGAAACCCCACACAAGACACGGCACAAACCTAGAAGAATTGCTGAGTTTTAATTCACCGGCCGTGAAAGCCAATATACCATCTTTTTGGAAGCCTTCATAGGGAGGTTAAGGCTGCTTGAACTTTTAGTTCTCGTAGTCAAGTGGTGCAGTTGCACCTTATAAAAAGGGAGGTGGCGCGCAGTTCGTCACTCCTGTGGGGGTCCGGGCGGGGACACCAAGAGCCCGCCGATGAGCCTAGCTTGGTGTCCTAGGCGAAACCCCACACAAGACACGGCACAAACCTAGAAGAATTGCTGAGTTTTAATTCACCGGCCGTGAAAGCCAATATACCATCTTTTTGGAAGCCTTCATAGGGAGGTTAAGGCTGCTTGAACTTTTAGTTCTCGTAGTCAAGTGGTGCAGTTGCACCTTATAAAAAGGGAGGTGGCGCGCAGTTCGTCACTCCTGTGGGGGTCCGGGCGGGGACACCAAGAGCCCGCCGATGAGCCTAGCTTGGTGTCCTAGGCGAAACCCCACACAAGACACGGCACAAACCTAGAAGAATTGCTGAGTTTTAATTCACCGGCCGTGAAAGCCAATATACCATCTTTTTGGAAGCCTTCATAGGGAGGTTAAGGCTGCTTGAACTTTTAGTTCTCGTAGTCAAGTGGTGCAGTTGCACCTTATAAAAAGGGAGGTGGCGCGCAGCTCGTCACTCCTGTGGGGGTCCGGGCGGGGACACCAAGAGCCCGCCGATGAGCCTAGCTTGGTGTCCTAGGCGAAACCCCACACAAGACACGGCACAAACCTAGAAGAATTGCTGAGTTTTAATTCACCGGCCGTGAAAGCCATTATACCATCTTTTTGGAAGCCTTCATATGGAGGTTAAGGCTGCTTGAACTTTTAGTTCTCGTAGTCAAGTGGTGCAGTTGCACCTTATAAAAAGGGAGGTGGCGCGCAGTTCGTCACTCCTGTGGGGGTCCGGGCGGGGACACCAAGAGCCCGCCGATGAGCCTAGCTTGGTGTCCTAGGGGAAACCCCACACAAGACACGGCACAAACCTAGAAGAATTGCTGAGTATTAATTCACCGGCCGTGAAAGCCAATATACCATCTTTTTGGAAGCCTTCATAGGGAGGTTAAGGCTGCTTGAACTTTTAGTTCTCGTAGTCAAGTGGTGCAGTTGCACCTTAAAAAGGGAGGTGGCGCGCAGTTCGTCACTCCTGTGGGGGTCCGGGCGGGGACACCAAGAGCCCGCCGATGAGCCTAGCTTGGTGTCCTAGGGGAAACCCCACACAAGACACGGCACAAACCTAGAAGAATTGCTGAGTTTTAATTCACCGGCCGTGAAAGCCAATATACCATATTTTTGGAAGCCTTCATAGGGAGGTTAAGGCTGCTTGAACTTTTAGTTCTCGTAGTCAAGTGGTGCAGTTGCACCTTATAAAAAGGGAGGTGGCGCGCAGTTCGTCACTCCTGTGGGGGTCCGGGCGGGGACATCAAGAGGCCGCCGATGAGCCTAGCTTGGTGTCCTAGGCGAAACCCCACACAAGACACGGCACAAACCTAGAAGAATTGCTGAGTTTTAATTCACCGGCCGTGAAAGCCAATATACCATCTTTTTGGAAGCCTTCATAGGGAGGTTAAGGCTGCTTGAACTTTTAGTTCTCGTAGTCAAGTGGTGCAGTTGCACCTTATAAAAAGGGAGGTGGCGCGCAGTTCGTCACTCCTGTGGGGGTCCGGGCGGGGACACCAAGAGCCCGCCGATGAGCCTAGCTTGGTGTCCTAGGCGAAACCCCACACAAGACACGGCACAAACCTAGAAGAATTGCTGAGTTTTAATTCACCGGCCGTGAAAGCCAATATACCATCTTTTTGGAAGCCTTCATAGGGAGGTTAAGGCTGCTTGAACTTTTAGTTCTCGTAGTCAAGTGGTGCAGTTGCACCTTATAAAAAGGGAGGTGGCGCGCAGTTCGTCACTCCTGTGGGGGTCCGGGCGGGGACACCAAGAGCCCGCCGATGAGCCTAGCTTGGTGTCCTAGGCGAAACCCCACACAAGACACGGCACAAACCTAGAAGAATTGCTGAGTTTTAATTCACCGGCCGTGAAAGCCAATATACCATCTTTTTGGAAGCCTTCATAGGGAGGTTAAGGCTGCTTGAACTTTTAGTTCTCGTAGTCAAGTGGTGCAGTTGCACCTTATAAAAAGGGAGGTGGCGCGCAGTTCGTCACTCCTGTGGGGGTCCGGGCGGGGACACCAAGAGCCCGCCGATGAGCCTAGCTTGGTGTCCTAGGCGAAACCCCACACAAGACACGGCACAAACCTAGAAGAATTGCTGAGTTTTAATTCACCGGCCGTGAAAGCCAATATACCATCTTTTTGGAAGCCTTCATAGGGAGGTTAAGGCTGCTTGAAATTTTAGTTCTCGTAGTCAAGTGGTGCAGTTGCACCTTATAAAAAGGGAGGTGGCGCGCAGTTCGTCACTCCTGTGGGGGTCCGGGCGGGGACACCAAGAGCCCGCCGATGAGCCTAGCTTGGTGTCCTAGGCGAAACCCCACACAAGACACGGCACAAACCTAGAAGAATTGCTGAGTTTTAATTCACCGGCCGTGAAAGCCAATATACCATCTTTTTGGAAGCCTTCATAGGGAGGTTAAGGCTGCTTGAACTTTTAGTTCTCGTAGTCAAGTGGTGCAGTTGCACCTTATAAAAAGGGAGGTGGCGCGCAGTTCGTCACTCCTGTGGGGGTCCGGGCGGGGACACCAAGAGCCCGCCGATGAGCCTAGCTTGGTGTCCTAGGCGAAACCCCACACAAGACACGGCACAAACCTAGAAGAATTGCTGAGTTTTAATTCACCGGCCGTGAAAGCCAATATACCATCTTTTTGGAAGCCTTCATAGGGAGGTTAAGGCTGCTTGAAATTTTAGTTCTCGTAGTCAAGTGGTGCAGTTGCACCTTATAAAAAGGGAGGTGGCGCGCAGTTCGTCACTCCTGTGGGGGTCCGGGCGGGGACACCAAGAGCCCGCCGATGAGCCTAGCTTGGTGTCCTAGGCGAAACCCCACGCAAGACACGGCACAAACCTAGAAGAATTGCTGAGTTTTAATTCACCGGCCGTGAAAGCCAATATACCATCTTTTTGGAAGCCTTCATAGGGAGGTTAAGGCTGCTTGAACTTTTAGTTCTAGTAGTCAAGTGGCGCAGTTGCACCTTATAAAAAGGGAGGTGGCGCGCAGTTCGTCACTCCTGTGGGGGTCCGGGCGGGGACACCAAGAGCCCGCCGATGAGCCAAACTTGGTGTCCTAGGCGAAACCCCACACAAGACACGGCACAAACCTAGAAGAATTGCTGAGTTCCAATATACCATCTTTTTGGAAGCCTTCATAGGGAGGTTAAGGCTGCTTGAACTTTTAGTTCTCGTAGTCAAGTGGTGCAGTTGCACCTTATAAAAAGGGAGGTGGCGCGCAGTTCGTCACTCCTGTGGGGGTCCGGGCGGGGACACCAAGAGCCCGCCGATGAGCCTAGCTTGGTGTCCTAGGCGAAACCCCACACAAGACACGGCACAAACCTAGAAGAATTGCTGAGTTTTAATTCACCGGCCGTGAAAGCCAATATACCATCTTTTTGGAAGCCTTCATAGGGAGGTTAAGGCTGCTTGAACTTTTAGTTCTCGTAGTCAAGTGGTGCAGTTGCACCTTATAAAAAGGGAGGTGGCGCGCAGTTCGTCACTCCTGTGGGGGTCCGGGCGGGGACACCAAGAGCCCGCCGATGAGCCTAGCTTGGTGTCCTAGGCGAAACCCCACACAAGACACGGCACAAACCTAGAAGAATTGCTGAGTTTTAATTCACCGGCCGTGAAAGCCAATATACCATCTTTTTGGAAGCCTTCATAGGGAGGTTAAGGCTGCTTGAACTTTTAGTTCTCGTAGTCAAGTGGTGCAGTTGCACCTTATAAAAAGGGAGGTGGCGCGCAGTTCGTCACTCCTGTGGGGGTCCGGGCGGGGACACCAAGAGCCCGCCGATGAGCCTAGCTTGGTGTCCTAGGCGAAACCCCACACAAGACACGGCACAAACCTAGAAGAATTGCTGAGTTTTAATTCACCGGCCGTGAAAGCCAATATACCATCTTTTTGGAAGCCTTCATAGGGAGGTTAAGGCTGCTTGAACTTTTAGTTCTCGTAGTCAAGTGGTGCAGTTGCACCTTATAAAAAGGGAGGTGGCGCGCAGCTCGTCACTCCTGTGGGGGTCCGGGCGGGGACACCAAGAGCCCGCCGATGAGCCTAGCTTGGTGTCCTAGGCGAAACCCCACACAAGACACGGCACAAACCTAGAAGAATTGCTGAGTTTTAATTCACCGGCCGTGAAAGCCATTATACCATCTTTTTGGAAGCCTTCATATGGAGGTTAAGGCTGCTTGAACTTTTAGTTCTCGTAGTCAAGTGGTGCAGTTGCACCTTATAAAAAGGGAGGTGGCGCGCAGTTCGTCACTCCTGTGGGGGTCCGGGCGGGGACACCAAGAGCCCGCCGATGAGCCTAGCTTGGTGTCCTAGGGGAAACCCCACACAAGACACGGCACAAACCTAGAAGAATTGCTGAGTATTAATTCACCGGCCGTGAAAGCCAATATACCATCTTTTTGGAAGCCTTCATAGGGAGGTTAAGGCTGCTTGAACTTTTAGTTCTCGTATTCAAGTGGTGCAGTTGCACCTTATAAAAAGGGAGGTGGCGCGCAGTTCGTCACTCCTGTGGGGGTCCGGGCGGGGACACCAAGAGCCCGCCGATGAGCCTAGCTTGGTGTCCTAGGCGAAACCCCACACAAGACACGGCACAAACCTAGAAGAATTGCTGAGTTTTAATTCACCGGCCGTGAAAGCCAATATACCATCTTTTTGGAAGCCTTCATAGGGAGGTTAAGGCTGCTTGAACTTTTAGTTCTCGTAGTCAAGTGGTGCAGTTGCACCTTATAAAAAGGGAGGTGGCGCGCAGTTCGTCACTCCTGTGGGGGTCCGGGCGGGGACACCAAGAGCCCGCCGATGAGCCTAGCTTGGTGTCCTAGGCGAAACCCCACACAAGACACGGCACAAACCTAGAAGAATTGCTGAGTTTTAATTCACCGGCCGTGAAAGCCAAAATACCATCTTTTTGGAAGCCTTCATAGGGAGGTTAAGGCTGCTTGAACTTTTAGTTCTCGTAGTCAAGTGGTGCAGTTGCACCTTATAAAAAGGGAGGTGGCGCGCAGTTCGTCACTCCTGTGGGGGTCCGGGCGGGGACACCAAGAGCCCGCCGATGAGCCTAGCTTGGTGTCCTAGGCGAAACCCCACACAAGACACGGCACAAACCTAGAAGAATTGCTGAGTTTTAATTCACCGGCCGTGAAAGCCAATATACCATCTTTTTTGGAAGCCTTCATAGGGAGGTTAAGGCTGCTTGAACTTTTAGTTCTCGTAGTCAAGTGGTGCAGTTTCACCTTAAAAAGGGAGGTGGCGCGCAGTTCGTCACTCCTGTGGGGGTCCGGGCGGGGACACCAAGAGCCCGCCGATGAGCCTAGCTTGGTGTCCTAGGGGAAACCCCACACAAGACACGGCACAAACCTAGAAGAATTGCTGAGTTTTAATTCACCGGCCGTGAAAGCCAATATACCATATTTTTGGAAGCCTTCATAGGGAGGTTAAGGCTGCTTGAACTTTTAGTTCTCGTAGTCAAGTGGTGCAGTTGCACCTTATAAAAAGGGAGGTGGCGCGCAGTTCGTCACTCCTGTGGGGGTCCGGGCGGGGACATCAAGAGCCCGCCGATGAGCCTAGCTTGGTGTCCTAGGCGAAACCCCACACAAGACACGGCACAAACCTAGAAGAATTGCTGAGTTTTAATTCACCGGCCGTGAAAGCCAATATACCATCTTTTTGGAAGCCTTCATAGGGAGGTTAAGGCTGCTTGAACTTTTAGTTCTCGTAGTCAAGTGGTGCAGTTGCACCTTATAAAAAGGGAGGTGGCGCGCAGTTCGTCACTCCTGTGGGGGTCCGGGCGGGGACACCAAGAGCCCGCCGATGAGCCTAGCTTGGTGTCCTAGGCGAAACCCCACACAAGACACGGCACAAACCTAGAAGAATTGCTGAGTTTTAATTCACCGGCCGTGAAAGCCAATATACCATCTTTTTGGAAGCCTTCATAGGGAGGTTAAGGCTGCTTGAACTTTTAGTTCTCGTAGTCAAGTGGTGCAGTTGCACCTTATAAAAAGGGAGGTGGCGCGCAGTTCGTCACTCCTGTGGGGGTCCGGGCGGGGACACCAAGAGCCCGCCGATGAGCCTAGCTTGGTGTCCTAGGCGAAACCCCACACAAGACACGGCACAAACCTAGAAGAATTGCTGAGTTTTAATTCACCGGCCGTGAAAGCCAATATACCATCTTTTTGGAAGCCTTCATAGGGAGGTTAAGGCTGCTTGAACTTTTAGTTCTCGTAGTCAAGTGGTGCAGTTGCACCTTATAAAAAGGGAGGTGGCGCGCAGTTCGTCACTCCTGTGGGGGTCCGGGCGGGGACACCAAGAGCCCGCCGATGAGCCTAGCTTGGTGTCCTAGGCGAAACCCCACACAAGACACGGCACAAACCTAGAAGAATTGCTGAGTTTTAATTCACCGGCCGTGAAAGCCAATATACCATCTTTTTGGAAGCCTTCATAGGGAGGTTAAGGCTGCTTGAAATTTTAGTTCTCGTAGTCAAGTGGTGCAGTTGCACCTTATAAAAAGGGAGGTGGCGCGCAGTTCGTCACTCCTGTGGGGGTCCGGGCGGGGACACCAAGAGCCCACCGATGAGCCTAGCTTGGTGTCCTAGGCGAAACCCCACACAAGACACGGCACAAACCTAGAAGAATTGCTGAGTTTTAATTCACCGGCCGTGAAAGCCAATATACCATCTTTTTGGAAGCCTTCATAGGGAGGTTAAGGCTGCTTGAACTTTTAGTTCTCGTAGTCAAGTGGTGCAGTTGCACCTTATAAAAAGGGAGGTGGCGCGCAGTTCGTCACTCCTGTGGGGGTCCGGGCGGGGACACCAAGAGCCCGCCGATGAGCCTAGCTTGGTGTCCTAGGCGAAACCCCACACAAGACACGGCACAAACCTAGAAGAATTGCTGAGTTTTAATTCACCGGCCGTGAAAGCCAATATACCATCTTTTTGGAAGCCTTCATAGGGAGGTTAAGGCTGCTTGAAATTTTAGTTCTCGTAGTCAAGTGGTGCAGTTGCACCTTATAAAAAGGGAGGTGGCGCGCAGTTCGTCACTCCTGTGGGGGTCCGGGCGGGGACACCAAGAGCCCGCCGATGAGCCTAGCTTGGTGTCCTAGGCGAAACCCCACGCAAGACACGGCACAAACCTAGAAGAATTGCTGAGTTTTAATTCACCGGCCGTGAAAGCCAATATACCATCTTTTTGGAAGCCTTCATAGGGAGGTTAAGGCTGCTTGAACTTTTAGTTCTAGTAGTCAAGTGGCGCAGTTGCACCTTATAAAAAGGGAGGTGGCGCGCAGTTCGTCACTCCTGTGGGGGTCCGGGCGGGGACACCAAGAGCCCGCCGATGAGCCAAACTTGGTGTCCTAGGCGAAACCCCACACAAGACACGGCACAAACCTAGAAGAATTGCTGAGTTCCAATATACCATCTTTTTGGAAGCCTTCATAGGGAGGTTAAGGCTGCTTGAACTTTTAGTTCTCGTAGTCAAGTGGTGCAGTTGCACCTTATAAAAAGGGAGGTGGCGCGCAGTTCGTCACTCCTGTGGGGGTCCGGGCGGGGACACCAAGAGCCCGCCGATGAGCCTAGCTTAGTGTCCTAGGCGAAACCCCACACAAGACACGGCACAAACCTAGAAGAATTGCTGAGTTTTAATTCACCGGCCGTGAAAGCCAATATACCACCTTTATGGAAGCCTTCATAGGGAGGTTAAGGCTGCTTGAACTTTTAGTTCTCGTAGTCAAGTGGTGCAGTTGCACCTTATAAAAAGGGAGGTGGCGCGCAGTTCGTCACTCCTGTGGGGGTCCGGGCGGGGACACCAAGAGCCCGCCGATGAGCCTAGCTTGGTGTCCTAGGCGAAACCCCACACAAGACACGGCACAAACCTAGAAGAATTGCTGAGTTTTAATTCACCGGCCGTGAAAGCCAATATACCATCTTTTTGGAAGCCTTCATAGGGAGGTTAAGGCTGCTTGAACTTTTAGTTCTCGTAGTCAAGTGGTGCAGTTGCACCTTATAAAAAGGGAGGTGGCGCGCAGTTCGTCACTCCTGTGGGGGTCCGGGCGGGGACACCAAGAGCCCGCCGATGAGCCTAGCTTGGTGTCCTAGGCGAAACCCCACACAAGACACGGCACAAAGCTAGAAGAATTGCTGAGTTTTAATTCACCGGCCGTGAAAGCCAATATACCATCTTTTTGGAAGCCTTCATAGGGAGGTTAAGGCTGCTTGAACTTTTAGTTCTCGTAGTCAAGTGGTGCAGTTGCACCTTATAAAAAGGGAGGTGGCGCGCAGTTCGTCACTCCTGTGGGGGTCCGGGCGGGGACATCAAGAGCCCGCCGATGAGCCTAGCTTGGTGTCCTAGGCGAAACCCCACACAAGACACGGCACAAACCTAGAAGAATTGCTGAGTTTTAATTCACCGGCCGTGAAAGCCAATATACCATCTTTTTGGAAGCCTTCATAGGGAGGTTAAGGCTGCTTGAACTTTTAGTTCTCGTAGTCAAGTGGTGCAGTTGCACCTTATAAAAAGGGAGGTGGCGCGCAGTTCGTCACTCCTGTGGGGGTCCGGGCGGGGACACCAAGAGCCCGCCGATGAGCCTAGCTTGGTGTCCTAGGCGAAACCCCACACAAGACACGGCACAAACCTAGAAGAATTGCTGAGTTTTAATTCACCGGCCGTGAAAGCCAATATACCATCTTTTTGGAAGCCTTCATAGGGAGGTTAAGGCTGCTTGAACTTTTAGTTCTCGTAGTCAAGTGGTGCAGTTGCACCTTATAAAAAGGGAGGTGGCGCGCAGTTCGTCACTCCTGTGGGGGTCCGGGCGGGGACACCAAGAGCCCGCCGATGAGCCTAGCTTGGTGTCCTAGGCGAAACCCCACACAAGACACGGCACAAACCTAGAAGAATTGCTGAGTTTTAATTCACCGGCCGTGAAAGCCAATATACCATCTTTTTGGAAGCCTTCATAGGGAGGTTAAGGCTGCTTGAACTTTTAGTTCTCGTAGTCAAGTGGTGCAGTTGCACCTTATAAAAAGGGAGGTGGCGCGCAGTTCGTCACTCCTGTGGGGGTCCGGGCGGGGACACCAAGAGCCCGCCGATGAGCCTAGCTTGGTGTCCTAGGCGAAACCCCACACAAGACACGGCACAAACCTAGAAGAATTGCTGAGTTTTAATTCACCGGCCGTGAAAGCCAATATACCATCTTTTTGGAAGCCTTCATAGGGAGGTTAAGGCTGCTTGAACTTTTAGTTCTCGTAGTCAAGTGGTGCAGTTGCACCTTATAAAAAGGGAGGTGGCGCGCAGTTCGTCACTCCTGTGGGGGTCCGGGCGGGGACACCAAGAGCCCGCCGATGAGCCTAGCTTGGTGTCCTAGGCGAAACCCCACACAAGACACGGCACAAACCTAGAAGAATTGCTGAGTTTTAATTCACCGGCCGTGAAAGCCAATATACCATCTTTTTGGAAGCCTTCATAGGGAGGTTAAGGCTGCTTGAAATTTTAGTTCTCGTAGTCAAGTGGTGCAGTTGCACCTTATAAAAAGGGAGGTGGCGCGCAGTTCGTCACTCCTGTGGGGGTCCGGGCGGGGACACCAAGAGCCCGCCGATGAGCCTAGCTTGGTGTCCTAGGCGAAACCCCACACAAGACACGGCACAAACCTAGAAGAATTGCTGAGTTTTAATTCACCGGCCGTGAAAGCCAATATACCATCTTTTTGGAAGCCTTCATAGGGAGGTTAAGGCTGCTTGAACTTTTAGTTCTCGTAGTCAAGTGGTGCAGTTGCACCTTATAAAAAGGGAGGTGGCGCGCAGTTCGTCACTCCTGTGGGGGTCCGGGCGGGGACACCAAGAGCCCGCCGATGAGCCTAGCTTGGTGTCCTAGGCGAAACCCCACACAAGACACGGCACAAACCTAGAAGAATTGCTGAGTTTTAATTCACCGGCCGTGAAAGCCAATATACCATCTTTTTGGAAGCCTTCATAGGGAGGTTAAGGCTGCTTGAAATTTTAGTTCTCGTAGTCAAGTGGTGCAGTTGCACCTTATAAAAAGGGAGGTGGCGCGCAGTTCGTCACTCCTGTGGGGGTCCGGGCGGGGACACCAAGAGCCCGCCGATGAGCCTAGCTTGGTGTCCTAGGCGAAACCCCACACAAGACACGGCACAAACCTAGAAGAATTGCTGAGTTTTAATTCACCGGCCGTGAAAGCCAATATACCATCTTTTTGGAAGCCTTCATAGGGAGGTTAAGGCTGCTTGAACTTTTAGTTCTAGTAGTCAAGTGGTGCAGTTGCACCTTATAAAAAGGGAGGTGGCGCGCAGTTCGTCACTCCTGTGGGGGTCCGGGCGGGGACACCAAGAGCCCGCCGATGAGCCAAGCTTGGTGTCCTAGGCGAAACCCCACACAAGACACGGCACAAACCTAGAAGAATTGCTGAGTTCCAATATACCATCTTTTTGGAAGCCTTCATAGGGAGGTTAAGGCTGCTTGAACTTTTAGTTCTCGTAGTCAAGTGGTGCAGTTGCACCTTATAAAAAGGGAGGTGGCGCGCAGTTCGTCACTCCTGTGGGGGTCCGGGCGGGGACACCAAGAGCCCGCCGATGAGCCTAGCTTGGTGTCCTAGGCGAAACCCCACACAAGACACGGCACAAACCTAGAAGAATTGCTGAGTTTTAATTCACCGGCCGTGAAAGCCAATATACCATCTTTATGGAAGCCTTCATAGGGAGGTTAAGGCTGCTTGAACTTTTAGTTCTCGTAGTCAAGTGGTGCAGTTGCACCTTATAAAAAGGGAGGTGGCGCGCAGTTCGTCACTCCTGTGGGGGTCCGGGCGGGGACACCAAGAGCCCGCCGATGAGCCTAGCTTGGTGTCCTAGGCGAAACCCCACACAAGACACGGCACAAACCTAGAAGAATTGCTGAGTTTTAATTCACCGGCCGTGAAAGCCAATATACCATCTTTTTGGAAGCCTTCATAGGGAGGTTAAGGCTGCTTGAACTTTTAGTTCTCGTAGTCAAGTGGTGCAGTTGCACCTTATAAAAAGGGAGGTGGCGCGCAGTTCGTCACTCCTGTGGGGGTCCGGGCGGGGACACCAAGAGCCCGCCGATGAGCCTAGCTTGGTGTCCTAGGCGAAACCCCACACAAGACACGGCACAAACCTAGAAGAATTGCTGAGTTTTAATTCACCGGCCGTGAAAGCCAATATACCATCTTTTTGGAAGCCTTCATAGGGAGGTTAAGGCTGCTTGAACTTTTAGTTCTCGTAGTCAAGTGGTGCAGTTGCACCTTATAAAAAGGGAGGTGGCGCGCAGTTCGTCACTCCTGTGGGGGTCCGGGCGGGGACACCAAGAGCCCGCCGATGAGCCTAGCTTGGTGTCCTAGGCGAAACCCCACACAAGACACGGCACAAACCTAGAAGAATTGCTGAGTTTTAATTCACCGGCCGTGAAAGCCAATATACCATCTTTTTGGAAGCCTTCATAGGGAGGTTAAGGCTGCTTGAACTTTTAGTTCTCGTAGTCAAGTGGTGCAGTTGCACCTTATAAAAAGGGAGGTGGCGCGCAGCTCGTCACTCCTGTGGGGGTCCGGGCGGGGACACCAAGAGCCCGCCGATGAGCCTAGCTTGGTGTCCTAGGCGAAACCCCACACAAGACACGGCACAAACCTAGAAGAATTGCTGAGTTTTAATTCACCGGCCGTGAAAGCCAATATACCATCTTTTTGGAAGCCTTCATAGGGAGGTTAAGGCTGCTTGAACTTTTAGTTCTCGTAGTCAAGTGGTGCAGTTGCACCTTATAAAAAGGGAGGTGGCGCGCAGTTCGTCACTCCTGTGGGGGTCCGGGCGGGGACACCAAGAGCCCGCCGATGAGCCTAGCTTGGTGTCCTAGGCGAAACCCCACACAAGACACGGCACAAACCTAGAAGAATTGCTGAGTTTTAATTCACCGGCCGTGAAAGCCAATATACCATCTTTTTGGAAGCCTTCATAGGGAGGTTAAGGCTGCTTGAAATTTTAGTTCTCGTAGTCAAGTGGTGCAGTTGCACCTTATAAAAAGGGAGGTGGCGCGCAGTTCGTCACTCCTGTGGGGGTCCGGGCGGGGACACCAAGAGCCCGCCGATGAGCCTAGCTTGGTGTCCTAGGCGAAACCCCACACAAGACACGGCACAAACCTAGAAGAATTGCTGAGTTTTAATTCACCGGCCGTGAAAGCCAATATACCATCTTTTTGGAAGCCTTCATAGGGAGGTTAAGGCTGCTTGAACTTTTAGTTCTAGTAGTCAAGTGGTGCAGTTGCACCTTATAAAAAGGGAGGTGGCGCGCAGTTCGTCACTCCTGTGGGGGTCCGGGCGGGGACACCAAGAGCCCGCCGATGAGCCAAGCTTGGTGTCCTAGGCGAAACCCCACACAAGACACGGCACAAACCTAGAAGAATTGCTGAGTTCCAATATACCATCTTTTTGGAAGCCTTCATAGGGAGGTTAAGGCTGCTTGAACTTTTAGTTCTCGTAGTCAAGTGGTGCAGTTGCACCTTATAAAAAGGGAGGTGGCGCGCAGTTCGTCACTCCTGTGGGGGTCCGGGCGGGGACACCAAGAGCCCGCCGATGAGCCTAGCTTGGTGTCCTAGGCGAAACCCCACACAAGACACGGCACAAACCTAGAAGAATTGCTGAGTTTTAATTCACCGGCCGTGAAAGCCAATATACCATCTTTTTGGAAGCCTTCATAGGGAGGTTAAGGCTGCTTGAACTTTTAGTTCTCGTAGTCAAGTGGTGCAGTTGCATCTTATAAAAAGGGAGGTGGCGCGCAGTTCGTCACTCCTGAGGGGGTCCGGGCGGGGACACCAAGAGCCCGCCGATGAGCCTAGCTTGGTGTCCTAGGCGAAACCCCACACAAGACACGGCACAAACCTAGAAGAATTGCTGAGTTTTAATTCACCGGCCGTGAAAGCCAATATACCATCTTTTTGGAAGCCTTCATAGGTAGGTTGAGGCTGCTTGAACATTTAGTTCTCGTAGTCAAGTGGTGCAGTTGCACCTTATAAAAAGGGAGGTGGCGCGCAGTTCGTCACTCCTGTGGGGGTCCGGGCGGGGACACCAAGAGCCCGCCGATGAGCCTAGCTTGGTGTCCTAGGCGAAACCCCACACAAGACACGGCACAAACCTAGAAGAATTGCTGAGTTTTAATTCACCGGCCGTGAAAGCCAATATACCATCTTTTTGGAAGCCTTCATAGGGAGGTTAAGGCTGCTTGAACTTTTAGTTCTCGTAGTCAAGTGGTGCAGTTGCACCTTATAAAAAGGGAGGTGGCGCACAGTTCGTCACTCCTGTGGGGGTCCGGGCGGGGACACCAAGAGCCCGCCGATGAGCCTAGCTTGGTGTCCTAGGCGAAACCCCACACAAGACACGGCACAAACCTAGAAGAATTGCTGACTTTTAATTCACCGGCCGTGAAAGCCAATATACCATCTTTTTGGAAGCCTTCATAGGGAGGTTAAGGCTGCTTGAACTTTTAGTTCTCGTAGTCAAGTGGTGCAGTTGCACCTTATAAAAAGGGAGGTGCCGCGCAGTTCGTCACTCCTGTGGGGGTCCAGACGGGGACACCAAGAGCCCGCCGATGAGCCTAGCTTGGTGTCCTAGGGGAAACCCCACACAAGACACGGCACAAACCTAGAAGAATTGCTGAGTTTTAATTCACCGGCCGTGAAAGCCAATATACCATCTTTTTGAAGCCTTCATAGGGAGGTTAAGGCTGCTCGAACTTTTAGTTTTCGTAGTCAAGTGGTGCAGTTGCACCTTATAAAAAGGGAGGTGGCCCGCAGTTCGTCACTCCTGTGGGGGGTCCGGGCGGGGACACCAAGAGCCCGCCGATGAGCCTAGCTTGGTGTCCTAGGCGAAACCCCACACAAGACACGGCACAAACCTAGAAGAATTGCTGAGTTTTAATTCACCGGCCGTGAAAGCCAATATACCATCTTTTTGGAAGCCTTCATAGGGAGGTTAAGGCTGCTTGAACTTTTAGTTCTCGTAGTCAAGTGGTGCAGTTGCACCTTATAAAAAAGGAGGTGGCGCGCAGTTCGTCACTCCTGTGGGGGTCCGGGCGGGGACATCAAGAGCCCGCCGATGACCCTAGCTTGGTGTCCTAGGCGAAACCCCACACAAGACACGGCACAAACCTAGAAGAATTGCTGAGTTTTAATTCACCGGCCGTGAAAGCCAATATACCATCTTTTGGAAGCCTTCATAGGGAGGTTAAGGCTGCTTGAACTTTTAGTTCTCGTAGTCAAGTGGTGCAGTTGCACCTTATAAAAAGGGAGGTGGCGCGCAGTTCGTCACTCCTGTGGGGGTCCGGGCGGGGACACCAAGAGCCCGCCGATGAGCCTAGCTTGGTGTCCTAGGCGAAACCCCACACAAGACACGGCACAAACCTAGAAGAATTGCTGAGTTTTAATTCACCGGCCGTGAAAGCCAATATACCATCTTTTTGGAAGCATTCATAGGGAGGTTAAGGCTGCTTGAACTTTTAGTTCTCGTAGTCAAGTGGTGCAGTTGCACCTTATAAAAAGGGAGGTGGCGCGCAGTTCGTCACTCCTGTGGGGGTCCGGGCGGGGACACCAAGAGCCCGCCGATGAGCCTAGCTTGGTGTCCTAGGCGAAACCCCACACAAGACACGGCACAAACCTAGAAGAATTGCTGAGTTTTAATTCACCGGCCGTGAAAGCCAATATACCATCTTTTTGGAAGCCTTCATAGGGAGGTTAAGGCTGCTTGAACTTTTAGTTCTCGTAGTCAAGTGGTGCAGTTGCACCTTATAAAAAGGGAGGTGGCGCACAATTCGTCACTCCTGTGGGGGTCCGGGCGGGGACACCATGAGCCCGCCGATGAGCCTATCTTGGTGTCCTAGGCGAAACCCCACACAAGACACGGCACAAACCTAAAAGAATTGCTGAGTTTTAATTCACCGGCCGTGAAAGCCAATATACCATCTTTTTGGAAGCCTTCATAGGGAGGTTAAGGCTGCTTGAACTTTTAGTTCTCGTAGTCAAGTGGTGCAGTTGCACCTTATAAAAAGGGAGGTGGCGCGCAGTTCGTCACTCCTGTGGGGGTCCAGGCGGGGACACCAAGAGCCCGCCGATGAGCCTAGCTTGGTGTCCTAGGCGAAACCCCACACAAGACACGGCACAAACCTAGAAGAATTGCTGAGTTTTAATTCACCGGCCGTGAAAGCCAATATACCATCTTTTTGAAGCCTTCATAGGGAGGTTAAGGCTGCTTGAACTTTTAGTTTTCGTAGTCAAGTGGTGCAGTTGCACCTTATAAAAAGGGAGGTGGCGCGCAGTTCGTCACTCCTGTGGGGGGTCCGGGCGGGGACACCTAGAGCCCGCCGATGAGCCTAGCTTGGTGTCCTAGGCGAAACCCCACACAAGACACGGCACAAACCTAGAAGAATTGCTGAGTTTTAATTCACCGGCCGTGAAAGCCAATATACCATCTTTTTGGAAGCCTTCATAGGGAGGTTAAGGCTGCTTGAACTTTTAGTTCTCGTAGTCAAGTGGTGCAGTTGCACCTTATAAAAAGGGAGGTGGCGCGCAGTTCGTCACTCCTGTGGGGGTCCGGGCGGGGACACCAAGAGCCCGCCGATGAGCCTAGCTTGGTGTCCTAGGCGAAACCCCACACAAGACACGGCACAAACCTAGAAGAATTGCTGAGTTTTAATTCACCGGCCGTGAAAGCCAATATACCATCTTTTTGGAAGCCTTCATAGGGAGGTTAAGGCTGCTTGAACTTTTAGTTCTCGTAGTCAAGTGGTGCAGTTGCACCTTATAAAAAGGGAGGTGGCGCGCAGTTCGTCACTCCTGTGGGGGTCCGGGCGGGGACACCAAGAGCCCGCCGATGAGCCTAGCATGGTGTCCTAGGCGAAACCCCACACAAGACACGGCACAAACCTAGAAGAATTGCTGAATTTTAATTCACCGGCCGTGAAAGCCAATATACCATCTTTTTGGAAGCCTTCATAGGGAGGTTAAGGCTGCTTGAACTTTTGGTTCTCGTAGTCAAGTGGTGCAGTTGCACCTTATAAAAAGGGAGGTGGCGCGCAGTTCGTCACTCCTGTGGGGGTCCGGGCGGGGACACCAAGAGCCCGCCGATGAGCCTAGCTTGGTGTCCTAGGCGACACCCCACACAAGCCACGGCAAAAACCTAGAAGAATTGCTGAGTTTTAATTCACCGGCCTTGAAAGCCAATATACCATCTTTTTGGAAGCCTTCATAGGGAGGTTAAGGCTGCTTGAACTTTTAGTTCTCGTAGTCAAGTGGTGCAGTTGCACCTTATAAAAAGGGAGGTGGCGCGCAGTTCGTCACTCCTGTGGGGGTCCGGGCGGGGAAACCAAGAGCCCGCCGATGAGCCTAGCTTGGTGTCCTAGGCGAAACCCCACACAAGACACGGCACAAACCTAGAAGAATTGCTGAGTTTTAATTCACCGGCCGTGAAAGCCAATATACCATCTTTTTGGAAGCCTTCATAGGGAGGTTAAGGCTGCTTGAACTTTTAGTTCTCGTAGTCAAGTGGTGCAGTTGCACCTTATAAAAAGGGAGGTGGCGCGCAGTTCGTCACTCCTGTGGGGGTCCGGGCGGGGACACCAAGAGCCCGCCGATGAGCCTAGCTTGGTGTCCTAGGGGAAACCCCACACAAGACACGGCACAAACCTAGAAGAATTGCTGAGTTTTAATTCACCGGCCATGAAAGCCAATATACCATCTTTTTGGAAGCCTTCATAGGGAGGTTAAGGCTGCTTGAACTTTTAGTTCTCGTAGTCAAGTGGTGCAGTTGCACCTTATAAAAAGGGAGGTGGCGCGCAGCTCGTCACTCCTGTGGGGGTCCGGGCGGGGACACCAAAGGCCCGCCGATGAGCCTAGCTTGGTGTCCTAGGCGAAACCCCACACAAGACACGGCACAAACCTAGAAGAATTGCTGAGTTTTAATTCACCGGCCGTGAAAGCCAATATACCATCTTTTTGGAAGCCTTCATAGGGAGGTTAAGGCTGCTTGAACTTTTAGTTCTCGTAGTCAAGTGGTGCAGTTGCACCTTATAAAAAGGGAGGTGGCGCGCAGTTCGTCACTCCTGTGGGGGTCCGGGCGGGGACACCAAGAGCCCGCCGATGAGCCTAGCTTGGTGTCCTAGGCGAAACCCCACACAAGACACGGCACAAACCTAGAAGAATTGCTGAGTTTTAATTCACCGGCCGTGAAAGCCAATATACCATCTTTTTGGAAGCCTTCATAGGGAGGTTAAGGCTGCTTGAACTTTTAGTTCTCGTAGTCAAGTGGTGCAGTTGCACCTTATAAAAAGGGAGGTGGTGCGCAGTTCGTCACTCCTGTGGGGGTCCGGACGGGGACACCAAGAGCCCGCCGATGAGCCTAGCTTGGTGTCCTAGGGGAAACCCCACACAAGACACGGCACAAACCTAGAAGAATTGCTGAGTTTTAATTCACCGGCCGTGAAAGCCAATATACCATCTTTTTGGAAGCCTTCATAGGGAGGTTAAGGCTGCTTGAACTTTTAGTTCTCGTAGTCAAGTGGTGCAGTTGCACCTTATAAAAAGGGAGGTGGCGCGCAGTTCGTCACTCCTGTGGGGGTCCGGGCGGGGACACCAAGAGCCCGCCGATGAGCCTAGCTTGGTGTCCTAGGCGAAACCCCACACAAGACACGGCACAAACCTAGAAGAATTGCTGAGTTTTAATTCACCGGCCGTGAAAGCCAATATACCATCTTTTTGGAAGCCTTCATAGGGAGGTTAAGGCTGCTTGAACTTTTAGTTCTCGTAGTCAAGTGGTGCAGTTGCACCTTATAAAAAGGGAGGTGGCGCGCAGCTCGTCACTCCTGTGGGGGTCCGGGCGGGGACACCAAGAGCCCGCCGATGAGCCTAGCTTGGTGTCCTAGGCGAAACCCCACACAAGACACAGCACAAACCTAGAAGAATTGCTGAGTTTTAATTCACCGGCCGTGAAAGCCAATATATCAATATTTTAATTACTGAACGGGGAGTTAGAACGCTGGTGGTCTCTTGTCCTAGAGTGGATGAAAATTAAAAATCGGTATTTCGAACTCTGACGCATTCCCTATGAAAATAAGAGATTTACAACTTAAATACAATTTTTTTGAAAAAGTTGCCAGTAACTTTCACCAGCGCCATGTGTGGCTCTAGTCTGGGGGAGCGTTAAGCTCCTAGGTTAGGGCCGTGAAACTGCCAACAAGCCTCTAGCATCCCCTCTAGAGTCTTGCAAAATTGTGGCAAAAAGTAAGGTTATGGGCGAAGGCCACAATTTCAAATTGCGCGGTTTTCTAATTTTCAACGAGGATTGCAGGCTTGTGGGTACACATTGTGCAGGAGATATTGCAGGCAACAAAAAATAGAGAAGAGTGGAATACCCCTGGTGGAGTCATGTAGGATTGTTGAAGTAGTTAGGGGAAGTTTGGAAGGAACCTCTGGGAAGATAGCCACTGTCAGGGAAAAGTTTGATAGGGTCCTGCAGTGGAATCCAGGATGGGAAGCAGTGGTAAAGGTAGCCAGTGTGCTACGAGGTGAGGTAGATGAAGCAATTGACCTAAAACCAGATGCAGTGGCTTCGTTAAAGTTTTACCCAATCACTTCATGTGATGTTGAGAGATCTTTCCCTCAATATAAAAACATTCTTCATGACAGGAGAAAAAACTTATTACCAGAAAACATTGAAAATTTGCTTGTTGTTAATTCTTATTATAGTAATTAAATATGTTATTAAGTTATAAGAAATATTTTCATGCATATTTTGTTGCCTATTTTACACGTTAGTGCCTATTTACATGCCTATTTTGGCTATTTTAAGAGCTTATATGCCTGCCTATCTTAACTGTTTTTAGTGCCTATAATTCTCGTCTCTATCCATCAGTGGCCTTCCTTCGGAGCGGAAGTAAAGCCGGCGGGTCCATGTCATAGATTTATGGCATGATAAAGAACCTTCCACTAATTACACTTGTGTGAAGCTAAATTATAGGTTAGATTTGACTAACGCTCTTAGATTCCAACGTTCATCGCCAGGAGCCGACTGTGGTGGCATCTAGTAACCAAGTTCAGAAGTAGCTGACGGTGGCGTTTGGTAAGGAAAGTAGGAACTACTTGAAAATCGAATGTCCGCAGTCCTTACTTGAATTAATTACAGATAACACACACTAATACAGCCATCACAATTAACACCGGTTATCAGACAGATTCTACTCACATCCAAAGTGCACGGGGCTGCACGACCGCGTTGGCGCAGCCCCCCCCCCAAACTGAGGAACCAACCAACACTGTCCAATAGATTTTTTTAAATAAATTTACGACAAAGTCACTGTTAATTTTCTTTCAAGAAGTCGTAGTAATTGTGCGAAGCTTATTTCGATTTGGAATCAGCAATCCTTAAAAAGAAGCGCTTATCCTCCCAGCTCGACTTCACCCAAGGAATCTGCGAGAGATCATTCCTCTACTGTCGCGAAGACTGAACACACTTTGTGAGCAGATACAACTGGCGATGGTGACAGGCTGATCGCCCGGGCGACTATGAACTTAGGTCTAATTAAGGAAAGGGAATCCGGAAGTAAGTCGGCCGTGGACTTGTGGAAAGGAGCAGTCCCAGCATTTGCCTGGTGGTGAAAATCGGAAACCACGAAAACCATATTAAGGACGGCCGACGGTGGGGCTCGAACCCACGTCCACCGAGTCGCAGATAGTTTTGCCCCTTGACCTAGCGCTGAGCGTTAGCGACCGTAGCTACCGCTGTCGGCCCGGTGAAATACACGGCTCTCTGAAATATTCCCTGCTCCAGTGGTGATTTTTCCATGTAGCTGTAACTGTTTTAAAATACTAAATTGATTGTTTTGTAAAATAGTCTTTGGGGCTACCTTGCGCGCCCTCTTGATAAGCTCTGTTTCACTGTCACTGTCAGTACTTGTAACTAGTTCTACATTTCACCCCTAGATGGGTGAAGTGTGACCTTCACTGCCCAGAGGTGGCCCGGAGTAGAAAGCTGAGGAAGGAAGCCTTGCATCCTCAAAGCACGTGTTTATAGCTTTAGAAATGTATGGGAACCCTTGAGGGGGAAGGGGCAGGTTTGGTCTGTTTAATGGCGCTCTGAGGAAATCGACTGAGATCCTCAAGTCTCACTATTGGTTGAATTTAAACGAACACTACGAGCTTATTGGTTACTATTTCGCGCGGTCAGAATGGATAGTCTGTTTTCAGCGTGTGCACATCTTTGGAGTGGTAGGCCCTATTCGATTGCATTGTATTGTGTAATGTGTTCGTGATAGTGTTGTGCGACTGAATAATTAATATTCGACCGAGTCTAATATCTCAATTTAGCCCAGCTATAATAATTATCTTAAGTTAATAAGTAGCCTATCATATTACGTCCTACACATTATAACCCAGCAGTCGCCACTGCTCTGCTCCCTCGAAATCACTGAAAAGCTTGGCATCCCCTACTACTTCTTTCTTACCCTAAACCAAGGATCATGTAATTATAAGAGATTCGTCACTTTTGGTTATAGAATTTCCGAGAGAGAGCAACGCCTGAGGCTATGTACTGCTCCGGCAAGTCTGGCAACATAAAAACTAAAAAGCAATATGAATGTAGCCTTTATTACACTCAATTGAACAGTATGTTCTGCGATGAGTTATTGATTATTCATGAAAATAACACAAACATAACTGCGCTTTTCGCTAGGCGCTGAAATATACGTCCAGATAGGAAAATAATACATTTTGATATATATCAATGTTGGCAGTAGATTTGTCACGAAGGACACAGTTATGCCGTTCTAGAGCTTAATTCACCTTTAGCCTAATTAAACATTGCTCTCCTACTCTACAGAATTGTTGGGATATTCGATGAATATAAAGAAAACTATCCAAATGCACACTATATTGCTATAACCTCACTTTTTGCCTAGCATGCCGGCTGCCACCCACCCCCTCCCCGTAGCCCTAAACCACAAATTGTATTGCAATGCAAAGGAGAATGGGTAAGAAAACAAACAAGAGATGAAATGCACACATTTATTCTCTATATATTTTTATTCGACAGTAGTCCATATTGCCCACTAGTTTTAAACATGGTCAACACCAGGAAGATGAAAATTGCCGTATTGTTCTTACTAACGTATCATTATAATTCTTACATCCCGGTGCTTGGCAATTTTTCCTCCCTTGCAGTGGCATGATTGACTCTTAATTCAATTCAAATGAAAAAATGAAAATCCACAGCCTGCTTCCAGTCTCCGACCGGGTCAGGAATGGAATGAATGAAGCCCCCAACTAGCGGCGAGGATATGAACTGTGCCGGCTGTCGAAGCCTGTCGCACTCCTCCGGGGCAATGATTCAATGAATGACAGATAATAATAATAATATCGTATGGCCTCGGGTGCCGGGTGCAAGCTTTGTTATTTGACACCCAGTGGGTAGCTTGCGTGTCGAATTTCGTTGTTCCTTAACTATGAAAGTCAAGGAGGTTAGATGTTAGATAACTAAGCTCCTTGAACATAGCGCTTTCTAGTAGAGAAATGAGGAACTTTGTGTTGGCGGAAACTCCCGAGATTAATTTTGCCATTATGAACTCGGCCTATTGAATTCAAATGGGTTCTTTGACATGCCAACATCGTATGACATGAAATGATAGTGGAGAGTGTTGCTGGAATGAAATTTTTGACAGGGAAAACCAGAGTACCCGGAGAAAAACCTGTCTGCCTCCGTTTTGTCCAGCACAGATCTCACATGGAGTGACTGGGATTTGAACCACGGACCCAGCGGTGAGAGGCCGGCGTGCTGCCGCCTAAGCCACGGAGGCTACGTAAAAGCAATAACATTATTATTATTATTATTATTATTACCGCATCGTTAGGTCATGGGGCCAAGCTCTCTGCTGACTCGGTAGACGCGTGGGTTCGAGTCCCACCGTCGGCCGTCCTTGAAATGTTTTTCCGTGGTTTCCCCATTTTCAACACCAGGCAAATGCTGGGACGGTACCTTCTGACAGGCCACGGCCGCTTCCTTCCACATCCTTGCCGAGTTTCATTCATCTCCATCCATTCCATCTCTCATATCGGCGCGTAGGTGGCCCACGGGCGTCGACTAGAAAGACCTGCACTCGGCCTCCCAAGAGGCCACACGAAAAATTATTATTATTATTATTATTATTATTATCATCGTATATTATAAAACGATAAGGTGAATGTTTCACAAACCTCAAGCTCTTAAGCCAGGGGTAGTTTGAAGGTGCTGTTTGTGCCAAAATCTTCCAAATTGTCTCAATAGCACCGGTACAGGAACAATCCTGCATTTCGTGAAAAGTCAACGGGAATATATTTATTTGCTTATAAAGTGTGCTTAAACAAATAAACAAGACGATAGCCCCTGACAGAACTATGTCGCGTACAGCCCGCATAACAGTAACAAGTAGGCCTAATCTATAACAATGTTATTGGTTTAACGCCCCTTTTAACTACTGAGCCTTTGACAGACGCCGGGATGCCAGAATCTTGCCCCGAAGGAGATTTTCAACGTGCACCCTCAAATGTCAGCATACTGCGCCAGGAATCGATCCTGCAACATTAGGGAATAGCAGGCCAGAACGTTACCGCTGCACCACGCAGCCATTTACTATTATTATAATAATTATCAGGGGCGTAAAACACAGGCAGGGCATTGCCCCCCTACACTCCCCCCACCCCTGCCAAGTTTCAGCTGCAAAACAACATTTTTATGTGCCGTACCCTTAAAGAAATAAAACTAAAATTACTCGAAACTATTCTATAAATGATTCAATACTATGTTAGGCGAAAATCGAAAAAATCAGTTTGCCTTGTTTAGTCGTAATTCCTGTAGTCTTCAAAACAAGCAGTCTGTCTTTCCCTCGTTTCCCGCCCAGGCCCTTTGAGCTTTATCCCCTTACCACGACGATCCGATATGGTGCGTTTTCGAAGTATTATTTGTGAGCCCTGATTTAAAACTGAGGACTTTTTTCTCTTTGTAGCTTCCTGGGAGGCCAAGTGCAGGTCTTTCTATAGGTAGTGAACGCCCGAGGGCGACCTGCGCGTCTGAATGATGATGAATTGATGATGAAGACGGCACATACACCCAGTCCCCGGGCCAGAGGAGTCAAGTCCAGGAGATAAAAATCCCCGATGGCCCGGCCGGGAATCGAACCCGGGACCCTTTGGGCCAAAGGCTAGCGAGCTAACCAATTTGCCATGGGACCGGACTAAAACTGAGGTAAGATACTGTGTCTGGGGAAGGGGTGACACACAACACACAGAAGCATTATTCGTGTCGGAAAACAACAGCGCACGCGCCTTGTTCTTTTCTTTTTCGTCTTCTTTTTTTTATTGTTATTATTTATTTATTTATTTTCGATACAAACAAGGTAAAATAACACGATTCTTTGGTGGAACTCCATCATTTCATCAGTTTATGTCTATATAGACTTTGTCGATTACTTCGTTTAAGGTTGACACGGTGGTTGAGTGGTTATCGTGTCGATCTACCAACCGCAAGCTTGCAGGTTCGCCCCTGGCCATGCATGGTAAGTGATTTTTGAAAGGCGACAAAAATTACGACACGTATGTCATGCGTTGTTGGCATGTTAAACAACCCATGTGAATTTGTGTTCATAATGGCAAAATTAATCACGGGATTTTCCGCCAACACAAAAGTTCCTCCAATCTTTTCTAGAAAGCGCTCTAGTCTCAAGGAGCTTAGATATCTACCCTCCTTGACTTTCATAGCGCTCCAAGGAACAACAAAATTTGAAATGCAAGCTGCCCTCTGGGCGTCAATTAACAAAGCTTGCACCCGGCACCCGAGACCATACGATATTATTATTTACTTCTTTTAAATTTGTGAAGTATGTACTGCTCGTCAAGCTGTTCTACAGAGAGAAGTTTTTCGGTGGTGAGAAGTGTTAAAGACTACCTCCGATCCACGATGGGACAAATTAGACGGAATCACTGCTGTCACTGGCCACCTACTCGGAAATGGTTCACAAGCTAGAAGACACGCATCTTGCTCAACAGTTTGTAAACAAAGATCGATGACAGTCAATTCAGTGTTTTATATTTTCTATTCATATTCTGATTGCATTTTAATTAGAAATGTCTACATACAGTCTGTCTGATAGGTAGTCAGACCGAAGGCTGGTTGGATCCTCAAAAAGTACTGCCGTTAGGTTATGTGGGTAGATACCCAAGGCAGCGCTATATTGAGGTGTACTTTCCTCACTGAGTCAGAACAGCAGCACTAACGCTACGAGTAGAACCTTTCACAGCATCCATAGGCACTGACTGTGTCCTGAATGTCATTACTAAGCACCACTCATACCTCAGTAGCTTCCATATAATCACAGCTATGAGTGAGTCTGAGACATCGGTGAAAAGCCACATTTTACTCTATCATGTGCCGTCCATGCACCTTTTAAACTTACGCTGGGTAAACCGTTAAAAATATCTATATACTAGTGTAAGCATTGTTCAGCACGAAAAGTTCTACAAAAAAGTCCCCGACAGCATATCTCTATCTTTAATACATCTAATATTATTATCGCCCACTATACGTGTTTTTACGTTTTCATTTCTTCCAACAATCCCCATTTAGTGGAAATTTAAATTACTAGCTTTGGAGCGAGTTTACGAGCTAGCCTACCACCCCAGCTTCGGCCAGCATCAAACTGTCGAGTCGTGTCGAGTTAAGACTTCAGAGAAGAAAAAAGGGAAGCTTGTAGTTTAACGTGACCGTTAATCTCGCGATCATAAGCCACGGGACCTCCGTTGTACGTGGAATCCGAACCACAGGACATGGCATTTCACATCGAAAATCTCACATGCATTGACCGGGAATCGAACCCGGTCCGCCTTGGTGAGAGGCATACAGCTTGACCGCTGCGCCACCACGCCCCCACTTCAGAGAAGAGTATAAGTGTTTGTTATTTGACACCCAGTGGGTAGCTTGCGTGTCGAATTTCGTTGTTCCTTAACTATGAAAGTCAAGGAGGTTAGATGTTAGATAACTAAGCTCCTTGAACATAGCGCTTTCTAGTAGAGAAATGAGGAACTTTGTGTTGGCGGAAACTCCCGAGATTAATTTTGCCATTATGAACTCGGCCTATTGAATTCAAATGGGTTCTTTGACATGCCAACATCGTATGACATGAAATGATAGTGGAGAGTGTTGCTGGAATGAAATTTTTGACAGGGAAAACCAGAGTACCCGGAGAAAAACCTGTCTGCCTCCGTTTTGTCCAGCACAGATCTCACATGGAGTGACTGGGATTTGAACCACGGACCCAGCGGTGAGAGGCCGGCGTGCTGCCGCCTAAGCCACGGAGGCTACGTAAAAGCAATAACATTATTATTATTATTATTATTATTACCGCATCGTTAGGTCATGGGGCCAAGCTCTCTGCTGACTCGGTAGACGCGTGGGTTCGAGTCCCACCGTCGGCCGTCCTTGAAATGTTTTTCCGTGGTTTCCCCATTTTCAACACCAGGCAAATGCTGGGACGGTACCTTCTGACAGGCCACGGCCGCTTCCTTCCACATCCTTGCCGAGTTTCATTCATCTCCATCCATTCCATCTCTCATATCGGCGCGTAGGTGGCCCACGGGCGTCGACTAGAAAGACCTGCACTCGGCCTCCCAAGAGGCCACACGAAAAATTATTATTATTATTATTATTATTATTATCGTATATTATAAAACGATAAGGTGAATGTTTCACAAACCTCAAGCTCTTAAGCCAGGGGTAGTTTGAAGGTGCTGTTTGTGCCAAAATCTTCCAAATTGTCTCAATAGCACCGGTACAGGAACAATCCTGCATTTCGTGAAAAGTCAACGGGAATATATTTATTTGCTTATAAAGTGTGCTTAAACAAATAAACAAGACGATAGCCCCTGACAGAACTATGTCGCGTACAGCCCGCATAACAGTAACAAGTAGGCCTAATCTATAACAATGTTATTGGTTTAACGCCCCTTTTAACTACTGAGCCTTTGACAGACGCCGGGATGCCAGAATCTTGCCCCGAAGGAGATTTTCAACGTGCACCCTCAAATGTCAGCATACTGCGCCAGGAATCGATCCTGCAACATTAGGGAATAGCAGGCCAGAACGTTACCGCTGCACCACGCAGCCATTTACTATTATTATAATAATTATCAGGGGCGTAAAACACAGGCAGGGCATTGCCCCCCTACACTCCCCCCACCCCTGCCAAGTTTCAGCTGCAAAACAACATTTTTATGTGCCGTACCCTTAAAGAAATAAAACTAAAATTACTCGAAACTATTCTATAAATGATTCAATACTATGTTAGGCGAAAATCGAAAAAATCAGTTTGCCTTGTTTAGTCGTAATTCCTGTAGTCTTCAAAACAAGCAGTCTGTCTTTCCCTCGTTTCCCGCCCAGGCCCTTTGAGCTTTATCCCCTTACCACGACGATCCGATATGGTGCGTTTTCGAAGTATTATTTGTGAGCCCTGATTTAAAACTGAGGACTTTTTTCTCTTTGTAGCTTCCTGGGAGGCCAAGTGCAGGTCTTTCTATAGGTAGTGAACGCCCGAGGGCGACCTGCGCGTCTGAATGATGATGAATTGATGATGAAGACGGCACATACACCCAGTCCCCGGGCCAGAGGAGTCAAGTCCAGGAGATAAAAATCCCCGATGGCCCGGCCGGGAATCGAACCCGGGACCCTTTGGGCCAAAGGCTAGCGAGCTAACCAATTTGCCATGGGACCGGACTAAAACTGAGGTAAGATACTGTGTCTGGGGAAGGGGTGACACACAACACACAGAAGCATTATTCGTGTCGGAAAACAACAGCGCACGCGCCTTGTTCTTTTCTTTTTCGTCTTCTTTTTTTTATTGTTATTATTTATTTATTTATTTTCGATACAAACAAGGTAAAATAACACGATTCTTTGGTGGAACTCCATCATTTCATCAGTTTATGTCTATATAGACTTTGTCGATTACTTCGTTTAAGGTTGACACGGTGGTTGAGTGGTTATCGTGTCGATCTACCAACCGCAAGCTTGCAGGTTCGCCCCTGGCCATGCATGGTAAGTGATTTTTGAAAGGCGACAAAAATTACGACACGTATGTCATGCGTTGTTGGCATGTTAAACAACCCATGTGAATTTGTGTTCATAATGGCAAAATTAATCACGGGATTTTCCGCCAACACAAAAGTTCCTCCAATCTTTTCTAGAAAGCGCTCTAGTCTCAAGGAGCTTAGATATCTACCCTCCTTGACTTTCATAGCGCTCCAAGGAACAACAAAATTTGAAATGCAAGCTGCCCTCTGGGCGTCAATTAACAAAGCTTGCACCCGGCACCCGAGACCATGCGATATTATTATTTACTTCTTTTAAATTTGTGAAGTATGTACTGCTCGTCAAGCTGTTCTACAGAGAGAAGTTTTTCGGTGGTGAGAAGTGTTAAAGACTACCTCCGATCCACGATGGGACAAATTAGACGGAATCACTGCTGTCACTGGCCACCTACTCGGAAATGGTTCACAAGCTAGAAGACACGCATCTTGCTCAACAGTTTGTAAACAAAGATCGATGACAGTCAATTCAGTGTTTTATATTTTCTATTCATATTCTGATTGCATTTTAATTAGAAATGTCTACATACAGTCTGTCTGATAGGTAGTCAGACCGAAGGCTGGTTGGATCCTCAAAAAGTACTGCCGTTAGGTTATGTGGGTAGATACCCAAGGCAGCGCTATATTGAGGTGTACTTTCCTCACTGAGTCAGAACAGCAGCACTAACGCTACGAGTAGAACCTTTCACAGCATCCATAGGCACTGACTGTGTCCTGAATGTCATTACTAAGCACCACTCATACCTCAGTAGCTTCCATATAATCACAGCTATGAGTGAGTCTGAGACATCGGTGAAAAGCCACATTTTACTCTATCATGTGCCGTCCATGCACCTTTTAAACTTACGCTGGGTAAACCGTTAAAAATATCTATATACTAGTGTAAGCATTGTTCAGCACGAAAAGTTCTACAAAAAAGTCCCCGACAGCATATCTCTATCTTTAATACATCTAATATTATTATCGCCCACTATACGTGTTTTTACGTTTTCATTTCTTCCAACAATCCCCATTTAGTGGAAATTTAAATTACTAGCTTTGGAGCGAGTTTACGAGCTAGCCTACCACCCCAGCTTCGGCCAGCATCAAACTGTCGAGTCGTGTCGAGTTAAGACTTCAGAGAAGAAAAAAGGGAAGCTTGTAGTTTAACGTGACCGTTAATCTCGCGATCATAAGCCACGGGACCTCCGTTGTACGTGGAATCCGAACCACAGGACATGGCATTTCACATCGAAAATCTCACATGCATTGACCGGGAATCGAACCCGGTCCGCCTTGGTGAGAGGCATACAGCTTGACCGCTGCGCCACCACGCCCCCACTTCAGAGAAGAGTATAAGTGTTTGGAGTTTCGCTGTTCACCTCGGCTTTTCTGAATTGCGTCTGGGACCTGCCGTCCGTGCGTCTTTTAAGCTTACGCTGGGTAAACTGTTAACGATACCGGGCGAAGCCGGGGCGGGTTGCTAGCAATGAATTAAAAAGTCGTTTTTTTATATATCGTTAAGCGTACATCACGGGCGTATATACAATATTTTTCGGGGGGGGCTGACTATCCTGGAAAATTGTGAGTATTCTCAAGGCATTGTCACCACAAAATACCCAGAAATACCAACCAATATCTTAGAGCATATAACTTTGTGTAATTATTTTAGATAAGAGTTAATTGTAAACTTCTAAGATTATATAGCCTACAGTTAACTTAGTGGCAATACAAAAAAAGTAGTAAAATACAACACCACACACAAATCCAATTTTATACTTAATGAATTTTATATTATGGCCTATGGAGTATGAATGGCAAATATCTAAATATTTATTAAGGAAAAACGTAAACACAGTTTTTTTTTCCAAATTGATAATTTATTTCTCAAAAGGACTATACTGTGTAATTCTCAGTTTTGCCACACAAGGCTGAGTATACGCCGTTCCAGCCCTCAGACCAGAATTAAAATTTCTTGGCAGAGCCAGGAATCGAATTCGGACCTCCGGGGCGGCAGCCAAGAATGCTAGCCACTATACTACAAGGTAGTCTAACTTCAATCTTAATACTGTTTATAACTTAGCCAATAAGTTAAGATTAGGGTACAACCAAATTTACAATTAGTTTATGCTTTTAGCAAAGTACTTAATTTTAATTATTTTTTTTTCGGGGGGGGGGGGGGCTCACAGCTCCCACCTTATATACGCCCCTGGCGTACATTACCGTGTTAGCCTTCGACTAAAAAGGAATTTCCCTTGTAGTTAGGCAATCGTAGATTATAAATTTGACTCCCCCTTTAGGCCTCAAGAGGCTAAATACATTCCATTTGGTTGAGGAGGGAACTGAACTCAGGAGTGTCATTATACCGGCTTCATAAATACGACCTTGGCCCTAGACAGCAACAATAATAATACTAATAATTTCTCTCAGAAATGGAACATGTGCTGATGACCTTGTTACGGTAATTACCAGTTCAATTCAAGCTTGTCTGCGGCCATAAAGGTATCATCTTCAAACCACGGAAATGTTCCCACGACAACTGGGTTGGAATAATGCACAGAACACTCAGTTTGGTTATGGGAAATTGCCTGCTTGCTTTAGCGAAACAGGTGAAATACGAGTGGCGCTCCTGATGGCAAGTCAGAGCAACTGACAGGATGACAGGTGAAGCGAAGCGAAAGGCAAGTGGCGCTCCTTGCGGCTTGATGACTCACCTGAATTAGACAGCTCAGTTTGGCGTGAACTTTTGAATGCGGCAGATGTTGGTTCGTGCAGGTTGCGTGCGGTCTGTTGTTATTTTAGTGTGAAAAAGTGTAGTTTTAGTGCGTGTTGTGGGTTCATATGTGCTACTGCTGCAATCCATGCGGTAAGTAAGAGTTTCTTTTATTTAACCGATTGAATCTTACCGTACTTGTAACGCTGGTCACTACGTGCTGCGGGTGCATTTTACTAGCAGGGTGACTATATTTTATTACTTCCTAGGGAACTTTCTCGTGATGAGAAAATAGTGTGTCTGAGAGGGAATTAGCTTACCATGTACAGTATATTTTCCAAGACAATCCACGACATAAATAGAATCTTGATTCGTACTTTAGAACTAGTAACTTTATCTAATAATTAAGGGTCCGGAAGATCACACATTCATATTTTTGCATATATATGCAAATTTTGGCTCAATGCATCATATTTTTCTCCTTTGTCTGTTTAAGAAGGGCATAATATTCCATTTCCGTGTTGTTTGATACTTCGTGTTCTTAATGCCGTATGTTTCGATTCGGACTCTTTGAGAGTCTATCACTGTATAATTCTGAATTATTTTAATACCTAAGTTAGTAGGCAAGTTAATTATTTTTATTCAGCATTTACTATGTACATATTGTAAAATTATTTTTAATTCTTTTTTAAATTTAATAGCTATTAAAATTGTATATCAGTTTAGGGGCAGATAACCTCGATAGCTAACTGTATCAGTTATACTTAAAAATGAACATAATTAACTAACTATTGATGGTCAACACCGCTTGAAGTTCCATTAAAATTTCCTGGTATTTAGAACTGTTCCTTACCTGTCCTTCTGTTCATATTTTCTTTATATTCAAAATAGAAACTCTAAAGAATACGGAGTGATCGTAATTGCCGTAGTAATTTCTTAGTGCATACTTTTTTTGAAACGTGATGCGTATTTGACCAATAAATTAGTGCATTTTTGCATGCGTATTTAATTCATATATTGCATGAACTTGCGGCCTTACTAATAATATTTAATAAAGTTTAACAAAAGAAATCATTCATAAAACTACCAAAAATACGTTTTAGAAATCGCTCGAAGAATATAATAATAGATATACTATACATATCTATAATATGTATAATATGCTAAAGTGTATGTTTCACAAAACTCAAGCTCCTAAACCAGAGGGAGTTAGAAGGTGTGGTTTGTACCAAAATCTTCCAAATCGTCTCAATGGTACAGGAAAAATCTTGCATTTCTTGAAAAGTCAACGGAAATATATTTGTTTATAAATTGCTTTTAAACAAATAAACAAGGTGATACCCCATGAGAGAACTGTGTCGCGTACAGCCCGCATAGCACTAGAGCCGAACGGGTAGTCTGTACACTTGGGGCGCACACAACCCTTCATGCGAGAGTTCTCGCACGGGTCTGCTAATAAAATAATATTAATTTACACTAATGTACCGTACATCACTGCCACCTCATCTGGTCCTTTGTTACCAACCCCTAGAATTTCTTATCAGAAGACAAAGGGCCGAAAATGTCTCCTGGCAAACTGTTCCATTCTTCTTTCCCAATGAAGGAATATATTCCCCAGTCACTACTCCACTGACGTAATTTTAATTTACAAATAGGACAAGATCTGCCCATATATGAACCTCCCTTTCCCTTCCAATTTGTAAGCTAAGAACATACCCCCTAGTCTTGCTCTTGAACGTCTACCAGCCAGAATTTCCCATCCCAATTCCTGAATCATACCACTCAACATTATTCGTACCAGATGATAGGAGACTTCTGTTACTTAGGAAGAAAAATAAGCAGTGATGGACGAAGCAAAGAGGATATAAAAAGTAGGTTGGCTCAGGCAAGGAAAGCATTTCTACAGAAAAGGAATCTGTTGACATCGAATAGTCTATAGATTTAAGTATTAGGAAGTCATTTTTGAAATCCTTTGTCTGGAGCATGGCACTCTATGGAAGAGAAACTTGGACTATTGGTGCAGCAGAACAGAGGAGAATTGAAGCTTTTGAAATTTGGTGTTAAAGGAGAATGATTATCAGATGGGTAACAAATGAAGAGGTATTAAGGTGAGTGGGAGAAGGGAGATGTTTTTGGCGACTACTAATGAAGAGAAGAGATAGGTTGGTAGGACACATAGTAAGACACCCAGGAATAGCAAGCTTAGTTATGGAAGGAAGGGTGGAGGACAAGAACTGTAGGGGTAGACAAATGTTAGAATATGTTAAACGGATTGCCTCTGATATAGGGTGTGGTAGCTACAGTATATAGAGATGGAATAATTACCTCAGGACAGGGAGGAATGGAGTCCTGAATCAAACCAGTCAAAAGACTGAAGACTCCAACAAAAGCAACGATGATTGATTCGAATGAGTGAATCCGGAAGGGATAGAACTTTAGGGATTCCCCTTCCCCCACCCTCTTCCCGTTGAGAGAGGGATAAGTTTGGCATGTAGCGGAGACTTTGCTAACTCCACGGTACTTGAAATATACGTACTTTTTCTGCAATGATATCCCACCGGAAGAGATGAGTTAATCTCACTAGTTGTGTTCAGTAAACTATTTAATTTCGAAACTACAAATACTACCACCTAACGTTAAAATCGTTAGAAATGAAAACCTGCCTTGTATTTAGTTCAATTATTTAAGTATAAAGTCAAATATGTGGCAGTGGTAAATTGAGACTTAACTTATTGTACATTTTGACAAGGTATGGCGAATTTGCCAATAGTATTAAAAAAAACAGAAAGTTACTAAATTCAAATTTCTTCAAGTGTTTCAATCGGCCGGAGCTGAAAAGTATGACGTCAATTTTCACTACTTTTCAGGGGACAGATAAAACGGCACTAACAGAACTTAACACATGCCCTATATTAGTCATCTCTGTAGTGAAGCCACTATTCAGGTTATAGCCAATGGGTTTTAGCGGAATAGCAATTTTAATTTAATAAACATATTTCTTTGAAATCAATATTTGGGAACGTGACGTAGTCTGTCTTTCAGGTCCGTGGTTGACTTGTTTCTTGCACCTTTATAATAAGCCAGGTAACAGTTGAGGAGACGAGGAAATTAATCAAGCTACTGATATTAACCATAAATACTTTCTGTAATGATTCAAAATAGATCTAGTTAACTGGCTATAGCCCGCAATGAACCGAAATTTGTCTGATTACCTGTATTATTGTGGTCTCTACATTAGTGTATGTGTTTGTGATTTAGGTGTAGATTGGGAAGGAGGCAGCCGTGGCCTGAGGTTAGGAACCATCCCGGAATTTGCTTGGAGTAGAAGTAGGAAACCACATCCCTTCCGGGATGGCCATAGTAAACACCACGAAGCGTCACACAGCAATGTTTAAATTGACAAGCAACAACAAAAGGCTCCACTGCTGAACGCAGATATGAACAGAAGGGAATATTGATTAAAGGAGTTCATGGGCTAGAGCAGTTTTATTGTTTGCTGCTGAAAATTGAGTGTACCTACAGTGTTTTAGCTATCTTTGTAATCATTATAGTTTTTTTTATAACGTGCAAGTGCAACAATCTTATATATCCTAGTGTGTAAAGAAAGTATTGACACACACCCAATGTACACGGGGCTACATGACCGCGTTGTCACAGCCCCTAAACTGAGGAACCAACCAAATTTTGAAACTATCATTCGTCAATACGGACCAATCATGAACTATGTTAACCCCAAGCATACCTAAGTATTATAACTAAAAATTAGTTTGCTAACACCTCGCGGTGCAGGCAGTGGAACTTCCACACTCCCTCCGGGCAATTGCGGGATAGTCGCTTATTAAAGTTCTGGGTCAGCTACCTTATCCCTGCCCCTATTCACAGAAGCACAGGTTATCAGAAAAGTTCTTGCACCCACCTAAATACATGGGACTGATGACCAAGGTGTCCTCTGAGATGAATTACCTACTAATCAGTTGTAGAGCTTCAGCATATTTGTAACGAACCCAATTATCTTGAGCAGATGGCGTTACTTTCTAATATTGGAATGCTACACTTCCTGTCAAGCTGACGCGTGAGCGAGGAAACTGTTGCTGCTGTTGTTTGATCAGACGACTATTTAGACAACCACCCTCAAGTTCTGGGTTAAATTCCCGCTTCTGCCGAAAATCTTCAAAACTTACCAAATGTTATTAAGTCACATTTAGCTGCAGACAGTGATTAAATCAGAAGCATTGTAAGCCGCATACACCCTCAACATGAATTTCAAAGGACAGATGGAGAAACTCGAATTAACGGATAGGAAAATTTCAGGATAATAAGAATGAGACTCGAGACTTGAACATTGAAAACCTCTCGGATACTATGCGAAAAAGGATACATTTTTACGGTAATCTTCTCTGAATGAACTCCAATAGATTAACGAAACAAATCTTTGATTTCTTCCGTAATCGAAAAACAAAACCCACATGGGCCATCTTATTATATAATACGCTAAGGTGTACGTTCCACAAAACTCAAGCTCCTAAACCAGAGGGAGTTAGAAGGTGTGGTTTGTACCAAAATCTTCCAAATTGTCTCAATAGTACAGGAAAAATCTTGCATCTCTTGAAAAGTCAACGGAAATATATTTGCTTGTTTATAAAGTGTTTTAAAACAAATAAACAAGACGATTGCCACAGCCCGCAAAGCACTAGTGCCGGGCATGTAGTCTGTACACATGGGGCGCACACAACCCATTATGCGAGAATTCTCGCACGGGTCCGCTAGTAATGCACATAATTCATGAATTTAAGTGATGTATCAAAACACTACACGTCGCCTCCGTAGCGTAGCGGTCAGCTGCTGCCCCGGAGGTCCTGGGTTCGATTCCCGGCTCTGCCACAAAATTTGAAAAGTGGTATGAGGACTGGAAAGGGGTCTACTCATCCTCAGGTGATCCAAATGCGTAGAGGGGGGGGGGGTTCGATTCCCACTTCGTCTTTGGGCAAATGCCAGGATGGTATCGATTGTACGGCCACGGCCGCCTCTTTCCCCTTCCTTGCCTATCCATCCTAATCTTTCCCTCCTCCCATCCCTCCTGTTCGCTTTGCAGGTGAGGCCGCCTGGGCGAGGTGCTCATCACACCTCACCAGTTGTATCCCCTCCGACCAGATGTTCCCAGCTCTAGGACACTGCCTGGAAAGGCGGTAGAGGTGCATTCCCTAGTTGAGTCCGTGGAACGATAAAATTGAATGAATACATAAATAACAAGTAGTTCCGTGAAGAAATATACAGCCTATTTTCATATATCCTACTCATATTAATTGCCTCTATCAACATACAAAATTTCAGTTTGATTGCTATGTTAGATTCGTAGTTACTGAGAACCGACTAAATATTGCAGATGATAGCCGGGTTGGATTTTTATTTATGTACTATTACATGAATATTATTGTGTAAGTGTGGTTTTCAGACTTCAATCGCATGATTAGGACACAAGAAGTAAAAACGAGATTTTAAAATTACACACAGCTGCCATATTGTGGTTATGAAAACAATTGAAATAAATTAGATACCAGTGGATTAACATTTGTATAAGAATTAACGTGCAAAGTGTCACTGCACCCACATGGTTAAATCGCGAGAAACTTCCATTTAAATATTTATACTTCGCGTCGTCGCCATGTTGGATTTGTGCTCACCATATTACTGAAAGCCATATAGGTGAACTTTTGTTCATAGCCTCTATGAACATTTAAAAAAAAAACAGTTTGATTGCTGGAAAAGATGCTTAGATATTGAGAACCGTCAAAATATTTGGGATGCTCGCCATTTTGGATTGTTATATGTACCATTAAAGGAAAATTATTGCGTAGCTTCATTATTCAAACTTTCACTTCGATCGCATGATTACGACACAAGAATAAAAACTTAATTTTAAAATTTCGCACAGCCGCCATCTTCAGTTTATGTAAACAATTGAACTAAATTAGATGTCAGTGAATGACAATATGTATAATCTTTTACTGTACCACATTTCAATGCGCTCATATGATTCAATCACGAGAAAAATGTATTAGAATTTGTCAAATTCGCTTGGCCGCCATGTTCGTTTCGTAGTTTGCAGGTTTTTGAAAGTTACATAGATAAACTTGTAGCAGTGCTCTTTATCACCGTACAAAATTTCAGGTTGATATCATAAATAGTTTCGGAGATATTGAATGCCTGTGAAATATTTTGCACAGCCGCCATTTTGAGGTTATGTAAACAATTGAACGAAGTTAGATGTCGGTGCATTACAATGTATATAAACATATACTGTGCCAAGTTTCATTGCGTTTGGTTCGTTAAATTGCGAGAAACGTCCATTAATAGTCGCAACTTCGCTTGGCCGCCATGTTGGTTTTGTAGTTACCAGGTTTTCAAAGGTCGCATAAGTGAATTTCTAGTAGTTCCCTTTATCACCATACAAAATTCCTGGGTGATATCGGTAATAGTTTCGGAGATATTGAATGCTGGGGAAATATTTCGCACAACCGCCATGTTTGGATTCGTGAGACGTAACAAAATTTGAAGGGCACGGTCGGGGTCGCCCGGAATAGAGGTATGAACTTACCGAGTTCCATTGAAATCTCTCCAGCCGTATAGATTTTATTAGGGGGGACAAAAGGTGATCTCATAAGCCTATTTTTTCAAAATTGAAAATAGGCTAAAAATAAAAATACTACACAAATCAAATAAAGGTTTTGCATTTTGCCTTGGAGCACAGTGGGGATGAAAGTGAGGACGGACTTATTTATTATGCAGTGTCCACGTCTGTCCTCTTGGGTATCTGTCATGTCATGTGCGCGGATAAACACAACGTTATTCACTAAAGCAACATATTTAGACATTTGATGAGAGAGTAGTTTCCCTGGGCAGTGTATGTCATCATTCATCTTGTACAGCCCCACGCTGGTTCTGTTTGGAATATGAGCCTCGCCACTAAGTCATTTCTTCCCACCACCTCTCTGCTGTCACTGTGTGTCCAGTCCTCGCCTCTCTTCTTGAAATGGGTTCGATTCCCGGTCAATGGATGTGAGATATTCGAACTGAAATGCTATGTCCTGTGGTTCGGATTCCGCGTAAAACGGAGGTCCCATGGCTCATAATCACAAGATTCACGGTCACGTAAAGCTACAATCTTCTTCTTTCTCTTCTTGACACATTCCTCCATTCCTTTCAGCATCTATCTCTTGGTCTTCCCCTTGATCGTTTCTTCTGCATCTCAAGTATCCTCTTGGGAATCTGTCATGTCATGTGCTATGTTTAAAATGCATGCTTCACAACCAGAATATTGTGACTCTTTCCAGTTCGGAGTGTTAATTATGCTTAATAACATAATTTGAAAGAGATTAGCGTAAATCATCTTACATTTGTCACGAGAAAAACATAACGGGAAAATATACTGTATGTCATAAACATCCGGGTAGCGGCTTCGGTGGTGTAGTCGGTAGCATGCTGAGCTTCTATGCTCAAGATCGCGGGTTGAAACCCGGCCGAAGCCGTCGGATTTTTTAAGAGCGTTAAAAATCCCTCAGTATGCCTTCCTTCGGAGGGGAAGTAAAGCCGGCGGTCCCATGTCATAGATTTATGGCTTTATAAAGAACCTTCCACCTATTACACCTGTGTGAAGCTAAATTGTATAGGTTAAGAATGTAAACAGCGCTCTTTGGTTTCTACGTTCGTCGCCAAGAGCCGATTGCGGTGGCGTCTAGTAGCTAAGTTCTGAACTAGGCCTAGTAGTCGTTGATGGTGGCGTTTGGCGGCAAAAGTAGCAACTATTTGAAAAATTCAAAGTTGCAGTCCTTACTTGAATTAAAAAACAGATACACACACTAACACAGTCATCACAATTAACACCGGTTATCACACAGATTCTACACACACCCAAAGTACACGGGGCTACATGACCGCGTTGTCGCCGCCCCTAAACTCAGGAACCAACCAAACATCCGGATCCTAGTAATGATATAAACTGTACATTTACTCCAAACTATATCCGCATGGGGAGAATGTTAGCGGAGGGCTCTAAGCATAGGCAGGCCACTGGATTTTGTGAATACCATTCTCCTGAAGAAAGGCGTTGACAATGCGAGGGCGAGCGTTATCGTCCACCAAAATGAAATTTGATCCGAAATTGTCAGCATAGCCTCTCACTAGAGGTGCCAGTATGGTATCCCTGTAATACGCCCTGGTATGTACACACGAGGGGTTCAGCGACCATACATGATGCCACCCCAAGGCCTCCCTGTTGGTATCTGTCTCGGATGTATTGGTCGTGCATACGTTCACCGGGCCGTCTCCACACTCGCACAGATCTATTCTCATTGGCACATGCGAGTGTACACAGCCAATATATACGGCTCGCAACATTTTTTTAGGATAACTTTTTAGAGTATTTTCATTTTATGAAAAAAAAAGGCTTATGAGATCACCTTTTGTATGTGTGTGTGTGTGTGTGTGTGTCCTAATAACTCCAAAACGGCTGAAGCGATTTCAATGAAACTCGGCAAGATCATAGCACCATTCTGGCCGACCCCGACTGTACCCCTCGAATTTTGTCACACCAATCCAACATGGCGGCAGTGCGAAATATTTCACCAGCATTCAGTATCTCCGAAACTTTTACCGATATCACCCTGAAATTTTGTACGGTGATAAAGGGCACTGCTACAAGTTTATCTATGTAACATTCAAAACTCTGTAAAGTACAAAACTAACATGGCGGCCAAGCGAATTTGAAGCATTTTAATAGACTTTTCTCGTGATTTAACCATCTGAGCGCAGTGAAATGTGGTACAGTAAATGATTATACATATTGTAATGCACTGGCATCTAATTTAGTTCAATTGTTTACACAACCTCAAGATGGCGGCTGTGCGAAATTTTAAAATTAAGCTTTTATTTCTTGTGCGGTAATCATGCGATCGAAGTGAAACTTTGAATAATGAAGCTATGCAATCATTTTCCTTTAATGGTACATAACTCTATGGCCTATACATATAATGTACCCAATCGTCATCATATGGAACATGTGTTCGTATCCCAGCTAACTCACGGTCTTTCGAGGTATGGGACATTCATGCCCACCATACGATCACATGCTCAGGATTTGAGTCTGTCAGGTGACTACTCTACTTGAAAGAAACATATTCCTAAATATAACATTTAATGATAGAAAATCATGGCTATACAACATAAAACACAAACAAAAGAATACTTTACATTTACTTCCCACAACAAAATCAAAGTTATCTGCGAGTCTCTCCTTAAAATTAGTGCTTCACCGCACTCAAGTCTATTCCAAACATCCTATTATTGATACTCTCGGACATTGGCGAGTGTCCATAGTGTTCTTCACGTGGCACAATTTAACACAAACTGGAATATCACAACACAATAAACACAAATTATCTTTAAATGACATTAAATCTGCAATTATTAAACATTTATCCGTTTTACACGGGGCATTTACTTTCATTAACATTAATTCATTATCTTAGGCCTTAATTAATAAGTGTTGTGTCGTGCGAATCGTATTCTTTTTCCCACCAATTTGTAACGCTGAAGTGGTACGTTTTCCCTTCCAAAATACACATGGATAGAAATGTTTTATAGCTTCACCATATAACGATTTTCTGGGTCTGGTCAAAACATTATCGTTACAAACGTGTCATGTCATTGAAATTACTCTACCCGTATGAATAAATTAGTGTAAACTGGGCAAATACACTTTACAAAGATGCCTATATTTATTTGGTGCAGTATTCCTCCTTAGAGAATAACTGGGCCAAATATTAACCGATCACAGCGATCCAACATGGTATGTGTGTGGAAATAAAGCATTTAATTCAATTGGCATCATCACAACAATCATATCTTAATTACTTTTCGAAATATCGACATTCTTCAGTGTCCCACTACGCTTTTAAAATAAAAGGATCAGGTCAACAGACCTCCTTTCCAAGCGGACAATAAATTAGTTTCGGCCGCCTGAGAAAGATGGCCGCCAGTCTAGTGGCCTTCCTACCACCCCATCTGGCTCCTCACAAGGTCAAGTTTGTTTACTGGTGCAGTATGCTGGAGGTACCCTGAGTGTTGTGTCCCTAGTAATTGAGTCATTCTAATTATTTAACACCTACATTCAGAGTATAATGGGCTCAACTCGGCTCCTAATTAATATTCATGGCAGGGGATTGATCATGTAATAGCTTTGCCGTTCTGTGGCGACATTAGTGGCTTCTGGCGCGCATCTCGAGTGAGTATCCAAGTTCTCTGACCGGTGCAGCTGCCTATAATAAGGAAATCGGCGTTTCCTATACGACGAACCATTAGTCTTACCTCTAAGGGCAGATCAATTAATACATGGGCTCACACAGGGTCTCTAATAGTTATCCCTAGTGGCACAATTCTGCAAACGGTGGATACAGACAGTCTCTGTCCCACTTCGCTGCGAATAATAAAAGTATGCTCCAAGGCGATACTATCTCGTAGATATCGAAGATTTAGCAGACTAGATTCGCCTAACGCGCAAGCTATGTTTGGATGATCCCCGCAACTTATTGACGTAAATCTCTTGATTCTACGTTACTTGCTCGCTGTACGCGGCTCAAACAATACTTCTTATAGATGACTCAATTATTAAAGCACTCACGTCCTCTCTGCAATTACTCTTAAGCCAAAGCTTTATGTAGCTCCCAAAACAAGTATAAATTTACTGGCTTACGTTAACTACCTTAATGGTTCTCAAATACAACCCTGTAGAATTTACCATAATAAACATTCATTCAACAATTCAATGACACTGAAAAACTCTCATTATCTCGATATTTTACGTTTCTTTCTTACTGTTTACAATAATACAGTATTCTTACGTTAGACATGACACACTGAGCACGTACTATAGGCCTGACATGTCCATTTATTTATTCATTACTCTTACCGACCCCAGATTATTATTATTATTATTATTATTATTTAACGTTACCGTTACTTTCATCAATATCTTAGGCCTAAATGGCCGTAAACAAATCACCCTCCAAGCCATATTTTACCAAAATACGAGGGGTGTAATCTCGTACCTAAATGACTGTCTATTCTTAGTCTTAGAGTGATGCTTCGTTGTATGGTGAACTATTTAATCATATCAACATATTAAATTTGTACTCACTTTCATTTTTACTGGGTTAGTCCAGCACGCCAGCCACGAGCCTACCATGATGCTTGGCTTAAGCCATCATGATATCTATCACACGACACATGGTATACACTTCACACATGATAATCATATTTTCCATCACTGGCTTTTCTCACTTTGACACAATACATATTATTTTACCACATACACATAAACACTTTTAAAATCACTGTAATTTAACTTTATATACAATTCCCGCACTATTTCACACATGGATCCTTGATTGGACTCCCAACTATCGCCTGACCTCAGAGATGCGATGCAGCTAACTTCTGACAACCGTTGGTCTCCATGAAAGTCTGTTTTGCGTGTGCGTGCGTTCGATTCCCGTCACCTACAGTTCATATCACCTCTACTGCAATTCTATTCAATCCTCTGTCACGACTATTTGTGACGCCTTCCAGGCTCCCATAACTGGAGTGATCCTGACAATAATGTGTCATTTTTAACTATGACAACACCTCCTGGTATGTTCACTGTCTATAAACATCCTAAATTATCCCTACGCTGTAGTGAATTTATACTTGCGTATGTTATTGGTTAAATGTCTGCTGTAGACTAAATCTTACACGATGCATAATTACTATTGTGAAGCTGCATGATGCGCTTCCATTGTTCTCCAAATATACTTGAGCGTCGATACTATATAAATTCGCGCACTTTCTTGCGTGATCTGGCAGCGTGTTAGTTCACGTGTTGAGTCAAGACGAACTGAAGACGAACTAACTTCCCTGCGAAGCTCCCCCTATATAAAGCTTTATTGTGAAACATAGTCCACTGGACATTCAGGACAGACTCCCTTCCTGAAATAATACATTTCCGGACAAAGTGAAGTATAACTCTCGCTTGTCTAGGTGTGGAGGTCCCAAAATCACTCGCGTGCAAGCGATCGCTTTGGCCAATTAATTACAATTAATTGCCTTCTCCCATGGCGTCATGACGCTATCCTGGTACTTCCCCCTCTGCTGATCTTCAAAACCTTCCTCCCGAGCGGAAGTAGTCTGTTCAGAGGCTCGTTTATAGATGTAGGCTTTAATTTAGGCGTGAGAACACTCCTAAATTATCTTTCCTAGAATATATTCACCTGGGTGTAAGTTTTATTTCATTTCAATGCTCCAATTGGCTGTAATCAATTAATTTCCGTGGGCGACTGCCCCCTCTCTACTCTGATGCCTTGTGAACCAGTGGATCCCAGAGTCATTAATCTTGAGCTGTTCCTGCGGTCCAGACGAAAATTAGTTCCTTGGCGTCACCTAAATACGCCCCTTCGCTAACTCCGATTTTTCAACTGTCAAGCTGGTTTGCTTTCATGCATTCAGGCTTCTAAAACGTACATAGGCCTGCATTTTCTTGCAATTATCCACCTTAAAAAGCTATGATATTCCCATTTTAGCCATGAAATCCTGCTATTATGATTATATGCCAATATAACTCATTGCTCTTCGGGCTCCCTGTAGCTGTTCCCCCTCAGAGATCAATGATTCGATTCTGGGCAGAATCATGGGCCTGGTCTTCTTTGATAAGACCCGAGTTCGATGCCAGTCTGCCGTGTCTAATTGGGCACAATAACAATCCAAAATGGCGAGCGTCCGAATTATATTGACGGTTCTCAATATCTACGAATCTATCACAATAATAAAATTGAATTTTTGTATGTTGATCGAGGCAATTAACATGAGTAGGATATATGAAAATAGGCTGTATAGTTCTTCACGGAACTACTTGTTTTTAGTTGACACCACCCTCCGTAAAGGTATCAATCCGCGACTGGTTAAATAAGGCATTGAATGCAAACGTATGTAAGAAATTTCTATAAGACTGCGGCCAAGCTTGCGACTTTGAAGCTGCATCAGGGACGCCCGGTTTTGGTTTTTCTCACTGGGGACATATCTCACTAGCCAAAGGGGCAGATCACCTTGCTATTCCTCCCCTTAAAACAATAATACAGTCTCACTGGCTGAGCTAGAGCGACTAGCGCAGACTTCCACGGACTCTTATATTAAATGTCACTGTGTGTCTAGTCATAGTAGGGTATTCGTGGAGGCCGTCGTCGAATACAAGGTATTCTTTGCCTGGAAACTATCCTTTTCTATAGTGGCGATGGCTACGTCATATCATAGGTGGGGGGGGGGGGGGCATGGCAGAAACATGAGTGTTATTCCTTTTTAGTGGGTGACGTTAACACATTGTGAACCAAACCCGTGTAACGTTCTAATATTTTGCTTGAAATGGCCTCTTCTACGAATTGCTGGTGTTAGTAAATTAGCTGAAGAAGCATGTGCTATGATTTGCTACCTCATTTTCTGATCTTAATAAGATAAAACAGCAATAACCCCCCCCCCCCCCCCCAAGAATTAACTAAACACGTCAGACAGTCCTTGCTTTATATGGTGTCTGTGGTTCAAATTTATCAATACTTTTTTATAAATAATATTATTATTGTTCCTAACCGTGGCACAATTTCCTAATAGTGACATAGGCTACGTTCAAGACAAAACCAATATTTATGACATATATATATATATATACATACAAATATAAAAGTTCAAACTTCGTTTTGTCCAATGGCTAAAGTTTCAAATAATTATCTAAATTCGTTTGACGTAAGTAACATTTGTAAGCCAGAACATGGCCTGCTTGTTAAACTCGGCACTTAAATTCAGATTTGTTATTTAACCAGTAAATAATAATAATAGATATATTTGTCAAATATTCTCAGAGAAAATTTTCTTTTTATTGCCACTTGGTTCGAATGAACCCGGAAATATTGATACGATAAATATTTGACCATGCTGACAACTCTCCCAAAATGCAAATTACGTGCTTCATCGAAATGAAAATGGATTTAACAGAAATGAATATCCAAAACAATTTATTCTAGACAGGCTTACATTAGGAGAGAGATCAGAAACTTCGGGGGTTTTTAGGAAAAACAATATAGCGGTCAACTTCTTACGCAAATCAAAGAAGGAAAGAACACAGTAAAAGGATGAAGACATACCCTAGTGGAAGTAAACTAAAATCAAAAAAGGAGATAAAATCATGAAATATTTACTTCATGTGGTCTATAGATGGCCGAAATTGAAGGAAGTAGAAGAAATATATTTACAGTGCGGAGTTTTAGGGCCTATATATGGGTTTTGTAATTTTATTTAGATACTGGTTATCATTTTCAGAATTGTCTTCCGTGTATTTTGAGTGTGTGTGTGTGTGGCATCTGTCTAATGATATTAACGCGCGTACTTGCAATTGATGACAGCTTCGGTGGTGTAGTTGGTAGCATGCTGAACTGCTGTGCCCAAGATCGTGGGTTCAAACCCGGCCGAAGTCGTCGGATTTTTTAAGATCGTTAAAATCCTTCAGTATGCCTTCCCTCGGAGGGGAAGTAAAGCCGGCGGTCCCATGTCATAGATATATGGCATGTAAAAGATCCTTCCACAGACTAAACTTGTGTGCAGCTAAATTTCTAGGTTATATTTCGTTGAAACTCTCTATCAAAGTTCCAACGTTCGTCACTAGGTAACAGTGACATCTGGTAGTGACAGTTGGAACTACTTGATGTTGAACGGAACTTGTAGCTCACCCCATGGGTGTTCGGTTAAAGTAGCTACAGCCTCTGGCGAGCCGAACATGTCCTCTAACACTCCCGGCACTAAAAGCCATAAATAAATAAATAAAATAATTTATGACGGAAGAGAGGTGGTTTTAGGATCAATCGCAGCATTTGTTTGGAGTAGAACTTCATGATTGCGGAGTGTGCCCCGTTCCAACCCTTAATTCTTGGTAGAGCGGCAGTTCAATTCTCTGACGTAGCTTCAATACGTGCCCATAGACAACTGAAGGTTCAGTATCACTACCTACGTGCACATGGAAAGTCCCATAAATTACCAGGCACATTTCATATGGCTGTTAGTGGAACCATGAACTGAGACTTATGTTTCGGGTAATCTCGAGAACCACTGGATGCATTTTGATGCGGTTTTCACCATTCTGTACAGGATTTCCCGAGGAAGGATTCCACAGAAAAAAAATATTTATGACCAAAGGAAGCAGAGCAGTAACGATTTTAGTGAATTTAGTGTGAAAAAGGACATACCGTCCGTGCGCCTTTTAAGCTGACGCTGGGTAATCCGTTAAAAATATCTATATACTATGAGTGTAAGAATTGTTCATCATGATAAGTCCGCGACAGCACATCTCTATCTTTAATACATCGCACACTTCCCCCAGGGGCTCACATCTAGTGGGACGTGGGTTGGCGACCACGGGACCCCAGCTGACTCCGGCATTGCTTCCACTTACTTGTGCCGTGCTCCTCTCCGTCTTCTTTCCTGTCGACCTCCCTTGGTCACCTCTTGTTCTCTTCCGATCCCGACGGTATTAGGTTATCCGAGGCCTAGGGAGTCTTTCACTTTCCCGCGTTAATTGGCCCTTGTCTCATCTTTCCTGATACCCTCCTTCTATGAGGGGTCAGCCTTCTTTTTCTTTTCCTTTTACCTCCTGCATTGTGCTCGATGCCCTTAAGGAGGCAGGGTGTATGTAGCCCCACCACTTCTGGTGCACCCTAGATAATGCTACACCCTCAGGGGCTCACGGCTGGTGAGTTCCGGAGTTGGCGACCCCGAGGGATTCCTGATCTGGGCCAGTTTTCCCCTTTTGTCCCTTACCTTTGGGGGCAGACCCTCTCCTCTCTCCTCTCTCCCCTCTCCTCTCCTCTTTTCCTTATATCCTTTTCTCTTTAAGATTCCCGCACTGTTTTTGTTACTTGGTTCACCGTGTATCTAAATTCCCTTTTAGCGATTTTTAAGGCATTTTTAATCTACGTTGCATTTTGTAAGCTTTTTCGATCTATATTACATCTCGCGATTGGTTTCAACCTCAATTGCATTTTGTAAAGATTGACAATCTAAATTGCTTTTTAGTAAGTCTTTCAATGCCGGTGGCCGGGCCTTTTAGTGAGTATTTTGAATTTCAATTGCATTTTGTAAGTATTTTCAACCAAAACCGCATTTCGCCCGAGTTTTGAATCTAAATTGCATTTTGTTTGGTGGGCATTTTGCACATATTTTGATTCTCAATTTCATTTTGTGGGTATTTTGAATCTAAATTACATTTTGTCAAGTATTTTCAATCTAAATTGCATTTTGTAAGTATTGTCAATCCACATGAGTCGTTTGAATCTACCGTACATTTTGTAAGCATTTTCAATTTCAATTGCATTTTGTAAGCATTTTCAATCTCAATTGCATTTTGGAAGTATTTTGAATCTCAATTGCATTTTGTAAGTATTTTGAATTTCAATTGCACTTTGTGAATAATTTGGATTGGAACTGGGATATTTCAATCTGAATTGCATTGTGTATTTTGAACCTCAATTGCATTTTGTAAGTATTTTGAACCTCAATTGTATTTTGTAAGTATTTTGAACCTCAATTGCATTTTGTAAGTATTTTAAATTTCAGTTGCATTTTGTAAGTATTTCGACGCTACATTGCATTTGGTACGTATTTTGAGTCTAGCCTACGTTTCGTGGGTCTTTTTCAATCTATTCTTTTTGTGAATCTTTTCCTTCTAAATTCCCTTTTGTAAGACCATATTGTGAGTTGTTTCCATCTGAGTTTCTCTTTGTACGTATTTTCCGTCTCACATAATTTTCGTTCTGGTTTCCATTTCATTCTCATTTTCGCTATCACCCAGATCATTAGGGGCCGATAACCTAGATGTTAGGCCCCTTAAAACAATAATTATCATCACATCGCCCACTAGAAGTGTTTTAAGGTTTTCATTTCTTCAAACAACCTCCATTCAATTGATATGTGGTAGCGAGCCCGGTTCCAGCCTTAGTTCCGCAGGATACACAGTCAAGTTTAGATTGGACGGGATTTGTGTTTCATGAGTATGGACCAGATTTTATGCAAGTGCATTTTTTGAGGGTTTATTGGATATTTTGCATATTCTGAACATAACAGCATATTTTAGCATATTGAGCTGGAATTAAGTATAATTTAAAACATCTTGAACAAAATAGGTTCCACCTGTGTGTTGGACATCCCTTGTAAGCAACTTTCTGAGCAACAGATTAATAACTAACATTTTACGCAGCATGCTGCCTGGTTACTTCAAGAAGAGAATGGAGTGGGGCATTCCTTTCACCATCTCGACAGCCAGGAGCCCGGGGTTAGTTTTGTGAAGAGTTTCTTCAGTTAATGTCTTACTTTATTCTTAGCCTGCGTATCTTTAACTCAAAATGCGCATATCAAAATCTTCACTGCACATACCAAAATCTTCACTGCGCACATCAAAATCTTCACTGCGCATATGAAAATTCTCACGGCGCATATCAATATCCTTACTGCGCTATTCAACTGATGGCTTGGGACCGGACATTTTTGCACTGAAAACGATTAAAATAGACGTAATTTGTCTCCTGATAACATTGAAAAAGTTGCAATTATCTGTTGTGATGCTGCTTTCTGCAGAGAATGATACATGTATAAAGTGAGTGAATAAGATTGGCTTACTGTTAAGTGTATATTTTTCAATTTTAATGCATATTTTCTACATTTTAGTGCATAATCGCATGCATTCTTAAATTATGTCTGACAAGAATTCGTTGAACATGCTATCTCCCTGATGATATAATTGATAGTCCAGTCAGGGATTTTAACACATGCCCCGTTTACCTGGATAGTAGGCTGTCAGAAATCCGCCCCCTCAATCGGATTGCCAATTATCAATCGCACCGGCACAGTTACATCAATGAAAATGGCACTGACAGATACTATCGAGATAAGAGCACAGAAGTTCACAGGAAATCATTGTGGAACACACCAAAATAGACGGGGGTTCATACTTACCGTTACTTACCTCTTAATTATCTCGGGGTTTGAGTTGACAACAGGATCACTAAAAGTCCGTTCACACAATAACCTCCACCATAACATTTAAAAATGAACCAGAACGAAGACGAGAACTTTGAACTGTACAAAAGCTTTATTTCTAATAAAGGGTATGATTTTACTAACACAACAAAATATACGTGGCTATCAGTAGCCCAAGTCAATCTGACTACGTCCTCCAGTAGGACTTGCAAAACTTATCATACAACATGATATTAAACATTTTAGCTCCCAAGAGCTCCAAATAACGTAATATTCATAACACTATTGGATTGGAAAAGGACGTCAGGGTGTGACATATATAGAGCATTTGGTTTCCTTTTAATAAACATAAGAATGGTATTTATAGTCGCAAGGCCAGAGTGTGTACGACCTCACTCCCTGAGAACCATATGTTGGCACAGCTGCGGGCTACCCTCAGCCTGTTGCATACCGGTCAAATGCACTCCCTTCTCACATGCTATGTTACGTAAGAATACAGCCTGCACTCTCAAGCTTTTAAATGTCTATAAGACAACTCACATTATATTTACGCAAATCTTTCAAGTACTTTGCTCACATCCTATTGGATCATTATGTTAATTCCTTTAAACTTCAATCCAAATGTTTAATTAGCTCTTAAATGTTTATAACAAAATCACAAAATTATTTATAACAATTAGAAATTGTTTATAATATTTGTCAAAGACAATAAAAATATTATAAGCACGCCTTTAACATCACTCTCGTTTCACATTATTTTCAAAAATATTTACAACAATTATTTACAATATTAACATTTAAATTGTTTAAATTATTAATTTAATAAATACATTAACCACATGTTCATTCGGTTGGTAATTTTATAATCCTGTTTAATATAATCGACCAATGAAGGTTAGTTATACATGTTAATGTCACAATCTGGTTTAATAAAGTTTTTAATAATGATTTGTGACGGCAACCTTCATTCAAAATCTTATCTCAAATTCTTTCAAAACTCGTGTTAATTATAACAGTAAATCACTTGATTAATTTTCAACGAACTATGACAATCTTACTCCAGCGGAAAATCCTTCGCTAACAAGTTAATGCACAATCTGTATTAAAAATATGCCCAAAATCATCATATATTAATCTATATGGCATTAAAAACTTCTACATAACTTACAAAACTTCCACAAATAATTCTTTAACATTTATTCCTGTGGGAACCTCCTTCATATTCAAGGGCATTATATTTCAGCGACTTTCAACACGCGCTGCACTAGCGATTATACATTCATAGTTCCACTTAAAAATTTTTAATAATCATTACTTGTTTCAAAACTGTTTTTCTATTTAACCTTCGTGGATTTCATTCATGAACCGAAATGAAGTCAAAACTTGCCAATCACAAACAAATTTAATAGTGAATACGCTCATATACGCCTGTCTGGTCTATCAAAATTTAAGATTAACATCTTAAAAGAAATTTTAGTATAGAAATACTATCTTCAAATAAAGTGCGACTAAAATGCAAAGTAGTCGAATAGAATCCAATTAGACTGGGGAATGCAAACATCGTTATATAATTCTCTAATTGAGAAAAACTCCTAACAAAATACTTGACTTTAATGCATTCAATAATTCATTATTAAAGTTACTCTTTCACAAAAGTGTCTATAATGCAATGTTCATTCATAACTGACGATAAATGTCTGTGTTGCAATCAATTCAAATAACGACTAGTATTTCCAAGATCGTCGACAACGTAAGAGATTTTAACGCTCTAAAATCATTTAAATGTTCTTCCTTCTTGATGATGACAGAAAATGGGTCAAAGTAATTAAACTGGGGTTGAATTACTTTAATCAAGTGACACGCTGTCTGAATTTAAATCTGCCATAAAAATCATTAACTTACAGTCAAATCGTGACTACAAAAATATTAATTACTGAAAAATTTAAATATCAGTCTCAACTGATTCAAAATCGTTAACTATGCCCATGACATAACAATGTCTTAATAAATCGTCGAAAAATGCAAAACTCATCAAGGTGTACTGAGAATAAGAATCTCAACAAGAAAATAGGGCAAAATACATGAGGATAAAAATATGGGAAAAATGGTTGCTCAAACATTATTAGTATACTCAAATACAATAAACGTTCACGACTACCTTATCTGCCGATTGACGTTCCAGAGGAAAATTCCCCAAAGAAGACTGCTGATGGATCCATTTCACCACGTTAAAGTTGAGCTCCATCCTCGAAATAGGAAATAGCACCCTCGGAGAATCGAACTGCTTCCTTCTCCGGAAATCGCTCTGCTCCTCGAAGACGAATAGACATCCTTCCGGCAATAATCTTCTTTGTGAGTCGGGATATCCCTGACCTCTCTTGAAAAATTCCCTGAAGTTCCAGTAGACAATCGTCATGAAGTTTTGTAGAAATTTCCGAAGAAATTATTCATATTCAGAGTATGAAATTGTTTCTATGGCTGTTCGATGGTATTCAGCCTTTAATTACGAAACATGGGTGTAGATGGTATTCACCGCATGTTCGCTTGTGTGGAATAGCAATTAGCGAAGTTCCATGTCGCTATCTTACTCCGTTGAAGTATGTCCCAATTGCAATAAGCCCTTTTAGCCTTCCATCTGCTCTTCGGTTGTAGTGTTAGAAGAACAAACTGCCGTATTCAATTGCTCCATTATACTGGTATCGTTGTGTAACCAAGCAATCTGAAGTCTTTCTACTCCACTCGCAGCGTCAGCCTTGCGTTGATTCTGGCTATACAAAAAGTGCTTCTCTAGTGGCGAGATAATCACTTTTGTCAGTCGTATAAAACTGCTAATATCTTTTAAACTAATCAGGGGCGTGGTGGCGCAGCGGTCAAGCTGTATGCCTCTCACCAAGGCGGACCGGGTTCGATTCCCGGTCAATGCATGTGAGATTTTCGATGTGAAATGCCATGTCCTGTGGTTCGGATTCCACGTAAAACGGAGGTCCCGTGGCTTATGATCGCGAGATTAACGGTCACGTTAAACTACAAGCTTCTTTTTTTTTTAAACTAATCGGTCGAAATTGTTCAGCCTTTCTCTATAACTGCATGTAGCACTGCACAATACAATTATCTTATCGGTGACCGCTAACTGTTCGAAGCTAAACTTGTAGAAGCTTTCTAAGGTCCGTTTCAACTTCACCTAGTTTGACCTGTATCTCGTTAATATAGTGGCCTCGCCACGCGTTATAAAGACGATTCTTTTCACTGCTGTTCACTTCGACGTCTCACTATAATGAATGTATAAGAAAAGAACTTTCACAAATATACTTCGATTATCTGAGAATGAGATCTCAGAATGATCAGAGAACGAAAGAGGCTCCTCTCTTCTGCGCAAGCCCTTTTATTAACTTCACGAGGGGCGTTTCCATCCCTTCCAAAGCGTGATATTGCGTCATCGCTAAAACTTCCAACTTCGTTAATACATGACGGATTTTCAAAATTCAAAAACTGAAAATAAATTTCACCAAAATTCCAAATCAATGCTTTTACTGCAAATGGCTTTCCACAATTCTGCATTCCAAAAGTAATAAAAATACCATAGTTTCAGCAATCTCCGTCTTCCTTTAAACTATCGTTCATTGGTTCAAGCCTCTCCTCCAATAGCATAGTTTCTTCCTCAGCAGAATTCCTCGTTTCCTGCGACTGCGTCGTACATCTTGGAACATTCTGGACTAAAAGCTGACGTCACTGAGAATCTCAGCTCAAGTAGCCTGCTGGCATAACATTTGCGTCATCCGTGCTTACGTCACGACTACCCACGTCATAACTATGACAAACATAACTCTCCTAATAATTTCAAATATAGCCACCGTGGTCTCTATATAATTCAATTACGGGGGCATTCTCCTCTCACCACGTTTTAAAAACAGTTGCAAATTGTTTTTAAACTCAGTGTTACAAGTATCTCAACTCTCTTGAACACGAAATTGAATTATTACTGGCTTACTCTAGTATGATATTTCCTCTATGTTCCTTAATCATAACTTTCTTCTACTCTGGGTTGTATGTGGTTAATGTATTCTTTCCTCTCTACTTTCTCTTCTGACCAGTATTTCTATTTTCTAAGTTCTGCTGGCTCGTAGAAGGACCAGGATCGATTACCACATCCTGCCTTTTCTTTTGATTGTCAGCTTCTTTATCCCTTAATTCTTTTAAGTATTGCTGGCTTTCCTTTTCTCTTTGCTGATACTGATCAGGTGTCATAACCTGACTTTGAGTATTCTGGTTTCTATTTTGGTTTTGGTTATTCCTATTTTAGTTACGGTTATACCCATTATTGTTATAATATCTGCCTCTTCCATTGTAGTTTCCTCGGTTGTAGTTCCAACCTCTTCTCTGTTGATACGGTCGGTAACCTTGTGATCTGTAATTTCTAAACTGATTATTCCTGTGAGGACCTACATTGTCAGTTTTCTCCTGCTCTGGCTTGTCAGTTTGTTGGACTTGGTCCATATATACCGTGTTGATTTCTTTAAATTCCTGCCTTTGACCTTTCTGGACTACGTTAGGCATTGGACTTGTGTAGTCTAACCTTCTCAGTAATTCATCCATGCTGGATAAATCCCTGATGTTGGACGAAATTATAAGTCTTCTCACCTCAACTGGCAGCATACGAGAAATCGCATCTATAAGTTGCTCCGTGGACAATGGGGGTTGCAAAAATCTCAAGCGGGACAACTGACTCGTAAAGAAATCAGCGTACCTCGTTGGAAGAGTACCTGAGTATTTTCTTGAATACACCTCCACTCTTAACGAATTCTGCGCTTCTATGGACCAAAATCGTTTGATTAATGCCTCTGCAAACTCGTCAAAGTTACTGAATGTGTATCTAAATGCGCGAAACCATTCAAGGGGTCCTCCAATCAGATATCTCTCTACTATCTTCATCTCTCTCTCTCTCTGGGAATGTGAGCTTCGATGAAATAATCTTTGAGATTCCTTACATACTCTATAGGTGTCAAACTATCAGTGTTACTGAATTTTTGTGGTTTGTCCTCGAAATTCCTAATGACCGTCACGCTCCTCGGATATGAATCCGGATAGTTTTTCCCACTATCTCGATAGTTCCACTCAGGTTCCATATTCCTCTCGTCATCCTCCTCTCTGAATCTGGATACACGTTCTTCAGGAGTCACGTCTCTTTCTTCTGGCTCTAGGTGACATCTTCTGGTATACTTCCTATTCAATTCGCAAGCTAAGCCTTCTGTATCCTTGTCGGTGATTTCTGTTAAGACTTTCTTGACTATCTCTTCTTTGTAGTTCTCCATTAAACTAGCCTCTCCTAACTTCAAATTTTTCAGTTTACTCGTCGTTTCATTTACATCCGAGACAACTTTATGCATCTGTTCATCTAATGTAGATTTTAAAGTTTGCATATCCTGATCTAGTTGTGTTCGATCGTCAACTTGTTTTTCGGATAGCGAATTTATCCTGACGCTTAAATCTTTCCTAATCTGTACTACTTCATTGTTAATTTCTATCTGCGTACTGGCAAGTTTTCTTTCAATCCTTTCCTGAATTTGGGTTACATGTTCCCCACTTGACTTATTCCACTCGTCTTTCCATACCGCTACGTTTGCTGTTAACATTTCGGCTATGTCTACTTCGATATCCTCTTTTAATACTCTATTGTGGTCTAATACCTGTGTTCTCATGACCTCTACATCATACTTCAACTCTGCTAAAGACGTTGTTGTTCTAACTGATTCATCGACTAACCTAGTCGCTAATGCAGTTATATTACGCGTACAAAGAGTTTTTGAGTTTTCGATTTCTTCCCTGACTTTATTTACATCAGTTTGGACTTTAGTGATATCTACGAAAACTGTGTTGACCTCTACCTGAATCTTAGTTATGTCACTTTGCACCTCAGTTATATCCGCATGAATGTTATTAATGTCTACCTGAACATTGGATACATCCGTTCTAGCTTTTTGAATTTCTTTCTGGACTTCCTCGACCTTGTCTTGGACAGTCGCTACATCGTTTTTGACAACAACTACTTCGGCTCTAGCACAAGAAATATCCCCTCGGACATTAGCTACATCTAGATTTAACATTGTAAGGTCTTTCTGTACCTTAGACACATCATTTTTAACATCAGACACATTTGTGCGGATGTCACTTACAGTATTTTCAATTCCTAGGGTATTAATCTGTAAACGCGACATATTATCCTCCAAATTAGCAGCACTAGTCTGAAGAACCTTCATATTAGCAGACATATTACTAGCATTCTCCTCCATTCGACTAGTATTCCTAGCTTCCATCTCCTTTATACTTTCATTCAGCATCTGCTTCATACTATTGTTCATGCTAGCTTTCAAGTTAGCAGACATCTCCTCTAGCATCAACCTCAAACTTTCATCTGCCATTACAATATTATTCAAAAATGGATTGCTGTAGGGACATACATCAAAAGAGCAAAATAACAACATTTGAGCAACACTTTTCACCATATAAAATTTTTGATCAATTTTCTGTCTTAAATCTAACTTATAACTACCTTATAATTAACCTTCGAAGATACTTCATGTTGAAACAAACTCAAGCACATGTTCAAATTTCTCTGGCTCATTTTAAAATATCCTAACACAAATAATTTACATTTACAATCCAAATAATTTAATTTTATCTTTAATATGACTAAAATGTCATAAGCCGGTCAAATAAAATAAGATTCCAGATTATAGGCGATTTTTCTAAGTTTCCAGCCTATTTAACCTTTCTCAAGTTGTATAAGATCTGATATTTTCTGAGTGTAATTTTCCTAATACAATACAACATTTAATTCCTATATAATCACACTCTTAAATACTACAATTGGCCTAGACATCTAACAAAGAATCAACCTCTTTATTTGAGTCTAATCGAACCCTACGTTTTAGGTGCGAATCTTTCTATTGTTCAACCTGGTGATCCAGTTTTGTCGAATTCGCCCCACGTATTAGGGTCAATCTTTCTGTTGACTCAGCCCCACGTTCTTGGGTCGCCAATCTTTCTGTCCCCGTTTACCTGGATAGTAGGCTGTCAGAAATCCGCCCCCTCAATCGGATTGCCAATTATCAATCGCACCGGCACAGTTACATCAATGAAAATGGCACTGACAGATACTATCGAGATAAGAGCACAGAAGTTCACAGGAAATCATTGTGGAACACACCAAAATAGACGGGGGTTCATACTTACCGTTACTTACCTCTTAATTATCTCGGGGTTTTAGTTGACAACAGGATCACTAAAAGTCCGTTCACACAATAACCTCCACCATAACATTTAAAAATGAACCAGAACGAAGACGAGAACTTTGAACTGTACAAAAGCTTTATTTCTAATAAAGGGTATGATCTTACTAACACAACAAAATATACGTGGCTATCAGTAGCCCAAGTCAATCTGACTACGTCCTCCAGTAGGACTTGCAAAACTTATCATACAACATGATATTAAACATTTTAGCTCCCAAGAGCTCCAAATAACGTAATATTCATAACACTATTGGATTGGAAAAGGACGTCAGGGTGTGACATATATAGAGCATTTGGTTTCCTTTTAATAAACATAAGAATGGTATTTATAGTCGCAAGGCCAGAGTGTGTACGACCTCACTCCCTGAGAACCATATGTTGGCACAGCTGCGGGCTACCCTCAGCCTGTTGCATACCGGTCAAATGCACTCCCTTCTCACATGCTATGTTACGTAAGAATACAGCCTGCACTCTCAAGCTTTTAAATGTCTATAAGACAACTCACATTATATTTACGCAAATCTTTCAAGTACTTTGCTCACATCCTATTGGATCATTATGTTAATTCCTTTAAACTTGTTAACTTCAATCCAAATGTTTAATTAGCTCTTAAATGTTTATAACAAAATCACAAAATTATTTATAACAATTAGAAATTGTTTATAATATTTGTCAAAGACAATAAAAATATTATAAGCACGCCTTTAACATCACTCTCGTTTCACATTATTTTCAAAAATATTTACAACAATTATTTACAATATTAACATTTAAATTGTTTAAATTATTAATTTAATAAATACATTAACCACATGTTCATTCGGTTGGTAATTTTATAATCCTGTTTAATATAATCGACCAATGAAGGTTAGTTATACATGTTAATGTCACAATCTGGTTTAATGAAGTTTTTAATAATGATTTGTGACGGCAACCTTCATTCAAAATCTTATCTCAAATTCTTTCAAAACTCGTGTTAATTATAACAGTAAATCACTTGATTAATTTTCAACGAACTATGACAATCTTACTCCAGCGGAAAATCCTTCGCTAACAAGTTAATGCACAATCTGCATTAAAAATATGCCCAAAATCATCATATATTAATCTATATGGCATTAAAAACTTCTACATAACTTACAAAACTTCCACAAATAATTCTTTAACATTTATTCCTGTGGGAACCTCCTTCATATTCAAGGGCATTATATTTCAGCGACTTTCAACACGCGCTGCACTAGCGATTATACATTCATAGTTCCACTTAAAAAATTTTAATAATCATTACTTGTTTCAAAACTGTTTTTCTATTTAAACTTCGTGGATTTCATTCATGAACCGAAATGAAGTCAAAACTTGCCAATCACAAACAAATTTAATAGTGAATACGCTCATATACGCCTGTCTGGTCTATCAAAATTTAAGATTAACATCTTAAAAGAAATTTTAGTATAGAAATACTATCTTCAAATAAAGTGCGACTAAAATGCAAAGTAGTCGAATAGAATCCAATTAGACTGGGGAATGCAAACATCGTTATATAATTCTCTAATTGAGAAAAACTCCTAACAAAATACTTGACTTTAATGCATTCAATAATTCATTATTAAAGTTACTCTTTCACAAAAGTGTCTATAATGCAATGTTCATTCATAACTGACGATAAATGTCTGTGTTGCAATCAATTCAAATAACGACTAGTATTTCCAAGATCGTCGACAACGTAAGAGATTTTAACGCTCTAAAATCATTTAAATGTTCTTCCTTCTTGATGATGACAGAAAATGGGTCAAAGTAATTAAACTGGGGTTGAATTACTTTAATCAAGTGACACGCTGTCTGAATTTAAATCTGCCATAAAAATCATTAACTTACAGTCAAATCGTGACTACAAAAATATTAATTACTGAAAAATTTAAATATCAGTCTCAACTGATTCAAAATCGTTAACTATGCCCATGACATAACAATGTCTTAATAAATCGTCGAAAAATGCAAAACTCATCAAGGTGTACTGAGAATAAGAATCTCAACAAGAAAATAGGGCAAAATACATGAGGATAAAAATATGGGAAAAATGGTTGCTCAAACATTATTAGTATACTCAAATACAATAAACGTTCACGACTACCTTATCTGCCGATTGACGTTCCAGAGGAAAATTCCCCAAAGAAGACTGCTGATGGATCCATTTCACCACGTTAAAGTTGAGCTCCATCCTCGAAATAGGAAATAGCACCCTCGGAGAATCGAACTGCTTCCTTCTCCGGAAATCACTCTGCTCCTCGAAGACGAATAGACATCCTTCCGGCAATAATCTTCTTTGTGAGTCGGGATATCCCTGACCTCTCTTGAAAAATTCCCTGAAGTTCCAGTAGACAATCGTCATGAAGTTTTGTAGAAATTTCCGAAGAAATTATTCATATTCAGAGTATGAAATTGTTTCTATGGCTGTTCGATGGTATTCAGTCTTTAATTACGAAACATGGGTGTAGATGGTATTCACCGCATGTTCGCTTGTGTGGAATAGCAATTAGCGAAGTTCCATGTCGCTATCTTACTCCGTTGAAGTATGTCCCAATTGCAATAAGCCCTTTTAGCCTTCCATCTGCTCTTCGGTTGTAGTGTTAGAAGAACAAACTGCCGTATTCAATTGCTCCATTATACTGGTATCGTTGTGTAACCAAGCAATCTGAAGTCTTTCTACTCCACTCGCAGCGTCAGCCTTGCGTTGATTCTGGCTATACAAAAAGTGCTTCTCTAGTGGCGAGATAATCACTTTTGTCAGTCGTATAAAACTGCTAATATCTTTTAAACTAATCGGTCGAAATTGTTCAGCCTTTCTCTATAACTGCATGTAGCACTGCACAATACAATTATCTTATCGGTGACCGCTAACTGTTCGAAGCTAAACTTGTAGAAGCTTTCTAAGGTCCGTTTCAACTTCACCTAGTTTGACCTGTATCTCGTTAATATAGTGGCCTCGCCACGCGTTATAAAGACGATTCTTTTCACTGCTGTTCACTTCGACGTCTCACTATAATGAATGTATAAGAAAAGAACTTTCACAAATATACTTCGATGATCTGAGAATGAGATCTCAGAATGATCAGAGAACGAAAGAGGCTCCTCTCTTCTGCGCAAGCCCTTTTATTAACTTCACGAGGGGCGTTTCCATCCCTTCCAAAGCGTGATATTGCGTCATCGCTAAAACTTCCAACTTCGTTAATACATGACGGATTTTCAAAATTCAAAAACTGAAAATAAATTTCACCAAAATTCCAAATCAATGCTTTTACTGCAAATGGCTTTCCACAATTCTGCATTCCAAAAGTAATAAAAATACCATAGTTTCAGCAATCTCCGTCTTCCTTTAAACTATCGTTCATTGGTTCAAGCCTCTCCTCCAATAGCATAGTTTCTTCCTCAGCAGAATTCCTCGTTTCCTGCGACTGCGTCGTACATCTTGGAACATTCTGGACTAAAAGCTGACGTCACTGAGAATCTCAGCTCAAGTAGCCTGCTGGCATAACATTTGCGTCATCCGTGCTTACGTCACGACTACCCACGTCATAACTATGACAAACATAACTCTCCTAATAATTTCAAATATAGCCACCGTGGTCTCTATATAATTCAATTACGGGGGCAGTATATAGGTCGTACTTCATTGAAATCGAAAAAGAAAAAAAAAAGAACACGCCTTTTAAGCTTACGCTGGGTAAACCGTTAAAGATACCGGGCGAAGCCGGGGTGGGTTGCTAGTTTATTTATATATTGATTATAGAGCGCATCAGTCACCCATAGGCTAGCATTCTAGAGTGACTCTGCCAATGAGCAAGCGATGCTTATGCGTCCAGTGTCGCGCTAGCATTGCCACATCGATAAGGAACGGCGCAGGGCATCTTTGTCGCTGCGCCGAGAGAACGCTCTCTGCTGCGTCTTTGTCGCCATGTCGACCAAGCATGGCCACCTACATTTGAATCAGCATAGCGTATTAAAGCGACGCGGCCATGGCATTTCTGACGTAGCTACTAAGTCACAAGCTTGGCCGCAGCCTTAAACGGTGGATCGTTTTGGCACTGACTGTAATAAATGTACTGTACTTCGAAAGTATATTTTGCGTTGCGCCGTGAGGTAGGCTAGCTAGGCAACCCTTTTAAACCTTTAAAGGATCTTAGTTTAACAATCATCTTTCACAAGGTGGTGGCTGTTGCTTATCTTAGGGACTGCAACATTGTGGTGATACAGCCCCGTGTATTTTTGGGCGTGTGAGAAGTCTGTGTGATAACCTGTGGCATTTTGGTGGCTGTACTAGTGTGTGTGCTTGTGTTGGTGGAAGGGAAGGAGGCAGCCATGGCTTTAGGTTGGGAACCATCCCGGCATTTGCCTGGAGTAGAAGTAGGGTAACCATTTCCAGGATGGCAGAGATGGAAATGGGACCAACAGTCTCCTCAGTTTAGCTACACTAGGCTGAGTGCACCCAAGTCCAGCCCTCGGACCAGACCTAAATTTCTTGGTAGAGCCCGCAATCGAATTCGGATTGACAGCCAAGAATGCTAGCCGCTACACCAGAAAATGGTTTTAGGAAATCCTAGCATAAAATTAGAAAACTTTTTTTTTTTAGCATGTCGGGTGTGTCTGAGGGGGGGAGCGTGATGGCGCAGTGGCTTAGCTACTCGCCTTTCACCCGGACGGCCGGGGTTCGAATCCCGGTGACAGCGGGGTGGAATTTTCACCTGGAAAATCATGTGGTGTCAGGAAGGGCATCCGGCCTTAAATCCCCAGCCAAAACCAAAATGAGCCTGGTTGGCTCCGGCGACCCCAATTAATTGGGAAAAGCCGAAGGGAAAGAAAGAAGAAAGAAAGTCGGGTGTGTCTGAGGACATTTGCAGCTCGCCAGAGATTGTAGCTGCTTCTTTGCGGACACCCATGGGGTGAACTAGAACTATGAATGTAAGGACGAGAAATTAGAAGGTAGTGGCAGTGGCCTATAGTTAGGGACGAACCCCGGCATTTGCCTGGAAGGAAGACGAAAACCACTGTAAATCATTTGTTTTCAATCACAGGGAAGCTTATTTCCTCAACCCATCCTATGCAATTTATTCTTCATAGAAGACCTGCGTTTGGAGAACTCCTTACCATCAACAGTGCAATACGGGAGACTGATCGAAGAACTAAACTTCAAGCGTAATGAGTAATGACATATGGCCTGATTTCTATTGCACAGAAGCTTTAATGTCGACGGACAGGATAAATGCCAACTTGGAACTACGGCATACGATCACCCGTTATGCAGTCCACGGTTTTCATTTTAGGATAAGCTCAACAAGAGGATGTCATGACCCAGGCCCCCAATGCAGCTGCTCTCTGTGTGGTAGTGCCTGTGACAAAGATATCACGCCATTTCCTAGCCCACGCTAACACGCTTCTGCTGCGAATAACTATATAGAAAACAGAACCAGTCACACACTTGGTATAATTATAGACACTTAGATAAGATTAAGTTATCGGTATTAGTTAGCTGCAATAAATGATTATTATTTATGATCTTTAAATAACAGAACCTTATTTACTGAAAGGAATGCACGGGCATCATCAATACCAGGAAAGAGAGTCTATGAGGGAAGTACGTCTCTTCACCTTCCTCATACCCCTTTTGCGGTGACAATGCGTAATTGCATGGTATTCCCGATTTTGAGAACATAAGATAATGCAGAGAAAGGATGAAAATCACTCCTGTTTAACAGGTCAAACATAAAAGAAGTCGTTAGTGCGCTATAGCACAAGTGTGTTCGCGCTTACTTATTTATCATGCCGAAATTTTCATCGTTGAGTGGTAAATTACGTGGCTATGTTCGCGAGTTTGGTTTGGACACACACAAATGCCTAGTTTAACTATAAAGTATTACTACCTATTTCCAGTATGTTAAGTGTCTTTTTCCCTGCTCCCCCATGCGCTCGCATCTGGTGAGACGTGGGTTGGCGACCACGGGACCCCAGCTGAGTCCGGCATTGCTTCCAGTTACTTGTGCCGGGCTCCTCTCCGTCTTCTTTCCTGTCGACCTCCCTTGGTCAACTCTTGTTCTTTACCGACCCCTACGGTATTAGGGTATCCGAGGTCTAGGGAGTCTTTCACTTTCCCGCCTTAATTGGCCCTTGTCTCATCTTTCCTGATCTCTTCTTCGAGGGGTCAGACCTCTTGTTTTCTTTTCAGTATATTTCCTTTTCTCTTTAAGATTCCGGCATTGTTTTTTTAATTGGCTCCCCGTATATCAAAATTCCCTTCAGCGATTTTTTTTTATCTACGCTCCATTTTGTAGGTATTTTCGATCTACGTTGCATTTTGTAAGTCTTTTCTATCTAAATTGCATTTTAAGAGTGGTTTCAGCCTCCATTGCATTTTGTAAGGATTGACAATCTAAATTGCAATTTAGTTAGTCTTTCAATATATGGGCCGGGACTTTTGTGAGTATTTTGAATTTTAATTGCATTTTGTATGTTTGGCATTTTGTAAGTATTTTGATTCTCAATTTAATTTGTGGGTGTTTTGAATCTAAATTACATTTTGTAAGTATTTTCAATCTAAATTGCATTTTGTAAGTATTGTCTATCCAATTGAGTAGTTTGAATCTATCATACGTTTTGTAAGCATTTTAAATTTCAAATGAATTTTGTAAGCATTTTGAATTTCAATTGCACTTTGTGAATATACTGGATTTGAAATGGGAGCTTTCCAATCAGCATTGTATTGTGTACTTTTAATTTCAATTGCATTTTGTAAGTATTATGAAACTCAATTGCATTTTGTACGTATTTTCAATGTCATTTGCATTTTGTAAATATTTTGAATATCAATTGCATTTTGTAAGTCTATCTATCTATCTATCTATCGTATGACTTTTAGTGCCGGGAGTGTCCGAGGACATGTTTGGCTCGCCTGAGTCTGTAGCTGCTTCCAGCGGACACCCTAATGGGTGAGCTACAAGTTCCGTTCAATTTCAAGTAGTTCCAACTTTCGCTACCAGATATCAATGATACCTAGTGGTGAAGGTTGGAACTTAGATAGATTTTGTAAGTATTTCGACTCCACATTGCAATTTGTACGTATTTTGAACCTAAACTACATTTTGTGCGTATTTTTCAATCTATTCCTTTTGTGAGTATTTTCGTTCTAAATTCCCTTTTGCAAGTATTACCGCTCTCCATTTTGTGAGTAGTTTCAATGAGTTCTTTTTTGTAAGTATTTTACGTCTCACTAAATTTTCGTTCTCGTTTCCATTGCATTGTAATTTTCGCTGTCACCCAGACCATTTGGGGCCGATTACCTAGATGTTAGGCCCCTTAAAACAACAATTATCATCATCATATTTTCCTTACCTATTGTGACCAAAATAAATGGGGGCGTGGTGGCTCAGCGGTCTAGCTGTATGCCGCTCACCAAGGCGGTCCGGGTTCGATTCCCGGTCAATGCATGTGAGATTTTCGAAGTGAAATGCCATGTCCTGTGGTTCGGATTCCACGTAAAAAGGAGGTCCCGTGGCTCATGATCTCAAGATTAACGGTCACGTTAAACTACAAGCTTCCTTCCTTCAAAATAAATGTATGACATTCCGGGCTCTACTTACGATCCATTCCACGACAGCGCAGCGTGTTCAGGGCAGAAGTGTAGAGGGCAAGTCCGTCTTGTCCTGTCTAGCAAGAGGAGAAACTGGCGGTGGAGCGCGGCCTACTGTCGGGGAAATAAGTATAGATACTAGAGTTTAGAGGTCAATATACCCTTAGTCTTACATAAGAACAACCTACACCAAAATTTTCCTTGTTTTATTTATCGTTTAACGATAGCAGATTGAACCAAAAAAAAGTACCGGTTTTTCTTACCAAGTTCACGGAGCGCTCACTTGGAACGATCATTACGTTAAAAGTATTGATCGGATCGTAACTAAACTCTAATATGCCTTAAAAGAACTTATTGTTAACGCGTATATGAAGTTTTAATCTGATCTGATGTTTCTTTAAATAGTTGTGAATTTTGTAAAACAAGATTTTCTCCGGCCTGGGTGGTCATAGCAGTATGAAATATGGCTTGTTATGAGGCTCATAGCAATGCAAGGCTAAACGAAAAACTACATTTTATCTACTTTTGATAATTGCTTTTATATCGATTGATATTTAATCAGGTGGTTATGTGAGAAGAATGTATCGTAACAAGCGACGGAAACAATGCGCTCGGTCGAGGAAACTCGTGCGATGTTGCCCTGTGAAACATAATACGCGCGCGTTCCAAGCCGTAAGGTTTTGGAATTTCTGTTGTTTTGTAATTTGTTTTAGGCCGGTATTACACTACCAAAGAAATTTGACAAATAAATTTTATCAAATATTTTATAAAACTGAACTTTTATCAAAGTTATACAAAGCAATCATCACACCATTACACTACATCAAATATTTTATCATAGTTCAGCAAAATGAATGAAGGACAGTTCCTTGTTCACTTAACTATATTATGGTAGTTGACATTCTGTGGTGGCAATACCGGTATATAAAACCATGGGTCGCTCACGTGACAAGGAAAATATTATTTTATACGAGTAAAATCTTGGTGAAGGAGCTGCAGTACGAGGACTTGAAAAATGACATTAATTAAAATAAATTAAGAACTATAAGTGAAATTGACGAATTATAATACAAATATTATAATATATATTCGCCTCCGTGGTGTAGTGGTCAGCGTGCTTAGCTGCCACCCCGGAGTCCGTGGTTCGATTCCCGACTCTGCCATGAAATTTGAAAAGTGGTACGAGGATTGGAACGGGGTCTACTCAGCCTCGGGTGGTCCAAATGAGTAGGGGGGGGGGGGTCGATTCCCACCTCAGCCATCCTCGAAGTGGTTTTCGTGGTTTGCCACTTCGTCTCCAGGCAAATGCCGGGATGATACCTAACGTAAGGCCACGGCCGCCTCATTCCCTCTTCCTTGCCTATCCCTCCCAATCTTCCCATCCCTCATGAGGCCCTTGTTCGCTTTGCAGGTGAGGCCGCCTGGGCGAGGTGCTGCTCACACACCCCAGTTGTATCACCGATCCCGAAGTTTCAAAATGGAGGCGGTAAATGCGGGATCCATCGCTGAGTCCGAGGGAAATAGCCAACCCTGGAGGGTAATACGACTAAGAAAAAACACAAACACTATCATTCACGTCTATTTAACTTAACTATTTAATTCTTCTTTATATCCTGAAATATGCGTCCCTTATGTACAGCGCTAATGTCCTCTGTAACTTTACCTACAAGTTAGAGAAACGTGTCTTATTTCATTTCCGCAAGAACTGAAACATTTCCCAACACCTTTTTTTAATCAGGGCTTTGGATCTCCATTGGCAGGTTTAAAAATGGTGTGTCAGCTGAAAAGCTATTATTATAAGATTGTTTGAAGTAATTTACACTTTGAGATTATAAGATTATAAAACTTCTCCCTTATTAACCGTCTGAAAAATCCCTGCCCGATGAATCAGATGAACTGTCATTTAAGTTTACAACAAGTGGCTCAACAACGGGCACGTCTTCTGTTAACCCATCCTTTTTCCAGTAATGTTTCTCTATTTCTTGGGTGTGTTCGATGCATTTTTTCCATAGCTCCGGTGTTACGGACCTCAAGGCTTCTTTACAGAGATCTCGCATCACCTCCATTGATCTTCCTCTCTCCACCTGGTTACTCATATTCACTTTAGCTATTTTATTTTTCACGTAGGACCAAACCAGCTCTATGGTGTTGAGCTCACAATGATCAACTGGCAGCCAGACGAGTTCAACGTCAGGTCGAACATTCTTGAATATCTGTTCCAGCTTCTTTTTAGGTGCCCTGAAGTTAGGTTTGGCGTGAACAATCAGCTCTGCTTTCGTCATACTTTCATACTTTTGGATTCTGGGAGGAAGAGGAATATCTTTCATTGCAGCGGCACATCTCTTCACCGTGGCTATCGACCTTCCAATACACTTGGGTACTTTTTACTAAACCCTCTTATCATTATTACTTTCTCTCTCGCTTCTAAAAAAAACATATTGCACTTATAATCATGGCAAATTCTCCCTCCGTTAACTGCGGTTTGGCTGGCATCTTGATCGATGTGCAAACAATAGGTAATACAGACAGTGTTAATTGCTGCTTGCTGCTGACTCAACGAAGAACAAAGGTCAGAGTTTGGTGTGCGCAGGAACGAGCGCGCAGCGAGTTCGAAATACGGTAGTCAACTGGCAACATTGCCAGGCTGCTAATGTACTATCGCCGCTCACAATGGTCCGATTAAATATCAATCCATATAAAATCGATAATCACAAGTAGATAAAATGTAGTTTTACGTTAAGCCTTGCATTGCTATGAGCCTCATAACAAGCCATATTTCAAACTGCTATGACCACCCAGGCTCGAGAAAAAGTTGTTTTACAAAATTCACAACAACTATTTTAAGAGAAGTCACATCAGATTAAATCTTCATATACGCGTTAACAATAAGTTCCTTTAAGACGTATTAAAGTTTCGTTACGATCAGATCAATACTTTTAACGTAATGATCTTTCGAAGTGAGCGCTCCGTAAACTTGGTAAGAAAAACCGGTACTTTTTTGTTCAATCTGCTATACAATTTTAACGAGATACAATGGAAATATTTACTCTATATCGTTAAACGACAAATAAAACAAGGAAAATGTTGGTGTAGGTTGTTCTTATGTAAGACTAAGACTAAGGGTAAAGGTTTTATTGACCTCTAAACTCGAGTATCTAAACTTATTTCCCCGACAGTAGTCTACCACTGAGCGAGTCTCGTGGCAAGCCGTGGCGCCACAGCCACCAGTCGCATGGCTGGACAGGCCTGTTCTTAACAGTGGCGTCGCCAGGGGTGTGTGAAGTGTGTAGCTGCACAGGACCCCGCAGGGAGGCATGGTAAGATGAAGGCCAGATAGGCGCGGGGCGGTACCTAGGCTGCAAAGATCTAGAAGTTGCTCTTTCCGTATGAGACCACCATGACATAGAAGGAATGGACATATTAAAGAATTAAAAATATTCCCACATGAAATAATAATAATAATAATAATAATAATAATAATATCGTATGGCCTTGGGTGCTGGGTTCAAGCTTTAGTATTTGCGCCCATAGGGCAGCTTGCATGTCGAATTTTGTCGTTCCTTGAAACGCTATAAAACTCAAGGAGGTTAGATATCTAAGCTCCTGGACACTATAGCGCTTTCTAGTAGAGAAATGAGGAACTTTGTGTTGGCGGAAAATCCCGAGATAAATTATTCCACTATGAACACGGCCTACTGAATTCAAATGGGTTCTTTAACATGCCAACATCGTATGACATGCGTGTCGTGATTTTTTCCGCCTTTCAAAAATAACTTACCGCAGCCAGGAGCGAACCTGCAAGCTTGGGGGGTTGGTAGTCAGACACGATAATCACTCACCCACCGTGACAAGCTCCCATGTAATGATCGAGGTAGAAGAAAGAAATGAAGACAGTGAAATTGTAACTGCTTTGAAGTACATAGTGGAGAACAGAGTGAAAATTATCCAAATACAAGGAGTATCGCACTTACAAGGGGAGGATACGATGTATGGGTCACCAATTCGAACCATCTTTAGTACACGTGTAGGGCATGACCTGGCGTATACCAGGTGCAAGAGCGCAGCAACTCCAACTGAAACCCCGGAAAAAATGCGAACTACAAGCCCGCTGTACTCTCTGTCACTCTGGCTGACGGAGCTAGCGCTCACGCAGGGTCACACTTCAAGTTGCTGAGCTCAATTAGTAAGGTGCACTTCTCAGCCGTTTCCGAGAAATTAATTAATTGCAATTACAGTGCGGCGTCTATGTGCGTTGTACGCTAACAAGAATCCAACGAGTGCGTGGTGCAGCGGTAAGAGCCCTGCTTCGTAAGCGCGGGGTCACTGGATCGAATCTCACCGATGAGCCTTTGCAGTGTGTTTCTTTTTAATTTATTTTTTGTAACCATTGGCAATTTCCAACCAATACCCATAGCAAGAGTCTCTGCTTGCGGGGTACGGAGTGTTCTGATGGTTCGGACATGCAATGAACGGAACAGACTGGGGCTTCAATGTATAAACGTATACATACTTAAGAATATACACCTGACCGTGTATAATACCAATGAATTTGCAATGCCGATACCGTACGTTATGTAACGTCACAAACGTTGACCCCATACGATTTCTGAATCTCTTCTCCCGCTCACATAACACGTTATTACAATTGACTGCAAAATAAACATTATTCAAAAACAAAACAAGAAACACACAACACACTGCAATAGTTGACCGGTGGGATTTTATCCAGCGATCCCATGCTTACGAAGCAGGGCTCTTACCGCTGCACCACGCGCTCGTTGCCTTCTTGCTAGGGTACAACGCACATAGACGCCGCACTGTAATTGCAATTAATTAATTTCTCGGAAATAGCCCAAAAACGCACCTTACTAATTGCACCTGGGATACGCCTGTTCATGCCCTACACATGTACTAAAGATGGTTCCAATAGGTGATCCATGCATCGTATCCTCCCCTTGGTAGAATAGTTGCTACTATTCCCGTCACAGTTGCGGCTGCCGAGAGAAGTTCCTCAAAATTAAAATTAATTAAAACCTATATCAGAAACACCATGACCAAGCATTCGCAATCCTGACCATAGAAATTGAATACATCTGGTTTGGACTAGAAAGATTTAATAAAAGACTTCAGCCAGATAAAAGAGCAGAAGAGTTAATTTTTAACATTCTTTGTTGCTGTAAGTTTTTGATATAGTGATACTGTAGTCTACTGTATTATAAATGTACAATATTACAGTTCACTCAATTTATTTCACTTATTTTTTATTCCTAGATGGTATTGACCCCCAGACCCCCGCCCCGGTAGTAGGGCCATCTCGTACCGCACTGGGCGCCGCTACTGGTCCTAGAAGCATAAACAACATAAATCTGCTCTTGGACTCCTACGGAGCACTCCTAAGTTAATTAGGGACGCTCTAGATCTAGTGATCAGATCTGCAATGGGTGACATCACCAATCTGTGAACCAGGTGGTGCCCTCATGGTGAAGTAAGAGTTACATACTTCATAGTGGCCACCCACGATGCATATCATTACCCCACTTTGATCAGTATCCATCAGTAGGCTTGGAGCTTATGCAATATTGCCCTCGTAAACTGTCCTGGAGCACCTATCCCATCCCGGACCCTAATAATTACAGTTGGACTTAGTTAATTGAAATGTGTCGATAATTCTAAGATGTGTGTCGGTCCCTTGAACGTAGCATCAAATCAATGGAAAAAAATCGTTCTCCTTCCTTAATCCGAAGTTTTTGTACATGGTTACAAAAATATGAATCAAAAGTTAGTACCAAAGTTCCCACATTATTCACTGCGTTGCCTCCCGGCGTAGTTGGTAGCATGCTGAGCTTCTATGCCCCAGATCGCGGCTTCAAACCTGGCCGAAGTCGTAGGATTTTTTAAGAGCGTTAAAAATCCCTCGGTATGCCTTACTTTGGAGGCGAAGTAAAGCCGACGGGACGGGCCCATGTCATAGACTTGCGGCATGTACAGTAAAATAACCTTCCAATTGTGTGAACGCTAAATTTGTAGGTTAAATTTGATTAACGCTCTATTAAGTTCCAATGTTCGCCGCCAGTTACCGATTGAGGTGGCATCTAGTTGCCTAGTTCGCGGCTAGCTGTCGTTGGCGGTAGCAAAAGTAAGAACTACTTGAAATTGACCGTCCTTACCTGAATTACAGATAACGCACACTAATACAGCCATCACAATTAAGACCAGTTATCAGACAGATTCTACACACACCCAAGTACACGGGGCTACATGCCCACGTGGTCGCAGCCCCTAAACTGAGCAACCAACCAAGGTGGGTTCGATTTCAGGTTGTTTCACAGATTTTCGAAGTTAAAAGTCGTATCCTGTGGTTCGGATCGCATGTAAAAAAAAAAGAGGTTCCGTGGCTCATGATCGCAAAATTAACGGACACTTGAGTCGTCTGGTATCAAAACAAGATACATAACTATTTTCGCGATTTTGAGATTACGGCTGATTTAGCATGTCCTTAATGCCCTCTTTACATGTGGGAAGAGAAACTATTCAAAACAGGACACATCATGTATGTCTACCCCTTATTATTCCCGTTGTCCAACGGGGTCGGGGATGAGATGCGATGGAAGTCTTTGTGGCGATGGTTTTTACGGCCGGATGCCCTTCCTGACGCCAACCTCATGAGAGGAGTTAATGAGAGATGAAATGAATGATGGTGAATGAAACTGGGCTAGGATGTGGTAGGAAGCGGCCGTGGCCTGTCAGAAGGTACCGTCCCAGCATTTGCCTGGTGTTGAAAATGGGAAACCACGGAAAACCATTTCAAGGACGGCCGACGGTGGGGCTCGAACCCACGCGTCTACCGAGTCAGCAGTGAGCTTGGCCCCATGACCTAATGCTGCGCGTTAGCCAGCGTAGCCACTGCTGTCGGTTAAAACAGGACACATCATGCTGTTCTTAAATGATGAAGTAGTCAATTGGTAAGACAAGTAGATGAATATCACAACAAGACACATCTTGCCAGAGTCTATTGTGCATCGATCAGCGCATCAGCTGAAAGGGTGCTCTCTGCTTATGCAATTCTTTCGTGTTCTCTTAGTGCCGGTGTGTTAAATCGACTTTACACTTGTGAAGAGTGATTATTTTATTTTCAAAATAACATACGTCCGATTACTGAGTTGCAAAATGTGATTTATCAGCAAGTTTTATAACAAAATAGACACATCAAATATTTAAACGCTTATAATAAGGAAAATATAACAGCATGAGTTATGAAACTTTGGGAAATATTTGTCTATATCACTTAAAACTTTCAAAGAGAGGCATATTCATTTGTCAGTAAAGGAAGGACTTATTCAGTTTTTTTGTCACCTGAATATTTTTTGTTGAGTGATTTCTTGTTTCGATACCAGACGCCTCATTAAAACTGCAAGCTTGCTTCCTTGTAATTCACTGCGGTATTAGTGGCATTTCACCTCTTTTACCCGTTTTCACATTCCCTGCAGATTATATTCGTAGCAGCTAAGGAGCTCGGCCAAATACTGTAGATATTAAATTATTTTTAAATCATATGCCCTGGCGGTGGTCCAGACACGATCACCAAGAACCTGCTGAAGAGCCGGACTTGGTGTACCCAGGTGAAACCTCGCGAGAAGCACGGCTAAAACATAGAAGATTCTCTGGGTTTTAAATTCATTGTGTGTTAATAACGTCCAGATAAATTATCGGAGGATTGCACATTACTTAATTTCTTTGAACTTGGCGAGGGGGAGTTTTTACACGCATAAAATATTATTTTTACATCACTACTATTCCTTAATATGTCCTTCTATTACGCACTAAGTATAATAATAATAATAATAATATATCGTATGGCCTCGGGTGCTCGGTGCAAGCTTTATTTGACGCTCAGAAGGCAGCTTGCATGTCGAATTTTGTCGTTCCTTGGAACGCTATGAATGTCAAGGAGGTTAGATATCTAGGCTCCTTGGCATTAGATATCTAACCTCCTTGACACTATCGCGCTTTCTAGTAGAGAATGGAGGAACTTCCTGTCGGCGGAATATCTCGAGATTAATTTTGCCATCATGACCACGGCCTACTGAATTCAAACGGGTTCTTTAACATGCCAACCTGCATGATTGCGGTTGGTAGTCTGACACGATAGCCACTTACCCACCGTGGTAAGCACTATTGAAGTTATAAGGGCAGTTGTCCTCGCTGTTCCGCCCCTTCAACAATAACACTAACCCATGTATATGAATAAGTAATTCCCCATTATTCGTGCCATTTATGCGAAACTTAAAAGCGGAAATATACAGTATCTGATCCTAAAACCCACAATTATTTCGTTTCAAGAAAGTAGAGTAACATAATAATCTGGATGAAACGGAAGTCTCGGGAGCATCTTCAGCATGCGCAAAAGATCATTGACATCTTCATTAGAAGGTGATTAAAGTTCTACGACCATATTCTCAGAATGAACAATGACAGGCTCACCACAAGGATTCCCAACCTTGCTCTCTCAACTGGCTTACTGGAATAGAACGAGTTCTTCAATAAATCATCCCCCAGGGGCTCACATCTTGTGGGACGTAGGTTCGCGACCACGGGATCGCAGCTGAGTCCGGCATTGCTTCCACTTACTTGTGCCGAGCTCCTCTCCGTCTTCTCTCCTGTCGACCTCCCTTGGTCAACTCTTGTTCTCTTCCGACCCCGACGGTATTAGGGTATCCGAGGCCTAGGGAATCTCTTCCTTTTCCGCCTTAATTGGCCCTTGTCTCCATCTTTTCTGATACCCTCCTTCTGCGAGGGGTCAATCTCCTGCCTTCTGCTAAAGACCCTCAAGGAGGCAGGGTGGATGTAGCCCCACCACTTTGATGCACCCTAGGTATTGCTACACCCTCAGGGACTCACGGCTGGTGGGTTTGGGAGTTGGTGACCCCGAGGGATTCCTGAGCTGGGTCCGGTTTTCCCCCTTTTTCCCTTCCCTGTGGGGAGGACCCTCTCCTCTCTGCCTTTCATGGCTCTCCTTCCTTCCAAGTCCCTCAATCCGCATTCTTCGAGGATTGAGGGCATTTCTTTTCCTCCTGTCCTTTATTTGCCTTATTCTCCTTTTGTCTCCTTTTCTTGTTCTAGTATACAAGTTAGTAGTTATAGTTTATTTTTCATTATCATCTTCACGGTCACCCAAACCATTAGGGGCCGATAACCTAGATGTTAGGCTCCTTAAAGCAACAATTATCATCATCATCATCATCATCATCAAGAAATTGGCATTACAGAGGAAATTTTAAATGATCGACTCCAGTTCAGAACATACGTTGTTGGCATGTTAAATAGCCCATTTGAATTCAGTAGGCCGTGTTCATAATGGCAAAATTAATCTCTGTATTTTCCGCCAACACTAAAGTTCCTGCTTTCTCTACTAGAAAGCGCTATAGTGTCAAGGAGCTTAAATATCTAACCTCCTTGACATTCATAGCGCTCCAAGGAACTACAATAAGTTCGACGTGCCCTCTGGGCGTGAAATAACAAAGCTTGCACCCGGCACCCGAGACCATACGATATTATTATCAATATGCATCATTTCTCTGAGAAAATTACTACCGGGATCAAGAAATCACGGTCGTAAGAACGGAGGAAGATTTTCAGAGCCCAGGTGAAGGGATTTTGGGAGAGGAAAAAGATTTCTGTCACAGATGTTCTTACGATATAGATAATAATAGTGTTCAGACCTGTATCAAAATATATGACCGAAACTACTGTATGTGAACACTACTATACAACGTCTCGATTACCCAATTAGGTGAAAAGTAAATACTATCGGGAAAGTAATAGTGAGACTAAGGCCACAAAAAACAATATATATATATATAATAATAATGAGATTATTTTGCTGGAGCGGGACCGGCGGCCTTCCGCTAACCAGGGTCAATAAAGTCATTATGTCATTACACTTTGAACAACTAGGGTGTGTAGTGTCAGAGCGCAGATAAGAAGGTAACATAAACAACAGCTGCAAGATTTAATTAATGAAGCACAGATGTTTTTTTTTTTATTTCTTGGGAATCTGGATGACCTCATGTCACCAGTATCGTTTCACAGAAGATACTAAAAATGTTCTCCCTCAGCTGACAGAGAGTAACTTTGGGAGTTACATTGTTACATTATGTAGCTACTCCTGCACCCCTCTGCGTGTTTACTGTAATTAATCGAAGCACGGAGCCAAGCCTGTCTGATGTTCAAGTGTGGGTTAATTTAAAATACAAAGTGTACAGATAAATTACCCGTACTCGAGTGGAGCTGGAGAACAATATACGGCAGCATATTTCCCTCACAACAGAAGGGAATCACAACGTGTAAACACTAATTTATTTCCACGGTACAACGCCTGTCTGTCAGCTAAAGAGGAACACTCTCAGCATGTCTTGTGGATAGGTAAGTTCTTTAATCATGATTTGCTGGTGAATTAAACATTCATTAATGTACTTTGTTACGGTTTCCACCTGCGCGCAATCCGCGGTACGAGCTCAGTTGGCCGGCGGAAGGCGCGTGCGCGCGGCAAAAGAATCACCTTGTATAATACGCTAAAGTGTATGTTTCACAAAACTCAAGCTCCTAAACCGCAGGGGGTTGGAAGATTTTGATGCAATCCACACCTTCTAAATCGTATCCATAGTACAGGAACAATCCTGCATTTCTCGAAAAGTCAACGGAAATATATTTATTTCTTTATTAAGTGCTTTAAACAAATAAACAAGACGATAGCCCCTGGGAGAACTGTATCGCGTAGTACTTGGGCCAGACGGGTAGTCTGTACCCATGGGGCGCACACAACCCATTATGCGAGAGTTCTTGCACGGGTTCGCTAGTCATATAATTTAATACGCTAAGGTGTATGTTTCACAAAACGCTTTCTCCTAAACCAGAGGGAGTCAGAAGGTGTGATTTGTATCAAAATCTTCCAAATCATCTCAATAGTACGGGAAATATTTTGCATTTCTTTAAAAGTCAAAGGACATATAGGCCCCTATTTGTTTATTGAGTGCTTTTAAACAAATAAACAATATGATAGCCCCTGGCAGAACAGTCGCGTTTAGCCCGCACAGCACTAGAGCCGGGCAGGTAGTCTATACACATGGGGCGCACACAACCCATTGTGCAACCAGCAGCTGTGATGAATTGCTCTCTGATTTCATAAATATCTTAAGATTCGTTAAAAAGTGCGTTTAAAAAACATATTTATAGAAGCCCGCATAACAGCAAAAGCCAGGCGGGTGGTTTATACACATGCACGGCTCCACTAATTGTATATAGCCTATACATCGATGATGTTAGCTTCGACACCTTCTACGTAGGCAATAATCTTGCAACATGGGTTGATAAATGACCAGTGATAGAGTTTGGAGAAAATCACCGCCAGATTGCGTTCTATCTGATACTGCAAAGCAAGCCAATATCTTGCACTTTACTTACCATCAGGGGACTGTGATTGCTATTCCTATCTCAGTCCTTCTCCCAGTAGCAACCTTATGCACATTAAAGCGACCCCTGCGGAAAAGTTCTGTTACAAGAAGGATCGTTTTATAGCCTCGAAAACAAGAGAGCTTGTCAAGGCCCAGCCAAGCATGCGTGTAGGTTGTTAGTTTTCAGATAAACTGTGTCAGTACTCACCTCTTGGAAAATATATTCATACGGTGTATTTCTCCTGTTATCATCCTGTAGCTTACCAAAGAAATTAGCTCAAAGCTGCAGTAAACATGTCGGTTTATAGCGTTTCCACGTTAATTTGACCAATAAACCCAGCGAGCTACCAAATCAGCACCGTGTCCTGTAGGTCAAGTACAGACGGTGCCGACCGAGTGTTTGGGCATCGCCGTCTGCTATGCTCTAACGCTTGCGGCCCTCAAAGTCAGTTTATGCGGCCCGTGGATAAATATTTTATACTATTGAAAACGTGGATATATCTATATATATAAAAATCAATCTTACGTGATAGTTTGTCTGTGGGTGTGTGTGTATGTCTCCTATGCATTCATATACCACTCAACCGATTGCGATGATACTTGGGTGAGATGTTGAGTACACTCCAAGGAAGGTTTCTGACTTAGTAAATCCATTTTACAATAGGTAGCGCACGCGTAGATTCAACAAATGAGCGACGATGCGCGAAGCATTTCCACAAAGTCCCGTATGTGTTCATATACCATTCGTCCGATTGCGATGAAACTTGGGTGAGATGTTGAGTACACTCCAAGGAAGGTTTCTGACTTAGTAAATCCATTTTACAATAGGTAGCGCACGCGTAGATTCAACAAATGAGCGACGATTTTCGAAGCATTTCAACAAAGTCCCGAATGCATTCATATACCATTCGTCCGATAGCTATGAAACTTGCGTAAAATGTTGTGTACACTGCAGGGAAATTTTCTGGCTTAGTACATCCACTTTACAATAGGCAGCGCACGATTAGATTCAACAAATGAGCTACGACGCGCGAAGCATTTCAACAAAGTCACGTTTGCGTTCATATACCATTCGTCCGATAGCGATGAAACTTGGGTGAGATGCTGTGTACACTCCAGGGAAGGTTTCTGGCTTAGTACATACATTTTACAATAGGTAGCGCACCAGTAGATTCAACAAATGAGCGATGACACGCGAAGCGTTTCAACAAGGTCCCGTATAAAGTCATATACCATTCGTCTGATAGTGATAAATGTTTGGTGAATTGTTGTGTACACTCCAGGAAAGGTTTCTGGCTAAGTAAATCCATTTTACAATACGAAGCGCACGTTTATGTTCAACAAATGAGTGACTACGCGCGAAGCGTTTCGACAACGTCCCGTATACGTTCACATACCATTCATCCGATTGCGATGAAACTTGGGTGAGATGTTGTGTACACTCCAGGGAAGGTTTCTGGCTGAGTACATCCATATTACAATATGTAGCGCAAGAGTAGAATCAACAAATGAGCGACGACACGCGAAGCGTTTCAACCAAGTCCCGTATGCATACATGTACCATTCGTCCGTACCTATGAAACTTGGGTGAGATGTTGTGTACACGTCATGGAAAATTTCTGGCTTAGTAAATCCCCTATACAATATGCAGCGCACAAGTTGATTCAACAAATGAGGGACGACGCGCGAAGCGTTTCAACAAAGTCCCGTATAAGGTCATATACCATTCTGCCGTTAGCGGTGAAACTTGGGTGAAATATGGTTGACACTCCAAGGAAGGTTTCTGGCTTAGTAAATACATTTCACAGTAGGTAGCACACGAGTAGATTCGACAAATGAACGACGATAGCGATGAAACTTGGGTGAGATGTTGTGGACACTTACGTGACGGTTTCTAACTTAGTAAATACATTTTACAGTAGGTAGCGCACGAGTAGATTCAACAAATGAGTGACGGAGTGCGAATCGTTTAAACAAAATCAGGTATGCGTTCATATACTATTCATCCGATTGCGATGAAACATTGATCAGTTATTTTGTACCCGCCAGGGAAGGGGACTTAGTAAATCCATTTCACAATAAGTAGCGCAAGAGTAGATGCAACAAATGGGTGACGACGCGCGAAGCGTTTCAACAAAATTCCCTATTGCGTTCATATAACATTCTTCGATTGCGATGAAACCTTGATGAGTTATTGTGTACGCGCCAGGGAAGGGCTTCGACTTAGTAATACGAGGCACGTCCAGAAAGTAAGCTCCGTTTGGTAATAAAATTAAATTGTGTACAAATACAGAAAAATTATTTATTGCACAACATTCTACACCACTTAAACTACTTTTGCACATAACTGCCGAACTTTTGCAGGCATTTGTCATAGCGTGGCACAAGTTTTTGATACCTTCTTCATAGAAGTTTGCCGCCGACCCGTAAACGAGAGTGAAGTCTCCCCTGTAAGATATCCTACCCTTCGGCCACCACTGTTAGGCAAATTGCGTATGTGGTCAGGAGAACTCCTAAACATACGCAGTTCTCCTGGTAAGCACGCAATTTGCCTAACAGTGGTAGACAAACGGTAGGATATCTTACAGGGGAATCTTCACTCTCGTTTACGGGTCGGCGGCAAACTTCTATGAAGAAGGTATCCAAAAACTTGTGCCACGCTTTGGCAAATGCCTGCAAAAGTTCGGCAGTTATGTGGAAAAGTAGATTAAGAGGTGTAGAATGTTGTGCAATAAATACTTTTTCTGTATCTGTGCACAATTTAATTTTATTACCAAACGGAGCTTACTTTCTGGACGTGCCTCGTACATTTCTCAATAGGTAGCGCACGAGTAGATTCAACAAATGAGTGACAGCGCACGAATCGTTTAAACAAAAAACCCTATACGTGCATATACCATTCATCCGATTGCGATGAATCATTGAGTCATTGTGTACACGCCAGGGAAGGGTTTCGACTTAGTAAATCCATTTCACAATAGGTAGCGTACGATTAGATTCAACAAATGAGTGACAGCGATGAAACTTTTTGAAAGTTGTTGTGCACGCTCCCACGAATAGTTCTAAATTAGAAAATCCATTTTATGATAGCTTAGAGGCAGTTAACATGTTGTGTATCCAAAAGCACTTCAAGAAACAGAATTTCAACGCCAACACTTTCTTTGATTGGCATTGCAACGCATGCCGGGTACAGCTTGTATGTATATATACTGCTCAAAAAAATTAAAGCACCACTTTTTTCAAAGGCCACCAAATTTTGAAAAGTTGACCTACAAGCTCGAAATCTCATTATGACGTTTTTCCTGACGCCTACCAAGCATATGCTTCAGCACAACTCCCCAACTTGAGTAGTTTCGGGGTAACACCCCGAAAACCAGCCTATTTTCGAAAACCGCAAATTGAAGTTGGCGAAAATCGCTGCAGGACTTGTCGCAGGTTGCCAAAGCAGTCGAAAATGAATGAGTCTTGCTCTTAAAGTTTCCACAAAAACGTAGAAATCGTTACATTTGACGTTTGGGCATTTTCAACCCCCTTCATCATCCCCTAAACATGGACTACCATTGGGGGCGTCTGAGAAGGTACCGGGTGTGTTTAACCATCTGAAAACCTGCACACCGTCCTCAGTTGCTGATTGCAGTAAGTTCTTAAGGCCTCCGGCAATGTCCACACCCCCTAACACCCTCAACTGGCATGGGACCAAACCACCCCCTCTCGATTCTTACCTAAGGAAGGTTTTAATCGAGATGTTTATCAGTGCTGTGAATGCGGGGTCTTCCCCTACCGTTTCAAAAAAGGAGCTGTGCCTTTGTCACCACCCCTTCCCCTGCAACCCCCGTTTGTATGATTTTTCGAATCAGGCCCATTTTAAGGGCTGAAACGAGGTCTTAATCGCTGAAAGGGCTGTAAAGGTCCTTAGAAGTAGTGGTGACACGAAATCAACCCCTTCCGATCGATGATTGACATTCCGTCCCCCAAATTCGAAATTTTTGCACCCCCAACCCTCCCTGTCTGGACGCGTAACGCGTCATGGCAGAGTTTTCAGAGTTGGATGGAAATGAAGCTTATGGCCTGCAATGGAGCCCAAAACAGCAGGTTGGATAGAAATTCATCGGTAGGTTGGGAAACGGGACCAAAATTTTTCAAAAAAGTGTACAGCCTACAGTAAGTACGCCCATGCATAGGCAACCCACATCACGTCCGTGCGTGTGGGTTGCCTATGATCGGCAATAGGTTACAAAGTTTGGCAATGAGAGAAAAATGACGTGATGTGGGTTGCCTATGCATTGGTGTACTTACTAGAGGCTGTTAACTTTTTTGAAAACTTTTTGGTCCCGTTTCCCACCCTACCGATGAATTTCCATCCAACCTGCTGTTTTGGGCTCCATGTCAGGCCATAAGCTTCATTTCCATCCAACTCTGAAAACTCTGCCATGACGCGTTACGCGTCCAGACAGGGAGGGTTGGGGGTGCAACAATTTCGAATTTCGGAGACGGAATGTCAATCATCGATCGAAAGGGGTTGATTTCGTGTCACCACTACTTCTAAGGACCTTTACAGACCTTTCAGCGATTAAGACCTCGTTTCAGCCCTTAAAAAGGGCCTGATTCGAAAAATCATACAAACGGGGCTTGCAGGGGAAGGGGTGGTGACAAAGGCACAGCTCCTTTTTTGAAACGGTAGGGGAAGACCCCCGCATTCACAGCACTGATAAACATCTCGATTAAAGCCTTCCTTAGGGGTGAATCGACAGGGGGTGGTTTGGTCCCATGCCAGTTGAGGGTGTTAGGGGGTGTGGACATTGCCGGAGGTCTTAAGAACTTACTGCAATCAGCAACTGAGGACGGTGTGCAGGTTTTCAGATGGTTAAACATACCCGGTGCCTTCTCAGACGCCCCCAATGGTAGTCCATGTTTAGGGGATGATGAAGGGGGTTGAAAATGCCCAAAAGTCAAATTTAACGATTTCTACGTGTTTGTGGAACCTTTAAGAGCAAGACTCATTCATTTTCGACTGCTTTGGCGACCTGCGGCAAGTCCTGCAGCGTTTTTCGCAAACTTCAATTTGCGGTTTTCGAAAATGGGCTGGTTTTCGGGGTGCTACCCCGAAACTACTCAAGTTGAGGAGTTGTGCTGAAGCATATGCTTGGTAGGCGTCAGGACAAACGTCATACTGAGATTTCGAGCTTGTAGGTCAACTTTTCAAAATTTGGTGGCCCTTGAAAAAAGTGGTGCTTTAATTTTTTTGAGCAGTATATATATATATATATATATATATATATATATATATATTGTGAATGATGAGATATTCCCCATTATTGTAGGCCCTAGTTGAAAATAAACAATCCCAAGCATCACATTAGAAGCATTAGGCTACTACTTGAATTGATGGTCAGTTTGACGATATATTGATTTCAATTTTTTATATACTTTGATGTTAAGAATTCAGCTTTTTGTAAAAATAAAAAAATACAACCTTGTGGTAGTATTATTTTATTATTATTATTATTATTATTATTATTTCCGATGAGGCCTGCTAGTGACCACGTGCCAATTTCAATTCTTCACACTTTGTTGTTTTCTCTTGTAGTATTATTTTATTTTATATACCCCTCAACCATTTGGAATTAGGAGTAAGTTGATTGTAAGTCAGTAATTTCATAACTTAACGCGATTTTCCAAAAGACTTCAAAATAGTACATTATGCAACGAGCCTATAATGTCTATAATTAAGACACGAGTATGTTTATAAAACGAGCGTATGCGAGTTTTATAATTTCCATTCGAGTGTCTTAATTACCATTATAGGCGAGTTGCATATGACTGTTTATGTTCGACGATAATTATAACTTTATTATATGTTATAACATAAATATTCATAAATATCTGTTCAGTCACTAGAATGTTGTGATCGGGTGCTGCGCTGAGTATAGGATATCTCTGTTTTCCAAGCTCTCTGGCCAACCGACGCATGCGCTCTGTGTGCTTCAATCCCATATGTTCAGATTGTGCACCAGTATTCAGTAAAACTGTCACCGAAGTCTTTTCAAAACAACGCGCTGTGTAGAAATCGGATTTGGGGATATTAAGGTACAGTGCTAATTCTTGTCTGATATTCACCAGTGTATTTACGCGAACATATGGACGGTGCACTTTCGGTAATTTATATAGAGATGTTGGATTTTGAGCGCATGCGCGAAGGTATCCTTATCTAATTGATCACACAATCGTTTCTTGAGCTCTGATTGGTGGGAGAAACTGTTTCATAATGAAAAATACTGTTATAATGAACCTCATTATGATACAGTTTTCTGACACATAATAGTCAGGGTCGAACATAAATGTATTTAAACTATTTAGAGGACACAACAATAACATTTTTTGTCTGCTGGTAAATTAGCTTTAGCGGTAAGGTTTAGCAAGTGCCTATGTGGAAAGGTAACTTGCGGCCCACCACTTATTATGTAAAAATAAACTTGGCCCTCACTTATAAAAAGGTTGTACACCCCTACTCTAACGCCTTCGCATTCAGCGCGAGTTGTGTCCTAAGCAACTACCATCCCCTACTTGACGATCTTCCCGTCTATAGCTCTGCGAGGTTGAACCGATTGCGCAATTCCGCTTACGTCTCTAATTTTAATATGACACCTTGTTTGTTACAGTATGAGAGTTGTATAATGTGAGAAGTGCAGTGCTGTTCACTAAGGGTTGGTGCTTTTTATTTGTCGTGTGGCCTCCTGAGAGGCCGAGTGCAGGTCTTTCTAGTCGACGCCCGTGGGCGACCTGCGCGTCGGGATGAGATGGAATGGATGAAGATGAATGAAACTCGGCAAAGATGTGGAAGGAAGCGGCCGTGGCCTGTCAGAAGGTACAGTCTCAGCATTTGCCTGGTGTTGAAAATGGGGAAACCGCGGAAAACCATTTCAAGGACGGCTGACGGTGGGGCTCGAACCCACGCGTCTACCAAGTCAGCAGAGAGCTTGGCCCCATGACCTTACGATGCGCTTTAGCGTGCGTAGCCACTGCTGACGGTAGTGTTGGTGCTGATGCGTTGCTTACAGTACCGGTAGTTACAGCGACTCCATAATGTTGTCATGCCTATGGAATATACAGACAGGTATGTTTAATTTAAACTAGCAACACGCCCCGGCTTCGCCCGGTATCTTGAACGGTTTATCCAGCGTAAGCTTAAAAGGCGTATATTAGTTTTCCGTCTCGACATGATGGGTTAAAATCACTGACTGGATTATTATACAGTTTAAAAAAAGATTCATACACAAGGTTATTTTTGAATGTTTGTTTAATATATGGCCAGAGAACGTCATGTTTGCATTTTGTCGAACGAAAAGTACCAATTATTCAATACTGAAAAACGAAAACCTTTCAAACAAAATGCGTATTGCAATATGAAACAAAACCGATTCCGGGGTGCAAAATAATATTCACACACCACAAATGATACTGTCAACAGTATTCAAACGCAATTAATATTTGGTATGCCAACCTTTTGCATTCATAATGGCCTGAAGCCTCCTTGGCATGGATTTAACAAGCTTGTTCGTCAAGTCTGGTGTAATTTCAGACCAACATTTTCTCAAATTGTCTACTTGTTGCGTTTTGGAGGAACGCTTTCATTTCCAGATTTGGTTTTGGAATGGGCTTATACATTTTCAATGGGTTTAACGTCCGGAGAGAGCGGTGGCCTGGGGAATACTTTTTGGGCGTTGTACAACAGCCACTCACGCGTTATTCTTGCTGTATGCATTAGGTCATCGTCATGTTGAAATTCCACAACACTCCTAGACAAATTACCCTGGTGCACTTTGATTTAGCCCTGAGCATTCATGTTACCTTCAATTACGTCCAGTTCACCAACTCATGCAGCCCCATGCCATGACATGCCCTTCTCCATGGTTCACTGTTAGTAGCACATTTTTGCTTTCCAGTTCTGTATTTGGCCTTCTCCAAACGAACTGTCGACCATTAGATCCAAGCATGTTAAATTTACTTTCGTCCGAAAATAAGTTTTCCAGAAGTCTTGTCCCATGTTTGTATATTCCTTAGCGAATGCCAACTTCTTCCCTGGGTTTATCTAATTTATAAAAGGCTTCTTTCGCGCTGGTCTGCCGTTAATGCCTGCTTCATGGAGTCGATTCCAGTTAGTTTGAGGTGTAACAATCTTTCCGGAACGTGAAGCAAGCTGTTTCCCTTGTTCAGCTGCACTAATTCCAGGGTTCTCTAAGGCTTCACGAACCAATTGGCGAGATTCACGTTGCGAAATGACACTTGGTCGTCCCTGTCACTTTGCATTATCGGCCAATCCTGTCTTTAACTTTCAATAATACGGTATACTGGACAGTCGCATGAAATCTTTTAACCAGCTTCCCAATCTTCCGATAGCTGAATTCTTGTTTGAATAATGAAACCTTGCAGGCGGCATTCAACCCTCAGGATTTCCGACCTATTTTGTACCACTGTCAGACGTAAATTAAACAGTCTCATCTAAGAACAGTATGATTAGTCGAACTTCGCTTGTCGTCACAAACATTGGACGCGTATGAATACTTTCTTTGCCTACGGATATGCCTTTTGTTCCATTATTAACTAATGTGTTCACGTTACTAGAATATGTTCGTGTGTAATATACTGGCATAAGGTCCTTATACAAACCTATGGAATACCATATTGCTGCAAGACAAATTATAGACAACAACTGGGTAAAATGTAGTGTATGAATACTTATTTAACCCACTGCATTATCATGGTGACAGCATGTGCAACGAATTCTTTTTTACCCACTGTATTATTATTAAGGCCCGGAAGTTCATGCAAAATCATATTTTTGCATATTTTGGTTATTTTGACACAATTAATCATATTTTTCTCATTTGGCTTTTTAAGTGCATATCTCTGCTTGATAAGGGTGTATATTCTAATTTCCTGTTGCTTTGAAGCGCTTTTGGTTACTTCATGTTCTTCAAGTCGTATATTTCAATTTGGACTCCGAGAGTCTATCACAGAATAATACTGAAATTATTTTAATACCTAGCACGTTTCAGTCCTTTTGCAAGTTAATATCAATGTTTTGTGTTCAGCATTCACTATGTAAATATTATAAATTAATTTCATTTAATAAAATCAATGGCTATTCAAATTGTATACGGTATCAGTTACACATAAAAATTAACACAATAGAAAAATATTGATGATCAACGCCGTTTGAATTTCCATAAAATAACATTTCCTACTTAGAACTGTTGAGATATTTTAAAAAAAGGTGTAGTTATGTCCTTCTGTTCATATTTTCTTTATATTCAAAACAGAAACGCTAAAGAATACGGAGTGATCATAATTGCCGTACTCATTTCATAGTGCATATTTTTTGAATCGTGACGCATATTTGACCAGTAACTAGTGCATTTATGTATGCATATATATTAATTTAATAGTGCATGAACTTCCGGACCTTATTATTATCATCATGGAGATAGCATGTCCAACGAATTCTTGTCAGACGTAATTTAAGAATGGTGAGGTCCATGAAACACAAATCCCCCTTCCGTCCAATCTAAACTTGACACTGTATTCTGTTGAACGAAGGCTGAAACTGGGGTGATAGGCTTGCTCACAAGCTAGGAAGCTAGTAATTGAATGCAGATTGTTGGAAGAAGTAAAAAAGTAAGAACATTTATAGTGGGCGATGTTTTAAAGATGGAGACGTGTTGTCGCGGACTATTTTGTAGAACTTTTCATGCTGAACAATTCGTACACTCATAATATACAGATGTTTTGACAGTTTATCCAGCGTAAGCTTAAAAGGAGCACGGACGTGAGGTTCTTTTTCGACTCGATTCACTGAAATAGTTTAGCTCGGCTTCATTTGTTCATAAATTATTTTCTACGGAAACGTTCGTCGAGAAATTATTTACAGAATGGTGAAAACCGCATGAAAATCCATCTAGTGGTTCACGAGATCACCCGGAACATCCAAGAAACGAGGAATGGTTTTAATAGAGATACCAACCTTATGTTGTGCCGGCGTAATCTCTGGAGTATCAACCTACTAGCGCTGCGTGAAGAATTTTAGTACTCCTGCATGTTGGCTGTTGGGAGTGAAGTGGGGGAGAGAGTGGGGAGGCGTTAGTGCATAGCAGACGGCGGTGGTTTGGACAATCGCTTAATCGGGCTATATGGCAGTACAAATATGCATCATTCTTAGTGGACGATTTGTATTGTGGAATTCGTTTAGGTGGTTGAAAAATCTGAGTCGTAGTATATTCCCACATATAAAACCACAAGAATATAATATTGGTTGGTTCCTCAGTTTAGGAGCTGCGACTAGGCGGTCATGTAGCCCCGTGTACTTTGGGTGTGTGTGGAATTTGTCTGATAACCGGTGTTAAATGTGATGGCTGTATTAGTAATTCAGGTAAGGACTGCAGGAGATCAATTTCAAGTACCTACTATTGCTACAAAATGCTACCCTCAACGACACCTAGCCGCGAACTTGGCTACTAGATACAACCGCAACCGGCACTTGGTGACGACCGTTGGAACTTGGAGATCGTTAATCAAATCTAACCTACAAAAGTTAGCTTCACACAATTGTAGTTAGTGGGAGGTTCTTTTGCATGCCATAAATCTATGACATGGGCCCGTCGGCTTTACTTCCTCTCCGAAGGAAGGCATACTGAGGGATTTTAACGCTCTTAAAACACCGACGACTTTGGCTGGGTTTGAATCCGCGAACTTAAGCATAGAAGCTCAGCATGCTGCCAACCATGCCGCCGAAGCCGCTACTCAGACTTACTTGCAGTTCACTTTATCTTTGTTAGAGAGCTAAGTAGATAAAAGGCTATGTAACTAATAAAAAGTCAGCTATTTTTCTAGGTTTATGCCGTGTCTTGTGTGGGGTTTAGTTTAGGACACCAAGGTGGCTCATCAGCAGGCTCTTAATATCCGCACCTGGACCTCCACAAGAGTAGTGAACTGCGCGCTACCTCCCTGTTTATGAAGCGCACCTCCGCCTCTTAACTGCGAGAGCTAAAAGCTCTATGGTTTTAAAATATTCAGTCTATCTCAATAGTTAGGCAAAATGTAAGGCACAATTTCGGAATATTCATAATATCCAAAATACGTAGTTATTGTGAAATTTGTCAATCCCATTAAATAATAATAGTAATCCCACGTGGCACCACCACCCATGAAGGGTCTTTGCCTAGACATTTGGCCTATAGAGTGCGTGATTAGAGCGTCGGTTTCCCTCGGCCGTTAATCATGGTTCTGCCTCACTGTCAGACAGCAACACAAATGTCCTCATGAGGCTGTGTACACCCCTTTCCAGCCCACACGCCAGTTTCTACAATCCCTGATGGAGCCGGACATTGAAGGGACCATCTTGAGTCTTGAGTGGTTTGGCGCTCAGTTTTAAAATGTAGAGACAGTTTCAAAAGACAAAATGTCGTTTGAAATACTGCAAGTACAGGGTTATTATCTATGTACGCCTCGATAAACACGGCCAGTTAAGCCGGCTGTGACTGGCGAGGATCGCGGGCCCGCGTGCATGGTTCAGCCGGTAGATGGCGCGCTCCTCTGACTCACACGTGTTTTGTCATTCATTTGTACGTGTATCTGCAAAGCTTAGACGTTAGTGTTGCGCGTTTAGTGAGTATTGTGATTACTGTGGTTGTTGGTCATGCCTAGACACCAATTCACATTACGCGAACGTGTGTGTATATCCATAATTCGTATATGAGCTTGCCACGGTGGGTGAGTGGTCAACGTGTCGGTCTACTAACCCCAAGCTTGCAGGTTCGCTCCTGGCCGTGGTGATTTTTTTTGGAAGTCGGCAGAAATTACGACACCGTTATACGATGTTGGCATGTCAAAGAACCTATTGGAATTCAGTAGGCAGTCTTCATAATGGCAAAATTAATCTCGGGCTTTTCCGCCAACACAAAGTTTCTCATTTCTCTACTAGAAAGCGCTCTAGTGTTCAAGGAGCTTACAGTAGATATCTAACCTCCTTGACGTTCATAGTGCTTCAAGGAACAACGAAATTCGACATGCAAACTACCCTTTGGGTGTCAAATAACAAAGCTTCCACCCGGCACCTGAGGCCATACGAACTTATTATTATTATTATTATTATCCGTATATGAAAAGCAGAAAATCTTGTTCTGAAACGAGACGAAAATTTCGAATCAAGTTTACAGGAAGACCTGTGCCCAATGCCAGTACAATTAAAAGGCTCGCTAAACGATTCAAGGAAACAGGCTCTGTAAATAATAAAACAGTTGAGACATTCTTTCATTTAGGTAATTAATGTCAGGTGTGTGTTACAAGAGAGGGAGGACATTTTCAGCAACGCCTATGAGCACTATAAGTACACATTATTCAACATATTTGGTAAAAGTGTAAAACAGCGCGTTACCACCGGCTGAACCGGGTACGCGTGCCCGCGATCTGCGCCAGTCACAGCCGGCTTAGCTTGCCGTGTTTATCGGGGCGCACATAGATAATGACCCTGTATAATAATGGAATATATGTCATTAATATTCATATAATAATGTGATAACATTAAGTAGGCCTATAAGTATGGTTCACGGGGTGGTTTTGTTTTTCAAAATGTCCTGATAGACATCGCCTACCCTGGAGAGCCGCGCATGGCCTAAACACAACCACGGCCTACAAGCACGGATAACTTGTGCATAGCTACTGGAAACGCCGGCCGTGAAATCTTAAGCTGCAAATGTGACCCTTCCAGGATGAAACACGAAACTATTAGCCAATGTGAATAATGTTAGAATACGTTCAGTGTTGACTTTCAATATCTCTACTTAGTATAAAACCAAGTCCCCGATTCTTGGATGTCACGGGTAATCTCGAGAAGCACTGGAAGGATCTTGATGCGGTTTTCACCAGTCTGTAAAGTATATCTCGACGAAGGTTTCTGGAGAAAATAATTTATCATCAAAGGAAGCCAAGCAGTATCGATTTCAGTGAAAAAGTCGAAAAACCCAGGTGTCCGTGCGCTTTTTAAGCTTACCGTTAAGCAAACCGTTAAATATATATAAATACTAGCAGGTACCCGCGTCTTCGCTCGCGTCATAGTCATGTCATATTGTTATTCAATGAAATGCAGGTTTAACCCCGTTAAAACCCCTTTAGAACATGAATATCCAAAAATCCCTCCTTAGTAGACGTTTTCGACACACAACAAACCTATCCCCAAAGTATCATTCTTCTAACTTTAATAATTTTGCTTGGTCGATGAGAGTGAATATCCAAAAATCTTTCCTTAGTGGACGTTTTTCTTCCAGAATTTCCCCCTCCCCATGGGCCCCTTAAATTGGATTTATGAAACAACGGTCGAACACCTATTTACTTATTTTTAAGGTGATTTTTTCCCGCTGAATTTCAAACTTCTCGCCTATGTCGTTTAAGAGATACACGCTCCGTTAAGAATCCTTCAACCCCCAATTTTCACCCCATTCACCTCATAATATACACCATATCGATAAACCCTTAGACATATATGTCTGCAAATTTTTAATGATTAGTTTATATGCCGAATATCACATCCCCAAATGAAACAACTCGTGAGATATTGTTATTCAATGAAATGCAAGTTTAACACCCTTAACACCCCTTCAGAACATGAATATTCAAAAATCCATCCTTAGTGGACCTTTTCGATATACAACAAACATATCCCCAAAATGTCAAGATTCTAACTACTATAGGTTTGGCTGGGGGATGATGAGTGAATATCCAAAAATCCTTCCTTAGTGGACTTCTTTTCCAGAACTTCACTCCTCCCCATTGGCCCCTTAAATTGGATTTATGAAAAAAACTGTCCAACACTTACTTACTTAATTTTCAAGCTGAATTTTCCTCCTGAGTGTTACACTTTTTGCCTCTGTCTTTTAAGAGATACATGCTCTGCTAGGAATCCTTCAACCCCCCACTTTTCACCCCTTTCACCTCATAATATACACCACATCGAAAAACCCTCAGACATATGCCTTCGTATTCTTAATGATGAGTTTTTATGCCGAGTATCACATCCCCCAAGGAAACTAACCGGGAAATATTGTTATTCAATTAAATGCAGGTCTACCCCCTTAACACCCCTTTAGACCTGAATATGTAAAAATCCTTCCTTAATAGACGTTTTCGACATACAATGAACATAACCCAAAAATGTCATGTTTCTAACTTCAATAATTTTGGCTGGGCGATGATGAGGAGTAAGTCAGGACATTTTCTTTCATTTATTTTTCAGAATTTCCCCCTCTTATGAACCCCTTAAATTGGATTTATGAAAAAAAAACGGTCGAACACCTATTTACTTAATTTTAAGCTGTTCTTCCCCCCTGAGTTTGATGAGTGAGTGTATTAATCAGTTAGAACACTTTCTTTCTTGTTTTATTCCCCCAGAATTTCACCCGCTCCAAGGGCCCCTTAAATTGGATTTATGAAAAAGGTCGAACAGCTATTTATATTAAGCTGTTTTTTTTCGGTGAACTTCTCGCCTATGTCGTTTAAGAGATACACGCTCAGTTAGGAATCTTTCAAACCTCACTTGTCACCCCTTTCACCTTATAATATACACCACATCGAAAAACCCTTAGACACATGTCTGCTTATTTTCAATGATTAGTTTATATGCTGAGTATCACATCCACAAATGAAACCACCCTTGAGATATTGTTATTCAATGAAAATGAGGTTTAACCCCCTTGACCCCTTTAGAACCGGAATATCCAAAAAACCTCCCTTAGTGTACGGTTTTGATATACAACGAACATATCCCCAAAATGTCGTGTTTCTAACTTCAATAATTTTTTCTGGGCGATGATGAGTGAGTGAGTCAGGACATTTTCTTTCAATTATTTTTTTCAGAATTTCACCCCTCCCCATGAACCCCTTAAATTTGATTTATGAGAAAAAACTCGCGAACACTTATTTACTTATTTTTAAACAGTTTATTCCCCCTGAGTTTGAAGAGTGAGTGAGTCAATCAGTTAGGACACTTTCTTTCATGTTTTTCTTTTCCCAGAATTTCACCCCTCCCTATGTGCCCCTTAAATTGGATTTGTGAAGAAAAACGGTCGAACACCTCTTTACTCTTTCGTTAAGCTGTTTTTTTTTCGCTGTATTTCAAACTCCTCTCCTATGTCGTTTAAGAGATACACGCTCCGTTAGGATTCCTTCAACCCCCACTTTTCACCCCTTTCACCTCACAATATACACATCTAAAAACCCTCAGACACGTATTTTCTTCTTAATTTTAATGATGAGTTTATATGCCGAGTATCAAATCCCCAATGAAACCAATCCGGTGATATTGGTATTCAATGAAATGCAGGTGTGCCTTAACACCCCTTTAGAACCTGAATATCCAAAAATCCTTCCTTAGTGGGCATTTTCGACTTACAATGAACATATCCCCAAAATGTCATGTTTCTAACTTTAATAGTCAGTCAGTCAGTCAGTCAGTCAGTCAGTCAGTCAGGACACTTAGTTTTATATAATAGATAGATAGATATATTACTATGAGTATAAGAATAGTTCAGCATGAATAGATCTACAAGAAATGTCCAGGAGAGCATATCTCTATCTTCAATACATCGCCACTATAAGTGTTTCTCCAATCAATTACTAAGGCGAGAGTTTACGAGCTAGATAGGGTCGAGCCTATCACCCCAGTTACAGCCTAGCTAGCGGGCGAGCCTATTACCCCAGATAAAGCCAGCAGCAAACTGTCGAGTCGTGTTGAGTTAAGACTTAAGAGAAGGGTGGTTGTGTTTGGAGTTTACCTGGAAGTGCATCTCGGCTTTTCTTCATTTCGCCTGTGAACTTTTCGTTCCACAAAATACACAGTCAAGATAGGACGGAAGGCGTTAGTTGGTTCCTTAGTTTAGGGGCTGCGACAACGCGGTCATTTCGCCCCGTGTACTTTGTGTGTGTGTAGAATCTGTCTCATAACCGGTGTTAATTGTGATGGCTGTATTAGTGTGTGTTATCTGTTTTTTAATTCAAGTAAGGACTACAGACTTGAATTTTCCAAATAGTTCCTACTTTTTCCGCCAAACGCCACTGTCAACGACTACTAGTTCAGAACTTAGCTACCAGACGCCACCACAGTCGGCTCTTGGCAACGAACGTAGGAACCAAAGAGCGTTGTTTACATTCTTAACCTACATACAATTTAGCTTCACACACGTGTAATTAGTGGATGGTTCTTTAACATGCCATAAATCTATGACATGGGACCGCTAGCTTTACTTCCCCTCCGAAGGAAAGCATACTGTGGGATTTTTAACGCTCTTGAAAAATCCGACGACTTCGGCCGGATTTGAACCCACGATCTTGGGCATAGAAGCTCAGCATGCTACCGACTACGCCACCGAAGCCGCCAGTGGGACGTGGGTTGGTGCCCACGGGACCCCAGCTGAGTCCGGCATGGCTTCCACTTACTTGTGCCGGGCTCTCCTCATTAGTCTTCTTTCCTGTCGACCTTCCTTGGTCAACTCTTTTCCTTTTCCGACCCCGACGGTATTAGGGTATCCGAGGCTAAGGGAGTCTTCCACTTTCCCGCCTTAATTGGCCCTTGTCTCATCTTTCCTGAGGAGCCTCCGTGGCTTAGGCGGCAGCACGCCGGCCTCTCACCGCTGGGTCCGTGGTTCAAATCCAGGTCACTCCATGTGAGATCTGTGCTGGACAAAACGGAGGCAGACAGGTTTTTCTCCGGGTACTCCGGTTTTCCCTGTCAAAATTTCATTCCAGCAACACTCTCCACTATCATTTCATTGCATCTGTCATTCATTTAATCATTGTCCCAGAGGAGTGCGTCAGGCCTCGGCAGCCGGCACAGTTCATATCCTCGCCGCTAGATGGGGGCTTCATTCATTCCATTCCTGACCCGGTCGGAGACTGGAAGAAGGCTGTGGATTTTCTTTTCTTTCTCATCTTTCCTGATCCCTCCTTCTTCGAGGGGTCAGACCTCTTGTTTTCTTTTCATTATATTTCCTTTTCTCTTTAAGATTCCCGCAGTTTTCTTTTGTTAATTGGCTCCTCGTGTATCTGAATTCCCTTAAGCGATTTTTCTTTTGCATCTACACTCTATTTTGTAGGTATTTTCAATCTACGTTTCATTTTGTAAGTATTGTCAATCAAAATGAGTAGTTTGAATCTACCGTACATTTTGTAAGCAATTTGAATTTCAATTGCACTTTGTGAGTATTTTTTCGTATCTGAAATGGGAGTTTTTCAATCTGAATTGCATTCTGTATTTTCAATTTCAATTGCATTTTGTAAGTATTTTGTTTTTTAATTGCATTTTGTACGTATTTAGACTCTGCATTGCATTTTGTACGTATTTAGACTCTGCATTGCATTTTGTACGTATTTGGAACCTAGCCTACATTTTATTTAAGTCGTTCCAACCTGAGTTCCTTTCTGTAAGTATTTTCCGTCTCACTTAATTTTCGTTCTGGTTTCCATTTCATTAACATTTTCGCTATCACCCAGACCATTAGTGGCCTATAACCTAGATGTTAAGCCCTTTAAAACAACAATTATCATCATCATCTTCTGTTAAGGTTTCGATGCACGGTGATATTATTTAGGTTGGACCCGGTGGTGATAATGGCTTGCAGCCGACGGTTATTGTTTTTAGGTACGCCTGACGGTGATGTTAATTAGCTTGCACCCGATGACGATAATATTTAGGTTGCACTCATTTATGATAATATTAAGGTTGCGCCGGACGGTTATATTTAGGTTTCACCTAATGAATGATGAAAATGCTTATGGAATGGACTGTAAATCTTATTAGGACTGAAGCATATCACGAAAGCACAGAGTTGCATTAACGCTGGAGTGGTCGCGCGGATTACTATTGTAATCCAGGGGTACATTTTAGGCTGCAACTAAGGATTAGCAACACTTATGAACTTGAGCGGTCATCTACCTTCCGATCACATACCCGCACTGCTGTCAGTCAAGATTGCAGGTTCGCTCCTGGCCATGGTAAGTGATTTTTTGAAAGGCGACAAAAATCACGATACTCATGTCATACGTTGTTGGCATGTTAAAGAACCCATTTGAATTCAGTAGGCCGTGTTCAATGGCAAAATTACTCTAGGGATTTTCCGCCCACACAAAGTTCCTCCATTCTCTACTTGAAAGCGCTGAAGTGTCAGGGAGTTTAGAAATCTAACCTCCTTGACTTTCACAACGTTCAAAGGAACGACGAAATTCGACATGCAAGCTACCCTCTGGGTGTCAATTAACAAAGCTTGCACCAGGCACCCGAGGCCATACGATATTATTATTATTATTATTATTATTGGTGGAATTTTAAAATTGTTTGGATTACAATAGTAATTCGCGCGACTATTTACGTTACTTTTTCTGTTTCTGAAGTAGTTTCTTGTTTTTGTAATTTTAGTGCTTTTTATTTATTTTTTCATTAAGACTATGTGGCAATTAATACATTGATCCCCCCCCCCCTCCAGGCACTCACATCTAGTGGGACGTGGGTTGGCGACCACGGAGACCAAGCCGAATACGCCATTGCTTCCACTTACGTGTGCCGGGCTCCTCTGTCTTCTTTCTTGTCGACCTCACTTGGTCTACTCTTGTTCTCTTCCGACCCCGACGGTATTAGGGTATCCGAGGCCTAGGGAGTCTCTTCCTTTCCCGCCTTAATTGGCCCTTGTCTCATCTTTTCTGATACCCTCCTTCTGCGAGGGGTCAGCCTTCTTTTTCTTTTCATGTTATCTCCTGCCTTCTGCTCAAGGACCTTAAGGAGGTAGGGTGTATGTAGCCCCACCACTTCTGGTGCACACTGGATATTGCTACACCCTCAGGGGCTCACGGATGGTGAGTTCGGGAGTTGGCGACCCCGAGGATTCCTGAGCTGGGTCCGGTTTTCCCCCTTTTATCCATTACCTGTGGGACGGACCCTCTCCTCTTTCACTTTTCTATCTGCCTTTTATGGCTCTCCTTCCTTCCAAGTCCCTCAACCCGCATTCTTCGAGGGTTGTGGGTATTTCTTTTCCTCCTGGCCTTTATTTGCCTCATCTCATTTTTCACTATCACCCAAACCATTAGGGGCCAATAACCTTGATGTTATGCCCCTCAAAAGAACAATTATCATCATCTTCATCATTATCAATACAATGATTGTGTTTGTTACTCTTATCCTAAATATTACTATATGAAAAAACATGATTTGTATCAGTATTTTTTATTTTTTCAAAATATTCAACTACATAGGTAACATGTGTAAATATAAGCTTAACTTTGTATTTTTGTTACATATAAAATTATAATCTTGAATAGCATTATTGTTTATCCCAAAATTGTGTCTCACATAAACCCTTAGCCCTAATAAATAATAATAAATTAAAAATAAATAAAAAATAGTATTAAAAATATCTATCTTAAAATGGATTACAATAGTAATCCGCGCGACCACTAATGTTACTAAATTTCGCGCGACTACTGCAGTGTTAACTATTTTATTATACTAATTTGACCGAAAGCCAACACGACGGCGACATAGCACACTGAATAATATACAACAAAGGAATCAAGGACTACTAAATTAGATTGACTATCGGATAGTGCAGAGCTGTTAATTAGTTGACCATATAGCCGCTGGCGGGCTTAGCTGATGTCCAGTCTCCAATCCAGCGCCACCGACGCACGTGCAGCCCAGCAACACACCGCTCCCACAAGAAGCAATCCTGAACAGCCCCCTATGATATTATTAAGGTTTCGCCGGACGGTGGTATTATTCAGGAGCGCCCATCGGAGGGTTAATACTTGGGTTAAAAGTATAGAAACTAAAATTGATATCCTTACAAAGTATGTAATACATTGAAAACTAACAATGTTAATAAAATTCCTTTAAAAGAATATATATTTATGTGACAACATGGTCGATTTGTTCCTCATACAGCGTGATGAAATCTTGTTGCCTTATAGACGAAATGACCTAAGGATGTTATAGATAACAGACTCGCTCTCCACGCCTCTCCTTCCAATATCCGCTGAATATAGGCTATTTCCTGAAGCAAAAACAAGTAGACTGCGAGCTGTCACCTGGCCCACGCCTCTCACGCTTTCGCTGCAGCTCGTCGCATCACACATATCAAGGTGAAGGTTCACTTTCGCACGATACGGTAATTCCAGTGAGGCCTGAGAACTCCAGAACACACAGTGAAAGTCAACCCACAGGAAGCATCCCAATCCCTCGCTTATTACGCCGGAAACTAGGTTAACTAAACACACCACTTTGGGGGACATTTTATTCTTGGTCTGGACATACAGTGAAGATCATTAGAGTGGCGATTGTTTGTTTTAAAGTGGGGAACATCGAGGTCATCTGCCCTTCATTGTTTAGTTGGCGGGATCTGGTGGTGGGGCAAAGAGTGCTTTGCGTCTGGATTAAATATAAATTGTTGAGCATTTATCCACGATTTGGCTATTAACTTATCCCTCTTACAAATGGTTAGACAGTCAAAATTCTTGAAAGGAAAGGGCTAAAATTCTTGTAAAAATTCTTGAGTAATTAAAAAGTTTTTGAGTGAATTAAACCGTTTTTGATTGTATTTGAAAAAATTCACTTTCCCGCCTTAATTGGCCCTTGTCTCATCTTTCCTGATCCCTCCTTCTTCGGGGAGTCAGCCCTCCTGTTTTCTTTTCATTGTATTTTCTTTTCTCTTTAAGATTTGCGCCCTGCTTTTGTTAATGGCTCTCCGTGTACGTATCTAAATTCCCATTAGCGATTTTTTTTGCATCTACTCTACATTTTGTAGGTATTTTCAATCTATGTTGCATTTTGTAAGTATTTTCGATCTACATTGCTTTTTGTGAGTGTTTTCAGCCTCCATTGAATTTTGTAAGGATTGACAATCTAAATTGCTTTTTTAGTAAGTCTTTCAATATCCGGTCCGGGACTTTCGTGAGTATTTTGAATTTCAATTGCATTTTGTAAGCATTTTCAACCTAAACCGCTTTTTGCAAGTATTTTCAACCTAAATTGCATTTTGTATGGTCGGCATTTTGCAAGTATTTTGATTCTCAATTGCATTTTGTGGTATTTTGAATCTAAATTACATTTTGTAAGTATTTTCAATTTAAATTGCATTTTGTAAGTATTGTCTATCCAAATAAGTAGTTTGAATCTATTGTGCTTTTTGTAAGCATTTCAATTGCATTTTGTAAACATTTTGAATTTCAATTGCACTTGGTGAATATTTTGGATTGGAACTGGGAGCTTTCAATCTGAATTGCATTGTGAATTTTCAATTTCAATTGCATTTTGTAAGTATTTTGAACCTCAATTGCATTTTGTATGTACTTTGAATCGCATTCGCATTTTGTAAATATTTTGAATATCAATTGCATTTTGTAAGTATTTCGACTCTGCATACTTCATTTCCCGATTCCAGTGGTCTGGGTCGGGGCGTGGATCATGGGCCTCCTTCCGAGGCCTCGACTGTCACACTACCATTTAGACTATTTGTACAACGGGTGGACAAGGGCCAATTAAGGTGGGAAATTGAAAGACTCCCTAGGCCTCGGATATCTTAATACAGTCGGGATCGGAAGAGAACAAGTGAGTCGCACAGTGGTCCTTTTAGCCTATCTGACCGCGCAAAATTCCTTTGCATATGGAAAAGGTCTATAAACCTTAAAATAACTATTCAAACGTATGTTAAACATTTTCCTTATTCATATTTATAAGAATTCAGGTTAAACTTGTCTTAATAATAACAATAATATTAATATTGTTCAACTCGATGAGGGCTTTCCTTAATGCTGCTGAGCGTAAGTGATTTTGTGACTACAGGTTTTTGAAAAATACTCCAGATTAAATGAAATCAGCAACGATTGGTATGCTAAGTTGGACTCCTAGCTTCATACAATCCATATATATTTTAATTGAACTATTACAGATATTATGCCACAATAGGTTAATTTTCATTTGAGAATGCATAACATTAAAAACAGTATTTGATGTGTAGGTATAGTAATAACAATTGAACTCTTTTAGTAACCATAATAAAATAATGTGCATGAATACACAAAACATATAATCTCCCGTGTCCTCACAATCTCTATATCTCTGGTCAACACAGTAATAAATTAACTCGTCACTGCAATGTGATTTCATGAATCAGGTAAAACACATGCCGTTCCTTCCTTCTGGTTCTTATCACAGCTAAACGTGTGGTGCAATGAAGCACTTAAGAAGGGAAGGAATTAATTAACACAATATATGTTCTTTCAGGGGTGCACAGAATTAAACTGAAATACCACACATATATTCAATTAAAGGAAAATTAGGACGACAAAAAACTTGCTTAATGTCTTGTGATTTGCAACCCACATTTTTCTTAATTGCGCGGAAAAATTAAAAAGTTTTTTTTTTCGAACAATATCTTTAACAGACTGTCCAAGGGTTTTCAGATTAGTATTTTCTATCAAATAGTTTAGTAAGACAACACTTTCTTTCACTTTCCCACTTGCATGGCGTCAAACATCGAAAAGATCTTTCCGCGAAAATCCTTCCGACAGCACTAAAACGAGAATAAAAGCCAAAGTTGCAAATAGTTGCAAGCAGTTTTTACACAGACACCACAATAGGGTATAGGCTATAGTCTAATGAAAAAAATTTCAACAATGGTTGACAATTGCGAATTTCCGGGTCTAAAAACCCATAGAAGAAGGATAAAATATATTTTAAAAGTCACTATTTTCAAACGTTTATCACATAAACACAGCAATTTGTATACGATTTTGCAAATTTAATAAAGGAAGAGCATACCTTGATCTGCCCTATCCAGTGGCAAACGATGAAGATAGCTCAACAAACACGTCTTTACAAGCACAAGATTAAAACACAAATAATCAGTTCCGCTTCCAGCTGAGGATGCGATAAGAAACATTCTACTTCAGCGATCTCTCACTCTCCAGGGGGTGAACTAATATGACATGTAGGCACAGTTCTGAGGTCATCGGACATTACTGATACTAAAAACGTCATAAATCATGAAAATACATAACATTTATTTTTTGCATTTTGAGCGCCCAGATAGTGCAAAAGGACCACTGTGAGTCATCCAGTTGCAAAACTCGTTTAATCCACTTGTAAATAAGGATCATGCCGTAAAATTATTTATTTAATTACTTTTTTTACTTTTTTTTATTTTATTTTGTTTCGTTTTATTTTGATTTTGTTTTGTTTATTTTGTTTTGTCTTGTTTTATTTTTTGTTTTATTTTGATTTTCCAGAAATCACACACAAAACCAAAATCAAAAAACACGAAGCCAAAAGCAAAATTCAAACACAAAAGTAAAAGCAGAAAACACAGAAACAAAACAAAAAACGAAGCAATAAAGCAAAATTCACAAACAAAAGCAAAGTAAGAAAACAAGAAACAAGAATCATAAAGCAAAAAGCAAAATTCAAAAAAGAAAAGCAGAAACCAAGAAACAAAAGCAAAAAGAAAAAATCAAAAGGAAAAGCACAAAGCAAACACAAAACCTAAAACTGAAATCACATAGCAAAAAGTAGAATACAACAAACACAAAAGATACGCGAGGCAAAGTTCAGAGAAACATTTCTCATGAAAATGTTTCTTTTTCACAAGTGGATTAAACGAGTTTTGTAACTGGACGACTGAAGTGTTGATCAAGGGAGGCTGACAGGAAAGATAACTGAAAGGAACCTGGCACAAATAAGTGGAAGCAATGCCGGACTCAGCTGGGGTCTCGTGGTCGCCAAACCAAGTCCCACGAGTAGTGAGCCGCTGGGAGATGTTCTGTTCTACATTATACTGCAATTAAATTCAGGGCATTATCTTCTAATACCTAACCCTTTTATATTCTTCTTCTTCTCCTTCTTCCCCCAGGGACTCACATGTAGTGGGACGTGGGTTGGCGACCACGGGACCCCAGCTGAGTCCAGGTCAACTCTTGTTCTTTTCCGACCCCGACGGTATTAGGGTAGCCTATCCGAGGCCTAGGGAGTCTTTCACTTTCCCGCCTTAATTGGCTCTTGTCTCATCTCTAATGATCCCTCCTTCTTCGAGGGTTCAGACCTCTTGTTTTCTTTTCATTATATTTCCTTTTCTCTTCAAGATTCCCGCACTGTTTTTGTTAATTGGCTCCTCGTGTATCTAAATTCTATTTAGCGATTTTTTGCATCTACACTCCATTTTGTAGGTGTTTTCAATCTAAATTGCATTTTTAAGTCTTTTCAATCTAAATTGCATTTTGTACGTCTTTTCGATCTAAATTGCATTTTGTACCTCTTTTCGATCGCATTTGCATTTTGTAGGTATTTTGAATTTTACTTGCATTTTGTCAGTATTTCGACTGTACAATTTGTTCCTACTCGTAATTTGAACTTAACCTACTGTACATTTTGTGCGTATTTTTCAATCTATGACTTTTGTGAGTATTTTCGTTCTAAATTCCCTTTTGTAAGTATTACCACTCTCCATTTTGTGAGTAGTTTCAATGTGAGTTCCTTTTTTTAAGTATTTTCCTTCTCACTTAATTTTCGTTCTGGTTTTCACTTCATTGACATTTTTGCTATCACCCAGACCATTAGGGGCTGATAACCTAGTTCTTAGGCCCTTTAAAACAAATCAACAACTTCTCCTTCTTCTTATTATTATTATTGACCGACAGCAGTGACTACGCTCGCTAATGCGCAGCACTAGGCCATGGGGCCAAGTTCTCTGCGGACTCGGTACACTTGGGTTCGAGCCCCACCGTTGGCCGTCCTAGAAATGGTTTTCCGTGGTTTCCTCATTTTCAACTCCAGGCAAATGCTGGGACGGTACCTTCAGACAGGCCATGGCCGCTTCTTTCCATGTCCTTGCCCAGTTTCATGCATTTCTTCTCTCATTAACTCTTCTCATGAGGTTGGTGTCTGGAAGGGCATATGCCCGTAAAGTCCATCCGCCACATAGGCTTTCATCGGATCTCATCCCCGATCCCGTTGGACGGGAACAATATGGGGTAGACGAACATTCTTATTATCATTATTATTATTATTATTATTGAATCCGTTGTTGAAGCTGAGCTGGGAGGATAATCATTTACTATTAACAGAAAAGCGCACGAATGTGCGTACCATAGATTTACACTTGTTTAGTCCTTGTATGCATGGGAGCTATTCCAAAATTGGCACACTTGTAGATAATACTATTTCAGTTTAATTTTCAGGAGGCCATACATGACAGTGTTGCCAAAATAATTTCAAGTCTTCTGATAGGTCCAATGTGTAAATGCATATAACTTCTACACTATCAATTGGATTTCAACCAACTTTGTATGTAATATGTGTACATAAGCAGATATGACTGAGCGTATTCTTAAGAGCAACCAGGGCTGCCAACTGTTAATAATTGCTCTCTCTATTTATTTATTTCATCCAAATACCAAGATATCAGAAAGTATGCAAGCAGACAGCTTTAAACTATGCACACGTATATAGTATCTGACATTTTAGATTAATTTGGAGTAACTTATATAGGCCTACGTCAGTTCTACCAACATGATTCTAAGCCTGCTGATAGGACCAATTTTTAAATATATGTAACTTCTATACTATCAGTTGGATTTCAACCAAATTTCGTATGTGCTATGTGTAACATAACAGATATGACTATAAGTATTCTTAAGAGCAATCGGGGCTGCTAACTGTTAATAAATGCTGTCTATATGTTTCTACCCTAATATCAATATATCACAAAGTATGCAAGCCAACAGCTCTATACTTTGCGCACGTATAGCACCTGATATTCTAGATTAATTTGGAGTAATAAATGTGTCAGTGCTGCCAACATGATTCTATGCCTCCTGATAGGTCCAATTTTAAAATACATGTAACTTCTATACTAACAAATGGATTTCATCCAAAATTGGCACAACAAGATATCATAATATTTCAGATTATTTCTGACCAGCACACGCATGACATTGTTGCCAACATTCTTTTACGCTTGCTGATAAGATCCAATGTCTAACTGCATGTAACGTCTATTGGACTTCAACCAAATGTTGTATTCTGTACCTTAAAGAGATGGAACTAAGAATATATTCAGTCACCAGGGCTGCCAACTGTAGTTCTCTATTAGGCTACATTATATCAGGTATATTTCTAACGAATTAGACATTTCGATATTGCCAACTTAATTTCGTCATTATTCTATATAGGTTCATGTACTGTAGATTAATCATTGGCATGAATCTTATTTTTTTTAAGTAGGCTCTTTAATTCGTCACGGAACGTCTTGTTTTTACATCGTGTGATGTTATGTCACAGAACTGGTCACATAACGAGCACACGCAGAGTTCATTAGGGGCGTGGTGGGACATGTTTTTACATATGTTATGGTGGTACCCATGCAGTGCTAAGTTGATCACCACATGTCTTAGTTTCTGATTGGCGTTTCGGTTGATCATGGCACCCGTGCTGTAAAATTCTAGCGAAATGTTTTCTCCCTTCTCTCTGCTAGGTGCGTTTCAGCATAATTTGAGGATGGAAGCTGTAATTTTGTCCTTATTTCTTCGACGAGGGAGGGTTCTTATGTTGGCGGAGTGCGTGTATTTTGAGATGCCCATTAAGGTTTTCAGGAGGCGGCTTCGGTGGCGTAGTTGGTAGCATGCTGAGCTTCTATGCCCAAGATCGCGGGTTCAAACCCGGTCGTGGTCGTTGGATTTTTAAGAGCGTTAAAAGCCCCTCAGCATGCCTTCCTTTGGAGGGGAACTAAAGCCGGCGGTCCCATGTCCTAGATTTATGGCATGTAAAAGAACCTTCCCCTAACTACACCTGTGTGAAGCTAAATTAGGTTAGGTTAAACATTTGACAAACGCTCTTAGTTTCCGACGTTCGTCGCCAGAAGCCGACTGCGGTGGCGTCTAGTGGCCAAGTTCTGAACTAATTAGTCGTTGACGGTGGCATTTGGCGGCAAAAGTAGGAACTACTTGAAATTCTATGTCTGCAGTCTTTACTTGAATTAAAAACAGATAACACACTCTTATACAGACATCACAATTAACTCCGGTTATCAGACAGATTCTACACCCAACCAAAGTACACGGGGCTACATGACCACGTCGCAGCCCCTAAACTAAGGAACCAACCAACCAAGGTTTTCAGGAATTGGGATTTTAACTCTTTCGATGGTGGCCAGATCTCTCTTCGTTAGTCGGTCCCATATCAAGTGGATCCCGTAAGTGAGAATTGGTAGGATCTTTGCGTCTAACAGATGCATAGCTGTTTTTAAAGATAGCTACTGTAGATTAATAATGTCGTACATGGCTTTCATGCAAGCCACTGCTCTGTCTTGGATGTGTAAATTGAATGTCCCGGTAGTCCTCTTTGTCCTCTTCATATTGCAAGTTGTCTGCTGCTGCACGTCCACATTTCCTAAACACCATAATTTAATTAATCAATTTAAAAAAATCACGAATGTAAAAATGGTCAGAAAAGCGAAATTTCTCGGTTTTGACTTTTACAGTTAACGCCACAGTGTTTGGCCGGCCAGTCCCGGTTGCGCGAGCGTCGAGCTTGTGCAATTGATACGTGCAGCCTCCCCATATAGAATCAAAGATATAAAGGCCGTATTATAAATTATTTTCAGTACTTCAGAATGTAATCCCCACGAAGGTCTACAAGCGATGTTTAATCCTTGCAAAAATCTACTAGCTTTAAGTTTTAATCTATTGAAATGGGGCCTAAAGGTCAAATGTTTGGCTAGTATAACTCCCAAGTACAGCAGGTGATCTTCCAGAATAATCTTTTGTCCACTCATCTTAATATTTGGTCTTCTCAGTTGTCTTCTTCTTGTAACGAACATACCTTGAGTTTCTTGCGGATTGAAATTCAATTTATCATTACCCCGGTTGTAAGGTAAATAATGAAGTGTTTGCTCGTACGTTCAAATCACGCACATCATCAGCTTCAACTAATGGAAGAGCATCGTCAGCATAGGCAATAACCTTGCAGCCAGGTGGAAGAGTTAGTTCTAGCAAGCTGTCATATATATTCCAGAAACCAGGGCTACATGTTGATCCCTGAGGGCATCCCTTATTGATAAATTTTGACGAGACTGCCGTTCCAACTCGAAGTTGTACTTGACGTTTCAAGAAATAGGCTTGCATTAATTCATGAAGATTTCTTGGGACACAGCTTTCTTTTCAGCTGATGCAAAATATTTGGACAAAATGCGTTATCAAAAGCGCCAGTCATGTCCAAGGAAATAACAGCTACTCGTTTCGGAGAGAAAATGCCCTGAATCCACTCGACCACAGCGAGGATAGCATCTTCAGTAGATTCCTCCGGTGTATATCCAAATTGATGATTGCTTAACTGTCCATTACTATACATGTGACACATGTCTCGATCAATTATTAACTTCTCCAGAATCTTTCCTAATATGGGAAATTTTAACTTTTTGTTTTTTACAAAGGCCAAAAATAGTTGATATATATAGATTTGAGTCTGCTGATGTTGAAAATGGCAGTTTAAAATCTAGATTAGCTCAGGTTTGGAAGTTATTGAAACTTTTTGTTCTTCACATATTATAACCGGACAAAAATTGTCGGGGTTATTAGCACACCTGCGGGACGTTATAACAGAAGTTTTGATTCCACACAGTGAGTCAGAAACTCGCGTAAAAGTCACAATAAACAAGGAAAAATGTTGACTCCACTCAGTAACTCGGAAACTCGCGTCACAATCCATAATGAAGCACTACGGAATACAAGCAATGTTAGACTGTGTTCGCTAAAATTGAAACACAGCATTTATTGGCATTGCTGAAATAGTATAAACAGGTTAAAGGTTCCGCCTGATCAATACGTTTATTAAATATGCTCACTGTGAAAAAACAAATGTACCGGTTCTAAAGACCACAGTGAGGCGTGTATTGAAAGTGTTTATAGGCCTAGTACATAAGACTTATGACATCATTCATATTAGGCGTAACATGTTTCAATCTCTCTTTATGGTGCACCATACAAGATTCGATTTTAAGGGACTTTTTAGTGTTACGCCAAACAATTATCTTGTATCGTTTTCTGTCGTATCGGTTGATGAAGGGGCCAAAACTATTGATTAGGTCTCGAAACGTGTCCCACCAATGACCACACAGTGATCATATTTAGCGGAACCTTTAACCTGCTATACTAATTAGTTAATCAATACGGAACCAGAATGAACTTTCTAAGTTCTAAAATTGCTGAAATAAGAAAAAAAAAGCGAGAGCTAAAACAGAAATAAGGACGTAACGAACTTTATATAGCATGAAAACTGAAGCTTAAGTCCGAAAATTATCACGTTCGAATTTAGCGTACCAAAATCTATAAAGATTGGGAATTTTTGTTTATGTAAAAATGTCATTGTTGAACAGCAGGCCCGAAGAGGAGGAGGGGCAAACGGGGCTGTAGCCCTGGGGCCCGGTCTTGCTGAGGGGTCCGCGAAGGTAGAAAACCCCAGAGTAGGCAAATTTAGCTAATTTTACATATTTGCCTTAAAATTTGACTTCTTATTATATTCAATATATCTGAATCAATTGAATATTGCTTCAAAATACTACAAAGAGAACATGTAAATAACCATTCATCTTCATATCCTCGCGGCCAGAGAAATAGTCAAGATTCCACTGTTTGGTTAGTTGGTTCCTCAGTTAGAGGCTGCGACAACACTGGCATGTAGCCACGTGTACTTTGGGTGTGTGTAGAATCTGTCTGATAACCGGTGTTAATTGTGATGGCTGTATTAGTGTGTGTCTCTTTTAATTCAGGTAAGGACTGCAGGCATTGAATTTTTTCAAGTAGTTCTACTTTTGCCACCAACGTCAACGACCAACTAGTTCAGAACTTAGTTACCGAATGCCCCCACAGTCGGCTCTTGACGATGAACGTAGGAACCTAAGAACGTTAGTCAAATTTTAACCTATATATAATTTAGCTTCACACAGGTGTAGTTAGTAAATGGTTCTTTAACATGCCATACATCTGGCATGGAACCGCCGGCTTTACTTCCCCTCCGAAGGACGGCATACTGAGGGATTTTTAAAGTTTTTAAAAAATCCGACGACTTCGGCCGGGTTTGAACCCGCGATCTTGGGAATAGAAGCTCAGCATGCTACCAACTATGCCACCGAAACCGCTTTTCCACTGTTTATAGGGAGGAAAGTTTCTAAACATTTCTACTCTATCGAATAGCCACTAAGCTAAATTTATGAACCTTCGAAAAGTCAAATTTTAGTACATAAAATTGTGAAAAGCGTTGAACTAATTCTTTTGATGAGAGAGAGAGTAAACTTTTCGGTCAGTTAAACAACAGAAACGACATGGCAAATTTACAATGAACAAAATTAGTACGTTCCAAATAAGTAAATTTTAAAAATTAAAAGTTTTGTTTTAGTGGGCCTTAAAAATAAAAATTAAGCAAATTTGATATTTACATGATATCACGGGGACGAAACAATGTGGAGAGGGCCCATAATTCCTAGCCCTAGGGCCCTGTGAGCAGTGTAATCCCTCCAGCTGGCACACACAGCATGTAGCCTATGTGGTGATATTGCGGCGAGGAGGGAGGAGTCGGTCTGTTGCGCGCTGTTGACTGGAACTCAGATCTTCAAGCGAGACGCTACAACGGGTATCTTGTGAGGTAACGTTATCTCTATGTATGCGTGGACGTAACGGATTATGTGTGTACAGTCTTCATAGCATGCGTACACTTTTCGAGGGGGAGAAAGGACGAAGAATCATGATTTTATCCCTGCTTACCAGGCAACAAAAATGATTTTGATCAAAACTGATCTGAAGCCATCTACGTTTAACCATCCACCCCTCACTTTGACGCTCTGTATTTCTTCAAAAGAAATTATGGAATGAAGAAAAACTAAAACTTGTACCCTGTTCAAAATTTAAGATCAAATATTTAATAATACCGTACCCTACATGTACAGTTGTAAGCGTCTAAAATTTGACTCCGCGTTCATTTGTGGAGACTGATCCTCAGTTTAGGGGCTGCGACAACGCGGTCATGTACCCCGTGTACTTTGTGTGTGTGTAGAATCTGTCTGATAACCGGTGTTAATTCTGATGGCTGTGTTAGTGTGTGTTACCTGTAATTCAGGTAAGGACTGCAGGCGATTAATTTCAAGTAGTTCCTACTTTTGCTACCAAATGCTACCCTTAATGGCACAGCTGTGATCTTGGCTACTAGATGCCACCACATCCAGCACCTGCCGATGAACGTTTGCACTTGAAGAGCGTTAATCACATCTAACCTATAAATTTAGCTTCACACAATTGTAGTTAATGGAAGGTTATTTTACGTGCCATAAATCTATGATATGGGCCCACCGATTTACTTTCCCTCCAAAGGAAGGCATACTGAGGGATCTTGAACGCTCTTAAAATATCTGACGACTTCGGCCAGGTTTGAACCCGCGATCTTGGGCATAGAAAATTTGTAGTCTACCTCGTGGTGTAGAGGCTAGCATGTTTGCCTGTCACCCAGAAGATTCGGATGTGATTCTCGGCACCGTCAAGAAATTTAATGCTGGTGAGGGCTGGAGCAGAGTACACTCAATCTCGTAGGGCAAAAACTGAGAAGAGGTGGGTTCAAATACTACCTCTGTCATCTTGGGAGTAGTTTTTTGTGGTTTCCCACTTGTACTCCAGACAAATGCCGGGTTGATTCTTTACGGCCACGGCCGTCTCCTTACAAATCCTCACACTAATACAGCCATCACAATAAGACAGGTTATCACACATGACCAAAATGTGGCAAAGCTCCTAAATAAATCAACAACAACTCAACGTTAATTTGAAGCAAGTCCGGAGATGGGAGGTAAGAATCACACCGTTGACAATGACTACCCTGAGTATAGTTTTTCCTGAGTTTTGCCACACCCCATTCAAGCAAATGCCGGGATAGTACCTTTATTCAAGTCCCGGGGCACCTAGCTCATTCCCGACCTTATAGTTTAGTTAAACACATTTCCAGAATGGGCAGACAACCTCGCTGTTCCACCCCTTAAAATAATAACAAAATCACTACCAGAGTCGCCATAGAAACACATATTATCAGTTTAAATCAATACACACCCAAGTATACGGGGCTGATTACCAAGATAACCCAACTCCTTAAATCGAATTAACTACTCACATAAATTGAAAAGGCAATGAAGAAAATTCGAGACAAATGTAATCCTTTATAGCGCAAAACTACTTTTTAATTTTATGTGTTTCCACATTTTAATTTATTTTAATTATTATAATTGTTTTCTAACGTATTTGCTGTGGTCGCTTCGGTTTTGGAGCTATGTTTTTTTTTTTTTTAGTCGGTTACCCTCCAGGTTGGTGGAAGCCACGAACTCAGCGAGGGAACTCACCACTACCGCCTCTACGGGCTGTGTCCTAGAGCGGGGAACATCTAATCGGAGAGGATACAGCTGGTGAGGTGTGATTGGCACCTCGCCCAGGCGGCCTCACCTGCAAAGCGAACAGGGGCCTCATGAGGGAAGGTAAGGGATGGTTAGACAAGGAAGAGGGAAGGAGGCGGCCGTGGCCTTGAAGAATGTACCATCCTGGCATTTGCCCGAAGACGAAGTGGGAAACCACGGAAAACCACTTCGAGGATGGCTGAGGGGGAATCGAACCCCCTCTACTCATTTGGGCCACCCGAGGCTGAGTAGACCCCGTTCCAGTCCTCGTACTGTACCCTTTTACCTACCAATACCTGTTGAATCCCTGGATAGCAGCTGGATCGTAGAACCTGAAAATGCCCCGGCTCTAAAGACCCCCCAAGTTCTACCAACAGACACAGGGATAATAGGGCCACTCGAATACCTAACAGGATGTATTAAGACTGACCAAGGTTCAGAAAAAAAAAAAAAGAAACTAGCTCAAAACACAAGAATTCTTCAAGAGGAAGAAAGAATCTCAAAGGTGTGGTAAACACTAAAATACCTAGCGATGGCCCCCTTAATACACCCTTCCATCACCTCTATAAAGCATCACGCAATAATTAAAACCAAGTAATAAAGTGATTTATTGTAAGAATAAACAAGACAGAAGAATATCAATTTCGTCGATACCACGACCAATCAAAAAAAAAAACAATCTCATTGATAATATTGGATTATCCCTCTAAAAAAAATATTACCCATTGTCACAACTAACTTTTAGCTGATTAAAATATAAGGCATATTAATAATAATGATGGTCAATCCCATAGGGTAAGCATTTACAAAAAGAGAAATATTATAAGACTTGAATACATTAAATTAATTTCGGTTCCTTAACGGAAATAACATCTTATACAAAAATATCCTGGTTATAATTACTAATCCTACACGACATCTTCAGTAACATTATATGTTCTTGTTATTGAATGAAGAAATTCATATGGCCTATTTACAGAATATAATTTACACAAAATTCCAGAATAATTTCAATTATTCCTTTCCTACTGACTTGAAGTCACGACATTCCTTTCTGTTTAATATTATTTCAATTCTTGTTTTAGGGAAATTCTGCCGAACAGTTAAGCTAAGCAAAAATTAATTGTAAAGTCAGTCTTAAATAGTTATCGGTTTCCTTTTTAAACATACATCTTATGACAAAATTGTTATATTAGTTTTACTGGAAATATTTAACCGAATATCCACACAAGATTCCCAATAATACTGCTCGGAAAAATATTAATCTTCACACAGGCATTTTCACGATAACAGCGATAAAGTTAACAATGACCAAATATTAACCATACTAGGTTAAAACAACACCTCTCTGGGTTAAAACCCCAATCCGTCTAATCCTGATTGGCACAACTGGCTCAATCCTCAACAAGAAAAATATGCTTTACAAAGCATAGCATCAATATACTTAAACACAAAGACATTACTCATAGTATATGCCTCTCTAAAGACCAATATGCACCTATAATAGGAGCCTTACTGTTATAAATCCACAATTATGCAAATCAGCTGTTTATGGTAAAAATCCTGAACTCGAAAAATATGATCCCGTAACAGATTACCAACAAAGCCCAGTGGATTTCAGAAATATTCCACCTAACTTTAAAAACTTGCCTTACATTGATTTATTACAAGGTCCATAATTCTTAAACGTATGACTTATAGTAAGTTGTCCCTGGGATTATCCTCGCAAATTTGGATGTCGTTCAAATACCCTCTTACTATAGAAAAACTATTGCACTAAAGGCAATGATATCAATTTAATCCAGTGTTAACATCAAAAAAAAAATATACTGTATATAACGCTGCCCAACCACACAAACTGAGGTTGTAAAGTGATCTATAAAGATAAATTCAATCTCAAAATAAGATCCTCCCTGAATTTCCCGAACGCGAAAATGTCGATGGATTAGACCTACAGCATGGATCTAGGTTAGCAACAAAGGCTAAGCGACTAATGACCCATTAGGCAATCCATTTCGAAAATCACGCTCAGAAAACACAAGTTAAATCTGTTATAAAAAAAACTGAAGAAAATATAGTCCAAGGACTCGAAGTAACATTTAGAATAACTGGGTTCGAAAACTTCCTAGTATCTTAATCAAAATACGAAAAGGAAAATTCCCCTCCAAAGAATACGATAATCCAAGCGAAAGTGCTTAAAGAACAATGCACTAGAATATGAAAACTCAACCAAAGTTCTCAAAAGAAAGTTGCGTTACTAAAAATGTTCTTACACAAGAAAAACTGTAAATCTTCTTCCTACTTTTGCTTCTCGACAAATAAGAATGAGCATGTCAGTTAAATACTGTAAAATACTACTGAAATTATTAATTTATTCATCAAAATTACACAAAGGATGCACTCATTTTTATGAGTCAAAATCCTGGCATCATAGAAGGTCAGTTTCGAAATGAACATCGAACCCGCACTTTCTACTGAACCATTTAAACTACAAAATCAAATATGGCAAAGTGGTAGTTCTAAATGTCCACACTACACTACTGTAACAAGTTGAAGTGATCAGTACCTTTGGCGAATCTAGATGAGGAAAAAAGGATATCGTTGGCCATAATCAGCTCCGGACCAACAGAAAATATGCTGGACTTCAACTGGGTTTCCATAGAACGAACCAAAGTCCTCCCAGGCTCGAACAACACCCGGTCGGTCGAAATAGTTCCAACATATCCTGGCGATATCTTCCCATACATATTCGAACACCAACGGATGGACCGCACACAGTTTATCAACTCGTCACGACGCGAAGGTGAACTCGAACCGTCACTAACAAGTTCCAATATGAGAACGCGCGTGTGAACAAGTTCACGAGGGTCGACGCGGTCCCTCTCGACACGAGAGTCGCGTGCACACTTCATGCTAAATGAAAGTTGCCTTCGACAAGTCCCCCGCTGCACCCTGCTAATGCAGTATTCTTAAATCAATTTAGCCTACCATCGTAGTGGATATAAGCTTCATATTGTCCCTTCCCCCTGACGCCTTGCTTGAGAATGTACTCTTTTCAAAAGGTATAATCACTGTGAAGAGTGAATCAAATCTAGGCTGCATTTCCACGACGGATTATATGCAGAGTTTCGTGACACATCACGGCTGAGCTCGCGGTCGTGGTTATAAAAGTATCCATCCGCATGGCCCGTTAGTTGCTGTAGACACACAGTCACAGAGGTAAATTATTACATGTTTAAGACCATGTCTGAGCCCTATTACACACGTTTCTACTTCACGTAGAATGCTTAACGAACTAGAATACACTTCAGCACGGTCACACGTTTTTAAAACTCCCGTTAGCTGGCGATTTTACTTTCACTGATTTCCAGCTCAACCCTCTGCGCCGTCAAGTTCTATACACAATGTGCTCTGCACGAGGTCGCCTGAGTCTCACATCTGCTCCCCCCACTACCACACACGTCATGACTCGATACGAAACATATCGCAGTCGAAACGTGATCAGCAGTGAGTTAACATAGCATCTTCTGTTCTTCATACTTTCTTAATAATGGCTTTCTTAATAATGGCTTTCTGCCATGGAAATATACATATAGACACATGTATCTGCTTACATATAGCGCTAAATATGCTTTAATTTGTATTAATCACTCTCAGGTGAATCGATCGATATGGTGTTAGACACAGTCAACATGGTTATTATCGATGAGCTTCGGGTTTCTCGTCGGAACACGAGCTCTGCCGATCTCTTTCATGATAGCATGGCTTTTTCTTGCTGCAGACCAGCTGTTATGATCGACTTCAGAGGCTAGTTAGGAAGTTACAGGGTGTTCCCAAAATACTGTAACCATGTCTGTACTTAAGCCCTTTTATGAATAATGGTGCATTTTCCCTTTGATGCCTTAAATAAAAGTCTCCTCAACTTTTATTTACACCATTCCAGGTAATCTCAGCATATGTAGCATTATTCAGTCAACACTCAGTCTATCTTCTTCACATATCTTTTCAGGTTTTTTGCATTGAAACGACCTATCATTTCTCTTCCATTTAGGCTTACTACCTCATAACAATTATTTCCGAACGACCTAGCAATCTTATAGGGTCCGTGGAAGACATAGGAAAACTTGGTGAATTGCTTCTTAGCCACATCTGCTTTCGTCGGTTTCTTGACGAGAATCATCTCGCCTACTCTCATCGGTGGCCGATATCTTTTATTTCTGATTCGTTTATGCCGCTTCTCGGCTGCATCCATCAAGCTTTCTCTAGCTGAATTAATTCTTTCTTGTACTGTAGGCTCCCTGTCCTTAGGTAGAAATCTCACGATCTCTGTCCAGGCTCTTTCTGGCCTCTTATTATGGTGAACAACCATAGGTATATCTGATAAGCTCTCATGGAATGTGGAATTCATGCATCTTTCCATGAGTGGGATGAACTTCACCCAGCTCGCATGATCCTCAGGACAGTAAATTCTCGCGAACTTGCTAATTTCTGCCATAACACGTGATCTAGGATTTCCATTCTAGGGATATCTCTATTAATTTCGTTTCCATCCATTTCTTCCATCACTACATCCTCTGTACTTTCTTCCTTGAATCTTATTATTCCTTTGTCCATGTCGATGATTGCTCTAGCTTGAGTAATAAAATCGATGCCTAGTATGACGTCAAAATTAATATTCTTAACGACTATGAAAATATGTTCATAACTTCTCTCATTGATCCAGAATTTCATTAGAATCTGCACTTTGCATTTCATAGTTTTATCCTTAAATATCCCACGAATTTTTGTTGGAGATGCTGGAAGAATGGTAAATTGATTTTCTGGTTTCAATCTTTCAAAACAGTCCTCGTCAACTATAGAGATCATAGCACCTGTGTCCATCAAGGCTTTACAATGTTGTAGACCAATTAGTATATCAATAACGGGAAGTTCAACTATCCTTCCTCTCGGTTTCGTTTCTGGTTCAAATAGAAGGTCTTCGTCAGTAGCTTCAAATATTTCAAAAATCGTGATATCAGAGGAATGCGTGGCAACGTCAGTTATTAATTTCGCCCGGAAATTGGCGTTTTTTTTCTCGATCCGGAGCTCTTTCTGAACTCCGACCTTCTCTGCTAGTACTGGGTTGTGACTTATCTAGATTTTCATCCTTTCTTTCCTTCGATTTTCTTCGTCCAACCTCCGTGGACTTATCTCGCCCTCTCTTGAGCCTCTCCTGTTGCACTTTTTTATCGGACGCCTCCGTTCGATAATTGTTGTATCTTGAGTACCCTTGATTTTGTCTATTATCTCCGTTGTCTCGGGTATCTCTATCATTCCTATTATATCTGTTATCTCTATTGTCTCGGGTATCTCTATCATTCCTATTATATCTGTTATCTCGATTATTTTGATCATATCTGTAATTCCTATCATAAGGCGTTTCTCGATGATCATTCCGGTCTCGATCATTATCTCTTCGATAAAAATTTCTCTCCTCGTAGCGACGTTGCCAAGGCCTCTCCTGGGCGTCCCTACGTTGGTTTTCCCATCTCCTCTCTTCCTGATGGGTATTTCTAATAGGACCTATTCTATCATCTCTTCTTTGTTCGAAACGATCCGTCTGCTGTGTACGGTTCATCATTACCGCGTTTACAACTTTCGATTCCTGCCTGGCATTTTTGACTATAGTAGGTTGCGTCATCATACTCATGTGATCTAATCGACGTAACAGGTCATCTAACGACGTTAAAGACGATACTCCGGAAGAAATAATTGATTTCCTTACTTCCGCAGGCAATTGACGTGAGATAGCTTCAAGGAGTTCTTCCTGTGTTAACGGCGGCTGAAGAAAACGGAGTTTTGCTAACTGACACGCAAAGTATTCAGCGTAGCTGGTTGGTCCTGTACTGGAGTACTTGCGTGAATAGACTTCTGATCTCACATTCTGTTGGACCTCGATCGACCAAAATCTTTGTATGAAGGCTTCCGAAAACTGCTCAAAGTTGTCAAATGTATAACGAAAAGCCCTGAACCATTGTAACGGAGCATCGGTGAGAAACCTTTCCACCATACGTAGCTCACGCTCACGTGGCACATGTGACTCCAAAAAGTAATCTCTTAATGTCCTGACAAATTCGATTGGTGTCATTCCATCCAAATTGCTAAACTTCCTAGGTTTGTCATCAAAATTTCGTATTATGGTTACATTCGGTGTCCTTTCCGATGATTTCGAAGTATAATCACCCACGCCTACGTTGGGGTTCGGAGAACTAAAAGTTTCCCTGCTTGTTCGAATGGGACTCGAATGTTCCATTTGACTGAGCCGAACGTTGGGTTCGTTGTTGGAAGATTCCTGTATCATCCTTTCCCTACCATCAGGTACTATCACTTCAGGTTGTTCAACTACAACTCGAAAATCGGACTGTAAAAGTGATCGCAATTGATCTTTTAGAGTATCTAAACTGATATGCCCCTCTAGATTAATTTGCTCGAGACCCTTTCTAATTTCATTAATCTCGGAAGTTTTCTTCTCCCTGACCTCATTTAACTCTATCTTACTTTGGTCGACTTTAGTTTCAACACTGTTAATACGTTTCTCTAAATCGGATATGTTATTAACCTGAGTATTTTGAATTCCATCCATTCTTTTGCTTAGATCTTCCCTAACATTTATTATGTCTTTGCTATTAGTTGCAAGACCAGTGGCAAGTTTAGATTCTAACTTAGATTTCTCAACTTTAAAACATTCCTCATTAATTTTCATAATATCTTGACGAAATGTTACAATATTATCACTTATGATCCCTTTCAAGTCGATGTCAAAATCATCCCTGAGAAGTTTCGTATGATCAGTGACTTGAGCTCGGAGTGTCCCCATTTCACATTTCAACTGTTCCAGGCTATTCTGGGTCTGATTAGTGTCATGGGAAAACTGCAGCTGAAGTGTTTCTAAATTTTTTTTACTGAGCTTCACACTCTTTTCAAAGTCTAGTCTAATCTCAACTTGAAATTCTTTATTAGATTTTTCTAGCTCCATTAACTTAACCTCCGTCTGATTTTGACTAGTTTCGATTTTTCGGACCTCTAGCTCCATTTTATTTTGACTGGATTCTATTAATCCCACATCTGTTCTTAAATCATTGATTTGGGATTGCATAATCCTTACATTAGAGTTTACATCCTTTACAGTTTCCTCAATTCCCCTTTGACTAGTCTGAATATTGTTAAGATCTGTTTGGATTGATGTTTGACTAGTTTGCATTGAAGTTTGACTAGTTTGCATTGATGTCTGACTAGTTTGGATTCTTTCTTGGGCAACCTGTACCAGGCCCACATTCGCCCGTAATGTACTGATATCTAGTTGAGTTTTTCTATTATCATCCTGGATATCTTCGATATTAGATTCTACACTGGTAACCTTCTTTTCTACCCTTTTAGAACTGTCATTGATAGCCTTCAATGAGGATTGCATAGTATCAATTTCCCCCCTGATACCTTCAGCAACTGCACCCTGCACAGTTTCAGACATATGGTCTAATGCAGATCTAGTTTGGACCTTAATATTTTCTATGTCCTGATTCAAATTGTCCATTTTATGTTGAATAATTTCAAACATCTTCTTAACGTCACCAACAGTCACCATATTACCTTCAGACATGCTTCACTACACTTCACAAGAAATAAGAATACCACACCAACAAAGCACAGCGAGAACATCTACAAACAACCACCATTTACCATATATGCTCATTCTTATTGTCTGGCGTTACCTTAAAATAAACTTACGTCTAACCACAAAGTGCCCCATTTCATTTGGGATCGACCATATACAATTGCGTGTTGGTTTATATCGGTGAAGGTCTATGATTCTACCATTACTTAAATTTTAAATTTACTACAAATACTTCTATTTTTAATGATGTCAGCAATGATCATCAGCCGGAAACAAGTAGAACAAATTATTAACAAAGCGTGTGGCACCACTCCAATACATAATATAAAATAAAAATTAATAATGGTTGCAATACCACTTGTGGGTCAAGTAGCTCGAGTATCCTCGTAATTGCTTTGTTCCATAGGAATTCCAATAGTTCGTGCCAAAATATTGGTTCACCATTATTTTATCGCCTCGATTCATAGTCACACAAGAAACACGGTGTTCCAATTCGCGATCTGTGTTGCATGATCATAAACTAATTTCCACTTTGTACTTTCAGTTTCAATTTTGGCAGAATTATGGCATTCAACTCCCTGGTATTCGCTCTGGTATTCCAGTTTTTCGAAGCCCCTGAGCTGGGCGCCACCTAATGTACCCTTTTACCTACCAATACCTGTTGAATCCCTGGATAGCAGCTGGATCGTAGAACCTGAAAATGCCCCGGCTCTAAAGACCCCCCAAGTTCTACCAACAGACACAGGGATAATAGGGCCACTCGAATACCTAACAGGATGTATTAAGACTGACCAAGGTTCAGAAAAAAAAAAAAAGAAACTAGCTCAAAACACAAGAATTCTTCAAGAGGAAGAAAGAATCTCAAAGGTGTGGTAAACACTAAAATACCTAGCGATGGCCCCCTTAATACACCCTTCCATCACCTCTATAAAGCATCACGCAATAATTAAAACCAAGTAATAAAGTGATTTATTGTAAGAATAAACAAGACAGAAGAATATCAATTTCGTCGATACCACGACCAATCAAAAAAAAAAACAATCTCATTGATAATATTGGATTATCCCTCTAAAAAAAATATTACCCATTGTCACAACTAACTTTTAGCTGATTAAAATATAAGGCATATTAATAATAATGATGGTCAATCCCATAGGGTAAGCATTTACAAAAAGAGAAATATTATAAGACTTGAATACATTAAATTAATTTCGGTTCCTTAACGGAAATAACATCTTATACAAAAATATCCTGGTTATAATTACTAATCCTACACGACATCTTCAGTAACATTATATGTTCTTGTTATTGAATGAAGAAATTCATATGGCCTATTTACAGAATATAATTTACACAAAATTCCAGAATAATTTCAATTATTCCTTTCCTACTGACTTGAAGTCACGACATTCCTTTCTGTTTAATATTATTTCAATTCTTGTTTTAGGGAAATTCTGCCGAACAGTTAAGCTAAGCAAAAATTAATTGTAAAGTCAGTCTTAAATAGTTATCGGTTTCCTTTTTAAACATACATCTTATGACAAAATTGTTATATTAGTTTTACTGGAAATATTTAACCGAATATCCACACAAGATTCCCAATAATACTGCTCGGAAAAATATTAATCTTCACACAGGCATTTTCACGATAACAGCGATAAAGTTAACAATGACCAAATATTAACCATACTAGGTTAAAACAACACCTCTCTGGGTTAAAACCCCAATCCGTCTAATCCTGATTGGCACAACTGGCTCAATCCTCAACAAGAAAAATATGCTTTACAAAGCATAGCATCAATATACTTAAACACAAAGACATTACTCATAGTATATGCCTCTCTAAAGACCAATATGCACCTATAATAGGAGCCTTACTGTTATAAATCCACAATTATGCAAATCAGCTGTTTATGGTAAAAATCCTGAACTCGAAAAATATGATCCCGTAACAGATTACCAACAAAGCCCAGTGGATTTCAGAAATATTCCACCTAACTTTAAAAACTTGCCTTACATTGATTTATTACAAGGTCCATAATTCTTAAACGTATGACTTATAGTAAGTTGTCCCTGGGATTATCCTCGCAAATTTGGATGTCGTTCAAATACCCTCTTACTATAGAAAAACTATTGCACTAAAGGCAATGATATCAATTTAATCCAGTGTTAACATCAAAAAAAAAAAATATACTGTATATAACGCTGCCCAACCACACAAACTGAGGTTGTAAAGTGATCTATAAAGATAAATTCAATCTCAAAATAAGATCCTCCCTGAATTTCCCGAACGCGAAAATGTCGATGGATTAGACCTACAGCATGGATCTAGGTTAGCAACAAAGGCTAAGCGACTAATGACCCATTAGGCAATCCATTTCGAAAATCACGCTCAGAAAACACAAGTTAAATCTGTTATAAAAAAAACTGAAGAAAATATAGTCCAAGGACTCGAAGTAACATTTAGAATAACTGGGTTCGAAAACTTCCTAGTATCTTAATCAAAATACGAAAAGGAAAATTCCCCTCCAAAGAATACGATAATCCAAGCGAAAGTGCTTAAAGAACAATGCACTAGAATATGAAAACTCAACCAAAGTTCTCAAAAGAAAGTTGCGTTACTAAAAATGTTCTTACACAAGAAAAACTGTAAATCTTCTTCCTACTTTTGCTTCTCGACAAATAAGAATGAGCATGTCAGTTAAATACTGTAAAATACTACTGAAATTATTAATTTATTCATCAAAATTACACAAAGGATGCACTCATTTTTATGAGTCAAAATCCTGGCATCATAGAAGGTCAGTTTCGAAATGAACATCGAACCCGCACTTTCTACTGAACCATTTAAACTACAAAATCAAATATGGCAAAGTGGTAGTTCTAAATGTCCACACTACACTACTGTAACAAGTTGAAGTGATCAGTACCTTTGGCGAATCTAGATGAGGAAAAAAGGATATCGTTGGCCATAATCAGCTCCGGACCAACAGAAAATATGCTGGACTTCAACTGGGTTTCCATAGAACGAACCAAAGTCCTCCCAGGCTCGAACAACACCCGGTCGGTCGAAATAGTTCCAACATATCCTGGCGATATCTTCCCATACATATTCGAACACCAACGGATGGACCGCACACAGTTTATCAACTCGTCACGACGCGAAGGTGAACTCGAACCGTCACTAACAAGTTCCAATATGAGAACGCGCGTGTGAACAAGTTCACGAGGGTCGACGCGGTCCCTCTCGACACGAGAGTCGCGTGCACACTTCATGCTAAATGAAAGTTGCCTTCGACAAGTCCCCCGCTGCACCCTGCTAATGCAGTATTCTTAAATCAATTTAGCCTACCATCGTAGTGGATATAAGCTTCATATTGTCCCTTCCCCCTGACGCCTTGCTTGAGAATGTACTCTTTTCAAAAGGTATAATCACTGTGAAGAGTGAATCAAATCTAGGCTGCATTTCCACGACGGATTATATGCAGAGTTTCGTGACACATCACGGCTGAGCTCGCGGTCGTGGTTATAAAAGTATCCATCCGCATGGCCCGTTAGTTGCTGTAGACACACAGTCACAGAGGTAAATTATTACATGTTTAAGACCATGTCTGAGCCCTATTACACACGTTTCTACTTCACGTAGAATGCTTAACGAACTAGAATACACTTCAGCACGGTCACACGTTTTTAAAACTCCCGTTAGCTGGCGATTTTACTTTCACTGATTTCCAGCTCAACCCTCTGCGCCGTCAAGTTCTATACACAATGTGCTCTGCACGAGGTCGCCTGAGTCTCACATCTGCTCCCCCCACTACCACACACGTCATGACTCGATACGAAACATATCGCAGTCGAAACGTGATCAGCAGTGAGTTAACATAGCATCTTCTGTTCTTCATACTTTCTTAATAATGGCTTTCTTAATAATGGCTTTCTGCCATGGAAATATACATATAGACACATGTATCTGCTTACATATAGCGCTAAATATGCTTTAATTTGTATTAATCACTCTCAGGTGAATCGATCGATATGGTGTTAGACACAGTCAACATGGTTATTATCGATGAGCTTCGGGTTTCTCGTCGGAACACGAGCTCTGCCGATCTCTTTCATGATAGCATGGCTTTTTCTTGCTGCAGACCAGCTGTTATGATCGACTTCAGAGGCTAGTTAGGAAGTTACAGGGTGTTCCCAAAATACTGTAACCATGTCTGTACTTAAGCCCTTTTATGAATAATGGTGCAGTACCACTTTTCAAATTTCGTGTCAGAGCCGGGAATCGAACCCAGGACCTCCGGGGCGGCAGCTAACCATGCTGACCGCTACGCTACGGAGGCGTCTTCTTAATTTATTTTGAAAATGAAAATCCACTGCCTGCTTTCAGTCTCCGACCGGGTCAGGAATGGAATGAATGAAGCCCCCATCTAGCGGCGAGGATATGAACTGTGCCGGCTGCCGAGGCCTGACGCACTCCTCTGGGGCAATGATTAAATGAATGACAGATGAAATGAAATGATAGTGGAGAGTGTTGCTGGAATGAAATTTTGACAGGGAAAACCCGGAGAAAAACCTGTCTGCCTCCGTTTTGTCCAGCACAGATCTCACATGGAGTGACCGGGATTTGAACCACGGACCCAGCGGTGAGAGGCCGGCGTGCTGCCGCCTAAGCCACGGAGGCTACTCTTAATTTATTTTAATTATTATAATTGTTACTTTTGTTTCTCAAATTTTTTAATCTTCAATTTATGTTCTTATAGATTTGATTTAGATACTTTTATTGAATTAACTAATTTCGAATTGGATTTTTTTACAATTATTTTCATAATTTTTTATAGTTACGTTTATTATTTTAATTTTTAGGTTTATTTTATTATTGTAATTTTATTTTTATTTCTATATTTCTATTTTTTTACACTTTAATTGTTAATGTTTTTAGTTTTTTTAAATTTTATCCAACACATTACGTATATAATATTTGAATTTTAGAAATACTATCACTTCGGCATGAAAATTCTCCGAAATTTGGCTGAAAGATTCAACTATCAGCATCTTTGAAAGCATAAACTGTCGTTATGACAGGTGGTTAATATAGAGACCACTATTTCATAAGGGGTTAAAGTAGGAGTAAAGATTCAAGCAGAAATAATTTCAACTCTGAGATTTGCTGATGACATCGTCATCTTAACGAATTCACCAGACCACGTCAAGGAGTTTTTAAATGATATGGAATCGGTCTGGAGGAAGGAATTCCTGATAAAAATCAATAAATGTAAAACAAATATTGGAATGCAGCCCAAAAAAAACACAAAACCCTACGGACGGCAAATTGTCCGGTGAAAATCTAAATCTGCTCGGGAAGCAAAATAACCTGTGATGGACGAAGCAAAGAGGATATAAAAAATTACGAGCCTTACAGTAGTCTCATATGATGTGTAACATCTGACATGTTATTCGAATAATTCCATATTACTTACTCGCATTTTTTAAAGAATGAACTCACAGTGCTACCTTGTGCCAGCAAACATGAAAGGATTCTCCAAAGCATCTGCAGTAGTGACATACTCCTGCAACTGTATGTGGGAGAAATACACTGCCTACTTGATGCGAGCTGCGCTTATACCGGCCAGTTAGTGAACCCATGCCAGCGGTGTTGTTGAAAATGGCCTCTTAATGCCGATATAGCGCACTGCCAAGTATAGGCGCGATTAAAAATTAGGTTTTCAGTAGCTATATTAAATGCGTTTCTCCCAGTGATACGTTTAGAGTGTTTAGACCAACGAAGTTTCAATAATTGTTAGTTGTCTGTGTTAATATACTGAATTCCTACGTTGTTTGGAGTGTTGGTTGATGCGATATATAGCACTCGACGTATCGAGTGCTTACATTAAATAAGAATACAGCAAAAGTATCATGATTTAATAAATCGTAATTGTTTTCAGCAAATGTGATTTAATGAATATTTTCACACCAAAGAACGACAACTTGAAAATTATTTATTGTAGGAATTTCTTTAATGGGGCCTCCAAACCTTGAGATAAACCATATGCGTCTGGCTGCGTGGCTCAGGGGTAACGTTCTCGCTTACTGAGCCCAAGGTTGCAGGTTCGAAACCTGGCGCAGTCAGCTGGCATTTGAGGGTGCGCAAATGCGAGGGAGCCGTGTCAGTACATTTACTGGCACGTTAAAGATCCCCTTCGGGGCAAAATTCCGGCACCCCGGCGTCTCTAAAAGCCAGGGTAGTTAAAAGGGACGTAAAACCAATAACATTAACATTAAACCATATGCGATTTACATTCCACATAGTCACATGACTTACAGTACGTCGTTGTACCGATCTCCGCCACCGCGCGCGCTCATTGTTTCCGTCCCATGCACTTCCGTCCCATCCACTTCCGTCTCTTTTCCAAAATCACTCCCACAAAAATGTCCAGCTACCGAGTGGAAAGATGTTACACATCAAAAAGTAGGCTGGTTCAGGCAAGGAAAACATTTCTACAGAAAATAAATCTGTTGACATCAAATATAGATTTAGGTATTCGATAGTCATTTTTAAAGCCTTTGTCTGGAGCGTGGCGCTCTATGGAAGTGAAACTTGGACTGTTGGCGCAGCAAATCGGAGAAGAATAGAATCTTTTGAAATGTGGTGTCGCAGGAGAATGTTGAAGATCAGATGGGTAGATAGGATTACAAACGAAGAGGTATTAAGACAATTTGGAGAGGAGAGATGTTTCTGGTAACTGCTAATGAAGAGAAAAGATAGATTGGTAGGACAATTATTAAGACACCCAGGAATAGCAAAGTTAGTTATGGAAGAAAGTGTCGAGGATAAGAACTGTAGGGGTAGACCAAGGTTAGAATGTGTTAAACAGATTGCCTCGAATGTAGGGTGTGGTAGCTATGGAGACATGAAACGCTTAGCTCAAGACAGGGAAGCATTGAGGGCTGCATCAAACCGGTCATAATACTGAAGACTCAAACGACGACATCAAAAGGTATTTCGAATAATTTAAGTAGTTTAGTAGAAGATTCAACACTCCCTATAGTTCTTGCTTTCCACCCCTTAAAACAACAATATATATCTCTCAATGGTTAAAATCTCGTAGTTCATTAAAATGTTCACACAAGTGAAAACAATGAATCATTAACAATAACTCCATAGAGACAGCTAAGTCGACTGTACTTGGAAGTGCTTTATTTGGCGCGTATGGGCGCTAATGCATGGCCACTGCAGTGTTCGTAGTTTTCGATAATCACGAATGAGAGCTTCAAAATGAGGCCAAGTTTCCAGCTGTATGTTTTTCCTGGGCTGAGAAAACGTTACTTCAGAAGAAGTATAAGAACTTTTTATTGGTTAGTTGAAAAAAAATCAAACTTGAGATTTACATTACCAATACTTTAGCCTAGAACATATAAAAATGCCATTGCCCTCAGCCAAGTAGTTTTCCATGTATATCATTTTAAGTTAGCGGTTCCTAGAAAAGACGTCCAAAACCCAGATCTTTTTTCATACTACCACAAATAACTGCTTATATAGTCTAACGCAGAATTAAACAAGGACAATATTGGTATAACTCATTTGACAATAGGTCTGTTGGTTTGTTAGCAATTAGGCTAAGGCCTAAACTCTAGTATCCATAATTTAAAAAAAAAAAAAAGTAGATGCGGAGCTAGCATCCAGTTGGCCGTGGTTAATGTCACATCTCGCCTTCGAGTTCGCAAATTTAATTTGTAAGTGTCTTTGAAACTGCGCTCAAACGACGAGAACTTCTCAGAGGGCGACTTTGGCTCCAAATTCCGTAACAAGGACTGACTGCACCCGACTACGTTATGGCTTCTTAGATCCTGGGCGCAACTTTAGTTTCTATCACGACCATCTTCCTTGCGGTCTAGAACTTGGACTCTGGTTACAGACTCGAGAGATTGTTTACCAACTGCTCGATAACGATGATCGTAATTCTCAGCCTTGTGACTGCGATAGTCAATCCCAAGCTCGGTACTCTTCATGTTTGATGACTTCAGCTGCGGAATAATTGAACATACGCGACGCATTATGAGGTTCAGCAGGGCTGCGACCCGAAGCATTCGGTATTGCTCTGCAGATGAGTCAAGCCAAAGCGGGATCCGCGTTTTTCTGCATCTGCTTCAAGTGTCTTAAACGAACTGTTTGACCGATAATAAAGAGGGCTACTGGTGACTATGTAGAAGCCCAAATTCCTTTCATTATCGGCTGGTAAATTGGGAGCCACTGTCAATCTGCGGAATAACGAATTTCCATCTATTTGACGTAGGGTTCCAGGTACTGGTGCGTCAGTGCGCTCCTTGCTCTGGGGTTTGAAGCTATTTGGGGAATAGTGTTGATTTTTTTAGAAAATAATAATAATAATAATAATAAGTGATAAGTAAATCATTGGTCTGACGCGGGCGACTGTCGACCGCCATGCAGCCGGAGAATCCCCGTCAGCCGCGCGAGTAACTTTGTAGTTGAGAGGTAGGTTGTGAATAGATTTTATACATTATTAGGGGTTACATTATTAAGTTATATTGTTAACGGTGGTTAACGTGTTGTCATAGGCTAATCTAGTACATCTATTGACATTGCGTAGGTGGTGTGCCTTATGCACTCGTGAGTGGGGTACTTCCATGGCGGTTTGGCAGCAGCAGCTTCAGTTGATGATAGTAATGTAAAGAGTTTTAAGTTGTTAAATATATATTTAGGAAGGAAGAAAGACCGCTAGTGGGTTAGTTTTTGTAGTGTGATATATTGTGGATAGTTCGTTTGGTCATTTAAAAATAATAAGTTGATATTAATAAGCCTCGCTATAGGGGAATTATGATTGTATGTGTGATCGTAGTGTAGCGTATGAGGTGAATATTGAGTAGGCATGCTGTGAGTGGCTGTATTTGAATGGGTTAGTGTAGCGGGATGTGAGTTGGTCTGTGATTGACTGATTGTTGTTAATTCATTCATTTGCAATTGGAGGTGTTTCTCCGGTGGCAAATTGGATATACATTACAAATAAATAAGTATACATAACAATTCAATAACAATTAAATTGCAGTATTTACACAAATAGTCAGTCTTTTCTTAAACACACCTATATGTTTGGGGAAAGGCTCTAAGACTGCGCCAGGTAGAGAGTTCCAGTTATCAATGGCACGGTTTACAAAAGAATATTAAGTCTCTATGTTCGACGATGTCGAAATGTAAATATGTCAGAAAATTGTATCATAATGAGGGTCATTATAACACTATATTTCATTATGAAACCGATCCTCTCACCAATCAGAGCTCAAGAAACAGTTGTGTGACCAATTAGGTAAGGATAGCATCGCACCTGCGCTGACTTCCTCAGCCTTCTATTTTAAATTTCACTGCGGCGTTCTGTTCAGTACAAAAAAACTGGGAAATCTCGACAGATATTTATGAATATTTCTGTTCGAACATAAAATAGTTATAATTATCGTCGAACATAAACAGTCGTATGCAACTTGCCTATAATGGTAATTAAGACATTAGTATGGAAATTATAAAACTCGCTCCGCTCGTTTTATAAACATACTCGTGTCTTAAATATTGCCATTATAGGCTCGTTGCATAACATACTATTATGGTGTAATTTCTGGTGTTAATGTTATCCGTTGAGGCACATCGAAGGACAATGGAAACAAGCTATCTTTGGGCTCTATACTTGACGACAGCTATACCTTGGGTAAAAGTTCTGAAACTACTTAAATTAGCCAAAATACCTGAGGTAATATTCGGGGGAAATACTGGAGATGATGTAGTAATAGATGTTTACTCCTCCGCTGTTTTTAACCCAAACCCACCCACCGTCCCAAATTTGACCACGACTTATATAGGGCCTAGATGAAATTACAGCTGACTCCGTTATTTTACGCGTGATTTAGTAACATGTACAGTATTGCCAACCTCACGCATTCGATACTACACTGAAGAAAATGGAAATTGCAACACCATGAATGAATTGGTCGTTTGTATTGATTTTCAAGATATGGAACGATGCCATTTAGGTATGTAAACGATCAAAGTTTCAGACCCATTGGATTGTTGCTACAGGTCTCCCCACGTGATTGGTCGCGGAAGAATCAACTCCAGTATACGGACTCTGGTGTAGCGTAGTTTACTTATTACCGTTAAACATGCCTCGACGACAGAGAAGAGCACGCTATCAACAACTGTCGCCGTTTGAGAGGGCTCGGATAATTGGGCTGTGTTAGGCTGGATTATCGCTAAGGACTGTCGCTGCACGTTTTGGCCGACAGGCATCTACGGTACAATGTGTATGGCAGCAGTGGTCAAATGAAGGTACCCTCACTCGTAGACTTGGCACAGGCCCAGCGCGACAGACAACTGTGAGAGAGGATCACCGCATCATTCGGATGGCCCGGATGGAACCCCATGCAACAGCAGCGCAAATTCGAGTAGCTGTGGCACCCCACGTTACACAACAAACAGTTGGTAATCGCCTGCGTGCATCTGGCTTACGATCCCGTGTCCCTGCAGAAGGTGTTCCATTGACCCCACAACAGCGACTTGTAAGGCTGACCTGGTGTCGAGAACGATCGACGTGGGTCGACGAATGACATAGGGTCGTCTTTAGTGATGAATCGCGCTTCTGTCTTGCCCGCAGTGATCACCGGAATCATGTGCGCCGACGTACCGGGTAGAGGGGCCGCCCAGACCTTATTGTCTAGAGGCACAAAGGGCCAACACCAAGCATTATGGTCTGGGGAGCTATTGGCTTTAATGTGAAATCACCATCAGTGCTTGTTGAGGGCACTATGACTGATCGACAGTACGTTGATAGGGCACTCAATCCAGTGGTTGTCCCTATGATGGCGAACATTGCTAATGGGATGTTTCAGCAGAACAATGCCCGGGTTCACACTGCACGCATCTCCAGAGAAGCTCTCCACGACATCACAACCTTAGAATGGCCCGCCAAATCCCCGGACCTCAGTCCTATTGAGCATGTGTGGGACATGATGGGTCGACAACTGGCCAACCGTCCACAGCCACCCACAACTCTGGAACAACTGACCCGTGCAGTGCAGCAAGCATGGGCCACAATTCCTCAGGAAGCGATCCAGGGCCTTATTGACTCCATGCGTCGCCGAATTCATCAATGTATTGCAGCTCGTGGTGGGCACATCCTGTATTGATTGTTGCCCAAACTTGCGGTCAAAGGGACCTGAAAGTGTAATCATCGAATCACAACCGAACACTCGTCCTGCATGTTCAATTGCAGCAATGTAGCACCACTCCTTCAGGGTGTTGCAATTTCCATTTTCTTCAGTGTATTTCACATCTGGTATCGTAAAACAAAAGAGAGCCGTCTAGTTAATATAAAAGTGCGTCAAGTTTCAATCTTAAGTTAGACAAGGATTGTGCGTGTTGCGATTTAACAATCTCCAATTTCTATCAAGAATATCATAACGCATCAATAATTTTCATACAAACCAATGGTTTTTGCCTAGAACAAGATAAACAACCCTGGTTTTTGTCACGCACAATGGGGGTAGTAACGCATCAATCTTTATCCAGGCCAATGGTTTTGCCAATTAGTGCTTCTTAACTTCACGTAATTACTACTTTTCAGGGGCGTATATACCAGGTGAGTCAGCCGCCCCTTATTTTTTTAGTTTTCGGCCACACTTCCAACGTCTGATGCCAACATGGTCGACAGTTCCCCGTCTATAGCCAAGCCACAATGACCCTAAACGACTTTACAAGATTCATGACGACATGGAAGCAAGACCTTTACAAAAACATGTGTGCGACAAGTGCTAATTCAAAGCATCAAACTGCCATACGGGCATGTACAAAGAACATGCCGATTATATGGTTTCACTTGGATACGAAATTAACGCTAGGTACGGTGGCTTACTGATAAAAAACGTGAATGAAACTTCGAAGCGGAAAGCAGTGTCACATCTCATACGCTTTCAGGAAAGCTGAAGGGACAAGTAGCCGTGGAGCAATGGTCGAAGTACGTAGATGATAATCGTCCTATTTATGAGAGGTGGGTTCGATTCCCATCACCGCCGAATATTTTTGTGCTCATTTTAAACTTTGGGGATCAAATAAAAGATGATGATGATGATGATGATAATTGTTGTTACAAAGGTCCTAACATCTAGGTTATCGGCCCCTAATGGTTTGGGTGTTAATGAAAAATACCTATAATGAAATCTAATTACAAACTTTCACTATCGTTTTACCCTCCAGGGTTGGCTTTTCCCACGGACTAAGCGAGGGATTCCACCTCTACCTCCACTGAGAGCAGTGTCCTGGAGCTTGAGACTCTGAGTTGGGGATACAACTGGGGTGTATGACCAGGCACTACGCCCAGGCGGCCTCATCTTCAAAGCGAACAGGGGCCTGATGAAGGGATGGGAAGTGTGGGAGGGTTAAGGAACGAAGTGGGAAGGAGGCGGCCATAGCCTTACGGAAATTACCATCCTGGCATTTGCCCGAAGACGAAGTGGGAAACCACGGAAAACCACTTCGAGGATGGCTGAGGTGGGAATCGAACCCTCTCTACTCATTTGGACCACCCGAGGCTGAGTAGACCCCGTACCAGTCCTCATACCACTTTTAAAATTTCGTGGCAGAACCGGAAATCGAACCGCGGACCTCCGGGGTGACAGCTAAACACGCTGACCACTACACAACGGAGGCGACTGCTACAAACTTACAACTAAAATTAACTACTGACTTACACATGCCGATTATACGGTTTCAGTTGTATACAAAATTAACGCTGGGAACGGTGGCATACCGATAAAGAACGTGAATGACCCTTCGAAACGGAAAGCAGTGTCACATCTCATACACTTTCAGGCAAGGTGAAGGGACGAGTAGTCGTGGAGCAATGGTCTAAGTGCGTAGAAGGTAGCGTACCTGTTTCTATGAGGTGGGTTCGAATCCCACCAACGCTAAATATTTTTATGCACATTTTGAACTTTGGGGATCAAATAGATGATGATGATGATGATGATGGCCGTTTTAAGGGACCTAACATCTAGGTTATCGGCCCCTAATGGTTTGGGTGTTCATGAAAAATGAAGATGAAAATTTCAGTAAATCTTACTACAAGCGTTCACAATTGGAAAAGGAAAGGAAAACAAAAGAAGAGTAAGGGAAATAAAAAGAAAAGGGGGAAAAATGCCCTCAGCCCTCAAGATTGAGGGACTTTGAAAGAAGGAGAGCCATGAAAGGCAGGGATGAAAGGGAAAGAGGAGAGTGCCCGCCCCAAAGGCAATGGAAAAAGGCAAAAAACTGGACCCAGCTCAGGAATCCCTAGGGATCGATAACTCACGAACACGCCAGCTGTGATCCCTTAAGGGTCTAGCATTATCCAAGGCGCACAAGAACTGGTGGGGATACACACACCCTGCTTCCTTGAGGGCCTTGAGCAGAAGGCAGGAGGTACCTGAAAGAAAACCCCTCGAAGAATGAGGGATCAGGGGAGAAGAACCAATTAAGGCGGAAAATGAGACTCGATAGGCCTCGGACACCCTAATACCGTCGGGGTCGGAAGAGAACAAGAGTTGACCAAGAGAGGTAGACAGAAGACTTAGAGGAGCCCGGCACAAGCAAGTCGAAGTAATATCAGACTCAGCTGGGATCCCGTGGTCGCAACCCACGTCCCACTAGATGTGAGCCTCTGGGGCATCAAATACAAGAACATGGCGATGAAATAACCAGCGCTTCTAGGCTGCACTCTGTAGCAAGCCAGTACACATTAAACTCTAAATAAACACCGCATAATATTAGTCAAATGTGGCACGAATGCCCTTGTATACTATTCCCAAAGCTTAAAATGTGCATAAAAATATGTAGCGGTGGTTCGATTTGAACCCACCTCTCAAAAACTGGACGATTATCTTCTACGCAGTAAGACCATTGCTCCACAGCTACTTGTCCCTTCAGCTTGCCAGAAAGTGTATGAGATGTGACACTGCTTTCCGCTTGGAAGGTTCATTCACGTTTTTTATCAGTAAGCCACCGTACCTAGCGTTAATTTCGTATCCAACTGAAACCGTGTAATGACACTTTGATGCTTTGAATTATCACTTGTCGCACACATGTTTTTGTAAAGGTCTTGCTTCCATGTCGTCATAAATCTTGTAAATTCGTTTAGGGTCATTGTGGCTTGGCTTTAGACGGGGAACTGTCGACTAAGTTGGCATCAGACGTTGGAAGTGTGGCCGAAAACTAAAAAAATAAGGGGCGGCTGACCCACCTGGTATAGTTTTATTTCAGGGGGTGCCCAACCGGGGGTTAGGGAGCATGGTATACACCTCAAAGAATAGGGGATCCGGGGTTCTCCCCGGGAAACTTATGTATAATTTGGTGCGAAATGATGAGTTTTAAGGCTATGTGGCATCAATCCTTCAACCAATTTGTTGTGATGTTTTAATGCCAAACGCAACTAAGACCATTTTATGTAATTTTTTATCAATACTTATATGGCTTACTTGATAGTGTTTACATGGAAATAATTAACATTACCGTTTTGATTTACAACTTACCCTCTAATATAAAGTCAAGGTTTCTTGAAGCATTAGCAAATCGGTTCATAACTTCATCGTCAGTAAGATGTATGTATCTGTGAATAGATGACAATACTAGACCGTTGAGTCTGTTTCCAGAAGTAGAATTTCTTAAGTATGTTCAACCAACTCGAACTCTCTTCGGCAGTACCGGTAGGTACAGAAAGAGGCAAATTTGCCATAAGTTTGATAAGGGTATAAACGTAAGGGAAAAAACTTTAGTCACACGCTTCAAGGGCACTTGATGCTGTTCTTGGTTCGTTCATAAGACCGAAGGCACTGGAGATTAATACGAGGTTATGTTGATACACATAAGATCAGAGCAAACTGATTGTCACACTGTTGTCATCGCTCTACCTTCGCCTTGCTTTGGAACGTTGCCATACGTCACTTAGTAACAATAGTAAATTATTATACTGGTTCTTAATGTTTTAATTCATAAACAAATATTGTGTCCAAAATATCGGGAGGGGCGGTCCCCCCGGGAAAACCCCTTATATACGCCCCTGCTACTTTACATGTGTCGAGTGGAGTACTTTGTATCAGACATGTTGGCAACAGTGATAGTACGTAATATGGCGTGAATGTGTACGCCTCAAACATGGCTACCATCGTTGAATGAGCATGAAATAAAATAATTTCATTTACGTAACACAACAAATATTTCCAGTGATAATTGGCAGTAATTTCAATTCCTAACAACTTACAGAAAGGTATGTAAATCATGAATCATATATATTTCAATAATCGGCCAGATACTGTAGAAGTGTAAAAGCTAGGAGTAGGTGGTGTCAAGTTTTAATCGAGTGGGTTCGAACCTCATCGTCTATCTTTCTTTCATTTTCAATACCAGGAAAAACAATACTTTCCAAGAGGCCACAGACGATTTCTTATTGGGTGCTTATTGGGTTTGATTTCCTGCGCTACCAAAAAATGTTATTATTTTCCATGGTGTTTCTTAAAGCAAAGTTTCTACTTCGCATTTTCCCAGCCCTTCGTAACTAAACTATCATCATCGAGAATAACTCCCGTTCGAGCGCCAATATTCTAGAGCAGGACTTCCCAACCTACGGCCCGCGGGCCACATACGGTCCGCGAGACTATTTTGTCCGGCCCTCCGCTACGCGCCCGCGCCCTGTCGCCAAAACTTGGAAACATATAAGCCAACTGGACAAAGTAGTGCGCGCGCACCTCTACCCAAAGCAGTTCCAGTCGCCACACTGAACTAAATTAACACGAACTTTATTTCATAATTTGATTAATAATTGTGTCAAATGAACATAAATACCCACTCTTTATCATTCATGCTGTATGAGTGTATTGAATATCGTTATACTTATATTTTATAGTGTGCCCAACTGGTCACGGCAGTCTGGCATCGAACTCAGGCCTCATCAGAGAAGACCAGGCACATGGTTATGCCTAAGGTCGAACCAGTGGTCTCTAAGGGGGAGCCATTATATGGAACCCACAGAGCAATGAGAGGTCTACTGACACATAATAGTCTAGCGTGATTTCACGATTATTTATGTGCAAATCATAGCAATTTAAAGGAAAAATTATAAGCAAAATGCAAGGGAATGTACGTTTTCAGTGCATACGAAGTCGAAAGAAGGCTAGTTTGAAGTCTGACAAATTACTTTAGCAAGTAGGCGGGGTAGGCTCGGCGCCAGTAGAACTATTTCCGTCTAGGGCGGTCAGACAGCTCAAAATTAATGACCCGGGAATTCACCAGTCGACAACGAGCAAAGCTTTGGCGGAACCAAGCCCACAAGGAATTAATTAATTACAGATAAATGGAGCATTGTAATGCAATGGAACATACACACAGATGAATGTATTCACGGAGAAGTAATTTAGGAGTGGTTTTTCACCTAAAATTACGCCTATTTCTCAAAATGACCGCATTACAACCTAACTCACGCTCGAGAGCACGAATACTTTAACCAACCAGCGGGAAATCCCCACCGTGGCGTCCCACGCGCTGAACTAAGGCAATTAATTGTAATTAATTGGCCGAAGCGATCGCCGGAACGCGAGTGTTTTTAAATCCTCCACGCCTAAATAAACAAGATGCAGATGTTATTTCGGCTGAAGACGGAGTATTTCAAGAAGGGAGTCGCTCTCACGTGTCCCGTGAACTATTTTGTGCAAGAAACAAATATAAGGGAGAGCAGCCTACGCAAAGGGTCAGTTGTTGTTAGTCAGTTGGAAGTCAGTTGAAGTCAGTGATGTAGAGTTGAAAGCAGTTGAAGACGTCAGACGGTCGCTCGAGTTGGAAGTTAGTCCTTTGTCTACAAGCGCTCTGCAGTAAGCACGCCAATTATTAAAATATCAGCGTACCGCCGTTGAAGACAATGGAGGCAAATTGTAAGCTTCATCAGTAAAAATGAAGTGCATAAAAAGTAACTAATTGCAGATATTTCTTTATTATCTGACACAGATATAAATTCGCTACAGCGAATAGGAACTGATAATGTTTGGAACAGTTCATATACCGGAAGGTATTGTCAATTATATGACATCAGCATCAGGAGCACTCCAGTGACGGGAGAGTGGAAGTCATTGCCACCTAACCAGGACAGTGAGGTGAACGGGAGTGCAGGGAACTAGGATCGAACATCCATAAAACGCTACCAGATTTCACGGAGACCAGCGGTTATCATAAGTTCATCGCATCTCTGAGGTCAAGCGTAGGTGAAATCCAGATTAAGGATCAACATGTGAAATGATAGAGGAAGTGTATATAAATTGTGAAATAATAATTTAAAGTGTTAATGTGTTTAATGATTAATATTCAGTGTTTATCAGTGGTAAAGGCCACTTGTGATAATATGTGTATCATGTGTAAAAAGTGTGAATCTCAGTGTTGTGTATTGGATATCATGATGGATTAAGTCAATCATCATGGTAGAGCTCAGGCGGAGATACTGGTACTTTCCAGCCAGAAGGAAACGTGAGTACACATGCAAATAATAGCATTATAATGGAATAGTTCACCATGTAACGATTAATCACTTTGAAATTAAAGATGTAAATAGTCACTTACTGAACGAGTTTTCACCACTCGTCTTGAATAAAGTATGACTTGGAAGGTGATTTGTTTGGACCCTTTAGGTCAAAATAGTGATGGATCTAACGGTAACGTTAAAATAATAATAATAATAACTGGGGTCGGCAACCATAAAGTAAGGGCAAATTTGGCCTAAGTAATGTTCAAATAGTGTCATGTCTAATCTAAGATACTGTCATTTGGTAAACAGTAAAGAATGTAGTGTGGAATATAGCGAAATACGAGAGCTTTTCTCAGTGTCAGTGAAATTTTGAATGAATATGTGATATGGTCAAATCCTTAGGATTATTGTTTGAGGACCATTAAATTAAAGTAAGCCAGTATATTTATACATTTGTGTTAGGAGCTATGTAAAGCTTTGGCTTAAATAGTATAACAGAAAGAACGCAGGTACCTTAATAGTGGAGTCATATATGTGAAATATTGTTTAGCCGCATATAGCGTGCAGATTAACGTAGAATCCAGTGATTTACGTAAGATAAGCACGGGAAAGACTAGTATAGCTTGCGCGTGAGGTGAAAATTGGCTTAATCTTCGAGAAGTATCGCCGTTGTGCATACTGTATTTGTTACGCAGCGATTTGGATAGATTCTGTCTATTGCCAACGCTTGCTTTGAGTTATAGCCACTATGGACGCCCAGCGAGGCGCGGTGTGCATTTATACTTATGGTCTGCCCGAGAGGTAGAATCATATTCGTCGACGAGGGACGTGGTTCCCAAATAAATATATGTTAATGACAGCTGCTGATGATAACCATGGGGTTTCATTATGATGCGCGTCTTAAAAGCCACAAGTAATCACCTTAGAACGGCAAGGCTATCAACTGGAATTTCACCCCTGCCATGAATGTTTAATAAGGAGCCATTTGAGCCCAAATACACTGTAAAGTTAGGTGTTAATTAATTAAATGACTCAATTACTTAGGACTATGCCTAGCGGATCTTTACTGTTATATAATTGTAAACAAGTTTGGCCTTGACGGTAGAGAGAGACAGGGAATGTAGACCATTTCCGTGGCAGCCATCTTGGAGAGCCGTCTGGAACGAATTTTATGACCTGCTGAGGGAAGGGGAGGTTGCTCGACCGATCCCTTGTCAATTACAGTCACAATAGGACACTGAGAGATCTCGGTATTCAATATGCAATTAAAATATAAGTATTTTAGTGATGCCAATGGAATTAAATGGTGTATGGCAAGTCACATACGTGGTTGAACCATATAAATCAGATGATATTTGGCGAAGTTATCCTCTGAGGGGGAAAAGCTGAACCAAAGTAATGTAGGCATCTTCTTTAAAGTGCATTTTGCCAGTTTATGCTAATTTAGGAAAAACGGGTATGTGTTTTTCCCAGAACATGACACAGTTGTAACTATGATAAGTCCGACAAGACCCAGATAATCGTTATATGGTGAAACTATAATATATTCTATCCATGTTTATTTCTTTCATTATTGAGAAGCATGACTCATTTCCTAGAGCGTTCATAGGGATGGAAAGAAGGAAGATGATTCGCACGACACAACAAATATTTGCTAATAAATGTTGGAAACATTAAAGTAATGCTAATTAAAGTAAATGCCGTAAGAGACGGAATAATGTCTTAGAAATTCATGTTTATGTGACATGTGGTTTTTGTGTTAAGATATTTCCACTAAGTAAAATTGTGTCACATGATGAACACTATGGAAACCTTGTAATCTGAACTATTATTGACAGAATATTAGAAGTAGGTTTGAGTGCATTGTAGCGCTATTTTTAAGGAGAAAGCTCACAGAATAACCCTATTTATTTGTGGGAAATTAAATGTAAGTTGTCCTTTGTTTTGTATTTGTTGTACAGCCATGATTTTAGACCAGTAAATATTTTATTGATAGGAATGTTGTGTATTTCCTGTAGAGTAGTTACCTGGTAGACTCAAATCCTGAGCATGTGGTCGTATTGTGGGCAGGAACGTCCCATACCTCGAAAGACCGTGAGCTAGTTGGGATACGAACACATGGTCCACATGGTGACAATCGGGCACAATAGGAATTAATTAAAAATATTTAAAATTTATTTTTAGTGTTTTATTTTTTATCCACCACAAATAAATATAGAAAACGGCAACAATACAAAGAAAACTAAGCTCACACAGCCACAAAAACTCACCATATTGCCCCTAAATTTTAAAAAATCTATACCCCCCGCCCCCCGGAGTGTTATTGGCCCGCCAGGTCCCCCAACTATTAACAATGTGGTCCTTAGTTTAAAAAAAGTTTTGGCACCCCAGCTGTAGAGCATGGGTTCTTAACCGGTTGGTCTCCGGATGTGTCTTGGGGGATCGCGTGATACGGAGAAAAAGTTTAAAACAAATTATTGCTGTAGTTTTTTATTAGAAAAGAATACAGTCACAGTGTACTTAACTTTTACCTTTTTATTCTATTAATGAGAAACTTGAGCTTGTTTGGAAATAACCAATTTTTGAATGATTTTTGTAACACAAAAAGTCATTTTCCATTGTCAAACGATTTCTTGATTTGGTTTTTAAGTTCACCATTATGGAGAATCCTTGTTCAGTTGTAATTCTGTTGTGGACAGTTCTGGGCATTCCGTTTTAATAGTTATCCAAAATTTGTTGGCACAAGTTAGTTTCACTGACTGATCACTTGAAATCTGTAACGGTGAAACTTGGGAGGTCACCAAAATACTCAGCCTAAAAAGGGGGCCGCAGTGTCTAAAAGTTTGGGCACCCCTGCTCTAGAGTATGACATGACAATCAGTCCACAGTCGGGCCTGGAGCCAGAATCTCCTGCATTTCGGGGAGGATCGATTAGTCACTTCCTTTGTGGACCATCCTACGACCCATTCCGGGTCTTAGATGGAGAGGGCGCTATTATTATTATTATTATTATATTTATTATTATTAGAATGTCAGTAGGAGGAACTAAATTGTACCGGTAGCCTTCTCCTTTGAACCACCCCCACAGGCAAAAATCCAAAGGGGTAAGGTCCGGGGACCTTGGTGGCCAAGAAACTTACCCATATCTCCGGATCCATCTTCCGGGGAATGTTAGATTTAGATGTTCTATCACCAGATGACAAGAATGTGCAGGAGCCCCGTCATGCTGGAGGAACATACTCATTCTTGTGGCCAAAGGAGTCTCTTCCAATAATGCTGGAAGTTTATTTTCAAGAAAGTGTAGATAATGGTGTCCTGTTAGACGGTGCGGTAACACAACAGCCCAATCATATACAGAGAAGCGTTCCTGAAAATGTGTGTCCACATTGGCATGTGAGTTTTCTTCTGGCCACTGATGTGCATTACGAGTGAACGTGGCTTCATCAGTGAAGATTACAAATGGGTTTACTTGGCGATTTGCACGTATCCAATGACAACATTCCGATAGTATACAGTAGCCTATCTGGATGTCCTGCACGAAGGTGTTGAACGGGTGCAACTCGTACATAGGTAATGTCCGCCATACTCTTCTCCATAGAACACCGATACGTGCAGAATGTTTTCTACTTCCTCCTCAGTCTGTTCATTTGCACGTTCAGGTGAAATAAGACAGCTGGTTACTGCACCAGAGTCACGCAATGTATTGTAAACACTCTTCAATCTGGTAGTAGCCGATTAGGAAACCGTATGCCGTATTCTCTACAAGCAGCAGCGTTATCATTACAAAACCCACACACAAATGCCATATCGGTATACTAACACTTGACAATCGTTAAATACGCCCATAGCAGCGGCTGTACCAACATACGAAACGACAACTGCTCTGGTTACATACCAACATCTGTGTCTCGGTTCGCAATAGAAATGGGACACATGTTATATGGAATTTTTTATTGGAATTTTTTATTGCAATTCATCTATATTACCACCTCCTAAAATATTTACTGTTCCTTCGGAAACACCTTGTATATTCTCCAAATATGCTAGTATGGGGAAAGATGGTTGGTTGGTTCCTCAGTTTAGGGGATGCGACAACGCAGTGATGTAGCACCGTGTACTTTGTGTGTGTGTAGAATCTGTCTGAAACTGTGTTAATTATGACTGTATTAGTGTGTGTTCTCTGTGTTTAATTCAAGTAACAACTGCAGACATCGAATTTTTCAAGTAGTTCCTACTTTTGCCGCCAAACGCCACTGTCAACCACTACTAGTTCAGAACTTGGCTACTAGACGCCACCTCAGTCGGCTGCTGGTGACGAACGTAGGAACCTAAGAGCGTTATGGAAACTTAACCTTTAATTTAGCTTCGCACAGGTGTAATTAGTGGAAGGTTCTTTAACATGCCATAAATCTATGACATAGGACCGCCGGCTTTACTTCCCCTCCGAAGGAAGGCATACTGAGGGATTTTTAATGCTCTAAAAATCCGACTACTTCGGCCGGGTTTGAACCCGCGATCTTGGGCATAGCTCAGCATACTACCAACTACGCCACCGAAGCCGCCATTTGGGGAATGGTTGAGATGTAGAAAAACCAATGCAGTGAGTTCTCAGTTGCGATCTACAGTATTTTGCAATAAAGACGTTAGTGTAGCTCAGTATTTATATTGACCTTGCTGTATGGAAGTGAGAACTGGATAGATCCAGGTAACTGATATGAGGGTGGCTGGGACAAATAGATGGGAGCAATGGCAGGAAAGTACTATTACCCTTCCACGAATTGATTGGCGGCGGTCGAGATGGGAACTATTCTCTGTTTACTTGTTCCACGCGTCAGCCTTCTATGTTGTCAGGTACAGTTGCGCGAGTAGGATGTGACTCAGCTCCAGTAGACTCTTGTCCGTGGTGACATGAGCTCCTGTGACGCGCTATGCTGCTTTAGTTACGTGCAGAACGCACTTGGTCATCGCTGTGTACCCCGCGGCGCAGCTCCTACAGTAAACAACGAACACTGGCGCAGCCAAGCTCAGCGGCAAACAAATCTTAAATGGGTGATACCAATGAAGAGGTAAAGGCTAATAAGTTAGAAATGAACACGCTAGATGAAGCTGTTCGTTTGAACCGACTCACATGGTGGGGTCATGTGATGAGAATGGGGGAGAGGTTGATGAGCTTGGCTGTAGAGGGTAAGAGAAGCAGAAGTAGACCTAGAAAGTGATGGTTAGATTCAGTGTTGAACGATCTCAAAGTGAGAGGTGTAGAAGCAGTGCTAACTTCTAATAAGGTATCATGGAGGCAACTTGTGCCATCTTCTGTAAGTTCCATTTTTTGACGTATTTTCAATCTTCCTTAGTTTTCGTTCTGGTTTCCCCTTCATTGTCATTTTCGCTATGACCCAGACCATTAGGGGCCGATAACCTAGATGTTAGGCCCCTTAAAATAGAAACTATCATCCTTTATTCGAGCTTCAGACATGCACTACGATTTCCTGATGTCATCCTAACGGTGGAGTTGTTATTATTATTATTATTATTATTATTATTATTATTATTATTATTCCGTACTACCCTACCAGGGAATTGTTACCGCTAGACGTGGAGCGGGTCTGTAGTGTATACATTACGTCATCTCGCCTCGTTATGGCTGCAGCGAACGGTTGCGGAGCAAGAGGGGGAATGCATGTATAGTCATACAATGAGAACACAGCGCACCCAGCATGAATCATGCACATAAAGGACATGCAATGAGGTTTCGCTGGCGACAACTGCACGTCTATCGCAGGCGTGTGGCTGGGAGGAGCGCATTAGTTCGGATTTCCGCCACCGGTAACAATTCGCTGGTCGGGTAGTACATGCCAACTACGGATCAACTATTGTGTATGGACTGGGTCTGATGTTTGCCCAGTAGTCACGCATCCTCTGGCTGTGTTGTTCCTTTCTCTCCTTTGTCCAACTCCTGTCTTCTTCCTTGCGGGTTTGCCCTGAATCTTCATTTGCCTTAGTTTAGTCCTGAGGGATGTTCGGTCTTCTATGTCTTTTTCTGTAACTTCCAGCTCCAGCAGATCTTGTACACTTGTATCAGCCACTGTGACTTGGTCTTCCTTTCTGTCAGTATGTGAGAAGCTGGTAGGTCAGTCTGGTGGGATGAATCCTGGAGACGTGTCCATAAAATGCTGGACGTCTCTTCCTGACCACGTCTGTAATTCTATCAGAGTACTGGTAATTATAGAGCTCCTGGTTGGGTCGTCTTTTGTATCCACTCCCTTCCTCGTCTGGTCTCAGAGTCTGCCTCATTATTAGGGACACTCAAATTTCGCGACTCGCGAAATTCGCGAAATTTTCAAAAGTGTTAAATATGATGGGAGAGAGGCATATAGGACATGTGTTACAAATTTAAATGTAATTTGGAACACTATCTATTCGCGAAATTTCGACATTTCGGCTCCATATACGAATTTTTAGGTTTACTCGCGAAATTTATCGCAACTAGAGAAAAAACGTATTTCCTCGCATAATCGTCGCCACCGCGTATTCGTCGCACCCCACTATTAAACCCTAAAATAGGTTTATAAAATTTTATCGCATAATCGTCACATAGCGTATTCGTGCGCCAGTCAGTTGCACATGCTGCCGCGACTTTATAACCTGGCGCGACTTTGTCAGAATAAAAATATGTCGTCTTTATACTTGCAGGCTATGAACTGTGACGCGAGCGGCAAGCTTCGTCACTTAGCACATTCCGCGAGCGTATAATCTGGCGTGATCTTGTCAGGCGAAAGTAATCACGTATTTATGCCTGCGGGCTATGAACCACGACGCGAATGGTCAGCGCACATTTCGCGAGCTTATAGGCCTAATCTGGCGTGATCATGTCAGCAAAAAGTAATCTCATATTTAGACCTGCGGCCTATGAACTGTGACGCGAGCGGCCAGTGCACATTCCGCGAGCGTATAGGCCTAATCTGGCCTGATCTTGTTAGCAGAAAGTAATCTCGTCTTTATGCCTGCGGGCTATGAACTGTGACGCGAACGGACAGCGCACATTCGACGAGCTTATAGGCCTAATCTGGCGTGATCTTGTTAGCAGAAACTAATCTCGTCTTTATGCCTGCGGGCATAAACTGTGACGCGAGCGGCCAGCTCACATACCGCCAGCTTATAGGCCTGATCTGGCGTGATCTTTTCAGCAGAAAGTAATCTCGTCTCTATGCCAGCGGGCTATGAACTGTGACGCGAGCGGCCAGCGCACATTCCGCGAACTTATAGGCCTAATCTGGCGTGATCTTGTCAGCAGAAAGTAATCTCGTCTTTATGGCTGCGGGCTATGAAGTGTGACGCGAACGGACAGCGCTCATTCCGCGAGCTTATAGGCCTAATCTGGCGTGATCTTGACAGCAGAAAGTAATCTCGTCTTTATGCCTGCGGGCTATGAACTGTGACGCGAACGGCCAGCGCACATTCCGCGAACTTATAGGCCTAATCTGGCGTGATCTTGTCAGCAGAAAGTAATCTCGTCTTTATGGCTGCGGGCTATGAAGTGTGACGCGAACGGACAGCGCTCATTCCGCGAGCTTATAGGCCTAATCTGGCGTGATCTTGACAGCAGAAAGTAATCTCGTCTTTATGCCTGCGGGCTATGAACTGTGACGCGAACGACCAGCGCACATTCCGCGAACTTATAGGCCTAATCTGGCGTGATCTTGTCAGCAGAAAGTAATCTCGTCTTTATGCCTGCGGGCTATGAACTGTGACGCGAACGACCAGCGCACATTCCGCGAACTTATAGGCCTAATCTGGCGTGATCTTGTCAGCAGAAAGTAATCTCGTCTTTATGCCTGCGGGTTATGAACTGTGACGCGAGCGGCTAGCTGACATTCCGCGATTTTAGAGGCCTAATCTGGCGTGATCTTGTCAGGAAAAAGTAATCTGGTCTTTATGCCTGCGGACTGTGACGCGAACGGCCAGTTTCGTCACTTAGCACATTCCGCGAGCTTATAGGCCTAATCTGGCGTGATCTTTTTGCTCAGACTGGAGACAAATTCCAAACCAATTGCTGCAGAAGTGTATCCCAAACTTCAGAATTTGAAGAAGCGTTTACAAGTGGTTGCTGCAGGAATGTTCAGCAACAAGGTCCAGGAAGAGCTGGATGCCCTGAAAGGTTACCTTAGGGGCAGAGCGATGGAGGAAATAAAGAAGATGTCAGGCCATATGCATACGAAGTTGGACAACCTGATATTGGGGGACCCAGCCCGTACATTTTTGGAGCCAGTGTCTGAGCTCTTCTACAGGCAGAATGTCTTGTCGCAGTCTACAGCAGGAGACAAACTGTAGGCCCTATTCAGCAAAATACTGTCACTGAAGGATATTCCCGTTGATGAAGGAGTGCTCACATATAGGGATCTTCAGGATGTTCTGAAGAAGAATGCAGAAATAGCGGTGGAAGATGCTCTTCAGGCAATGCGTGAGGATCATCAACCCTTTGTTGATGGTGCATTAAGAGCACTGTGGGTTCCAGTGTCAAATGTAAATTGTGAAAGATTCTTTTCAAACTTTTCTTGTGTGTTGACGGATTTCAGAACTAATCTAACAATGACAAATTTGGAATTGCTGTCATCCTACAATATTATGAATGTAAAACATGAGAGGAAGCAGGGAGGTAAAGTTTGTAAATATCTCTTTGTCTTTAATGTTTGTGATTTCTGTCTTTTGTACCGATAATTTTGAAGTTACAATATAAATATTTGAAAGTACTGACTGCCTTTCTATTTCCCTAAGATCCATATTATCTAAGAATTTGTCTTTTCTACTCTAGAATTTTTGTTTCCTACTCAAGAATTTTAATTATCTACCCAAGAATTTTCCCTTGTTACGCAATAATTTTTTCTCTTTTTACTCAAGAATTCAGCACCTTTTCATTCAAGAAATTAGTGTCCCTACTCATTATCTTCCTCTCTTGGATTTAAAGTTTGTCCGCGAGTGCTTTCTTGTTGGTTACATGTATTACGTACCGGTAAAGATAAAGTGCTTATTTATATTCGCTTGTAATACCATAAGTGAAATTAACGAATTATATTATAACATAAAACACACTACTATTCACGGCTTATTTCAGCCTATTTAACTATATAATTCCTCTTTATATCCTGGAATGCGCGACGTCTGTGTGCAGCGCATATAGCCTCGGCTATTTTTACCTACAGTTTCTAGCTGTTATTTATGTTTTATATTTTATACCATTCATTATGTTGAAGCCTCCATGGCTTAGGCGGCAGCACGCCGGCCTCTCACCGCTGGGTCCGTGGTTCAAATCCCGGTCACTCCATGTGAGATCTGTGCTGGACAAAACGGAGGCAGACAGGTTTTCCTCCGGGTACTCCGGTTTTCCCTGTCACAATTTCATTCCAGCAACACTCTCCACTATCATTTCACTTCATCTGTCATTCATTTAATCATTGCCCCAGAGGAGTGCGTCAGACCTCGGCAGCCGGCACAGTTCATATCCTCGCCGCTAGATGGGGGCTTCATTCATTCCATTCCTGACCCGGTCGGAGACTGGAAGCAGGCTGTGGATTTTCACCATTCATTATGTTACATATAATGTAACATTTCATGCATTTCACACTCTGATATGAGCATATTTGCTGTGGTAATATTCCAGCTGTTATGATCCGCCATTTTGGTTTGAATATTTTATCAAAGATAGCATGATGCTCATACATTTTATAAAAGAAATTTTATAAAACCACCTTTTATAAAAGATTTCCCCATTACACTGTCTTATCTTTGACACATTTATTTCCTAGTGTAATACCGGCCTAATATGAGGCATTCAGGGTCATACAAGGCTTCAGGACGGATGACTCGATAGTGCTTCAGTTTGGTTTTGCGGGAGGGACGCTTCTTATTGCAGGTGTTCTTAGTTGGTATGCCAGTTCTAGTTTATTTATTATTATTTTCTCCACCCTGGGTCTCACACCTAGTGGAACGTGGGTTGGCGACCACGGGACCCCAGCTAAGTCTGGCATTGCTTGCACTTACTTGTGCCGGGCTCCTCTCCGTCTTCTTTCCTGTCGACCTCCCTTGGTCAACTCTTGTTCTCTTCCGACCCCGACGGTATTAGGGTATCCGAGTTCTAGGGAGTCTCTTCCTTTGCCGCCTTAATTGGCCATTCTCTCATCTTTCCTGATCCCTCATTCTTCGAGGGATCTTTTTTTCTTCTCATTATATTTCCTTTTCTACAAAACGGAGGCAGACAGGTTTTTCTCCGGGTACTCCGGTTTTCTCTGTCACAATTTCATTCCAGCAACACACTCCACTATCATTTCATTTCATCTGTCATTCATTTAATCATTGCCCCAGAGGAGTGCGACAGGCTTCGGCAGCCGGCACACTTCGTATCCTCGCCGCTAGATGGGGGCTTCATTCATTCCATTCCTGACCCGGTCGGAGACTGGAAGCAGGCAGTGGATTTTCATTTCATATTTCATTTTCTCTTTAAGATTCCCGCACTGTTATGTGAATTGGCTCCCCGTGTATCTAAATTACTTTTTGTACGTCTTTGTCCATCCAAATTACCGAGTATTTTCAATCTGCATTGCATTTTGTATGTATTTTCGATCTAAAGTCCATTTTGTAAGTATTTTCAATCTAAATTGCATTTTGTAAGTATTTTGAATCGCGGGCTGACAATTGAGTATTTTGAATCTAAATTCCTTTTTGTAAGTATTTTCAATTTAAATTGAATTTTTTTAAAGTATTTTGAATCTAAACTACATTTAGTAAGTATTTTTCATTATAAATTGATTTTATCATTTTGCATCTAAAATTACCTTTGTAAGTATATCCGCTCTACATTTTGTGAGTCTTTTCAATCTTAAGTTCCATTTTTGTAAGTATTTTCAATCTACCTTGGTTTCCGTTACGGTTTCCATTTCACTGTCATTTTCGCTATCACCCAGACCACTACGGGCCGATAACTTAGATGTTAGGCCCCTTAAAACAACAATTATCATCATATTGCTTTCTCTCTTGCAGATGATCTAGATGCGGCATGAAGACAGACTCGCAGTGTTCGACAAGATGGCGGAGGCGCGTATTCGCAGCTGGCGGCCTCATCTACAGATGATAGTTCTAATGTTTCTTCTCTCCTACGCCGCTGCACAGAGTAAGTACTAGTTGTTGTTGTTTTCTTTTTAACTAAACATTAACTTCGTAATGTAGTTTTAGGAATCAAATCTAGCCTGGATACGTTTAGGATAGTAAACCTTGCGCTACATTAGACATTTGAAGCACACCGTACTTGTTTGCTGAGACAATGAGCACAAACCCACCCGGATAGGGATCGAAACTTGGCGATTTCTCAGCTGGGTTGGTCTTATTTTTCTCTCTTTTCCTAGTAACTGTGGGGTGGACCCTCTATTAGGTTTGCATGATTCCACTTCCATACAAGGCCATCAATCCTCATTCTTCGAGTGTAGGGGAGTAAATCGTAACTAGCAATCGCTAGTGTAACTTTAACTTCCGTTATTATTTTTGGAAAGAAACGATATCTCGAACTTGAATCTTTTAAGAAGTTGATGCAATATACGAGGGCTGTTCCCCACCAAGTTCCGATGGACTGTATAAAAATAACAGATTGACATACCAAACTAATTTTACTACTCAATGTTTGCTTGTCTTATGCCTCAACAAAGTCTCCAAAATGATCCAAATATTTGTCGTATCGTTACACCAGCTTTCCAATGCCTTCTGCAAAAAATTGTGCCGCCATTGTGGTTGGTACGTCTGGATAATCTCCTGAAGTATTTCCAACCATACCTTCAATTCTTGAAAAAAGGTGAAAATCTTTCACGTCAGCACTGTGCCAACGTTACGATATACTTTTTCAAGAGTGATGTTTTGGACCATCTGCCGTTTAGTCCAAGCCAGAACTGAATGATTTTCACCTTTTTCGAGAATTGAAGGTATGGTTGGGCGGCAACGCGTAGCCAAAAAGGAAACACTTCAGGAGACTGTCGTGATATACCCACCTCAGTGGTGGCAGAATATTTTGCCGAGGGCATTGGAAAGCTGTTGTAACGATACGACAAATGTTTCAATCGTTTTGGCGATTATGTTGAGACATACGAATAAAACATTTAGCAAACATTTAGTAGTAAAATCAGTTTGGTATGTCAATCTGTTATGTTTATAAAGTCAATTGGAACTTGAAAATAAGAACATCCCTCGTAATTATGTATGCATTTCCGTCGATAAGTACATTTATGTATGGTATGTATGTTTATATGTATTGATCGACGGAAACTCACAATTATATTGCATTAATTAATTTGTCAATGCGGACCACAAATGGATGCAACTAATCCCAGAATTTTAAGAAGTAGTTATCAAACCAAACAAATCCCGTGGCACTACAGCCCGTGAATGGCCAAGGCCTACCAAGCGACCGCTCCCTAGCAATTTGGCCAGCAAATTATCGGCCGTTATTCTTGGTCGGCGTGACCAGGGCGCTGCCTCACTGTCAGACAGCTACTCAATTGTCCACATGAGGCACCACTCAATTTCACCCCGTTCCACCCCTCACGTCAGTTTCTTAAGTCTCTGACGGAGCTTGGAATCAAACCCAGGGGCTCAGAGTGTGAGGCAGGTACGCTACCCCAGCACCATGGTGTTCGTGTTTTGTTTTCTTTTAGTTATGGTTATACTCGTAGTATTAATTTCACCGACAGTGGTAGCTACGCTCGCTGACGCGCAACGCTAGGCCAAGGGGTGGTTTCGAGCCCCGCCGTCCTTGAAATGGTTTTCCCATTTTCAAGTCCAGACAAATGCTGGGACGGTACCTTCCAATAGGCCACGGCCGCTTCCTTCCAACTCCATCAATTTCATGCATCTTCCATTTATTTCATCTCTCATTAACTCCTCTCATGAGGTTGGCGTCGGGAAGGGCTTCCGGCCCTAAAGACACCCGCTGCGTAGTAGGCCTATTTCATCGCATCTCATCCCCAACTCCGTTAAAACGGGAATAATAAGGGGGAGACTTGCATAGCCTACAGTAGTTACATACAGTGTGGTCCACCCGCCCCTTATTATTTAGTTTTATGAAACCCAACTAACATCACATTTCTCCCGATGGTCTTTATTGCTCTGCGCTCTGACTGTGTGACAGCAATGTAATTGGGTCATGGGTCTAGCAAAGAAAAACCGACCTTAAACTTTTCCCCGCCAAATACTATGGCCTATTCTACTAACATATGACTTACTGCTCCATGAAATAACACACATACAAGTAATACGATCGAATTAATAGCTTACGCCACGTGATTTGTAATAGTAGAAAGTTAAATCAACACCATAAACCATGATTTAAGACTTTGAGATGGACTTAAACGTATGAGGTGGGACGGCTACAGTAACTACAGCACGTTTAGCGTGCGGTATCTACCACGTGGTGGTGGCTGAGAGGGTTAAAACCTGACCGTACGTGGTGGGCGCGAGCGGGTAGAGCGGCGCATCGAATCCAGTTGAAGGCATACTTTTTTGAACGAAAGCCCACATTCCATTTTAGTCAGGACGTATTACATTGCCACATTTATTGCCTTAAGACGTATTTTTGTGAAGAGTACGTAGTATTTTGCTGATTTATAAAAGAATTCGATCGAATTGGTGCGTTATGCCACGTGACCTGTAATGGCAGAAAATTAAAAAACTGGCGTGAATATTAGCATAACATATCGAAGTGTCGCTCCGGAGGTCCGGGTTCGATTCCCAGCTCTGCCAAGAAATGTAATACTTGTCTGAGGGCTGAAATTGGGCACACTTAGCCTCGTGAAGCAAATATGAGAAGAAGTGGGTTCGATTCCCCCCCTCAGCCATCCTGGAAATGGTTTTCCGTGGTTTCCCACTTCTACTCCGGCCAAATTCTGGGACGGATTCTATCTTAAGGCCACAGCCGCCTCCTTCCCAATCCTTAATTGCAAATACACACATCATTACAAGCCCGCAATAACTCAAGATATCAGACACATTCTACACACGCACACACACACACACACACACACACACACAAGTAAACGGGGCTAAATGACCGCGATGTTCTAGCCCTTCAAATGAAACAAAACAACAACATATCGAAGAATATTCTGATCGCCAGTGCTTGCATCGAAGTATACGTATTCCTTAGAAATTCCCATGGTATTATTACCTTACTTTCGATTTTTGCCAAAAATTAAAGTAGACTTATGAGATCTACACAGGGCCAAAAATGTGTGTGTGTAACCGAATTGAACGAAATTTGGTACACAGGTAGAACTAGCAAAGGGCACCTCAGTGTCATGTTTTATATCGCCGCCATCTTGACGGAAACGGAATGGCGGCCACCCAAATGTTAAAAGCTTAAATCAAATTACGACCAACCTAATCATTTGATCTCTACCAAATTTTTCAACAACATACCTTTTTGTGGGAAGCATCTTTTGACTGAACTACAAGGTAATCAGCCCAATAGTTTGCAGATAGCGGCCATGTATGTGTGCAAATCGATTCCCCATATCAATTCAAGCACGGTGAACCCGAATTGAATGACATTTTTACAGAGGTAGCACTAGCAAAGGGCACATCATATTCATGTATAATATCCCTATAGCACGTTGTATTTCAGGAAGCTACTACAACCAACATTCAATTATACTCCTTGAAAAGGACAAAGAGTTATAACAATACCCATACATTTAAGAGAAGGTAGGCTATACGTTCTTTACCGAACATCTTGTTTTGTTATTAAATTTTAACAAAAAGTCTTAGCATATATTTAGGCCCGTATCACACGACACTCGCTGGCGAGAAAGCTGCTGTAATCATTGGTACAAAATTCTGTATGATTCTGTTCTCTTCGTCAGTACACCTGCTTGTATGACCGAAGTGTATCATACGCTAGCATTTTGGACGCTAAGTTGTATGAAATAAAACCGAAGGGCTGTAGTTTGAGGGCATTAGTTGCTGTTCATTCGCCTTATTAACGCAAAGCGGTCGCGAAACTTGCTTGAAGTAAATTAGAAAACATGCCAGGTACTGAATGAATGCATTCCAATCAATATTTAAGATCTAACTGTAATAATTGAATATTTTACCATACGCGGTAATAAGAAGCGCAACAAAAAACTCCGGAGTGTGTTGGAAATGTGTGCTAGTGTTATTGCGCCCGCTCGCTCTTTCGAAGATCCCGGGTTCAAGACCATCCAACCGCAGATTGTTTAAATTCTTTTTAACTATTTTATTATACCCTCCCTACCTCGTACAGCAAGATTTCAACTTGGTTTTGTTCACATTATCTACGAAGACGATAGGAAAAGTTATTTTCTTGTCCCATTTAAATGGTTATTTTCCCTAAATACTGTTCAAAACCATGGATGGATACTATTCGTTATAATTATTTTTTTTAGTCAATTTTACCCTCCAGGTTAGGTTTTCCCACGGACTCAGCAAGGGATCCCATCATTACCGCCTCTACGGGCAGTGTCCTGGAACTTGAAACATCTCATCTTGGGGATACAACTGGGGAGGTGTGATCAGCACCTCACCCAGGCGGCCTCACCTGCAAAGCGAACAGGGTCCTCTTGAGGGATGGGAAGGGAGAGGAAGATCGGGAGGGATAGGCAAGGAAGAGGGAAGGAGGCAGCCGTACGGTAGGTAACATCCCGGCAATTGCCCGAAGGCGAAGTGGGAAACCACGGAAAACCACTTTGAGGATGGCTGAGGTGGGAATTGAAAACCCTCGACTCATTTGGACCACCCGAGGCTGAGTAGACCCCGTCCCAGTCCTCATATCACTTTTCAAATTTCGTGACAGAGCCGGGAATCGAACCCAGGACGTCCGGGGTGGCAGCTAATCACACTGACCACTACGCAACGGAGGCGACTCTATTCGTGATAGTTAGAATTTTAATAGTTCAATATTTATCCCAGAATAATAATATGACACGTTCTGTAATTACTGCCTTGCTGCGAGGCTCAGCGGTAATGTTCTCGCTTGCTGTGCCCAAGGTTGCAGGTTCGTATCCTGGCGCAGTCAGCTGCCATTTGAAGATGCGCAAATGTGAGGGAGCCGTGTCAGCAGATTTACTGGCACGTTAAATATCCCCTTCGGAGCAAAATTCCGGCACCCCGGCGTATCTAAAAGCCAGAGCAGTTAAAAGGGACGTAAAACCAATAATGTTATAATTATCTGTATTTACTGTATGTTTGCGGCAGATGACCTCGTAGTTCCGCCCCTTAAAACCTCACTAACTAACGAACTATTACTGTAAGTGTATAGCAAGCGCATTCCGCACAGACGCCGTTGAAAAAATTATGGTTTCGTTCTGATATATTATAACAAATAGATTTGTTATGTGGGTCGTCTGAGTGAGTCGGAGTTTTTCTTTAAACAAAGATGGAAAAAATTTCGAACACTTGCTACGTTGAATATACAGGATACCTTGATTTCGTTCTACAGATCATTATGTCGTCGTCCAATCTGGCTGCGTACCATCGGATAAGTACGGTCCTTTTGAGGACCAAATAAAAAATCACTCGTTGGAACAGATAGATATGCGTCCATAATACATCCACAATAAACGACATTAAGCAAAAAAAAAAGTACTGGCTCAAGGTTCGAACCTACTACAATGCGACTGCGTTGACGCTACTCTAGCAATTCTTGATTTAGCCACCTTAGCTACCGAGAACCATGGTATGTTGCTGGCACGTATTGAATCTATTCGTAGACACTTCCTGTCCAAACGTAAGAACGTGTTATTCGGAGCTCCGATCGTTTCAATCATGCATTATATTTGAGGTCATTGAAATAACACTGCCACTATTGATTTCTACTATATACGCGAGGATGTACTCAACGGTCAATTTGTACAATGGACGTAAAGGAGCAGGTACTAATGTTTTCAGGATGACTGTGATATACGCGTTAGTTGTGTTGCCTTCATCCAAAACAATAAGGGGCTGGTGGACCACACTGTATATGTATCTACTATATAAAGCTCAAATACCACTCACTCATTCATTCATCACGAAATCTCTGAAACCACCAAACGGATTGGAATGAAATTTCGTATCCAGCTTCCTCAAGGGCCGCAAACGCCCACTAAGAAAGGATTTTTGGATATTCAGGTTCTAAAGGGGTGTTAAGGGGGTAGACCTGCATTTCATTGAATAGCAATATCTCCCGATTGGTTTAATTGGGGGATGTGAAACTCGGCATATAAACTCATCATTAAAAATAAGAAGACATGTGTCTGAGGGTTTTTCGATGTGGTGTATATTATGAGGTGAAAAGGGTGAAAAGTGGGAGTTGAAGGATTCCTAACGGAGCGTGTATCTCTTGAACGACATAGGCGATGAGTTTGGAACTCAGCCGAAAAAATCAGCATAAAAAATAACTAAACAGGTGTTTGACCGTTTTTTCATAAATCCAATTTAAGGGGCCCATGGGGAGGGGTAAAATTATGGGGGGGGACGTAATGTCTGTGTGTAAAATTATACATGGCCTATGTTGTAGACAATAACACATCACATCTTTTTTGTCTCTTGCTATTTCATCATACGACGAATACTTACGGAGTTATTAATGATTTTGTACTTTTTGGCCGGAAATTTTTAAGTCCCAGGAATGACACAAAAATTGATTCGAATGAAATTACAAAAAATAGTTTTTTTAATACTTTTATTATATTTTTCACGTCTTTTAGGGTCCGAAACCAACATGATATTTTGATGTTTTTTTTTCGTCCCATGCATTTTTGGTTTCAGGTGATAGAATTATTTTCCACTAGGACCCATGCTTATCTATCTATATAACTAATGTTATAACGTGATTCCAAATGTTATTGCGGGCGAAGCGGGAGCTTGAGTTATTTGTCGGGATGAACTTAGCGTTTGGTGGTTTGAGATATTTCGTGATGAATGAATGAGTGAGTGGTATTTGAGCTTTATATAGTAGATAAGCATGGGTCCTAGTGGAAAATAATTCTATCACCTGAAACCAAAAATGCATGGGACGAAAAAAAACCTCAACATATCATGTTGGATTCGGACCCTAAAAGACGTGAAAAATATAATAAAAGTATTAAAAAGAAATATTTTTTGAAAATTTCATTCGAATCAATTTTTATGTCATACCTGGGACTTAGAAAATTCCGGCCAAAAAGTACAAAATCATTAATAACTCCCTAAGTATTCGTCGTATGATGAAATAGCAACAGACAAAAAAGATGTAATGTGTTATTGTCTACAACATAGGCCATGTATAATTTTACACTCAGACATATTAGGTATATTGCTATTCAATGAAATGCAGGTCTACCCCCTTAACACCCCTTTAGAACCTGAATATCCAAAAATCCTTTCTTAGTGGGCGTTTGCGGCCCTTGAGGAAGCTGGATACGAAATTTCATTCCAATCCGTTTGGTGGTTACAGAGATTTCGTGATGAATGAATGAGTGAGTGGTATTTGAGCTCCTAAACCAGAGGGAGTTAGAAGGTGTGGTTTGTACCCAAGTCTTCCAATCGTCTCAATAGTACAGAAAAAATCTTACATTTCTTGAAATGTCAACGGAAATATATTGTTTAATACCTGCGTATACACAAGACGATAGCCCCGGGCAGAACTGTGTCGCGTCCAGCCCGCATAACACTAGGGCCAGGCTGGTAGTCGATACACATGGGGCGCAGTTAGGAATTTCACTCTGACTCCATAAACATCGACAATTTGTTTAAAAAGTGCGTTTTAACAAATAAACATATTTATAGAAGCCCGCATAACAGTGAAGTCGGGTGGGTGGTTGGTTAATGAGCATGCGTGATTTCTCGCACAGGTCCCTCAGTAGTATTAATTTCATTGTAATTCTCATCATTAGAGGCAAAATACGTACATGTGCCTCACCTTAAAACAATTCCTAGCCCCTAACATTTTATTGTTGAATTTCCGGGCTATGGTCCAGGTATAGTTCCTTTGCTCCCGGTGTGTCTAAATTACATTTTGCAAGTTTTTTTTAATCTTACCCACATTTGTAAGTATTCAATCTAAATTGCATTTTGTCAGTATTTTTGATCTAAACTCCATTTTGTAAGTATTTTCAATTTAATTGCATTTTGTAAGTACAGTATTTTGAATCGCGTGCTTCCATATATCGTGAATATTTTGAATCTCTGAGTATTTTGAATCTACCGTACATTTTGTAAGCATTTTCAATTTCAATTGCACTTTGTAGGTATTTTGAATTTCAATTGCATTTTGTACGTATTTTGAATTTCAATTGCATTTCGAATCTACATTGCATTTTGTATATATTTTCAACCTGAACTACATTTTGTGCGTATTTTTTAATCTAAATTACTTTTGTGAGCAATTTCCTTCTACATTACCGGTACCTTTTGTAAGTATTTCCACTCTACATTTTGTAAGTCATTTCAATCTTGAGTTCCATTTTGTAAGTGTTTTCCTTCTCACTTAATTTTCGTTATGGTTTCCATTTCATTGGCATTTTCGCTATCAGCCAGACCATTAGGGGCTGATAACCTAGATGTTAGGCCCCTTAAAACAACAATTATCAAACAATTATCATCATCATCAAGAATGTTATAAAATACGAATGTTAAATGATGCAGGTACGAGTATTCGTGAAATCAAAGTATCACTACACTGGCTCTGGCTAGAACGGCTGAACAATGTGCCGCGGTTCACTTCTCAGACCGGCCGCAAGCTCCTCCTGTGTCTTTCTGCGTTAGCCGTGCACAAACAAGCAAGCAATTTAATCGCCAATGCAGCGTTTGCTTGAAACCGCATTGCTCTGAGCGCACGAACGAAGAACTCGGAAGGCCATGACCGGAACTGATCGGGTAGAACCGGAACAGTTCATGTCACGGTGGAAGTAAAGGCCGGAAGATGTCGCAGATCGAACCGCAGGAACCGCAAGATGTGATCAAGTGTGCAGTGGTTGACCTCAAATGCTATTTAGTGTCACTTCTCTTGTTTTCTTCGCATGCACTGGTCATAGCCTGAATGCAAAGCCATCCAGAACAGCTGTGCTGTTTGTCTTTGAAGTTACGAGGGAAAAGCGTATAGTTCTACGTGACCGTTATAATCTAGCTACCATATGCATTCACCGGGAATAGAACGCGGTCCACCTTGCAAGCAGCTTGACCACTGCACCATCATGCCCACCCCATGAGGGATGGAGACCAGGTGGTGGTGGCAGTACATGCATATTCTAAACGTTGTTGTTGTTGTTTCATTTGAGGGGCTTGGATATCGAAGTCATTCAGTCCCGTGTACTTTGGTGTATCTACACGGGATGTCTCGTAAGTAGTTTTTTTTGTTAGTTTTATTTTTTCAAAGAAAATTTTATTTGGAAAGCGGCTTCGGTGGCGTAGTTGGTAGCATGCTGAGCTTCTATGTCCAAGATAGTAGGTTCAAACCCGGCCGAAGCCGTCAGATTTTTTAAGAGCGTTAAAATGCCTCAGTATGCCTTCCTTCGGAGGGGAAGTAAAGCCGGCGGTCCTATAGATTTATGGCATGTTAAAGAACCTTCCACTAATTCCACTTGTGTGAAGCTAAATTGTATTGGTTAAGAATGTAAACAATGCTCTTAGGTTTCTACGTTCGTTGCCAAGAGCCGACTGCAGTGTCGTCTAGTAGCTAAGTTCTGAACTTGGCCTAGTAGTCGTTGACGGTGGCACTTGGCGGCAAAAGTAGGAACTATTTGAAAAATTCCACGGCCGACTGAATGCGAGCTGCGCTCTATACCGGCCTTGACAATACCAGTTTGAGCCCATGCCACAGATTACCTACTACTAGGCCCATGCATAACGTGTAATAGGAAAATTTCTACTCGTCGCCGATAGAGCGCACTCCCATCCCATTCTAGGCGCGATTAATGAACAGCTGTACACTACGTTTATTAAATCAATAATCTCGAGAACCACTAGACGGATTTTGATGCGGCTTTCACCATTCTGTAAAGGTAATCTCGAGGAAGATTTCTGTAGAAAATAATGTACTTATGACCAAAGGCCAAGCAGTAACGATTTCAGTGAAAAGGTCGAAAAAAGAACCTGGCGTCCGTGCGCTTTTTAAGCTTACGCTGGGCAAACCGTTAAAAATATCAATATACTATGAGTGTAAGAATTGTTCAGCGTGAGAAATTCTACAAAAAAGTCCGTGAGTGCATATCTCTATCTTCGATATATCGCCCACTATAAGTGTTTTTAGTTTGGACGGAAGGGGAATTTGTGTATCATGCACCTCGCCATTCTGAAATTACGCCTGACAGGAATTCCTTGCACATTCATAACTTTTCTCGGGCGAAGCCGGGGCGGGTTGCTAGTGACACTATATAATGGTCATTATAATTTCCGCAATATCAAAATTAAAATTATATCACAAAATAAAATAGCGTGCTAATAAATCTAAGAGAAATTAGACATTCCTTGCACCTTCTTCGGGTACAAGGACACAATTCCAGCACCGTCTCATCAAAAGGAAAGAGGATGAAAATTATAGCCGGGAATAAGTAGCCGCCAACCGAGTGTTGTGTTTTGTGCTAAGAGGTCTTTCGACAAATTATCAGATACCTTTTCACGAAGCAGCTGTCAGGACGGGACTTACATAAACTCCTGCTGGACGTTATTGTCGAGGTTGAACAATGCGGTTTCATAATTATAAGAATTGTCTCTGATATCACAAAACTAACACTACAATGATGAGGCATTTAGGGGGAGGGAGTTGGCAACCAATGGTCAATCACCCATACGACGAGTCTAGGGAGTTATTCCTTAGTTTTGGCCAGTGTCACATTCTAAAAAAAACATTAGAACGCAGTTTCTGTAACGAGAGATGACTGATGGTACTGGAATAATTTCAGGGAAATACTTGCCATTACTATACAAAATGCAAAAGGGTGAGATCGTCAAACCTGTCGGACACCTCACTAAAAAACACATCGAACCCACTTAATTTGAAAAAACGAATGTTCGGCGTGCCAAGGAAGTGTTCTCATCAGAAGTTATTGGTGCCATTAGTACACTAAAAGAAAATGTAGGCATGCACCCGGAAGCGTACGCATTCATGGACGCAGAAGAAACCATAATTTTTATGAAACACGTTAATAAATGGTTCGCTATGCATTACGTAAGCATCACAGATCATATTCAGTCTAGAAATCCAGATAAAGGGCATTTGTTCTCATTAAATGACAGTCGCCTAAACTGGCTAGAGGAATATTTTCTTTCTTACCTTGAAACTTTGAAAGCTGCTAGTAACGCTGCTAGAAAGGACTTCCTGACTTCTGAGATTTAGGAAGCTATGCAATTAATCACGGATTCAACTGTCCAGTGCATAAAGTATCTTCTAAAAAATGGGTAGAGGAAAATCGCCAAATAAGGGGAGATTTTGTTATAGGGCTCACATTAGTCATAAGAAGGAACGGAATAATTTTGGTTTTATCACCAATGTAAACCTCAGGCGATATACTATGTATATTACAAATCTTGGCACGTTTGATGTTCTAATACCCTCTGATATTATTGTTAACTTTAAAAGTGCACTTTCCCCATATTAGGCAGCCGGGTTTCGTAATATGGGGAGGTGAGAAACCTCACGGTTATTTATAATAGGTACCCTGAATAATATACCCTACCAATTAAAGCATTAATTCTGACAATGTAATGAAATCATGAACATAAATAGTACAAAAATACAAAAATGAACATAAACCGCTCAGCAGGAAGTTGCATAAACTTTAATGAAACCCGAGTGATTCTGATCGAATTCAACTGTAACGAGGTGCAAGGTATGTCTAATTTCTCTTACATTTATTAGCACGCTATTTTATTTTGTGATATAATTTGCATTTTGATATTGCGGGAATTATAATAATATATACAGTAGTGTCACTAGCGATCCGCCCCGCCTTCGCCCGGGAACAGTTATGATTATGAATGTGCAAGGAATTCCTGTCAGACGTAATTTAAGAATGGCGAGTGCATGAGAGAAAAATCCGCCTCCCGTCCAAACTAAAAACACTTATAGTGAGCGATGTATCGAAGATAGAGATATGTTCTCGCGGACTTTTTTGTAGAATTTTTCATGCTGAACAATTCTTACACTCATAGTATATTGATATTTTTAACGGTTTGTCCAGCGTAAGCTTAAAAAGCGCACGGACGTCAAGTTCTTTTTTCGACCCATTCACTAAAATCTGAAATCGTTACTGCTTGGCTCCCTTTGATCATAAATAAATTATTTTCTACAGAAATCTTCCTCGATATTACCTTTACAGAATGGTGAAAGCCGCATCAAAATCCATCCAGTGGTTCTTGAGATTACCCGTGACGTCCAAGAATCGGGGACTTAGTTTTACACTAAGTAGAGATAAGTCTTTGACGTGCAATGCTTGGTTAACAGCGCTGTGTGAGCAGTTGAGTAACTAACAAGATTTCATGTAAAAGGTCTCATTGTCTAGGCCGGTATGAGCGCATTCAGTCGGCCGTGAAAATTCTAAGTTGCGGTACCTAAATTAAAAAACAGATAACACACACTAATACAGCCGTCACAATTAACACCGGTTATCAGACAGATTCTACACACACCCAAAGTACACGGGGCTACATGACCGCGTTGTCGCAGCCCCTAAACTTAAGAACCAACCAAACTATTCTTCAAAGAAGAGACCATTATATTCTATGGTCTTGAGCCATCTTTCAGCGAGGTTTCTTATCCCGCGACGGTACCAGTCTCTGGGTTTTGATGCCAAGAATTCGGCGAGACCCACTTCCACAGCTTCCAAGTTTCCGAAAAATTTTCCACGCAAAAAGATGGTGATCTGAAGGCGCAAGATGCTGTATGCTGAATGCAGTAGCAGTTCCACTTTTCCAAATTCCTGAATTTTTGCCATGGTTGTTCGTGCAGTATGAGGTCTCGCATTGTCCTGCTGCAAGAGAACTCTATTTCGGTTAACTAATGCTGGGTAATTCCGTGTCAAAATTTCATGAACTAGTTCCAGTTGTTGAGAATAAAGATCCGCATTGACTGCACGTTAGTTTGGAAGCCTCCGTGGCTTAGGCGGCAGCACGCCGGCCTCTCACCGCTGGGTCCGTGGTTCAAATCCCGGTCACTCCATGTGAGATCTGTGCTGGACAGAACGGAGGCAGACAGGTTTTTCTCCGGGTATTCCGGTTTTCCCAGTCAAAATTTCATTCCAGCAACACTCTCCACTATAATTTCATTTCATCTGTCATTCATTTAATCATTGCCCCAGAGGAGTGCGTCAGGCCTCGGCAGCCTGCACAGTTCATATCCTCGCCGCTAGATGGGGGCTTCATTCACCCGGTCATTCATTGGCTGCACGTTCGTTTGGAACAAACTCCCAGTGAATCATTCCATTCAAATTTTCACCAGACGTTACTTTGGGGCCGAAGTGATCGTTTTTAACGATGACTTTGGCAGGTTGACGGGAACTGAGCCGCTGTTTCGTCAGCGTTGCAGTCAATTCATGAGGTACAGAATTACAGCTTCTGTTTGATTTTCCAAGTTTCGATGTATGGTATCTTTTGATACACCAAATTCTTCTGACAGCCTAGGGGTACTTCTTTGCGGATTTTCTTAGAATGCTCTGCGTGTATTCTCAATATCCCACAGTTAAGGTCTTGGAGAACGCGGTAAATTTGAGGTGTTTTCTTCTCCAGTGTTGATACGTTGGAACCATTGTTCTTCACATGCTCACTAACCTCACCTTCTCCTTCCTTTTCACATATTGTTCGCGGCAGCCGCTTTATAACCTAGTTTGCAGTAGTGCTTTAGAACACCTAACCTCCAACTTTGTAAGTTCCAATTGAGTCGTCGAGTTGCAAAACTCATTTAATCCACTTGTGTATAAGAATAATTTTCATGGGAAACGTTTCTCTGGACTTTGCCTCACGTATCTTTTGTGTTTGTTGTTTTCTACTTTTTGCTTTGTGTTTGTGGTTTTTGGTTTTGTGTTTGTTTTCTGCTTTTGCTTTTGCTTTTTTGAATTTTGCTTTTTGCTTTGTGTTCCTTGTTTTCTTGTTTTGGATTTTGTTTTTGAATTTTGCTTTTTGCTTCGTTTTATTTTGATTTTTGATTTTCCAGAAAACAAACGCAAAACAAAATAAAAATAAACGAAACAAAAGCAACATAAAATAAATTAAAATAAACAAAATAAAATGAAACAAAACAAAACAAAAATTCAATACAAAATATTAAACAAAACAATTTAACATTGTGAGGTTTGAAGCCATTTTTCAGTGTTGCCTAAGTAAACAAAAGTTTGGTGCTTTTCAGTCAACACGAATGTACCCAAATAGAGCTGGGTTATGCCCTGATCCTGAAATAAATTACATAAGATTAATAAATACACTAGGATGACCAGTTTCGTCAAGCGATCATCATCAGATCCATTACACTTAGGCTATAACATCTATGTTTGAGAATACAGGTGAAAAATATATACAATGTGTACAATTATTTAGTTGCAGTGTTGGTAATGCAACAGTCGGTGTATGTTAAATGTGGTATATCTAATGTTAGGTAAACTTCTAAAATAGTGATGAAAATCCGGAATTTGTTTGTTAGGGGTGATTATATGGTTTTACAAAATCAACTATGGTTAGGCTATACTGAAATAATGCAAGCTTATACTTATCGAGTTGTCTCTTTAACTGGAACTTGAAGCAACACGTCAACCGAAGCCGCCACACCAAACTTTAAAAACGACATTATTTACGTGACATATCTGATTTGTCTGATAATCTGTGTTATTGTGGTGGTGGTTGTAGGAGTAGGAGTTCTGGTGAGGATTGGGAAGGAGGCGGCCGTGGCCTTAATTTAGGAACCATCCCGGCATTCACCTGGAGTAGAAGTGGGTAAACCACGAAAAACCATTTGCAGGTTGGCTGAGGTGAAAATCGAACCCAACTCTTAGCCTCACAAAGGCTGAGTACACCCGATGCAGCCCTCAGACCAGAATTAAATTTCTTAACAGTCCCTGGAATCGAACCCGGACCTCGGTGAGATGACCAAGAATGCTAGCCTCTACATCAGCAGATGGTTGTATTCGAAACCACGTGTGAGTTTACTGGCGACGACGGTGGAGTAGAATTTTGTAATGGGAGGGAGAGGATTTTGCATTGCACGAGACCAACATGCTGAATGTCTGATGGGGACGGTAGGTTTGGTAGCTCTGTGTGCGTTTCATGTTACTACTACCCCACCAGGGAATTGTTATCGCTAGACGTGGAGCGGTGCTGTTTTGTACACACTTCATCTCGCCTCGTTATGACTGCAGCGAGGGGTTGCGGAGCAAGAGGGGGAACGCATGTACAGCCATACAATGAGGAGACAGCGCACCCAGCATGAATCATGCACACACAAGACATGCGATGAGGTTTCGCTGGCGACAACTGCACGTCTATCGCAGGCGTGTAGCTGGGCGGAGCGCATTAGTTCCGATTTCCGCTACCGGTAACAAATCGCTGGTAGGGTAGTATTACTCCAAATCTTGCTTCATGTGTCGGTATACAATGATACCCCAGTCATCGTAGATTGAAATTATAAAATAATCTAAACTATGTTAACAAATACCAAAGTGAAAATGGATAACCTTACAAAGAACACATTAAAATTTAAATAAAATGAAAGGTCACATAAAAACAAGGAGAATACAAATACGAAACTACACTAAAGTCAATATAAATCTTCCGTAATAAATTGTCTATATTATACTTCTTCATTATGGTCAATATAATGAAACGGATCTCCTGTTGATTGCAAAAAGATGTTGTTTCCCCGTATACAGAGTTGGTGAAATGCGTAACTATGTGACTGATAAAGTCCTCGAACATTGAAAAACGTACTATTGGAACACAAATTTTCTGTTAGGGACAGCCAATATTATATTTCTTCAATACGGCTCAATATTATATTGAAACGGATGTCATCTTCACCTTTTCTCGCGTTAAAAACTGCGACACACATCACATATCCTGTAAAAGAGAAAGAAAATGTCCCAAAATAAAAAATACTACAAAGTTTAGTTAGGTCTACAGTTAAATATCCCCCAGTAGCTCACATCTAGTGGGACGTGGGTTGGCGACCACGGGACCCCAGCTGAGTCCGGCATTGCTTCCAATTACTTGTGCCGGGCTCCTCTCCGTCTTCTTTCCCGTCGACCTCCCTTGGTAAACTATTGTTCTCTTCCGACCCCGACGGTATTAGGTTATACGAGGCCTAAGGAGTCTTTCACTTTCCCGCCTTAATTGGCCCTTGTCTCATCTTTCCTGATACCCTCCTTCTGTGAGGGGTCAGCCTTTTTTTCTTTTCCTTTCACCTCCTGCCTTGTGCTCAAGGCCCTTAAGGAGGCAGGGGGCGTGGTGGCTCAGCGGTCTAGCTGTATGCCTCTCACCAAGGTGGTCCGGGTTCGATTCCCGGTCAATGCATGTGAGATTTTCGAAGTGAAATGCCATGTCCTGTGGTTCGGATTCCACGTAAAACGGAGGTCCCGTGGCTCATGATCTCACGATTAACGGTCACGTTAAACTACAAGCTTCCTTCCTTTTCCTTAAGGAGGCCGGGTGTATGTAGCCCCACCACTTCTGGTGCACCCTAGATAATGATACACCCTCAGGGGCTCACGGCTGGTGAGTTCGGGAGTTGGCGACCCCGAGGGATTCCTGAGTTGGGTCCGTTTTCCCCTTTTGTCCCTTACCTTTGGGGCGGACCCTCTCCTCTCTCCCCTCCTCTTCTCTCCTCTTTTCATTATATTTCCTTTCTCTTTAAGATTCAAGCACTGTTTTTGTTACTTGGTTCACCGTGTATCTAAATTCCCTTCTAGCGATTTTTTAAAGGTATTTTTAACCTATGTTGCATTTTGTAAGTTTTTTCGATCTAAATTACATCTCGCGATTGTTTTCAACTTCAATAGCATTTTGTAAAGATTGACAATCTAAATTGCTTTTTGGTAAGTCTTTCAATGCAGGTAGCCGGGCCTTTTAGTGAGAATTTTGAATTTCAATTGCATTTTGTAAGTATTTTCAACCAAAACCGCATTTCGCACGAATTTTTAATCTAAATTGCATATTGTTTGGTGGGCATTTTGCACATATTTTGATTCTTAATTGCATTTTGTGGGTATTTTGAATCTAAATTACATTTTGTCAAGTATTTTCAATCTAAATTGCATTTTGTAAGTATTGTCAATCCACGTGAGTCGTTTGAATCTACCGTACATTTTGTAAGCATTTTCAACTCCAATTGCATTTTGTAAGTATTTTGAATTTCAATTGCACTTTGTGAATAATTTGGATTGGAACTGGGATATTTCAATCTGAATTGCATCGTGCATTTTCAATTTCAATTGCATTTTGTAAGTATTTTGAACCTCAATTGCATTTTGTACGTACTTTCGATCTCATTTGCATTTTGTAAGTATTTTGAATTTCAGTTGCATTTTGTAAGTATTTCGACGCTACTTTGCATTTTGTACGTTTTTTGAATCTAGCCTACGTTTTGTGGGTCTATTTTCAATCTATTCTTTTTGTGCAATTTTTCGTTCTAAATTCCCTTTTGTAAGACCATATTGTGAGTTGTTTCCATCTGAATTCCTTTTTGTACGTATTTTTCGTTTCAGATAATGTTGTTCTGGTTTCCATTTCATTATCATTTTCGCTATCACCCAGATCATTAGGGGCCGATAACCTCGATGTTAGGCCCCTTAAAACAACAATTATCATCATCATCATCTTGTTCTTTTCCTACCCCGACGGTATTAGGGTATCTGAGGCCTAGGGAGTCTTCACTGTTCCACCTTAATTGGCCCTTGTCTCATCTTTCCTGATCCCTCCTTCTTCGAGGTGTCAGACGTCTTGTTTTCTTTTCACTTTAAGATTCCCGCACTGTGTTTTTTTTTTTTTTGTTAATTGGCTCTCCGTCTTATCTAAATTCCATTTAGCGATTTTTTTGCATCTATACTCAATTTTGTAGGGGTTTTCGGTCTACGTTGCATTTTGCAAGTCTTTTCGGTCTACATTAAATTGCATTTTGTGGGTGTTTTCAACCTCAATTGCTTTTTGTAAGGATTGACAATCTAAATCGCTTTTTAGTAAGTCTTTCAATATAGGGGATGGGACTTGAGTGAGTATTATGAATTTAAATTGTATTTTGTATTTTCAACCTAAACCGCTTTTTGCAAGTATTTTCAATCTAAATTGCATTTTGTATAGTGTGCATTTTGTAAGTATTTTGAATTTCACTTGCATTTTTTAAGTAAAGTATTTCGACTCTATATTGCATTTTGTACATATTTTGAACCTAACCTACATTTTGTGCGTATTTTTCAATATATTCCTTTTGTGAGCATTTCCGTTCTAAATTCCCTTTTGTAAGTATTATCGCTCTCCTTTTTATGAGTAGTTCCAATCGGAGCTCCTTTTTGTAAGCATTTTCCTTCTCACTTAATTTTCGTTCTGGTTTCCACTTCATTGTCATTTTCGCTATCACCCAGACCATTAGGGGCCGATATAACCTAGATGTTAGGCCCCTTAAAACAACAATATAATCATCATCATACAGTTACATATTTTCTGATAATCTGCGACAATTGGGAAGATTTTAAATTTTTAGCGCCGCTAACGCACAGAAACCTTGCAGCGGCCAGCGGATACCACCACCTACCCCTACAATATTACCTTAAAACATTAATATTGATGAAATATGACAATAACTATGGAAATGACCCAAACGTGTATTTATAAGCTCTATAAAAAGTGAGGATTTTCAGTGATTAACAATGCGCATTGAATTCTATAAATGACAAATATAATTCTAACCCAATAGCAGTCCACATCAGGGCAACAGCTCAGGGGTGCTCACATATATGCACATCATGGATAAGGGGGGGGGGGACACTGGATTGGCTGGCAATGAAAGAGCAGACCAATTTGCAAAATCAGCGGCTACGACACATCTTGAAAAAACATATAGTAAAGTCTCCAATATGTTACGTTAAAAGGCAGATCAGGAAATACATATTACACGAATGGAATATCGCATGGACATGTAGCCTGAAATGATCTGTAACTAGAGAAATATTCTTCCTGGAAGTACAAAATCGACTGCTATCAAAATTATTAGTGCCAAACTTTGTCCTCGCACAATTTTTAACTGGTCATGGAAAATTAGTCTTATTCTGAACGTTTTAAAATTGCAACAGACGACTATTCATGTTTTTGTGGATTGCCTCAATCGGTGTGTCACCTTATGTTTGAGTGTTCTGTATTTGAAAAGGAAAGATACTATTTACAATGCCACCTTAATAGCTGTAACCTGGAACTTTCAAAACCGCTGTACCATATTTTCTAGAGGCAGTGCTGTTTAGGACAATTTCTCACTTTCATCAACAAAATATTTTGTCAACTATGTTAGTAATATGTGTATTTGCTTTGTTTTTAATCCACAACCCTAATGTACCTCTGGTAAAATAGTGTTCCAGTATTGTTTTTTGGATATTCTAATAATAATAATAATAATAATAATAATAATGCTCTATACAATCCACCTAAAAAGAATCTGAAACATTGAACTACTGCTTAATTACAGTTTTCAGTCAAAGAAAAAAAAAGGCATTTGAACACCCGAACCTTAATGATAATCCATATAATGGACATACTGAGGGAGAAAATGGTGTACATAATGTATTCAGTGTTGTATTTAGATATTTCTGCTGCGAATTTATACAGTACTGTACAAGCGATAGGCCTACTTACAATGAACATATAGATAGTCATTTGTTAGTTGACAGCTTGCTTTGGGAAAGGTTGGGCAACAGGAAACAGTCAAATAATCGTACACTTTGATGCGTAAGTTGGAGAACAAAGGAAGGAAGACCTATTTGCACATCCATTGTTAGCTACAGAATCAACTTTTACAGCAGACTTACTATTTTGTACACTGCTAGTGGAACAAGTCACCAGTTTCTCTTATTTGGCCCGGTCAATGCATGTGAGATTTTCGAAGTGAAATGCCACGTCCTGTGGTTCGGATTCCACGTAAAAAGGAGGTCCAGTGGCTCATGATCTCTAGATTAACGGTCACGTTAAACTACAAGCTTCCTTTTTTCTCTTATTTGGGAAGTTGAGTCACCAATGACAACAGGTGTAGTAAAGAGATTAGAAGGCGAATAGCGCTCGCAAAGCAGGCATTCAATTGTAAGAAAAATCTTTTGATTAATGCAAATTTGGATATTGCAATTAAAAAGAAATTTGTTATGTCCTTTGTGTGGAGAGTGCTTCTGTATGGATGTGAATCTTGGACGATCAGTGGTCAGGACTGGGAGCGACTTGGAGCGTTTGAGATGTGGGTCTGGCGCAGAATATTACGGGTAAAATAATAATAAAAATAATAATATCGTATGGCCTCGGGTGCCGGGTGCAAGCTTGGTTAATTGACACCCAGAGGGTAGCTTGCATGTCGAATTTCGTCGTTCCTTTGAACGCTACGAAAGTCTAGGAGGTTAGATATCTAAACTCCTTCACACTACAGCGCTTTCAAGTAGAGAATGGAGGAACTTTGTGTTGGTGGAAAATCCCGAGATTAATTTTGCCATTGAACACGGCGTACTGAATTCAAATGGGTTCTTTAACATGGCAACAACGTATGACATGAGTGTCGTGATTTTTGTCGCCTTCAAAAATCACTTACCATGGCCAGGGGCGAACCTGCAATCTTCGGGTTGGTAGTCCGACACTATAACCACTCACCCACCGTGGCAAGCAATGGGTTAAATGGATTGAAAAGAGGACTAACATCAGCATCCTGCAAGAAATTAAAGGGAAAAGAGAACTGAGACCAACTAACCATAAAAGAAAAGCTAAATTCACATGCCACATCTTGCGACATAACGCTCCTAGAAGGAAAGATCTCAGGGTGGAAAGGCCGAGGTCGACCGAGAAAATGTTTCCTGCAAGACGTCACACTACTGTCGACCAAAGTATTATGTGTACTCGAGTTTGAAGGTTGTTTGTTAAGTAACCAATAGACCTACCTGCAAACAGCGTTGCTGAGATGGAGCCCATCACTTCCGAGCGAGACGCGCCCTGATGCGTGTGGGCACCATTACGGCAACGCTGTACAGCTTTTGCCGGAGCGGCTAGCAGGTGAAACATGTGTTATTTCCCCGTAGAAATACAAACCGATATAAAATAAGTGAATAAATTTACGTATTTCAGAGTCATACAGCATAACCTTTCGATGTATAAGGATTACAATGCAACCAAGAACTACATTTTCCAACCACCCCGAGCCGAGAAAAAGTTACCTTACAAAAATAACAACTTTGTTTCTTGGACACACAAAATTTTGAAATTAATAAACCAGTTATACAACATTCCAATGTATATTGTGTTCAAATTTGGATTCGATCTGATGACGGGTTTTTGAGATAATAATTCTTAAATGTGACGCATGGTTGAAACACGCTTAAAAGCGTGCACTTTTTGTCTTCCAACTGCGATAAAAAATATTAAAATATAAATTAAAAATTCCAAACTTACATGAGCTAACGTAAAATAGAACGACGAAAATGATGTTATTGGATTTCATGTACGTTTATTTGTTACTTCACTAACAACCTTCAAACTCGAGTGCACATAATATATTGGTCGACACTAACTCTTCATTATGGTTCCTACTGTGAGATGAAACGAGGTGCTGCAGACAGAGAGCAATGGTTGTGGAGACAAGGTATTTATTGCCTTTAGAAGTTGATGATGATGATGATGATGATGATGATAGTGCCGGGCAGCTTCGGTGGCGTTATTGGTAGCATGCTGAACTTCTATGCCCAAAGTCGTGGGTTAAAACCCAGGCAAAGTAGTCGGATTTTTTAAGAGCGTTAAAAACCCTCAGTATGCCTTCCTTCGGAGGGTGAAGTAAAGCCGACGGTCGCATGTCAAAGATTTATGGCATGTAAAAGAACCTTCCACTCATTACACTTGTGTGAAGCTAAAATTATAGGGTAGATTTGACTAACGCTCTGAGGCTCCAACGTTCGTCGCCAGGAGCAGACTGCGATGCCACCTAGTAACAAAGTTCAGAACTAGTTGTCGTTGACGGTGGCGTTGGGTAGCAAAAGTAGGAACTACTTGAAAAATTGAATCTACACTACATTTGGTAGGTATTTTCAATCTAAGTTGCATTTTGTAAGTATTTTTGATCTAAATTGCATTTTGCGAGTATTTTCAACCTCAATTGCATTTTGCGAGTATTGACAATCTTAACTTGCCTTTTAGTAAGTCTTCCGATGTAGATGGAGGCACTTTTGTGACTATTTTGAAATTCAATTGCATTTTGTGAGGTGGGCATTTTGTAAGTACTCTACTTTTATTCACAATTGCATTTTGTGAGTATTTTGAATCTAATTACATATTGTATTTTCAATCTAAATTGCATTTTGTAAGTATTGCCAATCCACCATACATTTTGTAAGTATCTTGTAAGTATTTTGAATTTCAATTGCACTTAGTGAGTGCGGTATTTTGAATCCGACAAGGCCTTTCTCAATGTAAATTGCATTGTGTATTTTCAATTTCAATTTCATTTTGTAAGTATTTTGAACCTCAACTACATTTTTGCGTATTTTTCAATCTATTCCTTTTGTGAGTATTTTCCTTCTAAAATCCCTTTTGGAAGTATTTCCACTCAACTTTTTGTGAGTCGTTTCAATCTCATTGTCATTTTCGCTATCACCCAGACCATTAGGGGCCGATAACGTAGATGATAGGCCCCTTAAAACATCAATTATCATCATCATAATCATCATCAGGAGATACTCCTGCTTTCTGATTAAGGTCCAAAAGGAGGCCAAGTGTGTGTAGCCCCATCTTGGATAGTGCCACACCCTCAAGGGCTCACGGCTGGTGAGATCGGGAGGTAGCGACCCCGAGGGTTTCCTGAACTGGGTCCAATTCTCCCCCCTTCTTCCACGGTCTCTTGGGAGGATTCTCTCCTCTTTCTCTTACCCATCTGCCATTCATGTCTAGCCCCGTGGTGTTCGGGTAGCGGGCTTTCCTCGCACTCGGAGGCCCCGTGTTCGATTCCCGGCTCCGTCAGGTATTTTAGAAACTGACGTGAGGGCTGGAACGGGGTGCACTCAGCCTCGCGTGGATAATTGAGCAGCTGTTTGACAGTGAGGCAGGGCCCCGATCACGGAGACCAAGATTAACGTCAGAAGGGACCCGACGCGCTTACCACGCATCTGCAGGTCTACCGGCCGGGCAGTGGTGGCTTGGTAGGCCTAGGCCCTTCATGGGCTGTAGAGCCTTTGGATTTATCTGCCTTTCATGGCTCTCCTTCCTTCGCAAGTCCCTCAATCCTCCTTCTTCGAGAGTTGAGGGGGCGTGGTGGCCTGGGCCGGGTTCGATTCCCGGTCAATGCATGTGAGATTTTCGAAGTGAAATGCCATGTCCTGTGTTTCGGATTCCACGGAAAAAGGAGGTCCCGTGGCTCATGATCGCATGATTAACGGTCACGTAAAACTAAAAGCTTCCTTCCTTTTTCGAGGGATGAGACCATTTATTTTCCTTCTATCCTTTAGTTTCCTTCATTTATTCTTCAATTTGTTCTTCTAGTGTGTAAGTCGGTAGTTATAGTTCCCATTACTATGTTTATCACGATCGCCCAAACCTTTAGGGGCCAGATGGTAGGCCCCTTAAAACAACAATTTTTACACACACACCAGAATAGCACAGGTTATCAGACAAATTCTACACACACCTAAATGATAACGATGAAACAACAAATTATTCATATTTAAGTAAAGTAGTTACCTGTAATTCATTTTAGGGGCTTTGGATGTACTGGTCATCAGCCCCTTGTATTCAACTTGGGTGTTAACCTGTTTCTCTCTGGTGGCTGTAGTAGTGTCGGGAATGGCGGTAGGTGCCCCGGGAGTTGAAATGAGGTACTAACGTGGTATTTACCTGGCGGGACTGTGCCAACACCCGGGGAAAACGTCACACTCGGAAAAGCTGTTGTTAGGAATGAGATTCGAACCTCCATTCTCTGGACTTGCTCCAGCTTCCCATCGTGATTTAACACGCACTCGAAGGAGAAAAGTAGACATCGTTGAAAAACAGAAATCTCCTTGATAATACGTAGACATAACAGTGACTCCGATAGTGGCTTCGGTGGCGTAGTCGGTAGCATGCTAAGCTTCTATGTACAAGATTTTTAAGAGCGTTAAAATCCTTCAGTATGCCTTCCTTCGGAGGGGAAGTAAAGCCGGCGGTCCCATGTCATAGATTTATGGCATGTAAAAGAACTTTCCGCTAATTAAACTTGTGTGAAGCTAAATTTCTAGGCTAGATTTCGATGAAACGCTCTATCAAAGTACCAACGTTCACCACTAGATGTCAGTGACATCTGGTAGCGAAAGTTGGAACTACTTGAAATTGAACGTAACTTGCGGCTCACCCCATCGGTGTCCGTATTGATGTAGCTACAGACTCTGGCGAGCCGAGCATGTTCTCGGACACAAATATATAAACAGTGACTCAGATACTGTGAAGAAGTACAACCACCCCAATATTTGAAGGTGTGTGCCAGTGGCCACATATTCGCGGTGGAGAACAGCGAGGGGAAGCTGCTCCAAGAGGAAGACACGGCCTACTTGTTGCTAGGAGGAAACAGCACTTTCTCTCAGGTGACTGAACCACACCACACAGCCTTCCTACTCATTCCTCAGGCTTCACTCAAATGTTGTTATTAAATTGTATATGTTAGGCAGAGGTGTAATCACGGTTCATTAACTGGGGCGGCGGGGGTGGTGCTCCTGAAGACGGAAAGGATCTTAAACTGGTCTGATACCCAATAAAAGAGCGCATTTTATTTGCAAAAGGATTCGTGAGCCACATTCAGTATAAACAAAAAAAAATAGGTGTTTATCAATATTAACCTTTCATTTGGAACATACAAACTTATACAATATTATGTCAATACTATTTTGTTGATTCGTTTATTTATGTTACTTTATTATTTTTATGTATTTAATTTTATTTGTTTATTTATTGAAATTGTATTTATTCCCGGTCATTGCATGTGAGATTTTCGACGTGAAATATCACGTCATGTGTTTCGAAATTCACGTAAAAATTCAATTACATTTTATATAGTTCGTTATTTACTTCCATTTATTTATTTATTTTTATTTAATTTTATTTATTTGTATTTATTTAATTTTATTTATTTTTATTTATCTTTTATATTTATATTGATATTTATTTATTTATTTATTTATTTATTTTATATTTAATATTCATTATATTTATTTATTTATTTATTTTTATATTTTTGTAATTTTTTATTTATTTTTATTTTATTTTTATATTTATTTTCATTTTATATTTGTTTTGTTTATATTTTTATTTATTTATACTTGTTTATTTTAATGTTTAGTTTAGTTTCACGGAGCTATATGACCGCTATGTCTAAGCCCTTCAAAGAAACAACTGTATTAACTCGGTCCCTGGCATGTTTTCAACTTAAAGCAAGTTTAATGACGGATTTACGTAATAATGCAAATAGACATCAAATATTAACCTCAATCGACTACCCCCCCCCCCCCTCCTTGTTTGATTCCTTAAAACCTGACGCCCAATATATATATACTAGCTGTTACCCGCGGTTTCGCCCGCAATAACATTTGGATATAACATTAGTTATATAGATAGATAAGCATGGTCTATCACCTGAAACCAAAAATGCATGGGACGAAAAAACCCATCAAAATATCATGTTGGTTTCGGACCCTAAAAGACGTGAAAAATATATATATATTTTTTTTTTGAAATTTCATTCGAATCAATTTTTATGTCATTCCTGGGACTTAGAAAATTCCGACCACCTATGTCGTTTAAGAGATACACGCTCCGTTAGGAATCCTTCAACCCCCACTTTTCACCCCTTTCACCTCATAATATACACCACATCGAAAAACCCTCAGACACGTGTCTTCTTATTTTTAATGATGAATTTATATGCCGAGTATCACATCCCCCAATGAAACCAATCTGGAGATATTGCTATTCAATGAAATGCAGGCCTACCCCCTTAACACCCCTTTAGAACCTGAATATCCAAAAATCCTTTCTTAGTGGGCGTTTGCGACCCTTGAGGAAGCTGCATACCAAACTTCATTCCAATCCGTTCGGTGGTTTCTGAGATTTCGTGATGAATGAATCAGTCAGTCAGTGGTATTTGAGCTTTATATAGTAGATATATATTATACTGTATATATATAGATAGATAGATATGTTACTTCGGTCATAAAAGCAGGTGTAATGAATAGAATCGGACAGGATTTTGCGCCAGCTATCACAACAGCTTCCTTGCCAACAAGTGTCGTATGTAATAGGGGCCTTATTATGGCGTAGCCATCTCAATCTCTACTTAGTATCAAGTACAGGGTGGTCCAACCTTTAGTTACCCGAGGGCCAATCAAACTTTAGTATAGGAATGTGAGGGCCTGAGACATTCCAGAAAGAAAACGTATTACATATTTTACTCAAAAACATTTATTAAAATTTATTTTAAAAGAAGTTTAATGTTACTTGTTTAATATACCACTCCATTTTACAGTCGAGAAATCAATGTGATGATTGGCACTGCTTTCCTTATACAAGTGTATCAATGTCTACTGTAAGTTCTGTAAGGCAAAGTCTCAGGCTCGATTCCAGTGAAGCACTTTCAATTCGATTTCTCGTTTTTGATTTAATTTGTTTGAGAGCAGAAAAAGCACTTTCGCACGTAAACGTACTGCCAAACAGCGATAACACTTGTAGTGAGAATTTAAGCAGTTTAGGCAAACGTTCTTTAGAATCAGTTTCCAGAAATTTTCAGGGACATCACACTTTTTAGTCTGGTAGAATGGTTCTACCTAAAGATCACAAATTTTCATTTGAAGGTCGCAGGGCACCTCACTCACTTCAATATCCATGGGGTTGTTGAACAGGGCAAGTTTTGTTTTTAGGGAGTCAAAATCCTGGAATCTGTTCTGGAACTCTTTCTATTATTATTTCATGAAACATACTAAATTGTATGTCTCTTTTTCTTCATTCAACTGCTGACATGATGGGAAGTGGGCCATATTATTTGCCTTCAATGCAATTTACATTACATCAAGTTTATTTTCGGAAGCCCTCAATATGTCCATAAAGCTGGGAGATATTTTGTTTCCTGGCTTGTAGTTTCAGGTTTAAATAATTTAGATGGGATGTTAAATCTGTCAGAAAAGCCAGATTATTTAAAAACTGGATTTCTTCCAGTTTTTCTTGATGTTTTCATGTTGAGAAAAACAAGAATTTCATTCATCAACCCAAAAAACTGTTGCAAGCAATTTCCAGCACTTAGCCAACCCACTTCACAGTAGAATGAAATGTCACCATACTCGGCTTCCAAATTGTCCAGGAATGAAATAAATACTCTGTGTCTACAGGCTTTATTGCCTCCCGTTATTAAATTTACACTATTTACAACAGTTTTCATTGGCTCACTGAGCCTTATAATTTTTCCACAGAGCGCCTCCTGGTGGATAATGCAGTGGAAAAACATAAAATATCTCATTTTTTACACAGTCCTACTAAACCAATCTTAAGACCAACCATTGCTTTAGCTCCATCTGTTGCAACGCCAGAGCACTTCACAAAATCTCCATATTTAGAAACGATATAATCCAGTGCGTTGAATATGTCAATACCTTTTTTGCTGGTTTCTAATTATCTTAATTCCAACAGTTCTTCATGAATTTCAAATTCTTCGTTTCTTGTTCTGACAAAGATAAGGAGCTGGCCGATGCCAGCTTTTTCTGTGCTCTCATCTAGAGCTAGAGAAAAAAAAACTTTTTTCCAAAATGCTTTTGAGAGAACCTGAAACTTCACCAGCCATATCATTAATTCTTCTATTAACTGTCTGATGAGACAAGGAAACTGTTTCAAAATTTTTAGCCATCCTATTATCTCCAAATGAAGATGCCATTTTTACTGCACATCCCGTAATGAGCTCACCATTCCTAAAAGACTTCACTTTTAGCTAGCTCTAAACATACCTCATAAGATGCCTTTAAACCGGCAGTGTTTGATGGTTGCTGAAATATATCCTTCTGTCTTGTTAGTTTCAGCTTCAAATCATTCACCACACAACTTCTGGCACTTCCCTAGTATTGATCGTATTTTGATTTATGCAAGCTGGTATAGTGTTTATTCACGTTATACTCCTTCGAAACACCTAAGACTTGAGATAACAGATAACACACTGCGGTTTTCCATTATGTTCAACAAACAGTAACTTTCCTGCCACTTTGACTGAAATCGTAGTTTTTCATATTCAACACGCCGTTTATTAAGTCCCGACATACACACATCAAAAAAAGTTTTGCATCACCTCGGTTCCCAGATCTCCGGCATATAGACGTTGACTGTGTATATTGTATCCAAGATACAGTCCCTTTGACTGTTCATAGATGTCACTAAAACTGCTCAAAGATGTAAACAACCATGCATGAGCAGGGCCTATTAGACGGAGGGGGTACGACAGCCGATCAGTTCCAGTCATTCCACCAGGACGAAGGTACGCTGCTCATGTTGTCTGTAGTTCTACCATGCCTAGAAGGTCAATACCGCAGTTCGATCGCGTCCGCATTGTTACTTTGTGTCAAGAAGGGCTCTCAACAAGGGAAGTTTCCAGGCGTCTCAGAGTGAACCAAAGCGATGTTGTTCGGACACGGAGGAGGTACAGAGATACAGGAACTGTCGATGACAGGCCTCGCTCAGGCCGCCCAAGGGCTACTACTGTTGTGGATGACCGCTACTTACGGATTGCCGCTCGGAGGAACCCTGACAGCAATGCCACCATGTTGAATAATGCGTTTCGTTCAGCCACAGGACGTCGTGTTTCAACTCAAACTGTGCGCAATAGGCTGCATGATGCGCAACTTCACTCCCGACGTCCATGGCGAGGTCCAGCTTTGCAACCACGACACCATGCAGCGCGGTACAGATGGGCCCAACAACATGCTGAATGGACCCCACGGAATTGGCATCACGTTCTCTTCACCGATGAGTGTCGCATATGCCTTCAACCAGACAATCGTCGGAGACGTGTTTGGAGGCACCCTGGTCAGGCTGAACGTCTTAGACACACTGTCCAGCGAGTGCAGCAAGGTGGTGGTTCCCTGATGTTTTGGGGCGGCATTATGTGGGGCCGACGTACGCCACTGGTGGTCATGGAAGGCTCCGAAACGGCTTTACGATACCTGAATGACATCTTCCGACCCATAGTGCAACCATATCGGCAGAATATTGGAGAGGCATTTGTCTTCATGGACGACAATTCTCGACCTCATCGTGCACATCTTGTGAATGCGTTCCTTCAAGATAACGACATCGCTCGACTACAGTGGCCAGCATGTTCGCCAGACATGAACCCTATCGAACATGCCTGGGATATGTTGAAAAGGGCTGTTTATGGACGTCTTGACCCACCAACCACTCTGAGAGATTTACGCCGAATTGTCGTTGAGGAGTGGGACAATTTGGACCAACAGTGTCTTGATGAACTTGTGGATAGTATGCCACGACGAATACAGGCATGCATCAATGCAAGAGGACGTGCTACTGGGTATTAGAGGTAGTGGTGTGTACTGCAATCTGGACCACAAATGCTGAAAGTCTAGCTGTATGATGGTACAACATGCAATGTGTGGGTCTCATGAGCAATAAAACGAGCTGAAATGTTGTTTGTGTTGATCTCTATTCCCTTTGTATTTAAAGGTTCCGGAACTCTTGGAACCGAGGTGATGCAAAACTTTTTTTGATGTGTGTATTTGGTACCGTTCTCGCAACAACGATGACAACAAACTCTCGTCGTACTATGTCTCTCGAACAACCTCTCTCGTCAAAAACCACCTCTTCGAAGAGCCCTGCGCTCCCTTTTATAGGGAACTCCGCCGCGGCACACGAACGATCGCGATCTTATCGGCTGCCAGCCAACCAGTTGTCGCCTGGATATGGGGCCGCTTCTTGTGCCGTACGTATTCGAGGAAATGCAATTCTGATTACTGGCGTATTTTTCGGGATTTTTTCCTCCTTCGTAACATTACTGAATGAAAGTGAAAATTAAAGTAGGCACGCCACGGATTATAACTGTCGAAGAGTGAAGGGCAGTAGGAAGAGCACAGGGCCAACAAAAATGAACTGGCGGGCCGCGGGTTGGACCACACTGGATATAAAACAGACCCGATTCTTGGATGTTCCGGGTAATCTCGAGAATCCATGGATGGATTTTTGATGCGGTTTTCACCATACTGTGAAGGATATCTCGAGGAAGGTTTCTGTAGAAAATAATTTATATATGACCAAAGGAAGCCGAACAGTAACGATTTCAGTGGAAAAGTCGAAAGAAAAACTGGCATCCGTGCGCTCTTGACGCGTCCACTGGGCAAACCGTTCAACATCTCTGTGAATGTAAGAATTGTTCAGCATGAAAAGTTCTACAAAAAAGTCCGCGACAGCATATCTCTTCAATACATAACCCACTATAAGTGGTGTTACGTTTTTATTTCTTCCAACAATCTCCATTCAATTACTAGCTTCGAGACAGTTTACGAGCTAGCTGAATGGCGAGCGAGCCTATCACCCCCAGACACTGTCGTGTCGAGTTAAGACTATTAAGTCTATTAAAATGTTTCACCTTCGCTTGGCCGCCATGTTCGTTTTGTATTCTACAGGTTTTTGATAGTCTCATAGCTGAACTTCTAGTAGTGCCCTTCATCACCGTACAAAATTTCAAGGTGATATCAGTAATTGTTTCGGAGATGAGGAATGCCGGTGAAATATTTCGCACAGCCGCCATGTTGGATTGATGAGACTTAATAAAATTTGGAGGGCATGGTCGGGGTCGGCTGAAATAGTACTATGACCTTACCAAGTTTCATTGACATAGCTCCAGCCGTTTAGAAGTTATTATGGGGGAGCTATCCAGACAGACATATGCACACACACACACACACACACACGGACAAAAGGTGATCTCATAGACCTAAGCCAATTTTTTTTTTTCATAAAATGGAAATAGGCTAAAAAGATAAGTTGCGAGGCAGAGAATATGTTGTATTCGACCACGGCCTCCTTGAATACTTTGTAATGGCACTATTGACGCAGTGACATTTGAAATAGAAGGCTGTGAAGTCACGAAGAGTTGCTCTAGCTTAGCCAGTGAGAAATGTCGCCTGTGGGAGGGGGAATGCGAAACCGGGCGTTTCTGTTGCCGCGTCTAAGTGGCAAGCCTAGCCGTAGCCTATTATTTGACTTTCAACTATCCGCGGGAGGAGTGTTGTGTTACTGCGAGTGGAGGTTCTGATTCGAATCCCGACTGAGATCACATTTTATTATTCATCAGCAAACTGAGTCGTTTGAGTACACCACCGACCGACTTTCCTGTGGATCTCGCTTGCTATCAGCAGTCACCAATATCATAATAAATATCAATCCATAGAAACTAAACCCTATTATTTACATTACGGATAGTTAGGCTTCATATCGCAAACACTTAGTATACGGTATGTGGATTACAACGCACACAAGAACGTACTTCTACGGGAGTCCAGTTTCGAAATTCGAGTCTTCACATAATTGATTGTTCTAAAGGTGGAACTTCACATACCGGGTCTTTCATATAAAGTAAGAACCTCAAGCGGCAGTTTCGTTATTCGTTGCTGCGGTGGCCTTGGCCTAGCTTGTGGCGCGCCATGGCCCCCTACTGTACTAATAAAAGCGCGCGCGTAGAACATACGAGGGCTGTTTTTATTTTTAAGTTCCGATGGACTGTATAAAATAAGAGATTAACATACCAAACTGATTTTACTACTAAATGTTTGCTTGTTTTATTCTTATGTGTCAACATAATCGCCAAAACGATTGAAACATTAATTTGTCGTATCGTTACACCAGCTTTCCAATGCCTATGGCAAAATATTCTGCCGCCACTGAGGTGGATACGTCTAGACAGCCTCCTGAATTTTTTTCTTTTTTGGCTAGGCGTTGCCGCCCAACCATACCTTCAATTCTTGAAAAAGGTGAAAATCATTCACGACCACACTGTACCAACGTTACGATAAACTTTTATAAAGAATTCAAGTGTGAAGTTTTGGACCATCTGCCGTTTAGTCCAAACTAGCACTGAATGATTTTCACCATTTTCGAGTAAGGTAATCTGTGGTATGTACCATGAGCGCGCTTTCAATAGTTCAGCAGGGGGCCATGGTGCGCCACAAGCTCGGCCATGGCCACCGCAGCAGCGAATAACACAACTGCCGCTTGCCGTTCTTACTTTACATGAAAGACCCTGTATACACAGAAAACATATCTGACTAACACGTATTCAAATGTGGTTACTGTAGCACAACGGAGTTTATAGTTGTGAATCTCTTAAATCGACGATGTCCTCGAAACCCACCAAACAGCTGTACTTTTACATAATACCTGCCAGAAAGGATAATAAAACACGCTTCTAAAATTTAACTTTAGTCATCAATCAACGCAGAAATAAACAATGAAAATGGTGATGTCATTTGTTTTTTGTCGGCCCTTTGATTAATTTGCTATTTATTTCCAAACTCGAGTGCACATAATTTCTGCGCCGACAGTAGTAAGTAACGTTATCATGAAAAGCTTACGCTATATCAGATTAAGATGGTAGTTAGTAAGGCCCGGAAGTTAATTCAAAATCATATCTTTGCATGTTTGGTTTATTTTGGCACAATGCAACATATTTTCCTTCTTTGCCTGTTTAAGTGCATATCTCTGCTTGAGAAGGGCTTATATTCTAATTTCCTGATGTTTTGAAGCGCTTTAAGTCATAGACTATATTTCGATTCGGACTCCGAGAGTCTATCACAGAATAATGCTGAAATTAGTTTAATACCTAGTAGGCCTACGTTTCAGTCCTTCTTGCAAATTAATATCAATTATGCTTATTCAGAATTCACTATGTAAATATTGTAAATTATTTTCACTTATAAAAATTCAACGGCTATCAAAATTGTAAATCAGGTATCCTTAAAAATTAACATAATAACATAATTATTGAACGTGAAGTTCCACAAAATACCATTACCTGTAATTTAGAACTGTTTGTTAGTTGAGATATTTTACGAAAGGTGTTGTTAGGCCTATGTGTCCGTCTGTTCATATTTTCTTTATATTCAAAATACAAACGCTAAAGAATACGGAGTGATCGTAATTGCCGTAGTTATTTCACAGTGCATATTTTATGAAACCCGATGCATATTTGACCATTAATTAGTGCATTTCTGCATGCATATTTATTCTCTTAGTAGTGCATAGTATTCCCATTCTTCAATACGTTCCAATGGTCATCAAAGACATGTATCCACAAGACCCTTTGCATAAACCTAAATTCTGCCTTGTGGGCTCCCCCACAGCTTGTTCATAGTGCGTGACATTAACATCCCCCAACCCCTCCCCCTACCGGAAGTGTCCTGACTCACAGGCGACAGGTGCGGGCATTAAATATTAATCTACTACCTGCAATAATATTCATTCATTCATTTTCATCGTAGACTGTTATACTACGTAATCTATTAGTGGTCGGCTTCGGTGGCGTAGTTAGTAGCATGCTGAGCTATGCCCAAAGTCGCGGGTTCAAACCCAGCCGAAGTCGTCGGATATTTTAGGAGCGTTAAAAATCCCTCAGTATGCCTTCCTTCGGAGGGGAGATAAAGCTGAGGGTCCCATGTCATAGATTTATGGCATGTAAAAGAACCTTGCACTGACTCAACTTGTGTGAAGCAAAATTTGTAAGTTAGGTTTGATTAATGCTCTCAAGTTCCAACGTTCGTCACCAGGCGCTGGTTGCGATGGCATCTAGTAGTACCCAAGTTCACAGCTAGGTGTGGACGGTAGCATTTGGTAGCAAAAGTAGGAACTACTTGAAATTATAGTCTGCAGTCCTTGCTTGAATTGAAAACAGATAAAACACACGAATACAGTGATCACAATTAACACCGGTTATCAGACAGATTGTACACACACCCAAAGTACACGGGGCTACATGACCGCGTTGTCGCAGCCCCCAAACTGAGGAACCAACCAATCTATTAGGGTAAGCTTTTCAGTCGATCAACACGAGTGTGCCCTCATAAAAAGATAGTTGTGAGGCAGAGAATACTTGGTATTCGTCCACGGCCTCCTAGAATACTCCGCTATGGCACTATTTAGGCAGTGACAATTGAAATAGAAGGCTGTGAAGTCCCCAAGAGTTACTCCAGCGGGGTATACATAACATGAATTAATTAATTCTTATTATATACTTAATGAAACACTTCTCACATAAATGGGCTAAACTACTATCGGATTTTTCATTATGGATACTAGAGTTTAGGCCTTTTTAAAAACGAACCAACAAACCTATTGAAAAATGACATACCAATATTTTCCTTGTTTAATTCTGCGTTAGACTATATAAACCAATTATTGTCACGTTTATTAATTATCTTTTTATTTGTGGTTGTATGAAACGTTGTCCGTGTTTTTGACGTCTTTTCTAGGAACCGCTCACTTAAAACTATATACATGGATAATTTCTTGGCTGGGGGTAATGAAACTTTTATATGATAACTTATAGGCACAAGTATTGGTAGTGCAAATCTCAAGTTTGAATTTTTTTCAACTACCCAATGAAAAGTTCTTATACTTTTTCTGGCGTAACGTTTTCTCAGCCCAGGATAAACGTACAGCAGGAAACTTGGTCTCATTTTCAAGCTCTCATTCGTGATTATCGGGAACTACGGACCACTGTAATAAACCTACAGTGTTATGACGAATTTATAAAGAGTAATATTGATGGGAGGTTTTGTGCGTTCTGGATCGTACGATTAAAAGCGGTAGATGACTAGTTTCATTCGTCACGCAAATGTTGTTGTTGTTGTTAATAATTCATTGAGGGGCTTTGCGACCGTTGTCATTTGGCCTCCTATACTTGGCTGTGTGTCTGGTATCCTGTGTTATCAAAGTGCAATGTTTTTCAGTCGGTCAACAAGATTGTACCCAAATGTAATGGATGTTTCTCTAATCCTGAAAAGAAAAAACATGAGATTTAATAAATACACATGGATGACCAGTTTCAATCGTCAAGCGATCATATTATATCTATGTCGAAAAGTTTGTGGGGGGGCTATCTACTGTCGACCAAAGTATTTTGTGTACTCGAGTTTGAAGGTTGTTTGTGAAGTAACCAATAGACCTACATAAAATCCAATAACATCATCATTTTCGTCGTTCTATTTTACGTTAGCTCATGTAGGTTTGGAATTTTTTATTTATATTTTAATATTTTTTGTCGCAGTTGGAACACAAAAAGTGCACGTTTTTAAGAGTGTTTCAACCATGCGTCACATTTAAGAATTATCTCAAAGACCCGTCATCAGATCGAATCCAAATTTTAACACAATATACACACATCAAAAAAAGTTTTGCATCACCTCGGTTCCCAGATCTCCGGCATATAGACGTTGACTGTGTATATTGTATCCAAGATACAGTCCCTTTGACTGTTCATAGATGTCACTAAAACTGCTCAAAGATGTAAACAACCATGCATGAGCAGGGCCTATTAGACGGAGGGGGTACGACAGCCGATCAGTTCCAGTCATTCCACCAGGACGAAGGTACGCTGCTCATGTTGTCTGTAGTTCTACCATGCCTAGAAGGTCAATACCGCAGTTCGATCGCGTCCGCATTGTTACTTTGTGTCAAGAAGGGCTCTCAACAAGGGAAGTTTCCAGGCGTCTCAGAGTGAACCAAAGCGATGTTGTTCGGACATGGAGGAGGTACAGAGATACAGGAACTGTCGATGACAGGCCTCGCTCAGGCCGCCCAAGGGCTACTACTGTAGTGGATGACCGCTACTTACGGATTGCCGCTCGGAGGAACCCTGACAGCAATGCCACCATGTTGAATAATGCGTTTCGTTCAGCCACAGGACGTCGTGTTTCAACTCAAACTGTGCGCAATAGGCTGCATGATGCGCAACTTCACTTCCGACGTCCATGGCGAGGTCCAGCTTTGCAACCCCGACACCATGCAGCGCGGTACAGATGGGCCCAACAACATGCTGAATGGACCCCACGGAATTGGCATCACGTTCTCTTCACCGATGAGTGTCGCAAATGCCTTCAACCAGACAATCGTCGGAGACGTGTTTGGAGGCACCCTGGTCAGGCTGAACGTCTTAGACACACTGTCCAGCGAGTGCAGCAAGGTGGTGGTTCCCTGATGTTTTGGGGTGGCATTATGTGGGGCCGACGTACGCCACTGGTGGTCATGGAAGGCTCCGAAACGGCTTTACGATACCTGAATGACATCCTCCGACCCATAGTGCAACCATATCGGCAGAATATTGGAGAGGCATTTGTCTTCATGGACGACAATTCTCGACCTCATCGTGCACATCTTGTGAATGCGTTCCTTCAAGATAACGACATCGCTCGACTACAGTGGCCAGCATGTTCGCCAGACATGAACCCTATCGAACATGCCTGGGATATGTTGAAAAGGGCTGTTTATGGACGTCTTGACCCACCAACCACTCTGAGAGATTTACGCCGAATTGTCGTTGAGGAGTGGGACAATTTGGACCAACAGTGTCTTGATGAACTTGTGGATAGTATGCCACGGCGAATACAGGCATGCATCAATGCAAGAGGACGTGCTACTGGGTATTAGAGGTAGTGGTGTGTACTGCAATCTGGACCACAAATGCTGAAAGTCTAGCTGTATGATGGTACAACATGCAATGTGTGGGTCTCATGAGCAATAAAACGAGCTGAAATGTTGTTTGTGTTGATCTCTATTCCCTTTGTATTTAACGGTTCCGGAACTCTTGGAACCGAGGTGATGCAAAACTTTTTTTGATGTGTGTACATTGGAATGTTGTATACCTGGTTTATTAATTTCAAAATGTTGCGTGTCCAAGAAAAAAAGTTGTCATCGTTTTTGGAAGGTAACTTTTTCTCGGCTCGGGGTGGTTGGAAAATGTAGTTCTTAGTTGCGACGTAATCCTTATACATCAAAAAGTTATGCTGTATGACTGTGAAATACGTAAATTAACTCAATTATTTTATATCGGTTTGTATTTGTAGGCGGAAATAACACATCGTTCACCACTTACCCGCTCCGGGAAAGCTGTACAGCGTTGCTGTGATGGAGCCCATCACTTCCGAGCGAGGCACGCCATGATGCGTGATGGGCTCTATTTCGGCAACGCTGTACAGCTTTTTCGGGAGCGGGTAGGTGGTGAACGATGCGTTATTTCCGCCTACAAATACAAACCGTTATAAAATAAGTGAGTTAATTTGCGTATTTCACAGTCATACAGCATAACTTTTTGGTGTATAAGGATTACATCGCAACTAAGAACTACATTTTTCAACCACCCCGAGCCGAGAAAAAGTTACCTTACAAAAATGATAACAACTTTTTTTCTTGGACACGCAACATTTTGAAATTAATAAACCAGTTATACAACATTCCAATGTATATTGTGTTAAAATTTGGATTCGATCTGATGACGGTTTTTTGAGATAATAATTCTTAAATGTGACGCATGGTTGAAACACGCTTAAAAACGTGCACTTTTTGTGCTCCAACTGCGACAAAAAATATTAAAATATAAATTAAAAATTCCAAACCTACATGAGCTAACGTGCAATAGAACGATGAAAATGATGTTATTGGATTTTATGTAGGTCTATTGGTTACTTCACAAACAACCTTCAAACTCGAGTGCGCATAATACTGTTACGTGCCACCCCCCTAGTGGCACTTTTGTTAACTGGATTACGGTGGGGTACAAAGCACAACACCAATTACTGCTTAAAGAAATAATTAACTTTATTGTGGCCAGAAAATTACACGAATCAGCAAATACAAGCAATTAGGAGCCTTACTCCAGTTTCGTCAAGTCTCTTCCTTGAGCGCTCTTGGCCCTTCCACTTGTCAACAAACCACAGAAGTTAATCCTGCCGCTAATGAGCCTAGTGGCCTTGACAGAACTACATGCAACTTCTTTCTAATGTGCGCCTACTACAGTACTTACGAGCACTTGCTGCGCGCTGTTCACCAGCTGGGAGAAACAATGTCACTTAATTTCGACACCACAATATCTGACACTCAGTGAAAGCACACTTACTCAGAACACGGCAGTCCCCTGTATGTTCCTCACTTCGCCGCTACACTAGGGGTTTCGCAAGTCACCACACTTCTGTCGCTCAGAATAAACGCTCACACTAGCTCGTAAAAACACAACAACAACTGCTTCACGGGTCACTCTTATATAGCAGGCCGGTGACTCAATAAATGGTTCTAGATCCATCCAGAGTCCACGGCTTCTCGAGGTTTCCACCGCTGGTCCAGTCACGAATCTTCTGGACTATCCCTTTGTCTGTAGTAGCCCTGTTGCATAAGGCGCGCGCAATACAGGAGGCAAGCCGCAGCCCAGCCCCTGGGGCAGTTGTGACTCAAGCGGCGAGCGATGGCACAATCTCACAGCCGTAACAATACTTTGGTCGACAGTAGGAATCACATTTCAAACAATCGGTAAGTGTTTCACAAAACATGTAATAGAAAAAGCTACACATGCAATAATGGCTATACATGGAATAAGTTATATAAGATCCCTCAGATTAGAGACAGCAATGTCTCTATTTAAAGCAAAAATACTGCCAATATTGACGTATGGGTTAGAAATTATCTGGCCGTATGTCTCAATGAAAAACCTCTCCACATTAGAAAGAGTAAAAGCAGTATACATTAAGAAAGCAATTGGATTTTCAAAGACAACAAGATCCAGATTAGTTTATCTCCTGGCAAGAGAATCCTTCCTCATAGAAGATCTTAGGAAACAAATGCATATACCCAACACAAATGCTTGCCACGGTGGGTGAGTGGTTATGGTGTCGGACTACCAACCCCAAGATTGCAGGTTCGCTCCTGGCCGTGGTAAGTGATTTTTTTTTGAAAGGCGGCAAAAATCACGACACTCATGTCATACGTTGTTGGCATGTTAAAGAACCCATTTGAATTCAGTAGGCCGTGTTCAATGGCAAAATTAATCTCGGGATTTTCCGCCAACACAAAGTTCCTCCATTCTCTACTTGAAAGCGCTGTATTGTCAAGGAGTTTAGATATCTAACTGCCTTAACTTTCATAGCGTTCAAAGGAACGACGAAATTCGACATGCAAGCTACCCTCTGGGTGTCAATTAGCAAAGCTTGCACCAGGCACCCGAGGTCATACGGTATTATTATTAACACAAATTCATCAGAAAACCTATTGGCAACACTCGTCCAAAAGCGAGAAGACGTATATCTGGAGTTTTTTGCATCTGGCGCCATGATTGATCGATCATGGACGAAAGTAAACTTTGAAATGCGTCACGTCTATACAAGAATGGCAGTAGGCTACACGGCTTCCATCACACCATTTGTCACAACAAGACGTACCATGAGTCTTCAATTACATACAAGTGTTAACTGTGTGGACATAGACTACATGCGATCGCTATGACCACTTGGAAATCTGTACAAAAAGAACAAGAACAATCAGTGATTATGCGAATCAATAGAAATCAAGTTTATATAAATAGTATTTTTGTAAGCCTATGGCCATTTGGCTGCATTAAATGTTTATTTAGTTGCAGTAGTAATTAAACTAGAACAACCAGTCAATCACATAATCACACTAAGCAAGCAAACTTGAAGGTCAGCCACCATCATCAATATCTCAACAAAATATCACATATGACTAATAAATGTTGATATCGTATATTGGCTTTGTGCCTGACCAGGGCAAATTGTACATTCAGGGAGTAAACAAGGCAGGGAGATGCCGTCAACAATACTGCAATCGTTGAAGCCAAGGCCACGCCTCTTTCATGCTAACATTGTTTCACCCGAATTACACACTGATACACTAATCAGTGCTGCCACCAAGCAACAATGGACATTACCTTTGAAATAACTAAATATTATCCTAAATTACCCATCTACTAATCAGTGTTACCAGCATGCAGCAATGGAAATTACCTTTGAACTAACCAAATATTACCCAAAATTACCCATCCATTATCTACTAATCAGTACTAGCACCCTGCAGCAATGATAATTACTTTTGAAGTAACTAAATATTACCGTAAATTAGTCTTATATCACTCAGTGCAACCACCATGAACTAACAGTTTCCCTAAATTACCCATAATAATGCCCGCCTCCGTGGCTAAATGGTTAGCGCGCTAGACTTTGGCCCAAAGTGCCCAGGGTTCGATTCCCGGCCGAGCCATCAAGGATCTTGATCTCCTGGGGTTAATTCCCGTGGTTCGGGGACTGGGTGTATGTGAAGTCTTCATCACTTCATCCTCATTACGACGCGCAGGTCGCCCACGGCCGTCAACTAGAAAGACCTGCACTGAGCCTCTCCGGAGGCCACGCGATCATTCACCCATAACAATGTACGAATGTTTACGAAAACTTAGTAGCACATTAGATTGAGGTACATTGATGTCCCATAATTTACATATTACTAGCATACACCATACAGCACGCGATGCCTGGACAAGGTCACGCCATTCACAGTTTTACTGGCTGCTCTGTCAAGGCCTCCTGTGGTTTAAGTTGCAGGATCAAATCCTGCCATGTTTAAGTGTGCCTTAAAGATTAACATGAAAATTAATTGCAAAATCCGTATCGTGTAGACTGAGAATATTTTTTGTAACTCATATACTGTAACAGGGATGTAATAGTACATTATGCAACGAGCCTATAATGGCTATAATTAAGACACGAGTATTTTTTATAAAACGAGCGTATGCGAGTTTTATAATTTCCATACGAGTGTCTTAATTACCATTATAGGCGAGTTGCATACGACTGTTTATGTTCGACGATAATTATAACTTTATTATATGTTTTAACATAAATATTCATAAATATCTGTTGAGAGGAATTTTGTGATCGCAGAGCGAGCGTTGGGTGTTATATTTTTGTCTTTCAAGAGCTTTGAACGACCGACGCATGCGCTCTGTGTGTTTGCAATGCCATATGCAACCATATGTTTACATCAGCCGTCCCTCAGTAATATTGTCACCGCTGTCATTTGAAGACAATGCGCTGTGTAGAAATTAGTGTTGGTGATTTTAAGGTACAGTGCTATTTCTTGTTTCATATTCGCCAGTTTATTTACGCGAACATATGGACGGTGGGTATTCCATGTCGGTAATTGATTATAGTTCGATGTTGTGTTTATGTCCGACATGTTGGATTTTGAGCGCATGCGCGAAGTTATCGTTACCTAATTGGTCAATGAACGAGCTCTGATTGGCTGGAGAAACTGTATCATAATGGAAAACAGTGTTATAACGACCATCATTATGATAAAGTTATCTGACACTTAATAGTGAGGGTCGAACATAAAATTATTTATACTGTAGATTAAAAATACTATTTCACAAAACAATAACATTTCTGTCAAAACTTGTAATGAAAGCATTGGTTGGTTGGTTGGTTCCTTAGTTTAGGGGCTGCGACAACGCGGTCATGTAGCCCTGTGTACTTTGGGTGTGTGTAGAATCTGTCTGATAACCGGTGTTAATTGTGATGACTGTATTAGTGTGTGTATCTGTTTTTTAATTCAAGTAGAGACTGCAACTTTGAATTTTCAAATAGTTCCTACTTTTGCCGCCAAACGCCACCGTCAACGACTACTAGGCCTAGTTCAGAACTAGCTACTAGACACCACCGCAGTCGGCTCTTGGCAACGAACGTAGCAACCTAAGAGCGTTGTTTACATTCTTAACCTATCCAATTTAGTTTCACACAGGTGTAATTAGTGGAAAGACTTTAACATGCCATAAATCTATGACATGGGACCGCCGGCTTTACTTCCCCTCCGAAGGAAGGCATACTGAGGGATTTTTAACGCTCTTAAAAAATCCGACGACTTCGGCCGGGTTTGAACCCGCTATCTTGTAATGAAAGCATTATTATCCCGGTTTGTGCAAAATAGTTTGATTTGAAGAAAGGATCACAGTTAACCTTGTGTTCGTGAGTACTTTTATCATTTTAAATGATCCAGTCGACTTCGTCGTTACGTTACGGCAGCGTCACGAAATGTACCGAGAATGTACTGAGGTGTGTGACGTCATAGTACCGCTTGGTGCATGTGTACTGAGTTCACTGGTGAGCTCTGGCGTTACGAGATGGCAACGACACGACGAGCGTGACGTCATGCAGCCAGCTCCCTCATGACTTGTAACTTTCTAGGGTTCTGATTGTTTCTTGATCATCTAACATGTCAAGAGTCTTTGGCTTCGAGCGAACCGAGAAGCCTCCAGCCTTTCCTGCATTTTTCAGCATTTGTAGCATTTAAAATAAAGTCTTTCAGACTGACTCTTTTTGGCTCGAATGACGAGAGCAGCAAATTTCATTTAAAGAGCACCGGGTGGATGGTTGGTTGGTTCCTTAGCTTAGGCGCTGAGATAACGTGGTCATGTAGCCCCGTGTACTTTGGGTGTGTGTAAAATTGGTCTGATAACCGGTGTTGATTGTGATGGCTGTATTAGTGTGTGAAATCTGTTTTTAATTCAAATAAGGACTGCAGACATTCGATTTTCAAGCAGTTCCAACTTCTGCTACCAAAAGCCACCGCCAACGACCAACTAGTTCTAAACTTTGTTACTAGATACCACCGCAGTCGGCTCCTGGTGACGATGCTGGAACCTAAGAGCGTTAGTCAATAATAATAATAATAATAATAATAATAATAATAATAATAATATCGTATGGCCTTGGGTGCCTGGTGCAAGCTTTGCTATTTGACACCCAGAGGGTAGCTTGCATGTCGAATTTCGTAGTTCCTTGACTATGAAAGTCAAGGAGGTTAGATGTAAGATATCTAATCTCCTTGAACACAATAGCGCTTTCTAGTAGAGAAATGAGGAACTTTGTGCTGGCGGAAACTCCCGAGATTAATTTTGCCATTATGAACTCGGCCTACTGAATTCAAATGGGTTCTTTGACATGCCAACATCGTATGACATGCGTATCGTATTTTTGCCGCCTTTCAAAAATCACTTACCACGGTCAGGGGCGAACCTGCAATCTTGGGGTTAGTAGACCGATACGCTATCCACTCACCCACCGTGGCAAGCTGTTAGTCAATTATAACCTATAATTTAGCTTCACAAAAGTGTAATTAGGGGAAGGTTCTTTATCATGCCATAAATATGTGACATGGGACCGCCAGCTTTACTTTTCCTCCAAAGGAAGACATACCGAGGGTTTTTTAACGCTCTTAAAAAATTCGACGACTTCGGGCCTGGTTTGAATCCGCGACCTTGTGCATAGAAGGCAAAGGGAATTCAAAATTTACTGCAAATCTCCAGTGTTAAGTAGTGAGAGGAGTTGCGGGGAACATAGGCTAAAGTATATTCCGAGATTACGACTGTAAAAGCTATGAGCGAAGTCTTGCGAAACGTAGCTGCCAGTGGTAAATCGCAGTCTGGCGCCTTCAATTTCTGCACTCTCAGCGGAGTTGTGTATAAGCTAATGTAATGTCTTTGTCCAGAGAAGAGTTAGTTGAGTGCTGGTATGTTACAGGAAGGTTCTGCTGTAATTGTGCTCTCAAGGCAAGGAGTACACCTGGCGAGAGCAAGAACCGTGCTTCCGGCAAAGTAGCTTCGCAAGGTCTGCAGTGGCGGGCCACTATTTCTGGGTCTGGGGGCTTCCATACCGGTGCGGTGCACACTGGAGAAACCTGTTACATGCACACAGAATAAACGGTTTTCCGTCAGTTAGGATGGTGGGACCATGAAATCCAACGAGAACCAAGCCTCCAAAGAATAATGAGCCCGAACGGTAACTAAATACAATTAAAATACAGTAACCATGCCAGTAGCATTCAGGGGCTGATTACCTCGTTGTTCCGCCCTTCAAAACTAAAACAACAACAACAACAACAACAACATCCAGTAGCCTTCGTGTTATGATCACGTGATCGCAATACAAACGACTATCGCATCCAAACAGCATCCCCTACTTGCCAGCCCAAAGAAAGAGCGTCCGGTTCAGCTGACGAAAATCAATAGAAAGGACAAGGGCTCCCACATAATAAGTAGATAACATAATACTAACTTAAATAACTGACCTTGCGGATCACGTGAGCAAAGAGGTTGCCTGATTCCCCACTCCCCTGTTATTACAAGATACAATTTACATATTTTGTAAACAACTAGGTTCGTAATGTGCAACCAATAGCAGGCCACGTTTTTGATTCCAAAGCCCGCACTTAATCCTTCAATAGCAAGTTCATATATTTACGTAAAATAGGGGAGGCATTGGCCGCAGAATAAAATTAAAATACAAGAAACGTGCAACTGGCGCGACAGTAAAACGATTTCCGGTTTCGTGAAATCAATGAAACTACAGTTTCATGAAACGCAGTCTGCACAGCCCTGTGTTAATCTTATCTGTTGCAAGCAACTTCAGTTTCACGTTTCACAAAACCAGTTGCATGATACAGATTTCTCCAGTGTGCACAGCGCCTTAAGTGGATAGTTTATTTGATGCGAAAATCAAGAAACTATCTAGGCCTATTTAAGACCAATTGAAATATCACAATGCATTTTTCAGTGTTGCCTAAGTAATCTATCCTACGTTTTACAGTCGGTCAACTCTAGTGTGTCCAATTCGATTAGGCGGATTATTTAACACCTAGGATAATCAAGACAAAATTATGCGTCTCTTTAATAATAATAATTGTTATTTAATAAATAGCTCTTGCATGCGCAGCGTTAGGTCATGGGGCCAAGCTCTCTGCTGACTCTTTTTTTTTTTTTTTTTTTGCGTATGGCTTTTAGTGCCGGGAGTGTCCGAGGACATGTTCGGCTCGCCAGAGTTTGTAGCTGCTTCTATGCGGACACCCATGAGCTACAAGTATCGTCGCTTGTGGAGTGTTGTCAGGGGAGAAATGTGTGAATGTAAGGGCTAGGAATTGGAAGGTAGCGGCTGTGGCCTATAGTTAGGGACCAACCCCGGCATTTGCCTGGAAGGAAGATAGGAAACCACAGAAAAACCTCTTCAAGGTTGCCGGCGGGGGGATTCGAACCTCCCCTATGTGAGAGACTTCTGCAGCCACGCCGTAACAACCACGACTAACTCACCCGGTCGCTGACTCGGTAGACGCGTAGGTTCGAGCCCCACCGTCGGTCATCCTGGAAATGATTTTCCGTGATTTCCCTCATTTTCAACTCCAGGCAAATGCTGGGACGGTACCTTCTGACAGGCCACAGCCGCTTCTTTCTAAACCCTTGCCCAGTTTCATTCACCATTCATTTCATCTCTCATTAACTCCTCTCATGAGGTTGGCGTCAGGAAGGGTATCCGACCGTAGAAACCATCCGCCACAAATACTTTCATCGCATCTCATCCCCGACCCCGTTGGATAACGGGAATAATAAGGGGTAGACATACAATAAATAGCTCTTGCACCACCAACATTGAACATTTGTGACATTCAAAGAAATATATTTAGCACACATTCATTTCTAAGATCACCCCGGAGGTTCGAGTTAGATTCCCGTCTCTGCCAAGTAATTTAATTCTGTTCTGAGGGTGGATACGGGTTACACTCAGCCTCGTGAGGAAAAACTGGGAAGAGATGGGTTTGATTCCTACCTCAGCCGGGATGGTTCCTTCCCAATCCGCTCCTTAATTACAAATACAGACACCAATACAGCCATCACACTAACACAAGTTACCAAACAACATTCCCCACTCACCCAAGCACAAGGGGCTAAATGACCACGATGTCAAAGCCAATCAAATGAAACAATTCATTAAACGACAAATGGCAAATATTGCCGCAAGACGAAGGTACTGTATGTCACCGTTTGTTACATTATTCCATTTTTACCAGTTTTAAAAAAGACAATTGGTTTAGTATGTATGGTTCGGTCATTAAATTATTGTTGCTTCTCGCAACATTCAACACGCTTCAACTAGTATGAACGCTGCACTTGTTGCCATGGTAACTAGATGTTTGAAATACGTCCAAGCAAAAGTGGCCACGCTAATTCCAGATATAAGCGTATTTGATGGCGTAGTTGGTAGCATGCTGAGCTTCTATGCCCAAAATCGCGGGTTCAAACTAGGGCTGTTACTTTTAATCGATTAATTTCAGATTTCCATTAATCGATTAATCGAAACCAAATAATCGATTAATTGTCACAAATAACGATTAATCGATCAATCAATGGTCGGTTAATCGGTTTTCAGAAAAATCAATTAATCGGTTATTCAAAGAATCGATTAATCGGGTTTTCATTTGTTTTGTCGATTAATCAAAGTATTTCGCGCTTTTAACTACGCTTTCACAGAATCAACAAACTATGACACAACTTGGTTTCTTAATGCAATCACTCGACATGGTTAGCCGGGGCAGTCCCATGATGGATGATGTTTTTGATACTTTTAGGGGCTTTGCAACATCGTGGTCATGCAACTCTGTGTACTGGGGTGTGTTTAAGATTTGTCTGATAGCATACATCACTGCGATGCCTGTATCAGTGTGTGTATTTGTAATTCAGGTAGAATATGGGTAGGAACCGACCGTGGCCTTAAATTAGGTACCATCGCGGCATTTGCCTGGAGTAGAAATGAGAAACAATGGAAAATCACTTCCAGAATGACTGAGGTATGAATCAAACCCGCCTCTTATCAGTTTGGCCTCACGAGGCTGAGTGTGCCAAGTTCCAGCCCGCACACCAGAATTAAATTTCTTGGCAGAGCCGGGAATCGAACCCAGACCTCTGTGGTCACAGCCAAGAATGCTAGCCACTGCTCAACGCCCGCTTTGAGGTTTCATTCAACTTCACTCCAAGGATTACCGCGTTGGAAGCCCTTTTTCAGGCTTGCCTTAGAAATCGAAATTTGTTCGCTACTCCTGAAAAAAATACTACATGATGTTAAATAAATACACTTGGATGACTAGTTTTGATCGTCCAGTGATCATCATCAGATCATTTACACGTAGGCTATTAAATCTACTGTATATGGAGAAGTATGGAATGTATTTGCAGTAGCAATTAAACTAGCAAACAAGTCAAGATATGTGATTTTTGTTGAGAGACTGATAGTTATTAAATGGTGCACTTTGCAGTTTGAGCGATGTGTGGTCCGATTTTGTGCACAGCGTGTGGACGATTTTGCTGACACAATGACCTGACCATTTAATAACAATCACATAATGGCGCTAAGCAAGCAAACTTGAAGATAATCACCACTATCAGTATCTCAACAAAAAATTACATAACTAGACTATTTGTGCTAGATTAATTACTACTGCGACTAAATAAGTGTATGTATTGTAAATATACTTGTAGACACAGATTAACAGCCGAAGTGTAAAGATCTGATGATCGTTTGACGATCGAAACTGGTCATCCAATTGTATTTATTAATCTCATGTAAGAAGTCTTTATCAGGATTAGGGAATCACCCATTAGACAATTATTGGGTATTGACCGTCCGAAAAACATTAAATTTCGACTCCAAAGATACAAATGTGACGTCTTACGAACGTAGGTATGTCTAAAGTCAACACCTAGGCATCTATGTATATAAAGCTCAATGATCTTATGGTAGGGCAGTTATAAAAATCGCGGTAAAAATAGGAAATCTTGTAGATGTAGCGTAAATATTGCAATCATTGCAAAAGACGAGCTGGACGTCTATCTTGGGAATTCACCGCCTGACTTGCATACTCACCCTTTTTCACAGGTGGAAAATGAATAAACAATATATCCAAGGCCCGCTAAACTAGCGACAAAATACTTGATATTCCCCGCGACCACATGCAGCGCTGAAGGAGCATTTTCAATTGCTGGAAACATTGTGACTGCAAAGCGGAGCTGCCTCGCCCCAGAAAATGAGTAGGCTACTTGCTAGTATTTTTGCACCAAAACAGACCGTCAATTGAAATATATTATTGTCACATTAATTTTTAAATAATGCATCTTCTTTTTGAACTGTTGAAGCCATTCTTTCAGTGTTGCCTGTACAAAAACTGTCAGTTGTAACTCTTCAGTCGGTCAACATGAATTTGTCCAATGGCTGTGCGGGGGGGCAATGTAAAAATAATATGAGTAATAAGTAAACAAAATTCTTGTAAAATTACACGTACTAGTTATGATCACAATGACCCCGGCGGGAGTAGGCAGGATAAAGCGTAACAACTGTACGACCAAGGCTCAGCTGAGATATGTAACCTTATGCATATTAGAATTCAAGTGCATGCTCTATTTTATTTTATTTATTATTTTGTCTTATTCTTATTTGTATACACGATCATAATACTCATAAGTAATTCACAAACCCTTATTAAACAAACTTAACTTACACAATGCTCAAAAAAGGTTTCGCATATTGTGATTTAGTAACTTGTTTATTTTTTGTTATCATATTATATACAATATAGGGTACAAACAAAGAAAAACAACACACAATCTGCTTTGCAAACGAGACAGAAACACACAACGAATAACAAAAGTGATAATGTGGGACTGAGCATACGATCGTCCTTCTCATATTGGGATATCAAGAGGTTAAATTGTATGCAATGCATACAAATCAGAACCGGCATTGCATACAATTTAACCTCTTGATATTTGCCAATATAATAAGTTTATTTATCATTGCTCTAACAAGACGGATTAGAGGCCAATCTCTGCCATGGCAAGTGTTGAAGTTATGCACTTCGTAAGATCTATATTAGGCAAGATATGATTTCAGTGCAGTGACTTCATTGAATTTATCATCTTTATATTACTGGTGAAGTATTGAGTGTTCAGTGTTCCTACAGCTGATTCCAACAAAGATGTTCTGTACTGTTGCTGACGTACCGAACCGGTACCATACATTTGTCTTTTCAATACCATCTTAAGTACTACCGTGAGGCGCCCATTTAAAATGTGTATAGACCTACAGTAGTTCATAAGACTTTTGACATACTGTAACTCATATTAGGCGTAAATGTTTCAATCTTTCTTTCTGGTGCACCTTACAAGATTCATTTCTAAAGGAATTTTAAGTGCTACACAATATATATATTCTTGTATCGTTCTATCATAAAGGCTGACGAAGGGGCCAATAATAATGTTTAGGCCTCGAAACATGTCCCATTAATGACCACCCAGTGATTTCTATTAATAAAGTATTGGTCAGGCGGAACTTTCATCCTGTTTAGACTAATTATAATTTATATACGTTATATTTTATACTCCGCCCGGTCATTGGGCAATTTCAAGTTGACTGACTGAAGAGTTACAACCTACAGGTCTTTGTGAAAATCAGGCTAACCCCGAATAAAACAAAAATGTTCCTGTCCTAAATTGTAAACAGCCTTCCCAACAAAAATTGAACAAGATTCAAAAGCTTTGCTGAAAACTCCTCGTTTTCTTTTCCTGGAACCCTTCCCAATTTCATTGGTGTTAGTCCTTCCACGGTCACTGACTGTTATATGGTTATTGTTAACATAAATAAGGAAAGACAATTATCTTTACGCAAAATTTAACTTTTATAGACTTCTATACATCTTTCCGAAAATAAGCCTAACTCAACTTAAGCGATGACTTCTCATTTAAACCATTTTTAAAACTTATTTTCTTACCTCGTGTCTACTAATCAATTAATCGATTTTAAAATGTTCAATTAATCGTTTCCGAGTAATTTCAAAATAATCGATTAATCGATTATTAATCGATTAATTGAAAATCGATTATTAACAGCTCTAGTTCAAACCCGGCGGAAGTCGTCGGATTTTTTAGGAGCGTTAAAATCCCTCAGTATGCCTTCCTTGGGAGGGGAAGTAAAGCCGGGGGCCCAGGCCATAGATTTATGGAATGTAAAATAACCTTCTAACTAAAATTGTGTGAAGCTGAATTAGATTTGATTAACGCTCTATTAGTTCCAACGTTCGTCGCCAGGTGCCGGTTGTTGTGGCATCTAGTAGCCAAGTTTGCGGCTAGGTGTCGTTGACGGTAGTATTTGGTAGCAAAAGTAGGAGCTACTTAAAATTGATCGTCTGCAGTCCTTACCTGAATCACAGGTACCACACAATAATACAGCCATCACAATTAACATCGGTTTTCAGACAGATTCTGTACACACCCAAAGTACACGGGGCTACATGTCCGTGTTGTCACAGCCCCTGAACTAAGGAACCAACCAACCTAATTCCAGATGGACCCCCAGTCTAAAATTAATTCTATTGCTCCATGTTTTGGTTCTGCAATTTATTTATTTATATTCGACCACGGCCTACGGAATACTACCCTACGGTACTACTGACTAGATGAAATTTGAAATAGGAGGAGGCCATGGAATTCGCCGAGAGTCGTTCTATATAGCTTGGCCGGTGACTACTGGAAAAAACAAAGACCGTCAGTAACTTCACAGTTCTGTCGCAATAGTACATTCATTACGATTACGTAGGCCTGCTGTAGATGGCTATGCTTGGTCAGCACGGCGACAATGACGCTCCAGAGGATGTTTTCTCAGCGCAGCGACAAAGCTTCCTGGAAGTTTCTTATCGATGTGGCCATTCTAGCACGTTTTAGGACTCATTGTATCAACCAACCAGAGCCCTGTGAGCGACCATAGGCCCCAGGACGAGTGTCATGTGATATTAAAAAAAAAAAGTTAATCCTGCACTGTAAGTTTGCACTTTTTTTGACAGCTTGGGTTGCAAACCTTCATAAGGAATGACTCAATTTATAACTTGTAGTCCATAACAAATATACACATGTTTTATTCACATGTAAGTTTTTTCAGGTTATTTGTTCGCTTGTTCCAGTAATTGTGGATATATTGGCAACAGATTCTGTCGGCCAGACTGAAAAGTTGCATTATCAAACTGAACTATCATGTGCTCGTGGGATGGGCGTGCGGTTGGTAATGGACGCTTTAGTGTGTCCATCCGCCTGGAAAAATAACGAGTTAATTATATTAAATAATAATAATTATAATTGATAATATTGCGCAAAGTCGTCTGAAGTATTGTTTCCATATGGACGCGTGTTCACTTTTCAGATAAATATATAGTGGTTATCTTAAATGTTGAGTAAAGAATTAAGTAGTCTGAGATGTCTCCAGGACAGACATCCTTGTTTTGAATATAAAGTCGGAAGCAGATACGGAATTTCTTGTTCAAGATATTTATATTATATCTCTCTTTTTGATGGTAAAAGAAAAGGGAGCAGAACTATTGATTTCCCCACGGACATTGGTCTGGAGAATAATTTTCATATGGCATGATATGTGCAAAAAAAGTAGGCCTAAAATATGAGGTGTTGTGTAGGCCTAAAAAGTTAACTTGCCTGGTGAAATGTTTCGTACGTTTCATTTTAATATCAATCCAACAGTAATGATCGTATCGTCTGAAGAACATATTCCACCATACCTTAAGCATTTTCCTCGAGCTGTGAAATGATGGGCCTAAAATAATTCCACTCTCACATTTATCAGCTGCTGAGTCATAGCCAAGGTGGTCATAGCGCGTTCAATGATGTAATATTGTCAGCGAGCCGTCAGTGTGTTTTATGTGTGCTGTTAGAACGATTATTTGATAAGTATAACCCATTTAAGATTTGATTGCCGCTGAGCGTGGCTGCGCCAGTGTTTGTTGTTGATTGTAGCAGCTGCCCCGCGGGACAAAGCGGGGAACACAGCTATGACAAGAGTTCATCCTGCACATAAGACAAGCAGCACTGCGCGTCACAGGAGCTCATGTCACCACGGACAGTCAAACGATAACTGAGCTGAGTCATATCCTACTCGCGCAGCTGTACCTGTCAACGAAGCAGGCTGACGTGTGACGCAAGTAAACAAGGAATAGTTCCCATCTCGACCGCCGGCAATCAATTCGTGAAAGGTAATAAAAGTTTCCTTTTAAAAAGGGCAATGAATTGATATTGCCAGATGAATGTAGGTTTAGGTAACTCATAACAGCTGTTGACACCTTGACGGAATACAGCGGCCATTGCTGGCTACCATGAGGGTGATAGCTCATTGGCTGGAATGCACGTTGTAGAGGCGGATTGATATGTTCCGGGGGAGTGTTTGTTCCCGCGAGAACTGTCAAAAAAGTGCAAACTTACAGTAGATGAACTATAAGTGCTTAAGAGTTCCTTCCGTGACATTTTTATATACATCGGTTGGTTTTTTAGATTTGGCACCAATGCTTCAGTGTCAAGTTGCAACAATGTTGGGCACTGCCACTTTTACCGACGGTTGCTGCCCTGCATTCCCTCCCTCAGAGCACATGACCTCGCCCGTCCTCACCACCGCTCGTGCGCAGTCGCGCCTGTTAGATGAGTAGTGTGAGACCAGCGCTCGCGAAAGACAGTCGCAATGTTTTCCAAGCAGGAGCAGAGAACGTGGATAAAAATTGTGTGCTAGGGGTCGCAGTGTCACCGAGGATTGCAGGAAGCGAGCGGTGCAGCTGCGTTACCGTTCAGAACGGTAGCAAGATGGGTTGCAGCCTTTCGAGATGGGCGCGAACGTATGGAGCACATGCCTTGATCTGGTCACCCACCAGTAAGTGATGACAATGTACAGATGGTGTCCGCGTTAGTAGAGGTGGATCGGAACGTAACGATTCGTCAATTAGAGCAAGATACCGGACTGGCGCATTCAACTGTCTTCCACATCCTGAAGGACTTACTGAAAATGAGGAAGATTGCGTCCAAATGGGTTCCGCATGACTTAACACACGCACAAATGGGCATGGCTGCGATATGACGCTTGTCATATGCACTCGCAGAGTTATGGGCGCGAAGGAGAGGCCTTCTTACTGCGTATCATAACCATTGACGAGACGTGGGCCAGATCTTATGAGCCACAGTTAAAACGCCAATCGAAAGAGTTGCGGCACCACGGATCACCACGGAAACAAACAGTTCGACCAACCCCCACCAATGTGAAGGTAATGTTGATTCTTGCCTATGATTGGGAAGGTGTGATCATTCACCATACTGTTCCCCGAGGGCAACCCGTTAATGCGGCGTACTATTGTTCGTTTCTGCAAGACCATCTCCGAGGAGCTCTGAGAAAGAAACGGCGCCATGACAATGCTAGGGCACACACAGCAGGCGTGTCGGCATTGTTGGATCGCTGGGGCTGGGAGGTCCTCTATCACCCCCACCCCCAATATTCTCCAGACATCAGTCCCTGCGACTATGATCTCATCCCGAAGATGAAGACGACAATGCGCGGGGAGCGCTTCCGTACCATTGAAGACGTTAGGCAGGCTGCCGAGCGCTCTCTTCGTACCATCAATAAATTGGGGAGTGCCAACGGGATCCAACGACTTCCACATCGCTGGGAACACGTTGTACGCAACGGTGGAGACTACATCGAGGGCCTGTGGAACTAGGAACCATCTGAGTTAATAATCCAGTTATAATTAAGGTGCCAAAACTAAAAAAACAACCCATGTATAAATGCTCTCTCTATTGGGGCATGGTGGCGTAGCGATCAAGCTGTTGCCGGACCGGGTTCGATTCCCTATCAATGCATGTGAAATTTCCAAAGTGAAATGCTATGTCCTGTGGTTCCACGAAAAAAGGAGGTCCTGTGGCTCATGGTCGCGAGATTAACGGTCACGTAAAACTACAAACTTCCTTAATTTCTTCTGTCTATTTATTTAAATCAAACCAAATACATTGAAATCACTTATAAATTGACAGGGAATTGTATAAATAGTGAATATATTTATTTGTGTTTAAGTGTGATTCATACACATCATATACTAGTTAAGGCTAAGTGATCATAATCTGAGGATGAACGCGTGAGGTTCGAAACATATCATCCAATTAAGTAGGTATTTGTGCATGAAGACTGTGTTGGTTTGTAGGGTACTGTATGCACATACTTGTCTCCCGCCTAATGTGACTGGGCACAATTCGTGTTGACCGACTGAAAAGCTTTCTTTATTAATATAAGGGAATTTAGCTGTCATCATCTTTCACCTTTCCCAAAACCTCTTCATTGTGGCTGACCATTCCTCATCAGATATAACATATGGTTTTCGCTCCTTAGTTTTTAACCAAATATTACATGTTTGTTCTTGAGAACAATTTGTTTCTTTGTAATATTCAACTCATCTAAATAATTTTGAACTTCTTTGAACCAATTATTTTTGTTTATTTTCCAAAAGTAGTTAAATAGTTGTTTTAATAGACAATTGTGATGTAATCTCGATAAATGACAGATAAAGGCAATCCTCCTTTTCTTCATCGTGTCTAATATTGAATCACTTTCCCGGTAGACTACTGCATTAGGCAACAATCTCCACTGTCCATCCATCTGGTGTTTTTATCATTTTAAATGATCTTGTAGACTTCGTCGTTACGCTGAGGTCTGGCGTTACGTTACGGTGACGGGACGAAATGTACCGAGAATGCACTGAAGTTTGTGACGTCATAGTACGATGTAGCAGACGAGTACCAAGACGGCACTGCGAGAACAGAGTTTCAAGAAGGCAGTTCGAGAACAATCAAGTAGGCAGTGAAGAAACAAAATAGAATCTTGAAACTCTGTTCTCGCACTGTCTGCTTGGTACTCGGCTGCTAACATTTAAAATGATATAAAGTCCAGTCTCTCAGACTGACTATCCGTGTCTTTTTATTAATGATTGTACTGTTAGGGGCTGATGACCTCGTAGTTCCACCCCTTAAAACATTAACTATAATATTGTACTGCAGATATACTGTAAATAAAACGAAAAGTCTTAAGATTTCCCATTTAGACAAGTTATCATAACCACCGTTACATTTTCTTCATGCTACAATTTTAATATCTGCAGGCTCTGAACTTTTATATACCGTACTGTATTATAATTATTACTTTTTAAGGTAGTTTTATTAATAACTAGCAGTATTCGGCTTCGTCCGGTGGAATGATGATGATGTCTGTCTCCTTAGAAATATAATGGACTTAAAATCTAGGTCATTTGCCCCCAAAGTTAATGAGGGCGTAATATCTAGGTCATTTGCCCTTTTAATAAGGATGCTAATGAAAACTACTGTTGAATTGACACGTCAAACTTACAAACTACCGTAATAGAATACATATTTCAAAATTCACAGGCAAGGAAGACTTATTGTGTGTGGTGATTAATGGTGTAATGGGCGTAACATCTAGGTCATTTGCCCTTATGATTGTAACGTGTTTTTCGAGGGGTTTTATGCAACTGGCATAAGTCAGTAGGAAGCCATTCTATATTTATTTACGCGGCAAATTGTTCAGCCAAGAGAATTTTTCATGGTAATTTATTATTATTATTAATTTATTATAATTATTATTAAGGTATTTTCGGAGCATTTTATAAAAATTATTAACATTCAGATAGGTTTTCTATGTCTTAGAAAACGCTATCAAGCAAATTATTACGAACGACAATATTATAGAAAATTATGTGATTACGGAATTTTACGGAGTTTTGTCAGTTAGGGTATTTGAGAGACATGACTCACTGGGAATTCGAATACAAGCTGATTCCTGTCGAGAAGTATTACGCAAGGCTGGGTCGCAAGGTCTAGAAAAGACGAATTGTTGGAACGGAAATCGACTTCTCCCTCTCGCGCGCCGAGTGTAATGAGGCAGAGGAGGGGAACTGGCGGCGTGCTCAGCCAATCAGTGAGGACGACTTAAGCTAGATGTCGGTACCATGGTGGGGGAGCCAACAGGTGCATATATCGTTCGACGCGCCGTGAAACGAGGACTATCTGTGTAGAACTTGCGGAGTACGGTTGGAAGTGCGTGTCGCTCCGATGTTCAGTGGAGTTGAAGACTAACTTTTGCAAAACTTAACCAGTGCGGTTGTAAGAGTGTTTGGGTCCGAGGTACGGACCATAGAATTATCTAAGCTACCAGAATATCATCAAATTCCGACGGAGATGACGACGTCCAGGAGACTGTGGGAAGCTCACGGCATCAGCAAGTACGAGGGAAATGCCTTGGCAATTTCCAATGGTAAGCGCAAATGACGCAGAAATACGCAATCTCTCATTTTTCTTTGTTTTACATTTCATATTTCAGTAACTTCATAGCTTGGAAATAAGAGTAAAATCAATTTATCAGACTCCGTTTTCACGTAATTTTCTATCGGTAATATTCAAATCACAACGCTCCAATTTAAATTTTGTACTTATTATTATTATTAATTTTGCTATACTTGTTTTATATAATAAATTCATTTCTTTTACAATGCAATCTTTGCTTTCAGTAGGTAGCATTAGATATAGACCAATTCCTTCTCCTGATACAATTGTTTGTTGGGTTAATGATCAAATCATACCACGATCTGAGTGAATAGAGTCTTGAAGGTGTTCTGCCAGAGCTAGACGTTGTTAAATACAAATTTAGATTTCAACATTGCATTGAGGTCTTGGCGCCCATTAAAACAACATAGCTTAGGCAAAGGTAAACAGTTACAATTATCACCCAACAGTTATGGGCTAGCAAAACGTTTCATTTGTACGCTCAACGTGGAGCAAAGTAAATACCGTTTCACTTGTCATCCCAGCCTAAGCAAAACGTTTCATGATGAGGATGAAAATGGAAACTACTACCGGTATTGAATTGACACTTCAATTTACAATGTACACAATGTACTGTAATAAAAATAAATATTTTAAAAATCACAGTCGAGAAAGACTTTATGCGGCGGTGATTAGTGGTATGATGCGCGTAACATCTAAATCATTTGCACTTATGATGATAATAATAAGCTAATGAAAAAATGACTGCTAAACGAACATGGTGACATTTTAACCCTGTCAGTGCCACACGCCGATCAGATTGGCTCTCGCTGCTCGCACCAATAGTGCCAAAGCCGATTCAATCGGCGCGCTGTTTATCTTATATTTGTAGATTTCTGTAGGCATATGTCCGTGATTATTTCATATGGTTGGAAAGGCGAGGTTTCTAGCTTGCCTGTGCGGTGTTTACTTTTTTCCTTAAAAGTCCGTTATGCGATAGGTTTGAGTTTGTATTCACGCCCTCCCTTTGCTCTCTCCTAATCACGCGCGTTCTCGCCAAAATTGCGGTGCAGTTGTTTTCTTTTTGTTGAAGTTTTCTGCCTACAGATGTAACCAAGAACTTTATACAGCAGGAAACTTAGTGTTTCTTCGAATATGATACTTAGCTGTACTTAATTTAGGCACAAAACTGATTCTTTACCAAAAAAAATGAAGAATTGAACAATTATCAGAATAAACTCAATTAAAAAAGTTTTGATGCCATATTTACTTTTAAGAACATAATGTATGAAAGAATGAGGTATTGGTTATAATGCAAAGCAATAATAATGATTCTATTGTTTGAGATGCGGTATTCATGATTTTTTTTTTTTTTTTCGAATTGTCTGCATGCCCATTGAAAATGGCTTGCCATTCTTGGCAAGTATTTCAGGAAATCGCTTGGCACTAAGAGGGTTAAAAATGATATAGGCTTGGTAATTCAGATGTCTACTTCGATGTCTTCCAAAGTCTCAACCTTATTTTCTGGCTTAGGCCTGTACTCGATGCGTCTAGTGAAAGAGCTTATGGCGTACTGCTCGGCAAATAATATGGGTCCAAGCTGCACGAACCTGAGATGATCGCAGTTGATGATGAAATATGATGACTCACGTTCGGGGTTCCCCGTCCTATTTAGATTGGCCGGGAAATCACTCACTCTTTCGCAACACAACAGTGGCTTGAGCAACGGCCCTGTGCTGGCATCAGCAAAGACAGCAGATAACATGGCAGGCTCTGGAAAGTCCTCTCAAGTCACCTCGCGATGAATCAGCAAGCTATTCTTACAACTGCCCCCCCCCAGAGTCTCACAACTTGTGGGACGTGGGTTGGCGACCACGGGACCCCAGCTGAGTCTGGCATCGTTTCTACTTCCAGGTGCCGGGCTCCTTTCAGTTCTCTTTCCTGTCGGCCTCCCTTGGTCAACTCTTGTTCTCTTCCGACCCCAACTGTATTAGGGCATCCGAGGGCCAGAGAGTCTTTCAATTTCCCGCCTTAATTGGCCGTTGTCTCATCTTTCCGGATGCCCTCTTTCTTCGAGGGGTCTGCCTTCCTTTCCTTTCATAATATCTCCTGTCTTCTGCTAAAGGCCCTCAAAGAGGCAGGGTGTGTGTAACCCCACCACTTCTGGTGCACCCTCAAGGGCTCATGGCTGGTGAGTTAGGAAGCTGGCAACCCCGAGGGATTCCTGAGCTAAATGCAGGGAATGGAGTGGTATGACAGTAATTTCAAGTGGACAGTGTTACTCATCTGGTTCCAAAGGGTAACTATGTAAAATTTGGTTCAGATCGGTGAAACCGTGTAGATTTGTGCCATAGGGCCTAAATGCAGACAGTGTTACTCGCAGGGTTCCAAAGGGTAAGTATCCAAATTTTGGTTCAGATCGGTGAAACGGTGTAGATTTGTGCCAAAGGGCCTAAATGCAGGAAATGAAGTGGTCTGTCCGCAATTTCAAGCAGAAAGTGTTACTCGCAGGATACCAAAGGGTAAGAATACGAATTTTGGTTCTGACCGGTGAAACGGTATGGATTTGGACCAAAAAGCCTAAATGCAGGGAATGGGGTGGGCTGTCCGAAATTTCAAGTGGACAGGGTTACCCGCAGGGTTTCAAAGGGTAAGTATACAAATTTTGGTTCAGATCGGTGAAACGGTGTAGATGATAATAATAATAATAATATCGTATGGCCTCGGATGCCTGGTGCAAGCTTTGTTCATTGACACCCAGAGGGTAGCTTGCATGTCGAATTTCGTCGTTCCTTTGAACGCTATGAAAGTCAAGGAGGTTAGAAATCTAAACTCCTTGACACTACAGCGCTTTCAAGTAGAGAATTGAGGAACTTCGTGTTGGCTGAAAATCCCGAGATTAATTTTGCCATTGAACACGGCCTACTGAATTCAAATGGGTTCTTTAACATGCCAACAACGTATGACATGAGTGTCGTGATTTTTGTCGCCTTTCAAAAATCACTTACCATGGCCAGGAGCGAACCTGCAATTTTGGGGTTGGTAGTCCGACACTATAACCACTCGCCCACCGTGGTAAGCTACGGTGTAGATTTGTATACATAACAGACAGAAGGACAGACAGACAGACAGACAGACAGACTTTGTGCTTTATATATATATACGAGGCACGTCCAGAAAGTAAGCTCCGTTTGGTAATAAAATTAAATTGTGTACAGATACAGAAAAATTATTTATTGCACAACATTCTACACCTCTTAAACTACTTTTCCACATAACTGCCGAACTTTTGTAGGCATTTGTCATAGCGTGGCACAAGGTTTTGGATACCTTCTTCATAGAAGTTTGCCGCCGACCGTAAACGAGAATGAAGACTCCCCTGTAAGATATCCTACCGTATGGCCACCACTGTTAGGCAAATTGCGTGCTTACCAGGAGAACTGCGTATGTTTAGGAGTTCTCCTGACCACATACGCAATTTGCCTAACAGTGGTGGCCAAACAGTAGGATATCTTACAGGGGAGTCTTCACTCTCGTTTACGGTCGGCGGCAAACTTCTATTAAGAAGGTATACAAAAACTTGTGCCACGCTATGACAAATGCCTGCAAAAGTTCGGCAGTCATGTGGAAAAGTAGTTTAAGAGGTGTAGAATGTTGTGCAATAAATAATTTTTCTGTATCTGTACACAATTTAATTTTATTACCAAACGGAGCTTACTTTCTGGACGTGCCTCGTATATAGATTAAAATTATTATTAAAAATGTAATTATTAAATTTTTGGGAATGTCACTTCTACAGATCTGTTCAAATTATTTCATTCCAGAACTTATTTTCACCAAATCTTTTTTCAACCGGCTTAGCACTAACAACTACAACTTTACCTGGCGAAATGTATTTTCCTTTCACCAATATGCAAAAACTAGCTTCGCCCGGCATCTTTAACGGTTTACCCAGCATAAGCTTGAAGATGCACGAACGGCAGGTCCCAGACGCAATTCAGAAAAGCAGAGTTGAACAGTGAAACTCCAAACACACATACTCTTCTCTGAAGTCTTAACTCGACACGACTCGACAGTTTGATGCTGGCCGAAGCTGGGGTGATAGGCTCGGTCGCTCCGAAACTAGTAATTTTAAATTCCACTGAATGGAGATTGTTGGAAGAAATGAAAACGTAAACCCACTTATAGTAGGCGATGTATTAAAGATGGATAAATGCTGTCTCGGACTTTTCTGTAGAACTTTTCATGCTGAACAAGTCTTAACCCTTAATCGGGCGCATGGCGGTCTAAACGACCGAAGTCTTAAAATTTTTGGCAGGCAATCCGTTAGAAAGTTAGCGATGCCTCCTCCCCTCGAGACTATCTCGGCCAAGGGATCATCTAGCCATCTGTTAGTTTGGCCCGTCTCTAGTCAGGCTGTAAAAACTGAAATACCGTGCTTTACAGTATTTTGACCGTTCAAGATGGATATGTCTCAATATATTACTGAGTGTTGGGTTGGACTGGGGGTGTGGAAAGGGGTGGGGGGAAATGACATGATTATTCTTCCATTTTACTAACCGAAAAAATATAAATAGAAGGGAACTTTGGTGTTCAGAGCTTTCCAGATTTCTTCTCAAAGCAACTCTTCTTACAACGGGATGTATCTTTATAAGGCCTATGAGTACAGACAAATATTATAAATATAATTTAAATAAGTATAAACTTATATACAACAAAATTAATCCTCAACATTTTTATTAAGCGGTCGAAATGACCGATGCGCCCGAGTGTGTTCGTCAGATGGACGCACCCGGTTGAGGGTTAATCATAGTAGGCCTATACATATATATTTAACTGTTTACTCAGCGTAAGCTTAAAAGGCGCAAGGATGGCAGGTATTTCTTCGAATCAATTCACTGAAATCGTTATTGCTCGGCTTCCTTTGGTCATAAATGATAGCTGTAAACTAGAATTTGTAATGAATACAGTAGTGAAAAGCCAATTTTAATCCTTGTTAGTCTTTATATGGCCTGCCCCGTGGTGTTGGGGTAGCGCGCCTGCCTCTCACCTGGAGGCCGATTCACGACTCCGTCAGTGATTTTAAAACTGACGTGAGGGTTGGAATGGGGTGCACTCAGCCTCGTGAGGACAATTGAGTAGTTGTCTGGCAGTGAGGCAGCGCCCTGATCACGAAAACCAAGATTAACGGCCGAGGGGACCCGATGCACTGATCATGCGTCACCCCAATATCTGCAGGCCAAATGGCTGGGCAGCGGTCGCTTGGTCGGCCTAGGCCCTTCATGGGCTGTATAGTGCCAGGGGTTCACTTTTTTGTTGTTAGTCTTTTTATAATAATTATATTTACTTTTGGCTACGGACAAAATTGCTGCTCTAAATACAGAGAAATTAAATGGAAAAACTAAAGAACTACTACAGGTTATTAGACAAACTCTACACACACCCAAGTACTAGTGGCTACATGACTACGATGTCACAAAACCTCTAAAGAATCAACAACATATTTCCAATTCATTTTGTTTTTCGATGATATTGGAATCTACTGTCCCGTTCAATCAAACAAGTTATTGGAACGGTGAATTATTATTAAGAAATTGTTTTATACAGAAGTGTTGTTGTTTGAGTCTTCAGTCTTTCGACTGGTAAGATGCAGCAGTCCAAGCCCCTCCCTGTCCTGAACTAATCGTTTCATCTCCACATAGCTACCACACCGTACATCCGAGGCAGTCTGTATAACATATTCTAACCTTGGTCTACCCCTACAGTTCTTGTCTTCGACCCTTCCTTCCATAACTAAGTTATATATTCCTGGGTGTCTTAGTAGGCCTATGTGTCCTAACATCCTATCTCTTCTCTTCTTCCCCCCAGGGGCTCACATCTAGTGGGACGTGGATTGGCGACCATGGGGACCCAGCTGAGTCTGACATTGCTTCCACTTACGTGTGCCGAGCTCCTCTCCGTCTTCTTTCCTGTCGACCTCAGTTGGTCAACTCTTGTTCTCTACCGACCCCGATGGTATTAGGGTATCCGAGGCCTAGGGAGTCGCTTCCTTTCCCGCCTTAATTGGCCCTTGTCTCATCTTTTCTGATACTCTCCTTCCGCGAGGGGTCAGCCTTCTTTTTCTTTACCTGTTATTTCCTGCCTTCTGCTCAAGGCCCTCAAGGAGGCGGGGTGTGTGTAGCCCCACCACTTCTGGTGCACCCTAGATATTGCTACACCCTCAGGGGCTCACGGCTGGTGAGTTCGGGAGTTGGTAACCCCGAGGGATTCCTGAGCTGGGTTAGATGTTCCCCCTTTTATCCATTACCTGTGGGGCGAACCCTCTCCTCTTTCACTTTCCTGTCTTCCTTTTATGGCTCTCCTTCCTTCCAAGTCCCTCAATCCGCATTCTTCGAGGGTTGATGGCATTTCTTTTCCTCCTGTCCTTTGTTTGCCTTATTCTCCTTTTGTTTTCCATTTCTTCTTCTAGTATATAAGTTAGTAGTTAGTTTTAGTTATAGTTTACTTTTCATTATCATCTTCTCGATCACCCAAACCATTAGGGGCCGATAACCTACTGTCGACCAAAGTATTATGTGCACTCGAGTTTGAAGGTTGTTTGTGAAGTAACCAATAGACCTACAAAATATCCAATAACATCATCATTTTCGTCGTTCTATTTTACGTTAGTTCATGTAGGTTTGAAATTTTTAATTTATATTTTAATATTTTTTATCGCAGTTGGAACACAATAAGTGCACGTTTTTAAGCGTGTTTCAGCCATGCATCACATTTAAGAATTATTATTTCAAAAAACCCGTCATCAGATCGAAACCAAATTTTAACACACTATACATTGGAATGTTGTATAACTGTTGTATAAATTTCAAAATTGTGTGTATCCAAGAAACTAAGTTATCATTTTTGTAAGGTAACTTTTCGTCGGCTCGGGGTGGTTGGAAAATATAGTTCTTGGTTGCGTTGTAATCGTTATACATCAAAACGTTATGCTGTATGACTGTGAAATACGTAAATTAATTCACTTATTTTATATCGGTTTGTATTTGTACGAGGAAATAACACATGGTTCACCAGCTAGCCCCTCTAGGGAAAGCTGTACAGCGTTGCCGAAAAGGTGGCCACACGCATCATGGCGCGTCTCGCTCGGAAGTGATGGGCTCCATCTCAGCAACGCTGTACAGCTTTTCCTGGAGCGGCTAGCTGGTGAACCATGTGTTATTTCCTCGTACAAATACAAACCGATATAAAATACGTGAATTAATTTACGTATTTCAGCCATACAGCATAACTTATTGATGTATAACGATTACAACGCAACCAAGAACTACGTTTTCCAACCACCCCGAGCCCAGAAAAAGTTACCTTACTAAACGATAACAACTTTGTTACTTGGACACACATAATTTTGAAATTAATAAACCAGTTATACAACATTCCAATGTATATTTTATTAAAATTTGGATTCGATCTGATGACGGGTTTTTGAGATAATAATTCTTAAATGTGACGCATGGCTGAAACACGCTTAAAAACGTGCACTTTTTGTGTTCCAACTGCGATAAAAATATTAAAATATAAATTAAAAATTCCAAACCTACATGAACTAACGTAAAATAGAACGACGAAAATGTTATTGGATTTTATGTAGGTCTATTGGTTACTTAACAAACAACCTTCAAACTCGAGTACACATAATACTTTGGTCGACAATAGATGTTAGGCCCCTTAAAACAACAATTATCATCATCTTCTCTTCTTTAGTGGCAGCTAGAAACATCTCTCGTTTCGGATTCTTCTTAATAACTCTTCCCTCTACCCATTTCATTCTCCTGTGACACCAAATTTCAAATGCTTTTATTCTCCTTTTTTCTGCTGCGCCGACATCAAAGTTTCAATTCCATAGAGCACCACGCTCCAGACAATGGCTTTCAAATACCTAAATACATATTTGATGTCAACAGGGTTATTTTCTATAGAAATGCTTTCCTTACCTGAGCCAACATAATTTTTATATCCTCTTGGCTACGTCCATCACTAATTATTTTGCTTCCTAAGTAACAGAAGTATCCTACTTCTTTAGCTTTTCAGCTGCCAATTTGACGTTTCTGATTTCTTTCGGCTGCATTGCATTTTTTTGTCATACATTTCATGATTTTCATCATGAATTCCTTCCTCAACTACAGAAGTACCGGTCTTAACCTCTGCATTTAACATTCTTGCCCCCTTGCAATTAATATTTTGTGGATATGACTCAACAAATGCACCGTCTAAAGCTGCGATTTCCTGATTCAGCTCTGGTGGAATATTCGTACAACCGACTACATGCTATATTTTTTTGAAGCTGCTTAGTATTTCCTGCTGAAAGCGCACTTTCACTACAAGCCGGTTAAGTTTCAACATACATATTTAAGTACAGCCTATGGATATAATTAACATCCTGCAGGTTTTCGACCTACAGTGCGTTCTTTTCATTGCGACCATAATCGTGTATGCATGGTTAAGAAGAGAGCTTACCAGGGATATGACGTCACTCACTGCTTCGCTGCATATGGCGTTCTAGAAGGCCGTGAAACGGTAGTTTTCTTTGAACATGCCCATAATTTATTCTTTGGAAACTGTGGCATACGGTACGGTTGTTATTTCCAAGGCAGAAGAAAATTGAATAGAAATCTGTACTCTCATCTTCCGATGTCTGATAAACTGAGATTGTCTATGAATCATACGTCCCTATACTAGTACATTATGCAACGAGCCTATAATGACAATAATCAAGACATAAGTATGTTTATAAAACGAGCGAAGCGTGTTTTATAATTCCATAAGAGGGTCTTAATTACCATTATAGGCGTGTTGCATATGACTGCTTATGTTAGACGATAATTATAACTATTTTATGTTAGAACATAAATATTTATCAATATCTGTCGAGATTTCGCCAGTTTTATGTACTTAACAGAGCGCATGGGACGCAGAGAATACCTTGTATTTGACCATGGCCCCCTCGAATACCCCACTATGACACTAGCCACGCAGTGAAATTTAAAATAGGAAGGCCGTGGAAGTCGGCCCAGGTGCGATGCTATCCTTACCTAATTGGTCACACAACTGTTTCTTGAGCTCTGATTGGTGGGAGAAACTGTTTCATAATGAAAGGTAGTGTTATAATGACCCTCATTATGATAACGTTTTCTGATATATAATATTAATTTTTAATTTCTCCATGGTCGAAATTATATACTCGTAAATATATTTTTACGAAGTTATGCTCAACTAAGGAGCGCGATTGAACCTATTTCACAGATAAATTTGAATTAGCTTTCTTCTCTCACTATGATGTTTAATTCTTTCTGCTGACCATGCAGTGGTGGCTCTCATTCGGGGGTTTGCAGCAAAATGATGTTCACCAACGTTCTGAATCTAGGCCTGTCCCATAAATTTTCGTCTGTTACCTTTATTTCTTGAAGGTCATTTGCAATTTCGATTACCCAGTTATTCCTGACTTTTGGTGGCTTCGGTGGCGTAGTTGGTAGCATGCTGAGCTTCTCTGTCCAAGATCGCCGGTTCAAACCTAGGCGAAGTCGTCGGATTTTTTAAGAGCGTTAAATATCCCTCAGTATGCCTTCCTTCGGAGGGGAAGTAAGCCGGCGGTCCCATGTCATAGGTTTATGGCATGAAAAATAACAGTTTTAGGGGCAGATGACCTCGTAGTTCTGCCCCTTAAAACAACAATAACTAAAAAGAACCGTCCACTAACTCCACTTGTTGAGGCTAAAATTTTTAGGTTGGTTTGATAACGCTATACTAGTTCCAAAGTTCGCTGCCAGGTGCTGACTGCGATGCCATTTAGTAGCCACGTCCGCAGCTAGATGTCGTGGACGGTAGCATTTGGTAGCAAAAGTAGGAGCTACTTAAAAATGTAATCTTCTGCAGTCCTTCTACCTGAATCACAACACACACTAATACAGGCATCACAATTAACACCGGTTATCAGACAAATTCTACACACACCCAAAGTACACGGGGCTACATGATCGCGTTGTCGCAGCCCCTAAACTAAGGAACCAACCAATTCTTGACTTTTAATGAGGAGGCATGATTAAATAATTTTGGCAAGTCTTTCATTGTCCATTCTTTGAATATGTCCAAAAGAATTTAATAGAGTTTTTCTAATAGTGTCTCGAAATGTCGGTATAACTCGTGTGGCCTATTTTTCATTCACACTCCCTCTGTTCACACTGGGCGAAAGATCTTCTGGAGGATTTTCCTTTCTTGTTTTTATAAATTTTTAATTAGTGATTATTATTCATATGTACACCATGCCATTAGGTACAATTCACCATTTCATCGCCATTTATTGAAAAATGGAATGTGAGTTCTTTATGTTGGTTTGTTGGGGCAGGGGCGTATATACAATTTCTTTTCGGGGGAGGGGGCTGACTATCCTGGAAAATTGGGAGTATTGTCAGGGGATTGTCACCACAAAATACCCAGAAATATCAACCAATATCTTAGAGCATATAAATATGTGTAATTATTTTAGATAAGATTCAAAGTTTATATAACCTACAATTACTGGCAATACAAAGAAAGTTGTAAAATACAACACAACACACAAATAAAATTTTATACTTAATGAATTTTCTATTATGGCCTATCAAGTATGAATGACAAATATCTAAATATTTGTCAATTTACTAAGCCGAAAGGTAAAGAGTTTTTTTTTACAAATTGATAATTTATTTCTCAAAAGTACCATACTGTGGAATTTACAGTTTTACCTCACAAGGCTGAGTGTACCCCGTTCCAGCCCTCAGACTAGAATTAAAATTTCTTGGCAGGGCCCGGAATCGAATTCGGACCTCCGGGGCAGCAGCCACGAATGCTAGCCACTACACTACGAGGTAGTCTAATTTCACTCTTAATATTGTTTATAACTTAGCCAATAAGTTAAGATTAGGGTACAACCCAATTTACAATTATTTTATGCTTTTAGCAAAGCAACACATTCTTAATTTTTGTCTTTTTTTCCGGGTTGGGGGCGGGGGCCCCCACAGCACCCCCCCCCCCCTCTCCTTAGGTTATATACGCCCCTGGGTTGAGGAACGAATGAACTAGGGAGCAGGTCGCTAAAATGACTGATGTCTGCATACTGGTATGCAGGTTATGTTGACGCTCCAGTTTATTGAGGTTGGTCCTGAGCGACTTTGGTATGATCTCAGTGGAAGAGATTATGATAGATGTACTGTAATTTAAGAATGGCGAGGTGCCTGAAACAAAAGAACCTTCCGTCCAATCTTAACTTAACTGTGTATTTTGCGGAACAAAAAGTTCACAGGTGCAATGAAGAAACGCCAAGTTGCACTTCGAGGGCAACTCCAAACACAACCACTCTTTTCTGAAGTCTTAACTGAACACGACTCGACAGTTTGCTGCTGGCTGTATCAGGGGTAATAGGCTCGCCCGCTAGCTAGGCTGTACCTGGGGTGCTAGGCTCGCCCCTACCTAGCTCGTAAACTGTCGCCTCAGTAATAGATGGGGATTGTTGGAACAAATGAAAACGTAAAAACACTTGCAGTGGGCGATGTATTGAAGATAAGAGATATGCTATATGGGACCTTTTAGTAGAACTTTTCATGCTGAACAATTCTTACTCACAGTATATTGATATTTTTAATGGTTTGCCCGGCGTAAGCTTAAAAAGAGCACGGACGCCAGTTTTTTTTCTTCGACTTTTTCACTGAAATCGTTACTGCTTGTCTTCCTTGGATCATAAATAAATTATTTTCTACAGAAACCTTCTTCGAGATATCGTTTACAGAGTGGTGAAAACCGCATCAAATCCATCAAGTGGTTCTCGAGATTACCCGTGGCATCCGAGAATCGGGAACTTAGTTTTATACTAACAATAAGTAGAGATTAGCAGGGGTCAGAATTTAATTAGACTAAGAGTATAGCCACATAGTTGGAAAATGTCTGGCACATGCACGACCTTCGGCTCTGGCCACCGCTACTCTACTCTGCTAATGCGGCAGAAACTGACATTCTCATGACAATGGTCGCGGGTTTGATTCTCGCTTTCGTGAGACATTTTGATTTGTTGCCTTCCTCCTGTACGGCATCTCTTTGTACAAAACATTACCTAATAGCTGAAAAAGGCGTTTTTGCCAAAATACATCTGATTTTCAATGAGACTTCCTCGTGGTGTAGCGGCTAGAATTCTTTGGTGTCACCGCGTTAATCCAAGTTCGATTCGATTTTAATTCTGGTGAGAGGGCTGGGACAGAGTACACTTACCAAGAATGTGAAGAGGTGAGTTCGATTCCCACCTCAGCCAACGCGGAAGTGGGTTTCCGTGGTTTGCCACTCCTCTGCTCAAGGCAAATGCCGGTATGGTTACTAACTTAAGGCCACGGCCGCTTCCTTTCCAATTCTCACCTGAATTTCACTAATGCAGCCATCAAATCAATACAAGTTACCAGACAAATTCCACACACACAAGTATACGGGGGCTAAATGACAACGATGTCGATGTCCCTGAAATGAAACAAAGACAGTAACGATTTTATTATTTACACATGAATTATTCTAAAATCTTCGGGAGGATCGCAATTCCTAAAACCTCCGGAAGAGGGGAAAGGCAGAGGCTAGAGAGTTCAAGTACCAGCTGACAGGAAGATTTCACTTTCTGGAGTAAACGGTAGTGTGTGGCTAATGAAGATTTACTCATATCTGCAGACATTGGCGGCGCTATCTATTGCGGGGCCTTGTGCGGTATGAGATTTGGGAGACCCTTACTTCCAAGGGGTCTGGGGGCAATGACATTTAGGAATAAAAATTAATTAATAGTACATTATACATTATAGTACATTATAGGCGAGTTGCATACGACTGTTTATGTTCGACGATAATTATAACATTTTATATGTTTTAACATAAATATAAATATCTGTGGGATTCAGTAACTTCAGTTAGTGAACAGAGCGCATGCGTGGGTCAAAGAATTTCGAAAGCAGAGACATTTTACTTTGCTTGGCAATGCTATTGTTTACAGCCTGCATGATGTCTAGTGCCGATCAGAACTAGCATTCACTAATATTGTCACCGAAGTCGTTTGAAAGCAATGCGCTGTGTAGAAATTGGAGTTGGGGGATATTAAGGTACAGTGCTATTTCTTGTCTCATATTCGCCAGTTTATTTATGCGAACATATGGGACGGTGCACTTTCCATGTCGGTAATTTATATAGAAGGATGCTTTGTTGCAAACTTCTGGACGTAGGTTCATACATTTCTTGCATATGTCATAGTATTTTCTTGTTACCGTAAAGGTTCGTGCTGATTTTGTCTTTGTGTTTGGGACTGTAACTACAGTGGTTGATCCGATATCCAAATTGAACTTTCAAATCATGTAATTCATGTCCGATATGTTGCATTTTGAGCGCATGCACGAAGTTATCCTTACCTAATTAGTGAATGAATTAGCTCTGATTGGCTGGAGAAACTGTCTCATAGTGACCCTGATAATGATACGGTTTTCTGACGTATATTTACATTTCGACATCGTCGAACATATATAAATTGTGTGAATTGTAATATTGTAATTTTAAAATACACTACAGTATTAATATTTCAAAAACTTAAGAGTAAAAAATGCTAAAAATGAACTCTTCTGCTCTTTTTTTCTGGCTGAAATCTTTTATTAAATCTTTATAGCAAGGAGGATATAAAAAGTAGGTTAGCTCAGGCAAGGAAAGCATTTCTACAAAAAAGGAATCTGTTGACATCGAATATAGATTTAGGTATTAGGACGTCATTTTTGAAATATTTTGTCTGGAGCGTTGCACTCGATGGAAGTGAAATTTGGACTATTGATGCAGCAGAAATGAGGAGAATTGAAGCGTTTGTAATGTGGTGTTACAGGAGAATAATGATCAGAAGGGTAGATAGGGTTACAAACGATGAGGTATTAAGACGAGTGGGCGAGAAGAGATGTTTCTGGCGACTGCTAATGAAGAGAAGAGATATGTTGGTAGGACAAATACTAAGACACCCAGGAATAGTAAGCTTAGTTATGGAAGGAAGGGTCGAGGACAAGAACTGTAGGGGTAGACCAAGGTTAGAATATGTTAAACAGATAGCCTTGGATGTAGGGTGTGATAGCTATGTAGAGATGAAACGATTAGCTCAGGACTGGGAGAGCTGCATCAAACCAGTCAAAAGACTGAAGACTCAAACAACAACAGTCCAAACTAGATACCAATTCAATTTGTATGGACAGGATTGCGAGTGCTGAGAGTCTGTCTTGGGTCATGATGTTTCTGAGATAGGTTTTAATTAATTGGAATTTTGATAATCTTCTCTCGGCAGCCCCAACTGTGACGGGAATAGTAGCAGCTTGTATTTGGATAAATTTCACTCGCATTGTTTTCCACGATGTGTACTTCAAAGCCGTTACAATTCCACGTTCTTCACTTTTTCTTATTCCTCTACCTCGATCATTAGATGTGAGAATATTTTTAATTCTTTAACAGATCCGTTCGTTGTATGTGATGGTTGGTCTCCTACGGAAAGAGCAACTTAAAGATCATTGCAGCCTATGTACCATCTCACGACTCGGGCCTTCATCTTACCGTGCCTCCCTAGCGTGGGCTCTGGGAGGCGTGGGGCCCTGTGTAGCTACACACTTCGCACACCCCTGGCGCCTCCAATGTCTGCAGGGATATAGAGAGGCAGCCAGGAAGCCAATAAGAATTAAGAAAGTGTTTCTTTGGTAAGAGCATAAAATAATTGTAAATTTGGTTGTATCCTAATCTTAATTTATCTGCTAAGTTATAAACAATATTAAGATTGAAATGAGACTAACTCGTGGTGTAGTGGCTGGCATTCTAGGCTGCCATCCCAGAGGTTCGAATTCGATTCCCGGCTCTGCCAATAAATTTTAATTCTAGTCTGAAGGCTGTAACGGGGTACACTCATCCTTGTGAGGCAAAACTGTGAATTCCACAGTATGGTACTTTTGAGAAATAAATTAGTCTATCAACTTAAAAAAAAAAAACTGTTCACCTTTCTGCCTAGTGAATTGACAAATATTGATATTTGCCATCCACATACTCCATAGATCATAATCGAAAATTCTTTATGTATAAAATTTTATTTGTGTTTTGTGTTGCAGTTTACAACTTTTTTTTGTATTGCCAGTAATTGTAAACTTAGAATCTTATCTAAAATAATTACTCAAATTTATATGCTCTAAGATATTGGTTGATATTTCTGGGTATTGCCCCCCCCCCCCCCCCCCCTCCCCGAAAAAATTGTATATACGCCCCTGTAGAAAGGAGGTACATTGGCTGGTGCTTCTCGTTCATTACATTATAATATGACACTTCCGCATTGTGCAGTAGTTGCTCATAATCCACCTTCTTTTAGTGTGACATGTTTCAGTCCCGAGTCCCGATTAACCCGAATATATGGACCGACGGCAGTGAGATTAAGAAAAACAAGTAGTTCCGCGAAGTACAGGATAACCTATTTTCATTATCATACTTATCGTTAATTGCCTCTATCAACATATAAAATTTGTTTGATTGGTATAATAGATTCGTAGATATTGAGAACCGTCTAAATATAACGGATGGTCGGCATGTTGGATTGTTAGTAGTGTCCTTTATCACCGTACACAATTTCAGGGTGATATCATTCGGAGATATAGAATGCCGGTGAAATATTTCGCACAGGCGCCATATTGGATTGGCGAGACGTAATAAAATTAGAAGGGCATGGTTGGGGTCGAACAAAATATTACTATGAGCTTACAGACTTTGAAATCGCTCCAGCGGTTTAGATTTTATTAGGGGAAACACACGCACACACACGCGGACAAAATGGTGATCTCGCATGTCTGTTTTCATAAATGAAAAAAGGCTAAAAATGGCATAATTTGGAGGATGACATTTCTATGTGGTGTTTCATCCTGTACTACATTAGACGCTACCGGCGGTAATACATAACATGTTTTATTCGTAGTAAAGTACGGTATATAGGCCTATGGGTGTCCTAACAAAGAATACGTGCTTTCATGATAACTATATTTCATTCATTCTTATTTAGAATGTTTTCCTTCCTTCTTCTCTTTCTCTTTTTTCTATTTTTAATTAAATCTTATTCTCTGTGTCTTTATTTCTTTTTCTCTTTTTCATTTTCTTCTTTCTCTTTTTAAATTTTATCTTTCTTACTTCTCTTTTTTCATTTTTCTCTTTTTTATCTTATGTCCTTTTTACTCTTTCCTTTTTTTCTTTTTTCTTTCTACCTTTTTCCTTTTTATATTTGCTTTCCTTTTTTCTTTTCCCTCTTTTTGGTTTTTTCTCTTCTTTCTTTCTACCTTTTCTTTCCTTTTTCTTTTTATATTTCTCTTCTTTCCTTCTTCCCTTTTTTCTCCTCTTTCATTTTATCTTTTTTCTTGTTACTTTTTATCTTTTTACTCCTTATTCTATTTTCTATTTTTACTCTTTTTTTTCTCTTTCTATTTTAATTCTTTCTTTTTGATTCTGTATTTCTATAGCTTCTTTTGTCAGGTTCCCTGCCCGACATAAAAGAAGCCATTCAGCTAAACTAAACAAACCAGATAATCTAAATGAACACACATTCTTCGAGAGTTCATCCCTATTCGCACTATTAAGCAACAATCTCGTGATAACAACACAACGATAGAAATAAAAAGAAAATCCACAGCCTGCTTCCAGTCTCCGACCGGGTCAGGAATGGAATGAATGAAGCCCCTATCTAGCGGCGAGGATATGAACTGTGCCGGCTGCCGAGGCCTGACGCACTCCTCTGGGACAATGATTAAATGAATGACAGATGAAATGAAATGATAGTGGAGAGTGTTGCTGGAATGAAATTTTGACCGGGAAAACCGGTGTACCCGGAGAAAAACCTGTCTGCCTCAGTTTTGTCCAGCACAGATCTCACATGGAGTGACCGGGATTTGAACCACGGACCCAGCGGTGAGAGGCCGACGTGCTGCCGCCTAAGCCACGGAGGCTTACAACAACACAACGATAGAACCCAGGCAATTAATAAAACTGACCCTCCAGGGGCTCAAAACTTGTGGGACGTGGATTGGTGACCACGGGTCCCCAGATGAGTCCAGCATTGTTTTCACGTACTTGTGATGGGCTCCTTTCAGTTATCTTTCTTGTCGACCTCCCTTGGTCAACACTTGTTCTCTTCCGACCCCGATGTTATTAGGGTACCAGAGGCCTAGGAAGTCTTTCACTTTTCCGCCTTAATTGGCCCTTGTCTCATCTTTCCTGTTGCCTTCATTCTTCGAGGGGGCAGCGTTCTTTCTCTATTCATGACCATCTCCTCCCTTCTGCTCAAGGCGGAAGGGTGTACGTAGCCTAGCCCCACCACGTCTGGTGCACCCTATATAGTGCTACACCAACAAGGACTCGCGGCTGGTGCGTTTGGGAGTTGGCGTCGCCGAGAGATTCCCCTTTCTCCACTGAATTTGGGCCGGATCCTCTCCTCCTCCTTCCCTTTCCTATCTGCCTTTCTTGGCTCTTCTCCTCCTGCCCATTATGTTCCTTTTGTTTTTGTTTACACATTTCTTCTTTTAGTACGTAAGTTAGCTGTTTAAGTCCGTAGTTATTTCTAGCTGTGGGTTTCATGGCATTATCGTCCATTATCACGTTCACCCAAAGCATTAGGGGCCGATAACCTAGATGTTAGGCCCCTTAAAACAATAATTCTCATCGTGAATAAAAATGGGGATCATATGGGGAAAATGCTAAGCGGGAAGTATGTACATTTGACCATATTCTCAATAAACCAAGGTCTAAATTAGGCAGTTTTAACGAGTTCAAGAAACCCCAATTAGAGGAGCAGCGCTTAAATATGAGTGATTTGAACTGAGGTTGGTTCTTAAGTTTAGGGGCTGCGACAACGCGGTCATATAGCCCCGTGTACTATGGGTGTGTGTACAATCTGTCTGATAACCGGTGTTAATTGTGATGACTGTATTAGTGTGTGTTATCTGTTGTTGTTTTTTTTTTTAAATTTAAGTACTGCAACTTTAGAATTTTTCAAATAGTTCCTACTTTTGCCGCCAAGCGCCACCGTCAACGACTAATAGGCCAAGTTCAGAACTTAGCTACTAGACGCCACCTCAGTCGGCTCTTGGCAACGAACGTAGAAACCTAAGAGCGTTGTTTACATTCTTTATCCCATTTTGCTTCACACAGGTGCAATTAGTGGAAGGTTCTTTAACATGCCATAAATCTATGACATGGGACCACCGGCTTTACTTCCCCTCCGAAGGAAGGCATACTGAGGGATTTTAACGCTCTTAAAAAATCCGACGGCTTCGGCCGTGTTTGAACGCGCTATCTCGGGCATAGAAGCTCAGCATGCTACCGACTACGCCACCGAAGCCGCCGAATTGAGGGTGGTTTTGGGGTCTGTGAAACGCGAAGATATGTCAAAATTTTCCGGAAGTCTCAACTTGGTAGCTTTGCCATAGGTAGCTTTCTAATAAAGTCTACCCAACAGAAACTGATAATAAACAATAAGCTAAATATACATTTCTTAAATTAAATAATTATACTTGCTGATGAATCTAAAACTGATGCTTTGTGATTTGTGTTTGTATCACCACCGCAGGTGCTTAGTGGTGTACTGTTGTCGCCTTTCGGCCCGACTCCCCAATTGAGGTTACACAAGTCTTCTCTATGACAACGTAAAACTCCGTCCTCCCAGGCTTGCCAATCTAGCTTTTCCCCTGCTAAATATACAGTAGCTTATTTCAAACTGAGCCAAATAATGTTAAATCACGCCTACCGGGACAATTATATTCTTTTGTTTTCTTAGTGGGAGAGAAACTGTTTAAATTAATTTAGTTTTAATAATACCGTAAATAAAATGTTTTAATAAAGACCAAGAAAATTATATGGGTCGATTAACACTAATTTGGAGATCGTTGTTAATTTCTTGAGAGAGATAGACAGTCTGGTTGCTTCATATTACTTTGTTAAGCAATCCTCCAGTTACTTAACCTCCCCCTCAATTGGTCGATCTTAACTACGCTACGGCTACCACAAAGGAGCTCTTCAAGTTGCCGTCAAATGAGTGAATGAATGAATAAATAATTAAATCTCTCTCTCCCTCTTTCAGTGGAATAGACACCATTAATGAATAACTATTGTTTTTCTCTTTTGTTGTTGTAGTCAAAGACAATCGCTGCTTCCTGGAAACCGGAGGATCGACAGAGAACTTCTTCGTAAGTGAAGATGTACCAGTGGGCTCCGTAGTGGGTAAGTAGTGTGATATCTAAAACCGCTTAGTCAATACAAAATCAACACATACCGTATTCAATATGCGTACATGTTTCGGTTTCATCATTGAAACCTCCTTCAGCGCAGTTACACTATCATCTTCATCTAACTATATGTATAAAGCTGACGGTTGGTTTATCTTTCTGTTACTTATTCAAATCTGCACTGTTTCACCAAACTGGACCACATTTTACGTAAGTTTCTTATCTTACGAAACTCTGCGGGTAACACGTAATCTGGGCATCCCTCTACATTCCCTATACTTAGACCCTTTGGTTGTCTACAAGACTACACAGTTTTACCTCACTGAACCAAATTTTACTTCCTACGTACGGTACCTTTTGCAACCTTGTGGGTAACACTGTCTACTTTAAATTTGGACAGCCTTCTTCATTCCCTAAGATTGAGGCCGTTTGGCACACAAACGAAATATCGAATTTGTCGTAGGAGGATCATTCTAGGCTCAGTTTAAGCCTCTCAAAGAAAGAAACAAAACTCTGAAAGTAAAATTTGGTTCAGTTTGGTGAAACTGTGGACATTTTTATAAATAATGCAAATTGTAAGCCTCGCAATGCAAGAAACAAAACTCTGGTCGTAAACTTTGTTTCAGCTTGGTGACACGGGGTAGATTTGTATAAATAAGAAAGAGACCCGAAAACCACGTTTTAAGGTCCTAAAACCAGTAATGTCGGAAGCATTTCGTTGTTGTTGTAGGGGTCCAGAGATGCTGGGAATTGAGGTGTAACTGTTTAAATTTAAATAAGCCTGTTGATGGCTGCCAAAGCGGGCTGCATCACGCCGCCTCTACCAGAGTTCTAAATTTTTACAGCTTGCTCTGCTTACAAATTAGTCACGGGGAGTAATTAGTGCAAAACTATTTCTGTGTGTTTGAGTCTTCAGTCTTTTGACTGGATTGATGCAGCTCTCCATGCCTCGCTGTCCTGAGCTAATCGTTTTGTGGATGCCATGAGCGAAGAGCTCTTTGGAGAACGTAGAGTTCTTGGTTTCTTTACTCTGTGCTAGTTTTGTGTACTATTCTTTCTGTTAGCATAAAAGGTTTGCAAGAAGGAATAAAAGTTTTCCTAGTCGCCAGCATCAAATATAATTTATTATTATATTATAATACCTCATCCCAGTACCTAAATTGGTGACCCCGACGTGATGTCGTGCAACGGAGAAGAAATACCAGGCCAGTCATTACAGATACGACCAGTGTCTCAAAACGACGCGGAGATAGCCCGTGTCGCAGTAAAAAATCCTCATATCTGGCGCAAAAACGTCAAGGTTTGGGCCATGCAAATAGAAGCGCAGTTTGCTATAGCAGGGATAACGGCCGAACTTACCAAGTTTAATCATGTGCTAGGTGCGTTACATGCCGATGTAGCTGAATTAATATCTGATTTTCTGTGCAAGCCCCTGTCAAATACGCCTTTCTCCGACTTGAAAAAACGGCTTGTTCAAGAGTTCGAAGAATCGGAGGGACGTAAAGTTAACAAGCCTCTGACGGAATTAGACTTAGGAGACAAGAAACCATCCCAATTGCTTAGGGAAATGAGAAATGTGACTGAACACAAGTTAAGGACGATTTCTTACGCACGATATTTATCCAGCGGCTACCCGTCAATGTGCGTTCTATATTAGCGTCAAGTAGTGATATGTTGGGCAATTTGGCAATAATGGCCGACAGAATAATGCCATTTTCAGCTTCCACACACAACATATACAGTACCCAAGCCACGCAGAAAAGTTTTAGAGGCCAACCTAACCTAACCTCAACTTAGAAACAGACAGACGTTCACGCCTTGAAGCGCAGATTTCTCAGTTAAATTTAAGTGTCAACTGAGAACCAGATCCCAATCTAGATCGCGAGACTCAAGGTCACGTTCCAAAACACCAAAAAGTAGATATAACCCAAACAAGTCATATTGCTGGTATCATTTTAAGTTTGGAGATAGAGCTAAGAAATGCACCAGCCCTTGCTCCTATCGTTGCAACGTCAGTGTGCCGGAAAACTAGCTCGCTCCCCACTGGACGCGGCATGTGATCGGAGCTTGGTATCGCGCCGCTTGTTTATTATTGATAAATTAACTGGCTACAAATTCCTCATAGATTCAGGAGCTGATATCTCCGTACTCCCCACTTCTTTCAAGGAACAAGGGCAAGTGTCTAAAAGGCAACTGTATGCAGCCAATGGCAGTCCAATCAAAACATATGGTGAGCGACTTCTCAAACTAGATTTAGGTTTACGCAGACATTTCTGTTGGAATTTTCTGATATCAGAAGTACAAACACCTATAATTGGTGCTGATTTTATCCACAATTTCAACCTGCTAATCGACCTAAAAAACAGATGTGTCAGAGACAGTACGACTAACCTCTCCTCACCAGCTACCTTGATCAAAACAGAAGTGATCGAATCCCTCCATACCATCCCTCCAGATCAAAAGTACGCTAAAATTATCAAAGAGTTCCCTGATCTCCTGAAAGAACGAATCAATTTTTCAAGTCCACATTCCAGTGTGATGCACCCCATCATAACAACAAGGCATCCAGTCTCAGCTAAGGCACGGCGATTACCACCAAAAAAAAACTTGCAGCTGCCAAAGCAGAATTTCAGCAGATGATCGATATGGGAATCTGTCGACCTTCAAACAGCTGTTGGGCAAGTCCTCTCCACCTTGTACCCAAAAGAGATGGATCTTGGCGTCCTTGTGGTGATTATCGGGCATTGAACAACATCACTCAACCTGATCGCTACCCAATACTCAATATACAAGACTTCAACAGTCAGCTGGATGGAAGAAAAGTATTTTCCAAGATCGATCTCCTACGCGCATACCATCACATACCAGTTCATCCTGACGATATTCCGAAGACTGCAGTGATAACCCCCTTCGGACTGTTTGAATTTATTTCCCTACCATTTGTATTATGCAATGCAGCACAGACCTTTCAGAGATAAATGGATAACATTCTACGAGATTTTGATTTCACCTACTGCTACTTCGATGATATACTCATAGCTTCCTCCAGTGAAGATGAACATAAACGGCACCTGTATTTATTATTTGAGCGCCTCAGTCAGTTCAATATTAACATCAATATTAGCAAATGCATCTTTGGAGTGACAGAAGTGCCATTTCTTGGTTACCTGATCTCTGCCAATGGTATCCTTCCATTGCCAGATCGCGTACAATCAATCAAAGACTATCCTCTACCGGAAACAATCCAAGACTTGCGTCGTTTCGTAGGACTAATCAACTTCTATCGTCGAGCACTTCCTCATGCAGCCAATATGCAGGCTAAACTCTTTGACATCACTCACGGATCAAAGAAGAACGACAAAAGAAAAATTACTTGGACAAATGAACTTCGAACGATATACTCAGATTTGAAGACCAGTCTTGTTAATGCAGCTCTTCTCACACATCCTTCCTATGAACTACCGTTGGTTTTGATGGTCGACGCTTCTGACTTTGCTGGGGGTGCTTCACTTCACCAAGTTAGAGGAGATACTCTCCAACCCTTATCGTTCTTTTCAAAGAAACTCAGCGTCACACAGAACAACTACTCGACATATGACAGAGAACTTCTTGCTGTGTATTCAGCTGTCAAACATTTCAAACATATGCTAGAAGGTAGAGAATTCCCAATCCACACGGATCATAAACCTTTGACGTTTATGTTTAATCAACGACCCGACAAAGCTACCCCTCGGCAACTACGCCACATGAGCTTTATAGGGCAGTTCACCACTGACATTAGGTATGTGGAAGGAACAAATAACTCGGCTGCTGACGCTTGTTCTCGAATTTCTTCGACCCCGACGGTATTAGGTTATCCGAGGCCTAGGGAGTCTTTCACTTTCCCGCATTCAATGGCCCTTGTCTCATCTGTCCTGATACCCTCCTTCTGTGAGGGGTCAGCCTTCTTTTTCTTTTCCTTTTACCTCCTGCCTTGTGCTCAAGGCCCTTAAGGAGGCAGGGTGTATGTAGCCCCACCACTTCTGGTGCACCCTAGATAATGCTACACCCTCAGGGGCTCACGGCTGGTGAGTTCGGGAGTTGGCGACCCCGAGGGATTCCTGAGCTGGGTCCGTTTTCCACTTTTGTCCCTTACGTTTGGGGCGGACCCTCTCCTCTCTCCCCTCCCCTCCCCTCCCCTCCCCTCTCCTCTCCTCTCCTCTCCTCTTTTCCTTATATTTCCTTTTCTCTTTAAGATTCCCGCACTGTTTTTGTTACTTGGTTCACCGTGTATCTAAATTCCCTTTTAGCGATTTTTTAAGGCATTTTTGATCTACGTTGCATTTTGTAAGCTTTTTCGATCTAAATTACATCTCGCGATTGTTTTCAACCTCAATTGCATTTTGTAAAGATTGACAATCTAAATTGCTTTTTAGTAAGTCTTTCAATGCAGGTGACCGGGCCTTTTAGTGAGTATGTTGAATTTCAATTGCATTTTGTAAGTATTTTCAACCAAAACCGCATTTCGCACGAATTTTGAATCTAAATTGCATTTTGTTTGGTGGGCATTTTGCACATATGTTGATTCTCAATTGCATTTTGTGGGTCTTTTGCATCTAAATTACATTTTGTCATGTATTTTCAATCTAAATTGCATTTTGTAAGTATTGTCAATCCACATGAGTCGTTTGAATCTACCGTACATTTTGTAAGCATTTTCAATTTCAATTGCATTTTGTAAGAGGTTTGAATTTCAATTGCACTTTGTGAATAATTTGGATTGGAACTGGGATAGGGCCTATTTCAATCTGAATTGCATTGTGTATTTTCAATTTCACTTGCATTTTGTAAGTATTTTGAACCTCAAATGCATTTTTTTACGTATTTTCGATCTCATTTGCATTTTGTAAGTATTTTGAATTACAGTTGCATTTTGTAAGTATTTCGACGCTACATTGCATTTTGTACGTATTTTGAATCTAGCCTACGTTTGGTGGGTCTTTTTCAATCTAATCTTTTTGTGAATCTTTTCGTTCTAAATTCCCTTTTGTAAGACCATATTGTGAGTTGTTTCCATCTGAGTTTCTCTTTGTACGTATTTTCCGTCTCACATAATTTTCGTTCTGGTTTCCATTTCATTATCATTTTCGCTATCACCCAGATCTTTAGAGGCCGGTAACCTAGATGTTAGGCCCCTTAAAACAATAATTATCATCATCATCATCATCGAATTTCTTCCATCAGTATTACTTTACGCTTTACTACGGAGGAGATTGCCAAAGCTCATGCTACAGATGAGGAATTGAAACAACTGCAGCAATCAAGCGCATGTTCTCTGACATTCCAGGTGTTTCCTTTACCCAATAACCATGAACTTATCTGTGACAATTCCATCGGCAAGCTCAGACCAATCATCCCTACTGCATTTCGTCATCGCATATTTGAGTCCATCCACAACCTGTCACATCCTGGGGTAAAAGGATCGATCAAACTCATCCAACAACGATACGTATGGCCGACGATGAAAAAGGATATCAAGTTATGGGCATCATCATGCGTCCCTTGCCAGCGAGCAAAAGTCTGGCGTCATACACACAGCGCTATCGGCCTATATTGTACCCGCTCAGCGGATGGATGCTCAGTCAGTCCACGGCTTGGCTACTGCGGTACGGGGTGTGTTACGTCCCTTCCCCGGCAGACTGAACATCCGATATGTAGACACAATCAGGTTGACAAGATTCAGGAAAAACTCAACATGACAATTTAAAAACACAAATTTTTATTCAATAAAAGGAAATATTAATTCACTCAAACAAAAACATTATAAAAACCAAAATCACTTGATATTTTCCGTTCAAGTGTCACTCACAAAAATAATCAACTAAAAATTTATCAACTCATATCACTTGGAATTGTCTCTTCAGGTTTCACTCATAAACCAAAAATAAATTCATTAATCAGACATCACTAAAATTCACTGCAATGTCATTTCATTTTTTTTCTTGTGCAGTTTCAGAACTGTTTTTGTCTTGCTTAAAATTAAACCCTTAATATTTATTTATATTTATTTTACTTAGGCGTCGAGAGCGCCTATCATTTACATTTAAATGTTCTCCAAGGCTTTGGATATTTACATTCTTTCATTTACCCTTTGGGGTTTCTTTATCATTTATGTTTACTTAAATATTTATTCATTTATGATTTATTAAGTCCTTTGGATCTTAATAATAATTCTTTTCATTTACCCTTTAAGGTCTCTTTATTATTTATGTTATTTGAATATTCATTTATTTACCAAGTATTTAGCCCTTCGGACCTTCATAATAATTCTTCACAAAGCCTTATATGTGGAAAATAACATCGTACTGTACAGAAAACATGTCATATCTAAGGATCGAATCCGTAACTCTCCAGCTACCCTTCATGCATCTAGGTGATTTGCTATTTGCGCCGTGCTGTGTGCTTTAATATTTATTACTGTGGGATATTTACTTATAACAAATTTCGTCATTTGTTTATCTCTGGATGAAGGAATTTTCTTTATCAAATATATATTATTTGACAAGTCCGTCAAATCTTAATACAACATTCAAACTTTTACTCGGGATGATTTTATTTTTTACTCCCGCAAAAATGATTCTACAAATTATTTTGCTGGCACCTCTTTTGTTTAGATTTTAAATATTTCCGTGCCGGCCAGACATTATTGAATGGCCACGACCATTAAGATATGTCCTCTCTCTCTCACACAAAAGCAAGGCCACGGACAAGGTCGTTCCTTCCCCTTGTGGTTCTTTCAGGCGAGATTTACGATGTCTAGCTACCCTCAAAGCCTTTATACTTGGATAGCTTTAAACCTATATTTCCAAGACTTGCAAATTAATTTTACCACAGAGATTTACTTAGCTCTTTTATTATTATTATTATTATTATTATTATTGATCCTTTGTTCCCAGGATAATGATATTTAATTCCGAGATGATGTATGGTAGTTTACGGTTCCTACTTCTTACGACGCTTATAATACCTCCAACAATGCCTATTTTTTCAACAATGCCTCCTTTTGCAACAATATTATACTGCAACAAATCCTAGCTGGGACGTCCATCCTACAGCGGGAGTTACATATATTCGACGCTTTCTTTATCTTTACAACAATATTCGACGCTTATTTAGTGGGAATTTCTCATCCACGATTCACAATACCTTTACAACAATATTCGACGCTTATTTTAGTGGGATTTTTTCATCCACGATTCAACAATACCTTTACAACAATATTCGACGCTTATAACACGAGGCTCCTACAACAATATATTTGGTGGGAAATTACATCCACGCATTTCGACAATTTCACTACATAAATCTATCCGGGCATTGTTATGTATTCACTTGAAACTATATTTTATTATTTCTTTAATACTGGCACTTACGGCAACACAACGTGCTTGGATATTATCACAACATTTGCCTGATTTCGGCATTTACACAATTTATTTCATAATTTTTGGCATAATAGCCTATAACATAATATATTCATTTGGGGGTTTTATTCCACCTTTATACTTGGATCTTTACTATTTATTTTTATTTATTGACACTTTATTTCTCGCTCTACTTTTCTTTTTTGAGTTCCTAGACACGGATCATTAAATACGACATTATATTTTACTTACTTATCATTTATTTCATTCTTATCATTTATATATTTACTGTAATTCATTGAAATGAAAATCCACAGCCTGCTTCCAGTCTCCGACCGGGTCAGGAATGGAATGAATGAAGCCCCCATCTAGCGGCGAGGATATGAAGTGTGCCGGCTGCCGAAGCCTGTCGCACTCCTCTGGGGCAATGATTAAATGAATGACAGATGGAATGAAATGTTAGTGGAGAGTGTTGCTGGAATGATATATTGACAGGGAAAACCGGAGTACCCGGAGAAAAACCTGTCTGCCTCCGTTTTGTCCAGCACAGATCTCACATGGAGTGACCGGGATTTGAACCACGGACCCAGCGGTGAGAGGCCGGCGTGCTGCCGCCTAAGCCACGGAGGCTCACTGTAATTCATTACGATGCTTTATTCTTTCGATACTATTATTTGGTCTACAATTAAACCGTTATTATTTTACTTTATTCTCTTGGATTTTACAATTTTATTATGGTGCATATTTAATTCATAATTTGGCAACAATTTACGCCATTTAATTCGTTATTTTTATTCCTTCTTCCAAATTGATTTATTTATTACATATCTCTTTAATCGAGCTTCTTATTTCTTTTTTTTTAACTAATCCCAATAACGTTTTATTTCCACCGAGGCGGTCCTCGTGGCTAACAATAATCATTTTATTTAGCATTTCAATTACTTGCACATACATATTCGCCAATGAATCATCCATCAGAACTCCCCAGTCGATGAATGGTTTGATTGATATCTAGCACACAGCACAACAACAAAACATTAATAAAGTTTCATCAACTCACCCAGGCTCCGATTCCATTCTCAGGCTGCTTCACCCAACATCTTGATAACTATTCCTCCATCATAACAATCTTTCCTGACACTTTTACCTGACACTTATTCATTTTACACTTGAGACGTGGAAACATAATATAACACTCGGCACAATCGCATTTTTAACACACGACCCCATTTCAGAGCTTTGGCAATGATGGTTCGTAGTGGTTGGTTCTTGACGATTCCTAACGTTTCTGCATTGAACGTGCTAATTGGCTCCTTCCTACTCTTGAAATCCCTGGCTCCGTGTAAGTCTCTGAACCCCACGCCCCCGTTCACACGTTCCTACTGGATTCTGGATAAAGTTCCTTGTATTTTGTCCTTACGCGTTCCGTGATATTTTCTTATTTGAGAGGTCTAATTCCTAGCTCGGTCTCTACTTCGAGAACCTTCGCTTGTCTATGTAACGCTTTAGATCTGGAGTCTCGAACCCACAGTCTCTCTAGGGCCCTACTCCTTCCTTTATGATTAATTACTTGCTGATTTTATTCTTTTAAGGATTTGTCGCTTATACGGTCTTTGTTGACGCAATGTTACTCATTATTCCGTATTTTACGAATTGCCTCTTTAAGAATTTTGCTTTCCGTAATTTTTGCCTGTGTGTCGACTTTGGGTGTGTTACTTGACTAACCCGCACTTTTACGGTCTTAGTGTTCTTTGATTTGACACGACGTGACTGATATTGTCGCGATTTTTATTGATCCAGCGCATAACGCTATAGTGATCACTCAGAATACGAAACGATGACCCGAATGTTCGGTTATTACTTGAATTTCAGCCCAGCGTTCTCGCCGGCTTACTAACTGGTTGATACGATGTGATGTATCGTCATGTCCCTTTGGACGGACTAACTGTATGAGCTGTGATACAGCGTCTCCCCTCAAGGAGTCCTTGTAAACTGCATTAAAGATAATAGTGACACAGTGCCACGCCCGTGGGCTGACAATAACTGCATACGGTCCTCTTGGATCACTCCTTATTTATTTGCTTCTACGGAAAATAAACTATTTTGTCTACGTTGCAAAAATTATCTCCTGAACCAATTGTGGTATACTTTTGGGAAAAATATTCATTTTATAGCTTGAGCACTGAACGTCTCGTTTTTATAACGTTTTTCCGAATCCGATCGTGGGGATGTATTTATTTAAATTAAATTCGTTCCTCTATGTGTGTGGGAGGCTGTTTTTTTTATACCCCACTCCTCCTTTTAGCTTGGGTGAAGTCCCCTTCGTAAAGCGCTGACTTTGCTCTTCTATTCCGCACGTTATTTAGTGACTTTTACTGTTCTAAAATTTCTCATTTCCTAAATGAATAGCTTTTACGAAATGTTTTCTTAAAGATTTTGGTTATCTTGGCTAATATTACTAATTTCCGCCAATTTCTCAGTCCGCCCTCGCGCGCTATCGTCAATTTATAGCTGAACTTGCATTTTCTCCTTGGATCTTGCATCTCTCTCTACTGTCGGTTAATCCCCTTCGTCTATTTTTAATTCTGAGTAACTGTTTTATTGCTGACTGCGCGGTGATGTCATTTATGCAGCTGGCCAGTTGCGCCACACTTTCTATCACCTATGTGCGTCACGTATGTGCCTATTTGATATTAACCCTTTTGATACTTCAATATATCGTAAAAACGTCCTGTTTTCTCATTTTCCTGAATAGTCAAGGGTTCACGTCGTGTGCCAAAATCCATTTGGGCACAATATGAGCAAGTCACAGAACGATTCAGCCATGTCAACGTTGACATTGTTGGACCTCTTCCATCATCCCAAGGTTACTCATATGTACTCACCATGATTGGCCGGTTCTCACGGTGGCCTGAAGCAGTTCCAATAAGACATTACCACAGAAACAATTGCATCCACCATACTCTTCGACTGGATTGCCCGCTTCGGAGTTCCCAATACAATCACTACTGATGGTGGATGACAATTTGACTGTGAACTCTTCAGATGTCTCACACAATCACTTGGCATCCAACATGTCAAAACTACAGCATACCACCCGGCAGCAAACGGGATTATTGAACGCTGGCATCGGCAATTGAAATAATCTCCGAAAGCTCACCTAACATGCGACTGGCTACCCAAACTTCCATTAGTTCTGCTAGGACTGAGATCCTACATCATCCCCAATCACAACACAACTCCAGCAGAGATGACCTATGGAACACCAATTAAACTACCTTCAGACTTCTTCAATGGACCTTCAAATACAGAAGATATTCAAACTTTCTTATACAAGCTGAAAGAACAAATCAGGACACTTCAACCTGTGCAATCAGAGCACCACTCTGGCAACAAGATATTTGTTCACCCAGAACTAATGAAGTGTGAATATGTGTTTATTCGGCAGGATGGATACCGACACCCTCTGCAACCAGTTTACAACGGACCATATCGTGTGCAGTCAAGGAATAACAAACATTTCAATATCGAGACTCCATCAGGGTCACAAACAGTGTCCATAGATCGACTTAAGCCAGCATTCCTTCTTAAGAAACCCCAATCAACGTTGACAACGGACACTGCCGCAACATCTCCACCTCCAGATCCAGCTACTCCTCTGAAACATCCTGAGCCTCGTCCCAGTGTCACCACAAGAGTTGGCAGACGAGTGACATTCCCTCGTCGCTTCCTTAGCGTTACCACTGGGGAGGGAGTGTGTGGAGGCCATGAGCGAAGAGCTCTTTGGAGAACTTAGAGTTCTTTGATTGTTTCTTTACTCTGTGCTAGTTTTTGTGTACTATTCTTTCTGTTAGCATAAAAAGTTTACAAGAAGGAATGAAAGTTTTACTAGTCACCAGGATCAAATATAATTTATTATTATATTATAATACTTCATCCCAGTACCTAAAGTTTCATCTCTACATAGCTACCACACCCTACTTCTGAGGCAATCTGTTTAACATAATCTAACCTTGGTCTACCCCTACAGTTCTTGTCCTCGACCCTTTCTTACATAACTAAGGTGCAATTCCTGGGTGTCTTAGTATGTGTCCTACCAACCTATCTCTTCTCTTCATTAGCAGTCGCCAAAAACATCTCTCCTCTCTCACTCGTCTTAATACCTCTTCGTTTGTAACCCTATATGCCCATCTAATCATTCTCCTTAACACATTTCAAACGCTTCAATTCTCCTCTTTTCTGCTGCACCAATAGTCCAAGAGTGCCACGCTCAAAACAAAGGCTTTAAAAATAACTTCCTAATACCTAAATCTATATTCGATGTCAACAGATTCCTTTTTGTGTAGAAATGATTTTCTTGCCTGAGCCAACCTGCTTTTTATATCCTCTTTTGCTTCGTCCATCACTCCTACTTCCTTCAGCTTTTCACCTGCCAATTTGATGTCCATAGAAGTTTCCGATTTATTTCGGCTGCATTCCAATATTTTTGTTTTACATTTATTAATTTTCATCATGAATTCTTTCCTCAAGACGGAGTCCATACCATTCAAAAACCTTATTCAAATCCTCAGGCTTGACGGCCAAGATGACGATGTCACCAGCAAATCTGAGTTAAAATTATTTCTCCTAGAATCGTCACTCCCACTTAAAAATTTTCTCAAATTTCCTTCATTGCTTGTTCAATGTAAAGATTGAAAAGTATGGGTGATAAGTTGCAGCCTTGCCTTAAACCTTTCTGAATACCAGCTTCTCCCTCATGTCTTCAGCTCGAATGACTGCTGTCTGGTTTCTTTAAAGATTGTAGATCACCCTCCTATCCAATCGTTTTCAAAATGTCAAACAATTTACCCCAATCAACGTTATCAAAAGCCTTTTCTAAGTCGACAAATGCCATGACGTTCTCTTGTCTTTCCTTATTCTACCTTATTGTACCTTCCAAAATCAGCCTAAGACTTAGTACAGCTTCCCTTGTTCCTACATTTCTCCTGAAACCAAACTGGTCTTCACCCAACTCCGTTTCTATCTGGCTTTCCAGCCTCTTGTAAATTATTCTAGACAGGATCTTCGAAGCATGAGTAATCAAGCTGAGTGTACGGTAATCTTCACATCTGTCGGTTCCCACTTTCTTCAGTATGGGATGATAACCTTCTTCTTGAAATCAGAGGGTACCTCACCTGTCTCACAAATCCTACACATCAAGTGAAATTACCTGATCAGACCATCATCACTTATGCAGCGTAGCAACTTAATCGGCATATCATCTATGCCTGGTGCTTGGTTCCTCATCAATTTCCTCTCCCTTTCCATTACATGATTCTCAATCTCCTTTCCCTTATACAAACACTCTGTGTAAGCTCTCCATCTCTCAACCATTTCTTCCCTATCTGTTAGATGCTTTCCATTTGTGTCCTTAATATTACAGCATTTAGTCTTCTTTTCCCCAAATGTATTCTTAATCCTTCGATAAGCTGTGTCTAGTTTTCCTAATTTCAGACAATTTTCTATACCTGCACATTTCTCTTTCAGCCATTCTTCTTTTGCTTCCTTGCACTTCTTGTTAACCTAATTTCTCAGACAGTCTGTATTCTGCTTTCCCCTTTTCATCTCTTACATTCTTGTGTTTCCGCCTTTCATCCATCAATTCTAGTATATCCTGAGTGATCCACGCTTTTCTAGCTATTCTTTCTTTCCTTCTGTGGATTTTGTTATTTCATTCTTCAAAAGTGCCCATTCGTCTGCAATTGAAATTTGTTTAGGGTTTTTCATTAGTCCTTCCTTTATACTCCCTTTGAATCTTTCGTTTACATCCTTCTCTTTCAGTCTGTCTATTGCCCACCCTTTTGGCTTTTGACTTTTATTCAGTTTCTTCAACTTTAATCTGCATTTCATAACAACCAGATTGTAGTCAGAGTTTATGTCAGCACCGGGCTATGTTTTACAATCCAAAATATGGTTTCGAAACCTCTGCTTGACCATAATGAAGTCAATTTGGTAACGCCCTGTATTTCCTGTCTCATCCATGTGTATATTCTTATATTGTGGTTATTGAATAAGGTGTTAGCTATGACCAACTCATGCTCGGTACAGAATTCCATCAACCTGCTTCCTCGATCATTTCTTTCACCTAATCCAAAATCTCGTACTATCTTCCCTTCTCTCCCTTTTCCTACCACAGCATTCCAATCTCCCATTACTATAACATTTTCATCACCCTTGATATACCTCAGAAATTCATCTATTTCTTCGTAGATCTTTTCAACATCATCATCAGCTTGACTGTAGACTTGTACTACTGTGGTACACGTAGGTTTTGTATTGATTTTGCTACAATAATCCGTTCACTATATTGCTCATAATATCCCACCAGCTGTCCAAGTTTCCTACTCAATATGAGACCAACCCCTGCTTGGCCATTGTTTGATTTAGTGCTAGTGACCCTATAGACTCCTGACCAAAAGTCCTGTACTTCCTGCCAGCGCATTTCACTAATCCCAATCAAATCCAACCTCAACCTATCCATTTCCCTTTCTAAGTTTTCTAACCTTCCACTTCCTAGCAGACTTCTAACATTCCACGTTCCGATCCGTAGAATATCAGATTTCCTCGTTGTCCCTTCTGTGATGTTAACCCCCTCTCGGGTAGTCCCCACCCGGAGATCCGAACGGGGGACTAGTTTACCTCCGGATTGGAATTTTACAAGGGAGGAGGCCATCATCACATGTGATTATGCATAGAGAGGTGCATATCCTCGAGAGTAGCATTACGGCTGTAGTTTCCCGTTGCGTTCAGCTGTGCAGCAGAACGCAGTGTAGCCATTAGTTGGCTTATACTATCAATATCTTATTTCTAAGGCCCTTAAAATAGTTATCATATATAATTGTTGGCCATATCTGTTAACTAAATAGTATGCCTCTGTATAAGTGCGATGGTGTCAGGGCAGAATATTGAGGTTATCAGCTGCATTAAGTGTTGGTGCTTTCGAATTTTCTTTGACGTACTCCGACCCGATCATTATCTTACAGCGCTATGTGGCAAACAAAAATGACACTATTGTCCCCTGGCCCTCTAGCTAGCTGAAGTTTTTACTTGGAGACCGGCCGAAGCCGCCTACTACTGCTAGTATTATATAAATTACTATACCCACGTCTTAAACTTAATAATAATTAATGATATTAGAAAAAGGATATCCGTAAAATATTGGTTGAACATGCAATGTGTAATTCTTCAAAAATCTTCCAAAATGTTAAATTTTGTGCTATGGCATCGTTGCAATGTTAAACATCGTAGAATCGAATTTCATATCTTTGGTAAATATTTATGTTTTTGAAATGCCGGTACCGTAGTGTGATTCTATAGAGTACACATCATTACAAGCAAATTTATTGAAACATCACCCCGTGGCTTGTTCACCTCAGGATGACACGATTTAGCGAAAGAAACTCTATTTGTCGTGATATATCGATTTGAATGGTTGCCTGCGATAGGCAAGTTAAAGTGATTTCACTTCTGACCGCTAGATGGCTCTAGCGCACCACTGAAGCGTTAAGTCGGAAGTGACGATGGCTTTATTACAGATAATATCATGAGATGCTCCTACTCACACTTCAGATCAGAATGGTTCGCATACTAACGTACGGTTGTGAAAGCTGAATCATCTTCTTCCTCCCCCCCCCCAGGGGCTCACGTCTAGTGGGACGTGGGTTGACGACCACGGGACCCCAGCTGAGTCCGGCATTGCTTCCACTTACTTGTGCCGGGCTCCTTTCCATCTTCTTTCCTGTCGACCTCCCTTGGTCAACTCTTATTCTTTTCCGACCCCGACGGTATTAAGGTATCCGAGGCCTAGGGAATCTTTCACTTTCCCGCCTTAATTGGCCCTTGTCTCATGTTTCCTGATCCCTCCTTCTTCGACAGGTCAGACCTCTTGTTTTCTTTTCATTATATTTCCTTTTCTCTTTAAGATTCCCGCACTGTTTTTGTCAATTGACTCCCCGTGTATCTAAATCCCATTTAGCGATTTTTTTTCATCTACACTCCATTTTGTATGTATTTTCAATCTGTTGCATTTTCTAAGTTTTTTCGATCTAAATTGCATTTTGCGAGTATTTTCAACCTCAATTGCTTTTTAGTAAGTCTTTCAATGTAGGAGCAGGACATTTTAGTGAGTATTTTGAATTTCAATTGCATTTTGTGATTATTGTCAATCCAAATTAGGAGTTTGAATCTACCGTACATTTTGTAAGCATTTTCGATTTCAATTGCATATTGGGAGTTTTTCAATCTGAATTCCATTGTGTATTTTCAATTTCAATTGCTTTATGTAAGTATTTTCAACCTCATTTGCATTCTGTACGTATTTTGAACCTAACCTCTATTTTGTGCGTATTTTTCAATCTATTCTTTCGTGAGTACTTTCGTTCTAAATTCCCTTTTGTAAGTATTACCGCTCTACATTTTGTGAGTAGTTTCAATCTGAGTTCCTTTTTGTAAGTATTTTCCGTCTCAATTTTTGTTCTGGTATCCATTTCATTGTCATTTTCGCTATCGCCCAGACCATTAGGGGCCGTTAAACTAGATGTTAAGCCCCTTAAAACAACAACTATCATCATCATATCATCTTCTTTCTATATATACAAATTAATGTAAGTGATAGTTTGTCTGTGTGTCTGTCCTTATGCGTTCATATACCATTCATACGATTGCGATGAAACTTTGGCGAGTTGTTGTGCACGCTCCCACGAATGTTTATGAATTAGTAAATCCATTTTACAATAGTTTAGAGACAGTTAAACTGAAAAGAAAAAGATATTGTGTATCCAAAGCACTCCAACAAACAACATTACAACGCCGACACTTCTTTGATTGGCATTGCAATACATGAAGGGTACAGCTTGTCAATAAAAACCACTCGTACATTTTCTCCGCTATATGGGAGAGCATACGATCTTTAAAACTTTCTGAACTTCGTTTAATCCTTCAACGCTTTTCGCTTTCTTGCGTAGGTATAGTCAGTATTATGAATGAAGAACGCTGACAACTGTCAAAGCCAACACGTGGAGAAATGCCGCGTTGCCACTGTTACAGGTTATCTCAACATCTGTTGCTGTATGCACGTGTAATATGACAACCTCTGGTCAGATTCAATCTAGTTTTCTACCAAAGGAATCTTCTATCATGTGAAAGACTAAGAATAGTGACCAGACACACCACGCAAAGGCACTGCGTCAAGCAATGTGCTCTCGACCGGGATGGTCGAACTGCGCTAATTGGATTAAACCCAGAGAGTCCAGTCAGCTTACGGTAATGGGTTCGGAGAGAGAGTGAGGGTAGGCAACCTCTCCTGAAATATTGGTTAAGCCACGAGTTGACTGACAGCTACGTACACCTGGATCCCCTGGAGTTTCCGTAGATATAATCAGTGCAACTAACATTTGTTATCCATGCACACTCGAAGAGGTGGAGTATTACGAGTTATAAGAAACTATACATTTTGTGAGATTTGTCACAACGGGGCCAAAAATGGAGGTGTTTGAACAAGGAAAAGGGGAATACATAGACATGTGCATTTTGGTTCTCATGATATCGTTATAAAACTCATAACTTGCATTCGAAGACATTTTTACAACATAAAAGTTAAAATGTGCAGATCTGAATAGTAACTGTGAAACGCAAAGAAAATGATAGAACTTGAGCTTTAAGTGCGAGGCTAAAGAAATCCAGGAATTTAGTTAGTTACTGTTGCTTTAAGGGGCGGAGAGTATACTGGGAGTTACTAAATTCCCATTACAGACTTTTAGGGCTTGTAGTGGGTACCAAGACGGTTAAGTTTAGCATAGGAACTTGTGTCCGGAAACGTACAATCTCCCCGCTATCCGCAAAAAAAAAAAAAAAAAACACACGTTCTAATGTCCCGCATTTTCGGCGCCACTGGCGATAGAGTACGTACGTCATTGAACGACCACCTGATGCCCCATAGCCCCTACAGGTTTGTTGACATTCCATGTCATTCTGCATGAACAGCAGCTACACCCGTACCGCCACCAGAGGGTACAGGCAATGCAGCCACAGGATTTTGACTCAAGAGCCCAATTTTGCAGGTGGTTCTTGCACTGTTGTGCGGATGACCCCCACTTTCCGCGATGGATCCTTTTCACTGATGAAGCAAAGTTCACCAGGGAAGGAATTGTCAATACCCGGAACAGTCATGTGTGGTCTGTAATTGGTTGGTTGGTTCCTCAGTTTAGGGGCTGCGACAACGCGGTCATGTAGCCCCGTGCACTTTTGGTGTGTGTAGAATATGTCTGATAACCGGTGTTAATTGTGATGACTGTATTAGTTTCTTAATTCAAGTAAGGACTGCATACTTTGAATTTTTCAAATAGTTCCTATTTTTGCCGCCAAACGCCACCGTCAACAACTACTAGTTCAGAACTTGGCTACTAGACGCCACCGCAGTCTGCTCCTGGCGACGAACGTAGGAACCTGAGCGTTGTTTACATTTTAACCTAATTTAGCTTCACACAGGTGTAATTAGTGGAAGGTTCTTTAACATCCATAAATCTGACATGGGACCGCCGGCTTTACTTCCCCTCCGAAGGAAGGCATACTGAGGGATTTTTAACGCTCTTAAAAAATCCGATGACTTCGGCCGGGTTTGAACCCGCGATCTTGGGCATAGAAGCTCAGCATGCTACAAACTACGCCACCGAAGCCGCTGGTCTGTAATTGAACCCAGACGACAAGCAGCAGGAGTTGGGCAGTGTACCGAAAATGCGGAAGCTGTGAACGTGTGCTGTGGTTTTTTTTTCCTTCTTTCTTTTGGGGATAGCGGGAAGGTGGTACGTTTCCGGACACAAGTTTCTATGCTAAATTGAACCGTCTTGGCCCCCGCTACAAGCCCTCGAAGTCTGTAATTGGAATTTAGAAACACTCGCAAGGGGCGCTAATTTTTCCATATTTTTGAGGAAAGAAAAATCAATGAATTATTTTTTAATTATTGAAACAAACTTTTCACAAAAGATGAACGTATGAGGGCTGAAACGGTGTCCACTCAGCCTTGTGAGGGTTCGATTCCCATCTCAGCCATCCTGGACGTGGTTTCCGCAGGCAAGTGCCAAGATGGTACTTAACTTCAGGCCACGGCCGCTTCCTACCTTATTAAGTGTTGAAAGAGAAGAAACTGACAAAATTGACGAATTTAATTCATTAAAATCAAAAAAGGCGCACTTTTAATCTACCTAAAAATTGTAAAGTTCTCGCATCTATGAGCATCACGGTTATGTAGGCCTAAACATGTATAAGTAAATACGTAGCTTTGCCCGACATCTTGAACGGTTTGTCCAGCGTAAGCTTTAAAGGCGCACAGACGGCAGGTCCCAGACGCAATTCAGAAAGCCGAGGTGAACAGCTAAACTTATATAGGCCTACTCTTCTCTGAAGTATTAACTCGACTTGACTCAACAGTTTGATGCTGGCCGAAGCTGGGGTGACAGGCTTGCTTGCTAGCTCGTAAACTCGCTCCGAAGCTAGCAATTCAAATTTCCACTTAATGGAGATAGTTGGAAGACATGAAAACGTATAAACACTTATAGTGAGCGATGTATTCAAGATAGTGAGATATGCTGTCGTGGACATTTTTGAGAACTTCTCATTCTAAGCAATTCTTCAACTCATAGTTTTTCTAACGGTTTACCCAGCGTAAGCTTAAAAGGTGCACGGATGGCATGTTTCTCTTCGAATCGATTCACTGAAATCGTTACAGCTCGGCATCCTTTGCTCATAAATTAATCTTTTTCTACAGAAACTTTCCTCGTGAAATCCTTCACAGAATGGTGAAAATCCCATCAAAATCCATCCAGAGGTTCTCGAGATTACTCGCTACATCCAAGACTCGGGGACTTTTGTATTATACTAGGTAGAAATTGTCATTTCAATTAGTACTGTATATTTCTCTACATTGAAATATAACCATTAAATAAATGATGAATGAAAATCCACAAGTAGGATATAAAGGCCGGAGCTGGGGCAGGGGCTAATGGGCAACTGCCCTATGTTGTTCTTATGGAGAGGTCAGTCATAGCTGGGGCAGGGGCTAATGGGCAATATGGCTGCCACGCTGTCACAGGGGGAGGTAGTTACTAAATGGAATATTTATTATTATTAATTTTATTAGGTAATTATTGATTGATAGCTTGCCACGGTGGATGAGTGGTTATCGTGTCGGACTACTAACCCCAAGCTTGCAGGTTCGCTCTTGGTCGTGGTACGTGATTTTTGAAAGTTGGCAAAAATTAAGACACGCATGTCATACGATGTAGGCATGTAAAAGAACCCATGGAGAGGTCGGCTATGTAGTTGCTAAATGGAATATTTATTATTATTATTTATTATTATTATTAGGTAATTATTGATTGATCATGTACAATCAAGACCAGCCTTATATTGCCCCACTTTCTGGTGTAGTGGCTAGCATTTTTAGCTGTTACTGTGGAGGCTCGGGTTCGAGTCCTGGCTCTGTCAAGAAATTTAATTCTAGGCTGAGGGTTGGAATGGGGTACACTCAACCTTGTGGGGCAAAACTGACAGGAGCTGGCTTTTGATTCATACCGCAGCCATTCTGCCTAACCCACCTTACCTAACCTAACCTTACCTAACCTAACCAGATCCCACCTTACCTAACCTAACCTAACCTAACCTAACTTAAAAGTGCGAGCAAAAAAAATGAGAGCAAAAAAAGTGAGCAAAAATGTGAGAGCACAAATAATAAACTTAGTTATAACCTAACCTAACCTAACCTAACCCACAGAAACCTCATTTAAAGAAATTAGATTTTACATTTTAACATTTTACATTTTAACATTTTTGATTTTTTCATTTTACATTTTTTAGATTTTACATTTTACATTTTTGATTTTTTCTGTATTTTAGATTTTAGTTTTTTTTAGATTTTACATTTTAAATTCAAGATTTTTTGTTTTTAGATTTTACATTTTACATTTTCCGAAAAGAGTAAACAACAAGGTCACATACCTAACCTCACCAAACCTAACTTTACCAAACCTAACTTAAGCTAATCCAAAGGCTAATGCACATACACAAAGTATATAAGGACACATGCAACTATCCTTATGATAGTCTTATAGGCTACTGTACAACATGATCACTACCCCAACCGGGTATTTTTTTTTTCATTTTGTTGTTTACACATTTGTCAATTTTCCAATTTCCCATTTTCAGTTTTTTTATGTCAGTTTTAAGTTTTTCAATTTCATAATATTGAAACATGGATTTTGCATTTTGTTTACACATTTATCAATTTCACAATTTCCCATTTACAGTTTTTAAAATGTCAGTTTAATGTTTTTCAATTTCATGATATAGAAACATGGATTTCCCAATTTGTTGTTTACACATTTGTCAATTTACCAAATTCCCATTTACAGTTTTTAAAATTTCAGTTTAATGTTTTTTCTATTTTGGAAATATGGATTTTCCAGTTTGTGTTTTACATGTTCATTTTGCATTAGGAGTGGAGAGAGGTGGGTAGTAATTAAAAAATGTACAAGCAGTGTCCATACAATTTTTTTTTTAAATACACGTACACTATTTACACATAATACATTTTATATATATATTCTTTTTGGTTATAAATTGTACAGTTGTTTTTATTTTGTTTTCTATTTTATTTATTTTTTGATTATGAATACCATTTTTTATTTTTGTGTTTTTTATTTTTGTAGTGCTATGGTTTTAATTTTTTAAATTGTTTTGTTTTATGTATTTGCTAGTTGCAGGGCGAGCCTCCGTGGCTTAGGCGGCAGCACGCCGGCCTCTCACCGCTGAGTCCGTGGTTCAAATCCCGGTCACTCCATGTGAGATCTGTGCTGGACAGAACGGAGGCAGACAGGTTTTTCTCCGGGTACTCCGGTTTTCCCTGTCAAAATTTCATTCCAGCAACACTCTCCACTATCATTTCATTTCATCTATCATTCATTTAATCATTGCCCCAGAGGAGTGCGTCAGGCCTCGGCAGCCGGCACAGTTCATATCCTCGCCGCTAGATAGGGGCTTCATTCATTCCATTCCTGACCCGGTCGGAGACTGGAAGCAGGCTGTGGATTTTCATTTTCATTTGCTAGTTGCAGGCAGAAGATTTTGATATTCATAACTCTTTAAGCATGGTTATTGATTGAGTAGTGACCATAGGCATGTGTACCTATACCATTAGCATCAATCACTCTTTTATCATCACCAGGACACAAAGCAATTCTGTTTAGTCTTATAGATGATATATCATGTTGTTTAAGCATGGTTATTGATTGAGTAGTGACCATAGGCATGTGTACCTATACCATTAGCATCAATCACTCTTTTATCATCACCAGGACACAAAGCAATTCTGTTTAGTCTTATAGATGATATATCATGTTGTTTAGAAGCGATAATGTTCATGGGTATTCTTTTTACATTGTTTTTCGTGACACAATCCTTATAATGTTGAAAGCTTATACAATTTTTGACAACACCTCTGCTAATACCTTTAATCTTTTTGATTTCTTTATCATTTATGTCTAAAGCATACATTTTAGTTCTAAGACCAACAAATGCTTTTATAATTTGTCCACAAGCCTCGTCTTTAAATTTCCCCAACGTTTTCTTGTTTGATGTGGAGTAACATATGTGATTAGTAGGATAATCTGATGTGTCCAGGTGTTCTAGGAAATCCAACTTGTCTTGATATACATCTGGGGTGTTAACCAAATAAATGAACGAGTCAGTATCCATATACGTGAGTTTAAGATTGTCCATGCCATAATAGGGTAGCAGGACATCATAGTGGTGGGAATACATGAGAGGTTTTGAAATATCCACTATACACATTCCAATATATATAGGCTTATTGAATACAATGTTACGTTTAGCCATGTGAAAAGCAGCTAGGTTAGGACCATAAATTGTTCTGTCAATAAATGTCGGCTTAGCTATTAGCTTTTCTGCCTTTTTGCTGTCAGTCACGAGACGTATGTCTATTCTTTTACGGATATTTTCCATTGTTTTTCCAAAAATAGCATTGTTGAATAATTTGTACAGATTTTTCTCAAAATCATTTTTGGCTTGTTTTCGAAGGTTGTTATTAAAATCAACGTAGGCCTTTAACCAAGGTCTTTGCTTAAACTTTAACACACGATGAATTTTTATCAATTTTATTCCATGATCTAAAGCCTGTTTTAATGCCATGTAGTGAACAACATATCGCCTTCGATTTCCAAGATGAGGAATTAGTTTTTTCAGAGACGAATCCTTAGGTTGTGTACACTCTGGTAGGAAAGGTAAATCGTTGTGTAGATCATGAAGGTCAGATGGGTAATCAACATCAACGTCTAGAATGTATCCCACAGGATCGTCTTTCTTTAGTTTTTCTAGATCAACAGTATCTGGAGAAACCCACTGAAATCCACCATAAGGAAGGGAGTGGCACATAGCCCACCCGTATTGGTTGTTGGCATCATCATAGGTAATAAACTGCGATGGTTTCTCAGAATCATAGGTTTCCAAGTATTTATTGTTAGCTTCAGCATACCGATGAGACACCTGGCATATGCCTCCACGTATTCCAGACTCGATTAGAAGAATCGGATCGTAATCCTGTATCAATTCCAGTTCAATTCCTGTGTAAAGGAGCATTGCCTCGAAACTTAAACCAGGCGAAGTAAAAAAGTGTGCAGCATCCACTCGGTGTGTTTCTAGTGTTTTGTTTCTAAACGTTTCTAAGCTGTCTGCAAGAAGGAGTACATCTGAGGTTAGGTAGAGGTCACTATATTCCCCTAGAGTTTTAATGTTGAACTGTTTCCAGACATTTTTGGCATGTTCATAGTCTTCTTGACTAACATTTTCTTGACTTTGTTAAAGAATGCCTCTTTTGGAGGTAAACACGTTTCACTTAACTTTTCTCATGAGTCAATGTAGTCATAACAAAATACCCCTTTACGAGTCATGAGCATTGCATTTTCTTTTCCAAAGTACTTGTCTGTTTCAGGGTATGATGTTAAGTTGGAAACTAAGTTTTCCAAACTACTTGGCATTAACCGAAACGTGTCCACAAATCTAAGTTTAACATTTCCTACATATTTAGTAAAGGAAATGTACTTTTCTTTGGAGTTAGCGATAACATCCACTCTCTCAGTAGTACATCCTAATTGCTTTACAATGAAATTTGCGTCGTAGCCACTCATATTATGTAGAAACACAGGAACGGGGTTACGTGTTTTACACCTCAAATTACAGTTATTGTGAGCACTTCCACGGTATTCCCCTGTAATATGGCAATGGTCTCGAACTTTCCAGTCCTGTTGGGTAAATGGTTTTTGACACAAATAACAGGTTTCAGAACATTGGAACTCTGCTTCTTGATCCTCAGTTAAAGCCTTTGGAATATTTAAGCTGTAAAGGTGATCAATTTCATTAGCTATTGAAATCAAACAGTCCATAAACTTTTCTGCAGCGTCAGGTCCACGATAAATAAGAGGTTGGCTTGGAAGGTTTGTCTTTATGTGTTCCACAGCAGGTGACGGTTTAACGTATATACCAAAGCTCATAGGAACATGACTCTGGTATGGCACTGTATAACTTGCTTCAGGATTGGGTAGACATGTTTGATAGGGTAACAGTATACTTTCAAAATCAGCATACATAACGTAAGGTATTCTCAGCATTTTTTCCACGTTTAAAAATTTGACAATGGGGTTTTTAAAAGGCATTTCAACCCTAGCAATGTCATGCTGGACACACAAAGCTCTATGTTCTTTCAATTTTTCTATTCCTTGTTGACCATATCGATTATCGAAGTGAGTAAAACACCGTTCACACGTATATATCTTATGTTCATGGTGAGTAATCTGATGTCCTACTAGTTTATCAAAATCTTTGATAAAGACGTAGTGGTTCTGGCCGGATGATGAACTGAGCAGAAGGAGGTCGCGATGGTCTTGCAGCTCTTGATCCACAACCTTTAGAGAGAACAATTTGTTGTCTTGTTCCAATCCAAATACATTAATGGATATATCGTTGGCTTTTTTAAATGTGGGAATGTCAGCTAGCGATGTAGGAAATGATATTACTGAAAAATCATACTTGTTTTCCAGATCCTTGTATTTACTAACACGTTTAGCATCAGTTTTAACCAGTTTTGCTAAAATGGTATACATAAAACACCTCTCGACCTTAAAGTTTTGAGGATTAATGCAGGCTTTTCTTGCTTGTATAGCTGCTGGTAATGGAATATATGTGCTGCCACGCAAGGGATTGTACTTATTTATTTTCAATCGTACTCCTTCCACTGCTAACAAAGCCCAATTACTGCCTTTTAGCTCAGATTCTTCCATTTCCGTAGTTAACTTTGTAAATTGTGTTTCCAAGAAACTACTCCAGTCTGTTTCCAAAAATAGGGCCTGATTTCGTGTAATTTCATTGGTAGATGTATGAATGAATCTACATTCAGCCACTAGATTAACTTTGATCGACTTGTGCATAGCTAGTTCTTTCTGCATAGCTTGTATTATTTGCTGTTTGGACTCTTTAAGGTGTGAATTTAAATCCCTACACGTATCACAACGTATGAAATAGGATTTAAGACGACCTTCAAAAGATGTCTCATATTCAATAAGTCCATTTTTGTCAGGGACCAATGACAGTAGGTAATGTTTTGTAGGCTCTGCTTTTTGTCTTTTAGCTGCCGACACAACATTACAACATTCTTCATGCCGACGTCCGTTGTACACATTGTTGAATGTACTACCACAGGTCTTGCACTCATGGAATTCACCACACGATACTTCATGTCGCTTCCTATGATAGTCTCGAAGAAGAGCTTTTCCACACTCTTTACACATATAGCTAGGAATGACTTCTTCCATTATGAATGTTGATTTTTGCAAACAGCTGCTTACTGCGTATCACAGGGCTAGAGGTTGGTCGGTGAGACGGTCTTTCACGATGTGAACACCGTGAGAGGCAGTAGTCAACTGGTGATATTCTTGTGAAGGGTCCTCTAATATACCCCTAGTATAGACCAACAGCTCTTTACAGCGTATGACAAGGCTGTAGACTGGACAGTGAGACGGTCTTTCACGATGTGAACACTGTAACAAGTAGTAGTCAACGGATGATATACTTGCTAAGGGTTCTTTAATATACAATAGTCAAGACCAACAGCTACTTACTGAGTAGTACAAGGCTGTACAATAGTTGTTTTGGCAGTCTTTCATGATGTGGTCACTGTGAGTGGCGGTAGTCAACTAATGATATTCTTAATACGGGTCCTCTAATATACCCCTGGTTAAGGGTAACAGCTGCTCACTGCTTATGACAAGGCTAAAGACTGGTTGTTTCAACGGTCTTTCACAATGTAAACACTGTGACAGGTAGTAGTCAACTGAAAATATTCTTATGGCCTACTCAAGGTTATCAGGTACTTACTGCATATCAAAAGGCTGTACACTCATGTGTTAGGCACTCTTTCTTGCTAAGGACCCCAATATTCCCTACACAAGGCTATACATGTTAGTTCTAAACACTTAGTGGTTAATTGTATATTCAATGTTTGTACAAAGCTTATACAAGCACGTTTTTCATGAGGTAAAACTTTGTTAAATAGCAGCATGCGACACGCAAAGTATGTTTCCGCTATCTATCGGTGACTATGAGAACTACTTGAACGACCAGCATTCTACCTAGCGCTCTATTTCAACACTCGCTCACTGAACGACCAGCATGCTATCTAGCGGTCGATATCAATACTCCTCAACTACCAGCCTGCTACCTATCGGTCAATATGACAACTCGCTCAACTACCAGCATGCTATATGGCTTTTTTTTGTAAGATTTTTGTTGGCTTTTGTTGGCTTTTGTATTAGCTCTCTCATATTTGCTCTTGCTTGTTGGGGCTTATTTGGTCTTGGAAAGTATGTCTTGACTTTTTATGGCTGCATAATTCTTACAGCCATGTTTGTAAGCAGCAGCAACAACAACACACAATATTCCAAAACAATCCAAAGTACTCTAAGGTTTATCAATGACTTACAAGAAAATCGGAATTGTTCCGGGTAAAACGGAACATCTGGCAACCCTAATTTGACCCCAGTGAAGAAAATCCATTGGCGCAGCTTAGTACGAGAGGTTCCCACATTTGTTAGAAATAGTTAGCATTTTATTTTACTCGAAGAGTACACCGTGCGAAAGCTTCTTCTTTCAGCTATTTTTCAACATAGTCGCAATAATTTTGGAATACTTCCTTGTTGACGAGAGATCCACTTTAGTATACGTGCCTCACAGATGTCCGCCGCCAACCTGTTGAGGAACCTTCTTTCTTTGTCTGCAGATGGTGTAGGGAGTTCTCAAACGCACAGACATCCTTGACTAACAACGAAGCGGGAGGCCGTCGATCTCAGATGAAACTGTCGCTCCCTGGATCTCTCAACAAAAATGTATTCAAAAAATGGCGACTATGTTGAAAAATAGCGGAAAGAGAAAGCTTTCCAACGGTGTACTTTTCATGTAAAATAAAAAACAAATGTGGTAACCTTATTTTTGAATCTACCCCTCCCCCAGGGGCTAACAACGAGTGGGACGTGGGTTGGCGACCACGGGACCCCAGCTGAGTCCAGCATTGCTTCCACTTACTTGTGCCGGGCTCCTCTCAGTCTTCTTTCCTGTCGACCTCCTTGGCCAACTCTTGTTCTTTTCCGACCCGACGGTATTAGGGTATCCGAGGCCCAGGGAGTCTTTCACTTTCCCGACTTAATTGGCCCTTGTCTCATCTTTCCTGATCCCTCCTTCTTCGAGGGGTCAGACCTCTTGTTTACTTTTCATTATATTTCCTTTTCTCTTTAAGATTCCCGCACTGTTTGTTAATTGGCTCCCCGTGTACAAATTCCATTTAGTTCAGTTTTTTCTCATCTACCCTCCATTTTGTAGGTGTTTTTAATCTTCGTTGCATTTTGTAAGTCTTTTAGATCTAAATTGCATTTTGTAAGAATTGACAATCAAAATTGGTTTTTAGTAAGTCTTTTGTGAGTATTTTCAATTTCAATTGCATTTTGTATTTTCAACTTAATCCGCTTCTTGAAAGTATTTTCAAACTAAATTGCATTTTGTAGGTTCGCATTTTGCAAGTATTTTGATTTTCAGTTGCAATTGAGTAGTTTGAATCTATCATACATTTTGTATGCATTTTCAATTTCAATTGCATTTTGTAAGTATTTTGAATATCAATTGAACTTTGTGATTATTTGGAATCTGAAATGCGCATTTTTTAAGCTAAATTTAATTGTGCATTTTCAATTTCAATTGCATTTTGTAAGTATTTCGACTGTATATTGCATTTTTTTACGTATTTTGAACTTAACCTACATTTTGTGCGTATTTTTCAATCTATTCCTTTTATGCGTATTTTCGTTCTAAATTCCCATTTGTAAGTATTACCGCTCTCCATTTTGTGAGTAGTTTCAATCTGAGTTCCTTTTTGTAAGTATTTTCCTTCTCACTTCATTTTCGTTCTGGTTTCCACTTCATTGACATTTTCGCTATCACTCAGACAATTAGGGGCCGATAACCTAGATGTTAGGCCCCTTAAAACATCAACAATTATCATGAATCTACCCACGTATCACCCCTCGCCACTGTCCGTGAGTATATTGCAACACGGCTCGTTGTTATCATGGAGACCCCCAATCACCTCACCTGACAGCTGTCAGCGTTCTTCTTTCGTAATACAGACTATAGTTGTAGAGAATGCCGTTTCCAGGATACATTTTTAAAACTTTTTCTCTTCCTTCTCCTCCCTCAGGGGCTCACATCTAGTGGGACGTGGGTTGGCGACCACGGGACCCCAGCTGAGTCCGGCATTGCTTCCACTTACTTGTGCCGGGCTCCTCTCTGTCTTCTTTCCTGTCGACCTCCCTTGGTCAACTCTTATTCTTTTCCGACCCCGACGGTATTAGGGTATCCGAGGCCTAGGGAGTCTCTTCCTTTCCTGCCTTAATTGGCCCTTGTCTCATCTTTTCTGATACCCTCCTTCTGGGAGGGGTCAGCCTTCTTGTTCTTTTCCTTTTTCCTCCTGCCTTGTGCTCAAGGCCCTTTAGGAGGTAGGGTGTATGTAGCCCCACCACTTCTGGTGCACCCTAGATAATGCTACACCCTCAGGGGTTCACGGCTGGTGAGTTCGGGAGTTGGCGACTCCGAGGGATTCCTGAGTAGGGTGACCAGATCCAGTACTGTGAAATAGAGGACAACAAAGGGAAAAATTGAGGACATTAAGGAAAAAGAGGACAAATCTAAAAGTAATAAAACCATATAAGATACGAAAAAAGCTTGTCTATAGTTTGCGAACTGCCGCAGACTTGTACACTTTTTTTTAGTGTTTATTTGAAGAAATGTGGCTATTCAAATCTTGAGAATCTACGAAATTAAATGAGAATTTTATGTAAATAACGATTTTCTAATATTTGTAATGTATTAACTAAAACAATAAATTATAGAACTTACCATGATTTGCTACCGAGACGAAAGTTGCAGTTGGGCAAATTTTACATTCTTCCTCAAAATCATTACGTCCAAGCTTGAAAGCAGGATATTTGGTTTTCAAAGCATCTGTAAACTTGCACTTTCATTTAGGCATCTTGAATGCGAGCAAATTTTAAACTGACAAACACACAACCATGCCGCAAGACTGCCATTCAACGGAGCACAAACAGAGAAACACATTCCCAAACCCAGCGTAGACCAGAAACAAAAATAGTAGCGTGGCACATCAGTAAAAAAATTAAACTATTTCCATGACGCCAATATAAACTGCGAAAAACTAAAACATACATACATTCATACGATAATACAGTAAATTAATAAAAAGGAGGACATTTAGACAATTTTAGAAACTGTTCGCGGACAGAGGACAGAGACGTAAATTGGAGGACATGTCCTCGAAAAAGAGGACGTCTGGTCACCCTATTCCTGAGCTGGGTCCGTTTTCCCCTTTTGTACCTTACCTTTGGGGCGGACCAGCTCCTTTCTCCCCTCTCCTCTCCTCTCCGCCTTTCATTATATTATATTTCCTTTTCTCTTTAAGTTTCCCGCACCTTTTTGTAGGTATTCTTGATCTACGTTGCATTTTGTAAGTTTTTTCGATCTAAATTGCATTTTGTGAGTGTTTTTCAACCTCGCTTGCATTTTGTCAGGATTGCCAATCAAAATTGCTTTTTAGTAAGTCTTTCAATATAGGGGGGTCTTCTTGTGAATATTTTGAATTTCAATTTCATTTTGTATTTTCAACCTATCCCACTTTGTTCAAGTAGTTAATTCTCAATTGCATTTTGTGGGTATTTTGAATCTACATTACATTTTGTGCGTATTTTCAATCTCATTTGCATTTTGTAACTATTTTGATTTCACTTGTATTTTGTAAGTATTTCGCCTGTACGTTGCATTTTGTACGTATTTTGGATTTAACCTACATTTTGTGCGTATTTTTCAATCTATTCCTTTTGTGAGTATTTTCGTTCGAAATTCCCTTATGTACATATTACCGCTCTCCATTTGGTGAGTAGTTTCAATCTGAGTTCCTTTTTATAAGTAATTTCCTTGCTACATAAGGCATAATTGTTGGAGCTCACTGTCTATTTTATCTAAACCATTTTCGTTTCATCCATAGCAGTGAGATGTTTTTTATCTTCATCCTTTCATTTCACGCCATTTCATTTCGTCAGGGGCCGATAACCTCGATGTTAGGCCCCTTAAAACAACAATTATCATCATCATCATCTTCCTTCTCCACCCATTTCTGTTCGCCATAATTATTTTACACTTTTAAGCTTTCAACATTAAGTTCACACGAAACAAATGAATTCATTGGACTGAGGGCTGAACTGGAGTACACTTAGCCTCGTGAGGCAAAACTGACAAGAGGAGGGTTCGATTCTCACCTCAGTCATCCTGGAAGTGGTTATCTGTGGCTTCCCCGTGTCTACTCCAGGTAAATGCCGGGATGGTTCGAAGCTTAAGGCCACGACCGCCTCCTTCCCATTACTTCTCGATCCTTACCTGAATTGCAAATAGGCCTGCACACACTACTACAGCCATCACAATAACACAGGTTATAAGACAAAATAACTTTGTGAGGTTGGCGTCAGGAAGAGTATCAGACTGTAAAAATCGTATGCTAGATCACCTCACCTCATCCCCGACCCCGTATAAAAGGGAATAATATATTGTTTCATTTGTGTGTGTAGAATTTGTCGGATAACCTGTTTTATTGTGGTGTCTCTATTCGTGTGTGTATTTGTAATTCAGGTGATGATCGGGAAGGAGGCGACCGTGGCCTTAAGTGTTTGTAACTAACCCGGCATTTTCTTGGAGTAGAAGTGGGGGGGGGGGGGTGAAACCACGAAAAAACACTTCCAGGATGGCTGAGGTGGGAATCGAACCCTCCTCTTCTCAGTTTTTCCTCACAAGGCAACCCCGTACCAACCCTCAGACCAGAATTAAATTTCTTTGCAGAGCTTGGAATCGAACCCGGACATCGGGGTGACAGCCAATAACGCTAGTCACTACACCAAGAGGTGGGGAAATAATATGGGGTGGAAATGCAGAATGTTTAGTTTATGCATGACGAATAGAAATGAACAGTGTCATCACTCCGTTACTTAAGCATTGTAGTTCATGGTCCAGCCAGTGTGTGGCGCGGAAGTCGCGCCGAACCATAAGCACGTGTGACAGTATGTTAGTACTGTAATATCCTGTGCGCGAAAAGTCATATTATTCGAGGGAATTTGTTTCTTTGTAATAGTTTACGAATGTCTGTGCAGTGCGTTGTGTGTGCAAACAACTAAGTATTCTGTTGTTGCGGGAAAATGTCGTAATGTTTTGTTCCTGGAGTAAATCGGGTTACGAAGAAAATCTGATGGTAGACATTTTTTCACACCGCCAAACGAAACAAATCTGTTTGCGAAATGGGCGAGAGTTATTCCGTGGAAATATAAGCAATTGTCGATCAAAAATAAAATCTGTGACGAGCGTTTTTCGGAAGATTTAATTATTATAAAGGCGGACTGTTTCGTAGTGAACTATGAGAACGTGGAAATTCCTCGCGTGAAGTGGAAATTAAAACCAGGATCAGTACCTCACATTTTTCAAAATTTACCGAAATATCTATCCACTGATGTAAAATCACGAAAGCCGCCCAGTAGGATGCGGAATGAAGGCAACCTTCCATGGTTACTTGTTCTATTTCGTGCCATCCTTACCTAAAACGAAAAAAAAAATCGTCTTAATAATAATAGGCCTAAAATAATAATAGTTGTTGATTCTTTAGGGACTTAAGGACATCGTGGTCACGTAGCCCCGTGTGTTTGGGTTTGTTTAGAATTCGTCTGATAACCTGTGTCATTATGATGTCTGTAGTAGTGTGTGTGTTTGGAATTGAGGTCGGATTTGGGTAGGAAGCGGCCGTGTCCTTCAGTTAGGTACCATCCCGGCATTTGCCTGGAGGAGAAGTGGGGAACCACGGAAATCCACTTCCAGTATAGCTGAGGTAGGAATCGAACGCTCCTCTTAACATTTTTGCCTCACGAGGCTGAGTGAACACCGTTCCAGCCCTCAGACCAGTATTAAATTTATTGGCAGAGCTGGGAATCGAACCCGGACTTCCGTGGTGATAGCCAAGTGGCCAAGAATGAGTCGGACATATAATAATGGCCAACCTGCCAATAAAATAAACGGTCATCCAATTCCTCGCTTCCGTTACCGTCCTCCTGATCTTCGGATCTTGTTTCAACTTTGTCTTCAGTATCAGAGTCACAAATTCCTTTGAAATTACTGAATCATGAACTAGCTATTCGTTATCTTTCAGCAGAAGGTGACTCGCTTCATCTGCATCCTCAGGTTTTCGTAAGGCGCAATCTCCTTACTGATATTAACTAAGGCAACATACTAAGCCAAATAATCGGTATAACAGCACACCTGCCTCTCACTGACAGAATGTAACATCATTGGGAGCGCTGGTACTATCAATCTCACGCTGACAAGATGTTACACGTGTTAAAAGTTATTTTTAGGCACGCTATTTCACAACTCCAGAAAAATGCTTACTAAGGTTTGGTGTAAGATGTCACGAGACGATAAGATCATAACTTGAACTGTTGGCTTGATATTAAAACTAATATAACGAACCATGAAGCTGTCAGACCAATGCGCGACTAACGGAGGGTTTTAAACGATAGTTCTACATGGGGACAGAGAATATTAATACTAACTTTTTGACAGTATTATTCATAAGTCTAAACACACAATTTGTTGTAATCAGCGTAACCGCAGCCTTCGAAAAGAAGTTTACGTAGCCCAGCGCGTATCCCACTATTGAACAACTGACTGTGTAGCGTTGGGGATCAGCGCCGCTAGCGCTAGCCGAGCGGGGCGCGGTTGAACTCGGTGAGTGGTGATAACACTATTTCTATTCGTCATGGTTTATGTAAAGCAATTATTTATAAAGCTGCCAAAGAAATACCAACAACGTCTAACAGCTGTTACGCAGTATTTATTGTTTTGTTTTTTTGTTGGTTTATTTTACTACGAAACGAAATATCAGATTGTCAGCGATGTTGCACGAGAACTATTTCATTAGGTCAGAGTTAATTTTGAAACGATGATGTTGATAATTGTTTTAAGGGGCCTAACATCTAGGTTATCGGCCGCTAATGGCTTGGGTGATAGTGAAAATGGCAATGAAATGGAAACCATTACGGAAATTAAGTTAGACTGAAAATACTCACAAAATGGAACTCAGATTGAAACGACTCGAAAAATGTAGAGTGGAAATACTTACAAAAGGTAATTAAGAAGGTAAATACTCACAAAATGTAGTTTAGGTTTAAAATACTTTAATATGTAATTGAAATTGAACATACATAATGCAATTTCAAATGAAAATACATAATGCAATTTCGAATGAAAATTCCATACCAGATTCAAAATACCTACAAAATGCAATTAAAATTGAAAATACTTGCATAATGGAGTTTCGATCGAAAATACACACATCAAAAAAAGTTTTGCATCACCTCGGTTCCAAGAGTTCCGGAACCGTTAAATACAAAGGGAATAGAGATCAACACAAACAACATTTCAGCTCGTTTTATTGCTCATGAGACCCACACATTGCATGTTGTACCATCATACAGCTAGACTTTCAGCATTTGTGGTCCAGATTGCAGTACACACCACTACCTCTAATACCCAGTAGCACGTCCTCTTGCATTGATGCATGCCTGTATTCGCCGTGGCATACTATCCACAAGTTCATCAAGACACTGTTGGTCCAAATTGTCCCACTCCTCAACGACAATTCGGCGTAAATCTCTCAGAGTGGTTGGTGGGTCAAGACGTCCATAAACAACCCTTTTCAACATATCCCAGGCATGTTCGATAGGGTTCATGTCTGGCGAACATGCTGGCCACTGTAGTCGAGCGATGTCGTTATCTTGAAGGAACGCATTCACAAGATGTGCACGATGAGGTCGAGAATTGTCGTCCATGAAGACAAATGCCTCTCCAATATTCTGCCGATATGGTTGCACTATGGGTCGGAGGATGTCATTCAGGTATCGTAAAGCCGTTTCGGAGCCTTCCATGACCACCAGTGGCGTACGTCGGCCCCACATAATGCCACCCCAAAACATCAGGGAACCACCACCTTGCTGCACTCGCTGGACAGTGTGTCTAAGACGTTCAGCCTGACCAGGGTGCCTCCAAACACGTCTCCGACGATTGTCTGGTTGAAGGCATATGCGACACTCATCGGTGAAGAGAACGTGATGCCAATTCCGTGGGGTCCATTCAGCATGTTGTTGGGCCCATCTGTACCGCGCTGCATGGTGTCGGGGTTGCAAAGCTGGACCTCGCCATGGACGTCGGGAGTGAAGTTGCGCATCATGCAGCCTATTGCGCACAGTTTGAGTTGAAACACGACGTCCTGTGGCTGAACGAAACGCATTATTCAACATGGTGGCATTGCTGTCAGGGTTCCTCCGAGCGGCAATCCGTAAGTAGCGGTCATCCACTACAGTAGTAGCCCTTGGGCGGCCTGAGCGAGGCCTGTCATCGACAGTTCCTGTATCTCTGTACCTCCTCCATGTCCGAACAACATCGCTTTGGTTCACTCTGAGACGCCTGGAAACTTCCCTTGTTGAGAGCCCTTCTTGACACAAAGTAACAATGCGGACGCGATCGAACTGCGCTATTGACCTTCTAGGCATGGTAGAACTACAGACAACATGAGCAGCGTACCTTCGTCCTGGTGGAATGACTGGAACTGATCGGCTGTCGTACCCCCTCCGTCTAATAGGCCCTGCTCATGCATGGTTGTTTACATCTTTGAGCAGTTTTAGTGACATCTATGAACAGTCAAAGGGACTGTATCTTGGATACAATATACACAGTCAACGTCTATATGCCGGAGATCTGGGAACCGAGGTGATGCAAAACTTATTTTGATGTGTGTATTTACAAGATGCAATGAACATTGAAAATACATACAAAATGTGGTTGAGATTCAAAATACTCACAAAATGTAATTTAGAGACATAAAAAACAGGGCGGTAATCTTCAAAAGAAAAGAAACTATTATGAAAAGAAGAAGGCTGATCCCTAGAAGAATGAGGGATCAGGAAAGACAAGAGAAGGGCCAATTAAGGCGGGAAAGGAAGAGACTCTCTATGCCTCGGATACCCTAATAACGTTGGGGTCGGAAGAGAACAAGAGTAGACCAAGAAAGGTCGACAGGAAAGATGAGAGGAGCCTGGCACAAGTAAGTGGAAGCAATGCCTGACTCATCTTGGGTCCCGTGGTCCCTAGGGGAATTTTCAAAGGCTAGCGAGAATGAGCAGAGAGTTTCCTAGTTAGAACAATGTTCACACTTTCTTCTGCATAATGCGAGTTTTTCTAGAGCGGAACAGACACGTAACACACTGTTTGGCTTCCTGCAGAGATGCGCCTTGCTTAGCGATGCCAATTAATACTACATTCTCTTATTACAGGGCGTCACCACCAGTGTTGCCAATTTGGTGTTTTTAGCACCAGATCTGGTGTTTCTGAAGTTCGTTTGGTGCCAAAAATGTTCTAATAGCGCCATAGCAAAATAATGGTGTTATTTCAATAAAACTAGTGCCAAATCTGGTGCTTAACAGATTTTTCCATGAAATTGTCTCCTATGACAAATAAGTAAATCCTGGCCACTTGTCAAGATCAACACTCCAACTGGGGAAGTCCCTGAAATTCTCATTCTCGTGCATAAATGCTAAGTAAGCGCAACATGCAGGGCTCGGTGCAAGTGCACTTGTACAAAGAATCGACCTATCATCTATTTTCTTCCCAGCTCCCAGGGGATTTCCCAGTTCCATGCGATGGCAGTTTATGTACTTCCGCTCCCTCACTCTAATGCAGATGTAGGGAGAGTGTTTAGCAAAGTTTAATTGGTGAACACAAAGCAAAGAAATCGAATGAAAGTTCAAAAGTTGCATTCCATTCTGTGTGTGCGATTTGCACTAAAATCAGAGGGAAAATGCTATCACGACTACGAACTTCCGAAGGATGCCAAAATTGGAAGTATGAAGAGCTACAGCAGTACTACACCTTCCTGCTCTAAATATGTAATAGCCCAGTAATAGCCATAGCAGGCTCCGCAAGTGAAGAAGACGATTTTTAATGAAAGAAATGTAAGTAAAAAAACGTTTATATATTTAAAATTTTTGGTGTTTTTCTAGTGTTTTGAATCATTGTCCAGCTGGTGCTTTTCTAGTGTTTTGAAGCATAGGGTTTAGTTCTTTCCCATTTCAAGATTTGGCAACACTGTTCACCACCACTCGAAATACACGTGTTCAAAGCACCAAGCACCAATCAACGGTGCACTTCGACCAGGATTCCATACGGTACTGAAAAAAATGAAAATCCACAGCCTGCTTCCAGTCTCCGACCGGGTCAGGAATGGAATGAATGAAGCCCCCATCTAGCGGCGAGGATATGAAGTGTGCCGGCTGCCGAAGCCTGTCGCACTCCTCTGGGGCAATGATTTAATGAATGACAGATGAAATGAAATGATAGTGGAGAGTGTTGCTGGAATGAAATTGTGACAGGGGAAAACCGGAGTACCCGGAGAAAAACCTGTCTGCCTCCGTTTTGTCCAGCACAGATCTCACATGGAGTGACCGGGATTTGAACCACGGACCCAGCGGTGAGAGGCCGGCGTGCTGCCACCTAAGCCACGGAGGCTACTCCATACGGTATTGTCAATCCTAATTTTAATTTGCTTTAGGTTGTGACGTCAGGAGTATTCAAAGACCTTACAGATACAGTCGAATCCTTGATCTTTATAATACGACTGGATGTGTCTCGCTCCCACGGCTGGAGTGAGGCCTCTTGCTTTTCGGTTACATTTGCCTGGCGGTGCTGGCAAACTCCGCTCAAGCCCCATGGCGCGCTCGTTGAAAGGATGCTTGAGCCTATACGTATAAGCTTATAGCATGTACGTAGGCTTAATAATGCCTTAATTCTGATGGGAACTTATAGTGTGTGTAGGTCGATTTGCGTAGGAAACGGCCGTGGCCTTACGTTACGTACCATCCCGGTATTTGCCTGGAGTAGAAGTGGGGAAACCACGGAAAGCCACTTCCAGGATGGCTGAGAAAGGAATTGAACACACCTTTACTAATTTTTGCCTCACGAGGTTAAGTGTAGCCCGTTCCAGCCCTCAGACCACAATTAAAAATGTCTGGCAGCGGCAGGAATCGAACCCGTGCCTCCGCGGTGACAGCCAAGAATGCAGTTTTTCGCTAGTATATTCTGAACACTTTTCACTATATTCATATGAGAAACCCAACTTAACCATATAACCAGGCCCTTGATTTTCTTCTCAGATCCTCATAAATTAGTTTGTACTAATTAACAGCAATGTGTCGCCTGAAACTGTTATGAATTAAATATATTTACAAGAAATGACAATTTCCGATAAAATATTGCTCGCCTTTCACACATTACCCATTTAAAATTTGATTGCCGCTGTGCGTGGCTGCGCCAGTGTTTGTTGTTGATTGTAGCAGCTGCCCCGCGGGGCGAAGCGGGGAACACAGCGATGACAGAGTGCTTTCTGCACATAAGTCAAGCAGCATAGCACGTCACAGGAGCTTATGTCACCACGATGACGGAGGCTACTGGAGCTGAGTCATATCCTACTCACGCAACTGTACCTGTCAACGAAGCAGCCTGACCAGTAAACGAGGAATAGTTCCCATCTCGACCGCCGGCAATCAATTAGTGAAAGGGTAATACATACTGTTGAACAGCTGACGGAGAACTGAGCTTCCCACACCTCCAGGCGAATGTAGCCGATTACTTGGACACACTTTTTCATGCGGCATTCTAATTTCATAAATATCAATTTTTGTAAAAAGTGTGCGATTTGCAGATACTGTTGTTGCAGGGATATACACTCCATTATTGCTGTCCACTTCACATAGTCATTTTAACATTCTGAGATCTTTCCTTTATCATTTTGCATGGATTTCAGAAACGGTAAGGAATGAGTACGGTACGTGTAATTTCATAAATATCGAATAACCGGCGAGTGTTACGGCTAAGCCGTCAATCAATGGACTCTGCACACAAGTTACATTAGCAGTGACGAATTGCATTCTAATTTCATAAATATCAATTTTTGTAAGAAGTGTGCGATTTGCAAATACTGTTGCTGTAGGAAAACACGCGACATAATTGCTGTTCAGTTCGCATTTTGGCCGTAGGGACGCCTGAAACGTAAATAGTGTTCTATATTCATTTGGTTCAGATAAAAACATAACAACCTGCTCCTTAAGTCTCTTTATTATAAACCTATTGGGGAAAGTGTGGCTTATAACATGCGAGATTTCTCGTACGGGTCCGCCAGTATATATTATTTCAGTAGTATAGATCCCTCCTGCGGCGCTCACAAGCGACCGATCGTGACAAATGAGCATTCAAATGAAAGAGAATAGACATTAGCAATGACGAATTGCACTCTAATTTCATAAATTTATATAATTTCTTTAAAAAATGACTTAAAATATGTACGAAGTGTGCGATTTGCAGATACTATTGCTGTAGGAAAATACCCTCCATAATTGCTGTCCACTTCACATTTTGGCTGCTGTGACGCCTATTTCATGTCATTTTAACATTCTGAGGTCTTTCCTTTATCATTTTGCATGGATTTCAGAAACAGTAGGCTAAATCAAAGGAATGAGTACTAAAATAGTATAATTTCATAAATATCAAATAACCGGAGAGTGTTATGATGATCCAATTTTCAGTGATTGCCTTCTTAAGTTAGGGAACGTAGAACTTGGAATTCTAACTGAAATGTAAATGGTGTTCTATAATCATTTGGTTGAAATAAAAACATAACAACCTTTCTCCTTAAGTCTCTCATTATAAACCTATTGGGGAAAGTGTGGTTTATGAACATGCGAGATTTCTCGCACGGGTCTGCTAGTCTTCTTCAATTTTATTAAGTTTCAACCCTTTAACTTGAATAGTTATATAGCGGTAGGTCATAAAGTTACCTACCATTTGCTTAATATTTAGTTTTCAAAAACTCATTCATTGTTATGTTGGTATCAGTGAATGAAAATGCTGTTTCAATAATTTAACTATTGTATCCAATGCTGAATTAAGACTCACAATGGCCCTAGACAATTGTTAATTTGAGGCCCCTTTTTCCCTTTTTTCACCCCACCCCCCCCTCCCCTTTCATAAAAAAGTCATTCATAACTTTGAAAGAGATTTCATTTACAAATTTACAATGAATAATGAATACAATTTAGATCATATGTACATTGTCAGAAAAACTTTTTTCTGCATTTTGTTTTGCAGAAAGTTTCAATAGCATCATCGAAGTTGATTTTCCTTAAAATGTCTGATTCTGATTCAAGTCAAAATTGAATCCTGATTCTGATAGAAGTCAAAATTGAATCCCACAAAATTTACATGAACCCGAATTCAAATTTCTGCATTCTGTTTGCAATTCACCCCACTTTATGCCGAGTGTCATAATTCCGACTCGTCATCTTCAATGCTTTCTAAAGCCTCGACAATATTGTAAAACGAATCATAAACCACGTCCGTTGCATTAGCAGGTGCTTCCCAGAGTGTATCTGACAATGATTTCAAAGTTTTTGCGTTTTTGATATAATTTTTCAACACGCCCCAACGGTGAGGGTTTGCAGAAAAGATGTTTACAATGATACCAAGAAGTTCCGTGACGAACTAAAGAGCCTACTTTTCTTAAAATTTAAGATTCATGCCAATGATTAATCTATATGGATCTATCTATAATAATGACGAAATTAAGTTGGTAATATCGACATTTCTAATTAGTTCGAAATACTGTATACCTGGCATAATATAGCCTAATAGAGAACTACAGTTGGCAGCCCTGGTGACTGAATATATTCTTAGTTCCATCTCTTAAGGTACAGAATACAAAACTTGGTTGAAGTCCAATGGATAGCATGGACGTTACATGCAGTTAAACATAAGTTCTAAAAGCGCTCGTAAAATCATGTTGGCAACAATGGCATATATGTATTGGTCAGATATAATCTGAAATAATATGATCTATTGTTGTCAATTTTGAATGAAATCCATTAGTATAGAAGTTACATGTATTTTAAAATTGGACCTATCAGCAGGCTTAGAATCATGTTGGCAGCACTGACGTATATTAGTTACTCTAAATTAATCTAGAATGACACGTACTATACGTGTGCAAAGTTTAGAGCTATTGGCTTGCATACTTTCTGATATATTGATATTAGGGTAACAAAAATAGAGACAGTATTTATTAACAGTTGGCAGCCCTGGCTACTCTTAAGTATCGGCAGTCATATCTGTTATGGTACACATAGCACACACGAAATTCGGTTGAAATCCAAATGATAGAATAGAAATTACATGTATTTAAAGTTGGACCTCTCAGCAGGCTTAAAATCATGTTGGTAGCAGTGACGTATATAAGTTACTCCAAATTAATATTGAATGTCAGGTACTATGCGTGTGCATAGTTTAAAGCTGTAGGCTTGCATACTTTCTGATATATGGGTAATTGGATTAAAAAAATTGAGCATTTATTAACAGTTGGCAGCCCTGGTGGCTTTTAAGAATACGCTCAGTCATATGTTTATGTACACATAGCACATACGAAATTTGGTTGAAATCCCATTGATAGTGTAGAAGTTATATGCATTTAAAATTTGGACCTATCAGCAGGCTTATACTCATTTTGGCAACACTGCCATGTATGGCCTCCTGGAAATTAAACTGCAATATTATTATTTATACGTGTGCCAATTTTGAAATAGCTCCCATTCATACCTTCCAAGATATCCAACATGGAGCTCAAATTTCAATTGCGATTTTTCAGCAGTTGGTAGCACTGACATCATTTTCAAATATGGCCGTGAGATATTCAGATATAGATCTTTACTTCTACCAAATTTTGTTTCGATTGCTGCAGCCGTTTAGGAGTTGATAGGGGGGCACACACACACACAGCCAGACAGAAGGACACACACACATTTGCCCGATCTCATAAATCTACTTTTTCCTCATTTTTGCAAAATGTGAAAAGTAGGCTAAAAATCAACTGCTTAAAAACAGCATTTAACAGCAGATAGTCCAACTAAATCGAGGGAATGTGTACCGCAAGAAACATATATCGCATATTTATTCAGTTCTAATATTTTGGCCTGCAGACCATGATACTTTCCAGACATGTTTGGTGCGTTGTCATAGGACTGTCTTTCGCCAGTATAACCTTCTGTTTCAAGAATATATTAGACTCCCCCCCCCCCCCAAATTCCATTTTTTTTTTTTTTTTTAAGTTTTTGAGGTGGTATTTTTTAGCCTATTTTCTATTTTGAAAAAATAGGCTGATGAGATCACCTTTTGTCAGTGTGTGTGAGGAGTGTGTGTGTCCCCCCTAATAACGTCTAAACGGCTGGAGCGATTTCAATGAAACTCGGTAAGTTCATAGCATTATTACGGACGTCCCCGACCGTGCCCTTCAAAATTTTGTTACGTCTCACCAATACAACATGACGGCTGTGCAATGTATCTCACCAGCATTCAATATCTCCGAAAGTATTCTTGATATCACCCTGGATTTTTTTACGGTGATAAAGGGAACTACTAGAAGTTCACCTATGTGACTTTTGAAAAACTGATAACTACAAAACCAACATGGCGGCCATGCGAATTTGCGACTTTTAAATAGACGTTTCTCGCGATTTAACCAACCAAACTCAATAAAACTTAGTACAAAATATGTTTATACACATCGCAATGCACCGCCATCTAACTTGGTTTAATTGTTTACATAACCACAAGATGGTGGATGTGCGAATTATTTCACCGGCATTCAATATCTCTGAAACTATTGGCGGTATCACCCTGAAATTTTGTAAGGAGATAAAGGGCACTACTGGAAGTTCATCTATAAGACTTTCAAAAACCGGTTAACTACAAAACGAACATGGCGGCCAAGCGAATTTTAAAATTTTAAATGGACCTTTCTCGCGATTTAATGTTCCAACCGCAATGAAATCTTGTACAGGAAATGTTTATACACATTGTAATACACTGGTATCTAATGTAGTTCAATTGTTTACATAACCTCAAGATGGCGGTTTTGCGAATTTTAAAATTAAGTTTTTATTTCTTGTGTCGTAATCATGCGATCGAAGTGAAAGTTTGAATAATGAACCTACACAATAATTTTCCTTTAATGGTACATGACTCTATGGCCTATACATTTAACAATCCAACATGACGACCATCCGAAATATTTAGACGGCTCTGAATATCTACGAATCTATTATAGCAATCAAACTGATTTTTTTAAATGTTCATAGGGGCTATGAACTTAAGTTCACCTATAGGACTTTAAATAACCTGGTGATCAAAAATCCAACATGGCAGCGACGCGAAGTATAAACCTTCACATGGACGTTTCTCGCAATTTAACCATCCGAGTGCAGTGAAACTTGGTACAGTAAATCCTTATGCGAATGTTAATCCACTGGCATCTAATTAATTTCAATTGTTTCCATAACCACAAGATGGCAGCTGTGTGAAATTTTAAAATCTCCTTGTTACTTCTTGTGTCCTAATCATGCGATTGAAGTTTGAATGCTACACATAGACAATAATCTTCATGTAATAGCACATAACTCTAGGACCTACATATAAAATCGAACATGGCGACCATCCGAAATATTTAGTCGGTTCTCAATATCTATGGATCTATTACAGCAATCGAACTGAAATTTTGTATGTAGATAGAGGCAATTATCATAAGAAGGATATATGAAAATAGGCTGTATAGTTCTTCACGGAACAACTTGTTCATATTTGATGGGCCCTTTTGAGCCGGAGGTCCCAGGCAATTGCCTATTTGTGCCTTATGGTTAATCCAGCACTGATTGTATCTTCTGAAGGTAAATGTTGATAATGTATCATTGCATTGACTCAGTAATTTGTGTGGTGGAGCATATTAATTAACGTAACTGTTTTGTTAAACTATTTAGTTGGCGCCACCTTAAGTAACGTGTCCCATGTTAACCTTGTGGAGTCTGGCTGCATTATCGTGTTACAGGGATCCTGAGGATCTTCGGCGACCCCAGCGAGCGAGGAGGGAACATCGTACTGAGGTTACAAGAGATCGACAGCCCTGTACGGATACAACCAGGGACAAAGAACCTCACCCTCACTCGCAAACTGGACAAAGAGGTGAGATGGCCTGTTTCAAAAATGTGTGGGGAATTATCACGGTTATACTAGGAGCATCATTAAGTTACTTCTGACTTGACGTTTTAAGTGTTAAGCTAGAGCTATCTCTCGATCAGAAGTGAAACCACTCTAACCAGTCAATCACAGCCAGCCTTTCATATTGATATCATCATCACCATCATCAGCTTTAACTTGAATCAGAGTATAAATCTTCTTCCTTCAGTCCAGTTTGTGGCTGTGTTTATGGTGACTAAAGAGTCCAATCCTGGCATGGAACAAGCGACCACACAAGTCACATAGTATTGCTGGAAGAGGACGTGGTTGGGCTGCTCGAAGTTTCCTAGCTTGACGCTTGGCCTCTTCATGTGTGCGTCGATCCCTTTCAAACGTCTTTACAGTATCAGAGATGATACGGCGCCAAGTTCAGCGATCTTCAGACAGCATGTCCCAGGTTTGTGAATCAAGACCTGTCAATTTCAGGGTCTGCTTAAAATGGTCCTTGTAGCGCCTCTTAGGACCACCATGAGGCCTGGTGCCATAGCATAACTCACCATATAGCATTTGACGAGGTAATCTCACATCATCCATCCGATGGACATGACCAATCCATCTAAATTGGTGACCTATTATGGATGATTCTATGCTGTTGATTTGAACCTTTTCCAGAACAGCAATATTGGTAATGCGGTCTTCCCATTTAATCCTCAGGATTGATCGAAGTTTTTGTAGGTGGAAACTATCAAGCTTCCTAAGATCACGTCGGTAAAGGGTCCACATTTCACAGCCATACAACAATGTAGAAATGACTACTGCTTTGTACACCATAAGCTTTGTACTCGTGGACAGATCTTTATTCATGAAGACCCGGTGCGCTAATCGTCCATATGCTGCACGGGCTGCACCAATTCTCTTATCCACATCCTGCTCACAGGTACAGCTCACTGCCCAGGTACGAGAAGTGGTCTACCTGCTCAAATGGCAAATTTGAGATGGAGATATTGAACTGAGGAAGAGGTGTGCCTGGTTGAAGGTTGTGCCAAGACTTTAGTCCTATTGACATTTAAGGTAAGACCAAAGCGATCACATGCACTTTTGTAACAATTAACTGACTCTTGCAGCTCTTCTGGTGTGAGAGTTGGTGCAGCATCATCTGCGTACAACATATTAGTAACATTAGTAACCTGAGTTTTCCTCAAGGAGCGGTGATGAGTTAGGTTAATTGCACTCATTCCAGGTTCCGTATTGACCATGTTAACATGAAGTATGACATAAATTTCTCGCCAAATCAATACTGTACTTTTTACTTACATAAAAATTATACAGGTACATGTTTCGAAAACACATGTTTCCTTCCTCAGCCCACTAATTGGTGTAAAACATCAAATTACATCGATAACCTCACCAAATAACAAAAACACAGTTCACATTTATTCTCTTGAGTGCTTATTCCGTGAGTGACATTAATGTGTCGAATGACACAGGCCTAAGGAAGAACTAGAGAATAAATGTGAACTGTGTTTTTGTTATTTAGTGAGGTTATCGATGTAATTTGATGTTTTACACCAATTAGTGGGCTGAGGAAGGAAACATTGTGCTTTCGAAACATGTACCTGTAGTAAAAAGTATTGATTTGGCGAGAAATTTGGTACTTCATGACGAGTTAGGTTGAAAAGCCCTCCATCAAAACGATACTTGACCTCCACACCTGGGATGTTTGTGGGTGAATCATTAAGCATTGCAGCCAAGTACAGTGCGAAAAGCGTTGGAGCCAGTACACATCCTTGTTTCAGTCCATGGGTAATAGGAAATTCATCGGACATCTTATTCTGATGGCAAACCTGACCTGTCATGCCATCATGGAGAGCCTTGATTAGATCTACAAAACGCTGAGGGCAACCAAACCGCTTCAGCACCGCCCACATGGCTGGTCTTGGAACATAGTGAACAGAACTCGATTAGCCATCATAAATCGATAGGAATGGCTAGTTAGAATGATTTCACTTCTGACCGCTAGGTGGCACTTGCATAGCACTTCGGTCAAGTCAAAAGTAATGAAGTCCCAACAATAGTCACCTAACATGTCCATCTCAAATTTCTTTTAAATATTAAATATATTAATATTGTGTTTTCGCTTTTATTAATGGTGCTCAAAGAATATCTTACACATCTTTTCCACTGCTTTGTTAATCACTGATGTATCAGTATCAACTTGTTCTTTTTTATGTGGCATGGTATTGATTTATTTCATGAGCTCAACTTTCATAAAATTTCATTTATTTACTTATCTATTAAGGGAGCGGCCTTTGAATATATATAAACTAAGGTATTACTTCCAGGGTGTCAAGTGGTGGCCCAAGATGGAGGGGTCCACAAGTCCTAGTCCCAAGGCTCTCCACAGCCCTGGGGATATCACCTAGAAGTTGTCAGATACTGCCTTAATTTACTCCATGAATCTGTCAACAATGGGTAATGAAAGCTAGTCAAAAGATATAATTCAATGTTTGTCTGTTTTTTGGGCATTTACCTTCAGTTCTGTGGTTCTTCGCTGCTCAAAGTTGAATGTGTTGTAAAATTATTTTCTGTTTGTCTGTCCTGTCTCTTGATCTGTTTGCTCACCTTCAACTTGAGTACAGCTGGGTGGTTTTGAGTGAAGTTAAGAATGTGTATCCAGCACAGATGTGATTCAAATCGCACAAAGAATTGTGTGAACATTTAGGTGTAGAAGTTAGGAAAAATAAGGGGTGAATGATCTCATTGTTCTGCCCCTTAAATGCAACTTCTATGACTGCACATGTTATTGTATACCAGTTAACCGAATTTGGATTGTGTTTCAGGGTAAGGAAGGCCCTTCTTCGGTGTACGTGAACGTGATCTGTGACCGCAAGAGGACCACAGACCCGGTATGTACAGCAGTCTTCATAAGAGTACACATTATCAACTGAGGGACCACTTCTCATCTGTTTTCTGTCTTTCCCCAGGGGTTCGGTATCCCGGTCAGCATCAGAGTCACTGATGCCAACGACAACGCTCCACAATTTCTCAACGCACCCTACATTCTTAATATATCCGAGGTGAGTTCTCTCTTCACATGAGCCTACAGTGCATGCCTGTTACCATCTCTTGATGGTCATCTGACCCTTGTAACAAAATTATACAAAACATTCATTCAATTTTGGAGTCAAAATCTAGGTAAGATAACACATTATCAAATTTTAAAGAAATTCAAAAAAATTATCCAGTTAGCTCACATCCCTCACAGCCCGCTGAAGGAGCTTTGCCACTTGCGAGTAGTTCCCTTGATCACCTCTAGCCACTGAGCTTCCCAGAATGCCAGTGATTGTAAATATATATGAGAGCAAATATCTCTAGCTGGATCTCCAGCTTGATAAAGTCAGACATGAGGCTTTAACAGACAGTGCTATGACGCAGCCTGCAGAAGTAATTTTGATTGCATGCCATAATGAATGGTGCACATAAAAAAGATAGACTCAAAGCCGGTGAATTTCTCGCCTGTTGTGTCCAAGGTTGCAGGATTGATGGCATTTGAAGGTGCCACGTCAGTAGATTTACTGGCACGTAAAACATTGGGGCATAATTCCGGCACCCTAGCGTCTCTAAAAGGCCACAGTAGTTAAAAGGGACATAAAACCAATAACATTATTATTATTATTATTATTATTATTATTATTATTCTTTATAAGGAATATTCTATAATAGAGTAGTTTTCCTTCAACCCAAATATACTAGACTATTCCACGAATTTCGGTCTTAAGCACCTTCCTCTGTTAAGCCTCAGGTAGCCATGCTTCTCATTACACCAGCCATCCATTGTTCTCTTGGTTAACCCAGTTTGCATTTGCCTTCAGCTTGCCAATGTAACATTAAATTTGGAATTCTACTATTCTGCATCCTTATCACATGTCAAATGAAACAACAACAACAAAGGATCTATGACACCCCTTTCAATCTTCTGCAGTGGTTTTCCTATCTCATGTGGTGATATAAATTTTTAGAAGCCCTGCTCTAGATTATGAAGGGTTGCTTGATATCTTACTAGGTGACGGTGGTGGGGACCCGAGTACTCCAGGGAGTGAAGGCTGTGGATGCTGACCAACAGGGTCCCTTTTCCACTGTACAGTACTCGGTGCGGCCAGGACCTCACTCAGTAAGTACCCATTACATGAAATGTGTGTTTTAACTATCCTGCAGTGGCCATTGATAAACTTCATAGCTTATACCATTAGCGACAGATGTGAAATTTGCCCAACACTTACCATGATCCCTAAGAGTGGATATTGTGTGTTTGATGCAGCACTCCATGTCTCTCTGTCCTGAGCTAATTGTTTCATCTCTACATAGCTACCATACCTTATATCCAAGACAGTTTAACATATTCTAACCTTGGTCTACCCCTACAGTTCATGTCCTCGACCCTTCCTTCCATAAGCAAGTTTGCTGTTCCTGCGTGTCCTACCAACCTATCTCTTCTCTTCATTAGCAGTCGCCAGAAACATCTCTCCTCTCCCACTCGTCTTTATACCTCTCCATTTGTTACTCTATCGACCCATCTAATCATCATTCTCCTGTAACACCACATTTCAAATCCTTCTATTCTCCTCTTTTCTGCTGTGCCAACGGTTTAAGTCTCACTTCCATAGAGTGCCACGCTCCAGACAAAGGCTTTCAAAAATGACTTCCTAATACCTAGATTTATATTTGTTGTCAACAGATTCCTATTCTGCAGAAATGCTTCCCTTGCCTGAGCCAACCTACTTTTTATATACTTTCTGCTTCATCCATAACTGGTTATTTTGCTTCCTACAGTAAGTAGCAGAAGTCACCTAGGCCCTTCGTCTTTTCACCTGCCAATTTGATGTCCATAGGGGTTTCTGATTTATTTCGACTGCATTCCATTATTTTTGTTTAACGTTTGTTGATTTTAGCAATTTTAGATTTTAATGGATAGGCCTAGCAATATTTAATATGAGATGAATGTGATTTTACTGATGTTTTTTTAATAAACAAATTTTAAATAAAATTTATTGGTAACAGTACAAATTATTGAAATGTTAGATTCGTCTGCAAACTTTCTTTAGGATGGAATGTGTTTTGGAATTTTGAAGGGAATACATTTATTTCACGAAAATAAACTAAAATGGAAATTGTTTAGCAAACTGAATATTTGTATGTTCAATTAAAGTGTTAATGTGCAAATTTTATATGTATGTTCATATGTAGGTTTCGGGCCGATAACCTAGATGTTAGGCCCCTTAAAACAACAATTATCATCATCATCTTCTTAGTTTTCTTCAACATTCAGTGAATAATATTATAGATTTTATATTGCTGAACTATATATTCTTAGTGTTGTACATTATTCAGTGAATAATATGATAGCAATTTTATATTATTGAGCTATTCTTAGTTTTCTAAAACATTCAGTGAATAATATTAGCAATTTGATATTGTTGAACTACATATGTTATTTTTCTACAATATTCAGTCAGTAATATGATTAGCAATTGTATATTGTTCAACTATATGTTCCTAGTTTTCTACAATATTCAGTGAATAATATGATCATTCATCTATTGTTGAATTACTGTATATATTCTGTTTTCTATGTTGTTCAATGAATAATATGACCAAATGTTATTGAACTACTGTAAATATTCTTAGTTTCCTAAATTCAGTGATTAATATGGTGAGCGATTTTATATTATTTAACTATTTAGTCCTTATACAAAATCATTTGTAAAAGATTTGCTACAAAACATTAAATATGAAATTCAAAATGTAAAATTTTGGAATTTTAGAATATCTGAGACAACAAATTCCTGCCATTGAGTCACCCAAGGGGTGTTGAAAGTCAGAAATTGAAGATTTAAATACCCTGCACTGACAACAGCCAATGACTTAAGTCCCAAGAGACCTACCCCAATGTTACTCTCCTCCTCACTCATTTTCTGTGTGATGTTGAATTGAGTAAATCTTTCAGGACTACTTCGTGTTTGTGAACGGCTTGGAAGGCACCCTGCTACTGAGGAAACCACTGGACTACGAGAAGCTCTCCAACTTCACCATCACCATCCGAGCACAGGTACAGTAGTGTCCCTTTTGGGTGACAACAGTGAGCATTGGCACTCCATGTGAGATCTGTGCTGGACAGAACGGAGGCCGACAGGTTTTTCTCCGGGTACTCCGGTTTTCCCTGTCAAAATTTCATTCCAGCAACACTCTCCACTATCATTTCATTTCATCTATCATTCATTTAATCATTGCCCCAGAGGAGTGCGTCAGGCCTCGGCAGCCGGCACAGTTCATATCCTCGCCGCTAGATGGGGGCTTCATTCATTCCATTCCTGACCCGGTCGGAGACTGGAAGCAGGCTGTGGATTTTTTCAGTGAGCATTGGCATTGATTACATGGGTTCTCCAGGGCTCAAGCACTCGGCACTATATTTTCTGTAAATACACTGACCGGCAAATAAAAATGATCATTTGAAAAGTCAACAATACTTTCATTTAAATCATAAATATGAATGGTATAGGCCTAGTACTGTAGTTATAGCATGGAAATAAGGTTAGTTGTTTTCCTGGATACATTACCATTCTTCATGCCATTGTGTCACTTAGCAGTAGCGAATTTTTGACATGCTATTTCCCGTGGAAACATGTGCGCGCTACTGCTATCCTTTTGCTGCTTGTTGGCATAGGAAAAGATCAATACAGCCATGTCCTCAGTTGCTCTTGTGCAATTCAGAAACAAATATGCGCTTGAGGCCTGAAGATGTTGCCAGGGCAGTGGCTCTGATCGAAAATAGTGGCACGCACATGTTTCCACTGGACCATCATGTCAATGAATCACCATTGTTAAGTGAAACAATGATATGAAGAATGATAATGCATCCCGGAAACCAATTAACCTTACTTCCATGCTATATTTATGGACTGGGCCTACACCGTTCTAATTTATGATTTAAATGAAAGTGATCACTTTTCTTTTGGCTGGTGAGTGTAGTTCTGCACTTTAAACTCCTGCAGTATTAATACAGGGTGTCCAATAAGTATCGGGACTAAGGTCATAACTTACATTTTATTGTAACAATTAGGACTGGTACTTTTAATCGATTAACTTCATTTATCGATTAATCGACTCGGGAAATTCCATGAATTGTTACAAATAACGATTAATCGATTGTAAGTTTAATCAATTTATTGATTATTTACTGACTCTGAATGTCTAATAATTTACTCTTATAATACCAAATATTTTTAAGTTTATCATTATTAATCGTATGATATCTTCAAAGCATCTTAAAGAATGATGCTCGTTTGCTTATGCTCAAATTTTCTCTAATTATATTGTAAAACTTTTTCCCTATTCATGAATTGCATTATAAGTGAAACTATAATGTTCAAAATACCCTTCAATTGCATATATGTATACTTCAAATGTATTATAATTTAGCCTTTGTATAGTTAGTCCATTATCTATGTAATGAACTATGTAGGCTACTGTTCCTCACGACAGAGCTTTGATTTCGAGAATCTTTTTCTAGACAAATATATATATATATATATATATATTTTTTTTTTTTTTTTAAGATCTGATATGGTGACTTATCTGAAGTGTGGAATGTCGACAAACTGCTTTAACGACGACTGTTCTGAGTTTTTAGAACTTAAAAGGTTCATTCTGGTTCCGTAAACTAATTGAGTAATGAATAGGTTAAAAGTTCTGCCTAATCAGTACTTTTTATTAAATAACGATCATTGTGTGGTCATTGGTGGGATATGTTTCGAGGCCTAATTTTTTTTTTTGGCCCCTTCATCAGCCAATATGAATGGAATTAATGTATAGCCTAACACTAAAAAGTCCCTTTTCATTAAACCTTATATGGTTTAACAAAGGAAGATGGGAAATTGAACGCCTAAATCAACACAAAATGATGTATGAAACTATGAATAAAATCATTTGTAACGCACATTAAAACTTGAAAAAATGCCTGATTTTCTTGCAGATCACTGCTAGTGGAAAAACTTGGCTAGTATGAAGTCTTTCCCAATTGAAAGTGTTTCCTAGTTTATAAGACTTTATACTAGCCACTTTTTTTTAGAGTTGTACATTGTGTTTCAAATTTGTTCCAAATGATTATCTTATTCATATTTTCATACATCAATTTCCCATTCTTCTTATGGTGCACCATGTAAGGTTTAATAACAAGGGACCTTTTAGTATTACGCTATACATTTATCTTGTGACTTTGACATTTATTAATTCATTCATATCGGCTGATGAAGGGGCAAAAAATAATTAGGCCTCGAAACATGTCCCACCAATGACCACACGATGATCATATTTAATAAGAAGTATTGATGAGGCTGAACTTTTAACCTATTCATTACTCAACTGTTCTGTGGTAAAAGAAAGATCTGTCTGTGGAACCACTCTCACAATTTAATTGAGTTGACAGACTGCATTTGTGTTAACTGACAGACGGAATAGTTGCAACATCAATTGTCAATAACGCGACACTGAAAAATGACTTCGAAGCTATCCATAAAATATTTTATACAATTAATTTGCCCATGTCTGTAATTCCCTTTTTGTGACTTACGGAGCACCCATTGATAAAATTTGCCACTTGTTTGCTCTTCTTTTCCTGTCGAATGACTGTTTTGTTGATATTGCGCAGGACCAGGGATCGCCCCCTCAGTACTCGGACACATATCTTCACGTGAACGTGATCGATGCAGATGATCAGAACCCTCGCTTCTCTGACGAGCGTTACACAGCTGTCCTGCCCGACAATCCTACCCAGGTGAGTACTTAGCCTGTTATCAGCCTAGAGACTGGTCACTGGACCATCATTTGCTATGCAGGTAGAAACACTCAAAATCTAGGCAGTGGTATAATGAGGTGTATTATGCAAGTAGAGGAGTTAGAATTTTAAATATATCTCAAAATAACTTTTCTTGTAGACATACACTTAATCAGTTTCTTCCATACGCACAAATCAGGTTCAGCTAATACATTTTCACTACTGTCTTATAAGTTTTATGTTCGACCCTGGCGAAATGTAATTATTATGTCAGAAAACTGTACTATGAGGCTAATTATAGTACAAGTTTTCATTATGATTCAGTTTCTCCCACCAATCAGAGCTCAAGAAACAGTTGTATGACCAATTAGGTGAGGATAGCATCGCACCTGCGCTCACTTCCATGGTCCCCTATTTTAAATTTCACTGCGTGGCCAGTGTCATAGTGGGGTATTCGAGGAGGCCATGGTCAAATACAAGGTATTCTCTGCGTCCCATGCGCTCTGTTCAGTACATAAAACTGGGACATCTCAACAGATATTTATGAATATTTATGTTCGAACGAAAAAATAGTTATAATTATTATCAAACATAAACAGTCGTATGCAACTTGCCTATAATGGTAATTAAGACACTCATATGGAAATTATAAAACTCGCTGTGCTCGTTTTATAAACATACTCGTGTCTTAATTATTGCCATTATAGGTTCGTTGCATAATGTACTAGTATTAATGATAATCTTCTTTGAAGATTCCATTTACATGGCTGGCACCATTTGTGCCTTAGCTTGCCACGGTGGGAGAGTGGTTTTCGTGTCAGATTACTAACCCCTAGCTTGCAGGTTTGCTCCTGGCCATGGTAAGTGATTTTTGAAAGGCAGCAAAAATTACGACACGCATGTCATACGATGTTGGCATGTCAAAGAACCCATTGGAATACAGTAGGCCGTTTCATAATGGCGAAATTAATCTCAGGATTTTCCATCAACACCATCATCATCATCATCATCTTGCACAGTTTCCAGCCACTGGCCGGGTCTGTTTGGAACACAAGCCTCTCCAACGTCTTCTGTCTTCCCACCATCTCTCAGCCTCCACCCTTGTCCAGTCTTCTCCTCTTCACGCTTTCTTCCACCCCCTTCAGCCGCCTGTCTCTCGGTCTTCCTCTCGTTCTCTTTCCTTCCCACTTCGTCTCGTATATCCTCCTGGGTATCCTCTTCTCCTCCACAAACTTCCTCATTTCTCTACTAGAAAGTGCTACATTGTCAAGGAGCTTAGATATCTAACCTCCTAGACTTTCATAGTGCTTCAAGGAACAACAAAATTCTACTTGCAAGCTGCCCTCTGGGTGTCAATTAACAAAGCTTGCACCCGAGGCCATACAATATCATACCATTTGTGCCTCCTCCTTTTCCTCATATTCCTCCTTGTTCTTAGTGTGCCATCTTCTAACGTGGGTTGGCGATTATCATAACTATTTGAGATTTGGATACTGCCACACGGAAAAGTTCACTCTTGGTCGTCTGGTACCAGTCTTTGAGGTTCTCAAACCAGAAGGTTCGTAATCGCCAGGTCCCCGATATCCTAAAATGTCTCCCTGCATCACCAGTTGTTGGCTTTCACGGCCATTAACAGTACACCTGCAAATCTTGGAGGTTTTTGCTGTGTCTGTTGTGGGATTCTGCTCCAGTGCTCCAAGTTAGGCTCGTCAGTGGGCGTTTGGAACACCCTGCCTGGACAACCATCATTTAACATTAACCCTTACCCCTCGAATTAAAATTCTCTTAGCTATCCCTACAGCTCGTATTTAATTTCTGAACGCTTACCTTCTATTTTGTATTTATTTAGCTCTGCTTTAGAACTATAACTGGCTCCTAAATTATACATGTATGTCTACAATCTTCTACTAAAATCATTATTAAGCAAATATATGCAATATAATTAATTACTTATTGTATAAGATTATTATTATTATGGCACTTTGTCTCAAATCGAAGATATATCAGACAGTGGTACAGCCGTTTGCGCTGTATGGCGTTGAATGTCGACCATCCGTCAAAATTTCAGAACGTCGCCTGCATGCCATGGAAATGAGAATGCTTCGTTGGACAATGGGCATCTCCCTTATTGACCATGTCAGAAACGACACAATTCGGGAGCAAATGGGTGTAGCCCCAATTGTGGACAAAATAAGAGAGAAACGGCTCCGATGGTATGGCCATGCCCTGCGTGCAGCGCCTGATACTGTTGCTAACTCTGCCCTTCATTTTGAGGTTGAAGGCCTACGCCCCAGAGGACGACCGAACCAGCATTGGCAAGACACTATAAATGATGACTTAAAAATTACCAGCCTAAATCCAGCTGACGCACGAAACCGGACAAAATGGAGGTCAATGACCAAAAAGGCGGACCCTGCACCAGTGGGACAACGCTAGGAATAATAATAATAATAATAATATAATCAATTATACTTAACAAATTCAGCCAAAGTGTGTTTACCTAGACATTTTATCAATGGGAACACTTGTCAGTCACCATCAACATGTATACATGAAGTAGTTTTGGCTTAAACATTTAGGTCATCCGCCCTAAGTGAAAACACCAACGATCCATTATTTTCGTCAATATCAGATTCGTTCTGTGCACTGTCACTGCTATCACTATGTGTGTTATCACCTTCACTGAATACTACATCGCATTCATCAAATTGAGACTCAGATTTGCCATCACTATCATCAAAAACTTGCCGTATTTTATCCTCTGTCAATGTCTGATCGGCGATGTTTGCTTACTATCAGTCTGGCGGTCGCCGAGTAACAACTGACAGGTTGCATGGCCTTCCAAATAAGAGTTAACGGTTGCCTGCTTCGCAATATCGAGATTTCAGGAAGTTCCTCACGCAACCAACAGATCGCAGCACCAAATAGGAATGGATAATTTGTCGGGGCAGCAACGACAGACGAGCAGTAGAGGACACAATTATGGTGTCGGGGCTCCTCTGACTTCGAGGGGTAAGGGTTAATGTTGTTATACGCCAATTTGTCTCCCACATAAACTTTATTATTGCAGGGCACGCAGCTGCGAGTACGTCCACGGGAGATTGAAGCCTATGACCAGGATGTGGGGATCAATGCTCCCATCTACTACTCGCTGGACCCGCTACGTGAGTATCTCACTCTTTCTCTTCACAAGAAGGAAAGCTTCATTGTACCTGTGCAGATTTCCTTGTCTGTCCTCAATTAAATCACAATCAAGATAGGCAGTGTTGTATTGCTATTAATCAGGTGTTGATCAGTTGGAACATTGCTGCCGGTGTCAGTTGGCGAGGTGATCTGGTAATTCAAAAACGTTGATTGGTTTACTTACAATTACAGTTCTGTTAAAATTTTGACATACAATTTGTTGAATGAACACCTCAAGTTCATAGATAGTAGGCTTTCATGACCGGTGTCTAGTTCATTATCTAGACTTTCAGGATGGAGCCAAATCGTGTCAGTGATTGTTTCAGAACACATTCAAGACACACATTAAATAAATAAACTACAGATCTGCAATACCTGAACGAGACATTCCATAGAATTCAATAAGGTCGAAATTGTTGTTAAAATTCCTAGATATAAAAACAATATAATTAGGGGCAATAGAGACCGTGAAGTTTCCCAATAATTTCAACCGCAAAGACAGATTCAGGCTAGCAACACATGGAAAGTTCTCTTAGCGTAACGTGCTAGTAAATCTACCGACATTTCTTTTTCTTTATTTCCTGCCCAGTCTCCTGGACGTTGGCGATCAAAATAGATATTGTTCGTCTATCTTCAGCAACACTGTATAGCTGTTCAATAGTTCTTGTGCCAGTTCAGTCTTGAAGATTCCGAAGGCAAGACGTCCTTTTCCAGCCCGCTCTTCGATACCCGTCAATTTTACCCTTAAAAATGAGGTGTAATATTGCGTATTTTGCACCATGTAACACATGGCCCAGGTATGCATTCTTCCTGCATTTGATAGTAATCGTCAGCTCCCGCATAGAGTTGGCTCTGTTCATTAGAGATGTGATCTATCCAAGGCATTTTCAGCATCTTTCTATGGAAACACATTTCCAGAGCTTCAAGCCGTTTAATGGAGGACGATTTTAATGTCCAATCTTCTACTCCATAAAGCAAGGTGAACCAAACATAACATTAAAAAATACGCTGTCTTAATTTTAAATTTAAGTCCTCATTACACAGTAAAGCTCTCACTTTTCCCCCTCATTTTTTTCCCCAGAGACCCTTTATTACCATACCTACATACACTATACACCTTGCACTATTTTTCGACATAGTCGTAGTGTGCAATCAGTTTGAAACATATGCAAATATATGTTTGAAGAAACTGCTGTGCTAAAACTCGGTGCCCCGTGATGCAAGAAATTGTCGCACAGCCTGCTCCGGGGTCAGGTTTCTCGGTACCCATCTTGCGGACACTTTTCGGTAACTCAACACATCATGGAGCATGTGATGAGCCCGGGCACGACCAATATACAGTTTGGACCCCACGTCTGACACCGTTATGCTCCTGTCCGCTAACACCATGTCCTGTTGTTTTCATTAGTGGATCTTCACTTCGATCTTCATCCTCCACACTCTGCTGTCCTCCACTGAACATGAAACTCCAGCGACCGACCATTTGACGAGACATGGCCGCTTCACCATACACACTCTAGTTCCACGTGCCCATTCATACCACACTTCCATTGGCGACTACATTGTCAGTACACATCTGTCTGCCATCGTGAGTTGTACGCTAATGATATCGGGCACGCCGGGCTGCTGCTCCTCTCTCTTCGTTGGCGTTCTGAGCATGCGTCATTCCCCCTCCTCTGACGCTCCTTCCATTGTTGAACCAAGCACGGATGTGGATTCTTATAGCGATTGTTTGCGTCACCTGGTGTTCCATCTGCTCGTGCAATAAAATGACTAAACTTGCTTTCAGAACTTCCCTCGTTTACTTAGTTTCAAACTCGGCATTATTATTGTATATAATATTTGTAAATGGGGGTAATTTCCCGGTGGCAAATTGTACAAATACAGAAAATCACCAACAATAACATCAAACTCAATATACAGTACACAATTCGCAATTTAGGAACTATAGTAATTACATCGTAGTATTTACACAAAATGTCAATCTTCTCTTAAACACATCAATTTGTTTGGGGAAAGGCTCTAGACTGAGGCAGGTAATGAATTCCAATTATCAATACCACGGTTATTGAAATAATATTTCCATAATTTTTACGCTGTGTTCGGCCTTTAACTTTATGAGGATGATCTGCCCTGCTCAGGTAGGTGGGATTACCCAGATGTTTGCTTAGTTCTCCCCATGCTGGCCGGTTAGTGTATGTGTTAAACATAGCGTATAGTCTGGATTTCGTCCTATCTTCCAGAGATTCCCATCCTGGATCCATAACATACCAATATGGTGTTTTATCATATCTTTGTATGTATCATTATTTTCTCTTAACTCCTCTCACAAAGTTGACTTCAAGAAGGGCATCTGGCCGTCAAAACCATCCATCTCGTAGGAATTTCTTACCTATCATCCCTGACCTTGTACACATTTAGCCCAGGCATATTAAGTTTTAACCTAAAAAAAAATAATGAAAAGCTGAAATTTGGCATAGATGTTCCCTAGTACCCTAGTAACAAATCCTGGAAAGTCCCCATCTCTGCGTTGTCTGTGTCATAGTTTTTGGAGAGTTCAAAAGGGCTCAAATGGGGCCTTAGTGCCAAAAACAGCATTTTTGCTTCCTGCGTTCAAAATATTGATCCAAAATCAGTTCTAACGAGCTTTGATAGTAATAAGAGAAGGACTGCGTTAAATATAACGCTCTTATATGTTGTAATTATTGCCATACATTCTTAGCTCAACTTTTCTCACGAAAATTTAACTAATTTGTCATTGGCCGGCACTTATCGTGTAAACAGCTGCTGATAGCAACTAAAGACCCGAAGTAAAAGTTGTAAATCAAACTTGTAGCTTTAAAACGATACATTGCCCATGTTAATCCGACAAACAGCAGCAGAGATACAGTTACAAATTTAAAAGTGCAAGTGTGACTATCGCTTTCCGAACTAACGCCCATTTTCGCTGGTGGGCTCCATCTATTCACCTTTGCTGACACTATTTTGTATCTTTGATCAAGAGCTTTTAGGATGGTATTCCTTTGAATCCAGGTAAACTAGCAGAAACAGTTTGCATGAACAAAACGAGTTCTATGCTGTTAGCAGTTAAACGTACATTCATAATATGCATAATGTAAATAATAACAAAACAAAGCTTAAAAAGCTTTCTTTAGACAAAGAAAACTTTCAAAACAAAGCTTCCATCAGACTCAATCATCCTCCTCATCGTCTGAGCCATGAAATGTGACATTGCCACACACTTTTCCACTGCAGTGTCCACACATTAAGGAGCATTCTAAACCGGAACGTACACACTCACACCGGCTGCCACAAGAGATCTTGCAGTTCCAAGACACCAAATTGAGGAGATGATCTGGAGCAGCTGGAAGATGAATTGTCACTGGTACTAAAGCTGAGTCATGGATTTTCCATCCCCATTGGGTCGGGTCCAAAGAAAATCCTAACCATTCCTGAACTTGCAAATATACCCGCAGTGAATGATGTTTGCATGCCGCCGAAGTCGGCGGAAGTGAAGCCAGCTGAAATGATGCTGTGACCGGTTGTTTGACAATTTTTTGGCTGTATTTCACTACCCGAAGTTCGTGGAGGCTTTTGCTCTCCAATTTGGCACTATCGTAGAGACAAATGGCGAACTTCTCTCCAGCTGATATTATGGCCTTTTCATTTGGAGCCGTAGAGACGAATACCTTCATTTCCTAGTGTAAAGATGCGGAATCCTTCAATATTTTCCAGGCTTGCTGTTTGATGTACTCTACCAACAGCTTTCCTGTGCAAGATTTATGGCTCATTGAAGAAAATGTGTCATGAAGCGACTCTTTGAGATGTTGAAGGCAAGGATATGATAGCAAGTCGTTGGCGGTGCCTTCTTGGAATGCGGTAAAAAGCGCCTGTATTTCGTCCTTGTCATCCTTCAGCCCGTCGTTCATGTTGAGTAACGTTGTCCCGACAGCCTGTTTTGTCAGAAAATGCACTCTGTGGGCCATAGAACATGCACAGTTTCGTGTTATTGATACATTTGAAATTGAAGGCATAACGTAATCATTAACAGCGAGCTAATTGCAAGCCTACCTAGAATAGCGTGTCCAGACATCATGCGAGTCGCTGACAATTTAGCGTATATTTCCGCCCGGAGATCCTCCAAATCGCTTCCATTCATCACGTAGTCAATTGCCCCAAGAAACGACATCAGAAGGTGAAATTCGCCTAGACGAACAACCTCGTTTTTGAGCTCCTCTGAAGTGTCCGATGCGACTATCTCTGCAACTTTCGCGTATAGGGGCTGGTCAAAGGTTACGAAACAAGTGCTTTCTTTCAGTTCCGCGCACTCTCTTGTGGCAAACTTCAACGCGGAATATATAGTTGATGGATTGCTCGGTTGCAAGTTAATGAACGGCAGGGCATCAACTGACGTTGTCTGGGAAGCTGGTTGAGCATGAGCAGACAGTGACGTCTTCATAAAGCCGTTCCACGAAGCGGGTAAATTAATACCTGACCACCGTCCAGATTACCACAAGGAGTCCATTATCGACAGAGTTTGGGTCTTCCACAGTTAACTCCTTAATCTTGACGTCCTTTGAACCAGGAGAAGAGGGTTTCCGATACCACGAAATGTTGAACTTTCCCATCGCCGCAATCACACCAGCATTAGGAACTTCTCGTGTACGTGGGAGAGGAGATATTTCACTGTCAGGCGCTGGACCTGTGCACTTGATGCCTCCCATGCCGTGAAATGTGTTTCGCCCATCCAATGTCCTTATGTTATAGTCAGCGTTGTCAAAGCAGAACTGCGTGAATGCTACAGCATTCGGGATTGGACGTTCTTCACGAAGCGCTGAAACTTCGTACCTGTGGACTTCCGCCACATTTACTGAAAATCCAAGACTGTTTAGAAGCTGAATTAATTGTTTCGAATATTGTTGGCCTGCTCCGACAGGCCGAGCGCTGTCACCTAGAAACTCGATCGGGTGCCTTTTCAACAGCGGTTATGCTTTGGGACCGTAACTCGGTAACCGTTTCTCGCTTAGACATGGGTAATGTACCAATGTAAAGCTAAAAGTATGCTTTATATCTTTCATTCTGGGGTATTTAGTCAATATCAGCAGTTGTTTAAAAAATAATTACCTGCTAATGACAAATTAACAAAATTTTCGTGTAAAAATTGTGCTAAAAATGTTAAATTAGTCCTTTTTTTCCCTTCATCAATAGCAATAATTAGGCCTGATAAGTCTGTTATCCTACTGGTTCATTTTTATTAATTGCTAAAGCTCGCGAGAACTAAATTTGGATCAATATTTTGAACGCAGGAAGCAAAAATGCTGTTTTTGGCACTTAGGCCCCATTTAAGCCCTTTTGAACCCTCCAAAAACTATGACGCGGACACCGCAGAGATGGGGACATTTCAGGATTTGTTACTAGGTACTAGGGAACATCTATGCCAAATTTCAGCTTTACATTAATTTTTTTTAGGTTGGCAGTGTTTTTTGCATATAATGCCTGGGCTAATTATTGTTGTCAATCCTACAACTCGGTAATGTTGTTTCAGGGAACGTGGATAACCGCTACTTTGAGATAGACCGTAGTGCTGGTCGTGTCATCATCAAGAGAACTGTTCCGGACGATGATCTCATTCAGCCTATCACCCTGGTTGTCACTGTGAGTAGACTTGTTGATTAAATCTGTTGAACCCAAAGAGCTTGATCCCCATCAAAAGCTAAACATTAGAATTTGACCCTGAGAGAAGCAGGCTAGTGTACCCTAAGTTTCTTTATCCTAAGTCTTTGTTTTCTTGAAACAATGGATGTTGCATTCTGCCATACTCTTATCATATAAAAGGGGTGTGAAAATATGTTTTAAGAAATTGTATACTCGCTTTATTAAGATACCGATACGTGCCAAACGTTCTACCAAACATTCGTACCCGTGAACAGTCTGGTCTTTGTTCCATTGACAGCCCACTTGTCCTCTGTCCTTTCCCATCCTTTTCCATTTAGCATGAACTTCAAGAATATTTGTTTATGTCTTATATATTAAAATAATTGGGAAGGCATTTCACCTTTTGCTAAGACTCAAATATCTTGGCAATTAATTGTGGTACGAAGACGTCTGTAGCCTTGAGAAATTATGCACGTTATGCATTATCCATTGAATCCCAACTTCATCGATTCTGCCATTTGTGTTTTAAAGTAATTGCGAATAAACATATTCATTCCAGCAAGATCATTCTTCTGGGCAAGCTGAATTAAGAAAGTGAAGTTCCACTTTCAACCACTAGGCGACACTCTGCACCGCAGTGATGGAATGGCTGACCATCCAGCCATCTTTTCATAAATCTAAGAATGTGTAATCTTAATAGCAACACAGATATTAGACAGATTTCGTACAAAATTATCAAAGACAAATGCTTAGCGACATTATACCGTATACATGCTATCAAGTCACGTTAGATAGATTATAGCGTGCAATGGTGGTCTATTTCTATATAAATGTATGTGTGTAGAATGTTTGGACAAATTTGCTCATTTTGCTATGTTTTATCATATTCATGTGGGAAAGGATTTTGGCAAGCGAATAAACCGAACACGTCTTTAAGTAATTTTAAGTATAAAAACTGTATTTACACATAAGATTACAACAGATGAGATTGCACAGAACTTAGCGTGACTTCACTCGACACAAAACTGACACACTGATAGTCTTCTTTTTCTCACAGCTTCCTCTCGGTTCTTCTACGCGGCGCCACCGGGTAGTGCCGAGACTGGCAGGAAACCCACGAACGGTTCATCATCTTCAGATTCCCACATTCATATTGACTTGAAAATTAATTCCATCTAAACTTTCACTTTTATTCATTCGTTCTTTCGTCGTATAATGCGCCACCATCGCCTTCTTTTGCATAACCAGTTTCCGGTTTAGTACTCAGGTATTAGTTTTTTTATCGTATGGCTTTCAGTGCCGGGAGTGTCGGAGGATATGTTCGGCTCGCCTGAGTCCGTAGCTACTTCCAGCGGACCCCTTATACGGTGAGCTACAAGTTCCGTTCAATTTCAAGTTGTTCTAACTTTCGCTACCAGATATCAATGATACCTAGTGGTGAATGTTGGAATGTTGATAGAGCTAAAAACTAAGCTAATAATTTAGCTTCACACAAGTTTAGTCTGTGGAAGGATCTTTTACATGCCATAAATCTATGACATTGGACCATTGGCTTTACTTACCCTCCGAAGGAAGGCCTACTGAAGGATTTTTAACGCTCTTAAAAATCTAACTACTTCGGCCGGGTTTGAACCCGCTATCTTGAGCACAGCAGTTCAGCATGCTACCAACTAAGCCACCGAAGCCGCTAGTAGTCGGGTAATTGAAGGTATGGGAACTACTACAGGGTCATTATCTATGTGTGCCCTTTAAACACGGAAAGCTAAGCCAGCTTTACTGGCGCAAATCGCGGGGGCGTACACGGTTCAATCTGTGGTTGGCGCGCACTTTTACATATCTACCAAACATGTTCAATAATGTGTAGGCTACTTAGAGTGCTCATAGTCGATGCTGAAAATGTCCTCCCTCTCATTCAACACACACTTGACATCTTCTGATGAAAGAATGGACAACAATCTCATCTACTTTTTGTTCTCTTGAACACAACATTGTCAGTTTTCTTTTTTATTATTTAAGGAGCCTGTTCTCTTGAATCGTTAAGAGAGCCTCCCAATTGTACTGGCATTAGGCACAGGTCTTCCTGGAAACTTGATTAGAAATTTTTGTCTTGTTTCAGAACTAGACTTTCCACGTGCACTCACGATCTGTGCCAGTCAAAGCCGGGTCAGCTTAGAGTGTTTATCGGGACGCACATAGATAATGACCCTTTACAATTTTCCTTGCATTTAACTGAGTAAATTGTTCTTGTTAAGAAAAATTATATTATATGATTTTTAATTGTGTACAATGAGGAAGCTTTACTTGTGTTTATTCCTTATGTATTGATGACGCGAAATGTCGGCTAACGTTGTGCCGCTTACAACACTTGTCGTTTCTAAGTTTTGTATATTTTACTAGGCGGCTTCGGTGGCATAGTTGGTAGCATGCTGAGCTACTATGCCCAAGATTGCGAGTTCAAACCCCGCCGAAGTCATTGGATTTTTTAAGAGCGTTAAAAATCCCTTGGTATGCCTTCCTTCGGAGGGGAAGTAAAGCCGGCGACCATGTCATAAATTTATGGCATGAAAAAGAACCTTTCACTAACTACACTTGTGGAAGCTAAAAATGGTAGGTTAGTTTGATTTATTAGGTATAGTTTGATAACGCTCTATTAGTTCCAACATTCGCCGTCAGGTGCTGACTGCGATGACATTTAGTTAGCCACGTCCATAGCTAGGTGTCGCGGACGGTAGCATTTGGTAGCAAAAGTAGGAACTACTTGATAAAAATTAATCGTCCGCAGTCCTTCTACCTGAATCACAGATAACACTCGCTAATACAGCCATCACAATTAACACCGGTTATCAGACAGATTCTACACACACCCAAAGTGCATGGGGCTACATGACCGCATTAGCACAACCCCTAAACTAAGGAACCAACCAACATTTTACTTAAGATTATATTTAAAAATTATTTATCATAATCTTATAGAATTTTCAAACATAATCTGTAGTAAATTGATGGTAAAATGTGCAAGACTTCGAAACGATGAGTGTTGTAAGCGGCACAATGTTAGCTGACATTTCGCGTCATTAATACATAAGGAATAAACACAAGTAGAGCTTCCTCATTCATCATCATCAGTTTTCTGCCCTAAGGTAGGCCCTCACATGACAGCTCTCCAAGCAATCCTTTCTCCTGTTACTCTCTTTGTTGTTTCATACTAACAAGGGGAGGATACGATGCATGGTTCACCGATTCCAACCATCTTTAGTACACTTGTAGGGCATGACCAGGCGTATACCAGGTGCAAGTAGTAATGTGCGCTTCTCAGCCGATTCCGAGAAATTAATTATATATTATTCGTAATTGCTGTACAGCGTTCATGTGTGCTGTATGTTAACATGAAGCCAAGGAGCGGGTGGTGCAGCGGTAAGAGCCCTGCTTCGTAATCGTGGGATCACTGGATCGAATCCCACCGGTAAGCCTTTTTTTTTTTGTAAACTTAGGCAATTCGTACAACTGTAGGTGTCGTGAATAATGTTCAATTTGCATTCAATTGTAATAATGTGTTTCGTGAGCGGGAAAAGGGATTCTGAAATCATCGTATGGGGTGAATGTTTGTGACATTACATAATGTACAGTCGTGGCATTGCAAATACATTGGTATTATACATTGTCAGGTGTATTCTATTATATGTATACTTTTATACACTATCCTGGCGCAGTCAGCTGGCATTTGAGGGTGCGCAAATGCGAGGGAGCCGTGTCAGTAGATTTACTGGCACGTTAAAGATCCCCCTCGGGGCAAAATTCCGGCACCCTGGCGTCTCTAAAAGCCGCAGTAGTTAACAGGGACGTAAAACCAATAACATTATTATTATTATTATTACGTTTATACACTGAAGCCCCAGTCTGTTCCGTTCATTGCACGTCAGTGAACCATCAGACTACCCCGTACCACGGAAGTAGTGTCTCATGCTATGGGTATTGGTTGGAAAGTGTTTGGACCTGGCGAGGTCACCTGCACAAAAACGAATGATAACGATGGGCAGTTGTACTAACAGCAAATGTGAATAAAGGTATTCTTTCATCAATCTCCTGTACGATTTATTCCGACTCCATGTGTATAATTCCATATTTCTATAAAAATAAATACGCACCGTACATTATATCTTCTTCTTTCATTGTTTGGGCCACCTATGGACCACGATGCTTGTGCTTTAGCTGTTGTCTGCCACTTTTGGTTTTCTTGGTGGATTCTTTAGCTGTGCTTTCGTACTGATATTTTGAGCCTTTCTATTGGACCAGTAATCATTCATTTTCTTGCTGAACTCTATCTTACGTTCCTCGGACCATTCCCTGGACGCGTTATGGTGATCTTCTGTAATGGATGTGAGGAAAGTAGCGACTCCTTCCATTTATTGTATCTTGCTGAATGTTAAGTTCAGCAAGATCCTTCTCAATGTGTTTGATCCACAAGGACGCAGTGGCTTTACGCATCCTTCTTGGCTACCTTGAAGATCCTGTGGTGGTCCATTCTGTAGAGGTGGCCCTAGAAAGCCCCCGTCTACTTCTGATGGCATCGGTGAGGTTTTCCTGGTGTTTGTAGAGTTCGCAATTTGGTTTGTACCATGGTCTTCCATCTGGTAAGATCCTTGGTCCCACTATTTTCCGCAAGAATTTCCTTTCATGTATCTTGACGGCCCTTAGGGGGAACCCCCCCTTAGTTAGAAACAGGCACTCTGCTTCGTAGAGGATTGATGGTCTGACTACTGCATTATAGTGTCTTAGTTTGACATTCATCGACAGTTGTTTCGAGTTTCCTGTCTAGTTTGATCCTCCTTTCTCAGAGAGTTATTATTTCGCTGAGATCCATTCTCGAAGGTATGTTATTGCTTTCACTCTCTTGATATGGTTAGTATCACTGACTCTCATGGTTTTAGGGGCATCTTGAATATTGGTATAATCCTTCAGTATGCCTTCTATCGGAGGGGAAGTAAAGCTGGCAGTCCCATGTCATAGATTTATGGCATGTAAAAGATCCTTCCACAGACTAAACTTGTGTGAAGCTAAATATCTTGGTTAGATTTCGCTGAAATGCTCTAAGTTCCAACATTCACCACTGGTGTCAGTGACATCTGGTGGTGAAAGTTGGAACTACTTGAAATTGAACAGAACTTGTAGCTCACCCTACGAGTGTCCACTTTAAGCAGCTACAACCTCTGGCGAGCCGAACATGTCCTTGGACACTCCCAGCACTAAAAGCCATACGCTAAATAATATTGGTAATGAACTCTGTCTTTCCGATGTTGATCAACAGACCCGTTTTAGCCGCTATTTAGTGCAGTGTTTCATTAATTATTAGTGCATATAAATCCGTTCCCTGGTCATCACATTGACGCAGGTCATCAGACAGGTTCTAAACACGCCCGAATATACGGCGCAAAATGGCCACGATGTCACAAAGCCCCTGACAACAACTAGTCTAATCATAATCATCATCAGTTTTATCTGCCTAATGGCAGGTTTCCTCATGGTCGATCTCTCCACCTTATCCAATCTTTTGGAGCACGTTACATCAGCTCATAAGATTTATCAATCTTGATGGAATCCAGCATGTGAAACCTCCTTCTTCCTCTTCGGATTTTCCCTTGGACTTGTAATGCACTTTTCACCAAACCATCTCCTCTTAGGCAGTGTCAAATCCAATTCATTTTTCTTTTCCTTATCTTCTTTAGCATCATCCTTTCTTTTCTTACTGAAGGCTTCTTTTGCTATTGCAATCCTTGTTCTTATTTCTTTAGTGCATACCATTTCTTGTGTAACCCAACTTCCTAGGTGCGGTATCTCCTTATTTTATAGTAATTTTTTCACTTTTTCCACCCGTAATCATACTTTTTGTTTTTGTTTTTCTCGTTTATTTTCACCCCATATATTTTACAAATTTTATCTAGGTCTTCCAACATTTGTGTTGCTTGTCTTTCACTCTCACCCATAACCACCAGATCATCTGCAAAACAAATACACTCAAATCTAAATAAACAAGTTTCAATGGTTCTGCTTTCATACATTGCTGATATCGACTGTCTCAGGCCACTCAGTACGACAACAAGGACCGGTACGCGTTGGCCACACTGACGGTGAGTCGACAGGGAGCACCCTTGGCAGAGCTGCAGTTCTTGCAACACACCTATGTGGTGTCTGCCTTGGAGAACCTGCCCTTGCATAGTGTGCTGCTGACCGTGGTTACCAACCGACCCAGAGACAAGGTAAGTACAGTGGCCTGGGGAGGTCCTGCATTAGCAAGTAATCAATCCATTTATAAATAAAGGGCATCGTAAAGAAAAACATTGATGCTGCTCACAACAAGAAATATGTTCAACATGTCCTGTTGAGATATTGTAAGGACTCTATACTTGCATGATGCATTTGCGACTCCCTAATAACTTAGAAAATATGTTTTTATAAAAAAGATGGAAGAATATCATAACAAACAACAAAACAACAAAACGAAGACCACTAGCACGATGGATCAACTTGATTAAGACTAGCAGAAGTACAGGACATGGAATATGGACTGGAACAGACTCCTGGCCTTAAATTGAATAAGGTGCTTGCAGAGGAGGAGGAGGATGATGATGAGGAAATTATTTCCTATGCCTCCAAATGATTAGAGGTATAAAAAGCTTGTCAAGATCAGGCAGTGTCAATTACAGTAAACAGGAAATAGTGATTTAGATTAGTGGGCAACAGCGAGTTAGTTTGTTGGAAGGAAAGGGTGGGAGTAGCATTTTTTGTTTTTAGTAAATTATTTATCTATCATTTATTTGGTCGTTTGTTTATTTGTTTAATTAATCATATAGTATTATTGAGTTTCCAATACAAAGAAGGAACCCTTTTTTGCTTAGCATATTACGGTTATAGTTGGACAGTTACAGAAATGTACGACAGTCGAACCTCCCTTATGCGGACACCATCGGTTCCGAGGGAAAATGTTCGTTATGAGAGGTGTCCGCTGAAACAAGTTTGTAAAAATAATCGAACATTTTAACGGCAAAGTACATCCACCTTAAACATAAACATCTTTATTTTGATTATTTGTTTGAGTTTTCCCGCATTTGAATTTTCCGGCAAGCTTTCTTACTGCAAGTCCCTTGTCACTTTCTACAATCACATTTCTTCTTGTTTCGAGGTCTAAACACGTTCGTCCCTTGTTACTCAAGTTTACTCGACGACTGAAATGCTACGGTATTTCTGTCTCGCTAATTAGCGGATGTACTGAAAATCTTTTCCTTCTCAAGTTGACTACCTGAGCTCGACCTTATCGGTGGCAATCTGAGTTATGAATAGAATGATGCAAGCAGGGAAGAAAATCCCCAGGTAACTCGTGAGTAAACAGTCACTGGCAGCAATCCTGGACAATTAGAATTCTCGGAATGTACACCAGTAGGTAGAACACCATAACAAAAGGTCTGGAAAGAGGAATGTATAGAAGAATTAACTTTACGGCTACTACAGCATTGCCATGTAGCCTGCATTTCACTCTCTCTCTCTCTCTCTCCTTTGACTCGAAATAAGTGTAGTACAGACATTCAAGAGGGATTTCCGTATGTCTGCAGAATGGTTTTAAAAGAAAGGATGACATGGTTCCGGTGTAAAAAATGTCCTGCAGCGTGTGAAGTGTCCGCTTAAGTCAAGTGGACGGGACAGATGGCGATGTCCGCTGTCCGGACTTCAAGGTGTCCGCTGAAATGAGGCTAATTTAACACTTGTCTTATATAAAATAAAATCGGTTCCAAGAAAAAATGTCCGTATAGGCAGGTGTCCGCTGAATAAGGGTTTCCGTTAGGGCAGGTTCGACTGTATTTATATTACATTATAATAACTTATGAAAGATATGAAGGATGAATGTGAGAAAATCAGAATAAAATTATTTTTTAAATATAGGATACAGAGATTTTGCCAGTTCATTATTGCAGTATTTTATAATATTATCTTTCTCTTTCAAAATAGGGGAGATAAAAAGCAAATGATGTACAGTTTGGGAGGATCCACTAAAGTATATACAGTATACTCTCGATTATCCGTGCGCAGATTATCCGGTTTGCGGATTGACCGTGCACATGAACAATTGAGCAAGCACAAAGTTAGGAAAAAGTATTTTACTTTGAAGCCAATGCTGAATCTCGGGATAAAATATTTCTCTCATAACAGATCCTTTCGATGTAAAGGTTCAAATGTTGTTCCACAGGCGAGTTATTTAGTCTTTGATCTTGTATATGTACACTAATGTCCAAACATTAAGCATAATCACTAAACGAGGCCATACCGCCTGATAAAAATGTCAGACAGATTGCTGAACAAACGGAAGCTGAATCACACACCATATGTCGCACAACTTATCAAAAAAAAAGTGTCAGAAAGGTTCTGATAGCTAAGGTACACCTTTGAAAACTACTAACAAAACTTGGCAATGTCTTCCACAACAAAATATGCTGTTAATAGGGTGTATAGTTACCCCTAACGGCCACACATGCTTTTCAACGACGTGGCATGCTCTCCTTCAGATGGTTCAAGAGCTCTAGTGGCAGCCGATCCCATTCCTCCGAAAGGGCAATGCGAAGGTCTTGGAGGGTCCTTGGTGGAGGCTGACGGGATGCAATTCGCCTCCCCAATGCATACCAGGCATGTTCTATAGGATTCAGATTCGCAGACCTCGCTGGCCAATCCATGCGATGAATGTCTCCCGAGCCAGACATTCATCCACCAGAGCAGTGCGGTGCGGTCGGGCATAATCTTCCATTAAGAGAAATCTGGACCAACCGCACCTCTGGAGAGTCGAACATGTGGTCTCTGTACCTCATCCCTGTATCTCCGAGCGTTCAGTGTTCCTCGGACCACCCATGAAGATGTGCAGGTCGTACGGCCATTCATCACGGTGCCGCCCCACACCATGACACCACCATCACCATACTGGACCCGTTCCACGATGTTCCTGTGGTTGTATCGGCTTACCGGTTCTCTCCAGATTAATGTGCGATGGGAATCGTTCCGCAAACTGAAGTAGGATTCACCTGTGAAGAGCACACGCCTCAATTCATTTACGGTCCAGTTTCGACATTGACAGCTCCACAGTAAACGGGCCCGTCTCTGTGCTGGCGTGAGCGGGACGCACACCTCTGGACGTCTGGCAAACAGCCCTGCTGTTCTAAGCCTCCGGTACACAGTTTGCCGGGAAACAGCAACCCCTGAGACGGCTGCAAGCTCCACCGACAATTGTCTTGCAGGTGCACTCCGATTTCGTCGGGCGGTTAAGGCCAGATATCGGTCCTGCTGTGGGGTGGTTACTCTTGGTCGACCTGGTACTGCCCTACAACTAACATCTCCTGTGTCTCGAAATCGTCTCCAAAGCCTGGAAATGAAACTTTGTGGCACATTCAAGGATATGGCGACTTCGGTCTGTCTGGCCTGTTTCCAGGCGACTGAGTAGTCTACCCTGAAAAACGGGGTCCAAATGGCGTCGTTGTGCCATTATGTTGTCACGTTCACCACGAGGCTACACTCCGCACACTATAAGAGGGCAAACACTACTGAGGGAATATGGGGCGCAGGCACTTGCTGTGTTTACCTTGCGTTTACGCCGCTAGTCAAAGCAGGGAATACTCCTTTCCTGTACAGAGCGAACATGTAAGGTTGGTAGGTGCATATGTCGTGCGATTTGCGGTGTCTTATTTCCTGTTGGCCTGCTTATTTGTAACTTATGCTTAATTTTTGGACACTAGTGTACATACATAACCAATACTTTGTATTCAAACCTACAAGCATGTTATTAGGCATCCTCTCACATGCTGACAATAGTAAAACAAAATATAAAGCGAACTGTCTTGCCATGCCATTGCCATTTGTAGCTTTTTAGTCCGTCAAAACGATTGTGCCCAATGAATGGGCAGGGATGCACAACCTTTCTATAAGTGGGGGCAAGTTTATTTTTACATAATAAGTGGCGGGCCGCAAGTTACCTTTCCTCATAGGTACTTGCCAAACCCTACCACTAAAGCTAATTTTACTATTATCTGAATACCGTAACCTATTTTACCAACAGACAAAAAGTGTGTTTCAATACCATTTAATGTCCTCTAAATGGCTTAAATCCATTTTTGAAGTTTTATTGCAAATTGCATTATTACCGGTAAGTTATCAAATTACTGATTTACAATCAACTTACTCCTAATTTGAAAAGATTTAGGGATATAAAATAATACTATCACAAGGTTGTAAAATGTTTATTTTTACAAAAAAAAAAAACAGAAGTCTTAACATCAAAGTATATAAAAAAATTAAAATCAATACATCGTCATGACCATCCTAATGTGATGCTTGGCATTGTTTATTTTTCAATAGTCTGTCATTATCAGGTTCAATGTTAGAGATGACAATGCGCAAGTTTCCCTCCAATAGTGTATCACTTAAACGGGAACGACACTTGGACTTACTTTGTTCCATCAAACAAGCAGCAAAACTTAAAATCTGTCCAATAATTGTTTACTTTTCAATTTATTTTAAACGAAACATGTTTATAATTTTCTTGTTTCAACTAGGGCCTAAAATAATGGGCAAAAACTTATCATTCACAATATATATATATATATATATAATCAAGTCTTCAATAGTATAAAATATTTTACCGCGGGCCGCATAAACTGACTTTGAGGGCCGCGGGTTGTGCACCCCTGTTCTACAGTTTCCAGCCCCTGGCTAGGTCTGCTTGGAACATAAGCTTCTCCATCATTTTCTATCCTCCCACCACCTTTCACTCCTCACTCTGTCCTACTCCTCTCCTCATTTCTGCACTCCTTCCTTTACACCCACAATCCACCTTTCTCTTGGTTTCTCGCCCTCCATTTCATCTCGCGCATCCTGCCCTCCTGCATTCTCCTAACATGTCCGTACCAACTCATTCTTGACTTCTGTATGATCTCTTGTAAGGGAAATTGGAGAAAAATGTAAAGCGGGAGTGAAGATTCAAGGAGAAATAATTTCAACTCTGAGATTTGCCGATGACATAGTCATCTTGGCCGACACACCTGAGGATTTGAAACAGTATTTAAATGGTATGGACTCCGTCTTGAGGAAAGAATTCATGATGAAAATTAATAAATGTAAAGCAAAAATATTGGAATGCAGCCTAAATAAATCAGAAACTTCTATGGACATCAAATTCACAGGTGAAAAGCTGAAGGAAGTACTTAGGAAGCAAAATAACCAGTGAAGGATGAAGCAAAGAGGATATAAAAAGTAGGCTCAGGCAAGGAAAGCATTTCTACAGAAAAGGAATCTGTTGACATCGAATATAGATTTAGGTATTAGGAAGTCATTTTTGAAAGCCTTTGTCTGGAGCGTAGCGCTCTATGGAAGTGAAACTTGGACTATTGGTGCAGAAAATTGAGGCATTTGAAATGTGGTGTTACAGGAGAATTATGAAGATCAGATGGGTAGATAGGGTGACAAACGAAGAGGTATTTAGACGAGTGGGAGAGGAGAGATGTTTCTGGCGACAGCTAATGAAGAGAAGAGATAGGTTGGTAGGACACATACTAAGACACCCAGAAATAGCAAGCTTAGTTATGGAAGGAAGGGTCGAGGACATGAACTGTAGGAGTAGACCAAGGTTAGAATATGTTAAACAGATTGCCTCAGATGTAGGGTGTGGTAGTTATGTAGAGATGAAATGTTTAGCTCAGGACAGGGAGGCATGGAGAGCTACATCAAACCAGTCAAAAGATTGAAGACTCAAACAACAAGGGATTCTCTTCCACAATCTCTCTCTCATTTCTTACTCTATCCCTTCCAGGCGCGGATTCAAGGGGGGGGGGGGGTCACGGGGGTCATGACCCCCCCCAAACGGAGACCAATTTTTTTTGCAAACTCAAAAAACGAAAACACAATTACCAGACAAATAAAACTTAACGAATTTTAACTGAAAAACAGTTTTTTTTTTTCATTTTATTCAATACTGAATTATCTTTATTGGAATTATTATGTTCTGTTACAACTGTACATATTTACAACTTCAAACCTCTTGTATAATAACTATTAGTTATACAACAAAATCAACTCGTCTATTTTGTTTAGCAAACCTTGTGATCACCGAATCGATGTTTATAGTGATGTCACGATGAATGTGCAGCAATGCACGGATAGGAAACTGGGACTTTTTTCGCACCAAAAATTTTTGCCGACGTCCAAACCGCAAGCTTGGTTGGCAATTTAAGCTGTGACTTTCTCCCTTTGTCGGTACCAACTCGACTTGCCTAAACTGTAACGTACCTTCATCCTTTTCTCGAAACTCGATGTAAAAGTTGCAAAACACGCCGTTGCAATTTGTACGAATATTTTTGGTGCGCTAAACGCATAAAATTTCTATCCATGTAGCTTGCAAAAAAATTGGTCTGATTTTGTACGTTTGGTTATTTTGTGATTGCGTTTTTAGTGATACCATTTTTCTTAACAATTTCGATTCTCTGACCCCCCCCCCCTGCCCCCCCCCCGCAAAGCCAAACTCTAGATCGATTCTCTGACCCCCCCCAAAACCAAACTCTAGATCCGCGCCTGATCCCTTCTTGTTATTCCTAATCTGCTTCTCTGAAATTTTATTTCGCAAGCCTGGATCATGCTCACAAGATATAAATATTCCAATACACTCCTGGAAAATATTACTTGTATTGCGAAGTTAAGTATCACAATTCCTCCATTTAATTGTGATAATTAACTAATACATGTACGGTATTTTTTCCAGGAGTGTATTTACATATTTATATTTGTACCCTGCCCAGAAACATGGATGATGAAGGAAAGGGACAAGAGTAAAATACGAGCAGTGGAAATGAAATTACAGAGGAGTAGGGTAGGAGTAACAAGAATGGACAGAGTAAGGAATTAGAGAGTCAGAGAGATGGTAAGGGGAACCATTGCGAAATAGAATAGAGCGGACTAGGCTACAATGGTATGGACATGTGACGAGGATGCGAGAGGAGAGGATACCGAAGATGATGTTTGGAATGGAAATGAAGGGAAGAAGGCCAAGGGGAAGACCAAGGGACAGATGGACAAAAGGAGTTAAGAAGAGTGTGGAGGAAAGAGGAGTGTCCTGGGTCACAGTGAAAGAAGAGAGATGGTGGATGGACAGGCTTATGTTCCAAGCAGACCAAACCAGCGGTCGGAAACTGCTCAAGATGAAGATGATGACCCTGCCCATTCATTGGGCACAATCGTGTAGACAGACTAAAAAGCTACAAATTGTACAGGCAACACTGAAAAGAATGGCTTCGAATCTCTACATGCCATGTCACGTCTTATTTTGTAATGTTTTGTTTCTCTGTGTCAACAGCGAGTTCGCTTCTGGCTGTCGGATCCGATCGACGCCAATGTATTCGGAGTCCTTCCCAGTGGGGACATTGAACTTCACCAGTCTCTCGACTACGAGACGCAGGACTCTTACAGCTTCGTGGTTCACGCCTCGGATGGTCGAACGGTAAGTAGGAGCCGTACCGGGTATGTCTCCTGAAAGTAGTCGCTCTCCCTTGTTTATGAAGATATTTACAATTGAGATTTCTATTGTGTAGTCGGCTCATATAAAGCCAATTTATAGACTTCATTTTGCAATTGGAAGAGTGTCCGTTTAAGAAGAGTGGCAGTATATGGGTCCACGTAATCAATATATCATATTTTTCTCTATTTCTCATACATGTTTCAGAGGTTATCATCCTTCATCCTTACAATTAAAATCACTGCATGGTTAAAAAAAAAAACATTTGAATTTAAAATATGTCATGAGTACGTCATTTAAATACACTGCTTGCTGTTCTGACCTTTTCTTCGTGTTAAGGAATACGTTGCCCATCTTATCAAACGTTCTCTAATTGTCACGTTTCCTTGTCGAATTTGTTCTAGTGCCTCTCAATAATTTTAACATGCTCCTTTTGCATTTGCCAATGTAATTGAATACAGACTGCACACATGTGAATGGATCTAATATACGGTATATTACATGTCCTTTATTTGCCTTGTTTTATTGTTTTCCATTTCTTCTTAAAACGACAATTATCATCATCATCTTGTTTTTGTTATCCATTTTCCTCTTCTAGAATGTACAGTAAGTATGTAGTTAGTTGCATTGTTTATTAGATAACTTAGTTCATTGTTTCATTAGACTGTGATTTTTGATGGTGCATGTGAGTGTGCCTGGTGACAGACTGTTTTAGAGGTAGCATTTGTTGTTGGTGGAACTTTAGTATTTTTCGTTAGTAGCATTTTGGTATTTGTTAGTAAAAGGTTAGAATTTTTGTTAGTAGAATTGCTCTTTACTTATTCTCAAGGGAGCAGCAGCCTTTCAGAATAAATCACTTCTTTACTTGTCTTTTAGACGGTTAAGATATTGATAATATAAGCCAAATAATGGCTACACTGCGTTCTGCTGCACGGCTGAAAGCAACGGGAAACTACAGCCGTAATGCTATTCCCGAGGATGTGCACACCTCTATGCATAATTATGTGATGATGGCCTCCTCCCTTGTAAAATTTCAATCCGGAGGTAAACTAGTCCCCCGTTCGGATCTCCGGGTGGGGACTACTCGAGGGGGGGGTTAACATCACAGAAGTGACAAAAGAGAAAATCTGATATTCTACGGATCGGAGCGTGGAATGTTAGAAGTCTGCTAGGAAGTGGAAGGTTAGAAAACTTAGAAAGGGAAATGGATAGGTTGAGGTTGGATTTGGTTGGGATTAGTGAAATGCGCTGGCAGGAAGAACAGGACTTTTGGTCAGGTGACTATAGGGTCATTAGCACTAAATCAAACAATGGCCAAGCTGGGGTTGGTTTCATATTGAGTAGGAAACTTGGACAGTGGGTGGAATATTATGAGCAATATAGTGAACGGATTATTGTAGCAAAAGTCAATACTAAACCTACGTGCACCACAGTGGTACAAGTCTAAATGCCTACCTGTCAAGCTGATGAAGATGTTGAAAAGGTCTACGAAGAAATAGATGAAATTCTGAGGTATATCAAGGGTGATGAAAATGTTATAGTAATGGGAGATTGGAATGCTATGGTAGGAAAAGGAAGAGAAGGGAAGATAGTAGGAAATTTTGGATCAGGTGAAAGGAATGATCGAGGAAGTAGGCTGATGGAATTCTGCACAGAGCATGAATTGGTCATAGCTAACACCTTATTCAGTAATCACAATAGAAGAATATACACATGGATGAGACCAGGAGATACAGGGCGTTACCAAATTGACTTCATTATGGTCAAGCAGAGGTTTCGAAACCAGATTTTGGATAGTAAAACATATCCTGGTGCTGACATAAACTCTGACCACAATCTGGTTGTGATGAAATGCAGATTAAAGTTGAAGAAACTGAAGAAAAGTCAAAAGCCAAAAAGGTGGGCGATAGATAGACTGAAAGTGAAGGATGTAAACGAAAGATTCAAGAAGAGTATAAAGGAAGGACTAATGAAAAACCCTAAACAATCTTCAATTGCTGACGAATGGGCACTTTTAAAAAAGGAAATAACAAAATCCGCAGAAGAAAACATTGGTAGGAAAGAAAAAATAGGTAGAAAACCGTGGATCACTCAGGATATACTAGAACTGATGGATGAAAGGCGGAAACACAAGAATGTAAGAGATGAAAAGGGGAAAGCAGAATACAGACGTCTGAGAAATGAGGTTAACAAGAAGTGCAAGGAAGCGAAAGAAGAATGGTTGAAGGAGAAATGTGCAGGTATAGAAAATTGTCTGAAATTAGGAAAAGTAGACTCAGCTTATTGAAGGATTAAGGATACTTTTGGGGAAAAGAAGACTAAGTGCTGTAATATTAAGGACACAAATGGAAAGCCTCTAACAGATAGGGAAGAAAAGGTTGAGAGATTGAATGCTTACATAGAGGGTTTGTATAAAGGAAAGGAGATTGAGAATCATGTAATGGAAAGGGAGGAGGATGCAAAAGGAGATTTAATATTGAGATCAGAATTTGACAGAGCATTGGAGGACTTGAGCAGGAACAAAGCACCAGGCATAGATGATATACCGATTGAGTTACTACGCTGCATAGGAGATGAAGGTCTGATCAGGTTATTTCACTTGGTGTGTAGGATTTATGAGACAGGTGAGGTACCCCCTGATTTCAAGAAGAATGTCATTATCCCTATACCAAAGAAAGTGGGAGCTGACAGATGTGAAGATTACGTACAATCAGCTTGATTACTCATGCTTCAAAGATCCTGTCTAGAAAAATTTACAAGAGGATGGAAAGCCAGATAAAAACGGAGTTGGGTGAAGACCAGTTTGGTTTCAGGAGAAATGTAGGAACAAGGGAAGCAGTACTAAGTCTTAGGCTGATTTTGGAAGGTCGAATAAAGAAAGATAAGAGAACGTTCATGGCATTTGTAGACTTAGAAAAGGCTTTCGATAACGTTGATTGGACTAAATTGTTTGACATTTTGAAATCTATTGCAATAAAATACAGGGATAGGAGGGTGATATACAATCTATACAGAAACCAGACAGCAGTCATTCGAGCTGAAGGACATGAGAGAAAAGCTGGTATTCAGAAAGGTGTAAGGCAAGGCTGCAACTTATCACCCATGCTTTTCAATCTTTACATTGAACAAGCAATGAAGGAAATTGTAGAAAATTTTTAAGTTGGAGTGAAGGTTTAAGGAGAAATAATTTCAACTCTGAGATTTGCTGATGACATCGTCATCTTGGCCGACACGCCTGAGGATTTGAATGAGTTTTTGAATGGTATGGACTCCGTTTTACGGAAAGAATACGTGATGAAAATTAATAAATGTAAAACAAAATTACTGGATTGCAGCCGAAATAAATCAGAAACCTCGATGGACATCAAATTAGCAGGTGAAAAGCTGAAGGAAGTAGGAGACTTCTGTTACTTAGGAAGCAAAATAACCAGTGATGGACGAAGCAAAGAAGATATAGAAAGTAGGTTGACTCAGGCAAGGAAAGCATTTCTACAAAAAAAAGGAATCTGGTGACATCGAATATAGATTTAAGTATTAGGAAGTAATTTATGAAAGCCTTTGTCTGGAGCGTGGCACTGTATGGAAGTGAAACTTGGACTATTGGTGCAGCAGAAAAGAGGAGAATTGAAGCATTTGAAATGTGGGGTTACAGGAGAATGATGAAGATCAGATGGGTAGATAGGGTTACAAACGAAGAGGTATTAAGACGAGTGGGAGAGGAGAGATGTTTCTGGCGACTGCTAATGAAGAGAAGAGATAGGTTGGTAGGACACATACTAAGACACCCAGGAATAGCAAGCTTAGTGATGGAAGGAGGGGTTGAGGACAAGAACTGTAGGGGTAGACCAAGGTTAGAATATGTTAAACAGATTGCCTCGGATGTAGGGTGTGGTAGCTATGTAGAGATGAAATGATTAGCACAGGACAGGGAGGCATGGAGAGCTGCATCAAACCAGTCAAAAGACTGAAGACTCAAACAACAACAATGAGTACATAACACAGTAATGTTGTTAAGGCTGCAGGGAGGAAGCGTGCAGTTCACTACTGCTGTGAGGGTTCAGGCATGGACACAAAGAGCCCGCTGATGAGCCTGTCTTGGTGTTCCTAGGTGAAAACCTGCACAAGACCCGGCATAATCCTAGAAAAATTGCTTGAGTTTTAAGCCATAAAGAAGTTCAAGGAAAACTTAAATGGACAACATTTGGATTTGCAGATGACATAGCAGGCTCTGAGTAGTAGTTGTCTATAATGCTGCATGGTCAACACTAATGTGGAATTCACATTTAATGTTAAATAAGATGAAGTATTAGTTGCGTGTAAACAACCTGAGAGCGGCTTCGGTAGCATAGTTGGTAGCATGCTGAGCTTCTATGCCCAAGATCGCAGGTTCAATCCCGATCACAGTCATCTGATTTTCTAACAGCGATTAAAATATCTCAGTATGCCTTCCTACGAAGGGGAAGTAAAGCCGGCGGGCCCATTTCATAGATTTATGGCATGTGAAAGAACCTTTCACTAACTAAAATTGTTTGAAGCTAAATTTTTAGGTTCGATTTTATTAACGCTCTATTAAGTTTAATGTTCGCCGCCAGGTGCCGGTTGTGGTGGCATCTAGTAGCTAAGTGTCGTTAATGGTAGCATTTGGCAGCAAAAGTAGGGACTTCTTGAAATTGACAGTCTGCAGTCCTTATCTGAATTACAGATAACACACACTAATACAGCCATCACAATTAACATCGGCCATCAGACAGATTCTACACACACCCAAAGTACACGGGGCTACATGCTCGCATTGTCGCAGCCCCTAAACTGAGGAACCAACCAAACAACCTGAGCGAACAGCGTTGTGGAACAAGTCATCAGTTTCCTTTATATAGGAAGTTAAATCACCAGGTGCAGCAAGGAGATTAGAAGGCATTAAGTAATAACAGGAATCATTTGCTTTGTGCAAATTTAGATTTTGGAATTTGGATGAAATTTGTGATCGTCATTTGTACTAAGTATTATGGATTGTATGGAGTATTATATGGATATGACTTGTCAAAATTTGCCTGCATGCATTTTGAAAAGACCATAGCATCCATCGCAAAGAAATCAATCAATATAATATTTTGTTTTCCTAAATCACAGTTCAGCGGTTGCTCCTTGTAGCCAGGGGTCGCAATTCTTCTTCAGTCCTCCTTGAGGAAGGTTTCTCTAGCAAGCTTCTAAACCAAGTGTGATGATGTAAGAGATTTCCTTCTTTCCAGAATGCCTCTGCTCGAGTGAACGTGTCTGTTCTGAACGTGAACGACTGGGATCCCCGTTTTCAATATCCGCAGTACGAGTTCTACGTGAACAGCCCGTCGATACATCGGGGCGACGTCGTGGGGCGGGTGTTGGCTGCAGACGGAGATCGTGGAGATTACGTGACCCTTTCCCTGAGAGGACCTGCTGCCAAGTGAGTACCATACACCAATACCTCTCTAGGGGCCCATGACTAATGGGATGTAGGTTGGTGACCATGGGACTCCAGCCAAGTCAGTGTGACTGTACAGTGGTCATATAATGAATCGAACCCTCAAATCGGTGATGTGGAGAGGAAACTTGTATGTGTGTCACCTTGACATCATCATAACCATTAGATCATAATGTTTACCTAATTATTTGTATATAGCAAGGATTCAAGTCAAATTAGGTCATTGCATTCAGGTTAAATAGTAAATAGTATTCAGTCAGAACGATGTACATTGAGTAAGTTTAGGCTCTGCTTATTGCAACATCTTGGGAAATCTTGGCCAGTTTAGAAAGATGTACTGTAAATAAGTTGTAATTTTCCAAGTTTGACTGCAGTCAAGGTCTCGTTCGCTGACCCTCCTACGGGGCACAACTTGAGTTATGTCACGGTTTTAGGCAGGCCGAAGCCTTGCCGATGATAGGACCACGAAACCCTGTGGCGGGAAATATCACGTGAGACTCAAAACATATTATTTGTTGGTGGATCACTGAATACAGGGCTCATTACTAGAGGACTCCTCTCACTCTTCATCTTTGGTGTTAGACTGGAAGATATTTGTGACACGCAGTTAGACTTGAAGATATTAGAGACGCACGAGTGTTACGTTGCACAGTTATGCTATTCGTCGAACGAGGCTTGTTTGCCATCAGGCAATATGCTCCAAGTAGTATCACTCGTGATAGTGTTAAATAATTTTGAGTTACAGGCTATTGACCTCTGAAAGGTAATGTCTTACCTTTTTCAAGTCTGATCTGTAATCAGAGAAGAATAGGGAATTCGTGATGGTCTCACACACGGTCATCATCTTGCACAGTTTCCAGCCACTGGCCGGGTCTGTTTGGAACACAAGCCTCTCCAACGTCTTCTGTCTTCCCACCATCTCAGCCTCCACCCTTGTCCAGTCTTCTCCTCTCTTCTTCACGCTTTCTTCCACCCCCTTCAGCCACCTGTCTCTCGGTCTTCCTCTCGGTCTCTTTCCTTCCCACTTCGTCTCGTGTACTCTCCTGGGTATCCTCTTCTCCTCCATTCGTTTCACATGTCCATACCATCTAAGTCTAGATTTCTCTATACCATCCTGTAATGGTTCCTCCTTCATTAATTCTCTGGTCCTCTCATTTCTTATTCTGTCCATCTTTGTAGCTCCAATACTGCTTCTCAAGAACCTCATCTCACTGGCCTGTATTTTGCTCTTCTCCCTTCCTTTCATAACCCAGGTCTCCGAGGCATACGTCAGGATAGGGACATAGTACGTCCGATATATGATCTTTTTGCTGTTCTGAGGGACATCCTTGCTCCATAACATGCTTCTAACACTCCTCCGAAATGCTTCTGCCTGCCTTCCCCGCTCATTTATTTCTCTATCGTTTCTTCCATTATCTTGTACCAGGCTTCCCAGATGCTTGAAACTCTCCACTTTCTTCAGCTGTTCCCCACCAATTGTTATTCCCGTTGTGGTTCTTTCCTTCTTCCTTGTTGTGATCACCATCTCACTCTTATTTATGCTAAATTTCATCCCATATCCTTGTATTATTCCTTCCCACACGTCCAACTGTTCCTGTACCTCCTCCTCCTTGTTTCCCCAAATCATCAAATCTGCAAACACCATTGCTTTCATCTTTCCTTCCCCAATTACTTGTGCCACTCGGATCATTATGTCATCCATCACCACAATGAAAAGTAACGGTGACAGTGCACTTCCTTGTTTCAGGCCGTTTCTCTGTTCCAACCAGTCTGATCTCTCTCCTCCCACTTTCACACAGCTCACGCTTCCCTTGTACATCTCCTTTATCCTCTTTATAGTCCATTTCTCTACTCCTCTATCCTCCAGGGACTTCCATACTTTGTTTCTGCATACACTGTCATATGCTTTCTCAATGTCCAGGAAGGTCATCAGTAGATCTGTTCCATACTCATAGTGCTGTTCTTGTAACTGCCTTACAGCAAAAATCAAATCCACTGTGGACCTTCCTGCTCTGAAGCCATGTTGTTCTTCCCTCATCCGTCCTTCTATCCTTGTCCTAATTCTCTTTTCCAAAACTTTCTCGAAGATCATTGCACAATGACTCATCAGTGTTATTCCCCAATAGTTTCTGCAATCTGTTCTACTACCTTTCTTGAAGATCGGGACAATTATTCCTTTTTTCCAGTCCTCTGGGGTCTTCCTTTCCTTCCATGCTGTCCTCATCACTCGGTACAACCACTGTATCCCTACCTCTCCTGCTGCTCTCACCATCTCCACACTCAACTCATCCACACCCGGTGCCTTCCCTCCTTTCATCTTGTTCACTGCATCTTCCACTTCATTCCATGTTAAGTCCTTTTCTGTTTGCAGTTCATCTTCCTCTTCCCCGATTTCTTCCTCCTCACCATCTTTTCCATTTGGGTTCAGAAGTTCTTCAAAATATTCTTTCCACACTTTCTTCAGTTCTTTCCCATTTTCTATCTCTTGTCCCCTTTTGTTCACCATTCTAACATAATCCGTAGGATCCTTCTGCCTCTTATTTTTTACCATCCCATACAGGACCTTTTTTGTACCTTCACTATCCTCCATCATCTTTGTCCACTCTTCCATCCACTTTCTTCTCTCCTCAGCCACTACTCTCTTTGCCTCCTTCTTTCTTTCCTGGTACTCTTCCCTTGTCTCTACCGTCCTATTTTGATACCACCTCCTAAAGGCTCTATTCTTTTCACACACGGTAAATAATCTTAATGTTCCATTGAGTAATTTGCCATGGCAGAGATAAATGCTCAGTTCTTCAGTAAGGGAGAAATTAGAGTGAAACAGCTATACAGTGCTGTACAAATTGCATAGAACAGATTTATCGAGTTTGGTCTCCAAAATCTTTAGGACTGGAATGATCTACAATAACTTCATCACCTAAGTACCAGAATCCATCGACTGTAAAAGATCTGAGTATCACCTTGTCAAGTCAAGCCTAGGAAGAGATAGGGGTCATTTTAGCCATATATAGACAAGAATCCTTTCCAGTAAATATCTCTACATAGTATAAAACGAAGTCCCCGATTCTTGGATGTAAAGGGTAATCTCGAGAACCACTGGCTGGATTTTGATGTGGTTTCACCATTCTGTAAAAGATTTCTTGAGGAAGGTTTATGTAGAAAAACGTTACTTTACGATCAAAGGGAAGTCGAGCAGTAACAATTTCAGTGAATTAGTCAAAGAAAAACCTGTCTGTGCGCCTTTCAAGCTTACCCTGCATAAACCGTTAAAAATATCTTTATACTATGAGTGTAAGAATTGTCTAGCATGAAACGTTCTACAAAAAAGTCCGCGACAGCATATCTCTATCTGTAATACATCGCCCATTATGAGTGTTTTTAAGTTTTAATTTCTTCCAACAATCTCCATTCAGTGGAAATTTAAATTACTAGCTTCCGAGCGAGCCTATCACCACAGCTTCAGCCAGCATCAAACTGTCGAGTCGTGATGAGTTAAGACTTCAGAGAAGAGTGTTTGTGTTTGGAGTTACGCTGTTCAACTCGGCTTTTCTGAATAGCGTCTGGGACCTGCCGTTCGTGCGCCTTTTTAAGCTTACGCTGGGTAAACCGTTAAAGATACCGGGCGAAGCCAGGGTGGGTTGATAGTTCAGAATATAAGCATTTCAAAGTTTTTTATATGTTTCATTTGATAGTATTTAACACCTGTTGTTAGATGCCTGATAAGTTGTGTTCTTTACTCAATGTGTGTTGAACACCTCACCACCTGAAACTTAATAATTATTTATGTATTTACTAGCGGACCCGTGCGAGAAATCTCGCATGTTCATAAACCACACTTTCCCCAATAGGTTTTGCAAATCGAACACTTTTTACAAAAATTTATATTTAAGAAATTAGAATGCAATTTGTCACTGATAATGTCATTTGTGTGCTGTAACACTCACCGGTGATTCGATATTTATGAAATTATACGATTTGACTACTCATTCCTTTGATTTACTGTTTCTGAAATCCATGCAAAATGATAAAGGGAATACCTCATAATGTTAAAATGACATGAAACGGGCGTCACAGCGGCCAAACTGTGAAGTGGACAGAAATTATGGAGCTTATTTTCATACATCAACAGTATCTGCAAATCGCACACTTCGTAAATTTTTTTAAAGTAATTTTTTAAAGAAATTATTGATATTTATGGAATTAGAGTGCTATTCGTCACTGCTAATGTCTATTCTCTTTCACTTGAATGCTCATTTTCACGATCGGTCGCTTGTGAGTGCCGCAGGAGGGATCTGTACTACTGAAATAATATATGATTTCTTATCTGTCTCGTAGAACTGGTCCAAGTCAGGGAGGGCAGTGTAGGTATAGCTCGGTGAGAATTACAAATGGCTTCACAATATGGGGCTATCTTGTCTCTTTTGTGTAGAGTGAATAACATCCGACATTACTTCCACTAACTTGTGCTGGTTTCCTCATGTTCCTGTTATTTGTCCACCTCCCTTGGCCAAGTCTTGGTTCTCTCTCTGGGTGTGTGAAACTTGAGTGGATCCATCACTTCCACGAACTAGCATGTGAATGACTAGCTTCACGGCGCTGCCATAAGAAGCACTGCAATACAGGGGCCCAAGACTAGGTCTGCTATTGGTTAGGCATTGCATCATGGTGTCACTCTTGTTTATTAACTGTCACGCTCTACAGAAAATCATACTTTTAAGTTGTGTGACAACTTTACACCACAAAGGTTGTGAAATGTTGATTTTTAGATTTGAGCTTGATTTGTTACCCTGATCCTTGATAATCATTATTTGGATACAGACTTTGTGTTGTTTCAGAATGATTTCTTTTAAAATTTCCAATATTATTATGCTGTTAATTATTATTATTAATTGTTATTGTCATTGTTCATAATTTTTATTATTATTGTGTTCTATCTTGTTTGTATATCTTAAGACAGGACTCCGCAATTTCACTTCCTTTTTAAATTTTGAACATTTTTAAATTAACTGCTTCTGTGGCATAGTCTATTGTTTTAGATCCCTTAGTTGGGGGTAGTTTGGGATAAAACACTTGTGTTACTGTGCTGATTTGGAAAGTAGTTCCTAGGTGAGAGTAGCTTCCCATAGCTGGGAGAACTTACTAGTGTAGTGTGTTGTTTAGTGTTTAAACGCTAGGGGGTGTTCCTGCAAAGATGCAAGTGTTTATCAGGGGATGGACCTCTAAATGCAGGCTACTATACTGGCCTGCCAGCTGGACGGAATGAGTAATACAAAAGGCGTGCTTATGTCAGCGGTTCGACGTTATGTAGTCGAGTCGCGTGCTGGGAAATACAATGCAGTCTGACAAAGCAGTTACTGGCTACTACGGTCACGGACAATCGTGACGAAGGTCAGGAAGGGTATGAGGATGTGAAGAAGAGTGTAATTATCAATGCAAGTGTAATTTACTGACCATGTGTTTATTGGTCAGCGAGTGTGAATTTGTAAGTCCCTCTTGGGAAGTCTTAGGCAAATGTAAAATACAACTAGTGTGTACAAGTTTGGGGTACAAAATAAAGGAGTCTGAGCACTTTGCTGAATCTCACCTGATGTAGCAGGAACAGACGTTGGCTAGGGCCGCTGGCGATGCACTGAGTAGAACAGATAGTGGCTCCTAGTTAGGACTCCACTTCTTATACTTTTAGGTGCTGCATGGTCAGCATTACATCAACGTAGCTGGCCCAGTTAGTTGTTGGTGTAGATGTTTATGTATGTGTTGCAAGTAGTTGGCTAACCTCCCGAGCTGGGTGGCCGCCTGTTGCTGTGTAAAGATAATGTTCTGGTCTTGTGATGTTGCCAGTTGGGGTGGTTTTAGTGAAAGATGGGGGTTGGCTTTCAGGGGTACTGCCCCCCCCCGGGGCTGTACAAGTCCTCTTCTTCGATTAGTTCGCGTCCCCGCGAACGTGAACGGGACGTAGAGTGGGGGTGTCGATGTGATGGGTAGTTTTTGATTTCTTCTTGTACTTCTTCTTCTTTTCTTCCGTATTGGTGTAGGTGTGTCGATGTCGTGGTGATGTGAGTCCAGCTTGTGCTCAGAGGGGTAGGTTTTGGGATATACATGTTATACATAGTTGATTTTTAGAATGGCTCATTTTTGCAAGTTGACATGGTAATAATAAAGATAGAAACACAAAAAAAATGCATGGTCTCGCCGTTGTGTATATATATATATTGTTATTTTTCAGGGAGGAAAAAAAAAACCATGTCCGGACGGATGGTTGTGCCGTCCGGCGTTGTATGGAGAAAAAAATTGCTCCCTTCAGTGTATTGTTTAAAAGATGGAAGAGAATAGCAAAAGTTGGTGCCCCAGTGTATAAGTTAAAGGAAATATCATAATGGTTTATTGTTCTTGGGATGAAACGGGACACCTTCACAAATTTTGGCGTTAGTAGAGTAGAAAGGAAAAAAAAAAAACATTATGGCGTGTAAAATGGCGTGACAATTTGTGAGTTTATGTGTGTAGGTGTACAGTTGAGCACCACTATGTTTGTGTATGCTTTGGATTTACAGTTTTTGCTTTTACAATGATAATATAACATAACATAATATAACATAAAATGACATAAAATAATAACCTTATTGCTAGACCGTTTTGCTCATGAGCCTGGTACCTCGTCTCATTCTCTAGGCCTTCTGGAGCGCTCCCGTCTGCCGACTCATTCCCCCTTCATTTATTACTCGCTGAGCTGTAGGTGCCTCTCACCTATGGCTGTGGGTTAGTGGTCATGCCGTTACTTTTCCTTTCGCAAATTTCCCCCGTGGGTGGAAAAATTTACCTTGGCGGCGAGGGTAGGTGCTCACAACCTCTGCACCGCCCCTGGCTACCGAATATTGCTTTTTATTGAAGCGTATCGAACGTGTGTTTGCGTCAGCGTCGCTCGGTGCCCCACGTCACCTTATGTCGCTGATCGCGGCGCCGTCACCTTATTGGCGCGACTGAAGAACGATGAGGAACAGTGTGTTTGTGTGACAGAGATAAGGGTATGTGTAATATGGTGTGGAAAACATATTTACAATAGACATGCTCGTGCTCCTTGTCATCTGTGAAACAAAAATGGATTATTGGCCATCTATTTGGAAAACATGTATATTAGTTTGCTTCCTCGCTTTCCTGTGTGGGTGAAAGTGGATTAATGATTAATAAGACATTACAATACATTGCAATACATTACATGTATGTATATATATATAACACTTCGTTGGTAGCGCTTAATTTGTAAAACTAAGTGTGGCGCCACTGAGGTGTAACTTACTTCTAGGTTAGCCTAGGTATTATCTAGCTTATTCTATGCGTTGTCGGGCTTACCCTGGTAACGGTTTTTGGTAACCAGGTGCCGATACTTGCTATCTTAATCTTACTTATCTTAATATGTTGTCGGGCTTACCCTGGCAACGGTTTTTAGTCGCCAGGCGCCTAAATGTTTTACCTTAATCTTAAGGTGCTTAGCCTAATTTGTGATAATTAAAAAAATATTTTGTATTTACAATCCGAATGATTTTACCTTAATCTAGTGCCGAAATGTGCTGTAGCAGCTGCTTTACAACAGCGCTTATTAAATTTGCTTAATTCTAAGTTGCGTTCCAAATGCAACTGTCTTACATGCTAAAATTTCGACCGGAGCGATCGCCCGAGGCAGTTTTACCTCCCCAGGTCACCACCCGCGTGTATTCTAGAAATACCGGTTGTCTCTAAAACCACCGGATTCCGCTCCCTTAATACTAGTTGTCGACATTTATATTAGTGATTGATAACTAGTAATTACTAAAGTTCCGGGCGCCTGCGCTGCTGGAGAGCAAACGCATCACCGTTGTACTTGCCTGTGTTGTCATCATTCTTCCTGTGTCAAATATTGATGTATTCATCATTGCTGGGTTTGCCCACTGTAACCCCTGTGAGAGCTCGCTGCGTTCCTCATTTAATATCTCTGGCCGCCCGCTGCGTTACCATTTAAGCTCTGGAGACTCGCTGTCAGCCATTTATGTGGGCACGGACATCGTTCGGGGAAAATCGTCCGATAAAATAATATCATCCGGGAATTTAGCGTCCGGGAATCCTCTTCGCCTATATGGGCATTATTCTCCATTGCTGGGTTTGCCCACTCGAACCCCTCTTGGCAGCCCGCTGCATGCCTATTTAATATCTCTGGCCGCCCGGTGCGTGACCATGTAAGCTCTGGTGACTCGCTGTCAGCCATTTATGTGGGCACGGGCCCGAATGATCGCATTCATTCCATATTATTCATATTTCATGTATATTATTCATTGTTTGTTGATTATCATTTATTTGGTCGTCTTCACCCCGTCACACGGGACAAGGACTTGGCGAATCTAGGATTGGTCCCGCTGAATCCTGAGATTCTTCTTCACTTCGGCGAGTAGAAGGCTAGCTTCCCGCCATAGAAGCTCTACTTAACTTACGTACTAAACTAGGAGTCTAGTCCTAATGTGGTCGTCCCTAGGGTCCTCTCCTGAGTCCGGTGCGGAGCTGGCTAATTCTCCCCCCGTTCGTCAAAAGTCTCCCCTGCAGGTCTTGGCTTCGACGACCGTGGCGCATAGTGGGTGTAACTTTCCTCTGCCGAGGGGGTAGGCTAGACGCACCCCCGGTTTTGGCGTTTGCCCGCGTCAAGCCATCGATGCTTCAACCTTACGTAGTTCCGTCCTTTATTTAGTCTGGGTCATTGAGTTAACTGGGGCAAGGCTGTTCATCGCCTCCCCCAGCTCTGTTCTCGTGTGGCGCCTCTGCCCTTCTGTTTACCTCTCATCACCATTCAGTGTGACTCAGATTCCTTTTTTTTTTTTTAAACGAGTGTGATATGTAAAATAAGTGTGTGGGTATTATGTAGTTATGTAAAAATTTTAAGTGTCCTGGGGTTGTAGAATCTTCTAGATGCATGGACTACTTCAGGCCTGTAGTCGCCATGTCGGATTTCTAGCGGTAATGCCTTGTTAATTTCCTGGGGGCGTTAGTAGGTTTCCATGGCGTTGGGTACCTTGTTATTGGGATCCGGGGGGTGTTATTTGCTGAATAGGCTTAAAGCATGGTAGGAGAGGGTTGTGCATCTTTGGACTCCATGTTTATGGTGGCCGGGAGCCGGTGATGCTGCTGGGATGTCTTTACAGTGAGTGGACGGGGGTGGGCATTTCCCAGGTATACAAAATTTTTAAAAGTTCCATGCAGGTATGGTAGTAATAATATCCCTGGTATGTGGGTAGGATATTCCATGCATGTGGCTGGATATGAGGCGTATCCGCTCTCATTTGTGGATAGGTGTGGGCCGAGATGTGATAATTTTATGTCCCTTGCATGCGGGATTATTAAAAAAAAAAAAGAGTTGTTATTATGAATTTGGCCTCATCTCTTTGCATAGAGATGTGCATTACGCTTTATTTTGTTTCCGACCACCCCTAATACTCGGGTGTAGGCATTTAGAACCAGGGTGTAGTATACCCAAATTCTTGGTAGAAGCATGAAGTCTATCAACCCCGATGTATATTTTGGAATGTAGTCTAGCTGTTTCCATGTGTCTGTTTGTTTGTGTTGAATAGTGTTGTAATTGATGGGTTATGTAGGGAGAGGGGTGCTGGAATGTTATTCCGTAGCTAGTATATTGGCCATCCTGATGGCATTGTCCATCTCTGCTCCTGTCATCCTCACTTGGTCAATGTTGGGTTTCTATCCGCTCCTTGGGATGGTTAAGTGCGGTGACGCTGTGACGTCACGGCCTAATCTGGTCTCTCATTTGTAATGTTAAGGTAGCAAGTGATTGTAGTGTAACTGGTCATGTCCTGATCGCCTATGATGGTTTTTTAAAGCTTAAAGAAAACAAGAAGAGAAGAAGTTATTGGGGGGGGGGTTGTTTCTTCAGGGAATCTGTCTGTATTCGCTCCTAATTAGTGGGCGCGTGTGAGCAGGAGGTGCCCGTGGCTGTGGTTACTGAGGCTTGCGTGTCTGTGGTCGCGTTCCGCTGCATCACGCTGGCGCGCGTGCAGTTATCGGATACGTCTTATCGTGTGTCGTGTGGCTAATTGTCAGGCGGCGCGTGTAACCTGTTATCGCCCTTGTAAACATGCTTCTGTGGCCCTAAGATAAATCCGGCCTATCGTGTCTGTACATTGCTAAATGTTATGCCTATTGTAACAGCGCTGAATCCTCCTGTGTGTCTGTATGCTGTTATTATTGATGGTTTTATGACAGCGTTATCATATTTGCGTGTCACCAGCACGTCTGGGTGCTCTAGGAATGTCTACCGGCAACAATGTTGAAATGCGCTAGAATTCGCAACGCAGTGTTTTGTTGTGTTTTTGTTTTCATGTTCTTGTATACGGGAAGTCTCTGACGTTACGTATGGCGGCTGACGGAACGTGACTTTTGCCAATGTCCGTGTGTTGACATTGTTTGACATTCCGGGAGGGGCAATGTGTTAATCTGTCCTGTTTTTGCTACTGATGTTGTGTAGACATTTATTCCGAAAGACCTTTGCCTTGTGTAATTGCTATAACTTGTGTTTAGGAAGTCTATTTCCTATGTTTGGGGTAATCGAAATTTTGCATGGCTTTTTGCCGGAAAAATGTAGTATTACCTGTTTTGTGTCTGTGAGAGTGGCGTCTCCCGTATCTAGGTGTTGGGCGCTATGGTTCAGAGAAAAGTATTTTGTGGTCGCTAATGCCCTAAGTAGGCTGTATAAAGAACCTCCCTGTTATTATAATTGTGTGGCTCACCCGCTTATGTTTTTTTTTTTTGTTTAAAAGTAATGCAATGCAGTTCATTTATTTATTTTTAACAGAAACAAAAGTTTTAAAACGATTAAGCCACTACAATTACAGTACTTGAATATATAGTTCAGTACTGTACTACACAACCGGGCACAGAGCGGTGCGGAGAATACGCAATCAAATAAATATAACGCTCTGCACGAGAACTGTTTGTGCATTTACAGTACTGTACTGCAATACTACCTGTATTCATCAGTTCGTCGTTACGCTTCTTACTGTGTACTGTAGATCAACTGGTTTTGCGTTGTATTTAACTGTCGATAATTCCATTGGCGGAGAAGACGAAAGAAAACATAATAACGCTCTGTGCGGAAACACAAAAACAAACAAAAATCATTATTTTTTTTTCTCCTGTCAAGGTGGCCGAGAAATCCGGAGTGCCGGGTTACTGAGTGCCGAATTTGTGAGACTCGACTGTATCAAATTGTGAAATAAACCAAACTTGAGATTTTCCTACTTGGGAAGGTATGGTTTGCTGGAGACTATTTTAGTTCATTTGTGTTAATGTCCATATTCTTTGGTCAAACTAAGCTCTTAAAATGCAGGACAGAAGATTTCACAGAAATACCTCCAAATTAAAACAATCATTATGAGGTTTTGCTCTATTTCCCATGGAAACATTACAGAGAACAGTGCCTGATCTTGCACAGGTGGTGCTCCCCAATGAGAAAACACAATCGTATGGCGAGTTGGAAGTTTAAAGAGAAACGCACGGGATTACAAATTATGCAAATAATGATTTATCGAAAAGAAAAAAGTTTATTTTATTTTATTTGAACTTTAATTTTTGTATATAATTATCACACCTTGCTTTTCTACGAATATTAGGCTGTAATGTGTGTCGATTATGCCAGGAAATACGGCAATACCTAATAATTCTCTCTCTCTTACTCAGAAGGCTTCTATGGGACATGAATATCCTGTGCCGGTCTCACAAAATGTCTCCACTGAATTCTGTTTTGGGCGAGTTCTTGCCAATTGTCCACAAAGTTTGAAGATTTCATTTTTCCAATAATGATTGTCTTTTTCTTCTTTTTCCTCCTAAAACATTTGTCGTTCACTTAGCCGTCTCCAATCTTCTTTTCTCCTACAATTTCCTCCCACTGAATTCCTCTTCGGGTCACATCATCCTTCATCTGATCTCTCCATCTTGTTCGTGGTCTTCTTCCAGATTCTGTCCATACCAGAGCTCTTCTTGGTAACCTCCTTTCCCATTCTTTTTTACGTGGCGAAACCATTTCAGCCTATTTTTCTCTATAGTTTCTTTTAAGGTTTTGACCTGCAGCGTGTGTCATATTGTCTCATTTCTTATGCTGTCTCTTCTCGTTTTACCTTCTAATTTGGAGGTATTCATGTCAAATCTTCCTTCCTGCATTTCAAGAGCATATTTTGACCAAAATAAATGCCAAAACATGAGAACTATAACAGTAAATCTAAGCACAAGACAATTGTTTGCACCTCTTGCAAGGAATGACACCTACATGCTTCTTGTTACAGGATATTTGCAGTGAACGAGGCGGGGGAAATCTTCATCACAGATGTGGCCTCTCTCAACACAAGCACTGCTCACCTGGTGGCAGTGGCTACCGACAGCGGGACACCTCCACGAGTCGTGAGTCATAGCATTTCCATTTAATAACAACTGTTAAAAATTACATACGCAGTTGGATCGTGTAAACGAAAAGAAAATCGCAGCGACACATTTGAGCACATTAACGAGGGAGATACAGTTCACTTCACGAATTTCTGCTGGTGTCCTAAAGCTCGAGCATTGTAGCGAGTCTGGTAAAAGCCCACTAGAGGTGCTGCTGGTCAACAACGGAGCACATAGCTCATGGTTTATCCACGATTGTAACATGGTCAAGCTCTCTGCGTTGCTAACAATTTAAATATCGACATGCTTAAAATTTCCTACTTGAGTTTCCGCGGTTTTTATGTACATATAGTCGTAACATAAAATGATGAAAAAAAATCTTTTCACTTTCTTTGAGTTTCCGTTATATTTTAAATTTTCACAAACACTGTTACAAACGTTAGATAATTATTGAAAAAGGAAGTTAGTCGTTTTACGTGGAATCCGAACCTCAGGACAGGCATTTCACTTAGAAAATCTCACATGCATTGACTGAGAATCAAACACGGTCTGCCATGGTGAGAGGCAAAGTGCATGTCGCTCATAATTATTGAAAAACGGTAACAATGTTTGTGAAAATGTAAAATACTACGGAAAATTGAGGAAAGGGAAAAGAAACATTTTATGTTTGGTTGTGTGTTGCAGGCATCTGTGCCGGTGATCGTGCACTTCCCAGAGGCGCTGGCTGCGGGCTGGACCCCGGGCGGAACCAGCTTCCTCCTCATGGTGGTGTTCGGAGCTTTATTGGGGATCCTGGCTCTTGTCATCATCCTCCTCATTCTCTACATCTACAAACAGTGAGTAACAACAAAGTTGTTGGTTTTTAGCTTTTTTAATATTGGATATAGCATTTTGTACTATTTAGAATTTTAGATTTAACATTTTGTAGATAATTGGTTGATAATAAGGATCATATTACAATTGGGTCAGATCTCTGCATAGTATAAAACTAAGTCCCCGGTCCTTGGATGTAACGGGGTGATCTCGAGAAGCACTGGATGAAATTTGATGCAGTTTTCACCATTCTGTAAATGATTTCTTGAAGAAGGTTTCTGTAGATAAACATTCATCTATGACCAAAGAGGGGCAGATGACCTCGTAGTTCCACCCCTTGAAACCTCAATAACTAACTATGACAAAAGGAAGCCGAGCAGTAACTATTTCAGTGAATCGAGCCGAAGAAAAACCTGCCGTCCGTGCGCCTTTTAAGCTCGCGCTGGGTAAACCGTTAAAAATATCGATATACTATGAGTGTAAGAATTGTTCAGCTAGAAGCGTTCTACACAAAAATCTGCGACAGCATATCTCTATCTTTAATACATAGCCCATTATAAGTGTTTTTACGTTTTCATTTCTTCCAACAATCCCCATTCAGTTGAAATTTGAATTACTAACTTCGGACCGAGTTTACGAGCCAGCTTCGACCAGCATCAAACTGTCGAGTTAAGACTTCAGAAAAGAGTATATGTGTTAGGAGTTTTGCTGTTTACCTTGGCTTTTCTGAATTGCATGTGGGACCTGCCGTTGTGCGCCTTTTAAGCTTACACTGGGTAAGACACCGGGCAAAGCCGGGAAAGATCGATATCGGAGAACCCACTCGACTGTCTTATACTACAGCCATGACCTTATTCTATGCAAAGGTCCTTCCAATTTTAACCTATGACCTGGAATTAATTTTGGGAGCAATTAACAATAACCAACTTAAAGACTCTAGAAAACATTAAAGATAGATTCATGAAAAGCACACTAGGAATCTTTAAGATGTCACGCTGAAGGCTTGCATATGAGCTAGCTGGGTAGGTTTTTGCTAAGAATTAACCTTACCCACAAGGGAAGATGAATAAAGAAGTAAAGGGAAGTGGCTTTCGGACAGAGGAACAAGTGTGGATAATAGGAAGAAAGTCCAACACTTAATACAAATAATCTTTAGAGAAGAGTGTCACAGCAAAGCCCGTGAAATCACTAAGTGAGTGGGGGCCTGAACACAGCTAACGGGAAACGCAGCTAGAGCTTGGGCTATTTGCAGGCGAGAGGAGGAGGTACCTTCCCTTCCAAGCCAAGATTCAGCTACTATGGGGAAGGGTGGTAGTCTGGCAAAGAAAAAAATGATGAGTTTCCTTTGTATCTTTTCAAAGGAGTTTGTTTTAAAGAAATATTTTGAAGAATACAAATAGTGTGAATTGGCCGTGATATTTTAATTCTTGAAATTGTAGGATTTCTAAAAAGCGACCGAATGTTTCCAAGAAGGATAGGGATGAAGCAATTATACCCTTAGGAATAATTTGGGTAAGAGCACCAATAGTTTCATTTAGGAATGACTAAGCTTTTACCCAGCAAAGCGCCGACTAAAAGTTTAAACAATGAGAAAAACTTAAATTTTGAAAACCAGCCATAAGTTGTAGAGAAAATCTCAACAAGCAGGAAGCTGGCATAGCGAGCTATGCTTGCCTTACTGGCCAGTTAGAATTAGCTATCAAAGCTAAGAGAGGCTTTAATAAGTTTATAACTAAGAGTTCTTGCTCAAATGCAACAAAAAGTGGAACCTTTATTAATTTTATTTGTGAGGTTTTTAAAGTTAAGCCCATAGGAAGAGTAGGGGAAGACAGGATCTTGCCTAATCGTTATTTTTGAGAAATGATAAAGCAAAAGAATAAATTTAAATTTATTTAACAATGCAAAAAGGTGTAATCAATTTAACACATATACAATTTAATTTTATGAACAATTGGGGTCGCAGACCTCCGAAATCATTTAAAGCTTGCACCAGGCAATTGACAATTTTTTTGGTTTTAAACCTTTTATATGCTCTAAAATCTTTGTAAGATTTTGAAATGGTGTTAAGATTAACAAATTGGAAATTTAAAGATAATTAATGTAATTAAAGTTAAATAATAAAGCAAGTACAAGAAGAGTACTTTAAGGATTTCTAGAAGGGCATCTTAGAAATATTAACAAATAACAACTTCGAAAGTAACAACAAAAAAGACAGAGAGAAATGAAATAGAAGTTTCTATAACTTCTTGTATTAATACAGAATTACATTTAGAGGTTATACAAAATAGGGCAGGTCACTTATTGTGAAACCTGAAGAGAAAAATTAAAAGGAAGTTTCTAAAACTTCTATATTTAAACAGGATCACGAGGAAAAAATGCGGCAAGTTAACCTTCCGTGAAACCTGGATTAAAGAGATTATTGAAAGGTTTGGTAGACAATAACCAATTCTTGTGCTAGCAAGAAAAGAAATAGATTAATAAGCAGTTTCTAACTGCTGATATTTATACAGATTGAATAAATGATACTTGGAGAAAATTGGGAGGGCGCCTATGGTTCGGTGAGGCCTCGTTGCAAAATACATAAATTTAAAGATTAACCTAATTTGTTAGTAGAGGGGTTGAGGAAGAAGAAATAGGAACTTTGTAGAGAAAGTTTATGGCCTATTTTATTCATTTCGGACGAGCGCAACGCTGATGAAAAATCGAACAAGCACTGTTTCACTATAGTCTATTGACGTGGTTGAAAAGTTCACTATTGTAGCACAGAAAGTTTATAGCAAGGAAAGTTATTGCGATGGTGAAAAATAACTAGTTGCACTAGATTTGCGAGAGTCGATTGAGTTGAAAAATTTGTAGGTTATAGTTGAATGCAGCAGAAAAGTTCCAACGGAGGAAGAAAAAGTAGGTGTTGATTAGCAGTTCATAAGGAAGATTCCTTAGTTTGAAAAAGTATTCCCATATGTGAGTGGAAAATACTAGAAGGTTTAACTTATAGATGAATTGTTTGGCAAGAAAAATTCCAGAACAATCATGACTGTTGAAATTGACAGAAAAAGTCCAGCGGTGGAACGAGCTGTTTTCTACAAACAGTGGGTAATTTAACGATGTCCCACGTTGTGAGAAATTACCTCAGTTAATAAGCATTAGAAATGCTGCTTCATGTTAAGATTAGCTTAGATAGACAAAGCCCAACCTCGAAAATCCCGCGAAGATGGCTATTGCCCCACATTTAGTAATATCACACTGTCTGTAAAATGATGGTTAAAAAGCATGTCGCTATTTAAAATCAATTAAAATTAGTTGAAGAACGTTGATTTCTGATGAACGGCGATTCCTTGTTGACCGTTAGTTACGATCTGGTCATGGCATCCAATTTGAAGGTTTGTCTCTCGAGGTGAGGAGACGAGCTCTAGGTAAGCTCCGACTGAAAGTCCAGACGACTGTAGCACAAGAGAGGCCAGCTCAACGAAGCGCGGAGAGACCAGGGAAGGGAAAAGAGTGGGGGTAGGAGACAAAGAAATATACATAATAACCAACATTGTAACAATAAATTCTCTTGATGAAATGGTCTTCAAAGGGTTGATAGCAGGCATCACTAGCGAAGCCTGGTGGATGAGAAAGTAGACGAAGTCCTCTTGATCACGGAGATGATAGCTGGCGATAGCGACGAGATCTGGTGGCCAGATTGGTAAGGAAGTCCTCTTGTACAGGGAAAAATTTAGGAACTTCAGAGATTCACTGCTAGATGACGCTAGGTGGGTCATGGAAGTTATATATCTCAAACAGACTCACAGGTAGCATAAGCAAAGTACACCAACTAGGAGAAACCAGGAGATCACTGTTGGTGTTTGCAAAAAAGGGAAGTAATGAAATAAAGCAAAGAGAAACAAAAGCTTACTCTGTCTTACCGTGTATTCCAAAGAATACACCACTAGCCAAAGAAACCTTCCTAATAGAGGATTTGAGAATTAGACTGAAGCTTCCATCCACAAGGCAAGAACAGAAATTTCTTCTAACCAGACAGATAAAACGGGCAGAGATCGACTCCAACTTTTAAGCAACAGATGACATGCTGAATCAAAGTTGGACGGGTCCAAACAACGACCGCAAAAGTGCATTGAACAGGCTGGCAAAACACGAATCCCACCACAAACTATACATGTGCCCTGGATTTCACCACCTATCTGCACTGTGTGTGTGTGTGCGTGCGCATGTGCGCGCGCGCGCGTGTGTGTGTGTGTGTGCGTGTGTGTGTGTGTGTGTGTGGTGTTTTTTTTTTTTGCAACAAATGGTGCAAACTCGAACACTTCAACTAATGCTTCAAGAGAACAAAATCATTATTGGAATATTGTAAACCCTAATGCTCATTTGTATGCAGCAATGGCTATTTGGCTGAAATAAATTTATTTATTACAAATATAAAGTTGTTAGCCAAACTTTCTTGCGATGTGCTACAGAAAACTTACAGAAGAAAGTTCAATTTAGTAAACGTGTACCATTTTGGTTGTCCAACTGTTTCGAGTGGTGAATAAGTAGGGTTTGGAAGTTGGAGAATACAAAATATTCAAGGAAATAATCCTATGGACTAGCGGAATATGGCCTAAAAAGGGAAGTTTTAGCGTTTTGCAGCAAGTATTGGAGTAATCATCATTTTCCATTTTTCAGCCTGGGCTGGGTCGGAGCAAATATGATCGACACCCCTCCACTTTTCTCTGTCTGTCCACCATCCTTCCTCAACCACTGAACTCCACTCCACACTCACACTGCCCTCCAAATCCATCCACCGTACTCTAGGTCTTCCTCGTCCCCTCTTTCCGGTCATCCGTCTCTCCCGTCACTTGTTTCGGCATTCTTTCACCATTAATCCTTTACACATGTCCATACCATCTCAATCTGTTCTGCTCCAGCTAATCATTGAGCTTCTGTACATTCACTTCGTTTTAAATGTCTTAATTTCTCCTAGTCTTCCGTACCATACTCCTCAGGAATTTGTATTCTATTTCCATCTCTCCTCGTCATCAGCCAAGTTTCTGCTCCATAAGTGATCATTGGTAAATAATAGGTCTTACATCACTTCTTTAGCGTTTAGTGGTACCTCTTTATCCCAAATTAAAACACCGAACCTGATGATAGAAAATACTCCCACATAGTATTTTCCGTCAATTCGCTTCCTAAATGTTTGAAGTCCTCGACTTCTCCAATTTTAACAATCCCTTTTCATTCTTTCTTTCCTCTTGTCATTACCATTGTCTTACTTTGTCCACTGATTTTATTTCCCAATTCTCAATATTTTCCTTCAGTACATCCAGATGCTTTTGCACCACATTCTCATTCTCTCCCCAAATCAGAACATCATCAGCAAATAGGATTATGTTCATTCTTGTACCTGTGTACTTTTTCTTTATTGCCTTTAGTATCACCTTCACCAGTATAAATAGCAAGGAAATATGCCGTAAAGACTAGCGGAAGTCTAGTACCAAGTATTGGAGTAACACTAACATAAAACACTATAATATAGCAGACACATTAATTACACAAACTGATAGAGCTACAATATCTACAAAAGAAGTAAGTCAGTCAGCTGTTAGTATGATGGTGCATGTATGTGTTATCCTCTGCTACCGTATATGATATGAATTATATACTAACGTAGCTTGCCACGGTGGGTGAGTGGTTAACGTGTCGGTCTACTAACCCCAAGCTTGCAGGTTCGCTCCTGGCCGTGGTAAGTGATTTTTTATAAGGCGGCAAAAATTTAAGACACACATGTCATACGATGTTGGCATGTCAAAGAACCGATAGGAATTCAGTAGGCCGTGTTCATAATGGGAAAATTAATCTCGGGAGTTTCTGCCAACACAAAATTCCTCCATTCTCTGCTAGAAAGCGCTATAGTATTCAAGGAGCTTAGATATCTAACCTCCTTGACTTTCTTAGTGCTTCAAGGAACAACGAAATTCGACATGCAAGGTACCCTCTGGGTGTCTAATAACCCGAGGCCATACGATATTATTATTATTATATACGAACGTAATCTTGTAACCTAACTAAAATAAGTATACAAAATACTACAACTCGTGACCCCGACGTGACCTGGACTTGCAAACCTTCTGATCTGGCCATAAATTTGCTGCATATTTGTGCTATTGTTTCAGCAAAAGGCCGAAGAGGGCAGCGGGGAAGGTCCCTGGCTTCATCCAGCATGACAAGCTGCCTGGTGCTCCCGGTAAGGTGGAGAATCCCATCTTCGGGAACCAGCAGGAGCGTCCCGGAACCCCACAGTACACAGCTACTGTCAAGAGTAAGTACCACAGTTTGCAATAACTGCTGTAATGTCCAACAATTAATGGACAGGAGAAGGAGAGAGACATACAGAAACTCGAAGCTCATCGGGGCAATAGCGTTTGAAGAGCTATTGCTTGGATTGATTGATGTTGTGTCCAGCTATGGGGATCATCCCTGTCCTCTTTATGTATTTGTTCTCATTTCTCATTCTCTCCCACTTCACCCACATCTGTCGGTCATTGTGCTTATCCTTTTTATGTGATTCTTCCTTTTCCTGTCCTTTGATTGTATAGATACTTGAGAAGTGCGTATTCGAAGATGAAATAATCTCAAATGTAAATATTTGAATATTCAAATTTTTAAATATTGGCATTACTGAAATAATCAGACTCATTAGTTAATAATGGAATGATTCGACGAACAAGTCAAATCATTCAAATGTTCGAATAATTATAATGAACAAACAAATAAGGAAGGAAATGAAAAGTGATGCTGGTTTTGAATGATATTTATTTATAAGGATCTAAATGAAATACCAATGGGTATTGAATAATTTTATAACTGTCAAATTATAAAAGCCGCCTTGTCAAACACTAGAAAGTAGTTTAATAATTAAATTAACACGTACATGTTTCGTTACATCAATGGTAACTTCGTCAGCGTGAAAAAATCTTCGAGGCACGCCATGATGCGTGATGGGCTCCATCACAGCAACGCTGTACAGCTTTCCGGGAGTGGGTAGCTGGTGAACGATGTGTTATTTCCGCCTACAAATACAAACAGATATAAAATAGTGAGTTAATTTACGTATTTCAAAGTCATACAGCATAACTTTTTGATGTGTGAGGATTACATCGCGACCAAGAACTACATTTTCTAACCTCACCCAGCCGAGAAAAAGTTACCTTACAAAAATAACAACTTGTTTTCTTGGACATGCAAAATTTTGAAATTAATAAACCAGTTATACAACATTCCAATGTATATTGTGTTAAAATTTGGATTCGATCTGATGACGGGTTTTTGAGATAATAATTCTTAAATGTAACGCATGGTTGAAACACTCTTAAAAACGTGCACTTTTTGTGTTCCAACTGTGACAAAAAATATTAAAATATAAATTAAAAATTCCAAAACCTACATGATCTAACGTAAAATAGAACGATGAAAATGATGTTATTGGATTTTATGTAGGTCTATTGGTTACTTCACAAACAACCTTCAAACTCGAGTACACATAATACTTTGGTCGACAGTAGTCTGCCAGCTTCTTTGTGTTCTAACCATACTAACAACAGTACCACTACCCCACTAAGAATATTTAAAAGTCAGTGGTTCACCCAACTCGGATCATTGTAGAAAAAGGTTGCGAACCACTGCATTAATTGATTATACCAGTTTTGCCCACATTATGGCCCTACTCAGTAATAATTGTTTTTAAAAGAATGAAACTAATATAATTGCAAGCAAAGTTTAAATATTATACTTGGATTTTTTCCTTAGAAAAAAATTAATAAAAAATCAGATCTGTAACAATTGAAGCGATGCGCTGAAAAGGGATCTAACAGCCATTTTCATGAAAATGATGTTAGATTGGAATAAGGATCTATGAACATTCCTGCAATGTGGCATAGTCATGTGGAAGAATTCGGAACTTGTTACGGTGCTAAGGAGTGGGAAACTCCCGTCTCGCATAGAATAGGGATCTAACTCCAGTACAAGACGGCAGAGCATAGTACTTTGCTTGTAACAACTGTGCATTAAAGCATGAAAATGAAACTAGAAAACGTAAACATAATGTGAATGAGTGGAAGGACGTCAAGCGCGAACATCTTAGGGAAGGTGTCACAGTTCCAAGGAAAAAAAATATTTCTGTATGTAGTTAGTGGGCTGTTTCATTGCCTCGGTCATCATAATAGTTATCAATCTGCACATAATGGAACAAATTATACCTATATTTCGTTTGACTTTTTTTTTTTTTTTTGCTATTATCTCATAATACAGCTTTTTAGTGGTTAGACCCCTGTTCGGCGCATCGCTTCAATTATGGGGTTTTAATTGATAAAATAACAAGTAGTTCCATGAAGAACTATACAGCCTATTTTCATATATCCTACTTATGTTAACTGCCACTATCAACATACAAAATTTCAGTTTGATTGCTGTAATAGATTCGTAGATATTGAGAACCGACTAAATATTGCAGATGGTCGCCATGTTGGATTTTATATATGTAGGTCCTAGAGTTATGTACTGTTACATGAAGATTATTGTGTACGTGTAGCATTCAAACTTCAATCGCATGATTAGGACACAAGAAGTAAAAAAGAGATTTTAAAATTTCGCACAGCTGCCATCGTGTGGTTATGGAAACAATTGAAATCAATTAGATGCCAGTGGATTAATATTCGTATAAGGATTTACTGTACCAAGTTTCACTGCACTTGGATGGTTAAATTGCGAGAAACGTCCATGCGCATATTTATACTTCGCGTCGCCGCCAAGTTGGATTTGTGATCACCAGGTTATTTAAACTCCTATAGGTGAACATAAGTTCATAGCCCCTATGAACATAAAAAAAATCAGTTTGATTGCTATAATTGATTCGTAGATATTCAGAGTCGTCTAAATATTTCGGATGGCCGCCATGTTGGATTGTTAAATGTATAGGCCATAGAGCCATGTACCATTAAAGGAAAATTATTGCATAGGTTCATTATTCAAACTTTCACTTCAATCGCATGATTACGACAGAACAAATAAAAACTTAATTTTAAAATTCGCACAGCCACCATCTTGAGGTTATGTAAACAATTGAACTAAATTAGATACCAGTGCATTACAATGTGTATAAACATTTTCTGTACCAGATTTCATTGCGTTTGGATCATTAAATCGCGAGAAAGGTCTATTTAAAATTTTCAAATTCGCTTGGCCGCCATGTTCGTTTTGTAGTTAACCGGTTTTTGAAAGTCTTATAGATAAACTTCCAGCAGTGCCCTTTATCTCCGTACAAAATTTCAGGGTGATACCGCTAATAGTATCAGAGATATGGTTATGTAAACAATTGAACGAAGTTAGATGTCGGTGCATTACAATGTGTACAAACATATACTGTACCAAGTTTTATTGTGTTTGGTAGGTTAAATCGTGAGAAATGTCTATTTAAAAGTCGCAAATTCGCTTGGCCGCCATGTTGGTTTTATAGTTACCAGATTTTCAAAAGTCACATAGGTGAACTTCTAGTAGTTCCCTTTATCATCGTAATAAATTCCAGAGTGATATCGGGAATAGTTTCGGAGATATTGAATGCTGGTGAAATATTTCGCACAGCTGCCATGTTGGATTGGCGAGACGTAACAAAATTTGAAGGGCACGGTCGGAGTCGCCCGGAATAGTGCTATGAACTTGCCGAGTTTCATTGAAATCACTCCAGCCGTTCAGAATTTATTAGGGACACACACACACACACCTCACACACACGCACACACACACTGACAAAAGGTGATCTCATAAGCCTATTTTTTCAAAATTGAAAATAGGCTAAAAATATTTGTGGAAATGACTTTTCTCAACAGTTGGTGATTGTATATTACTATAAAATAGACTAAAACATTTTTCTTTTAAAAATATCTAAAAATATTTTTAAAAATTTTCGTCTTTTTTTATAGTAACATAGAAATGACACACAGAAAGCCTATGGAGATTTCAGATGAGTTGAGAAAATCCCGATCTGAAAGAATGAAAAAGTACTGGAAAGAGCGCAAGAACCAAGCAGTACTATCTTCAAAGAAGAAGTGATTGTGGAACGACTCAAGTGGTCCAATGTGACCAATCAAGATTAATAATAATAATAATAATATACAATCGGCAACTGTCTACATGTGTCATTTTCAGAATTATTTTATATTATCCCCATTTATGTATTCATCGTATGGCTTATAGTGCCGGGAGTGTCCGAGGACATGTTCGGCTCGCCAGCCCCTGTAGCTGCTTCGAGTGGACACCCATAGGGTGAGCTACAAGTTCCGTTCCATTTCAAGTAGTTCCAACTTTTGCCACCAGATGTCACTGATACCTAGTGGTGAACGTTGGAACTTTGATCGGGCGTTCCTACGAAATCTAACATAGAAATTTAGCTTCACACAAGTTTAGTCTGTGGAAGGATCTTTTACATGCCATAAGTCTATGACATGGACCTGCCAATGGAAGGCATACTGAAGGATTTTAACACTCTTAAAAATCCTATGACTTTGGCCACGTTTGAACCAGCTATCTTGGGCACAGCAGTTCAGCATGCTACCAATTTGAAGCCCATAATTGTTACAGATCTGATTTTTTTAAACTATTTTGATATATTTTTGATTTTATTTTTTATTTTTACATAAAAAAGAAAATCCAAGTATAATTCAAACTAGGTATAATTTCTTTCCTGTTCTTAAACATTTGCTGAGGAGGGCCATAATATGGCCAAAACTGGTATAATTAATGTAATGTATATTAATTCAATTTATTGACATCATGCACAGTTTTCAGCCACTGTTCGTGTCTGTTTGGAACACAAGCCTCTCCAACTTCTTATGTCTTTCCACCATCTCTCAGCCTCCACCCTTGTCCAGTCTTCTCTCTTCTTCAAGCTTAATTTCACCCTCTTCAGCCAGGAGTAATATAATTATTAAAGTATAATTGAATCGGTCGGTGGAGAAAGGAACTAAGTCACTTTTTCTTAGTTTTCAGGAGCGAGAAAAAACTGTCTTATTATTAAACTATTCAACAGAAAGTACTGAAATTTTCCAAATTTGTTGAGAATTAAATTATACACACTGGATATGGAATAATTCTCCTATATTCTAAGAAGTTTCTTAGAAAAAGAATTACCAAAATTTGTAACATAGTTCCTTTCTCCAGTCGACGAGGGAATTTAGCGCATTTCATGTGAGTAACCCATTTAAAATTACACACATTTGAAATAAATGTAAAATTTATTAATTAACTAATAAAAAACTACCATGAACTAAACTAATTCACAGAATTCAATGTTGTAAATAGTTCATATCACAATGAATCATCACTTGTGGTTGGCCATTTCAATATCTCCTCATAAAAGAGTTCAGCGTCTTCCCCGTGGACGTACTTTACCACTCTCAGGAGGTTCCTTTATGACACTCATCTCTGCCTATGCTCCTACCTTAGATTCTGATGATGAAGTAAAGGCTCAGTTCTATAATCAGCTAAGTGAAATCATCTCCAAGGTACCATCTGCAGATAAACTCTTGCTCCTCGGTGACTTCAATGCCAGAGTTGGGAAAGATCACAGGCTATGGAATAATGTGATGGGCAAACAGGGACTTGGAAAATGTAATCCCAATGGACTGTTGCTTCTTGGTCTTTGTGCAGAACACGAACTTTTCATTACCAACACGCAGTTCCGGCTACCTGACCGCTTCAAAACCACGTGGATGCATCCTCGTTCCAAACATTGGCACATTCTTGATTATATCATTACCCGGCAATGTGATAAGAAGGACACTCTTATTACCAGAACAGCAAGGAATATAGACGATTGTTGGACAGATCATAAACTTCTTATATGTAAGCTCAGGATATCCATCAGACCTAAACCACCTAGGAACATCAAAAATTTGCCAAGAAAGAAGTTTAATACATCCAAACTTCAGGATGAATCCATGTACAAACATTTTGGAAACAGGATAGTCACCCAGTTATCAGAAAACCCAGTAACAAATGATATTCAGCAAGAATGGGCCACATTACAGAAGATTATCACACAGTCAGCTGAGGAAACCATTGGTTTTATAGTGCGGAAAAGACAAGACTGGTTTGATGACAATGAGGAAATTCTGTCTCTCATCAATGCCAAAAGGAATGCCTATCTTGCCCATCTTCAAGACCCAACTTCCAACACAAAGAGAGATAAACTACTGGAACTCAAGGGTAAATGCCAGACGCAGATAAGGCAGATTAAAAATACTTGGTGGCAACAGAAGGCTCAGGAACTGCAGAGACTATCGGATGCTCGAGACTTGAGGAACTTCTATGCCGTACTCAAGGAAATATATGGACCATCTCGCTCATCATCAGGTACACTGAAAAGCGCTGATAATTCTACTACCTTTACTGATAGTCAAGAAATCTTGGAACGCTGGAAGGAGCACTTCTCCAATCTCCTAAATCGTCCATCAGAAGCTGCTGAAGACTTCCTCTGTGATGTGCCGCAACAACCTGAACAACTGTGGTTGGCAGTACCTCCTACTTATCATGAATTCAGTGCAGCTCTCACCCAATTGAAACCCAGAAAAGCACCTGGCCCAGATAACATCCCTCTGGAACTAATTCAAGCCGGAGGTCATTCCCTCAAATCAAGAATTTTCATCCTTATCCTCAGAATTTGGGAATCAAGAAAGGTACCTGGAGACCTAAAGAATGCCACTATCGTCACTATCTTTAAAAAGGGTGATCGCAGTGTTTGTGGCAACTACCGTGGTATATCACTGCTATCAATTGTGGGGAAGATTCTTGCAAGAATTCTACTTAACCGCCTCAAGGTTATCTCTGAGAGGATCCTCCCAGAGTCACAATGCGGATTTAGAACTTCCAGAAGCACAATTGACTTGATTTTCTGTGTGAGACAGCTACAAGAAAAATGTAGAGAACAACAGAATCCACTCTTCTTAGTCTTTTATGACTTGGAAAAGGCATTTGATTCGGTTCCAAGACCAGCCATGTGGGCAGTGCTGAAGCGGTTTGGTTGCCCTCAGCGTTTTGTAGATCTAATCAAAGCTCTCCATGATGGCATGACAGGTCAGGTTTGCCATCAGAATAAGATGTCCGATGAATTTCCCATTACCCATGGACTGAAACAAGGATGTGTACTGGCTCCAACGCTTTTTGCGCTGTACTTGGCTGCAATGCTTTATGATTCACCCACAAACATCCCAGGTGTGGAGATCAAGTATCGTTTTGATGGAGGGCTTTTCAACCTAACTCGTCTCCGCTCCTTGAGGAAAACTCAGGTTACTAAGGTTACTAACATGTTGTATGCAGATGATGCTGCGTCACCAACTCTCACACCAGAAGAGCTGCAAGAGTCAGTTAACTGTTACAAAAGTGCATGTGATCGCTTTGGTCTTACCATAAATGTCAATAAGACTAAAGTCTTGGCACAACCTTCACCAGGCACACCTCTTCCTCAGTTCAATATCTCCATTTCAAATTTGCCATTAGAACAGGTTGACCACTTCTCGTACCTGGGCAGTACCATTTCTGTGAGCTGTACCTGTGAGCAGGATGTGGATAAGAGAATTGGCGCAGCCCATGCAGCATATGGACGATTAGCGCACCGGGTCTTCATGAATAAAGATCTATCCATGAGTACAAAGCTTATGGTGTACAAAGCAGTAGTCATTTCTACATTGTTGTATGGCTGTGAAACGTGGACCCTTTACCGACGTGATCTTAGGAAGCTTGAGCGTTTTCACCTACAAAAACTTCGATCAATCCTGAGGATTAAATGGGAAGACCGCATTACCAATATTGCTGTTCTGGAAAAGGCTCAAATCAACAGCATAGAATCATCCATAATAGGTCACCAATTTAGATGGATTGGTCATGTCCATCGGATGGATGATGTGAGATTACCTCGTCAAATGCTATATGGTGAGTTATGCTATGGCACCAGACCTCATGGTGGTCCTAAGAGGCGCTACAAGGACCAATTTAAGCAGACCCTGAAATTGACAGGTCTTGATCCACAAACCTGGGACATGCTGGCTGAAAACCGCTCAACTTGGCGCCGTACCATCTCGGATTCTGTAAAGACGTTTGAAAGGGATCGACGCATACATGAAGAGGCCAAGCGTCAAGCTAGGAAACTTCGAGCAGCCCAACCACGTCCTCCTCCAGCAATACTATGCGACTTGTGTGGTCGCTTGTTCCATGCCAGGATTGGACTCTTTAGTCACCGTAAACACATCCACAAACTGGACTGAAGGAAGAAGATTTATACTCGGATTCGAGTTAAAGCCGATGATGACTTTACCAGTTTCTGAATATCATCGATTTTCTTTTTATTGATTCTTACTTTTCTTATCCGAGGCTCGTTCCATTCTTGAAAGCATTTGGTTTCATCCACTACTGGCTTGCTGGGCCTATCGTAGCTTCACCAGAGCCCCGTTAGCCGTCACTTTTCAGGGTTCCTGTAGGACCTTCACAGCTACCGTAACGGTCCCGGGGCACACGGAAGTCCCCACTGTACTTCGCCCCTACAGGCAATCCCCTACTTTGTGCCGTTGCCCGTCTCCCACGACGTGGACGAGGGGTTGGACTTATGGGAGACCATAAGGAATAAGAAATAAGAAATGAGAGGACCAGAGATTTAATGAAGGAGGAACCATTACAGGATGGTATAGAGAAATCTAGACTTAGATGGTATGGACATGTTGATTCATAACGAAATTCTTCGAACGTTGACACAGAAAAACTTTGCTTTTCTTGCCGAGGCAGTTTTTGATGTGCCGTTTCCCTAGACAGTACGTTCTTTTTGTAATGACAAGGCCACCATGTGTCAAAATCAATTATGTCTTCACTTTGCACCATGATGACTGTAACATCTGAAATACTGTTTGCTATGATTTCGACATACTCTTTTGGAAAAATAGAATTTTCAATTTTCCGCCTATTCAATACTTTAATTTGTGACAACATTTCAAGGGTACATGTTTCAAGTCCCGTTTCTTTTGGACCCTTCTTCAGCCCACAAACTTATATATAGAGCCCATCTAAACACAAAAAACATTGATGACACAAAATGCACATACATATAAAAGGTTAAAAACACTGCAACAAAATCTAAAAATCTTAAAATCTAAAAATAGCATGCATAGTTCACAAGCTTCAGGTACACGTTCTTGCACTTGTTCTATTCTATGTAAAACGTCATTTGACACTGTATAACGATGGACACATTTTTTGACGGTTGATGTCTATAATTGGTGTACTGTGGGACAACTTTGCGGCATAGCTTGTACTGTTCCTAACACTTCTATTGGTGTGGCTGAAGATGAGGTTGGATGGTGATTGCTAAACCTTTTATTGAATTCTTGTTATAAATTTGGCATTTGGCAATCTGTCTTTGATAGATTGAAAAATCTTCTGTCACACGATATCTGAAATGATTGACCATATTTAGTACTGAGGTTAGCTGAATGTAAGGAACAACTACGGAAAACAGCTCAATAACGGATTGAAAAAACTTACGGAAAAACAACAAAAGAAATTGGCATCTTGTTACTCTTGACCCTGAAGAAGACAAACGGTGCGAATTAGTAACAATGCTTATTACTTATAAATCAGCTTACTTACAGATTGCCAAATGCCAAATTTATAACAAGAATTCGATAAAAGGTTTAGCAATCGCCATCCAACCTCATCTTCAGCCACACCAATAGAAGTGTTAGGAACAGTACAAGATATGCCGCAAAGTTGTCCCACAGTACACCAATTATAGACATCAACCGTCAAAAAATGTGTCCATCGTTATACAGTGTCAAATGATGTTTTACATAGAATAGAACAAGTGCAAGAACGTGTACCTGAAGCTTGTGAACTATGCACGCTATTTTTAGATTTTAAGATTTTTAGATTTTGTTGCAGTGTTTTTAACCTTTTATATGTATGTGCATTTTGTGTCATCGATGTTTTTTTGTGTTTAGATGGGCTCTATATATAAGTTTGTGGGCTGAAGAAGGGTCCAAAAGAAACGGGACTTGAAACATGTACCCTTGAAATGTTGTCACAAATTAAAGTATTGAATAGGCGGAAAATTGAAAATTCTTATTCTTCATAATTTCAATACGGAACCTGAAATGAATAATATATCTAATAATACTCTTTTGGGGTGTAAATTCGGTCACTTTCCCGTATTTTCCTCTTCAGTGTTCCAAACACGCGGTCACAAGGGAGAAACGAGTTACCTCTTTCGGGAAATCTGTGAATAATATTTTTAAATTTATTGGTGTCTGTCAATGCAAGGCACATCCTTATTACGGTATTATTTTTATTTTGACCGGGTGCTCCGTCTGAAAACGGTGTACTTCTTTAACATTCTTCGGTATGTAGTTTTCAATATAGTGAAACAAGAACGAACAGACTTCATTCGCTCCCTTTTTGGCTTCACCTTCATGATATAGGTACACCGTGGAACGTCTGGACTTGATATCGTAAATGCAGAAACAGTTAACCCATAGCTGACGTAAATAGAATGTTTCCTGCACAGGAATATTTGGCAGAGGCAGATTTTGCATATAGTCAAAAGCTAGTCCAACAATGTCTTCCATGACCATACATTCTTGCTCAGTTATTTTAATGAACTTATAAAACTTCCTGCTGTGCCGCTTGTGAATATCCAGCTCAAGTTGTGCACCTCTTTTACTACTGTCACTTATATGAGGACTTTTTAACTTAGCCTCAAGTTCCTCACATTTGCCTCATACGTCAATTTGGGGGCGACCGAAAGAAAAATTAAAATTTTCACGAAAATATTTCCTATAGAAGTCGTAACTTCACTTACTTCTGGATACTTCATGAGGAACATTTCGTGCATAGTTTTCAGATCCAAACGAGCATCTAAGTATTTCATTTCCTTCCCAGAATAGTGAGTTTCTTTGAGTGGGTAAGATCTAATGTGTTTATTTATCAAATTATTTACAGTTTCAGAGATTTTGGTAGTGGATGGATTTGTTCCACGCATGTCCTTAGGAATTTCACCTTCAACTAGCAATTGGCAAATACGAAAAACACGTTTCTGTGATACGGCATGAAGACTGAGAAAAGCACGTTTGCAGACACTAACCCGTCTACCACTTGAGATAACATAGTAAGCAAAGGAATGTTGTTTCTTGATACTATCGATTTCACCGACAACTTTTCTTGGCCTCCTTTCCTGAATGTCGCCTGCCAGAATTAACCCTTGAAGATAAACATCCTGGCTGTTTTTGTTGCCAATGTTTAAAAAGTTTGAAAAGTATTTCGATGCGAACATCCTCACTGATACGTTCGAAACATTCCAAACATTCCATTCACCATCTGAAATGAAGTAATCGCAAAGCATAAGCATATAACACAGTTGTGGATTTTATATCATAATCAACTTGTTAAATGGGTAAAGGACAGTACTGTTAACATACCTGCAGTCAGCACCAATAGATTTTCCGGGAACTGGTTTCCCACTATAGTCAATATATGGTAACCCGTGAACTCTTGCCTCCTTAATTCTCTTCCTCTTGTGCTCACTGTCATTTTGCTTTCGTTTGTCAGACATTGTGAAATATTGCATTCATTAACTTACAGCAACCATCAACAATAACAGTGACACATGACGAAGTTGGCGCCAAGTTAAGGAACAGGTGTTAAGCTTGCCGCGCGCTGTAAGCTGTTAGCAGTCTGTTGGCGGGACGTGAAGTGCGGTGGAGAAAGGAACTAAGTCAGTGACTTGATTCCTTTCTCCTCAGTATGTAAACTATCGACCTCGTGTTTCTCCCACAGGGAGTATCCAAACATAGTTCCTTTCATGACAGTACGGTGCGTCTTGGTCTGTTTAACGCATTTACGTAATAAAATAAAAATGGACAAAAAGTGACTTAGTTCCTTTCTCCACCGACCGATTCAATTATAATTATTAAATGTCAATAAGGAAGGTCTTACAAGGATCTATCAGGCTTAATGGGGAAGTGGTTAACCCCCATCCGACGCCTTGGATTCGCCCCCGCTTTAGTCTTCTGGACATATTTCTTCACACAAATTGCTGTAATTTTCAAGTACTTGTAATCTTGGAATAATTCAATATTGTGGTGTCCATTTCTTTACCCATGTGTTTGTTCACTCCAGGCATCATGGCTCGCAATGCAGCAGGGCGAGCCAGCAGTGGCAGCACGGTGAACTTGCAGCCAAGCACCAAACACAAGGTAGCCCCGCTACCTCCCAGCCTGCCTGTGACGGCAGAGTCGACGTCCGGTGGGAGCAGCACGACATTGGACGGCTCGGGATCCATACCTCGGAGGGTGAAAAAGCTGAGCTGGGATGACGAGACGGCACAACCTGCCAAGGTACCCATGCATTGTTTTGAATTTATGCTCCCATTTCATGATGAAATCGTTACGATAATTGTTGTTATAAGAGTCCCACAGTTGTCAAATTGCTTTCAGTTCTTCAGTCTTGCAGTGCCTTGAAAAAATTATATTTTATTTTTCGGTATCCAAGATTGGAATGTGATGAGAGAATATACAATACAACAAACATGGCACCTTAAGTTTAGAGAAGTTTTTATGGGTCGGTTGGGTTTTGTGAATTGAATTGATGCCTCTGTGCCTTGAATTTAGTGAAATGCTTTTATTAATATATAGTGAGCCATCTCTATAGAACGGAACCATTGCAGGCGCCGTGTGACGACCGGGCCCCTGTGACTAGCTACTTGTTGAGCAAGGCACTGCCGCTAGCAGCAGCATAGCGCCCAACAAGTTCAACGCATTCACACTTTTTAACATATTTAATAATCATTATTTACAGAGTAGTTGCTGGAAATGCTGTCCTTCATTTTCTAAACATACATTGCACCAACATAGGACGTTTTGGAACACACTCTGTAATTCATCCTTGCTGATTTTGGTATCAGTGCAGGCATATGGTTGAACAGCCCATTGCCAACTGGTTGATATTTCACCCCTGCCAGACAATGCGGATTATCTCTGGCACTCTACATTGCACTCCCTCACAGTGGCTAACTGTACTGTGTAATATTGTTCCTCCTCACATCAGGAGACGGCAAGCTCTTTCCCACCTATGGTGCAGAATTATGGATAATGAAGTTCTCCCAATCCATCATGACATCAATCAACCTTCTACATCAAGGTTGAAATCACGGAAACCAGCCTACAAGACGGCTACAGAATTTACTTCAGCTCCATTCAACCCCCGAAATACATGGAAAGTTGAATGGTCTACCTCTCCACCTCGTGGCCTAATTGAAGTACTTGATCCTAACATCAAACTACCTGGATTCCATCTCCCTCGAGCTGTCTGGTCCCGTCTCAACAGAATTCGATGTGGCACTGCTCGAACTAGAGCAGCCTTACATCGGTGGGGTTGGATAGACTCGCCTTGTTGTGAATGTGGATATGAAGTGCACATCGTGCAGGAATGCCCTCTATATATGTACTCTGGGACCTTAGAAGAGCTCCATGCAGCCGCTCCACAAGCACTTGAATGGATTAAAGAACTGGCAGCCCATATATGAAGGGTCCTAATGCTGAAAATTGTTTTTGTAAATTTATATATATATATATTAATTACTGTCTTGTATGCATCATACGCTAAATAATAAGTGCAGTTATTTCATTCTTGAGCCTCCAGAGTGTTCGGATTGTTGCAATATAGCTTTTGTTAGAGATTCCCCCACAAGGAAAAATCGCACGGTGCTGAAACGAGCGAACACATTAACTGGAAGACTTCCTCTTGAGAAGATAAGAGTAGTCCAGTTACAAACATGGCCAACTCCATTTTTTTTAAATCTGGTTTATGGCTGACTCTTATAATAAAGAATATGGGGCACCTTATTATGAGATTAGTTTGTATCAAAAACGGCCATAACAGTGTTAATTTAGCATTAGAAAATCAACCTAAGTTACAGAAACGTCCAACTCCTTAAGACATTGGTAACAAAATCGACCAACTCCACGTCGACCAATCACAAGGTTCGATTTAATCACGTGACTGGCACAGGCGTTTGTGGGAACTGGTAGTAAACAGTGGCTGTTGTTGTTGATATTGTGTGATATGAACGATTGCTGTATTAGAATTGTGTACCAATTGTTAATAATTGCATTGTAGCGTAAAGGGAATTAATCATACATCGTAAGGTTACTTTGTGATATGGAGAAAACTACAGAAGAGACTCCGCCCGATAAAAGCAGGAAGAAAGTCGCCAGACCAGAAGAATGGAAACGTGCAAAAGAGAAAAGAGTGAGGTTAGTATTTTTATTTCTTCAAAAATTAGCAATGCTCCACCTAACTTTTATTACGGCATTGGATTAGTGGCAACACAAGTTTGTGTTACTGTTTAATTTCATTGTTTTGGTGTAGGTATGGACCAAAGAAATTACCAGTATTTCCAAGCTGTGGCCATAGAGGAAAAAAGAACTGCAGTATCCTGAGAATGATGGACATAAAGCAATTCCACAAAGCATTTTATGCTGTATTGACAAAGCAGAGTCAAGATGCGTTCATAATGAAGTACTGTTCATCAAATTCTCCAGCTAGACACCGACCAGATGGTGGGGATCGGGGTGAGAAAGACTACACTTATGAATATTCCATTGAAAACATGGCTGGAAATAGAATCCAAGTTTGCAGAAAAACATTTTTAGGTGTACTTGGTATTACAAAACATCGGGTTGAAGGTGTTTTCAAACGTTTTAAGAAAGAAGGATGCCTTATACCCGTTGAAACCCGTGGAGGTTACAGAAAGACTGCCGTTTACTGTAGCAAAATTCTGTCAGTGAAATGTTTTATTAAACAGTTTAAAGGATGCGAATCGCATTACTGCAGAACAAGAATTACCCGTATTTTTTTGGACTCTAATCTTAGCATAGCTACAATGTGGAGAATGTACCAAGCAGCAGTCTCTGACGATTTGAAAGTTAAACAATCACTGTTCCGGAAAATTTTTGTTACCAATTATAATATCAGTTTTAAAGCACCATCCACAGACGTTTGTTCTACTTGCCTACAACTAACCGAGAAAATAAAGCATGAAAAAGATGCAGCAATATTGAAGAAGCTACAGGCTGATTTGACGTTGCACAAAATGCAAGCTAAAGGATTTTTCAAACTTCTAAAACAGGAAACCTCTGGCGTGTACATCATATCATTCAACATGCAGAAGAATTTACCCATACCAAAGTTGCCTGATCAAAGTGCATACTATTCCCGACAATTATACTGCTACAATTTGACTGTTGTTTCTGGACATTCTACTGGGAAACTGGCGTTAAGTAAAGAGCATGTTGCGATATACACTTGGGCGGAGAACGAAATGAGAAAGTCATCTAATGAAGTGGCTTCCGTCGTGTTTAATGAACTGCAGAGTAAAGCAGATTCAGGTGCTTTCAATAATGTACACACCGTACGTCTTGTCGCGGATGGCTGTCCGGAACAAAATAAAAACACTACAATGTTGACAATGTGCCTTTCATGGTTATCTCGAACCTTGCCAAACATTCGGAAGATGGAAAATGTTTTCCCTGTCACTGGCCATTCTTACATGCCGAGTGATAGAGTTTTTGGAACAATTGAAAGAGATTTAAAGAAAGAGGAGACATTTGTTCAACTAGAAGACTACCACGAAGTGTATAGGAAACATGGAGTGGTAAAGCTCCTGAAAACCCATTGGAATAATGTTGATTGGAAAGCTGAAGCTAAAACATGTGTGAAAGATCCTGGAGCACTTCACTTTAAAATTTCACAAATTAAAAGGCTTGTGCTTACAAGGAAGTCAAACTCAGTCACTGTCAGTGGGGAACTAAACTACAATTTTGAGATTGCGCATTCGTTGTCAGTTATGAAGAAAGGTAAACGACCAAAATATGTAAATCCTACTGAACTAATTCCTGGCATCAGAGTAAAGCCATTCAAGATACAAGATGTCAGAAATTTGCTTCAGAAACACTATGGAGAGGAGTGGAACAAAAATGAGAAACTGAAATGGTTCCAAAAGATTATTGACGAAAATGACACCAAGCCAGAAGTCCCTGCAGACGCTGATTGTTGTGAATGTCTCATTCAGAATACTGAGAGAGATTTTGATGTTGTTCAAGTGATTGTGTAGTTTCAAAAACTGAAAACTATCATATAATGTATGAAAGTTCCACTTTCTTATATTGTCTCATTAAAAAAATAATCACATTTTCATCATTAAAACTGACAGTTTTACTTTCTTACTGTACACACCTGTCATAAATTTTAGCATTACTGACCAATTTACTATGTTAAAACAGCGCATTATCTTGGAGTTAAGTTACAAAAGTGGCCAACTCCATTGTTTACTTACAAACATGGCCAACTCCATATTTCAACAGTGATTTTCAGCTTAACTATGGAATAACATATGAAAATAATAATGTAAATATGATTCTGATTATGCTGAGAATCTAAATTCAAAATATTAACTTAGAAGGCAAGTAGGAAGTGTATTAAACAGTTTTTTGCCTCTCCTGAAAAATTTTAAGAAACGGAGGTGGCCATGTTTGTAACTGGACTACTTTAAGTTTCCGCTAGGAAAATGCGATGTTGTGTTTCTTACCTAACCAAGTTCACGGGATACGAGATAAGCTTCAGTACTTCACCACAAGTCATAATTATCTCAACTAAGCTATCTTGCCAGTTCCGTCCGTGATAAATGCAATGACAGGGCTTTCCGACCCGCTCTTGTGTAATCGGCAAATGATAGTCGACTGGTGGTTACTGATCACTCTCCAGTCACATGGCCAGGTGACTCCGTTCTATTGGGAAAGCTCTCACTGTATAGAGAAAGCAAATAGTTACTCCAGGAATATTCTAATTCATTATTTGGCCCTCCACGTGGTGGGAGACGGGCAACGGCATGAAGTAGGGGATTGCCTGTAGGGGTGAAGTACAGTGGGGACTTTGTGTGCCCCGGGACTGCTGCGGTAGCTGTGATGGCTCTATGGGAACCCTGAAAAGTGACGGCTGACGGGGCTCTTGTGAAGCTACGATAGGCCTAGCAAGCCAGTAGTGGATGTCATATTTGCTTTCAAAACAGGAACTGGCCTCGGAAAAGACGGATGCTAACGACGACGACCCGGATATGCTAATGGACTACGAGTTGGGACATAAAACATACAGACACTGACAGGAAAGGTGGAGGAGATTGTGGATGTGATGGAGAGAAGAAAACTGGATGTACTGGGGTTGGCAGAAACAAGATGGAAAGGAGAAGGTCGCAGAGAACTGAGGAAAGGGTACCGGTTATACTGGAGTGGGAACAGTGAAGGAAGGAGCAGCGGAGTAGGAGTAGTTGTGAAAGATGGAATGAAGGAAGAGGTAAAGGGAATAAGTGACAGGATCATGAAGATCAGAGTAACTGTAAAGGGAAGAAGCCTGGAGATAGCCCAGGTATATGCCCCTCAAGTTGGATGTACAGCTCAAGAGAAGGAAGACTTTGAGGAGGAGCTACAACAGCAGTTGAATGGTCAGAGCATCATTGTCATGGGAGATTTGAATGCACATGTAGGAAGTGAAAGGCAAGGATATGAAAATGTATTGGGAGCAGAAGGATGGGGTAGCTGGAATGAAGAAGGGAGAAAGTTGCTGGATTTTTGCAAGAGAAACGGTTTAGTGGTAGGCAACTCCTGGTTCCGGAAGAAAGAAAGCCACAAGGTAACGTGGTACAGCAGTGATTTAACAAAGAAATCTTTGGTAGATTACATGCTGTACGACTGGGAAATGAAGAGAAGTGTCAGAGATATAAAGGTAATACCATCCGAGGCCTTAGATAGTGACCACAGAATACTTGTAATGAACCTGGGAGTTGTTAAGGATAGCAAGAGGGCAGAGTACCAGGAAAGGAGAATCAAAGTATGGAAACTCAAGGAAAAGGAAGTCAAGGAAGAATTCCAGAAGATAATAAGGGAAAGGATGCCAACAGATAATCCTAAAACAGAGGAAGAGGAATGGAAGCAATTCAAAAACACAATGGTGGAAGCTGCAGTGGCAGTATGTGGAAGAACAAGCAACAGAAAGCGGTGTAAAGAGACACCATGGTGGAATGAGAGAGTAAAAGAAGCTGTGGGAAGGAAGAACATGGCTTTCAGAGTGTGGTTCCAGGAAAGAACTGATCTGGCAAGGGAAGATTATAAGATAAAGAAGAAAGAAGCAAACAAGATTGTTGCAGAGGAGAGGAAGAAGTGGATGGTAAAGTGGACAGAGATGATGGAGGAAGACAGCAGAGGAAATAAGAAAGTACTTTATGGGATGGTCAAAAGTCAGAGAAGAGGTCTGCGAGAGGATGTGGTAATGATGGACAAAAACGGAAATGAGGTACACAACAAAGAGACACTCAAGACAGTGTGGAAAGAGTACTTTGAGGATTTGCTGAATCCAAATGGTCATAGGGAGGAAGACAATGTATTGGAAGATGGAGAAGACAACACAGGAATGGAAAAGGACCTGACTTTGTAACAGTTTGGCTAGCCCACACTGTTGGGTGATAAATGTAACTGTTTACCTTTGCCTAAGCTATGTTGTTTTAATGGGCGCCAAGACCTCAATGCAATGTTGAAATCTAAATTTGTATTTAACAACGTCTAGCTCTGGCAGAACACCTTCAAGACACTATTCACTCAGATCGTGGTATGATTTGATCATTAACCCAACAAACAATTGTATCAGGAGAAGGAATTGGTCTATATCTAATGCTACCTACTGAAAGCAAAGATTGCATTGTAAAAGAAATGAATTTATTATATAAAACCAGTATAGCAAAATTAATAATAATAATAAGTACAAAATTTAAATTGGAGCGTTGTGATTTGAATATTACCGATAGAAAATTACGTGAAAACGGAGTCTGATAAATTGATTTTACTCTTATTTCCAAGCTATGAAGTTACTGAAATATGAAATGCAAAACAAAGAAAAATGAGAGATTGCGTATTTCTGCGTCATTTGCGCTTACCATTGGAAATTGCCAAGGCATTTCCCTCGTACTTGCTGATGCTGTGAGCTTCCCACAGTCTCCTGGACGTCGTCATCTCCGTCGGAATTTGATGATATTCTGGTAGCTTAGATAATTCTATGGTCCGTACCTCGGACCCAAACACTCGTACAACCGCACTGGTTAAGTTTTGCAAAAGTTAGTCTTCAACTCCACTGAACATCGGAGCGACACGCACTTGCAACCGTACTCCGCAAGTTCTACACAGATAGTTCCCGTTTCACGGCGCGTCGAACGATATATGCACCTGTTGGCTCCCCCACCATGGTACCGACATCTAGCTTACGTCGTCCTCACTGATTGGCTGAGCACGCCGCCAGTTCCCCTCCTCTGCCTCATTACACTCGGCGCGCGAGAGGGAGAAGTCGATTTCCGTTCCAACAATTCGTCTTTTCTAGACCTTGCGACCCAGCCTTGCGTAATACTTCTCGACAGGAATCAGCTTGTATTCGAATTCCCAGTGAGTCATGTCTCTCGATATACCCTAACTGACGAAAACTCCGTAAAATTCCGTAATCAGATAATTTTCTATGATATCGTCGTTCGTAATAATTTGCTGGATAGCGTTTTCTAAGACATAGAAAACCTATCTGAATGCTAATAATTTTTATAAAATGCTCCGAAAATACCTTAATAATAATTATAATAAATTAATAATAATAATAAATTACCATGAAAAATTCTCTTGGCTGAACAATTTGCCGCGTAAATAAATATAGAATGCCTTCCTACTGACTTATGCCAGTTGCATAAAACCCCTCGAAAAACACGTTACATATTCGCCTCGGATCATCGGATGATTTACCGTGACGACGGTCCATTATCCGATTATCCCAGACACGTTAATAAACCCCATCCAAAATACATATTACATAAATGAAATCACCCTAAATTACAGATATATACACTCATATTTTTTCTTCACGCACTTTGCGTCAAAGTTTGTTGTCACTATGGATTGCACTTTGCAACCAGTCCAATGTTTTACATAGGGAATAGTGTTCCACGGATATTTCCGCCTCTCAAATTTCTCTATGTTGGAGAAATAGACATAATTAATGTGTGAGCACTATGTATTTATGATGTCATATCACACGCATTGAAGGTGTTCTGATATATTTATATCACCATAGAACTTCCTAATTTCACTGGAGGTCCCCTCCTTATGGTGACATTTAATTCCACTTATCACTCAGCACACGATCACACTATTGTGGCAGCGCCTCGTGACCATAATACTTAATCTCTCTTTAACGTAGATTAAATTAATATTGACTTCTGAAAAAAAACAGTAAATGCGCATTACATATAACACCAAATATATCTGTGCCGTAAGCGCCCTGTCTTGTTAAGTTCCCCTTAACCATATTCTACTTAATACTAGCTCTCAACACAGACCATTTCTCCTCACACAAATAATACCATTGTACAGATTATCTTAAATTACACACTTACAAATCTTACATGGCGAGGCCGTAAACAGAAATCACGTGTGCTGATATGTATGAGTTTCATGAAGGACTGTCTCGCATTCTGATGGCCCATCTTTTATCTCGTGGACGCCTTAAGCTAACAAGCCCTATACAAGCGCTCCCCCATCTCTTGGAGATAAATGGGAACCCATCAGCGCTGCCAAAATGGCCTTGGTGCATCGAGACAATTTAGTGCTCAACAGCATCCGACAATCCCGTCATATTTCCCTGTACCTTAAAAACTCTCATTTACTTACATACTACCCCCCTGTGTGACTTCTGATACGCCTGCCTTAAGACCAGATCCTCCCACGCACCAAATACCACACTTACTCATTTGATAGGCTGGCTCGCCAGCTAAACACACAACACACTCACTTTATGACACATATTTTCGTAGACTATGTATATTATACGTCCCGTATAATCTGTTTCCCTCACTATTCTCCAGCACATATGCTGTTTTGCCAATACGTTTGGAAACTATAAATGGGCCCTCGTAGAGATAAAAGAACTTGGACATGACTTTCTCTAGCTTATTTGACTGTTTCGGCACTCTAAGTAAGACTCTGTCTCCCGGCTCGAATAGGTCAAATTTAGTTTCTTTTTGTTGGCGAATTCTCTTTTGTGCTGACTTAGATAAATTCTGTTTCGCCAACTGGACAATGTAATCCATCCCCGGTTGCTTACCCTCATTTAATCCCAACACCCTTGCTAGTTCATTTTGTGGTCTTTTTCCGAAGTGAACTTCGTATGGCGTCAATTTCGTGCTCTCATGCTGGACAGAATTCAGCCAAGTCTCGACCTTGGGAAGATGTCCAACCCAGGCCGCATGCTTGTCATGCACTAGAGTCCGAAAAAGACGAGCCACTTCCCTTAATGGACGCTCTGCAGAATTACCCTGAGGGTACCTTACAGAGGAATGAACGTGTGTTATACCAGCTTCCTGCATACTGGTTCTCCATTTCTTTGCAGTAAACTGTGGTCCACTGTCAGATAGTATCCTGAGAGGAAGGCCAAACTCAGGTACATACTTATTAATGATCAGACGGCTACACGCTAGTCCCGTGGCTTTCCTTAGCGGATATAGCTTGACATACTTACTAAAAGCGTCAATAACTATAAAAATGTATTCGTAGCCGTACTGTCCTTTAACGATCGGGCCAAATAAATCCACACACAGTAGTTCGCCGGGACTACTGGTGAGAACTGCAGATCTCTCCCCCACTAAATATTTAACTGGATATTTACTCCTTTGACAGGTGTCACACTTAGCTAACATCCTCCTAACATCCCTTCCCATTTTACTCCAAATGAAGTCACGACCAATTTCATAGAAGACCTTGGCAGCACCAAAGTGTCCTAATTCCCTATGAATGAACCAAATTAGCTCCTCCCGCAAAGTGGCAGGAACACATATTGCCCACCGATTATTCCTACATTTCCTTGCAAGAAGCCCATCCTGCATCTTGTACGTGAACCGTCCTACTTTCACATACTCTTCTTCACCTATTTCCAACCTAGCCAGTGGCTCCTTTAACTTAACGTCATCACGTTGCTCCACTAGCATATTACTCAGTGTCTGTAACGATGCCCTGTTGCTACTGTCCACACATGCACATATTAAAATACCGTCCTCTGCTTTAACCACAGGATAATCCCTACATAAATTAGTGTCCCTCGATAGCATGTCTGCAAGAATGTTATCTCTACCTTTAATATATTTTACTGTGAATTCGTATTCCTGCAGAGCAAGAATCCACCTACTAACTCTGTTAGAACTGAGTTTACAAGTCCTCATATACAGTAATGCATGGTGATCTGTGTGGATCTCAAATTTCCCCCCTACTAAATACATTCTAAATTTCCCTAAACTGAAAACAATACCTAAAAGCTCTAACTCAGTAATCGTGTATCTTTTCTCCGCTGCTGTCAGTCCTCGCGAGGCTAAAGATACAATGCACAGATTACCCTCATCATCTTTCTGACATAATACTCCAGCAATGCCTATATGTGAAGCATCTGTCATAACCACATATTCCTTATCTTTTAACGGATATTTCAGCACTACAGCTTTCTCAAAACCTTCCTTCAGCGCTCTAAAAGCCTGATCATGCTTGGACTCCAACCTCCACCTAGTCCCACTTTTAAGCAATTCCCTGAATGGTTCTACCAACCCTGAGTATTTAAGAACGAACCTCCTGAAAAAGTTGCAAATTCCCAGGTAAGTTTTTAACTGTTTAACATTCTGTGGCACCTCTGCGTTAAGTATCTTATTAACCCTACTTTCTTCTGGTGTTACACCTCTACTCGACACTCTATGACCTAAAAATGTCACTTCTGACTGACAGAATGACGACTTAGACAGCTTCAAAGTGAACCCTGCCTGATCTAACTTCAGAAAAACTATATTTAAATGACGTAGATGCTCCTCAAAACTGCGTGAACTAATTACCATATCATCTATGTAAATGGTTACAAACTCTCCTGTGTCATCCCCTAATGCGATGTTGAAAGCCCTAATTAAAGCTGCTGAACTACTCTTTAACCCATAAGGTGTTCTACAAAATTGATAAAGGTTATATTTATGACTAAAAGCTGTAAATGGTCTATCTTCGTACATAAGTGGCACTTGCCAAAAACTGGAACTCAAATCTACACAAGTGAAATACTTCTTCCCCTCAAATGTTTGCATTAATTCCTCTATTGACATAGATTTCAGCTGATCTGAACTAATTCTACTGTTAACCAAACGAGCGTCTAAACAAATACGAACAGTGCCGTCGGTCTTGGGTACTGTGATCAAAGAATTAACATATGGACTGTTAGAGTGCTCAATAATCCCATCTTCAAGCATCTGGTTAATTTGTGCCTCAACTGCACTCTGATAAGCGAAAGGTACAGGATATCTATGTCCTGTGAATACTGACCTATCAATAACGTTCAATGAATGTGTATAGCAATTGGCCATACCAATGCGATCCTCAAAAACTCTCCTATTACACCATAACACATCATAGAGCCGAACACACTGTTCATCCTCTATATTTCCCTGAAATGCAGCCTCCCGTAACGAGTCCTCTAGACTTCCGTTCGTAATCACACTGCCCACAAAACATGGAGAACCCCGCTCTACGGCTGGCGATATCTCATTTAAAGTACAAATCACACCTACAATACTACTCCTCTGAATACGGTCATTGAACGCTACTTCTACTTCAGAATCTCCCCATTTAAATTTCAAACTCCCTACATCATAACATAAGTTACCAGACACTCTACTTAGCCACTCTGAACCCAAGATAACACTGAATACTAAATTTGGAATTACAAGGCAAATCTGCTTCTCTACATGATTATTAATTTTAATGTCTACTAAAACTTGCTTAGAAATTACTTTAGACCTCTTCCCAACAGCTGTGATAACAAAAGTGCTTTTAATTGGCATCTCCTCAAAATTTACTCCAGTTCCTTTCATTTTATCATAAAATGCACTACTTATGCAACTCTTCATACAACCACTATCAATTAAAACATCTGTGTACGCCTCGGACACGTTAAATTTAACTATGGGGCTCTTACTAACCACTTCCTGAATAATACCTTCATCATTTAGTTCATGTAATAATTCATTTCTTACATTTAGGTCATAGGGTTCCTGTATAATTGTATGGACAGGGCATGCTACAGACTGAGATTCTGACCTTACTTCGCAGCCTGGTTCGCGTTTAAAGAACCGCTACAGCTGGCCGTAGTACTAGTTACTACTGCACTGGTCTGGTTGTTCTGAGTTGTGTTGTCATTGTTTGGCTGTATATTACTACCACTAGGCTGTCCTCTTCCTTGACCCCTATTCTGGTTGTAATTATTGTCGTTATAATTCCTCCCTTGATTTCCCCTGAAATCATTGTTTCTCCCTTGATTTCCCCTGAAATCATTGTTCCTCCCTTGATACTGATTACCATAGCCATTTCCTCTGTTCTGATTTAGCTGATTATTGTTATTTCTATTTTGAGCATTGGCCCCTTCGCCACCGTTCCCTTGAACTTCTTGATGCCTGGCTTCATTAGGCCTATTATTATTATTACCCTGGTTCCGATTGAAATTGTCCTCATAACCCCCTCTCCCTAGTGCATCAAATGTGCTTAACAAATTTTCTACTTGTGATATTGTCTTTACATTCTGGATACAAGCAGCCTCCTTGATCCTATAGGGAAAGTGCCTAAGTAGCAACCTCACCACATCACTTTCCTCCTTCAAGCCATCCAGATATTTACACACTAATACCTGCCCTAAAGGTATTCGGTCATGGTGGAGCTTCCTTTAGGGTTATATTTACCACACACTACTCCCTCACGATGCTGCGACTGAATAACCTCATTCCAGAACTTTTCACAGAATTTCATTTTAAAATCATTGATATCAGTAAACTTGTCTCTGTAGACAGCAAACCAATTCCTCGTTTCCCCCACAAACACTTGTTCTAAAATTTCAACTACCTGGCACCACTCAATACTACCATTTTCCAACCTTTCCCCGAATTTATTTTCTATAGTGTTCATGAACTCCATTGGGCACCCCTGTCGATTGCTGAACTTACCCAGTTCTACCTCCCTGTGTGTGCTATTCACAAAAACTGGCCTATTCTGACTATTTTCTTGCCTGATCCTAGCTTTTAATTTTAACTCTAATTCTGCGATTTTCTCCTCAGCCTTCCTCTCAATACTGTTTACTGTTAATTTAATGTTTCCTTCTGATTCTTCTACTTTATCATATAGCTTTGCTTGTTTCTCCTCAATCTTGCTAATGCTCTCTCTATTACTCTCTCTTAAATCATTTACTTCTGCAACTATTTGTGAGTGGACTTTCTCAAATCTACCCCCCAGCTGTTCCTTAACCTCTTTAGTAGCTTCCTGAATTTTGTCAATTTCTCCCCCCAATTGCTTTTTGACCTGCTGTGTTTCCAGTTGCACTAGTTCTTTTAAATTTTCAGCCTGTGTACTGATTCTAATTTCCAACTCCTCCTGTACTTTTCCTAATTTTCTGTCTACATCTGCAATAATCTCTTTAGCCTTTTCTTCCATCACCCCCCTGATCTCACCTCTAATCAGTTCGAATTTGTCACTCATTTCCCTGCTGTTTTGTTCTAATTTAGCATTTAAAGTTTCAGTACTCTCTCTATATTCCTTACTGTTTTGTTCTAATCTGGCGTTGTTTTGTTCCAGTTTAGCATTTAAAGTTTCAGTACTCTCTCTATATTCCTTACTGTTTTGTTCTAATCTGGCGTTGTTTTGTTCCAGTTTAGCATTTAAAGTTTCAGTACTCTCTCTATTTTCCTTACTGTTTTGTTCTAATCTGGCGTTTAAAGTTTCATTACTCTGTCTATTTTCCCTACTGTTTTGTTCTAATTTAGCATTTAAGGCATCTGTACTTTCTTTATTTTCCCTACTGTTTTGTTTTAATTTAGCATTATTTTGTTCCAGTTTTGCATTGTTTTGTTCTAATTTAGCATTTAAGGCATCACTACTAACTTTGTTCTGATACATAAACTCGAGAAGTAAAGTTTTTAATTCTGGTTGGCCGCCTACACTCCCTGTTTCAGTATCGGGATTTACCTCCGCTACCCCGGTACTACCATCACTCGACATACTGCTCGTATCATCACTCTCCCGTTGATGACCACTACGTAACCTCATCTGTCTTTCTTTCTCATCCCCCATAATGATATACACTGATACAGACAAATAACCCCCAAAATACAGGCACAGAAATATATACCCTTCTCCTTCCACAAATGTTATTAGGTTTTCAGCCCCAAGTTGTCGGCGACAAATGTAATGGGAATTTGTGCCCCATGTTGGTAGCGACAAATGTAACAGTTTGGCTAGCCCACACTGTTGGGTGATAAATGTAACTGTTTACCTTTGCCTAAGCTATGTTGTTTTAATGGGCGCCAAGACCTCAATGCAATGTTGAAATCTAAATTTGTATTTAACAACGTCTAGCTCTGGCAGAACACCTTCAAGACACTATTCACTCAGATCGTGGTATGATTTGATCATTAACCCAACAAACAATTGTATCAGGAGAAGGAATTGGTCTATATCTAATGCTACCTACTGAAAGCAAAGATTGCATTGTAAAAGAAATGAATTTATTATATAAAACCAGTATAGCAAAATTAATAATAATAATAAGTACAAAATTTAAATTGGAGCGTTGTGATTTGAATATTACCGATAGAAAATTACGTGAAAACGGAGTCTGATAAATTGATTTTACTCTTATTTCCAAGCTATGAAGTTACTGAAATATGAAATGCAAAACAAAGAAAAATGAGAGATTGCGTATTTCTGCGTCATTTGCGCTTACCATTGGAAATTGCCAAGGCATTTCCCTCGTACTTGCTGATGCTGTGAGCTTCCCACAGTCTCCTGGACGTCGTCATCTCCGTCGGAATTTGATGATATTCTGGTAGCTTAGATAATTCTATGGTCCGTACCTCGGACCCAAACACTCGTACAACCGCACTGGTTAAATTTTGCAAAAGTTAGTCTTCAACTCCACTGAACATCGGAGCGACACGCACTTGCAACCGTACTCCGCAAGTTCTACACAGATAGTTCCCGTTTCACGGCGCGTCGAACGATATATGCACCTGTTGGCTCCCCCACCATGGTACCGACATCTAGCTTACGTCGTCCTCACTGATTGGCTGAGCACGCCGCCAGTTCCCCTCCTCTGCCTCATTACACTCGGCGCGCGAGAGGGAGAAGTCGATTTCCGTTCCAACAATTCGTCTTTTCTAGACCTTGCGACCCAGCCTTGCGTAATACTTCTCGACAGGAATCAGCTTGTATTCGAATTCCCAGTGAGTCATGTCTCTCGATATACCCTAACTGACGAAAACTCCGTAAAATTCCGTAATCAGATAATTTTCTATGATATCGTCGTTCGTAATAATTTGCTGGATAGCGTTTTCTAAGACATAGAAAACCTATCTGAATGCTAATAATTTTTATAAAATGCTCCGAAAATACCTTAATAATAATTATAATAAATTAATAATAATAATAAATTACCATGAAAAATTCTCTTGGCTGAACAATTTGCCGCGTAAATAAATATAGAATGGCTTCCTACTGACTTATGCCAGTTGCATAAAACCCCTCGAAAAACACGTTACAACTTGGAGAGAACTGGAGATGGCTATAGAGAAGATGAAAGGAGGAAGAGCACCGGGTGTGGATGAAGTGAGTGTTGAAATGGTGAAGGCAACAGGGGAGGTTGGGAAACAGTGGCTCTACCATGTGATGAGGGTGATAAGGAAGGAGAAAAAGACCCCCAGAAGATTGGAAGAAAGGATTAATTGTCCCAATATTTAAGAAAGGAAGCAGAAAGGAGTGCAGAAATTACAGGGGAGTCACACTCATACCTCACTGTGCCAAGATATATGAAAAGATATTAGAAAGTAGATGAGCCAAAGTGGAGAGAAAATTGAGAGAGGAGCAGTATGGATGCAGACCTGGGAGATCAACAGTGGATCTCATATTTTCAGTGAGACAGCTCCAGGAACACCACTACGAATTTGGAGAGGATCTGTTGATGGCCTTCCTGGACATCGAAAAGGCCTATGATAGTGTATGTAGGGAGAAGGTTTGGAAAGCAATGGAAAACATGGGAGTGGAAAAAGGGACTGTAGGCAGAGTGAAGGAAATGTATTGTGGAAGTGTGAGTTGTGTGAAAGTTGGAGGGGAAAGAACAGACTTGTTCAGACAAATGAGTGGCCTGAAACAGGGTAGTGCGCTGTCACCCCTTCTCTTTATTGTGGTTATGGACGAGGTAATGGCACGGATAGCAGTAAAGATAGGAGAAGATAAGATGAAAGCAATGGTGTTTGCAGATGATCTCATGGGCTGGGGAAACAAGGAGGAGGAAATTCAGGAGCAACTGAAGGCTTGGGAAGAAACAGTGGGAGAGTACGGATGGAAGTTAAACATCAGTAAATGTGAGATCCTGTTAACGACCAGGAAAAAGGACAGACCAATGAGTTGGATAACACTTGGAGGTGGACAGCTGGAGAAGGTGGAAAGTCTCAAGTACTTGGGAAGTATAGTGGAGGAAAATGGGAGAAATGAGAAAGAGATTACGGAACGTGGCAGACAGGCAGAAGCATTAGGAGCTTAGTGTGGAATAAAGATGTCCCACAATAAAGCAAGGAAGTGTTATACAGAAGCTACTATATCCCGATACTGACCTATGCTTCAGAAACGTGGACAATGAAGAAAAGAGACATAAGCAGAATACAGGCAGGTGAAATGAAGTTCCTGCGAAGTAGGATCGGAGTAACAAGAAGAGACAGGTTGAGGAATGAAAAGGTCAGGGAAATGGTGAAAGAGGAGCCCTTGCAAGGTAGGATTGAGACATCAAGACTGAGGTGGTATGGACACTTAAAGAGAATGGATGAGAAGATGATTCCCAAGAGGATACATGAGATGCAGATGCAGAAGAGACGACCAAGGGGAAGACCAAGAGATATATGGCTGAAAGGAGTGGCGGAATGTGTCAAGAAGAGAGGCGAGGACTGGATCAGAGTGACAGCGGAAAGGTGGTGGGAAGAAAGGACTAAGTGGCGAGGCTCATGTTCCAAACAGACCCAGCCTGGGGCTGGAAACTGTACAAGATGATGATGATGATGACTAAATATGACAAAAATTTGACTAATTATTCAGTTTTCGGCCAGTTTTCGTATTAAAAACAATTACATTACATCCAGGTACATGTTTCGGGGGCCAAATATGCTCCCTTCGTTAATCTTGGAGTAGCAATAATGTCATCATACCAGCTTTAACCCTTAGCGAAAGACTGTCGGGCATTTCCCGACATCTGCTGTTTTGGACGTATGTCAGGATATACCTGCCAGCTGTTTCCACGGTTAATACGATTATACGCATACTAGCAGAAGTACCCATTCTTCGAACGGTCTTCAGTATTAATAGCCAGTTGTTATCAATTGATTTACAGTTGCAATGGATAGGGGCATGTCTTTCCTTCGTCAGTTTATCACAGCGAAGTTAGTTTTCTGGGAATATCACAGAACTGCTAATTTTGGGGCCTTAAAATTGGGAGCCCTTCTATGGCCATTCGGCTGCAATTCATATCTAATAATAAATTACGGTTTTCGGAGACACTTTAGACTCCCGAGCTTTGTGTCTAGTATTGAGGGGCTCAAACTAAGCTTTGGTTGTCCTTTGAGGATAATCATATTTCGCCTATTTTAGCATCATCATCATCATCATCATCATTTCCCCTTATCCAGCTCCTGCCGGGTCGGGGTATTTATGGCACTTCTCCACTTTCCTCTCTCCTTCCACCATTCTTCTTCCACGATCTTGTCCCAGTCCAGATTTCTTTTTCTTACGCTGTTCTTCCCTGAATCAATCCACCGTGTTCTAGGTCTTCCTCTTGCTCTCTTACCCTTGCACTTCGCCTCCAGCATCTGTCATGGTATTCTATTTTCCTCCATCCTCTTTACATGTCCAAACCACCTTAGTTTATTCTTCTCAATTCTCTCATTTAGTTTTCCCATCCCAACTTCCTTCCTAACATCTTCATTCCTCACTCTGTCTTTCCATGTCTTTCCTATCATACTTCTTAGGAATTTCATTTCACTGCCTTGGATTCTACTCTCCTGCCTGCTTGTCAGGGTCCAAGTCTCAGCTGCATAAGTTAATATGGGAACATAGTACACTTTATACATTACCTCCTTGCTTTACCTTGGTACTGAAACGTTTTGCTAGCCCCTAACTGTTGGGTGAGAAATGTAACTGTTTACCTTTGCCTAAGCTATGTTGTTTTAATGGGCGCCAAGACCTCAACCCAATGTTGAAATCTAAATTTGTATTTAACAACGTCTAGCTCTGGGAGAACACCTTCATGAATCTATTCACTCAGATCGTGGTATGATTTGATCATTAACCCAACAAACAATTGTATCAGGAGAAGGAATTGGTCTATATCTAATGCTACCTACTGAAAGCAAAGATTGCATTGTAAAAGAAATGAATTTATTATATAAAACAAGAATAGCAAAATTAATAATAATAATAATAAGTATAAAATTTAAATTAGAGCGTTGTGATTTGAATATTACCGATAGAAAATTACATGAAAACGGAGTCTGATAAATTATTGATTTTACTCTTATTCCCAAGCTATGAAGTTACAGAAATATGAAATATAAAACAAAGAAAATGAGAGATTATGTATTTCTGCGTCATTTGCGCTTACCACTGGAAATTGCTAAAGCATTTCCCTCGTACTGGATGATGCTGTGTGCTTCCCACAGTCTCCTGGACGTCGCCATCTTCTTCGTTATTTGATGATATTCTGGTAGATTAGATAATTCTATGGTCCGTACATCGGACCCAAACACTCGTGCAACCACACTGGTTAAGTTTTACAAAAGTTAGTCCTCCGATCCACGGAACATCGGAGCGACTCCCGCGTGCATCCGTACTCGTTAAGTTCTACCCAGATAGTCCTCGTTTCACGGCGCGTCGAACGATATATGCACCCGTCGCATCCCCACTCCAGTCCAGACTTCCCGCTTACGTGGTCTCCACTGATTGGCTGAGCACGCCGCTACTTCCCCTCCTCTGGTTCATTACACACGGCGCGCGAGAGGGAGAAGTCGTTTTCCGTTCCATATATTCGCCTTTCTTGACGCTGCAACTCCGCTTGCGTAATACTTCCCGACAAGATTAAGCGTGTACTTGAATTTCCAGTGACTCATGTCTCTCAAATACCCTAACTGACAAAACTCCGTAAAATTCCGTAATCAGATAATTTTCTATGATATCGTCGTTCGTAATAATTTGCATGATAGCGTTTTCTAAGACATAGAAAACCTATCTGAATGCTAATAATTTTTATAAAATGCTCCGAAAATTCCTTAATAAAAATTATAATAAATTAATAATAATAATAAATTAACATGAAAAATTCTCTTGGCTGAACAATTTGCCGCATAAATAAATATAGAATGGCTTCCTACTGACTTATGCCAGTTGCATAAAAACCCCTCGAAAAACACGTTACAGTACTTCCTTATCCCAAACAAGTTTTCTTACACTTTGATAGAATGCATTGCTCTGCTGTACCCTCCTGCCAATCTCCATGTCCAACCTACCAGTTTGCATCAATTCACTTCCTAGGTATTTGAACGTGTCCACAATTTCCAAACTCTGACTTCCAATTTTCACAGTGCCCTTTCCTTGTCTTTCCCCTCTTGTCATCACCATGGTCTTGCTTTTCTCTATACTGATTTTCAGGCCGTACTTCTGAATATTTTCGTTCAGTGCATCTAGTTGTTTTTACACTTCTTCGGTGTTCCTTCCCCAGACCACAATATCATCTGCAAATAACAGTAACTTCATTTCTTTATGTCCATATGCTTCCTTTACAATTTCATCCATCACCATTATGAACAAGAGAGGTGACAGCACACTTCCCTGTCTTAGTCCAGTCTTGTTCCTAAACCAATCTGTCTTTCCAACTGGGGTCAGTACCCTGCTAACACAGTTGTTGTACATTGCTTGCACCATTTCCAACATTTCTCTTCCCAGTCTCTTCTTAACCATGGTTTCCCATACCTTCTCTCTGGGGACACTATCATATGCCTTTTCTAGATCTATGAAAGTCATGATCAAATCCTCTCCATATTCCCAGTTCTTTTCCATCACCTGCCTCAAGCTAAAGATTGGGTCCACTCCTGAAGCCATACTGTTCCTCTTGCAACTCTCCTTCCACCTTTCTTCTCATCTTCTTTCTAATATCCTTTCCAGTATTTTTACTATCTGTGATAAGAGGGTGATCCCTCTATAGTTATCACACACCTTCTTGTCCCCCTTCTTTAACACTGGTATTATTAGCCCTTTCTCCTAGTCTTCTGGTACACATTTCCGTTTCCACACACACACTGTAGCAGTCGATACAACCATTGCATACCAACAGGTCCAGCAGCCTTTATCATTTCTACACTGATTTCATCCTCCCCTGTTGCTTTTCCCAACTTCATTTTCTGTACTGCTAATCCCACCTCCAGCATTGTTATATCATCTTCTGTTATAGAGTCGTCAGGTTGTGTCACTTCCATCTCACCAGTACAATTGCTCACATTGAATAGCTTATCGAAATACTCCTTCCATCGTCCCTTTATCTCTTCTGGGTGTGTTAACAACTCTCCATCTTCCTTTTTCACCAGCTTTGTGGTAATTTTAGCATGTATTTTGAAAAGTTATCCCCTATAGTTATTCCAAATTACTCTAGAATGTCAGGTACCACACGTGTATAAAGTTAAGAGCTGTTGGGTTGCATACTTTCTGATATATTAGAATTAGGGGTTAAAAAAAATAGAGATAGCATTTATTAACAGTTGGCAGCCCTGGTTGGTCTTAAGAATAGGCATGTTATGGTACACATACTGTAGTAGGTACGTAATTTGTTTGAAATCAAATTGATAGTATGGAAGCTACATGCATATAACGACATGACCTATTAGCAGCCGTAGAATCATGTTGGCAACACTGGAAATTAAACTGAAATATTATCTATATGCGTGCCAATTTTAGAATAGCTCCCATGTATACTGTACCTTCCGATATATCCAACAAGGAGCTCAAATTTCAATTGGGATTTTTTATCAGTTGGTAGCACTGACATAATTTTCCGTGAGATATTCAGGTATAGATCTTTCCTCATAAAAAAATTGGTTTCAATAGCTGCAGCCGTTGAGCAGTTGATAGGGGGGGGGGGGACACACACACACACATTTGCCCGGATCGATCTCAAGTCTACGATTTCTATACAAAATGTGAAAAGTAGGCTAACAACTGACCCTCACCATTGCGCCAAGTCCCCATCCGCATGAAAATCCCTTTAATAAGTTTAAAAGGCTTGTGGGGCATGAAAATTCAGGTTTTTTAGTTTTCAATGGCCACAATTCCTAAAAGCTGCAAAAAATACTATTTCAATTCCAGAATTTTTGAAAATATTGTTGCATTTTGAGATTTTGTACGACATATCACACAAGTAAATTGCGTGCAAAAATGCTAGGGTACCCTTTGACCACCTTAAGTGCAATATACATATTGATGAATTATTGTTCAGCCTAAGTTGGTTCTGTGATAATCTCATAGCCATTTGCAAACTTTCACAGAAATATAATAAATTGAGTGTCCGTTTACAGAAATAGATGGAAAGCTGGATGTCAACTCTTGAGATTCTGTTGCCATGGAAACGGTCTTGCATTCCTTTGTTAGTTTATTAGGGCCTACATGAAATTAGTTTATGGGAATATCTTGGAAACTATTGGTTTTACGGTCTTAAAACATGGTTTTGGGGGACCCATTAGGGCCCCTGAGTTTTGTTTCTCACATTGAGGGACTGAAAATAAGCTTTGTCTTCGTCCTTTTACACCTATTTCAGCATATATTTTAAGGGAGTAGGCCTCCTTTTATGCATGGTACAGAGCAGTTACATCAATCATTGGTGTATGGATATCTGTACCAAATTTTATGTTGATCCACCCAGCCTTTCTCGAGTTATAAGGGAGCAAACTTGTCCCTCAAAAAGCAGACGGACAAAAATTTTATTTTTGCACGCATCAGTCAAAAGACAGTATGAAACGCGTTAATAACGCAAATTTCCTTCGAAATTCAGAAAAAAACAGACAAACTTTCATTTTTTGTTTATACAGTAGTCTCGATTATCCGACCTAAACTAGACCTGGAGTATGTTGGATCACCGAAAATGTCGGATAATACAGAATGACTCTGAAAATTAACTACAACTAATAGGTAGGCTATACAGTATTAATAAAACAATGACATGTTTTACGGTACTCTATTTACTGAATTATCAATTCAATATTGTACATGCAGTATTGAACAAAAGCGTTCCAAATGCCTTAAGAAAAGGAACTTGTCAACAGTGTCTGCTTGCCTGCTGTTTCATGTTTTCTTTCTGCGAGATGTCGACGAAAAATCAACACCTCCGTTGCTCTTGGCTCTGGCTGTTGCTCCACGTACGTTAATGCCATATCCAATGTACTCAATCCTTCACTGTGAGGCATAGTTTTATCCTTTTGTTCTGCAATACCTCCTTGTTCTTCACCATCCTCATTTTCGTTAACATTCACGTAATCAATAATATTAGGGTCAGTTAGTTCAAACAGATGATCTTGTGCACACCACTTACTCACATCTAGAGTCGTAGCATCCTCATAACCAGGAATGCAATTCAGTAACGGAACAATGTTGGATAACACGGAGTGTCAGATAAGCGAAGGTCGGTTGAGCGGGACTCTTACTGTATAGGGATATAAGCATGTCGAGCAATTATGCGTGCTGCTATCTGTAGTTATTGTATATAACTATTACCAATGTCGCAGCCTTCTAGATGCATTAAAACTTTGTTTTACTAGTTTTACAGGTAAATAAAGAATGAGCTGTTGTTTACGTTAGTCAGCTGAGAAAATGGCGGCTCGCAAGACAGGATAGTGCTACTTCGTCTGATATAGCTCGATTTTTAGATATAATTGACAGCAGTGATGAAGGTTTCCAAGGCATCTAGTCCTTCAGGTTTGATCACTGTGGTATAATGTCTTTATTTTATAATTATTATATGATGATGAAGGGGAGATGGTAGGAAAAGCAGAAAATATATGACTAGCACAGGACTACACATGAAAAAAAATTGTCTGGAAGGGTTGAATGTTAAAATAGCCTACATGTAAAATTCCTCCTAGTAAATGCTTCATTGTTTCAATATTCGAAATCAATAGTCAGCGTACATGTTTCAGATTCTAATCAAATTCTTCTTCAGCAGTTCATTAGTCAAATTTAAAATCTAAAATTCATTGATAATGGTAAGTACTTTGATCTTAAAAACTACCACAGAAACATTGGTTAAAAAATACATACCGTATTTGCTAGTATATAACTGACCGAAAATAAGTGTGAAAATCTTCGGTGTGAGATATATGCGGGGATTTTTGAAGGAAATACCTCAATACCCGAAAAAACTTAAAATTTGCATTATTGAAACAAGACTACTGGAATTGTCAACTTCCGTCGCTGTTGCCAATCTCCGAGCTACTCTCTCGTGCATCATACTAACTTCCGTCCAATGCATTTGCAATGCCAGTCTCCAAGAAGCTCTTAATAACGTCTGTCAACACCATAACACATACTCCTACATCCAATCATGCAAGAGTTCAACTGACGGCCTTCTTTATCTTGTCTTCTGTCGTCAGCTTATCGTGATTAGTGTGTTCTAACCTAACAATTTCTTATTTAGCGTGTAGAGCGCCATATCACGCAAGAGTTCAACAGATGGCTTTCTTTACTTTGTCTTGTCGTCAGCTTATTGGGGCTAACAATACCAGATCTCGACGTGTTCTAACCTAACAATTACTTATTATTAGCGTGTGGAGTGCCAACGAAACAGCCGACGATCACACCCCATATTGCTGTTTTACTGCGTCGCCACATTTGAAAACACTGTATGTGTTTGGTTGGTTTCTAGCATGTCTTTCTGTTGACGCCAATAGCGAATATCAAATTCATTCACAATGAATTCTCGACCAGCAGCTCTATTGCTATCATCGTCTGCATATTTGATCACTTTGAGCTTAAATCCAGCTGTATAACTTCTGCGTTTTTACGTAACTAAAAGATAGATTTCCACTAAGAAAACAATCACACTTGACTGAGAAACAAAAATGAAACGTGAAGACAATGCTGCTAGGCCTACTTGTCGACTATGCAACAGACGGACAACAAACACCGTGAAAGAAAGAAAAGCACCGCCGCAAATAAGAACCAATAACATAGTGGGCAAGACGTGTTTTAAAATTACTACGATCATCTTTATGACGGCGTCAGAAATTAATGCGAGATATATGCGAGGAATACTTTTTCCTGCAATTTCCAATTTAAAAATGTGGTGCGAGATATATGCGAGCAAATACGGTAATCATTCTGAAACTTGTCAGTACGGGTTCTTGTAAACGGACCGTAAAGACCAATAGAAAGGTAGATGGATGGATATAGATATAAAAGGTATAAGGTATTAAAGTGCATACCTATACAAAAATCTTGACTTGCTAGTGTAGAAGCCCCTTAACACGGTAACTCTCTCGTTGCAGACAGAGCTGGACCCAGACGTGAGCGTGACACCACTCTCTGCTCAAGACGATCAGATGAACCTCACAGTCTACTTCTAGCATCATATTTATTGAGCAGCTTGGTTGTGATAAAGTTGTATATAGAAATTATATATTTTGTATTGAATTGTATACCAAAAATTTTATTTTTTAAGTGCATAAAAAAAAAGTGTTGGTGAATAATGTCTTCCAAGAAATCGTGTTGTAATTCTTAAGAACTCTCTGTACATGTTCAAACTTACCAACCAATAAAATAGAATAAAAATATAATTGAAATGCCAAGTTCCCCCTGGAGCAGTCATGCACAGGATTGCTGGTTTCTAATGATGAGGATGATTCTGAAAATGATAAGCACCTATGTTAAGGCCCATGTCACACGACACCTGCTGGCAAGGAAGCTGTTGTAATCGCTGGTACAAAATCCTTTATGATTCTGTTCATCCTGGTCAGTACACCTGCTTTTATGACCGAAGTGTATCCCACGTTAGCATATCGTGTGCTAAGTTGTAAGAAATAAAACATGGCGAAGGGTTCTCATTTGGGGGTATTATTTACAGTCCATTCGCATTATTAATGCAAAGCGGTTGTGAAACTTCCTTTAAGTAATTTTGAAAACCTGCCAAGTACTGAATGAATGTATTCCAATCGATATAAAAAAAACAACTTCTTTTTAATTATTTTATTATACCCTCCCTACCTTGTACAGCAAGATTGCAAATTAGTTTTGTTAAAATGATGTACGAGAACGATAGGGAAAGTTGTTCTCTTCTCTCATTTATTCAGTATTTCTATTTTCCCCAAATACTGTTCAAAACCATGGATGGATACTATTTGTGATAACTATTAGAATTTTAACAGTTCAATATTTATCCCAGAATAATAGTAATTAAATTATAAAAGTAGGCCTAATAATAATGACATGTTCTGTATTTACTGTACATAGCAAGCGCTTTTTGCACGGACGCCGTAAAAATTATAGTTGCATTCTGATGTACGGTATTTATTCGAGCCTACCCACATAACAAATCTATTTGTTTATGTTGCCGCTAGGATCTTTACCAGAATGAGCAAAGCAATCCGATTGGTTGTTGTACTCAAACTTCCATGCAAACTGCCAGGAAATATGGCAAATGTTCAATTTCGTTGAGTTGTATGGAAGCTATTATGGAAGGCAGAACCTAGCATAGAAGGTACAAATCACACGGCAATAGACGCGCCTATCCCATACTGGTAGAAGCTTCCATGCCCAAGCGTGTCGTGTGATACGGGCTTTACAGCATAGAACATCCATCCTTGCTCATCGTCGTAACTGGATAGAGCATGATATATAGGAATGCGTGGATTTATTTTGAATCCATATTGACAACAGTATAATAGCAATGTTGCTCATAGTGGTCCATATTTACGTAAATTATTACCTATTCGATACACTTTGTATAAATAATAGAGTAAATACAAATTAAGAACAGGTTCTGCCTAGTCAATACCTTTTTAAATTATTTATTAAATATCTGGTACATATTTCGGGCCTATTGTAAATGCTCTCTTCATCAGCCAATTATGCATGTGTAATTACTGGCATATTCAAGACAATTAATATTTCTCAATAAAATTATAAGATATTCATCATCATCATCATCATCTTGTACAGTTTCCAGCCCCAGGCTGGGTCTGTTTGGAACATAAGCCTCGCCACTTAGTCCTTTCTTCCCACCACCTCTCCGCTGTCACTCTAGTCTAGTCCTCACCTCTCTTCCTGACACATTCCTCCACTCCTTTCAGCCATCTATCTCTTGGTCTTTCCCTTGGTCGTTTCTTCTACATTTGCATCTCGTGTATCCTCTTGGGAATCTTCTTCTCTTCCATTCTCTTTAAGTGTCCATACCACCTCAGTCTTGATGTCTCAATCCTACCCTGCAAGGGCTCCTCTTTCACTATTTCCCTGACCTTTTCATTCCTCACCCTGTCTCTTCTTGTTACTCGGATCCTACTTCGTAGGAACTTCATTTCACTTGCCTGTATTCTGCTTATGTCTCTTTTCTTCATTATCCACGTTTCTGATGCATAGGTCAGTAACGGGATATAGTAGCTTCTGTATAACACTTCCTTGCTTTCTTGTGGGACATCTTTATTCCACACTAAGCTCCTAATGCTTCTGCCTGTCTGCCACGTTCCGTAATCTCTTTATCATTTCTCCCATTTACCTCCACTATACTTCCCAAGTACTTGAGACTTTCCACCTTCTTCAGCTGTCCACCTCCAAGTGTTATCCCACTCATTGGTCTGTCCCTTTTCCTGGTCGTTAACAGGATCTCACATTTACTGATGTTTAACTTCCATCCGTACTCTCCCACTGTTTCTTCCCAAGCCTTCAGTTGCTCCTGAATTTCCTCCTCCTTGTTTCCCCAGACCATGAGATCATCTGCAAACACCATTGCTTTCATCTTATCTTCTCCTATCTTTCCTGCTACCCATGTCATTACCTTGTCCATAACCACAACAAAGAGAAGGGGTGACAGCGCACTACCCTGTTTCAGGCCACTCATTTGTCTGAACCAGTCTGTTCTTTCCCCTCCAACTTTCACACAACTCACACTTCAACAATACATCTTCATTCTGTCTACAGTCCCTTTTTCCACTCCCATGTTTTCCATTGCTTTCCAAACCTTCTCCCTAAACACACTATCAAAGGCCTTTTCGATGTCCAGGAAGGTCATCAACAGATCCTCTCCAAATTCGTAGTGGTGTTCCTGGAGCTGTCTCACTGAAAATATGAGATCCACTGTTGATCTCCCAGGTCTGCATCCATACTGCTCCTCTCTCAATTCTCTCTCCACTTTGGCTCGTATTCTACGTTCTAACATCTTTTCATATATCTTCAAAGATTAAGCCTCCGTGGCTTAGGCGGCAGCACGCCGGCCTCTCACCGCTGGGTCCGTGGTTCAAATCCCAGTCACTCCATGTGAGATCTGTGCTGGACAAAACGGAGGCAGACAGGTTTTTCTCCGGGTACTCCGGTTTTCCCTGTCAAAATTTCATTCCAGCAACACTCTCCACTATCATTTCATTTCATCTGTCATTCATTTAATCATTGCCCCAGAGGAGTGCGTCAGGCCTCGGCAGCCGGCACAGTCCATATCCTCGCCGCTTGATGGGGGCTTCATTCATTCCATTCCTGACCCGGTCGGAGACTGGAAGCAGGCTTTGGATTTTCATTTCATCTTCAAAGATTCTAAAACATTATATTATACTACAGTACATGGTAGGGCTGTTACCTTTAATCGATTAATTTCAGAATTCGATTAATCGAAACCGAATTATCGATCAATTATTGTAAATAACGATTAATCGATTAATAGATTAATCGATTAACCAGTTTTTGATTTGTTTTGTCGATTATTCAATGTATTTCGCATTTTTAACCACGCTCTCACAGAATTAACAAACTATGACACAACTTGGTTTCTTAATGCAATCATTCGACATGGTTAGCCGGGGCAGTCCCATGATGGATGATGTTTTTGAATCTTTCAGGGGCTTTGCAACATCGTGGTCACGTTTCCCCGTGTACTGGGGTGTGTTGAAGACTTGTCTGATAACATGTGTCACTGCGATGTCTGTACCCGTGTGTGTATTTGTAATTCAGATAGAATATGGGTCGGAACCAACCGTGGCCTTAAATTAGGTACCATCCCTGCATTTGCCTGGGGTAGAAATGAGAAACCATGGAAAATCACTTCCAGGATGACTGAGGTATGAATCAAACCCGCCTCTTATCAGTTTTGCCTCACGAGGCTGAGTTTACCACGTTCCAGCCCCCACACCAGAATTAAATTTCTTGGCAGAGCCGGGAATCAAACACAAACCTCTGTGGTGACAGTTAAGAATGCTAGCCACTGCTCAACGCCCGCTTTGAGGTTTCCTTTAACTTCACTCCAAGGATTACCGTGTTGGAAGCCCTTTTTCAGGCTTGCCTTAGAAATCTAAATTTGTTCGCTAATCCTGAAAAAATACTACATGATGTTAATAAATACACTTGGATGACTAGTTTCGATCGTCAAATGATCATCAGATCATTTACACGCAGGCTATCACATCTACTGTATGTGGAGAAGTATGGAATGATAATTAGAATATATACACTTATTTATTTCCAGTAGCAATTAAACTAGCAAACTAGTCAAGAGATGTTCTTTTTGTTGAGATACTGATAGTTATTAAATGGTGCACTTAGCAGTTTGCGCGATGTGTGGTCCGTTTTTGTGCACAGCGTGAGGACGATTATGCTGACACAATAACCTGACCATTTAATAACAATCACATAATGGCACTAAGCAAGCACAATTGAAGATCAATCACAACTATCAGTATCTCAACAAAAAATAACATATCTTTACTATTTGTGCTAGATTAATTACTACTGCAACTAAATTAGTGTATATATTTTAAATATCCTAACCCTTACTTGTCGACACAGATTAATAGCCGAAGTGTAAAGATCTGATCATCGCTTGACGATCGAAACTGGTCATCCAATTGTATTTATTAATCTCATGTAAAGTCTTTTTCAGGATTACGGAATCACCCATTAGACAATTATTGGGTATTGACCATCCGAAAAACATTAAATTTCGACTCCAAAGATACAAATGTGACGTCTTACGAACGAAGATATGTCTAAAGTCAACACTTAGACATGTTCAATAAAAACTCAATGATCTTATGGTAGGGCAGTTATAAAAAGCGCGGTAAAAAATAAGAAATCTTTTAGATGTAGCGTAAATATTGCAATCATTGCAAAAGACGAGCTGGGCGTCTATCTTGGGAATTCACCGCCTAACTTGCATGCTCACCCTTTTTTCCACAGGTGGAAAATGAATAAACAATATATCCAAGGCCTGCTAAACTAGCGACAAAATACTTGATATTCCCCACGACCACCTACAGCGCTGAAGGAGTATTTTCAATTGCTGGAAACATTGTGACTGCAAAGCCGAGCTGCCTCGCCCCAGAAAATGAGTACTTGCTAGTATTTTTGCACCAAAACAGACCGTCTATTGAAATATATTGTCACATTTATTTCTAAATAATGCATCTTGTTTGTGAACTGTTGAAGCCATTCTTTCAGTATGGCCTATACAAAAACTGTCAGTTGTAACTCTTCAGTCGGTCAACATGAATTTGTACAATGACTGTGCGGGCTGCAATGTATAAATAATATAAGTAATAAGTAATAAACTCCTTGAAAAATTACACGTACCAGTTTTGATCACAATGACTCCGGCGGGAGTAGGCAGGCTAAAGTGTAACAAATGTACGACCAAGGCTCCGCTGAGATATGTAACCTTATGCATAATAGAATTCAAGTGCATGCTCTAATTTTATTTTATTTATTATATTGTGTTATTCTTATTTGTATACACGGTCATAATACTCGTAAGTAATTTACAAACCCTTATTAAACAAACTAAACTTATACAATGCTCAAAAAAGGTTTCGCATATTGTGATTTAGTAACTTGTTTATTTTGCTATGTGCAGGTTATCATATTATACACAATATAGGGTACATACAAAGAAAACAACACACAATCTCCTCAGCAAAAGAGACAGAAACACACAACGAATAACAAAAGTGATAATGTGGGTCTGAGCACACAACCGTCCTTTTCATGTTGGGACATATCGATACCGTGTATGGCCATCACGAGCTCTAATCCATGCTTGCAGACGACGAGGCATGCTGACCACCAATGAATCCAACGTGGTTTGGGGTAGATTCCCCCACTCTTGGACAACAGCTTCAATCAATGTCTCTTTGTTTGTTGGAGGATTGGGACGGTGCGAAATTGCCCTCTTGGGCTCTTTCCATGCATGTTCATTACAGTTCATGTCCGCAGAATAGGCAGGCCACTGCATTCTCTGTATGACATGCATCTAAAGGAACTGATTGACCACCCTAGCTCGATGGGCACGAGCATTAGTCTATCGTCCACTAGTGTAAAGCCCTCATCCATTGTGGCAGCAAATCCTGTAAAGACAGGTTCAAGGATGTTGTCTCTGTACACCAGACCAGTCATGTTACCGTGGATAGGAATTAGAGGCGTACGTCGACCGAACACGATTCCACCCCAACATGACTGAACCTGTTGGTGGCTTTCCTGGATGAAGGGCTCGTGAAATCTCTTACCCACTCGGAGCATTCTGGTGTGGCGACGTAATAGTGATAGTGATTGTAATAGTGATCATAACTAACACGTGCAATGTTCCCAGGAATGTTATTTACTTATAAATCATATATGTTATACATTGGACGCCGCCCAGTCTTTGGACAAATTCAAGTTGACCGCCTGAAGAGTTACAACCTACAGGTCTTTGTGGAAATTAGGCTAAACCCGAATAAAACAAAAATGTTCCTGTCCTAAATTTTAAACAGCCTTCCCAACAAAAATTGAACAAGATTCAAAAGCTTTGCTGAAAACTCCTCGCTTCCTTTTCCTGGAACCCTTCCCAATATGATTGATGTTAGTCCTTCCACGGTCAATGACTGTTGTCTGGCTATTGTTAACATAAACAAGGAAGGACACGTATCTTTACGCAAAATTTAACTTTTATAGAAGTCTATACATCATCCTGAAAATAAGCGTAACTCAACTTAAGCGATGACTTCTCATTTAAACCATTTTCAAAACGTATTTTCTTATCTCGTGTCAACTAATAAGTTAATCGATTAATCAATTATTCAGTTAATCGGTTTTGAGAATGATCGCTTAATCGTTTCCGATGAATTGTAAATTAATCGATTAATAGATTATTGATCGATTAATTGAAAATCGATTATTACCAGCTCTACTACATGGTTCAATAGGTAATGCACATAATTTTATTTCTCTACAGGAAGCTATATATTGCAATCAATTTCGACTTGCACTTAGATGACTTCATCTTCATTGGAAATTAAAGAAACTTTTTAGAACATACCTTCAATCCTTCCTTTATGACATCACGAAGTTTCATTGTTACCCAACCGATGTTGATGTAGTTAAGTTTCAAAATGGCAGCTGCCAGTGAAACCCGTACAAAGCAGAAAGCTTTGATTTCTTCAACATAATGCGAGACCACACACTAGCCTACACACTCGTCAAGAGATCACAAATCTTGGGTAGACTACCCTGCCTCATCCGCCCTACAGTCCGGTCTTTCTCCTTCTGACTTTCATTTGTTTAGGGCCCTGAAGGATGCTATTCAAGGGAAGCAATAGGAGAACGACGAGTAAGTCATACGAGATACCAAGAAGTGGCTGCGAGAGAGACCAGCTGAATGATACCGGGCTGGCATCTAGATGGCATAAAGCTATAGATTTGAATGGAGACTTTGTGGAATAAAGATACATGTAGCCAATAAATAGGGGAATAATATAATGTATTTGGATTTGTAATAAAACAAACCTTGAGTAAGGAAAAAAAAAATTGTGTGCATTAGTTATTGAACACTCCAGTATTTAAAAAGCACGAGTGATAAAATTTGAAATTTGACAGTTCACCAGCAGCTGTCACAAGCATGGTTCTCGTCCATGCAACTACAGCTTTGATTCCTACAATTGGAATAAAATGATGTTACTTCCAAAACAATATTTATATTTTTCTTCAAATTACACAAGATACCCAAATGGGACAGATAAAGACTTTCCCATTATTAAGTTTTCAAGAAGATTCATTTTGGATGCGTCCAACAACCAATAAAAATTATTGAGCCAGTTTCAATGCTCAATTTCAACTAAAGACAAGAGATTGGAAGATTTTGGTGAAGGGTAATACTAATCATCGGCAGAGTTCTGTACAGCACGTGGTATAGTGGATAGCACTGTTGGCTACCACCAGAAGGCCCGAGTTCGATTTCACAGCTCGGCGAATAAATTTCATTCCGGCGAAACAAGCAATTAAACTAAATAACTGCAACGGAGTTTTTTGATAGAATCCTTGGCTCTCTACAGTACAATAGCTACTGTAAGAGGTAAGAAATTAATCAATCCAGGTTGATAATAATAATAATAATAATAAATGGGGCTACCTTAACGAATTTTCTGGTAAAATCCATTGACCGCTACTACTGGCGCAACAAGAGATTTGAGAGGGAAAATGAACAAACTCACTGCTACCAACACTTCAGTTATGCGGGATGCAATTCTAAAACCCATGTTACTTAACTGTTGTAACAATGAAACAGTCCTCGTCTGAAATGTTGTATTATATTCAAATAATTTTAATTTCACAGACAAGTGCATGAATTATGTCTTCAAATACCAACATAGGAGTGCATGCGAGCATGGGGAGCTAGATAGCGCATGCGCAGAGAGGGCCTCGGACTCTGCCAGGCTGAAACAGTCCCTCCCGCACTCCTCGCCCCGCAGACTGCCTACCGTCGGAGTAATCGCCTTGCGTCTGACCCCTGCACCTTCCCATTATCTTGGGACTGAAAGTTGAGAGTTCCAACTATGCATGCACCTGAAAACATTGGACCGTGAACTGCACACCAAAAACATTTACCGTAGCTTGTTAGTACCGAACGTAATCCTCCCTACTGAGAATGTTTAGGCTTCTACAATGAAAAGCAATTCTCTTAACATTCCTAGTACATTTTTTACACAAGATCATCATAAGCTTCTAAAGGCTAAAAGCCTTGTCGTTGCAGCCATTTCTTACAGTCTTCAACAGTTCTCTTCATATGGACATACGAGTCACAGTCCATCTCCTTGACAATGTTCTTGAGATATGATTGTCTTGGTCGTCCCCTTGATTTTTTCACCAAAATTTTTCCTTCAAAAATTACCTGGAGGGGAGTGTCATGTCTGAGTATGTGTCCCATGAATTTTGCTTTCCTTTTCTTGATGGGAGTTCAACAGGCATTGATTTTTCTGAATTTGGTTCAGAACAAGCTCATTTGTCTTTCTTTCCATCCAGCTTGTTTGGGTCATTCGTCTCCAAAACCACATTTCAGCTGCCTCAAGTTTTGTTCTTCTCTTTTCCCCAGTGTCCACGTTTCATAACTATCAGTCAACATATTCCAAACAAAGGTCTTGAGAAATGACTTCCTTATCTTCAATTTGAGGTGCTCATTGAGCACCAAATTCTTCGAAAGGCTTTCTTCGCCAACACTATTCTTTCCTTAATTTCTGAGATGCATCTGTTGTCGTTATTAATCACACTTCCCAAATAGCAAAATTCTGTTACTTGTTAATAAGATACGGAATGAAAGCAATATTTTCCCTCCGTTCTCTAGGAAGGGCTCCGTCCAAGAGTCCTGATAGGCCGGCCGCCACTGGTGGAAACTACTATAAGATAAACTGTCAAACCCACAAAAATATAGTTTTTTAGTATGCTGTTACTCACACTGCTGTTAAAGTCAACTTATTAAAAATTGCATATTTGTAATGTAATTTCTGGCTGCACAAGTGCCCCACACAAACTACGACTGTGACACTGTACCTCGCACCATTCAGCATGTTGCCCTAGTGTGTCCTCGGAGGAGATTTGAAGGAACCATCCAAGACCTACAAGATGCCACCAATGATTCTCTCAACTGGCTGAATACCCTGGACGTTGTGCTGCAAATGCCCAAACTGTTACAGTACCTGCAATCTGCGGCCAAGAATTAAAATAACCTGATAACAAAAATGTTAAAATATATTACGTATATTCAATATTTGCAAAGTAATGTATCCTCGTTTTGCCATGCGAAGTAAATAATGCTAATGTTTCACAAACATACAATATCATTCACAACTAACCCACCTGCGGTCAGCAAGACTCGCAATTCGCACCCTGCTGTGCCCTTTAAAGTTAAATCTCTATACAGAGTAACCAACATACTTATTTACTGGAAACATAAACTCAATGTCTATGTAATGTTCATGTAGAAATTCTCTAAATATTGAGCCAAATATTTATATAATGATGTCCATCTTATGTAAATTGTATGTACTGTACATTTAATAATATGCCAGCTTTCTTTGCAGCTGAAAGCTGGCAATGCATGGCAAATAGCTCGGCTGGACAGTGGGTTGCACAAGACCAGACGACCATGCCAAAAGTGTCCCTTATTGATATTAGAACACTATAGATGCTTCATCACAAGTTGTTTTACTCATTCTGAGCGACGTGACCCCATGAACCAACTTTTCCTGTAGCTTGCTGAAGAGGTAAACCAGTGATCTTCGTAATTGGTCTACCCACCTGCTCGCTGCTCTCCCCCTTGGTCTCGTACCCTCACCATGGTTAATGTTTGGGAGTTTTCTCCATCTCTTCTCGCAATATGTCCAAAGAACTGAAGGATTTTTTGGTTGACGATAGAAGAAAGGTCCCTAGAGATGTTAAGTTCTTTAATAATGGACATATCAGTTCTCTCTTCAGTCCATTTTATGCACAACTTTCTGCGCCAGCACCAAAGTTTGAATGCATCAATATGCTGCTTATCTCTGGCCTTGAGAGGTGCCGTTCACGCTTGCTGTTTCCCAGGTTGCAGGATCGAATCCTGGCGCAGTCAGCTGGCATTTAAGGGTGTGCAAATGCGAGAGAGCCGTGACAGATTTACTGGCACGTTAAAGATCCCCTTTGGGGCAAAATTCCGGCACCCCGGCGTCTCTAAAAGTCGCAGTAGTTAAAAGGGACGTGAGACAAATAACATTCATTAATTAATAATATATTTTGGGTTGTTTCTAACTTGTTAACACACACCCACTAAATGTGAGAAGGACTGTAATTTCCTAGGAGTGTAACAAGGGTCTGCTGTACAATCTACAAACAGCCATTAACACTGGAGGAGTGCGTAAAAGGGGTCATCAATTTTTAGCCTACTTTGATTTATGAAAAAATAGGCTTATGAGATCACCTTGTGTGTGTGTGTGTGTGTGTGTGTCCTAATAACTTCTAAATGGCTGGAGCGATCTCAATGAAACTGGGCATGGTCATAGCACTATTTAGGCCAATCCCGACTGTCCTTCAAAGTTTATTATGTCTCACCAATCCAACATGGCAGCTGTGTGTGAAATATTTCACCGGCATTCTATATCTCCGAAACTATTACTGATATCATCCAGAAATTTTGTGCGGTGATACGGGCACTACTAGATGTTCACCTATGAGACTTTCATAAATAGGGGCAGATGACCTCGTAGTTCCGCCCCCTAAAACAACAATAACTAACTAAATAGACTTCAGAAACCTGTTAGCTACAAAACAAACATGGCGGCCAAGCAGATTTGAAACTTTTGTTTAGACTTTCCTCGTGATTTAACCATCCAAACGCAATGAAACTTGGTACTGCAAATGTTTACACACATTGTCATGCACTGGCATCTAATTTAGTTCGCTGTGCGAAATTTTAAAATCTTGTTTTTATTTCTTGTGTCCTAATCATGCGATTAAAGTTTGAATACAACACCTACTCAATAATCTTTATTTAATAGTACATAACTCTTAAGACCTACATATGAGGTGCCTAGAATCAAAACCCGCCGAATCCATTCCTTCACTTTTTCGGCAAGTGGCAAAAACTGTCACAAACGAACCAATACCCAAAACAAAATACTTTTTTCACTAAAAAATGAATGAATTATTTTTAAAAACAGTGACGAAGTACGAAGTTGATCCCCGATATAGTCAAAAATGTATGTAGAAAAATATAAAGCAATAATTCGGATTTGTCGGGGTTTGTTACTAAGATTTGGATTTGGATTTGGCAGGTTTTGGTACCAAAGAGCCCTAATACATTTGAAGTTGCGAAGAGATTGTAGAAACTGCGTATGCTTCATTCAGAAATTAATATTTGAATGAAAGTTAACTAAATATAGGTTATAAAATTTAAAAAATCGTATAATTTTTGTGTTTTGTTGTTGTTGTTATTGTTGTTTTAAGGGGCGGTTGTGTTTTATTAGAATAAACAGAAAAAGAATAAAACTCATATTACCCATTTAAGATTTGATTGCCGCTGAGTGTGGCTGTGCAAGCGTTTATGTTTATTGTAGCATGAGCTCTGCGGGGCGAAGCGGAGGACACAGCGATGACAGAGTGCAATCTGCACATAGGTCACGCTGCATTGCGTCAGATAAGCGTCACAGGAGCTCATGGACAGTTAAATCCAAAACTGGAGCTGAGTCGTATCCTACACGCGCAACTGTACCTGTCAACGAAGCAAGCTGACATGTGACACAATTACATAAAGAGTAGTTCCCATCTCCACCGCCGGCAATCAATTCCTGAAAGGGTAATAATACTGTACAGTAAATAACCCCTGGCACTACAGCCCGTGAAGGGCCTAATCCCCAGCCATTTGGCCTGCAGATAATGGGGTGCCGCATGACCAGCGCATCGGGTCCCCTCGGCCGTTAATCTTGGTTTTCGTGATTGGGGCGCTGCCTCACTGTCAGTTACTCAATTGTCCTCACGAGGCTGAGTGCACCCCGTTCCAGCCCTCACGTCAGTTTCCAAAATCCCTGACGGAGCCGGGAATCGAACCCGGGGCCTCCGGGTGAGAGGCAGGCGCGCTATCCCAACACCACGGGGCCGGCAATACTGTAGCCTACAGTACTGAACAATAAGGAAAAGCGTCAAATTAAATTCATATTCAATTACTATGGTCCAGGCCTTTAGACTATCATCATTCAACTATTAAATCACATTATTTACTGGAAGTTATAGCTACACAATTTCTGTTTCTACCTCATCCTCAATAGTAGTTTCTCAATCATCATCATTCTCTTCGTGTTCGCCACGACTTTGCAGATTGCAATAAAACTGCAGCTCTACATTTTCCCTCCATCTTTATCCAGAATGCTTCGAAAGCAGTCTCGAAACATCTTTCACTTCTTGTGCCTGAAGGACAATCCCTCGGTTTATGGCTTCTGGCTTTACGTGAGTCATATCAAAATCAGGTTTCGTGATACGTTTGTGTTCGCAAATGTCAGTTCTGTGGAAAACATCACCCAGACCAGAATGTTATTGTTCTTCTCGTTCTTTGTCAAAATTATCCAAAACAAATTATTATCAGAAAGTACAACAACATAAACCATTCTTATCACGTCACGCAGGGGTACATTCTCCGACTAATGCACGTCGGTAAAGAGTACACACTTCGCAAAGCATCATGGAAGGTAAGATGGCGGATCTGGGTACTCCTATTGGCTGATGTGGATGTGGCGGGTTTTCTGACCAAAAATGGCGCAACTGTCGTTGGACTTGGCGGATATTGCAACTAAGCCTCAACTTTGACTTCGTTTTACAGTAGGATGTAGCGGGTTTTGTAACAAAATAATAGTTTTAATGAATTCAGCACAGCAAAAGCTATATGAAACAATGCTTATCTCAATTTTCATAAAATATGGATTTGGCGGGTTTTGATTCTAGGCGCCTCATATATAAAAATCCAATATGGCGACCATCCGAAATATTTAGACCGTTCTCAATATCTACGGATCTACAGTATTGCAGCAATCAAACTGAAATTTTGTATGTTCATAGAGACAATTAACATAAGTAGGATATATGAAAATAGGCTGTCTAGTTCTTCACGGAACTACTTGTTTTGTTCAAGTTGCCAGTCGAGAGAAAAAGTGAAAGTTTGAAATTATCTTCAAATTTTTATTAAATATATAGATGCCTGTTCACCATCTCTTGATGAATGCAGTATTCTTGTATTTGTCTGTTGGCACAGGCTAGAGTAAAATGTGACTTTCCACCGATGTCTCAGTCTCTTTCTTGGCTGTGATTATATGGAAGGTTGAGGTATGGGTGGTGTTGAGTAATGGCCTTCAGAGCACAACCAGTGCCTGTGGATGTTGTGGAAGGTTCTACTCATAGGGTTAATACTATTGTGCTGACTCAGTGAGGGAAGCAGCAAACTGCCTCACTTCTCACCTTACCTAATATGCCTCATTATAGTGCTGCCTGGATTTTGTGGGTTTTAAGGGTTTTTGTGGCACTTTTTGAGGACTACCTAACAGACACATAAGTTTATACACCTTAAATTTAGTTTCCTCTCTCATAAACACAATTCTGAAACCAATTGACATTGGAAATGCCATAACCATACTGTCCACAGAGGGAAAAAGAAAATTAAAATACACATAGGAGTAATAATAAAAATATCGTATGGCCTCGGGTGCCTGGTTTGTTAATTGCTTTGTTAATTGTCACCCAGAGGGTAGCTTGCATGTCGAATTTCGTTGTTCCTTTGAACGCTATGAAAGTCAAGGAGGTTAGATATCTAAACTCCGTGACACTACAGCGTTTTCAAGTAGAGAATGGAGGAACTTTGTGTTGGCGGAAAATCCCGAGATTAAATTTGCCATTGAACACGGCCTACTGAATTCAAATGGGTTCTTTAACATGCCAACAACGTATGACATGAGTGTTGTGATTTTTGTCCACATAGGAGTAAAATGTGCCTATCCACCGATGTCTCATTCATGGCTGTGATTACATGGAAGCAACTAAGGTATGGGTAGTGCTGAGTAATGGCCTTAAAAAAAAAAAAAAAAAAAAAAAAAAAAATAGCAATATCTAATGTGGCTGTGTACCAGGAAAGTGATTCAATATTAGACACGATCAGAAATAGGAGACTTTCCTTTTTCTGTCATGTATAGAGATTGCATGACAAGAGACTACTAAAACCACAATTTAACTACTTTTGGAAAGAAAAAAAAAAAAAAAAAATTGGTTCAAAGTGATTTAGTAGAGTTGAATATTACAATGAAACAAATAAAGAAAAGAAGAAAAAAGGATTCTGAAGAACAAACGTGCAAGTCTTGCACTAAAATTAATCAACGAAAACACTATCATAACTGAGGAGGAAAGGTCAGCCAGCATGAAGAGGTGGTTGGTTGGTTCCTTAGTTTAGGGGCTGCGACAACGCGGTCCTGTAGCCCTGTGTGTTTTGGTGTGTGTAGAATCTGTCTGAAAACCGGTGTTAATTCTGATGACCGTATTAGAGTGTGTTATCTGTTTTTTTAATTCAAGTAAGGACTGCAGACTTAGAATTTTTGAAATAGATCCTACTTTTGCCGCCAAACGCCACCGTCAACGACTACTAGTTCAGAACCTAGCTACTAGATGCCACCGCAGTCGGCTCTTGGCAACGAACATAGGAACCTAAGAGCGTTGTTTACATTCTTAACCTATATAATTTAGCTTCACACAGTTGTAATTCGTGGAAGGTTCATTAACATGCCACAAATCTATGACATGGGACCGCCGGCTTTACTTCCCCTCCAAAGGACGGTTTGAACCCGCTATCTTGGGCATAGAAGCTCAGCATGCTACCAACTACGCCGCCGAAGCCACTCATGAAGAGGTATTGGGGGAGAGAAGGAAGATGACAGCTAAATCCGTAGAGGTTTTGATTGTATTTGGTTTGATTTAAGTCCTCGAATGTGGTTGTAAACTATGTAAATAAATAAATACTTCTCACAAGTTTATAAGTAATGCCTTTTTTTTATTTTCTTAATATTCTTAATTGTTCTTCAAGAATATAAGACAGACTTCTCCATTTGTCCTATTCAGTGTTGTTGATGAAGAGCTGATATAGCTCAGAACATCTCCAATTAATAATTACATCTGATTTCTCTGTGTATTGACAATTACATAAATATATTTCCATTATTATTATGTCAATACAGACCCTTAAACTAATAATGATTTTAATTCTGATTGAGGCATCATCTTGGCTTATACACTTGCATCAGACTTCATCGTGGCTTTTACATACCTTGTTTCTTCTTCTGGGGGACATAACCAATTGAAAAACCCTGGTCACTACTGCACCGGATATATGTTCTAAATTACGTAAATATGCGTTTTTATGTTTTGCCTTTTTAACAACGGTAGCCATGTTTGACAGCGCATGAGGTCTCATTCAACTGTCATCGAGGGGAACACACTGAGGCGCACACATTTATGCCAACATGTGGGATACAAAATGCACCACACTAATTAAAGATTATGAAGTTCCTGAGGAGTATGGTAAGGAAGACTAGGAGAGACAGAGTAAGAGATGATGAGGTCAGAAATGAAATAAGGGTAGAAAAATTGAATAATAAGATGGAGAAGAATAAATTGTGATGGTTCGGACATGGTATGAGGATTGAGGAGGGAAGAATACCAAAACAAAGTGTTGGAGGTTAAGGTAGAGAGAAAGAGGAAAAGGGAAAGGCCCAGAGCAAGATTGTTAGACTCCGTCAAGAACAGTATAAGGAATAGAAGACTGGACTGGATTACAATTACTGAAGAGGAATGGAGGAGGGAGAGGCAACGGTGGAGAATTACCATTAACACCCCGACCTGGCAGGAACTAGACAAGGGAATTGATGATTGTGAAGATAAAGAATTAAAGATTATTGGTGCGAGACAAAAAGCAGGGGTGTATATATGGTTAACAGGGCAAAGAAGTTCAAAAGTTTACAATTATTGGTCTAGACAAAAGCCATTTCTCTAGATTAATAGATTTTACAGTAGCACAATAAGCGCAGGGTTGGCAATACTGTATTTGATAATAAATCGTGCGCATAATGGCAGGCACAGCTGGAATTTTACTATATGAGTGTTATCTAAAAAAGGAAAGGTGGTTGGGTTATGGTCAGCGGAGGTATAAACATCAAGTTACATCATTTCCTAATTTATTTTTTATAATTAGGAAAGGTATTTTGACTAATTTCAGTATTTTAGAAAATTTTATCGTACAATGATGTATCGTTCAGTGTTGTTAACATGATTAAATTCGTGTCAGTGATATATTAATTACGGTATTACCAGTAGATAATTAAACTGATTCTGTTTTAAATATTTTATTGTTTCAGCTCCTATTCCAGTGAAATAAGTTGAACAAAGAACATTTTGGCTGTCATGAATTTTGGCTAAAGTGAACCAAATATCTTGGTCCATAAAGATTCTTCTTCTCCTTCCTCTTTTGAAAACACATAGGATCACTTTAATCAACCCATTAGTTTGTTGATTTCTTGGTAGGAACTGTGCGAGCCTTACGGTCCTCCCATAAAGGTTCATTATACCCAGAGTTAACTTTGCCATTGTCGTATCGTCTTCAAATTTTACTGTTCAAGAACTCCCTAATCTTATCTCTAGGTAGGAACCCTCGACTGCAAGTCGAGCAGTTGCCTTCGGTTTTGTTTAAATGAGAATTGCGGTGTTCGTTGAGCAATTTCTGTGAACCAAACTTAGAGGAACATATCAAACAATGAAAGCTCCCCTCTGAATGTGAGAGCATATGAATACTGAGGAAAGTTAGTTTTTGGAAACTTCGAGTACAACTCTTGCAATGGAAAAAGTTTTCTCTATGTGTTCCTGCATGGCTGCCTAAAGCACTTAGATCGTGGAAGCTTTTGGAACAAACACAACAGAAGAATTCCTTGTTGGCTCCTAATTTACCGAGATGTTCCTTACATGCCGTATAATGTTGGAAGTTCCTGCCGCAAACCGGGCAGATGTTTCGTATGTCCGATTCAGTACTTGGAGAAGGTTTACTGCGTTTTTTTCTTACATGTTGAGACAATTGGTGGTGTTGGAGGATTTCTTCTGGAAAAAGTTGATCGCAAATTTTGCACTGGATTTCATTTCCTTGTAGGATGTCCTCAGCTGGATGCTGAGGTTCACAAGCTGCTGCTATATCATCGTGATGAACTTCTTGTGAGCTGAAACAGCAAATTGTTATTTTATTTGTACTCCAACAATGTTTTAATTTTATGTTATTATCCCTGTTCACCTCGTGAAAGTGGCTAGCATGCTTGGCTGTCACCGCAGAAGCCCGTGCTCAATTCCCGGCTCTGCCAAGAAATTTAATTCTGGTCCAAGGGCTGGAACGGGGTACACTCAGCCTTGTAAGGCAAAACTGAGAAGAGGTTAGATTCCTACCTCAGCCATCCTGGAAGTGGTTTTCCATGGTTTCCCCACTTCTACTCCAGGCAAATGCCGGGATGGTACCTAACTTAAGGCCGCTTTCTGCCCAAATTCTACCTCAATTACAAATACACTCACTAGCATAGACATAACTGTGACACAGGTTATCAGACAAACTACACACCAACCTAGATGTCTATAAAATTGAATACAAACCTGTCGATTTCTTCATTATCAAAATCATCCATTTGTCCACTAAGACCATCATGTTCTATAGTGACTTCTGCTTTCAGGTCTCCAAGTATCTGGAAGAGCAGGAACCATTAGCAAAAATCAATCGGCTGATTACAAATTGATATGGAAAGGTATGGATTAAAAATAAATAAAGATAAGAGTGAAGTTATGATATTCGGAAGAGATAGAAAGATAAATGGGAATATTGAGTTGGATGGTGAACCCCTCAGAGTGGTAGACAGTTTCACTTATTTAGGTAGTGAAATATCTAGTGATGCTAGGATAACGGATGAGATTACCAAGAGGCTACAGAAATGAGAGAATTTTTATCAAACAATAAAACATCTGGTTTGGAATAAAGAAGTTCCAGAAAAAGCAAAACTCCTCATATTTAAGACTTACGGTATTACTCACCCATTGTCACGTATGGAGCAGAAACATGGACAATGACGGAAAGGGACAGGAGCAGACCGCAAGCAGGTGAAATGAGGTTCCTCAGAGCAGATACAAGATTGGACAGAATAAGAAATGTAGAAATTAGAAAAGAACTAAATCAGGAAAGTATGAGAGAGGGGGGGTAGAGAAAAAGAGACTACGCTCGTATGGATATGTTAAGAGGAAGAGCGGGCAACGGTTACGAAGAATAATGGAAGAACTTAAGATCGATGGAAGAAGACCTCGAGGGTGTCCAAGAATGCGCTGGAGTACAGGAGTGAGAGTCTGTCTAGAGTGTGGCATCAAGTGGAGGAAGAAAAGTGGTGGGAAGATAGAATACGATGGAGAGGCCTCGTAAACACCCAGACCCTGCAATAGCTGGAACGGGATTTGGATATGATGATCTTAAGTTCCCACAATAGCCTTTATATGAGAACATTACTGCATTCTACAGCATCTGGAGCCAACGATTCCAGTAATAATGAAAATAAAAATGAAAATTCAAATAAGTGGTTCATATCAATATAAAATAGTGCTATCAAATGCGATCGAGTGCATCACACTACCACCGAGCAAAGGCGGTCGAGGGGTCATTGATCTCACAACCGCCTCCCACCCCAGGGGCTAACATCTAGTGGGTCATGGGTTGGCGACCACGGGACCCCAGCTGAGTCAGGCATTGCTTACACTTACTTGTGCCGGGGTCCTCTCTGTTATCTTTCCTGTCGACCTCACTTGGTCAACTCTCGTTCGTTTCCGACCCCGACGGTATTACGGTATCCGAGGTCTAGGGAGTCTTTCCCGCCTTAATTGACCCTTGTCTCATCTTTCCTGATCCCTCATTCTTCGAGGGGTCAGACCTCTTCTTTCTTTTCATTGTATCTCCTGCCTTCTGCTCAAGGCCCTCAAGGCAGCAGGGTGTGTTTAGCCCACCACTTATGGTGCACCCTGGATTGTGCTACACCCTCAAGAGCTCGTGTCTGGCGAGTTCAGGAGTTGGCAATCCTGAGGGCTTCTTAAACTGGGTCTGGTTTTCTCCTTCTTCGATTTCCTTTGGAGCGGTCCCTCTCCTCTTTACCTTTCCTGGCTCTCCATTCTTCTAAGTCCCTTAATTCTCATTCTTTGAGGGCATTTCCTTTCCTCCTGTCTTTTGTTTACCTTATTCTTATTTTTGCTTTCCATTTACTCTTCTACATGGTGGCCACTCGAATCGGTCAACGATTTTCCAGGAGTTTTCCAGGAATTTTCCAGGAGTAATTCTCATTTTTCCAGACTTAAAAATAAGCGAGAGTCCCGGAGGGGGTTTATCGGTTGCCTTCTTCAAGACCAAACTAAAGCAGTTGTGTTTGGTTTACTTTTACAGATGTTGACAAAAATTAGTGGTGATTGCGTTATTGATATGCAAGCCTACACACAAATGATTTAATTGTTGTTTTAAAGTAGCCTTTGTCAGACAAATATCCACTTAAAAAAAAAAAGGAGAAAAGAATGCTGCCTGCAATTTTATTGCGGTGAAGTTGTCTATACTCGATATGTTTTACAAAAATATTAACGTGTGTTCTCCCACACAGAAACAAGTAGCTTGAGGAAATTTCTTTAGTTAACGATAGAGTGCTCACCCAAAACCGCAGTGGGAGTATGATTTAAGATGGAAAGATTTTTATAATTAATTAACAGTGGCTATTTTCCAGGAGTTTTCAAATTTTTCATCATTTTCCAGGAGTTTTCCAGACCTAATAAAAATCCAAGAGTTTTCCTGGATTTCCAGGAGTAGTGGCCACCATGCTTCTAGTATGTAAGTATGTAGTTAGTTTTAGGTTTAGTTTCTTTTCATTTACATTTTCGCTATCACCCAAACCATTAGGGGCCGATAACCCAGATGTTAGGCCCCTTAAAACAACAATTATAATCATCATCACCACAATCACCCAAAGTAGGGAACTGGAACGTCTGCGACGGTACTTCTTTGGCGCAAGAAATACTCCTCTGTATGAAGTCCTTGTTGAAAGTGATAAGAGATTCACACCACTACGACTTGCAGACATGCAATATGACACAAAAGAGCAGGTTACTTGGTTTAAACAGCGGCAGGTGGCATGGTTACGAAAAGAACTGCTTAGTGTACACCCTCACATGCTCAGCCAACATCATGTTGAGCAATCATCGTCGAACTTATGGTTGAAGCATGGTTCGCTCTTCAGTGAAACTGAGGGCTTTGTAATTGTGATACAGGACCGTATAATTGCAACAAAAAATTATCGAAAAGATGATCGATGTCGTAGATGCACCTCAGCGCTGGAAACCATAGATCACATCATCGGTGGCTGCTCTACGCTGGCTGGCATAGAGTATACCAAGAGGTACAATGATGTTGCTAAGATCTTACATCAAGAACTAGCTATAAAATGTGAACTTCTGGATACGAGCATGGTGTACTACAATTACCAGCCAGCCAACGTGCTTGAAAATGAGCATTATAAGATGTATTGAGATAGACCTATTTTAACCGACCAGAAAATCTTGGCCAATCGACCTGATATTGTCTATCTCAATAAAAGAAACCAAAAGGCCTACTTGACAGATGTTGCTGTCCCACTTAGCCAAAATATGCCAACTACCCAGGCTAAAAAAAACAAGTACGCACTGTTGGCTGAAGAAATACGGAAACTATGGGAAATAAAATGCGTGAGAATTTTGCCAGTGGTGATCTCTTCCACGGGAGTTGTTCCAAAGACGTTGGTAATGACTTTAGGAGAACTGCAAATGGAACACCTGATTGCCAGAATACAGAAGGCAGTGTTGTTGGATATGTGTTACATTGTTAGGCTATTTTTTATCTCAGTAAGGTTAACAGGATACTTGTTTGTCAAATCCGTATCTTGTAGACTGTATTGTACCATATTCATACGAAATTAAAGATAATAATAATAATAATAATAATAATAATAATAAAAGAAGTGACATAAATTATATAACATGTATAAAGAAAACGAATTGTAGTAAAATTCTACCCCTCAGCATAAGTGCAGAACTCCGAGCAGCTATGCTAATATACAAGATTAAACACAACACAATACTCTATAGCTCTCCCTACATCTTGAACTCAGACAATCATTCATATGGAACTAGGCATGCGAAGGACGTAGCCTTATATATCATTCACTCTTCTAAATATGGTAGAAATAGTTTCAAGTTCTCTGCATCACAGTCATATAATAAACTCTTCCTGATGAAGTAAAAAGTACACCAACTTTGTCGGTATTTAAGAGGAAAACTATGGAAGTATTGTGGGGAAAATTCGATGCATCTTAATACATCAAATAAATTAAGTTATGTATAAGATTAAAAATCCTAAGTGCTTATCATTTTAAGGGACCTTGGTCTAAACAATCTTAGATATGGTATCAACCTTATAATAGGCCTATGTCCTTATTCATCAATTTGTGTTACCTTCAGAATTTTCTTCCTTGGTGTGTAAACACACATATTACTGTACAATTCCTCTGTACGAGCCTATGGCTCTTTGGAATTAATTGAATAAAATATCTATCTATCTATATATTATTGTGTAGGCCTATATGTTCATATGTATATTTCAAATTAAAAACAAAAAGCCTTATTTTAGGTTCGCTTGACAAGCAAAACATGTCATAAATAAAAGAGTTGTTAATTATGACATTTTATTAAATTATACTAGAAGACCCGTGCTGCTCCACAGCATTCATTTCAAAAACCCTATAGCACTTCTTTCCATACACCAGTGCTGGATTACCCATTAGGCCCGACTAGGCCCAGGCCTAGGGCCCCCAATTATCTGGGGCCCCCAAAATTTTATTCCGAAGATTCAGAAAAATTTTAACCAGAATTGAGACAGTTTCAGCATTATATTAAATTACAATGTCCTTTAAAAACTGAGTTCACTCATTCTGAACTTTACTAAATTCTTATTCGAGACAAGCTTGAGTCTGTTTTTCCGAACGTTGAAATTGCTTTTCGCATTTTCCTGACCCTCATGATAACTAATTGTTCTGCAGAGCGCTCGTTTTCAAAATTGAAACGGATCAAAAGTGCACAAAGAAGTATCATGTCACAAGAACGATTAGACATGCTAAGTTTAATGTATATCGAGTCATTGTAGAAGATTTCATTGACCGAAAAAAACAGGAAAAAAAAATTGAATACATTTTACAGAAGTAAAAAAATAGTATGATTTGTTAGATTGCTCATCAAATCATCTGAAATGTTTCAAATAACGATGATCGTTTCAATTGAAATGTATGTACTGTATATATGTATATATGATTTAATAAAAAGTGTATTATTCATCTTGAGAAAAAAAACTCTTATAATATATACTTTATTAAAAATACAGGTGCTAAAAAATAAAAACAATTCGAAAAAATAAAGGGGCCCCAAAAATCTGAGGGATTTGGGCCTCATTTTACCTTATGCGGCACTGCCGTACACTCACCCTAACTTCCACAAAAAACAATACTTTAACCTAGTGCCATTCACGCCCTCATTTTACCTTTTGCCTACGAAGACGGGACTCTGTTCGTCCGCAGATACTCCAGCAACATTGACATTACTTGCTAGACTCGCTCTGTCCGTTTCTCAGTCGCTTGCTAAGGTTCGTAGGACTTTCCTCAGACGCAGACGATTTAAGTGGTTAAAAGCGCGAAATAGAGATCTTGATTTACTGAGTGTTTTAAGACTTAAACCAGGCGGTGTGCAGCAATTGCAAACTAAGATATAGTCGCTTGAATGGAAGGATCTCTTGAAGAAAGCGTACGTTGATTTTTGATTGTTACCTCAGAACTTGGCCTCAGATGCAACTGATTTGAGTGATCAACAGCGCAAAAGAGAGCTCTTGATCCCTGGAGTGTTTCACGGCATAAACCAATGGTGTACAGCAATTACAGCCTCAGATATGGCTGACTGAAAGGGGAAAATATCAGGGGAAAATTGTGTTTTAATTTAACTCAAGTAAGGTAAGAGGTAGATGGTTTTATTTGCCTGATGACATATATGGGCATATATACATTTCATAAAAAAAAAAAAAAGAATTGATAAAATCGGACAGGTACAACATCCGGAATGACTGACATCAGTTTTCATCAATTCTTCCCCCAGGGGCTCACATCTAGTGGGACGTGGGTTAGCGACCACGGTGCCCCAGCTGAGTCCGGCATTGCTTCCACTTGTGCTGGGCTCCTCTCCGTCTTCTTTCCTGTCGACCTCACTTGGTCAACTCTTGTTCTCTTCCGACCCCGACGGTATTAGGGTATCCGAGGCCTCGGGAGTCTCTTCATTTCCCGCCTTCATTGGGCCTTGTCTCATCTTTTCTGATACCCTCGGTCTGCGAGGGGTTAGCCTTCTTTTTCTTTCCATGTTATCTCCTGCCTTGTGCTCAAGGCCCTCAAGGAGCCAGGGTGTATGTAGCCCCACCACTTCTGGTGCACCGTAGATAATGCTACACCCTCAGGGGCTCACGACTGGTGAGTTCGGGAGTTGGCGACCCCGAGGGATTCCTGAGCTGGGTCCGTTTTCCCCTTTCGTCCCTTACCTTTTGGGGCGGACCCTCTCCTCTCTCTCTCCTCTCCTCTCCTCTTTTCCTTTTATCTTTAAGATTCCCACATTGTTTTTGTTACTTGGTTCACTGTGTATCTAAATTCCCTTTTAGCGATTTTTTTAAGGCATTTTTAATCTACGTTGCATTTTGTAAGTTTTTTCGATCTAAATTACATCGCGCGATTGTTTTCAACCTGAATTGCATTTTGTAAAGATTGACAATCTAAATTGTTTTTTAGTAAGTCTTTCAATGTAGGCGCAGGACATTTTAGTGAGATTATTGAATTTCAAGTGCATTTTGTATTTTCAACCTAAACCGCATTTCACAAGTATTTTCAATCTAAATTGCATTTTGTAAGTATTGTCAATCCACATGAGTCGTTTGAATCTACCGTACATTTTGTAAGCATTTTCAATTTCAATTGCATTTTGTAAGTATTTTGAATTTCAATTGCACTTGGTGAATAATTTGGATTGGAACTGGGATATTTCAATCTAAATTGCATTGTGTATTTTCAATTTCAATTGCATTTTGTAAGTATTTTGAACCTCAATTGCATTTTGTACGTATTTTCGATCTCATTTGCATTTTGTAAGTATTTTGAATTTCAGTTGAATTTTGTAAGTATTTCGACGCTACATTGCATTTTGTACGTATTTTGAATCTAGCCTACGTTTTGTGGGTCTTTTTCAATCTATTCTTTTTCTGAATCTATTCGTTCTAAATTCCCTTTTGTAAGACTATATTGTGAGTTGTTTCCATCTGAGTTTCTCTTTGTACGTATTTTCCGTCTCACATAATTTTTGTTCTGGTTTCCATTTCATTCTCATTTTCGGTATCACCCAGATCATTACGGGCCGATAACCTCGATGTTAGGCCCCTTAGAACAACAATTATCATCATCATCAACAATTCTTTTAATATACCGCGAAAATAGATGTTTTGCTGGCATGTTACGTTATCATTATTCCTTTGTTCACAAAATTGTCAGTGATTTTCACTGCCAAACTGAAATCAAATTAACCCCAGCACAAAGCGCTGATGCCAATGCAAATCACTGTAAGGAAACCACCATTATTTGCTTAGATGCTGAGATAAAGCAGCAAGTGCACTCTGATCATCACTGTAGCAAAAACCAGGCCTTTACAGAAGTCTTGACTCATCCATCCACTGCGAGTTTTAAAAAGTTATTTAAAAAAAAGACGGTGTATATCTCCATGACCCAGTACGGATACCTACATGGAACAGATTGAGTAACAGGTCTTACCTTAGGAGGATACTTAAATTCAACAGGAGTTGTTTCAAGCTTCATTATCTTGGCAAGTGGATCCTGCAATAGACAGAGAACACATCTTGTCAACTTGTTAAGGAGATGTTTCATTTTGTAAAGAAAAACAAGAGAAGATTGGCTTTCACAGCCAGAAATTATACTCCAGCAAATGTATTAGGTTTCTGCTGTGTCTGTTGTGGGATTATGCCTAAGATCACCAAGTCGGGCTCATCAGCCGGCTCTTGGTACATTCTGCCTGGGATAGTGCATCTTGCGCTATGTCTCACACAGCACACTGGTGTGTTACTTTCCTGCGAGATCCAAGAGCTCCCACAGCTATTCTCCTTCCTATAAATCTCCTCTCCTCTCCTCCCTTTAAAGCTTTTATCCTCCCTATAAATCTTCTCTCCCTCCTATAAAGTTTTTATCCTCCCTATAAAGCATATCCTCTCCTTCCCATAAAGATTATCTTCTCTCCTCCCTATAAAGCTTATCTTTTATCCTCCCTATAAATCTTTTCTCCTTCCTATACCGGGTGAACAAAAAATGTCGCACTTGGTGGTCGGCATGCAATTCCTCATCCAACTGCAAGACAAAATTTTCTATTGCAAAATTGGATCGGGTGCTGTTTGAAAACACAAGTATGAAAACGAGAAGCTGGCAACACTGTCACATCCTGCAGCGCATCGGAATGTACAGAGAAATTTGCATCATTGCGCTCTACCATACCAGCTGTCACAGCTCACTGAGTAGACTGCTGGGTTATCCAACCCACATGCACCATGGAGCCACATTTCGGATCTACGTCGGGTCTTTTTGTGTGTGTGTGACGTCAGTTCCCTAGTTCCCGTCGTTTAACTGCATTTGTAATCTTTCGTCGCCTTGAGCAATGCCTGCGGGAAACCGGCGATCTTCGTCCACAAGTAGTGGACAGAGGTCGTCCAAGGACTAGACATACTCCAGAAACGGAGGACTCAATTCTTGAAACCGTTCACCAATCACCTCGGCGAAGTACCCGTGATATTACAAGGCAATTCCAGGTATCTAAAACACTGGTTGTTGACGTGTTGCACGACAAAGAACTGCATCCATATCATTACACGTTAACTCAACACCAGCGGCCAGAAGACCGCATTCAACAAGTACAGTTCTGTGAATGGCTTTTGCAACAAGTTGAAGATAACGAACATTTTATCAAGAACGTGAAATGAAGTGACGAATGTAGCTTCACTCGCGAAGGTATTTTCAAGCATCACAACAGCCATTATTGGTCTGACCACTACCCACATGTCACTCGTGAGCGTGGCTTTCAGGCACACTTTGGCATAATCCTGTGGGCTGGAATCGTGGAAGGAGTGCTTTTAGGCCCTTACCTATTGCCGGACAGGTTGAACGCCCCCTCTATCGTACATTTCTTGGCAATACTTTGCCTGACGCTTTAGAAAACGTTCCACTTGGTTTTTCTGCAACAGCTATGAAACCATAGCTGAAACCAGCATGATGGTGCACCGCCACACTTTGGAATGACTGTGTGTAACTATTTAAATGAAGCATTTCCAGGGAAATGGATTGGTCATGGAGGCCCAATATTCTGGCCGCCATGTTCCCCGGACCTAAATCAACTAAATTTGTATTTGTGGGGACACGTAAAGGAACAAGTTTATAGTACTCCGCCCATGGATGTACAAGACCTAATAGCTCGCGTGCATGCTGCATCCGCAATGGTGGATGCAGATGTGTTGCACAGGGTCCAGCAAAGTATGCTCCAAAGAGTGGCGAAGTTTTTAAAAATGCAAGGTGGTCGCTTTGAACATCTGCTGTGAAGTGACCATTGCTCGTAAGTGTACGTACTGGCTCTGTGAAGAAGACTGGATGTCAAACGTACACTATGGAATTAGAGTGGGTAGCATAATGGGCAATCTAGTGTAGGCTACCTACAGTAGTGTGTTTCTTTGTACCGCATTGGATAGAGACGATGTTACTGTACCCACTATTATGTTCTATTGGCTTTATTTGTGCCATGGACGAAACAAAGGGGTCGTTTACGTCTGTAAGAAGTTCATGTTACGTTTGAAAGTTTAAATAAGGGTAATTGTAACGGTACACAACACTTCGATACACTAACTGAAAAACAAAATTGTCACGCATCCGCACAACCGGCATTACCTTGTCTCGCTGAGCTAATGATAAAGCTCCGGCAGAACGCCGAGTTCCTGCGACCTGCTTTTAGCAACGCTGCATGCAGTTACAGCATTGCCAGAGCCTCGTTTCGTAACACGCATTTCTGTTAAACCTATTGGCAAGACTAGGTTTTTCAAGATAAACTTTTGTCGTGAATTTCGACGAGGAGCCGCATGCCGACCTCCAAGTGCGGCATTTTTTGTTCACCCTGTATAGCTTATCTCTTCTCCTCCCTATAAAGCTCACCTTCTCTCCTGCGTATAAATCTTTTCTCCTTCCTATATAGCTTATCTCTTCACCTACCTATAAAGCTTACATTATCCCCTCCCTATATAGCTGTGGGAGCTCGTGGTTCCCACAGCAAAGTAAAATTATGGTGTGCTATAAATGTGGGATGTAGTGCGAGATGCGCTACCCAGCGATGGTCCAGGCAGGGTGTGCCAAGAGCCCGCTGATGAGCCTGACTTGGTTCACCTAGGTTAAACCTTGCAACGGACACAGCAAAACCTTAAAGATTTCCTGGAAAAGATAATGATGTCTCATTTAAGGTCTTGGATGTAATGTACTGTGATTGTCTGACAACCTGTGTTAATGTGATGGCTGTAGTAGTGGGTGGGGCTAGGATTTGGAAGGAGGTGACCTTGACCTTAAGTTAGGAACCATCCCGGCATTTGCCTATGGTAGAAGTGGGAAATCACTGATACCACAGCTGAGGTGGGAATCACACGGGATGACTAAAATGGTTTATTGGCAAGCTGGATGTCAATTTTAACAAAGTCTATTATAATGAATTTGATAATTCAAGTTCAATATATCAAATTTTAACCATGATTCAGAAAGGCGGTTAAATCAACCAGTAATCTACACCCTTTAACATCTGTGATGCCTCGCCCTCACTGCAAGTGGACGGAAGAAAGGAGAGCAGAACATTCGTCAAGAATAAAGATCCACTGGCAGACAAGAAAACAAGCATTACAGTGATCATATGAGTGAAGAACATCGTGGTCCATTGATGGCCGAAACGTCTCAAAAGAAAGAAAAAAAACATGATTAAGAGAGGCTCATTATTACCGGGTAAGATCAGTACACAACATTATAGAAAATAATAACTTCTTGTGAATTTCCTTCATTCCAATTGGGTCGTTTTCTATTTTACTGAAACAACATCAAATTGGGACTACATTCAAACACGTTGTTAAATTTGTTTCTCAAGATATTGAACAAGACATATTTAACCAATAGTTTTCGACGATTGTTGGAACTTCCACATTTTAATACGTTTTACTGACTGCTTTAAGAAATTTTATTTCTAAAGTTTTTTTATCAAAAAATTGATCATAAAAAAAAAATCTTAAAAAATTTCATTGAATTGTATATATAGTAATTTTCGGTCACTAGATTATGTTTTAAAAAAATTGTTAAATTTATAGTAAAGCCATCATTACATCCGACTTGACATTTCAGTACTAAGCTAGAGTTTCGTTCCCTAAATCACAACATCGTGAACGAAACTTGATTTGTCATGATATATTTATTAGAATGACTGCCTGTGATTGGCTAGTTAAAGTGTTTTCCTTCTGACCGCTACATAACTCTAGGGTAAAACTGAAATGTCAAGTTGGAAGCAATGATGGCTGTACTATATGTGTAAATAACACAGGGTGAGAAAGGCATAAAATACTGAAACATGTACCCTTAGTGTAGATAGTATATTGACGATGTATTGAAAAGTGAATCATTCCTATATTCAAGTGTTAAATCCTTCTCTTCTTAATTTAGCCTTGCAATGCTGAGTGTACCCTGTTTCAACCCTCAGATCAGAATTAACTTTCTTGGCAGAACCATGAATCAAACCCAGGATCTTGGGGTCTGGAGTCTCATTACATGCCCTTAGTCCACAGGAGACCCACTAGTGTGTACTCACCAGAGATGAAGTTTCGTCATCCTCAATGAACCACTCAATGGGTTCACCCTTGATGTCTTCCTTGATGTCTGCGAGGGCATCCATTATCACCTCTGAGGGAGATATAACAACATAGTAATTACCAAGTCACAGCAACAGGCTTTTCAAAAAAAACTATAAGGTGCATTCAAAAAGTAACGAGCCGGAGGCTGTAATGCGCAAACCGGTGATGACATCAGCTAATCGTGGTGTGTGTAACGAGCATGGAAGGTCACAGCCCGTCGCTAGAGGGCACGCGTGCACGTCACGTGACGATACAAAGCGAGCAGCAGCATGCATCAATCGTGGCATGGAGGCGTCAAACGAAGAGCAAAGAGGTGTTGTTCTGTTTCTGACAGCGGAAGGAGTAGGGGGAACGGACATTCATCGCCGAATGTCACAAGTGTATGGCGAACACTGCATGTCCCTTGCAAGGGTCAAGGCGTGGCACAAGCGCTTCACGGAAGACGGGTGTCGTTAGCCGATGATGCCCGGTCTGGGGCACCCGCCTGCATTACCGATGACAACGTCCAGCTGGTTGATGCACTCATTACCCAGGATTGCCGAGTGACAGTGAACGCCATAGGCGCCATGGTCGGATTTAGCGTGGGAAGTGTGCACACCATCATGAAGGAACGATTGCACTTGCAGAAAGTGTGTGCCCAATGGGTGCCCCACGGTCTTCAACCACACCAGGAAGCACGTCGAATGGCCTACTGGCTTTGTCTAGGTTGGAACGCACCTTATATCTAGAAACTAGCTACCAAAAACAGTAGTCACCACTTGGGCATACTGTAGTTATTTTGGTGATTATTGTTTTAGGGGCAGAGCATCAAGGCCATCTGCTCCTTGTATTTTACAATTTTTTATAAATGTAGTGGTATGAGATAAAATATAAGTAACTTATGCCTATTGCAAAATAATACTAGGCATTCGATAAGTAATGGCCACACTGTTGTCAATCAGCGATCCTGGTGGTAACCATTGTAATCTTGCAGTATATTTTAGTTATTAGTCTTTGTTGTTTATAATAAACTATTTATTACCTTAATACCAATCCATTTCTTACCCATTCATAACAACTTCGTCACACATATTTCCAACATTCTCTCTACAATATTTCTCTGCCTGGCAAATACATATCAACCATTATTTATAGCCTAACTTATTCAGCATATCTATTTTCACATCCACATCTCTTCAATTCAACGCTGTTTTATCGAGACTTTTTCATGTTTTTCCTAACACATTTTGTAACAGATCTGGTTTTTGAAATTTTACTTTGTGAGCTTCTGGAACAAGAATATTTTTAGAATCCTCTGTTATGGCAAAATTTTATTAAGTGTGTGTTATTGCACATTTACATATCTTGGGGCTGGGCCCTTCGTGGGCTGTAGTGCCAGGGTTATTATTATATTACGCTGAGGAAGGTCACAATGTGACTGAAACTGGCCTACATATGACTTTATAGTTTATTATAATTAATACGTCAATAAGGAATCGGGCTATCATGGTGAAAAAAAATCCACAGCCTGCTTCCAGTCTCCGACCGGGTCAGGAATGGAATGATTGAAGCCCCCATCTAGCGGCGAGGATATGAACTGTGCCGGCTGCCGAGGCCTGATGCACTCCTCTGGGGCAATGATTAAATGAATGACAGATGAAATGAAATGATAGTGAAGAGTGTTGCTGGAAAGAAATTTTGACAGGGAAAACCGGAGTACCCGGAGAAAAACCTGTCTGCCTCCGTTTTGTCCAGCACAGATCTCACATGGAGTGACCGGGATTTGAACCACGGACCCAGCGGTGAGAGACCGGCGTGCTGTTGAACCACTTTTCAGAATTTATTGTAATTATTATTATTATCATCATGATTATTATTATTATTGTCATGTGTTGTGACATCTCTATATTACGCCTCGAGAGTTTAAAAGTGCGCAGTTTGTGTGTATGTATCTCTCTGTCTAACGTTGTGCAACCCCTGGCTACATACTGCCTTGTTCTCTCGTATTGGCTAGTGTTGTTGCTACCTTGCATTTTGTTGTGCAATTCGTTCTGCCATTGGCTCTGACAATATTTGACGCGAGTTTGGGGGCACTCCCAAACTACGCATTTGATATTTCTGAGAGGCTTCTCCCCTCTCTGGGGGACAGAAGCTTAGTCAGTCTTAGACGCGCCGAGATGTAAGGCGAACGTGTGTATTCGGGCAGAGGCCCACCCTCATGGCGCAGCGGAATGTGAGTACGGCTCAATGTATTTCTATCTAACGCAATGTAATTGTTTTTGTTAAACGTTCCTTCTTTTGCTTAATTCTCTTTCCTTTTCAAGATGTTATTGTTAGTATTTTAATCCTTGAACCAGATCTCCGGGACCTTGCGTAATGTCATACGGCGGAGTTCTTTTTGTTGCTTTTGTTATGTGCCCTTCTCACAGTTTTATTATTTTGGTTAATACCTGTAAGATTCGAAAGTATTGCGTTTCTGCGTCTTGGCTTATATATATTTCCTGTCGGGCCTTAGTGCTCGTCTTTTGCGTCGGTGTCTCTTTGTACCACAAATGTTTCATTTGATTGGTAGCAATTGGACCTTTGTTTGTGGACAGTATGTGTGAGGTAACGGGACTGATGTCCAACGTCCCACTAATACGTGTCCCTTTTGTTTATAGAATATATGTGACGGTGGTTAACTGGGATTTTCTCCAGCTCCGATGTCATATTATTCTTTTTTTTATATGTCGCGTTGGTGCGGCATTATGTTGGAATATAAGCCTATTTTATTATAGCGTGCTTTCGATTTTTACCGGTCTCTTTCGTCCCAAGTCAATTGTAATGTAATGTATCTCCGTATATCTCATTTTCCTTTTGTTTTGTTTTTCTCTTTCGATTTTCGCCGTATTACATAACTTAATTATAATTCCCCTTGTCTTCTCCTTCCTCCTATCTCCGTGAGATCTCTCTCCCCTTTGTTTTACTCCCCTCACTCCTCCCCCTTCCCTCCGGTATGTTTACATAACATCATGAAAAGCTTCGCGTCTTAGCAGTTCGAAGTTTGACTTTTTGCAAGTTTGTCGTTTCTCTCTAACTTTTGTAAGTTTCGTTTTATTTTCTTTCAAGTTTGTATCTTTTCGTTAGATTCATGTTGTTGAGCGGTACTCAGGTTCTGTCGTGCTTTTCAGTTTTTTTAAAGTTTTTGAATTCTTTATTCTTGGTATTGGGTTTCTTTTGTATTATTGAGCTTGTATTAGCTTGCCTTTTTTCTTTGTTTTAAATAATTTGTTTATTTCGTGTACACGCTCTTTCTTTTATCCTTAATACATTTTTATATTTTAAGTAATATAGCTCCCTTGTCTTTTCATTTCTTACATTTAAGTTCCCCTTCCTTATCCTTATCCTTATCTCGATTTCGTCAATCTTGTCTTTGTGACGTAACAAAGGCACGATTAACACGGCTCTGGGATTTATTTAATTAATTTTATGGGAATCTCGTTTCTGCACTTTTGATTATTGCATTAAGCAATTATTCGTTTGCATTTGGTTTTTTGGAAATCATCTTTTGCTCGCTCCGAAAACTTTGGGCCCAGCACCGGGTCGAGCAAGACGTCTTTTCCCCATCCATTTGCGACCTTGTTGATTTTATCTTCCACTGCTACTCTGACGCGCATTATTATTATTATTACCCAGACCTTGATCGGCGCAATGGTAGCAGATCGCGTGGTTGCGTGCGAAATCGTTCCCTCCTCTCCTCTCTCAAGTTATTAACCTTTTATTATTTTTCTCTTCATTTACATTGTATTAAAATTTGTTTTTCTTTGAGTTTAAGGAATTCAGTGAATTGTTTTTTCCCCACCCCTGAAGAAAGGGTGAAGTTACTTTCTGTGTGAACTACGGGCATCCAGGAAACCCATCTCCAAGGAAAGGTGGTTTTGTCCCTCAAGTAAACAAGACATCCAAATGACCCAGCTTCGAGGTGAACAGTGGCAACATATCAGTGAGTACATCGCATCGCTGGAACACGACACGTCACGGTATTGTAACCTACTTTTATGTATTTGCTTCCTCTAGTAGACATTTGTTTAGTTAACGGTGATTTTAAGGCGACAGGAAATTTTGTTTGCTTTCTCTTCTTTTTCATTTCGTCAGTGTTGTGGACGTTTTTATTTTACTTTCTGTGAAGTAGAAAACGCATTTCTCTCAAGGGTTTGAGTCCTTACCTTTGTTGTTAATAGTCGCTTTGTTAACTGTGATATTTCTCAGAACTCACCTCACCCCTTCACACGTCTCAGTCTGGAACAGCTGCTGACAGGTTTCTTGTCATTACCGTACAGCCTAAAACCCCCGCCCCTCTTTCTCCGAAGTTTTCCCCGGCCCACTTATGGGAACCGTCTCTTTAAATCCTACGGTCACCCCGACCCCCCCCCCCCCCCCCTTGAGCCTCGCGTAATTATACTAACGTTTGATGTTAGTAAAGTGTTTGTTGTCTCAGTTATGAATGGTCTGTTGAGCTATTATGTGTGTTATGATTGGGAGTTAAGTTTGTTTCATAATTAGGGAGGGTGATTGTTTTATTTTTGTCAGGGGATTTCAATGTAGGTTTTCATTTAAAATTGTTTATATACGGTAAGCTTGATGTTACTATATGTTCAGTATGGCAGTGTGTATTTCGTTGGGAAACCTGCTAGGTGAGGTCTCCGTCGGAATTAGGGTTTGGGACCTGTCCCACGGCTTCGACGCCCACTTAGGGTGTACATAGATTCTACACGAGTCGTCAATCTTTAGTATGGGATGAAGTTTGTCACGATGACCTGTAGTCCGTTATTTGAGTTTCCATGGTGTTCCAACGACTCATATTAGCATTCTGATGTAATGGGGAAATTTCGATTTGTTTATGGGAAGGAGTATGTATGTAGTGTTGTTGTTGTTGGTTGTATTTTGAGATGAATGTGTGTGTCAATGAGTTTAATGAATTTTTATCAACAGTTATTTGTGGGTGGTTTCAAATTTAGTTCAATTTTGATTTTATACCCTATTCAATTTAAACTATATATATATTACGTACGAACTATTTATTCGTTTTTATTGGCAAACCAAATATACGATAAGTATTACTCAGAGATACCAACCATTTTAGGTCTACGGCATCCTTGGTATGGGACATTGATGTTCGTGTGAACTACTCTGGCGTGCATTACCCAATTTTCTTATATTTGTATGGGATAGGCCATACCCTCTCTGTCTTTAATTTTTTTTTATGCGGTACCTCTGAGGTCTACGGCCCGTATATTGACGCTGTAACCATTTTATTTTTGTGGGTTGGTAATATTTATTATTGGGTTTCGAGTTTGATTGATTGTATGTCTGGTCTTGATTGGTTTTATGCGAGGTTCCAGTCTGTTCCTTTTATTTGGAAGGTATTTTGTAACGTAATTATTTGGATTTTCGTTCTCTGTCCGGAATGGTATTTTTTGTTTCGACAGCTACTTTGAGTTATTATTCCTTTTCATTTGTTAGTATCTAATGTCTTTTGATGAATGTTATTAGTACATTTTTCCCCTTTACTCCTACTATGTATCTAGTTAGGCAGGAGACACCCGTGGCCGCCTGAGTTACACGGAGGATTTCGAAAGATGTGTTGAACTATACTTCTGCCTAAGGCAATTTCCGGTACCTGCCTGCTTTTGTTGTAGGGAGCCAGCCGGCCCATTGTCCGAGCTGCAGACACGACTTGCTATTGTTCGACAACGCCTGAGATGGTCTGTTGACTTACATTCTTTTCTTGTAGTGACAGTGATTTGTTTATTGATATAGTTGTTTACTATTTATCGTAACTTCTGTTTTACGTTTTTGTGATATCATGTTTTTATAAATCATTTCAATCTAATGTTTTCTCTAAGATAATGTGTATTATTTTCCTGTATCTGTCATATATTTGGAGAGTGTTTCCGGTAGCGATAGCTAGTCTCCAAGTACCTGAGAAGTGGCCGGTGTATCCTTTAGACCCCGTTCACGGCTCGTTTTCTCTTCTTTCATTTGGTCTGACGACCCTGCCTATTCATACTTTTACTTTCCAGCTGGCAGAATGAATCTACTTTCCCTCTTACGCAGCTTATGTAACCCCAAATATTTCCCCTGACGCAAGCCTTATTTTGTATACAGGGTGCTCCCCTTTATATTTTTTTTGTGATCATGATTTAACCTTTTTCTTTCTTTTATTATTAGAAAATTGGCTGATTTCCAGAAGGTCGCCATTAAGAAGACTTCGCTTTCTCCACGTCATCTGGCAGAGTCTAGCTCAAGATTGACCGTTTTATTATCATTATTTTCTTTTTGGTACATCCATTTTTAATATGTGTGACGTATTGACGTGCAGTAGAGGTAGGATCCGCCTTTATTTCACGCCTGTACTGATCCTTATATAATTTGAATTTTTGTTGTTTTAATTTCATCTTAAAGTTTTTTTTCTTTCGTACCAAAAAGGAATAATTTTCCTCATCAGTGAACATCTTCGTGAATACGTGTGTATGAAAATATATGTGTGTTTGAGAAAAGAGACTTGCGTTTCGTCAAGCCTTTTATGGAAGTTATGACGTTTAAAGAACTTTTAATTAAGCTGCGTCATATGAATAAGAGAAATGTGAGAACATTTTATTATGTCTTTATTTTCATGTATGTATCTAGTGTACATGATGTAATTTTCTTTCCTTCACCCTGTTCAAATGTATCTAATCGAAGAATGTTATTTTATATAATTTTGTTATGAAAAAGAAAAAAATTCTTTTATGCCTTTGTTATGTAAAAGAATTTTTTTTGGAGAAAGCGGTGGAATTTGAACCACTTTTCAGAATTTATTGTAATTATTATTATTATCATCATGATTATTATTATTATTGTCATGTGTTGTGACATCTCTATATTACGCCTCGAGAGTTTAAAAGTGCGCAGTTTGTGTGTATGTATCTCTCTGTCTAACGTTGTGCAACCCCTGGCTACATACTGCCTTGTTCTCTCGTATTGGCTAGTGTTGTTGCTACCTTGCATTTTGTTGTGCAATTCGTTCTGCCATTGGCTCTGACAATATTTGACGCGAGTTTGGGGGCACTCCCAAACTACGCATTTGATATTTCTGAGAGGCTTCTCCCCTCTCTGGGGGACAGAAGCTTAGTCAGTCTTAGACGCGCCGAGATGTAAGGCGAACGTGTGTATTCGGGCAGAGGCCCACCCTCATGGCGCAGCGGAATGTGAGTACGGCTCAATGTATTTCTATCTAACGCAATGTAATTGTTTTTGTTAAACGTTCCTTCTTTTGCTTAATTCTCTTTCCTTTTCAAGATGTTATTGTTAGTATTTTAATCCTTGAACCAGATCTCCGGGACCTTGCGTAATGTCATACGGCGGAGTTCTTTTTGTTGCTTTTGTTATGTGCCCTTCTCACAGTTTTATTATTTTGGTTAATACCTGTAAGATTCGAAAGTATTGCGTTTCTGCGTCTTGGCTTATATATATTTCCTGTCGGGCCTTAGTGCTCGTCTTTTGCGTCGGTGTCTCTTTGTACCACAAATGTTTCATTTGATTGGTAGCAATTGGACCTTTGTTTGTGGACAGTATGTGTGAGGTAACGGGACTGATGTCCAACGTCCCACTAATACGTGTCCCTTTTGTTTATAGAATATATGTGACGGTGGTTAACTGGGATTTTCTCCAGCTCCGATGTCATATTATTCTTTTTTTTATATGTCGCGTTGGTGCGGCATTATGTTGGAATATAAGCCTATTTTATTATAGCGTGCTTTCGATTTTTACCGGTCTCTTTCGTCCCAAGTCAATTGTAATGTAATGTATCTCCGTATATCTCATTTTCCTTTTGTTTTGTTTTTCTCTTTCGATTTTCGCCGTATTACATAACTTAATTATAATTCCCCTTGTCTTCTCCTTCCTCCTATCTCCGTGAGATCTCTCTCCCCTTTGTTTTACTCCCCTCACTCCTCCCCCTTCCCTCCGGTATGTTTACATAACATCATGAAAAGCTTCGCGTCTTAGCAGTTCGAAGTTTGACTTTTTGCAAGTTTGTCGTTTCTCTCTAACTTTTGTAAGTTTCGTTTTATTTTCTTTCAAGTTTGTATCTTTTCGTTAGATTCATGTTGTTGAGCGGTACTCAGGTTCTGTCGTGCTTTTCAGTTTTTTTAAAGTTTTTGAATTCTTTATTCTTGGTATTGGGTTTCTTTTGTATTATTGAGCTTGTATTAGCTTGCCTTTTTTCTTTGTTTTAAATAATTTGTTTATTTCGTGTACACGCTCTTTCTTTTATCCTTAATACATTTTTATATTTTAAGTAATATAGCTCCCTTGTCTTTTCATTTCTTACATTTAAGTTCCCCTTCCTTATCCTTATCCTTATCTCGATTTCGTCAATCTTGTCTTTGTGACGTAACAAAGGCACGATTAACACGGCTCTGGGATTTATTTAATTAATTTTATGGGAATCTCGTTTCTGCACTTTTGATTATTGCATTAAGCAATTATTCGTTTGCATTTGGTTTTTTGGAAATCATCTTTTGCTCGCTCCGAAAACTTTGGGCCCAGCACCGGGTCGAGCAAGACGTCTTTTCCCCATCCATTTGCGACCTTGTTGATTTTATCTTCCACTGCTACTCTGACGCGCATTATTATTATTATTACCCAGACCTTGATCGGCGCACTGTGGCGGAGGCTTAATCGGGCTATCATGGTAATTTTTGTCATTTTATAACAACGCTAACCTAGTCTTCGTTGTCTGTAAAATTGAAAGTATTGAAATAGCTGATATTTCTTATTATTATTTTGTTATTGCCTCTATGGGACCACGGCCAGCTCTTAATGGTTTGGGTCTGCTTCCCTTTCTCTTCCCACAGCCATTTCATCCACTGTCTTCTTCTCTCTCGTTCTTCCTCGGAAATCCTTTGTGTCCTCTTTTCTTGTCTTCCCCATTGATGATCCTCAACCCTTTTATGGTATCCTTATCTGTCAGTCAGTTCCGGTATATCGGTTAGTGCATATTTATTTCTCCAGTTCTCTGTCCCTTTTCAGTCCAGTCCTTTTCAAAGTTCAACCACCCATTTGGTTCCTGGTTTTCTTCTTGTCCTCCCTGTTGTCTCCCATATCCTTCTAGTCAATGTGATATTTGTGAATGCATTATCTGTTTCTCAGATTCAGTAAGTAATACCACCCAAAAAGATGTTCAGTAGATATGAACAAAGGTGGAACTGGGAAGTACTCGAACGACCATCAAATTCACCTGACATGAACCCTTGTGATTATAACTTATTCTCAAAGATCAAAGAACTTCTATGAGGCATTCGATTTCAATCAATAGTTGACATCTAGAGAGCTCTAGATCGACCAGTGAGAGATATCCAGAAATGATGTTGCAGATGGAGTGTGTCATCTTCCAAGGATTTGGCAACATGTTGTTGACATGGAGGAGACTATAAATGAAGTTTGTAATATCAAAATTAACCAAATAATATTCTTTGTGATGATTTAGCAATGTTGGCATTACTTATCGAATGTCCTAGTATATAATAAAAGTCCGTCTCAAGAAGTGTAAAAATTAGATACTGTACTGGTATTATCAAACTGTGGTTAGACCAGCAGCATTAAAATTTTATTAATGCAGCCAAAGGCCATTTATTTTATTTTCAGGACAGGTCAGGGAAGGGATTTTGGAAGGAAATAGGCCATGGACTCATGGATAGGAATCGTCCCAGCATGTGCCTGGTGGTGGAAATGGGAAACCATGGAAACCATTTTCAGGATGGTCGAGGTGGGCTTTGATCCCATGATCTCTCGATACCAGTGAGGCACGAGGTAGCGCATTAATGCTCTCGGAAAACGTGGCAAGAAACAGAATGTTGAACACTGCCTGAAAAACTATCAATTGAGGAAAGGAGGATCATCAGAAAAATTCTTGGTCCCAACTTCAAAGATGGTGTTTACAGACTTCGGAGCAACTTATAAATATACACCCACACCAAAAAGGTATCAAACGTAATCCGGAAACTACGGATAACCCTCAAATCTTCAGATTGCTAGCTTAAAGAGTTTCTGAACGTTTATCCTACTTTAGAAGTCTCTAAACGATTCCTCTTTGGCTGGTGGAGATCGATAAGGACCCTTTTAAGGTATGCATCAGAAACGGACATTCAACTCCGAACACCACTCAAACTAAAACTTAACAGGCTCATCAAGGAGAAGTCACAACTCGACTGAAAGATGTTCATTCGGATGCATGTAAGGAAGCACACTCTGAAAGGATGAAAACCTGGTGGGCCCGCAAGGAGACAGACAGTTGACATCTCACGGTCCTTAGTGGCCCTAACGATAAAGCCGAAATAATAATTTTAATATTACTTCTTCTTCTTTATTAGGAATATTCTACAATACAGTAGTTTTCCTTCAACCCCTTTAGAAGTCTCTAAACGATTCCTCTTTGGCTGGTGGAGATCGATAAGGACCCTTTTAAGGTATGCATCAGAAACGGACATTCAACTCCGAACACCACTCAAACTAAAACTTAACAGGCTCATCAAGGAGAAGTCACAACTCGACTGAAAGATGTTCATTCGGATGCATGTAAGGAAGCACACTCTGAAAGGATGAAAACCTGGTGGGCCCGCAAGGAGACAGACAGTTGACATCTCACGGTCCTTAGTGGCCCTAACGATAAAGCCGAAATAATAATTTTAATATTACTTCTTCTTCTTTATTAGGAATATTCTACAATACAGTAGTTTTCCTTCAACCCTAAAGTATTCTACTCCTCCACAAATTTCGGTCTTTAGCATCTTCCTCGGTTAAGCCTCTGGTAGTCTCTTGGTTTACCCCGTTTCCGTAGCTTGCCAATGTAACATTAAATTTGGAATTCTACTATTCTCCATCCTTTTCACAACTCCAAACCATTGTAATCTTCTTTCTTCAACCACTTCTAGTACATTGTTTCTTACCTGCATAATTTCTCTGATTCTCGTATTTCCAATCTTGATTTTCTTGCTGCCCTCCTCCAGTAATCCATCTCTGTTACTAATAATTTGTTTGCTTGCTGTCTGTTTAATGTCCAAGTTTCTACTCCATATAACAAAATACTTTGTACCAATGAACTGTAAATAAGTTTCCTACTTTTGTTTAAAATATTTCTGCTCCATACAACAGAATTTAATGCTTCAAATGTTCTCCTGGCCTCACTTACTCTTTTCTCAATTTCAGATGAACTTGTTCCACCAGCTTCTATTATTGAACCCAAATATTTAAATTTAGTGACAGTTTGAATTTCTGCATTTTCTCTCTGTAGTTTCTCACCACCATTATTCTATAATGTAAGGCAGGGGTGCTCAACCTTTTTTAACTAATTTTAAAAACTATAGGTGCAGTATGGTGAGTTTTTTTTTCCTCTCTGACCTTAGTTTTCTTAGTACTGTTGCCGTTTTCTATATTTATTCATAGTGATAAAAAATAAAACACTAAAACAAAGTTAAATATTTTTAATAAATCCCTTTAAAATAGAAGTACGATGATATTCAATACACTCATATGGCATGAAAGACAAAGAGTGAGTATTTATGTTCATTTGACACAATTATTAATCAACTTATGAAATAAAGTTCATGATAATTTAGTTTGGTGCGACGACTGGAAAAGCTTTGTGCCGGTACTTAAAATTTCTCTCCATTTAGGATCGAACTTAGTTGTACCAATCATTAATATGATTTTAAGTGTTCATCATAGAGTCAATGACCTTGAGTAGGGGTGCGAGCACAGCTTTGTCTAGTTGGCTTTAATTGTTTCAAAGTTTTGGCGACACGGCGCCTACACAGAGCAGCGGGCCGGACAAAATAGTCTCGTGGGCTGTAGGTTGGGCAGTCCTGATGTAAGGTATTACCATAAGACTTACACTCAAAATTAATCAACGAAAGCAGTATGTCATATCTGATGAGGAAAGGTCAGCCAGAATGAAGAGGTTTTGGGAGACGAGAAAGATGATGACAGCTAAATTCCCTGTCAATCCGTAGATGACTTGAATGTATTTGATTTGATTTAGGTGCTCCAATGTGGGCATAAACTATGTATATAATAATAATAGGCTAAAAAGTAAGTCTATAAATTTTAGTGGCCATAAATAGAATTGCTTTGCAGTCTGTCAAGACAGTTACGTGCCCAATAAAATTGGGGAGAGAATAACAATTATTTATCACACTTAAACTGGCCTGGATGCAGTAACTTTCCTAAATATGGGGTTTAAGTCGATGACAGGTATCAGGCGAACATCGTCAGATATTATTTCTTTATCATGTCTTCTTAAAATTAGTATTATTATTTGTTGTTTCATTTGATGGGCTTAGACATCATAGTCAATTACCCAAATGTACTTGGGCGAAGTTAGAATTTTCTGATAGCCTGTGTTACTGTGGTGTATGTAGTAGCATGTTTTGTAATTCAGGTGGATATTTGGAAGGAGGCAGCTGAGGCCTTAAATTAGGAACCATCCCACCATGTGTCTAGAATAGATGTGGGGAAACCGCAGAAGAACCCTTTCCAGGATGGCTGAGGTGGGAATCGAACCCACCTCTTCTTACTTTGCCTCACAAGGTTGAATATACCCCATTCCAGACCTCAAACCAGAATTGCATTTTTCTTGGCAGGGTCAGGAATTGAACCCAGGCCTTGGGTGACAGCCAAGCTTGCTAGCCACTGCACCAGGTAAGAGGGAAGCATGTTACTTTACACCACAGGGTTGGCCAAAATGAATTCCAAATTGATATTGGAACTTTCAGTCAGTCAACACAAAATAATACCAATTACTGGAAATAAAAACAACTGAAATAAATTTCATGTGATTAAGATATATACACAGTGTGTCCAAAAGTCACGGGAAGAGTAGTCCCATGAGAAAATGTCCCAAGTATGACTTCTGAGCATTGCGGCTAACTGTGACGGAGCAGGGCAGTCTGTCACAGACACGAGTGTAGTGAAGTTGGCAACACGTCGCGAGTTAACCGACTTTGAACGTGGGATGATCATCGGCGCACGGCTCATGGGAGATTACACATAAATTCGGGTTTCCAATGTCAACAGTGTCAAGTTCTAAAAAAAAAAAGTCCGCAACATCATATCTCTATATATAATACGCCCACTGTAAGTGATTTTAAGTTTTAATTTCTTCCAACAATCTCCATTCAGTGGAAATTTAAATTACTAGCTTCAGAGCGAACTTACGAATCACCCCAGCTTCGGCCAGCATAAAACTGTCGAGTCGTGACGAGTTAAGGCTTCAGAGAAGAGTGTATGTGTTTGGAGTTTCGCTGTTAAATTCGGTTTTTCTGAATTTCGTCTGGGACCTGCCGTACATGCGCCTTTTAAGTTTACACTGGGTGAACCGTTAAAGATATTTTTGTTAGTTCTATTGTAACGTGTTTTTCGAGGGGTTTTTATGCAACTGGCATAAGTCAGTAGGAAGCCATTCTATATTTATTTACGCGGCAAATTGTTCAGCCAAGAGAATTTTTCATGTTAATTTATTATTATTATTAATTTATTATAATTATTATTAAGATATTTTCGGAGCATTTTATAAAAATTATAAGCATTCAGATAGGTTTTCTATGTCTTAGAAAACGCTATCAAGCAAATTATTACGAACGACAATATCATAGAAAATTATGTGATTACGGAATTTTACGGAGTTTTCGTCAGTTAGGGTATATCGAGAGACGTGACTCACTGGGAATTCAAGTACACGCTTAATCTTGTCGGAAAGCATGACGCAATCCTGGGTCGCAGCGTCCAGGAAAGGCGAATAGTTGGAACGGAAATCGACTTCATCATCGCCGCGCCGAGTGTAATGAACTAGAGGAGGGGAAGTAGCGGGGTGCAGCCAATCAGTGGAGACCACGTAAGCTGAAGTCGGCTGAAGAGTGGGGGAGCCGACAGGTGCATATATCGTTCGACGCGCCGTGGAACCAGGACAATCTGTGAAATACTTGACGAGTATGGGGGCGCGTGCGTGTGGCTCCGATGTTCGGTGGAGTTAGCGACAATCTGTATAGAATTTAACGAGTACGGTTGTACGCGGGAATCGCTCCGATGTTCCGTGGATTGGAGGACTAACTTTTGTAAAACTTAACCAGTGCGGTTGTACGAGTGTTTGGGTCCGAGGTACGGACCATGGAATTATCTAATCTACCAGAATCTCATCAAACATCGACGAAGATGACGACATCCAGGAGACTGTGGGAAGCTCACAGCATCATCCAGTACGAGGGAAAGGCTTCGGGCATTTCCAGTGGTAAGCGCTAATGACGCAGAAATACGCAATCTCTCATTTCTCTTGGTTTTATATTTCATATTTCAGTAACTTCATAGCTTGGGAATAAGAGTAAAATCAATAATTTATCAGACTCCGTTTTCACGTAATTTTCTATCGGTAATATTAAAATCGCAACGCTCCAATTTAAATTTTAAACTTATTATTATTATTAATTTTGCTATACTTGTTTTATATAATAAATTCATTTCTTTTACAATGCAATCTTTGCTTTCAGTAGGTAGCATTAGATATGGACCAATTCCTTCTCCTGATACAATTGTTTGTTGGGTTAATGATCAAATCATACCACGATCTGAGTGAATAGAGTCTTGAATGTGTTCTGCCAGAGCTAGACGTTGTTAAATACAAATTTAGATTTCAACATTGCGTTGAGGTCTTGGCGCCCATTAAAACAACATAGCTTAGGCAAAGGTAAACAGTACATTTCTCACCCAACAGTTAGGGGCTAGCAAAACGTTTCACTATCAATAAATCATAGTACCAAGAAAAGCACATGGAGTTACTATTAGAGTCAAAGGCATCAAACAGCAAATCATTACTAAAAAGAAAGGAAGGAAGCTTGCAGTTTAACGTGACCATTAATCTTGCATTCATGAGCCATGGGACATTCAATTTTTGAAGGAATCCGAACCACAGAACATGAAATTTTAATTCAAAATTTCACATGAATTGACTGGGATCATGACTACTGAAATGAAAATCCACAGCCTGCTTCCAGTCTCCGACCGGGTCAGGAATGGAATGAATGAAGCCCCCATCTAGCGGCGAGGATATGAACTGTGCCGGCTGCCGAGACCTGACGCACTCCTCTGGGGCAATGATTAAATGAATGACTGATGAAATGAAATGATAGTGGAGAGTGTTGCTGGAATGAAATTTTGACAGGGAAAACCGGAGTACCCGGAGAAAAACCTGCCTGCCTCCGTTTTGTCCAGCACAGATCTCACATGGAGTGACCGGGATTTGAACCACGGACCCAGCGGTGAGAGGCCGGCATGCTGCCGCCTAAGCCACGGAGGCTTCTGGGATCATGACTACTAAGATATAGTTTTGTTTAATACCAATCTTTACTGCTACTACAGACTACTTTGCTTAACCAAAATAAACACAATATACACTGACAATCAAAAAAAAAATCTGCATATTTTCATTGCTGTATGACGACATTTCGTTTCTGCACATTGGCTCATGTTTGTTTGTACCATACACTGTTACCGGACATGGAGATTGTGCATTCAAATGGGGGAGGTGGCCAAACCCCTGTTGTGATTGCGGTACATCGTACCAGACCATCAGGCACATCGTCGAAGATTGCAAACTAAGAGCGTACCTAGGTGACCCTAACGACTTTATCAGTGCTACACCATCGTGCCTAGACTGAAGAAATAGACTGGACATAAGGTTGTAATAAGGTTGATATCGGTGCTTGTTTGTATTCATTATTATTATTTTCCAGTGTAAGTTTACATTGACACAAAGACTTGTTCTTTTTTTGAACTCTACATTTTTTGTTTCTTCACGATTTTTGTTTATAATTATAGTCTTTTATTAATTGTCAATTTTTTCATATGTAGGTGTCCACCTGTAAGTTATTAAGTTTATTCTAAATTTGTATACTTCAATCTGTGTTAAGAGGGGCAGATGAACTCGTAGATCCACCCGTTAAAACCTCAATAAATAACATTATCAGGCCAGTACTGTTATAAGGAGCTGAAACATGGAGTTTGACCAAAAGGGAGGAACACCAACTTACAGTCTTCGAAAACAAGGTATATAGAAACATTTTCGGCCCCATTTTTGACCAGGAAGCACAAAGATGAGTTCTCAGATCAAATCATGAGCTGTACAAGTTAGCCAATCAACCCAGGGTAGTAAACGTCATGAAAGCGAAACGGCTACAATGGGCAGGGCATGTCATCAGAATTGACTGCCAGAATAGTTCGCCAGGTGTACGAGAAGAAGATCGAAGGATCGAGACCTAGGAGTAGATGGCAAGAAGAGGTGACCTCTGACTACAGACAGATGGGTATTACTGGATGGGAGAATAACTGCGCTGGATAGGAGGAAATGGAGGCCGATAGTGAGAGCGGCACGGGATCTTCACGTCCCAGAGAAGCCAACGGAGTGAGTGAGTATTATTTTGATTTATGTGTAATTCCATACGCTACATAAATAAATGTATAAAACTGTTATCGGACAAAGCATGTGTATTATATTTGGTCCACAAATACATATTCTTGCAATGTGCAAGACTCTTTTTGACCAGCTAGTAACTTTACATACAAGGGAGATTTTTTATTCAACTGCTTAGCCAATGCTCATCCATCAAGCTACTCAGTGCAGATACGTTGGGTAATCCTAACTAGGCAGAGCCATGAAGATTTTTTTTTTGGAAAATAACTTATACCCGCCATAGATGGCATTAAGTACCACAATTTTGAACGCGATAGTCAAGCGGCAGTGTACCTCACTCCTGATAGGTGGCTTAAAAGAACACGTTTGAAACGATTGCCTCGCATCCAGTGACTGTACGCAAGAGGCCAGGAAGCAGTGAACGGTTTGGAGGCAACCTCTCGTGCAGCCAATCGAGCTCATGCCACCGGTGCACCAATTTCAACATGTGAATCTTAATTTCCCTTCTAGTACGAGGGGATGTTAATTTCCAAGATATATTTATTCTTGGTTTTGCCTAGTTGGGCTCACCCATAATATCTGCCAAGGATCCGGCAGCAGGAAACCAGGGAGAAGAAAGCTGCTTACAAGACGTGGCACCAGACGCGCAGCTTGGAGGATTTAGATAGGTACCGAGCTCTCAAGTCCAGTGCAAAACGCGCTGTAGCAATTGCAAAAGCAGCACATTACAAAACCATCTACGACGAGCTGGATAAGCCTGGTAGCACAAATAGAATCTACAAACTTGCCCGCGTTCACGAGCGTGACTCACACAATCTCGGTCATGTTATCAACATCAAAGACAGAAATGGGCTCCTCCTACAAAAGAGACATGACATACTACGTCGCTGGAAGGAGTATTTTGAGGATATATGCAATACGGAGTTCCCTCATCCGCCTCTACCGACAGCTGACCCTATCCACGGCCCTGTGCCCATTATCACTACAGAAGAAGTGTCCACTGCCATCAACAAAATGAAGTCGGGGAAAGCGCCTGGTGCAGATGATATACCAGCCGAAGTATGGAATCTCCTGGAGGAACAAGGTGTAGTATGGCTTACTGACTTCTTCAACAAAATTATTATGGAAGACACAGTACCAGAGGCCTGGATAACCAGTATCACAATTCCTATTTGGAAAGGAAAAGAAGATATACTGGAATGCTCAAATTATAGGCCAATCCGCCTCCTATGCCATACTATGAAAATTTTTGAACGTGTTCTTGATGCGAGGTTACGAAACATCATCACTGTTTCATCTAACCAGTGTGGCTTTGTTAAAAACAGCGGAACAACAGACGCTCTCCATGCACTTCGTCTATTGATGGAACGACACCATGAGAAAAGGAAGACAGTTCACTTAGCCTTTCTTGATTTGGAAAAGGCGTTCAATAGAGTACCACATGATCTCATCTGGCTGGCACTGAGGCTACACGGTGTACCAGAAGCCTATGTAAACTGGGTGAAACTTCTGTACCGAAAGACAACAAGCTCAGTGCGGTGCGCAGCAGGAATGTCAGATACCTTCCAAATCTCTGTTGGTGTCCATCAAGGATCAGCCTAGTCCCCCTTGCTCTTCATACTCTGCATGAACGCCATCACAAATGACATCCAAACCAGGCATCCATGGACATTATTATATGTGGATGATCTCATGTTAGCTAACGAGACCCATGGGTGCCTTGAACAGCAAGTACAAGAGTGGAAGATGCATCTTGAAGAATTTGGGATGAAATTGAATCTGAAGAAGACGGAATACCTGGAATGCGGTGACCAAACTGATGGCACGATCACTGTTGGTGAGGTTCAGCTTAATAAAGTGACCCAATTCAAATACCTTGGGTCATGCATTACCTCAGACTGTAGCACGATTCCTGATGTCAAAACAAGAGTCACTGCCGCATGGATGAAATGGCGCCAAGTTACTGGAGTCCTATGCGATAAGAAAATTCCATTGCATTTAAAATCTAAGGTATATCGCACAGTGATTAGACCGGTGGCCCTTTATGGTTCTGAATGCTGGCCTACAACATCGAAGCACGAACAGGCGCTTCATGTAATGGAAATGAAGATGTTGCGGTGGTCCAATGGTATGACTCTACTGGACCATATTAGGAATGATGCCGTGCGGAAGGATTTCAAGGTTGCCCCAATCACAGAGAAAATGCGTGAATCACGTCTGCGGTGGTATGGACATGTGCTCCGTAGCGGTGAAACCTCAGTTGCTAAGACTGCCCTTCAACTAAATGTGAAGGGTCGTCGACCTCGAGGGCGACCTCAAACACGCTGGTTGGATAGGGTGAGAGATGACATGCGGCTCACTAAACTCCGTCCCCGGGACGCTATGGATCGATTGAAGTGGAGGAAACATTGCAGGAAGGCAGACCCCACATAAGTGGGAAAATGCAAAGAAGATGATGATGATCCGGCAGGATCCACGATTCCCCGGTACAGAACTGCAGTATTACCCATTTAAGATTTGATTGCTACTGAGCATGGCTGTGCCAGCGTTTGTTGATTATTGTAGCAGGAGCCCTGCGGGGTGAAGCGGAGGGCACAGTGATGACAGAGTGAAATCTACACATAAGTCGAGCAGCATTGCGCGCACTAACTGTATTAGAAGCGCAGATAAGCGTCACAGGAGCTCATGTCACCTCGGACAGTTAAACAATGACTGAAGCTACTGGAGCCGAGTCATACCCTACTCGCGCAACTGTACCTTTCAACGAAGCAGAGTGACGTGTGACACAAGTAAATAGAGAATAGTTCCCATCTTGACCGCCGGCAATCAATTCGCGACAGGGTAATACAAGTATACAATATCAAATGCAATTCATAAAAGAGGCTACACCTATATGCATTTCACCCTTCGATGAGAGACCACAGAGTAAATCTTAGGGACCTTTTAAAAAGGCTGGCTCTCGTGTAGTATCCGTTGCCCGTTTCGAAAGTACGTTATTTCACTTAGTAGCGCTCTGAAAATGGTTTGTAATTACTCTGCCACGTTATTTAAGCCATTTGCCACTAACAAACACCGCGTAAACACTTCCAAAATAAGGAAATTGTCAACATTAACTTTCAAGTAATAAACTTATCAAAAAGCAAGTCACCATGTTTGATTACGTAATGCTGCCAACTTACTGATTGTACTACTAGGCAAAACCATTGGCTTGGTTAAAGATTATTGATGCGTGACTACCGTGACCAAAACCTGGGGCGTTTAGCCTAACGCGGTCCTTGCCGCGCTACGTAACCTTGATTGGCCTGGACGAAAGCCATTGGTCTGGATGAAATTATTGGTCTGCAAACAATAATGTTGGCACTCTGTAAAAATACAGTAACACATTCTAACGATAAAATATTCAACTCCTGTATATTAGTAACATTGGCCATTTCTATAGAAAATTTTTCGGATTTTAATGGCGCCGGGCAACGTATACTACACGAGTTCCAAAAGGCTAACAACAATAAGAGTGCTGAACAGTTTAATTTTAGAAATGTGTCAAGTTTTAAAATTTCATGCATTCCTCCTTAATGTAAATCCTGTCAACCACTGTTATATATTGAGGCTATTTTAAAAGAAAACTACTAAAACATGGGAAGCTCGGGGAAGGGGGGGGAGAGCATCACCCTTGTTCCTTAGGAAATTAAAAGTTTGTTTCACGTGGTAAACATGACTTCCGGAACTGTCCAAAAATTAAGCATTTTATCGCACACATTAGGTATGATCGATCGGGTGTCAAGTTATTAGGAACGGGGTTCCGTTGTCTTGTACAGGCAGGACGTTTGTTTTAGACGATTGCCCTTGACCTTGAAGCCTGCGGGTGAGCCTATACACACTCACTCTCTCACCCTATCGCTTCACACTTGTCACCACCGATCTGATGTAATGGAATTCCAGACTTGAGCAGACTGTTCAGTCCACGTCGAAGTATTGTGTGACGCGGGTACACGTTACGTAGTTACGAACAGAACGTCATTATATTTGCCAATGACTGTACTTCAGCAGTCGTGTGAAACAGTTTTGTCAATCATCGGACCGCTTGGGGAAGCTGATAACAACACAGCTACTGTAGTAACTCGCCTCCAGGCTTCCATTACGATTTTTCACTCGTCTAAAACAAACGTCCAGCCTGTATATACGACTGATTTGATTAACATCGGACCGATGATGTTCGCTTAACGAACGAACCATGTCGTGTACCGGTATTTCATTTTACATGGATATATTTTTGGGCTGGAGGTGGTCAATCAAATGTGCGTAATATGTAAATGTGTGACGGTCATCTCTGGGCCTCCTATACAGTATAGTTACCAAAGCAACAAGTTTTTAAATTTATTTTAGGTCGAATATATTTCCCAAGTAAATATAGCCTAATTTGGCATAAATAGCCTACGGGTTGACCGACAAAAAGTTATCAATTAATTGTTAACTAGGCAACACTGAAAATTGTTTCAACGCTTTCCATAACAGAAAATTATGCCCGCGAATGACGGAATGCTAAAGTTTTCTCAAGTAAACATACCTTTATTAATAACCATTAAACTGTTTATACTGTAACATTAATAATAAACCTCCACTGATGGCAATATTTGATTCATGTATCCAAGTATACAAAGTTACGCAGTGGTTCTTGTTTTACGCGAAAAATGTTATATTTCTTTCCCAGCTTTCCCTTGAATCTCGATATTATTGATCCACAACATCATCATCCTTGAACCAACCTATGAACAGGGAGGGGGCGCAGCAAAGAACATGGAGAGTAGGATTCATTACAATCACAGCCAACTCAATGCGTCGCTTGGAGCAAAGTAGCGGATCAAGTCGAAAAAGATGTCCCTGAAGGTTATACAATGCCGCCGTCAGATGTCTCGACATCTCGATAAAATGTGCCCCATAGCTTAGCGTTTATTTTGTATTGCTGTCACATTTTTACTCACTGTAAAAGCACTCAATTTTTGTCATAAGTTTTCCCCTCTCTTAATTGTGTATATTGATAATTGTTATGTACCTAGCCTACCTTATTTTAGATCCCAACTACACACAAAATAAAGAAAATTCGAGTTTAAATTTTCCTTGCCTATAGAAATTCCCTCACCCTCTGATACCCCAAATGTTCACCAAAATTGACCCATGTACGTCAATGTAATAATATATATATATATTTTTTAATATTTACTTGCTTTGCCTTATTGGCAACTCAAACTAACACTTGGGGCGCTGCGGTCGGTCTGGATAAGTAGGGTTTAAAATACTCAATAACACGCGTTTGATATGGAACACTTTTTATTTTTCGGTTTTAATCAGTAAATGTGGTCTCTAAAGTAATGACAGTGTTATTTTTAATTGTATATATGTATAACTGTGCGATACACGTGATCTAATTTGTGTGTTCCACTGGATTTTTTGGTGTCATTTGCATATTATCAAGCATCAGTTTTTATGGGTGATGTAGATCAGCTGATTCAAATTTACACAGGGCTACACTTCGGACATTATTTCGGTACTATTATGCGCAATATAATGTAAATGTCGATCCTGAGTCAACGCCGAGGACATTCAAATAGAGAAATACGGTACATAAACAAATAAATAACACACCGAAGCTGTGCTACTTTTATCATTCCGAGACTAGCATCCACGCAAACCAGACGCCACTGTTCCAAGCTCCGACTTATATCGTGAATTGATGCCAAACTGATGATCCGCCAGCCTTTCCGCCAAGCCTACACCTCGTAATCGCTAAGTTCTTCGATATTCGAGCTATTCCACTACGAGTCATATAGGCCTAATTTGCCTCCCCGTGGGCACTGTAGAATGAGTGATTCCGCTACCATTCAAATATTCAACACCAAACCTACCTTTTAACCATCCAAATCAAGCAATTCCTGTCGCCCCACGAGTTTTAATACAAGTTAAACTCATCCCTTCTCCCTACCAAGCAGCCAATAATTAATTATTTAATTAATTATTCAAGTAACTTCAATCTTACCAGCGCGCCCATCGTAACAGCTGTTTTTAAACTGAATAACCTTCGCTGGCTTTACGTCGCAGGTCTTCTGTCTGTCTACCTCGACAAGTGTTAGATCCTTCCCGGGGTGGAAAGGTATTATTATTAGGTATTATTAGGTATCATCACATTTCGGCTATTGCTATTTGCATCTTTTGGAAAGTGATGAAAACGTATATCCGCAGCCCTCTTATACATCGACTTACAGCCGTAAACTGAGCAATACACTTTGCCTTTACTCATTTTTCACTCTATCAACGAGTAAAACTTATTACTTATGTATAAAGACACGAACAATTTACCACGATCTGTTTACCAATACAAGAAACCATATACAAACAGTCACCACGTGACAAATGTACCCTACTTGGTAAGTTTCTCATTTTTACCGCTAGATGTCATATCAGATAGCTGGAGTTGCCAATAGGCTAAAACAAAATAATTTTGTAACAGCAATTTTCAGTAATTAAATAAATTAATAATTAAATAATTAAATAAATAATTAAATAAAAACCTTTGATAGAATGTTGAAAGCTTAACTGCAGTGCCATTGTTTTTACTCTGTAGTTGAATATCTTAGTGTATAGAAACGATGAAATCTATAATTATATTTTACTTTTCTATTTTAATTGTAATACCTAGCTGTAAGTTGTTGTATTTATAGAATTAAGTTTTCATATTATGATAATAGAATAAGGTGTAAATAGTCCAATAAGATTGTATCACTCTTAAGATCTGTTATTATAATAAGTTATAAATAGTTATAGTACTATTAGTATTACTGCATATACCGTACCTAATAGTACTTTTGGGCAAGATGGCGTCACAGTGAAAGTGTAGTGAAATAGCAGATAGTGTAAATATTTGATAAAAGTGGTAAAATATTATAACAGAGGTTTAAAATCTATAAAGTTACTTTCCTTAGATCAAGTGTAATACGGAATATTGATAGCATTTAGAAATTCTTATTGATAATTTAATAAACTTAAACTAAGTTGTGGGAACGTGTATCCAAAGATTCGGTGACTTCTTCAATCACTGTTTGAACCAAGTAGAGCAGTGGTGCTTTTACAAGACTTCACCCGATTGGAAGATATACGTATTTCACATTCTTCTTTATTGGTAGGAAATTAGATTAATTCTATTAGGTAGCAATAATTAAAATAAATTTAGTGTAATTTGGTGTAAACATCTAGGCTAACTTAGATCTCTAGTATGACGACAGTAAACAGTGTTAGTGTCTCGTCAGGTAGTGTAACCGTAACGGATTTATGCTCGTCGTGCAAAATAAAAGTAAAAAATGCAAATAAAATCATCACTAGATCTCAGGTAAAATTGAATGAGGAGAAAAGTGAAACCGATTGTCGTAATGTAGGCCTACCGCTACCGTCATGCGAATGTCATAACCTGAGAAACGAACTGTCCTCAAAAGACGAAATTATAAAGCTGCTAAAGGAAGATATTGCTAAGTTAATGGAAGAGATGAATGAATTAAAAGGAAACAGAGAGGAAAGCAAGGAAACTTGGTCGACAGTGATTGCTGGTAAGGTAAGATTGAATAAGCCTAGGCCTATAAATGGAGTACATGTAACTGAAATTCCCGTCTCAAATTCATTTGGAGTGATAAAGAGAAAATCCAGGAAGATGCGGATATTTGCGGATAGCCACGGGCGAGATGTAGCAGCAAGCGTATTGGAGAGAAGCAGAGAAATGGAGGTCACTTCGACAGTAAAGCCAGCAGCTCAAATTGCAGAGGTCACGAACGGAATGATAGGAGAGTGTGCGTCCCTTACTGCAAAGGACTACGCAGTGATCATCGCTGGAGCAAACGACGTCTATAGAAATGATAGTAAAAAGGCAATCAAAGATTTAAAGGGTACATTGCCATCCATGCAAAAAACAAATATCATTATTGTAAACATTCCGCAGAGATACGATTTAATTCCCAAATCATGTGTAAATGTAGAAATAGAGGCTACAAATGGAAAAATTCATAAAATTTGTAAGAGTTTTCCAAATGTCCAAATTGTAGATGTAAGTAAATTAGACAGGAAGTTCCACACTCGGCATGGCCTACACTTAAATAGATTAGGAAAAGAATATCTGAGTGATGAAATCTGCAAAATTGTAAATTCAAATGGTAAGAATAATTCAACAATAATATCATTAGAGTGGAAGCAGGGAAACTGGTAGAAGAAGCCAAACGTGAGGTTTGGCAATCAGATCTTTTGAAGTCAAATTTAACGGAGTGTAACAATGATATTTCGGATTTGTCTAGCAACAATAATAATAACAATTATGATAATAATAATGTAAATAAATCACCAACACAAGCTTGCAAGAGTAACAAATTTAAAATTTACCACCAGAATGTCCAGTCTCTTTATAATAAAATTGATTACATAAATCTAATGCTTAAAAATGAACTTAAAGACATCTCAGCGCTATGTATTTCAGAACATTGGCTGAAAGAGGAACAACTCGAATTAATTCAATTACCAGGGTTTATACAAGCTAGTAAATACTCTAGATCTAATATTAGCCATGGTGGTACTTGCATCTGCTTAAGAAATAATTTAGATCATGAACAGATTACAGCTTATGATTATCTAATTATGGAACAGGATTTTGAATTCTCTGCCGTAAAAATACAGCAGTTTAAGTTAATAATTGTAAGCGTATACCGTTCTCCGTCAGGAAAGTTTCCTTTATTTATAGATAAATTAGAATTGTTACTCAATAACATGAGCAAAGTAAATTTCGATATGATAATTTGTGGAGATGTAAATGTGGATTTCTTAAAATTTGATAGAAATTGTGAATTATTAACACAGTTACTAATTCCCTATGGACTGAAACCTACAGTAAATACCCCAGCAAGAATAACAAAATTTAAAACCACTCCTGATCAAATTTTTATAAATACAGATAAATATCACCATTTAATAGAAGTCTATTGTCCGGGTTTTAGTGACCACCATGGACAAATACTGAGTTTTGAAGTATCCGAAACAATCGATAATAATGATAATGGAGTAAAATCAAAGTGCAGGTCATTCACTGAATCAAATGTTACATATTTCAATGACTTATTAAATAAGGAAACATGGTCAGAAATTTATGAACTAGAAAATGTAAATGATAAATGTAATGCATTTAACAGTACCCTAAAACACTATTTTGAAATAGCATTCCCCTTTAGAAAAGAACTGTTCAAAATAACAAAACTAGCAATTGGATAACAACAGGGATTATAAATTCATGTCAAAGAAAGAAATTTCTACACAAATTATATGAACAATACCACACAACACCTGAATTCAATTTATACTACAAAAAATACACTAGCATATTAAATAAGGTAGTAAGACTAGCAAAGAAAATGCATAATGATAATTTTATTTCCCAATCATCTAATAAAAACAGGGCTATGTGGTCCGTGATAAAGAAAGAAACTGGAAAATCTGCTAAAGTACAAAGGAACATTACACTGACCAGAAATAATAAAGTGATTAATAATCCAGAGGAAATAGCAAACACTTTTAATGACTATTTTCTGGAAATTCCACAAAAAATATTAAATAAATCACAGGTAAATACACTAAATTCTAATAATAAAATAAATATATGTAGTGATTCTTTATTTATAAATGATGTCACAAGTGAAGAGGTAAGAATAGTTATAAAAGAGCTAAAATAAATTCTGTGCTGGCATTGATGGAATCCCTGATGCAATTTTAAAAGAAATGTGCAGAAAATATAATAAATCCACTTACGCACTTAATAAACAGTTCAATTCTCTCAGGAACTTACCCGGATATTTTGAAGTTCTCAAAAGTAATTCCAGTGCACAAAAACGGTTCAAAAGATGAATTAGATAACTATCGTCCTATTACCTTACCAACTGTTATTGCAAAAATTGTGGAAAAAATTATGTATAAGAGACTGATAAGTTTCATAGAAAAAAATAAAATCTTATCAAACTCACAACATGGATTCAGAACGGAAAAATCTACACAGACCGCAATTTACGAATGTAGTAATTGTATACTGAAATTAATTGACAATAAGGAACATGTAACTCGCCTATTCTTGCATTTATCGAAAGCATTTGATGTTGTTGACCATAAAATCCTCCTTACCAAACTAAATCAATATGGTATTAGAGGTCTAGCTAATATATGGATAGAGTCTTACTTAACAAGGCGTAAACAAATAGTAAGCTTGAGACACAAGGATGATGGAACCAAATTACTTAATGAAACATTGTCCAGTGAGGGAATTATTGAATTTGGAGTACCCCAGGGATCGGTTTTGGGCCCACTACTCTTTCTTCTATATATCAATGATATAACACAGGACGTTCATTCACATAAGGAAATTTTGTTTGCGGACGATACAACACCCGTAATAAAAGGTGAAACTAAACAGGTCATACAACAGTCTGCTGACTCCGTTACAGGAGAGTTAACCAAATGGTCACAAGATAATCGCCTCATAATAAACTATAAAAAAACAGTATGTCTAAATTTCCACACTATACAGAACAGGAATCCTGCGAAACCCAATATAACATTAAATGGTCATCAAAAAGAAAATAAATCAGAAACAAAGTTTTTAGGACTATGGATACAACAAGACTTGAAATGGAATTAACATATACAATATCTGAATACTAAACTGAACTCGATGTGCTTTGCGTTACGTATTTTGAAAACCTGCAATAGCATGCACACTAAGAAATACTTATTTTGCTTATTTCCATTCATACTTAAGATATGGGATCATATTTTGGGGTATGTCGCCAGATGTACTAAGCACGTTTAGGATACAAAAGAGGGCGATTAGAATTATGGCAAATGTAAACTCTAGAGAATCATGTAGACCTCTGTTTAAAGATTTAAACATTCTCCCACTGTCCTGCATATATATCTTTGAAAGTATTTTTTTTAAGAATTTAATGAATAAAAATGTTTTTCTTAAAACTAACAATGATGTTCATAGGCATAACACAAGACAAAATCAAAACATTCATATTTCACACACACACACACACACACAAGCATATACCAAAAAGGAACTTTTCACACTGGATTTAAATTATACAATAAACTACCCCAGTATATAAAACTGGCCCCAAAAATTAAAACCTTTGATCGAATGTTGAAAGCTTATCTGCAGTGCCATTGTTTTTACTCAGTAGTTGAATATCTTAGCGTATTGGCAACTCAAGCTAACACTTGGGGCGCTGCGGTCGGTCTGGATAAGTAGGGTAAAAATACTCATTAACACGCGTTTGATATGGAACACATTTTATTTTTCGGTTATAATCAGTAAATGTGGTCCCTAAAATAATGACAGTGTTATTTTTGATGATATATATGTATAACTGTGCGATACACGTGATCTAATTTGTGTGTTCCACTGGATTTTGTGTCAATTGCATATTATCAAGCATCGGTTGTCGGCTGGTATTTGTTTTTGAGCAGTTCGAGTCATGGCGCTGTTGAGTTTAAAAGCTATATTTGAGTTTGCTCACTGTACCATAGACTCTAGAAATTATTTGCTGCTTGGTAAGGCGAAGGGATGAGTTTAACTTGTATCAAAGCTCGGGGACCAGCCCCGTGGTGTTGGGGTGGCGCGCCTGCCTCTCACACGGAGGCCCCGGGTTCGATTCCCGGCTCCGTCACGGATTTTAAAACTGACGTGAGGGTTGAAACGGGGTGCACTCAGCCTCGTGAGGACAATTGAGTGAGGCCCGATCACGAAAACCAAGATTAACGGCCGAGGGGACCCGATGCGCTGATCACGCGTCACCCCAATATCTGCAGGCCAAATGGCTGGGCAGCGGTCGCTTGGTCGGCCTTAGACCCTCATGGGTTGTATAGTGCCAGGGGTTGACTATTAAAGGTCGGGGGACACAGGAATTGCTTGATTTGGATGGTTAGCAGGTGGGTTTGGTGTTGAATATCGGAATGGTAGCAGGTTCTCGCAGAGTAGATATTTACCCTGCGAAGTCAAATTAGGCCTATATGACTCGTAGTGGAATGGCTCGGATATCGCAGAGCGAGGTGGTGGCAGTTGGTAGGGTTATTGGAAATGAACTAGAGATCGGGGAAGGATACCTGACTGATGAAGCTTGGCTGTCTAGGTGCGGCTTGGCTCGGCGTAACAATGAACAACCCATCATGTGTTGCCCGTATTTATTTGGTATCGTCACCTTTCGGCTATTGCTATCTTTTGGAAAGTGATGAAAACTTATATCCGCAGCCCTCTTATACATCGACTTGCAGCCGTAAACTGAGCAATATACTTTGCTTTTACTGATTTTACACTCTATCAACGAGTACTTAAGTTATTACTTATGTATAAAGACACGAAGAATTTACCACGATCTGTTTACGAATACAAGAAACCATATACAAACAGTCACCACGTGACAAATGAACCCTACTTGGTAAGTTTCTCATTTTTACCGCTAGATGTCATATCAGATAGCTGGAGTTGCCAATCGGAGCGATGAAATCTATAATTATATTTTACTTTTTTTAATTTAATTGTAATACCTAGCTGTATGTTGTTGTATTTATAGAATTAAGTTTTCATATTATGATAATAGAGTGAGGTGTAAATAGTTGTGCAATAAGATTGTATCTATTAAGATTTGCTATTATAATAACTTAAATAGTTATATTAGTAATATATACCTGTTAGTTCTTTTATTTTATAGATGTAAATTCTGACGTGTCCTATATCAAAAATGTATTGAATGCATGTATTTGATCAAATGGAATTAATAAAAATCTATCTATTTTATAGATGTAAATTCTGACGTGTCCTATATCAAAAATGTATTGTATACATGTATTTGATCAAATGGAAATAATAAATCTATCTATCTATCTAAATAAAGAATCAAATTTAAAAATAGAAACTCCAGAACAATTATTGAAAAAGCCAAAACTTATGAACTCGTAGGCCTATACGGTAATTTAAAATAAGTTGCGTAGTTTTGGTACCGATGGTACTTAATTTCTTATGAATAGACCCCAGCTGATGTGTGTTCTAAATCCACAAATGTCACAAATTTGTATCACTCCTATATTTTGATGATGGTGGCGATTGTCAATTTAAGAGGCGGAACCGCGAGATCATCTATCCCTCGTAAATCAGTTAAAAAATAAAAATGTACTTTAATTAAAATTTCGAGGTAGATGACAAAAAATAAACAAGATTGATGTTTTTTTATGACTAAATAAGGTTTTGATTTTTAGAAATTGTCATATTTTTAGCCTATTTTCATTTATGAAAAACTAGGCCTTTGAGATCACCTTTTGTCCGCGACTTTTCTCGCGATTTAACCATCCAAACGCAATGAAATTTGGTACAGCAAATGTTTAGACATATTGTAATACACTGGCATCTGGTTCAATTGTTTACATAACCTCAAGATTGCAGCAGTGCGAAATTTTAAAATTAAGTTTTTATTTCTTGTGTCCTAACCATGCGATCGAAGTCAACGTTCGAATATGAACCTACGCAATCGTCATCTAATAGTACATAAAATCCAACATGGTGACCATGCGAAATATTTAGACGGTTCTCAATATATATTAATCTATTACAGCAATCAAACTGAAATTGTGTATGTTGATAGAGGCAATTAACATAACTAGGATATATGAAAATAGGCTATTTAGTTCTTCTTGGAACTACTTGTTTTCCTTGACTACATTTTCATGAAAAGTGTAGTTAAGCAGGAGTTCGATGTTACTGATTCTTTTAGGTGGATTTTATAGAGCATACACAGGGTCTTTCATATAAAGTAAGAACGCCAAGCGGCAGTTTTGTTATCCGCTGCTGCGGTGGCCTTGGCTGAGCTTGTGGCGCGCCACAGCCCCCTGCTACAGTATAAGCGTGTGTACAATCCAATATGAAATATTATCTTATAAAAGATGCTGGAAGTGTCTTCCTTCCTGGGTTATACAGGCATTGTATCTGGTAACCACATTCTGGCTGACGCGACTGAGTTCAGCCACTGTAATGTTTCTGATTTTTTTAATTTTATGTATTTTATTGTGCACTGAGCCAGTAGTGTGAATCTTATTTACAACTAGCTTTTTTACCAGGCGTTGCTCGGGTGGTGTATTTACATGTTATAGAAAAATGCATGCCAATATATTACGCAAAGTATACTCACTTTGCCCCTAAGTGAGTTTAAAAAATGTTCTCCTGGGCTCTGAAGTTAATCAGTGCAATATTATATTAACTCACTTTATACTCACTAGGCGAAAGGTACTGTGGAGTACAATACCGTAGTAGAGAATGCTTCAATAACAAAGAGGGCTGTATATGCACATTTCTCAAGGACTAGTCTCACAATTACAGTACTTTCCTGAGAGTCTATTTTTGTTGTAATGGGTGTAAGTTAGACGTCTTGTTCACATAGTTCTCTTTCATTTTTAATTTGTTGCATCTACCTTTTTGAAAGAAAACAATATTTAAATTATTCTATGTTTGGAATATAAAGTTATTATTCTGGAGTCAAATATATTTACGATTTTTAACCCCGCACAAATGGTGTGATTAATGAGAAATGTCTTATTCATGTACATAAGTCAGTGTGTAGGCTACTATAGCTGCATATTAGGGAATAGTATTGCTGTATTTACATGCCTATTATTTCATTTTGGGTGGCTTTGGAGGCGTATTTGGTAGCATGCTGAGCTTCTATGCCCAAGGTCACGGGTTCAAACCCGGCCGAAGTCATCGGATTTTTGAAGAGCGTTAAAATGTCTCAGTATGCCTTCCTTCAGAGGGGAAGTAAAGCCGGTGGGCCCATGTCATAGATTTATGTGATGTAAAAGAACCCTCCACTAAATACACTCGTGCGAAGGTAAAATTTGTGGGTTTAATTTGATTAGCGCTATTAAGTTCCAACGTTCACCGTCTGGTTCTGGTTGCGGTGGTATCTATTAGCCAAGTTTGCAGCTAGGTGTCGTTGACGGTATCATTTGGTAGCAAAAGTTGGAACTACTTAAAAACTGACTGTCTGCAGTCCTTACCTGAAATTACATATAACACACAATAATTCAGCTATCACAATTAACACAGGTTATCAGGCAGATTCTACACACACCCAAAGCACACGGGGCTGCATGACCGCGTTGTCGCAGTCCCCAAACAGAGGAACCAACCAACCTATCTCACCTAATTAAAGTAAATGCAGCAACGTATAATCCCAGTATAATGTCAAATAAGAAGCATTGATTGAGAACACATTAGGCTTCTTTAACCCCTAAAGTATTTCGTAAGATAAGAAATATATTCTCTAAACCAATACCGTAATGATCTCTAAAATGCTATAACGGAGTTCAAGGTGTTTAGAATTCGTGATAACTAAACCAGTATACAATATCATTCGTCAGTAAGAACTAGAATAGCTAATACATAGGAAAAATACGTGTTAACGAACAGAAACGAACTATATAATGTATCGTATTCTTATGCAAACGTATTGTGGGATGAACACAATTTATTTTGAGAGCCAAGATCAGATACATGTACAAAGATCAGAACTCGTTTGTCAACCAACAAACTGTAGTCATGGCAAACGATGGTCTTAGTCAACACTAATGTCTTAGGATGGTCTCTGCCCATGGCGGATCCTGGTGTCAAATTATGTTACTACTGCCACACCTGGCCTGGTGGCAAACTGTGTGACTACCTCCACGCCAAACCCCCTTGGAGTTGAGGTGGCTACTGTTGAAAACAGTTCGGAAATCTCATACGTCGGTTGTAATTCGTTTTTTCTGGCCTGATTGAGTCCATTAGCGTAAGTGGAGCGTTTTTCGTGTTTGGTTGATTGGCTGGTTTGTGGGTTGGTTGGCTTGTTGGTATGCAGCATTGCAGCGTTCGTGACGTCATTGATTTACATGGGAATAATACATGTACAACACTATTTACACTTCACTGGTATATTAGGGAGTCTTTGGGGTCACCACGATGGTAATTTCAGTGCAACTATGCTTACAAGGGTACTGACCCATGTCATAGATTTATGTGATGTAAAAGAACCTTCCACTAACTACACTCGTGTGAAGGTAAAATTTTTAGGTTTAATTTGATTAGCACTATTAAGTTCCAACGTTCACCGTCAGGTTCTGGTTGCGGTGGTATCTATTAGCCAAGTTTGCAGCTAGGTGTCGTTTGGTTGAGATTGGTGGAACGGTGTGGATTTGTATACGGAACAAATCCACCCACATACATACATACAGACTTTAACTTTTATATATAATATTACGTGAATCTGTGCTAGTAAAGGTGGCACTTGATCAGGAAATTGCTGCATAAATGCATCACTTACCCGTCGAGCCGACTCGTACTTAAAATAAGTTTTGCATACAAAACTACGATGTTTTAATGATAACTGTCTCACCATGTTGGCATCTGACGTCGAGACTGGCGACTGAACACCTGCACGCTTATTGCAAGGTCAAGTATATACTATGCACGCGCTTTCAATACTACAGCAGGGGGCCGTGGCAGGCCACAAGCTCGGCCAAGGCCACCGCAGCAGTGGATAACAAAACCGCCACTCGCAGTTCTCTCTCTATATGAAAGACCCTGTAAATGCATGTTTGGGCCATTTTCATAATTATTATCATATGTCAATATTAATGTTTTAAGGTCATATTTTAGGGGTAGTTGGTGGACTTAAAATATGGTATCCGCTGGCCTCTGCCAGGTTTCTGTGCGTTAGCGGCGCTAAATATTTTAAAACTTGCCAATTGTTGCAGACTATCTGAAAATATTTAACTGTAACTAAACTTGGTAGTACTTTTTACTTCGGGCATTTTCTTTCTCTTTTACAGAAAATGTGATTTGTGTCGCAGTTTTTAACGCGAGAAAAGGTGAAAAATATGCTGCTTGCCGCGAGTCTTTTGAAACATTCTGCGATAAGAATTTGGGGAAAACATTCTTATCGTAGGCCTATTCATGAAATCAGCAGATATTTTAATAGTTTTTTTAGGTTTGAATGTATAATTAATAATAAAAATAACACTTCACTACATTATTAACACTTGTTTTTAGAAATCATGTAAATATATTAGGTCATATTGTACCTGTTTTGGATCATATTTCAGTATTTTAGGACATATTTGCCTGCATATTTCTCGTTTCTTTAGGTCCTAAACATCCAAACCTTAATAATAACAAACCAAAATATACAGAATGCAAAAATGATCAAATAAAATAGTTAAAATACAATTAAAAATTTAGATTGCTGGCCCTAAGTAGGGTTGCCAGATTTCAAGAACGGAAAAAACGGAACACACGTCCAAAATATTTTTTTAAAATCAAGGTTGTTAAATGTTGTAATAAATAATAAGTTACACATATGTATTAAATAAACATTACATAATCAAATACACAACATTAAAACTAGGTATTGCTGACATATCGTATAGGCCTATGACACCAGCAACTTACAAATAATTTTCATTTGAGCGACCCTTTGCAATTATTTATTTTATCTGTAAGTACCTTCTGGTAAAATTCACAACAATTTTCGTCATAATTGAAATTTGTGATCAATTCTTCTAACTAATGGCGCTTCTGTTCTTATCATCTCTCCATTAGATATTCATGACAGAAAAAACACTCTCCGTAAAAGCTTTGGAGCGGATTATTATTATTAGCGTATGGCAAGGAAGTTATATACATAATATATACAATATATACACAATAACAAAAAAAAACATTGATTCACTTCAGGCATTAGTGTTATCCCTTATAGCTGAATGTCCAACTTTTGAACCCACTGCAGTGCCTCCGCTGTTGGTGATAGAAAGTCTTCCAATCTACCTGGATAAGCCCGTAGTTGACACTCTTAAAATGTGGGGAATGGTCTGGCGAGGGGCTCCACAATCACATTCTGGAGATGGTACAAATTTCCACTTATAGAGGGAATCCCTGCACCTTCCATGACCTGTCCTGATCCTGTTCAGTCTGGACCAAGTTGCACGCGGTAGTTGGAATCCGTTAGCAATTTTTTCCCCTCTAAAGATGTTATGTAGGGGCAAGTCCGTGGAGTTATTCCAGCGGCCTTTCGATTCCTCCAAAGCATCGAAGTTGGTGGATGTCTTCAGAGCAGCATCACAAAGAGGTGAATGTCGTGATTTCAATCTTTGGAGACTAAGAGCTGGTATGTCGCCTAGAACAGATAGCAGAGGATTCTTGCAGATCTTGTTGTACTCTCGAACAAGAGCGCGGGATCTTCGTAAGTCAGGTGGCATTATAACAGACAACAGTGGGAGCCAGTGGACTGGAGTTGGTCTGATGGTGCCAGATATAAGACGCATGCTGGTATTCAATTGTGGGTCAATATACTTCGTATACGGGCTATTAAGCCACACTGGAGCACAATAGTCGGCAGTAGAGAAAACCAGTCCTAAGGCTGAAGAGCGCAGGATGTTCGCAGCAGATCCCCAAGTAGTACCAGTTAGCTTCTGAATACCGGTAATATTGTTTCGGGTTTTCAGTTTCTTCGACAAGTTCAAAACATGTTGCTTGAAGGATTAAGTCCGATCCAAGGTAACACCAAGATATTTCGGAAACCTATTGTGATTAAGTACTCTATTAGAAAAGGTAATATTTAGTTCGAAGTTAGGAAGCCGGTTACTCAAATGGAAGCAAGAGACCTCCGTCTTGGCTGTACTGGGTCTGAGTCTCCAGTTCCTGAAATATTCTGTCAGGGTGGATAAGTCCTTAATCAAAATGTCTTCAGTTCTCTCAATGATCTTGTGTTGTGTGGCCAGGGTCAAGTCATCAGCATAGCAGAACTTTCTGGATATTGTTTCTGGAAGATCAGAGATGTATAGATTAAACAGTAGTGGCGACAAAACTGATCCCTGAGGCAAACCATTATGCAGTTTTCTCACTGAGCTTTTCTTTTCACCTAAACAGACCTGAAATTTCCTGTCACTGAGCATGTTGTTGATAAGCTGTGCAATTGTTCTGCAGGGTATAGCTCTGAGTAATTTATAAATAAATCCTTCCTTTCATACGGTATCAAAGGCAGCAGTAAGATCCACAAAGACAGCAGATGGTTTAAGCTTTTGCTGGAATCCGGCCTCAATGTAAGATGTTAATGAAAGTACTTGATCACAGCAGTTTCGGTTAGGTCTGAAGCCTGCCTGATCCACAGGAATGAGTTCTAAAATGGTTGACCCAATTCTGTTGTAGATAAGCCTTTCAAAGAGTTTGTAGCAACAGCTAAGGAGAGATATTGGTCTGTAACTTTCAGGTCTATTTGCAGGTTTTCCAGGCTTCAATATGGAAATGATTTTAGATTTCTTGAAGTCGGGTGGGATTTGTCCAGTCTGGAGAATATCTGTGAAGAACTGTGCCATCCATCTCTTTGCATTGTTTCCCATATGTATGAGGAATTCTGGATGAATTCCATCGAAACCAGGTGCCTTGCCAAGTTTTAGTTCTTCGGGGGCCTCTTGAACATCAAGGGCTGTAAAGGGACGTGAGGTGCGAGGTGTTGATGATTTCAGAGCACGAAGCTGGTATCTAACATACTTCGTATGCTTTTTATCAGATGGAGCTCGGGAAGTTGTTACAATATGGGAAGCTATTTGGTCTGGTGTCACCTGAGGTTGACTCTTTACTACTGGTGTACCTCCTCCTAGCCTTCTAAGAAGGCCCCAGACTTTTCTGCTAGAATGAGTGAAATCTAAGCTTTCGACTGTTTCAACCCATCTTTGTCATCGGCAGTCATCCAAGCTAGCCAGAAGTTTGTCAGCAGTTTCTGCATCTCTGTTTTGTACGAAATTCTTAAACAATTCCTCACTCTCGGTATTCCAGCCAGGAATATATTCTTTCCGATAGCCCCTGGGCATACATTTCTTAGCAGTAGATATAACTGCGCCAACAAGACGTTGATAGCTTTGGTGATTTGGGGGAATCCAACGAATGCATTTATCGAGCTCCACAGAGAATGCAGACCAATCGGCTTTCTGGAAATTCCACCGGGGACGTGGCGTTGATCGTATAATGGAGCGGAAAATGCTAAGTATGAACTTCTCAAGGACTAAGAAATTTCTTAATGCTAATAATAATAATAATGTTATTGGTTTTACGTCCCTTTTAAATACCCTGGCTTTTAGAGACGCCGGGGTGCCGGAATTTTGCCCCGAAGGGGATCTTTAACGTGCCAGTAAATGTACTGACACGGCTCCCTCGCATTTGCGCACCCTCAAACGCCAGCTGACTGCGCCAAGTTTCGAACCTGCAACCTTGGGCTCAGCAAGCGAGAACGTTACCTCTGAGCCACGCAGCCAGACTTTTCTTAATGCTGTTGCCCCTAATAAATCTATAACATTACCCATCTATCTGACACAGACATAGAAATCATTTTCTCTTTCAAACATGCATCTGTATCACCAGAAAACAAGCTAGATATTACAATCAACTCTGAATACATTTCATCTGCATTTAACTTATTCATGATTCTTATTTATTCTGACAATTGCAACACTTTCTGAAACTCTGGTGAAACTTTAAGTGATATGCAATCCATAATACTGAAAATGTTATTTTCACTGAAGTCAAACCATTTGTTTAAGTAGTTCAGACATATTGTACTTCATACACTCTTTCAAATTCTTTGTTATGCATCTTATTTTCATTAGGAAATAATTTCCCAAAATAATTCACCAGTTTGAAGAACTCTATAGCCAAATCTGTCCCTCATCCTGCGTTCTGACTGGCACTTTAGGTCTTTCGTAACATGAAATACATCACCAACTTCTAGTTCATTCTTTTCTAAATTTAGTACAGCTTCGTGGAACAATAAATTCTACTATATGCAAAGAAAAATGAAGATGCAACTCTGTAATCAATTTCTGTTTTACTAATGCTGTCCCCAACAAGTGCTTCTGAATGAAATTTGGGAAGTCATCTATGCTGGCAAAGTACGATGTTAAAGCAGTAAGATTTTGAAGGAGTCTCTCAATGCTAGGCTTTAAAGATAACCAACGTGTGGTAACATGTATCGAAAAATTGCTCAACAAAATAAAATAAAAGTCTTTTAGTAGGGCAACCCGTTTCGCTGAATTGGAAAAATAATTGTAGATCTTAGTAATTAACAATTCAACATCAAATGACATGACATTCATGCCGGATCTACAAGCATTGTGCACAACATGTGCACAGCAGTTCGATTTGATTACATTGGGATTTCTCTGTTTGAAAAGGTCATAAACTGAATTATTCTTCCCATAGTTGGCATTTGTGTTGTCAGCTGTGAAGCTCGATACTTGGCACAAATTCAATCCAAGATCTGATATTCGAGAATGAATTTGTTCAGACATTGCAACCGCACTCTCGTCACCATTTTCATAAAAATCAACCAGCTTGTTGCACACTCAGTTTTTCACGCGTTCTGTGAGCGAGAACAGAAGCGAAACTACCCCTACCACTCAGTCAAGTGAAGCAACACGGCCGGCATGTGAGTGCCGATGCTATTTGACGTCACTAACAACAATCACCAATCACGTCAAGCATGGATTGCTCAAGCGGGACGTTAGAAAATTGGTGCGAAATTGAATATTATTACCGTATCAATTTAACCAATCAACGGAATATTTGGCGTTCCTTTAAAGATTAAAACGGAACGCGGAACAAAACAAGAAAAACCGGAATTGTTCCGGGTAAAACGGAACGTCTGGTAACCTTAGCCCTAACCCACTCTCATGTATAAAGCGGATGATGGGATCAGCAGCTACTGCATCATCGGCTAGATTGAGTGGGTTCTGCATATCAAGGTTTCTTCGTATATCATCAAGATCCAAACATTTGGTTAAAATGTGGGCCATGGCGAATACGGCTCCACGAGTACAAAATGCTGGGCCTTCTCTTCTCATTAGGTACGAGTGGGTGGATCTTGCATGGCATATCCTTAGTCTGCACAGAATGACGGTCACCCTTCGGGACCGGAAAGAGCGCCACCACATGTAAGTAGTTCCCTTCACCGCTCTCAGTTTACTATGTCTTGACTCACCTAGCCTCTAAGATTCCCACTTGTCGGCGTAACTGAAAGCGAATATCTCTAGCTGGTGCCTCCATTGGTCGAAGTGGTAGTGATATTTGCAGCTTGATGCGCTAACTCATTTTCCGCAATTTCCATGTAGCTTGATAGCCATGTAGCAGCGTTGCACAACCCGGCTAGAAAGTCTTGATTCGCTTACTAACGAGTGTTGTGTGAAACATAAAATAATTGACCATGATTAACTCAAAGAATCGGTACGGTACCCCAGCGGGTACACACCACTGATCTCCACCATTACTGGATGTCGTACTACGAGTTACGAAAATGAGGCCGATTTTGCTGCAATACCAGGCAAAGGTAATCGAGCCAATCCATTAATTCCAACATCAAGTGGGAAATTGATGATTTATTTTATAATATTATGGGCATAAGAGCGCTGTGAGCTTTGTCCCCATACCACGACGATCTGCAAAGGTGCATTTTCGAACAATTATTTGTGATTTAAAACTGAGGTTAGATACTGTGACACATATCACACAAAACCATTAGTCCTCTCGGGAAACAGTAGCACGTGCGCCTTTATTCCCCCGAAACAAACAAGGTAAAATAACATGACTCTTCCCTCACACATCTCGCGTTTTAAGCACACCCTGCGCAAGCGCCCTACGTTGCATCGACAGAGTTCTAAAAGCAGCGATGCACGTGACGACAGAAGTGTGATATTTGGTGCTGCGCTTGTGTCGTGTTTACCCCAATCGGTGGAGCTCCAGCATTTCATCAGTTTCTGTCTAAACTTTGTTGATTACTCCGTTTAAATTTGTGGAAGCTTGTACTTTGTCACTGCTCGTCGTTCGTACTTCAAGTTGTTCTGCAGAGAGAAGTTAATCGGTGATGAGAAGGATCTACGACGGGACAAATTAGTCGGAATCGTTGCTGTCTATTGGCCACCTACTCGGAAATGGTTGACAAGCTAGATGACATGCGTCTTGCTCAACAGTTTGTCAATAAGGATTGACGGCAGTCAGGGTTCGGGTCTTTTAATAGACGTGGACATACCGTATGTTTTATGTTTTGTATTCACATTCTGATTGTATTTTGTATCTTAATTAGAAAAAAATATTAAAAAGTAGTTCCGTGAAGAACTAAACCTATTTTCACAATTATCTCAGTGGTCTCCTGCATATTAAAGGAATGTTCCATGTGATACACACACCAAAAAAAGTTTTGCATCACCTCGGTTCCCAGATCTCCGGCATATAGATGTTGACTGTGTATATTGTATCCAAGATACAGTCCCTTTGACTGTTCATAGATGTCACTAAAACTGCTCAAAGATGTAAACAACCATGCATGAGCAGGGCCTATTAGACGGAGGGGGTACGACAGCCGATCAGTTCCAGTCATTCCACCAGGACGAAGGTACGCTGCTCATGTTGTCTGTAGTTCTACCATGCCTAGAAGGTCAATACCGCAGTTCGATCGCGTCCGCATTGTTACTTTGTGTCAAGAAGGGCTCTCAACAAGGGAAGTTTCCAGGCGTCTCAGAGTGAACCAAAGCGATGTTGTTCGGACATGGAGGAGGTACAGAGATACAGGAACTGTCGATGACAGGCCTCGCTCAGGCCGCCCAAGGGCTACTACTGTAGTGGATGACCGCTACTTACGGATTGCCGTTCGGAGGAACCCTGACAGCAATGCCACCATGTTGAATAATGCGTTTCGTTCAGCCACAGGACGTCGTGTTTCAACTCAAACTGTGCGCAATAGGCTGCATGATGCGCAACTTCACTCCCGACGTCCATGGCGAGGTCCAGCTTTGCAACCCCGACACCATGCAGCGCGGTACAGATGGGCCCAACAACATGCTGAATGAACCCCACGGAATTGGCATCACGTTCTCTTCACCGATGAGTGTCGCATATGCCTTCAACCAGACAATCGTCGGAGACGTGTTTGGAGGCACCCTGGTCAGGCTGAACGTCTTAGACACACTGTCCAGCGAGTGCAGCAAGGTGGTGGTTCCCTGATGTTTTGGGGTGGCATTATGTGGGGCCGACGTACGCCACTGGTGGTCATGGAAGGCTCCGAAACGGCTTTACGATACCTGAATGACATCCTCCGACCCATAGTGCAACCATATCGGCAGAATATTGGAGAGGCATTTGTCTTCATGGTCGACAATTCTCGACCTCATCGTGCACATCTTGTGAATGCGTTCCTTCAAGATAACGACATCGCTCGACTACAGTGGCCAGCATGTTCGCCAGACATGAACCCTATCGAACATGCCTGGGATATGTTGAAAAGGGCTGTTTATGGACGTCTTGACCCACCAACCACTCTGAGAGATTTACGCCGAATTGTCGTTGAGGAGTGGGACAATTTGGACCAACAGTGTCTTGATGAACTTGTGGATAGTATGCCACGGCGAATACAGGCATGCATCAATGCAAGAGGACGTGCTACTGGGTATTAGAGGTAGTGGTGTGTACTGCAATCTGGACCACAAATGCTGAAAGTCTAGCTGTATGATGGTACAACATGCAATGTGTGGGTCTCATGAGCAATAAAACGAGCTGAAATGTTGTTTGTGTTGATCTCTATTCCCTTTGTATTTAACGGTTCCGGAACTCTTGGAACCGAGGTGATGCAAAACTTTTTTTGATGTGTGTATATTAAATAGCATTTAGTTCACAATCTGCGTCTTCGCCAACGCTACTACAATAAGAAGTTATGTGCTCGAATATATAGAGCTATCAATATGGGGTGCTTCGGCGGGAAACTGGGGGGCGGGGGGAAACAACAAAACAATCATGACTACGCAAGGCAAGATGGCTTTTCGGATTTTCCGCCTAACTTACTATTAAATCATTAGAAACTATTCTATACATTTTATAGAATAGTTTCTGGTTATTTTACTTATATTTTTAAGGGTACGGTACATAAAGAAATGTTTTGCAGCTAAAACTTGTTTTACACCCCTGTGATGTCCAGTTCACTACACGTCTCACCATCGCCATCTATAATTCTCAAGCCGTGTCATTACGTTTGGCAACGCCACCCATCCGTCATCTGGTAGTCCTAGAGCAAGCACATAGTAATTGCTAACACTACGTAAACAGATAGAATTTGACGCGAAATGTTTCCGAAAATACACCAGAACATAACGTCCTCTAAATCTACACACAAATATCACAAACTAAGGATACTGTCAATTCCCGATAAGGTAATAATAAAATGCTGTACTGTACCTCAATGTCCCAATGTCTGAACTTTTCTTTTCTTGCTGCTAAGTTCACTGCCATCATTGACGCGCTCAGAAAGAATATTTAAAACTATTCTAATGAACTTAGAGACTGTCTTAGATAATAAATTCTTCACATTTTTTCCACAGATGCACTCATCATAGTCACAATAGGCCTCCAAGCTTAATGTTGACAGTCTAACAATACTGTAATGCTCCACCGGTCACTTAATTTAAAAAATTGGTAGCTTTCTAATGAAATCTACCTAAAAGCACTTTCCAACTGAGTATAGTTCATAATGTACTGGAATATACAATAGGTGCCACATGAAGATATATACCAAAACTAAATTACTAGGCACTGAAAGTCCTCCACGCTGTAAGTGATCAAAACGTAGTACCGTAATGTAAGTTAATCAGTTATTTTGATAGTGCTGCCATAATTTGTCTCACAGTAAGTCACACAACACTTCCTAGGCGTCTGAAATATTTTAATGAAATATTAGTGAAGAATTTATTGGTAAAATTCATTTCCAGGCATTAGTTATACATACAACTTAATACGGGAAATACTCACTTCTACAACTTTGAGCAGGTCTGATTTAACACGAGGAACTTCACGTGTGTTAAAACAGTAAATACGAATTGATTTTAAATGCTGTGTTATCGATATAAATTATATTTATCAACACATGTTAGCAGGTGAGCATAGCTTATTTACGCACCTCAGAGCCTAGGTCCAGTGTTGCCAATTCTACTAACAGCACGACTTGAGAATAAAGACGGCGATGGTCTCACTGTGGAGAGTGAGGTCACACTTTGTACATGAAAGGCACCAACAAAAAACGCAACACTTTAGAAGTGTAATGTATGCTAACTTACTAACGGAATAAAAAGTATAATTGGTTAAAAATCCCGACTCGTTACTAAGTTTAATTAAAAAATTCTATCGCATAATAATCGTAAATACTGTTGTTCATGAGTGTTATATACATATCCACTAAACCCAAATTAAGCCTAGGAAAGCAGGGACTGATGTTTGCTTTGCTTGTGAGAAGTGTTTATTAAGAGTATTAATAATTCATGTGATTCATTTATTTATTAATCGTAATTCCCCGCCCAATCTAATTTGGGCACACTCGTGTTGACTGACTGAAAAAGTTTCTAATAATAGAAGCAAGAAGTGGCAAATAAACCATTGACAGTAGCCACAGTGTCTTTAAACCACGAGGGAACTGTCAGGGCATATGGTGTCGAGGTGATCATAATATTACGTGTTGTTTTAAGGGACCTACCGTTTTGGTTATCTGCTTCTAAATGGTGTTGAGAGAAAGGAAGCCGACCCGCAATCCTCATAATCTCTTGGGCAGGATTGCTGCGTCAGGATTTTGGGTATGCGTTGGCCGTCACGACTATACATCGTCATCTTGGCCGACACGCCTAAGGATTTGAATGCGTTTTTGAATGGCACGGACTCCGTCTTGAGGAAAGAATTCATGATGAAAATTAATGAAAGTAAAACAAAAATATTGGAATGCAGCCGAAATAAATAAGAAACCTCTATGGACATTAAATTGGCAGGCGAAAAGCTGAAGGAAGTAGGAGACTTCTGTTACTTAGGAAGCAAAATAACCAGTGATGGACGAAGCAAAGAGGATATAAAAGTAGGTTGGCTCAGGCAAGGAAAGGATTTCTACAAAAAAGGAATCTGTTGACATCGAATATAGATTTAGGTATTAGGAAATCATTTTTGAAAGCCTTTGTCTGGAGCGTGGCACTCTATGGAAGTGAAACTTGGACTATTGGTGCAGCAGAAAAGAGGGGAATTGAAGCTTTTGAAATGTGGTGTTACAGGAGAATGATGAAGATCAGATGGGTAGATAGGGTTACGAACGAATAGGTATTAAGACGAGTGGGAAAGGAGAGATGTTTCTGACGACTGCTAACGAAGAGAAGAGATAGGTTAGTAGGACACATACTAAGACACCCAGGAATAACACAAAAAGTGATACAAATGTCCAGCATAACTCAACACATCGCTTTTTGTGTTAATTATAATGGCTCAACGAACAATACTCAATTTGTTTCTCTTTCGAGAACATTTGATTACACCCAGGAATAGCAAGCTTAGTTATGGAAGGAAGGGTCGAGGACAAGAACTGTAGGGGTAGACCAAGGTTAGCATATGTTAAACAGATTGCCTCGGATCATGGGCGCCCGCAGGATTTTTTTCCAGAGGGGAGCCAAATTATAATTTTCATTTCATTTCATTACCCCCCCCCATTTTCTTTCTTACTTTTTAAAGTCAATTTTACCCTCCAGGTTGGTGTTTCTCACGGACTCAGCGAGGGAACTCACCACTACCGCCTCTACGGGCAGTGTCCTAGAGCTGGGAACACTTGGTCGGAGTGGATACACTTGGGGAGGTGTGATCAACACTTCGCTCAAGAGGCCTCACCTGAAAATGCGAACTGGGGCCTCATGAGGGAAGGGAAGATTGGGATGGATAGGCAAGGAAGAGGGAAGGAGGCGGCCGTGGCCTTACACTAGATACCATCCCGGCATTTGCCCGAAGACGAACTTCGAGGATGGCTAAGGTGGGAGTCGAACCCCCTCTACTCATTTGGACCACCCGATGCTGAGTAGACCTCGTTCCAGTCCTCATACCACCTTTCAAATTTCGTGGCAGAGCTGGGAATCGAACCCAGGACCTCCGGGCCGGCAGCTAACCATTGTGACCGCTACGCTACGGAGGCGACATTATTTCTCACTTGCTTCTTGAAATTCATTATTTGACTGCTCTCAATCCGTTGGCTACCTTATGGCAAGATTGGGATGAATGTTTTGTTTTAGTTCACAGTTTTTGTCCATGAAGGTTCGCGTTTCTTCTTTTGTGATACATTGTCATAATGTTGAGTTCTTAAAAACATGTAAAAAAGCAGTTCATTAAAATGCTAATGTAAATCCAGTTCGCCTATTTTCTAAATACGGTAACTGGAGGACATATTTTCAGATATTTCCAAATTACTGAGTTAAATTAATCTGTGGAAATATCCCTACATATGAATCTGCCTAATAATTCAAGTAGCACTGTTTCCAAATATCTAGTTTGTACTGGCCGTTATAGCGGATCCAGCAAGTTTTTCCCCTTCTTCACAAGCTATCAGGAATACTTCGCATTGCTCTTCTTAGCCGAATGAATTTTGGGGCGTGGTGGCGCAGCGGTCAAGCTGTTGGACCAGGTTCGATTCCCGGTCAATGCATGCGAGATTTTCGAAGTTAAATGCCATGTCCTGTGGTTCGGATTCCACGTAAAAAGGATGTCCCGTGGCTCATAATCACATGATTAACGGTCACGTTAAACTACAAGCTTCCTTTCCTAATGAATTTGGTGCGAAGTGATAAATTCGTATTGTACGTTACTCGTACTTGTGACGCCCATTGTTTTAGCAAATTATTGTTTTAGAAAGAAATTATTTCATTTGATTATTGCTGACTGTTAAGTAAAATATATAATACTAACTAAATCATGTACTTCTTACTTAGTCGCTTAGATAACGACAAATATCGCAGGATCATTTAGCCTAACTATTATATATTCGTACTTAAAAATGTCACATAAATGTTCCTTGAGTAACGAGACTGCCAATGTCTGTTCTGTAGTTTTCTTCTTTCAGAATCACATCATTATCAATCCCCCCTTCAACTTTGTCTTTATCACCTAATTTATCTATATTGAATTGTAACTTTCAGTCGGTCAATATGACTAGACGCCCAAATAAATTAGGATTAAATTAGCTTCTCCGCACATATAAGTCGGCTACATGTTGCGCATCAAAAATTGCCTTGCAAGAAGATTCCATTGGAATAATATAGCCTACAACATTACGAAGTCTATCAGTATTGAATTCACCATTTTGTCTCAACTGATCTACCGTCTACATTCGATTGAGAGTGCGAATCTCAGTCGCTCTGATAACGGCACAAAAACACCGCAGAACAATTTAACCATTAGCCTATAAATTGCTTCGATCGTAGAAGATTTAACGCTACAGGTTAAGAATCTACAACAATAGTAGATTGCTGTTCATTTATAGCAATAATTGCTCTGTTCTCAAGGAATGGACCACAGTACTATGGCACACCTTGAATAAAACTAAACGGCATTTCGCAGCACGAATAACGATCGCAGTAATGAAGAACGGCGCAAAATTAGACGAGTGTACAACAGAGTCAGGCTCGTATTTAGGGGTCTTGAATCCCCTGAAAAAATAAAAAATAAATAAAATAAAAATAAATAAATAAAATAAATAGAAAAGGGGACTAAAGCTACCCCCGACTTAAAATATGTAGTTTTATTAAAGTTTCCTTAACATGTGGGACTGTTTCTTCACTGAGCGTGTATTTAACTATGGGTGGCAAACACTATAAATATGTGTGTACTAAAATTACAAAATGAAAAATAACTTAATTATTTACAAAGAATTTACATTCAAATCTTAAAAGATATACACAACCAATTGCAAAATCACCAATAATTATTTAAATAACAAAGGGCTTCCTTCTTGCCTTGTCATTAGCAAACACGATTAGGATATCATTAGTCCAATTTCACTTTCAAGTCAGGTTCAAAAGTAAGAACACCAAGATGACTACCACAATCCCGTTTTGTGTGTCCTTAAATAATCAACATTGCAAATCTGTGACAATGAATAATTCTCTTGTGTGTGGAGGGGTAGGGTTAAACTTTAATAACTTAGCTATGTTTCCATTGGTGGTCTAGTGTATGACATCATTACAACCATATATTTCTGAATATAAATACATATTACGTCAGCAACATTAAAGAAGTTTTCTATTGTAACATTTGTCAGTTGATTATCAGAAACTTCAATTTATGAAATAAACTGGTGACAATAACCAATCGAATATCAACATTCTCAGAATTGCAGGGGGGGGGGGGGCACGGCCCCACCTTGCCCCTCCCTGCGGGCGCCCATGCCTCGGATGTAGGTTGTGGTAGCTATGTAGAGATGAAACGATTACCTCAGGACAGGGAGGCATGGACAGCTGCATCAAACCAGTCAAAAGACTGAAGACTCAAACACAATACAGACATCACAGAAACACAGGTTATCAGGCAAATTTAACATACACACATGTTCACAGGCTTAGATGACCATTATGATGCAAGCCCCTTAATGGATTACCGTCAGTGCCGGATTAAGGAAAAATGAGGCCCACGTCCCTCAGATTTTTGGGGCCCCTTTATGTTTTCAATTATTTTTTATTTTTTAGCACCTGTACATTTAATAAAGTATATACAAGTGTTTTTTTTTTCAAAATGAATAATACACTTTTCATTAAATAATATATACATATATGCATACATTTCAATTGAAACGATCATCGTTATTTGAAAACATTTCGGATGATTTGATAAATAATTTAACAAATCATACTATTTTTACTTCTGTAAAATGTAATCATTTTTTTTTCTTTTTTTCCGGTCAATAAAATCTTCTACAATGTCATCGAAATCAATCAATCAATTTCCCGTAGAACATCTGACTCGATATACATTAAACTGTCTAATCGTTCTTGTGATATAATACTTCTTTGCGCACTTTTGATCCGTTTCAATTTTGAAAACGAGCGCTCCGCAGACCAATTCGTTATCACGAGGGTCAGGAAAATGCGAAAAGCAATTTCAACGTTCGGAAAAACAGACTGAAGCTTGTCTCGAATAAGAATTTCGTAAAGTTCAGAATGAAAGAACTCAGTTTTTAAAGGACATGTAATTTAATATAATGCTGAAACTGTCTCAGTTCTGGATTTTAAAAAATTGGGGGGGGGGGGGCAGATAATTGGGGGCCCTAGGTCTGGGCCTAGTCGGGCCTAATGGGTAATCCAGCACTGATTACCGTAACAACTGTAACAAATATTATTAACTGTTGTGTAAGACTTAAGAATGATACCGCTACCAGGTGGGTAGATTATTAGCTTGGGAATAACCTAATCCCCAAGGGAGATGATAAAGAAAAGGAAGTGGGTTTCGGACTGGAGAAAAAGGATGGAAAAATAGGAAGAGAGTCCAAAAGAAGTTATAATTTTAACTTTAAGTATACTCAAAGACAGCTGCCACTGCAAATCCTCTCTCCGATACCTAAAGTGGGTAAGGACCAGGGCGAAGCTAACGGGAAACGCAGCTGGAACGTGGGCTGTTCTCGAGAAAGCTGCTTTAGTGTATTCCCTCTCAAGCATACATATGCCTACTATGGGGAAGGGTGATGGTCTGGCAAGACAAAGAGTAACGGATTTATTGTGTATCTGTTCAAAGGAGTTTGTTTCTAAACAGGTAATTTGAAGAATGCCAATAATTTGAATCAGCTTCGAGATTTTTAGTTTTTGAAATTGTAGAATTTCTAAAGAGCGACCAAATGCTTCCAAGAAGGGTGGGGATAAAGCAATTATACCTTTGGGAATAATTTTGGTAAGTATACCAATAGTTGCATTTAGAAATGGCTAAGCCTTTACCCAGCGAGGTGCCGACTAAAAGTTTAGACAATGAGAAACACTTATATTTTGAAAAACCAACCATAAGTAGTGTTAGAGAGAATCTCCACAAGCAGGAAGCTGGCGTAGCGAGCTATGCTTGCCTTACTGGCCAGTTAGAATTAGCTATTAAAGCTAAGAGAGACTTAACTAAGTTATCAACTAAGAGTTCTTGCTCAAATGCAACAAGTGGTGAAAGCCCTATCAATAGATTTATTTGCATTAAGTGGGAAGAGTCAAGGAAGACAGGATCTTGCCTAACCGTTATGTTAGAGAAATGATAAAGGCAAAAAGAAATCTTGAATTTATTTAACAATGTTGGGTAGTAGTTTTGTAACAAATATATAATTTTGATTTCTATAAACAATTGGGGTCGCAGACCTCCGAAAACATTTAAAGCTTGCGCCAGGCAATTAACAATTATTTCGGTTTTAAACCTTTTATAAGTACTAAAATCTTCGTAAGAATTTGAAATGACGAAGATAACTAACTGAAAAATTTAAAGATAACTGACGTAATTAAAGTTAGACAATAAATCAAGTACAAGGTGTGTACTTTAAGAATTTCTAGATAAGTATCTTAGAAATAATAACAACTTCGAAAGTAACAACAACAAAAAGCAGGAAGAATAAAATAGAAGTTTCTATAACTTCTTGTATTGATGCTGAATTACTTTTAATGATTACAAATAGTGCAGGTCACTTATTGTGAAACCTGAAGAGAAAAATCGAAAGGAAGTTTCTAGAACTCCTATGTTTAAGTAGGGATCACGAGACAAATGGGGCAAGTTTCCCTTTCGTGAAACCTAGAGATAACTCACTTACGAGTTGAAAGAATTGTATTCCCTAATTAGAAGGGAGAAACAATATGATTTAAGGCGTGTACTGGACACGAAGTTTTACAGACATTAATTCGTTGTACATAAAGCAAGAGAGGGAGGGCACTTATTGAGAGTGACACCTCATTGAAAAAAGACCTAAAGTAACAATTTTATTATTTTGGTTTGTTAGTAAAGGGTTTGGGAAAGATCAAATGGGATGGTGGAAAAGTGTTCATGGCCGTATTTATTTTATTCGGACGAACGCGACGCGGATGAAAGGTTGAAAAGGCACTGTTTTCACTATAGTCTGTTGAAATAAATGAAAAGTTCACTGTAGTAGCACAAAAAGTTTATGGCAAAGAAAGTTATTGCAATGATGGAAAATAACTAGTTACACTAGATTTGCGAGAGTCTATTGCTTGAGAAAGTTGTAGATTATAGTTGAATGCGCAGAAAAATCCCAATGGAGGAAGAAAAATTAGATATTGATTAGCAGTTCACAAGGAAGACTCCATAATTTGAAAAAGCATTCCCACATGTGAGTGGAAAATACATGACAGTATAACTGGTAGATAGAGTGCAGATTCTGGAAGGTTCCAGAGCAATCATAACTGAAGAATAGGGCAAAAGTTAGTCCAGCGGTGGAACGAGCTAAGTATTTTATAGACAGTGGGTAATTTAATGGTATCCCACGTTGTGAGAAAATCTCTCATTTAATAAGCATAAGAAATGCTGCTTCATGTTAAGATTGGCTTAGATAGTCAAAAGCCCAACATAGAAAGTCCCGCGAAGGGTGATTATTGCCCCAAACATAGAAATCGCACACTGCCTATAAAATGATCATTAAATAGCATGTAGCTATTTAAAATCAATTAAAATAAGTTGAAGAACGTAGAGGTAGTACTTAGCTTTGCTTCATGGCGAAGGCTATGTTCCCTTTGACGGTTGATACTAAAATTCTAACATGACGTAGAATTTAAAAGTTTGCCTCTCGAGTTGAGGAGGCGAGCTTTAGTAGAGCTCTAACTGACTGGGTTGACTTACGACGTACAAGTGAGACACGCTCAACGAAGCACGGAGGGACCAGGGAAGGGAAAAGAGTGGAGGTAGGAGACAAAAGGAATACATATAAGAATAACCAACATTGAAACGTTAATTTCTCTTGATGAAATGATCTTCAAAGAGTTGATAGCAGTCAACACTAGCGCAGCCTGGAGGGTGAACAATTAGACGAAGTTCTCTTGATCACGGAGATGATAGCTGGCGATGGCGACGAGATCTGGTGGCCAGATTGATAAAGAAGTCCTCTTGTACAGGGAAGAATTGAGGAACTTCAGAGATTCGCTGCTAGATGACGCTAGGTGGGTCATGGAAGATATATATCTAGAACAGACTCACAGGTAACATAAGAGACATAACCAACAAGGAGAAATCAGAAGATCACTGTTGGTGTTTGAGAAAAAGGAAGGAATGAACTATAGCAAAGAGAAGCAAAAGCTTACTCTATCTTAAAGTGTATTCCAAAGAATACACCACCAGGTAGCCGAAACCTGCAGTCCGGACAGGTTTACTCTACCGCGGCTTCGTAATGTCCCGGAATCATTTCCAAGTCGTAGATAAATAGAGCAACCTATTCTAAGTTTACTATAGTAGTACTGGGGTGTTAAAGCGTGCCCTGAAAGGTCTCTATTCGGATGGGAAAATATCTCTTAACGCTCTAAAAGAACAAATGATTTACAGATCTATTAATAAACGGCTTAGAATTGTCAATTAATAACAGCCACTGTTGCAGCTCAAAAAAAATTGTAGGTATTTATATTAATATTGCCGATTGGGAGAGACAGCCACGGTAAAGGGATAGTGAGAGTCACATTTAAACACTTTACAGACAAGCTGAAAATAATGAGAAACAAACACATGCTAAAGGGGCAAGACCTCTATGTTGACGACGACCTCACCAAGAACGAAAGAGCAGTACAAGCGAAATTAAGACAGATAGCCAGGGAGGAGAGGAGCAAAGGTAACAGTGAGGTGAAAGTGGGCTACCAGAAGATCCTCCTAAACGGTCAATGGATTAATTGGGAGGATCTAAAAAACGGGGAGCTGACCGCCGCACTGTGACCAAGCAACCGGCGGTAACAAAGAAAGAACTAATACTTGCCACACTCAACGTAAGGTCTCTGAGAACTGAAGGCAAGGAACTTGAACTGGAAAATGCTCTCTTAAACATAAAGTACGACATACTAGGACTTAGTGAAGTAAGACAACTCTGCGAAGGAATCCGAGAAAAGCCGAATGGAGACATCTTCAGCTACATCGGTGAAACCAAAGGGCAAAAAGGAGTGGGCTTCATGATCAAGAAGCACCTAAAAACAAAATTCGGGAAATTCGAGGAATCTCAGAGAGAATTGCGCTACTGTCCTTAGATCTAGAAGGGAATACCATCGTAATTATACAAATCTATGCCCCCACAGAGAACAGCACAGAGGAGACAATTGATAAGTTTTACGAGCAACTAGAAGACACACTGGACAACTTCAAAACACAAAGAACGTTTGTAATGGGGGACTTTAACAGTAAAGTGGGAATCAAGGAACATACAGACGAAGCACCTATGGGACCATTCGGATACGGAATTAGAAATGGGAGAGGAGACAGATTGATCCAGTTTGCTCAAGGACACAACATGTAAATTGTGAACACCTTCTTCAAGAAAATGCCAGAGAGTAGATGGACATGGAGAGGCCCGAACGGCAGGACAAAAAACGAAATTGACTTTATACTTACCGACAACTTAAAGGAAGTAAAGGATATTCAAGTGATCAACGGGCTAAAATTCGACACCGACCATAGAATGGTGCGTTTAAAGCTAACAATAAAGAAGAATAGACGGCCATACTTCAAGACCAGGATAACTAGCCCTGGACAGATCAACCAGACCGAATACGCCCAAGAAATCCAGCAAAATCTAAATCACCTGAAGCAACAAAACCACCTAAGCACACAGCACCTCTACACAGAACTCATAAAATGTATAACATCTGCATCTAACAACTCTGCAATACCAAGAAGTAAGAAGGGACGGCACGATAAGCTAAAAGACAGTACCAAACGCCTAATCGAGGAAAGGGAAATATTGAAATCACAAGCTGTAGATAACAACCAGAAAAGGTTAGAGTACGGGCAGCTTAATAAGCGCACAAGAATGGAAATTAGAAAGGACATTAGAGACCACAACACAGAAATCATCAGAAAGTACGCAGAAGAATCAAAATCAATAAGAAAGATGAGAAAAGAACTAGCACCAGACAAACAATGGATGCTTGTAGTGAAAGACAAAAGAGGTAAAAGACAAGCAACAAGGGAGGAAATAACGAAACAGGCCACAGACTTCTACAGAGAGCTGTACTCCAGTACACACCAGAGAAGAGACTCAGACCAAAGTGATAAGGGGCTGGAGGCACTACACGACGAAGAAATTCCTCCCATCATGACCAGTGAAGTCAGAGCAGCAATAAAGGAGGCGAAAAACGAGAAATGCCCCGGAGATGGTGCCATCTACAACGAATATCTGAAAATGGGTGGTGAGGATCTCATAGAAGTGATAACAAGGCTATTCAACATGATACTTGAAACAGAAGAAATTCCAACAGAATGGAAACAGAGCGTTATTGTTCTGCTTCACAAGAAAGGCGCTAAAGATGACTTTAATAACTACAGACCAATCAGTTTAATGGCCAGTCTCTGCAAACTTTTCACGAAAATCATGACTAGAAGGATGTCTAAACTACTAGATGAAAACCAATCATTGGAACAAACCGGTTTCAGGACAGGCTTTAGCACAATTGACCACCTGCAAGCAATGAACCAGCTCTTGGAAAAAACGCAGGAATTTAAACTCGATCTATACATTGCATTCGTAGACTATAACACAGCCTTCGATTCTGTGGAACATAGTTGTGTGCTAGAGGCATTGAGAAGCCCAGGCATACAAAAGAGATATGTCAGACTACTGGAAAAGCTCTACGAAGGCTGCCAAGCGAGGGTAAGAACGGAGAGGGAGGGAGCGAACATCAACTTAGAGAGAGGCGTGAAACAAGGCGACCCCCTACTCGAGAACCAATTTAGGAAGTTGGAATGGGACAACAAATATGGCATCGAAATAAACGGGGAAAGGCTGACACACTTACGGTTCGCAGACGATATTGCACTGCTAGCAAAATCGGCAACAGACTTGGAACAAATGCTAGCGGACCTGGACACTGTCCGTAAAGAAGTAGGTCTATCTATGAACCCCCTAAAAACAAAACTGATGATCAACTCACTGGAAGTACAAATCCTCATCAATGGCAAATCACTAGCGTACACACAGGAATACGTCTACCTTGGACAAAACCTGTCATCTGACTGCTCCCAGGAGAAGGAAATCAAGAGACGAGTTGGATAAGCATGGAAGAAGTTCTGGTCCTTAAAATTTATATTGATGGACAAATCCCAGAAAATAAGTCTAAAGTCAGAAGTGCTAGAAAAGTGTGTAATGCCGGTACTGCTATACGGCTGTCAAACCTGGGCGTTAACAGAGAAGCAAAGGCAAACAATCCGGGTATATCAACGCAAAATGGAACGGAAGATCCTTCAAGTTTCCTTGAGGGACAGATTACGAAACGAGGAGATAAGAAGAAGAACTGCCATGAAAGATTCCGTGACAACAGCTGACAGGCTAAAATGGAAGTGGGGAGGCCACGTGGTCAGAATGAAAGACGATCGATGGACGCACAAACTAACGGTATGGGACCCCAGGACAGGAAGAAGGAACGTGGGTAGACAGAGGACCCGCTGGGATGACTCAATCGTAAGGAAGACAGGCAAACACTGGACGAGGATAGCATGGGAGAGACAAGAATGGATACGTATGGAACTATAAGAAGGGAAGAGAAGGAGAGCTTCAACAATGAAAGATCCTGGTAGACAGCACACCTATGACATGAAAGATACACTTCTGCAACCTGTAACAAGTCAAACAACGCACGTAAAGCGAAGTGAAATGTAGTGTTAGTGAAGTGAACTACAGTGAAGTGTAGCAAGTGGAGTAAAAACGTGTACACAACTCCTTAGGACTTGCTCACCTAATGAGTTTAAACCAGAGCACGTCCCTGTTCGCAGGAGGCCTTTTCCCTTATGGGATTATCTAGGCTATATTTATTATATTAATATTCGACAATACTTCATATTTTCTTCTGAATTAAGCGGAGTTCAAATGTTTTGGTCTTAGGAAATACTGTGGGGTTGGCTATAACCAATATATTGATTCCTACATCGCCATGTACACCACTGACGTAAGACGTTCCGTGAAAGGAATCGGAAAACAAAGTTACATTAAGTAATTCAATGACCATTCTTAATTTTCATTTTCCTCTCACTCAGTCCAGAATGAAATTTGGAATGTTACCTTAGTTTCAGTCCCAGGATACATTTTCAAACTCTAATACCATTGGCAAGATGGCGTCACAGTGAAAGTGTAGTGAAATAGCAGCTAGTGTAAATATTTGATAAAAGTGGTACAATATTATAACAGAGGTATAAAATCTATAAAGTTACTTTCCTTAGGTCAAGTGAAATATGGAATATTGATAGTATTTAGAAAATCTTATTGATAATTTAATAAACCTATACTAAGTTGTGGGAACGTGTATCCGAAGATTCGGTGACTTCTTCAATCATTGTTTGAACCAAGTAGAGCAGTGGTGCTTTTACGAGATTTCACCCGACTGGAAGATATACGTATTTCACATTCTTCTTTATTGGTAGGTAATTAGATTAATTCGTTTAGGTAGTAATAATTAAAATAAATTTGGTGTAATTTGGTATAAACATCTAGGCTAACTTAGATCTCTAGTAAGTCGTCAGTTAACAGTGTTAGTGTCTCGCCAGGTAATGTAACCGTAACGGATTTATGCTCGTCGTGCAAAATAAAAGTAAAAAATGCAAATAAAATAATCACAAGATCTCAGGTAAAATTGAGTGAGGAGAAAAGTGAAACCGATTGTCGAAATGTAGGCCTACCGGTACCGTCATGCGAATGTCATAACCTGAGAAACGAACTGTCCTCAAAAGATGAAATTATAAAGCTGCTAAAGGAAGATAATGCTAAGTTAATGGAAGAGTTGAATAAATTAAAAGAAAACAGAGAAGAAAGCAAGGAAGCTTGGTCGACAGTGGTTGCTGGTAGTGTAAGATTGAATAAGCTTAGGCCAGTACATGTAACTGACATTCCCGTCTTAAATTAATTTGGAGCGCTCGTCGAAGAAAATGATGACTTTCTTCAAGAAGAAAAGAAGAAAGTGATAAAGAGAAAATCCAGGAAGATGCGGATATTTGCGGATAGTCACGGGCGAGATGTAGCAGCAAGCGTATTGGAGAGAAGCGGAGAAATGGAGGTCACTTCGACAGTAAAGCCAGGAGCACCCATTACAGCGGTCACGAACGGGATGGTAGGAGAGTGTGCGACCCTCACTTCAAAGGACTATGAAGTAATCATCGCTGGAGCAAACGACGGCTATAGAAACGAGAGTAAAAATATAATCAAAGATTTAAAGGGTACGTTGCCATCCATGCATAACAGAAATATCATTATAGTAAACATTCCGCAGAAATACGATTTAATTTCCAAATCATGTGTAAATGTTGAAATAGAGGCTACAAATGGATAAATTCGTAAAATTTGTAAGAGTTTTCTAAACAGGGGCGGATCTAGGGGAGGGCGAGGAGGGCGACCGCCCAGGGCCCCACGGTCCAGGGGGCCCCGCGCCATGATTTTTTAAAATTTAATATATAATTAATTAATTATACTTTTCAAACTTTTCAAACTAATTTATAATTTTTATCTTTTCAGTGCAGCTATGGCCTCCCTTGGCCGTTTAGGAAGTTTAGATTTCAGTGAAATAATAGAAGACTTCAGCCGGAAAAAAGTCGCAAAGTAATATTTTAATATTTCATAGTTTACATAATCTTCTTTAAGGGGACTTAAAGGTTTCTTTCATATTAATAAAACAAGATGTTCAGGAAAGATCGTAGGCCTATAGCGTACTTTCTCCTAAATGTATGGGTATAGTTATAACTCTTTGTCCTTATCACCTCCTAATTTCTTCCAATTCGAAGTGCAAATTGGCACACTGGAATTGAGCAGTGGCGTTCAAACCATAGTTTATAATATACCCCAGCATTTTGCAATTTCATCAGCAAACACTCCAAACAACGTAGGTATTTTGTATATAACACCGACTACTTACAATATTTGAAACTTCGTTGCTCTAAACGTATCACTGGGAGAAACATATTAAATATACCTATTACCCAGATAATTTGTAATCGTGCCTATTCTTGGGGATGTGTGCGGTCTATCGGCAAGAAGAAGAAACTTTACAATTATACTGTAGGCATGGGTTCACTAACTGGCCGGTATAGATCTCAGCTCGCATCTTGAAGGCTGTGGTTAGCTCCTGCATAGTTCAACTATTTGCTAGTAGATGTCACTCCGGTGGAGAATGTTGTTTTTATTAAATATATATTTTCCATTGCAAAATGCACCATATAACGCTTTATTTCATAACGTCTCAGTACTCAAGAAACAATAAATATAAAATAATTCAGGCAAAAGAATTCAACTCTGATAGGATTTGAACCTTGGCCAGCCGGGCGAAAGACCAAAGCTCTAACCACACAGCTAATCGGGCACACACTACGAAGGCATTTATCAATCAATTTACATACAACGTTGTAGCAAATAATGACTTGGACTAAAGGATTTCTTCATTGGAGTATATTTCAAACAGAGTTCATTTCATATAAAGTTCATATAATTTCTATCAGTAGGCTATATTGCATGCAACATACTCAAATTAGTGAAATGTAGGTCAGAACGAGAGATCAGCTGCCATCTTGTCAAATAACCGAGACGACTCAGCTTTGTTGTTTTAATTAAATATATATTTTCCATTGCAAAATGCACCATATAACGCTTTATTTTATAACGTCTCAGTACTCAAGAAACAATAAATATAAAAAAATTCAAGCAAAAAAAAAAATTCAAGCAAAACAAAAATTCAACTCTGATAGGATTTGAACCTCGGCCAGTCGGGCCAAAGACAAAAGCCCTAACCACACAGACAATCGTGCACACACTGCGCAGACGTTTATCAATCAATTTAGATACAACGTTTTAGCAAATAATGACTTGGACTAATCGATTTCGTCACAGGAGTATATTTCAAACCGAGTTCACTTCATATAAATTAGTTTAATATAGGTCAGAACAAGAGATCAGCTGCCATCTTGTCATATAACCGAGACGACTCAGCTTTTTAACGACACTTCTACACTATAATATTACAATATAAACTTTTAATTTCGAATGGGCCACTCCCTTTAGAACAGTTTAATCGATACTTGGTTCGAAAATCGGAATTAGTGTGTCCTATGTTATGGATTATAAAGTTTGCATAATTCACACGGCCGCCATCCTCAAGTGGTACAGTTTATGACCTTGTAGTTTGGGCACAAGATGCGTCCTATACGAAGGTATGTTGTTACCAAATTTGGTAATGATCCAATGATTAGTTTGGTCGTAAATTAATTTTAAGTATTGACCACTTGAGTGGCCGCCATTACGTTTTGATAAAGATGGCGGCAATATAAAACATGACACTGAGGTGCCCTTTGCCAGTGCTACCTCTGTACCCAATTTCGTTCAATTGGGTTTAACCGTGGTCGAATTGATTGTGGCGGGGACAGACAATCAGAGTACACACACAGACACACAATTTTGGCCCTGTGTTGATCTCATAAGTCTACTTTCATTTTTTTTTTTTTGCAAAAATCGAAAGTAGGCTAAAATGTACTGTAGTGTATTCAAAATATTGTAACTATTTTTTAAATATATTTAGTCAATTTACCCTCAAGGTTGGTGGTTCCCACGGACTCAGCGAGGGAACTCACCACTACCGCCTCTATGGGCAGTGTCCTGGAGCCTGGAACATCAGGACGGGAGGGATACAACTGGGGAGGTGTGATCAGCACTTCGCCCAAGCGGCCTCACCTGCAAAGCGAACAGGGGCCTCATGAGGGATGGGAAGGGATGGAAGATTGGGATGGATAGTCGAGGAAGAGGGAAGGAGGCGGCCGTGGCCTTAGAGTAGGTACCATCCCGGCATTTGCCCGAAGACGAAGTGGGAAACCACGGAAAACCATTTCGAGGATGGCTGAGGTGGGAATCGAACCCCCTCTACTCATTTGGACCACCCGAGGCTGAGAAGACCCCATTCCAGTCCTCATACCACTTTTCAAATTTCGTGGCAGAGCCGGGAATCGAACCCAGGACCCCCGGGGCGGCAGCTAACCATGCTGACCGCTACGCTACGGAGGCGACATTGTAACTATTCTTTATTTTATTATTATTACAAAACTATTTTCCATTTGATTTGATATTCTTTTATTTCCTATTGTTGTGGGCCCCACCTTATCATATCGCCCAGGGCCCCGCAAGGCCTGGATCCGCCAGTGTTTCTAAATGTCCAAATTATAGATGTAAGTAAATTAGACTGGAAGATCCACACTCGACATGGCCTACACTTAAATAGGTTAGGAAAAGAGTATCTTAGTGATGAAATCTGCAAAATTGTAAATTCAAATGGTAAGCATAGTTCAACAGTAATATCTTTAGAGTGGCAGCAGGGAAACTTGTAAAAGAAGCCAAACGTGAGGTTTGGCATTCAGATCTTTCGATGTCAAATTTAACTGAGTGGAACAATGGTATTTCGGATTTGTCTTGCAACAATAATAATAACAATTCTAATAACAATAATAATAATAATAATAATAATAATAATAATAATAATAATAATAATAATAATAATAATGAAATAAATCACCAACACAAGCTTGCAAAAGTAACAAATTTAAAATTTACCACCAGAATGTTCAGTCTCTATATTAAATTTGATTACATAAATCTAATGCTTAAAATTGAACTTAAAGACATCTCAGCACTATGTATTTCAGAACATTGGCTGAAAGAGGAACAACTCGAATTAATTCAATTCCCAGGGTTTATACAAGCTAGTAAATACTCTAGATCTAATATTAGCCATGGTGGTAATTGTATCTTCTTAAGAAATAATTTAGATCATGAACAGTTAACAGCTTATGATTATCTAATTATGGAACAGGATTTTGAATTCTCTGCCGTAAAAATACAGCAGTTTAAGTTAATAATTGTATGTGTATACCGTTCTCCGTCAGGAAAGTTTCTTTTATCTATCTATCTATCTACACACATCAAAAAAAGTTTTGCATCACCTCGGTTCCAAGAGTTCCGGAACCGTTAAATACAAAGGGAATAGAGATCAACACAAACAACATTTCAGCTCGTTTTATTGCTCATGAGACCCACACATTGCATGTTGTACCATCATACAGCTAGACTTTCAGCATTTGTGGTCCAGATTGCAGTACACACCACTACCTCTAATACCCAGTAGCACGTCCTCTTGCATTGATGCATGCCTGTATTCGCCGTGGCATACTATCCACAAGTTCATCAAGACACTGTTGGTCCAAATTGTCCCACTCCTCAACGACAATTCGGCGTAAATCTCTCAGAGTGGTTGGTGGGTCAAGACGTCCATAAACAGCCCTTTTCAACATATCCCAGGCATGTTCGATAGGGTTCATGTCTGGCGAACATGCTGGCCACTGTAGTCGAGCGATGTCGTTATCTTGAAGGAACGCATTCACAAGATGTGCACGATGAGGTCGAGAATTGTCGTCCATGAAGACAAATGCCTCTCCAATATTCTGCCGATATGGTTGCACTATGGGTCGGAGGATGTCATTCAGGTATCGTAAAGCCGTTTCGGAGCCTTCCATGACCACCAGTGGCGTACGTCGGCCCCACATAATGCCACCCCAAAACATCAGGGAACCACCACCTTGCTGCACTCGCTGGACAGTGTGTCTAAGACGTTCAGCCTGACCAGGGTGCCTCCAAACACGTCTCCGACGATTGTCTGGTTGAAGGCATATGCGACACTCATCGGTGAAGAGAACGTGATGCCAATTCCGTGGGGTCCATTCAGCATGTTGTTGGGCCCATCTGTACCGCGCTGCATGGTGTCGGGGTTGCAAAGCTGGACCTCGCCATGGACGTCGGGAGTGAAGTTGCGCATCATGCAGCCTATTGCGCACAGTTTGAGTTGAAACACGACGTCCTGTGGCTGAACGAAACGCATTATTCAACATGGTGGCATTGCTGTCAGGGTTCCTCCGAGCGGCAATCCGTAAGTAGCGGTCATCCACTACAGTAGTAGCCCTTGGGCGGCCTGAGCGAGGCCTGTCATCGACAGTTCCTGTATCTCTGTACCTCCTCCATGTCCGAACAACATCGCTTTGGTTCACTCTGAGACGCCTGGAAACTTCCCTTGTTGAGAGCCCTTCTTGACACAAAGTAACAATGCGGACGCGATCGAACTGCGGTATTGACCTTCTAGGCATGGTAGAACTACAGACAACATGAGCAGCGTACCTTCGTCCTGGTGGAATGACTGGAACTGATCGGCTGTCGTACCCCCTCCGTCTAATAGGCCCTGCTCATGCATGGTTGTTTACATCTTTGAGCAGTTTTAGTGACATCTATGAACAGTCAAAGGGACTGTATCTTGGATACAATATACACAGTCAACGTCTATATGCCGGAGATCTGGGAACCGAGGTGATGCAAAACTTTTTTTGATGTGTGTATATATATAAAAATCAATGTTACGTGATAGTTTGTCTGTCTGTGGGTGTGTATGTCTCCTATGCGTTCATATACCATTCATCCGATTACGATGAAACTTGGGTGAAATGTTGAGTACACTCCAAGGAAGGTTTCTGGCTTAGTAAATCCACTTTACAATAGGTAGCGCACGAGTAGATTCAACAAATGAGCGACGACGCGCGAAGCGCTTCAAAAAAGTCCCGTATGCGTTCATATACCATTCGTCCGATAGCAATGTAACTTGGGTGAGATATTGAGTACACTCCAAAGAGGGATTCTGGCTTAGTAAATCCACGATACAATAGGTCGCGCATGAGTAAATTCAACAAATGAGCGGCGACGCACCAAGCGTTTCAACAAAGACCCGTATGCGTTCATATACCATCCGTCAGATGATGAAAATTGGGTGAGATGTTGAGTACAATCCAAGGGAGGTTTCTAGCTTAGTAAATCCATTTGACAATAGGCAGCGCACGAGTAGATTCAGCAAATGAATGACGGCACGCGAATCGAATAAGTAAAATCCCGTACGCATTCATATACCACTCATCCGATTGCAATGCAACTTCGGTGAGTTGTTGTGCACACTGCAGGGAAGGTTTCTGACTTAGTAAATCCATTGTTCAATAGGAAGCGCACGGGTAGATTCAATAAATGAGTGTCGGCGAGCGAATCGTGTAAATAAAATCCCGTATGCGTTCATATACCATTCATCCGATTGCGACGAAACTTGAGCGAGTTATTGTGAACACTGCAGGGAACGTTTATGATTTTGTAAGTCCATTGTATAATTGGTAGATAGCACACGAGTAGTTTCAACAAATGAGTGACGGCGCGCGAATAGTTTCAACAAAGTTCCATCTGCGTTCATATAGGCCTACCATTCATCCGATTGCGATGACACTTGAGTGAGTTATTGTGTACACTGCAGGGAACGTTTATGATTTAGTAAATCCATCGTACAATAGGTAGCGCACGAGTTGATTCAACAAATGAGTGACGGCGTGCGAATCGTTTAAACAAAATCCCGTAGACGTTCATATGCCATTCATCCGATTGCGTTTAAACTTTGATGCTTTGTTGTGTACACGCCAGGAGAGGTTTTCGACTTAGTAAATCCATTTTACACGAGTAGATGCAACAAATGAGTGACGACGCGCAAAGGGTTCCAACAAAGTTCCACCTTCGTTCATATACCATTCATCCGATTGCGATGAAGCTTTGTTGAGTTGTTGTGCACGCTCCCACGAATGTTTCTAAATTAGTAAATCCATTTTACGATAGCTTAGAGGCTGTTGACGGAAATTGAACAAAATATTGTGTATCCAAAAGCTTTTCAAGGAACAAAATTACAACGCCAACATTTTCTTTGGTTGGCATTGCAAGGCATGCCGGGTACAGCTTGTATATATATAAAAATCAAAGTTACTTGATAGTATGTATATGGGTGTGTGGGTATATATGTCTCCTATGCGTTCATACACCACCCATACGATTGCGCTGAAACTTGGGTGAGATGTTGATTACTCTCCAAGGAAGGTTTCTGGCTTAGTAAATCCATTTTACAATAGGCAGCGCACGAGTAGATTCAACAAAAGAGCGATGACGCGCGAAGCATTTCGACACAGTCCCGTTTTTGTTCGTAAACCTTTCATCCGATTGCGATGAAACTTAGGTGAGAAGTTGTTTCCACTCCAGGGAAGGTTTCTAACTTAGTAAATACATTTCACAGTAGATAGCTCACGAGCAGATTAACAAATGAGTGACGACACGCAAAGCGTTTCAACAAAGTCCCGTATGCATTCATATACCATTCGTCCGATAGCTATGAAACTTGGATTAGATGTTGTGTACACTTTTGGGAAGGTTTCTGGCTGAGTAAATCCACTTTACAATAGGCAGCGCACGTGTAGATTCAACAAATGAGCTACGACGCGCGAAGCGTTTCAACAAAGTCACGTATGCGTTCATATACCATTCGTCCGATAGCGATGAAGCTTGAGTGAGATATTGAGTACACTCTAAGGAAGGATTCTGGCTTAGCATATATACTTTACAATAGGTAGCGCACGAGTAGATTCAACAAATGAGCGACGACGCGCGAAGCGTTTCAACAAAGTACCGTACGCATTCATATAGGCCCACCATTCGTCCGATAACGATGAAACTTGGCTGAGATGTGGTGCACAGTCCAGGGAAGGTTTTTGACTTAGAAAATCCATTGCACAATAGGTAGCGCACGAGTAGATTCAACTAATGAGCAAAGGCACGCGAATCGCTTCAACAAAGTCCCGTATGCGTTCATATAGGCCTACTATTCATCCAATTGCGATGAAACTTGGGTGAGTTGTTGTGCACACTGCAGGGAACGTTTCTAATTTACTAAGTCCATTGTTTAATGGGTTGCGCATGAGTAGTTTCATCAAATGAGTGACGGCGCACAAACCGTTTCAAGAAAGTTCCATCTGCGTTCATATACCATTCATCAGATTGCGATGAAACTTTGGTGAGTTGTTGCGCACTCTCCCACAAATGTTTCAAAGTTAGTAAATCCATTTACGATAGCTTAGAGGCAGTTAACGGAAATTGAAGAAAAAATTGTGTATCCAAAAGCACTTCAAGAAACCAAATTACAATGCCAACACTTTCTTTGATTGGCATTGCAACGCATGCCGGGTACAGCTTGTTTATAGATAAATTAGAATTGTTACTCAATAACATGGGCAAAGTAAATCTCGATATAATAATTTGTGGGGATGTAAATGTGGATTTCTTAAAATTTGATAGAAATTGTGAATTATTAACACAGTTACTAATTTCCTATGGACTGAAACCTACAGTAAATACCCCAACAGGAATAACAAAATTTAGTAAAACCACTCCTGAGAATTTTTTTAAAATACAGATAAATATCACCATTCAATAGAAGTCTATTGTCCGGGTTTTAGTGACCACCATTGACAAATACTGAGTTTTGAAGTACCCGAAACAATCAATAATAATGATAATGGAATAAAATCAAATTGCAGGTCATTCACTGAAACAAATGTTATATATTTCAATGACTTATTAAATAAGGAAACATGGTCAGAAATTTATAAACTAGAAAATGTAAATGATAAATTTAATGCATTTAACAGTACCCTAAAACACTATTTTGAAACAGCATTCCCCTTTAGTCAATGAACTGTTCAAAATAACAAAACTAGCAATTGGATAACAACAAGGATTATAAATTCATGTCAAACAAATAAATTTCTACACAAATTATATAAACAATACCACACAACACCTGAATTCAATTTATACTACATAAATACACTAGCATATTAAATAAGGTAATAAGACTAGCAAAGAAAATGCATAATGATAATTTTATTTCCCAATCATCTAATAAAAACAGGGCTATGTGGTCCGTGATAAAGAAAGGAACTGGAAAATCTGCTAAAATACAAAGGAACATTACACTGACCAGAAATAATAAGGTGATAAATAATCCAGAGGATATAGCAAACACTTTTAACGCCTATTTTATGGAAATTCCACAAAAATTATTAAATAAATCACAGGTAAATACACTAAATTCTAATAATAAAATAAATATATGTAGTGATTCTTTATTTATAAATCATGTCACAAGTGAAGAGGTAAGAATAGTTATAAAAGAGCTAAAAATAAATTCTGTGCTGGCATTGATTGCATCCATGATGCAATTTTAAAGAAATGTGCAGAAAATATAATAAATCCACTTACACACTTAATAAACAGATCAATTCTCTCAGTAACTTACCCGGATAGTTTGAAGTTCTCAAAAGTAATTCCAGTGCACAAAAACGGCTCAAAAGATGAATTAGATAACTATCGTCCTATTACCTTACCAATTGGTATCGCAAAAATTGTGGAAAAAATCATGTATAAGAGATTGATACGTTTTATAGAAAAAATAAAATCTTATCAAACTCACAACATGGATTCAGAACGGAAAAATCTACACAGACAGCAATTTATGAATGTATTAATAGTATACTGAAATTAATTGACAATAAGGAACATGTAACTGGCATATTCTTGGATTTATTGAAAGCATTTGATGTTGTTGACCATAAAATCCTCCTTGAAAAACTAAATCAATGGTATTAGAGGTCTAGCTAATAAATGGATCGGGTCTTACTTAACAAGGCGTAAACAAATAGTAAGCTTGAGACACAAGGATGATGGAACCAAATTACTTAATGAAACATTGTCCAATGAGGGAATCATTAAATTTGGAGTACCCCAGGGATCGGTTTTGGGCCCACTACTCTTTCTTCTATATATCAATGACTAGCAGAAGTACCCATTCTTCGAACGGTCTTCGGTATTAATAACCAGATGTTATCAATTGAGCTACTGTTGCAATGTTTAGGGGCTTTGAACCTGTTTGTTGGCAAAGAAAAATTATTAGTTAAAATGTGCTCTGAAACTAAATTTACCTAACGTGTTCTTCCTGGTGTGAAAATAAAATTGAAAACCTCGTATACAAATCGCAATACACGTCACATACGAACTGACCCTAATCGTTGTGTCAAGTGCCCAACTACAGGAATACCCCTTTTATAAATTATAATGGCTTGTGGTGCATGAAAATTCAGTTTTTTTTATAGACTCCAATAGCCCAAATTCCTAAAATCAGCAAAAAACTGTCTACTATTTCAAATTAGGAATTTTTGAAAATAATGTTGCTGTTTGGAGATATAATAACCCTCTGTACGACATATCGCACGTGTAAGTCGTGTGAAAAATATCTAGGGTACTCCTTGAACCCCTTAATCTCATTGATGAATTTTACAGTTTTACAGTAGTTGGTTCCGTGATAACCTTATAGCCATTTGCAACCTTTCACAGAAATGTAATAAATGGAGTGGCATTACTTATTCCAGAAATAGATGGAAAGTTGGATGCCACCTCTTGAGATACTGTTGTCATGGTTAGTGGCTTGCATTCCTTCCTTAGTTTATTAAATGGAATTAGTTTTCTGGGAATATCTAAGAAACTGTTGGGTTTAGAGCCTTAAAATATAGTTTTCGGGGACCCTTTACGGCTCTTGAGGGGCCCCGAGTTTTGTTTCTGACACAAAGGGTTTGAAAATGAGCTTTGTCTCTTCGTTGTACGCCATAATAATGATAATAATTAAAAGAATAATAATAATATAACAATATAGGGATAGGGATATAAAAGACCTCCCGGACCATACCCGCACGTGTAAATCGCGTTAAAAAATTCTAGATTACCCCTTGACCCCTTAAGCGCATTATATGTATTTATGAATATTTCAGCTTAATTTGGATCCGTTATAACCTTATTGCCGTTTGCAAACCTTCACAGTAATGTAATAAATGGAATTGCATTGCGTCTTACAGAAATAGATGGACCTCTGAGATTCTGTTGCCATTGTTACCGGCATGCATTCCTTCATTAATTTATTAAGTGAAATTAGTTTTTTGGGAATATCTCAAAAATGTTGGTTCTAGGGCCTTAAAATGTTGTTTTCGGGGTCCATTTTAGGGCCCCCGAGTTTCATTTCTCTCATTGAGGGGCTGAAAATGAGCTTTGTCTCACGCTTATTTCAGCATGTATTTTAAGGGGGTAGGCCTCCTGTTATGAGAGGTACGGAGAAGAGTTACATCGATGATTAGTGTCGTGCCTCTGATGGATATCTGTATCAAATTTTACGTTAATCCACCAAGCCGTTCTCGAGTTATAAGGACACAAAAAATTGTCCACAGACAAACAAACAGACAAAAATATATTTAAGGTGCATCCGTCACAAAACAGTCTGAAACGGGCAAATATGTCAAATTTCCGTATAAATGCAGAAAAATCAGACAAACATTCATTTTTATATAATATAGAAGGGATATAATAGACCGTCCGTACCACACCCGCACGTGTAAATCGCGTGAAAAAATTCTAGTGTACCCCTTGACCCCTTAAGCGCATTGTATGTATTAATGAATATTTCAGCTTAATTTGGATCCGTTATAACCTTATAGCCGTTTGCAAACCTTCACAGTAATGTAATAAATGGAATTGCTTTGCGTCTTACAGAAATAGATGGACCTCTGAGATTCAGTTGCCATGGTTACCGGCATGCATTCATTCATTAATTAATTTATTAAGTGAAATTAGTTTTCTGGGAATATCTCAAAAACTGTTGGTTTTAGGGCCTTAAAATGTGGTTTCCCGAGTTTCGCTTCTCACATTGATGGGCTGAAAATGAGCTTTGTTTCACCCTTCTACGCCTATTTCAGCATGTATTTTAAGGGGGTAGGGCCCCTTTTATGAGAGGTACGGAGAGGAGTTACATCAATGATTAGCGTGGTGCCTCTGATGGATATCTGTATCAAATTTTACGTTGATCCACCCAGCCGTTCTCAAGTTATAAGGACTCGAAGAAGTTGTCCACAGACAGACAGACAGACAGACAGACAGACAGACAGACAAAAAAATTATTTTTGCGCGCATCCGTCATAAAACAGCCTAAAACGCGCAAATATCGCAAATTTCCGTGGAAATGCGGAAAAAACAGACAAACTTTCATTTTTATATATATAGAGATAGAGATATAACACAGAACGTTCATTCACATAAAGAAATTTTGTTTGCGGACAATACAACAATCGTAATAAAAGGTGAAACTAAACAGGTCATACAGCAGTCTGCTGACTCCGTTACAGGAGAGTTAACCAAATGGTCACAAGATAATCGCCTCATAATAAACTATAAAAAAACAGTATGTCTAAATTTCCACACTATACGGAATAGGAATCCTGCGAAGCGCAATATAACATTAAATGGTCATCAAATAGAAAATAAATCAGAAACAAAGTTTTTAGGACTATGGATACAACATGACTTGAAATGGAATAAACATATAAAATATCTGAATACTGAACTGAACTCGATGTGCTTTGCGTTACGTATTTTGAAAACCTGCACTAGCATGCACACATTAAGAAATACTTATTTTGCTTATTTCCATTCATACTTAAGATATGGGATCATATTTTGGGGTATGTCGCCAGATGTACTAAGCACGTTTAGGATACAAAAGAGGGCGATTAGAATTATGGCAAATGTAAACACTAGAGAATCGTGTAGACCTCTGTTTAAAGATTTAAACATTCTCCCACTGCCCTGCATATTATATCTTTGAAAGTATTATGTTTTTAAAAAGAATCTAATGAATAAGGATGTTTTTCTTAAAACAAACAATGATGTTCATAGGCATAACAGAAGACAAAATCAAAACATTCATATTTCACACACACACACACACACACACACACACACACACACACACACACACACACAAGCATACACCAAAAAGGAACTTTTCACACAGGAGTTAAATTATACAATAAACTACCCCAGTATATAAAACTTGCCCCAAAAATAAAAACCTTTGATAGAATGTTGAAAGCTTATCTGCAGTGCCATTGTTTTCACTCTGTAGTTAAATAGCTTAGTGTATAGGAGCGATGAAATCTATAATTATATTTTACTTTTCTATTTTAATTGTAATACCTAGCTGTAAGTTGTTTTATTTATAGAATTAAGTTTTCATATTATGATAATAGAGTAAGGCGTAAATAGTTGTCCAATAAGATTGTATCTCTTAAGATCTGTTATTATAACAAGTTATAAATAGTTATAGTATTAGTATTATATACCTATTACTACTTTTATTGTATAGATGTAAATTCTGACGTTTCCTATATCAAAATGTATTGTATACATGTATTTGATCAAATGGAATTAATAAAATCTATCTATCATTACCAATAGAAATATAGGATTTTCAGTAAATCACATACTGGTAATCAGAAATGATTCGCGACCGAACCCACATACCTAGGGTTGTTGCATGAACCAGCAATAATAATAATAATAATCTCGTTATCTTTCGATATACTGTACCTAGATATTACTCAACTGTTAGCATTGTTTTCTCAATTCACTGTACGAAAAGATAAACAATTTTGCATGTATTTTTATATCTACGTCAGACAACAGAAACTTTCCACCCTTTCGCAAAATATTTAGTCAGCATCCATGTAATTACTCAATAATAATTTTCTTATAGTGCGAAAGTTAATTACTGTGTGGACGCAACTTAAAAAAATATATTTTACTTACTGGCTGCATGGCATACAATACGTCTAGCTAGACAATACACTCGTTATATTCATTGCAGACAAGGCACTTTCACTTCTAAATATCTAAGCTCGACGTGATGCACCAAACATTAAACTCTTGAGTTGGCTGACCAAACCACCAAACACACCAGCAAGGTTGCCCAGGATCTTGTGGCCTTGGAAAATTGAAGTGAAGGGATGATAAATGTATTCAAAGGTTTAGTGTAAGGGTACCCAACTGGTGATAGGCGTGGGTGATACGATTGTTAACTAGTACAGTTGGAGAATGTATCTGCATTTCCTACTCTTATCATAATTTTTGAGGTAAATGAAATATCTCCAATGCCAGATGTGGTTTCTGATATCATTGTTTACTTGTAAGCCATACAAGAAAGTTTTAATGAAGATTTTTTCAAATTTGGCTTGATCAGAAATCTTTTTACGGACGCCTCACCAAATGAGTTGAAATTAAAAGAAAGTTTTATCGATCTAATGGATGATAGTTCCATGAAAGACAGTTTTAAAGAAAAATCATTAATTAACTTCTGGATCGGATCACCCAATGAGCTTCCGGCAGGCTCTGCCATTTTTGATGCAATTTGTTACAAGTTACTTGTGTGAGAGTGGATTTTCTGAACTTTTGTACATCAAAAATAAACATAGAAACAGAATAAGTGTTGAATAGGACTTAAGAGTGAAGTTAAGTTCAATTACTCCTGATATTGATATTTCAATCACAGGTAAACAACAAGTTTCACAATAAAAGGAGATTCTGGATGATGTCGATGTTTTTTTGTTGTTGCGTAGTGCTAGGCCTAATTATATAAAATTCTATGTTTTTAGACCTATGAGTTATAAATAAACTCGTAATTTTCAATAATAGTTTTATTTTTTTCCTTTATTATAAGAATGTTATTAATATATATATAGATATTTTAAATAAAAATTAGCATGAAAAAATTGAAAAAATCTTTACGTAGATATTTATTGTTGTCTTGAATAAGTGTTGAAAAAACCGAAATACAAGTGCATTAATATAAGTATGAAGTTTTATTAGTAATTTAATTAAAATAAAACACGCCATTGGACACTTTTCTGACTTTAAATATATGTTTCTAAAAACATATAGGACTGTCGGTACGACAAAATTTCTAAAAAAATCAAGTGGTACGCAGTTGCTAAAAGGTTGGGAACCCCTGGTTTAGTGCATAAGCCATAAACTCGCCCGAATTAGCTAAATTTAGAATTTAGAACACCGGTAAGTTCCATCGCCCATGTACATGCTCTCGTACAGTTATCCTTCCCACAAGCGCTTTGTAAAGGAAAATATTGTCCACATGACAGAATATTTCTTAAATCCTTGTAACATTGTACACATACAGTGCATTGCATTCATCAAATTATTGCTAGTAACAATTTCAAGTCAAATAAAGGCAATGACTGCCCGATCGGGACCCTCCTCCTAGGGAGCCAAGCCACCCTGGGAGATTTGGGCCTCGGGTCCTGACCGGTTTCCGTAGAATTTGTTTATTTATTTGATACAGAATGCCCAGTGAGCTGATAGCCCAAGGGAGGACTGCCCTTAACAATATAGTTTAGTAACTTATACTAGGAAAGTGGTAGGTTATTTATTCATTGTTCATAGCATTAAGCATCACCATCTATAATTCTCAAGCCGTGTTTTTAGTAGAATTGGCAATGCAGGTTGAGGGCCTTAAGTTCTATAGACACGTAAGATCACATGCTAAGTTTATTTTGATATGACAGCATCTACAAGCAGTTCGTATTAACTATTTCAACACCCGTGAAATTCCTCATGGTAAATGAGTCCTGCTGAAAGTTGTAGAAGTGAGTATTTCCGTATTTCCCGTATTAATAAATTTATTAAAGCACAAAATATGCAGTATGAAATTACAACTAGTTTGAACAGAACTGAGACAGAGATAACCTCCTCTGCCCACACCACATCACGTGGTATCGATCACATCTTCTACCACATAGGGCACATACACAATTTAAGTCTGGCTGAAGAAATCTTCTGTTATTACACACTTTGAAGTGGAAACCATGTACCGAGAATCTCGTTACCAGGTGCCTCAGCTCGAAGGAGCTCTCGGTCCAGTCCCGTGATGTCATCGCATCAGTCGCGTAAAATTCTTGCCAGATGCTATCTTTCTTAGACTTCATTTCCTGAACTAGTGTCTCAAAACCATGTGTTGTTGGCAAAAGCATCTGCAGTCTCAGTTCTTCAACAAAGGGAAGCTCACTTGAGAGTTCATAAACCAAACGAGAAAGAGTAAATCGGGAGAGGCATAAGACTTTCTTTAGGTAGACAGCCTTGACCTTCTCTATCTCCACTAGATGCTTGTACTTTAGGTTGGACCAAATGTTTTCCAGACCATATGTAATTATCGGGGCGATTTTCAGCCAGAAGAGTTTCATTGCAGTCTTTAAGGAGAGTGTTCTGAGATGCCGTATGTCACTCATGGCCTTTATAGCCGCGTTTGATCTGTCCTTGATGTGGATTGAGAAAACGTTGCCATGCATCTGAAAAGTCACCCCAAGATAGTTGAAGTGTGTCACACACGCCAGTGGTTTATCTCCGTAAAGAATTGTTGCTCCTCTTCCTCCTTTTCGAAAAGACATGGAAACTGTCTTCTTCTCATTCAACTGAAGTTCATTTGATTTCGCCCACTCCGTCACTTTATTAAAAGTCTGTTGCAGCGCCACTTCACTGGTTGCCGTTAGAACCATGTCATCTGCGTAGATATATAACTTCACGTTTGAGGGCAATACTTGTACAACATCTGCCGTAGCAATAATTAAAAGAATAGGGCTGAGGGGATCCCCTTGCACAACTCCTATTGTCTGTCGTATTTCCTTCGATTTCGCGATTTCATCCGAAATGACAACGAAATTTTCACTCAGTAACGACCGAACAAACCTCACCAAATAGTTTTCTGTACCTATTAAGTTTTCTAACTTCCTCACTAGTACTGTCATCGCGGCAGGAGATGGCAGTTGAACACGCTGTGACGGGGTGCGGGGGGTCTTGCAGTACGCATGCGCGGCCCGCATATTCCTAAGTTAAATATATCGGCTAGCCGCTTGCCAATGGTTGTCATTGCTGCAGGCGACACTCAGCCACTGAAAGAAGGAATCTGCTGAGTGAGTGAAGCAAGTAGTGACCAACTGAATGTTTTTGGAATGCGCGATACGCAGTGAGCGGGAAGACCCCTGCAGTTCAAACCCGACTGCCAACTCCTGACGCGATATCAGTAATTGCCTATTGATTGTATCGAAGGCCTTGGCATAATCCAGGAATACAGCATGTAGTTTGCCCCTTTTCCGTGACAAGGCTTCCTCTATGTTAGTTTGTAAACAGGCTATGGCTTGCGTGGCAGATCTTCCCTTTCTGAAGCCAAATTGCTCCTCCGGTAATTGAGCGTCAATGATTTTAGACAGACGATTACATAAAATAATGCTTAGGAGTTTCAGAAGAACTGATTCCAGGGCAATGCCCCTGTATGAATTGGGATCGCCACAGTCTCCCTTACCTTTATAGAGCATTTTTTACCAAGGAAGTCCTCCACCTGGCCGGTATGGACCCCTTCATTAGACACTCATTAAACAGTGCAGCTAGGCAGCCGCTTAGTTCCGCCGATGCAATCTTCAGGTGCTCGTTGTAAATAAGATCAAGACCACACGCCTTATGATTCTTCAAATCCTTTATCGTGGTCATCACCTCCTGTTCAGTGATCCTTTCAGAGTTTATTAGGAAAACTGGTTTTGGTGGGGACTGAACAGTTGGCCGAGTATCCCTGTCTTGAAAAATGGCAGTCAGATGCTCTTCCCATCTCTCAATAGGGATATTCCTAGAGTACTTCGGTTTCCTTGGATTCAGAGTCTTGTAGGGGTTTTCTTCCGCTTCGGATATTAGTTTCCTCTCTTCTTCTTTATTGTAGGAGTCTCTGGTCGTTCGTAGAATGTCCTTATACCATTTCCTCTTGAGCCTATAAACCTGCAGGTTATGTTCTGATGGATCCACACGGGCTGATTGAAGGGTATCGAATACATCCTTCCTGGCCACGTAACATCTTTCGTTGAACCACTTCTTAGCCTTTCTTACCCGTAGTGATGGGAGCGTGGCCTTTAGTATCAGATCTTCTATGCTAACTATTGCAGCATCCAGCTGACCACTATAGATTATAGCCAGTATATCATTTATGTCCTGTCCTCTTAGTGAATCTGGATCTAATTTCCGGGATCTTTTTGGGTGACTGACAACCTCCTGAGAGACCGCAGAGGACATTTCAAAAATTGTCAGAACAGGCAAATGTTTCCTTAATGACTCGCCAATGATTCGCTGCTCCACCGTCTTTAAATTGGCTTCATTGGTGAAGACAAGGTCTATAATGCTGGAGCCATTGTGACATAGGTAAGTAGGACTCTTGCATAGGTTGACGAGCGTCAATCCAGTCTCTTCTAAAAACTCCAGAACATGTTTTGTCTTCAGGCTGTGCTTGTCTATACGGCAGTTTAAGTCACCAGCTGCAATAACTGTCTCATTGCAGTCGGTTACCTCTAGTACGCGTGATAACTCATCTATTATTTCGGCTTGAGACATTTCAGGTTGAAAATACATACAAATTATAACACAAAGTTTCGTTCTTATTGCAAGGATGTTTTCTGACTCATAAACTTTCTTGAAGGGTGAAAGCAGAGGTTTCAGGAGACAGGTGAGCCCACCTGATGGTCTTCCTCGGGGTCCCTGCCTTGCTAACACATTTACAGTATTGGCAACTCAAACTAACACTTGGGGCGCTGCGGTCGGTCTGAATAAGTAGGGTTTAAAATACTCAATAACACGCGTTTGATATGGAACACTTTTTATTTTTCGGTTATAATCAGTAAATATGGTCTCTAAAGTAATGACAGTGTTATTTTTAATTGTATATATGTATAACTGTGCGATACACGTGATCTAATTTGTGTGTTCCACTGGATTTTTTGGTGTCATTTGCATATTATCAAGCATCAGTTTTTATGGGTGATGTAGATCAGCTGATTCAAATTTACACAGGGCTACACTTCGGACATTATTTCGGTACTATTATGCGCAATATAATGTAAATGTCGATCCTGAGTCAACGCCGAGGACATTCAAATAGAGAAATACGGTACATAAACAAATAAATAACACACCAAAGCTGTGCTACTTTTATCATTCCGAGACTAGCATCCACGCAAACCAGACGCCACTGTTCCAAGCTCCGACTTATATCGTGAATTTATGTCAAACTGATGATCCGCCAGCCTTTCCGCCAAGCCTACACCTCGTAATCGCTAAGTTCTTCGATATTCGAGCTATTCCACTACGAGTCATATAGGCCTAATTTGCCTCCCCGTGGGCACTGTAGAATGAGTGATTCCGCTACCATTCAAATATTCAACACCAAACCCACCTTTTAACCATCCAAATCAAGCAATTCCTGTCGCCCCCCGAGTTTTAATACAAGTTAAACTCATCCCTTCTCCCTACCAAGCAGCCAATAATTAATTATTTAATTAATTATTCAAGTAACTTCAATCTTACCAGCGCGCCCATCGTAACAGCTGTTTGTAAACTGAATAACCTTCGCTGGCTATACGTCGCAGGTCTTCTGTCTGTCTACCTCGACAAGTGTTAGATCCTTCCCGGGGTGGAAAGGTATTATTATTAGGTATTAGGTATTATTAGGTATCATCTCATTTCGGCTATTCCTATTTGCATCTTTTGGAAAGTGATGAAAACGTATGTCCGCAGCCCTCTTATACATCGACTTACAGCCGTAAACTGAGCAATACACTTTGCTTTTACTTTTTTTTCACTCTATCAACGAGTAAAACTTATTACTTATGTATAAAGACACGAACAATTTACCACGATCTGTTTACCAATACAAGAAACCATATACAAACAGTCACCAAGTGACAAATGTACCCTACTTGGTAAGTTTCTCATTTTTACCGCTAGATGTCATATCAGATAGCTGGAGTTGCCAATAGGCATTACTTGCCTCCCACTCCGCCGTCAACATGGATCATGCGATGAACTTTTATCAACAAGTTGGGACTGTAGCAAACCGACCCTAATAAGAATATAGTTATGGTTATGTTCGGAACTCTACACGTGGTATCACTCATTTTCGTGTCGGGTTACTATTGGATTTTAACGTTGTGTCTTATGTAAACGTGAATATTTAATCGTGTGCAGTCGGTTTCTTTTCATAGTGCAAAATTATTTGATGTTTAATATAAACGTGATTTCGGTACTGTGTGGATATGTGAAGAAGTGACTTCGTGAAAGTTTTTGTTTAAGCAATGTCGATTTCCAATTGGCAAATGGATAAGGGGTGGTGTGACTATATTAAATGATATAGTAATGACTATATTAAAAATGATTCTGTAACCGGTCTTCATATCGAATCAAAATGTAAGCCTAATGGCACGTGTGTCTTATTGGTAAGCCGTGGTTGGTAGTGCAATAAATGTGTGCTCATTGCAAAGCGTGAATCAGCAGTTAAAGACCTTGGTTTCTGAATTATAATACGTACTTATAAAGAGGAATTAATAAAGAACAAGAGGAACTACAGGTTATTCAAGAGTTCACCGCCTGTTGTATAACATGCTCGACGCAGGCTCGTCCACGCAGTCGGGCGGATTTGGTGCCGAGGACCTCGACACTTGCCCCATCTGTGAAAAGAGAGTGGAAGACGAAAGTGCGGTGGAGTGCGATGGCGTCTGCCATAAATGGCACCACCTATCTTGTGTTGAGTTGCAACAGGGGCAATTTAACGCCCTTAAAGCAACTAGGAAGAAGAAATCAAAGCTCCTATGGCTCTGCAGTGGATGCGAACAAGACTTTCTCCGTTATAAGGCAGGAAAATCCATGCAAAAGGAGTTAGAAACGCTCAGATCTGAAATGAATCAGAAACTTGACTTGATGACTGAGGTGCTGAATAGGTTTAACAATAGTCAATCCCCATGCTGCACCAGTGGATCAGTCATTAATGTAACCCCCTCCGAACGTCGCGTTTGGGAAGCAGGAGAGAAATATTTAGGTTCTGAAAAAGAGGTCTTAAATAACAGACAGGTTAAGCAGAACTACAGGGTAGGAATGGTTGGAGATGTCTGCGCTGAACAAACTACGCAGCTAGAGTCTTCAGAGGATCTCAGGTCGAAGGTATTCACTGAAAGGCAAATATCTGAGCGGTCGAATAGGAATAACAATAGACTATCATCCTTCAGCGGCAGAGAGTCAGTCTTTAAAGATACCTCCTCCAACAGCAGTGGATGGGAATTACATGGGAAACCTTTAGGAACTGAGATGGAGGACGTAAACAACAGATAGGAGAAGCAGCACTACGTGGTAGAACCGGTCAGAGCTTCCAGTTCAAACCAAGCAATGCAGCAGAAATCCCCGGTCATCACCGGACGACGTCAGGATCTATCATCAGAAACTGTAGAAGCCTCCCAGCAAGTGGCCTCTCCTAATGGGGATGGCTTCGAGCTAGTACAGAGAAGGCGACACAGAACTGACAGGAGAAATAAGGTTACTTTTGGTACGGATGAGTCTCCAGACTCCATTTTACTAGCAGGAGAGGGAACCGCATGGTTATATGTGGGACGGCTCTCAAGCAAGGCAAACAGTGAGAATCTTAAAGCATTATTTTCCAAGAAAGGTGTCCCAGGTCCCACAACGTGTGAAGAATTGAGAACTGTGGGGACGAATAAAGCTTTTAAGATAGGAATCCCATTTAATGCTTTGGATCTGGTAGAGAAGGCTGAATTCTGGCCGAAGGGTGTTCTCGTGCGGCCCTTTCGAGCTCCAAGGCAGGGATACAGAGGGGCTAATATTGCATAGGTCCTTCCTGGTGAGGTCACAGTTGAGGATTCTATTATGGAACGTAGAGGGACTACGAAGTGTTATTAGTCTTCTGCCCAACAACGTGTTTGACAACTATGATGTAGTGGTATTGACAGAAACTATTTCCCGCATTAAGCTGTATGTGTAACCAATGCCTGGTAATGAATTTAACCAACAAATTCTTCACTAATATTTCATTAAAATATTTCAGATGCCTGGGAAGTGTTGTGTGCCTGGCTATAAGGTAAATTATGGCAGCAATATTAAAATACTGCAACTGGTTATATTACTACGAATTGATCACTTACAACGAGGAGGAATTTCAGTGCCTAGTAATTTAGTTTTGGTATATATCTTCATGTGGCCTCTATATTGCAGTACATTATGAATTGTACTCAATTGGCAAGCGCTTTTAGGCAGTTTCCATTAGAAAGCTACCTATTTTTAAATTAAGTGACCAGTAGAGCATTATTGTTAGACTGTTAACAGTAAGCTTGGAGGCCTACTGTGAGTATGATAAGTGCATCTGCGGACAAAAAGTGAAGAATTTATTACCAAAGGCAGTCTGTACGTTCGTAAGAATAGCCTTAAATAATTTTTATGAGCGCGTCAATGACGGCAGTGAACATAGTAGCAAGAAAAGAAAACTTCTGACATTGGAACATTGAGGTACCATACTACAGTAAAACATTTTATTATTACCTTATCGGGAAGCCTCTGTTTGTGATATTTATGTGTAGATTTAGCGGACGACGGGCTCTGAGGGTGACTTAAGATACGCCCCTGATCGAGGGTGTTTTAGGATACCAGAAGATAATAATAATAATAAGGATAAAGATTAAAGGAAAACATCAAACATCAATATCTGCTATTTGACGACGAAGGCGATAACGACGTGCCATGTGGTGACATGTGGACATGAGCAACCATATCTTTCTATTTGTTGCGATACATATGTGGAATTTTTACTTCACTGTTTGCGTATGACTTGCTTAAGATACACCATAGTCGCGGCATTTTAGCGAGATTACGTTTTGTCCTGCCATCTATTGGCGTTGACGGTGGCAGATATTTATTCAGGATTGCTGTTCAGAGTGCTCTTTCTGCGTCGGTTTCATCTGTGGTAGTTGTTTAGCTTGATTGGCTTGGTGTTGAATAATGGCGTACTTAAGGGAAGAAGATGAAATTCTCCCGCCTTGCAAATATGAATGTAAATATCAGTGCTAATTACCCTAGTTAAGATAAATTAGACAGTGTACTAAGATTTCTGATAATTTTTTTATCATGATGATGCCCTTAATTTGGAAATAGTAATGTTTGTAGTTGCATGGCTGCCCATCCTACTTATTGCGTCATTACGGCGAAGTTTTATAGTATTTCACGTGTTAAGATAGTTACTTGGAAACTTTTGTCTCGAACACTATTTATAGTTTATAATGGGAATTGAAATTGGTGAAGATTTGAGACTATTTGTTTGCTAGAAAGGTGTTTGTTACTTATGTCTCCGGCGGGGAAAAGTACATGGATTCCCATAACCTTAGTAATAGTTCCGGTAGTACTGTGATAATTGTAATCGGTTCCCTGTTTATTATGCTATGAGTATTGTCTTTGCTGTTTTTTTCAGATTTGGATCACACGGCTGATGTCCAGTAAGTATTATCCACCTGTTGTACTGTTACTCGTAGAATTTGCCGGCGGTATCTTAGAAGTTTGAATTTGAAGTGCAGGGAGAAAGGAAAATATTTTTTGGTGATCGTTTATTAAAAATATGTTGGGGATGAGTATGATTATTGTATTATCTAGATGTGATTAATAAATTAACTTAGAATTCAGATGATTATGGATAACTTAGATGTTAGGCCCCTTAAAACAAGAATTATCATTATTAGAGCCCGGATTTGTAAGCACTACCAAAACGTGAAACCGAAGCAAGCATATAGGCATGAGAAATTAATCAAATAAGCTAAAAAAATAAGCAAATAGAAATTGAAATTAAATTATAAATATATTGCTTCGTAGAATTCTCACCCTACGTAAGCTTGTCACAGTACACAAGGAAGGCCACCTTGAGATTTTCTTGTGTGATCCTCGTGCGTTTGTCAGCGAAGAATGTTTTACACAGTGAAAATGATCTCTCAACATCGCATAACATTACAGGAACATGTGAAAAGCACCAAAGTTCTTCTTGAGTGAATTTCTCTTTTATATACTGTACGTTTGTGTACCAGAAAGCGTTATAGAAATTTTACAGTGTTTCGTAACCAGCGTTTTTCGTTAATACCTTACTGAGGTACCCCATCGAGTTAAAACTGACTGAGGAGGTAAAGACAAATTTGGAAGGACTTCATGACATTCTTGAACTCTAATCGGTGACTTTACAAACACATTCTTCACGCTAGAGACAAGAAAATCCACTCTTTATATTGGCTCCTAACTGTTCCTGCGACACGAAGTAAACTGTGAGTAAGACACTGAAAACACTGTTGCAAAAAGTTTTTTCGCAATGTAAGTTACTTTCATCCGGCACCCTTCTGTTGATGTATTTTCTAAAAAATCCCCGAAGCTGTTCATTATTCAATTTCCACTCACTAATGCCTTGCATTTGTCAGTTGGCACAGGCTAGAGTAAAAGGTGGCTTTTCACCGATGTCACAGTCTCACTCATGGCTGTGATTATATGGAAGCTACTGAGGTATGGGTGGTGCTTAGTATTGGCATTCAGGGCACAGTCAGTGCCTGTGAGTGCTGTGAAAGGTTCTACTCATAGGGTTAGGACTACTGTTCTGACTCAGTGAGGAAAGCAATGGCAAACTACCTCACTCCTCTTCTTGCCTAGAACGCCTCAATATAGCGCTGCCTTGGGTTTTTGTGGGTATCTACTCACATAACGTAACGGCGGTGCTTTTTGAGGATCCAACCAGCCTTCGGGCTGACTACCTAACAAACAAATGCCAAACATAAGTCTTTGAAAATGTATCTCTTGAATTCGATTGTTCGCCTACAGTGCCTGTAATTAATTGCTGATTTAACTTTGATTTATTCTTAACCCTCCCTTTATGTCACGTTATGTTAATATGCTGCTGTGTTAGGTAGTCAGCCCGAAGGCTGGTTGGATCCTCAAAAAGTACCGCCGTTAGGTTATGTGGGTAGATACCCACAAAAACCCAAGACAGCACTATATTGAGGCGTACTAGGCATGATGAGGAGTGAGGTAGTTTGCTATTGCTTTCCTCACTGAGTCAGAACAGCAGTACTAACCCTATGAGTAGAACCTTTCACAGCATCCACAGGCACTGACTGTGCCCTGAATGTCATTACTAAGCACCACCCATACCTCAGTAGCTTCCATATAATCACAGCCATGAGTGAAAATGTGAAAAGCCACATTTTACTCTAGCCTGTGCCAACAGACAATGCAAATGTATTGTATTCATCAAGAGTTGGCAACACAATGTTATATTTGTTCTTTGAAGAAACACTTTCATCGCACACCAAACGTAAGACCCTGCCGTTTTTGCTAAATATACCACTTCCAAACTGGTCTACGAATTTGATTAAAACTACAGAACAGGAGACCAAGCTGTCGTAACTTTCAACAAGGTATATTACTGAAAATATAGTATTTATGATTGACAAACCTTTCTCGGAGATGTTGGGAGTCGTTTTACTTTCTCAATTGCCACTGCTGCACCGGAATAATTCCTTTTAATTGATTATTTACGAATATAATGCTTTTAGCATTGTCTTCATTTCACTATGGACGCCATCTTGGACACTACGTCATACGTCATGTGACACCCGAAAAACAAACATCTGAGTAAGTTACCAACATGTCCAATACAAAATTCACCATATGACACGTAAAGTTTGAAATTGTTACAAATTTCCACTAAGTTAAGCACTGTCTTGCGGAAAATTACTGCTAGTACCACAAGCTAGGGGGTCTGGGGCGTAAGCCCCAGGTTAGGTCTGTTTTTGTATGTAAAACATTATAAATACATAAATAAACACTGACAATTGTAGCAATTTTTCATTTCATTACTTTATCGACGCTCTTTTGTTTACTCGTTCTATACCCGATGTGAAATAGTACCAAATGCGTGGGGTTGACATTCCTGACTTAGTAAGCAAGATGGCTACAAAAGACTTCATTTCTGCTATATAAGTGGTGTATCTATTTGGGATGGCCGGGTGGGTTTATGGCAGCGGACGAGTCAACATCTATTATTTTAACATCTCCGGATACCATTACTAAAGGTACTTCGGCAAATTTCATTACCTAATTTTTTTTATATCTTTGGTCTTCTGTTCTACACGTATTGTATTGAAGGGTATTGTGTGCACTCACATTTTTGAACTTATCTACTCTCATCTGTCACCCGACTCTGGAATTGCTGGTTTACATTCTGCCCATATTCTTTGTTTCTGACTGTTCCTGTCGTGGTTGATAAGAGTATTTTGTTCGCACGTGTTTTTAGCGTTGGTGTATTTAGGTTTGTTTTACCTATAATGTCTGGTGTAGCCATACATACAATGCGGTTAACAGTAAAAGTGAAAATACGCAATCTCACTTTGCCGCTTAATCCGTTCCTTTTCCCATTTGTCCACTATATGGAACGAATTGAATATAGACTGGCTGAGTGTGGCACAGTGGTAACTTTCTCGCCTGCTCTGCCTGAGGTTGCAGATCGAATCCTGCCACAGTCAGTAAGCATTTGAGGGTGCTTAAATGCGACGGTGCTGCATCAGTAGATTTAATGGCACGTTACATATCCCCTTCGGGGCAACATTCCGGCACCCTGGCATCTCTAAAAGCTTCAGAACATAGTTACATGGGATATAAAATCAATAACTTTTTATCATTATTAAACTGAACATAAACTGGTTTAGAACAAACAACGTTAAAATCCTCCGCACATTCATTTTTTTTGTTTACAAACAACCTGTCGGAGAAAAGTCGGATTGTAATTATGTGTCTTTTATGTTTTGCTGGTTAATACGGGGTAACCAACATAACTGCAGGTTGGCCACCATAAATTATATTGAAATAGCCTATATTTCAATACGAACTGAAATGCTTGTACTGGCATCGTACTGAAAACAGGTTCATATTCTAATCGATTTGAGTTCGCCATGTATACGCAGTATATGTTTGAAGTTCAGTTCAGTTCAATTTGAAGTAGCCTATTCAATGATTTGGTCTTTGATTTAATGTGAAGGAGGTCTGTTAGGAAATTATTCAACCTTTTTTTCCCCCCCGAATTTAACCTGATGGATTTGAGTCTAGCGTGCTTGCATGAGCTGACCTTGACCCTTCGTGCGCATGCGTGAATTTTTTCCCGCCTGTTGATAGCGGCTGTTGCTGGCAAGCAGCATTTGAGTGAGGTAGTGTGTAGTGCTCTCGTCGGTTTTTCATTGCAAGGAAAATGATGAAAGACTGGAGCAGCGCTACTGCATCAAATTTTACCAAAAACTGGGTTACTGCCAGGTGGAAACCATTCGGAAGATTCAGACGGCTTTCGGTGACTATGCTATGGGCATCACACAGATTAATGAGTGGTACAACCGTTTTAAAGAGTGCCGTACATCGGTGGAGAGCGAGCCATACACCGGTCTGCCATCTTCTTTTCCTTCTCCTTCTCCTTCAAGTGCCTCGTCCTCCAAGAACATTGGCGATCAGTAGCATGATCTGCTGTTTGTCCATAGCTGTTCTAAACAGTGACACTGTAGGCTATTAAGTCCAAACCACCGGCTTAAGTTCTTTAGCCAGGGTATTCGTCTGCGTCCTGGACCCCTAATGCCATCAATCTTCCCTTGTTAATTAATTGCAAGAGGTGGTATTTGTTGCGCATGAAATGACCAAAGTATTCTGCCATCAACATGTCGAAATGACCAGGTCATTGCCAAAGTGAACGCTGTGGTGATGCGGGACGGTCGTGTGACTATCCGAGAAATTACGGAAGAGGAAGGGCATCAGCACTTTTGCGGCACATTCCATTGTGACCGAAGATTTGGCCATAAAGTGAGTGGTGGCGAAAATTCGTGGCCAAGCTGCTGATGGCATAGCACTTGATTCAAACTTGTTTGGCGAAAAACCAGACACCTGTGGTTCAACAGGCTCATGGACTGTGCGACTTCTGGCTGTTCCCCAAATTCGAGGCCATTGAAAGGAATGCAATTTCAGACGAGAGAGGACATTATGTAAGCAATGACAGCCGAGCTGAACTCCATTCCGAAAGAGGCTTTCTCGTAATGCTTCCAACAATTGCGGCACCGCTGAGAGAAGTGTGTGGAGTCCCAAAGGATGATTCAGTTTCCAACGCTCCAGGTATGACAGTCCCCCCCCCCGGCTAACAGACCTCGCATGTATTTTTTTCTGGGACATTTGCATACTGTGTTCTATCATAGTAGGCTATTATGAACAATTGGTAAGTAACAATTATGGCTTGGTAAGTAACAATTATGACATGGTATACTGAAAATTTTAGTGTACATGAACTGTATCACCATGTAAGTGTTAGAAATGTTATGAAAACTGTTGTGTAACATTGAGGAGATCAGGAATCTCCGTATGGTACCCATCATCCAAAGATCCATATTGGGTGACTTAGTTTCTGCTGGAACGGTCAAAAGAACCCATGTATCAGACTATTGCTTTGGACTTGCAGGCTAATGAATTAAAAGCTTCTGTTGTTTAACATTTGAGAATTACTTCTCAATCACATCCTACTTCGTACTGGCCATAGTGGTGACTTTGTCTCATTATACTAGTGATTAAAACAATGAACAGTCACTATCATCCCTCTTCAGCCTCCTATGTTGAAGTCGTCCCTTGCTTTAGTGATCACTAGGCTGTTCGTGCTACTGTAGGTACTCTAGACTGCAGGAAACCTATGTAACATAAATCTAGACCTCGGTATTACTTAATGAGTAGTGCTAATAGGAAATTGCTCTCCACCTAACTACTGAAACACTACCCACCCCGGGGGGATGTTGGTGCAGGTCAAGATGTTTGCCTCTCATCTAGTTGGTTTGGGTTAGATTCCTGGGCATTGCATGAGATTTCCAAAGTGAAATATCACGTCCTGTGGTTCAGAATCCACTTAAGATTGGAGGTGCGTCGACTTATGCTCGCAAGGTTAACGGTCATGTAAAATTACTAGTTTCTTTCCATTTTACCTACCCACTCGTCCTTAATCACCTGTGACGTAGATGCTCTGTGGCTCACTTGGCAAACTGTGGCAAAATATATTTTTCAAAGAAAGGAACAAGTTCCGTATATAAAGATAAAACGGTAGCAGTGAGTGAGATACGAACGTATGATGAACTTTTCTATAGTACATGAATTAACCAAAATACCATATCAATTGATGACAAATATATCAGGAAATGAAAGGAATAGATGTTCACTCCTCCGCTGACCATAACCTATCCACCGAAAGTCCAGCTGTGTCTGCCATTATGCGCATGGATTATTGTCAAAGACAGTATTGCCAACCCCATGCATTCGTTACTATTTGATATCCGGTATCTTAAAACAAAAGAGCGTCGTCAAGTTAATGTGAAAGTGCGCCAAGTTTCAGTCTTAAGTTGGACATGGATTGTGTGAGTTGCTAGTTAACAATTTCCATCAATCAATAATTTTCATCCAAACCAATGGTTTTTGCCTAGCCCAATCTTTTAATCCAGACCAATGGTTTTGTGTTATGTATTTTGTATTCCATATATTGGCAACAATGTATAAGCCTCCGTGGCTTAGGCGGCAGCACGCCGGCCTCTCACCACTGGGACCGTGGTTCAAATCCCGGTCACTCCATGTGAGATCTGTGCTGGACAAAATGGAGTCAGACAGGTTTTTCTCCGGGTACTCCGGTTTTCCCTGTCAAAATTTCATTCCAGCAACACTCTCCACGATCATTTCATTTCATCTGTCATTCATTTAATCATTGCCCCAGAGGAGTGCGTCAGGCCTCGGCAGCCGGCACGGTTCATATCCTCGCCGCTAGATGGGGGCTTCATTCATTCCATTCCTAACCCGGTCGGAGACTGGAAGCAGGCTGTGGATTTTTTCATGTTGGCAACAATGTTATCACCTCGAAGTGTGCCCCTGAGTGGGCCTTGTTAACAGTTGAACGAGATTCAAGTGCTCTCTGAACATGGCTGCCATTGTTTAAAGAGCAATCATAAAAATTCATCTTTACATAATTTAGCACATATTTCAGGTGCAGTAGTGACCAGGTTACTAACTTCAATAGGTAATGTCACCTAGAAGAGAAACAAGGAAACACGGTATGTAAAAGCCACGATGATGTCTGATGCAAGTGTGCTAGCCACGTTTTGGTCTTATTAAGAATTGATGATAGAACTTTTGAAACTTAGGCTACAGTGTTAGGAAATGGAACAGCCTGTGCAGAAACAATGCCAGTCGGAACAAGTATGGGAAAAGTATAAAGTCATGCGAACAGACACGATAAGATCCATGAGACTCGCGATGAGTACACCCACAAGGCTTGTTCCAATACCAAGGAACTGTAAAAACTACTAAAATGGAACTGACACTCTCACACTAAGCCCCTGTCAAGTTAATGGGAAGTTCATTTCCATGCCCACTGACATTACCTCAGCATCCAGTGATAAATTTAGAGAGTAAATCTCCCATGAGGGGACAGATGACCTCGTAGTTCCGCCCCTTAAAACAATAACTACCTAAATCTCCCATGTGTAATCAGTTGGGGATTTGCACATAGCCAAAATGTGTCCATATTTATTTCAGTCGATACCTGATGGTGCAAACCTGTGCACCCAAGCGCGAGGAGAGGAAAGGGGGAGAAGGAAGGTAGTGGAGGGGGTTACTGCTGCTGTGCCCCAAGGAGATGCACTAACGTGAGCCAAAATGTGTCCATATTTATTTCAGTCGATACCTGATGGTGCAAACCTGTGCACCCAAGCGCGAGGAGAGGAAAGGGGGAGAAGGAAGGTAGTGGAGGGGGTTACTGCTGCTGTGCCCCAAGGAGATGCACTAACGTGCAATACAGTATGGATGTCTTTTATAATCATTTTCCGTGTTGACATTAGCCTATATATCTACTATACTTATTATGTCCACTGTACAACACAACTTATTTTGTTTTTAGGTGCTAACTCCTCTTCAGGGGCATGTTTCGGATTTCCAAACAGTCCATCATCAGCCTTTTAATCGTCTTTTAAAAGAACTTTTATTCATTCACCAATCAGTGTCATTTCATCCTCATTTATGCATTTTAACACTCGTGACTATCACCAACAAGGTGAACATTTTAGACCATGATTTACTGAACTAGACTTTTGATGGACTGCTTGGAAGTCCGAAACATTACCCTGAAGAGGAGTTAGCACGTCAAAAAAGTAAGTTGTGTTGTACAGTGGACATAATAAGTACAGTAGATATGCAATACAGTTGCTGTCGCAGTAGGACGGGCGTCCTCAACCTTTTCGAGACTGTGATCACCACCCTCATGTCATAGTAAATACACGAGCACCATCAAATCGAATATAAGAATTATTTATCGTATGGCTTTTAGTGCCGGGAGTGTGAGGTCATGTTCGGCTTGCCTGAGTCTGTAGCTGCTTCCAGCTACAAGTTCCGTTCAATTTCAAGTAGTTCCAACTTTCGCCACCAGATATCAGTGATACCTAGTGGTGAACGTTGGAACTTTGATAGAGCGTTCTGACGAAATCTAACCTAACAATTTTAGCTTTACACAAGTTTAGTCTGTGAAAGGATCTTTTACATGCCATAAATCTATGACATGGAACCGCCGGCTTTACTTCCCCTCCGAAGGAAGTCGTACTGAAGGATTTTTAATGCTATTAAAAAATCCGACTTCGGCCGGGTTTGAACCCGCTATCTTGGACACAGCAGTTCAGCATGCTACCAACTACGCCACCGAAGCCGCTAAGAATAATAATGCAACAAACTTTCTTTTCTCTTTCCTTCGGAAGTGCTGTAATAGCTAGGGATTCACTGCTCACCAGGTATGCTGCAACTGCCTGCATGGCTCGTGCAGATAAGATACATTTCCAAATGGACAGTTGAGTCGGATCAGCATGTTTCGTGTTTCAGGGATTTCCAATTATTTTCACCGTAGATTGAAAATACTATTTCACAAAATGATAAAGTTCTGTCAAAACTTGTAATGAAAACACTATTATTTTGGTTCATGCAACACGATTTGAATTGAAGAATGGATCTCAAGGAAGCTGGTACTCAAGAGCATCAGGTTGAGAACGCCCGCAGCAGGAGCCAATGTGAACATTACCGTAGTAACGAGCAAAGGGAATGTTCCTCCCCTCTGTCACACTACATATGAACTCGCCCGCATGCGAAACTTTCCACACGCACATGCCATCAGGTAATGTTTGTCGTCCACCACCCACCCCTTCACACTCGTCAGCAAGTTGAATAGGATTGGATTGGATTGCTGCAAGTGGTGCAGATGAAATAGCCAGTTGTGTAGGCAAACTCCTATTGACTGCTGGGTCAGTGGTGCCATCTTTCTGCAATCTGTTCAACTTGTTACTTCACTGTGGGTTACTGCCTCAAGACTATGACCCTTAGCTGCTGGCATTTAGCTCCATATGGAGGATTGAGAGCTCTTGGAAGGTGGGATGAGATTTGTAATTGTTCACTGTTTTCAAAATGCCAGTTGTTCAAGAAGGCAGAGCTGTGATCACACTGCAATGCCCAAGTTAACTCTTCTCGAGTAGAATACGGATATATCCGGAAAATTCCTACATTTAAATCTGGCGCTGTTTTCCGTCAAAGTAGTTAATGTTAAATCCAGGAGATGGCACCACTAAGCAGACACATGTTTGATAGTTAATTATGTCACACCTAGAGTCCTCTTTGACTTCACAAATACCTGCAGGCAGCTTTTGCTTCAGATGAACGCATGTATCATTGCGTAGTTGGTGAATTGAGTGCTTATTGTAGTGTTTGGTGATGTGAGCATAATGTCATGGAAAATGCTATGGAATGATAAAGATATAGTGTCTGCTTTGGATTTGAGTGATGGTTTGAAGTGTTCTACACTTAATTATTAATTATAATTATTAGTAAATAAACTTTAGTAGCCTCCGTGGCTTAGGCGGTAGCACGCCGGTAGCACGCCGGCCTCTCACCGCTGGGTCCGTGGTTCAAATCCCGGTCACTCCATGTCTGTGCTGGACAAAACGGAGGCTGACAGGTTTTTCTCCGGGTACTCGGATTTCCTTGTCAAAAATTTCATTCCAGCAACGCTCTCCACTATCATTTCATTTCATCTGTCATTTAATCATTGCCCCAGAGGAGTGATTCAGGCTTCGGCAGCCGGCCCAGTCCATATCCTCGCCGCTAGATGGGGGCTTTATTCATTCCATTCCTGACAAGGTCGGAGACTGGAAGCAGGCTGTGGATTTTTTCAGTTAATAAATTTTACAACCTTTAGTTGCTACTAAAACTTCAAGTATCAACAGGGAAGCGAAATATATGCGAGTTCTAATAAAATTTAGTGCATGAAAAATATAAGCTTAATGTACTATTTTGAATTTATGAAGAAAAAATCTGCTTAGCGCCATAAAAGCATCAGCTCGGGAAGGGTAATCATTTGGCAGCTGGTAGTGGAATGACATTTTATTAATACTTTTGATAACACTGGATGAACTCGTTTCATATTGGTTTGTTATGATGTAGCCATGTTGGTCACTTCTTTCACCACAGCAAATAGCTGTGCACCATGCAAAATGGAAGCTAGTAGGACAAGGAGGAACCTAGTGGTTTGTATACTTTAGGGGCTACAGATAGAAGGAAGGAAGCTTGTAGTTTTACCTGCCTTTAATTGTACTATCATGAGTCATGGGTCGTACATTTTTACGTGGAATCAGAACCACACGACGTGATAATTCACCTGAAAATCTCTCGTGCTTTGACCGGGAATCGAAACTGGTCCGCGTTGGTGATTGGCGAGCAGTTGGACCACTGTACCATCATGCTCCCCCGGGCTACAGATGGATTTGGAAATGTACTGGCATGGTAGCGGTCATTTCTTGAGAATCGAACTTGGCAAGCAGTGTATGATGGAGTTCAATTTTCGACTGATTAAAATAACCTCCGGAGTATACTGAGACACTGTTTTGAGATCTTTATTATTTAATGCATTTGTCTTTGATCCACTCAACCGTGGGTTCAAGAACAGTATAGGCTATACCATGATCCATACGTGTCCAGGCAATTTTTTTTGGGGATCGTGATTCATTACACTACAAAATTCTCCTAGTCACAAAATGGCACCATCTATGATGTCATACGTTGCATACATGTTCAATTCTATGTGTTAATAAGGCTTTCCTTACAAATACAAACTTAACCTGGGGCTTATGCCCCAGATCTCCTTGCTTGTATTTCAAGCAGTAATTTTTGTCCTGACAGTGGTCTAGCGTAGTAGTAACCAATGGTTTCATCTTCTTTGATAATAATTAGCAACAGTGCAAAGCAGCTCTATGATTCACATTAAGTGCCAAGCCATTATTGTTGCTATTATTTCAATTGTGTGCCAACTTCAATCGTGTTGGCACTACTGACAATCTGCAGTAACATCCCATAGCAATGAACTGTTTTAACTCCTTTCTCTCAACGAGATTATCAAATCCTGTGGTGAATTTTAAAGATGCTCATGGTGGCTGACACCACCTAAGAAAAAGTGCACAGGAATACACAGCAAACTGAGGGTTACAAAGCCACCAGAATGTGACTTTAGAATTTCTTAATAGCCTTGCAAAGGGTGGGGCCATGCCTTCCTTGCACATAGGCTAATGTAGAGTAATTGCCAAAGGACATGAAGCAATATTAAATGAAACAGCTACATGTTTCCAAAAGACTGACTTGTTTCAATCAAGTACCATTGCAAATGTTCCAAGAGGTAGTGGATCAGGATATTGGAATCTGTGTGGATGGAGAATGTGTAAATAACATTAGATACGCAGACGAAACAGTACTTGAGCTCAAAGTGAAGAATATTTACAAGAACTACTGTACACCAAGCAGGCTCATCGGCGGGCTCTTGGTGTCCCCGCCCGGACCCCCACAGGAGTATCGAACTGCGCGATACCTTCCTTTATATAGAGTGCAACTGCACTCCTTGACTGCGAGAACCAAAAGCTCAAGCAGCCATAACCTCCCTATGAAGGCTTCCAAAAAGATGGTATATTGACTTTCACGGCCGGTGAATTAAAACTCAGCAATTCTTCTAGGTTTGTGCCGTGTCTTGTGTGGGGTTTCGCCTAGGACACCAAGCAGGCTCATCGGCGGGCTCTTTGTGTCCCCGCCCGGACCCCCACAGGAGTATCGAACTGCGCGATACCTCCCTTTATATAGAGTGCAACTGCACTCCTTGACTGCGAGAACCAAAAGCTCAAGCAGCCATAACCTCCCTATGAAGGCTTCCAAAAAGATGGTATATTGGCTTTCACGGCCGGTGAATTAAAACTCAGCAATTCTTCTAGGTTTGTGCCGTGTCTTGTGTTTGGCGCAGCGCTGCAGGTAGAAGGTCGAGTCAAAGGTCAGACGAGCACATTGCAACACGGAGCTGAGACAGTTGCGACGCAGGATTTGACGAGTAAAGTTCACTTTGAGTGAAAGACCCTGTATCTTATTCACATGAAATTTATTTCAGGTTCTTTTTCATGTATTCCAGCAATTGGAATTATTTTGTGTTGACTAACCGAAAGTTACAATATCAATTATCAAGACAGGTGCACCGTCCGTACATATACCACAACAGCCTTCTTCATATCGTGTTTCGAGCTGTCTCGTGTTTGATCGCACTTTTGTGTTCTTTATATCATGTTTCGAACTGTCTCGTGTTTGATTGCACTTTTGTGTTCTTTATATCATGTTTCGAACTGTCTTCCACTCTGCCCAACATAGTTGGCCTTACAGCCTTCTTCTTGGTATGTAAACAAATACACACCTGACTTTGAATGTGGGTCTTTCTTTGTTAGGTTGCTGTTATGTATGTGCTTAATGAGTGTGTGTGTGTCCTAATTTCATTCATCATTCAATGTGCGGATGCTGATGTTTGTTTGATGCTTTGGATTGAATTGCCGCCATTTTGTCGGCTGTGTAAGGTTTCAAACAGTGCGTCGTTACATGCCAATGTAGTGACATGTGTTCAAGTTCAAGTGCAAGGCGAGGTGGGGAGTTGCGAATGTTAATAAATTACTTTAATTGAAATCTAAATGGTATTAACCTTTTGCACTCCTATGTTGAGTGGGGTTCGACATTAAAATATTTAACTTACGCTCCGATGTCGAGTCCCACACGACATGATGATAGCAGTACTCGCAATGCTCTTATGACTTCTATGCTGTATTCTAGTTGTCCCTATTTACTCTAGCTTGCGGGAATTCTAGTGAATTTTTAACCTGTGTTATTCTCGATATGCAGTTTCCATCTTATGAGCTCTGACCTTATTGGCTAACTTATCAATGCCATTATGTTGAATCCATTCACCAAGATATTTGAATTTTTCTGTCCTTTTGATATTTCCAAACCTTGTTCCAAATATTTCTCATTGCCATGTTTGGATTCAATGTATTCAGTTTTCTCATAAGAGATCTGGAGGCCTGTTTTTGCCGCAATTTCATGCAATTTCTTAAATCATAATTTTCGCATCATTAATATCTTCCGTTAACACAGCGAGATCATCGGCAAATGCTGAGCACTCCACACCCAAACTTTGCTTTTTAGTGCCTAGGTAGATTCCTTCTACCCCTTCCTCTTTTATTGCCTTTTTCCAAGTCCTCATTATTTTCTCCAGGACGATGTTAAAATAGTGTTTAACTACTAATTATTTGTTGAAAGATCTGATATGGAGACTAATTTGAGAATGTTTATGACAGTTTTACTGATAATATATATTGCATGTAAACATGGCGTCTGCTTCATCTTCGCTCACGGAACTGGATATTTTAGAATGTTCAATAAAATTGGTAATAGATTATCACCTTGTCCGGATCACAAAGGGGGCAGATATTTCTCCATTAAATTTAACCTTAGACACTGTGCCTGAGAGGGTCTGTTGTACCAGCAACCTCGTTTTTTTATCAACTCCAAATTCCTCCAAAACTTGAAAGTGAGTCTGGCGGTCAATTGAATCTGAAATCAACGAAGACAACTACTGTGTTTTTACCTCTTTTAGCTCTCAGTTTAAGAATACTTTTTAGATTGAATATTTGACCAAGACAAGATCGTCCCTTTCGAAAACCTCCCTGATATTCACCTATTTGATGGCCTGTTTCTCCAGTGTACGAAGTAGAGATTTTGATAGTATTGTATAAGAGACAGATAAAAGAGAAATTCCTCGGTAATTGTTAGGCTTGGTACGATTACCCTTCTTATGTAAAGGATGTATCAGGGTGCATTGCCAGTCAGTGGGAATCTTTTCCTGTTGCCAAATATTACAAAGTAAACGATGTAAGTTTTCAACAATTTCATCCCCTCCATATTTCCACATTTCAGCTGTTACTGTATCTTCACCCGGCACTTTATTTGATTTGAGTTCTTGAATGACCTGATGTATTTCAAGGAATGTAGGTGGTTCCGACTGCTGGTATATTGTTGATGGGTTTTCAAGAGTAAATTTTCTTCTGGTTCCTCGCACTTCAAAAGATCCTCGAAATAACTAGCCAGAAGCTGACAGTTTTCTTCGTCACTGAATGCTAAAGTACAATTCTTTCTTTTAAAACAGAGGCTAGGAGATTGATATGATAGTAAATCGTCCTTGAAAGTTCTATAAAATTCCCTTGTATTATGTTTTTTGAAGTTCTCATCCGTCTCCGCCCAGGGGCTCACATCTAGTGGGACGTGGGTTAGCGACCACGGTACTCTTGCTGAGTCCGGCATTGCTTCCACTTACTTGTGCCGGCTCCTCTCTGTCTTCTTTCCTGTCGACCTCCCTTTTTTTTTCATCTACACTCCATTTTGTAGGTATTTTCCTTCTACGTTACATTTTGTAAGTATTTTCAGTCTCATTTGCATTTTGTAAGTATTTTGAATTTCACTTGCATTTTGTTTTTTACCGACCCCGACCGTACTAGGGTATCCAAGGCCTCTGGAGTCTTTCACTTTTCCGCCTTAATTGGCCCTTGTTTCATCTTTCCTGATCCCTCCTTCTTCGAGGGGTCAGACCTCTTGTTTTATTTTCATTATAATATCCTTTTCTCTTTAAGTTTTCCGCACTGTTTTTGTTCATTGGCTCCCCGTGTATCTAAATTCCCTTTAGCGATATTTTTTTTTTCATCTACACTCCATTTTGTAGGTATTTTCCTTCTACGTTACATTTTGTACGTTTTTTCGATCTAAATTGCATTTTGCGAGTATTTTCAACCTCAATTGCATTTTGTAAGGATTGACAATCTAAATTGCTTTTTAGTAAGTCTTTCAATAAAGGGGTGGAACTTTTGTTAGTATTTTGAATTTCAATTGCATTTTGTATTTTCAACATAAACCACTTTTTGCAGGTATTTTCAATCTAAATTACATTTTGTAGGGTGTGCATTTTGCATTTTGATTCTCAATTGCATTTTGTGGGTATTTTGAATCTAAATTACATTTTGTAAGTAATTTGAACCTCAATTGCATTTTGTAAGTATTTTCAGTCTCATTTGCATTTTGTAAGTATTTTGAATTTCACTTGCATTTTGTAAGTATTTCGACTGTGCATTTCATATTGTACGTATTTTGAACGTAACCTACATTTTGTGCGTATTTTTCAATCTATTCCTTTTGTGAGTATTTTTGTTCTAAATTCCCTTGTGTAAGTATTACTGCTCTCCATTTTGTGAGTAGTTTCAATCTGAGTTCCTTTTTGTAAGTATTTTCCTTCTCACTTAATTTTCGTTCTGGTTTTCACTACATTGGCATTTTTGCTATCACCCAGACCATTAGGGGCCGATAACCTAGATGTTAGTCCCCTTAAAACAACAATTATCATCATCATCATTTCTTCCAACTGTTCCAAACAACTTTTATCATACTTCCTCATTTCTTTGTTGAAGTAAGGCATTATAGTTTCAGTCGGTCTTATTCGAGTTTCATCTTTGCCAAGCTTTTAATATCTCTTCGAGAACAATGTCGCACTGGTCATTCCACCAACGATGTTTTCTTTTCCTCTTCGGTGGCATGGTGGCTCAGCGGTCTAGCTGTATGCCTCTCACCAAGGCGGCCCGGGTTCGATTCCCGGTCAATGCATGTGAGATTTTCGAAGTGAAATGCCATGTCCTGTGGTTCGGATTCCACGTAAAAAGGAGGTCCCGTGGCTCATGATCTCAAGATTAACGGTCACGTTAAACTACAAGCTTTTTCTTTTCCTCTTCAGTAATGAAAAGCTTTTAGCTGCTTTTATTAAAGATTCTTTGATTTCATCCCAATCATTTGAATCCAATTTGATAAATTATTTTTGGTTAGCATCTTTATTTTGTTTCAGAATCTCTACAGGAATCCTTAGTTTTATTATCTAAGTTAAATTTACAAGGGGGCGTGGTGGCACAGCGGTCAAGCTGTTTGCCTCTCATCAAGGGGGATTGGGTTCAATTCCCGGTCAATGCATGCAAGATTTTCAAAGTGAAATGCCATGTCCTGCGGTTCGGAGTCCAAGTAAAAAGGAAGCACCGTGGCTCATGATCGCGAGATTAACGGTCACGTAAAACTACAAGCTTCCTTCCTTAAATTTAGCAATACAAAATGCAGACGGGCCTTTATCTACTTTTGCATGTCTGAAGAAATCCGTCATCTTTTTTTGCTTCATTTTCTGTGCACGAGCTTCCTCCACAAAGTTCTCAACCCCATTTAGTGATATATGAAACAACTTGAATTGTAAAAATATGTAAATGTTAGAGATAAAGAACAAGTTTATATGACAGGGATTTAATTCAAGCTTCGAGATATCGAGAAGTTCGAGTTGGAAAATTCGACTTACAGCGGGGAAAAAATCCCTGTAAATTATAGGAAGTTTGCTTGGGTAATAATAATTACGAGTTATCGAAAATTTGGTTAATGGTGTTTGAGATATCGAGGTCGACTGTATTTCAATTTCTTTGAAATTTGATGCATTGTCATTAAGCTCATTCAGAGTAGGCCTACGAAACATCCTGGATCCTTTGAGAAACAATGTCACTTCAATAGCATTTATTTATTTTTTTAGCATATGGCTTTTAGTGGCGGGAGTGTCCGAGGACATGTTCGGCTCGCCAGAGGCTGTAGCTGATAAAATGCGGACACCCATGGGGTGAGCTAAAAGTTCCGTTCAATTTCAAGTAGTTCCAACTTCCGCTACCAGGTGTCACTGTGACACCTAATGGCGAACGTTGGAACTTTGATAGTGTGTTTCAACGAAATCTAACCTAAAAATTTAGCTTCACACAAGTTTAATTAGTAGAAGGTTTTTTTACACACCATAAATCCTAGACATGGCACCGCCGGCTTTACTCGCCCTCTATAGGAAGGCACTCTATAGGAAGGCATATTGAAGGATTTTAACGCTCTGAAAAAATCCTATGACTTCGGCCGGGTTTGAACCCGCGATCATAGGCATAGAAGCTTAGCATGCTACCAATTACGCCACCGAAACCGCATTAATTGAGATTGATTATTCATAGTGAGAAAACTTTTTTTTTTTTACATTTCTGATTTTTGTTTCCCATATATTTTTATTTATCATAATTATTAGTTTTTGTTTGTTTGTTTGTTTGTTTAAATTTTTAGGCATCCACCTCTAAATTTTTTACTATTATGTGAGTCGGGTGACTTTGCTGTTCTGCCCCTTAAAACGGCAATCATCATCAATTGAGGGGTTCACGACCAGAAGAGCAAACTCAGCAAATGCACGTTTCGAGAGAAATACCATCAAACTTTTCTACCAATGGGCAAACTTGACATATTATTCCTGCTTTGCGATTTCATCCAAAAGTATAGATGGTTATAGAACAAAACTTGCATCACATTTTTCATTTATTACATTCAACACCTGACATCAACGGATTTTTATTATTATTACAAAGGAATGCGTACAATCAAACTCATTTGTCACACTCTACAGAAGTATCGCATTTATCAGTTTCAACATCATTTGTGATGGTTGAATAGTTTGATCTTGCTTGGAGTATTTGGTGAGAATATTGGTTGCATGGTATAGGTATGTCAGGTAGCAAATATCTAATGTTATTCAGCTTAGCTAGAGGTACAGAGATTTGAGCGTCGTACATAATGATTTAAGTCTGCAGATTTTAGGCTCACCTTGTCCGGACAATAGCATTGTCCCTGTCGAGTTCGCTTTTCTGGTCCGCGCAGCTATCGGTCGAACCAAACAACTCTGAATTGTATCTGTCCTTTTTTCATAGTATATTAGGGGGAACTCGCCTACATTAGTCTACAACATACCTGCCAACTCTCACGATTTAGGCGGGACACTCCCGATTTTACACCACTTCTCCCGCTCTCCTGCTGAACATATTAAAATCTTCCGATTTTTCAAAAATCGCACGCATAATTTCGGACTAAAAGTGCGGGATGACAAACTCCTGTCATCCATCGTACAGATCGATTTTACGTGTAGTGTGTTTCGATACTGCAGTTTCGCTTCGTATTGATAATTTATAGATAATTCTCCATAACTACTCGTACCTCTTAGTTGGATTTGAATACTGTTCCTCTTTGTTTGAAATAGCCTATGGTAATTCAGCACGTGTTCCTATAAGTTTTCATAATAGCCTGAGGGTGAGAGGTAGTTGTAGGCTGTGGAATATTGTATCTGAGTATCACGTGAAATTATCATAATTATGTGTGTATAACTTAGATGTCGTTGGCATTAATATGCCGGTAGACTATTGTGATTTTTCGAGCTGAATGATTTTGTCGGTTCCTCGTTAATATGGCGAAGAAATATTATCAGACATCGATAGTCTTAAAAATCTCCCTATTTTTCAGTTTGATATGTCAGCAGGTTTACACATCGAGACGAACGCTTAAATTTAATAAAACCTCACCTGCTAAGTTCACTCTTCTGGTCGGGAACGCCTCAATTGTAATTTTTGCTACTGTATGACTAAGTTTCTGTGTTTGTATTCACTAGTCTTCAAAGGCCCTAGGTATGTCTAACAGGGCTCTTTCTTTGTTCCAGAATTCATGCTTGGGGCGACACTTTGGCGGAAGCCTTTGAACAGTGTGCCATGGGCATGTTTGCCTACATGACCGAAATAGAGACAGTGGAGATGAAAGAGGTGAAGGAGATTGAAGCTGAGGGTCATGATATGCTCAGCCTCTTGTTCCACTTCCTGGACGAGAACCTATTCCTCTTCTGTGATGACCCCTACTTCATTGTCAGGGTAAGCAGTCCTAGCAGCTCACGAGTGTTGCCAGATTTTCCTGTTCATTGTGTGGAGCAAATAAAACCATTCAGTGCGGTTTTGGGATTTTTTAGCCTCTTGATGTAATGGTTGCCAAGTAATTTAATTCTAGCCTGAGGGTTGGAATGGGGGTGCACTCAGCATTCTGAGGATCACTGAGAAGGTAGGTTTGATTTCCACCTCAACTCCATGTAATTATTATTTTTATTTAATTTTTTGTTTTATTAATTTTAGGTCTTTTCAAATTTAGGTGTCTACCTCTAAATTTTTAATTCAATTCTAAATTTGTATTATTTAATCTGTGTTAAGAGGGGCAGATGACCTCGTAGTTCTGCCCCTTAAAACAACAATAACTAACTCCATCTAAATGCTGAGATGGTACCTAAATTAAGGCCATACCAGCCTCCTTTTAATCCTTGTACAGACACTGCAATGATATCGGTTATGGGGGGGATGCTTGATGGCAGAGTGGTCACTGCTTGCCTCTCGTCAAGCCAGATTGGGTTTGATTCCTACCCGACCATTCCTGGAAGGGTTTTTCCATTATTATCCCACTTCTTCTCCAGGAAAATGCTGGGATGGTTTCATACTTAATGGCATGGCCACTCAATTCTAGTCTCAATTACAAATACACACATTATTACATCCATCACAATGACTAAGGACATTCCTCACACACCTAACCTGCCTTCACAGGGCTACATGGCACAATGTTGCAAAGCTCGTAACTGAATCGCCAGCAACACCATATTTTTTATCGGCTTGATGGACCATTTTATCTGTTGGGTGTTTCATTTAGGGGTTTGGACATTGTGATCATGTTGCCCTGTGTACTATATCTGATAACCTGCGTCTTTGTGGTAGTGTAATAGTGTGAGTATTTGTAATCTGACTCAGTCAGCTACTGGACAGCCTCTTGTGCAGAGCATGACACAACGTTTGCTGCTTGGGGTGAAGCTTAAATACAATCTCAACATCTAGAATGTTATGAAGAAACAATGGAATTGGACTTATAGGATGACTCCATTTTACACTACAAAGTTTCAATCATTATGAGCTGCCATAACAAAGAATTTTCAGTCCCGTATTGACGCACTTCGTTACAAGATTGTGCATTTTCTATCTCCATCTACCAAAGTACTGTATACACAAGAAGGAAAGGGGCAGATGACCTCGTAGTTCCACCCCTTGAAACCTCAATAACTAACACAAAGGGGTAGATGACCTCTTAGTTCCTCCCCTTAAAACAATAACACGAAGGAAACCACGACAATAGACATGTCCATAGCCTTGTCAACGTAACATCAAGAATTGTTTTAACTATGCTAACATTTTAGTTTTTGTATTTTTTTTTTAACCTTTTAAATTTTATTGAATGAACGCATGTCATTGTGTTTTTATGTAAGTTTGTGGAAATGCTGAAGATGAGTCAATTAGACTAAACAATTAAACACTTAATTTTGAAAATTATAAGTATTGACTTAGTGGAATATTGCATGTTAATGTTAACTACTTACTGTGTTAAGGTATTCATATACAGTAGAGTCCCCCTATTCCCAAAAATCTACCTATTCCGAACAGAGCTCGGAAAGAAATATTACAATTTTACTGAAAAATCGGAGAAATCAAGAAGATGTTTAAGTTTTTTCATGTTAAAACGTACATGTGTTGTTATACTGTAAATCATCATCAATTTGCAGTGCTAAGACTGATCAGTTGCCATAAAACATGTCCAGATCGTCCTGTCATTTGCCGCTTCCTTCATTGAATTATAATTCTGTGCTTGGATGTCGTTTAGGATTTGTTTGAGGACGGTAATTCTAGGTCTTCCTCGTGGATGTTTTCCTTCAATTAACCCTTCTGACACAGTTCTCATTAAATTGGAGTGGCGCATTGTTTGACCCCACCATGCGAGATGACGTTTACGGATTGTGCGAAGGATTGAGCTCCGATGGTTCACGGTGTCGAGAACCCTGGTGTTCGATATTTTGTCTCTCCACGTCACATGTATCATCTTACGATAGCACCCCATCTCAAAGGCTTCAAGACACTTTTTTTTTCTTTCTTTAATTTTTATTTAGCGTCCACGTTTCACAGGCATACAACGCAACTGTCCATACAAAAGCATGTAGCATTCTCATTCGGAGGGAAAGCTTAAGCCGACTGGTACACAGTAGGCCTAATCTCCTCTTCTGTATAAAACCTAGTTTTGCCTGAGCAATGCAGCACTTAAGTGGTGCACCTTCCGTCCTCAGTAATCTTTTGACCTAGGTAAGTGAAGGATTTGACTTGTTGTATGTCTGAGTTATTAATCTTTAATCAAAGAGGTTTTGGGAATTTTGAGACTGTCATGCATTTTGTCTTTGAGGTGCTTATTTTCATGCCGTATTTCTGCACCGTTGATGCAACTCTTGACAGCATTGCCTGCAAAGTAGATAGGCTGCCAGCTAGAATGGCCTGATCATCTGCGAACTTAATTACCTTTATGGGTATTCCATTGATCTTCACTCATAAACATGTCTTCTAAAGCTTCTGCCATCATCAACTCGCCAAAAGCATTAAATAGAATTGGGGAGAGAGGACATCCTTGTCTTTCACCTTTTATGATAGTAACTGGATTAGTAAGACCTTCTCTTAAACATACAATTGCATTTTGACCATTGTAGAGGTCCCATGAGTTGTTCAACTCTTATGTTCCTTAATAATGGGAATAGTTTATGCCAGGAAACTCAATCAAATGCCTTTTCATAGTCAATGAAACATATATACAGATTTCGGCTCCTGCTCATCATATATGTTCCCTGTATCTGTTTTCAATTCAAGTAAGGACTGCAGACATTGAATTTTTCCAACTAGTTCCTACTTTTGCCGCCAAACGCAACCGTCAATGACTACTAGTTCAGAACTGGTTACCAGGTGCTATTGCAGTCGACTCCTGGCGACAAACGTCGGAACCTAAGAGCGTTTGTCAAATGTTTAACCTAACCTACAATTTAGCTTCTCACAGGTGTAATTAGTGGAAGGTTCTTTAACATGCCATAATTCTATGACAGGGACCGCCGGCTTTACTTCCCCTCCGAAGGAAGGCATACTGAGGGATTTTCAACGCTCTTCTGTATGCTAATCTCCCTTCACTTGTATTGACCTGTTTCAGTCTCCTCCTTTCTTTGATCTTCAAAAGAATATCCTGTGTTATCCACGGTTGTCTGGGAGTGACTGATGGATTTCCCAGTACTTCTTCTGCAGCCTCTGCGATGGAGTTCTTCATTGTCAACCAGTTGGTATTGACATCCTGTGACGATGTGCCTGTGTTCAAAGTATCGTCTTCTCCGACCTTCCTAGTTATAGCTTTCCTGAATTCTGTACGCTTAAGTTCATCACATAAAGAGCTGGTGTTCCACTTCGGTTTGTTTGATTCTTAACATCTTGTGATCTGTCTTGGCATCAGCTCCAGGTAATGTCATAGACTTTTTTGTTTGGTTTCTGTAACGATGTTTCACCAGTATGAAATCTATTTGGCATCAAAAATGATCTGGGCTCTTCCACTTATATAGACGTCTTGGTGGGGCTTTAAAGAAGGTGTTCGTTATCGCATATCATTCTTGTTTGCAGAAATCTATTAGTCTCTGGCCTCTCTCATTCCTTCTTCCTAACCCAAATTGTCCAACACATGGGTTTCAGAACCTTCACCTACTATGGCGTTCCAGTCTCCCATGATGATGACATTGTCACTAGCTCTCGTGTGTTCCTGAAGAAAGTCTTCCAGCTCATCATACATATCCTCGACTTCCTGATCTTCACAACTAGATGTAGGAGCATACAGTAGATCTGGACAATGACTGTGTCTACAGGAAGTGATTTGAGTCGTATTGCCATCAACCTGTGATTTATTACCATGACATCTTTCAGGGCAGCAGTAGCTTTTTTTTTTTTTATCCAACAGGAATGCGACACCTCCTTGGCCTTTGAGACTTCCAGAGTGCACTTCTCTATAATCATCACTTTGAAATTCCCCTTGATCAGGCAGTCTTGTTTCGCACAATCCTAAAACACTGATACTGTGACCCTTTGCCTCCTCCCCTGCCGGGCCCGACTACCGGTTGGTGCTGGTTTCCGGAGTTGCCAGCTACCATTATCTTTGACATGTACAAGGAAGTTATATAAATGCTATTAGAGAATACAGTTCAACTCTGTTGGCTAACTCTTATAAAACATTAAAAAACAAAAACCATAGAGCCTAGGCTTAATGAAAATGCCTGAAACCAAATTGGAATGAACCTGATTACAGTACTCTACTTACAGTGAGTGAGTCGTGTGTATGGAATGAGGGATGAGAGGGATAGGTAGGGTGGGGTGACGAGTCCATTTTTACAACACAGTGCAGTATGAGTAGTTGGCGGTCCCTGTCCTTCCCTTCCGACTTTCACTGAATCTGTCCACGGGCTGATCAATACTGTGTAGAGCGTAGTGAATGTATTTCTGTAATTAAATTTGATTTTTGTAAGTTGGCACCCTTAGAGCGTTGATGAGCAAGATGGAACAGGTCTTGAGTAACTGAATGTAATGGCTGGATAGTGATGCTCTTTGGGTACAATAAAGTGATTGTTCTTGAATTGTAGACATGAGTTGAAGAATTGATTTGTAACAATTAATTGGGTACATTCATGTTGACCGACTGAAAAGCACCAAACTTTTGTTTACTAAGGCAACACTGAAAAATGGCTTCAAACCCCATAATGACCGGTGGTATGTTAGTGATAAGCCCTTGAAGGAACGTCAACCTCACTACCTTCTCAAGGGGCGCTACTTTTTAAGGGAAAAGAGGCTTCCACAGGCCTAGGCCATATAAATCTGTGGTACCGAGAAACCCATTCTGAACTATTAAAACTAATAAAAATGTAGAATGTTAAATTCGACCTTAAATTAATGTTAAGTATTCATAAGTATTCAGTCCTCTTCAAACAAAGCACTTTCCTCTTCTCGATCTTCGTCTATGATGTCCCGTGTCCCTGTTATCACATCCTAGGCTGAGCAATTACCGCATATGCTCGAGCAGTTAAGACCACTCTTTCTGCACTCGCAATTATGGACGCATTCGTCTTTGCAAGCGCTCACTATGAGGGAAAGTAATTCCTGGGGAGCTGTAGGACGTGCTGTTGTAATTGGTCTCAGGTGTTCGCCAATCCTCTTCCATCCCCACTCGAGCGGATTCTCCTTCTCATTCAGCCACTGCTGCACCTCGGTTCTAAATGAATGCTACCTGGAAGCTGCCGAAGTGGGGTAAGTGCAGCCAACTTGAACTAAGGATGTATTGGCTGCTTTGCAATAGCCAGCAAGTAACACTGGTAGCGAAAACCATCTAGATCTTGTGTTCTTGGCTCCAAACATCGCAAGAAGGAAATGATGTCCAACGTCAGCCACTGCACTGGGGTCAGCTTTGGGGTCGTTGAAGACTAGACGTTACGTATGAAAAGCTATGTTGGCTTGCACTTTCCCATACGGTGTCATTTTCCCCTTCTTGTAGATAGCTGTTACAGTGTCACATCCTGTGAAGGCGTATATTGCTAAGAGTACACCTTTCATATCCCCAATCGCTGAATGTCAGAAATAGTGTACACTTTTTCCTGCTGATTGCGTTTCTTTGATACCACCATTTTCAATTTGTTCTCTGAGGGTGCGTGGACAGTCAACAAGTCTAGTAAGTCCGTGTCGTCACCAAGTACACAAACGTCGACTCCTTTCTTAGCTTCATCAATCACTGTTAAAACTATTAATAAGGAAGCGTCACCCGATGCTTGATGAACTGTGCAACCACCTCTTTGCAAGTGCACTGTAAGGAGAGAAATAAGGCGAATTTTGTTTTTAGCGTTAGCTAGAAATTCACTTCGATTGATATTTATATGGATTGAGTCTTCTACTTCCACTTCAATGTTAGTGGTAGAACGTGATCTGCGTAAGTGTTCTTCATCTTTTGTGTTTCCTTGCTCTTATCCATCAAAAACAACAGTTGTACAGTCCAGCCGCCGAGTGTCCGGCTCTGACATGTCTCATGAGGGAGGGAAACAGCGTTGCCGGTTCTGTACCGCGAAATATGAAACGTGGACTACATAAAATATTTCAAATGTTTTTAAATGAATTCTGATGAACCTCTGACCATATTATTAAAGTAATATACTTACACACAGTTAACCGGTAATTGTGCACACACAAGACAATGAAACAACAAACCTGCACTAACACAAAGAGCAAATGGACTACAGAAGAGAGTCTTGGCAACAGCCAGCTAAATTTAAAGACTGGCTTACCGGGAAAACCGCTGGTCGGTGCAGGTGACAACATTCTTCATGGTAGTAAGCGACTTCGCCAACATAGGCGGAATTCCACTGCGATTGAAGAATTTAGGTTTTGTAACCGCAAAATATCGGAATAACAAAATGATGCATAAAATTGCAAATGGGGTGTGGGACTTCCACGTTACATAGTGACGACGCTAGAGAAGAATTACAATGGCAAGTTTCAAGGTTCTACAGAGAGGTTAGTTTGGATGTATCGGGAGACCCTCGCTAGTCCGCTCGCCCGCAGCGCGAGCCTGTCTCCCACCAGGCACTTTGCCGTTATGCGGCGCTCGAGCGGCATTGAGTCATTGGGTATAGGAATTTGTACTTAAATTTGTACTTCAATGTGATACTTGACCAATTTTTTGACGAACTGACTTACGGAGAGCGATTGTCAACTTATTTTCAACAAGATTCTGCCACGGCTCACACTGTCGAAGCATCCATGACATAATTGCGTCGCATTTTTGGTACTAGGATTATAAGACGGAACGTGTGGCCCCCGCGAAGCCCAGACTTATCACTATGTGACTTTTATTTGTGGGGGACGCTTAAAAATAGAGTGTATGCGAGAAACCCTCCACTATAAATGAGCTTAAAGACTATATTACAGCTGAAATACAGTCAATTGGTGCTGAGGAACTTCCGAGAGTACATGCCAGTTTCATAAAAAGGTGCCTGCGATGTGTAGCAGTGAATGGCGAACATTTTCAGCACCAGCTGTGAACTAGGTAAGTACATATTTCTATACTCAATGACTCAGTGCCGCGCAGGCGCCGCATAACGGCAAAGTGCCTGGCGGGAGACAGGCTCGCGCCGTGGGCGAGCGGGCTAGCGAGGGTCTCCGATACATCCAAACTAATTTCTCGGTATTAACAGCTTCGCACTGCCGTAAGTTGGCTATATTGTTCTCTTTACCCCTCTTCTCTCACCATCACCAAACGTCAGAGCCGGACACTCAGCGGCTGGACTGTAATCTGTGTATTGCTCGCAAATCTGTCTGAAGGTAGCTGGGCGTCGCCACACAACACGAAGGAGGTGACCTCCATCAATAATGTTGGACACTTTCTCTGAATCTGGAGGTGATTGATGATCCATTTGAATCTGGAACCAAAACAGTCACCATTGAAGATTTGCTTCCCTTCCTCATCAGGCCAGATTCGTCGAAGAGGGATGGAGGATAAGCACATAATCCAAATTGAAATATTCTTCAAGTCTCTCATTACTCCTTACTGTGCAGACCATCCGATGTAATAGAGTGTTAGGGTTCACACATACAGTGTTGTTAATCGTCATAGACTTTGTTATGGAGGCTAGAGACTTAACAGCTAACATTCTTTTCAGGTGTATCTCATTGAATGTTTTGTTCCCAATCTCTTTCAAGGCTAGTGTTCCAACTTAACGCTTTATCACAGTTCACGTTTTCATCTGCTACAACCCCTGTTGGTAAGGAAGAGAGTTCAGGTGTTTTAGAAAACGGATTATGTTCCTCAAGCCAAGATATAAAAGTTTGCAAGTCCTTGCAATTTAATTTCTGCCTTGCCTCTCGTAGCTCCACGTGCTGCTCTGAAGAGACGCTACGCACATCTGGCAGTCGCGCTTGTACTAAACTGGTTTTTGTTCTCAGTATTTTTACGCTTCTAACCCTTTGTGGTGCCTCAGCCTCTTTTGGACTACAATACGATTGCACAATTTTACTTTTTAATAAAATTGTTTAGTTATTTCTGTTTACATAGTAGGCCTACATCAGTTATAATTTCATTTTTCCAAAAAATCTAACAAAATACGAAAAATTGCTACTTTTGCACCCTCCGTAACTCGGGAACCGTTCACTTTAGCAAGATTATGCATGGGACCTTTCTTGTTCACAATTTAATGTAGATTATTTTTGTATATGACACATGTTGCGCTAAACCGCATATTTTGCGAAATATTTAAGAAAAACTGATAAAAACTACAAATTTACCAACTTCTGCCCCCACCCCGCAAACCCGGCGCTCAAAATGGTGATACTTTTTACCGAGCAACATGTGGACTGTATAGAACAATTTGGGCTTGGAGGGAAACATTTACTTTGGATGTTGAGGTTAGGCCGTTTTTAGGACTAATTGCACCGTACAATATGTGGGGTCGATGTTTCTGACAGTTCTCCTCCATTTAGCCCGGTCATGTTCTTGTTCTTCAGACATCTGTTTTTCCCTGAGGTCCTCCTCCACACAATCCGTCCTTCGTTGTTAGGTCTGCCTCGCGTTCTCAACTCCCTGTATTTGCATGTCTATGATCTTCCTCCCCACTTAGGATTCCTCTCTTCTTCTCACATGCTCGCACCGTTTTTTTCGTATCTTCTTAGATATTTCCATAACATTCCATGTTTCTCTTATTTTGATAGTTGTATTTCTTGGTATAATAGTGATATTCTAAGACATTTAGTAGGTGACATCAAAAACTCGAACACATCACAATAACACAGATTATCACACATACACCCAAAATACATGAACACGATGCTGCAGCCCCTAAAACAGCAGTAACTCTTCGTAGTTCTACATGGTTGGTTGGTTCCTCAGTTTAGGGGCTGCAACAACACGGTCATGTAGCCCCGTGTACTTGCCGGGTGTGTGTAGAATCTGTCTTGATAACCGGTGTTAATTGTAATGGCGGTATTAGTGTGTGTTATCTTTAATTCAGGTAAGGACTGCAGACGATCAATTTCAAGTAGTTCCTACTTTTGCTACCAAATGCTACCATATGCTACTATAAATGACACCTAGCTGTGAACTTGGCTGCTCAATACCACTGAATCTGGCACCTTGCGGCGAACATTGGGACTTAATAGAGCGTTAATCAAATCTAACCTACAAATTTAGCTTCATGCAATTGTAGTTAGTGGAAGGTTCTTTTACATGCCATAAATCTATTTCGTGGGACCGCCTGCTCTACTTCCCCTCTGAAGGAATGGACTGATGAAAGTGCTCCAATGTGGGCAATAAACTATTTTTTTTTTTAATTTTTTGGCTTGATTAGTTTAGGTAATTTTCTTATGTAGACTTCCAACTCTAAACTTGTGTAATTTAATGTGTGTTAAGAGGGGCAGGTGACCTCGCTGTTCCACCCCTTAAAACAATAACTAATAAATAAGGTGGGTATATCCACTGCTTTGGAAGTTATGGATAAAGCCATTTGATAGCTGGAGCCCTATAGGCGGTCTACGTGGATGAAATGCCAATGTCTCTAGTCAGTAACTCAAATAACACTTCCTTGTAGTAAACCCAGTACACAATTGATTCCTAATATAGGATCAAGTACAGAAATTTGTATAATACTGTATAATTAAGTAGGATGTAATGAAACACCAAGCATATAATTGAAACAAAAGTTGGCAGGCAACAAAATATCTGCTGAGGTGGGACTTGAACTGCCTAAATTTGATGTCCTATTCATATGTCAAGCATGCTATCCTGTAAAACTTGATTTACTTGACTTATTTCCTGTGGCTCCTTGAGGAGCATAGGGCTGCGATAAATTTTCGCCAGCGGACTCTATTGCAGGCGATCCGACGTAGTTCTACCCAGGTCTTTCCTGCCTCACTTGCCTCCTCCAGTACAGATCTCTTTCAGATCTGCCGTGATCGACCCCGCTTTCGTTGTCCCTGCGTAATCAATTCCAGGGCTTGCTTCTCGATGGCTCCATCCTTCTTTCTCAACTTGTGTCCTATCCACCTCCACTTCCAAACAGCGGATCCCGTAGAACAGAGACTCTCAAACTTTTTCTGTCCCGCCCCCCTTCTGAAACATGAAATATCTAGCTTTTATTCTTCTTTCCTTTCTTTACACTTCTCATGGGATAAAAAAAATGGGTCACAGGATCTACAGTATTTGCTTCTGTCTAATTACTGCAACTACCAGTTACAATAAGGAAAGAAAATATACATACATTTTCATTTTAGTCTGTTTTGCAAGATTCCGGCACCCCAGCGTCTCTAAAATCCACAGTAGTTAAAAGGGACGTAAAACCAATAACATTGTTATGGGGCTTGAAACATGTCCAAATAGAATAGGATAAATAAAGTATTGATGGGGAAGAACAGCCTTAACCTGTCAATCTCCTCTCCTCATTATATTTACTTTTCTCTTTAAGATTCCCGCACTGTTTTTGTTACTTGGTTCACCGTGTATCTAAATTCCCTCCTAGAGATTTTTTTAAAGCCATTTTTAATCTACGTTGCTTTTTGTATGTTTTTTCGATCTAAATTACATCTCGCGATTGTTTTCAACCTCCATTGCATTTTGTAAAGATTGACAATCTAAATTGCTTTTTAGTAAGTCTTTCAATATGGAGGAGGGACCTTTGTGAGTATTTTGAATTTCAATTGCATTTTGTAAGTATTTTCAACGAAAACCGCATTTCGCACTAATTTTGAATCTAAATTGCATTTTGTTTGGCGGGCATTTTGCACATATTTTGATTCTCAATTGCGTTTTGTGGGTATTTTGAATCTAAATTACATTTTGTCAAGTATTTTCAATCTGAATTGCTTTTTGTATGTATTGTCAATCCACATGAGTCCTTTGAATCTACCGAACATTTTGTAAGCATTTTCAATTTCAATTGCATTTTGTAAGTATTTTGAATTTCAATTGCACTTTGTGAATAATTTGGATTGGAACTGGGATAGGGCCTATTTCAATCTGAATTGCATTTTGTACGTATTTTCGATCTCGTTTGCATTTTGTAAGTATTTTAGAATTTCAGTTGCATTTTGTAAGTATTTCGACGCTACATTGCATTTTGTATATATTTTGAATCTAGACTACGTTTTGTGGGTCTTTTTCAGTCTATTCTTTTTGTGCAACTTTTCGTTCTAAATTCCCTTTTTCAAGACCATATTGTGAGTTGTTTCCATCTGAGTTCCTTTTTGGACGTATTTTCCGTCTCAGATAATTTTGTTCTGGTTTCCATTTCATTATCATTTTCGCTATCACCCAGATCATTAGGGGCCGATAACCTCGATGTTAGGCCCCTTAAAACAACAATCATCATCATTAACCTGTTAGGGCACGCGCTCCGTTTTGTAGTGTATGGGCGCGTGTTGGGTAAATTTTACCCGAACAGCTTATTATGAAACACCATAATATGTAATCACTCTCCTCTTTATTCAAGAAGCAAAAGCAATTATTATATAGTTTACCATTAGCCCCCCAACAATCAATAGGGGTCTTTACATTTTAAACTTCTCCTTTGGGACTTGGTAAACGAAGATATTTTGCGCTCTGGTGCGGCCCCTTTGGGGAATGATACTTCTGTACCACACAGTATCATCTTACCCCTCATACACATCTAGTCTCATACTTAACTGTTTATTAGCCTCATCTACTTCATGTTCAGATTCACTGGAAGAAGTACCTTCGTGTTCTCACGCACAGCTGTGCTGCTCGGTATTGCTGCCATGATCACTTTGATAAACTACGTCTATATCTGAATTGACACTTCACCAACAATCTCATCTGTCATCATCATGTTCGTCACCAAGTAAATCCCTTATATCCTTATCAGTTAGTTTGTCCATTGCGAAACTTCCGTCAGCCGACAAGAAAATTGGATCGCACTGTCAACATTTGCAAGGAAAACAAAATTAATTTTAATTTAAATTATATCGTCAATACGGACCACTATGGGTATTAGTAATAATGTTCCCAACATGCGCAAGCACGCATGCGACTGACATTAGCATACAAACGTGTCAACAGCTCAAACAACACCAACATTAAAACACCGGCAAGCAATAAGGACAGCATGGGAGCGAGTATTGGCAAAGTAGAGAGCTTTGTAAGGCAGAATACATGTTTCACCAAGATGGGTGAGTGGTTATCATGTCGGATGCTAACCCCCAAGCTTGCAGGTTCGCTCCTGGCCTTGGTAAGTGATTTTTGAAAGGCGGCAAAAAATTCGACACACATGTCATACGATGTTGGTATCTTAAAGAACCCATTTGAATTCAGTAGGCCGTGTTCATAATGGCAAAATTAATCTCGGGATTTTTCGCCAACACAAAGTTCCTCATTTCTCTACAAGAAAGCGCTATAGTGTCAAGAAGCTTAGATATCTAATCTCCTTGGCTTTCATAATGCTTCAAGGAACAACAAAATTCGACATGCAAGCTGCCCTCTGGGTGTCAAATAACAAAAGCTTGCACCCGGCACCCGAGGCCATACAATATTATTATTATTATTATTATTATTATTACCAAGATTTATTAACAAATCAGTGTTTTAATGAATATTGTAAGTCAACATGGAACCAAATGTAAAATTGAACCAATGCGCTGTTATTTCAAGCCTTTCACATGTGGTAGCCAAGGTAGTTGGAGTGGTAGGGGCTGATTGATATGTTCAATGGAACTGTCAAAAAAGTGCCAAGTTGGGTAAACTAACTCTGCTGTTGTACTCACTGCTACAGTCTTCATAGTTGCACAGGTTATGGGACATGTGTGTCTGAGGGAAGAGATTGCATTAGTATTTCATCATTATATAATTATTGCTGCAATATTTTTCTATTTTTTTACTGATATTTTCATTATGTTGTTTATATATTTTAAATTCTAGTTTTATTCTAATTTTGTCACCATTGACAAATGAATCGTATCACACCTAAGTAGATAGGGCTGATGACCAAGTTGTCCAAAGCTCTAATTGAAGCACCATCTATTTATTTCCTTTTGTTTGTTTGAATGTGGGACATTTGTTTTGCAGTGTCTGACAACACTGTGGGGTACTGAAATTGTTCTGGAACCAAACTATTATTATTATTATTATGTGCTGTTTTTGTAAATGTGGTACTTGCAGCTGGTGAATTGTTCCTCAGGTAGGTAAACCATTTAAAGGAAAAACAAATGTAATACAAGACAGAACAAGTCTTATGTGGGTTCAAGTATCAGTTGGGGAAGCTGGACAAATTCAAGGAAGGTCTTACTAAGTCATCAAACTATTTTAGAGGTGGCTACATGCTCTATTTACTGAATAATGACTACTGTGCATTCTACTTTAAGTTGAAAGAAAAACTACCAAGTGACTGCTGGCATGTAGATTGCGGGGTGACGTGTTTTAGGCGCGACAGGGGCGCTAGCTCACTGTCACACAGCTACTCTGTTATCCTCCTCCAGCCCTCACGTCAGTTTCTAAAAACACTGCCGGTGTCAGGAATTGAACCCAAAGCTTCCGGGTAAGAAGGTAGGTACTCTACTCCAACACCACGGGGCCGGCTTTAAGCAAGTTATCTATTTATAAAATTAGGCAAGCCGAGATTCACTTTGTTTCATTTGAGGGACTTGGAAATCGTCTACTTGGGTGCGTGTATTTGTAATTTGTATGAAAACCTGTGTTATTGTGATGGCTGTATTAGTGTGCATATTTGTAATTCAGAAGAGGATTTGGAAGGATACGTCCATGGTCTTATGTTAGGAACCATCCCGGCAGTTGCAGTGGAAGTGGGAAACCACAGAAACCCTCTTCCAAGATGGCTGAGGTGGGAATCGAACCCACCTCTTCTCAGTTTTGCCTCACGAGGCTGAGTGTGCCTCTTTCCAGCCCTCAGACCAGAATTTATTTTCTTGGCTGGGCGGGAATAGAACCTGGGCCTCCGGCGCCACGGTGAACAATGTTAGACGCTTCACCTCGAGGCGGTCTCACTTTAGATTCTTACTTCCCAAAATCAGACAATCTATATATAATGTAAACTCTTGGTAATCTGGATTGCGCATTATCCATGCTTAGTTCGGCCAAAAATAAAACTCTCCAGTTCTGTGCAATTTGAAAAAATAATTCACGCCTTGTGAATGTTTGCGACTAAATGGTGACAATAGAAATGCAGGGTTCATTCCAAGAACCTGACCATTCCAAAAATTAAATTGTTCTGAAACTTTAAAAAAAATAAGAACCAGTATAGCTTTATTTGTGCTGAATGAAATAAAAATTGCTTGTAGACCTACTTTCTCACTAACAGCTTTACGTTTCGGTGGCGTAGTTGGTAGCATGCTGAACTGCTGTGCCCAAGATAGCGGGTTCAAACACGGCAGAAGCCGTCAGATTTTTTAAGTGCGTTAAAAATCCTTCAGTATGCCTTCCTTTGGAGGGGAAGTAAAGCTGGCGGTCTCTTGTCATAGATTTATGGCTTGTAAAAGATCCTTTCACAGACCAAACTTGTGTAAAGCTAAATTGTTAGGTTAGATTTCGTCGGAACGCTCTATCAAAGTTCCAACTTTCACCACTAGGTATCATTGATATCTGGTAGCGAAAGTTGGAACTACTTGAAATTGAACGGAGAGATAATGAAGCTGGAAGGCATGTGAGTTGCCTTTGAAAAAGCGGGAACCTGGTGCTCTCACTGAGCTCCTTATGCCCCTTAATTTAATGAAATTTTTGTTTTTGAAATGAATTTTTAAGTAACTTTTGTTTTTTGATGTGATTTTGCACTGTAACGGAACTTGTAGCTCACCCTAATAAGGGTGTCCGCTGGAAGCAGCTACTGACTCAGGCGAGCCGAACATGTCCTCGGACACTCCCGGCACTAAAAGCCATACGATAAATAAGATAAATAATAAATTGGAACATTTTTTATGAGGATAGTTGAGAAAACCTTTAAGAAGAAGAAGAAGAAGATATTGTACCCATGTGAAGAATAATACGTAATCATACTTCCGGTTTGCTCAGCTTTGTCGGGGGTGGTGCATTCATTCCCACTACAGCATATGCCTTACGTATTCAGGGATTATGAGCCACAGATCAACACTTCAATTAAACTCAAAAATCACAATGTAACACAAATATTTAATTAATAAAGAAAATTTGACATACAAACTTAAATTACAACTTTTACAAAAATAATCCTAGATGGGTATTGCTCCTTCCATCTCATAAGTTTCACTTCCATAGAGAACTTTAAAAAAATGTTCATTCATTTGAGCTCTCTAGGGCTCTTTACTGTTTTTATAAACTTATTCATTTTTAATGACATAATTTAATCACTTTACTCTGAGAAGCAGTATTGGAGCTACACAGATGGACAGAATAAGAAATGAGAGGACCCGAGAATTAATGAAGGAGGAACCATTACAGGATGGTATAGAGAAATCGAGACTTAGATTGTATGGACATGTAAAACGAATGGAGGAGAAGAGGATACCCAGGAGGATACATGAGACGAAGTGGGAAGGAAGGAGACTGAGAGACAGGTGGCTGAAGGGGGTGGAAGAAAGCGTGAAGAAGAGAGGAGAAGACTGGACAAGGGTGGAGGCTGAGTGATGGTGGGAAGACAGAAGACGTTGGAGAGGCTTGTGTTCCAAACAGACCCAGCCAGTGGCTGGAAACTGTGCAAGATGATGATGACTTTGAGTCACTGGAATTTAGAATCTACAATTACTTATAGTGACAATAATAATAATTCTCATTATTTCTGTGATCATATGAAATTTTAAAACATTATCTCTCCTGTCCCTTATGGTACTGCTTTTATGTTTGGGAATTCTGTGTTCACCCGAGTTCACAAGATACTGAAAAGGTTTCAAATTAAGCAAACTCCCAGGTTGCTTAAGACTTGCGTTATGCTCAAGTACTATCACTTCAGAGCATGTTACACCTTGAGAATATAATATGGGTATTACAACAATTCTTCTTCATGAAATCTGAATGTACACACAGCATTATTATGAATGTTAATTTGGTCATGAGGACACTGTCTGTCTTCATTTTAAATAACGTGCGAGTGCAACGACTCCCGGGTTATTGACATAATACGTCTCGCTTCCCCAAGCGATTAGTGGTTTACTGACCTTCCCTCGGCCTCTTAAGACTGATGTATGACCTGCCAGACGACCATCTGACTCGTAATGGAGTTCCTTTCATAAGCAGCTCGCTTCTTCCTTCCTACTGTCGTGTTGAAATAGATGAAAACTTTTAACATTTAAATCTATTAATCTCTAGATATTTATGCGGCTGTTATATTGGCCGGTAATTCAATCACAGGAGGTAATTATTAATATGTGATTATCAACGCTGGACGGTTTGAAGTGGGACAATACATTTTACCAACAGGGGCTCACAACTATCCATTCTTGACACCTTGACACGAAGATACAGTTATTTCAGTGGGAATTTACCTTCCACTATGGTCACCACCCAAACTTCACTTGGAACAACACATGCTCCTATACAACAATATTTCTAGAGAGGGTAACACCCATGTTCTCTAGTTTTCACCATAGCTTCATCAAAATCTCTTTGATATTAGACTTCTTCAAAACCCATTCCAACTCCAATCAATATTAAAAATCCTGGATATTTAGGTATAACATCCTATGACGTTAATCTTTACAATGTGCTTAAATAGCATACGCAACTCTATTCCTGTAAGGTTTTCAGTAGCTTTTTCATTTACCACGAACTTATTCAATCCTTTCCTGAGCTGATTTTTACAGTGTTATTAAATGACTCCTTGATTATCATTTATAAATTCATAATGCAGTTTAACAAGAACACTAATGGTTCTAAACTTGTTATAGGAATCTCTGTTTCGCGGGCTTATAGGTCGTGTTCCAAGGACATTTTGTCGTCCTGACGTTCCGCTGAATACTGCGTTCAGCATGTTCACAGGTTACATAAAGCGAGGTAAAACAAGTAAACAGAAGATATATAAATAGTCAACAACCCACACATAGAGGCTACCATAGCAACGGCGTACCACTTAAAAGTAATGCATCAAGGACAGGGCTGCTCGTCTGTTGCATCTTCTCGTCTACGACGGTCAATAAGGGCAGGCTTGAGGGGATTAAGGACTGGAAGCCAAGCTCTGTTCACACGTTCTGCTTCCTCCTTAAGATTGAAGCTGTTAGTATGCTTCAGGATTTCAATGGCCTCCCTTTGTAGCCTGGCATGATAAGACACCGTGGTGGACAGAACTTCGGTGTCTCCATATCTTATATCGTGACCTGCAAGTAGCGAGTGTGCTGCTACAGTGGATTTATCTGTTTGTCCCAGCCGGCTGTGTCGTTCGTGCTCCTTGAGGCGAGTGGCAATACTTCTTTTCGTTGTTCCAATATATACTTGGCCACAATCACACGGGATTTTATAAACCCCTGCCGCGGTATGAGGATGTCGCTTATCTTTAGCGGACCTAAACATGTCCTTAATTTTTCGTGTAGACCTGTATATGGTCTTTATATCATGGGACTCGAGTAGCCTCCCTATTCTGTCCGTGACCTTTTTTATATATGGAAGAAAAGCTCTAGCCAGGGGCTGCTTGTCTCCAATTACCCTTGTAGTTGGACGTCTCGGATGGAGTGCTCGCTGGATATCTTTCTGGCTGTACCCATTCGCACGTAAGGCCTCGTTGAGGTGTTCAATTTCTTGTTTTAGGCACTGCTTTTCACAAATTCTTTTAGCGCGGTCAGCCAGTGTTTTTATAACTCCGTATTTCATAGACATCAATTTGTTCATAGAACAAATGGATGGGGTCGCCATGGGCAGTCCCCTTAGTCCGGTGATCGCGAATTTCTTCATGGAACAATTTGAACAAATAGCACTAGAGACCGCACCTTTGAAACCTAAAGTGTGGCTACGATACGTGGACGATACCTTTGTAATATGGGGCCATGGTAAAGATCAATTAAATCTGTTTTTACAACATCTTAACAGCCAGAACTCGAACATTCAGTTTACCATGGAGTTAGAAAATGAACAGAAAATCGCGTTTCTCGATGTTATGGTAACGAAGACCGCTGATCTAACTTTGGGACATACAGTTTACCGTAAGCCGGCCCATACTGACCGATATCTACATACCACCACCCACGACAGAAATACGGAGTTATAAAAACACTGGCTGACCGCGCTAAAAGAATTTGTGAAAAGCAGTGCCTAAAACAAGAAATTGAACACCTCAACGAGGCCTTACGCGCGAATGGGTACAGCCAGAAAGATATCCAGCGAGCACTCCATCCGAGACGTCCAACTACAAGGGTAATTGGAGACAAGCAGCCCCTGGCTAGAGCTTTTCTTCCATATATAAAAAAGGTCACGGACAGAATAGGGAGGCTACTAGAGTCCCATGATATAAAGACCATATACAGGCCTACACGAAAAATTAAGGACATGTTTAGGTCCGCTAAAGATAAGCGACATCCTCATACCGCGGCAGGGGTTTATAAAATCCCGTGTGATTGTGGCCAAGTATATATTGGAACAACGAAAAGAAGTATTGCCACTCGCCTCAAGGAGCACGAACGACACAGCCGGCTGGGACAAACAGATAAATCCACTGTAGCAGCACACTCGCTTCTTGCAGGTCACGATATAAGATATGGAGACACCATGCCAGGCTACAAAGGGAGGCCATTGAAATCCTGAAGCATACTAACAGCTTCAATCTTAAGGAGGAAGCAGAACGTGTGAACAGAGCTTGGCTTCCAGTCCTTAATCCCCTCAAGCCTGCCCTTATTGACCGTCGTAGACGAGAAGATGCAACAGACGAGCAGCCCTGTCCTTGATGCATTACTTTTAAGTGGTACGCCGTTGCTATGGTAGCCTCTATGTGTGGGTTGTTGACTATTTATATATCTTCTGTTTACTTGTTTTACCTCGCTTTATGTAACCTGTGAACATGCTGAACGCAGTATTCAGCGAAACGTCAGGACGACAAAATTTCCTTGGAACACGACCTATAAGCCCGCGAAACAGAGATTTCTATTTCAACGCCGGTCGTGAAAGTCTACATTTTTACTAAACTTGTTACTTTAGTATCTGAAGAGATTTTACTCTTAACATAACATTTCATTTTCTTAATTACTCCCATTTTTCACTTTCAATTTGATCCGTGTGACATGTCTAACATTTCAAATTAAACACGAAATCCCCAAAATATTATTCATATTATAAGCTTGTACTCACATCGTATTCCGGACATCTCCGGGGTTCCAAAGCATGTTGACCCGTTCACCCACTATATGGTTTAATTCCCCATCATAGCGGCCATAACATACATTTCACTTAACCCTTCTTCGCACATGTTACACATTTTGATTAAACTTATAACACCTCTCCGAGGGTTTTCTAACATGATTAATACACTAAAACACTAAATTTTACTAAATTGTATATACAAAAATATGTTTTACACTCAAATAATTATTTTACGCTCAAGCCTAATATTTGCTTGTTTTAACACTTGCGATTCTTTTCTTTCACACGTTTCAAACTCTTGGGCCTTCCCTAAGAAATGTAGGTACTCGCGACATCTGTCGGGTTTCTAACATCATCACTGTCTCTGCTAGTACTCTATCGGCCCTCGTCCTAGAGTAGCGGCATGATATTGTCTATCTGTAGCGATCAGTCTGTATTTGCCTAGTGCCTCCCTAGACACGCTTCCTCGAGTCGCTGTTCTCTGATTTAACTAACGCTCTGTAGTGACTGTTTTCCACTCGTTTCTGCGTTCGGAACTGTCCTAATATATCACTATATTAGTATTCTTTTCCCTATAACGCTCTGAAGTATTCACTTCTCTGATTTCACGGACTTGATTCGCACTATACTTCCGAATTTTATCACTCCTAGATTCTGATTTTCCAAGCACGGAACATTTCAGAATCCCTAAATTTCGTTTAGACCCAAACTTGGTCTTAATATACTTTCCGATACTGTTTTAACACACTCGGTGTTTGCTCGACTTTTCGATACTGGCGAAGTAATCTACCACCTTGTCCGATGTTCACGGTACTGATGCACAATTTCGCAGTATAACTTTTGCTAAAGTCCACGTGACTTGATATTTTCTGCTAAAGTCTGGCAACCCACTATGGTTCCATATACTAGCTAAGTCTTCACACAGCTGGACCAATCTCTGGTCTGATGAACGTAGTGACACCTCTTCACAGAGTGTTCTGAAGACTGATACAGCATAACCCCTCACGGTTCACTGATGACTGTATAACGATGATACGTCGTTCCTCCATAGAGAAACTCTCAAGACTGTATGATTTCTGCTGGCCGGTCTGGCTATTTATTCATTTCTGAAATAATTAGGGTGGGGTCCATCTTTTTGCAAACTACTTTCCAAACTAGGTGTCGTACGATCATTAAAAAATTATCTGTAGACTCCTCATGACTTCAATGTTCTAAAAAATCTTAGTTTCCAAAAATTGATCATATGATTAATTAATATTAATCTCCAGGTAATTTTATCTTGCGTGGGCGAGATCAACTTTCCTAAATTCCCCCACCAGGGTCTTACGCCCCTCTTCAATGTCGTCGTGCTGATTTAGCATTCTTGTCCTGTGATATTATTAAAATATTTTAATACCCTCGAAATTCGAATTTCCTAGATTATTAACATTGGCCATCTTAGATCTTTATAATTTTGCACAGATCTCGTACATGGTTTAATTGCACCATATTATTTGCTCCTCTTGCCGCTGACATTGCTCGAATCTTGTCGACTAATCATGTTATAGGGACTCCACCGGCCTTATCCCCTGCTCATTGCGCCACATTGCACTAATGCCCGATAAGCTTCCAGTCACGTACACCTTAGTGACGAATACACGGCTTGCAAGTAATAAATTCTGATAACGCAACGTATTGCTTGTGCATCATCTGACAATCTTCTTTCTCGCACAACCATAGATTTAGCCATGTAGAAAGAGTCTCTAAATATCACACCTTTTCTACTGAAATATTACGGGTTCGATCTCCTTGTACCAGCCCAGCATGGGTACAATACAGTAAAACGTCGTTTATCCGGACGTCAAACAACCGGAACGTCAATTATCCGAACGAGCAAAAAAAAAATGCGCAAGTGCGCGCTGCCTACAGTAGTGAGTCGGTTCTCGTTTTCAGTTTTCATTTGTTGTCTCTGTTGTCTCCTACAGTTTGTTTACTCTATAATGTTTCAACGTGTTACAGTATGTGAGTGTGCGTAAAACTGTACTGAATTAAATTGTGAAAATGACTTCTACGAGTGGCTAAAAGGAAAAAAATTGCAATGTTTTATCGATTGAGAATAAGGTGGAGATCATTAATGAACTGAATAAAGGTGACCGTGTGCAGTGTCGAATGAAAACTTGTGTTGGAAAATCCACAATTTATGATTTGAAGATCCGAAAAGGTGAAATTTTGAATTATGCATCGAAGTTCGGTAGTGAAGAAGGGTCTAAAAAGAGAAAAATCATGAGATCAGCTACGGATGAAAATTGGATGAAGTGGCGTACTTTTGGTTCATTCAGACATTACGTAAGGGATATCCCATTTCTGGACCTTTGTTATGCGAGAAAGCGTTGCAACTGAATGAGAAGCTTGGTGGTTCTCCCTGTGAAATGAACGTATGTTCGATTATCTGGAAAAATTGTTATCCGGAACACTTACGGTCCCAATTAGTCCGGATAAACGACGTTCCACTGTATATCTATCTCAAAAAGTCAATTCTTGGACTAGTCTGGGTTTTGGAATGAACCCTTGATATTCAGTGCACTGTTGACCGTATTCATCACACCTCAGGCAGTACACCCAAAGGGATAAGAAACACCCTCAGCGCTCGAAGAATGAGGACTGAGGGACTCTGAAATAAGTAGAGTTGCGGAAGGCAGACAGGAAAGGGAGATAGGAGAGAGTCTGCCTCAAAGGGAACGGAAAAAAGGGAGAAACCAAACCCAGCTCAGGAATCTCTTGGAGTCGTCAACCCAAGTTCCACTACAGTAGTTGTGAGCCCCTGGGGGACACTGTAAAGTAAGGTAGCAGGAATTATTTTTGTTTTTGATTACACAGTTTGTTGGTGATTAAGCAAGAAGAAATATTTACAGTATAGACTAATGGAATACAAAATATAATTACTGTACAGTAGAAAAGTTTAATTTTTTAATAATATATATACTCTCGGTATGCTCCACTACATGCATAGTACTACACGCTCTTAACTAGTCTTACTTAGTTGTGTTTTAAACATAAATTACTTTTGACAGACATATTTGTTAATGGCTATTGCTCTTGATATTTTTTCAATACTTGAAAGTCTGGAGAGTTCACAAATTGTGCAAATGGTTTTGAATACTTTTTAATCAGGACAGACTTGTGAAATGGCCAGTTGCCTTCTATAACAACATTGTTTATAAACATTTCTCTCACTTTCCATTTCACTGCACTTGAATATTAAATGATCTACTTCTGTAGCTTAATAACTGTAAATACTGTTACATGCAAGTGCTATATACTTGCATATCTGCTGATCCTAAATTAAGTCGAAGTGACCAGGATCTGCTGATACTTATCGAACGAAACTAGTCGTCTAACTTAGGGCCGTTTACACCAACGTCGATTATCTGTTAATTCATCATTAAGGGTTATTTAACTTTGCACGAACTTTTCACCAAACTAAAACGCTCGTTAACTTACCACTAACAAGCAATTATGTTAAATGGCCGAATTTGGCCATCAACTCTCTAAAGCACCTTTAAAGTGGCGGGAAACGGTTGAATTGTGCCTCTCGCATCTCACAATGACAGTTTGTTTGGGAGTTTCACATGAACTTCTATCCGTATGAATATAAAATATGCTTATGAAAATGAAATTATGAAAGATCACACACATTACTAACTTTTAATACCAAGAAAGACTAATACGGAAATTTTAAAAAAAAAAGTATATCAGAAGTGGGATTCGAACTCCTTCCAGCGCTGTGTAGTAAATTCAGAATCTGCGCCGCAACCGCTTACGCTACGAAGACAGCTGAGAGTTACGTTAAATTGTCCTGCTAAGCTCAAATAATTACAGCGTTTCGCCTCAGGGTACCATTGGGCTCGTCAGTTGGTATGGTACACCTCGCCAAGACGCTGAATAGTGTTCACTGAGCAGGCCAATGCAAGACATCTTGATACACATTATAATATATAGTATCGACGTCACGAGCAATGCCAAAGAACTACAAGAAGTATAGTCTTCCTTCCAAAGCAAATGCAAACCTTACCTTGGTAATCGATATGTCGAAAGAATGTTATCGAATGAGAAACGTGTTGTTATGGTCCTTTGAGCTGTGATAATTCAACAAAATTATGTTAAATGGTCCGGCTAAGCTGAAATAATGTACAGTGTTTTGCCCCAGTGTACCATTGGGCTTGTCAGTTGGTACGGTTGCGAACGGAATCCGAGAATCTGCTTCAACATCCAAAAATCCATTAAAACGGCGGCCTGTTATACATCATTGGATGAATCCTGGCAAGTATTTATTCATCATCTTATGCATATCCATTAATGATTGTTAGCGGCTGCTGAGCTTCTATGCCCAAGATCGCGGGTTCAAACCCGGCCGATGTCATCTGATTTTTTAAGAGCATTAAAAATCCCTCAGTATGCCTTCCTTCGGAAGGGAAGTAAAGCAGACGGTCCCATGTCATAGATTTATGGCATGAAAAAGAACCTTCCACTAACTATGCTTGTGGAAGCTAAAATTTTTAGGTTAGTTTGATAACGCTATATTAGTTCCAACATTCACCGCCGGGTGCTGACTGCGATGGCATTTAGTACTAGCCACGTCTGCAGCTAGGTGTCGTGGACGGTAGCATTTAGTAACAAAATTAGGAACTACTTAAAAAAATTGTCCGCAGTCCTTCTACCTGAATCACAGATAACACACACTAATACAGCCATCACAATTAACACGGGTTATCAGACAAATTCTACACACACCCCAAGTACACAGGGCTACATGACCGCGTTGTCCCAGCCCCTAAACTAAGGAACCAACCAATGTTAGCGGCCACATGTCTCATTTCCTTCCTGTTATTAACTGTATGTAGTAAAATGTTGGCTGTATGAAGACCCGTCCATCTTCTCTTCTATATATATAAAAATCAATGTAACGTGATAGTTTGTCTGTGGGTATGTATGTCTCCTATGCGTTCATATACCATTCGTCCGATTGCGATGAAACTTGGGTGAGATGTTGAGTACACTCCAAGGAAGGTTTCTGACTTAGTAAATCCATTTTACAATAGGTAGCTCACTCGTAGATTCAACAAATGAGCGACGATGCGCGAAGCATTTCAACAAAGTCCCGTATGTGTTCATATACCATTCGTCCGATAGCGATGAAACTTGGGTGAGATGTTGTGTACACTTACGTGAAGGTTTCAAAATTAGTGAATACATTTCACAGTAGATAGCGCTCAAGTAGATTCAACAAATGAGCGACGACACGCAATGCGTTTCAACAAAGTCCCGTATGCATTCATATACCATTCGTCTGATAGCTATGAAACTTGCGTAAAATGTTGTGTACACTGCAGGGAAATTTTCTGGCTTAGTACATCCACTTTACAATAGGCAGCGCACGAGTAGATTCAACAAATGAGCTACGACGCGCGAAGCATTTCAACAAAGTCACGTTTGCGTTCATATACCATTCATCCGATAGCGATGAAACTTCGGTGAGATGTTATGTACACTCCAGGGAAGATTTCTGGCTTAGTACATACATTTTACAATAGGTATCGCACCAGTAGATTCAACAAATGAGCGATGACACGCGAAGCGTTTCAACAAAGTCCCGTATAAAGTCATATACCAGTCGTCTGATAGTGATAAATGTTTGGTGAATTGTTGTGTACACTCCAGGAAAGGTTTCTGGGTAAGTAAATCCATTTTACAATACGAAGCGCACGTTTATATTCAACAAATGAGTGACTACGCGCGAAGCGTTTCGACAACGTCCCGTATACGTTCACATACCATTCATCCGATTGCGATGAAACTTGGGTGAGATGTTGTGTACACTCCAGGGAAGGTTTCTGGCTGAGTACATCCATATTACAATATGTAGCGCAAGAGTAGAATCAACAAATGAGCGACGACACGCGAAGCGTTTCAACCAAGTCCCGTATGCATTCATGTACCATTCGTCCGTAGCTATGAAACTTGGGTGAGATGTTGTGTACACGTCATGGAAAATTTCTGGCTTAGTAAATCCACTATACAATATGCAGCGCACAAGTTGATTACAAATGAGGGACGACGCGCGAAGGGTTTCAACAAAGTCCCGTAGAAGGTCATATACCATTCTGCCGTTAGCGGTGAAACTTGGGTGAAATATGGTGGACACTCCAAGGAAGGTTTCTGGCTTAGTAAATACATTTCACAGTAGGTAGCACACGAGTAGATTCGACAAATGAACGACGACATGCGGAGCGTTTCAATACAGTCCCCTATGTTTTCATATCCCATTAGTCCGATAGCGATGAAACTTGGGTGAGATGTTGTGGACACTTACGTGACGGTTTCTAACTTAGTAAATACATTTTACAGTAGGTAGCGCACGAGTAGATTCAACAAATGAGTGACGGAGCACGAATCGTTTAAACAAAATCAGGTATGCGTTCATATACTATTCATCCGATTGCGATGAAACATTGATCAGTTATTGTGTACCCGCCAGGGAAGGGGACTTAGTAAATCCATTTCACAATAAGTAGCGCAAGAGTAGATGCAACAAATGGGTGACGACGCGCGAAGCGTTTCAACAAAATCCCCTATTGCGTTCATATAACTTTCTTCGATTGCGATGAAACCTTGATGAGTTATTGTGTACACGCCAGGGAAGGGCTTCGACTTAGTAATACATTTCTCAATAGGTAGCGCACGAGTAGATTCAACAAATGAGTGACAGCGCACGAATCGTTTAAACAAGACCCCGCATACGTGCATATACAATTCATCCGATTGCGATGAATCATTGATGAGTTATTGTGTACACGCCAGGGAAGGGTTTCGACTTAGTAAATCCATTTCACAACAGGTAGCGTACGAGTAGATTCAACAAATGAGTGACAGCGATGAAACTTTTGAAAGTTGTTGTGCACGCTTCCACGAATGGTTCTAAATTAGAAAATCCATTTTACGATAGCTTAGAGGCAGTTAACATGTTGTGTATCCAAAAGCACTTCAAGAAACAGAATTTCAACGCCAACACTTTCTTTGATTGGCATTGCAACGCATGCCGGGTACAGCTTGTCTATATATATAAAAATCAATGTAACGTGGTAGTTTGTGGGTATGTATGTCTCCTACCCGTATGAATACATGTACCATTCGTCCGTAGCTATGAAACTTGGGTGAGATGTTGTGTACACGTCATGGAAAATTTCTGGCTTAGTAAATCCCCTATACAATATGCAGCGCACAAGTTGATTCAACAAATGAGGGACGACGCGCGAAGCGTTTCAACAAAGTCCTGTATAAGGTCATATACCATTCTGCCGTTAGCGGTGAAACTTGGGTGAAATATGGTGGACACTCCAAGGAAGGTTTCTGGCTTAGTAAATACATTTCACAGTAGGTAGCACACGAGTAGATTCGACAAATGGACGACACGCGGAGCGTTTCAATACAGTCCCCTATGTCTTCATATCCCATTAGTCCGATAGCGATGAAACTTGGGTGAGATGTTGTGGACACTTACGTGACGGTTTCTAACTTAGTAAATACATTTTACAGTAGGTAGCGCACGAGTAGATTCAACAAATGAGTGACGGAGCGCGAATCATTTAAACAAAATCAGGTTTGCGTTCATATACTATTCATCCGATTGCGATGAAACATTGATCAGTTATTGTGTACCCGCCAGGGAAGGGGACTTAGTAAATCAATTTCACAATAAGTAGCGCAAGAGTAGATGCAACAAATGGGTGACGACGCGCGAAGCGTTTCAACAAAATCCCCTATTGCGTTCATATAACATTCTTCGATTGCGATGAAACCTTGATGAGATATTGTGTACACGCCAGGGAAGGGCTTCGACTTAGTAATACATTTCTCAATAGGTAGCGCACGAGTAGATTCAACAAATGAGTGACAGCGCACGAATCGTTTAAACAAAACCCCGTATACGTGCATATACCATTCATCCGATTGCGATGAATCATTGAGTTATTGTGTACACGCCAGGGAAGGGTTTCGACTTAGTAAATCCATTTCACAATAGGTAGCGTACGAGTTGATTCAACAAATGAGTGACAGCGATGAAACTTTTGAAAGTTGTTGTGCACGCTCCCACGAATGGTTCTAAATTAGAAAATCCATTTTACGATAGCTTAGAGGCAGTTAACATGTTGTGTATCCAAAAGCACTTCAAGAAACAGAATTTCAACGCCAACACTTTCTTTGATTGGCATTGCAACGCATGCCGGGTACAGCTTGTAGGTATTTAAAATTGAATGTTACGTGATAGTCTCTGTGTGTATGTCCTTGATGCGTTCATATACCAATCATCCGATTGCCATGAAACTCGAGTGAGTTGTTGTGTACACTCCAGGGAAGGTTTGTGACTTAGTAAATTCATTTTACAATTGGTAGCGCACGAGTAGTTTAAACAAATGAGGTGACGATGCGTGAATCGTATCAACAAAGTCCCATTTGCGTTCATATACCTTTCATCCGATTAATATGAAACTTTGATGAGTTGTTGTGTACACTCCAGGAAAGGTTTCTGACTTCGTAAATCAATATGACAATAGTTAGCGCACAAGTAGATACCACAAATGTGTTACGGCTCGTGAATCGTTTCAACCAAGTCTCGTATGCGTAGATAAACCATTCATACGATTGCGATGAAACTTTGGTGAGTGATTGTGTACACTCCAGGGAAGGTTTCTGACTTATATCCATTGTACAATAGGTAGCGCACGAGTAGTTTCAACAAATGAATGACAGCACGTGAATCGTATCAACAAAGTCCCGTTTGCGTTCATGTACCATTCATCCGATTGCGAAGAAAGTTTGGTGAGTTGTTGTGCACGCTCCTACGAATGTTTCTAAATTACTAAATCCATTTTACAATAATTTAGAAATAAAATATTGTGTATCCAAGAGCAATTCAACAAACAAAATTACAATGCCAACACTTTCTTTGATTGGCATGCCGGGTACAGCTTGTTGCTTTATATTAAGTAGCCATGATATTTTTCTATGCCCCCTTCCTACCTTCAGTCTGCCCTTCAATCATAAACTGTACAAGGTGGTATTTCGTGTTCCACAGTATGAGTCCCAAATATGAATTTCCTACTTTTAATGTAGTGAGATGTTTTTGGCCTTGGACAACTTCACTAGATACTGTTATGTCCCAAGCCCCATAGGACATAATCAGCCCTCTTTCCTGCCACAACCATAAAAGAAGCAACAACTACACTAGCCTGGCGAACTACCTTATACATGTGAAGTAACATTTCGACACAGGACACACATCCAACATTATCTGGGTCAGAATAACACCTATAATGCTGACTCAGATTTCAACACAATCAGAATTACTATCAATAGTCCCGCTGCTAAGAGAGGGGATCTCTTGTGGAAACGTTACAATGTTTGACGCCGTCTCTACGATCTACAATCTGGTGAGTATGCGCTAAGGTTACTCCCTTTAGACTTATTCTTTCAACTCCACACCCCAATTACTTTGTTATTACATTTAATTTTATTCCATCTTGTGTCACTGGATGTTCTCTAGTGACCTGCATTCCCCATTCTTGTGAAATAAGCCACTACTACACTCCCAGATTGACTCCTTGTATTTTTTAAACACACTCATTGAGCTCCTGGCCAACTAACCCCTTAGTGCAATCGTCCTTTCACACGCAGCTTGCTGTCGCGCGCCCAGTTGCGTGTCAGGTTATCGCACATACACCTGACGCTGAGTAAGCATTACTTCACTCACTCAATGCAAGGCCGCTATCTGACCTTCAGCTCGCACACTGTTCACGCATTACAATTTTACTCAAGTGTTGTCCCCAAACACGCCCGCCTTACTCCTTGTGCCAATCGTCGCTCTTACCAGAGATTCACCCCCGGGGACAATACAATACTCTTGCTGTCCATGGTATCTAATAAGCATCCACATTTCAAAGGCTTCTCTCTTTTTTGTTGTTATTTCTATTGTCCAACCCTCAACACCATATGAAAGTACAGACCAGATGCAACGTTTGATTTTTTTTGAATTTCATGAAAGCATTACAGGCATTCTTTGAATGGCATTTTATCTTTATGTTCGATGTCCAATTTTCACTGAGCCCTATTCTGAGGTACCTAATTGTGTTAACTCTTTCTATTGGTGAATCATTCAGTATTAGATTGGCCTTGGTAGAGGTAATTTGCTCTCTTGTGACAGTCGTGTATTTTGTTTTCATAATAATAATCAGATTCAGTGTATATAAATATAATGTTAAAAACGGCAATGTTATGGAGGGAAAGGTATTTTGTTGGTTATTAAGTTAAAAGAAAAATGATTATAGTGCAAAAGAAAGGATGATTGGATTAAGTGGATTGCCTTATTTTTGATAATATAAAATTATTTATTGAATCCCTACTGTGTTTTATTTTATTTTATTACTATACATTTCTATAGTATTGATAGGTGAATAAACAATTAAATGGTGAGCATTCCTAATTAGGGGATATAACATCAGTATGTCCTAAAACTGGTACTATAATTAACTAAGTTAAGTGTTTTTCGGTCGGTTAACACTATTGTACTTGATTGTAGTGCGTGTTATTCCCTAAACCTGAACAACATTATATGAGATTAATTAATTCACTTGGATGACTAGTTTCAATCATCAAGCAATCATCATCAGATCTTTTACACTCAGGCTATTAAATCTATGTCTACAAATATGTGGTGAAGATATTTATATTGTGTACAATATTTTAGTACAGAAGTTTATTGTAAACTGTGTAACTTGTGAAGATTTGTTAGTTTGATGTATTTTGTTTTGTTTGTTAAAATAATGTTCGTGGTTATTGACCTTAAGGTTTTCTTGTTTAGTGTGATGATCTGTAGTGGTTAGTAAGTGGGCAGGTTGGTGTTTGCAACCTGGAGATGGATTAAAGAACTTAGCTGGTTATTTGGGAGATGTGGTGTTGGTTCTCGAACAGCCTCTGTCGCAATTCACCAACTGAACTGACAGGCATTTTCCTCGTAGGGCTCACCCCTCGTTATCTCTCTCCTCTGCATTGTCTAGACAGGAATGGGAGGCCTGACAATGGGGGGTTAATTCCTATCAGTTCAGTTTGGACAGTGAATTGTGACTGAAGCTGTACGAGAACGGACACCACATTGCCCAAATAACCAGCTAAGTTCTTAACTACATTGACTGTCTGCGTGACTCGGTGGTATCGTTCTCGCCTGCTGTTCCCAAGGTTGCAGGATCAAATCCTGGCACAGTCAGTTGGTATTTGATGGTACGCAAATGCGAGGGAGAAGTATCGGTAAATTTACGGCACGTTAAAGATCTCTTACGGGGCACAATTCCGGCACCCCTGCGTCTCTAAAAGCCACCACAGTAGTAAAAATGGACGTAAAACCAATAATATTATTATTATATCTTTAATCCATCCTCAAGTTACAAGCACCAACCTGACCATTTACTAACCACTACAGATTATCACATTAAACAAATAAACTTGAAGGTCAATAACCGACCAGTAACATTATCATAACAAAAAATCACATGTAACTAAAAAATCCTGACTAGTTATGCAAGTTTACAATAAACATATGTTGCTAAGATACAGTATTGTTGTTGTTGTTATTATTTGAGTCTTAAGTCTTTTGACTGGTTGATGCAGCGCTCCAGTCTCCCTGTCCTGAGCTAATCGTTTCATATCTACATAGCTACCACACCCTACATTCTAACCTTGGTCTACCCCTACAGTTCTTGTCCTCGACCCTTCCTTCCATAACTAAGCTTGCTATTCCTGGGTGTCTTAGTATGTGTCTTACCAACCTATCTCTTCTCTTCATTCCCAGTCGCCAGACACATATCTCCTCTCCCACTAGTCTTAATACCTCTTCGTTTGTAACCCTATCTACCCATCTGATCATCATTCTCCTGTAACACCACATTTCAAACACTTGAATTCTTCTCTTTTCTGTTGCACCAATAGTATAAGTTTCACTTCCATAGAGCACCACGCTCCAAAGGCTTTCAAAAATGACTTCCTAATACCTAAATCTATATTCGATGTCAACAGATTCCTTTTCTGTAGAAATGCTTTCCTTGCCTGAGCTAATCTACTTTTTATATCTTTGCTTCGTCCATCACTGGTTATTTTGCTTCATAAGTAACAGAAGTCTCCTACTTCCTTTAGTTTTTCACCTGCCAATTTGATCTCCATAGAGGTTTCTGATTTATTTCGGCTGCATTCCAATATTTTTGTTTTACATTTATTAATCTTCATCATGAATTCTTACCTCAAGACGGAGTCCATACCATTCAAAAAACTCATTCAAATCCTCAGGTGTGTGACTATGTCATCAGCAAATCTCAGAGTTGGAATTATTTCTCCTTGAATCTTCACTCCCACTTCAAATTTTTCTCCAATTTCCTTCATTGCTTGTTCAATGTAAAGATTGAAAAGTATGGGTGATAATTTGCAGCCTTGCCTTACACCTTTCTGAATACCAGCTTCACTCTCATGTCCTTCAGCTCGAATGACTGCTGTCTGGTTTCTGTATAGATTTTATATCGCCCTCCTATCCCTGTACTTTATTCCAATCGTTCTCAAAATTTCAAACAATTTAGTCCAATCAACGTTATCAAAAGCCTTTTCTAAGTCTACAAATGCCATGAACGTTCTGTTATCTTTCCTTATTCTACCTTCCAAAATCAGCCTAAGACTTAGTACAGCTTCCCTTGTTCCTACAGTTCTCCTGAAACCAAACTGGTCTTCACCCAACTCCGTTTCTATCTGGATTTCCATCCTCTTGTAAATACAGTATTGATTATATTGTAAATATTTTCACCCACATATTCGTCGACATAGATTTAACAGCCTGAGTGTAAAGAATCTGATGATGGTCACTTCACAATCGAAACTAGTCATCCAAGTGAATTAATTAATCTAATGTACTTTTTTTTTCCATGTTTAGGGTGTGCATTCATGTTGACCAACTGATAAAGATTTAATTTTCATTGTAAAGAAAACACTGAAAATTGACTTCCAATACGATAATAGTTAAATTATTGAACCAAAGTTTATTTAACGATTCCTCAAATCAAGAAATACCTTTGCAAGGAGGTCTCTCCACTGCTATTCAATCTCTCATTTTGCAGGCCAGTAGTCAACATACTTTCACAGCAATATTTTGATTTATTTTAAAGGCATAAAGAAAGAGGTTTCATGTCTTCTAGTCACCTCAGTATTTCATCATCATCTTGCACAGTTTCCAACCACTGGCCGGGTCTGTTTGGAACACAAGCCTCTCCAACGTCTTCTGTCTTCCCACCATCTCTCAGCCTCCACTTTTGTCCAGTCTTCTCCTCTCTTCCTCACGCTTTCTCTCAGCCTCCACCCTTGTACAGTCTTCTCCTCTCTTCCTCACGCTTTCTTCCACCCCCTTCAGCCACCTGTCTCTCGGTCTTCCTCTCGGTCTCTTTCCTTCCCACTTCGTCTCGTGTACTCTCCTGGGTATCCTCTTCTCTTCCATTCGTTTTACATGTCCATACCATCTAAGTATAGATTTCTCTATATCATTCTGTAAAGGTTCCTCCTTCATTAATTCTCTGGTCCTCTCATTTCTTATTCTGTCCATCTTTGTAGCTCCAATACTGCTTCTCAAGAACCTCATCTCACTGGCCTGTATTTTGCTCTTCTCCCTTCCTTTCATAGCCCAGGTCTCCGAGGCATACGTCAGGATAGGGACATAGTACGTCCGATATATGATCTTTTTGCTGTTCTGAGGGACATCCTTGCTCCATAACATGCTTCTCATACTCCTCCGAAATGATTCCGCCTGCCTCCCCCGCTCATTTATTTCTCTATCGTTGGGGGCGTGGTGGCTCAGCGGTCTAGCTGAATGCCTCTCACCAAGGCGGTCCGGGTTCGATTCCCGGTCAATGCATGTGAGATTTTCGATGTGAATTGCCATGTCCTGAGGTTCGGATTCCACGTAAAAAGGAGGTCCCGTGGCTCATGATCTCGAGATTAACGGTCACGTTAAACTACAAGCTTCCTTCCTTCCTTTTTCTCTATCGTTTCTTCCATTCTCTTGTGTCAGGCTTCCCAGATACTTGAAACTCTCCACTTTCTTCAGCTGTTCCCACCAATTGTTATTCCCGTTGTGGTTCTTTCCTTCTTTCTTGTTGTGATCACCATCTCGCTCTTATTTATGCTAAATTTCATCCCATATCCTTGTATTATTCCTTCCCACACGTCCAACTGTTCCTGTACCTCCTCCTCCTTGTTTCCCCAAATCATCTGCAAACACAATTGCTTTCATCTTTCCTTCCCCAATTACTTGTGCCACTCGGGTCATTATGTCATCCATCACCACAATGAAAAGTAACGGTGACAAAGCACTTCCTTGTTTCAGGCCGTTTCTCTGTTCCAACCAGTCTGATCTCTCTCCTCCCACTTTCACACAGCTCATGCTTCCCTTGTACATCTCCTTTATCCTCTTTATAGTCCATTTCTCTACTCCTGTATCCTCCAGGGACTTCCATACTTTGTTTCTGCATACACTGTCATATGCTTTCTCAATGTCCAGGAAGGCCATCAGTAGATCTGTTCCATACTCATAGTGCTGGTCTTGTAACTGCCTTACAGCAAAAATCAAATCCACTGTGGACCTTCCTGCTCTGAAGCCATGTTCTTCCCTCATCCCTCCTTCTATCCTTGTCCTAATTCTCTTTTCCAAAACTTTCTCGAAGATCTTTGCACAATGACTCATCAGTGTTATTCCCCGATAGTTTCTGCAATCTGTTCTACTACCTTTCTTAAAGATCGGGACAATTATTCCTTTTTTCCAGTCCTCTGGGGTCTTCCTTTCCTTCCATGCTGTCCTCATCACTCGGTACAACCACTGTATCCCCACCTCTCCTGCTGCTCTCACCATGGAACACCTCAGTATTTATTGTTTAAAAAATATTTGAACCCAAATGCACAATCGTTCTTTTAAAATGGTTTATTTAACTATTATTTGAGTTTTGTTTATCGTGAAGTTGATGTTATGTTGAAGCGGGCATTGCCTTCTTGACTTATTAAAGCAGTGCAATTTTTAGCTATTTACTGTAGTTTAGAAGATCATAATTGTTTGATAATTAACTTGGTTCTCTTTCCTCTGCTTCAATGTTACAATATGTCTAATCACTACCATTGAGCTAGCTTAATTACATTGTGTTTAGTTTCTGTAGTTGTGAATATAATCGATAAACCACCTCGTTACGTAGTGGCAAGCATGCTTAGCTGACACCGCGGAGACCCAGATTTGATTCCCGGCTCTGCCAAAAAGTTTCATTCTGGTCTGAGGGCTGGAACGGGGTTTACTCAGCCTCGTGAGGCAAAACTGAGAAGAAGCGGGTTTGATCCTACATCAGCCATCCTATAAGTGGTATTCTGTAGTTTCCCTACTCCTACTCCAGGCAAACGCTGGGATTGTACCTAACTTAAGGCCATGGCTGTTTCCTACCCAAATCTACCAGAATTACAAATACATACACTAATACAGACATCACAGTGACACAGGTTATCAGACAAATTCTATACACACATAAGTACATGGGGCTACATGACCATGGTGTCATAAAGCCCCTAAAAGAATCAACAACAACATACTCGATAAAGAGTAACAGCATAACTACATAAAGTATTGTGTGATAGTTTTTGGTCCCTTAGTACCTAAGTCCATTCGAAGAACAAGTATTTCTGTTAGTCTGTATATACAGTAAATAAAAGTGAATTCAGAATTCTCATTTGCTGATTTTTATGTTTTCATCAGGTAAAACACTTACTTTTTTAAGCAAGTAGGCTATATTCATCAGAGATTTCTTTGATGGTATAACATTTTATTAATCATGTTGTAGTTACGGAAATAGCAAACCAAATTTAGAGTAAACTCGAGGAAGTTCCATCGTGTACTCCTTTTGGCTGTGCAGGTCAGAAGATAAGAAAGAACTGAATATCAGATCTTTAGAAATGCATGGTTAGTGGTTCTTAGCATGTAGATAACCAACATTTAATATTTCATATGCTAAATTTGTTTCATACCATCTTACAATTTTTAGCATCTTTTTGCAAGTTGATCAGAAATAAATTTTATGTAGAATACACATAACATTGTGATCAAAACGCAATACGAGTAAGAACGAGGCTAGATGAAGCTGTTACGAGCTGACTCAGATGGTGGGGTCTTGTGAAGGAAATGGGGGAGGAAAGATTACCTAAAAGGTTGCTGAGTTCGGCTGTAGAGGTTAAGAGAAGCAGATATAGACCTAGGATGCAATGGTTAGATTCAATGTTGGAACGGTTTTAAAGTGAGAGGTGTAGAAGCAGACAAGATCGCAGTGCCAGGGGATCATCGAGGCGATTTGTTAGCAAACAGAGGCTTGCAGACTAGACTGGATGTTGAAGGCAAAACAGTCTCAAATTTAAATACATGACTGTATGTAGTTATGTACAATAATGATGATGAGAAGCCTCAGATACCATGGCGTGAATCTTTTGAGGCAATCTATTGTACTCTCTAACTTCGACATTCTGTTTAACAATGCCAACTCTACAGGGTGACCTGTGGCTGAGATTTAATTACTTTTGTCTCGTTAACACCAACTATGATACTAGAGATATTTTACCAGCTGACATCGTACGATTCGGAGTACCATGGGTTTTTGCCACCCTACAAAGATTGGTCTTCCATGGCCGGGAATCCAACCCGCAACCTTGGGATTATGAGGCAAACACTCCACCACTGGCCCACAAAGGTTGCTATACAGTGTGTGTTATACTTTTTTTTTCTTCTTTCAAATATTCTTTAGTTGCACCTCTATATCTGTATGAAACCCATGGTTATGGTATAAACATCGAGTAAGAATGTTAATCTTGGGTTTATATGACATTTTTCAAAATCAAGTACTACGTATCATATTGCTCATGAATTTGTATTTGGGTGGATTCATCTGCAGTATATCCAAAGTAAACAGTGTCCATTAATAATTTGATGATTTGTTATTTACATATAAAATAATTTGCAAACTTTGTTCTAACATGAATTGTTAGTTTGAATGTTGTGATGTGGATCCATATTGATTTACAATATCTGATATAAAAAATGTTCAAATTGTTCCACATCGTCAGTACCAATTTTTATTAGAATAGTTCAAAGCATTAGGCAGTTGTACATGTTTTGATCCTCCTTTGGATCTTGTTCAGCAACATATTTAAGCACAAAATGCTAAAATTTACCTTCTTTGTCTGGACTAGTTACTACATTGAAAATAAATTATTTTATACTTAAAATTAACTTCTTTCAGAGGACAATTTATGAGTTAATGAGACAAGAAATAAATAGCGAGGAATGGAGCTGGGCAGGGTATTGGAAGGATGCAGCCGTGGTCTGTTAGAAGTACCATCTCGACATGCGTCTGAAGTAGAAAATAGAAAACCATATAATTATAAATAATAATAATAATTTGGTTTTTGTCCCACCTATGATTACATTTTATTTCTTAGATCTTGCATGTTGCAACCTTTTTCAGGTCTTCCTCAGCTTTCATATAGTAACATTTCTTTCATTTAAAGAGCGTCCAACATCTGTGTTTTGACCCAGTCTTGTGAAATCACCTATCTTGTTATGTGTTACTTTACCTCTTTCCGGTTATTTACGTCTTCTTTTTTTTTTTCCTTTTTCATTATCGTTATAATTAAATAGAACACATTAAAACTCGGGAATATTTGCTTCCATTTTTGGTCCGTATTGACGTTGCAAATTACAAAATGTATTAAAATACTTTATTGTCCGTCAAATCATGTACATGTTTCGAATTCTATTACAATCCTTCATCAGCCAAAATATACTAAGAAATTGAATAACATCATGCACACAATATCATTGAATATAAGATCTCAGGTATCATGGCAATAGGACAAACAAGAATAATGAATGCACGGTAGCATGCAGCTCATATACATTATATAATTAAAATCAAAGTTAAAACACTTGTTAAAGACACAGTATAAATATCTCATTAATGTTCGTGCATTCATTGTCACTGGTGATGACTGTTGCAAATGCTTCCTGCTGTTTCTTTTCCATATCACATGGTACGATTAATGGAATGAATGAAAGAAAAAGTATTTTAATACATTTTGTAACACATTAACAAGTTAAAATCATATATAAATGTTTGTTCCACAGTATAATCTGGTGTATATATGATTGGCCAATTATAAACTCTTGTAAAATGTCAAATCTTTACTGTGAATTTTCATTCAGGTCTATTTTAACACATTGGAAATAAGTTTAGCCTGAAATTCGCACATTAAAAATGATTAAAATACTGTAACGTGCCACCCCTAGTGGCACTTTCGCTAACTGGATTACGGTGGGTAAAGCACAACACAATTGTTCCTTTAACGAAATGTTAGGTTTATTGCAGGTCAGAAATAAGTTACAGTATACCATAAACACTTGGAAACCAATGGGCAGTCTGTCAGGTTCCTCCCTTATGGAGTTCACTCACCTCCTTTTCACTTGCTCGCACAGTTAATCCTCTTGCTAATGAGATGGACCCGAGTCCTGGCTAGAAGTAACGCCACTCTCCCTCAAGTAAACAAGCCACTCTCACTTGTTCTGAATGTACACTGTCTCGCCGTCCGCAGGCTAGGAAAACAGTCCATTGCGTTTCGCAATCCACACAGCACTTCACCGTACTGCAATAGCCTCACTTGGGTTTCGTAATTTCGCAAGTCACGTCACCAACTATTGTCGCACTCGCTCAGAAACACTGTTCGTCCCTCGCTGGTGAGGCCGCTTTATATAGCGAGGCTGGTGACTCGATGGATGTTTCCAGAATTGACCAGGGTTCACACCTTCTCGAGAATTCCAACACCAGTAGGGCTACGAATATTCGGGATGGTCTCTTTTGTACTGCCGGTTTTCAATGTTGCGCAAATCGCTGGTAACACCCAGTCAGGATAGCCTGGGGCGGCCTAAGTTACGCGTGGGGCGACGAAGCTGTCTAGCATTCGTAACGATACATTTAACTATCTTGTTTATGTCAAGTATAATGGCACTAACCAGGCCTCTAAAGTTGCTAACAAATATTGACAGGGTGTCTACCACTATGGAAAACAGGGAATACTCAGAGAATTATCAGAGTATTTTAATGACACTCAGGGAATTTGTTTTACAAGGTCCAACCTTTAATAATTGGAAATTAAGCAAGCATTTTATTTTGATGGGGGAAAAGCATATTCTGGTGATGATTGTTGTAGGTGTATGTTCGTACTGATGTTAAATCAGTAAGCTCTCATTTCTTGCAAGATACAGCACACAAATAACATGTAAAGGGTGCACGGGAAGAAATGGGATTGTCACTCAAAATGTAAAAACGAGATATCAGGGCGATCGGGTAGGCTTCTTTGCGACGTATTGAAGGCACAATTGTGTCTGGCTAAGAACAATGAGGGTCGTGAGAAAATTATGTTTCAAGTTGACGTGTACATATAAGTAATAAAACTTTAAAAATCGTTTCCTGAACATTTTACATTATTTTACATTCCCCCTTCTTCCCCTGGAGGATTCATGTGTAGACTGTGTATTTGTGTGTAAATGTGTAACTGTAAGATTTTTGAGAGCATTAATATTGATGAGCTACTTTCAATACTCGCAAGTACAATAGTTTTTCTGGATGAAAAATTTTGAAATTGGCAAAATATAGAAAAATATATATATATATATATTTTTTTCTTTCTTTCTTTTTAACTTCATCATGCTACCCTTTATTGTTCAAGCACTTTTTGAAATGCTCATTAAGTGCAAACCCTTTTTTTATATATTTATTATGACTGCTAGGGATTTCTGATTTATCCTGGAAAAATCAGGGAATTGTTAGGGAAATCTGTTAGCTGGTTTTGGTAGATATCCTGATTGAACTTAATGATCAAAATTGCATTAGTAAAGAGATAAAATTCTTGACAAGATGTCTCTCCTAAAAACTTAGTCCCACATCATCTCAATAAATTTAAAAAAAAATAAAAGAAGGGGGGGGGGTAATTATTAACGAATGAAGGGAAATCCCAAAATATCATTGACAAAACTTTCTTCAAACTTGTGATAAAATTCTTGCATATAATAAATATTGCTCCTTTATAACAATTTGTGTGGTAGTCAATCTTATGCTCTCATTCTTACAATCGTGTTGACTGAAAAACATCAAACTAGGTGCTATTTTTAAGCTCCATTGGACTGTTAATTTATCCTTAATATTTTACTTTTTTGGCAAGTGTAGTATACATTTTATGTTCTATTTTCATTTGAAGCTAGCTCTATTCTAACAAGGGAACTGTCCATAGAGTCATATGGAAACCGATAATGATATTTCTTAGAGATGATGAGGAAACCATAAATTAGCGATGTACAAAAAATTAGCTGCCATTTAGAACTGGAAGGTCTTGAAATCGGCACGGAGATTTCTAATAGGATTGCACGTGCTAGCATATAGCTCGACGTGGACAGCCCTGGTGACCGGCTGAAGCGTGCGCGTAACCTTGAGCACTCTGTGCTCGCTTTGCAGAAGCAAGAAGGCTGAAGCGGAATGTATGCGATGAAGACCTGCGACTGTGGGCCTTGGAAATTTCACGAGAGATTCCAATGGGGCGAACTAATTTCAGTGCATGTACTAGTTGGTTGAGTCATTTTAAGAAAAAGTGCAGAATAAAAAGTAGAAAAGTCAAGAAATTTGTATCCCGTACGTATCTGCAAGAAGAAGACGAAAAGAGATCAAGTCGCAAAGAAATTTGTAGAAGCAGCTACAGAGCGATTTTTAGACTACACCCCGGGTTCTTCAATATACAATGCAGATCAGAGTGGTTTCGTGCGCAAAATGAAAGCGAAAAGGACGCTATCGTTTGTTGGTGAGAAACGTACAGAAACAGTTGCTCAGTCAGTTCATGCACTCACCCATTCAAACACAATTATGCCTACAATTAGTATGGCCGGTACTGTTTGATTCCTGGACTACTTATAGTGATAAAAAGATGTCTTGAAGACATTCCTTCAGGCAACGGTATAGACATTCTCCAGATTCCTCCCGGAACTACAGGGAAAATACAGCCCTTGGATAAGTTTTTCTTCCGGCAATGGAAAGCTTTGTATCGCCGTTTAACAGACATAGTGTCGGCTTGTGAAGACGTTCAGTTTGATGTATGTCAGAGAAACAGCGTACTGAAAATGCAATCCTTCATTCGTTTTCAATTTTCTTCCCCACGGTTCAAGGACATGGTTAAATAATCGTGGTTCGCAACCAACTACACAACGCAGAGACCTGTAGAGTTCGAAGTGCCTGCAAAATATTGCCTTCAAATAAGTAAGGAAAACTGTGAAGAACAATGTGGCCTCAAAGTGCATATTTGTTTTGCATGGTGCCAAAAATACTTCTGTTTTTATCATGCGATTAACGAACCTCATTTATGTTTCACATTCGTTCCCTAACAATGAAGTGTCCTGGGCGCGTGGTAGCCTGCCAGTTCGTTCTCGCTCTCTCCAGCACAACTGCAACTCCACTCCGCTGTGCACCGCACGAGCCGGCAAGATGCAAGGGTTGTCCAGAAGTTGCGTTGTCACACAGATTTTGTATCAAGATTTCGATACCTTCCAGTTCAAAACGGCAGCTAATTTTTTGTACTTCGCCAATTTATGGTTTCCTCATCATCTCTACGAAATATCATTGTCGGTTTCGATATGACCGTATGGACAGTTAGTTCCCTTGTTAGAATAGAGCATGCTTCAAATGATAATAGAACATAAAATGTGTACTACACTTGCCAAAAAATAGTAAAATACTGAGGATAAATTAACAGTCCAATGCAGCTTAAAAATAGCACCTAGTTTGATGTTTTTCAGTCTGTCAACACGATTGTACCCAATTGTGGGTTATTCCCTAATCCTGAAAAAAATTTACATGAGATTAATGATGATGATGATAATTGTTGTTTTAAGGGGCCTAACATCTAGGTTATCGGCCCCACATGAGATTAATAAATACCCTTGGATGACCAGTCTCCCACAAGTCCAACCCCTCCTCCACGTGGTGGGAGACGGGCAACGGCATGAAGTAGGGGATTGCCTGTAGGGGTGAAGTACAGTGGGGACTTTGTGTGCCCCGGGACCGCTGCGGTAGCTGTGAAGGCTCTATGGGAACCCTGAAAAGTGACGGCTGACGGGGCTCTGGTGAAGCTACGATAGGCCTAGCAAGCCAGTAGTGGATATCTTATTTGCTTTCAAAACAGGAACAGACCTCGGAAAGGACGGATGCAAACGACGACGACCCGGATATGCTAATGGACTACGAGTTGGGACATTAAACATACAGACACCGACAGGAAAGGTGGAGGAGATTGTAGATGTGATGGAGAGAAGAAAACTGGATATACTGGGCTTGGCAGAAACAAGATGGAAAGGAGAAGGTCGAAGAGAACTGAAGAAAGGGTACCGGTTGTACTGGAGTGGGAACAGTGAAGGAAGGAGCAGCGGAGTAGGAGTAGTTGTGAGAGATGGAATGAAGGAAGAGGTAAAGGGAATAAGTGACAGGATCATGAAGATCAGAGTAACTGTAAAGGGAAGAAGCCTGGAGATAGCCCAGGTATATGCCCCTCAAGTTGGATGTACAGCTCAAGAGAAGGAAGACTTTGAGGAGGAACTACAACAGCAGTTGAATGGTCAGAGCATCATTGTCATGGGAGATTTGAATGCACATGTAGGAAGTGAAAGGCAAGGATATGAAAATGTATTGGGAGCAGAAGGATGGGGTAGCAGGAATGAAGAAGGGAGAAAGTTGCTGGATTTTTGCAAGAGAAACGGTTTAGTGGTAGGCAACTCCTGGTTCCGGAAGAAAGAAAGCCACAAGGTAACGTGGTACAGCAGTGATTTAACAAAGAAATCTTCGGTAGATTACATGCTGTTCGACTGGGAAATGAAGAGAAGTGTCAGAGATATAAAGGTAATACCATCAGAGGCCTTAGATAGCGACCACAGAATACTTGTAATGAACCTGGGAGTTGTTAAGGTTAGCCAGAGGACAGAGTACCAGGAAAGGAGAATCAAAGTATGGAAACTCAAGGAAAAGGAAGTCGAGGAAGATTTCCAGAAGATAATAAGGGAAAGGATGCCAACAGACAATCCTAAAACAGGGGAAGAGGAATGGAAGCAATTCAAGAACACAATGGTGGAAGCTGCAGTGGCAGTATGTGGAAGAACTAGCAACAGAAAGAGGTGTAAAGAGACACCATGGTGGAATGAGAGAGTAAAAGAAGCTGTGGGAAGGAAGAACAAGGCTTTCAGAGTGTGGTTCCAGAAAAGAACTGATCTGGCAAGGGAAGATTATAAGATAAAGAAGAAAGAAGCAAACAAGATTGTCACAGAGGAGAGGAAGAAGTGGATGGTAAAGTGGACAGAGATGATGGAGGAAGACAGCAGAGGAAATAAGAAAGTACTTTATGGGATGGTCAAAAGTAAGAGAAGAGGTCTGCGAGAGGATGTGGTAATGATGGACAAAAACGGAAATGAGGTGCACAACAAAGAAACACTCAAGACAGTGTGGAAAGAGTACTTTGAGGATTTGCTGAATCCAAATGGTCATAGGGAGGAAGACAATGTATTGGAAGATGGAGAAGACAACACAGGAATGGAAAAGGACCTGAATTGGAGAGAACTGGAGATGGCTATAGACAAGATGAAAGGAGGAAGGGCACCGGGTGTGGATGAAGTGAGTGTTGAATTGGTGAAGGCAGCAGGGGAGGTTGGGAAACAGTGGCTGTACCGTGTGATGAGGGTGATATGGAAGGAGAAAAAGACCCCAGAAGATTGGAAGAAAGGATTAATTGTCCCAATATTTAAGAAAGGAAGCAGAAAGGAGTGCAGAAATTACAGGGGAGTCACACTCATACCTCACTGTGCCAAGATATATGAAAAGATATTAGAAAGTAGAATACGAGCCAAAGTGGAGAGAAAATTGAGAGAGGAGCAGTATGGTTTCAGACCTGGGAGATCAACAGTGGATCTCATATTTTCAGTGAGACAGCTCCAGGAACACCACTACGAATTTGGAGAGGATCTGTTGATGGCCTTCCTGGACATCGAAAAGGCCTATGATAGTGTGTGTAGGGAGAAGGTTTGGAAAGCAATGGAAAACATGGGAGTGGAAAAAGGGACTGTAGGCAGAGTGAAGGAGATGTATTGTGGAAGTGTGAGTTGTGTGAAAGTTGGAGGGGAAAGAACAGACTGGTTCAGACAAATGAGTGGCCTGAAACAGGTAGTGCGCTGTCACCCCTTCTCTTTATTGTGGTTATGGACGAGGTAATGACACGGATAGCAGGAGTGATGGGAGAAGATATGATGAAAGCAATGGTGTTTGCAGAAGATCTCATGGTCTGGGGAAACAGGGAGGACGAAATTCAGGAGCAACTGAAGGCTTGGAAAGAAACAGTGGGAGAGTACGGATGGAAGTTCAACATCAGTAAATGTGAGATCCTGTTAACGACCAGGAAAAAGGACAGACCAATGAGAGGGATAACACTTGGAGGTGGACAGCTGAAGAAGGTGGAAAGTCTCAAGTATTTGGGAAGTATAGTGGAGGAAAATGGGAGAAATGACAAAGAGATTACGGAACGTGGCAGACAGGTAGAAGAATAAAGATGTCCCACAAAAAAGCAAGGAAGTGTTCTACAGAAGCTACTATGTCCCGATACTGACCTATGCTTCAGAAACGTGGACAATGAAGAAAAGAGACATAAGCAGAATACAGGCAGGTGAAATGAAGTTCCTGCGAAGTAGGATCGGAGTAACAAGAAGAGACAGGGTGAGGAATGAAAAGGTCAGGGAAATGGTGAAAGAGGATCCCTTGCAAGGTAGGATTGAGACATCAAGACTGAGGTGGTATGGACACTTCAAGAGAATGGATGAGAAGAAGATTCCCAAGAGGATACATGAGATGCAGATGCAGAAGAAATGACCAAGGGGAAGACCAAGAGATAGATGGCTGAAAGGAGTGGAGGAATGTGTCAAGAAAAGAGGCGAGGACTGGACCGGAGTGACAGCGGAGAGGTGGTGGGAAGAAAGGACTAAGTGGCGAGGCTTATGTTCCAAACAGACCCAGCCTGGGGCTGGAAACTGTACAAGATGATGATGATGATGGATGACCAGTGTTGATCGTTGAGTGATCATCAGATCCATTACACTTAGGCTATAAAATCTATGTCTGAGAGTATGGGTGAAAGTATTTACAAAATATACACTTATTTAGTTGCAGTATTAGTTAGGTATTGCAACTCGTCAATATTTGTTAGTTATAGTCTATAGCAGGGGTCTCCAAACTACGGCCCGGGGGCCACATCCAGCCCGCGGAGAGCTAGCATACTTGAAAACTCTTTTTAGAGAACATATTTTTTTATAGCAAATTAAATTTAGTTTACTGAAGTATTCTAATTTTAGGTTGAATAATTATTAATATGACATCTACATTGATATGGTCATGGGCTAACTACTCATAACATTGTTGTAGGCTTATTGTTATTGTTTTTGTGATAAGTTGGATAAAGAAACACAGAATTGTAATGAGTAAAGACATGTATAACATGCAGACATATGAAATACTAATGAGATTTATGTAATTGAGATTTTCCACTGACAATAGTTTGTAGTTGTGGACTAATTTTACTTGTACCAATTATTAAAAGAGATTTAAGATGCTCATCAGTTAATTTAGATCTGTAAACATTTTTTGTGTACTTCATTTTGGAGAAGGTCTTCTCACACAAATATGTAGTACCAAAAACAGAAAACAGCCCACGAGCTAATTTATGCAAATTATCAAATTGTGTCAGTGGAAGACTCTTATAAAATTCCAACAAAGATGAGTTTTGATATTTGTTCTTAATTATATCACTGCACTGTAGTTCAATCATTTCCATTTGAAGTTCCGGGGCTAGGGTTTCAATGTCAGTATCAAAAGGATCCTGAAAAATCTTAATTTGATTCGCAAAGGCATCGAAGTCCGAGAAACGAGTATCAAAATTTATTTTCAAGGCACTCAAAGTTTCGATTGCAAAATCGATAGGAAACTCAGTCTCAGTGGTGTGGCTGAATATTTCACCTGTTTTAAAATGTGAAAAACATTTACTTCGTAGTTGTGATAGAAACAGTATCAATTTCTTCCGGAATGATTTGATATTAGTGTATAAATCAGGAAGATGCTGGTTTTCTCCTTGCATTCTCAAATTCAGTTCGTTCACATGTTTTGTCAAATCAACATAGAATGCTAACTTCCACAGTCATGCGTTGTTTTGTAATTCAGTAAGAGGGCGATGCTTTTCATTCAAAAAAATTTCGATCACTGCTCGAAGTTCAAAAAAGTGCTGAAGGACTTTCCCACAACTAAGCCAACGTACGGCAGTATGATAAGGTAAGTCATTTTCTCCAATCTCTTCAATAAATTGTCGGAATTGTCGGTGATTCAGCCCAAAAGATCTCATAAAATTAACAGTTGATATGACTGGTTTCAGAACTTCAGACATATCCAAACATTTTCCGCACAAAGACTGTTGATGAATGATACAATGTAAGACTAATGGTTTTGAACCACCGTCATTTTCTACAGCCTTTGACACAAGAGCGACCACTCCTTTATCTTTCCCACTCATGTTTTTGCCTCCATCAGTTGTAATACATTTCAAGTTTTTCCATCGAAGGTTCTTTTGATTAATGGCCATTTCAACTCCTTTAAAAATATCTGTACCAGTAGTTGTGCCATGAATACTATACATATCAAGAAGTTCTTCATGCACTTCATAGCTTTTATCTACTCCTCGAATATAAATCAACACCTGAGCAGTATCTGACACATCCGTTGACTCATCCAAGGCCAAAGAAAAACACTCAACATCTCCATTTTTGTCGAACAGTTGAGAGGATATATTTTCAGCGATGTTTTCTACCCTTCGAGCCACAGTGTTTGCTGACATACTGACAGTTTTTAATAAATTTACCTTTTCAGGGCACATTTCTTCGGCTGCTGCGATTATGCATTCTTTGATCATTTCTCCATCGGTGAATGGTTTTCCACGTTTTGCAATTTCAAGAGCCACACGAAAGCTGGCACGAGTTGCAGCCTCTTGTTCGGTTTTGAGTTTTGTAAATGAAGATTGCTGCGATTTCAATCCGCGCTTCATAGCTTCGAATTTTTCTATCCGCAAACTTCCTGTATATTTTGAGTAATTTTGAAAATGTTTTGTTTCATAATGACGTTTGATGTTATATTCCTTGAGAACGGCTATGCTTTCATTGCAAATCAAACATAGCGCCTTGTTACTGGACTCAATTACGAAATACTGAATGTTCCACTCATCTTTGAATTTTCTGCATTCACTATCAATTTTTCGCTTCTTTTCCATACTACTAAATCACACACAAAAGCAACAATTCAAATCAAAATACTGTTACAAAGATGTCTTAAACTTAAACACGCACAAACACGTTTTAAGGAGGTACGCACTATTTTATTTCACAACAGAGTCATAGGAACTGACTTGTGGTTGCGCAACTAGCCTTCTTATATATTCCAATTACAGTGCACTCTCGTTAATTCGCGGTAATTAATGCACGAACTTCCGCGAATTATCGAAAACCGCGAATTATCCGCAGTTATTTTTGTTAAGCCTAGGAAAAACAAAACTATTGGTTAAAATATTGAAATAGGCTTGAACACGCGAAATAATAATTTTAACTCCTGATTGTAGTGTCTTATACGACATGCTAGGCTACTGGTAGGCCTATGTGGATTATGCCTACATGTACATTAATATATAAAAAAACGCCGTCATTACTTTTTGTTTATTAGATCCTTTAATCTATTTTTCGATTGCATATTTCCGAAGAAAATATTATATGAAAACGAAAATTCATCTCGTTTTTCTATATAAAAGATAAGTGTGATTAGAGACACTAGCTTGACTGTGGGAAACTTTCGGGATTTCCGTTGCATCACTCCCGCACTTTAAATCTACTGGATTTCCGTTTTCCTCACCAACAGTCAAATTCCATGCTATTTCTTCTTTGCTTTTCTGTACTAAATCATGATCGTCTTTATCGACGTCTAACTTGCCCGTTCGAAATATCGTCGTTACAAAAGTCGGCAAGCGCTTGCTTTTGTACGAGCGGAGTAGCGGTACTTTCCTCCCGACTAGTTGACTGCATGAAGAGCATCGAACAAACACGCTCTCGATGTCGTGCGCGTTTGCGCCATTACGCAATAATCGCTGTTTACAATACACTGCCCGCGCATCCACCCTTCACAACTCACAGATCAGCGACCTTGGAGCGTGGTTGTTGGGAAAGGGAGGGTAGGTTCCGAGTGAAAGTGCATTCCTCTTGGATTGTTTGGGCTTCAAAGACAAAGGAAATCTGTGCTATACCACTCGCGGCAATATGCGCGTCAGTTTCGAAGATTGCGCAATTAGGCCTACTGTTGCATCGCAGAGAAACGCAGTTCAGTCTTTCCTAGTCTCAATGATTTCGTCTTTACGCATTGCGTCGCATCAAAATTCTTTTAAACGACAGAAAGATTGCTTAACTTACCGTGATGATTAGTTGCTGTGAGAATTCCCAATTTAAAAAATACTCATGGAGACCCGCGAATTAACCGCAAAACGAATTATCCGCACGCGAATTATCGGGAGTGCACTGCTGCCATCTAGAAGTGAGTGGAAGACACCAGAACTCTCTCGAACCAACGAGATTACTCTGTACGTGCTATTAGCGCCATCTGTTAGCGATAGAAGGTACTACCTATTTCCGCTTGTGTCCACCAGATGTCGTGTCACGTTACTCCTCATGGCTCGTACTCTACGACTAATCTAGAAATTACAGATAATGACAGGAAAATTAATAATATGCAGTGTTGCCGTTTTGCGGACTTAAGTCCGATTTGCAGCCTTTTTTCAACGTTGCGTACTTTTTCGGACTTTTTTCATCAGTGGACTATTTCACTTTTTACCACCGGCAAAAATGTTAATATGGTTTTGGCTCTCGGAACTTACTGGAGTAATCAGTATGGCCCTAAGGCTGGAAAGTTTGGAGACCCCTGGTCTATAGGATGGTTTGTTAAGATAATGGAATTGGTGGTTGACTTCGAAATGCTTATTTAGAGTGACTATGTGATTGTTGTTAAATGGTCAATTGAGATTGTGTTGTACAGGCTACCGTACTTATATTAATTAAAAGCTTATTATCTATCAAGTTATGAGCTAAACATTTTTCTTTCAGAGTAAGAACGTTGTATGTGCAGTACTCCACCGCTCCTGTTATAGTACTTGCAACGTTTTGCCAAAATTGATTTGTTTTCTTATTGATTGTGGGAGACTAAAAGACACAACCCTGAGATCAGAGATGTATTGAAAAGTATTTATTTCCTATTTAGTTGAAAGAAACATAATTTTCATATAAAATGAAGTAATAATTTTCTTCTCAAACATAATAAGAAAAAAATTACATTTAATTCTGTCTAATGTTTCGAACTATTATGATAAATATGTGGTATTGACGGGATGTTTTGTATATTTCTATTGAATATTTCATGTTAGTAATTTTACTTTTTGAACAGAGAAACTGGTTCACTTACTCTCATTTTGAATTTCAAATATGTATTTTTCTGACCCAGCATTGTAACCTCACATTGAAGTGAAGAACATAGGTGTTCAAATATTTCCTCATCCTTTCTATTCCAATTTTTCCTTATTTTCTTAAGATTGGAATTCAGTGACAATAACAGTCAAAATTTCTTTCCAGAAAGTACAGATCACGTCTTTTGACCGTAATACCTTTAAGATCGAAGCTCGATGTTGCGGCGAAAATTTTGACCTCGCCAAACATCCTCAGGGCTCGGAAGTAAAAGCCATCACTTACTCGAATATGCAGGTGCATGAGAATGAAGTGCAAAGCGAGGTCTTTGTCATCATCGACATCTAATCCTGCACTATGGTACTAGGCTAGATTCTAGTCATGGCCTGCCTGTAAGAAGTCATTGTTCCTCTCTATGTTCTGGTTCTATGGCTCTGGTGCTAAAATGCAAGGTAAATATAATTTCATCAGTCTTAGATGTGCCATTTTTTTTTCTTTTTGCTAAATGAGGTTAAGATTGGGAAGTAAAAAGCAATAACATTTACCATGCTAAGTAATGTAAGATATTTACCGTATTGATTAATAGATAACTCTTAAATTCTACGGCTGGTCTCACCGTAGACCGAAACATGTACAACCATTGACTAGATGTTTCTTGATTTGTATTGATTGCAATATTATTTTTAAGATTAAGATTGGGAAGTAAAATGTAAACAGTTAGGTGTGATGCAAGAAGATTTTGTGTGCACCGGCAACTCTCGCTCTGTGGTCCATGTTTTTATTAAGTGTGTGAATATTGCAGATCTGTGAAGAAATCTTATTGTGAAAGAAAAATAGGTTGACATATCTTCAAAATACCCTCTATATATCTGTAGATAGTGAAAGAGGGTTTTAACCAGGGTTTGGAAATAACACCCTACTTGAAACACCGTTACTTGGGGGCAGGTGACCTCGCTGTTCCACCCTTTAAATATTTAATATATATTCATCATCATTTTCAATTCCCCTTGTACAGCTCCTGTCAGGTACTCCTCCATTGTTGCCTCTCCTTCCACCATTCCTCTTTAGTAATTGTATTTCAGTCCAGTCTTGTATTCCTTATACTGTTCTTGACAGAGTCTAACCATCTTGCTCGGGGCCTTCCCCTTGTCCTATTTCTCTCAGTCTTACTCTCCAACACTTGTTTTGGTATTCTTTCCACCTCCATCCTCATACCATGTCTGAACCATCTCAATTTATTCTTCTCCATCCTGTCATTCAATTTTTCTACCCTTATTTCTTTTCTGACCTCCTCATTTCTTACTCTGTCTCTTCTCGTCTTCCCCACCATACAAGAACTTCATCTCACTGGCCTGAATTTTACTTTCTTCTCTTTTGGTCAATGTTTAGGTCTCTGATGCATATGTTAATATAGGGCTATAATACATCTTGTACATTATCTCTTTACATTTCATGGGGACTTCACCGTTCCACAGCAGGTTTCTTACACTGGTAGAACGAATTTCCCACTTGTACCCTTCCGCTGATCTCTTTATCCAAGCTTGCATCTTGCATTATTTCACTTATTTGAAGCATTCAACAACTTCAAGGTTTTGGCCTCTGATATTAAAATCAACATTGTCTGTTAGGTAGTCAGTCCGAAGGCTGGTTGGATCCTCAAAAAGTACTGCCGTTTGGTTATGTGGGTAGATACCCACAAAAACCCAAGGCAGCTCTATATTCAGGCGTACATCAACATTAATGCATATTATTCTGGTTAATTATTTTTATTGTGAAACATCTTTCATTTTTCAAAGGGGAACTGATTTGTCCTGAGGACAAATTAGACACTGAGCCTTATATTCCTTTCTTCCCACTTTGAAGGTATTTAGTTGCTAAAATGTCATTAAATTTACACTTCCGCTGTAGAAAATCGTGTTTAGTTGTGGTTTAATTTAACACGTGTTGAGAGCATGCAATCACCATAACCAACCTTGCTAACTCTCCTACATTCCAGCAGCAAAGAGTAACGCTCCAAAAAATATGAAACATTCACCCACACAGATGATACACATGCATAGCACTACAGATCATATAACAACACTCCCCTCTCAATCGCAACTCATTGTTTCTTCTTCTCCTCCTTTCACGACTGGAAAATTCTTTTGAAACCACTGATGAGTTAAAATGGTGGATATCTACGAATTTAAAAAAAAATCCTCCCAGACCCCAGACAAACGTTTGAATTGTAAGATTTTCTGGACATCTGGTAACCCTACTTACAGCAACCATCATAATCATCTAACTGTTACTTGTACGGTAACAACTTGACTGATTAACCCTTTGAGAGTCAGGTTTCTTAGTCCACTGTGCAGCCGAAAATTTAGGTTTTCGCACATTGTAAAACAACCTTCAACAGCCATTATTGTATTATCAAATGCTAGCAAAGCATCAAACAAGGAAGCACAAAAATTGAGAAAAATCCAACTCAGTCATGTTCAGCTTGGCCCGTCACAACCATCAGCGACTGACTTGCTTAAGCTGAAGACTTTTGTTTATTTCTTTTTTGTTTTTTTTGTTTCTTTTCCTAGCGCTCCCTGTGGTGAAAACATCAATCTAATGGTTTCAGAAAATAGCCAACAGATGTCATCAGCTATCAGTTTCTCGTTCGTTGTTTAAAGACATGCAGAAAGAAAATTATGTCTCTTTAAATTCCAACACGTAATACTATAGGGAAACTTAATTTCTTGATGGGCCTCGTATATACATTGCCAGTTCATTTTTTTTACCATTTTATTAGAATCCATTATTCCGTTCAGAAGCAAACTGTATGAGTGGGGAAAGTATTATTAAGCAACTATTTTATACAATAGTAATAGGAATGTACCGATGTGTCACTTGACTTTGTAACGGTAACTTTGTTATTATTTTGGTAAATAACTGTAAATATTGTTGCTTTTGAGAAGTGACTTACCCAACCCTTGTTTTAGCATTTCTTTTCTAGAAGTAAGTTAATTTTACACATAATAATAAAACTAGCATAGTTTCAAAAATCAGTTACTAGATTTCTAGAAATGATTTTTCAAATGTTTATGTTAAAAACATTGCATCTTACTTCCCTATCCTAGCACTCAGAACATCGTGGAACATCTTGATTTTCTTGGTCTTATATGCACCTTGCTGTGAACTACTGTAAGCCACCTTGTGTGTGTGAATACTTGTATATGACTTCTTTTTGCCTGGAAACAGGAATTCTGTTTATGTTAATAAACTATGGTTCTGAAACACCTGAGCCTGGCGCCTCTTTTTCTGAACTGCTGTTCGCACAAAGTCCTCATGCAAACTCCTCAAGCCCTTGACATTCCTTTATAATTATAGTACTAATGTGCAGCATTAGTAAAGGGACTGACTGCATGACGCAGTGGTTATGTTCATGCCTTCAGTTCCCAAGGTTGCAGGATCAAGTCCAGGTGCAGTCAGTTGGCATTTGAGGGTGCGCAAATGTGAGGGAGCAATGCCAGTAGATTTACTCGCACATTAAAGATCCCCTTTGGGGCAAAATTCCGGTACCCAGTCGTCTCTATAAGCTGCTGTAGTTAAGTGGGACGTGAAACCAATAACATCATTTTTTAAAGTTGTTCAGACCCATAGGATCACATAAAACAAATTATGATCTGCTATTATTTTTCTTGTTCTTCCAAAACTCCTTCATTGTTTCACTATGTCGAACTCAGCATTGCTCCGTCCATCCTTTCCCCAATCTCCTTGGTTGATCTTAAAGTGTAATTTCCCAAATGTGGATCTTGTGTCTGAATGTCATTCGATCCTCGATGTGTATTGGTGTGATATTGGCTCTTCCGAGATCAATTTGGACCTGTGTAATCCAGACTGTTGTCACTTTGTTCCTTAAGTATGTCAGAATTCTCTTTGTTAATCGGTAGTCATTCAGTCTCATGATGTGACTGTAAAATCTGACATCATTTGCGGAAATATGTTGAAGTATCTCTCTGTGATTGTGAGTGATTGTAGACTATATCCATTATTATTATTATTAATACAGGGTCATCAATTTAAGTCTCGCATCCGATACCAATCATGGCGCAGCACGCTCTCGCGCTGACACCCGCTCGCTGGCCGGTAAAAAGTGCGCGACTTCTCCCCACTACTTCGCGTCAACATACAGTCATTTAATAGCAATTTCTAGTGAAAATAATTATCTACAAACTTACCTGATTTTACAAGAAATGGTCCAAGTGTTGTCCGTCAGCTCTCAAGCATGCCTGGCACCTCGTAAACAAGTTTCTAGACACACGGCGAATTTCTTCCTGGGTGACGTTCGTTATAACTTGGCGAATATTTTCTTTTAACTCTTCACTTTGTAACGTTTCTACTGTTGGGTGACACGTGTAACTGTTTTCCTGGGGAGAGTGTGGAAAATCCACAAGTCCCCCGTTTGAGGTGATAAATGTAATGTTTACTCTGACTAAGATACGTTGTATTAATGGGCGCCAAGACCTCAACGCTATGTTGAAATCTAAATTTATATTTAACAACACCTAGCTCTGGCAGAACACCTTTAAGAATCTTCACACTCAGATCGTGGTATGATTTGATCATTAACCCAACTAACAATTGTATCAGGAGAAGGAATTTGGTCTATATCTATTGCTACCTACTGAAAGCAAAGATTGCATAGTATAAGAAATGAATTTATTATATAAAAAACAAGTAGTGGCAATTTTAATAATAATAATAATAAATTTAAATTGGAGCGTAACGATTTGAATTTACCACTAGAGAATTACGTGAAAACGGAGTCGGATGAATTACTGATTTTACTATTATTCCCAAGCTAAGAAGTTACTGAAATACTGAATAAGAAACAATGAAGCGAGAGATTATGTAGTTCTGAGTCATTCGCGCTTACCATTGGAAATTGCCGTGGCATTTCCCTCGTACTTGATGCTGAAGAGAGCTTCCCACAGCCTTCTGGACGTCGCCATCTTCTTCGTCAGTTGTGGAGATTGTTGTAGAAATGTTATGGTCCGATCACACCGGAACCAACCACACGAGCAACCACAACGGTCCAGTTTTACAACGATAATCGTCCTCCCTTCTCGGCGCGCAAACAATATATGCACTTGCCGAACCACCTCTCCGGACCCGTCTTCAACTCGCCCGGTCTCCACTGATTGGCTGAGCCACCACACGATACTCCCGGTACAAGAGTCAATATACTCGGCGCGACGATGTCGATTACCGGTCCAGGCCATTTCACCTTTTCTTGATGCAGCCACCTTTAAGTGTCCCACGGCTCGCGTCGCGCTTCTCGACAAGAATATACCTGTAGCTGAATTCACAATGACTCATGTCTCTCACAATAAACTCTGACAAAAATCCGTAAAATTCCGTAATCATATAATTTTCCGCGATAATGTTGTTCGTAATAATTCGCTTGATAGTGTTTTCTATAACATCGAAAACCTATCTGTATACTTATAATCTTATAAAAAACGCTCCAAAAAATACCTTAATAATAATAATAATAAGTTACATGATACTTGCCTTGGCAGAACAATTTGCCGCGTAAAGAAACATGGAATGGCTTCCTACTGACTTATGTCAGTGGCATAAAATACCCTCGAAAAACACGTTACAACTTGTGAGGATTGTTTGCATAGGAATCGAAAACGGCACTCTCTAACAGAAGAATACTTTGCATAAGAAAGCACAATGAATACACGTTGTTCTATAGAAAACATCACTTCGCTTAACAAAGCACAATGAATACACGTTGTTGTATAGAAACATCACTTTAAGGCAACACATAAACTGTAAAATTGCCCCGAGACTGCACTGTATGTTAGGTCAAATCATCTAGCACTTCACAAGCTTGAATACGCCAGAGATACTGACAGCTTATTGCAACATTGCTGATCGCAGCGCACGTGTTCATTTGTGGGGAGAACGCCAAGGCCACCTTGACCGGCCTAGCGGCCGCATCTGCCAAGGCCACCTTCACCGGCCTAGCAGCGCGTACATGCGGGAAATAAAATCATGACCCGGTATTATTAATAAAGGCTAGGTTGCAGGTTTTCAAAAATAAAGTGTATAGGAAAAATTTTTGGACCATTTTTTGACCCCACATCTCAAAGCTGGAAAAAAAAAGATCAATTAAATACATACACTCACTATCACAGCAAGCACCAATACTCAACATCATTAACTCCAGAAGACTTCAATGGGCTGGTCATTTACTAAGAATGGGAGATGGTAGGATGGTCTTACACATCTTTAAAGAAGAACTAAGAGGAAAAAGGCCAGTAGGAAGACCACAAAGTTCCTGGAAAAAGGAAATCTCCAAACTTTGTAGACATCTGCATGTGGACAACTGGCAAGAACTCTCCCAAAATAGAGTTCAGTGGAGGCATTTAATGAGATCGGCGCGTGATCTTCGTGTCCCATAGAAGCCTTCTGAGTGAGAGTAAGAGGCTAGGTTGCTTGGTGGGACAATGGTCGACGATCGAAAGAAAGCAGGCTCATTTATCAGCCAAGAAAGTGTATATTGGTAGGGTGATTACTAGATAACATTAATTAAAACCTTAGTCATAGGTCACACAGTGGAGCTCTGGTCTTTGCTGCTAGGTGGCAATCTAAATGGAACGCCAAAATTGAAGAGTGAGGTTACGAGTGTATATAAAGCTAACAACACAGCATTTTATTCTCTCAAGAAATCTTGTGAGTAGAATATTATGATCATTCTTTATTGAATAGCAGTAGTAGGTCATCAGAATATGGGTCTTGGATATAACAACACAATGTGTTCCCCTTAAGTTATTTATGATCCTTACTTTGTCTACAAGGCTCTACTTGTCATTGTAACCAATGCCTTTGAAGATGGCTTTTAATGTATGTTGAATGCTTGGAGCTCTTCTGGTAAGATCGTGTGGATTGTTGTTTAAAATGACTAACTGCATGGTTCGCTTTGGAGATAATTGGAGTGCATGCGAGTTTGTTTGGATGTCTACTACAAAGATGCCAACAATTGAGGATTATCTGTAAGTATTACAGCACTATGGTTAACCGAGAAATTATTGTGGAAAAGCAAAGTTTTCATGAAACATACGAGGGTGGATCGAAAAGTCTTCGCCCCTATTTTTCTTTTAGTCAAAAGAAAATACACACTGGTAATCATAGATATACGTACTGTTCTACGTACCTTACACTATTTTTTCACATAGTCTCCACATTTGTTCCGACATTTGTCCCATCGTAGCACTAAATTTGAGATGCCCCTGTGGTAGAATTCAGCCGGCTTACTTTGGAACCATCGTCAGACTGCTGTCTTGGCGCCATTGCACCTGAATAGCTGTCCTGCCAGGAACTTCTTCAGCGGACCATCACAATGCGAGACCACATGTGGCAACCAAAACCGCCATCAAGTTCCGTAATTTCACTGGGAGTCTGGACCATCTACCAACAGTCTGGACAGGGGCAGATGACCTCGTAGTTTCGTAGTTCCGCCCCTTTAAACAACAATAACTAACAGTCTGGACCTTGCCCCTAGTGATTTCCATGTTTTTGTTCCGCTGAAGAAGTTCCTGGCAGGACAGCAATTCACGTGCAACGATGACGCCAAGACAGCAGTCCGTCGATGGTTCCACAGTCAGCCGGCTAAATTCTACAAAAGGGCATCTCAAATTTAGTGCTGCGATGGGACAAATGTCTGAAAAAATGAGGATACTATGTGGAAAAATAGTGTGAGGTACTAGGTACGTAGAACAGTACTTATATTTGTTTCCTGGTATGTATTTTTGTTTGGCTAAAAAAAAATAGGGGCAAAGACTTTTAGATCCACCCTCATAGATAGCTGTTCAAGATAATTGCAGCTGAACTTGGCTGAGCCAGCGCTTGTTGATAAAACGTAACGGGAGCCTAGTTCTATGGACTATTACAAAAGAGCAGGTCAGTCTACTTTCAGATAACATCGCCTCAACAGCTGAAATCATCATCAGTTCAGGGCCAGTTGTACGAACTCGGGTTATCCATCCGAATAGCTATACCTGGTCTTGTGTCTTCCTTGGTATATCTCCAAGGGAGGGTTGTACGACAAGATTTTATTCCGGGGCTCACTGTTCCGTGTTTGAGAGACCAGCTATGTCGGTGAGAAATGGCGCTAACGTTTTGGACATATTGATACCAAATATGAACTACTTTGGAAACGGATGAATATCGTATTAACCACTGGGATACTCGTGATACTTTCAATATTATCATCTCCCATATTGGAAGATGTTAGGTCCGTATTGCCAATATAATCAATCTAATAACAAGGAAATCCTTCAAACAATACTATATTATGACAAAATATCATTCGCTTCATTAGGCGATTCCCTATCCATCTGGAACGTGCAGTTTACATGATGTGAGGCACATAGATTTGGGCCCGCTACCCCAGCTTATGAGGTTCCCGGCTGGCTTTGACGACAGATCTGGGTTGGAGCGAGTCCAGAAATTATTGAACCTAGGACATCCGTCTTCACATGAACCTTACTTTTGGGATGAAAAGTTCAAACCAGCTCAGGAAAAATTTTGAATACAAGATAGTACAAATTGGTCAAAACATGGGCAAAGATGCACTCAAAAGAAGAGACAGTTTTTTATAAATTGTAAGGACATTTTAGTGTGCTTGTAGATATAGTTGTGTTTTAATGTGTTTTTTTATTATGTTGATTAATGAGTGTCAGTGATGTGTCGGTGACTTAATGATGTGAGAGGGCTGAAGAACTAAATATTTGAATAGCTTGAAACATGTACCCTAGTTTCAGTAAGTGATATTTTGTCATAATATAGTATTGTACGACGGATTTCCTTGTTGATTATTAGATTGATTACTCATGATCCTCATAAATTGTGAGGCTGTGAGAATATCGAATACCAAATAAATGTAGCCTATTAGTTACGGGTCTGTAAATAAAAGGAAGGAAGCTTATAGTTTAACGTGACCGTTAATCTGTAGATCATGAGCCACGGGACCTCCTTTTTAACGTGGAATCCGAACCACAGGACATGGCATTTCACTTCGAAAATCTCGCATGCATTGACCGGGAATCGAACCCGGACCGCCTGGGTGAGAGGCACACAGCTAGACCGCTGAGCCACCACGCCCCCATGGTCTGTAAATAATAGTATATCGTGTATATAAACATAATGCAAAGTAATATAGCCTATCCAAGAAATAAGTACTGGTAAGTGCAGGCTACTACATGTTATCATAAATTTTACATGTCAGTCGTATGTTCCGGTCGATCGATAATTTGATCTAATAACCTCAAATCTTCTTTTGCCAGTCTGAATCATATAAAGAATTCCTTTTCATCACAGTTCTGAAAATGATCTGGTCTCTGTCTGATTTCGTTTGCTTTTCTCCTTTGTAGATATATTCTTTCCAATAATTGATCCTCTACATTAATTCCTGGCATCTCCAGCATAAATGCTCTCTTGAATATGAGTAGCCTACGCTCTTGACTGACACAAAGTTATTATTAATACCCTGTTCAAACAAGGATCACCCCAAATGATTACCGGTACCGTACATATAAAAGATAATGCAGAAACACAAAGCATAACATTGTAACAAAAACTAATAAGCAAAAATAGTTGGACCTGGTGGGATTCGATCCGAAAAAATTGTAACTCTCCGTCGTAAGTCCGACATGCTAGCCACTGGACCACTGCGCTAGCGTCAAAGTCTGAAGACTGTCCATATGATGCCTACATATGTAATGTAGGTGACCTGCTTTTTTAATTTTCTGTAAAAACTATGTATGTAATTACTAGGGCTAGGATTATGATGACCAAAAAAAAAAAGTGCAAAAAAATGCAAAATAAAAATGCATTTATGACCTAAAAATATGCAGAAAATGACCTAATTTAAAAAAATGACCTTTGATTTTCTATGATTTCTGTATATTTTTTTTGGTCTTGTGTGGTAACAAAATGAATTCAAGCTATTAATATTGGCAAAACAGACATTTTGTAATAAATTTTCAAGTTATGAATTTTAAAAATAATACTTACATATTTTTATTCTTCTCAATTCTCTCATTTAGTTTTCCCATCCCAACTTCCTTCCTAACATCTTCATTCCTCACTCTGTCTTTCCTTGTCTTACCTATCATACTTCTTAGGAATTTCATTTCACTGGCTTGGATTCTACTCTCTTGCCTGCTCGTCAGGGTCCAAGTCTCAGCTGCATAAGTTAATATGGGAACATAGTACATTTTATACATTACCTCCTTGCTTTTCCTTGGTACTTCCTTATCCCAAACAAGTTTTCTTACACTTTGATAGAATGCATTGCTCTGCTGTACCCTCCTGCCAATCTCCATGTCCAACCTACCAGTTTGCATCAATTCACTTCCTAGGTATTTGAAAGTGTCCACAATTTCCAAACTCTGACTTCCAATTTTCACAGTGCCCTTTCCTCGTCTTTCCCCTCTTGTCATCACCATGGTCTTGCTTTTCTCTATACTGATTTTCAGGCCATACTTCTGAATATTTTCATTCAGTGCATCTAGTTGTTTTTGCACTTCTTCGGTGTTCCTTCCCCAGACCACAATATCATCTGCAAATAACAGTAACTTCATTTCTTTATGTCCATATGCTTCCTTTGTTTCCTTTACAATTTCATCCATCACCATTATGAATAAAAGAGGTGACAGCACACTTCCCTGTCTTAATCCAGTCTTGTTCCTAAACCAATCTGTCTTTCCAACTGGGGTCAGTACCCTGCTAACACAGTTGTTGTACATTGCTTGCACCATTTCCAACATTTCTCTTCCCAGTCTCTTCTTAACCATGGTTTCCCATACCTTCTCTCTGGGGACACTATCATATGCCTTTTCCAGATCTATGAAAGTCATGATCAAATCCTCTCCATATTCCCAGTTCTTTTCCATCACCTGCTTCAAGCTAAAGATTGGGTCCACTGTGGATCTTCCACTCCTGAAGCCATACTGTTCCTCTTGCAACTCTCCTTCCACCTTTCTTCTCATTCTTCTTTCTAATATCCTTTCCAGTATTTTTACTATCTGTGATATGAGGGTGATCCCTCTATAGTTATCACACACTTTCTTGTCCCCTTTCTTAAACACTGGTATTATTAGCCCTTTCTCCCAGTCTTCTGGTACACATTTCCGTTTCCACACACACTTTAACAGTCGATACAGCCATTGCATACCAACAGGTCCAGCAGCCTTTATCATTTCTACACTGATTTCATCCACCCCTGTTGCTTTTCCCATCTTCATTTTCTGTACTGCTAATTCCACCTCCAGCATTGTTATATCATCTTCTATTATAGAGTCGTCAGGCTGTGTCACTTCGATCTCACCAGTACAATTGCTCACATTCAATAGCTTATCGAAATACTCCTTCCATCGTCCCTTTATCTCTTCTGGGTGTGTTAACAACTCTCCATCTTCCTTTTTCACCAACTTTGTAGTTACTCTTTCTTTCCTCTTACTTCTTAGAAGCCCATACAGCATCCTTTTACTGCCACTTACATCTGTTTCCATTCTTCGTGTAAATTCTTCCCAACTTTTCTTCTTTTCTTCTCCTACCACTTTCTTACACCTCCGTTTGCTGTCGTGATACTTCCTTTTGCTTTCTTCTGTTTGATATCGGTTCCATTCTTTCCACGCAGACTTCTTTTCTTTCACTGCTTTCCTCACTTCCTCATTCCACCACGGTGTCTCCTTCTCTTTCACTCTTGTTGACGTCCTACCACAAGCACTCTCTGCTGCACCAGAAAATGCCTTTTTAAAGTGGGACCATTCCTCTTCTACATTTCCCACTTCAGTAACTGGGATTTGTTGCTTCAATCTCTCCTGAAAATCTTCCTGTACAGCTTTGTCTTTCAATTTCCATACTTTTATTTTACTTTCTCTGATCTCCTTTAGGTTTTCCAATTTTCCCCATCTAAATTTTGCCACCACAGCTCTATGGTCCCCATCAAATGCTTCTCCTGGTAGAGCTGTCACATCCATCAGCTTTCTGCGATTTGTCCTTTCCACCAGGAAGTAGTCAATTACTGATTTTGTTCTTCTATCACCCCACCCATATCTCGTAATTTTCCTGCTGTTTTTCTTCCGAAACCATGAATTACCCACTATCAGTCCATTCCTTTCACAGAAGTTTACAAGTTCCTCTCCTTCCCGGTTCTTTTTCCCATATCCATATGGTCCAACGACTTCTTCCTTTCCTTGTCTCTCATTTCCGACTTGTGCATTCATGTCTCCCATGATCACCACTTCTACATCTGAGATTACTCTTTCTACATCCTCCAGGAATGCTTCAATATCTTCTTCTCTGTTTCCAGTCTGTGGTGCATACACTTGTATGAAGTCCATTACGTCATTCTTCATCTTCATTCTAATTTTCATTATTCTGTCACTCACACACTCTACCACTTCAACATACTCCTCCAGTTGTTTCGAGGTTATCAGTCCCATGCCATTTTTGGCCTCTTGGCCACCACTCCAGTATAATGTATATCCTTTCCTCAATTTCTTCCTTCCTTTACCTTTCCATTTCACTTCACTCAGCCCCATCATTCCAACATTCTCCCTCTCCATGAAGTCTACCACCTCCTCCACCTTGCCTGTCAGGGTCATGACATTCATGATTCCCACTTTAATTTCGGTTACTGGTCGCCCATTTCTCACAGTTCCCCCAGTACCAAAGGAACTGCACGTCGCCTGCAGGGTACGCCCTAACCTTTTCCGAATCATTGAAAGTGCAATTTCCATTTTAGGCTATTATTACGATGGGGTCGCCACTCCCAAAGGCATTTTATGAAGCTACTGCCAGCTATTATTCAGGCCGCCCCTAACATGGAGAACAGACGCCCTTGCAGCCGCCCCTAACATGGGAAACAGACGCTGCTGATTGATGCTGTACTCATACTATTCCCTGAGTACTGGGTTGCCTCTTCCGCAATCTCCACCGTTCTGAAGTCCATCTTCTCCGCTGCAGATTCCGTTGAGGTCTTCGCACGTAACCCTGTGCACGGGGCCTATGTTATACCCCATAGGACTGGGTCCTCACCAGAACTTAGCCGGTACTGTAGTTCCATGGTATATTACAGTACCGTTGCCCACCCCCGCGACGTGGACGCGCCTGGCAAGAATTATCCATGTAGCCAATTAGGATTGACTCATGGACCGGGTTAAGGAGCTGTCTAAATCCAGCCTCCAAGGTGGTTTGGACATGTAAAGAGGATGGAGGAAAATAGAATACCAAGACAGATGCTGGAGGCCAAGTGCAAGGGTAAGAGAGCAAGGGGAAGACCTAGAACAAGGTGGATCGATTCAGTGAAGAACAGCGTGAGAAAAAGAAGTCTGGACTGGGACAAGATCGTGGAAGAAGAATTGTGGAAGGAAAGAGGAAAGTGGAGAAGTGCCATAAATACCCCGACCCGGCAGGAGCTGGATAAGGGGAAATGATGATGATGATGATGATGACTTACATATTTACAAAACAGAAGTTTCTCAGCCATAAAGGTCCCAATTGTTCATTCCAAAATGTGTGAGTTGCAATGAACAACGAATACATGATGTAGATTTTCAAATGAAAATGATTGTCTATTGTCAGCCAACAAAGCTTTATACATAGAAAAGCACCTTTCTACCTCCACTGACACAACAGAAGCATACTTACAATGTCACTTGAATTTAATTCACTGTCGTCAATGTCACAAAGAGAAAATGTTTCACTTGACAAAATCTGATACCCTTTATTTTTCTTCAAAACCTTCCATCTTCTCAGACACAGCTTGTCCCACTTTGCCACACCCGCGATCCAAATCATTCACCACTTTCAGCACGTGTTGTAACTGCTGCACTAGCGGCACTTCCGACTTTTCCAGAGCGGTTATGGTAGTAGGAAGAAATCCAAAATTTGCTTTTATGTGAGCAAGTTTCCCTGCAATTTCACCATCTGCCAAAAGATTTTGCGCTGCTTTGATTGATGCGGCTTCAGTGCTGTCTAATGAATCCACGATTTGTTTCACCACTTGTAAGTTCTCGCAAGAATACGTGCAGGCTTCAATCCAGGTTCCCCTTCTTGTCAAAACGAGAGGAGGAGGAAGTGGAATGTCTGGAGCTTCTAACTTGAAACTCGAGGGGGTTGCCTTCAAGAATATCTTTTTCACACATCCTATCAATTGGTCAACTTCTGGAAAATGACCATGAACCTCCTCCGCGACTCGGTGTAACGCGTGGGCCAAACAAGTTAAATGCACCATTTTAGAGTAGAGAGCACGAAGCGAATTAGCAGCCTTGACCATGTAGGGGGCTGCATCCGTTACTAACAAGGGAAGTCTCTGAACCGGGGAATCGCAGATCCTGCTGGAACTTTGCAGATACGTTGCGTGAGCCCAAATAGGCAGAACCGTGAAGAGAAATCTTTCGGAAATTAACTTCCCCTTGTACTAGATGAAAAATTAAGATTTACATGTTTAACTCGTTATATATATATATATTTTTTTTTTTAATTTTTGTTTTCGAAAGTAGGTGATAGTTTAAAAACCAAACATGATAGAATGGTGTTCAATGGCTCAAACGAACGTTATCTATGTCCTTTATTTTTTATAATAAAACTTTTTTATTTTTCTTACATTTTTTGAAAAAAGTTTTATTTTGAAATTCCTATATTTTGGAAACTAGGGAGGTTACAAAAAGTTGTTTGACATAAATGAAAGGTCCCTACGCCCTCTACCCCCAAAATATATTTTAAGTCTCATGTTTAGTTTTTAAACTATCACCTACTTTCGAAAACAAAAATTTTCAAAACATTTTTCAAAAATATAAAGAGTGGTCCATAGGAAATAGGACGTCAGCTCGAGTCCAACGACACCTCATTTGTCAAAATCGGACCATGCGTTCGAGAGATATTCATTATTTTAACTTGTACAGTCGGGTACAAATAAAATGGGTGGCTTAGAAACGGCCTTACTAACCTACTCTGGACATAAATCGTTAGAAAGTGAAGAGCGCATACGACTGATGATGATACCTCCTGGGGCCACAGCCTATTGTCAACCATTGGATGTATACGGCTTTAGGGTCTGGAAAAGCTTTGTCCGTAGATTTTCGAACACCGTTCGGTTATTGAATTTTGACATAAATTTGGCCCAGAGAAATACAATCTTGAAAATGCAGTCTCTGACATATCACCAATTGTCGTCCCCTCGTTTTACTTTAATGTGGCAATACGCATGGTACCGAAGTCAGTACCTGTCCGACAATCCCGGTGGGTTTGAAAGGTGCCATATTGTTTCGATATCAGTGCAATGCAATGTAGTACTTGCACTCGCCCGTGTTTCATACGGTATGGATGGTGTAAAACCAGTTTGTGTTTCCAACATTATTACCACGAACATCACTGTTGTCAGAACTATGTGAAGTAGCTTGGCCACTTACTCACTTATTTGACTATTGGTTCAGTTTACTCTGTGTTGTGTTGTAATAATATGTATTTGTGATACCTTACATTGCATGATTAATAATAAAGCTCGACGTGCAATATATTGTAAAGATGCAGCATTAATGTCCATGCCGCATCGGAGGTTGTGAGCGCGAGTAAGGGAGGGCAGTCGTTTGGAGCATGACCTTTTGAGCCACCAATCAAGCGTGAGGCACAACCGCGCTTTACCAGCGCGCACAGTTCAAAATTGTTGTACTTATTGCCTTCTACGGAGGGTAGAAGTTAATTTCCGAAAGATTTTTCTTCATGGTTCTGCTTAGTTGGGCTCAAGCAGCATATTTGCTAAGTTTCAGCAGGATCCGCGATTCCCCGGTTCAGAGACTTCCCTTGTAAGAGCAACACATTGTAATGCCGAATGTCATCAGGCCACAACAATGCCAACGATTTATCAAGAACTTTGCTGGTTGTTGAGTAGTTCACTTTTTATAAATGCTCACAATAGAGTAGAAAGTGTTCTCCAGGAACATCCTCGTCCTGTGTTCCTACCAGCACGTTAGCTACATATCGTCCTGAAGAGTCTGTCGTGACGTCCACCGATATCCATATTTTTTAAATTCCAACTCCTTTCCTGATTTCTTCCAAAGTTTTTTCATAGCATCGTCTAACATAGATTTTCCTTAATGTAGAGGAATCCGGTATGGATTTGCCCGTGTGCTTCTCTAAGAAATTGTTCAATTTAGGGTTGTTTACCTTACTCAATGGGATATCGGCACAAAGAAACACTCTATACAGTTCTTCAAAGAATGGTGAAAAGGATGAATGGGTTTCTCCAAGAAGCTTCTGTTGTAGTAATGTTCCTTCATCCTGAAGTCGTTGCAGACCACGTTTGTGTTTCTCACGCGATACATGTTGTTCCACCGTAAACCTTTTTACAGCGGCCACTCTCACGTCACAAAGTTTGCAGTCAAGTATTGTCCCGTCAGTGGTGAAGACCCTTTCTCCATACTGCAAAACAAATTGTTTTAGTCTAACAGACACACTTGGTTTCACTTTAGGCATATCGTAACTTCGCATTTAATATAACAGCACTTCTGGCTCGAAGAAATACCACGAACTCAAAGACTCATTGCTAGCTGTAGCCTTCTACCTACGCGAGAGGCAAATGTACTTCCTTGTATGGACGAGTCCATTATACACATACTTTTGGCAATAGGGGAAGAGGGTACCGTTTCCTGGAAAATATGTTATGCTCTTACAAAATCAAACAAAATATTCAACACGGAAATTTAGTAAAATACAGAATTAGAATAGCTAAACATAAAAAATTATCCTTCTTTCTTGAAAATAGTATAAACATGACCAAAATGACCTAAAATTTCCCTCAAAAATGCCCTATCCCTCAAAAATGGCAAAAAATGCAAAAAAATGACCTAACAAATAGACTTCTTTGAACTCCTTCTTTCATGAAACATATATATATATATATATGTTTGAGCAATGTGTCAGTCTTACCAAAAAAAAAAACATATGCAAAATCATCAGAATCTTAGCCCTAGTAATTACTGTGCTGCTATTAATATTATAAATTTTTATGTACTTTTATGAATAGTTCACTGGAATTAAGAGTTTGCGATGATTTAACTTCGGATGTTATTGCGGTCTCTCCCATCCGCCAAATATATTCCTGGTATAAGAAGGTAGCACACCATTCCAAGCCCGGTTAGCTATGCCGTCGTTTATACCCGGATTATCGCTTATACCAATGCCGTACAACTCAATTCCGCAATAACTAGAATAACTAGGGAGATAACTTTAGCCGAGGTATAACCCGATTTCGTACAACTGGCCCTTATGTTTCTAGCAAACCGGGTACAATTAGTTACCATACAATATTTATTTTAGATACAATTTTATGGTCTTCACTTCCAATGTCTTCCTTCACACTGCATTTGGTGTGCTGGGTAGGTTAGTTATAAACAATCATCTTCCAATGTATCCTGTCTAGAAAGGGTTTATTGTTTGTCACAGATTCACAATTCCATCCTTTGGTTTCCACATCCTCCTTCAGTTGGTACATCCATCTTCATCTTCCAACTGGTCTCTTGCCTGAGAGTCTTTTTTCCATATATGCACTTGATAATCTTGAGCCATTCATCCACTTAACATGTTCAAACCATTTAAGTCCTGCCGACTTCGTGTTTTTGGAGGGCAGTTACCGATATATGAAACTTCATAGGCTTGTATCTCGATAAGGTATTTTGATGTTAATGTGCATGTTTCCAGAGAATGTTTAAGAATAGGAATGAGATATGACGACAGTGTGTGTTTGGTTCTTCTAGGGACTTTCTCATCCCATAGTAAGTGCCATACAATACTGTCAGGGTGTTGACTACTATGGAAAACAGGGAATACTCAGGGGATTTTTAAATCCTGGAAAACTCGGGGAATTATCAGGGTATTTTAATGGCACTCAGGGAATTATAGTCTTACAAGGTCCAGCCTTGAATAATTGGAAATTAGGCATTTAAATTTTGATGCGGGGAAAAGTATATTCTGGTGATGATTGTTGTAAATGTATGTTCGTACTGACGTTAAATCAGTAAGCTCTCATTTCTTACAATAGAACACACAAATTACATGCGTAGACTGTGTTTTTGTATATAAATGTGTAACTGTATGATTTTTGAGAGCATTACTATTGACCAGCTACTTTCAATACTTGCAAGTTCAATAGTTCTGGATGAAAAATATAGAAACATATATTGTTTGTTATTGTCTTTTGAACTTTGTCATGCTACCCTTTATTGTCCCAGCACTTTTTGAAATGCTGTTTAAGTACAAACTCTGTTTTATATATTATGGCTACTACTGTTACTCGGGGAATTTTCTGATTTATCCTGGAAACATCAGGGAATTGTCAGGGAAATCTGTTGGTTAGTTTTGGTGGACATCCTGACTGTAAAAGTTGGAAATGTGGAACTAAAAAGACACACGCTTAGCAATGAACCGTTTCACCACTAACATCACCGCGTGATAGAATTCGTGACAAACCATTTCGTAAATAGCATTCTGAAAGTTAACAAAATTATTGTTATTGTAACTTTTCAGTCAATCAACACGAGCACAGGCCGAATTATTTGGAAATTTTTCAACCTAGAAAAGGTTGCACGTGATTAAAAGTTATTTATGCAGATTACAAGAGAGGAGGGGGATTAAGAGTATGACAGGTTTCGCTTGTCAGGCCTGTCGTTCATGGTTGACATTGTGGGATTTGATAGTGTTGAGTAGAACTATTTTTTCTTGTAGATTGGTACCTTATCATGGATCTTTTAATCACATGTAATTTTTTTCAGGTGATATCACATTTCCCAATAATTGGGCTTGTACCCGTGTTGAACGACTGAGAAAGTTACAATATCAAGAACGAATCAAATGCAGGTATTTTGAGTACATTGATATATTGTATTTAGCATCTCTAAAAGCTATACTATACTGTACTACTGAGCTGTACAGGATATACTAACAAGGGTACTGTGCCTACTCGTCGTCACCGATTTTGTCCAAATGTATGGTATATGCAGTGGTTGGCCAGAAATGGAAGTGACAGAAGTGAGAACTCCAGATGGCCAAGCGTTTAGACAAAAATAGATTTTCTGCCACGGGTCGAGCGAGTCATGAATCTCATGGACAGTGTAAGTACAATCCTTTCTTGGATGTTTACTTGCAATCCCAAATGTTTCTTTGCCTTGGCTATCATTAAGGGCCTTATTTTTTGGTGAAATAAAACTGTTGATTTCGGCGTTAAAACTGACGCTATTTCGGTGGGTATTTCGCTTAAATAAATTGTCATAATGTTCAATGTTTCGTAAATAGCATTCTGAAAGTTAACAAAATTATTGTTATTGTAACTTTTCAGTCCATCAACACGAGCACAGTTTGAGGAAAATCTAACAAATTATGTGATAAGGGGTTTTAAAGAGCACTCCTTTAATGCATACTTGTTATTAAATCTTATTTGCTTCTTTCTTCTTCTTTTTATGCGTTTCTGAATCCCTGCAGTGTTTATCGCACGTGTCTTTGCGTTCCCACTGAATACGAACATTGCAGTATTTACACATTAGAATCGTTCTTGCAGTGTCAAATACATAAAACCCCTCACTGTTGTATTCCTCGGCCCTCGAGAAAACTGTTGTGACTTTAGATTTCGGCATTTTTATACTTCAATGCTGGATTGCCGATAAAGTTTTATCATTAAAAAATTCACAAAGAAATTTGATAAAATGGTCCGGCTAGCTCAAAACAGTTGCCAGCGTTTCGCCCCAGTGTACCAATGGGCTCTTCAGTTGGTTATGGTACACCTCACCAAGACGCGTGGCTAGTACATACTGAGAAGACCGCTGCAAGGCACTAAATGTCGCCACGAGCAGCGCCAATGTATTACGGCGCTGCTCGTGGCGACATTTAGTGCCTTGCAGCGGTCTTCTCAGTATGTACTAGCCACGCGTCTTGGTGAGGTGTACCATAACCAACTGAAGAGCCCATTGGTACACTGGGGCGAAACGCTGGCAACTGTTTTGAGCTAGCCGGACCATTTTATCAAATTTCTTTGTGAATTTGTTAATGTACATAGCTCAATCGGACAATTTTACATCCTGTTTCCTTCGGGAACAGATATTTCCAAAGTTTTATCAGTCGCGAACTCGCACTGCTCTATCTATGACCACATCGCCATTTGATGTAATTGATATCAGATATCGATTTTCATCGATAGCCATAGAGATCGCGGAACTGAATACACATACTCTACTTCCGGCTTTGTGGGTATTTGTGTAGAGAATATGCAGCACTATCAATCAAATGAGAAGGAAACCACTACAGTCAATTCACAAGCATTTAAACGTTTATTGGAGAACATTTTCGTTAGTATTTAGCATTTTTCGTACCAAGTGGAATATATTTCATGGTTATTTGTGCAATTCGCGCAATAAATCAGATTTTATGATACTACAAGAGTTCATTTTGCTCAAATAAGGTACTTTAAGTACCTACTAGGTCGTATATAAACAAGAATGAAGATATGAAAATAGTTCGCTCGTATCGCTATTATCAAAAAATACGGCCCCTACCTATCATGCATTTTAATCAATACATATTATTTCAGTTTATTTGCAGTATAAGTAACGTAAATATTTAAAATAAAACAAAAACAAAAAAGTTTTTCCGCGTAGGGACTAGACCCCACGAACTTCGGTTTACCGTTCTGAACTATTCCGCTGCTTCAACTGTTGCCTGGAAACTACGCTAATATATGTGACTCATGCCTTGTCAGACCCGCGACAAAAATGCTATTTTATACCTGCCAACTTACCCATTTTAGTTTTTCCTGCCTCATGATTACTCAAGTTATCCTCCCAATGTTTATAAATTATCAGTGAACTTTAAACATTTTTCAGTATTTTTTTTGGAAATGTTTATAGTGGGCAGGCAATGAATGTTATTTTGGTACCTGAATTCATAATGGGTTTTGTTTCAGTGTAAGCAGTTTTTTATTGACGTTGCTGCAAAATTTTCATCACATTCTGGTGTTTTTGCTTGGTGTTTGACACTTCACTATGGCCAAAAAAATATAATTCTAGTTTTTTTTTTTGGAACAATTTCTGTGCATGATCGAGTTCAGCAAAGGTAAATTATTTTGCATTTTGTACAGTTTGTCGCTGTATTGTTTCTTTTTAATTTTTTTAAATCACATGGTGGAAATAATTATATTAAGGAACATGAAGGCAAAGAAATACCAAGAAAATGAAAAGTGTAGCAAAAAATTAAAAAAAGAAATATAATTTAAAAAAATTGTATTGAAAGTGATAGTGATGGCATAATAAATGCTGAATGCTTATTTACATAATTCGTTTTGAAGCATAGTTTGCCAATTAATTGAGCTGATATGCACTATTTGCATCTCCTAAATTTCATATCAAAATGTCCTGACTTTTAGTTTTGTAAGGTTGATAGGTATGCTATTTCTTCTAAACGCTTCGCCATCTGGAGCTCTCACTTCTGTCACTTTCATTTCTGGCCAAGCACTGCATATACCATAAATTTGGACTAAATTGGTGAAGACAATTAGGCACGGTCCCCTTGTAAGTATTGCATGAATAATTTGCATATGGTAATCTGCATGTATGAAATACTGTATAATTGAGACTGCTGTATTTTCGGTTTGATGTGTGTGCTCAGTCCAATTATCCCCAAATTCCTAAGAGGGGAAGGGAGTAAAATAGTGACATTTCTTGTCATATTCATTTGTGAAGTATTCACAATTCCCCTCATTTTCAAATTGGAATAGTAATTAATTTTCTGTCTACATTACAAAGTTGTTGATTCATGTAGGGGCTGGCAACATTGTGGTCATTTAGCCCCTTATAATTTGGTATACCGTATTTACTCGGCTATAAGACCCCTTCGCCTATAGTACCCCCCCCCCCCCCCATTATTTTTCAAGAGCCAAAATAAAAAATTCTTGGAAATCGCATACCGTATAGTACCCCGGGTTAATTATTGAGTCAAAATACAACATTCTTGGAACTTGATGAAATCATTAAAAAAGAATTATAACTGAAATTCATCCTCGATTACGAAAAAAAAAAAAAAAATTATTCAGATGATATGACCGCCATTTTCTATACATATACCGCGTACGCGATTGGGCAGGATATCGAATTGTGTAGCCAATAGGCTTCACCTAATATCCAATAGAAGATGCCACTCTATTGGCTGAGTAGAAGCGCCAAGTTCAAAATCCGGCCAATGAAAGTTATGGTTCCATATCTTGCATGCATTCTTTTCTTTTGTATACAAAGATGTACTGCCCTTGGAAATGGTGTTCACGGTAGCCTTCTTCTCAGTTTTATTTTAAACACATTTCATTTGTTGCAAGAATATTAATGTGAAACTTGTGAATAATATGTACTCGGTTGTGTTTGCAAATGTTAGTGAGATGTGATCGTTCAGCATTAGGCCTATCACTCATTCCCTAATTGATGCATTCTCCCAAAAATAAAGTTTGCATTTCCATGTCTGATACTTTGTCCATTGTATTTCTTGATACTAAGATTTTTGCTTAGCAAGGGATAGTAGTGAAAGTCATAGTCATAGTCATAGTGATGGATAAGTGAGGTTATGGCAGTCTCATAATGGGCTGATAAGTACCCCTCCCCCTCAATTTCGGAACTAAACATTTAGAAAAAAAAAGGGGCTCTTACAGCCGAGTAAATACGGTAAGTAGGATTTGTCTGATAATCTGTTTTTCATTCGAGTTCCAATATTTCGAGTCTCAATACTTCAATATTCCCGTAAATCTGAGCTGAAAAATTCGAATTAACAAAAATAACAAATTATCAGTTTCTGCGCACGTTAGCAACAGGGGCTATGTGCTTGTTGACACTGACCTTGAACGCTGTCCAGCAGTTCTCTGATCCTACCCCTCTCTGCCACTCCCTCCTTCTCACCTACAATATAGTTCTCTCCAATTCCTCAATAACGACTGGTGACTCGAATGTTACACAGTGCAACGCACCGACAATACGGTATTTATGACTGTTTGCTGTTGACCAATAGCTGATGGTTCTCGCTGCTTTCAGTGGATGCAGTGGAGAGTTGAAAACGCTATGGTTCAAGTTGGGAAAGCTCTGGTGCCATGCAGGCATCTAATTTAAACATGGCCACCCTCCTAGGTTTCAAAAGCGAGTTAATGAGGAAAATTAAGAGAACTATATATTGCCGCCATGCTATAAAAATAAAACAGTCCAGTGTTGGATTGTATTGTTTGTCCACATGACAGTTAATGTTTTGATTTTATTCACTATGAGCGCTGACAAAAGTGTAATTCTGTAAGTAAGAGTTTTTCTATAATTCGAGGTAGTCCCGGTCCCGTCCACGTCAAATTACTGTTACTGTACTGAATGGGTTCTCAAACATTTCCTGTCGCGCCCCTCATCTGAAATATGAAATATCTAGCGGCCCCCGCCCCCCCCCCTTCTTATTCTGCTCTCTCATAAGCTACTTCGCACAAGAGAAACACAGATCATAAGATCTACAGTATTTGCTTCCGTCTAATTACTGCAACTACCAGTTACAGTAGACTAATAATAACAACACACAATTAGTATTCATAGAGCACATCAAAGTTCAACAAATTTTTGTAAAAATATTTGTAATCAGTTTATTGTAAATCAGGCTAACCATTTCCACTGAACATCCACTTGAATTCACCTGTTCACTAACTGTCTTTGAAGTGGCTGCAATGGCCTGGTCACTAGTATTCTAGAAGAAGCCATCTAATGGAATTCAATAAAAAGGCAAAACACAAGCATCGTTATCAGGCTAAAGAGGGGGAAAAAAGAGAACAAATAGACAATTTATTGATACACACTCAGTACGGCATGACAATGTAAAGTTTTGAAGCCATAGCGTCGCCCGCCAAATGTGCAGTGCGTGCGTGCTGTATGCAAACTGTTGGTTGTAGCTCTTCCAGTTAACATGAATTTGCCCAATGATTGGGCGGGGGTATATACGAGGGCTATTTTTGTTTTAATTTTTTCAAGGTCCTATCGGTCGCGACATCAAACCATAGTGAACATCAGATGAAGCTTTGCGCAGTGTCCCTAGTATGACCATTGATCACGTCACGTTGTACTTGTCAGTCGTAAGCGCAGAGGTGCCAACTATTACGAATTGTCCGTAATTATTACGGATTTCAGCTCACGATTACGGCATTACGGTCAAAGGGGAAATTATTACGGAAAAGAAACATCACGAAAAAAATACATATCTATGAAGAAAAAAAAAAGAAAAGAAAGAAATGCTACAGGGTGTCTACCGGTAACGAAAAGTAACGAAAGTAACGAAAAACTAGCTAATTTTAGAAACGGGTAACGAAAGTAAAAGTAGCTAATTTTTATGTCTGCATAGTTGGAGGTAACGAAAATTCGCCGAGGTCGGTTTAAATCGTCTAAACTCGCGCCACTTGGCTCACATATTGCGATGGAGCCGATTGCGTATGCTATTGTTACGGCTGTGAGTTTGTGTCATCGCTCGCCGCTTGAGTCACAACTGCCCCAGGGGCTGGGCTGTGGCTTGCCTCCCGTATTGCGCGCGCCTTATGCAACAGGGCTACTACAGACAAAGGGATAGTCCAGAAGATTCGTGACTGGACCAGCGGTGGAAACCTCGAGAAGCCGTGGACTCTGGATGGATCTAGAACCATTTATTGAGTCACCGGCCTGCTATATAAGAGTGACCCGTGAAGCAGTTGTTGTTGTGTTTTACGAGCTAGTGTGAGCGTTTATTCTGAGCGACAGAAGTGTGGTGACTTGCGAAACCCCTAGTGTAGCGGCGAAGTGAGGAACATACAGGGGACTGCCGTGTTCTGAGTAAGTGTGCTTTCACTGAGTGTCAGATATTGTGGTGTCGAAATTAAGTGACATTGTTTCTCCCAGCTGGTGGACAGCGCGCAGCAAGTGCTCGTAAGTACTGTAGTAGGCGCACATTAGAAAGAAGTTGCATGTAGTTCTGTCAAGGCCACTAGGCCCATTAGCGGCAGGATTAACTTCTGTGGTTTGTTGACAAGTGGAAGGGCCAAGAGCGCTCAAGGAAGAGACTTGACGAAACTGGAGTAAGGCTCCTAATTGCTTGTATTTGCTGATTCGTGTAATTTTCTGGCCACAATAAAGTTAATTATTTCTTTAAGCAGTAATTGGTGTTGTGCTTTGTACCCCACCGTAATCCAGTTAACAAAAGTGCCACTAGGGGGGTGGCACGTAACAACTGGTGTCAGAAGCCGGATTACGAACTCAAGCACAACACCTGACGGTCCTGGTTTCGAAACCCGAGCAGGTCAATTTTTTTAAAAAATTTTCCTGTGAGTGCATGCCCTTAATAAGGCAAACAACTAAAATGGAGGCGCAATTGGCAGCATTGCTAGAAAAGTTAAATGGCATAGAAGACGGCCAGAAGAATTTAACCAAGGACCTAACTGCCAAAATGGAAGACGGCCAGAAGAAGTTAGCAGAGGACCTGAAGGACAGCCAAAATAAGTTAGCCGAGGACCTAACTTCCAAATTAGAAGAAGGCCAAAATAAGTTAGCGGAGGACCTGAAACAGATGGAAGACAGCCAGAATAAGTTAGCAGAGGACCTAACCGCCAAATTTCTGGATGGCCAGAAAAATCTGGAAGAGTGTCTGCTGACGAAATTAGAGGAGAGCCAAAGGAAATTAGAACAGGGCCTACGTGAGGAAGTCGCGGCAGTAGAGGAGAAGTTCAACACCTTGCAAGTGGAAGTTGCCGAGCTGCGCCAACGCCCGCTGATGGGGGTGGAGGAGAAATTCAACGCCTTGCAAGTGGAAGTCGCCGAGCTGTGCCAACGACCGCTGATGGGGGTGGAAGAGAGATTCAACGCTCTACAAAAGGAATTTGCTGAGCTGCGCCGACACCCGCCGACAGGGATGGAAGATAGATTCAAAGCCCTACAAGAGGAAGTCGCCGAGCTGCGCCGACGCCCGCCGACCGGGGTGGATGAGAGAGTCAAAGCCCTACAAGAGGAAGTAGCCGAACTGCGCCAACGCCCACTCACGGGGGTGGAAGAGAAAGTCAACGCTCTTCAAGAGGAAGTTGCCGAGCTGCGCCGACGCCCGCCCACAGGTACACCGGGGACACCAGGAACGGGGCAGAGCAGAGTGACGCCCCCAACCTTCGACGGAAAGGTCCCGTGGAGCACCTATTTACGTCAGTTCGAGGCAGCCTGTTCCATAAACAACTGGAACAGCACGGAAAATGCTACAGCTCTCATTGTAGCGCTGAGAGGGGACGCCCTTAACGTCCTTCAGGCCATCCCGACTGGATCCCAGGACTACGCTTCACTGATCGCCCATATGGAGTCCCGATATGGAGATAGCCATCTTCAGCAGGCCTACCAGATGCAGCTCCGGACCCGGGTACAGAAGAACGCGGAAACCCTGCAGGAGTTCGAGATGGACATCGCACGCCTCGTAAGGCTCGCCTACCCAACAGCGCCGGCCGACTTTCTGGAGAAGTTAGCGACGCAGACTTTCACCGACGGGCTACGGGACTCGGACACTCAACAGGCGCTGCGTCTCGCGCGCAATAAGACCCTGGCAGATGCGCTGAGCCACGCACTTGAGTTCGAGACGGCAAAGCAGGTATCTAGAATGTGCGCGCGGGTGCGTCAGGTGGACGTTGACGAACCAGCCAAAGCCAACAAGACCAAGCCCCTGGCCGATGAACTGATGGAGGTGCTAGGCCGGTTCTTGAAGAGTCGCAGTACCACCAACAAAAACTTAGCCGAAGGACATCCGGTGAGGCGGCCCGGAAGAGGACTACCAACCTGCTGGACCTGCCGTAAGAGAGGCCACCTGAGCAAGGACTGCGGTGATCGCCGCCGCCAAGAGTTTCCGTCGGGACAGTCAGTCGTAGGGAAACCGCGCGACCCAGGAAAGCAAGTATCAGCCAGCCATGAGGGGCGAAGGTTGGCTCGTGACAGTCGTCAAGCCCCGGCAGTCCAAGTTCGTGTGACGCAGTTACGGAGGGATAAAAGCAGCCTGATGGTCGACGGAGTCATCAACGGAGTGAGCTGGCCCATGCTAATCGACACGGGAGCATCGAGGACCATCGTCAGCCCCACCGTGATCCCGAAGTGGAGAGTGCAACCCACACAAAGGAACCTCCAGCTAATAACCGCGACCGGAGAGACCGCACCGGTACATGGCGAAGCATCACTGGAGTTCGTCATTGGTCGACGGGCGATAAAGCATCCAGTGCTTGTGGCTGACGTATCAAATGAAGTGATCATCGGACTGGACTTCCTGGACCAGAACAACATCATCTTGGATCTGAGTACCAACACTCTGCACTTCGGAAGGGAGGAACTTGCTTTGCGACCAGCACACGAGGCCGTCGCCGCACGACGAGTAAGGCTGAGAGAGGACGTCATCGTTCCCGCCAGGACGGAAGTCAGCGCTGCCGTAATTGTCGACGGAACAGCTGAGGGAGTGGCGGCTGTCATCGAACCAAAATATGAGGACATCCAGACAAAAGGATTGCTAGTTGCCAAGACCCTCATCAACACGACGTCTCGGCCGTACGTCCGCCTGTCCAACCTGAACGACTACGACATTATGGTTCACAGGGACACCAACCTAGGAGTCTGCGAGCCCGTTACCTGGATTGCCCGCATCACAGATACGACGGACGGACACCTGCAGACGGACAACCGAAGAAGACGCGCCCTGCCAGAAGAACTACAGAAGCTATACCAAGGATCCCAGGACCATCTAGACGAAGAGCAATCACGCCAACTTCAGGACCTGCTACGCGAATTCCAGGATGTCTTCTCCGTGGGGAGCAAAGACTTCGGCAGGACAAGCTTGGTCCAGCACAGAATCGACGTTGGGGACAGCGCACCGATTAGGGCCCCATTCCGACGTGTCCCGCTCGCCAAGCAAGCCGAAGTCGACCGGATGGTAGAAGAGATGAAGGAGCAAGGGGTGATCGAGCCATCACATAGTCCTTGGAGTTCTCCGGTCGTGCTAGTGAAGAAGAAGGACGGTTCCACCAGGTTCTGCGTGGACTACAGGCGGGTGAACGACGTCACGAAAAAGGACAGCTACCCTCTACCCCGGATCGACGACACGCTGGACACCATATCAGGATCAAGATGGTTCTCCACCTTGGATTTGAAGAGTGGCTACTGGCAGGTGGAGGTCCACCCTAAGGACCGCGAGAAAACTGCGTTCTCTGTGGGCAGCGGGCTCTGGCAGTTCACCGTCATGCCATTCGGTCTGTGCAACGCCCCTGCAACCTTCGAAAGGCTAATGGAGTCCATTCTGAGGGGACTACACTGGAAGACCTGCCTGGTATACCTAGACTACGTCATCGTTCTGGGGAGGAGCTTCGAGGAGCACTACAGCAACCTGAAGGAGATCTTGTTGAAGCTACGGGCTGCCCAGCTGAAGTTGAGCCCCAAGAAGTGTCAGCTCTTCCAGAAGCGGGTCCAGTACCTTGGGCATATCGTCTCCGAGGAAGGGGTGCGCACCGACCCAGAGAAGACCGCAGCTGTGAGGGAGTGGCCAGTTCAGAAGGACAAGTCGCAACTACGAAGCTTCCTGGGACTCTGTACTTATTATCGTCGCTTCGTGAGAGGATTCGCCGACATCGCCAAACCTTTACATCGACTGACTGAGAAGGACCAACTCTTCACGTGGACAGCAGAATGCCACAGTGCCTTCGAACAACTCAAGCAGGCTCTGTGCACCGCGCCTATTCTGGCCTACCCCAGACCTGGAACAAGGTTCATCGTCGATACCGATGCCAGCGACTTTGGCATAGGGGGGATCCTGTCGCAAGTAGTGGACGGCGAGGAGAGAGTAGTGGCCTACTTCAGCAAGGCCTTGTCAAAGCCAGAAAGGAACTACTGCGTCACCAGGAAGGAGCTGCTCGCCATCGTGAAGACCATTGAGCACTTCCACAAGTACCTGTACGGGCAAGAATTTCTCATCAGGACCGACCATGCATCCCTGCGGTGGCTCCTGAACTTCAAGCAGCCCGAGGGTCAACTCGCGCGGTGGTTAGAGAGACTTCAACAGTACAACTTTGAGATTCAGCACAGGAAAGGCCAACTGCATTCTAACGCCGACGCCCTGTCACGAAGACCGTGCCCCGAAGACTGCACCTTCTGTGCCCGAAGGGAGGAGAACACCGGGATACTGTGCCGACGGACTACTGTGGAACTTCAAGGGAACTGGAGCCGCGAATCTTTCACGCGGGCACAAGCAGAGGATGATGACCTGGGACTGATAGCCGAATGGAAGAGGGCCTGTGTCCCCAGACCCGGGTGGAACATTGTGAGTGACTGCAGCCCAAAGTTTAAGTCCTACTGGGCACAGTGGGACTCGCTGATTGTAAGGGATGGCCTCATCTGCCGTACCTGGGAGAGCACCGACGGGAAGACATCTCGGGAACAAGTCGTCGTTCCAAAGGCTATGACGGAGGAAGTCCTGAAGGAAGTTCATGGAGGATCATCTGGTGGACACCTAGGGATAAAGAAGACCCTGGAGAAGCTGAGAGAGCGGTTCTACTGGATCGGATGCCGAACAGACGTGGAGAACCACTGCGCTAGGTGCCACGATTGCGCAGCCAGCAAGGGCCCAGGACGAAGACGACGGGGTCCACTGAAGACCTACAACGTGGGCGGCCCCATGGAGAGAGTGGCCATCGATGTTGCTGGGCCATTCCCGTTAAGCGAGGCAGGGAACCGCTACATATTAGTCGTCAGCGACTACTTTACCAAATGGCCGGAGGCGTATGCGCTCCCTAACCAAGAAGCCGCGACGATTGCAGAGACCCTGGTGAAGGAATTCGTCAGCCGGTACGGAGTACCCCTGGAGCTGCACTCCGACCAAGGGAGGAACTTCGAGTCGCAGGTGTTCCAAAACCTATGCCAGCTGCTGGGAATCCGGAAGACAAGGACAACGCCACTACACCCTCAGTCCGACGGGATGGTAGAGCGATTCAATCGCACCATCGAGAACCATCTTCGAATAGTCGTCAGCGAGCACCAGAGGGATTGGGACAAACATCTTCCACTATTTCTCCTGGCCTACCGCGCCGCCGTGCATGAAGCCACCGGGTGCACACCAGCCCGGGCCATGTTTGGGAGGGAGCTCCGTCTACCTGTCGATCTTGCCTTTGGCCGACCTGGGAATGATCCGATCCCGGTAAGCCAGTATTGTCAAGAACTGGTCGACCAACTGGAGGACGTGCACGCGTTCGCGAGGAGGAAACTGCGGATCGAGACCGACAGAATGAAGACCCGATACGGCCAGCAGACGGATGCCGGCGGATTCCACGAGGACGACCTGGTCTGGCTCTTCAACCCATTACGGAAGAAAGGCCTGTCACCCAAACTGCAGAAGTCCTGGGAGGGCCCGTACCGAGTCGTGAAACGGATCAACGATGTCGTCTACAGGATCCAGCGGAGCCCGAGGGCGAAGATGAAGATCGTGCATCGAGATCGCCTGGCAGCCTACGGAGAAACACAGACGGACCAATGATTGATCGGGACGATCAGCCTTTTTAGGACGGGGGTGGTGTTACGGCTGTGAGTTTGTGTCATCGCTCGCCGCTTGAGTCACAACTGCCCCAGGGGCTGGGCTGTGGCTTAACTCCCGTATTGCGTGCGCCTTATGCAACAGGGCTACTACAGACAAAGGGATAGTCCAGAAGATTCGTGACTGGACCAGCGGTGGAAACCTCGAGAAGCCGTGGACTCTGGATGGATCTAGAACCATTTATTGAGTCACCGGCCTGCTATATAAGAGTGACCCGTGAAGTAGTTGTTGTTGTGTTTTACGAGCTAGTGTGAGAGTTTATTCTGAGCGACAGAAGTGTGGTGACTTGCGAAACCCCTAGTGTAGCGGCGAAGTGAGGAACATACAGGGGACTGCCGTGTTCTGAGTAAGTGTGCTTTCACTGAGTGTCAGATATTGTGGTGTCGAAATTAAGTGACATTGTTTCTCCCAGCTGGTGGACAGCGCGCAGCAAGTGCTCGTAAGTACTGTAGTAGGCGCACATTAGAAAGAAGTTGCATGTAGTTCTGTCAAGGCCACTAGGCCCATTAGCGGCAGGATTAACTTCTGTGGTTTGTTGACAAGTGGAAGGGCCAAGAGCGCTCAAGGAAGAGGCTTGACGAAACTGGAGTAAGGCTCCTAATTGCTTGTATTTGCTGATTCGTGTAATTTTCTGGCCACAATAAAGTTAATTATTTCTTTAAGCAGTAATTGGTATTGTGCTTTGTACCCCACCGTAATCCAGTTAACAAAAGTGCCACTAGGGGGGTGGCACGTAACACTATATTTCCCCGTGCCCGACCTCAAGGAAATGCATACTGAGGATGCCTTGAGTGATATACATCAGTCCAACGTATAATTTCGGTATCGAGAAGAGTTTTTAGTTTTGTGTGAACTATTTTTATGTATTATTAGGAAACCTGACTTTCCGCGAGACGTTTATTCGCGAAAACTACCACTCATTTCTGTTATTGACCTCTAAATTTGGAGACTATCTCAAATTGAAGTCCAGAAATAACGTGAAATAACCTAATGTCGCAATCTTGCGAAATGATACAGTTTCGAAAAAAGAATCCCGAAAATGCTTCGAAATACATTTATTTTAAAAATCTATCCGTCTCAAAAATTTGCGACATCCAGTATGGTTATTTCGAAATTCCGTTATGTAGACTTTTCCTTCGAACTTTGGTTCCATCGGATAATTTAACTGATTATCTCGAAAACTTGTATAATTCGTGATTCGAATTCGAAAGAAAATGTGCCCTCGTGTCGTATTATTCATGCAATCCTATCAGAATAATTCGTAATATTCGATACCTACTTCGAACGTTCATCCTCCGACCTCACATGCTCAAGACGGCCGGCTGACTGCACGGCTTGCCTGCGGGAATCTCGCCAAACTGACCGAGATCGATGCCAGTTGCGTAAAATCATAAAACACGTGCCCATTCGCGAAATAGTGACCACGAGGACTGCGGGAATCCTGTCAAAGGTGATTGGGCACCCATCACGAAACATCCCGAAACTTACTCGCCATTTTTCCCATGACTGTATACTCAAAAGCGTACGGGGAGCAAGAAGTGCGTCAACCCTTTTAGAAATGACAGTCTACGTAGCATCGCGATACTCATATCTCCTCGTGATCCACCGTGAACTCCCAACCACAGCATAGGGACAGCGGGAATCATGGCGCCGACCATACTTCATGTAGATAGCTGCTCGTGAATTTTAACCATGCACAACCTCTAACTTGCCTCCGCCATTCTGCCAGGCGACAATCGTTGAACAGCCGGGTGCGGCGCCGATTGCATATTATCGCGTTCTCAGTGACCAACCGCGAGGACATCGTGATTCTCGTATAACGACCGAAAGCGGCAGCGATTGCAATACAACGCGATATTTCTCCGCATTCGATGACTAGAAAAATTGGACTCTTGAGCAAGTGGCGCCGATTGCGTAATTATGCTATAACTGCAAGGACAATGGAAATCTCGTCGATCGGCTAAAAGTGCCACCAATTATGTAAATAGCGATTTTTCTCAGTGTTCTATCGTGAAAACTACGGGAATCTCGTCAAACGGCTGAGGCCAGCGCCGATCGTGTATTATTTCAATATTTTTCTTTTTCTTAGAATGAAGGTTTCCTATTCATCTCTTGATTATTTTGTTCAAAGATTCCCAAGTTTGGTCAAGGAAAGTGAACATGACAAACTTGAAGAGGAATTTGCTGTTTATCAGTGTGGTACTTCCCTGAATATATTTTACAAGGACCTAGAATCGATGTAAACTGGGACAAAATTGCTGAGCTTGAAAACGGAAGTGGATAGTTCAAGTATAAAACTTTAAGTAATGTGTAGGGATAGGAAAAATTCGCGATCGCGAATTTCGCGAATTATTAAATGAAGTAATACACAGATGGTAATGTGTTTTTATAACCCTAAAAATGGCAAACAAAATGGTTTTTGAAGTCGCGAATTTCGCCTGAAGACGCGAATTTCGCGAATTATGCATGAATTTCGCATGAAACCGCGAATTTTACCTTTTTTTACAGTGCACTTCCGATAATTCGCGGCAATTAATGCACGAATTTCCGCGAAATATTGAAAACTGCGAATTATCTACAGTAATGTTTTTAAGCCTAACAAAGAGAAAACTATTGGTTAAAAATATTGAAATGTATTTTATAAACACGCAAAAAAAACTTTATAACATAGTATTGTAAGACACACTATGTGGATTTTACCAATATTAAAAACTAAGAAAAATGACTCATCACTTTTTGTTTCTTAGATGGTTTATTTTTTCTAATTTTAGATTGTACAATTCTGAAGAAAACAATATATGAGAACGAAAATTCATCTTGATTTTCTATATAAGAGATAAGTGTGACTATAGACACACTAGCTTGACTGTGGGAACTTTAGGGATATCCTTTGCATCACTCCTGCATTCCATATGTACTGGATCCCAGTTTACCTGACCGACAGTCAAATTCCATACAATATCCTCATGTCTGAAACCATGATGGTCTTTATCGAAGTCTAACTACTGGATGTCACTTTCTTCTGCATCTTGCCATTCATCCAGGTTTTGCCCTAATGCCATCGTAGTGAGACCACCTTGCCCGTTTAAAATATCGTGGTCACAGAAGCTGACAAACTCTTGTTTTTGTGCGAGTGTAGTAGCGGTAATATTCTCCCATGACATGACTGCATGGAGTGATCCAACAAACACGGAAAGATTGGAAACTTAACGGTAGATAGTGGGCCTCACTTTCTGCATACAGCGATCTCTAACAATCTGGGAAGTCATCCTAGTTAGTCAACAGTACTTAGTTATTGAGGTTTTAAGGACCGGAACAGCAAGGTCATCTGCCCCTTCATCCTAGTACCTACGCGACGCATGGCGCCATATAGTCCGCCTTTCAGACATGAATATCTAGATGGCAAGTCATCATCATCATCTTGAGCAGTTTCCAACCGCTGGTCGGGTCTGCCTGGAACATAAGCCTCTCCATCGTTTCCTGTCCATCCACCATCTCTCGTCATTTACTGTGTCCCAGCACACTCCTCTTTCCTCCACACTCTTCTTAACTCCTTTTGTCCATCTGTCCCTTGGTCTTCCCCTTGGCCTCCTTCCCGTCATTTCCATTCCAAACATCTTCTTCGGTATCCTCTCCTCTTCCATCCTCCTCACATGTCCATACCATTGTAGCCTAGATCGCTCTATTCTATTTTGCAATGGTTCCTCTCTTACCATCTCCCTGACTCTCTCATTCCGTACTCTGTCCGTTCTTGTCACTCCTACCCTACTCCTCTGGAACTTCATCTCCACTGCTCGTATTTTATTCTTGTCCCTTTCCTTCATCACCCATGTTTCTGAACCATATGTCAAAATTGGCACAAAGTAGGTCTTGTAGATGATTCCTTTACATTTTTGTGGTACATCTTTATTCCATATCATCCCCCTAACACTCTTGAAAAATCCATCTGCGCACCTTCCCCTCTCATTTATTTCCATCCTATTGCCTCCCTTTTCTTCAATTATGCTTCCCAAGTACTTGAAGCATTCTACTTTCTGCAACTGCTGTCCTCCAAGTGTTATGCCCATATCCAGTCTGTTCTTCTTCCTCGTTGTGATGACCACTTCACTCTTTTGTGCTGAGAACTTCATCCCATATGATAACACTACCTTCTCCCACTCATCTAATTGCTCTTGTACTTCTTCCTCATCCTCTCCCCAAACCAGAAGGTCATCAGCAAACAACATTGCCTTCATTTTCCTTTCCCCAATGCTATTTACCACTTTTCGTATGATTTCATCCATCACCACTATAAATAACAGGGGTGAGAGGGCACTTCCCTGTTTCAGACCACTCTCCAGTTGAAACCATTCCGTTCTCTCTCTTCCCACCTTTACACAGCTTTTGCTTCCCTCGTACATTGCTTTCACTCTTGCCACTGTCTCCTTGTTCACTGCTTTTGCTCTCATTGCTTCCCATACCTTGTTTCTATTAATACTATCATATGCTTTCTCAATATCCAAGAAGGTCATCACCAGATCTTTCCCATATTCATAATGGTGTTCTTGTAGCTGTCTTACTGCAAAGATGAGGTCAACTGTTGACCTTCCTGGCCTGAATCCATACTGTTCTTCCCTCAGCCCATCTTCAACTTCTGTCCGAATTCTTCTCTCCAGTACCTTCTCAAATATTTTGGCGCAGTGGCACATGAGTGTAATTCCCCTGTAGTTCTTGCATTCCTTCCTACTTCCCTTTTTAAATATGGGTATTATTATCCCTCTTTTCCAGTCCTCTGGTATTTTCTTCTCCCTCCATATCACTTTCATTACTCGAAAGAGCCACTGTGTTCCTATCACCCCTGCTGCTCTCACCATCTCCACACTCACTTCGTCTATTCCCGGTGCCTTTCCCCCTTTCATCTTCTTTAATGCTTCCTCCACTTCTTTCCATGTCAATTCCTTCTCTGAAATGTCTTGGTCACTGTCTGTTTCTTCCTCCACAATGTCCACTACGCTGGTTTTAGTTGGATTTAGGAGTTCCTTGAAGTATTCTCTCCAGATAACCTTTACTTCTTCCATATTTTCGACCTCCTTTCCATTCCTGTCCACCAATCTGACATTCTCCCCTGTATCTCTTCTCTTTGCCTTTATCATTCCATACAACACTTTCTTACTGCCATCACAGTCCTCCTCCATCATTTCTGTCCATTTCTCCAGCCATTTCTTTTTCTCTTCCTTCACTACTTCTCCTGCTTCTTTCTTCCGCTCTTGGTATTCTTCTCTTGTTCTGTCTGTCCTCTGTTGGAACCATTTCCTGAATGCTTCATTTTTCTTTTTCACTGCTTCCTTAGTTCTGGGGTTCCACCATGGTGTTTCCTTCCACCTTTTCTTTCCACTAGTTCTGCCACACACGACTTCCGCTGCTTCTACCAACACGTCCTTGAACCTATTCCATTCTTCTTCACCTGTTTTCGGATCATCCTTCGGTAATTTGTTCCTCACTAATATCTGGAACTTCTCCTTATTTCCATCCTCCTTCAGCTTCCATGTCCTTATTCTTCTTTCTTGGTTCTCAGTTCTCCTCTTTTCCTTCAGTCCTCTCACCTTGGCGACCAGCAGACGGTGGTCACTGTTCAGGGCTTCTGAAGGTATTACCCTTATATCCGTGATACTCTTCTTTGTCTCCTTCCCGCATAGAATATAGTCCACCACCGATTTCCTAGTCAAATCCCTGCTGTACCAAGTAATTTTATGGCTCTCTCTTCTTGTACCATGTGTTTCCAACCATTAGCCCATTTATCTTGCACAGTTCCAACAATCTCTCTCCTTCCTTATTCCTGTTTCCCCATCCTTCACCACCAATCACTTCCTCAAAACCTCTTCTATCAGTTCCGACATGGGCATTTAGGTCTCCCATGACTATCAGGTTTCTCCCCACCAACTGCTTCTGCAACTCCTCTTCAAACTCGTCCTTCTCGCCTTCTGTGCATCCCACCTGTGGTGCATAGACTTGCAGAATGTCCAGGTTTCTACCTTTCACAGTGATTCTGGCTCTAATTATTCTATCACTTACCCTCTTTACTTCCTCCCTCAGCCCTTCTCTCACCACCATTCCCACTCCATTCCTCTTCCCCACCTCATTTCCTATCCAGTATAGCTGCAAGCCATTTCTCAGTTCTTTTCTTCCTTCCCCTCTCCATCTGGTCTCTGCCAGTCCGAGTACATCCAGTTTTCTCCTCTCCATCATATCCACAACCTCCTCCACTCTTCCCGTCAATGAAGTTATATTCAAAGTTCCGATTCGTAGTCCATTTCCATAGCCAGGTCTGCTTCCTTTAGATCTGTCCTTTCCGAGGCCCATTCCCGTTTTAAAAGCAGTTTCATATCCACTACTGGCTTGCTAGGCCTAACGTAGCTTCACCATAACCCTGGCGAGGGGCCTGTTTTTGGTCCGCGAGAGGTATTTTATTTCCCTCAAACCCTCCGGACAAGTCCGGCGAGCCCCCCTATCCGCCACCTGGGACGCGCCCGATAGAGGAACAGGCAAACCCCCAATGGCAAGTATCCAGATCAAAATGTGCCACTGTTTCCTGAACCAGTATTAACCAGGTGGTCTTCTTGGTTTCATTCTGTAGTGTGCAATTTATGAGTGAAGTAGTAGGGACTGATAACTCTAGTGTTGATTTTCTCAACAATGTTTCACCCGACGAAATACTTGAGATTCAAAGAATTTGGCACAGACATCACTGAACTCATCCCCTTATTAGAAGGCCACATCCAACTGTTCACCTTCTTGATGGACATCTACGGAGAATTCAGCTGTTTCTGGAAAGTACGGTACCAACATTAAGGAGCAGTTGGAGGGTTGTGGAAATGTGTTAAAAAGAGGGAAAATACATTCAGTTTTAGAAAATGCTGGGTCCCATGCTCTTGGAAAATTAATCAGCTTGAGATCCGTTGACCCTGGGAACAGGATTTACAAATGTGTGCGTTTGATCCAGCAGAAATAGTGCCAATGAACATCAATGAGGACACTGCAAAGAAAATTAAGAAGTTGCCGTTCTGTGGAACACTGGAAGAAAGTGAGGTGTTAAGAGGATACAAAGAACTGCAAACTTTAATCAAGAAGCAGATGCATGACAGGACCAAGACAGACACTGTTGGAGTTTTGCAAGGAATGACATTTGTATTTCCAAAGTTCTCATAATCTTTGTTGAAAACCATTTGGATCCCCTGTTCAAACGCTGTGAAATTTTGTTTTTCAGTTTACACTAGCACGTTAAGTGATATGCGTCACCGTTTGTCACAAGAGAATTTGGATCTCTTCACTGAAGTATACTTTGAAGGATGACTGAAATGTGTTATGTTATGCATGTTATCCATGATATTTAAAAAAATTCCGCCTAAAATTTATGATTTTGAAAGTACCGAAAAGTGCACTTGAAACCACCGAATTTGCCACTTTAAAATACCGCTTTCTTCACTCTGAAATCACCGAAAAATTCCAATCTCTAGTAATGTGGTATTTGCAATATTACTTGTACCTCACAGTCTCACCCACAGAGAGAATTTTCAGTGTTAGGAAATATCAGACAGAATTCAGACCTACATTAAGCACATCTACACTGGAATCGCTTATGATTCGGAAGGCGAAAATGTCATCGTAGGGGGAAGTATGTTACAAGAAAACTTTCACGGAAAACCAGTTACTGGGTGCAAAATAAGCTACAAGGAATTTTTTATCACAGAACTAGAAGGTACTGTGCATATTTTATTGTGTAATATGATATTCTTTACAGTAGGTTGCTTCCGGATAGGGCAAAGGTGGTGTCATAATCGAGAATGCAGGAGCAATCTTTGAATTTGACGTGAAAAATTTTCAGTGGGTGGGGGGAAATATAAGGGATTACTGATAACCCACTTCAAAGGTTGGCACCTCTGTAAGCGTGCAGTGTGCATGGAAACATGCCAAGAACAATAGCGTCGCCCACCAAATGTGAAGTGCGTGCTGTAATTCGCTTTCTTCATTCTTTATTGCAGGGCGTGCAGACGTTTTGATGCAGGGTGTTCAGACTTTCATGATGCAGGCAGTCAGGAAAGGAAGCGGGTGTCAACCAATGATGAATGGAAATTGTGAACCGCGGATCGAATTTTTTGATCCACTCGCTGAACGGGACTATCGGTTGACACCCGCTTCCTTGACTGCCTGCATCATGAACGTCTGAACGCCCTGCATCAAAGTTCCTACAACATTTCTGCACTTTGCAAGTGACTGTTTCACCGTATACGTTACACAATCGTCGGTGAATTTCAGCTGCGTTGCGCATGAAGAAAGCGAATTACAGCACACACTTCTCATTTGGCGGGGAACGCTATTGTTCTCGGCATGTTTCCGTGCACACTGCGCGCTTACGACTGACATGTACAACGTGACACGATCAACGGTCATACTAGAGACACTGTGCAAAGCTTCATCTGATATTCACTGTGGTTTGAATGTTGCGACCGATCGGACCTTGAAAAAGAAATGGCCCTCGTAATATAACTTAATAAGTAAATCGCACCCCCAGTGCAAGACTGCCACAAGTCAAAAAACATTAATTTTGAATTATGTGGTACTTATAAATGCCTATAATCAAGTCAGTGTCCTGTAAAACTGCCACAACTCTGATCCTATAAACAGCAATTCTACGGCACTGAATAGAAAACTGCTATAACTCAAAATTGTTAATATATTTTATTAAAACACATAATTATAATCCATGAAATAACTTTGTATGTTATTGTATAGTAGGCCTATTAGACAATGTTTGAAGTTAGTAATACGTTACTTTCACTTTAATTATGTAAATATTTATATTTTTCCTATTAGCTCCAAATCTTTAAATGCTTCTCCTGAAAAAGTGTCATTTATGACTTGTGGCAGTCTTGCACCGGGGGTGCGAAATAAACTCTCCTGAAAAGAAATTAATTACAATCATTATTATAAATATTATAATTATAATTATAATTATAAATCAAGGTTATACCATCGGAGAACCTGGATAGCGACCATCGATTACTGGTAATGAACCTGAGAGGGAGTAAGGAGAAGAAAGGGACTGAGAACCAGGAAAGACGTATAAGGATATGGAAACTGAAAGAAGGGGATAGAAGGGTCGAGTACCTCAAAATGGTAAAGGAAGGAATTCCAACAGATGAAGAAAGAGGGGTGGAAGAGGAATGGGCTAGATTTAAGAAGACACTAGTGGGTGCAGCAGAAGCAGTATGTGGGAGGACAAGTAGTAAGAAGAGGTGGAAGGAAACACCATGGTGGAATGAGAAGACAAAAGATATAGTAAGGGAAAAGAATAGAGCCTTTAGGAGGTGGTATCAAAATAGGACGGTAGAGACAAGGGAAGAGTACCAGGAAAGAAAGAAGGAGGCGAAGAGAGTGGTGGCTGAGGAGAGAAGGAAGTGGATGGAAGAGTGGACAAAGATGATGGAGGAGGATAGTGAAGGTACAAAAAAGGTCCTGTATGGGATGGTGAAAGATAAGAGGCGGAAGGATCCTACGGATTATGTTAGAATGGTGAACAAAAGGGGACAAGAGATAGAAAATAGGGAAGAACTGAAGAAAATGTGGAAAGAATATTTTGAAGAACTTCTGAACCCAAATGGAAAAGATGGTGAGGAGGAAGAAATCGGGGAAGAGGAAGATGAACTGCAAACAGAAAAGGACTTAACATGGAAAGAAGTGGAAGATGCAGTGAACAAGATGAAAGGAGGGAAGGCACCGGGTGTGGATGAGTTGAGTGTGGAGATGGTGAGAGCAGCAGGAGAGGTGGGGATACAGTGGCTGTACCGAGTGATGAGGACAGCATGGAAGGAAAGGAAGACCCCAGAGGACTGGAAAAAAGGAATCATTGTCCCGATCTTCAAGAAAGGTAGTAGAACAGATTGCAGAAACTATCGGGGAATAACACTGATGAGTCATTGTGCAAAGATCTTCGAGAAAGTTTTGGAAAAGAGAATTAGGACAAGGATAGAAGGAGGGATGAGGGAAGAACAACATGGCTTCAGAGCAGGAAGGTCCACAGTGGATTTGATTTTTGCTGTAAGGCAGTTACAAGAACAGCACTATGAATATGGAACAGATCTACTGATGGCCTTCCTGGACATTGAGAAAGCATATGACAGTGTATGCAGAAACAAAGTATGGAAGTCCCTGGAGGATAGAGGAGTAGAGAAATGGACTATAAAGAGGATAAAGGAGATGTACAAGGGAAGCGTGAGCTGTGTGAAAGTGGGAGGAGAGAGATCTGACTGGTTGGAACAAAGAAACGGCCTGAAACAAGGAAGTGCACTGTCACCGTTACTTTTCATTGTGGTGATGGATGACATAATGACCCGAGTGGCACAAGTAATTGGTGACGGAAAGATGAAAGCAATGGTGTTTGCAGATGATTTGATGATTTGGGGAAACAAGGAGGAGGAGGTACAGGAACAGTTGGACGTGTGGGAAGGAGTAATACAAGGATATGGGATGAAATTTAGCATAAATAAGAGTGAGATGTTGATCACAACAAGGAAGAAGGAAAGAACCACAACGGGAATAACAATTGGTGGGGAACAGCTGAAGAAAGTGGAGAGTTTTAAGTATCTGGGAAGCCTGATACAAGATAATGGAAGAAACGATAGAGAAATAAATGAGCGGGGGAGGCAGGCAGAAGCATTTCGGAGGAGTGTGAGAAGCATGTTATGGAGCAAGGATGTCCCTCAGAACAGCAAAAAGATCATATATCGGACGTACTATGTCCCTATCCTGACGTATGCCTCGGAGACCTGGGTTATGAAAGGAAGGGAGAGGAGCAAAATACAGGCCAGTGAGATGAGGTTCTTGAGAAGCAGTATTGGAGCTACAAAGATGGACAGAATAAGAAATGAGAGGACCAGAGAATTAATGAAGGAGGAACCATTACAGGATGGTATAGAGAAATCTAGACTTAGATGGTATGGACATGTAAAACGAATGGAGGAGAAGAGGATACCCAGGAGAGTACATGAGACGAAGTGGGAAGGAAAGAGACCGAGGGGAAGACCGAGAGACAGGTGGCTGAAGGGGGTGGAAGAAAGCGTGAAGAAGAGAGGAGAAGACTGGACAAGGGTGGAGGCTGAGAGATGGTGGGAAGACAGAAGACGTTGGAGAGGCTTGTGTTCCAAACAGACCCGGCCAGTGGCTGGAAACTGTGCAAGATGATGATGATGATTATAAATAGTGATCATTCTCCTCCTCTTTTCTTCCTCAATCTATCGTTCAGCATTTCCTCCCACTGTATTTCTCTTCGGGTCACGTCATCCTTCACCTGGTCTCTCCATCTTATTTGTGGTGTTTCATTTGGCCTTCTTCCAGCTTCCGTCCAGTCCAGAACTCTTCTTGGTAATCACCCCTTTCAGATCCTTTTTACATAGCCAAACCATTTCAGTCTATTTTTCTCCATAGTTTATTTTAAGGTATGTTGTTGTTTGAGTCTTCAGTCGACTGGTTTGATGCAGCGCTTCATGCCTCCCTGTCCTGAGCTAATTGTTTCATCTCTACATAGCTACCACACCCTACATCCGAGGCAATCTGTTTAACATATTCTAACCTTGGTCTACCCGTACAGTTCTTGTCCTCGACCCTTCCTTCCATAACTAAGCTTGCTATTCCTGGGTGTCTTAGTATGTGTCCTACTAACCTATCTCTTCTTTTCATTAGCAGTCGCCAGAAACATCTCTCCTCTCCCACTCGTCTTAATACCTCTTCGTTTGTAACCCTATCTACCCATCTGATCTTCATCATTCTCCTGTAACACCACATTTCAAATGCTTCAATTCTCTTTTCTGCTGCACCAATAGTCCAAGTTTCACTTCCATAGAGCGCCACGCTCCATACATAGGCTTTCAAAAATGAGTTCCTAATACCTAAATCTATATTCGATATCAACAGATTCCTTTTCTGTAGAAATGCTTTCCTTGCCTAAGCCAACCTACTATTTATATCCTCTTTGCTTCGTCCATCACTTGTTATTCTGCTTCCTAAGTAACAAAGTCTCCTACTTCCTTCAGCTTTTCACCTACCAATTTGATCTCCATAGAGGTTTCTGATTTATTTCGGCTGCATTCCAGTATTTTTGTTTTACATTTATTAATTTTCATCATGAATTCTTTCCGTAAGACTGAGTCCATACCATTCAAAAACTCATTCAAATCCTCAGGCTTGTCGGCCAAGATGACTATGTCATCAGCAAATCTCAAGAGTTGAAATTATTTCTCCTTGCATCTTCACTCCCACTTTAAATTTTTCTCCAATTTCCTTCATTGCTTGTTCAATGTAAAGATTGAAAAGTATAGGTGATAAGTTGCAGCCTTGCCTTATACCTTTCTGAATACCTTCTCTCTCATGTCCTTCAGCTCGAATGACTGCTGTCTGGTTGCTGTATGTATTGTATATCACCCTCCTATCCCTGTACTTTATTCCAATAGATTTCAAAATGTCAAACAATCAAGTCCAATCATAGTTATGAAAAGCCTTTTCTAAGTCTACAAATGCCATGAACGTTCTCTTATCTTTCCTTATTCTACCTTCCAAAATCAGCCTAAGACTTAGTACAGCTTCCCTTGTTCCTACATTTCTCCTGAAACCCAATTCCGTTTCTATCTTGCTTTCCATCCTCTTGAAAATTATTCTAGACAGGATCTTTGAAGCATGAGTAATCAAGCTGATTGTACGGTAATCTTCACATCTGTCAGCTCCCACTTTCTTTGGTATAGGGATGATTACATTCTTCTTGAAATCAGGGGGTACCTCACCTGTCTCATAAATCCTACACACCAAGTGAAATAACCTGATCAGACCTTCATCTCCTATGCAGCGTAGCAACTCAATCGGTATATGATCTATGCCTGGTGATTTGTTCCTGCGTAAGTCCTCGAATGCTCTGTCAAATTCTGATCTCAATATTAAATCTCCTTTTGCATCCTCATCAATTTCCTCCTCCCTTTCCATTACATGACTCGCAATTTCCTTTCCCTTATACAAACACTCTATGTAAGCTTTCCATCTCTCAACCCTTTCTTCCCTATCTGTTAGAGGCTTTCCATTTGTATCCTTAATATTACAGCACTTAGTCTTCTTTTCCCCAAAAGTATTCTTAATCCTTCGATAAGCTGTGTCTACTTTTCCTAATTTCAGACAATTTTCTATACCTGCACATTTCTCTTTCAACCATTCTTCTTTCGCTTCCTTGCACTTCTTGTTAACCTCATTTCTCAGACGTCTGTATTCTGCTTTCCCCTGTTCATCTCTTAGATTCTTGTGTTTCCGCCTTTCATCCATCAATTCTAGTATATCCTGAGTGATCCACGGTTTTTTACCTATTCTTTCTTTCCTACCAATGTTTTCTTCTGCAGATTTTGTTATTTCATTCTTCAAAAGTGCCCATTAGTCTGCAATTGAAGTTTGTTTACTTAATGTGTTAGTCGTATTGTCTTATTTATTATCCTGTCTCTTCTTGTTTTACCCAGAATCCCTTCCTCTCCCAAAACCGCTTCATTCTAGCTGACCTGGCTGCCCTTTCCTCGTCAGATATGACATTGTTTTTGTTGATTAATTTTTAGTGTAAGCCTTATAGTTTTGTTCTTCAGAATCCTTTTTTCTTCTCTATTTGCAATTTGTTTCATTGTAATATTCAACTCGTCTAAATCATTTTGAACTTCTGTGAACCAAATATATTTTGTTTTATTTTTCCAGAAGTACCAGTATTTAAATAGTAGTTTTAGTAGTCTATTGTCATGCAATCTCGTTAAATGACAGTAAAGGCGATTCTCCATTTTTTCATCGTGTCTATTATTGAATCACTTTCCCAGTAGACAATTGCATTCCATTAGGCAACAATTTCCATTGTCCATCCAATGGGTGTTTTTTTTATTACTGATTGTTCTGATTGTCCTTCTGTCAGCCTTCTGCAGTTGATCTGTCGTTGATTTGGTGTTTAATTTAAATAGTGCTTCACAAGCCTAAGTAGCTTCAGGTTTAACGACGGAACAGTAATGTTGAAATTTAGCGTTTATCGAAAGAGACACATTGGCCATAATTAATACATGTAATTTTTTTTCAGGAGTGTTTATTTACTTATTAACAGGGAACGGATTTCTATTTAAATACATATCTATTTAGGAAACTAAACATTATATTTTGTATTACCGTATATACCCGAATGTAAGACGAGGTTTTTTCCCACTTTTTGTGTTGTAAAAATTTGGGGTGGTCTTATATTCAGGGTATTAAAAAAAAAAAATTAAATTATTATTATTTGCAAAGTAGTATGTGGTGTTGGCATCTTGTAACTCACAACAAATCAATGCGTTAATGAAGATTAAAATATGGTTTGTTATGTTTAATTACCATGCATGTACGAATAGCGTACATTTTGAGGTTAGGATTTACGCATACACGTCATTTTAAGTGGATAAATTATATGTTCGAAAGCATACGGAAATATGTTTTAAAACAATCTTTACAAGGACAGCCAGTCAGTTTTACGAGCAGTAATTGAGTGATCAACGTATCTTAATTTAATAACGTCTCCCATTCTTGAACAAAGAAATTATAGAGTATGTCTTGGAAAAGCGGGCAGAGGGATTTCCGATAACACGAGACGTTATAAAAATGAAAGCACGACCTTGAGGGCATATATTGTGCAAGTTATGAGTTAGCGAGTATTTTTTTGAAAAAATCAGTAAGAGGCAGTTGATAACTAGGCCTCGTCTATATTCGGGGTCGTCTTACATTCGGGTATATACGGTATCTTTACGAATCGTGGCATGTGGTGTTGAAAATTGGAGTATTTATTTTTCATAATTTTTCTTATTTGGGTATATTATATTCCATATTCTTAGTCATTAAAATCAATATAATCGATATTTTGGCTAGAAGTATTACATTCTAGTAAATTAGCAGTCCCGTCAATAATGGAGAGACAAGTTGAAGCTATATTTAAAAATTTAAATCGTGGTACAGGTGAAGTTGCAGATGTGACACAAATGAAGATGGACACTGTACTTTCAAAGAACCCTGGATATGAAGAAATGGGAAAGGTTGCTGCAATTTTGTGTGGAAATTTAAATGTAAAGTTAACCTTGGATTTAACCCCAGCAGGCATTGTGAAGTTCAAATATGCCCCCAGTCTCTAATATTTAAATGTTTATTTTATTTATTTGTATAAAATTATATTTTGCAATGCTCAAATCAGGAGATATAGTGTGGGTGTTACCTTTGTTCCATTTTGTATTTTGTCACTTGCCTGTCATTAGACACAATGAGTAGGGGGTGTGATTTCATGGTGAGTATTTTCCTGTAATTTGAGGGTGCTTAAATCCAAGGGAGCCATGTCAGATTTACTGGCACATGAAATATCCCCTTCCAGATAGGGGCGGATGACCTCGTAGTCCCGCCCCTCAAAACCTCAATAACTAACGCTTCCAGGTAAAATTTCAGCACCCCCAGATTTGCAGCGTTTAAAAAGGGCGTAAAATCGGTAACATTATTATCATTTCTGTAGAATAGCTTTCCTTGCCTGTGCTACCCTACTTTTTATATCCTATTTGCTCTATCTATCACTGCTTATTTTGCTTCCCAAGCAGAATTTACCTAGTTTAGCTTTTCATTTTCCATTTCAATGGCAATATGTGTTTTTTTTTTTCCAACTGCATTCCATTATTTTTGTTTTAAATTTATTGATTTTCATCAATAAAACACTAGTAACAGAAACATTGATAGTGGCAGCTTTTCTATTCACTCCATTTGTGATTTAGTCCTTTCTGGTAATTCAATTAATAATTCTCATGATGATAGTGGCATCTTTCCTATTCACTCCATTTGTGATTTAGTCCTTTCTGGTAATTCAATGAATAATTCTTATGAATCTCATTTCTGTTGCCTGAAGTCTTTGCTTAGTGGGGACACATGTGTTTAAACCATACGTGAACATGTTCCGTACAGTCGGTTTCAACTGTGCTTTGGCTTCTGTTTCATCCTGAAATAGAGCATTTGGTTCACTGTCAATGTTCTTGATATTTTATGATCTCGTCCATTACTGTTATTAAACAAGAGGGCTTTTTTCTTACTAAACACACTTCGTTGTCTCAAACCATTCTGATCGTCCATTATCTATATAGATGCAACTATAACACATCTGTAACATTTTAACCAGTTACATGGGCACCATGAAGCCTTCTAGGCAGATCTTGTTCCAAAGGACACTGTTGAAGGCCTTTTCGATGTCCAGAAATTCAATTATAAGATTTTTTTCCATATTCTCAGTACTGTCCTCGCAGCAAAAAGGTGATCCATTTATTTATTTATTTATTTATTTATTTATTTATTTATTTATTTATTTACTTAATTCATTTATGTCAGACAAGTACCTATATCTTTATATTCAGAGTTAGAATATAAATGAAAATTTTAATGGAAACCAAGATATCACATAAGTTATGTACAGAACTGTATGTATAAATAAAGAGTCCAAGTCTAATATTTAAATGTTCTTTGCTCAGTTCTGGGCGATGTCAACAGCATTGTCTGCTGCTCACTGCAATCATAGAGGGATGAATGTGTTATAAAACCTCATTTCTGCAGATTCAGCTTTGTTCTGCTCACTCTTGTTCGAAGTCTATTCAGTGTCTCCTTGCAACCAGAAGGGAGGCTTTCCTTTGAAGTGATAGAAGCCATTTTTCAGTGTTGCCTAATTCTATTAAAGAAAGCTTTCCAGTCGGTCAATTTGTGTTGAACAACTGGAAAGCTTTCTTTAATAGACTTTCCTTTGGAACCATCCAGTTTGAGAGATGGTCAGTTCTTTTCTTCCACTTTTTCATTCTGGCAGTGTCTGCTGCCCCTTCAAGGTCAACTGTTTTCCTAGATTTAGGTCTAGGTGGGGCAAGGAGGTATCCAAAGAGTGAGTGTACTTCTGATATAGACACCTTAAATTTTTCCTGGTTTGCTATCTCCCAATGGATCTCTCCGGGGCCAATACCAGCCAAACAATGGATTTTTCAATAGGAGTAGGTTTCAGGCAACCGGTGATAATTCTGCAGCTTTCGTTGAGAGCGATGTCAACATGCTTTGTATGCGCTGATTTATACCAGACTGGACTGGCATTCTCACACAGACCAGAACAGGGCTAATGCTGATATATTCCGAGAGTGGCTGCTTTCCACTACTGGTACCTGATAATTTGGAGAAAATATTGTTCCTTGTTGATACTTTTTGCAATGTGCTTTGGCAATGCCTCTTTTAGGTTAGTGTTCAATCTCCTAGATATTGGGGAGTTAACAATGATTCAGTAACTCTCCCATCCAATACACATCAAGTTTCCGAGATGCCTGAGCATGTCGCAGGTGGAATGCGTACTTTTGAGTCTTGGTGGGGTTAGGTTTAATTGATTTTTGTCTTAAGTTCCAAGCTCCACCGAGCTTGCGTCATACGATATCTGATTAGTCAAAGGTGTCAGTCTGGGTCGCAAGTGCCAGGTCATCGGCATAGATAAAAGCTCATATTGCCTACCGGTAATGGTTGGTCATTAGTATAAATGTTAACAGAATAGGAGCCAGTACACTGCCTTGAGCCAGACCTTTCCTTTGATTCCTCCATCTACTCCATTGTCCTTGAATGTCAACAGGAAATGACTGCACTGCTTTGAGGTAGACCATTCCTTTGATTCCTCCATCTACTGGGGCATGGTGGTGCAGTGGTCCAGCTGATTTCCTCTCACCAAGGCGGTTCGATTCCCGGTCAATGCATGTGAGATTTTTGAAGTGAAATGCCATGTCCTATGGTTTGGATTCCACATAAAGTGGAGGTCCCGTGGCTCATGATTGCGAGATTAACGGTCACGTAAAACTACAATCTTCCTTCTTTCGTCCATCTACTCCATTGTCCTTGAAAGTCAACAAAGAAACAATAGTTTTCCAAGAGAAGTAGCTATCAACTTACTTCTCTTGATATTGTCATTTATACAATGGAGCTTATGCAGTAGGATATGTGATTTACAGTGTCGTAGGCAGTGGAGGGGTCACAAAGGCCAACCCTGTGATTTTCCTCATCTCACAAAAAAAAAGGTAATCTATAATAGGGCATTGTTGTTTTTGTAATAAAGGCTCCACGTTTTTCCAACATCTTTTGGGAATTTGACAACAGTGTGATGCTTCTGTAAAGTAGGTCCTGTAAAGTAGGTCCAAGTTGGAGGACAACATCATGCAGTATTGCCACACACTCTTGTCACTGAAACAGAGATGTGGGATGTTGACTCTGGGGATCCTGTTTCCTTCCTAGATAATTGAAAACACTGTGTAGATCCAATTCAAGGCTGTTCTGGTAGCATTTATCATATCTGAACTTATTTCATTAAAGGCCAGGAAATTCTGACTTTCCATTTTGCATTAGTGCTGTCTCTAGTTAGGCTGTATCCCAAAGCTCAAGTTGATAACAATTAACTTTCCGAGTGCTATCGATGAAAAGGTTCGTAACTAATTCTGCCACGCGGTGGTGCTAATGATGAAACCACCAATTCTGCCACATGGTGGTGCTAATGATGAAACCATCAATTCTGCCACGCGGTGGTGCTAATGACAAAACGTTTCGTCGATACGCGCATGTTTTTTTAGTTCCACATTCCAGCTGATTGAGGCAATGTTATTTGAAAATAGACTTACCTGCTCTTTGGTGAAAGTACATAGAACCATGTACAGTTAAACCACGTCTATCCGGACTAATTGGGACTGAGAGTTGTCCGCTGAAATGAAAATAAACAATAGCATTTTCGTGAAAAAATAATGGTTTAATAACATAATGTGTTGATGAAACAAGAAAGTTATAAATTGGTTTCCTTTGGTGTGAAGTAACTGTCTATCTTTCTTTGTGGCTTATTGCTCATCTCCTTTACAATAAGTGCACACAGGTGTCTCATCTTTTCATGTAAAGAAAGAGCTTTAGGCTTATGTTTTCCCAATGTTATTAGTGGTTTGCTAAGTGACATTGTGCACTTGTCAAGTGACTCCCTGACCCCCTGCAATTAGGCGGTGGTGTGGGTGACATTCCACAGGGCAACAGCCCTCCACTGCATCGCAGCGGTAACACAGACAAGTGCATTCTTCCATCTGTTACTTTTCAATCTACCACTACTGGCCAATGAATGATCAATAAACGGAGAGAAGGCAACTCGTTTGAGAAATACGCTTTGCGAACAAAGGACAACCCATCATGACTGATATATGGTGCGAGATGTCTTCGTGATGTCATTTTACAGTAGCCTACTTTCTCGTCATAAGAACACCATATTGTGAAACTAGGACATCGCTTCGCTGTAATTCGTTGTAGAATTTTATGTTTTTCAAAAAATATTTTTATTTATTTACTGACTTTACTTTTTAAGCCTATCCGGATTAAAGAGGTTTGGATAAACGTGGTTTTACTGTACATTGCATTTCTAATCTCTATGGTGATGCAAATTACGCTATTGGTTTGTTCAAAGAGATGGAAAATTTTGGCTTATGTTTGACTTGTGTGCGCTATAATGGCTGACTACAGACTAGGCCTAGTAGTAGTTCGAGTAGTGGCAATCCTACACATTTACCGTACCGAGGAGGGGACATAGGGGGTATATCCCCCCGTGAAAGTCTGATTTGTCACCTCTAGTGAAAGGCCGTTTAGCCCGTCACTACATAAGGCAGTCTTTACCCTCATCTAGTTCAACTATTCCCCGGAAATTAGTTTGCTGGTGCGCCCCTGAAGAAAACTTATTTGAGTACATGAGTGTAAAATGTAACCATATGTAATACAGTAGACTCTCGGCTATCCTGTCTAATGTGGCGGAAGGTCAAGCCGGGTAACAAAAAAAGTCATATATCCCGGAGTTTTATATTCTCTCTCCCGATCCAAGCCGTACCATTATGCTTACCCTTCAACATCGTTCTTCTTACTTTCATTCCACTTCCACTACTTAGGGCAGCATACCACTTTTCAGTTTCTGCTAGATTTTTCTTCCAGTTTCCAACTGTGCTTTATCCTACCCCTTACTCCAAAGCAATAGTTTTGGCAGTTGCCCCAGAATCTAGTCACTTTATAGCATGTAGTTTCTCATCTACAGTCACTACAACTATTTTTCGTTTCACCCATTCCGCAATCTTTCATTAAAATACAGTACTGTACAATGGAGAGGACAAAACAACGATTTACGAATGTACGCACTCTCAACTTCCGATAAACAACTGATGGAACAAAGAAAACAGAGTTGCCAACAGAGCTGCTCTCTACGTGTGTTCATTGTTGTTTGTGAGCGCTGAAAGAGGGCTTCTGTGTCCCGTTTGTTAAGAGTTTTTCCGATATCATATTCAATGCATACGGGCCTTTAATGATATTGAGATTTTTATTTCAATAAATAAATAGTAATCACACACATAAACAGACCCGGCCAGTGGCTGGAAACTGTGCAAGATGATGATGAATCACACACATCTATGTTATGACATCATGTGCTGCCTAGCAACCTTCAGCTAGGCACTTCTTGAGGAAGCCTGAGGAGGGAAATGCAAAGCAGTATTTTCACAGTATTGATCTTTTTCAGACTAGACAGGTACAGCATCAGAAGAGTAATACTGGTGGTAATACCAATTCAAATGCACTAATATACTTTTTTTTTTTTTCAAAACTTAACTTTTAGAATATTTAAGTATAATGGAATGACTATGTTGTCGAATGTATGCGTTGCACAAACACTTGAAGGATTATGGAAGTCCATCTTTTCAATAAAATTTAGCAAAGGGCATATTAATATATTCAATACAGAATTAGTATAGTTCCATTGGTCAACCGAGTCCCGTGGCTTGTGGAGCGAGCAGCATGTGATTGACCTTCCATCCCTTATAAGTTGTTTTAGCTCGGCAGGTTTTTTTTTTGGTTAATGGGGGAGTGCTTCGCCCGTCTATAAATGGTGCATAAGAAATTATTTTTTATCATATTCCCCATTTGCTTTAGAGCCCCAAGCCGATCTCGGGCATGTTCTGACATCTGTTGGGCATTATGTAGTGATACTTGAGTTTGGATTTTTACTTCCGGATGTAACTAACAAGAGCATTTTGTAGACGTTTTCCCTCTACAGCTGAAATTCATCTGTGATGTAAACAATCGTGTCAGAATCAGTAGCAATATCTTCCTGCCCCGTTGTGATTTTTGATCAAAGAACATCAATATCTGTACTAGTAAGGAGCAACAAGTATAGTTCATCTACAGTAACTTTGCACTTTTTTTGACAGCTAGGGTTGCCAACCTTCATTAGGAAAGACGCAATTTATAACCTGTAGTCCATAACAAATATATACATGTTTTAATCACATGTCAGTTTATCAGGTTATTTTTTCGCTTGTCCCACTAATTGTGAATATATTGGCAACATATTCTGTCGGCCAGACTGAAAAGTTGCATTATCAAACTGAACTACCACGTGCTCGTGGCATGGGTGTGCGGTTGGTAATGGACTCTTTACTGTGTTCATCCGCCCGTTCAAATAACGTGATAGTTATGAAAAAAATGAAAATCCACAGCCTGCTTCCAGTCCCCGACCGGGTCAGGAATGGAATGAATGAAGCCCCCATCTAGCGGCGAGGATATGAACTGTGCCGGCTGCCGAGGCCTGACGCACTCCTCTGGGGCAATGATTAAATGAATGACAGATGAAATGAAATGATAGTGGAGAGTGTTGCTGGAATGAAATTTTGACAGGGAAAACCGGAGTACCCGGAGAAAAACCTGTCTGCCTCCGTTCTGTCCAGCACAGATCTCACATGGAGTGACCGGGATTTGAACCACGGACCCAGCGGTGAGAGGCCGGCGTGCTGCCGCCTAAGCCATGGAGGTTAAAGTGATAGTTATATTAAATATTAATAATTATAATTGATAATATTGCGTAAAGTCGTCTGAAAGTTGCTCAGGGGTAACGTTCTCGCTTGCTGGGCCCAAGGTTGCAGGTTCGTATCCTGGCGCAGTCAGCTGGCATTTGAGGGTGCGCAAATGTGAGGGAGCCGTGTCCGTAGATTTACTGGCACGTTAAAGATCCCCTTCGGGGCAAAATTCCGGCACCCTGGCGTCTCTAAAAGCCAGAGTAGTTAAAAGGGACGTAAAACCAATAACATTATTATTATATCGTCTGAAAGTATTATTTCCATATGAACACGTGTTCACTTTTCAGATAAATATATACTGGTTATCTTAAATGTTGAGTAACTATGTAGCCCGAGAGGTCTCCAGGTCAGACATCTTTGTTTTGACAATACAGTAGAGTCGGAAGCAGATACGGAATATCTTGTTCAAGATATTTATTTTATTTCTCTCTTTTTGAAGGTAAAAGAAAAGCCAGCAGAACTATTGATTTCCCCAAGGACATTGCCCTGGTGAATAATTTTCATATTTATTTGTGCACAAAATTAGGCCTAAAATATGAGTTGTTGCGCCTAAAAGTTAACTTCGTGAAATTTTTCGTTCGTTTTATTTTAATATCACTCCAACAGGTCAAGTAATGATCTTATTGTCTTAAGGACATCTTACACCATACCTTAGTAAGCATTTTCCTTGAGCTGTGAAATGATGAGCCTAACAATAATTCCACTCTAACATTTAAGTTATCAGCTGCTGTGTCATAGCGCGCACAATGATGAAACATTCTGTCAGCGAGCCATCAGTGGGTTTTAGGTGTGCTCTTAGAACGATTATTTGATAAATGCCACAAAGAAATACAAGTTTCCTTTAAAAGGGGCAATGAATTCATATTGCGAGATGAATGTAGGTTTAGGCAACTCATAACAGCTGTTCACCCCTTGACGGAATACAACGGCCATTGCTGGCTGCCATGTGCGTGATGGCTCATTGGCTGGAATGCCCGTGGTAGCGGCGGATTGATATGTTCTGTTGGACAACTTGTTCCCGGGAGAACTGTCATAAAAGTGCAAACTTAGTCGACGCCTACTGATTTTAGGGAATACTATTATTTTGGGCCCTTTGCTTTGCTTGGTATGGGCACCGGGTGTTGATGAAGTGAGTGTTGAAATGGTGAAGGCAGCAGGGGAGGTTGGGAAACAGTGGCTGTACCGTGTGATGAGGGTGATATGGAAGGAAAAAAAGACCCCAGAAGATTGGAAGAAAGGATTAATTGTCCCAATATTTAAGAAAGGAAGCAGAAAGGAGTGCAGAAATTACAGGGGAGTCACACTCATACCTCACTGTGCCAAGATATATGAAAAGATATTAGAAAGTAGAATACGAGCCAATGTGGAGAGAAAATTGAGAGAGGAGCAGTATGGATTCAGACCTGGGAGATCAACAGTGGATCTCATATTTTCAGTGAGACAGCTCCAGGAACACCACTACGAATTTGGAGAGGATCTGTTGATGGCCTTCCTGGATATCGAAAAGGCCTATGATAGTGTGTGTAGGGAGAAGGTTTGGAAAGCAATGGAAAACATGGGAGTGGAAAAAGGGACTGTAGGCAGAGTGAAGGAGATGTATTGTGGAAGTGTGAGTTGTGTGAAAGTTGGAGGGGAAAGAACAGACTGGTTCAGACAAATGAGTGGCCTGAAACAGGGTAGTGCGCTGTCACCCCTTCTCTTTATTGTGGTTATGGACGAGGTAATGACACGGATAGCAGGAAAGATAGGAGAAGATAAGATGAAAGCAATGGTGTTTGCAGATGATCTCATGGTCTGGGGAAACAAGGAGGAGGAAATTCAGGAGCAACTGAAGGCTTGGGAAGAAACAGAGGGAGAGTATGGATGGAAGTTCAACATCAGTAAATGTGAGATCCTGTTAACGACCAGGAAAAAGGACAGACCAATGAGTGGGATAACACTTGGAGGTGGACAGCTGAAGAAGGTGGAAAGTCTCAAGTACTTGGGAAGTATAGTGGAGGAAAATGGGAGAAATGACAAAGAGATTACGGAACGTGGCAGACAGGCAGAAGCATTTCTGAGAAGCATTAGGAGCTTAGTGTGGAATAAAGATGTCCCACAAAAAAGCAAGGAAGTGTTATACAGAAGCTACTATATCCCGATACTGACCTATGCTTCAGAAACGTGGACAATGAAGAAAAGAGACATAAGCAGAATACAGGCAGGTGAAATGAAGTTCCTGCGAAGTAGGATCGGAGTAACAAGAAGAGACAGGGTGAGGAATGAAAAGGTCAGGGAAATGGTGAAAGAGGAGCCCTTGCAAGGTAGGGTTGAGACATCAAGACTGAGGTGGTATGGACACTTAGAGAGAATGGATGAGCAGAAGATTCCCAAGAGGATACATGAGATGCAGATGCAGAAGAAACGACCAAGGGGAAGACCAAGAGATAGATGACTGAAAGGAGTGGAGGAATGTGTCAAGAAGAGAGGCGAGGACTGGACCAGAGTGACAGCGGAGAGGTGGTGGGAAGAAAGGACTAAGTGGCGAGGCTTATGTTCCAAACAGACCCAGCCTGGGACTGGAAACTGTACAAGATGATGATGATGATGCTTGGTATGGAAATGATGCAAGCGTTCACACAATTTTTTAAATTCCGATTCGTCTCAAAATGAAAATTAATATAAACTTAGGATTTTGAATTTAAATTAGATTAATACAGACCCAAAACCTCCACACATTTTAAGCATCTTGACTTCTACATGTTTTAATGCAAATTAAGAAACTCAGCACTTAAAAGATTAAACAGAAGTTTTGTCGAAAGTTACGTGACTCCAAGACAAAGCCCTTCGAGCTGCGTTACCAATGCACCTTTTATTATTAATAAAATAGACATAAGTCTTTCAGGGTTTGCCATCTTTCTGGGATAGTATACATGTACTTGCCAGCATATCCCTTAGTTTCTAATCTTATCAAGTCTTGTTTTCTTTGCCATTGCATACCTGCCAACTCTCCTGATTTAGGCGGGAGACTCCCGATTTTACACTATTTCTCCCGCCCTCCCGCCTAACGTATTAAATCTCCCGATTTTTCAAAATATCTCTCGCGTAATTTCGGTCTAAAAGTGCGAGATGACAAACTCCAGTCGTCCATCGAACGGGTCGATTTTACGTGTGTTGAAATGTGTTTCGATCCCGCAGTTTCGCTACGTATCGATAATTTATTGATAATTCTCCATAACTACGCCAAGACCGACTACAATAGTCGGCCTTGACTACGCGTCCCGCTTAGTTGGATTTGAATATCTGTGTGTTTGAAATAGTCGATGGTTAATTCAGCGCGTGTTCCTACAGTATAAGTTTTCATAATAGCCTGAGGGTGAGAGGAATATATTGTATCTGTTTAAAACCTGAAATAATTTGTGTATTACTTACATGTTGTTGGCATTAATATGCCGGTAGGCTATTGTGATTTTTTGATCTGAGTGATTTTGTCGGTTCCTCGGTAATAGACTATGGCGAAGAAATATGATTTGACATCGTTTGTCCTCAAAATTTCCCGATTTTTCAGTTTTAAAGGTTGGCAGGTATGCCATTGTTCTCATGACTTTCATTTCCACAGCTTGTTATTGTTGATTTCTCTGTAAGTTGGTTTTGAGGTTTCGAGGCTGTATGTGGCAATTGGCACAAAGAAATTTCTGAACAATTGGATGTTATAGGTAGGGACTGGATTTTTAGGTTCTTGAAATTGTCATTTTAGGTTTTCAAAAATATAAAATAGGCTTTTTTTTAGTTTTTTTTATAGGTATAATAGATTTTATCATTTCAAATGATCATGTCGACTTCGTCGTTATGGTTGGGGTCCATCGTTATGCGTTACGGACACGGAAACGGACGTGACGTCATGCAGGTGCGCGGGAACGTGACATAATGCTCACGCGGGGAGCGAAAAGCAGACGCTAATGATTATTGGTTTAATCAGTTGAAACTTTCCGTCAAATCAATACAAAATATTTTGCGCTATTATTGCGCTAAGTTAGGTACATGTTTCGAACCTTGCAAGCCGGTTCTTCATCAGCCTCTCACACAAATGGCAATACATCAAAAAACACTGAACAAACTCCAAAAAATGCATGCACACTAATAATACATATTAAAAACATTACATTAAAACTTTGTACGAAACATATTAAAAACACATGTTAAAAGTTCTGAGAGTCCATTTAACTTGTTCATGAGCACACGTCTTTCTGATAGGAGATCTTATCCTATTCTGTTATCTGCTTCTTGTCATGTGGGGAACGAAATAGAGTACTATTCCCATTTGAATGGTCCAAATGCAAAAAACTTTTAGGTACTCCCTTCTGATAGGAGATCTTGTCCTGTTCTGCTTCTTGTCTTGTGGGGAACGGAAATAGAATAGTATTCCCATTTGAATGGTCCAAATGCAAAAGACTTTTAGGTACTCCCAGACTAAACAAGTAGTCCTCTGTTGAAAGAAAATTAAATTAATTTAGTGAATGGACTGAAATAATGAGAATCTAATTATGATCAACCAGAAAACGATTGCTGTAAAATCCTTACCTCCCAGTGTATGCAGTGACCCTGTGCGCTTGAAACAGCTGTTGCAACTCAAGTGCTGAGTCTAGGCGAGGCGAGGTGAGGCCACGTGAGACATGTAGGGGGGTGGAGCATACCATTGGTGGAAGCAATGAGCGGAGGGGCGGGGAGGCAACTTGGAGCGGGAGGGGAAAGGAAGTTTGGGTGGTACTACGAACCAGATCTAATTTATGGAGGTATTTTTATGTTTGTTACTGGTGACAAAGTTTGTCAATGTTTCGTATAAAACATTGCTATCGAAATTGATTTCATTTAGATTGTGTGACGGGTTGTTTCTCAAGGCCTGGTCTATCTCTAGCTGTTCTAAAATATTAAGCATAATGCCTTTGCTGCAATAATGTAAAATTTCTAAGTCTTCCTCAATTTTCGAAAAGTTGTGGTTGCGTTCCTGCATATGATTATTAATGGCTGAGAATTTTTTGTGCCTCGCAGCGTTGAAATGCTCATTATATCTTATTTTAAAACTACGCCCCGTTTGACCTATGTAATCCGCATCACAATCCTTGCATTTTATTCTGTAAATACCGGATTTCTGGAATTTGTCTTGTTTGTTGATCGATTTGGAGTTAAATAAGTGTTTCATAGTGGTGTTGTCTGTTCTGTATGCTATTCTAAGCTCTTGTTTCTTGAAAACGTTCGTGATGTTGTGCGTTAGTTGATTTGCGTATGTAAAAACTGCAACAGATTTCTTATTTTCTATTGGTTGCAAACTTGTGACTGGTTTATTTTTAATTTTGCTTAAAATGGAATCGACGTACATTTTGCTAAAACCATTAGCTATGGCTATCTGATATATGGTGGAAAGCTCTTTGTTCCAATCTTGTTCTGAAAGGGGTACGTTAATAGCTCTGTTAATATATGCCCTGAAAGCAGCTTTTTTATGGCTGGCCGGGTGGTTTGAATCCTTCCTAATGGTGGTGTGCGTTTGGGTTGGCTTCCTGTATATTTTAAAACGTAGGCCCATGGTGTCCCTAATGACAGTAAGATCCAGGTAGTTTATAGACTGATTTATTTCTGATGTTGTGGTGAATTTGATGCTATTATCAATTTGGTTTAGCTCTGTTGTAATGTGATTGATGCCACTGATTTCATTATCAACTATCAGAAAAACGTCATCGACATATCTTGTCCAATAGCTGATTCCTTTTATTTTACTGATACTGATGTTTTCCAAATGGTCAATGTAAATATTGGCCATTATGCCTGACAATGGGGAGCCCATGGCCAAACCTTCTGTCTGCTTGTAGATTTTTTGGTTGAACGTGAAATAATTGTTTTGCACGGCAAATTTTAACAGATTAATGAACTCCTTGATTTCACCTTGTGACATCCTACTGTGCATTTTTAAATTTTCCTCTATTATATGTATGGTGGGGCCTACTGGGATGTTCGTGTACATGTCGCTGATGTCAGCGGTGTGTAAGGTTTCTGAGCTTTTTATATTCAAAACCTTAGTGCGTTCACAGAAGTCAATGGAATTTCTAATTGCATTATTGGTCGTAAATTTATAGTGTTTCCCCTCCCGCTCCAAGTTGCCTCCCCGCCCCTCCGCTCATTGCTTCCGCCAATGGTATGCTCCACCCCCCTACATGTCTCACGTGGCCTCACCTCGCCTCGCCTAGACTCAGCACTTGAGTTGCAACAGCTGTTTCAAGCGCACAGGGTCACTGCATAGACTGGGAGGTAAGGATTTTACAGCAATCGTTTTCTGGTTGATCATAATTAGATTCTCATTATTTCAGTCCATTCACTAAATTAATTTAATTTTCTTTCAACAGAGGACTACTTGTTTAGTCTGGGAGTACCTAAAAGTCTTTTGCATTTGGACCATTCAAGTGGGAATACTATTCTATTTCCGTTCCCCACAAGACAAGAAGCAGAACAGGACAAGATCTCCTATCAGAAGGGAGTACCTAAAAGTTTTTTTGCATTTGGACCATTCAAATGGGAATAGTACTCTATTTCGTTCCCCACATGACAAGAAGCAGATAACAGAATAGGATAAGATCTCCTATCAGAAAGACGTGTGCTCATGAACAAGTTAAATGGACTCTCAGAACTTTTAACATGTGTTTTTAATATGTTTCGTACAAAGTTTTAATGTAATGTTTTTAATATGTATTATTAGTGTGCATGCATTTTTTGGAGTTTGTTCAGTGTTTTTGGATGTATTGCCATTTGTGTGAGAGGCTGATGAAGAACCGGCTTGCAAGGTTCGAAACATGTACCTAACTTAGCGCAATAATAGCGCAAAATATTTTGTATTGATTTGACGGAAAGTTTCAACTGATTAAACTATTTATATACGTCAATACGGACCAGAAATGGCAACTAGTATTCCCATTAATGATTATTGGAGTCTGCTGAAAGAGGCCTGGCGTAGAGCGACCTGGGGCTTTGAGCGAAGCGAACACAAGAATACAGGGGGACTTCTAAAGAGATATACAAGATGCCATATAAGAATACAGGGTGCCTCCTAAAGAGGTGTGCAGGATGTCAGAGCAAAAAATTACAGTCAGTCTGAAATAAGAATACAGGGTGCCTCCTAAAGAGGTGTGCAGGATGTCAGAGCAAAGCATCGAACCAGTCCCAATATTCCATCCCTACTCTCACTCAAAAAAATTGTCCCCTCCCCCCTACTGTTCAGCCCGCGACTGCTCGCTCCCAGGTTCTACAACTCATCTCCCAACTCTCTACCGTTACACTAGTCTAGTCGGATCGAACACAAGCCTGCCTGGGGCAAAAACACTCCTTTTCAGAGAAATAACAACTCCGCAACAAGCTTCACGAAAACCCAAATTAAAATCGAAAATTACATTCTACAAACACCAAATTCAGTAAACTTCCCTCATTTCAGTTACTCTATACTTTAAACAGACACAGAAGGCATAGTCATGACTCCTTCACAGAGTAGGCTATTGTCTAATCATGTTCACCTCTCCTTCACCTTTACCATAAATTTCATAAACTCTATTTAAAAATCAGAAACTCACTCCATTAATCTGTAAATCAATATTCTTCCCTTATTTCAGATACACTATTCATTAAACAAACATATAAGGCATAGTCATGACCCCTTCATGGAGTAGGCTATTGTCTAAATCTGGACACTCATACTACATCCTTACACTAATTCAAATTTACGGCCAAATGATCCTTCTGACAGGGAGGCAAAGGTTTCCACCGGCTTGCCTGGGATGATGGGCCACAAAACCGCTATCAAAAAGTACACAATTTAAGCTTTATTCAAACAAACACATCTCTAATACAAGTACAAGAACCACATTTCTTCCCGTGACCCTTAATGAGGTGACCGCGCGGGAATCCTAAGTTAATGGGTAATGCAGTCTGTTGTCCTGAGCCTTTCTAACATGTGTAGCATTTGTAGCATGCGTCATTAGAAATTATACAACGTCTAGTCTTTCAGACTGACTGTGATTTTTTAAATAGGGTTTTATGTTTGAAGTGTAGCAGAATTTGTCATAAACTGCGCTAAGCTTAAAATTAGTGCCTAATTGTTAGTAGAAAATCCGATTGTAACGTGAGTGTAAATAGGCTATTTTACATAATGATACATCTTTTACAAATTATCACCGAGAAATTTACCCTTTTGGGCAATATTGGCTCTTCTTAAATATGTTCATTATCCAAATTCAATAAAATCAAGGATGTCAGAGGTGATTTTTACACTCCAGCCCATTTAATTAACTTCACTTATTTAGAATATAGGGAACTTGGAAACAATAAGGGATTTATCTCCACTTTCCTGACAAAACAATATAAGCTGAAAGGTGCTGAAAGTATTTGAATTTTCTTTCAGGCAGGATTTCTCTCAACTAAGGCTAAGAATACTGTCTTGTAATTTTCTTTTAAAAATTATGGACTAAACATTCAAATATACTGCACTAAGTGGAACAAGACTGCAAATAAGTATTTTTAGGTACTCTCATATCATTTAAGTTTTTTTAGGTTCTACGGAATTCATTAATGATTCTTTTTAGAGTGATTCGGAAAGGTATTACAGTATTTTTGTATTTAGAACTATGGAAAAAGATAATGTAAAAACCGAAGAACCCAGTCCCTAGTTAGAGGTATGCCTGTTTGTTCAGTCAGTTGCTTGAAGCCATTACCCATGGCTAGTTTCATGTTGTCAACAAAGATGTAGTAGAAGAAGTGTAGTAGACTGTATGCCCTGCAGAATTGATGCAGTTATCCCACTAAAAGCCTCATTAAGAATTAGATGGAAAAGCAATTAAAGAGGATAAGGTGTGATAGCTTCATGTATTTTTCTCACATTTATGTTTGGAAATGGTATAAAGTGCTCAGTAGTAACCAACGAAGGTTTCTGTATGTGTGCTCCCATTTAGTCCCTCTGGTTTTTTTTTGAACAGTTGCAACCAAGAACTAGCATAAGAAGAGGGTGGAGTTATCTGTGGTGAGTGATGTCATAACTTAGATGTGTTTAATTCTAGTCACCTTCAAGGTGTTACTTTTATTACATTGACTATTGAGTTGTCAAGAAAATTTCAATTTGTTGTAGCACAATTAAGCTACAAAATCAAAGAAGGAATTAAAAGATGAAGGTAGCATATGATCTGAAGACCAAAAGGAGGAAATTTTTTAAAACTATTGGCACAGTTATTATGGCTTGAATTGAAGTATAAAGCACCTTAGAGAATTTCAAATCACTATAGTTCATGAGATGTAATCAAGGTCATATTGATAGTAAGTAATTATTATCATCAGTTTAGACTACACTATCATATCTGCCAAGTTTTCCAGTTTTCACGAAAGATTTCCGGATTTTTGGGGTGATTTCAGGTTGTCCGAAATAACATAGTTTTTCCCCCGGATTTTCAATTCCCTAGCTTGTTTATGTTCTCTGCATTCAAATCGCAGGCGGCTTCGGTCGCATAGTTGGTAACATGCTGAGCTTCTATGCCCAAGATAGCGGGTTCAAACCCGGCCGAAGCCGTCGGATTTTTTAAGGGCGTTAAAAATCCCTCGATATGCCTTCCTTCGGAGGGGAAGTAAAGCCGGCGGTCCCGTGTCTTAGATTTATGACATGTTAAGGAACCTTCCAATAATTACACCTGTGTGAAGCTAAATTGGATAGGTTAAGAATGTAAACAACGCTCTTAGGTTCCTACGTTCGTTGCCAAGAGCTGACTGCGGTGGCGTCTAGTAGCTAAGTTCTGAACTAGGCCTAGTAGTCGTTGATGGTGGCGTTTGGCGGCAAAAGTAGGAACTATTTGAAAAATTCAAAGTTGCAGTCCTTACTTGAATTCAAAAATAGATCATCATCATCTTGCACAGTTTCCAGCCACTGGCCGGGTCTGTTTGGAACACAAGCCTCTCCAACATCTTCTGTCTTCCCACCATATCTCAGCCTCTACCCTTGTCCAGTCTTCTCCTCTCTTCTTCACGCTTTCTTCCACCCCCTTCAGCCACCTGTCTCTCGGTCTCCCTCTTGGTCTCTTTCCTTCCCACTTCGTCTCGTGTATCCCCCTGGGTATCCTCTTCTCCTCCATTCGTTTTACATGTCTATACCATCTCTAGATTTCTCTATACCATCCTGTAATGGTTCCTCCTTCATTAATTCTCTGGTCCTCTCATTTCTTATTCTGTCCCTCTTTGTAGCTCCAATACTGCTTCTCAAGAACCTCATCTCGCTGGCCTGTATTTTGCTAGTACGTCCGATATATGATCTTTTTGCTGTTCTGACGGACATCCTTGCTCCATAACATGTTTCTCACAGTCCTCCGGAATGCTTCTGCCTGTCTCCCCCGCTCATTTATTTCTCTATCGTTTCTTCCATTCTCTTGTATCAGGCTTCCCAGATACTTGAAACTCTCAACTTTCTTCAGCTGTTCCCCACAAATTGTTATTCCTGTTGTGGTTCTTTCCTTCTTCCTTGTTGTGATCACCATCTCACTCTTATTGATGCTAAATTTCATCCCATACCCTTGTATTATTCCTTCCCACATGTCCAACTGTTCCTGTACCTCCTCCTCCTTGTTTCCCCAAATCATCAAATTATCTGCAAACACCATTGCTTTCATTAAAAAATAGATACACACACTAATACAGTAATCACAATTAACACCGGTTATCAGACAGATTCTACACACACCCAAAGTACTCGGGGCTTCATGACTTGTGTTGTCGCAGCCCCTAAACTAAGGAACCAACCATCCAAATCGCATTTCAGTTTTGATTTTCGATAATAGCTGCTATTCTGAGATGCGAGTGTTTGAAATTGGACTGAAAATCAACCGATAAGTTTATCGATAATCCCGTCTCGCAGATTATCGATGCACTTTTGTCATTAATTCCTTGCGTTTGACATTCCGCTGAAAGTCGATCGAACTGTCTACTGATAGTCACATCTCGCAGATTATCGCTGCATTTATATTACTCTGTGCTTCGACTGTTGGTTAGCAGGAAAGCTTGGTTTTAAGCGGTGTTTGCTGTAGTTCTGGTATTCGTGCAATTGTGTGACAAATGTTTGTGCGATTTAGTGTTTTCGTGATGAATTCAAGTAAGAAACGATATCATCAGTCTTTTAGGAAGGCATATTCTTTAGAATTTCCTCGTATTAGGCGATCACGGAAAGGTGAAATATTTGCATTCTCATCTCCATCTCTCCTCTCCAACCTGTGATGGAATATGGCCAGCATTCTGTGACTTGCAAGATCAAAGTGAAGAAAAGCTCATGGTTTGTATGTGTGTGTGAACTGTTCTCAATTACATGTGTTCTTGATGTAAGTGCAATATTTTTGGAAACTGGCACAATGAATTAGTCTCACGTCACCAACAGTTTGTAATCTCTTTCCCTGTAGTCTTTTCTTACTATTTTTAAGACCTTGCAACGCATGTACGCGTTAAAATTTTTGCGCTTTAAGATCTTCTGGATTTCTATTTTTGAAAGTTGGCAGGTATGCACCATATAACTGCAAGTTGCAACCCGCCCCGGCTTCACCCTGTATCTTTAAGAGGCTTAAGAGGTGTATTTTTAAAATTTTTATTTCAATGAACTACAGTATGTCCTTTATCCATTTTCCGTCTCGGCATGAAGGGTTAAAATTATATTATCATGGAGATAGCATGTGCAAGGAATTCTTGTCAGACTTAATTTAAGAATGGCGAGGTGCATGAAACACAAATCCCCTTCCATCCAATCTAAACTTGATTGTGTATTCTGCGGAACAAAAAGTTCACAGGTGAAATGAAGAAATAGCGAGTTGCACTTCCAGGAAAACTCCAAACACATCCACTCTTCTCTGCAGTCTTAACTCAACACGACTACAGTTTGCTGCTTTCCGCTGCTGTCTGTAACTGGGGTGATAGGCTCGTTAGCTAGCTTGTAACGGAAGCTAGCAGTTGAATTGAGATTGTTGGAAGAAATGAAAACTTAAAAACATTTACATTGGGTGATATATTGAAGATGGAGATATGCTGGCTGACGCGGACGTTTTTGAAGAACTTTTCATGCTGAATAATTCTTACACTCATAGTATATAGATATTTTTATTGGTTTGCCCTGCGTAAGCTTAAAAGACGCACGGACGGTAGTCGTTTGCCTTTTTTTTTACTTTTTCACTGGAATCGTTACTTCTCAGCTTTCTTTGGTCATAAATAAATAATTTTGTTCAGAAACCTTCCTCGAGAAATCCTTTACAGAATGGTGAAACCCACATCAAAATCCATCCAGTAGTCAATCTTGAGATTATCCGGAATATCCAAGAATTGGGGACTTTATTTTATACTAAGTGATGGGGAGGCATGGTGTGAGGATCCAAGGTCTGTATCTTGGCATGGACAGCAATCAACCGGATTGATGGGTATCCCTGCTTTTATTTTCCCTTACTCCAAGTGAATGTGGGGATGGTACCTTATTTCAAGACCCAAGGAATTTACGAAATCCCACACTTGATAATTTCAAATCTCCACAATGTTTTGAAAAGAAAGCTCGTGGAATTGTAACGTTTTGCATGAGATTAAACCATTCCTTACTGAGGAGCCCAATCGGTACATCTGTTAGTTATTGTAGCTTTAAGGGGATAAACAGCGAGGTCATCTGCCCCTATGCAAAACCCTAACAGACACGGCAGAATACCTAGAAACTTATTGCAGCCCTTATTTTCTTTTATTGACGTTGGTGTTCACAATATAAACAGTCCACCTTAACCCAATGATTACTACTTCACACAAGCACAATTTTAGTCAGATATTGCAGTTTTTTCACTCGTTGCACTTCTTCTTTCCTACCGTATTTCCCACGTCGGCGCAGGATACGCTTGCTTGGTTGTTGTTCACCACTTCTTTCTGTCAAGGGCATCTTCAGGTTTGAGGCCGCATACCAGTAGGTCTTCCTGATTCTATCCATTGTTTCTTTGGACGCCCACAGGGCATATATCGGAGGGCCGTTTTTACCACCGAGTTCTCATCACTTCTAGGAACATGCCCGTACCAACGAAGAAGCGCTTCTCTCATTATGTCTATAATTCTTGCAACTCCCATTTGCTTCCTTACTTGTTAATTTCTGACATGGTCAAGCCGTGTAATGCCCATGGACCAACGCAGCATTTTCATTTCTATCCCATGGAGGGCTTATTCGTGTTTGGTTGAAGCTGGCCAACATTCAGTGCCGTAGGGTGCCACTGACCTTTTCATTATCTTGTAAACTTTTCTTTTCAGGTGGATAGTTTTTTTATTTTTATCGCACAGTACTCTTAGTGACTTAGTGCCATTTCAGCCAAGCAGCATTTACCCGTGCTCGGGTGTCTATAGAGCGTCTCTACCTTAAAAGACAGTACACTTTAAATGGAGTGCGCTGATGCCAGATCTGCTGCATATACAGTATAAGTTCTGCAAGGCCGGGAACATGATGTACCATATGTCCATAACTCGTATACAGGCGTGCTTTTACGCAAAACTCGGGAAATTTCTAAAATATTTGTTTGTTGTATATAACTGTACCTCATGCCTTGAAGCGAATGACGGTACAATATTTAGATATGATACACCGAAGCTCAGACCGCGATTTTAATGCACGCATTATAATAATTTATCATTTCCAATTATTCATGAATATGATAATATTATAACATGTTATAATATTACATTTTCTTGAATATCATAGGTTATAATAAATTATAATATGACATTATTATTATTATTATTATTATTATTATTATTAAAATTATTATTATAATAATATATAGCCTATATATAGTGGTCCAAGTAATTTACCCAATTTTGTGTGGTCAAGTGGTGGTATGCAGCCGAAATTAAATTATTCATTTCTTATTTCTTGAATGAGACTTTTTCAATTTTATATAGTTCTTCACTTGCACCCATACCATTTTGATGGGGTTAAGTTCACTGTGGTATGCTGGTGTGGTATGGTGGCAAGCAAGGAACATTTCTCTGCTGTGATAGCCTGCATTGTCTATTACTAGGATAGATCCTTCGGGAACATTGGGCAACAATTGCTCAATTGGGAGAAATAGCCATCCTTCAAGGTCCGTATTGACAATTTGACTAATTAATTGATTATTCAATGGTCCGCCAATCAATACCTTTACAATGAGGTGTGCCGGTGGGCACTAAAAACGGGACATGTTTCGAACCATGTACATTCGGTTCTTCTTCAGCCGATTTGAATTGGCACAGAAAAAAAATCACAGACATGAGTAATGACATCATACAAGCATACATAAAAGACCCTTAATATACACATTAAAACAATTAAAACACAATTTAAAAAACTTTCTTCACTTCATTTAAACCACTGTGCTATGAGTTTGTCCATGCTGTGGAACAGCTTGTGTTGAAGTGCGCGGAGAGAGCGAGCTTTTGTCCGTGCGTTCTGATGAATTTAAAAAAATGCTTATCTTCTAATTCTAGTTCTGCCTCTTCTGTTCGTTACTTAGCCTCGCTCTACTTTGGTGCACTTGCCGTTTCCAGCTGGTTGGACCCGCACCCATGATCCACACAGTGGCCGCATTATGCCAACACGCTGACCCACAAGCTTCGCAGGAACTGCCCAATTGGGACAACTTTCCACCTTTCATCCACATTTGACTAAGTTCTAACCACTCATAGAATCTCATAATGTTCTCGTCAAGTAGAAGCCAACTGAAAGGTCTTTATGTCATTTCGTCGTGGGTGGCTGCCGTGTTCTTTTGGCACAGAAACATTAACCCTGCACCATTAAAGACCCCTTGTTCGTTCCCGAGACGAACGAAGGCAAACTACGGAAACCACTTTGAGGATGGCTGAGGTAGGAATCGAACACGCCTCTTCTCAGTTTTGTCTCATGAAGTTGAGTACACCCCGTTCCAGCCCTCAGACCAGAATTAAATTTCTTGGCAGAGCCGGGATTCAAACCCGGGCCTCCACGGTGACAGCCAAGAAGGCTAGCCACTACGCAACGAGGCGGACAATTTATGAAGAACACAAGCTCCATTTCATTTCACAGTTTAATGATAGAGCGTACGGTCACTCGTCCTGCTAAAAGGACCTTCCGGAAGTACTTTTGTACACAGCGGCGCGTCCTTCCAGCAGGACTTGGGACCCTTATGGCAAATGTTTCAACTGGCCTTCCAGCAGGACGCGTCCTTCCGGCAGTACTTCGGGTTATCAAAGCGTAATAATACTGAATATCTGGTACTGGGCAAACAATAAACGTCTGTAAATATTCTAAAACAGTGTAATATGACTCATACTGACTAATACAATAACTGTCTCGTAATCACTTATTGACTATAAAATGTATAAACGTATAAACGTGTTTTCTTACAGTACAGATGTATGAGAAGTATAAAAAAGTTGTACAAATTTTAAGATCTAAAATAGGCTATATAAAATGTATTAAAAATGGGATTTATTACCCTACAACTTCAGCCACTTCAAAGAAGTAATATCTAAAATTAACATCTAAATTAGCCTATATAAATGAAAAAAAATGTTCGATTTCTTGCTTTTCGACTGTAGTCATTTCAGTACACATCTACGTAAGTACCATGACAGTTAGTGGTATCATAATTACTAGCAAATAACGAGCGACTCCATGCATTTCCGCTGTTTGGAGCATCGAAATAGGTAGCAAAACCATAAACACGGTCACCCTTATGTATAATCGCTGCCATTACTGAACGGTCAGAGCTACCAACTTCAGACTTGCATGCGCTGATTCGTTACATTTCCATCTTTGTAATTGAAAAAAGAACGGTCTTCCCAGCAGGACGCTTCGTCCTCATATAAGCAATTGAATTACGAACTCAAATGAGGTCGTAACGTCCTGCCGGCAGTGCCTTGTACGTTCTATCATTAACTACACCTACCCTCCATAAAACGCAGTAGGAGATATACGCATCACCTGAGTAGCCTAATAAACAAACGTTCGCTGCGTCAGCACTGCGCTGGGCGGGGACTACGCGAAGTGCGATAACTTATGAATGCTATCTGATATCGAGCTCTGGTTAGTTTTGAAAACTATTTCGGACATTAATGAACATTTATTCTCGCTTAGTCACCAACGTAAAGCCAACAGCAAAAAAGGTTTCTCGCTACGTAACTTTCCCGTGACACCGTCCCAGATTTTTCAAGTAACATTTAAGAAAAAAAAATCATAACTTTCTTATTATGAAAATAATTACTGCCCTGAGAAATAGGGCATCTTCTACCAATATCAGGCAATCTAAAAATAAATTCTTGATCTGTTGTGATCATTATCTATGGCGTGATAAGTTTATATTTGCAAAAATATAGATTCGCGCTAAAATATCGTAATTGTGAAAATTGGGCCATGTGTTAATTATTTATGACTTTAATTTTACATCATCATAAAGAGCGGAAAATTCTCTATAAGACCACGCAAACATTTTCTTAAGATTTGCCATTTTCACTTATTGGGAAATGCAACTTGACCGGGGTAGAAGAGGACGAAGCGAATTGCAGGACATATTAGTGCGAGTGAGAGGCAAATACTACATTTAATTCCATACTGTCTTTTAAGGTAGAGATGCACTATAGAATGGTCTTGCTATCCAAAGTGATGAGAGAACCAAGGTAATTAAATTTAGTGATTTTATTGAGATGATGGTCTTCAATGTTAATGGTACTATTGGTCTGTGTGCCACATTGCAGATATTCGGTTTTTCCTATGTTGAGTTTTAAACCATTTTTGCCCAGGCGGTCTTTCCAGCACAGAGCACGATTCTCGAGATGTTCACGAGTTTGATCAGCAAGAAAAACATATCATATTATAAGATTGTTCATGGGTGAGGTGTTTGTATGTCGACTTACTGTATCCATGCACAAAATGAACAGAAGTGGCTAAAGTGCAGAACTCGTTGCACTATGGCATTCTGGAGTCTTCAAATTTGTAGGATCATTGATTTGCACCCTAAAATATGTTTCATGCCCCATGATGTCACAGGATCATATGAGGAATGTTGGGTCGCTCATGGCTTTTCTGGTTCATCATATCTTGTAATGTTGCTCGTATACCTGAAAGTATTTCTTTGATCTTGCAAAGACCTTCTGAATAGGTGACATACAAAGGTATTTTTTTATGTCCTACAATGAAGAATATCATGCACAGAAACCATATTAATAGATTGTCGAGGCATGGTCTTAAGACGTACATTTTTCATCCCAATTTTGAATTCATGTGAGCAAGGTTACAAGTGCATAAGATGTGACAGCCCTTGTGAACGATATCACGTACTTAAATGTAGACTGAGGGTAGCCGTATGTCTTCCTTTGGAGGGGAAGTAAAGCCGGTGGGCCCATGTCATCGATTTATGGCATGTAAAAGAACCTTCCACTAACTACAATCGTGTGAAGCTAAATTTGTAGGCTAGATTTGATTAATGCTCTATTAAGTTCCAACATTCGCCACCAGGTGCTGGTTGCGGTGTCATCTATTAGCCAAGTTCGCAGTTAGGTGTTGTTGGCGGATGCATTTGGTAGCAAAAGTAGGAACTACTTGAAATTGATCTGTAGTCCTTACCTGAATTACAGATAACACACACTAATACAGCCATCCATCACAATCAACTCCGGTTATCAGACAGATTCTACACACACACCCAAAGTTCAGGGGGCTACATGACCGCATTGGCACAGCCCCTAACCTGAGGAACCAGACTGAGGGTAGAATCCCTCGCAAAATTTTGTACCAATGATGGATCGTGAGAACCACATTCAAGCACATTGTGCGCAATGAAGTATTTATTGTTGTTGAACCATTTAAGAACTGAAAGCTTCTCATGCTATCCTTCCTGGTTGGTTGGTTCCTTAGTTTAGAGGCTGAGACAATGCGGTCATATAAGCCCCGTGTACTTTGGGTGTGTGTAGAATTTGTCTGATAACCGGTGTTAATTGTCATGGCTGTATAAGTGTAAATTATCTGTGATTCAGGTAGAAGGACTGCAGACGATCAATTTTTCAAGTAGTTTCTACTTTTGCTACCAAATGCTACCATCCACTACACCTAGCTGCGGACTTGGTTACTAGATACCATCACAGCCAGCACCTAGTGGTGAACGTTGGAACTTACAGCTGTATATAGCGTCATCAAACTAACCTACAAATTTTAGCATCCACAAGTGTAATTAGTGGAAAGTTCTTTTTCATGCCATAAATCTATGACATGGGACCGCCGGCTTTACTTACCCTCCGAAGGAAGGCATACTGAGGCTATCCTTCCTGTTTGCTATTTCTGATATTTTTAAAGTGCATTCCCCTGATTCTTATTGATAATTGCATGGTTTTCTTAGTTCCTCAGCACGCTTAATTTGAAATGTTAAAGTTCCCCAAGAAAACATGGGACATCGCGTCAAGCCCTATACTATGGAGGAAAGTAGCAGAGTTACCCCGAGTTTCGGTGAAGCCAGACGCTAATCATTAAAGGCATAACCAGGTGTAACTTGTATGGCCTTGATGCATGGGAGACTGAATGAGAGATCTCTCGCTTTATGTGATTTTTATAAAACGCTTGTGCAAATCCCATATTATCGAACATCAGTCAATTATAATTTTGGTGTAGTATGTAAGGATGTATGAGGCTAACCATCAAGTTCCTTGCCTACAAACAACAATACGTTTATTTTTATGCTAATATTCATGTCTTTCGTAAGTGTTCTATTGTTGATTTTAAGGTATTCTTAAATGAGATTTGCTTATGACATGTCATCTTGGCCTACACACCAGAGGATTTGAATGAGTTTTTAAATGGTATGGACTCAGTCTTTAGGAAGGTATTCATCATAAAAATTAATAAATGTAAAACAATTATTATGGAATGCAGCCGAATGAAATCAGAAAGCCTGATTGACATTAAATTATCAGGTGAAAAGCTAAAGGAAGTAGGAGGCTTCTGCTACTCGGGAAGCAAAATAACCAGTGTTGGACGAAGCAAAGAGGATGTACAAATTAGGTTGACTCGGGCAAGGAAAGCATTTTTACAGAAAAGAAATTTGTTGATTTCAAATATAGATTTAGGTATTAGGATGCTATTTTTTAAAGCCTTTGTCTGGAGCGAGGCGCTCCATGGAAGTGAAACTTGGCCTGTTGACACAGCAGAAAAGAGGAGAATAGAAGTATTTGAAATGTGGTGTTACAGGAGAATGATAAGAGTAACAAATGAAGAGGTGCTAAGACGAGTGGGAGAGGAGATATGTTTCTGGCAACTGCTAATGAAGCGATGAGATAGGTTGGTAGGACACATACTAAGACACCCAGGAATAGCAAACTTAGGTATGGAAGGAAGGGTCAAGGACAAAAACTGGAGGGGTAGACCAAACTTGGGATATGTTAAACACATTGTCTCTGTAACGTGTGGTAGCTATGTAGTGGTGAAACGATTAGCTCAGGATAGGGAGGAATGGAAAGCCGCATCAAACCAGTTAAAAGACTGAAGACTCAAACAACTACAACAATAACAACAAATGTTTAAATCTATAGAATGGTTGGTTGGTTGGTTCCTTAGTTTAGGGGCTGCGACAACGCGGTCATGTAGCCCCGTGTACTTTGGGTGTGTGTAGAATCTGTCTGATAACCGGTGTTAATTGTGATGACTGTATTAGTGTGTGTATCTGTTTTTTAATTCAAGTAGGGACTGCAACTTTGAATTTTCAAATAGTTCCTACTTTTGCCGCCAAACGCCACCGTCAACGACTACTAGGCCTAGTTCAGAACTAGCTACTAGACGCCACCGCAGTCGGCTCTTGGCAACGAACGTAGCAACCTAAGAGCGTTGTTTACATTCTTAACCTATCCAATTTAGTTTCACACAGGTGTAATTAGTGGAAAGATCTTTAACATGCCATAAATCTATGACATGGGACCGCCGGCTTTACTTCCCCTCCGAAGGAAGGCAAATCTATAGAATGATAAATTATATTTGAATTGCAGCCAGTGGCCATAGCGGGGCATTTTGATGTAAAGCCCGTAGGCTTCCCATAGAGTTCAGTTTCAAGTAGTTCCAACTTTGACTATCAGAGATGCCACTGTCACTGACACCTAGCAGCAAATGTTGTAACTTGATAGAGCATTTCTAACCAAATAACCTACAAATTTAGCTACACACTACCAATATTGTAGTGGTAGGTGTAGAATGATAAATGAAAGTATATTATAAAATTGGTTGTAGTAGACTTAAGTTCTAAAAAAAAAAAATATATATATTGATAGTACTTGGACACCAACAATAAAACTTGAAAATCTGATTTCGGCATAATTTTGACAATTAGGGGCTCCTGAGATACTCTTCAGTTGATAAAACTTCCACCTTCTGACACCGGTATTCTATTTCATCAGCTTGTCTGTATTCGTCTGTCTTACAGGCCCGACATTTGTTTTAGACGATTGAAAAATCTTAATGGAAGCCTGGAGGCGTGTTACTACAGTACCTGTGTTGTAACGGTCCGATGATGGACAAACCTATTGCACGCTACTGCTGAAGTACAGTCATTGGCAAATATAATGGTGTTCTGTTCGTAACTATGTACTTCCGCGTCACACAATACTTCGACGTGAACTCTACTTTTCTGCACGTTATTAAGCAGGTGTGTGCCGTTGGGCTTCAATAGTTTGCCTTAGCTCATGCAGCCAAGGCAACTCTAGTTCCTTCTTCCATGCCACTAAAATAATAAGTAAAACATGAATAAGGAAACAAATGACTGACAAATACCACATGCTCAAGTCTGGAATTTCAATACATCGGACCGGTAGTGACAACTGTGAAGCGAGAGAGCGATAGAGTGACTGTGTACAGGCTTACCCGCAAGCTTCAAGGTCAAGGGCAATCGTTTAAAACAATCGTCCGGCTTGTACTTGCCTTACTTAGGAATCTAGCTTAGGATATGTGCTCTCATTTATACTGGCTTGCCCTTAGCTTGACTCACCATGGTGGACTGGGTTCGATTCCCGATCAATGTATGTGAGTTTTTTTGAAGTGAAATCCCATATCCTGTGGGTCGGATTCCACGTAAAAAGGAGGTCCTGTGGCTCATGATTGCGAGATTAACGGTTACGTAAAACTACAAGCCTCCTAGGTTTTACTACAGCTTTTTGTGTGGAAGTGATGGGACGTCAGGAGTGTATTCTGTAATTCCAAGAAGATATCTAGAGTTATCATTGCAGTTTAGTGTCCCTAAAATCCAACGACAGTTGGAATGAACTGCAATTAATACCTGATGGCACAAACCTGCAAGTGAAGATGGGGAATGGAGGAGAAAGTTGGTAGTGAAGCAGGTTACTGCTGCTGAGCTCCTGAGAGTGACCAACGTGCAATACAGTTATAGTAGGAGCGGATGTGAACAGTTCCAAAGCAACAATTTAAGTGAACATTCCTCATCTCAACCACGCTGTAGTACATAGACTCATTCGCATACAAAACTCTTTGCTTGCGCATTTGCCATCAAGTAACAATTTTGGTATGGCTAGTATCAAGCAGGTGTGTGCCGTAGGGCTTCAATAGTTTGCCTTAGCTCATGCAGCCGAAGCAACTCTAGTTCCTTCTTCCATGCCAATGCCACTAAAATAATGAGTAAAACATGAATAACTGGAAAAATATATTGAAATTTTGTAAACTATAGAAGCCTATAAATTCATTCCTAAATGCCATTTATTTTTGCGACTTACGGATAGATGGGACGAGACCAATTAATTAATTAAATATTTAATGCAACCAATGGCCATTACAATAATAATATAATTATAGATATAGTGGTCAATGTATAGTTCTCTAGTTCATATAGACCAATAGGACGACCGAGACAGCGTTGGCTTGACACTCTACATGATGATTTAAACATGGTCCTGACATGGCGCACAATCGTGTAATATGGCGGCAGAGAACCAAAAAAGCAGACTCTGCTAATTTGTGGGACAAATGCTAATGAAAAAGAAGAAGTATTATTAATGATAAACAAAACAAATGTGAAGATGTGACTGAAGAAACCTGCTTTGTTTCAGGCTTGGACATTGGTGTAATTTTAGTCCCATGTACTTGGGTGTCTGATAACAGGTGAGAAGCCATGGATAACCACTTTTAGGTGGAATCATACCCACCTATTCTCAGGTTTGCCTCACGAGGCTCAGTGTATCCCATTCCAGCTCTCGGACTAGAATTAAATTTTTGGCAGATCCAGGAATCATACTTGGTAGTTTTGCCCCTCTTTCCCCCAGGATAAGTTCTCCAGAAAATAGTCTTCGGTAAAGAGAGTGGGAGAGATGTTTGATTTAGGTGATAGGCCTACGCTGGCTTAGTACCGGAATAGCCTATCTTAATAGGATTACCATTGAAGATACGCTATTTTGGTCCTAAGCCAGCAAATTTTTAATATCATTATGTTTTTATTTTTTGTGTAGTCTTTTTTTTTTTTTTTTAAATTTCACATCTCAAAACTCAAATAATTATAGTATCTTTTCCCTGTAAAAGTTTTTCTAAACTTTAATAGAAACATATAAAGTCACGGTACAAAAATACATTACAAAGATTAAAAATAATGAAAACTCGCGCCCGCGGTTAATCAATAAGCTACCACATATATATTCAATCATATAATATAAGAACCGTAACAAATCTCTATTCTCGCTGTAATACCTTCAGATGCATTGTGGGAAGGTAGAATTGTTTTGTTCCCCTCCACTCCTCGATTCCTTGAGCAGATGTGGGACTACCAACTAGAAGTTTGTGAGTCGAATATTTTATGTTCGACCCTCAGTTCTAATGCGCCTGTCAAACCAACCAAACAGGCGCCATCGGAGAAGGAAGCTTCTCCGAAAAGGTCAGTGAAAAAACCTTCTCCAACACGCATGGAGAAGGAACTTTCGCTGACCATGGCTGGAGCATCTACCAGCCCGTCTAAAACGAAAGCAAAGCCGGCGGAGAGGAGAGGCAAGGTTATTTGCCGTCTCTCCTGCCCTCCTGCAAACAATGTGGCACAGTCACACACTGGCATCCCCGCTTCCAACATCATCCGTGGAGCGGTGCCAGCAAGTGCTGCATTGTTTTGCAAGGAGGTGACGTCAGGGGGGAAGGGCCCAACTACTTCCCCAAAGAGACGTGAACGCCGTGCTAGGAAAAAGAATAGTCGGGACGTGCCGGGGACGGACTCCCAGTCTTCGGACCGGGAGAAGGTCCCTCGTCACCGCTCTCGCTCTTCACCAAGAGCGAGACCCGCAAAGTCCGGCGATAACCGTGCACCAACCCAGAGAGCATTCGCTCCATTTTCTTCGTCCTCCAACGGAGATGTGGAGATTGAGGAGTGCTCTCCTACCCTATCACCTCCTCCTAAGGATAGGGATGGTTGGCAAACGGTTGAGCATAAGTAGACGACTATCCTCTACTTAAGTCCACACTATGGCACTATTACAATGGAACTGTAATAGCTATTTTCGATATCTCGCTGAAGTACGCCAATTGATTTCTCAGTTTACGGCAACCATTGTCTGTCTTCAGGAATCCAGGTTTCGTCCTGGGCATGAGACAACAATGCGTCACTTCAAACGTCTTCTCTAAAGACCGGGTGGACGGAGCTGTGGCCGCTGGTGGCGTCTGCACTCTCGTCCACTCTAGCCTCTTTAGTGAAGAGGTGCCGTTGCGTACTCAGCTAGAGGCAGTTGCAGTTCATACTTCGTTGCCAGTAATGGCAACAGTATGTAACGTGTACATCCCGCCTGATTCTCAACCGGATTACAACCAGCTGGTGGATCTAGTCTTTCAGCTCCCCCCCCTCCTTTTCTCCTTCTGGGAGATGTTAATGCCCACAACGCCATCTGGGGCTCCGCTACCACTAGCGGTAAAGGGAGAGATTTTGAGGGGCTGATCAGGCGGCTGGACCTGTGTTTGTTGAACACAGGGGAGCCTACTCACTTCTCTATTGCACACGGCACTTATTCAAGTGTCGATATTACCTTGTGCAGTCGTGCGCTGGTTCCCCTGCTACAGTGGGGTATACACGATGACCTTTGTAATAGTGACAATTTTCCAATTATCGTTACTCTTCCGAACCAGAGAGCCATCAAATTACCAAGTCGATGGCTTCTCCGTCGGGCTGATTGGCCAACTTTCACGGCACGTGCGGTGTTTGCCGAAGATACCTTTGAGAATGTCGACGATCATACCATTCACATAACGAATTGTATTTTGGCTGCCAACCTTATCACCTTCAGAAGGATGCGTGCTAGAGCTCGATATCTAATTTGGGAGAGTAAGAAAACGACGTGGGAAAAGTACCTTCATCTCAAGTGTGGACTAAGCTTCGTCGGATCTCCGGACTCCCGACATCATTGTCGATACCTTCGGTATCCATCAAAGGAGACATCATCACGGACCATCTCGCCATTGCCAACAGTATTGGCTCGCACTTCTCCGATGTATCCTGCTCTGGGAGTTACGATCCTACATTTCTGACACTGAAGCGGGAGGCAGAGGCTCACAGCTTGTCCTTTGCCACTGCTGCTTCGGAGTCCTACAATGTACCATTCTCAGAATGGGAACTGCGCAGCGCGCTTGCACTGTGCAGGGATACGGCTCCTGGACCGGATAACATAATCAAATGTTAAAACATCTGTGTGAAACCAGTATAAAACAACTGTTGATCCTCTGCAATCGTATATGGATTGAAGGGGAGTTTCCATCTCAATAGCGGGAGGGGATCGTGATACCGATTCCCAAGGCTAGAAAGGATTGTAAGCAGCTATAGGCCCATTTGTCTGACAAATGGCCTATGTAAGCTGCTGGAGAAGATTGTGAACCTTCGACTGGTGTGGTTCTTGGAGAAGAGAGGTCTCCTGTCTGAGTACCAGTGTGGATTTCGCTCTCATAGGTCCACCACTTACCATCTGGTATGCCTTGAGAGCGCCGTACAGGAGGCATTTTTCCGAAAGCAGCACCTAGTCACGGTTTTCTTTGACCTCGAGAAAGCTTACGACACCACATGGCGATACGGGATCCTTTCCACCCTCCACAGGTGGGGACTCCGTGGTAATCTGCCGACTTTCATTGCAAATTTCATGTCCATCCGACTCTTCCGTGTAAGGGTCGGAAGGACATTATCGGAATACTATACTCAAGAAAATGGAGTTCCTCAGGGTTCTGTGCTGAGTGTCACCTTGTTCGCAATTGCCATAAACGCCATTGTTGCCACCGCCGGGTCCGCAGTAGTTCCATTGCTGTACGTAGCCGATTTAGCTCTGCATTACAGCTCTGGAAGTATGGCGGTTGTGGAACGGCAATTGGAGCTAGCTATCAACCGGGTCGACAGGTGGGCTCACGACTACATCTCGGATGCTGTGTTGCCGTTGGTTGACACTTATCGCTTCCTGGGGCTCCATTTTGACATCAAATTAACGTGGCAGCACTATATACGGCAACTGAAAATGACATGTCTCAGGAAACTGAACATGCTCAAGTTTCTTAGTGGCACTACGTGGGGGGCTAACCGTGCGGTGCTGCTACGGTTCTACCAAGCCCTTGTCTTGTCCCGGCTAGACTATGGTTCTGCGGCATACGGTTCACCAAGGCCGGCAACCTTGAAAAAGCTGGACAGTATCCACCATAGTGGCGTTAGGCTGGCTACCGTTGCCTTCCGGACTAGCCCGATACCGAGCCTACTCGCCGAATCGGGTGTTCTACCTTTAAATTATAGACGCCAACATATGCTGCCAATGTGCGTCAAATGCTGCAACCCCCGACCTATCAAGCTCTCTTCGGTACCCAAAACCACCAGGGGTACAACAACCGGCCTCGTGATACTCGGCCGGTTGGTATTAGACTTGATAGCTCGTGTACTGAAATAGGAGTGGCTGTAGGTCCTTGTATGATCCGGACACCTAGCAAGGTGCCTCTGTGGCAAGTTCCGCGTCCGGAAATTCGGTTGGATCTGCACCGAGGTCCTAAGGTGAACACGGATGCCTCCGTTTACCGGAGGCAGTTGCACAGCATAGTTCACCAATTTCCGAACGCTGGCATTCTCGACACGGATGGTTCGAAGGTGGACGAGAAAGTGGGTTGTGCTTACGTTATTGATTGTGCAGATACCAAGATCTCTTTGCCTGAGGCCTGTAGTGTGTTTACTGAGGAGCTCGTTGCCATCTATGAAGCTCTGCAGTTTGCACTACAGGATGCACGAATCCACTTTCTCGTGTATACCGACTCTTTGAGTTGGTTGCAGTCAATTGCTACATGTTTCTCGCAACACCCCCTAGTGCAGTGAATCCACGACCTACTAGCCGGGCTGTGCCACGCTGACACTCGAATCACCTTTCTGTGGCTTCCAAGCCACATGGGAGTTACGGGAAATGAGATAGCGGATCAAGCTGCAAAAGAGGCGGTATCACTACCACCTCGACCAATGGAGGTACCCGCTAGAGATATTCGCTCTCAGTTACACCTACAAGTTCTGGATTTTTGGGAGAGTCATTGGCTATCTGACCCACTGCCCAGTAAACTGAGAGAGATCAAGGGAACTACTCGCATGTGGCAGAGCTCTTTCCGGTCACGGAGAGAGTCCGTCATTTTGTGTAAGCTAAGGATAGGTCATACAAGATCCACCCACTCGTATCTGATGAGAAGGGAAGACCCTCCCACTTTGTACCTGTGGAGCCGTTTTCACTGTGGCCCACATTTTCACCGAGTGTGTGGATCTTGCTGACTTACGAAGAAACCTTGGTTTGCAGATGACACTCAAACTTTTTTAGCCGATGACGCGGTGGCTGCTGATCGCGTTATCCACTTTATAAGTGAGAGTGGGTTAGGGCCAGCAATCTAAATTCTCCAGTGAACATTGACTCAACGAATTGTTCGTTTTTGAATGATAATGTTTTGCTTTTCCGTAATTTTTGTTTATTTTGATAATTTTTATTTTTATTTAATTTTTTTAAAATTAATTTTTGGTCTTTTTAAATCTAGGTGTCTACCTCAAAATTATAAATTCATTTCCAAATATGTATTCTTTAATCTGTGTTAAGAGGGGCCGTAGTTCCACCCCTTAACACAACAATAACTAACCACTAACTATTTTATGTTGATAGTGTGTAAATACGGGGTCATTATGAGTGTGCGCGCCTGTAAACACGGCAAGCTAAGCCGGCTGTGACCAGTGCAGATCGCGGCCACACAAACCCGGGCCAGCTCGTGGGTTAGGGCCAGCAATCTAAATTCTCCATTGAACATTGACTCAACGAATTGTTCGTTTTTGAATGATAATGTTTTGCTTTTCTGTAATTTTTATTTATTTTGATAATTTTTATTTTTATTTATTTTTTTTAAAATTAATTTTTGGTCTTTTTAAATCTAGGTGTCCACCTCAAAATTATAAATTCATTTCCAAATATGTATTCTTTAATCTATGTTAAGAGGGGCAGATGACCTCATAGTTCCACCCCTTAACACAACAATAACTAACTACTATTTTATGTTGATAGTGTGTAAATACAGGGTCATTATGTGTGTGCGCGCCAGCAAACACGGCAAGCTAAGCCGGCTGTGACCAGTGCAGATCGCGGCCACACGAACCCGGGCCAGCTCGTGGTTGGCGCGATCTGCTGACTCATGTCGTTAATTCATACGTGTTTTGTCATTCATATGGGCGTGTATTTGCAAAGCTTAGATGGTTAGCGTTGCACGTTTAGTGAGTATTGTGATTACTGTGATTGTTGGTCATGCCTGGACACCAATTCACATTGGGCGAACGTGTGTATATCCATAATTCGTATATGAAAAGCAGAAAATCTTGTTCTGAAACAAGGCGAAAATTTAGAATCGAGTTTCCAGGAAGACCTGTGCCTAATGCCAGTACAATTAGGAGGCTCGCTAAACGATTAAAGGAAACGGGCTCCAGAAATAATAAAAGAGTTGACCGACATTCCTTCATCAGATGTCACGTGTGTGTTACAAGAGAGGGAGGACAATTTCAGCATCGCCTATGAGCACTGTAAGTACAAATTATTGAACATATTTGGGAAAAGTGTGAAAGTGCACGCCAACCACCGGCTGGACCGAGTGCGTGTAGCCGCCATCTGCGCTAGTCACAGCCGGCGTAGCTTGCCGTGTTGACTGGCGCACACACACATAATGACCCTGTATTCCAGGCCTATTGAGAACTTCATTTTATAACCTTGTTAGTTTTTAATGGGTGGAACACAGAGGTCATCTGCCCCTTCACTAATCAGTAGGGAACAGGAAGTTCCATTGTCAGTGACATATTTTGCAAGGGTTGATAATTCACGTCAATCTTGCATCAAGGAGTGTCATTTCTTAATGCTGCAGATGATTTCTTGTTCGAGCTTTGTAATCCGAACTTCCATGGCGTAGCTGTAGTAAGAAATAAAAATTGCATGTGTCTAATCGCATCGTGTGATCAGTGGGTAGGCCTAATCACCGTTTTCTGGTTATATGGCATTGCTTTCTAGATTAATGATTACCCAACCTTGCAAATGTATTTCCTATTCTGGTACTCGCGGTATTTCGGTTGAGTAATGACCTTGACAAATCCAAATTTCATGACACATTCTACCATGATGGACTAATTTGTTGGGCTGTCTCGTGATATATGTGTGGTGTTTCATTGCGAGTTTTAGTAACCACTAAATTGGACCTAAAAATTTGAATTGCATCCTATGGCCATAACCGGGCATTTCAATTTGTTTTTATTTTAATGAGGAAAAGAGCGAAGCTTATACAGGTTATGTTCATTTTGTCTTGTAAATTAAGAATCTCTGAGTTAGCGTTAACTATTTGGTTGTTTTTATTTGAGTCCGGTAATCAAATTACAGTGTAAATCCAGCCCGAAATAAATACTTTTTAGTGAAGAATATGTTCATATATCCCGTGATAAATCTTGTCCATTGGCCGTAGTTACGCCTCCATAACGGAACGAAGAACACTGCTGACATCTGGTGTTAAAATTCAAACTGCTGGAATAAGCATAATAATCATTACTGACGAGTTGTAGTTGATATGTTTATTTTGTAAACAATTTGTGTTTGTCAAGTATATTTGTATAATAATATTCATACACCTTGCATCCATTTCATGCATTTACTTGCTTGTATTGTGCTTTTTAAGTCAATGTTCAAATTATTAGATTTGTTAATCCCTACTCCGGGGCCGCTGCCGGATGTACGTTATTTGCGGGAAATACAAGTTCGCGCCATACCCATTGGTCGTTGAGAGGCAGATGGCTGGACCACGCAAACTTGATTTGTGGCAACAGACTTTAGGGTTGTTTGTGCATACTTGTGGCCAAATGCAGTGAATTATTCTCCATATTTGAACAAGAAGCTATGTAGGAAGTTCATGAAGCATCATTATATATCTGTAAGCTAAGAACTCTTATATATTGAAAGCTATATTGTGATAATTATGCAGTTAACTTGGCGGCTTGAACGCCAATCATACAAAACAAAAGATAGCTCGCCGTTCATTCCATGGCATCGTAGCATCTTTCTTGTCACCATGTAGCGTTTAAAACATATTCTAAAAGCTCGTAACTGAGTTGCACGATTATCTAAGGTTCATCATTTGTCGTCTTAATTGTAAGTAAGTTGATGTGTGCAGTAGTTTGGATTGAATTCGAGCCATGAGGATACTCCCAGTAGATAACCATTTCAGAATGCATCGACCTTAGAATGAACACGATGCGTCGTAAATACGCGAGGGCCAAGGCCAGGTGATTTGTGATCTTAGGGTTTTATTTGAAAGTAAATATGTTAATAAATTTATAGGCGTGTTTAGTGCATCGTTACGACGCAGTGAGCGTTAATGAGGTCAAAATGTTTCAGCGTACTACCTGATTCCGAAGCAGGATAATGATGAAGCATGGTGTGCGTGGAGTAACCACATTTAAGCGGGAATAGTTTATATGCAGTATTTTCCCTTGGTACTAATTTTTTTTAACGTGAATATCATTGCAGTGTTTTAAGTATGTGCGAAATGTGAAAGAACATTCACAAGGTTGCATTAAAAAACGTTGCAGTAGACGTATTAAGCCGACATTGCAGGGCTTGTTGCCTAAAGCGTGATCAACTCCGGATTAAACTTAAGAGTTTTGCGTTCTTGTGTTTGTGATTTAGGAACTAATATGTTAAGAACTCGATCGCAGCTAGCTGTGAGCGAATCGAGTCATTTTAAGTGCGGCCATTTATTACTCCGGAGCCATGTAGCTAGGATTCTTACATTGCTGTAGCTCGTCTGATATGCTGCTGGTTTGAACCGTACACATGGACATTTTAAATGTGCGGCTTGGGGAAGTGTAGCGTCTTACTTACGTCTCTTAGTTTAAGGTATATTTTACATTTACTAGGACTTTTAATATATATAGTGTTTTTACAGTCTAATTCTACTTACTAATTACGATTGATCCTAGTTTTATTTGGTTAATTTGATATTACATCGTTTATATTTTGAAGGGATGAATTCTTTATCAGCAAGTGCTCGCTAATTTGGTTTAATTTAAAATGATTTTCACTTTATTTCTGGTTTTGAAATTGTTGAAGATTTAGGTTATGGGTGTAATGTGAAAGTACCTGTATCTAGTATTGTTCGTGTAGAATTGTCTCATGGTGTGCCTTTTCTTGGTAATGTCTTGCACTATTAAAGTTACTGCTTTATTATGGCTCTTTTTTTATCAGGAAACAAGAAATGTGTATCAAAATGTCATTGTAGCTAGCATAAATCTTATTGTTTGTGTATGTTGCTTGGAGAATATCTCCACATCTATTAATGTTTAAGTCCTATTTTCGTTGTTGTATTTAAAGAGTATGCCTAAGACTTTAAACTAGCATGTGGACTGAAGAAGTGTCCACTTCAGTGCAAGGTCCTCACAAAGCATGTGTGCCTTAGGGCCATCAATTTCTCAACTGTTATGCTTATTTTGAGCTTTGATAGGAGCTTGTGATCTGTTAAAGAAGTGTGCATCAGCTTTTTGAGAAGGGTAGGTTGATGGAGCAGCCATTTTGTATGAAAGTTATCTTCAAAGGTTGCTCTTCATTATTGCTGAATCTTCAGGGTAAATACTTTGGGTATATATTTCTTAAAAGCTTTGGGTTAGGTTTGTGTTTTAGAATTATGGCTTTGATATTAGGGAAGGTTCATCACATAAAATTGAATTGCTTAGTGTGACAGGTTTTTTATTTTACTGTTGGACATTTATTTAAATCCCTTCATTATACACTTGCACTGCTGCTTGCCTCAATTATTAAACAAATTTGTTTGAAAATGCTAACTTGCTAGTTTTCGTAACTGCAGGAACCTCTTTAAGTTAATTGCCGAGTCATTTCTGGATTAATTTTGCTACATTTGCATCATTAGTGATTGGTGGCAGTCATTGGTGAAGTTCACATGGTTTGAAAAGCTATTGCCAAAACAAATCCTCTGTGCTGTGCATAGCCACATGGTATACTCAGCATCATCAACCTCACTAGTACTGTACAGTTCCAAATTGCACGATTTCAAAGACCTACAATAATAATTATCTTCATCATAGCCATTGGCCATAGTACAAACTGAGGCTGGTTCCCGAAGCTCTTTTTGATAACTTTTGACTAGCTGCTATACTCTGTATTGCAAAAAAAAAAAAAAGAACCCTGTCGTCTGTCAAAGCTAACACATTGGGAAATGCTGCATTGCCACTGAGACAGGTCATGACTCATAACTTTCCACGAGACTTCATACCTGCCAACTCTCCCGATTTAGTTGGGAGACTCCCGATTTCAGACCATTTCTCCCGCCCTCCCGCTTAACGTATTAAAATCTCCCGATTTTTCAAACACTCCAGTAGTCTATCGAACGGATCGACTTTACATGTTCTGAAGTTTTATCTCTACCGCAGTTTCGCTCTATCGATAATCGACAACTGCGTACTAATTCCCGCGTCTCGTCCTTCCGTTTTAAAAAGTTCGCTTCGAATACGGCTTTGTTTGAAATCGTCGATGGTTAATTCAGCGCTTGTTCCTGGATGTTTTGCATAATGACCTGTGGGTGATAGGTAGTTTTGCGCTGCGGAATATTGTATCTGTTTCACACGTGAAATTATATGATTTATGTATAACTTAGATGTTGTTGGCGTTAATATGCTCGTAGGCTATTGTGAGTGTTCGATCTGAGTGATCGCGTCGGTTCCTCGGTAATATGGCGAAGAAATATGTGACATTTAAAAGTGTTCAAAGATAACTTTCCGCATATAACTGAGTCAAGAAGAGGCGCTACATTTACATTTTGTAGTGTCTGTAGGTGTGATTTCAGTATCTCACATGGTGGAACGGGAGACATTTCAAAACATGTGCTCTCAAATAAACATGAAGACAATGTGTTGGGAAAAGCAAGAAACTTTATTATTTCAAGTGTAAGGAGGTAGACACTGACAGTATGACACATGCTGAAGTATTGTTCACATCGTTTATTATTGAACATAACCTCCCTGTCAATTGTTCCGATCACGCTGGTCTTTTATTTAGGATGATGATCCCAGACTCAAAAATTGCCGCGAGATATGGCTCAGCCAGAACTCAAGTTTGACAAATTGTCTAAGTTATGCTTTCCATTCTGACCATTCCGCATAGTAATGCAGAGTGTGAGAGGATGTTCAGTCTTGTCAGAAAAACAAGAACGCAGTTCAGGTCATCTCTCTCCCACAAGACTTTGGACAAACTTATAATTCTGAAGTCTATTCAGAAAGGGAAGTGTTTTGAGCAAGAATATAGCAAGACCTTTTTGAAGAGGGCAAAATCAGCCAAAGTCGCATGCAACAACGACCAATAATACGATCTTCGATACGTCACTAGTTTTGTATGCCCGAGTGTGGTTGGAAGAAAGGTATGCTTGTTTGATAGACTAGTTAGAATTTAAAATTACTCAGTCTTAAGTACATTTGTTAACTGGGATGTCATATGTTAGTCATGTACAGTTTAATAGTGTAACTTATATATTTGCTGAAATGTCTTAGCCTGTGTATGCATTATGTTGCATCACACACAACCCCCCCTCAATCGCCGCCGCGTCGAATCTCCCGATTTTTCATTCTGAGAGGTTGGCAGGTATGAGACTTTCAGGAAGACACGAGTACTTGGGAAGTTAGCCCTCCTGCCTGGCGGTCTGTCAGTGACTAGTTAAGGCACAGTAGAACACTGTCAAACCATGTGCTTACTGCTGTGTCACTTGCTGTTGCCATGGATACCGTTACTCCTTTCTTTTCCACTCCTCACCTCAACATTCACCTTTCGTAAATCAGAGTATAATAACTACGCACTAGGGCAGAGCTTTCGGCTCTAGTGTAGTATACGTGGCCCGTTTCGAAAGTGCGTTATTTTACTTAGTAGCGCTCTGAAAATGGATTGTAATTACTCCGCCACGTTATTAAAGCCATTTGCCATTAACAAACACCGCGTAAACACTTCCAAAATAAGGAAATTGTCAACATTAACTTTCAAGTAATAAACTTGCACGTCGCCATGTTTTGATTACGTAATGCTGCCAACTTACTGATTGTACTACTAGGCAAAACCATTGGCCTGGAAAAAGATTATTGATGCGTGACTACCCTCTCTGTGCGTGACAAAAACGAGGGGTGTTTATATTTGAGGGCCGCGCTACCTAACCTTTTGGTTTGGAAACAATGTTGGCACTCGGGAAAAATACAGTAACACTCTCTAGCGATAAAATATTCAACTCCTGTATATTAGTAACAAGGCAATTTCTATAGCCAATTTTTCGGATTTTAATGGCGCCGGGCAATGTTATACTACACGTGTTCCGAGCCTTCCAAACTTTTTGGTAGCACTACAGAACAGGAGACCAAAGGTATAAAAAAAATTAGGTAATGAAATTTGCCGAAGTACCTTTAGTAATGGTATCCGGAGATGTTGACTCGTCCGCTGCCATAAACCCACCCAGCCATCCCAAATAGATACACGACTTATATAGTAGAAATGAAGTCTTTTGTAGCCATCTTGCTTACTAAGTCAGGAATGCCAACCCCCACGCATTGGGTACTATTTCACATCGGGTATAGAACGAGTAAACAAAAGAGCGTCGATAAAGTAGAAAAATTGCGCCAATTGTCAGTGTTTATTTATGTATTTATGTTTTACATACAAAAACAGACCTAACCTGGGGCTTACGCCCCAGACCCCCTTGCTTGTGGTACTAGCAGTAATTTTCTGCAAGACAGTGCTTAACTTAGTGGAAATTTGTAACAATTTCAAACTTTACGTGTCATATGGTGAATTTTGTATTGGACATGTTGGTAACGTACTCAGATGTTCGCTTTTCGGGTGTCACATGACGTATTACGTAGTGTCCAAGATGGCGTCCATAGTGAAATGAAGACGATGCTAAAAGCATTATTTTCGTAAATAATCAATTAAAAGGAATTATTCCGGTGCAGCAGTGGCAATTGAGAAAGTAAAACGACTCCCAACATCTCCGAGAAAGGTTTGTCAATCATACACACTATATTTTCAGTAATATACCTTGTTGAAAGTTACGACGGCTTGGTCTCCTGTTCTGTAGTTTTAATAACTTTTTCTTGTGGCGACATCCTATTAGCACACACGTTCTACAAGACACCCATTTAATTATTTTAACTATAAACATAGGCTATTTAAACAAACAAAGGAGATTCACTTTGAACAAATTTAAGTTTTTCATAGTATACAGTATATGTCTTTTCCAAGTATAACGGTCTATATTGAGCACCTTTCTCATAGATACAAAACTTTGCACCTTGATGTTCCAAATTCAAAGACTACTATGGACTTGGTGATCATTACAAATCTGCTTTATATCGTATGTAGGACAAATTCACACACATTTCCTAGTCTAACATTCTCAAACTTCCATGTTCAAATGCTTTTGTATTAGCTATAATAGAAAGCGCACCTTCACGCAAATATGTCATAGAAAACGATGAGGACTCTCACTCGGGTGAGGAAAATCTTGTTGAATAGAAACCCAGAAGCTGTCTAATTCTGACTGTTGGTACTTCAGTTTTAAAGTCTGGTTGTTTTTTAAAGTTCCGCCAATTGCTCCTTTTGGAAAAGGTGGAGTTCACAAGAGCTGGAGGGTGCAAAAGGATTTCTTATCCAGTTATATTGGTTTATATTCAGTGATTGACAATATCCATCCAGCCTCGATTTCAGTTGCATTAAATGATCATGAACCAGTTTTGTCACTAATTGGACATTCAGATGTCAATGGAGAAATCTCAAAACTGACTTTCATTTGTTTTTCTCAACCATACACAGACTTGATCCCTTAAAGCGAATGTTAGTAGCAGGTTTGTGCTTACCAACATCTTGATCACGAGGCTAATGTCCCGAACGAGGGGAAGCAAGTTTACTATTTTCTCACAGGTTCTTTATTTATTTTATATCCTGAATTTTTAAGTGCTACGAATCTCACGACACCCGTGATTGTAGTATGTGACACCTGGTTCGGGAAGCACTGCACTACGGAGCGTTGGAACATGTGCTTGAAGCATGGGCTCCTTCATAGACTAGTGTTCTGAAACCCGATAGGTTTATATGCTTGTTCCAAACTGAAGTACAAGGCAGTGCTCTGCACCATCTATTTTCTGTTCAGGGCATTATCTTTTCTTGATGAGGTATCCATTTTTGCTTAAATTAAAAATCAAATTGAAAAGACTAGCCACATCTATAAATTCTTCGTACAAGTCTACAATCAAGCACGTTCGTTCATTACCTACTGCAGACTTGATTGCTGTGTGCTAGGTAGCTTTGGTTCATGACTTGTGACAACATATCCAGAATATTGGTCAACTATCTAGTCCACTTTGGCAGAATATGTAGCTTTTGGGACACACTCCTCTGGGGCAATGATTAAATGAATGATAGTGGAGAGTGTTGCTGGAATTAGAGTTTGACAGGGAAAACCAGAGTACCCGGAGAAAAACCTGTCTGCCTCCGTTTTGTCCAGCACAGATCTCACATGGAGTGACCAGGATTTGAACCACGGACACAGCGGTGAGGGGCGGGCGTGCGGCCGCCTAGGCCACGGAGGCTTCCGGTTAATTTCGGTACTGTAGAAAATGTTATCGCACAAGTGATGTCTCGTTCAATGTTACCAAGAGGGGAATCGTTTAACTGGTAGGGAAATGTTGTATGGTCAGTCACGAGACATGAAAATAGAATAGCAGCCAAATGCACCCACAGCATGTAATATTTGTTGGTAGACATAAGTCTAGTATTCAGGTATTAAGTTTCAAACCAAACATAACATTACATGTAAGAAACAGCTGGCTGTGGTTTCAGGCAGTACATCATTACATGTGGATGTAGTCCTGTATATTAGAGTGCGGTTTGGTGGTGAATTACAAATATTCATTTATTACTTGTAGTTTAATTTAATTGAAAAGTTTCACTGCACTCTTTTTAAAGTCATGGTCGTTACTTGGTTAGACGACTGTCCGGGGCATTGTGTGGCTCATGATCTCGTGATTAACGGTCACGTTAAACTGCCAGCTTGCATTTTTGTGTTTGCATGTAAATCATTATTAACACATAGAACTCAACATATATGCATCGTTTAATCCTTTAGTGTCGTCCATGACGTTGTGGATGCTGCCATTTTTGTCAAGGGGAATTTTGTAGTGTATCATGACCTATTTAATAAAATAATAGGCTATCACTCAAGTAAGATTGTCTTCTAAAGGTGAGTTCTTGGATGACTATATAGCACAATCCTGGAAACTCGAACTCTCCCACAGTAGTGACACGTTGTTCGGAGCAGCCTCCTGTAAACCCCCACGCTCTTTCGAAACATAGTGGACCGTGATGGACGATGCGACGCCATACCTGACGATTTGGTGCCGTAGTCTCCCATTTATCCGTGTCGATTTGACATTTGGTTAAATTGTATTTTTCGGATGTCTTCGAAGCGTTGCCCTCCTTGCTTTCTCTGTCCAATCTGTGACTGGCAGTACATGATTTGTTTTGGAAGACGTCGTTCAGGCATGTGAACATGTCCTGCCCATCAAAGCTGATGCTTAATTATCATAGCCTCAATGCTGGTAGTATTCGCTTCCTGCCACTTAACTCCTTTATATCCTGATGCAATGCTGATGGTATCTTTTCAAACTCCTTAAGTGCCTTCTGCAGGTAGTCAGGTTTCGCAACCATAGAGCAGACAAGGTATTACAACAGCTTGGTGCACATGCAATTTGGTTGGAGTAGACGCCCAAACTCTGCACTGGCACATTTAAGACTATATTGGATTTCAGCATCAATGTTAGCATTTGCTCATAGATGACTGCCCAGGCAAGGGAAGTGTATTCTAAGTTGTTCCTATTGATCGTAATGGGAAAACCAGCAGCATTACAGTTGGACGTAGCAGGTTGTTGGATAATTTGTGTTTTACTGGTATTCATTTCCAGACTTGTGCACATCATTAAAACCACTCAGAGCCGCCCCAAGATTGTCTAGCGAGTTGGCCAATATAACATTGTCGTCAGCATATTGGAGTTCGAGAACGGAACCTGTCGATACCTTTGTCTTTGCTTGCAGTCGGCTAAGATTGAATAATCCTCAGTCAGTCCTGTTTTCAATATCTACACCCTGCGGAACTTATTCTTTATAAGGTGAAGCATGGCGCCAACTAAAAAAATTGAGAATAATGTTGGGGCGATCACACATCCTTGCTTGACACCTGTTGTGATCTTAAAAGGTTTCTCCAGGCCCATTGCTGTTAAGAACTGAGCCCTTCATATTCTCGTAGAGTATTCTAATGATCTGAATGAATTTTGGAGGACATCCAATTCGAGCTATGATTTTCCAAAGAGCTTCTCTATTGATCGTATAGAAAGCCTTCATTATATCAATGAAGACCTTAATAGAGAGCGATCTTGTTCTCTACAATTTTCTTTCATCTGTCTAGCACAGATCATATCTGTTGTTCCTCGATTGGGTCTAAATCCACATTGAGTTTCAGGCAGTGGTTCTTCAGCAAAAGGCTTAAGACTATAGGACTGGATTCTGGCAAGTATTTTTCCAGCTACATAAAGCAGGGATATTCCATGCTAGTTGCCACATTGAGCTCTTGTCACCCTTTTTAAACATTACTACTATCAAGACATCCCGGAGATCATCTGGGATTGTTTCTGTTTTCCATATCTTGTCAATGAGCTTGTAAGTGTGGTGAATTAGTAAAGTACCCGCATCTTTAAATAGTTCAGCTGGAATCCCATCTTATGCCTGCTGCCTTATTATTCTTGAGTTGATTATTAACAATTTCAACTTCTAGTAGGGAGGGACCTTCATCAAGCTGATTTTGTACTTGTCTCTGCGGAATATTGCTTAAAATGTTATCATTGACTTGGGTATTCCTGTTGAGTCATCATCATCATCTTGAGCAGTTTCCAACCGCTGGTCGGGTCTGCTTGGAACATAAGCCTCTCCATCGTTTCCTGTCCATCCACCATCTCTCGTCATTTACTGTGTCCCAGCACACTCCTCTTTCTTCCACACTCTTCTTAACTCCTTTTGTCCATCTGTCCCTTGGTCTTCCCCTTGGTCTCCTTCCCGTCATTTCCATTCCAAACATCTTCGGTATCCTCTCCTCTTGCATCCTCCTCACATGTCCATACCATTGTAGCCTAGATCGCTCTATTCTATTTTGCAATGGTTCCTCTCTTACCATCTCCCTGACTCTCTCATTCCTTACTCTGTCCATTTCTTGTCACTCCTACCCTACTCCTCTGGAACTTCATCTCCACTGCTCGTATTTTATTCTTGTCCCTTTCCTTCATCACCCATGTTTCTGAACCATATGTCAAAATTGGCACAAAGTAGGTCTTGTAGATGATTCCTTTACATTTTTGTGGTACATCTTTATTCCATATCATCCCCCTAACACTCTTGAAAAATCCATCTGCGCACCTTCCCCTCTCATTTATTTCCATCCTATTGCCTCCCTTTTCGTCAATTATGCTTCCCAAGTACTTGAAGCATTCTACTTTCTGCAACTGCTGTCCTCCCAAGTGTTATGCCCATATCCAGTCTGTTCTTCTTCCTCGTTGTGATGACCACTTCACTCTTTTGTGCTGAGAACTTCATCCCATATGATAACACTACCTTCTCCCACTCATCTAATTGCTCTTGTACTTCTTCCTCATCCTCTCCCCATACCAGAAGGTCATCAGCAAACAACATTGCCTTCATTTTCCTTTCCCCAATGCTATTTACCACTTTTCGTATGATTTCATCTATCACCACTATAAATAACAGGAGTGAGAGGGCACTTCCCTGTTTCAGACCACTCTCCAGTTGAAACCATTCCGTTCTCTCTCTTCCCACCTTTACACAGCTTTTGCTTCCTTCGTACATTGCTTTCACTCTTGCCACTGTCTCCTTGTTCACTGCTTTTGCTCTCATTGCTTCCCATACCTTGTTTTTATTAATACTATCATATGCTTTCTCAATATCCAAGAAGGTCATCACCAGATCTTTCCCATATTCATAATGGTGTTCTTGTAGCTGTCTTACTGCAAAGATGAGGTCAACTGTTGACCTTCCTGGCCTGAATCCATACTGTTCTTCCCTCAGCCCATCTTCAACTTCTGTCCGAAATCTTCTCTCCAGTACCTTCTCAAATATTTTGGCGCAGTGGCACATGAGTGTAATTCCCCTGTAGTTCTTGCATTCCTTCCTACTTCCCTTTTTAAATATGGGTATTATTATCCCTCTTTTCCAGTCCTCTGGTATTTTCTTCTCCCTCCATATCACTTTCATTACTCGAAAGAGCCACTGTGTTCCTATCACCCCTGCTGCTCTCACTTCGTCTATTCCCGGTGCCTTTCCCCCTTTCATCTTCTTTAATGCTTCCTCCACTTCTTTCCATGTCAATTCCTTCTCTGAAATGTCTTGGTCACTGTCTGTTTCTTCCTCCACAATGTCCACTACGCTGGTTTTAGTTGGATTTAGGAGTTCCTTGAAGTATTCTCTCCAGATAACCTTTTACTTCTTCCATATTTTCGACCTCCTTTCCATTCCTGTCCACCATTCTGACATTTTCCCCTGTATCTCTTCTCTTTGCCTTTATCATTCCATACAACACTTTCTTACTGCCATCACAGTCCTCCTCCATCATTTCCATCCATTTCTCCAGCCATTTCTTTTTCTCTTCCTTCACTACTTCTCCTGCTTCTTTCTTCCGCTCTTGGTATTCTTCTCTTGTTCTGTCTGTCCTCTGTTGGAACCATTTCCTGAATGCTTCATTTTTCTTTTTCACTGCTTCCTTAGTTCTGGGGTTCCACCATGGTGTTTCCTTCCACCTTTTCTTTCCACTAGTTCTGCCACACACGACTTCCACTGCTTCTACCAACACGTCCTTGAACCTATTCCATTCTTCTTCGCCTGTTTTCGGATCATCCTTCGGTAATTTGTTCCTCACTAATATCCTGAACTTCTCCTTATTTCCATCCTTCAGCTTCCATGTCCTTATTCTTCTTTCTTGGTTCTCAGTTCTCCTCTTTTCCTTCAGTCCTCTCACCTTGGCGACCAGCAGACGGTGGTCACTGTCCAGGGCTTCTGAAGGTATTACCCTTATATCCGTGATACTCTTCTTTGTCTCCTTCCCGCATAGAATATAGTCCACCACTGATTTCCTAGTCAAATCCCTGCTGTACCAAGTAATTTTATGGCTCTCTCTCTTCTTGTACCATGTGTTTCCAACCATTAGCCCATTTATCTTGCACAGTTCCAACAATCTCTCTCCTTCCTTATTCCTGTTTCCCCATCCTTCACCACCAATCACTTCCTCAAAACCTCTTCTATCAGTTCCGACATGGGCATTTAGGTCTCCCATGACTTATCAGGTCTCTCCCCACTAACTGCTTCTGCAACTCCTCTTCAAACTCGTCCTTCTCGCCTTCTGTGCATCCCACCTGTGGTGCATAGACTTGCAGAATGTCCAGGTTTCTACCTTTCACAGTGATTCTGGCTCTAATTATTCTATCACTTACCCTCTTTACTTCCTCCCTCAGCCCTTCTCTCACCACCATTCCCACTCCATTTCTCTTCCCCTCCTCATTTCCTATCCAGTATAGCTGCAAGCCATTTCTCAGTTCTTTTCTTCCTTCCCCTCTCCATCTGGTCTCTGCCAGTCCGAGTACATCCAGTTTTCTCCTCTCCATCATATCCACAACCTCCTCCACTGTTCCCGTCAATGTCGTTATATTCAAAGTTCCGATTCGTAGTCCATTTCCATAGCCAGGTCTGCTTCCTTTAGATCTGTCCTTTCCGAGGCCCGTTCCCGTTTTAAAAGCAGTTTCATATCCACTACTGGCTTGCTAGGCCTAACGTAGCTTCACCATAACCCTGGCGAGGGGCCTGTTTTTGGTCCGCGAGAGGTATTTTATTTCCCTCAAACCCTCCGGACAAGTCCGGCGAGCCCCCCTATCCGCCACCTGAGACGCGCCCGATAGAGGAACAGGCAAACCCCCACGGGTTGTTGAGTAGTTCGTCAAAATGTTCCCTCCAGTGGGAGTTGATTGAACAAGTGTCTCGGAGAAGTTCAGTATCATCTTTTGCTTTTAGAGGATTTACGGCGTGACGGGATGGTCCATAGACTGCCTTTGTTAAACTGAAGAAAGCATGTGTATTGTTGGTCTCGGCTAGATACTCCATTTCATGTGTTTTTGATACCCACCTAAGGTTTTTCATGGCTAGAGTTCTGTTTTGGACTTCACTTTGGCATCTTGATGAAGTTGTTTTTTGGACGCAGATCCATTAGAGTGCGGAAGTACCAGGTGGCAAAATTCATATTTATTTTGTTTCGACCGCATATGGTGTACCCTCTGGACGCGGCTATCCTGTCGGGTAGTACTTAGGCTACGTTTAGAGCACCTTTTATAGCTCCCTCCCTATTCGGGCTAAGCAGAGCAGGTCCTAAATAGGCCTGCTTAGTTACGAATGCAGCCCATCCTCGAGCAAAGCGAAGATCACACATCCGCCTACGTGCCCGTTTGTCACTAGAAGCTCCCAGATAAAACAACCCTGCTCCCCTCACAACTCCCCGATCCTCGCAGTCTTGCACGGAGAGATATTTCCTTCAGAAGACGCCTGTGCGTGACATCTTTTTATGTGGGAATGCAGTTGCACATCAGCAATCACACGACCCTTGACAGATACAGAGCCTTTACCTAGTGGCATAGTAACTACGACGATTACAGGTTCCGAACCTGCTGCAGCCTTCATCCGCCTTCCCAGCCGTTGGGGCTGTACTAGTCGCCCGTACACCTGGTCCGCCGTTGAGGACTTATTCTATGCTGTTGACCATTTTGGTTCATCCTCCTTTAGAGGTAGTTTCCCACCCCAAGGGCATGAGAGTGCCTTAACCTCCACATACTCAATCCACCTTCCAAGGATGCCGTTGATATAATGGAGGGGAATTCCTTATTCCGGAAGATACTTGGTCGTCAGAGCCTCGTCAGTCTATAGCAGGTGGGGTTGACATTTGAGTAGGAATACTCCTACCCCTCTCATGATATATACTACTCACCTGTAAACTAGGGCACAAATGAAAAGTACAATTCTGAATGAACGGGTCTGTTTGATTCCTGTACACTACAACCATAGAGGCCTATTACAAATATTTCTCAGGTAAGAGTTTCACAGTATGATCTGTCAGTTCTGGAAAGTTTTCTTAGTGTGATAAAACCTGGCTGGCTGCATCACATACTCAGCACCAATAGTGGCTTTTCGCTTTGCTTCTGGGTCGAGTGTGCACATATGTGACATCTTTATCTGGTTCACCAGATGGGGAAGAGGGCACCTCATTATGGAAATTACCTTCTGGAAGGTGCAAAGTATTTTCATCCTGAAATGTGGTTCCAAATTGAACTTCGCCAAAGACATCCAGCTTCCAGTTTGGACTTGTTACAGATTGGTTCCTCAGTTTAGGGGTTGTGACAATGTTGTCATGTAGTCCCTTGTACTTGGGGTGTGTGCAGACTTGGTCTGATTACCTGGGTTAATTGTGATGGCTGTATTAGTGTGTGTTATGTTTTTAATTCAAGTAAGGACTGCAGACATTCAATTTTCAAGTAATTCCTACTTTTGGTACCAAACACCACCGTCGACAACTAGTTGTAAACTTGGTCACTAGATGCCACTGCAGTCGGCTTCTGGTGACAAACGTTGGGACCTAAGAGCGTTAGTCAAATCGAACCTATGAGTTAGCTTCACACAAATGTAATTAGTGGAAGGTTCTTTAACATTCCATAAATCTGACATGGGACCGCTGGCTTTCCTTCCTCTCCGAAGGAAGGCATACTGAGGGGATTTTTAACGCCCCCAAAAATCGGACTACTTCGGCCGGGTTTGAACCCGCGACCTTGGGCATAGAAACTCGGCATGCTACCAGTTACGCCACCAAAGCCACCTGACTTGGTACAGAGCAAATGTACTCAATAGTCATATATAACATATCTTTGGTCCAAAAAAAAAGATTAAGTACCATAATTTGACCGTTCTGCCATTCTTCTTTTCGGATGTTCGCCTTTCTGGGTATCCAAAGTCAGAAATATTAGCTTCGCGAGGAAAAATGACTCTACGAGCATACAATACAGTCTCCGTATCTATTGTAAACTTTCTGTAACTTCACGTCGATAAGAGCTCTTCTCTGTGGCTCCGGCGTGTTGTTATTTGACTCTCAACTTATATGGAATAAGGTATAGCTGTGGAGTAACGTGACTCACTGAACATATGGTGCAAAATCTGAATTGGAGTTTACTTATGTCCCAGGCATCCTTTCCTCACTGTCGACTTGTGTATGAAAATGATTTGCAGACTGTCAACTCGTTTTTTTTTTCTTCCTTTTTTTTTTTAAATAAGCGATGAGTGAGGAGACATACAGGTAAATGGAATTTCTTTGGCTATAATGTGTAATAAAACAAATACTGCAATGAAAATGGTTTAAGTAACCTAAAATTCACTCATCAAAAATTTACCCTTTTGTATTTAGTATTTTTTGAAGATCATGGAGGGATCATGGAAATTCAATCCAGAATAGCTGGAACCGTCAAAAGTACCCAGATTTTCAGCCTTGGTTAGAAGTTGTTCCCTAGAATGCAAAACATTCTTTTTGTAACCTGTGCAAAAAACAATGCTTTGAGCAACATGGGCAAAAGAGCTATCCCTAGCCACATGACAGGAAAAATTCACAAAGCAAGGATCACCAGCTAGCATGTGACTGCGCCTTTTTTAGATCGAGCCGTACTTCAGTTCAGTTTCATATCCCGTGTCAACGAGACTGAGCTTGATCAATTTGATACGAAGAAATCTCGCCTGGATCATTTTTATACTAAGCAGTTCAAGGGCTTGGAAGAATATAATGATGTGTGGCAGATCATAAAAATACTCATATTTTCTCATGGTAACACCCTTGTGGAGGTTATACAGAGAATAGTTTGTATATAACGGAGACCCTCGCTCGCCCGTGGCGCGAGCCTGTCTCCTGCCGCGCACTTGGCCGTTATGCGGTGCCCCCGCGGCACAGTCAATTAGTATAGGAATTCGTACTTAACTAGTTCACAGCTGGTGCTGAAAATGTTCGCCATTCACTGCTACACATCGCTGGCACCTTTTTATGGAACTGGCATTTACTCTCTGAAGTTCCTCGGCACCGATTGACTGTATTTCAGCTGTAATATAGTCATTAAGCTCGTTTATAGTGTGAGTGTTTTTCACATACTCTATTTTTAAGCGTCTCCCACAAATAAGTCACATGGTGATTAGTCAGGGCGGCCACACGTTCAGACTTATAATCCTCGTACCGAAAATGCGATGCAATTCTGTCATTGATGCTTCGGCAGTGTGAGCAGTGACAGAATCTTGTTGAAAGTTATTTAACTATCACTCTCCGTAAGTCAGTTCGCCAAAAAATTGGTCGAGGATCATATTGAAGTACAAATTCCTATACTCAGTGCTGCACGAGCGCCGCATAACGGCAAAGTGCCGGGCGGGAGACAGGCGCGCAACATGGGCGAGCGGACAAGTAAGGGTCTCCGTTACATACAAACTAATCTCTCTGTATTATCCCCATTAACAAAGAAATGGTTTGTGGTAAACATTCACGAGGAAACTCTCTTGGCGATGAGAATAATAATGTTATTTGGTTTTACATCCCTTTTAACTACACTGGCTTTTAGAGATGCCGGGGTGCCGGAATTTTGCCCCGAAGGGGATCTTTAACGTGCCAGTATCTACTGACACGGCTCCCTCACATTTGCGCACCCTCAAATGCCAGCTGACTGAGCCAGGTTTCGAACCTGCAACCTTGGGCTCAGCAAGCGAGAACGTTACCCCTGAGCCACGCAGCCAGACCGATGAGAAGAGCATGGGTTGGAATTCAGGATGCAGGTGGAGAAGACACTATAAACATTGATGATGAAAGGGTTTGTTACGATTGCGGGGCTACGGCTAAGGAAAAAATCGCTGTCGAAGAACGATAATGAAGGGAAACGGAAATAGAGCTGTCGAGTCTGTACGAGAGAGCGAGAAGGGGTGAAGTATTAATGGCATTAAATTTAAAAAAAAAGAATTGTGCTCAAAGCAACATAGCTGGAAATTAAAATAAAATCATTGAAGAAATAACTTAAAATGGTATTCAAAGTCACCTAAAAATCTGTGATAAAATATTATAACTAAACCGGCCGCTGTGGCCGTGAGTGCTACCTAGTGCCTCGCTGGCATCGGAAGAGCGTGGGTTTGAATCCCACCTCTGCCGTCCTGAAAATGGTTTTCTTGGTTTCCCATATTCACCACCTGGCAAATGCTGGGATGGTTCCTTTCAATAGATCCAAGGCCGATTTCCTTCCGCTTTCCCATCCCTGACCCGTCCTAAAGAAAAAAAAGTACATGGCCATTGGCTGCATTAATAAAATTAATATTATACCTAAATAATTGTGATTATGAAATGTGATCAATGAAACGTGCGAGTTAATTTGTGAAAGATATATGTTGTCTTAAGAGTATACTCTGTGAGCTGCCTGAATAGGATTGACTTTTCACTGGAAATTCCAGGTCAGTCATCACCCCTCTGCCTCTTGACCAATCCATGTTCGCATGGTTGATATCGTAATACTCTGCTTTGCAATATTACAGCCCACGTGCTTCAGTGCCTGGTCAGCTCTCTTGTATGATTTGGCAATCTCGTTCTCCGACCACATGGTGAGCCGAGAACTGTCGATCCTATTCTGGCAGCTCACAGAGTATGTGTGTGTTAGGTATTTTACGTTCTATAATAAATAAAAGTATTTACCGTACATACATTTCTTTTTAATAAACATAAATAGTATCCTTATAAAACTATGTGTTAATAAAAGCTTAAATTTAACACAGGCAAAAATTATAACACAGGGGAAATAATTTTAGGTAACCAGCAGTCACCCGTTTATGTTTGTATGAAAGCATCATGTCTTGTCAACCCCACCTATACACTTCATTTAGTATACAGCAGTAACTAGGTTTTTCACCCTTGCTTCAGTTTTGTGTTCGATTTTATCTGTAGTTACCATTTCATTGTGTGGAAGAATGTAAGTTTGAAAATTTCTCTTGTTTGTACATCATGATTTCATTGTAATGGGATTCAACTGCCCCCTTCTGTTTGGCCTTTACAAATACTGGCATCCCATTTTGTTATGAACAGTACCTCACTCATGAGTACAAGATGGTCCACTAAGAGTGAGCTAGTATACCAATTGTCTATGAAAAGTTGGTGTCCCTTGTTGGTTCTAGATGGTTAAGTAATGTGGTTACAGCACTCCTTGACACTTCCAACAGTTGGTTGGTGCTGATAATCAATATCAGAACCCGTATATACAATTATATCTAATATACACCCATTTTCCTCCCCAAACAAGCAGTTTGACACCTAACCTGTGATGTTTGTATCTCAGGATACCCTTTCTTCAAATAACACCATTAATTCAACTATACATAGGTTGGTGTTTTCTGAACATGTCTTATTGACTTAATTTTGAACAATCTTTCCCCAGGTGGTTGAACGTCATTATTACACTTGCATAACAATAATTTGGAATGTGTCGGTAGACATCAGTTCTTAATAAACTGGTGGGAAGAGCAACCTATTATAGGACCAATCTTCAAATGTATTGTTCTGGCTTTCTCTAGATATCAGCATACACACTGCAAGGAAAGTGTACAAGTGATTTACTATTACAGGGTGTCGACTACTATGGAAAACAGGGAATTTTAAATCTTGAAAAACTAAGGGAATCATCAGGGTATTTGCACAAGGTCCAACCCTGAATAAGTCCAAATTATGCATTAAAGTTTTGCTGGGGGCAAAAGTATATTCTGGTGATATAGTAGATGAATGTTCTTACTGACATTAAGCTCTCATTTCTTGATGGATTAAGGGCACAGAATACATGTATATAGATGAATGGACAACTAGTAATTTTGAGAGCATTGTTATTTTAACCAAAATTTTGATAAAATGGTCCGGCTAGCTCAATTAGATGTAGCCAGCGTTTCACCCCAGTGTACCTTTTGGGCTAGTCAGTTGGTATGGTACACACCAAGACGCGTGGCTAGCACATACTGAGAAGGCACGAAATATTTGTGGTATTGAAACCACAAGCAATGCAATGCCATGTAGTCCTATTGTTTCATAAATCAATATAACCTTACCTGGGTATCCATATTGAAATCGAATGTTCCAGAAGGAATAACTGATGTTGATTTGTCTGTTTGAGCTAATATATTTTAACACACTTGATTTCAATATGGAAACCTAGGTAAGGTTATATTGTTCTATAAAAGGGAGCTTGACTCTCGTAGTACATTGGCATTGCTCATTGCGTAAATACTAACAAGTATTTTTGTGCCAAGTGCTAGCCACGCGTCCTGGTGAGGTGTACCATACCAACTGACGAGCCCAATGGTACACTGGGGCGAAACACTGGCAACTTGTTTTTAGCTACCTGGACCATTTTATCACATTTTTGTTAAAATGTATTAGCTCAAATGGACAAAACTACATAGTGGTTTTTCTTCGGGGAACATTTGATTTCAGCATAGTTTTTTTTTTTTTTTTCCGAGTTACTTTTAATACATTCAAGTACAAGAGTTTATACAGAGTGTTTTTTTTTTCTGAAGCGGGCCCAACTACAAACCTGCAACGTTCAAAAGAATCTGCGCAATGCCCACTTCCCCGCGCATTCACTCCAGAGTGGTTGTGCGACGTCACAGGAGCGGTGGAGGGGGTCGCACACTGTCTAGACCCGCTGGCAAGAGCTTCATTGCAAATTGTGTATCCATTTTCGCGCTCTTTTTGTTTTTGTCTTAATATGTTGGCCTCGGCCGTCACCACTACGAACTAACAGCCTAAGTTCCTTTCTTTATTGTAGTCCTATAATGCATTGTCGTGTAGCGTGTACTTTATTGGTGAATGTGTTTAAGTATTTAGTGTTGTGTACCATGCTACTCAGGTAATAGTATCATTTTGAATTTAGTTATAGCTTCTACCTCAAAGTCTGGTAGCAAATCTAGACGACCATTAAGGGGACAATCTAGAGAACTAGTCTATAACGTAACTGCTCACCTACGAGAACAGAAAACAGTTCATAAACTCATTTATAATGTTGTGGCTTCAAGTAAAGCAACGGGTGTTTCAAAGTCACTCGTGAAGCGTATAATAGCGGAAGGGAAGACATCTATGACCAAGGGTCGTCGGCAGTGTTCTACACCTGATGCATTATTTCGTGTTGTTGATATACGCCTCTGTGCGTGTACGCTTATTGGAACAGTATATTTCTTTAAAACGTAGTTTATAACTAGGGAATCATAAATACTGTATTTTCATTTAACTCCGTGCCTAATACTTTCGGTCACTTTCTGTTTGATTCATATTCCGTAGGTTTTGTTTTCGCACCCTTAAAACCCCTCAGATTCTTCGATTTTCCTATCACAAGTGGAGGAAGTTTGTCTGATCCATCTGCATTGGTGGCAAGAAGAACTGTTACGCGAATTTTACTTTTCTTCCCTCCATGGCAGGAGTCACCTTTTTCAGCTAATGTTTTATTAGGAAGGAGACTGTAGAATAAGCCGGTCTCATCACAATTGCAGATGTTTTTAGGCTGGTAATCTCTTATGATACCCGGCAGAACCTCTTGTTTCCAGTGTTGCACTGTGACGTCGCCCTCAGCTTTCGAGTCACCGCAAATTGTTCTCCCTGTGATTCCATGACTATCTTTAAATCCTTGCAACCATCCTGACGAAGCCTTGAAATCAGCAGTGATACTCGTCATTGCCTTTAGCATGTCGCCACTAATTGGTAGACCTGCAGCCCGCTTTTGCTGGAACCATGTGAAAAGTGCTTTCTCCAAATCTACGTACCTCCCTTTTTGCTGACTGCTGCGCTTTGCTGATTTCGAATCCAGTTTTAAAAACTGATCCAAAATAGCCGGTTATTCTGAAGCAATTTCACTTTTTGTTTTGTGCGGATTAGCGTCCACTTCTCGTATGAATTTTACTTTCTCATGTAGTGTATAACTTTTCCTTTTTGTGTTCTCCATGGCTAATGGAAAGCAACTGAATGATAAAACTACTGTACAACCGTACACACCAGATACCGGCACCGTGCACATTTTACCTGTCCATTGTTCCCACGAAAGAAATTCTCATATCAATCAAAACGAGGTTTGCAGAGTGACATTGTTCACCCCTACTTCCTGGCGGCGTAACAAAGGCCAACAGAACGAGTTCCCTTCGCTCTCTATCTCGCTCCTCCTCTAGCTGCGTCTTTTTGACCTTCACAATGCTGCAAAAGATTAGTTACCAGCCGTGTCGGCGGTTTAATCGCGGAAACAAAAGAAAATAAGTTTGTTGGGATATGAGAATTGTTTTCGTGTGAACAATCTAGAGCATGTCCCACATGAGACAGAAACTCTGTGTTCTGTTTCAGCAGTTAAACCCGACCGCTCCGTCTACGCCGACAACGAGGGAACTACATAAATACAGTTCTGTAGTTTCTTTTAGAACACGTGCTCATTAAGTTGCAATCAGGCTATGCAAAACTCGGATGTATTTCACTAACACTTCAAACGTATAAATAAGGTTAAATTAACACGCATTTAAATTACATTTTGCCGGGACCCAAAAGAAATTACGTACAAATACGAAATACTCAGAATAGTTACGTATAAAGCAGGTTCAACTATATTATAGCTGTAGTCCAATGGTCTGGCAGTTGATCCTAATGTTCCCTATGCATTGGTGTAATGAAATCTTACTGGTTCTGCTGCATATTTCCACAATTCTGCGCCCAGGCTCAGCGGTAACTCGCTTGCTTGGTGTGTCCTTGAATCCTGGTGCAGTCAGCTGGCATTTGAGGGTGCCTAAATGTGAGGGAGTCGTGTCAGTAGATTTACTGGTGCGTTAAAGATCTCCTTCTGGGTGCCATTGTAGGTTTGGTAGTCTTTTTTACAAACTCTCACAACAGAGTTCAGATCGAAATTAAGTATATTTTGTATCATAATTTCATTGAGTCAAAAGTTATTAAAGAAGTGAATTGCAATCAAATTTTCCTGCTATCCTTTTTCCAATCGCTGATGGTTGTTTCACCAGCACCAAATTCAGCGAAGCATTTCATCTTGCATATGTTGTGGTAGATATATGCAGCTGGAGAATTGACAAAAAGGAACCTATGTGAACTGTTTCCTTTTGCTTGCCATAATTTTAGAGAACTGGAAATCCGTACTTGACTGATAGCTTTAAATGCAAAAACCAAATACGTTCAACTGGAAGTTGATACAGTAGAACTCAGACTATCCGAATTGCTTTCAGAAAGAAAGAAAAAAACAGCTTACTTTGACCTAGATGTTCAGCAAACAATAACTTAAATTTACTGCTATTGTACAGCACTTGTAAGTACATACTTTGCATTTAATTACATAATGAAAATGTATACAGTACCGAAAATAAGCTGTTTTCCTTTAAAATATGTAGACCCTTTTTTCATTCAGATACCATAATTGAAGTTCTACTGTATAACTTAATACAGTACAGCATTATGTATCGGGATGGAAACTGTGACAGTTGTTTTAGATCCCTTATTTGGGGGTGGATCTAAAAGGGAGAGTTGCTGTACTAATTTATGAGTTTGTGCCTAAAGAAGGGTAGCTCCCCTTGACAGGGCAAGCTGACCAGTGTAGTGTGTTGTGGTGTGCTAGGAACTAGGGGGCGTTCCTATAAAGACTGTAAATGTGGTTTAAGGGATGTAGCCTTAGCACGCGGGTCGGTGTACTAGTCGCCCAGCCGGCTACTTATTATATAATCACCTTGCTAGTGTCAGCGGTTCGGCACGCGCTTCCTTTGAGCACGCGAGCCGCTGTGAGGAATACAAGGACGTCTGAGTTGGCGTTATTACTACGGTGTGTCACGTCTGACCGTGACGGGAGTAAGGAAGGACGTGGGGACGTGAAGAAGAGTGTAGATCAGTAATGCAAGTGTAAGAGACTGACCAAGTGTTTATTGGTCAGCAATGAGTAACTGTTAGTCCCTTTTAAGGGATCTTGTGATGTTATAATGTGAGTACAAACTGTGGGTGTTAGGTTACAAAAATAGGATTCTGAACACTGACTGACTGACTCACCTCGGTTGACACTGTCGTTAGCCTCCGGCTGTCTCGTCGAAGCACTGGTGATGGAGAGATCCTCGTGACCCACTTAAGGCACCTTTTATACCTTTAGCCTCTGTTCTGTCAGCGCGTTGTGGCATAGTTGAACCAGTTTGTAGTATGTCGCTGTGTGTCATAATTACGCAAGGGTTGAGCTGCTTTATGGAGTAGCCAGCTGCCCTTATAGTATTGATGGATATTGGGTAGGCTTTTAAAGGGTTGCCTTTTATGAGATTTAGACAGATGATGGGGGGGATGATCTCTAAGGGGTGCATACCCCTTGGGTATTGTACAAGCCTCTTCCTCCATTTGGTCGCGTCCTCGCGACCGGGAAGGGCACTTGGGGTTGGGATGTTGTCGTAGTAGTTTTTGAATCCCCTTCGTCTCTTCTGGTGGTGGCGTCGTAAGCGTCGTCGTATGGAACGGGTGTCGTCGTGCAGAAGTGTAGGTGTGCGGTCAGCCCGTGTTCAGAGGGGAGGGTTATGGGGTGTACATAGATATATATGTATATAAATTTTACATTGCATGGTGAAATGTGCATTAACATTGTTGAATAAGGAAAATAATTGCTATTGAGGCACAATCGCCATTGCCGTTGTCGGCATAAAAAAGAAAAAAAAACATGGTTATACATGGTTACATAGTTGTGCAGGGAGGAAAAACCCAGGGCCGAACGGATGATTGCGTCGTCCGCCCTATCTTGGGGAAAAAGTGCTCCCTGCAATAAAGAAGATAGGAGAGAATAGAAAAAAATGGGTGTTCCAGGGTATAATTTAAAGGAAATATTTAAAATGTATTTATTGGTGTGGGATAAAACGGAACACCCTGACAAATGGGGAAGTTAGAAGAGAGAAAAATGAAAGAAAACAATTCACAGACATTGGTTACGTGTTACCTTAGCAAACGAAACAAAACAAAACAAAAATATAGACATCGTGTACACGTGAACTGGATAAACAGACAAAAATATTATGTTGCGATGCTGACATTTAGGAATTTCCATTGGAATAATTGCCCGTGGGCGCATGAATATGTATGTAGTTTACTCTTTAAAATTATGAACTACAATGACCTTATGTCTACTTAAGCGCGCTAAACCCTTATAATTCTAGTTTTTATTTGGATCCTCGCGTGCACGCTACCTGTTTGTACGTACGCTTGCCGTATCACGGCTGATCCTATACGGCCACCTCTTGGCACGGTTGAGTGGTCGTACCGCTTGCAGTGTATTCTTAATACCTAGTCTGTGAAGCATCCTCTGTGGGTGAATGCTTGCACACTTGGCCATGAGGGTCGCCGCCACATGCCGGTTGCGCCCTCATCGCCGTAAGCTGCGTCGCATTTTGACGCTTCAAGTGTTTTTGTTTTATGTAGATCTGCCAGCAAGCTTGATGCCCCACAGGCATCATTCCCGCTGTGCAGATTATTGACGTGTAGCTGTAAAAAAAAATGTAGTGAGTGTGTAAGTGAGAATGAATGTTAAATGGAGGTTAGTATGCACAGGTATAATACTACAATAAGGGGGCATTAAATAGCATGTTGCTGCTATCTGGCAGCAAAATCATAATTACACGTGTCATATTCTAGGTGACAATGCCTGCAAAAAAAAATGGAGAGGTTAACAAAACATTGAAATTCCCTATTCCATATGCCGCTTCCTGTGGCAGCGTTGCCACAGTCTGAAGCCCCTTTTTACCTGTGAAAAGAATGGCATGGTTATTATTACTCGATATATGGCCGGGCTTACCCTATATGGTGCCGTGACGTCATTTCCTAATGTGTTGTAGTATTGGGCTTACCCTGGCAACGAATTTGGGCCGCCAGGCGCCGAAATTTTACCTCAATATATGTATTAAAAAAAATTGTCTTAAATGTAAGACTATGCTACATTATAATAACTTATCATGAATTATCGGACTTACCCTGATGACGGATTTGTGGGTCATCAGGCGCCGAACGGCGTTCTCTTATACTACTTATTCTACTTATGGTATATATAAAAAAAAACTACATCTAAGCCGAGAGGGTTGCCTTAATCTATTGCCGAAAGATGCTGTGCTGAATTGCAACAGTGTTCATTAAATTTGCTTAATCCTAGGTTGCGTGTCAAATGCAACCGCCTATAACTAAATTTGGCCTAGGACGATCGCCTGGGGCAATTAAATCCCCAGATCACCACCCGCACGAGCCCCAGAAACACCGGTTGTCTCTAGGGTCGCTAGATTCCGTCCCCTTAAGTCTAGTGTCGACGTCTATTACTAGGATTAATCTATCCGCGGGCGGCTTACGGTGCCACTAAGCTAATCGTTCCGCCCGCTGTAACTTTCGTGTTCATAACCGGGTGCTGTTCCTATTCGACGTAGGTGAGCCGCCCACTTGGCTCCTGTGAGGGGCGCGCAATGCCCCATCTCTTAATGCCCTCTGACTGCCCGATGCGTCGTCATTTATGTGGGCATTGGACAGTGTGGTCCAATGGCATAATATTGTCTCCGCCTTAATCGGCCGTCGCAATCTGCTTTCGCAGTGATATTTGCCTCTATGGGCCGCCGTAGTATGCATTTTCGCATTGATATATAAAGTTGCCTCTATGGGCCGCCGTAGTATGCATTTTCGCATTGATATATAAATTTGCCTCTATGGGCCGCCGTAGTATGCTCCAACGCACAGGAGTTTTGCTTCCCGCCATGGAAGTCTTACTTACGTAAATTTAACTAACAGTCTAGTCATAATATGGTCGTCTCTAGGGATAGCTCCCGAGGCCGACGCGGAGTGAGCTATTTCTCCCGCCATTCTCAGAAAGTCTCCCTGCAGGTCTTGGCTTCGACGACCGTGGCTCAAAGTGGGTTTAGCATCCCTTCCTCCCAGGGGCGGTTTATGCGCACCTAGGATTCCAGAGCTTGCCCGACCAGGCCGCGAATGCTTTGACCTTACGTGGTTCGTCTATTTGGTCTAGTCGTCAGTAATTTGATGAGCCAACTGGGGTAAGGGTTGTCATTACCTACCCCAGTTCTGCCCCTAGTGTTGTGCTTTTGACCTTTGGCTAACGCCGGTATCATCAGCCAGGGTGTTTCAGATTCCCTTTTTTTTTTTTTTTTTTTTTTTTTTTTTTTTTTTTTTTTTTTAAATATAGGTGTAACCTGTGTAAAAAGTGTCAAATGTAAAATACTTCCAGTGTGGTGGGCTGGTAAAACCTCTACATACGTAGACTACTTTAGGCTACCTGTGCTATATCAGCTTCTCCAGCGATAATGCTCCTTTTTAACCTTGATGGAGGTGTTAGTAGGGTCTGTGGCGTCAGGTACCCTGTTATTGTGATCTGGGGGTAGTTATCTGTAGAGTGGGTTAAAGCAGGGTAGGAGGAGGTTGCGCACTTCCGAATTCCGCGTTAGTGGCGGCCTGGAACCGGTTTTTGTGCTGGGATGCTCCTACAGTGAGTGGAACGGGGCAGGTAATTCCCGGGGTTGCAAAAAATAAAATAAAAATCCATGCCGGTCTGATATCAATATCCCCTGGTGAATGGATGGGATGTACATGCATGCGTCTGGATATGAGGCGTTTGCACTCATGTATGGATAGGTGTAGGTTGAGGCATAATACTAATATATTTCCCTCTCATGCGGGATGATTTAAATTTAAAAAAAAAATGGTTAGTATTTATTACTTATGGCCTCATCTCTCAGATGGAGATGTGCATTACGCTTAGTTGTTGTTGGCCGATGCACCCCTCTCATTCAGGTGATAGCGGTGGGGCTCAGGGCGTAGCATGCCCTTTCTGTAAACACATGAAGTTTACCAACCCTTATGTATGCTTTGTAGTGTAGTGTAGCTGTTTATGGTCGTGTAGATGTGTTTGCGTTGTTTATGTCTGGACGTGAAAAGGTTATGGGAAGGGAGTAGAGTGGGACGCTGTTAGCATGTTCTCTTGTCATCCTCCCTTGGTCCATGTTGGTTTTCTATCCGCGCTTTGGGATAGCGAAGCTTCACGACCTACTCTGGTCCGTTATAGGGCTAAGTCCTAGTCGCCTGGAATGATTTGTTTCGGGACTAGGGTCGCAAAAAGAAGTTGTTAAGGGGAGGTCCCGTGTCCTCAAAGTCCCTATGTTCGCCCCTGATTGGTGAGCGCGTTTGTGTGTGTGTGTGTGACTACGCTCCGCTACACCACGCGGACGCCTGGTCTGCTGTAGGGCTAAGTCCTACTGTGTATATTGTGTATGGGTAGGAAGCGCCCGTGGCCTGCCAACGTCTTTACGAACGTGCTACTCTGGGCCTGCGACAAGTTTTGGTCTGTGACGTCTGCTTGTTGATAAATGCTTTCGCAGTGTTGAAAAATGTATAGTGTTATGATTGTTCTGCATTTGTTTATTCATGGTCACTGCCACTACACAATTGCGTTTTGTCATCGACAGTGTTGCAAAGTGGCTAAGTCTGCAAGTCATCAGTTCGTGTGTGTAACTTCAGGCCGGGATTTTATGTAGGTTAACCACTGTTGCGTGTTTTTCTGCACGTATGCCAGTGTGGTCATTGTGTTAAATTCCTGGCGGCCCGATGTGGTAATCCGCCCTGCTACTATTGCCGTTGTGTGGCCATTATTCCGTAAGACCGTTGTCTTACGAAATTTATATGTCTCTGTCTGGAAAGTCCATTTTCCCTGTCAAGTGTATTTCTGGAATTTTATGCCTGTCATTTGGCCGCAGGAATGTAGTATTATCTGTCTAAGCCGTTATATGGGCCAATTTTGGTGTGATTGGAAGGCCGTCTGCTTGTTTTTCCCTGGCGTGCAATTTTCTCTGGGGTTCGAACCCGTGTTCTATGTAATTCTCTGTGTTATATGTCTGCGTTGTTCATGTTCTGCGGGCATTCTGCCTGTATTTTGTTTGTGTTTCTCGTACCGAAAATACCGTTGTTTAGTTAGTTTTCGGTACGAGGTTTTTGTGTGTGGACATGGGTTCGAAGCCGGTTGTCTGTAAAGATTTGGTGGCCATTTCTGTGCCGCCTACACTATGGCAAATGGGCTGTGTGTTTTTCTATGCGCAACCCCTAGTATACCTTCCTGCGAGGAGTTTGCTTATTTTTGCCCTCTCCTCGTAGTGTAAATTTTGAAGATATAGGGTTCTTAGGTTGGCTATGAATGATTCCGTGCAGTGTGCTTTGGGAACTGTCGTCTGTAAGGCTCGCAGTTTATCACGGAGGTCTGCTTTACTGCTGAGTATGAGGGTGTCGGGTTGCAATGTCTTGCGCGGTCGCTTGTTTACTTGTCTCGATAACGCTGTGTATCCGAACATGTGTTCTTAATCAGCCTGCTTTTCTGTTAGTGCTCTTCGCATTATAAAAAGGCAAGAGGGGAATTTTGTGGTTTAACGTGACCATTTCTAGAGATCATGTGCCACGGGATTTCCGTTTTACTTGGAATCCAAACCACAGGCCATGGCATTTCACTTCGGAAATCTCATATGCATTGGCCGTCTGCAAAAGAACCTTCCATTGACTACACTTGTGTCCCCGAGTGTTGTGTTAGGTATACCTATGTATAAAATATATATATAGTTTATTTGGCCATTTTTCTTTCTTGGGCTAAATGTGTGAGAGAAAAAAAAATTATTTATGCCCCGCTCTGAATTAAGAGAGCACATTGAAAGAAAATAATAGTAAGTGGCGTTAGTCTCTAAAAATTATGTCGTGAGCACTATGTTTTTGAAAAAAAAAATGGTGATTGGGACCTGAGTGTAGTATTTACCAATTTGGTAACGTGAGTACTACCGTAATCTGGTTACGTCTCAGGGGAATCTACCGACACTGTCTAGTACACCTTAGGAAGGCCATTGCCAGACGTAACTGATACCCTTGTATCCACGTCACGAGCAAAGCCAGTGCACTGTGGGAGTCAAACCTGCCTATCAAAGTAATTGTAACTCACCAAAATGACAGTGTCTCATCCCGGTGTGCAATTGGGCTTTTTAGTTGGTTAAAGCACACCTCCCAAAATTTTTTTTTTTTTTGAAACTAGTTTGAGATTCTTAATTCTTGCCATGCTTACGGTTTTCGCCCGCAACAAGAGAATCTGTCAAACTGTGGAACCATAACGTAGAACGTCTAGTCATTTCTACTTAGAAAGACTCACTTAAGCTTTATGCTGTGATTTTATGCTTAAGTTGTGTTCAAAATATCTCTTTCCGGCCTGAAGCCTGCTTGGCTTCCACTTGGCTTAGTGATGGCCTAATAGAAAGATGCCATGGTTCCCAAAAAAAAACACAGAAGGATTTAAAATTACTCACTTCTAATTTGGCCATGTTGCCCTGTATATACATAAAATACGAGAAAGAAAAAAAAATGCGCAGTTTATGTTTACTATGTAATTGTCGGTCTATTTTCTGATATCTCCCGCGTGAAAGAACTTGTGTGGCCATTTATGATGGGGGAAGTGATGTTGTTTTATTTCTTTGGCCTTGGTGGAAGTCGTTATCGTCTTTCGAGCTTCAGTGCTCAGAAAGGTGAAGGGTTTTGCCCTGTTACGATATTATAGGCCTCTGAAATCCATTGAGGTGTTTCTTTGCTGTTTTCCGGCGGAATTTCTAGCAAAGTAAGCCTTGCCCTACTTCCACCGTAGCGCGTGTTTCTAGGTCTAAGTGTACCTGTATTTAAGGGCGTTATTGCGCTTGGCGCTATCTTAGCAGATTTTGCGGGAGTGTATGTATGTTTGACTGCGAGGTTTTGTGGGGTGGGTAATAATACCTTTCCTAATCCCCGTGTGTTGTATGGTAATGCCTGTTTAATCTGTATGTGCGTGTACCGTGCATCCTGAGGGACTAATGCCGGTGTTCGCCTCCGTTCTGGCAAATTTGCCCTTTGAACTGGCGGTGAGGGCCGCTTAAGTGCCTGTTTTTGTCCTGCCAATGTGGTGTCGTGTAGCCTGTCCGCTTTCTGGCCCGTGGCCACGGCAGCCTCCTGCCACTGTGTTAGCCTATCTGTGTGAGTGTATGTAGGCTTTATATGTGGTAGGTCAGGCTCTACGTCGTCAGCCCATGACGAGGTTACCTCCTGTTGTCCCTCTGTCGTATTATGTGTGATTGAAGGTCCTGGCTTCAACTCCCTCTCGTTCATCCGGTCCGAGGGGATTGTTCTAGGCTCTTCCCCTCGGCTTGGCAAAATTGCCTTCCGATCCGGAGCTGAAGGACGTGTGTTTGTGTTAGGTTTATTTTGTAGTAAGTTGGAGCCTAACCTGGCCGTCTTCTTGACTGTGGCCACGGCGAACTCCTTCCATTCTGTGGCAGTACGTGGCGAGAGGGACATCCTCGCAAATTGTCGAGTCAGCGTATCCACGCTTATGTCCTCTCTCGGCTGGGCTGATGGCCCTACCAACTGTGTGTGGTCCTGTACGTGTACCGGGTGTGAGTCTCGGTATGCGTCCACGTCTGCACTTGCACTCGTGGTCCTGGCGCTGAATTAGCCATTGCATGCCTAGTCAGGTCCGTGTGCCTAGTGTACCTATATGCCCTATCGTGATGTTGTAGCGTGGATGTCCAAATGTCATGTTCGTTTTGCCGACGATTGCGGGTTTCATCCCTTACCGGAGCATGTGCTCCTTCTGTCGGTCTAGTTGGGTCTCTATAGTCCCGGTAATGTGTTTGTCTGTAGGCTCTCGCTCGCTCTTCCCTCCTGTGTCTTCCCTTGTTCCCCCCGGTTGTTTGTTCGTCTGTTGTTTGACGTGGTGTCGGGGTAGGTAACCCCGTTGTTCTCTGTGTTGGTGTGGGAGGGACATGTCCCCGTCTTCGCCAGTTCGCTGTTTTGTCAGGTTTTCGGGCCGGTTCCGGGAATTGGTGGCATGTGTGTGTGTGTCCCCGCATTGTACTGGAGGGTGGTCTATCCGCCTTTCGGCCTGTGGCCATGGTAGACTCCCGCCCTTGTGTTGCGGTACGTGCTGAGAGAGACGTTTTCGCAAATTGCTGCGCTAATGCGTCTACAGAGATGTCGTTCGAGTGGTTCTTGAGTTTTTCCTCTGAACGCTCCCAATGGATGTTCCTCAGCATGGCCTTTCGTGCGGGCGCATACATCGTCCTTTGTGTGTTGAGAAAAGAAAAAAAAATGACTTTGACTGGGGTTGTTTTACTAAGAATTTCTCCTATGTAGCTGGTTTGGAGCAAAAATGGTGTTTCTTGTCTGGGAAAAAAAATTTTCACTATTTGCTTGGCTTTTTGCGGTACGGAAGGGGTCGTTTTACCTACGAGGGCTCGTTGGTTGAGTCCCTTTTCTCTATGCGTAGGACCCCGCCTCCACCAGTGTTTTAGATCCCTTATTTGGGGGTGGATCTAAAAGGGAGAGTTGCTGTACTAATTTATGAGTTTGTGCCTAAAGAAGGGTAGCTCCCCTTGACAGGGCAAGCTGACCAGTGTAGTGTGTTGTGGTGTGCTAGGAACTAGGGGGCGTTCCTATAAAGACTGTAAATGTGGTTTAAGGGATGTAGCCTTAGCACGCGGGTCGGTGTACTAGTCGCCCAGCCGGCTACTTATTATATAATCACCTTGCTAGTGTCAGCGGTTCGGCACGCGCTTCCTTTGAGCACGCGAGCCGCTGTGAGGAATACAAGGACGTCTGAGTTGGCGTTATTACTACGGTGTGTCACGTCTGACCGTGACGGGAGTAAGGAAGGACGTGGGGACGTGAAGAAGAGTGTAGATCAGTAATGCAAGTGTAAGAGACTGACCAAGTGTTTATTGGTCAGCAATGAGTAACTGTTAGTCCCTTTTAAGGGATCTTGTGATGTTATAATGTGAGTACAAACTGTGGGTGTTAGGTTACAAAAATAGGATTCTGAACACTGACTGACTGACTCACCTCGGTTGACACTGTCGTTAGCCTCCGGCTGTCTCGTCGAAGCACTGGTGATGGAGAGATCCTCGTGACCCACTTAAGGCACCTTTTATACCTTTAGCCTCTGTTCTGTCAGCGCGTTGTGGCATAGTTGAACCAGTTTGTAGTATGTCGCTGTGTGTCATAATTACGCAAGGGTTGAGCTGCTTTATGGAGTAGCCAGCTGCCCTTATAGTATTGATGGATATTGGGTAGGCTTTTAAAGGGTTGCCTTTTATGAGATTTAGACAGATGATGGGGGGGATGATCTCTAAGGGGTGCATACCCCTTGGGTATTGTACACAGTAGAGGAACACACAACAAACGCAAGATAACTGATTGGAATGCTAAGACTAATAGGTCTGTTGTAGCATTGTAGTTATATTAGTACACATCTCTGGAACCTCGGGGTCTCGTTCAGCCATGGTCAGTAACACATGGTCTTTTTCCTGCCACTATGCAACATCGAGCGGCAAGTACAACGTAACCGGCAGTGTGTTTACTGACATGCAACGTACTTGTTATGGATTATTCTGCAAATCCGAACAAGCAACGGCCCCAATTAGTTCGAATTGCCAGTGTTTGGATGCTATCTGAAAACAGACAGGTCACATGTGGGCACTATTTTCGTTGCACGGGATCGAGTGTTGTGAAACATAACATACAAACTGCACCTGTCAAGGTAAACCTGTGTAGGATTAAAATGTCTTCAAACCATGTACTGTGTGTTGATTTTGTCCCACTATAATTATAGCAGCAATGTGCATTGCCTTGGTGGCCCCCTCACTTCTAATTGCAAGACTAGCATTCAGAATTTTAGCCAAGTCATTGCAAAGCTTTACTATAACTGTAACTCCTTCTTTTGCAGAGAGGCTTGAGAATATCGCCCAGAGCATTGGTAGACAGTAGTTGGCCACCGGCAGCATGCCGCGCGGTCGGCGTGCGGTGACGCTGGCGGACGAGCCCGTCCGCGGGCCGGCCACGCCCGACATGACTATCACCAAGATGATGACTCATTCATACATTGGCGATGGTATGACTGTGTTTAGCCCATCAGGTCCATTCCATCTGGTAGACCATGAATATGGCCAGACACCTCAAAACCAGATCATCCGAAGGCCTGTCGTTCCACCTACCAGAACAGAGGTATGTGTTCAAGAACTTCCTTCTAAATTATTTCTGTGGTTATTTGCCGAAGGCTGATGTGTCAAAATAGTCAGATTATAAGTAGTTTGCTTTTGCATTTCTATGCTTTACCATTAAATGGTGAAAAGATGCCTACAAAGGTTATGTTAGCCTTTCGTTGTTTCATGTTGTACTATTTTCACAATCTGGTAAAATGTATTCCTGTCAATCAATACATAACATTATATTAAACCAGCATTACCCGTCGCGGCTTCACCCGCGAATATTCTAGTTGTAAAGAGTACACTTAGCAAAATCTCAATCATGAATGTTATGACTGATTTATCCTTGGTATGAATAATCAGACTTTTATCAATTCAGCTACTGGTGCAGTGGTTAGGGGTTTGTCATTCCATCATAGGTATATCAGAGCGAAGTTAATTTTCTGGGAATATCACAGACACTGTTAATATAAGGGCCTTTAAATGTGGTTTTCGGAGACCCTTGACAGGTTGGCTGAAAAATACTTTTCGTATCACACTCGCACGTGAAAATTGCGTGAAAAAAATCTAGAGTGCCCCTTGCCCCCCTTAAGCGCATTATACTGTATGTAATGATGAATTTTACAGCTTAATATGGTTCAGTGATAACCTTATAACCGTCTGGAAACTTTCACAGTAATGTAATAGTTGCATTGCGTCACAGAAATAGATGGACCTTTGAGATTCTGTTACCATGGTTACCGTGTTGCATTATTTCATGTTTTATGGTATTTATTTAATTGTGAGGCATTTAAAGAGTGAGTGCGTTTCGCTTACGCATTGGGTTATGCTGAACCTGTAGGTACCCCATATGTGTAGGTTGGTGTTAATAGGACCTTATTTTCGGTGCAAAACTGGAATGGGACCGTAGCAGAATAATATAGGGAAGGATTATATTAAAACTCGCATTCGGGGCAATGTTGCTCCCTTCTTCAGCCACTTATTCTCAATTCTATCTTCCATTCTCAAAAATGCCTCTTATCAAAGTATCACACGTAAGCAGGATCGCAATCTCGTCCCACACATTCATGCCCTCATAAACAAATATTTAAAAAACAACATTCTAATAATATGCATGGGTGCAATCTATATAGAACAGGTTCGATAACTTAAGTGCCCGTCATAATATCCATATAAAATATTAGTCATCTGCTATGTTGAAGTTATTCATTCGACCGTTGTGGTCTTCGATATTACTCACTGTACATATGAACATGTTGCCCACTACTCCTGGAAAACTCCTGGATTTTTACTAGGTCTGGAAAACTCCTGAAAATGATGAAAAATTTGAAAACTCTTGGTAAAATACCACTGTTAATTAATTATAAAAATCTTTCCATCCACTGCTAAAATTCCCAGTCCGCTCTTAGCCTTCAACGCCATGATATCGCGGATGGGGTAACGAGGGCCATCTAGCGGTCGCTCTGCAAACCCTGTTAATTTTTAACCGGAAATTTACGCACAGTGTTTTATCTTAAATCATACTCCCACTGCGGTTTTGGGTGAGCACTCTATCATTAACGAAAGAAATTTCCTAATGCTACCTGTTTCTGTGTGGGAGAACACGCAATAGAATTTTTGTAAAACATATCGAGTATAGACAATTTTACCGCAATAAAATTGCATGCGGCATTCTTTTATCTTTTTTTTAAAGCGGATATTTGAGTCACAAAAGGCATTTTTTAAAACAACAATTAAATCATTTGTGTGTAGGTTTGCGTATCAATAACGCAATCACCAATAATTATTTTTGTCAACATCTGTATAAGTAGACCTAACACAACTGCTTTACTTTCGTCTTGAAGTAGGCAACCGATAAAGCACCCCCGGTCCCGGGATTTGAGCTTATTTTTAAGTCTGGTAAACTCCTGGAAAATCGTTGACCGATTTGAGTGGCCACCGTGTATGAAGTATCGAGTCCTTCAAGCTATAATGTTCAAAGATACGAGAAAATAGCATTTTGAAATTGATTTTGTAGCACTTATATTTTGAAAAATAGCATTTTGGAGCATTTTGAAATTTAAAAATTAGCATTTTGTAGCATTTAAAAGTTCGTCACCAGGTACAATAAACAGGTTCAAACTAATATGCACGGAAACTAATTCAAACATGTGCAGGATTGGAAATGTGGGAGTTTCTGATAAACGGCATAAGCATTTAATATAAGTCTCCTGTTGTGTGTGTGGTTTTTATTTTTACTAAGGGAGTGTTGGAAGTATTAAAATCCTAATATCAGTATTACAGAAATGTAGAAACTTGACATCATACATTTTTCAGAAATGTGAGATCTCTGAAAATAAAGGCATTAGCCTGGCTAATTGGCAAGATTGAGTTCAAATGCTGTCGGTTGGTTGTATGACTTGAGACGAGGGTACCTAAGCTATGCTCAAAAGATCCTAAGGTCATGTTCTCATTATGCAATCAACAATAACAGGTGTTGTGCAGCAACTCAAATATTGAGGGCCGGCTGAGAGTTGTAATAGTTCACTGGTACCAAGGGGCCAATTGTTAGAATAAAGCGAGCTGTGGTCAGGCAACAATGCTTGTCTTACGAAGTTTACTGTGTGGCAGGTGGAATGACGACAATACCAGGCTGTCCTGGACTCGATGGACGAATTAGTTCAAATTCTGAGGATGTCCATGAAATCCTTTTGTGTGGTTTTCCTACAACTCCTTGCCTCTCCCTCATTCATTTCTTTTAATAACTTATGAGGTAGGATTCAAGAAGTGCCATTTGACCACTAAACCAACGGCAAATAGAAATTCAAAGCCCCTCATCCATGGCCCTCATTGAAAAGGAAGTAATAATGTGAATCATACATTTACTTAACTTTGTGTAAATATCACACAATGGATAATTAACTAAATAATAAAATGTATGATTACTCCCTCATAATTTCCTGGCCACAATGCGACTCTTGACTGACAATCTGTAAAACAGTATCCGAATTCACGGAGAAATCGCCGGACATGTATCATAACCTATAACTCACACATGGTAGAGAATACTTTCATCATATTATACAACATTTCCCAAAGCAAAGAGAACGCCTAACAAAAATTGTCTATTCATATCACTATACGTACTTGAGAGTTTTCATTTTCATTTCAAATACAAGAAATGAGGGCCGGCGCGATATAAACCTATATAAGCATAACCTTATTGCTCTAATTTTTAAAAAGAATCGGCACAACTGATTGGAATATTCCTTTTATTAGCACAACCAACTGAAACTACGAAATAATTTCTCCAAAATCATTGTTTTACTGGCGATACACAGCGGATATTATGCGGCAATAATAACAGCACCATTTTCAAATTAATTTTTACCGTAATCTATTGTTTTCACGACAATAATCGATGTTCGTATATATCGATTATATAGCCGATATTTTCATTGTTGGGAACTCGCAAATTTCAAAGTTGCGGTGCGAAAATGTAATAAAACATAATATTCAACATTAGTCGGTAAATTCGGCACTTTTTGCATTTATGGGAATAATTCGCAAGAACCCTTAGTAATCGCACATTCAGTTTTGCAAATTTTGGGTATACATAGTCATATTAGATACCAGGTAGTTGAAAAAGGAGAAAAGAGTAAAATTCACAATTGCTATTTTCCCGTATCTCTAATAATGTTGTATTATCAAATGAATAATTTTTCTTGAAATTAAAATATAAATTACATCATTAAATATATTGGTGACAGTTGATAGCGAGACTGTTTCAGAATTGTGAACGGTTGCCGGTGTGAAAGTTATGACCGGTCTTATTGATGTGTGCAAACGAAGTGTAAGGATGAAAATTTGAAGCTTTATGTGACCATTAATTTTGTGATCATAAACCACAGGCATACCTGCCAACTTTTCCGATTTAGGTGGGAGATTCCCGGTTTTGGATAGTTCTTTTCGCCTCACAAAGTTATCTCCCGATTTTTGAAACTTATTGGCGAAGTTTATACTTTTCATGTATTTTTGGAAGTGTTTATAGTTTGCTGGTAATGAATGTTATTTGGGTACCTGAATTCGTAAATGGGTTTTGTTTCAGTGTAAGCTGTTAATTGACAGTGCTGCAACATTTTCGTCTCATACTAGTGTTTTTGCTCATTGTTCGGCTCTTTACTATGACCAAAAAAAACAATTCTGTATTATTAGAGACACGATTTTATGGTGTATCGCGAAAATGCAAAATGTGTTTATATGTGCATCAAAGGTGTTATAAATGTTTGTTTAATATTGTTTGATCATAAAGCACTGAATTTGTCCTCACGACTAAACGCGAAATTCCACCTTATTTGCGATGTACGTCCGTATTTGCGACATATCACGAAATCGGCTTGTTTATTATGTCTACACGATTTGGCGCGATATCGCGAGCCTTCAGTGGTTTTCACCTTGTTGGCATTGCTGGTAGAACCCAATTCAAATGTATTTTTAAGTGTTTAAAGCCTAAGCATATCCTAACATCACGTAGCAGGAAATTACTACACAGTTTCAATATTGGCTATCCTGTCGCACTGGGAGACAAGTGAGAGAGTTGGGCCGCGCATTGCTGACCACGTGGGTGCGCTGTGATCTGTAGTTGAAATTTCTATTTCTAATGTGAATTCGCAATGCCGAATATAACGATGTGTTTTGCTAGATGCGCGGCAGAAGCTAGTTATGTGCAAATTCTGCAACATTAGACTAGATTGGAAGCGTCGCGATTCATGAGTGAAACACAACTTAAATGAAAATCACAAAAGGAAGAAATGGATTTTGTCTGAAGGAGGTACCAAAAGACAGATATCAGTTCAAGAGGCGGTCGGGAATGCCAAAAAAGTGAGATGACTCCCGACGAATTTGTAATGTCAACAGTGGAGGCCTATTCGAGTGCCAACATTCCTTTAGAAAGGCTAGATTATCCAACAATGAAGGATTGGGTGAATAAACATATACCAGGCGAGTTAATTTTTTTTTGGATGTTGGTACACTTACCAATATCCCGCAGCCCCACTTTTCGTAGCGATGAAAATCATCATCATCATCTTGCACAGTTTCCAGCCACTGGCCGGGTCTGTTTGGAACACAAGCCTCTCCAACGTCTTCTGTCTTCCCACCATCTCTCAGCCTCCACCCTTGTCCAGTCTTCTCCTCTCTTCTTCACGCTTTCTTCCACCCCCTTCAGCCACCTGTCTCTCGGTCTTCCCCTCGGTCTCTTTCCTTCCCACTTCGTCTCATGTACTCTCCTGGGTATCCTCTTCTCCTCCATTCGTTTTACATGTCCATACCATCTAAGTCTAGATTTCTCTATACCATCCTGTAATGGTTCCTCCTTCATTAATTCTCTGGTCCTCTCATTTCTTATTCTGTCCATCTTTGTAGCTCCAATACTGCTTCTCAAGAACCTCATCTCACTGGCCTGTATTTTGCTCTTCTCCCTTCCTTTCATAACCCAGGTCTCCGAGGCATACGTCAGGATAGGGACATAGTACGTCCGATATATGATCTTTTTGCTGTTCTGAGGGACATCCTTGCTCCATAACATGCTTCTCACACTCCTCCGAAATGCTTCTGCCTGCCTCCCCCGCTCATTTATTTCTCTATCGTTTCTTCCATTATCTTGTATCAGGCTTCCCAGATACTTAAAACTCTCCACTTTCTTCAGCTGTTCCCCACCAATTGTTATTCCCGTGGTGGTTCTTTCCTTCTTCCTTGTTGTGATCACCATCTCACTCTTATTTATGCTAAATTTCATCCCATATCCTTGTATTATTCCTTCCCACACGTCCAACTGTTCCTGTACCTCCTCCTCCTTGTTTCCCCAAATCATCAAATCATCTGCAAACACCATTGCTTTCATCTTTCCGTCCCCAATTACTTGTGCCACTCGGGTCATTATGTCATCCATCACCACAATGAAAAGTAACGGTGACAGTGCACTTCCTTGTTTCAGGCCGTTTCTTTGTTCCAACCAGTCAGATCTCTCTCCTCCCACTTTCACACAGCTCACGCTTCCCTTGTACATCTCCTTTATCCTCTTTATAGTCCATTTCTCTACTCCTGTATCCTCCAGGGACTTCCATACTTTGTTTCTGCATACACTGTCATATGCTTTCTCAATGTCCAGGAAGGCCATCAGTAGATCTGTTCCATACTCATAGTGCTGTTCTTGTAACTGCCTTACAGCAAAAATCAAATCCACTGTGGACCTTCCTGCTCTGAAGCCATGTTGTTCTTCCCTCATCCCTCCTTCTATCCTTGTCCTAATTCTCTTTTCCAAAACTTTCTCGAAGATCTTTGCACAATGACTCATCAGTGTTATTCCCCGATAGTTTCTGCAATCTGTTCTACTACCTTTCTTGAAGATCGGGACAATGATTCCTTTTTTCCAGTCCTCTGGGGTCTTCCTTTCCTTCCATGCTGTCCTCATCACTCGGTACAGCCACTGTATCCCCACCTCTCCTGCTGCTCTCACCATCTCCACACTCAACTCATCCACACCCGGTGCCTTCCCTTCTTTCATCTTGAAAATAATAGGTGGAAAGACGTAGTTTTATGTAACGAATTTTATCAGGGAGGGAAGGTAATTCTTTTACGATTGCTGAGAATCCACCAACACTCCGTGACATTTACAGCTGAAAGTTTTGCAGCCAACTGCAAATCACCTGTAAATCTTTTTCGTGTAGTGACGGTAATGTAGTTGAAGATGTATTGAAGGGAATGCTAGAGGAATATCCTATAGCTGTGAAATGTCTTCAATCTCTGTACATTTCCATTTCAAATGTTGACAGTGAAAGGGCCCTTTCTGCCTACAATGATATTTTGTCTGACAAGCGTACCAACCTGTCAAATGATAACTTAGAAACATTACTGTGTTACTACTTCAACAGCAAATTAATACTGTAAACCAAGCCATACTTAGTGTGTTTGTTGTTTCCTTCATTACAACATAAGGCAAAGTACCGTATTTCCTCGCGTAATCGTCGCACCCCACTTTTCAAACACTAAAATAGGTTTATAAAATTTTGTCGCATAGCATGTTCGTATTTGTGCGCCAGTCAGTTGCACACGCTGCCGCGACTTTATAACCTGGTGCGAGTTTGTCAGACGGAAAATATCTCGTCTTTATGCTTGCGGGCAATGAACTGTGATGCGAGCGGCAAGCTTCGTCACTTAGCACATTCCGCGAGCGTATAATCTGGCGTGATCTTGTCAGGAGAAAGTAATCTTGTCTTTATGCCTGCCGGCTATGAACCGCGACGCGAACGGCCAGCGCACATTCCGCGAGCGTATAGGCCTAATCTGGCGTGATCATGTCAGCTAAACGTAATCTCATCTTTAGACCTGCGGCCTATGAACTGTGACGCGAGCGGCCAGCGCACATTCCGCGAGCGTCTAGGCCTAATCTGGCGTGATCTTGTCAGGAGAAAGTAATATCGTATTTATGCCTGCGGGCTATGAACTGTGACGCGAACGACCAGCGCACATTCTGCGAGCTTATGGGCCTAATTTGGCGTGATCCTGTCAGGAGAAAGTAATATCGTCTTTATGCCTGCCGGCTATGAACCGCGACGCGAACGGCCAGCGCACATTCCGCGAGTTCATAGGCCTAATCTGGCGTGATCTTGTCAGGAGAAAGTAATCTCGTATTTATGCCTGCGGGCTATGAACCACGACGCGAATGGCCAGCTTCGTCAGTACATTCCGCGAGCGTTAACCTGTCGTGACCTTGTTGGAAGAAAGAACCCTGTCTCTGACTGTGGGCTATGACTCTCGCTACGCGAATGACTGGCCCATGCAGCAAATAATGATACAGTATATTCTTTGAAATTAAATATTCTTCGCATAATCGTCGCACCCTGCTTTTTTCCACGAAATTTTGGCCAAAAAAAAGTGCGACGATCATGCGAGGAAATACGGTGTATATATATATAGTATAGTAAACCGTTTTTCTACACCGTAAGCAATGGCATTTATTCACCTCTTTTATCCCGCTTTGCCCTTAGTTTTTACACCGCTATTGTGGTTTTTTATTCACCATAAAATCGTGTCTCGATGTATTATTGAAAGAGTTTTCGAAACAATTTCCGTGCACAATTGAATCCAGCATAGGTCAATTATTTTGTATTGTTTGTTGATGTAATGTTTTTTATATCATGTGGTGGAAAAAGTTATATTTCGAACGACATAGGAACAAAGAAGCAACATGAAAATGTGTAGTGCAGCAAATTATAAAGAAGTTGGTGTTAAAAATTGAAGTTATGGGATAATAAATGCTGAATGCCTATTTACATATTCATTTTGAAGCATAGTTTGCCAATTATTTGAGCTGATATGCACTGTTTGCATCTCCTGGATTTTCCTTATTTTCGGTTTTGTTAGGTTGGCAGGTTTGCATGGGACTTTTTTGTGTGGAATCCAAACCACTGGGCATGGCTTTCACTTTGAAAGTCTCGCATCCATTGACCGGGAACCAAACATGGTCCACCGTGGTAAGAGGTTCCTGTTGACCACATCGCCACCAAATCTGAAGGGTCTTCTAACTTTTGATTTACTACAATATTGTAACATCGCTGATGAAGAATTCAAAATGAAGCCTTGTGTGTTGGTGATTGATTCCAACATTTCATGAAACAATCGACACATGATGCGGCTTCATGCTGAACGCCTATGATCTAAATATTTACATCTAGGGTAGGAAATTCTAGCTTTAGTACAAACCCAAAGATGTACCTATGATCATACCTGCCAACTCTCCCGATTTAGGCGGGAGACTCCCGATTTCAGACCATTTCTCCCGCCCTCCCGCTTAACGTATTAAATCTCCCGATTTTTCAAAATTTCCACGCGTAATTTCGGATTGAATGTGCGAGATGACACTCCAATCGTCTATCGAACGGATCGATTTTACGTGTTTTGAAGTTATATCTCGATACCACAGTTTTGCTCTGTATCGATAATCGACAACTCCCGAGTCCCGCGTCGCGTCCTGCTGTTATAAAAAGTTAGCTTCGAATACGTCTTTGTTTGAAATAGTCGATGGTTAATTCAGCGCTTGTTCCTAGATGTTTTGCATAACGACCTGTGGGTGAAAGGTAGTTTGTTGTACGCTGCGGAATATTGTATCTCTTTCACACGTGACATTATATGATTTGTGTATAACTTTGTTAGATGTTGTTGGCGATAATATGCCGGTAGGCTATTGTGATTTTTCGATCTGAGTGATTGCGTCTGTTCCTCGGTAATATGGCGAAGAAATATGATGTGACATTTAAAAGTGTGCACAAAGATAACTTTCCGCACCCAACTGAGTCAAGAAGAGGCGCAATATTTGCATTTTGTAGTGTCTGTAGGTGTGATTTCAGCATCTCGCATGGTGGAAAGGGGGACATTTCAAAACATGTGCGCTCAAAGAAACATAAAGACAATGTACAATGTGTTGGAAAAAAACAAGAAACTTGATAATTTCAAGTGTAAGGAGGAAGACACTGACAGTATAACACGTGCAGAAGTATTGTTCACATCGTTTATTATTGAACATAACCTCCCTGTCAATTGTTTCGATCATGCTGGTCCTTTATTTAGGAAGATGCTCCCAGACTCAAAATTTGCCGGGAGATATGGCTCAGCCAGAACTGAAACATCGGCCATCCTTGCAGAAATGTGCATTCCCAATTCTTTAACTTCCAACTTGAAGATGTAACATCTATTGAGGAAGAAGAGAGAATTGATGTGAAGTGGGCACTGGTAGGCCAAATGAAATGTAGTGGTGGGGTACTCAAGTATGACAAATTGTCTAAAGTTATGCTTTCCATTCTGACCATTCCGCAAAGTAATGCCGAGTGTGAGAGGATGTTCAGTCTTGTCAGAAAAAAAAGAACGCAGTTCAGGTCATCTCTCTCCGACAAGACTTTGGACAAACTTATAACTCTGAAGTGTCTTCAGAAAGGGAAGTGTTTTGAGCAAGAATATAGCAAGACCTTTTTGTAGAGGGCAAAATCAGCCACAGTCACCTGCAACAACGACCAATAATATGATCTTCGATACGTCACTAGTTTTGTATGCCTGAGTGTGGTCGAAAGAAAGGTATGTATGCTTGCTTGATAGACTAGTTAGAATTTAAAATTACTCAAGTACATTTGTAAACTGGGATGTCATATCATATTAGTCATGTACAGTTTAATAGTGTAACTTATATATTTGCTGTAATGTCTTAGCTTGTATATGTATTATGTTGCACCCCCCCCCCCCCCCCCGCTCTTCCCCCTCCGCCGCCGCGTCGAATCTCCCGATTTTTCATTTTGAGAGGTTGGCAGGTATGTATGATGAAGACTGCTGCAACAGCAAAAATCACCTGTACGGCTACACCCTGAAAGCCTAGGTAGTAAATTGCACACAGGCCTACAATCTAAATATGATTTACCATAAACGGTGGCGTGAACTGTATTGGAATAGACAGCGATACCAGATAACACGGCGGGCCGCTGAGAGTCTCCTCATGTCACATCGCAATGAATCAGCAATACATTCTCACACCTTGCATTGATGTATGTATGACAAGTATACAAATTGTACAATTGGGCTACTGTGAGATTTAAGGGTTTCTGTTAAATCCCTCACCCTTTTTTTGTTACATAAATAATGTGTAGCCAGAAACCTTCCCTGGAGTGCACGCAACAACTCACCCAAGTTTCATCTCAATCGGATGAATGGTATATGAATGCATAGAGAACAAACAATCCCGTAACATTGATTTAAGTCAACAAAAAATAAGCCAACCCCTGGCACTATCCAGCCCATGACGGGCTAAGGCCGACCAAGCGACCGCTGCCTTCATTATTTTTCTCGCTGATTTTGAAGACAATCTGGATCTCAGTTCCCTGGACATTTCTTTCGCCCGGAAAATGAACCGGCATTTAATGTAATGAAATACAGTGCTAGGGAAATATAGTAACAGATGATTCTCTGAGCCCCGGCCCTGTGGTGTTGGAGTGGCGCGCCTCTCACCCAGAGACCCCAGGTTCGATTTTAGAAACCTAGATTAACGACCGAGGGGACCCGATGCGCTGACCCTGCGTCATCCCATTATCTGCAGGCCAAATGGCTGGGCAGCGGTCACTTGGTAGGCCTAAGCCCTTTCTGTAGTGCCAGGGGTTATTAGTTTGATCCTCTGAGCAGCACACGTTTTGGAACATATGAAGTTCACAGATCATATCCACACAATCTGAGAAGATATCGCCCCACAACGTGCCTTCTTGATCCAACTTTGCCCCCACTACTGCTTCTACACGTTTCATTACACGGCGTTTCATCACGTGAAATTTCCGGCTCCGTGGCTAAACGGTTAGCGTGCTAGGCTTTGGTCCGCCGTGTCCCGGCTTCGATTCCTGGCCCGGCCATTAGGGATTTTAATCTCTTGGGGTTAATTCCCATGGCTTGGGGACCGTGTGTGTATGCGGTATTCATCATAACCTCATCCTCATTACGACACGCAGGTCACACAAGGGTGTCAATTAGAAAGACCTGCACTCTGCCTCTCAGCAGGCCACACGATCTTTTTATTTTTTCCATCGCGTGAAATAAAGATAAGGACGGGTATTTGAGAAATTTAGATTCACTGCCGCCAAAGTATCTCAGCATGTTGAGGATACATCCCTAACAGCATTAAACGTTGAGGAATCACTTTCCAATGACCAAATGCAAGAAGTGCATACTGTATCACAATCTTCGTTGCTGCTATGTGAATCAGGTAACCACTAAAATAATAAATAACGTTATCGCCTGCTCTCTCAGAACTGTCTACATTAACTGACAGGATTATAGGGTTCAATTTCTGTCAGTGTAATAGTTTCTTTAATTTGCTGACAATTGTTATCCTTCACTTCTGCTCGTATGTATTTCATTTCTCGTCTGACAGTATTCATTATGAGAAGAAAGCTAATTGTCAATAACGTCCTCATAATTAGCTTGTGAAGAAAGGACCTCCTCTTTCACTGGTAGGCTTATGTATAGACTGAAATGGAGGCGAAAGAAGTCAGTAGAAGTCGGATGATCGTTACTGCTTAAACCTCGTTTTAAGTCCAAAATACCTCTCAGAAGGGCCTTTATTTAATTTTGCGGTTAAACTTACTTGTATTGTAAGTACAATTTGCGCACAGTAATGCATCACTGCTTGGCAGCAGTCATTGCTGCGACCATGCGCTCAGCGCGGCGTGTGGTGTTGAAATTTAGAACTACTTCATCTTAACCCTTGACTCGTATGGAAGTTCCACCACTTATTACTTGATTCGCCCTGGTAGAAGTAAACTCATGATTTTATCACTTATTGTTAGTTCTTGTATTTATGCAGTATGTCCGTCGTAGATTCAGCATGGGGTCAATACGAGTATTATTATTAGTCCACCTTAGAAGAAGATTTAGCGAAAAGCTCTGAGTAGAAATGAAGAGCCTATGGATCTAAACACTTTTACGGTCGAGTTAGAAAAGCATCCCACTGCACTAATTTTTGCCCTAGTAAGGAAAGCAGCTCATTCCACGGATGTTGGTGAAAGTGCTGTGTATCGAATAGTTAGTGAATATAAAGCTACCCTCGGTTTAGTCACCCAAGCAAGAGAAACCCAGGGCAAAGATTGTGGAAAGATTTGAAGAGTTAGATAAGAATGTTTTAAGAAGAAAGGCTCACCGGTTCTCTCTTTGCAGTGCCTACAATCGATAAAATACTAATCGCAGTGAATGAAGGCATGGATTTCCCAGATTTCTGACGAACTACCTTTTATAATTTATTGAAGGTACGAGACTGTATGCTCATAGAGAGGGACAAAACACTTGTATGTAGAAGTAGGGAGGAGGAAATGGCCGTGGACTGTCCGAATGTGCCATCCCAGCATTCGCCTCGTGTCAAATGGGGAAAAACGTGGAATACCATTTCAAGCAAGGCGGACGGTGGAGCTGAACCAACTCCCGAGTCACCAGAGAGCTTAGCCCCATGACTTAACTCTGCGCTTTAGCAAGCGTAGCCACTGCTGTCTGTATCTTTTTAGTATTACAAGCTTGATAATTCAATATGTTTTCCTTTTTTTTATATATATATAAAATAAAACTTCAAGACACTTCTGTATATGCAGTATGTCCTATAAGCTATTCCCCCTCATTGCCATGAACTGTTAAAGTAGATAACTAGAATCATAAACACTTATCAGCCTTTGAAATGTAAGCATGGATTTATGATTGACTTGTATATGTGATGTGGTGTTGTGTATAGTATTAAAAAAATATAAAATGGATTATAAGGTTACAGATGTAAAATGTAGAATTAACCAGAAGAGTGGCTTGGAAAACCAACTTAAAAAAATTAACGACCACATTAATGACAAATGGATGGTTTGAGCAATTAGGTTGTGTATTGTACTAGTACAAACCATTTGAATGGAAGGTAGGTATATTAAAATTCGAAGTGGTCAAAACTGGAATCGAACCAGGAAACTCGAGTGAATCCAATTAAATATAAAACCAAATTTAATAAAAAATCAACCCCTGGCTCTATACAGCCCATGAAGGGCCTTTGCCGACTAAGCGACCGCTGCCCAGCCATTTGGCCTGCAGATGTTGGGGTGACGCGTGATCAGCGCATCATGTCCTCTCGACCGTTAATCTTCGTTTTCGTGATCGGGCGCTGCCTTGCTGTCAGGTAGCTATAGATTGTCCACGAGGCTGAGTGCACCCTGTTCCAACCCACACGTTAGTTTTAAAATCCCTCACTGAGCCGGGAATCGAACCCGGGGCCTCCAAATGAGAGGCAGGCGCGCTGCCCCAACACCACGGGGCCGGCTAATTAAATATAAAACTGCTTTTAAATAAGCCAGGTATCTCGGAAGAACATCCAGCTATGACATTCTTACACCTAGTAGTCCAGTCTGACAGGTTGGTAAGAGTGGGTTTAGGTGGAAAAACATTTTCTCAAGTTTTCGACCTCGAGGACCCTGTGCGAGGGGGGGGGGGGGGGTGCAAAAGTTTTGACCTTCCTCTGGTTTTTCCTCAATACCTTTTTTTCCCTTATGTCCTACGGCAAAAGCATTCCTAAGCTGTTAAATTTCCTACAATGTTGACTATTCAAACAAATGTAATTTTTGAAAATTCGCCACAAAAAGAACCTAAAACTCAGAATTCCACCTTATTTCTTCGGTTATACCCGAATTATGATGAAATGTTGTAATTATGGTTCCTGGTTACAATTGCCAACTTTGTAAACCTCCACCCCCGCTCTCCCTTCCCCCACCCAACCCCAATTCACAAAAGCTAATTTTCTTCTGTGATGAAAGCCAACCATATTCACATCATGTTATTGATATTACCGTATTTGCTCGCGTATATCTCGCACCCCATTTTTTTATTTGAAATTTCAGGGGGAAAAAAGTACTCGCATATATCTCGCATTTATTACTGGCGCCATCATATAAATGACAGTAATAACCTTGAGGTAGAAACACGTTCGATTTAGCGCGCCACAACAGCCATCATTGTCCAGGAACTTACCCGAAGCGTTACTAACAGAAAGAGCAAGCCACAACGAGTTGATCCGAACTTCGATTCGAGGCGCGCAAACATACGGCACAGCGTGAGTGTTAGCACACTGTACATCGTTAGTCTTCGGCCGCGGTTGGTTAAATTCGCCGCCTTGAGACACGTTCGAATTAGCGATAAGCTCGTAAGTTGCGCAAGTAGGCCTACTGTTACATCGCAGAGAAACGCAGTACAGTCATCTCAATGATTTCGTCTTTACGCATTGCGTCGCATTAGAGCTCGGCCGCGTGCAAGCATACGGCGCAGCGTGCATGTTAGCACGCTGTACATCGTACGCCGCGTCTTCGGCCGCAGCTGGCCTAATTCCCCGCCTTGAGACACGTTCGAATTAGCGATTAGCGCGCCACGTAAGTTGCGGAAGTAGGCCTACTGTTAAATCGCAGAGAAACTCAGTTCAGTCTCCTCGAATCTCAATGATTTCGTCTTTACGCATTGCGTCGCATCAGAGCTCGGCCGCGTGCAAGAATACGGCGCAGCGTGAGTGTTAGCCGCGTCTTCGGCCGCAGTTGGTTAAATTCGCCGCCTTGAGACACGTTCGAATTAGCGATTAGCGCGCCACAACAGTTGCTCAAGTAGGCCTACTGTTACAACGCAGTTCAGTCTTCTCGAATCTCAATGATTTCGTCTTTACGCATTGCGTCGCATCAGAGCTCGGCCGCGTGCAAGCATACGGCGCATCGTGAGTGTTAGGACGCTGTACATCGTTCACTGCGGTTGGCTAAATTCACCGCCTTGAAACACGTTCGAATTAGCGATTAGCGTGCCAGAACAGTTGCGCAAGTAGGCCTACTGTTACATCGCAAATTTTGTGTTTTTTCGGGAATAGGGTCATTCCCCGCGTATATCTCTCACCGAAAATTTTCACACATATTTTCGGTCAAAAAAGTGCGAGCAAATACGGTAGTTCCTTTTCGGATCGACCTCCCTCTCCCACTACATAATTATCCCAGGGCAGGTAAAAAAAAAGACATGGTCCTTCGGTGGAAAAAAGTGCTCGTCTCTATTACCAAGATATGGTCACTCTACAGGACAGGATGGATCCTCACGAATATATGAGGTTCACCACAGATGGCTACTTCACCATTCGCTGATCTGAAAAATTTAGGTCGGGCATCTGGTCCGACATGAGTATTGAGTAGGTCCTCATGCGTGCTATGGAGGACTCACTCATGGACGTGGTGAAAGCTATTCTGTGCTTGCTAGATGGACATTGGGCATGCTGTGTCTTCAAAGCATTCGTGAACCAATAGAATTGTTCGCTGATGTTCATTCAGACACATCTGAACAGCATTTGGATATGAGACCATCCCGGGTAGTGAGAGACAACATGGACATTGGGAAACCGCGCGCATGGTTCACTGAAACCCCCCATTCCTTCACATCCAGGACATAGTTCCTCTGAGCACAGGAATCATTGGTCATGGCGAAGTGAACTGTCACTTAGCACGAGAGATAGGCGTATCATACATGAAGAAATTGGTGGTGGTGAATTTTGATGAATTGATGATAATTGTTTTAAGGGGCCTAACATCTAGGTTATCAGCCCCTAATGGTTTGGCTGATCGTGAAGATGAAAATGAAAGGAAAACTATAACTAACTACTAACTTATATACTAGAAGAAGAAATGGAAAACAAAGGGAGGATAAGGCAAATAAAGGACAGGGGGGAAAAGAAATGCCCTCAACCCTCGAAGAATGCTGATTGAGTGACTTGGAAGGAAGGAGAGCCTTGAAAGACAGGAAAGTGAAAGAGGAGAGGGTCCGCCCCACAGGTAATGGAGAAAGGGGGAAACCGGACCCGGCTCAGGAATCCCCCAGGATCGCCAACTCCCGAATTCACCAGTCGTGAGCCCCTGAGGGTGTAGAAAAAAACAGGGTGCACCAAAAGGGGTGGGGTTACATACACCATGCCTCCTTCAGGGCCTTGAGCAGAAGGCTGGAGATAACATGTAAAGAAAAAGAAGGCTGACCCCTCGCAGAAGGAGGGTATCAGAAAAGGTGAGACAAGGGCCAATTAAGGCGGGAAAGGAAGAGACTCCCTAGGCCTCGGATACCCTAATACCGTCGGGGTCGGAAGAGAACAAGAGTTGACCAAGTGAGGTCGAACATGAAAGAAGACTGAGAGGAGCCCAGCACAAGTGGAAGCAATGTCGGGCTGGGGCCCCGTGGTCGCCTACCCACGTCCCACTAGTTGTGCGCCCCTGGTGGGTTGAAGAATTGAAACGGAAGGATATGGTCGTGACTCTCGCTTCAGTTTCCTAATCGTTGAAAATTGCTGGTAAAAATGTGACTGTCGATCCCCTCACTCTCTTCCAGCGTGTCTGCATTGTCAAAAATTCTGAAGTAGATCTTAAAGAACTCCTGAAGTTTGAACTCGCACCCTTCCCTATGTCACTCGACACTGAGGAAAGAATGCGCAAGGGAACGAAGTTTGCAATGTACTCCCTCTCCACTCGCATAGAGGAAGTCAACATTGGCAACAGGAAATGTAACTTGATTGATGGAGGATACCTGTTACATAAAGTAGTGTGGAACAAAACTCTCACCACCACATTCGTGATGCTGTGCTCTACGTGCAAAGCCACTTGGGTAGCAATGTGATTGTTGTTTGATGGCTACCCCACTAACGCCGGCTATCAAATCTGCAGAATGACCTCGCCGTTCTGCATTACAATCAGCAAACAGTCGTGTTTTCCTCATCTACCAGGGTGACCCTAGCACAAGAAAAGTTCTTGGCAAACGATCACAATACAGTGCCTACCAAAAGTTTCAGACCACTAGCTTATTTTCAACAAAGGCTTCCTGGTCTTATAATTTTGATTAAATTTTGCCAAATATTTTATGAAAATACTTGGATCTAATTGAAATCTACCTGTACCAAGAACATAGTAATATGGCTTTAAGTTTTTGAGTTTCAATTTTTTAATACAAGTGGGGTATCGAAGAAAACTCAATTTTCAACCCCAAATTAATTTGTGGACACTAAACCAATGGGGTTACCTTATTGATAATTTTTTATTAGTATTGTAGAATGCATACAAACATTTTGGTCAATGAAAATAAAATCCCAAAAATGTTCTTGCCATTTCGTAGTCATGTTAGTACTTTTTGTAAAAGCTAACGAATTGGAGCTAAGGCTGATGAGTGTTCACTGGTTAATAGCTTCTGTGAGGGTTTAGTTTAGCGGGCCCAAACTTTCACCAGGAGCAGCACAGCATGTTGTCAACAGATAAAGAGACAGTTCCAAGGTCAACACTCCGGGTACCTGGAATCAGATTCCCTCGTGTATTCTGAGAAGACAGGTATACAAAAATCACTACCAAATGGCAAGAAAATTTTTGGGATTTTCTTTTCATTTACTAAAATGTTTGTATACATTCAACAATACTTATAAAAAATAATCATTAAGGTAACCGGTTTGGTTTAGTGTCCACAAATTAATTTGTGGTTGAAAATTGCATTTTCTTCGATACTCCACTTGTTTAAAAAAATTGTAACTCAAAAACTGAAAGCCATATTACAATGTTCTTGGTACAGGTGGATGTCTATTTGATCAAAGTATTTTCATAAAATATTTTGCAAAATTTGAATCAAACATTTAAGACCAGGAAGCTTTTGTTGATAATAAGCTATAGTGCGCGACAAACAATTGGAAGCCTGAAGGTCAAGCGGCCCTCTGCTCCGCTCTCCTCCCCTCGCCTGGCGGTCTTGCCATGCTATTGCACGATGCCTTCTGTGGAGTGCTGGATGCGAGAACGTACATGACAACACCGCACCGACTACCCGTGACCTTCAGGCTTCCAATGGTTTGTCCCGCACTATAGTGGTCTTAAACTTTTGGTAGGCACTGTAAGAGCGCATTTATTTCGATGTTGATGACACGAATGGTGATTGCTATCATCGAAGTGATGATCGTCAACACCTCCATATCCAAGGCTAGCGAATTTGACAGTCATCATTAGGGGCCGTATATTTTGGTAATAGCGATACGTGCGAAATTTTTTCATCTCCTTTCTTGCCTATATATGACCTTGTAGGTACTTAAAATAGTGTATTTCAGCAAAATGAACTCAAGAAATCTGATTTATTGCGCGAATTGATCAAATAATCACGAAATATACTCCACTTGATACGAAAATGCTAAATATCAAAAAAGCTCTCCAATAAACGTTTAAATTCTTCTGAGGAATTGACCATCGTGGTTTTCTTCTCGTTTGATAGTACTGCATATTCCCTACACAACTGCCTACAAAGCCCGAAGTATGTGTTCAGTTCCGCGATCTCTTAAGTCTATCGATTACATCAAATGGCGTTATGGTCGTAGATACGGCAGTGCGAGTTCGCGACTGATAAAACTATCAGCAACATCCAGTATTTACATATAAAAATGCCAAAAAATTAGTCACTACAGTTTTCTCGAGGACCGAGGAGTACAACAGTGAGGGGTTCTGTGTATTTGATGCTGCAAGAAAGATTATGTGTAAATACTCCAATGTTCTTATTCAGTGGGAAAGAAAAGACTCGTGCTATCAACACTGCGGGGATTCAGCAATGCATGAAAAGAGGAAGAAAGAAGGAAATGAACATAATTCTAAGCGGCAAATAACATTCGGCGATACTCGACACATTGCAAAGAAGTTGAAAAACTCTCCTATCACATAATTTGTTTAATTTACCCCATTCTGTAAGGAAGATTTCAGAAGAAACATCGATCATTATGACACTTGATTTTGCGAAATACCCACCGAAATAGGGTCAGTTTTAACAGCGAAATCAAAGATTCTATTTCACCAAAAAATAAGGCCCTTAATCATTACTGCTGAAGGTGTGGACATTCTTATTGTTGACAGCATTAGGTATGTCCACAAAGAACATCTCGAAAAGTGGAAGAGGCAGTGGTCCCAGTGTCCTCTACTCGCCAAGTTCCTGCTGCTCCTCCCCTTTCCCAAAGGGCATACCGTATATACCCAAATACCACTCACACATTTTTATACAAAATCGGACGTGTAAATAGGGGTGCGGGTATTAAATTTTAAAGATTTAAATCGCCGACACGCGCGAGTTTCCGCTATCATGGTGTTTGTTCGGGTGTACTTGTTGATTTCCGTCTAATGGCTTGACCGGTCGCGAAAGCCAATCACGAGCGTCGGTTTCGTTAGTTGCGTGATAGCATGGCATCAGTAAACGGTCAAACGGAAAGCGGGCTGACTGCACAAACTCAGCCGCCCGACCGCTGCGAACTCAGCACTGTGTAGTATTGCATCATCCTGGTTAAACAGAAGGCGATCTACCGCAGCGAGTAAGTGAGCAGTTGTGATTTTCCACAAAGTCCGCGCCTTGACTTGTCCGCATTCAATTTGCACGGGCAGCCCGTGTCCTGTTTGACCAAGCCGAACTCTGTGCATGCACTGGAATGTTTAAACTTCACTGCTGTTTAAACCATGCCAGCAGATCTTGTTCTACGTCGTCGTATTCCCGATTTTAATTTTCTTGCAGTTTGCGGAAGTATTCCCTGCAGAGTCCAGTGTTTTCCATATCTCCTCACACATGTTTCAAGGTTAACACTGTCCAATGAGCTGCTGCTATCATGGCGTGATGTCATGTAGCCTTGACGTAGTTCGCCCGGTCAGATGATTCACTGCTGTATTCTTTCACTCAGAACACCGGGAGTATCTTTCACGGAGATGGCGAGATTTGATTCAGTTCGTCATTTCAGTCGCGGGACCGAGAATATCGGACGTCTTTGGAAAAACTTATCCTGGAACTTCTTATCAGAGTTTTACTCGAGTTCCAGTGATGTGGCCGGTTGATTCGTGCTTAATTCTGCTGCTGATTTCTTGTGGCGTTCCTCTGGTTTTGCGACTTGATTCAGGACAATCGCTTATCTGAGTATCAGAACATTGCAGGCTAACTTCCTCCTTTCCACAGTTGGTGGAAACATGTCCATTACCTGGACATTTATAACAGCGAATGACTGAGACATATTGTTTGAAGTTGAATCGAGAATATCCCATGTATATCCTCTCAGAGTTCTGCAAGACTTGGAAGATGGCAGGGCTGATCTGACATAACAAGTATAGCCATCTCGACTTTTGCGTGAAGCATAACTTCATGTAGTCATGGACTGTATAGCTTGATTTTGTTCCTATGATGGATTCAGTGTGTTCATTCTCTGGGAAGTTGACCTCCTTTCCTTTAATAATAACCCTGGGATTTTTCTTCCGCTCAAAAGAAGCTTTCAGAGAACAGTTGCTTTAGTGTCTGGTTAGCTGTCTCTGGCTTGTATTAATACCTTGTGATCGTTGGTCGATTCTACCAGTTAGTGCTGTTTTAATACTGTACTATATAGTCAATTATTAAAGCAGTACAGTAATCTTGATTTCCCACCTGAACTTGACCTGGGGTATGTGAGATCACTGCGAATATAGAAAATGATATTAAAACAAATAGGTAGGCTTACTGTATTACTAAAACAATGACATAGTTTTACTGTACTCTGGGGCAGATGACCTCATAGTTTCACCCTTTAAAACTTCGATTACTGACTACGGTACTCTCATTTACTGAATTATCAATTCAATTACACATGCAGTATTGACTCCCACAAGTCCAACCCCTCCTCCACGTGGTGGGAGACGGGCAACGGCATGAAGTAGGGGATTGCCTGTAGGGGTGAAGTACTGTGGGGACTTTGTGTGCCCCGGGACCACTACGGTAGCTGTGAAGGCACTATGGGAACCCTGAAAAGTGACGGCTGACGGGGCTCTGGTGAAGCTACGATAGGCCTAGCAAGCCAGTATTGGATATCATATTTGCTTTCAAACCAGGAACAGGCCTCGGAAAGGACGGATGCAAACGACGACGACCCGGATATGCTAACGGACTACGAGTTGGGACATTAAACATACAGACACTGACAGGAAAAGTGGAGGAGATTGTAGATGTGATGGAGAGAAGAAAACTGGATGTACTGGCCTTGGCAGAAACAAGATGGAAAGGAGAAGGTCGCAGAGAACTGAGGAAAGGGTACCGGTTGTACTGGAGTGGGAACAGTGAAGGAAGGAGCAGCGGAGTAGGAGTAGTTGTGAGAGATGGAATGAAGGAAGATGTAAAGGGAATAAGTGACAGGATCATGAAGATCAGAGTAACGGTAAAGGGAAGAAGCCTGGGGATAGCCCAGGTATATGCCCCTCAAGTTGGATGTACAGCTCAAGAGAAGGAAGACTTTGAGGAGCTACAACAGCAGTTGAATGGTCAGAGCATCATTGTCATGGGAGATTTGAATGCACATGTAGGAAGTGAAAGGCAAGAATATGAAAATGTAATGGGAGCAGAAGGATGGGGTAGCAGGAATGAAGAAGGGAGAAAGTTGCTGGATTTTTGCAAGAGAAACGGTTTAGTGGTAGGCAACTCCTGGTTCCGGAAGAAAGAAATCCACAAAGTAACGTGGTACAATAGCGATTTAACAAAGAAATCTTTGGTAGATTACATGCTGCACGACTGGGAAATGAAGAGAAGTGTCAGAGATATAAAGGTAATACCATCAGAGGCCTTAGATAGCGACCACAGAATACTTGTAATGAACCTGGGAGTTGTTGAGGATGGCAAGAGGACAGAGTACCAGGAAAGGAGAATCAAAGTATGGAAACTCAAGGAAAAGGAAGTTAAGGAAAAATTCCAGAAGATAATAAGGGAAAGGATGCCAACAGACAATCCTAAAACAGGGGAAGAGGAATGGAAGCAATTAAAAAACACAATGGTGGAAGCTGCAGCGGCAGTATGTGGAAGAACAAGCAACAGAAAGCGGTGTAAAGAGACACCATGGTGGAATGAGAGAGTAAAAGAAGCTGTGGGAAGGAAGAACAAGGCTTTCAGAGTGTGGTTCCTGGAAAGAACTGATCTGGCAAGGGAAGATTATAAGATAAAGAAAGAAGCAAACAAGATTGTCGCAGAGGAGAGGAAGAAGTGGATGGTAAAGTGGACAGAGATGATGGAGGAAGACAGCAGAGGAAATAAGAAAGTACTTTATGGGATGGTCAAAAGTAAGAGAAGAGGTCTGCGAGAGGATGTGGTAATGATGGACAAAAACGGAAATGAGGTACACAACAAAGAGTCACTCAAGACGGTGTGGAAAGAGTACTTTGAGGATTTGCTGAATCCAAATGGTCATAGGGAGGAAGGCAATGTATTGGAAGATGGAGAAGACAACACAGGAATGGAAAAGGACCTGACTTGGAGAGAACTGGAAATGGCTATAGACAAGATGAAAGGAGGAAGGGCACCAGGTGTGGATGAAGTGAGTGTTAAGAAATGCTGATGGCAGCAGGGGAGGTTGGGAAACAGTGGCTGTACCGTGTGATGAGGGTGATATGGAAGGAGAAAAAGACACCAGAAGATTGGAAGAAAGGATTAATTGTCCCAATATTTAAGAAAGGAAGCAGAAAGGAGTGCAGAAATTACAGGGGAGTCACACTCATACCTCACTGTGCCAAGATATATGATAATATATTAGAAAGTAGATACGAGCCAAAGTGGAGAGAAAATTGAGAGAGGAGCATTATGGATTCAGACCTGGGAGATCAACAGTAGATCTCATATTTTCAGTGAGACAGCTCCAGGAACACCACTACGAATTTGGAGAGGATCTGTTGATGGCCTTCCTGGACATCGAAAAGGCCTATGATAGTGTGTGTAGGGAGAAGGTTTGGAAAGCAATGGAGAACATGGGAGTGGAAAAAGAGACTGTAGGCAGAGTGAAGGAGATGTATTGTGGAAGTGTGAGTTGTGTGAAAGTTGGAGGGGAAAGAACAGACTGGTTCAGACAAATGAGTGGCCTGAAATAGGGTAGTGCGCTGTCACCCCTTCTCTTTATTGTGGTTATGGACGAGGTAATGACACGGATAGCAGGAAAGATAGAAGATAAGATGAAAGCAATGGTGTTTGCAGATGATCTCATGGTCTGGGGATACAAGGAGGAGGAAATTCAGGAGCAACCGAAGGCTTGGGAGGAAATAGTGGGAGAGTACGGATGGAAGTTCAACATCAGTAAATGTGAGATCCTGTTGACGACCAGGAAAAGGGACAGACCAATGAGTGGGATAACACTTGGAGGTGGACAGGTGAAGAAGGTGGAAAGCCTCAAGTACTTGGGAAGTATAGTGGAGGAAGATGGGAGAAATGACAAAGAGATTACGGTATGTGGCAGACGGGCAGAAGCATTTCTGAGAAGCATTAGGAGCTTAGTGTGGAATAAAGATGTCCCACAAAAAAGCAAGGAAGTGTTATACAGAAGCTACTATATCCCGATACTGACCTATGCTTCAGAAACGTGGACAATGAAGAGAAGAGACATAAGCAGAATACAGGCAGGTGAAATGAAGTTCCTGCGAAGTAGGATCGGAGTAACAAGAAGAGACAGGGTGAGGAATGAAAAGGTCAGGGAAATGGTGGAAGAGGAGCCTTTGCAAGGTAGGATTGAGACATCAAGACTGAGGTGGTATGGACACTTAAGAGAATGGATGAGAAGAAGATTCCCAAGAGGATACATGAGATGCAGATGCAGAAGAAACGACCAAGAGGAAGACCAAGAGATAGATGGCTGAAAGGAGTGGAGGAATGTGTCAAGAAGAGAGGCGAGGACTGGACCAGAGTGACAGCGGAGAGGTGGTGGGAAGAAAGAACTAAGTGGCGAGGCTTATGTTCCAAACAGAAAACTGTACAAGATGATGATGATGATGCAGTGTTGAATGAAATCGTTCCAAATGCCCTAAGAAAAGAAACTTGCGAAAAAATATGCACGATGATTCACATTTTCTTGCTGTAAGATCTCTCCAACAAAAATTCAATAGCTGCTCTTGACCCGGGTTGTTGCTCCATGTACGTAAATGCCATATCCAATTCACATAATCCTTCACTAAGAGACATCGTTTTGTTCTGCAATACCTCATTCTTCTTCACCATCCCTATTTTCGTTAGCATTCACAAAGTCAATATCTGGGTCGGTTCAAACAGCTGATCTTGTGCACTCCACTTACATCTTTAGTCATTGTTTCAACTTCTTCCCAAGCCTATGCTATCCAGTACGTTACGTGTTTCATGTTGATTTGTTGTAAGTTTCGTTTACTCTCCATACTCACGGAGGATATGAAAATTATAACTTCCTCACCCAAGCAATACAGGACGGAACAAAGAAGGCTTGCTGCACCGTCCTAAAGCAAATAATCACTCCTACCACCAGCATTCTAATCAGTGGTTTTCCCGCGGCTGCACCCTCCACACCAAGTTTCCCGGAATTTAGGATCCAGCAAATGTTCAAAATGAGTCTACTAGTGTCTGAGAATCGAAGGTTGATAGAGCGGGACTCGACTGTATTACTAGCTTGCTACGGTGGGTGAGTGGATAGCGTGTCGGTCTACTAACCCCGACATTGCAGGGCTCCTGGCCTTGGTGATTTTTGAAAGTCTGCAAAAGTACGACACGCATGTCTCGCGATGTTGGCATGTTAAAGAACCCATTTGAATTCAGTAGGCCGTGTTCATAATGTTAAAATTAATCTCTGGAGTTTCCGCCAACACAAAGTTCATTTCTCTACTAGAGAGCACTATAGTGTTCAAGGAGCTTAGATATCTAACCTCCTTGACTTTCATAGTGATTCAAGGAACAACAAAATCCGACATGCAAACTACCCTCTGGATGTCAAATTACAAAGCTTGCACCCGGCATCCGAGGCCATACGATAATGTTATATTACTCTATTACTATTTCAAAAGCACCAGTGCACTGTTACGGTTACAGTCAACAAGCGCTCACACTATACAAACCGTTCAAGCTTTAGTTGCCGCTGAACATGGCCGAGCCAGCCTTTGTTGTTTATTGCAGGGGGGTGGGGGGGACAGCGATGTCGCTGCACATACGCATCGCAGAAGCTCATGTCACCAAGGAAAGTTAAACTATGACAATGTGACACGTGTAAACTAAGAATATTTTCCATCTCGACCTCCTGCAATCAAATCTTAGCTAATACAGCTGACAGGCACTAAAGCACATGGGCTGTGGAATTGCAACGCAGACTATTATGACACCAACTATGCGAGCATGAATTAGTCAAGAGGTAGACAGGGTCATGACTGGAATTGCTGGCTATCAATAAATGATAAAAATGGTCCGGTTAGCTCAAACAATGCCAGCGTTTCGCCCCAGTGTGCCGTTGGGCTCTTCAGTTGGTACAGACACACCTACCAATACGCGTGGCTAGCACATACTGGGAAGGCCATGGCAAGACACATAATACAAGCAGTATTGACGTCACGAGCATGCCAATGTGCTACAGGAGTCAAACTCCCTTTCATAAAAACAAAAGCCTTACCTTGGCATTCCAAATAAGGTTTTGAATATTCCCGAAGGGAATATGATGTAGTTTCCATTTGAGCTAACCGGACCATTTTTATCATTTATTGATAATTCATCCGCTCAAAGGGTGGTAATGGCAGGTCTACTTCTCCACCATTGCCTCTTCTTCCAGCATTCCTCTTCAGTAATTGTATTCCAATCCAGTCTTCTATTCCTTCGATTTGCTGGCGCCACAAAGACCCCATTTGGGCCAAAATTCCAGCACCCAGACGTCTCGCAATAGCTGCAGTTGGTAAAAGGGACACGCAGCCATATGTTACACAAATATCCACCTCACAATAGCAAAACTTATTTTTATATCACTCGATGTCCTTATACACTTTGATACATGTTTCGGCTCTATGAGCCTTCTTCAGTCACACACTAATAATTCTCATAAAACAGTCTATGGTTTGATCTCTAAAATATTTTTTTTTGTTAAAACAAATGGCCATAAAATGCTTAAAGAAATTTAACTATGTACAGAAATTCAAATCATGGGCCCATCGTCTTTAAAATCTCTTCCTTGTTTGGAAATCAATCACGTCTGCTGTCAAAAGGAATCCACTGGACACTATTCGTGTAGCTATTGATGAGTGGTTAACGTGTCGGTCAGATGACGGGTTTTTGAGATAATAATTCTTAAATGTGATGCATGGTTGAAACACGCTTAAAAACGTGCACTTTTTGTGTTCCAACTGCGACAAAAAATATTAAAATATAAATTAAAAATTCCAAACCTGCATGAGCTAACGTAAAATAGAACGACGAAAATCATGTTATTGGATTTTATGTAGGTCTATTGGTTACTTCACAAACAACCTTCAAACTCGTACACATAATACTTTGGTCGACAGTAGATGGTGCTAATAACTCAATTTCCAAAAATTGTCTCTTAATGCATAACGCCGTCCAATTATGCATGAATAAAGAAAATTAATACTTTTACTTATTTTTACATATTTTTTTAAACCATGATTGGTAAAATTTCCATCTATTTTAACCATACATTTGGTGTAAGAAAGATGAAACTGGACGTCTTCCTCGAACTTTAATTAAAATATTGCAGTGTTATTCTAGAATTTTCTCACTTTGACATTATAAGGCGTGGCCACGGTGTACTTCATATATACACAATAAGGAAGCTATGTTTTAATGCACTGTGTGAGACCGGTTCAGAGCCAGAAACATTGTATGGGGGCAGGTTGATTGGTCACTGTATTCTAAATGGTAAATTCCTTGCATATCTGGTCTCTTAGGACTCCTGTGGTTATGAGGGACAAGTTAATCATACAGAAATATCTCCAGAATTCTTGCCATGAGAGTAGCATTTGGGTATATTACTGTAAATTTGTTAAATCATGCATATGTTGTGCAGACTGTGAAGAGACGTCTGAACCTGGATTTCTCTCCAGCAAGCGATGATGGGTTCAAGACTCCACGCTCCACAAAACGCTTGCGTACCGTGTCGAGCTCCAGTTCGGTGTCGTCATTCTCCAGTCCTGGGTCCAAAGGTGAGCATGTTTCCAGCGATCGATGGGTGGAAGGTGCCTAAAAGAGATTGCTATATATATATCTTGGAAAGTGACGTTTTTGAGATATGAGTGATAGCATTTAACTAGCATAGTTCCCACAACTGGTCTCGGATAACTTGAAAGTCGATGTAAATAACTCCGGCTACGTGCGAGTTGAAATACTACTGATGTAAAAGCATTCTATCGACTGCCTGCACACATCTGCTAGGATATCATTCTCAAGTTCTAAATATTTGAAATTTGGTAGTAATATTGGATCAAGCATCTCTCTTTTATAAAAGTTAACATGACATTTTTTAAACAATTGATTTTAGGCCTAATGAAGTAAATAGTAACATTCCATATTGGGATTCAAAGATATCAATTGAATCGCTCGTTGTTCAAAGACATAGTCCAATTTTTAATGTTTTGAGATATACACAAAAGACTGTTTTTCTGCTCTTGTTCTGGAGTATGTGACGTTATTGCTTTTGTGTGTGGAAAGTGCACCCAAACGCCAATATAAAAAATGGCATTGTTCCGTATATTTCTAAAAATTTTACTGACAAAATACTTAACTGGACTTAGTCCATTTCAACATGGAATGAGCAGAACCTTCGAGCAAGGGATTTCATTCACATTCTTAGTATATTTCTAAATGGTCATATGTATCCAGAAGCCTGGAGGGGAGGGACTGCGAAGTCATCAGCCCCTAACATGAATGTGATAACTGTTATTTTCTTTTTGTTGAAACGCACAAACTGCTGGACTAAGTTCCTTTCAACACGAAATAACTAACTTGACGGCGGTGGTAATAGCACAAGTGCTGCCATGACATGGTTTCGTTCAATGCTTCCTAGGATGTAAAAAGGATTTGCCAAAAATGTGGACTTAGTGCCTTTCAACAACGAGCGTTTCAATTTCATTATAAATAATTAGCAGTATTACCCGGTTTCGTATGGTGGATTTATTTGTTTTATGGATGAGAATGAATGCTACTACTGAAGTTAAACAAACTAACAGAAAAAGTAAGTTAAAATTTAACATTTTGTGTTGGAGATAAGTACAATTATAGTCGTAATATCCATTTAGAATAAAAGTTCTTTCAAAAGACGGGTAAACATTTAAAAATACGTCGCTGTAGACGTCCGGTGCAGCTGAATCTGATGATGGGAAATTTTTCTAAAAAAAAAACAAACAAACAAGGAAACAGTTCTGTGCTGATGGGCGAGTGCATATTGCACGAGTCAAGTTCTTGTCTTTCTGACTTAACGTGAGTGTGAGGAAGTCTGCACTCATGATTGTCTTCTAACGAGTGACAAGCCCACGCTTGCTCGCAAACCTGTGTCGCGCTGGGGAGGCATTGTCACAGAATGTGATAAGTCTTTTAGATTTTTTACCGATTCCAATTTTTGGTGAAGTGTTATTTCCATGTTTTCCAATATATTGAGGGGTTTGCGTATGTTCTGTTTATGTAGTATTTTTAAGTCGTTCTCTAAGGAGCCAAATTCGTGTTTTCCTTCCTCCATATGTTTTGCCATAGCGGAGAAATTTTTGTACTTTATTCCGTTCGTGTGTTCTGTGTGTCCGATTTTAAGACCTCCCTGTTTGCCCGATATAGTTACAACCGCAATCTTCACATTTTAATTGATATACACCTGACAAATTGTACTTATCGTTTTTATTGATCGAGTTGTAGTTTAAGGAAATGTTGCTGTTGTCGGTCCAGTATGCGATCTTTACTGATGCATTTTGGAGTTGATGTATGAGAAAGTAGCATATCTAACCTTATCCTTTTTATTTTCTCTAGTTAGTGTTGATATGAATTTATTTTGTTTCTGATGCTATCCACATACTCTTCTGTATCCATTATTCTTTCCTAGTGTGTTTTATGATTCTTTGTTTGTTTTTTTAATGGAATACTCATAGCTCTGTTTAATAGACTGTAGAAGGCTGCTATTTTATGTTGTCCAGATTGGAGTTATGCTTTATAATTACATCTGTTCGAGTGGAATTTCTATAGATTTCGTACTAAATATTTTTATTGGTTTTGGACACTTGGAGGTCTAAATAGCAGATAGAATGTTCTTTTTCAGATTCCAAAGTGAATTTGATTTAGTCTACCTTGTTCAGTTTTTCTAGTATCTGGTCCGCTGTCTTTATATTTTCATCTATTGTGGCTAACACTTCATCCACATATCTGCCCCAGTACTTGATGCCTTGAATATGGTTGATTATGCTGGTGTGTTCTAAGTGGTCTACATAAATGTCTGCCTTGATGCTGGTGAACCCATGGCCAAACCTTTGCTTTGTTGGTATATGACCCCATTGAATGTGAAATTGGTGTATTGTAATGGAGATTTTATTAAGGACATGAACTCTTCTATTTGAAAATTGCTTCGATTGTGACATTTCTTCAGGTTATTGTGGATGACTGATATGGCTTACCTTACAGGAATGTTTGAGTACATATCCTGGATTTCGAACGAATGTAGGGAGTACTTACCTTCTATGGTTGAGATTTTTGGTTTTGTTGCTGAAGTCTATTGAATTTCTTTCATCTACATTTAAAATCAGCTAATGGACTAACCAAAATTGGATGGGACCATTTCCAACAGAACAATGAGAATAAAATAGAACACATGACGGGCAGGAAACGAAAAAATCGTTGGATAAGAAAGCCAGCATTTAGAAAGGAGGACTCGCAAAATGAGAACTATATAATTAACCCAAAGTCATAAATGACAGATCCGGCAAATAACCAAATGAAAGGTGAGCTTGCACATGAAGAGGAGTCAGTGTTAGAGAACGGCCCCAAGCATAATTGGAATGAAAACATGAACAACCTATAGCCAAGACACTAGCGTAATTAAATGAAGATATGAAAAGATTTGTAATGTGGAATTATAAGTCATATAACACATGAACCTAAAAAAAATATTTATCGTCTTTGTTGTCAATTATGCAGCCCTTGCTTCGATGAAACATTACCTTGTACGTGTCCTTGAAGTTTAGTTAGTTATTAAGGTTTTCAAGGGGCAGAACTAAGAGGTCGTCTGCCCCGTCCTTTCAGTTTGCTTAAGTGACCATTTACCATTCATTTTGAAACATAGGATAACACATGACATTCACAATGTATATGTTTTACCCTATACTCGGTGATCTTCAGTTCAATAAAATCTTACACTGGCAGGTGACCTTGAAGTTTGCTTTGGTGCGATAGCTCTCGCAGCAGGTAATTGGATGCATTGGAGGCTGTCCTGAGCAATTCTTGCAATGAAATATTGTCTGCTTTCCTATCTTTTGAATACCGTGCCGGCAATATCGAACAAACATAGTTGGGTTGTGACTTTTGTCCTGTTCCCCAATGACGCGCCTCTCCATGAGACGCGCCAGCGGTGTCCCGTAAGAAAGTCTTCAGCCGCATTGCTCAGGTGGAGTGCGTTTTTACTTTTCAAGAGGTCCTGTTATTACTGACCTGTTACGATCATTTAAAAAGAGAAAGGTAATCCAGAAGCAAGGTACACTATCAAGCCAATAAAAATAATAAATATGTGGAAGGAGCATACTGGACTGAATATAACCCAAGGTAATAAGAGACTTAAAAATACATGTCTACTGTGAACAAGAACACCAAGAAACAACTCTTAGGGTAACCAAAAATATATTTAAAGATAGAAAAAAATTACAGCAATGTTTTGCCACAAAGGCAATGGGATTAACAAAACTTGATATGGTTAGGCCTAAGTGAAGAATCTAAATTTTAAAAAAAAATTATGTGTGAAATTAAAACTTGTTTGGTATCGAACCAGGCGAAGAGCAGAAAAATCCATGAAGTTAATTGATAAAACAATTAAAGAAAAAATAGTAACATTATAAATTACCTTAAGGTGGTGAAGACCACATAAACAAATACATTAAGGTCAAGGGAGGACCCCAAATCAAGAAGAAATAATTCAGTTGATAATATGGGAGCTATTTATCAGTGTGACTGGTTCAGTCAAAATCCCAAAAGATAGCCCTTTAGCAAGAAGCAAAAGAACAAAACATCACTTTAATAATGACAGCCAAGAACAATGTCCAAATGTTCTCATGGTAACCATGATATAAGATGAAAAGACCATTACTCAGATGGTAATAAAACAGTATTCCAAGGAATATTCTACATGTCCTATCCGGGAGGAAAGTAAATAAAGTTAATAATTAATAAAAAATAAATTTTGAGGTTATAAAACTCGGATAGGACAGTCGCAAAAATGAAAGTCAGTTGACCTACAGGGCAGCACGCCTGGGTATGACAAAAAAAAACCTTCACCAATTACATGCATCATCATTTCCCCTTATCCAGCTCCTGCCGGGTCGGGGTATTTATGGCACTTCTCCACTTTCCTCTTTCCTTCCACCATTCTTCTTCCACGATCTTGTCCCAGTCCAGATTTCTTTTTCTTACGCCGTTCTTCACTGAATCCATCCACCTTGTTCTAGGTCTTCCTCTTGGTCTCTTACCCTTGCACTTCGCCTCCGGCATCTGTCTTGGTATTCTATTTTCCTCCATCCTCTTTACATGTCCAAACCACCTTAGTTTATTCTTCTCAATTCTCTCATTTAGTTTTCCCATCCCAACTTCCTTCCTAACATCTTCATTCCTCACTCTGTCTTTCCTTGTCTTTCCTATCATACTTCTTAGGAATTTCATTTCACTGGCTTGGATTCTACTCTCTTGCCTGCTTGTCAGGGTCCAAGTCTCAGCTGCATAAGTTAATATGGGTACATAATACACTTTATACATTACCTCCTTGCTTTTCCTTGGTACTTCCTTATCCCAAACAAGTTTTCTTACACTTTGATAGAATGCATTGCTCTGCTGTACCCTCCTGCCAATCTCCATGTCCAACCTACCAGTTTGCATCAATTCACTTCCTAGGTATTTGAACGTGTCCACAATTTCCAAACTCTGACTTCCAATTTTCACAGTGCCCTTTCCTTGTCTTTCCCCTCTTGTCATCACCATGGTCTTGCTTTTCTCTATACTGATTTTCAGGCCATACTTCTGAATATTTTCGTTCAGTGCATCTAGTTGTTTTTGCACTTCTTCGGTGTTCCTTCCCCAGACCACAATATCATCTGCAAATAACAGTAACTTCATTTCTTTATGTTCATATGCTTCCTTTGTTTCCTTTACTATTTCATCCATCACCATTATGAACAAGAGAGGTGACAGCACACTCCCCTGTCTTAGTCCAGTCTTGTTCGCAAACCAATCTGTCTTTCCAACTGGGGTCAGTACCCTGTTAACACAGTTGTTGTACATTGCTTGCACCATTTCCAACATTTCTCTTCCCAGTCTCTTCTTAACCATGGTTTCCCATACCTTCCCATACCAATTACATGCAATAAAAATAAAATATAAGTAACTGAATTATTGTAGTCATAACTGACACTACGCAACTTTGTTCGATCCCAACATGTTACTCTAACCAACAACACAACTTACCTAAGAGACACAATTCAACTGGTAATTCCAGCACGAAATAAAAATAGAAGAACGAGCTCTCAACTTCACAAAAGTAATCACAACAAATAATACAAAACTGCGCAGATACCAGTTACTTCCACAACGAATTCAATCACTTGGTACACTTTCAAATTACATACCTTGGTTGGCCGAAACAAATTATTTAAATAAATTCCCCCTCCTTTAAAATTAATAAAAGCTAGCTCTCCCACGAAGTCGGTTACATTTTCAAAGAATCAAGCTGCCACGAGGCCAATCGCCTTTGCCTAGCCACAGCCAGGCTCATCTTGGAGCAACTTCTAGAGTCCTTACATCATGTGGCTTACTTCGTCGAGGTTCAGACAATCAACATCTCCAACACTCACACTCGAAGGGTAACAAACAGTTGCCAGGTCGATCGATAGTTCAATTATATCGTAACACCATGTTACAATTACTATAAATTGTAAACAAAGATTCAGACGGCCAAGTTAGACGACGGAATTCGCAAATGTTAGTTCCAACTTCTGACACCGAGCGCTCCACCATACCGATACAGGAGTCTACCCGCCATCTGGTAGCGGAGAAAGGCAACACAATGCCTGAGTTTACCAAAGATAATCTCCAGACGAGCGCTAACGTATCGTCGTTCCCATTCACCCTCACAGATGGAGCAGTGTTATCAATTCAGTACAAGCCTACAGTCACGTATCAATTACAGCATCCCTGACGTAAGCATTTGCTTTCTTGTTATGGTCCTTATCGTACACTATTCTTCCATTGCCTAGGGCAGTTTCTATGATGAAATAAAAGACCTGGTAACGCTTCATTTTCTTGTGCATGTACGCATAAATCGTGTACACCTGATTGAACTTGTCAACACGATTCATTTCATGATAATATTAAAAGTAATTTTAGGTTTTCCAAGGGTAATGTAACCAGTTGGACCCCTCTTTGATCTCTTCCTAACCTTCACAATCTTAAGACGAGTGTAGGGTCGCGAGCATGTTTACCCGTTAGGTAACTTTCCCGGTCCATGCAAGTCTTATTTTAGTTCAATGATGCCAGAACTTAGGTTTCTGTCCATCTTCAGACCTTTCATCTCTTGAGGAAGACTTTAACGGTTACATCTCACTGTTCCTCATGCACCCACACTATTTTCAGCAAGATGAGTGACAAGTGTATGGCTTGAAAAAGAATCGTCCACACATATCATTCTGTCTGTATTTTCAAGTCTTCGATAAGGTCCTTCCAACTTTCTTCCCTAATGTGTACCCTGGATCAGTCTCATTACTGTTCTTTCCCACACACCGTATTGGCCCGAAAATAAGCCGCACCCTTCATATTCGAAGAAGAAAAGGAAATACGTTTATGCCCGAAAATAAGCCGCATCCGGATTAAGGGAAGATAAATATATTTTCTTGTACTTACCAACATGTAAACCTTTTTTTTCTGACCGTCTTTTCTTCCAGCCTTTCTGTTGGTTGTGCATTTGCAGGGTGTCTACGACCCAGGAAAACCGGGAATTCTCAGGGAATTATGAATTTCTGGAATAATCAGGGAAAAATCAGGGAATTTCTTTGTTAATCAGGGATTTTTCTCCATTTGTCTATATCCCGTAAAAGTGGAAGCAATACTTTCGAATTTCGCGGGAAGTGATCGCTCGTTACCGGTAACGAAAGTAACAAATTTTACAAACGGGTAACGAAAGTGACGAAAAAGCAACGAATTTTAGAAACGGGTAACGAAAATTTTCTGTAGGCGGGTTGAATCATTTCAACTCGCGCCGCTAGGCTCAGAGATTGCGATGGAGCGAGTTTCACGCAAGCGGCGCCGATTGCATAAGCTATACTTCGCCGTGCCTGAGCTAGAGGAAATGCATACTGTGGATACCTTGTGTGGTATAGGCTACATCAATTCAACGTATATTTTCGGCATCAAGGATACTTTCTAGTTTTGTGTGAAATATTTTTCTGTGTTCTTAAGAAACCTGACTTTTCTCGAGACGTTTATTCGCGAAAACTTCCGAAACTAAACAGAAACCTCTCATTTCAGTTATTGACCTCTAAATTTTGAGTCAAATTGAAGTCCAAAAATAAAGTGAAATAATTTAATGTTGCTATCTTGCGAAATGTCACCGTTTCGAAACAAAAAATACGAAATAGCTTCGAAATACATAATAACCTACCGGTATTTTAAAAATCTGTCTCGTAAATTTGCGACATCCGGTATGGTTAATTCGAAATTCAGTTATATGTCGATTTTTCCTTCGAACTTTGGTTCCATCGGATATATAATCTAACTGGTTATTTCGATAACTTGTATAATTCGTGATTCGCATTCGAAAGAGAATGTGCCCTCTTGTCGTATTATTCGTGCAATGCTCTCAGAATAATTCGTAATATTCGATACGGTACCTACTTCGAACGTTCATCCTCTAAATCACATCCTCAAGACGAATGGCTGACATCATGACTTGCCTGCGCGAATCTCGTCAAACGGACCGAGATAAACGTCAGTTGCGTAAAATGATAAATCCCGTCTCCTATCGTGAACTTGTGACCACGAGGACTGCGGGAATCCTGTCAAAGGTGATTGGGCACCCATCACGAAACATTCCGAAACCTACTCGCCACTTTTACCATGACCGTATACTTAAAAGCGTAAGGGGAGCGAGAAGTGCATCAACCCACTTAGAAATGACTGCCTACGCTGCATCGCGATACTAATTTTCCCCCGTGATCCACCCTGAACTTATGAACTCCCAACCACAGCATAGGGACAGCGGGAATCACGGCGCCGACCATACAACATGTCCATTACTACTCGTGAATTTTAACCATACCTAACCTTGAGCTTGCCTCCACCATTCTGTCAGGGCAGATAGGCAGGCAATCGTTGAACGGCTGGATGCAGCGCCGATTGCATAATATTGCGAGGACAACGTGAATCTCGTAAAACGGCCGAGAGCTGCAGCGATTGCGTTACATCGCGATATTTCTCCACCTTCAATGACTAGGACAACTGAATTCTTGGCGCCGATTGCGGAATAATGCTATATTTTCTCGTGCCCGACCTCAAGGACAATGGAAATCTCGTCGAATGACCAAACGTGACACCGTTTATCTAAATCGCGATTTTTCTCCGTGTTCTATCGTGAAAACTGCGGGAATCTCGTCAAACGGCTGAGACCAGCGCCGATTGTGTAACATCTCGATATTTCTCCGTACTTGACTGCAAAGTCAGAATTCGGTGACGATCACGTAACGTCGCATACAATTCTTCGTGATCTACCGCGGGGTCAAAGGAAATCTCGCCAAACGGTAAAGAGCAGAGCAACCTCTTGATATTAAAACAACGTATTGTGCACAAGACGACATATTAGCTGAAACAACTAATTTGATAATTAATATCTAGTATTTTTTTATTATTTATTTTATTTACAGCTTTAATTACAGTTCATTGTTGTTTATCTTCACCGCGTGATGAGCCTCTTTGCTTGCAGACCACAGACGTATCTTGAATTCAAAGGTATCTAAAATTGACTAAAAGGTAACTAAAAAGAAACTAATTTTTACTCATCCTTACAGTAGACACCCTGATGACAGTGCTCAGCCAATGAGCAGTGCCTTCTCAAGGTCAACTGAACGTATGATGTGGCAACTTTTCAGTTCGCTTTCTGCGCAGGAGCCAACTACGCCATTTTATTGGGCCTTGAGCATTTTGTTCGTTGCGATCAGTATTGCCAATTTAGAGATTTTGTCGGTAGATGTAGCAACTTTGGCGACAAAATATTTTAAATTTAGTATTGTTTATAAATATACTATGTGAGCTGCCTGAATAGGATTGACATTTCAGCGGAAATTCCACGTCAGTCATCACCGCTCTGCCTCTTGACCAATTCATGTTCGTTTAGTTGATGTCATAATACTCTGCGTTGCAATATTACCGCCCACGTGCCTCAGTGCCTGGTCAGCTTTATCTCTGGCTTGTACAGTTTGGCAATCTCGTTCTCAGACCACATGGCGAGACGAGAAATGTCAATCCTATTCTGGCAGCTCACAGAGTATAATATACTAGCTTCGCCCGGAAACAGTTATGAATGCATTACGTGACAAGCGCTTTTTTTTTTCGATGTCAATGAACTACGACCTAGGCCTATATCCGTTTTACGTCTCTGCATGATGGGTTGAAATCACTGACTGGACTATTAATTATATTATCATGGAGATAGCATGTACAACGAATTCTTGTCAGACGTAATTTAAGAATGGCGAGGTGCATGAAACTCAAATCCCCCTTCTGTCCAATCTAAAAGCACTTATAGTGGGCGATGTATTGAAGATAGATATATACTCTCGTGGATTTTTTGTAGAACTTTCCATGCTGAACAATTCTTACACTCATAGTATATTGATATTTTTAACGGTTTGCCCAGTGTAAGCTTCAAAAGCGCAGATAGGTATATTGTCTCGATAGTGCTTTCGGTACAGGAAGTGAGGTTTTACCGTGTGTATTGTCATGTCAAGTGTTAGCGCACGCCCGGGCAACATGTGTTAGACTTGGGTTGACAATACTGTTTGCGCGGCTTTTCGATCCCGGTATTCTTTGATTATTGTCTGCTGTAGTTCTACTGTTAATGCTTTAGTGTGCTGTTTGAAGTTTACTAAAAATATAACATTTGTGCCATTGTGTGCTAAATCTATAGTGAAAACTTATGGTGTGCAATAATTTCCAGGGTGTTCTTGTGCTGCTGTTGATATATGATTTAGCCCCTAAAATACGTAGTCGTTCAAACACGTGGTTGTGCTACCCCCGATTATATCGTGTGCTATTCGATCTGTGTCTACTCTTGTGCATCGAGGCAAATAACCTCTAGCTCTGCTTACGAATATTTCATTTGGGATACCTTGTACTTTATATTGTAGTGATCAAAAGGCTTAACGGAAGCTCAAGCACTTGTGCTGTTGTCTAGCTCATGATCACTATGAGGTTGTTAATGTGATCATCTGAAGTCCACTTGGTATCTTTACCTTGTAGATGCTGCCAATTATGTTCAGGCTGGTTCACGATTGGCCCGGGAATGAGAACGGGTCTGGTTAACCACGGGAACAAGGAAAATGTTTGATGTTTATGTAATGTGATGGATATGCCTAGTGCCCTTAAATGCATATTTATTGCTCCTACGTTCCTTGGCTAGGCTAGAACTTATGTCCTATTTTGTTTTTAATTGCGCCCAGGAAATGTGTTTGTAACACCTTTCAAACTCGACCTTGTATTATCAAACAGACTAGGTTAAATTATTTTAGACTGATAATGGTGTGTTCTGGCCTGTCGAAACATCATTGATAATGATTTCCTTCATTTAAATGTATTTAAAAATTACTAAATTGACGAAATTAATATTATATAAACAGTATTTCATACCAATTGTAACATATGGACTGGAAACACTGGTAACGAATAAAAGGCAAAATAGTAAGATACAAGCAGTAGAAATGAAATTTTTAAGAACGTCAGCTGAAAAGACAAGAAGGGATAGAATTCAAAATATTGAAATGAGAGAAGTGTTAAATATGGAACCGTCAAATCAGAAGATACAGAAAGCAAGGTTACGTTGGTTCGGACATGTAAAAAGAATGGGTAAGGAAAGAGTAGCAAAAAGGGAATTAGAAAGTGAAGTCAAGGGAAAGAGACCAGTTGGAAGACCGAGAAGAAGGTGGTTGGACCAAATTTTGAAGGACATTGGAGAAGCTGGGTTGGATGTGGCAGAAGTGATGGAACAGTAAAAATGGAGGGACCGAAAGGAGTGGAGGGGGCTTGTAAACCACACCCGGGTGGCTGTAGTGGGACTTGGATGATGATTACTCAATTACATCTGTCATGACGAGATGGACCTAATTCAGAGTGAGAACTTGGAATATGCCTCCCTTCGTCCCTTGGATATGTGTCAATTACTGTATAGGCTTAATACAGACTTATGCTACCGAATATCATACCTGCGACGTAGATTAGTGATTTCAATGGTAATGAAAGGTTTTACAAATTAAATATTGGTCTAAGATGATCCCACTCATATGGTGACACCTTGATGTGTGTATTAAACCTCCCTTTGTCCCTTTTATTGGAGGCATTTACTGTAGCATGACTTAATAGACCTTGCTTATTTTACTGGACAAAAAGTTCACTTATTGAAATAAATTTATTTTCACAACTGTTTCCCTTGTGCCGCCATTGCTCACATCTGTTTGGATCCTGGAATTTCCGAGAACAGAAAACATAAAACTTAATTCTATTTTCCTTTTGCTTTCCTGGATTACATTTTGCTTCTTGTTCCTGGAGAGCGCTTAAAACCAATCAAAAATAGCGTGCATTTCATCATACTTCCCGTTCCCGGGCGAATGTTTAGCATTCTTTACTCAGGGAATTCTCTCATTAATTCTGGAAAAATCAGGGAATAATCAGGGAATTCTTTTAAGATGAGTTGGTAGACACCCTGATTTGGCATAATGCACAACTGCAAGTTTGACGGCTGAATCATAAGCCCGCCGAATTCCTTTGCTTGATGAAACTTTTCGCTCTACCAGGAAATGTTCGCTCATTTTTGCGTTAAACAGACTTTCTTACAGTTCCAACAGACTGAGCTACTGTATATTATTCAAGCTTACGAAACAATACAGTGTTACTGAATAGCAATGTCACCGCCAAAACAAGTTTGCATTGTTGTCATTAAAAGCCGCTAGTTTCTCTTACATAGTGCTTTGTTGCAGTGCTCTTGCTAATGAGCATTCCCTTTTAAAAAGTACAAGACATATAACAGTGTAGGTAGGGAGTAAAACCCGCACCCAGATTTTTTACCCAAATAATTTTAGCATGGCGTTAATGGCTCGAAACATTTCTGATGTCTAGAAACAAGCAAAAACAAAGCAGCAAAAATCGGCTTGCGGATTTCTTTTGACAAAACAAAAGACAGGAATTACAACTGCTCCGCATTGGTAATGGTAAGGTATCCCGAGTGAAAGACTTAATGTATTTAGGTAAATGAACCAATGAAACTGGCAATGAAGGAAAATCTATAGAAGGAGACTACAGAAAATGGAAACTGCTTTCCATTTGACTACACAAGTTTATAACAAAAAATGCCTCTTTGAATTGTAAAATTCAACATTATAAAACAGTAGTCTTACCTGCATTCCCTTATGCAGTCGAGATACTTAATCTACAACCTAAAACACTGAGAAATCAATTGAAGATTAAAGAACTTAAAATCATTCGAAAAATATTGGGACCAAGATTCAAAGATGGAATTCACCTTCCCTAATGCTGACGTCTATTTGAGAATTAACTAAAATCACAGACGCAATCTGTATGAGAAGGATCCAATTCTTGGGACATGAATGGACCCAACTAGGTTAACGAATAAAATCTATAAGTTTTTGCAGAAAAAGGCAATAAAGTTCAATGGGTGCAAACGGGCAGAAAAGGGCTTGGCTGAATTAGGTTTTCCCAATCTCAAGAATTGAGAGGAAATTTGGAAAATTACTTATACACTCACTGGGTTTTGAGGGAGAAGAGAGAACTACCACCAGACATGTCTGGTCACACGCAACGAAGACTCTCTCAATCGTTGCGCATGAAGAGTTATTGGGCAAACATCAAGCCAATAAGTGTTGATTCCGCATGGGCCTATAAGACCCATTCGCGCAGAAGAAAAAGTGCGGCTTATTTTCGGGCTCATACGGTAAGTCTGAAATCTGCACGGGAACCCACTTTTACTATCGCACAGTGGCAATAACATTATGCCCCATTTTGTCTATGGGTGAAAGGAAGTAAATCTTAACCTCCAATTAGCATATCTTTCAGGAAACTACAAAGAAATAAAGTTTTATACATTTTCTGTTGAATTAATTTTCATTAAAATATATTATTGTGCTTCCTAGTTTAGCATTGTTTGTGTGTATACATTTTTTATTGAAGTAGATTATTCATAGTAGATATAGTTCTTAAGGTGTTTGAAGGGTATTGTTTTGTTTGTTCTTATAATCTTAAGGGTACATAAGATGTTATGGCAGACATTTTTCCTTAAGATGTTCTGCCAAACTATTATTAAAAGTAATATTTACCCTATTTACCAAATAATTATCTGACTTTTCAGCCTGTGGTTGCGTAACTGTAATGGTGGTTCCTAAGGAATTTGTGAAAATCCAACACCTAATAACACAATTAGATTCTCAAGTAAAGTTCATTAGTAATATTGATAGTTGCAATGTGTAATTCAATTCATTTTAATGTTAGTACAAAAAATGTAAAATACAACATTTTGGGTTTTATGGAATAAATTAATCAAAAGTCTATTTTAATTTCATCTTCTTCGTCAATTTCATTGCAAGTCCTTGCAGGGCAAAGGAGGAATTTCCAGTAGTTGAATAAGCTGGGTTCAAATCCATTACACACATTTTCTGAGAACTTTCATGGTGTCAATACCCAACTAATCCTCTCCCAATGGTTTCATAAGTTAAGTTGATTTTGATTTTATGTGTTTCTTTCTTGACAAAGGCAGTTTCAATCTGTCATTTTCAATGGGCTATCTTTCATTGTCCTTGCATTCGAAGAAATTACTTCTAAAGAAAAGTCTTTCCAAACAAAGAAGTCATGGTTATTCATTACTTCATACTGTCTTGGCGGGTTTGGCCAATACAACTATCTGTATACATAGATACTTCCTTAACATCTCTCTGATCTACCACTGTAAAGTATTTGTGAATAACTGTACATATTTCATTGCTCCCTCTTTGTCGATCAGCTTGATCCCAAATGTAACAAAATGCATTCCCACTTCCACTCTCGTACACAGATTCATTGTAAACTGAGTACTTTCTAGTATAGTACAATAACATACTATCTCATGAGGGAATGTTTAAAAATCTTCGGAAATCAAAACTGGCACAAACGGTCATTTGTCAATTTTGATTTATGTTGATCCAATTGGTTTAGAAGTTATTGGGGGGGGGAGAGATCACACCAATCAAACACACATGGACAACGACATTTCGCTTATGTTTGTTGGTTTCCAAATGTTGAGTCACTGAAAACTTTCTCGAACTCCCCACATTTGTTTCACAAATTTTATAATAAAGGACACTCGTCGGAAGAAAAAAAAATTCACTTCCGAATGTTTTAACAACATTTCACATCTTAAAATCTTGAGCATTTATTGGAGTCATAACTCCGTGCTTGCTGTAGTCGACGGTAAGCGGCTTGGCATTTCACTGAAGGTCAAAATTATGGAATTTGAGATAATAGGTCCAGGTAATATTTCTGGAAATTCCTGGTCATTCTTAAGCTGCACCCCTATGGTGAACTGGTAGTAATAGTGAAAGGAAGGAAGATATTTCAGTTGTTGGAGAATCCGGTTCTTCCTTACAGGCAGTGCAAACTACTAATTAGCTGGTGATACAAATACTCCGGGTGATTTAAATGAGGTGAAGGCAAATCAATAACAAGGAAATATTCAGGTTTGGCTAATCAGTCAAGAGACTCTCGGTGTCAGAATAGAAATATACGACTGAACATGAAGCATCAAAAAGCACTTCAAAACAATAGGAAATTAGAATACACTCCATTCTGAAGCATAACTTTGAAAGCTTTCAAAGTTATAGTTACGTCGATACGGACCTGAATAATCGACATTATGATTCTCAAGCATAGATATGAACTTAAACCGGCAAAGGAGAAAAATATAATGAATTGTGCCAAAATATGCAATAATATGATTTTGCATGATCTTTCGTGCCTTAATTATTAAGCTGTATCTTGACATGTCGCCTATTTATCAGACTACCTCGTGGTGCGGTGGCTAGTATTCCTGGCTGTCGCTCCCGAGGGCCGGTTTCGATTCCCGAATCTGTCAAGGTATTTAATTCTGGTCTGAAGCAAAACTAAGAAGGGTTCAGTTCCAAACTAGATTATCTTGGAAGTGATTTTCCTTGGTTTCCCACTTCTACTTCAGGCAAATGCCAGAATGTTACCTAAATTAAGGGCAGCCTAGTTTCCAATCCTCATCTCAATTACACACACTCACTAATACAGCCATCAAAATAACACAATCAGACAAATTTCACACACGGCCAAGTACACGGGGCTACATGAACACAACATCGCAACGACAACTAGTTCTTTATCCGAACCGGTGCACAGTATTCAGTGCCAGATTCTACGAAGTCAACAGCGAGTGTTGGTTCCTGAGTGGAACCACAAAGCTTCCATAAAATGTCATTCCACGTCTTGCAGTTGTGAGCAGTCTTTGAAAGATAGCGTTCTGTCAAGAGTTTCAGCCAACGTGAACAGTACACACATACACTAAATATATGTAAGTCCGCCTCGTTGCGTAGTAGCTAGCACCCTTAGCTGTGACCACGGAGGCCCAAGTTCAATTCCCGCCTCTACCAAGGAATGTAATTGTGGTTTGAGGGCTGGAATGGGATACCCTCTGCCTCGTGAGGCAAAACTGAATAAAGGCGGGTTCGAATTACATCGCAGCCATCCTGAAAGTAGTTTCCCACTAATTCTCCAGGCGAATGCCGGGATAGCATCTGAATTACAAATATACACACACTAATACAGCCATTGCAGTAACCCAGGATATCGGACAAATTCCACACACCCAAGCACATGGGGGCTACATGACCACAATGTCGCAACGCCTCAAGAGTCACAAATGTATACAAAATAATTTTGTACCACTCTGGTGGATTAATGATAGTTAGATTCACGGCCGATGGTACCAGCTCAAAAGATATCCACGAGGTAGCTTTGGTCATACGATGATTGCTATGCCGTATTTCCCATTTTTCGGGAAGGAGGTGAGGTAAGTTTCTTTGTGGCAGTGGTTTTCAAGGCTGGATGACCCTCCTGACGCCTTCAACTCAGCTGGATGGGAAACGAAATGACATTAGGGCAAGGGTTTGGAAGAAAGCGACCAAGGCCTATCAGGTAGTACCGTCCGGAAAAAAACATTTTATGGAGGCTGACTGTGGGGATTGAACCCTTTGTCCTTTTGCGTAAATGCACGCATCCGTCCAGTTCACTGATAGTCATATAATAATGTTATTTTGAAAAGTTTGAATGGAGAAGAAGCATATTTTATTAAAAGTATTTTGTATTTTGAATTGTATTTTAAAATAATATTTTGTATTTTCAGGAATGTTATAAGTGTATTCTGTATCGAAAATACATTTTGGGGAGTATTTTGCCCAACTCTGCATGTAGGGCACTACTGTAATGGAGGTCTTAAGCTCTACGTGTAGCCGTAAAATAATATCAAATCTGCCCTAATGACGTACATATTGGGGCCTGACATATTGATCTTTTAGCCCTGTGCACTAGGTGAGGGTTGTGTGGAATTTTGATCTGCCTATGTTTTTGTAATAGTTGGTGTAGTGTGTGTGTTTCTAATGAAGTTGAGGATTGGGAAGGTGTTGGTCATGGCCTTATTATAAACCATCCCGGCATTTGCCTCGACTAGAAGTTTGGAACCACAGAAAACTCCACTTCCAGGATGGATGAGGTGTGGTACAAGCCCACCTTTTCTTAACATTGCCTCACAAGGCTGAGTGTACCCTTTCCAGCCCTCAGACTAGGATGAATTTTCTTGGCAGAGCTGGGAATTGAACTCCGACCATCGGGGTGCTAGTGAAGAGGGTCCAGGCTCAATTCCTGGCTTTTACTTTAAGTTTTAGAAACCAGGAGAGAGGTGCTTTTTTATTATTAATACCATAAAATTGTGTGCTCATTAGTCCTTGGATCATCTTGCAGGGAAGTCTCTGCAGCAAACTCGGTATGACACATCATTGGGTCTCCTCACAAAAAAGTTTGTGGGGCTGCTCCAGTCGTCGCCAGACGGAGTAGTTGACCTTAACGTTGCATCAGAGTGCCTTGAAGTACAAAAGAGGCGAATATATGACATCACGAATGTCTTGGAAGGCATTGGCATCCTGGAGAAGAAATCCAAGAACAACATTCAGTGGAGGTGATTTTTCTTAAGCTACATACCTTAATGTATAGATCATGTTGTGTTCTTGTGGAACTAATGTGTCTCATGCTGCATTTAATTTATTGACAATTGATATTGCAACATTGTTGGTCTTCACAAAATAATTGCTGGAATATGCGAAGGAATAATCTGTAGAGAAATTACGTGTGATTGAGATATACTATGGCCTATTGAAGAGGAAAATTGAGATATGCCATGTTTTGCTCATCAAGCGTGCTTGATCACATCCTAATCCACAAGACAAACAGCTCTACAAAACACTTACCTGCCAACTCTCCTGATTTAGGCGGGAGACTCCCGATTTTACACCATTTCACCCGCCCTCCCGCTGAACGTATTAAATCTCCCGATTTTTTCAAATCACGTGCGTTATTTCGGACTGAAAGTGCGAGAAGACTAACTCCAGTCATCCATCGAACAGATCGATTTTACGAGAAGTGTGTTTCGATACCGCAGTTTCGCTTCGTATCAATATAATTTATAGATAATTTTCCATAGCTACGCATCCCGCTTAGTTGTATTTGAATATGTCTTTGTTTGAAATAGTCGATGTTAATTCAGCACGTGTTCCTAGAAGTTTCCATAATAGCCTCTGGGTGAGAGGAAGTTGTAGGCTACGGAATATTGTACACTATCTGTTTAACTCGTGAAATTATCTGTGTAGCCTATAACTTGGATGTTGTTGGCATAATATGATGGTAGGCTATTGTGATTTTTCAATCTGAGTGATTTTGACGGTTCCTAGGTAATAAGGCGAAGAAATATGATTAGGTTCAAAATCTCCCGATATTTCAGTTTGAGAGGTTGGCAGGTATCAAACCTATCACACCTGCAGTCTCTGCCCTATCTCTGTTACAATATCAATTGTCAATAAGGCAACACTGAAAAATGGCTTCAAGGCTATCTTTTGTAACTAATCAAATTAATATTGATATGGTAGATGAATTTGAATCTTAAAACTGGCTGGCTCTTTGGTAGTGTTTGCAAGGCTTTCGTTTACTCTGCGGAAGTTGCGGTACTAAATGCTAGCATTCTGAGGACGTTTTAGGTTTGATTCTGGAGGCCAGGCTTGGTACGTAGACGTAAGCTGTGGAAATTCGTAAAAAATAAACATCCATCCCAGACTCCCTGTGCATGTGCTGCTGGTGTTCAAAAAGTTATCTCTTAAATGAAATATTGTGCCTTAGGAAATGTCTAGACTTTAAATCTGACTCGGGCTAATTTTGAATGTTTTTTACTGCGAAAAATGACTCATCTATTTTGATATTTCATATGTATGTATGCTCTGTTACGATTTGTATCGAAGTCCCATTTACATGCAAATTTCTATTGACAGGTCATCTACTTAAAAATTTAATAGCAGGCTGGCTATTGTGAAGTACATGAGTAATGTAGATGACTAGTGTTTTATGTAGTTTCCACAGAATTCCATCAAATTTCAAAGCAAAATTAAATTTGTTCAGTCATCTCAATCTGTGAACCATTGGGTTGGTTTCTCAGTTTAGGGGCTGCGACCATGTAGCCGCGTGTACTTTGTGTGTGTGTGTGTGTAGAATCTATCTGATAACCGGTGTTAATTGTGATGCCTATATTAAGTGTTCTCTGTAATTCCGGTAAGGACGGCAGATGATAAATTTTAAGTAGTTCTTACTTCTGCTACCAAATGGTACAGTCATCGACAGCTAGCTGCGAACTTGGATACTAGATGCCACCGCACGTGGTGCGAACATTGGAATTAATGGAGCGTTACTCAAATCTGACCTACAGATTTAGCTTAACTGTAGTTAGTGTGGAAGGTTCCTTACATGCCATAAATCTATGACGTGGGCCCGCCGGTTTACTCTCCTCCGAAGGAAGGCATACTGAGGTATTTTTAAGATCTAACTTCGGCCTGGATTATTAACGCTCTTAAAAATCCTGGTTCGAACCTATGATCTTGCGCATAGAAGAACCATTGGGCTTGCCGGTTGGTCTTGTACACTTCACCAAGGTGCTGGTTAGTATACCGCAGTTATTTCCTATACGGTAAGAGTTTCGTATGAGGGTCATTAGCTATAGCGAGAGGGGAGAAATGTTCACTTAGCTCGTTGCTAAGGAAATGTTAACATCAGCTCCTACTGAAGCTAACTGTATTTCACGCGGATGCATCTCCCAGGAGCACAGCAGCTTTACCCCTTCTACTACCTTCACCTCCTTTCCCGTCCTCGGTGGTGGGTTTGCGCCATCGGACTTGAATTGTAGTCAACATACTCGAGAAGGATTGCAAGGTTCATTTTAACCACGAACCGTGCCAATGACAAGCTTAATGGTACACCAGATTGAAATGCTGGCAAAAAGGACCGAAATAATCGGACATGTTTTGTGCAGGATGTGATGCCACTCAGTGGAGCACAATAATTGCCTGGATCCGATGGATAGAAGTACAGTAGAGTCCCGCTCAACCGACCTTCACTTATCCCAACATTGTTCCCGTGCTTAATTGCATTCCTGGCCGTGAGGATGCAATGACTTAAGATGTAGGTGTTGTGCACTAGATCTGCTGGTTGAACTAACCCCGATATTATTGATTTCGTGAATGCTAACAAAAATGAGGATAAAGATTGAGGTATTGCAGAACAAAAGGATAAAACGATGTATCACAGTGAAGGATTAAGTGCATTGGATATGGCATTAACGTACTTGGAGCAACAGCCCGAGGCAAGTGTACTGGAGGTGCTGATATTTAGTCGATGGCAAGATATCGCAGCAAGAAACTTGAATCAGCGGGCAAACGGACATTGTAGACAAGTTTCTTTTCTTAACGCATTTGGAAAGGTTTTGTTCAATACTCCATGTACAATAAATTGATAATTCAGTAAATAGAGTACCGTAAACATGTCATTTTTTAGTAATACTGTATAGCCTAACTATTTGCTTCAGTTCATTTTCCAAAGTTATTAAGTATTATCCAACATTTTCAGTGATCCGACGTACTCCAGGTCCCGTTTAGGTCAGATAGTCTAAACTCGACTGTAATTTGGAATCAACCCGGTATTGCGCCCGTGGAGATGTGTGCACCAGTGTTCGAATTCACTTAACTGTATTGGTAATAAAACAGCCTTCTGTTTTAATGAGTGCCATTGATTCCCCAGGCTTGAAAGTCAAATTTGGTATAGAGGTTTTACAAAAAATAATTATAGTATCACTCTCTAAAGAAATTTGCTTATGGCTCAAAGGAGCCAGGTGAACTGGTTTTCACTGGCGGGCATCATTCAATATAATTGGGGTAATATTAATCAGCTGGCAAGGGCTATAGGTCAGAAAGACATCTAAAGTCAGATAAAACATCATCTTAGGGATTTTTATGGTCTTGTATTGCTTTATTCAGTCTGTGGGTGTAATGCAGGGGCGGGCGTATCCCCAACGATGCAGGCGGGATGTCGGCCAGTCGGCTCCAGGGCGATATCGAAGACTTGGAGACCAAGGAAAACGTACTGGACGATCTCATCTTAAGTGCTGGTAAGTCCTTTTGCAAATGACAGGAACACTCGTCATACTGCTGTCTAATGGCAAAATAAAAACTTGGTCTTGTTGAGAAAGTGAGAAAACTCTTCGCTCAAATTAATTATAGTCCTGCTAAAGTCTATTTCATTCTTGTTTCGTTATCGTTTGTTATTTAGGAAAGCTAGGCAGCAGTTTGGCTAGGTTTTGTTACATTCTGTGATCTACCTTTAGAAAATTTATTTTCCGACCTTGCCAAAAAATTTGAGTGGTCAACAAATTTTGTATGGTGAGAGACATCTTATTTCATAGACTAAATAACAGAGACAAAGCTGTCTACACAAGTGTTCACTTTGTAACTCTTGTAATTCTACAATAAAATACAGGTCAATTATAGAAGGCTTGAGCTTGTGGTTTTTAGTACTTTAAGCAGATGAAACAATTGACTAAAACTTATGTGCTGTTCATATCGGTTACCCATACCTGCCAACGTTTATGGTTTATCCGTAAAATGTATCGAATTTGTGTATTTTATGGATGGACTGTCATATTTTACGAACAAAAAATGAAATTTTTTTAGGCTACCGGTAGATGGGTTGTTTTTCTCGAAGGAAAACATAACTTGGACACTCACTCCGATCCGTACGATAGATTGTTTGCACTGGTCGAAGGCGAATACAGGATAATCGATGACTCATTCTTTGATATGATTGGTGCTTTGAAAGGTGCGATTGGTACACTCCCGTAATTCTTTGTTCCCACTCTTTTCACATGTACCTCACCACATGTGTATTGTTCTTTGTACACGAAGTTGTGTTCATTTTGATGTTTCGACCTAGGTTTGAAACGTCGTGGGCTGTAACTTGTTTTAGTGAATTTTTAGGGAATGTTTGAGTTTTTGTGTTATAACTTTCGTGCTGCAGTTTGCAGTGTTTCCTTCGACGTTACATTGTGTCCAGTTACGTTCGTTTCTCGTGTGCGATTTCTTTTACCACCACCTGCTTATAGTTCCCAAGTATAGCTTAGCGTTCATTTCATCGTTTTATAACTTTGTGTGCTGTGCTGTTTTTGGTGTTTCAGTAGATATTGAGGCATTTTGGACTTGGATATTTTCATACACTATAATCCTATTGTATGAATAATGAAAAAATCTAGTAGAAAACGGTACTTCCAGACAGACATATTCCGTAGATTTTCCGTGCATACTGAAATGAAGAAAGGGAGAAAAATTTGCCTTTTGCACAGTATGCGCGAGTGAAATTAATATTGCACAGGGTGGAAGGAACAATTTAAGTATTCATGTAAATTGCGCTCTACTTAAGTTATGTTAAATCAAACGAAGATAATAAGAAAATAAACTCCATTTTGGCAAGTCTGAAAATGTTGACCTTCACGTAATTAGAGCCGAGTGTCTGTTCACTTCCTTTTTGGTGGAACACAATGTGCCCTTAAGTGCAGCTGATCATGCTGGTGCTTTATTTAAGTCGTTACCTACATCCGAAGTCCTGAACAAATATGGCTGTGGTCGGATGAAAACTACAAGCATTGTAAAAATAATGACGAAAAAAACTTCAACATCTGTCTTCAGAATGGGCCATTATCTTTGTCAATTGATGGAACCAATGATACGAATATTGTTACATTCTTTGGTACTCAGCAGGATAAAGTAAGTGGTGAGCACTATGCTATCCATATTAGCCTTAGATGGGGACTCGCGCAGGGCGAAACATAGGTAATCTGATGTTATCACAGCTAAATTCACTTAACATACCAATTGAAAACGGGGGGCTTTCTGCTTATACAATGCTCCTGTTATGATGGGACTCGAGAATGTGGGTTTCAGCAGTTCTGAACAAAGTTTAACAAGGTGTTTTCATTACAGTATATACCCAAATATTAGCCACCCCCGAATAATCCCCGCACCCTCATTTTTGTATGGAAATTTGTCACTTTATTTTAAACAAATGTATACTATTAATACTGTACATGTCATTAATTAAATAAATAGTACACAAACGTTATTTAATAAGGCCTGCCTATAACACACACCCTCCCCTTTCCTCTCCTCTCCCCCCCACCCCCTGAATTTTCGGCTTCAAAAATAGGGGAGGTATAATAGGTGAAAATCTTCATGGCAGAGTACCGACGCATAGGGGCACATGAGCCCACTGACAGGAGCGCAACACGCGGAGACAGTGAGCACAGTGGCAGCAAGGGCCAGCATAGGTGAGTGATTATTATTGAGCAATTGCTTCCGACTGCAGCCTGCTATCGACCCATGACATATGGTTTCACATGGGGAATCCCACAGACCACACATAGGGTTGCCCTGGGTCGCAGCCTGAAAAGCGAAGTCTTGTAAAGAACTCACAAAGGAGCACCTAGCATCCTTAAATCAACACACAAAATAGTTGTTTTAACCTACACTTAATTTACTAAAAAAAAAAAAAAACTCCTTTAAATTTTCACTAATCACCATAGCTGACTGGTCACAGGAATAAGGCATCGCTGCAGCCACACAGCAGTGCGGTCTCAGAGTTCAACGTTACGCAGTGTTGCAATGTTACACGGCTACTCTCTGAAATATGATAGCTTTGTTTCTAACATTGACAGACTTTTATCAACTACTTTGCATGAGATTTCGTGGTAGCTATTTCGAACCCTTGTTTTAAGTTACTGAGGTCATGCTTTCACGCAACTCGCGCAGCTGACACTCACTAGATTTGCACGACTGGTTATGCCACTAAACGGAAATAAACAAGTACACCCGAACAAGCACTAGCACCATATATCGGATACTCTCGCATGGCGGGCAATTTGAATCATAAGGATTTGGATGGCTCAATTAGTACCCGCACCCCAATTTGTCACGTCCCATTTTGTATAAAATGTGCGGGTGGTATTTGGGTATATACAGTACTACTTCAGTACAGCTTGTGCTACATCAACAAATTTCCATTCCAGGTTAGACCGAATTGAAGATGCACAGTTTTCTCTTCCTTTTTTTGAAATTTTTTCCCATCATGTTATGCAAGGAAGTAAAATGGGACTAATGATAATGCGGAGAATGAGCTTCAGAGGCTGTTCACAGCTCTTCAGGTAGATGACACTTTGGCTACTAATCAAGATGCTACAAGAGATTCCAGTTGGGCACAATGATAAAACATCCGTGGAGGTGATGGACTTTTTAATTATAACCGAATTTCTAGAGTAATCCTCTCTATTCTCACCCTACCTCATAGCAATGCAGTATGTGAACTTGGCTTCACCCTAGTGAATGGAAGTAGAACACAGTTCAGATCATCCATGTCAAACCAATCTCTGGAGTCTATTTCAATTTTGAAGACCAGGAGTTCTGATCTCGTGTTATGCCTGCACCTTGTCTCCAGACTTTTTGCAGGAAGGTAAAAATAACCAGCCACAACTATGAATTTAAAATGTGACTAAAGTGCAAGTAATTTCCGGTGAGTGATGACTTGATGGGTGTGTTACATTATTTCAAGGTGGTCCTGTTATATTTATGATCTAAAAATAATCCGAAGCTGCTGCTTCTTGAGCCATGCTAGTCTACAAATAATTGACATGTTGTAAGATGTAAGTATATACGTTTAAATTGAAATATCCTGTTGAATGTCTGAATTGCTATATTTTGTAGCCCAGGAAGATTATTTTTTAAAGCCGGGGTATGTCGAAATTTGTTACATTTTTTGCTGTGGGTGGGTTTTACTGAAAGCCCTTTATGTAAGTTGGCAGGTATGGTCCAGTTATGTATTTTTCTTTAAATTGTTTGTTAATACTCAATATGTTTTCTTTAAAGGACATGTTTCATATTCTTCAGTGGGATTTCCTTCAGCTTGTTAGCTTAGCTTAACACTTCATACCTATTTATTGAAAAATGACAAGAATTACAATGTAAACACCATTTTGAAATGGACTTACTTATATTCAAGTCGGTAAGATAAAGTTGGTTATAATTCAATATGTAAATAAATTTAGAGTCTTGATTCCTAGAACTCTGAAATGAAATGGGTCTTGTGTTTGTCATGTTCAATATCTTGGAAGTCTTCTGTTGGTGTTATTGTTAGATTTAATGATGGAATAGTTTGAAATTGTCTTAAGGTGTTTAATAATAATATTAATGTTGCTTGGTCCAAACATCCCGTGTTGATTTCCTGCACCTGAATGTAAATCGTAATTTCGTGAAGTGAAGTCTCGCAAACTCGGCACTCAGGATTTCTCGGCCACCCTGCCAGGAGATTTTAAAAAAAAACATGATCTCTGTTTTGTTTTTGTGTTTCCGCACAGTACGTTATTATTTTTTCTTTCGTCTTCTCCGTCAAGACAGTCATCGACAGTTTAATATGACGCGAAACAAGTAGACCTACAGTACCTAGTAAGAAGAGTAACGACGACCTGATAACATGATGAAGTTGAGGATTGCAGAGTAGTGGAACCAAAAATCACTCATACCGAGGGACTTAATGCCACTGGAACTACTTATCGGTACTTTGAACAACAAGGTGCATCCGCTATGGACATTCTGTTTCTTCGCAGTCTTCGTGACGAGGCTTCAAGAAACTGGCTTCAAAGTGAAAAGGACGAGAACATTACTTTTTTTTTTTTTTTTTTTTCAAAAAGTAAATGGTAATTTTCATGAAAAGAAAAAACTATTTGCCCACAGGAATTGTTTTGTACCTATAAAAATAATTTGTACTCCTAGTTTTTCTAAGTTTCTTCTATAATTTACAGTAATTGTTTTCCTTCATTCTTATGCAGTACAGTAGTACAGTACTGAACTATATATTCAAGTGCTGTAATTGTTGTGGCTTAATCGTTTTAAAACTTGTGTTTCTGTTAAAAACAAATAAATATACTGCATTGTATTACTTTTAAACCTAAACAAACAGCTTATTTCTTCTTTTTAACACATTTCCCTATAACCCAACATTTTCGCGAACTCGGCCACCCTTCGGTCCACATTAGGCGGAGTTTGCGAGACAACTGTAGTATGAATTTTCAATTTAGGTGTTGCCTTACAGGGTATGTAATGTGTAGCTATTAGGCTAACATTGTAAATATTTGTGAACCTGAATTAAGTCACAGTAGATACACATCGATCATCTCAGGCTGCCAACGTTTATGTTATGAAATGTGCCAGTTTGTGTTTGAAAGTGGTCTACAAACTGTGTGTTTGATACATGTGTGGAACCTTAATCACAACCTTCAAACGGTATGAAATTACGCTATTTCCCATCTGCCGTTGTGATGTGAACGCACTGTAAACTGTTATCTGTCTTATCGGCATGTCACAGCTAGTGTGAGGTAAGAGGAAAAGCATGTATGCATAAATCGTTATTGACATTAGATGGCGTGCTGTTCTACTGCTGGTATAATATAATACATTAATGCCTCATGCTGGATCTGTGGTGAACCAGTAACCTTATTGTCCACTTTGCCCATGGTTGCAGGATCAAACCTTGGCACACTCAGTTGGTATCTGAGGGTGCAAAAATGCGAATGAGCCCTCAGTAGAATTACTGGCACTTCAAAGACCGCCTTTGGGGAAAATATCCGGCATCCTGGTGTCTTTAAAAGCCTCATTAGTTAAAAGGGGCTTAAAACCAATAACATTATTTTTATGAACGCCTCAAAGCCATTCAGACTTCAATTACCCATCTGACCAAACTCTTAGCTTGATTCAGTACTGACTGCGGATATCTCTAGGAAAACTGATTGCCTAGTTTATACTCCCGCCGCCGGCAATGATTCTTCTGATTTGTAATGCAAATAATTGTTTTGTTTGGACAGAATGCGATCTACGGCAACTGAGTGAGGATAAACGGTATGCCTACATAACCTACCAGGACCTGCGAGGAATACCAGAATACCGGCATCAGACGGTCATGGCCATCAAGGCACCTCCTGAGGCGAAACTTCAGGTGCCCCACCCCGATGAGGTAGGACAGTATTTGTTGATGCTTATGAGCATGCTCTCACATGTGATGTTTGATCAGTTGGTATGTTATATTTTCACGACTGTGGTGATAGTACAAGCATTTGTCTCTGTATGAAAAGGTACCAGTTTTCACCTTATGGTTTCGATCATAATCTTTACATTTAATACGCTTAGTTTCATTTTTCGTATTAAAATTGATATTCCAGCAGTTTAAGGTTGTCTTAGAAGTTAAGGTTATAAGTTGTTAATGTTTGTAGATGGCCCACGACTCTTACTGAATTAACAAAAAATCCATTTCTAAATACCGTAAGGATTCAACTAAACTGGGGGTGTGGTGGCGCAGCGGTCAAGCTGTTGGCTTCTCCCCAATGTAGACTGGGTTAGATTCGCGGTCAATGCATGTGGGATTTTCGAAGTGAAATGCCATGTCCTGTGGTTCAGCTTCCACGTAAAAAGGTCCCGAGTCTCATGATCGCATCATTAAAGGTCACGTAAAATTAAAAGCTTCCTTCAACTAAAATACTGACAACTGTATACCGGAAATGGGGTTCAGCTTAATACTGTAAAAAGTGGCTAACCATAAAAATTCTTTGCATATCTCCACATACAGATAGAAATATCCAATGTTAACTTCCAACATTTAGCTGCCAGAATGTCCGCTCGAAAAAAAAAACTGGCTCATACTATGATGTACTTGCAAATGTGTTAGCACTGCAAATGAACAGCGAAATTCTTGTCTAATAGACCAAGAGTGATGACTGTCATGTACCAGTGCAAATTCTACTTATGAAGTATCTCCATACCTTTCTGCTAGGATTGTGGGAATCTTCACATATAGACTAGAAGAGATGCCAACTGCATAACTTTCTTCTCGCTGAATAGTGAGCGTGACCACTATGGCATCAGAAATCACATAAAATGGGTTGGAAATGGCATAGAATGCCCATTCATACCCTAGAAAGCATTAGGCGGTGTAAAACACATCTACTGTATATTATAAAAATCCTTTCCAAGCATCGTTGTGTGTTCCCCTGTGTTAAGCCGCGAACTCTTGACCCTGGCATGCAGGTAGTTCATTGCATCATCACACCTGCAGAAGGCACAACTTACTTTGCCTGGCCACATATTTGTAATTGCCATTCCACCAAGACAGCGGAAATCTGTACTAATTATGTAACATCACAATATTTTTGTGACTGCTCTTGTGTAACGTGGGTAATATGAACTTCATTTTTTCATGCCCGTTAGTGAACATAACCCTTAGGACCGCGTTACCAATCGCATAATTTTGCCTTACCAACATTTGTTTTTCGGGGTTGCAAACTCGTAACTGCAAAACGTATTTAATTTTTACAAATAGCCACTAGTGTTGATCGTTGTGTAATAATCACAATATTCTTCTCGGCACTAACACAAGAATCTTGTCAACTGTATGCCAATTTTGTATCATAACTGTATTTTTTGTGTCCAATCGTGACCAATAACTCGGCAAACTTTGTTATATTCAAAAGGATAAAGACCTGCCACAAAGGAGTATCATTATATGTTTATATACTATTCTTCTCTTGGCTAGAGTTGATAGCCTATTGTAGACTAGCTCTCACTCATCCGAGTTGAAATCTGTCCAATGTGGAGTGATTCATTGGACATGAATAACTCGGTAGAGCAAATGTTGAGCAGTGGGAAGTTTTAGAATGTTGACTTTGTTCTGAAGTCTTCATTAAAGGCCTTTCCATACATTATTCGTGTTCAATTAACCTGGCATTAATCACACGGGTACTTAGCATATTGATAGATGTGCACGGTTTGTTAGATCGTAAGTTGCTTACCTTCAACCCTTTTTCAGATTTCATTACACTCCAAGTTCCGATGATCATTAGGCTAGGAGTGTACCCCTTGTGTGTACTGAGGAAAGAACTTGCTCTAGCTTGGCTTATGCACCTTTCTCATCTACGATAGTCTTAGAGCATAGTTGATCACAGAAGTGTATGTCTACGAGAAGGCTATAAGATGACCATTACTGTCTAGCTTGCAATTTATCAACACCACACACCTACATAGCCAATTGTAGTCCCTGTTAATTCAGGAATGTTCTTTGCATACCATTGCGCATTATCGTACCACGCTCATACTTTGCTGTTTTGGGGTTAACATTGTTCATGATTGATCTGTATTGATGAATGGTAGTTTAAATAATTGGTTCCGTCGAGTCACTACTGTTTTAGTTTTAAGTATTGACTAGATTGAACCTAGTGTATTTAAACTTCTTAAACATAATTTGCTGTTTAGACAACAGAGTATGAACTGAGTTGTTTGTTTAAACGGCTTTCCGTACATCCTGAATGCTGTGAGTGTGGCTTTTTAGCATTGCCTTCGTTTTTCATTAAATGCTCCTTTACTTTCTCGCTAATCTTCAGTTTTGTTTTTTGTTGACCTGAATGCGACCTTTTTTAGAATTCATATAAGGCCAAGACCGACTACAATAAATCAGACCGTAATGCCGCTATCGGTACCGTAGAACATGGCGGAAATCGTAGGGGATTGTTTACATTTGTTGAACCAACATTTTAGTTTGTCTGCTGCCAGAATTTCGTTCAAATGTCGCATATCTCAAGTGATTTCGTGCTGTTATTTATTGTAATAGTGTACCTTAAGTAGTGTAGTGCACTGTGAATAATTATAAATTCCGGTGATACCCAATGTGAGAATTATTGTCCATTGTTATTGTCTGTGAACCCGGCTGAAAATATAATACTGCTGCAGATACTTCAATTTTTAAATTTCCTAAAGAAAGAGAAATGGATAAGAAATATTCTCCGGGATAATTTTCGAAGTTAAAACAGTTGTATGTTGTGGTTAGGAAAATTCCCTAACCCCCTGATGCCATTCTAGTAGGTGGTGTTGGCCATTCCGCCAATTTTCACAAATCAACCGTCCTACCACACAACTCCTGTTTGTTAAAGTAGATGATGGTAGTTTTAATGACGTACCATGAGTGTCAGTGTGTTCTAAAGTGCCAAGTTCTTTAAGTGTAATGTATTCTATAACAATCGTGAATCAAGAATCTTTGTGTGCTTGTGGGCAAATTGAATTGGATACTGCAGTCTAATGGAAGCAGTGATTTTAAAATGCGACAGGTATGTAGATAGAATTACTGTTAGTATCACAAGCAAGTGGACCTGGGGCGTTAACCCCAGATTAGGTTCGTTTTTGTATATAACACATTAATAAGATAGAATTTATGTCCGTTACTAGGTTAGGTAGGCCTACTGCCTGGCCGAAAATTACTGTTAGTACCACAGGCAAGGGGGTCTCTGGCGTTAGGTTAGGTTTGTTTTTGTATGTAAAACATTACCTAATAAGATAGGATTTATGTCAGCTACTAGGTTAGGTTTTTATGCCTTCAAGAACCAACTGATTTGCCTTCCGTTGGAATTCTATACACATCGAATTTGAAGAATGACTAGTTGATAATACAGTAAGTTTTCATTTTAAAGAGTTTGTAACAGTCAATTGTGTGTTATTGGCAAATGCTATTTGAAATAAAGAACAAAATGATAGTACCTGTGTGCCATCTGTTGGAGCTAGTTCAGATAGAAGCGAGTGCGCTCTAATAGCTCTCTCCGCTCAAAACAAACAACACACGACCGTGTTTACGGTATACGTAGGGTTGGCAATATCTTATTTCAATTTGTCAAATAAGCCACCCCTACAATGGCCGACACAACTGGAATTTCACTATATAGGCCTAAGTCGTGTTATAAATGGGGATGGTGGGTGGGTTATAGACAGCGGAGGAGACAACATCTGTTAGCAGATCACTGTTGTTAAAAAAAGGCAGTCATCGGAACACATTAGGCTGTAACCATTGTCAAAAACCATTGGATTAGACAAATCGAAGGTTAGAATGGTCTGGTGCAGTTGCCGCTTTGACCGCTCGCAGCTATTGGGGCAGGTTGACACAAAACCATTGATCTGGACGTGTTAGGCTGTAACCATTATAATAAAACTGTGTTGCAGTCGAACGACCATAGAGTATTAGATTACCGTATTTCCTCGCATAATCGTCGCACCCCACTTTTCAAACACTAAAATAGGTTTATAAAATTTCATCGCATAATCGTCGCATAGCATGTTCGTATTTGTGCGCCAGTCAGTTGCACATGCTGCCGCGACTTGGTCAGACGAAAAAATCTCGTCCTTATGCTTGCGGGCAATGAACTGTGACGCGAGCGGCAAGCTTCGTCACTTAGCACATTCCGCGAGCGTATAATCTGGCGTGATCTTGTCAGGAGAAAGTAATCTTGTCTTTATGCCTGCAGGCTAAGAACCGCGACGCGAACGGCCAGGGCACATTCCGCTAGCTTATAGGCCTAATCTGGCGTGATCTTGTCGGCAGAAAGTAATTTCCTTCTTTATGCCTGCGGACTATGAACTATGACGCAAACGGCCAGCGCACATTCCGTGAACTTATAGACCTAATCTGGCGTGATCTTGTCAGCAAAATGTAATCTCGTCTTTGTGCCTGCCGGCTATGAACTGTGACGCGAGCGTATAGGCCTAATCTTGCGTGGTCTTGTCATGAGAAAGTAACCTCATCTTTATGCCTGCCGGCTATAAACCGCGACGCGAGTGGTCAGCGCACATTCCGCGAGCTTATAGGCCTAATCTGGCGTGATCATGTCAGCAAAAAGTAATCTCATCTTTACGCCGGCGGCCTAAGAACTGTGACGCGAGCGGCCAGCGCACATTCCACGAGAGAATAGGCCTAATCTGGCGTGATCTTGTCAGGAGAAAGTAATATCGTATTTATGCCTGCGAGCTATAAACGACGACGCGAATGGTCAGCGCACATTCCGCGAACTTATGGGCCTAATCTGGAGTGATCATGTCAGGAGAAAGTACTCTCGTCTTTATGCCTGCGGGCTATGAACTGTGACACGAACGGCCAGCGCACATTCCGCGAGCTTTTAGGCCTAATCTGGCGTGATCCTGTCAGGAGAAAGTAATACCGTATCGTCTTTATGCCTGCCGGCTATGAACCGCGACGCGAACGGCCAGCGCACATTCCGCGAGCTTATAGGCCTAATCTGGCGTGCCCTGCGGACTATGAACTGTGACGCGAATGGCCAGCGCACATTCCGCGAGCTTATAGGCCTAATCTGGCGTGATTCTGTCAGGAGAAAGTAATAACGTATCGTCTTTATGCCTGCCGGCTATGAACCCCGACGCGAACGGCCAGCGCACATTCCGCGAGTTTATAGGCCTAATCTGGCGGATCTTGTCAGGAGGAAGTAATCTAGTCTTTATGCCTGCGGGCTTCGTCAGCACATTCTGCGAGCGTTAACCTGTCGTGACCTTGTTAGAAGTAAGAAGCCTGTCTCTGACTGCAGGCTATGACTCACGCCAGACTAACGCTGCGCGAATGACTGGCCCGTGCAGCAAATAATGATACAGTATATTCTTTGAACTTAAATATTCTTCACATAATCGTCGCACCCTGCTTTTTTCCACGAATTTTTGTCAAAAAAAGTGCGACGATTATGCGAGGAAATACGGTACATGTGCATGTACAAAACGGAGGTCAGAATGGTCGGGTGTTGGTGTGGCATAGTACCAAAACGGTGAGGTTGGCAGTACTGTTCTGATGGTTGATGTGAATAATGGCATCCACAGCTGGAAATTCGTCTATAGCCTATAATAAGGGATTATTGCAGCCATTGGCTATGCATATAATGAATAAAATCTAAAATCATACAGTAAACTAATTGTTGTTCCCTAGGAATATCAAAGATTCATGTCTTAATGTGCAGAATATAGCGTGGGATCTTCCACATTGTTCTCCACAGCGCTCACACAAACATTCGTCACGGGGATGATGGAACTTTTTGGTGCGACACAGTTTATAACGGAAACCCTGTATGACAATGCGCGTGAGAATATGTCTCGGCCATTGTACTGGAATGTCGACTGTATGGGAGGAAAGTGCGGTTTGTTGGTGCGACTAGTTACTCCTGGTAGTGCATGTCAAGGAGGAGAATTTGACGTATACGAACGAAAGGATGATGTACGTACGAGGAGATACAAGTAAAAGAGGTACTTTTGAACATTTAGGCGAACGGTAAACTAAACGGGACTTAACGCCGAAATACATATTTCAAAACATCATGTAGTAATTTGATACTTAAAAAGGCTAGGAATATACGCCAACATAAAATATTATATTGCAGCCTGATTGTTCATCATTTTATCCTTAGATCAAAGGCAGCATACACAATAACTATAGGCCTACTGGCAAAAAAATACAAGCCGCACGTACATTAAAATAAAAATAAGGTTAAGCTGGGAATGACTAAGGGCCGGTTCTACCACATCCGGATAAAAGTTGCGGGCAGCAACCCGGGTGATAAACTATCTGCCGGTGAAAACCTCTGTGCATCTGGGGAGCGTTCTACCACTTCCGTGCAAGTTCCGGGCAGCTGCCAGGAACCTAATAGCAAAATATAGATGGTGGCTAGCCTGATTTTTGTTAAATTTGAGTAATCGATGAGTGATCCACCTATCGTTAGATGCGTTTCTTTTCGTTTCGCTTTTGTCTGTTGTTTGTTGATATCACGTGTTCTTCGGTTTCAACAAGATATAGGCCTAGTACCAAAACCTCTCGCGACACTTGTAGGCAGCATGTGATTCAGATCTTGGAGGAATGCAACTGAATAACCATGCCTAAACTCAATAATCGAAAACTAGACAAGCATGCAGTGCTTTTCAAGGAGGAATAGCCTGTGAAATATGTTTCTAGCAATAGGCTACTTTGCAGTCTGAAAACAGGCTTAGGCCTATATGAGCTACAGACATACTGTGACAAGGCTTGCAGTGCATAGGTTCAATCATAAAATGTATGTCAAATCAAATTATCACACTTCATGCGACAAGTTTGTTTGTAAACTCTGTAAAATGAATGGAACGGAATGCGCACATTTGTGCATAATTAGATAGTTCTCTTTGCTGTATTCTACGAGAGATTTCACTCTTCTTGCACAGCTATAGAAGGTATCTTGGATAGGTCATGTTGCAAAGTTCACATTTACACTTTTCGTTTGGAGGATGGAATGATTTTGTCCCATATTTTATGATGAACGCCATTGACCGTATAACGCGTCACCACAAGCCTAAGATCGTAGTTCTGTTTGTCAAGGCTTTAGTGACGTAGAAAACTACAAAATGCAATGCCCCAAATATCAGGTCTTATGCTGCATAAGCAAAACACCAAGTCAATGACAATGTATAGTATGGTACAGAACCTGAATAATGTCCTGTACACTCTGTATTTCTCATGCACTCGTGTGCGAATTTATTAAATTATATGAGCGCTTCATACAGTATTCCTAAACATGTAATAGAGATAATATTTTGAAATCTATGATGGTTCCGTACGGTAATCACTAGGCGGTCGTATTTCATGTCCATTCAACCGCATCAAATATAAAACTGTTGGCTTTTGCAGCCTGAACCGGATGAATAATTCCTCATTCGACCAAATTTCATTATGCTCCAGCCGATCTCTGTTCCGTCTTGGACGTGTGACTGCGTCTTCTTCTATGTCAACAAAAAAGTTATGCATTTCCAGGACGTCAATTAGCTCTGTGCCTTAATATAGAATATGATCAGTAGGCCTAACTGTTACATCCCTTATAATTAATTAATAATTGTAATTATATCATTATGTGACAACAAAATTACCAAATGATTCTAATTGTATTATTAGTAATTGATGAAGAGGTTATGTACAGCATAGATGATGCAAAGAAACCCTTACGCACGGCTCAAATCTGGCTGGTAATGCTTTATCGGCCTCTCGAAGCTCCCGAAAATTTACACTCCGGGTAGACGGAAGTTTATACCGCCGATAGCGCTACCCATTGATGGTCGAACGGAAATTCTTACTTATTCCGACGGGCAAGTTATCGGCCCCTTTGCCCGGTTGTGGTAGAACCGGCCCTAAGTGTAAAGAAAAAACTGTTAATTGGTATTCAACATTTTTATTAACTCAAAGGCAGCATTCATATGTGTGTGAATATGCATAAGCCTACAACTGAAAATGAAAATCCACAGCCTACTTCCAGTCTCCGACCGGGTCAGGAATGGAATGAATGAAGCCCCCATCTAGCGGCGAGGATATTAACTGTGCCGGCTGCCGAGGCCTGACGCACTCCTCTGGGGCAATGATTAAATGAATGACAGATGAAATGAAATGATAGTGGAGAGTGTTGCTGGAATGAAATGTTGACAGGGAAAACCGGAGTACCCGGAGAAAAACCTGTCTGCCTCCGTTTTGTCCAGCACAGATCTCACATGGAGTGACCGGGATTTGAATCACGGATCCAGCGGTGAGAGGCCGGCGTGCTGCCGCCTAAGCCACGGAGGCTTTCATAAGCCTACAACTAAACAATTAAATAGATTCTAAATAGCCTACTTTATTTATACAAAACACCCACATGTTCAGTATTCTTCAAAGTAATGGGGCGTGGTGGCACAGTGGTCAAGCTATTCGCCTCTCACTAAGGTGGACCTGGTTTGATTCACTGTCATTGCAAGTGAGATTTTTGAAGTGAAATGCCATGTCCTGTGGTTCGGATTCCACGTAAAATGGAGGTCCCTTGGCTCATGATCACAAGATTAACGGTCACGTAAAACTACAAGCTTCTTTTTCTTCAAAGCAGGTTGAAACTTAGACCTCACATAAGTCATACAGCAAACGAACAGGTCCTGAAGGGAAGATCCCTTAAGCCGAATAATTTTTATAGTCTCCACAAGACTGACATCATAAAAGTATATTGGAAAATGTGAAATTTTATGCCTATGCTGATGAAGAAAGTAACAGTAAATATTAGGCTACTTGTCGTTCAATAACTCTCGGTCTTTTCTTGGGTGGCTGAAGCTGATGCTGTGGGAAATTGCAAATTGCAGGTACCGCATCACATCTTTAAGCAGTGGTTTGTTTCTATTTGAATGAAATATAACCCATTTCTTTAATAGGCCTACATCTGGGCGTTTCCATGGAAATCTGTAATAAAAGGGTAGGTTATAATTCTGTGACTAATGACTAATAACTAGGGATTGGAATTTTTCGGTGATTTCAGGGTGAAGAAAGCGGTATTTTAAAGTGGCCAATTTGGTGGTTTCAAGTGCACTTTTCGGTACTTTCAAAATCATAAATTTTAGGCGGGATTTTTTTAAATATCATGGATAACATGCATAACATAACACATTTCAATCATCCTTCAAAGTATACTTCAGTGAAGAGATCCAAATTCTCTTGTGACAAACGGCGACGCATATCACTTAACGTGCTAGTGTAATCTGAAAAACAAAAGTTCACAGTTTTTGAACAGGGGAACCAAATGGTATTCAACACAGATTCTGAGACTTTGGAAATACAAATGTCATTCCTTGCAAAACTCCAACAATGTCTGTCTTAGTCCTGTCATGCATCTGCTTCTTGATTAAAGTTTGCAGTTCTTTGTATCCTCTTAACACCTCACTTCTTCCAGTGTCCCACAGAACGGCAACTACTTACCGTATATACTCGAATACCACCCGCACATTTTTAAACAAATTCGGACGTGAAAAATTGGGGTGCGGGTCTTATTTGAGTCATCCAAATTTGAAAGATCTAAATTGCCCGCCGCGCGCGATATCGGGTGTGGCGAGTATCCGCTAGATGGTGCTAGCCTTCTTCCGGCTATAACTTTGTTTTACCGTAAGCACGCCGGGTCATACAGTCATGGGAATACTAATTGCCATTTCTGGTCCGTATTGACGTATATAAAGATAAAAACTTCACTTATACGATTTTCAAGGGACCAAATGAAAAAAACGTATAAGCGTGAAAAACGCGTAAATGAAAGTCGCTTAATAAAAACTGCAAAATGTATGTGACATTATGGGTTATACAGGGACCCTCGCTCGCGGCGCCGGTCCCCCGTCAAGCACTTGGCCGTAATGCGCTTCTTGGCGCCACAAGTTTCCCTCCTTTGCAGTGTGCTTGAGCAGTGTGGGGTTCAGTTTAGTCAATTGTTCACGTCTTTAGTGCTCAAGGTGATGTTCCAATGCGATTTTCATTACGTGAACGTGTGTAAATACCTTCTTAAAGTACAGGAAATCTTTCGCGAAAATGAGCTTAAAGACTATATTACAGTTGAAATACAGTCAATCGGTGGTGAGGACAGAACGTAAATGACAATTTCATAAAGAGGTGCCAGCGATGTGGAGCAGTGGATGGCGAACATTTTCAGCACCAGCTGTGAACTACAGTATAGGCTATAGGCCGCGCGAGCTACGCATTACGGTAAATTGCCTGGCGGGAGACAGTCCCGCAGCGCGGGCGAGCGATGGCCCCCGTTAAGAAGTGAACAACAGCAATCGTAATGCACTTCCTTTTCCTTTCACCCATGTTCACTGCTATCAAGGTTAACCACAACTGAAGCACCGAACAAGGCAGAACAATGACTGAAGCAAGTGATGTTGTATTTCGCAACACACGCAACTCCGGCTGAACATAGCTTCAAGGTCGTTCTCGCCACAACATAGCGCCGCGCGAGGGATGGTTTCCGAGAAACGTACAGTGCGTCTCATAAGTTTCTGGCTCCAATATTTTTAGAGATTTTAGGTAGGGAAACCGTTGTAAACGTATAAACGACGCATTTTTCTCTCGGGGACGTAAGATATGATCGTATAAGCGTGAAAAACGAATAAATGTAAAACGTATATCGGAAATAAATTAACATGGAAAGTATAGGGATTTTGCCGGGACCAAGAAAAAATCGTATAAGTGTAGAAAACGTATAAGTGTGAATCGTATAAAAGAAGTTTTACTGTACATACAGTCACACGCACGTTCTCAGAGTGTAAACATGAATGCTACGAAACGTTTGTGGTCATTTACTGTGAGTGAGAAATTGAAAGTTGTGAGGGAAGCTGAAGTTATTGGAAATCGTGCCCGGTAGGAAATATGATATTGACGAGTCATGTATTCGTGATTGAGCGAGATGACGTCTATTCTGCGTGAACCGCCCGTTCAAAGCAGCCTTGAAACAGCTGTGTACGGAGCGGATGGCGGCCGATAAGCACACACCGACTCCAACTGGTCGTAATCAGCGCCCGAAAGTTCAGCTGCTGTGTTCGTGGATTTTGACGGCATGGAATCGTATCTCTAGAGATCTCATACGGAAGAGCTTCAAGAAATGTAGTATTTCGAATGCTATGGATGGCAGTGATGACGACATTTAGTGGGAAAGTGATGGTGATAAAAGTTCCGAATTTGGTACTCCTGATGACGATGAATGAAGTGTTTGTGTACTTTTATTTGTATTTTTAATCGTTTGATGTGTGTTATTTTAGGACGACTTCAAAACTGTTGGAAACTATTTTGGATAAATGCTATTCTTTTTATTTAGTTAAGATAGTAAATAATTTTGAGTAAAAATTCTTTTTTTAAAATTTTGTTCTTCAAAATCAGGGTGCGGGTCTTATTCGGGGGCGGGTCGTATTCGAGTAAATACGGTAATTTTCTTTGCAATATACTCATCTACTAAAACTGAATGTATTTTCATTGGCACTATTTCTGCTGGATCACATGCACTCATTTGTAAATCCTGTTCCCAAGCTCTCAAGCTGATTAATTTTCCAAGAGCATGGGACCCAGCATTTACTAATACTGATTGTATTTTCCCTCTTTTTAACACATTTCCACAACCCTCCAACTGCTCTTTAATGTTGGTACCGTACTTTCCAGAGACAGCAAGTTTAAGGGCTTGCTGAAAACTCCGTAAATGTCCATCAAGAAGGTGAACAGTTGGATGTGGCCTTCTAATAAGGGGATGAATTCAGTGATGTCTGTGCCAAATTCTTTGAATCTCAAGTATTTTGTCATGTGAAACATTGTTGAGAAAATCAACACCAGAGTTATCAGTCCCTACTACTTCACTCATAAATTGCAAAATATCTTTCAAGTACTCTGACAAGCACACTACAGAATGAAACCAAGAAGACCACCTGGTTAATACTGGTTCAGGAAACAGTGGCACATTTTGATCTGGATACTTGCCATCTACATATTCATGTCTGAAAGGCGCACTATATGACGCCACGGGTCGAGTAGGTACTAGGATGAAGGGGCAGATGACCTTGCTGTTCCGGTCCTTAAAACCTCAATAACTAAGTACTGTAACTTATTAGGATGACTTCCCAGATTGATAGAGATCGCTGTATGCAGAAAGTGAGGCCCGCTATATACCGTTAAGTTTCCAATCTTTCCGTGTTTGTTGGATCACTCCATGCAGTCAAGTCATGGGAGAAGATTACCGCTACTACACTCCCACAAAAACAAGCGTTTGTCAGCTTCTGTGACGACAATATTTTAAACAGGCAAGGTGGTCTCACTACGATGACATTAGGGCAAAACCTGGATGAATGTCAAGATGCAGAAGAAAGTGACATTCAGTAGTTAGACTTCGATAAAGACTATCATGGTTTCAGACATGAGGATATTGTATGGAGTTTGACTGTCGGTGAGGTAAACTGAGATCCAGTACATATAGAGTGCAGGAGTGATGCAACGGGAATCCTGAAAGTTCCCACAGTCAAGCTAGTGTGTCTATAGTCTCACTTATATCTTATATAGAAAATCAAGATGAATTTTCGTTCTCATATATTTTCTTCAGAATTGTACAATCTAAAATTAGAAAAAATAAACCATCTAAGGAACAAAAAGTGGTGAGTCATTTTTCTTAGTTTTTAATATTGGTAAAATCCACATAGTGTCTTACAATACTATGTTATAAAGTATTATACTTATTTTTTTGCGTGTTCATAAAACACATTTCAATATTTTTAACCAATAGTTTTCTCTTTGCTAGACCTAAAAACATTACCGTGGATAATTCGCGGAAATTCATGCATTAATTGCCGCGAATTATCGGAAGTGCACTGTAAGGAAAAAACTAAAAAAGCTAAAATTCGCGTTTTCATGCGAAATTCATGCATAATTCGCGTCTTCATGCGAAATTTCGCGACTTCAAAAACCATTTTTTCGCCATTTTTAGGGTTTTTAAAACACATTACCATCTGTGTATTACTTCATTTAATAATTCGCCATCGCGAATTTTTCCTATCCCTACTTATAACCTACAATAGGGCCTACGTGTATTTGTCATGTGCTATTTAGGCCTATGTCAAAATTTGATGTAAGACGTATCCATAAACGCAGAATAGGCTACTTCATTACAAATCTCAATTCTAAAATAAAGTAGACCGTAAACCTACCGTATTATTGGACAATACCATACATATAACGTTGCATAGAGGTACTTACGATCAAATATATGAAAATAATCACGACATATCAGCTGACTTGCAACCTAGAGTTAAATGGTATGACAGTTTTTGGTGCGACTAGTTAGGCCGGGTCGTGCACCAGGAAGCAGTTTTAAGCGAGGGTTACCATGGGAGGAGTTGTTCCAGTAGTACCTACAGTTCAATGGTCTCAGCTCGTACCCCCCACTCTTCCAATCGTCAAAAATCATAGCGTCCGTGGCACAAAAATCCTACCAAATGTCCTTTGACCCTAGTGTGTCCATGAGGTTTACATATCCTGGAGTAGAAGGTAGCAACATTTGAAGTCTGAGTTCTTCTACATTATAAACCTCGCAAGTCACCTCTTACACCGGTCTTGATGGTGTATACTTTGATACACCCAAGGCCTTCTTTATGTAAGTTGCCTTCAGTTGCTCCATATTGTTCCAAATACTTCATATTTAAATGTGTCCAAATGCTCTCCAGTCCGTAAGTCACAATACGGGTAACTTTTAACCGCAAAAGTTTTAAGGCTGTTTTTATAGATAGCTTAGTCAAATGTTTTATGTCGTTGATGACTTTGGTAGCGATGCTGGGTCTATCCTTGATGTGCAGTGTGAAAACCTTGCCAGTTGACTGTAATGTAGGACCTAAGTAGGACTACTTGTAAGGTGATACACTCTCAAGCGGGTTTTCCTGCGATGTGAAAAAATTTTTAGTCTTGTTTCTGTTTAACCTAAGGTTTGTAAATTGGGGATTGTAATGGGAAGGAAGCGGCCATGGCCTTAAGTTAGGAACCATCCTGGCATTCGCCTGGATTAGAAGTGGGGAAAAACTTGGAAAACCACTTCCAGGATGACTGAGGTGGGAATTGAACCCTCCTCTACTAAGTTGCTTCAAGAGGCTGAGTGCACCCCGTCCCAGCCCTCACTTGAGAATTAAATTTCTTGGCAGAGCTGGAGAATCAAACCCGGACCTCCGGGACGACAGCAAAGAACGCTAGGCACTACACAACGAGGTGGTCTAAAACAGAATGGTAGCACTGAATGAAAGTAGAACGAGCGATAATATTCTCTATAGTACATGAATTAGCCAAAATACCTAATCAAACAACGAGAAATAAATCAGGGAATGATGTTTTAATTGATGCTTCCTCCTCTGTATGTAACCCACCCAGCCATCTCAAATAGCATTGGGACTAACAATTTGGCTTCAGGAGAGGAGGATGCACAATCCAAGGCAATTCTAGGTCTTCAAACTGAGATTGCGTCTACCCTGTCAGTACCGAAGATAAAGTTACAATCCATATTCATTGACTTCTCTAAAGCTTTTGACTCGACATTATGTCTTACCTCTGCTTTATTTATGTCTGTATTTTTAGCTACTGTATGTTCGCGTTGCTTGTAGCGAAGTACGTCAGAGTTTCATATTGAATTTGTGTCTTATTACATAATAACCTGTAATTTCTGGTAGAATTTAATCAATTATGCGAATGTTTATCTTCGAATTTGCCGCTATTTCGATGGCGCCATGCCCGCCAGTCGCTACAGCTGTTCCCCTACGATTTCCGCCATCTTGGATTTGATGTTACGGTCTGAGTATTGTAGTCGGTCTTGATAAGGCCTCTCTTCCATTGTGAGCCGAAAGCTCCAAAAAGGTCCAATATCGAAGTCGCACGAACGATCCAAAGTCGTGACCTGGTTGGGGACCACGTCGTCAGAGCCCTATCGTTCGTCAGTTTTTGTCCGAACAGCTGCGAAGTGCGACTAATCCCGTTCTGTTGGGAATGGGTGCGAAGACTGTCGTTAAAATCGATTGTGAAATGTTAATTTTGCTTGTTCAGGAAATAAAATATCTGTGGGACTACGGGAAGCGAGAATAGGAAAAGTGGTGGTCTTCGTCTTGAACATAATGCCACAAATGAGAATATTCACCGAACTCCTTTCTTTTTGCTTAAATTTGATTTACCCTCATTTCCCATCTTTATTGATATCGCCTGTGCGTGATACCGTCGAATCAAAGGTGATAATTGCAAAGCGAAAAATTCATCAGAATCGTCTGGAAAACCGTTCCGGAGAGCCATCTCGTCTATAAATCCGGTCAAATAATGAGACAATGGACGATAGGCATTCGCACGTTTTGGTACGGGTGGTGTTCAGCCTCCCCCCCCGAATTCGTTGCTTCGCAGTACGCTGCTTGCCGCTCCCAATGGACGAGAGGCCTAACTAAGGCGCTTTATTTACCTCCTCCAGTCTTGCCAGAATGTTACCGTAGACAGTGGAATCTCGTTAGCCCGTTCTCGGTTATGACGTTTTACCGTTTAACACGAATGATTTTCTTTCTCAAGTCCCAGCCCCATTCCTACTAATTACATGTTGATATATCCCCTTACGACGATCAAATAACCGTTGTACATTTGTTACGGAACCGGGTTTTATAAAATTCGGCATCTTAAAAACACGATGCGTTACTGCTTCCTATTCTGTGAGAGTTATTGACAGTGTAGACCCATTAGTGTGTTTTGACGGTGTAGAAGTGACTTGAAAGCTATGACGCAACACGGAAGATAGCCGACGTGTCTCTCTCGCGCCAGTAGAACATGCTACCTATAGGACGTTCTTTGTTTCGAAATACACCACATATTGGCGTGCGTATGCCGGCCGACCACTAGTGTCTCGTCCTTCAGTGAATGCGGCAGCGTGAGTGTTTTAGCCTGTGAGCACAGAACCTTTAAACGTCAAGTTCCATATTTTGCCGCGCAACACTTTAGTAAGATTCATCAGCGCGCAGAATCGCTTTCAATACGATATGCGTTTATATGTTCCTGAACAACAGTTTGGATGCAATCCGATCCCTCAATTTTACCATATAGACCTTGAAACTCGATACGATCTGATTCTCGCAAATATGCATTACACTACCGAAGAAGTGGTGAAACCTCGTGATAATTCTGTTGCGTCGTATTGAAATAATGGAGGTGGCGCTCTAAAGTAGAAGAACCTTTGTATAATCCTCACCTTAAGTGCATGGTTGTAGTGGGGGAGGTGTTTGGTACACGCTCCAGCATATCTAACCTCCAAAAAAACTTTGGTTATATCCAATCGTTCACGCCTAAGAATACGGCAATTCTTTTCCACAGAATATCAAGAAAAGCATGTATTTAAGCCGAAATCAAGTATAGAAAACTAAGTATTTCGTACTACAGTACTTCAATTACGAGTATGGTACCGGTATACGGTAGTACATTATTCTCTTGTTTTCATTGCTCTCGTTTCTCTGTGCCGTATAAACTAGTTCTGTAATGCAATAATTCTGTAGGTTGTTTAAAATTATATATTCGATAGTACGTACTTCCGATTATCACGTTTTTTTACTTTTCCCTCACTGAAACAAGTTAATGATGTTTGGTATATTGGCATTCACGGCCAGTGAATTAAAACTCAGCAATTCTTCTAGATTTGTGCCGTGTCTTGAGTGGGGTTTCGCCTAGGACAACAAGCTGGCTCATCGGCGGGCTCTTGGCCTCCCCGCCCGGAGGGAGGTGGCGCGCAGTTCGCTACTCCAGTGAGGGTCCGGGCGGGGACACCAATAGCCCGCCGATGAGCCAGCTTGGTTTCCTTGGCGAACCCCCACACATGACAGGGCACAAACCTAAAAGAACTGCTTAGTTTTAAAGATGTTTAATTATCATTTTTCATTAGTACGTTTACCCGCTTTTTGCGTTCAAATTTTTCGGTCCCTTGACAAACATACTAACGTGGTTCCACTGTATCTAATCCTGGATGTGATACTCTAATCTTAAGACTCAATAATTTTGCTGATGACCTAACTCTCAATAATTGTAAAGGAATTTTTAATGCTACAGAATTGCTATTTAAGCTGTTGTTGGGACTTACCTAATCCCCTATATTCTGAGTAGCCTCCCCAGCATACTCTCTATCCTGTACATAGATCCCTGACTGCAATCATCACATCTCAATTTTACAGCTTTTTTTTACACCGTACGGCTTCTGCCTGGACAATGGGCTAGCATAGGAAAGTAATCGGAACAAATATTAGCTTCTCATCCTTAGTAACAAGATAAGGAACCATGGGCTACTTGTAATAATAAACATTTGGCCTATAGTGATGACGATTCCAAAGTTCTTGCTTTTTCAGCTAAATAGCTGATACTGCGATTGTAGAGTACTTGACCTTAAAACCATCCTATTCGGTGTTAATTGTCAAATTATATACTTTCTTAATGCACAGACTTCAAGTATCTTTTACAGAGTTGAAAACCTCTGCCAGTCAATTACATAGTTACGAATTATACACTTTGTGCTGTGAACCTTGTGGAGGTAATGCCAGGTTACAAGTTGTTCTTGCACTGCATTCATTACTTCGTAATTTTACTGCATATTTTTAGTAATCCTTTTTGTTTCTTTAGTTGTGGTTGTGGTTTGTTCACTTTTGACATGTTTTGCTTGTGTGGGATTTTGCACCAAGGTTTGGAGTGCTGCTGCGTATTGCTAGCTTGCCCATCTCGGGGCTCTGTCTGTGACCTTGTGCGGTATGTGGACGTCACATCACAGACAGAGTTCTAGAGATTGGTGGAGCATTCGGCTCGGCTGTGTGTGCTTGAAGTGGTTGGTGGTTTTATTTTTATATATGTGGTGCAATGTGTCTGATGTCCTAACGACTGAGATGCTGGTTGCTAGCTTGTGACTTAATTATGTATATGTGAATATTGTTTCCCTCTCCTACCTATAGAACAAGAAAGGGGTATCATTTTTTCCTTCCCCAGTATTCCTATCCTGTGTTCCACTTCATCCACATCAAGACTGAAGATCATGTTAGAAAATTGCCCCCTTCGTTAGTGTTATGAACAGATCTGGTTGTTGCCCACCCTCCTGATGAGACCGGGAGGTTGAAGCTACCTTGTCCCGGGTTATAGTATTGAAGAGTTAATAAATGGCAGAATTCCCACCTTGCAAGACGTGTTTGGCTGTGGCTATTGCCGATGTCGTTTTGTGTTCTCCCCTTGATCTGTCACCTACCTGAGTTTGTTTTTTATTTTTTTTTCTGTTCATTGATTGCATGTCCATGTTGTTTTCCTACCTTCTGTATAAATCTTCCCTTTGTTATGCAAGGTGTCCTTTGAAAATGCTGTCTTATCTTTTGTCACGAGATAATGTGCAGGTGTATTCCCATTTAGCCCTTTCCTTTTCAAAGTGCCCGGATATGAAAGTTACAGCTCCGTGCTAAATCGCCCGTGCATGTTCTGGCAATGGGAACTAAAGACTCCATGGAGCGGGCTACCTAGGTGTATATGTCGGAGTCAAATAGTGAATGCCGGCATATGATGTAAAAAGGTACAGTTGCACTATCTGACGCGTGGTTTCATGAAATGACTACATTTCGCCGTCACATAGTGTAATTCATTTTGTACATCATCTGACGGGAAATCCAGTGCGTCACTTCATGTAGTACCGTAGTGGCAGCGTCGATCACGTGTGAGGGAAGTGAGATTTCCAAGAATTAATCGGATAAAAATGTGGACACTAAAGGGCTGTTATTCAGTCTGAAAGTGAACACTGTGACATTTGGTACAAATGTCTAATGGTCTGGAACTCATTTATCCCTTAATTCCCTCCCCAGCATCTTGATTGGACTTGCGCCTAGAAGGAATATTATGCTGCCATACTCGTCAACATCATCATCATCATTTCCCCTTATCCAGCTCCTGCCGGGTCGGGGTATTTATGGCACTTCTCCACTTTCCTCTTTCCTTCCACCATTCTTCTTCCAGATTTCTTTTTCTTACGCTGTCCTTCACTGAATTAATCCACCTTGTTCTAGGTCTTCCTCTTGCCCTTGCACTTTGCCTCCAGCATCTGTCTTGGTATTCTATTTTCCTCCATCCTCTTTGCATGTCCAAACCACCTTAGTTTATTCTTCTCAATTCTCTCATTTAGTTTTCCCATCCCAACTTCCTTCCTAACATCTTCATTCCTCACTCTGTCTTTCCTATCATACTTCTTAGGAATTTCATTTCACTGGCTTGGGATTCTACTCTCTTGCCTGCTTGTCAGGGTCCTAGTCTCAGCTGCATAAGTTAATATGGGAACATAGTACACTTTATACATTACCTCCTTGCTTTTCCTTGGTACTTCCTTACCCCAAACAAGTTTTCTTACACTTTGATAGAATGCATTGCTCTGCTGTACTCTCCTGCCAATATTGTGATTATGAGCCACGGGACCTCCTTTTAACGTGGAATCCGAACCACAGGACATGGCATTTCACTACGAAAATCTCACATGCATTGACCGGGAATCGAACCTGGACTGCCTTGGTGAGAGGCATACAGCTAGACCTTGAATTAAAAGGAAGGTAGCTAAATGGTAAATAATTTTTACTTCATCCTTACAGTAGGCTCCCTGTAAAGGTTATCGATAATCCCATCTCACAGATTATCGCTGCGCTTTTGTCATTCATTCCTTGCGTTTAACATTACGCTGAAAGTCGATAATTACATCTCGCAGATTATCACTGCATTTATATTACTCTTTGTGCTTCTACTGTTTGTAAGCGGGAAAACTTGTTTTGAAGCGGTGCTTGCTATAGTTGTGGTGTTTGTGCAATTTAGTGTTTTCGTTATGAATTCCCGTAAGAAACGATATCGTCAGTCTTTCAGGGAGGCGTATTCTTCAGAATTTTTGGAAACTGGCACAAAGAATTGGATAGTCTCAAATCACCAAGAGTTTGTAATCTCTTTACCTGTAGTCCTTTTTTTTTTTTTTGCTATTCTTGATACCTTGCAACGCATTTACGCGTTAATTTTTGCGCTTTGGGATCTTCTGTATTTCTATTTTTGCAAGTTGGCAGGTATGTATTATGTATACCTATAAAATCTTGGTCGAAGGGGGGTGAAAATGGGGGGGGGGGGCTTTTTTCAAAAAAGTGACATATTGCTTTAACTCTCTTAATATGTGAAATATCGAATCCATTCAAAATTCATACGATGTGCCGTATATGGACCAAACATTAATCATATCTCTCGTAATAGGCACAATATCAAAAACGTACTAAGTGGTCAATATTCCCTTACTAATTACCTAAAACTTATGTTTGAAAGAATTTTTTATATGACCTCCATTACGCCAAGGGATGAGCAAAATTATTTCGGAATTAGAAGAAAATGGTTACCATGACAACGCTACTACCGTATATACCCGAATGTAAGACGAGGCCTAGTTATCAACTGCCTCTTACAGATTTTTTCAAAAAAATACTCGCTAACTCATAACTTGCACCATATATGCACTCAAGGTCGTGCTTTCATTTTTATAACGTCTCGTATTATCGGAAATCCCTCTGCCCGCTTTTCCAAGACATACTCTATAATTTCTTTGTTCAAGAATGGGAGACTTTATTAAATTAAGATATGTTGATCACTCAATTACTGCTTGTAAAACTGACTGGTTGTTCTTGTAATGATTGTTTTAAAACATATTTCCATATGCTTTCGAACATATAATTTATCCCCTTAAAATTACGTATATGCGTAAATCCTAACCTCAAAATGAACGCTATTCGTATATGCATGGTAATTAAACATAACAAACCATATTTTAATCTTCATTAACACATTGCTTTGTTGCGAGTTACAAGTTGCCAACACCACATACTACTTTGCAAATGAAAATAACAATTTACAAAAAAATCTTTTTTAATACCCTGAATATAAGACGACCCCAAATTTTTATAACACAAAAAGTGGGAAAAACCTCATCTTACATTCGGGTATATACGGTAAATTGATAAGGAATGAGCCATCTGAGATTGCCATTGCACGAGATCACATGCAGTTTTCCATCTGACTCTGTGGGAAGCGGCTTCGGTGACGTAACTGGTAGCACGCTGAACTTATGCCCAAGGTCGCGGGTTCAATGCATGCGGAAGTCGTCAGATTTTCAAAGAGCTCTAAAAATCCCTCAGTGTGCTTTCCTTCGGAGGGGAAGTTCCAACGTTCATTGCTAGTTTGGTGGCATCTAGTAGCCAAGTTTACAGCTAGGTGTCATTGACGGTAGTATTTGGTGGCAAAATTAACTATTACTTGAAATTGGCCGTCCACTGTCCTTACCACAATTACGGACTAAAACGGCCATCACCATTAACACCGTTTATCAGACAGATTCTACGCAAAGCCAAAGTACACGGGGCTTCACGACCGCGGTGTCGCAGTCCCTATACTGAGGAACCAACATCTCTGCGGGATATAAAATTTTGCATGAAGAGGTAACAGAAGTTACACATCACTGTCAAACCCTTGCATAAGGACAGCGTGGCATCAAGTATGAAAATGGACCCTAATTGACGAGGTTGCCGTCCCCATAAGACAATTAAATCTTAAAAATATGCTTCAAGACTAAAAACTAAGTTAATTAAGCTCCAATTGTAAAATACTTTCTCGCAATAAATCAGGTCGGCTCCTTCTACTAAAACCTGCTTATTCTTCCTATTTTCGCCTGTCCCCTAGTTTGCCCGGTGAAATCTACCTCCGTCTTCCAGCGTTCAGAGAGGTTTTTTAAATTAGGACTTGGCATTTTTTGTAGTATGGGCTAATTTCCGGAAGAAATATATGTGATCCTGAACCAGGGACCTCAGGAAATGAAGCAACTGTAAAACTTAATTTCATAATTCTAGGTGGCCAGATCATATAGGTTTTTAATTGTTTTTGTGACCAGATTATGAGAGTAGACGTCAATTGATGCTTTGACCCTAGCCCTTGAGTTCGAGGCTGTTCAACAATCCGTGCGCAGCCAGGTGCGCATCCGAGCTCTGGAGGGAGACAAGGAGGTCCAACCTGTGCCTCCCTTAGAAGAAATCGCGGAGATTGTTTTCAAGCCTTGCAGGCCAAGAAGAAACGGTGGAGGTTGGCTACCCTCCACCAAAGCGACGTAAACCACCACCGGGACGCCGTCGCAGTAGAAAAGTCACCTGTTTGCTACGGACTGTACGATGTCATCTGTCGCGAAAATGCAAGCAAGGAGCTGTATCCCACCTACCGAGACGAGAGAGAGCCAGCCTAAACAGGGGCTTGTCAGCGCCGTCAATGCAACCCCTTCGGACCTCGGATAGCCTCACGATAAACAACTCGAGACGAGTTGCTTTGAGGAGAGGGGGCAGTGTAACGTGCACGGGGCTCGTGCGGTTTCCCGGCGGCCGCCGCCCTGTTCTCGAGGTGTCAAGTAGGCAACAGTTGAGCTCATCACGGGACTTCAGGAACGCATAGTGGAGGTGCTACACGACATCCAGTCGGGGACCGGCTACAACGGTATCGTCACCAACCCGGCCAGGGCTAATTGGGTAAGCTCCTCCCAAGGCCGCCAGGATAACAATAGCCCTACGACAGGTATACTATTGGCGCAAGGGCCACCAGACTATTCTGTCCCTTGAACCTACTGGAAAGGGAAAGGTGATTCAGAACATCACTGGGAGTGGCTAGAGGGTTCTGGAAACCACCACTAGAACGTACTCGCTGCTGAAAGAGGTGGCCTGATTGGGAACAGCCAACTAGAAAGGACTGGGTGGTGCCAGCATAGAATCCACTAGAACACTCTCAATGCCGCGAGAGGTAGCGACGCCCAGAACATTCCAGTCCAGAGGCCGATTGTTTATATACCAGTGATGTGCACGAGCAGGGAGTCAGTGTGAGTCTTGAGTTAGCCCGCGCTGTCGGTGTGTGCCGTGCCGAGCGACCAGTGGAAATAAATGGGAAGTGCTGTAATATTGAAGACAGTGCTGTGAAGATTAATAACGTAGTCAGTTCTGCGTGGGAGCGAGCGAGTGTGAGATCGGAGTCGGTGTTAGTTGAAACAGTTTGCCGTGCCTAGCGCGATGAGTGGAAGTAAATAATGGAGGACTGTAAATAGTGAAGACGGGGTGTGAAGATAAATGTGGAAATAATGTAAATAGTGACTGGAAGATAAATGGTGACTGCAAGAGAAACTGACTTGTAGAGATCAGTGTACATAAATAGTTACTTGTAGCTGTATAAAGTGAGATTCTGTGTATGTGTGTGTGGAAGTAAGTAGGCTTAATTTGAATTAGTGTAAATAACATTAGTGTAAATAAAGTATTAGTACAATATAGCCTGACCTATTTTTACGAACCCTAAAAACGTTACAATTGGTGTCAGATGTGAGGGTCAGGTTATAGTGCGTGCTTCTGTGTGAAACAGTGAGTACTTTTGAAAGGGCCTACTTTAAGGAAGTGTATAGTTAATTGCTAAGTGACTGTCTGGTGTGTACCATCTGTAAGCCTAGTTCATCGTGTGCGGACTGTCCATGTGTCTCGCATTTTGGACTATAAAATGGCGACAGAGAAAGTAAGACTCGCAGAACTGAAGGTGTCAGAATTGCGTGAAGAACTGGAAGAGAGGGATGCAGATGCAACAGGAACCAAGTCTACGCTACAAGTGCGGTTACGTCAGTTACTGCTGGACGCTGGCGAGGATCCTGACACATTTCTGTTCGAGATTCCTTGTAGCATGTGGGAGGTGTTGGAAAATATTGAACAGAAAATGTCAGAACATTTCGAAACATTGGGAAAGAAATTGACAGAACATTTCGAAAACTTTGGGGGGAAAATGGCGGCAACTCCAGAAAATTTGGAAAAGGAAACTGGGGAAAGTTCTGGAAATAAAGTGGAGCATTGTGGGCATGAAACTAGTCAAGACGAGCTGAAACCAGTCCTGAAGTCAAAACCGGAGTGTAACGAGCTTGGAGGCGGTATGGAAAGTGGCTCTACAGAGGGTGCTGATGACCGAGCCGAACGCATCGTGGAGTCCGGTGTTCGGAATGCTGAGCCAGATGGGGACGAGCCACTGGGAAGCATCACAGGCCTGGAAACCAGTCGGAGGCTTAGCAGCTCTGACGATGGGGACAGTGTCACGAGTGGAAGGACCCCGCACGTCGCTGAGGCTACATCACGGCAGATCTGCGGGACCGGGTTCGACACTGTGGCAAAACATGCCAGGTGCACGCTGGAGGACGGAACAGTTGAGCTCATCACGGGACTTCAGGAACGCATGGCGGAGGTGCTACACGACATCCAGTCGGGGACCGGCTACAACGGGATCGTCGCGACGCTGGAGGAGCATCATGTGGGCCACCAGCTACCGCCCATGTACCAGCTACGGCTGGAAGATAAGGACAGGTGCGCGAGTAAGTTACTTAAAGTGCTCGCTCTGGCTGGCTTGCCTCCCGAGCACGTACATCAAGAGGAGGCATATCTTCGCAGATGGGTATTGCGACGCCACGAAACGTCAATATTCGATGCTCAGTGGAAGGAGCTACCCGCGGCAGGCAAAAACCATCATGTTGGGAATGGCGGCGGCGAAGAGGTCAGTTTGCGGCACGCCACCGAAGAGGAGTGACGCCGCCGGAGAAGAAGAAACGGTGGAGGATGGCTACCCTCCACCGAAGCGACGTAAACCACCACCGGGACGCCGTCGCAGTAGAAAGGTCACCTGCTTGCTACGGACTGTACGATGTCATCTGTCGCGAAAATGCAAGCAAGGAGTTGTATCCCACCTACCGAGACGAGAGAGAGCCAGCCCGAACAGGGGCTTGTCAGCGCCGTCAATGCAACCCCTTCGGACCTCGGATAGCCTCACGATAAACAACTCGAGGCGAGTTGCTTTGAGGAGAGGGGGCAGTGTAACGTGCACGGGGTTCGTGCGGATTCCCGGCGGCCGCCGCCCTGTTCTCGAGGTGTCAAGTAGGCAACAGTTGAGCTCATCACGGGACTTCAGGAACGCATGGCGGAAGTGCTACACGACATCCAGTCGGGGACCGGCTACAACGGGATCGTCGCCAACCCGGCCAGGGCTAATTGGGTAAGCTCCTCCCAAGGCCGCCAGGATAACAATAGCCCTACGACAGGTATACTGTTGGCGCAAGGGCCACCAGACTATTGTCTCTTGAACCTACTGGAAAAGGAAAGGTGATTCAGAACATCACTGGGATTGGCTAGAGGATTCTGGAAACCACCACTAGAACGTACTCGCTGCTGAAGGAGGTGGCCTGATTAGGAACAGCCAACTAGAAAGGACTGGGTGTTGCCTGCATAGAATCCACTAGAACACTCTCAATGCCGCGAGAGGTAACGACGCCCAGAACATTCCAGTCCAGAGGCCGATTGTTTATATACCACTGATGTGCACGAGCAGGGAGTCAGTGTGAGTCTTGAGTTAGCCCGCGCTGTCGGTGTGTGCCGTGCCGAGCGACCAGTGGAAATAAATGGGAAGTGCTGTAATATTGAAGATTAATAACGTAGTCCGTTCTGCGTGGGAGCGAGCGAGTGTGAGATCGGAGTCAGTGTTAGTTGAAGCAGTTTGCCGTGCCTAGCGCGATGAGTGGAAATAAATAATGGAGGACTGTAAATAGTGAAGACGGGGTGTGAAGATAAATGTGGAAATAAATAATGTAAATAGTGACTGTGGAAGATAAATGGTGACTGCAAGAGAAACTGACTTGTAGAGATCAGTGTACATAAGTAGTGACTTGTAGCTGTATAAAGTGAGATTCTGTGTATGTGTGTGTGGAAGTAGGCTTAATTTGAATTAGTGTAAATAACATTAGTGTAAATCAGGGTGTCTACGACCCGGGAATTCTCAGAGAATTATGAATTTCTGGAAAAATCTGGGAATTTCTTTGTTAATCAGGGATTTTTCTCAGTTTGGCTATATCACGTAAAAGTGGAAGCAATACTTTCGAATTTCGCGGGAAGTTATCGCTCGCTACTGATGACAGTGCTCAGCCAATGAGCAGTGCCTTCTCATGCTCAACTGAACGCATGATGTGGCAACCTTTCCGTTCGTCTTCTGCGCGGGAGCCAACTACGCCATTTTGTCGGGCCTTGGGCATTTTGTTCGTTGCGTCTGGTATTGCCAATTTAGCGATTTTGTCGGTCGATGTAGGCACTTTGGCGACAAAATATTTTAAATTTAGTATTGTTTATACTATCTTCGCTCGGAAACAGTTATGAATGCAATTCGTGACCAGCGCTTTTTTTTTCCCCCCGATATCCATGAACTACGACCTAGGCCTTTATCCGTTTTACGTCTCGGCATGATGGGTTAAAATCACTGACTGGACTCTCCATTATAATTATCATGGAGATAGCATGAGCAACGAATTCTTGTCAGACGTAATTTAATGGCGAGGTGCATGCAACACAAATCCCCCTCCCGTCCAATCTAATAACACGTATAGTGGGCGATGTATTGAAGATAGAGATATGCTCTCGCGGACTTTTTTTTGTAGAACTTTTAATGCTGAACAATTGTTAAACTCATAGTATATTGATATTTTTAACGGTTTGCCCAGCGTAAGCTTAAAAAGCGCATGTTCGCCTGTTTTTTTTTCGAATTTTTCACTCATATTGTTACTGCTTGGCTTCCTTTGAACATAAATAAATTATTTTCTTTTTATACTAAGAAGAGATTTAGGGACTATTTAAACTCCCGTTAGCGATCGAATTTTGACTACTACTGTAGTTTTGTATTGGTGCGCGGACAACCGGCAACGTAAATTAAAGTTTTCTTTCAGTGCTTCATTCTTGTGTAATTTTCTCCTCTCTGCCGTTCATTAATCAAAATACTACGTGTTATTTACGAACTAAGGTCTTTGTTCAACGAAATGCAGATAGGTATATTGTTGTCTTGATAATGATTTCGGTACTGGAAGTGAGGTTTTATAACACCCAGTCACCGGTACCGCGTATATATTGTATTGGCGCGCGCGGAACTGACAGTGCGATAATCGGTTCAGACGAGTCTTTTGACGATAATAATGCGAGTGAAATCGACAACGATAGCAGTGAAAGTAGTGACGATGAGGTCGATGGATGGACAAGTATAGTTACACGTATTTGTTCCATCTTACTTCTCATGCTAGGTGTACTTCAGTTGCCCGGTCCGCAGTAAGGAATAGAGTAAACCTGGGTTGACAATACCGTTTGTGCGGCTTTTCCATCCCGGTATTCTTTGATTGTCTGCTCCTAGCTAGGCTAGAACTTACGTCCAATTTTGTTTTTAATTGTGCCCAGGAAATGTTTTGCAACACCTTTCGAACTCTACCTTGTATTATTAAGCAGACTTGGTTAAATTATTTTTAGCGGCTTCGGTGGCGTAGTTGGTAGCATGCTGAGCTTCTATGCCCAAGATCGCGGGTTCATACCCGGCCGAAGTAGTCGGATTCTTAAGAGCGTTAACAATCCCTCAGTATGCCTTCCTTCGGAGGGGAAGTAAAGCCGGCGGTTCCATGTCATAGATTTATGGCATGTAAAAGAACCTTCCACTAATTACACCTGTGTGAAGCTAAATTAGGTTAAGAATGTAAACAACGCTCAGGTTGCTACGTTCGTCTCCATGAGCCGACTGCGGTGGCGTCTAGTAGACAAGTTCTGAACTAGTAGTTGTTAATTCAGTATAACAACTAGTAGTTGTTGACGGTGGCGTTTGGCGGCAAAGGTAGGAATTACTTGAAAAATTCAAAGTATGCAGTCCTTCCTTGAATTAAGAAACAGAAACACACACTAATACAGTCATCACAATTAACACCGGTTATAAGACAGATTCTATACACACCCAACGTACACGGTGCTACATGTTGCAGCCCCTAAACTGAGGAACCAACCTAAATTATTTTAGACTGATACTAGTGTGTTCTGGCCTGTTGAAACATCATTCATAGTGATTTCCTTCATTTAAATGTATTTATAAATTAATAAATTGATTGACTATTACTTCTGTCATGACGAGGTGGACCTAATTGAGAGTGAGAATTTGGAATATGCCTCCTTTCGTCCCTTGGATATGTGTAAATTACTGTGTAGGCATATATTCAGAGTTATGCTACCGAATATCATCATTGCTGCGACGTAGGATCAGTGATTTCAAATGCTTTTACAAATTAAATATTGGTTTAAGATGATCACACTCGTATGATACACACCTTGATGTGTGCATTCAACCTCCCGTTGTCCCTTTTATTGGGGGGATTTACAGTAGTGAAAGCAGCATGACCTTGCTTATTTTACTGGACAATAAGTTCACTTATAATATTCTATTGAAATAATTTATTTTCACAACTCTTTCCCTTGTGTCGCCATTGCTCACATCTGTTTGGCTCCTGGAATTTCCGAGAACAGGAAACATAAAACTTAATCCTATTTTTCATTTGCTTTCCTGGATTACATTTTGCTTCTTGTTCCTGGAGAGCGCTTGAAACGAACCCAAAAATAGCGTGCATTTCATCACACTTCCTGTTCCCGGGCGAATGTGTAGCAGTCTTGACTCAGGGAATTCTCTCATTAATCCTGGAAAAATCAGGGAATTCTTTTAAGATGAGTTGGTAGACACCCTGTAAATAAAGTATTAGTACAATATAGCCTGACCTATTTTTACGAACCCTAAAAACTTTACAATATTATATAGTTCCCATGTTAAGAGTTGATACACACGTCCACAGTACTTCATATTCTAAAATAATAGTGTGATTTGTGGGGATATCGTGCCTGGAAATGCAATAAGGAAAGGGTTAAATTTGAGCCATGGAGTTTCAGGGAGTTGCTAAATTCTCTTTCTCAGACTGGTTGGAGCATCAGGTACTAGACCATTGAGATCTCTCCTCGGTATACGTAGACTCTTGTGGATATTCCAACTGAATATATTGCTGGTTTTGAAATGTGCAACCTCAATTGTAAAGCCCTCCCAAGATTTTGTTACTACCATAGATGAGACTGTTAAATCATGTAAAAATTAACCAAATGTTGGGGAGCCTATTTTGAAAGAATCAGGCTAGTTGCAACTAGGCACTTATAAGCAGAACCAGTTTCGCTATTTTCTGGAAAATGCACGACAAAAATTGAGTTACCATGTTTATGGTTGTGAGAAACGCTGTAATTTCATGAAAATTTCTTGAAATTTTCAACTCCATTTACTTGCATTTAGATTTACTAGAGTAATTAATGATTTTATATTTTACATATTTACAATATAATTATGTGTGTGAAAATAAAGCTTTGAAATTTGTAGATGAATTTACCATCGGAAATCAGTTTTGTTCTGCTATATATTTAAAAAAGAGGACTTCAGATAATGGTGTTTGAAGCCTTTTTTCAGTGTTGCATTAGTAAACAAATGTTTGGTGTTATTCAGTCGGTCAAAACGATTGTATACAAATGAGATGGGTTATTTATTAATCTCAAGTTAGGTTGTTTTTTGTTAGGGAATAACCCATCTCATTTGGATACAATCGTGGTGACCAACTGAAAAGCATCAAACTTTTGTGGACTGTAGATCCAAGTTGTATACAAAACAATCTCACTTTTATTTTCATTAATCAAGCATCAACATACAAGTATCGACATTTTGTTCTTTCATTCTACTCATATCTGAGATTACCAGATTCTCCTATGGGAAAATAAGTTCACTGCCTGCATTTGAAAAAGTTTGCCACAATGGCCACATACTTTTAGTGCTTCCAATATACAGTATCAATCACATTAAACTCTTCTTTTGCACTGGAAACACACTTGTCTAAATTACATTGGAGTGTTTTTTTTTTGCTAGAATCACATTATTTGGTAAATCTTGTTTTCTCAAATGATGTTTATTGGGCCCACATCCTTGCTGCAGTATGGTCACTTTCCAGGGATATATTTCCCTAAAATCTTTTTAATTCCACCCGGAATTAACCTACGTGTTTAGTAGGCCCTACTAATTACAAAACGAAGAGTACCCTCAGAAATATTACGTTCTGTCCATTTGAACTCCTTATCTTCTTTCCCTTTGTCCTGTGCTTGAGGACTTCTGGCAATATTACAGTCTTCTCGGAGCAGAATCATGTGCACTCATTAAATTAGCACAACTTAAATGCCCTTTGAATGTGTTTTCCACATCAATCGTTCCTTTTTAACTGAGCTCTTGCATTACAGTATTTGCACATTAATATTGGTACCACTTGTCACAATATCATGTTTTTTTTAATATATATTTATTTAATAGCCTGGGAAGCAACATTTATACCCCAATTCATCCTCCTATCAACCATCAAGTAGAGATTCTAAATTTCTCAGAATTGTAAAAATATACTCCCATTAGTGTTTTCCAGGAAATTGAGTTTTACCCAAGCTCCCTTATTGTCTAAACATGGACGGGTTCTGTTGCGAGACAATTAGAAACTCGTCTTAATGCGCCTTTTTTATTCATTTTTCAGATCGCTTATCTACCTGCAAAGGGAACTGCAAAACGTAACCCAGTTGCCAATGGTTCTGCAGTTCACAAACTTTTAAAGAGTTCGTGTGAATGTACCTTTCTAACATTTCTTTTGTGTTTGCAGCCTCAAAACAAATACAATGCTTGATTTTTTTATTAAATTTTTTTAACACAAAAGGACACTTATTTATCTGATTGCACCATTAAAATACAATTTTAATTGCCCCAAAATGCCTCCTTAATTTATCTTGGTTGATGAAGACGATCTCGGAAACTGATAATTTTCACGGGAAATTTGCAACAATGTACAGCCATAAATCCCTCATAAGTATAATACTTCTTGCTGCATCAGCTCGTTACAGTTCTCATTTATCGCTAGCAACGGAAGATACCCGCCCCTGATTATGATGCAGTCCTTGAGTTCTAACATACAATTATCAATTAAGATAGGCAGCTCTGGGGTGTGGCATGAAATACTTTTTCGATGCAAAAGACACAAAATTCTCATGATAAACATGGCCCATGATGTTAGTTATAGCCCAGTTTCTGAACATGATTTTTAGGGTAAGGTGTTTCGGGGGAGTTCCTCTTTATGGAGGGTAAACGACTTGACCTATCATGCATATTGAATACATTCTCAGCCTTGTAAGAAGCCTGTGCATTAAAAATAAACTTTTGCATGACTGAAAAAGGGTGAAATTTTGAAGAAAAAAAGGCCGGGTTGACAGTGAAACTTTTGCTTAAACGACGTGGAAATTTTTGTACTGCCTTTGGCTCTTAATATTTCCGCATTTTCCCTGTCAGGCTGTCGGGTGTCTGGCTAATGAAACCCTAATTTCATTCCACCCAATGTAAGCATTGATTGGGCGGAGAGAAAATCCCATTTGGTTTTCATTTAGAATCTTCAATATGGACAAAAATGGTTAATAATCCAACTAATCTTAATTTATGTTGTTCCGCTTTCTAATACTTAATGGAATCACCTGATTATTTTTATGGTTTTCCTGAGTACTCAGTATGGTGTGTGTTTCAGGGTTTGAAGATGTACATGAAGTCTGACAACGGTGAGATCGAAGTGTTCCTCTGTCCTGATGAGGTGGGGTCAGGGTCCTCCTCGCAATCAAACTCTATTCCAACTACAAGTGCTCCAGGTGCAGGAGGCTCGATCGTCTCGCCATCATCGTCCACGACCGTGTCTGCCTCGTCTTCACCTTTGGCCAACGATGGAGGTCAGAGTTCGTCAATTACTGGAGAGTACGACCTGGACCTCGATGCTCTCCAGCATTCCGAAGATTACATCATCAAGGATGAGCCAACCAGTGAAGATGTCTTAATGCCTTCGATCACACAAGGGTTTTCACCCAAGTTGGAGGATACCTTCGCTACATCAGGTGAGAAATATGCACGATCTTTTTGCTTGAAGAGGTCTCAGGATTTCCAGGAACTGCTGCTTATCGCTTTTGGGTTTAATGTCTGCTCTGCAAACTTGTCCCTTGATTCCTTTCAGAGCCTTTTTATGCTTTGTCAGCATTTTTGCAGGTAAAATTCTTGGTTAATTGAGTTGATTTGTCTTTTAAGTAAAATTGCACTTAATTTTGCTTCTGGTACAAGGACAGGAAATCTCTTCTATAAATAACAATCAGTGATATATTTGAGCCATTCATTGTGTGATTTCATATCAGCATCTCATTTCATGTTCTATACTGGCATCCATATTGTACTAGAACATCACCCGTTGGCGGGCATGCCCATTATAACATTCTTAAATAATCCTCCACAAAACACTAAAATTCACAAGTATTTCTGTTGGTAAGTGTTAAAATATTGTGTACACAGGGTATCCAGCGATACGGGAATTTTAGTTACCCAGGAAATTCACACTTGATTAGGGAAATCTTCAAAAGTCTCGGCCCCCGAACGCTCGGTACAGTCCTCCCGCCCATCCTGCAGACCGCGCTGCCATCCGCAATATGCACCACCGATAGAGTGCTAAGCGGGTTGAGAACCTAGCCGATGTCGAATACATGCTTTGCCTGGCCGACCACCGGCCGTACCCTCTCTGCGCGCCGCGCTCGTTGCTGATAATGACATACAGGAATCAGTCCGCATTGTTGTTCAAGAGACCAGTTGTTTTTTAGACCTGGGTTTCTCGACAAGAGCAGCCCTTATAGAAGCTAATGGCTCAAGATCTCAGGAAATTCAAGACGCAGATGTGCTGCAATTTCGCACCTACTGCCGAAAATTATACTTTCATATCCGTATCCTATGGCTGAAAAAAATCAGAGAGGTCACCTCTTGTTCACAAGATGACCTGTGCTATTTCCTGCCTAGACCCTATAGCGGTCGCTGAGACTCCTAAGTTGACAGAAGTTAGGTTTGTCATTGCCCTGGAAATTCTTTGTAATCAGAAGAATTTGCTTCCTGGCCTGTCATATAGCTTCTACAACAATTATACTCATTTCCAAGGAAATTGACATCTTTGATACTGCAAGCGTACTTTTTTAACTAAACTGGTATATTCTCCGATAATTCCTATCGTATCAACACGTGGGTGGCGGGCGCCGAGAATTTTCGGTATTCCTGCGGCATCTCTTGACCATGTATTGAACTATTTCGGACTAGCATATTCATTAGATTATTTGTAGATGTATTTTGTGTCAATGCTGGAGAAGTATGCTTACCTGAAATGAAAGAAAAAATGGGTAGTTCATGTTTTGTTTTTTTACTGCATCGTGGTGCGTGTGGTTTCGGTATTTCTCCGATTGGGCAGTTGGCAGGTATTGATGTAAAAGATTTTGAACAGGCAGTCATTAAATTAATATACTTACATCTATTGGCTCTTGGAATGGATATGAAGATTTATTATAAAATAGTAAGGGAGCACCAAACATATTGCTGTTCCCAATTAAGGAACCAAGCTTCTCCTGCATTCGGGATCCAGCTTTTTGTGTTCTGTTCATTGGTGGTGGCCCTGTTCGCCAGCAAGCTGTTCATAACTTGGCGATACCTTGGTGTCCACTTCCATATTCTGCTGTTATTTCATGGCCTGATGTTTTACTTAACGGCAGTGCAAGTATTGAATAGTTTTCTCGTGGATTGGTCCAATGTGTGTACAGCTTTGAAATTCACGCTGAACTTTCTTAATGAAAATTGCTGTAGGGTTTGTATTATATGTTAAGCCAAGGCCCAAGACCTGTGATAACATTTCGAGCCATGTAAAGCTACGAGCTTTGAAGTTCCTTGTTATTGAGGTAAAGTGCCCTTGATCAAATATGTATTGTTCATGGGGATAAAACCTGGGGTGGTCTTAATTTTTTTCGCTTGGTTGTGTCGAAAACAGATTTGCTACCTGCTTGGCAGAGATTCATGTCATATGTTTTTTTAAGAACATTGCTTTAAATCCTGGTGTATGTATAGAAACTATTTATTCAGTGCTTCCTTCATAATCTAATAAAAGAATCTGTTTCATTGGTTAACACAATGCTGCGCCTAATTGGGTAGGGAATTGAATGAACATTCCCAACATTATGAAATTATTTACTTTGTTACAATTTTATAAATATCAAAGAAAGGATGCCAATACCGACATTCATTTTCATAAATCACAAATTTATTTTTCATACAACATTTCAGCACCTTGATCCTCCCAGCAAAATTTTGTTTTAATTTGTACTTCATTTTTATTAAATTTTGTTTAAAAAAAAGACTATAATTTACATGAGGCAGTAGTACTAGTCTTGCAACGGTAAAACCTGATTAATTCACAACTTAATAATTTAAAATAACCCTATAATTCGAAATTTATTTTAAAGTCACTTTGCACTTAGGTCCCATGGGATGGATGTATGCAGCATTATTTTGAAAACCCGTGTATTTTTTCATTTGTAAGAAGACGTGTGCTTCTTCATGATATTCATTAAATTCTCCTCGTGTAAAACTAAATGTTAAGTGCCCAAATACATCGAGCGTCACCCACCGAAATGACATTAAAAATGTGTCAGTGGTTTGCTCAATGTGGCTGCAATTCGTTGCCGCAGCAAGTATTGTCAAACTTGGCCAATCGTAAAACCAACCTTATTAGCTTTCTCAGTTTGTATACCTTCTACAAAATTTGAAGAAAAGAAGAAAAGTCATTAGTTAGATGAGCTCATTGGTTTAGCATTCACAAATGAATCTGGGGTTAAAAATAGCAATTTTCATAGATACTCCCGTTATACTCAAAATTATAAGACAGGAAGATTCTGTTGGGAAAAAAAATAGTGGTCTACAAATATTGTCACTGTAATTGGATACGTTGTCTTGTCCGACCGCAAAGTGATTCTTTTATTAGGCTTGGTGTGAGATAAATCAAACCTATATGCTATCTCTAATATTAAATCAAGTAAATGGAATTACATTCCTTAGTACTGTGCACAGACCACGAATTGATCAGTGGGCGGTTTATGCATTGAAGGTACAGGACCATACGTTTGAATCTCCGGTTCATATGACTCGTATTGATGTCAGTTGCTTCCCTGGTTTATTCTTGCAACCTAGTTCACTTCCATGCAGATCAACTCGTGACCTGTAAATTGTAGATGTAAGGGTGCATATTATTTCAATTTGTGCTGAAAAATCTCGATGTAATCACATGCTTATTTCACAAATGCTTGACAGACCTTGGATTTTTAGGTTCTGGGGTGAATTGTTTCTGAAAATACTGGCCATCCAATTTTCCATCTGCTCCAGTGGGGCTAAATTTTTTGCATTACCTTGTCGTAAAGTCCATGTGCATAACGCCTATACTCGAGATGTCCCTAGCTCCTGAAATTAATTCGCAGTAGCAAACTAAATTTTAGTTCAAATTTATATGGACAGCTTTATAACCGGCTTGTCTATTTTATTTTTATGCTGCTCTATTTTCTTTGAACATAATGTCCACCCTCAGGAAGTAATTCCCATATTTCAGGGATGGAAAATAAGGTTTGTTTTGAACTTCACCATAATGTACAGCATATAAAATGGACAGGTATATTTATCTAATGTCGAAATACACATTTTTAGGCACTGATAACCATGCATTTTGGTCCATGAATAGGATTCTCTGCATATTTCATCTGGAACAAAAAATTCTGAGGTCTTAAGACAATTTTATAGGTATTCTGCTTCACCTTGCTGCACTAAGAAGCACTGCAATTGTCTCTCCGACAGGACACTTTTCTTTGACATCTTGCGAGTAAACTGCTCAAAACAAAGTTTTGCCTTATCAGATTTTTGCTATTGGATTAACCGGCCATGAGTACCGACGCTCGGCTTTGTGCCTCGCCGGGATTGTGAGGGCATGTTTGAATTCCACCTCGGCCATCCTGAAAATTGTTTTTGTGGTATCCCATTTTCACCACCAGTCAAATGACAGGACGGTTGATAGGTCCACAGCTGATTTCTTTCCTAAATCCCTTCCCTTACCCATCTTAAAAGTAAAATAGATGGCTATTATTAAATAATACTCGATGAAGTAAACTGGACAGCAAGTTTTCTCAGGACTTCTTCACGGGAGGCTCGTACCCTAACTCCAAGAAGCTTCCCTTGGAAATCCGTTGATCAGCTTCCTACGTTATGAGTGGAGGACAGATGTTTCTGGCAAATGCTACATGTGTGGTTGGTAGGAAACATGATTTTACAACAGTTGGGAAAGTAATTATCTAGGTTGGCTACATTGTCCCTGATTATAAATTTTCTGCAAAGGCTACTTTACTTACTTTCTAGTGGTTAAAGTGAGATAACACTGATTATGTATACCAAATACAGAACAACTGTGAACATGAGCTTTTCCTGCTGAACGCTGTTGCCGCATTAAGACTAGCAAGAGAATACACGGCTCTACGCTCGCATTATTCATGCGACGTACCCCTTGATCACAAGGTGCTTCGAATCTAAATGCCGTACAAAAGGAGCACCTACGTATTCTACGAATGTCCATGCTTACAACGAAGTTCGCACATACTTCCAATTCCGAAATTAGGTAAGATATGTACCGTATTTACTCGGCTATAAGACCCCCTCACATATAATACCCCTTCCTCCCCTCCCCCTTAATTTTTGAGAGCCAAAATAAAAAAACTTGGAAATCGCTTATAGTACCCCCTCCTTAATTATTGAGTCAAAAGACCACATTCTTGGAAATTGACGAATTCTATAATAAATTATAATTATAACTGAAATTTATTCTCTTTTATGACAAATATATTTTTCTTGTTACGGTATATTAGTCTAGTTTGTTATTCAGACAATATGACCCCCATTTTGTGTACCGCGTATGCGATTGGGCAGGATATCGAATTGTGTAGCCAATGGCTTAACCCGATATCCAATACAAGACGCCACACTATTGGCAGAGTAGAAGCGGCATCCGCCAATGAAAGTTATGGTTCCATCTTGCCTGCATTCTTCTGTTTAGTATTACTGTATTTATGTTTCGATTCGATTGTGTTTACGACAGTTTCCTTTGTGTTATTTTAAGCACAGTTCATTTGTTGCAATAACTGTCGGCGTTTGTGTGTGAAAAGTTATTGGTATATTGTAAAAATATGGGAATAATACGTGTTCATACCTGCCAACTTTTACGGTTTATCCGTAAAATTTACGGAAATTGCAGCATTTTACGGTTTTACGGATGAACGGTGTCATTTTACGATTTTACGGACAAAAATTTGAAACGATAATTTACATTCGATAATACCGCCCACTTCCGTACAATCGATTGTTTGCGTGGGTCGAAGGCAAGTCCACGATAGTCGATAGCTCGTTCTTTGATATGATTCGTACTTTTAACCGTGTGATGGTTGTGTCGTCATTTGTAATTGAATTTGAAGCCGGGATAACCGTTCTTCCATGTGTCGACAGGCTCTGCTTCGCATATTCTTTGCTCCGCTCCGTTCGCTCGTTGCGATTTAAACCATATTCTTTGACCACGTTAGTTGTTCATTGTTCGCGAAGTTGGCGTTCCTTGAATGTTTTCGTCTTTTAAGGTTATGGCATATTTTAATGAAGTGGTCGAGTTTTTGTGCTATAACTTCGTGCTTCGCAGTTTCCTGTATTCCTTGGACTAATTACATTCGTTCCACGTGTGTGTGTGTTTTTTTTCTACCATGTGCATATTCTTTCTTCACGAGGTTGGCGTCGTTTTCATTTAATGGCTTTGTGTGTCTTGACATGTTTTAATGAAGTGTTGGCTGTCTTAAGTGTTTTATGTTATAATTTTATGTGACGTTCGGTGATCCAGGTTCCTTTCGATGTTTTAGTAGATATCGAGAATGAACAAATCCAACAAGAAACAGTAATTCCAGACATTTAAAGAATCATACTCGGTTGATTTTCCGTGCATACTAAAATCAAGAAAGGAAGAAAAATTTTCCTTTTGCACGGTATGTGGGTGTGATATTAATATTGCACATGGTGGAAAAAACGATTTAAGTAATCATGTGAAGTGCGGTAAACACATTAGTTATGTTAAATCGAAAAAAGATAAGCAAGAAAATCAACACCTTTTTTGCTAAGTCTGGAAACGTTGACAGTGACGTAATTAGGGCCGAGTGTCTGTTTACTTCCTTTTTGGTGGAACACAATGTGCCCTTAAGTGCGGCTGATCATGCTGGTGCTTTATTTAAGAAGATGTTTCCCACATCAGAAGTTGCAAAGAAATATAGTTGTGGTCGCACGAAAACGACATGTATTGTAAATAAAATGGCAAAAAATGCATCATCTGAAGTTGTTAAGGCCTTCAGAACGGACCGGATACAGATAAATCCCTTTTCTTTTCATCAGTGAGAAACTACTTTTATACTGCCTGTGACTACATCATCAACAAGTTTCCACTCAAGGATGACGTGTTAAAGAATGCTCAAGTTGCTAGATTAGACAAAATTGAAGATGCACAGTTAACTTCCATTCGGTTTTTCTTGGAAAAATTTCCTATCATGTTATGCAAGGAAGAGAATGAAACTACAGATGAGGTAGTGAATGAGCTTCAGAGGCAGTTCACAGCTCTTCAGGTAGATGACACTTTGGCTGCACATCAAGATGCTGCAAGTGATTCCAGTTGGGCACAAATATCAAGAATTCGTGGAGCCGATGGACTTCTTAAGTATAACCGAATTTCTAGAGTATTGCTCTCTATTCTCACCATACCCCATAGCAATGCAGAATGTGATCGTTTTTTTTTAGCCTTGTGAAGAAAAATAGATCACAGTTCAGGTCATCCATGTCCAATGAATCTCTGGAGTCTATTTCTATTTTGAAGACCAGGAGTTCTGGTCCCTGTTATGACAAAACATTTTCTCAAGACTGTTTGCAGGAAGCTAAAAAGGCCACAACCATGACTTAAAAGTCGAACTAGCATGTGATTTGCAGTGTGTATTATATTACTTCTTGCCTGTGTTACGTTAAACAAGTTTTATTGTTTAAAGCCTTTTTCAATTATCGTATATCAGCTTAATCTATCAAGGAAGTCCTGTTATGTCTGCTCCAAACCAATATTCACCACGCCTGCTGCTGATTAACATGGATTTCTTCTTGATTGTTATGTTCATCTACAAATCATGTAAGTAGATATGATTTCATTGAAGTATCCTGTTTAAAGCATGAATTATTGTATTTTGTAGCCCAGAAGTATTATTATTTTCGTCAAGCCGGGGTATGTCGAAAATCGTTAATTTTTTTTGTCGCGCGTGAGTTTTACTGATAGCCCTTTTCAAAAGTTGGCAGGTATGCGTGTTGTTTATAAATGTTAGGGAGAAGTGATCCTGCATTTCCTAATTGATGCATTCTCCCTCCCTATGTTCAACTAAAAACATAATTTGCATTTCCATGTCTGATACTTCGTCCATTTAATTCTATTTCCTTGATACTAAGATTTTTGCTTAGCAAGGGATAGTAGTGAAAGGCATTGGGGGATAGCCGGGAAAGTAAGGTTATGGCAGTCTCCTAATGGGTTGATTAAAGATGTAAACTTTATTTGGATTAAATATGTCTTACTATGTAGCATCAAAATAAAATAGCTTATTTTTCTTCTCTGCCTTTCCCAAAATAATGGATTGTTGCTAAGTACGAGTCTATAGAACCACCACCACCACCACCCCCCTCAATTTCGGAACTAAAAATATAGAAATAGGGGGTCTTATAGCAGAGTAAATACGGTATATAAGATCTCTATGTGCACGTGTCCACCTCCTGGTGTAGCGACAAGTGTTCTTGGCTGTGACCCCCCACGTCCGGGTAAGATTCCCAACTTTGCTGAGTAATTTAATTCTGATCTGTGGGCTGGATCGTGGTACAATCAGTCCTCCTGGAAGTAGTTTACCATTTCCACTCCAGGTAAATGCTGGGATGATTCCTAACTTAAGGCCATGGCCACCTCCTCCATCCTCCCTGAAATAACAAATACAGACCCGACAATAACCCAAGTTATGGATCAATTTTTAATTTTATATATACACAGAAAAGCGCGGTGCTTAATGACCAAGATGTCCAGCCCCTCAAATGTAATGACATTATTTTACATGACCAAATCTGCGACATATGTAATTTTGAGTAATTTTGCTTGTGGACTGTCCACAAGAAAAGGATTGGAACGGGGTACAATATGCCCCGAGAGGTAAAACTGAGGGAAATAGGGTTTCCTCGTCTCAATCTATCTATCGATACACACAATTGCAGGCAACTCAATAACGCAGGTTGTCAGATTAATTTGTGTTATCTTGTACTTAGTCATATGGTCTGAAAATTATATTTCTTGTCTGGCTGTGTAAAACTGCCACTCGGTTTGCTAAGGCACGTTGTTACACGTCAAAACTTCAGCTCGCAGCAATTCTCTAATCTTCGCTATTGGATTGGTTCCGCAATACAGGTACTGGCATTCTAGTTTTTATTTCCCCAGCGAACGTAAATGTTTTAACGCGTAATCTTTCATACTCTACATTATCCCTACAGGTCAGGGGCAGATGTTGTCTCCCGGGCGGCTGGTTGTTGCGTCGGGGTTTGGAGGGTCGGCCTGAAAGTTATAAGATTGTCAAAATAATCAGAATATTTTTTTTATTTTCGTGCACGGAGGAATAAAGATATCGTACGGCACAGGACAGCTAGCCAAGAGTGTTACCTAGGCAATGCCGTGCTATGCTCTTGACTGGCGCGAGTGAATCTGACTCCTCCCTCATGTTCAGTTTTTCTGTGTTAGGTATAATGTAAAGTGTATTCCTATATTGTGCACCTCGCCAATTTTCTTTTATGTAATCAGAAACTTCAGTATGGATATCTATATTTGGAAAAGTTCGTTTGAATTCTTACACAAATTGGAACGGTAAAATAACAAGTGGGATTGGCAGCCATTAGTTGTATCGATGCACCACCTTTCAAATAACCTATTGGTGTAATCAAAACTGTGTCATGCAAGTCAAGTACTCAATAAAATGGTCTTCAGGAATAAGACATTAGTCATTCATGATGCATCTGTGTTCCAATTCCTGCTGCATAAAAAATTGGGATTCAGGTCGGGAGTGTAGGGAAGATGGAGTACTTTCCATCACAATCATTTAAGACTTTCTTGGCTTTTGTTATAATGGTGTAGGGAAGTAGATTGAATCTTTGGATGGTTAAGAAATCTTGAACACACTCCTCTCATTAACTTCAGTACACGAGTTTGTTGTCTACAGCATAAACCGACCTTGACTACCTATCACTAATATTCATTCAGCCTTGTGTAAATCTGCTGCACTTTCCTCACTTCATGCTCTCTTAAGTTTTCTGCACTGAATTTCCACTGTTCTTCATCCCTCTTCCTGTAGAAATGTAATAGCCAGGACCTGGTTAAGCCGTATTAGCCTGTTTTAGGTTTTCTGTATATCCAAGATAGGTTTTAGGTTTTCATTGTGGATCATTATTACTATCACTGTTTTTCTCATAAGCCCCACACAGAATTTTGTGTGTTGGTAATAGGTTTTTTTGTGAATAAATGATAACACCAATAATTTTTCTATTTTTATTTTAGTAATATTTATTTATAGCCTAATTTCACAAAAGTAATCCTTATCAACTATCAGGAGAAGCGTACCGTTTGTTTTTATATTTATTTACAACACAATAGATATCTGAAAGGTTGTCAAAATAATTGTCCGATGTGGACAGTTTCCTGTTTGTTATTTCAATAAAATTTATTTAAATGTAGGAGCTCCTGGCAAGAAAGAACACAAAATAGATATCACTAGGGATAGGAATTTGTCAGAGTAAAGAAAGAGGTATTTTAAAGTGGCAAATTCGGTGGTTTCTTGTGAACTTTTCAGTACTTTTCAAAATGGTAAATTTTAGGCGGGATTTTTTAATATCATGAACAACATGTACAGTATAACTTATCACTGTTCAATCATCTGTCAAAGTATACTTCAGTGAAGAGATACAATTTCTCTTGTGACAAACGGCGACACATATCACTTAACATGCTAGTGTAAGCTGAAGAACAAAAGTTCACAGTTACTGTTTGAACAGGGTATCCAAGTGGTTTTCAACACAGGTTCTGAGAACTTTGGAAATAAAAATGTAATTCCTTGCTAAGATTCCAACAGTCTCAGTTTTGGTCATGCCATGCATCTGCTTCTTGATTAAAGTTTGCAGTTTCGTTGTATCCTCTTATCACCTCACCGGGGTTGATACGCAACTGGGAGAACCGGGAAAAGTCTGGGATTTTTGTATTAAAAATAAAAAACGAATGAGAGAAAGAAGAATTAAGGTTTGACAGTTATTTTTTGGTTGGTATACCAAGATGTCTACTGGTAACGAAATAGTAACTAATTTTACAAACGGGTAACGAAAGTAACGAAAAGTAGCTAATTTTTATGTCTGCTGGAGGTAACGAAAATTCGCTGAGGTCTGTTTAAATCATTTAAACCCGCGCCGCTAGGCTCACAGATTGTGATGAAGCGAGTTTCACGCAAGCGGTGCCGATTGCGTAGGCTTCCCCGTTCACGAGCTCAAGGAAATGCATACTGACGATACCTTCTGTGGTACTGTATACATCGGTTCAACGTATATTTTCGGCATCAGGAAGAGAGTTTAATTTTGTGTGTAATGTTTTTCTGTATATTCGGAAACCTGACTTTGCGAGACGTTTATTCACGATAACTACCGAAACTCAACAGAAACCTCTCCATTTCTGATATTGACCTCTAAATTTGGACATTTTAAATTGAAGTCAGAAATAATGCGGGAAAAAAATCGCAAAAATGCTCCGAAATACATAGACGACTGAATATTTTAAAAATCGATCCGTCTCGTAAATTTGCAACATCCAGTTTCGTTAATTCGAAACTCCGTTATATGTCTGTTTTTCCTTCGAACTTTGTTTCTGTTGGATATATAATCTAACCGGTTATCTTGAAAACTTGTATAATTTGAATTCGAAAGAAAATGTGCCTCTTGTATTATTCGTGCAATCCTCTCTGAATCATTCGTAATATCCGATACCTACTTCGAACGTTCATCCTCCAAAATCACATCCTCAAGACGGACGGCTGACCGCACGACTTGCCTGCGGGAATCTCGTCAAACGGACCGAGATCGACGCCAGTTGCGTAAAAGTCATAAAACCCTTTCCCGGTCGCGAACTTGTGTCAACGAGGTCTGCGGGAATCCTGTCAAAGGTGGTTGGGCACCCATCATGAAGCATACCGAACCCTACTCGCCACTTTTCCCATTACCGTATACTTAAAAGTGTACGGGGAGCGAGAAGTGCATCAACCACTTAGAAATAACATACTACGTAGCATCGCGATACTCATTTCTTCTCGTGATCCACCGTGAACTTCCAACCACAGGATAGGGACAGTGGGAATCACGGCGCCGACCATACAACATGTCCATAACTGCTCTTGAATTTTAACCATGCCCAACCTCGATCTTGCCTCCGCCATTCTAGCAGGACAGATAGACAGGCTGACAATCGTTGAACGGCCGGATGCTGTGCCGATTGCATAATATAGCGTTTATTAGAAATATTATTCATTTCAGGTTCCGTATTGTCAGTAATCATGAAGAATAAAACTTACAATTTTCCGCCTAGTCAATACTATAATTTGTTAAAACATTTCATGGGTACATGTTTCGAGTCCTATTTCTTCTAGACCCTTCTTCAGCCCTCAAACTTATAATATGGAGTTCATCAGAGCACAAAAAACATCGATAACACAAATGCACGTACATAAAAAAGTTAAAAACACTGTAACAATATCTGAGAGTCTAAAAAATTTAAAAATGGCATGCATAGTTGACGGGCTTCAGGTACAAGTTATTTTTGCACTTGTTCTATATCTATACAAAATGTCATTTGACACTGTGAAACACTGGGCTCATATTTTGACGTCTATAACTGGCGTACTGTAGAAACTTGCTGCATGTCTTGTACTGTTTTAATATTTCTGTTGGTGTGGCTGAAGATGGGTTGGACGGCAACGGCTACATCTTTTAACAAATTTTTGTTATAAAAATTGTTGGCATTTGGCAACCTGTCTTTGATGGATTAAAATAATCTTCTGTCTCACGGTATGGAAAACAACAGAGAAATTTTTTATGTATGTGCATTTGTGTTATCGATGTTTTTTGTGCTCTGATGAACTCCATATTATAAGTTTGTGGGCTGAAGAAGGGTCTAGAAGATATAGGACTCGAAACATGTACCCATGAAATGTTTTAACAAATTAAAGTATTGAGTAGGCGGAAAATTGTAAGTTTTATTCTTCATAATATAGAGTTCTCAGTGTCCAACCGCGAGGGCAACGTGAATCTCGTAAAACGACCGAGAGCGGCAGCGGTTGCGATACATCGCGATATTTTTCTGCATTCGATGAGGAATACAATTGGATTCTTGTCAAACGGACAGCAAGCGGCGCCGATTGCGTAATAATACTCTATTTTTCCATGTCCGACTTCAAGGAAATAGAAATCTCGTCGAACGACTAAAAGTGACACCGATTATGTAAATAGCGATTTTTTCTCAGTGTTCGATCGTGAAAACAACAAATCGCGTCTAACGGCTGGGACCAGCACCGATCGTGTAACGTCTCGATATTTCTCCGTACTGCCAAGACATGATTCGGTGACGATCAAGTAACTTTGCATATATTTCGCAACTTCCACGGGGAGAAAGGAAATCTCCCCAAACGGCCGAGATCAGAGCAACTTCTTAGTAATTATAACTTCTCGTACACAAGGCTGCATATTAACTGAAACAACTCATTTGATATTAATTATCTAATGTTAGAATAAAGTGTATCAGTTGACAGTTTCTAGATACTTTTATTGTGATTGGCTAGAAAGTAAGAATTGGTGATTGATTGCTTTCTCCTCAGTTTTTTTTTTTTTTTTTAATTGATGTTAGCAAATTAACATTTATTGTAAAAATGTGTTTCTGTTCTTATCATAATAAACGTTATTTATTACAGTAAGGAACTTTTGGTTTTTGTTATTTGTTTTTATACTTTTAAAGAAACGCGTTAAGTCCGTCCCTCTGGTTAATGAATTTTCTATTCTTTGCTCTGGAAAATCGGGAAGAGTCAGGGAAATAAACGACTCGGCGGTCAGGGAATTTTTTAAATGTTGGTCTGGAAAACCGTGAAAAGTCAGGGAAATTTGAAATCCTAAAAGCGTATCAACCCTGTTTAAGATCCATTTTAAAATTAACAAAAACATACTATGTAAACTATATACACAAAGAAAAGTAAAACTTCCACTATGAAGCAGAATACAAGGTATTTATATCTCTATGCACTTTCCATAGCACTTGGACCTGCAATAATTTCCAAGTTTTTTTTTTTTTTTTTTTTAATGCCCACTGCTGTACCCTTACTTGTCCGTCTCTCCTCTCTGATTTGTGGCACGAACTGAAATTCGCACTCGGCTGTAGGTAAGCCCACTAATGTAACACTTTAAATGATAAACTGAAAGATATCAAAATGATTTTAGGTCTTCTGTGTCGTAATGCACAACCAACTGTGGTTTTTTCTTAACCCTGGATGCTCTATAGTAAATTTCACACTTCAACGCTTGTTCTTGGTGAGGGAAAGGTATTTTTACAGGCACCTTTAAGCACGTGACAATATATTTTTCTCATGGCAAAATGAGGATACATCGCGGGTAAGAATTGAAAACAGATAACATGTCGCAATGCTGCAACTAAGAGTTGGCAATGGATGTGCTATTCAGATACAGATTGTTTCACCTGTCACCTTTGGAAGTTGGAGACCACAGTACCATTTTGAATATCCCACTAGCTGATAGTGATTGAGGCTATGCTTGCTATATCATATCGACCTATTGAAATTAAAATTTTAAGCAATCTAAACTCCTATCAATATTGTACCAGTCACAGTGTATCTCTCCTTTGTTTCATTTTATATGGTGTATGTTATGGGAATAAGAATGTCTAGTTCAGCAGATTCATTTAGTTATTTCATATTGACTTGGCCTTTTTCTTTCCATGGTGAAGGAAGCGGTGGCATCTGTAATATCACAGTTATTAAAAGGGGCATATTATATTCTTCTCGCGCAAGATTTTACTTGATTAGTATGCAAAGATTTGACGTGAGAGGATTTTTCGTCTAGTGGTGGGGCGATGGCCAGCACATAACTTGACAAACAAGAATGGTGAACGGTTAATTGAATTAATGACTTGGAAATGTTCTAATATTAAGTTAGGGGAGTTTCAGATAGATCATGTGGCCATGGATCGGAAATTTCACAAAGAAATTTATAATGTAAAAGTCCTTCGTGGGTTTGATGTTGATTCGGATCATTACATTTCCAAGATTAAAACCAAATTAACTCCTAAAAGGAAAAATAAACCTCGAAAATTCAGTAGCAAAAGATTGTATGATCCTTGTTCACTTATCAATAATCCAGTATATTTTGAATAATCCATCACGCTTTTAAGTAACTTGGGGACCACTGTTAACAAATTAAAAGCCGTAGCGGAAGACGTTGCTCCCTTAAAAAAAAAGAAAGAAACATGCATGGTGGAATGAGGATTGTGATATAGCAATTCTATGCCGGCAATCAGCTTGGTTGAAGGACCAACAACAAAAAACTGAAAGTTCTAGGGAAGAATTAATCAATGATAGAAGGTTAACGGCCAAAGAAATCAGGAGGGTTAAAAGAGAATATCAGAAGGAAACATTAAAATCTATTGATGAAGCTTTCAATCGCCATAAAACAAGAGACTATTATAGGACATTTAAACAATATCAATCAAAATTTACTCCCCCTACTCTTTTGATAAAGGATACGAAGGGGCAGGTGGCCCATAATGATTATGACATTGCAATAATTTTGGCCGATTACTTCATAAAATTACTTAATAGTGATGAACCTGAAGATTCTTTCGAATTCGATCCCTATCCTAGTAATAAAACACCCCTGGAAAAGATCATACCGCCGGTTTACGTTGAAGTGCGTACAGCGATTGTTTCACTTACGAATTTTAAAGCGGCAGGAGAGAATAAAGTAGTAGCAGAACTTTGGAAGAATGCTAATGTACAGACTATTCATAACCTACATAAACATCTTATTGACATTTGGAATACAGAAAAATTGCCTGAAGAGTGGAATATTGCAATTATACACCCCATACACAAAAAGGGCGATAGATCAGATCCTAGCAATTATCGAGGGATATCGTTGCTGGATGTCACGTATAAGATTTTTTCAAAGATTTTATATTCCAGAATTCACGAACAACTTGATAATGAACTTAGTGAATATCAGGGTGGTTTCAGTCCAGGACGAAGCTGTCCAGATCAAATTATCAGTCTCAAATGGATTATAAAACATCACAGGATTAGGAGCAAAGATTTAGTGATCACATTCGTTTATTTTCAAAAAGCTTATGATAGTATCCATCGCGAATCTCTATTGAATGTCCTTACTGAATTTGGTTTACATCGAAAACTTGTTAACCTTATTGCGGTCACTCTTAAGAATACTAAATCTAGAGTTCTGTTTAGAAGTGAAACCTCTGAGTCATTTGAAATCCATACTGGTCTTCGGCAGGGAGATGGATTACCTCCATTGTTGTTTAATTGTGTGCTGGATCAAGTTATGCGTCAATGGAATAAGGTTTGTCCACCGAATGTTAAGTTAGGAAAAAATGCTTGACTAAATTGTCTCGCCTCTGCAGATGATCTAGCATTATTAGCAACTAGTATCGAAGAAGCTAAATTTCAGGTAGAGGAATTGGAACGATTAGCAGCAAAGGTTGGGTTGAAAATTTCCTTTGAGAAAACAGAAATTATGCCATCTTTTCAAGTTGACACACCACATATTGTACTGCATAATGCCCAGAAAATAAGGATTGTGGAAAAATTTAAATATCTTTGTGAGATCATCACTTGGAATGCCAATGAGAGAGCATCAATAGATAGTAGGACACTAAAATTGCGAGGAGCACAACAGATTACCTGGCCAACATATAAGAAACAGTCTCTTTCGATTAATGCTAAACTTCAACATTATTTCTCCGTCGTTGCGCCAGAAGCAACATATGCAAGTGAAACTTTATTTAAACTAAACACCCGATCAACAACTGACAAACTACAGAAGGTTGATAGACGGATTCTTCGGACAATACTCAATAAAAAACACCAGGTTGAGGGCCAGTGGAGACTTTTGCCCAATTCAATACTTTACAAGGAAAATAAATCTATCATTGACACGATGCAAAAACAAAGGATTGCGTTTTTTCGACACATCCTGCTTGCCTAATACTAGACTCTTGAAACAACTTATTAACTTCTTTTGTAATAGCAAAACAAAAATCATATGGTTTAAAGAAATACAAATGGATTTAGACGAATTGAAAATTACTAAGCATCAAATTGAACATAGAGAGGAGAAACGGCTTCTGAATAACAAATACACTCGACTAACTTTTAAAATTTCACAGCGTAAGCAATATGGTATATCTGCCGAAGAACGGGCTGCAAGATCTTCCAGATTGAAGAAGTATTGGGAAAGGAAAAAATTATCAAGAATTAAGAACTGAACTTACTGTAGTATTGGAAGACTTTGTATATAAGGTTTGATTTTTGGTGCTCCAATGTGGGTGTAAACAGTGTAAATAAATAATACATTCTTGGGTCTTTTTTGCCATCCTTTACAATAGTATTGGACACCTTTGAAGAAACTTTCTTCCTCCTCTGGCTCCTGCAATTAATTCACGTATTTAAAAAAAAGCTACCTACCTTTAAGTTATTTCATTTGTTATATTACCAGATGTTCTCTTCAGATGTAGAATAGTAAACTTGTTTTGAGCAGTTTACATGAAGACTGCTTGCTTGCTTGTTGCTTCTGGGAACCTGCACCCCGAGACAGTGCGAGGTACTGGTCGGTGTTGGAGCTCTGGCTGTGACATTGTGCGGACCATTAGATGCCACATCACAGACAGAGTTCTAGATACCGGCGCCAGCTACTAACAACATACTGGCGTGCAGCATATAGAAGATCTTGCTATTAGAGTATGTACCAGATCATTAACTTGTCATGTCAGGGGCGGCAAATCTCAAAACTTGTGTGTTTGATTTGCTGTCTTTGATAATAAGTAAAGCCATTGTATGTGTCTGATAGGATCCTAAGCTTCTTCCATATGTTCTTTGCCTGGGATCTTCTGTCTTGTTGAGGCATCCCTTGGTTTTTGTATTGAACCTCCAAGCGTGAACTCCCTAATCGTCCTGTAGTTCTTGCACATTAGTCAAACTGTAAGGAAAACAACTCTAAATTAACTATAACACCACACCTCTTCCCATGTGGGTTATGGTTTATAGCATTTGTGGTAGACTTTAAATTCGTCCAACCCTCGCCATGTCATGTTCTATGACCCCTGAGAGTAGATAATTTACTACTAAATGCAACATTCCTTCTTTGCTGGATAAATACAGCATTGTTGATTTTCAACAAAGGAAACTAATACAGATCAATGCGTTCTTGAAAATCTTCCCAATCACAGTAACACTGTTTAAAATATTCGCTATAAGTTTTTGGGTGGACCCTGTTTGGAAATTTATAATGTATGTTATTTCTTCAAAGATCTGAGACCAGAACTTTTACTTAACTGATTGGTTTTATGTGCAATTATTGATAATTTATTATAAGTAAATAATATGGCGAGCAATTTTATGTACTTGTAAAATTATTTCTCTAACTGCTAAATATAACATTGGACGAAATTATACGTAACAAATTTGCTACAAGTTGTTATATCAGGAAATCATAAATTCTACAAAACTCTAAACCGGTTATTCAAAGTGTGAAGTTTTGTACATTGAAATGCCAGAAAACAACAAATTCTAGTTCTTTACTTCAGAGTCGGCACAGATCCATATAGCCAGCTTTTAATGGTATTCTCTCCTTCACTTGGAGCTAGTGAAATTGTTGGATTGCCTAACGGCAAGAAAACTCTCCTGCTGAATACCATGTATGGAACTGTGATAGTTCTGAGTAAGGTGTGGCTGCTATTCTGCACAGCCAATTCAGGCATTAATTTTATATACATTCAATGCTGCCCCCCCTCTAAGCCTCCGTGGCTTAGACGGCAGCACGCCGGTCTCTCACCGCTGGGTCCGTGGTTCAAATCCCGGTCGCTCCATGTGAGATCTGTGCTGGACAAAACGGAGGCCGACAGGTTTTTCTCCGGGTACTCCGGTTTTCCCTGTCAAAATTCCATTCCAGCAACACTCTCCACTATCATTTCATTTCATGTCATTCATTTAATCATTGCCCCGGAGGAGTGCGTCAGGCCTCGGCAGCCGGCACAGTTCACATCCTCGCCGCTAGATGGGGGCTTCATTCATTCCATTCCTGACCCGGTCGGAGACTGGAAGCAGGCTGTGGATTTTCATTTTCAATGCTGCCCTCTCAAATAATGCGTCGTGTAATGTTGGAATTTTTTGCTCTCTAGATTTCCAGAAAACTTGCTACTTTTTCAGAACATATCAAATCTTGGCTTAAAGTTCCCTTTGAGATAATTTGAATTTTATGATTTTTAGCATGGGTTTTATTGAAAATATCATGGGAGGTGAATTTAATTGAAATCATACAAATTTCAATGCACCACCATTGGAAGTTTCCTTTGCAGTTTGACTAATGCAAGTTTTGTTTGGAACAATTGAATACTGTTTGGCTGCACAAGATTACTTGGTAAGTGGACTCTTATTGTAAAATTTGTTCCCTAAGTAGGTGTTTTTGAAGGAGATTAACCTGGATACTATCAAGACTCGAAACCCCAATCTTTTGGTTTCTAGATAGGTGGAATGACTGTTTTGTTTGTGTAATAATTGCTTTCTACTTGTGTGTGCAGCCTGATTTTCTGACAGAGAGACTATTTATGCTGTATCCATTGTAGGGGTAAACTGTGATGTAATGTAATTGTGGAGATTTGTTTGCAATTGATATTGCAACTTTGTCGTCAACACAATATAATTCCAATTACTGCATTATGTGCAAAATTAACCTGAAATAAATTACACCTGATTAGATGTGTATTTAGTACTGACTATTGTAAAAAGCGGAAACTAAGGGATGAGGGCCCGGATGTTGATGCCGTTAAAAAGATTTAAAAAATGCACTTAAAATTTTTAAAAATGACTGCAATAAGTGACCTAAAAATTCGAAAAATGCACTATAAAATGGAGAAAGCGGCAATGAACGATATCTCTCGCCGTGAACTATGCGGAACTGAGACAAGAATATACACCCCTTTCCCCCTTTCTACCCCGCCACAGCTGACCTTGGTCAACAGAGAAGATAACATTCCATTCCGCTAATAACTGGTTTGCGACGAAAACGGTACTGTTCTTCTGCGTCGAAGATATATATTTTTCTACTAATAACAATACTGAAATATTTTATTTCAATACAGTATTTTGAATTATCTTATATCAGCTACTAGCTTCTTTTTAACTCTGAGAGATATAAAGCTGTGACATGACTAAATTGGAATAAAAAAAGTCTTTAAAAGGCCGATTTCTCTAAAATATGACCAAAAATTTCTACCAAACATTAAAAAATGCTCTTAAAATGGAAAAATAGCAATAAATGCGAAAAGATGCAGAATAAAAATAACATATTTGAAGAAGGGGTGGCCCGTACGGAGTTTCCGTGAACTTCAGCAATGTTTTAGACAGCTCCATAAAAAGATGACATTATATAAATAATTCATGCTTTTGGGTTAATGCCGTGTGTATTTTTAATTTAAACCATACGTTTCGGAGAAACCTTGCCTCCTTTTTCAATGGAAATAAACAATGTGGCCAAAGAAAGTATATCAATGAGATAACAAAAAAATATAGATAAATTCCTCTGTTCGTCACCAGAGAGCAGCTGAAGACAGGGCATGTTCAGCTATAGCTGATTTGTCACGATGTATGTTTCAAGGATGCTCATGCGCTTGCCCTTGTTAAGCACAACTGGTCTAGAATTATAAGAGAGGCAGTTGAAATTCGTAAAAATCCCAATAATTTTAACAGAGACACTGGATATCAGCTAAGTGACACTTGGCTACCAGTTATTAAGGATCTAGGGAGATAGTTCCTCTCAGTCTCTCTGTTCTTCACATATTTAAAATTGTACATTTTCCCTCTAGGGCTCAGAGCCTGGATTTGATCTCCTTTGTTCGTCACTGGAGGAGTTTCCATCTGTTTTTTCGCCGTTGACTGTATGACTTTAGGTATCGTTCAGATACACTTCCCTTTTGTTTATGTTTCCTTAAATCAATCTAACCCTCCCCCCCCCCCTCCTCATTCTTCGAGGAGTTTCTATATTTTCACACCACCCCCTTTACCTTCTCGTTACTAACTTCTCTGTCCGCCGTTCCGCCATGGTCCATACAGTAAATTCTGGCAGCTGCTCTCTGGTGACGAACAGAGGAATTTATCTATATTTTTTTGTTATTAAAAATACACACGGCATTAACCCAAAAGCATGAATTATTTATATAATAATCCGGGCCGTGAAAGCCTTAATATGCAAAAAAGATGACATGTCTTCAACATCCGGACCCTACTAATAAATATTGGGTATTTTGTCCCAAAAAAAAAGCAGATTTTTGTTAAAATTTGCAGTTGCAAAACTTAGAAATGACAATTCCATCAACTAAACAGTCTTTCTCCCCCAACTAATCTATGAAGGTGTGGCTACTATTGCTGTGATCCTCATTAGAAATAAGCCCTGAACTGCTGTAGAAATATTAAAAAGCTATAACTACAACATACAAAATGGTGTTGGAGTTCGTTTACTATAACTTTGTACTTTTGACAGTTCACACTGGAACAAATAGTCTTACTAGACCGATCAATCCGCGGCTACACGTGCATTGCTGCCAATGAGCCTTCACCCACATGGCAGCCAGCAATGGCCGCGTGTATTCCATTAAGGGGTGAACAGCCGTTATGAGTTGCCTAAACCTACATTCATCTCGCAATATCAATTCATTGCCCTTTTGAGAGGAAACTCTCATTTCTTTGTGGCATTTATCAAATAATCGTTCTAACAGCTCACCTGAAACTCGCTGACAGAATGTTACATCATTGGGCGCGCTATAACAACTTGTATTTTAGGTCTATTTTTTTTGCACAAATCATGCCATGTACAATAATTCACCTGGTCACTGTCCTTAGGGAAATCAAGAGTTCTGCTGCCTTTTCTTTTACTTTCAAAGAGAGGAGTATTCGACATCATATTTGTCCGTATTGACTGATATTCCTATTTGACTAAATTACACATTTGAATAGCCGGAAATGTGTAATTTAGTCAAATAGCTTCAAAGTGAGTGAGAAATAAAATAAATATCTTGAACAAGGAATTCCGTATCATCTGCTTCCGACTCGATAGTTAAAACAAAAATGTCCGACCTGGACACCTCTGCCTTCTCATGCTACGTATTTCTCAACACTTAAGGTAACTACTTAAGTGTTCTGGAAAGTGAACACCCGTTCTATTTGAAATAATACTTTCTGACTACTTTCCGCAATATTATCAATTATAATTTAATATAATAATCACGTTATTTGTAAAGCCTCCGTGGCTGAGGCGGAAGCATGCCGGCCTCTCACCGCTGGGTCTGTGGTTCAAATTCCGGTAATTCCATGTGAGATCTGTGCTGCACAAAACTGACGCAGACAGTATTTTCTACGGGTACTCCGGTTTTCCCTGTCTAAAATTTAATTCCAGTAACACTCGCCAGTATCATTTCATGTCATCTGTCATTCATTTAATCATTGCCCCAGGGTAGTGCGACAGGCTTCGGCAGCTGGCACAGTTCATATCCTCGCCGCTAGATGGGGGCTTCGTTCATTCCATCCCTGACCCAGTCTGTTGAATGGAAGCAGGCTGTGGATTTCAATCACGTTATTTGCACAGGCGGATGGATACGGTACGGTGTCCATTACGAACCACACACCCATGCCACGAGCCCGTGGTTCTTCTTTTTGATAAGGCAACTTTTCAGTCTGGCCGACAGAATATGTTCCCAATTAGAGGAAAGTCGCCAAATATGGAATACCATTTATATTTTTGCTGATATTGAAATAATTGATTGAATTAAAAATGTTTTCAAATGTGTACCATTTCTAGGAATTACTTATACAAAGAATGTCATATAATGCTAAGCTGAATATATTATGTGGAAGTAATTAGAAATATTTTTGTAAGAAAGTTACATTTTATATAATAAACAAGACGGCTCCAAATATGGAATACTTAATGAAGTTCATGAGATTAGTAGTTTATTTACAGAAATCACACACAAATCGCAGCAATCACTTGAGGGACCTTCGACTGGACGATCAACTGACCAGTCTCGTCTACATCGAACTCACGGTCCAGTTGGTCAAAGAAATAGAACACAGCTTCCTTATTAAATCCTTTCACTTTGGCAAAAGATGTACCTGTGGGTGTTCGTAACGACTTTTCGTTTCTATGGCGAGATAGAGTTTTAGCCATTTTTTGCCCGCTATTTCTCGTTCCTTGGAAAACGGATGTGGTATGTTGTTTGCCTGTGTCAGTTGAAATGCAAGTTGTTTCATGTCACTCCTAGAGAGACCAAAAATCTTGCGTTCATGATTTTCAGGTACTCTATGGGTTGCTTTTCTCTATTACGTGGAAGAATCGGACGTCTTCCAAGTGCGGTCTGTACTGCATCCTTGGGTTCAACTTCCTTCACGGAATACAACCTGAAGAAAGTAGTTCTAGGTACATTGAATTGGTCAGCTGCTTTTTTAAATCCCATTTTCTTTACTCGTACCGCAAAAATAGCTTGTTTCATGTCATCAGAGTTCCACCGTTTCCTCGTACGTCTTTCACCTGACATGACCTAGAAAAATTGTACGAATAATTGATAAATATTCATACATATAAAGTGACAGGAATGAGGAGCCAAATATGGAATACTATTCCATATTGCGGACCCCATGTATTCCATATTGGGAACTTTGCCATGTTGATTTCAAGGATGCGCAACGGAAAAGAAAATAAACGTAAGGATTAGCAACTACATAATAGCTAATAGCGTAGCACATACACTATAATTTGCCTCCTAGGATAAGAATAATACCCGATAATAAAAAAGGCATACGATAATGCAATGAGTGCATACCTCACAAAATCTCAAAGACGGAAGATTCAAACTTCAGCAGATAACTAACCAACCAGGCTCAGCAGAGTCGTCTCGCTCAGTGACCTCGGGAATACAATGACGTCACACGCAAGCACTGACAGGAAAGGGAGATCTACCAACCACACAATTCGAAATATTAAATATTACGATATTCCATATTAGGTGACTATTTCATATATGGCGACTTTCCTCTACTGGGAAAAGCGGGGGGGGACTGAAATAACTTATATGGATTGAAAAATGTATACCGGTATATTTGTTATGGACTACAGGTTATAAATTGAGTCTTTCCTTATGAAAGTTGCCAACCCTTGCTCTCTAAAAAGTGCAAAGTTACGGTGAACGAACTATAGTAGACTATTGTGTTGGAAGATCTGATGTTAATACTTAAATGGATTGTGGAAAGTTTGAAGGATGCTCGGGGGTGTCATCAACTATTACTATGTAAGGAACTTGAGATTTATAGAGATTTGTCGCAAGATGATTTAGCCCTCGTAAGAATAGAAGTTTCATCACAGATTTTAATTTGCAGTACTAAGAAACCTCATACATAGTCTTGCAGGGTATGACAAAAGTCTGCGACACCTAAAGAAAATTCAATTTCAGCAAAGAAATCTTACACTTTTGACATTATTTTGAGTGAAGCTACTTCCACTAAGGATAGAGATCAATGGTTGGATTTCTCTCTTTTCTCGCTACAACGACTATCTTAATTACTGTATATTTACACATCTATCGTGTGCCTATTCTCAGCCTTTGACCTCCAAAGTTAGGCCGGAGAAAATTGGTTTCCATGAGTATTTACTGCATTAGTAACCTGTCGTGCAAGCCTCCATTGCTTAGGTGGCAGCACGCCGGCCTCTCACCACTGGGTCCGTGGTTCAAATCCCGGTCGCACCATGTGAGATCTGTGCTGGGCAAAACGGCAAACGGGTTTTTCTCCGGGTACTCAGGTTTTCCCTGTCAACATTTGATTCCAGCAACACTCTCCACTATCATTCCATCTGTCATTCATTTAATCATTGCCCTGAGGAGTGAGTCAGGCCTCGCCAGCCGGCACAGTCCATATCCTCGCCGCTAGATGGGAGCTTCATTCCATTCCTGACCCGGTCTGAGACTGGAAGCAGGCTGTGAATTTTCATTTTCAGTAACCTGTCGTGTGTATATGGTATATTTGGCCAAAGATTGATCTCTGGTGTGCAAACTGTTGATAAGATATTAACTTATTCTCACTGTTATCGCATGTGTATCCATCTTCTTAGTGTGTAATATTCTTTTACTGCTTTTGTTTAGCAATAGTAGATGTTTGTTTATAGCTTCTGTGGTGGATCTAAGGCATAGCATTCACTGAAAACACTCCACTTGTGGGTTCATTAGCTTCAAAAATGCTGGTTGGCTAATTGAAGGCTTGACTCTCGAAATAATTTTGAGCCTAATTGTGCCTATGGTATTCTTGGCTGACGATCTAGTCAAAATATTTGTTGTGGAATAAACTCAGTTGGTATGGTAAGCAGTATTCTGCTTTATTCCTAGTGTTTGACATTGTGTGTATTGTATTTCTAGCAGCAGATTTTCTTAATTGTCTGTCTATTGATACATTTCTAATGTAATTTGAATAACTTTTTATTTAATTTAATTGTTTTATAAACTGGTGGTTCTTGCTATATTTGTAATGCAATGCTCTGTTAATGGCCACAAATTGTACATTCTCAATTCATACTAATAATTACCCCATTTCACTACTGTGTTTGCTAATAGTGTTGGGATTGTGGTACGGTTCCTAACATCTCCCCAAGGTTGTGGGAATGAATCTTGGTACGTTCTTATATGGAGAGTGCTTAAATGTCAGAAAAATTTTCATAATGTATACCCACATTCAAAATAATTCCAGCGTAACATCTAAGACCTCTTCATTCACCATATGATGATTCTTTTGGATGAATGTCAGAGATATATTTTTGTTGGTCATGTTGAGGACCCTGTAAAGTCTGATTACAGGCATACACCTGGAACATTGAAGCGAGTTTATTCTGTTGAGGCATGGAAGGATTTCCTTCTTTGCTCCCACTTCACAACAGTTCTATTATCCATGGAAAAGCTGTCAAATCACTCATGGTGTGTTAAGTGCATTCAGCATTCCAGGGGGTACTTTATCATTGATCTTGCTTCATTGTGGAACAGAAGCTGTTGGGGAAGGCTGAAGGCAAGATGATTCAACAGGATTAATCAAGCCACCTAAGAAACAATTTATTTATTTTTACTCTTGCATACTCTTCAAAAGTTGTACATGTAGGCTGTCATTGCTTAGCTAATCGTTTAATTTTATTCTTTTTTAATTTTTTTTTTTTTTTTAATACAATGCGAGCCTCCGTGGCTTAGGCGGCAGCGCGCCGGCCTCTCACCGCTGGGTCCGTGGTTCAAATCCCGGTCACTCCATGTGAGATCTGGGCTGGACAAAACGGAGGCAGACAGGTTTTTCTCCGGGTACTCCGGTTTTCCCTGTCAACATTTCATTCCAGCAACACTCTCCACTATCATTTCATTTCATCTGTCATTCATTTAATCATTGCCCCAGAGGAGTGCGTCAGGCCTCGGCAGCCGGCACAGTGCATATCCTCGCCGCTAGATGGGGCTTCATTCATTCCAATCCTGCCCCTGTCGGAGACTGGAAGCAGGCTGTGGATTTTCATTTTCATTTCATTTTTTTAATACAATGCATTATTAATTTACATCCTGCATTCTCCATGACTAAAAGGTGGTGGGTTTTTACAATCTGTCCTTATGTTTTATCATTTCTTTCTGCCAAGATTTTTCTCTCCAGTAAGCTGACTCAATTTAATGTATATATTGTAAATAGTTATACGCACATAAAAACATCAAAAAGTAATATAGAAAAAGAACTTCTTAAAGCTACCATTGAAAGTTAATGTCCTGATGGAAAATGTTCATGGCCTAGAATACAATTTGCTAGATTTAATGAAGTTAATCCCAGGTTAATTTCAAATAGCGGTGAAGCAAATCTTCCTGGCATGGCGCCTTGTTTTGCTTTATGTCGGCAGCGCTGTACAGCTTTCTTCATATTGACTAACAAGTGATCCATGTTATACTCTTGTACAAATGCAAACTGTTTAAGAAATGTGAATCTGTTCACGTATTTCACAGTTGTACAGCATAACCAACAGATTTCAAAGGACCAATATTCCAGCCACCTCGAAGTCGAGAAAAGCCTCATTATTTATTTTCTTGGAGACTTGAACATTTTAAGATACAGAGGTTTATGAAACATATTGTATTAAAATTTTAATTCGATCAGATGACTGATTTTTGGGAAGTTAATTCTGAATCAGAATCAATTTATTTGGCGTTAAACACAAGTGCAATAGCCAAAGTCAGGTTAATAATACAAAACAATAAAATTAAACAATCCTACATTACTTATCCTACTTATAACAGTATATACAAACAGCTTATTATCGTTAAAACAAAATGTAACTTACTTATATAGTACTAAGTATTACACCAATCTGCTTCCATACATTCTTCCAGTGAATACCATGGATTCACCAGCAACCACTTTTGCAACTGTTTCTTAAAGATTTTGGTTAGTAGTTGTTGGAAAGACAAACTCAGTTTATTAAAAAAAATTATGCCAAGAATTTCATGACTGTTCTGAAAAAAAAAAAAAATAGAAATCCACAGCCTGCTTCCAGCTCCGACTGGGTCAGGAATGGAATGAATGAGGCCCCTATCTAGCTGCGAGGATATGAACTGTGCCGGCTGCCGAGGCCTGACGCACTCCTCTGGGGCAATGATTACATTAATGACAGATGAAATGAAATGATAGTGGAGAGTGTTGCTGGAATGAAATGTTGACAGGGAAAACCCGGGTACCCGGAGAAAAACCTGTCTGCCTCCGTTTTGTCCAGCACAGATCTCACATGGAGTGACCGGGATTTGAACCACGGACCCAGCGGTGAGAGGCCGGCGTGCTGCTGCATAAGCCACGGAGGCTCCTAATGAAGAATGCAATTTCTTTCTTTCTCTTTCGGCTTTTCCCAATTAATTGGGGTTGCCGGAGCCAACCAGGCTCATTTTGGTTTTGGCCAGGGATTTAAGGCCGGATGCCCTTCCTGACGCCACGTGATTTTTCAGTTGAAAATTCCACCCCGCTGTCACCGGGATTCGAACCCCGGCCGCCCGGGTGAAAGACGAGCAGCTGCGCCATCACGCTCCCCTCAATTTCATGTTCTGTGTTTTGAAAGCAGACACCATGGTACCTCTATCTGGTGTGAGTTTCTTGTGCTGTATGAGTGAACTGTTACCCGTCTGCCTGGCAATTCATGTGGATGTTTATTTTTCATATACATGAGGATATTTAAAACAAAAAGATTTATGGCTGTTAGTTTGGAAGATTCAATAAATAATGGTCGACAGGATGTGTTATTAGGAGCATTTGCAATAATACGGATTGCCTTTTTCAGTAATTTTAAGATATTTACAATGTGTGCACTATTTCCGAAAAATATTAATCCATAACTAAAGAGACTTTGAAAGAAAGCAAAATAGGCTGTGTGTAAATATGTCGTAGGAACCTCATTTTTTAAATGACTGAGTAGATACACCACCCTTGCGAGTTTATTCGAAAGGTTATGAATGTGAGGTTCCCATGTTAATTTTCAGTCAAAATTCATTCCTAGTAGCTTTGCTTCTTTTATATCATTACTTATGTTTTTAAGGCTAAATATTAAATCTTGAGTTTTAGTTTCATTTAAGTGGAATCCATTCTCACTGAACCATTTCCTAGCTTCTAGCAAGCACTGACATGATAAATTTTGTAATTCACTTATACATTTGCTAGAGCCTTGGGGTACACCATACCTAACTTCTAATCCAAGTAAGGACTCGGACATTCACATACCTGCCAACTCTCCCGATTTCAGACCATTTCTCCCGCCCTCCCGCTTTACGTATTAAATCTACCGATTTTTCAAAAATCCCACGCGTAATTTTGGATTGAATGTGCGAGATGACACTCCAGTCGTCTATCAAACGGATCGACTTTGCGTGTTTTGAAGTTATATTCTTGATACCACAGTTTCGCTCTGTATCGATAATCGACATCTGCGTACTAACTACCGCGTCTCGTCCTGCCGTTATAAAAAGTTCGCTTCGAATACAGCTTTGTTTGAAATCGTCGATGGTTAATTCAGCGCTTGTTCCTAGATGTTTTGCATAATGACCTGTGGGTGATAGGTAGTTTCGTGCGCTGCGGAATATTGTATCTGTTTCACACGTGAAATTATATGATTTATGTATAACTTAGATGTTGTTGGCGTTAATATGCCCGTAGGCTATTCTGTGTTTTCGATCCGAGTGATTGCGTCTGTGCCTCGGTAATATGGCGAAGAAATATGATGCGACATTTAAAAGTGTGTTCAAGGATAACTTTCCGCTTATAACTGAGTCAAGAAGAGGCGCAACATTTACATTTTGTAGTGTGTGTAGGTGTGATTTCAGTACCTCACATGGTGGAAAGGGAGACATTTCAAAACATGTGCTCCCAAAGAAACATAAAGACAATGTACAATGTGTTGGGAAAAACAAGAAACTTGATTATTTCATGTGTAAGGAGGAAGACACTGACAGAAGTATTGTTCACATCGTTGATTATTGAACATAACCTCCCTGTCAATTGTTCCGATCACGCTGGTCCTTTATTTTGTATGATGATCCCAGACTCAAAAATTGCCGCGAGATATGGCTCAGCCAGAACTCAAGTTTGACAAATTGTCTAAAGTTATGCTTTCAATTCTGACCATTCCGCATAGTGATGCAGAGTGTGAGAGGATGTACAGTCTTGTCAGAAAAACAAAAACGCAGTTCTGGTCATCTCTCTCCCACAAGACTTTGGACTAACTTATAACTCTGAAGTCGATTCAGAAGGGGAAGTGTTTTGAGCAAGAATATAGCAAGACCTTTTTGAAGAGGGCAACATCAGCCGGTCACCTGCGACAACGACCAATAATATGATCTTCGATACGTCACTAGCTTTGTATGCCTGAGTGTGGTTGAAAGAAAGGTATGCTTGTTTGATAGACTAGTTAGAATTTAAAATTACTCAGTCTTATGTACAATTGTAAACTGGGATGTCATATCATGTTAGTCATGTACAGTTTAATAGTGTAACTTGCTGAAATGTCTTCGCCTGTGTATGTATTATGTTGCATCATCCCCCCCCCCATCGCCGCCGCGTCGGATCTTCCGATTTTTCATTCTGAGAGGTTGGCAGGTATGCATTCAATTTTAAAGTACTTCCTACTTTTGCTACCCAAACACCGATAACTAGTTCTCAATTTGGTTACCAGATGCCACCGCTGTCGGCTAATTCTTAAAGTTGACGTATGATTGGAACGCAGTTGAAAACTGGCCTGCAATAAAAAAAGACATCGAAAATTCTAAACCGACATGACCTAACGTAAAGTGCAAAGAGCAAGAAGATTTTTATTGTATCTTCTGTATGCCGGTTGGTTATCTCATTGAGATCATTCAAACTGAAGTGCACATACTATTTTGGTCGACAGTTGTTAGTATTACAGGAATGCTCCGTTACGATGCTTACTAGGAGAAATTAAGATAATTTACTTCAACATTGAGACTAGTGACCTATAACTTAGTGTTTACGCCCCTTAAAACCATAATAATCATAAGTAGAGATACGCATGGAAAAGAAGAAAAAGGGTGAAGTATGAATCTGAGTTGACATATTGCAACTTGATCACAGGGTGCTGCCAAACTAGTTTTCTGGCGTGCTGTAAATACCTAAATCAGGATGATCATTATACTGAGTTATTGTACTATTCATTAGGGAGTTTTATGGTAGTCCGTATGAACTTGCAGAATAAAGTTCTAGAATAAACTTCGTTTAATACCTGGATTATGCAACTCAATTCTCTGGAATTTTAACATCGTTAGTTTTATTGTTCATTATTTTACAATGGAAAAACACGCCCTTACAATTACTTCTGCGAGATTTTTCTGGGGTAGAACCACTATTGTGAATGTGTGTGATTTGTAAGAAGGAAATCTTTCTCTATAGGCTTATGCTTCACTGTGTATGGTTTCCATACATCTGAAGATTATTCTAGTTCTGATCTGATTAAGGCATTAGTTCAATAGTAATATCCCATGCATTTAGATACATGGACAATTTTCTCTACAGGTATTTGAAATTTCACATCATTTGTAAATATACTTCCTAGATCTTGAACTTCACACATTTTTAGTAAGAACTCTTCAATGTCATACCGAAATTTTATGTAATTTCATCGTGTTTTTTCTTTTCGCTCCAGCAAGCCTGGTGCGGTTATGAATCGGCAGTCTCAAATTTGTCCTGTCCATCCATAACTATTCTTGTATTTGATGCCAGTTCTTATCCTTATAAATTTGCTTTTCCCACACATCGCGTGGTCTTCCTCTTGGTCTCTTCCTGGGGACACTCTGGCCTAAGTACTCTAGATATCCTGTGCGTAGCCATCCTCTTCATATGAAGATACCATCTCAATCTCTTGAGTGTCTCCATTCCAATCCCATTGTTGTCAGATATCCTCATTCCTTACTTTGTCCATTTTCGGCTTTTGAAGGGAAGAACTTCATTTCTACTGCCTGGATACGACTGTGTGTTGGTCCAGTTAAGGTTGCTGCTTCCCGTCCATATGTTAGTAAAGGTATTAAGTATATCTCATACCTGCCAAGTTTTCAGGTTTTCCCGGATGGTTTCCGGATTTTTGGGGTGTTTTCCGGCAGTTTTGAATTTCGATAATAGCTGCTATTCTGAAGTGCGAGTGTTTAAATCAGACTGATAAGACTCAGGTTGTCAACCGGTAACGAAAAAGTAGCTAATTTTATAAAGGTAACTAAAAATAGCTCATTCTTACTGTATGTCAGGATTGTTGGAGGTAACGAAAATTCGCCGAGGTCTGTTAATATCATTTAAACCCGCGCCGCTAGGCTCGCAGATGCGATGAAGGGAGTTTCACGCAAGCGGGGCCGATTGCGTAAGCTATATTTCCCCGTGCACGACCTCAAGGAAATGCATACTGAGGATACCCTCAGTGGTACTGTACAGGGGGTGCCAATGCGGGTGGTCCTCTGCCTAGCCGCTCTTGGGTCACGTGAAGCCTTGACGTAGGTAGTATGGCAAGTGTCGTGGTAGATACAAACTAGCCACAGTGAATGTCAGTAGCCGTAGCGAAACAAGTGCTTTATTTCTTGTGTGTGACCTTTGTCTTCTTCCTAGTTTTATTTACATGTTTTACAGGTGATATATTGTGTATTGAATGTACTCCCCTTCAGTATGTACAATCGTCTGTGCACTAGTTGAAGCAGAATAAACTCATGTACGTTCCCTTACAGTGGAATGTGCTATTGCCAAATGCCGGAACTATTAGAGTAAATCAAAGGACAACATTGATATTGTGTATAATTGCTTCCCAAAAGATACAACTCTTGTGAAAGCTTGGCTGGCAAAATGTAAACGAGGGGATAAAGTAAATATATCCTAGTCAATGCAAATGTTTGCTCCGTCCATTTTACGAGCGATGTTTACTATTGTGATTTAGAGTATGAATTAATGGGCCTGCCACTAAGGAATAAAAGACGTCTCACGACGGATGCAGTGCCATCTCTTCATCTTCCCTTCGCCAGTGTTCAAGAGCCCTACTCGGACATTAAGAACAGCCCTGATAATTAGAATGACGGGTCTCCGCCACTCTTTCAGATAAGAATAAAAATGAAGATTAGCATGCAAATCTTTTCAACTCCTGAGCGTGTAGGGTAGGTCGTTATTTCTCAAGTCAGTATATACGTATTATTCTACGAGTTCTGAAATCAGTGGCGTAGCAAAACAACGTAATTCAGGTGAGGATTGGGAAGGAGGCGGCCGTGGCCTTAATTAATTTGGGAACCATCCCGGCATTCGCCTGGAGTAGAAGTGGGAAACCACGGAAGACCACTTCCGGGATGGCTCAGTTGGAAATCGAACCCTCCTCTTCTCAGTTTTGCCTTACGAGGCGCAGTGTACCCCTTTCCAACCGCCAGACCAGAATGTAATTTCTTGGCAGAGCCGGGAATCGAACCCGGGCCTCCGCGGTGACAGCCAAGAGTGCTAGCCATTTCGCGAAGAGACTGTTCAAAATAATAGGGGTTCCCAATTTTAGGTTGAAATTATATAAATTAATACCTGCTTTTCCAACAACAACAACAACAAAGTGAATTATTAGCAGCCATATGAACCCAGAATTTTGGTTTCATTGACCAATTCGGCAATAGCAACAAAATACAGGGGTGAATGACCTCGATGTTCTACTTTTTAAAACAATCACCACGACCAACAACAAAATAAATATAAATGAGCTGCAATTATTTCAATTGGAGGGATCGTAGGAAATGTTTGAGGCATTCTTTAGTTTACAATCAATCGATGCTTTTTAAGTAGGTTAGACAAGTGTAACATCTCTCACTTTACTGGTCATTAATTTTTTAAAGTACCTGAGTCGTAATCTATTAAAATACCAAATGTGATATAACTGTGAAAGAAGAATGATAAAACAATAAAGGATAAGAAAAATAAAGGACAGGAGGAAAAGGAATGCCCTCAACCCTAGAACAATGAGGATTGAGGAACTTGGAAGGAATATGAAAGGAAAAGAGGGGAGGGCCCGCCCCAAGGTAAGACGCGAAAAAGGGGACAAAACTGACCCAGCTCAGGAATCCCTCGGGGTCGCCAACTCCCAAACTCATCAGTTGTGAGCCCTTGAGGGTGTAGCAATATCCAGGGTGCACCAGAAGTGGTGAGGCTACATACACCCTGCCCCCTGGAGGGCCTTGAGCAGTAGGCAGGAGATAACATGAAAAGAAAAAGAAGGCTGACCCCTCGATTAATGAGGTTATCAGGAAAGATGAGACAAGGGCCAATTAAGGCGGGAAAGTGAAAGACTCCCTAGGCTTCGGATACCCTAATACCGTCGGGGTCGAAAGGGAACATGAGTTGACCAAGAGAGGTCGACAGGAAAGAAGACGGAGAGGAGCCCGGCACAAGTAAACGGAAGCAATGCCGGACTCAGCAGGAGTCCCGTGGTCGCCAACCCATGAACATTTTGAGACAATTTTTCAATATTTTCGCGGAAATGAATTGAAAAGGGATCAACGAATAATGCATACACTTGCATTAGTATTGCAACAGAAGTTCCCGTGCACTAATGAGGATGCTATTCGGCTGTATGTAACGAGGACATTATTAGAATGCGCTTCCTCAATGCCCTTAAGTCTCTCAGAGAGGCTGAAAGGAGGTCAGGAAGCAAACGCCTGAAATGGGCGAAATCAGCCTTGTAGAATCCCTGTGTTGGTGATGCCATGTACTTGTGATATTGTATTATATTGTATATGAATTTTCTTGTGCTGTGTGATTGTCATGTGATATATCATCATCATCTTGAGCAGTTTCCTACCGCTGGTCGGGTCTGCTTGGAACATAAGCCTCTCCATCGTTTCCTGTCCATCCACCATCTCTCGTCATTTACTGTGTCCCAGCACACTCCTCTTTCCTCCACACTCTTATTAACTCCTTTTGTCCATCTGTCCCTTGGTCTTCCCCTTGGCCTCCTTCCCGTCATTTCCATTCCAAACATCTTCTTCGGTATCCTCTCCTCTTGCATCCTCCTCACATGTCCATACCATTGTAGCCTAGATCGCTCTATTCTATTTTGCAATGGTTCCTCTCTTACCATCTCCCTGACTCTCTCATTCCTTACTCTGTCCATTCTTGTCACTCCTACCCTACTCCTCTGGAACTTCATCTCCACTGCTCGTATTTTATTCTTGTCCCTTTCCTTCATCACCCATGTTTCTGAACCATATGTCAAAATTGGCACAAAGTAGGTCTTGTAGATGATTCCTTTACATTTTTGTGGTACATCTTTATTCCATATCATCCCCCTAACACTCTTGAAAAATCCATCTGCGCACCTTCCCCTCTCATTTATTTCCATCCTATTGCCTCCCTTTTCTTCAATTATGCTTCCCAAGTACTTGAAGCATTCTACTTTCTGCAACTGCTGTCCTCCCAAGTGTTATGCCCATATCCAGTCTGTTCTTCTTCCTCGTTGTGATGACCACTTCACTCTTTTGTCCTGAGAACTTCATCCCATATGATAACACTACCTTCTCCCACTCATCTAATTGCTCTTGTACTTCTTCCTCACCCTCTCCCCATACCAGAAGGTCATCAGCAAACTACATTGCCTTCATTTTCCTTTCCCCAATGCTATTTACCACTTTTCGTATGATTTCATCCATCACCACTATAAATAACAGGGGTGTGAGGGCACTTCCCTGTTTCAGACCACTCTCCAGTTGAAACCATTCCGTTCTCTCTCTTCCCACCTTTACACAGCTTTTGCTTCCCTCGTACATTGCTTTCACTCTTGCCACTGTCTCCTTGTTCACTGCTTTTGCTCTCATTGCTTCCCATACCTTGTTTCTATTAATACTATCATATGCTTTCTCAATATCCAAGAAGGTCATCACCAGATCTTTCCCATATTCATAATGGTGTTCTTGTAGCTGTCTTACTGCAAAGATGAGGTCAACTGTTGACCTTCCTGGCCTGAATCCATACTGTTCTTCCCTCAGCCCATCTTCAACTTCTGTCCGAATTCTTCTCTCCAGTACCTTCTCAAATATTTTGGCGCAGTGGCACATGAGTGTAATTCCCCTGTAGTTCTTGCATTCCTTCCTACTTCCCTTTTTAAATATGGGTATTATTATCCCTCTTTTCCAATCCTCGGGTATTTTCTTCTCCCTCCATATCACTTTCATTACTCGAAAGAGCCACTGTGTTCCTATCACCCCTGCTGCTCTCACCATCTCCACACTCACTTCGTCTATTCCCGGTGCCTTTCCCCCTTTCATCTTCTTTAATGCTTCCTCCACTTCTTTCCATGTCAATTCCTTGTCTGAAATGTTTTGGTCACTGTCTGTTTCTTCCTCCACAATGTCCACTACCCTGGTTTTAGTTGGATTTAGGAGTTCCTTGAAGTATTCTCTCCAGATAACCTTTACTTCTTCCATATTTTCGACCTCCTTTCCATTCCTGTCCACCATTCTGACATTTTCCCCTGTATCCTCTTTGCCTTTATCATTCCATACAACACTTTCTTACTGCCATCACAGTCCTCCTCCATCATTTCCAGCCATTTCTTTTTCACTTCCTTCACTACTTCTCCTGCTTCTTTCTTCCGCTCTTGGTATTCTTCTCTTGTTCTGTCTGTCCTCTGTTGGAACCATTTCCTGAATGCTTCATTTTTCTTTTTCACTGCTTCCTTAGTTCTGGGGTTCCACCGTTGTGTTTCCTTCCACCTTTTCTTTCCACTAGTTCTGCCACACACGACTTTCGCTGCTTCTACCAACACGTCCTTGAACCTATTCCATTCTTCTTCACCTGTTTTCGGATCATCCTTCGGTAATTTGTTCCTCACTAATATCTGGAACTTCTCCTTAATTCCATCCTTCAGCTTCCATGTCCTTATTCTTCTTTCTTGGTTCTCAGTTCTCCTCTTTTCCTTCAGTCCTCTCACCTTGGCGACCAGCAGACGGTGGTCACTGTCCAGGGCTTCTGAAGGTATTACCCTTATATCCGTGATACTCTTCTTTGTCTCCTTCCCGCATACAATATAGTCCACCACTGATTTCATGTGATTAAAATAACCTCATGGAAATCTCTCATTCCATATACTGTTCCCTTCACTCACTACCTCCCAACCGCTGCTTGACATAATAGCTACGTCACAGCTGCCAGCCAATTGCCACGCGCTCCCCGACTTGGCCCAACCTTAGTATTTAAGTAACCTTGGGTACTCAGGGTGTCTACCGGTAACGAAAAAGTAACGAATTTTACAAATGGGTAACGAAAAAGTAACGAATTTTACAAACGGGTAACGAAAATTTTCTGAAGGCGGGTTGAATCATTTAAACTCGCGCCGCTAGGCTCAGAGATTGCGAGTTTCACGCAAGCGGCGCCGTGCCTATTGCATAGTACTAAGCTATATGCCCGACCTCAAGGAAATACATACCGAGGATACCTTGAGCGGTATACATCGGTTCAACGTATATTTTCGGCATCAAGAAGTCTTAAGTTTCGTGTGAAACATTTTTCTGTGTTACTGTATTAGGAAACCTGACTTTTCGCGAGACGTTTATTAGCGAATACTTCCAATCTCTCATTTCTGTTATTTGGAAAGTATGTCAAATTGAAGTCCAGAAATAACGCGAAGCAATTTAATGTCGCAATCTTGTAAAATGTTACCGTTTCGAAAAAATGCGAAAAATCTTTGAAATACATATAACTTATTTAAAAAATATGTCAAGTAAATTTGCGACATTCAGTATGGTTAATTCGAAATTCCGTTATAAGTCGATTTTTCCTTCGAACGTTCGTTCCATCGGATATATAATCTAACCGATTATTTCGATAACTTGTTGATAATTCGTGGTTCTCGATCGAAATAAAAATTGCCCTCTTGTCATATTATTCGTGCAATCCTCTCAGAACAATTCGTAATATTCGATACCGTACCTACTTCGAACGTTCATCCTCCAAAATCGCATCCTCAAGACGACCGGCTGACCGTACGACTTGCCTGCGGGAATCTCGTCAAACGGACCGAGATCGACGTCAGTTGCGTAAAATCACAAAACCCGTCCCCTATCGTGAACTTGTGACAACGAGGACTGCGGGAATCCTGTCAAAGGTGATTGGGCACCCATCACGAAACCTACTTGCCACTTTTCCCATGACCGTATACTTAAAAGCGTGCGGGGAGCGAGAAGTGCATCAACCCACTTAAAAATGGCAGCCTACGTAGCATCGAAATACTAAATCCTCCTCGTGATCCACCCTGAACTCATGAACTCCCAACTACAGCATAGAGACAAAGGGAATCAGGGCGCCGACGGAACAACATGTTCATAACTACGCGTGAATTTTAACCATGCCCAACCTTGAGCTTGCCTCCGCCATTCTATCAGAACAGATAAGACAGGCAGACAATCGTTGAACGGCCGGGTGCGGCGACGATTGCATAATATCTCGAGGACAACGTAAAATGTTTAACCTATATATAATTTAGCTTCAATCAGGTGTAATTAGTGGAAGGTTCTTTAACATGCCATAAATCTATGACATGGGACCGCCGGCTTTACTTCCCCTCCGAGGAAAGGCATGCTGACGGATTTTTAACGTTCTTAAAAAATGTTAAGACTTCGGCCGGGTTTGAACCAGCGATCTTGGGTATAGAAGCTCGGCATGCAAGAAAAGGAAAAAGTCCACAGTTGATCTACAGGTGTGTGGTATAAATCCATGTTGTTCCTCTTCAAGTGTTGGCTCAACATATTTCCTTATCATTTCCTCAAGGATGGACTCGTACATTTTTATGCCATGCGACACCAAAGTGACATCTCGGTAGTTTGTACATTTTTTCCCATCACCCTTTTTCAATTTAATGGAATGGTGATTCCCTGCTTCCAATCACTGCATATTTTATTTTATTTCCATATTCTGTTGAGTAACTGTACACCCATTGTTGACCGATCTCTCCAAGAGTTATAATCATCTCAACACTGAATTCATCATTGCCAGGTGACTTGTTCTTCCTCATCTTAGATACTGCTGTCTTTGCTTCAAACCATGTCAAATTATCTGTATTTCACAAGGCCTGTCATATGAAACATTTACATTTTCATGACAGTTCAATTTCCAAGTGTCTTTTGAACTCGTTTAGTATTTTAGTACTATTTCTCGTCACCTCACCATCAGGAAGTTCTATTGAGAAAGATTCATTTGCAGTTCTTCTGTTCTTAATGACACTGTGCAATAGTTTCTTACTCCCATCCTGTGTTATTTTGGTAGCCAGATCTTTCTTGCATTTCTGCTTTTCGGCTACAACTAGCTGTTTCACATGTAGTTTTTTCTGTCTGTAATCTATAAGCTTCTTTTCTAATACACCTGGATCTGCCTGCGTTCTTGCTGAGTTTCTATCACTAATAGCTAGGGACTGGATAAATTAGCATCTATTTACACAGTTAAAAATCATCACATTATAATATTATTTTGCCTCCAAGTTTATGGAGTGCAGTTATAGTCCTCTATCGAAAGCATTGTCAGTACTTCAGCATTGCTTTCTTTCAAATTGCACAGTTTGTCTGTAACCTCTGTATTGTAATGGGACAACACACGCTCGCTATCTACATTGTTCGTTTGGGTCCCCTACAATTCAAAACAGTATTTAGCAAATATGCTGAACTCTGTCTGAACTGCAGTTAATGCAAGCATGATATCACATTTTTCACTTTCTTTCGTCTGGGTTTGAATTGCATTTTTCAGAGAACAGTAACCTGCCCAGATTTCGTTTTGTGAGAGCACTTCAAACCATTTCTCAAGCTTAGCTAATTTATCGATGTTATTCAAAATTATATTTTTGGGATACAGAGCTTGAAAAATTGACACGAAAATGCTTATGGTTGGGGTCTTAAGCTTTCAATGTAGCTAGTTTGCACTTAGAAGAATGAGCAGCTTTGACAAATGTGTCCCTACATGCAGCCTGCTCTAGAGGAGTGAACTTAATCAAAGCACTTCTAGTTGCTGCAGAAAAATTCCCTGCACCTATTAAGGTAAGGCTGGTGTCAAGGTTATGCAATTTGGGGTAGAGGAGATCAGAGGTAGGATACAGAGACCCTTGTAGTTCAGTAAAGAGGTCAACTCATCCAGCTGCATGATCTGTGACAAAAACCATTTGGGGGTGAAGTCTATTCACTTCTCGGTGAGGTACTTAATACCATAGTTGTTGATTTCTTTCATGTGAGACATCATCTGTAAAGTAAGCACTTAATTAGAAGACAGCCTGAAACCAGCTATTCCATCGGGTTATGACAGGTGCAGGAAACATTGAAGCCCCTTGCTTTGATTTTGTTTAGAAATGTTAATAATTATACAGTGGAACTTGGATAATTCAAACCTCAAGGGACCAGGAAAAAGATGCGATTTATCGAAAAATTCTAATTAATCAAGTTCTTTGGAAAGAGTAGAGAAAACATTAAAATTTTAAGTTTTCATCCAAGAACTTTTATTAAACATAATATTTCGTAGGTTTTTAAAGAGTAAATTGTGTATATACCTGTAGGCTACTATGTATTAAGTTTACATAATGATTTACGTTCAACAAAGCAGATAACAGACAACGGTACTGTGAAATGACTGTATCGTGATTAACCTCAAAAGTTTCATATGATAAAATAAAACTGAAATGTACTATTCTCCTATCTAACGACAGTAGTAATCCAGCAATCTAGTTAAGTCTTAGAGAAATCTGTTTTTCAAAAAAGTTCGAGATTTTTACCTATTTCCTACAATTAAGTCTCTCGGCCATCTCATAAAAATCTTAACCAATTCAAGCAACGGAAAACATAATACGATCGAGTAGGGGCCGCATGCCAATAATACGTCGGGAATTCCTTACCCAGCTGCTTGGCTTCCGATCGTCTTTTTACCCGTAAAAACTTCGAATTATCCAAAATATAATTCGAATTAACTACATTTTTTTAGCATTGATTGTATATAAAATGCTAGGGACCAAGAGAAAAATTTGAATTAAAGATGATTTCGAATTAGCCACGTTGCACTGGGGGTGGTGTTTTTTTTTCTGTTCAAAAGTACAGACTTTACCATCGCAACCTCATGATTTAAATCTGTCTTCGCTGCGACCGAACAATTGCCAACCAAGCTGATCTTATGTGCCCAGCACTGAACTTGCATTAAATGATCCCCTATGACCACTCTTAATGTTTCATAACATCGGGTCATGTATGGGGCACTGTCACTAACAAACACTTACACCGCATCATATTGACCACTATAACTCCGCAGAGCTTCTTAAAACGCACGGGAGCAGTTTGCAGCATTTCCTGCATCTAGGTAGTTCTCAGAAACAACGTGCAGCTCTCTTTTCGAAATGTTTGGGACTTGGATTATGATCTATCTGTATCATCAGAGAATGTTGATGTTCTTCCCCATCAGAGTCTCTGCTGTTCTTTTCTGGTGGTAAGATGCAACTTCTAGAAAGGAAGAAAGCCCTCATATTCTAACAAAATAATTTAAAATTGCTGAATCAATAGGGTAAGGGTAAGATACTTCGATACGGAAATCGAGCTCAAATTCGATCTCCTTCAATTCTGAGTGCGGTTTCGATATCGTAATATCTAAACCGTACCCGATCAATGACATTGAAACTACACGTCGAGTTGTCACACATGGCAGCTCTTCATTTGAAAACTCTGTAATCCAGGCTCTTAGCTCTGTTTTCGAGCTTTCCCAGAGGTATATTTGCTTTGGCAAATACTTCAACTGTACGTTTCGAGAAGTTATCTCTGGAAATTTTTCGTCATTTTCAACTATCCAACTGTGTAAGCACAGAAGTTTGCATTCCTTGAGACGTACTAGCAGCAAGGGTTGAACTTTTGTTATCGCGTCGCATACCCACGTGTTTTTCCGAGTTAACATGTTTCGCAATGCTATCCTTCTTTTCCCTCGCAACTCGTCAATTGCAATATTTACTAAACACACTCACCTAATCTTTGGCATATAAACCATCCTTTGCATACTGCCGAGCCCTTTCGCACGCAGTTATCGTCGTGCGCCCCACAACCTAAACAATCTCCTGATTTTCTTCTCTCCACTATTCACACCCACCTTACACGAAAGCCGTTTCAACTTTGAACGAAGAGTATGAACAACAGGAAAACAACGCTGCGTCTATTTCGTTATTTCCATGCCACTCGACTTACTTTTCGAGAATAATCGATACAACCTATTCCCATTGTAAATATGGATTAAAGTCAGCAAGCAGAGATCGATCGACTACTTTTCTATATATATCGGTCAGAGTGGTCGAAAGATTTATGCATCATATTTGCAGTATTTCTCATGATTTCGCCGAAATATGTGGTTTTTGCCGGTAAAATAACGCATTTTCGCAGAATTCGCACCAAATCCTATCTTTGAGGTGAATAGAATCAAAACCCTCCGAATCCATTCATTCACTTTTTTGGCAAAGTGGCAAAAACTGCCACAAACTAACCAATACCCTAAAGAAATACTTTTTTTGCTAAAATAAAAAATAATGAATTAATTCTTCTAAAAAACAGTGATGAAGTACGAAGCTGATCCCCGAGATGTTAAAAATTTATTTAGAAAATTATGAAGCAATAATTCGGATTTGTCAGAGTTTTTTACTAAGATTTGGATTTGCCAGGTTTTGATACCAAAGAGCCCTAATAAATTTGAGGTTGTGACAAGATTGTAGAAACTGCGTAAGCTTTACTATGAAATTAATATGTTGAATGAAAGTAAACTAGTTAGGTATTAAAATAAAAAATCTTAACATTTTTGTGTTTTACAGTATTAGCACAAAGATTATTGGCTAGTAAGAATAAACGGAAAAAGTATAACACTAATATTACCCGCTGAGCGTGGCTGTGCCAGCGTTAGTTTATTGTAGCATGAGCTCCGCGATGACAGAGTGCAGTCGGCACATAGGTCTTGCTGCATTGCGTTGGATAAGCGTCACAGGAGCTCATGTCACCATGGACAGTAAACGATGACTGGGGGTACTGGAGCCGAGTCATATTCTACTCGCGTAACAGTACCTGCCAACGAAGCAGGCAGACGTGTTACACAAGTACATAATGAATAGTTTCCATATCCACCGCCGGCAATCAATTCGTTAAAGGGTAATAATACTGTGCAGTACTGAATAATAATAAGGAATAACGTCAAATTAAATTCTTGCTCAATTCATATGATCCAGGTTCTTAGAGACGAGACAACAATCGTCATTCAACTATTACATCTCATTCTTTACTGGAAGTTCAATCTTCATACTGTCGCTTCTATCTCATCCTCAATAGTAGTTCACAATCTTCATCATTCCCTTCGTGTTCGTCATGACCTTCCAGATTGCAATAAATCTGCAGCTCTTCATTTTCCCTCCATTTCTCCAAAATGCTTCAAAAGCAGTCTCGAAACATCTTGCACTTATTGTGTCTGAAGGACAATCCCTCTGTTTATGTCTTCTAGCTGTACGTGAGTCGTATCAAAATCGGGTTTCGTGACAAGTTTATGTTCCCAAGTGTCAGTTCTGTGGAAAACTTCACCGCGGACAAAAATGTTATTGTTCTTGTTCTTCCTCTTTGTCCAAATTATTATTAACGGAAAGTAAATAAAGCTGACCGACCTACCGCAAGCTGATTGGTTGTCTTTTATTTAGGGGTCGGCCGTGCACCGATTTTTCGGTTTCGGTACGGTACAAAGGAAATTACCGACCTCGGTTCGAGACGATAAAAAATTCGGTAAAAAGTTCGGTTCGGTACAAGAGACTCAAATACCGTAATTTAAGGAAACCTTTTTTTAGACATCCTTAATCAACGATGTTTTACGTCAATAGTTAGTTAAATACAGTAAAACTTCTCGTATACGGTTCATATTTATACGTTTTCTACACGATTTTTTCTGGTCCCGGCAAAATGCCTATACTTTCCATGTTAATTTATCTCCGATATACGTTTTACATTTATTCGTTTTTCACGCTTATACGATCATATTTTAAGTCCCTTGCAATATAAAGCGTCATTTATACGTTGCGTGTTCTGAGAAAGTACGTATGATCGAATGCAAACTTTTGTTACCGCCTGTACTTCCCTTCGGAAGGATGCACCGCGTGCTATATTATGTTACGATGGCCTTGAGGGACACCGGTGGTCACGGCGACACTCGCTTGCCAGAGAGTCGTAACAAGGAAGAACAGCTTGCGTGATAAGCAAGCGCTATTATTGTGTTAGCCTTTCAAAATAACAGGAAGCAGCCATAAAACACAGACAGCATCTGAAGCTTATGTTAAGATGAGGGGAAGTGTTTTACAATCGCCGATATATAAAAAAAAAAATTATTTCCACTTTTATAATTTTCATTCGTGGTTTTTTTAGGACTTCTCGTCAAACCATTAAAAATACGCGATTGATTCTGTGTTATAATAATCTTGCGTCTTCAGACAAATGAAAATCCATTAATTTAGGCCTACACTACGGTATTTTATTAATGACGATGAAGAGCCGCAGAATAATACAGTGGATTTTAATGCTGTCAATGCTCTATGGACTATCAAACATTTTGTGACGCACCATAACGTTTCTGAGGAAATAATGGCCGAATTATATCGGTTTGTAAATACTGTTCACGCCGTGGCCGCGGCCAACAATAAACAAGCCAAGATAACAAACTACTTCGTAAAGTGACTCAATTTTCTTTGTTTTGTTATATCTGGTTGCATTTCTCTTGTAGTTGTTTTGTTAAATATTGCCGATTATAGTTAAACAATCGTATTATTATTTCTTGTTTTTCACTTCTTAACGGGAACCCTCGTTCACCCGCCACCCGCGTTGCTAGCCTGTCTCCCGCCAGGCACTTTGCCGTAATGCGTAGCTCGCGCGGCACAGTCACTGAGTAGACTATAGCCTATAGTTCACAGCTGGTGCTGAAAATGTTCGCCATTCATTGCTACACATCGCTGGCACCTCTTCATGAAGTTGTCATTTATGTTCTGAAGTTCCTCAGCACCAATTGACTCTTATTTCAGCTGTAATATACCTTAGTCCAAAGAATATGGACTGTTAAAGCCGTGGCGTCAAGATGCGCATTACGGCAAAGTGCTTGACGAGAACCGGCTCGCGGCACGAGCGAGGGCCCCCGTCGCTTTTAAAACAAAGTCCCTGTATAACCCATATTGTCACATCCATTTTGCAGTTTTTATTTACCGACTTTCATTTGCGCGTTTGTCACATTTATGCGTGTTTTTTTCCTTTGGTCCCCTGGATATCGTATAAGTGAAGTTTTACTACTAGAGCTCAATAACTCTTCTGATTAATAAAATTAAATTATGGACTTACGTGTTCCAGTGTGAGCATAATGTCTATTTAATGTATGCATCAATTGGCTTACTCCACACTAAAAGGGCAAGTTTGAAAGTTAATGGAACATTGTATGAGATTTTTTCTGTATTTTAAATAAAAATTGTACTATTTGGCAAGTATTTGGTTTACTGTATAATCATTAGAACTCGTGTTACTTTTTTCTTAATGGTTTACTCTAATTTAGCATGTTAAAATCAGCCGAGCTGTACCGAACCGATTTTGTACCGAGAACCGAAGTACAATTTTTTTTACCGAACCGTACCGAACCCAAATTTTCAGTACCGAAGACCCCTACTTTTATTCCCTGGTGAAATATTGTTACGAGCGGTGGTATGACACTGCAATTTCAGTCTCCTAATGAGTTCTACACTAAACCAGTGAACAGTCTCAAGATGTCGTACATTAACACCATTTCATAAATAGATCAGTTGTCCATAGTTTTTAACCCGTTGGACCAACCGTGAATATGATTAAACACAAAGTGTGATAGATGTTCCGGCATAACTCAACAAATTGCCAGCGTTTTGCCCCAGTGTACCATTGGGCTCTTCAGTTGGCGAAACACTGACAATTTGTTGAGTTCTGCCGGAACATTTATCACATTTTGTGTTTAATTATTTAAAGGCTAAACGGACAATACATATTTTTATTTTGGGGAAATTATATATTACCGTGAATATGTGGTATTTTGTGCAAAATGAATCTGAATGGTTGATTACATGTTCTTGAAACACAAAATTGTGCTCTCTTACGGTTAAGAATAGGATATAATACTCAATAATTGAAGAGTTCTACAGCAGTGTTGTAAATGTTTGTGAATTGTATGCCGAATTCACGTATTTTGAGTAACCCAGCCTTTCCCCACACCGTGGTATCATATATTATGTGTGACAAGATCTGTCATTTAATTATTTTATTTTTTATTTCTAAAAGTAGGCAGGTGTGGTTTTGTTTCTTTGGTCTTTCTAATTGTAATTATAAGTTAATAACGGCAATTGTTCGCTGCAACTCTTAAATGTCATTCTAGAAATGAAGGAATCATTGGACATGTTGGTGGCTTGTGTGTGTTGTGTGGGTGTGTGTGCGCTTCGTGTGAGCTTGCGGTGGGCCGGCCCAGCTGGATTTCATGGCTGCTGCGTCGCTGTTCACATGTAGCACCATGGGATTCAGCTGCGGCCGGTGCACCCCTCCCTGCCTGCCTGCACTAACACCAGCTTGTGGAACAGTGCTGGGCTCTTACTAACTCCTTAATGCTTGGGCCTGGGCTCATTAACATTCTGTGTGTGTGTTTACTGCAATGTCTTATCCTCAAATATGTTCCCAGGGTGTACTGCCAACTTCAAACCTGCAGGAAGCTTTGCTTGGTGGGGGGCTGGAATAAATTGTAGCAATGGGGGGGATGAAATTCCTTTCCACCTTCTAATCGGTTAGTTATGATGAAGGCATTTCGTATCGTAATTATTTGTGATAATTTCAACCTGGAATCGTGGACAATTCCTCAATTGGGAGTATTTCAGATCGTGCTGCATATGAATTTCCATTTAACCTGGAACTGTTCACTGCTTGTATCTGAAAACATGCTTTGGGGGCTTTCACCACCCTGGAGCGTCGTAAATGATCTCCCATTTTTATTATTAATTGCAGTTTTAGTAATAACTTCGTATAGTACTAGGTGGTGAGGATTCAGGAATTCCATATGAATATATATAATTTATGTTCAATTGCTCCATTGCTTTTCTAATTTGCAAGTAGGTGTTGACATATTGCATAGCCAACAGGCTTTCTTCATTAATTGTTGTAAAATGTACATATTTATTGTTTATTTTGCTGATGTATTGATGTACTGCCTTATTGTATGACTTGTAAATATTCACACTTTAAGTGAGCTTCAGATGGATGACAATGCTATACAATGCATTATTTTCCACTTTTCTATACAAAACTTTCTCAAACTTTTTATACTTTCATTGATACATGACTGGAAACTGGGCTTTAGGTTTATGCTGATGTGAGCTTAGTTTGCTGGCATAAACCTAAAGCAAGTCAACAAGACTGTATCAAAACTATAGTTAACACAGGTCGACAAAAGTTCACTTTTCGCAATTAAAAAGATCAAATGTAACAAATATGCATGGATCTGAATAATGGTTTTCAATTTTAAACACATTGAGGTGCAATAATTTTATTCAACACGACTTTAAGTACAGAAAAAACACTGTTTTTGGACTAAAAAACCACTTGCAAGCATTTTTAATCGACATGTATGAAAAAATTAAAAGTTGCTTATGGTGCATGAAATATTCACTAGTAACATATTTTTGATGTGGGAGTTCGCTATATTTTAGGCTGATGGTCATTAAGGATCGAAACATGTATTAATGAAAGATGTTTGTATTGAAAAGTGAAAAATAGTATATTTAAATCAATACGGACAATAAATAACATATATCTTCGATAAACATGACAGTGATATAGTTTCTGATCACACTGCAGGTGCTAGAAGAAATGGGCTTTACTGTTAAATATTCTTGGAGCTGATGAACTCTAGCAAATTGACTTGCTTATTTCCATTCTCACCGTGCCAATATTAATGATGAATGCGAGCTGTGTTTTCAGCTTGTTGAATGAAAACGTAGCCTAGTTTAGGTCTCCCGTGTTCAATGAAATTCTAAAGTCTATTTAAAAGATCTGCTGGTAATAATATTTTTTTAATGTTTCTGTTTTAAGTGCAGGCAGAAGTATCTTTTTGTGACATAATATTATTGGTTTCATATGTTGGATCTTTAGGGTTTCTGTTTTGGGAGTGCATATCTTTGGTTTCTTTTACTGTACCTTTTCCAAGAATTTGCATGTCTCATTTACGGAGAGGGAATGCTCGTTGCCTATGTGTGCAATTCTAGGGTTAGGTTGTTTTGAATAAATCTTGAGATTATTGCATGTTGGAGGCCATTTTTCAGTGTTGCTCTTTCAGTCAGTCAACGCAAGTGGCTTCATCTTTATAGATTAGTTGTCGGAGGGAGATTTTGTGGGTAGGATTGCCATTTGTCTTGAATCTTGTTATTAAAATAAGTCCTTTTCGGGTGCTTATTGCTGTAATATATCCCAGCTGTATTATCCGCACATCATAAGTGGCTTTAGAAGGTCATTGTAGGGCACCAGTGTCCTTAGGTGGCTTTTTTAATTATTATTTTTATAGAACAATTTTGTCTTGTATATTTGGATCTGATTATGCTCGCTTGTCGAAATGAGTGTCTATTCATAATTGTTACTTTCCATCCAATCTTGTGCTGACCGACTGCAGAGCAATAATTATTCTGTTTATGATTGAAGTAATCTACTGTGCAAGGATCATAAGAAAAATATCCTTCCTCATTGGCATATATCTTCTATAAAAGCTGCTGTAAAGCTAACCCCCTGTGTGTGTAGTATTTGTCTGATGTCCGGTGTTTACCCTCTTAGTACCAGCCTCTTCACCTTCATGTGTGCTAAGATTGCCAGAGAGAAAATGCTTATTATGCAGCACTGAAGAAAATAACATATACTACCCTCACTTTTCAAGATATTTCACTGTAGTTTACACCTCCTTGTAGCTAAGTGATGCCTCTCTTTACTCATTGTATTACTATCATAATTCACAGTGCCAAGTAAAAGAATAAATTTTCTCATGCAATTTTGAAGAAATTAATAAAAAATTTGGATCTCTATACTACCTAGTATTTTGATTGTACTCGCCTAAATTTTTATATTTCTGTGCACATTGACTTATTGTTTACCACTTTTCAAAATATCACTATCTTGCAATTATTACAAACACATTGACTACAGGTAGGCGCCAAGCAACTGAAATTGAAAAATTCGTAACATTCCCACAGAGATTCTAATGGTAGATTAGTGAGTTTCCGATTGGAGCTGCCATCTGTCATATTATTTGCTATTACAACTTATTTGGACAGTTGCAACACAGAGCACTCTTAAAAGTTAATTGTAATGGCTGTATTGGTGTATGTTATCCTTAATTCGGGTAAGAACTGCAGACTATCAATTTTAAGTAGTTCGTACTTTTCTTACCGTCGATGACACCTAGCTGTGAACTTGGTTACTAGATGCACCTGGCTGTGAAAGTTGGATCTAATAGGGTGTTGATCGAATCTTCCTACAAATTTAGATTTATACAATCTTAGTTGGTGGAAGGTTCTTTTACGTGCCATCTATGAAATAGGCCGCATACTGTGAACCTTCTGTAGATATCATCTAATTGTATTGTATACAAGGTGTCACAAATGTACGGCACAAATTGCAGGACACATTCCTCACATGTAGACAAAGAAATTGTTATATCAACATGGGTGCGGAAACGCTTTGTTTCCATTTATACCTCATTGTCTCAACTCCTAAATCGTGGGTAACACGGGGAACGTGCACTATTGGTTACTTTGTCATTAACAGTGGTGTACCGTCAGTGTTTTGTTTTACATGTCCCTGTTGCCACACTGCTTGTGGTATGTTCTGTTCTTGTGTGTTCCCATGATTAATGAGTTGGGGGCAATGAGGTGTTTAATAAAAACGAAGCATTTTCGTACCCATGTTCATATTACATAATTTATTCGTCTAGGTGTGAGGAATGTGTCCTGCAATTTGTGCCATACATTTTTCTTGGCACCCTGTATAGAATACAATTAAAGGTTATTTACAGAAGGTTCACAGTATGCCTTCCTTCGGAGGGGAAATTACGCCAGCGGTCCATGTCCTAGATTAATGGCATGTAAAAGAACCTTCTACCAACTATGATTGTATGAAAATAGCTAGAAAGCATATCCGGCGTCCCTTAATACGAGGGTGTCGAGCGATGCAGGAAAGGTATGGGAATTTTAGTGGCCCGTATATTTCCCGCATTCGATCTGGGAAATCTTGAAAAGTCTCATAATACCTGACTTTCTAGCCTCGGAACGCTCGTTACAGTCAAGCCGCACAGCCTTCTCTTTCGCCTCCAGACCGCACCACCGCCAGGTTGAGAGCCTATAGAGCATCCAGCGTTTAGAAAAGACTGTGGAGCCTTATGGCGACAGTGTTGCTAACTCGAGGCAGAGGTAGCGCTGACATCATACATTATGTTCACCCGCTTCGAGTACTGCGCTTTCATAAGTTAGTGCGACAACCACAACCCCAGCAGCTACCTGAAATAGAAAACGCCCTGGAAGGAGCAGTTTTGCAGGTGTTAACGGATTGGACCAGTATTAAGGATACTGTATGCGAAGAGAACCAATAACGACATTCATTTCGTTGTGGTATGACGCATTACTGATTGACAGATGCCGATAGCACAACCCTTCCTTCCTTCTCGGATGTATGCAGAGGATGTTAACATTTTTTTTTTGTCAGCAATACTGTTGATCATCACCTCTTTAGTAATTTAGTTTCTTTCAATTTTATTCTTGTTGTTTTGTTTAGATTAATATTTGTAATATTGTAGTGAGATGGCCGTGCGGTTAGGGGCGCGCAGCTGTGAGCTTGCTTTCAGGTGATAGTGGGTTGGAACCCAACTCTTGGCAGCCATGATTCGATCGAACAGAAAATAAAACAGACACACAACAGTAACACCAATGACGGAGGCGAGCATGCAGCACAGGACGAGGCTCTTCTTTCGAACGTGCTTACCTCGAAACACATTTAATTACTAACACGTAATATGAGCGATACTTGTACGCAACAACAAAGGTAATCAGTTGGCAGTTAACGACATTCATTTCGTTGTGATTGACGCATGTATATGTTCGGAGTTCCTTAATGATAATGCTCTATAGCCATAGTCACAACGTGGCTACTGCGCATGGTAGAAAACAATGCAGGGAGAGTCATGTCTGTCATTGTCGAGAAACGAGCGCGACCGGCGGTCAGTCGGGCAAAACAGTCACATTCGCCTTCTTATTCTCCACTCTCTCAGGTAAATGGTATGTTATTTGTATTTGCAGCTTCTCATCCCATCTGCGAGAGAGTTCAACTTTCTCGCACACGTGCATTGCTCATGCTGCTGACTTAGCCTATATCCGGCCATCACTCCTGCGGAAGTATCTCCAAACATGCAGTTACACTTATGCTAAAAATACTTTATTCGCAGTTTGATTCAGTTTGCAGCCGTTTGCTAAGCGAACTCTAGTCTCAAGACGGTTCCAAATTTTACAGGAGCTTGGTTGATTTTCGTTCGGGAAATAAGAGGAATTCGGAAACAGATATCGCCATGAGACACTGTGAATATCCAGGGTGTCTACCGGTAACGAAAGTAACGAAAAAGTAACGAATTTTACCAATGGGTAACGAAAGTAACGAATTTTACAAACGGGTAACGAAAATTTTTCTGAAGGCGGGTTGAATCATTTAAACTCGCGCCGCTAGGCTCAGATATTGCGTGTTCCACGCAAGCGGCGCCGTGCCTATTGCATAGTACATGTACTAAGCTATATGTCTCCGTGCCCGACCTCAAGGAAATACATACCGAGGATACCTTGAGCGGTATACATCGGTTCCACGTATATCTTAGGCATCAAGAAGTCTTAAGTTTCGTGTGAAATATTTTTCTGTGTTACTGTATTAGGAAACCTGACTTTTCGCGAATACTTCTGAAACTAAAAAGAAATCTCTCATTTCTGTTATTTGGAAACTATGTCAAATTGAAGTCCATAAATAACGCGAAACAATTTAATGTCGCAATCTTGCGAAATGTTAGTTTCGAAAAAATGCGAAAATCTTCGATACACAACTTATTTAAAAAAATATGTCAAGTAAATTTGCGTCATTCAGTATGGTTAATTCGAAATTCCGTTATAACTCGATTTTTCCTTCGAACTTTCGTTCCATCGGATATATAATCTAACCGATTATTTCGATAACTTGATAACTTGTTGATAATTCGTGGTTCTCAATCATAATAAAACTTGCCCTCTTGTCGTATTATTCGTGCAATCCTCTCAGAACAATTCGTAATATTCGATTACGTACCTACTTCGAACGTTCATCCTCCAAAATCACATCCTCAAGACGGCCGGCTGACCGCACGACTTGCCTGCGGGAATCTCGTCAAACGGACCGAGATAGACGTCAGTTGCGTAAAATCATAGAACCCGTCCCCTATCGTGAACTTGTGACCACGAGGACTGCGGGAATCCTGTCATAGGTGATTGGGCACCCATCACGAAACCTACTTGCCACTTTTCCCATGACCGTATACTTAAAAGCGTGCGGGGAGCGAGAAGTGCATCAACCCACTTAAAAATGGCAGCCTACGTAGCATCGAAATACTAAATCCTCCTCGTGATCCACCCTGAACTCATGAACTCCCAACTTCAGCATAGGGACAAAGGGAAGCACGGCGCCGACCAAACAACATGTTCATAACTACGCATGAATTTTAACCATGCCCAACCTTGAGCTTGCCTCCGCCATTCTATCAGGACAGATAGACAGGCAGACAATCGTTCAACGGCCGGGTGCGGCGACGATTGCATAATATCTCGAGGACAACGTAAAACGGCCGAGAGCGGCAGCGATTGCGATACATCGCGATATTTCTCCGCATTCAATGACGAGGACAACTGTAATCTTGTCAAACGGACAGCAAGTGGCGCCGATTGCGTAATAATGCTATATTTTCCTGTGCCCGAACTCAAGGACAATGGAAATCTCGTCGAATGACTGAAAGTGACGCTGATGATCTAAATCGCGATTTTTCTCCGTGTTCTATCCTGAAAACTACGGGAAGCTCACCAAACAACTGAGACCAGCGCCATCGTGTAACTTCTCGATATTTCTCCGCATTTGACTGCGAAGACAATTCGGTGACGAACGCGTAACATCGCATACATTTCTTCGCAACCTACCGCGGGGACGAAGGAAATCTCTCCAAATGGTCAAGAGCTGAGCAACCTCTTGGTACCGTAATAATAACAACATATTGTGGACAAGACGACATATTAGCTGAAACAACTCATTGGATATTAAATATCTAGTACGGTATATATTTATAATTTTTTAAATTTTTATAACATCATGTGAATTTCATTTATAGCGGCTTCGGTGGTGTAGTTGGTAGCATGCTGAACTGCTGTGCCCAATATAGCGGGTTCAAACCCGGCCAAAGTCGTCGGATTTTTTAAAAGCGTTAAAAAATCCGTCAGTATGCCTTCCTTCGGAGGGGAAGTAAAGCCGGCGGTCCCATGTCATGGATTTATGGCATGTAAAGGATTCTTCCACGGACAAAACTTGTTTGAAGCTAAATTGTTAGGTTATATTTCGTCGGAACACTCTATCAAAGTTCCAACGTTCACCACTAGGTATCATTGATATCTGGTAGCAACTCGAAATTGAACGGAACTTGTAACCCACCCTAAGGGTGTCCGTTGGAAGCAGCTACAGACTCAGACGAGCTGAAGATGTCCTCGGACACTCCCGGCACTAAAAGCCATACGATAAATAAAAAACTTCTTTAAAATCAGTTCATTGTTGTTTTTCTTCACCGCGTGATGAGCGCCTATGCTTGTAGACCGCAGACGTAACATGAATTCAAAAATTAACTAAAAGGTACCTAAAAAGTAACTAATTTTTACTTCATCCTTACAGTAGACACCCTGATATCACATCTAAACACACAATATTATGCTCTCTTTTTAATTCTACCCTGAAATTATATCAAGATGGTTTTAGATCCCAGATTAATTTGCTTGTTAGGTTTCCTCAAACTTGATGCAAGAGTTCCCGAACCTTGTATTGGTTGTGTTGTTCTGTGAAAAGTTCAGTGCATGCATGGTGGTGTGCCAGGTTTTTACGACTGGTGGTTGTATTGTTCGTTTTTGTCTCTGAAGTGAAGGCATTTATACATTACACTCTCAAGTTCTTGCATTGCAGTAGGATTAAAAGATGTATCTAGCAAAATCTGCTTAAATAAAGAACTCTTCGTAGGGAATGAGGTGTAACAATGCTGCATGTTGATCGTGTCACTCTTTATGCCACAAAACTGCAGTGCATGGGTGTGTTGCTCTCTCCTGAGAGACTTGCTGGTGCTTCATGGGAATGAGATCATTCTTCATGAATGGAACTGGAGGAGGATTGATAACTTCAGTTTGAGGTGTGGTATGGAACTGGAACTCAAAGAAGCATGGCATTCTAGTCGAGAATAGTTTAAAATCTCTTCTAGGCTAACACAGGAAATGTCCGAAAGACATTATCGCTTGATATTAATAGTAAGCAACAGTTGCTTCTTTAAGTCAATGCAGTAAGTGTTCAATGTTTTTGCTCTTACTTGCCTGGGAGGTTGAAACAAGCCCGTCTGGGATTAGCAGAGACATTGATGGAAAAGGCCATGGTGTGTCGGCTGTAGTAATTATCCCCCCCCCTCTTGCTGTGTGTCCATGTTTCTGTCCTCCTTTCCTTGTCGATGGTTTATTCTCCACTAGAAAGCTGATAAAATCCAAATTGGGGAAAATTTCTATTACGCTGACTTGAAACTCCAGATGAAGTATATATGCTTCGAGTTCTGAATAAAACCATTATATTTAGATCTCCCCTCTATCCAGAGTTGAATTTCCACATCTGCTTGGAAGTCCTGGAAAGGGATATACTATCTGGGAAAGGATATACTATGACTTAACGGGATAACTATCAGACCACCTTGATTCCCATTCCCACTCCTGCTCCGGGATAAATGCCAAGATGGTACCTAACTTACTGCCACTGTCTGCCCCTTCAGAAACACAAAGGGGCAGCTGACCTCTCTGTTCTGCTCTTAAAACTCCTGAGGAATCTTCGAGTGCAGTGTCCTCATTGTACGGGAGCAGACCTGGTGTGTAGGTCTGCAGGATTAATTCAGACATTTCTTAGTGTATTGATAATTGCTATGCTTTGTGATGCACCGCTTGGCTACTAATCGCATTTTCTGTAAGTTGCTTTGGCCTGAATTTCTCCTTTTGCATGTATTGTATATTCTTTTGTACCTGACTACTTCTGTGTAAACTGCTATGTACATGTATTCTGCCTGTTGTAAAAAGAATTCCAATAAAGATATAAACCTGAGATTAGAAGTTCACTTACGTTGCTGCTGCCTATACTGACTCACCTTCTCTACTTCCTGCCCTTGTAATGGGAGTTGTTGTACTTTAATTCCTAAAAATAAAAAGATATTCTACATGATCATAAAAGTGAGATTGTTCATCTCTTGCTTGTAGCATTTGGAAAGCTGCAGGTTAGAAAATAGAATCGCATGGTGATGATGCAGCAAAATACTGTAGGATCCCTGTAGTCAAAACAGAAATGGTACTTAAATCATCCCTCACTGTGGGCAAATCCTAAGCACGACTTGTGTAAGGTTACATGCAAAATTCAGGGAGGAAGGAAGCTTGCAGTTTTACGTGACTGTTAATCTTGTGCCATGGTACCTCCTTTTTACTTAGACTCCGAACCACAGGACGTGGCATTTCGCTTAGAAAATCTCGCATTGATCGGGAAATGTACCTGGTCCACCTTGGTGAGAGGCGAATAGCTTGACCACTGAAAATTGCAGAAAGTTGTTACAGGGTTATGTAGTGTTGCGTTATATATACTTCTGTTGATAAGGGAGAGAATTTTGTTATTTTTAGTTTTATTTTTATGAAAAAGGGTCCTCCTTTATACTAAGAATATGTATTTAATACACCAAACAAAAGTTTATCAGTTCCGCCTCGTCAATACAATATATTTAAAACTTCATGAAATAATCACATGTCACTCTCTCCTAATGGTACATGTTTCAACGCCTACATATATTGGAGTCATAATCAGCAAGTTTCCTTTAAAAGTTTTATAATTATGGTCGGCACTTGTTGCAAAAACCCTTAAGGTTTAAAAGCCCATCTTGAGGTATACACAGTTCAGTTCTTGTTGTTGTCACCTGCTGAAGGGTTTCCATTCGCAACTGGAAAGAAATATCACTATGAGAAAGAAAATACTTATAACCCTTGAAAACTTGTGCAAATGTTTCATGAGTTATGCAGATTCATTATCTGATATACCCTCTTATGTAGATTACTAGAACGGTGATGATAATAATAGTGTTAGTGAATTGCGGCCCATTACGTCAACCAAACTTTTCAAACATCCGTGTGTTCTGTAGTTGTTTGAGTCTTCAGTCTTTTGACCGGTTTGATGCAGCACTCCATGCCTCCCTGTCCTGAGCTAATTGTTTCATCTCTACATTGCTACCACACCCTACATCCGAGGCAATCTGTTTAACTTATTCTAACCTTGGTCTACCCCTACAGTTCTTGTCCTTGACCCTTCCTTCCTTAACTAACCTTGCTATTCCTGGGTGTCATAGTATGTGTCCTATTAACCTATCTCTTCTCTTCATTAGCAGTCGCCAGAAACGTCTCTCCTCTCCCACTCGTCTTCATACCTCTTTGTAACCCTATATACCCACCTGATCTTCGTAACACCACATTTCAAATGCTTCAATTCTCCTCTTTTCTGCTGCACCAATAGTCAACGTTTCACTTCCATAGAGCGCCACGCTCCAGACAAAGGCTTTCAAAAATGACTTCCTAATACCTCAATCTACATTCGATGTCAACAGATTCCTTTTTTGTAGAAATGCTTTCCTTGCCTGAGCCAACCTACTTTTTATATCCTCTTTGCTTCGTCCCTGGTTATTCTGCTTCCTAAGTAGCAGAAGTCTCCTACTTCCTTCAGCTTTTCACCTGCCAATTTGATCTCCATAGAGGTTTCTGATTTATTTCGGCTACCTTCCAGTATTTTTGTTCTACATTTATTAATTTTCATCATGAATTCTTTCCGTAAGATGGAGTCCATACCATTCAAAAACTCATTCAAATCTTCAGGCTTGTCGGCCAAGATGACGATGTCATCAGCAAATCTGAGTTGAAATTTTTTCTCCTTGAATCTTCACTTCCACTTGAAATTTTTCTCCAATTTCCTTCATTGCTTGTTCAATGTACAGATTGAAAGGTATGGGTGATAAGTTGCAGGCTTGCCTTACACCTTTCTGAGTACCAGCTTCTCTCTCATATCCTTCAGCTCGAATGACTGCTGTCTGGTTTCTGTATAGATTGTATATCGCCATTCTATCCCTGTACTTTATTCCAATGGATTTCAAAATGTCACACAATTTAGTCCAATCAGCGTTATCAAAAGCCCTTTCTAAGTCTACAAATGCCATGAACGTTCTCTTATCTTTCCTTATTCTACCTTCCAAAATCAGCCTAAGACTTGGTACAGCTTCCCTTGTTCCTACATTTCTCCTGAAACCAACTGGTCTTCACCGAACTCCGTTTCTATCTGGCATTCAATCCTCTAGTAAATTATTCTAGACAGGATCTTTGAAACACGAGTAATCAAGCTGATTGTACGGTAATCTTCACATCTGTCAGCTCCCACTTTCTTTGGTATAGGGATGATTACATTCTTCTTGAAATCAGGGGGTACCTCACCTGTCTCATAAATCCTACACACCAAGTGAAATTACCTGAACAGACCTTCATCTCCTATGCAGCGTAGCAACTCAATCGGTATATCATGTGTGCCTGGTGCTTTGTTCCTGCGTAAGTCCTTTAATGCGCTGTCATATTCTGATCTCAATATTAAATCTCCTCTTGCATCCTCATCAATTTCCTACTCCCTTTCCATTACACAATTCTCAATCTCCTTTCCCTTATACAAACACTCTATGTAAGCTTTCCATCTCTCAACCTTTTCTTCCCTATCTGTTAGAGGCTTTCCATTTGTGTCCTTAATATTACAGCACTTAGTCTTCTTTTCCCCAAAAGTATTCTTAATCATACGATAAGCTGAGTCTACTTTTCCTAATTTCAGACAATTTTCTATACCTGCACATTTCTCTTTCAACCATTCCTCTTTCGCTTCCTTGCACTTGTTAACCTCATTATTCAGACGTCTGTATTGTTCTCTCCCTTTATCATCTCTTACATTCTTGTTTCCGCCTTTCATCCATCAATTCTAGTATATCCCGAGTGATCCACGGTTTTCTACCTATTCTTTCTTTCCTACCAATGTTTTCTTCTGCAGATTTTGTTATTTCATTCTTCAAAAGTACCCATTCGTCTGCAATTGAAGTTTCTTTAGGGTTTTTCATTAGTCCTTCCTTTTTACTCTTCTTGAATCTTTTGTTTACATCCTTTACTTTCAGTCTGTCTATCGCCCACCTTTCTGGCTTTTGACTTTTCTTCAGTTTCTTCAACTTTAATCTGCATTTCATTACAACCAGATTGTGGTAGAGTTTTTGTCAGCACCAGGATATGTTCTACAATCCAAAATCTGGTTTCGAGACCTCTGCTTGACCATAATGAAGTCGATTTGGTAATGCCCTGTATCTCCTGGTCTCATCCATGTGTATATTCTTCTATTGTGGTTATTGATAAGGTGTTAGCTATGACCAACTCATGCTCGGTGCAGAATTCCATCAGCCTGCTTCCTCGATCATTCCTTTCACCTAATCCGAAATCTCCTATCTTCTCTTCACACCCTTTTCCTACCACAGTGTTCCAATCTCCCATTACTATAACATTTTCATCACCCTTGATATACCTCAGAATTTCATCTATTTCTTCGTAGACCTTTTCAACATCCTCATCACCAGCTTGACTGGTAGGCATGTAGACTTTTACCACCGTGGTGCACGAAGGTTTAGTATTGATTTTTGCTACAATATCCGTTCACTATATTGCTCATAATATTCCACCCGCTGTCCTAGTTTCCTACTCAGTGAGACCAACCCCTGCTAGGCCATTAAGTTTTCTAACTTTCCACTTCCTAGCAGACTTCTAACATTCCACGCTCCGATCCGTAGATCTGTTAACTGACAATAATACCAGTAGCCTACGGTAGGCCTATTGATGGTACAATTTTGTTTTATTGGAATGTATACAAGTAATGGCTATGCTAAATACTATCCGGACATACATTCAGAACCTTGTGAAGGTCAGCCAGGGTATCCCAGAAAAGGTATGTAGATTCATTAGTGCATATTTGAAGTATAGCACCTTTGAACTGTACAGTACAATATTTTAGAAAATATTTCTATAATTTGGACTAAACCTCACCCCCATTAGTCAGAATTAGTGAGTTTACTGTACATAAAGTTGACTTAGTAATGCACTCTGATGAAAAGCCCTTGCCCTGTACATTTACAGTGTCGTTAAAACGAGAAAACTAAGTTGCCGTGCTTAACTTGTTAATAAGTCAAGATACAGTATTCGGGGCTCTTGCACAACCCTGCTTGAAGAGATAACATTCAGCTTGCCGTCTGTCTCATTGGGAGACAAGATTTAGCGTGAAGTTGTAACGCAACGTTGTCTAGACATCTGTGTTGATAAAGTTGCATAACAACAGTGTGGCCACCCGTATAAATATAAACCCCAAATGTTGGAAAGGTTTCCGTCCCAATAAGGCAATAAAATGCTTTAAGGTGATACATAAAATCATGAAGAACCAAGTTATTTAAGCTCATAATTTCACCTTCAAAAAGACTACAAAATTCTCCTTTATATGTATAAGTTGAACTAATTATTAACAAACTTTATTCTGAAATAAATCTTACATGAAATTTCTTGTGATCCCTCCAGGCCCAACACAACTAACTTCTCCCCTCTGGAAGCCATTCTTGACTGACGCACAACACACTGAACGGTAATTTTAAAGTTGCTGTTGATAAACATACAACACCATTATTGATTTAATGTAAACACCAATAGTCACATGGATTACATTAGTCCAATTTTCATTTGTTATTTTAGTACAGTAGAGGCTCGGCACTCCGGATTTCTCGGCCATCCTGACAGGAGGAAAAAAAAACATGATTTTTGTTTGTTTTTGTATTTTGGCACAGAGCGTTACTATGTTTTCTTTAGTCTTCTCCATCTTCTCCGCTATGGACATTCTGTTTCTTTGCCGTCTTCGTGGCGAGGCTTCAAGAAAAAGGTTTCAAAGCGATAAGCAAAAGAACATTACTTTTTTGCACAAAAAAAAGTAAATGATAATTTTCATTAATTAAAAAAAACCATTTGCATACAGGAATTTTGCACATATACTGTACAGTGTACATATTATAAAAATCATTTGTAGGCCTATTTTTTTAGTTTTCTTTTATAATTTAATAGATTTGTATGCAGTCCAGTAGTACAGTACTGTTTTCCCTGTCAAAATTTCTTTCCAGCAACACTCTCCACTATCATTTCATTGCATCAGTCATTCGTTTAATCATTGCCCCAGAGGAGTGCGTCAGGCCTCGGCAGCCGGCACAGTTCATATCCTCGCCGCTAGATGGGGGCTTCATTCCATTCCTGACCCGGTCAGAGACCGGAAGCAAGCTGTGGTGTGTTTTTTCAGTACTGAACTATATATCCAAGTACTGTAATTGTAGTGGTTTAATCGTTTTAAAACTTGTGTTTCTGTTAAAAACAAATAAATGTACTTTTAAACCAAAATAGACAACTTACTTCTTCTTTTTAACACATTTCCCGATAACCCGGCATTTTTGCGAACTCGACCACCCTTCGGTCCACATTAGGCCGAGTTGGCAAGACTCAACTGTAACTATTTATTGTTTTTAAATGTTGAGCTTCGAATTTATAAGGATGAAGTATGAGACATATATTAGGTGTCTCAATGTTATACCTATGCAACAAAACCAACGTAGTTGTAGCGTTGTAATCTGAACGTGTGTCACTGTCTTGTTCAGCACTTGAATATTTCAGACAAACCCATGCGGTTGCCGGGTACTTTCCTGTCGACTGGAAAGTAAAAATCGTCCTATATGTCCTCAAGGAGGCTCGACAGGCATTGCAGTCTCTTTCTAAATGCCGAAGAGCAGCTTTATCGTTTTGCACATTATTGTCCTGTGCATTGGTGCCAAGATCGTATCTGCTAAGAATTATCTTCTCACAATTGTTTTTGGTGTAGGCTATATGTTGAATTATTTTATGGCAGCAGTGATCAAGATGGGGAGAAAAGCAATGTGAGAGAGGCAAAGTACTTTAATTCCTGAAAACAACCACCCACTTTTGTTCCATTTTTGCCTTCTCTTGATCGCCTGTGTCTGTACCAATTTTGCTGTCATGGTGCAGCTGAAATATCCAACTACAATCTCTTTCTTGTGCACGTGGGTCACTGAAGTCACATCACCAAGGAACCAAATATATTGTTTGGTGCTTCTCGGTTCCTTACATTGTCAAATTCTGCTGTTATTTCTAGTTAGTTTTTTCGGAGTTCATCTACCTTGATAAAATTCTCATTTCAAGAAATCAGCACGGGGAATGTTGCTGAACCAAATTTCCATAAAATGTGTATACGTTAACCATTTTAAATGGTTACAGTTCTTCAGTTGCCCGATTGGCACGCTGGGGCTAAACGCTAGCCATGTGTTGAGTTTATCACCTTTTGTGTTAATTATAATGGCTCAGTGGACAATATTCATTTGATTCTCTATCGAGAACATTTGAATATATTCCATGCCAAAGCAAGGTTTTGAAAACTCTCATAATGCCTGACTTCATTGCCCCCCGAACGCTCGGTAGAGACCTCCCGCTCAGTCTTCTATTTCGCCTCCAGACCGCGCTGCCACCCGCAATTTGCGCCGATAGAGCACTAAGCGGGATGAGAACCCAGCCAACGTCGAATGCATGCTTTGCCTTTCCGACCGCCGGCCGTACCATCTCCGCGCTCGTTGCTGACAATGACATACAGGAATCAGTCAGCATTGTTATTCACAGAGGAGACCTGGGATTCTCGACAAGATATGCCCTTAAAGAAGCTAACAGGTCAAGATATCAGAAAATTCCAGACACGGATGTGCTGCAATTTCGCACCAACTGCCGAAAATTGTACATTCGTATCCTATGGCTGAAAAAATCAGAGTGGTCAACTCTTGCTCACAAGAGACCCGTGCTATTTCCTGCCTTGACTCTGTAAGGGCCGCTGAGACTCCTAAGTTGGAAGAAGTTGCGGTCGTCATTGCCCTGGAAATTCTTTGTAATCAGAAGAATTTGCTTTCTGGTGCAATGGCTGACCGCATCAAGAGCAGCTACTCCGCACTTCTGAGACTGCCCTCCGTCACTGCGCGTTTGAAGCAGTTCGACGGAAAAGAGCCACGACTCGACGTGCTGTGGTCTGAATTAGGGGCTTCAGCACCTTCCTCAGTTCCTGCCAAAAACTATCTCCATAAGCTTGGTTAAAATGATACTGATTTTGTATCACAACAATGCTGCTCTAGACAGAGGTTGCTCCCTAAACAAGGAGTGCATGATCGTCAATCACAATGATGCCAGTCTAATTGGCATGCATACTGTTCAGGACGCTGTGATGGCAGCTGGTGCAGTAGAAATGATAACCGTGAGCAAGAGTCCATACTGCACGATACTCCTACGCCGTCTTCAAGGAAGCAAAACCTGTGCGAAGCGACGGCTAAGGTGGCAGTCGAAAGAAAAGCCACGGAAGATCTCCAGGAATTGGGGAAAAAAGTACTGTCAAAAGAACTTAATTTTGTGCTGTGTATAACTGAAGTTCATAGTAACAATCTTGTATTTGTCAAAGTGACTTATTTAAGTCCGTGCAAACACTCGATGCAAATGTGTTACACATGCATACATTTCAAAAACTACAAACAATATCTCGCAGCTCTCGACATTTTACTATCAAACACTGGTCACCAGCCTATGGCTACAAAATACACCACGTGTGTGACAGAATTTTTCTCGTATGGGCAGGCATTGTTTCAGTCGCTTGTTAACCACTGTCTGTGTCGGATTTCCTTTCACTGTCATTGTTTCATTACTTTTACTTCGCCGAAGTTCGACCCAAGGACTGGACACATCCCGTACAGCATGTACAGAAAGAAATACTGAAGGCAGTCTGGACATCGCGGTGGATGAAATTATTATTAACCTTGGCAATTCATCAAGCTCTGGCAAAGACAATGATGGTGGTGATGATGATAGGGACAGGGAAGGGATGGAGGGTGTCAAAGAAACCCTTGCCAAGTGGCTGAAGATAATTTATATATTGGTGTCAGTTCGCTTGCTTCAATCGATAATAGAGCACAGGCTATTGTTCCCATCATAGTGTTCAAAATATCGTCAGTCATTCAATAGCCTACAACTCGACAATATAAAACCACGGCAATATTATCGCCACAGAGGGTCTTGTTTGAGTGCTCAGTGTTAAATATGTCTTTACCTTAACTTTACTTTTGTATTATCACGAAAGCTAACTGTAGAGAGTCAGGTTTCCGTGAGTGTGCATAGTGTTACGTCAACTACTGCAGTAAGTTGTGAACGACCTCCCCTCAGACTCTTTTTTCATATTTAAGGATAATCATTGCATGGTGAGTGTTTTTATATTCAGTAGCTGTAGAGTATTTGCCCTCTTTGTCATATTCTATTGAATTGAATACCGATGATAAAGGTATCATAGCTTGTGCGTAATTTATTTATTCATCTAAAAGTATCGTATTTCTCTGTTTGAATGTCCTCGGCATTGACTCAGGATCGTTTTTTAAAATATAATTGTACAGAAATAATGGCTGAAGTATATAGCACTGTGTATTATTCAAATCAGTTGATTTACAACAACTCTAAAAACTTAGCAACACAGCCCAGCTGTTCCAAGCTCCCGACATATCCTTCGCATTGTTTCCTTCGAAATACAGGGTGTGGGTGAGAAGCATGCTCAGAATGCTTGACGTGTGGCGGTTGGACGTAGGGTCTTGTAATGTGGCGTCCGTAGCTTTCCGAGAGGAAAAGCGGTGCAAAGTGACAGGAAGGCTGTCAGTACCGAATGCGCGGGGTTAGCAATACTGTATTTGTCCCATAATTTACGCGTGTAATAGCGGACTCGCCTCCAATTTTACTACAAAAGTCGTGATCTAAAAAGTGGGTGGGTAACGTCTATTACTACATCACCCCCAAAATTATTATTCATTATTACAAAGGGTATTTTGACTATTTTCAGTAGTGTAGAAAATTGTATCGCCTTGTTCCGGACTCCTATAGAGCTTACATTTTCTTTTGACCCTTCATTTGCCGTAGGACATGCCACCGGCATATGGTTATGCATTACCAGCTTCTGGTTTGGTAGTCAGGTAATGGAAGCAATGGGAACTGTGTACTACAATTTTCCTTGCATGTAACTAAGGAACTTAATGTTGTTAAGAGAACGTAAAATTCACCAAGAATGATATGATCGTCAGAAATGTGCAGTGAGAACGCTCTGCGTGTGTTCATTCCTTATGTGTTAATCATGGGAAATGTCAGCTAACGTTCTGCCACATACAACACTCGTAGTCTCTAAAATGTTGCACATTTTCCCGTAAATTACAGCATTTTATGTTTGAATTGCTTAGAAGATCGTGACAAGGAAAGTGTTTCTCCAATTGAATGATTGTATTTAACTGTATGCACGTCGTATAATCTTGGCGAGGTGTGTGTTTTTTGTTTTGTTCACGGAGCAACATTACACCATAGTAGGCACGCAGCTTTTTGTATTTAGTTTTCTGGCATCTTGATTTAAATAATTATTGGCTAACATATTTCTAAATGCAGACAATCCTTACCTCCATTAGGATTCGGGTTCCATAATTCATGTAAAATGAGGTCCGTTCATTTGTGAAATTGGGGTCATAACCCCCCCCTACCCTTTCAGTGATTACCGTATGGTACTTTATGTAGACTAGGGTGAAGATGTAAATGAGCATTTTTTTTTTAAATGTTGCCAGTTGTTAGGTTTATTAACTCCATAGGTACTGACAACTGGGCATGGTTGGATTTTAAGGTAGAACCGCATGTGCTATCAAATATCACTTTCTTGCATTACCTGGAATATGTGTAGAATTATAAAATGATTATTGGTTAAATAAGTTAATAGATAGACTATTATAATGATTAAATAAATATTAAACGAGAAACGATGCGTCGTTAGTAAATATTAGGCCTACCGGTACGGCGAATAGCCTGCAACTCGTAGCTTACGTCAAAATTTAGTATTTAAACGGGTCACGTTAATGGATAATATGCCAATATAACAACCGGATAGCAAATTATAATAATATTCTCACATATAACATATATTATTTACACCAACATAATTATTGTAGTCTAGGATATATTAGACCAATGCCATTTGAAATGTGCAAATCGCACACTTTGTAGGCACGCTGTTTGTTATGGTCGTCTCTGATGCGAAGTTTTACTAATTACTCTTTTAGGAGACACTTGTCTTTGGAATATTCATGAAAGGCCAACCCTCCAGTTCTTATTTCGTAAGTTGAACGCCTAAAAACAAAACCACAATCCGAAATAATAACGAAGATAATCACCAACGAACGTTTCACTGCCAATGAAAATCAAATGGAGATTCGCGGACCGGAAGTTCGTTATGCATAAGCTTCGATGCCATTTTAACTCTTGGAAGCTCTATGAGGTTACGGTACCATACAATTCAGTCGCTTCCCATAAATATTTATTATGTGACACTCCTATGCTCTACTCTCTCAACACTCGACAGTAAAACAGTCATTTATATCAGCTCTCCTCAGGTAAATGGTATTTTATTTGTGTTCGTAGCATCTCATCCCATCTGCGAGAGTTCACTCGGGCGCGCTTTGCTCACGCTACGGATTAAGCCTAAATCTCGCCATCACCCATGAGCTGTGGAAGTGTGTCCTAAAATGCAGTTAAACTTACGCCAGTAAATCTTGATTCGCGCTTTTAAGATTCATTTTTCAGCCATTCTGTATGCGAACTCTAGTCTTAGACGGTTCAAAAATATACAGGAATTTGGTGGACTTTCATACGGGAATTTGAAAAAAGGTCTTTGCTCGACACCCTGCGTACCCATTTTCAAGTTTCTTGCCTTTCATATCCTATCTCAGTTTTCTCAGGCGGGCAACCATCATTTAATCTTCTCAATATTAATGTCTCAACTCGAAAGCATGAAGCATTTCAGAATTATACAACATAACTAAGGGGCGGTCGAAAAAGTGGGGTGTGGCACATGATGCAGCATGCTTATTAAACGACTAGGAGGGTTGTTAAACGTAAAAATTTGCTTTGGACACATAAGTGAGGTTATAAGGGACACAACTAACGAGTGGTTTATTTTTTTTTATTTATTTTTTTATTTTATTTTTTCACCGAATTGGGCTAACTATGCCACTGATACACTGGTGATGTCATATTTCACCGTGATTGTAGTGTGGAGATCTAGGAAAAGTACTGGACAGCATGTACCAAATGTGTATTACGTGAATTAATTTTAAAAGAAAATTTAGAAATTTCCACCTGCTGTCGACCCTAGTATTATGTGCACTCGAGTTTGAAGGTTGTTCGTGAAGTAACCAATAGACCTACATAAAAACCAATAACATCATCATTTTCGTCGTTATATTTTAAGTTAGGTCATGTTGGTTTGGAATTTTTAATATATATTTTAATATTTTTTATCGCAGTTGTAACACAAAAAGTGCAAGTTTTTAAGAGTGTTTCAACCATGCGTCACATTTAAGAATTATTATCTCAAAAACCCGTCATCGGATCGAGTCTAAATTTAAACACAATATACATTGGAATGTTGTATAGCTGGTTTATTAATTTCTAAATTGTGTGTGTCCAAGAAACAAAGTTATCATTTTTTAAGGTAACTTTTTCTCGGCTCGGGGTGGTTGGAAAATGTAGTTCTTGGTTGCATGTTAATCCTTATACATCGAAACGTTATGCTGTATGACTGTGTAATACAAAAATTAATTCACTTATTTTATATCGGTTTGTATTTCTACAGGGAAATAACACATGTTTCACCGGCTAGCCGCTCCGGTAACAGCTGTACAGCGTTGCCGAAATGGTGCCCACACGCATCATGGCGCATCTCGCTCGGAAGTGATGGGCTCCATCTCAGCAATGCTGTACAGCTGTTACCGAAGCAGCTAGCTGGTGAAACATGTGTTATTTTCTCATACAAATACAAACCGATATAAGATAAGTGAATTAATTTACGTATTTCACAGTCATACAGCATAACTTTTTGATGTATAATGATTACAATGCAACCAAGAACTATATTTTCCAACCACCCTGAGCCGAGAAAAAGTTACCTTACAACAATGATAACAACTTTGTTTCTTGGACACACAAAATTGTGAAATTAATAAACCAGTTTTACAACATTCCAATGTATATTGTGTTAAAATTTGGATTCGATCCGATGACGGGCTTTTGAGATAATAATTCCTAAATGTGACGCATGGTTGAAACACGCTTAAAAACGGGCACTTTTTGTGTTCCAACTGCAATAACAAATATTAAAATATAAATTTAAAAATCCAAACCTACGTGAACTAACGTAAAATAGAACGACGAAAATGTTCATGGTATTGGATTTTATGTACGTCTATGGGTTACTTAACAAACGACCTTCAAACTCGAGTACACATAATACTTTGGTCGACAGTAGTCAATACTATGTCCATATTTAAGCCTTTTAACAGTGTGTGGCGAACATTAAGAAATGTATGGACAAGATAGCAATCTTCCCCTCACGACTTTTCACGCCGCACTTTCACCAGTACGATCGCTAGTCTTCATACAAATCACTTTTGAGTACCATACAGTTCACGATGTTTTTCACTATATAGGCCTGCCGACGTTCATTGAAAATTAATAACCTTTCCACCTTCAGAAGAGCCTCCGTGGCTTAGGCGGCAGCACGCCGGCCTCTCACCGCTGGGTCCGTGGTTCAAATCCCGGTCACTCCCTGTGAGATCTGTGCTGGACAAAACGGAGGCAGACAGGTTTTTCTCCGGGTACTCCGGTTTTTCCCTGTCACAATTTCATTCCCGCAACACTCTCCACTATCATTTCATTTCATCTGTCATTCATTTAATCATTGCCCCAGGGGAGTGCGACAGGCTTCGGCAGCCGGCACACTTCATATCCTCGCCGCTAGATGGGGGCTTCATTCATTCCATTCCTGACCCGGTCGGAGACTGGAAGCAGGCAGTGGATTTTCTTTTTTTTTTTTTTTTCAACCTTCAGAACACCAAGAGGACGGTGTAACCTTACAACCTCTCGTGTTAATAAGCTCTACTATATAAATTTAATTCCCACAATTGGTTGATCATGTTGTCAACTTTAGCCTGCCAACCTAACACGTTGACAACCGGCTCAATAAATTCGAGTAGTGGGATGTTTTGAAAAACACTATATAAAACATCTATTACTGATTGGATCACTAAAGATAGGTAATCTTTTATCATAATCATGGGACAACACAAAATAACTGGTATAAATCTATTTATATTATATGAAAATCATGATATATGAAGTTTGTGTCTATACATTCTATTCCCCTCACCTCGGAACTGGTTAATAGCCACAATGACATTTATATGCATTGGACTCTTGTAGGGTGGATGGTTTTACTGTGATTCGGTCGAAGTCTGGACGCTGTGTCTCACCTTATATCGCCACAGACCAGCTGGAACCCCTTCTGCCACTCGTCCCTCCTTCCGACATCAGACAATCTTCACGCCACTGTCTGGCTAGTAATGAGCTGCTCGTACTTTGAATAATTTACTCATTCCTATCACCTCTCCAAGACGCTGGATTTCTTATTAGAATGAATTCTCACTCTGTAGATTTGGTGACTGCATCAGACTGACTGGCGACTTACTAGCACAAACTGAAGAATGATCTGCGCACGTCACTAACGGAAACTGGAGAATACTGAAGCTTCCCACTCACTGGCGAAAACTGGAGAATAATGATCATTCTTGTTGACAAAATCTCGTGTACATATCGACGCCTCCAACTAAGAACATCGTATCTGCATAAAGTAAAATGTTGAGGAGAGCAGTTTAAAGTTTAGAAAAAATTCCTACAAATCGGCGAGTTTCTCAATCTTTGCGATCATGGGCTCAATGGAAAGCATTTGTTGCCTAGTTTATTTTACCCGAAGAAGGGTGTTTGAATGTATTAATTAACCCGTTTACACGTAGTTACGATATTACTGAATTGGAATTTTCCAATGAAGAACATCGTATGTGAAGTTACGATGTTCTTCATTGGAGATGTGTGAACAACTGACTGCAAAAGTCGAGTTACGATGTTATTATTTGGACAATTTAATCTACTTTATGTTATGGTGTCTTTTATTAATATCAATTCCATTATTACTGCATGCAATGAGCTAAAAGAAAGAATTGACTGAACTTACTATTCTTAAGATTGTTATCTGTGAACGATACAATCGTTGAAGACTATGAAAACATAACAGAAGTTTACAGGTTAAATTTAAAATAAAATAAAAGTTAATATTTTAAACTTTCCAAAAATGTTCATTATTTTCAAAATACAATATACAAACTAAAACAATTCAACTTCGAGACAAGTTACTTTCATTTTTATTTGTCACTAGTTGTGTCTGATTCAGTTGTTTCGGCTACGGTAACTTTCAGATTTTTTCGAAATTTTCATGCATGTCTCGAATGAGATTGGGAGCACATAAAGACAGCAGGTCCTTCTCCTTTTGTGGAGCTACTGTCAACAGTCCGTTATAAGCATTACTAAGCTCCAAAGTGCGAATAGAGTGCCGTCTTCCTCGTCGATTCTGGTACAGATCAATAACCACTTCTTCACCTTCGTGGTCGTACTCGATAAGTAGCTTGGTTGGTTCGTCTCTCCCGAAACGAACCTGCCTCACTTTGTGCCAGTGTATTTTCTCTTCTCTTGCTACCCAGTTCCGCTTGTCAAAATCCATAAGTTCCTTGCAATTCTTTAAGTCCTTCTGGGAAACTTCTTTAACCACGTATGGTTTACCCTTTGCTTTCGCCATGCGAATAAGCATAACCCATTGGTATTGAACATAAATAGTTTGGCCTTTCCTTCTTTCAATGAGAGCATGCATTGAGTCCCCTATTTTGTGTGTATCCTTTTTCCAAAAATCTGTGGGTGATGGAAACATGCAGGGTCTCAGACATAAAGGAGTAAACTGCATACAAAATCATATTCCGATTTTGTCCTTCACAGCTATCTGAATAAAATATAAAGTCTGTAATTCCTTCTTGAACTTTAAACTTTATATAGCTCATAACAAAGCTCCCAATTTCATTTGAACCTCATTTTTCAATCTTTTTCTTTGAATTTGCCTCTTCTTCATACACTGATTTGTCACTATCTTCAGACTCGGGTTCCCAGTCTGTTTCAATCAAAAACTCTTGTTCATAATCTTCATTCTGGTAGAAGTTTTCAGTAGAACTATCAGGTTTTGTGGTGTTGGGATAGGTTTTCTCGTTCAACGGGTACAATGGTTTTACCAGTCTTCATCCTAGAACAATCCGACTTGTTGTACATTGGGCCATTATTAATTCTGATGTTAACTATAGCCTGTTTCTTTCTTTTTCTTGTTTCTTGCTTATTCTGTGATTTTTCATTCTCTTCTTTATTGTCGTCTTCATGCTGTAATTTGTCACCTTTATCTTCGCTATCTTCTCTCTGATCTTTTGCTTCAAAGGTGACTCCTCCAAGATTTTGTGATAAACCCAAGATATCCCTAGTAATTTCACTCATAATATGTTGCTCTGAAGTTAGGGGGGATGAGCAGTTACTCTGAGATTCTGAGTCCTTGGTGCTTGAATTACATTTGTCAGTACTTTGATCTGAAAAGTATAACATGAACAATAAAAATAAATTCACACATATTATTATTATTATAGAATTTGATAGTATTCTACTCAACAAAATTATTTTGATATGCATAGTTGTTGTTTTTTTTTTTAAATCCGGACACTTTACGTCTTATTTTATGTTATTGAAATCTAAGCAGCACCTTGTAATAAGCCTAACTTTCATATTATTTCTCCTCTAATAGAGGAAGCTGTTGCTGGTTAATGCTACTCTTCTGACATAAAGAGAATAATAATGACTAGCCTTTCTGAAAAATAATAATGAATGTGCTCTTACCTTGTAACTGAGTTGAATAAGCAGCCATGCTCCTCACTAAATCAACCATCAATTTGCCTCTTGATAACATTTTGAAAAGGGTAAAAGACTATACACAATAATCACCTTAACATTATAGTCAGCGTTGCATTGGACTGCCAACACTGCACTGTGTCTCGACTTCAGTAACTGGAAATATGCGCTCTCCAGCTGCTAAAATGAGAACTACAGTCGAACCTCGATATCTTGAATCCCCTCGGGAGAAAATTTTTATTTCGAATTATCGAAATTTCGAGAAATAGAGAAATACCGATTTTAGGCATCTTTAGCGCGTTATTTAATCACATTTTTCTATGAACCCTTACGGAATACAGTGCAACAATATCTGACGGCATTTAACAACAAAAAACGCATACAGTACTTTATGGCATAACTTCAATTACAGTATAACAATTGTACCTAGGTATACCGTATAGCTTACAGTAGCAGACAGAATACGTACGTACAGTGATTAAAAAAGGAACATACAGTACCTCCGTTAGCACCTTGGCAAGAAATCCGTTAGTTTCTTTTGTTTTTTACTGTTACGCTTCTTTTCCTCAACATAGTTTTCAACAACATTTATTGCTGTGAAAACACTGTCATTTACATACAGCTGACTCTGTATGTACGATCGAAGAACAGCCACTGCACTTAACGCCTGATCTGCTGACGGTGCGGGAGAGGGCAGCTCCAACTCTTCTTGTTGGGAATCACCATAGTCGTCTCCTTTCAGTTCTTCTTGCTCGGCAGCAGTGTTGACGATACCCGTAGGTTGTTCCGCCACTATAACATCACAGTCCACATTTATGTAACTCTCAAAATCAGCTTCGCAATTAACAAGCTGCTGATATTCCGCCCATTCCTCAGGAACAGAAATGACTTCGTCCTCTTCGTCTTCTTCAGCTTGCGAGTAATCTTTTGAAAATCCTACTTTGCGAAAGCACTTAGCAATTGTTTCCTGTTTCACATCAGCCCACGATTTACTTAGCATTGTTGTCGACTCTAGTTGATTGATGTCTGTTAATGACTCCTCGGAGTCAATTGCTCTCAGAATTCTCTGAACAGCCCTCTTCCTATAGTAACGTTTCAAGTTTTTAATCACCCCTTGGTCCATTGGCTGTAGTTTGGATGTTAAGTTCGGTGGCAAGAAGACCACGCGCACTGCTCTCAGCTCCTGAGTGAGCACCTTGGGGTGAGCTGGGCAGTTGTCTACAAAAAGTAGAACTTTCCTCCGTTCATGTTGAAACTTCTTGTCAATACCAAGCAGCCAAGATTCGTGAATGGAGCTTGTCATCCATGACTTCCGGTTGCTTTGGTACAGGACCGGTAAAGACTTAACACCCGAAAAACAGCGAGGCTTCGCAGATTTTCCGATCACTAAAAGTTTTAGTTTTTCTGTTCCCGTCATATTAGCTCCCAGCATTACCGTAACCCTTTCTTTACTTCTTTTACCACCAAAACACTTTTCACCCTTAAAGGCCAGTGTCTTTCCAGGCAGGCATTTGTAGAATAAAGCAGTCTCGTCAGCATTAAACACGTCATTAGAACTGTACTCCTGTAACAGGGCTGGTAAAACGTGTTTTTTTTTTGTAATGTTCACAGTCCACTTCACTGACAGCAGCATTTTCACCATCTGCACTATTCCATTCCGAAGTTCAAACTTTTCCAGCCACCCACTACTGGCCTGAAAAGATTCATAACCGAAGTCTTTAGCAAATTTTTCTGCTTGTTCACGAACTAAGCTACCGGTTATTGGAATGTTTTTGTCTCTCACACGGGTCACCCATTGAATCATCGCTTGTTCCAGCTCCGGGAATGTTGGAAGTTTTAAGCCTCTTCCGCTGTGGTGAAAATCGTGTTTCATCCGCAGCCAGACGAATCTTGTCTTTATCTTTCAGTATTGTAGATAATGTGCTGGGAGGAATTCCATACTCGGCTGCAATATCCTTCTTCTTTTTTCTGACCTTTCTCCACTTCACTTTTTCACTCAGGCTCAGGCATTTAACTTTACGTTTCTCCATGATTGCATCTACAGGGCTGTAAGCGTACACTGAACAGCCAGATACAAGCTGCAAGTTTTCCTGGTGCTGACGCAATGCGCAGGGATGGCCCGTGGAATCTTATCAGCACTGGGAATTCTCACACCAGCTAAGGTTAATGAACAGAGCAGGGGTGGACAGATAAGCCACAATATAAACGCTTAGGAACAAATTTCGAGTTAGAGAACAATTTTTGCTTCTAGGGAGGTAAAGTTTGCTTCGAAAAATCGAGAAATTCGTATAATCGAATTTCGAGTAATAGAGAAATATATACACGTCAAGAATAGGACAAATGGCCGGGAAGTAGAAATTACTTCGAGATATTGAAAATTCGAGTAATGGAGTTTCGAGTTATGGAGGTTCGACTGTATATTCAAATGACGGATCCTCCGTGGCTAAGGTGGCTGCACGCCGGCCTCTCACAGCTGGGCCCGTGCTTCAAATCCCGGTCACTCCATGTGAGATTTGTGCTGGACAAAACAGAGGCAGACAGGTTTTTCTCCGGGTACTCAGGTTTTCCCTGCCACAAATTTCATTCCAGCAACACACTACATTATCATTTCTTTTCATCTGTCATTCATTTAATCATTGCCCCAGGGGAGTGCGACAGGCTTCGGCAGCCGGCAGAGTTCATATCCTCGCCGCTAGATGGGGGCTTCATTCATTCCATTCCCTGACCCCGTCGGTCAACTGGAAGCAGGCTGTGGATTTTCAATCAAATTAAGATCGCGCAGCTCACAAAGCCGCGGGAATGGAAGCTTTGAGTACCTTGGCATGTCATTGGCATTGGTCATTGTGGACGGATGCGGAAAACTAACATGCAGTTTTGAGTGAATGTGCTGAATGCTTCCTGTAATATGATCGTAACTACACATGCACTGAACACTTCATAGACAACACTCAGAACATCATATCTCAAGTTACGATGCTCTTAAATGGAACAAATTAAATAACAGCAGTTACGATGTTCTTAAATACTGAGTTAACAAAAAATATATTGGGAATCATCTTCCAGTTGGTAGAGCTCATTTTTTAGTATATGATACGCGAACCAAAAATGTCAGTTACTATGTTCTTAGTTGGAGGCGTCTATATATGAGTCTCTTGTTTTGAAGTGCTCTCCTCCTTATAGGACAATACACTCCATCAGGTCTCAGCTACTCCCTTCTTTAAGAATTCATTGGCTCTTTATGTGTGTATTAGAATACAATAGGATGTCGTAAGTTATATCCTTTCCAGAACAAGGGACTACTACACTTCTTGAGCGAGTTCAGACATATTTACAATTCTAGAGTTGTACAGGGTGGTGCACGAAATGTCATACACTGGAAATTGTTTATAGAATATTTAATATACAACATATTTAATAAAGAATGGCATTACAACATTCACTGAAATGTGCATGATTAGTCAGTATGCAGGACATGTTCAATATGCCCTCCTTCTCTGCATATAACAGCTTTGAGACGAACCTGCATGTTTGTGACCACTCTAGGACACATGTCCTCACTCAACCCTCGGAAGAAAGTCACAATGGCCGCTTGCAATTGCAGTACATTTTTCTGGTCTCTGGCAGTAGATTGTCTCCTTCAAATATCCCCACAGGAAGAAGTTGCATGGATTAATATCGGGGCTATGGTGTGGCCAAATTGAGCCGCTCTGAAAACGTTCGGGATATCGATGGGACATCACACGGGGCCCGAAATGTTCATGCTGGAAGTACAGAACGTCGTTTGCTGTGTGCAGACGAGATCCATCTTGCATGAACCATTGTGTGTCTATTGGTAGTCGTGATGCAAAGAGTTGTGGAAGGAAACTGATTTGCAACATGTCATGTAACGTGCACTGTTGACTGTGTCATTGATAAAGATTGGCCCAATAATTCATGACTGGAAATTGCAGCCCACACACACACTTTCACACCATGACTTTCAACCTCTTGCACAATAGCAGGCCGTTCTTTCGCCCAAAACCGGACATTGTTTGTTCACAGAACCTTTGAGATAAACGTATGCCTCACTACTGAACCATGTGTTGTGCAGTATGGGATCACCTTCTGCAATAGACCATCCAGCAAACTGTACTTGCCGTTGCTTGTCAAGTACCGTGAGTTTCAGACCTGTTGTCATTTTGTAAGGGAATTGGTCAAGCTCAGACTGCAGTATTCTCTGAATTGACCGACGAGGGATGTCCAGATGAACACAGGCAGTTCTGGTGGATTTGGAGGGGCTCCGAGCCACAGCCGTTCTCACAGCAGCAAGATTATCCGGTGAGCGGACTGGCTTGAGACGGGTTCGTTTTCTCTCTTAGTATATTGCCATCTGTTTCAAATTGGCTGGCCAGTCTATACACCGTCTGCCGGCAGGGAGCCCACCGGGTACGGAAATAATCACGAAACCTTTCCTAAGTCCGATTTACACACTCTTTGTTTCCGCATAAAATAACAATTTTCACCTGTTCGCGGTCAGCCTCCATTTGTCCGCCATGCTGTATAACTGGAAGCCGGTACGCATGCGCGACATGTGCTGCTGTCTGTCGAATCACGCATGAAATAAGTTTTCTGTGCACGAAAGGACATGGTTGTGATCCCAGATTTACACATTTTTTTAAACCATTTTCGATGTATGACATTTCGTGCGCCACCCTGTATGATATGGGGGGCCTCCTTTTCCCGACATGTCCAGCCAGCAACAACATCCATTGTTAAAAAAACAGGTGCCAGACCCTTCCGCCCTCCTCTCTTTTGTAAATTGGAAATCTTGGCACAAACTTCATTCTTAACAACCATAAAACTGCCCTTTTAAAACTAACACAATGAGATGAATGAAACATATTCTGGGATTGATGGAATAACACTCTAAATATATTCTTATTCTATATGAAATGAAATGGATGAGAACACTAATGAAATGTATGGAAATGCAAGACAAAATGATGAATAATTACAATATCTGCAGCTGGAGTGGGGGGATCGACCTCTCATTGTAACGAAACGTTACAACGGGAATTGACTATCATGTCCAACTTCAATAAACTTAAAGTACGAGAAACCTCCATGCATCAGCACATTTTTAACTTCGACGCATTTGACTCATGATCCGTTTCAACTGACCAAAGCATTATATAGTGTTGCTCCATTTCAAGAACATTCTATTCACAATCTATTATGATAAATTTCCACTTTACAATACAAATTTATTATAGTAGATATCAATAAGGGAAAAAGAAAGGAGTATAGCTAAGGTCATAGATATACATCACAATAATTATGATTGGTCATGAATGCATTAATGCACACATTCCTGATTGATTACTGGATCATGATGTTCTTCATATCAATGAATTCTTTTTCAACATATTTGTTTTAGAATGATGAACCCCTAGAGGGTTTTTATTTGTTTAGTGAATATATGTAATTTTTCGTCAATATGGATCCAAAATGATCAGCAATCTAAATAAATGTGTGTTATGTTTGCAGGTATAAAACTAATAAGCCTGGATTACAATAGTAGTACACGCGACCAATGAAGGGTTAAGCTGCCTGTTCTTACTATAGTTTATTTAAATTGTCATTATAGAATACTGGGTTAGCCGATTCTCACTGAACTTCTCAGTACTGAAGTAAGAGGAATGTGGTCTTGTGCAGTTAGGTTTTCCCAGTCATGGACTTCGAAAGTTGTGCAGCTTGTATTCTAAGTTTATGAGACATCATGACATTCGGGAGGTTTTCTTGTTAATAGAATGATGAATTCTGTACCTGGTGTTGGGTGATAACAATAACTGTATGTGCTTTAAAAAAGACTTGACAAGTTTTTATTATAAGGCCGCAATTAGGTATAGCTGGCGATAGACCGAATTTTGTGTAAGGAATGCTATTTAATCTGTGTACCATCTTCCTAAAAAATTTAGTGTAAACAGATGTTCGGGATTTCCAGAGGTGTGCGTCAGGCCTCGGCAGCCGGCACAGTTCATATCCTCGCCGCTAGATGGGCTTCATTCATTCCATTCCTGACCCGGTCGGAGACTGGAAGCAGGCTGTGGATTTTCATTTTCAGATGTTCGGGATTTGCGATACCATTCTTAACACATTGATGCCAGGGCACAGAGATCTCCTATCTTTCTGCAAGGGGTTCGTTTACAGCTTGTTCTTGGGTAAAGTTGGAACTAATGCATGGAGTAGGATGATTGTATATGTCAGTGTCGATATATTTTTCCACATGTAGATCATTATAGCTGTGAAAACGTTATGTATACAGAGTTTATCTTTGGTGCCAAGACTCAATGCACAAGATGGCGGACTTGTGCAACAACGTAGTATTTCATGATTTATAATCAGGTTCATTATCTGATCTACCCTGTTACATAGAGAAAGACTATGATAATACTAGTGATATTGGCAGTGACGTGGGGCCTTATATGTCGACTGAACGTCGAAAACATCCATGTGATTTGATGACGGACAGTAACTCGAATAGCCTATGATGGGCCTAGTGGTGATCAGATTGTACTTTTCAGATGCTCTGTCTAATTGTGAAGTTTTTGCACAATGAGGGAAGCTTGTGGAGGGATGTTGGCAATCTTCCAAGATTTCTTTTTCTCTAAATTAAACATCAGTGAAGCTTCATTTGTTTATCAGGAGCTTGAAGAAACGGTAAAGAAATTTAACTTCATGGCTATTTTTAAACTTTGTGGCTTTAGAAATTGTATATTTTTACTAATACTACATTTGTAACAGACCATTCGCCAAGTAGATGGGATCCAACGGAAAGGTGCTGTCAATTGATTCCTCCTGATAACTGGTATGGATTAAATTGTGGGTCTTAGACATGAAGCTCGCTGGTATGTTTTGTGCAGCACACGAGCGAAATTCAAATTCCCACATACCATACAATTTTCGAATAGGAACTGATTAGCACTTAAGATTGGTAATACCCTGCCAAGGAATTGTTACCGCTATGCGTGGCGCAGAGCTGTTGTGCATTCATTACGTCATGTTATGGCTGGTGCGGGGCAAGAGGGGGAAAACTCGTGTACAGTCGTACAATCAGGACACATCGCACGAATCTTGTACAAACGCGACATTATACGAGGTTACGCAGACTATGACCGCACATCTATCGCAGTCGCATTAGTTCCAATTACCGCCACGAGCAACAAGTCGCTGGCAGGGTAGTAATCAATTTGATGTTTAAGTAAAAACAAGTACGACATATCAGTAAAAACTCAACCAATTGAGTACACAAATATACCGCTAAAAGGAGCAATAAGGGTATTATGGGACAATCTTAAACAGGATAACTCGGATGAAGAAATGGTTGAATTGCTTAGGGTCTAGCTATGTGGACATCACTCAGTGGCCTAGTTGCCAACATATTTATTAATAGTCTAGAGAAAGAATTCCTCGAACGTAAATCAGCCTAGGGCATCATACATTGGAGTAGGTTAGTGGAGGACATTATTTACGTGTATGACACTGAAATAACCATCTAAGATGCATTACTCCCAACCATCAACTTGCACCAATCCATTAGATTCACCATGGATACGGAAAATAACCGGCAATTAGACTAAACAATCCATCGAGCCGACCATATCTAATGTATTCTATATACTGCTAGAATATGCCAACGTCACACACCCGTTCAAACCACCCAAATTCACAGGCATTAAATCCATGCTAAACAGGGTTATCAGCATTCCTATATCAATTCAAGACTTCAATAAAGAAATTGACTTAATGAAACGAGTGGAAACCGGGAATAATTTCTCGCCCAAAATGGTCGACCAGATATTAGCGAACCAACGGGAGAGAGGGGACGATAAATTCATCCACCCTAAGTCAGGACATTTACGTATGATTCAATTTTGGGAACGAAAACGCGTTCCAATTAACCAAGAATCAAGGACTTTCAAGTACTTTCAGAACAAACTCATTTGGTCAACACCTACATAATAGCAACTTACAAAGCAAAACCTGCATTCAAAATCAGGTGTATATTATTTTGTTCTCGTGTACGATTGTGGAATTTATCCCATCTTAATCTCATCAATTCGGTTTATTATAGCCAATGAACCAACCGTACCATCAAATGAGAGTTTTTTAATTATATATCTGAAAAAATGAATTGAGGATAAGATCATACCCCGAAAACGAGCAAGATTTGCATACTTACTTTAAAAGTAAGAATTGCATTCATCAGTATTGTTGTGGTTTTAAGTGTAAGTACAGTTGGTTTGTGTTTTAATCCAGGAGAGTGTGTGTCACTGCATGTAAAAATCTCATCTTATAGAAGGTCTTCAACCTATCTTTATTTTCTGTTTCCATATGAATGTAAGGTGTTATTTTATATGACAGAAGAAGTATCATTTTCATAGACATACTCAAGGATGGGAATTATTTACCACGCAGTTACGTAATATTTCGGAGAAACTTGAGAATGACCATGTCTGCCCTAATTCCTTATTGACTAATATATTATTTTCCTAATTTATTAAGTCCATATAATTATTATTCTTAAAATTCAATGTACCGGTTGTCACATTATTAACCTTCGTCGGCAGAAGGTAATTTATATGTAATGAAGTTGCAAGTCTGATACTAAAATTTCTAAAAAAAAAAGGGCTGATTTCAGAACTATTTCTATAAAATATTTACTATCGAAATTGTTAAAGATATACTAAATGGCTAACAAAGCAGATCTGCTACAATTTTTGGTTAATATAGAGAGGTATAGCTTATCTCTTGAAGAAACAGCCCGATGGGGGAAATGTCAATGTGGTCATAATGTATGGTGTATTTAAAATTTGAGATTGGGATGACTTCCATGCTCCAACATCTGTACTTGGTATAAAACAAAGTCCCTGATTCTTGGATGTTCCGGGTAATCTCGAGAGCCACTGGATGGATTTTGATGCGGTTTTCTCCATTCTGTAAAGAATTTCTCAAGGAAGGTTTCTGTTCAGAATAATTTATTTATGACCAATGGAAGCCGAGCAGTAACGATTTCAGTGAGAAATTCTAGTGAAGAAACACCGTCCATGTGCCTTCTAAGCTTAAGCTGGGTAAACCGTTAAAAATATCTATATACAGGGTCATTATGAGTGTGCGCACCAGTAAACACGGAAAGCTAAGCCGGCTGTGACTAGCGGCGCGCACCCGTTTCAGTTGGTGTGCACTTTCTCAATTTTACCAAACATGTTCAATAATGTGTACATACAGTGCTCATACCAGGGTGTCTACCTGTAATGAAAATTTTCTGAAGGTAGGTTGAATAATTTAAGCTCGCGCCTCTAGGCTCAGAGATTGCGATGGAGCGAGTTTCATGCAAGTGGCGCCGTGCCTATTGCATAGTACTAAGCTCTAGTTCCCCATGCCCGACCTCGAGGAAATTACATATACTGAGGGTACCTTGATTGTAGACATCGGTTCAATGTATTTTTTCAGCATCAAGAAGACCTAAGTTTCGTATTTTTCTGTGTTACTGTATTAGGAAACCTGACTTTTTGCAAGACGTTTATTCGCGAATACTTCTGGAATTAAAAAGAAATCTGATTTCTGTTATTTGGAAACTACCGTATTTGCTCGTGTATATCTCGCACCTCATTTTTTTATTTGAAATTTCAGGGGGGGAAAAAGTATTCGCATATATCTCGCATTCATTACTGACGCCATCATATAAATGACCATAATAACCTTGAGGTAGAAACACGTTCGATTTAGCGTGCCGCAACAGTCGTCATTGTCCAGGAACATATCCGAAGCGTTACTAACAGGGAGAGCGAGCAACAACGAGTTGATCCGAACTTCGATACGAGCCGATTGGGGATCGAGGCGCCGCGTGCAAGCATACGGCGCAGCGTGAGTGTTAGCACGCTGTGCATCGTTAGTCTTCGGCCGCGGTTGGCTAAATTATCGCCTTGAGACACATTCGAATTAGCGATCAGCGCGCCACGTCAGTTGCGGAAGTAGGCCTACTGCTACATCGCAGAGAAACTCAGTTCATTCTCTTCGAATCTCAATGATTTCGTCTTTACGCATTGCGTCGCATCAGAGCTCGGCCGCGTGCAAGCATACGGCGCAGCGTGAGTGTTCGCTCGCTGTACATCGTTCGTCGCCTTGAGACGCGTTCGAATTAGCGATTAGCGCGCCACGTCTGTTGCGGAAGTAGGCCTACTGTTACATCGCAGAGAAACGCAGTTCAGTCTTCTCGAATCTCAATGATTTCGTCTTTACGCATTGCGCCGCATCAGAGGTCGGCCGCGTGCAAGCATACGGCGCAGCGTGAGTGTTAGCACGCTCTACATCGTTCGCAGCATTTTCGGCCGCGGTTGGCTAAATTCACCGCCTTGAGACACGTTCGAATTAGCGATTAGCGCGCCACAACAGTTGTGCAAGTAGGCCAATTGTTACATCGCAAATATTGTGTGTTTTTTTTTTTTTTTTTTTTTTTTTTTTTTTTTTTTTTTTCGGGAATACGGTCATTACCTGCGTATATCTCGCACCGAAAATTTTCACACAAATTTTCGGCCAAAAAAGTGCGAGATATACGCGTGCAAATACGGTATGTCTAATTGAAGTCCGGAAATAACGCGAAACAATTTAATGTCACAATCTTTCAAAATGTTACGGTTTCGGAAAAAAATGCAAAAAATCTTCGAAATACATATAACTTATTACAAAATATGTCTAGAAAAATTTGCGACATCCAGTATGGTTAATTCGAACTTTCGTTCCATCGGGTATAATTATAATCTAACCGATTATTTCAATAACTCTTAGATAATTCGTGGTTCTCAGTCGAAATAAAACTTGCACTCTTGTATTATTCGTGCAATCCTCTCAGAATAATTCGTAATATTCGATACCGTATCTACTTCGAACGTTTATCCTCCTAAATCGCATCCTCAAGACGGACGGCTGACCGCACGACTTGCCTGCGGGAATCTCGTCCAACGGACCGAGATCGACGTCAGTTGCGTAAAATCATAAAACCCGTCCCCTATCTTGCACTTGTGACCACGAGGACTGTGGGAATCCTGTCAAAGGTGACTACTTGCCACTTTTCCTATGACCGTATACTTAAAAGCATGTGTGGAGCGAGAAGTGCATCAACCCACTTAAAAATAACATCCTACGTAGCATCGAAATACTAATTCCTCCTCGTGATCCATCCTGAACTGATGAACTCCTAACCACAGCATAGGGACAAAGGGAATCACGGCGCCGACTGAACAACATGTTTATAACTATTCATGAATTTTAACCATGCCCAACCTTGAGCTTGCCTCTGCCATTCTGTCAGGACAGGCAGACAAACGTTGAACGGCGGGTGCGGCGTCGATTGCATAATATCTCGAGGACAACGTAAAACGGCCGATACATCGCAATATTTCTCCACATTCAATGAGGAGGACAACTGTATTCTTGTCAAACGGACAGCAAGTGGTGCCGATTGCGTAATAATGCTAAATTTTCTTGTGCCCGACCTCAAGGACAATGGAAATCTCGTCAAACGACTAAAAGTGACACTGATTATCTAAATCGCGATTTTTCTTGGTGTTCTATCGTGAAAACTACGGGAAGCTCATCAAACAACTGAGACCCGAGCCGATCGTGTAACATCTCGATATTTCTTCGTGTTTGGTTGCAAAGACATAAATCGGTGACGATCGCGTAAGATCTCATACATTTCTTCGCGACCTACCGCGGGAACGGAGAAAATCTCGCCAAATGGTCAAGCGCAGAGCGACCTCTTGGTACCGTAATTATAACATATTGTGCACAAGACGACATATTAGCTGAAACAACTCATTGTATATCTAAGTCTAGTATATATTTACCGTATATACCCGAATGTAATGTTCGAAAGCATACGGAAATAAGATTTAAAACAATCTTTACGAGAACAAAACCCGTCAGTTTTACGAGCAGTAATTGAGTGATCAACGTATCTTAATTTAATGTCAGCGCTCTTTCTAAGTTGATCCCGGACATCGGAAGGTCGTGTCGTAATTTAAATACTAAACACACCCTTTTTTGCCGACGCCGGTAGGCGCGTATCATACGTCTTGTGAGAAATGTTACGGGACACCAGAAACGTAACGAATTCTTGTTTTCTGTGTCGTGTCGTGAAATTGTAGATCTAAGATACAGGTTACTGTAAGTTCATTAAAAGAAAATTACGATCGTTCGTCATCTCAAATAGAGTTTTTAATTCTTCCTTCCGCAGTTGGTACACAGAAAATCACTGTACTTTTTTATTGTGGGTTGGCATTCGTGACAGCTTGCCGCATTTCTGCTGTTCGTTTGTTTTCTCGTTGCTTCTGTGCATGCTGGTCTTCAGGTTGAATTTGCATCTACTGGCATTTGCTTACATATAACTCGCATGTTTCCTTCCGAAAATAAATGTGGAAATCTTCTGTGCAAGATATATGCGGGGATTTGTGAGGGTAAGACCTTATTCCCGAGAAAACAAAAATTTGCATGATTGAAACAAGAAGACTGGAATTGTCAACTGCCGTCGCTGCTGCCACTCTCCGTCCAATGCATTTGCGATTCTAGTCTTCAAGAAGCTATCCCATACCCCTATATCCAATCATGCAGGAATTCAACTGACTAGGCTTGCGCATAATAGTTCGCAGCTCCTTAGCGAACTAGTTCGCTCTTTTAGTTCGTTAGGTCCCATCTCGAATTCCCTGTAAGACAGATCGTTCGCTCGCCGTGCTGCTGACACTGCACGCGCTCTTTGTTTGTTATAGCAGTCTGTCACCACTGATGACTCGTCACCAGTGATTGCTCATTCAGATTGCTCTCGTTTCAAGCAATACTGTAGGCTAATGTAACAGTTACTGTGCAGTTCGTGTATTAGATAGCGACATGTTGCGTGTGTAGTAATGTGTTTTACCTTTTGATATTCGAAGATAAAAAAATACAAAAATATGAGTATTGAAACATTAGTGAAATTCCTTATAACTTCCTTATTTCCTTTTATTCCTTTTAGGAACATAGGGTAGCTACAAACTTCTTCCATCTCACTCTATTGTTGGCCATCCTTTTAATTAGGGTCCATGTCTTTCCTTCTGAGAAAACTTCTCTTTCTATTGTTTATAAAGCCAAAAGTCGTCATTTGTTTATCATCAGGGGCGGATCTAGGGGAGGGCGAGGAAGGGAGGCCCCGCGCCATGGATTGTTTTAAATTTAATTGATTCATTTTTTGTACTTTTCAAACTTTCGAACTAATTTATAATTCATATTATTTTATCAGTGCAGCTATGATCTCCCGTGCCCGTGTAGCAAGTTTAGATTTCAGTGAAATGATAGAAGACTTCAGCCGGGAAAAAAGTCGCAAAGTAATATTTTAATATTTCATAGTTTACATAATCTTCTTCAATGGGACTTCAAGGTTTCTTTCATATTATTAAAAAAAAAAATTCTGTAGTGTATTCAAAATATTGTGACTTCTTTATTTTCTTCTTCTTTCTTCGATTCGGCCAACTAGGGACCACGTCAGTTCAACTGTCTCTTCTTCCGAGCTTTAACTACCGCCCAGTGTTTCCGCATTCGTCTCCGGTGTTGTTCTTTTCTCTCTTGGGACCACACCTTCCCTGTCTCCATTTGATTTGATTTTTATTATTTCCTATTGTTGTGGGCCCCACCTTATCATACCGCCCAGGGCCCCGCAAGGCCTGGATCTGCCACTGTTTTTCATTAGTGAAATACCGGTACCGTACCTAAAAGAATAAGAGAATGGACGATGTGTTCGTAGAAGCATACACTTATTATTCTCTTTATTTTTTTCTCTCGCGTGGGGCCGATAACCTAGACGTTAGGCCCCTTAAAACAACAATTACCATGGTCATTTTTCGCGTGTATCGGCGCGTCACCATCCGATTCCATTTCCTACTTGTCACCAGGTGATGATAAGACGTACCTCCGCCCGCCGGAATTTTCATTTCTTACTTGCTTCGTGATATTCATTATTTGGCTGCTCTGAAACCGTTGGGTACATTATCTTTATGGCATGAATGGGAGGAATAGGGTTTTTTAGTTCAGAGTTTTTGTCCATAGAAGTTCGCTTTTCTTTGTGAAGCATCGTCATAATGTTCATTTCTTAAAAACAGGTAAAAGTAGTTGTATCACCATATATCGAGAAAAATAAATATCAACTAGTTCATTCAAATGGTAATGTTAATCCAGTTCGCCGATTTTCTAAATAATTGGACATATTTTCAAATAATCCAAAATGACTAAGTTAAATAAAACTGTGGAATTATCCCCACATCTACATCAGTTAAATATCAGTAACTTATATTTATGAACCGCCACTGTATTACATTACAAATATAAGGTAGTTACTACTATTAGCGTGTTAGTTCGCTAAGGAGCTGCGAACTAAACTGATCGCTCCTAGCCGCGAACTATTACGCAAGTGGGGACTCCGTGGTAACTTACCGACTTTCATTGCGAATTTCATGTCCGTCTGACTCTTCCGTGTAAGGGTCGGTAGGACATATCGCAGTACTATACCCAAGAAAATGGAGTTCCTCAGGGTTCAGTGCTGAGTGTCACCTTGTTCGCGATTGCCATTAATGGCATTGTTTCCGCCGCCGGGTCCGCGGTAGTTCCATCGCTGTATGTAGACGATTTAGCTCTGCATTACAGCTCTGGAAGTATGGCAGTCGTGGAACGGCAATTGCAGCTAGCCATCAACCGGGTCGACAGGTGGGCTCACGACCGGGGTTTTCGTTTTTCAGCAGCGAAAACCTCCGTCGTCCATTTTTGTCGGCTACGGAGGCTACATTTACACCCTGAACTACATCTCAGGGATGCTACGTTGCCGTTGGTTGACACTTATTGCTTCCTGGGGCTCCATTTTGACAGCAAGTTAACATGGCAGCACCATATACGGCAATTGAAAATGACATGTCTCAGGAAACTGAACATGCTCAGGTTTCTTAGTGGCACTACGTGGGGGGCTGACCGTGCGGTGCTCCTACGGTTCTACCAAGCCCTCGTCCTGTCCCGGCTAGACTATGGTTCTGCGGCATACGGTTCAGCAAGGCCGGCAACCTTGAAAATGCTGGACAGGATCCACCATAGTGGCGTTAGGCTGGCTACTGGTGCCTTCCGGACCAGCCCGATACCCAGCCTACTCGCCGAATCGGGTGTTCCACCTTTAAATTATAGACGCCAACATATGCTTTTAGCATATGCTGCCAATGTGCGTCAAATGCCGCAACACCCGACCTATCAAGCTCTCTTCGGTACCCAAAACCACCAGGGTTACGCCAACCGGCCTCGTGCCACTCGGCCGGTTGGTATTAGACTTGATAGCTCGTGCACTGAAATAGGAGTGGCTGTAGGTCCCTGTATGATCCGGACATCTAGCGAGGTGCCTCCGTGGCAAGTCCCGCGTCCGGAAATTCGGTTAGATCTTCACCAAGGTCCTAAGGTGAACACGGATGCGTCCGTTTACCGGAGGCAGTTCCACAGCATAGTTCACCAATTTCCGGACGCTGGCATTCTATACACGGATGGTTCGAAGGTGGACGAGAAAGTGGGTTGTGCTTACGTTATTGATGGTGCAAATACCAAGATCTCTTTGCCTGAGGCCTGTAGTGTGTTTACTGCGGAGCTCGTTGCCATCTATGAAGCTCTGCAGTTTGCACTACAGGATGCACGAATCCACTTTCTCGTGTGTACCGACTCTTTGAGTTCGTTGCAGTCAATTGCTACATGTTTCCCGCAACACCCCCTAGTGCAGCGAATCCATGACCTACTAGCCGGGCTGAGCCACGCTGACACTCGAATCACCTTTCTGTGGCTTCCAAGCCACATGGGAATTGCGGGAAATGAGTTAGCGGATCAAGCTGCAAAAGAGGCGGTATCACTACCACCTCGACCAATGGAGGTACCCGCTAGAGATATTCGCTCTCAGTTACGCCTACAAGTTCTGGCTTTTTGGGAGAGTCAGTGGCTAGCTGACCCACTGCCCAGTAAACTGAGAGCGATCAAGGGAACTACTCGCGTGTGGCGGAGCTCCTTCCGGGTCCGGAGGGAGTCGGTCATTTTGTGTAGGCTAAGGATAGGTCATACAAGATCCACCCACTCATACCTAATGAGAAGGGAAGACCCCCCACTTTGTACCTGTGGAGCCGTATTCACCGTGGCCCACATTTTCACCGAGTGTGTGGATCTTGCTGACTTACGAAGAAACCTTGGTTTGCAGACGACACTCAAACTTATATTAGCCGATGACGTGGTGGCTGCTGATCGCGTTATCTGCTTTATAAGTGAGAGTGGGTTAGGGCCAGCAATCTAAATTTTCCAGTGAATATTGACTCAACGACTTGTTCGTTTTTGAATGATAATGTTTTGTTTTTTCCGTAATTTTTGTTAATTTTTATTTTTTATTTAATTGTTTGTTTTTGTTTTATTAATTTTTGGTCTTTTGAAATTTAGATGTCCACCTCAAAATTTTAAATTCAATTCAAAATTTGTATTCTTTAATCTGTGTTAAGAGGGGCAGATGACCTCGTAGTTCCGCCCTTTAAAACAACAATAACTAACTAACGCAAGCCTACTAGTAGTGTGTTATACTGTTATTATAATATACCAACATTGAACAATCACCGCGCCAAAACTTGACAATCTTGCCACTATCAATAGATACACTCAATCAACTGAGCTGACAACAAAACAAAGCACATGCGATTGTGCAATGAGTGGTGATGTGACGAGTTACGGCGGACCCGCGCTCTCGCGCTCTTACAAGTCGGTCAGCGGGAAAAGAGCGAACGAACTAACAAGCGAGCGATCTGGGAACTAGTTCGGTAGTTCGTCTGAGGGACCCGCTCTTCCGAACTAGTTCGTTCGCGAACTACACAAGACTACAACTGACGGCCTTCTTTATTTTGTCTTCTGTCGTCAGCTTATCGTGACTAACAATACCAGATACGTGTTCTAACCTAACAATTTCTTATTTAGCGTCGCCACGTTTGAAAACACCTTGCGTGTTTGGTTATTGGTTTCTCGTGCGTCTTTCTGTTGACGCAAGTAGCGAATATCAAATTTATTTGCAATGAATTCTCGACCGGCAACGTCTGCGTCTTTGATCACTTTGAGTTTAAATCCAGCTATATGACTTCCGCATCTTTACATAACTAGAAGATTTCCACAAGAAAACAATCACACTTAACTGAGAAACAAAATTGGAACGTGAAGACAATACTGTCAGGCCTATTTATCGACAATGCAACAGACGGACAACAAATACCGTGGAAGAAAGGAAAGCACAGCCGCAAAAACAAACAATACCATCACGGGCAAGACGTGTTTTGAAATTACTACGATCATCTTTATGACAGCGTCAGAAATTAACGCAATATACGATGTGAATACACGCCCATATGAATGACCAAACATGTGTGAACTAACTATATCAGTCAACGTGCCGGCTGAACCGGGTGCGCGCAGCCGCGATCTGTGCTAGTCACAGCCGGCTTGGCTTGCCTGTCTTCTGGCGCACACACACATAATGACCTTGTACTATATGTTAAAAGCATGAAAAGTTCTAAAAAAAAGTCTTCAATACTTTGCCCTCAGTAAGTGTTTTATGTTTTTGTATCTTCCAACAATCTCCATTCAATTGCTAGCTGGGGAGCAAGCCCATCACCCCACTTTCATGATGAACTAATCGTACACACTTGGTCTGTTGCATGCTGTAATTATTAACCCAAATGGCGTGAAATACATCGACAAACAATTTATTAGCCCTCATATTTAAGTTAAATAGGGATTTGCTAACTAATCGTTAATATAGAGTTCATGAAATCAGCCCTAAGTTGAGTAAATTGCACTTACTTGAAGAATTAAGTAATCTATAGCAAGAAATCGATGTCAGCACATTGTCTGTGGGGAACGAACCAGTGGAGTTACGGTGAGACGGCAATATGCTTAATATAGTTGTGAGGGGATTCGATCATTCCCGCTTCTGGCAGGTTGTATTCTTGGGGCATCATTAATTTTTACTTGACGTTGACGTGCTAATGCTACCTAGCGGTCAGATCAACTTTCATTTGCGATGTTGCTGTATCGATGTGTATGGCTGGTTAGAGTGATATCACTTCAGACCCCTTGGTAGCTCTAGCGTAGCACTTACACGACAAGTTGTGAGTAATTAAACCCCCAGGTGTGGATAATTCTTGTTATAAGGGGTCTACTAAGACTCGTTTCATTAGCGTGCGTGTGGACACGCTCCATGTCCATACTGCTAGATTAAGAAACGGCATCTCTGAAGGATGTAACTTGCAGCCGTCTCAGCATGACATGCATGAATTCTTCTCTGAGCCTGCGGCTTTACATCAAAAGATGGGCTTTAATTCCACAGTTGCCTTGCCGGTGGAATTTGAGCCGCCCCTTTTGAGTCTGGGTTCTGTATGTCTGATTTTGATTTGTCATGCCTAACTAATGAAAGAAAAATAGTTTTACCTATAGTAGAGCCATCTTAACTTCCGACTTGACGTTTCAGTGCTAGGCTACAGTTTCGTTCGCTAAATCGCGACATCGTGAAATAAACTCAATTTGCCGTGATATATCGATTTGAATCGGTGCCTGTGATTGGCTACTTAAAGTGATTTTCCTTCTGACCGCTACATAGCTCTAGGGTAACACTGAAATGTCAAGTCGGAAGTTATGATGGCTTTACTATAATAGTTTGCCTTTGGATCTACCACAATCAAAGTTAAAATTTGAAGGAGATCTTTTATTTTTAGAAGTTCAAACATTAATTTATATATTTACATCGTGTTTATTTACAAAACATAGTTATTAATCTACAAATCAAGAAGACAGTACAAGCAAGCTATAATAGTGAATATTTTTGGTACGAACTTTCTCGTATTTGCCCCCAAATGTAATCATTATATTGTCCTTGTTATTGTTGCTCTAAGTCTATCACGTCTTGGTGACAACATTCCCCTTGCTCTCATAAATATGCACCTACTGTGGACCAAAGTATTATGTGTACTCGGGTTTGAAGGTTGTTTGTGAAGTAACCAATAGACCTACATAAAATCCAATACCATCAACATTTTCATCGTTCTATTTTACGTTAGTTCATGTAGGTTTGGATTTCTTAATTTATATTTTTTATCGCAGTTGGAACATAAAAAGTGCACGTTTTTAAGCGTGTTTCAACCATGCGTCACATTTAAGAATTATTATCTCAAAAAACAGTCATCAGATCAAATCCAAATTTTAACAAAATATACATTGGAATGTTGTATAACTGGTTTATTAATTTCACAATTTTGTGTGTCCAAGAAACTAAGTTGTTATCATTGTTGTAAGGTAACTTTTTCTCGGCTCGGGGTGGTTGGAAAATGTAGTTCTTGGTTGCATTGTAATCGTTATACATCAAAAAGTTATGCTGTATGACTGTGAAATACGTAAATTAATTCACTTATTTTATATCGGTTTGTATTTGTACGAGGAAATAACACATGGTTCACCATTTAGCCGCTCCCGGAAAAGCTGTACAGCGTTGCGAAGCTGGAGCCCATCACTTCCGAGCGAGACGCGCCATGATGCGTGTGGGCACCATTTCGGCAACGCTGTTCCCTGAGCGGCTAGCTGGTGAAACATGTGTTATTTCCCCGTATAAATACAAACCGATATAAAATAAGTTAATTAATTTACGTATTTCACAGTCATACAGCATAACTTTTCGATGTATAAGGATTACAATGCAACCAAGAACTACATTTTCCAACCACCCCGAGCCGAGAAAAAGTTACCTTACAAAAATGATAACAACTTTGGTTCTTGGACACACACACTTTTGAAATTAATAAACCAGTTACACAACATTCCAATGTATATTGTGTTAAAATTTGGATTCGATCTGATGACGGGTTTTTGAGATAATAATTCTTAAATGTGACGCATGGTTGAAACACGCTTAAAAACGTGCACTTTTTTTGTTCCAACTGCGATAAAAAAAACATTAAAATATATATTAAAAATTCCGAACCTATATGACCTAACGACGAAAATGATGATGTTATTGGATTTTATGTAGGTCTATTGGTTACTTCACGAACAACCTTCAAACTCGAGTGCACATAATACTTTGGTCGACAGTACTTAATCTAATATTGTCCAAATGAGCATGTAACATGTGCGCTTAAAGGGACATTCTGCTTAAAGTTCTCAAGCATAGTGCAAATGAGCTCTTTGTAATTCTCAGCTTCCTTATTTCCAAGGAAGCCATGGATCACTGCTTTAGACTGTACCATGCTTGATTTTCATGGCTGTTGAGTAATTGTGGAAATTATTCACTGGCCATTGGTGTCTTTATTTGAGGACCTAAGAAAATACCAGCTTAGATTTTAGCTTCTGACGATTTACGAGGAGAAAAGAGTCTTTAAATATTCCCTCTCTCACATGTTCAAAGTCTTTACCCCTTTAATCAATCTGCCAAAACTTCAAATATTTATTTATCGTTGCATGTAGTGCAAAAGCAATCTTTATTAATTATGAATGGCGTTTTTGGTTACTCTTCGATGCAGTTAGTCAGAATTATGCATTAAATAATATACTCTACTCAAAATGTTTTTGTTTGTTGATTTGTGTAATGTATAATCTTGGTGGATTGTTCTTTTTTCATGCCATACACTCCAATGGTGTTGACGCTTGCCCTTAACGGACAAAAATTAAACCTAGGGCATACTATTAGGGTTTACATCTCATCTGGAGTAGAATGTTTTAGCTGAAAAATTAATATTCAGGCTGAGAGCATACTTTATTTACAGAAATTAAAATTTTCGCTATGTAATCCACTGCCTATTAACTGTTACAATAGATCATTTTTATTGATGTTTTCTGCAGAATAAAATTGCATCTTCTGCCGTTCCTCTTAGCCTATTGTGTGTATTCTCATTGTTGTTTTTCTGGTGTGGTGTCCTCAGAAGGAGACTCCATGCTGGACATGTCAGGTCTGTCTTCGGGATCGTATGGCTGCGAACCTTTCCTGTCGCTAGAACCCCCTCTGACGAGTTCAGACTACAACTTCAGCCTGGACACGGGAGAGGGCCTCACCGACTTGTTCGACTTCTTCTGAATCCGTCTGTGATGGTGTGTGCTGCCTCGACTCTTCTACCGCCTTTCTCTTAACGTTTTGCAATACTGAGAGAGGACTTGGAAGAAATTTTTAATGCCTGTTCTGTAACATTATCAGTATATAAATAAAATATATATATATATAACTCAAAAGCAATTCATACACAAATAATATATATTGCAAGACATTTTGTGGTAGCATTTGCTCAGTGGGCATTTCGTTGAAGGAAGAGAAATTTTAATTCTTGTTGAATGTTTGGGTGCATAGTTCTGACTTAACCACTGATTATATTATGCATGAATACAAACTAGCCCACTTAATGCAAATTGCAAAAGATATGTGCAAAGCTTTTTTTTTTTTTTTTTAACGAGTGAGTGAGTGAGTTAGTAGCATATTTTTAATTGCCATAATAAAAAAAACTGTATTATTTTATATTATATGAATGTGTCAGGAATGGTCATGCGGAGAGTATTGTTCTAGTTATCACCACAAGCACCATTTTTTTTAAATACAAGTGTTTTATATAAAATAACACGAAAGAGGTTTTATCTGAGGAATGGAGGCATATCAGTACTGGAACACACCGACTTATGCCAAAGATTAAGAATTACGTGAATTGGATTTTTGTGATGGATTTAAAAAGAAATATCGGGTACTGTCTATAGTACATCAATGGGATTGAACACTTGAGTGTAGGAGTCCTGGCAGAAGTATTATGTTTTCTTCTTATAATGTCACTTTGAGAAATCCTGCCCAGGTGCTTCACTGGCTCCAGTGTTGAATCATCACAAGAACAGGGTTGGCTATTAATCACACCCTCATTGCAAAACCTTTAGTCATTTTGAAGTTATGGTTATGTCAGGATAAGACAATAATGGACAGTAGTAATAAGGATAAGATAATCTTATTTTATGAGTACCTGGATCAAGTCACTAGTGCATTGAATTAATTAGTACCATAAGTTACAATGCCAAGTTGGAAAAGATAGGACTGATTATGTCCTTCAGTTCGTTTGGCATCAAATTTTCTACTGTAAGTTTCTCAATACTGCCTCTTTCAGTTTTGTTGATTTTGCAGTGGGGTGGTGTATATGCTTCATTTTGCATCTATGTATGGAGAATTGTTCTTGTTCTATCTAAAAACACGTGTGTTCCATGTTCCACTGGTCTTCTGTTTGCATGTCATATCGTTCATCTTTACACATTATAAGGCAGATTCTAATAAGTGTTCATGCGATTTAATTGTATGCAATTTAGTAACTTCGGCCAAATTGTTCCATTTCACTCGTAAACATAATAGTATTGTGAACTGAAAATTTTTCTGCCATTATGTATCCCATTTGGTCGCGTCATGATGCAACCTAATCTGTGGGTTTACTGTCAACAAGAATGCCCCCACAGGATGTACTCAAATGTCTTTTCAGTATGGTATAGAATTGAACTGGATGTTTTTATGGTAATATGACAAGTGCACCATATCTAGGATGGGTCCATTTAGCCACATATATCTGTTAAGATTCTCAATAGATTATACAGTTCAATGAGGTACACGAAGCAACCTTTTTCCTTCTATTTTTGCATATATTTAAACTCCAGGGATTTTTCATATGAATGATAGTGAGTGGACAGCAGGTGACTTTTCAAAACTTGACAAAGTGCCAAGTGATGTGATGTGCCTTAAGTCATGTGTACCTTTTTCATGGACATTTTAAATCCAAAGCATTTTTCTTTGGGCACTTTTCAGGACTGATGACCATAACCTCTCAACTCTCCAGTTTTAGGCGGGAGACTCCCGGTTTTATACAGTTTCTCCCTCCCTCCCACTTAACGTATTTAAATCTCCCGATCCCTTTTTTTTTTTCTCCAAAGATCCCATGCGTATTTTCGGTCTAAACGTGTGCGATGACTAACTCTTAATCATCCATCGGGCAGATCGATTTTACGTGAAGTGTGTTTCAATACCGCAGTTTCACTTCATATCGATAATTTATAAATAATTCTCTATAACTATGCGTCTTGCTTAGTTGGATTTGAATACCTTTTTGTTTGAAATAGTCGATGGTTAATTCAGCGTGTTTTCCTAGAAGTTAGTGTAATAGCCTGTGAGGTAGTTGTAGGCTGCGGAATATTGTATCTATTTAACACGTGAAATTATTTGTGTATAACTTAGGTGCTGTTGGCATACTATGCCGGTAGGCTATTGTGATTTTGTGGGTTTCTCGGTTATCTGGCGAAGAAATTTGATTGGACATCGATCGCCTGCAAAATTTCCAGATTTTTCAGTTTGAGAGGTTGGCAGGTATTGTAATGGTTATTAACGCCCCATGTTGGTAGCGACAAATGAAACGGTTTGACTGCCCCTTAACTGTTGGGTGAGAAATGTAACTGTTTACCTTTGCCTAAGCTATGTTGTTTTAATGGGCGCCAAGACCTCAACGCAATGTTGAAATCTAAATTTGTATTTAACAACGTCTTGCTCTGGCAGAACACATTCAAGACTCTATTCACTCAGATCGTGGTATGATTTGATCATTAACCCAACAAACAATTGTATCAGGAGAAGGAATTGGTCTATATTTAATGCTACCTACTGAAAGCAAAGATTGCATTGTAAAAGAAATGAATTTATTATATAAAACAAGAATAGCAAAATTAATAATAATAATAAGTATAAAAGTTAAATTGGAGCGTTGTGATTTGAATATTACCGATAGAAAATTACGTGAAAACGGAGTCTGATAAATTGATTTTACTCTTATTTCCAAGCTATGAAGTTACTGAAATATGAAATGTAAAACAAAGAGAAATGAGAGATTGCGTATTTCTGCGTCATTTGCGCTTACCACTGGAAATTGCCAAAGCATTTCCCTCGTACTGGATGATGCTGTGTGCTTCCCACAGTCTCCTGGACGTCGTCATCTCCGTCGAAATTTGATGATATTCTGGTAGATTAGATAATTCTATGGTCCGTACATCGGACCCAAACACTCGTATAACCACACTGGTTAAGTTTTACCAAAGTTAGTCTTCCACTCCACGGAACATCGGAGTGACACGCACTTGCAACCGAACTCGGCAAGTTCTACACAGATTGTTACTAACTCCACTGAACATCGGAGCGACTCGCACGCGCACCCATGCTCCTCAAGTATTTCACAGATTGTCCTCGTTCGACGGCGCGTCGAACGATATATCCACCTGTTGCATCCCCTCTCCGGAGCCGTCTTCCAGCTTACGTGGTCCCCATTGATTGGCTGAGCACGCCGCGCTATCTTCCCCTTCTCTGGGTCATTACACTCGGCGGGAGGGTTCCGTTCCAACAATTCGCCTTTCCTGGACGACGCGAGCCCGCTTGCGTAATACTTTCCGACAAGATTAAGCGTGTACTTGAAATCCCAGTGAGTCACGTCTCTCGATATACCCTAACTGACAAAACTCCGTAAAATTCCGTAATCAGATAATTTTCTATGATATCGTCGTTCGTAATAATTTGCTTGATAGCGTTTTCTAACACATAGAAAACCTATCTGTATGCTTATAATTTTTATAAAATGCTCCGAAATATCTAAATAATAATTATAATAAATTAATAATTATAATAAATTAACATGAAAAATTCTCTCGGCTGAACAATTTGCCGCGTAAATAAATATAGAATGGCTTCTTACTGACTTATGCCAGTTGCATAAAAACCCCTCGAAAAACACGTTACAGTATGAATGACCAAAGACCATCAAGCAATACTTTGGTTGTACTGGGCTAGTTTTCTTGCGTATATATTTTGTTTTTAATTGAATATAAGAACTTGGGCTGTTCAGTCTGTTGTATTTGTTATTGGTCCTAAATGTCCATCAGACCGGTTCTGCTGTTGCTGAATTAAGTTGTATAGGGATTACCTAGTGATATTTTAAATGGCAGAACATGGGGGTCATCTGTCCCTTATTATTAGTCGTTCAGTATGGTGCAAATTCTTTCAGCTATTGTAATTGAATCCTATAAAACGGAGGCCTGTTGCGGTCTTTCTATGTGATTCCGGTGGGGACCTGCATATCATAATGATATGCTGGTGGTAAATACATCACATTCCCATTCCCGAGTCCAGGAATTAACCCTTAGAGATTAAAATTGGCCCGGCCAGCAATTAAACCCAGAACCTTTCAGACCATTTGGCCCTGGCACGAAATATAAGAAGGGGGGATACAGCTTGGGTAAAGGTCCTCCTACATAATATTGTAATCTTAAAAGGATGATATGTTCCCAAGACATGGACATTTGTCATATATTCCTGTCAAAGAAAGCTACAATTTGTCTTTAATTTCTTCCATGCTAGTGATGTAGTGAGCATGATTTCCTCAACATCATAACATTGTGGGAGGTTCATCTTCTCGGATGGGACTTGGCAGTTAAATAGTTTCTCGATGTATGCAGCAGAAGACTGATGGTTATGTTACATTGAAATTGGTATGATAGTGGAATTTTTATCTGCCATCTTGTGCTTTTGGAGTTTGGTTCACAATTGCTCTAGAATCATAGCAAATGGACATTCATCTTCTGGATTCATACTATATTGATTTCATTGTGTTATTATGCCATTGTGATATTATAACTTCTGTTATTAAGCTTTAACAGATTATGTGGTGGCAATTCTACCCAAGATGGTTAAATTGCTAAAAGGTTCTCTCTTTTTATTAAATTGTGTAACTGAATTTCTGTGATAATGTTTTTATTTAAATCCCCCCCCCCACTTGTGCCTCTCAGGTTCATGGGAAAAGAGTTGACCATTATACAGGATAGAGAGTTTGGGCAAGTGGGTGGAGAAACAGATGTAAGTTTCAAGGCAACAGGTTACTAAAAATGAACAGATCGTGTTAAGATCTAATGTCTTTTTTTCTTTCCTTCATTGACATATTCACGGGTTTAATGTGTCTCCAGCTGTAACACAATGGATCACTTGCAGGACATACTGTATTATTTATTGTTGTTTTATGGGGTGGAACAGTGAGGTCATCTGTCCCTAACATAATTTATATCAAGCCATTTCGGAGTGGTTCTTCATTACAATATTTTGCACTTGGAGTTTGTCCAAGGCCCAAATTGTGGTAGCTTGGCAGAAAACCTGACCCCACCCTATGTTGGCCAAACCTGCTAACATTGGGCCTTGCATCCAACATTTGCACGTAATACCTTGTGAAGAATGTATGTGGCTGGAAGGCCTCTGATAACAATACTGCATTTAAGAAGGGGAAAACATCCACCACCCCATGGCCCAGGGTATATATACCGTATATACTCAAATACCACCCGCACCCTTATTAATAACACACATCAAACTATTACTAATACAAATTTAAGTACACAAACCCTTCATTCATAGTCATCAGAAGTACCAACTTCGGAACTTTTATCACCATCACTTTCCCACAAAATGTGGTCATCTCTGCCATCCATAGCATTAGGAATACTACATTACTTGAAGCTCTTCCGTATTAGATCTTCAGAGATACGATTCCATGCCGTCAAGCAGCTGAGCTTCCGGGCGCTCAATGCGACCCTTTGGAGTCGGTAGTGTGTGATTATCGTCTGCCGTGCACTTGGTATACAGCTGTTTCCAGGCTGCTTTGAACTTCTTCTTTCTCTAATCGCAAATACGTGACTCATCAATACCATATTTCCTACCGGCGGCACGATTTCAAATAGATTCTGCTTCCCTCACAACATTCAGTTTGTCACTCACGGTAAATGACCGCAAACGCTTAGTAGAATTCATGTGTACATTCGGAGAACGTGCGCGAGACGTTTAAACGGCGAACACGAATCCATTTGAGTACACTTAGCGTATTGAATACGGGACTCAGGTTCTATTGATTTTCAATGTCGATACGGTAAAATTGTTGAATGATCATATTGAAAGTGATTCTCCGCGCTCTTGACTTACATTTTTAAACTAATTTAGGCCGACACGTTTGGTTTACTTTCTGCTCATATTCTTCGTTACTGTCTGTGTTCCTGTCATGGTTGATTAGCGTAGTTTGTTTGCACATGTTTTTAGCGTTAAGGCATTTTTGTTTGTTTTACCTTTAATGTCTGGTGTATCCGTGCGTAAATTATGGTACATTACAGATCTCATTCGGGGCAACATTCCAGCAGCCTGGCGTCGCTAAAAGCTTTAAGCTTCAGTAGTTAAAAGGGTCGTAAAACCAATAACATTTAATCATTATTAAACTGAACATTAACTTGTTTAAAATAAACAACATCAAAATCATTGGTGTATCCGTTTTTTTTGTTTACAATCAACCCGTCAAAATAAACTTCGGATGATAATTATGGGTCCTTTATGTTTTGCACCAGTATTGCCCATGTTTCATCCCATTTTACCATTGGGATCATCATTTCGTATGGTGCACGTATACTTGCAAACTCCTGATCTCTATTTTCAATACATTTTTCTACCTCTCTCATTTTGAAGCATAATTTGTCAGCTAACTGGTTAAATTTTTCAACGTGTTTTAATTATTTTTTTTTTTAATTTGGTACTATGTCCTTGCGCTCATTCCGAATACAACATTTCCTAGATCCTTCAGCAAGCAGTTTATATGATTCTGAACTCTTCCATCTCTGAATGATTGATGGCGCCAGCATATGTCCCATTGGTAGTTTAATCCAGACTTAGTGTCTTCTTCGGTAGTGGACGTCATAATGGTGCCAGCAGCACATGGTAGAAGCTAGTACAGTGGCTGGTTGGTTCCTTACTTTAGGGGCTGCGACAACGCGGTCATGTAGCTCCGTGTACTTTGGATGTGTGTAGAATCTGTCTGATAACCGGTGTTAATTGTGATGACTGTATTATTGTGTGGATCTGTTTTTTAATTCAAGTAAGGACTGCAAATTGAAAGCCAATATACCATCTTACTGCAACTTTGAATTTTTCAAATAGTTTCTTCTTTTGATGCCATCGTCGACTACTAGGCTTAGTCCAGAACTTAGCTACTAGACGCCACCGCAGTCGGCTCTTGGCAACGGACGTAGGAACCTAAGAGCACTGTTTACATTCTTAACCTATACAATTTAGCTTCACACAGGTGTAATTACTGGAAGGTTCTTTAACATGCAATAAATCTATGATATGGGACCGCCGGCTTTACTTCCCTTCCGAAGGAAGGCTTACTGAGGGATTTTTAACGCTCTTAAAAAATCCGGTGGCTTCAGCCGGGTTTGAACCCTCTATCTTGGGCATAGAAGCTCAGCATGCTACCAACTACGCCACCGAAGCCGCCTAGTACAGAGGTTGATCTTGATGGACACGGTACCCCTGGGGAGGTAACTTGATGAGCTGTCCTGGCCCAAGTAGCTTATGTTGCACGAGGTCCCCAAATGCTTAATCCATGAGAACTGACTGTATTCTTTACCTGAAGACATAAGCACTTGCTGCCAGACATGGAAGACTCACTCGGTGCTACACGATTTGTGTAGGCGTAGGTTTCTAGAACTGGGTGTGCCACTGAGATGTACACAGATATGTAGAATTGTGGTTTGGATGGTCTTGGTGCTGGATTAGTTTCATGTGGTATCGCAGTATTAAGGGTTCCTCAGTTTCTATACATCATCTGTTTATGTTGTACCCTCTTGACATTTCGCAGCCTCTTGTCTATGTGGTCAATGCATCATTCCTTCAATTGCAATTGTGAACCAGACCTGATGTATGAGAATGGTTAAGGTTGATTGAAATTCCTCCAGAATGTGTCTTGTAAATCTGTGTGTGTACAACTAAATCCCAACCAATTTTATATTCCTTGAAATCCATGGATCCATCACCATCCCTATTGGTGGTAGTATTGTTAATTATTTATTATTAAAATATGAACTTGTTTTCCATTGAAATGAATATTTAATATCCCTGGGCAACCTGAAAGATGATGTACAAATCTCTATGCTATTTATATTTGTCAGTTTGCCCTACATTTCCATTTACTTTTCAGAAAGTAAAGAATATGTTCGACAAACTCCCGATTTTTGCCTTTTATTTTCCTGTTGCTGGTATTTGTACCTATTGATTTGTTTGTGGTTTAGTGGTCCTGCTACGTTCCCAGTCGATCTAAATGTCTGGTCTGGTGGATTACTGACTTCCAACCTTTTGGATTTCACACGCTATTAATATGTTCATTCTACGTTTGTGCAGGTGTAAAAAGAATATCAACCTACTGAATTTATATTTAGCATGGTTAACTTTTTATTTCCTTCACCAAGATGTGTGGTGACTGATACAGAACTGATGTTCTCGGGGAAAGCCTGTCTTCATGAGTGACATGATTGATGAATTTTTCATAATTTTATTAGAAATTTGTGATAATTTAATTATTGTACTGACAGCTCAAGATAGTCGATCATTACGGTTTATTCTTACATATTTCTGAGTTCATCACCACTATCTACAATCTTGGTATTGCAGTCATTGAACTGCATTCTCTTATGCTACTATGTAGCTCCTCATAATTGCACCACTGGGCCATTATAACTAACAATGAAAGGAAACTGAATCACCTTAAAGTTAGTACATTGAAGAATAGCACAATTATTGGTATTGTGTAGATGGAAATAGTAGGAAATTGACTAAATGCCGGTATTGAACTGCTTTGCATTTCATATTCTAGAATTGCCTTATTCTTCAACTAGAAAGTATACCTGAATGGTATCCCAATGAAAACTAAAGGAAATTAGTTTCAGATAGCTGTACTTCAACGATGATATTGTCTTGTGCTTTGAGCCATGCCCTTTTGGTCTGCTCAGACCGTCTCAGTAGCTCCAGTGTGTTGCCCTGTACCATATTATGTATGCTTTATAAGCATTTCTTAATCCAGGTGACTCTTCAGCTATTGTCTTGTTTTATTGAACTGAAAGAAACTTTTTTTATGTATCAGGTAAACTAAATACCACCTTAAATTCCCAATGAAGGACTGGCAATCATAGATCATTACTAGGGGCCGTATTTTTTGGTAATGGCGATACTCGTGAACATTTTTCATATCTTCTTTCTTGGCTATATATGACCTTGTAGGTACTTAAAGTAGCACATTTTAGCAAAGTGAACTCGCGAAATATCACGGTCTGATTTATTTAGTGAATTGCACAAATAATCACGAAATGTACTCCACTTGGTACGAAAATGCTAAATATTATCGAAAAAGCTCTCCAGTACATGTTTAAATACTTCTGAGGAATTGACAGTCGTGGTTTCCTTCTCGTTTGATTGATAGTGCTGCACCGGAATTATGTATATTCAGTTCCGCGATCTCGAAGGCTATCGATGAAAATCGATATCTGCTATCGATTACATAAAATGACGTGGTCGTCGATATAACAGCTGTGGGAGTTCGCGACTGATTAAACTATCGGCAAACATCCAGTATTTAAGTATAAAAATGCCGAAAATTAAAGTCAACATTTTTTTCGAAGGCCGAGGATACAACAGTGAGGGGTTATATGTATTTGACGCTGCAAAATGTGTAAATATTGCAATGTTCGTGCTCGGTGGGAACGAAAAGACACATGCGATAAACACTGCAGGGATTCGGAAACCCATAAAAAAAAGAAGGAAATGAACATAATTTTATGCGGCAAATTAAATTCGGCGATAATCGACACATTGCAAAAATAAAGTTGAAAAACCCCTTTAACACATAATTTGTTAGATTTTCCCCATACTATGAGCATAGCGTTTAGAAGAGAAAGTGACGGGACTTGTGGAGTTTGTATGGTCCAGCCGCTAGGTGGCTCTAGCGTCGGCTAGCGCTGAGTGAGGACGGTATCAATACAAGCAGTTGAATGTTACTTTTCAGTACTTGAATGTTATCAGCTTACACTACGTTGTATTAGACATGATGATCCAAATATAAAATTGTCCGCACTGAGTATATAAAACGCTGACGTCCGTTGTGTTGATTATGAAACATCAGATTGCGTCATAGGTTCATATAATAAGGAAATAAAACATTCTGACGGGGGTCAAAATGTAACTGAATGTGTGAAAATCGTAAAGCTACAGACCATTCACTACTGCACAAATAAAGTAAATATAATATAATACAGTATAATGACAAACTCACCCATATAACTTATAGCTCTCAGTTGTCCGAAGCTTTGGACAGCTTACGCGATGATTTTCCAGACTTAGAAGTTGACTGCTCTATCCTAATTTCTTTCGTACGAAAGAAAAAGCGCACTGCATGAAATGAAAAACGAGTTTTCCAATAAGGTCCAGTTTATGTTCCATACACCATCAAAAAATCACGGCCCTAGACATAAAATAAATAAATAAATCTCATCAATGTTGTCCTAACACTCATAAAATATATCAACCCACAAATTTGAAAGGGAAGATAATTCCATTTCAACGACTACTTCGACCTGTAAAAGAATGCTGAAGACACTGTCAGACGGTTGAGTTAGGTAACTAAGGGCATTTATTGTGCCAAAGTCCTATATATTAGTGAAAGTTGCAGCTGTTGTGTCCGACGGCCTTTTCACTTTGAAGGGTTGTTGCACACTTCACACAGCTGATCCCTTTCCTTAGTTGCTTGACAATATACCCGGCTAGATAGTGTGGGACTGCACCCGGCTTCAAACTCCATCTCATTCTCGCCATTTCGACTGTCTTTCCTTCTATAATGAAAGTGTCCGTTTTTATAAGGAAATTATCGGAGCAATGTTTGTCACATACATCTGACTTACTTTACAATTTAATGTCTTTCCTCGGAATGGCCTTAGCCTATTTAAATAAATCATCTTCGGCTTTTGGAGGTCTAAAAAAGTGCCTACCTGTTGCAGATGACTTGTCGCATCCAGATCGGCACCCGGGAACAAAACAACACGGCATATTCACTTACACAGTTTTGTTTGACGAATCTTACCAGGTTATAATTCTCTCGACAGCACAAACGTAAAGAAATAAGTGTAAAGGCTTACAAATACTAAACACACCAGTGTCATAACGTATGTATTATTTCACTATCGCTTCTTGATCGCATACACTTTTCAACACCAAGAAATAAGGACTAAACACGGCAGCATTTCCATGTTTTCAAACTCGCGAGCGCTTCGAAAGTGTCTCCAGCCACAACCAACCGCTGCGCAGTCTACCGGCGGGCGCAGCAACTACCCATACTAAAGATATGGCAAACTTGGGAGTCGGCACACTTTCTCTTCTAAACGCTATGCTATGAGGAAAATTTCAGAAGAAATATCGATCATTGTGACAATTTATTTCGCGAAATACCCACTGAAATAGCATCCGTTTTAATACTTAATTCAACAGTTACAGTTCACCACACACTAATAGTTTGACAATTAGCTTACGATTGTCAGTCATCCAATACCTGCATATCTCATTGCTTAGGATAAACAAAAGGTCCAAGCAACCAGCAGCAGAAATTAACACATTTATCCTGGTTGGGTTCCTTCCAATCTTTTACAGATATTCTGCTGTGCATAGAACACATGTTGTGCCAATCTAATTTAGTGTTGGGCCTCTGGAGACTCAGGGTTGTGACTTCATTCAATTAGCTTGCCACGGTGGGTGAGTGGATATCGTGTTGGTCAACTAACCCCAAGATTGCAGGTTCGCTTCTGGCCGTAGTAAGTGATTTTTTAAAGGCGGCAAAAATACGATACGCATGTCAAAGAACCCATTTGAATTCAGTAGGCAGAGTTCATAATGGCAAAATTAATCTCGGGAGTTTCCGCTAACACAGTTCCTCATTTCCCTACTAGAAAGCGCTCTAATGTTCAAGGATCTTAGATATCTAGCCTTGACTTTCATAGTCGAGGAACAACGAAATTCGACATGTAAGCTACCCTCTGTGTGTCAAATAACAAAGCTTGCACCAGAGGCCATGCGATATTATTACTATTTCATTCAGTATTTATTTACTTGAGTTTTCTACTGTCCAAGGACAGGTTGTTTCGTTAATCCAATTAAATTTTACATCTAGGGAACAAAAAGCTGTATAAATTTAACACAACTCAAAGTTGTGTTCTAGTTTTTTTTTTTTTTTTTTAAGGGTACACCTTCTTTTATTGTACTCCCCAACGAAAGGTAAGTTATTGTATGAAGCGCAGGATTAGGATTGCTCTTTTATTAATATTTAACTAAGGGAGGGCAGCCTATTAATTGTATTTGAATAATTCTCTTTAACATATAGTGCCAACTTTTCTGGACATGCCTGTGCTACCAGAGCCACGCTTATCTTACATTATCAGATATTTTCATTATATGATAATTGCTGAAAAATTGTGAGCACAAAGCATAGCCATGCATGGCGAATTCCTCGCCACGACCATGATGAGCTACAGAGATTGAAAATTGCCGCTGACCGGTTATAGAGAGTGGTTATTCCCACTGTGCAAATGCTGGGATAGTACTTTTAGGAACTGAAATATATATACTCCCACCTTTTGATTAACAGTGTTGAATCAAAACCACTAAAATGCTAAACAATTTCACAATAGAGTGATAAGAAAAAGGAAAGACACTATACACAATTACTTTACTGAAGAAAGCGTGATGGAATGTTGACTCTTCTACCGGACCTTGTAACGTACACATTCTCTTCTCTCAAGGTAACAGCAGGCTCAGGCTCATCCATCGGTACACTAGTTGTCTTGGAACGAATCTCCAACGGATAGATGGGTTGGATCAACATACCAGTAGCAGTTTTCACCTTCACCACTCGTATTTTGTTGTCCTTTCCTGTATATACAGCTGCGACTCTCCCCATCGGCCAGTCAATCTTCTTCCTGTCGTCACCACCAATTAGCACGACTTCACCTACTTGAAGGTCTCGCGTCATATTCTTCAGCTCGTTCCTTCTTTGGATGAGCTGACCAAGATATTCCACTCTGAACCTCATTCTCAGGTCTTCCTTTAGTCGTTGTTCGTACTTATACCTCTTTGACAGAATAACACTATCGATGAGATCAAGATCAGGTACTCCCACCCTTGGAATGTCTTGTATAAACATTGCAGGCGTCATAGGCACCAAGTCATTCTGATCTTCAGGCAGATAAGTTAGTGGTCGTGAATTAACAACAGCTTCACAGTCAATCAAAATCGTCAACATTTCATCATATTCCACACATGCACGCCCAAGTACACGTCGCACTAACTTCTTAAGTGTTTGAATCAATCGCTCCCACCACCCACCCCACCAAGCTGCTGTGGGTGGATTGAATCTCCATTCAATTCTTGAAATGGCAGTTTCCTTTACTATCTTATCCCAGTCAAGTGCTTTGAGTAAGTTCTCCCTTCCATGAAAATTTGTCGCGTTGTCACTATAAAAGACATGTGGTCTACCCCGTTTGGAAATAAATCTCAGTGCCAAAATGAAGCTGGATACCGAAAGAGAAGTAACCAGTTCAAAATGAACCGCTCTGAAGATTGCACAGGTGAAGATCACTATCCAAGACTTGGTACTATTCTTCAAGTGCAATGGACCCGCTAGATCGATTCCTACTACTTCAAATGCACTGGCTTCTCTCACCCTGATTTACAGGAAGTTCCACAGGTACTGATTCAATAAGTTTTGCTTCAAACCGTTTACATCTCGCACATTTGGAAAGAATGCTGCGCAGTCTTCCGCCCTTTGACAATCCAGAATCGTTTTCTTATGATAGATAGCAGAATTTGCACTCCTGCATGACAGGCTTTCATATGTTCTTCCATAACCAACAGATGTGTTACTTTATGATCTGATGGTGGGGAATCTGAAATCTGCATCATCTTTTCTTCTCACAATCTTTGTCTTGTTTCTCAGCAGTCCGTCCTCATCTTCTAAGAGTACACAAGGATTTGAAGTCCTTCTTCTCTTTCTTCATAAACATGTCATTTTGTACAAACTTCAAAAGGCGTCTTTCTGCATGCTTTACTTCGTGGGTGGACAGTTCAGAATCGAGATGCCTATCCTTTTTAACCCGAACATTATGAATGAACCGTAGCATCCAGGCCATCATTCGTATAAGACGAGAAATACTTCAAATACCATGCCTCCTCTTGTGTAGCAACAGTTAACGATATTGCAACTCTCTTCCTTTCCTGATCTATGTCGTCCTCCTTAGCCATTGATTCAGTCTTTGGCCAGTTCTCTTCGGAGAGCTTAAGCCAGCTCGGTCCCTCCCACCATCGGGATTCTAACAGTTTGTTCGCACTACAGCCTCTTGATGGTAGATCAGCATGGTTTTCATGGCCACGAATGTGCCTCCAGTCTTCAACATTGGAACTACTACAAATTTCCTTCCCTATTTCTAACAAATGTTCCCCACTGTCCATCTTGGGTAATGCGGTGGCAGAGTCAGTCCAGTAATATTCCTTTAAGTCCTTCGTGCCAAGACCTTTCCTCACATGTGTAACTAAACGAGTCCCAATACAACAAGCGAGCAGTTCTAACCTTGGAATGGTGATGTTTTTCAAAGGTGCAATCCTAGATTTAGCTTGCAACAACTGAACCGACACTCTCCTGCTGTCTTCACATCTCAAGAACACCATAGGATGACTTTGATGCGTCACAAAAGACTTGTAGAGCACATGAGTCTGTCTCCTTCATTGAAGTCCATCTTGGGATTCTTACATCCGAAAAAATTGGAAGGTCCTCAACCCTTCTCATAAATTTGTGGGACATCTCTTCTGGAAGTTCAGCGTCCCAGCCTAATTTGCTTTTCCAGCTTTCTTGGAGAAATATTTTAGGGCAAAGAGTAACAGGAGAGGTGAAGCCTATTGGGTCGAAGACTCGCTGCGCTGTGGATAAGATATTTCTTCTTGTAATTGCTCTTTGAGGGTAGCTTATCCCACTGACATCACAGTACAACTTATCTTCTACCTTATCCCACAGTAGTCCAAGAACTGGTGACGGTTTGGCAGTACCTTCGGTGCATAAGGCTGTATGCTCCGAACCTCTCAGGTCAAATTTCCCTTCAGCCATTATTTCAGTAGCTTGTCCAACAAGTGTATGCAATAACTGCTCCCAGGAGGAATGGGCTGCAGTTTACTCCAAAAACAACTCTACGATGTCTCAATATTTTTACCTTCTTCTCTTTGACATTTTCCCACCAGAGAAATCGCAGACAGTCACGGTCTTGTTCGTCCACAGAGATTTGTAGAAAGGCCTGCTTGATATCGGAAATGACACCAATTTTCCCTTGTCGAAACTTGAGCAAAATCTTGGGGATTAAATCTAGCAAGTTCGGTCCTTTTGCCAAACAGTCATTATTTAAAGAGCCGCCCCCTTTCTGCTTGCAGGATGCATCAAAGACTGGCCTCACACTCGTTGAATTGTCTTAGAAGACTCACCGATGCGGAAGATAGTGCCCACGTTTCTGTTGCTCGTCATCTTGAACCACTTCTACCACGCCCTCATTCAACCAGTTTTTCAATACTTCATCATAGTCATCAAACTTCTCTGCCACTTAGTTTCGTGGTTGTAACTATTAACCTCTTCTCAGCTACCACTCTGTTATCAGGTAGCTCTTCCCGACCATCCAACCAGGGAGAACTAACCTCATACCTTCCCTCAGGATCCCTCTTCACAGTTCTCTTGAAGTGATCTCGCACAGCTGTCTCGATTTCCTCATTTATTTTGGCTTTCACAGGGATCCAAAATTCCCAGGGCATCCAACTTCCATAGGTCCGGCAGATGACTAGTGTGAGTCAGAAGGGTAGTTATCGTGGCAGCATGGGTATTTTTGCCAGACTTATCCATCACTTTACCCATTACGACCCAGCCTAATTTAGTTTGCACAGCAGTGAGTCCACACTCTAATTCTTTTACAGTTCCAGTGTACAGCTTCCCTACAGTTCCAGTGTACAGCTTCCCTAGTGCATCTGATCCTATCAGGATTTCAATTGGTGGCTGTCCAGCTCCGACATCTGTGAGGTGAATCCCCTTCCTCCTCAATTCTCCCAAGCAAGTACTTAAATATGGCCGTGAGATTGACCCACATATTATTGGTTGGTCTATGCAGGAATAGTTATCTACCAAACTCTTCAAGAGAACATCATAACATTGGTGCTCCACTTTCTTGAACCCCCTCCAAATAAGGCATGTATCAGGACTTCTGATTTGACTGGTTGATAACCCATTTCCCTTTTCAATATGTATGGCCGCTGTGAACCGGTATCGATGAGTGCTCTTACGGTCAGTCTCCTCCCATAGGCTTCAAGATTCACTAGTAGGGTCTGAAGAACTACATCCGAGGAGCACTTACTTGGAAGCGAGGGATTCTGGTTTTGTTCTTTCTTTTCCTCACATTTTTGGTCCTTTTGCTTGACTTCCAGCTGTGGACCCATGATGGTGCAATGCTTCTTAGAACAGACAATGCTCACTTTACCTTTACAATCTTTAGCACGATGTCCTGGCTTCAGACAGATGAAACATCCCTTGTTTCTCTTTAACATGTCCTGATTCTCACTTAAGAGACAACCTCTGTGCTTGAAAACGCTCCTTACTCTCGTGTGGTTTTCCGCAGAACACACACGTCAATTTATACTTTTTCTGCTCACCGGAGAACAAGTCTGTTGCAGTAGGTACAATTTTATCAGGTTGCTGCTTCTTATATCTTTGTGGACTAACCTCACTCAGTCTGAAGCCCGCTTTCGCCAAAGAAATTCCTTCTTCAACTTCCTTCCTGAGGAATAGCATTAAGTGCTTGAACCGGTCTCCATAGTTTTTGCTTCTGCCCTCTTCATTATCAATTGTCATTGGACTTCTCAGCCACACCCTAAGATTATCTTCAGGGATGCAGGACTCCACGAGCGGAAAGAGCATGGCAGCATATTTATCTGAAGTCATACCAATTGACTCTAAAGCACGAAGGTGAGATTCTAGGTTATCATAGAGGCGAGCTGTGTCACGCTTTCCTCTGTCTTCAGTGGCATTCTTTATCGCTAGTGACAGGAGTTCTCTTACATAATATTTAATGAGCAACTCTTCTTTTCCAAATCTATTCTTCCAGCTCTCTATAGCCTTATTATAATTCTCCGCAGTGGAAGGGAAGCTATCAACAATTTCCCGAGCTCTTGAGCCTTCTGTGGTAGCCTGACTCGGGTACTGGAATTTGTCCTCATTTTCCAAATCCCCGTCCACGTGAATTCGCCTAAATTGGCTCCAAAAGTCAAGATAGTCTTTTATATCCCCACTGAACTTCTTTAATTCAATTTTGGGTAACCTAAGTTTTCGTCTGCTGGAGTTTGGGAAAGAAATGACCGACTGCCCATTGTTTGTGATTTGGACACCGGTATGTTGCCTCACAAGAAATTTTTCTACTTTCACACGTACACAATCCATGTCCTCATTGAACTTCTCTACATTCTCGTTCATTCACCTTCAGATTGATCACTGTCTTCTAACATTAATGCTACCACCTGTTCATTGAGGTTATGTAAGTCGGTAGTTAACCGTTCCAGAGTTGTTAATTTGCTTCTTACAATTTCTTCTTTACAATTTTCTTCATCATTTAATACTTGCAACAGGTCATCATAATTCTTAGTGAACATCGTTCTCACAGGTTTTCGCCTCTTTACAAGCACTTCCATTGTTAAAATTTATGAATATAACCAGATCGAGACTTACCAATATCTGCGTTATTAATCACGTCAGGGTCACCACTATTTTAGGAACGGAAATAGGACTACCCGTCTTATTCTTTCCACTTCAGAACATCATTTATTCTTTCACTTTTAATACAGTACACCATGCTTCTGCTCTAGCCATTTTCATAACTGATGCCCACAGGGATTTGGCAAAAATGCCCTGTCAATTTACAAAGAATAAATATTTAGGATATTTGAATTCACTTCACTGTTCTGTTGACATTTTGAGTCCAAATCCAACAGTACTTTCATTCAAGTTTTTTGGGTACCTAATTATTACAGTTACAACAGAAAAACCAGTTATCAGACAATTTGAACACCCACCCAATTACACTGGGCATGTCCCAAGCTCCTAAAACAAATCAATGCAGCTATTGTCAAACTGTGGAACAACACAAGATTCTTTTATCTTTGAAATGGTCTCGTGCTTTTTGTAAGTCACAATTATTTAGAAATTGTTAAAATTCATACCCTGTACCTAAACTCAATTTTGATTGAGGTGTACATATTTTCCCACATACCATAATTCAATAAGAGGTGAGGACATGTTCACAAGGGTGCGAAGTAATTATATATAACTTTATTTTCCCACTTGGGGATTGTATTATTCTTAACCCTACGGCTGCCAGTTTCACACTCTTGGTCAAGACTCCATAAGCCAGGTTGTAATTATATTAAAATGTATATAACCATAAGTCAATATGTACTTTAATATCATACCGGTTTGTCACATTGTTACCTTCCTCAGTGAAATTTTAGGGTATGAGAAGGTGCATTTCGGGAGGTCGCCAAGGGAGGCGGGACTGAAGTTCTTTATTATTATTGTTTTCTTTTCCATCGAAAAGCAGAAGCAGTGCTTGAATATGCTACCTCATGCAAGCTCTGGTGTGTTTCTAAAACTTATGTTTTACTCCGAATTAGCATAATCACATACGAAAACTTGATCCAGTTGGCTCAAATCAGTATTGCTAGTATCTTGCTTCAGTGTGCTGTTTGCATTTTGAAAACTATAAAAATTTCTACTCTTATCACCAGCATACAATCGAGATAGTTTCTCACTACCTACTTTTCTGTGTTCTCATTGGAGAAATTTCTCTGTGGCTTTTTTCTTTTGTAAAAACTTGTATTGGCCCCGGAAGGAGTGTTTCCACCAACATCGGGCAATCCAAAAAATACCGTAATTCTTCAATCAACTTTGAATAGATTTTATCTGCAATGTTTATTAATTTATTTATGATTTTTATGTCATCAGAAAGAGCGAATAATTCTCTTAGGACCACAAATCATTGTTTAGATGAACCTCTTGGCATTATTGGGAAACACTGTGGGAGTTGAAAGGGGCAAAACCCACTGCAGAGCATGCAAGTGAGGGGCAAATATTTCATCTTATTCTGTAGGCTATTATCCTCTCTTTTAAGGAGATGAACTGTAGTTTAGTTGTAATGGGAATCTGTGATTGATAAAACTATCAATCAGCACAGAAATTCTATAAAAAGTCAGGTGTTGTATTAAGAGCTTCATGTTGCATCCATCTCACATCCATATGCTATTGTGATTTTCTGGGCATGTGTCTTCAAATCTGTGAAGTAAAAGCAGATTATTCAGTGTTCTTGAACTTCTCTTGACAATTTCCACATTGCTCTCTGTAAGGATTTGTTCAATTATACATATCACTGGCTGAAAATGTTCAGTTAAATTCCTAATGACGTTTGGTATTCATTTATGAATTTAACTGCTTTTTGGGAGAAAAGTGCAAACTTGTTAAGCCTTTTTTTTTTCCAAGGATGCCTTTTATTTAGTTTTCCTTTTATTCATCCCAATAGTATTGGCAACAAATCATGACAAACAGAGGGTTCCAGTTTCACCCTTAAATATAGACAGGAAAGAAGAAACAGGTTTGGGTACGTACAATTTTCTTCACCTCCACATGCAATCCCTCAATATCCTACATGCTGTAAAAACCAAGGTTTCATCATGTCGCAGGTGTGTTCTATAGACCTTCCATAATCCCTTCACATGGCTATAGGGGACACGTTTATATCGGGGGGAGTATACAAATCATGGCATATTGGCTTTCACGAACCCGTAATTAATTAGCCTAGGTGGACCAAGTTAGGCTCATCAGCAGGCCCTGGGTATGCCCTACCTAAACTGCTGCAGTGGTAGTGGACCCTGACCTTGTATGCGTGAATCACATCGCCTTGCTGCAGGAACTAAGACCTCCCTATCGAAATAAAGATGACTTTCACGGCCTAGTAATAAAAGTCAAGCAATTCTTGTTTTGTGTTGATATAAATCGTTTTAAGGCATATTTGCATGGTCTTAGCAATTTTATAAAGTAACTACATGGAATTCCATTGTGGAAGTGATTTTGAGACAATAAATTTTACAATGTCATTTTGTCATTGGAAAGACGAGTAGGGTCAATCCCACTGCTTTGTCAACGCCTTTATTATTTCCATTTCTACAGGATCAGGGATGGAATGCGATGTACTCCAATGTGGCAGGTGATTTTTACAGCTGGATGTCCTTCCTAACATCAACCTCATTCGAGAGGAATTTATTAATAAAGAAATTAATTAAACTGTGCAAAGAGGTTGAAGGAAGAGACCATGGCCTATTACCACCTTGAGTTGAAAATTGGAAAAGTAATTAAAGGATAGCAAATTTTCTACAGAGTGCTGAGAAGATGGCTTCATGTCCTTGCTACTTAGAGCAATCGGTATTTCACTGCCCCCTGTTACGAATTATAATTACAATTAAGTTCCATGTTTCACCATTTCACACGCTGTAGGGAAAATTTGCAGGGTGTGGTTTTTGGATCGGGATTATATTTGTGGGACCACGATCCCTTTTACTCGACAGCTGTGTGATCTAGAGGAAAACGTTAATCAAATTATGACAAGACACGAAGATACTGTGTCACACAACATGCATAATTCTCAGCTGTTGATTACCAGGAAATTGTTTTTAACAATATACTGAAGTGATTACCCTCACTAGCAAGGTTTAAATAAAACAGCTTATGCCATCTATGAGACTTCTGTGTGTTTCTTTGAATACTGCAGCATAGTATTTAACCAATACAGTATATGGTTCAACCCATGGTGCAAAAAAAGTAGAGCATATGCTTAAATATATATACGGTCCCACCCGTAGAGGGCTAAGCTTTAGAGAAACATGGTAGCTAAGGATCATGAAATACGGTACCATGGAACTGGAAGCAATCAAATGCCTTACCGGTAATCAGATTAAAATGACACTAGGTCTACCATAAACTTGCCTATACTGACAGTTTTTTATGTTGACCATTTACAGTGTTCATTTGAATTAATTTATACAAAGACTCAAACCAACACCCCAGTCAATGAGAGTCTGGTTGGATCAAGCTATAAAAGGAAATAGAAGTACCTGTACTCGCTATTGGTTACTCTCGCACCAGCATGAATAAAGTGGCACTTGTCCCAATCAACCGTATATTTATATATAACAAGAAAATTACAGACCGAATGTGAAAAACACTTGTTGCCATACTATAAAAACACTATTTACTGTGTTCATAACAAACAACTGGCAGAGGGTAAGAAGAAAGTGGAAAATGAGGACAGTCTCCACTCTGCCATCACTCCACTGTCCCCCAAGCTCATTTCAACCTCCTTGTCTTATCTGATTTTCTCTCCATTCCTACACCATCTATTTCAAGACAGAAGAACTGATTGCTGCCCGCCCTCCTGAAGAGACTGGACTTGTGTTCCAGCTGTCAGATATTCAAAACACTCTGCAACATGGCTTAAGGCTCGGAAAGCCAATTCTGAAGTCCGTTAAACAGTTTTTTCCCTTCTAAGCAGTATTCCTTGTAGAACCTGGTAAAAGAATGTGCAGGTCCAAATAGGACTTGAGTGAAATTTTGTGCAAACCGTTCTTAACATCAAACATGGATGATTGAAGTGGGGTTTCTGTATATACAAACATTCTAAAATACTACCGAACAACATTTCATGCAGTTGTTGAAACTGTACTGCTCGAGTTCAAAGTCTGTGTACTTATCAGGAATGTAGATCGCAGATGGTGAAGTGAGGTACGGGGGTTCCCAGTGCGTGCATACTGACAACCAAATACATTGGCCGATTTAATGTTTAATTTTCAATATCCCAAGCTGTTATAATGTTGGACTTGATCATGCAAACTAATATCAATAGTTATTGTTTTAAGGGGCAGAACTACGAGGTCATCTGCCCCTCAACTAATATAAAAAAAAACACTTAGGTGCATGGAGGTCACATTTCGGGGGGTGGGCACACCAACAGGTGAAATCGTCAATCCTGGAGATGTTTTACTTCTTTTTAAGGCCTTGGGATATCTTGGTCATCACCTCCATGTATTTGGGTGTGTTTTTATGATGACTGTAGGAGTGTGTGTAACTGTATTATTAGGGTACTTGAATTAAAGTACTCCCCCGCCCTTTTGTCAGGAGGGAGTTTGGGAAACAACACTAAGGATACCCACTGTCAGCGCCAAGATTCGAACCTTCTATCTCCGGGCTTGATGCAGCCCCCCATCACAGTTGTGGTGAGCAATTTGGCATGCATGACTGCCCCACAGGGAAGTAGTGTTTTTGCTAACAGTTATTACTTCATTTAATGGCTTGGGACATCCTGATCGTCAGTCCCGTGTAGCCCACTGGAGTGTGTATTGAAGGCTGGAGGTAGGGTTTGATACAATTCGTTCAAAGGCTCCCTTGAAGTGGTGACATTTGCTGCTTCAATTCGGTATTCAGGTGTGTGTGATCTCTGATTATAATCGGATCAGACTTGGGCAAGTTCACATAAACTTCTAAAGGTGAAATATTTCTAGTAAATTAATCTGAATATAATCTCCCAACATTTTATTTACCTTCCCACTTCAGGTGAATTTTGAAACGAATTTTGTTTCCCGAGAACTACGTCCGCTACACACGAGAATGTTAGAGAAACAACTGTTGGATTACTCATTCGCAACAACACACTGGTTTAGGCAATGGTCCTATGTTAGCAGTATTGGACTAGACTGGAATTGCACATAACACGGTGGGCTCTTGTCAGGCCCTTCTCTTCCCTCCTGCTACTTCACCTCACCCTGCAAGTACATGGAGTTTAGACCTGAGCAGTACTCTTTGTGTGTTTTGGCAATGTTATATAACCAATGTTGAGAACATAGTGTTGTGTAAAGATAATTTGGTGATGAAAGAAATTTGTTCATGTTTAAGGTGTACTGTGTTTTTTATATTATTTGTGTCATGAATTGAATTTGATAATGAGGAATATTCACAAAAATGGGTATTGTATTTCAAATAATAGTAGCTTTAATAGCACCAAAACTAAGGATTGTCTTTTTCTTGGCATATTATTGGAACATAGATCCAGATTTAGTCCGTTTGGCCAAGAGAGTAAAAGTGCTGGGAAGCTATGCATATGAGAGCAATGTTGTGTTATAGAAACTGAAGCTGCGCTGCTAACATGACCTAGGACTCGTTCCCATGTTTTAATAATGATTTTATGCTCTTAATTGTCTCGGACTGTGGATGACTTGCCTGTGTTTCAACTATAGCCTTCTCTGTAATATAAAAACTCCCAAATATTTTGCTGCTTGTTAATATTCCCAATATTCATATAATAGGTATCTCCTATTAGGTCAAGTGGGAAACAGACTTAATGACAGATTGGTCAACTGCTGGCCTTTAAATCCCAAGATCACTGGATCAGTCTATGAGTGTGTATGAGCAATACTCTCAAGTCGATGGATTTATGGATCCATTAAAGAACCTGTGGACGAAATTACAACATCTTTAAAATGATGGTGCTTTAAAGGGATGTTAAATTCATAAGACTATCTCGAGAAATAAAGTAAGCTTTCTCTCTGAACTTTTTGAATTTTTGGCTTAAATGTTGTACAGGGTGACACATAGGAACCGGATGTTTTTGAAATGAACAGTAGCCTACTCGGTTGATTTGTTACCACATTTAAGAATACGTTCTACCATTTCATTTACTATTTACCATTGTTAGGTGTGAAAGATAATGTCACTTGGGTGGAGGCCATCCTTTTGAATACAGGTTTCAAGTTGTCGCGAGAAAGCATTCATAACTCGGCCGAACACCGGACGTTTTTAAAATGGATTGTACTCAGCCAGGAGGAGCTGCCGTTTCGCGTGTAATGATAATCAATTGGATAGCCAACCTTCGGAGGGAGAGGGCGTCATAAGAAGAAGGAGCAGAGGGAGGGGAGAGTAGCCATGCTTCTCGGCATAGCGTACCATATCACTCACACCTTCGCTTTGGAGCCTGTCAGGTCAGTCGTGAGAGTCCTCACCTCCTCGACTTTATTCAATTGATGTTAGGTTTTATTCGTTGGGTGCACTTAGGCTAGTCCTATTAGCTGGGTATCTGCTACCGGTGAGGTAGCCTATAGATAAATTAAGGAGACTAGGCTTCAAGTTATTTTTTAAGCCAATGAGAGAAGTAGCACCCTCTCGGGCTAGGCCGCCACCCATACATAGGTGTTAACGGCTTAGCGGCAACTCCAGTCTCGACAAGCATTGTTGGACGTTGAGGCCAGCAAGGCAATTGCTGGTAGGCTATGGTGCAGTGGACCGCGCAACACCGCCTGTTCACACATGAAACTTATGGGGAGTCTGTTGTCGCAACACAGCGGATCTTTCGCCACCATTTCAATATCGGTCGGAATGGCGCAGTTCCAAGCCGAAATTCTATCCTGAAATGGGTTGAATCGTACAGAGCAACAGGAAACTTAATGAAGAAGAACTGCATTAACTTTGAGACCGCCTGAAAACTTCAGCAGAGTTAGCAGGGCACTCAATCAAAGCCCCACTCGATGTCGACATGCACGTGAATTACCTCTGAACCGTGAACGTGTGTGTGAGAAGAATGTTACGTTTCGATATACGCTTCCATACGTACAAAATGTTAGGAGTTCAGCTGCTCAAACCTTCGGATTATGCAGCTCGACAAGGCTTCGCTGTGCGTATGAAAGTGATTATGGAAGAGGACCGAAATGCAGTAGTGATGATGAGCGATGAAGCTCATTTTCACCTGAATGGTGGAGTAAATAAATAAAACTTCCATTACTGGGCCCCCCCAACACCCTCACTCTGAGCGTGTGACAGTGTGGTGTGCTGTTGCCCCGTTTGGAGTAATTGGGCCGTATGCTGGAAACATTTTTGCGACCGGAGATGCCGAATAGACATTCGCAATGTTTACTTCCAACAGGATGGAGCCACAGCGTAAACCGCCAACGCATCGACGACAGTTGTGAGGAACATGTTCCCTGGTCGCCTCATTTCGTGGTTCAGTGACGTTCCATGGCCGCCATTATCTCCCGACTTATCCTTTTGTGATTTTTTCCTGTGGGGGCTCCTAAAGGAATGTGTCTATGCCCACAAACCCCATACAATTATGACGCTGAATGATTCCATTACGGAAGAAGTGCGTGCGATTGACCAAGCGGTGTTCGGCAGAGTTATGAATGCTTTCTCGCGACGATTTGAAAGCTGTATTCAAACGGATGGCAGCCACCTGAGTGACAATATTTTTCACACCTAACAATGGTAAATAGTAAATGAAATGGTAGAACATATTCTTAAATGTGGTAAGAATAAAATCAGTTTTCCTCGCAAATCAACCGAGTACTGTTCATTTCAAAAACATCCGGTTCCTATGTGTCACCCTGTATCTATCCCAGATGAGGTGTTTAATGACCAAATATACTTTTGGTTTGATTTTTGTCTGTTTAATCTAATCGTTACGGATTGGCATCAAAACTACTGGAACAAATGGCGTGAAAATGTATATATAAGTAGTAAGCACCACCAAAATAAAACTAGCCTACAAATTATTTATGTAACAAAGGGTTGAGGGGGATTAGCCAGGAGCCTCAAACCCCAATAGTAAAGCAATTGCGTTATCTGTATCCATATCTTGACATGAGAATGGCTTGGTGATTACTGATTTGCCTATCTCAGATTATTGCGAGGTGACATGGATGTCACATCACAGTGTAGGCAAGATGTGACGCAATTATTTTTTTTTCCAGCTGGCGTGAGTCAGCGGTAAAGGGTTGGCCTTAAACTGAGGTTGAGCTCGGCTGCCGGTTCGAATACGGCCATAGACTTGGATGTGTATTTTTTGTTGCCTTTAATTGTAAGTGCATTCAATTTCTATGATGCAAAATATACATTGCAATCAATTTTTCCCATACCAAGACACATAATGCAAATAAGAAGGCCAAATGACAACAAATATTGTGTTTCTAAAAAACTTTTTCACCCGAAGCGATCCCCCCAAGTAGAACAAGGTGTCGGGTGCAAATTACGACATTACACAGATCTTGGTCAAACAAGGTCTGACAGTCTAGCCGTAACTAAGCTAACCCGTCAGCAACAGTTATGAAGAGCAATAAGTCACTCACATCTTAAAATCTCCATGCATAAGCTATTACTCTTTTATTTACCTTGGCACAAGCGAAGAATGGAGAAGTTGCATAACTAATCCTCTTCTAAGCCATGAGAGGTTTTTTTTTTTTTTTTTTTTTTTGCCAAATCCCTAAGATGACTTTGTGAACCCCCATGGGGTTTGCGAACCACAATTAGGAACTACTGTTATAGGGATTAAGATTGGGTGATTTAACAGTCCAGTCGAAGTGTAGTTTGGCGACTTGCTTATTTGTAACATCTTTCTCATATCCATGCAGCCCCATTTTGTCATCTTGAAAAAAGGGGGGAGTTCACAGCTTACTTATTAACATTTTGAATCATAGGCAATACTTTTGTCATCTCTTCAATGACCATCAAAAAGGCAGTCCATACAAGTGTATGGACTAAATTTAGAAAATCCATGCTTCTCACATGGACAGCTGTTTGTATCCTGCTTACATGTTGGAAAGCGTTCTGATTTATTCATGTACGCACCAGACGGAAAATCAAAAAATCTTTTGTTTCCAACAACATTTCAATAAACAAAATTACTACACATTTTCTTTCCTTGAATGGCATTGCATGCGTCCTGGGTACAGCTAGTAATAAATAAAACTCAACTCTAAATAAAATTCAATTTTGAATATGCAAGTCTAAGAAAAATGGACATCCTTGCAAAAGTATTGAGGAAAGTATTTAATTTTAGAGTGCTGTCAAAAATTTGTATAATTATTTCAAACACAATTTTCGAAATATTAGGCTATTTTAAAGTTAACATTTTGGTACAGAGTATTTATGTCTGAAAGAAATTGTTTTCAATGTATAACAGCAAGATGAATTAAATTATTTAAAAGTTTCTAGCCTTGAAGTTTTGAAATTGGAGGATTCACAAAATAATGAACAAATTTTCTTAACATACTGTACATCTGTAAATATTAATATTATACTAGCTTTGAATTCCTAAAACATTCCATGATTTGTTTCCAGATTTTAATACAAGTTACCAAAAAATATTAAACTAATATCCAGAATTTTTTTTAAATTCGTCCAAAAGAAGGGGGCATTTGTACGTCATCCGCCCCTGTCTATGGCACTACTCCCTACACACAGCAAGTTAAACGCCTCATTGGGCCAGCGATGCTCCCAATGACTTGTATCATTTGAAAACATGATTGTGGTCGTGAAAATCCAATCTTGGAATCAGCCCAATATCTCAATTCCTGTCCCCTTACCTAAAGTTGATTATTGCAATGTGTCAGCTCAATTGCCCGAGCATTGGCAGCTAAAGCTTTCATTCAATTCCCGCACAGATTGTTTGTAGTTTTACGTGACCTTTTAATCTCACGATCATGAGCCATTTGACCTCCATTTGTACATGGCATCTAAGCCACAGGGTGAGAGGTTTCACTTCGAAGAACACACGTGCATTGTCTGGGATTAAATCCGGTCTACCTTAGTGAGAGGCAAGGAGCTTGACCACTGCACAACCATGCCCCCACCTTGTATTCAGTGTATGGTGAAATAAGCTGCTCCATTTCAGTGCTATACCTAGTAGATGGTACCAGAATGGTGACTATTTTGCATTTATAAACTGTGATAGGCTTTCTTGTTTTCAAATCATAATACAATGATTACAATTTTGTTTTCATGCTTTACTTAACTTTTTTTTTTTCTTAAGTTGTATGCTGTTCAATAACAGAAAAGTATGAAATGTAATTTTCGTGGCATTGAACAAATCTACCATTGAAGCTTCACTCTGTCTTCCTTTTCTTATGCATGTTGGAATGTTTCACGTGTGTCCTTCCTCCCCAAATTTATTTGCAATGCTTGGACATTAAAATAGTATTTTTCTCGAGTACACTAAACCCTTCTTCCTTCTGCTGTTCACGTCGTGAATATATACTTTTTGGCATTTTAATGAAATTTGGAAACCTGCACAGGGTGAACAACCCTAGGCATGTGCACTCTGTGAGCAAAGATGTGACCTGGGAGTGCCACCAATATGCCAAGCTGTGTGATGACACACTAATATTTAAAAGCCTGAGTCACAGTGTTTTTATTTTGTCAGTTTCACATGTATTTTCTTCTTATTTTGCATTTTTAAATTCATTGCAAACAACATATATTTTTAATAAATACCCAAACAGGCTTAAGTACAAGGTCCGTGAGGAATTTTTATATTTACCATAAATCAGGTCCCTGAATATATACTCCACCTGTATTATTGTTATTTATTCACCATACATCAAACACGAATTATTGAAGGACTAGTGAAAAAGGGCATGAATGTGTTGGTGTAGTAGAAGAGGGAGGAATATTGAATGGGCTAGTTAATTTGATTTATTAAATAAAAAGAGATTCATTATTATATTTTTTGTCATTTTCATGTGTTCTTTTATAACTGAACAGCACACAAGCAGAGGAACTACAGACCAATACCAAAGGATGAAGAATGTACAGCTACACCTGAAACGTATTTTCCAAACAATTAAAAATTATCCTCATATTTATAATCTGAGCTATGAAAAAAGAAACAGAAAATGTCATTTTACTCTAAATGAACCTTGGTTGGGATAAACCATTATTATTCTAAGCATGTCAATTCTATGCTCATAATTTATTTCACAAGTCCATTATGAGGACCTGAAGATGTTTTGATATAAGATGGACATTTAGAGAGGATTGTGCAATAAGAAAGGACCAAATGGTGCTTGTGCAGTGACCATATTTTCATCTCCATGTGGACAGACATTCCATATCACTGATCACTTCCTTCACTAGTACAAACTATAATTTGATATGTCCAAACAATTATGCTCATTTTGCTGCTTATATCTTAAGCTATCTATTATTGATAAGAATTGAACCTGTATAATATTGATGTGTTACACTTTTCACGATTATTCAGTTGTTTTGTAGTTGACAATACAAGAATTATTAGAAGAAATATAAATGGTACTATTTTACAAATATATTTCTGTATATTACAAATCTGCCTCTTTTATTTGATTCCCTAGCAAATCATTTTTTCACTTTTTCTCCTCAGGAATAAAGCTTTATATTACTTGTACATTGCCTTCCTGCTTCAATATTCTTATCTCTTGGATCATAAAACAAGAATCTCATCTTTAGGTGATTAGTTCCGTATTGACTTAGGTACTGCACAACAAAAAAATGTCAATAGGAATAGCAAATGTTTCACCCTAGTCAATGCTGATTATTACCATTTTTGTAATAAAAAGGAAATGTTTCAGACCATCTTGGATCTTTTTTCAACCAACACAATTAGGTAATATTGTTTGTATACAATCGACATAAAAGCTGTGTCTAAAAAGCACAGTGATTGAGCTGGTATTGCAATGGTTATGTGTGGTAACACTGTGTGCATGTGAATCGAGAGACATCTGGAGAAGCGCCACATAGAGTTGAACTCGTGCATCTGAAACAGTTGACTATGCTGCAAAAGTCGTGCGAGTGCAATGGAGAAGCACATAAACATCCAGTTTTGTTACAAATTAGGATAAATGGCAATGGAGACACATGCAAGTGTTCTGAACAAGCAGTTTGGAGAAAAAGTGTTTACAACTGCTTCAAACGCTTTCAGGCTGGACAAGAAACTCTTGTTGTCCACATCTATCTTCAACAAACCGAACTGCAGAAAACACCAAGCAAGTGTGACCGATGCTGGCAAAAATTTGAGAGGGATATTAAAGGAATTGGAGATTAGCAAGGGCAGTGCTAACACCATTCACAATAATTTGGGTCTATTATGCATTTGTGCTGCACATATTGACTGACAAGCAGAAGGCAACAAGCATGGAAATTTCTGGAGATTTCATTGTCGCATGTGAGAGATCTATCTTTTCTGAATACCATCATCACAGATGATTCGAGGTGGTGTTCACTGGCTCCCCCACATCCCAAAAGGAGTTGCCTTAAAAAGTCCTGTATCAAGACACTGTTGATCCCCTTCTTTGACAGCAAATAGCGTAATCCACCAGGAATTCCTCCTTCCAGAGTGTCAAACTGTTCACGAGATCCATGTGTGCATATTCTTGCTTAAGTGGTGAATATCCTGAAAATCCACTGTACTCACCAGATTGGGCACTTTCAGATTTCTTTTTACATTCCCCATATCAAGGGAATTCTAAAAGCCACACATCGTGCTGACATACTGGACACTTAAAGATGTGTGATATCAGTGTTTTGATAGATTCCAAGAGACCAATACTACCAGTTTCCAGCAACAGTATACAAGTTACCAAAAGTGTATTGTGGCCAATTGAGAGTACTTTGAAGGTGACTAATGGTAATTTGTTTGTAACTCCTGTTTTCTATTTAGATACACATTGGGTGTCAATAGGAGCATTCATAAATACATGATGAAATGAATATATGGAAAAGTGAAATATATTAATGAAGATGTTAAATTATAGGCCTGTATATTTAAAGTGCTTACTGCTGGAAATATTGGTGTAAAAAAAAACTTGTGAAAATACTTATTGTCTACAACTTATGCACTTATACTTGGCCTTTCAAGGTGGAAACAGTGTGATGGATTAATTTGTAGTTTAGTTACGTATAAGTCTTGACTAAGGCAGAAGAATTGTGGTATAAATATGTCTATTAGTGATTGACTTAGTTAATAGTCAACAAGAGTTTAGTGCTTTTCAGTCGGTCAACACGAATGTACCCAAAAGAGATGGGTTATGCCCTAATCCTGAAATAAATTACATGAGATTAATAAAACACTAGGATGACCAGTTTCGATCGTCAAGCGATCATCATCAGATCCAATACACTTAGGCTATAAAATCTATGTTTGAAATACAGGTGAAAATATTTACAATATGTACAATTATTTAGTTGCAGTATTGGTACTGCAACTGTCAGTGTATGCTAAATGCAGTATATATGTTAGGTGAAATGCTAAATGGTGATGGCTATCCGGAGATTGTACTTTAGAGAGATTATATGGTTGTAAACTATGGTTAAACTATAAAATTTTAGGCTAACTACTTATCTGATTGTCTTCCGTACTACAGCTATTCGCAGTTTCCGTGTTCACTTGAACTCGCTGTGCGGTCGACTGCGGTGGTTATCTTAACGACTGGTTTTTCCCTGCCTTCCCCCCCCTGTCCCTACGTGCTGTGGGGAGTGATCGCGATGTGTTTATGTGAGGTGTTGCCAACCTAGATAGAGTCGGACCTTAAAATAATCCATCACGAATCGAAAGGCAGAGCTCTTGACATAAAGGAAGCAATCGAGATACACCTAGCCAAACGAAACAATCCCAACAATCTAAATGAACACACGTTCATGGAGAGCTCACCCCTCTTCACGCTACTAAAAAACACACCCTGTCGGAAACAAAACACAATTTAGCGACACAGCCAAGCTAGATAAAAAAGGGGGGGAAATTAGGGGGTTTTTAATAGGTAAATGTTATCTGGATCAGGTGTACGATGTACTTTTCTTCTGCAATAAACCAAGGCCCATATTAGAGGCAGTATTAAAGGTGCCGGGACGTCCTCATAAGACCGTCAACGCTTAGTTCGAATGGGTTATGCTCCACGCGTGGCGAGGACTAATCCACGGTCTTTAATAGTTGTAGATCCACCTCATTCAATAACATACATCTTATCTAGGTTGGCAACACCTCACATAAACACATCGCGATCACTCCCCACAGCACGTAGGGACAGGGGGGGGAAGGCAGGGAAAAACCAGTCGTTAAGATAACCACCGCAGTCGACCGCACAGCGAGTTCAAGTGAACACGGAAACTGCGAATAGCTGTAGTACGGAAGACAATCAGATAAGTAGTTAGCCTAAAATTTTATAGTTTAACCATAGTTTACAACCATATAATCTCTCTAAAGTACAATCTCCGGATAGCCATCACCATTTAGCATTTCACCTAACATATATACTGCATTTAGCATACACTGACAGTTGCAGTACCAATACTGCAACTAAATAATTGTACATATTGTAAATATTTTCACCTGTATTTCAAACATAGATTTTATAGCCTAAGTGTATTGGATCTGATGATGATCGCTTGACGATCGAAACTGGTCATCCTAGTGTTTTATTAATCTCATGTAATTTATTTCAGGATTAGGGCATAACCCATCTCTTTTGGGTACATTCGTGTTGACCGACTGAAAAGCACTAAACTCTTGTTTACTAAGGCAACACTGAAAATATGGCTTCAAACACCACAATGTTCACGGCTAGTCAGGCAAATCGTGAAGCCAAGAAATTCAAATCACTCAGGCTTAAACTCATGAATTTAGACAAGTCAATTTGGTTCAACAAAAAATGTATAGAACTAAACCTCACCCCTAAATACGTACCAATTAAAACCGTACCGAACACACCAGCCTCGATCATTTCAACTAAACAAGCCAAAGCGCTTTGGATAAAAAACGAATTAAGATTTGCATACATAAGAAAGCAAAAAATTAACCAACAATTATACGACATTCAATTGCAATTAAGTAATTTCTGGCACGCAGCCCAATGGGACAGCTTCACCGAACACCTACATGACACCATCAAAATCAGAGCAACGAGGAAGCATGAAACGCTAGAAAATAAATTAAGAAAACTAGGAGAAACACAGAACCATCAATCTAACGAACAACACACGAATAACAATGAATTCAATTTCCACAGCAGAGTAAACAACAGAACGAACGTAACCTTTTCTCAAGGTGAAATGAATATGTTAGACAAAGGTTTGAAATACAACTGCACAGACGCACACACGAACCACAATATAAAACAGTTAATCACAGATATTGAGATAGCCAGTCACAAGCTCCCAGCAGAAGACAGGGAATTAACCAAAAATCTCGCCACCAACGAAGCCAAAAAAATCCTCAAACGAGAGGGCGATAGCAATAACATTCAAAACAACAAACAAATCAAAGAAATAAAGTCGTTGAAACAAAAAATAAAAGAACATGACTTAATCATCACAAAAGCAGATAAGGGAAACACTACAGTAATTTTGAACAAAACAGAATACATTGAAAAAACAGTCGAATTCCTAAACAACAACGAAATCAAGGAATTAACAAAAGACCCCACCAACAAATTCCAAAAACAAATAAAAAGTGCGCTAAAAGAAACAGAATACATACTGACCAAAGCTGAAAAATCAAAACTAATAAACATGAACCCGAAAATACCGTCATTGAGGGGACAACCAAAAATACACAAAAAGGAATGCCCAATGAGACCAATAGTCAATTGTAGGAATGCCCCTAATTACAAAATCAGCAAAGAGTTACTAAAAATCTTAAAAAGCCGTCTTTCCAACGACAAAAACAACTCGGTAAAGAACACAACAGAACTAGTAACAGCATTGAACACCCTACAAATGAAACCGAGCTTCAGGCTAGTATCCTTCGACGTAACTAACATGTACACCAATATTCCGATTATTGAAGCAATCAACACTATCGAAAACAACTTAAAATCCAACAATTCGGTAAAAGAAATTGAAGAGATTGTGAGATTACTGAGGGTCGTTCTCACCCAAAACGTGTTTCAATTCGACAATAAAATATACACACAGAGAGAAGGCCTAGCAATGGGATCGCCACTAAGTGGGTTAATCGCTGACATCTTCATCAATGCACTAGAAAATGCGTTCTTAGAAAAGACTTCAACAAAGGGAATAGTAATATGGAAAAGATACGTAGATGATGTAATTTGCATCTACGATACTGAACTAACAAGCGAAGAAACAATTCTCCAATCCATTAATAGCCTTCACCATTCTATCAAATTCACTAAGGAATCCGAAATAGACCGGAAAATAAATTATCTCGATATAACTATTGAACGTAAAGACAACGACCTTTCATATTCCATATTCCGGAAAGCAACACAAACCTCGCATGCAATCGACAATCAGTCTAATCACCCCAGTACGCACAAACTAGCGGGTTTCAATTCAATGGTGCACAGGGCTTTAAACATACCCATGTCAAAAGACAACTATAATAAGGAAATAAGAACTATTATGCAAATAGCAAAGGAAAACAACTTCTCGCCAAGCAAAATAAATCAAATTATAGCCAAACATAAAAATAAAGATAAAACGATTCCCAAACCGGACAGTAATGAGAAAAAATTTGCGCGTTTCAACTATGTGAATGCGAATACATATAAAATCACTAACCTATTCAAAAAGCAAGGCATAAAGATAGCTTTCACGACGAAAAACACAACCGCTAGGCACCTCCTAAATAGTAATCTAAATAAACGTGACCCGTATTCAAGGTCAGGGGTATATTCTATAACGTGCCAAGACACCGATTGTCAAGCTAATTACATCGGGCAGAGTGGAAGGCGAGTAGACACACGTTATAATGAACATAGGAATGCGATAAGATACGGAACACATTCAGCCGTGTGCGAACATATGTGTGACGCAGGGCATAGCTTTACCAACATAGAGTCGGACCTTAAAATAATCCATCACGAATCGAAAGGCAGAGCTCTTGACATAAAGGAAGCAATCGAGATACACCTAGCCAAACGAAACAATCCCAACAATCTAAATGAACACACGTTCATGGAGAGCTCACCCCTCTTCACGCTACTAAAAAACACACCCTGTCGGAAACAAAACACAATTTAGCGACACAGCCAAGCTAGATAAAAAAGGGGGGGAAATTAGGGGGTTTTTAATAGGTAAATGTTATCTGGATCAGGTGTACGATGTACTTTTCTTCTGCAATAAACCAAGGCCCATATTAGAGGCAGTATTAAAGGTGCCGGGACGTCCTCATAAGACCGTCAACGCTTAGTTCGAATGGGTTATGCTCCACGCGTGGCGAGGACTAATCCACGGTCTTTAATAGTTGTAGATCCACCTCATTCAATAACATACATCTTATCTAGGTTGGCAACACCTCACATAAACACATCGCGATCACTCCCCACAGCACGTAGGGACAGGGGGGGGAAGGCAGGGAAAAACCAGTCGTTAAGATAACCACCGCAGTCGACCGCACAGCGAGTTCAAGTGAACACGGAAACTGCGAATAGCTGTAGTACGGAAGACAATCAGATAAGTAGTTAGCCTAAAATTTTATAGTTTAACCATAGTTTACAACCATATAATCTCTCTAAAGTACAATCTCCGGATAGCCATCACCATTTAGCATTTCACCTAACATATATACTGCATTTAGCATACACTGACAGTTGCAGTACCAATACTGCAACTAAATAATTGTACATATTGTAAATATTTTCACCTGTATTTCAAACATAGATTTTATAGCCTAAGTGTATTGGATCTGATGATGATCGCTTGACGATCGAAACTGGTCATCCTAGTGTTTTATTAATCTCATGTAATTTATTTCAGGATTAGGGCATAACCCATCTCTTTTGGGTACATTCGTGTTGACCGACTGAAAAGCACTAAACTCTTGTTTACTAAGGCAACACTGAAAATATGGCTTCAAACACCACAATGTTCACGGCTAGTCAGGCAAATCGTGAAGCCAAGAAATTCAAATCACTCAGGCTTAAACTCATGAATTTAGACAAGTCAATTTGGTTCAACAAAAAATGTATAGAACTAAACCTCACCCCTAAATACGTACCAATTAAAACCGTACCGAACACACCAGCCTCGATCATTTCAACTAAACAAGCCAAAGCGCTTTGGATAAAAAACGAATTAAGATTTGCATACATAAGAAAGCAAAAAATTAACCAACAATTATACGACATTCAATTGCAACTAAGTAATTTCTGGCACGCAGCCCAATGGGACAGCTTCACCGAACACCTACATGACACCATCAAAATCAGAGCAACGAGGAAGCATGAAACGCTAGAAAATAAATTAAGAAAACTAGGAGAAACACAGAACCATCAATCTAACGAACAACACACGAATAACAATGAATTCAATTTCCACAGCAGAGTAAACAACAGAACGAACGTAACCTTTTCTCAAGGTGAAATGAATATGTTAGACAAAGGTTTGAAATACAACTGCACAGACGCACACACGAACCACAATATAAAACAGTTAATCACAGATATTGAGATAGCCAGTCACAAGCTCCCAGCAGAAGACAGGGAATTAACCAAAAATCTCGCCACCAACGAAGCCAAAAAAATCCTCAAACGAGAGGGCGATAGCAATAACATTCAAAACAACAAACAAATCAAAGAAATAAAGTCGTTGAAACAAAAAATAAAAGAACATGACTTAATCATCACAAAAGCAGATAAGGGAAACACTACAGTAATTTTGAACAAAACAGAATACATTGAAAAAACAGTCGAATTCCTAAACAACAACGAAATCAAGGAATTAACAAAAGACCCCACCAACAAATTCCAAAAACAAATAAAAAGTGCGCTAAAAGAAACAGAATACATACTGACCAAAGCTGAAAAATCAAAACTAATAAACATGAACCCGAAAATACCGTCATTGAGGGGACAACCAAAAATACACAAAAAGGAATGCCCAATGAGACCAATAGTCAATTGTAGGAATGCCCCTAATTACAAAATCAGCAAAGAGTTACTAAAAATCTTAAAAAGCCGTCTTTCCAACGACAAAAACAACTCGGTAAAGAACACAACAGAACTAGTAACAGCATTGAACACCCTACAAATGAAACCGAGCTTCAGGCTAGTATCCTTCGACGTAACTAACATGTACACCAATATTCCGATTATTGAAGCAATCAACACTATCGAAAACAACTTAAAATCCAACAATTCGGTAAAAGAAATTGAAGAGATTGTGAGATTACTGAGGGTCGTTCTCACCCAAAACGTGTTTCAATTCGACAATAAAATATACACACAGAGAGAAGGCCTAGCAATGGGATCGCCACTAAGTGGGTTAATCGCTGACATCTTCATCAATGCACTAGAAAATGCGTTCTTAGAAAAGACTTCAACAAAGGGAATAGTAATATGGAAAAGATACGTAGATGATGTAATTTGCATCTACGATACTGAACTAACAAGCGAAGAAACAATTCTCCAATCCATTAATAGCCTTCACCATTCTATCAAATTCACTAAGGAATCCGAAATAGACCGGAAAATAAATTATCTCGATATAACTATTGAACGTAAAGACAACGACCTTTCATATTCCATATTCCGGAAAGCAACACAAACCTCGCATGCAATCGACAATCAGTCTAATCACCCCAGTACGCACAAACTAGCGGGTTTCAATTCAATGGTGCACAGGGCTTTAAACATACCCATGTCAAAAGACAACTATAATAAGGAAATAAGAACTATTATGCAAATAGCAAAGGAAAACAACTTCTCGCCAAGCAAAATAAATCAAATTATAGCCAAACATAAAAATAAAGATAAAACGATTCCCAAACCGGACAGTAATGAGAAAAAATTTGCGCGTTTCAACTATGTGAATGCGAATACATATAAAATCACTAACCTATTCAAAAAGCAAGGCATAAAGATAGCTTTCACGACGAAAAACACAACCGCTAGGCACCTCCTAAATAGTAATCTAAATAAACGTGACCCGTATTCAAGGTCAGGGGTATATTCTATAACGTGCCAAGACACCGATTGTCAAGCTAATTACATCGGGCAGAGTGGAAGGCGAGTAGACACACGTTATAATGAACATAGGAATGCGATAAGATACGGAACACATTCAGCCGTGTGCGAACATATGTGTGACGCAGGGCATAGCTTTACCAACATAGAGTCGGACCTTAAAATAATCCATCACGAATCGAAAGGCAGAGCTCTTGACATAAAGGAAGCAATCGAGATACACCTAGCCAAACGAAACAATCCCAACAATCTAAATGAACACACGTTCATGGAGAGCTCACCCCTCTTCACGCTACTAAAAAACACACCCTGTCGGAAACAAAACACAATTTAGCGACACAGCCAAGCTAGATAAAAAAGGGGGGGAAATTAGGGGGTTTTTAATAGGTAAATGTTATCTGGATCAGGTGTACGATGTACTTTTCTTCTGCAATAAACCAAGGCCCATATTAGAGGCAGTATTAAAGGTGCCGGGACGTCCTCATAAGACCGTCAACGCTTAGTTCGAATGGGTTATGCTCCACGCGTGGCGAGGACTAATCCACGGTCTTTAATAGTTGTAGATCCACCTCATTCAATAACATACATCTTATCTAGGTTGGCAACACCTCACATAAACACATCGCGATCACTCCCCACAGCACGTAGGGACAGGGGGGGGAAGGCAGGGAAAAACCAGTCGTTAAGATAACCACCGCAGTCGACCGCACAGCGAGTTCAAGTGAACACGGAAACTGCGAATAGCTGTAGTACGGAAGACAATCAGATAAGTAGTTAGCCTAAAATTTTATAGTTTAACCATAGTTTACAACCATATAATCTCTCTAAAGTACAATCTCCGGATAGCCATCACCATTTAGCATTTCACCTAACATATATACTGCATTTAGCATACACTGACAGTTGCAGTACCAATACTGCAACTAAATAATTGTACATATTGTAAATATTTTCACCTGTATTTCAAACATAGATTTTATAGCCTAAGTGTATTGGATCTGATGATGATCGCTTGACGATCGAAACTGGTCATCCTAGTGTTTTATTAATCTCATGTAATTTATTTCAGGATTAGGGCATAACCCATCTCTTTTGGGTACATTCGTGTTGACCGACTGAAAAGCACTAAACTCTTGTTTACTAAGGCAACACTGAAAATATGGCTTCAAACACCACAATGTTCACGGCTAGTCAGGCAAATCGTGAAGCCAAGAAATTCAAATCACTCAGGCTTAAACTCATGAATTTAGACAAGTCAATTTGGTTCAACAAAAAATGTATAGAACTAAACCTCACCCCTAAATACGTACCAATTAAAACCGTACCGAACACACCAGCCTCGATCATTTCAACTAAACAAGCCAAAGCGCTTTGGATAAAAAACGAATTAAGATTTGCATACATAAGAAAGCAAAAAATTAACCAACAATTATACGACATTCAATTGCAACTAAGTAATTTCTGGCACGCAGCCCAATGGGACAGCTTCACCGAACACCTACATGACACCATCAAAATCAGAGCAACGAGGAAGCATGAAACGCTAGAAAATAAATTAAGAAAACTAGGAGAAACACAGAACCATCAATCTAACGAACAACACACGAATAACAATGAATTCAATTTCCACAGCAGAGTAAACAACAGAACGAACGTAACCTTTTCTCAAGGTGAAATGAATATGTTAGACAAAGGTTTGAAATACAACTGCACAGACGCACACACGAACCACAATATAAAACAGTTAATCACAGATATTGAGATAGCCAGTCACAAGCTCCCAGCAGAAGACAGGGAATTAACCAAAAATCTCGCCACCAACGAAGCCAAAAAAATCCTCAAACGAGAGGGCGATAGCAATAACATTCAAAACAACAAACAAATCAAAGAAATAAAGTCGTTGAAACAAAAAATAAAAGAACATGACTTAATCATCACAAAAGCAGATAAGGGAAACACTACAGTAATTTTGAACAAAACAGAATACATTGAAAAAACAGTCGAATTCCTAAACAACAACGAAATCAAGGAATTAACAAAAGACCCCACCAACAAATTCCAAAAACAAATAAAAAGTGCGCTAAAAGAAACAGAATACATACTGACCAAAGCTGAAAAATCAAAACTAATAAACATGAACCCGAAAATACCGTCATTGAGGGGACAACCAAAAATACACAAAAAGGAATGCCCAATGAGACCAATAGTCAATTGTAGGAATGCCCCTAATTACAAAATCAGCAAAGAGTTACTAAAAATCTTAAAAAGCCGTCTTTCCAACGACAAAAACAACTCGGTAAAGAACACAACAGAACTAGTAACAGCATTGAACACCCTACAAATGAAACCGAGCTTCAGGCTAGTATCCTTCGACGTAACTAACATGTACACCAATATTCCGATTATTGAAGCAATCAACACTATCGAAAACAACTTAAAATCCAACAATTCGGTAAAAGAAATTGAAGAGATTGTGAGATTACTGAGGGTCGTTCTCACCCAAAACGTGTTTCAATTCGACAATAAAATATACACACAGAGAGAAGGCCTAGCAATGGGATCGCCACTAAGTGGGTTAATCGCTGACATCTTCATCAATGCACTAGAAAATGCGTTCTTAGAAAAGACTTCAACAAAGGGAATAGTAATATGGAAAAGATACGTAGATGATGTAATTTGCATCTACGATACTGAACTAACAAGCGAAGAAACAATTCTCCAATCCATTAATAGCCTTCACCATTCTATCAAATTCACTAAGGAATCCGAAATAGACCGGAAAATAAATTATCTCGATATAACTATTGAACGTAAAGACAACGACCTTTCATATTCCATATTCCGGAAAGCAACACAAACCTCGCATGCAATCGACAATCAGTCTAATCACCCCAGTACGCACAAACTAGCGGGTTTCAATTCAATGGTGCACAGGGCTTTAAACATACCCATGTCAAAAGACAACTATAATAAGGAAATAAGAACTATTATGCAAATAGCAAAGGAAAACAACTTCTCGCCAAGCAAAATAAATCAAATTATAGCCAAACATAAAAATAAAGATAAAACGATTCCCAAACCGGACAGTAATGAGAAAAAATTTGCGCGTTTCAACTATGTGAATGCGAATACATATAAAATCACTAACCTATTCAAAAAGCAAGGCATAAAGATAGCTTTCACGACGAAAAACACAACCGCTAGGCACCTCCTAAATAGTAATCTAAATAAACGTGACCCGTATTCAAGGTCAGGGGTATATTCTATAACGTGCCAAGACACCGATTGTCAAGCTAATTACATCGGGCAGAGTGGAAGGCGAGTAGACACACGTTATAATGAACATAGGAATGCGATAAGATACGGAACACATTCAGCCGTGTGCGAACATATGTGTGACGCAGGGCATAGCTTTACCAACATAGAGTCGGACCTTAAAATAATCCATCACGAATCGAAAGGCAGAGCTCTTGACATAAAGGAAGCAATCGAGATACACCTAGCCAAACGAAACAATCCCAACAATCTAAATGAACACACGTTCATGGAGAGCTCACCCCTCTTCACGCTACTAAAAAACACACCCTGTCGGAAACAAAACACAATTTAGCGACACAGCCAAGCTAGATAAAAAAGGGGGGGAAATTAGGGGGTTTTTAATAGGTAAATGTTATCTGGATCAGGTGTACGATGTACTTTTCTTCTGCAATAAACCAAGGCCCATATTAGAGGCAGTATTAAAGGTGCCGGGACGTCCTCATAAGACCGTCAACGCTTAGTTCGAATGGGTTATGCTCCACGCGTGGCGAGGACTAATCCACGGTCTTTAATAGTTGTAGATCCACCTCATTCAATAACATACATCTTATCTAGGTTGGCAACACCTCACATAAACACATCGCGATCACTCCCCACAGCACGTAGGGACAGGGGGGGGAAGGCAGGGAAAAACCAGTCGTTAAGATAACCACCGCAGTCGACCGCACAGCGAGTTCAAGTGAACACGGAAACTGCGAATAGCTGTAGTACGGAAGACAATCAGATAAGTAGTTAGCCTAAAATTTTATAGTTTAACCATAGTTTACAACCATATAATCTCTCTAAAGTACAATCTCCGGATAGCCATCACCATTTAGCATTTCACCTAACATATATACTGCATTTAGCATACACTGACAGTTGCAGTACCAATACTGCAACTAAATAATTGTACATATTGTAAATATTTTCACCTGTATTTCAAACATAGATTTTATAGCCTAAGTGTATTGGATCTGATGATGATCGCTTGACGATCGAAACTGGTCATCCTAGTGTTTTATTAATCTCATGTAATTTATTTCAGGATTAGGGCATAACCCATCTCTTTTGGGTACATTCGTGTTGACCGACTGAAAAGCACTAAACTCTTGTTTACTAAGGCAACACTGAAAATATGGCTTCAAACACCACAATGTTAGTTAATAGTATTTGAATGAAAGGCCAAACTTTTGAAACCAGAGACAGGAATGATAACATTTAATCACTACATTCTGTGTATGTTTGCATGTACAGTAGAGTCCCGCTCAACCGACCTTCACTTATCTGACACTGGTAAACTTAATTGAACTTTTGATATACACTAAATTCTTGGAGGTTGCAGCTGTAGGACAAGCAATGACAAAGATGAGGATGGTGAAGAAGAACGGGGTATTGCAGAACATAAGGATAAAACGATGTCTCACAATGAAGGATAGAGTACATTGTATATGGCCTCAACATACGTGGAGCAAGAACCAGAGGCAATCGCAACGGAGGTGTTGATTATTCGTCGATGTGTCAGCAGGCAAGCAGACATCTTTGACAAGTTTCTTTCCTTAAGGCATTTGGAGTGTTTTTGTTTAATACTGCATTTACAATTGAATTGATAATTTAGTAAATAGAGTAACATAAAGCATAGTCATTGTTTTAGTAATACAGTATAGCCTACCTATTTGTTTTAGTTCATTTTCAGAGTCATTTTGTATTATCCAACATTTTCGGTGATCCGATGTAGGCTACTCGAAGTCCAGTTTAGGTCGGATAATCGAGTCTACCGTATTTTGTAAATTATGTGATTAAATTATATTTTAACATATGGAACCAAAATTGGTTAACGACCAAAGCAGTGAAAAGTAAAATCCAAGCAAGTAAATATAAAATTCCTAACAATTATATTGGCCATTACAGGACCAAGTAAGAAATACAGCTATTGTATTCGTGAAGGAGGAGGTGTATACATAATTGCTACTTTTCTTTATTATCCATAAAATAGATGTATTTTTGGTGTGTTTTATGGTTGAACTGAGTTATTCAAAATTAGTAGTGTAAATAAGTTTCAGAAGCAATTTGCAACTCCCTACGGAGATGACAGTGCCATTGTTCCTAATGAAGACAACATGTGTTCTAGGGAATGGTTTCTTTATTTAATATTCATATAGCTGGTGGACTCTGTAAATAAGTCAAGATTGTCAGGCTAATTTTCTTCATTCTCACTGTACCCCATAGTAATGTCGAATGTGAGCATGCTTCGAGTTGGTGAAGAAATATAGAATTCGTATTAAGTTTTCTGTGTGTTAGGAAATTCTGGACTCTTATAAGATATGCTGCTTATTGTGTTGTAACTACAGTACTCCTTCTAACATATACACATCAATGCTGTCTTTCTGATTTTGGGATGTTGTATCACGGCCTATCCCATGCTGAATGAAGAGCCGACCCTGATGTTATTTGTAAATATACTGACAGCCGTCTGCAACTCAATGTACAGGCAGGACATAACAAATGGGAGACAGCATGCCAGTGAAAGTAGTAGCACCAGTAAGGACGCATTAATGTTATGTTGTGAACAGATTAGTGATTGTCAAACCACAGATGCTGTCAACATTTGATTAAGTACTCGTCACAACTTTTATTATAAGAAGAATTGTCAACAAGAAAAGTTGTTCAACTCATGCATCAATGATTGTGATGTGGTTCAGACATGGAACCGGATGATGGGTAATGTGGAAAATTTGGTCCATATAGGTTGCACACATTTGACAACTGCAGTTAATGACTGCTATCTTTGAATATTGGCTCAGAAGAACCATAAGCTAAATGCTACGGAATTCCACTTGGCACTCATGGGGGCTACAGGACGTCGTGTACCTACGCAGACTTTTAGGAACATGTTGCAGGGTGTAGATCTTCATTCGCAACAGTCGTGGCAAGATCCAGCTCTTAACACCATGAAAGATGTTATTTACTGACAAATGTTGCTCGTATGCCTCACCCCCTGACGATAGCAGACAGCATGTCTGTGACACTGCGATAACCATGTGCAGCAAGGCGATGGCAATTGATGTTCTGGGGTGGCACCAACACCTCACATTGCTATTCAAGGCTCTCTTGCTCAACAGTACAGGTGTGATATTGTCAGTGGTGGATCCAGGCCTCGCGGGGCCCTGGGCGATATGATACGGTGGGGCCCACAGCAATAGGAAATTTAAAAAATACCAAATCAAATGGAAAGTAGTTTTGTAATAATAATAAAATAAAGAATGGTTACAATATTTTGAATACACTACAGTACATTTTTTTAATAATATGAAAGAAACCTGTAAGTCCCCTTGAAGAAAATTATGTAAACTATGAAATATTAAAATATTACTTTGCGACTTTTTTCCGGCTGAATTCTTCTATTATTTCACTGAAATCTAAACTTGTTAAAGGGTCAAGGGAGGTCATAGCTTCGAAGAAAGAAAAAAAGAATTATAGATTAGTTTGAAAAGTATACAGTACTCCCTCTGTAATCCGGCATCTCAGCTCTAAGGCACTCCCAGTAATCCGGTGTTTTGTATTCGAGTACGAGCTCAACACTTGATTTGATAATGCGTCCCCAATACTGTACAATGTTTCCAACGCAGCAACAAGACTAGTGTCTGAGTAAACAATGCATTGGCGCCAAGAGAGGTGACTCACGCACGCCCCCTTCAGGTACTTAGTGTAGGACATTTGTACTGTAGTAGTGTTTTGTTGAAGATGGCATCCGTGCAGAAAAAACTTAAACATAAAACTCTATCTTTGTTAGATAAACATGAAATCCTAAAGCGGCTTGGAAAGGGCGAAACGTTAACTAGTGTTGCTAACAAATACGGTGTTGGCCGAGCTACAGTTCTGCTAACGATATCTTAGTTTTAAAAAGGTTACAGGAACAAGTTCTCAAAGTGTCTCTCAACCGTAAAAAGCAAAAGACAATTGATGCACATTTCCAGCCATCTACTTCCAAGGAATAACGTGAGTTCTATGATGTATTTTCGTACTTTTTTTACTTTGTATAGTACAATGTAATTAAAACTGATTTTCAAATGATATCGGCGTTTTTCTCTATATTTTCCAGTAATCCGGCAGTGCTCTGGTCCGATATTTGCCGGATTACCGATAGAGCACTGTAATTAATTTAATTTTTTTTAAATCCATATCGCGGGTCCCCTAGACCGCGGGGCCCTGAGCGGTCGCCCTCCCGTAGACCCGCCCCTGTATATTGTTCAACCAATAGTTAAACCATATTGCCAGCAGATTGGTGCAAACTTCATCTTAATGAACGATAATTCTCGTGTACATCATGCAGATCTCGTGTGGCATTAACCCCATTGAACCAGCCTGGGTTGAATTGAAACGAGTTGTTTATGGACGTCCAGGCCAATTTTTCATCAGGATCTAAAAATGTTATCCTATTTGATTTGCTAAGCCAGAACGTGAGCATCTGTATTATTTCTTCATGCCTCAAAAATTATCCAATTTATGGTGATGAAATTCATGCCCTATACCTAGTCTTACCATAAATACTGTCCCAACTTTTGAGGGTGGCTGTACTTCAGCCCGAACGAGGGAGCGGCTACAAAACCGGTATCGTGAGGCGTGAGTCATTGTTCGTTGAGCTGCAGAAGTTTACAGTTGTCAGTTTGAAGTTTTCAAGATGGAATGGGGGGAGTATGAGAATCATGTGGCCGTGATAGCGTTACACATGATAGGGCAATCGCCAGGGGAGATTTTCAAAACCCTAGAAAAGCTGAAAATTAGTAAGAAATTTGTTTACCACACTATAAATCGATTTGTTGAGGCTGGAACTGCGAGAGATCGCCCGCGGCAAGGAAAACCACGCACAGTACGAACACCAGAACTTATCAAAGCAGTGGCGGCTCGTGTGCGACGAAATCCGGTAGGAAGACAGTCAGTGATGGCTCGTGAGTTACAGATATCAAAAATGTCTATGTCTCCCACGTTAAGTATTGACCTGGGACTCAGTGCTTACAAACGACGCAAAGAACATCTCGTGTCAAATGAACTGAAGCGCCAGAGGCTCCTAAAATCAAAGCGTTACGCAGCTAATGGTCATCGTCGTATCCTGTTTACGGATGAAAAGATTTTCAGTGTTGAGGAGACTTTCAATGCCCAAAGCGACAGGCTATATGCCCATTCCTCTAGAGAAGCTGGTGAAAAGGCTCCAAGGATCCAGAGGGGTCATCATCCCCCATCAGTTATGGTGTGGTGGGGTGTGAGCTTCGAGGGCACAAGGGAGCTCCTTTTCTGTGAAAAGGGAGTCAAAACTTCAGCTAAAGTGTACCAGGAGACAGTGCTTGAGGGACTGGTCAAGAATCTCAACAACACCCTCTTCCATGGACGGAACTGGAGCTTCCAGCAGGACTCAGCCCCAGCGCACAAGGCACGGACAACCCAGCAGCGGTTGGAGGCAAATGTTCCCGATTTCCTTTCCATTTCAGATTGGCCGTCTGCAAGTCCAGATTTAAACCCTTTGGACTACAAATTGTGGTCCAAGCTTCAGGAGATGGCTTGCAAGAAAAGACATTCCAATATTGAAAGCTTAAAGCAGTCTCTTCGGAAGGCATTTGCAGATTTTCCAGTTGATGTGATGCGTAATTCCATTGATGAGTGGCCACAAAGACTTAAGGACTGTGTGCGAGCAAATGGTGGCCATTTTGAATAATTATTTGTGGTTATGGTTCATAATGCATCTATGTAACACTTGTTATTAGTGTAACGTGTTTTTCGAGGGGTTTTATGCAACTGGCATAAGTCAGTAGGAAGCCATTCTATATTTATTTACGCGGAAAATTGTTCAGCCAAGAGAATTTTTCATGGTAATTTATTATTATTATTATTAATTTATTATAATTATTATTAAGGTATTTTCGGGGCATTTTATAAAAATTATTAGCATTCAGATAGGTTTTCTATGTCTTAGAAAACGCTATCCAGCAAATTATTACGAACGACGATATCATAGAAAATTATCTGATTACGGAATTTTACGGAGTTTTCGTCAGTTAGGGTATATCGAGAGACGTGACTCACTGGGATTTCAAGTACACGCTTAATCTTGTCGAGAAGCATGACGCAATCTTGGGTCGCAAGGTCTAGAAAAGGCGAATTGTTGGAACGGAAAACGACTTCTCCCTCTCGCGCGCCGAGTGTAAAGAAACCAGAGGAGGGGAACTAGCGGTGGGTCAACCAATCAGTGAGGACCACGCAAGCTGAAGCCGGCTGAAGAGTGGGGGAGCCAACGTGTGCATATATCGTTCGACGCGCCGTGAAACGAGGACTATCTGTGTAGAACTTGCGGAGTACGGTTGCAAGTGCGTGTCGCTCCGATGTTCAGTGGAGTTGAAGACTAACTTTTGCAAAACTTAACCAGTGCGGTTGTACGAGTGTTTGGGTCCGAGGTACGGACCATAGAATTATCTAAGCTACCAGAATATCATCAAATTCCGACGGAGATGACGACGTCCAGGAGACTGTGGGAAGCTCACAGCATCAGCAAGTACGAGGGAAATGCCTTGGCAATTTCCAATGGTAAGCGCAAATGACGCAGAAATACGCAATCTCTCATTTTTCTTTGTTTTACATTTCATATTTCAGTAACTTCATAGCTTGGAAATAAGAGTAAAATCAATTTATCAGACTCCGTTTTCACGTAATTTTCTATCGGTAATATTCAAATCACAACGCTCCAATTTAAATTTTGTACTTATTATTATTATTAATTTTGCTATACTTGTTTTATATAATAAATTCATTTCTTTTACAATGCAATCTTTGCTTTCAGTAGGTAGCATTAGATATAGACCAATTCCTTCTCCTGATACAATTGTTTGTTGGGTTAATGATCAAATCATACCACGATCTGAGTGAATAGTGTCTTGAAGGTGTTCTGCCAGAGCTAGACGTTGTTAAATACAAATTTAGATTTCAACATTGCATTGAGGTCTTGGCGCCCATTAAAACAACATAGCTTAGGCAAAGGTAAACAGTTACATTTATCACCCAACAGTGTGGGCTAGCCAAACTGTTACATTTGTCGCTACCAACATGGGGCACTAATTCCCATTACATTTGTCGCCGACAACTTGGGGCTGAAAACCTAATAACATTTGTGGAAGAAGAAGGGTATATATTTCTGTGCCTGTATTTTGGGGGTTATTTGTCTGTATCAGTGTATATCATTATGGGGGATGAGAAAGAAAGACAGATGAGGTTACGTAGTGGTCATCAACGGGAGAGTGATGATACGAGCAGTATGTCGAGTGATGGTAGTACCGGGGTAGCGGAGGTAAATCCCGATACTGAAACAGGGAGTGTAGGCGGCCAACCAGAATTAAAAACTTTACTTCTCGAGTTTATGTATCAGAACAAAGTTAGTAGTGATGCCTTAAATGCTAAATTAGAACAAAACAATGCAAAACTGGAACAAAATAATGCTAAATTAGAACAAAACAGTAGGGAAAATAAAGAAAGTACAGATGCCTTAAATGCTAAATTAGAACAAAACAGTAGGGAAAATAGAGAGAGTAATGAAACTTTAAACGCCAGATTAGAACAAAACAGTAAGGAAAATAGAGAGAGTACTGAAACTTTAAATGCTAAACTGGAACAAAACAACGCCAGATTAGAACAAAACAGTAAGGAATATAGAGAGAGTACTGAAACTTTAAATGCTAAATTAGAACAAAACAGCAGGGAAATGAGTGACAAATTCGAACTGATTAGAGGTGAGATCAGGGGGGTGATGGAAGAAAAGGCTAAAGAGATTATTGCAGATGTAGACAGAAAATTAGGAAAAGTACAGGAGGAGTTGGAAATTAGAATCAGTACACAGGCTGAAAATTTAAAAGAACTAGTGCAACTGGAAACACAGCAGGTCAAAAAGCAATTGGGGGGAGAAATTGACAAAATTCAGGAAGCTACTAAAGAGGTTAAGGAACAGCTGGGGGGGTAGAATTGAGAAAGTCCACTCACAAATAGTTGCAGAAGTAAATGATTTAAGAGAGAGTAATAGAGAGAGCATTAGCAAGATTGAGGAGAAACAAGCAAAGCTATATGATAAAGTAGAAGAATCAGAAGGAAACATTAAATTAACAGTAAACAGTATTGAGAGGAAGGCTGAGGAGAAAATCGCAGAATTAGAATTAAAATTAAAAGCTAGGATCAGGCAAGAAAATAGTCAGAATAGGCCAGTTTTTGTGAATAGCACACACAGGGAGGTAGAACTGGGTAAGTTCAGCAATCGACAGGGGTGCCCAATGGAGTTCATGAACACTATAGAAAATAAATTCGGGGAAAGGTTGGAAAATGGTAGTATTGAGTGGTGCCAGGTAGTTGAAATTTTAGAACAAGTGTTTGTGGGGGAAACGAGGAATTGGTTTGCTGTCTACAGAGACAAGTTTACTGATATCATCATCATCATCATCATCTTGCACAGTTTCCAGCCACTGGCCGGGTCTGTTTGGAACACAAGCCTCTCCAACGTCTTCTGTCTTCCCACCATCTCTCAGCCTCCACCCTTGTCCAGTCTTCTCCTCTCTTCTTCACGCTTTCTTCCACCCCCTTCAGCCACCTGTCTCTCGGTCTTCCCCTCGGTCTCTTTCCTTCCCACTTCGTCTCATGTACTCTCCTGGGTATCCTCTTCTCCTCCATTCGTTTTACATGTCCATACCATCTAAGTCTAGATTTCTCTATACCATCCTGTAATGGTTCCTCCTTCATTAATTCTCTGGTCCTCTCATTTCTTATTCTGTCCATCTTTGTAGCTCCAATACTGCTTCTCAAGAACCTCATCTCACTGGCCTGTATTTTGCTCTTCTCCCTTCCTTTCATAACCCAGGTCTCCGAGGCATACGTCAGGATAGGGACATAGTACGTCCGATATATGATCTTTTTGCTATTCTGAGGGACATCCTTGCTCCATAACATGCTTCTCACACTCCTCCGAAATGCTTCTGCCTGCCTCCCCCGCTCATTTATTTCTCTATCGTTTCTTCCATTATCTTGTATCAGGCTTCCCAGATACTTAAAACTCTCCACTTTCTTCAGCTGTTCCCCACCAATTGTTATTCCCGTTGTGGTTCTTTCCTTCTTCCTTGTTGTGATCACCATCTCACGCTTATTTATGCTAAATTTCATCCCATATTCTTGTATTATTCCTTCCCACACGTCCAACTGTTCCTGTACCTCCTCCTCCTTGTTTCCCCAAATCATCAAATCATCTGCAAACACCATTGCTTTCATCTTTCCGTCCCCAATTACTTGTGCCACTCGGGTCATTATGTCATCCATCACCACAATGAAAAGTAACGGTGACAGTGCACTTCCTTGTTTCAGGCCGTTTCTTTGTTCCAACCAGTCAGATCTCTCTCCTCCCACTTTCACACAGCTCACGCTTCCCTTGTACATCTCCTTTATCCTCTTTATAGTCCATTTCTCTACTCCTCTATCCTCCAGGGACTTCCATACTTTGTTTCTGCATACACTGTCATATGCTTTCTCAATGTCCAGGAAGGCCATCAGTAGATCTGTTCCATACTCATAGTGCTGTTCTTGTAACTGCCTTACAGCGAAAATCAAATCCACTGTGGACCTTCCTGCTCTGAAGCCATGTTGTTCTTCCCTCATCCCTCCTTCTATCCTTGTCCTAATTCTCTTTTCCAAAACTTTCTCGAAGATCTTTGCACAATGACTCATCAGTGTTATTCCCCGATAGTTTCTGCAATCTGTTCTACTACCTTTCTTGAAGATCGGGACAATGATTCCTTTTTTCCAGTCCTCTGGGGTCTTCCTTTCCTTCCATGCTGTCCTCATCACTCGGTACAGCCACTGTATCCCCACCTCTCCTGCTGCTCTCACCATCTCCACACTCAACTCATCCACACCCGGTGCCTTCCCTCCTTTCATCTTGTTCACTGCATCTTCCACTTCTTTCCATGTTAAGTCCTTTTCTGTTTGCAGTTCATCTTCCTCTTCCCCGATTTCTTCCTCCTCACCATCTTTTCCATTTGGGTTCAGAAGTTCTTCAAAATATTCTTTCCACATTTTCTTCAGTTCTTCCCTATTTTCTATCTCTTGTCCCCTTTTGTTCACCATTCTAACATAGTCCGTAGGATCCTTCCGCCTCTTATCTTTCACCATCCCATACAGGACCTTTTTTGTACCTTCACTATCCTCCTCCATCATCTTTGTCCACTCTTCCATCCACTTCCTTCTCTCCTCAGCCACCACTCTCTTCGCCTCCTTCTTTCTTTCCTGGTACTCTTCCCTTGTCTCTACCGTCCTATTTTGATACCACCTCCTAAAGGCTCTATTCTTTTCCCTTACTATATCTTTTGTCTTCTCATTCCACCATGGTGTTTCCTTCCACCTCTTCTTACTACTTGTCCTCCCACATGCTGCTTCTGCTGCACCTACTAGTGTCTTCTTAAATCTAGCCCATTCCTCTTCCACCCCTCTTTCTTCATCTGTTGGAATTCCTTCCTTTACCATTTTGAGGTACTCGACCCTTCTATCCCCTTCTTTCAGTTTCCATATCCTTATACGTCTTTTCTGGTTCTCAGTCCCTTTCTTCTCCTTACTCCCTCTCAGGTTCATTACCAGTAATCGATGGTCGCTATCCAGGTTCTCCGATGGTATAACCTTGATGTCCGTGATGTTCTTATTTAGTTCTTTCTCATACAGTATATAGTCGACCACCGACTTCCTGGTCAAGTCATCACTGTACCATGTGATTGTGTGGCTCTCTCTTTTCTTAAACCAGGAGTTCCCAACTAGCAGGCTGTTCCTCTGGCAGAAGTCCAACAGTCTCTTTCCTTCCTCATTTCTTCCACCCCAACCCTCTGGTCCTAGAACACTCTCATAACCTTGTCTTTCTCTTCCTACATGGGCATTGAGGTCCCCCATAACAATCATATTTCTTCCTACCAGCTGCTTCTGCAATTCCTCTTCAAACTCCTCCTTCTCTTCAGAAGCGCAGCCTACTTGTGGAGCATACACTTGCACTATTTCTACGGTCTCTCCCCTCAGTGCTACTTTCACTTTCATCATCCTATCACTTATTCTCCTCACTTCTTCTTTTAAACCATCTCGTACTACTACTCCCACTCCATTCCTCTTTCCCTCTTCGTTCCCACTCCAGTACAGTCTATAGCCTTTTCTCAGTACTCTCCTTCCTTCCCCTTTCCACTTTGTTTCTGCCAATCCCAATAAATCCAACTTCCTTCTTTCCATCATATCCACTATCTCCTCCACCTTCCCCGTCAGCGTTCTTAGGTTTAAAGTTCCAAATCTTAGTCCGTGTGTACAGCCGTGTCGTCGTCTATTAAATCCATCCTGTCCGAGGCTCGTTCCATTTTTGAAAGCATTTGGTTTTATCCACTACTGGCTTGCTGGGCCTATCGTAGCTTCACCAGAGCCCCGTTAGCCGTCACTTTTCAGGGTTCCTGTAGGACCTTCACAGCTACCGTAACGGTCCCGGGGCACACGAAGTCCCCACTGTACTTCGCCCCTACAGGCAATCCCCTACTTTGAGCCGTTGCCCGTCTCCCACGACGTGGACGAGGGGTTGGACTTATGGGAGACACAAGTTTACTGATATCAATGATTTTAAAATGAAATTCTGTGAAAAGTTCTGGAATGAGGTTATTCAGTCGCAGCATCGTGAGGGAGTAGTGTGTGGTAAATATAACCCTAAAGGAAGCTCCACCATGACCGAATACTTTTTAGGGCAGGTATTAGTGTGTAAATATCTGGATGGCTTGAAGGAGGAAAGTGATGTGGTGAGGTTGCTACTTAGGCACTTTCCCTATAGGATCAAGGAGGCTGCTTGTATCCAGAATGTAAAGACAATATCACAAGTAGAAAATTTGTTAAGCACATTTGATGCACTAGGGAGAGGGGGTTATGAGGACAATTTCAATCGGAACCAGGGTAATAATAATAATAGGCCTAATGAAGCCAGGCATCAAGAAGTTCAAGGGAACGGTGGCGAAGGGGCCAATGCTCAAAATAGAAATAACAATAATCAGCTAAATCAGAACAGAGGAAATGGCTATGGTAATCAGTATCAAGGGAGGAACAATGATTTCAGGGGAAATCAAGGGAGAAACAATGATTTCAGGGGAAATCAAGGGAGGAATTATAACGACAATAATTACAACCAGAATAGGGGTGAAGGAAGAGGACAGCCTAGTGGTAGTAATATACAGCCAAACAATGACAACACAACTCAGAACAACCAGACCAGTGCAGTAGTAACTAGTACTACGGCCAGCTGTAGCGGTTCTTTAAACGCGAACCAGGCTGCGAAGTAAGGTCAGAATCTCAGTCTGTAGCATGCCCTGTCCATACAATTATACAGGAACCCTATGACCTAAATGTAAGAAATGAATTATTACATGAACTAAATGATGAAGGTATTATTCAGGAAGTGGTTAGTAAGAGCCCCATAGTTAAATTTAACGTGTCCGAGGCGTACACAGATGTTTTAATTGATAGTGGTTGTATGAAGAGTTGCATAAGTAGTGCATTTTATGATAAAATGAAAGGAACTGGAGTAAATTTTGAGGAGATGCCAATTAAAAGCACTTTTGTTATCACAGCTGTTGGGAAGAGGTCTAAAGTAATTTCAAAGCAAGTTTTAGTAGACATTAAAATTAATAATCATGTAGAGAAGCAGATTTGCCTTGTAATTCCAAATTTAGTATTCAGTGTTATCTTGGGTTCAGAGTGGCTAAGTAGAGTGTCTGGTAACTTATGTTATGATGTAGGGAGTTTGAAATTTAAATGGGGAGATTCTGAAGTAGAAGTAGCGTTCAATGACCATATTCAGAGGAGTAGTATTGTAGGTGTGATTTGTACTTTAAATGAGATATCGCCAGCCGTAGAGCGGGGTTCTCCATGTTTTGTGGGCAGTGTGATTACGAACGGAAGTCTAGAGGACTCGTTACGTGAGGCTGCATTTCAGGGAAATATAGAGGTGGAACAATGTGTTCGGCTCTATGATGTGTTATGGTGTAATAGGAGAGTTTTTGAGGATCGCATTGGTATGGCCAATTGCTATACACATTCATTGAACGTTATTGATAGGTCAGTATTCACAGGACATAGATATCCTGTACCTTTCGCTTATCAGAGTGCAGTTGAGGCACAAATTAACCAGATGCTTGAAGATGGGATTATTGAGCACTCTAACAGTCCATATGTTAATTCTTTGATCACGGTACCCAAGACCGACGGCACTGTTCGTATTTGTTTAGACGCTCGTTTGGTTAACAGTAGAATTAGTTCAGATCAGCTGAAATCTATGTCAATAGAGGAATTAATGCAAACATTTGAGGGGAAGAAGTATTTCACTTGTGTAGATTTGAGTTCCAGTTTTTGGCAAGTGCCACTTATGTACGAAGATAGACCATTTACAGCTTTTAGTCATAAATATAACCTTTATCAATTTTGTAGAACACCTTATGGGTTAAAGAGTAGTTCAGCAGCTTTAATTAGGGCTTTAAACATCGCATTAGGGGATGACACAGGAGAGTTTGTAACCATTTACATTGATGATATGGTAATTAGTTCACGCAGTTTTGAGGAGCATCTATGTCATTTAAATATAGTTTTTCAGAAGTTAGATCAGGCAGGGTTCACTTTGAAGCTGTCTAAGTCGTCATTCTGTCAGTCAGAAGTGACATTTTTAGGTCATAGAGTGTCGAGTAGAGGTGTGACACCAGAGGAAAGTAGGGTTAATAAGATACTTCACGCAGAGGTGCCACAGAATGTTAAACAGTTAAAAACTTACCTGGGAATTTGCAACTTTTTCAGGAGGTTCGTTCTTAAATACTCAGGGTTGGTAGAACCATTCAGGGAATTGCTTAAAAGTGGGACTCGGTGGAGATGGGAGTCCAAGCATGATCAAGCTTTTAGAGCGCTGAAGGAAGGTTTTGAGAAAGCTGTAGTGCTGAAATATCCGTTAAAAGATAAGGAATATGTGGTTATGACAGATGCTTCACATATCGGCATTGCTGGAGTATTATGTCAGAAAGATGATGAGGGTAATCTGTGCATTGTATCTTTAGCCTCGCGAGGACTGACAGCAGCGGAGAAAAGATACACGATTACTGAGTTAGAGCTTTTAGGTATTGTTTTCAGTTTAGGGAAATTTAGAATGTATTTAGTAGGGGGGAAATTTGAGATCCACACAGATCACCATGCATTACTGTATATGAGGACTTGTAAACTCAGTTCTAACAGAGTTAGTAGGTGGATTCTTGCTCTGCAGGAATACGAATTCACAGTAAAATATATTAAAGGTAAAGATAACATTCTTGCAGACATGCTATCGAGGGACACTAATTTATGTAGGGAATATCCTGTGGTTAAAGCAGAGGACGGTATTTTAATATGTGCATGTGTGGACAGTAGCAACAGGGCATCGTTACAGACACTGAGAAATATGCTATTGGAGCAACGTGATGACGTTAAGTTAAAGGAGCCACTGGCTAGGTTGGAAATAGGTGAAGAAGAGTATGTGAAGGTAGGACGGTTCACGTACAAGATGCAGGATGGGCTTCTTGCAAGGAAATGTAGGAATAATCGGTGGGCAATATGTGTTCCTGCCACTTTGCGGGAGGAGCTAATTTGGTTCATTCATAGGGAATTAGGACACTTTGGTGCTGCCAAGGTCTTCTATGAAATTGGTCGTGACTTCATTTGGAGTAAAATGGGAAGGGACGTTAGGAGGATTTTAGCTAAGTGTGACACCTGTCAAAGGAGTAAATATCCAGTTAAATATTTAGTGGGGGAGAGATCTGCAGTTCTCACCAGTAGTCCCGGTGAACTACTGTGTGTGGATTTATTTGGCCCGATCGTTAAAGGACAGTACGGCTACGAGTACATTTTTATAGTTATTGACGCTTTTAGTAAGTATGTCAAGCTATATCCGCTAAGGAAAGCCACGGGACTAGCGTGTAGCCGTCTGATCATTAATAAGTATGTACCTGAGTTTGGCATTCCTCTCAGGATACTATCTAACAGTGGACCACAGTTTACTGCAAAGAAATGGAGAACCAGTATGCAGGAAGCTGGTATAACACACGTTCATTCCTCTGTAAGGTACCCTCAGGGTAATTCTGCAGAGCGTCCATTAAGGGAAGTGGCTCGTCTTTTTCGGACTCTAGTGCATGACAAGCATGCGGCCTGGGTTGGACATCTTCCCAAGGTCGAGACTTGGCTGAATTCTGTCCAGCATGAGAGCACGAAATTGACGCCATACGAAGTTCACTTCGGAAAAAGACCACAAAATGAACTAGCGAGGGTGTTGGGATTAAATGAGGGTAAGCAACCGGGGATGGATTACATTGTCCAGTTGGCGAAACAGAATTTATCTAAGTCAGCACAAAAGAGAATTCGCCAACAAAAAGAAACTAAATTTGACCTATTCGAGCCGGGTGACAGAGTCTTACTTAGAGTGCCGAAACAGTCAAATAAGCTAGAGAAAGTCATGTCCAAGTTCTTTTATCTCTACGAGGGCCCATTTATAGTTTCCAAACGTATTGGGAAAACAGCATATGTGCTGGAGAATAGTGAGGGAAACAGATTATACGGAACGTATAATATACATAGTCTACGAAAATATGTGTCATAAAGTGAGTGTGTTTAGCTGGCGAGCCGGCCTATCAAATGAGTAAGTGTGGTGTCTGGTGCGTGGAAGATCTGGTCTTAAGGCAGGCGTATCAGAAGTCACACAGGGGGGTAGTATGTAAGTAAATGAGAGTTTTTAAGGTACAGGGAAATATGACGGGATTGTCGGATGCTGTTGAGCACTAAATTGTCTCGATGCACCAAGGCCATTTTGGCAGCGCTGATGGGTTCCCATTTATCTCCAAGAGATGGGGGAGCGCTTGTATAGGGCTTGTTAGCTTAAGGCGTCCACGAGATAAAAGATGGGCCATCAGAATGCGAGACAGTCCTTCATGAAACTCATACATATCAGCACACGTGATTTCTGTTTACGGCCTCGCCATGTAAGATTTGTAAGTGTGTAATTTAAGATAATCTGTACAATGGTATTATTTGTGTGAGGAGAAATGGTCTGTGTTGAGAACTAGTATTAAGTAGAATATGGTTAACAGGAACTTAACAAGACAGGGCGATTACGGCACAGAAATATTTGGTGTTATATGTAATGCGCATTTACTGTTTTTTTTTCAGAAGTCAATATTAATTTAATCTACTTTAAAGAGAGATTAAGTATTATGGTCACGAGGCGCTGCCACAGTAGTGTGATCGTGTGCTCAGTGATAAGTGAGATTAAATTTCACCATAAGGAGGGGACCTCCAGTGAAATTAGGGAGTTCTATGGTGATATAAATATATCAGAACACCTTCAATGCGTGTGATATGACATCATAAATACATAGTGCTCACACATTAATTATGTCTATTTCTCCAACATAGAGAAATTTGAGAGGCGGAAATATCCGTGGAACACTATTCCCTATGTAAAACATTGAACTGGTTGCAAAGTGCGATCCATAGTGACAACAAACTTTGACGCAAAGTGCGTGAAGAAAAAATATGAGTGTATATATCTGTAATTTAGGGTGATTTCATTTATGTAATATGTATTTTGGATGGGGTTTATTAACGTGTCTGGGATAATCGGATAATGGACCGTCGTCACGGTAAATCATCCGATGATCCGAGGCGAATATGTAACGTGTTTTTCGAGGGGTTTTATGCAACTGGCATAAGTCAGTAGGAAGCCATTCTATATTTATTTACGCGGCAAATTGTTCAGCCAAGAGAATTTTTCATGGTAATTTATTATTATTATTAATTTATTATAATTATTATTAAGGTATTTTCGGAGCATTTTATAAAAATTATTAGCATTCAGATAGGTTTTCTATGTCTTAGAAAACGCTATCCAGCAAATTATTACGAACGACGATATCATAGAAAATTATCTGATTACGGAATTTTACGGAGTTTTCGTCAGTTAGGGTATATCGAGAGACGTGACTCACTGGGATTTCAAGTACACGCTTAATCTTGTCGAGAAGCATGACGCAATCTTGGGTCGCAAGGTCTAGAAAAGGCGAATTGTTGGAACGGAAAACGACTTCTCCCTCTCGCGCGCCGAGTGTAAAGAAACCAGAGGAGGGGAACTAGCGGTGGGTCAACCAATCAGTGAGGACCACGCAAGCTGAAGCCGGCTGAAGAGTGGGGGAGCCAACGTGTGCATATATCGTTCGACGCGCCGTGAAACGAGGACTATCTGTGTAGAACTTGCGGAGTACGGTTGCAAGTGCGTGTCGCTCCGATGTTCAGTGGAGTTGAAGACTAACTTTTGCAAAACTTAACCAGTGCGGTTGTACGAGTGTTTGGGTCCGAGGTACGGACCATAGAATTATCTAAGCTACCAGAATATCATCAAATTCCGACGGAGATGACGACGTCCAGGAGACTGTGGGAAGCTCACAGCATCAGCAAGTACGAGGGAAATGCCTTGGCAATTTCCAATGGTAAGCGCAAATGACGCAGAAATACGCAATCTCTCATTTTTCTTTGTTTTACATTTCATATTTCAGTAACTTCATAGCTTGGAAATAAGAGTAAAATCAATTTATCAGACTCCGTTTTCACGTAATTTTCTATCGGTAATATTCAAATCACAACGCTCCAATTTAAATTTTGTACTTATTATTATTATTAATTTTGCTATACTTGTTTTATATAATAAATTCATTTCTTTTACAATGCAATCTTTGCTTTCAGTAGGTAGCATTAGATATAGACCAATTCCTTCTCCTGATACAATTGTTTGTTGGGTTAATGATCAAATCATACCACGATCTGAGTGAATAGTGTCTTGAAGGTGTTCTGCCAGAGCTAGACGTTGTTAAATACAAATTTAGATTTCAACATTGCATTGAGGTCTTGGCGCCCATTAAAACAACATAGCTTAGGCAAAGGTAAACAGTTACATTTATCACCCAACAGTGTGGGCTAGCCAAACTGTTACATTAGGATATTAAAATATCTCTAACCATTTTGTGTCAATTTACTTAAACGTTTGGGACAGTATTTATGGTAAGACTAGGTATAATTATTAGGTAATGCAAAAGACTTTTGATGTGTATCTCTTTTTAGTGCAGAAAGAAGTATGTTTTTGTGACATGGTTTTATTTATTCTGGGTGTATAAGTGTTCTGCAATGAATCTTCTGAATTTCTGTTATTGGGAGTTGGCAAAGTAGGTGAATGCAAAATAGAAAGCAATGCAGAATTGTATACTATTTATACTGATGCTCCAGTAATATGATCATGAAGGCTAAGATGGTCAGACCATGTGGTGAGAATGGAGGAGACTGAAGTGACAAAGAAGTTTCTCTTTCCAAACCCAGGAGATGAGGTCACTCGAAGATGGCTGGACAGATAGAAGAGGTCTATGGAAGCTGGGATGGAGAAACTAGTAGGACAGCATGTGACCATGAAGGATGTCTGAAGCTCGTGGGAAAGACTAAGGCTCACCCCGGACTACAGCGCCACAAAAGAAGAAAGTACTAGAGAAAGTAGAATTGGGCTTGTTAATAGAAAGGGTGGAATGAGAATCTCAAAAGCTATGCTAGAACAAGAAGTTCGGGGGAAAAGACAGAAAGGTAGAACCAGGAAATGATCGATAAAACAAATGGTATTAGGTTGTGTATCGTACAAAATGTGCAAACCAATTGGAAAGTGGGAGGAGATCTTGAATATGGATGTGAAAATCCAGTTCTGGAATCTGAAGCAGGCAATAGGCAACTAATACAAGCATATGCTGGCTTCACATAATGTACTTTCTGCAACGAGATGTAAGAAGTTTGCTCCGTTAGCTCAGTGGTCAGAGTAATGATGTACAAAACCGGAGACATCTAAAAGGCTAGTATTTGTTGTACAATACATGACCTAATAGCTGAAAAGTTCCTCATGGTATTAGCCATGCTGTTACGAACAGAAACGTCACTTCGTACTTATTTGGGAAAATGAAAGATATTTATTTACAAGAAAATACACACACATTACAAATAACACTCAAAAGACTCCAACTTGGATGCACTGTTCCTTGTCCTCCTTTTCTCACAAAAAACAAAAATAACTGTTGCCAACTGTCTGTCACATCCTCCCACCGTTGAGGAAAGACATCCTCAACTACTCCACATATCTTGCAGGAACATTGACAGTTCTACCCGAACGTATGGTCTTTGGGGGTTGAACACCAGTTCCAGTCGGCTCTCCTAAAGCAGTAGCTGTTTTCTTATTCAAGCCAGTCCTCAAAGGTGTGCTGTCTTCATCAGGTACTTCTAGGGGGTAGAGTCGCTGTATCGGTCTCAAGAGTTCTCCTTTAGATGTAACAACCCTTGCAAGTCTTGTATTACCATCAGTTCCAGGGAACAAGTCCACAATTTTTCCAAGGGGCCAATCTATCCTCATTGTGCCATCTGATCCAACTAGGACAATGGCACCTCTCTTGAACGTAAGAGTTGGTTTACCACTCGGTTTACCGACTTGCAAGGGTTGTTACATCTAAAGGAGAACTCTCACCGAGTGCCAAAAGTCCCAGATATTCCTGCTGGAATCTTTTCTTCAATGCCATTCTTAGGTTCAGAAGATGACGATTTCTTTGATTCAGGGTTATATCATCCAATGCATCACATTCTGGAACTCCAGTTGTCTTAATTTCTTGTAGAAAGCAGGCAGGGGTGAGTGGACTTATATCTTCACATCCATCGGTCAGATATGTTAGCGGTCTTGCATTTATGGTGGCTTCTACACTGCAGAGAAGGGTAAGCATTTCTTGGTAAGTTAGACAGGCTTTACCCAAAACTCGTTTCAGAAGCTGTTTAATTAGACGTATTAACCTTTCCCAGAAGCCTCCCCACCAAGGAGCACTAGGGGGATTAAATCTCCAAGTAATACGTTCAACCGAATAGTGTTTGGAAATATTCTCCCAGTCAACACTTTGAAACGCGTTATCTGTACCCGTGAAATTTGTACCATTGTCTGAGTAAATCACAGAGGAGCATCCTCTTCTTGCTACAAACCGCCGGAACGCTTGCACAAACGCCTCTGTGGAGAGAGAAGTAACCATTTCGAGATGAACAGCGTGATACACCGCACATGTGAAAACTACAATCCAAGCTTTACTTTCATCCCTCAGGAACACCGGGCCTGCGAAGTCCACTCCTATCACTTCAAATACACAGGCTTCCCTTATATGGTCCAGGGGCAGAGGGGCCTGAGCGATTTCGGTATGTTGTCCATCATGCCTCCGGCACTTGACACATTTTCTTATAATTTTTCTAACTGTCCTCCTTCCACCGATGATCCAGAAGCGTTGTCTCAGATGATTAAGAAAAAGTTGTACTCCAATGTGATTTTCTTTCACGTGCTCATCCATAATCAAGCGAGAGGTGATGACATGGTTCGCCGGGAGAATCATTGGGAATCTGAATTGCTTCAAATCTTCTCGCAGTAGTAGTCTCGTTTTAACCCTGAGAACACCATCTTCCAGGAATGGATGTAGTGAAGATAGACGTTTATCAACTAATCCGTGGAAGCTTTCTCGTTGAATTATAGAAATGAGTCTAATTTCAGCCCTTTCTAACTCTTCAACTTGCAGATTTTCTTGCGAGATCCTCTCACGTCTAAGACAATTATTACAGAAACGAAGAATCCATGCGATTAGATGAACTATTCTGTGATAGCTGGAAAAATACCTGGCATACCAGAGGGGATCTTCATTGGTTACAGTCATAGAATTCACAGGGTTTTTCTTCATTTCCTTTGCGATACTATCTTCGTCATACACCACTTTTGTTTGAGGCCAACAATCTGGAGATTTGTACAACCAGACAGGTCCCTCCCACCATCGAGAGGCTACTAATTGCGAAGCAGAACAGCCACGTGACGGTAAATCAGCTGGATTCGATGAACCTGGAACATGTCGCCAGCAGTTTAAATTGGTCAAGTTCCTGATCTCATTCACACGATTGCGGACAAATACCGACCAGTTCTCAGTCCTGCAGATCCATGCTAGAACTGTGGACGATTCAGACCAGAAAAAAAAACTCATGAACTTCCAGTGAAATAGATTCCAACAATCATTTAAGCAACCATGCACCAATTGTAGCAGCCAGCAATTCCAATATGGGGATTGTCACTTCCTTGAGGGGGGCCACACGAGATCTTGCATCACATAACTGTACACTCACTTGATTGTTGGAATCGCATCTTATGAAGGCTACTGCTGCATATGCAAGTTGGCTGGCATCACAGAAGACGTGAATTTGCACATGGTCACTTCTTCTAAACCATCGAGGAATCTTCATTTCTACCAGGTGAGGTAGATCCTTTACCCAGACCAGAAACTCGTCTCTGGACTTCTCATCAACTGCACTATCCCATCTGTATGAGTCTTCCAGGTCCTTTGAATCAACAGTTTGACACAAAGGGTGACAGGACATGTCACACCAACTGGATCAAAAATTCGATGTGCGAGTGACAGAATTGTCCTTTTCGTCACTTCTCCCACCTGAATACTATTGAACCAATTCAAATTTAAAGTAGGCTAAGTGTATCCTCCTGTCGATCCCATAACAGTCCCAAAACAGATGAAAGGGTAGCAGACTGGTCATCATCCTGAGAGAACTGCCATCCCCTAAAATAAAACTGCCTTCTGATAATACCCTACTAGCTTGATTGATAAACTCGCCCACCTCCGATTCCCTGTCAAGGCTAGTGACAACGTTGTCCACGTAGAAGCTCTGTAGTAGTCTCTTGATGAATAGGGGATTGAATTGCGGGTTTTCCAAGTACTTCTTCAGGTGATACTCCAAGACAGCCACCTGGAGAAACGGACTACAAGTTAAGCCGAAAACCAGCCTGGCATGCTTGAAGATCTTGTAATTATTCCCAACGTCCTGCCACATCAGGAAGCAGATATAGTTTCGATCTTCTTTCCGTATGCTTATCTGAAGAAAGGCCTTCTCAATGTCTGCAATAATTCCTACTTTCCTCTCTCGGAATCTAAGAAGAATGGCAGGGATTAGCTCAATCAGGTTGGGGCCATCATACAATCGTTCAAAGCAGGGGTTCCCACTTCCTTCGCTGAGGCGTCAAATACAGGACGAACAGGTGTCGTTGAACTACTTTCCTTCACAACAGCTCGATGCGGTAGATAGTGTCTGAAGTTTTCATCCTCCTGAACCGGTTCAATAACACCACTCCTTTCCCACTCGGTGAAAATATTTTCATACGTCTCGCCTAGTCCAGAATTTTCCACTTTCTTCCTTGTGTTGACTAACCTCTTCTCAGCCATGACCCTATTAGATACAAGAAATGATTTGTTTTCTTTCCAGGGTAAATGGACTTCATACCTAAATTCTCCATTAATAGACACGGTTTTCTGAAAGTGCTCCATTGTTGCAAAGTTTTCTTCAGTTTTAGTTTTCCTTACGGCAGGATCGCTGATACCTAGCACGTCCAGTTCTCACAGATTTTCAACTGAAGCATCTCTGATAAAGAGAGAAGTGACAAGGTTGGTCATGCTTGATTGATCTCCAGAAACTACTTTACCCATCACAGTCCACCCCAGCAGTGTCTCAATACATACAAGACCATTGCTTAGTGTACATGTTTGTCCAGTCATTAACTTTCCAGCTACATCAGCGCCTATTAATAGTTCAATGGGACCTTCATATCATAAATCTGTATCCCTTTTGCTCTTAGTTCTTGCAACCATGGGCCCTTTAACGTAGTATTATACCCTGTAATTACTTGTTGCCCTAAGACTTCAAAATTGCAGGCATAAGGCTTTCCTAAACTCTCTATGTAGATCCTATAGCACATATGCTGGCTCTCTTCTGTGACTACCCCACCAAATAGTGAATGGCGTAGAATTTCTGTGCGATGACTAGTGTAACCTAACTTCTGCGCAACTGATTCAAGCATATAAGATCTCTGACTGCCAGTATCCAGTAGAGCCCTTACCCCCATTGCAGAGGATTCTCCAATGACCTTCACCTTTAATGTTTGCAAAATAACACCTTGTGTACCACTACGCTCTTCATTTGAAATCAAAGAATGAGACTGAAGTTTCTCACTGGTAGCTTCAGTGGAATGTGTTGGACCTAGACATATTAGGCTGTTATGTTTTTTGCTACAGGAATCACATTTTAACTGACTTCTGCACATCTTTGAAACATGTCCTTTCTTCAGACAGAGAAAGCATGCTCTCTTATTCTTCACAATTGAGACTCTCTCCTTTAAAGCCATCTGCTTTGTCATGGAGCAGTTTAAACTAGCATGGGACCTATCACAAAATATACAGTTTAGTTTAAGATTACAATCCACAAGTGCAGCTGCGGTAGGTGGCGATTCACCGTAAATGTCAATTTTCTTCGTATCTTTTGACTTGTCAGGATTCACATTGATGTTACCTTTACTTGGGATGGCCAGTTTGATCCTTTCCTCACTCTCTACTTCATTCTCCAGGAAACTTTTAAGACGTTCACTAGGTTCACATTCCTTCCCACCGCCACTCCTTTGCCAGGCACGTAACACATCTATAGACAAGCATGATTCAATCATAGGAAATAACATTACTGCATATTTCTCGGATGTTACACCTAGGTTCTCCAAAGCACCAAGTTGAGTTTCGAGTCTGTCATATAATGATGGGATGTCAAGACTACTACAATAATTCATCATTGTCAATAGTTCTCTAGTGTAGACTTCCACCAACAAAGAATCTTTGCCAAAACGTGATTTAAGTTTCTGTATTGCTTTAGGGTAATTTCCACTTGTGGCTGGAAAACTGTCAATGATGTCGCGAGCTTTGGAGTTTGGCAATGTTGCTTGGATAAGATATTCGTATTTATCGGCATTATCTAACTCTTCATCTTCATCAATCTTTTGAAATTGATTCCAGAAACCTAACCAATCTCGTAGATTTCCACCAAATTTTCGGAATTCGATCTTGGGAAGGCGATATTTACTTTTTGGTTACTGGTGCTTACTGTTGACTGGACTTCGTCTTCACGTTTTCTCTCCATTGAAAGAGCATCGGAAACAGCCGCTGCTAACATATGAAACTTGCGTTTATAGTCATCTACTCCGTCTACTTCTGTGATCAGGTCTTCTTCTGACACCGCATCTTCCATGAGGTGTTGGAAGATCTCCTGGTCCAGATTACTTATGAGCTTAGCCTTCTCTTCCACTAAGGCGTAATCTCCTCAGATAGCGACTATGTCCTTTATTTCTTTCTCCAACAAAACTTGAAGTGAAGCTACAATTTTCGTGAACGATGCACGGTATACACCACGTTTTCTGATCAAACTTCGAATATCGGTCATTTTCCTTTCTATGTCCTGTCACAGTCGCCAAATGTTACGAACAGAAACATCACTTCGTACTTATTTGGGAAAATGAAAGATATTTATTTACAAGAAAATACACACACATTACAAATAACACTCAAAAGACTCCAACTTGGATGCACTGTTCCTTGTCCTTCTTTTCTCACAAAAAACAAAAATAACTGTTGCCAACTGTCTGTCACACATGCTGTTATGGACCATATTGACAAATGAAATTGTTGAATAAACCTTATATTTCAATATAAGAAAAAACTGGATGCCAGCCTTGTCAATACAAATATGAAAATATTATAAAATACTGGTACTTAAGAGGTAGGTACATGTTTCAGGAGTCAATTTCCACTTAAGTTAAAGTAGGAAACTATCTGTGTTTCCAGAATGTATCCATCAAGATGTGTAAATGCTTTTATTCTTTATTTTGGCTGATGAAGGGGAAAATTGATCCCTGAAACATGTGACACACAAGTATTTTATAATATTTTTTTATATTTGTATTGACAAGGCTGGCTGGCATCCATTTTTTTTTTTTTTTTTTTTAATATTGATATATAAGGAAGAAATGTACAAACTACAGAGGTGTCCTTTGTTGTCGCATGGCTTGAAAATCTATGAGTCCATCCTTGAGGGAAGGATAAGGAAATATGTTGAACCAACACTTGAAGAGGAACAACATGGATTTAGACCACATAGATCAACTGTGGTCCTTATTTTTGCAACCCGAATGCTCTACGAAAAGGACTGAGAGAAAAATTAAACACTCATAACTCTTTTTCTGGACATCGAGAAAGCATATGACCATGTTCCACGCATGCATATATGGGAATGTTTGAGACGTAAGAAAGTGCCCAAGGACATCATAGCACGGGTACAACGATTATACGATGAATCCAAGAGCTGTGTACAGGTCCACGATGGAAAGTCAGGTTGGTTCGAAACAAAGAGCTGAGTCCAACAGGGAAGTTGCTTTTCACCGCTTCTCTTCATTATCATAATGGATGAAGTCTTAAAAGCAAGGATCAAGAAACTAATGCCCTAGTTTTCGCCGATGATGTCTTGGTGTGGGGCGTCAGAAGAGGAGGTGCAAGCTAGACTAGATCTTTGGCAGAATGAATTTGTGAACATGGATCTTAAAATCACTACAGACTGCAGCAACTGGCGGGGCATAAACTACAGACTGCAGCAACTGGCGGGGCATAACTCTCTTGTCTGTGCCTAACAAAGTACTTTCTAGAAATTCCTTAATCGCATCAAGGACTCCATTGAACTTCAACTCCGGAAAGAACAGGCTGGCTTTCGCAAGCATCGCAGCTGTGCTGATCTTGTTAATACACTTCGCATCATACTAGAACAGAGTTCAGAATGGCAGACTCCTCTATACCTGGCTTTCATCGAGTTTGAAAAGGCCTTCGACTCTAGGGTAATGTGGAAAATTTTGAAAGAATATAACATTCCGTCGAAGATTTTGAACATAATAAGAGAAATGTATGTGAATTATGAATGCCAGGTCTTGCACGAGGGGAAACTGACAGAACCCATACCAGTCAACTCTGGTGTACGTCAGGGATGCATCCTCTCACCAACCCTGTTCCTACTTGTTCTAGATAATGTGATGAAACGAGTGATTGTCAGAAGGAAGAGAGGCATACAATGAGGTTTAAGAGACCGCCTAGAAGATCTGGATTTTGCTGACGATATCTGCCTACTAGCACAACGATTCAGAGATATGGAGGAGAAGCTGCGGAAACTGGAACAGGAAGCAGCGACCGCGGGACTCAAAATAAATACAAAGAAGACGAAAGAAATGAGAGTCAATGTAAAACTCGAGGACCAACTTGTCATAGATGGTAGCGAAGTGGAGATTGTGGATTCCTTCGTTTACCTGGGAAGCATAGTGACGAAGAATGGTGGTGCAGAAGAGGACGTAAAGAGCAGAATTAGAAAAGCAAATGGTGCTTTTGTTCAGCTGTATCCTGTATGGAAGAACAAAAATATTTCCAAGAAGACAAAGATCCGGATATTCAACACCAACATAAAATCAGTTCTCCTATATGGATGTGAATTGTGGAAAGTCAGCAAGCAAGTCACACAACAACTCCAAGTGTTTATAAACAGATGCCTTCGTCGAATTATTGGTGTATGTTGGCCAGAAGTAGTCCCAAACACAGAACTATGGGAAATGACTAACCAACGACATATTGCAGAACAAATAAAAGAAAGGAAATGGCGATGGATTGGACATACGCTCCACAAGAAACAAGGAGCTATTGAGAGGTCAGTCTTGGATTGGAACCAGCAAGGTGCACGGAAACTGGGTCGCCCGAAAAATACCTGGAGGCGCACTGTTGAGAATGAAGTCCTGGCTACTGGAAAGACATGGAAGGAAGTGAAGAGCCTAGCTACTGACAGAACTGGATGGAGGTCTTTCGGATGCCCTATGCTCCTCTAGGAGCCACAGGAATTAAGTAAGTCTTAAAATCAGCAAAACAAAGATGGTTGTTTGGTAATGAGTAGAAATCCTTCAACGGTCCATCTAAGACTTGGAGATGAGGAGATAAATGTTGTAGACAAATTCCAGTATGTAGGTAGTATTCTTTCCTCGGACAATATCATACATCAAGAGATGAACAACAGAATACAGAAAGCTTCCAATTTCTATCAGGCAGTGCGTCAGCTACTTTGTGACGAAACATTTCCACAAGCTTCCAAGATTAGTTTGTTCAAGATATACTTAATACCTATACTAACATACGGTATGGATTGGAAGCAGCAACCCTTACTGGACCAACAAACAGTCGCCTCCAGGCAGTAGAAATGAAGTTCATCCGTTCTTGCCTTCAAAAGACGAAAATGGACAAAATAAGGAATGAGGATATCCGACAACAACTGGGTTTGGAAAGGAGCCTGCTGGAGACACTCGTACGCAAGAGATTGAGATGGTATGGTCACATGAAGAGGATGGCTCCCCACAGGATACCTCGAGTGTACTTTGACCAGAGTGTCCCCGGGAAGAGACCAAGAGGAAGACCTCGCGATGTGTGGGAGAAGCAAATTTATAAGGACCTTGAAGCTAGAGATAAGAACTGGCATCAAATACAAGAACATCAGTTATGGATGGACAGGACAAATTGGAGACGACTTATTTATGACCGCACCCGGCTTGCTGGAGCGAAGAAACGATGATGATGTTATAATTATGAGGTACTCGGCAGATAAGAAGAATCAAACCATACAACCCTCAAAGGAAAAGTGTAGCCTACATGGAAGACTCAAGTGGTCCAATGTGGCCAATAAAGTTAATAATAATATAAGGTTTATTTTACAATTTTAATAATAGCCGAAAGCTGCCCTTTGTCATCAATACGATAATAAAAATCCAGTTCTGTGATAGAGAGAACAAAATTGAACAAAAACTGTAGTCAGTGTGCCTACAGGTAACGAAAGTAATGAAGTGACTAATTTTTATGTCTGGATAGTTGGAAGCAACGAAAATTTGCTGAGGTCGGTTCAAATCATTTAAACTTGTGTTATTTCTCAGTGTCCAACCGCGAGGTCCGTGATGCGGACGAAAGCGGCGGCGATTGCAATATTTCTCCACATCCGACGACGAGGACAAAGGGATTCTTGTAAAACGGACAGTGGCGGCAATTAAAGCTATATTTTCCTGTGCCCAACTCAAGGCCAATAGAAATCATGTCAAATGACTAAGAATGATACCGATTGCGATGTTTCTCTGTGTTCTACCGTGAAGACTACAGGAATCTCGTCAAACGGCCGAGGGCAGCACAAATTGTGTAACATTTCGATATTTCTCCGTACTTGACCTCGAAGACAGAATTCGGTGACGACCACGTAATGTTGCAATATTTAGTCATTCATGCCCCTACCGCAGGGACAAACAAATTATCGTCTAACTACCAAGAACAGCAATTAACATCTGGGTAATTATAACAACTTCTTATACACAGTACGACATAATAGCTGAAAACTATCATCATCATCATCATCTTGAATCGGCTCCAGTTTCCCGTGTGCGGTGAATGAGCGTTCTCCATTTACTATTTCTCTCCAAGAATGTTTCCACCTCCATAATTTGCTGTAAATCCAGACCTCTCCCTGCAAGATCATTTCTAACCTGGTCGATCCATCTCTTTCTTGGTCAACCTCTTGGTCTCTTGCCTTTCAGTTCTTTCTCAAACCACACACTAGCTATTCTTTGTTTGTCCATTCTTTTGAGATGACAGAACCATTTCAGCCTGGCTTCAACACAGATAGTTTAAAAATTTGAAATACACTATGTTCCTTCTAGTCAATACTTTTTGTCTTTATTTACATACTAGGACATGTTTCGAGGCATAGTATTATTGAATATCTGCCCCTTCATATTAAGAGATTGTTCTACTTGGACAAGATGGTGTAGCTTATCATTTTGTATTTTGTCCCTCCTTGTCTTCTGAATCATAGTTCTTAAAAACTTCGTCTCCACTGCTTGTACTTTGCTGGTATTTCTCTTGAATTGGGTGCAGGTTTCTAAGTTATATGTAGTAACAGGTGCAAAGAAGCTCATGTAGAGTATTATTAGTTTTGATCTTAAAGGAACTTGCTCATCCCAAGGAAGCCCTCTCACAAGGTGATAAAATTGTGCTCCACGTTGAACTTGACTAGTGAATTCTGCAGATGGTTGATTATCTATGGACACTACACTGCCAAGGTAACATAACTGATGTACTTGTTCTAACTTTGTACCATTCAGAATTGTTATATCGTGGGAGATACAAGATAAATAACATACACTTGTTAATATAACACTACGGTTTATTAAACACTAGTCGATACACAATGTGAACTAACTTGAGCGGAACTGACGTCTACAGTCCGCGGGTGCATATATACATAGTAGCTAGAAAGTTCCAGAATCGAATGTTCCAGCTTGGAATGTTCTGGGCATAGTGACTAGAATGTTCGTGTTAACTCAAGTAGCCTAAATACACAACACTGACTAGAATGTTCATGTTAACATAGCACTTTCTAGAATGTTCATGTAAATACACAACATTTCCTCCCTCTTTTAAATGGATGATTTAGGAATCAGGAGAGAATCTCAACGGTGGTCGGCGCTGGCGAGTACTCCTGCGGGGAATAAAAGGGGTTTGCAAAATAGGCGGTGCCCTGTCTACAGGTGTAGGTGGTGTGGCTGGTGGTGTTTGGGCTGTTGCTGGTGTCTCGGTGAAGCGAACTCGTCTCAGGCTCGGTGGCTTGGTCGGTTGTGCGGTGGCTTCGTCGGTTGTTCGGTGACCTTGTCGGTTGCACGGTGACTTGGTCGGTTGCATGGTGACCTTGTCGGTTGCGCTGTGGCTTGGTCGGTTGCGCGGTGACTCGGTCGGTTGTGCGGTGACCTCGTTGGTTGCGCGGTGGCCTGGTCAAGTAGAGTCTCTTGCGGAGATGAGGGTACCTTTGCTCCGTTGCTGATATCGTTCGACTGGCGTAAGCGATTGGACGTTCTTGCCCGTTGCTGAGCCGGTATGACAATACTGCGCCCAGGCCGGTCTTGCTGGCGTCCGTGGCCAACAGGAGTGGTAACGCTGGGTCATACTGCATGAGTACCTGGGGCGAGGTTAGGGCGTTCTTGATGTCTTTGTATGCCCTTTCACCTTCTGGTGTCCAGATGAGAGGGTCCTTGAGCAGCATGTCTCTGAGTGGTCTGTCTCTGGTGGACAAATCGGGGATGAACGAACTGTAGTAGGTTGCTTTACCAAGAAACAGTTGGAGTTCTTCTGATGTAGTTGGTTTCGGTGCATCACGTACAGCTCGGATGTGTGCATCCGACTTGTGGATGCCTGACGCATCGATTTTGTGGCCAAGGGCTTCCAGAGAAGTTTGAGCGAAAACGCATTTGGCTTGGTTGAGCTTGAGGTTGTGTTGCCGAAACCGTTCCAGAGTGGTGCTGAGGGCCTGCATCAGATTTTCAAAGCTATCAGCAAAAACTATACTGTCATCGAAAAAACTTACGACGTTTGGGAGACCATGCAGGACTGTGTCCATTCGCCGCTGCCAGATAGCGGGGATGTTAGCTGCTCCATATACTGCTCGCGTTGGACGGATCAGACCGTGAGTTGGGGTGTTAAGCGTGAGAGCATGGCTGAACTCATCGTCGACCTCGAAATTAGTGTACGCGTCGGAGATATCCAGATGGCAGAAGAGAGTGGCGCCGCGCATTCGGTTGAACAGATGTCCCACCTTGGGAATCGGATGTTCATCGATGATGATCCGTGGGTTGAGAGGAGGCTTGTAGTTGCCTGTGATCCTCAGTTTGCCGTTCTTCTTGGCGACGACGTGCGTTGTCGATGCCCACTCAGAGTAGTCCACTCTTTTGTAGAATCCAGATGCAATTTTCTTGTCAATTTCCTTGGCATAGGCATCGCGGAGGGCAACTGGTACGTCTCGAGCTCTGGCGAAAACAGGTGTGGTTCCAGCCTTCAGGTGCATCTTCGCTGGGGGACCTGAGATCTTCCCGGGGGTGTCGCTGAACACATCCTGGTAGCGAGATAGAATGTTGTCGAGCTGCTTCTGTTGTTCCAAGGTCAGAGCCTGCTTGTCTGAGAGCTTGTGGATTGGGTCGGGTTTTGCGAAGAGGTGACCAAAGTCGATCTCCCGTACAAACTCTGAAATCCACTCTCGGCCAAAGAGCGATTCGACTTCATCGTCAACCACGTAGAGATGCAGGTTCCTGGTTGTGGTTCCGATGGTGGTGCACACTGACGTTTTGCCAATGCATTTAATCGGATGGCCAGTGTAACTGACGAAGTTATGATCTTTTCTCTGCAACACAAAACCTGGTTTGATCATACTTAGCTTTGATTTGCTCATGGTTGAGCAGGGGGCGCCGGTGTCGAGTTCCATTTTGACTGTGATTCCCTCTATGTTGACATCAACCAGTGGCTTAGGTGCTGCGTTGACCGATCCGATGACCTCGATTTTGCTGAGGTAGTCCACAACGTCAAGGTTTTCTGCTGGAAGCTCTTCTTCGGTCACTTGGTTTGTTGTTCGATGTTTCCTCGATTTCGATCGGCAACTTTTCTGATGTGACCTTTCTTGCCACACTTCAGGCACTCTGCGTTCAGGAACCTACACTGACTACGAGGGTGAGTACACCCTGCACATGTTGATTGGTTGTCCTGGGATGCACTCTGGTTTGCCTGGTGTGGCCATTGGTGCTGTCTGGTTAGATTGTAAGACCCTTGACTTCGATGAGCTGACTTGCTGCGAGGCGGCTGCTGGTTGATGTTCTTCCTGGACAGAGGCTTCTCGTATCCATTCCGATTGGTTGATTCAGACTTAGCGGCAGCTGTTTTGACCTCGTCGGTGGTAATGCGAGTAGCTTCGAGTGCGTGCGCGATTTCATATGCTGTGGTGAAGTTCTCTGGTTGTTTTGCAATAATCTCGTCGCACATTGCTCGTGATTCCAAACCTGCGAGCATTTGTTCAATTAACATGTGATCAAGAAATGTGCCGTACTCACAAAACGTTGCAGCCTGCCGCAGTCTTAAGGTGAAGCTAGCGATGGTTTCTCCTTGCTTCTGCATTACACTGTGAAATTTGATGCTCTCAGCAAACTTGTTGCGTGTGGCGTCAAAGTGGCCTTTCAGCTTAGATTGAATCTCATTGTATGACAGAGTTTCCGGATCATTAGGACTCACCAGGATCTTCAGGGCATCATTGAGTTCAGATCCCATGTAAACCCGTGCAAAATGTGCGTGTTGATCCGCGGGTACCTTGCTCAAGTTGAGCGCCCAGGTAAAGCGAATGAAATAGTCGGCTACAGTCGTCCCGTCGGTTGTACGATACGGTTGCATTGTGAATTGTGGCGGTCGAGGCTGTGATGATGACGTTGTTGAACTTGTCTGTCGGATAGCGTCGGCGATGATTGCCGAGAATTGTTGGAGTTGCTCAGAGGTTAAGTCCGGCATGGTGAAGATGAGTGGAGAACAGTATATCTAAGACTCACTTGCGATGAACTTAGTTCGGTGCAGACACTTGCGTTGAGGTTAGAAAGTTCACTCGGTTTAGTTTCCAACACGCACTGCGATGAACGTCGTTCGGTGCAACACTTGCGTTGGGGTTAGAAAGTCACTCGGTTTCACAACGTTATTTATCTTATCCCACTTCTGACACCACAGTTATATCGTGGGAGATACAAGATAAATAACATACACTTGTTAATATAACACAACGGTTTATTAAACACTAGTCGATACAAAACGATACACAATGTGAACTAACTTGAGCGGAACTGACGTCTACAGTCCGCGGGTGCATATATACATAGTAGCTGGAAAGTTCCAGAATCGAATGTTCCAGATTGGAATGTTCTGGGCATAGTGACTAGAATGTTCGTGTTAACTCAAGTAGCCTAAATACACAACACTGACTAGAATGTTCATGTTAACATAGCACTTTCTAGAATGTTCATGTAAATACACAACAAGAATGATGTTAGGACAGATGTTTTGTCAACTAATGGGCATCACTACCATTTTGGACATGCTTATATTTAGACCAAATTGTTTGAATATATCATTCCAATCATTCAGCTTCTGTTGTAGGCCTATTTCAGCCTCATTTTCACCCCATATTACATCATCATCTGCAAAGGCTAAAGCTTTAAACTCAGAGGTCTTATTGAGTCTCTTAACTCTAAAAAATAAAAATAAAATAAAAAAAACACTAGGATGACCAGTTTCGATCGTCAAGCGATCATCATCAGATCCATTACACTTAGGCTATAATATGTATGTTGGAGACTACAGGTGAAAAATATATACAATATGTACAATTATTTAGTTGCAGTGTTGGTAATGCAACAGTCGGTGTATGCTAATTGTGGTATATCTAGTGTTAGATGAACTTCTATAATAGTGATAAAAATCCGGAATTTGTCTGTTAGGGGTGATTATATGGTTATACAAAATCAACTATGGTTATACTGTAATAATACTGGCTTATACTTATCGGGCTGTCTCCTATAGTCGACTATAACTGGTGCCTAAGGAAACACGCAACTGCTTCAAGTTCCAGTTAAGGAGACAGCCCGATAAGTATAAGCCAGTATTATTACAGTATAAACATAGTTGATTTTTTATAACCATATAATCACCCCTAACAGACAAATTCCGGATTTTTATCACTATTTTAGAAGTTCACCTAACATTAGATATACCACATTTAGCATACACCGACTGTTGCATTACCAACACTGCAACTAAATAATTGTACATATTGTATATATTTTTCACCTGTTGTCTCCAACATAGATGTTATAGCCTAAGTGTAATGGATCTGATGATGATCGCTTGACGATCGAAACTGGTCATCCTAGCGTATTTATTAATCTTATGTAATTTATTTCAGGATTAGGGCATAACCCAGCTCTATTTGGGTACATTCGTGTTGACCGACTGAAAAGCACCAAACTTTTGTTTACTTAGGCAACACTGAAAAATGGCTTCAAACCTCACAATCTCTTAACTCTCTTCATTATGTCATTCAATTCAGTAATGAATAATAGTGGTGACAGTGCGCTGCCTTGCTGTACACCCTACTTAGTCTCGAACCACTCTGAATAGCCATCACCTATTTGGACACAACTCTGGCGGTGTTCATATAGCATCTTGACTTTATTTATTAAAGCACATGGTACTGATCTATTCTGAAGGCATTCCCAGATTGTATTTCTCCGTAAACTGTTGTAAGCCTTCTCAATATCTAGAAAAATGAAGATGATGTCTTTTCAATTTTTGCAGTGCTTCTCCATAATCATCCTGACAGAAAATATCAGATTTGTTGTTGACCTGTTCCGTCTGGAAACGTGCTGCACTTCTTCAAGCTGTGGTTCAATGATAATTCTTAATCTGTATTCTATGATCCGTTCCATTATCTTCAGGCCATGAGATAGAAGAGCAATTCCGCTGTAGTTGCTAGGTTTCCGTCTGTCTCCTTTCTTAAATAGAGGGACGATAACACCTTTAGTCCAGTCTGTTGGTATTTTTTCTTCTTTCCAAATAGTGTTTGGGACTCTAAACAACCACTGCAATCCTTTTACTCCAGCTGCCTTCAGCGGCCTTCAGCGCTTAACATCATCAATGCCTATTGCTCTAGCTTTTTTCATGTTCTTTAGGGTATTTTCCACTTCCATCCATGTTAGAGGGTACTCCATATCTAGGATATTTTCTTCTTTTTTAGTCTCCTCTTGGTTGGTATTTGAATATTGATCATTATATAATTTTTCAAAATACTGTCCCATCTCACTTCGAATCTCTTTCTCATTCCATGTGATGTTTCCATTCTCCTTCTCCATAGCCTCTATTGGTTCATAGCTGTTTTTCTTACTCCTCACCACTTGACATAATAGCTTCCTGTTGTTCCTGCAGTCTTCTAGTTTCTCTGTGAATTCTGTCCAGGATTTCTCTCTTTCCCTGTACAGCTGACTGAGTTCTTGTAATTTCTCTCCTTTCTGACTTTCTCTGTACCTTAGTTTCCTCACTTCATTTCTCTCTTTTATTGCTCTTCGGATGGTTTCATTCCCACCTTGGGGTTTCTCTTTCTCTTACTCTGCTGCTTGTTTTGCCAACAATATTTACTGCAGTATCTACCAGGATTTTCTCAAATCCAAGCCATTCTTCTTCAGATGATCCAGTCTCATATTTAGTCAGTTGGTCTCTAATCTTCATCTGGTACTCAGTCCTGGTTTATCAAATTCCCAAACTTGTATCCTGGATTTACGTTTGGTATTCACCTTTCTGATGTTTCCTAGGATGGCTACTAGTAAACTGTGGTCACTACCCAAACTTTCTCCTGGCAGTATTCACAGTCAATAACAGATTTCTGTTCTCCATTCCAGCTGTACCTTGTGATCTTATGGCTCAGCTGTTTTTGAAACCAGGGGTTCTTAATAACTAGATAATTTCTTAATTAGAAGTCAAGAAAGCATTCACCCTCTTGGTTTCGATTTCCATATCCATGGGGACCCATCACTGTCTCATATCCTGTCCTATCATTTACCACATGAGCATTTAAATCGCCCATAACAAGAATGTTATCTTGTCTATGAGGTCTTCTAATTCTTGAAGGAAGTCATGTTTCTCTTCTTGACTACCTCCAACCTGTGGAGCATAAACCTGAACAATGGTCAGTGTATTCTTGTCGATTTTCTGATGTAGCTTGATAATACGTTCATTTACATATTCTACATCAGACACAGCATCTACGTTCTTGCTGATAACAAACGCCATACCATTCCTTGCTTCTGCCTTATTTTTATATGATATTAAATTTCCTTTATTTATTTTTAATACTAGCAGTAACTTAGTGCCCGGCTTCGCTCGGTGGATTTATTTGCTTTATGGATGATAATGAATAGTCTACTACTACAGAACTGGAGCGCTCGAGGATAAGGATCGGGAAGCACCAACACTTATTGCAGCTGATAACCTCAGTATACTGCATCAACTTCATCGCCCTTAGGCATAGTATTGTCATGATAATAACTGTTTTAAGGGGCCTAAGAAATCTTTTTGCACTAATTACTCCCTGTGAATGCAATTTATAAGCAGCTCGCAATTCTGCACCAGATCACTGGTAGGGGCGACGTGATGCAGCCCACATTGCCAGGCTACAATAGACTTAGGTATTATTGAAGCTGTTCGAGAGCTGTTCTTCCGACTTACTGACTGAACAAAAATCAATCTTTAAGGTTACCTGAGAGGTGTAGCCTAAAGCTACATAGCCTAAACTATTCCTCTTGAATCTGGCTATCGTATACAAAAAGAATTTTTCGAATCCGACTGGTAGTTCCAGGGATTAGCACGTTTAAACACACAAACAAACTCTTCAGCGTTATTATATTAGTATAGATTTATGTAGTTATTAATTATTTATTGTTTACTAGCAATCCGCTCCGGCTTCGCCCGGAAACTGAAGCATTATTTCTATAATTTATGGAGGAATCATAATTCATAGCAGAATTCTCTTTATCGGACAATAAACCATGAATATTTCTTCCCTGTTGTAACCGAAATTATTTGGTTACAGGGCTCACCCTCACGTTTTAGCCTTGTCATAGTACCGTAAGATGGGGTAAAGTGGATCAATTTTATTTTTATTTTTTTTAAGGTTTAGGTTATTTGTTTTGATAAGAAAATGTCCAATATTTTAAGTTAATATGTAAGACTTATGAGATTTCATATTCTGTTGAAAACAAAATGATCACTTTTTTAGTGTAGTTGTTAGAAAATAAAAATTGGAATCCACTTTACCTCATAGGATCATCTACGTTTTCTGAACTATAAAACCTCTTTAACCCACTGTAGGGGGAAAGTGGATCACTATGGTACTTTTAAAAGGAAATACTACAACTGAAAAGCAATTAGCTGACAAAAATTCTTAGTATTTATTGATTTATTGTAATTTCAAGACAAAGTGAATGTTATTCTTCTCACATTCTTGAACGACATTCAGTGTAAGGTTACTGGACATATTGTCACTATTAATAGCTTTGGACCCTCCATTTTTCTGCAGTACAGAAGGATAACGGTGGAAAACCAATCCTGAAAGAGAGATGCATCAAACCATCCACTCAAATTCCTATTGTATGCTGAACCAGTTATTCCTCTTTCAGTCCACCCAGGATACATGTGTTTGGCTTTATAAACTATGTAGGGAGGGAGTACTGTTGCTGCGACCATTACACTGGTGCTTGCTTTACTTGAATCCATGATCCTTTCTGGGTGTTTCATCCCACGTCTCACAACAACCTTTATAGAGTCAGGGTCATCTGTGAAGTTAGTCTCATCACAGTTAATGATGTTTGACAGTGGAACACCTTCTAATGACTTCTGAAGGTGGTCAAAGTATGCTTGCAGCAATTCCAATGTCATGGCAGCCCTTGACATATCACGTTTTTCCTCTTCTTAACAAGCTATCGGGAATGCTTCGCATTGCTCTTCTTAGCATAATGAATTTTGTGCGAAGTGATAAATTCGTATTGTACGTTACTCGTACTTGTGATGCCCATGGTTTTAGCAAATTTTCGTTTTAGAAAGAAAATATTTCATTTGATTATACCTGACCGTTGAGTAAAATATATAAAACTCACTACCGGTGATGTACTTCTTACTTAGTCGCTTTGATAACGACAAACATTGCAGGATCATTTAACTATTATACATTCGTACTTAAGAATGCCACATGAATGTTCCTTGAGTTAAGGGCCTGCCAATGTCTGTTCCGTATTTTTCTTCTTTCAGAAGCACTTCATTATCAATCGCCCCTTGAACTTTGGCTTCATCACCTAATTGATCTATATTGAATTGTAACTTTCAGTCGGTCAATACGACTATGAGCCCGATTAAATTAGGATTAAATTATCTTCTCCGCTCATATAAGTAGGCTACATGTTGCGCATCGGAAATTGCCTTGCAAGAAGATTCCATTGGAATCATATAGCCTACAACATTACTAAGTCTATCAGTATTGAATTCACCATTATGGTCTGCAGTCTACATTCGATTGAGAGTGCGAATATCAGTCGCTTTGATAACGGCACAAAAACACCGCAGAACTATTTAACTATTAGCCTGTAAATTAATTCGATCGTAGAAGATTTAACACTACAGGTTAATAATCTACAACAATGGTAGATTGATGTTCATTTGTAGCAATAATTGCTCTGTACTATGGCACACCTTGAATAAAAAAATACGGCATTTCGCAGCACGAATAACGATCGCAGTAAGGCAGAACGACGCAAATTTAGACGAGTGTACAAAACAGTCAGGCCCTTATTTAGGGCTCCTGCAGCCCCTGGGGAAAAAGATAAAAATAAAAAATATTTGCTACCCCTGACTTAAAATATGTAGATTTGTTAAAGTGTCCTTAACATATGGGGCTGTTTCTTCAAGGAGCGTGTATTTAACTATGAGTGGCAAACACTATAAATATGTAAGTAAACATTTAGACTTTCACGACCGGCGTTGAAATAGGAATCTCTGTTTCGTGGGCTTATAGGCCGTGTTCTAAGGACATTTTGTCGTCCTGACGTTTCGCTGAATACTGCGTTTAGCATGTTCACAGGTTTCATTAAGCGAGGTAAAACAAGTAAACAGAAGATATATAAATAGTCAACAACCCACACATAGAGGCTACCATAGCAACGGCGTACCACATAAAAGTAATCCATCAAGGACAGAGCTGCTCGTCTGTTGCATCTTCTCGTCTACTACGGTCAATGAGGGCAGGCTTGAGGGGATTAAGGACTGGAAGCCAAGCTCTGTTCACACGTTCTGCATCCTCCTTAAGATTGAAGCTGTTAGTATGCTTCAGGATTTCAATGGCCTCCCTTTGCAGCCTGGCATGATAAGACACCGTAGTGGACAGAACTTCGGTGTCTCCATATCTTATATCGTGACCTGCGAGTAGCGAGTGTGCTGCTACAGTGGATTTATTTGTTTGTCTCAGCCGGCTGTGTCGTTCGTGCGCCTTGAGGCGAGTGGCAATACTTCTTTTCGTTGTTCCAATATATACTTGGCCACAATCACACGGGATTTTATAAACCCCTGCCGCGGTATGAGGATGTCGCTTATCTTCAGCGGACCTAAACATGTCCTTAAGTTTTCGCGTAGGCCTGTATATGGTCTTTATATCATGGGACTCGAGTAGCCTCCCTATTCTGTCCGTGACCTTTTTTTATAAATGGAAGGAGAGCTCTAGCCAGGGGCTGCTTGTCTCCAATTACCCTTGTAGTTGGACGTCTCGGATGGAGTGCTCGCTGGATATCTTTCTGGCTGTACCCATTGGCGCGTAGGGCCTCATTGAGGTGTTCAATTTCTTGTTTTAGGCACTGCTTTTCACAAATTCTTTTCGCGCGGTCAGCCAGTGTTTTTATCACTCCGTATTTCTGTCGTGGGTGGTGGGTGGACGTCTAATGTAAATATTGGTCAGTATGGGTCGGCTTACGGTAAACTGTATGTCCCAAGGTTAGATCAGCGGTCTTCGTTACCATAACGTCGAGAAAAGCGATTTTCTGTTCATTTTCTAACTCCATGGTAAACTGAATGTTAGAGTTCTGGCTGTTAAGATGTTGTAAAAACGGATTTAATTGATCCTTACCATGGCCCCATATTACAAAAGTATCGCCCACGTATCGTAGCCACATTTAGGTTTCAAAGGTGCGGTCTCGAGTGCTAGTTGTTCAAATTGTTCCATGAAGAAATTTGCGATCAACGGACTCGGGACTGCCCAAGGCGACCCCATCAATTTGTTCATAGAAATCACCCTTCCACAGGAAGTAGCTAGCGGTAAGGCAGTGGCGGAATAAGGAGGTGATATCATCATGAAAAATCCGTGCGATGTATTCCAGGGCTGCCTTTATAGGTACTTTCGTGAAAAGAGAGACAACGTTAAAATTTATTAGTAAGTCACCAGCTTCTAGTTGAATAGTTTTCAATTTCTCAATGAAATGGCCGGAATCTTTGACGAACGACTGTGTACCGAAGATATGTGGTTGAAGTAAGGTAGCTAGATGTATGGCAATGCTATAAGTTGGTGATCCAATAGCACTCACGATAGGACGAAGAGGAACATTATCTTTGTGTATCCTCTTCGTCCTATCGTGAATGCTATTGGATCACCAACTTATAAGCGGCTTCGGTGGCGTAGTCGGTAGCATGCTGAACTGCTATGCCCAAGATAGCGGGTTCAAACCCGGCCGAAGTCGTCGAATTTTTTAAGAGCGTTAAAAATCCTTCAGTATGCCTTCCTTCGGAGGGGAAGTAAAGCCGGCGGTCCCATGTCATAGATTTATGGCATGTAAAAGATCCTTTCACAGACTAAACTTGTGTAAAGCAAATTTTGTTAGGTTAGATTTCGTCAGAACGCTCTATCAAAGTTCCAACGTTCACCACTAGGTATCATTGATATCTGGTGGGGAAAGTTGGAACTACTTGAAATTGAACGGAACTTGTAGCTCGCCCTTTAGGGTATCCGCTGGAAGCAGCTACAGACTCAGGCGAGCCGAACATGTCTTTGGACACTCCCGGCGCTAAAAGCCATACGATAAATAAAATAACCAACTTATAGCATTGCCAAACATCTAGCTACCTTACTTCAACCACATATCTTCGGTACACAGTCGTTCGTCAAAGATTCCGGCCATTTCATTGAGAAATTGAAAACTATTCAACTAGAAGCTGGTGACTTACTAATAAATTTTAACGTTGTCTCTCTTTTCACGAAAGTACCTATAAAGGCAGCCCTGGAATACATCGCACGGACTTTTCATGATGATATCACCGCCTTATTCCGCCACTGCCTTACCGCTAGCTACTTCCTGTGGAAGGGTGATTTCTATGAACAAATTGATGGGGTCGCCTTGGGCAGTCCCGAGTCCGATGATCGCAAATTTCTTCATGGAACAATTTGAACAACTAGCACTCGAGACCGCACCTTTGAAACCTTAAGTGTGGCTACGATACGTGGGCGATACTTTTGTAATATGGGGCCATGGTAAAGATCAATTAAATCCGTTTTTACAACATCTTAACAGCCAGAACTCTAACATTCAGTTTACCATGGAGTTAGAAAATGAACAGAAAATCGCTTTTCTCGACGTTATGGTAACGAAGACCGCTGATCTAACCTTGGGACATACAGTTTACCGTAAGCCGACCCATACTGACCAATATTTACATTAGACGTCCACCCACCACCCACGACAGAAATACGGAGTGATAAAAACACTGGCTGACCGCGCGAAAAGAATTTGTGAAAAGCAGTGCCTAAAACAAGAAATTGAACACCTCAATGAGGCCCTACGCGCCAATGGGTACAGCCAGAAAGATATCCAGCGAGCACTCCATCCGAGACGTCCAACTACAAGGGTAATTAGAGACAAGCAGCCCCTGGCTAGAGCTCTCCTTCCATTTATAAAAAAGGTCACGGACAGAATAGGGAGGCTACTCGAGTCCCATGATATAAAGACCATATACAGGCCTACGCGAAAACTTAAGGACATGTTTAGGTTCGCTAAAGATAAGCGACATCCTCATACCGCGGCAGGGGTTTATAAAATGCCATGTGATTGTGGCCAAGTATATATTGGAACAACGAAAAGAAGTATTGTCACTCGCCTCAAGGAGCACGAACGACACAGCCGGCTGGGACAAACAAATAAATCCACTGTAGCAGCACACTCGCTACTCGCAGGTCACGATATAAGATATGGAGACACCGAAGTTCTGTCCACTACGGTGTCTTATCATGCCAGGCTGCAAAGGGAGGCCATTGAAATCCTGAAGCATACTAACAGCTTCAATCTTAAGGAGGACGCAGAACGTGTGAACAGAGCTTGGCTTCCATTCCTTAATCCCCTCAAGCCAGCCCTCATTGACCGTAGTAGACAAGAAGCTGCAACAGACGAGCAGCCCTGTCCTTGATGCATTACTTCTATGTGGCACGCTGTTGCTATGGTAGCCTCTATGTGTGGGTTGTTGACTATTTATATATCTTCTGTTTACTTGTTTTACCTCGCTTAATGTAACCTGTGAACATGCTGAACGCAGTATTCAGCGAAACATCAGGACGACAAAATGTCCTTAGAACACGGCCTATAAGTCTGCGAAACAGAGATTCCTACTATAAATATGTGTTTACTAAAATTACAAATTGAAAAAAAATTAATACAAAGAATTTACATTTAAATATTAAAAGATATCATACACAACCAATGGCAAAAAACGGGTGAGTTAGCCGTGGTCGTTATGGCGTGGCTGCAGGCAGTTGCTCACATCTTGGAGGCGAGGAGGTTCGATTCCCCCCGCCGGCAACCTTGAAGATGGTCTTCTGTGGTTTCCCATCTTCCTTCCAGGCAAATGCCGGGGTTGGTCCCTAACTATAGGCCACTACCTTCCAATTCCTCGTCCTTACATTAAAATTTTCCTCCCCAGACAACACTCCACACGTGACGGTACTTGTATCTCACCCCATGGGTGTCCGCATACAAGAAGCTACAAACTCTGGCGAACATGTCCTCGGACACTCCTGGCAGTAAGAGCCATACGTAAAGATATAAAAAACACCAATTATTTAAATAACAAGGGGATTCTTTCCTGCCTTGTCATTTGCAAACAAGATTAGGATTTCATTAGTCCAATTTCACTTTCAGGTCAGATTCAAAAGTAAGAACACCAAGATGACAACACAATCCTGTTTTGTGTGTCCTTAAATAATCAACATTGCAAATGTGCGACAATGAATAATTCTCTTGTGTGTGTGGGAAGGGGGGGGGGGGGGGGGAGGGGGTTAAACTGTAATAACTTGGCGCTTACTGCCCAAGCGGTTTTGTACAGTTTTCCAGATTTTCTTCCATCCCTAAAACCTGCCACCCTGGGCAGCAGCCCTGTTTGTTCCCCCGTAATTATGGACCTGAATACAGTAAATGACCCTATATTGTAAGCGCGACCTTAAGGGACCAGTGTTTTACTAGTCAACAAAGAAAACCTCGTTTTAGAGGTTGGAATCCTCTATTGGTGTTGCAATGTATAAAAATATCTCCAGAACGTGCTTTCATATCGTCACTGCCAAAGTGAGGTGGTGAAAGTAGTAGCCAGACTAACCACATTTGATAGTGTTGGCTAAACAGACGGTATTTACACTAGGCATAACCATATTGAAAAATGGAGCTATGTTTCTATTGGTGGTGTAGTGCATGACATCATTATAGCCGTACGACGTATATTAGCCTACTTTCGATTTTTGCAAAAAAAATGAAAGTAGACTTATGAGATCAACACAGGGCGAAAAAAAGTGTGTCTGTGTGTGTGTGATTGTGTGTACTCTGATTGTCTGCCCCCCCCCTCCCTATCAATTCGAACATAGTGAAACCGAATTGAACGAAATTTGGTACAGAGGTAGCACTAGCAAAGGACACCTCAGTGTCATGTTTTATATCGCCGCCATCTTGACGAAAACGTAATGGCGGCCACCCAAATGTTCCAAGCTTAAATCAAATTACGACCAACCTAATCTTCTGATCTCTACCGATTTTTGCAACAATATACGTTTATGTATGTAGAATCGTTTGACCAATCTATAAGGTCATCAGCCCAAACGTTTGCGGATAACGGCCATGTTTGTGTGCAAATAGATTCCCCCTATTAATTCAAACACGGTGAAACCGAATGGAACGAAATTTGGTACAGACGTAGCACTAGCAAAGGGCACCTCAGCGTCATGTTTTATATCGCCGCCATCTTGACAAAAACGTAATGGCGGCCACCCAAATGTGCAAAGCTTAAATCAAATTATAACCAAATCATCTGATCTCTACCCATTTTTGCAACAATATACCTTCATGTATGTAGAATCGTTTGACCAAACTATAAGGTCATAATAATTTCTGGATGGCGGCCATGTATGTGTGCAAATCGATTCCCCCCATCTATTCAAACACAGTGAAAACGAATTGAATGAAATTTGGTACAGAGGTAGCACTAGCAAAGGGCACTTCAGTGTCATGTTTTATATCGCCGCCATCTTGATGGAAACGTAATGGTGCCCACCCAAATGTTAAAAGCTTAAATCAAATTACGACCAACCTAATCATCTGATCTCTACTGAATTTTGCAACAACATACCTTTATATGGTAAGCATCTTTTGACCAAACGACAAGGTCATCAGCCCAATAGTTTGTTGATAGCGGCCATGTATGTGTGAAAATCGATTCCCCCTATCAATTCAAACACGGTGAAACCGAATTGAAGGAAATTTGGTACAGAGGGCGCACTTGCAAAAGGCAACTCAATGTAATGTTTTATTTCGTCGGCATCTTGATGGAAACGTAATGGCGGCCACCAAAATGTTAAAAGCTTAAATTACGACCAACCTAATCATCTGATCTCTACCAAATTTTGCAACAGCATACCTGTATGCTAGAGGCGTTCTTTGACCAAGCTACAAGGTCGTCAGTCCAATAGTTTGCATATGGCGGCCATGTATGTGTGCAAATCGATTCACCATATCAATTCAAACACGGTGAAACCTAAATGAATGAAATTTTGTACAGAGGTAGCACTAGCAAAGGGCACCTCATATTCATGTTCAATATCCATATAACACGTATTTCAACAAGCTACTACAACTCCTTGAAAAGGCCAAAGAGTTATAACAATAGCCATGCATTTAGGAGAAAGTAGGCTATATGTTCTTTACTGAACATCTTGTTTTTGAATATAAATACATGTTATGTCAGCAACATTAAAGAAGTATTCTATTGTGACATTTGTCAGTTGATTATCAGAAACTTCAATTTATGAAATAACTGGTGACAATGACCAATCGAATATCAACATTCTCAGAATTCCGGGGGGGGGCACGGCCCCACCTTGCCCCTCCCTGCGGGCGCCCATGGTGTACGGCACTGCATAATATTCAGATGCATTACGAATGGACATCTCACCATTTTCAACAGCCTCATTCAAGTATTATAAGTAAAGAATTTAGTTACATTGATCGCCCAACTGTGGGGCTTGTTGTTGTTGGATGACCCTGACCATTACTACTATTTAAATTTGTTACACTGTGTCATAGGAACTATGGAGATGACTCCCTTTGTCTTAGTGATTTCTTTCTTTCTCTCTCTTGTGACAATCAAGAAATTATTTTTTGCTTAGTTTCATTGTTACCTGATAAGCAAATATATTTTTCGATTTCAATGAACTACGACCTATGTCCTTTTTCCATCTCGGCATGTTGGGTTAAAATCACTGACTGGACTATTAATTATCTTATCTTGGAAATGGCATGTACAACGAATTCTAGACAGACGTAATTTAAGAATGGCGAGGTGCATAAATCACAAAGCCCCCTGCCTTCCAATCTAAACTTGTCTGTGTATTCTGCAGAACGAAAAGTTCACAGGCGAAGTAAAAAAAAGACGAGTTGCACTTCCAGGGAAACTCCAAACACATCCACTCTTCTCTGAAGTCTTGACTCAACACGGCTCGACAGTGTCTGGGGTGAAAGGCCAGCTCGCCAGCCAGCTTGCTCATAAACTGTCTTGAAGCTAGTAATTGAATGGAGATTGTTGGAAGAAATGAAAACGTAAAAACATTATTGTGGGCGATGTATTGAAGATAGAGATATGCTGTCGCAGACTGTTTTGTAGGACTTTTCATGCTGAATACTTCTTACACTCATAGTATATAGATATTTTTAACGGTTTGCCCAGCGTAACCTTAAAAAACGCATGGACGCCAGTTTTTTTTTCCGACTTTTTCACTGAAATCGTTATTGCTCTGGTTCCTTTGGTCATAAATAAATTATTTTCTGCAGAAACCTTCCTCGATATATCCTTTACAAAATAGTGAAAACCGCATCAAAATCCATCTGGTGGTTCTCGAGATTACCTGTAACATCCAGGAATCGGGGACTTTGTTTTATACTAAGTGGAGATAATGTATCTAATGGGCATGTTGGGTTGCAACGAGACAGGTATGTGCGATGCCATGGCAGACACGGATTAGGTGTTCAAAACGATGATGGCTGTCGCATACTTGATTGTGCAGAGGTTTATGACCTTGCTATCACAAACATTTATTTCAAGAAAAGGCCAACACACCTGACTACGTACACCAGTGGAGGACATGCTATGCAGATTGACTACTGGATAACCCGACAACTAGATCTGAAGTTGATGACAGACACCAAAGTGATCCCATATAACAGTATCGCCCCCCCAACACCGTTTGCTTGTTCTAGATTTTCAGAAATATAACAAGCAACCCATAATGCCTACGACTGGACCAGCGTGAATTAGATGGTGGAGACTGCAAGCACAACAAGCCCAGTTTCTGACAGCTTTAACCAACTTCTCAGTAAACTCCAATCAATCAGTGAATGACATATGGAATGATACTGTAACAGATACATCAAGCAGCAACAGCAACAGAGACTCTGGGGACGACCATACCTGATCGATGCTACATTGACAAACAGACCTGGTGGTGGGATGAACACGTCTAGCAGGTAATCAAGGAGAAAAAGGTAGCATATGAAACCTGGTGGAACTCCCGTCTAGATATAGACCTTCAGCAATACCGTGAGCACAATTTAGCAGCAAAACGAGCAGTGGCTGCTGCAAAAGACCGTTGTTACCAAAATATGTTCGACCAACTTGAAACATCATCTGGAAAGAACAACATTATCGCATTGCCAAATCTCGTCACCGCTCAACTCAGGATATTGGACACATCATGCACATTAAAGGTTCAGACAACAAAATACTGTGAGACCAAACAGCTATCCTTCAACGATGGTCAGCATATTTTTCTAATATAAGCAATAAAGATTTTCCACATTCTCCTATTGTAAACCCTGATCCCACCTTCGGACATGTGCCCCAAATTACAGCTGTCGAGGTACAAACAGCCATAACAAAAATGACAAATGGGAAGGCCACAGGCCCAGATGCTATCCCAGCGGAAATCTGGAAAATGCTTGGGAGCCTGCAGCAGAATTCCTTGCCACGCTCTTCCAGCAGATCATCACCGAAAATAAACTTCCACATGCATGGACAACTAGCATTACAGTCCCAATCTGGAAGCGTAAAGGTGATGTTAATGATTGCTCGACTTATCGACCTATTAGACTCTTCTGTCATACATTGAAAATATTTGAAAGAGTGCTGGCTAGGAGGCTCGTCACTGTCACACCAAATCAATGCGGTTTTGTTCAAGGTTGCTGCACCACTGATGCAATCTATGCCACATGTCAATTGTTGGAAAAGCACAGAGAGAGACAGAAGAGTTTACACATGGCCGTCCTAGATCTAGGAAAGGCCTTTGACAGAGTCCCACATGACCTTAATGGTGTGCTCTTCGTTCCCATGGGGTTCCTGAAACCTATATAAAATGGGTGCAACTTCTTCATTGCAATGTAACTAGTGTAATACTCTGCCCAGCCGGAATCTCCCCGCCTTTCGATATCGCTGTCGGTGTTCATCAAGGCTCTGCACTATCGCCACTGTTGTTTATCCTCTGCATGGATACAGTTACGGCTGACATACAAACACCACACACTTGGACCCTTCTTTTAGCCGACAATATTGTACTTGTACAAGAAACACACCTTGAACTCCAGCATCAAGCGCAAATATGGATGGAAAGGCTGGCTACCTATGGACTGCGCCTTAACATCCAGAACACAGAATATCTTAAATATGGTCCGCAAACCGACGGCAGTGATCAAGATCTGCCCAAGACAAATAACTTTAAATATCTAGGGTCGGTTTTCACGTCAAATGGTGATGTCACTTCAGATACTTGGGCGAGGGTAAATGCGGCCTGGCTCAAATGGAAACAGGTCACTGGTGTCCTCTGCGACAAAAAGATGCCTAAATACCTAAAGGCAAAAGTTTATAAGACAGTTGTACGTCCGGCAGCAATTTATGGGGCAGAATCCCGTCCAATGACAAGAAAACATGAACAGGCTCTGCACACGATGGAGATGAAGATGCTCCGTTGGACACTTGGACTGACCAGATATGACCATGTCAGCATCAGATGTTCGACAACAATTAGGTGTCACACCAATTACGGAGAAAGTGAGGGAAGCTCATCTCCGTTGGCATGGTCATGTTTTACTTCATACTTACAGTAGACACCCTAATAGTGCTATGGTCACTGAGTCACAAAGAAACAAAGCACAGTGCTGTGTTCTAGTGAATTTTATTTACCTCCTTAAACACAGTTCATAGGTTTCTTTTTTTCTTCCACTGCACAACGAGCTTTTATGCTTGCAGACCGCAGAAACATCTTGGACGATAAAGTACCTAATTTTTACTTCATACTTACAGTAGACACACTAATAGTGTTACGGTCACTGAGTCACAATGAAACAAAGCACAATGCTGTGTTCACCCCATACCACCATTATTTTTTCTTCAAATATATTTCTCTATTAAACTATCTGCACCTCTACCGACGAAGGATATTGTAGGTAATTGGTTAATGTTAAGGGTCTATGTATCTCTTTAATTACATACAAAATGATTGAAAAAAAAAATACCGTAAGAGGCTCTTAATTTATTTATGTTAACTTCGCAATACTTGGTGGTCATTTATGCATAACGGGAAACCTGACAACTGATAGGTACTGGTGGAAAAAATTCAATATTTAAACAGCTGTAAGGAAATCTCATATTAACTATCGGACCTTTTATGAGCTGCCCACTGTTTAGGAATTAAGACGTTATAGTGGGTATGTAATATACAGTAGAATAGTCTGTCCAAAGCATTCTGGCTCAGACCGGCCTGGACTATTCCCCCTTTATACAGGCTACTTTAATCTAACACATGTGGTATGCACAGAAACTCTTCATATTGAACCTTCCTATTTCAGTGCCAACTTGAAATTGACACAGTTTATAGATCTCTGCACACCAATGAGAGGTTCTGCTGAATACAATGAGACAGTTGCATTTATTTGAAATACAATGGATGTCATGGGTGTCAACGATACTTGAGATGTTTCCTCTCTGGATAGTAATCTCATTCTTTGCTCAAGATAATATTTGGCTGTCAGGTCCAACTGATAAGTTGAATGTTTTAATTATGGTTTAGGTGTTAGAACTATGAAGAAATTTAATTAATTTGAGATGGTAGTGCCGTGGCACAGTGGTACTCCCCTTGGGGCCACCACTCCCTCTAGGTAACATTGGAACAATAATATGATCAGGTGATTTCTATACTTGTAGATGCACTGTGATTTTTAATTTATACAGCAAAGACAATACTAATATAAAAAAGATCTGTGGACATATTGTATGAAACAATATGTTCTTAGCCTTCTATAACATGTAGGCTTGCCAGACGTTCTGTTTTACCTGGAACAATTCCGTTTTTTCTTGTTTTGTTCCGTGTTAATCTTTAACCGAACGCCAAATATTCCGTTTGGTTAATTTGATAATATCCCGGTATTCAGTTGCGCACCAATTTTCAAATGTCCCGCTTCAGAATTGATTGTAATATCTAGCTTGTTTTCTGGTCATACAGGTGCTCGTTTGAAAGAGAAAATTATTTTTATGTGTGTGTCAGATAGATGGGTACATGTTATAGATTTATTAGGAGCAACAACATTAAGGAATATCTTAGTCCTTGTGAAGTTAATACTCAGCATTTTCCCCTCCAATGCTTTTACGGAGAGAGTTTTTTTCTGGAGAGATGATAGAAACAGAAGCTCCATTAGATTGTTAGATAAAACAAGAATTGTTCACATATTACAATTATTACAAAAATTTTAGTGAATTTTATTAGAAGGTACTTACAAATAAGAAAATCCTTGCAAAGGGTCGTTCAAATGAAAAGCATTTGTAAGCTGCTGGTGTCATAGGCCTGTATGATATGTCAGCAATATCTAGTTTAAATTTTGTGTATTTGATTGTGTAATGCTTATTTAATACATATTGCCATTATAGGCTCGTTGCATAATGTACTATTAATACATATGTGTATTATGTATTACAACATTTAACAACCTTGATTTAAAAAATAAAAATAAAAAATATTTAGGGACGTGTGTTCCATTTTTCCATTCTTGAAATCTGGCAACTCTAGTAACATGTCAACATCAACATCTTGCACAGTTTCCAGCCACTGGCCGGGTCTGTTTGGAACACAAGCCTCTCCAACGTCTTCTGTCTTCCCACCGTCTCTCAGCCTCCACCCTTGTCCAGTCTTCTCCTCTATTCTTCACGCTTTCTTCCACCCCCTTCAGCCACCTGTCTCTCGGTCTCTTTCCTTCCCACTTCGTCTCGTGTACTCTCCTGGGTATCCTCTTCTCCTCCATTCGTTTTACATGTCCATACCATCTAAGTCTAGATTTCTCTATACCATCCTGTAATGGTTCCTCCTTCATTAATTCTCTGGTCCTCTCATTTCTTATTCTGTCCATCTTTGTAGCTCCAATACTGCTTCTCAAGAACCTCATCTCACTGGCCTGTATTTTGCTCTTCTCCCTTCCTTTCATAACCCAGGTCTCCGAGGCATACATCAGGATAGGGACATAGTACGTCCGATATATAATCTTTTTGCTGTTCTGAGGGACATCCTTGCTCCATAACATGCTTCTCACACTCCTCCGAAATGCTTCTGCCTGCCTCCCCCGCTCATTTATTTCTCTATCGTTTCTTCCATTATCTTGTATCAGGCTTCCCAGATACCTGAAACTCTCCACTTTCTTCAGCTGTTCCCCACCAATTGTTATTCCCGTTGTGGTTCTTTCCTTCTTCCTTGTTGTGATCACCATCTCACTCTTATTTATGCTAAATTTCATCCCATATCCTTGTATTATTCCTTCCCACACGTCCAACTGTTCCTGTACCTCCTCCTCCTTGTTTCCCCAAATCATCAAATCATCTGCAAACACCATTGCTTTCATCTTTCCTTCCCCAATTACTTGTGCCACTCGGGTCATTATGTCATCCATCACCACAATGAAAAGTAACGGTGACAGTGCACTTCCTTGTTTCAGGCCGTTTCTCTGTTCCAACCAGTCTGATCTAGTAACATGTCAAGTGTACAATTTTATTCAGTTGGTCAACACAATATAATCCCAATTACTGGGATATGCCAAAAGGAAAGAAAGAAACCTGGAAATAATTATATGTTTCTAAGATTTTGTCATGCTTTATTTTTGTTTTTAGCCTATTTTCATTCATGGAGATCGCCTTTTGTCCGTGTGTGTGTGTGTATGTGTATGTTGCCCCGCCCCCTAATACAATCTAAACGGCTGGAGCGATTTCAATGCAACTCGGTAAAGTTATAGTACTATTTCGTCCGACCCCGACCGTGCCCTTCAGATTTGATTGCGTCGCTCCAATCCAACATGGCGGCTGTCTGAAATATTTCACCGGCATGCTATATCTCCGAAACTGTTACTGATATCACCCTGAAATTTTGGACGGTGCTAAAGGGCACTACTAGAAGTTCACCTATGTGAATTTCAAAGACCTGTTAAGTACAAAACGAATATGGCGGCCAAGCGAAGTTGAAACATTTAAATAGACTTTTCTTGTGATTTAACCATCCGAGTGCAGTGAAACATGGTACAGCAAAAGTTTATACACATTGTAATGCACTGAAATCTAATTTAGTTCAATTGTTTACATAACCTCCTGATGGCGGCTAGGGGCAGATGACCTCGTAGTTCCGCCCCTTAAAACAACAATAACTAACAGACGCGGCTGTGCAAAATTTTAAAATTATGTTTTTATTTCTTGTGTCCTAATCATGCAATCGAAGTCAACGTTTCAATAATGAACCTACGCAATAATCGTCATCTAATAGTACATATATCTATGGCCTACATATAAATAAATCCAACATGGCGACCATCCGAGATATTTAAACGGTTCTCAATATCTACTCATCTATGACAGCAATCAAACTGAAATTTGGTATGTTAATAAAGGCTAGTAACTTTAGTTCACCTATAGGACTTTCAATAACCTGGTGAGCACAAATCCGGCATGGCGGCGATGCGAAATTTAAATATTTAAATGATGTTTCTCGCGATTTAACCATCCGAGCGCAGTGAAACTTGGCATGGTAAATGCTTGTACAAATTTTAATGTACTGGCGTTTCTCATACATACATCTTTATTGATGGCTTACACCATTTTATTTTATAAAGGATAAAGGACAGTAAGGGTTATTAGGAATATATACAAATATTTACAATGTAGTATATCAAAGCCTAGTTTATGTACAATCTATTCATATAAATGTTTTATGCATAGGAAAAGAGATACTGTCTAAGGGGTCTTTGATCAATATTGAACAAATCTATACTGACCCCATTTGAGATTCACATCATTCTGTCAATGGGACCATTAACCCTCGGATACTGGCGCGTGTTACAAATGTAGCTCAGTGATTTATTTTATTGTAGCGCAGAGTATATTCTTTGCTAGGAATATTGGGGATCTCTGTAGCTGCCTGTTGTTGCTCTATTTAACATACGGGTGTGTTGCCGACTGAACTAATTGCACCAAACTGACACCAGATGCATTAGAAGTCGTTTGGGCTACAACAGTAGCCCGCGCGAGCAACGCTGTTTCAGAATTGAGTGTACAAAGTGTAATGTAATAGGTATTATGTGTGTATATATGATATGTGTAAATTGTAATGTTGGTACTACATCTTATGTTATGTTATGTTGGCACGTCTTAGAAATAAATCAGTTGAGTTACAAATGGACTAGTATGAAGGAGTCATTACACTGGCGACGAGTGGAAAACGGATTTAATAAAAAGAACCTTCAGAGTGCAGTGGTTAAAAACGTAAGTTAAGTGAAAAGGACAAGTAAATAGTGATTATGTGGAAAGTACAGTTAAATGGAGTCAATTAAATACGATGGACCTTGATTTTGAAGGATTTGAAACGGACGAGTGCATTGTTAAAAGCCGCGATCAGCTCACGGGAGCACCAGCACTTCAAAATATAATAAAGGAAATTGAGGAGGACATTCAAAATATGGCCCAACCACCGCGCCTTATTGGAAACTTGGACGTTTTCAATCCAAACGATGAGAAAATTGAAGACTTTTACAGCAGATTCGAGAACTACTGTTTAATGAATAACCATGCGTTGGGTCCGGACGCACTGGCAACTGAACGAAACGATTCTCCCGCGGATGCATCAAACGCCGTGAGAAAAAAATGCTTTTCTTAATCATTTAAATCGCGAAGTACGGGCAACTCTAAATCGTTTGTGCAGACCTGTGGAACCCAGAAATCTTACCCTTGTGGACCTTCAGAAAAGATTAAAGGAACATTTTAATCCTGCCGGTTTGGCGCTCGCTGAGACAGTGCGGTTTCAACGTATGACACAACTGCCATCTCAGACAGTTGCGGAATTTGTGCTTAAACTTAATGACGCAGCTCAGACGTGTGATTTTGGGAACAATTAGGACTCTCGTCTACGAGATCAGTTCATGTTTGGTCTCACATCAGACAAAACTAGAGATCGATTATACCTAGAGCCAAATCTTACTTATGATAGAGCGGTGGAAGTGGCTAAACAAATGGAGAAGTGGCAAACACAGTCACAACGGATGGCCACAGAATGGGAAGGATATCAGGTCAGTAAAATTCAGCATGGGCCTGTAGGCCTATACAATGAAAATCGCGGAGGTAGCCGTTTCACCAATAATAGCGGGATGCGAGGACGGGATTGGGGAAGAGGCACTATCCCAGGACGCTGAGCTTTTGGTGTACAGTTTCAATATCCGGCACCAAACAAAGGAAAGGAAATCCAGGGAAATTTCGAACGAGTACACGCAGTACCTCGAGGTCAACACTTAGGGCAGAGACAACCTAGCAAGGTGTCACAAGGATGCTGGAGATGTGGATCGTCAAAGTGTCACCCAGATAATTGCTGGTCCAAAAGTGTAAATTGTTTTGCGTGTGGAAAAATAGGTCATACGGCTCGTTATCATAGAGAGCAAATTAAATCAGTTGTCAGTGACGAAGGGCAACAAGAGGAGTGTAGTGAACAATGGTGGTATGCTCCGTATTGTAGGGAATCAGCTGAAGCTATTGTTAGCGGCGACGGACGATCAGAACACACGTATGATAGGCTTAAACAGGATCAATGTGAGGAAAGTATTCTGGACTATGGCGTGAGTAGTGATTATGATCAATTAGTCATAAACAGAGTAAATAGTGGGGATGTAATAGAAGAGTCATGTGAGTGGGAACTATCATTTAATGAGGAGAAAGAAGCAAGGGAAATGTGTAGGCTAGTAGATGAGGACATGTGTGTAGTAGAAGAAGGAATAGGATTTAAACAAAACGACACTGAGGATAGTAATAAAAACAGAAATACTGAGGTAATTCAAGATACTGGGAACTATGTGAACGGAGTGGAGGTAAACCTTGTTACACATAATAATGAACCATTGTTAGTGAAAGCCAATATTGATTGTGTAAAGGTAAAGCAGTTGCAAGAATTGTTTCCACATTTAAGTATTAAATGATGTGATGCTAGGCTTAAAACAGTAGATGGTAGCTCGATTAAAGTGGAAGGAACAGTAAAAGTTAAAGTTAGTGACAATGTAGGAGATGAACATGAGCTGAAGTTGGTAGTATGTGACACACCTCAGTTGTTTTTGCCTTTGATTGGTACCAGTAGGGATTGGTTGGAAGAAATAGTAGTAAATTGGAGGGATGTAGGAGAAAGACTGGAAGATGTCAAAAAGAAAAGAAATGGGATTGTTATTTATTTTGCTTCGTCAACACTCTCCGAAACACAAAAACAATATTCACAAATTGAAAAGAAGCATTGGCTGTAAAGTATGGGTTAACTAAGTTCGATAAGTATTTAGCAGGGAGAGAGTTTATATTAGTTACAGATAACTTGCCCTTAAAATCTATATTGACACCTGAAAGACCCATGCCAGTAGTAGCAGCTGCCAAATTACAACGTTGTGCTACTACTTTAGCAACATTACATTACCGTACCTATTACATTGAGTTACAAATGGACTAGAATGAAGGAGTCATTACACAAAGGAAACGTTGCTTCACAAAGGCGGCCATGTAGATGAGTTTCAAATCACTCACAAAGTGTTTAGATGAAAGTAGTGATAGTTTGAGTGTAGTGGAAATAAAGTAGGCTGTTGCTTCTTGTGTGGACGAGGAAGGGATAAATCAACAAGGAACAGATAGCAAAGTGCAATAAAAATCTTCTCGGATCATTGTGTCCATTTGAACTGAAGGCTTGGGTGACAAATTTGTGTGAGCATGCTTACAGATTTCTTGGGCTATTGATTTTAGCCAAAAGGGCAAAAATAAAATTCAAAAATTTGAGAAAAAAATAATTGAAAATACTGAAATTGTGCATAATATGTGCTGATTTTCTAAGGAAATTATCTAACCTAGTATTATTTTCGTTTAATTCCAATCCAAATATAAAATAATGTAAGTATTTAGATTTATATAAAAAAATAATTTAACAGTTCTAGTTCCATTAGTTTTATTTCTGTTGGAGTTTTACCGAAGATGTACAATAAAATTGAATTTTCTTCTTTGGTTTGTATTTTCCTCCACATGAAAATAAAAGCCTGCATAAAATCCTCTGATTTAGCTTAAAATACTTCTATATACTACTATTAGAATTGAAAGGCAAGCTTAAACTATTTGCAGATGATATTTTTATACTCTATCTGGGAACATCTGAACAGAAAATTATGCTAAATATTAATTATGATCTCAATAAGCTGGTGGATTGGTTGAGAGCACACAAAATGGTTATCAATATCACTAAAACAAAATATTTATTCTTCCATAAACCATCATACAAGATTGAGACCACAAACATAGTCAACATAGCCAACAAAGAAATAGAAAGGGTTAAATCGGCAACATACTTAGGTATCACACTAGATAGTACACTAAAACCTGGGAATATCATGTAGAAAATGTAAAACATAAAATCAGCCCTTTAATTGGTATTATTTTCAGATTAAGATATAGCTGTCTTACTAGCCAACAATTGAAAAATATATACTTTGCTCTAATACATTCACATCTAATGTACATGAATTTCATATGGGGATATTGTAAGAAGGAGCTGATAAAAGAACTTGAGATACTCCAGAAACGTGCTATAAAATCTATCTTTGGATTACCTTGGCTCACACCCTCAAATGAATTGTACTCAAGAACTAAAATTATGCCACTGCAAAAACAAATAGCTATGTCAGCAACAGTATTTGTATACAAATTAGAAAACAAATTGATACACACACACATACATTTTACCCATGCAAATGACATTCATCATTATGCAACAAGAGGAGTAAATCAAATATTCACCAGCCATTCCCAATCCATTAAATTTGGAACTAAAGGAATTATGTCCTCTATAATAAAAGAATACAACTCGCTACCATTAGGCATAAGGGAAAGTTTCTCTATAAAAACATTTAAGAGGAAAACAAAAGACTTCTTATTAAGGAATGAATAGCCAATGTACAATAGCCTTAAGCAATGCAATGTATCATATCGTATTATCTCTGTAAAGTTAGTCACTAGCAATCTAAGTTACTATTAAACTAAACAATAATGTTACAATAATTATATATATGCCATGCTGTAACTATGTTACTTGATTGTCCCTAACACGAGCTCAGGCTCATTGGGACCTATGTAAATAAATAAATAAATAAATATTTACCAGATTATTAAAACTGAATACCAAAAATAATGTGTGCTATTCAGATCCAATAGCTGTTTGGGCTACATATGTATCCTGCGCGAGTAACGCTGTATCATTACTAGCGCGAGTGTCTGAGGGTTAAGACCATAATAGTTGTATGCCAGTTTGTTTCAAAGACATGATGCTAGCACATCGAACGGGGAGGCACATAGATGTACACTTAATTGAGTAATTCTGGGCAGTCTGTGTGAGAGTTCACAATCTTGTACAAATAAAGAATATAAAAATTATCACCACGGGATTCTACAGCTGGCAGCTTCAATTGCATCATTACTTGAGTGTAGAAAACGATATGCTTAAATTCGTAGGGATTTGTACTTTCTTTAATCTTTCAATTTGTTCCAAATCGGTGTACAATATTCAAGTACGGACCTGACAAGGGCCAGGTACATAAGGAAATAAATATTTGAGTCACAAAATTCTTTGAATAATGTTATAATTGTAATTATAATATATTTTTCATATATCCATTAAAATTAAGTGTGTCTGATGATGTTACTTGTAGGTCACGAATATTTCTAACAGCATGAAGTGGGGTAGACGATAGAAAGTGATAAGAGAATTCAGTATCCTGTTTCTTCTTTAGGAATCTAACTAGTTTACTCTTGAAACCAAATTGGTCTTCAGCCAACTCGGTTTCAAACTGTCTCTCCATCCTCTTGTAAATTATTCTAGTGAAGATCTTTGAAGTATGAGTGATCAAGCTGATTGTACGGTGACCTTCACACATGTCAGCTACTGATTTCTTCTGTATAGGGATGATAACACAACAAACATTCAGCCATATGAGAACACATGTACGACAACAATCATCGTTTAACTAACATAGAAACAGACTTGAAAATTCTACACCGCGAAGCAAAGGGAAAAGCTCTTGACATAAAAGAATCCATAGAAATATATCTAGCTTCTTCTTCTTCTTCTTCATCTGGTACTACAGCCCGGTGTGAGCTTTGGTCTCCCCAATCACTGATTTCCATCGATCTTGATCTTAGACAGGTATTCTCCAGGGTCGTACGTTCATTGTTTGCAAGTCCACCTCCACGTCATCTTTCCATCGATTCCTTGGTCTACCAGGGCGTTGTCTTCTTTCAATTCTGGCTTTATATACAGAGGTCAAGTCATAAGTCATGGCAACTATATTTTTTCTCGCGAACAGGAGACAACACGGAAAATCTACGATATGCATTTGGAAACGTACGGTGTGTACTTGCGTAGGATGCCACTAGATGGTGTATGTAAACAACAGTGTGGGTCTGAGCATGCCCCCAAGTTCAGTGTGTGAGTGAGAGCGTCACACAATGGAAGTCAACAAGCAGGAGCAACAAAAGTATATTAAAATCGCAGTTCTCCGTGGCAGAAATGCACGCCAATGCCATGAAGAGCTGCGGGTAGCATTCGGTGTGCATGCCATGCCCTATAGAACAGTGGCGAGGTGGGTGGAGACGTTCACACGGGGTAGTGTATCAACTGCCGATTTGCCTCGCCCAGGCCGTCCAGTGTCCATGGACAAAGATGTACGGATAATGGTGATCGATCAGTGTTTACAAGAGGACAGGCGCTGGACTCTAGCGGAATTGCAAGAACATACAGCAATACCAGCAAACACAATACGGCACATTTTACACAAGGACCTCATCATCATCATTATCATTTTGCACAGTTTCCAGCCACTGACCGTGTCTGTTTGGAACACAAGCATCTCCAACGTCTTCTGTCTTCCCATCATCTCTCAGCCTCCACCCTTGTCCAGATTTCTCCTCTCTTCTTCACGCTTTCTTCCACCCCCTTCAGCTACCGTCTCTTTCCTTCCCACTTCGTCTCGTGTATCCTCCTGGGTATCCTCTTCTCCTCCATTCATTTTACATGTCCATACCATCTAAGTCTAGATTTCTCTATACCATCCTGTAATGGTTCCTCCTTCATTACTGGTCCTCTCATTCCTTATTCTGTCCATCTTTGTAGCTCCAATACTGCTTCTCAAGAAGCTCATCTCACTGGCCTGTATTTTGCTCTTCTCCCTTCCTTTCATAACCCAGGTCTCCAAGGCATACGTCAGGATAGGGACATAGTACGTCCGGTATATGATCTTTTTGCTGTTCTGAGGGACATCCTTGCTCCATAACATGCTTCTCACTCCTCCGGAATGCTTCTGCCTGCCTCCCCCGCTCATTTATTTCTCTATCGTTTCTTCCATTATCTTGTTTCAGGCTTCCCAACAACAGATACAGATGCATAAAATTTGTGCAAAGTTGCTGCCACATCACTTAACAGAGGTACAGAAGTGGACTCGTTAAGAAACATGTCGCGTCAATTTGGAGAGATTTCTGCAGGAAGGTCAAGCCGTGTTATTGCAGTAGATGAAACATGGGCACGTGCTTATGGACCTGAACTGAAGAGACAGTCTAGTGAATGGCGTCGTCAGGGGTCACCACGGAGACACAACGTTCGACAAAATCCGTTGCCCAATAAGGTTATGGTCATCCTGGCATAAAATGTTGAAGGTGTTCTAGTGTGTCATCCAGTGAGTGAAGGGCACACTGTCAATGCAGTGTATTACAATTCCTTTTCGTTGTACCAATTGCACCGTGCAGTGAGAACCAAACGTTCTGATCGTTTGGACGATGCCATAATCCTACAGGATAACGCGACAGCTCACACAGCAGCCATCGTTCAGTGTCGCTTATAACGGTGGGGATGGGAGGTTCTTCCATACCCGCCTTATTCGCTTGATGTGACTATGATCTAATCCCCAAAATCAAGAAGCCACTATGTGGAAGACGGTTTGCTAACAAAGAAGACATCGTAACAGCATTTCGGAGGGAGGTGTTACACGTTAGTGATACACATGTAGCGAATGATATTCAGCGCCTGCCCCACCACTGGCAACGCACAGTAGACACCTTGGGTGATTATTTCGAAGGTCTGTAACCAGTGGAAACCTGTCCTTGGTACGTAGTCTTCTGTATTTGCTGTCTACACCATAGTAAAACAATATTAACCAACGGCCTGTGTTCTGTCACTTACCTACGAGCGTCTCCTGACGTCAGAATTTTTCTTCAGGCACTATGCATACGTACAGTCCAGCCGTCGAGTGTCCGGCTCTGACATTTCTCATGAGGGAGGGAGACAGCGTTGCCGGTTCTGTACCGCGTAATATAAAACAATGTGGGCTACATAAAATATTTCACATGTTTTTAAATGAATTCTGACGAACCACTGACCATATTACAAAAGTAATATACTTACACACAGCTAACCGGTAATTGTGCACACACAAGACAATAAATCAACAAACCTACACTAACACACAAAGCAACTGGTCTACAAAACAGAGCCTTGGCAACATCGAGCTAAATTTAAAGACCGGCTAACCGGGAAAACCGCTGATTGGTACAGGTGATAACATTCTTCATGGTAGTAAGCGACTTCGCCAACATAGGCAGAATTCCACTGCGATCGAAGAATTTAGGTTTTGTAACCGCAAAATGTCGGAATAACAAAATAATGGATAAAATTGCAATGGGGTGTGGGACTTTCACGTTGCATAGTGAAGACGCTAGAGAAGAATTACAATGATGGCAAGTTTTAAGGTTGTATTAACAGCTTCTCACTGCCGTAAGTTGGCTATATTGTCTCATTACCCCTCTTGTCCCACCATCGCCAAACGTCATAGCCGGACACTCAGCAGCTGGACTGTACATGCCCTATATTTCCAAATGCATATCGTAGATTTTCAGAGTTGTCTCCTGTTCGCGAGAAAAAAAAATAGTTGCCATGACTTATGAAGTGTTATACAGAAGCTACTATATCCAGATCCTGACCTATGCTTCAGAAACGTGGATAATGAAGAAAAGAGACATAAGCAGAATGCAGGCAAGTGAAATGAAGTTCCTGCGAAGTAGGATTGGAGTAACAAGAAGAGACAGGGTGAGGAATGTAAAGGAGAGGGAAATAGTGAAAGAGGAGCCCTTGCAAGGTAGGATTGAGACATCAAGACTGAGGTGGTATGGACACTTAAAGAGAATGGAAGAGAAGAAGATTCCCCAAGAGGATACATGAGATGCAGATGCAGAAGAAACGACCAAGGGGAAGACGAGAGATAGATGGCTGAAAAGAGTGGAGGAATGTGTCAAGAAGAGAGGCGAGACTAGCTTGCATGTCGAATTTCGTTGTTCCTTTGAACGCTATGAAAGTCAAGGAGGTTAGATATCTAAACTCCTTGACACTACAGCGCTTTCAAGTAGAGAATGGAGGAACTTCGTGTTGGCGGAAAATCCCGAGATTAATTTTGCCATTGAACACGGCCTACTGAATTCAAATGGGTTCTTTAACATGCCAACAACGTATGACATGAGTGTCGTGATTTTTGTTGACTTTCAAAACTCACTTACCATGGCCAGGAGCAAACCTGCAATCTTGGGGTTGGTAGTCCGACACTATAACCACTCACCCACCGTGACAAGCTGGACCAGAGTGACGGTGGGAAGAAAGGACTAAGTGGCGAGGCTTATGTTACAAACAGACCCAGCCTGGGGATGGAAACTGTACTAGATGATGATGATGACTTATGACTCGACCCTCGTATAATCTTTGATGTTCTTTTGTCTTCCATCCTTTCAATGTGGCCCAGCTATCGTAGCCTTTGTGATTTTATATATCGAACAATGAGAAATATATCTAGTGAAGAAAGATATTCCAGCGAATCTGAATGAACACACATTTTTAGAAAGATGACCACTTTTCGTGCTGCTAAACTAAAATAAAACTAGTTGAAACCCGTCAAAACATGACGGACAATGCAAAAAAAAAATTACTGAAGAAGCTTCTTATATAAGTTACATTCTTTGTACGATTTCTTTTTGCACTATTGCAACTTTAAGGGCATCAAAAGATAGCACTCTCAACATTACAACATAATGCTAGTCAGGACTGAAAACGTGATGAGGTAAATAGCCCAATACGTTCCAGATTTTTTCCTTGAGCTTTATTGATTTTGATAAAGTATGCCGAGCGAATAGGAAATTGTTGCCTATTAAAAGAAAATGTACTGTACCTGCAAGTGTTTTATCGGAAGGTGTTAAATCAAGTCGTAGGATTTGAGCTCTCTGCCTAATATTACTGCACCTATTATATCCGAATCCAAGCAATTTCTTACATATTTCTTACAATCAATATGTTTCCATATAGGAGTCCTTGGGAAACGTTCAGATTTCTAAGGAGCATAACTATGGCTCAAACGTTCGTAGTATGTGGAGGCGAATCCCTTAATTCCAAGGAATTGAAGAATTCTATAGTAGGGAAATATGGTAGCTGGCTTTCATCTTCAGAATCTAATCTGTTAACGCTGATGTTTGTGTTTGAACTACTGTATATAATTTCAATGACTTTTAAATTAATATCATTACATTGTTGCGGCCTGTCAAATATTTAATTTTCCATCAGATCAATTTTACCCTCACAACAGTAAAGACCAAAGTAACCACGCGTAGATTTTACGCAAGAGAAATGCAATGTAGAGCAATGTTTATATTTGATCGTCAAGGTCCTTACACTGTACTGCATAATATCTGGTATTATTGTTTCAGAAATGGCCTATTTATATTGGATTTTAAATGTGGCTTCGTATTGTTCGATAACACAATAGTGTCCTGCATCCACGGAGCCCCTAAATATTAAATGTCAAATAATACTTCCATTGCCGAAATCAACTGCATCGTTAGACTCAGTACTCTCAACAAATAATCATTAAACAATTGTCTTATACAATGAAGTTCAACATGACCAGTGTATTCACCGTCCAGATACTTTCATACTCAAGTTGATTGCTGAGGAGAATGCGATGAGACTGATCGCCTATAATAAAATCCTTATAATTGTTCCTGCCAGCGATTTTTTTTGTAATAGCTTGAAAGCGCAGCTCAGAATGACGTTCTTCATTTTGATATAAACAGTACGAAACTGCTTTAATAAGCAATTTTCATCACCTGTTATAGGTTATGGCAGTACATTTTGCAGGGGAACATAGAATCACTTCGCCAACTACTGGAATGAGCATAGACCTATACTCAATACTCACTTCGGCAGTCACCCTAATGGAGGCAGTTTTAGAATTCTATGACCCGTGCATGTCAAAAATCGTATTAAAACATGGAAGCCCACCTATTCTTGGCTATCGCCCCGGAGACCCGGGTTACATTTCCTGCTCTGCCAAGAAATTTAATTCTGGTCTGAGGACAAAAACGGGGCACACTCAGTCTCTTGAGGTATAACTAAGAAGAGGAAGGTTCGATTCTCACCTCAACAATCTTGGATGTGGTTTTCCGTAGTTTCCCACTTCCACTCAAGGCAAATACCAGGACGCTTCCTAGGCCTTGGCCGTCTCCTTGCCATTCCCCTCCTTAATTACAAATACACACATTAATGCAGCCATCACAATAACACAGGTCATCAGAGAAAATTTTACACATACACACCAAAGTACACGGGGCTGAGTGACCATGATGTCGGAGCCCTTCAAACGAATTATGTGTGCCAAGTGTCTCTCATGGCAAAAGCAATTGTGGACACGCGCGAGTGCCTGGAAAACTATTTTTTTCTTTATTATTTTAAGAGTATATCGACGTTGCATAATTATAACTTTCAGTCTAGGACGCTACCAACTTGACCACCGAAGCATTGGGAAGAAATTGCAATGTTAAGGTACATAAATAACATACACATTCAACTGTCAGTTAATGTTCTTCAACATTTCCCTTCTTTTATAACTCTTTTTCAGTATACATATCGTGGAAACATCATAGAAAATATTCCCCTCCTTTCTCATAAATAACTATCACGTGAAAACGCGCCATGTCTGATGTATTAAATGTATCGATGCAATGGTGCTGCCATCTGTTGTCGGTTACTGCAACTATATGGGCGAGGTACTGCCATCTGTTGTCAGTTACTGGAACTGATTGCAGAAATTGGGGTCAACAGCTCTTTCGATCACATGCTGCAATGCAATGGTAAAACGGAAATAAAATGTATTGATGTGGAATGTAGAAATATGTATCTATAACTTTAAGCAAAACAACATGAAAATCGGCCCGGTAGAAGTCGCTGGCGGATTGTAGATAGAATGCATAATTGTCGTATATGGGCGAATAACATTATGTGCAAGTTAATTTCATGAAATAAAATACCGGTACTAATAATTGTTGAATTAAACAAAACAATAGTGATGGCACTTTCATCAAAATAACAATTCATAAAAATCGGTCCAGTGGGAAGTTGTTGGCGATTTACAAAAGAAAACGCCTTGTGTTTTAAATATATAGATGGCAAAGGAGAATCCGTTTCTTTACGGGAATGATAAAAGTAAAATATATTTCGACAATGTAATACCAATAGTAAGAAGGAAGAAAACGGAAATAAAAATATATATATCCGAGGTGGGATTCGAACCCACTCGATCATGCATAATACAAATTACTGGACTGTAACTATAGCCCCGCAGCCATCCAGACATCTGTGTACTTGTGCAATATCAAGGTACCTAATCACCTTACACACTCAACCTGCAGTGTAACTCCTTCAACACTTCGCTTATTTTATAATTCTATTTCAATGTATATTCTAAAAACATAATTAACAATATTGGAGACCCTATTTAATTCTCATAAACAAAGATGTCAGTTAGACGCGGCGGGAAGCAAGCACCATTTCCCTCGTTGAAAAGAGTCTTTGTGTGCAAGCGCGGGAGCGGCAAATATTAAATTTTTCTTTAATAATTTAAAAATATACCCTAACATATATTTTCCTTTTAAAGACACTCTGCACATCTACATGCCAAGAGCTCTCGTTAGAATGCATTACGAAGTAAATCGGTTCCGTCGTTCTCTCAGTCTCGTGTTAACAAAAATCAGCTTTGTGTTTTAAATATATAGAAGATGGCAACAGAGAATTCGTTACTTTACGGGAATGATAAAAGTGAAATATATTTCTACAATGTAATACCAATCGTAGGAAGAAAAAAAAAAAAAAAAAAAAATATCCGAGGTGGGAATCGAACCCTCTCGACCATGCAAAGGATGGCAACAGAGAATTCGTTACTTTACGGGAATGATAAAAGTGAAATATATCTCTACAATATAATACCAATCGTAGGAAGGAAGAAAACGAAAATTTAAAAAACGTATCCGAGGTGGGAATCAAACCCACTCGACCATGCAAAGGATGGCAACAGAGAATTCGTTACTTCACGGGAATGATAAAAGTGAAATATGTTTCTACAATGTAATACCAATCCTAGGAAGGAAGAAACGAACATTTAAAAAACATATCCGAGGTGGGAATCGAACCCTCTCGATCATGCATAATACAAATTATTGGGCAGTAACCATATCCCCTTGGCCATCCAGACAACCATGAGGCACTGCAATATTAAGCTATCTAACCAGTATACACACTCAACCTGCAGTTTAAGTCCTTCAATTCGTGGTTTATTTAATATAATTCTATTTCAATGCATATTGTAAAAACATAATTAACATTATTGGAGACCCTTTTTAATTCTCATAAACAAAAGATCTCAGTTAGACACGGCCGGAATCGCCATTTTCCTTGTTGAGACTGGCCATTGTGCGCATGCGCGGGAGTGTCAAATATTAAATATTTCTTTAATCATTTAAAAATATACCGTAACATATATTTTCCTTTTATAGAAACTCTGCAAATCTGCATGGCAAGAGCTTTCGTTAGAATGTCTTACGAAGCCAATCGGTTAAGTCGTTTTCACAATCTTGTGTGTACAAAAAACAGCTTAGTGTTTTAAATATAAGGATACATACTAGTAAAAATGAGGCAAGGAATGCAGATGGGAAGGGATAATTGGGAAATATGTTATAGGATGAGGATGAACATTGTATCTATTTTCAACAAACCTAGACCCGTTTATAGGTAGTTTCATAGGGTCCTATTGCGTGTAATAGACCTGGTGGCAACCATAGGGACAGATGTCTAAGTTGTGGCAGACGACTTAAATGGCCTACGATAGTAATGAAAACAGTTCCAAGAGTCCATAACATAAATCTTTCGTAAGTCATTCCAACCTCATTCAGTTTGGGTCAGGTACAAAAATAATTCATACAAAACCTCAGTTACAACTTCCGATAACAGATGGTGCGCAGGGTGTCATCAAACTAAGTTCGGCCTAGAGCTCACCACGCCAGTAGCGGTGTGCTGGACGATAAGTCAACATCTCCATGAGGAGTACGGTACTTCACCAAGTTAAGTAAACATATAATTAGTTTTTTCTACTGCATGTTAAAATTTGTTAACTGATTTATTATTATTACAGTGAGTTATTATAAATTGTATACACATACATATACACCTATACTCACATAATTCAAAAAACTTTGAATACAAAACAAACCTAACCTATAACAACATTCAAATTGCGAATCGTAATATAATCACCTAACGACTTACTATTCTACTACAGTAGTGAATTTAAACTTTAACACAGTGATCAATATCTGATGATGGCTACCTGAGGATCGAATCGCATAATCCTAAGTTGCCCCATTTAGTTGTGATAATTAACTAATACATAAAAATTTTGCTAGAAGTGTATTTACATATTTATTATCTTGTCATCATCTTGCACAGTTTCCAGCCACTGGCCGGGTCTGTTTGGAACACAAGCCTCTCCAACGTCTTCTGTCTTCCCACCATCTCTCAGCCTCCACCCTTGTCCAGTCTTCTCCTCTCTTCTTCACGCTTTCTTCCACCCCCTTCAGCCACCTGTCTCTCGGTCTTCCTCTCGGTCTCTTTCCTTCCCACTTCGTCTCATGTACCCTCCTGGGTATCCTCTTCTCCTCCATTCGTTTTACATGTCCATACCATCTAAGTCTAGATTTCTCTATATCATCCTGTAATGGTTCCTCCTTCATTAATTCTCTGGTCCTCTCATTTCTTATTCTGTCCATCTTTGTAGCTCCAATACTGCATCTCAAGAACCTCATCTCAATGGCCTGAATTTTGCTCTTCTCCCTTCCTTTCATAACCCAGGTCTCCGAGGCATATGTCAGGATAGGGACATAGTACGTCCGATATATGATCTTTTTGCTGTTCTGAGGGACATTCTTGCTCCATAACATGCTTCTTACACTCCTCCGGAATGCTTCTGCCTGTCTCCCCTGCTCATTTATTTCTCTATCGTTTCTTTATCTTGTATCAGGCTTCCCAGATACTTGAAACTCTCCACTTTCTTCAGCTGTTCCCCACCAATTGTTATTCCCATTGTGGTTCTTTCCTTCTTCCTTGTTGTGATCACCATCTCACTCTTATTTATGCTAAATTTCATCCCATATCCTTGTATTATTCCTTCCCACACGTCCAACTGTTCCTGTACCTCCTCCTACTCCTTGTTTCCCCAAATCGTCAAATCATCTGCAAACACCATTGCTTTCATCTTTCCTTCCCCAATTACTTGTGCCACTCGGGACATTATGTCATCCATCACCACAATGAAAAGTAACAGTGACAGTGCACTTCCTTGTTTCAGGCCGTGTCTCTGTTCCAACCAGTCCGATCTCTCTCCTCCCACTTTCACAAAGCTCACACTTCCCTTGTACATCTCCTTTATCCTCTTTATAGTCCATTTCTCTACTCTCTATCCTCCAGGGACTTCCATACTTTGTTTCTGCATACACTGTCATGTGCTTTCTCAATGTCCAGGAAGGCCATCAGTAGATCTGTTCCATACTCATAGTGCTGTTCTTGTAACTGCCTTACAGCAAAAATCAAATCCACTGTGGACCTTCCTGCTCTGAAGCCATGTTGCTCTTCCCTCATCCCTCCTTCCATCCTTGTCCTAATCTTGTACCCTTCCCATTTTTGGGCACATTCGTTTTAACCGACTGAAAAGCTACAAATGACAATGATAACATTCTTCTTAAAATCAGAGGGTAGCTCACCTGTGTCCTAAATACTAAATAACAAGTGGAATAAACCTTCATCACCTATGTGACGTAGTAACTCAGTCAGTATGCATAGTGATTTGTTACTGCTTAAGTCTAGCGCTCTATCAAATTCTGATCTCAATATTAAATCTCCTTTCTCATCCCCATCAATTTCCTCTTTCCTTTCCATTACTTGATTCTCAATCTCCTTACTCCTATAGAGATGCTCTGTGTAAGCTTTCCATCTCTCAACCTTTTCTTCCCTATCTGTTAGAAGTATTAAATCCGAGTCCTTAATATTACAGCGCTTATTCTTTCCTGAAAAGTACTCTTAGTCCTTTGATGAACTGTACCTACATTTCCTACTTTCAGACAATGTTCTAATTCTATACTGCACGTTTCTCTTTCAAACATTCTATTTTCGCTTCCTTGCACTTCTTGTTTACTTCATTTTTCAGGCGCCTGTATTCTGCTTTCCCCCTTTCATCTCTTGCATTCTTGTGCTTTCGCCTTTCATCCATTAATTATAGTAGATCCTGAGTAATCCATGGTTTTCTATATTTTCTTCCTTCCTACCAATGTTTCCTTCTGTGTATTTTTTTTATTTCATTCTTCAAAAGTGCCCATTTCTCTGCATTTGAGGTTTGTTAAGGGTTCTTCATTAGTCCTTTCCTTATTCTTCTCTGAATCTTTTGTTCACGTCCTTTTCTTTCAATTTGTCCATTGGCTTTGGGTTTTAGTGCCGGGAGTGTCCGAGGACATGTTCGGCTCGCCAGAGGCCGTAACTGCTTCAAGCGGACACCTTTGGGGTGAACTACAAGTTCCGTTCAATTTCAAGTGGTTCCAACTTTCGCTACCAGATGTCAATGCCACCTAGTGGTGAATGTTGGAACTTTGATAGAGCGTTTCAATGAAATCTAACCTAGAAATTTAGCTTCACACAAGTTTAGTTAGTGGAAGGATCTTTTACATGCCATGAATCTATGACATGGGGCCGCCGGCTTTACCTCCCCTCCGAGGGAAGGCATATTGAAGGATTTTAACGCTCTTAAAAAATCCGACGACTTCGGCCGGGTTTGAACCAGCGATCTTGGGCAAACCAGTTCAACATGGTACCAACTACACCACCGAAGCCATATGCTAAATAAATAAATAAATTAAGTTTGTCTATTGCCAACCTATTTGGCATTGCAATCTCCGATTACTATAATACTTTCATCACCCTTGACATACTTCAGAATTTCACCTATTTCTTCGTAGACTTTTTCAACATCTCCATCGTCAGGTATATAGACTCGCACTACTGTGATACAAGTAGGTTTTGTATTGATTTTAACTTCAATAATCTGATCATTATATTGCTCGTAATATATTCCTCCTGCTGTCCAAGTTTCCTAGTCAATATAAGACCTACCCCTACTTGGCCATTGTTTGATTTAGTGCTAATGATCCTATTTTCTCCTGACCAAAAGTCTTGTCAGATGAAAACGAATACAAATGTGCAATGTGATCGCAGAGGTAAGTAAATAATATTTTTTAACCCTCCGTTAGATGCACCCTGGAGTGTGAGTCCGCACTTTACTATTCTTGCTACCAGAAGACTAAAAAGGGAGTTGGAAGGGAGTGGCTTCTACTAGCTTCGTTTTACAACAATATAAGCACTCTGGTAATGTGATACTGTGTCAATAATAATCGAACTGTTGCTGGTGGAGGTTTATATTGTCACGTGCTGCTGGCTGCTACCTCCACCAAACGACTGCTCCCGCTCCGCCCGGCCTGCCCCCTTATATACCTATTCGAGACAGACGTGTATAAGGAGGCGAAGCCGAGCCGAGTACGGGCGCAGCCGCCTGGCGAAGGGGGACAGCCGGGCTGAGGGCCCGATGCTTTATTAATTAAATAATCCATAATACAGCCCTTCAAGAACAAAATACATATAAAAGAAAGAAACCAGAACAAATACATATATATAACCTTGATGCGTGAAATCACACAACACTCACACACACTCAGTTCTGTCTGTATTGTCGCCCGATCCGGCGGGATCCTTGTCACTGTCCATACGTCGAAGTCCCAAGCTCTCAGCTGCGCGATGAGAAAAGTTGGAAAGTACTAAGGCACGTTCGTAGTCACGCAACGAGCGCCAGGATGTCGTCCGTTGGAAGTAAGACTCCCCCGTTGATAAAGGAAAGCTGGGCGTCCCACTGGAGATCGTCCGCCGGGAGGAAGGTCCCAGGGGAATCACTTGGCTGCCGTGCCTCTGCCGCCCCCGCGTGGTCCGTGTCCTCGGCCGACCCCACGTTGAGGTCCTCCGCGGGTGACCGCGGGCTGGCGGGCAGGTACATGATACTGGAAGTTGGGAGGCAATTCCAACACCTCGTCCCCTCCAGCACTGTCGAGTTGTATTGCGAACCCCCACCCCTTGGTGAGGGCCGCGTAGAGTAGATTTGCCCTGTTGAAGCAGTACTTGCGCTGGCCCGGATCCAGGAGGTGCCAATTGGACAACAGGTACAGAGTCGTCTGGGCGTCGTGATGGTCGCGCCCCCGTTGGCACAAACACAAGCTGCTGTTTCAGTGCCTGTGCCAAGTTCCATACCCGTTGAGTTGAAGGAACCGGAAGGCCCTTGGGGTACTCGAGAGGTGCCAAGGACCGCCATGGGTAGTCGAGTTGAAGTGGTGGTTGAAAGTCTGGAGCGTATTCCTCTGGTTCCTCCTCTGCGTCGTGTTGCTCGTCCGGAGGTGGTTGCTGTTGTTGGCGTAGTTCTAAAAAATTCAGGCGCCGGCTGATTTCGTCTAATGTGGTGAGGATCCTTTCCGTATGGTCTGCCATCCGTACCTCTGAAGCAACAGAGAGGGTGTCGTGTGATGATGACGTCGATGGCGGTGGAGTATGTCGATTGGCGACGAGCTTCTTGGCGGGCGACACCGACCGGGATCTGTGAGGCTGCTGCGTCTTGGTGGCTGGATTAGTCTTACGATGAGAAGCTGCTTTTTGTTGTTTAAAGTGCTGAGCGACGCTGGCGGGCGTCTGTCGCGGAGTCGAGCCTGTAGTAGCCTTGTTCTTGCCGGCGTTCTTCGGTGGCATGCTCCGATGTCCCCTTAGGTGGGCCACTACGGGTGGCGAGAGGTACTGATGCTGCTGGCTGCTACCTCCACCAAACGACTGCAGAGTCTCAGTCCGTAGCGTGTATTGGTGACTCATAAATCGTCCTCTCATTTTCGGGAAGTAATGCATTTTTCCGTTATTTTATATTATAATATCTAAATCATATCAATCATATATTAAGTGTATACAATTACAATATATATTGGTTGCAAGTGCTGTAGTATGTGTATTTAGAAGTCGTTTCTGTACTTCATTATCTGTAGTGGAATATGGATGACAATAATGACCTATGAATAATACCCATGTGTCTCCTTATCAGGCAGATATTTTGATTTATTCCTGGAGCAATGGATCACATCGAACAGTGGTTGGACGACGATGAAGTTGGAGCGAGTGATGACAGTGATGAGGATGCCGTGAATTATAGTGATCATAATTCTGACAGTGAGCAGTCTCAAGAAGAAGACGTGACTGAATGTGAGCAGCAAGAAATGTATATAGGGAAGGACGGGACCCAATGAAACCATCAGCATGTAATGAATAGGGATAAAGGGTAAGGGCACCCCGACATAATGTTGTGAAGTAGTAGGAGTCGCTAAGAATGCTAAGACACCTGTTGAAGCACTGCGGTGAAATGTTGGAAGATATCGTAACATGCACAAATCGTTAAATATCTACAATCCGTCGAAAATACTCTCGACCCCGAGATGCAGCTTACACTAATCTTGTTGAGCTGAAGACATGTTTAGGACTTCTGTTTCTTGGTGAGGCACTGAAAGTCTCCCACACCAATTTATAAAATCTCTGGCAAAATGATGGTACAGGTGTCGAATATTTCAGGCTAACAATGGGCATAAACCATTTCCGTTTCTTGTTGAAGTGTTTGAAATTTGATGACATCAACTCCCGAGAGCATCGTAAACAGACAAACTCGCTGCGGTGTGGTATTTAGTAGACACGTTCATAGGTAACTGCAAGAAACACTACAGTTTGGCGGAACTAGTGACAATTGATGAAATGTTAGATGCATTTCGGGGAAGGTGCAGCTTTCGCCAATACATTCCGTCCAAGCCTGCTAAGTATGGTATAAAGATTTTTGTTCTAACCGATGCCAAAATGTATTTTACAAGTAATATGGAGATATACTGCGGAAGATAACCTGAGGGCCCATAGCAATGCGAAAACACGCCACACCAAATCATAAAGAGATTGGTGAAACCAATATAAAAAACTGGTAGAAATGTTACTTGCGACAACTGGCTTGTGTCTGTTCCTCTTGCTCAAGATTTGCTTGCAAATGATAAATTGACGCTTGTTGGAACGATTCGCAAGAATATACGTGAAATCCCACCATTTATAACCACTACTAAGAACCGATCAGTGAAATCAAGCATATTTGCTTACAGGAAAACCTAACTCTAGTGTCATACAAGCCAAAAAAGAACAAAGTTGTATTGGTTCTATCCACGTTCCATGAAGACGATTTTATTGATGATGATTCAGACACATCCAAGCCCTCAATGATTTTATTCTATAATGACACGAAATCGGGGGTTGATAAAGTGGATGAGATGAAATGCACTTACTCTGTTTCAAGAACATCGCGACAATGGTCTTTGGTTGTCTTTTTCCCTTTCCTAAATGTTGGTGGCATAAATGCGTACATAATTTTCAAAGACAACACCAACAGTACAATTGCAAGGAAAGATTTTTTGAAGATTCTGGCCAAGCACCTCCTCATTGACTATTTGAAAATGAAGATTCAGCGTCAGAACATTCCAACTACAATCTAGTTACGTCTGCAGGAAATCTTGGGTCTTTCTCACATGCTGCAATCAACGACACGTGGAGTTCCCCGAGGGCGATGCAGTTTCTGCGACCGGAAGAAGAACAGACCAACAAGATTTCAGTGCAAAGCTTGTGAGAAATACATTTGCTTGGAACATGCTGCAGCATACCTGTGCAATGACTGCTGCAACAAGGCAGACTTTATGGTCACCGCAGAATCCGACAATAATGAATGAATCAGTTATTTCAGGGTAGTGTGTGGTAACTCAGTCAGGAGCTTCATTTTTAGTTTTTGCTCGTGCTGGGATAGTCTGAACTATACACCAATGTAAGGTAGGAAACTACCTCTGAAGGCGGATGAACCACTAAAGTGCTGGTCAACGGCATAGAATGGAGAAAGCAACGGGAAACTACTCCATTAATGATCTATTATGATTTCCCAAGAATCGGCAGTATGATGGAAGGCTCTTTAGTAAATTATTCCGGAATAGTCCTCCATTCGGATCTCCGGGCGAGGACAACTGAAGAGATGAAACGTGGGAAATATAGTGGAAGAGAGAAAAGAATAGCAACATGGAATGTGCAATCGATGATGAAATGTGGAAAATTGGAAGATTTGAAACAAGAGATGAAAAGAATGAAGATTGACATTTTAGGAGTATCAGAGTTGAGGTGGCCAGACGCAGGAGACTTTTGGAGTGGCGATATCAGAATAATTCATTCAGGAACATCATCTGACAAACCAGGTCAAGCAGGAGTAGGAATAGTCCTAAATAAAGAAATGGGCATAAGAGTGAAAGGATATGTCCAATTCAGTGAAAGATTAATAATGGTTCGACTAGAAACAGAACCAAGGGACACAATAATAGTATAAGTTTACATGCCAACAACTGGTCATGACGACCAGGAAATAGATCACATGTATGAAGAAATAGAAAAAGCTATTAGTAGAGTAAAGAGTGAGGAAAACCTTATTATACTAGGTGACATGAATGCTGTAGTCAGAGAAGGAGCGGAAGATAACATAGTAGGAAAATATGGATTGGGGACAAGGAATGGAAGAGGCGAAAGACTATTAGAATTTTGTGCTAAAAATGAACTTGTAATCACCAATACATGGTTTAATCATCATAAAAGAAGAAGATACACTTGGAAAGCACCAGGTGATATCAATAGATATCAAATTGATTATATAATAGTTAAGAAGAGATTTATGAATCAAGTCAAAGATAGCAAAAGCTATCCGGGTGCTGATGTGGAAACAGATCATAATCTCGTTCTGATGAAGAGCAGGCTGAAATTTAAAAGAATACAGAAAAGAAATAACAAATCTTGGCTAATAAGTAAATTGAAAGATGAGAATATTGCTGAGGCATACCAGCAGAAAACTGATGAGTTAACTAACACAGAAATAGGGAATACTATAGAAGATTCATGGACTCAAATTTAAAAAGATCTGACGGAGGCAGCTGATGAAATTTTGGGGAGAACAGAAATACCTCCTAGATAGGAATGGATCACTAAAGAAATTCTAAATGTGATAGATAAAAGACGGTTACTCAAGAGCTCAACAAGATTGGAAGACAAAGAAGAATATAGAAGATTGCGAAATGCTTTAAACAGAAAAGCAAGAATAGCAAGATAAAATTATTACGAGGGTATATGCTCAATGAAAGAAGAAAAAACTACTAAAGGACATGTAGATTCTGCATATCAGATGGTAAAGATTTTCTTTGGTAAGAGATGTAACAAGAGTAATGCCATAAGTAATGCAGAGGGAGTAATTCTCGATGATCATAGTGATATTGCAAAAAGATGGAAAAATTACATTGAAACCCTATACGAAGGTGTACATTTACAGGAAAATGAAGTTCTTGAGGAAGAAGATGAAGTAACGGAAGATAATTTAGGCTTCCAAATACTGAGAGAGGAATTTGAATTAGCTCTACGAAGACTGAAGGATAATAAGGCGCCAGGCATTGATAATCTCAAAGCTGAACTCCTCAAGAAAAGCGGACCTCGTATGAAGGAGAGATTGCTCCAACTTGTACAAAACATCTACATGGACGGAAAAATACCGGCTGATTTTGAAAAAGTATAATGATCCCTATACCAAAGAAAATGGCAGCAAAACATTGTGAACAATATCGCACTATCAGTTTAGTCGTACATGCATCAAAAATTATCACCAATATAATATTAAGACGAATTGAAAAGCAAATTGAAGAATTTCTGACTGAAGACCAATTTGGGTTTGTTAAAAGTAAGGGTACTAGAGAAGCTATATTGGCATTGAGACTTTTACTTGAGAAAAGATTGGAAAAAGACCAAAGAACTTATTTATGCTTTGTGGATATTCAAAAGGCTTTTGATAATGTACATTGGATAAAAATGTTTGAAATTCTTAAGAACATAGGAATCCCATATAGAGATAGAAGAATAATCTGGAATTTGTACAAAAATGAAATTGCAGTAATTAAAATTGGAAATGAACAAGAGGAAGCAAAAATAGGGAAAGGAGTTAGACAAGGCTGTGCTTTGTCTCCCATGCTTTTTAATGCCTACATCCAGGATGCATTCAATAAGGTTCGAGAGGATTTGAATTTAGGAATAAGGATACAAGGTGAACAAATAAATATGATTAGATTTGCAGATGACATTGCCATAGTTGCAGATAGTAAACAACATCTCAAACAAATAATAGTAAAAATGGAGGAAATCATGGGTAATGAATACAATATGAAAATGAATAAGTCAAAGACGAAAGTTATGGTCTGCGATAAAAAGGCAGACTCAAGTATGAAATTAGTGGTGGGCAACAAACCACTAGAAAATGTTCAAGAATTTCAATATCTCGGAAGCAAAATTACCAAAGATGGAAGAAGCAAGAAAGAAATCAAATGTAGAATTTTACATGCCAAATTAGCATTTCACAAAATGAAACTTTTATTCACTACAAATTATATTAATCTTAAAACCAGAAAACGATTATTAAAAGCGTATGTTTGGAGTATTGCCCTTTATGGTTGCGAAATTTGGACAGTTGGAAAAGTAGTAAAAAGGAGGTTAAATTCTTTTGAACAATGGTGTTATAGAAGAATGCTATAAATTAGCTGGACAGAAAAAATAACGAATGCTGAAGTATTTAAAAAGGTGGAGGAAAATTATACCTTATGGAAAAGCATAAAGAGGAGGAGGACTAGACTGATAGGACATATTTTGAGACACGATAGCCTGCTGAAAATGGTATTGGAGGGAATGATTGAAGGCAAAAGAGGTCGAGGATGACCACGCCTACAATATGTACAGCAAATCATGTCTGATGTAGGATGCAGAAACTATGAAGAGATGAAGAGGAAAGCTATAAATAGAGCTGACTGGAGAACTGCCGCAGACCAATCCATGGATTGAATAGTTAAGAAGAAGTACATTTATTTGTGTAAATAACCTCCCTCGTTATATTTGCATTATTTTGATATAGTATCTATATAGCCTAAATAAGATGACGGAAATCCGGTGAGGGTGACTTGACATTTCCCTGCTATTTGTACACTTCTCATTCTTTCCATATTTGTTTTATGGCGTGCACTCAGACTGATGGCTTTCCCTAAGGATGTGCAGGCAAAGGTTCTGGGATGGCATTTTCTCTTGTCTATTTCAACCCGATGTTAAAAATGGGAAACCACGGAAAATCATTTTTCAAATCAGCCGAGGCAGGATAGAAACCTGCACTCTTCTAAATAAATAAAAAATTACAGTCTCTCTCTAATTTTGTAGAATATTTTCACGCCAAGTACTTTTTATTGTATAACATAAAATCAGTTCTTGGTTTGATGTACAATAAGTAATTTGCTAAATTCTGCGATAAAATATTTTGATGAAAATATCATTTTGTATCAATTTATGAACATAGTCATATGCTGGTCATCATACTTGTATGACCTATCCTTAGCCTACACAATATGACGGACTCTCTCCGTGACCGGAAAGAGCTCCACCACACGCGAGTAGTTCCCTTAATCGCTCTCAGTTTACTGGGCAGTGTGTCAGCTAGCCAATGACTCTCCCAAAAAGCCAAAACTTGTAGGCATAACTGAGAGTGAATATCTCTAGCGGGTACCTCCTTTGGTCGAGGTGGTAGTGATACCGCCTCTTTTGCAGCTTGATTCGCTAACTCATTTCCCGCAATTCCCATGTGGCTTAGAAGCCACAGAAAGGTGATTCGAGTGTCAGCGTGGCAAAGCGTGGCTAGTAGGTCGTGGATTCTCTGAACTAGGGGGTGCTGCGGGAAACATATAGCAATTTACTGCAACGAACTCAAAGAGTCGGTACACACGAGAAAGTGGATTCGTGCAACCTGTAGTGAAAACTGCAGAGCTTCATAGATGGCAACGAGCTCCGCAGTAAACACACTACAGGCCTCAGGCCCCCGTGTGGGTGCGGGTTAGAATACACCCACGGTATGCCCTGCCTGTCGTAGGAGGCGACTAATAGGGCCGACATGGCCGAATAACTTGCCAGTTTTTGATTTGTTCAGACCCCCTGTGGATGGGGAGGGCAGAATTCATCCACGGTATCCCCTGCCTGTCGTAAAAGGCGGCTTAGAGGGGGCCTTATAAAGGTCGATTTTGGTTTTCTGGTCCCAGCTCTGGTTTGACCAATAGAAATAAACATGCATGCTGTTAGGGGAAGGGCCACCATCTGGCCAGAAAGCCTAGACGGTATGCCCCATCCCGTCAGGTGGGTGCGCCATGTACCCTACAGTAGTATCCGTCTTACAACGAAGGTCCCTGTATGGCCGAATACTGGAGCTGCATAAATCCTGTGCATGCCGAGGGGAGTGCCTGTTCGAGGCACTGGGACCCCGGGCAATATCTGCTATGCCAAGTAGGTATTGCGTTGGCTGGGTGGCGCCCACAGTAATAGCCCCCGTTCGGAGTGGGCAGTATTCGGGGAGGATTTCGTCCGGGATGCCTAGTAAGCGATCACGGACACCTGTACAGAGTGGCACCCTTAAAAAGCCGTCTCTGGAGTGTAGAAGTTCCCTGTTGACAAGTCTCCTCGCTACCTGGTAGCTACCAGGACAGACGGGGGAGATTTTAAACAGGTAAAATCGATCCTATTTTCAGAGGAAATCGAGGGGAAATATCCCGACCTTAACGGGATTTCCAAGCTCCGGAACGGGCAGCTCCTGCTGCATACCATTGACCGGCAGCAAACCGATGCGTTGCTGGAATGCACGCCTTTCGGCAAAATTCCCGTTAAGGTTGAGAAGCACGATACGCTGAATGAGGTCCGTGGAGTTATATTCCATCGCGACCTCATTTTAAACCGCAACGCGGAATTGATGCGGGATCTGGGGAAGCGAGGCGTCACCAGGATTAGGCGCATCACCCGGAAAATTGGAAATGATAGTGTCGATTCTGGCACTTTCATTCTCCATTTTGAGGGTGATGTAGTGCCTAAGCAGGTGAAGGTCACGTCGTACCATTGCGACGTTAGACCGTACATCCCTCCACCTATGCGCTGCTACAATTGCCAGAAATTCGGTCATGTTTCTGCCAGGTGTGGCAAGGGGACACATGACGGTGTGGGGTATACGCCTCCCCCGACGTGTCCTAACTGCCAAGGAGGTCACTCTCCGCAGTCGAAGCAGTGCCCTGAGTTCTGCAAGGAAGCAAAGATCCAAGAAATCAGACATTGGATCGGCTTTCATATCACGACGCTCGAAAGAGATACCGTGATATGACTGCACCCGAATTTCCGGTATCTTTTGCGGCTAAGGTGACGCCACCTATCACCCCTGCCACTTTCGTTCCCCGTGCTGTACCCTCGACGACGAACTACTCTATGAGATCGTAAAGTCTCCCCTCGCTGTCCAAGCGAGACCTGTCAGCCCGAAGAAGGTCACACAACCTTCTTCAGCCATTGTGAAAAAGGTGCCGGTTATACCATCTAAACCGGCGCAATCGGGGAAGAAGTCATCTTCCTCTCCGAAACGGTCGGAGAAGAAGTCTTCCCCTGCCAACGAGGCAAAGAAGACTTCTGCGACCGGGGCTGGATCGTAAGCCAGCCCACCTGATAAGACACAGATAGTGGAGAAGTGGGAGACGGAGCGGCGCCGTCTCTCTCGACCTCCGGCTGATGGGATGGCTCCTTCATCTGCTGGGCCTTCCGCTCCCTCGACCATCAAGGGAGTGATGCCCGCAGAAGCCAAACCCATTAGAGTGGAGGAACTCCCCTATAGGAAACATAAGTCACCGGCGGAGAAGAGAGGGGCAGTTCAGCGCCGTTTCTCTTCCTCTCCTGCATACAAGGCTGCTCAGCCATCTGCTGGCCATTCCGCTCCTACCATTACCAAAGGAGCGGTGCCAGTTGGAGCGGCCGCGTTTTGCAAGGACCTGACGTCTGTGGGGAAGGGACCACCTACTTCCCCGAATAGACGTCTGCGACGGTCTAGAAAGAAAAATGCTCGGGGCGTGTCGGGGACAAGCACCCAGTCTTCAGACAGGGAGAAAGTCCCCAGACACCGCTCTCGCTCTTCCCCAAGAGCGAGACTCGTGAGGTCCGACGACGACCGTGCGCAACCCAAGAGAGCGCCCGCTCCATTTTCTTCGTCTTCGGAAGGAGATGTGGAGATTGAGGTGTGCTCTCCTGCCCCATCATCTCCAACTAGAGATGGAGAAGGGTGACAAACGGTCAAGCATAAGTAGAAGACCCACTTCTACTTAAGTCCACATCATGGCACTATTACAATGGAACTGTAATAGCTATTCTGTTCATCTCGCTGAGTTACGACAATTAATATCTTCGTTTTCGGCAACCATTGTCTGTCTTCAGGAATCCAGGTTTCGTCCTGGGGCCTGTTCCACGAATAAACTTTGCAACTTTTCACTTTTCACTTTGCACTTTTCAATTCTTGCAAAGTGCAAAGTCTTTCTGTTCCACCATGATCTATGTATTACTTTTCAATTTCTTTGCAAAGTGAAAAGTCTTTGCATAGGAATGATCCGATCATGTTTATTCCTTGAACAAACTGTATATTTATTCCATGATTTAATGCTTTATTTTTCATGGTGAAACATGTCCCACTAATGACCACACAGTGATCTTAATTAATAAAAGTATTGATCAAGGTGGAACTTTTAACCTGTCTATACTAAAGTGAGGTTATGAAAATTCATCTTGTCTTTGTACGTCTTCTTGTTGGATTCTACATCACTTGATTAAAAAAAAGCTCCTGCGTAACATATTTATAACACTAAACCAAATTCTGCGCTGAGAAACTAGTGTAGAGACTTGTTCATTAACAGCTGAAAAGGGAATCGTCTCTTTGCAAAGATTTCTGAAAACTTTTCAATCATTCCTTTGCACTTTGCATTTCTGCACCAATGGAGGAACATGACAGTCTTCTAAAGTGAAAAGATTCCTAACTTTTTACTTTTCACTTTTCACTTTGCAAGACAAATCTGAAAAGTGATGGTGGAACAAAATCTGAACTGAAAAGTGCAAAGTGCAAAGTGAAAAGTTGCAAAGTTCATTCGTGGAACAGGCCCCAGGACATGAGACAACAATGCGTCACTTCAAACTCTTCTCTAAAGACCGGGTGGACGGAGCTGTGGCCGCTGGTGGCGTCTGCACTCTCGTCCACTCTAGCCTCTTTAGTGAAGAGGTGGGGTACATGAAAGGAACCTCCAAGAAGATTGCAATTATAGATGTAAAGAAATGAATAGCAGTCGGGTGTACCCTGGGCAACGTCAGACGATGCAACGAAATAAACTGACGGCAGATCCTTTCACAACCGGTCTCCATCCAAATGGATTGCATAATTCCGAAAGGTCTTTTTCAAGACCACTTGTGTTTATCTCCATAAACATCGAGGGACTTTCTCGAGAGAAAGAGGTCATATTAGCTAATCTGTGCCAAAAACATGCATGTGACATCCTGCTAGTCCAGGAAACACACAGGGGGAGTACTAGATACCATACAAGAATTGCTGGTATGGAACCAATCCTGGAAAGGCCTCACGACATATATGGCAGTGCCATCTTTGCCAGACCTAACATGAACATCATCTCAGCCTCATTGACTGAAGACAATGACATCGAGCTCCTCACAGTGCGTACTCCATTCTTCTGTTTCACATCAGTCTACAACCCACCTGAGACCACTTTCAGCTTTGGAACACCAGCCAACTTCAACCACCAGGACGTAAACTTTGTCATTGGCGATTTCAACAGTAGAAGCACAGCCTGGGGATACCGAGATTCTGATGCAAATGGAACAAGTCTAGAAATATGGACTGAGGCTCATGACTTGCATCTGATCCACGACCCAAAGCTCCCTTCTTCCTTCAACAGTGGCAGGTGGAAAAGAGGGTACAATCCAGACAATATCTTTGTGTCCTCAAAAGTATCTCGGCAATGTGTGAAGACTATGGGTGACCCTATTCCTCGTACTCAACATAGGCCTGTCATCTGCACCGTTAATTCCGTGGTGATGCCTGAAGAGGTACCATTCAAGAGGAGGTTTAACTTCAAGAAGGCAGACTGGACGAAGTTCAGCGAAGAGCTTGACTCGGAGATAATAAACATTCCTCCACAATCTGAAATGTACGACACCTTTGTTGAATGCGTCCAACAAGTTTCAAGGAAAACTATTCCGAGGGGATGTAGAACTCAATACGTTCCAGGCATGTCCGGTGATGACAAACAGCTGCTAGAAAAGTATCAGGCCCTCTATGAAGAGGATCCATTTGCTGAAGAAACTATCCAAGCTGGAAAAACACTATTGCAAACCATCACATTAACTCAAATGTCCAAGTGGAGCAACCTGGAAGAGAACCTCGACATGAAGCTGAATAGTAGACAGGCCTGGAAATTGCTTAAAAACCTTAGCGGCGACCCTGTAAAACCCAGAAGAACTTCACTGGAGTGACACCTGATCAAGTGGCGACCCAGCTCCTGCTGAATGGTAAAACAAAAGGGAGGGTTACCACAGGAGCTCTTCAGCGTGATTTGGAAGCAGAGAATCACTTTCTTCGAGATCCCTTCTCGATGGTTGAACTTGAAGCTGCCATCTCCAGCTTGAAGATGTACAAGGCTGCTGGTGTCGATGACCTACGAGTAGAACAGATAAAGAACTTTGGCCGTAAAACATTGGAGTGGTTACTAAGCCTAATGAACACATGTGTTGCCAAGCTACATATCCCTAAAATGTGCAGGAAATCTCGAGTCATTGCACTACTCAAGCCTGGGAAAGAACCAAATGACCCGAAAAATTTTCGACCTGTATCCCTGTTATGCCATACCTTCAAGATACTGGAACGCCTGGTACTTAACCGAGTCAGTATTATCCTCGAAGAGAAGTTCATTCCACAACAAGCAGGTTTTCGTGCTGGCAAATCATGTTGTAGCCAGATCTTGAATCTCACCCAACACATTGAGGATGGTTTTGAGCGTGGTCAGATAACGGGAGTCGCCTTCGTTGACTTAACAGCTGCATACGACACTGTGAATCATAGGAAGCTGTCAAAGAAAGTGTATGAACTTACCAAGGACCACCAACTGACATCCCTAATCAGAATCTTCCTTCAGAACAGAAGATTCCAAGTCTCGCTACAGGGGAAAAGGAGTAGATGGCGAACCCAGAAGAACGGTCTCCCTCAGGGTAGCGTGCTGGCTCCAGCGCTGTACAATATCTACACAAATGATCAGTCAATGCCAGCAAGTACTAGGCTCTTCATCTATGTTGACGACACAGCAGTGGCTGCTCAGGGCTCATCCTTTGAAGAAGTGGAAGGAAAGCTGACTTTAGCGATGGACGAACTCTCCAAATACTATGATGCCAACTATCTGAAGCCGAACCCTAATAAGACACAAGTGTGTGCGTTCCATCTACGAAACAGGGAAGCACGGCGACAGCTGGACATCACATGGCGAGGTGAGCGACTGAAACATTGCCCAACACCAGTTTACCTAGGTGTCACACTAGGCCGTGCTCTAACCTACAGACAGCAATGTCTGAACACGAAACAGAAGGTCAGTGCTCGCAATGGCATACTCAAGAAGCTGATCGGCAGCACCTGGGGAGCCAGCCCGCACATCCTGAGGACTTCCGGACTTGCACTGTGTGTGTCAGCCGCTGAGTATGCCGCTCCTGTGTGGAACGCTTCAGCACATGCTACGCAGGTTGATACGGCTGTCAACGACACTTCAAGGATAATCTTGGGATGCCTGAAACCAACACCAGTGCACAAACTCTACCCTATTGTTGGAATAGCCCCACCCAACATCCGGAGGGCCATTGCTGCGGACGCCGAGAGAACAAAGCAGGAGAATGGCCATCGACATCCACTATATGGTCACCAGGCAGCAAGGTCTCGCCTCAGATCCCGCAAGAGTTTCCTTGCTAGGACTACGCCGCTGGAGAGAACACCAGAGACAACTCGTCTTAACAGATGGAGGAGCTCACTGCCCACAGACATGACACCAAAGGAAGAACTGGCTCATGGCGCCGACTTACCTTATCCTGTGTGGAGGTCCCTCAACCGCTTAAGAGTGGGTGTCCCTCGATGCAAGACCAACCTGCAAAAATGGGGTATCCTTCCTGCAGACGCAGACACCTCTTGTGAATGTGGAGCTGAACAAGACCCAACTCACCTACTTACCTGCCCCCTCCTTGAGAACCCATGCACAATGGAAGATGTTTTTAGAGGAAGTAACAAGGCCATGGCAGCTGCAATTTTTTGGAAATGTTGATCGGACACAGAAATGAATGAGTGAAGAGGTGTCGTTGCGTACTCAGCTAGAGGCTGTTGCCATTCGTACTTCGTTGCCAGTAATGGCAACAGTATGTAACGTGTACATCCCGCCTGATTCTCAGCCGGATTATGACCAGCTGGTGGATCTAGTCTCTCAGCTCCCCCCTCCTTTTCTCCTTCTGGGAGATGTTAATGCCCACAACACCATCTGGGGCTCCGCTACCACTAGCATACAGGGAGAGATTTTGAGAGGCTGATCAGGCGGCTGGACCTGTGTCTGTTGAACACAGGGGAACCTACGCACTTCTCTATTGCACACGGTACTTATTCAAGTATCGATATTACATTGTGCAGTCGTGCGCTGGTTCCCCTGCTACAGTGGGGTGTACACGATGACCTTTGTAATAGTGACCATTTTCCAATTATCGTTACTCTTCCGAACCAGAGAGCCATCGAGTTACCAAGTCGATGGCTTCTCCGTCGGGTTGATTGGCCAACTTTCACGGCACGTGCGGTGTTTGCCGAAGATACCTTTGAGAGTGTCGACGATCATACCATTCACATAACGAATGGTATTTTGGCTGCTGCTGAGGAAACAATACCTTCCTCATCCGGCAACTCACGCCGGAAGCTTGTCCCTTGGTGGACAGCCGAGATTGCAGCAGCCATTAAAGATCGTCGACGTGCTTTCAAATGCTATCGGAGGCAAAACACTATGGCCAAACTTTTCACCTTCAGAAGGATGCGTGCTAGAGCCCAATATCTGATTTGGAAGAATAAGAAAACGACGTGGGAAAAGTATGTGTTGTCTATGACGGCGCATACTCCTTCATCTCAAGTGTGGACTAAGCTTCGTCGGATCTCCGGACTCCCGACATCACTGTCGATACCCGGAGTGTCCATCAATGGAGACATCATTACGGACCATCTCGCCATTGCCAACAGCATTGGCTCGCACTTCTCCGATGTATCCTGCTCCGGGAGTTACGATCCTACATTTCTTACTCTGAAGCGGGAGGCAGAGACTGACCCCTTGTCCTTTGCCACTGCTGCTTCGGAGTCCTATAATGTACCATTCTCTGAATGGGAACTGCGCAGTGTGCTTGCACTGTGCAGGGATACGGGTCCTGGACCGGATAACATACATAATCAAATGTTAAAACATCTGTGCGAAGCCAGTATAAAACAACTGTTGATCCTCCTCAATCGTATATGGATTGAAGGGGAGTTTCCATCTCAATGGCGAGAGGGGATCGTGATACCGATTCTCAAGGATGGAAAGGATCCCAAATTTGTAAGCAGCTATAGGCCCATTTGTCTGACAAATGGCCTATGTAAGCTGCTCGAAAAGATGGTGAACCGCCGACTGGTGTGGTTCTTGGAGGAGAAAGGTCTCCTGTCTGAGTACCAGTGTGGATTTCGCTCTCACAGGTCCACCACGGACCATCTAGTGCGACTTGAGAGCGCCATACAGGAGGCTTTTTTCCGAAAGCGGCACCTAGTCACGGTTTTCTTTGACCTTGAGAAAGCCTACGACACCACATGGCGCTACAGGATCCTTTCCACCCTTCACAAGTGGGGACTCCGTGGTAATCTACCGACTTTCATTGCGAATTTCATGTCCATCCGCCTCTTCCGCGCAAGGGTCGGTAGGACATTATTGCAATACTATACACAAGAAAATGGAGTTCCTCAGGGTTCTGTGCTGAGTGTCACCTTGTTCGTGATTGCCATAAATGGCATTGTTGCCGCCGCTGGGTCCGCGGTAGTTCCATCGCTGTATGTAGACGATTTAGCTCTGCATTACAGCTCTGGAAGTATGGCAGTTGTGGAACGGCAATTGCAGCTAGCTATCAACCGGTTCGACAGGTGGGCTCACGACCGGGGTTTTCGTTTTTCAGCAGCGAAAACCTCCGTTGTCCAATTTTGTCGACTCCGGAGGCTACATTTACACCCTGAACTACATCTCAGGGATGCTGCGTTGCCATTGGTTGACACTTATCGCTTCCTGGGGCTCCATTTTGACAGCAAATTAACGAGGCAGCACCATATACGGCAATTGAAAATGACGTGTCTCAGGAAACTGAACATGCTCAAGTTTCTTAGTGGCACTACGTGGGGGGCTGACCGTGCGGTGCTGCTACGGTTCTACCAAGCCCTCGTCCTGTCCCGGCTAGACTATGGTTCTGCAGCATACGGTTCAGCGAGGCCGGCAACTTTGAAAATGCTGGACAGTGTCCACCATAGTGGCGTTAGGCTGGCTACCGGTGCCTTCCGGACCAGCCCGATACCCTGCCTACTCGCCGAATCGGGTGTTCCACCTTTAAATTTTAGATGCCAACATATGCTTTTAACATATGCTGCCAATGTGCGTCAAATGCCGCAACACCCGACCTATCAAGCTCTCTTCGGTACCCAAAACCACCAGGGGTACGCCAACCGGCCTCGTGCCACTCGGCCAGTTAATATTAGACTTGATAGCTTGTGTACTGAAATAGGAGTGGCTGTAGGTCCCTGTATGGTCCGGACACGTAGCGAGGTGCCTCCGAGGCAAGTCCCGCGTCCGTAAATTTGGTTAGATCTGCACCGAGGTCCTAAGGTGAACACGGATGCCTCCGTTTACTGGAGGCAGTTCCACAGCATACTTCACCAATTTCCGGACGCTGGCATTCTCTACACGGATGGTTCGAAGGTGGACGAGAAGGTGGGTTGTGCTTATGTTATTGATGGTGCAATACCAAGATCTCTTTGCCTGAGGCCTGCAGTGTGTTTACTGCGGAGCTCGTTGCCATCTATGAAGCTCTGCAGTTTGCACTACAGGATGCACGAATCCACTTTCTTGTGTGTACCGACTCTTTGAGTTCGTTGCAGTCAATTGCTACATGTTTTCCGCAACACCCCCTAGTGCAGCGAATCCACGACCTTCTAGCCGGGCTGTGCCACGCTGACACTCGAATCACCTTTTTGTGGCTTCCAAGCCACATGGGAATTGCGGGAAATGAGTTAGCTGATCAAGCTGCAAAAGAGGCGGTATCACTACCACCTCGACCAATGGAGGTACCCGCTAGAGATATTCGCTCTCAGTTACGCCTACAAGTTCTGGCTTTTTGGGAGAGTCGGTGGCTAGCTGACCCACTGCCCAGTAAACTGAGAGCGATCAAGGGAACTACTCGCATGTGGCGGAGCTCCTTCCGGGCCCGGAGAGAGTCCGTCATTTTGTGTAGGCTAAGGATAGGTCATACAAGATTCACCCACTCGTACCTAATGAGAAGGGAAGACCCCCCACTTTGTACCTGTGGAGCCGTTTTCACAGTGGCCCACATTTTCACAGAGTGTGTGGATCTTGCTGACTTACGAAGAAACCTTGGTTTGCAGATGACACTCAAACTTATATTAGCCGATGACGCGGTGGCTGCTGATCGCGTTATCCACTTTATAAGTGAGAGTGGGTTAGGACCAGGAATCTAAATTTTCCAGTGAACATTGACTCAATGACTTGTTCGTTTTTGAATGATATTGGTTTGTTTTTCCGTAATTTTTGTTTATTTTTATAATTTTTTAAAATTTAATTTCTTTTTGTTTTTGTTTTATTAATTTTTGGTCTTTTTAAATTTAGATGTCCACCTCAAAATTTTAAATTCAACTCAAAATTTGTATTCTTTAATCTGTGTTAAGAGGGGCAGATGACCTCGTAGTTCCTCCCTTTAAAACAACAATAACTAACTAACTAACAAACTAACAAAGAGATCTTGGTATTTGCACCATCAATAACGTAAGCACAACCCACTTTCTCGTCCACCTTCGAACCATTCGTGTAGAGAATGCCAGCGTCCGGAAATTGGTGAACTATGCTGTGGAACTGCCTCCGGTAAACGGAAGCATCCCTGTTCACCTTAAGACCTCGGTGCAGATCTAACCGAATTTCCGGACGTGGGACTTGCCACGGAGGCACCTCGCTAGAAGTCCGGATCATACAGGGACCTACAGTCACTCCTATTTCAGTACACGAGCTATCAAGTCTAATACCAACCGGCCGAGTGGTGTAACGGCTGGGCACGCGTGTAACGGAGGGTTAAATTAGTTGTATTAATAGGTAAAATTCTTGAACTCGTCTAGTAACAAATGAATAGATCTATTGAGATTGTTAATTCAGTGTATTGAGGTAAAGGGTGGCGCTCCAAAGTAGGAGAACCTTTGTTTAAAAAATTGTACGTAATGAAATTGGTGAAAATACCTGTAGTAATGGTATCTGGAGATTATATAATAATAGATGTTCATTCGTCCGCTGCCGTAGACCCACCAACCCGCCCCAAAAGGAGCATGGCTTATATAGTTGAAATTGTTGCTCTGACAGCCATCTTTGTGAATGTTTGTGAAGGAGTCCATAATGCCAACCCCACGTATTCGGTACTATATCGCATCCAGCAGACCAATGGTTTTGCCTAGACCAATATTTTCATCCAAACCATGGCGGTTTGATAGCGCGGCCCCGTTAGCTAATAGATAAAACCCCTGGTTTTTGTCACCCCCAGCACGCATGAATAATCTTTATCCAGGCCAATGGTTTTGCCTTTTATTTCATTATTCATGTTGGCAACGTGTCACGTGGGTATGACGTAATGTCCGATGTCAATGTAAAATGGCTGACCTTGTTCAAATGAACACGACCAATAATGCTTTATTTATGTTAAAAGTAATTATTTCCGGTGCAGCAGTGGCAATTGAAATGTGAAACTACTCCCAACAACTCCAAGAAAGGTATGTAAATCATAAATACTATATTTTCAATATTCTACCTTGTTAAACGTTACGAAAAGGGAGGTTCTTCTACTTTGGAGAATTACTGGTAATAAGTAAAGTACGAGGTGGATATTGAAAAAGAGAAAAATGTAGGCCTGTAGGCTAGTTGTACAGGTGCTAGTCTGTGAATTTCAGCTAATAAATGATCTTCCTATTTTTATAAACATTAATTATAATAGGATAATAATAACTATTTTGTTTGAGGCATAGTAGCATGGTAAAATGGTTAACTTCTTTTTGCATCCAATGTTCTATAGTAATTACGGAAGAACCGTACGTACATAAATACGCGCTTGATAAATAGAAACAAAAAACGAAGATATTTACTAGTTTATTTATACTTTCGATGTGAATAAAAATGGGTGCATTATAATCGTCCGACGATTCTGAATAACAGATACACCATTTTTGCGTAGTTAAAATTCCCGCTTCGGTTCTTCAATAACATTACCCACCATGCGTTGCGAGAGAAAAATGTCGCATGTGCTAGCTTAAAATCTTTAAGGTATTATCGCTCTTCATCCTTGTATATAGAGGAAGATGTTTCGTGTGTTTACTATTTTATGTAATCACTGAAAAATACTACACCGTTCTAATAGTGAGAGTTTTTAGTTCTGATTTTATATCATCGTTAAAATATTATTCATCCCTTTGTGAAGTTGTTCTTCCTTTGCAGCTTTGGCGCAGAATCGGTTTTAAGACATAAACTGAAATCATTACAGTTCATGAGATTTGCCTCTGTGTAAGCAAGATAAGGTAAATCAACCATCAAATAAGTAATGTTCATGAGAAATATGCCCCGGGAGGTGTATAATATTCATTCCTTTTAAGTGTTTGTATTTACTGTCAGGAGCGTGCTGCCATTGTTTTCCATTGTGTCTTGAAGTGTCAAGTCATATCGGATGTAAAAGTTTCATTAAAGCACGATAATACCTTTTACAACTAGCCGGTGTGTTGTTATTTCAAAAGTTAACAGCGTGTACGTAACGTTGTTTTTGTTACAGATCTCGGTATAAATGAAGTGGTTAGGAGGTGAGGCGAACGGAATGTTGAGCCATACCAATGGTCATGTCTCTTCTCCACAAATTATACGACCACAGGTTTGTACCATTCTAAGCAACTATTTATATAAGACTATATGGGTAGTGAACTGCTTGGTTTGGGCATCATTGCATGTATAATGATTTTATTTCGCACAATTTAACTGTGAATCTTAACCTCAACCTGTAAAAGGTTATGTTATATCTGGTGCTGTCAATAGTAGCCTAGTCCCTAAATGTAATAGGGGTGGTTTGTTTTTACTGTTGTCGACCTAACTATTGTTTAGTTAAAGACATTTAACGGTTGCGATGATGCTAGTAAGCTGCTAGTTATTGTTGTGGACATATAGGGTTCTGTTGCATGATGTAAATTATTCAAATTGTTTTTATAGGTGAATGACTTAGCATCACAGCAGTCAATCAATATTATAGAATAACCATTGTGAAACAATGATTGATCCTTTTAAATTACATTCTTTTTGACAGAACTCTTTAAAGTTAGATATTAAGGAATCTTCAAAAATTCTTTGGGATTGTAACTTAGGGCCTAATTCTGTATGAGGAACTGTTAGCCTGTGTCACAATAAAAGAGGGTTTTGAGACTTGTAGGTTTGAGTTTCCATTACACTTCGACAAAAGCTTGTTGAAACTGTTGTTTATGTTTAAAAAAAATTGTAGTACGATTATAGGTGATAGAGGAGGTCTGCGTTATGCGGAGTAGAATATACTGATCAGTGAAACTAAGTTGCTATTCTGGTATGAACTTGGCCAATACGAGGGGCATATGATAACAGAGGAGGGACTATTAATTCTAGTGAATACCTATTCCTAGCTTTGAAACTTTTACCTGGCAATCCCCCAGGAGCTCACATCTAGTGGGACGTGGGTTGGCGACCACGGGACCCCAGCTGAGTCAGTCATTGCTTCCATTTACTTATGCCGGGCTCCTCTCCGTCTTATTTTTCTGCCGACCTCCCATGGTTAACTCTTGTTCTTTTCCGACCCCTACGGTCTTAGGGTATCCGAGGCCTAGAGAGTCATTAACTTTCTCGCCTTAATTGGCCCTTGTCTCATCTGTCCTGATCCTCCCCCAGGGGCTCACATCTTGTGGGACGTGGTTTGGCGACCACGGGACCTCAGCGGAGTCTGGCATTGCTTCCACTTACTTGCGCCGGGCTCCTCTCGGTCTTCTTTCCTGCCCCTCAGGGGCTCACAACTAGTGGGACGTGGGTTGGTGACCACGGGACCCCAGCTGAGTCCGGCAGTGCTTCCACTTACTTGTGCCGGGCTCCTCTCCGTCTTCTTTCCTGACGACCTCCCTTGGCCAACTCTTGTTCTCTTCCGACCCCGACGGTATTAGGTTATCGGAGGCCTAGGGAGTCTTTCCCTTTCCCGCCTTAATTGGCCTTTGTCTCATCTTTCCTGATACCCTCCTTCTGTGAGGGGTCAGCCTTCTTTTTCTTTTCCTTTTACCTCCTGCCTTGTGCTCCCTTTTACCTCCTGCCTTGTGCTCAAGGCCCTTAAGGAGGCAGGGTGTATGTAGCCCCACCACTTCTGGTGCACCCTAGATAATGCTACACCCTCAGGGGCTCATGGCTGGTGAGTTCGGGAGTTGGCGACCCCGAGTGATTCCTGAGCTGGGTCCGTTTTCCACTTTTGTCCCTTACCTTTGGGGCGGACCCTCTCCCCTCCCCTCGCCTCTCCTCTCCTCTTTTCCTTATATTTCCTTTTCTCTTTAAGATTCCCGTACTGTTTTTGTTACTTGGTTCACCATGTATCTAAATTCCCTTTTAGCGATTTTTTAAGGCATTTTTGATCTAAGTTGCATTTTGTAATTTTTTTTCGATCTAAATTACATCTCGCGATTGTTTTCTATCTCAATTGCATTTTGTAAAGATTGAAAATCTAAATTGCTTTTTAGTAAGTCTTTCAATGCAGGTAGACGGGCCCTTTAGTGAGTATTTTGAATTTCAATTGCATTTTGTAAGTATTTTCAACCAAAACCGCATTTCGAACGAATTTTGAATCTAAATTGCATTTTGTTTGGTGGGCATTTTGCACATATTTTGATTCTCAATTGCATTTTGTGGGTATTTTGAATCTAAATTACATTTTGTCAAGTATTTTCAATCTAAATTGCATTTTGTAAGTGTTGTCAATCCAAATGAGTAGTTTGAATCTACCGTACATTTTGTAAGCATTTTCAATTGTATTTTGTAAGTATTTTGAATTTCAATTGCACTTTGTGAATATTTTGGATTGGAAATGGGATCTTTCAATCTGAATTGCATTGTGTATTTTCAATTTCAATTGGATTTTGTAAGTATTTTGAACCTCAATTGCATTTTGTACGTATTTTCGATCTCATTTGCATTTTGTTAGTAATTTGAATTTCAGTTGCATTTTGTAAGTATTTCGACGCTACATTGCATTTTGTACGTATTTTGAATCTAGCCTACGTTTTGTGGGTCTTTTTCAATCTATTCTTTTTGTGATTCTTTTCGTTCTAAATTCCCTTTTGTAAGACCATATTGTGAGTTGTTTCCATCTGAGTTTCTCTTTGTACGCATTTTCCGTCTCACATAATTTTCGTATTGGTTTCCATTTCATTCTCATTTTCGCTATCACCCAGATCATTAGGGGCCGATAACCTAGATGTTAGGTCCCTTAAAACAACAATCATCATCATCATCATCATCTTCTTCTTTCCTGTCGACCTCCCTTGGTCAACTCTTATTCTTTTCCGACCCCGACGGTATTAGGGTATCCGAGGCCTAGGGAGTCTTTCACTTTCCCGCCTTAATTGGCCCTTATCTCATCTTTCCTAATCCCTCCTTCTTCGAGACCTCTTGTTTTCTTTTCACTATATTTCCTTTTCTCACTAAGATTCCCGCACTGTTTTTGTTACTTGGTTCCCCGTGTATCTAAATTCCCTTTAGCGATTTTTTTTGTAGGTATTTTTAATCTTTGTTGCATTTTGTAAATTATTTCGATCTAAATTACCTCTCGCTATTGTTTCCAACCATAATTGCATTTTGTCAAGATTGACAATCTAAATTGCTTTTTAGTAAATCTTTCAATGTAGGTTCAGGATATTTTAGTGAGCATTTTGATTTTCAATTGCATTTTGTAAGTATTTTCAACCAAAACCACATTTTGCAAGAATTTTAAATCTAAATTGCATTTTGTTTGCTGGTCATTTTGCAAATATTTTGATTCTCAATTGCATTTTGTGGGTATTTTGAATCTAAATTAACTTACATTTTTTCAAGTATTTTGAATATAAATTGAATTTGATAAGTAGCCTATTGTCAATCCACATGAATCGCTTGAATCTACCGTACATTTTGTAAGCATTTTCTATTTCAATTGCATGTTGTAAGTATTTTGAATTTCAATTTCACTTTGTGAATAATTTGGATTGGAACTGGGATATTTCAATCTGAATTGCATTGTGTATTTTCAATTTCAATTGCATTTTGTAAGTATTTTGAACCTCCAATTGCATTTTGTACGTATTTTCGATCTCATTCGATTTTGTAAGTATTTTGAATTTCAATTGCGTTTTGTAGGTATTTCGACTCTGCATTGCATTTTGTACGTATTTTGAACCTAGCCTACATTTTGTGGGTATTTTTCAATCTATTCTTTTTGTGAATCTTTTCGTTCTAAATTCCCTTTTGTAAGAAAGAACATTTTGTGATTTGTTTCAATCTGAGTTCCTTTTTGTAAGTATTTTCCGTCTCACATAATTTTCGTTCTGGTTTCCATTTCATTAACATTTTCGCTATCACCCTGATAATTAGGGGCCGATAACCTCGATGTTAGGCCCCTTAAAACTACAATTATCATCATCATAATTTACGTTGCTTTTTGTAAGTTTTTTCGATCTAAATTGCCTTTCGCAAAGATTGACAATCTAAATTGCTTTTTAGTAAGTCTTTCAATGTAGGAGCAGGGCATTTTAGTGAGTATTTCGAATTTCAATTGCATTTTGTAAGTATCTTCAACCTAAACTGCATTTCGCAAGAATTTTAAATCTAAATTGCATTTTGGTTGGTGGACATTTTGCAAGTATTTTGATTCTCAATCGCATTTTGTGGATATTTTGAATCTAAATTACATTTTGTCAAGTATTTTCAATCTAAATTGCATTTTGTAAGTATTTTCAATCCAAATGAGTAGTTTGATTCTACTGTACATTTTGTCAGCATTTTCAATTACAATTGCATTTTGTAAGTATTTTGAATTTCAATTACACTTTGTGAATATTTTGGATTGGAAATGGGATCTTCCAATCTGTATTGCATTGTGTATTTTCAATTTTGATTACATTTTGAACCTCAATTGCATTTTGTACGTATTTTCGATCTTATTTGCATTTTGTAAGTATTTTGAATTTCAGTTGCATTTTGTGCGTGTTTCGACTCTACATTGCATTTTGTATGTATTTTGAACCTAGCCTACATTTTGTGAGTATTTTGCAATATATTCCTTTTGTGAATCTTTTCGTTCTAAATCCCCTTTTGTAAGAACATTTTTGAGTTGTTTCCTTCTGAGTTCCATTTTGTAACTATTTTCCGTCTCGCTTAATTTTCGTTTCCCCAGGGGCTCACATATAGTGGGACGTGGGTTGGCGACCACGGGACCCCAGCTGAGTCCGGCATTGCTTCCACTTACTTGTGCTGGGCTCCTCTCTGTTTTCTTTCCTGTCGACCTCCCTTGGTCAACTCTTGTTCTTTTCCGACCCCGACGGTATTAGGGTATCCGAGGCCTAGGGAGTCTTTCACTTTCCCGCCTTAATTGGCACTTGTCTCATTTTTCCTGATCCCTCCTTCTTCGAGGGGTCAGACCTCTTGTTTTCTTTTCATTATATTTCCTTTTCTCTTTAAGATTCCCGCACTGTTTTTGTTACTTGGTTCCCCTTGTATCCAAATTTCCTTCAGTGATTTTTTTGTAGGTATTTTTAATCTACGTTGCATTTTGTATGTTTTTTCGATCTAAATTGCTTCTCGGGATTGTTTTCAACCTCAATTGCATTTTGTAAAGATTGACAATATAAATTGCTATTTAGTAAGTCTTTCAATGTAGGTTCTGGACATTTTAGTGTTTTTTTTTTTTTTTTTAATTTCAATTGCATTTTGTAAGTATTTTCAACCAAAACCGCATTTCGCAAGAATTTTAAATCTAAATTGCATTTTGTTTGGTGGGCATTTTGCAAATATTTTGATTCTCAATTGCATTTTGTGGGTATTTTGAATCTAAATTATATTTTGTCAAGTATTTTCAATCTAAATTGCATTTTGTAAGTATTGTCAATCCACATGAGTCGTTTGAATCTACCGTACCTTTTGTAAGCATTTTCAATATCCATTGCATTTTGTAAGTATTTTGAATTTCAATTGCACTTTGTTAATAATTTGGATTGGAACTGGGATATTTCAATCTGAATTGCATTGTGTATTTTCAATTTCAATTGCATTTTGTAAGTATTTTGAACCTCAGTTGCATTTTGTACGTACTTTCGACCTCATTTGCATTTTGTAATTATTTTGAATTTCAATTGCATTTTTGTAAGTATTTCGACTCTACATTGCATTTTGTACGTATGTTGAACCTAGTCTACATTTTGTGGGTATTTTTCAATCTATTGTTTTTGTGAATCTTTTCGTTCTAAATTCCCTTTTGTAAGTTGTGAGTTGTTTCAACATGAGTTTTTTTTTGTAAGTATTTTCCGTTTTACTTAATTTTCGTTCTGGTTTCCATTTCATTAACATTTTTGCTCTCACCCATATCATTAGGGGCCGATAACCTTGATGTTAGGCCCCTTAAAACAACAATTATCATCATCATATACGATTCGCATACCTTACTCGGAGTAGGCCTATTTAAAATTGAAATTGCTGTCGATCATCACTGCTACATCAGAAATATCTTATTTTATAATACTCTTAAGGTGTATATTTCACAAAACTCAAGCTACTAAATCGGAGGGAGTTAGAAGGTGAGGTTTATACCAAAATCTTCCAAATCTTCTCAATAGTGCAGGAAAACAATTGCTTTTCTTGAAAAGTAAACGGAAATATATTTATTTGTTTATAAAGTGCTTTTAAACAAATAAACCCCCCCAGGGTATCACATCTAGTGGGACGTGGATTGGTGACCACGGGACCCCAGCTGAGTCCGGCATTACTTCCACTTACTTGTGTCGGGCTTCTCTCAGTCTTTTTTCCTGTTGACCTCCCTGGGTCAACTCTTGTTCTTTTCCGACCGTGACGGTATTAGTGTATCTGAGGCCTAGGGAGTCTTTCACTTTCCCGCCTTAACCCCTCAAGCGTGATATTGTGAAACTCTGGGCTGCACCCACAACGTGCATTATTTCTAGCCTACTCCCAATGGTAAGCGCGGTGTCATATGCATTTCGCTATAATTTCCAAACGCACTGGCAAAAGTTTTCAATAACACACACAATAAGAACAACATATAACATAATATTCTAAACTATTGATAACCTGGTTATCCCTGGTCAGCGGCACGTCAATACTGGGACAATATCACAGTCGCCTAATGTGTTCGTATTTCTTGGCGTTCTATCACGAATTACATCGTCAGCGTCACTATCTTCACGGGAAGTTATAGCGAACTCATCCTCTATATCACTGTCACACTCTGAATCACTTTCGTTGGCACTAATATCGAGCAAATTAGCTATTTCTTTGTCATCAATAACTGTGCCACGACCTGCCATGTTTACAAGCAAACTCACGGTCCGCAAAAGCGGGAACACGTGTGCAGAGATCTGAAAAATAAATGACTGTGAAGATATGCGACACCTCCTGGCAATAATAAATAGCTTGAAGTGTAGCCAAAAGTTGCCTCTTCCTGCCATCTTACGACCAAATAAATTACTATTACGAAGTCCACGTAGCGGGCGTTTCAAATTCGACGGCGCGCCGTACCCGCTGTGAACGTAGCAGGCTAGTGGGCGCACCGTTGCGCCGTACACGCTAAGGGGGTTAATTGGCCCTTGTATCATCTTTCCTGATCAATCCTTCTTCGAGGGATCAGACCCCTTATTTTATTTTCATTATATTTCCTTTTCGGGGCCTCAAGTCTTCTATGAGGAAGCATGTTTTTGCAAGGTCATAGGTCAGTCTTGAAGGAGTGTATTTTGATATGTCAGGGGCCGATAACCTCGATGTTAGGCCCCTTAAAACAACAATTATCTTAATCATCATTTTGATATGTGAAATTCTCTTCAGGTATCTTGCTTTAACACATTCGAGTGTCATGTAACTCCTGGTATCACAAAATCTGCTCGAAATTAACAAACTGTGAATTCGACATAATGAAGAGATCCAAATGTAGACTCTTTTGGTTCTGCGACTCGTGTAGTCCAAAAATCTTAAAGCCAAAAGAAAGAAATAACCTGAAGGGATTGAACAAAAAAGTGGAAAAAATTACCAATTTTCTGGAATACGACATGAGTAACATGATCACGAAGACAGTTTAGAAGGTGCGGCTTCGGTGGCGTAGTTGGTAGCATGCTGAGCTTCTATGCCCAAGATAGCGTTAAAAATCCCTCAGTATGCTTTCCTTCGGAGGGGAAGTAAAGCCGGTGGTCCCATGTCATAGATTTATAGCATGGTAAAGAACCTTTCACTAATTACACCTGTGTGAAGCTAAATTGTATTGGTTAAGAATGTAAACAACGCTCTTAGATTTCTACGTTCGTTGCCAAGAGCCGATTGCGGTGGCGTCTAGTAGCTTAGTTCTGAACTAGGCCTATTAGTTGTTGACGGTGGCGTTTGGCAGCAAAAGTAGGAACTATTTGAAAAATTCAAAGTTGCAGTCCTTACTTGAATTAAAAAACAGATACACACACTAATACAGCCATCACAATTAACACCGGTTATCAGACAGATTCTACACACACCCCAAGTACACGGGGCTACATGACCGCGTTGTCGCAGCCCCTAAACTGAGGAACCACCAACCAACTCGAGGCAAGGTCGACAGTGATCAAAGAAGAAACAGTACAACAAGGAAGACCACAAGAATTAAATATCCAAGAAATACCTACATCTTGCGAAGAGTAAGGACCCGAGCCAGGAAGAGGACTCAGGACTTATGCAGGTGCAGCCAGAAGCCCACGAAATTCAAGAGAACCCCTGAAAATGACCAATCAACGATCCTCTCTTCTACAGTACACATGCACTAGCAAAATCAAAAGAACGTGGTAGACCAGAAGGAGGTGTAACTGTCATGTGTAACAACACCATAGGAAAACTCAAATAAAAATAAAAACACACAGAAGAAAACAGTCATAATAAAAACAGTTACTCATATCTTAGGACTCTACACAAGCCCAGCTCAATCAGTTGAAGATACAGTTTAACAAATAATTAATGCAATTTCAATAATGAGGAAAGAAGAAAATATTCTTGGGAGGAGACCTAAACTGCAGACTGGACAACCTGACAAAAATAAACAGCTCTGGTTTTGGAGATTTTACAGGAAGAAGGGTTTACCCTAGACAATAAAAAGGAAGAAAAGACTTACCTTGCTTCTAACGGATCCAGTACTGTACAATAGACCTGATCTTCTACAGAGGGAAACACATTAAAATAAAATCACAAGTAGTGGTGGATCGATCAACAGTCGCCAGACTGAAAAAACACCTTCCAGTCCACACCATATTTGCCTTATCAGGAGACTCCATCATCATCATCATCATCTTTCACAGTTTCCAGCCACTGGCCGGGTCTGTTTGGAACACAAGCCTCTCCAACGTCTTCTGTCTTCCCACCATCTCTCAGCCTCCACCCTTGTCCAGTCTTCTCCTCTCTTCTTCACGCTTTCTTCCACCCCCTTCAGCCACCTGTCTCTCGGTCTTCCTCTCGGTCTCTTTCCTTCCCACTTCGTCTCGTGTATCCTCCTGGGTATCCTCTTCTCCTCCATTCGTTTTACATGTCCATACCATCTTAGTCTAGACTTCTCTATACCATCCTGTAATGGTTCCTCCTTCATTAATTCTCTGGTCCTCTCATTTCTTATTCTGTCCATCCTTGTAGCTCCAATACTGCTTCTCAAGAACCTCATCTCACTGGCCTGTATTTTGCTCTTCTCCCTTCCTTTCATAACCCAGGTCTCCGAGGCATACGTCAGGATAGGGACATAGTACGTCCGATATATGATCTTTTTGCTGTTCTGAGGGACATCCTTGCTCCATAACATGCTTCTCACACTCCTCCGAAATGCTTCTGCCTGCCTCCCCCGCTCATTTATTTCTTTATCGTTTCTTCCATTCTCTTGTATCAGGCTTCCCAGATACTTGAAACTCTCCACTTTCTTCAGCTGTTCCCCACCAATTGTTATTCCCGTTGTGGTTCTTTCCTTCTTCCTTGTTGTGATCACCATCTCACTCTTATTTATGCTAAATTTCATCCCATATCCTTGTATTATTCCTTCCCACACGTTCAACTGTTCCTGTACCTCCTCTTCCTTGTTTCCCCAAATCATCAAATCATCTGCAAACACCATTGCTTTCATCTTTCCTTCCCCAATTACTTGTGCCACTCGGGTCATTATGTCATCCATCACCACAATGAAAAGTAACGGTGACAAGGCACTTCCTTGTTTCAGGCCGTTTCTCTGTTCCAACCAGTCTGATCTCTCTCCTCCCACTTTCACACAGCTCACGCTTCCCTTGTACATCTCCTTTATCCTCTTTATAATCCATTTCTCTACTCCTCTATCCTCCAGGGACTTCCACACTTTGTTTCTGCATACACTGTCATATGCTTTCTCAATATCCAGGAAGGCCATCAGTAGATCTGTTCCATACTCATAGTGCTGTTCTTGTAACTGCCTTACGGCAAAAATCAAATCCACTGTGGACCTTCCTGCTCTGAAGCCATGTTGTTCTTCCCTCATCCCTCCTTCTATCCTTGTCCTAATTCTCTTTTCCAAAACTTTCTCGAAGATCTTTGCACAATGACTCATCAGTGTTATTCCCCGATAGTTTCTGCAATCTGTTCTACTACCTTTCTTGAAGATCGGGACAATTATTCCTTTTTTCCAGTCCTCTGGGGTCTTCCTTTCCTTCCATGCTGTCCTCATCACTCGGTACAACCACTGTATCCCCACCTCTCCTGCTGCTCTCACCATCTCCACACTCAACTCATCCACACCCGGTGCCTTCCCTCCTTTCATCTTGTTCAATGCATCTTCCACTTCTTTCCATGTTAAGTCCTTTTCTGTTTGCAGTTCATCTTCCTCTTCCCCGATTTCTTCCTCCTCACCATCTTTTCCATTTGGGTTTCCATTTGGGTTCAGAAGTTCTTCAAAATATTCTTTCCACATTTTCTTCAGTTCTTCCCTATTTTCTATCTCTTGTCCCCTTTTGTTCACCATTCTAACATAATCCGTAGGATCCTTCCGCCTCTTAGTTTTTACCATCCCATACAGGACCTTTTTTGTACCTTCACTATCCTCCTTCATCATCTTTGTCCACTCTTCCGTCCACTTTCTTCTCTCCTCAGCCACTACTCTCTTCGCCTCCTTCTTTCTTTCCTGGTACTCTTCCCTTGTCTCTACCGTCCTATTTTGGTACCACCTCCTAAAGGCTCTATTCTTTTCCCTTACTATATCTTTTGTCTTCTCATTCCACCATGGTGTTTCCTTCCACCTCTTCTTACTACTTGTCCTCCCACATACTGCTTCTGCTGCACCTACTAGTGTCTTCTTAAATCTAGCCCATTCCTCTTCCACCCCTCTTTCTTCATCTGTTGGAATCCCTTCCTTTACCATTTTGAGGTACTCGACCCTTCTATCCCCTTCTTTCAGTTTCCATATCCTTATACGTCTTTCCTGGTTCTCAGTCCCTTTCTTCTCCTTACTCCCTCTCAGGTTCATTACCAGCAATCGATGGTCGCTATCCAGGTTCTCCGATGGTATAACCTTGATGTCCGTGATGTTCTTATTTAGTTCTTTCTCATACAGTATATAGTCGACCACCGACTTCCTGGTCAAGTCATCACTGTACCATGTGATTGTGTGGCTCTCTCTTTTCTTAAACCAGGAGTTCCCAACTAGCAGGCTGTTCCTCTGGCAGAAGTCCAACAGTCTCTTTCCTTCCTCATTTCTTCCGCCCCAACCCTCTGGTCCTAGAACACTCTCATAACCTTGTCTTTCACTTCCTACATGGGCATTGAGATCCCCCATAACAATCATATTTCTTCCGACCAGCTGCTTCTGCAATTCCTCTTCAAACTCCTCCTTCTCTTCAGAGGCGCAGCCTACTTGTGGAGCATACACTTGCACTATTTCTATGGTCTCGCCCCTCAGTGCTACTTTCACTTTCATCATTCTATCACTTATTCTTCTCACTTCTTCTTTTAAACCATCTCGTACTACTACTCCCACTCCATTCCTCTTTCCCTCTTCATTCCCACTCCAGTACAGTCTATAGCCTTTTCTCAGTTCTCTCCTTCCTTCCCCTTTCCACTTTGTTTCTGCCAATCCCAATAAATCCAACTTCCTTCTTTCCATCATATCCACTATCTCCTCCACCTTCCCCGTCAGCGTTCTTAGGTTTAAAGTTCCAAATCTTAGTCCGTGTGTAAAGCCGTGTCGTCGTCTATTAAATCCATCCTGTCCGAGGCTCGTTCCATTTTTGAAAGCATTTGGTATCATCCACTACTGGCTTGCTGGGCCTATCGTAGCTTCACCAGAGCCCCGTTAGCCGTCACTTTTCAGGGTTCCTGTAGGACCTTCACAGCTACCGTAACGGTCCCGGGGCACACGAAGTCCCCACTGTACTTCGCCCCTACAGGCGATCCCCTACTTTGTGCCGTTGCCCGTCTCCCACGACGTGGACGAGGGGTTGGACTTATGGGGGACTCCATATCGAAGAAAAACCTGCCACTCCCACTTGATCTCAAGGAAGCTGAACAATGACTCTTTAAAAAAGGGTGAAGTAGTTCTAGGAATGTTCCTAGCCTAATAGAAGAAGGTCTGCTCCAACCCGCACTGGACTCCATGCTGCTGTATATACGTAGTGCACAATTACCAAAGAAAACACGATCGGCTCAGCCATGGTTTGACGAAAAATGCTATCGTACGAGAAAAGAAGCCCTTCATCTCCTTCGTAAAGCGAAACATACGAATACACCTGACGATCTGAAAGCATATGCACAAAAGAGCTAAATATTCTCAAAAAAGCGAACTACACGGAAGCAGATGCTCAAAGACAAGCGGAAGAAGCCCTACCTTTTGCGATCAAGAGGAGATCCAGAGCAGGAGTGACAGGAATCCCAATGGATGTTTGAGAGCAACACTTCACTCAGATTTACAAGAAGAACAATTTAGAACAAGCTTGCGAAATAGAAGAGACATCAAACTTAGAATTTGAACCAATAACCGAGGACGAAATAAGATGCACAATCCTTGAAACTAAAAAAGGGAAAGCTACAGGACCAGATGAGTTGTTCAACGAAAACCTCCTAGACACTCTTGAAACACTCGCCCAGCTGTGGACGAAGATTTTTAACAAATGTCGTACGTCCGGAAAAATACCAGAGGACTGGAGAAAGTCGAACATCATCTTGTTATACAAAGGCAAGGGAGACATAGAGGACCTCAACGCATACAGAGGAATCGCACTAGAGAACAACATTTTTAAGATTTTCTCCAAACTCCTGACGTAAAGACTCGACTCACTCACTGACGCCTTAATGCCGGACACACAGTTTGGTTTCAGGAAGGGAAGAGGAACCCTTCATGAGGTTGGTAAACTCCTGGAAGATATTCAAGACGCTCTAAGACACCCTTCTAGAAAATTCTACACAGTTTTCATAGATTTTACAAGAGTCTTCGATCTATTGAGCAGACAGACACTCATGAAGAAACTTGAAAATATGATAGGAAAGGATAACCCAACAACAGCTGCTATCAAAACCCTGTTAACTTACAATAAAATTATAATCAAAGATGGCGTATCGACCTCAGGAAACATAATATAGAGACCAACGGTGTTTTACAAGGAAACCCGGTTAGTTCTACCTTATTCAACATCATGATGTCTGACGTCACTGACATATTATAAAAGGATTCAGTAAAATTTTACCTCTATGCAGATGGCATTGTACAAGGCTCGCAGGATAGGAAGGCCCTGCAAGACGCTGTAGATAGGTTTCAGGAATGGGTCGAGAATAACCAACTCCAGCTGAATACCGACAAGCCAGTGCAAATGATCTACAGCAGGGGAGAGAGACCATCTGTACAAGACAAAATATACAGGGTCTTTCATATAAAGTAAGAACGCCAAGCGGCGGGTTTGTTATCCGCTAGTGTGGTGGTCTTGACCGAGCTTGTGGCGAGCCGTGGGCCCCTGCTCTAAGCGTGTGTACAATCCTCTATGAAATATTATCTTATAAAAGTTGCTGGAAGTGTCGTCCTTCTGGGTTATACAGGCATTATATCTGGTAACCACATTTTGGCTGACGCGAGTGAGTCATGCCACTGTATTTTTTCTGATTTTTTATTTTGTGTTTTTTATTGAGCACAGAACCAGTAGTGTCAAAGTTATTTACAATTACGTGAATCTGTGCTAGTGAAGGTGACACTTCAGCAGGAAATTGCTGAACAAATGCATCACGTACCCGCCGAACCGAATCGTAATTGAAATAAATTTTACATACAAAAGTATGATGTTGCAATGATAACTGTCTCAACATGTTAGCAGCTGTGGTTCAGACTGGCGACTGACAACACCTGCACGCTTATTGCAAGGTCAAGTTTGTACTATGCGCGCGCTTTCAATACTACAGCAGGGGGCCATGGCGCGTCACAAGCTCAGCCAAGCCGGCTTCAGCAGCGAATGACAAAACCGCCGCTCGCCGTTCTTACTTTATATGAAAGACCCTGTACTACAGTGCGGAAGAGCTGAAGATTGTATACTCCTTCTGGTATCTGGGAATCACTCTACAACCATCAGGTTCATCGTACAAAATTCACATACAGGAGAGGGCAGCAGCTGCCGCCATCAAAGCCATCTACGACATTAAGAATCCGACAAGACTAGCACTGCAATAACACATTTCTACGCAAAGATAATGACTGTCTTGACCTGTGACATTGAGCTCATATGGAACATTTTCAATAATCTACCTTGTTAAAAGTTACCAAAAGGGAGGTTCTCCTACTCTGGAATTTCATCTTGTTTTATTTTCATTATATTTCCCCTTCTCTTTAAGATTCCCGCACTGTTTTTGTTAATTGGCTCCCCGTGTATCTAAATTCCCTTTAGCATTTTTTTTTGCATCTACACTCCATTTTGTAGCTATTTTCAATCTACGTTGCATTTTGTAAGTCTTTTCGATCTATATTGCATTTTGCGAGTGTTTTCAACATCGATTGCATTTTGTAAGGATTGACAATCAAAATTGCTTTTTAGTAGGCTAAGTCTTTCAATATAGGTGCTGGGACTTTTGTGAGTATTCTGATTTTCAATTTAATTTTGTAAGTATTTTCAACCTAAACCACATTTTGCAAGTATTTTCATTCTAAATTGCATATTGTATGGTGGGCATTTCGCAAGTATTTTGATTTTCGATTGCATTTTGTGTGTATTTTGAATCTAAATTACATTTTGTCAATTATTTTCAATCTAAATTGCATTTTGTAAGTGTTGTCAATCCAAATGAATAGTTTGAATCTACCGTACATTTTGTAAGCATTTTCAATTGTATTTTGTAAGTATTTTGAATTTCAATTGCACTTTGTGAATATTTTACATTTTGTAAGTATTTTCATTAATTCTTCACGAGAGGTATTCCTTCCTTATATCTCTTTCACAAGGCAAAATATTGAAAATATATATATCATTTGATTCACATACCTTCTGGGAGTCATTAAATGTTCATTTTTCGATTTCCATCGGCATTGCTGCAGTGGAAATAATTCCTTTTACCCCCCAGCGCCTCACATCTAGTGGGACGTCACGTATTTTGTCGACCACGGGACCCCAGCCGAGTCCGGCATTACTTCCACTTGCTTGTGCTGGGCTCCTCTCCATCTTCTTTCCTGTGGACCTCCCTTGGTCAACTCGTGTTCTTTTCCGACCCCGACGGTATTAGGGTATCCGAGACCTAGGGAGTCTTTCACTTTCCCGCCTTAATTGGCCCTTGTATCATCTTTCCTGATCCCTCCTTCTTTGAGGGGTCAGACCTCTTGTTTTCTTTTAATTATATTTCCTTTTCTCTTTAAGATTCCCGCACTGTTTTTGTTAATTGGCTCCCCGTGGATCTCAATTCCCTTTAGCGTTTTTTTCTGCATCTACACTCCATTTTGTAGGTATTTTCAATCTACATTGCAAAGATTGACAGTCTAAATTGCTTTTTAGTACATTTTAGTGAGTATTTTGAATTTCAATTGCATTTTGTAAGTATTTTCAACGTAAACTGCATTTCGCAAGCATATTAAATCTAAATTGCATTTTGTTTGCTGGGCATTTTGCATGTGCTTTGATTCTCAGTTGCATTTTGTGGGTATTTTGAATCTATAGTACATTTTGTTAGTATTTTCAATGTAAATTGCATTTTGTAAATTTGTCAATCCAAATGAGTAGTTTGAATCTACCGTACATTTTGTAAGCATATTCAATTTCAAATGCATTTTGTAAGCATTTTGAATTTCAATTGCACTTAGTGAGTATTTTGGATCGGAAATGAGAGTTTTTCAATTTCAATTGCATTTTGTAAGTACAGTCGAACCTCCCTTCTGCGGACACCGTCGGTTCCGAGGGAAAATGTCTGTTAGAGAGGTGTCCGCTGAAACAAGTTTGTAAAAATAATTGAACATTTTAACGGCAAAGTATATCCACCTTAAACATAACCATACATATCTTTCTTTTGATTATTTTAAGTAATTTCTGTTTAAGAATTTCCTTGGGAGTTATTACAAGTGATGTTACATAATTTACAAACTTTACAACTTCGTGAAGTAATCATTAAGATTTGTGTGTGTAAATTTAGCACATGTTTTCTTAACTGCGATGTTCTCGAAAAGGGAATAAAAGCTGTTAAATGGTTCCATTGTGTTACCGCCGTACTCGTGGTCCATTGATACACAAATTCTTTATCTTTACTCATGTTTACTTGACGACCGAAATGCTACGGTATTTCTGTCTCACTAATTAGCGCATGCACTGCAAGTCTTTTCCTTCTCAAGTTGACTATCTGAGCTCAACCTTATCGGTGGCAATCTGAGTTATGAATAGAATGATGCAAGCAGGGAAGAAAATCCCCAGGTTACTCGTGAGTAAACAGTCACTGGCAGCAATCCTGGTCAATTAGAATTCTCTGAATGTACACCAGTAGGTAGAACACCATAACGAAAGGTTTGGAAAGAGGAATGTACAGAAGAATTAACTTTACAGCTACTACAGCGTTGCGATGTAGCCTGAATTTCACTCTCTCTCCTTTGACTCGAAATAGTTGTAGTACAGACATTCAAGAGGAATTTCCGTATGTATGCAGAATGGTTTTAAAAGAAAGGATAACATGGTCCGGTGTAAAAAGTGTCCAGCAGCGTGTGAAGTGTCTGCTTAAGTCAAGTGGACGGGACAGAGGCGATGTCCGCTGTCCAGACTTCAAGGTGTCCACTGAAATAAGGCTAATTTAACACTTGTCTTATGTAAAATAAAATCTGTTCCAAGGAAAAATGTCCGTATAGGCAGGTGTCCGCTGAATAAGGGTGTCCGTTAGGGCAGGTTCGACTGTATTTTGAACCTCAATTGCATTTTACATATTTTCAATCTCATTTGCATTTTGTGCATATTTTTCAATCTATTCCTTTTGTAAGTATTTTCGTTCTAAATTCCCATTTGTAAGTATTACCGCTCTCCATTTTGTGAGTAGTTTCAATCTGAGTTCCTTTTTGTAAGTATTTTCCGTCTCACTTAATTTTCGTTCCGGTTTCCATTTCATTGTCATTTCCGCTATCACCCAGACCGTTAGGGGCCGATAACCTAGATGGTATGCTCCTTAAAACAACAATTGAGGCGGTCGACGTAAAAAGGGCCCATAAACGTATGGGCCTGTTTTACGTAGAATTCATAGATTTGTGCATATGGTGAAAGAATCGGTGGGATATTTTGAAAACTATTCTTGTTACACCTGTTTAAAGTTAGGTGTGTAAGGAACTTTTGACTTATCTGGCAGTACATCAACCAGAAAGAAGTGATTTTGAATGCCAAGCCTTATATTACTGCAACGGTATTGTGCCGCAGAAACCATTCTCCATTTGATGTTCCAATGGATGTGGATCTACTGCGTGATTGGGATAAGTTTTTATCTCCATTCTTTTTGGGGAAGCCAGTATCCAGAAACGAAGTGCCATTCACAATAATGCAGTATGTGAACTTAAAAAATAAAAAAATGGGAAGTGGTCCTGTTTTGTGTTCTCGCACTTTCACTGCAAATTTCAACCATTTTCGAATTTGGAAATATCCTTACAGACAAGAAAACTTCACCACTGGCCATCAACCAAATGAAAGTAAAGGATGTAAGAAGCCTGGACAAGTTTTTGTCTGCAGACGATGTTGCGTTTATTGTAGGGATGATCAGCCAAGACTGAACAGTAAATGACTTAGGGCCTTTTGGTTTTAATCTCCGACAATGTTAATATACCAAGACTGAGCAGGAAATGTTATTCCCTACCGATGCTGCTCTATTGAAGACAGTTAATTTTTTCACAAACTCAATCTCTTGTATTATTGGGTTACATTTAATTTAAAACACTGTATTAAGTCTTGTTTATTGAATTTTACCACAAAAAATGTTGTCTGCGTAAAAAGGGCTCATAATATTGATTTAAAAGGTCTTATTTATTTCATTCATGAACTATTCTAAGTCATATTTTATGTGAATTATTCATATCTGAATTAAATATTCTAAATAATAATAAACACTACCGCATGAGAAAGAAACAAACACCAAAGAAAAACACAGACAAATGTTTCATTTCTTGTTATCTCCAAAATGAGTTTTTACTTAAGTGCCCTTTTTACGTCGATCGCCTCAGTTATCATCATCATCATCATCAATTCCTTTTACTACCTCTAACAGTTAATTCTTACCATTCGGTGCCATCTTACATTGACGTCACACAGTACGTCATATCCGTTGTCACCTGTTGCCAACATGTCCCATACAAAATACACTACACCACCACTAAGAAATCTGGACTCGTTAGGCTGTAACCATTGATCTGGATGTGTTAGGCTGTAACCATTGTCAAAACCATTGGTCTGGACGCGTTGGGCTGTAACCATTGGGTTGGACAAATCGAAGGTTCGGTCGCTGAAGCCGGAGCACGCACCGCAACATGTACGCGAGACCAGACGATCTAGCCGGACTGCGCAGAGAACGTTCGGCTAACCATGCTAAATTGATGATCCTACTGCCTTCCAGATGTTAATTCATCGCCATGATCCACCCAACCAAGAGTCATATTCAAGCAAGAATACCCCACTACAAACAGTTACCCATTGTTTCAAGCCACTTCCTCATTCCACTGCTGACCAAAGAAAGGAGCGGAACCCTTGAAAATGCCGGACGCAGTTTCCGGTGCAACGTCCGGAGATATCCTGTCTGGACCACTGCCTACAAGCCCGAAAAACTTATACTTAATTAACATAGTAAAGTCTGTCCGTTCCTAAATGTTATCATCACGGTTATTGCTCTAATGATAATTAGTTCGTTCCTATTTACCCGGTCTATTAATCGGTTAAAGCCTGTTTGAAGACTGTCGATGGACGTTTATGTAAATACCATATAGGCCTAAAGACTGGTTCACAATTGGCATGGGACGAGAACAGAAGCGTGAACGCGAAGCTTCCCAGGGGCCCGGTTCAAAATTGGCCCGGGAACGTGAACTTGTACATGCGCGCGCAATCAGCTATAGCGTAATAATAAAACAATCAGCAAGCGCCCACTAATAAACACCAATTACACAACTAAAATGCTTGAGAGGGTTGTGATAACTTTATTAAACACAAATTGTGCGCTTTAGAGAAGTAAGGTTAGAGAGCGCATTCACAGGTTATGTTTACATCGCTGGCTACTCCTTCTGTACTGCGCATGTGCCGGTACAACGTTTCTGATTGGCTCCGGGAAGCTCCGAGAACGTCAAACATTAAACTTAACCATGTTTCCCTTTGGCCTGTCAGGGCTACTTTTAGCTTCTCATTCCCATAGATTGGATGTGAACCGACCCATAAGGTAGCGTGCATTTCAACTTCGTTCACGTTCTCGTTCCCTGGCGATTGTGAAGCAGCCTTAATCCGCGTTTGTAAATAATGCATTCTCCCCTCTTTGGCTGGGGGAACAGAATATACCCACCCTATGCCCTGCCTGTTGTAAGAGGCAACTAAAAGAACTTACATGGCCGAATAACTAGCTATTATTTGAAAGTGAAGACCCTGTGTGAATAGGGAGGGCTGAATACATTCACGGTAACCTCTGCCTGTTGTATAACCGACTAAAAGGGGGCCTTTTTAAAGGTTGATTTTGGTTTTCTGGTCTTATAAACATGCATGTTATTTGGGAGAAGTGCCACCAACTTGGCCATCTGGCCAGAAAGCCTAGATGGTATACCCCCTTCCTGCCAGGTGGGTATCTGCATTACAAATCAATGAAGGTCCCTGCATGTCCGAATACTGATGAGACTTATATAATCATGAGGCATGCCAAGGGGTATGTGTCTGTTCGAGGCACTGGGACTTCAGGCATTATCTGCTTTGCCAGGCTGGGTGGCGCCCACTACGATGGCCCTCGTTCAGAATAGGCAGTACTCGGGGAGGATCATTCTGATATGCTGAAGCCCTCACGGAATACTGTACAGGATGGCCACCTTAAAGAGCTGTCTCGAAAAGTTAGACGAATTTACTCCTTGCGATGAAGCCTTATTGCAAAAATTCCACCTCATCTAGTAGCCACCTGAACTGACGAGGAATCATTTGCGTCAGTCAAGTCTATTGTGTATGCTGAAGAGAACTAGGACAAATATGGTGAGCTTGACGAGATACAGAAGCTGCAAATTGGTCAGCTCCTTGTCAAGACCACTGGCAGGGAATAAAACGGAAAAGCTGCTTAATTGCAGCAGTTTTGGTATGATTCCAGTGGAAATTGAGAAAGCTTTCGACGCTGAGCGAGGTCCATGGAGTAATATTCTACTGTCATCTCGTTCTGAATTCCGATGCTGAGCAGACGCGCAACTTGAGTAAATGAGGCGTCTCCAAATTCCAGCGTATCATGTGGAAGGTAGGTGAAGAAAAGGTGGATACAGGTGCCTTCATTCTATATCTTGAAGGCTCTGATGTGCCCAAGTTGGTGAAAATGACATCTTATCGCTGTGGTGCCAGACAATATATTCCACCATCTATGCAATGCTACCAGGGTCATACATTCAGGCACTTTTTCTCCTGTTGCCCAGCGAATGCTGAATGTAGGGATCGCGGGAAGCCTCTTCACGAAGGTGAAAAATGCACACCACCAGCTGTGTGCAGTAACTACTCAAATCTCGTGATTGTCCTCAATTCATCAAAGTATCGTGGTATGAATGCTCCTGAATTTCAAATGTCTTATGCATCAGTATTTACTCCAGCGAAAACACCTCAAGTGAAACAATCCATGGCAGTAATAGTAAAATCGACTGGGGCCTTCAGTAACCGTATATTAAAACCCATTGGCCCTAAGAAGATTCCTGGACCTCTAAATAGAAGGCGTAGGTGCCTCCACGTAAACCAGCGCTCTCGGAGAAGGCAAATTCTCCGAATACTCCAGTGAAGAAGCCATCACCGCATTGTCTGAAGAAGAACCCTTCACCGGCCTTGGCTGGAACCTCATCCAGCCCAGCTAAAAAGGTAAAGATAACAGCTTGCAAGAACGAGATGGTTCAGCGCAGTCTCTCCTGCCCTCCTGATAGGAAAGCAGCTCCGACACCTGAGGAGGAGGGTCTCTCAATACTATTTATTGCAAATATGTTAGTCTGTCGATCAATACATCATTTACATATACAGTACAACCCCTGTAATCCGTCACCTTTGGGACTGAGGGTGTGGTCGGGACGCGAGAAAGGTCGGATTATCAGAAAGCACAGAAAAATGAGGATTTACATTAAAATAAACAATCTCTGAACTCAAGATATTGGGGTTCCTTTCCTTCTTTCTTGGTAGAGCCACATCACAAGTTCAAGTTTAGGCTTTTTCAGTGTTTTGCGATTCTTAAAAGCGTTTTCACCATCTATCGTCTCTGTACATGATTCAATGTCCGATTTCTTCTCCAATCTTTTATTGTCGTAACGCCTACATTGATTTCCTTGACAATTTTTTTGAGTAATTCCCCTTTGTCCAGTCTTCGTCATCATCATCATTTCCCCTTATCCAGCTCCTGCCGGGTCGGGGTATTTATGGCACTTCTCCACTTTCCTCTTTCCTTCCACCATTCTTCTTCCACGATCTTGTCCCAGTCCAGATTTCTTTTTCTTACGCTGTTCTTCAGTGAATCAATCCACCTTGTTCTAGGTCTTCCTCTTGCTCTCTTACCCTTGCACTTCGCCTCCAGCATCTGTCTTGGTATTCTATTTTCCTCCATCCTCTTTACATGTCCAAACCACCTTAGTTTATTCTTCTCAATTCTCTCATTTAGTTTTCCCATCCCAACTTCTTTCCTAACATCTTCATTCCTCACTCTGTCTTTCCTTGTCTTTCCTATCATACTTCTTAGGAATTTCATTTCACTGGCTTGGATTCTACTCTCTTGCCTGCTTGTCAGGGTCCAAGTCTCAGCTGCATAAGTTAATATGGGAACATAGTACACTTTATACATTACCTCCTTGCTTTTCTTTGGTACTTCCTTATCCCAAACAAGTTTTCTTACACTTTGATAGAATGCATTGTTCTGCTGTACCCTCCTGCCAATCTCCATGTCCAACCTACCAGTTTGCATCAATTCACTTCCTAGGTATTTGAACGTGTCCACAATTTCCAAACTCTGACTTCCAATTTTCACAGTGCCCTTTCCTTGTCTTTCCCCTCTTGTCATCACCATGGTCTTGCTTTTCTCTATACTGATTTTCAGGCCATACTTCTGAATATTTTCGTTCAGTGCATCTAGTTGTTTTTGCACTTCTTCGGTGTTCCTTCCCCAGACCACAATATCATCTGCAAATAACAGTAACTTCATTTCTTTATGTCCATATGCTTCCTTTGTTTCCTTTACAATTTCATCCATCACCATTATGAACAAGAGAGGTGACAGCACACTCCCCTGTCTTAGTCCAGTCTTGTTCCTAAACCAATCTGTCTTTCCAACTGGGGTCAGTACCCTGCTAACACAGTTGTTGTACATTGCTTGCACCATTTCCAACGTTTCTCTTCCCAGTCTCTTCTTAACCATGATTTCCCATACCTTCTCTCTGGGGACACTATCATATGCCTTTTCTAGATCTATGAAAGTCATGATCAAATCCTCTCCATATTCCCAGTTCTTTTCCATCACCTGCCTCAAGCTAAAGATTGGGTCCACTGTGGATCTTCCACTCCTGAAATCATACTGTTCCTCTTGCAACTCTCCTTCCAGTCCAGTCCTTGTCCAGTCTTCGTACCACTGCTAATTATTAATTTAATGAAAGAGTAACGTATTTACGTTTCACTCCTGACTCGTTGAAAAAAAACCCACACAACTGTACAGTACACACAGTGTACTGTAACGAACACAGAAGAACAATATTGTAAAACCTTCACGGGTACTGAGTCATCTCTGTGAGACGGGGCACGGTCGGATCAACCCGAGCGACGGACCAACCGAGGGCGGACGAAAGGGGTTCTACTGTAATCCAATAGTGGTACATGTTTCGGGCTATTAAATAGCCCTTCCTCAGCCACAAAACCAGAAACACCATTAACATCCCCTTAAACAAACCCCCATAAAATGTTCTTTTTCTTTCGGTTTGCCTACACCTGTGCTTCCCACACGATAGCCACAACCTTGCTCTCTTTTGCGCTCACTCTCCACGCAGCCCTTCCCCGCCTTTCCGTCCCCCTCCCTTTCCTTGCCTCTCTTGACTTGCTCAGCTCAACACAGCGTCAGTGCTTCCTGTGCTCTCCTAGGCTACGTTCGCACGTGGGCATATCACGACGCTGGAAAGAGATACCGTGATATGACTGCACCCGAATTTCCGGTATCTTTCGCGGCTAAGGTGACGCCACATATCACCCCTGCCACTTTCGTTCCCCGTGCTGTACCCTCGACGACGAACTACTCTGAGATCGTAAAGTCTCCCCTCGCTGTCCAAGCGAGACCTGTCAGCCCGAAGAAGGTCACAAAACCTTCTTCGGCCATTGTGAAAAAGGCGCCGGTTATACCATCTAAACCGGCGCAATCGGAGAAGAAGTCATCTTCCTCTCCGAAACGGTCGGAGAAGAAGTCTTCCCCTGCCAACGAGGCAAAGAAGACTTCTGCGACCGGGGCTGGATCGCCCACCTGATAAGACAAAGATAGTGGAGAAGAGGGAGACGTTCGTTGCCGTCTCTCTCGCCCTCCTGCTGACGGGGTGGCTACTGTCTCTGCTGGCCTTTCCGCTCCCACGACCACCAAGGGAGCGAAGCGTGCTGAAGCCAAGCCCGTCCGTATGGAGGAACTCCCCTATAGAAAAGAAAATAGATCGGCGGAGGAGAGGGGAACGGTTCAGCGCCGTTTCTCTTCCTCTCCTAAAGGCAGGGCTGCTCACGTATCTGCTGGCCATCCCGCTCCCACCACTACCAGTGGAGCGGTGCCAGCAGGAGCGACCTTGTTTTATAAGGACCCGGCATCTGTGGGGAAGGGACCATCTACTTCCCCAAACACACGTCGGCGCCGATCCATGAAGAAATCTCTTCGGGACGTGTTGGGGACAGACACCCAGTCTTCGGACCGGGAGAAAGTCCCTAGACAGCGCTCTCGCTCTTCCCCAAGAGCGAGACTCGTGAGGTCCGACGACTACCGCGCGCTACCCAAGAGAGCGCCCGCTCCATTTTCTTCATCTTTGGAAGGAGCTGTGGAGATTGAGGTGTCCTCTCCTGCCTCATCATCTCCAACTAGAGATGGGGAAGGGTGGCAAACGGTCAAGCATAAGTAGAAGGCCCGCTTCTACTTAAGTCTACACCATGGCACTATTACAATGGAACTGTAATAGCTATTCTGTTCATCTCGCTGAGTTACGACAATTAATATCTTCGTTTTCGGCAACCATTGTCTGTCTTCAGGAATCCAGGTTTCGTCCTGGACATGAGACAACAATGCGTCACTTCAAACTCTTCTCTAAAGACCGGGTGGATGGAGCTGTGGCCGCTGGTGGCGTCTGCACTGTCGTCCACTCTAGCCTCTTTAGTGAAGAGGTGCCGTTGCGTACTGAGCTTGAGGCAGTTGCAGTTCGTACTTCGTTGCCAGTAATGGCAACAGTATGTAACGTGTACATCCCGCCTGATTCTCAGCCGGATTATGACCAGCTGGTGGATCTAGTCTCTCAGCTCCCCCCTCCTTTTCTCCTTCTGGGAGATGTTAATGCCCACAACACCATCTGGGGCTCCGCTACCACTAGCGGTAAAGGGAGAGATTTTGAGAGGATGATCAGGCGGCTGGACCTGTGTCTGTTGAACACAGGGGAACCTACGCACTTCTCTATTGCACACGGTTCTTATTCAAGTATCGATATTATCTTGTGCAGTCGTGCGCTGGTTCCCCTGCTACAGTGGGGTGTACACGATGACCTTTGTAATAGTGACCATTTTCCAATTATCGTTACTCTTCCGAACCAGAGAGCCATCGAGTTACCAAGTCGATGGCTTCTCCGTCGGGCTGATTGGCCAACTGTCACGGCACGTGCGGTGTTTGCCGAAGATACCTTTGAGAGTTTCGACGATCATACCATTCACATCATCATCATCTTGTACAGTTTCCAGCCCCAGGCTGGGTCTGTTTGGAACACAAGCCTCGCCACTTGGTCCTTTCTTCCCACCACATCTCCGCTGTCACTCTGGTCCAGTCCTCACCTCTCCTCTTGACACATTCCTCCACTCCCTTCAGCCATCGATCTCTTGGTCTTCCCCATGGTCGTTTCTTCTGCATCTGCATCTCATGTATCCTCTTGGGAGTCTTCTTCTCATCCATTCTCTTTAAGTGTCCATACCACCTCAGTCTTGATGTCTCAATCCTACCTTGCAAGGGCTCCTCTTTCACCATTTCCCTGACCTTTTCATTCCTCACCCTGTCTCTTCTTGTTACTCCGATCCTACTTCGCAGGAACTTCATTTCACCTGCCTGTATTCTGCTTATGTCTCTTTTCTTCATTGTCAACGTTTCTGAAGCATAGGTCAGTATCGGGATATAGTAGCTTCTGTATAACACTTCCTTGCTTTTTTGTGGGATATCTTCATTCCACACTAAGCTCCTAATGCTTCTCAGAAATGCTTCTGCCTGTCTGCCACGTTCCGTAATCTCTTTTGTCATTTCTCCCATTTTCCTCCACTATACTTCCCAAGTACTTGAGACTTTCCACCTTCTTCAGCTGTCCACCTCCAAGTGTTATCCCACTCATTGGTCTGTCCTTTTTCCTGGTCGTTAACAGGATCTCACATTTACTGATGTTGAACTTCCATCCGTACTCTCCCACTGTTTCTTCCCAAGCCTTCAGTTGCTCCTGAATTTCCCCCTCCCTGTTTCCCCAGACCATGAGATCAACTGCAATCACCATTGCTTTCATCTTATCTTCTCCTATCTTTCCTGCTATCCGTGTCATTACCTCGTCCATAACCACAATAAAGAGAAGGGGTGACAGCGCACTACGCTGTTTCAGGCCACTCATTTGTCTGAACCAGTCTGTTCTTTCCCCTCCAACTTTCACACAACTCACACTTCCACAATACATCTCCTTCACTCTGCCTACAGTCCCTTTTTCCACTCCCATGTTTTCCATTGCTTTCCAAACCTTCTCCCTACACACACTATCATAGGCCTTTTCGATGTCCAGGAAGGCCATCAACAGATCCTCTCCAAATTCGTAGTGGTGTTCCTGGAGCTGTCTCACTGAAAATATGAGATCCACTGTTGATCTCCCAGGTCTGAAACCATACTGCTCCTCTCTCAATTTTCTCTCCACTTTGGCTCGTATTCTACTTTCTAATATCTTTTCATATATCTTGGCACAGTGAGGTATGAGTGTGACTCCCCTGTAATTTCTGCACTCCTTTCTGCTTCCTTTCTTAAATATTGGGACAATTAATCCTTTCTTCCAATCTTCTGGGGTCTTTTTCTCCTTCCATATAACCCTCATCACATGGTACAGCCAGTTTCCCAACCTCCCCTGCTGCCTTCACCATTTCAACACTCACTTCATCCACACCCGGTGCCCTTCCTCCTTTCATCTTGTTTATAGCCATCTCCAGTTCTTTCCAATTCAGGTCCTTTTCCATTCCTGTGTTGTCTTCTCCATCTTCCAATACATTGTCTTCATCCCTATGACCATTTGGATTCAGCAAATCCTCAAGTACTCTTTCCACACTGTCTTGAGTGTTTCTTTGTTGTGTACCTCATTTCCGTTTTTGTCCATCATTACCACATCCGCTCGCAGACCTCTTCTCTTACTTTTGACCATCCCATAAAGTACTTTCTTATTTCCTCTGCTGTCTTCCTCCATCATCTCTGTCCACTTTACCATCCACTTCTTCCTCTCCTCTGCGACAATCTTGTTTGCTTCTTTCTTCTTTATCTCATAATCTTCCCTTGCCAGATCAGTTCATTCCTGGAACCACACTCTGAAAGCCTTGTTCTTCCTTCCCACAGCTTCTTTTACTCTCTCATTCCACCATGGTGTCTCTTTACACTGCTTTCTGTTGCTAGTTCTTCCACATACTGCCACTGCAGCTTCCACCATTGTGTTCTTGAATTGCTTCCATTCCTCTTCCCCTGTTTTAGGATTGTCTGTTGGCATCCTTTCCCTTATTATCTTCTGGAATTCTTCCTTGACTTCCTTTTCCTTGAGTTTCCATACTTTGATTCTCCTTTCCTGGTACTCTGTTCTCTTGCTATCCTTAACAACTCCCAGGTTCATTACAAGTATTCTGTGTTCGCTATCTAAGGCCTCTGATGGTATTACCTTCATATCTCGGACACTTCTCTTCATTTCACCATTCACATAATGAATGGTATTTTGGCTGCTGCTGAGGAAACAATACCTTCCTCATCCGGCACTCACGCCGGAAGCTTGTCCCTTGGTGGACAGTCGAGATTGCAGCAGCCATTAAAGATCGTCGACGTGCTTTCAAATGCTATCGGAGGCAAAACACTATGGCCAACCTTATCACCTTCAGAAGGATGTGTGCTAGAGCCCGATATCTGATTCGGGAGAGATGGAAAACGATGTGGGAAAAGTATGTGACGTCTAGGACGGCGCATACTCCTTCATCTCAAGTGTGGACTATGCTTCGTCGGATCTCTGGACTCCCGACATCACTGTCGATACCCGGAGTGTCCATCAATGTAGACATCATCACGGACCATCTCGCCATTGCCAACAGCATTGGCTCGCACTTCTCCGATGTATCCTGCTCCGGGAGTTACGATCCTACATTTCTGACTCTGAAGCTGGAGGCAGAGGCTCACCCCTTGTCCTTTGCGACTGCTGCTTCGCAGTCCTATAATGTACCATTCTGTGAATGGGAACTGCGCAGTGCGCTTGCACTGTGCAGGGATACGGCTCCTGGACCGGATAACATACATAATCAAATGCTAAAACATCTGTGCGAATCTAGTATTAAAAAACTGTTGATCCTCTTCTATCGTATATAGATTGAAGGGGAGTTTCCATCTCAATGGCGAGAGGGGATCGTGATACCGATTCCTAAGGCTGGAAAGGATCCCAAGTTTGTAAGCAGCTATAGGCCCATTTGTTTGACAAATGGCCTATGTAAGCTGCTCAAAAAGATGGTGAACCGTCGACTGATGGTTCTTGGAGGAGAAAGGTCTCCTGTCTGAGTACCAGTGTGGATTTCGCTCTCATGGGTCCACCACTGACCATCTGGTGCGACTTGAGAGCGCCATACAGGGGGAATTTTTCCGAAAGCAGCTCCTAGTCTCGGTCTTCTTTGACCTCGAGAAAGCCTACGACACCACATGGCGCTACGGGATCCTTTCCACCCTTCACAAGTGGGGACTCCGTGCTAATGTACCGACTTTCATTGCGAATTTCATGTCCGTCCGACTCTTCCGCGTAAGGGTCGGTAGGACATTATCGCAATACTATACTCAGGAAAATGGAGTTCCTCAGGGTTCTGTGCTGAGTGTCACCTTGTTCGCGATTGCCATAAATGGCATTGTTGCCGCCGCCGGGTCCGCGGTAGTTCCATCCCTGTATGTAGACGACTTAGCTCTGCATTACGGCTCTGGACGTATGGCAGTTGTGGAACGGCAATTGCAGCTAGCTATCAACCGGGTCGACAGGTGGGCTCACAACCGGGGTTTTCGTTTTTCAGCAGCGAAAACCTCAGTCGTCCATTTTTGTCGGCTCTGGAGGCTACATTTACATCCTGAACTACATCTCAGGGATGCTGCGTTGCCGTTGGTTGACACTTATCGCTTCCTGGGGCTCCATTTTGATAGCAAATTAACGTGGCAGCCCCATATACGGCAATGATAAATGACGTGTCTCAGGAAACTGAACATCCTCGAGTTTCTTAGTGGCACTACGTGGGGGGGGGGCTGACCGCGCGGTACTGCTACGGTTCTACCAAGCCTTCGTTCTGTCCCGGCTAGACTATGGTTCTGCGGCATACGTTTCAGCAAGGCCGGCAACCTTGAAAATGCTGGACAGTATCCACCATAGTGGCGTTAGGCTGGCTACCGGTGCCTTCCGGACCAGCCCGATACCCAGCCTACTCGCCGAATCGGGTGTTCCACCTTTAAATTATAGACGCCAACATATGCTTTTAGCATATGCTGCCAATGTGCGTCAAATGCCGCAACACCCGACCTATCAAGCTCTCTTCCGTACCCAAAATCACCAGGGGTACGCCAACTGGCCTCGTGCCACTCGGACGGTTGGTATTAGGCTTGATAGCTCGTGTACTGAAATAGGAGTGGCTGTAGGTCCCTGTATGATCCGAACATCAAGCGAGGTGCCTCCGTGGCAAGTCCGATTCCGGAAATTCGGTTAGCTCTTCATCGACGTCCTAAGGTGAACACGGATGCCTCCGTTTACCGGAGGCAGTTCCACAGCATAGTTCACCAATTTCTGGACGCTGGCATTCTCTACACGGATGGTTCGAAGGTAGACGAGAAGGTGGGTTGTGCTTACGTTATTGATGGTGCAAATACCAAGATCTCTTTGCCTGAGGCCTGTAGTGTGTTTACTGCGGAGCTCGTTGCCATCTATGAAGCTCTGCAGTTTGCACTACAGGATGCACGAATCCTCTTTCTCGTGTGTACCGACTCTTTGAGTTCGTTGCAGTCAATCGCTACATGTTTCCTGCAGCACCCCCTAGTGCAGCGAATCCATGACCTACTAGCTGGGCTGTTCCAAGCTGACACTCGAATCACCTTTCTGTGACTTCCAAGCCACATGGGAATTGCGGGAAATGAGTTAGCTGATCAATCTGCAAAAGAGGCGATATCACTACCACCTCGACCAATGGAGGTACCCGCTAGAGATATTCGCTCTCAGTTACGCCTACGAGTTCTGGCTTTTTGGGAGAGTCAATGGCTAGCTGACCCACTGCCCAGTAAACTGAGAGCGATCAAGGGAACTACTCGCGTTTGGCGGAGCTCCTTCCGGACCCGGAGAGAGTCCGTCATTTTGTGTAGGCTAAGGATAGGTCATAGATCCACCCACTCATACCTAATGAGAAGGGAAGACCTCCCACTTTGTACCTGTGGAGCCATTTTCACCGAGTGTGTGGATCTTGCAGACTTACGAAGAAACCTTGGTTTGCAGATGCCACTCAAACTTATATTAGCCGATGACGCGGTGGCTGCTGATCGCGTTGTCCGCTTTAGAAGTGAGAGTGGGTGATGTATGCCTCGGAGACCTGGGTTATGAAAGGAAGGGAGGAGAGCAGAATACAGGCAGGTGAGATGAGGTTCTTGAGAAGCAGTATTGGAGCTACAAAGATGGACAGAATAAGAAATGAGAGGACCAGAGAATTAATGAAGGAGGAACCATCACAGGATGGTGTAGAAAAATCAAGACTTAGATGGTATGGACATGTAAAACGAATGGTGGAGAAGAAGATACCCAGGAGGATGCACGTGATGATGTGGGAAGGAAAGAGACGGAGATACAGGTGGCTGAAGGGTGAGGAAGAAAGCGTGAAGAAGAGAGGAGAAGACTGGACAAGGGTGGAGGCTGAGAGATGGTGGGAAGACAGAAGACGTTGGAGTGGCTTGTGTTCCAAACAGACCCGGCCAGTGGCTGGAAACTGTGTAAGATGATGATGATTTCCTTATGTTTCTTTGGATAAACATCTTGCACCTTTCATTACGGTGCACCATAATGTTTTTTTTTTTTAAGGGAATGTTTTATTAGTGTTTAGCTATCCGACCACCTGTTTGCCTTGACTTTTTATCGATATAGGCTGATGAAGGGGCCTAAAAAATTCGACCTCGAAACATGTACCAATGACCACTAAATGATCATTTATATATAATACAATAAAGGTATTGATTAGGCGGAACTTTTGCAAAATATTAATACGAATTCTTGTCAGACGTAATTTAAGAATGGCAAGGTTCATGAAACACAAATCCCCCTTCCGTCCAATCTAAACTTGACTGTGTGTTCTCTGGAACGAAAAGTTTACAGGCGAAGTAATGAAGTGCCGAGTTACACTTCCAGGGAAACTCCAAATACATCAGACTTTCTCCAGGAAACTATACCTTAACCCGTTAAGTGGGGAGCGAATTCTTCCACATGACCACTATGGTGGGGAGATGTTTTCATATTTTTTTAATGTTTAAATGATTGGATTTACGCAGCTCGACATGTATCTGTTTAGTATTGCATGTATATTGTGCAATAAGACACATTAATTTCAATACTGCAACGAATATTTATGAAATAGAATGATTTTTAAGCGAATCATATCTTAGTGCAACAAAGGCATAAGTCTCATATTACTATTTTTTTCTCTGATGAGCATTGTAATCGTTACTTTCCGAAACTTGTACGTTAGCAATAAGTATTTATTTACGTATCCAATAAGATAGGATTTTTTCGAGTGAACTCCTGAGAGGCCTGGTGCAGGTCTTTCTAGTCGATGTCCGTGGGCAACCTCCACGTCGGGATGGGCAAGGATGTGGTAGGAAGAGGCCGTGGCCAGTCAGTAGGTACTGTCCCAGCATTTGCCTGATGTTGAAAATGGGAAAACCACGGCCAACTATTTCAAGGACGGCCGAAGGAGGGGCTCGAACCCACGCATATATCGAGTCTGTAGATAGCAGGGCCCTACGACCTAACGCTACGCTTTAGCGAGCACAGCCACTGCTGTCGATAATAAAAGATAGATGTAGTCCCACAAGCGCTATAAATATATTTCACACTATAATTACACTATTGAAGAATACGATAATGACCAGATAACAATGTACTCACCTAATATGTACTTTCTTCTCTTGTTGTGAATATGCAACTGCCGAACCACTAATTATTCCATTCAGAGGTTTTCTCTATATATTATTTACACACACACACGAATTTACACAACAATGATAATCAATATTTACAGTACACGAGGAATGGACACCTGTCAGTTCAATTTTTTTGCGGTGTGATACATTCCAAAGCAAGGAGCTGGGCACAGTGCTACATCGCACATTTTGCAGCAGTGCTGTGTCTCCTTTCTTTTATTGTTTGCTTTGCAGACAATACATGTCTTGCTTGCAATGGGTTTCGTCTTTGAGGGAGGATTGAAATCCGGAAAATGCCTTCCCGAGGATCGATCTGAAGGATCATTTGATAGTGACACCACTGATCTGACTGGCTGGGCTTCAGTGGGGGTTGATTTACCATACTTGTCAAAAAGCTTCTGAATAATTTGCAAACGAAATTGTAAGTGAGTGAATTTTCCTCCATGATTCTGATAAATAACGAAGGAATTGAACATTGTTATGTCCAACAAGTGCCTGAAAATCTTTGGGTAGAACTTCTTTATTCGCTTTCTGGCTGTACTGTACGGAACAATGCACTGATCAGATAAGTCGACCCCACCCATTGAATCATTGTAATCTATACACATGACAGGCTTTACTATTGTGTCCCCTTTTCTGTTTTTCACAGTGCGCATTTCGGCATCACGTATGCTACTTAGCATACACACATCCCTCTTGTCTCTCCACTTGAGAGCAATGAGTTTGTTACGATAAGCAAACACAATTTCACCCTTTTTTAGTTTTTTTTGCCATAACATCTTTTGGGAGATTTTTTCTGTTAGATCTTGCGGTGCCTACAGCATCTGTTTGTAGATCATTGAGCAGGTCAAACAGCTCCGGACTACTGTAGTAATTATCCACAGCTATTAGGTAGCCCTTATTCAGGAGATCTTCGGCCAGTGTAAAGACAACTTGGGAAGGCTTAGTGTACTCAGAAATATCAATTCCGCAAACTTCGTTTACGAGATTAGTTTCCTTCCCCGTATACCATAAGATGTTCCACACATACCCAGTCTTAACTTCACATAACTTATATGACTCCATACCAAAGCGCAACCTTTTCTTTGGTATGTATACTTTCCACTTTTTGACTTTTAAAGTCGCACATTTTTCCGTATTGACAGAATGTAATAATAAACAAAGTTTTTATGGTTCCGCCTAGTCAATACTTGTTTTATTAGAGATTTTATCGTGACATAATCACTTGTCTTTACGTATGTTGGGACAAGTGATTATGTCACGATAAAATCTCTAATAAAACAAGTATTGACTAGGCAGAACCATAAAAACTTTGTTTATTATTGTATACTTTCCATCCCAGTCTACCTTTCCACAATAAGAGGCTCTCATCTATAGATAAGCTATCGTCTGGAATATATGCAGTTCTGAATTTTGATACAAGGATGTCTAGAACTGGCTTCACTTTATACAATTTGGGGTGGACCTGCCTGTTATAAGCTTCATTGTCTGCAAAATGTAAAAATTTCAGCAAAAGGAAAAATCGCTTCTCAGACATAATTTCATAAAATACGGGAGTAGCTAGCAGTTTATTTCGAGAGAAGTAATGGGTTAGTTTCGGCTTCTGAACAATGCCCTGCAGTAATAAAATTCCTAAAAATAGTTTTATTTCATTTTTGTTAGTGGGTACCCAGTCTCTCTCAAGACTCCTTCTTTTCACTTTCGCCATCAACGAATTCGAACTGATTGTTTGCTGTGCATACAGATTTGTTTGCTGTGCAATAAACTCACAAAATCCGTCGTCTATAAAAAAATCGAAAATTTCTTCCGGGTTCTTCTTATCTAAAAGTTCACCCTGCATTCCAGCATTGTAATTAGCTGGAAATCTTCCCCGCCTACAACCCCGTACGTCCCATTCACCGTGTACAGCAGGAGGATTACCATCATTCGCGATTTCAGTGTCACTGCTGTCACTAGAACTCGAACTCCGTACCGATACACTGTGTCTTGGAACCCCACTAAAAAAACTAGTCCCTGGAGTATTTACTAATAACGGAGTTTCTTCGTCACTTTCTGAACTGGACTCACTACAACTATCATCATCGCTATGTTCGAGCATATCACGAATAGCATATTCACTTGGAATATCTCTCGAACGTTTAGACATACTGTAGTACAATATAAAACAAAATAAATCTCTAACACATTCTAAAAACCACAATAGGAACACATCAAAGCTTCTGTATCTCGCGAACTTAGTACTGTGTACGAACCATACGGGCTACTAATGATGCACGAGTTGAGTGTGGCGCGGCGTTTGAGCGGTTATTGCATTGAGCAAATACGTACCAAATAGCAAGGGTGGTGGAGTTTGCCCCAGAAAACTCCAACTCATAGAGGGAGAACAGCAACAAGCATTAGCTTGGATTCAATATCATTAGGGTAAAGCAATAAGACTGAACTATGCATTAATATAAGGGGCTGAAGGATTTCACAATTAAACATAATAGGTAACAAATATGCAATTTATTAATATACTGTTTAAGCAAACAAAACATCAATTAATAACCACTGAAGAATATACTTGAGCTTCTTATTAAAAAGTTCATGGCAAAGATCAACTTTGTCTTCTTAAAATAGAAGAGGCAATAAAAATGTTCTATAAATGAGTGCTAAAAAACTTATCTTTGGCAACACTTTAGTGGAGGGTATGTCCGGAGTTAATCATCCCTCAAGCGAAGAAATGTATACAAACACAGTCACGTATGGACATTTGTCTGTCCCAGTAGGCAACCCACTCCACATATTTGAGAGGTATCACTGCTGTTGTTGTGCACTGGAGAGATTGGAGTATGTTTACAAACTTGGTTGGTCCTGGCAGATCACGGCGCGTAGCAACTACTGTTGACATTCCTTGTTTGTGCCTTTCCTCACTGCGAGATAGTGCACCATGAAGATTATTATTATTATTAGTCGTAGATGATGACTCTCACTGAGGTACTTGAAAAGTCTTGGCGAGAATATTTGAAGTTTATTGGTCTCAGAGTGGTGACCAAAAAGCAGATTGTCACATGTTGACAGTAGAATGTTGGCCGTACAGTAAGCCTGAAGAATAGCGGCCCAGAGTGGCCCGTAAAGTCGTGGCCGAAGAATGGATGAAGGGTGGCACGTCACCCAGAAGATGACTCGAGGTTTTATAGCGGCGAAAACCCGCCAAGGAGGGCAGCCGACCAAAAACACCGCTGCTATTTGTTGGCCAAGGAAATGACGTCACGAGCTCGTGGCGACAGCAGGGAAGCAGCAGACAGGCTCAGTGTAGTCGTTGTAGTGATGTGTTGCGGAAACCTTAAACACTAGGTGAGTAACTATAATATCTATGAATTAGGTGATTAATAACAAGGTTATGCATATAGTTTAAGCAATTAATACATTTCCAAATAAATAATTATCATTCGGGGATCTCGGTAACAAGAAACAAATTTGACCGACAAATGGGCCAAGCTAAACATTGAAAGTATTACGAAAAGTGATCAAAGGGTATTCCCTATCATAAAACCATAGTAGCTACGTAGTTCAAAAATATCGTAGAGATGGCAGCACCTCCCAGAGCCTGTGAGGAAAGTCTCAAGCCTGGCGTGTAATTATGAAGGCAAGAAAAAAAATAAAACCCGTCTGAAGACGCGACACCCACCCAAGCACAAAGCTGCAATCGCTGATGGAGCCGTGAGCCCCGCTCTATGGGTTAAGTAGGAAAATCTCAATTTTGGTTTCTTTTATATTTTGATAGCAGGTAAATTTGCGATAATTCTCGTGAAAACTGGAAGTGTTTGGCTTAATAATTGATTATTTTATGAAACTTTTTAGTTATAAGACATAATTTATTGAATTTCGAAAAAATCGATTTGTAAATTAAGTATAGTACTCAGACAATATATTAAATATTTAAGAAAATCTGACTGTTTCACTGGATTGTGTATTAAAATAATATTTCATAAATATATTAGTTTTATTCTCTCGAAAGTATTGTAAATATGTAAACATGTTCAAGATACTGAAAGTGAAACAGAAAATGTTAGTCTTGCAAGACTCATTTTCACAGATGTTCTGTCTTAAGAAGTGCAAACAAGAGCAGGAAACAATAATAGTATCTGTGATAGTGTTAATAATAATTGGCTAATGATGATGATGGGGCATTCAAAAAGTTAGTTACACATGAGTATGGCAGGACAAGTACTGTTCAATGAATGGCACACTATTTATTTAGCATATGGCTTTTAGTGATCCCATATGACAGCGTTGCTCCTCAACACCGAATACTTGTACTAGATGCCGCAGTCCATATAGATTATGTATCTGTGAGGCCAAGCACGAAGATTGAATGTATTAAATGGTGGGGGTTCCTCTATCGGGCGCGTCCCAGGTGGCGGATAGGGGGGCTCGCCGGACTTGTCCGGAGGGTTTGAGGGAAATAAAATACCTCTCGCGGACCAAAAACAGGCCCCTTGCCAGGGTTATGGTGAAGCTACGTTAGGCCTAGCAAGCCAGTAGTGGATATGAAACTGCTTTTAAAACGGGAACGGGCCTCGGAAAGGACAGATCTAAAGGAAACAGACCTGGCTATGGAAATGGACTACGAATTGGAACTTGGAATATAACTACATTGACGGGAAGAGTGGAGGAGATTGTGGATATGATGGAGAGGCGAAAACTGGACGTACTCGGACTGGCAGAGGCCAGATGGAGAGGGGAAGGAAGAAAAGAACTGAGAAATGGCTTGCAGCTATACTGGATAGGAAATGAGGAGGGGAAGAGAAATGGAGTGGGAATGGTGGTGAGAGAAGGGCTGAGGGAGGAAGTAAAGAGGGTAAGTGATAGAATAATTAGAGCCAGAATCACTGTGAAAGGTAGAAACCTGGACATTCTGCAAGTCTATGCACCACAGGTGGGATGCACAGAAGGCGAGAAGGACGAGTTTGAAGAGGAGTTGCAGAAGCAGTTAGTGGGGAGAGACCTGATAGTCATGGGAGACCTAAATGCCCATGTCAGAACTGATAGAAGAGGTTTTGAGGAAGTGATTGGTGGTGAAGGATGGGGAAACAGGAATAAGGAAGGAGAGAGATTGTTGGAACTGTGCAAGATAAATGGGCTAATGGTTGGAAACACATGGTACAAGAAGAGAGAGAGCCATAAAATTACTTGGTACAGCAGGGATTTGACTAGGAAATCAGTGGTGGACTACATTCTATGCGGGAAGGAGACAAAGAAGAGTATCACGGATATAAGGGTAATACCTTCAGAAGCCCTGGACAGTGACCACCGTCTGCTGGTCGCCAAGGTGAGAGGACTGAAGGAAAAGAGGAGAACTGAGAACCAAGAAAGAAGAATAAGGACATGGAAGCTGAAGGAGGATGGAAATAAGGAGAAGTTCCAGATATTAGTGAGGAACAAATTACCGAAGGATGATCCGAAAACAGGTGAAGAAGAATGGAATAGGTTCAAGGACGTGTTGGTAGAAGCAGCGGAAGTCGTGTGTGGCAGAACTAGTGGAAAGAAAAGGTGGAAGGAAACACCACGGTGGAACCCCAGAACTAAGGAAGCAGTGAAAAAGAAAAATGAAGCATTCAGGAAATGGTCCCAACAGAGGACAGACAGAACAAGAGAAGAATACCAAGAGTGGAAGAAAGAAGCAGGAGAAGTAGTGAAGGAAGAGAAAAAGAAATGGCTGGAGAAATGGACAGAAATGATGGAGAAGGACTGTGATGGCAGTAAGAAAGTGTTGTATGGAATGATAAGGGCAAAGAGAAGAGATACAGGGGAAAATGTCAGAATGGTGGACAGGAATGGAAAGGAGGTCGAAAATATGGATGAAGTAAAGTATATCTGGAGAGAATACTTCAAGGAACTCCTAAATCCAACTAAAACCAGCGTAGTGGACATTGTGGAGGAAGAAACAGACAGTGACCAAGACATTTCAGAGAAGGAATTGACATGGAAAGAAGTGGAGGAAGCATTAAAGAAGATGAAAGGGGGAAAGGCACCGGGAATAGACGAAGTGAGTGTGGAGATGGTGAGAGCAGCAGGGGTGATAGGAACACAGTGGCTCTTTCGAGTAATGAAAGTGATATGGAGGGAGAAGAAAATACCTGAGGACTGGAAAAGAGGGATAATAATACCCATATTTAAAAAGGGAGGTAGGAAGGAATGCAAGAACTACAGGGGAATTACACTCATGTGCCACTGTGCCAAAATATTTGAGAAGGTACTGGAGAGAAGAATTCGGACAGAAGTTGAAGATGGGCTGAGGGAAGAACAGTATGGATTCAGGCCAGGAAGGTCAACAGTTGACCTCATCTTTGCAGTAAGACAGCTACAAGAACACCATTGTGAATATGGGAAAGATCTGGTGATGACCTTCTTGGATATTGAGAAAGCATATGATAGTATTAATAGAAACAAGGTATTGGAAGCAATGAGAGCAAAAGCAGTGAACAAGGAGACAGTGGCAAGAGTGAGAGCAATGTACGAGGGAAGCAAAAGCTGTGTAGAGGTGGGAAGAGAGAGAACGGAATGGATTCAACTGGAGAGTGGTCTGAAACAGGGAAGTGCCCTCTCACCCCTGTTATTTATAGTGGTGATGGATGAAATCATACGAAAAGTGGTAAATAGCATTGGGGAAAGGAAAATGAAGGCAATGTTGTTTGCTGATGACCTTCTGGTATGGGGAGAGGATGAGGAAGAAGTACAAGAGCAATTAGATGAGTGGGAGAAGGTAGTGTTATATGGGATGAAGTTCTCAGCACAAAAGAGTGAAGTGGTCATCACAACGAGGAAGAAGAACAGACTGGATATGGGCATAACACTTGGAGGACAGCAGTTGCAGAAAGTAGAATGCTTCAAGTACTTGGGAAGCATAATTGAAGAAAAGGGAGGCAATAGGATGGAAATAAATGAAAGGGGAAGGTGCGCAGATGGATTTTTCAAGTGTTAGGGGGATGATATGGAATAAAGATGTACCACAAAAATGTAAAGGAATCATCTACAAGACCTACTTTGTGCCAATTTTGACATATGGTTCAGAAACATGGGTGATGAAGGAAAGGGACAAGAATAAAATACGAGCAGTGGAGATGAAGTTCCAGAGGAGTAGGGTAGGAGTGACAAGAATGGACAGAGTAAGGATTGAGAGAGTCAGAGAGATGGTAAGAGAGGAACCATTGCAAAATAGAGTAGAGGGATCTAGGCTACAATGGTATGGACATGTGAGGAGGATGCAAGAGGAGAGGATACCGAAGAAGATGTTTGGAATGGAAATGACGGGAAGCAGGCCAAGGGGAAGACCAAGGGACAGATGGACAAAAGGAGTTAAGAAGAGTGTGGAGGAAAGAGGAGTGTGCTGGGACACAGTAAATGACGAGAGATGGTGGATGGACAGGAAACGTTGGAGAGGCTTATGTTCCAAGCAGACCCGACCTGCGGTTGGAAACTGCTCAAGATGATGATGATGAAATGGTGGAGACTATTAGAACATCAAGCTACCATCAAAGAAGCATTGATACCATCGCTTTCAAATTCTACGTCATCAGTAGAAGATGGCTGGAACACACTGTCCGAATCCATCAAGACATATGCCACATCCACTCTAGGTGTCACCAAACCAAATCGACGCCTTATTGACAAGCAGACCTGGTGGTGGAATGATGATGTGCAGCAGGTAACCAGGGAGAAGAAAGCTGCTTACAAGACGTGGCACCAGACACGCAGCTTGGAGGATTTAGAAAGGTACCGGGCTCTCAAGTCCAGTGCAAAACGAGCTGTAGCAACTGCAAAAGCAGCACAATACAAAACCGTCTACGACGAGCTGGATAAACCTGATAGCACAAATAGCATCTACAAACTTGCCCGCGTTCGTGAGCGTGTCTCTCACGATCTCAGTCATGTTATCAACATCAAAGACAGAAATGGGCTCCTACAAAAGAGACATGACATACTACGTCGCTGGAAGGAGTATTTTGAGGATATATGCAATACGGAGTTCCCTCATCCGCCTCTACCGACAGCTGACCCTATCCACGGGCCTGTGCCCATTATCACTACAGAAGAAGCGTCCACTGCCATCAACAAAATGAAGTCGGGGAAAGCGCCTGGTGCTGATGATATACCAGCCGAAGTATGGAATCTCCTGGAGGAACAAGGTGTAGTATGGCTTACTGACTTCTTCAACAAAATTATTATGGAAGACCCAGTACCAGAGGCGTGGATAACCAGTATCACAATTTCTATTTGGAAAGGAAAAGGAGATATACTGGAATGCTCAAATCATAGGCCAATCCGCCTCCTATGCCATACTATGAAAATTTTTGAACGTGTTCTTGATGCGAGGTTACGAAACATCATCACTGTTTCATCTAACCAGTGTGGCTTTGTTAAAAACAGCGGAACAACAGACGCTATCCATGCACTTCGTCTATTGATGGAACGACACCATGAGAAAAGGAAGACAGTTCACTTAGCCTTTCTTGATTTGGAAAAGGCGTTCGATAGAGTACCACATGATCTCATCTGGCTGGCACTGAGGCTACACGGTGTACCAGAAGCCTATGTAAACTGGGTGAAACTTCTGTACCGAAAGACAACAAGCTCAGTGCGCAGCAGGAATATCCGATACCTTCCAAATCACTGTTGGTGTCCATCAAGGATCAGCCTTGTCCTCCTTGCTCTTCATACTCTGCTTGAACGCCATCACAAATGACATCCAATCCAGGCATTCATGGACATTATTATATGCGGATGATGTCATGTTAGCTAATTAGACCCGTGGGCGCCTCAAACAGCAAGTACAAGAGTGAAAGTGAAAGATGAAATTGAACCTGAAGAAGACGGAATACCTGGAATGCGGTGACCAAACTGATGGTACGATCACTGTTGGTGAGGTTCAACTTAATAAAGTGACCCAATTCAAATACCTTGGGTCATGCATCACCTCAGACTGCAGCATGATTCCTGATGTCAAAACAAGAGTCACTGCCGCATGGATGAAATGGCGCCAAGTTACTGGAGTCCTATGCGATAAGAAAATTCCATTGCATTTAAAATCTAAGGTATATCGCACAGTGATTAGACCGGTGGCCCTTTATGGATCTGAATGCTGGCCTACAACATCGAAGCATGTACAGGCGCTTCATGTAATGGAAATGAAGATGTTGCGGTGGTCCAATGGTATGACTCGACTGAACCGTATTAGGAATGATGCCGTGCGGAAGGATTTCAAGTTTGCCCCAATCATAGAGAAAATGCGTGAATCACGTCTGCAATGGTATGGACATGTGCTCCGTAGCAGTGAAACCTCAGTTGCTAAGACTGCCCTTCAACTAAATGTGGAGGGTCGTCGACCTCGAGGGCGACCTCAAACTCGCTGGTTGGATAGGGTGAGAGATGACATGCGGCTCACTAAACTCCGCCCCCGGGACGCTATGGATCGATTGAAGTGGAGGAAACATTGCAGTAAGGCAGACCCCACATAAGTGGGAAAATGCAAAGAAGATGATGATGGCTTTCAGTGTCGGGAGTGTCCGAGGACATGTTCGGCTCGCCAGAGGCTATAGCTGCAAGGTCCGTTCAATTTCAAGTAGTTCCAGCTTTTGCTACCAGATGTTACTGACATCTAGTGGTGAATGTTGGAACTTGGATAGAGCGTTTAAACGAAATCTAACCGAGAAATTTTGCTTCACACAAGTATAGTTAGTGGAAGGATCTTTTACATGCCATAAATCTATGACATGGGACCGCCGGCTTTACTTCCCCTCCAAAGGAAGGAATGCTGATAGATTTTTACGCTCTTAAAAATTTCGACGACTTCGGCCGGGTTTGAACCCGCGATCTTGGGCACAGCAGTTCAGCCTGCTACCAACTACGCCACCGGAGCCGCTATGACACATTATAATGCAAAGGGACACAGATACATCACACTATTTTTCGACAGAATCACCAAGTCTCTGTATACAAGGTCGGCATGATCTACTAATCGTTCAATACCTTGGTCATGGAGTCATCGGAGCACCGCTGTTTGGACCTGTTCATCATTGTCAAATCGCTGTCCACCCAGATCGTCCTTCAGCTTGCCGAACAGACGGAAATCGCATGGTGCCAGATCCGACCTGTATGACTGATTCTTCCATACCTCCCATCGAAAACGTTGCAGCAAAGCCTGTGTTGCGTGTGGTGTTGCATTGTCGCGCTGGAGAACAATGGCTTGGCTTAACTTTCCACGTCTCCTGTTTTTTACAGTGTTGCGCAGCGACGTCATTGTTTAACTACAGTATAAGCCTCTGCTGTAATGGTCTTACCCTTCCACATAAACTTGGTAAACACAACGCCTTCACAATCGAAGAGCACAGTGGCCATGACCTTCCCGGCCAATGGCGTAACCTTGAATTTCTTTCGCACTTTCAAATGTTGTCGAACAGGTATTTCATCCTTTCGGCAGTCATGGCTTTTACTTTTACTTCCATATTCTTAGGTAGATTTGGAAAAAGATTATTGGCATCGCAAATCTTTACAATTGCAGTCAAGCTAGAAAGACACCGGGGATTCCCTGACCAGGTTGCTGTGCTGGTGGTCCACATACATTAAAATTACCCTTTACAAAATATGCAGCCCAGTACATGAATTCTATAATAAATTATTGCAACTATCTTGAAGTACGAGCTGGTTATTTTGTATTTTGCCCCAAAAAGACGGTGCAGGAACGTCATTGAATAAACCATACCTTAAGTCGCAATGTTTAATTCCTATTGTGACATAAGGTATGATCTCAATGTTATTAGACTCTATATTGGAATCTGTTAGGTCCGTATTGACAGTAAAATTGGGATGACAGATATTAAGTTAATTCCGTCAATCAATAATTGATTGATGGAGTTCCTTAATATTTGTCATAATAAGGTATTGTGCCCTTTACCACAAATATTTGCCTAAGTCCAAAGATGAGCTGGATTGCGAAATCTTCTGGTCACCCGGCTAAAAGAAACCACTGGAAGAAATGCTTGGCAAATAGGGTAAAACAACTAGCTACAGCTGTACTAGGTTCAAAATGTTTCATAAAAGAAAAACTATCTAACTGAAACAAATGAGAATCAAGCAACTCTCGGGCATGGGTTGTATTTGCAGGCTGAAAAGAATCGTGAGCATAGTACAACTTTGTTAATTAATATAATTCAAAATCCTATGTAAAATAGAATCGAACCAACTAAAAACCTTGTGTTTGTAATTTAATTCACTCATAAAATTTACAGGTGCTTGAGCATGGATATCTCGGCCCACATGAATATTAATTGAACACCAACCTCCGGTCCTCGACTAAAACTACGATAAAAAATATATACGTTCTCTAATGCATCCTCTATCTCAGTCAGATCTGCCCGAACTAAAGCAAAACATACTGGAATACAAAAAAAAAATCCTTCTCAACTGTGATAGTTGTATTAAAGTTCTACCCATCCGGGTTAATCTGTGCTAATTACAAAATAACTTTTACTCTATACAAGAAGGGAATCTCCGTAATCCCTTCCTATTTCAAATTATTCCAATTTAACTCAAACTTGTAGAAAATAATTATATGTTACCATCATGGTGCTATGTACAAAATTAATGTTTAATCGCTAGAAGAATTATGTACAATTTAATGTATGGAATTTTGACTTCCATGTAGACTCCTTAATATTCATTTTATTATATTTTATGGAAGAGGCAACCTTCCTTCAAGTTATACTTTTATATAATTTCCTAGCTTACATGGCTGTTCAGTCAAGCCTAGCACATGTGTCTCATTTCAAAATCGGATAAAAAAATGTTCAGTCCCAAATTAACATTTGCTACTACGAACGCCTTACAATACCATTTGTTTCTTTGCCAAGACATTAATACCATATTTATGCACTTGCGCAATTTCCTAGAATGCACGACTCCTATTAATACATTTCACAATAATCATACAATTGACATCCAATATATCTGGTCATTTTCGAGATCCGGTATTGATAACAGTAATATGGTTACACTTTACGTAACATCGTATTCCCAAACAACAATAATTCTCGATGTCGCTATGATTGAAATACAAATGTGTCTGCATACACGACAATACAATTCAAGATCATTGCAGATCAAGTATTTCCCAATATATTATAGCAAATAAATGCACTTTCAAATTATTCATGAGACACCTCGTTCAAAGTCCTTTGTTAACTTCCATCTATTAATAATATTATTACAGTGTTCCATCCATCCACTTCCTTTGATCATAATATTACTATAAATAAGCCGGCCCCGTGGTGTTGGGGTAGAGCGCCTGCCTCTCACCCGGTGGCCCCGGGTTTGATGCCTCTCACCCGGTGGCCCCGGGTTCGATTCCCGGCTCCGCCAGGAATTTTAAAACTGACGTGAGGGTTGGAATGGGGTGCACTCAGCCTCGTGAGGACAATTGAGTAGCTGTCTGACAGTGAGGCAGTGCCCCGATAACGAAAACCAAGATTAACGGCCGAGGAGACCCGATGCGCTGATCACGCGTCACCCCAATATCTGCAGGCCAAAGAGCTGGGCAGCGGTCGCTTGGTAGGCCTAGGCCCTTCATGGGCTGTATAGTGCCAGGGGTTGACTTGACTTTATTACTATAAATAATTGATTTAATTAATTTCAATTGTTCATCGTGCTTAATCAGAAATTATTATTATTATTAAGTTATATTTTTGACATTCTCATAGTTGATAACTGAAAATAATTATCAGTCACATTAAACAAATTTCTGTCGCGTCATAGCAGATCGCGAATACTGCCGAGTTACAAATAGCGATTACTAAAAACTGGTCAACATTATAAATCAACGGATATCAAAATCCGAAGTCTACTCATGACCAAAATCAACAACGAAAAAATGGAAAATATTTATTCGGAGTTCAGATTAAACCCTAATAATTGTTAATTAAGTTCCAAGATGTTCAACGTTAATAAATTATGACGACAAAATTTCCAAAATACTAGGACATCAAGCGAATCCAGACCTGAGATCGCTCATATGCAAACATATTCAACCCATAAGACATACAAATTCCAAGAAAAAAATGGTCCCTCAAGATTCCCATTTTAATCATGCCAAACTAAGAAATGTGAGACGTCTTCTACCACTAGTCGAATTCGGTTTTCAATGAAAGGAAATACGGGGATGATACCATATTTAGCATTCCTGGAATGGCCATCCCTCAGGGCTACAGCTCTCCTCGCCCTCAGCTGGCTATCAGGACCCCACACTGCTCCTCGCACAACAAATTTGGTTCCTCTGGATATGCTAAGAAAGCCCCTCATCTTCTTCTGTCGTGCTAGGATGAAGGTAGATGACCTCGATGTTTCCACTCTCATGGTTATTGTATGGCAGTTCTAGGTAATCTCAGAAGTTTTCTTGTGCGCTATCATTTTTATGTCATCAAGTTGCTTCGGATTCTCCATGATCTTTCATGACGAGACCATCTTGGGAATCAGCCATATTTCTTCCCCTCGCTGCCATGTCCAATAATAATTCTAAAACTAGTAGAAATTTCATCTGTTTTCCTTTTCAATAACCCTCGTAGATAAAAATGGTCCAATATGTCTACACTATTTGCTTCTCTGCGAAGTTTCACATGTACCGCTCACTGCCGTCTACACGTGTTTGCAATAGATAGTTAATTTTGTGAAATGTTTGTCTAGTTGCATTTTAACGTATTGATGTGTCATCAAAGGAAAAGAAATGCACTAACTCCTGGCCACATAAAGTACAGGTTTTGTTCCGTTTGTACCCCATAGCACTTGTACAAGTCACGATACGATAAGACTCGCGCGACCGCACTCCTAACACGTTATGAATTTCACATCACAAGAACCACCGTCAAAAATCTCGGCTGTCCACTTCACTATCCCTCTCGCGAGCGTATGCTTGCTTCCTCCCTGCTGTCATCACTCTCGTCATGTGTTCTGTTGTCATTCGCTAAGCAAAATAGTTTGTGATGTCCTCAGATTTACATTAATGATACGTGGAAAATCCTCGGAAATGCTGGTAAAACATTCTGCGTGCTAATTTCAGTCGTTAGGGCTATATATTTGCGTTCAACCTGAATCTTTAATGAGCTTCAGAAATAAAATTATAACTTCGCTGCATGTTCGGCAGCTTTCATCCCTTCGTAGTCAGGTGGCGTATATCCTTCCTTATTGCTCGACCTTGGCCAAGTGCTCACGGTGTAACTTGTCATAATAACGATTCTAATGGGTTGAGGGGGTCTCCGCCCAATCAATACAATTTAATATTGGCAATTATTAATTTATTGCCTTTGGGGACATGTTTCGGGCCTCATGAGCCCTTCTTCAGCCGCAAAAATATGTACACATTCACATCCATCATATTACTTATACACAAATCATGCATATTTTAAGCAAAAGCATTAAAATTGAACTCTAAAATTAATTCTAAAATAACATCTATCATGCTTCAAGAAACAAATTAAAAGTAACATTCAAGAACTAATTCTAAAATATCATCTTATCCATATTATATAAAGGAGAAAACAAGTACAGCTAAAAGAGACACATGTAGTTTTTAGCTGTACTTGTTTTCTCCTTTTTATAATATGGATAAGATGATATTTTAGAATTAGTTCTTGAATGTTACTTTCAATTTGTTTCTTGAAGCATGATAGATGTTATTTTAGAATTAATTTTAGAGTTCAATTTTTATGCTTTTTCTAAAAATATGTATGATTTGTGTATAAGTAATATGATGGATGTGAATGTGTACATAATTTTGCGGCTGAAGAAGGGCCCATGAGGCGCAAAACATGTCCCCAAAGGCAATAAATTAATAATTGCCAATATTAAATTGTATTGATTGGGCGGAGACCCCCTCAACCCATTAGAATCGTTATTGTACACGTCAATACGGACCTTGTGAAACGGATAATCCTCCAATTAATCTTGTAACTTGTCATCTCGGAGCGGCCATTTCCTCATATCGGCTGTCCAAACCCGCGTTCCCACATAGTACGCGCGGGCGTATAAGAAAAACATTTTTCCCGTAATTCAGTCTCAAAATAACACTGGTTTCGTTGCTGGATGACACAAGCAACTTTACATGTTGTATCTCACAGAAAATACGGGTACAGTATGGTTTGGTTAAATTACACAACTTGTTTCCAGGGTTATTTTGAACACTTGACCGTATCGTGATGACACATTCTATGCTCGCATCATCTAGTTCTAAGATCCGGCTAACAGATGGCGCTGAAATCTAAAAATCCATATTTCTCGCCCTTCTCGGCTCTTTGCTTTGTAACATTTTTTTTCTTTTTTTTTTTTCACACGACAAGGTACGAGTTCCTGGAGAGCATCACGTATAAGAAAAAAGCCCTGCCAGAAAATTTTAATTCTGGTGTGAGGGTTGGAAAGGGCTACATTCAGCTTCGTGAGGCAAAACTGAGAAGAGGAGGGTTCGATCCTGGAAGTGGTTTGCTGTGGTTTCCCACTTCTACTCCAGGAAAATGCTGGAATGTCTCTTAATTTAGGCCACGGCTGCCTCCTTCCTAATTCTATCCCCAATTTATAAATACACTCACTAGTACAGCCATCACAATATCAAAGGTTAGCACACAAATTGCACACACACATACCCGAATACATGATCACTATGTTGCAGCCCCTAAAATAAGCAACAACAACCAATGACCTACTTTATTATTATGAAAGTAACTGTCTTTGATGGCAGCTTTGTCTCCAATGAGAAATATTCTGTAATAGGTTAATGTATGATGAGTCCGAATATGTTGTGACGTGATGATGATAGATTGCTTCTTGTTGCACAGATACCAGACGCAAACCGTCATCAGTTAGCACGGTCTCAAGACGACGCCATGGTGGGTTATATATTTCAGCGACCACAGTCAGATCCTGACTTCCCACTGCCACCTCCGTTCACTAAGCAGCCTCCTCGCTGGACCCTGGGTGAAGAAACTATCATCGATGTAAGTTACTAATATGTTTGATGTTTTTCAGTCGGTGAACACAATTTGTCATGCTCAAAACATGGTACACTTTCAAGTCTTAGATTGAGAAATGCTGTTTCAGCAGTTTTGAGAATACATAGAAAACTTTGAAGCCATTTTTCTGTGTTATCTTAATAACAATTGATGTTGTAACGTTATAGTCGTTCAAGGAATTATTGGGAAATGTGGTATTTAAAAAAATTACATGTTATTAAAAGTTCTTGTACAGGTCCTTTTAAACCCCCTCTTCTTTATCTGTGCAATAACTTTTCATATGTAATTTTTTAGCCTATTTTCATTTTGTGAAAAAAAATAAAAGGCTTATGTGATCACCTATTGTCGGTGTGTGTGCGTCTGTGTGTCCCCTAATAACTTCTAAATGGCTGGGGTGATTTTATTGAAACTCGGTGAAGTTATAGAACTATTTTGGCTGACCCCGACCGTGCCCTACAAATTTTATTCTCACCATTCCAACATGGCGGCTGTGCGAAATATTACACCGACATTCCATATCTCCGGAACTACTGTCGAACTTCGATATCTCAAAGTGCCTTCGGAGATGAAAATTCGAGATATCGATTTTCTTTTTCAAAAAGAAAGAAAAAAGGAGGGATACCATTACAGTATTATAAACATACGAATAGATAACTGTTGCTACTTGTAATATTATTGTTACTATAACTTCTCCTATGGGCCTAACAGCTAGCGTTTAATGCTACCGTATTTAATTATTTACAAGTTTCAATCCATTCTACTACATTGTGTCTATTTTGTTAAACTACTACACAGTTATACAGTATTAGTAGTACATTTTCATTTTACAGTACTTACAAATTCAAATATTTGAAAAGAAGTCCGTCAGTTTCTTTTGCTTCCTTTTCTGCAACACCCTGTTCTCCACGAAGTTTTCTAACAGGTTAACAGCTTGCAAAACATCCTCTTCAACTGAAGGTTGTCTCTGTACGTAGCGACGAAAAGCGGCCAGAATATCTAGAGCCTGTTCTCCATACACTCATACATTTTACCCACTTAAACATAGCTTCCTCCAACTGAGGGTAACTTGAGCTCTTAAAACATTTCCTCTCCGATGAAAAACGTGACTCCTGAATAGCACTAGCAATCTTGTCTTTATATTTCATAATCGTTGACAGTGTGTTTGCTGGAATGCCGAATTCCGCCGCAATATCTTTCTCCCTTCTCACACCCTTTTCCACTTCGTGAATTAACTTTAAATTTTCACTTGCACTTAGACAGTTCAGAACACGTTTCTTCTCCATGGTGTTTGCATTACTGATTTACACATTAGGTCAGAAACTACAGGACAGTGCTCACTCACCAGGCTTGTCAGTCAAGGACACAAAGGGTGCGGGCATGCCATAAATAGCCGGAGCTTCCCTCTTACTGTTATTGTCTGAGGTGCACATTGACCAGAACCCATCTCCTTGCCCTCAGGCTGCTCTGGAATGTAGCAGACCACACAATACTGACAGAAATAACTTCTCCAAGTACTGTACCTTATCCAAGGTGAACAAAATTCTCATATTCCAAGCCCCAAGTCACAACTCCAGTCTTCAAGGCAATTGTATTTTCACCCCAACTTCGAGATATCGAAAAATATTTTACGCCTGGGGAATGAAATATTCCTCGAGTTATCGAAATATTCGAGTAATAGAACTTCGAATAATAGAACAAATGTAACATGTGAATTAGATACGATACCGCCGGGAAAAGAAAATTACTTCGAGTTATCGAAAATTCGAGATATAGACGTTCGACTTATGGAAGTTCGACTGTATTACTGATATCACCCTAAAGTTTTATTATTGAAAATACAGAGCACAAATTGTGCATAGGGTTAATAAATGTGAATATACATTAATGTTTTCTCTTTCCACCTTCACAAAATTTCACAATGGAAGGAACCCGGTTCTTACATGTGATTACGTGGTACCGACTACATTGTTTACGGGGGTGTGGTGGCTCAGCGGTCTAGCTGTATGCCTCTCACCAAGGCATGTGAGATTTTCGAAGTGAAATGCCATGTCCTGTGGTTCGGATTCCACGTAAAAAGGAGGTCCCGTGGCTCATAATCACAAGATTCACGGTCACGGTCACGTAAAACTACTGAGCCGGTACAATTTTAAGATCTGTTCGACGTTGTTTCCATCTAGCGGTCTCTAGTAATACATCTAAGAGATCGTAATTTCCGCACGTCTGAAAAAGGAATGCGCCCGCGTTGGAGTACTCATCCTTGTCTAAGAAACACGCCTTCGGCGATTGTTATCGCGCCTGAATTGTTATCGCGAGGAGAATTTGATGATCGTCTGCCGTTATAACTGCCACTACCAGATAATCTATTCTAATGTTCCGAGATGCCCTTTATAATAAGCTTTAAGAAGATATAAATGTTGGGGAGACACTACGCGTTTCCCGCTTTGTCTCATAGTGAAGAATTCCGTAAAAATGGAGTTGTTATAATATAAAATTATTATCAGTGAACTTCCAGAACGTCTCGGAGTATCAGCTAAGTGGAAATGGTCCTTGTAGCTATTCTGTTTTAATGTGTCATGTTTTGAAGAAAACTGATCACTATATATATATATACTACCCAACTTTCAGTGTTAAAAGTTCCGTAATTTAATCTGCTAAGGTAGGGTTAAACTGGAGACCGTTCATGTTTTCCTATGAAGTTATTTGGTGGTTATTTAGTCCCCAGTTTATTTATATACGCACGTAGTGGAGAATCAAATTGCTTGTTTATGAGTTTATTAATTTAAATGGGTGCTTGTTGTTGTTTCTTTTCGTATCTAGTCGAGTTTTATTTTAGTGCGTGTTACTTGCGTTTGTTTTATGTTGTGAAACGCGATTGTATTTATGAGAGATGTTTCTTACCAGTTTCTAACCCCTTGCTAGAGTATGGGATCTTTCAGGGACCTTTAGGGACTGGTAATCTTTAGGTTAGTTCGCGATTTTAATTGTGCCTAGACGTAGGAGGGTGTGTTGTTCATTGCTTTGGATGTAATATCTTTTTGTTGGAACACACACCAGTTTATTTTATGTTTCAAGGGTTTGTTTTAATCATGCTTGTCATTCGTGCACTTCAAGGATGGCCGATTAGGTTTTATTTTTATCCTTGGAGACTGGGCAAGCATTATCTTGTATGTTTCAGAAATATGTTTCATTTACAATCACGGTTCTAGTCTTGATATTAAGGGTTGGGTTTATGTCGTTTGTTTAAGTGGGAATTTGACTGAAGGTCGAGGGTCATGTTTAGTGTTGTTCTGTTTTGTTGTGACCTTCAGTCAGCAAGCAATGCGTGATCCCATTACGTTATTAAATCAGGTGTATTGGTTACTCTTCCGAGATGATGGAATGTGTGTTCGTTGTACGTGCCCGGGACTGCAATTGACGCTTATTTGGCATCCCGCAAGGTAACTGAACCTTGTGCCTTCGTTCGAAAGAAGTTTTATTCTACCAGTTCATGAAATCGTTTGGTTTTATCTTCTTTTGGGATTTGCTTGTTTTCATTTTAACTGAACTGATCTATGTTTATTTGCTGAGTTTGTATGTCACGGCATGTCATGTGAAGTGTAGCGCCTTGTGAAGTTGTGTAATTATTCTGCGTTTATTGACGGGTCATTTAAGGATCGTTGCTGTTGTTGGTTGTTTCTTTGGGTAGCTTGGCGTGACATACAGTTTAATGTAAGGGTGGTCGGGTAGACAGTTCGTGGGAGATACGATTTCATGTACTTCTAAGAATGATGCTTCTGACTACCTCCTAGTAGTCAGCCTGTGGTGGAACGAAACGCACTATTAACACTATCGTTAATTTCTTCCCCTCTACTGAACGATCTCCAGCGACTTAGGCATTCTCCTCGTAGTCGACATTCTCCTTTTATAGATCTTTATTGTGTGTTGTACGTTTTATTGTTTTACTGTTTTATAATACCATGTACATATTTTATTACAGGCCCATCATCCCTCATCTTACCATTTCATGCACTCCTCACGTCCCCTTTTGCTATGTCTTGTTTTTTGATATTAAATTTTATTTTATTTTACAACCTCTACTCGAAAAGTGTAGTCATTGGGTGGTCGGTGCTCCATCTAGTTCACCGTGTGTTAAAGGTCTCGACTTAGGTCTCAATGGTCCGCGTCCTCTACATCTGCACGCCTCAACTACAATCTTCCTTCCTTACATTGTTTACCACATAATTTACAAGTACAGGATAAGTCTATGTCATGAAAGTACTCGGTGACGCACAGTTTATGGTGGTACCCATGTACCGCCATCGAGTTAACGAAGTTTTGTACGCTGATAAAGGGCACTTCTAGAAGTTTGCCTATGGAAATTTCAAAAACCTGTTAACTGCAAGACGAGCATGGCGCCCAAGCGAAGTTGAAACTTTTAAATAGACTTTTCTCTCGATTTAACCTTCCAAACACAATCAAACTTGGTACAGCAAATTTTTAAACACATTGTAATGCACTGGCATCTAATTTAGTTCAATTGTCTACATAACCTCATGAGAGCGGCTGTGTGAAACTTTTCACCGGCATTCACTAATATCACCCTGAAATTTTGTTCGGTGATAATGGCTACTACTAGGAGTTCATCGATGAGACTTTCAAAACTTGTAAAATACAAAACGAACATGGCGGCCAAGCTAAGTTGAAACATTTTCATAGGCTTTTCTCGCGATTTAACCATCTGAGTGCAGAGAAATATGGTGTATACACATTTCAATGCACTGGCATCTAATTTTGTTCAATTGTTTACATAACCTCAAGATGGCGGCTGTGCGAAATTTTAAAATTAAGTTTTTATGTCTTGTGCCGTAATCTTGTGATCGAAGTGAAAGCTATGCAATAATCTTCCTTTAATTGTACATAACTCTATGGCCAATACATATAACAATCGAAAATGGCGACCATCCGAAATATTTAGATGGTACTGTCCCCGTTTACCCGGATAGTAGGCTGTCAGATATCCGCCCCCTCAATCGGATTGCCAACAATCAATCGCACCGGCTCAGCTACATCAATGAAAATGGCACTGACAGATACTACCGAGGTTTGAACACAGAAGTTACCAAGAAAATTATTGTGGAACACACCAAAATAGACGGGGTTTCATACTTACTTTTACTTACCTCTTAAAAATTATCTCGGGGATTGGGTTGACAACAGGATCTCTAAAGTATGCTCCCACAATAATCTTGACCACGACATTTAAAAATGTACCAAAACGAAGGCAAGAACTTTGAACTGTACAAAAGCTTTATTTCAAATAAAGGGTATGACTTTAACAAACTCAACAAAATAAATGTGGCTATCAGTAGCCCATGTCAATCTGACTATGTCCACTTAAAGGACTTGCAAAGTTATCAAACAATATGTTAGCTCCCATGAGCTCAAAATAACGTAACATTCAATACACATTTGGATTGGATAAGGAAGTCAGGATGCGACACATATAGAGCATTTGGTTTCTTTTAATAAACATCACACTTGTTTTAATAGGCGCAAGGCCAGAGTATCGACCTCGCCCGCTGATAACCAGATGTCGAGCCAGCTGGTCTACTCTTTAACCTGGCGCATGCCTGTCAAATGGGGTTCACTCGTCACGCCACACTGCGTAAGAATTCAGCTCCTTCTCTAAGCTTTTAAATGTCTACAAGACAACTCATATATATTGACGCAAATCTTTCAAATGCTTAACTCACACACCACTGGATTATTCTGACAATCCCTAAACTTGTTAAGTTATCATCCAAATGTTTAATAATCATAGTTTAGAGTATAAAACACACTCTTAAATGTTTATAACAAAATCACATAAATTATTTATAACAATTAGAAATTGTTTATAATATTGTCGAAGATTATTAAAAAAAATTTAAACACGCCTTTAACATTACTTTCGTTCCACATTATTGTCAAAGATATTTACATTTATTATTTACAATATCAACATTTAAATTATTTAAATTATTAATTTAAGAAATACATTGACCCACATATTCATCCGGTTGTTAATTTCATAATCGTGTTAATATAATCGACCAATGAAGGTTAGTTATACATGTTAATGTCACAATCTGGTTTAATAAAGGTTGTAATAATTATAATTATTTGTGACGGTAATCTTCATTCAAAATCTTATCTCAAATTCTTTCAAAACTCTTGTTAATTATAACAGTAAATTCACTTGATTAATTTTCAACGAACTATGACAATACACTCTAGCGGAAAATACTTCGCTTACAAAATAATGCACAAAACTGCATTAAAAATTAGGCCCAAAATTCATCATATATTAAAATATACGGCATCAAAATCTTCCACATAATTTACCAAAAAACCTCCATTAACACAATCTTTATCATCATTAATTACTGTGGGAATCTCCTTCATTTATTTAAGGGCATTATACATCAGCGACTTTCAACATGTCCGCTGCACTAGCGATTATACATTCATAGTTCCACTTAAAAATTCTTATAATCATTAATTGTTTCAAAACTGTTGTCATTTAACTTTCGTGGATTTCATTCATGAATCGAATTGAAATAAAAATTTGCCAATCACAAACAAATTTAATAGTGAATACGCTTATATACGCCTGTCTGGTCTATCAAAATTTAAGATTAACATCTTCAAAGAATTGTAGTATAAAAATACTATCATCAAGCAAAATGCGATTAAACTGTAAAATAGTCTAATAGAATCCAATTAGACTGGGGAATGCAAACATCATTATATAAATCTCTAATAGAGAAAAAATTCCTAACAAAAGTTCACGAATTTAATGCATTCAATAATTCATAATTAATGTTCATCTTTCACAAAATGGTCTATGATGCAATGATCGTTCATGACTGACGATAAATGTCTGTGTTGCAATCAATTCAAATACCGACTAGTATTTCCAAGATCGTCGACAACGTACTGGATTTTAACGCTCTAAAATCATTTAAATGTTCTTCCTTCTTGATGATGACAGAAAATTGGTCAAAGTAATTAAACTGGGGTAGAACTACTTTAATAAAGTGACACGCTGTCTGAATTTAAATCTGCCATACAAATCATTAACTTACAGTCAAATCGAGACTACAAAAAAAATAAGCAAATTACTGAAAAATCTAAATATCAGTCTCAACTGATCCAAAATCATTTAACTATGCCCATGACATAACAATGTCTTAATAAAACGTCGAAAAAGGCATAACTCATCAAGGTGTACTGAGAATAGGAATCTCAAACAAGAATATAGGGCAAAATACATGAGGACAAAAATATGGGAAAAATGGTTGCTCAAATATTGCTAAGAAACTCAAATACAATAAACGTTCACGACTACCTTATCTGCCGATTGACGTTCCAGAGGAAAATTCCCCAAAGAAGACTGTTGATGGATCCATTTCACCAAGTTAAAGCTGAGCTCCATCCTCGAAACAAGAAACAGCACCCTCGGAGAATCGAACTGCTTCACGAAGACGAACGACATCCTTCCGGCAATAATCTTCTTTGTGAGTCGGGACAACCCTGACCTCTCTTGAAAAATCCCTGAAGTTCCAGTTGAAAATCGCCATGAAGTTTTTTGTATAAATTTCCGCAGAAATATTCATATTCAGTGAGTATGAAATCATTTCCATTGCTGTTTGATAGTATTCAGCCTTTAATCACGAAACATGGGTGTAGATGGTTATTTACCGCATGTTCGCTTGTGTGGAATAGCAATTAGCGAAGTTCCATGTTGCTATCTTACTCCGTTGAAATATGTCCCAATTGCATTAAGTCCTTTAGCCTTCCATCTTCTCTTCGGTTATAGTAATAGAAGAACAAACTGCCATATTAAACTGTTCCATAATACTGTAGCGTTGTGTCACAAGAGCAATCTGAAGTCTCCCTATTTCACTAGTCTTGTCAGCCGTGGCGTAGATTCTGGCTATACAAAGTGCTTCTCATATAGCGAGAAAATCACTTTTGTCAGTCGTCTAAAATTGTCAATAACTTCCAAAATACTTCCTCGAAATTGTTCAACTTTTCTACACTCCTTACTGTAGCAATGCACAATAGAATTAGCTTATAGGCGACCGCTAACTGTTCACAGCTAATCTTGTAGAAGCGTTATAATGTGCGTTTCAACTTCACCTAGATTTACACACAGTAAACCTGCACTGCTTGTATGTTCGACTCTCGTTTACTGCAGTGGCTTTACCACGCGTTATAAAGACGACTTTTTCACTAATAATCTCACTCGACGTTTCACCGAAATGACTATTTGAGATCTGACGATTGGGAATGAGTCTCCTCTCTTCTGCGCAAGGCCTTTTATGAACTTCATGAGGGGCGTATCTATCCCTTCCATCGCGTGTTACTGCGTCATCGCTAGAAGTTCCAACTTCGTCAATACATGACGGATTTTCAAAATTCAAAAACTGAAAATAAATTTCACCAAAATTCCAGAACAATGCCTCTACTGCAAATGGATTTCCACAATTCTGCATTCCAAAAAGTAATAAAAATACCATAGTTTCAGCAATCTCAGTCTTCCTTCAGACTATCGTTCATTGGTTTGAGCCTCCCCTCCAATAGCATACTTTCTTCCTCAGCAGAATTCCACGTTTCCTGCGACTGCGTCGTACATCTTGGATCTTTCTCGAATAAATGCTGACGTCACTGAGAATCTCAGCTCAAGTAGCCTGCTGGCATAACGTCTGCGTCATCAGTGCTTACGTCATGACTACCCACGTCATAACTATGACAGCCATAACTTTCTTTATAATTTCCAATATAGCCACCGTGGTCTCTATATAATTCAATTACGGGGGCATTCTCCTCTCACCACGTTTTAAAAACAGTTGCAAATTGTTTTTAAACTCAGTGTTACAAGTACCTCAACTCTCTTGAACACGAAATTGAATTATTACTGGCTTACTCTAGTATAGTATCTTTTCAAATTTCCAGCATTGAACTTGCCGTAAATGACATTATTCTCATCATCGTAGAGTTCATAGCAGTTGTTCCCATAGGCGTTCGTAATCCTAAACGGCCCCATGAACACATTTCCAAATTTGGGGTATATTTTCTTGCTCATATCAGCCTTGACAGGTCTGCGTAATAATACAAGATTTCCAACTTGTAAGGGTGCACCAAAACGTTTTCCAGCTATTCTTTTCAATCGTTTCTCTGCTGCGTTCTGGAGTTGTTCCTTCGCCTTGTCAATCCTTTGCTGCCTTCCTAGGTCGGGATCTCTAGGAATGTGGTTGAAAAGATCATCCCACGGCCTTTCTGGGTTTCTTCCTAGATGAAGTCGCATTGGCACTTCTCCTGTGCTCTCCTGCACTGTAGAGTTCAGACATTCCTCAATAAGGGGTACAAATCTCACCCAACCAGAATGATCATTTGGACAGAAAATTCGACAGAATTTCGAAAATTCAGCCATATATCTTTCTGAGGAATTCAATTCTGGGTAACGCACGCTTGAAAACAAGTGCTTAATGCCAAGCCTTTCCATATCCGCTGCAAATTCCACGGATGTAAACTGCGTTCCATGATCTGACAGTAGATATTCTGGTATACCAGCTTTAGGAAATACAGCATTTTCCAGTCTGCTTACCACGTTCCTCGTGTTAGCTTTCTGCATGGGACTCATTGTAACAAATTTTGAGAAAACATCCACGGTAACCAACAGGTACTGGTTACCCTGATATCCCTTCGGACAGGGGCCAAATATGTCCGTCGCCATTAGTTCGTTTGGCTTAGAAGGAATCATAGCCTTCGGTTTTCCCTTTAATAAAGCAGAAGCATACTTTGCTCTTTGACATTTGTCACATGATCGAATGACCTTGGCAATGCTGGAACGCATGTTAGTCCAGATAAATCTCTCTTTAAGAGTATTAAGAGTTTTATCTAAACCGGCATGTCCAGTTGCGTGATGAGCTACCCACACTAAATTGACAACAAGTTTAGGTGGCACGACTATTCGGAGTTTTGTATGCGCAGAGTCAGCATACTTGCATACGATGTCTCCACTCAAGACAAAGTGTCGTGAATTTCTCCGTGTAACTGCATAGTCAACATCCGTATTGTCCATGTAACCCTTGAGGAACCTGTACATTTTCCTTATTAGAGAGTGTCTCTTCTGTGACACACCGATTCGGGCTAACCTCCTAACGGTTTCTTGATCTTCTTGCTCCAATTGTACATGGTGTATCTGCACATTTTTAATAGGGTTACGTGATAGAGCATCAGCCAGTAAGTTATCTTTCCCAGGCTGGTGGACGATAGTGGCGTTAAACTGTTGGGTGAACAAAGCCCAACGTGTCAATCTATCACTTGACATGTCAGTTTGCAGCATAAACTGTAGTGCTTTATGGTCAGTAATAATGATGACCTTATGTCCCAGCAGTATTTTCTTCCAGGCTTGCAATGCTGTCACAAAAGCTAACGCTTCAAGTTCTGTCGTGAAGTAATTTTCCTCGTGTTTCTTCAACTTCCGACTAGTGAACGCAATGTAGTGCTTGTTGCCTGCCTCGTCTTTCTGGTATAAGACTGCACTAATGCCTACTCTTGATGCATCAGACTCAATATAGAACACCTTCTCAAAGTCTGGGTACTCCAGTTTCACATTATTTCTGAGCATCTCTTTTGCTTTCTCAAAAGCCTCGTCTGCAGCGGTACTCCATTTCCATCTGTTATTCTTCTTGAGTAAGTCATACAGAGGAGCCATAATTTCCGAGTATCTTGGACAGTGGCTGCTAATAAATTGGCATGCTCCTACGAATTCTCTGACTTGTTTCACCTTAGTTGGCTTTGGAAATCTCGTGATCGCATCTACTTTTTTCAAGTTTGGATGATATCCATCTTTATCAATAGTATGCCCCAAATAATTTATCTCCTGCTTCAAGAATTGACATTTTCCAAAATTCACCTTGATATTGGCCTCCCTTAAATTCTCGAACAACTTTCTCAAGTGCACTAAATGTTCTGCGGCGCTGGGTGAAGATACGATTAAATCGTCAATGTAGCAGATTACATTTTCTTTCACTTCGTCAGTGAGCTTACTATCAAGTGCTCGAATAAGTGCTGGTCCACTGTTAACCATACCAAAAGGCATTCTGACAAAGACCCATGACGTCTGGTCAAATAGGAATCCAGTGTACTGCATACTATCTTCTTCTAGCTGAACTTGATAAAATGAAGACGTCAAGTCAAGAACGCTGAAACAAGCTCTCCCTTTGAATTTTCGAAGCAGATCTCTAATCTTGGGTGGTCGGTCATTTTCTGGAAGAATCTTCAAGTTGATGGTCCTGGCATCGAGACAAAGACGTATCTGACCATTACTTTTCTTCACTACTGTGATGGGGTTTATATAAGACGACGCCTGTTTTTTAATAATCCCGTCTACCTCCATTTTTCTGATTAACCCTCGTACTTCTTGATAGTATTTCTCAGGAATGGGGTATATTCTCTTCTGGTAAGGGGTTTCATCTGTCAGCCTTATCTTGTATTTATAATCCTTAATCAATCCAGGCTTTTCATCGAAAATATCTTGGAATTCCTTTATCAGATCCTCAAATTCCCCCTGAATTTCTTCAAATCCTTCAGTTTTTCTACTGGGTATTTCTGCTAAATTTTCCGCTTCATTCATTATGGTATTCAAAATTTCTTCCCTAAGGTCTATTTCCAGACTGTTTTTCACGTCCTGTTCTTCTATCTCTTCTGTGATCATGTACCCATCATTAAAGCTAATACTTCTGTTCTTCATGTCAATAATAGCTCCGACCTTCGATATAAAATAGATTCCAAGCACCATATCAAAATTGATCTTGCTCACCACAATGAAGATCTGTTCATAATTCCTTCCATTGATCTCAAAGTTCAATAACACTTGAATCTTGCACTTCACTGCCTTATCTTGGAATATCCCTCTCACTTTGACGGTAGAAACAGGTAGAACTGTCATGTTCTCTCCTCTTAGCAGACTTTGATAACATTCCTCTGAAATGATGGAGATAATTGCACCAGTATCCATCAGGGCTTTGTACTGTTGGCCATCTATCCGTACAGAAATAATAGGTAAGGCATATGGTCTTTCCTCTTTAACGATACCCCTCTCTTCTAGCAAATCTTCATCAGTCACTTCATATATCTCATTAATTGTAATCAGGTGTGGTGTGGCAATGTATTTACAAGTTCTCACTGTCGTTGAGAAATCGGCGTTTTTTTTTTTGTGTTACCGACCTCAAAATTCTGTTGGCTCGTAGAAGGCCCAGGATCGATTACAACATCCTGCCTTTTCTTTTGGTTGTTGGCTTCTTTTTCCCGTAATTCTTTCAGGTATTGCTGGCTTTCCTTCTCTCTTTCCTGATACTGATCGGGTGTCATAACCTGACCTTGAGGATTCTGATTTCTGTTTTGGCTCTGGTTATTCCTATTATAATTTCGGTTATAACCATTATTGTTGTAATATCTGCCTCTTCCATTGTAATTTCCTCTACTATAGTTCCAGCCTCTTCTCTGTTGATACGGTCGGTAACCTTGCGATCTGTTATTTCGAAACTGATTATTCCTGTGAGGACCTACATTGTCAGTTTTCTCCTCATCTGGCTTGTCAGTTTGTTGGACTTGGTCCATATATACAGTATTTATTTCTTTAAAGTCATGCCTTTGACCTTTCTGTACCACGTTAGGCATTGGACTTGTGTAGTCTAACCTCCTCAGTAATTCATCCATGCTGGTCAAATCCCTGATGTTTGACGAAATTATTAGTCTCCTCACCTCCACAGGTAGCATACGAGAAATCGCATCAATAAGTTGCTCCGTTGACAATGGGGGTTGCAAAAATCTCAAGCGGGATAACTGACTCGTAAAGAAATCAGCGTACCGCGTTGGAAGAGTACCGGAGTATTTTCTTGAATACACCTCCGCTCTTAACGAATTCTGCGCTTCTATGGACCAAAATCGTTTGATTAATGCCTCTGCAAACTCGTCAAAGTTACTGAATGTGTATCTAAATGCGCGAAACCATTCGAGGGGTCCTCCAATCAAATATCTCTCCACTATCTTCATCTCTCTCTCTCTGGGAATGTGAGCTTCGATGAAATAATCTTTGAGGTTCCTTACATATTCTATAGGTGTCAAACTATCAGTGTTACTGAATTTTTGCGGTTTATCTTCAACATTCCTGATGACCGTTACGTTCCTCGGATATGAATCCGGGTAGTTTTTCCCACTATCTCGATAGTTCCACTCAGGTTCCATATTCCTCTCGTCATCTTCCTCCCTGAATCTGGATATACGATCTTCAGGAGTCACGTCTCTCTCTTCTGGATCTAGGTTATATCTTCTGGCATAATTCCTATTGGTTTCGCAAGCCAAGCCTACTGTATCCTTGTCAGTAATCTCCGTTAAGACTTTCTTGATTAACTCTTCTTTGTAGGTCTCTATCAAACTAGCCTCTCCTAGCTTCAAATTCTGCAGTTTGCTCGACGTTTCATTCACATCAGAGACAACTTTATGAATCTGTTCCTCTAATGCAGATTTTAATGTTTGCACATCCCGATCTAGTTGTGTTCTATCTTCAACTTGTCTTTCGGATAGCGAATCCATCCTGACGCTTAAATCTTTCCTAATCTGTACTACTTCATTGTTAATATCAATTTGAGTACTGGCAAGTTTCCTTTCAATACGATCCTGAATTTGGGTTACATGTTCCCCACTTGACCTATTCCACTCGTCTTTCCATACTGCTACATTTGCCGTTAACATTTCTGCTATGTCTATTTCGATATCCTCTTTCAATACTTTATTATGGTCTAATACTTGGGTTCTCATGACCTCTACATCAAATTTTAAACCTTCTAAAGACGCTGTCGTTCTAACTGACTCATCAACTAGCCTAGTCGTTAATGCACTTATATTACGTGTACAAAAGGTTTTCGAATTTTCTATCTCTTCCCTGACTTTATTTACATCAGTTTGGACTTTAGTAATATCTACGAAAACTGTGTTGACCTCTACTTGAATTTTATTTATGTCACTTTGCATCTCGTTTACATCCGAATGAATGTTATTAATATCAACCTGAACATTGGACACATCAGTTCTAACATTTTGGATTCCTCTTTGGACTTCCTCAACCTTGTCTTGGACAGTCGCAACATCATTTTTAACAACAACTACCTCAGCCCTAGCACAAGAAATATCACTTCGGACATTAGCTACATCTAGATTCAACATTGTAAGATCTTTATGCACATTAGCAACATCTATTTTAACATTGGACATGTCTGAGCGCATGTCAGTTACAGCCTTCTCAATTCCTTGGGTATTAATCTGTAAACGCGACATATTATCCTCTAAGTTAGCAGAACTGGTCTGAATAGCTTTCAAACTTTCATCCATGCTAGCTTTCAAATTGGCAGATAAATTACTAGCATTCTGCTCCATTCGACTAGTATTCCTAGCTTCCATCTTCTTCATGCTACTATTCATGCTAGTAGACAAATTACTAGCATTCTCCTCCATCCGACTAGTATTCCTAGCTTCCATCTCCTTCATACTTTCACTCAGCATCTGCTTCATACTACTATTCATGTTAGTAGACATCTCCGCTAACATCATCTTCAAACTTTCATCTGCCATTACAATATTATTCAAAATTAGACTGCTGTAGGGACATACATCAAAAGAGCAAAATAACAACATTTGAGCAACACTTTTCACCATATATAAATTTGATCAATTTTCTGTCTTAAATCTAACTTATAACTATCTTATAATTAACTTTCGAAGACCCTTCATGTTGAAACAAACTCAAGCACATGTTCAAATTTCCCTGGCTCATTTTAAAATATCCTAACACAAATAATTTACATTTACAATCCAAATAATTTAATTTTATCTTTAATATGACTAAAATGTCATAAGCCGGTCAAATAAAATAAGATTCCAGGTCATAGGCGATTTTTCTAAGTTTCCAGCCTATTTAACCTTTCTCAAGTTGTATAAGATCTGATCTTTTCTGAGTGTAATTTTCCTAATACAATACAACATTTAATTCCTATATAATCACACTCTTAAATTCTACAATTGGCCTAGATATCGAACAAAGAATCAACCTCTTTATTTGAGTCTAATCGAACCACACGTTTTAGATTTGCCAATCCTACTGTTGACTCAGCCCCACGTTCTAGGTGTGCCAATCCTTCTGTCCCCGTTTACCCGGATAGTAGGCTGTCAGATATCCGCCCCCTCAATCGGATTGCCAACAATCAATCGCACCGGCTCAGCTACATCAATGAAAATGGCACTGACAGATACTACCGAGGTTTGAACACAGAAGTTACCAAGAAAATTATTGTGGAACACACCAAAATAGACGGGGTTTCATACTTACTTTTACTTACCTCTTAAAAATTATCTCGGGGATTGGGTTGACAACAGGATCTCTAAAGTATGCTCCCACAATAATCTTGACCATGACATTTAAAAATGAACCAAAACGAAGGCAAGAACTTTGAACTGTACAAAAGCTTTATTTCAAATAAAGGGTATGACTTTAACAAACTCAACAAAATAAATGTGGCTATCAGTAGCCCATGTCAATCTGACTATGTCCACTTAAAGGACTTGCAAAGTTATCAAACAATATGTTAGCTCCCATGAGCTCAAAATAACGTAACATTCAATACACATTTGGATTGGATAAGGAAGTCAGGATGCGACACATATAGAGCATTTGGTTTCTTTTAATAAACATCACACTTGTATTAATAGGCGCAAGGCCAGAGTATCGACCTCGCCCGCTGATAACCAGATGTCGAGCCAGCTGGTCTACTCTTTAACCTGGCGCATGCCTGTCAAATGGGGTTCACTCGTCACGCCACACTGCGTAAGAATTCAGCTCCTTCTCTAAGCTTTTAAATGTCTACAAGACAACTCATATATATTGAACCCTTATTGATCTTCGATAAATAAGTATTCATATTTATTATTATTATTACTACGGCCCAGGCAGCACATAAGGAAGTCGACTTGGATATTAGGGAGGCCAGCATTTCGTAATGGTTGCAACAGAAGCTGAGTTGGTAGCTATTCCTGGGGGACGGCCAGAATTAGTCGAGTTCAAGGCCAAATTGTGCAACTACTGTACCAAAATTGGAGACATAAAGGAAGAATCACGAGGTCCTCTCAACGAACATACGATTGAATCAGCCAATCGCAAGAGACCAAGCTGTGACCACGAGGTGGACGGCGTCAGTAGTAAAAAGCGCGCGGAAGTGTGTATCTAAGGAACCGCCGAACGGATTAATCTCCGCTCGAGTAATTTGAGACGTTGGATTTATTTGGAGAAGAATGACATTAGCCCCATCTTTGTGAGACAAAAACTCTGGAAGTTTTTATCCGACTTTGCCCCACTCCACCGCCCTTGTCAGTTTCTCATAAATAGTTTGGCCTGACGCCAATCTAAGTACTCAGTTGTGGAGCCTTCAGAGGCATACTCCACGCCAGTTTGAAGTGTGATTTTTGACGCTCGAATTTATCTAAGACTTATCCTGTGGAGCCTTCAGAGGCATACTCCACGCCAGTTTGAAGTGTGATTTTTGACGCTCGAATTTATCTAAGACTTATCCTGTGGAGCCTTCAGAGGCATACTCCACGCCAGTTTGAAGTGTGATTTTGACGCTCGAATTTATCTAAGTCTATACTTGTAGAGCCTTCAGAGGCGTACTCCACGCCAGTTCGAAATGTGATTTTTACGCTCTAAAATCAGTGAAGCTAATTTATTTTATGAGCTCTGGGAAGCTAAAGTCGCAGCGTTTGCAATATCGAATTTTATAAGCTATAATACATTTTGTTCTAAAATCTACTAAATTGTGTGATCTAAATATTTCACGCCAGCGCGTGATAAACTGTAACATTCTTTTAAAGACGACGATTTCAACTTTAAGGGGGAAGTATCGTATCACCCTCATTAGCGCTTACCAGAACCGAAGTCCATAAGACGGGACGGAAATACCGGACGAGATAGCGACTGCGAGTGCAGCCAGGATTTTGCATCCATTTTGTATATTTTATGTATAAATTGTGTGTATTGTATGTGTTTTTATAGTGCGTATGTGCGATAATTAGGGCCAGTCTTCGCTATTAATCGCAGTAGGACAATTGTGGGTGAACCGAGTAGCCTGCAAGCGATTATAGATGGGCAAATATTTAACATTGAACTTTTCTGCCAAGGAGTCGAGACCAAGATGATCAGCACGTGGTTTGAAGTTGGGATGAGCTTCAAGAAGTCAACGCAGACGACTACTATGGAGTGCTAAATTGTCCATAGGGCAATGGGTTGAGGAGGATGTCCTTAGTCCTACATGCAGAAGCGGTGATGTACTAAAATTGGATTATTTCAATTATGTAGTTAGATTTGGCCGGGGAACTTTGTAAATAGTCATGTTTTTCTTTCTTGTTTTTTATAGCTGTTTTTCTTGTACCGACACTATATGTTTAAATGTCCGTTGGCGCGTGGCCAAAGTGTTTGTTGATATTTTGATTTTTTCTTGAGTCATATGTAATGTACGCGGCGTGCGTGCGTGATTTTTATCCTTGCAATTGCGGAACCCGTTACATTCGATAAATGGTGCTTTATTAACGTTAATATTTTAAAATAGGAATGGGAGGAAATGATTGTAAAACATTTTGCTGAACAGGTTATTATTCATGTTAGGGTAGCCGAGTGCACCAACTTAAAAGTAATTGTAGAACACCTTCGTTCTAATTTGATAGATTTTTCTTGAGTCCTTTTCAGGTGACTAGGCACGGCATAGAACGATGGCGCCAGCATGTGGATATTATTTGTGTCTTTTATTTCAGGGTCTGTCACAACCCATACGTGTGATTAAGTGTGTGTTGATGTGTCTAGTGTGTGTTGATTCTACGTGAGGAGGGGGTAGTTGTCCTACCGCCCTTATATATTTTTGCTGCTGTTGTATTTTTAGATGGAAAGACAGAGTGCTCTTGGGAGACTGCTGATTCTTGTCCATATGTTTTTCTGACACACACGTATTATTGTGCTTTGGGGCACATTTCTTCGAGGTTCGACCCCATGCTCTGGGAGGTCGAGGTTATTGACACGTGGGTTGACAGACATGCAGAGTTCCACAAACCGCCCGTTTTGCCTGTGACTTATTTTGATAGGCAGTCCTATTTGTCCGACTGAACCCTGTAAGCTTTCATGTAGCAAACCTGTTCATTGTGATGGCTAATTTTTAAGCCATAATTAATTGGGGAGTTCGCCATGTGTGTAACGGATTGTTGTACCTTGTATGGATAAGAATATTGTGATTAACGTAAATGTTGGCTGTTTGCCTATTGCTTTGTTGATGACTCGATTTCATGTAATTTTGTTGGTCACACCCGTTTGGTGTAGTGGTAGAGTATTTGTAAATTTTGACAGCGGTCATTTGAGTATTTTTTCTATTGGTCACGTGTTAATGTACTTGTGTTGATTTGTGTGAGAAGTCCTAAGTTTTTAGGCAGTAAATGTTGCTTCGGCAATTCAAGTCCAATTTCACACGGAAATTTTGTGTTTGTTTATAGTAGATTTAGGAAGTGTCGATTTAACTTAAGTATTGTAGTCGTGTTCCCTTGTGTCGGTCTAGCTCTAGAAAATGCGGATTCGTTGTTTGAAGGGTCATTCTGGATGATAACGAATCACGCATTCAAAGTACACATCGTGGTGCATGTAGAACGGCGTACGCACTTATATGGTCACTTTTGTATCTTTATTTAAGGACACTTGGTCCAGGTAATTAATCTCTCCAGAGATATCGCCTAAGTTTTTGGCATTTTATTAAGCGGAAGTCAGTTGGGAGTTTTTGTTGTTAATTGTTTATATGTAAATATGGTGATTTGTTATTAAATTCAGTTGTTTTAACCCTGGCTTCACTCTTTCCTGCATGTTATTTTGTTATATGTTACCCTGCAAGTTAATGAAGCGCCCTGACAGCAACTTACGAATATGACCTGTTACGCCCCGAATCTGAGTCTCATATGCTTCTTTGCAAGGGTTCATAAAACAAAAATGGCTGCCCAAGTGGGGATTGTTGTTGTTGTTGCTTCGCTGATCTCATATTTATTTCGTTGAGAAATGATGCCAGGTCAAGCGGACATGTAAATTCAGTAAATGGAGGCGATGTTGTACCGCCATGTGCATTAGTAAAATCACTGAGTTCCTAAAGTTAGAAATATTGAACAAGGTTAGAATTTGATTTGGTATTTGTTATAAACTTGTTCTGGCGCCCACATTAAAATTAGAAATTTGCATTATTAATGAACTCAGTCAAAGCAGGAAGATGTTGCCTTATATTTGACATTTAATTGACTTCGGTTAATTGGTGTTTCGTAAATTCTGTTGGTTAGGAATTTAAAAGCAGATCACTAGGGGTTATTTTGTTGTTTGGGAATAAGTGTCATTGTATTCAGTAAATTTTGTTACTGAAATTTTCATTAAATTAGAGCCAGTAATATTTAAATGTGTGACATGTATGTGCGTATAGGGCTGAAACCTTAGCCCATGACCCTGTTTTTCTCTGAATATATTTTGTGTGTGATATGGCGAGTGTTGATGAGATAAAGGCATTGTTAGAACAGATGTCGATCCAAATGTCAGCGAAAACGGAAGAACAATTAGTGCAGATGTCCGTAAAGACGGAAGAACAATTAATAGAACAATTAGAAGCTCAGCGTGAGCATAGTGAAAAACAATTAGAACAGATGTCCGCGAAAACGGAAGAACAATTAGATAAACAATTAAAGAACTGTGAAAAACAATTACTTGATATGAGCGGTAACATTTCGGTCCAGTTAGAAGTCCAGAAATTAGACACGGACAAACAATTCAATGAACTAAACCACAAATTGTCACAACAGGCGGTAACACAAACCGAACAGTTAGGAAAAATCACGAATGATATTAATCAGAGCGTTCAAAAAGTAGAGAAACTGGCAGGCGAGGTTGCGGAAAACAACATCAGACAGTTAGGCGAAATGAAGAAATTGGAGGCGAAATTTGATAACAAATTAGTACAATTTGACGAGATGGTGGCAGATAAACTCAAGCAGATAGAGGCAGCATGTGTCAGTAACACCGCGGGAGTGAAGAAAACCCAAGAGAAACTACAGCAGCAAATTAATTCGGTAGATAACAACGTGCTGGAATTAATAAAGGAAATAGATAAAGTCGAAGTTAAGGCTGAAACCGAGCGGATACACTTGCGGGAAAATTTAGAGGAGCAATTAGGCAGAACACAAGAGATCATAAGAAAAGAGATGGAAGGCCAGCTAATAAACACACAAGAGGTCATAAGACAAGAAGTAGGGGAGCAGCTCGTCAAAACTCAGGATAATTTGGAAGAACAACTAGTAAAAACGCAGGAACGGATACGTGAAGAGCTAGAGAAAAATCAGGAGAGGAACGAGGAGAAAATAAATAGCTTAAAAAGTAGGATCCGGCGAGATTGGGACCAGCAGGCTCATGCGAATAAGGAAGACAGGCTGGCAGTTTTAAAGCGAATGCAGGCACTGGAGGAAAATATGAAGTCGAAATTACAGGAACACTCAGAATTAATCATAAAGAACGAGATTAGATCGTTAGAGAATGCGACATTATTTTCAAACGAAAATATTCCGGAAAAGCAAACAAGTATTGGAAGTCCGGCAGGTTCGAAGTTGGCTGAGGACACGAGTCGGGGTCAAAGTCCCAGACTAACGACTAATGCATTCCAGCAGTACAGGGGGGAGACTTCAACTCCGCAACCGAACTTGGCACCAGCCCAAGTCATCCAAGTCATTCGGGGTAATGATTTTAAGCCCGATAAGTTTAAAGAACATTCAGGAACCACTCCCAAAGCATTTCTACGGCAATTAACTGACTACTTTAATGACCAACACATCGGCCCGGAGAAACAATTAAGACTGGTGGAGAAATTTTTAGAAGGACCTAGCCTGACCTGGTTTTTAAGTTTCAAGTACACGTTTACAGACATGGCTCAATTCCGCGAGGCGTTTTTGAAGAAGTTTTGGAGTCCTTCGTTACAGCAAGGGTTAAGAATGGACCTGTACACGCGCAAATACCACAGTACACATCCAACCCGTTTTTCAGAATTCTTCAGTCAGCAATTGGTAAAATTCAGGGATTTTGATGACCCGCCTAGCGAGCCGAATATGGTTCTAACCATCGGAAAACAACTCCCAATGCATATCCAACAATTATTAGTCGCAGGAAATATTCAGACCGCAGTCCAAGCCGAAGAATTACTCAGACACTTAGATGAGACGAGTATGGTAAGCCCACAGACAGGAAGAAGGAATTTGGAATGTGTCAACACGGCAGAGGTAGTTCAGGGACTCCAAAATAACCACGGCCAGGGGAACCAAAGTAAGACACAGTCCACAGGGACACAGTTCACGCCAAGAAGACAAGATTTTGACGGCCAAAACCAGTTCCGTAACAACAATCAGAATTATCAGAATAACCGCGGGAGATATCATCAGAATAACCAAAATCAAAATAATCAGTGGACGTACCAGCGGGAATACACGAATTGGAGGGGAAACCAGAGACAAGGTAGACCTTACCAAAGAAATGGAGATGGTAGATGGAGTAACGGCAGGGACTATCGCCAAGAAAACAGAGGGGATTATAGGAATAACTGGGACGAACGATATATTGAATCCCGTAAATACTTGGATCAATTAAGTAATGAAGAAGCGGAGAAGGAGAAGTGGGGGCGTGCCATGGCGAACAGACAGAGCCCAGACAACCATCAAGGAGAGGGGGCAGAGAGTTTACTGAGGCAACAGGAGCGACAGAATGATAACCGGCGAAACACATCTAATGGGGCCCGGGATAAAAAAAAAACCCAAATGAACTGAAAGGAGACAGGCTAGAAACGGAGATCGCCAGGGAGCAAGAAGAGATGATAGTGGCCAATATAGAAGAGTGGGTAGCATTCCCAGACGACTGCCTGGAGGAAGTGGTGAAGAACCGTGAAAATGTTATCAGACAGCTACCAATTATTTACGCGCATATTGGAGGTATGAGGGTGAGATGTTTGATTGATACAGGTAGCCAGGTGAGCTTAGTCACTGAAATTTTGATAAAAGAAATAGCAAGAAAACAGACTGTTCCTATTATGCCGGTACCGCTAATGAAAGTCAGAGGTGTCATTCCTGACAAAACTATGAATTGTAAACAGCAAGCATTTCTAGATCTGGAAATATTGAACCATACTTTTTCACAAACATTCATTGTTATTCCAAAGATGAACTACAATATAATTTTAGGAGCCAACTTCATCTGCGATTTTCATGCTGTAATTGATTTACATAACAACACTGTAAGCTTCAAACAAGTAGAAGGATTGGATCATGTGGGTTTAAATATGGAAGAGAATCCGCTGGAGAGAGAGGCAAATACTTGGGTTGTTGAGGAATGCACTAATGAGGCCGGAGATAAGATCTTGAGGGGAGAGCAAGTTAACCAGACAGCAGTGCTAGAGATGGATAGCCGAGATATTTCACAGGAACTTTGGGTGCATTTGGCGGAAGAAGAAATGGGCGGAACCAAATTCGAAATTCTACTTCAGGAGCGACTTAAGGAAGCCATCGTAGGGGAATCTGATAGAAGAAGATTGGAAGAAATTTTAAGATTACATAAAGGAGCGTTCGACACCGTACCTGGGAAAGTTTTAAATTTTCAATATGCGATGCAGGTAACAGATTGGACCCCATTTAAAAGTAAATTGTACCCGATCCCAGAGAAGCATTTTTCTCAGGTGAGGGATATCATTACTAACTTATTAGATTCTGGCATGATAAGGAAAGCTGCAACTCCTTATCTGAACGCAATATTGGCTGTGACCAAGCCAAACGGATCAATTAGGCTGTGCCTAGACGCGCGAGTTTTAAATAGCAAACTGCTAGTTGAGCACGACCAAGCACCGAGGATCAAAGATGTTTTGAAAGACTTCCGTGGGAAGAAGATATACTCAAGTGTTGATTTGACGAATAGTTTCCACCATCTTGAACTTGAAGAAAAATCCCAACTGTTGACGGGATTTTTATTCGATAATCAAAGTTATATCTGGTGTCGAATGCCCTTTGGCGTGAAAACTGCGGGATGTGCACTCATTAGAGCACTCGATAGAAATCTGACTGAGGAGGTCAAGAACTTCACCACGAGATATGTTGATGACATATTAATCGCTTCTGAGACAATGGAAGAACACTTGATAAATTTAAATAAACTGCTGGACAACCTGAGAACCATGAACTTCAAGATCAACTTAAAAAAGTCACATTTTTGCCAGAGCGAAATTTTATATTTGGGACATATAATTGATGTCGAGGGCGTGCGGCCTAATCCAGCCAAGATTGATGCTATTAAGAAATTTCCCACACCTACCAAAGTCAAACATGTTAGAGCATTTTTGGGAGTGACAGGTTTCTTCAAAGAAAATTGCCCCGGTTACACAGAAACAGTAGCGCCTATGCAGGAGATGTTGAAGAAAGCGAATCGATGGTCGTGGAACGAGGAGTGCGACAGGTCTTTTAAAGCAACGAAGGATTTATTGGAAAACTGTGTGAAACTTGGATATCCGGATTTTGAGAAACAATTTATCATTCAAGCAGATGTTTCGTTATTTGGGATTGGTGCTATGCTGTACCAAGAGGACGCTGAAGAACCCAAGAAGAAATCCTATTTGGCATTCACGAGTCGTAAATTACGGAAACATGAGAGGAACTACACAGTTACGGAACTTGAGCTACTAGCAATTCTATATTCTCTCCAACAGTGGCGCAAGATGATCTACGGTTATTCCATCATTGTTAGAACCGACCACCATGCACTGACATTTTTATTTAAGACAACAATAGCAAGTGAGAGAGTTACGCGCTGGTCCATCTACATACAGCAGTTTGACATCACAATAGAGCATTGTCCTGGGAAATTGAACGTCATACCAGATGCCTTGAGTAGAAACCCTGAGGACGGAAACGAAGTAACAGCGGAAGTTCACAATATTACCTTGACACCTAAGGCTCGTGAGTTTTTGGCAAGATTGAAGGATATTCGGAAGGAGCAAGAAGCTGACCCATGGATGATGATGATGATAAAATTCTATAGGAAGGAGTTACAACCAAATTCACCGGAGTACCGGGAAGCCAGTGCTAAACAAGCGAGATTTCACTACTTGAATAACTTGTTACATAAATACGTGGATGAGCATCATACTAAACTGCGGATCTTAGTTCCAGCATCACTACAGAGGGGATTAACTTGGCATGTTCACGAGAGCCTAGCACATATCGGCACGGATAAGACTGAAGCTACGATAGGGGAGACCTTTACTTGGCCCAAGATGAGATTCACCATTGTTGAAGTAATTAGAACGTGTGACGCTTGTCAGCGCACAAAGCCGAACAACTTTATTCTGAAACAATCTCCAAGACCACTATTACCGCAGAAACCATGCGAGATGCTCGCGATTGATTGCTTTGGTCCTTTAGTAAAAGGAAAGCGTGGATGCCGACACCTCTTGGTATGTGTCGATGTATTTTCGAAGATGGTCGTGCTATGTCCTATTCAGAAGACGACGTCAAGACAAGTCCTTAGTCGAATTAAGAACAAAGTCATTCCGATGCTTGGGAAGCCGGAATCCATTCTATCAGATCACGGTACCTATTTCACAAGCAATGTTTTTAGGCAAGGTTTGGAGAGCCTAGGAATAAAACACATATTTTCAAGTATTCGTCATCCTTGTGGAAATCCGAGCGAAAGAACAATTCGCTGTGTCGCTAAATACTACAGAGTAATGATTCCTAACGAACACAATAAATGGGTAGACAAAGTAGGGGAAATTGAGATGTGCATGAACACTACTAAGCACGAGTCGACGGGTCAAGTCCCACTGATTGTACACCACAACATATTGCCGGAAAGAACTTGGGACAAGATCATTCCTTGCCCAAGGGATCCATTATTAGCGCATGATTTGCGAATCCAGCGAACGAGGGAGCACATGAGGAACCAAGCGGACCGAAGGCTGAGACGGTACCGAGGAAAGAAGTTTCACCGAGAGTTACAAGAACAAGAATTAGTGCTGGTTCGTAGACCACCGATCTCCGACCCTAAGAACAAAGTCTTCGCCAAGTTCTGTCCGAAATTCATTGGCCCGTTCCGGGTAATTAAGAATCTGGGTAACAATGCCTACAGATTAGAAGAAGTGAGCACTGGTGCAGAATCTGTTTTTAATAGCGCCAATTTGAAACCGTACTACAGAAGGGAACCATTTGATGATTAGGAAAGATGATTATGCAGAATCTGTATTGCCAGAAATTTTTTTTTTTTTGAAAGCAAACACTCAAATCCACGGGGAGCGCGTGAGTACGCACTTTGTTTGTAAACAACGAGCAGCTGAGACGACGGGAGTGGCAACTACGTGAGGAGAAGGGGGAGACCTAATGAAAATATGAATGACATTCCAGCGAGAAGGGAGCACACTAAGTGAGTCAGAGGGGCATACACTCGAGCAGCTGAGTGAGATTTAAAGAGATGTGTTGTTACTACAGTGGATTTTGTTTTTGAAATCCAAACCAATAAATTGTTTCGAATTTCAAAACCTTGCTGAGGATAAATGAACCCTTATTGATCTTCGATAAATAAGTATTCATATTTATTATTATTATTACTACGGCCCAGGCAGCACATAAGGAAGTCGACTTGGATATTAGGGAGGCCAGCATTTCGTAATGGTTGCAACAGAAGCTGAGTTGGTAGCTATTCCTGGGGGACGGCCAGAATTAGTCGAGTTCAAGGCCAAATTGTGCAACTACTGTACCAAAATTGGAGACATAAAGGAAGAATCACGAGGTCCTCTCAACGAACATACGATTGAATCAGCCAATCGCAAGAGACCAAGCTGTGACCACGAGGTGGACGGCGTCAGTAGTAAAAAGCGCGCGGAAGTGTGTATCTAAGGAACCGCCGAACGGATTAATCTCCGCTCGAGTAATTTGAGACGTTGGATTTATTTGGAGAAGAATGACATTAGCCCCATCTTTGTGAGACAAAAACTCTGGAAGTTTTTATCCGACTTTGCCCCACTCCACCGCCCTTGTCAGTTTCTCATAAATAGTTTGGCCTGACGCCAATCTAAGTACTCAGTTGTGGAGCCTTCAGAGGCATACTCCACGCCAGTTTGAAGTGTGATTTTTGACGCTCGAATTTATCTAAGACTTATCCTGTGGAGCCTTCAGAGGCATACTCCACGCCAGTTTGAAGTGTGATTTTGACGCTCGAATTTATCTAAGTCTATACTTGTAGAGCCTTCAGAGGCATACTCCACGCCAGTTCGAAATGTGATTTTTACGCTCTAAAATCAGTGAAGCTAATTTATTTTATGAGCTCTGGGAAGCTAAAGTCGCAGCGTTTGCAATATCGAATTTTATAAGCTATAATACATTTTGTTCTAAAATCTACTAAATTGTGTGATCTAAATATTTCACGCCAGCGCGTGATCAACTGTAACATTCTTTTAAAGACGACGAGTTCAACTTTAAGGGGGAAGTATCGTATCACCCTCATTAGCGCTTACCAGAACCGAAGTCCATAAGACGGGACGGAAATACCGGACGAGATAGCGACTGCGAGTGCAGCCAGGATTTTGAACTTGTTAACGAGCCAGTGGCGCGGACTCGAGATGTATATTTTATGTATAAATTGTGTGTATTGTATGTGTTTTTATAGTGCGTATGTGCGATAATTAGGGCCAGTCTTCGCTATTAATCGCAGTAGGACAATTGTGGGTGAACTGAGTAGCCTGCAAGCGATTATAGATAGGCAAATATTTAACATTGAACTTTTCTGCCAAGGAGTCGAGACCAAGATGATCAGCACGTGGTTTGAAGTTGGGATGAGCTTCAAGAAATCAACGCAGACGACTACTATGGAGTGCTAAATTGTCCATAGGGCAATGGGTTGAGGAGGATGTCCTTAGTCCTACATGCAGAAGCGGTGATGTACTAAAATTGGATTATTTCAATTATGTAGTTAGATTTGGCCGGGGAACTTTGTAAATAGTCATGTTTTTCTTTCTTGTTTTTTATAGCTGTTTTTCTTGTACCGACACTATATGTTTAAATGTCCGTTGGCGCGTGGCCAAAGTGTTTGTTGATATTTTGATTTTTTCTTGAGTCATATGTAATGTACGCGGCGTGCGTGCGTGATTTTTATCCTTGCAATTGCGGAACCCGTTACATTCGATAAATGGTGCTTTATTAACGTTAATATTTTAAAATAGGAATGGGAGGAAATGATTGTAAAACATTTTGCTGAACAGGTTATTATTCATGTTAGGGTAGCCGAGTGCACCAACTTAAAAGTAATTGTAGAACACCTTCGTTCTAATTTGATAGATTTTTCTTGAGTCCTTTTCAGGTGACTAGGCACGGCATAGAACGATGGCGCCAGCATGTGGATATTATTTGTGTCTTTTATTTCAGGGTCTGTCACAACCCATACGTGTGATTAAGTGTATGTTGATGTGTCTAGTGTGTGTTGATTCTACGTGAGGAGGGGGTAGTTGTCCTACCGCCCTTATATATTTTTGCTGCTGTTGTATTTTTAGATGGAAAGACAGAGTGCTCTTGGGAGACTGCTGATTCTTGTCCATATGTTTTTCTGACACACACGTATTATTGTGCTTTGGGGCACATTTCTTCGAGGTTCGACCCCATGCTCTGGGAGGTCGAGGTTATTGACACGTGGGTTGACAGACATGCAGAGTTCCACAAACCGCCCGTTTTGCCTGTGACTTATTTTGATAGGCAGTCCTATTTGTCCGACTGAACCCTGTAAGCTTTCATGTAGCAAACCTGTTCATTGTGATGGCTAATTTTTAAGTCATAATTAATTGGGGAGTTCGCCATGTGTGTAACGGATTGTTGTACCTTGTATGGATAAGAATATTGTGATTAACGTAAATGTTGGCTGTTTGCCTATTGCTTTGTTGATGACTCGATTTCATGTAATTTTGTTGGTCACACCCGTTTGGTGTAGTGGTAGAGTATTTGTAAATTTTGACAGCGGTCATTTGAGTATTTTTTCTATTGGTCACGTGTTAATGTACTTGTGTTGATTTGTGTGAGAAGTCCTAAGTTTTTAGGCAGTAAATGTTGCTTCGGCAATTCAAGTCCAATTTCACACGGAAATTTTGTGTTTGTTTATAGTAGATTTAGGAAGTGTCGATTTAACTTAAGTATTGTAGTTGTGTTCCCTTGTGTCGGTCTAGCTCTAGAAAATGCGGATTCGTTGTTTGAAGGGTCATTCTGGATGATAACGAATCACGCATTCAAAGTACACATCGTGGTGCATGTAGAACGGCGTACGCACTTATATGGTCACTTTTGTATCTTTATTTAAGGACACTTGGTCCAGGTAATTAATCTCTCCAGAGATATCGCCTAAGTTTTTGGCATTTTATTAAGCGGGAGTCAGTTGGGAGTTTTTGTTGTTAATTGTTTATATGTAAATATGGTGATTTGTTATTAAATTCAGTTGTTTTAACCCTGGCTTCACTCTTTCCTGCATGTTATTTTGTTATATGTTACCCTGCAAGTTAATGAAGCGCCCTGACAGCAACTTACGAATATGACCTGTTACGCCCCGAATCTGAGTCTCATATGCTTCTTTGCAAGGGTTCAATATTGACGCAAATCTTTCAAATGCTTAACTCACACACCACTGGATTATTCTGACAATCCCTAAACTTGTTAAGTTATCATCCAAATGTTTAATAATCATAGTTTAGAGTATAAAACACACTCTTAAATGTTTATAACAAAATCACAAATTATTTATAACAATTAGAAATTGTTTATAATATTGTCGAAGATAATTAAAAAAATTTTAAACACGCCTTTAACATTACTTTCGTTCCACATTATTGTCAAAGATATTTACATTTATTATTTACAATATCAACATTTAAATTATTTAAATTATTAATTTAAGAAATACATTGAACCACATATTCATCCGGTTGTTAATTTCATAATCGTGTTAATATAATCGACCAATGAAGGTTAGTTATACATGTTAATGTCACAATCTGGTTTAATAAAGGTAATAATTATAATTATTTGTGACGGTAATCTTCATTCAAAATCTTATCTCAAATTCTTTCAAAACTCTTGTTAATTATAACAGTAAATTCACTTGATTAATTTTCAACGAACTATGACAATACACTCTAGCGGAAAATACTTCGCTTACAAAATAATGCACAAAACTGCATTAAAAATTAGGCCCAAAATTCATCATATATTAAAATATACGGCATCAAAATCTTCCACATAATTTACCAAAAAACCTCCATTAACACAATCTTTATCATCATTAATTACTGTGGGAATCTCCTTCATTTATTTAAGGGCATTATACATCAGCGACTTTCAACATGTCCGCTGCACTAGCGATTATACATTCATAGTTCCACTTAAAAATTCTTATAATCATTAATTGTTTCAAAACTGTTGTCATTTAACTTTCGTGGATTTCATTCATGAATCGAATTGAAATAAAAATTTGCCAATCACAAACAAATTTAATAGTGAATACGCTTATATACGCCTGTCTGGTCTATCAAAATTTAAGATTAACATCTTCAAAGAATTGTAGTATAAAAATACTATCATCAAGCAAAATGCGATTAAACTGTAAAATAGTCTAATAGAATCCAATTAGACTGGGGAATGCAAACATCATTATATAAATCTCTAATAGAGAAAAAATTCCTAACAAAAGTTCACGAATTTAATGCATTCAATAATTCATAATTAATGTTCATCTTTCACAAAATGGTCTATGATGCAATGATCGTTCATGACTGACGATAAATGTCTGTGTTGCAATCAATTCAAATACCGACTAGTATTTCCAAGATCGTCGACAACGTACTGGATTTTAACGCTCTAAAATCATTTAAATGTTCTTCCTTCTTGATGATGACAGAAAATTGGTCAAAGTAATTAAACTGGGGTAGAACTACTTTAATAAAGTGACACGCTGTCTGAATTTAAATCTGCCATACAAATCATTAACTTACAGTCAAATCGAGACTACAAAAAAAATAAGCAAATTACTGAAAAATCTAAATATCAGTCTCAACTGATCCAAAATCATTTAACTATGCCCATGACATAACAATGTCTTAATAAAACGTCGAAAAAGGCATAACTCATCAAGGTGTACTGAGAATAGGAATCTCAAACAAGAATATAGGGCAAAATACATGAGGACAAAAATATGGGAAAAATGGTTGCTCAAATATTGCTAAGAAACTCAAATACAATAAACGTTCACGACTACCTTATCTGCCGATTGACGTTCCAGAGGAAAATTCCCCAAAGAAGACTGTTGATGGATCCATTTCACCAAGTTAAAGCTGAGCTCCATCCTCGAAACAAGAAACAGCACCCTCGGAGAATCGAACTGCTTCACGAAGACGAACGACATCCTTCCGGCAATAATCTTCTTTGTGAGTCGGGACAACCCTGACCTCTCTTGAAAAATCCCTGAAGTTCCAGTTGAAAATCGCCATGAAGTTTTTTGTATAAATTTCCGCAGAAATATTCATATTCAGTGAGTATGAAATCATTTCCATTGCTGTTTGATAGTATTCAGCCTTTAATCACGAAACATGGGTGTAGATGGTTATTTACCGCATGTTCGCTTGTGTGGAATAGCAATTAGCGAAATTCCATGTTGCTATCTTACTCCGTTGAAATATGTCCCAATTGCATTAAGTCCTTTAGCCTTCCATCTTCTCTTCGGTTATAGTAATAGAAGAACAAACTGCCATATTAAACTGTTCCATAATACTGTAGCGTTGTGTCACAAGAGCAATCTGAAGTCTCCCTATTTCACTAGCCTTGTCAGCCGTGGCGTAGATTCTGGCTATATAAAGTGCTTCTCATGTAGCGAGAAAATCACTTTTGTCAGTCGTCTAAAATTGTCAATAACCTCCAAAATACTTCCTCGAAATTGTTCAACTTTTCTACACTCCTTACTGTAGCAATGCACAATAGAATTAGCTTATAGGCGACCGCTAACTGTTCACAGCTAATCTTGTAGAAGCGTTATAATGTGCGTTTCAACTTCACCTAGATTTACACACAGTAAACCTGCACTGCTTGTATGTTCGACTCTCGTTTACTGCAGTGGCTTTACCACGCGTTATAAAGACGACTTTTTCACTAATAATCTCACTCGACGTTTCACCGAAATGACTATTTGAGATCTGACGATTGGGAATGAGTCTCCTCTCTTCTGCGCAAGGCCTTTTATGAACTTCATGAGGGGCGTATCTATCCCTTCCATCGCGTGTTACTGCGTCATCGCTAGAAGTTCCAACTTCGTCAATACATGACGGATTTTCAAAATTAAAAAACTGAAAATAAATTTCACCAAAATTCCAGAACAATGCCTCTACTGCAAATGGATTTCCACAATTCTGCATTCCAAAAAGTAATAAAAATACCATAGTTTCAGCAATCTCAGTCTTCCTTCAGACTATCGTTCATTGGTTTGAGCCTCCCCTCCAATAGCATACTTTCTTCCTCAGCAGAATTCCACGTTTCCTGCGACTGCGTCGTACATCTTGGATCTTTTTCGAATAAATGCTGACGTCACTGAGAATCTCAGCTCAAGTAGCCTGCTGGCATAACGTCTGCGTCATCCGTGCTTACGTCATGACTACCCACGTCATAACTATGACAGCCATAACTTTCTTTATAATTTCCAATATAGCCACCGTGGTCTCTATATAATTCAATTACGGGGGCAGTACTTAGTATCTACGAATCTTTTACAGCAAACTGGAATTTGTCATGTTCATAGAGACTATAAACATTTAAGTTCACCTATAGGACACTCAATAACCTGGTGAGCACAAATCCAACATGGCGGCGACACGGATTATAAATATTTAAATGACATTCTTCACGACGTAACCATCAGAGTGCAGTGAAACTTAGTACGGTAAATGCCTATACAAATGTTAATCCACTGACATCTAATTAGATCAATTGTTTTCATAACCAGAAGATGGCAGCTGTGCGAAATTTTAAAATCTAGTCTTTACTTCTAGTGTCCTAATCATGAGATTGAAGTTTGAATACCACATGTACACAATAATCTTCATGTAATTGAATATAATAGAATAAAATCCAACATGGCGACCATCTGAAATATTTAGACGGCTCTCAATATCTACGAATCTATTACAACAATCAAACTGAAATTTTGTATTTTGATAGAGGCAATTAACATGAGTAGGATATATGAAAATCGGCTGTATAGTTCTTCACGGAACTACAGGATCTTTCATATCAAGTAAGAACGGCAAGCGGTAGTTTTTGTTATCCGCTGCTGCGGTGGCCTTGGCAGAGCTTGTGACTAGCCTTGGCTCCCTGCTTTAAGCGTGTGTACAATCCTGTATGAAGCTTATCTTATAAAAGATGCTGGAAGTGTCGTCCTTCCTGGGTTATACAGGCATTGTATTTGGTAACCACATTCTGGCTGACGTGAGCGAGTTCTGCCACTGTAATGTTTCTGATTGCATGCGTAATGTTCTCTTTCAATTCCTCCAAAGTGTGAGGATTTGTTAAAATTTGTTAAAATAAGTTTTACATACAAAAATACGATGTTGCAATGATAACTGTCTCGCCATGTTAGCAGCTGAGGTTCAGAACGGCGACTGAACACCTGCACGCTTATTGCAAAGTCAAGTATGTACTATGCCCGCGCTTTCAATACTACAGCAGGGGGCCACAGCGGGCCACCAGCTTGCCAAGGCCACCGGAGCAGCGGATAACAAATTTGCCGCTTGCCGTTCTTACTTTATATGAAAGCCCCTGTACTTGTTTCACGTATCACATTTCCCAATAATTGGGATTGAATTTGTGTTGACTGACTGTAAAGTTACTAAGTCATTGGGTTTTGAAATGACTTGGGAATATCCTTGGATTATCAAAAGGAGTCGCGCAGAGCCGATACGTCAAAGTCTGAACCTGACTTCGAATTTTTTAAACATAAAAGGCTTTAATAATGTTATTGGTTTTACATCCCTTCTATTGCTGTGGGTTTTAGAAAAGCCGTGGTACCTGAATTTTTTCCGGAAGGGGATCTTCAAAGTGAACAGCTCCCTTGCATTTGTGCACTTTCAAGTGCCTACTGACTGTATCAGTATTTGATCCTGTAAATTACAAATTACTCCCCCATGGAGTGAGCATATTTGTTGGGTTAGACAGATGTTTGTCTTCATACCCAAGCCTACCTTCTAATAGACTTGAATGGGGTCTGCAAGATGGCGTTAAGGGCAGGATAACATACATATCACAGCTGTCTTTGCATAATATCATAAGGTTGCCTTATTTTGAGCTTGTTGCTTTGTTTGAACACCATATTCGAAATCGCTGGCCCTTAAAACCATTCCTAACAAGTGTTTTTCTTCTTGTTGCAGCCTGCTACAGAACATCTTGTGTTCCTCAACAACCACCTGACTCCCCAGCAAATGGCAGCAGCAGCCGCCTCATCACACTTGCCTCAGGCACATCTACTCCCACCACACCTTCAGCATCAGCACCGCAACGGACAGGTAGGACACTTGTGTGCACTTCTTTTCTGGTGTTGGGATGATGCATGTGGTCTAATTTTCAGGTGATGTTCTCTTGGTGTTCTGTCACTCATAACTGCAATTGTTGTGCTATTTGACAAAATGCTAAAGCTTTTTAAACTGGCCGTGAAACCTTGTACCGACCTGTAAAAACATTCTACCAACGTGCACTCGAAAACTTGCAAAAATAATGGTAAGAAGGACTTGACTCAAAGATAACCCCGGACCTTTTTTCCCCACAGAGTAATGTTTTATATTCATAGTATTTATCATACAACCCTATCAGGAATTCACAACTCCTGGCATACCTGTATGTTGTGCAACTCTCCCCTCCATTTGTCTGCCGATGCTATGATGTCCTGTGGAGTATGAAGTTCCTAATTTCTCAATGTTTCATAGATGCTGAGTTCTGAGTTTTAACTAATATAGTTCTAAGTGAACTATAGGATTTCAAGTGATATTTTAACATTTTATGAGTAGAACAATTTTTTTGTTTTCCATTAAATTATGAAGATGGCAGCTAAATTCCCTGTCAATTCATAGATGATTTCAATGTATTTGGTTTGATATAAGTGCTCTAATTTGGGCGTGGGTGAGTGGTTATCTTGTCGGACTACTATCCCCAAGCTTGCAAGTTCGCTCCCGGCCGTAGTAAGTGATTTTCGAAAGGCGTCAAAAATCTCGACAGGCATGTAATCTGTTGTTGACATGTTAAAGAACCCATTTGAATTCAGTAGGCCGTGTTCATAAAGGCAAAATTAATCTGGAGGTTTTCCACCAACACACAGTTCCTCCTTTCTCCACTAGAAAGTGCTATGGTGTCAAGGATCTTAGATATCTACCCTCCTTGACTTTCATAGTGCTCCAAGGAACGACAAAAAATCGCCATGCAGGCTGCTGTATTGAACAGGCAAGAGCTTCATTTAATAAAATGAATACACTACTGTGCAACACAGACCTTAATATCGCTCTTCGTCTCCGTTTACTTCAGTGTAACTTTTTCTCTGTCCTGATGTATGGACCCTCACGGAGAAGACAAGTAAAAAACTTTAAGTTGTGGGGCTACAGACGCATGCTCGGAATATCATGGATCGATAAAGTTCGTAACACCGAAATGCTCGAATATCAAAAAGACCAAGCTTGAATACTTTGGTCATATTTGTAATGATAAATATGCTCTCCTTCAGATCATTATTGAAGGAAAAATTGAAGGCAGAGAGGCCGAGGAAGGAGGAGAATATCCTGGCTAAGGAACTTAAGTGAATGGTATGGACTCAACACTCCTACATTATTCCAAGTTGCTAAAGATAAACAACAGATCGCCCTGATGACAGCCAACGTCTACTGAGTATATAGCACATGAAGAAGAAAAAGCTGCCCTCTGGGCGTCAAATAAAAGCTTGCACCCGAGGCCATACGATATTATTATTATTATTTTTATTATTATTATTATTATTATTTGGGCATAAACTATGTAAATAAATAAATATTGGTAATTTTGCAGTGTTTTATTTTTGTTTATTTTTGTTATTTTTATCATCATCCTTCCCCTAGTTTTGAGACTGAGGTGGTTGCAGTATGCCATCTAACTTGATTCTCTTCTTACCACCACTGGACCCTTATGTTTGTTCTATGCCATAATAAATTGTGTAAACATACATTCATTCTGTAATTTCAGAGTTTTTAGTTATTCTTTGGGCCTAAAAGAAACCTTGTTTTGCTTATGAGGTTTACTTTGCACTTTATAGTAACCTTGTTTAGTTTAGTATGGTTGTAGTCGTGTTTTCCTGTGGTTCCATAATGATGATGACACTGAATACAATTGTATAAGTTAATTGTTAAAATTTAATAAAACCGTTTGGGTAGCCCCCCCCCCCCCCTGTCAATACAATGGTTACGATTCCTTTCTAAAATGTTACATGTTTTGGAGCATTAGTGATTCGTCATCAAACATATTTAAACATTAGTTAGCTTTCTAATGAAATCTACCTAAAATACAATATAGCAGTGGCAATTAAACACCAGATCAACGTTAGATCAACTGCAGAAGGTTGACAGATGGATAACCAGAACAATCATTAATAAAGAACACTAGGTGGATGGACAATGGTGTTTTGTATTGCGAAAGTGGTTCAATGATAGACACGATGAGAAATAGGAGAATTGCCTTTTTCTGTTATTTATTGAGATTACATGACAAGGAAGAAGGAAAGAACCACAACGGGAATAACAATTGGTGGGGAACAGCTGAAGAAAGTGGAGAGTTTCAAGTATCTGGGAAGCCTGATACAAGATAATGGAAGAAACTATAGAGAAATAAATGAGCGGGGGAGACAGGCAGAAGCATTCCGGAGGAGTGTGAGAAGCATGTTATGGAGCAAGGATGTCCCTCAGAACAGCAAAAAGATCATGTATCGGACGTACTATGACCCTATCCTGACGTATGCCTCGGAGACCTGGGTTATTAAAGGAAGGGAGAAGAGCAAAATACAGGCCAGTGAGATGAGGTTTTTGAGAAGCAGTATTGGAGCTACAATGAGGGACAGAATAAGAAATGAGAGGACCAGAGAATTAATGAAGGAGGAACCATTACAGGATGGTATAGAGAAATCTAGACTTAGATGATATGGACATGTAAAACGAATGGAGGAGAAGAGGATACCCAGGAGGATACACGAGACAATGTGGGAAGGAAAGAGACCAAGAGGGAGACCGAGAGACAGGTGGCTGAAGGGTGTGGAAGAAAGCGTGAAGAAGAGAGGAGAAGACTGGACAAGGGTGGAGGCTGAGAGATGGTGGGAAGACAGAAGACGTTGGAGAGGCTTGTGTTCCAAACAGACCCGGCCAGTGGCTGGAAACTGTGCAAGATGATGATGATGACATGGCAACAGACTACAACTACTTTTGGAAAAATAAACATAATTGGTTCAAAGAAGTTCAAAATGATTTAGATGAGTTGGGTCTCTTTGTAATTAGTTGCATTGTAATAAAGAAAGCTGATGGATTGGAATCCGGGCTAGCCATAGGAAACAACAACAACATAAAGAAAAAAAAGATTCTGAAGAACAAACGTCTAAAACTAAAACTAAAATTTAATCAATGAAAACAATGTCATAACTGATGAAGGAGGTCAGCCAGAATGAAGAGGTTTTGGGAGAGGAGGAAGATGATGACAGCTAAATTCTCTGTCAATTGGTAGATGACTTAAATGTATTTGGTTTGATTTAGGTGCTCTCCAATGCGGGCGTGAACTACGTGTGTTAATAAATAGCAGTGGCCGCTTATTCATGGTTGCGAAGTCTCAATTGTAGATTCCTTTATTCACCATTGATGTTCATCGCGGAAGTATCTGCTTGTTGAGATATGCTAACGACAGTTGACACTTGAACCCTCGCAACGAATAAGGGGTTCGGCGCCACCTTGGTCTGTTTTGAGACTATGTTGGAAATAGGTACCTGGTCTCATGTAGCCTGAAATGACGTGTTAAGCGTGCACACGAGTGCCTCCTATGGGTAGATATTTGCAATTGAAATGCCACATGCGTGGAAAAAGGACTCTAGTATCCCAAGATGTAGGGCGTCAGGAAGTTGGAGATCTCTCCGTCAGCTAGTGAACGTGACCATATCGGCCGTAGACGTAAACGGAACATGCAAGAGTGGAAGAATTTCAATAGCAAGATGTTGAAAGATGCTGGGGAAGCATATGAAAATCGTCAGGGATTTAAAATTCCAACACAAATACAACCAAAAGAGGTTAGAAAAAGGACCTCCGTGATTTCACCTGGGTGTCTGGATGCCAGAATTTGTTATTAATAGGTCTCAATTTGGTAATGAGACATTTGAATATATCCCTGCTAATAATGTAGAGAGTAAGTTGTTTTATTTAGGAACTTGGGGACATTGTTGTCATCAGCCCTGTGTACTTGCGTGTGGGAGCTGTCTTATAACCTCCATTATTTTGGTGATTGCTAGTGTGTGTACATGTTTATGGGTCTAGGATTTGTGAGAATGTGATCTTGGCATGTTAGGTAGGCTATCATCCCAATATTGGTTTTGGAGTAGAAATGGGAAACTACGGAAAACCATTTTTAGGATAGACAAGGGAGGTACCTGGAATCTACTCCTCGGTTATCCTCACAAATTTAAGTGTACTTAGTCAACACTCTTACCAGGATTTAAATTCTCCATAGCAAACCCGCAGATCGAACCCGAGCCCTCTAAAAATAAGGGCAGTTACTTCACTTACCTCTAAACCACTCACAGCTACTGTAGCGAATAAGTGGCTTGTAATGTCTTAGCATGATAGATTCTACGATAATCGATGTCCTCTTTGCCATAAGGATGAACCTGGAAAACTGAACTTTTGAGGGGGAAGGCACCATAGTACAACCTTGTCCCCTGAAGTCATAAATTATATAAATTTAGTGTAATATCCTCAGTTCTGTGAGACCTGCACCGTAGGTTCCAGGTTCGATCCCCAACTCTACCATGGAGGATCTTTAATGCTGGTATGAGAGTTGGGACGCAGGTAGCCAAGAGGTGCTAAAAGGTGCTAGTGCTCATGCATCCAGCACCTCCTCACCTTTCAGGGCACTCTCAACGTTGTGGAGGAATAATAAAGAGAATATTTTAAAATATTCGAAACACATGTTCTTGTAGTGATCCAAGTCTGTTTGCAGCCCAGTACCGTTCTGTGTGTATACATGGATGTGAATGAGACCCTCTGCAAGATGTATCTTTCCACATCATCGGTGTTGTCATCGGTTTCATTATCACCACGCTTTCTTCATTGCAGGACAGCTTATAAGGAAGATTTCATTTGAATGTGATAACCTGATGACCCATTGAAATCCCACCTAGCTCACTATCTGATGTACGAATGACTCACTGTTTCTGAATTATCTTGGTCAATCCTCACTCTTCCTAAATCATGTCAGTAATATGATTGTGTTTCTCCCCATGCAAAAGAGAAAACCCACTATAAGATTGTTACAATAGATCTGGAAAAGAAAGAGAACTACATTTTAGTTGTTCCCCAAGCGTTACTTGAGCATCCCCTCTTCACCCCTTGGTAGCGTGCTGAGCTTCTATGCCTAAGATTGCGGGTCCAAACCCGGCCGAAGTCGTCGGATTATTTAAGAGTGTTAAAAATCCCTCAATATGTTTTCCTTCGGAGGGGAAGTAAAGCCGGCGGTCTCATTTCATAGATTTATGGTATGTAAAAGAACCTTTTGATTAACACTCTTAGGTTCCAATGTTCATCGCCAGAAGCTGACTGTGGTGGCATCTGGTAACCATGTTCTGAACTAGTAGTCGTTTGGGCGGCAAAAGTAGGAACTACTTGAAAAAATTAAAAGTCTGCAGTCCTTACTTTAATTGAAATCAGATAATATACACTAATACAGCCATCACAATTAACACCAGTTATCAGACAGATTCTACCCAAACCCAAAGTACATGGGGCTACATGACTGTGTTGTTGCAGCACCTAAACTGAGGAACCAACCAGTGTTTTGCCCGTTTCGTTGCGTAGTGGCTAGCATTCTTGGCTGTCAACTTGGAGGTCCGAGTTCGATACCCGGCTCTGCCAAGAAATTTAATTCTGGTCTGAGGGCTCAAACAGGTTACACTCAACATCTTGAGGCTGAATTGAGAAGAGACGGGTTCAATTCCTATCTCAGTCATCCTGGACGTGGTTTTCCGTGGATTCCCTATTCTCCTCCAGGAAAATGCCACGGCTGCATCCTACCTACATCTTACCTCAGTTACAGATAGACTTTAGGGGTACCACGTACAAAAAATGTTGGAGGCCGGATTCACTGTACGTTGTTGCTGAACAGCTTCCCCCTCCATACACTTGGCACAACAAATCCATTTGTACATGGTCCAACTACAAGGAAACCAGTAGCAGCGAGATAGAGACACTTCCCCTTCCTGGCGCACATGCGCGGATGAAAGACTAGCAGTTGACCGACAAGAGTGGTGGAAACGCTCTCCCCTACTCTGGTGCACATGCGCACTGAAACATTCTTTTGTACGTAGTACCCCTATGGTACAGACATCACAGTGACACAGGCTATCAGACAAATTTTACACCCACCCAAATACACGGGGCTACATGACCAAAATGTCGCAAAGCCTCTAAAAGAATCAACAACTACAACAACAAACAACAAATATCGGTGTGTGTATTAATATAGTTATTACCATCCGTTCAGTGGAATAAGGACTCCAGTCACAAGATATTCATGCTGTTAACGAGTGGGCTCTGAGACAACAAAACCTGTTAGTTCTTCCTATATTATAGACCACAATATCCCTGTATATACAGTATGCACAGTGATCACTGAAGCACCACACAAGTAAACTACAAGGTTTATATGATAGTATGAACCACTCATATAAAACTTGGACGAAATTCCCACAATAGCACGCTTTCAAACAACAAAAGCGTACTTTAAACAAAACTGCAAAAAATGGCGCGGAGTCTGAATAAGAATTTTTTTTGTCATAAAAGAGGCTAAATTTCAGTTACAATTAAAATTAAAAAAAAAAATACATTCAGGCAAAAATGCAAAATTTTTATTCGTTATACTGAAAGTACGAAATTTGTTAAAATGAAATGTTTTAACACACAGTAAATAGGGAAAAGGGAAGGGGCCAACCTAAAATTTCGCTGTCAGAATTATTCATATTTTTGGGGTATAGCAGTGTGAAAATAAAAGTAAAAAGAATAGAAATTCCTAGACGTTTCAAGAGGGGACCTTGTCTCCTTTTTCAATAGAACTGAAAACTGAGTCAAGATCCGTCTCGAAACGTCAAGGAATTTTTAATTTTTTTAAATTTTCACATGGCAATATCACAAAAATATGAATAATTTTAATAGTATTCTGAGCCATGAAAGCCTTGATCTACACATTAAAATTTCGTTATTCTGAAGATTTTGTTATACTGGTGTTCGTTAAAGCGGGATTCTACTGTACTGTGGTTTGGTACGTACCTCTTGTTAATAATCCAGCTACAGGGGTTGCACTAATTACATGCTAAACACTAGCACAAACACTAAATATTTACATTATATATTTGTTCTAAAATACAAATCGTACAGCACAGTTATTGTGGTCGTTAGTAAGTAGATGTGGCATTAAGAATCGGGCTCAGAAATATCACTTACAGAGTTATACCATGAAAGAATAATACTAGGAAGTGAAGCTCCCATAAGGCCAATGGTTATCACTTTATAATTTCGATCTTCAGCTGTTACACCGTGCTGCGCTCTGGTGAGAGTAGGGCAACGCACCGCAATATGGGGTGGCATTTGAATGACTAATGTATGCTAAATTTTGAGGTTAGGTAGTTGCTTCAGCAAGTATTTGAGATAACAGTTTCCATATTTTAGTTATAGAATTGCCTAAGTCACATGGATATGTAAATCACATTCCTATAATTATTTTATTTCTCCCGTTTTTTTTTCAAAGTCCCAATATACAAAGCGTCAATAGATCAACTTACTTTCCTCCACAAACGACCAGCATGCTCATAATCTGGGACAATAATCAGCGATCCAACCAAACTTTTGTCACACATTAGGCTACCGGTATACAAATAATAGCACATGTATCATAATTCACTTATGTACATCTTTAAGGCAAAATAAAATATAAAATAGGATGAATGAGGTAGTTTTGAAGGAAATAAACAAATAAAATGAAGATATATCAATACATTTATATTTTAGTCAAGTACATATAATTTACACATTATAGAGTCTTTTATGCAAGTGCATACTATGCCAATCATCAGATTGGAGATATCGCTCCACCATTCTCGTCTTCCTGTTCCTCCTTGTGTATCTCAAATGGCATCCAGCAGGCCAAGACAAGCAACTTGCTAATGTTTCAAACTCCCGTTACAAAATTTGACGATAAATATTTTTTGAACCAAGAGTATTTGGTAACGCTTCGGGAGTGATGAACCTAGTACTAAAGTACTTAAATTAGCTGAAATACCTTGATGAATAATAATTGTGTACATGATTTTGTATTAGATGTTTCTCCTCCATTGTTTATAAATTGACTGCACTTTTTCGTCAAGTCGTTGGATTATCTATTCATAAATGATAGCCAACTATGTTGCGGGATAGTATGTAACTGGCAATTTATTGACGATACACTAGGAAGAGCTGTACACGTTTAACAACATTTCATTTTTGATTTATAAGCATACATGTACTAATGCATGTATTCTCATTGTTATATAAACCCATCATCACCATCACATTTTTGCTTTTTTTCAATAGTGGGCCATTAGTGTTAATCTATATCTGTCGGCAGCAATGATGTGATCGACTCCTTTCAAAACACAATCGTGCACAACTCACAATAGATTTCGCCCTAGTCGAACACATCTGCTGCCGTCTATAGAGGAACGCGAAAAGGTTGAAGCTTAACTTCCTAGTATTCTTGTTCCATGGTTATACTTTGTACACTTGCTGGGCTAAAGCTGCTACAGTATTTTAACTCAATTTGCTACATAATCATTTACTTGTTCCATTTCCAGTAATTCAAGATTTTGCATTGAATACAATTTACTTTAGCAGAGTGGCTTTCAATTAAAATACAGGTGCGGCAAACAACACCGTGTAACTTTGCGAGTGAGAAAGCTTGCATAATTTTTACCGCTGGAAGGACTTGTCTATATGTCTTCAAAATACTCACATTGTCGTGATGGTAATGAAGTGGTTGACATATCCACAAAAAAGGCCTGGGTTTGATCTCTGGCTCTGTCTTGATTTTTAATCCTAGTATGAGTGGTGGGTTTGTATCCTACTCTCTGCCATTATTCCAGTGGTTTTCGTTGGTTTCCCAAAGTAAATTCAGTGGCTGGGCTGATGGCCAGGAAGTGGAAAGTCGTGAAGGAAACGACAATAAATCACCCAGGACGACTTTGGTTAAGGGCTGTTTACCGCTGTTATGCCAAGTATATGTGTGTTCATCTCTACCCGTTTCTTGAATCCAGGATAATCCCCAAATAGCTCCTTCTTGAGAAATAACTATCTAGCAACTAATGGTCGAAGGTAGAAAGATCTTCAAACAATAATAAAAACACCGAACCTCGAAGCATATTAGTGGAATCATTGAAGTAAAAAGTAGATAAAGAGGACTTTGTTACTAAAGCTGACAAGGGAAATACAACAGTAATCTCTATATATAAAAGTCAATTGCCGTGCATTAGTCTTGCAAAAACTCAAACTACTCCTCCGATTTCCCTGAAAATTTAACAATATTTTTGTTCTCATGGAGGATAGTGTTTAGAAAGTGGTTTGAACGAAATTGAATAGGTCGTTTTTTAAATTAATTTAAATTACAAAGCCATACCAATATTGAATCTAATAACTTGACGGACAGATGGTGACATAGGGCATCCTCTTCAAAATCTTCTATGAGCAAAGAATACTTCCCAACCTATAATCCCTTCGATCAGTACATGCAATAAAATAATACTTAACATAACAGAATCATTTGTATCTCTATATTTTGTATAATTCAATTACAGCATATTAAAGTATACTATAATATTACATTTCATGTTAATGTGTTTAAACCGACATCTCTGAATGTGAGAACGTACTACATACGGAAAGGATGTCAATATTGTAAAGTTCTCAAGGTAAGTTCGATAGATTTGAGTTAGTATGAAAACAATTCAGTGTCGTTTTACAGTCCTCATTACAATACCAAAATTCGGTGTAGTTTTACAGTGTTCATTACAATGCCAAGGAGGGGACGACCTGACATACAGTTGCTCGCAGAAGTATTCGTCCGCGCTCGTCAAGAATAAAACCGATTATGTAAATAAAATGGTAGAAATAATGAATGAAAATGGGATAAAGAAGATAGTGGAAAGATCCTACCAATAAATTCAAAAAACTAGATCAAAAGTGTGCTAAAAAAAATAGAGTACAGAACAGGACACTAATATTATAGACATAAATAATAATGTTATTGGTTTTACGTCCCATTTAACTATTCTGGCATTTAGAGATGCCGGAGTGCCAGAATTTTGCCCCAGGGGGTATCTTTAATGTGCCAGTAAAACTACCAACATGGCTCCCTTGCAGTTGCGCACCCTCAAATGCCAGCTGACTGCCTCAGGATCCGAACCCGCAACCTTGGGCCCAGCAATCGAGAACGTTACCGCTGAGCCACGCAGCCAATCTATAGACATAAACCCACAGTTACAGTCATTAGGGGCTCTGCCTTAGGTTCACAAGGACACTTTAGTCTCAAGATCACCCACATGATGATAACCATATCCTTAGACAAGTTATCCATGGTTTTAACCTTAGTCTGACTGAACGTGAGGGCAACATGCACTAGATCTGACAGGTTGGATAAATTTTCTTTTAACACACAAATATGTTTTCTTCCGTTATAGGCCCTAAATAATACTTGATGATAATTGATGTGTTATGCAGCGGTATTTCAATTTTTGCGAGTTTGATGCTAAATTCATACCTTGACAACAGAGATTCAGGTCTTTTGTGTACCCCCTCCCCCATTCGCCCTTGTTGTGGTATACTATGCGTGATGAAGTCTATAATTTGAAAATCTTTCACCCTGTGGTTGCGGGGCAGAATACACCTGTGGTATGCCCTGCCTGTCGTAGGAGGCGACCAATATGGCCGTCAAGACAGACTGACATAACTTACCTTGATTTGGAAGATCCCGTGTGAATGGGGAGTGCAGAATTTATTCACAGTATCCTTTTGAAATGTCTGTTTCAATTTCCAGTCCCAATTTTGGTTTGACCCTTAGAAATATGCATGCATGCTCTTTGGGGAAGGGCCACCAATTTGGCCATCTGTCCAGAAAGCCTAGACGGTATGCCCCATCCCGTCAGGTGGGTGCGCTATGTACCCTTTCAGTAGTATCTGCCTTACAACTATGGTCCCTGCATGACCGAATACTGGAGCCGAATAGATCACTATGCATACCAAGGGGTATGTGTCTGTTGGAGGCACTAAGACCCTGGGCAATAGTTACTATCGCCAGGTAGGTATTGCTTTGGCTGGGTGGCACCCAAAGTAACGGCCCTAATTTGGAGTAGGAAGTATTCGGGGAGGATGATTCGGGATGACCCACAAGTGGTAAAAATTCAACATAGGATGGCCCCCGTAAAATGCAGTCTCGGGAGTGTAGGCTGAATTCCAAGGTGTATGAGCATTTAATGCAAGATTTCCCGTTGATAAGCCTTCTCGCTAGCAGGACAGACGCGGGAGATATTAAACCGGTCAAATCAATCCTCTTATCCGAGCTAAGCGAGGGGAAATATTCCGACCTTAACAGAAATATTGCGACCTTAACAGAAATCCAAGCTCCGGAACGGGCAGCTCCTGCTGCATACTGTTGACCAGCAGCAAACCGATACGTTGCTGACCTACCGTTTAGGTTGAGAAGCACGAAACTCTGAATGAGGTCCATCGTGACCTCATTCTCAGTAGTGATAATGAACTTATGTGGGATCTGGGTAAGAAAGGAGTCACCAAGATTAGGCGCATCACACAAAAAATTGGAGAGGATAGTATCGCCACTGACACTTTAATTCTCCATTTTGAGGGTGATGTAGTACCTAAGCGTGGGCCTGATAACCTAGATGTTAGGGCCCTTAAAACAATTATCATCATTAGTACCTAAGCATTCTTCATTAAGGCAAATTAACAGAAAAGATAAAGGTCCGTTCCGGAGTGAGACAGGGGTGTGTCCTTTCACCCACTCTGTTCCTGTTGGTCCTGGATAGTGTGATGAAGAAGGTAATGGGAGGACGGAAGAGGGGTATTCAATGGGGTATAAATGAACGGCTTGAAGATCTGGATTTCGCAGACGACATTTGTCTTATGGCACAACGGTACCGAGACATAGAAGATAAGCTGGGGAGGTTGCAGAGAGAAGCAGAACGTGCAGGACTGATGATCAACACCAACAAGACAAAAGAGATGAGGATAAATTCTGACATCACGACTAGTTTGACAGTCAACGGAAAGGACATTGAGCGAGTTGAGTCCTTCCTCTACCTTGGAAGTATAGTCACAAATGATGGGGGAGCAGAGGAAGATGTTCGAAGCCGTATCAGGAAGGCAAATGGTGCCTTGTCCAGCTCTACCCCATCTGGAGAAATAGAAACATTTCCAGGAAGACCAAGCTCCGCCTTTTCAATAGCAACGTAAAGTCGATTCTTCTCTACGGCTGTGAAACATGGAAAGTCACAAAACCGATCAACAACCAGCTACAGGTGTTCATTAACAGATGTCTGCGTCGCATCATGAATGTGAGGTGGCCGGACATAATCTCAAATGAAGATCTTTGGACCATCACCAATCAACAACCGATTAGCATCCAGATCAAGGAGAGGAAATGGCGCTGGATTGGTCACACACTAAGGAAGCCGGACGGAGCTATTGAGAGGGCGGGGCTAGACTGGAATCCTCGAGGCGCCAGGAAGCGACCTAAGAAGACCTGGAAGAGGACGATCGAAAATGAAATTGCAGAGGTGGACAAGAACTGGAGTCAAGTGAAGAGAATGGCCAGGAACCGTACTGCGTGGAGAAATTTCGCCAAGGCCCTATGCTCCGGAAGGAGCGGCAGGAATTAAGTAAGTAAGTTCCTAAGCAGGTGATGTTCGACCTTACATCCCTCAACCTATGCACTGCTATAAATGCGAGAAGTTTGGGCATGTTTCTGCCAGGTGCTCTGTCAAGGTCCTGAGTAGAGAGAGTAGCAAGGGGACACGTAAGAGGTGTACGCCTCCCCCTAGATGCCCCAACTGCCAAGGAAGCCACTCTCCAATTTGGCTCTACATTACAGCTTGGGAAGTGCGTCAATCGTGGATTGGCAAATGCAGCTCGCTCTTAACCGAGTCGACAAGTTGGCTCCCGACCGAGGATTTTGTTTTTCAGTAGCTAAAACCTCTGTTGTCCATTTATGTCTGCTCCAGAGGCTACATTTATACCCTGAACTACACTTCAGTGATGCTGAATTGCCGGTGGTTGACACTTTTATAATTTCAAATGACCTTGTCGACTTCATCGTTATGCTTAGGTCTGCCGTTATGCGTCACGGTTACGGCGTGTATGACTTCATCATGTTGTTCAGTGCATATGCACGGAGTCTTGAGTTTACTCCTGGGGTCTGGCGTTACGCGAACGGTGACGGCGAGTGCGTGACGTCATGCAGCAGAGTGCACGGGAAGTCTAAGTTAATGCGTAATGGAGTCTGTTGAAAGAGCCCTGGGACTTCGAGCGAAGCGAGATGCCCTCCTGAGCCTTTCTAACATGTGTAGCATTTGTAGCATGCGTCATTTGAAATGTTATAAAGACTCGTCTCTCAGACTGACTGTATCTTCTTGCTTCCTGGGGCTACATTTTTACAGCAAATTAACAAGGCAGCACTAAAAACGGGATGTCTCGGGAAACTGAACATGCTCAAGTTTCGTAGTGGCACTGTGTGGAGGGCTGACCGTGCTGTGCTGCTATGGTTGAACCAAGCAAGGCTGCAACCTCAAACGCTGGACAGTATCCACCATACTGGTGTTGGGCTGGTTGCCGGTGCCTTCCGGATCAGCCTGATTCCCTCCCTACTCGCCGAGTTGGGTGTTCCCCCTCTCATTTACAAACGCCAGCAGATACTACCAATGTGCGTCAAATGCTGCATCCGATCTATCAACCTCTCTTCATTAACCAATACCACCATGGATATGCCAACCAGCCTCGCGCCACCCGGCCTGTTGGTATTACACTTCATAGCTAGTGTAATGAATTAATGTGGCTGTAGATCCCTGTATGATCTGGACATTAACCGAGGTTCCTCCAAGGCAAGTACCGCATCTGGAAATTCAGTTGGGTCTACACCGAGATCCTAAGGTGAACAGTTCAACACTGATGGTTTGAAGGTGGACGAGCAAGTGGGTTGTGTGTACGTTATTAATGTTGGAAATACCAGGATCTCTTTGCCTCTGACCTATAGTGTCCTTAGTGCGGAGCTCGTTGCCATCTATGAAGCTGTGCAGTTTGCACTACAGGATGCACAAATCCACTTTCTCGTATGTTCCGACTCTTTGAATTCATTGCAGTTAATTACTTCATATTTCTGGCAAAACCTCTTAGTGCTGCAAATCCACGACCTACTAGCTGGGTTTGCTGCACTGACACTCGAATCGCCTTTCTGCGGCTTTAAAGCCACACGGGAATTGCAAGAAATGAGTTAGTGGATCAAGCTGCAAAAGAGGAGGTATCGCTACCACCTCGGCCAATGGAGGTACCCGACACTGGTATTCGCTCTCAGTTAGGGCATCGAATCAAGTACTGGCATTCTGGGAGAGTCTGTGGCTACATGACATGACCCAATGCCTAGTAAACTGAACGTGATCAAGGGAACTACATGCTTGTGGGGGAGCTCTTTCTGGTCACGTAGGGAGTCCATTATTTTGTATAGGTCATGCAAGATCCACCCACTCGTACCTAATGAGAAGGGAAGGACCCCCCCACTTTGTACCTGTAGAGCCGTCTTCACAGTGGCCCATATTTTAACCGAGTGTGTGGATCTTGCTGATCTACAAAGAAACCTTGGTTTGCAGATGACGCTTAATCTTACATTATGATGTGGTGGCTACTGATCTAGTCATCCGTCCTATAAGTAAGAGTGGGTTAGGGCCAGCAATCTAAATTTCCCAGTTCACTCAAAGAACTCCTTCTCTTTTTTGAAAATGGAATTTTTGTTTATTCTTGTCCGTTGGGGTACGATGTATCAGTAATTGTTTAGTGGGTCATGTTTTCCGGTGCTCCCAGTATCTTTTCATCCTTTCAGATCTTGCCGTCCTCTCTTCTTCCGAAATTCTGTATAGTCGTTTGGTCTTGTTTTATTTTATATTTTTGTTCTGTTTTATTATTTTTAGGTCTCTTTTCTTTTCATATTTAGGCATCCACCTCAATTTTAATGTACTCAAAATCTGTGTTAAGTGGGGCAGATGACCTCGCCGTTCCACCCTTTGAAAGAACAATATCTAACTCCTATTGAAGTGCATCCACTGGACATTGTATAGCGCTTCAGGAGTGGATTTATGTCAGTGCGGTCATGTTTCTCCCAGAAGGGGCTTGGTTCTTTCGGTGTTATACATGGCAGTGTCATGTCACAACTTAACCTCTTCGTGCTCCGTACCATTAAGATCAGTTTGTCAATGAACACAAAATGTTAGAGAGTGGTTTGCCGACAACGGCTTCCTACTGCCACCTGATGGAATGTGTGCCTGATAGAGTGTAGGCTGTCATGATGTGAATGGTTGGCAAACACCCTATTGACAGCCTCGGCTGGCAGTGGATGCCGGCTCTAAATTAATGTGATCTTCTGGATACTGCTGATCACATAGTATACATTGAAATATAACCATCGCGAGCCCCGAAAAATAATATCACCATCTAAAGGCTTGGACTTGTCGCTGCTGCAACCACATTTGTCTTGCACTTGCTGAGCATTTTAAGTCGGCATACTAAGTCCATGCATCATAGAATCCAGATGAGCCTTCCGCGGTCGTCCTCTTCCTTTCTTCCCCAAAAATTTTCCTTCCAGTATGGTGGTCAGGATAGCCATCCCAAATGTTCATTACGATCGGAACACCCGTTTGACGCCGAAACACAAGAATAGAATCAAGCTTATCATGGTGGTGAGCTTATCCGTTGTCGTCACTGCTGAAAATGAAAATCCACAGCCTGCTTCTAGTCTCCGACCGGGTCAGGAATGGAATGAATGAAGCCCCCATCTAGCGGCGAGGATATGAACTGTGCCGGCTGCCGAGGCCTGACGCACTCCTCTGGGGCAATGATTAAATGAATGACAAATGAAATGATAGTGGAGAGTGTTGCTGGAATGAAATTTTGATAGGGAAAACCGGAGTACCCGGAGAAAAACCTGTCTGCCTCCGTTTTGTCCAGCACAGATCTCACATGGAGTGACCGGGATTTGAACCACGGACCAAGCGGTGAGAAGCCGGCCGGCGTGCTGTCGCCTAAGCCACGGAGGCTTGTCGTCACTGCTATAAGCAGCAATTTACATTAGGTAGGCGACGAAAATTATGTGGGGGGGGGGGTCCTCCTGAGAGAGGACAGATACTCTTCCTCCGCCCCTTTTCTAGTATTTCTTAAATGACTTGTTCGTAATCCCATCGGGTTTTTTTATTTTCTTTCTTCATTTGAAATTGACGGTTAACCTAATACCCATGTTCTACTCCGGAGTAATTTAACTGTTTAAGTAGACGTTTTAATTAGCTGGAGCCAGTATGTCTGTCTGGGATATATAGTTGCTATAGATGCTGCTGTGAGGGGATAAGGTTGCTCTGTTCTTTGCTTGTGCTGCCGCTGTTGTTGGTTGGTCTTTTCTCAAGGTGACCAGGCGGCATGAAGGTCATTGGCTCTGACAGGTTAGCCAACCTGCCACGCCAAATCAATACCTCTCCCCTTAATTCTACAGCTTTTTCCTGTCACCTCTTTTATTGCGTAATAGCATTCGGAAGTGTGTTCTTTAGGGCTTCGTTAGTATCGAGCTCGATCTCTTGTTAATACAGTATAAAATTGTCTTTGTACTCTTTCCATTTTAAGAGCTGATGATTCAGTCACCTAGTTGAAGCATCAACAACAAACATTGTAATTTGCTGCTAACACGTCGTATTTATCGCGAACTAATGAGCAAATATACTGACTGCATATTCAGTTTTTTTCTTCTTCTAAATTTCTGATTTCATGACAAAACTACCTATTGCAATGTGTACCATGTTACGACTCCCGGAAAAAATTGTGACATATCTTCGCGTTGCACACCCCAGAACTCAAAACCACCGTCAGTTCAAAAGTGTATATGCAATTTAATTATATATCACTTTCTTGTGGACACAATGACTGCCGTCATTTTTACACCAATCACTTACAAATGTATACATGAAATCTCGGTCGTGTTCGATAATGGGCAAAATCGGACCAATGGGGTGGAAAGAAAATATGAAATATCTCTATAACTTTCTAACTATGTGAAAAATCGAATCAATTCAATGTTCATACTATTTATAAATTTATCTCGGTTAGGGTTTTGATAGCATCAACCATTGACCAAAGGGGTGGAAATAATGAAGTTTAGGGAGAGCAAAAGTCGTAGGCACAATATCAAGACCTTTTTAAAGTGGTCAACAGTCCTCTAAAAATTACTTTAAACTTTTGTCTGCAAGAATTTTGATATGACCCACCCTTACGCCAATGGATGCGTAACATGTTTCCGAAATTATATAATGGGGCTTGTCGTATACTAAACATGTGGAACTTTTGTAGGTATAGAACAATTGGCAAATGAAGTGAATTCGAAACATCATGAAATCTATCTTCACCTTCCGGCTTGCCGAGAGTGAAAAAATGAATGCCGAATTTAGTTTCAAACATCTCACCGAAATCGCAATAGCAATATACTCTTGTTATGTTCCAAGAACGTGGAAAAACCTATTACAAAATTAAACATACTGCCTGGCAACCAGCAAAACAAAACTGTTCCGTTCATGCTTTCTTAAACTGGCGGTTTTCTGTGTCCATTGTCCTCTGAGTACTGCACCACAGGATTGTAAGAGTAGCTTTTGCTCCTCAATATAAAATACTACACGCCACTATATTACTATAGTGCGTCTCCACCTTAAAAGACAGTACGCATTAAATGGAGCGCGCTGATGCCAGATCTGCTGCATATACAAAGTTCTGCAAGGCCGGACACATGATGTAACATAACTCGTATACAGGCGTGCTTTTACGCAAAACTCGGTATATTTCCAAAATATTTGTTTTTTGTTGTATATAATTGTACCTCATGCCTTGAAGCGAAAGACGGTACAATATTTAGATTATGATACACCGAAGCTCAGAGCGTGATTTTAATGCACACATTATAATAATTTATAATTTTCAATTATTCAATTATTCATGAATATGATAAGGCCTTTTTCTCGAATATCATAGGTTATAATAAATTATAATATGACATAAAAATAATAATAATAATAATAATTAAAATATATTTTGGTCCACGTAATTTACCCAATTTTGCATGGTCAAGTGGGGGTATGCAGCCGAAATTAAATTATTCATTTCTTGTTTCTTGAACGAGACGTTGTTCAATTTTATATAGTTCTTCACTTACGCCTACGCCATTTCGATGGGATTAAGATCACTGTGGTATGGTGGTGTGGTAAGGTGACAAGCAAGAACATATTTCTCTGCTGTGATAGCCTACATTGTCTATTACTAGGCTAGATCCTTCGGGAACATTGAGCAACAATATTGGTCGGCGAACCACTTTTCATATACTTCACCTGTCATTTTGTCGTGTGTCTACAGTGTTCTTTTTTGGCACAGAAACGTTACCTTTGGACCATTAACGAACCCTTGTTAATTCCCGGGACGAACAAAGGCAAACTACGGAAACCACTTCGAGGATGGCTGAGGTAGGAATCGAACCCGCCTCTTCTCAGTTTTGTCTCATGGAGTTGAGTACACCCCGTTCCAGCCCTCAGACCAGAATTACATTTCTTGGCAGAGCTGGGATTCAAACCCGGGCCTCCACAGTGACAGCCAAGAACGCAACGAGGCGGACAATTTATAAAGAACACAAAATCCACTTCATTTCTTAGTTTTACTTCACATCATCACCTACCCTCCTTCAAACGTAGTCGGGGGAGATAGCCTGCGGGCCACGTTAGTAAACCAAGTTCCGGTGCGTCAGCGCTGAGCGGGAGGACTAAGCGAAGTGCTATAACTTATGAATGCTACCTAATATTGAGCTCTGGTTTGTTTTAAAAACTATTTCAGACATTAATGAACATTTCTTCTCGCTTAGTCACCAACGTAAAGTCAACAGCAAAAAACTTTCTCGCTAGCTGACTTTTATGTGACACCATCCCAGATTTTTCAAGTAACATTTAAGAAAAAAAAAAACATAACTTTCTTATTATGAAAATAATTACTGCCCTGAGAAGTAGGGTATCTTCTACCAACATCAGGCAATCTAAAAATACATTCTTGATCTGTTGCGATCATTAGTTCATTATCTATGGCGTGATAAGTTTTATAAATGCAAAAATATAGATTCGCGCTAAAATATCGTAATTGTGAAAATTGGGCCATGTGTTAATTATTTATGGCTTTCATTTTTACACCATCATAAAGAGCGGGAAATTCTCTATAATACCACGCAAACATTTTCTTAGATTTGTCACTTTCACTTATTGGGAAATGGCAACATCGCCGGGGTAGAAGAGGACGAAGCTAATTGCAGGACATAAGGAGTGCGAGTGAGAGGCAAATACTACATTTAACTCCATACTGGCTTTTTTAAGGTTGAGACGCTCTAGCTCAGCAACTTCAACACACTTCGCGGGAAAACATTGCAACTGTGGGCTTGCCGATCCAAGACAGACTACAAAAGTCTGATCCTTAACAACAGTGAGCCAGAAGGTATCGATTATCTATCGATCTATGTAGGAGCGCAGCGAGAATCGACTCGTTCATGATCCATCCTTCAGAGCACAGCACTTTTTTAAATTATTTTTGAAAGCTGCATACAGGTACATATGTGTATCTCTTTACACTGCCGGGGGCGTGGTGGCTCAGCGGTCTAGCTGTATGCCTCTCACCAAGGCGGTCCGGGTTCGATTCCCGGTCAATGCATGTGAGATTTTCGAAGTGAAATGCCATGTCCTGTGGTTCGGATTCCACGTAAAAAGGAGGTCCCGTGGCTCATAATCACTAGATTCACGGTCACGTAAAACTACAATCTTCCTTTTTTCTTTACACTGCCGTTGAGGCAAATGGTTTGCGGTTATCTCAGGAATTATCTAACGTAATCCGTCTTTACAAAAGCGGCAAATTTGACGAACAGGACGGGATCTAACTTGAAAGAGTAACATTAAGAACAATTTTCTTTGAATTATCCAACTTAATTTTCCTCGCTTTTCATTGCGTGCCAGCAGAAATCTAGGTCATATCCACTACACCGAGCGAAAGAAAGAACAGTACTAAGACAGAAAAAAATGGACAGTCTTGCTTTCTAAATCATTAATAATGGAGTAAATTATACTAACCTTGAACAATTAAGTACGTAACTTACTAACTTTGGAATCTACAGCAAGAAATCAATTTTGGCGCATTGTCGAGAATTAAACAGCGGAGTTGGGGTGAAACAGCAATAAAGATAATTGAAGAGAATCGATCATTCCTACTTCTGACAAGCGACAACAGAGTTTAGTTAGCTTGTGACGCGACTCAATTTACGCCCTGTGTCGGTTGATGCCACTTGACGTTACAGACAGAGAACATCTTGGCTTCGAATCCCCGCATGGAAGCGGAGAAAGCCGAAGCGGTACGATCGGTGCCTTCCGGACCAGCCCGATACCCAGCCTACTCGCCTAATCGGGTGTTCCACTCTAAATTATAGACGCCAACATATGATTTTAGCATATGCTGCCAATGTGCGTCAAATGCCGCGACATCCGAGCTATCGAGCTCTCTTCAGTACCCAATACCACCAGAGGTACGCCAACCTGCCTCGTGTCACTCGACCTGTTGGTATTAGAATCGATAGCTCGTGTGCTGAAATAGGAGTGGCTGTAGGTCCCTGTATGATCCGGACACCTAGCGAGGTACCTCCGTGGCAAATCCCGCGTCCGGAAATTCGGTTAGAAATACGTTAGATCTACACCGAGGTCCTAAGGTGAAACGGATGCCTCCGTTTATCGGAGTTCCACAGCATAGTTCACCAATCTCACCAATTTTCGGACGCTGGCATTCTCTACACGGATGGTTCGAAGGTGGATGGTGCTTATGTTATTGATGGTGCAAATATCAAAATATCTTTGCCTGAAGCCTGCAGTGTGTTTATTGCGGAGCTCGTTGCCATCTATGAAGCTCTGGTGTTTGCACTACATGATGCACGAATCCACTTTCTCGTGTGTACAGACTCTTTGAGTTCGTTGCAGTCAATTGCTACATGTTTCCCGCAACACCCCCTAGTGCTGCGAATCCACGGCCTACTAGCCGGGTTGTGCCGCGCTGAAACTCGAATCACCTTTCTGTGGCTTCCAAGCCACATGGGAATTGCGGGACATAGTTGACGGATCAAACTGCAAAAGAGGCGGGATCACTACCACCTCGACCAATGGAGGTACCCGTTAGAGATATTCACTCACAGTTACGCCGACATGTACTGGCATTTTGGGAGCGTCAGTGGCTAGCTGACCCACTGCCCAGTAAACTGAGAGCGATCAAGGGAACTACTCGCGTGTGGCGGAGCTCTTCCTGGTCACGGAGAGAGTCCGTCATTTTGTGTAGGCTAAGGATAGGTCATACAAGATCCACCCACTCGTACCTAATGAGAAGAGAAGACCCCCCACTTTGTACCTGTGGAGCCGTATTCACCCGTGGCCCACATTTTAACAGAGTGTGTGGATCTTGCTGACTTACGAAGAAACCTAGGTTAGCAGATGCCGCGATGGCTACTGATCTCGTCATCCGCCTTATATGTGAGAGTGGGTTAGGGTCAGCAATCTAAATTTTCCAGTGTGGAATGACTCAACGACTTGTTCGTTTTTGCATGATGACTTTTTGCTTTTCCGTAATTTTTGTTTATTTTTATAATTATTAGTTTTATTTAATTTTTTGTTTTATTAATTTTCGGTCTTTTCAAATTTAGGTGTCCACCTCTAAATTTTAAATTCAATTCCAAATTTGTATTCTTTAATCTGTGTTAAGAGGGGCAGATGACCTCGTAGTTCCGCCCCTTTAAACAACAATAACTAACTATCGCTTACGATGTATGAAGCGTGCTTCAAAGTAGAGAAGTGGACAATTTTCTTCTCGGTTTAAGTAACTCAAACAGGTTGGTGTGTTCAGAGTGGGGGGGATGGGATATGCCTACAATAAAAAGTACAAATCTAAGGCAATACGTTGCTAAGACACATGTCGAAAAGTTGGATGCTATCGCACCTCTGCTAATAAGTCCAAAGCCGTCCTATCAATGTGAAATCTAAAACAAGTACTTCAGTTATGAACAGAACCTGAAACACTACCAACTAGATGGTCATGGAGAGGAATCAGCTTGGAAGAAAACATGGCAGTGCAGCTGTGTAATCATAGAACATCAGAAAATTGTTTGTTTGAACATTTAAAATCAGTGTATGATGCATGAATTACTTCTAAACCTGAGGAACTACAGATCAGCTGTTCACCACGAAAGACAATCGGCTCTCTCAGCTGTTGTTCGCTGACACGAAGCCATGATATTATCTGCTGTCAGTAACGTTAAGTGTTGATGTCAGGAGGATGTGCTTTTCCGAACCATAATTCGCCATCTCTTGATGAATACAGTACTTTTGCATTTGTCAGTTGGCACAGGCTAGAGTAAAAGGTGGCTTTTCACCGATGTCTCAGTCTCACTCATGGCTGTGATTATATGGAAGCTACTGAGGTATGGGCGGTGCTTAGTAATGGCATTCGGGGCACAGTCAGTGCCTGTGAATGCTGTGAAAGGTTCAACTCATAGGGTTAGGACTACTGTTCTGACTCAGTGAGGAAAGCAATGGCAAACTACCTCACTCCTCGTCTTGCCTAGAACGCCTCAAAATAGCGCTGCCTTGGGTTTTTGTGGGTATCTACTCACATAACGTGACGGCGGTACTTTTTGAGGATCCAACCAGCCTTCGGGCTGACTACCTAACAGAACAGAATTTATTTATAGATATGTCAACCATCACGGTCAACTTCGTATACACGTCACAGCGAGAGAAGTTGTTAGACCCTCTTGTGACGAAGAGCTAGCGTCCTTGGCTGTCACCCCTGTGATCCAGGTTGGGAATTCAGGCTCTGCCAAGAAATTCAATTCAATTCTGGTCTGAGGATGGGAATGGAGTACACTCAGCCTCGTGGGTTCGATTATCATTTCAGCCATCCTAAAAGTGGTTTTCCGTGGGTTCCCCATATCTACTCCAGGAAAATGCTGGGATGGTACCTAAATTAAGGCCACGGCCGTCTCCTTCCCCAATCCTCATCTCAATTACAAATACTTGCAGCAAAGAAAACATAAAAAGTAGGTTGGCTCAGGCAAGGAAAACATTTGTACAGAAAATTAATTCTTTTGACATAGGTATTAGAAAGTCATTATTGTAAGCCTTTGCCGGAGCGTGGATTGTTTGCGCTGCAGAAAAGAGGAGAATAGAGGCATTTGAAATGTGGAGTTACTGGAGAATGATGATCAGAAGGGTAGCTATAGGTATTAAGACGAGTGGGAGAGGAGAGATGTTTCTGGCGATTGCTAATGAAGAGATAGATAAGTTGGTAGTACAAATACTGACACCCAGGAAGAGCAAATGGAAGGAAGGGTCGAGGACAAGAACTGTGGAAGTAGATCAAGGTTCGAATATGTAAAACAGATATTTCGGGTGTAAAATGTGGTAGCAATATGGAAATGAAACTATTAGCTCAGGGCAGAGGGAAAGGCATCAAACCATTCAAAAGGCAACACGAATATAGCAACGACAATTACACAAGTTATGAGACATATTACACGTATAAGTACATTACGATATCGCAATGCCCCTGAATAAATCAACAAGAAATCTTAGAGGAAGCGGCGAGCGAGGCAGCTGTGTTACTCGCGTGCTAATTTCAACCAATTTCCCGGGCAGGTGTCAATACTTGCACGAATAACGTTGTTTGGGGGCAGAGTTCCTCGCCGACTGTTGTGGTCTCGTTAGAACAGAAGAAAGGTGGCCACCCTATAGAAGTGGTGTGCCGTGGTTTCCTTCTCCTACTCCGGGCAAATGCCGAGATGGTCCCGCCTCATTCGCAATCGTAGCTTCGTTTATAAATACACTAACAACCCGCCCCGGCTTCGCCCGGTATCTTGAACGGTTTACCCAGCATAAGCTTATAAGGCGCATAGACGGCAGGTTCCAGACGCAATTCAGAAAAGCCGAGGTGAACAGCGAAACTCCAAACACATATACTCTTCTCTGAAGTCTTAACTCGACACGACTCGACAGTTTGATACCGGCCGAAGTTGGGGTGATAGGCTCGCTCTGAAGCTAGTAATGTAAATTTCCACTGAATGGAAATTGTTAGAAGAAATGAAAACGTAACGACAGTTATAGTGGGCGATGTACCAAAGATAGAGATAATTATGTTGTCGCGGACCTTTTTTGTAGACCTTTTCATGCTGAACAATTCTTAGTAGTCTATAAAGGTATTTTAACGGTTTACCTATCGTAAGCTTAAAATGCGCACGGACGGCAGGTTTTTCTTCGACTCGATTCACTGATATTGTTACTGCTCGGCTTCCTTTGGTCATAAGAGAATGTTTTTCTACAGAAACCTTCCTCGAGAAATCCTTTACAGAATGGTGAAAACCGCATCAAAATCCATCCAGTGGTTCTCGAGATTACCCGTTACATCCAAGAATCGGGGACTTATTTCATACTATGCAGATATATGCTCCAACAGACACCACGATATCCTAGCTGCTAAATAAAACTACCATAATCGGGACTTGATGATTTGGTTTTCAAAGGTACGACGAACTAAACAATGAAATTGTAATTCGTATTTTCAGGCCTTTTGGTTTATATTCCGAGCCTTCAGTTTCATATACGGCAACTAATACTGTATCCGAAAAGGGAAATGGAATGCTACAAGATTTTTGAACGAACATTAGCAGTTATCTAATAAACAGCCCAGTGTGGTACAGTATTATGGACGATAAAATGCAGAACAGTAGTATTAGTTCGATTCTCGGCTCCGTCAGAGTTGTAAAGATCTGTTGTTCGGAATTGAACGGGGTGGACTGATCGTCGCGTCGCACAGTGGTCCTTTTGCACGATCTGGGCGCTCAAAATGTAAAAAATAAATGTCTTGTATTTTCATGTTGTATGAGCAGCCTCCGTGGCTTAGGCGGCAGCACGCCGGCCTCTCACCGCTGGGTCCGTGGTTCAAATCCCGGTCACTCCATGTGAGATCTGTGCTGGACTAAACGGAGGCAGACAGGTTTTTCTCTGGGTACTCCGGTTTTCCCTGTCAAAATTTCATTCCAGCAACACACTCCACTATCATTTCATTTCATCTGTCATTCATTTAATCATTGCCCTAGAGGAGTGCGTCAGGCCTCGGAAGCCGGCACATTTCATATCCTCGCCGCTAGATGGGGGCTTCATTCATTCCATTCCTGACCCGGTTGGAGACTGGAGGCAGGCTGTGGATTTTCATTTTCATGTTGTATGACATTTTCAGTATCAGCAATGTCAGAGGACCTCAGAACTGCACTTATATGTCTTATTTGTTCACCCCCTGGAATGTGAAATACTGCTGAAATAGGACCTTTCTTATCGCATCCGCAGCAGGAAGAAAAGCTGATTATTTGTGTTTGAATCTTGTGCTTGTAAAGACTTATTAGTTAGCTATCTTCATCGTTTGCCAGTGGATATAGCAGACTAGGATATGATCTTTCTTTATGAAATTTGCAAAATCTTATAAAAATCGCTGTGTTTATGTGATAAACGATTGAAAATAGTGAATTTTTATTATAAAATAATTCTTCTTGTATGGGTTTTCAGACCAGGAAATTCACAATTGTCAACCATTGGTGAATTTCTTTCCATTAGCCTATAGCCTACACCCTATTATATTTACTGTGTAAAAATTATCTGCAAATTTTTGCAACTTTGGCTTTTGCTATCGTTTTAGTGTCGTCGTAAGGATTTTCGTGGCTTGGCGCCATGTAGGTTGAAAAGCGAAAGGATTTTGAACCTATTTAATAGAAAACAGCGATCTGAAATCCCTTGGACAGTCTGTTAAGGATAATGTTAGAGAAAATCTTATTCATTTTTCCGCGCAGTTAAGAAAAACGTGGGTTGCCAATTGCAGGATCTTATGAAAGTGTGTCACAAAATAAGAATACCTGGAAGGGAACATGGAGAGGGAATACAGGTAATGTGGTTCGTCCTTCTCTATCACTCGTGGAGTGTAGTGAATTTTCGAAACGAAGGAAATTGCGACCATTAATACAAAAACTGAGCAGGGAGGAGCTAGCGTTAGCGTTACTCAAGTGAGTATACGCTTAGAAGGAAGGAGAGACACCACTGAACTTATTGAAGAAAGAAAAAAAAAAAGCAGAATTTTCTGCCAGTTTACCGGCGTTAAGGAAAATCCTAATCCAGTTAAAAATATTATTATTATTATTAGGCTAATAAGACAAGTTTAACCTCAATTCTTGTTGTTGTTGCTTATTTTAGGGGCTGCGACATCGTGGTCGTATAGTCCGATGTATTTTGGGTGTGTCTGTGTAATTTGTGTGATAACCTGTGTTATTGTGATGCCTGTACTACTATTTGTACATTTGGGATAGGATTGGGAAGACGGCGGCCGTGACCTTAAGTTAGGAATCATCTCAGCATTTGCCTGGAGTAGAAGTGGGGGAAACCACGGAAAGCCACTTCCAGGATGGTTGGGGAGGGAATCGAATCCTCCTCTTCTCAGTTTTGCCTCAGGTAGCTTAGTGTACCCCGTACCAGCCCTCACACCAGGAATAAAATTTCTTGGGAGAGCCGGGAATCGAACCCGGACCTCCGGGACCACTTCCAGGATGGTTGAGGTGGGAATCGAACCCTCCTCTTCGCAGTTTTTCCTCAGGAGGCTTAGTGTACCCCGTACCAGCCCTCACACCAGAATTAAAATTTCTTGGCAGAGCCAGGGATCGAACCTGGACCTCCGGAGCGACAGTCAAACTCAAATTCTTATAAATGAGAATAAGGAAATGGTTTTACATAATTCTCAACAGTTATTTTAAGGTTTATAGACCATTTCTATATGCAAAGGTATTTTGCGCGGCCAGATACCCTAAAAGGACCACTGTGCGTCGTGAGGACATCTCGGTGGCTTCTTAATATGAAAACCAGCCTTATTAGACGTAATGTTTACTCTTGTTGTTACCCTTCCCCACTGTTAATTTCCCTTTTAATCTTCCGAAAACTAGTCCGGATATTCTGAATTTTCAAGCTCCAACTTCCGAAATTATTATTTTCATGTCTGGCAAAGTTGAACAGTACTTTCTGCTCTCAACTCAGCTGCTCATTTTATGAGCTCGCAACCGTACATCGTTCTCTGCTTGCTGCGTCCGATTCAGTACGATCGCTGTGTCGATTTGATTCTCCGTTGTGAAATGTGTATGCTTCTCATTTCTTACTGTGTTTTGTTAGTTTTTTTTTAAATTTGTGAATGATGTGAGATTATAGAGAAACTCTAAAAGTTAGTTCTATGAGCCGAGAAAAAATTGTGGGTCTGATTTGTGATACTCTAACATTAAAGAGACCTCAAGAACAGAGGTTGCGAATGTCGCTTCAGAGCAAGGAACACAATAATATAGGCAGTTATTTCACTCCAGTGGAATAATTATTAATGAATTGGTTTTCTATTTTAATATTTATGAAAATGTACGAATGGATCATGCAAATTTTGAGAAGTGTATTATTCCATTGGGAGAGTCAGTGGCTAGCTGACCCACTGCCCAGTAAACTGAGAGCGATCAAGGGGACTACTCGCGTGTGGCGGAGCTCCTTCCGGGCCCGGAGAGAGTCCGTCATTTTGTGTAGGCTAAGGATAGGTCATACAAGATCCACCCACTCGTACCTAATGAGAAGGGAAGAACCCCCACTTTGTACCTGTGGAGCCGTATTCACCGTGGCCCACATTTTCACCCAGTGTGTGGATCTTGCTGACTTACGAAGAAACCTTGGTTTGCAGAAGACACTCAAACTTATATTAGCCGATGACGCGGTGGCTGCTGATCGCGTTATCCGCTTTATAAGTGAGAGTGGGTTAGGGCCAGCAATCTAAATTTTCCAGTGAACATTGACTCAACGACTTGTTCGTTATTGAATGATAATGTTTTGTTTTTTCCGTAATTTTTGTTAATTTTTATAATTTTTATTTTTTATTTAATTGTTTGTTTTTGATTTATTAATTTTTGGTCTTTTGAAATTTAGATGTCCACCTCAAAATTTTAAATTCAATTCAAAATTTGTATTCTCTAATCTGTGTTAAGAGGGGCAGATGACCTCGTAGTTCCGCCCCTTAAAACAACAATAACTAACTAACTAACCGTTTCTATAGCCCTCACTGTTTGGTGATACAAATGCAATGCTTACACTGACTAAGATATGTTGTATTAATTGGCGACAAGACCTCAACGCTATGTTGAAATCTAAATTTATATTTAACAACACCTAGCTCTGGTAGAACACCTTCAAGAATCTTTTCACTCAGATCGTGGTATGATTTGATCATTAACCCAACTAACAATTGTATCAGGAGAAAGAATTTGGTCTATATCTAATGCTACCTACTGAAAGCAAAGATTGCATGGTTAAAATAAATGAATTTATTATATAAAACAAGTATGGCAAAATTAATAATAATAATAATATATTTTAAATTTATATTGGAGCGTTGCGATTTGAATATTACCGCTAGAGAATTACGTGAAAACGGAGTCGGATGAATTACTGATTTTACTATTATTCCCAAGCTATGAAGTTACTGAAATACTGAATATGAAACAAAGAAACGAGAGATTATGTAGTTGTGAGTCATTCGCGCTTACCATTGGAAATTGCCGTGGCATTTCCCTCGTACTGGATGTTGAAGAGAGCTTCCCACAGCCTCCTGCACGTCGTCATCTTCTTCGTCAGTTGTAGAAATATTTTTAGAAATGTTAACTTATCGTCCGGCCACATCGGAACCAACCACACGAGCAACCACAACGGTCAAGTTGTACAAAGATAATCGCCCTGCCTCCTCGGCGCGCAAACCATATATGCACTCCTCGCCTCCCCTCTCTGGTCCCGTCTTCTTCTCGCCCGCTCTCCACTGATTGGCTGAGCCACCACGCGATCTTCCCCTCCTCCGGGTCATTACACTCGGCGCGACGATGATGTCTATTACCGGTCCAGGCCATTTCGCCTTTTCTTGAAGCAGCAAGCCCGCTTGCGTCATGCTTCTTGACAAGAATAAGCCTGTAGCCGAATTCCCAGTGACTCATCTCTCTCAACAAACTCAGACAAAACTCCGTAAAATTCCGTAATCATATAATTTTCCGCGATAATGTTGTTCGTAATAATTTGCTTGATAGTGTTTTCTATAACATTGAAAACCTATCTGTATACTTATAATTTTATTAAAAAAAAACGCTCCAAAAATACCTTAATAATAATAAGTTACATGAAATTTCTCTTGGCTGAACAATTTGCCGCGTAAATAAATATAGAATGGCTTCCTACTGACTTATGTCAGTGGCGTAAGATACCCTCGAAAAACACGTTACAAGTTGTGTTGGTTATTTATGTTAGATGATTTTTTACAGTCTTTCAATACTCTGCCGAATCAATGACTGGTATTTGCTGGATTAACAAACTCTACTGCAGTCGATCGTAAATGTTCTAAAAACAACAGTTCGCTCCTTCTTCAGAGCGACGTAGATCGACCAGCACTGCCATAAATCATTGGCCCTAGCATTGTCTCCCACGAGTGACCCGAGACCACGTAACACAGGTGCAATTATCTTCAGTATTGTAGACCTGATTGAATAGCTGGTCACTTAACTGCCTCTCCCAGACGAACGGTTGAGCCATGAATTTTTATACGTCAATTACGTGAAGACCCAAGGGCCTAAGTTGACGTCTCCAAATCGTATATTACACAAGTGGCACCTCCTAATAACAGGGGAGCAGCAGTAGTCATTAGTGGGAGATGATTTACATTGGGAGTGACACGTGACCTTTCGAGTCTTAAATAAACCAGAGCTTCCCGGGCCTAGGAGGGCACCAATAATAAAAATAAATAAAAAAATAAGGATCTCGTCGGTGCATGGATAAACAACCTTTGGTAACTCGGTCGGTAAAAGTAACTCTGTGCAAATTCATATACGTAGGAGAAATTATCCAACCCGCAGGCCTGAATCGTGATGCAAACAATGAGAGAATCTCTAAATTCCAAAAAGCCTACAGAATCACATGGAACAGGTATAAGAAATCCATCTCCCTTTAAGCAAAATTACGCCAGTACAACACGGCAATCAACCCCGAGGCACTATCCGCATCGGAAACGCTGATCATTGGGGGGCAGATCACTAATTAAAGATATCCAAAAACAAGAAAGAAACATATTTTTGGGCCAGTTTGTGCGGAGGGGATTTGGATGGGAAGGAAATCGCAGGAGTTTTATCAGCATTGGGAGAAAATCTCGGACACATTCAGAAAAGACGTTTGAAATTTTATGGCCATATTCTGAGAATGAGTGATAACATGCTGACTAAAAGAATTCTAAATCATACTCTCACAATGAAAACTAAGAATAGCTGGCTGGCTGCTTGAAGTTGAATTTCAGGAAATAGACATCTCAAGTGAAATGGTACTGGGCAGAACTAAATTCAGAGAACTAGTTGACAATAATCAATACGCAAATCACCCAAACATTGCATTTAAAAGAACCTAAAGTATGTTCGCCGAGGCGAGATAGTGCGCGTAAATACTTGCACGTGGTCACTTGACTGCCTGGACAGGGAAACACGCCCAGTTCACGTCATCGGCTCTGCCGAGCAGCGGTAGCCAAGAAGCTCCGAGATCATTAGTCATGTCGTAGCCCTAGAAAATACAAGACTTGCTGCACTTAGTGCTGTGCTGCACTGTATACTGCCATACGCAGTTAAGAAGTAATTAATTCATTAATTAATTAAATATAGCCAATACATAAACGAACAATAAATAAACCGCGCCGTTGCATGTAACCGATAAGTCGACCCGCTTCACATGTAGGCTATACACAGCACTGAAGTTGGCGTACGTTCAACAGGCTCAGCTCTATGCATCCCTTGCGGGCAGCCCTGCAATCACGTGTACAACTGTGTTTACTTCCACTATCTCGACTTGGCGAACAGACTTTAGATGGAGGAGAGCGCGCAGGAAGAGTCACAGTGAGAAGATAGGACATTTTGAGAGGGCAAGAAAACAAGATCAGCTAGATAGGTTTAATCGCGCTCCTCAGACGGGGAAAACGATGTAAATAAATATTCAATTTAGTCCTGAAAAAAGTGATGGCGAATGGAAAAAATGCAACTAAAGGGATAGGCTACATTTTGGCAGAAATCTCAAGAACAAAATTCACCCTGATTGCATGGCCTTTGCAAACGACCCTAATCATTCTTTCCAACAATAGGCAAGAAGAAATCCATTTCATAGAAAAACTTCATGAAATAGCAGCAAGAACAGGACTCTAAATTTCGTAGGAGTAGACTAATACAGCATATGGAAGGAACTAAATCAGGATTCAACAATCACCTTTAATCACCAAGTATTTAGGAGAAATAATTCAGCCGACTGGGTTAAATCAAGAAGCGAAGAAGCAAATGAATATTGCAAAATTACAAAGAGCATGTGAAATTACTTGGAACGGATACAATAAAAAATCCATATCACAAAACGCAAAGTTACGGCACTAAGATTGTTAAACCAAAAGCACTGTACACGTCTGAAAATTTGTTAATTGTGGGCAGATTTCAAGTCATCCGAGAAGCAAGAGAGGAACAAAATATACAACGACGTTTGGATGAAAAGGAAGCTACATGAAATCTATCAAAGTTTTGGAATAACCTCAGTTTCCATCAGAAAAAGGAGACTGAAATTTGATGGTCACATAATTACAGAATGGATGACAGTAGGCTAACAAAGAAAAAAATATCTCTGAAATACCACAACGAATGGCTGGTAGAAAAAACACAAGACCTACAAGAAATTGGTGTCATCGAATAACTCATTCACAATAGACCTAAATTTAGAACCCTAATAAACAGACACACATTTGCCCGGAAAGCTTCCTAGAAGATACAGGTTGGGCAGAAGAGCGCAAAAGAGAGCACAATGAACAGATATAGAGATATTGGGAAGAAAACAGGAAACATTGTGCTAAATAACGCACTCCTTAGTTGCCCCTAACGAATTAATTATGATGATAATAATAATAATAATAATACAGATCCAAAGGAACTCAAGTTAGAGCGTCATGCGATTAAAGCTGATCGTTGCCTCATTGTCGCTAAGAATGTTCGTACTGACGTTAAATCAGTAAGCTCTCATTTTCTTGCAAGATAGAACACACAAATTACATGTGTTATTTGTATATAAATGTGTAACTGTATGAGAGCATTACTATTGACGAGCTACTTTCAATACTCGCAAGTACAATTAATTTCTGGATGAAAAATTTAGAAATTGGCAAAATATAGAAATATATTTTTGTGATTTTTCTTTTCCAACTTTGTCATGGTACCCTTTATTGCTCAAGCACTTTTTAAAATGCTCTTAAAGTACAAACTCTGTTTTATATATTTATTATGGCCACTACTGTTACTCAGGGAATTTTCTGATTTATCCTGGAAAAATCAGGGAATTGTCAGGGAAATCTGTTAATTTGTTTTGGTAGACTATGTTCTGAACGCGTTCCGAACTGATACCACCTTTGTTTAATGAGCAGGCGCCAGTTGAGAACGAGTACGGAACTAGTTCGTGATTTTGTTCCTTTGCGGCTTCGGTGGCGTAGTTGGTAGCATGCTGGGCTCCTATGCCCAAGGTCGCGGGTTCAAACCCGGCCGAAGTCGTCGGATTTTTAAGAGCGTTAAAATCCCTCAGTATGCTGCCCTTCGGAGGAGAAGTAAAGCCGGTGGGTCCATGTCATAGATTTATGACATGTAAAAGAACTTTCCACTGTTCCAACGTTCGTCACCAGGCGCTGGTTGCGATGGCATCTAGTAGTAGCCAAGTTCACAACTAGGTGTCGTGGATGGTAGCATTTGGTAGCGAAAGTAGGAACTAATTGAAATTATCGTCTGCAATCCTTACTTGAATTAAAAACAGATAACTCACACTAATCCAGTCATCACAATTAACACAGGTTATCAGACAAATTCTACATACACCCAAAGTATGTCTGTCTGTTAGTTAGGTAGTCATCCCGAAGGGTGGTTGGATCCTCAAAAAGCACCGCCGTTACGTTATGTGAGTAGATACCCACAAAAACCCAAGGCAGCGCTATATTGAGGCGTTCTAGGCAAGAAGAGGAGTTAGGTAGTTTGCCATTGCTTTCCTCACTGAGTCAGAACAGTAGTCCTAACCCTATGAGTAGAACCTTTCACAGCATTCACAGGCACTGACTGCGCCCCGAATGCCATTACTAAGCACCACCCATACCTCAGTAGCTTCCACATAATCACAGCCATGAGTGAGACTGAGACATCGGTGAAAAGCCACCTTTTACTCTAGTCTGTGCCAACTGACAAATGCAAATGTACTGTATTCATCAAGCGATGGCAAACAGGCCAAACCCAAAGTATACGGGGCTATATTACCGCCTTGTCGCAGCCCCTAAACTAAGGAACCAACCATTTTGTTTGCTCTATAATACTGTACTAAAGAGTGCACTAGGGTTATGTTTTTCCTGTAGCATTCAACAGTGAAGAAGGCTTGTGCGCATGATCAGAACTCCCAGTTCCTGCTCTTGACTGAGAACTGATTTCACGAGTTCCGGACCATGTTGGAACAGAGCATATATTAGCTACTTGTTAATGTGAGTTATCTTATCACAATCTACGTGCTAACTAACTACCTTTTTTCATTTTTAGCCCTGCGGCGTAGCCGTGCGCGCTAAATTCCTAAATACGGCCGCGGTAGGGAGCTGCTGAAAGTCCGGAGAGCGCAGGTTCGAATACCGGCGCTGACAGCGGCTATCCTCAGTGTGTACTTTTCCGCGCACTCTCTCCTGGAAAATGTCCAGATAGTGTATCAGACGAATTGAACACACACCCATGTACACGGGGCTGATGACCAAACTTCCCAAGACCCTAAATATATGTACAGTCGAACTTCGATATTTTGAAGTGCTTTCGGAGATAGAAATTGCTTCGAGTTATCGAAAACCATGCGACCAAAGCTGATCGTTGCCGCATATCCTATCGGTGCTTTTGTCGCTAAGACCATATTCGGTACTTGTTAACGTGCGTTATCACAATCTACGTGACATAGATATCTACCTAACTACAGTACCCTTTTCATTTTGAACCCTGCGGCGTAGCCTGCGCGCTAAATCTCTCAACACGACCGCGCTCAGGATCTGCTGTAAGTCCGAAGATCGCAGGTTTGAATACCGGCGCTGACAGCGGCTATCCTGAGTGTGTTTCTGTAGTCCCTCCTGAAAAATGCCGGGATAGTCTATCAGACTAATTAAACCCACAGCCAAGTACACGGGGCTCCAAAAATCCCCAGTCCCTGAATATATATGTCGTAGGCAGATAGTGAAATCCGTCATTTCATGAAGATCCTAGGCACTTCATGAAAAGCCGGCATATGATGTAAAATGAGATAGTTACACTATCCTACGCGTGGTTCATGAAATGACTAAATTTAGCCGTCACATAGTGTAATTCTTTTTTACACTATCTGACGGAAAGTCAAGCCCGTCACTTCATGAAGAAGCGGTAGCGTTGTCCTGTGGTGAGATATGTGTTCTTTCCAAGAATAAATAGTGGCAATATACGATATGGAAGATACCGTGGAAGTACAGGCAGTTGTTTCTTCAGAAAGTTAATGAGTATTATGAAGAAAAGCCTCATAAAAACATTGGTCTCAAGAAGAATTGGATAAGGTAAGAAAGACTTGTTTGGTATATTTTAGGTTATGTCACTTGTAGCCTGCCTGTTTTAATCATTTACAAGTGTTCTATTCGTCTCATTTGGATGAACATGCTACTGGTGGCTGATTAACAGAGGATTAATGGGTGTTTACGCAAATACCAGTATTATCACAAGTCTGAGAATGAACGTCCAGACGAAATATTACACTTTCTATTACATGGGGTTAGTCAATAGAACAATGCGATGTTTATATTAATGCCATTATTAGAACATTTTAGGACATAGCCTACACAATAGTCAGCTTATTTCGTGTTTCTGAAGTCTTACCGCAATGAAGAAATCAGGGCCGTGCCCAGAAAGTAATTTCGGGAGGGTTTCTGTATTTTCATTTTTCAGTCTGCACATTTTAATATAGTTGTAGTTGTTTTATTATTGTAAAAACGGGCTAGGTACATCTTGGTCACCAGTATACTAGGTGTATGTTGTCTGATAAGGTCATCAGCCCTGTACATTAGGGTGTACAGTATGTTGTCTGATAAGGTCATCAGCCCAGTATATTAGGGTGTACAGTATGTTGTATGATAAGGTCATCAGCCCTGTACATTAGGGTGTACAGTATGTTGTCTGATAAGGTCATCAGCCCAGTATATTAGGGTGTACAGTATGTTGTCTGATAAGGTCATCAGCCCAGTACATTAGGGTGCACAGTATGTTGTCTGATAAGGTCATCAGCCCAGTATATTAGGGTGCACAGTATGTTGTCTGATAAGGTCATCAGACATGTTAAGTTCAAAAATACAAAATACATCAATGGGGAAGAGAGAGAGAGAAAGAAATAAAAAGAAAGGGTACACATTTTAGGAAATAAAGCCAAACCACAAAATAAATTATGAAAATATACATAAAGAAAAAGTATATTGCACAAATTGGGAAAAATATAAGCTTCTACAAAAAGAAGACAGAGGGAGAAAAGTGTACCTAGTATTCCACGATTAGGGTTTCAGTCTTACGTGGAAATTAATTATGAACATCATAATAAACGAGCATCAATTTATTTCTCGGAATAATTCGTGTATTACACAGAAAAATTAATGTACGACTCCACTGCGGCAGTCATTTCATTCTGATTAGAAACGGATTAATGCAGGTCTACAAATGGAAAAAATATATAAACTTATACAGAAGAAAAAAAAGGGAAAAACTTACCCAGTGTTCCAGGAATAGATTTTAGGTTGTACGTGGAAATTTATTTCGAATTCCATAGTAAATAAGCATTAATTTATTTCTTGGAATAGAACAATTACAGGAATTAATGTACGACTTCGTCGCGTTAGTCATTTCATGAAGAGCCGAATCAAAAAATGCCGGATCTTCATCAAGTGCCTCGGCAGATAATGAAAAATGATTTCTTACACCATCTGCCTAAAGCAGTCCGTCACTTCATGAATAAACGCGTCAGATTGTGTAACTATCCCATTTTACATCATATGCCGGCTTTTCATGAAGTGCCTAGGATCTTCATGAAATGACGGATTTCACTATCTGACTACGACATATACACGGTGAACACCATCCCTATAGAACGGGGCTTTCCAATAGCCGTGCCGCGGACACGTCTCAATGACTCACTGTGACACTTATAGCATGTGCCGATTACAACAGCACGCCGTGAAGACCTGGATGGTGTCATAGAATTTATTACATACGCAACTGGCAAGATACCTTAGTAGTGATAGTAAAAGCTTGCTACGGAGTACCGTAGCCTACCTCGTATCACGTCAACATGGTTAGGTGTAGAACAAAACATCGAATTTTCGTAGTGGAAACTTTTCTTCTCAAGAAAATGTTTGCAATACTCGTAAATTTGTTTTCAAAAGTTTCAGCGCTGTGGGATGTTTACTTGTGGAGGAACGTCAAACAAAAGGCATACGGAAACAATCCGTAGTTGGTCGCTCCGCTCCTGCTAGCGCCAGTGCCTTTCTCGACAGACGGCTACACACAGTGGCCCGGCCGTCGCGCGGCGCTTCCGAGGCTCTTCACGGTGTATAGTAACCCCGTCTAGGGCAAATACCGTGTCGGTTGGTTGGTTGGTTGGTTCCTTAGTTTAGGGGCTGCGACAACACGGTCATGTAGCCCCGTGTACTTTGGGTGTGTGTAGAATCTGTCTGATAACCGGTGTTAACTGTGATGACTGTATTAGTGTGTGTTATCTGTTTTCAATTCAAGTGAGGACTGCAGACATTTAATTTCGTAGTTCCTACTTTTGCCGCCAAACGCCACCGTCAACGATTACTAGGACTAATTCAGAACTTAGCTACTAGACGCCACCACAGTCGGCTCTTGGCAACTAACGTAGCAACCTAAGAGCGTTGTTTACATTCTTAACCTATACAATTTAGTTTCACACAGGTGTAATTAGTGGAAAGTTCTTTAACATGCCATAAATCTGACATGGGACCGCCGGCTTTACTTCCCCTCCAAAGGAAGGCATACTGAGGGATTTTTAACGCTCTTAAAAAATCCGACGGCTTCGGCCGGGTTTGAACCCGCTATCTTGGGCATAGAAGCTCAGCATAAATACCGTGTCAACCGACTGAGAAGTATAAATTGATAGATTGCATAAACACAAGTCCTGAAATAAAAGGGCATGTATTACATTATGTGTATTCACATAAACAAGGGACAACGTACATTATAAATTGAATGTTTCGACTGGCAGCACTGAAACATTGCTTCAAAACTTCTAATTTTAGTCGTTTAATGCATGTGAGATTTTTTGAAGTGAAATGTGGTTTGGATTCTACGTTAGAAAGAGGTCCCTTTGTTTATGTTCGCGGAATTAACGGTCCCGTAAAACTAAGCTTCCTTCTGCTGTGACAAGTCGAAAATGTATTTATTCTTATCTTAGGTTCCGGACATTTCGTTTAAGGGCTTGGGGCATATTGGTCGTATGCCCGTTGTTGTCAGGTGTTGGTTCAATTTCTGTTAACCTGTGCTTCTGTGTGTGTAACTGTTATTAGTATCGTGAATGTGGTAGGTGCCCCGGGCTTGAAATGTGGTACAGTACTATCTCGCTATTTGCCTGGAGGGAGTGTGGAAAAACCACACGCAGTTATTGTAGTTAGTTATTGAAGTTCCAAGGGGCGGAACTACGAGGCCATCTGCCCCTAAAACACGCTCAGGGTAGTCGCTGTCTGCGCCGAGATTCGGACTTGCTGCAGCGCTCCGCAGGTCTGGGATCGATTTCCGGCTCTGCCAAGAAATTAAATTCTGGTTTGAGGGATGGAACGGGGTACTCTCAGCATTGCGAGGTAATACTAGGGTAGGTTCGTTTCCCCTGGTGTGGTTTTTCGAGATTTCCCCACTTCTACCTAACTTATGGTCAAGGCCGCCTTCTTCGCAATACTCACCTGAATTACTACACACACCACAATAATACAGTTTATCAGACCAATTCTACACCCATCCATGTATACGGGGCTTAATGACCGCGATGTCGAAGCCCCTCAAGTGTCAACAACGAACCCCTCACGGTTGTGGTGAGCGATTAAACTCGGGATTTTCGAATATTGAGGGATCATTTGCACAACCGGATCTTGCTCACTTGCCAAATAATATCTATGCGTATTTCAAGGTGGTTTCGTAATAGCGGACAAGACGCTGTTTTTGTAGGTTGACGTAGTTAGAGGAACCTTGCCCTCAATATTCGAGCTGGGGAGTTATGGTGAAGTTTATGTTGTTATAATGTACCTAAGTTATGCGGTTTGTAGCCAGCTGTTGCCGGCTTACGCAATGCGGTTTGTGTCGTATTGTCTGCGTCTATACTGGCGCGAGAATTGTGTCCGTGTGGTCCTCGAGAGGAGGGGAAGTGGAGTGGGAGGTTGGAGGCCAAACGGCGCGCGGACACATTTTTCCCGCCAAACACTCGGCGACGCAGTCTTGCCAACGATTATGGTATGTCTGGGAGGAAGTCACAATCGTTTTGTTTCGCCTTGAAACTCGCGTAAGGAATGTCGCTGCGTCTGTCCCATTGCCTATTATTATTCATTCAATACCGTTTGTTCAACACTTGATGCCAGACACTGGACGTCCCTGGTTGAAGTAGTTATACGTTACCTTTAATCTCGCGATCTTGAGCCACGGAACCTCCATATTTACGTGTAATCCGAACCACAGGACGTGATATATTACTTTAAAAAATAGAACGCACTTACATTGACCGGGAATCTAACTTGATCCGCCTTGCTGAGAGGCAAGCAGCTTGACCACTGCACCATCCTGCCTCTCAAACGTTCCTCGTTCATGTTTTTGTTAATTCATTTAGGGGATTTTTAATAGATTGTGTGGATCTTGCTGATTTACGAAGAAACCTTGGATTGCAGAATACACTCGATCTTATATTAGCCGATGACGTGATGACGTTATCCGCTTTTTACGTGAGATTGGGTTAGGGCCAGTAATTTAAGTGTTCATTTACCCAGGGAACTTGTTATTTTTTTGAAATTATGTTTTCCCCCCATAATTTTTGTTTATTATTATTATTATTATTATTATTATTGTTGTTGTTGTTGTTGTTATTATGTGTGGCTTCGGTGGCGTAGTTGGTAGCATGCTGAATTGCTGTGCCCAAGATAGCGGGTTCAAACACGGCCAAAGTCGATTTTTTAAGAGCGTTTAAATCCTTCAGTATGCCTTTTTTGGAGGGGAAGTAAAGCCGGCGGTCTCATGTCATAGATTTATGGCATGTAAAAGATCCTTCCCGAGACTAAACTTGCGTGAAGCTAAACTGTTAGGTTAGATTTCTTCGGAACGCTCTATCAAAGTTCCAACGTTCACCACAAGGTATCATTGATATCTTGGTAGCGAAAGTTGGAACTATTTGAAATTGAACGGAACTTCTAGCTCACCCTAAGGGTATCTGCTGGAAGCAGCTACAGACTCAGGCGAACCGAACATGTCCTCTGACACTCCCGGCTAAAAGCCATACGATAAATAAAAAAATAAATTTTTGCCCTTATGGACAGTGATTGAACTCGAAAATCTCACGATGACACAGTTTTACTTCTTCCTCTTCTCTTCCCAAAATCTCTTCATCCTTTGACTGTGTTCATGTTTGCTTGCTTCTGTCCACAATATTCCCGTCTTCTTCTTTTCAGGTACCGTACTGTAAATTTTGTATTCTTAATTTTGTTTTTGTATTCTCCTCTATCGCCTATCATTTGCCTTGTGATCTCTGCCTGCCTATTTCATGAAACCAATTAGTTTTAGTGCTTGATCTGTTTACTACATCATAGATCTTCATTTTAAGTCTATTGTTGTTCATTCTCCGTATGTGCCCTTAGAAAGTTAGTCTGCGTTTTCTAATCATATCTGTGGTCTGTGTGCTCGTCTCTACATCCATACGCCATATCTGTATATTGCTTCAAATATTTTTCTGAGAATTTTACGTACATTTTCTGCTGCTATGATGCCTGATGCTGCGATTGTAGTCCCTTCTAACGCATACCATGCTTTTGGTAGTAAGACTGTTTTGCACTGTCGAAGTTTGCCCTGTCGTGATATGCATTTCTTGGTATGCGACCATGTGAGTTGTATGCTTTCTGGAGTTTTTTTAAATTATAATGTGTTTTTGTTTTATTAACTTTAGGCATTGTATTTAATATTTTATCTCCATAAATACAAGTCGCAGGCGGTTCGGTCGGGAGAAATAACTGGCCACACGTTGTTCGTCATTATTCTGTCATCGATTCGCGTGCTGGATGTTTGTCATTGTAGGACTAATTGTTTTTTTAATAACCTGTGCTAGCGTGATATGTGCAGCAGTGTGTGTAATTGTGATCGGGGCTAGAATTGAAAGATTCGACTTAATTAGGTATCACCCCGGCGTGGCGTGTGCCTGGAATAAAAGTGAAAACCCACTGAACACCACATCTATGTTGGCTCCAGGACTCTGGAACCCTTTCTTTCAAGGCCTGATATCCTATATTTTTGCGGGGTCTGGTCTCGTTGGTTTTCCTATATTAGCGAAATTGTTCGTGTGTTAAGAGGGACAGATGAACTTGATGTTACGCCCCTTAAAACATAATTTACTTTTTTAAATAATTACTGTGGCCTTAGTGACGCTGGAATTTTGTCCTGAGGGTAATTTTTTTATCGTGCCAACCAGCAAATTACTGTTACGTGTCTCGCGTATTTAGGCACTCAAATGCCTACTGACTGCGCCTTGACGCCGGGATTCGTTTCCACAACCTTAGCCACAGCAGGCATGGGCCATCAATCCCTTGAAACAGGAATCCCCTTCACGCCTATGTAGCATTTTGTCGCGGGGAAAGGTGCCGCTTTGTGTGTTTTTTTTTTCAGGTTAAAGACAACTTTTGTTTAAAAATATTATTATTAATGCAGCCGGTGGTCATTTATTTTGTTTTCAGGACGGTTGAGGGGAGGGAATTTGGAAGGAAATGAACCGTAGACTTATTGAAAGGAACCGTTCCGACTTCATTCTGAAGGGGAGTAGCAGCCTTTCAGAACAAATCAATTCTTTGATTGTTTATAGACTGTAAATATATTATAACATTCGCCAACTAAGGGCTACACTGCGTTCTGCTGCACGGCTGAAAGCAACGGGAAACTACAGCCGTAATGCTATTCCCGATGATATGCACCTCTCGATGCATTATTACATGTGATGATGGCCTCCTCTCTTGTAAAATTCCAATCTGGAGGTAAACTAGTCCCCCCGTTTGGATCTCCGGGTGGGGACTACTCGAGAGGGGGTTTATCATCACAGAGATATGACATTCTACGGATCGGAGCGTAGAATGTTAGAAGTCTGCTAGGCAGAGGAAGGTTAGAAAACTGGCGAAATGGATAGATTGAGGTTGGATTTGGTTGGGATTAGTGAAATGCGCTGGCAGGAAGAACAGGACTTTGGTCAGGAGACTATAGACATGGACATCAAATTGGCTGGTGAAAAGCTAAAGGAAATAAGATACTTCTGTTACTTAGGAAGCCAAACAACCAGTGATGTACGAAGCAAAGAGGATATGAAAGGTAGGTTTGATCAGGCAAGGAAAGCGTTTCTACAAAAGAGGAATGTGTTGACATCGAATATAGATTTAGGTATTAGGAGGTCATATTTGAAAGCCTCTGACTGGAGCGTGGCACTCTGTGGAAGTGAAACTTGGAATTTTGGTGCAGCAGAAAAGAGGAGAATTGAAGCGTTTAAAATGTGGTGTTACAGGAGAATGATGATCAGATGGGTAGATAGGGTTAGAAACGAAGAGGTATTAAGACGAGTGGGAGAGGAGAGAAGTTTCTGGCGACTGCTAATGAAGAGAAGAGATCCAAGGTTAGAATATGTTATACAGATTGCCTCGGATGTAGGTTGTGGTAGGTATGTAGAGATGAAACGATTAGCTCAGGGAGGCGTGGAGATCTGCATCAAACCAGTCAAAGACTGAAGACTCCTCAACAACAACATCAACAACCACCACCACCTTCCCGACATTTGCCTGGTGGTAAAAATGGGAAACCACGGAAACCATTTTCAGGACGGCTAAGGTGGGATTCGAACCCACGCTCTCCCGATTCCAGCGAGACGCGAGTTAACGCGTCAGTGCTCTCGGATACAGTGGCCGGTGAAGTGAATGATAAAATACGCTGATTGTGTTTGACCTCACCGTTATCAGCAGAACGTGACTTGAGTTACTCCCAGGGACAAATGATTCGGGTTACAGTTTATAGGTAAATCGAAACGGAAGTTCGTGTTGTCCGTTCGATGTAGCGATAAACGCTCGCCATAGGCTGCTGTACGGAAGAGAGTAATAATTCCCGGGTTATGTCCAAATTTTTAGACCATCAGCATCTCGGACTAAATTTCTTGGTGACTTATTTACTAATATCGTCATTGTTAGTTTTTCTCAGGAAGAAAGCGTTTGTTATATCTTCTTAACTCTCACCACTCTTGTCTCATGTACAGGGTAGCCAGCCAACAACATCTTGGAGGAAGCTTGGATCGCATTTGTACGTGACTAAATCTTGCAATAAACCTTGTCACATAAGGGCAGATGACCTCGCTAAAACAATAACAAACCTTGACATTCATAAGAAAACCTAGAGCATGACATTTTTCATGCAGAACAAATCGCGAGTTGATTTTTTTTCTTAAGGTAAATCTCGACACGATTTTGTCTGTACAATTCACCATATGTATTAGTAATTGAGTATGTGCCGCAGTCGTATTCTACTTGGATACTTTTCTTAACATTCGGCTGATGTTGATTGTCACTAAAATGCACTATATTTTGTTTGCTTGTTTAAATGCGCTAATCCCTGGAACTACCAGTCGGATTTGAAAAAATCTTGTTTGTATATGATAGCTAGATTCAAGAGGAATAGTTTAGGCTATGTAGCATTAGGCTACACCTCTCAGGTACCTTAAAGATTGATTTTTGTTCATTAAGTCGTGGTTTAGGCAGCAGCACGCTGGCCTCTCACCGCTGAGTCCGTGGTTCAAATCCCGGTCACTCCATGTGAGATCTGTGCTGGACAAAACGGAGGCAGACAGGTTTTTCTCCGGGTACTCCGGTTTTCCCTGTCAAAATTTCATTCCAGCAACACTCTCCACTATCATTTCATTTCATCTGTCATTCATTTAATCATTGCCCCAGAGGAGTGCGTCAGTTCTCGGCAGCCGGCACAGTTCATATCCTCGCCGCTAGATAAGGGCTTCATTCATTCCATTCCTGACCCGGTCGGAGACTGGAAGCAGGCTGTGGATTTTCAAGTCGAACGAACAAGCGCTTCCGATCAGCTTGATCCGCGTGCGCTGGCGTTATGGTTAGTGATACGTACACCGTTTCACCGATCTGAATCAAAGTGTGTATACTTACCCTTTGGAACCCTGCGGGTAACACTGTCCACTTTAAATTTTGGACTCACCATTCCATTCCCTGCATTTAGGCCCTTTGGCACAAATTTTCACCTTTTCACCGATCTGAACCAACATTTGTATACTTACCCTGGAACCCTGCGAGTAACACTGTTTACATGAAATTTCGGACAGACCACTTCATACCCTGCATTTAGGTCCTTTGGCACAAATCTACACCATTTCACCTATCTGAATCACATTTTTTATACTTACCATTTGGAACCAGACGTGTACCGTAACACTGTCTGCATGAAATTTGGGACAGACCACTCCATTCCCTGCATTTAGGCCCTTTATTACAAATCTACACCCTTCCTCCTAATTGCACCAAATTTTACATACACTTCGAAACCCTGCTGATAACACCCTCCACTTGATATTTTGAACAACGCTCTCCATTCCCTACATTTAGAATAACAGACGAAATGAACTTAAAAACCACGTATTAAGGCCCTAGAACCATTCATGTACGTAGTAGTGTAACTAAGAGTATTTTAATAAGTCTATTATTGACTGGCAATTCGGGCTGCATCACGATGCCGCTACCAGTGTTCTGGTGCAGAATTACGAAAATAGTTAAATCTTGCGCTGCTTTTAAATTGCAGTCACGGGGATTAATTAGTGCAAAAAGATTTCTTAGGCCCCTTAAAACGTTATCAACATGAAAATATTATGCCTCTGTATAAGTGCAATGGTGTTGGTGCAGTTAAGGTTATCAGCTGCAATAAGCGTTGGTGCTTTAACATTTACCTTCATTTATTCCGATTGGGGCGTGGTGGCTCAGTGGTCTAGCTGTATGCCTCTCACCAAGGCGGTCCGGGTTCGATTCCCGGTCAATGCATGTGAGATTTTCGAAGTGAAATGCCATGTCCTGTGGTTCGGATTCCACGTAAAAAAAAGGAGGTCCCGTGGCTCATGATCTCAAGATTAACGGTCACGTTAAACTACAAGCTTCCTTTCCTTCATTTATTCCGAACCTTATCGTTGAGCGCTATGTGGCGATAATTGATCCTATTGCTACCTCAGGAGCTCGGGACAGCTGATGTTTTTCAAAGTGTTCTGATTATTTTCCTACGGCGCTATGCGACAAAAGACGACACTATTGGTCTCTACATTTCTAACAGCCAATGAAATATAGGCCTTGGGTAGTGTTTTTTTTTTTCACTTCTCTTTCTAATCATTTTTTAAAATTCGTTTGTAAATTACATGTGTCAGTGCTGTAGTTAGTAAATTGTCATTTCCCACTTCATTATTATAATTACGGGAAAATAACCTGTATGTTACGTCCATTATACTGTACTACTTATCACCACCACCACCACTAAAAGTTATATTTTAAAAATATTTATTTTCTGTTAGTTTCAGTATCATGTGCCACTTCTGTAATAGTATTCATTTACATTATCATCCATAAAACAAATAAATCCACCGGGCTTTACTGATAGTACATTTATAGTTTTAGCAAACTGGGAATGCGACTGTAAATCAGGTTTAAGGTTCGCTCCAGCTTCCGCAAATCACACATACACAACCGTTGGGGTTTAGGACAATCTGCACATAATTGAACGAAAAGTGTTACTAAATAAATTATTAATTACTCAAATGGACCACAAAATCACAAAAACAAAAAAATACAGTCCATGAATTTTGTGTTTCGTTTATCGCGGTATTTCAGAAACTATGTAAATTATACATTGTTTAGTATAATTTTTCTTCTAATGATGTATATACTTCAAATATACGGTATTGATCATTTTGCGATAAAATAAATTAAAAACATATCAAGATTTGATTGGCCAAGTGAGTGAACGGGTGCCCCTCTCCCATACACATGGACTCAAAATCCGTGACTGCATACGCATGTAGGATACTGCATGAAGATGTGTCAAGCCGTGAAATTCCCGATGAATGCGCTTGGCCAGCGAAGAAGTAAAGAAGTTATTTCTCGGGAGTCGACAAACAAGAAAGAGCAGCTGACGTGGTGACTAATGTACAGTTCTTGTCATTAAGCTTTATTCATTAACTTCTCGGCTTTCTCCGAGGGAGAAAAACATTAGCTGTCGCAACAGGGTCAATATTTTTAGTGGTTTCTACAGTACACTATATTACAACAAAATAGCGTCACGAGATGAATGAAATATGTAGTGCTTCCAACAATTACTGTGAGGAACTAAATATTCTGATTTACAGAAATTTCGGGTATTTCCAGTTTTGTTTTAATTACATTTCTGAAATAGTAATGTAGGTTTTTTTCATGACCCCTTGGGTCACCCACTTTTATTTTATTTTTATTGAGTCCTTCGTACATGGAAATGCGGCTAATGTGCGGTTGCTACCAGGGAAAAATGAAAAGTCAGGGTTTTAGTAAAATTCCCCATACCAAAACATACTAGATTATTTCTGGTTGGTTAGTGGCTGCGACAACGCGGTCATGTAGCCCCGTGTACCTAGGGTGTATGTAGAATCTGTCTGATAACCGGTGTTAATTGTGATGACTGTATTAGTATGTGTCATCAATCTGTAATTCAGGTAAGGACTGCAGACAATCAATTTCAAGTAGTTCTACTTTTGCTACCAAATGCTACCGTGAACGACACCTAGCTGTGAACGTGGCTACTACATACCACCGCAACCGGCACCTTGCGTCGAACGTTGAAACTTAATAGAGCGTTAATCAAATCTAACCTAAAAATTAGCTTCACACATTTGTAGTCAGTGGAAGGTTCTTTTACATGTCATAAAGCCTATGACATGGGCCCGCTGTCTTTACTTCCCCCGAAGGGAGGCATAATGAGGGATTTTTAACGCTCTTAAAATATCCAACGGCTTTGGCCGAATTTGAACCCGCGATCTTGGGGATAAAAGCTCAGCAAGCTACCAACTACGCCACCGGAGCTGCCTAGATTATTTCTTCTTTAAACATTAGTTCATTATTTTCGGCGTGGCTGCATTTTTCCTAATATTTGCATCCAAACCCCGGGTAAATTATGCATATGATAGTTGTGCGCTAATCAACATTTCCAATTCATCTTACTTGTTGGAGGTATAATTCGCTGAGCGCATCATCGTGTTTCGCCCCAACTGTTCGTTTATATTCCTTAAACCAGTCAAGAATCTAAGATCAACTATAGTTCAACGACCTGACAGTAAGTACACTGAGATTATTCCTCTTCAACAAATTTGCTCAGTCTAATCATTTCGTATTAAATTGAATATTTTCTCTTCGATATTGATTGTAATTTGTAAACAGCATATCTTGATATTGTGCTAATATTTGGCTGATTTTTCCTAAGTTGTAGGTGCTTTCGAAAATAATAAGTTTTTTGGATGTTATGTCTATTTCTTGGCTAGGAGGCGCGCATTCGTCATGGGAACTGGGGTTTATTGATCAATTTGGAGTACTTTAGTACTAGATCTAGTATCCTTTCACAAATGAAATGAAAATCCACAGCCTGCTTCCAGTCTCCGACCGGGTCAGGAATGGAATGAATGAAGCCCCCATCTAGCGGCGAGGATATGAACTGTGCCGGCTGCCGAGGCCTGACGCACTCCTCTGGGGCAATGATTAAATGAATGACAGATGAAATGAAATGATAGTGGAGAGTGTTGCTGGAATGGAATGTTGACAGGGAAAACCGGAGTACCCGGAGAAAAACCTGTCTGCCTCCGTTTTGTCCAGCACAGATCTCACATGGAGTGACCGGGATTTGAACCACGGACCCAGCGGTGAGAGGCCGGCGTGCTGCCGCCTAAGCCACGGAGGCTCCTAGTATCCTTTCACAAATAGGTAAAACAAAAAAATTTACACATATTCTGCGTCAATTATTGATTATTTGTGGGAATTTTGTAAAATACATAAACGCTGTGTTGTGTTTACTGCAAGAACAGAACGTGAGCTGTTAACTAGAACGAATTAATACATTTTGGTTAAAATCAGGTGTACATACTGAACCCATGTGCCATAGGGTCCATGGAGGTCGAATCCATGTATTTGGGGAAGAAATGAAAGAAACGTACAGTTTCTAATGTAACTTAGAGAAAGATCAAGCTAGGATGCTAGCCTAAGGTTGTGCAACCAACGAGGACCAGGTGTTCGAGAGATGAGATCACCCCTCTTGACATTCAGAAGGGAGCTAGTCATGAGTATTAATAACCGAGTGGAAAATTCCCACTGTTAGACAAGGAAGCCTGATTCGGAAATCGAGCTGAGCTTGCTGGAAAACGACAACACTGCTTATGCGCCAGAAGAGGAATAATTAAATTTAACCCGTTTACGAGTATAAAAATAAGTAAACAAGTACAGTACGGTGAATCATTTCGAATGAGAGATTTTTTAGTAAAGAAAAATCCTTTAATAATTGTACAGGAGAAAACTGCAAACGCAAGTATACGTCATCGGGGAATTACCAAGGCTGGTGTAGAGGGGAGAGTACAAAAGAACAGCAACTCCCACACAATTGAGGACGAGAAATTAATTAATATCTCCGAATTGCACGATCGATTCTTAGGCGCAATTAGATTATTTGACATTGAGAAGATGAGCTTTCGGCAGGTATAATTTTTATAATTGTGCGACTATTATTTTGGAAGTTGGCCACTGAAAGGGCTAGAGTCTTATTTTTTTGTAGTGAAATAGTATAAAGCTTCTGGCATCACCAAGCAGCACATGCAGTCATTCCGACAGCCCGTGAGGGGCGTAAGGCTACATCACAGCACATGCAGTTCTGAACAGCCCGAGGGGGTGTTACTACGCATCAGTATAAGCAGGTCTAAATAGCCCAGGGGGGGGGGGGGGGCGTTGCTACGCATCAGTATTCAGACAGCCGTGTGGGGCGTCACTCTGCGTCACATCGAAGACAGTTTACCAGTACTCCTTGAAGGGAGAAACGCTGTATTACACCGCAGAAGTAATATCCGATAGCCATAGGCGTCGCAGTATTAACAACTTGCTTGCCTCCATAAGGAGTGGTAAAGAAGAAATTTAAAGTATCGCCGTGTTGAAAGATTAGGAAAATCCTAGATACAGGATTTAGGTCCGACAGTACATAAGTTACAGTGAAAAGTTCGTAAGATATAGTCAGAGCAGGCTGCGAACGTTGGACTTAAGGCGATAGGTCTTTAAATAGACGAACGGATATATCATAACGTACGGAAGTACCGTAACAGAAAGATAAACAGTTATCTAAATTAAAGAACCCAAAAAGGGAAGAACAGAGTAAGGTTCGTAACGTATTTCAGAAACGTAGGAGTGCTAGAACCGATCAAATAAAGAAGAACGGAGACTATAAACATTAGCTCCAGAAAGCAGACGAACTATTCTAAAGCACTAGATTCGAGAAATACTAGCTGCTATAAAATAAATCCATAGATCATCGATAGGTTATCGAGGAGACCTCGATCCGAATAGACTTTCGCTAGGATCGATAAACCAGATCTACAAAGAAGCCGTTCAAGCTAGAGAAATAGCCGGTCATCCAGAATAGGATTAGAAGAATTAGGATTCCAGGGAACAGTAGATGTTTCGAGACTTTCGTATTCTGCAGGATAGGAAGCCGACATTGAATAAATCTCACCCTTGGAAACGGGAAATTAAGAGGTCACGTGTGATAGGCTAAGAAATACGGCCTAGTGATCAAGAATTGTGAAGTGTAAATTTATCAAGATTGTGTGTTAAATTAATATTTTTTAGTGTTTATTGTGTGTTCTAAAGAGACACACCAGTGTATAAAAATGTCGTCAATGTTAAGTGTATTAAATATGTGTCAAGAAGTGTTTGTACATAAGATGAATTTCTATAATATGGAGTAAAATTTCAAAGTGGGCCAAAATGAAACACCGCACAAGAATAAAGGTCATGGGACGACCTTAAAACACATGTGAGTAATGAATTTCATTCTATTTTTGTGTCAGGGAATGATTGTGTACATATCCACCGGAGTTTTTGAGTAAAAGGGATGTGTTTTAATAAATAAATACTGAATAACCAAGAACGCGGTCTGAACAATAATAGAAATTTGAGAAATTATAAATAATTATGTAAAGAATAAATCCCGTAGAGGAAATATGTGAATAAAATGTTAATGTATTTAACGAATGTCATAAGAGCAAGCGAAATATCAGTAATTATCATGAAATATATTTAAATAAAGTAAATTTGAGATATGAAAGAAATAGCTTTTGAGCTTGTGTAAAGAATAAAGATAATAATAATAACCAAGTAAGGAAATATTAAATAAAGATCAAATTAATTGATGTGAATAAAAGAGCGTTAGAGCCTTAATAAAAAGTATAGACATGATGTTAAAATGCAGGTTCTTGAAATAGAGAAAGTTATTGTCAAAGGAAAAGAATAATATAAAAATTGAAATGTGTATCAATGGTTAATATGATATTATCAGTTCTTTGGACGACGCTAGGCTTAAAAATGTATAGCGCAAAAGGAGCGCAATTAAAGTAAAAGTCACGCTAGGAACGCGTAAAAGTTAATGTACTTGGTAAATTACTTATGAGAGGTAGTTGATTGTCGCGAATTGAGATGTGGGATAAGTCCTCTATTTGTGACGTAGTATCACGAGGCATTGTGTATGTTATTCAAAGGGAGCAAATGTATTGTATTGAGCGTAGGTCTATTAGCTATTGGCTGACCCTAAATCGCATTTTGTATAGTCCTCTATAAGGGAAAGGTTCCCGAGGCCTGTGAAGAGATTCGAACTCAGAATCCTCTTATTTTGAAAGCCCCTTTATTACTCGTCGTTAATTACTCTTCCACAATCAATGAGGACCTTTCATAATTAATAAACGCCAAGATTACGAATGTGGTTTATAAGCCCAATAATATTGTTGTACGTACACGAAAAGTAAAAGGCCAGGTCTCCACAAAGAACTGAGAATGGAAAGTTTGTGTTTTGTAAAGCATTTAAAGAGAGCTCTAGCTCGGGCCAGACGGGAAGGAGCCCGCATAGTCATAAATAACTATCATGTTTCACGGCCAGACCCTCGGAGTAGGAGGGGTGTCTGGAGGCCGTCGTGTAAAGAGAAATGAATACACCAGGAGTGTTTAAAGTTGTTAACGACCCGGGCGTTGAACCGAGGTCCTTGTAGATTGATATTTCCGCTTGCCTGTTCAGATCGTAGTTTTCTTATGTGATAATGGTCTTATAAGACGTAAGAGATAAATAACAATCCCTATTGTAATGTTGTATGGAAGTAGGATTCCACGAGTTAATTGAAGGCAACTAGGTTTCGGGAGTAACTATAGTATTTTTGACTGTGTCAAGTATCTTCATACTCTGGAGTACACAAGTAATTTCCTGATTACCTTAATGTCTTTGTGAAACTAGAGAGATATGATAACAGCTGAAAATGTGTGAACATGCCCAAATATTGAGTTAGATAATTAACATGTAAATTTTAAATGTAATTATACATTTGTTTTGAAGATTAAGAAAATATAAAAAGTAGAATTTGAGGTGTATAAAGAATGACACCATTATTATGTAAAGCATGGAGCCAAAAGAGCTCGGAGTTATATGAAACTTACAGTTGATGCTTTATGGGAGTAAAACTAATTAGGAATTGTTGGTTTATATGGAAACCATAGGTTTTAATACAATATTTGTTTTATTATATTGTGATTCCTTGTTCATTTGGAACAAGTAGATGATTATGGGTCAGTAATTTAATTGTTAAAGTGTTTGTAGCGCCATTAATTTTATTAATTAAATGTGTTAAAAATAGGAGTTGATTTTGTTGTTATTTTTGCAAGTGTATCCTCTAATTAATCCAAAATATGTGAGTCACAGAGTGGGGGAACTTACCGCTGCCCCGAAAATTCCGAATTGAGCTACGCTGGTATACTGTGATTGGCATATTTCTTGCTAAAAGGGCACAATACATCAGGCCGGGCGTGCTCCTGGTGCGGACAGCCTTGTAGCGATGTCTGCCTCTCTAGCTCGCTTTCCCGTCTCGCTCCCTCCTGTGCTGCCTACACTGCGTTGTTGTTGTTGTTGTTGGTCGGTCGAACGTGAAACGGTGAAAATCCACAGTCTGCTTCCAGTCGACCGACCGGGTATGGATATGAATGAAGCCCCCCCATTTAGCGGCGAGGATATGAACTGTGCCGACTGACGAAGCCTGTCGCACTCCCCCGGGGGCAATTATTAAATGAATGACAGATGACATGAAATGACAGTGGAGAGTGTTGCTGGAATGAAATTTGTGACAGGGAAAACCGGAGTACCCGGAAAAAGACCTGTTTGCTTCCACTTTGTCCAGCACAAATCTCACATGGAGTGACCGGGATTTGAACCAACGACCCAGCGGTGAGAGTCCGGCGTGCTGCCGCCTAAGCCACGGAGGCTCCAACGTGAAACGGTATTCAGTATATATGGAAACAAATTGAAAGAACGTGAAAAAAAGAGGGGGTAGGGGGGCAATAATGTGACCGAAATTGCAATGCCTTAAAATGAACTCCATGATACCTTATCAATATTTCTGACTGTTCTAATGCTAAGCATGTAACCTGCAAGTACCGGTACGCAGAGAAACGTGCGAAAAACAATGTATAGTAGATGTGTCGGACAACCAACGTATTGGACGAATAGTTTGTTTGTTTACATTTAAGTCCGATGCGCTAGCGATCCCACTTGATTCGGTCAGATGCGTCCAAGAGCTGTCACATTGCCGGCAGTCCGGGCAGGAAACCCAGTCAAGAGAGGCAGGAGTCAGTCAGCCGGACGCCGTTGGTTTAATCAGTCGCTTGAAAAGTACTAAAAGGTGCCTAACCTCGGCGAGTGTGCACTAGACCAATCACTGGATTCTAGATGTCCTTATTTCCATTTCATTTTCAGTGTTCATTTCCTGACGCTGTGACTATACCCCACGTCAGGTCAAGACCTGAGGAAAATATCCCTCCGCGCATCTTCTCTCTCTGTCCCGTCTTGTGTTTCCAACATGGCGCGCATCTGATCGAGTGTTTGAATCTACCTTAACCACAAAGACTTTATTGCGTTCGGACCTTTGATTCACTTCAATTACGAATTTATCTACGGCATATTCACTGAACCAAATATGTTTTCCTATCGTGTCGAAACCCGAGGCTCTGTGTTAATAAAAAAAGGATGCTTGTAGTTTTATGTTATCGTGCGATTATTTAAAACATTATAACATTGTGTTAGGCGAGGAATGACACATGAACGATGAGTGATATAAGAAGACGAAATTACCTGTGTCCTTGAACCCTATGAACCAACTAATTGCTTATTTGTCATACGTCCCCATCTTATCTTGCAAAAGATCGAAGTTGACGGGGAGGAACAGCTGCTTCCTTGAAGGGTTACGACACGTACTCTTGAGAATCAGAAGGCAGAATGATCTTCTATTAGTACAAAGACTTAACTGTAACGTGAAGTGGAGGGTAATTATAAAACAAAATAATAATTATACCACGCATAGGAAAACAATACTGTCAGGTGTATATGCGTATTAGCCATCATCAAAATGTCATTACAAAACATGGCGAGTAGGCTATGTATTTTCAGTTGAGCTGACATAGGCTACTAAGAAGTAAACAATCTCCTATAAATAAGATTAAATGTTAGGATACAACATGTGTATATAACTTACAGATGTTGTCGCTAATCTTCCTCCATTGCTTCTATTCCACTGAGAACGCCGTCAGATGATTCACTACTATTACTATCACCATTAACTTTCACTGTCACTTTCGTCACAGTTGGAATTCCATTCTTGAGAAAAAGAAGTAAGCACTTTCCTACGAATTCCACACAGAACAAAATTCTAAATACTATGACACATGAACCCCCTTTCCTTGTGACGCCGGCCGACTTCTCGCCGGAGACTCACCATGAGCTTTGAATTCAGCGCGCACCGAGTCAACACTGTATGTCGAAACGCCAGTCAAGTATGCAGTCTTCTTCACCAACTCTTCTACTGTCCACTCTGGATTGTCATCCCTCAACCTACTACAGTATATACATTTAAAATCATTTGTTTGCACCTTTTACTGAACTTCTCCCCACTTTTATTATTTTTGAAGTATTTTGTTGGTGATTCAAGCTTTACAGCTGAAGTTTGAACACGTTGTCTACTTGAAGGAGCCATCTTGAAGGCCGTGCCAACGTTTGAACCTGATTTGCCACAACATTGAATGAGTCGGTTACTCTTTTGCAGCTCAAACAAGGTTTATACAGAACGAAATATAATATAATATCAAATTCGTACCGAATTGCTCTGCCTATCGTATAAAATACCACTACAAGCAATATTCGCGCACACAGTTAATCACATGAAAAACAAGGTTGGTGCAGCTCCCAGTTAACGAGAAAATGATTAATTTATTCATAGATTTATACCAAGGAATTTCTTAAAAGTAATCTAGCCAGTTTATCGAAACATAGCAACATGCGCTGAAACATCTTGTACTGAAAAAACAAGCAGAAAAATTGGGAACTATTTCCTTGCGCGTTAGCCTTTTCACAGACCAGAACATCAAAAGGACCGCTTAGGTCTTGACCAGACGTTCAGTATAGCATGCTTGGCTGTCAACGCGGAGGTCCGGGCTCGATTCTCAGCTCTGGAAATACTTTTTATTCTAGTTTGAAGGCTGGAAACGGTGTTCACTCAGCCTCGTGAGACAGAACTGAGGAGAGGTGGTTTTTCGAATCCTACCCTAGTCATCCTAAATGTGTATTTTCTTGGTTTCCCCACTTCTGCTCCAGGAAAATGCTGGGGTGAGTCCTTTGAAGATCACGGCCGACTCCTACCCAAAGTCGATCCCCAGTTACAAATTCACGCCCAAGTACATCTCGTCTCAATGACATTTTATCAGGCAGATTCCACATACTTGTACACCCAAGTGCACGGGGTCTAAGTGTCTACAATGTTGCAAAGACCCTAAAATGAATCACACATCAAAGGAACTTGGCATTGCGCTTATGCTACTGGCTGCTATAGGTATTTGTAGGTCTTTATTGCAGGAAATAACTGCACTGAAATAACAAAGTCATACCGACATTGAGGATTCTTGTGAAGCCCTTCTCAATTAGATTTCTCTCGGTGCTTTTATTGGCAACTCCAGATGTCTGATCTAGCGGCGGAAATGAGAAGCAGCTCAAAGTAGGTCAGCTATGAACTCGTACGTAGGTAAATGGGTGCGCTAAATTAAAACGTTATTACTAAAATGTTATGCATTTAATAGGTACTTGGTGTTAATGCTAAATGCGTTGTTGTTTGAATCTTGTTTTTTTTTTTACTGGTTTGATGCAACTTTCCGTGCCTCCCCGTCCTGAGCGAATCGTTTCATCTCTACATAGCTAGCACACCATACATCCGAGGTCTGTTCAACATATCCTAACCTTGGTCTCCCCCTACAGTTCTCGTCTTGAACCCTTCCTTCCATACTTAAGTTTGCTATTCCTGGGTGTCTTAGTAGACTACGGTGAGTGTCCTACCAACCTTTCTCTTTTCTTCATGGCTGTCTGTGTGGCTCATTGGTAACGTTCTCGCTTGCTGTGCCCATGCTTGCAGGATCGAATCATGCATTTGAGAGTGCGCAAATGCAAAGAAGCCGCGTCAGTAGATCCCTATCGGGCCACTATTCCGGCACCCCGGTGTTTCTAAAAGCCGCAGTAGTTAAAAGGGACGTAAAACAAATACAATCTATATATTTAATCTATATATTTAAAACGCTTAGCTGATTTTTGTTACCGCGAGATTGACAGAACGGCTGAACCGATTGACTTCGTAATGCACGCTGATGAAAGCCCTTAGTCGGTAATTTGCAGAGTGTCTTTCAAATATGTTACCATATTTTTTTAAAATTTATAAACAAAAATGCCAAATTATTGGGCCTAGGGCATGCGCAGAATCAGCTTGGTCATGAGTCATGACAGACATGGCGGATGTCCACTCCGCGTTTTAATGTGAGAGTTATTTATAAGAATTATAAAGGAGGGGAAGATTCATTAATTGTTGAGAGTAGGTACTCCTCCCTCTTCATAACTTTCACAAGGCAGATTATTGAAAATATATTATTTATGATTCACATACCTTTCTGGGAGTCATTAGAAGTTGATTTCAATTTGAATGGTCACGGCTGCACCGGAAATATTTCTTCTATTACGACAATATATCATTTTTCATACCTTATTTTATCTCTTGGGGAAGCCTCCGTGGCTTAGGCGGCAGCACACCCCACAGTGGTCCTTTTGCACGATCTGGGCGCTCAAAATGTAAAAAATAAATGTCTTGTATTTTCATGGTGTATGACATTTTTACTATCAGCAATGTCAGAGGACCTCAGAACTGTACTCATATGTCTTATTTGTTCACCCCCCTGGAATGTGTAAGACTGCTGAAGTAGGACGTTCCTTATCGCATCCACAGCTGGAAGCAAAGCTGATTATTTGTGTTTGAATCTTGTGCTTGTAAAGTCTTGTTAGTTCAGCTATCTTCATCGTTTGTCAGTGGATATGACAGACTATGATATGATCTTTCTTAATGAAATTTGCAAAATCTTATAAAAATCGCTGTGTTGATGTGATAATCGTTTGAAAATAGTTAATTTTTGTTATAAAATAATTCTTCTTTTATGGGTTTTCAGACCAGGAAATTCACAATTGTCAACCATTGGTGAATTTCTTTCCATTAGTCTATAGCCTACACCCTATTATGTTTTCTGTGTAAAAATGATTTGCAACTTTTTGCAACTTTGGCTTTTGCTCTCCTTTTAGTGTTGTCGGAAGGATTTTCGCGGAACGATCTTTACGATGCTTGGCGCCAAGCAGGTGGAAAAGCGAAAGGATTTGAACCTATCTAATAGAAAACAGTGATCTGAAATCCCTTGGACAGTCTATTAAAGATAATGTTAGAAAAAAATCGAATTAATTTTTCCGCGCAGTTAAGAAAAACGTGGGTTGCCAATCACAGGACCTTAAGAAAGTTTGTCACAAAATAAGAATAGCCGGGAAGGGAACATGGAGAGGGAATACAGTACCTGTAATGTGGGTCGTCCTTCTCAATCATTCGTGGGGTGTAGTGAATTTTCGAAACGATGGAAATTGCGACCTTTAATACAAAAACTCAGCAGGGAGGAGCTAGCGTTAGCCAGTCAAGTGAGTATACGCTTAGAAGGAAGGAGAGACACCACTGAACTTATTGAAAAAATGCAGAATTTTCTCCCAGTTTAGTGGCGTTAAGGAAAATCCTAATCCAGTTGAAAAATATTATTTTTATTATTATTGTTAGGCTAATAAAAGTTTAACCTCAACTTGTTGTTGTTGCTCATTTTAGGGGCTGCGACATCGTGGTCGTATAGTCCCATGTATTTTGGGTGTGTATGTGTAATTTGTGTAACCTGTGTTATTGTGATACCTGTACTACTATTTGTACATTTGGGATAGGATTGGGAAGTCGGTGGCCGTGGCCGTAAGTTAGGAACCATCTCAGCATTTGCCTGGAGTATAAGTGGGGAAACCACGGAAAACCACTTCCAGGATGGTTGGGTTGGGAATCGAACCCTCCTCTTCTCAGTTTTGCCTCAGGTAGCTTAGTGTACCCCGTACCAGCCCTCACACCAGAAATAAAATTCCTTGGCAGAGCCGGGAATCTAACCCGGACATCCGGGACCACTTCCAGGATGGTTGAGGTGGGAGTCGAACCCTCCTCTTCCCGGTTTTGCCTCAGGTAGCTTAGTGTACCCCATACCAGCCCTCACACCAGAAGTAACATTTCTTGGCAGAGCCGGGAATCGAACCTGGACCTCCGGGGCGACAGTCAAACTGTAATTCTTATAAATGAGAATAAGGAAATTGTTTTACATAATTTTGAACAGTTATTTTAAGGTTTATAGACCATTTCTATATGCAAAGGTATTTTGCGCGGCCAGATACGCTAAAAGGACCACTGTGCGCCGCTCTCTCATCGCTGGGTCCGTGTTGCATTGCAATGTCGAGAGTGCAATCTTTTGACGCCCATAAAGTTGCAATAGTGCCAAAAAGTAATCGTACAAAGAATGCAACTTATATAGGAAACTTCTTCAGTAAATATGTTGTTCATTGTCCGTCATGTTTTGACGGGTTTCATCTAGTTATTATTATGTATCTTCTCTTCATTAGCAGTCGCCAGAAACATCTCTCCTCATCGCCCACTCGTCTTAATACTTCTTCATTTGTTACTATATCGACCCATCTGATCATCATTCTCCTGTAACACCACATTTGAAACGCTCTTCTTCTCCCCTTGTCTGCGGCGCCAACAGTCGAAGTTTCACTACCATAGACCGCCACGCTCCAGATAAAGACTTTCAAATATGATTTACTAATGCTGTACCTAAATCTATATTCGATGTCGAGACATTCCTTTTCTGTAGAAATGCTTTCTTTACCTGAGCCAACCTACTTTCTATACCCTCTTTGTTTCGTCCATCACTGGTTATTTTGCTTCCTAAGCAACGGAAGTCTCCTAATTCCTTTAGCTTCTCACCTGCCAATTTGACGTCCAAAGGCCTAGGGGTTTCTGATTTATTTCGGCTTTATTCCCTTATTGTAGTAGATACTAAATGCGAAATGAAGAAAAATAAATTGTTAGGGTTGTTATTAATAACTTTGTTCTTAAAATATCGCGGAGAGGAATCTCGCTGTCCATCGGTGACAACTGATTTATAAGTCACCAAATTACGATGTCTATTTAATATCACTTCTCCAAGCATGTTAGAGGAAGGGCTGTTAAAGCCTGTCAGGAGCCTTCAAGCATGGTTGGTTGGTTCCTTAGTTTAGGGGCTGTGGCAACGCGGTCATGTAGCCCCGTGTACTTTGGGTGCGTAGAATCTGTCTGATAACCGGTGTTAATTGTGATGACTGTATTAGTGTGTGTATCTGGTTTTTTTAAATTCAATTATGGACTGCAACTTTGAATTTTTCAAATAGTTCCTACTTTTGCCGCCAAACGCCACCGTCAACGACTACTTGGCCTAGTTCAGAACTTAGCTACTAGACGCCACCGCAGTCGGCTCTTGGCAACGAACGTAGCAACCTAAGGGCGTTGTTTACATTCTTAACCTATACAATTTAGTTTCACACCGGTGTAATTAGTGGAAAGTTCTTTAACATGCCATAAATCTATGACATGGGACCGCCGGCTTTACTTCCCCTCCGAAGGAAGGCATACTGAGGGATTTTTAACGCTCTTAAAAAGTCCGACGGCTTCGGCCGGGTTTGAACCCGCTATCTTGGGAATAGAAGCTCAGCATGCTACCAACTACGCCACCGAAGCCGCACCTTGAAACATGGACAAGACGTTAACGTGGTCATAAATTACGTTCCCTCTTCGACACAACTCGACCTGTCTTGAGCAGAAATATAGTGTATTAATTACAAATGCACACAAATTGTGCAAATTATAAAAATATACAATAACTTGTGCATTCATCTGCTTGTGCACAAGTCTATGATGGTCTTTCCACGTTTTGTGCCGTTAATCACATGGTAGCGTTCACATTTTTGGTGACAGAATTCGCAGATGCACATCGGGCTGGGTTCGTGCAAGCAATTTGTCTTACACAAGAAGTGGTGGTAGCAATGCACAGCTAGTTAGTTGACGAAATGTCGTAAGTCTTGGCTCGCTTCTATCCAGGCTGTATTTTGTTGATGAGGCCTCGGTTGAGTAGAACTCCATCCAAATATAGTCTCTTTTTAGGATCAGATCTTCTATTGACGTCTCAGGTGTCCGTAGATGGCAGCAATAACTTGTATCTCAAATCCTCTAATACAGGGCGCCCGGGAATGTTCTCCGCAGTACCAGTAATTTCAATACCTATTTGGCATTAGACCAGAGCCTCCGTGGCTTAGGCGGCAGCACGCCGGCCTCTCACCACTGTGTCCATGTTTCTAATCCCGGTCACTCCATGTGAGATATGTGCCGGACAAAGCGGAGGCAGCCAGGTTTTTCTCCGGGTACTCCGGTTTTACCTGTAACAATTTAATTCCAGCAACACTCTCCACTATCATTTCATTTCATCTGGCATTCATTTAAGCATTGCTCCAGGGGAGTGCGACAGGCTTCCAACCTATTAAAATTTCGAAATATTCGCATTAGTGAAATGATCAGGCTATTCAGTCAGTAATCGAATGATTCGGCTTATCAAATGTTCGAATAGAAACAAAGAGAAAAGAAGGAATAAAGGGAAAAATAGAGAAAGAGAGAACGATAGAACACGTGATGCTTGTTTTGAATGACGTTTATTTAAATGGACCTATCGATCCGATTCCTTGGATTTACCACTTCTTCGAACAACACGCCCACTGGGCATATTTCTTTACAGAAAATGCTATACAGTACTTGTCGGTTACTTATCATCTTCGAATAATATGTTCGATTTATTTTAATAAACGACTATTCGTAATACTAGAGTTCGATTTCGCGGGTTCAAACCCGGCCGAAGACGTCGGATTTTTTAAGAGCGTTTAAAATCCCTCAGTATGCCTTCGGAGGGGAAGGAAAACCGGCGGTCCCACGTCAGATTTATGGCATGAGAAAAATCCTTCCACTAATTACACTTGTGTGAAACCAAATTATAGGGTATCTTTGAGTTACGCTCCTAGGTTCCAACGTTCGTCGCCAGGAGCCAACTGTGGTGGCATATAGTAACAAAGCGCAGAACTAGTTGGTCGTTGACGGTGGCGTTTGGTAGCAAAAGTTGAAACTACTTGAAACATCGAATGTATGCATTCCTTACTTGAATTAAAAACGGATAACACACACTAATACAGCCATCACAATAATTAACACCGGTTATGAGACAGATTCTACACAAACCCAAAGTACACGGGCTACATGACCGCGTTGTTGTAGCCCCTAAACAGGCTAACCAACCCCAGTTCGATTGATTCGAAAAACTATTGTATTCCGAAATATGCATTGTTCGAATATTCTAATGCTCGAATAATTTATTCGAATTGGTCGAATATTCCAATAATATGTACAACCATAGTTTTCACCTCACATATGATACAGTAACACAATATTATCAGACGCAAATCTCAGGTCTACTGTACTAGAGACAAAAAATTAATGGCGTTCCTTTCTTCGGAACAGTTTTCAAGTTTACTAAATGTACCAGTTTTCATAACATTCCGGCAAACCAAAGTACGAAGGTGGATCAAAAAGTTAGTTGCACTAACGCGCTGCAGTAGCACGCTGTGTGTCGCTAACGTGGGCACAGCGGAGAAAGGGACAGACACTGCCCACACGTCTGTTAGGCAGGTCGCTGTGGTGTCTCGTCTTGTATGGTGTGAATAGCGGCCAAATGCATTGGCGCGTCGACTGGACGTTCACTCCAAATATGAGGTGCGTGCGACAATCCGATTCCTATGGGCCAAAAAGAAGAATTGCACGATTAAAGAGAAGCGCCGGGGGAAATTGAGCGCCGGTGTGATTTTCTTGCACGATAATGCAACACCTCACAAGGCCCACCAAACGAGCGAACTGCTGCAGCGTTTCAAGTGGGAGGTCTGGCAAAATCCACCCTACTGTCCCGACCTAGCGCCATGTGACTTTCATCTGTTCGGTAAGCTCAAAACGGAGCTCGGTGGTCGACGTTTCCAGATCGAAGAGGTGGTGAAGGCCGCTGTCTCCGTGTGGTTGCAAAACGCTGGAGGAACTTTCTATGCATCCGGCATCGGCAAATTGGATGTGCGTTCGCAGAAATGTTTGGAGTCTCTTGGAAACTATGTGGAAAAGTGACGTTACATTATATGTCATTATAGGCGTGTTGCTGTTGTATAGATGGTGTAATAAATGGCCATAACTGGGAAGTGCAACTTATTTTTTGATCTGCCCTCGTAGTATGGATACTGACCTCATTCTTCTGAAGTCAGTAGTATTAAACCAGCTTGCCACGGTGGGTGAGTGGATAGCGTGTCGGTCTACTAACCCCAAGATTGCAGGTTCGCTCCTGGCCGTGGCAAGTTATTTTTGAAATGCGTCAAAAATACGACACGCATGTCATACGATGTTGGCATGTCAAAGAACCAATTTGAATTCAGTAGGCCGTGTTCATAATGGCAAAATTAATCTCGGGAGTTTCCGCCAACATAAAGTTCCTCATTTCCCTACTAGAAAGCGCTATAGTGTTTAAGGAGCTTAGATATCTAACCTCCTTGACTTTCATAGTGATTGAAGGTACAACGAAATTCGACATGGAAGCTACCCTCTGGGTGTCACATTACAAAGCTTGCACCCGGCACCCGAGGCCATACGATATTATTATATACACTGACCGGCAAAAAAAGTGGAACACTATAACTTTTTATGTAATTTCTTAATTTATTCCACTAAAATGTATCGGTTTTCCAATATTTGCATTATTCATGTAAATTTTAGATGGTTGGCTACAGAAAATACCGAAACATGTTTTACAACACGCTTTAACTCACAATTATCGTTACATTTTGCAAATCTTACAATTTTCTATTTTTTAATAATGTTCTTTTTGGCTGGTTTTTATCGAACGTATTGCCAAACAAAACGGTATTAATGGTTGCACTGCACTGCACTGCACTGCACGAGAACACTGGTCACTAAAAATGAGTTTTTCCACCCTCAGCGTCTATGACAGCTTGTAATCGCTCAGCCATTCTGTTCACAACTCGTCGAATGGCATCTGTCGGGATGCGATCCCATTCCTCCAGCAGCGATGTTCTCAGATGTGCCAAGGTGGTGTGATCACGCTGTCTGACATTCCTTCCAAGCATATCCCATTCATGTTCAATGGGGTTCAAGTCAGGACTACGAGTTGGCCAGTCCAGGGTTTGAAGCCCCACTTCCTACAGATATTGTACAGCACAGCGAGCAGTATGAGGGCGGGCATTATCCTGCATCCGCATGCAATTCTGACCAATGAAAGGCGCAAAGGGCATCACATGGTTCATCAGGATCTCTTCGATGTACCTTTGGGAATTGAGCGTCCCGTGATCGATGCACACTAACTCAGTGCGGGCCATAACGTTGATGCCACCCCACACCATTACCGAGCCACCTCCAAATGGAGTCCTGGAGAAGAAAGCAACAGGTCTGTACCTCTCCCCGCACCTTCTCCACACTCTTTCTCTTCCATCAGGAGATCTAAGATTAAAGCGACTCTCGTCAGTGAAGAGAACAGAGGCCCACTGCTCGTGGGTCCATCCCAGATGCTGCCTTGCGAAGCGAAGACGCGCCTCTCTGTAATGTCGTTCGAGTGCGGGTCCACGTGCAGGTCTCCTGGACGGAGGATGAGCTTCTTCAAACCTTCTTCTTACTGTTCGCTCACTCACTCTCACATTTCTGACATTTTCCAGTTGTTTTCGTGCATGGACTGCTGTGGTATGGTGATCACGCAGAACTTGCAGGGTGAGAAATCTGTCATCCCTGGCGTTTGTGCTTCTTCTACGGCCTGACCATCGTCTCCTGTCGTAAGTTTGGAGTTTCCTGTAACATTGCACTGCACGGTGAATGCTACCAAGAGATGATCCAATGACCCTCAGCAACATAACGGAAGCTGTGGTCATCCTCCAACAATGCAACTGACTGTGCAGATCCTTCACGATTAAGAGGCATGTTTTAGTGTGAACTGCACATGGATAACCTGCTAAAATGTGTGAAAATGGTTCACACGTGTTCAACAAATGCCAGTTATCCCTAGAACAACAATAAGCGAGTGGCAACACTCATAAACCTTAAATGCTTACAGTGCGCTTCCCGCCATCAAGCCATTAAGATAGGCTCCTCAAAGATTGGGGGGAAATTGGTGGTAGTAAACCAACCTAAGAAATGTCATATTATCAATTTCTACTCACGGATGCTTCAGATGTTTGTTCTAATGCGTGGAAAGCTTTTAAAATGTGATTACATCTTTTTCATGGCTAATTTTATACTATTTATATTACTTTCTTAACTGTTCCACTTTTTTGCCGGTCAGTGTAGTATTAAAACATGCTTAGTGGTACAGGACCTTTATTGGATAGCTTTTTTTTTTCAGACATGCTGTTGCTGTTAAATACACGTGTTATTCAATCATGTGTTGGTTATGCCATATACAGGGTCTTTCATATAAAATAAGAACGGTGAGCGGCGGTTTTGTTATCCGCTGCTGCAGTGGCTTTGGCCGAGCTTGTGGCGTGCCACGGCCCCCTGCTGTAGTATTGAAAGTGCGTGCATAGTATATACTGTACTCTACCTTGCAATAAACGTGCAGGTGTTCAGTCATCAGTCTGGTCCTCAGATGTTAACATTTACAACATCATATTTTTGTATGTATGGAGGTACAGCATTCTTCCTGACCTACTAATCACGGCCTTTTAGGGCGTCCACAGCGCCGCTAGTGATTTGAGTTGCCTATACCAAGGGAGTTTAGGCTAATGTCTTTATGTTAGAAGTATTGCAGTTTTGAATTACCCACACTCTAGGATATTTTCTTTTATTATTTAAGCAAAGTAATTCTAGGTTCCTTTGGAAACCTAGATTTTTCCAGGTTATCAAATGTAATCAATAGATTCCTGCTACTAAGTTTCTTGTCTAGCGCTTTCTAGCGTGCGGTGATCAGAAATTAATGAAGCAGGGAAAAGATAGTGAGAAGTATCGGCTGTAATTTACGCCTAGGAGGAGTCAATTTGCCTGGAAGCGAAAGGTTGCCGCCTCTCGATATATAGGCCTGCCCGTACCCGAAACATTGAACACAGTCGAGGGTTGGTGTCGGAGTGTGTGTGTACCTGTGAACCTGTTATACGTAACTTAAATTAGACCACCGCGTGGGTGAGTGACTAGCATTCTTCGCTGTCTCCCTCCTAACGTTGAAGGGCGTGGTGGCGCAACGGTCGAGCTGTTTGCATCTCACCAAGGTGGACGGGGTTCGATTACCGGTCAATGCATGCGAGTTCGAAGGGAAATACCTTGTCCTGTGGTTCGAATTACACGTAAAGGGGGAGGTCCCGTGGCGTAAAACTACAAGCTTTCTTTTCCCCCTAATGTTCGGCTTTGATTCCCGGCTCTGCCAATAAATTTAATCCTTGTATGAGGGCGAGACATCTCGTCAGTCAAATCTGAGAAAAGGTGGGTTGATGGTCTCGATATTCGGCCTCTTTAAACTATCACGCCTTAGGTCTGAGTGATTTTCTTACCCTCTCTAGCTGAGTTCAGTTGTTATTTAGGATCTTCCTGCGAAGAGAGTGGTCTATGAGAGGCTACACGCCTGAACTTTTCAGCTGGCCTTCAAAGAATCCCAGTTTTGAATCCTGAGTGTGGTTATTTAAAGTCCCGTGGCACCTACCCCAATTCTAGGCTGTGATGCAGTTAATCGTGTTTACTCGACACAATAGCAATGGTTCTCAAACTATTTCCACATTCATAAGTTCATGAGGCTGGTGGCTACAATGTCCAAAACCCGTAAATGAAATTACATAATATTTGGCAATTTCAACTCGTCCATTTCTAGCACTTTGCCCCCAGAACCAAAAGGCGGTTTGTAAAAAGCATAAATCTTATATAGTATATTCAAAATACCACTGTCTTATTTATGACTGACAGGAAATGCCTTCATAGTTCGGGGATTTGTCCAAATCATGGACCAAACAATGTTATACTCGGCTCTTCTTTGTGTTGACTGGCGACGAGCTAGCAAGTGTTGTGATGTTGGCAGCAGTTGCCCGCCGAGTCTGGTTTCTCTCCCCTCCTTCCCCCCTACTCGGCCGTGCACGCGATGGATGAACTCGTCCGCAGCGCGCAGGCGGCATGGCGTTCGTTCTTTCTTTGTTTCGCTCAGTCGAGCAGAGTCCCGAGTGGAGACGAGACAGGTACGGAACGGAAGGGAAAGGCGGATCGGAACGGACGGTGTGGTGTTTGGTTGATCGCTTTTGGTTTGGATTGGTTTACAGTTGTTAGGCTTGGTGTGTTTTGAAAAGGACTCTTGACAGAAGCGATGGTTTTGGAATGAAGTGAAACATCGACGCTGTGCTCAAGATTAAATTAATTACATTCTCACGAAAGCTAGGGAGCATCGCTACAAATGTAAAAAGCTGATTTTATCGTGTACATATGATAAACCTTGCCAGAAAGCATTTACGATTGTAATGTATATAGTAAAAGTGTAATATAGTGGTGTATCTAAAGCGGAGTGTGGTTGTGCTATAAATATATAAATAGTGTTGATATTTGTACATATTTGAGTGCGTATATTCGAGCGATCGTTTTTTATCACTACTGGTGGTGGCAAAAAAAAGTGTGTTCTTAAATCAACAAAAGAAAGAGGAATATTTTATCTTGCTACCAGTTTCTGTGGAATACAATTTGGATGATACCCGTACCGCGGTGGATTTGCCGTGACATGAAAGACATGGGTCCAGATATGGTGAGTATTACTTCCTGTTTTGATGTTGTCTTTGTCTGATGAGAAGGAAATGTATTTTGGTAAAACGTGACAGCGAGAGGTGGAATCGATTTTTGTCGACCTTAGGGTGAGGTAGCAACAAGTTGGATGGTGATGGCGCTTCTGTTGTGTTGAGATGACGCTAAGCCTTGTTGTGACGGCTCTTGATGAAGCGTTCCTGCGTTTCTTTCTCTCTCTTTTCTCCCCCACCATTCTAGTTTTGCTGTTACGTCTTATCATAACATTTCCTTTTATGATACCTGTAAATCGGTTTGCTTGTGCTGCCGTTCTTTGTTCTTTTCTCGTCGACCTCGTTTGTCGTTCCTTTGTTTTGCTGAGGATATACTCAATTGGCAGAAATCGCCACTCATGAATGCTGGATGGAACTTACACTTCGGTTTTCCTTGCGAGATTTCTTCATTCAAAATCTACCCAAGTGGCGGTTTTTAATAGTATTCTCTAAAACCTGTAATCGAGGGGTCAGTGCTTTTGCTGTTACGCTTGTTACTAGCATTTTCAACTTTTCCATGCGTGGTGGTGCAGTGTTCAAGCTGCTTGCCTCACCTAGGCGGCTTCTATTGTCGGTCAATGTATGTGGGATATACGAACTGAATTATCGCGTCCTGTGGTTCGGATTCCATGTAAAAATTGAGGTCCCATAGCTCATGATCGCGAGATTTACGATCACGTAAAACTACACACTGATTCTGTGATGAGAAACTTTATTTTTTGGCGCCCATGGTCATTTATTTAGCATTCATTGGTGAGTACACGGAAATTATGGGAGCTACTGACGTATTTTCTTTATTTTGTATCCTCATGTTGGATTGCGTATCATTTCACATATTCTGAGATGTTCGAAATTACTGTTTTATTAGTATGTTTTGTTTTCATTTTACGTAATGCCTGCCAACCACGGTTATCAGAATTTCGTTACCGTACATCGGCTGTGTGGAAGGGTATGTAATGCATTCTCCTACTGCGACAGAGGTTGAGAGTTTGTTTTTTGCACCTTGTAGCTTATGAAGCCTTCAGACCAGAATTAAATATCTTCGGCAAAACCCGGACCCCTGGGTAGCCGAGAATACTAGCTGCTACACTGCAAGGTGTTCTCTTTCTCTACCGGTTTTTCCGGTTTCTGCCGGCTCAAATGTGGAGGAGGCTGTGGGATTTCGATTTGGGGGACTACTGTCGACCAAAGTATTATGTGCACTCGAGTTTGAAGGTTGTTTGTGAAGTAACCAATAGACCTACAAAAAATCCAATAACATCATCATTTTCGTCGTTCTATTCTACGTTAGTTCATGTAGGTTTGGAATTTTTAATTTATATTTTAATATTTTTTTTTATCGCAGTTGGAACACAAAATGTGCCCGTTTTTAAGCGTGTTTCAACCATGCGTCACATTTAAGAATTATTATCTCAAAACCCCGTCATCAGATCGAATGCAAATTTTAACACAATATACATTAAAATGTTGTATAACTGGTTTATTAATTTCAAAATTTTGTGTGTCCAAGAAACAAATTTGTTATCATTTTTGTAAGGTAACTTTTTCTCGGCTCGGGGTGGTTGGAAAATATAGCTCTTGGTCGCGTTGTAATCCTTATACATCAAGAAGTTATGCTGTATGACTGTGAAACACGTAAATTAATTCACTTATTTTATATTGGTTTGTATTTGTTCGTGGAAATAAGGCATGATTCACCAGCCAGCCCCTCCGGGCAGCGAGGCGAGGTCGTATTTCCCCGTTCAAATATAAACCGATATAAAATAAGTGAATTAATTTACGTATTTTAAAGTCATACAGCATAACTTTTTGATGTATAAGAATTACAACGCGACCAAGAACTACATATTCCAACCACCCCAAGCCGAGAAAACGTTACCTTACACAAATGATAACAACTTTATTTCTTGGACACGCAAAATTTTGAAATTAATAAACCCGTTATACAACATTCCAATGCATATTGTGTTAAAATTTGGATTAGATCTGATAACGGGTTTGTGAAATAATAATTCTTAAATGTGACGCATGGTAGAAACACGCTTAAAAACGGGCACTTTTTGTGTTCCAACTGCGATAAAAAATATTAAAATATAAACTAAAAATTCCAAACCTACATGAGCTCACGTAAAATAGAACGACGAAAATGATGCTGTTATTGGATTTTATGTATGTCAATTGGTTACGTCACAAACAACCTTCAAACTCGAGTACACATAATACTTTGGTCGACAGTAGCAGGAATCTGCCAAATGAATTTTACTCAGTTGGATTGTTTCAAAATTACATTGACCGGAGAAAGAAAATCATGCCACCGGTTACGTTAGTTATTTTGTAATTCTCTCTGCTGCGATACGCAATCGGACCAATGCTCTTCTTGTTGTTGCGATTAAGGGCTTGGTAGCCACCGTCCTCGTATACTTGGGTGTGTGGAATTAGTCAAATTATCTGTGTTGAAGATGCCGGTGTTGTGTATTATTGAAACGTTTATACTCGTCTCAGGGTCTGTTTCTTTCTCTGCCACGCCATTGTAACTTAGTAGATTAGGGGGAAATTAGACTTTGGACACTTCCGGTGTCAATAAGACCACTCCGACACACTGTAAATTCAGCATAGGCCTAATGCTGAATTTCAGGAGATAAGGTCCACGTGGAATGCAATAGGAATGAACCACGATCACTTGTGTACTTGATAGTAGAGATTCTTGAATATTGTCTGTTAGGTAGTCAGCCCGAAGGCTGGTTGGATCCTCAAAAAGTACCGCCGTTACGTTATGTGAGTAGATACCCACAAAAACCCAAGGCAGCACTATTTTGAGGCGTTAACTATTGTTAATATTGGTAGTTGCTCTCCCATCCTAGCAGTTGCCTAAAATAGTATTGACAGCCTCGAGATGTTCCAAGGTCATCTACATTGTATGTAGACGTCATCGGATGCCCACTCTGGATTATATAATCGTATTGGTCGGTTTTCTTTGCTGTCAGTGTTGACAGACTCGAAGGTTGTGTGCTTCTCGAGGTTCTAATTTTTGCTGGATTCTCACAAAATTGTGTCAAATCCGGCAGCAAGGTAAATACGTTTGATACAGATCATCCCGATCATTTTACAATGAGCCGGCCTTTACGCCCTGACTTGCCACTCTGTGCCGTAGTGACTTGGATTGGCTGTCTGCTTGAAGGCTCGGGTTTGGTTTCCCACTCTGCCCAGAAAGTTAACATAATTTTGGTTTGAAAGCTCGTATGAGGTTCAGCCTAGTGTGGCAAGACTGGAAATTTGATTCCCATCTGAGCTGCCCTTCGTGGTTTCCCACTTCTAATCTAGGCGAATACCGCGATGGTACCTAAATTAAGGTCACGACCGCCTCCTAACCAAGCCCTAACGTCAGTAACACACTAATGACACCGATTATATACACGCCAAGTATACGGGATGCATGAGCACGATGTCGGAACGCCTTTAAATGAATCAACAAATTCTGTTGTGATACATCGTGGTCAATTCTCTTTCTATTCCTGTGTTATGTGGTTGGTACTTTTAGTTCCCACTTACCTAATTTTCTTTAATAGGACTGCCCTTGATGCAGAGCCAACAAATCTGACTGAACGTAGTCACTGATGAACATAAACTGTGTGGCCATTCAGTCGCCTCCAGTAGCGCAGGTCGTATTATTACAATGAGGGCCCTCCCTATAAAACGGAGACTCGCAGACGCGTATCGAGCAAGACATTGGAGCTAGCAGCAGTGTAGCGCCCAACTAGTTGATCAAATTCACACGTTTTCCTTACTTGAACGCCTCCTCTTCTACCTGGCGGTGTTCAGGTTTTCTCAAAGAACGCCATTGGGTCCTAACCTGTGATTGCTTTGTCGTCATTGGTAAGAGCTGTCCGGCTTTCCTCTGTATTCTTTTAATCAGGTGGGGTTCGAGATAGCGGGTGATTGGCCCCCCGCAGCCTGGCAGATTGGAGGGGCTGCCTCCTTAACGCTCCGTGCATGCGTTGCTACTCTTTTCAGGAGCAATGGTGTTAAGGCTACTTCTTGAGACGAATCCTGTTCCTTCCATCAGGATCTGCAGCTGTTTTAGGGTTATACCGCCCTATACCCAGGGCTCAGCCGCTGCCACAGCAATGTTGCCCGGGACTTGGACCCGCCTGCTGAGATTTACCTGGCTGCAATACAGTTACAGCCATAGCCCCTGTATGTCCCAGGCTGAGGGACCACACGTTTTGACATACAGTATTTAATATGGCAGTGTATGCAGAAACAAAGTATGGGAGTCCTTGGAGGATAGAGGAGTAGAGAAATGGACTATAAAGAGGATAAAGGAGATGTACAAGGGAAGCGTGAGCTGTGTGAAAGTGGGAGGAGAGAGATCGGACTGGTTGGAACAGAGAAACGGCCTGAAACAAGGAAGTGCACCGTCACCGTTACTTTTCATTGTGGTGATGGATGACATAATGACCCGAGAGGCACAAGTAATTGGGGAAGGAAAGATGAAGCAATGGTGTTTGCAGATGATTTGATGATTTGGGGAAACAAGGAGGAGGAGGTACAGGAACAGATGGACGTGTGGGAAGGAATAATACAAGGATATGGGATGAAATTTAGCATAAATAAGAGTGAAATGGTGATCACGACAAGGAAGAAGGAAAGAACCACAACGGGAATAACAATTGGTGGGGAACAGCTGAAGAAAGTGGAGAGTTTCAAGTATCTGGGAAGCCTGATACAAGATAATGGAAGAAACTAAATGAGCGGGGGAGGCAGGCAGAAGCATTTCGGAGGAGGGTGAGAAGCATGTTATGGAGCAAGGATGTCCCTCAGAACAGCAAAAAGATCATATATCGGACGTACTATGTCCCTATCCGGACGTATGCCTCGGAGACCTGGGTTATGAAAGGAAGGGAGAGGAGCAAAATACAGGCCAGTGAGATGAGGTTCTTGAGAAGCAGTATTGGAGCTACAAAGATGGACAGAATAAGAAATGAGAGGACCAGAGAATTAATGAAGGAGGAACCATTACAGGATGGTATAGAGAAATCTAGACTTAGATGGTATGGACATGTAAAACGAATGGAGGAGAAGAGGATACCCAAGAGAGTACACAAGACGAAGTGGGAAGGAAAGAGACCGAGAGACATGTGGCTGAAGGGGGTGGAAGAAAGCGTGAAGAAGAGAGGAGAAGACTGGACAAGGGTGGAGGCTGAGAGATGGTGGGAAGACAGAAGACGTTGGAGGGGCTTGTGTTCCAAACAGACCCGGCCAGTGGCTGGAAACTGTGCAAGATGATGATGATGATTTAATAATAATTAGGCCTACTTACATGATTGCCAGAGTAGTTGCTGGGAATGCTGTCCTTCGATTTTTAAACTCACGTTGCATCGACATAGGTAGTTTTGGTGCACTCGCTGTAATTCATCCTCACTGATATTTCGTTCTCGAGGGTCTCCAGAGTGCGCGGGTTGATAGTTTTGTTCTATACCTGACCATGTTCACGATATAGGCTACAGTACTTTACCACAAGGGACTACAATCGGATGACCTACATCCCCTGTGTAACGTGGCCTTGAGTCGGCTGGCATTTGAGAGTGCGCAAATGCGAGGGAGCCGTGTCAGTAGATTTACTGGCTCGTTAAAGATGCCCTTCGGGGCAAAATTCCTGCACTCCGGCGCCTCTAAAAGCCAGGGTAGTTAAAAGGGACGTAAAACCAATAACATTATTACTGTATTATTATTAACGTAGCCGTGCGCGAGAAATCGCCCACCGCGGTGGGAGAGCTTTTACAAGTGCTAGGTTTGAAATCCGGCGCTGTCAGCGTCTATCCTGATTGTGGTTTGTCCGCGGGGTTTCCTGGGGCACCTATCCTATAGTCGACCCGAATATTTACATCTACACACGCAAGTACACGGGGCTGATGACCCGATCCGCATTCTCTTTTATCTTGATTGGCTTTTGCCTTTGGAGAATATTCAGGGTGTCTACCGGTAACGAAGGTAACGAAAGTAACGAAAAAGTAACGAAATTTACAAATGGGTAACGAAAGTAACGAAAAAGTAACGAATTTTACAAACGGGTAACGAAAATTTTCTGAAGTCGGGTTGAATCATTTAAGCTCGCGCCACTAGGCTCAGAGATTGTGATGGAGGCGAGTTTCACGCAAGCGGCGCCGTGCCTATTGCATGGTACAATGCTATATTTCCCCGTGCCCGTCCTCAAGGAAATACATACTGAGAATACCTTGAGCGGTATACATCGGTTCAACGTATATTTTCGGCATCAAGAAGACTTAAGTTTCGTGTGTAATATTTTTCTGTATTACTGTATTAGGAAGCCTGACTTTTCGCGAGACGTTTATTCGCGAATACTTCCGAAACTAAAAAGAAATCTCTCATTTCTGTAATTTGGAAACTATGTCAAATTGAAGTCCAGAAATAACGCGAAACAATTTAATGTCGCAATCTTGCGAAATGTTACCGTTTCGAAAAAAAAAAAGCGAAAAATCTTTGAAATACATATAACTTATTTAAAAAATATGTCTAGTAAATTTGCGACATCGAGTATGGTTCATTCGAAATTCCGTTAAAAGTCTATTTTTCCTTCGAACTTTCGTTCCATCGGATATATAATCTAACCGATTATTTCGATAACTTGTAGATAATTCGTGGTTCTCAGTCGAAATAAAACTTGCCCTCTTGTATTATTCGTGCAATCCTCTCAGAATAATTCGTAATATTCGATACCGTACCTACTTCGAACGTTCATCCTCCAAAATCGCAACCACAAGACGGCCGGCTGACCGCACGACTCGTCTGCGGGAATGTCGTCAAACGGTCCGAGATCGACGTCAGTTGCGTAAAATCATAATACCCGTCCCCTATCGTGTGGACTGCGGGAATCCTGTCAAAGGTGATTGGGGAACCCATCACGAAACCTACTTGCCTCTTTTCCCATGACCGTATACTTAAATGCGTGCGGGGAGCGAGAAGTGCATCAACCCACTTAAAAATGACAGCTTACGTAGCATCGAAATACTAAACCCTCCTCGTGATCCACCCTGAACTGATGAACTCCCAACCATAGCATAGGGAATCACGGCGCCGACCGAACAACATGTTCATAACTACTCGTAAAGTAAACTCGTAAACGTTGAGCTTGCCTCCGCCATTCTGTCAGGACAGATAGACAGGCAGACAATCGTTGAACGGCCGGGTGCGGCGACGATTTCATAATATCTCGAGGACAAAGTAAAATGGCTGAGAGCGGCAGCGATTGCGATACATCGCGATATTTCTCCGCATGCAATAACGAGGACAACAGATTACTGTATTCTTGTCAAACGGACAGAAAGTGGCGCCGATTGCGTAATAATGCTGTATTTTCTTGTGCCCGACCTCAAGGACAATGGAAATCTCGTCGAATGACTAAAAGTGACACTGATTATATAAATTGCGATTTTTAACCGGGTTCTATCGTGAAAACTACGGGAAGCTCATCAAACTGAGACCTGCGCCGATCGTGTAACATCTCGATATTCCTCCGTATTTGACTGCGAAGACAGAATTCGGTGACGATCGCGTAACATCGCATACATTTCTTCGCGACCTACCGCGGGGACGAAGGAAATCTCGCCAGATGGTCAAGAGCAGAGCAACCTCTTGGTACCGTAATTATAACAACATATTGTGCACAAGACGACATATTAGCAGAAACAACTGATTGGATATTAAATATCTAGTATATATTTCTTACTTTTTAAATTTTTATGACATCATGTGAATGTCATTTAAAGCGGCTTCGGTGGCGTAGTTGGTAGCATGCTGAACTGCTGTGCCCAAGATAGCGGCCGAAGTCGTCGGATTTTTTAAAAGCGTTTAATATCCTTCAGTATGCCTTCCTTCGGAGGGGAAGTAAAGCCGGCGGACCCATGTCATAGATTTATGGCATGTAAAAGATTCTTCCACAGACTAAACTTGTGGGAAGCTAAATTGTTAGGTTAGATTTCGTCGGAACGCTCTATCAAAGTTCCAACGTTCACCACTAGGTATCATTGATATCTGGTAGTAACTTGAAATAGAACGGAACTTGCCTATGTTTGCAGAACGCAGACATATCTTGAATTCAAAGGTAACTAAAATTAACTAAAAGGTAACTAAAAGGTACCTAAAAAGTAACTAATTTTTACTTCATCCTTACAGTAGACACCCTGATATTGGAGACCCTGGCGAACAAGTCTGGGTTTTTTCCGTCCGTGCTGGAAGTCGAACCTTGGATCTCCGGAGTGCTCTTCTGACTGAAATCATATCAACTAGCGGGCCCGTGCGAGTACTCTCGCATATGTATAAACCACCCGCCTGGGTTTACTGTTTTGCGGGCTTCTATAAATGGTGTTTATTTGTTTAAACACACTTTTAAAACAAATTGTACATATTTATGAAATCGGAGAGCAATTCATCACTGCTGCTGGTTTCACAATGGGTTGTGTGCGCCCCCATGTGTACAGACTACCCGTCCGCCCTAGTGCTATGCGGCTGTACGCGATACAGTTCTGCCTGGAGCTATATCGTCTTCTTTATTTGTTTAAAAACAATGTTTATTCAAATAAGTATATTTCCGTTGACTTTTCAAGAAATGCAAGATTTCTCCTGTATTGTTGAGATGATTTGTAAGATTTTGGTACAAACCACACATTCTAACTCCCTCTGGTTTAGGAGCTTGAGTTTTGTGAAACATACACCTTAGCGTATTACATAATGAGATAGTAACAGATCGTTTCTACTCTGGGATTTATAGATGGGACTGAGATTCTCAGTAGATGTCTTGTGTTACCAATGTGTTTTAGTTTTTGCGATCTCCCTTGGTGTTTATAACAGTTACGGAGGATTCTTTGTTAGCTGGTAATTTATTTTCATGCAGCGACTAAGTTATCTTGGCTTAGAAAACCGAAATAAAACTCTCCAAATAGGCTTTGGGAGCTAAAACTGTGGACGAATCTAAAACTGTCCCTACCACCCCTAGATGTGCCCGATGTTATTTCTCTATAAATAACTTTTCCCCCATGTCATGAATGGGCTTCTTCAATATTACGATGCGGTTGGATTTATCCTCCTTGGCGGAGAAGGGTTGCCGTGCGGTTCATAGGCAGCGCAACTCCGTTGTGGACTAGGGCGGGGTAGTCGTGCACCACGTCCGAGGGACCAGCTATTAGGTAAATCGCAAGTTCGAATCCAGGGGCTCCACACTCCCCCCCCCCCCCCCCCGGGAGAATACCTACTTATTGCAGTTGCGCACATGAATTCAGTGTTTTTGACCAGTTTAACATACACCCAACTAAACGGGGTAGATATCCAACGTGTACCAGGCCCGTCAAATGGATTAACAACCTGTCTTAGGGATGGTTTCCCACTCATATTGGGGAAAATGTTGGTATGGTTATTCCCTCCCAATTCTAGTGCCAAATACACTATTGTAGACACCACAGTAATAGGTTATCACTAGGGCTCGGAGGTTTACGGATAAATCCTATTTTTCTGCCGTGTGTAAATGCGAGGCCAGACGTATTCATTTTGGGTCATTGTAGAGCGAAAAATGGATTTCTTGTCCTTTTTTGCTTATTGGTCCTTTTATAGGCAATTAGATTAACTCCAAGCCCTAGTTATCAGACACATCACAGTCTCCGGAATGAAACAACGGTGCCAGACTTCTATTGCTGTGTCAACATTTAAAGCACATTGCCTATGTCGTCAGCATGGTGGGCACATGCTTTTAAATCCTTGATTTCCTAAAGGTAGCACTGTGAGGCAGTACGCACTTGACCTGTCATCAACGCTTCCGGCTCGATATCGCTTGGGGCGATGTGTGATGGATCCTTGCACAGCGGTGTGTGTTTCCCCGCGCACTGTAGTTTCAGATCCTCATGTTATTGTTTAATCTGGCTGGGTTTCCCACTGCTTTTACGTCAGAAGTTCTCAAACTTTGTTTGCCTGAACCCCTGCATGTTTCAGGCCTTCAGACCTCGTTGCGTGGCGGTTCGCAATCTTGTACTAGGACTGAAACGCGGGGTACACTCATAATCGTGAGTTGAAAGCTGAGAAGTAGTGGTCTCGATTCCCATCTCAGCCATCCTGGAAGTGGTTTGTTCCTAACTTAGGCCGTGGCTTCCTCCTTCCCAATCCTCACCTGAATTACGAATTTACACACTACTATAAGCACACGATTCTGTGCACACCTGTATACGGGGCTAAGTAACCACGATGTCCAAGGCCTTCCAGAGAATCATACTCGTTAACTCTTCACTAGCGGAAGAACCCGTTCCCTGACATGATGACGTAGTATGCAATTTTATTATTGCCTGTTTGTCAATTCGATTCAGCGATTTTTCGTCATGTCTCCCATAGCCGGAATATCTCTCGTAAACAGGGCCTTAACATATGGTTTCTGGGATCCGTTTGGAACCAGTCCAGTTATGTTTATCGCATGGAGGGGGTTAAAATTAGCTTTGTCTCGTATTTCTACAACGTTGCCTTTTCGTCTATTTAACTTGTATTTTGAGGGGTTTTTCCTTTTATGAGAGGTATGGTGAAGAGTTATATAAAATAATGATTTGTAAGTTATATGACATGTGGTGGATATCCATACCAAATTTTACATTAATCCACCCACCCTTTCTCAACGTACAGACATACAAAAAATAATTGCAAGCATTCGTCATAAAGCTGTCTGAAATGCGCAAATAAACGCAGAAAACCTTGGAGATTCGGGGCAGTGCATTTTTAAATATAGAGAAGTGATTGGAATGAAAGTTCGTTACCTATGTCAGAGCCGGTGCCGTAAACAACTCACTTTTTTCGTGTTCATCGTCACTAAGGTTGGAGTTTTGCCATTCGAAGACACCGCGTTCTGAACTGCTTGTGGACGTCTTCTTCCTGACAATCTATAATTGGCTGCGCTGTGCCCAAGAGTTAAGTTTGTTCGGCACACTTTTCAGCTCGATCATGTTTATTATGAGTAGGGGGGGTGGATGTTGATGACGTAAGAAATCGCCGAAATGGCTCTTAATTAAAGAATGACTCGAGTATTCTATTTGTCTTGCTGTTATTTTTATTAGGCCTATTTTGGATCTGATATTTTATTCGGAACCGTATTTAGTCAGCAGTATTTATATAGCCTACTTCCAAAGACATCTGCTAGCCAAAGTTGGAACTATTTGAAATTGAACTTGCTCATTCATCTTCATTCATTTCATCTCATCCACACGCGATGGTACTTGTAGCTCACCCCATGAGTGTCCGCATAGAAGCAGCTACAAACTCTGGTGGGCCAAACATGTCCTCTGACTCTTCCGGCACTAACAGCCATTCAGTAAATAAATATGTTTAGAAAAAAGTAACTTTCATAGTAGAAAATAAAAACCTGAACAACAAGATAAGTTTGAGACATGAAAATCATAATTAATTTCATTTTATATAATATTACTGTATATTAATTGAGGACTTCACTTACAGTAAGTAGTCATCCCTTCTGAGCACTTTTCTCACAATAACACACCAAGTGAGTTGCCCTGCTGCCAGGAAACCTTTACAACACTATTCCCTTACATCATAGTTGGTTGGCTCCTCAGTTTAGGGGCTGCGACAACGCATGTTATACACCCCGTGGCGATATGTTTTGGGAGTAATTGTATTAAAAAAATCTTCTACTTGTCACACACCACAATATTTATTTATAATTCAGTGCATGTTTAGGTCGAATGCTGTTGTCTTTCAGCTATGACAGAATGACAAATAGCGCCTGGGAACAATTAACTATTCATTTCACAATGGGCATTTTAAGACCTTTTATAGGAACTGTTTTTAGTACTGTAGTTGCGGTAGGTTTTCCTGGCATTAGCCTCGAATAGAAAATTGAAAACCATGGAAAACCATTTCAACGATGGTCGGGTTCGAACCCACCCTTTTTTCGTTTGTCCTGGCACCTTGCTCTCCCACCTTGGCACGCCTAGAACCGGCCGGTAACCAGATAAGAAGATATAGAAATTAGCCTGGAAACTAATTGGTAACGCTGCTACTATTAATGACGTGCTCCCGGCTTGTTCCGGGAAGTGTTGTAGTTAAACAGTGCAAGTGGTGGGTGAGCTTCATTAATCTTGATCGCATGTGCCAACAATTGTGTCAAGTGGAATGACACGTGCTCTGAAAACCCAACTCTGATGCGTGGTGCTTTCTCGTTCTCTCGTTGCTATCTCTGCTGGTGTGAACGATAAATGGGTATATAGCGAGAATCTCGTCAAGTGAATCACGAATTGACGTATAATTTATTCCAGAACTAGCAACCAGCCCCGGCTTCGCTCTGTATCTTTAATGGTTTACCCAGCGTAAGCTTAAGAGGCACACGGACGGCAGGTCCCAGATGCAATTCAGAAAAGCCGAGGTGAACAGCGAAACTCCAAACACATACAGGGTGTATCTTAATTATACCGACCAAAAAATCAGGGATGCTCTGAGTGCTATGTAAAAGGCGATGCCGCAATTGGATTGGAGAATAATTTTTCCTTCGAGAAAACGAGGTTACTTTGTTACTTCCGGTCGCGCGGTTCAAATCGACAAACTCGCCGTGCAGAGTGCAACCCGCTGGCCACCGCTGTGCTTAAGGGAAGGGAGTGTGATAGAAGGAGACAGAGATATGCTGGTGGTAATGCGCAAGTTTCCTCGCTCGCCTCGCGTAGAATTGTCCTGTCCCTTTCAGGCAATATCCAAATTTGGTTAATAAGCAGCCGTAATCTCACACACACTAATAAAGACACACTTGTAAGTCATGAAATATACCCGGTAGTTTCTACGCAAAGTTGCCGTTGTACGATAGTGCATTCATTTAATCACAACATTGTAAATGGAATGAAATACTGAAGGAAAGAAACAGTACTGCACATCCAATGGTTTCATTACAGTAATTGTTCATTATGCCCCCCTCCAACTTCGATGCACAGTTTGCAGCGGTGTATTAGTGACATTTGGATTCTGTCCAAGATGTATGGTGTGCTACACATGACCTGGAAAGCTGTCTGGATTCTTGTTATAATTTCATCTCGTCTTTCTACGGGGATTACATACATTAAAGTCTTCACGTAACCCCACAAGAAAAAGTCCAAGGGAGTTAAATCGGCCGAGTGCGGAGGTTATTTCACTTGCCCACCACGGCCTACCTATCTTCCTGGATAATGAGCATTTAAGTGTCGTGTGACATGGCGAGCAAAATGCGATGGAGCATCATCATGACACAGCCACATTCACTGCCGAATACCCAGCGGAACATCTTCTAATAAATCAGGCAGTAATTCTGCCAAGAAACGGTAGTATTCCTCACCATTCAGTCGAGAAGGAAGGACATATGGCCCAATTAGTCACCAATAATTCCAGCCCAAATATTAACACTAAACCTAAGCTGGAATGAGCGAACCACTGTCCTATGAGGGTTTTCATCCGCCCCAAAATACCAATTTCTGGAGTTTGCCATGCCTTCTCTCGTAAATGTAGCTTCATTCGTGAAAAGGAGCGATGGCAAGAAGTGTGGAATATTTTTATAGCTTTTTAAGACCCACCTTGCAAATGTTAGGCGTTGTGGGTAATCCAGAGGTGTTAGTTCTTGCACTGATTGATATTGGTAAAGGTACAATTGCTCGTCCTTCCAAACCCTCCACACCGTCATATGAGAAGCTCCAACATTTCTCGCGACAGACCTCGTACGGGTTGAAGGATTATCATTTATTTCTTCCAATGCAGCATCTTCAAACTCTGAGGTCTGTACCGACGACGTCCCTCCAGCGTCATGCTTCTGATGCACGAAGCTCCCTCCTTCACGCAGTCGCCTGTCAATTGACACGAACGCTGAATGATGAGGTTGGTGGTGATTAGGGTCCCGGACGCTATAAATCCCTGCGGCTTCTCTCCCGTTGCAATTTGCTGCGCCATAAGCTAGGTGCATATCATCCATTTCTTCGTTATTGTAACGAAATGGAGCCATTCTCACCAATCTATGCCACAAAAGTAGTAGCCAATGTGTGTAGAACAAACTGTACACTGTCCACTGGGGCCGAGTAGCGTGTGCGTCTATCATCCCTTCCCTTGCCTGAAGCACAGCAGTGGCCAGCTGCTTGCACTCTGGCTCAGCGAATACGGCGAGCTCGTCAATTTGAATCGTGCGCCCGGAAGTAACAAAGTAACCTCATTTTCTCGAAGGGAAAAATTTTCTCCGCCAATCTCATGCGGTATTGTCTTTTCCATAACACGCAGAACGTTCCTAATCCCTGTATACTCTCCCCTTCTCGTAAGTCTCGACACGATTCGACTGCCCGAAGCTGGGGTGATAGGCTAGCTCGTAAATTCGCCCCGAATGTAGTAATTTAAATTTCCACTGAGTGGACATTGTTGGAAAACACTTATAATGGTCGATGTATTAAAGATAGAGATATCGACCCGCACTTATACCTGCCTATCCTTCCGCGGTTACAGCACAGTTGACTGGGAATTTTAAATCTCGCAGGTCTCTGGATGTTGTGGAGATGAGCCTACGACACTGTGGTGCTGTCAAAATGTGCAAAAAGACGAGGCATGGTCATTATGTGTTGCAGAATGGATGAGAAGTGTGTCAATGATGCTGACCCTTGCACTGCTCTGTAAAGGGCACGTTCGTCTTGGTGGATTGTAGTTGCTTCATGTTACCAGTTTAACAGTTTATGATAATTATCGTCAGCTAGTGCTTCGAGATTCGGGTTGGCCTACAATCCCTTAGATATGTAAGAGTACCCAGTCTACTATTATCGCCTTTCCTAGCATTTGGTAAAGGCTACTCGGTAAACCAGTTTGACCGTGCGTGAAGAAGTTTTTAATTTCCTATTCTCGGCGAATTCGGGAGACTGGGCAGCTTTTATCTAATTCCCTGACACTATTTCAGTAATTTTTGTCTCCAGTACCATAATGAGATTTGCGTCAGAGGTGACAACTGGCCGTAAGAGCTCTTCATACATAATAATCATATCTAGGCTTGCCATATTTTTGGTGAGTGAAACCGGGACACATTGATATGGGATGACCCTACCAGGGGAGATTTGAGCGGGGGGTCTGGGTTTTTTTAAATTAGAATTAAAATGGTGAGTTTTAAGCCTAAATTGTTAGTTCTACACACCTTTTAAAAATAAAAAAGGATTTTTTGCTACATAAAAATATAACTTATACTTTTTTCCTTTTTAATGATAATTTTTTCTGGTCTACCATCTAGAAAGAAGTGTTAATAAAATACAAATAAATACTTCATACAATTGTTTAATTTAAGAATTACTAAGTCTTATTGTTTTTTGAAAAACTACATCTTTCTGTCAAACTACAGAATCAATTATATAAAAAACTATGTTGATTGTTAAAAAGTAACCGATTCATAAAAGATTAAACACATAAATTCATTACTTTTTACATCTTACAGATAGAGACGTTTTCCGGGACATTAATAAAACCGGGCGGGACACCGGGACAAGAGCAAAATACCGGGACTGTCCCGGTCAAACCGGAACGTATGGCAAGCCTAATCATATCGCATCGTATTCTTCACCATTGAAAATGTCGATAATATCCTTCCCCGTTGAAAATGTCGATAAAAACTTGGCTGGGTGTGGGGGAAGGGGTTGAGTGGTCGAGTTCTTGTCTGCTGTTCCCCGAGGTTGCAGGATCGAATCCTGGTGCAGTTAGTTTGCATTTCAGGGTGCTTAAATCCTCTTCAGTCTCTAGAAGCCTCAGTAGTTTAAAGGAGCGAAACAATACCATTATTGTGGTACGTGTATTGGTATTACTGTACTGCAGTGCTTAAAATTTGGTGTTTATTACACCTTTCTAGAAACTGTCACTAAAAAAGAACTCTTGTTTTTGGAGGAATGGACGGAAGTCCTTTTTTTCTGGTTTTAGTAAAACCTACCTTCAACTGAAATATTTGGCGGTCCCGTGAACTAATGGGTGACACATTGTTCGATTCCCTTCATTAAACGGAAACTGTCTTGGCCGGACATCGGAAATGAAAAGAAATACACAATTTGACGGAAAAATTCCTAAGTTTCGGTTTATGGCGATCGAAAAGTTTTCAGGCACCCTTTGTAAGTCTACCTTGTTTGCTGTAACAGTTTATTCTGTACCTAGCAAAAAGGAATCTGTTGACATCGAATATAGATTTAGGTATTAAGGAGTAATTTTTGAAAGGGTCTGGAGCGTGGCACTATATGAAAGTGAAACTTGGACTATTGGTGCAGCAGGAAAGAGGAGAATTGAAGAGTTTGAAATGATTAAGATCAGATGGGTAGATAAGGTAACAAATTAAGGTGTAGGAGAGAATAGGTGTTTCTGGCGACTGCTAATGAAGGGAAGAGGTAGGTTGGTAGGACACTTAGACACCCAGGAATAGCAAGCTTAGTTATGGAAGGAAGGGTCGAGGACAGGAACTGTAGGGGTAGACCAAGGTTAGAAAATGTTAGACAGATTGCCTCGGATGTCGAGTGTGGTAGCTATGTAGAGATGAAATGATTAACTCAGGACAGGGAGGCATGGACATCTGCATCAATCAAGTCAAAAGACTGAAGACACAAACAACAACTACAGCAAGGAATGTGCTACCTAAGTCTTCCTCTTTTTCTCCGACTTAACCCCCATGCCTTTAATGGGCAGTCATCCAACGCTTCTACAATACTGTATTAATTCGTAGCAGAAATAAGTACAACGCTGAATAAGGTATGTTCACCATTTTATTTTTGTTGGTTTTATTATTTTAGCATAGGAAACCTATGTTGAGCGGAAACATTTGCAACTCCAGTTCGTTTCCGTTGAAAACAGGTTTTATTGTGATACGTTGTTATGATGCACGACCATGTCGCTATAGGACTAGTTCTGTTGCGTTGGGTCTTGCAGGTCCGTATCACGTGTGGCGGCCATGCACGTGTATTTGGAGTGGAGCTGATGTTATCGGTGCGGCGCAGACTCGACGCGCAGGGATGTTTTGCGTCCCCGAGCCGCGCCCTTGAATGCGAATGACCCCCGAATACCAAGGTCACGCTTGCGCTGCTCCACGTGGATCTAATCGATTGCCAGTGCGTCTCTGGAATTGCGCGTTCACGGAAGTTGTGCCGTAGGGGTTTATGCAGGGTTGCTCTGCGAGTTGGGTTCTGTCCCCCCGGGATATATTGTATTCTGTCGTCCTGAGGCACCTTTCCTGCCGGATTAATGGTAGTGTGTGTCTGATTGCTGCCCACGTATTCGATTCTCAACCGAGATAGTTGGATTTTCGAAGGGTCCCAAATTCTGCCGGCATTTTCCCACTTTCTTACATCAATCAATTCAAGAAAAATATTGGAAGGTATCTGTTTCTAGTCAAGCTACCACCACAATCTCAGACTTTTATACTTTATCCTAATAAACGATCTTTCGTATCACCTTGCGGTGCAGTGGTTGACATTTACTAGCTGTCACCGCCGGCGTCCAGGTTAGTACGGGGTCCACTCAGCCACGTGAGGCAGAATTGCGAAGGAGTTACTTCGATTCCCACTTAGGGCGTTCTAGAGGTGGTTTTCTGTGGTCTTCCACTCCTCGTAAATGCTGGGATGATACCTAACTTAAGGCCACAGCTGTCTTTTACGCAAATACTAGCCCAAATTATTAATACACCGTGATACAGGCATAACAGTAACACACGTTATCAAAGTAGCCTACACTCAGGGCTGTATGACCACGATGTCGTAGACTCTAAATGAATCAATAATGTGTCACATTTGGTATCGTACGACGAGGTTAATTATAATATATATCAGCCTCATGTCGCACTAGAGTTCGATTCCACTGCCGGATTGTAGTATATTAGATCGTTATTTTGTCCTGCCCAGATTATCTGTACACAGGTAACTGGTGCCCAACGATTATTATTAGGGCCCGTATTTTGATGACGTAGAAAATGACTGCAAAAAATAATTAAAAATTCCCTCTCCGCACGCCGGAAGGCAGAGGTAGATTTCACCGGGTAAACTAGGGAATAGGCGAAAGTAGGCAAAATGTGGAGGGTTCCGTAGAAGGACCGGACCTCGTGTTATACTCCTCATTATGAGAAAGTATTTTACAATTGGATCTTAATAAACTTTGTTTTTCGTCTTTTTAAGCATATTTTTAACATTTTTGTATTACGTGGTCGGTAACCTTTCCGTCATTTGGGGTCTATTTTTATACTGGTGGTCACACTGTCCTTATGCAAGATTTGACACTGATGTGTAACTAACTGTCTGTTACTTCTTCACGCAAAATTTTATCTCCCGTAGAGTGGTTGGTTCCTCAGTTTAGGGGCTGCGACAACGCAGTTATGTAGCCCTTTGTACTTAGGGTGTGTACAGAATCTATCTGATGACCTGTGTTAATTGTGATATCTGTATTAGTGTGTTATCTGTGATTCAAGGACTGCAGACGATGAATTTTTTCAAGTTCCTAGTTTGCTACCTAATTCTACCGTCCACGACATTTAGCATCGGTAATAGGGGGAAATTCTCTATATAACCACGCAATTACTTTTAGGTAGATTTCATTAGAAAGCTAACTATTGCAATGGGTACCATGTTTCGACTTCCGGAAAATTTCGACATATCTTCGCGTTTCACATCCCCCAGACCCCAAAACCACCGTCAGTTCAAAAGTTTATACATAATTTATATATATATGTATATCAGTTTCTTGTGGACACGATAACTGCCGTAATTTTGCACCCATCACTTTGAATTTTTTACCGAATATGTATACCTATAAAATCTCGGTCGAGTTCGTTACTGGCCTAAATCGGTCGAAGGGGGTGAAAATGGGGGGGGGGTCTTTTTTCGAAAAAGGGAAATATTGCTATAACTCTCTTAATACTGTATGTGAAATATCGAATCCGTTCAAAGTTCATACTATGTGTCGGATAAAGCCCAAATATGTGGGTTTTTCGGGAAACATTAATCATATCTCTCTTAAAAGGCACAATATCAAAACCGTACAAAATGGACAATATTCCCCTAATAATTACCTAAAACTTTTGTCTGAAAGAATTTTTGATATGACCCATCATTACGCCAAAGGATGAGAAAAATGATTTCGGAATTATAAGAAAATGCCAAGAGCTATCAGTGGTTGCCATGGCAACACTACTTAATTGATGAGGGGTGAGCCATCAGACGTCGCCATGGACCAAAGTATTATGTGCACTCGAGTTTGAAGGCATCATGGCGTGCCTCGCTCGGAAGTAATGGGCTCCATCACAGCAACGCTGTACAGCTTTCACGGAGCGGGTAACTGGTGAACGATGTGTTATTTCCGCCTACAAATACAAACCGATATAAAATAAGTGAGTTAATTTACGTATTTCACAGTCATACAGCATAACTTTTTGATGTATAAGGATTACATCGCAATCAAGAACTACATTTTCCAACCACCCCGAGCCGAGAAAAAGTTACCTTACAAAAATGATAACTTTTTTTCTTGGACACGCAAAATTTTGTAATTATTAAACCAATTATACAACATTCCAATGTATATTGTGTTAAAATTTGGATTCGATCTGATAACGGTTTTTTGAGATAATAATTCTTAAATGTGACGCATGGTTGAAACACGCTTAAAAACGTGCACTTTTTGTGTTCCAACTGCGACAAAAAATATTAAAATATAAATTAAAAATTCCAAACCTACATGAGCTAACGTAAATTAGAACGACGAAAATGATGATGCTATTGGATTTTATGTAGGTCTATTGGTTACTTCACAAACAACCTTCAAACTCGAGTACACATAATACTTTGGTCGACAGTAAGTGTGAAGCGGCTTTGGTGACGTAACTGGTAGCATGCTCAACTTCTATGCCCAAGGTCGCGGGTTCAAAGCCGGCCAAAGTCGTCGGATTTTCTAAGAGCGCTAAAAATCCCTCAGTATGCTTTCCTTTGGAGGGGAAGTTCCAACGTTCGTTACGAGTTGCTGGTTGAGGTGACATCTAGTAGCCAAGTTCACAGCTAGGTGTCGTTGACGGTAGTATCTGGTAGCAACATTAGGAACTACTGCTTGAAATTGACCGTCTGCAGTCCTTCCCTGAATTACAGACTTAATACAGCCACCACAATTCACACAGTTTATCAGACAGATTCTACACTCACCCAAAGCACACGGGGTTACATGTCCGCGTTGTCGTAGCCCCTAAACTGAGGAACCAACCAAAATCTCTGCGGGAGATATAATTTTGCATGAAGAAGTAACAGACCGTTACATAGTTACACGTCAGTGTCGAAACCTTGCATAAGGACAGTGTGACCAAAAGTATAAAAATGGACTCCAAATGACAGAAGGTTACAGTCATCATGAGACAATAAAATGTTTAAAATATGCATAAAATGACGAAAAACCAAGTTAATTAATCTCCAATTATAAAATACTTTCTCGCAATAAATGAGGTCTGATCCTTCTACGAAAACCTGCATATTCTGCCTATTTTCGCCTATCCCCTAGTTTGTCCGGTGAAATCTACCTCCGCCTTCCGGCGTGCCGAGAGGACTTTTTTAAATTTATCATAGGCAACTCCTCAGGATTAGGGAAAGTAGGAGTTACTTGCCGATCAAGTGCGGCAGAGGCAAATTCTTCGGCTAATCCGATGCTTTCTTTGAATGCAGAGATGCAGTATACGGGAAATGGGATTAAGGGGTATTAAACTTAGGAAATGGAAATAATTTGGAGAAATGGAAGTCTCAGTCCTCGAGAGAGATTGCAGTAGCCTACCGTGTTAGTCTCGTGTATAATCCACCTAACTTACTTTTAGGTTTTAGGCCCCTTAAAACAACAATTATCATCATCATTATTACTTTTAGGTTGTGGTGCGTGAGTATATCTGTATCGTGGTCTGTGGAGTGTTAAACCGCGCGATGACCTTCACTTGTATAGTTGAGTCGCCCAAACGGAACCCCACTTAGGCGCCTTTCATTTCCCAAAGCATGCCGCTCTTACCCGCCCAGCTAGTTTTAAGGGTTCGGTGTCGACTCCCTCTGCTTGGACAACAGATGTGTTCAGTATATGCCTTGGTTGCCACATTTTGTGTCGACTATTTTAAAATATCTGCTTTCATTTTTAAAATAAAAAATAAGTTAATATAAATTACTGATCATGGACCACAGCACAACAATAGATTTACATATCAAATAAATGTAAACGAATATAAAATAAATTAATTAATAAAACAAAGAAATAAGCAAACAATTAATATAACATAAACAAATAAATATAAAATAAACAAATATAACACAAATAAATATAAAATAAACAAACAAATATATTAAACAAATAAATACTATTTAAGCAAATAAACAAATATTATTTAAATAAAAATGAACATAAAATAAATAAAGAAATAAAAAATTAGCAAAAAATAAATAATAAACAAATAAATTACTGCAAAGGAAACAGATAAATAATAAATAGAAGGCAAAATGGCAAGCAACATTGTACCAAGAATCAGTGCGGAACCTGGCTACTTGACATACAACCTCCGCCTAATGACCACTACCCTCATAAAATAGCCCTTCTGCCAAGCTATTAAGGCTTGTAAGGGGCTGCATAGTCAAACACCGTCCGCTCTCTTTGATGACCGATGGGGATCCGTTGAGCGACTGTGTATGGAGAGAATCGCCGCTAGGTCGCAGGATTTCCTTCCTTTTCATGCCTTGCGGATGGAAATCAGAAGGAGCATTGGAGATTTCGTATTCTTCCAAGAAAATAATTCTGGTCTCATTGCTGGAATGGTGGTGCACGCAGCCTCGTGAAGGAAATTTCGTTGCTGCTTGGTTGGAGAAGTGGCGAGACGAACCGGAGGGAAAAAAAAGCGCGGGACCTGTAGGACTTGCATATTGGACAAATTGCGGATACATGAACTTTCCATTTGGTAAATCTCTTCACTTTTTTTTTTGGTCTCCAAATCCAACATCCGTATCGGCGATGTGCATCTGCCATCTGACAGCCATCTAATAATAATTGCCACTAACGGTTGATAATTCTGTGTGTATAGAAAAAAATCTTGTTAAAAAGGCTATAACTTCCTGCTGGTACTTCTCGCTCCGTGACACAGTCGGTAAGATACTCGCCTTTTGTACCCAAGGTCGTAGGATAGTGTTCTAGTGAAGTAAGTTTAAGGCTGTGTAACTGCGAGACACTTGCGTCGGTAGAATATACTAGAACACGAAGAATCCATTTCTGTGAAACTGCTCGAGTTGAGGTGGATGTTGAGATATTATCATTTTAGTGTCTCTACATATTTGTATGGCTTTGTTCTCGCCATCCAGCCCTGGAAACTGCGAACATGTTAGTTAACAACGGTTTTACCACCCGAGAATACTGGAGACATACATGGCAGGCCTATGCTACAACGGAGCAACTTGAGATGCCCTGAGTATCGTCCACACCATCTAGGTATGACTTGCCTCGCAGGATCTGCTCGGTGCTAATCGAATAAGAGTCAACACTGATCGATCGATGTGCCGATTCTCTGCACACGTGGAAGAGAGTACATTCTCCAGGTTGCGACTGTGGCGCTGAATGACACTGATCGCCATAGTTCAATAGTGCCCCCTGAGAGCTTTTCCCGGCGATCCAATGGAGATCCTGGTGATGACGGAGACTGACCGGCCAAAAACCGTGGTGTAAACTGTCCTTTCATGGCCTGGATATTAATTTGTAAGCTAGGAACAATCATAGTGGTGTAGCCAAACGCTAAATAAATAATGTAAGAAACCGTTGGTCATAGTAGAATCACGGGGCAGATGACCTTGCTGTTTCTCCCCTTAAAAATAACTAGCATAGTGGAAGCATTTGATATAGAGTTTCTTTGCAATTTTAGACGGGCTGCATGGCCACCAAAAATATACTTCCAGGATGGTTGGAGTTAAACCCCTCCTCTTTTCAGTTCTGCCTCACGAAGTTGAGTGTGCTCCATCCAGCCCTCTGACAAGATTCAATTTCTATGCAGAGTTGGAAATCGTACCCGCACCTCATAGGTGGCAGCCAGAATATGGTGTTTATGTGTAAATCATATTTTTGTGTTTCTTGTTAGGTTGTTGGTTGGTTCCTTAGTTTAGGGGCTGCGATAACATGATCATGTAGCCCCGTGTACTTTGGGTGTGTGTGGAATATGTCTGATAGCCGGTGTTAATTGTGATGACTATATTAGTGTGTGTTATCTGTGGTTCAGGTAGAAGGACGGTGAATTTTTCAAGTAATTCCTACTTAGCTATCAAATGCTACCGTCCACGACACCTAGCCGCGGACTTGGCTACTAGATGCCATCGCAGCCAGCACATGGTGACGAACGTTGGAACTAACATAGCGTTATCAAATTAACCTACAAATTTTAGCTTCCACAAGTATAGTTCGTGGAAGTTTCTTTTTCATGCCATAAATCTATGGCATGGGACCGGTGGCTTTACTTCCGCTCCGAAGGGAGGCATACTAAGGGATTTTTAACGGTCTTATAAAATCTGACGACTTCGGCCAGGTTTGAACCCGCGATCTTGGGCATAGAAGCTCAGCATGCTACCAACTACGCCACAGAAGCCGCTCTCGCTCCATAAATAGCTCGGATCCGTTCTAAAAGGAAGTAATGTTGGCGGCAAGCTCTAGGTCGCAGCTTGTTGAAGGACTGATAAGCCGCTATCAGACACCCGACAGGAAGTAGTCTGATAATACTTGGTGTTAGCAATAGTTCTGTTCACTTCATCTTCAATGCGGAAAATTTGAGATAAACGGAGCTTCTTACCTGTTTCCCACTTCCTACTTCGTTCACTTTCTTGAGGTGCGATGGTTCCAAGTTTCTAGTAGAGGAAGTGGCAATTAATTGAGTGCACTGCGAGTCTTCTAGTAAATTATAAAGGGAAAATTAAGAGAGGAGCTTGTAGCTTTCCTTAACGACTAGTGCCCGCGAATGGTATTCTGTGAACTGGTCACATTCGGCGAGATTCTCTACGACATGAATTGTCTCAAGCTATTTATTATTTTATCATGTTTAGTTTTTCAAATGTAGGCTATCCTGGTGCAGTCAGTTGGCATTTGATGCGAGGGAGCCTTGTCTGTAGTTTTACTGGCACGTTAAAGATCCCCTCCGGGGCAAAATTCCGGCACCCGGCGCCTCTAAAAGCTGCAGTAGTTAAAAGGGACGTAAAAGCCGATAGCATTATTATATTATGTAGACTATTATTATGTGTTATCAAATAATGTAGGCAGAGCACAGGAGGAACATTAATCATCAAAGGTTGACATACTTGCAGGACTTCAGCAAAATTAGTTGGAGAAGGCATTAAATATATTGTAACTTATTACTATTATGTCATATTTCTTTTCCATCATACCCCCTATAGGTAGAGCCCTGCGCGGATAAACAAAACGTTATCCGCATCTCCACGGCTGTTATCCGCCTCCGCCCCGCATCCACACGTCTGTTATCTGCATCCGCACGTTTGTTATCCGGATCTACTGGCATTACAATAATATTTTCAATTAAATAAATTATTAAAGCAACACATTTAGAAGCCTCCGTGGCTTAGGCGGCAGCACGCCGGCCTCTCACCACTGGGTCCGTGGTTCAAATCCCGGTCACTCCATGTGAGATCTGTGCTGGACAAAACGGAGGCAGACAGGTTTTTCTCCGGGTACTCCGGTTTTTCCCTGTCTAAATTTCATTCCAGCAACACTCTCCACTATCATTTCATTTCATCTGTCATTCATTTAATCATTGCCCCAGAGGAGTGCGTCAGGCCTCGGCAGCCGGCACAGTTCATATCCTCGCCGCTAGATGGGGGCTTCATTCATTCCATTCCTGACCCGGTCGGAGACTGGAAGCAGGCTGTGGATTTTCATTTTCATTAAAGCAACACATTTACTTTTTGAGGAGGAAGTCGTTTCCGTAGGCTATATATGTCAAGTTCTATGTTTAAAATGAATTTTATACAGCCAGAATTAAAACCCTTTTCAGTTCGGAGTGTTAAGTTAATTGTGCTTCAATAATGACATAATTTCAATGAGATTGACGTAAATCATCTTACATTTGTCATAAAAAACCAAAACGGAAAATGTCATAAACATGCGGGTCTTAGTAATGATATTCAAGAAGTGCGGATTGTATTCTAAAAACTGCCCGTTAATGTTACTGCAATCATTATCCGCACAGCCATGCAAACTATATCCGCATCCGCGCAGGGCTGTACCTATAGGCTGGTTATGGTTAGTGAAGGATGACAAGAGGCAATAAACTTGACAGCGCAGCGTCGTAATGAAGGGCTATCAAGTCCACGAAATGACATCCGCAGATAGAAAGAGGTCCCACAGTAATCAGTAGTCATTAGAAGGGGACTTGACAACAATAATATCCTAACGAGTCTCCGGGCGCGTAAAAATTAGGGCGGACTAGCTGCCGGTCTTTCTTGAAGCCAGTGACCGCAAAAAACGAGCGCCTTCTTAAAATTGTGTTGATAGTGTATTTTGAAGTTCTTGCACTGAAAAATTGTTATCAGGAAGGAATCCAATGGATACTAGCTAATTAACATGTCCAGTACAGCACTCGTCTGCTGGCTTAAACGCTTTTGAAACTCACTGAAGGCCTCTTTAAGTACCCATTGCACAGGGGTGGTCACATGTACCTTGATTGGAGGCATGTTCGTACATTAGCCCCTTGAAACAACTCTTGTCACCATGTCTCAGTGCGAATGCTAGCAACACTAACGATACCCTCAGTGCAGAACTGGGATAATAGTGTTTTATGGTCCACAGGGAAACTCTGATCTGGGTTACTCGTAATTTCGCTTGAGGAATCTGTTGAGCGGGACGCTGGGCGTTGCCAAGATGATGAAACTTAGCGAGGATGAGCCGAGAAAGTGGCCATGGACTAAATAGTGGGAAAGTGGCGCCGTCGTCACCCCCATCACAGTCAGTTGATTGCCCTTTGCGGTACAGCCTTGCCTGACACGATTTTCTTATATATCACAGCGGCGGTTTTATTAATGTAGTAAAGGCATGCATTGAATTCACTGGTACATTCATGGTACCGACATTCCACTTGATGTTCTTTCTCTTCAGCACACTACTTCCAAAGATAGCCGGGTTGGTGCACCTGCCTATCGAATGATTTAGAAGGAAAGGTCATATCGATGATGATAGATTTAAGGTGTGGAACAGTAAAGTCATCTGTTATTACAATCCTGGATCTTTGGTCTACTGATATTCAAATTTTTAATCGGTCTAAGGCTCTATTCCCCAATGCAATTTTCTAGAAAGTCCCTGGAATTCAGTTTGGCATTGATTTTGGCGCAATTCGCACCGTCTAACTCTCTCTTGTTCAAGAGCTTGAGTTCTGTGAAACATGCACCTTCGCATTTTACGATATGGTGATAAAGTAATGTTCCAGTATTTGTTTTGCTTTGTTCCAGTGTGGAGAAGCTGTAAATTCTGAAGAAAAGTAAGGATAGGTAGGAGCAGGAGTGCTTTTCTTAGAGGCACGCGTACCACATATTAGGAACTATTACTGTTATCCACAGTACTTCTGAAACGGGGCCCGAGTGTGGGTATTTTTCGCTGGTGTAGGTTTCGGGCGTATTCGTCAGATGGCGCAAGCCCTGTATGCCAGGTAATACAGTACAAAGGCTCTGCTTATCACCTGGTGTCGCACTAAGATCCCGTAACTAACGGGAGGCACTAATCATTTGTAAGAGAAGTGTGATAATAATAATGTTATTGGTTTACCTCCCTTTTAAACTACTGTGGCTTTTAGAGACCCCCGAGGTGTCGAGGTATTGCCACGAAGGGGATCATTACCGTGCCAGTGAATCTGACAAGGCTTATAAAAGTGTGATATTTTGTAAATATTTCATGAAATATTTCTAGAGACTACAGAATTTCGCAGCCGCGATAAAAGCGATACATTGTTTATTGAAAGGAGAATGCAATTTCTTTGCGAATTGGAAGGAAACTTTATCTAAAATTGCACTATTTTTTATCGCGAAAAGTATCCTTAATAGCGAAATAAACTATTATGGCGAAAAAGGCGAAATTTGTTGGCATTATGTATGCATTAGGCCTACATTTTTTAATGTTCCATGCACCTCTTAAACATATGAACTTCTGAACATGACAGCTTCGCTTTGTGCAAGCCAAAACGCACACATTCCTAAGGTGACAAAAGGTAAACCCCGGCGATCACTGACACTTGCCCGAGGATAAAACCCTATTTGTACTGTTGTCCATCTCCTGGAGGGGTGCCGGTGTTAACTCCAAGGCCACCAAGAATATCTGCAAGTCGCTATTTTAGGAACATTTGAAAATATGATTTGCTCGCCTAATACCGTTCATTCGATTTATTCTATTTACCTAAAATCCCTGTCAAAATTACACGAAATTATCGCGATGACCTTACAACTATTTCGCGGTAGAACGCGATTTCTTTTCTTCAAAATTGATGCGAATTTCTGTTGTCTCAAAAAATTTATTTCAGATAATAAGGTGATAAATAATCGTAACTTTCTGCCCAATTAATCGTCACTTTCTACCCAATCTATTTGGGCACTCTTGCGTTGTCCTATTGAAGAGAAATTCTGTGTTGATACACCAATCATATATACAGTACAGTATAAGGTTGCTTCGAGGGAAAACCTGCCTAATAGGTTAGTGTCTATTTACCAACCACTACAATGTGAACAAATTTACTATCCAAGGTATCGTTAGGGGGCAGATAACCTCTCTGTTCCGCCCCTTAATTTTTATTTGGATTTTCCGTGTAATAACTTAGTGTTTCTGAAAACCAAATAATATTTCTGTTTGTCCTTGAACTACTGTGCTAGTGTCATAGAAATAGAAAACTTGTAGAAATAAATTAAAAAACAAGAAGTTCCGTGACGAACTAAAGAGCCTACTTTTCTTAAAATTTAAGATTCATGCCAATGATTAATCGATATGGATCTATCTAGAATAATGACGAAATTAAGTTGGTAATATCGAAATTTCTAATTAGTTCGAAATACTGTATACCTGGCATAATGTAGCCTAATAGAGAACTACAGTTGGCAGCCCTGGTGACTGAATATATTCTTAGTTCCATCTCTTAAGGTACAGAATACAAAATTTGGTTGGAGTCCAATGAATAGCATCGACGTTACATGCAGTTAAACATTGGATGTAACAGCGCGCGTAAAATCATGTTGGCAACAGTGTCATGCATGTATTGCTCAGAAATAATCTGAAATAATATGATCTATTGTTGTGCCAATTTTGAATGAAACCCATTAGTTAATATAGAAGTTACATGCATTTTAAAATTGGACCTATCATCAGGCTTAGAATCATGTTGGCAGCACTGACGTATATTAGTTACTCCAAAGTAATCTAGAATGCCAGGAACTATACATGTGCAAAGTTTAGAGCTATTGGCTTGCATACTTTCTGATATATTGATAATAGGGTAACAAAAATAGAGACAGCATTTATTAACAGTTGGCAGACCTGGTTGCTCTTAAGAATACGCATAGTCATAGCTGTTGTGGTACACATAGCACATACGAAATTTGGTTGAAATCCAAATGATAGTATGGAAGTTACATGTATTTAAAGTTGGACCTCTCAGCAGGCTTAGAATCATGTTGGTAGCACTGACGTATATAAGTTACTCCAAATTAATATAGAATGTCATGTACTATACGTGTGCATAGTTTAAAGCTGTCGGCTTGCATACTTTCTCATATATATTGGTATTTGGATAAAATAAATTAAGAGCATTTTTTAACAGTTGGCAGCACTGCTGGTTCATAAGAATACGTTCAGTCATATCTGGTTATGTACACATACAACATACGAAATTTGGTTGAATTCCAATTGATAGCGTAGAAGTTATATGCATTTAAATATTGGACCTATCAGTAGGCTTATAATCATTTTGGCAACACTGCCATGTATGGCCTTCTGGAAATTAAACTGCAATATTATTATCTATATGTGTGCCGATTTTGAAATAGCTCCCATTTATACCTTCCAAGATATCCAACATGGAGCTCAAATTTCAATTGCGATTTTTCAGCAGTTGGTAGCACTGACATCATTTTCAAATATGGCCGTGAGATATTCAGGTATAGATCTTTACTCCTACCAAATTTTATTTCGATTGCTCCAGCCGTTTAGGAGTTGATAGGGGGGGGGGGACACACACACACACACACACACACAGACAGACAGAAGGACAGACAGACACACATTTTCCCGGATCGATCTCATAAGACTACTTTTTCCTCATTTTTGCAAAATGTGAAAAGTAGGCTAATAATAAACAGTGAATGCAATGGATTATTTTACCCGGTTCAAAGATGGCCAAAATCGAGGAAAGAAGAAAGTAAATACAAAATTAAAATCTTTGTGGTGTAGCGGCAAGTGTTCTCGAAAATATGAGTTAAGCATTAAATGAAGCTCTCGATCCTCGTAAGTGTTTCTACTCCAATGTCTTGGGAACAACAGTATCTTCCACACCAGTGGAGAGGTGAGAGGTCTGGAATGGGGTACGCTCAGTCTAGTAGGTCAAAACTGCGAAGAAAAAGGTTTCGATTCCCACTTAACCATTCTGGACTTGGTGTTCGGTGCTTTCCCCACTTCTACGCCAGACAATGCCGGGATGGTTTCTAACTTAAGGCCACGTCCGTCTCCTTCCTAATCATATCCCCAATTTACAAGTATACACACTAGTACAGTCATCACAGGATATCACACAAATTCTACACACACCCCATTACACGGGGCTGTATGACCACGATGTCACTAAAATTAACAGCATCTTTTTAAAGATAAATTTACCACTGTTCTGTTAAATATGTCCGTTTGGTATAAACTTCTTGATGTAGTAACGAGCATATTCGCTGCTAATGTTGAAAGTAGTTACTTAATTGTATTGGTAACTTCTTTACTCCTTTCTTAACTCTAAAGTCTCACTCTTCAACCCTGGCTCATACATTGGTGCCAACTAATACCTACAAATCTTATCTGGCAGAAGAGATGTGCATTGTTCATTTTCTAATGTTTTGGTGTTGGCCAACAGGACGCTCCCTACAAATTGGCGTCTCGCGTCCCTGCGGCATTTCCTGGTTGTCTACCCCTTCTTGCTGCCATCTGCTCGCAGCTCGCCCGATTGGTTAAAGCGAGGGAGACCAAACATGGCTCTGCGTGGAAATTTCCATGCTGGGGAGTCGGGAGGTTTACATTGTCCGAACCACTGTTACTTCCTAAGGGGATGCGTCATTCCGCGGCAATAGGGAGCGTATAGTTGTAAATAATATAAGCTAAATTTTCTATCTTAAAAAATGCCTCGATGGTACCTTACTTCAAGCCCCTTGGAACTTACCTCAATCACTAGACTAAAGGCGAGAGAAAATTTGGCTGATACTCTTCACTAAAGAACTATTTGAAGGAGACTGGTGTGGAAGATACTGTTGTTCCCAAGACATTGGAGTAGAAACACTTACGAGGATCGAGAGCTTCATTTAATGCTTAACTCATATTTTCTGTGTATTTGTACCAGTCCTGTGCCTTGTGGGTTTTGGTGGCCAGTAGATTGAGGTCAGACGTACCTCGGGGATTGTCTTGACCTTTCAGTCCCTACCTTGAAACACTCTTGCAGCTCTGCTGCCTCCGGGAGAAAAGTGAGTTTACCAAGCGCTCTATAAATCTCCCTTCTGAGTGCGTGCTCCTCTGTCACGGGAAAGTAAGCAAAAGTGAAAATGAAGAGCCGTGAATTCAATGGGAACAATCCCCTTTAGTAAATGGAACCGTGATTCGTAAACATTACTTGTTAGTCATACATCAGTAAGCTGTCTGTGGAATCATTAATATTAACCGCATCCGAGAGTAACTTCGGGAGTTATATGAGCTATGCTAATTTGCACAGTTCTTCTGAACACTTTTATTCCAATTTCTCCCTCTTAAGAAAGGTTTGACTTGATTGTTTTTGAAGTCACTGTTAGATATGTTCACAGTATACGATTTGGAGGATTGATTAATCTGTCATAGCAACGAATTTTGTTCATGTGAGATTACAGGACGGCATAAGACACTTTTCCTGCAACCCTGGTAGACCTCGTCACGGAATGACTGTGAGTGACTGGCTGCGAGGCTCAGTGGTTACGTTCTCGCTTGCTGTTTCCAAGGTTGCAGGATTGAATCCTGGCGCAGTGAGCTGGGGTGCGCAAATGCGAGGGAGCCGTGTCAGTTTTACTGACCCGTTCAAGATCCCATTCGGGGCAAAATTCCGGCACCCCGGTGTCTATAAAAGCCTCAGTAGTTATAAGGGACGTAAAACCAATAACATTATTATGACTCTGAGTTACGGCTTGAACACAGAAAGCCCTAGTAAAACAGTTAAGAGTCCACCATATTCACCAGACCTTACTCCCATGATTTTGTTATGATTCCGAGGAGAAGCAAACGTTACATGTTGTGTGACATGGCAGAGACAAGATTCAGACATGGTGTGAAAGGTGAAGGATAATGGCATATCTTTAACAGCGTGTTGTAGATACTGTTGGTGGGGGTGAGTAATTTTAGATAATTTCTTGTAAGACTGGTAAAAGTGCTGAAGAGCTACTGTAACACTGAACCTCATGTCAGAAGATAGTATGGGAATTCATTTGCGAGTCCTTGCCTGGATGAAGTGTGATGGGAATCTGGTCGTATTTGATATTATTGTCTCTCGCATTAAACACATGCATAGCACAATGGGGTTTATGGATTTGTTTGGATGGTCCGTACCCTCATACTCCTGCGTTATACATATAGTTTCATTTGTATATGTCACTTTAGCCACTTTATACTTTTGTCTTGCATTAAAATATCAGTTATAATATTAATAATGCATTTTATTACGTATCAGAAACTCCTAGCAAAGTTTTACACACACATTTACTGCTTGGAATACTCCAGAACGTCGAAGAAACTACTCATACAAAGAGTAAATACTGCACGGAATCGCTGGTAGAGGTCCTGAGAGGCCTACACCAGATCTACATAGACAATCTCGAGGACCGCACCGAGTGCTGGAATAAAATCACAAATGTTAAGTTTGAGCAAAGAACATCACGACAACCTTGAAAGAGTGGTCAGCTGAGCGTAAGAAGCAGCATTCCGAGTACCGTAGATGAAGGGATTATGGGAAGGAAAGAGGGAATATGTCCGAAGATGAAATCGTGAATTCAAGTTCCATCGCTCTCCTAAAGGGTAACAATCAATAAAATAATAAATAAATAATAATAATGCATTTTATTACAACCTTGTATCTTGTAATATTTGGTTGATCTAATGTTTATCGTATTAAAAATAATTAATTATACAAAACGTTTGCTGTAATTATATTGATGCATCTTACGAGTATTACAGCAAGCCGAATTTTGCAGTGTCTGGCAGTGTGACCAACTTTGCTGGATATTTTCTATTCGTAGCTACTTTTACACAGTTTGGCGATAAGATGTTTAGTATATAACTGATGCATTCATGTTTTTCATTAATGTGTAATGTGTAGGCATAATTGAACATTGTTTTCATTTGAAAGGGATATTAAAAACATGGGAACCTTCGAAATTAATTTATACAAAACGAAAACTGAGATCTTGATGTGAGGTGTTGTAAAAAGTGTTCTTGATGTGAGGTGTTGTAAAAAGTGTAAGTTTTTAAACTTTATTTTTAGTATAGAATCATAGAATGTTAAAGTGTAATATAAAATAACTTTTCTGTAAGTCTAATCAAACCAAATTAACCAGTTGTTATACTAAATTCAAGAAATATTGGTTTGTAATACTGTATGTATATCAGGCGTAATATTCTTCGGGCACTGAATGCCCCAATGTAGGATTAGTGTTTGTATTAAATAAACAATTGTGGGGTTCCAGGGTTAAGGAAGGAAGCCTTTATTTTACGGGCCTGATAATCTTGTGATGAGTCACAGGACCTACATTATTTTACGCGGAATCCGAACCGCGGATGTGATATTTCACGTCGAAAATCGCACATGCAATCAAACCCGGTTGGCGTTGGCGAGAGGCAAGCAGCTTCACTACCACGCCCCTGCCATACAGTTTGTTACTGAAGTATGCGAGACGCGCACCGTGAACGCTGACGTAGTAGAGGGTAGGTTGGCCATATGATAGCCAACTTCCGGAGCTTCGCTTGGCTTCTCGGTTTGCCTGTCGAGCAGCTCTTCCGTGCGTAGCAAGATGAGCCACAAGTGGTTGTCAGCACTCTTTCTGCGAGAGGCAAGAAAGTATACAACCAAATCCTGTGGCACTACAGCCCGTGAAGGGCCTAGATCTACAAGACGGCCGCTGCCCAGCCATTTGGCCTGCAGATTATGGGGAGGCGTTGGTCAGCGCTTCGGGTCCCCCTCGGCAGTTAATCTTAAGTCTCCGTGACCGGGGCGCTGCTTCACTGTCAGGCAGCTGCTCATATTGTCCTCACGAGGCTGAGTGCATCCAGTGCCAGCTTCCGCGTGCGAGGCAGCAGCCCGCATAACACTAGAACCGGGCTGGTGGTGTGTACACATGGGGCGCACACAACCCATTATGCGAGAGTTTTCGCACGCGTCCGCTAGTTTTATGTTATTTGATTTAGTTGCGCCAAGAGTTAATATCATCTCGTTTTCTGCTCGAGGAGAAATAATTCCTTCGTGTTCCACACACAACACTTCAGATAATTTCATCAGTGTTTTTCTTTTAACGATATTCAGATCTACGGTAATAATGGGAGGTAACCTCAACTGATCCGAGTTTCAATTTATAGCTGTTATGTCAGCTGATGCATCGGCTGGTTGTTGTATTGATTTTTATCTAGTCAGTGTTTTGCATATGTTCTGACGATCAGGCATTTATTTTCAGGTGTGCCAGCAGTTGGACCATTATTGCTATTGTTGAAGACGGTGAAGCAACGATGTTTTGATGTTACATATAAGAGGCTGATTTAATGCTATCCATGTTTGAGGAAAATGAACTACTTATTCCTAATACGAGATTTGAAACCACAGTGAATAAGGAACCGCAATCAATGTCGGATGTGTGCACCAATCAAATCTCCCTCAACTACAGAGGGTAAAAACGAAACCGAATTCATACCCTTATACACAATTTTGTGCAGCCTGAGGAAACTGTAAGCAATATTGTACCTAAAAAGCAACAAATTGACAATGGCATCATTGCAGAGGAGTTTTGCTTAAATAAGGAACAGCAATCAATGTTGGACGTTTCTGAATCTAATGTGAATCCCTCAAATGAGAATGAGAACACTCTGATTTACACAACACTTGAGGTTTTGGTTCCATCGAATGTTGAAAAGGTAATTGAAGTTCAAAATAATCCAGTCAGGAATGAAATAGGAAATATTATCGATGGTGAACCGTTAAACAGTACTGTACTTCAAGAAGAAGAAGATTTTGGTACCACAAAACGGAGATAAAAAGGAGTAAGGAAGAGGAAAAAAACTATGGCTGCAAAGGAGTAAGCCCAAAACGAAGTCGTGGTGGCTCAGCGGTCTAGCTGTATGCCTCTCACCAAGGCGGTCTGGGTTCGATTCCCGGTCAATGCATGTGAGATTTTCGAAGTGAAATGCCATGTCCTGTGGTTCGGATTCCACGTAAAAAGGAGGTCCCGTGGCTCATGATCTCAAGATTAACGGTCACGTTAAACTACAAGCTTCCTTCCTTCCTTCCTTCCGAAACGAAGTCAAGAAAATCATCCCCCACGTGATCCTTGTGGTGACAAATGTCGCTACAAATGCAGCTCAGTTTTCGGAAGAGTGGCGAAACCAATGTAACACTGAATTTTGGAACAAAACTTTCACAGAAAGGGGGCACTTCATCGTAGTGTGTGCCACTAAGCTCCCGGTGAAGCGTTGTGGGGTGAATCAGCAAGTAGAAGTAATTAGTTTGGATATTTTTTCAATTACTGTCTGTTAGGTTGTCAGCCCGAAGGCTGGTTGGATCCTCAAAAAGTACCGCTGCCAGGTTATGTGGGTAGATACCCACAAAACCCCAGGCAGCGCTATATTGAGGCGTACTAGGCAAGACGAGGAGTGAGGTTGTTTGCTATTACTTTCCTCACTGAGTCAGAACAGTAGTATTAACCTTATGAGTAGAACCTTTCACAGCATCCACTGGCACTTACTGTGCCCTGAATGCCATTCCTAAGCACCACTCATACCTTAGTAGCTTCCTAATCACAGCCATGAGTGAGACTGAGACATCGGTGAAAAGCCACATTTTAGTCTAACCATACTATGTGATGGGTGCATGTTGCACAGGGTGATATTGAGCTGCGCCAATGGGTTGTCTCCACGGGAGTCAATTACGAAAATACTATCAGAGGTAGTTTGCCCGAGGCTTGTTTCACTGCCCCAACCACTCCAAACTGGACGTGATGGTAAATATTGTTGGAATGTGTCCACCTGCGCTGATCTTCACGGTAATAATAATATCGTATGGCCTCGGTGCCGGGTGCAAGCTTTGTAATTTGTCTCCCAGAGGGTAGCTTGCATGTCGAATTTCGTTGTTCCTTGAATCACTATGAAAGTCAAGGAGGTTAGATATCTAAGCTCATTGAACACTATAGCGCTTCTAGTAGAGAAATGAGGAACTTTGTGTTGGCGGAAACTCCCGAGATTAATTTTGCCATTATAAACACGGCCTACTGAATTCAAATGGGTTCTTTGACATGCCAACATCATAATTATGACATTCGTGTCGTATTTTTGCCACCTTTTCAAAAATCACTTCACGGTGTTCTACACTATCTCAAAGAGTCTTGAGCAAGATTTGGCAATATTCCATATTCTTGGTTTTCTGTAGCCTTGTACTTATAGCTCAAGTTCGGTCAATTTCTTTGTGTTTCACAATCACTATTCATATCTGCACATTACAATTTTTATGTTGTAGCTACGTAAAATGTCTTCGTGTGCAAGTTACAGCCTGCACTATCAGCTTTAAAACGATGTCGTGGGAACAAACGTATTTATAATGTATTCTGCTACAAAACAAGGTGCATTCGTAAATAAATGGGCAGAACATTCCTTGTTCGAACACCTGCACTTTTGGCCCCATTGTGACTGACTACTCACCCTCACAAAATATATAGTTTCCTATAACCGGCCGCGGTGGCCGAGAGCGCTAACGCGCTACCTCGTGCCTCGCTGGCATCGGGAGAGCGTGGGTTCGAATCCCTCCTTGGCCGTCCTGAAAATTGTTTTCGTGGTTTCCTATTTTCACCACTAGGCAAATGCCGGGACGGGTCCTTTCAATAGGGCCCACGGCCGATTTCCTTCTAATATCCCTTCCCTGAGCCGTCCTGAATAGAAAAGTACATGGCCATTGGCTGCATTAATACAATTTTATAGTTTCCTATTACTCCCAATTCTCCACCTTTTTGACTGTACATGTTCGCTGCACTGATTGTGTGTAGGGAAGCTCCAGGTGTAGGTGTCTGTCAACTCGTGTAATAACCAAACTCTTTAGCATAAGCAGACTGGACCCTTTCGGTTTACACACAGTGATGTCAGATGAAACGGGAATTCCTTTCCTCCAATCCGATGCCTGTATGCAGTGTGATGGAAATCTGAAGGCTTATCATATTTGATGTTATTGTCTCCGCATTTATTGCCAGGTTTAATTGAGTAGAATAATTGGTATATAAGAGATATTGCAATTGGATAAAAAAAAAGTCTGTTTTATTGATATTTTAGTGTTTGTCAACAAGTTAACTATAAAATATATCGAGATTAACTATAAAAATATATCGAGATTGACCATGTATATCACCAACACTACTGCCATGCATGATTCAATTACGGGGTTATCAACCGTTTTCGCCAGAAGAGTTACAACACTATTGAGGCCACCAATACAGTAATTACAACAAACTAGCAACGAGTTCTTCTAACTCTCCATCAATATGACCGTATTTTTTGTCAGTCGCCGTGATCTTGGGAACGGTGAATCGTAATTGAACTCATTGTATATAGGACATTTTCCTGTACAAATTTAAGACTACACCCGGAATACTTAGTATTCGTTCAAGTGGTCCCACCTCGGCCGGCCCGAGAATGGTTTAAAAGGTTTCCCATTGACACCAGGAGGCAAATACCACCACTTACCACCCTTGTTGTGCCGTGTTTTTTTCTCTCTTGCGCCCGTTATGGAACTGAGTCTTGCTTTTAGCTGCTCTTTCAAGTGCCACTCATTTGCTTTGTTCTGAGAACTTTCCTTGTAATTCTAGGAGATTTGTTGGCTTCTTAAAGACTTCACTTTGTAAACAGTTCCATCTCCGGTTTGGTGAGGTTTAACAGCCGCGCGGAGGGCTATTTGCTGCCTCTTGTTTATCCCTTACTGTCGACAGTCTTCAGTGTTCGACAATTCACAAACCACGACTCGAATATATTTTTGATGTCCTGCCATGAATCTTGCCGCAAAATTTATTCTATTTCTTAATATTCCGTAAGTTTTGAAATAATCACACGTTTAACAGGTATTAAAATTGCAGCACAATTTCAGTTACATATCAGTACAGACTTGTGTGATGTGAAGAAAGCGAAAATTGAACGGAAATATAGGAAAGAATGTATACCACCTCGTGATCCAGTGGCTGTCCCATCTGATGTTCGGGTTCTATTCTCTTCTCTGTCGAGACATCCAATTCTGGTTTGAGGACCGGAACGGGGTGCACTCAGCTTCGCGAGGCAGAACGAAGAAAAGATGGGTTCGACTATCATCTAAAACCAACCGAAATAGAGTAAGGAATAGTTAGTTGGTCGAAACAGCAAGGTCATTTATCCCTGAATAAGGAATTAACCCGCTCCATCTTGAGCCCATCTGTCCCAACTTTTTCGGCTTTTCCTTTATTATCTGCAAAGATTTGGGTGATTAGATGTCGCCAGCGAAGTCGAGGTCCTCCAGTTAGTTGTTTTTGTCCCAGTCCTCAACTGTCTTCTTCGTTAGACGATCTTAACTTGCCAGTAGGGCTGGTACCTTTAGTCGATTAATTTCATTTATCGAATAATCGATTAAACGAATCAGAAGTATCGATTAAGGTAATTGCTACAAATAACGGTTAATCGGTTGGTTGAATATTAATTTGATTAATGATTATTGTTCTGTCGATTAATCGATGTACTTAGCGGCTTCGGTGGCGTAGTTGGTAGCATGCTGAGCTGCTGTGCCCAAGATATTGGTTCAAACCCGGCCGAAGTCGTCGGGTTTTCTAAGTGCATTAAAATCCTTCAGTATGCCTTCCTTCGGAGGGGAAGTAAAGCCGGTGGTCCCATGTCATAGATTTATGTGATGTAAAAGATCCTTCCACCAACTAAACTTGTGTGAAGCTATATTTCTTGGTTAGATTTCGCTGGAACGCTCTATCCAAGTTCCAACATTCGCCACTAGGTATCAGTGACATCTGGTAGCGAAAGTTGGAACTACTTGAAATTGAACGGAACTTGTAGCTCACCCTATGGGTGTCCGCTAAAGGCAGCAACAGCCTCTGGCGAGCCGAACATGTCCTCGGACACTCTCGGCACTAAAGGTCATACGATAAATAAATAAATCGATTTACTTCGCTCCTTTCACTACGTTGTCACTTTTAAGCAAAACAGACATTGAATTAAATTGTATCATATTTTTAAGTACCATACCTTATTTGTGAAAATTTGACTAAAACGAGGTAAAAGAAATATGTTCCTAATTTGTAAACATTGAACAAGAATTCAATAGCTTTGCTGGAAACTCTTCGATTTCTTTTCTCGAAACCCTTCCCAATTTGATTGATATTTGTCCTTCCAATCTGAGATATTGTAATAAACTGGTGTTGCTGTTTACCCTTTTCGTCATGACGTAAATGCTGAAGTTAAAACATTGTAATACCAAAGCAGATCATCTGGGCATCTAAGTATTCCAACAATGGAGACGATGATGCGGTATCGCTAATGAAAGCTGTCATATACTATATCTCGTAATATATCACTGCTTTCTTCGCTATAATGAACGTTAAACCACTGCTGATGTTCCCTAAAATTGCCATAGTACGATATGAATTCATAAAGTAGACTAATATTTTCGGTCATGTAATTCCAAATCTGCAGTAGTAATTCCAGTATGGTGAAAACTTGTTTACTCCAAGGACCGTGCCACTAGAACTTATTGAGCTTCGGGATTATTTAGTAATTAATTACCGAATTATAATCAGTTACAGTAGATACAAGTTGGCCAGTTAGCATGTTCGATTAACAGAAGCGCATTAGGTGAACTACAATTAGATGCATCTGAAAAAATCCATTCAGACAGCTTTCTGCTCGTCTAGTTTTCGATGTCATTAGTTAATTAATTAAAATGATCCGCCAGTAGCAATTCAATTCAATACATGTTTCGATCCAACAATGGGATCTTCTTCAGAAAAATTAGAATCAGACCTTTAAAAAAACTAATATAACACTGTTGAGAAATGAAATTAACTAAAATATATACAGGTTGAAGAGAATTCCGTGGCTTAGGCGGCTGCACGCCGGCCTCTCACCGCAAGGGTCCGTGGTTCAAATCCCGGTCACTCCATGTGCTGGACAAAATGGAGGCAGACCGGTTTATCACCGGGTACTCCGGTTTTCCCTGTCAAAAATGTAATTCGAGCAACACTCTCCATTGTCATTTCATTTCATCTGTCATTCATTTAATCATTGCCTCAGAAGTGTGCGACAGGCTTCGGCAGCCGGCACAGTTCATATCCTCGCCGCATTCCCTGACCCGGTCGGTCGACTGGAAGCAGGATGTGGATTTTCATTTTCATATACAGGATGAAGGAACTGGAAAACAGTGAACAAGAACTATGGAAATATAAATTTAAAAAAATGCAAGAAATATTTAAAATCTTACGGATAAGGACTTGTGTAAGATGTAGAATAATAGAGTCAATTTGAAATAAAATAAAATGGATATCCTTACAAATAATTTGATTAAATATAGGTTCCAAATATTCAAGTATAATTTTCAAAAGCACTCCGGAGATGGTGCTTCAAAGCTGGTAAGTTAAGTGTTTTTGCTTTTTATATCATTAGTTTGAAGTTTCTTTCGTCTCGTTCTCAGATTCGTTCATCTTAACTGTGGTAAAATCAGTTCCAAACTGAAGCCTAATGTATGTAATAACTTTTTTCCCAACTGAGGATCGTATGGCAGCGTTTGATTTCAGTTTTTAAACAACTGATCTTTTTAAAATCTTTTCAGAAAAAGTTTTATATAAAAAGTTCCAATAATAACCATAATGGTTGATGGAAAGAACATTCGTATTGGCTCATCGAAGGGCATCAAATAAAAACATATTCTCGTCAGCCGAAATGCATATTTTGGCAACAGTTTTTCTTCCATAATCCGTGTCTCTAGAGCAGGGTTCGAACCAAACACGTCCGGTTCCCGATTGTATCACCTCGACCATCTGGCTTGGCTTCCCGTGAATAATGCTGGAGGTGGATTACGTCAGTTTCTTATGTCTTATGCGATCTTTTCGTATAGAACTCTCACTTCTGGACCGGATGCATGGCAGTTTTAATGATCAGTAAATAACCGGGAACTTGCGGCCACCATTAACTGAAACATTGTAGGCTGCATTAAGTTGCTTTCACGTTCTCTCAAGTTCTAATTTTCAGTTGCTTCGAAATCACACCCAGTTTTGCTGTGTGGAAGGCATATTTTAAAGGTTTTACAATGCACAATAAAAATAGTTGAAATATCACCAGCAGCCACCAGCATTTTATGGCCGCACATTTTTGTACATTAACAGTATTTTCATATTTAGGAGGGTGATGTGATGAGAGGAGAGAAAAATCATCTGCTGCAGCTGGTCATTCAAGGAAAGTTACAAGTCAAAAGAAGACCAGGAAGAAGACGCATTTCTTGGATCGATAATCTGAAAACTTGCTTCAATTTTTCCACTATTGAGCTGTTCGTGCTGCATCATCTAAAGCAAGAGTCTCTATGATGGTTGCCAACCTCCTGAGAGGAGATGGCACTTAAGGAAGAACGAGGAATGCAAATCCATCTGCCCTAAACTACCAACAATATTTTTCTGAGCCATTATCACCACCCTTAGAAAATCGAGAATTCCTATAGGGAATTCTTAACGGACTGATGATCATGGACTTCGTTAGTTTGCTGGAGTCTGCCTCTTGTTAGTTGAAGTCGGCTTCGTTGTGTAGTGGGCAGCATTCTTAGCTGTCTCCGCGGAGGCCCGGGGTTCGCCTATTGAGAGGGCCTGTTCTAGATGTTTGCCATGTATGTTGCTGGGTTTCGCCCTGGTGTACCGAACTGGGATATTGAACTACTGTATACGCTGCAAACTTCTGTTTTTGGTCGATGTCAAAGAAGCGACAGTTTTGTTCGAGAACAAGTCTCCATTAGAACCTAAGACATCGCAGATTTCAAGATGTTCTCCCATCCGTGAAAAAGAAACCATTAGATAAAATGTGATGTACTGTATGGACCTCATCTAAAGTAATATTTATAGACTATATTGTGTAAACAATTACAGTCAAGGAAATGAGGTGATTGATGAGACGTCTTGAGTATCTCTTAATCTGATCTGCTAGCGAGAGGTGTACATTCATGCTTCTCAAAATTTGGCATGCCCATGAGAGTAGGTGTAATTTATTCTGAGCCCGGAGGCATTCGACCTTTTGTCCTCCGGTCCATGGCAATCTCCGATCCGTGAATTAACTATCTTGACATTTACAGCTGCTCCTGGCATATCTCGTGTACAACCTGTAAAATGTTACCGGTATGCGGATCAGCGTGAGTCAGAGAAATGTCTGCGTGGTTGGTTTAAGAATACAGTTGCTGTATAAGCAAGGGCGATGAGGCGTAACTTAAATAATCCAAGGTTTGAGTCTCGGACACACAGAGTTGGTACGGTGCCTCAATCCATATTTCAAGCCACTTACAGTACCACATACACTACAATACCCGTAAACATGGCACTACAATACCTGTAGTTGGTTATTGAAAGGGACGGAACTACAAGTTCATCTGGTCGTAGCAACGCTAGTAGGTTTACTGGTGAATGGTACCTCTGGATGTTGATTCCTGTTCTGCTGTCGTAGGTGTGAGTATATGACTGGTAATGCAGGATAGAAACGGTACTTGACGTGACATATGGAAGCTTGTAGCTATTAACTCACGTATTATAATGATAATTCAAGGTCTTATATGTAAGGTAGAGAATTAAATTATCTAACCTATTCGGAACTCAACCCGTAACCTCCGGCTTAGTACGCTGTTAGAGTGGACAGCTTGATTCCTCTTGCTAAAGTTACATCGTATTAAGGCAGCGTAGGCTTGCTACAATTGCAAACTTCCATTTGTCTTACAATAGGGTCGTAGTGATCAATTGCTGGTACTTGAAATGTTTACATTTGGCATTGTCTTGGTTGTTTCCATACTACCGGCTCGTGCACGTTCTAATTCGTTCGACCTTGGTCTTGCAGCGTTTTAGACACGCTATCTTGATCGTGTGCACAGGAAGCCGGTGCGGCACGGTGAGCCTTTGTTTCCAGGGCGTCGCACTTTGTTGCTTATTACCCGCATTGGGCAAATGGCCTCAGGTATTTACGGTCACGGATATTCTAAGTAAATGTTGCGTCCGTAGACACTTTCTTCATAGTATTTCAGTAAGATGTAAATGCGTATGTAGATCACGTGTTGGATTCAAGTACACACAAATGTTGAACGAAATCACGTCTTTTATTTTCTTTAAATTAATGCAGCCAATGGCCATGTGCTTTTCTCTTTCAGAACGGGTCAGGGAAGGGATATTGGAAGGAAATCAGCCGTGGACCTATTGAGAAATGAACCGTCCCGGCATTTGCATGGTGGTGTAACTGGGAAACCACGAAAACCATCAGGTCGGCCGAGGTGGGATTCGAACGCTTTTCCGATGCCAGCGAGGCACGTGGTAGCGCGTTAGCGGTCTCGGTCACTGCGGCCGGTGATCAATTTTGATTTTCAATCGATCTCTTTTTCTACCGATGTATACGTTGCAAGGATGTCTTGAATAGGAGGAATCAACATGTCACACTTCTAACCTACCCATGACAATGATGAGTATGTTTTTGGGGAATCGCCTAGTCTCGTGAGATTTATGGCCTCCAAGGTCACCAGACTTGACGTCAGATTGTTGTCTCAGGACCACCTCGTGGTGTAGCGGCTAGCATTCCTGGCTATCGCCTTTCAGGTCCAAGCTCAGTTAAGTAATTGTATTCTTGTCTGAGGGCTGGAACGGGGTACACTCAGCCTGCCTTGTGAGGCAAAACTGAGGAGAGGTGGGTTCGATTCTCTCCTCAGCCATTCTGGAAGTGGTTTTCCGTGGTTTCCCACTTCTACTCCCGGTAATTGCCGGGATGCCTTGGCCGCCTCTTTCCTTATACTCACCTGGATTTCAAATACTCATATTAATACAGCCGTCCAAATAACACAGGTTATCAGAGAAAATTCGCACATAGATACATACATACGGGACTAAAGGAACACGTTGTCCATGTCCCTCAAATGAATAATTTATTTTTAAGAACATCGTCGACAGAATCATGCCGACCTGGACTTATGGTCAAACATTACGAAATAGACAAGGATGGATAACAGGTTCTTTACCTTGTACATGCGCTAATCTGTAATTTCAAAATTGATGCTTGTCACTCAAAATATCGTAATCCAAGTGCGTGGTTCCTCCTGTGACTAACTCTAACCTGACCAATATTTTGCAGTATAAGTTTGGTTTACTTACTGCCAAGTAAGTTCTGTGCAGCATAGATTTAACCCAATTCCGTTCAGCAGAGTTTGAGTATCACCTGTTGAACCCATGCAATCATTACTAACACCAGCCTTGATCTGTTGAAGGGCATCATTATTTCATATCTGGTTTCTTTGCCAAACTCAGAGGTGGGGCTACAATATGAAGGTCGTTCCCTTTCCTGTTGGCCTTGTTGACACCGTGCTGTTGTGTGATTACGCTGTTCGTAAGTTTGAAGTGAAGGTTTGTTCGTGGCAATGATTGTTGAACGAATACCGCCCGCTACGACCGTTCTTCGTGTAACCCGCGTAGGAACGGAAGTAATGAGGGACAGACACTGTGGCCACTACTCCTGGAAAACCTGGAAATCCTGGGTTTTTATTAGGTCTGGAAAACTCCTGGAAAATAGCCACTGTTAATTAATTATAAAATCTTTCCATCTTAAATCGTACTTCCGCTGCGGTTATGGGTGAGCACTCTATCGTTAACGAAAGAAATTTCCTCAGGCTACCTGTTCCTGTGTGGGAGAACACGCGATAGTATTTTTGTAAAACATATTGAGTATAGACAACTTCACCGCAATTAAAATTGCAGGCGGCATTCTTTTCTCATTTTTTAAAAGGATATTTGAGTCACAAAGGCTTTTTTAAAACAACAATTAAATCGTTTGTGTGTAGGCTTGCGTATCAATAACGCAATCACCACTAATTTTTGTCAACATATGTATAAATAAACCAAACACAACTACTTTATTTTGGTCTTGAAGTAGGCAACCGATAAAGCCTCCCCCCCCCCCCCGACTCCCGCTTGCTTTTAAATCTGGAAAAAATGAGAATTTCTCCTGGAAAATCGTTGACCTATTTGAGTGGCCACCATGGACAGAATTGCGATGCTCGTGTTTTTTTCCCCCTTTTTTTTCGTCCGGTGTGGCTCAGATGTATGGTGTTGTCTTGAATCCGAACTCGAGCTCGCTCTAGGCTGCCCGCTCCTCGTATCCGGGTGCGGGCATGGATATGCATGTTGTCTTTTAATTGAGGGGCCCAGTGGAAAAGAGGCACATGCCACAAAAGTGTGTGTTGTCAGGAGAAAGGAATTAAGGAACTCTGATATGCCTATGATGTCATGCATAATAGCAAATATCTAATGCTCTTTCAAAGATGGGCTCATGCCATTGTGCTAGAAGTTCCTACCGATGATACTAAATGGTATCGGCTGTCTTCCTGTAACAGAATCACTGCACAGGTGCCATGTGCCCCTTTTCCACTGGGTCCATCAATTGTAAGCTCATTCCATTTCTTTGGTTATACATTAATTGAGAACCTTCCGCTTGTGTGAAGCTAATTATAGGTTATCTTTGACTAATGCTCTTAGGGTCCAACGTTCGTCGCCAGGAGCCGATTACGTTGGCATCTAGTAACAAAGTTCAGACTAGTTGGTCGTTGACGGTGGTGTTTGGTAGCAAAAGTTGGAACTACTTGAAAAATGGAATGTCTGCAGTCCTTACTTGAATTAAAATCAGATAACACACACTAATACAGCCATCACAATTAATACCGGTTATCAGACAGATTCTACACACATTGAGAGTACACGGGGCTACATGACCGCGTTGTCGCAGACCCTAAACAGATGAAATAACCAACATTCATCTTCACTCATATTGTTAAGGCACTTTTGAATATGGGGTGACTGCATAGCTTTAATTATATATATATAAAGAAAACTGTGCTATTTAATGTGTAGGGTTGTCACTCCTAGCATTTCCTCCTTTCAGTGCCCAATTCTAAGCGGGGCTATGTACAGGTTGATAAATATAATCTGTGAGGGCTAGGCAAATAAGGTCCGAAGGTCTAGCCACACATAAGCTAACCCCTATCACCAGTCTCCCGATTGATTTTTAACCCCCCTATAGCACATATTCGTCAACGACGGGCATTAAAAATTAGTATACAATAACACAGACTAATTATAGGTACTCGCGAAGTACACAGGGCTAATGACTGCCCTCAACAATGGAATCTGTTGTGGTTCAGTATTGCGAAGCAGTTTCTATTCTCGCTCACTCTGTGATGATTTCAATGTTGGTTGTTCGCTTGTTAATGATGTCATGAAAGCGTGAAAATGCTCGCTTATTTTTAATGGGACTACATATTTGTCTGTTACGCTCGCGAGCACATTTGCATTGCGTGGTGTGCAATTGAAATATGTAATAATTTTTGAACGGTTTGTTTGGTGAATCATTAATAATTGAGCTGTTTGCTGGCACTGTAGGTTTCGGAAAGTGTGTTGTTACGTGCTGTATATGGGTGTCTGTGAATTCATGGTCATTTACTCGCGTGTATTTGGGTTTGTGTGGAATCTATCTGTTATTTATTTATTCGTGTCAGAAGTACAAAGTATGTGTTAAACAGACGACTTCAAACAGTTTCTATCTGTTAATGTATGCCATTGTGCCAGTGTGCATACTCTTATTTGATTGGGGTTAGGGTTTGGTTTGGAGTCATCTGTGGACTTATTTTAGGTACTATTCGGAGTGGAAGTTGAGTTACGAAACGTACCCGGCCCTCCACGGTGTCAACCGAGAATGCTGACTTAATGCCCTCGAGTCCAGACGATATTTGGTGAGGCTTTAATGTCATGTACAGTATGAGTGCCGGGGTGCCGGAGCGTTGTAGGAGAAATCCGTCCCGTAACTGCGCCGAGCTCAAGACAGTTGCATGAAAATGAAAATCCACAGCCTGCTTCAAGTCGACCGACCGGGTCAGGAATGGAATGAAGCTCCAATCTAGCGGCGTGGATATGAACTGTGCCGGCTGCCGAATCCTGTCGCACTCCCCTGGGACTGTTGCATGCACAGATTTTAATCATTAACATGCAATGTCGACAGCGCGGCGAGCGACGAGTGACTGCTGTCGCTGTTCCGCCACCAGTGTAATGAGGCTGCAATTCTGTCTGCCCAGCGCGGTCAGCTTGATTTTGAAGCCTCTCCACATAGAATACCGTCGGGTCTCTCTTACTCTGAACATCTATATTTATATTCAGTGGTGTCTGTCGCGATACTTTTTCTCACAAAAGCTCCTCATTCGATTTTACTGAAATTTTGCGTGAACATGTCTTTTATACTTGGAAATAAGTAGGCCTATTGAAAATGAAAATCCACAGCCTGCTTCCAGTCTCCGACCGGGTCAGGAATGGAATGAATGAAGCTCCTATCTAGCGGCGAGGATATGAACTGTGCCGGCTGCCGAGGCCTGACGCACTCCTCTGGGGCAATGATTAAATGAATGACAGATGAAATGAAATGATAGGGGAGAGTATTGCTGGAATGAAATGTTGACAGGGAAAACCGGAGTACCCGGAGAAAAACCTGTCTGCCTCCGTTTTGTCCAGCACAGATCTCACATGGAGTGACCGAAGTAGGCCTATTACAGTGTTGAAATATTTCGCAGTTTCAATATGGTGACAAAAGTTGCGTTTCATTTTAGTAGGCTAGCAGTATCCAGGGTCGATTGCATATACAGTATTTACTCTTCCCCCACGCTTCTCGGTGATGAGATGATGTTGTGATCGATTCCGAGTTTATTTACTCAGGTTAGAACAATAAGAATGTATGGAGTGGAAGATAAACACACCAGTACATTTTTATTCGTACAAAGGGCGGGTAACGAGCTAGTACTATACTTATGGACCTTGTTATGAAAGGCCGTCGAGATGATAATCGTCGCTGAACTAGCAATATTCCATATCTGACAATGCTCTACCTTTCTTTATGATCCTACACTGGAAAATGAACCTTCTGTGATGTGATCTGTTGAACGGCAAATCCACATACGGCTGAAAGGCGTGACCATTCATAAGGAAAATGATGGACTAGTAAAGCATTGTCAGATTATCGTGTTGGAAGCCATTTATCAGTATTGGCTTCGTAATCGAAATTTAATGTTTTTCAGTCGGTCAACAAGACTGTACCCAATTATAATGGGTGTTTCCCTAATCCTGGAAAACATTTACATGACACCCACACTTCTAGACATAGATTCAATATCCTAAGTGTAAAAGATCTGGTGTTGATCGCCTGACGATCGATACTGGTCATCAAAGTGTATTTATTACTCACATACAATTTTTTTTCAGGTTTGCTACACTCGTGTTGACTGACTGGAAATCATTAAATATAGAGCAATGTCAGATACGCGGGGTTAAAAGTTCAGCGACGATATGTCACGGAATTTTGTATTCTGCAAAATAATTATATTACTGCAGCCAATAGCCATTTATTGTATTTTCAGGACAGGGCAGGGAAGGGATTCTGGAAGGAAATCGGCCGTGGACCTGTTGAAAGGAACCGTCCTGGCATTTGCCTGGTGGTGAAAATGGGAAACCACGGAAATAATTTTCAGGACGGCCGAGGTGGGATTGGAACCCACACTTTCGCTATGCATTCTCGTCTTAGGGCGTTAGTGCTCTCGGCCACCTTGGCTGGTATTCTGCAAATTTTACCCAACGCCCGCAGTCCCTTCTCGACATGAAGTAGATGAAACAGAGTTAATGGCGGTTATGTATGGTGGTCTAATCCCTAAACATAATATCAAGTTGCACACATTTCATTGTCTTGTCTGCGCTGAAGTATGTTTGGTAACCAATTTCATGACTGTTATTAATTAGAGCAGGAATGAATTGATTGATTCTAAGTCGTAATGGTTTAACTGCCATTGTTTGCGAGTGCCAGATCGAACGACTTCATTTGGCGCCCATTTTCCATGCTGTATAACTGTGGATCCCAAACGGTTTCCACGGACACTTAAAAAAAACATACAGTTATTATTATGCTCTTATCTGTTCTATATCCCCAGGGGCTCACATCTAGTGGGTTGTGGGTTGGCGACCACGGGGCCCCAGCTGAGTCCGGCATTGTTTCCACTTACTTGTGCCGGGCTCCTCTCTTTCTTCTTTCCTGTCGACCTCCCTTGGTCAACTCTTGTTCTCTTCCGACCCCGACGGTATTAGGTTATCCGAGGCCTAGGGAGTCTTTCACTTTCCCGCCTTAATTGGCCCTTTTCTCATCTTTCCTGATACCCTCCTCCTGTGAGGGGTCAGCCTTCTTTTTCTTTTCCTTTTCCTTTTACCTCCTGCCTTTTGCTCCAGGCCCTTAAGTAGGCAGGGTGTATGTAGCCCCAGCACTTCTGGTGCACCGTCGATAATGCTACACCTTCAGGGGCTCACGGCTGGTGAGTTCGGGAGTTGGCAACCCCGAGGGATTCCTGAGCTGGGTCCGTTTTCCACTTTTGTCCCTTATCATTGGGGCGGACTCTCTCCCCTCCCCTCCTCTCTCCTCTCCTCTTTTCCTTATATTTCCTTTTCTCTTTAGGATTCCCGTACTGTTTTTGTTACTTGGTTCACCATGTATTTAAATTCCCTTTTAGCGATTATTTAAGGCATTTTTGATCTAAGTTGCATTTTGTAATTTTTTTTTCGATCTAAATTACATCTCACGATTGTTTTCTACCTCAATTGCATTTTGTAAAGATTGACAATCTAAATTGCTTTTTAGTAAGTCTTTCAATGCAGGTAGACGGGCCTTTTAGTGAGTATTTTGAATTTCAATTGCATTTTGTAAGTATTTTCAACCAAAACCGCATTTCGCACGAATTTTGAATCTAAATTGCATTTTGTTTGGTGGGCATTTTGCACATATTTTGATTCTCAATTGCATTTTGTGGGTATTTTGAATCTAAATTACATTTTGTCAAGTATTTTCAATCTAAATTGCATTTTGAAAGTATTGTCAATCCACATGAGTCGTTTGAATCTACCGTACATTTTGTAAGCTTTTTCAATTTCAATTCCATTTTGTAAGTATTTTGAACCTCAATTGCATTTTGTACGTATTTTCGATCTCATTTGCATTTTGTAAGTATTTTGAATTTCAGTTGCATTTTGTAAGTATTTCGACGCTACATTGCATTTTGTACGTATTTTGAATCTCGCCTACGTCTTGTGGGTCTTTTTTCAATCTATTCTTTTTGTGCAACTTTTCGTTCTAAATTCCCTTTTGTAAGACCATATTGTGAGTTGTTTCCATCTGAGTTCCTTTTTGTACGTATTTTTCGTCTCAGATAATTTTGTTCTGGTTTCCATTTCATTATCATCTGTTCTATAGTCCAGTCGTATTCAACCAGTGCGCCTGCATTCAGGAGGAATGGACTACTACTGGATGTCTTAAATAACAAAATCTGCAGGATCGAATCCCGGCGCAGTCAGCTGGCATTTGAGGTGCGCAAATGCGAGGGAGCCGTGTCAGTAGATTTACTGGCATGTTAAAGATCCCCTTCGGGTCAAAATTCCGTCATCCTGACGTCTCTAAAAGCCGCAGAAGTTAAAAGGGACGTAAAACAAATAACTTTCTTATTGATCTTAAATAACAGGGCAGAACACTTAAGTAACCAGAGTTGTGATCTTCAACGTACCCACATTGGGAGTTAATCGCTTCTCCGTAGTTGGAAGGTTCTGGGACTGTAAAATTAATTTCGCGAAAGGAATGCTACAGAGCAAACAAAATTGAGGGTGGTACCAAGGACTTAACAACACTTGCTGACGGAGGGAAAACATGCAGAGCAAAATTCTGGTTTGCCTGACATGTTGGAAATCGTTACCTTTTAACGGGGACGTTAAACACACAACACATACTAACGACGTAAAAAATGACGTTGGATTTGAGGGGGTGGGTGTATTTTGCAGAGTCATGCTTTCTTTTTAACTAGCCGGTGTTTCACAGCTCCAGTCAAACTCGGCTAAATGTTGAACCGTAATGCGCAGTTTCTTGTGTCGGCTGGGAATGACGAAACGCATACAAAAAGTACTATGGACCTACAAGAAAGACATCTGTGGAGTTGGATAAAGATAGCTATGGCTATGGTTAGACGGCAGAATTCTAGACATTAGAAAGTGACATTTTAGGTGCCTAACAGTACACTATGCAACAAACCTTAAAGGCAATAATTAAGACAGGAGTATGTTTATAACACGAGCGAAGCGAGTCTTATATTTTCCATACGAGTGTTTTAATTACCATTGTAGGTGAGTTGCATACGACTGTTTTATGTTCGACGATAATTATAACTTTATTTTATGTTCGAATATAAATATTCATAAATGTCTGTCGAGATTCCGCCAGTTTCATTTACTGTACAGAGTGCATGGGGCGCAGAGAATACCTTGTATTCCACCACGGCCGCCTGGAAAATGCCCACTATGACACTAGCCACGCAGTGAAATTTAAAATAGGAGGCCGTGGAAGTCAGCGCAGGTGCGATGCAATCCTTGCCTAATTGTATCGTAATGAAAATCTTAGCTCTGATTGGTGGAGAACCTGTATCATAATGAATAAGATATAGATGATTATATATTTATTCACAGTATTTAATATTAATAATGAACCTCTTTAAGATGCAGTTTTATATTTTGGTATGGTCGAACATAATATGCCTCATTATATTTTTGTGGATATCTACCGACCTAACCTGTGGCGGTACTTTTCAGGATCCAATCAGACTCGGGACTACCTAACAGATGCACGTACTGTAATGAAACCACAAATTTTAAACGTTCAAAGAGTTCGTTCTCTAACTGATTACTTAATTTACTCATGTTTTTACTCAGTCACTAGGCCTACTCCCTCAGATCGCCTTTTCAATTCGCAACCGAAAAACGTGTGCATTACATCGCCTTGAGGAATGGGACAATATTTTAGATATTTAATGTCCATTAAACCGTTTAGGTACTGAACTACTGTCTCGCTAATGGCTGGGTTTACCAAAGCGATTGTTACGCGTCTCGAAATACACTGAGTGGCCAAAAGTCACGGAAAGAGTAGTCCCATGAGAAAATGTACCATGCATGACTCTTGAGCGTTGCGACTAGCTGCGGTGGAGCAGAGCAGTCTGGCACAGACACGATTGTAGTGAAACTGGCAACACGTCACGAGTTAAACGAATTTGAACGTGGCGCGTGGGTCATAGCATTTCGGAGATTACACGCGAATTTAGGTTTCCGAATTCAACAGTGTCGAGGGTGGATCTTCTATATCGCAGAGATAATGAAACCATCCGCGAAAACCGCCACAGGGGACGACCACGGGTGTTTAACGAACGAACATCACGTCACCTCAACTGAACCATACGGGCATATTCCGTGCCTTCCCATGACTTTTGACCACTTAATTGTATAAGCGGTCTGACTGTAACGAAAAATAGTAGACGAATGTGGAAACATGAAGGGGCACTTTTTAGAAACTTAGTCGCTAAAAACAATATAAACCTACTCCTTTTTTAGGTTCAATAAATCACCTATATTAAACTGGGTTATTTTTGGTAAACCAACGTATTGGAACTCAGCAATTCTTCTAGGTTTATGCCGTGTCTTGTATGGGGTTTCGCCTAGGACACCAAGCTGGCTCATCGGCGGGCTCTTGCTGTCCCCGCCCGGACCCTACAGGAGTAACGAACTGCGCGCTACCTCCCTTTATATAGAGTGCAACTGCACTACTTGACTGCGAGAACTAAAAGCTCAAGCTGCCTGAACCTCCCTATGAAGGCTTCAAAAAAGATGGTATATTAGCTTTCACGGCCGATGAATTAAAACTCAGCAATTCTTCTAGGTTTGTGCCGCGGGGACACCAAGAGCCCGCCGATGAGCCAGCTTGGTGTCCTAGGTGAAACCCCATACAAGACACGGCACAAACCTAGAAGAATTACTGAGTTTTAATTCACCGGCCGTGAAAGCACCATACTTAATGGAGTTAAGAGCTACCTGCTGTGACCCCTCTTCCAAAGTGCTCTGGGTTTTAATCGCGGATCGGCAGATGAACTCATAGTTCCGCCCCTTAAAAACAATAATAACTATTTATTCTTGGTAAACCTAATTATTGGGGTTTAGGGCTACCTGTTGTGACCCCGCTTCCAAAGGGCTCTGGGTTTTAATCCCGGTTCTGTTTTTGTTTTATACTATGGTGTGTGGAGATTGGGAATAGTTTGTGTGGCACAACGATGTATGGCCCTACAGAAACCTTCCTCGAGAAATCATTTACAAAACCTCATCTAATTCTATCCTATGGTTCTCGAGATTACCACTTACATCCAAGAATCGGAGACTGTGTTTTATACTATGTAGAGATTTGAAATATCTTCTGTGGCGCAATAATTTATGGTCCGTGAATACCAATAATGGTCTGAATCTTATCTAATAACAATAAATTGTTTTGCGTCTTGATTTTGCACTTGACTGGGATGTTAGGAAGGTGGTGTCTCCTAGCGAGCTGCATGTAGAAGACGTGCTTTAACAAGTTGAAGACTGCGACAGGGCTGGAAACAGGTTTATGAAACTTGTTATTCTCCATGGAGGTTCTCAAACGCTCAGCACAGCGCTCGGTTGGTCTTCGGCCTTTTTTTATGCTTTTCTTTTCCTCCTTTCCTAAATTGCTTCCGGTGTTTGGGTGGATGAGTACGCAACCAAATGGTCGCCCATTGTTTGTACTGGGCGTGGACATATTCTTTGTCACACACACAATGCTCCACGTGTGTTCAGTGCACACCTTATTGCTGAGTTTCAGTGTTGATTGTCCACAGAATAGACTTTGGTGATATTTTATGGCGTAGAACATCGTGGTTATCTACCCTCTATTTTGAGTTGTATAAGTGGGCTGTTGGTGTTCTATTGTTCGAGAGGTTGAGATACAATCACATTTGAGGGATCGGCAACACCGGCCCCGTTTTGAGACAGTGAACACCTCCTTCATGTCATACCGAGCACCCGAGCACCATTAAATCAAATATAATAATAATAATGCAACAAGCATACGTCTCTTTTTCCTTTTCCTATTTGTCTCCCGCTCAGAAGTGCTGAAATGTTTAGGGATTCAGCGCTCACCAGGCATGGTGCAAATGAGACGTTCCCGACTAGAATGGCGAACCCAACCAATGCAGGTTGAGAAAAATGCCATTACAATGCACTACCAAGGGCGAACTCGACATATTCTTCGTTTGTGATTTTATCCAAAAATATAACTTAGATGGTAATAAAACAATTTTTTTATCACATTAATTTATTATAATCGACACGTGACATGAATGAAATAATATTAATACGGTAATACAAATGAATTCGTACAATCGATTTGTCATACTCAACAGAAGTATCGTCTTCACAATAATCCATGCCATTTATGATGGTTGAACAGTTTGTTGTTGTTGTTGTTGTTGTTGTTGTTGTTGCTTATTCAAGGAGATTTGTGACATCGTGGTCGTGTAGTTGGGTGTGTGTAGAATTTGTGTGATAACCTGTGTCATTGTGATGCTGTACTAGTGTGTGTATTTGTAAATTGAGGATAGGATAGGCCGTAGCCTTGCGTTAGGAACCGGTCCGGCATTTGTCTGGCGTAAAAGTGGGAAACCACGGTTGGCTGAAGTGGGAAATGAACCCTCTCCATCTCAGTTTTGCTTCCTCGTGGTTGAGCTTGGAGTATCTGATGAAAAGTGGGTTTGGAGTGGGGACGTCGCGGTCTAGCTTAAGCTCGCCCTTCTGTTCCGCGCAGCTACTGGTCTAGGCGAAGTTCCCTGATTTGCATCTGTCCATTTTTCATATAGGCTATCGGGGCGAACTGAACTATATTCATCTACAACAATTTTCACTGTTAACAATAGAGACGAACGGAAAAATAAACCTCACTTGTGAAGTTCGCCCTTCTTGTCGGGAACGCCTCAAATGTTTGCGCGACTCATTCAAATAAGATATATTTGCGCGTGACAGTCTAATTCAAGAGGGGCTTGCCCCCGCCCCTCGAATTATTTTTCACATAAAATAGCCTATTTGTTTATGAATTAAAACATTAAAAATAAATGTACTTATAATTTATACTATTGTTACTAAGTGACATATGGCAACGTTGCAATGCAAGGCGATGGTAGCGCGATATACAGTGTGACAATCAGATTGCTCTGATATTATGTGTAACAAACAACATAACCTCTTTTTACTCTCCAGTGTCTCCGCTCTTAAAGAACCTACAAACAACAGCAACAAGTGCCCTTGAAGCGTGTAATTAAAGTTTCTTCCCTAACTTTTACAATATACCCTTATCAAAGAAATACTAATTTTGGAAACAGACTCAACGGTCTAGCATTGTTACAGATACATACAGTACATCAGTGACGAAAACCGATATGGTAATGCATCCTTAACTTTATATTATATTATAGTGTAAGTTGTAAATCAAAACAGTTATGTTAATTATTTCCATGTAAGCACTATCAAGTGAGCAAGATGATCGTATGAATAAAAAGTAATAAAAAATGGTCTTAGTTGTGTTCGACATCAACTAAACATAAAACATTACAACAAATTGGTTGAAAAAGTGATGCCAGTTAGCTTTAAAACTCAATATTTTGCACCAAATTATACAAAAGTTTGAGGGCGTGGTGGCTCAGCGGTCTAGCTGTATGCCTCTCACCAAGGCAGTCCGGGTTCGATTCCCGGTCAATGCATGTGAGATTTTCGATGTGAAATGCCATGTCCTGTGGTTCGGATTCCACGTAAAAAGGTGGTCCCGTGGCTCATGATCTCGCGATTAACGGTCACGTTAAACTACAAGCTTCCTTCCTTTTTTTTATACAAAAGTTTCCCAGAGAGAACCCCGGACCCCCTATTCTTTGGGGCCTATACCATGTCCGCTAGTAGGGGCCGATAACCTTGATGTTAGGCCCTTTAAAACAACAATTATCATCTCCATGCCGGCTAACCCCCGGTTGCGCCCCCCCCCCCCCCCCCCAAATAAAATGTTATATATGACCCTGGTCTATTCCAATCAGAATCTTTCCTGTTACTCATAAAACAGGGAAGGGCAATTATTCTTACTGTAGATTAAAAATACTATTGCACAAAATTTCACTGTCAAAACCTGTAATGAAAACACTTGTTATTCTGGTTCGAGCAACATAATTTGAATTAAAGAATGGATGAGCTTGTGCTCATGAGCACCTTTTGGCTCGTATGATGGCAGTACCAAATTTAATTTTAATAGCGCTGTGGTGCTCGCGAGCAATCGGTTGAGGATGCCTCGTTTAGGGTGTTTCGTTGTCCTTCCTTTATTCCAGTAATTGGAATTATGTTTTGACCGACTAAAAGTCGGATTGTCATTGTCTTTTCCTTCCGCATACCGTCATTATGACATGGGACCGCCGGCTTTACTTCCCCTCCGAAGGAAGGGGGATTTTTAACGCTCTTAAAAAATCCGACGACTTCGGCCGGGTTTGAACCCGCTATCTTGGGCATAGCAGTTCAGCATGCTACCGGCTACGCCACCGAAGCCGCTTTTATTTATTGTACAAGGCCCTTAAACGGCAGGTTGCTGGAGTAGGGTTGGAGTCGGCTGCAATCGCGTGCTCTCCACCCCTCGTCCCACTAGTTGTTTCAATATACTATGGAACATGGTTGTGATGTAGTTTGTGCAAGAGGTAGAGGTGCTCGAACACGGAACCGGTTGTTCAGTGCTAGTTTCGTTCGGTGCTCTCGGAGAGCGTGGGTGGTTGGAGGAAAGCAAGACGCTGGACTGTCTTCCGCTGTAATATGCTAAATGTGGATTATTGTAACTGAACCGGCAAACGCACCAAAAACTATCGGAAAGCTCAAGGCTACCTCGAGTGCAAAACAGGCAAGAGAGTACACAGTGTGCTATGCCCCTCCCGGGGCACAAACACAAATAGTGGTATTACGAAAATCCGATAATGTGCCCTCGGGTAATAGACATTTGTTCTAATGATATTATATTCAAACTTAAATAGTACTCCTTGTCTTGCTGCGCATTTGGTCACCCTAACGAACTCTAGCCTAGACTCGCCCCGTTTTCTCTCGGCGTTTTGAGGCCCTGTTCTTGAAATTATCTAATCGGCCTGGTTACTCTCGCTGATAAATGTAATCCTCTTATGTTTCCTTTCTAACGGAACACAGGTAATCCATTAAATTGGGGAACAAGGAGCTCTTAATCCTCTTGGTTTCTGTGTTCGCCGGAAGCCTGAACGTGCAAATCTTAACCTTACACAACAGGACTGTTAGCTCTTGGAATTGCCTAGTTGCCGAGGGACTTGAATCATCTTAAGGGCCGTTTTCACCAACGTCAATCAAAGGTTATTGAACTTTGCACGATCATGTAATCAAACAGAAACGCTCGTTACCTTACCACTAAAGATTATTATTTATCGTGTCAGAAGTACAAAGTAAACATAGAAAAATGAAACAATAGAAATATTAAACACTGGTTGACCAATAATTTGCCACGACGAGTGCATTTGAAGTAGCTCCCATTAAGTCTTTAATGGTGCAAGTGTCTGGAGAAGAAGGACACAGTAGAAGATGATCATTGGTCTGCTCAGCACCACAATCGCAGTAAACTGATTCCACAGGAAGGCCCCATTTCTGCTGGTTAGTCTTGCTTCTCGTGGTACTGGAGCGTAGCCGATTAAGAGATGAATTAACGTTAAATGGCTAAGGGCCGTTTTCACCAACTCTTCACTAACGATTATTTAGTTAATTCCCATTTAACTTAAATGCGAGATTTAATGCGTGATTATCTTCGATGCATTTCACGAGGCCATTCGGGTTCGCAATAGGGATGTATAGAACTAGCACCGATAGAGCGCACTGCTGTTGTACTGGGTAAGCGCAAGGCGCTCTTCATTTGTCTCCTATGTTCTCATGCCGCTAATATCCACGAATTTAAGTTGTTTAAATTGTTATTTTCGTAACTATGCCGAGCTATTGCAGTGTTCCTCTTGACAAAAATCAGGGAAGCCCGTTTTCGTTTCACCAATTTCCACAAAATAAAGAAATGGTCACATGCTTTTAGAAGGAAACATTTCGGTGAGAAAAATCTGACCTAATATATTAAAGTGTGTTTCCATCATTTACAACCCGATGACTTAACGAAAACAGTGTTCGATAAGTGTGACTTACAATGGAAAATAATTCATATTTTGTACCTATAAACTGATTAGACATTTCGGTAACATCCACTGAATTTATGCGTTTGTAGGCCTATTTGAAGGTGAGAGAGCAAGATAAAAACCGGGCGCTGTTCTACCGCTTTTTCCGTGGACCACGAACACAACAAAGATAATTATTTAGGAAGAGGCCATACACAAGAAAATTGCCGGATTATCACGATAAGCCTACAATATCGGAATCTTCAGAAATCATCTCCATTGAAGTACGGGAAGAAATCGTCAATAAACACGAAGAAATGAAAGTAACATTCCTGATTCCCATTTCAAAGACATCAATAGGCTACTCGGTCAAATACTTCAAGAATAAATGTCGGAACATTAACAGTCACAAACGTATTATGGTTGGTTTCTTGAAATCGGAATTAATCGTCAATTTCCATCTGCCTGACGGAGAATGTGGTAGAGACTGACTTCTACATTCTTGAGACATAGTCAGATGAATGGAAACAGTTCCTGGCCCTAAAGCAGGGATTCTCAAACTTTAAAAAAATTGTACCCTCAAGTCCTTTCCCAGGGGTAAGGGAACGATTCTTATTGCGAAATTGACAAAATTATATAAGAACCAAACGTTGCGATTCATTTTCGAGGTACACATTTAATTACCGGTATCAACTTTCTTTGATTATGTTTACCTTAAAACACGACAGTTTCATGTAAGCTATCAACCTAAAACAAGATGTTCAGTAAAGAACATATAGCCTACTTTCTCCTAAAAGCATGGGTATTGTTATAACTCTTTGTCCTTTTCAAGGAGTATAATTGAATGTTGGTTGTAGTAGCTTGTTGAAATACAACGTGCTATAGGGATATTAAACATGAATATGAGATGCCCTTTGCTAGTGCTACCTCTGTAAAAAAAAATCATTCAATTCGGTTTTACCGTGTTTGAATTGATCTGGGGAATGGATTTGCACACATACATGGCCGCTATTTGCAAACTATTGGGCTGATGACCTTGTAGTCAGTCATAAGATGCTTTCCACAAAAAGGCATGTTGTTGCAAAATCCGGTAGAGATCAAATGATTAGGATGGTCGAAATTTGATTTAAGCTTTTAACATTTGGGTGGCCGTCATTCCGTTTCCGTCAAGATGGCGGCGATATAAAACATGACACTGAGGTGCCTTTTGCTAGTGCTACCTCTGTACCAAATTTCGTTCAATTCGGTTTCACCGTGTTTGAATTGATAAGGGGAATCGATTTGCACACATTCTTGGCCACCATCTGCAAACTATTGGGCTGATGATCTAGCAGTTTGGTCAGAATATGCTTCCCACATAAAGATTTGTTGTTGCAAAATTTGGTAGAGACTAGATTATTAGGTTGGTCACAATTACATTTTAGCCTTTAACATTTGGGTGGCCGCGATTACGTTTCCGTCAAGATGGCGGTGATATAAAACATGACACTGAGGTGCCCTTTGCTAGTGCTACCTCTGTACCAAATTTCATTCCATTCGGTTTCACCGTGTTCGAATTAATAGGGGTAATCGATTTTGACACAAAGATGGCGGCCATCCGCAAACTATTAGGCTAATGACCTATTATATTTGTCAAAGGATGCGCCCTTCATAAAGGTATGTTGTTGCAAAATTTGGTAGAGATCGGATGATTAGGTTAGTCGTAATTTGATTTAAGCTTTGAACATTTGTGTGGCCGCCATTACGTTTCCGTCAAGATGGCGGTGATATAAAACATGACACTGAGGTGCCCTTTGCTAGTGCTACCTCTGTACCAAATTTCATTCCATTCGGTTTCACCGTGTTCGAATTAATAGGGGTAATCGATTTTGACACAAAGATGGCGGCCATCCGCAAACTATTAGGCTAATGACCTATTATATTTGTCAAAGGATGCGCCCTTCATAAAGGTATGTTGTTGCAAAATTTGGTAGAGATCGGATGATTAGGTTAGTCGTAATTTGATTTAAGCTTTGAACATTTGGGTGGCCGCCATTACGTTTCCGTCAAGATGGCGGCAATATATAACATGACACTGGGGTGGCCTTTGCTAGTGCTACCTCTGTACCAAATTTCATTCCATTCGGTTTCACCGTGTTCGAATTAATAGGGGTAATCGATTTTGACACAAAGATGGCCGCCATCCGCAAACTATTAGGCTAATGACCTATTAGATTTGTCAAAGGATGCTCCCTCCATAAAGGTATGTTGTTGCAAAATTTGGTAGAGATCGGATGATTAGGTTAGTCGTAATATGATTTAAGCTTTGAACATTTGTGTGGCCGCCATTACGTTTCCGTCAAGATGGCGGCGATATAAAATATGGCACTGGGGTGCCCTTTGCTAGTACTACCTCTGTACCAAATTTCGTTCCATTCGGTTTCACCTTGTTCGAATTAATAGGGGCAATCGATTTTCACACAAAAATGGCCGCCATCCGCAAACTATTAGGCTGATGAATTATTAGTTTGGTCAAAGGATGCTGCCCCCATAAAGGTATGTTGTTGCAAAATTTGGTAGAGATCAGATGATTAGGTTAGTCGTAATTTGATTTAAGCTTTGAACATTTGTGTGGCCGCTATTTCGTTTCCGTCAAGATGGCGGCGATATAAAACATGACACTGAGGTGTCCTTTGCTAGTACTACCTTTGTACCAAATTTCGTTCAATTTGCGCTCACCGTGTTCGAATTGATAGGGGGGGACAGACATTCAGAGTACACACACTCACACACACACACACACACAGACTCACACACATACACACACACAGACACACTTTTTTTTTCGCCCTGTAGTGATCTCATAAGTCTACTTTCATTTTTTGCAAAAATCGAAAGTAGGCTAAAAATACATGAATCGAAGTCTGTAAGCAGGGGGAACAAGTGAATATTTAAATCTCAATTTATGATTTAAGTCTTTTGGAGATATATTTATCAATATAGGCCTACAATACTCTTTAGGAGAAAGCATGCTGACTCATATTCATTATTTGAATAATAAAGCGTGTTAGAATTTTATTATTACCGCTGTATGCAATTAATTCTTCCTTCCTCCCGCTGGTTTTAGTGCCTCTAGTCCGTAGCTCATTTTGCAGCTGTTTAACGCTGAAAATCGTTTATCATATATTAGGAGATATACCTATAGAATTAATTAATATAGTATTGGAGTAATATTAGAGAAGATATAATTTACTTTAGCTTAGAGAACTCGGTCACAATTTACACATTCGTCGCAGCTGACTGGGAGAAACATATGACGATCGTCTTGCGCTTACCCAGTACTACACGAGCGCTATCTGGCGCGAACTTTCTCCCGCTACATCCCTATTACTTAAATCAGATTTACGGCTGTCGCGCATGCGTAGACTCGGTTTCATCTTGGACAAGCATGGCGGAGACAACAAGAAGCGTCTAGCTCTGATGGCTGTTCGCGATGCTTCCTTGAGACTGTCTGGAACATAATTATAAAGAAAGAGAAATATAGAAGACCTTATTCGAGGCAAAAGCTTAAAACGATATGAACAAAGTATTTAGGAGAACTGACAGTTGTATGAATATATAGCTATAGGACGCGCTCTCCCAGTTGTCTTCGTAGCGTAGGCGGTTGAGGCGCAATCTCTTATATTTACTATGCAGCGCTGGAAAGGGTTCGAATCCCCCTTAAGATTTTTTTTAAAGATTTCCGTATTCGTCTTTCTTGGTATTAAAACTTAGTAATGTGTGATCTTTTATAATTTCATTGTCATAAACATATTTTATATTCATATGGATGAAAGTACGTGTGTTAACTCGGATACAAACCGCCATTATGGAATGCTCAAGGCACAGTTCAGGTGTTTCCCGCCACTTTGCTTTAGAGAGTTGAGTGACCAGATTCGGCCATTTAACGTAATTCCTTGTTAGTGGTAAGTTAACGAGCGTTTCTGTTTGGTGAAATGGTCGTGTAAAGTTAAATAACCTTTACTGATGAATTAAGAGATAATTGACGTTGGTCAAAAAGGCCCTAAATCGGGCCACTCAACTCTCTTAAAGCATCGTTAAAGCATATGGAAACAGCTGAACTGTACCTCGCGTATCTCACAATGGCGATTTGTTTCCGAACTTTCATCCATATGAATATAAAATATATTTATGACAATGAAATTATAAATGATCACACACAATATTAACTTTTAATACCAAGAAAGAAGAACGCACAAAAAAAAAAAAAAAAACAACACTTACCCCAAGTGGGATTTGAACTCCTTCCAGCTCTGCATAATAAATTCGGAGTCTACACCGCAACCGCTTACTCTACGAAGGCAACTGGGAGAGCGCGTCCTATTAAGCTATGTATTCCCTCAGCATGCCTTCCTTCGGAGGGGAAGTAAATCCGTCGGTCCCATGTCATAGGTTTATGTCATGTTAAAGAACCTTCCACTAATTACACCTGTGTGAAGCTAAATTATATATGTTATGTTAAACATTTGACTAACGTTCTTAGGTTCCTACGTTCGTTGTCAGGAGCCGACTGCGGTGGCATCTGGTAACTAAGTTCTGTACTAGTTGACGGTGGCGTTTGGCGGCAAAAGTAGGAACTCGAAAAAATTGAATGTCTGCAGCCCTTGCTTGAATTAAAACAGATACACACACTAATACAGTTATCACAATTAACACCGGTTATCAGACAGATGTGAGTTAGCCGTGGTGGTTACGGCATGACTAATGGCAGTCGGTCACATCCGGGAGGCGAGGAGGTTCGAATCCCCCCGCCGGCAACCTTGAAGATGGTCTTCTGTGGTTTTCCATCTTCCTTCCAGGCAAATGCCGGGGTTGGTCCCTCACTATAGGCCACAGCCGCTACCTTCCTACTCCTCGCCCTTCCCTTCGAACTTTCCTCCCCAACGGTACTTGTAGCTCACCCATTGGGTGTCCGTCTCGAAGCAGCTACAAAACTGGCGAGCCGAACATGTTCTCGGACACTCCCGGCAGTAAAAGCCATACGCTAAAAAAAAAAAAAAAAAAAAAAAAAAAAAAAAAAACACAGACAGATTGTACACACACCCAAAGTACACGGGGCTACATGACCGCGTTGTCGCAGCCCCTAAGCTAAGGAACCAACCAAGCTATGCATTCACAAAACTGCCAGTTCTGCTAAAATACTTGTTCGTATCATTTTAAGCTTTTGCCACGAATAAGGTCTTCTCTATTTCCCTTCCTTTATAATTATGTCACATAAAATCTCAATGAACCATAGCAAACTACAATCAGCGCTCGACGCTTCGTGATCTGTTCGCCATGCTCTCCAAGATGAAACCGAGTCTACGCAAGCGCGAGAGCCGTAAAGCTTTAGTAATTGCGAACCCGAATGGCCTCCTGAAATATACCATCGATAATCATGCATTAACTCTCGTATTTAAGTTAAATAGGAATTAACTAACTAATCGTTAGTTAATTTGTATTTAACTTAAATACGAGAGTTAATGCGTTAGGAATTAACTAACTAATCGTTAGTTAATTTGTATTTAACTTAAATACGAGAGTTAATGCGTGATTATCTTTGTTGCATTTCACGAGGCCATTCGGGTTCGCAATTACTTAAATAAGATTTACGACTCTCGCGCATGCGTAGACTCGGTTTCACCTTGGACAGCATGGCGGACAGAATTAGAAGCGTCTAACACTGATCGTTGTTTGCGATGCTTCCTTGAGACTTTCTGGAACATAATTATAAAGGAAGGGAAATGCAGAAGACCTTATTCGTGGCAAACGCCTAAAATGTTATGAACGAAGTATTGAGGAGAACTGGCAGTTGTATGAATAGATAGCGTAATAGGACGCGCTTATTCAGTTGTCTTTGTAGCGTAAGCGGTAGAGGTGCAAACTCTCAAACTATTACGCAGCGCTGGAAGCAGTTCGAACCCTCATTCGGAATTTTTATTTCCATATTCGTCTTTCTTGGTATTAAAACGTAGTAATGTGTATCATCTTTTATAATTTCATTGTCATAAACATATTTTATATTCATATGGATGAAAGTAGCCTACGTGTGAAACTCGGAAACAAACCGCCATTGTGGAATGCGCAAGGAACAGTTCAGCTGTTTCCCGCCACTTTAAAGATGCTTTAGTGAGTTGAGTGGCCAGATTTGGCCATTTAACGTAATTCCTTGTTAGTGGTAAATTAACGAGCGTTTCTGTTTGGTGAAATGCTCGTGCTAAGTTAAATAACCTTTATTGATGAATTAAGAGATAATTGACGTTGGTGAATACGGCCCTAACACTCAGTATTGCGTGATAATTTTATACACTGATTATGCTCATCATTATGATATTGGTGATTATTGTTTTAGTGGGTGAAACATGGAGGTCCTTTGCTCCTTGCAACATACTCCCCCACCCCCCCACCCACCTTCTCCACCCCCACCCACCTTCTCCACCCCCACCCACACAGACACACACAATAAACAACAAAAAAAACGGGGCACTTCACATTCTCATAGGAAGCTTCGTTAAATTCCACATTTATCATACGTTATCCAATATTTTTTGTTTGTACAGTGTTCTGTGAAAGTTTCTGAAAGAGAAACAGCATTGAATAACAGTAGGAATATATTTTTAACGCTATTGTAATCCGCTGAAACAATAGTGAACGCTCTCGTGCATTTCTTATTCATTTCGTGCCAATAAATAAAACCATTATATCGGATTTAAAATCGCCTTTGCACCTTTGACGGTGATAGATAATCCGTAACTCCTGAACATGACATTAAGTCCCGTGGACTAGGCGAAACCAGTTGCATTGGTGAATGATGACCACAGCTTCCGCTATGTAGCCGAAGCTTCTCCCACAAGCGTTTATCAGGCTGGGAACGTTTTGAGATGGTATTTGGAATATGCATAGGAATATTCTTTCTCGTATTCTGAAGTGAAATTTTCAAAATAAAACTAAATTTTGCTCTCTTCAACTGAGATTACTTTTAAAATAACAGATGTTCCGCATTTTTCTTTTAGGGCAGTGTTGTTAAAATATAAGTTTGATATTTTACAAATATTACAGGTAGGCTAGATGCCTTAACAAGGAAAGTCTGATGTAAATAGAGCAAAATTCGAAAACACAGAAATAATATTGTTAATAATAGGAATACGAAAGTTGGAATTGCAAATCAAATACCAACTTATTTGAGTCACATAATACGTTAATTTAAATATTGTTGACGCGGGTGACGCGATCAGCAGCCACCCCGTCATCGGCTCATATGTAATTGTTGTTTTGTTCATTCAATTTAGGGGCTTGGGACATCTTGGTTATCGTCCTGTGGTCTTCATTTATTTCTTCTAAAAGAGATCAGACTAAAAACTAGCAGGCATAAAAGAATACAGAACAGGCATTCCATTGTAATGGGTGTTACAGTTGAACAGTTAGGACACATTTGGAGAATGAAATAACAATCAAAATCTCATCTAATGCAAATGTGTACTATGGGCTATTATTTTTTGAAATAAAGCTTTTCCCAATATTTAATATATATATATATATAAACACACTGCAACGGGTGTTACATAAAGTGCAACCTACTTGTTGAGATAGATGGTAAAAATCAATAAACTCTGTGAGATGACAGCTAATAGAAACTTACAAATTTTATAGCCGAACAAAGAAACTCTAGAAAAACTAAGCATATAATTTAAAAAAGGACTAACCCTTTTTTGTCTTGTTATTTACCTATTTTGAATGTAACGGGTGTTACACAGTTGACAGAAAACATCATAGCTGAGCAATATTGGCAAAATGCTTATCAGATTAAAGGAGAGAATAATATATCTGGGCAAATTAAAATAAAATTGTTTGTGTAATTGAGTGAATTAAGCCTTCGAGTCCATGAACAAATTTAACAGCTTCTTAAAAATTGTTCTGAAACTCCCAGTATTCTAACTCATATTCATTATTAAATACACATTAGAATCATATTTATAAATAGACAGAAACATAAGACAAAATCTAGCTGTAATATTGTTGCAAATTCTACTTTTTTCATTTTGAAACCTCAAGAACTGCATTTCTAAATTCGTTAAATAGTCTGTTTCCTCTCAATTTTATGTCAGGTGTCAGCAATTTGCAATCTGTTGGAACTGAACGAATGCAACATCGTTTTCGTCTGGGCTAAAGATTTTTCTGTCTTCACCATCAGCCTTTAAGAACATAATTTTCACATCTTCTTATCGTGAAGTTCGTTTTGGCATATAGCTTACCAATATAAGATGCTTTCCCAGTTGTTATTTTAGTTTTCTTTTCAGTTTGCCTTGCTACAAATGCTCGATGTGTCCTCCTCGCTTCACAAGGAAAATATCAATATGGAAGTCCAACCCCCACCACACACGCTGGCGCATATCCTGGTTAATTTTTGCTATAGTCGCATGGATCCAATTCCTTAGTTCAACAATATTAGCAATATAAACTGGCATAGGTGGTACATAAACTCCATCTTTGATAAACCCCCTTAAAAAGAAATCACACGAGATCAGATCCAGCGACCGGGGAGGCAGCGCATAAGACACTAATCTGCGATCGAGGTCCATCCAACATTCAGGATGTTGTTTCATTAAGATAGTGGCTCACTGCAAGGGGGTAAAAACTCAAAAGTTTCGTTGGATGCAGATGGGCGACCGGTGGATTTTTTCGTGGTTACAAATTTCGAATGCCGTGCACGTATAGTGTTTTCATTTGGAGATTCCTTGTGAAATCGTGCACACCTAATGTTCTATGTATAAATATTAAATGTAACGGGTGGTACATTATACCAATGTAACACCCGTTACATTGACATTGTAACACCCGTTACACCATTTTTAAAATCTTAATTTAAACATTTCTGATAAGAAACTTCAAAACATTGTTGGATATGTGCATAACCTCACTTTTGAAGAAAACCACAGCATAGGAATGTACAGTTAAGCTGTAAAACTAACTTATCCACTTTTTTTTTGTAACGGGTGTTACACAGTGCAGGTACTGATTCAAACATGCATAATATAAATATAAAGTATAATTTACCTGTATGTATATCAGTTGATTCTAGAAACTTAACTGGATATATATACCTACAGAAGGCAAGCTGTTCATTTGTTTATTTAACCACAAAAATAATCCCGCCAACATTGCAAGAAAAGACACTCCAAGCTCCAACACCAAACACATTCCATGTGAAGCATATAAACATTAATAATAATGATTTAAAAATATATTCATCACTAAATATGGCCATTTATAATATATACTGTTTGTATAGTTAAACATACCACTGTTTTTGATAATATACGAAAACATGCCAAGGTTGCACTTTTAATGGAATCCATGAGAATGCATTGCCGTCATGGAATTTTAAATCGGTCGCTAACACTGGATTGTTTTTAGCATTGGTTTCAGTGTAGTCCAAATGGATATTGTGGAGGTTAAATGTAGCGCGTCCTGTATTACTGATGCTGTGTATGGGTTCTTGCGGGAGATATGTATTTAAACAATCATGCGAGTTGATGAGTCGGAGGAACAGTATGTGTGAGAACACCCGTCACGTGGTTAGTGATACCATGCGTTCTATTCTTGTCACTGTATTCCTCTTGATTTAATAGAGACCTACTTTAAAAAAAACTTAGTTCCTTGTTGGTGTCAGTAATTGGCGGTGAGTCGTGATGAATCGAATTGCTGTCGTGTCGCGGAAGGAGAAGAAGCCTCATGTTTTCTCTTGTCACTGTTACCTTTCGCTTTGTTTACCTGTTTTATAATGTTGAGCACTGCGTAGATCTGTTATACGTTGCCTCGGGTAGAACGCATTCTGCTGGCCATTTCCTAGGACATTTGTATGTCCCTGTGTTAGAAATTATAATATTATGTTATGTCGGTAATGTCGACGTGCTTATGAAGAGAAGGCTAATTGTAAACTGTACATGATCTTTGTATCACGGTGTCCTTCTGAATGCTATCTGCAATGTTAATACGTACTGTTGTGTAGTGAAAGAACGTATTCTCTTCCCAGAATGAAGACTTATTAAGTCCTTATTGCACACGATGGTGTAACATCCCATTATTTACAATACCGCCCCCCCCCCTAAAAAAAAATCGTAACACTTGGCTATTTTCAAAAAATGGACACACAATTATTTTACTTGCATTATTTTGAGACTTATATGCAAGGAAATAAACAGCAGCTTCACGAAAGATAATTTTTCACTTAAAAGTATACTTTCAGAAGGGATATTTGGGAAATGTTCATGAGCTGCGTCCATCGTCAACTAATGCAACAGCTCTTGCCTAATATACAGCGCTTGAAGACATCTTGTACTGGAACCGAACAATGCCGCAACAAACCGCCATTCTCACATCTCGATAACAGCGGAAGGGAGAAGCTGTAAAGTTAATGCAGATATCTCCTAAAAATTCCAAATCCAACCTTAGGCTACAGTCCCCATATATATCGTAAATTTTCCTATTCTTGTTCCCAAATGTTTGCCCCGAAACTTAAAATTATAATGAACATAACAATGAAACACTTTCCACAACTTACATTTTCCGAATTGTTACGTTTTTTTTGCCGGCAGTGCAGTTCAATCAAAATGCTTTCATGTGATTGATTGTGCTTTAATGAGAGTGTTAAAGCCCTCTGTATATTACCTAAAATATTAGTGCCTGTTCCCTTCGTGGCTAGCATTTTTGGCTGGCACCCCTGAGATTTGGATTCGATTATCAGCTCTTCCAAGAAATGTAATTGTGGACTGGAACTGGTGAATTCAAGCTCGTGAGGCAAAGCTGATAAAGAGGTGGTAGGGCTTCGAATCACACCTTTGCCATCCTGGAGGAGGTTTGGAGTGTACAGTAGTTTCCCCAATTCTACTCCAGGGAAATGCTGGAGTGGCTCCTAAGGCCACGGTTGCCTCCTTCGCAATCCTTTTCTGAATTACGAGTCACACACTACTACCTCAATAACACAGGTTATCAGACAAATTGTTTATGTATTTATATAAACTGATATATGTACACGGGGCTAAATGACCGTGATATCCAAGCCCCTGAAATGAAACAACGTAATGAGTCAATGATCCTGACGTCTTATCGAACTGAAACATCAGCCAGTAAATCATATAAAATGTTAGTGGTGAATATCAGGTAGTTGATCTAAATGACCAAATGCTTGAGTAGCCGTGACTTGCGGGACTAACTTTTATTACTTGTCGAGAAAATTCTAAGTTAAATATTGCATAATTTTTGTTATAATAAATTATTTTTCATTTTAGGCTGTTTTTCTTTGTAGGTGCCCACCTCAAAACATTTAATAATTGTAAATTTGTATTATAACTGTGTTGCGAGGGACGGATGATTACGCTGTTCCGCCCCTTGAAACAACCATTATCAAGGATATTGGAATCACAACTTGTGTAGTTTGAAGTGATGGAAATTTTGGCTGTTTGTGAGAAAAACACTTTGGACTACTACTTTTTGTCTTGATTTTGCCAAGTAATTCAATAATCCAAGTCTGGAACTGGAATCGCTCAGCATCGAGAGGGCATCATCATGGAAGAGATAAGTTTGATTTCCCCACTTGTGTGCTGTGATGATACTTAGTGGCCTATAGTAAGGCCAATACCGTTTCATGCACAATCGTAGCCGTAACTGCAATTACATGTCTGTATTACCACCATTATGACACAGGCTATCAAGCATATTTCTCTCTCACTCAATAATACGGAGCTGATGATCACGATGTGACAAGTTCCTAACTGTAACATCAACTTATGTTTGAGGAATAATGTTTTCTTTTTATTTTGCATTTCGAATCTCAGTCGTATAGACGTGGTATGACTTGTGATACCCTATCATTGTAGATGCTCGACTTGATAGTGCCGTGACTTTTTCCAGTCGGCAGTAAGAGTGGGGTAGGTTCCATGTTCGAGGCTCGTGTTTCATTGTTCTGCACGCGATGTACCACAACTTTTTGGACATTTGACTCTCAATTTAGTCCGCTGTCGTCCACTATTGAAATGAACTGGGATCTAACGGATTCCAGTACAAAGTATGTGTCGTAATCCCTATGGCTATTAATTATATTTTCTTCATAAATTTACAATCTATCGCTTGAGTAATTTTACCGATACTAATCATAAGGATATTGCAAACCTGTATTTAATTTTAATTTTAATTTTGCAGCTTGAGCAGGTATAGTATGTTTCGAAATTCGAGAACGCATCTGTTAGAAATGGCGAATCGACCCCACGCGTGTCACTGAACGGAACATGGAGCATGAATTCGGTAGCACGCCACATACGATTTGTATTTCATCACATCTTACATACGTTTGTCCCTTTCAGACAATTAATATGGTAACACTTGACAGGATTGGAAGTCTAGTTAGTGACCTGTGGTTCGGACCTGAGAGCGTTTATTTTTTATTTTTTAAGACAAGTTATGAACCTAACATAAATTGCATGGCTGCTTCAGCCCTGTGGCGTTACCGTGCTCGTTAAATCGTGCACCACAGCAGCAAGGGCAGCTGCAGCAAGTCATGAGATCTTAGGTTCGAATCCCGGCGGTGCCAGTGGCTATCCTGAATGGTTTTACCCGCACTCCCTCTTGGTATGGTAAATGTCGGGATTGTATCGTTTTCATGTCTCGGGAAACCTTCTTCATCCCTGTCCCTAATACTGTTATACACACTACTACAGCCATAACATTAATACAGATTATCAGAGAAATTCATCACACGCTCAACTACACGAGGCTGATTGCCAAGATGTCCCAAGCCCTTTATATGAATCAACAACAAATTTGCGGTATGTGCTGTCTGTTTTACAGATTGACTTACAAACTTCATTAAATTTCTATAAATTATTGCAGTCCTCCAGGATCAAGATTCTGTATGTCCATGTTGATTGTCAGTCGAGTTCGTCCGTATGGTTAAATTACTGTGTGCTGAACCTGGGTGTTCCCTCTTCTAGGATAGACACACCCAGGCGGAACCTTACCATATCTCACGAAACGTGTTTCCAGTGTATTCAAGCATGACGCCATATCCTTTATTGGTTCTCATTGGCTACCGTACGGTATGCAGTGATGATTATTAGTTCATTCCACAACAACTTGTTGTATTTTCAAATTCTGTTTACACTATATGGAACAGGTTAAAACCGTGTTTCATGAGTCAGGTTATTGGCCAACATCGAATAATGTGAATTTTATAAATGATGTGACAGGGGCTAGATTCTGAACATAATAAATTGATCCCTCTGTTCTGCTTCTTGAAGACATTCGTCGTCATCATCATCATACTCATCAAAGGTTGCTCTAATCTAACTGAAATCTCCCATGCTGATGGTGCACCGAACATCGAAACTTGTCGCATTTCACTATCTATGAACCAATACTGAGCAACATAGGCATTTGCCTCTGGTTGGTTGGTTCTTAAGTTTAGGGACTGTCTGATAACCGGTGTTAATTTTGATGACTGTATTAGTGTGTGTGTGTATGTTTTTTTAATTCAAGTAAGAACTGCAGACGATCAATTTTCAAGTAGTTCCTACTTTTGCCGCCAAACGCCACCGTCGACGACTACTAGTTCAGAACTTCGCTACCAGACGTCACCGCAGTCGGCTCTTGGCAACGAACGTAGAAACCTAAGAGCGTTGTTTACATTCTTAACCTATACAATTTTGCTTCACACAGGTGTAATTAGTGGAAGGTTCTTTGACATGCCATAAATCTATGACGTTACTTCCCCTTCGAAGGAAGGCATACTGAGGGATTTTTAACGTTCTTAAAAATTCCGACGACTTGGGTCGGATTTGAACCCGCGATCTTGGGCATAGAAACTCAGCATGCTACCGACTACGCCACCGAAGCCGCCTCTACTGAAGATATCCCATATCTCGTACAAATTATGCTCTCATTTCAGCACCTTTCGTGATTTTGATCCTCGTACCCAAAAATCAATTACCCCGCGATGTAACTGACCATTGGCGTTGATGGGCATCTTCAGCAGTCGGAAGTTGGTGGCCCGAATTCCAGCGCAGACAGCAGCTATCCTGAGTGGGTTTTCTCCGAGTTTTACCTCACTTTCTCCAAGCAAATGGCGGGATAGTATCTTATTTCTTTTCATTTTTTAAATTATAGTACTAACACGAGTTCAGTGCTTTTCAGTCGGTCAACACGTACAAGTACTAAGTAAACATTACTTGACCTTGGTTTAAAAAAACATCTTTTGGATATAATTGCAACTAATATTATTGTATTTGACCATTGGTTGCAATAATAGTACATTATGCAACGAGCCTATAATGGCTATGATTTCCATACGAGTGTCTTAATTACCATTATAGGCGAGTTGCATACGACTGTTTATGTTCGACGATAATTATAACTTTATTATATGTTTTAACATAAATATTCATAAATATCTGTTGAGATTGTCACCAGAATTTTGTGATCGGGTGCTGCGCTGAGTATAGGATATCTCTGATTTCCAAGCTCTCTCGACCAACGCATGCGCTCTGTGTGCTTCAATGCCATATGTGCAGATTGTGCGCCAGTATTTAGTAAAAATGTCACCGAATGCGTTTGAAAACAACGCGCTGTGTAGAAATTGGATTTGGAGATATTAAGGTACAGTGCTATTTCTTGTCTCATATTCACCAGTTTATTTACGCGAACATATGGACAGTGCACTTTCGGTAATTTATACAGACATGTTGGATTTTGAGCGCATGCGCGAAGGTATCCTTATCTAATTGGTCAAACAACTGTTTCTTGAGCTGAGATTGGTGGGAGAAACTGTTTCATAATGGAAAAATAGTGTTATAATGAGCCTCATTTTGATACCGTTTTCAGACATATAACAGTCAGGGTCGAACATAAATATCATTAATAAATGCTACTAAAATATTCATAAGCATAAATAAAGTTAACATTATTACATTGATAAAGCCTAAAAATTCATATTACAGTAAATTAGAGTTACAAAAGTAGTCAAGTGGTACACATATCTTATGAATATAAGTGGTGTCTCAAGATGTTTCTTATAATTAGGCGGATCAAGCTGCAAAAGATGGGTTATCACTGCTACCACTTCTGCCAATGACTGTAGCTTCTAGAGCTATTGGCATTGTTATGCCAAGTACGGGCATTCTTGGAAATTCAGATGCTAGCTGACCCTATAAACTGAAAGCGATCAAGGGAACTACTCGCACGGGCATGGGAGGAGTCAGTGTCGTTTTCTGTAGACTAAGGATAGGTCATGCAAGGTCCACTGACTCGTACCTGATGAGAAGGGGGAATATCTCTCCCCCCCCCACCCATTTTGTACCTCAGTTCTCCGTGGCCTACATTTTAACCGAGATGTGGATCTTGCTGATCCACGGAGAATCTTTGCTGTCCGCCTCTTAAAGCTACAATTTATTATGATTATCATTAACCTGTCAGAATCACTATCAAAATAATCACTAGCAGTGTTTGGTTAGAGAAAGGGTGGTCTCTTAGGGTTTTCGGAACTGTGTACTTATCTGCCCCCGCCCGTTCTTTAATTCGCATATCTGCTTATGATAACATTCACAGCCTACATCTCATGGTAGCGTTGAGCAATAAAAGTGTATTATTCAAAACTGTCTGCAACGATACGCATTAGAGGAATCGTACCGGCAGCGCGTATGTTCTAGGCACATTGACCTTGTGTGTACCCGTATGCTGTCTCCTATCGTTGTGTTATGGTACATGATGTCGTGTGCTACAGTATTAACTGCTGTGCCGTGTATCACCTGGCAACATAGTAAGGGCGAGCTGAGAATCCGGGTATCAAAGTACACGGGCATTACGACACGAAATTCGCAATCGTCTCATAAATCTCCATGTATTTTAACGAGGAAATTAGATTCTTGTTGGATCAAGAAAGTTGATTAAATTTATCTTTGGTGGCGTAGTTGGTAGCATGCTGAACTGCTGTGCCCAAGATAGCGGGTTCAAACCCGGCCGAAGTGGTCGGATTTTTTTAAGAGCGTTAAAATCCTTCAGTGTGGGGGAAGTAAATCCGGTGGTCCCATGCCATAGATTTATGGCATGTAAAAGATCCAACTAACTCAACTTGTGTGAAGCTAAATTTCTAGGTTAGATTTCGTTGAAACGCTCTATCATAGTTCCAACGTTAACCACTAGGTGTCAGTGACATCTGGTAGTGAATTTCGAACTACTTGATATTGAACGGAACTTGTAGCTCACCCCATGGGTGTCCGCTTAAAGCAGCTACAGCCTCTGGCGAGCCGAACATGTCCTCGGTCACTCCCGGCACTAAAATTCATACACTAAATAAATAAAATAAAGCATTCAAACCATTAAAAGTTTCGTTCGGTTCCCATGGTCTCTAGTCAGTTGCAAGATCGAGTTGGTTCAGTGATATCATGACGAATAGAAGGACCTCTTTCATTCGTCATGGTGATATTGTAGTTTTTCCTAAGATTGACTTGAATGCCGTCATTGTAGACGCGACTATCCGTTTTGAAAACATTGATCTATTACAGTTGGAAGGGGGGAAACAAACATAATCGGAAGTTGGAAATTTATCTACCTGGATCGAGAGTAACAGTCTCAGATGGTGTATAAGAAGTTTGAACTCGATGAACAGGATCTTATAGACTTCTATGGAAACATCATGGGAGATTCCTTGAAAATCATTAATCGCCCTATATACTGTATATACAGACGGGAATGAAAATTACATCTGATCAAAAGAGAAGGAGCATGTGGTCAGGCCGTATTGTTTATATTTACGTCCGTCCAACAGCCAAGATGTTGTGGCTCTATGCCTCCCCGCCACAGTCAAGAAGTGTCAATTAGCAATTGAGCGGTCTGTAAACCGGATGTTTTTGTATACACGGCTTGGCGCGGCGCGTCTTGCGTGTGTGCGTTCATGGTTGTGTTGGCTTTTGGAAGTTAGGCAACGTGGTATTGATTCCTCTCTCTCTCTCTCTCCCTCCCTCCCTAGGTTGAGTCATTTCCCAACCCCAGTGCCGGCTAGTCCGCATCCTACAGGGATACTACACGCTGATCAATACCCCCCTGGACTGGAATTCTGCAGTATAATAGCCACGTGCTCTGTGCGTGAGCCAAAATACTGTACTGGTTACAGTGGCGCGTCGGCCTCGAAACTCCTAGATCCTAGCTCAGGCAGGTGGATATGCGACATTCTCGTGCCAGTACGTTATTTTACTGTATCCAAGATACAACGATCGAATTCCGGCGTACTCAGTGTGCATATGAGTAGAGACCGTATTTTTAGCCTACTTTCGATTTTTGCAAAAAATGAAAGTAGACTTATGAGATCAACACAGGGCGAAAAAAGTGTGTCTGTCTGTGTGTGTGAGTCTGTGTGTGTGTGTGTGTGTGTGTGTGTGTGAGTGTGTGTACTCCGAATGTCTGTCCCCCCCTATCAATTCGAACACTGTGAATGCGATTTGAACGAAATTTGGTACAAAGGTAGCACTAGCAAAGGACACCTCAGTGTCATGTTTTATATCGCCGCCATCTTGACGGAAACGTAATGGCGGCCACACAAATGTTCAAAGCTTAAATCAAATTACGATTAACCTAATCATCCGATCTCTACCAAATTTTGCAACAACATACCTTTATAGTGGAAGCATCCTTTGACCAAATAACTAGGTCATTAGCCTAATAGTTTGCGGATGGCGGCCATCTTTGTGTGAAAATCAATTCCCCCTATTAATTCAAACACGGTGAAACCAAATGGAACGAAATTTGGTACAGAGGTAGCACTAGCAAAGGGCACCTCAGTGTCATGTTTTATATCGCCGCCATCTTGACAGAAACGTAATGGCGGCCACACGAATGTTCAAAGCTTAAATCAAATTACGATTAACCTAATCATCCGATCTCTACCAAATTTTGCAACTACATACCTTTATGGAGGGAGCATCCTTTGACCAATCTAATAGGTTATTAGCTTAATAGTTTGCGGGTGGCGGCCATCTTTATGTCAAAATTGATTCCCCCTATTAATTCGAACACGGTGGAACCGAATGGAACGAAATTTGGTACAGAGGTAGCACTAGCAAAGGGCACCTCAGTGTCATGTTTTATATCGCCACCATCTTGACTAAAACGTAATGGCGGCCACACGAATGTTCAAAGCTTAAATCAAATTACGATTAACCTAATCATCCGATCTCTACCAAATTTTGCAACTACATACCTTTATGGAGGGAGCATCCTTTGACCAATCTAATAGGTTATTAGCCTAATAGTTTGCGGGTGGCGGCCATCTTTATGTCAAAATTGATTCCCCCTATTAATTCGAACACGGTGGAACCGAATGGAACGAAATTTGGTACAGAGGTAGCACTAGCAAAGGGCACCTCAGTGTCATGTTTTATATCGCCACCATCTTGACTGAAACGTAATGGCGGCCACACGAATGTTCAAAGCTTAAATCAAATTACGATTAACCTAATCATCTGATCTCTACCAAATTTTGCAACTACATACCTTTATGGAGGGAGCATCATTTGACCAATCTAATAGGTCATTCGCCTAATAGTTTGCGGATGGCGGCCATCTTTGTGTCAAAATCGATTCTCCCTATTAATTCAAACACAGTGAAACCGAATGGAACGAAATTTCGTACAGAGATAGCACTAGCAAAGGGCATCTCAGTGTCATGATTTATATCGCCGCCATATTGACAGAAACGTAATGGCGGCCACACACATGTTCAAAGCTTAAATCAAATTACGATTAGCCTAATCATCCGATCTCTAGCAAATTTAGCAACAACATACCTTTATGGAGGGAGCATCCTTTGACCAAACTAATAGGTCATCAGCCTAATATTTTGCGGATGGCGGCCATCTTTGTGTGAAAATCGATTCCCCTTATCAATTAGAACACGGTGAAACCGAATGGAACGAAATTTGGTACAGAGGTAGCACTAGCAAAGGGCACCTCAGTGTCATGTTTTATATCACCGCTATCTTGACGGAAACGTAATCGCGGCCACCCAAATGTTAAAAGCTAAAATGTAATTACGACCAACTTAATAATCTAGTCTCTACCAAATTTTGCAACACCATATCCTTATGTGGGAAACATATTCAGACCAAACTGCAAGAACATCAGCCCAATAGTTTGCAGATGGTGGCCAAGTATGTGTGCAAATCGATTCCCCCTATCAATTCAAACACGGTGAAACCGAATTGAACGAAATTTGGTACAGAGGTAGCACTAGCAAAGGGCACCTCATATTCATGTTTAATATCCCTATAGCACGTTGTATTTCAACAAGCTACTACAACCAACATTCAATCATACTCCTTGAAAAGGACAAAGAGTTATAACAATACCCATGCATTTAGGAGAAAGTAGGCTATATGTTCTTTACTGAACATCTTGTTTGAAAATGCATATGCAAATGCATATTTGTTTTTTTTTAATTTATTGCATATTCTGAATATAACATCATTTTTAGTATATGTATTTGAAAATAAATACTGTATACAATAATTTAAAACATCTTGTACAAAATTCCCTTGTAAGCAACATTCCTTTCACCATCTGGGCAAATGTCTGAAAATATAAGGAGACAACAGTATCTTATGCAAGCTTGCAGTCTGGCTATTTCACGATGGGAATGGGGTTAGTTTTGTGAGGAGTTTCTTCAGTTAAAAGTGTTGCTTTATTCTGAGTCTGCATATCCTTTGTTCAAAATGCCAAAAGAGAAGAGTAGCTGAAAGTATTTATTAAAACAGTGGGTGTCAGGTAATAGTGATTATTCATCTGACAGCGTCGTCGGCTTCTGTCAAATGCTTTAAGAAGGTGAAATGTGAAAATATATATCAACTTGAACAACATGCAAAAATGACTGCACATGTTACGCAAAGGAGGGAAAGAGAGGTGAATTAGTTTGGCTTATTGTTCAGTGTTTATTATTCAATTTTTAATGCACATTTTCTATGCATTTTTAGTCCATAATTGCATGCATATTTTAATTGTTATTAGTGCATAAATGTCCGGTGTCTACACATGAGGGTACTAAAAGGTGAGAGACTCGTCTCACGCTAAGGGCAAAATAGTCGCAACAGGAGTGACGCAAAACCCAGAACATTATTAATACTAAAATGATTTCACAAATAAGGATGACGTCATCTAAGATTAAGTCGTTACGCGTTACCTCGTGCCTCTGTAGCATCGGGAGAGCGTGGGTTGTCCGTCCTGAAAATGATTTTCGTGGTTTCACAATTTCACCATCAGATAGATGCCGGGACGGTTCCTTTCAATAGATTTCTTTCAAAATCCCTTCCCTGACCCGTCCTGAAAATTGGCTGCATTAATAAAAAAATATTATTAATGTCGAATACATATAAGTTAATAAGATTAGGTGGTGGACTGTATAATGAATGAATTGTATCACTTGTATTTACATGATTTTACACTGTTTAAACAAATAGATATGACTTGCGTTGGCACCATGTCCAGTATCCACCGCTACCTCCAAGCGAGTGGGTGCAGCTTGAAGCAGGTAACAAACGACCCTTCTCGTAAATAGGTCAACAACCCTATCTGGTAGGGGAGCCACCTGCCAGCAGAGTAGCCTATGTACCAAAGTTCCCAACAATTATTATTATTATTGTTATTATGTAGGTACGTTCTGGGCCATTATGGACCACGGGGTAACAACTACGGTATCTTGGATCATCATCTTCCTTCACTGCCATTGATCTTTTGCCAATGCTGCTTCATTTGGTGTCTCATCTCGTTCCTTCTTTCCTCTGAATAGACCACATTTGAAAATTTATTTTCCCCTCCTCGAAAACCTAGTCTAAAACTAATTGTCTAAAATGGTTCCTGACTTGGAACATATTTCTGACGCCTATTCTCCTGATCAGTAAGTATCTCCTCCCGATACCACGAGGGCAATCTTTTCCCCTTCAAAATATGCACGGGGTTTTGAGTCAGTCTTCCTTGATTCAAGCGCACGAGATGTCCATATGTTATTGTATTCGTATCTTCTTCATGGACTCTATAATTCCCTCAGTATCTTTGTAGAACTCACAGTTAGGTCTGAATCTCAGTTTTCAATCCATAAATCTAGGTTCCAGAATCTTCTTGAGGATCTGTCGTTTTTTCCAGTAGTACCAGCAATGCTTTTAAGTCCAAGGTCTCAACAGCGTCAAGTTTTTCTTGTAGCTTGATCACTGTGTTGTAGTGCCTTAGTTTTGTTCTCCTACTTAATGACTTCTTGTTGTACACACCTTTTGTTAATTGCTAATTTTGCTAATTCCATCTTTCTAATCCTTGCCGTGATTCTCCTTTTCTAAGCCATCTCACCAATATACTTAAAACTCTCCGCTTTTGCTATCTCTCCTCAGGTTGTTCATAATAATAATGTTAGCATTCCAAATACGCACAACCTGCAGGCTTAACATGCTGAAAAGGTGTCCATATATTTGGAGCTGGTTGAGCCTATCAAGACCAAGAGAATTCGAATTATACCAATAGTCATCATCTCAAGCACTGTAGGATAGTTCGTAAATTCATTGGCAGTGATCTAAATTAAGGTGATGAGTATGTTGTGATTCAATGTAATCTGCGTACTTGCTTTGTATTTTACCGGACGATGATCTAAGAATAACGGTGATAATAATAAAATAATAATATTATATGCAATAGCCTGCTGTCAGATTGACTAGCGCGGTCAAAGATCCCTTCTTCTGAGCAAAGTCGACCTCTCTTAAGTCTTACTATTATAAGGAAAACAGTTTAAGGGGACAGCTTCCACATCTTGTCACGTCATTGAAGTAAAGAAAGAAAAGTCGTGTGACGGAAAATTGGATAAACGGCCTTGCCGACGAAAGCTCTTAATAGTGGAGTAAATGACATTATCTTGATGTTGTGGCATGCACAGTACAGCGTGCGCAACAAATATGTGATTCTGTTGAGTTCCTGATAATAATGGTAATCTTCATGGTGAAAATAAAAACTAATATCAAATATATCTGCACCTCATTTTCAAAGGCAGGCAACAGGTCGGCGTTTTAAATACATATATTATTATATGGTGTAACGCCCGTTATTGTGGTGTAAAGTTGGATCGCTGTTTTATGGGGTTCAATAGCCCGGAACAAACACCCGGTGAATAATTGCACATGAATCAATTGAAAGGTTAGACTACGTCTTGAGCAAGATATTCGCGTGCTCGTACTTTCACGTATCCTAGAGATTTAAGATTAAGTTGCTTCTAAATGGATTTGAAGGTTTTGCATTATTGTTGTTAAGTTCTAGGAGTTGCTCTTAAAATTAGTTAAAATGATCATTAAAATTCCCATAAATTTATGTAAAAATGTTCCAATAAGAATAAATGACTTAGAAATGTTTGACCTGACTGAATGAACGTTTGATGTCCTACAGTAGAGTGAAGAAAATAAAAAAACGTATGATGTTAAAAATCATGTTTTTTCACTGCTCATTTATGACCTTTCCCATCAAATTATTTGATATTTATTCTTATATTGGTTTATTTAATTTCCCATTCGGCCATTTTAAAATAACGGCCATATAGAAACAGTCCGCTCCCGCCTGAACCCCGTAGCAATGGTAATAGCTAGCAGACATACATTCCTTGAATATAGTCTACTGTAATTCATTATAGTGTTTCATTAAATTTGTTTATAAATGCCCTAAAATTATGAAAATATGTAGTCTGAAATATCCTAAATTGGCATATAGCCCCGTTCAGAGCTGTATCACTTCGGTCCCGTATAACAGTAAGCCGAGCGGGTGGTCTATACACATGAGGCGTCACAAATAACCGATCGTGCGTTCAAAACTAAGAGAATTGTATAACCCGCAACATTGCGTTCTAATTTCATAAATATCGAAAATTAGTTCTAAAAAGTGCGTTTAAACAAATACACGATAAACCCGCATAACGGTTTGTGCACATGGTCCCGTAATTGTGTATTATCCTGCTTCGCTATGACATAGAATATCATCTGAAATTGATAAATAATGCAAACCATAAATCTATTATTCCCCTCTTCGTCATAAGGAAAGAAGGAGACAGACTTGCAGTTGTACGTGACTGCTAATCTCGTGATTGTGAACCACGGGGCCTCCGTTTTACGTGGAATCAGACCCACAGGAAGTGATATTTCACTTTTGAAATATGACATGCATTGTCCGGGAATCGTACCCGATCCGCATTGGTGTAAGGCAAGCAGCTTGACTACTGCACCATTACGCCCCCAGTTCGCCATAACGGAGAATATCATCCGAAATTAACGAAGAACGCAAAATATAATTTGTGTTATTCTTCTTCTGGGATTTTTGTACTAGTTGGTGACGTTTCAAAATTGGAAATAGAAATACATTTCCACAATATTCGCACCTTGGTGATATTGCGAAACGTGCAATCACAAAGAATAGATGCCCACCTTGTGTGGTGTAGTAGCTAGCATTTTTGGCTGTCACTCTTGAGGTACGGGTTGGGTTCCCAGTTTCTAGTCTTACCCCGGCCATACCCCTAGTCTTACCTCTGGCATCCCCTGACGCCGGGATGCGTTTCTAACTTAAGCCATGGCCGATTCCTCAATCATTACCTCAGTTACACATACTGTTATGGGCGACACAGTAACTGATTAATATTCTCCACATACCCAAGTACACGGAGCTAAAATGACCGCAATGTCCAAGCCATAAAATGAAACAGCCAGTGCAGGAGTTCTCTAACCATTTTCGTTCACGACATAAACACTACATAAATGATACTGTATTAATTCCAGTCTGTTTTTTTTAGAAGATCTTACTGTTGTGGATGTATAAACTGCAACTTGCTGCTTAGGACGTAAAATGCCTACCATTAGAAGTAACAAAAGAGTTAGCTGAACTCGTACGCTGAAGATACAATTTAAGGAAGAAACGCTACTTCAATTCTTTAAAATTCCCTCTCGGCTCGCCGGGAGGTGGAGGTAGATTTCACTGGTCAAAGATTAAAATAATAAAAAATAAAAATAAAAACACTAAATTTGCCAATAGTTGTATACCTACTAAAGTTCCACATTTTGAGCATACGAGGAGCCCCATCTTCTTTATAATTCCGAAAATATTTTGTTCATGCCTTGGCGTAAGGGTGGATCAATCAAAATTTCTTTCAGGGAATGAGTTTTCTCTCTTTCAGAACTTTGAATGGATTTGTTTTTTCACACGCTTAGAAAGTTATACCGATGTTTCACTTTTTCGTAAATTCCCCCTCATTTTGACCCCCTTAGTCCGATTTTGCCCATTAAAGAACTCGACGGAGATATTTAATGGTTATATGCAGTGCTTTTTTTTGAAAACAAAATTTAAGGGGTACTCTCAGCTGTAGTCGACAAAACCTCATGATCTTGCAATTTTTGGCAATTTGCCGAGTCCGGTTATTACTTTATGGGCTGACATGTTAAATGAAAGGTTGAATTGGGTTAATTTATTAACTCATCAATTCATTAACTTTCAACTTTTTCTATGCCTGGGTGGATGTAAAATAGTTCGTTAATTTCTTCATCCTTCAAAACTAATCACACACACAAACTAACAACCTACCCCACCGCCAAACTCTAGCCTGCGTTCTTATAATTGAACAGAACTTCCTTTTCACGATTATTAGAGTAGGTCTATATTACTTATTTTGCCTAAACATGTAAATAGGGCAGCAATTACACAAAACTTTTGTCGAGCAGAAAATGATATGCCCTATTGTTTCGATTATGCTGCTTGGTGCCGAGTTGCCAACCAAAAGAAAGTGATTCGATAGATCGATTTAAATAGAGGATTACTCGCAATCTCCTCCAGCTGTTGTGAACAACGCGTTGACGCCAGCTGATCGATGAACTTGCAAGTCGGAAGTTATATTTGCCGGACTACAGTAGATACAAATATACCAATATTTTTTTCTTAATCTGGTTTCAAATGACAAAATGCCCTGGTTATATGTGTACATTTGTGAGTGATTGTAAAATTACGGTAGTTATCGTGACCGCAAGAAAGTGAAACTTTTGAACTGACGGTGGTTTGGGGGTCTAGGACATGCGAAACGCGAAGATAGGCTATGTCGAAATTTTCCGGAAGTCTCAAGTTGGTACCCATTGCAATAGCTGGCTTTTTTTTTTTTATGAAATCTACCTAATATTATATGGTTATAGTTAGCAATATTACGGTATGTAATTCATGAACCTAGCCTATGTCTTGTCGTGTTGACCGACTGTAAAACATTACATTTCGATTACTAAGGCAACACTGAAAAATGGCTTCCAACACTACCTGTGTCTTGTTTATATTTTCTCTATGTACATTTATGTTGTTTCGGCGGCAGTCCCTTTGAGAACCCCTGATCTAGTCAATGCTTGGGATTAAGTTACTCCCCATGTCTGAGAAGCCAGGTAGTGCTGACCTCTCTCCTGGCCTTCGGAGCCATCGGCCCCCGCCAGTGTAGGCCATTACAATGTCTCCAACAAATATGATTCATTGTCGATATCAACATTACAGTACATGTTCTATTTTTATGAATGGTTAAACTTCGATGTCCCGTGGCATTATTTTAATCGCTGAGATAACGTTACCGATTGAGCTACAGTATAACCTTGCCTTCAACGGTTCGAACGGGACTCGAAAAATGTGTTTCCATTAAAGATAGGATTCCGGTTAATGAAGGTTGCCCTGTGCTAAAATGAAAATAGGCTACTTTGAAAATATAAAATGGTGTACAGTACTTACTTTATTCAATGTTGTATTTACATATTAAATATGTAAAGTGATAAAATTTATGACACGAATTAATACTGTATCACTTAAACTCGTGTTAAGATCTAGCACAACTGTTGATCTTGAAGCCATATTGACTACTGCTGACTTATGTCAGTAATGCATATTGTGACGTGCTGAGTTAAAAGCTGATTGACAAGGGCCGAGACGAAGACATACATGTGTTGATTGACAGTTGATTAAAGCAAGCATTGGGAAATGCTTGGGGAACAGGTTACATTAAACAGGCAATTAGCCCTATACTTTTGAAATGTCTAGATTTGAATCCATACTTTTTCAGTGTTGCCTATACACTTTTACGTGTACGTTGGAGGGGCAAAAGATGGAAGACGAATTTGAACATTCCTTGTTAGCTACAGAATCAACTGTAAGGTAGACTGCAAGGTAGACTTTCTCAGGGTGCCTGAAAATTTTACTAAACACTGCATTCTGGAACGTGGGCATTATTCGTTTAAATTCTCTTTTTGAACTTCAGTTGTCCGTGTAACGCAGTTTCCGTCTAATGAAGATAATTTAACACTTTTCACCCTTACGCTCACGGGACCGTCAAATATTTCCGTTCAATAAATTATCTGTTAAAGGCAGGTTTTACTGTGCTGTTATTCCACCCCCACCCTTCCCCTCACCCCCATCGTTGCAGGTCTTCGTTGACACATTCAAAAATCAGGCTCTTTTTAATATAAATAAATCTGGGCATTAGGAAAGTAATCTGGAGACTGCTGATTATTCATGTTCGACAAATAATGGCGAGTTTTAAAATTTTGGCTGATCGTGATCGTGTGCAATCGTATTCTGCTCGAATGAATTTTTCTTGTTTGTCGCCAACGTGCACTATACAGGGTCTATTTGCTTGGCAATGACATCTCGCTCACGCGCTCCACCAGTGACTTCTCAATTGCCGGCTGCCATGTGCGCATATGTGCCCAGAATACGGTGCTTAAAATCAGTACCGGTATCATGCATTTTTACTCACAATGATTACAGTAGATGCTTTCAATCTTCCCCGTCCGCTGCCGAACATAATCGGCATCCACTTATAAAGTTTACCGTTACTCCGGTTAATTTAGCTAAAAAAAAAAGGCTCGTGGTGTTGGAGTAGCGCGCCTGCCTCTCACCCGGCTCCGTCGGGGATTTTAGAAACTGACGTGAGGGGGCTGGAACGGGGTGTACTCAGCCTCATGAGGACAATTGAGTAGCTGACAGTGAGACAGCGCCCCGGTCACGAAAACCAAGGTTAACGGCCGAGGGGACCCGATGCGCTGACCACGCGTCACCCCAATATCTGCAGGCCAAATGGCTGGACAGCGGTCGCTTGGTAGGCCTAGACCCTTCATGGGCTGTTGTGCAAGGGGTTATTATTATTATTAAAGGAAATAACGACCTTTACGCCTATTTTTTTTTATCGTTGACTGAACCTGTAGCCTACGTTTGAATCTCTTAGCCAGTTGTTTTATTGTGATTATGTATAGTGCTGTAATGCCTTATATGAAATATTTGTTACTTGAATGTGTATTTCTGCACAATTCGTACATAAAGTGCAGGAAATCGTGCGCTAGAACAAGACAAAGGTTTCGAGTGAAATTACCAGGAAGACCCATTCCTAAAATTGGACAATAAAACAACTGGCTAAGAGATTCAAACGTTCAGGTTCAGTAAACATTAAAAATAGACGTAAAGGTCGTTATTTCCTTACTGAAGCTAAATTAACCGGAGTAACCGGAAACTTCATAAGGAGATGCCGATTATGTTTGGCAGCGGATGGGGAACATTTTCAGCATCTGCTGTATTCATGGTGAGTAAAAATGCATGATACTGATTTTAAGCACTGTATTCTGCCGTACATATGCGCGCGCGGTCGCCGGCAGCTGAACCGTCACTGGCGGAGCGCGTGAGCGAGAATGTCCTTGCCAAGCAAATATAAATAACCTGTATAATTGCATGTAGTGTGCAAGCAGATTGATCGAAAATAATGTACCGTCACATCTATCCTAAGCCGTACTGACGGTTTCTCAGAGCCTTTTAGAGTGCTGATTGCACCTGATTTTTATATTTAGGTCAAACTGACGGCAAAAGTGAGTGAAATGGTGCCTTCTCACGACCCTACAACACGACCAATCACTGTGATGATTTGGAAATTGGTATATTTCCTTGTACGTGTGACACGGTTCTTTGTGAACTTCAATCACACAGGAACACAAGTTTTCAGACGAATTCAACACGCACTCGCGTTCACAGGATCGATGGATAAAGTAAATTAACAACTGTAGAGAGCGATCACGGGCCCTAGGACAAGGTCTTCCGGGCTCCTTGGGGGGGTTATTTACCGAATTCCGTAAAAAATATTTCCGATACATTTTACTCATTGGGTTGTACATGGTGAGAGAGAACATAATTTTGGATTTGCGGTATTTGGTAAGCTTGCAAATGTTTTGCCCCTCCCCAACAAAACAAATCTCAGTGGAATTTAGCTTGCCCAACTGAATATTAATTAACTTTGTTTTTAGCTATTCTCTCTCTCTCTCTCTCTCTTACGATTTCGATCAATGTGAATTAAGAAATCCATTTTAGTTGTATCTGGACGTGTTCAGGCACCACATGAATAAGCCATACTCCTTTCAAAAATGTATGAAGTAAAGAGTTTTTTTTTCTTTCTGAGATTGAATTAGAAACTTCGTGCTCCGCTATGAGCTCTTGAACTTGAGCAAGTTATACATTAAACTGACAACCCTTGCAACGTTGCCATTTCCCCAGAAGAAAAGTGAAAAACACAATGGTTATTTAACTTATATAAAATTAATTTATATTTGCTTTGCAATGTTTAAGACACTATGGTTCGAACAGTCATATCAGAAACTTTCATAATAGTTCTGAAATGAAATAAAAATAGCAATTGTCCACTCTTAAGTCCTTTTACTGCCTCGGGCCCTCAGCAAACACGGACCCCAGGTCTACTGCCCCACTTGCCCCTCCCTCTCGTCATGCCTGCTCCTTTCTCACCATGTACAACCCAATGCGTAAAATGCATTGAAAATATTTTTATGGAATTGGGTAAATAATCGCATTGTCTTGACGAAGCTGAGATGTTGATATCTATAGCGTGCTTGGGGTGACCTTCGCTGTGAACTCTACTCCGGTCGCCCTTTTATCTGTCGTGGTCATCGAAGTGACGTGTTGTGTCGTGGGAAATCGATCCACCCGGCCGCAAGGAGCAGTTGTAGACGGAAGTGAGACCATCAGCTAATTAGATGATTGCTGTCTCGCCATATAATTGACTTATCCTTCCTTACGGCAGGAAGCAACACTTCATATCGCCGCTCTCAAAGTGAGGGTCGATACTGTAGAATCTAGAATTCGATTTTCACGACCGAATTGACGACAAATGGAAGCTTCAGAACAAGCCATTTGGATGGAAGGTAGAAGGTCTTAACCCTGCAGACTCGAACCCGTGACATCTGGCATGGTACGTCGTTATAACGGGTGCTCCATTAGTTCAGTTGTCAAGGTAATGGCGTACACAACATGGGTGAGACATTTTAATTTTCTACCTTCTACCGAAAAATGGCTTATGCTTCTTATACTATACGCGACCTAATACTGGAGATAGCCTCGATGTTCTAGCCTTTAAAACAATTATCGACCTAGTAGCTGTAACCTTTCGTCGGTACTCTAGGTGCTTAACTCTTGTCATTCAAAGAAATGCTCCCGTGATTCGCCTTTTGTGCTACAGAGCGAAGACCCCTCTTCACATTAGTCTAATAATAATAATAATAATAATAATAATCAGTATTCAACAACCATCATTTTGCTGAAAAAGTAAGTACCAGGACCAATAAATCCTAGATTGAAGAATGGTGAAAGATGATCAGTGCCCAGATAAAGAGGTTTATGGAGAAGAAAGGATAATTATTGTTGTTAAAAGGGGCCTAACATCTAGGTTATCGGCCTCTACAAGGGGGAGAAGAAAAAAGTTTATCGTGTTCATCAGATAGTTAAACAACGTAAGAGAATCTTCTAGTTCTTCTTCTTCCTCTTCTTCTCCTCCTTCTTCTGCTTCTTCCTCAGTGTTTATCCCACAGTTTAGCTACAGGGTCCGCTTCATGGATATGTTGTTCTCATTAATATCTATCTTGGGCCGAGTCTGGTTGAAGAATTTTGCTTCTCCGGTCCTTCTGTATCATATCAGCCCACCATTGCTTCGGCTGTCTGTTCTCTTGCTGTCCACTAGGATATTTGCGCCAGTTTTTGCAATTATATTCTCCCGCTCACATCACTTGTCCAAACGGCAATCGCGCATCTTGTCGTGGATTGGCGCGATACCAGTTTTCTAATTTAATAATTTTGTTGGTCGTAGAAGTTGGAGCCTTGCGGGGTGATGGGGGCTGATGGTAATGGTGTACAGGGTCTACATAAGTGCAGCACTGCTAAGCGTAACAGGATCTCATTTCACCACGGCAAGGAGACTGATGACTGCGGCTACTGGAGCTGAAACTGTACCTGGCAACAGTACAAGCTGACGAGCAAACTAAGCATAAAATGTCCATTTGGCCACCGTCACTCGTATCTCAAACGGGCCATACACGAGAATAATATTCTATTGTTGTAGCTTGTTTCAGGGACTTATCGATACCGTGGTCGTGTAGCCCCGTATGCATGGGTGTGTGAGTGTTATTTGTATAATGGCCAGTGTTATTATTGTGATGGCTGTACTTGTCTGTATTTTGTAAATTGAGGATTGGCGACTGTGGCATTATTAGAAACCATCCCGGCATCTGCCTCGAGTACAAGTGGGAAACCACGGAAAACACTTACAGGATGGCTGTTTTACCTCACTTGGCTGAGTGTACCTCGCTTCAGCATTCACTCTAGAATTATTTCTTTTTGGCCGAGTTTGGAATCGAAATCCTACCTCCAGCCAAGAGTGCTATTAGCCGCTACACGTCGAGGTGTTCAGCGATTCTATGTTGAGGATCTAAATAGGCAAATGCCGAGCACTCTCGCTCATCCCTCTGTACCGATTGACCGGTATGTGGTGTGTTGGTTAGTGTCATTGGCTGCCATTTCTGAGTTTGCGGGTTCTATCCCTGGTTCCTCCAAGAATTCTTTTTGGTTTGGGATCACTCACCCTCGCGAGGCAACTGGGAAGAAGAGGGTTGGATGTCCACTGTAGATACTCTGTCTTTGCGTGGTTTCAGAATCTATTTCATAATACTGTTGTTATTTACCCGGTCTCTCGTTTGTGAGGAACATTTGTGTAAGAATACGGTGTAATGAATTGTGGTATTTGTAACGATTGTGAGTTAATGTACTGTTTCCTCTTTTTGTTGCAGGTAAGTGTCGATCTTCAGTATACGATAGGTAACGTACTCTTCTTTTTTATATGTAGTAGTATGTTAGGGGCACATTTACGGATACTTGCGCTCTGCTTGGTATGTAGAAACGTAGCATTATAAAAAGCTTACTGGTGCGATTCAGAACCCATCCAAGCAAATCAACGACCTAGTCCAGACTTTAAACGCCAGAGGGTTGCAAGCCAGTGGAGAATCGTCGGAGAACGTTTGCCTTATACGATGGAAGGGGCTTGTCAAAGAACACTGTCCGGATTGGTCGCCAATGCTTCAACGATTGCCATGAGTGACGGATGTAGTGTCCTGCGCCCTTCATTCGTCTGTGAAGAAATTCCTAAAGGGATATGCATATTAATTCGCTGTGGAGAACGTTACGAGTTTTTTTTTTCAGCAGGAGCTAAAATCATTCTTCGTGACAACATTAAACAATGTGGTGCCTGTCAATGCTATGGGTGAACTAATGTAATTATTTGATGTTGGTCCCTTTCTACGAAGTATTAGGGCTGGCAGTCTGTCGAGATTGATAAAATTTACACCATATACACTAGTTTGTGATTTTGGAAGTAACTATGGTTTTTTGTACCATGGTGGTGTTACTCAAGGAGGCCAACTCACCCCCAGGGACTCACGACTAGTGGAACGTGGATTGGCGACTACGGGACCTCAGCTGGCATTGATTCCACTTAATTGTACCGGGTTGTTCTTCATCTTTTCTGTCGATTACCCTTGGTCAACTCCTGTTCTCTTCTGACCCCGATGGTATTGGGGTATTTTTCACTTTTCCTCCTCAATTCGCCCTTGTCTCGTCTTTCCTGATACATTCATTTCTGAAGGGTCATACCTCTTATTTTCTTCTTCGTTACCTCTTGCCATGAGGCTCTAATTGCAGTAGGGTGTACTGTGTCCCAACCACGCATCGTACACCCTAAGGGCTCACGGCTGATGAGTTTGGGAGTAGGTGCCTTTGTCGATTCTGAGCGGGGTCCTTTTGACCCTCTTTTCCATCGAACGTTGGGTGGTCGGACCAGTTTCCATTCCCAACTGCTTTTTGTGACTCTTCTTTCCAGATAGTCCACCTCGAGTTGGATCCGCTAGCATTCTTGGCTGTCGTCCCAGAGGTCCGGGTTCGATTCCTGGCTCTGCCAAGGAATTTAATTCTGGTCTGAGGGCTGGAACATGGTCCACTCAGTCTCGTGGCGGAAAACTGAGAAGAGGTGAATTTGATTCCCACTTCAGCAATCTTGGAAGTGGTTTTCCGTGGTTTCCCACTCCTCATCCAAGAAAATGCCGGGATGGTTCCTAACTTAAGGCCACAGCCGCCTCCTTTACAATCATCACCTGAATTACAAATACACACACTACTATAGACACCACAATAATAACAGGTTATCAGACAAATTCTACACACACACAAATACAAGGGGCAAAATGACCACGATGTCCAAGCCCCTCAAATGAAACAACAAAACAACTCTTTTTTTTTTTCCTGACTCTTGGTCTTCATTATCCCTGGGCTGAGGACATTTCTTTTACCTGTCTTTTATGGTCCTTATTCCTTTTTGCCCTTAATCTTTTAGTGTGCATTAGTTGTCAGTTATCGTTTTTAATTTCATTTTCTGACTCAAAAAATCATTAGTGGCATGTGAACTAGATGTTTCGCCGCTTAAAGCTACGATCACCAGCACTATCACCAAAGGCTTCAAATGATTGCTGTGCCAAGTAATCGTGAGGGCTGCTTCCGATAGCAATGATGTCGAACAGCACAGGTCTTGGTAATGAAGTTACTGGCTAAAGCGAAATAAGTTGTTCAGGTTTGAAACACAGTAGAGTAGTTCACCTTCGACTGGCGCTCGTGCAGCTGCTCATTAACGGTATTATGACGTTTGTCACCTCGCTGCTGTCTGAGACTTGCCCATGCAGAGGTTTGTAGATATTTCTAAATGCAATAGCTTCTTTGTTTCTATCAAGTCGCACATTTAGGCCAGATCTTAGGTTTGTGGATCAGTACCAGTCCTTGATTTTCGAAGGTTAGGTAAAAATACACGTTTTCATGTTGTACTGTGGAGGACCGAATAATACCTCTCGTGTTGTAATATTTGGTGATATAGCCTACCCTCCACCCACCACATTGGGCTGAGTATGCCTCGTTCCAACCATCAGACCAGTGTTAAACCTTTTGGCAGAACCGGATATCTGATCTCCTAAGCCTTTTTCAGTTAAAATAATAATAATAATAATCAAATGCCGTTCCCGAATTAGATGTTCTCCCGTTTTCTTTTCCTTTCCTTTAAGATCAAAATGTTCATAGAGGAAGAATCCCGTAACTATGCTGCATTTTGGTATTTTGTTAAATCTGGTTACGCTGGACAGGAATCTCAACGCCTGACAAACTACCGGAGCACGGGACAAGTAGATTATCTAGTTTATAGCATTTGCAAAATTTCGCCCAGCATTCAGAACGTCATATATCTTTCATGTTATCTGACCCCCACGAGGGTAGTTCAACTGATTTGACCGGGTGAGCTAGTCCCGAAGAGTTTGTTCGTGGATCTTAGCGGTATCTAATGATGAGCGATAACATGAGAAATTTGGACCCTAGGCTTATGTATTAATTATTAATTATTCGTTTTCAGCTAAATGAATGAATTTTGATTTTGTACATAATAAGCTTTTTTTTTTTTTCTTTCATACAACATTGGCGTATTCCTTCGCAAGAACAGCCTTCACATAATATGTATGTGTTAGCTTAAGTTAGCTTCCTTTTGGATGGACTGTAGGTTTTGTTGCTTCAAGGGGTGGAACAGCGAGTTCATCTGCCTCTTGAATGGACTGTGTTTTGTAGTCTTCAAACGTAATGTATTTCTTCACGGTCTGCAACCTCCAGTAACTGCAAAATTTTTACTTATCAGACTTTATTTACAATAATGGTGAACATTTTCTTATTTTTATGAGTTTCCTACAATATTTCGTAAATATCTGATGAAGAAAGGGCAACCAGAATGAAGAGACTTTGGGAGAGGAGGGAGATAACTAAAATCCCTGTCAATTCTTTGATTACTTAAATATATTTGGTTTGATTTAAGTGTTCCAATGTGGGCGTAAACTATATAAATCGTTTCGTAAATAATATGATATATTGTTCACGCATATTATTTAATCCTTATCGCTACATATAGAGGGAGGGGCAGATGACCTCGTAGTTCCGCCCCTTAAAACAATAACTAACTACATATACAGTGCACTCCCGATAATTCGCGTGCGGATAGTTCGCTTTGCGGTTAATTCGCGGGTCTCCAAGTATATTTTTTTAAATAGAAATTCTCACGGCAACTAATCATCATGCTAAGTAAAGCAATCTCTTCGTCATTTAAAAGAATTTTCATGCGACGCAATGCGTAAAGACGAAATCATTGACATTCGAGAAGACTGAAATGCGTTTCTGTTATGGAACAGTAGGCCTACTTGCGCAATGTTCGAAACATACGAGCAGGCTGCCGCGAATGGTATAGCGTAGATTTCTTTTATCTTCGAAGCCCAAACAATACAAGAGGAACGCGCTTTCACTGGGAACCTACCCTCTCTTTCCCAACAGCCACACTCAAAGGTCGCTGACCTGTGAGTTGTGAAGGGTGGATGCGCGGACAGCGTATTGTAAACAGCGATTATTGCGTAATGGCGTAAACTTTCGCGAGACCGAGAGCGTGTTTGTTGGATGCTCTTCATGCAGTCAACCAGTCATGAGAGAAAATTTCCGCTACAAAAGCAAGCGCTTGCCGACATCTGTAACGACGATATTTCGAACGGGCAAGTTAGACGCCGATAAAGATTTAAGACATGAAAGCAAAGAAGAAATAGCACGGAATTTGACTGTTGGTGAGGAAAACTGAGATCCAGTTGATATCGAGTGGGGGAGTGATGCAACGGAAATCCCGAAAGTTTCCCACAGTCAAGCTAGTGTCTCTAGTCACACTTATCTCTTATATAGAAAAACAAAATGAATTTTCGTTCTCTTATAATGTTTTCTTCGGAAATGTGCACTCGAAAATTAGAATAAACGATCTAAGAAACAAAATGGGATGACTTAAAAAAAATATTAACTTATTGTAGGCATAATCCACATAGGCCTGCCTCTAGCCTAGCATGTCTTATAGGACACTACAATCAAGTGTTTTAATTATTATTTTGCGTTTCAAGCATATTTCAATATTTTAATCAATAGTTTTGTTTTTACTAGGATTAACAAAAATAACTGCGGATAATTCGCGGTTTTCAATAATTCGCGGAAGTTCGTGCATTAATTACCGCGAATTACCGAGAGTGCACTGTAGTCTAATATTACATAAAATCGTCGTTAAGAAATTTGCTGCATTGTGGTTAATCTGAAAACATAGATCTTGCAGAACGCTTAAGTTGGAATTCAGAATGCTAATCAAGTTCCGATTTTTAAATGCTAGAAACCATAAACGTGTTGGATAATCCCTGTAGGTTTGAAATATGAGTGTCAGCGAGTACTGCAAGGGAAATAACACAACACAGGAAAGTGTTTTAAAGCATGAGTGTATACAAGAACCAATTAGTGGAAACATGATGATGTTGATGTGCCTTGGCCTGGTTAGGTGCAATACAAACCTTGCCCCTATGCGGGGAGAGAGAGATCTATGTGACATGCCATGTTCATTTTCACCCGCGTCGCAGCAGCCGTGACCAATTAGCACGCCAAACCTAAACGTTGCAACTGGAGCGATCACTAAACAACTGTCACCACTCTCCCAACATGTAATCAGCAAATTTTACTTTCTAGAAAGTGGGAATTCACTACCACAACGAACAAAATTTTTTCAGCCTCTATGGTATACTCAAAATTATTATTATTATTATATAGGCCTATATCGTTTTAACGTATCTTTCGACCACAGTGGTATGAAATTAAGGTTATAAGCAGGGCTAGGATTTATAATGCATTCACATATGTGTTTTATTACACAGATAGACATATCTCAAAATTCGACATGTTTTCTTCACGTAAACGTTTAAATCTGTTTTAGCACAATATTTTTCAACTGTACATCCGTCAAGTCTATTCGTACTTTTGCTTAAATAAACAACAGAAAGTAATTATTGTCGGAATGAGAGAGATATAAATTTAAGTTCATTTTCTGTTATAATGTGACTTCTGAGGTAGGATATATTAAATGAGCCATATATTTTTAACTTCGATTGTGTTGTCCTCTATCCAAATTAAAGAAATCAAAGAAAGATTTATAAAGTATGTGGCAGTAACAATAGCAAACATGACTTTGAATCAGGTACCAGTGCTTATACAAAATTACTTGGGCTTTGAGATGCGCAAGTTTTCAAGACATCCAAGTCTTGAGGAAATGTGTAATGTAAAACTAGAATCAGATATATCTTATGCTGATACAGTGAATTTTAAATATGTGCCAATCACCTCATGTGCGGTAGTCTTTAGCCGATACGAATCACTTTCGCGAGATAACAGGAGAAGCTTCAAATTTGAATATATAAAACATTATTTTGTGGCATATTGTTATGGTAGCAGAAATAATCAATGTATGAATAACAAAAATGAACTGAAATAAAATTGAATGATTTAATGTAGCCTATGTTTGTAGGCTCTAAAAGTTTTAAAAAAACTAGTGTTAACTGTATAATTAATTTTATTGTCGAGTCAATGCCTCGCCGTATTGCTGCCGTTTTGAGTACTCGCGGAGGAGCAACTTGTTATTAACAACATATTCCGTGCATGCCCATGACGTTTGGCCACTAAGTGTATATCGCCTACTTCTCGGCTTTCCAGAGTTCACCTCGTGGAGCACTGCATGGGTGAATTTTTAATTCCGTTTTCAGTAAGTAGATATTGGTTGCGTGCATGCGTTCTAAGTTGAGACGCGTTAATGTCTTCCGGGGAGGTTTACTGCTGCCACTAAACGTGTTGTTGAACTCAATGTATTCGGCTTATTTACGGCACACAAGGGCAAGTCACTCTTTTGTTTCACTAATGTGGCCTGTTTTGGTTTCTAACTCTGGTATCTTGCCTGCTTCCCTCCCGGTTCCCCCCCGCTCCCCCACCTCTGTGTCAACCATATTGCTTGAATATGTGTGTCGCCATCAAGTGTTGGTATAATGCAGCTCAAGCTGCCAACAAAAGGTGCTCAAATCCGCGTCACCTTAATTGTAACGCTACTATTGTCCACAATCTCCAAAAGGATGGTCATTATTGTTCGCGTCATCTTAAAGGGTTTCTAGTATCTGTCCAACATCATTACAAACATGGAGATATATAATTCAATTTCTTGCTATTAAGGGTTGTATCGATAGTTTTCACTCATGTTTAAAATTCGCAATGTATGCCGACACTGAAACTGTCCGTACAACGTAACTGAGGCTGAATTTCGTCCCTTTTGTGACGTAATTCAGGATATAATCATCGCATCGGTTGGGGGGCGTGGTGGGGCAGCGGTCAAGCTGTTGGTCTCTCACCACGGTGGGACGGCTTCGATTCCCGGTCAGTGCATGTGAGATTTTCAAAATGAAATGCAATGTCCTGTGGTTCGGATTCCATGTAAAATGGAGGTCATGTGGCTTATGATATGATCTCGCGATTAACGGTCACGTAAAACTACAATCTTCTTTTTTCCTCATCGGTGGCCAGATAATACACACAATAACATACAACTGAATGCCAGTGGTTCATTTTCTCTTGTGGACTACATATTCTGACCGCTATTAGGGGCCGTCCACATATTACGTAATCTCAAAGAGGGGGGACGTTTACAAAGCCTGTGAATAAAATTAGCAGAAGCCTTACCTAGTTCAACGAAATGCTTCTATTCAGATTATAAAGAGGTTCAAAAATATTTTGATGAAAACTTAAGTAGGACTTATTGTTCCTACATTTCTGGTGTGATTTTGCTCCGACTAACGCTGCGGTTTGTGAGGTGATATTAGGTAGATTTCATTAGAAGGCTACCTATTGTAATGGGTACCACGTTGTGACTTCCGGAAAATGTCGATATATTTGCGTTTCACAGAACCCAAAACCACCGTCAGTTCATATAATATATCACTTGCTTCTTGACATGATAACTATCGTTATTTTCAACCAATCACTTACAAACTTATACTAAAAAAAATAACTACTTCTACTACAGGTGAACGGCGGGATGATTCCTAACTTACGGCAACTAATAATAATAATAATAATAATAATAATAATTCTCTACAGAAGACATCGCAGACAGGAGCAAATACAGAGAAAAACTTAGACTACAGAAGTTTGAGCAAACTCCCAAAGAGAGACAACCAGCAAAGAGGTGGACAGAAGAGAGAAAGAGGAAACATAGTGTGTATATGAGAGGTTTTTGGGAAAAAAGAAGAAAGGTCCAGAATGAAACATGAAAATTGATTGTGTTGTAACGCTCTCCTTATGGGGAATTAACGAATAAATAAATAAATAAATAATAATAATAATAATAATAATAATAATAATAATAATAATAATATCGTATGGCCTCGGATGCCGGGTGTAAGCTTTGTTATTAGCACCCAGAGGGTAGCTTGCATGTCGAATTTCGTTGTTCCTTGAAGCAATATGAAAGTCAAGGAGGTTAGATATCTAAACTCCTTGAACACTATAGCGCTTTCTAGTAGAGAAATAAGGAACTTCGTGTTGGTGGAAACTCCCGAGACTAATTTTGCCATTATGAACACGACCTACTGAATTCCAATGGGTTCTTTGACATGCCAACCATGGCCAGGAGCGAATCTGCAAGCTTGGGGTTAGTAGACCGACACGTTAACCACTCACCCACCGTGGCAAGCTACTTACGGCAACTGAATTACAAATACACGCATTACTACAGACATCACATTAACACAGGTCTGTCTGTTAGTCAGCACTGAGGCTGGTTGGATCCTCTAAAAGTACTTCCATAGGTTAGGTCGGTAGATACCCACAAAATCCTAAGGCAGCACTATAGTGAGGCATACTAAGCAATGTGAGGAGTGATTTAGTTTCCCATTGTTGTCTTCACTGACAAGGGAAGTCTTCGCGGTACTACACTCCGATCGGGATGAAATTCAGGATAAAAATAGCTGAGGAAATGTACATCACAGGACAGGAAACCGCATCGGCTCAAATTAATACTCTATGCCATATTTATAACGTTAAAGTTATGACAATGATACGCGTGCCGAACCGAGAATGGTGAGCAGCAAGCCAGTGAGGCTGTAACAGGTCTGGCACACACTCGCTGTTTCCAGGCGAGACGGAATGATACAAGCGCGTGGCCTTCAATGTGGATGTACTTTTTTTTTAGTAATATGCAGGACGTGTTACCTTATAACGGAACCAAATTAAGCTGTACAATTCATCAATATGGATAACATAGTAGCAGGGTTGCTACCGTAATCTGTTCATTATCCGAGATATATTACCGAGGTATTATATACAATTACCGAAATAAAATGCAACCGATACCTAATAATAAGTACAGTACTTGACACAATTAACGAGTATCAGTTGTTTATCATATCTTGTTTGTTTCAATCAATGAACGTATCGCAAAGGTGAATGTCATGAACAAGGTGGTCAATACATAGATTTGTTTTACACCAGTCACACGTGAGTATGGCAGTATTTGTACACTGGCCACAAATATCCAGAAAAGAACTTTTAAAACAAAAAACAACAGGGTTCGGAAAGTTGGACGGTCGTTCATCTACAAAGCCAGCCACATGCTTTGAAAGCGTGGGGATGACAATTGGTTGTGTGTAAAAGACTGAACTTTCAAGATGTTTTTACGTAGGTGAATATTGAACTCTAGACCATGTAACAGCACACTATCGTAGAAAGTTCGAATGAAATTCTTCCATATCAGAAATCCAAATAGGCTACATCCAGCCAGGGTTTGAATTATACCAGTGGTTCCTTTTGGTACAATCTTGACATCAATGTCCTTTTCATTTGGTTTAGCTGCAAGTATAGCATCTTCTGTTTGTCCAGTCCATGAATCTAAAACCAGTACACTAAAATCGGGGACTAACGGAAAATACAAATTTAGGAGCCACCCTTGAAATAAATGTTGAGTTAATTTACCCGACTTGGAAGCGAGTACACATAAATTAGGTGCAGTAAACAAGGTGTCCTTAACTCTTGGTCCAAAGACTCCGTTCTTTTCCTGTAATACCACAAGTAGAACGGGAAGCAGACGACTGTCCGCGGAGATTATTGGTTGGACGGTGTAACTATGCGTTAATGAATTTAGGGATTGTGCTTCAGCAAATATACGCTTGTAACCTTTGCTGTGAAGAGTTCGTCCAGAGTGAAATTCCATGTGGAACCCACTTTGGTCTGTACTAAAGACACACATTGGACTATAGGTTTCAATGGCTTCCGCAACATCTCCAACAAAGGTTGTCGCACTTGCAAGTAGGTCAGCATGGTTTGTTGTATAATTATGTGACACGAATTTTGTCACTTTTCTTGACACAATACGGAAGATCTTTTAAAATGGGAGAGCCAAACTTTCGATGCCCGAAAGGTTTCATCACCTACTCTCCATGCTGCCGCACGAGCCCATTTCCGGATATCACTGTCATGAACAACCTTTCTTCCCTCTCTGGCGCATTGAAACTTTTTAGCGGTTGCATCGAAAATTAATTTCAGTTTTTCTTTTTTCGTACCTCCGCGCTCAACATGTTTCTCCCATATGTCAAGGTCATTACGACACTTCAACTTCTTATAGCGGCGATGCACAGTTTGGAACTTCCGTTGTTTACCTCCTCGATTACGCCAAAATCAATAGCGGCTTTCTTATATTGCACACTTACATCACTATTGTCTGCCGCAGGTTCATCGTGCTCCCTGTCGTATTCTGCATCGTTGTCGGGGTCAAGCATAACCAAGCTATCTTCCGTTTTAACGGAAAAACTTGGGTCATCTATACGGTTTGCCATGAGACCTGTAACGAAGACGTCAAATTAGCCCCCAAAACACGGACCGAATTAATAACCAATAAAGTACATGTTCTAAACGTGACAGTCGAGCCAACAACTCGTTTACGGTGTCTGCTCCGTTCCTTGTGCCGCGCTCTTACTAGCGCGCGCTCGATGTGCGGACGTTTCATACAATAAAAATGGTATTGAATATTAATTTGAGCCGATGCGGTTTCCTGTCCTGTTTGGTACATTTCCTCAGCTATTCGTCTCCTGAGTTTCATCCCGATCGGAGTGTAGTAGCGCGAAGACTTCCCTTGTGAGTCAGATAAAAGCACTGACCCTATGAGTAGAACCTATCACGGTACACACAGGCACTAGCTGTGCCCTGAAGGCCATTACTCAGCACCATTCATACCTCAAAGCTTCCATCACAGCCATGAGTGGGACTGAGTCATCGCTGGAAAGCCACAGGTTATCGGACAAATTCTTCACACAAGCAAGTGCACGAGGCTAAATGACTCGAAACAACACCAACAAAAACGAGCTATATACATCTTGGAGAGATCTTTGTTTCTCACTGCACATGATGACATAAACTGTATGTGTATTGAATACGACGACGAATATCAAGATATTAAATCAGTTTGCATCATTGATTCGTGAGATAGGAAGCCTTATAGTCGGAAGTACTTCCTGTCGAGAAACCCTGCATAGCATGTCAAGATATCCTGGGACTTCGAGGATATGTTACATTTTCTTGTTGTTGTTTTTTTTTTAGTTTTTTTTTTAATATGTTTTCCCCCGTAGCAATTGCGTGTTTACTGGGTGAACAGCTTCTACCCTCAGTTGCCTGTAGAAATGTATCTCCGTTACATGATGCCTTAGATCAGGCGTTCTCAACCTTTTTGAGGCTTTGAGCACTCCTCATGCCATACCACGTACCACAGCATAATTAAATCGAATATAATACACTGACCGGCACGAAAAACGCAACACACAATAAATGATGTGTAATTATTTTGTAGTGGCTTCGGTGGCGTAGTCGGTAGCATGCTGAGCTTCTATGCCCAAGATAGCGGGTTCAAACCCGGCCGAAGCAGTCGGATTTTTTAAGAGCGTTAAAATCCCTCAGTATGCCTTCCTTCGGAGGGGAAGTAAAGCCGGCGGTCCCATGTCATAGATTTATGGCATGTTAAAGAACCTTCCACTAATTGCACCTGTGTGAAGCTAAATTGGATAGGTTAATGTAAACAACGCTCTTAGGTTTCTATGTTCGTTGCCAAGAGCCGACTGCGGTGGCGTCTGGTAGCTGAGTTTCGAACTTGGCCTAGTAGTCGTTGACGGTGGCGCTTGGCGGCAAAAGTAGGAACTATTTGAAAAAATCTAAGTTGCAGTACTTAAATTAAAAAAGACAGATAACACACACTATTACAGTCATCACAATTAACACCGGTTATCAGACAGATTCTACACACACCCAAAGTACACGGGGCTACATGACCGCGTTGTCGCAGCCCCTAAACTTAAGAACCAACCAACCAATTATTTTGTAATTATCTATTTAATCAAAGTGAAGCACTTCAACCTATTTTTTTTAGACAGGGTATGTTATTGGCGTTACTTTGCGAGCAAACAATGAAGTGTCGATTGTTGATTGCACTAGCCTCATTTGTATTTTCCCGCGCAACCTGGAAAACACATCACTGGATGTGAGCCAATAATGGGTTTCCGCTCTTATATCGCTTATTGTTGTACTTTGAATTGTTCCCTTTTCAATCACATGTGTTTGTAGGATCTTCCTGTGATGGTCGTAATTAGCTTTCTGGAGCAAACATGCCCTTAAGCCCTGAACAAGCTGCAAAAGCTGTTGCTTTGGCGGAAGATGGTCGCAGCATGCATTACGTTGCAGAAGTGTTGAGGACTACACCTTCCACGATTTCCAGAACCGTACGAAGGAACAGGGAAACTAGAGGCTTTGCAAGGAGACCAGGAACAGGCCCGAGAAGAGCAACATCGGAGAGAGATGACCGCTTCTTACATCAAGTTCTCCACGACCGTCACACCACCGCCATTGAAGCACGAAATCGACTCTACCAAGTTCGAGGGGTCGATGCTAGTGAGAAAACCGCCCGACGAAGATTGGAAGAAGCCAATCTTCAATCCAGAAAACCAGTTACAGGCCCAGAACCCACCAGAGATCATCGCACAACTCGACTACGTTTCGCAAGGGAGCTTCATGGCTAGACAGTACAACAATGGGAACAAGTGTTGTTCACCGATGAGTCGCGATTTGGCGTCCGATCACCTGACTGAAGAGAGAGGGTCTGGAGAAGGCCAGGGGAAAGGTATTCCCCTTGCACATGCTCATCCAGGATGTATTTTGAGTGGTTCTGTGATGGAGTGGGCAGGAATCAGGAAGGCTGCAAGGATGGAGTTGGTCTTCGTGGAGAATGGGAGCTTTACCGCACATCGGTATGTGGAGGAAATCGTTCTGGAGCATGTTGTGCCTTTCGCTCCATTTATTGGTGATGATTTCACACTAATGCAGGACAATGCACGCCCTCATGTTGCGCGAGTTCTTGGATGAAACCGGGATTCATGCTATGACTTGGCCTGCTCAAAGCCCTGATTTGAATCCTATTGAGCACGTTTGGGACCGGCGCAGGGAGAAGAGGCCGCCAGCGCTATCCAGAGACCTTACAGGACCTACGGAATGCCCTCCTGGAAGAATGGGAGATGATTCCTCAATAGGACATTACAGCATTAATCAGGAGTATCCCTGAAAGGTTGAATGCCGTCATTGGTGCAAGAGGTGACATTACACGCTTTTGAAGATGTCTCCGAGGTCTGTGAAGTAAAGTGTGAAGTGTATAAAATCAAAACAGAAGTGCATTACCTTTAGGAGCTTACTCAAAATGTCCCGCTCTTATAGCGATTTTTCCTTGAAGTGTGCATCTCTGTCTTAATTTTTAAATTTGTTTATAATCATCTTTTTCTTTTTCATTGTTAGACACCTACATGGGACCATACTACAATATTTCATCATAAAAGTGTCATAAATTTAAAATAAATTTCATTCTTTTTAATAAATTGAAGTGTTGCTTTTTTCGTGCCGGTCAGTGTAATAATAATACAGTGCCTTTGTTTCAAGTGGTGGCCGGCCAACAAGTGTCTCAACGCGGGGCCACCTGGCAGCGAGCAATACTGCTTCTAACCGGTTCTGTCGACACAGCTGCACATACTCCACGTGCTTATTAGACAGTTAAAGGGACTTTATACGTTGTACGACAACGTGTTTGTGTTCGTCTTCGTGTTATAGGGCCGTTATAATGCCGAATAGTGAGTTTACTTGAATTTAAGGTCTGCGAATATTCCACTCAACCGGCAAGCAGCGCGCTGTTGGCTGCGAAGCAGTCTCGCTTTAAGTCGGCCTGCCACTACTTGAAACAAAGGCACTGTGCAACCATCATTTTGCTGAGAAAATAAATACCGGGACCAGTAAATCATGGACTGAAGACCGGAGGTAAATATCCAGTGCCGAGATCAAGGGATTTTGGGAGAAGAAATAACATCAGTTCTATCGCGCTCCACAGATGGGCAAAGCGATGTAAAATATAAAAATATACTACCACTAGTAGCCTATTATTAATAATAATAATAATGCAACAATCATGCGTGTACATTTCTTTTCCTATCTCTTTCTGCCTCATACTGTGGATTAAAAATAATATTTCACAAAATGATAAACAATTCTGACTGTCAAAACTTGTAATGAAAACACTGTTATTCCGGTTCGTATCAGAGAATTTGAATTGAAGAATGGATCTCAGGGGAGCTTCGGCTCGTGAGCACGTTTTTGTTCGTATGACGGGAGCACCAAATTTAATTTTATGAACACCGTGGTGCTCGCGAGCACCAGGTTGAGAACGCCTGCCTCAGATAATAAACTGATGGAAGACGTCGTTTACAGACGACACGGTAGGAAGTTTTACGTAATTTCAAGTTTGCTTTGCCATGGTCGGTTATCGCGGTTATGCATAGGACAGTGTTCCGTTTCTCGCATCGAGGCCCTTTAAATGAGCTTTATTCGGTCCGTGCATGGCGGATATCGTTATTATGTAAGGAGATCCCTTCATAATCCCGTTTTGATGAGCGATGCGGTGAAGAAAAGCAGCAATACTCGCCAGTGATCATCATAATTACAGTATTTGTCCTCCTTACCACCCAGCCGTCAAGGTAAAAGTGTGGGGAGACAATAGTTTTTCGAACATTCGGCATCATGCCGTCTGAACCGTGTATGTATATATGTAAGTAAATAAATAAATAAATAAATAAATAAATATATGGCAGCGTTAAGACATTTAAGGAGAATCCACCAAAATTTAGGCCAAAATATTAATTTCTGTGGAGCAGAGGAGGATTCGAAGTGAAAGAATGAACAGGTTCTGGGAGGAAAAGAGGAGATTGACCAGGAAGCCTTAGGTTCTGTGGTCCATAATTGGCCAAATTCGGGGGGAAAAAGAAAAGACAAAATAAAATTCATCGCTTGCTTTTTCGATAGTTATAATCCTGTTTTCGTTAAGTTTCATTTCATGATAAAGCTTTAATATGTATGTATTGAATGGCTTATCCCTCAGTAATTTTATCGATTACTTATATATACCATATTTGCCCCTGTATGTCCACAAGGAACGTAGGCGTCTTGATAAGCGTCCTTCGGTCGTGACGAGGCATCCCTCTGATCCAGACATTCTGAGCCCACACATCACGTGCGATAGAGTGGCTAGTTTCCTCCCGCTCCTGCCTTAGCATCCAGCAGGTTACCACTTGGCATCACGAAGCTGGGATAACCCGTACCAGACCAAGACTTCAATTTCTTGGCAATACCAGGAATCAAAGTAACTCGGGCACTCAGGACTGGAGCCAGGAAGGATTATTATTATTATTATTATTATTATTATTATTATTAGATTAGATTTTTTGAAATATAAGTCAACCCAACAAATTTTTCCCTAGTACTGATTTGGCACTCGCGGGGAGCTAGCTTTTTCGCACCAAATTATACTCTTGTGATTATACCACTAGTCATGAACAGATGTACAAGAAACACAATGAAGCGGGATACATTGATGAGGGGAATAATGCTCAGCCAACAGACTGCAACAGATGGCTAGGAGTGGGCACTCGGCGGAGCCATACAATCGTGGACGTAGGTAGTGATTATCGAGCAATATCCACCTCATTGTGTGCTATTATCTGGCGATTGACAGTGAAACATCGGGGAGTGTGGAGCACGCCTTTCTGTGAATTTTATGAAAACAAAGTGGTTTACTTGCATATCTAATGCGAGGCTCATTATACAATGTAAATAACGTTCTAGCGTATGTCTGTTATTTCCCGTTTTGATGACAAATGGTGTTTTTAGTTTTTCTTAAATGCAAACTGAATAATTCTAAGACAATTGAATATACGGTAATATATTATTTTGAGCGTTAAAAATCCCTCAGTATGCCTTGCTTCGGAGGGGAAGGAAAGCCGGCGGGCCCATGTCATAGATTTATGGCATGCCAAAGAACTTTCCACTAAATACACTAGTGTGAAGCTAAATTATAGGTTAGATTTGACTAGCGCTCTTAGGTTCCAACGTTCGTCAGGAGCCGACTGTGGTGGCATCTAGTAACCAAGTTCAGAACTAGTTTTCGTGGACGGTGACGTTTGGTAACAAAAGTAGGAACTACTTGAAAATTGAATGTCGGCAGTCCTTACTTGAATTAGAAACATATAAGAAACACTAATACAGCCATCACAATTAACACCGGTTATCAGACAGAATCTACACACAACCAAAGTACACGGGGCTACGTGACCGTGCTGATAAACCAACTATATAATTTTTTTCTCTCAGTCTTTTCATGAGATTCTTTAAAATCTTAGTTTGAAATTGAATACGTCGAAACCGATATCCATCGTTCGTTCGTTTGAGTCTTCAGTCTTTTGACTGGTTTGGTGCAGCCGCTCTTTTCTCCCTGTCCTGAGCTAATCGTTTCATCTCTACCAAGCTACTAAACGCTGCATCTGAGGCAATCTGTTTAACATATTCTAACCTTTGTCTACCCGTAGAGTTCTTGTCCTCGACCCTTCCTTCCATTACGAGGCTTGCTATTCCTGGGTGTCTTAATAAGTGTCCTACCAACCTCTCTCTTCTGTTCATTAGGAGTCGCCAGAAACATCTCGCCTCTCCCACTCATCTTAATACCTCTTCATTTGTAACCCTTTCTACCCATCTGATCTTCATCATTTTCCTGTAACACCACATTTCCATATGGGCAGATTTTTGGCTTGGAAAAACTTCGCCACTGACCTTCTTTGCTGTAAGATGTGTGTTAATAAGGCATCATGTCCATATTTTCCTCTAGAGGGTCTTCGGTATAATGCTAAATGTAGCTCCCCAAACCTGGCATGCTTTAGCCTAGGTTATTACTTGGGGCTACTACGTATGGGCTATTCATCTGCCATGTCTGGTTTACACTATAAAAATGTGGTCATTTCCCACGACTTCTTGCTTCAGGTGAGGTTGGAATGCAATTTTATTCTATGTAAATCCTCGTAAAGCCTGTGTGGGGTCTTGTAAACACCTCCCTGTGTTGTGTTATTTCACATACGGTCCTTGGTGATAGTGAACACTTTGAGGGGCTATCCTATACTATGATAGTTTGATATGCGTTGTGATTCCTATCCAGCGTTGCCGAATTTAGCATGCAGATGTTTATATAGTTCAAAAATTTGGCATATTTACGAATCTTCTCTGCAATGTCTTAATTTTCGTTCGATCATATGAAACAAGCAAGGCCTACTCGGTAGAGGCCATGGAGGCCCTTGGAGCCGTTAAAGGTAGAGGCGTCTACCCTTCAAGGCATCGGTACTGCATGGGAAGGAGGTGCCAGGGCCATTTGCGTTCCTAAATATGGTAGTGTTGTTTCTAAAATCTTCCACCTGGGTGGGAATCGAACCCATTTCGTTTCAGAGCCTCTACCGACTGGGCTACGCAGCCAATTGAAATTAAAATGGTTGAATCTGTGTATTTATCCATGCTTAGACTTGCGGAGATCATGTTCCCGACAACCTACAGAGGGATAGAATGGATTCGATAACGATTTGTCATAAAATTAAGCTGTCTTTTAATTTAGCAGCAGAAATATTTATCACAAATATCCTCCATTATTACAGACAATTCAAAATTGCTAGAGTTATATGCCATTGCCGTCAGTGAAGCTATTTTTGCGGCATCCCGAGTTATTTCCGACATCATAAGATAAACAGTTTTAATGACAACAGCAAGTATAACCAATACGGACGGCAGCTTGGCAGGCAAGGGACAACCTCGAGAGTTTCGCGGGTGGGAAGATTGAAATACGGGATCAAAGGGATCTTTAAATGAAAGGACTGTGAAATCTGTAGCTTTGTTTGGGTGGCGATGAGCAGATTTCGTTTTAGACTAAATGTTCGTTGGCTCAGGTGACCGGAACCAATGTGACCCATTTGAGGGTACCAACTGTATATGAGTTCTTCTGAAGCGAGGTATCACAATGGCCATTTTTACGACTGAGTCGTGTTCTGGCGACCGGATCCCACGGCTAAGCCGTGCAGTGTCGTATGGCCATTGGCCCACCCGAACAGCTAATTATTTATTGTTGTTTTAAGGGGCGGAACTACGAGGTCATCTGCCTCGACCCGAACAGGTATAAGGAATACTACTCCGTAAGCCGATACGTCTGCATTCCACACCCAGACGTTGAGTGAAATCCTGGATTGCAATAAAGCGTTGTCAACCATCTTGGTTTTTGTAGCCGCTAGCATGCTTGGCTGTCGCTCCGGTGGTCCGGGTTCGATTCCCGGTTCTGTCAAGAAATGTAATTCTGGTCTGAGGGCTGGAACTGTGTGCATTGAGCCTCGTGAGGTAAAACTGGGAACAGGAGGATTTGATTTCCACCTCTGCCATTATGAAAGCGATTCTCCACAGTTTACCACTCTTTGGCAAATGCTGGTATGGTTCCTAACTTAACCCTGGAACACGACACTGGGACCCTGCGAAAAACACACTATTGAATAATATTTGTATGTGAAATAGAACGCTACTATGACATGTTTGTAAATTATGATAATAGGTCACTACCCTCGGCTAGCGACATTTCAGATGTTTCAGCGTACAAGAACATTCTTGATACAGGAATAAATATAGGACAGGGTCATAGAGACCACAGTGTGGTATTCACGCTTGTCTTTTCCTGGTGTGACATAACACCCTGCTTCTCATGCAGTTCTTGATAGGTAATTGGCGAGGTGAGATGAACTTCCTTAGTGTTAGAAACAGTGTGTGAAATGGATAATTCCAAGAAAGGACTGTCTTATTGCAATATCAGGGAATTGTGTGTTTGAGTCTTCGGTCCTTTGACTGGTTTGATGCTGCTTCCCCGTCTCCCTGTCATGAGCTAATCGTTTCATCTCTACATAGCTACCACATCCTACATCCGAGGCAATCTGTTTAACATATTCTAACCTTGGTCTACCCTTACAGTTCTTGTCCTCGACCCTTCCTTCCATTATTAAGCTTGCTATTCCTGGGTGTCGAGTATGTGTCCTACCCCTAGAGGGAAACTGTCAGTGCTATTTGTTCTAAGTGATTGTTTTATATCTATTTTATATGTTTACTGTAAATTTACCCTAAAACTTGAGAAATTTTGTCCACAGTGGTAACTAAAAATATTAATGTAACTCTGCAATATTCAGGCTGTAATTGCTTTCATTGTGTTCATAACTTTATTAAGCAAAAGGCATCAAACTAACCATTTTCCGGTACCCTCTAACGATAAAGTAGACAGCTAGAATAATAACAAGTGATGAAATTCGTCAGATACGATAACAATGACTACAACCAGACTGGGTCGGTCAGACCCCACTGTGGTATTTACATATGCACTTAATGAGTGTGGTGTTCCAGGGTTAAGGCCACGGTCGCCTCCTTCCCAATCCTCACTCTCCTTACTTCAACAATGTTCAGTGAGCTTGCAGGTTTCACCACGGCATTAACGATAGGCCTCCTTGTTCCGGGAAGTACGTGCTAATTATTACAATGTTAAAATTCTTCAGTTGTAGCTATAGTAGAGTAGCCTACTGTGTTACGTGATGAAATAAAAACCGTCGTGATATGAAAACGTTTTGAAAAATGTGTCTAAGAACAGGGAGTTTGTCGTACATCCCGTTGTTAAAAAGTGGTGTTTTACTAGTTATTTTTGTGGCGTCTAATATGTATAATTTTGTGAAGTCGAATTCATTTCTAAATTGTATTAATGGTAGTTTTATATGATGCTTTAATAATGTTCAAAAATTAGAATAAAATATAGAGACCCACGAAAGTATTAAACAGCAATATTTGGAAATGTAGCTAGTTGTGTCCACCCAAAATGCTAGAAGCTCCGGAACATGTGTCTGTATCTTATGAGAAGCCTGGTCATCGTACTGTCCATGGTATGCTGTGTGTGTGACAACTCACACAAGGTCAGAGATACATCAGAATATTGCTGGTTGGTCAACTCCTTATCTCATTGGAATGTGGAAATATTGCAGTGTGAGTTCATTTATCCTTCCCAAGGATAGTCTGAACAGATGAATGAATAGCAACTCAATAATTATGTTACGAAAACGATTTCCCGTTAATTTTTCATTTTTAAGGGTGATAACAAGGGTCTCATAAAACAAGAACGAGGGGCAGATGACCTCTCGCTAGAACAACAGTAACTAACTAGACAAACATTAAAATAATCGGTAGGGCCCTTATTACCGACATGACGAAGCCAAGGTTTTTTTCCTACTTAAGGAATTGTGCTAATTTATGACGTCAGCGATGTGAATGTTACAAATCTCAGACGGATGATTTAGAGAAAAGCAGTACTGTATAATTCTTTGGAAGTTGTGCTGTTGATCCAGACATACAAGTACTTGAAAATTACAAGTACGGCTGCTTAGCCAACTGACAAAATAATGTGGTGCACACCAGAAAAGAAACCTTGCAGGCACAATGCTTGTTTGTGAAAGGGCGATTTTTTGAATTTTTCGCTCGATAAATTCCATCATTTACTATTCCACGCGGCCCTTTTATCACCCAAGAGTGTAAACTGACTCTCGTGTTGTATTCAAGAGACAGTCTTACCGTTACCAGGCTCTATGGCCATATCTCACAAATGAATTGCAATTAGGCCTTTTTCCTTCGCTGTATTTAGAATTGCAATTATTCCTTCGCTGTATTTAAACAAGTAAATTTCAGTAATGCAATATGAATACCCCCCAGGGGCTCGCATCTAGTGGGACGTGGGTTGGCGACCACGGCACCCCAGCTGAGTCTGGCATTGCTTCCACTTACTTGTGCCGGGCCCCTCTCTGTCTTCTTTTCTGTCGACCTCACTTGGTCAACTCTTGTTCTCTTCCGACTCCGACGGTATTAGGATATCCGAGGCCTAGGGAGTCTCTTCCTTTCCCGCCTTAATTGTCCCTTTTCTTATCTTTTTTGATATCCTCCTTCTGCGAGGGGTCAGCCTTCTTTTTATTTTCCTTTTACCTTCTGCCTTGTGCTCAAGGCCCTTAAGGAGGCAGGGTGTATGTAGCCCCACCACTTCTGGTGCACCGTAGATAATGCTACACCCTCAAGGGCTCACGGCTGGTGAGTTCGGAAGTTGGCGACCCCGAGGGATTCCTGAGCTGGGTCCGTTTTTCCCCTTTTGTCCCTTACCTTTGGGGCGGACCCTCTCCTCTCTCCCCTCCCCTCTCCTCTCCTCTTTTCCTTCTATTTCCTTTTCTCTTTAAGATTCCCGCACTGTTTTTGTTACTTGGTTCACCGTGTATCTAAATTCCCTTTTAGCGTTTTTTAAGGCATTTTTAATCTACGTTGCATTTTGTAGTTTTTTTTTTCGATCTAAATTACATCTCGCGATTATTTTCAACCTCAGTTATATTTTGTAAAGATTGACAATCTAAATTGCTTTTTAGTAAGTCTTTCAATGCAGGTGGCCGGGCCTTTTAGTGAGTATTTTGAATTTCAATTGCATTTTGTAAGTATTTTCAACCAAAACCGCATTTCGCACGAATTTTGAATCTAAATTGCATTTTTTTGTGGGCATTTTGCACATATTTTGATTCTCAATTGCATTTTGTGGGTATTTTGAATCTAAATTACATTTTGTCAAGTATTTTCAATCTAAATTGCATTTTGTCAGTATTGCCAATCCACGTGAGTCGTTTGAATCTACCGTACATTTTGTAAGCATTTTCACTTTCAATTGCATTTTGTATGTATTTTGAATTTCAATTGCACTTTGTGAATAATTTAGATTGGAACTGGGATATTTCAATCTGAATTGCATTGTGTATTTCCAATTTCAATTGCATTTTGTAGGTATTTTGAACCTCAATTGCATTTTGTACGTATTTTCGATCTCATTTGCATTTTGTAAGTATTTTGAATTTCAGTTGCATTTTGTAAGTATTTGGGCGCTACATTGCATTTTGTACGTATTTTGAATCTAGCCTACCTTTTGTTGGTCTTTTTCAATCTATTCTTTTTGTGAATCTTTTCGTTCTAAATTCCCTTTTGTAAGACCATATTGTGAGTTGTTTCCATCTGAGTTTCTCTTTGTACGTATTTTCCGTCTCCCATAATTTTCGTTCTGGTTTCCATTTCATTCTCATTCTCATTTTCGCTATCACCCAGATCATTGGGGGCCGATAACCTAGATGTTAGGTCCCCTTAAAACAACAACTGTCATCATCAGCAATATGAATATCAATTCATAAAACAAATTAATATCTTCAGTGAATTATTATTGTTCATTTGTCGCGTACAACACAATCTATTCACGTGGAGGATACTTCGATATGAAATTTCAACTTTCGACTAAAACTTTCATAGGACATGTAATCAGTATCTGTAACATTTTAAATTTTTAGCTAGGAGTACATCTCGTTACTGTCCCGAGCCATGTTCCTAAGATCGCCGGTTCGATTCCCGGCCGTGGAAGTGGGATTTTTCTTTTGAAGGGCGGTAACAATTCCACGGTATGCCCTACAGTAGCGTTTCGGTGCACGGAGAGAGCTCTTACCACACTTGGTGATTGCCAGAGCTTGGCATTTGCCTATTTGCCTTTTTTGTTCCTTTATTTCCGGTATATAGTCGTGTTATGCTTACTGGAGTAAAATATACATTGTCTATAATTGCCTATTTTCTTAGTGTGCCTTTTCGTCGCAGCTTAAGGGTTTTATATTGCTTTTTCTTTATAATGAGAACTTTCATCAATATTTTCGCCTATGACTTATTATTTTACTTTTTTTGGTGGTTATTTATACTGTATAACAAAAAAAAAACTAAGCACCAGGAAGGAATTGTCCGATGGCGATACAAATCGGTGGATGTGAGGAACAGACATAGAACAACAAACGATCAAAATGCAGAACAATTGAGTGATTTATTGCTGAGTTAGAGCATTACAAAGTGAGGACGTCAATAAGGTGTTGGTCCACCCCTGGCCTGGATGCAAGCTGTCACTCGACGAGGCATGGACTGATAAAGTTCCCGGATGGTGTCCTGCGGAATTGTGCCAAATGGTCTCCAACTGTTGGGCTAAATCGGCGATATTCCGGGATGTTCGCAATCGCCTTCCCGTGACGTCCCAAATGTGCTCTTTGGGAGAGAGATCAGGCCACCCCAAGGAAGCATAGGACAAGCTTGAAGACAGTCCATGGCAACACGAGCCGTGTACGGTCGGACATTAACCTGTTGGAATGTAAGGCCTGGATGCCGCTGAAGGAACGGTAACAACCGGCCGTAATCAACATACCGCTGTGCCGTCAGTGTGCCAGCAATGTCTACCCCTGTTGTGGGGCTGTGTGGCGTGCGATAATCAAGTCAGGATCCCCACGCTGGTCTGGACGTCTCCAAACACGTCTGCGGTTGTCGTCAATGCACCGATGGAAACGGGACTCGTCACTAAAGACTATACGTCCCCAGTCAGCGTAGTTTCACGTTGCTCGAGCGCGGCACCACTGTAAACTGACTTGACGGTGAACAGGCGTGAGTGGCATGCGGCGTAACGGGCGGCGCGAGCGCAAATTCCTGTCGCTCAGGCGTCTGTTGTTGGTCATGGTAATAAGGTGGACACATGTCTGCTGGTCACACGCTGGATAGTTGATAACGACGAATCCGGTGTTGTGACAGCTGTTCTGACAATCGCTCTGTCTTCCCGTGCTGTTGTGGCCCTCGGTCGACCCAAGGTAAGTAGACTCGGTCGACCACTGCCGTCCTGACGCTGATGCCTGCCGTTGCTGACCCGCGCTTGCGAGCATCGTCTGATTGCCGCATCACTTCGACGCAAATGTCCAGAGACAGCTCGATTCGACCAATCTGATCGCACGACCTCTTTCAAACTCTGACATCTGCTCGTAATGAGCACGAATCCTTCGACGTTGCATTCTTACAGCCGACGTTCTGATAACCCAGATGTTAAGGCCCCTTAAAACAACAATTATCATTATCATCATATATACACCTGATGCATGCGCAGTTAGGATGCGCGAAAGTTCCCGCTATTCATTCATTGGACACGAAGCTTTAATCAGTTGCATGTTCGGTCAGAATGTCTTTGCATACGTAATTTCCTTACAATCGGGCAACGCCTTCCCGGCGCGTCGTTATTTTGTTGTTGTTACACAGTGTATTAATACATGGGTTGTTTTTTTAGTTTTGGCACCTTCGTTATAACTGGATTAATAACTCACTTAGAAGCGCTGCCATACTGTTCCCCGAAGGCAAACCGTTAATGCGGTGTACTATTGTTCGTTTCTGCAAGACCATCTCCGAGGAGCTCTGAGAAGGAAACGGCGCCACCACATTGTTACACCGCCCATCGTTCTGCATGACAATGCTAGGGCACGCACAGCAGGCGTTGTGTCGGCTTTGTTGGATCGCTGTGGCTGGGAAGTCCTCTATACCTACCCCCCCCCCATGACATCAGTCCCTGCGACTATGATCTCATCCCGAAGATGAAGATGACAATGACGTTAAGCAGGCTGCCGAGCGCTCTCTTCGTACCATCACGGGATCCAACGACTTCCGCATCGCTGGGAACACGTTGTGCGCAACGGTGGGGATTACATCGAGGGCCTGTGAAACTTGGAACCATCTAAGTGAGTTATTAATCCAGTTATAACTAAGGTGCCAAAACTAAAAAAAACAACCCATGTATAATATGAGTTAACGTGTGCATTAAAAATAACTAGGGGACCTGTGCGTGAAATGTCGCGTGTTCATTAACCTACCACCCGCCCAGCTTTACTGTTACGTGGTCTTCTATAAAAATGTGAATTTGTTTTAACGCACTTTTTAAACAAATTGTCGATGTTAATGAAATCAGAGTGCAATCAGTCACTGCTGCGGATAATTAATTCTATTTGAATATTCTTTTCAATGCACAATGGGTTGTGTGCGCCCCATGCGTATAGACTACCCGCCCGGCACTAGTGCTATGCGGGCTGGACGCGACACAGTTTTTCCGGGGCTGTCGTCTTGTTTATTTGTTCAAACACATTTTTTAAACAAATAATTATATTTCCGTTCACTTTTCAAGAAATGCGTGGGGTTTACAGTACTGTTGTGGCGATTTGGATGATTTTGGTATAAACCGCACCTTCTGGTTCAGGAGCTTGAGGTTTTTTGTCGGATGAACTTGGCGTATTATATACACTAGTGTCCTAAAGCATAAGTTACGAATAAGCAGGCCAACAGGAAATAGACCCTAAATCGCACGACATATGCACCTACCAACCTTACGTGTTCGCTCTGTATAGGAAAGGAGTATTCCCTGCTTTGACATGCGGCGTAACCGCAAGGTAAACACAGCCACTGCCTGCGCCCCGAATTCCCTCAGTCGTGTTTGCCCTGTTATAGTGTGCGGAGTGTAGCCTGGTGGTGAACGTGACGACATAATGTCACAAAGACGCCATTTGGACCCCATTTTGCAGGGTAGAATACTCGGCCGCCTGGAAGCAGGCCAGACACAGACCGAAGTCACCGTATCCTTGAATGTGCCACGAAGTATCATTTTCTGGCTTTGGGGAAGATTTTGAGACACAGAAGATGTTAGTCATAGGCCAAGAGTAACCACCCCTCGACGAAATCGGAGTGCACCTGCGGAGCTTGCAGCCGTCTCAGGGGGTTGCCGTATCACGGCAAACTGTGTACCGGAGGCTCAGAACAGCAGGGCTGTTTGCCAGACGGTAGTTATTGTGCAATAAAAAGTTATTTACCTGACTTATGTACAGCTTGTATGTACTGTATAGCGTATATGAATGGTAGATGATGCTAAACACATTATTTGAAATAGACACCCGATGGGCAGATGTACATCTTTATAGTTCAGGTGCCTACTCTTGGACCAATTATTCGGATCTTCATTGTAGCTATGAAATGTGAGTTGTTTATGGAAAAAAAGGATGTTTTACCTCCCTTTTAACCACTCTGGCCTTTACAGACGCCGGGGTGCCGGAATTTTGCCCGACGAGGATCTTTAATGTGCCAGTAAATCTACTGACACGGCCCCCTTGCATTTGCGCACGCTCAAATGCCAGCTGACTGCGCCAGGATACGAACCTGCAATCTAGAGCCCAGCAAGCAAAAACATTACCGCTGAGCCACGCAGCCAGTCCCCTAAGATCTTCTGCTTCAGAAACAGTGGTTCATGCCACTTGGGAATACCTTAAGAGGAGAAATGCCACATTGTGGTGCATTTATGGGTATAAACTGTAATTGGAATAAGCCAAGAGAAGGTGATTACATGACAGTTCCCCACACTGACACTTCCACACACTGCCCAAAATACTGACAATTCCCCACAGCCCTTGGACGCGGCTACCTGTTTAATGACTCAGGTCGACTGACAGTTCCACACACATCCCCCCCTAAGGCTATAGGCATCAGCGATCATCGTTACAGCCGCACCAACAGTTCCACACACATCCCCCCCTAAGGCTATAGGCATCAGCGATCATCGTTACAGCCGCACCAGTGACAATGCACCTTAACATAATACTCCATTGGAGTGAAGAAAAGCGCTCGGTCTATGTACTTCATTAATCATTACTAACACGGTCTCGAAAATATCATTGTGATGTAGAGTAATTTCCATCAAAATAAAATAAATGCAGAGTCTGATTTCCATTACACTTTATCCAGGCTGTGGACTGGCAAAATAATAACAAAACCTATCATTTTGGTGTGTTTAAAATCAGCTTTCTAGGCTTCGTCAGTTTTTTTTTTTCAACAATAATATTAACCTACTGTACTCCATTTCCTGTGAATAGTTAACTGCCTTCAGAAAACTTTTTTTGTGGTCATTTTGGAACTTTTTCTGAATGTTCTCAATCCGTCCGTCCAGTTTGACATATTTTCGTCTTCTTTTTTTTTTCCTTCCATGTTGAGCTCGGACTTTACAAATGCGCAGTTTGTCTTCTCAGCTTCCGTCTTCAACACTTTGACAATCTCTTTTAATTTGGGGTGAGGTTTCCCGACAAGATTGTTGAGTCGGTTGTTCCAGCCCTCAACAGCAATCGTTGTCCTTTGTCGTGCTTGGTGGCAGTTCCGCATCTCGATTGGAATGTCTTGGTTATCTAGCCAGTTGTCAACGTAGTAGTCGAAAAACTGGCTAAGTTTGGGACTTTCTGGAGCTTGAGAGTGTATTTCCACTCATCCATCGAGCACATCTTCTTTAAAAACGCAAGTGCTGCGCACATACGGACATGAAGGCTGATTTCGTTATTATGTCGGTACTCCACCGACAATCCGAGATCTTGTACTTTTCTCCATAAGCATTTTGCCATGTGAAAATGACAGCCATGTATTTTTGTTGTTGGAAATACTTCTTTCAGAGAATAAATTATAGCAGCTTCAAAATCCACATTTTTGTCTTCAAATTGAACGTTTTCATAGTAGCCTTGGTGGTGGGCTGGAGATGTGTGTGGAAATGTCAGTCGAGATTATTTCTGAGTCATTAAACACGTCCAAGGGCTGTGGGAAAGTGTCAGTATTTTTTGCGTGTGTGGAAGTGTCAGTGTGGGGAACTGTCCGGACACCGAGGTAACAGCCCTCTCATTGTTCAGGAATTGTTTTCCACTCAACCAGGCTGTAAATAGCTCTGGGATTTCTAAGAAGTATGCCATGCATCTTGGGAAACCACAATGCCAACATGTCAAGATGTTATCTATTGCTCCCCTTCTGGATTGTCTAAAATTGCTCCTTCAAATCTGAACATTTAATTTGTCTGAAGCCATGCATAGTATCCTGCATTTTGCAGAAAAGTATATGCGTGTAGGCTAGTTAATGGAAATTGTGTTAACTGTAAGTAATAATTCAACCTAGGTTTTGTCGGCGTCTAAAAAATGAAGGGTGTGTGTTGTCGAACATACATGCAGGTACGTATATGATTACGGCTTGGATAACCATCATGGTATACATCATAACTAGGACATTTTCGAAGAACAGAAATAATAATAGTTTCATTTCTTTTAATTGTTGTTTCTTCAAATTTTCCCTCGATAGGTTCTCTCGCGCGCTCCCTATAAGTTACATGCATACCTGCGAGGGGTACGGATATCACACACTTCAAAACTGTCAACTTATTAGATGCTAGCCTCTTAAAACAAGAATTTTCATCATACCCTACTGAGAAATTATATAACAGGTTGGGTTACTTGCTAAGTCTAAATCAAGATAGGGTGGCTTTCTTCGATGGGTCAGAGTAGTAAAAGGAAAGCGTCTTATTGCTACACTAGTTTGTGGAGAAAAGAAATGGGGCCTCATTTCACTCCCCGCTCGTCTGTCACACTCATTTGTACATCTCGCTTAGATCTTGTTTGGTCGAAAAAGTACGATATCGTATTGTATGTCGTGTAGTCATAGATAGAGCCCTGCGCGGATAAGCAAAACGTTATCCGCCCCGCATCCGCACGACGTTTTTCCGCATTCCCACGTTTGTTATCCGACTCGACTGACGTTACAACAATATTTTTAATTAGATGAACATAAATTACTAAAGCAACATATTTAGAGATTTGATGAAAAAGTCGTTCCCTTAGACTTAGTATGTCATGTGCTATGTTTAAAATAAATGTTATACAGCCAGAATTGCAATCCTTTCCTGTTCGGAGTGTTAATTATGCTTAATTCGATTAGCTTATATCATCGTCTTACATTTGTCATGAAAAAAAAAAAACAACAAAAAAAAACTTTAAAATATGTCATACATCCGGGTCATAATAATGATATTAAACACGTTCGGATTTTATTCTAGAAACTATCTGCAGATTTTTCTAATCATTCCGCTACTGTAATGACCGAGCTTACAATACACTTGGTGAGCTGGTCTCACTTCATGAGCAGATGTTGAGTCTGTTGTTGGACTGTCGAGTACCGGAGGGATGCCGACACGGAAATATGCAAATGCAAGCTGTTTCCAGAGCTTTGCGGACACTAGACCTTTTTGCTACCTGAGAAAGGAATTATAAAATTCCAAGTATTTTTATAACGGAGGTTTGAGGACGACTAAAATTGCAACTTTGAGGGCATGGCTGGTCTCCATTTTTACGTCTTTGCACTTTTCTTTCTTCTGTGACGAGCATTACCTACGTCTTTGTTCTGTGACGAGCTTATTAGCTATGTCTTTCTTCTGTGACGAGCATATTATCTACTTATTTCTTCTGTGACGGTCCACCACCTCTTGTCGTGACTACCAATCTTATGTCTCCCTTGGGTTCCGGGTTCGATTCCCGACTCTGCCATGCAATTTAATTATGATCTGAGGGCTGAACAGGGGTACATTCAACATCGTGAGGCAAAATATTGAGAACAGGTGGGTTCGATTTCCATTTCAGCCACCCTGGAAGTGGTTTTCCGTGGGTTCTCATTACTATTTCAGGTAATTGCCGGGACGGTTCTTACGGCCAATCCCATCCTTCCCAATCCTGACCTGAATTACAAATACACTCACAATTACAGCCACCACAATACCACAGGTCGACACGTACCAAGTGCTCGGGGCTAAATGACCACGATGTCCAAGCCCCTCCAATGATCATCATCTTGTGTGACGGGCACATCACGTACAAGTTGTCTTCTTAAACTGAACTGAATGCGTGGCTCGGAGGTATCGTTCTCGCCTGCTGTTTCCAAGGTTGCTGGATTGAATCCTGGCGCAGTCGGTTGTCATTTGAGTGTGCGCAAATGCGAGGTAGCCGTGATTTACTGGCACGTTAAAGATCTCATTTGGGGCAAAATAAGGAGCAAAATACCGGCAACCCGACGTCTCTAAAAGCCTGAATAGTTTAAAGGGATGTAAGACCAATTATATTCTTCTTCATAAAACTGCCTTCCTTTGCTCTATGAAGGTAATAAAATACGAAACTACGGTTTTTGGGCACACAAGTCACCTAAAGTAATTTTTCGCCGCTATTCTTACACATACTCTTCCCTGTTCTGTTCTGTGCTGTTGGAGTGTTGGTCTTTCGTGAAGTAGCTTCTCATTAGGTCTTGAACTATTCATAATTAACTTGTTACTGGGTTTTAATTGATGATTATATTTGCATGTGTGTACCGTGTGATGATATCCCTAATTAGCGTGGTGGAATAACTCTTCACAAGTTGGAAATTTCTTCCATAATACAGTTATGTCCTGCGGCGTAGCCGTGCTCGTTAAATACTGATCCACGGCTGCACGAGGGCAGCTGCGAGAAGTCCGGAGATCGCAGGTTCGAATCCCGGTGCTGGTACTGGAGTAAACACGTGTAAGCGTTGTTCATTGCAGAATTTTAAAATAATGTTGGCATAACTAAGTTACAGAAAATTTACACGAGATTTGTAACTATTTGGCGTTACAGGTTACTGGGACTTGACGTAATGATGGTATTACTACGTTACAGAAAATCGTAAGCGTTGGTAATCGTTACACAATATTTATTACATAGGTGTTAATCGTCACGGGGTTTTAAAGCAACGATGGCGTTACTAATTTACAGATAGTAATAGTAAAGATTACTATAATCGTTCGAAATTGTAATCGTTACGATATTTGTATTGATTTTAAATTAACAAAGGTGTTCCTAAATTACAGAAAAATATAACTATTACTGTAATTGCTACATATTGTAAACGTTACACGATATTTGTAACTATTAGGCGTTATTCGCTTCTGGATTTTCATGTAACGACGGTGTTGCTAAGTTTCAGAAAATTATATCAATTACTGCAACCTGCACAAATTGTAATCGTTACTTGACTCGAAGTTTTTTTTTTGGTAATGCGTAGTATTTTGTTTATAATAATTATACTTATTAGGTTTTTTGTTTTTTTTGTTTTATTAATTTTTGATCTTTTCAAATGTAGGTTCGTAATTCCGTTTACATTTTGTATACTTTAATCTGTGTTAAGAGTTGCGAATGACCTAGCTGTTCCACCCATTAAAACCTCAATAAAATAACTAACTACTTGCTAAGTCTGGACTCACTGCTCTACCGAGTCCCGAGATAGATTGTCGCTTAGTTGACAGAAGTAGCAATGTGACAGTAACAAATTAAATAACGTTTATTGTAAAATCTGTTTTTTTTTTCTTCTATTGTCCCGTTTGGCAAACCTAGTTTCACTGGACTTGATTGTTTCAATGACCATCGTGGATGTTGAGTCGAGAAAGTATCTCGCTAGCCTGGCGAGCTGTGAAGGCGAACGTGTGGAAGCTGTCAATGAAACAGATTTATATCAATCCGCCGCGTGGTGTGCTTCAGACGCTGTTGGCTCGTGTGAAGAGAGCCACATGGATCTGACAATTGACTGCTTGGCTGTGAGCCATGTTCACACACGCGCATTCTCCAGGACTTACTGGAAGTGGTACAGTAGAACTTATCCGAATATTTGTGATCGGACTCCATTCGGATAATTGTATTTACAATTTAAAAGAAAAATAGCTCATTTCCGGTACTGTATGCATTTTTAATTATGTAATTAAATGAAAAGGCAACACTTTTACATGTTATATAGCGTACTTACTTCCAAGTGCTGTACAATAGTAAATGAGTCATCGTTTGCTGAACATTCCAATAATGTTCGCGCTGTGCCTATACTAGCTTCGTGGGGGGGAAGGGGGGGGGGGGGGGAGAAGGACAATAGCGCGCGTATACAGAATCATTATTTTGCGAATCGCAATAGCCTACGTTTCCGTCTTAATTTTGTTTCTGAGAGAGATTCGGATAGTCGGAGCTTGTTTACTGTAAATGATTAGTGACCTGGTGTTGTTTTTTTATTTTTAAATTTCATTAGAAATCTATCTATTGCAATGGGTACCATGTTACGACTTGCGGAAAATTTCGACACATCTTCGCGTTTCAAATCCGTCAGAACCCAAAACGACCGTCAGTTCATATCACTTTCTTGTGGACACGAGAACTACCGATATTTTGCACCAATCACTTTCACATGTATACATAAAATATAACAATTTAAAATTCTCGGTCGAGTTCGTTAATGGGCAAAATCAGTCCAAGGGGGTGAAAATGGGGGGTACTTTTCGAAAATGTGAAATACCGTATCCCTATAACTTACGTAGTATGTGAAAAATCGAATCCATTCAAAGTTCGTACTCTTCTTCGGTAAGGGCTAAAAACTTGGCTCAGAAGTTTTTTGATTGCAGGAATCATTGACCAACGGGCTGGAAAAAATGGTGTTTTTTGAGATTAGAAATCACACCGCCCTTAATATGAAATATGAAACGGTTTACACTGGCCAATAGTCCTCTAAAAATTAGCTTAAACTTTTGTATGAAATATTTTTTGTTATGACCCACCGTTACGCCAAGGGATGAGCAAGGTGTTTTTGGAATTATAAGAAGAATGCGCTTCTTGTATGCTCTAGACATGTGGAACTTTCGTAGGTTTACAACAGTTCGGAAATTTATTGAATTCGAAACATTTTTCTTTGCCCAGTGAAATTTACCTCCGCCTTCCGGCGTGCCGAGAGGGATTTGTTTGTCCGACTCATGGCCGACCTACCAAGGTTACTGATTAGCTGATAGAAACCTTGTCTACTAGCCTCCGTAGCGGAATAAGTTGGTATCTCGTCATTGGCAGCGGGCACCCAGGTTTCCCCACGCCAATTAGAACCATTGCTGTGATTGAACAGTTCTTTTTTCCCCGACTGGTATACCCAAGTAATTTAGTTACTTGTCGATACCCTACTGTACTACAGACACTATTATTATTATTATTATTATTATTTAGCGTATGGTAACGATACATGACACTAAGATATCACAGGCTTTCAATCACTTTGCAAACACGTAATTACACCATGCTGATGTACTTGCTATCATTCTTTTAACGCTGATCCACCGAGGTTAATGTTTAGTTGCGTAGTGACTAGCATTCTTGACTGTCACCGCGGAGGTTCTGTTTGGATTCCCGACTAGGCCAAGAAGTGTAATTTTGGTCTTAGGGCTGGAACAGATTTACTTAAGTTACCCTCGTGTCCCGCGGCGTAGCCGTGCTGGATAAATCGTGCGCGACGGCCGCGGCAGAAAATCCGGAGATCGTCGGTTCGAATCCCGGAGCTGACCGCGGCTATCCTGAGTGTCGCTTTCCCCCTGGTTTTTCCACAAATGCCGGGATAGCATCTTATGTCAAGTCCTGGAATCCCTACCTTAATCCCGCCCCTAATAATTACAGCGCTGCTCCGGCACCTCAGAAACAGGATATCTTACAAATTGATATAATAATGTTATTGGTTTTACGTCCCTTTTAACTACTCTGACTTTTAGAGACGCTGGGTGCCGGAATTTTGCCCCGAAAGGGATCTTTAACGTACCAGTAATGCTCCCTCGCATTGATGCACCCTCATATGCCAGCTGACTGCGTCTGGATACGAACGTGCAACCTTGGGTACAGCAAGCGAGAACGTTACAGCTGAGCGACGTAGCCAGTCGGAAATATTGATGATGATGATGATGATGATGATGATGATAATTGTTGTTTTAAGGGGCCTAACATCTAGGTTATCGGCCCCAAGGAAATATTGAGCCCACGCCCAAGTATACGGGGCTTTCGGCACCTACAACGAGTTAATACAACATGAATATGGAGATTGGTTTATTTAGCGTATGGAGTTGCCTGATAACCAGTGCATATATTTTGCTAAATAGTGTTTCCAGTCAGTGCCATGTGTGATCTGGCTTATCTCGGCCTTGAAAACTGCGCGTCACGGGTCAACGTCAGGCATATTTAGTGACCGGAAGTGTGTGCATCAGTACTGGCAGATGTTTACATGTTCTGAGTCAACTTTACGAGAGTATATTTACTCAAAGAAGTTCAGTTTACGCCACGGTTTTGGTCGGTGAGTGCCGATTGCGCAGTCGTACAGAAGACAGTCTGCAGTTGCGCGGAACGCAACTCTTGTATCAATTGTGAAAGCGTGAGGCTCGCCACCTATCCTCTGTACGACTGCGCAATCGGGACTCATCGCCCAAAACCGTGGCGTGAGCTGTAGGCCTAGTTGTTTCTTGAAATTATGATTTTTGTTTTTCCGTAATCTTTGTTTATTATTACAATTATTAGTTGTATTAAATTTTTATTTTATTATTTTTAGGCCTTTTTTTATCATTTGGGCTTCCACTTTTAATTTTTAATCTATTCTAAACCAGCAACCCGCCCTGGCTTCGCCGGTATCTTTAACGGTTCACCCATTGTAAGCTTAAAAAGCGCACGGACGACAGGTCCCAAACGCAATTCAGAAATGCCGAGGTGAACAGCGAAACTCCCAAGACATCTTCTCTGAAGTGTTAACTCGACACGACTCGGCAGTTTGATGCTAGGGCGATAGGCTCGCTAGCTCGTAAACTCGCTCCGAAGATAGTAATTTAAATTACCACTGAATGGATATTATTGGAAGAAATGAAAACGTAAACACACTTGTATTAGATATAGAGTTAGGCTGTCGCGGACTTTTTTTTTTTTGTAGAACTTTTGATGCTGAACAATTCTTACACGCGTATTCGGTAGCATGCTGAACTGCTATGCCCAAGATCGCGGGTTCAAACACGGCCGAAGTCGTCGGATTTTTAAGAGCGTTAAATTATTTCTCCTTCGGAGGGGAAGTAAAGCCAGGCTCACGTCATAGATTAATGGCATGTAAAAGAACCTACCACTACACTTGGCTGTGTGTTGCGAAATTTGTAGGTCATATTTGGTTAGAAACACTCTATCAAATTCCAACGTTCCCGCTAGGTGTCATTGGCATCTGGTAGCCAAAGTTCGAACTACTTGAAATTGAATTGCTGGAATCCTACGGGTGTTCAATTGAAATACCCTGCTATGGTCAATAGCTGCAATTCTTATATAGTTAATAGTAGGCCTATATAGATATGTTTAACGGTTTACCCAACGTAAGCATAAAAGGCGCACGGACGGTAGGTTTTTCTTCTACTCAATTTACTGAAATCGTTATTCCTCGGCTTCCTTTGGTCATAATTGAATTTTTTTCTACAGAAACCTTCCTCCAAAAATTATTTACTGAATGGTGAAAACCGCATCAAAATCCATGCAGTGGTTCTCGAGATTACCCGTTACATCCAAGAATCGGGACTTAGTTTTATACTCTGTAGAGACTTGTATAATTTAATCTGTCCTAAGAGGGGCAGGTGACCTCGCTGTTCTGCGCCCCTTAAAACAGCAATAACTAACTAACCTTCCCATCCCTTCTCTTTATACACTCAAGATATCATTCACAGACAATGTTGTAAATCTGCTGGGGCAAAATAAACCTATCTTTAAGAAAAGGAAAGCTAACCAGGCCATGGAGGCCCTCGGAGCAATGGAAGGTTGAGGTTTTCATCCTTCATGACATCGACGGTAAATGGGATGGAGTTATCAGTTCCATGGCCGGCTGCCAGGAATTACTCATTTCTGTTGTAGACTTGTTAATTTTGTATTATGAACTTTGTGACATCGTAGTTATGTAGCCCCGTGTACTGAGGTGTGAGTTGAATTTGTCGGATAACCTGTGTCACTGAGATGTCTGTTCTAGTGTGTGTATTTGTAACGGAGGTAGGATTTGGTTAGGAAACGGCCGTGGCCTCATGTTTGGTACCAATCCGGCATTTGCGTGTAGTAGAAGTTGGAAACCACGGTAGATCACTTCTAGGATGGCTGAGGTAGGAATCTAACCCACCTCTTCTAAGTTTTGCCTCCCGAGGCTGACCTAACCCTATTCCAGCCCTCAGACTTGAATTAACTCTTACTAGAGGCAGGAATCGATCTCTGGCCTCCAGCCCTCCACGGTGACTGTCATGAATGCTATAGCCACTTTGTTGTAGACTGAGTGAATCCCAGGGCCATTGGCTTTACTGGGAAAGTGGTAGTTTTTTCTCTCTAAAATCTATCTTATGGGTGAGAATCCATCCCACTCCTTTTCAGTTAGTAGGTCAGCGCCTCTACAGACTGAGCTATGAAATTCTCCACCTGGGGGGTGTATTTCACTTATTATTGGGCAGAAATTCGAGTAACGTGGCTGATTGCTGTTGTTTTGAAATGGCTTTTCTGCCCCGGAATAATATTCATTTATCGTTTTGCGGCGTTAAAGGGTTAAACAAATTAATATACTCTATAACCGATAGTTTGGAAGGAACCTTACCTTTTTTCTCTCTATAGAGGAATGTGTTCTATGAGGCCCATCCATGAATTGTTTCCTTATGTTCTTAAATAGAAAGGAATCATATTAAGTAAAAGACTCAATTGGCACCAATTACAGCAATGTTTGAACAATTTTTCGACATGATTACCACCAGAATTGGCACTCATGTCATTGTGGGATTAACTTATTTATTCTTTTGTCGTAGAAGTCTTCCGCCTAGGAATGGAACCAGCGTGTGACATTAGTCTTCAGTTCTTCGCCAGTGTGAGAATCTTAAGAGAAGGATAGGAATTTCTTGAGGTGCAAAAGAGGATAGAAATCACTTGGAACATGATCTGGAGTGTACGGTGGATGATCATCCCAGCCGAAGTCCAAAGCGCTGCATTTCGTGGTTGGGTGTCAGGATTTACGGCAACAATCTTGCACACCTATGATTGAACAGCAGGAGGTGCTTAGTGACAATTTCATGCAACAAGGATCGCGATATCTGCGGAAAATGACCCGGCATGCGTTGCAATGCCAATCAAAGATAGTGTTGGCATTGTAATTTGGTTTCTTGAAGTGCTTTTGGATACACAATTTTTTTCTTCAATTTCCGTTAACTGCCTCTAAGCTATCGTAAAACGGATTTATTAATTTTGAAACATTTGTGGGAGAGTGCGCAACAACTCACCAAAGTTTAATCGCAATCGGATGAATGGTATATGAACGCAGATGGAACTTTGCTGAAACACTTCACGCGTCGTCACTCATTTGTTGCATCAACTCGTGTGCTACCTATTGTAAAATGGATTTACTAAGTCGAAAACCTTCCCTGGCGTATACACAACAAATCATCAAAGATTCATCGCAATTTGATGAACGGCATATGAACGCTTACGGGATTTTGTTTAAACGATTCGCGCGCCGTCACTCATTTGTTGAATCAACTCGCGCGCTGCCAATTGTACAATGGATTTACTAAGTCAGAAACCTTTCCTGCAGTGTGCACAACAACTCACCCTAGTTTCATCACAATCGGATGAATGGTATATGAACGCAGATGGAACTTTGTTGAAACTACTCGTGCGCAACCCATTATTCAGTGGACTTACTAAATCAGAAACGTTCCCTGCAGTGTGCACAAACCCTCACCCAAGTTTCATCGCAATTGGATGAATAGTAGGCCTATATAAACGCATACGGGACTTTGTTGAAGCGATTCGCGTGCCTTCGCTCATTAGTTGAATCTACTCGTGCGCTACCTATTGTGCAATGGATTTTCTAAGTCAAAAACCTTCCCTGGACTGTGCACCACATCTCAGCCAAGTTTCATCGCTATCGGACGAACGGTAGGCCTATATGAACGCGTACGGTACTTCGTTGAAACGCTTCGCGCGTCGTAGCTCATTTGTTGAATCTACTCATGCGCTACCTATTGTAAAGTATATTTGCTAAGCCAGAATCCTTCCTTAGAGTGTACTCAATATCTCACCCAAGTTTGATTGCTATCGGCCGAATGGTATATGAACGCATACGAGACTTTGTTGATACGCTTCGCGTGTCGTCGCTCATTTGTTGAATCTACTCGTGCGCTATCAATTGTTAAATGGATTTATTAAGCCAGAAACCTTCCCTGGAGTGTACACAACATCTCACCAAAGTTTCATCGCTATCGGACGAATGGTATATGAACGCATACGGGACTTTGTTGAAACGCTTCGCGTGTCGTCACCCATTAGTTGAAGCTACTCGTGCGCTATCTACTGTGAAATGTATTTACTAAGTTGGAAACCTTCACGTAAGTGTACACAATATCTTACCCAAGTCTCATAAGTCTCATTGCTATCGTACGAATGGTATATGAACACATACGGGACTTTGTTGTAACGTTTTGCGTGTCGTCGCTCATTTGTTGCATCTACTCGTGCGCTATCTATTGTAAAGTGGATATACTAAGCCAGAATCATTCCTTAGAATGTACTGATTATCTCACCCATTTTCATCGCTATCGGCCGAATGGTATTTGAACGCATACGGGACTTGGAAACGCTTCGCGCGTCGTCGCTCATTTGTTGAATCTACTCGTGCGCTATCAATTGTAAAATGGATTTACTAAGCCAGAAACCTTCCCTGGAGTGTACACAACATCTCACCAAAGTTTCATCGCTATCGGACGAATGGTATATGAGCGCATAAGGAACTTTGTTGAAACGCTTCGCGCGTCGTAGCTCATTTGTTGAATCTTATTGTGCGCTGCCTATTGTAAAGTAGATTTACTAAGCCAGACACCTTTCCTCGAGTGTACACAACATCTCACCCAAGTTTCATCGCTGTCTGACGAATGGTATATGAACGCATACGGAACTTGGTTGAAACGCTTCTCGCGTCGTAGCTCATTTGTTGAATCTAATAGTGCGCTGCCTATTGTAAAGTAGATTTACTAAGCCAAACACCTTTCCTGGAGTGTACATAACATCTCACACAAGTTTCATCGCTATCGGACGAATGGTATATGAACGCTTACGTGACTTTCTTGAAACGCTTCGTGCGTCGTGGCTCATTTGTTGAATCTACTCGCGCGCTGCCTATTGAAAAGTGGATTTACTAAGCCAGAAACCTTCCCCAAAGTGTACACAACATCTAACCCAAGTTTTATAGCTATCGGACGAATGGTATATGAATGCATACGGGACTTTGTTGAAACGCTTTGCGTGTCGTCCCTCATTTGTTGAATCTACTCGTGCGCTATCTACTGTGAAATGTATTTACTAAGTTAGAAACCTTCCCTGGAGTGGAAACAACTTCTCACCCAAGTTTCATCGCAATCGGATGAAAGGTTTACGAACAAATACGGGACTGTGTCGAAATGCTTCGCGCGTCGTCGCTCATTTGTTGAATCTACTCATGCGCTGCCTATTGTAAAATGGATTTACTAAGCCAGAAACCTTCCTTGGAGAGTAATCAACATCTCACCCAAGTTTCAGCGCAATCGGATGGGTGGTGTATGAACGCATAGGAGACATACACACCAACATACGTAACATTGATTTATATATATACAAGCTGTACCCGGCATGCGTTGCAATGCCAATCAAAGCAAGTGTTGGCGTTGAAATTCTGTTTCTTGAAGTGCTTTTGGATACACAATTTGTTTTTAAATTTCCGTTAACTGCCTCTAAGCTATCGTAACATGGATTTTCTAAATTAAAACCATTCTTGAGAGCGTGCACAACAACTTTCAAAAGTTTCATCGCAATCGGATGAATGGCATATGAACGTATACGGGATTTTGTTTGAACGATTCGTGCTCTGTCACTCATTTGTTGAATCTACTCGTACGCTACCTATTGAGAAATGGATTTACTAAGTCGAAACCCTACCCTGGCGTGTACACAATAACTCATCGAGGTTTCATCACAATCGAAGAAGGTTATTTGAACGCATAGGGGATTTTGTTAAAACACTTCGCGCGTCGTCGCCCATTTGTTGCATATACTCGTGCGCTACCTATTGTGAAATGGATTTACTAAGTCGAAACCCTTCCCTGGCGTGTACACAATAACTCATCAATGATTCATCCCAATCGGATGAATGTTATATGCACGTATACGGGGTTTTGTTTAAACGATTCGTGCGCTGTCACTCATTTGTTGAATCTACTCATGCGCTACCTATTGAGAAATGTATTACTAAGTCGAAGCCCTTCCCTGGCGTGTACACAATAACTCATCAAGGTTTCATCGCAATCGAAGAATGTTATATGAACGCAATAGGGGATTTTGTTGAAACGCTTCGCGCGTCGTTACCCATTTGTTGCATCTACTCTTGCGCTACTTATTGTGTAATGGATTTACTAAGTCCCCTTCCCTGGCGGGTACACAATAACTGATCAATGTTTCATCGCAGTCGGATGAATAGTATATGAACGCATACCTGATTTTGTTTAAACGATTCACGCTCCGTCACTCATTTGTTGAATCTACTCGGGCGCTACCTACTGTAAAATGTATTTACTAAGTTAGAAACCGTCACGTAAGTGTCCACAACATCTCACCCAAGTTTCATCGCTATCGGACTAATGGGATATGAAGACATAGGGGGCTGTATTGAAACGCTCCGCATGTCGTCGTTCATTTGTCGAATCTACTCGTGTGCTACCTACTGTGAAATGTATTTACTAAGCCAGAAACCTTCCTTGGAGTGTCCACCATATTTCACCCAAGTTTCACCGCTAACGGCAGAATGGTATATGACCTTATACTGGACATTGTTGAAACGCTTCGCGCGTCGTCCCTCATTTGTTGAATCAACTTGGGCGCTGCATATTGTATAGTGGATTTACTAAGCCAGAAATTTTCCATGACGTGTACACAACATCTCACCCAAGTTTCATAGCTACGGACGAATGGTACATGAATGCATACGGGACGTGGTTGAAACGCTTCGCGTGTCTTCGCTCATTTGTTGATTCTACTCTTGCGCTACATATTGTAATATGGATGTACTCAGCCAGAAACCTTCCCTGGAGTGTTCACAACATCTCACCCAAGTTTCATCGCAATCGGATGAATAGTATATGAACGTATACGGGACGTTGTCGAAACGCTTCGCGCGTAGTCACTCATTTGTTGAATATAAACGTGCGCTTCGTATTGTAAAATGGATTTACTTAGCCAGAAACCTTTCCTGGAGTGTACACAACAATTCACCAAACATTTATCACTATCAGACGAATGGTATATGACTTTATACGGGACTTTGTTGAAACGCTTCGCGTGTCATCGCTCATTTGTTGAATCTACTGGTGCGCTACCTATTGTAAAATGTATGTACTAAGCCAGAAACCTTCCCTGGAGTGTACACAACATCTCACCCAAGTTTCACCGCTATCGGATGAATGGTATATGAAATTATGTGGGACTTTGTTGAAGCGCTTCGCGTGTCGTCGCTCATTTGTTGATTCTACTCGTGCTCTACCTATTTTTAAAGGGATTTACTAAGCTAGAAACCATCCCTGGAGTGTACACAAAATCTCAGCCTAGTTTCATCGCTATCGGACGAATGGTATATGAACGCAAACGTGACTTTGTTGAAATGCTTCGCGCGTCGTAGCTCATTTGTTGAATCTACTCGTGAGCTGCCTAATGTAAAGTGGATGTACTAAGCCAGAAAATTTCCCTGCAGTGTACACAAGATTTTACGCAAGTTTCGTAGCTATCGGACGAATGGTATATGATTGCATACGGGACTTTCTTGAAACGCTTTGCGTGTCGTCGCTCATTTGTTGAATCTACTCGTGCGCTATCTACTGTGAAATGTATTCACTAATTTTGAAACCTTCACGTAAGTGTACACAACATCTCATCCAAGTTTCATCGCTATCGGACGAATGGTATTTGAACACATACGGGACTTTGTTGAAATGCTTCGCGCATCGTCGCTCATTTGTTGAATCTACGCGTGCGCTACCTATTGTAAAATGGATTTACTAAGTCAGAAACCTTCCTTGAGTGTACTCAACATCTCACCCAAGTTTCATCGCAATCGGGCGAATGGTATATGAACGCATAGGAGACATACCCACAGACAGACAAACTATCACGTAACATTGATTTTTATATGTATATATATAGATAGATGTGTTTTGTCATTTTTCAAGGGACATTGTTGGTAATCAGCCTCGTGCATTATAGTGTTTATGGACGTGTGTCGAGGTGAATACAGTAACTTGGTTAAGTGGGTGCCCTTTTAATATGCATGCACACACTGCCCTGTTACGGGATCAACCGCACAGTTCTTAAGTGTACAAGCTCTTTCTTCTCCGACAGATCCTGTGTTTCGTAAATATAGGATTTAATGTCTCTTTTTGCGACATGTTCGAATGTTTTGAACGAAATTCTATCAATATTGTTCAATTAAATTTCTTGCTTTGTTCAAATACAGGACCTATGTACGATTGATAAGACGGTATTATTAATGTTGTTTTCTCTTTTGTTGCAGGTGAGTGGCGCTTTTTGCTTCATGGGAAACAGTAGGTAAAGTACCGTAAAAAGCACACTAGGTAATGAGAATTCTTGGACGAGAAACCTTCTCTAAGATTTGATTGCTAGCTTTGACAGTATAATTGTTGGTACCACTTCAATGGTGGGACGAAATCTTGTTTTTTTACTTAACGTTTTATTATCTTTCATCGTTGTGGAACTTAATCATATTTGTAGACTGGCCGTAAGATGTACAATGTTTGTCAAGAACGGTTCTTTCGTAAGTAAATACTAACCGAAACTAGGTTCCTGGAGTTAGTGGTCTTCAAAAATAGTGGTGCCATGGGAATTGGATGCCCAAGTAATGTTTTGTTACGGAAGATTGTTATTTTATTAGTATAATACATTCAAAATTTTGTTTTAAGGCACCATGAAAACAGTGGGAATTAATATTTTTATCAGTGTAATGGAGAACAATTCCAGTTAAATCTGCGTGGTTATTTCTAGTCTGCAAGGTTTCGAAGCAATTTATTCATTATTGTCTTCGTAATCCAATAAGAAGAGTCAATTTTCAATCGGTCAACACATTAATGTGTCATATTAAATCAGGTGGGGATTAACGAATATTGATCACACTAACTGGATAAGATAACATGGCTTAATTTACATCTAGATACACTTTTCTAAATAAGAGGTTTGATTGGATGGATGTTTCGTTAGTCAGGCGAATGTCAGATAATGTTCATTTAGGGTTTAAAAAAATCCCTTTCGGCACGCCGGAAGGTGGAGGTAGATTTCATCGGTCAAAGAGAGATGTTTCGAATTCACTAAATTTGTCCTACGTAAGTTACAGATGTAAAGCATGTGAAGCCCCATCTTATAATTCCGACGGTGTATTTGGGGTCTGGCGGATGTTAAACGGGAAGATATGTCGAAATTTTCCGAACGTCGAAACCGAAAATGACCGGAGTATTTTCTGAATAAGCCAAATTGCTTTTTATGTGTAAATTCTCTAAAAAATTTGCACCAAATATCAACAGAGGAGTGCGACAGACTTCGGCAGCCGGCACAGTTCATATCCTCGCCGCTAGATGGGGGCTTCATTCATTCCATTCCTGACCCGGTCGGAGACTGGAAGCAGGCTGTGGATTTTCATTTTCATTTCATCAACAGAGAACGATCAAAAACTATGAGAAAACCCATAATTTTATATCCTTGCAAAATAGTTTTACTGGTTTATATGGAAACTGTAAGTCGTGAACACTGTCAAAATTGATATCGAGTCTAATAATTTGCACACCTCTGTGCCATAATGATGTGAGAGTCCTGTTTTAAGGGTGTCGCGAGCTTGACTGACTTAGGGCCAGTTGTACGAACTCGGGTTATACCTCGGCTAAAGTTATCTCCGTAGTTAGCGCAGAATTGAGTTGTACGACATTGGTATAAGAGATAATCCGGGTATAAACGACGGCATAGTTAACCGGGCTTGGAATGGCGAGCTATCTGCTTATACCGAGTATATGGCGGATGGGAGAGACCGCTACAACATCCGAAGTTAAATCATCGCAAACTCGTAATTTCAGTGAGCTATTCATAAATGTACATGAGAACGTATAATTTTAATAGCAGCACAATAATTACATACACATTTTTAAAGACAAAATACCAAAGCAAGCCAACGACATTACAAATGTACGCAGCATATGCATTGTCTTCAGCATTGAACGCCATGTCGCAGTGGTCCAATGGTTACCGCGCCAGACTCACGACGAAAGAACATAAGTTCTGTGGATCGAACCCCACCAGTTCAAACTATTTTTGCTTATTAGTTTTTGTTTCTATGTTATGCTTGGTGTTTCTGCATTATCTTTTATATGTAGCCTACCAGTAATCACTTGGGGTGATGCTAGGTTCAACAGGGTAATTAATAATAACTCCGCGTCAGTCGAGAGCATCATGCTGGAGATGCCAGGAATCAATGTAGAAAGTGATGCAGAGGCTCATCACTTATTAGAAGAAAAAAAAAACGAAGTTAAATCATCGCAAACTCTTAATTCGAGTGAACTATTCATATATGTACATGAAAATGTATAATCTTAATAGCAGCACAGTAATTACATACATATTATTGCTCATAATTATTCAAGAGTCATGCTGATGCGGAGGATCCATTAATAGAAATACTATTTCTGCAAGTCGCCTCCGTAGGTAGCGGTCAGCATGGTTAGCTGCCGCCCCGGAGGTCCTGGGTTCGATTCCCGGCTCTGCCACGAAATTTGAAAGGTGGTATGAGGAATGGAACGGGGTCTACTCAGCCTCGGGTGGTCCAAATGAGTAGAGGGGGTTCGATTCCCACCTCAGCCATCCTCGAATTGGTTTTCCGTGGTTTCCCACTTCGTCTTCGGGCAAATGCCGGGATGGTACCTTCTGTAAGGCCACGGCCGCCTCCTTCCCTCTTCCTAGCCTATCCATCCCAGTCTTCCAACCCTTCCCATCCCTCATGAGGCCCCTGTTCGCTTTGCAGGTGAGGCCGCCTGGGCGAAGTGCTGATCACACCTCCCCAGTTGTATCCATCCCGACCAGATGTTCCAAGCTCCAGGACACTGCCCATAGAGGCGGTAGTGGTGAGTTCCCTCGCTGAGTCCGAGGGAACCACCAACCTAGAGGGTAAATTGACTAAATTAATAAAAAAAAAAATAAAAAAAAATCTGCAAGGGAGAAAAGCAAAGAAGATCAGACAGAGGCCGGCTCATTTTTTGAACTTTGATGAAAATTAATTCTTTATACGGTTCAGACAGGAAATATACACAGTTTTGAGGTTATTAGATCAAATTATCGATGGACTGGAACATATGACTGACAGGTAAAATGTATGATAATCACATGTAGTAGCCTATTCTGCACCTACCGGTACTTAATTCTTGGATATGCTATATTAGTTTGCATTATATTTATGTATAGCCTATGATTTATACCATTATTTGTAACCAATGCATGGATTTATTACGGTATGTTTGTCCACGGCCGTGGTTTGTTATTCTCACGGCCTCTCATGGAGTATCGCATTGGTCAATTCGATATTCATCTGTTTCCAAAGAAGTTCAAATTTCGTGTCAATATGTCAACAAAGTTAGCTCCGTTTGTTACCAACTTGGCTTATCTCTCAGACAAACCTGGAATAGCGAGCCCCGGAATAAAATCTTGTCGTACAACCCACCCTTGGAGATATACCAAGGAAGACGCTAGCCCAGGTATAGCTATTCCGATGGATAACCCGAGTTCGTACAACTGGGCCTTACAGCTCAATGTGAATGGTTGCTTGTATCCTCTGTTGGTTATGTTGCGTGTCAATGATTGAACGTTGTGGGACGAGTATCGGTGGTATGGAGACCGTGAGTGATGGGACCTCATTTAGTGTAATGGTAGGGATTAACAAAGGTTAATTAGCGGAGTGATATTAGTGCTTAGTTGTAATTACGCCAGATTTCGCCATATTCATTTAGTGCGTGAAGTTTACCGCATTGCGTTAATATGCTCGGCCTCGTAATTCACTTATTTTTGTTGTTAATGGAGTCTTGTTTGCGCATGCGCTATGAAAACTAGGAGTCGGAGCTCTTTCGTATCGTACTTTCTTTCAATATTCATTATACAGTGACTTGAGCACCTGTTCCGTGCGTCTTGTGGAGCGTCAGATCTCCTTTCCAGCTACCTTATATGGTCGCGTGGTACATATTTCGCCTGCGGATTCGATTCCCGGCTCTGCTAAGAAATTGTAATTGTGGTCTGAGGGTTGGAACGGGTTGCACTCGGCTACGTGAGGCAGAATCGAGAAGAAATGTGCTCGATAACTACTCCAGCTCCGGGATGGTACCTAAATTAAGGTCATCCTCACTTTCGTACCGAATTCTCATCTCAATTACAAAATGACACTGTAGTATAGCTATCACAATAACACAGTTTATCAGACAAATTACTCACACACTGAAGTACACGGGGCGACATGACCGCGTTGTTGCAGCATCTAAACTAAGGAACCAACCAACCGGTCTTCGATCGCAAATGCGTCGCTTCCTGATATAATTGCTCCCGAATCCGAATCGCTTGATATTGATTTTATGTTTTTCGTGGATGAAAGATTGATTCTTTCTATAGTCCTCTACCGTTAGTTTGTCCTTCACTAGTTGCGTGAGTTGCGAAGTTGTCTTGTCCATGCATGAATTACATTTTGTAAATGGATTTCAATTTAAAAGTATGTGTGTTTTTTTTAATAATTCAGGTGATATGTTTTGTTTCTTGGAATGCCATCATTTACATGTAGAGTTTTATATTAATGCTGAAGATCTGTGCTTACCAGACATCAAAGAAAACCTGCACTTTGTCTCATTTTGCTGCATTGTCTGTCATTTTTTTTAATTTTTTTTTTTACTGAGGGGCTATTTGAAAAGTTGTTTTAAAAGAATATATCTCGCATATTTCCCGCCAAGTATCATTGAGCATAAATACGAGTTGACCGACTGAAAGGTTAGCAATTGATTGTTTAGGCTTACCATCATGAGGTACAAAACTTGCAAGCTGATGAGGACAACCCAAGACAGTACCGTGTTGCTACTGCTGTAGTAGCGAATGATTTCAGGCGCTTGCTTGGCTATGTCGCAGCATATACTAAAGTTGGATTGATATGAGTTTGAAGTTGCCTGCACTTATGCGCATGGTGGTATGTGTGATAATAATACCGAACATTCCTCTCCTAGTCGGCTCGACTCGCATTCTGTTGACTCAGGTGCACACGCACACATTTCCGGTAAACAACGTGGCAGGGAGCCCGTATCATATTTTGAAGACAATCCCACACTGCACTTGTAAGCACAACAAATGCTGCTGCTGCGACCTGGAAACTACTGTCGACCTAAGTATTATGTGCACTCGAGTTTGAAGGTGGTTTGTGGAGTAACCAATAGACCTACATAAAATCCAATAACATCATAATTTTCGTCGTTCTATTTTACGTTAGTTCATCTAGGTTTGGATTTTAAAATTTATATTTTAATATTTTTTTTAATCGCAGTTGGAACACAAAAAGTGCACGTTTTTAAACGTGTTTCAACCATGCGTCACATTTAAGATTTATTATCTCAAAACCCTGTCATCAGATCGAATCCAAATTTTAACACAATATACATTGGAATTTTGTATAACTGGTTTATTAATTTAAAAATTGTGTGTGTCCAAGAAACAAAGTTATCATTTTTGTAAGGTAACTTTTTCTCGGCTCGGGGCGGTTGGAAAATGTAGTTCTTAGTCGCATTGTAATCCTTATCGATCAAAAAGTTATGCTGTATGACTGTGAAATACGTAAATTAACTCACTTATTTTATATCGGTTTGTATTTGTAGGGGGAAATAAGACATGATTCACCTGCTAGCCGCTCCGGCGAAAGCTGTACAGCGTTGCCGAATGCCGAAATGGAGCCCATCACACATCATGACGCGCCTCGCTCGGAAGTGATGGGCTCCATCTCAGCAACGCTGTACAGCATTGGCCGGAGCGGCTAGCAGGTGAATCATGTCGTATTTCCCCCTACAAATACAAACCGATATAAAATAAGTAAGTTAATTTACGTATTTCACAGTCATACAGCATAACTTTTTGATCGATAAGGATTACAATGCGACCAAGAACTACATTTTCCAACCACCCCGAGCCGAGAAAAAGTTACCTTACAATAATGTTAACAACTTTGTTTCTTGGACACACAAAGTTTTGAAATTAATAAAACCAATTTCACAACATTCTAATGTATATTATGTTAAAATTTGGATTCGATCTGATGACAGGGTTTTCAGATAATAAATCCTAAATGTGACGCATTGAAACACGCTTAAAAACGTGCACTTTTTGTGTTCCGACTGCGATAAAAAATATTAAAATATAAATTTGTAAATCCAAACCTACATGAACTAACGTAAAATAGAACGACGAAAATGATGATGTTATTGGATTTTATGTAGGTCTATTGGTTACTTCACAAACCACCTTCAAACTCGAGTACACATAATACTTTGGTCGACAGTAGTCAACCTGTAAACGCAAGCGCTGGGATCAATTTCTTACCAAATGCACAAATAATTTTCCAGCATCGTAGCCCGCGTCAACTTACATGATTTACTAACAAATTGAACCTTATCATTAGTCCCCATCACTACAAAGTATAATTTCAGACTGTTGGGTTGAATCAGGGTTGCCATGCATGCTTCAAATTCACAATGCTTGCCAATACTGGAACTGATATAATACGACGACCCCCAGGGGCTCACAACTAGTGGCACGTGGGTTGGCGACCACGGGACCCCAGCTGAGTCCGGCATTGCTTCCACTTACTTGTGCCGGGCTCCGGTCCGTCTTCTTTCCTGTCGACCTCTCTTGGTCAACTCTTGTTCTCTTCCGACCCCGACGCTATTAGGGCATCCGAGGCCTAGGGAGTATTTCACTTTCCCGCCTTAATTGGCCCTTGTCTCATCTTTCCTGATACCCTCATTCCTCGATGGGTCAGCCTTTTTCTTTGCATGTTAATCTCCTGCCTTCTGCACAAGGCCCTTAAGGAGGCAGGGTGTATGTAACCCCACCACTTCTGGTGCACCCTGGGTAGTGCTACGCCCTCAAGGGCTCACAGGTAGTGCGTTCGGGAGTGGGTCAAGGTTTCCACTTTTCCATTGCCTTTGGGGTGGACCATCTCCTCTTTCTCTTTCCTCTCTGCCTTTCTTGGCTCTCCTTCTTCCTGCCTTATATTTACATTCTTCTCTTTTTTGTTTCCCTTTTCCTCTTCTAGTTTGTAAGTGACTAGTTGGTTTTAGTTGTACGTTTCATTTGGTCATCTTTCATATCCTTTATCAGCCAAACCATTCGGGGCCGATAACCTAGATGTTAGGCCCCTTTAAACATTATCATCATCGTCATAATACGACAGGTGATCAGAAACTAAGGTTACAAAGCCTGCAGTGTAACGTGTACATTTTATTTCTAACAACCAATACAACCAACTTATAGTACATACATTAGGTTATTTTTAGACATAGCCTCCTTATCGGTTTAGGCACTTGTCGCTTCGAGGGATGAGTTTTTTGAATATTCCCTCATGGTAAAATCCTGACCTTGGTTTTTCTGTCCCGAAGTGTTTCACCTCGTCTGAAGCGAATCGTCGACCTCCTAGGTGCTTCTTCAAGAGGGGAAATGGGGGATAGTGGCTTGGAGTGAGGTCCGGGTTGTAGGTCCGGCGTAACCGCTACTACAGCGTAGTGGTCATCTGGTCTGTATGAGATCGCGCGTTGACATGAAAAAAGATGACGCCCTCGTTGAGAAGTCCTAACCGCGGTTATATATTTCGCCCACAGAAATCGAATAACTAAGCAGATCTCTTCGCGGGACTTTTTTTTTTCAAACGATTCGCCATTAGTTGTTTACTTGCAACTAGTGCTGTAGGTGGCGGCTGGCTGAAACTCTGCACAGTTAGCAACTGTATGTATTCGAATTGCCGCACACTACTAATTTCTCTATAATACGATAATCCCGGTATATCGCCCTTGTAACCTTAAGTTCAGACCATCCCTCGTATAAAGGTGTTTCTCGGTTTAATTTCTGATATTGTTTTTACAGTTCAGAGCTACTGAGTTACTGTTGAAACCAATGATTAATATTATGCATATTCTTTGCCTTCGCGCAGCCTGTAGGTGGAGAAAATAAAATACTGAAACAGTAGGTCCATTTCGTCAAGGTCTTCTTGAGACTTAGTTTGTACATTTTTTCTGTGTGCATGTACCTTAGTTTTGAAGTGTGTTTATTTTTTCGATGGTTAGTTCTTATTGATTTTAATCATGCTAGTTATCTGTTGTGGTGCGCCTGTAACCTCGTGGTATATTCCCCAGGCTGACTGTAATTAGCGCGTACAAGGCTCTAATTAGAGACTGACTTCAGTTCACTGTGACACTGAAGTAAAAGCATCTCGTTGTTTGTAAACGAAAGAAGAGTTTGCGAAATCATAGCCGATGTCGGAGCGCGACCTGCCCGTCGTATTCTCATTTTTTGTGCTCGTTAAATTGTATAACGTTCCCTCGACAAAAAAAAAATAATTAAAAGGTGATGTGTTTTTCTTCTTACAATGGAAATTTAGAAATAATTTTCACGACATTGCCTGTGATTTGTTTGTTTGCTCCGTACTGGTTACTGATATACTGTGACCGGAAAAAAAAAATATTTTGTTTAACTCTTGATAGGTCTTTGAATTAATATCTTCCCGCCATGTTTGTATAGAACGCTATTGGGATAGAATCTTCCCACCCATTTCAGTTCAAGTCGTTCCATATGCATTACAATAGCACAGGTTGTCACACAAATTGCACACTCACCTTAATACACGGGGCTACTATATGACCGCGATGTCGCAGCCCCTAAAACAAGCAATAATAACGAAGGGTTTCATTCCCACCTAAGGAATCATTGAAGTGGTGTTCCGTGACAACTCGAGGGAAATGCAAAGATGGTTCCTAATTTAAGATCACGGCCGCCTCCTTTCTCATCCCAGCAAGAAATACTAATGCCACACTAGCAGAGACACAACAGTAAATGGTTATAAAACAAATTCTGGCTGATGGCCAGAATGTATAAGCCCCTTCTCTCCCACCGAGCCGTAACTAGGCTCACTCCACTGCTTAGCAGCTCCGAGTCGTGACCGTTAATCTCGCGGTCATGAGCCACGGGACCTCCTTTTTACGTGGAATCCGAACCACAGGACATGGCATTTCACTTCGAAAATCTCACATGCATTGACCGGGAATCGAACCAGGTCCACATTGGTTAGAGGTGGACAGCTTAACCGCTGAGCCACCATGCCCCCTTTTCATGCATGGAGTTGTAGCTTTATCCCCGGTAATAAGTCTCTCCTCAATCTGTGTAACTAGGGTAACCTAAGTGATCATGTAGTGTCAACCGTATCCCTAGAAAGAAAGTGATTCACTAATATGTCAAAACACATCCCACTTTCACTGAGTTTCTTGTGTATCATGTGTACAGTATTTGCGATGACCTGAACTTTGTAATTGCTGGAGTTCTTGGTTTGGAAATCCTATTATTCAGTTACTATGCAGCATATCGTGTCCTTCAACATAATAAACTAGTTACCTGTATTTGGATTGTTTTGGTAATATACGGATTTACTATTGTCATATGTTGACGATACTCATAATGAGTAGATTCCTCCATTTATCGAAGGTAGTTCTACAATATAGTTCACAAATTCGTGGACGCTGGTATTCTCAACACGAATCGGATGGATAGAAGGTGGGTTGTGCTTACGTTGTCGATGGTGCAAATACGATGTCCTTGCCTCAGACCTCCAATGTCATCTTGGCTGTGGAGCTCGTTGCCATCTGTGAAACTTGACGATATACTCGGCATACATGATGAACAATTCACTTTCTTATGTGAACAGACTCTTTTAGTGCATTGCAGTCAATAGGTTTGTGTATCCCGTAACACTCGTTAATGCAGCGAATTCACGACCTTAGTCTGGTTGTGTAACGCTGACACTGGAAGAACTTTCCTGTGGCTTCCCAAGTCAAAAAGAAATTGTCCGAAATGAGTTAGCGGATCAATCTATATCATTACCACTTCGACAAATGGAGATACCAGCTAGAGATATTTGCTGTTAGTTACGCCGACAAGTACTGGCTTTGTGGGAATCTCAATGGCTAGCTGACCCAACACCCTGTAAACTGAGAGTGAGAGCAAAACTACGTTCGCGTGGCGGAGTTCCTTTCGGGTAGGGAGGTAGTCAGTTTATACGGACTAAGGATATGTCAAACAAGATCCATCTGCTCATACCCCTCCGTTTTAGTTTTGGAGCATATTAACCGTAGCCCTCAGTTTAAATAAGGGTGTGGATCTTACTGATTTAAGAAGAAACCTTAAAATGAAGGAAGGTTGTAATTTTACGTGCCCGTTACTCTCGCGATCATGAGCCTCGGAACCTCCATGTTTACCTGGAATCCGAACCACATGACATGACATTTCACTCAGAAAATCTCACATGCTTTGACCGAGGATCGAATTCTCTCCCCTTTCGTGAAAGACAAGGAGCTTAGCTGCACTACCACGCTCCCACAAAGAAACCTTTGTCTCCAAAATACGCTCAATTTTATGTTAGCTGATGATGGGATGGCTACTAATCGCGTCATCCGCTTTGTTATAAGAGAGAGAATAATATCTCAGTTCTCGCGAGATATTTTAATGTTATAATGTTTGTATTCTGCATTCTGTCTGAATGGACATTGATCCCCGAATGTAACACTTGAGTACAATATTTTGTTTTGACGAGACTAGCATCCAGTTTCTTATATTGAGTTTTATTTAAATATTTATTTGTCAATACGAACCATCGCCGCATTGACAACACCGTGTACAATACCCAAGGGGTATGCACCCCTTAGAGATCATCCCCCCCATCATCTGTCTAAATCTCATAAAAGGCAACCCTTTAAAAGCCTACCCAATATCCATCAATACTATAAGGGCAGCTGGCTACTCCATAAAGCAGCTCAACCCTTGCGTAATTATGACACACAGCGACATACTACAAACTGGTTCAACTATGCCACAACGCGCTGACAGAACAGAGGCTAAAGGTATAAAAGGTGCCTTAAGTGGGTCACGAGGATCTCTCCATCATCAGTGCTTCGACGAGACAGCCGGAGGCTAACGACAGTGTCAACCGAGGTGAGTCAGTCAGTCAGTGTTCAGAATCCTATTTTTGTAACCTAACACCCACAGTTTGTACTCACATTATAACATCACAAGATCCCTTAAAAGGGACTAACAGTTACTCATTGCTGACCAATAAACACTTGGTCAGTCTCTTACACTTGCATTACTGATCTACACTCTTCTTCACGTCCCCACGTCCTTCCTTACTCCCGTCACGGTCAGACGTGACACACCGTAGTAATAACGCCAACTCAGACGTCCTTGTATTCCTCACAGCGGCTCGCGTGCTCAAAGGAAGCGCGTGCCGAACCGCTGACACTAGCAAGGTGATTATATAATAAGTAGCCGGCTGGGCGACTAGTACACCGACCCGCGTGCTAAGGCTACATCCCTTAAACCACATTTACAGTCTTTATAGGAGCGCCCCCTAGTTCCTAGCACATCACAACACACTACACTGGTCAGCTTGCCCTGTCAAGGGGAGCTACCCTTCTTTAGGCACAAACTCATAAATTAGTACAGCAACTCTCCCTTTTAGATCCACCCCCAAATAAGGGATCTAAAACACTGGTGGAGGCGGGGTCCTACGCATAGAGAAAAGGGACTCAACCAACGAGCCCTCGTAGGTAAAACGACCCCTTCCGTACCGCAAAAAGCCAAGCAAATTAGTGAGAAAATTTTTTCCCCAGACAGAAAGCACCATATTTTTTTTTGTGTGCTCTAAACTAGCTACACAAGGGAAAGGCTTGATAAACCAACCCCCTAGCCCCATACAGAACCAGAGAGATATAGGAATACACTGGCAAACACGCACAGATTTTTTTTTTTCTCTCTATTGTTACTTTAGGCCCATACACTTCAGGCAGAATGGCACCTCATGAAGAGATTGCAAGCCATGAAGGTAATAGGGGTATGCCAATATTAGTAGCATTATTGGCTAGATGCCAAAGGCACATACAGATCAGGCAAACACAAATACGGACACTCAAAACAGAAAATCGGGACAATACAGGGCAAACAGCCATACACTCCGTCAGAGAAAGAGGACAGCGCGATTAAGATGCGCACATAAGCACTTGCAAACAGGCCATATGCCTCAATAGGCAGTACACCCAAATTTGGGACGAATACCGTGAACTCCAAACCAACAAGGCTATTTTTGAGTTCATGGTAGGGCCACCAGCCCAGCCGAGAGAGGACATAAGCGTAGATACGCTAACTCGACAATTTGCGAGGATGTCCCTCTCGACAAGTACTGCCACGCAGTGGCAGGAGTTCGCCGTGGCCACAGGCCAGGAGACGGCCAGGTTAGGCTCCAACATACTAAAGAATACATCCTACACAAACACACGTCCTTCAGCTCCGGATCGGAAGGCAATTTTGCCAAATCGAGGGGAAGAGCCTAGAACAATCCCCTCGGACCGGATGAACGAGAGGGAGTTGAAGCCAGGACCTTCAATCACACATAATACGACAGAGGGACAACAGGAGGTAACCTCGTCATGGGCTGACGACGTAGAGCCTGACCTACCACATATAAAGCCTACGTACACTCACACAGATAGGCTAACACAGTGGCAGGAGTCTGCCGTGGCCACGGGCCAGAAAGCGGACAGGCTACACGACACCACATTGGCAGGACAAAAACAGGCACTTAAGCGGCCCTCACCGCCAGTTCAAAGGGCAAATTTGCCAGAACGGAGGCGAACACCGGCATTAGTCCCTCAGGATGCACGGTACACGCACATACAGATTAAACAGGCATTACCATACAATACACGGGGATTAGGAAAGGTATTATTACCCACCCCACAAAACCTCGCAGTCAAACATACATACACTCCCGCAAAATCTGCTAAGATAGCGCCAAGCGCAATAACGCCCTTAAATACAGGTACACTTAGACCTAGAAACACGCGCTACGGTGGAAGTAGGGCAAGGCTTACTTTGCTAGAAATTCCGCCGGAAAACAGCAAAGAAACACCTCAATGGATTTCAGAGGCCTATAATATCGTAACAGGGCAAAACCCTTCACCTTTCTGAGCACTGAAGCTCGAAAGACGATAACGACTTCCACCAAGGCCAAAGAAATAAAATAACATCACTTCCCCCATCATAAATGGCCACACAAGTTCTTTCACGCGGGAGATATCAGAAAATAGACCGACAATTACATAGTAAACATAAACTGCGCATTTTTTTTCTTTCTCGTATTTTATGTATATACGGGGCAACATGGCCAAATTAGAAGTGAGTAATTTTAAATCCTTCTGTGTTTTTTTTTTGGGGAACCATGGCATTTTCCTCTCAGGCCATCAATGGTTATTGGGCGAAGTGATTAACGCCATAACGTAAAGTCTCTAATATGCTAAGCCAAGTGGAAGCCAAGCAGGCTTCAGGCCGGAAAGAGATATTTTGAACACAACTTAGGCATAAAATCACAGCATAAAGCTTAAGTGAGTCTTTCTAAGTAGAAATGACTAAACGTTCTATGTTAGGGTTCCACAGTTTGATAGATTCTCCTGTTGCGGGCGAAAGCCGTAAGTGTGGCAAGAATTAAGAATCTCAAACTAGTTTCAAAAAAAAAAAATTTTGGGAGGTGTGCTTTAACCAACTAAAAAGCCCAATTGCACACCGGGATGAGACACTGTCATTTTGGTGAGTTACAATTACTTTGATAGGCAGGTTTGACTCCCACAGTGCACTGGCTTTGCTCGTGACGTGGATACAAGGGTATCAGTTACGTCTGGCAATGGCCTTCCTAAGGTGTACTAGACAGTGTCGGTAGATTCCCCTGAGACGTAACCAGATTACGGTAGTACTCACGTTACCAAATTGGTAAATACTACACTCAGGTCCCAATCACCATTTTTTTTCAAACACATAGTGCTCACGACATAATTTTTAGAGACTAACGCCACCTACTATTATTTTCTTTCAATGTGCTCTCTTAATGCAGAGCGGGGCATAAATAATTTTTTTTTTTGTTTCACACATTTAGCCCAAGAAAGAAAAATGGCCAAATAAACTATATATATATTTTACACATAGGTATACATAACACAACACTCGGGGACACAAGTGTAGTCAATGGGAGGTTCTTTTGCAGACGGCCAATGCATATGAGATTTCCGAAGTGAAATGCCATGGCCTGTGGTTTGGATTCCAAGTAAAACGGAAATCCCGTGGCACACGATCTCCAGAAATGGTCACGTTAAACCACAAAATTCCCCTCTTGCCTTTTTATAATGCGAAGAGCACTAACAGAAAAGCAGGCTGATTAAGAACACATGTTCGGATACACAGCGTTATCGGAACAAATAAACAAGCGAGCGCGCAAGACATTGCAACCCGACACCCTCATACTCAGCAGTATAAACTGCGAGCCTTACAGACGACAGTTCCCAAAGCACACTGCACGGAATCATTCATAGCCAACCTAAGAACCCTATATCTTCAAAATTTACACTACGAGGAGAGGGCAAAAATAAGCAAACTCCTCGCAGGAAGGTATACTAGGGGTTGCGCATAGAAAAACACACAGCCCATTTGCCATAGTGTAGGCGGCACAGAAATGGCCACCAAATCTTTACAGACAACCGGCTTCGAACCCATGTCCACACACAAAAACCTCGTACCGAAAACTAACTAAACAACGGTATTTTCGGTACGAGAAACACAAACAAAATACAGACAGAATGCCCGCAGAACATGGACAACGCAGACATATAACACAGAGGATTACATAGAACACGGGTTCGAACCCCAGAGAAAATTGCACGCCAGGGAAAAACAAGCAGACGGCCTTCCAATCACACCAAAATTGGCCCATATAACGGCTTAGACAGATAATACTACATTCCTGCGGCCAAATGACAGGCATAAAATTCCAGAAATACACTTGACAGGGAAAATGGACTTTCCAGACAGAGACATATAAATTTCGTAAGACAACGGTCTTACGGAATAATGGCCACACAACGGCAATAGTAGCAGGGCGGATTACCACATCGGGCCGCCAGGAATTTAACACAATGACCACACTGGCATACGTGCAGAAAAACACGCAACAGTGGTTAACCTACATAAAATCCCGGCCTGAAGTTACACACACGAACTGATGACTTGCAGACTTAGCCACTTTGCAACACTGTCGATGACAAAACGCAATTGTGTAGTGGCAGTGACCATGAATAAACAAATGCAGAACAATCATAACACTATACATTTTTCAACACTGCGAAAGCATTTATCAACAAGCAGACGTCACAGACCAAAACTTGTCGCAGGCCCAGAGTAGCACGTTCGTAAAGACGTTGGCAGGCCACGGGCGCTTCCTACCCATACACAATATACACAGTAGGACTTAGCCCTACAGCAGACCAGGCGTCCGCGTGGTGTAGCGGAGCGTAGTCACACACACACACACAAACGCGCTCACCAATCAGGGGCGAACATAGGGACTTTGAGGACACGGGACCTCCCCTTAACAACTTCTTTTTGCGACCCTAGTCCCGAAACAAATCATTCCAGGCGACTAGGACTTAGCCCTATAACGGACCAGAGTAGGTCGTGAAGCTTCGCTATCCCAAAGCGCGGATAGAAAACCAACATGGACCAAGGGAGGATGACAAGAGAACATGCTAACAGCGTCCCACTCTACTCCCTTCCCATAACCTTCTCACGCCCAACATAAACAACGCAAACACATCTACACGACCATAAACAGCTACACTACACTACAAAGTATACATAAGGGTTGGTAAACTTCATGTGTTTACAGAAAGGGCATGCTACGCCTTGAGCCCCACCGCTATCACCTGAATGAGAGGGGTGCATCGGCCAACAACAACTAAGCGTAATGCACATCTCCATATGAGAGATGAGGCCATAAGTAATAAATACTAACCATTTTTTTTTAAAATTTAAATCATCCCGCATGAGAGGGAAATATATTAGTATTATGCCTCAACCTACACCTATCCATACATGGGTGCAAGCGCCTCATATCCAGACGCATGCATGTATATCCCATCCATTCACCAGGGGATATTGATATCAGACCGGCATGGATTTTTATTTTATTTTTTGCAACCCCGGGAATTACCTGCCCCGTTCCACTCACTGTAGGAGCATCCCAGCACAAAAACCGGTTCCAGGCCGCCACTAACGCGGAATTCGGAAGTGCGCAACCTCCTCCTACCCTGCTTTAACCCACTCTACAGATAACTACCCCCAGATCACAATAACAGGGTACCTGACGCCACAGACCCTACTAACACCTCCATCAAGGTTAAAAAAGAGCATTATCGCTGGAGAAGCTGATATAGCACAGGTAGCCTAAAGTAGTCTACGTATGTAGAGGTTTTACCAGCCCACCACACTGGAAGTATTTTACATTTGACACTTTTTACACAGGTTACACCTATATTTTAAAAAAAAAAGGGAATCTGAAACACCCTGGCTGATGATACCGGCGTTAGCCAAAGGTCAAAAGCACAACACTAGGAGCAGAGCTGGGGAAGGCGATGTGGACCCTTACCCCAGTCGGCTCATCAAATTACTGACGACTAGACCAAATAGACGAACCACGTAAGGTCAAAGCATTCGCGGCCTGGTCGGGCAAGCTCTGGAATCCTAGGTGCGCATAAACCGCCCCTGGGAGGAAGGGATGCTAAACCCACTTTGAGCCACGGTCGTCGAAGCCAAGACCTGCAGGGAGACTTTCTGAGAATGGCGGGAGAAATAGCTCACTCCGCGTCGGCCTCGGGAGCTATCCCTAGAGACGACCATATTATGACTAGACTGTTAGTTAAATTTACGTAAGTAAGACTTCCATGGCGGGAAGCAAAACTCCTGTGCGTTGGAGCAAAACACACTACGGCGGCCCATAGAGGCAACTTTATATATCAATGCGAAAATGCATACTACGGCGGCCCATAGAGGCAACTTTATATATCAATGCGAAAATGCATACTACGGCGGCCCATAGAGGCAACTTTATATATCAATGCGAAAATGCATACTACGGCGGCCCATAGAGGCAACTTTATATATCAATGCGAAAATGCATACTACGGCGGCCCATAGAGGCAAGTATCACTGCGAAAGCAGGTTGCGACGGCCGATTAAGGCGAAGACAATATTATGCCATTGGACCACACTGTCCAATGCCCACATAAATGACGACGCATCGGGCAGTCAGAGGGCATTAAGAGATGGGGCATTGCGCGCCCCTCACAGGAGCCAAGTGGGCGGCTCACCTACGTCGAATAGGAACAGCACCCGGTTATGAACACGAAAGTTACAGCGGGCGGAACGATTAGCTTAGTGGCACCGTAAGCCGCCCGCGGATAGATTAATCCTAGTAATAGACGTCGACACTAGACTTAAGGGGACGGAATCTAGCGACCCTAGAGACAACCGGTGTTTCTGGGGCTCGTGCGGGTGGTGATCTGGGGATTTAATTGCCCCAGGCGATCGTCCTAGGCCAAATTTAGTTATAGACGGTTGCATTTGACACGCAACCTAGGATTAAGCAAATTTAATGAACACTGTTGCAATTCAGCACAGAATCTTTCGGCAATAGATTAAGGCAACCCTCTCGGCTTAGATGTAGTTTTTTTTATATATACCATAAGTAGAATAAGTAGTATAAGAGAACGCCGTTCGGCGCCTGATGACCCACAAATCCGTCATCAGGGTAAGTCCGATAACTCATGATAAGTTATTATAATGTAGCATAGTCTTACATTTAAGACAATTTTTTTTTTAATCCATATCTTGAGGTAAAATTTCGGCGCCTGGCGGCCCAAATTCGTTGCCAGGGTAAGCCCAATCCTACAACACATTAGGAAATGACGTCACGGCACCATATAGGGTAAGCCCGGCCATATATCGAGTAATAATAACCATGCCATTCTTTTCACAGGTAAAAAGGGGCTTCAGACTGTGGCAACGCTGCCACAGGAAGCGGCATATGGAATAGGGAATTTCAATGTTTTGTTAACCTCTCCATTTTTTTTTTGCAGGCATTGTCACCTAGAATATGACACGTGTAATTATGATTTTGCTGCCAGATAGCAGCAACATGCTATTTAATGCCCCCTTATTGTAGTATTATACCTGTGCATACTAACCTCCATTTAACATTCATTCTCACTTACACACTCACTACATTTTTTTTTTTTTTACAACTACACGTCAATAATCTGCACAGCGGGAATGATGCCTGTGGGGCATCAAGCTTGCTGGCAGATCTGCCTAAAACAAAAACACTTGAAGCGTCAAAATGAGACGCAGCTTACGGCGATGAGGGCGCAACCGGCATGTGGCGGCGACCCTCATGGCCAAGTGTGCAAGCATTCACCCACAGAGGATGCTTCACAGACTAGGTATTAAGAATACACTGCAAGCGGTACGACCACTCAAACCGTGCCAAGAGGTGGCCGTATAGGATCAGCCGTGATACGGCAAGTGTACGTACAAACAGGTAGCGTGCACGCGAGGATCCAAACAAAAACTAGAATTATAAGGGTTTAGCGCGCTTAAGTAGACATAAGGTCATTGTAGTTCATAATTTTAAAGGGTAAAATACATACATATACATGCGCCCACGGGCAATTATTCCAATTGAAATTACTAAATGTCAGCATCGCAACATAATACATTAAACTCTATATATATTTTTGTCTGTTTATCAAGTTCACGTGTACACGATGTCTATATTTTTGTTTTGTTTTGTTTCGTTTGCTAAGGTAACACGTAACCAATGTCTGTGAATTGTTTTCTTTCATTTTTCTCTCTTCTAACTTCCCCATTTGTCAGGGTGTTCCGTTTTATCCCACACCAATAAATACATTTTAAATATTTCCTTTAAATTATACCCTGGAACACCCATTTTTTTCTATTCTCTCCTATCTTCTTTATTGCAGGGAGCACTTTTTCCCCAAGATAGGGCGGACGACGCAATCATCCGTTCGGCCCTGGGTTTTTCCTCCCTGCACAACTATGTAACCATGTATAACCATGTTTTTTTCTCTTTTTTTATGCCGACAACGGCAATGGCGATTGTGCCTCAATAGCAATTATTTTCTTTATTCAACAATGTTAATGCACATTCCACCATGCAATGTAAAATTTATATACATATATATCTATGTACACCCCATAACCCTCCCCTCTGAACACGGGCTGACCGCACACCTACACTTCTGCACGACGACACCCGTTCCATACGACGACGCTTACGACGCCACCACCAGAAGAGACGAGGGGGATTCAAAAACTACTACGACAACATCCCAACCCCAAGTGCCCTTCCCGGTCGCGAGGACGCGACCAAATGGAGGAAGAGGCTTGTACAATACCCAAGGGGTATGCACCCCTTAGAGATCATCCCCCCCATCATCTGTCTAAATCTCATAAAAGGCAACCCTTTAAAAGCCTACCCAATATCCATCAATACTATAAGGGCAGCTGGCTACTCCATAAAGCAGCTCAACCCTTGCGTAATTATGACACACAGCGACATACTACAAACTGGTTCAACTATGCCACAACGCGCTGACAGAACAGAGGCTAAAGGTATAAAAGGTGCCTTAAGTGGGTCACGAGGATCTCTCCATCATCAGTGCTTCGACGAGACAGCCGGAGGCTAACGACAGTGTCAACCGAGGTGAGTCAGTCAGTCAGTGTTCAGAATCCTATTTTTGTAACCTAACACCCACAGTTTGTACTCACATTATAACATCACAAGATCCCTTAAAAGGGACTAACAGTTACTCATTGCTGACCAATAAACACTTGGTCAGTCTCTTACACTTGCATTACTGATCTACACTCTTCTTCACGTCCCCACGTCCTTCCTTACTCCCGTCACGGTCAGACGTGACACACCGTAGTAATAACGCCAACTCAGACGTCCTTGTATTCCTCACAGCGGCTCGCGTGCTCAAAGGAAGCGCGTGCCGAACCGCTGACACTAGCAAGGTGATTATATAATAAGTAGCCGGCTGGGCGACTAGTACACCGACCCGCGTGCTAAGGCTACATCCCTTAAACCACATTTACAGTCTTTATAGGAGCGCCCCCTAGTTCCTAGCACATCACAACACACTACACTGGTCAGCTTGCCCTGTCAAGGGGAGCTACCCTTCTTTAGGCACAAACTCATAAATTAGTACAGCAACTCTCCCTTTTAGATCCACCCCCAAATAAGGGATCTAAAACAACCGTTAGGAAGGTTAGAAAGTGTGATAAATGATTGTTATTACCGTCCCGATTTAATTGGACACATTTCTCTGTTGACAGACTGAAAAGTGATATTTTATTAGCTACATAACATTTAAAATGGCTCTACGTGAATAACAAGGAGTTCCGTGACGAAATAAAGAGCCTACTTTTCTTAAAATTTAAGATTCATACCAATGATTAATCTGTATGGATCTATCTAGAATAATTACGAAATTAAGTTGGTAATATCGAAACTTCTTATTAGTTCGAAATACTGTATACCTAGCATAATGTAGCCTAATAGAGCACTACAGTTGGCAGCCCTGGTGACTGAATATATTCTTAGTTCCATCTCTTAGGTACAGACTGCAAAATTTGTTTAAAGTCCAATGGATAGCATGGATGTTACATGAAGTTAAACATTGGATCTAACAGCGCGCGTAAAATCGTGTTGGCAACAATGTCATGCATGTGTTGGTCAGAAGTAATCTGAAATAATATGATCTATTGTTATGCCAATTTTGAATGAAATCCATTAGTTAGTATAGAAGTTACATGCATTTTATAATTGGACATATCAGCAGGCTTAGAATTATGTTGGCAGCACTGACTAAGTTACTCCAAATTAATATAGAATGTCAGTTACTATACGTGTGCATAGTTTAAAGCTGTCGGCTTGCTTACTTTCTGATATATTGGTATTTGGATAACATAAATTGAGAGCATTTATTAGCAGTTGGCAGCCCTGGTGGCTCTTTAAGAATACGCTCAGTTATATCTGTTTATGTACACATAGCACATACGAAATTGGGTTGAATTCCAATTGATAGTGTAGAAGTTACATGCATTTAAAAATGGGACCTATCAGCAGGCTTAGAATAATTTTGGCAACACTGCCATGTATGGCCTCCTGGAAATTAAACTGAAATATTATTATCTATACGTGTGCCAATTTTGAAATAGCTCCCATTCATACCTTCCAAGATATCCAACATGGAGCTCAAATTTCAATTGCGATTTTTCAGCAGTTGGTAGCACTGACATCATTTTCGAATACGGCATTGAGATATTCAGTTATAGATCTTTACTCCTACTAAATGTTGTTTCGATTGCTGCAGCCGTTTAGGAGTTGATAGGGGGGACACAGACAGACAGGACAGACACACACATTTTCCCGGATCGATCTCATGTCTACTTTTTCCTCATTTTTGCAAAATGTGAAAAGTAGGCTAAAAATTGTATACTTAGTAAATGGCATTTATTTATTTATTTATTTATCAGCTGAGAATTATATGATGCATTATGGACTGCTTTCTGTATTTGAATGTTATGGCTTGAGTACAATCTTTTCAAGGCTCGAAATATTCTGATTCTCCAAGAGGCTTCATACAATTCCTTTGCAAATGATCTCCTTTTGCAGGGTAATCTCCTATCATAGGTAGGAAGACTTCAGCTCCATAATCGGGATAACTTTTTTAGGGGGTGCGGGTGGAGAGCTTGTAGATTTGTGACCGTTAATTTCGCGATCGTTATCCACATGAAATCCGAACCACTGCACCATCACGCCCCTAGGCATCACTTCAAATAGGAGTTTCTATTTTCAATTGACATCATATGCATGTCCGTACGTTATAAAAAACAGTGGAAAGTATTTATTGCTGTATGTGTGCAAGGTATTAGGGGCGGATGTTAAAATACAGTTGAAGATTGTAAATGCGGGCAGAATAATGCTTTGTGACGGGGATTTTGGTTGTGTAGGCGAATAGAACAGGGTGAGTCACACGGTAACCCTTTGCTCTACGGCATGACTCACACAGATTGCGGCGACGATCTATCGACCGACCCAATTTCTGGCAATTTCCTTTTCATTCAGATGAGTAATATACCATTCCTCATCTCCAGTAACGATTCCGATTAATAGCCATTTTCTTCGTAATAGTTACTTATCCCCATCTTTTTTCCTTTTTGCCAAGCAATCAATTTGCCTCTCGCTCTTTTTTGGATGACGTTCAGAAAAAGTTGATAATATCGTGTTAACTATTTCAAAGGAATTTTCAAATGAGTCAACATTGCCTCCGGTGTGTCTGGTCCTATCAACACAAACTACATATTTCCCCCTACAATACACGAATCGACACTAACACAACCGTCCAGCTCTAAGGCAACTTAATTAATTCTTTAGCAGCAGTAACAGCTATTTAAGGTTCTTGTAATTGTCTATTTCCTATAACTAACTACTGTTCCTTTACCTTCTCGAGGTTTGTACATATACCTTAATACGCATTAATATGGAATTAATTGTATCTAAAATCCCCTATCTAGGTAAATGTTTTTATCTCCACATATTCTATATTCACTTTGAGTAGCTTATAATATCCCTTACTTAACCAAACCTCGTGGTTAATTTATTATTAATTATTCCCCAACCTACTACAGGATTGTCCTCTTATGGTGTAGCAGCTAGCTGTCGCCCTGGAGGTCCGGGTTCAATTCCCGGCTCTACCAAAAAATAATTCTGTGTGAGGGCTGGAACTGAATGCACTCAGCCTCGTGAGGGAAAACTGGGAAGAGATGGGTTCGATTCCCACCTCCTCCATCTTCGAGTTCTACTGCCGGAATGGTTCGTAACTTGAAGCTACGGCCGCCTTCTTCCCAAGCCTCACCTGTATTACAATTACTCACACTACTACAAATACACAATAACACAGGTTATCAGACAAATTCTATACACACCTTAATACACGGGCTAAATGACTTAACAACTACAGGATTGAATCATTGCTACTATTAGCTAACAAGTGTGGTGTACACATAGCAAGTGTAGACTTGCACGTACTTCCACAAGTGGCGAATATAAACGTGATGAGTCTGTAAAATGTTTCAGAATGTTCCTTTCCGTAGATGGTTTCTCCTTGTAATCACCTATGTCATTAGTACCCGTCACATGATTGTCCTCGTGCGTGTTACGGTAGCATGGTACAATTCCGTTTTTGATGTCATTCTGTTTCCCGTCGGGATAGCACCTTATTTCAAGTCCCGCGACAACTATTATCTCAACCTCGTGAGGACAATTGAGTAGCTGTCGGGCAGTGTGGCAACGCTCCGGTCACGTAGATCAAGATTAACGGCTGAGGGGACCCGACGCGTTGATCACGCCTCCATAATCTGCAGGTCAAATGGCTGGGCAGCGGTCGCTTGGTAGTCCGAGGATCCCTCACGGACTGTAGCGTCACGGGGTTTGGTTTTGGTGTTATATGCTATGGTGTGTGTTGCCAAGTTCGAACACCAGTTTCAGTATCTGCAAGTGGTCTGCGAACACGTGGACTGAACCAGCGAATGCAAGGAACCATGTTTGCAGTGATAGGGGACGATTGGTTGTATTTAATGTGCCCTGGAGCGGTGTCCAGTATTCCGGATAGTGCCTCCCACTTCGCACGTCCGAGGCGTCACCATGGTTGCGGTGTTCAGTGCGGGTCAAGGCCATCTTGTACTCCCACACATCACGGGCTCCAGTTTGCTATTTGAGCGCTGTAAGGTGCAGGTCTAGATCGAGTGAGCCTCGAAAAAATTGCAACTGTGTTAATCAACATGGCATAAAGTTTCGTGAGCAATGTCTGCTCGAAGATCATATTGCTAATTACTAAATTTATGCAGAACAACTTCTAGGTCAGCGAAGTAAAGAAAGAAATGTTTATTTTATATATAGATATCGTCAAAGACCCTCTGGCAATTAGGTCTGAAAAGTCGCCATGGTGGTTGCTAAGAAAGTGACAAATCTGCCGTCTATCGTTAGTATGTATAGGACATATAGTACTTGGCCATACTGTTTGACACAGGCAAATTTCTTTAAAACATCGCTTCCAATTATGTGTCATGTACTTAGACATATAATTTTCTTGGAAATAATGATATTTGAACATTCTCCGGTTGAAGTCTTGCTCTATTAGGACTGGTACCTTCAAACTGATATGAGCAAGCAAGATTTTGTGATCTCTTACTTGAGATCTACAGATCTAAGTCTGCATTTTTCTAAGCCTATTATTGAGCAACTATTGTTTTTTTTTATTTCGTATTCTATACAGTGATTACAACAGCAATTATAATTTGTTTTAAAATTAGGTGCGTAACGAGGGATGTGACGTTGCTTACAATCGTTAACTTTTTCAGACAGTGCACAGAATTGTACCTTCATTTTTGGTTGGTATTAGACTAGGTTTATATGTATTTTTTACCTCAATTATCCATTTTTGTGGGGTCAGGAACGACGTGAGGCGAGTTTCGTACGTGGCTGATGGTTTTTACAGACGGGTACGCTTCTAACTCACATGAGGTGACTAATGCAACTGAACAGGACGTTCGAAGGGTGGGGCCGTGGCTTATTAGAAGATCCCGTTCCGGTTTTGCCTGGAGTTGAAATTGAGAAACTTTCTTGTGTACCGACTACTTGAGTTCGTTGCAGTCAATTGCTACATGTTTCCCGCAACACCCCCTAGTGCAGCGAATTCATGACTTACTAGCCAAGTTGTGCCGCGCTAGACACTCGAATCATTTTTCTGTGGCTTCCAAGCCACATGGGAATTGCGGGAAATGAGTTCCCGGATCAAGCTGCAAAAGAGGCGGTATCACTACCACCTCGACCAATGGAGGTACCCGCTATAGATATTCGCTCACAGTTACGCCGACAAGTACTGGCATTTTTGGAGAGTCCGTGGCTAGCTGACCAAACACACATTTAACTGAGAGCCACTCGCGTGTGGCGGAGCTCTTTCCGGTCAGGTCATGGGGGAAGTCCGTCATTTTGTGTAGGCTAAGGATAGGTCATACAAGATCCACCCATTCGTACCTAATGACAAGGGGAGGGGGGGACCCCCCCCCCCACACACACACTTTGTACCTGTGGAGTCGTTTTCACCGTGGCCCACATTTTTAACCGAGTGGGTGGATCTTGCTGACGTACCAAGAAACGCAGATGACACTCAAACTCATATTAGCCGATGCTGATCGCGTCATCCGCTTTATCTAAATTTTCCAGTGTACATTGACTCAACGACTTGTTCGTTTTTGAATGATGAATTTTTTCCCCGTAATTTTTGTTTATTTTTCTATTGGTTTTATTTAATTTTTTGTTTTATAATTTTCGGTCTTTTCAAATTTAGGTCTCCACCTCTAAATTTTAAATTCCATTCCAAATTTGTATAAGTTAATCTGTGTTAGGGGCAGATAACCTCGTAGTTCCGCCCCTTAAAACAGCAATAACTAACTAAATTGAGAAACTAATAGAAACCATTTCTCGTCTTCTCAGTACGGACATAGCCTAGTCCTCTGATTCTGCGATTTAGTGCTCCTACCACTTGGTTGGTAATACTGTACTAATAGTGATGTGTAATTTTAAAATTGCACTAAAATGTGCCCTTTCTTTTCATATATGTGCTATTTGTGCCATCATTTAAGAACTGAAGCAGGAAATCCCAGCTGCAAATATTTGTCTGGCGTCTAAAGAGAATTTTACACGGCTAGCTGCAGTGGTGGAAGTTATGTGGCATCACGGCTGGCTGCAGTGATGGAAGTTATGTGGCATAGTTAGCTTGTTGTTCCCTGGATTGATGGGTGTATATGCAGTAAAATTCTGCAATCTCTTTTAGATATTCCATCTAGTCGAAGCATAGAAAGTGCCCTTGTAGATCGGTGAAGTCTTCGTAGAACGCTTACTTTTGTGCTGTTTTACGGCGAATAAAAAGTTGAATGTCTGTATGAAAACATGGTCGATATTTGTGTTATTTTGCATATAAAATTTCCCATTGCACTTAATCGAAACACTCGATCTGGTACTTCCCTCATAATTTCCATCAATTGGTCGTTCATATTTATGATTTTCAGATAGATTTCATTAGAAAGCTAACTATTGCAATGGGTACCATGTTTCGACTTCTGGAAAATTTCTACATATCTTCACGTTTCACATCCCCTGGACCCCCCACCGTCAGTTAAAAAGTTTATATATATATATATCACTTTCTTGTGGACACGATAACTACCGCAATTTTGCACCAATTAATTTGATTTTTGTTTACATAATATGTATCCCTATAAAATCTCGGTCGAGTTCGTTAATGGGCACAATTGGTCGACGGGGGTGAAAATGGGGGGGTCTTTTTTCGAAAAAGTGAAATATCGCTATAACTCTCTTAATATTTGAAATATCGAATCCATTCAAAGTTCATACTATGTGTCGAATAAGGCCCAAAAATTTATGCTTGAAGAGTTTTTTGATAGCACCAACCATTGACCAAAGGGGTGGGAAAAAGTGGGTTTTTCGGGAAACATTAATCATATCTCTCTTAATAGGCACAATATCAAAACCGTACAAAATGGACAATATTCCCCTAATAATTACCTAAAACTTTTGTCTGAAAGAACTTTTGATATGACCCACCATTACGCCAAGGGATGAGAAAAATGATTTCGGAATTATAAGAAAATGCCAAGAGCTATCAAAGGTTGCCATGACAACACTACTAAAGTGATGAGGGATGAGCCATCAGACGTTGCCATGACAACGGACTTGCACGCGATCACATTCAGTTTTCCATCTGACTACGTGAGAAGCGGCCTCGGTGACGTAACTGGTAGTATGTTGAACTTCTATGCCCAAGTTCGTGGGTTCAAAGCCGGCCGAAGTCGTCGGATTTTCTAAGAGCGCTAAAAATCCCTCAGTATGCTTTCCTTTGGAGGAGAAGATCCAACGTTCGTTGCGAGTTGCTGGTTGCGGTGGCATCTCGTAGCCAGCTGGGTGTCGTTGACTGTAGTATCTGGTAGCAACATTAGGAACTACTGGTTGAAATTGACCGTCTGCGGTCCTTACCTGAATTATAGACTAATACAGCCATCACAATTCACACTGTTTATCATACAGATTCTACACTCACCCAAAGTACACGGGGCTACATGACCGCGTTGTCGCAGTCCCTAAACTGAGGAACCAACCAAAATATCTGCGGGAGATATAATTTTGCGTGAAGAAGTAACAGACCGTTACATACACATCAGTGTCGAAACCTTGCATAAGGACAGTGTGACCACAAGTATAAAAATGTTCCCCCAAATGACAAGAAGGTTACCGTCCCCATAAGACAATAAAAGGTTTAAAATATGCATAAAATGACGAAAAACAAAGTTAATTAAGCTCCAATTATAAAATACTTTCTCACAATAAATGAGGTCTGACCCTTCTACGAAACGTGCATATTCTGCCATTTTCGCCTATCCCCAAGTTTGCCCGATGAAATCTACCTCCGCCTTCCGGCGTGCCGAGAGGACTTTTATTTGGTGTGTTACTAGGTCCCGTCAATGGAATTCCAATGCTGCCCATAAGAAATTGCAAATTTGTCAAAATACCTGTCGCATGCCGAGATTATCTGCTCATTTCATTTTCTGATGTGACTGATGATGGATCGTAGGCGCTGGGGGGGATTGTTAACAATGTTAGAGAAATGTTTATAGTTGGCCAATTTCAAAAAATAATGAGCATAATTTCTGGATGGAGTTCCCCATAAGTGGGGCTGCTGTATATTGTGAAAATAAATGCTAATCGCATTTCACTGGGTCACGTGTTCATATTGGGGTAGTATATGACTCCGGTGCAAGACCTTCGGAATAAAATTCTAATTGGGGAAGTAAAGCCGGCGGTCCCATGTCAGATTTATGACATGAAAAAGAACCTTCCACTAACTACACTTGTCTGAATACAAAATGCGTAGGTTAGAATTGATAACGCTCTATTAGTTCCAACGTTCGCCGCCAGGTGCTGACTGCGGTGGCATCTTGTAGCCAAGTTCGCAAGCTAGGTGTCGTGGACGGTAGCATTTAAGAGCAAAAGTAGGAACTACTTGAAATTATTGTCTGCTTTCCTTACTTCAATTAAAACAGATAACACACACTAATACAGTCATCACAATTAATTAGCACCGTTTATCAGACAGATTCTACACACCCTAAGTACACGGGGCTACATGACCGCGTTGTCGCAGCCCCTAAACTGAGGAACCAACCAAACACCCGACATAAATGAGCATTCATTACAAGCATCAAGACAAAGTACGTTCCGCAAAAATTTACCTCGATATTGCATGACTAACTATTAATAAAGAATGTTAAGACACTACACAACTCATTAAAAAGAAAAGGGGCTGGGGGTGGGTTTCTGTAAGTTTGTTTTTCAGGCGTACTATTGAAGGTCATAAACACGTTTTGTTGCTGTTTTTTTTTTTTTTTTTTTGTCTAACATTGTTTGTTATGCAGTGACTTGTATTTCCATAAATTATGCCTCGAAATGAACACCGAAAGGGGTGCAAAATAGTTTGAACATATCCTGGTGGGAAATAGCCGAAAGTCATTGATGCAACAAGACGCAAAATTTGGAATTTAACATTGCGATTTTTACTTAAGTAAAGAAAAAATATATAATAAAAAAATAAATAATCTAGTTATGATACATGGTATTAGCCTTTCATGAATTGAATGTCGATGAACGTGGCTGCGCCAGCCTTTGTTGTTTATTGCAGCAGGAGCCTTGTGGGACGAGCAGAGGGGGACTGCGATGATGGAGTGCACAAAGCAACATTGCTCCGGCTACTTTTGTTAATTATATTGTGAATTGTGAACGGAAAAATGAATAATGATGGGTGAATTAAGAATGATGTGTGTCATTTAGGAATTACGGAAATCGCGTCACAGGAGTTCATGTCTCCACGGATGGTTAAACGATGACATGCTACTGGAGCTGAGTCGTACCCTACTCGCGCAGCTGCACCTGCCAACGAAGCAGGCTGACAGTGTGACACAAGTAAACAATGAATAGTTCCCATCTCGACCGCCAGCAATCTAATCTTGAAAGGCTATTGCAGCGTCGCAAATTATGATGCGGTTGGCAGAATTGACGAGACGCGAGTTCGAGTCGACGATGATGTACGAGTGCGGTTGTTCCGTACTGATGGTGACAGAATGCTGGTGGTCATCGACCCGCGACTCCTGCACCTGTTGCTCTCGGAACAGACACGTGACAGCTTGTGCGAGGAGAATTATCATTGATATGACATACCAGAGCTACATAATAACTCGTAATCTATCGATTGGACTGCCTATGTTGCTGTGAGAATCGTAAGGTTTTCAATCTACAAGGTGTTCCAGATTTTCACTTTCTCTGCTTAACCCATCCTAGACAATTACTCCTCGTGGTGTAGTGGATAAGATATTTCGCTGTCTGCTTGTGAAGTGAGAATTAGATTTCCTGATTTCGCCGAGTAATTTTGTGGTCTGAGGGCGCGAACGCACGTGAGGCAGAGCTGAGCCGAGGATGGTAAACCCCCGCATCTGGTGCCCTGGAAGAGGTTTTCCGTGGTTTCCCCACTTCTACTTCGAGTAAATCCTGGGATGTTTTCCAACTTAAGGCGACAGGAAATGAGGAGTGCCTAGTTACAAGAACACATGTGCCTGATCTGGACTACTCTTAAGAACTAGTATGGATGCTTTAATATTTATTAGTCTTTTTTTATTATCTCTGAACTATTTGCACGTGCATGATACGTAAACTCGAGCCTATAAGACAACAGTGAATAGACTAAACAGTTATTAACGAGATTCACTGTGAATGATGTTAAATATAACAAAAACACATTTCAAAATATTGTAGAAAATTAAACTCCACTATAGAGATTTAGAGCTGAAGATGACCCAATCCTAAATTTCCCCTTTGTCAGTAGTAATACAGTACATGCATTTTTTATTCTGGATTTATGTGTTATATATAAATATAGTTACCCTGTATAATATTATTGGGCAAACGTGTGTTGACCGACTGAAAAGTATAAAGTGATAGTTTGTACGGCCAACATTGAAAAAAAAAAAGTGCTTGAAAACTATCTATCTAAAACAAATGGGAGGCAACTTACGCTACCGAACAAATGTCTCAGGTGGTGATATACGCTACCGAGCAAGCGACGCAGGAGACCACTTACGCTACCGAGCAAATCACCTAGGAGACAATTTACGCTACCTAGCTAATGTCTCGGGAGACAACATACGCTACCGAGCAAATGACCCAGGAGACGATTTACGCTATCGAGCAAACGACTCGCAAGTCAACTTACGCTACCGAGCGAACGACTCAGAAGACAACGTTCTCTTCCGAGCAAATGACTCAGGATACAACATAGGCCTACGCTACCGATGTATTCAACAAAACAAAACTTTCAGGAGGCAATTGACATCGCCCAATCTTGACATCCATGGGATCCTGAAAACAAGCATCATACGATGCACGGTTTCAGATATGGATTTGTACCAGGGCTGATTAGTTTTGAATTGCCACGCGACAGCGCTATGCAGAAAATGAGAGGTAGCTCGGTTCGCCATTCAGCAAAATTAATTCATTCTGTTGTTGCACTTGGTGGATCAGTCATGGCATGGGGAATGTTACTGTTGCATGCTGGCTCGACACAATTTGATGTGACGACTGATGAACATTGAGTGCATTGTCGTCACGTTTACTGACTGTGCCAAGTCTGCTTCACTATCACTTTCAATCGTCCGCTTGCCAAGCTTTCCATAGCCTCGATCCTACAGAAAGTAAAATGTTCTCGTGGCCTTAGCCTCTCATTAGCTAGAGACTCCCTGATAACTAGCAATGCGTGGCATGGTGTAATGATGAGTCGCGATTCGATGAATGTAATGGTCCAAGTCTCCGCGACTTCAGTCGAAGCAACGACATGACCTACCTACTGCACCTTGTATTATATTATGTAGAACCCTGCGCGGATAAACAAAACCTTATCCGCTTCCGACCCGGATCTGCACGACTGTTATCCGCATCCGCAAGATTATCCTTTCGTTCGTTTAGGGGCTGCGACAACGCGGTCATGTGTAGCCTACTTTGGGTGCGTGTAGAAATTGTCTGATAACCGGCGTTTATTGTGATGACTGTATTATTGTGTCATATCTGTTTTTAATTCAAGTAAGGACTGCAGACGATAATTTCAAGCAGTTCCTTTATTTTCTGACTTTATTAGCATTTGCTCGTTCCAAAAGGCCAAAATCAGAAGAATGAAAAAAACTATCGAAATTTCATGTAGCCAGCGGTTTCTTCCGAGTCCTGAACCATGTGTATGCAACATTTGGTTGAGATTGGTGGAACGGTGTAGATTTGTATAGAGAACAAATCCACATACCCACATACATACGTACAGACTTTCACTTTTGTATATAAGATGAATTGCAGCGAATTGCCATAGCCTTGTATTCTTAATTCAAGTTCAATTTCAAGTAGTTCCAACTTTGACTGTCAGACGCCACTGTTACTGACACCTAGCGGCGAACGTTGGAACGTGATAGAGCGTTTCTAACCAACCAAATAAAACCTTCAAATTTGTTTACACACTACCAATTTGTAGTGGTATGGTGTTTTACATGCCATACATCTATGACTGGGTCCGCCGGCTTTACTTTTCTTCCGAAGGAAGGCATACTGAAGGATTTTAACGCTCTTAAAAATCCGACGACTTCGGCCGGGGTTGAACCCGTGATCTTGGACATAGCAGTTCATAATACCGCCTTAACAATTTCGAACATCTTTGCGTGTCTTTATATTTTCCATCTATTGATTAATTTTTAATAGTTCAACACATTTCTATGTCCAACTATCTGAAAAAGAATATAATAATAATAACCTCTGGCACTACAGCCCTTGAAGGGCATAGACCTACCAAGCCTAGACCTACCAAGCGACCGCTGCCCAGCCATTTGGCTTGCTGATATTGGGGTGACGCGTTATCAGCGCATCAGGTCCCCATCGGCCGTTAATCTTGGTTTTCGTGATCGGAGCGCTGCCTCACTGTCAGCTACTCAATTGTCCTCACGAGGCTGAGTGCCCCCCCCCATTCCAGCCCTCACGTCAGTTTCTAAAATCCCTGGCGGCGCCGGGAATCGAACCCGGCGCCTTCGGGTGAGAGGCAGGCGTGCTACTCCAACACCAGGCGCAGGCGAAAAAGAACATACTAACAAGGACTACATGTTTCGTTCATCTTGGGAACATAATCAGATGAAGTTTTCAGACCAGCACCTTGGATGTCGGAATTGTAGAGTAGAGTCTTATTGACTCAACTTAAGATATCTACTCAACGGTAGCCGAGGCTATATTATTATTATTGAATTCAGTTACTGTGATTATTTATCGCACCTTAATATATCCGCTAGGTGTCTAATTTTGCCTACATCGCGGATTTGTGCAAAGATCTACTAGGATTGGAGTGGAGCACAGAGTAACTGGCCACCTAAGCCCAGGTAGGCCTACTCTGGCTCAAGAAGTTCTGACCTGACTACGGGTACGTTCTTCCAAGTATCAACCAAAATATATCCATATTAAGTTTCGTATGATCCCTGTCCTTGTTATGCTTGTGTACATATGGCGGTACGGGCATAGACGTCGTGTTTAAAAGTACTTGGAGTGTTTTATGGTCCGTTCTGCTGAGTGAATGTCCCCATTACTCTAATTGTAAATAATGGTCCCGTGTCCCGCGCGATATTAAAAATGAACTTTTCACGACTGACATTCTACGGAGAATCTCAGTACAGGTAGCAGACCGAGATATTTTGCAACAACGATTAATCGATTGGTTGGTCGAATAAATGATAGATCATTTTGTCGATTATAATGTAATTTGTATTAAGAGGGGCAGATGATCTCGTAGTTCCGCCCCTTAAAACAACACTAACTTGTCGATTCTCGGATGTACTTCACTTCGCTCCTTTCGCTACGCTCTCGTAGAAGAAAAACACATTTAATTAATTAAAATATATTGTATCTTCAAATACTGTACCTTTTTTGTTGTTGTAAAATTACGTTAGAACAAAGTAAAACAAAAATGTTCCTATCCTAAATTATTGTGAACATTGAACAAGAATTCAAAATCCTTGCTGAAAACTTTTCATTTTTTTTTTCTTCCGAAATCCTTCCCATTTTGATCGATGTTTGTCCTTCCACTGTCATTGAGTCTTATTTTGGTTATTGTTAACATACACATTTGTATATTTATCCAAACAGTAACTTAGCTTAACGCAACTTACGCGATGACCTTTCACTTGAAATTTTCTTATCTCGTGTCGACTAATCAATTAATCGATTCTTCGGTTAGCTGATTCATCTATTCGATTAATTTATTTCAGTCGATTAACCGAACATCGTTTATTACCAGCTCTATTAGTTACCTCAAATTGCTGATTCTACAGTTTAGGATCCGGAGCAGAGTTACTTGCGCTGGTTTACAATAAACCTCTGTAACTAACATTGTATATATTGTAAATATTTTCACACAACCGTAGACAACCCCCTGAGTGGTGTAGTGGCTTGCATTATTGGCTGTCGCCCTGGAGGTTCGGGTTCGCTTCCCGGCTCTGCCAATAATTTTTAATTCTGGTGTGAGGGTTGGAACTGGGTACATTTAGCCTCGTGAGGTAAAACTTGAGACGAGTGGGTTTTCCGTGGCTTCCTACTTAAGGCCATGGCCGCCTCTTTCCCAATCCTATCCTATCCCTAACTTTCAATACACACGCTAGTACAGCAATCACGATACCACAGGCAGTCAAACATATTCAACACTCATCCACATGCATGGGGCTACATGACCACGATGTAGCAAATACCCTAAAATAAGCAACAGCAACATAATCGTACACATAGATTTAAAGCCTGAGTGGAAGAGATCTGATGATGATCGCTTGACGGTCGAAACTAGTAAGCAAAGTGAATTAATCTCGTGTAATTTTTGCAGGTTTAGGGATTGCCACCCATTACAGTGGAGTACAAACGCGTTGACCAACTGAAAAGCATTTGAATTTCGTTTACTAAGGCAACACTGACAAATGGCTTCCTATAGACTACGATAATTAATTTTATATTCGACGATGTCGAAATGTAAATATTATATGTCAGAAAATTGTATCATAATGAGGGTCATTATAACACTATTTCTCATTATGAAACAGTTTCTCCCACCAATCAGAGCTCAAGAAACAGTTGTGTGACCAATTAGGTAAGGATAGCATCGCACCTGCGCTGATTTCCACGGCCTCGTAATTTAAATTTCACCGCGTGACTAGTGTCATAGTGGAGTAATCGAGGAGGCCATGGTCAAATACAAGGTATTCTCTGTGTCCCATGCGCTCTGTTCAGTACATAAAACTGGCGAAATCTCGACAGATATTTATGAGTATTTATGTTCGAACATAAAATAGTTATAATTATCGTCGATATAAAATAGTTAATAATTATCGTCGAACATAAAGAGTCGTATGTAACTCGCCTATAATGGTAATTAAGACACTCGTATGAAAATTATAAAACTCGCTTCGCTCGTTTTGTAAACATTCTCGTGTCTTAATTATTGCCATTTATAGGCTCGTTGCATAATGTACTATGTTCCCTTTTTAAAATAGACGGCTAAAGAAACCCCCCCCCCCCTTTCTTCTAAGGGGTTTGAACTTTGAATTCATATGGTCTCATGACCGGGGTGACTTCAAACGTCTGGGGGAAATGGACCGCACCCCATAAGAACAACTAAAGCACCGCAATTTCCGGGTTAGATGTGACACAACGTGCTCATGGCTATAGCGGGGTTTTGCAGTCTTGCTCTAGCTCAATTGACGCCGCTGCTTCTTGTTACCATGGTAACCATGCTTAGCGTCTGGGAGAATCTGAACCATTGCCAACACTGCAGTGCTCTAGCGATACATGCGCGGTATAATCTCAAGGCCATACTAGACATGGAGGTAGAAACGAGTGGAGTTGCGTCTAGCTCGTTCGTGTGTAGCAACGGTTAAATTGGACGTGATTGGTGTAATTCCTATGGTTTCGATGCATGGGATACTGATCACCAGATCTCTAGAGTTAATACATAATTTCAATAAAACAACTGTGTAAATCCCACATTATTAAACATCAATGAGTACGTAAATACGTACAATACCTCATTGACAAGTTCCTAAAATAAATAAAACCACTTACGGTAGTGGGCAGTGTATGCTATATTTTTGTGCTATAATTCATATATTTTTAAAGTGTTCTAATTATCATTAATTTTAAGGTATTCTTGAGTGTTTAAAAGTGTACGAACGCTGTATGTGAGGCGGGCGACCTCACTGTTCCGCCCCTCTCTTAGTCAGCTTCGAATGGAAGCTGTATGTATGAAAAAGCGGGGGGGGGAGTGCCTTCGTCCTTCACACTCGGACGGTCGGGTTTCGAATCCGGGCGACGCACAGTGTGTCGAATCGCAATTCTAGGTGGAGAAAAATTAATAACTTTGTTAATACTGGTGGGATTCTATTAAAAGTTGGCAATATACCGTTTTCGAGGTCGCTTAATTCATTTCTGGCATCGTCTGAAGTGTACGATCTTGGGGGGGGGGGTAAATATATAGGGGTAAGGGGTGGTGTAAAATATGACCGAAAGCAACAAAGGATCGTCCATTTTCGGTAGTAAAAATCACGATATGGATGTTTACATTATAGTTTATGACATTGGAAAACATACTCTTTAAAACTGGTTAAATATGAATAACGATGAGACTTGTAGTCTAACATTTTTGTTACACCTTATTTGAGGGGATAGACGAAGTCACTGTATGTAAACTCATCCAGATTAAAAACGTATGTTAAATTGTTCTTTTGAAATCTTGCTGAATTTGTCTTTTCCTTTGTTCAAATTCTCCCCTTATTTGTGAACGAACCTGCCATACCTTAAATGGAATTCTGTAACCGATGTTTTTTTTAGATGGCTTTATCCACGAATGTAATGTCGATAAACCATACACGTAGTTATTGATATTAACACTTCTAGACAGCATTGAGTTCATTTCGCTAGGCTTCGCGCCATAAATATAGCAAACTTGAGAGCCTGGGGTATATGTCTAAATATTGCAGATTTTTTCATCTACCATGGTTTGCAGAAAGCTGTGAATTACAGTCCAATTTCCAGCCAGAGATGGCGTCAGCTCTTTTATTTGGTTTTCAATTAACTGAACTTCACGTTTGACCATTTCAGATGTTTCCTTCCCGAAACGAAATGTTATTGGCCGGCAATAACGTGTTGACGAAGGCCTGGGATTTGTCCAAATTTTATTGGCATCATTCAGGTGCAGTTTTAAAGGAACAAAACAGACTACAAACAAATACGCATCTGTGTTACTTTGGTCCTTAAATCTCTGTTTGTACAAACTGTGACCTGAACTTCCGTCACATCCCCATTTACTGATAAGGGTGGCAGAGGCGTCAGTACATTGCACAGGCAATGTGTCAACTAAGCGTTTTACCGTTAGATCTAATATTGCCTGTAACTTTACAGTAGCTGAGGTATCGCTAATAGTCATATCTTCCTCCAGGATAACACGCAGCTTTAGCTTTCTTTAGAGCGTAATATGAGGGGTAAATGAAATGCCCTAAATCCATGGCACGTTTCCTCATTAATTTATAACCGTACGAGGTAGACTTAGTGTCAACGTATAACGCCAACGCTTCATACGGTGTAAATGGACGCTTTTCCTGCTCCTTTTTGTGGGCAAATGGAGCCTTCTTAATTTTTGTGCCTCTTGTTGGGGATGAATAAAGCTCTTCACGATGTTTGCTGCATCTCTTTTCCCGTTTGATCGAAAAGAATCTTCAGCAGCAAACGCTACTTCCTCCAAACTACGCGATTCGGTATCACAAACTTTTTTGCTTCTTTGTCTTGGCGGAACAGTCCTTAAATTCCTTCGGGACACAATTTGTTTTCGGATCATACGCTGGATCGATGTCTTCTTGTTCACTGGAAACGATGAAATCCGCCCCAATCACCGAATTTTTCCCGGAGTCGTTGTACTCTTCTTCCTGCACTCTCCCATTTTTTTGTTAATATTATGGGATATCAACTTAATTTTATTTCTTACCTCCTGAACCTGAGTGTCGGTAAGAGATGTAGGATCAAATTTATTCGTAACATACTGAAATATGACGTCTGTACGCCCCTGTTTACGACAGGACCGCCACGCGTTGAAAAATTCTTCTCGCGGTAAAGCCCACATAGTCACAGAAAATAAGAAAATAAACCATGATTCACATTCGTGCGCAACCAAACCACTACAGATCCTGAATCTACATTAAATTTCCTATCGAATGACGTTCAAAGTAAAATGGCACTATGAGGCACTCATAAAGTAAATAATGTATTTAATGCAGGAAGCTTGTATTAAGCATACATTTGAGAACACATACCTCTTTTTACTATTCCATTAGCAGCAGAAGACAACACCTCATTGAACTCACAAGAAACACAACGTTCGGTTCACTCCGACACCTCCTATCAAATGAACTGATAACTGCCAAGAAGACCTTTCAGCACCAAACCCTTCCTCCTGCGCACCAGACAGCGGAAAAGAAGACCGAAGGTCACCTTCTAGTTCGTTCACTATCGAATGAGCCAGTTTTCGCTTTCATTTGCGGCAGTGAATTTTTTCCACCTAGATATGGGATTCGACACACTGTGCGACGCGGGAGATCATGTGGTTTCAGGAAGGGCTCGTTGGTAAAACTTCCACCTTCCGATGTGTGTATTCAATTTATCATTTTTTTCTGCTTGTTCTTTCGTTTTATTTACGTAACGATATTTCCACAAATGGAGGCTCCAACCCAGTGCTACAAAAACGGAGGTTTCCACCTGAGCAACATATTGGCTAATACCCAACTCAATGTAAAATTTGAGGGGAAGATTTTGAAATATAACAAGTTCCCAAAGTACTTAGGAGTAATACTGGACCGAACACTCTCTTACAAGCAACACCTCCATAGCACAGCAGCTAAAATTAGAAGCCGCAACAATATATTCCTAAAGCTATGTGGAACATCTTGGGGAGCTTCTGCCACTACTACAAGATGCTCTGCCTTAGGTCTAGCCTTCTCTGTGGCTAAACACTGCGCCCCAGTTTGGCTCAATAGCCCACATGTCAAACTCGTTGACACCCAGTTGAACAACACCATGAGACTAATCACTGGTTGTATAAGAACTACACCAGCGTATTGGCTTCCAGCCCTCAGCAATATTCTTCCACCCCACCTTCGTAGAGAAGTTGCCTGGCTACGGGAGTACTACATGGTTATGGATCACCCTACACTACCTATTCATGAAGACATCCCCTCTCTTCAAATGAACAGGCTCAAATCCAGGAAGCCACCCATTTGTCATGCCCAGAGGCTTGTAAGAAACCATTTTGATTCCAGCATGCAGTGGATTAGTGAATGGACACTAAAAGCTTGTCCTGAGTCGAGTTCCTTCCTGGACCCTACTAGAACAACCTCTCCAGGTTCCGATCTGCCTAGGAGGGCTTGGGCAACTCTCAATAGGATTCGGACAAACCACGGAGTATGCAATGGAACTTTGTTCAAATGGGGGGAAAATTTCGTCTCCTAAGTGTGATTGTGGTGCTCCTAATCAAACCGTCCAACACATTACAACTGACTGTCCTCTGAGGGCTTATGGAGGGGACTGGATCGACTTCCTGTTCGCGACACCTGACGTGGTCCATTGGATAGACTCATTAGACCTGAGACTGTAAATAGTGTAAATAGTAAAAATAATGTGCAGTAGATTTTAAAGTGATTTTCTTTGTACTCTGAAATCTTGTATTGATTATATTGCCGAACGATAGATAAATAAATAAATAAATAAATACGTAACGAGTCTTGGGTAGGAGCTCTTATATTTCTGTTTAAACTAGTGTTTAATACGATACTACAGCATTTTTGTTCCAAGGGACTGGTCGGCAGTGTATTCTGTCATTCCTTCAAAAAAATGCCAATGCAGTTTTATACACCCTAAATACAAGACTGGTTGGAATGGCTTCCGACCTAAAGCGCAGGTAGACGAGGGGTTTGGCTCCATCAGTCTATACTAGCCAGCGCAGCGAGGGAAACTCCTTTTGGTCTAACCTCCATGGTGCTAGGACAATGTACCCAACATTGAATCCCGATCTAGGATGTTGGCGTGTTCCATATAGGCTACATCAACGGAAAAATGCATACAGATGAAAATGACATTTCATGAAATATTTAGCTTTGTACTGGTCGTTATACAACCTCCGTCCCTCACTAGTGCATTCACTGATGTCAAACTACTCATTTGCTTGTTATAGGAGAGGTTGTTATTGTTGTTTGAGTCGTCAGTCTTTTCACTGGTTTGATGCACGTCTTCATACTTCCCTGTCCTGAACTAATCGTTTCATCTCTACATCGCTACCACATCCTACATATTCTACCCCTTCGGTTCTTATCCTCGACTCTCCATTCCATAACTATGTTTGCTATCCCTGGATGCCTTAGTATGTGTCCTACAAACCTATCTCTTCTCTTCATTAGCAGTCGCCAGAAACATCTCTTCTCGCCCGCTCGTCTTAATACCTCTTCATTTGTACTCTTATCTACCCATCTGATCTTCATCATTCTCCTGTAACACCACATTTCAAACGCTTCTATTCTCTTTTCTGCTGTGCCAACAGCCCAAGTTTCACTTCTATAGAGCGCAACGCTCCAGACAAAGGCTTTCAAAAATGACTTTCTAATACCGAAATTTATATTTATCTTATCGAATGAATTATACCGAAGCACGAAACAACCGCGAGTGGCATTCATCATCAGTTAGGTCGTTCATCAATTCCAAATATTTCTGTATAGGCGTCACACTGTGGATACAAAGCATAATTTGATTCCATAAAAGGCCACCACCACCTATTAAATAATAATGGTTTCCATAACCGCTACCCCCTAATTTGTGAAAAATCTTCGCTCATGTATTCTACCCTCCTAGTTGGTCCGCTTAGTGGTGCAGTGACCAGCATTCTTGGCTGTCACCCCTGAAGTCCGAATTTATTCCCGGCCACTCAGCCTCGTGAAGAAAAACTGAGAAGTGGGTTCGATTCTCATCTCAGCTGCGTCGTGAAGTCGGTAGAGGCGCTGAGCTTCTAACCGAAAGGGAGTAGCTGCGATCCCCATTCAGGTAGTGGATTTTAGAAGCAAAGCTTTTTCGGAAACGCAAATAGCCCTGGGGTTCACTCAGCCTACACCCCGGTAATTCCTAGGAGCAAAGACGGCCGGGCGTGGAGCTGACAACTCCATCCCATCTAGTGCTGATGTCACAAAGGGTGGAAGCCTCTACCTTCCACTACTCTCAGGGCCTTCATGGCCTGTGCGGAGTTGGCTTTTTTTTTATCTCAGGTTGCGTGATTGAATCTTGGCGCAGTCAGTTGGCATGTGGGAGTCAGTTCATTTACTGGCTCAGAGCAATACTCCAGCACCGAGAAATCTCTAAAGCAGTAGTAGCTATAAACATTAATCATCATTATCTCTTCAGTATGTACCTTTTTAACGGTAGCTTTTTCATCAAGCTAATGTGGCAATTTCACGACCCGTATCCTTTGTTTGGAATCTGTTTGTTGGTCAACAAGACACGGGTTCCCGTCGTGTATGGTCCGGTTGTCATGGCGACGCACCATAGGAGGGGCTGGCACTAACCGGGTTATGGCTTTAGCTATCAATTTCCTGCGACTACTAAACGATGGTTGTTGTGGCTTTAAAATGCCGAAGCAGCGAGGTTCATCTGCCCGTAAGCAACTACTACAACTATCACTTAGAATTGTATATTTCATTTTGACCACTGTCAATCCTAATTATTATTATTATATACAATTCGCTAGGGCCATCTAGAACCACGTTAGGTCCTGTTTAAATTTGGCTTCTTTTCCGCCCACAATTCCCTCATCTTTCGGGAATGAGCCAGCTTGCGTTTCTCTCTCCAAGGGACACCATGCCATTTTTTAAAGGCAAGGCTCTGTTAAGCCCGTTCGTCACTATCTTTTGGTGTAGTCGGGATTAATTTGGAGCGTTTGTAGGTCTTCTTTAGTATTTTTAAACCAGGGCATCGTGTTTATGTTTTTGGAATCAAAAAAGTGAAATATCTTCTTTTTCATTATTATTATTATTATTATTATTATCATCATCATTGAAGCATCCAACATACTCCAGGATTCAATTAGTGTATACAACTAAAATTGTAACGCTATACATTTTAATGCCGGAGATGCAGATGTAAATAACACCGCCTATGTTTTCACCAAAGAACAAACAGCCCCAAATGTTGCCAACCGGTGGAATTCGCTATCAATGTGGAAGCAGAGCGCATTCTACTAGTCTCAGTTTGAGTTGTCACTTAATTAACAACCCCCCCCTTTTCCCACCCAAACGAGAAAGTTCGTTCTAGGTTCTAGAACGAAAATTGTTTTTAAACATCGTTTTTATTATTCTTTCATTAAAAGCAAGTCTTCTGAAAGTTAGTGTAAAAGGAACACTTAGTGGTTCACCGGTCCCTGCTGTTAAAGTGGGGAGGGGATGATTGCGGGCGGTGAAGCTGCTTGCCATTTCCGGTTTAAGTATGTGAAATTTTCATAGTGAGCTTCGGATTGTACAGTTAAAGAAGATACCGTGGCTTATGATCGTGGTTTAACAGTCTCGTAAAACTACATGCTTTCTTCCCTTCCTTCCTTCCTCCCTCCCCTCCCCCAGTGTTCTGCTTCTACAGTGGTCTTAAAACAACATTGCGTGGGTTTAAAAACAATTGCTTGTGGATTTTTCAAAGGTAACACCGAAGTTCCGAACTATAGTACAGTCAAACATTGGCTTGTTGGGTTTTGGGGGGAAAGTGTCTAATGTTTCACGGAGCCATTTCAAACAAGTTTTTTTTTTAATTTAAATTTTCTTCCATACATGGTATTCCTTAGATATCTGAACTGCCATTCTTTTATCTAGGTGTACGTATTGCAACTCCCGTAGAATCCTGGAAGAATAGAAAGAAAAACTGGGGTTGGAGTGGTGGTGTATCAGCATCGTACTAAGAGAAGGATAATTCGATTCCCAGTCTCAGGAATCCTGTTTTTTTGTATTGTGAAAGGGAATGGGTATTTTCTTCACATGAACTTGCACATTTGAAAAATCTTCTATAAATTGCAGGTTTGGTAAATATTACCCTAAAATGTAGATTAATTTCATACATTTCGGTACAATTTGCCCTTATTTTCGGTAATCTTATAAAGTACTGTATTATTATTATTTTGAAGAATGTCAGTGGGATTATGTACCTCAATAGCGCGGTCCTCTCTTGACAGACTCTTCATGTGCACGTAAACAGTCCGATACCAGTTTTATTAATCGTAAACTCGAGTTCAGTTTCCGCTTTATTAACTCTGAACTGATTAGTGCTTAACGACCTCACCGTAGCAAACACGATTGTTGTTGATCCACTTGATTGGTGGCTGATTGCGTGCGACTCGTCTCAATCTACAGTATATTGTTGGTGTACACGACCTTGATGTTCTCTCCGGCTACTCTGTTAAGGGTGAAGAGCAGATGCAGTTTTTGGCTGGTCAGGCCAGGTTGAGCAGCCGTACAAAGGAGAGACGTGCGTTTGAAATAATAGAAGCAATTTTTCAGTGTTGCCAAATTCTATTAAAGAATGCTTTCCAGTCGGTCAACACACAATTTCACACTTGTGTTGACCGACTGGAAAGCTTTCTTTAATTAAGAGACGTATCTATTCCGGAGGGGCCGTGGCTTAGGCGGCAGCACGCCGGCCTCTCACCGCTGGGCCCGTGGTTCAAATCCCGGTCACTCCATGTGAGATCTGTGCTGGACAAAACGGAGGCAGACAGGTTTTTCTCCGGGTACTCCGGTTTTCCCTGTCAACATTTCATTCCAGCAACACTCTCCACTATCATTTCATTTCATCTGTCATTCATTTAATCATTGCCCCAGAGGAGTGCGTCAGGCCTCGGCAGCCGGCACAGTTCATATCCTTGCCGCTAGGTGGGGGGCTTCATTCATTCCATTCCTGACCCGGTCGGAGACTGGAAGCGGGCTGTGGATTTTCATTTTCATCTATTCCGGAGGGGAAGCCTCCGTGGCTTAGGCGGCAGCATGCCGGCCTCTCATCGCTGGGTCCGTGGTTCAAATCCCGGTCACTCCATGTGAGATCTGTGCTGGACAAAACGGAGGCAGACAGGTTTTTCTCCGGGTACTCCGGTTTTCCCTGTCAAAATTTAATTCCAGCAACACTCTCCTCTATCATTTCATTTCATCTGTCATTCATTTAATCTTGCCCCAGAGGAGTGTGTCAGGCCTCGGCAGCCGGCACAGTTCATATCCTCGCCGCTAGATGGGGGGCTTCATTCATTCCATTCCTGACCCGGTCGGAGACTGGAAGCAGACTGTGGATTTTCACTCATCTATTCCGGAGGCTTGCCGATTACGCAACCGGAGCTGGCCGGCCAAATCTGGGCGTAAACTATACGAAGGTGTACACGCACCACTTGCGCGCTCAACCTTACCTATACGCGCAGGTTATCTAAATACCTATGATGCCTCTTGAGACAAAACTGAGAAGGGGTGGGTTCGATTCCCACCTCAGCCATCATGGAAGTGGTTTTCCAGGCGAATGCCGGGATGGTTCCTAATTTAAGGCCTCGCCCGCCTCATTACAATAACACAGGTTATCATGTAATTTAAATATTATAATATACACCGCTTAAGTGCATGGGGCTAAATGACCACGAAGTCCAGGCCCCTCATCTGTGAAACGATTAGAACTGAATACCTGTGATGCCTGGTAAATTACGCTAGTAATCAGTTAGGCGCCAAGACCGACAGCGGTAGCTACGTTCGGTAACGCGCAGTGCTAGGCCAAGATGCCAAGCTCTCTGTGGACTCGGTTGATGTGGGTTCGACCCCACCGTCAGCCGTCCTTCGAATGCTTTTCCGTGGTTTCCCCATTTTCAACTCCATGCAAATGCAGAGACGACAGGCCACGGCCGCTTCCTTCCGCATCCTTTCCCCAGTTTCATTCATTTTTATTTATTTAATCTCTCAATAACTCCTCTCATGAGGTTGGCGCCAGGAAGGGCAACCGGTCGTAAAAGATCAGCCACATAGAATTTAATCGCACCTCATCTCCAATCTCGTTTGAAACGGGAATAATGAGGGGTAGACATACAATACAATGACGTGCTAAGCCTCAAAGGGACAATACAATCACGCGCTAAGCCTCAATGGGCGAATTTCTTCCAAACCCCGATCTGTTTCTTCTGATTATGATGATCGTGTAACGATAGAAACTAGCAATCAAGGGTCTATAGTGTAAGTATTCATCTCATTATTTTTTTAAATTCATGTGTAGGTAATAACACTAAATTAGGTACAAACGTGTTGACCGATTGAAGAGCACTTCAAATTTTGTTCATTAAGGCAACAGTGAAGAATGATAACATTGAAAATGTGGTGACATAAATCAGTTACTTAGTGATGTTTGGGGGTGGAAGAGCGAGGTCATAGTGATGTTTGGGGATGGAAGAGCGAGGTCATCTGCCCCTGAAGTTGAGACAAAGTTTACGTCAATTCCCGAAAGGATAATGTACTCCTGTTCCATGCTGTGTACACAAGGGTTTATATTTGACGGAGTCTGGCCTTGGACGATACTGTGTGTTAATGGGTTCCAGTTTCGACTCCAGTTCGAAGTAGTGGATCAGCGATCCAGGTCAAGGCGAAAGAGCTCTCTTACTGTGTCATTGTCGCTGCACGAGCACGGGCCAGTGATGAAACCGCAGACGTGCCACGCTCACAAGTAGCACTTTTACGTCAATATTCAGATTTATTTTTAGCACGGTCTCTTGCTTTCTAGGACACTTATTGCAATGCGTGCTGATTTCTGGCTATGTTAATTCTGAGACGACTACAGTGACAGACATTCTGGGGTTGAGGATAACAGGGTCATCAGCTGTATGTATCGTGAAGGAAGGAAGAAAGCTTGTAGATTTACTTGTCTGTCCTCGCGATTATGAGCCACAGGACTTCCTATCATAGCATTTCACTTCGAAAATCTCATATGTATTGACCGCGAATTTATTGGGTACGTCTAATTAAATCATCGGCTCTGAGACTTATAGGTTCAACGATAAACGCGTCTAAATATATGTTGATGCGATTTTGAGATATCTTCACGAATCATAAGTTTCTAGATATGAACCTTTTTTTCCTTTCTGATATTTTTTGTGTGCAAATTAGAGCGATGAGATAATTTCAATGTGAAAGTTATCTTACTTTGCGATTAGCGCGATATTATACTGTAGCTAATTTCTTTCAGAATAGCTAGTGTGAAATTTGCTTGTATACAAGTAAGAAGAGGAAGGGAAGGGTACTAAGATTTCTCAACTTTTCAGAAATACCTGTTAGGTTTAGTATTCTTGAAAATCTATGCATGGAATCAATTAATAAAGCGAAATGGGTTAGGGAAAGCGGGAACTTATCTAAGTAATTCGGCAGAAAAATTGTCAGCTTATTACCCCAGTCTTCTTCCTGCTAAGCGAAGTGTAGGGAATGGAATGTTGTTCTAGGGTTGGCTAGTATTCCTACCTCAACCTGTCAATCGATAGCGAAAATGGGTAGAACGGCAACTGGCACATCACGCAGTTCAGCGAAACAGAGTTCGTGTGAAGGTTTATACTGGTGCTGTGTTACCGTTCGTTCACAAAGTAAAGAATGGGTATGAAGTCATAATCAATAAGTAATGGTGATTAGGACTACAATAAAGTAATATTGGATCATTATCGATATAGTAGTATATATATATATATATATATATATATATATCTTTCACAATTCTAAACCACAATTATGTGGTTGTTTCTGGGTATTATCACGAAATTAAAGGGGTAGACCGATAGAGGATCAATCTCCAAGAAATAACGTGGATAGTTACTTGTTATTCTTCTTTGACAGTTTTAAAAACACATCAGGTTATGAAGCATTAAACTGTGAACGGAATAGAAGCGCCCGTTTTATTATTATGATTATGGTTATTATTATTATTATTTATATTAGTAGTACTAGTAGTATTATAGCTTGAGACTTGAATAAAGTGTAGTAAACGGAGACACTTAACCCATCCTACCAAATAATCAGAAACTGTAAACGTTCGAAAAAACTTCTTGTACTTTTCTTACGCTTACAAACAAAGTAGCTATACACTATTTGAACTCTTATTTGGTAGTGAACTACTCGTTCGTTTTGTATTGAGTTGTGGACTCTGGTATTTCGACGTTGTGTTGGCAATATTGTGATAGTCTTGTGAGGTACATGTCCCATTTAATTAACGTGGTGTTAAAAGATGCTGAGGTGCCGGGATTTTACACAAATATATATATTTATGGTTGCAGTAAATTGACTGATTTGGACCTCTTGTGGTTGGGCACACTGCCAACCGACTCCTGGGGGGATTTGGTCCTGCTACTTATGCCACAGTAGAACTTGACAGAGCTGCCAGTAACATTGTTATTATCCCGCGTCATTAACCCAAGAGGAACTTGACACAGGTACCAGTAACATTGTGTTTATTCTGCGACATGAACCACAGCCTTGACACAGCTGCCAGTAACATCGTGTTTATTCTGCGACACGAACCACAGGAGGTCTTGACACAGCTACCCGTAACATTGTGTTTATTCTGGGACATGAACCACTGGAGGCCTTGACACAGCTGCCAGTAACATTGTGTTTATTCTGCGACATGAACCACAGAAGGCCTTGACACAGCTGCCAGTAACGTTGTGTTTATTCTGCGACACGAACTACAGGAGGCCTCGACACTGCTGCCAGTAACATAGTGTTCATTCTGCGACATGAACCACAGGAGGCCTTGACACTGCTGCCAGTAACATAGTGTTCATTCTGCGACATGAACCACAGACGGACTTGACACAGCTGCCAGTAACATTGTGTTTATTCTGCGACATGAACCACAGGAGGCCTTGACACAGCTGCCAGTAACATAGTGTTTATTCTGCGACATGAACCACAGACGGACTTGACACAGCTGCCAGTAACATTGTGTTGATACTGCGACATGAACCACAGACGGACTTGATACAGCTGCCAGTAACAATGTGTTTATTCTGCGACATGAACCACAGACGGACTAGACACAGCTGCCAGTAACATTGTTATTATCCTACGACATGAACCACAGACGGACTTGACACTGCTACCGGTAACATTGTGTTCATTCTGCGACATGAACCACAGGAGTCCTTGACACAGCTACCGGTAACATTGTATTTATTCATCCTGCGAAATATACCACAGACGGACTTGACACAGCTGTCAGTAACATTGTTATTATCCTACGACATGAACCACGGGAGGCCTTGACACAGCTGCCAGTAACATAGTGTTTACTCTGCGACATGAACCACAGGAGGCTTTGACACTGCTGCCACAGGAGGCATTGACATTGCTGCCAGTAACATAGTGTTCATTCTGCGACATGGACCACAGACGGACTTGACACAGCTACCGGTATCATTGTGTTCATTCTGCGACATGGACCACAGACGGACTTGACACAGCTGCCAGTAACATTGTGTTTATTCTGCGACATGAACCACAAGAGGTGTTGACTGAATCGGCAGTAACATTGTGAATTACGTGACTTTTTTCCAGGATGCAAATTATGGAGCATCCATTGTATTTTTTATTTTATTTTTTGCACTACAGTATTCATGCATTATTTAGGGCAGTTATAGGGCAACATTTAGTTGCTCTAAATTCCATTACTGAATGGTGGCAACACATCTAAGGGATTCAATTTCAATCTCTAGGTACGAAGTGCTTGGACCTAAAACAACAATTACTTTTTATTATTATTATTATTATTATTATTATTATTATTATACACACAATTTATACATGAAGTGACGTCCGTATTCTTGGATGCTGGCTGTTCAAGTTCATGATTTTGTGCACAATGTATAATTTACTCATTGTCAGGATGACAGCTTTCGCTAAGTTCAAACGTTTTATCATCTGTGCACAAGTAGGTTGAATATTATTATTCGTGTGATATTATTATTTTATTAACATGAGTATATTTTTGGTCTCACGGTCAAGCCAAAATTTGCCTGATACTCATTGATAGTGTAGCGATCTACCGTGCATCTTTCCCTTAAAGCGGGCGCGCGAGCAGATACTACCCGCCCGCATCATTTTTTACAATATTGTATAACAACACTTTGATACTTCAGTGATCAGTTAAAATCATCGTTGATTCAGTGTGGTATCTTTTTATATTACAGTTTTAATATCCATTAATATATTAAGACATATTGTGTGTGTTTGTGATTGCGAGCAATTGCTGTATGAAGGTTAAGCATAATAAGAAAATAGTTAAACGAAACTAACAGTAGACTTACTCGGAACAAACATAACAATAAGAAAACCGAACAACTCCGCTGCCCATTGAAGATGCCGGTTGTTAACTTACGGTGTGCACATGTTGGAAGATAGCACCGCATTATCGGACAGTATTCGTTGCCATGAAGGGTACCCACTATCAAGCCTTGACACTGTTTCCTGTCGCTCAAGTAACATCAGTGATGCCAGACACACCTGCCGATAGCCTTGAGCACCTGCCGGACCCCTCTCACACCGATAGGTGGCTAGCAAAGCACGACTGAAATACTACGCTGTAAAAAATCCAACTTAAAAAACTTACTTCAGGGCGTTATCAACCTTTACGAGACAGTGAGAACCACCTTCATGACATACCGAGTACCCGAGCACCTTTAAATCGAATATAATATCAATAAAAAATAAACTATATAAAAATGAATAAAATAGCCCATAAATTTAAAAAGTATTAAATAAATAATGGGAACAAGCATACGCCTCTTAACTTTTCCAATCTCTCTCTCCCTCTGGAGTGCTGAAATAGCTTGGAATCCACCGCCCACCAGGCACGCTGGAACTGCCTACGTGTATCGTGCAGATAAGGTACATTTACGTGTGGACAGTAGAGTTGGATCAGCATCTTTCGTGCTGCTACTCATAAAACAAGGATGTTTATTTTTACTATAAATTAAAAAATACTATTTCACAAAATGGTAAAATTTCTGATTGTCAAAACGTGTAATGCAAAACCCATTATTCCGGTGCGAGCAACAGAATTTGAATTGAAGAACGGATCCTAGGGCAGCCTTTTGGCTCCTATGACGAGAGTACCAAATTTCATTTATAGACCACCGTGCTCCCTCAGGGGCTCCCATCTAGTGGGACGTGGGTTGGCGACCACGGGACCCCAGCTGAGTCAGGCATTGCTTCCCCTTACTTGTGCCGGGCTCCTCTGTCTTCTTTCCTGTCGACCTCCCTTGGTCAACTCTTGTTCTCTTCCGACCCCGACGGTATTAGGGTATCAGAGGCCTAGGGAGTCTTTAACTTTCCCGCCTTAACTGGCCCTTGTCTCATCTTTCCTGATTCCCTCCTTCTGTGAGGGGTCAGCCTTCTTTTTATTTTCCTTTTACCTCCTGCCTTGTGCTCAAGGCCCTTCGGGAGGCAGGGTGTATGTAGCCCCACCACTTCTGGTGCACCCTAGATAATGCTACACCCTCAGGGGCTCACGGCTGGTGAGTTCGGGAGTTGGCGACCCCGAGGGATTCCTGAGCTGGGTCCGTTTTCCCCTTTTGTCCCTTACCTATGGGGCGGACCCTCTCCTCTTTTTCCTCTCCTCTCCTCTTTTCCTTATATTTCCTTTTCTCTTTAAGATTCCCGCACTGTTTTTGTTACTTGATTAACCGTGTATCTAAATTCCCTTTTAGCGATTTTTAAGGCATTTTTAATCTACGTTGCATTTTGTACGTTTTTTCGATCTAAATTACAGCTCGCGATTGTATTCAACCTCAATTGCATTTTGTAAAGGTTGACAATCTAAATTGCTTTTTAGTAAGTCTTCCAATGTAGGCGCAGGGCATTTTAGTGAGATTATTGAATTTCAAGTGGATTTTGTATTTTCAAACTAAACCGCATTTCGCAAGAATTTTGAATCTAAATTGCATTTTGTAAGTATTGTCAATCCACATGAGTCGTTTGAATCTACCGTATATTTTGTAAGAATTTTCAATTTCAATTGCATTTTGTAAGTATTTTGAATTTCAATTGCACATTGTGAATAATTTGGATTGGAACTGGGATAGGGCCTATTTCAATCTGAATTGCATTGTGTATTTTCAATTTCAATTGCATTTTGTATTTTGAACCTCAATTCATTTTGTACTTATTTTCGATCTCATTTGCATTTTGTAAGTATTTTGAATTTCAGTTGCATTTTGTAAGTATTTCGACGCTACATTGCATTTTGTACGTATTTTGAATCTAGCCTACGTTTTGTGAGTCTTTTTCAATCTATTCTTTTTGTGAATCATTCGTTCTAAATATCCTTTTGTAAGACCATAACGTGAGTTGTTTTCATCTGACTTTCTCTTTGTAAGTATTTTCCGTCTCACATAATTTTCGTTCTGGTTTCCATTTCATTCTCATTTTCGCTATCACCCAGATCATTAGGGGCCGATAACCTCGATGTTAGGCCCCTTAAAACAACAACTATCATCATCATCATCATCATAACACCGTGCTGCTCGCAGGCATCAGGTTGAGAACACCTGATTTAGGGACTGGCGTCATTTCGGTTATCAGCTGAGTGCTTGATAAACTAGTATAACAGCTTAAGCTTTCACGACCGTCGTTTATAGCTACAGTATGTGCAAGTTGCCTGGCCTTGTACAGTAGACCGTGGTCCAGGCAGGATGTGGGCTGGTGACGTTTCGCCGAAAACTTACGTTCTGCATTGTCACGGGGGCCGCTCCTTCCATTAGTCAGCAGTGGACTGCAGTTTTCGGCGAAACGCCGGGAGCATATATCCTGACTAGACAGCGGCCTACAAGCCCGCGCAACGTGTACTTCCTATTGATAAACCGTGTTCAGTGACCATAATACAGAAGGACCAGTGTTCGAGCGCAGTTCGCATCAGTCTCATGTACACAACACGACCAATGCAGGGTATTTCTTATAAAGTAAGAACGCCAAGCGGCAGTTTTGTTATTCGCTGCTGCTGTGGCCTTGGCCGAGCTTGTGACGCGTCATGGCCCCCTGCTTTAAGCGTGTGTACATCCTGTATGAAATATTACCTTATAAATGATGCTGGAAGTGTCGTCCTTCCTGGGTTATACAGGCATTGTATCTGGTAACCACATTCTGGCTGACGCGAGTGAGTTCTGCCACTGTAATGTTTCTGATTTTTAATTTTGTGCTTTTTATTTAGCACAGAGTCAGTAGTGTCAGACTTATTTACAATTACGTGAATCTGTGTTATTGAAGGTGGCACTTCATCAGGGCTCGTGCTTAAAATAAGTTTTACAAACAAAAATACGATGTTGTAAAGATACCTGTCATCTGGCGATTGAACACCTGCGCGTCTATTGCAAGGTCGAGTACTGTATATACTAAGCGCGCGCTTTCAATACTACAGCAGGGGACCGCGGCACGTCACAAGCTCGGCCAAGGCCACTGCAGCAGCGGATAAAAAAGCCGCCGCCCACCGTTCTTACTTTATATGAAAGACTCTGTATGTACAGTAAGCGTACCTCAGCAATCATAGAAATTGTTTTTGTGGATTTCCGCTTTTATTCCGGGAAAATGTTGGGATGGTTCAGACCGGCATTAGTCGCGACTGATCTCACAGATCGTCGCTTGCTGGTCCCAAGGTTGCAGGTTCGTACCCTGGTGCAGTCAGCTGGCATTTGAGGGTGCGCAAATGCGAGGGAGCCGTCTCAGTAGATTTACTGGCATGTTAAAGATCCCCTTCGGTGGGAAATTCCGGCATGCCGGCGTCTCTAAACGCCAGCGTAGTTAAAAGGGGCGTAAAACCAATAACATTATTATCTCACAGATCGGGAAGGGACATTTTTAATCATTGCTTCGTGAAGAGTGGCAGGCCTGTCTCTACTCCTCCACTATCTTCTTAGTTTGGCGGTTGGAACCAGTCAGTGTGATTCAAATTCCTCGTCTTCAATAGTATTACGTGCAGAAGCTAGTTTGATCTCACAGATCGCCACGATACTTGCGGGTGTCCTTGCAGTTATCGTAATGTCCTAATTATAGATCAGCATATTTGACCTTCCATTAGGTTTGATGTATTGTTGGAATCATAGGCGATAGAATGGATATGTTAAGTAAAGTCTTACAACATACCGTGCATAAAACATTATTTGCAAGTGACGCTGGAGAAGGCAATTCATGTTTAATTCTAATTCATTGAATGCAAATACATTTGCTATTGATAGCACAAATGATTTTAGGTATCAGTATTGATAGACGAATTAAAAGGTTAGTTATTGTGGTTTTAAGGGGCGGAACTACGAGGTCACCTGACCCTCAACAAAAGTTTAAATTATACGCCAATCAATACTGACACAAATATACATATTATATATCGTACATGTTTCGACCTACCATTGAGGTCTTTTTCAGCTCAAATTAAAATAAAATCAATTAAGAATAAAAAATAAAGTAATATAGATGTACGGTACTTAGGCTAGTCTAAATTTGCCTGAAGTGAAATGTTTACCATAAGAATTGTAATTGTAAGGATATCCATTTCATTACTTTCCGTAATTTGAAGTAAGAATCATGAGGTAATCCGTTGAAACTGTAACTTCTCTGGGCCATGTTTATCCACGTCCACATAGGGCAGCGGGAGCTGTGCTGTATTTTGTTTATAAACGTTTGAAGTACAGGTGCGGCCGGTCGTCTCGCCACTCGCACGCAACCTTGATAGAGCGCGGCCGGCGCACCTGCCCTTGTCAAGCTGATCCGACAACAAAGAGCACGACACGCACCTCGCGTCCTCAAGCTGTGTCTTGTGATCATGTACTCCGCGTCATCTTGAATAAGTTACTAACAATGTAATCTTACCATTTGTCTGCGTGGCGCAGCGGTAACGTACTTCTCACCTGCTGTACCCAAGGTTGCAGGATCGAATCCTGGTGCAGACAGTTGGCATCTGAGGGAGCCGTGTCAGTAGGGATTCACAGGCAAGTTAATTAATTAGATAACTGCAGTGTCATTGACAGGATATTTTAGCTAGTGGTCACGTGGAATGCCATATAAAATACGAGGTGGGCTGATATTGAAGGGTTAGCGTGAATTCAACTCTTTTGTTGAAAGATGACTGCATTTATTTACTGATTTAAAACATCACATTTCTAAACAATAGCCTTTTTTTTCGTTGTTGCCTTAGTAAATGAAATTTGAATGATTTCCCGTTGGTCAACTCGATTGTACCTGAATTGTAAGTGGTGTTACCGTATACACGAAAGAAAAAAAGAATACACGAGATTAATACACTGAATGGATTCGATCGTCAAGCGATAATCATCGGATCCTCTACTCTAGAGCTATTAATCTATGTCCACGAATATGTGGGTTAAGATATATACACTATTTTCGTCACAGACGTTTTATTGTAATCTTGCGCGCTAACTAACCTGGTTTTTGGGGAGAAAATTCGGGCACCCCGGTGCCTCTAAGTTATAAGTCGCAGGTTGTTAAAAGGGGCGTAAAACCAATAACATTATTATTATTATTATTATTATTATTATTATTATTAACTAACCGGGTTTGTTAGTGTTCTGTGAATTTTTGTTTTGATAATGTTAGTGGTTATAGACCTTCAAGTTTACTTGTATGGGATAATCTGTTCTGGTTAGTAAATGATCAGGTTGGTGTTTTAACTTGAATATGGATAAAATAACTTGGCAGGTTATTTAGCTAATGTGGTGTTCGTTCTCATTCAGCTTCTCTCTCAGTTCGCTGTCCGATTTGAACTATGTATTGCATGGAATTTCTTAGATAGATGTACAGGAAATATTTAAAATTCTACTGAATGGAGATTGTTGGAAGAAATTAAAACGTAATCACACTTGTAGTGGGCGATGTATTAAAGATGGAGATATGCCGTTCCGGACTTTTTTGTAGAACTTTTCATGCTGAACAATTCTTACACTCATAGCATATGGGTATTTTCAACGGTTTACCCACCGCAAGCTTAAAAGGCGCACGGATGGCAGGTTTCTCTTCGACTCGATTCACTGAAATCTTTACTCCTCGGCTTCTACAGAAACCTTCCTTGGGAAATTCTTTACAGAATGGTGAAAACCGTATCGAAATCTATCCAGTGGTTCTCGAGATTACCCGTTACATCCAATAATCGGGGACTTCGTTTTATACTACAGTGAATCCAAAAAGTATGGGTCTACGTGTTGTTTTGCTAATGAAACCGGTCTATAGACAGTAAAAAGCCGAAAATAAACAAGAAAACAAATGTAGTTGGATGGCGCATGGGTCAGTACATCATTATTATACAAAACCAAAACCGATAATATATTCTAACCGATAACAAATAGGCTATAGCAAAACGTAAAAATGCACTTTTTCACCAGATCGTAAGGTATTCGTCCATACTATACATAACAGAAATTAATACTTGGTAGGGGGGTTCCCTTTGCCACAATGACTGTTTGCAATCGTCGCGGCATGGAACGGACCTAGTTAGCCGTGGTGGAGGATGGAGTTTTGAACAGGAAAAGGACTTAGGTAGGCACTTGGGTTCAATTTCAGTTCCAAAATTCAAGGTATGGGATTGTTTACTTCGTATTTGTTGGAGATGTGTGATAACGTGAGGTTTTGTAATGGAATACCAATACAAAATAATTATATTGATAATAATAATAATAATTCAGAGCGTCGGAATGAAATCACAAATGTTAGGTTTGAGCAGAGAACATCATGACAACCTGGAAAAAGATGGACAGCTGTGCGGTAGAACGAGCATTCCGAGGGGATGATGAGATTTTGGGAAGAAAAAAGGGAAATCACCCGGAAGATGAAATCGTGAATTCAAGAGTAATCGCTCTCCTAACGGGGATCGATCGATAGATAAAATAGATAGTAATAACTAGGGGTATCTTGCGGGGACTCCGGCATGCTATAATCACCCACCCGACTTTATTGGTATGCGGGCTCGATTCGACATAGTTCTGGCAGTGCCTATCGTCTTGTTTATTTGTTTAAACGCACTTTTATAAAACAAATTGTCGATTTTTATGAAATCAGAGTGCAATTCGTCATTGCTGCGGGTGATTCTCTTTCTTTTGAATGCGCATTTTGTTACGATCGGTTTCTTGTGCCGCCCCATGTGTATATACCACCCGCCCAGCTTTACTGTTATGTAGGAGCGTGGTGGCGCAGTGGTTGGCATATCACCAAGGAGGACCTGGTTTGATTCCCGGTCAATACATGTGAGATTTTCGAAGTGAAATGCCATGTCCTGTGGTTCTGATTCCACGTAAAAAGGAGGTCCCGTGGCTCATGATCGCATGATTAACGGTTACGTACAAATAAAAGCTCCCTTCCTTCTTTACTGTTATGCGGGCTGTGCATTTCCTTTGACTTTCCTAGAAAATCAAGATTCTTGCTGTACTATTGAGACGATTTGGAAGAGTTTAGTACAAATTGTATATTCTGGTTTAAGGCTGTGCGATCACCACCGCCGTCAATCGCATGGCAAGAGATGGCAGCACTATCACCGTTGGACAGCCGCTGCATATGTGTTCGTGATCTGTCTACCCGTCACTTACCACCTACTTCCTCCCCTACCTCTCCTCGTCAATCAATGTCTTCTCTCTCTCACTGATAGCGTTAGACTGTAAGTGGATGTGGATGTGTTGTACGGAGAGTGATGTTTTAAAAGAAATTACAATTTTAGGCTAGTTAAAACTCATTTTATTACATTTCTAGTTTCTAAACAAACCTCAACAAACAGGATAGGCCTAAGCATAAAATTGGATACAGGAAGCACCTGATCAGATAAAAGCAACAAGCTATATCAATGGAAACCTGATATAATGAGCAAACACAGGTGATTTTTTTGGCATAAATAATATATTATAATCTATTTTCTACGCAGCTCAGTGCAGTATCTACGACAGACACAAAGTAATTTACCCGAAATTTATTTTCAGCTTCTTTTTAAAGTTCATCTTCAGATTTTTACACTTACCGATCATTTTGCTGTTTTATTTCATCAAGGAAGCTTTTGCGATTGCCTTGACGGCGAATAGAAAATTTATTTGCATAGCCCAAATTTTCCATTATTTCTCTACCGGTGAACATTGCACTGTCAAAGCCAGTGTTGCGATGATTTTGAAAAAATGACTTTAGGCCCTGAAGTTCGGTTAAAGCCGTATCTAACGAAGTCTTCTCAGATTGGAGAGTTTTACTTGTTGAGTTTACAGAAAATTAAATATCGTACCAGATAACGAGGCTTAAAACAAATTCATACGAACTTGTATGAAACAACAAAGATTGGGCCTCTGACCGGGTAACAGGATCTTTGGTAGTTTCTGCCAATTCTTCTAGAGCTTCGTTTACTTTGCCTAACTGGTACCTGATGGGCTTGGCACTGCCAATTCAACATTCCCATCTCGTGCTAGCTAAAGATTTTAGTGTGAGGAGGCCAGGACATAGTTCGCACAAAATGTCCCACCTTTCCGTGGAAGCTACAAACAAAGTGTTCAGGCGCTGAACTATACCAAAAAATGCCATAGCGTTCTTATTGCATTAACCATGTCACCCAAAAGTAAGTTAAGATTATGTGCAACACATGCCATGAACATTGTTCGTTTATTAGTATTTTTACTCGCATCTGCACTCCCTTATACTTAGCCTTCATATTAGCACCCTTGTCATACCCTTGTCCCCAACAGTCCATGATATCAAGATCATTATCCTCCAATACTCCTTCTAAAACCTCAGCTAACCCCATTCCCGTAGTGTCGTGTACCTCCAAAAACTCGATGAACGATTCGACGATCCTTGGAGTTTCTGCTATCATATCAACATAGCGGAGGACAAATTTTAATTTGGGCTGGACTGAATCAAACACACTATCTTTATTCATTTATTTATTTATTTATTTATTTACATTTATGAGAAAAAAATGGCCTGAAGCGCGGGGCCTGGCGAGACCGCACGTCTCGCGACGGCCCTGCGTATTACCAATTTGAGGACTAGGCACTCTCCCTCGGTCCAGCCCAATAAAAAAGATTATATTATGATATAGTATGATATGATTGACGGAGAGAGCTGGCCGTGCGGTTAGGGTTGTGGAGCTGTGAGTTTTCATTCCGGAAATAGTGGGTCCGAACCCCCCCTGTCGGTAGCCCTGGAGATGGTTTTCCCTGCTTTCTCATTTTCACACCAGGCAAATGGGCGCTGTACCTTAATTAAGGCCACAGCCGCTTCCTTCCCACGTAAGGCAAATTGTAATATATATATATATATATATATATTACAATTTGCCTTATATATATATATATATATATATAAAAAACTAGTAGCAGTGCCTGGCTTCGCCCGGTGGATTTATTTGTTTTATGGATGATAATGAATACTTTTACAGAACTGGCATATGATACTTAAGCTACCCGAAAGAAAAAAATACAACTTTTTGTGGTGGAGGGGGTGATGTTGGTGGTGGTGGATGTAGTGAGGGTGATAAGAAGTACAGTATAATGGACGTAACATTAAGATCATTTTCCCCTAATGATAATAATGATACTAATGAATAGGGAAACGGCTATTTACTAACTACAGCACTGACACATGTAATTTACAAACACATTTCTAACAAGTAGTTCCGTGTAGAACTATTCACCCTATTTTCATATATCCTGCTCATATTACTTGTCTCTATCAACATACAAAATTTCAGTTTAATTGCTGCAACAGATTAGTAGATATTGAGAACGGTCTAAATATTTCATATGGTCGCCAGGATGGATTTTTATTTTTGAACTATTACATTAAGATTATTGTGTACGTGTGGTATTCAAACTTCAATCGCATGATTAGAACACCAGAAGTAAAAACGAGATTTTAAAAGTACGCACACCAGCCATCTTGTGATTATGCAAACAATTGAAATAAATTACATGCCAGTGGATCAACATTTGTATAAGCATTTAACGTGCAACGTTTCACGGCACTCGGATAGTTAATTCGCGAGAAACGTCCATTTAAATATCTATACTTCGCGTCGCCGCCATGTTGGATTTGTGCTCACCAGGTTACTAAAGGTCCTATAGGTGAACATATGTTCATAGTCTCTATGAACATAAAAAAATTCAGTTTGGTTGCTGTAAAAGATTCATAGATATTGAGAACCGTCTAAATATTTCGGAAGCTCGCCATTTAGAATTGTTATATGTATAGGCCATAGAGTTATGTACCATTCATGGACAATTATTGCCTAGCTTCATTGTTCAAACTTTCACTTCGACCGCATGATTACGACACAAGAATAAAAACTTAATTTTAAAATTTCGCACAGCCGCCATCTTGAGGTTATGTAAACAATTGAATTAAATTAGATGGCAGTGCATTAAAATCTGCAAAATCATTTACTGTACCACATTTCACTGCCCTCAGAGAGTTAAATCACGAGAAAAGTCTATTAAAATATTTCAAATTCGCTTGGTCGCCATGTTCGTTTTGTACTTTACAGGTTTATGAAATATACATAGGTAAACTTGTATCAGTACCCTTTATCACCGTACAAAATTGCATGATGATATCTGTAATAGTTTCGGAGATATAGAATGTCAGTGAAATATTTCGCACAGCCGCCATTTTGAGGTTATGTAAACAATTGATCTAAATTAGACTCCAGTGCATTACAATGTGTACAAACATTTGATGTACCAAGTTTCATTACGTTCGGATAGTTAAATCGCGTGAAATGTCTATTTAAAGTCTTAATTTTGAAAGTTACATAGATAAACTTTTAACAGAGCCTTTTATCACCGTACAAAATTTCAGGGTGATAGCTGTAACAGTTTCGGAGATATAGAATGTCAGTGAAATATTACGCACAGCCGCTATTTTGAAGTTATGTAAACGATTGAACTAAATTAGACGCGTTTTGTAGTCACCAGGTTTTTGAAAGTCTCATAGGTGAACTTCTAGTAGTGCCCTTTATCACCGTACAAAATTTCAGGGCGATATCGGTAATAGTTTCGGAGATATTGAATGCTAGTGAAATATTTCGCCCAGCCGCCATGTTGGATTGGTGAGACGAGACAAAATTTGAAGGGCACGGTCGAGGTCGCCGGGAATAGTGCTATGAACTTACCGAGTTTCATTAAAATCGCTCCAGCCGTTTAGATTTTATTAGTGGGACACACACACACACCTCACACACACACACACACACACACACACGCACACACGGACAAAAGGTGATCTCATAAGCCTATTTTTTTTTTCAAAATTGAAAATAGGCTAAAAATGATTAGAAAGAGTGATAAGCGAAATAAAAGACACTGCCTAGGGCCTATATCTCATTGTCTGTTAGAGATGTAGAGACCAATAGTGTCGTCTTTAGTCGCATAGCGCCGTAGGAAAAGAATCAGAACACTTTGGAAAACTTCGGCTGTCCCGAGCTCCTGAGGTAGCAATAGTTTCATTTATGGCCACATAGCGCTCAACGATAATTTTCGGAATAAATTACGGTAAATTTGAAAGCACCAACGCTTATTGCAGCTGATAACCTCAATGTATTGCACCAACACCATTGCACTTATACAGATGGAAGCTAAAGGAAGGATGCTTGTAGTTTAACGTGACCGTTAATCTGTAGATCATAAGCCACGGGACCTCCTTTTTACGTGGAATCCGAACCACAGGACATGGCATTTCACTTCGAAAATCTCACATGCATTGACCGGGAATCGAACCCGGACCGCCTTGGTGAGAGGCATACAGCTAGACCGCTGAGCCACCACGCTCCTATACAGATGCATAATATGTTCATGATGATAACTGTTTTAAGGGGCAAAAGAAGTATTTTTGCACTAATTTTGACTGCAATTTAAAAGCAGCGCAAGATTCAACTATTTTCGCAATTCTGCACCAGAACACTGGTAGGGGCGACGTGATGCAGCCCTAATTGCCAGTCAACAATAGACTTATTAAAATACTCTTACATTTACATTACTACGGACATGAATGATTCTAGGGCCTTAATACATGGTTTTCAAGTTAAGTTTGTTTGTTATTCTAAATGTAGGGAATGGAGAGCGTTGTCCAAAATATCAAGTGGACAGTGTTACCAGTAGGGTTTCAAAGTGTATGTATAATTTGGTGCAATTAGGAAGAACGGTGTGGATATGTGATAAAGGGCCTAAGTGCAGGAAATGGAGTGGTCTGTCCGAAATTTAAAGTGGACAGTGTCACCCGCAGGGTTCCAAAGGGTAAGTGTACAAAATGTGATTCAGATCGGTGAAACGGTGTAGATTTATGCCAATGGACCTAATGCAGGGAATGGAGTGGTCTGTCCGAAATTTCAAGCAGACGGTGTTACTCGTCGGAATCCAAAGTGTAGACTAAGTATGTGACATTTTAGTTCAGATCGGTGAAACGGTGTAGATTTGTGCCAAATGGCCTAAATGCAGGGAATGGAGTGGTCTGTCCGAAATTTCATGCTGACAGTGTTACTCGCAGGGTTCCAAAGGGTAAGTATACAAATTTTGGTTCAGCTTGGTGAAACGGTGTAGATTTGTGCCGAAGGGCATAAGTGCAGGGAATGGAGTGGTCTGTCCGGAATTTCATGTAAACAGTGTTACTCGCAGGATTCCAAAGGTTAAGTATACACATTTTGGTTCAGATCGGTGAAACGGTGTAGATTTGTGTCAAAGGGCCTAAATGCAGGGAAATAATTGGTCTGTCCGAAATTTAAAGTGGGCAGTGTTACCCGCAGTGTTCCAAAGGGTGTGTATACAAATGTTGGTTCGGATCGGTGAAACGTTGTAGATTTGTGCCAAAGGGCCTAAATGCAGGGAATGGATGGTCTGTCCGAAATTTCATGTACACTACGTCACTCGCAGGGTTCCAAAGGGTAATATTCAAATTTTGGTTCAGATCGGTGAAACGGTGTAGATTTGTGCCAAAGGGCATAAATGCAGGGAATGGAGTGGTCTGTCTGAAATTTCATGTAAACAGTGTTACTCGTTGGGTTCCAAAGGCTATGTATACACATTTTGGTTCAGATCGGTGAAAAGGTGTAGATTTGTGCCAAAGGGCCTAAATGCAGGGAATAGACCGGTCGGTCATAAATTTCATGCAGACAGTGTTACTCGCAGGGTTCCAAAGGATATATATACACATTTTGGTTCTGATCGGTAAAACGGTGTAGATTTGTGCCAAAGGGCCTAAATGCAGGGAACGGAGTGGTCTGTCCGCAATTTAACATAGCCTAAACTATTCCTCTTGAATCTAGCTATCATATCAAAAAAGAATTTTTCGAATCCGACTGGTAGTTCCAGAGATTAGCGCGTTTAAACACACAAACTCTTCAGCTTTATTATATTAGTATATATATTATTTTGATATATTTTGAAGATTGGTTGGCTGGTTCTTAAGTTTAGGGGCTGCGACAACGCGGTCATGTAGCCCCGTAATTTTGAAGATTACAACTCACATAAAGTTCTATTGATCATAAACATGTTTTATTCTGCTAATATAACTTACAGAATTTTATAAAGTAACTGATGAATAATTTTTAACATTCTGTATGGAGTAATGGGTGAGATAATAACACTTCTACGATTTCCTCTAGACATTGGTCGTGTAGCCTGGCAGGATGAGTCATGGTGGGAGGGGGGGGGGGGGGGGGCGGAAGCTGCGATAGCAAAGGTGTTGATGGAGAGGGGAAGGCAGGTGTCCGAGCGCGCTCTTGCCCAAGACCTTGTCTTACCGCTGTGTGTGTGCGGGCTTGTGTGTATGTGTGTGTGACTGATTCAGGCAGCGTTTTTTAGAGTCTGAAAGGAGCATGCACCACGGGTATATCGCTGAACCAATTTTCTTTATCAAACTTTTCTACTGCTCAGAATAACATCCACTTCAAATTAATATAACTTTGAAGTTAATATAACATTTTTTTCTCTCTAAAAATGGTATTCAAATCTGAAGAGGTTAATACAAAATTTGAATTTCGAAATAAGAATTGTTCCTATTGCAGGTACTACTACAGTGGTTGTTGTAGAGAAATGTCGGTGTCTTCCGATTATTAGTTTCGTCGTGGTGATCGTACTTTTAACGCTCAAAATAGCCACTTTGAAGCCATGTCCTCAGCAAACGAGCCGTCGTTATTTTCTGAAAAACGCATATAATGTCTCACAAAGACCTACATTAGAGATTAAGAATAAAAATAAAAATAAAAACAACATTTTAATTTTTGACCGCACAGCCTTAAGAGCTTAAGTTTTGTGAAACGTACCTTAGCTTTTTTTAAATGATGATGATAACTCAGAATTTTGATCCGTTCCATGTTTCTCTGAATATGCTAGGTTTTTCAGCAGCATTTTATGAAATGTCCCGCTTTTTACGGAAAGCTTTGTGTGTCTACCCCTTGTTATTCCCGTTTTCAACGGGGTCGAGGAAGAGATGCGATGGAAGGCGATGTGGCGGGTGGTTTTTACGGCCGGATGCCCGTCCTGACGCCAACCTTATGAGAGGAGTTAATGAGAGTTGAAATGAATGGTGATGGAATGAAACAGGAATAGGTCGTGGCCTGTCGGAAGGTACCGTCCCAGCATTTGTGTGGAGTTGAAAATGGGGAAACCACGGAGAAACATTCCAAGGACGGCTGACGGTGGGGCTCGAGTCCATGTCTACCCATGCATGGCCTGGCGTTAGTGAGTGTAGCTACCCCTGTCGGTTACGGAAATCTTAATGGGAACCCTATATTACATAATCATAAAGTTCCTGTCCGTGAGTCACGCAGCAAAGTTCATATTGTGATTCGGGGCCGATAATCGAGTCTAGGAGATGTTTTAATATGTTGGGTCTGAGGGTGTAGCAGCTTATCGACCCGCCTTGGTGTGGCGCTGGGGCCAACGACCGTCCCCAGCATCTCCCGCCCCGCAGCGGGTCAAGAAGTTCCCGCCGTCATCGATCTACCTGATGGCCAAGGTCAGCTATCGCATCAATCACACGCATTGCTAATTAACTTGTATGAACCCTGTGATTTATTAGGCAGCTACTCCACTACCGCAGACATCACAGAGAGCCAGTTATCAGACAAATCGAACACACGCCTAAGTCTTTATATATGTGCGCAGCGATAAACACGGCAAGCTAAGCCGGCTGTGACTGGCGAAGATCGCGGGCGCGCTTACCCGGTTCAGCTGGTGGTTGGCGTAGCACTTTCACACTTTTACCAAACATGTTCATGTGCTCATATGCGATGCTGAAAATGTCCCCCCCCCCCTCTCTTGTACCACACACCTGACATCTTCTGATGAAAGAATGTCTGTCAACTCTTTTATTATTTACGGAGCCTGTTTCCTTGAATCGTTTAGCGAGCCTCCTAATTGTACTGGCATTGGGCACAGGTCTTCGTGGAAACTTGATTCGAAATTTTCGTCTCGTTTTAGAACAAGATTTTCTGCTTTTCATATTCGAATTATTGATATACACACTTTCGCTCAATGTAAATTGGTGTCTAGGCATGACCAACAATCACAGTAATCACAATACTCACTAAACGTGCAACACCAACGTCTAAGCTTTGCAGATACACGTCCATATGAATGAAAAAACACGTTTGAACTAACGATAGGAGTCAGAGGAGCGCGCCTACCACTGGCTGAACCGCGTACGCGCGCCCGCGATTTGCGCCAGTCACAGCCGGCTTAGCTTGCCGGGTTTATCGGGACGCACATAGATACTGACCCTGTAGTTATTAAAGGTTTTAAGTCCACTATGCACACTGGGCTGATGACTTGCAGGCGTTTTTCAAACTGGTGTTCGCGAGCACCACGGTGCTCTTTAAATGAAATGTGCTGCTCTCGTCATACGAGCCAAAAAGTGCTCGTGAGCAAAAAGCTCCCCTTAGATCCATTCTTCAATTCAAATTCTGTTGCACGAACCGGAATAAGTGTTTTCGTTACAAGTTTGGACAGTCAGAAATGCCATCCTTCTGTGAAATAGTATTGTTAATCCATAGTGAAACTAATTGAACAACACTATTTTATGTGTAACACAAAATATGTTCATGATTCGACTCGATTGTCCATCTGGAAATGTATCTTATCTGCAAGAGTCATGCAAGTAGTTGCATCATGCCTGGTGAGTGGTGAATACCTAGCTATTCAGCATTTCTGGAGAAGAGAGATGTAGGCAATAGAAAGAAAGGAGCATGTGTGTTGCATTATTATTATTCTTTCTTTCTTTCTTTCTTTCTTTCTTTCTTTCTTTCTTATGCGGGATGCCCATTAATAGAGCGCGTGGGAACTTGATAAGTTATCTTGTGCCTTCTCCCAAAATCTTTTCATGAACTCACTGTGTGCTTCTTGCGCTGGTCTGTCCATGTTGTGCCTGTTCTGCTGCTAGATTTCACCCTAAATGTGTGCTTATTTACAGTGGTTTTGAGGATTTCTCGGTACTTCACCTCATTCAGGTCCCCCTTCTTTCCTGCAGCCAATTTATCCTGGAATTATTTGTATTATATTGAATAGCCTGTAAGTCGACTATTGTCCATCCTAAATGTGTGTGTTTGAGTCTTCATTCTTTTGACTGGATCGATGCAGCCTTCCATACCTCCCTGTCTTGAGCTAATAGTTTCATCTCTAAATAGCTACCACACCCTACATCCGAGGCAATCTGTTTAACATATTCTAACCTTGTTCTATCACTACAGTTCTTATCCTTGACCCTTTCCATAACCAAGTTTGCTATTACCCACGCTAGCAGCACAATTGGCAACTCGAGCTATCTGATATGACATCTAGCGGTAAAAATTAGAAACTTACCAAGTAGGGTACATTTGTCACGTGGTGACTGTTTGTATATGGTTTCTTGGGTTCGTAAGCAGATCGAGGTAATTTCTTCGTGTCTTTACACATAAGTAATAAGTTTTACTCGTTGATGGAGTGTAAAATGAGTAAAAGCAACGTATACTGCTCAGTTTACGGCTGTAAGTCTATGCATAAAAGAGGGCTGCGGATATAAGTTTTCATCACTTTCCAAAAGATGTAAATAGCAATAGCCAAAAGGTGACGATACCAAATAAATACGGGCAACTGGAGCGGGTTGGACCACTCACCACTACACTCACTGACGACAGGACGGGTTGTTTACTGTTTACGCCGAGCCAAGCCGTACCAAGACAGCTAGGCCTACACCAGCCGACTACAGCCAAGCTTCATCAGTCAGGTATCCTTCCCCCTCCCTAGTTCATTTCCAATTACCCTACCAACCGCCATCACCTCGCTCTGCGATATCCGAGCCATTCCACTACGAGTCATATAGGCCTAATTTGACTTCGCAGGGTAAATATCTACTCTGCGAGAACCTGCTACCAGTCCGATATTCTACATTAAACCCACCAGCTAACCATCTAAATCAAGCAATTCCTGTGTCCCCCGAGCTTTAATACAAGTTAAACTCATCCCTTCGCCCTACCAAGCAGCAAATAATTTCTACCGTCTATGGTACAGTGAGCAAACTCAAATATAGCTTTTAAAGTAACAGCGCCATGACTCGAACTGCTCAAAAACAGATACCAGCAGACAACCGATGCTTGATAATATGCAATTGACACATACAATCCAATGGAACACACAAATTAGATCACGTGTATCGCACAGTTATACATATATACAATCAAAAATAACACTGTCATTATTTTAGGGACCACATTTACTGATTATAACCGAAAAATAAAAAGTGTTCCTTATCAAACGCGTGTTATTGAGTATTTTTACCCTACTTATCCAGACCGACCGCAGCGCCCCAAGTGTTAGTTTGAGTTGCCAATAAGCTTCATAATGGAGCACAACGGATCTAGGCCAAAACTGCACTTTTAACCAAACTAATCTCACTTCTTAGCTCCACATAAACCTTCACACAGTCAAAAACCAACTCAATACATACTCTCCTCACTGTTTTACAACTATTAAGCGAACTATTTGCACACAGAACTTAAAAACCCTGAAATGGGAACAAATTTAAAACGCAATAGCCTAGCCCGATCACGTCTGAGTCGGTGCCACCTCATATACATGTTTAACTTCACTATAACTTCAAAACTACGGCCAAGGGACCTGTCTGCCTGGGAAGTAAAGGTATTACCGGCTTGCCTGGGATGATAGGTCTCAAAACCGGTACTTAAAACTAAGATATTACGCTTTAATTAACAAAATTCATCCCATTTTACAATTACTAGATACACAACACATTTACTGCCAGCATTAATACCTGCATAACATCAAACTACCAGTAACCAATCACAGATCCGCATTCGCCCTCCCAACCAATCACAGCGCATTATTACCTACAAGCATATTAAGCTGCTAATTCCAGCTACAAAGTACTTAAAAACCAATTTCACTCCTCCCTGGAGCAATTGAGGCTTATTTCCACTATTTCTATGTATTACTTAAATAACGACAACCTGCTATACAGGTCTTTAACTTGCATCATACTACCAAAACCAACCCACTTGTGGTCATTCTATCTTCACCTTAGGGGCGTGGTGGCTGAGCGGTCTAGCTGTATGCCTCTCACCAAGGTGGTCCGGGTTTGATTCCCGGTCAATGCATGTGAGATTTTCGAAGTGAAATGCCATGTCCTGTGGTTCGGATTCCACGTAGAAAGGAGGTCCCGTGGCTCATGATCTCAAGATTAACGGTCACGTTGAACTACAAGCTTCCTTATCTTCACCTTCTCTTCAAAACTATCATACTTGAAATACTTTTCATATTGATATCAATATACTTATTAAATACTGATGCTGCTGCTGCTGATACAAAAATGAACTTAACACCTAGGCCTAAAGTCGCCGAGCGGTCCATGCGACACACCTGCCCAGATGCTATAGGTCTAGCCATGGCGAGCCAAATACTAAACCATCAAGCAAGTCTAAGATAACTTCAAAATCCAGCTAATTAAAAACGCAACTTTCAATGCTATAAAAGAAAAATGATCTCTCCTCAATATCAACGAGGAGATAAAATTTAATAAATTGACTTTTATAAAGCTACCAATTAAAGGCTAAAAGGAGCGCCATTAGGAGCACCAGTGCCTGACACCATCCCATGGGCGCATGGTCGTGCTCCCAGCGCCCGCTAGCGAAGCGCTCTAGGAGATGACACTGCCCTAGAACTTGACTTGGGTGTCTTAGTATGTGTCCTACTAACCTATCTCTTTTCTTCATTAGAAGCCGCCAGACACATCTCTTCTAAATATTATTATTATTATTATTGATTTTTGTGGGCACATCCTCCGAATGAATTCAGATAGACTAAACAAAAATATATTCGACTACTTTGGTAATAAAGAACAAAACCTCTTTGTTTTAAGGAAACTGAGAAAGTCCTCGTAGAACTTCAATTTACAGACACCATGCTCATGGACAAAACAGCCAAAACCATCACCAAGGATAAGAAACAACGGTTCCAAGTTAAAATCAAACAAAAGCGTACGATCCACATCTCTGCCGAAAAAAAGGGATGCAAGATCTTAAAGGATGAGGCAATACTGGGCTAAAAGGAAAGCTCAAAACAATAAAAAGTGATTGATTTCATGTACCCGAAAGTTGGGTGAAACAAATAAAGAAGAAGAATAAGATTAGAATAATATACTCGATTTAATTAGTGCTCGAGTACTTGATGTGGCATGAGGCTGTTGCTCACAGTTTCATAAATGTTGAGAACGCCTGTCTCTTAAAATTAAGTAACAATAAAGTACTGTATTTGTAATTACGACTTACTGTTACTTTGTGAAACTGCATAGTAATCATGTATTCTATTATTACTAGCTATTAATAACCGTCGTTGACGGGTACATCGAGTTAATGATGGTAATTTATAACAACTTCTTGGTCGCATCTCCGTTATGGAAGTAAAGAAACACAAGTCTTATATAAGGAGAGATTGTAGTTTTACGTGACTGTTAATCTCGAGATCATAAGCCACGGGACCTCCTTTTTACGTGGATTCCGAACCCCAGGACATGACATTTCACTTAAAAAAACTCACATGCATTGACCGGGAATCGAAAACCGGTCTGCAGTGGTGAGACGCCAACAGTTTGACCTCTGCGCCACCACGCCCCCTAAGTCTTATATGACAAAAAATAAAAAGAATGCCGTACTGTGTTCCCCTCTAAATCGCTAATAGTAGAGTCAATTTTCGGTGAAGTGTTAACGCACTTTCTAACATCGAAATCTATAGCAAGAAATTGAATGTTACACCACCTCATGGACTAGCAGCTAGCGTTCTTAACTATCGCCGCCGGAGGTCCAGGTTCGTTTCCCGACTCTGCCAAGGAATTTGAATTCTGGATACTCTGCCTTGTATGGCAAAACTGAGAAGTGGATGGTTCGATTGCCACTCCAGCCATCCTGGAAGTGGTTTTCCGTGGGTTTCCCTATTTCTAATCGAGGTAAATGCTGGGGTCGTTATAACTAGGGGCCACGGTTGCCTCCTTTTCAAACCTATCTCCGGTTTATAAATACACACCCTAGTACAATCATCTCAGTGACGCAGGTTATAACACAAATCCAAGGGCCTATATGATAATGATGTCGCAGCCTCAAAAATAATAAACAACAACATCAACACATTAATGTTTATCCAATGTCGACATATAACCTTAGAAGTTAAGGTGTCTGCAATAAAATAGCTGTGGAGAGAATGTTGTTTTAGTAACTTGCTTATTGACACCTCTATCAAGGCAGATGCAATGCATATTATGTATTTAAGAAACAAGTGCTACTTGGTTGAGCTGCGCTCGAGTGTTTGATCATAGCTATTTGAGCCGTGCGGGACGAGCAGGGGTATGCAGTGTTGTCGGAAGTACAGTGTACATCCACTTTGTTTTCGAACCAGGAGAAGTCAACTGGGTTCGAACTGCAGATGCCTTCCTGCGTACTGCATTCCGCGCATTCAGAAAACATCAAGTCGTTCACTGCCAGTTTCACTCATTCAGGCCTTGTATTTTCGTTATTTGTTCCGGCTAAACAGTTTGAATAGGTAACACTAAGAAATGTCCTGCAAAAGCTTCCATTTGTTTTGCAGCCGTTATGAGCGCGTTTCACAAAATCATGTGTGAGCCTACAGCTTCGTGGCATGGCATTCATTCATTCATTCATTTAGTCGATTCAGCAATATAAATTTGTCTATATACAGGGTGGTTATAATTCAACTTGCGCTACTTGCAGGGGCCCTCGGTCAAACTAGTGATCGTAGGACAATGAAAGGGCGTGGAGACCTCTGGCCGGACATGCGGAAGAGACATAACGAATACACCATTGCAAGGAATACATTTTAATTTCCACATGAGCGGGCAACAGGTGGTAATGGCGTTACATGACGACAGCCTCCAGGTTACACATCCACGACAGCCTGGAACCGCACTAGCGAGTACTCCATCACTGCCCGCAGCATCTCATGTGGGATGTTGGCTACCTCTCTCGCGATGCTCACTTTCAAAAGTCAACATGTGTCAGTGTCCCGTTGATACACCCTGTCCTTCGTGTAACCCCACAGCCAGACATCACATGGGTTCAAATCTGGGGATCTTGGTGGCCACGCAGTGGGGAACGATCGGCCGATGATGCGGTTCCAGGCTGTTGTGGATGCAGATGGTCGTCACATTGAGCATCGTTTGTAACCTGATAATCCGCTCAAGTGGACATTAAAATGTGTTCCTTTCAATGGTTTATTCGTTATGTATCTTCCGAATGTCCTGCCAAAGGTTTCTACACCTTTTCATTGTCCTATGATCACTTGTTAGTCCGGGGGGCCCTCGCAAGTAGCGCAAGTTTAATTATAACCACCCTGTATTTCTTGTGTATCGGTACGCTCTACAGCTCGGAAGTTTGGGTAGCTTCCAATTTAACAACTTGATAGCTAGATCTGTAGTTTTCGTTAAATTTGCGCCAGGGCGTAGGAATTCTCTGGAGAGTTGCCAACTGGGATCATACTAAGTTTGACTGGAAATAATTTCACTTATATCTGTGTTGACCCCACGAGGATTAATAATCAAAACTTGTTTGGGCCGTAGATGAGGAAACTTTACATTCAAAGCGGGGGGATACTCGCTCAAGAGTGAATCATGCTGACACACGGACATTCTGTATTTTGATTTGTTGCTCCTCATATTCCTTGTGTGTGGTTTCATCATTACGTGTTTCTTTTTTTAAAGATAGCTTTGAAGCAATTTTTCAGTGTTGCCTTACTAACAATATTAATATTGTTCAACACAAAATCATTCTTACTTGAATATGTGAAAAATAACCTTAAATTAATTGCATGTGATTAAGACTTATATATCATATCATCCTTTAGTTTCTTCCTCTTCTCCTTCTCCTACTTCAATAACCCCTGGCACTGCAGCCCGTGAATGGCCTTGGCCTACTAAGTGACCGACGCCCAGCCATTTGGCCTGCAGATATTGGGGTGACGCTTGATCAGCGCATCGGGTCCCCTCGGCCTAATCTTTTCGTGATCGGGGCGCTGCCTCATTGTCAGACAGCTACTCAGTTGTCTTCACGAGGCTAAGTGCATCCCGTTCCAGCCCTCCCGTCAGTTTCTAAAATCCCTGGCGGAGCCGGGAATAGAACCCGGGGCCTCCGGGTGATAGGCAGGCGTGCTACCCCCAACACCACGGCGCCGGCCTTCTACTTCAATAGTTCGTAAAAAATGCAGTATATAAGAGTATAAATCTTAATCGCATGTAATTTATTTCAAGTTAGTTTTCACTTATTCTAGTAATTGGAATGATTTTGTGTTGACCGACTGAAAGCTCTCTCGTGCTCGAATTTAAAGGAACTTCCTATTTAATTTTGTCTCGCCGCCAGAATAAGTGTTTTGCCAATTCGCTTGCTAGTCCGGAGTGTCATTGTGTTTTTTCTCGCTATTCCATGAATCCGACTTTCTCTGTCCGGAATTGAACCCCGAAGCAGTCTTCCTATAACTGATCCCTCCACGTAAGCTGTGATTACGTAGCAGCTTACGATGAGTTTAGGTAGTGTGTGTCGTTGATGGTTGATTGAATATGTTGGGCTTTCCGCGATGAAATAGGCAGCGTGGAACTTAACGGATGGGTAGTGTTGGTTTAGCAAGTTGTGAAACTGTTGGTCAGTTCTGTTTGACGTAGGTCCTGTTGGAGCTGGCCCAGTATTTCTCAAGGACCATAGAAAGCGAATATCCGCCTGACGCGTAGTTTGACATTTCTCATTTTATATTCTTAGTCTGAGCACGTGCCGTCAGGAAACTTTTCCAGTGTCCCAAGTCGGCTTTGGGTGTGGATAACGTTCGTCTTTTGTTTCCGGTGTTGTACAAGTTGTCTCGCCATGTCTGTGCGTGTGTTGAGTGTCAACATTGTCCTGGCAATTGGATGGCCCTAATTAGTGTCCCACGCTATTCACCTTCAGTGGATCACAAGTAGTCGTACGTGGCTCCATAGTAAGCTCGCATTCCTTAAGTAGGCTGGATTTGCAAATCTTGACTTTCATGTCAACAGTATAGTTCTCTCACTCTCCTCGTTAACGCGCGGCGACTCAAACGTTTGGCAGTAGCTCGCGCCGTCAATAACCATTGCTCACTCCACGTGGACTCCAAAGTCCGGTCCTGACGGCCAGCTCGTGTGTCAGGAAGGCGCCAGGTGTCACGTTTTTCACAGTTGCACGGTGTTCTATCCAGTCTCGCTGCTTGCTCTCAGTGGCTACGGTGGAGAGTTGACAACTCCATGCCTTGAGCTGGGAGAGACTTTGCTTCCAGCAGAAATGGGATGTAAACATATTCGCCCAGCTAAGTTTCAAAGACGAGCCGCTTGTTAACGAGGAAAGTGAGAGAACTATACCATTCTAGTACTGCACAATTTAATTTCTTTGTAGAGCCGGGAATGGAGCCTGGGCCACGGGGGTGACAGCCAACTACGCTACCACTACTCCAAGAGGTGTAAATTTACTTTACCACTGTCATTTCCTCTCGATCTCCCTTGACCAACTCTTGTGCTCTTCCACACTCGCTGTATTAAGGATATAAAAGTCCTGGGGTGACGGTTTCATTTTTCTACCTTCATTAAATCTCTTTTTCCGTGATATCTTCATGATGTGGGCCAAATCTTATTTCCCTCCCTCTCCCCACTCTATCACCTACCTGTTAAGAGGCCTTCTAAGGACAATGGAGATTGGTGTTTCTGATTCCTCTTTCATCCGTCCTAGATGATTCTCAGGCGTTTCTCTATTCTACTACAGGAATGGTATAGTCGCGACGGTCAACGGAGGCCCAGTGGTTACAAACGAATTGGGATGAGATTCATCTTAAGCCTTCCAGGAGTGTTTCTCGCCCAGGAGAGAGAGAGATGTGGTGTTATGAGGGTTAGGTGCTTTAAACTGATGCTGACCTTTAAAGTTTCTTTGATATTGTAACTTTCAGTCGGCAACACGAAATAATTACAATTACTGGATTGTGAAAAAATAACCTGAAATAAATTACATATTACTAACCCGGCATGCGTTGCAATGTCAAATAAAGAAAGGGTTGGCGTTGTAATTTTGTTTCTTGATGTGCTTTTGGATACACACAATCTTTTTTCTTTTTCCGTTAACTGCCCCTGAACTATTGTAAAATAGATTTACTAATTCAGAAACATTCGTGGGAGCGTGCACAACAACTCACCTAAGTTTCATCACAATCTGGTGAATGGTGTATGAACGCTTACGGGACTTAGTTAGATCGATTCGCGTGCTGTCACTCATTTGTTGAATCCACTCTTGCCCTACATATTCTAATATAGATTTACTAACAAGGGACACCTTTGAGCTCCAACGCTTGAAACCGTGCTTAGAATAACATTCGATCATAACAAAACCAGTGGTCGTTGTCATTTCCATGCAAAATGATTCATTGTACCACAGGTGACACTTAAATATAGAAAAACAAAGTAACAAGATATCAATATAGGAGGGAAAGTATACGTAATTCAATGGTGGCAGTGTATCAATACATTTGCAACAAACAGTGCCCAAAACCCTCTGCTTGAAGTAATTATAATAGCGCAAACCACACATGTCCTAAACAATTGATAATGCGTATATTAGTCCTCAACGTGCATATGCGGGATTTCGATGAAGTGGTTAAAACAAAGTGGAAGGGAACAACATGCACACCTCGCTAAAGCCACGTTTTTACACTCCAAATCACTTTCGCATTCAAGCAGTCCAATACCAAAAGCCACACCAGTAACATTTTCAAATGGTGATATAGGTATGTCAATGGCTATGCTTCAAGTTTCTCTCTCCAGCACAATAGTAAGTTAAAAAGCCACAGTACAGGACTGAGCGGTAGGGTTACGGGGATGAAAGAACGCTGCCTGCGTATGCGTTGACTGTCACGAGTATCCATGATTAAAGGCCATGGTCGTAACCATCCAAATCCCTCAAATACACACACATCGTGTTGTGTGACAGATTGTGAGAACACAAGCACTCGAATAAAACAGCAACATATATGTAGGCTTGCGGGGGCGCGGTGGTATTTTGGGAACCACACCCCCGTGTTGTGCAGGCGGGCCCGTCTGGCCGGCCTTGAACTTGGTCGTTACTCCAGCTCGCTCAACATGGCGGAACGAGCCGGGGACCAAAATCAATAGTACATGGGCCTACAGTCCACTTCCATCTACTCCCGAAAAACTTTCTTACTCACCCAATTATACCTTGTATTCAAAGTTTCTTTAGTTCGCGGTGTAGGCCTATTTCATTGTTGGACCGCTTAGTTAAATTCCTAAGGACCTGGGTTCGATTCTCGGTAGTCATGAAATCTGTCATCCGTCGTTTGTCGTATCTTCACGAGGATAATTCAAAGGATGTTGGTTCGATTACCACCACAAGTCATCTGTTGAGTGGGATTTCCCCTTTCGCTTCTGGCAAATGTGTACCCAAGCGACGGTCTTTCATCCCCATAATCGCGCCTCTCAACTAATTATGAGGGTTCGATGTCTGCTTCCTTTCCTCTCGACAACAGATTTAAATATACTGGGGCTGTATAAGTATTGTTTGTAGAGAAAAATGCATGTGCCAACTTCCGCATAAAGCCCCTATCCCCCATAAACCTGCCCCCCTGCTGGTCAAAGAACCCATGTAGGCTTAGGATCATTCGCATGCCGATTCATTTGAAACGACTGAGAGTCCGTTGGCAATCTTACCTACTGACTTTTCCTTACGTCCCCCTCCGGTGCCTTATTCCTAATCGCAGCCCCAAGTAAAAAATAAACCACACAATCGATGGTTCGCAAACTACTCGCGACTGGTGGCCACGGTGACACTGGTGAATTTGGATCAACTTCGCTTGGGATTTCTCACTTTTTAACTTGAGAACTTTTAACTTGCTTGTATCGTCTAGTCTAGGTCATACTCGAAAGAACCCTACGAGAATGTGTTTGATGGGTGTTGCTGTAGCACTTAAACCTCGACACCCCCATGGTGAACTCGATCGATCGATCTTGGGAGAGAAATGTACTCGGCTCTCCTTCAATGGCATCCCTTTAAGGGTCAATGATATTTCCAATTGATTATGAACCCAAACATCGTGAAAATTCAAATGCAGACCCATTTACAAGTGAGAGCAACCAATCACTATGGCGATCCATCACCAGACGAAACAGTAAGTTCAGAGCTAATACTCGTCCAATGGGGGGGGATGTTCTTTATTGGTGACCCGATCAAACCACTGTGTTTTAAGCACTCGCCTATGGATCCACATCTTGAATGTTTCTTGTACGTTCAGCGATTCACACACTACCTGTTGTTACAGGAGTGAGGGAAGGCTGTAGTCATTCACCGCCACTGCTTATTTTATATATTGTTACGTGCCAACCCCCCCCCCCTAGTGGCACTTTTGTTAACTGGATTACGGTGGGTTGAAGCACAACACAGATTGTTCCTTTAAAGAAATAATTAACTTTATTGCGGCCAGAATGATACACCACTCAACAGCAAATAAAGCAATTAGAACCTTACTCCAGTTTCCTCAAGTCTCTTCATTGAGCGCTCTTGCCCCTTTCACTTGTCAACAAACCACAGAAGTTAATCCATCCTAATGAGTCCGGTGTCCTTGACAAAAAACAACCTGCACCTCTTCCTTAAGTACACAAACTACAGTTACTTACGATAACCTGCTACACGCTGCTTCGCTGCCACGAGCTGGGGAAACAATCTCACTGGATTTCGTAACTCGCACGGCACTTCGCCACAATATCTCGGTCGCTCAGTGAAATCACACTCGCTCAAAACACAGGCAGTCCCCTGTATGCTTCTCACTTCCTCGCTGTCAAGAGAATCGGCTTCACTAGGGGTTTCGCAAGTCACCACACTTCTGTCGCTCAGGATAAACGCTCGCACTAGCTCGAAAAACACTCACTCACTGCTTGACAGGTCGCTCTTATATAGCAGGCCGGTGACTCAATAAATGCTTCTAGACCCATCCAGGGTTCACGGCTTCTCGAGGTTTCCATCGCTGGCTGGGTCACGAATATTCTGGACCATCCCTTTGTCCCAGTAGTCCTGTTGCATAAGGCGCACGCAATACACTGAGGCAGAGCACAGCCTAGCCCTGAGGCAGTTGTGACTCATGCGGCGAGCGATGAAACAAACTCACAGCCGTATCACCATACTAGCGGACCCGTGCGAGAAATCTCGCATCTTCAAAAACCACGCTTTCCCCAATAGGTTTATAATGAGAGACTTCAGGAGAAAGGTTATGTTTTTATTTCAACCAAATGATTATAGAACACTATTTACATTTCAGGATAACGGAAAGACCTCAAAATGTTAATATGACATGAAACATGCGTCACAGTGGCCCGTGGTCACCAGTTATGGAGCGTATTTTCCTACATCAACGGTGTTTGCAAATCGCACACTTCGTACAATTTTTTTAAAGTCATTTTTTAAAGAAAGTATTGATATTTATGGCATTAGAGTGCAATTCGTCACTGCTAATGTCTATTCTCTTTCATTTGAATGCTCATTTTCACGATCGGTCGCTTGTGAGTGCCGCAGGAGGGATCTATTCTACTGAAATAATATATATGATATTTGCTGAAGGGCATCAACTGTCTAGGTTAGCTTCTGTTAGGTGGATTTATTCTGATGATAATATCGTATGGCCTCGGGTGCCGGGTGTAAGCTTTGACACCCAGAGGGTAGCTTGCATGTCGAATTTCGTTGTTCCTTGAAGCACTATGAAAGTCAAGGAGGTTAGATATCTAAGCTCCTTGAACACTATGGCGCTTTCTAGTAGAGAAATGAGGAACTTTGTGTTGGCGCAAACTACAGAGATTAATTTTGCCATTATGATCACTGCCTACTGAATTCAAATGGGTTCTTTGACATGCCAACTTCGTATGACATGGTGTCGTAATTTTTGCCGCCTTCCAAAATCACTTACCACGGCCTGGAGCGAACCTGCAATCTTCGGTTTAGTAGACCGACACGTTAACCACTCACCCACCGTGACAAGCTACTTATTCTGATGATCCAGTTGTAATGACAGACTCTGTCGAAAGCTTCCAGGTTGTCATGTTATAACTTGAGCAGAATATTGTAGGGAATATAGTACGAAAATCAGCATTTCATAAACGAAGGTGGTGCCGCCTGTTCACCTTCTGTCGAAGCAAGAAGGTCCATACCACTTGAATCATTTTGGTATGAATCCGAGAAAAGGAGGTAGGCCCCCTAACGATAGAAGTAAAGAAAATAAACAAAATTTAATTTTTGGGTTATTATTTATTATAAGGAAATTTTGATTAATGTGAAAGATTTGAAATGTATTAAATAAGAAAATGATTGATGATCTCAGGAAGGAATAAATATGGAAGCTGAGAAATACGTCAAAGAACTGTGCCTAACATAGGCTATCTACAGTACAAGACTGACAATCTGTGAGATACTTTCTTAAGGAAGTTCGTGGTTTTCAGGACAACCTTATAAGGATGGCTCCCCTTGTTCAGAGGAAAGAAAAGCAATACGCAGCGAGAGGTCAGTGCTGGGCAAAAATCAAAACCCAACTGTTCAATAAGCGTGGTACCCAGTAAGCCCATCCGGAAGAAGGAGGAGGGGGAGACGTAGTAGTGATGCCGGTAAGGGTGAAAAGCAATAAAATAGAATGCCGCGTCGGAGGAACTAAATTGGGGCATTTTAAGTTAAGTGCTTGGGTTCCGTAATCTCTCAGAATGGTAGTATCGTGAAACAAGATTGAATTAAGGATAAAAAAGAGCCTATACAAAGAGTTCTCCAATGCGATCTACTGCATTCTGCAAGAAAGACATAGTATTACCAACGAAACTCGCTCTACTCAGTTCAGTATTCAGACCGACGTTGCTCTATGGGAGCGAGAACTTGGTGGAATCCGTATATGTTATACATAAGTTGGAGATGTGGGTACTACGAATGATTTCTGGGGGAAATAGATGGGAGTAATGACAGAAGGGTTCTGGTAATGAAGAAGTAACGTGGAAGTTAGAATTATACGTGGTAAGAATGAGGCAGGAGAGGTTAAGGAAATCGGCTAGATAGGGTAAGAGAAGCAGAGGTCGACCTAGAAGGCTACTAATAGGTGTTCATGGAGGTGCTTGTTCTCACACAGGCAGGGACTTGCAGACTACAGAGCGCGTGGAAATATAAACCAGTCTCAAATTTGAGTAAATGAATGAATGCCTTTAGCGTTAAATCACCACGTTGTGGCAAATGTTCTACGTACAACTGCTATCATTGCAACGGCATTCTGGGTACAGTAGAGTCTCGTAAACTCGGCCTAATGTGGACCGAAGGGTGGCCCAGTTCGCGAAAATGCCGGTTTATCGGGAAATGTGTTAAAATGACGAAATAAGCTGTTTGATAAAACAATAGGCAAATATTTTATTTCACTTATTGAAAATTACCATTTACTTTTTTGCAAAAAGTAAGTAATGTTCTTTTGCTTTTCGCTTTGAAACCTGTTTGTTGAAGCCTCGTCACGAAGACGGCGAAGAAACAGAATTGCGGAGAATGCGCAATCAAATAAATACAACGCTCTGCGCGAGAACCGTTCGTTGACTTCTTACTGCCAACAGTTTGTGCATTTACAGTACTGTACAGTACCTGTATTTATCAGGTCGTCGTTACTCCTCTTACTATGTACTGTAGGTCAACTTGTTTGGCGACGTATTTAACTGTCGATAATTCCATTGATGGAGAAGACGAAAGAAAACATAATAACGCTCTGTGCGGAAACACAAAAACAAACAAAAAATCATGTTTTTTTTTCTCCTGTCATGGTGGCCGAGAAATCCGGAGTGCCGAGTTTGCGAGACTCAACTATATATATGCAAGAAGCAGTTCACTCAATCTTCTGGTTAGTTAATCGCAAGTAGTATTATAGTGACCCTACGTCTACTGATGATCATACTTAGGGGTGGTGGTTTTTTTCCCCAAATGCGATAAAGCGCGAAATGCTCATAATAATTGTACTCTTGTATTTTCACTTTTCACGACCTCCAAACCTCTTTTTAACGTGTTTTGAGAAAGCGAGATAATGCGAAAATGATACCAAAATTGTACAGAAATGCAAAATCCACGTTTTTTAAAAATCCTTTATTTTCTTAAGGAACTTCAAGTGAGGAGTTTGTACACCCTTGAAATATTGTTACGGCTGTGAGTTTGTTTCATCGCTCGCCGCATGAGTTACAACTGCCCCAGGGCTGGACTGTGCCCTTCCTCAGTGTATTGCGTGCGCCTTATGCAACAGGACTACTGGGCAAAGGGATGGTCCAGAATATTCGTGACCCAGCCAGCGATGGAAGCCTCGAGAAGCCGTGAACCCTGGATGGGTCTAGAAGCATTTATTGAGTCACCGGCCTGCTATATAAGAGCGACCTGTCAAGCAATTTTGGTGTGTTTTACGAGCTAGTGCGAGCGTTTATCCTGAGCGACAGAAGTGTGGTGACTTGCGAAACCCCTAGTGAAGCCGATTCTCTCGACAGGGAGGGAGTGAGAAGCATACAGGGGACTGCCTGTGTTTTGAGCGAGTGTGATTTCACTGAGCGACGGAGGTATTGTGGCGGAGTGCCGTGCGAGTTACGAAATCCAGTGACATCGTTTCCCAGCTCGTGGCAGCGAAGCAGCGTGTAGCAGGTTATCGTAAGTAACTATTTTGTGTACATAAGGGAGAGGTGCAGGTAGTTTCTATCAAGGGCACCATACTCATTAGGACGGATTAACTTCTGTGGTTTGTTGACAAGTGAAAGGGGCAAGAGCGCTCCTTAAGGAAGAGACTTGAGGAAACTGGAGTAAGGTTCTAATTGCTTGTGTTTGCTGTTGAGTGGTGTATCTTTCTGGCCGCAATAAAGTTAATTATTTCTTTAAAGGAACAATCTGTGTTTTGCTTCTACCCACCGTAATCCAGTTAACAAAAGTGCCACTAGGGGGGTGGCACGTAACAATATTTATGACGCCTTGGCCACTGGTCTGGAATGTGGAAAGCAATCCCTCCTGCACCTCGTTGCTCGCCCGCCGCTTTCATTCCATTCGCGTAGGTCCAGTCAACAAGTGCTAAGGATTTGAGACCGTAAATGCGTATAATTCAGCTCTAAGATTTCATTCATCAATGTTAATGATTCATGCTTGCAAGCACTTACCCACTGTGGTGAATATTGAAGCACGACTTGAGTTGATTTTGTGTATTTTCTCCGTATTAATCTGGTTTTGCATCAGCATACATTTCTATTTTTTTCTGTGTAATCCTTTAGTCTGTGTTACTTTAATCTAATTAATTTAAAATAAATACACAATTTACAGTACTCCACGCATTTTTATCTCACTTAACCTTTTTACAAATGTGATTCTAATTTCACATTAGTAATTACAAAAGACAATCCTCATTTCTCAGATTTAACCCAATTTTATTTTGGTTGATTTGTTTCTCAGTATAGGGGCTGCGACAACGCGGTCATGTAGCCCCGTGTACTTTGGGTGTGTGTAGAATCGATCTGATAACCGGTGTTAATTGTAATGACTGTATTAGTGTGTGTTATCTGTTTTTTAATCAAAGTACGGACTGCAGGCATTGCATTTTTTCAATCGCCGCCGTCAACGACCACCTAGTTCAGAAATTAGTTACCAGATGCCACCGCAGTCGGCTCTTGACGACGAACGTAGGAACCTAAGAACGTTACTCAAATATTTAACCTATATTAATTTAGCTTCACACAGGTGTAATTAGTGGAAGGTTCTTTAACATGCCATAAATCTATGACATGGGACCGCCGGCTTTACTTCCCCTCCGAAGGAAGGCATACTGAGGGTTTTTTAACGTTCTTAAAAATCTGAAGACTTCGGGCGGGTTTGAACACGCGATCTTGTGCAATTTTATTTTCCAAACTGCTATAAAATCCTAAATTGCAAATGTATGAAAGCTATTAGGTACGAACTGTTCATTTAAAAATGCTAAATTTTTGATTTCAAAATGCTCAAAATCACCACCCCTAATCATACTACGGTTTATCACCATGTGGAGGCCCATTTCCTGGATTGGTGCATTAATTCAATGAGTAAGGAGCTCAAGTCCTTTAAGACTGTCTTAATTTGTAGCAGTGCTGTAAAATAGATGCAGTGGAGCTTTGTATGCAGGATGTTTGTTGGGACTCCTTATCTTTTTGTGTATTGGACTGTGTGATAATTCGCTATTGTTCGTTTTATATGAGGCACGTTCAGACGATGACTATCGTGTAATCACTTCACCAATTTCACGCACTGTGAACGTTTTCAAATCATTTGTTGTCTTTTAGCTTCTGTTCGACAACATGGGATGGGTCACTTACTCTGTCGTTGTCGATTCCTTGGTGCGCGTAGGCTAATATTGGAGTAGTAGGCGTCCGTGGCGTTAATTCAGGTATTATCTTGGCATTTGCTGGAGCTAGAAATGGGTAACCAGTTCCAGGATGGTCGAGGTGGGACTCGAACCCACCTCTTCTCAGTTCTACCTCCCGAGGCTGAGTGTACCCCGTTCTAGCTCTCAGGTAAGGATTGCATTTCTTGGCAGAGCCGGGAATCCAAGTCGGACCTACGCGGTGACAGCATGCTAGCCACTGCGCCCTTCTAAAAAGGGAAGACCTTAAATGTAAAAGATACTGCAACTAATAGCAACGGGATGAAGTACAGGGTTGCGCCCGAAATGAGTCACCATTTTCTTGTCGAATGAAACCTTTATTGTTATACTATGATGAAAAACGCACTTTAGTGAATTGTTCTAAGTTAGAACACTGATGTTCGCGATTGTCCCATTCTTCATCAGTGTAGCCTATAACATAATTGCATGTCATATTTTTCAGGAACTTGCGTAGGTATCCCGCCTAATTGGGGGAAAAAGGTGTTGACCGACTGAAAAGTATAAATTGAGGGTTTGTTTCATACAGCCATGATGTTGTGGTTTCTAGTTCGATTCTGAAGCACTACATTCAAAACATAGAATACATTTGTTACTAATACGAAATGAACCCGAAGTTGTTTGTTCTGTCAACAGGGGAAATGCACGAAGTCGTTTCTCTTCATAAGGGGCAGATGACCTCGCTGTTCCGCACCTTAAAACAACAATAACTATCACACCATACTTCATCAGTAAGAAAAATCGACACGGAATACCAAGTCCAATATTCTCATGCTGTCTGGGAATTGATGCATATTGCCTGTACGCCTGAACAAACTTCTGAACTACAGGGTCATCATTTTAAATCCCCCCTGTACGCTAGATCGGTAAAAGTGACCTTGGCAGGCTTAGCCTTATCTCCCCAGCGAACACGAGCCCAGCAATGTTGCAATAAGCTGTCAGTATCTCCGGTGTCGTGTAAGATTGTGAAGTGCCAGCGAGCGGGTGTCGGTGCGAGAGCTTCCCGAGCCTTGATCGGAATCCGAGGGGAGACTTAAATTGACGACCCAGTATCTTGCATATCCGGTACCAAACAATCCAGTAAGGAGTGATTGGCAGGTGATTCTGAAGATGACTATTTGATTGTGGCACCACCTTAAAAGTAACCATGAACACACTGCCTACTATCTGGGATTCATAACTTGTGATGGTTCTCGTGTGTGTTTAATTTGTAGTATGGTTTCAGTTTAGACCATCTCGTGGTGTAGCGGCTAGCATTCTTGGCTCTGGCGAGGAATTTACTGTATTTCTGGTCTGAGGGCTGGAACGGAGTATACTCGTCCCGTCAGGCAAAAACTGAGAAGAGGTGGGGGGCTGGTTCCCACTTCATTCTTCCTGGAATGATTTTCCACTTTTAATCTGGGCAGAACTTGTGTCACGGTCGCCTCCTACCTAATCAATATCACCTGAATTACAAATACTCACACTAATACAGCCATCACAATAACACAAGTTATCAGACTCGCCCAAGTTCAGGGCCTAAATGACCATGATGTTCCAGCTCCTTAAATGGAACCTCATCAATGTTGCGAAATAGTTTGCAATGTGTTGATTCACGACCTTGAGTGCAGGAGTGCAGTCCGTTAGTGTTAAGAGGCTGGTATTCCCCATCAGGGAGCATAAGCCGAGACCAAGGCTGCGCTGCGCACAGGTGTGAATAACCGCCAGGCACGACGTGCGTCATGATGGCGAACGGATGCCCAGTTGCAAGCCTTTCATCCCCATAACCCTTCTGTTAACTTCCGCCCTTTCTCTCGTGTTTTAAAGGTACTGTGGCTACTTTGAGAAGAGAAAGGAGTAGCTCCCGTTTAAAATGAATCACCCTTATTCGGCCGCTTCACTGCTGGGTGTGAAACACTTTGAAAGTTCCTAAAGATTAAACGAAAGCCGAAACCTTTGTTGGCCGGTGGGTATGCGTTGAACGTCGCGACTAGACTAGCTGTCATTGTAGGAGTTTACTTATTTTACTTGAGCATTCCTGGGATTGAAATCAGTCGTGGCTAGGCTGTCGGACAATTGGTAGTGTAACTTTCAGTCGGTCAACACAAAATAATTCCAATTACTGGAATAAATTACATGTGATTAAGATATATATATATATATATATATATATTACACCCCCCTCCCCCTGGCACTACAAACCATGAAGGCCTTAGGCCTACCAAGCGACCTCTGTCTAGCCATTTGGCATGCAGATATTGGGGTGACGCGTGGTCAGCGCATTGGGTCCCCTCTGCCGTTAATCTTGGTTTTCGTGACCGGGGCGCTGTCTCGCTGGCAGGCAGCTACTCAATTGTCCTCTCGAGGCGGAGTGCACCCCGTTCCAGTGCTCACGTCAGTTTCTGAAATCCCTGCCAGAGCCGGGAATCGAACCCGGGGCCTCCGGGTGAGAAGCAGACGTGCTACCCCCAACACCACGGGGCCGGCAAGATATATAGACTATTAAAAGGTTACAATATCGTCAACAAGGCAACACTGATAAATGGCTTTAAAGCTATCTTTAGGCTGTCGGATTCAGTGGACTCTAGTTCGCCTATCACATACGCTTGATTTTGTTTCGATACAAAAATGGTGCTGATGAAGCAGTGTGTCACAGGACCGTTTTTGGCCGGCCAGCCCCGGTTGCGCAGTTGTACACACATCAAAAAAAGTTTTGCATCACCTCGGTTCCCAGATCTCCGGCATATAGACGTTGACTGTGTATATTGTATCCAAGATACAGTCCCTTTGACTGTTCATAGATGTCACTAAATCTGCTCAAAGATGTAAACAACCATGCATGAGCAGGGCCTATTAGACGGAAGGGGTACGACAGCCGATCAGTTCCAGTCATTCCACCAGGACGAAGGTACGCTGCTCATGTTGTCTGTAGTTCTACCATGCCTAGAAGGTCAATACCGCAGTTCGATCGCGTCCGCATTGTTACTTTGTGTCAAGAAGGGCTCTCAACAAGGGAAGTTTCCAGGCGTCTCAGAGTGAACCAAAGCGATGTTGTTCGGACATGGAGGAGGTACAGAGATACAGGAACTGTCGATGACAGGCCTCGCTCAGGCCGCCCAAGGGCTACTACTGTAGTGGATGACCGCTACTTACGGATTGCCGCTCGGAGGAACCCTGGCAGCAATGCCACCATGTTGAATAATGCGTTTCGTTCAGCCACAGGACGTCGTGTTTCAACTCAAACTGTGCGCAATAGGCTGCATGATGCGCAACTTCACTCCCGACGTCCATGGCGAGGTCCAGCTTTGCAACCCCGACACCATGCAGCGCGGTACAGATGGGCCCAACAACATGCTGAATGGACCCCACGGAATTGGCATCACGTTCTCTTCACCGATGAGTGTCGCATATGCCTTCAACCAGACAATCGTCGGAGACGTGTTTGGAGGCACCCTGGTCAGGCTGAACGTCTTAGACACACTGTCCAGCGAGTGCAGCAAGGTGGTGGTTCCCTGATGTTTTGGGGTGGCATTATGTGGGGCCGACGTACGCCACTGGTGGTCATGGAAGGCTCCGAAACGGCTTTACGATACCTGAATGACATCCTCCGACCCATAGTGCAACCATATCGGCAGAATATTGGAGAGGCATTTGTCTTCATGGACGACAATTCTCGACCTCATCGTGCACATCTTGTGAATGCGTTCCTTCAAGATAACGACATCGCTCGACTACAGTGGCCAGCATGTTCGCCAGACATGAACCCTATCGAACATGCCTGGGATATGTTGAAAAGGGCTGTTTATGGACGTCTTGACCCACCAACCACTCTTGAGAGATTTACGCCGAATTGTCGTTGAGGAGTGGGACAATTTGGACCAACAGTGTCTTGATGAACTTGTGGATAGTATGCCACGGCGAATACAGGCATGCATCAATGCAAGAGGACGTGCTACTGGGTATTAGAGGTAGTGGTGTGTACTGCAATCTGGACCACAAATGCTGAAAGTCTAGCTGTATGATGGTACAACATGCAATGTGTGGGTCTCATGAGCAATAAAACGAGCTGAAATGTTGTTTGTGTTGATCTCTATTCCCTTTGTATTTAACGGTTCCGGAACTCTTGGAACCGAGGTGATGCAAAACTTTTTTTGATGTGTGTACAAAGGACAGTCGGCGATCCTCAGTACAGTGAGTTGTCAGTTGCGCGGAAAGCACCAATTGCACATGCTTGGCTTCTTTGCTCTCAGGAAATACCCTGTAGGCCGAATGCATCCCTGCCAATTTTTTTTTTTAATCCACTATCTGGATGGGAATCGATCCTACTCCTTTTCGGTTAGTAGCTTGGTGCCTCCACAGACTACGCAGTCTCCCTCAACAATAATAATTGGCCCAGTGAAAGAAAATGGTGAATTCAGGAGACGGCATTTCCACGAGCTCTACGCACGTGTGGAAAAAATTCTGATGTGGTGAGGTAAAGAAGAATTTCATTTTATGGCCATATGACACGAATGCGGTCTGTGAGATTGACCAACAGGATCTGTACCTACTTTCTAGGTAAGAAAACTAAGGGGGCTTGGTTAACTGAGATAGGCAGAGGTTTACATGAAATTGGGATTTCATGTGACGATGTGCAGGAGCGTGTGTCACTTATAGTAAAGCCACCATAACTTCCGACTTGACGTTTTAGTGTTACCCTAGAGTTATCTAGTGGTCAGAAGGAAAATCACTTTAACCAGACAATCACAGACAGTCATTAAAATCGATATATCACGACAAATTGAGTTTCGTTCGCGATGACGTGATTTAGCGAACGAAACTCTAGCCTAGCAGTGAAACGTCAAGTCGGAAGTTATGATGGCTTTACTATAGGATGAAACTAACAGCTCACCGGAGTTTTCCAGAAAAACCTAAGCAGGAAACATGAAGTAGACGGAAGGAAGCAACAACATCAAGAATTTATGCGACAGTAGGCTACTGTATTAAAATTAAAGATCGAAGCAGAAACCAGTTGAAGTAGTTCGCCGAAACGCAAGAAGAAGAAGGAGAATAATTAGTAGATTATGTAGTGTGCATAAAGTGTAAATGTGTCAATTTGCTTCGTAGCAAATGTTCATGCTATATTTTTCTATCTGACTTACGATTGGGGAACTCGGAATGACGTCATATTAGCAGACGATGTCAGCTTTTGCAGCCAACCTTCAAGTTACATTAGAACTTTATTTGTGGTTATGGGAGACACTTGGTGATGGTACATTGTTATTGTCGTAGTTTTTAACAAGGTTTTGACCCAATGAAGTGTTGCGGGTGTCCTGTAGCCTTGACATTCATTGGCAGGACTCAACTCACGCAGTCTGGCACGCACAACAGTGTGTCAATGTTACTTGGGCAGCCCGCCAGAGGAGTACTGCAGCAATGGGCCGCAGGGGACTGTCCGGCCCACCCAAGTCTAGAACTGAGGAATTGCTCAACTTTATCTTACTTCGTTATACACTCACCAGCATAAAAAGTGAAACACTACGAATTTCTTGACAAAACTCAATGTTTGTCCGTTCCAAACCTGGTATAAATTGAACGTAGTGATGTGGCAATGTGTCCTTAGTTTATCATGAGTCAGTTAGCTCATTGAGAAGTTTCTGCGCGATAATTGATAAACATTGTTGATCGTGACAATCAGAACACCAATACTACTGTTCCCCGCCTTTTGACGAGAATAACCACCAACGGCTGTCTTACGATGTTTTTTTTTTCTTTCTGTGAATTTTCGTGCCGCGTATTTTTTTTTTTTTTTTTTAGACAACGGTTTGTCTACAACATTCATAACCATACAGTGCAACTGGTCGGGGTACAGTACGATGGATTCCAGGTTTTGACATTTCCAAATTTGTGTTGGTGTATTGTTGTGATTCTACGAACGAACAACACACCTACCAAGGGGATGTTCTCCTTGGTTGAAAGCTATGAGAGTGGAACCTGTGGATCAATGAGCTACAGAAAGGGCTTTCCAAATGATGTGATATGGTTAACTCTTAACTCCACCACCCAAAGTGCCTAAGTGTCGGAAGCTCCTCTCAAAGGAGAACTTATCAGTCGGGCTCAAGAAATACTGGGAACAAATGAGAGCATCGAATCCAAGAACTTGCCATGTGGGTTTGAATCAAAATAAAAGATACTTAATGCTTTTTCTGGCTGATGTAAATTGCTTGAATTCGGTGCAAAAGCAAAATGCATTGGCAATGTGTAAATCGTCATTAGATAACATCCCTGGTGTAGCGGCAGGCTATCTAGGCTGACACCCTAGAGGTCCGTGTCCATGGCCTTAAAGTTAGGAACCGTCCCGTCATTCGCCTGGATTAGAAGTGGGAAGCCACGGAGGACCACTTCCAGGATTGCTGAGGTGGGAAACGAAGCCACCAATTCTCAGTTTTGCCTCACGAGGCCCTCAGACCGGAGTTATTTTTCTAGGCAGAGCCGGGAATCGTACCCAGACCTTCGGGTCGAGAGTCAAGAATGCTAGCCGCCACACTACGAAGCGTTAGTAGCTTATTTCTGCTCTTCTGTGGAGCTAGTGTAATGTCGCTCCTGGTTTCCAGCATCCTTGGTATCTAATAAACCAGATACTGTATTTAAGGGAGGCTGGGACTGAGTTTTTGGTGAAAAAGTAAAAATTATATTTTTGATTTTTCAATTTGTGCATATTTTTGTAAGTACTAGCGTGACATTTAAATGTCCGGTTGAGTGCTGGGGAAACGCCCCCATCCACTAGCTTCAACGCAACAATACCCATCTTCAAATTGCTCCCAGAGCTACTATCTAGTGAGTTGACGAGGAAACAATACTACGGTATCTATAGAAATGCCAATTACATAACTTGTTTCTTCTGTGTTCAGTTTTATTTATGTAACTGACGTATTATTAGTTTAGCCTTCAACCATGTTTTATTTACTAAAATGTTTTTTTTTTTAATTTCATCTATACATTTTCAGCTATTTAAAATGTTCCAATTGAACCAATTTGGTTTCAAATTCCATGAGATTTTCATGGGTTAACACCTATATTATCTTGATATTAACAGAATGATTTTTTTATAATGTTGATACTTAAAAAAAGATAGCCTTCAAAGGGGTATTTTTTAGCATAATTTGAGAAAAACATAAACACACAAAACATTTTTCCTCACATTCATGGACTACATATGCAGACTTTCTCTCTGTTCAAATTCTTTCCAACCTTGATGTGCCTGTAAACCAGTTTTCTGTGTGATATTTGAAGTAACTGTTCAGATGGAGCATTTTTTATGCTTATCGATTTTTTAAAATTTTAAATTGAAAGTGTTAATTTTTCTGAAAGTTCTGTTGCTATTTTCTGAAAATGGTAGACTATATGGCCTTATTTCACCATCAGGAGATCACGAACCAAATTTCATTCAATTCTATCAATAATTACTATTTTTCATAAATTCAGTCCCAGCCTCCCTTCACAGCTTAGGCTCTCATGGCCGGCTCCTTCATAACTATGCACAGGTTGTATAAGATCCACATCGTGCTTGGGGCACGGCCTGCAAGCCTGGGCAACTTGTACATGCAGTAACTATAACCAGATATCGCATTTGACTCTATTTATGATCGTCAACCTATGTTTGCACATAAAGCATGGCAAATTAAGTCCTTAATAGTAATTGTAATAATAATAATAATATTGATAATAATAATAATAGTGATAATTAGGGCTCGGATTCAAGCATATTTGCATATTTTTCCCCCTGAATAGTACACATTGAAAGAAGCCTTTCGGTGGTATTTTCACCTCTCTGGGACCAACAGAATTGAAATTTATCGAGCATATAATTGCATAAAACCGTGGTTTTCAGAATAGAAGCATATAAATGCATAATCTTTTGGTTTTCGTCTAAATAGTTAGTTCTTTTTCGAATTCCCCCCCACGAATTAGGGCCCTGACCATTCTTAAGGTTCGAAAACGGAAATAATTATTGAAAAGCCCATCTGGTGCGAATAATAGAACCGCAGGTTTTTAACCTTTAGCGAGGTCGTTCTCGTCATTGAAACCTTTGATTGATTTAAGAAAATCATTCAAAACTAAAAACATAGAAAAAATTCATGTTGTACAGACCAATGCAGCTCTACTTCATTGACTCGCCAAATTCTGAACATTTTGTAAATTAACTTTTGTACCGTAACTTTTATAAGAAAACTTCTCTTATATGTACTTGAATGCGAGTATATTGCAGTTTATCATACATAAAATTAGATAATAAAGCTCGTATATAAAGGTATGTTGTTGGTTCTTTCGTTTCACTTTGCTTTCTATAGTTTTTTTTTTAGCATATTCTGCATATTTAACCGCATACAATTGGTTTTTCGAGCATATCTATCGAGCATATAATGGGTTCTTAGAGCATATCTGGAGATTTTATCGAGCAGATCGATCCGAGCCCTAGTGATAATAATGATTCAACCACCTGGTTGATGTGAGATATCACGAGCTTCCATTGGACAGCTAGAAGTGCATTGGATTATTCCTACCCTTAAAATCACTTCCTGTCTCTACCACTGAGCCATCAAACATGCACTGTGCTTGCCGAAGATTAAATGTTGCAACTTGTTTTATTGTGGTGTGTACAGCATTGTGTGTTTTTGTAATCTAGTCTAGGATTGGGAATTCGGTGGCCGGTTGCACACACAGCGGATTTTTCCGAGTGGATAAATTAACGTCCCTGCCGTTCCAACAGTAACCCATTGAAATACATTAGAGCTTACACATTAGACGGGAAAAATTCCGATCGGTAAGTTTGCCGTTGGCGGTGGTTGTGTAGCCGTCGGGTGCCACTGGCGCTGACGGAAGTTTTACCGCAGTCTTGATCTAGTAGCCTACGTAACCAAGCAGCGGATAGTCTACCGCTCCAGCTGCTAGCACACCGATTTGAACTTCAAATTGGCAGAGTAGTATATAGCGCGAACATAGGTTATATATCGTGAATATCGTATCATTTCGTAAACATGAGTGGCGTGATTATCCCTGCATCTTATATTATCCTATATTATTTTCAACTTAATAAGTTATTTTCACTTACCTCAGTGTTACTGCCAAGCTGCCAACATTTCTACTGGTTGAATACAGTTAGTTCCTCATTTTAGTATTTTTGCGCTGAATGGAATCTTTCAACCAGCCATGCAATTCGTCAAAGGAAGTCATCGACATTCTGAAATAATTGAAGCATTTCGTGTCATCCTGCCTCAACTCTTCAAATAACGCGTACAAAGTGCCAACTTATCATTAATTGGATGAACCCAAATCAGTCGATTTTTTCTTCTCCTTTTCATTCGACGACGGAATAACAATAAAGCTAGAAGCTACTCTGTGTTCATTTCAAACTACCCAAGCAATAAATAATTTGAACCTCTGAGGTAGTGAGTTGGTTTCAGAAACTACACTGCAACTACACGTACGACGGTGACGGAATAATTTCCGCCGTGTGTGTAAATGGCCGGCGACGGTTAAATCTCCGACCGAAAAAATCCGGCCTGTGTGCAACAGGCCTTAGAAAAACTATTTTTAAGAAGGCTGTGGTGGGAATCGAACCCGGACATCGGGGATGATAGTCTATAGAGTGCTAGTCAATACACCACAAGGTGTATGAGATAACTCCTACTCCCACCGTTAGCTACTGCACCGACCACAGATGCAAAGCTACACAATTCAATGACGTTCACACAGATGCATCGCGCGAGAGAGTACGTGGGAAGTCAAGTTATGAAACACCACGCGGCGGGGTCTTTGTACTCTCTCGCCTGACAATGGAATTGAGAGACTCGCGAGGGGGAATAAAAGGTAAACAAAATTCAAAGATCAAGGCTAAGGAACACGTGCAAAACATCCACGACCTAGATCAGGCACACATTTAACTTTTAAAAAGGCCTACTGTACGTGATGTACTAACTGCAAAGCTTACTGAATGTTAAAATTTCATGACATCACTAAGACAGGAACCTGGGCTCTTCAGATTTTCGGTCAAAGATTTATGAATTCATACATTCCTGTGAAACATCTCCATTCGAAAAAGGGCCATATACAGAACTTGCATCAGCTTAATTACCCAGCTTATGGGGGCGGATATCAGTTGACGTATATATAATAATAATAATAATAATAATTTTACTAATAATAATGATAATAACGCGCTATCTCGTTCCTCGCTGACATTTGGGAGAGCGGGGGTTCGAATCCCACCTCGATTGTCCTGAAAATGGTTTTCGTGCTTTCCCATTTTCACCACCAAGCAAATTCCGGGACGGTTACTTTCAATGGGTCCACGGCCGATTTTCTTCGAGAAACCCGCTCTGAATATTAAAATAAAATAAAATAAATGACAATTGACTGCATTAATAAAATTTTATAATAATAATAATCATATCGCAGGAAAAATAGGTCTCAGTTGAGAATCTGTAAGGATATCACTTCTATGATAACATCAATGAATGGTAACATTCAAATGGTTGATATTTTTAATGCACGAGTGAATGGCCGGGCATGAGAAACACGGAGAACATGGCTGAAAATTCAACAGAAATTAAATCATTATATGGGGACTGGCGACTTACAACAATAAAGCATCATGGTGAGCCAAGGCACAGCACTACTAGTCTGTTGTTTGCCACGGTGGGTGAGTGGTTATTGTGTCGGACTACCAACCCCAAGCTTGCAGGTTCGCTCCTGGTCGTGGTAAGTGATTTTTAAAAGACAAAAATCATGGTACGTATGTCATACGATCTTGGCATGTTAAATAACTAATTTGAATTCAGTAGGCCGTGTTCATAGTGGCAAAATTAATCTTGGGATTTTCCGCCAACTCAAAAGTTCCTCCTTTCTCTACTAGAAAGCGCTATAGTGTCAAGGAGCTTAGATATTTAACCTACCTGACCTTCATAGCATTCCAAGGAACATCAAAATTCGACATGCAAGCTGGCCCTTGGGCGTCAAATAACAAAGCTTGCACCCGCCAACTGAGGCCATACGATATTATTATTATTATTATTATTATTCTTGCATCGTTATGCCCGACTCAGGAGCACGGTTGAACCTGTTTAGCTGATGTGTTGGCCTTCTTTTCCTTCCAAAATCTCTTCATCCTCTCGCTGAGCGTCTTTCTTCGGTCTTCTGTCCAAGTTATTATTATTAGTAGTAGTATTAATATACCATTCTGTTGTAAAACCATCGGTTCTTATCGTACCAGAAACGCTGAGCTTGAGAAAAAGAAAATCAAGAAGCAAGAACGAAGAATAGGGAGAGAAATATATTAGGACCCAACACAAGAAGTGTGGAAGTTACGGAAGAGTAGTGACGCAAACAACAAAGTGGTAAAGCGGATGTCATCAGAAGGAGATCTTTGAACAAGTATGAGAGCTCAAAGGTACTAACGTCGCCAAAAAGATTTTTTTTTAGCGGTAGCTGCGCTCGGTAAGCCTTAACGCTAGGCTATGGTACCAAATTATCTGCGGACTCTCTAGTCTAGGGAGTATATACGAGTAGAACGACCTCCATCGTCGACCGTCCTAGTAATTGTTTTCCCCCGTGGTTTCCCCCACTTTCAACTCCAGGTGAATGCTGGGACGGTACCTGTTGCTTCGTTCCAACTCCTTGCCCAGCTTCTTTATCTTCATTCATTTCGTCTCTCACCAACTCCTTTCATGAGGTTGTGTTCAGTATGGGCATCAGGTTAAAAAACCACCCGCTACATAGAATATTTGCAATAGCACCATTGATATTAATTGTATGTATTTCAACGGTGTCAGGGATGAGGTGAGTTTGATGTGTTGGATGGTTTGCATTGATGATTGCCCTCCCTGACGCCAACGTCATCATATGAGTTAATGAGAGATGAAATGAACAGAACAGTCCAAGGAATCGGAAGGAATCTACTGTGGCCCGTGGGAAGGCCATCTAGGTAGATAACACTCTCTTTCGGGTGTGTGCTAATAGTCTGGCTCGAATGCCTTGATGCGCGTAGCTACCGCGTAGCATTTCGAGACGTGAGATGCTTGGTAACAAGAGGTAAGTAGAAGTACTGGTTCACTGATTGTAGCAAGAAGTGATCATCTTCTATTTTGGATGCGTGTTCCAGCCCGCTTAGAGCCACTACCAAACACATCGTGAATCACGCGGAGCTTATTATCAGCAACGAGGTGATGGTTTAACGCACACAAAGGGATCGTTAAATAAGTCTCACCTTGCTGCAGTAGGCAAGCCTCATTGTAGTAGGTCAAGGTACCTGTTCATCATTCTCCTGTAACACCACATTTCAAATGCTTCAATTCTCCTCTTTTCTGGTGCACCAATAGTCCAAGTTTCACTTCCATAGAGCGCCACGCTCCAGACAAAGGCTTTCAAAAATGACTTCCTAATACCTAAATCTATATTCGATGTCAGCAGATTCCTTTTTTTGTAGAAATGCTTTCTTTGCCTGAGCCAACCTACTTTTTATATCCTCTTTGCTTCGTCCATCACTGGTTATTCTGCTTCCTAAGTAACAGAAGTCTCCTACTTCCTTCAGCTTTTCACCTGCCAATTTGATCTCCATAGAGGTTTCTGATTTATTTCGGCTGCATTCCAGTATTTTTGTTTTACATTTATTAATTTTCATCATGAATTCTTTCCGTAAGACGGAGTCCATACCATTCAAAAACTCATTCAAATCCTCAGGCTTGTCGGCCAAGATGACGATGTCATCAGCAAATCGTAGAGTTGAAATTATTTCTCCTTGAATCTTCACTCCCACTTTAAATTTTTCTCTAATTTCCTTCATTGCTTGTTCAATGTAAAGATTGAAAAGTATGGGTGATAAGTTGCAGCCTTGCCTTACACCTTTCTGAATACCAGCTTCTCTCTCATGTCCTTTAACTCGAATGACTGCTGTCTGGTTTCTGTGTATAGATTGTATATCACCCTCCTATCCCTGTACTTTATTCCAATCAATTTCAAAATGTCCAATCAACGTTATCAAAAGCCTTTTCTAAGTCTACAAAGGCCATGAACGTTCTCGTATCTTTCCTTATTCTACCTTCCAAAATCAGCCTAAGACTTAGTACAGCTTCCCTTGTTCCTACATTTCTCCTGAAACCAAACTGGTCTTCACCCAACTCCGTTTCTATCTGGCTTTCAATCCTCTTGTAAATTATTCTAGACAGGATCTTTGAAGCATGAGTAATCAAGCTGATTGTACGGTAATCTTCACATCTGTCAGCTCCCACTTTCTTTGGTATTGGCAACTCAAACTAACACTTGGGGCGCTGCAATCGGTCTGGATAAGTAGGGTAGAAATACTCAATAACACGCGTTTGATATGGAACACTTTTTATTTTTCGGTTATAATCAGTAAATGTGGTCCCTAAAATAATGACAGTGTTATTTTCAATTGTATATATGTATAAATGTGCGATACACGTGATCTAATTTGTGTGCTCCACTGGATTTTATGTGTCAATTGCATATTATCAAGCATCAGTTGACTGCTGGTATTTGTTTTTGTGCAGTTCGAGTCATGGCGCTGTTACGTTTAAAAGCTATATTTGAGTTTGCTCACTGTACCATAGACTCTAGAAATTATTTGCTGCTTGGTAGGGCGAAGGGATGAGTTCAACTTGTATTAAAACTCGGGGTAGACAGGAATTGCTTGATTTGGATGGTAGGTATTAACCCTGCGAAGTCAAATTAGGCCTATATGACTGGAAGTGGAATGGCTCGGATATCGCAGATCGAGGTGATGGCGGCTGGTAGGGTTATTGGAAATGAACTAGGGAGCGAGGAAGGATACCTGACTGATGAAGCTTGGCTGTCCTCGGCTGGTGTGAGCTTGGCTGTCTTGGTACGGCTTGGCTCGGCGAGACTGTGCTTGGCTGTCTAGGTGCGGCTTGGCTCGGCGTAAGTGAACAACCCGTCCTGTCGTCAGTGAGTGTAGTGGTGAGTGATCCAACCCGCTCTTATTGCCCGTATTTATTTGGTATCGTCACCTTTCGGCTATTGCTATTTGCATCTTTTGGAAAGTGATGAAAACGTATATCCGCCGCCCTCTTATACATCGACTTACAGCCGTAAACTGAGCAATATACTTTGCTTTTACTCATTTTGCACTCTTATCAACGAGTAAAACTTATAACTTATGTATAAGCACGAAGAATTTACCACGATCTGCTTACCAATACAAGAAACCATTATACAAACAGTCACCACGTGACAAATGTACCCTACTTGGTAAGTTTCTCATTTTTACCGCTAGATGTCATATCAGATAGCTGGAGTTGCCAATAGGGATGATTACATTCTTCTTGAAATCAGGGGGTACCTCACCTGTCTCATAAATCATACACACCAAGTGAAATAACCTGATCAGACCTTCATCTCCTATGCAGCGTAGCAACTCAATCGGTATATCATCTATGCCTGGTGCTTTGTTCCTGCTTAAGTCTTCCAAAGTTTTATCAAATTCTGATCTCAATATTAAATCTCCTTTCGCATCCACATCAATTTCCTCCTCCCTTTCCATGACATGATTCTCAATCTCCTTTCCCTTATACAAACTCTCTATGTAAGCTTTCCATCTCTCAACCTTTTCTTCCCTATCTGTTAGAGGATTTCCATTTGTGTCCTTAATATTACAGCACTTAGTCTTCTTTACCCCAAAAGTATTCTTAATCCTTCGATAAGCTGTGTCTACTTTTCCTAATTTCAGACAATTTTCTATACCTGCACATTTCTCTTTATGTTGTCAGCATTAAAGTCAGTAAGTTTACACTGCATATTTAAATCGTATATGTGTGGCCTGTATGAGATTTGGGTGCTCAACATTGGTACCACAAAAATTAAATAATGACTTTTGAAATGTGGTGCTGGCGTGGCATGGGGAACATGAAATGGTCTGCTAGAATAACAAGTAAATATATTCATAATATCCTTGTAGATGTTTACAGTGTTGAAACGAATTGAAATTTGTTACATGTTTCGCTAGTAACCGTTGCTGTGCTGCCAATAGAATAACGCGTGACAATGTAGGGAAGTTCCTCGTTCTCCCGGAGCTACCGTAAGCAGGTAGGGTGACAATTCACCGTTTTTATTTTTTGCGAGTGGAAACTTCAATAAGATTTTTATTTTTAATAAGTAAAGGAGAGATCAAATCATTAAAGGTTTTTTATTATTATATTTTCTCTTCTTCCTTAATACTCTCTTCACCCTTGAACTCGAAATGGCGCATCGGCTGCCTGATTACTTACAGTAGCTCCTCAGTTTTTTTTTACGGCTGTCGAATGGTTTGATCGAGACCAGAGTAGTTTGTGAATAACGTAACTTGGAAGGCTTTGTTGTCGACCAGGTATCATATTTGCATGAATAATTGATATTTGTCATGCCCCTTTAAATATCCATTATCCATGCTACACGAGCGTTGAAAGAAATACAGTAAACTCTCGATTATCCGCGGGTGGTTCATCCGTTTTGCGGATTATCCGCGGTGCCTGTAGGATAACATTTTTTTTTTAATAAAAAAGGAAGGTTTTGAAACCGAAAATTATTTCTCAAAAATTGAAATAAAGTTACTAGATACTTAAACGTAATAAAAATCGTAAATCGCAAATACAGTACAGTACACTTAATAATGTACAGTACAAAACGAGTACAGTAGTTCAGTATTACTGTACTGTATATCGGTATACACATTGTACGTCGTGTGCACGCAGATGCAGAGGACCGTTACTCACTATGCAGCATTAGGACACATTGACAGGATTCTTCAATACCTTGAAGAACAAGACGACGCATCACTTTGTGACAAGATGGTGTTGAGAAAACTCAAATCACAAATAAAGAAAAAGTGTTTTCACTACGAAAAAGCAAATGACCGATTTCTTTTTGTAAAACAGTAAACAAGACTTTTTAATAACATACATAACATCGACTGAGCTTTGTTATCATGTACGTCCTTTTAGTGTATAATTAACTTATTTAAAGCACTTGTGTGTTGTTTTCTTAGTGCCTTCGACCTTTGTTTAACCATTACCAGCAATTTTGCGGCTTATCTGCGGTATCCGCGCCAGTCAATTCCGTGGATAATCGGGAGTTTACTGTACTGTATTGCAAACAACTATTCGTGTGGCGTGTGCACACGTTAGGATAAGTCATATCAACTCGAAACGGAATGCCGAGAAATATTTCTAGGAACTAATAGCTCAGAATTATACGAAGTGTTGTCATTTTACTGTATTGATATAGGCCGAAGAAGGGAAGGTTCATTAGCGCAAAGGCTGGTCGGACCATCAAAAGGCACCACTCTAGGTTATGCGCGGAGAAGATGAAAATGATTATGCCAACAGTTCTATTTCAAAACACACAAATGTTGGATGGACTCGTGTCCCATTAATAGGCGCTGTGTGTTGCGCAAAGGTGATTTGTAGGTGGGCAAAACAATGTTCTATGCTGTCTACACCATGTCGCTGTTTAGTTATGAATAGTGATTGCGATTTGTGTCCGGTCTCACTATGAGATAGCGTTCCGCTCGAGCGCAAGAAGGGCGCGGTGCCTGCTTACCTTTCACCCAGCATTCTGTTCAGGCTAGGATTGGTATCGAAGAAATTTGAGGGTTAAAGGAAAGAGAACTACTGTAACGCATTCAAAACTGTACGGCTGATTCTGAAGAAGCTATATCGCACAGGAAATGACAGTCGGTCAACTTCCAAAGCTATTCTTGCTGTATATAAAAGATTGATAATGAAGATTTCATCGATTTTTTCCGCTTTTCACGGCAGTAGATATGTAATAAAAGAGGTAAATATAAGCATTAAACCTTCGTTCATTAATGAAATTCTGGTGGGCATTTGTATATATTGTACATATATTCATCATGCGATAAATTCATAAATTGCTACATGCATATTAAGTTTGCCAGCGATCAAGCTACCAATATGCAGCCTACATTTGAACACTGTCTTAAGAAGAAAAACAATTTATTTGATGTTTTAATTAAATGTTACTGCTAAATGAATGGATTTGAGGCAAATGAGACATAATAAGAATTTTCCTAAAGCTTTCGACTATCACCAAAGTTTCTGATACGCACTTCACATTCTTATTGTGAAAAGGTAAGTTATACCTGCAGTACATAAACATAGAATAGTTTGAAATGTGGAGTTACTGAAGAATGAGAACATCAGATGGGTAAATGGAGTAAGAAATGAACATGTATCAAGAAGAGTGGAAGAGGAGAGATGTTTCTAGCGACTGCTAATGAAGAGAAGAGAGAGATTTGTAGGACACACACTGACACCCAGGAATAGCAAACTTAGTTGTGGAAGGAAGGGTAGAGGACAAGGACTGTAGGGGTAGACGAAGGTTAGAATAAATTGCCTTGGGTGTAAGGTGTGGTAAGGGGCAGATGACGTCGCTGTTCTGCCCCTTAAAACCTAACTAACCATGGTGTGGTAGCTATGTAGAGATGAAACTTTTAGCTCAGAGCAGGGTGACATGGAAAGCTGTATCAAACCAGTTTATAGACTTAAGACTCAAACAAACACGTACCGGTCCATTAAATTATAGACTGTTATATACTTATTAATAATAATGTTATTGGTTTTACGTCCCTTTTAACTACACTGGCTTTTAGAGACGCCGGGGTGCCGGAACTTTGCCCCGAAGGGGATCTTTAACGTGACACGGCTCCCTCGCATTTGCGCACCCTCAAATGCCAGCTGACTGCGCCAGGTTTCGAACCTGCAACCTTGGGCTCAGCAAGCGAGAACGTTACCCCTGAGCCATGCAGCCAGACTATATATATATACTTATTGAAAGAGGGTTAAATTATTTGTTTTCTAAGCTACCCGGTGTGAATAGACGTTTTACTCCCTGCCCAATTTAATTGAGCACATAGCTGCGTTGACCGACTGAAAAGGAATTATTTTAGTAATGTTTGTCGCATTTCATTACCGACAGTAGTGGCTACGCTGGCTAACGCGCAGCATTAGGTCATGGGGCCAAGCTCTCTGCTGACTCGGTAGACGCGTGGGTTCGAGCCCCACCGTCGGCCGTCCTTGAAATGGTTTTCCGTGGTTTCCCATTTTCAACACCAGGCAAATGCTGGGACGGTACCTTCTGACAGGCCACTGCCGCTTCCTTCCACATCCTTGCCCAGTTTCATTCACCATCATTCATTTTATCTCTCATTAACTCCTCTCCTGAGGTTGGCGTCAGGAAGGGCATCCGGCCGTAAAAATCATCGCCACAAAGACTTCCATCGCATCTCATCCCCGACCCCGTTGGAAAACGTGAATAATAAGGGGTAGTCATACATACATTTGTCGCATTTCATTGGTCAGTAACTGGTCATATATATAGTTGTTCGTATTTTGGCATTCATATTCCCGTAATTTTGACTAGGAAGTTGCTAATGCTGGTTTTCATTGTCATACGTTATGGTGTTTTACTTACTTCTTTCAATACGTATTTTTCCTATTTACAAGTATTTATATTTCGTACCCTGTTGTTAAGTTATTACTGCCACTGTTGAATAATGTTCATTTACCCCGGATTCCTCTATACGACAACTACTTCCCTTCCATATTTCCGAACCTTATGTTCGTTTTCCCGGGTGATGATTTATCCCTTTTGATTGATCTAATCCGCCGAGCGCAAGTTTGTGTGTTTATGAGAGCTATTGGTAGATTGTATTATTTTGTGACTTAATGGTTTTTTCTCTGTTTGTTTCAGGTGAGTCTTATTGATTGCCGAGCTTCATTAGCGGTAAGAAACTATTGTCCTGATCATATTAGTTATGTTTGGCCTGCTGCAGTTTAGAATAATAAGTCTCTTGTGTATAAGCTTTTTCTCGTCTGTCTCTAAATACTCGATGCTTATTAATTAATAAATCGAGACTTCATAAATGGAATTTCAAATGCAATGTGCTCTATGTATAATGGTTTTGCGAAGTTATTTGAAGAACGTCTATATATATATTTTAACAAACACCGTTTTATGAAGGTGTGTCGATACCTCGTCGTTCTATACTACGCTTCGTAATATGATTTCCTAGTTCTCTTCAGGTCGAACAATTTCTATCGGAATTTTGCTTTCTCACTTACACATTACAGTACATTTAAAAACAAGTACATGGGATTTAGGGGTCGATAACCTCCATTATCGACGGAATATAGGCTTTCAAGGCAACTTAATTAAACTCCACCAAATCTGCTGGTTATTGTTCCCCTGCCCCTCCCCCACCTTGTTTGTACTTGCGTCGCCTACCTGGTTATAGGACATAACGTACCACTTGGCCGGCTGATTACCTGCGAAAAGTCAGCTAATGACCTTAAAATATTTAGGAGAGGACATAACGTACCACTTGAAAGAGTGGGAAGTATTTAGGATGCATGAAACCCTAACCGCACGGTCACTTGCTCGGTTTTGCTTAATTGATCCTGGTAATAAATGCGTGGGCAATAACATAAACTAATATTAAATATGATAAGTTTTTGGATTCCCATCACACTGTATCCAGGTTTTGAACTGGCAAAATGTTTATAAACATTTCGGCGTGTTTAAAATCAGCTGTGGTTAAGCTCGGGTCATTTTTTTTCGTTTTCTTTACTTTTTTTTGTGGGTTTTATATCCTAGCAAATAGCAAGTTCGTCATGGGATGTTTCATTCTAAGTGAATAGCAAGTTCGCCATGTGAAGTTTCATTCCAAGTTCTTCGAATATGAGAGAGCTCTCAAGCAAGATTTTAAGTTTCCATTCTCTTCATATAGCTTCATTATTCTGTCAAGCCGTTCATCATACTTGACATATTTCTTCTTTCTCTTTGAACTTTTAATGTACAATTCGTACTTCATCCATCGAAGTGTTCACATTAACCGCCCTTATTCGTTGTACACAACTCCACCAAAATTTTAAAGCCGCACAGTGTGAACACCACTGATGTTTATGTGGTAATGAACCTGTAACTGCCCCTCTGACATCAAGTGGTACGTTATGTCCTAGCGTAAATATTTGGGAATACGGGAAAACTCTTCTTAGGTAGATTACGACCTAGGTGGTACGTTATGTCCTTGAAAATCAAGTGGTACGTTTTGTCCGTGGTACGTTATGTCCGGAAACCCGCCTACCTCACCGTAGCACACATTCTCTTCGAGTGTGTGGACCTGGCCGATCCGCGAATAACTGCATATTACCCTCACCCTTGTTATACGTGATGACGAGCCGTCCGACTCGTCATCCGGTTCATGAGGGAGAGTGGCTACTTCTTAAAGTTATAATATACGAGTAGTTTAAGACTTTTAGTTTAGTTTTAGTGTCCTTTATGTTTCTATTGTGTACATTTCTCTTTTATTGTTGGATATTTGTTTTATTGTTTTTTATCATAGTTTTTATACTTTTATCCAATTAAGGCATAATTGTTGGGGGCTCACTGTCTGTTTTATACCAACCATTTTCGTTTGCATTCCTGGCAGTAGGCTGTATTTTTTTTGATCATTCCATATCATTTCATAAAGAGCCGATAACCTAGATGTTAAGCCCCCTAAAACAACAATATTACAATCATCATTTTGCCGTATCAGTAGTGGAGTTTCGTCATGGTGTGCTAGCAAGGGAAGTATCAGGTAAGACAGGTCGAAACCTATCTTGAAACTTTGTGGACGCAATCTTTGTACTATAAGAGGACAACGTGCGGAAAATCAGCCTCCAGATTGAACTTCAAGGCTCCGAAATCATGTGGCAAATCCCTCATATAAATCAATGGGAAGTAGCGAGAGCAGTACATGTTGGGACAGCCTTGACGGCTCAAACACTCCAGACCGGTGGGAAGCAGCCTGCTTACGCCCGCCTCGCTACTACTCTTGAGTGCCGCATGGATGCCAGGATGGCGGCTGATTTTCAGCACGTTGTCCTCTTATGGAACAACGACTGCGTCCACAAAGTTTCAAGATATATTTCGACATGTCTTACCTGATACTTCCCTTGTAAGTTACACTCTGTCTGAACCCGCTGCTCTAATAAATCTAGCACTACGTTCTATAGAGGAGACTCATGACACTTCTTTGCAGTTAATTGTTATGACATGCGTTCCAGGGTCACAGTATTGTATTTGTTTGGCATGCTGAGTGCCACAGCCGATAAGGTTCAAAGGTTCAAGGTCTTGAGATTCAATCCAGATTCGCCATTTGAGGGTGCGAACATGTGTGACATCCTCTTGTTCATAGATCTACTGGAAGGTTAAGAAGTTCCCTTCTGTGACAAAATTCAACCCACTGCTAGTACATTGGCACGTATCGTTGGCGTTGGGTTTAGCCTATATCAACTTGTGGAGGCGTGGGGAACATAAAATAGATAATGGCAGTGATAAAGCTCTAGACAATATTATTAGAAACGTCGCACGATACCGTTTGTCAAACACTACTATGAAAAAGTAAGTTGTTTGTTTCATGCTAACGTATCGTACCATAACAGTAGGCTACTCTTTGGGGCGGTTCATTTGTTATCATGGCTTGCCACGGTGGGTGAGTGGTTATAGTGTCGGACTACCAACCCCAAGATTGCAGGTTCGCCCCTGGCCATTGTAAGTGATTTTTGAAGGCGACAAAAATCACGATACTCATGTCATACGTTGTTGGCATGTTAAAGAACCCATTTGAATTCAGTAGGCCGTGTTCATAATGGTAAAATTAATCTCGGGATTTTCCGCCAACCCAAAGTTCCTCTGTTTCGCGGGCTTATAGGCCGTGTTCTAAGGAAGTTAAGAAACCCGGAGACGAAATTCCTTTGTCAACTGGCCACCCTGATCTAGCCTGACTGCGCAAGGCGGTGGTGAAGGCTGTTTCGTTCAACACGCCAGACAGCTGCACCACTTCTTCACAACAAAATGTCCTTAGAACACGGCCTATAAGCCCGCGAAACAGACATTCCTATTTCATCGCCGGTCGTGAAAGTCTGAATTTTTACAAAGTTCCTCCTTTCTCAACTAATAAGCGCTAAAGTGTTCAAGGAGCCTTGACTTTCATAGCACTCCAAGGAACTACAAAATTCGACATGCAAGCTGCCCTCTGGGTGCAAATAACAAAGCTTGAACTCGGCACCTGAAGCCGTAAGATATTATTATTTATAGTGGATTGTTTTTGTTGTTTGTGTGAAAAAGAGTGCACTGTTGTTAACTTGTCAGTTACTTTAATTAATTAATTAATTAATTAATTAATTAATTAATTTAGTTTGTCACAACCATCCATCGCGGCTCCATTGACCAGTTTGAAAACAGCATCACCAGGGTGTTTTTGAAAATTATATTTAAATATTTAGAACCGTTATTTAATCAAATAATTTAAGGTTATCCATTTTATTTTATTTCAAATTGATTTTAATATTTTACATCTTACACAAATACTTATCCATTAGATTTTAAATATTTATTTCTTAGTTTATATTTCCATCGTTCTTATTCATTGTTTTCCATTCTTTTCTTTTCTTTTCTTTTCATCTTGTATATATTTTATTTAATCTCATTTCTCAACACTTTGTTGTATTTGATTCGTTTCTTAAGGTTTGATTCTAATTTTGCTGAAGAAGGTCCCATTGTTGGATCGAAACATGCACTAATTTGAATATAATTTGTATTGAGAGGCCGAGCATTTTAGTTGGCAAAAATAGACAACTGCAAAGACCGGACAGTCAACATATTCTCAGCGAGCTTTCCATTCTCTAATAACATTTTTCAATATGGAGTTACAGAGAAGTAGAGTGAGTCAATCGCCTTGTCTGACCCAATCTCAAATGGTTCCGAGACTATTATTGATGGGCTGCGTGGCTCAGAGGTAACGTTCTCGACTGCTGAATTCAAGATAGTGGGATCGATTCCCGGCGCAGTAAGTTGGCATTTGAGGGTGCGCAAATGTGAGGGAGCCGTGTCAGTAGATTTTCTTGGACGTTAAAGATTCCCTTCGGGACAAAATTCGGGCACCCCGGCGTCTCTAAAAACGTCAGTAGTTAACAGGGACGTAAAACCAATAACATTATTATTATTATTATTATTATTATTATTATTATTATTATTATTATTATTATTATTAGAACGTTATGCCCAACTAAGGAGCGCGATTGAATGTATTTCACAGATGAATTAGCGGCTTCTGTGGCGTAGTTGGTAGCATGCTGAACTGCTGTGCCCAAGATAGCTGGTTCAAATGCGGCCTAAGTCGTCTGATTTTTTACGAGCGTTAAAAATCCTTCAGTATGCCTTCCTTTGGAGGGGAAGTAAAGCTGGCGGTCCCATGTCATAGATTTATGGCATGTAAAAGATCCTTCCACAGACTAAACATGTGTGAAGCTGAATTGTTAGGTTAGATTTTGTCGGAACGCTCTATCAAAGTTCCAACGTTCATCACTAGGTATCATTGATATCTGGTAGCGAAAGTGGAACTACTTGAAATTGAACGGAACTTGTAGCTCACTCGAAGGGTGTCCGCTGGAAAAAGCTACAGACTCAGGCATGCCGAACATGTCCTCGGACACTCCCGGCATTAAAAGCCATACGATAAATAAACAGATGCATTATAATTAGCTTCTCTTTCCAAAATTTCTTCATTCCCTCATTATGACTTTTGTTCCTTTTTGCTGTCAATGCGGTGGTGGTTCTCGTTCGGGAGTTTGCAGCAAATTGTTCACCACCGATCCAAAGCGCCTTGCCTTAAAATTTCGTGTTATGTTGATTTCTTGAAGGTCATTTTTAATCTCTATTTTCCAGTTATTCTTGGCTTTAAATGAGGAGGCATGATTAAATATCCTTTTAGTAAGTCTATTATTTGGACATGTCCATAACATTTATTATTATTATTATTATTTCATTATTTATCTGAAACCGTTCGATCATTGTAGATAAATTTAATTTAAATTTTGTTTGCAGTTTGTTTCACGTTGTGTGCCAAATTACTTGGAGTTATTTTATTTAAGAGACCCGGAGACGAAATTCCTTTGTCAACTGGCCACCCTGATCTAGCCAGATAGCGCAAGGCGATGGAGAAGGCTGTTTCGTTCAACACGCCAGACAGCTGCACCTCTTCTTCACGGACACGTGCTGTCCTTCCGTCCTATGATCACATCACCGGAAATGCCATGTGCTTGGTCGTTGTAGTTCGTTATTTTTGCAACCTCATGTGGGTTAAGGCTTGACTGACGTGCAATCGGCTGTTGAACGTTCTAATTTATCCAGTTTTATATCGTTCGTATTTTTCAAATTGCTGTTTCTACCCTAAATACGCAACTCTACAGACGTTGATCAATTGAGATATTGTCTTAATGACACTCTATGTTTGTCAATACTGATATATTAGTTACTCCTTCGCGCAAAAACTACTCGAACGATTTAGGTGAAATTTGCATGAACTTTGCTTTCATACGTGGAAGGAACATAGGCATATTGCCGTTTCGATATTGTGGCGTTAGTTAACGTTACATTTCAGTATCAGATGCTGCCACGTCCAGCCCGGTGATCAGGTATCCATGTCAGGTTGCATATAATCACCCTTGCCCACGCTCTTCGCTGCTAAATTTTCGGTTTCGATTCAGAGTTTATTTAATCACGATGTAGTTTTAAGGGGCGAAGCAGCGAGGTTATCTGCCTCTTACACTAGGGTTAGATCAATAAACGTGTTGGTAGTGTATTAAGATACTCACCTGAGCTCATTTTTACCCATACGATTGATAACCAGCTAGCTTCTTTTCCAGGCATTATATGCATGATACCGCTCAGTTTGGGTATATTTACTCCGCAGAAGTTGGCAAGACTTCAGGACAACTCGAGTAACGACTCCGCATTGCTATTTAATTTAAAATATTTATCGTACGTAGACACATTTTGTGCGTTCTCTGATTACTAGACAGTTTTGGGGTGACCTCGTTGTTCCGCCCCGTAAAACATCAATAACTAACCGGTGATATGTGAGTGTCATCTGATTAACATTACAGTCTAACCTCATCAAATAGGAACGGACATTAACAAAAATAGCATTGACACAAATCATATCTGAATCTCGTTACAGAATAAGTTAACAAATCACATGTGTTGATATACCTAACCACATCAACAAAATAATAACGCAACATTTAGAGAAGTGCTATGGAGCAATTGAGGAATAATATCTGTATATGGAATAGACACGTTACACAAGTTATTAAAAATAACTTTTGTAATTTAATAATATTGTAAATATTGTTGTACATAAGTGTAATAGAGGGTCGTTATGTGTGTGCGCGCCAGTAAACACGGCAAGCTAAGCCGGCTGTGACTAGCGCAGATCGCGGCCGCTCGCACCCGGTCCAGCTGCTGATTGGCGGCTCCGCTGACTCATATCGTTAGTTCACATGTGTTTTGTCATTCATATGGGCGTGTATTTACCGTGGCCTACGTTATATACAAGGCCTGGAAATGAGGCGCTAGACAACATTGCGAGCGATGGTTCGAACTTGTTCCGCATTTTCCCGCTAGGTTCGCTGTCTGGCGCCCTTAATCGTACCGTTTGCATTACGTTCAATGCGATTAGTGTGTCTGTATTTGACGGACAATAAGGTGTCCCAATGAGTGAGAAAGCTAAGGTGAGTTTAAAATTGACTGGCGAGGCGTGTCGTATTATAGTTGTGCTTCCGTTAAGAGCAGTAGACTGCTGTAAGACTGATATTGAGATGGGTGCTAAGTGGTCTTTATGAACAAGACGTAGTGAAAAGGAAGTTAATCCAGTGTACTAGCGTAAATGTGACATGTATGTGTGACAACTACTTTAGATATAAATCACTGAATGATTTTAATAGAGTAACTTATGTGTAAATACACACATCAAAAAAAGTTTTGCATCACCTCGGTTCCTAGATCTCCGGCATATAGACGTTGACTGTGTATATTGTATCCAAGATACAGTCCCTTTGACTGTTCATAGATGTCACTAAAACTGCTCAAAGATGTAAACAACCATGCATGAGCAGGGCCTATTAGACGGAGGGGGTACGACAGCCGATCAGTTCCAGTCATTCCACCAGGACGAAGGTACGCTGCTCATGTTGTCTGTAGTTCTACCATGCCTAGAAGGTCAATACCGCAGTTCGATCGCGTCCACATTGTTACTTTGTGTCAAGAAGGGCTCTCAACAAGGGAAGTTTCCAGGCGTCTCAGAGTGAACCAAAGCGATGTTGTTCGGACATGGAGGAGGTACAGAGATACAGGAACTGTCGATGACAGGCCTCGCTCAGGCCGCCCAAGGGCTACTACTGTAGTGGATGACCGCTACTTACGGATTGCCGCTCGGAGGAACCCTGACAGCAATGCCACCATGTTGAATAATGCGTTTCGTTCAGCCACAGGACGTCGTGTTTCAACTCAAACTGTGCGCAATAGGCTGCATGATGCGCAACTTCACTCCCGACGTCCATGGCGAGGTCCAGCTTTGCAACCCCGACACCATGCAGCGCGGTACAGATGGGCCCAACAACATGCTGAATGGACCCCACGTAATTGGCATCACGTTCTCTTCACCGATGAGTGTCGCATATGCCTTCAACCAGACAATCGTCGGAGACGTGTTTGGAGGCACCCTGGTCAGGCTGAACGTCTTAGACACACTGTCCAGCGAGTGCAGCAAGGTGGTGGTTCCCTGATGTTTTGGGGTGGCATTATGTGGGGCCGACGTACGCCACTGGTGGTCATGGAAGGCTCCGAAACGGCTTTACGATACCTGAATGACATCCTCCGACCCATAGTGCAACCATATCGGCAGAATATTGGAGAGGCATTTGTCTTCATGGACGACAATTCTCGACCTCATTGTGCACATCTTGTGAATGCGTTCCTTCAAGATAACGACATCGCTCGACTACAGTGGCCAGCATGTTCGCCAGACATGAACCCTATCGAACATGCCTGGGATATGTTGAAAAGGGCTGTTTATGGACGTCTTGACCCACCAACCACTCTGAGAGATTTACGCCGAATTGTCGTTGAGGAGTGGGACAATTTGGACCAACAGTGTCTTGATGAACTTGTGGATAGTATGCCACGGCGAATACAGGCATGCATCAATGCAAGAGGACGTGCTACTGGGTATTAGAGGTAGTGGTGTGTACTGCAATCTGGACCACAAATGCTGAAAGTCTAGCTGTATGATGGTACAACATGCAATGTGTGGGTCTCATGAGCAATAAAACGAGCTGAAATGTTGTTTGTGTTGATCTCTATTCCCTTTGTATTTAACGGTTCCGGAACTCTTGGAACCGAGGTGATGCAAAACTTTTTTTGATGTGTGTATTAGTGTTATTATTGTGTTCGTAAAAAATGGTGTACTGTAGCGTGCCGTATTGTAAATCTCGTCAAGTTAAAGACAATGGACTTTCGTTACATCAATTTCCATTGAACAATGACATACTGAAACAATGGGTTCTAGCTGTTTCACGTGAGGGGTGGGGGGGGGGGGGGTAGTAAAGCCAGGGTCTTTGTGGACACCAAAACAGTCTTCTACAATTTGTAGCAAGCATTTCAAGGATTCTGATTATAGTATAAGTACTACAAGGAGAACGCTCTTACCGAACTAATTTCCGACGGTTTTTGAGGACTACCCCGAACATAAACAAGCACACATAAATAGAAATACGCGCAAAAGACCATGTGTCGATAGCGACATACATATCAACAATAAAAGGAAATGTTCAGGTAATTCAAATTTTACGGAAGATGTGTAGGAACGCAATGTTCTACATTCAAGCAAACTCATTGCAAGTCAACAAAATTAAAATTGTGGCCACTAAGAAAAGATACAGTATACAGAACTACAATTAAGTCATTGAATCAGAAGATAATTTCATGGAAACAAAAATTACATTCAGTGCAACGTCAGGACAAACTCGATGTTCAAATATTGATGCTCAAGAGTGAAGCGGATCGTGGGGACTTGAAGGCTAATTTCTTACTTGAACAAATTCGAGCTTTCACGAAACGAAAGTGTAAATACGATGAAACAACAATAAAAATATGTGTATTGCTCTCTAATAAATCACCGTCTTTTTACCGCTTACTGAGAGATATAAATATTTTACAACTTCCTCATCCACGAACACTGAAAACGTACATTGGGAATACGAACGGGGAGACAGGTGTCACGTCACTTGCAAAAGCTTGGTTGACAGCTGAAGAAAAAATCACTGACTCACGATAATGAGAAGGTTGGTTCATTAATCATTGATGAATGGCCATAAAGTCTAGACTATTGTACGACAAGAATTTAGACATGTTTCTCGGCATTAGTGATATTGAGTAAGATGCAATTGGAATCGAACATAAATTGGCTAATAAATTATTATACATAGTCTACTGTTCAAGGGCCTGTCATCCTTCTACAGGATACCTGTTTCGTTCTACTTGTGGACTCACAGGACAACAGTAAATCTAGGATAACACTGGTCGCACTGACTGCGGTGAGGAATGCGGCTTCAATGTCATCAGAATAGTGACGGACAACTGTCAGGTGAATGTGTCAATGTTTGAGGCGCTGTGTGGCGGATGTGTCACTCATGAAATTCGTCACCCGAAAGACGAGCAGAAGCCACTTTTTCTTATTTTCGATCCGAGTCACATCATTGAGAATGTACGATCACAATATCTGAGTAGGAACTTCTATGTAGATGGAAATTTAATAACTAGTGAACATCTCAAGAATCAATACCTATTACAGAAAAAGCTAGTAGTAAAGCCAGTTAGAAAATTAAGCAGGAAGGTTGTATATCCAAGCAATTTAGAAAAAATGAATGTGGCAAGAACCAAATCGGTGTTTACTCCAAAGACAATAGCTGGGCTTTAGAGCATGGAAGTCGTGTGCCCAGAGAAAGTTGAAGATAAGGGCAGCCTACACGAAACAACAAAATTCTTGGACACTTTTAGAAAATGGTTTGATATACATGATATCTTCAATACCACACACGGACTTCATTCCAGAAACACGGACAAGCTTATTTTCAGTGAAGTTAATGATGAGAGTCTTTCATGGCTGACCAATGAATTTCTGCCCTACCGGTCACAGATTCAAAGTTATCCCGATAAAAAGATGAGACTTACAAAGGAAACTTATCAAAGTTTTGTGTTAACAACTTCATCTACCGTGTCCTGCATACGATTTCTAATCAGTATCGGCTTCCAATATGTGCTTACGCTGAATCTCTCAGGTGACGATGAAGAACTGCTCTTCAGTCACCTGAGAAATAAGGGAGGTAATAATGACATGATGGGCGTGAAATCATGTCTGCATGCCATAGAGTCAACACTTAGTACAGGAATTATCGCATCTTCTAGAAGTGGGAATGTGGAGCTGAGGGAAGATGCAGTCGTAACAGGCGCCTTGACCAAGTTACTGAAGCCTAAAAAATCGTAAAAGGTGCAAAACCCAGCCAATGCTAAAGAAACACCCTAGCTTCCGGCATATGTCTTGGAGATTCTTGAAAGCCCTGTTCAAGGTAAGAATATGGGGCATTTAGCCTATATTAAGTTCATTGAAATGAAACATTATGATTGACATTTTAGCATTAAAATCTCTATTTTTGTTTTCAGAAAAGCCAGAGTCTCTATCTTACACAATTGCAATGATAGCGGGATTTCTTGTAAGAGTGGCAGAAGGGAGAACAGACTGTGAAGGTTGCTTAGAGAAAATATCAGCTCCAGCAAATTCAAGCCTGCCATTTAGTTTAATACACTTTCAAGACAGAGGGGGATTAAGATATCCCAAAGCTTTTTTTTATTTATCTGTTAGAAACAATTTCTCGCTTTGTCACAACAGTCGTAAATTTCATGTCTCGAAAATATTTAGTGTCAAATTTCTCAAATATTTGAACTGACACGTTTTCCGAGCACACAAAATGTGGTGTATTGCTAATTCTCTCTCCGTAGTTCTTCTGCAAAATTTCTTAAGACCACTTTAAAAGAATAATGGTGTGAACCACACGGGCAGAAGTGCAACGTTTTTGAATTTCAGAAGTGAGCCACTTGACAGATAAATTCTTAAAGTGAAGTGAAATACAGTCAAGAGTGAGCCCTATTCATCATTTGGGGGAAACTGGAGCAAAACAGATAAGAAGTGCTAAAAAATATTTATTAAATGTATTTGAGTTGCATGTAATGCATAGTCAACAGCAGACAACTAGGGCGCCGAACCGCGATCCTAGTGGCGTAAAGTGGAACTACCAGTTTGGCGCACCAAGTCTGAGCTCTATTTCCAGGCCTTGAGTAGGCCACGGTATTGACAAAGCTTGGACGTTAGTGTTGCATGTTTAGTGAGCATTGTGATTACTGTGATTGTTGATCATGCCTAGACACTAATTCACATTGTACGAACGTGTGTAGTCTATATCTATAATTCGTATATGGAAAGCAGAAATTCTTGTTCTGAAACGAGACGAAAATTTAGAATCAAGTTTTCAGGAAGACCTGTGCCTAATGCCAGTACAATTAGGAGGCTCGCTAAACGATTCAAGGAAACAGGTTCCGTAAATAATAAAATAGTTGACAGACATTCTTTCATCAGAAGATGTCAGGTGTGTGTTACAAGAGAGGGAGGATATTTTCAACATAGCCTATTAGCACGGTAAGTACACATTATTGAACATGTTTGGTAAAAGTGTGAAAGTGCGCCCCACCACCGGCTGAACCAGGCGCGCGCGGCCGTGATCTGCGCTAATCACAGCCGACTTACCTTGTCGTGTTGACTGGCGCGCACACACATAATGACCCTGTACATATCCGCCGAAACTAATCTAAGTCTAAGTGAACATGTCATCCAATTAATTACCCCCAGTTTTTGTTCAAAAAGTGTGTTAATGAACTTATGGACAATCTATGTTATATATATTAGGATTGTCTGTTAGGTAGTCAGCCCGAAGGCTGGTTGGATCCTCAAAAAGTACCGCCGTTAGGTTATGTGAGTAGATACCCACAAAAACCCAAGGCAGCGCTATATTGAGGCGTACTAGGCAAGAAGAGGAGTGAGGTAGTTTGCCATTGCTTTCCTCACTGAATATTAGGATTGGGTGTTCAAATATGTTTACTCCCCGCCAAATCTGGTTCAGCACAATCGTGTTTTTTCGACTGAAAATCCATTCTATGATTGATTAGTAGTGTGTATGTAATTTGACCTCCGGGTTTGAATCTCGGTTATGCCAAGACATTTAATTCTGGTCTGAGGGTTGGAACTGGGATGCACTTAGCCTTGTGATGCAGCACTGAGGGTAGATAGTTGGTTTCCCCAAATTTACTCCTGCCAAATGCTGGGATGGTTCTTAATTTAAAGCCAGTGGCGCCTCCTGCCCTATCCTAGTCTTTATTATTATTATTATTATTATTATTATTATTATTATTATTATTATTATTATTATATTACTACTAAAGTCAGCACAATAACACTCGTAAGTCTCTAAAATAATCAATGACAAGAAAACTTATTACTAAGCTTTGGGATTATGTGCCCTCCGAATACCAACTTTTAAGTCACGTTGTATGACGAGTAAGCCGGTATTGAGGTACGATCGTTATTCTACTGGGCTTCCTGTGAATGCAAGATTTTTTCGGCCTCCTCACACTTTACAGTTATAGTAATTTTGATCAGTGCAGCCAATGGCCATAAAATAAAACAAAAAAAAACCTGGCGCAGCCAGTTGGCCTTTGAGGGTGCACAAATGCGAAGGAGCCGTGTCAGATTTTCTAGCACGTTAGATTCCGGCGACTCTAAAAGCCTCAGTAGTTAAAAGGGGCGTAATACCAATAACATTATTACTTACATACTTCCTTTACTTTTATCGCTGTGGCCAATAAGGACCGCGAGATCTCAACTGTTTTCTCTTCTTGTTAGCCCACCACGCCTTCATCCTTTCGGAATGGGATTTCTTTCAATTCATCCGAGTGAACATATCTCTTGCTGGGTTTTACTTCCTCTTGATGCACCTGACGGAGTTTTTGTTTCAATGGGGTTCTGAGCTTATTTGATTCAGAAATTTCAAACTTGAACAAGTCCTTATCCACTTCCACCAGACGAAGAGGCATCCCATTTAATCCTCGGAAGTATGATAATAGACGGTTGGAGAATCTATTGACTGGCATTCTGAGGAAGTGGGCATAGAATGTTATTCTCCGTTTCCGGATTACACTTGAGATCTTTTCAGTGTGGGGGTCTCTCTTAAGTTAACAGCCCTGGGTCTGGTTTGCAGCAACTCGCCAATCTTCTCTATTCTCCTTGCCATCCGCTTCAATTCACGATATGATTTTGTGTTCGTGTCTGTCTTAACTGTGTGATGTATGCAAGTGGTGGTCTTCCTCTGGTGTTTTTCCCTTCTAACATCCCTTCGATGACTCTTGCTGGCAGGCTATTATGTCTGAGAATATGTCCCAACATATTTGCTCTTCTTGTTTTGGGGCTCTTCATAAAGCTTCTACTTTCTCCTGCTCTTCTGAATACCTCTTCATTTGTTATATGTTGTATCCAACTGATCTTAAGCATTCTTCTCCAGCACCAAGCCTCAAAAGCCATCAACTTCCTCTCTTCTGACTTCCCTATTGTCCAGGTCTCACTACCATACAAAGCCACACTCCACACGTATGTCTTCAACAGTCTTTTTCTTATTTTTAGGTCTATACTTCTAGATGTGAAGAGATTCTTCTTTCTATAAAAGGCGTTCTTTGCCTGAATAATTCTACTCCAAATTTCTCGTTTGCTGGTTCCATCATACGTTATCAAGCTTCCCAGACACTTATATTCCTTCACATGTTGTATTCTATCATTCTCGATATAAATTGCTGGTGCTCTTCTATGATCTTCCTGGTTCCGACTGCATACGAGTATTTTTATTTTATTTTTATTCATCTTCATGTTAAATTCGTTTTTAAGGATGTTATTCATTACATGAAGTATGTGTTGAAGATCATCTTCATTATCTGTTGTTAAAGCAATGTCATCTGCGAATCGGAGCATGTCAATCTTTTCCCCATGTATATTTATTCCAACTTGAATCTCTTCTCTTATCCTATTTATGGAATCTTGGACATACAAATTAAATAAGTAAGGGGATAGCGAGCATCCTTGTCGTACTCCTTTTCTTATTTCAACCTCTTCCTGGTTATTGCCAGATCTTATTATTCCCCTTTCATTCTTATATAAACTATGTATTATTCTTCTATCTCTATAAGAGATTCCCACTTTCTTTAGTAACTTGAACAGTATATTCCAATTCACGTTGTCAAAAGGGCATATATATGAATTACTTCAGGGCTTGTAACATCCTTCTTCCTCTTCTTCTTCTTCTTATTTTATTTTCAGGACAAGTCAGGGAAGGGATTTTGGAAGTAAATCTGCTGTGGACCCATTGAAAGAAACCGATCTGGTATTTGCCAGGTAGTGATAATGGAAACTACGAAAACCATTTACAGGATGGCCGGCGTGAGATTCGAACCCACGAGTTGGCGCTCTTGGTCATCGTGGTCGGTTACAGCAATGTTATCACTCCACGACCCCCAGAATGCCTTACTAATTCCTCTTGAACCGAGCTTAGTAGAACCGCACACTCATAACCTAGGTTATGCCTCTTCTGATATAGACTGTTCATCGCTGACACACCGTTCCCGCTCATTGCCTGAGGTCTGGTGAGTATACGGTGCCATCCAGACATTACCGGAGGGAAAATGGAAATCCCTAGAGGAAAACCGCGCTAATTCTCATTCGAACAGAGTTTAGAAAAACAGCTCTCTCAATGACCTAGGCCTCTGCTGATGTAAGCTTTTTATTGTTGACACACCGTTCCTGCTGTCATTGCTTGAGAGGTGGTTGCCATCCAGGCATTGTCGGAGGTATAATGGAAAGCCCGAGGGGGAAAGCCACGCTCTGGATAGCCACCGTTAGTGCTGCGTTAACGCGCAAGGCTACGCCGTCTGGTAGCGAGTGAGTCTCTGTGCACGCAGCAGCTAATGGCGCACGTTGTCTCGACTATTTACGAGGGCTATGTTCTCCCCAGTGTCTGCCTGCCCGTATTTCTTCTGCAAGGGGGCTGTTACATTTTTCATGAATTGCTTGCGGAGACGTGAGCAGCAGGGTGATGCGATGTAGGCTTGCTTGGCCCACTTTCCTGCCTGCCTTAGGTAAAGGTCACAAGGTTACGGAAAGTTTTGTTATCTCAGACAGACCCAGCTTGTGGTTATGGATCAAGGGTCTTTCCTGAGACTAGTGTCTTCTTAACAAACTTTGTTTGGCCTTCAGCGTTTTCATATAGTGGATCGTTTCTGTCGTAGTACATACTGAACTAGACTGGTGCACCTCATTGCGTAGTGGATAGCATTCTCGATTGTTACCGCGGGATACCGGGTTGGATTCCCGGCTCTGCCATGAAATTTCATTCTACTTTCTGCCTCGTCGGGCAAAACTCAGCATAGGCGGGTTCGATTCCACCCTCAGCCATCCTAGAAATTGTTTTCCGCGGGGCAAATGGCGGGATGGCACCGAACTTGGGCCACAGTCGCTTCCTACCCAAATCCTTCCTCGATTACAAGTACATACATCACTGCTACACAGGTTATCAGACACATTCTCCACATACCCAAGTACACGGGGCGATATGGCCGCGATGTCTCAAAGCCCCTAAATAACCAACTATTCTTTATACTGACCAGCTGTACTGTAGTCGAAAGGAAAAGTGGCAGAGAAAGTAAAGAATGCCCACCCAGTTGTAGATTTGAACACTAGTGAAGTCGTCACATTTCTTCTGAATATTTGTTTTTACTTTTGAGGTTTTTAACATTTAGATAGAGGGAGTCCAATTAATCTGGTGTTGGGGTAGCGTGCCTGCCTCTCGCCCGGAGGCCTCGGTTTCGATTCCCTGCGCTGTCAGGAATTTTAGAAATTGACGTGAGGACTGGGGTGCACTTGAGGACAACTGATTAGCTGTCTGACAGTGAGATCACATAAACCAAGATTAACGGCTGAAGGACCGGACGCGCTGACCACTCGTCAACCGCAACCTGAGGTCGAATGACCGAGCAGCGGTCAAATACTGTAGTAGGCTCTTCATGGGCTGTGACAATTAACAAAATTTGAGGGTTTTATTGTGTAGGCAGTCAGCGCAAATTGACTGTATATTGGTATCATTCTATCTTGAACTTGACCCTAAAATCTTATCTATTCTTTAGGGGCTTTGTGATATCGTGGTCATGTAACCCCGTTTACTTGGATGTATACAATTTGTCTGATAATATATGTGATGACTACCGTGTGTGTGTGTTTGTAATACGGGTAGGGAGCGGCATTTGCCTGTAGTTGACGTGGGAAAATCACGCGAAACTACTTCCAGGATGGCTGAGGTAGGAATCGAACCCGCCTCTTCTTAGTTTTCTTTTTCGTCACGAGGCTGAGTGTACCCTGTTCCAGCCCTCAAACCAAATTAATTTCTTGGCAGAGCCTGGACTGGAACCCAGACCACAGCCAAGGCTGCTAGCCACTATGCAACGAGGTGGACCCTTAAACTCTTCAGGAATGTGATGTGTATAGTTCACGCCACGCTTTTTGACCGGTGAGCCCTGATTGCGCAGTCGTACCGATGGAAGGTGGTGAACCTCAGACATGTGCAATTGATACGAGCATTGCTTTCCGCGGAACTGAAAACTCGTGTATCAATTGCACATGCGTGAGGCATGCAGACTGTCCTCGGTGAAATGAAATCCACAGCTTGCTTCCAGTCTACCGACCGGGTCTGAAATGGATGAAGCCCCCATCTAGTGGCGAGGGTATGTACTGTGCCTGCTGCCGAAGCCTGTCGCACTCCTCTTGGGCAATGATTAAATGAATGACTGTCCTCTGTACGACTGTAAAACCTAGACTGACCGGCCAAAAACCGTGGCGTATACTGTAATCTAGTAATATATCCTTAGGAACCCAGAAACCACTGTAAGGGATTTTGTGTAAACCCACTGTTTGGACTGGCCAAAACAGCTATCAAGAGTGCCTTATATCGTAGTACGACTGTACTTGCGACTCACCTGTTGTAAAGGAAATCGAGTTTGCGACGGAGAAAAGTTTCTACCCAGTGAAGTTTCTTCATATGCACGTTTTACTGAATAAGAATCTTCCATGATTTGAAAAGCTGCCGGGAATTATACGCTAGCTCGTTTTCCAACTTAATCCTGGTTTGTTTGCTCGCTAACTTCAATGCTAGTAAATCAAAGAGATTGTGGACGCTATACGATGCTTTAATAAGAGCTTTATGGATGTTGGTCGGCGCTGTATCGGCTGGTTCCTGTCCCAACTTCATCTAGCAGGCAAGCCCCCTCCCACCTCGGCGTGCTTTTGTCGTCTCGGCTTGTTGACAGACGAGGCTTCTTGCTGGGCTGCGTGGTGCGGGCTAGCTTTTTGTATAGCCTGCGGTCTCATAACAAATAGCTTCGGTACAGTCTGTTCATAGGATGTTAATATTGTACACGTGTAACCGCAGGGGGTTTGTAGTTGTTTTTATTTTATTTCAGGAACTTACCACATCTTGGTCTTGTGCCCCGTGTAACTGGGTGTGTGTTGGATTTGTCTGATAACCTGTATTTATGTGATGACTGTACTAATGTGCTTGTAGCTGTATTGGGGATAGGATGGGGTAGGTGAGGCGGGACTTAGAATACGGTACTATCCGGCATTTGCCTGGATGGCGAGAGGACTAGTTATAGTTTTCTTTTCTTCTCGTAAAAATCTATTTAACTTTGTCAATAAGGATCACTTTGGGTAGACATGGTTATTTTCATTTCTTCGTGCTATAGAATGTTATTTAAATATATGAAACCATAACTCTTTTCTGAATAAAACTTTGGTGATAACGTTACAATTTGTTTAATATACAGTACACTTATATTTCCAAAATTGGGAGAAAAAGAAACCTGGCAAAATAAACCTCTAAAATCAGTTCCATCTTATGATCATTCAATACCTTGCTTTGGTAAAGGATTCGCAGTTGTCCTGGATTGATAATTCAGCTCGATGGCAAACAAATTGGAGTGATTCAATATTCGGAAGTAAAAATACCCCGCATTATGACGATGTCAATATAGGTAGAGTAATTAGTGAACATTTTAATTCATAGAACTCTGGGATGAATGCTCTCCAAGGTGCTTCGAAATGAAACTGAAAGGAGGTGGGTACGATTCCCACCCCAGCCATCCTGGAAGTGGTTTTCCGTGGTTTCCCCCTCTTCTACTCCAGGCAAATGCCGGAATTCTTCCTTTCTTAAGGCGACGGCCACTTCCTTCCCAATCCTTACCTGATTTACAAATATGCACTCGAATACAGCCATCACAATAAGTTAGGTTGCCAGACGAATTCCACTCGCACAAGAACATGGTGCTACATGACTACATTGTCCAAGCCATTGAAATGAAACAGCAGCAGCAGCAGCAACAACAACAGGAAATTATTATTTTTAAAAGAAGGAGGTCTTAAAGAAAACTGGTATTACAAGAAACGTAGGCTATATATCGCATTTAAAACACAAATAACTGCAAATTAATCACACTGATAGTTACATAGAACAGTGGCAAAAGTGCATTACCAGCACCTTTCAATACTTGTGGTCAAGGTCAGCGGCCATTGGTCATTCCCAGTGACGTCAACATACATCCACTTTACTCCAGTAGCTTCCCTATAACTAGGCTTGCCATACGTCCCGGTTTGACCGGGACAGTCCCGGTATTTTGCTCTTGTCCCGGTGTCCCGCCCGGTTTTATCAATGTCCCGGAAAACGGCTGTAAGATGTAAAAAGTAATGAATGTATGTGTTTAAGATCGATTTATGAATCGGTTACTTTTCAACAATCAACATCGTTGACTATCGCGCACAGAGTCAAAGAGGTCAGAAGTGGAAAGGGGGCTTTTCTCTAATGAACAATGCTTGGGGGGGATGACAGAGCATTAATGAGAGACTCCACTGCAAGAGCATTGATTGTAAAATCAACTTTGGCCTTTCTTGCTATGATGTTTATGAAAAGGTCAAGCTTAAGAAAGACATTTTGAAAAAGTACATTCAAGTCAAAAATATGAGAGGTTTGAAAGCAAAGATTTACATTGTTAACTCATTGTTTTTTTAGTTTGACAAAAATGAGTTTTTGTAATTGTTCTTGTAGTTAGACAAAAAGTTGATGTTTTTTTTAATAATAAGACTAAGTCTAGTAATTGTTCAATTAAACAATTTCATGAAGTATTTTAAATTGTACCGTATTTTATTAACACTTCTTTCTAGATGGTAGACCAGAAAAAAATATCATTAAAGAGGAAAAATTATATATAATTAGGCTATGTAGAAAAAAATCCTTTTTATTTTTAAAAGGTGTGTAGAACTAACCAGTTTAGGGTGCCAGATTTCTCCCTCCCGTCACTTGCGAAGCTTTTTTTTTTTTTAAAGCTTAAAACTCACCATTTTGCAGACCCCCAGGTAAGGCCATCCCATATTAATGTGTCCCGGTTTCACTCACCAAAAATATGGCAAGCCTACCTATAACCATACTCATGATTGAGACTGATAAAAATAAAAATAAATAAAAAAACGTCGTGGAAAGCCACATATTACTCTGGCCTGGGCCATCATGAAAATGCATAATGTACTGGATTCATAAAGAGGAGGTAACAGGTTGTATTAGCAAAACTTCAGGATACCGTACTCAATGTAGTTTTAACTTTTGTTTTTCAAATTTTGTGAACGGTATGCCGAGGAGGACATAACTGTTGTATCGATCTTGTGTGTGTCCTGTTTTTTTTTTTTTTTTTGCCACGAAAAATATTCCGATCAAGGATACGTTAAAAGCCGGTGAGCAGTGTAGCAATTATCGCGCTGATATCGACCAGGTGTGTGCGTGTTTGTCGATCACCAGTCACAATGACAGTTGTAACGACCGACGTGCCTGTCTTGTTTCTGACCTTGAGACATATGTGGACAACAGCCTGCCTGATTGTTGGCTCGGAATGGCAAAGGAGAAAAAGTTTTGTAGCGTTAGCCGCAGCAACCTTATTGTGTTCCCTGTTTCCGGGTTTTCTTTTTCCTACTTAGCTTTGCTAGTTTGGAAGCTACGTTTTTCAGCGTTGCCTAAACTAATGCCTGATTTAATATTGATTTACTGTCGGGTAGAGCATTATTTGGAATCCTTATTGGGTTGCTGTAAGCCTCCGTGGCTTAGGCGGCAGCACGCCGGCCTCTCACCGCTGGGTCCGTGGTTCAAATCCCGGTCACTCCATGTGAGATCTGTGCTGGACAGAACGGAGGCAGACAGGTTTTTCTCCGGGTACTCCGGTTTTCCCTGTCAAATTTCATTCCAGCAACACTCTCCACTATCATTTCATTTCATCTGTCATTCATTTAATCATTGCCCCAGAGGAGTGCGTCAGGCCTCGGCAGCCGGCACAATTCATATCCTCGCCGCTAGATGGGGGCTTCATTCATTCCATTCCTGACCCGGTCGGAGACTGGAAGCAGGCTGTGGATTTTCATTTTTCATTGGGTTGCTAATCTCTACTAAGTATAAAACAAAGTCCCCGATTCTTGGATGTCACGGGCAATCTCCAGAACCACTGTATGGATTTTGATGCGGTTTTCACCATTCTGTAAAGGATATCTCGAGAAAGGTTTCTGTAAAAATAATTTATTTATGATCAAAGGAAGCAAACCAGTAACGATTTCAGTGATAAAGTCGAAAAATCCTGGCGTCCGTGCGCTTATTAGACTAAGCTTACGCTGGTCAAACCGTTATAAAATATCAATATACTATGAGTAGAGCCCTGCGCGGATAAACAGAACGTTATCCGCATCTGCACGACATTTTTCCGTATTCCCACGATTGTTAACCGAATCTGACATAACAATAATATTTTTAATTAGATAAATCATAAATTACTAACGCAACATATTTAGACATTTGAGGAAAAAGGCGTTCCCTTAGTATGTCATGTGCTATGTTTAAAATGAATGTTCGGAGTGTTAATTATGCTTAATGAGGTTAGTTAAAATCATCGTCTTACATTAGTCATGACAAAAAAAAACATGACGGAAAAATATGATAATGTCATAAACATCCGGATCCTAATAATGAGATTAAACAAGTTCGGTTTAAAAACTATTCGCAAATTTTCTCCAAACATCGAAAATTAAAATCCACAGCCGGCTTCCAGTCGACCGACCAACCGGGTCAGGGAATGGAATGAATGAAGCCCCCATCTAGCGGCGAAGATTTGAACTGTGCCGGCCGCCGAAGCCTGTCGCACTCCCCTGGGGCAATGAATAAGTGAATGACAGATGAAATGAAATGATAGTGGAGAGTGTTACTGGAATGAAATTTGTGACGGGGAAAGCCGGAGTACCCGGAGAAAAACCTGTCTGCCTCCGATTTGTCCAGCACAAATCTCCCATCGAGTGACCGAGTGTAAATTTAAAAGGCGCATGGACGGCGCGTTTTTCGACTCGATTCACTGAAATCGTTGCTGCTCGGCTTCCTTTGGTCATGAATGAATGTTTTTCTACAGAAACCTTTCTCGAGAAATCCTTTACCGAATGGTGAAAACTACGGTACATGAGAATCCATCCAGTGGTTCTTGAGATTACCCGTTACTTCCAAGAATCGGGGACTTGGTTTTATACTATGTACATATACACGGTATATAATCTTAATCGTGGAATTTATTACAGGTTATTTTTCACATATTCCAGTAATTGGAATATTTCGTGTTGACCGTCTGAAAGCTACAATATTAATAAGGCAACACTGAATCATGGCTTTAAAGAAATGAACTGAACCTCAGCGTTGCTAACCTCGTAGGTTTACCGGTCCATATTACAATTCATTCGAAAATACCATGTTTTGTGTCGTAGGATCCCCTTCCCCTCTTCAGTTTGAGTGGAAAAAAATAATTCACAGCCTGCTTTCAGTCGACCGACCGGGTCAGGGAATGGAATGAATGAAGCCCCCATCTAGCGGCGAGGATATGAACTGTGCCGGCTGTCGAAGCCTGTCGCACTCCGCTGGGGCAATGCTGAAATGAATGACAGATGAAATGAAATTATAGTGGAGAGTGTTGCTGGAGTGAAATTCGTGACAAGGAAAACTGAAGTACCCGGAGAAAAACCTGTCTGCCTCCGATTTGTCCAGTACTAATCTCACATGGAGTGACCGGGATTTGAACCACGGACCTAGCGGTGAGAGGCCGGCGAGCTGCCGCCTAAGCCACGGAGGCTCCCCCCTCTTCAGTTTGAGTCCGTTCTTTTAAACTGTATAACCGTTAGTTTATCGATTTCTTTGTATAATTGCATTGCTTGCGGCGCCAGTGAAGAGGGGGATTTTGTACATTGTGTGGAAAAACTATGGGGCCGTTAGATTGGGTAATTTAACTTTCTTTTAAGGGCCTCTCTCAGAAATGGTACCCTGGCCGCGTTAGCGCGAAAGTTGTTGCTGCAATACAGGCGGAGCTAGGAGCTACCAGTGGCTCTGACCAGAATTAAATTTCTTGGCTGAACCAGTAATCTAACCTGGGCCTCCGCGGTGATACCACTTAGCCATTATGCAATGAGGCGGACGCTCCCAGTTCTCCCGTGAGTTGTCTAAATGCCAGAGTAAAGACGCATGGTACTTTATAGCAGCGAACCTGTGCCGTTCTCTTGTTAGTCAGCTGAACTTGTTGCCTGCCCACTGACAGTATCGGGTGACCTTATGCGTTCAAGGCCCTCTGCTATCGGCCTTGAGACAGCCGACCTGTTAACGCTCATTCTCATTCTTTCTGCAACCCTGGGTGGATTTTATATAACAACTGGTCTCTACATAAGAATCAATCCTTTGCATGTAGCGATGGAATTATGTTCCTTCCAACTCCCGGCCGAAGTAGTCGGATTTTTTTAAGAGCGCTAAAAATCCCTCAGTATGCCTTCCTTCGGAGGGGAGGTAAAGCCGGCGGTCCATGTCAGATTTATAGCATAATAAAAAACCTTCCACTAATTGCAGTTGTGTGAAGCTAAATTGTATGTTAAATTCTACTAACGCTATTAGATTCCAACGTTCGACGCCAGGAGTCGACTACGGTGGCATCTAGTAACCAAGTTCAGATCTAGCTGGTCGTTGACGGAGGCATTTGGTAGCAAAAGTAAGAACTACTTGAAAATTCAATGTCTGCAGTCCTTACTTTAATTAAAAAATAAGATAACACACACACTAATAATGCAGCCGTCACAATTAACACCGGTTATCAGACAGATTCTACACACACCCAAAAGTACATGGGGCTACATGATCGCGTTGTCGCTGCCCCTAAATTAAGGAACTAACTCCTTGCCCAGTTTTATTAATTTTTTGATTCCATTGATTCCCCTAAAGAGATCAGCTTCGCGAAAGGAATTCGGCCATGAAAACGATCCCTGACGCAGTGGAGACTTGAATAGTAAGGGGTAGGCATTACATTAACACTAGAGTTGTTTGTACGACGGGTGATTTTAAGTCCATTATATAATGGGATAAGGTTTTATTATGTCTGTTCGATGTTTTACTTACGTTGGGCCAGTTTCTATTCCAATGAATAGACTAATAATGAAGTTTTCACATTCAATTCTTTGATGATAATAACCTTTTTGGTAGTGGTTCAGCACGGGTTCTGGAATGTATGAATGTTTTCTTGTCTCGAATGCTGGTATCTCAATGGCTGCAGTGAGAACGGCATGCATTTCCATTATTCTGCTATGTAGGCTTCTTGCAAAACTAGTTTTTATATTTGAATTGCAGCTAATGGCCATAGCAGGGCATTTCAATTGAACGTCCGTAGGCTCCCCAATAAGTTAAATTTCAAGTAGTTCCGACTTTGGCTACCAGACGCCACTGTCACAGACACCCAGTGGCGATCGCTGGAACTTGATAGAGCGTTTCTAACCAAATAACCTATACACTACCAATTGTAGTGGTAGGTTCGTTTACAAGCCATAAATCTATGACATAGGCCCACCGTCTTTACTTCTCCTCCGAAGGAAGGCATACTGAAGGATTTTAACGCTCTTAAAAATCCGATGATTTCGGCCGGGTTTGAACCCGCGATCTTGGGCATTGCAGTTCAGCATTTTACCGACTACGCACTGAAGACATTAAAAAACTATTTTCATGCATCTGAACAATAAACCGCAGAATCAGACGTTTTTTAAAAATGTTTTCAAGTGGTTGTTCGAATAATTCCAGCGAGCAATGAAGTCCGCTTTATGGTGCTAAAAATGCAATCCAGCTGCTCATTAAATATTAGATTGCCAAAAGGAAACCTCGCCGAAGGAGAGTTCTGCACTTGTAACATCAACAAATTTGACACCCTTGCACGATTGCTGAAATAATTGTCTACTGGTTGTCTTTAATACGTGAGATATGTGATATATGCAATTTGTAATGACATTTCGCGCATGGATTTGAATAGGTGGAAACAAGAACGAAGAGCTATTATTTCATCTTGTGATTTAACACCGTCGGCCCGCCCTCGTCGCTCCTCCAGGCAAATGCAGGGATGGTATTTTATTTCCTGTTCTAGGACATCTACCTCCAATTATAGCCCCCTCCAAGAAAGAATCTCGTTTCAGGCACTACTACGGTGACCGAAAATAACATACGTCATCAGGTAATTTCAACACACATCTGAGTACACGGGACAGATGACGAAAATATACCAAGCCGCTTAAGTGAATAAATAATAAGTGCTATTAATGGAATGTTGCCCTGGGACGTCTTTTTGATTAAGCGTTTTCATTTGATGTGCTGTGTATTTCTGTTCCCGAGTGCAAGCTGACGCTTTAGCGACAAGTGAATGAAGTAGACTGGCTCCGCATGTCCTCTTTTAACTGCTAAGATACGTGAATCTGTTGGAAATGTTTCTTAAATACTGGTGGTAGCCTGCTTGTTCGTGTGTATAGCGCGTCTCTACCTTACCCTTCAGATTGCCATTTCTCGCCTGTTGTGCCCAAGCTTGCAGGATCGGTGCGCTAATGCGAGGGATTCGTGACGGTAGATTTACTGGCACGTTAAAGATGCCCTTCAGGGCGAAATTCTGGCACCCCGGCGTCTCTAAAAGCCACAGTAGTTAAAAATAACGTAATACCAATAACATTATTATTATTATTTTCATCATCAAAGTGCTACAGACGAAATGGTTCATCGCTACGCGCGCGCCTTTTAAAGTTCCACTTTTCTGCTGTTTGCCTCAATGTCATTCGAAAGTAAACTTATCTGCCCTTTTGTGATGGTCCATATAATTCATCTCTGTGGTGATGCGAATTAAGCTATTCGTTTGTTCGAAGATATGCCAATGTTTGTCCTCTGTGCGCTTGCAATGGCTGACAATAGAACAAGCTGTAGTTCCCGATTAGCGACGCTTCTAAACACTGTACCTAGGATGTATCCACATAAAAGTCTGTTTTGTCACCCCTAGTGAGAGGCCGTTTAGCCACTCCCCATTCTCTCTCTCTCGCTCTCTCTCTCTCTCCCGCAACTTATCTAAAACACTCCTGAAGGAAACTTATTTGAGGACATCTGTGTAAAATGTAACCCAATGTAATGTGTAATATTAGATCCAACAGGCGAAGGGATAGAATGTGTTAAATTGATTTTGGGTCTTGATGTAGAATGGGTTTTAAGAGGTGTGAAAATAACTCAGCACAGGGTTGTTAATTCATCTGGAAATACATAGCAGTTAAAAGGTTACAAGAGAGCATGACATTAGATGTAGTATTTGCCTGTCACTCGCAGTCGTATGTCCTTTTTTTGCGCCTTTTACATTACCTATTTCCCAATTATGCATATTGATGTATCTATTAAAATTATTGCATGGTTTTATAGAGATTTTTTCCGCTCATTCAGATGTCCCGCGGCATAGCCGTGTAGATTAAATCGTGCACTACGGCCGCGAGGGCAGCTGCCGCAAGTCCTGAGATCGTATTTCAAATCTCGGTGTTTAAAGAGGCTATCAGTGTGGTTTTCCCCCGGGGTCTTCCACACTCCCTCGAGGAAAATGCCGGGGTAGTGCCATATTTCAAGTCATGGGGTGTGGACCCATTCCTTGTCCCTGATACAGTCTCTCAGACTACTATAGTCATCCTAGCAATTTCCATACACACTCAACTATGACCAAGATGTCCCATACCCCTCAAATTATTTACAAAATTAATATTTTACTGATCATAATTTAGTATCGGCATTAATCATTGTTAAGTCTCTATTTTATTTAATTGTAATAATTATACCAGAATAAGTACGACAGATTGCCTCTATTTTATGCCTTTTGAAATAAACAGAAAGTGAGTGAAGAATTTGATTGTTTGCTAGAAATTAGCCGTGTGATTAAAGTCAGAGTTCACGGTTCTCTTATTGTTTATTGCTCGGAGAAAATAAAGTTTACGGAATAGCTTCGATTAAAACATTATCATAATATTTATTTATCCTTAACCCTACCCTGTCTTCTATGACGGCTTAATCGTTCGGAGAGTAGTTGATTGCCTTTCGTTATGCATACACCCAATCACTTGACATTTGGGGGGCCTCAAATGCGAGGGAGCCGTGTCATTAGATTATTGGCACGTTAAAGATCTCCTTCGGGGCAAATTTCCGGCACCCTGGCATCTTCAAAAGCCGCAGTGGTTAAAAGGGACTTTAAACCAATAGCATTATTATTTTTGCTTGCCATGGTGGGTGAGTGGATAGCGTGTCGGTCCACTAACCCCAAGATTGCAGGTTCGCTCCTGGCCGTGGTAAGTGTTTTTTTTTTAAGGCGGCAAAAATACGACACGCATGTCATGCGATGTTGGCATGTGAAAGAACCCATTTGAATTCAGTAGGCCGTGTTCATAATGCCAAAATTAATCTTGGGAGTTTCCGCCAACACAAAGTTCCTAATTTCTCTACTAGAAAGCGCTATAGTGTTCAAGGAGCTTGGATATCGTAAGCTCCTTGACTTTCATAGCGAGTCAATGAACAACGAAATTCGACATGCAAGCTGCCCTCTGGGTATCAAATTACAAAAGCTTGCACCCGGCACCCGAGGCTATACGATATTAAAAATTAATTAATTATTATTATTATACCATTGGGAAAAGTAGACCCATAAAACGTACTACATAATGTGTTTTCTACTAAACAATGACTGAACCAATAGTTAACGGTGATGTGCCTATTTGTGGCCTTGTAAACGTAGGGTTCATCGTTCTGGGGGGAGATAGGCTCGTCCTTGCCCAGATAGCGCCCGACTGTTTATTTGAATAGCTAGTGACGTGTTACTACATGCAAAATCAACAAGCTCGTAGCACACAGGTGTAACCGTACAGCTGCATAGTACACACTTCTGTTGAGAGTTGCAATTCTCAATAGCTCTACTGCATCTGCTTAACCTGTGGAACAGCGGAGCTTCCCAGTTTTAAGTTGGAAACCCTTTTCAGAACGACTTTTTTAACGATCAATAATTAAAAACTCTTTAACCCTAGAATACTAACATCTCTACATAGTATAAAGGAAAGTCCCCGATTCTTGGATATAACGGGTAATCTCGAGAACCACTGGATGGATTTTGATGAAGTTTTCACCATTCTGTAGAAAAGCACTCGTTTATGACCAAAGGAAGCCGAGCAGTAACGATTTCAGTGAATCGAGTCTAAGAAAAACCTGCCGTCCATGTGCCTTTTAAGCTTACGCAGGATGATGAAGCTAATAATAATAATAATTCACAATGTACGAATAGCTTTGTGGCTTTAGATATGTAATGTGAAAGTTCCCGTGCGTTTTGGGACAGAAGCCTGTCACGTTTTCAAGAAAGCTTAGATTAGGAAAACGAAGGAATGGGTCAACAATGGATTGTCGCTAGTATAGATAAATTATCAGAAAGGAGGCTACGTCGAAATATAAAACGCTATTCCTTGGATCAAGCAATGAAAACATTTCTACAGAAAAGGAATCTGTTGACATCGAATATAGATTTAGGTACACGGAAGTTATTTCTGAAAGGTTTTGTCTGGAGCGTGGCGCTCTTTGGAAGTGATACTTAAGACTGTTGGAGCAGCAGAAAAGAGAAGAATTGAAACGCTTGAAATGTGAATTACAAATACACACGTCAATACAGTCATTGGGTTATCAGACATAATTACATACTCACCCAAATACATGGGACTAAGTGAACACGATGCCCAAGCCCCTCAAATGAAGCAACAACAACAATTTAGACTTATGTTTTCGACTTGCGACACATTCGTTTTGCTGACTGGTGACTTTCTATTGTGTCGTTGTGGAGTCGGGCGCAAGGTCGCTATGTGAAATCAAGAGTAAAACACAGCATGAAAATGTTGCTTATGAAGGGCGTCATGAACCTTCGCCTCATATGCCCTACATAATGCACCGAACTCTCCCCCCTGTTAGCTCTTCCATTGAACTACTACAGTATTGTTACCCGTCGTTTACAGGTTGATAGTGGAAAAGGAGTCAGTTAATGAGGACAACGTATAGGTGATATCCCCGTCATCGAAAAGAGCCAAGAACTCGAAGTGTTTTGATAGAAAAATATGCGTCTTTTAGAGGGCAGCCTTGCCCCTTAAATCGGGTAATTACAGTAACTCACTGTTTCCCGTCTCTCCTCGTCCTGATGTAGCGACTAGCATTCTTGGCTGCCGACCTGGTGGTCTAGGTTCGATTCCTGGCTCCGCCAAGGAAATTAATTCCGTTCTGAATGGCTGCGGCTGCCAGCTTTGCCCCAAGTGTGCAGGACCGTATCCTGACGCAGTCAGCTGCGCAAATGCGAGGGAGCCGTGTCAGTAGATTTAGAGGCACGTTAAAGATCCCCGTCGGGACAAAATCCCGGCACCCCAACGTCTCTAAAATCAACAGTAGAATTCAGATTTCTGTAAGATCTTTTTCTTGGAACCATACGATTTTTTATTTTTGTGTCACGAAATTCCGTCAGTCGACCATCGGATATTCTGAAGATGTGCACATAGAATAACCACATTTTCTTTTTCATTATTGATGTGACTGGTTCTATCGTATGTATATCTCTTATTTGATTTCTAGCTTATATGTCCGTCAACCGATCTGTTGGCTAAAAGTTTTCTCTATCCTGCGTTGTCTTTTGACTAACTGATCGACTCTTCATAATCCAAGTCCTCGAACTATATAATCCTCCGGGTTTGACAACAGTCTTTTGGTTCAGCGACTTCTTATCATAGTGATTTTTCTCCAGGTGATATGCTCGGTCTAATGGTAGATCCTAAGATTAATTGAAGAGATCATTCCAAAAACCAGACAAGTCCAAAAAGAGATAAATACATCATCTTCCTCTTCAAGGCCAGTTCTACGTATATATATTATTGCTGTATCCAAATAGCAGACAGGTCGAGTTATATACAAGTGACAAATATTGGGTTGGTTGGTTCCTCAATTTAGGGGCTGCGACAACGCTGCCATGCAGCCCAGTGTTCTTTGGGTGTGTGTAGAATCTATCTGATAACCTATGTTACTTGTGATGGCTGTATTAGTCTGTGTTATCTGTGATTCAGGTAAGGACTGCAGACGATCAATTTCAAGTATTTCCTACCGTTGCTACCAAATGCTACCGTCAACGACACCTAGCTTTGAACTTGCTTACTAGATGTAGCCGGAACCTGGCGGCTTAATAGAGCGTTAATAAAATCTAACCTACAAATTTAGCTTTACACAATTGTAGTTAGTGGAGGGTTCTTTTACATGCTTTAAATCTATGACATGTGCCTAAAAATCAGACTACTTCTGCTGGGTTTGAACCCGTGATCTTGGGCATAAAAGCTCAGAATGCTACCTACTACGCCACAGGCGCGGATCTAGAGTTTGGTTTTGGGGGGGGGGTCAGAGAATCGATCTAGAGTTTGGCTTGGTGGGGGGGGGGGGCGGTGGAGGGGGGGGGGGGGGGTCAGAGAATCGAAATTGTTAAGAAAAATGGTATCACTAAAAACGCAATCACAAAATAACCAAACGTACAAAACCAGACCAATTTTTTTGCAAGCTTCATGGATAGAAATTTGATGCGTTTAGCACACCAAAAATATTCGTACAAATTGCAACGGCGTGTTTTGCGACTTTTACATCGAGCTTCGAGAAAAGGATCAAGGTACGTAGCAGTTTCGGCAAGTCGAGTTGGTACCGACAAAGGGAGAAAGTCACAGCTTAAATTGCCAACCAAGCTTGCAGTTTGGACGTCGGCAAAAATTTTTGGTGCGAAAAAAGCCCCAGTTTCCTATCCGTGCATTACTGCACATTCATCGTGACATCACTATAAACATCGATTCGGTAATCACAAGGTTTGCTAAACAAAATAGACGAGTTGATTTTGTTGTATAACTAATAGTTTTTATACAAGTGGTTAGAAGTTGTAAATATGTACAGTTGTAACAGAACATAATAATTCCAATAAAGATAATTCAGTATTGAAAGAAAAAAAAAACTGTTTTTTCAGTTAAAAATTCGTTAAGTTTTATTTGTCTGGTAATTGTGTTTTCGTTTTTTGAGTTTGCAAAAAAAGTTGGTCTCCGTTTGGGGGGGATCATGACCCCCCCTTGAATCCGCGCCTGCTACGCCACCAAAGCCGCAGAAATATTGGCGATTCTACACAAATAAGACAAATCGAATGGTTTTTCAAGATGATGTAAACTACATGGAATGTTCGGCATTCAATATCGATTTGCACTTTTGTTAGGATTTACATAATAGTCGTATTTGAGGATTACAATATTTTTCTTTTTTGTATTCAACTAAGATTTCGGCAAAAACAAACTAGTCCAAAGTTTTATTTTTCTTTCTCCAGGTTTTGTCAACTATCCTCTCATATATTTCCTTTATGTGCAATGTAAAGCTGTGAGACAATAGTAGGTCTAAAAGCAATTTTTATTTCATTCAGCACAACATGATGAGGCTATGCTGTTTTTTAAAATTTCTGAACAATGTGATTTTTGGACTTTTCTGGTTATTGGAATAAGTCCTTCAGTTGGTTTCTTTTCTGGGCCATTCTGTTGGAATTTCTTTCCGAGGTATCTTAATTTCTATTATATTAATCATTATTATTTTTATTATTGGCTGCATTTGGCTCTTAACAAAGGAGGCCCCGGATCAAATTTAAGGCTTCATGCTTGCGATTAAGTAGTTGCTCTATAAGAAAGGTAGCGCTCCATGATAATGCGGCTGCGGGTGTCCTCACGCTTGTCACGCGTATCCCTGCCAGCATGCGGCAGCTGGGCTGGTCGAGATTTGTGTTAAGTGCCTCTCAATTTATTTGTGTTATGTTATATAATTATGTAGTTTACTATGCATAATTGAAGTGTGTACACGGTATTTCTGATACGATAATAATGATAATATTATAGTGGTAACGCTGGGTCCTAGGGTCGCGAGATTTAAAGGCTTTATGTGGAGACTGCAAGCATAATTCGTTCCTTCCAGTAATTGTGTAAAATGAAGTGGAGTGGGATGCGAAAGTGAGCTGGTAGAGAATGTAGACACTCGAGCACATGTTTCAAGGGCAAGCAAGCAGTAAGAGCAGGCGGGCTAAAGAAAGGCTGGCCTTGGCTGTACTCACTGGTTCACTGTTCCTAGCCAGGGCCAACGGCCGTCGCCCTGACTCAGCGAGCCACTGCTGCCAACCTCTGTGTGTCACCTGTGGCTTATCTATGGTGATGTTCTTGCTGTTGGGTTGAATCAGTGTTAGATTTACTGTCGCAACTCGTGTTTCAAATTCACCATGTTTATAGACCACTTGCAGGGATTGAAACTGCCACTTTCAATCGACATTTTCCAGTGTATTTGGACTCAAATACTTGTGTTCTTTTTAGAATTCTGAATTTTTTGTTTACCGAAATTTTTGTTTCTTATTATAATTATTAGTTTTATTTAACTTTTTGTTTTATTAATTTTCGATCCTTCAATATTTCGGTGTCTACCTCTAAATTCTTAATTTCATTGTCAATTTGTATACTTCAATGTGTATTAAGAGTGGCAGATGACCTTGTAGTTCCTCCCCTTTACCATAAATTACTTGGCTACCGCCCATGACGTCACATTTGACAATATGCTGCCAAGTTTCACATCGTACACCTAATAATAAAGACGGATAACATGACCTACAGTGAGAACTCCCCTTACAAAACGGGGCCTTGCAGTCGCCGCGTGACGGACAGTGCACTGTGGCATCCGCCTGTCGAGCAAGGCACTGGTGCTAGCGGCAGCTTAGGGCTCAACAAGTTTAACGCATATGCACTTTTTGAGGTATTTACAAATCATAATAATCACTTCAGAGTCGTTGCTAGAAGTGCTGTCTTTCATTTTCTAAACACACATTGCACCAACATAGGACGTTTTGGTACACTCGCTGTTATTCATCCTCGCTGACATTTCGTATTAATGCAGTTATTTCGTTCCGAGAGTCTCCAGAGTACACGGATTGTTTCTGTAATCTTTTGTTTGAGGTTCCCCCACAAGAAAATCGCACTGTACTGAAGCTTACAAGGACGTTTACTGGAAGACTTTCTTCTTGAGAAAATAAGTTTCCACTAGGAAATTTAGATGCTTTGTTCTATACCTAATCTTTTTCACGGGATACGAGATAAGCTGCAGTACTTCACACCAAGACTTTTGTTTTACATTTATTAATTTTCATCATGAATTATTTCCTCAAGACAGAATTCATACCATTTAAAAACTCACTCAAATCTGCTCATGTGTTGGATGAGATGACGATATCATCAGCGAATTTCAGAGTAGAAATTATTTCTCCTTGAATCTTAATGATCTCAACTAAGGTATCTTGTCAGCTTGGAAGGTAATCCATGCTATGCGCATACGGTGATTCCCGTCCCGCTGTTGTGTAACGGTAGATGCTAGTCAACTAGCGCTGACTAATCTCTCTCCGTCCGCCATACGGCCCGGCAAAACTTCGTTCTATAGGGAAGGCTCTCACTGTATAATACTACTCTGTTATTCAAGAATGCTATTATTTCACTACATGTAACCTGCGTATTCACATGGCCACTATTTTATGAGGCAAACTGATCCATTGCGGTAATTTGGAGGCCATCCTTAACCCAGGATGAGTAAGGTGGGGTGCAGGCTAACCCTAGAGAATTTTTAATCTGGGATATTTTGAAATTGGTAGCATTGATTTCTTTTATTTCCCGTGACTTTCTTTATCTCGCTAGCAGGTAGTCCGTTCTACTGTGGGCTTTGGTCTGGGTATTCATCAGTTGCCTGGACACAGACCTTTGGTTGCGTGCTCAAATCGGATACTTTTCCTGTTGTGCAATGCTCAGCCTGTCCGATAAGTAAAGACCGCAAAACCCAAGTTTTCTTGTGGTGTTCTTAATAAGCCCATCAAAACGGAGATCACCAGCAATAGCACCATTGGCTGAAAAGCGTGAAAATAACCTCTTTTCTGAAAAGCATATTTTAGAACATTATGAAAGTTTTTTTTGTATGTTCTACTGTGTAGTCGACTGATTCGTATTATTAAAAGCTATCATTTTCTTTGCATTAAATTAATAATAATAATAATAATATCGTATGGCCTCGGGTGCCTGGTGCAAGCTTTGTTAATTGACACCCAGAGGGTAGCTTGCATGTCGAATTTCGTCGTTCCTTTGAACGCTATGAAAGTCAAGGAGGTTAGATATCTAAACTCCTGACACTACAGCGCTTTCAAGTAGAGAATGGAGGAACTTTGTGTTGGCGGAAAATCCCGAGATTAATTTTGCCATTGAACACGGCCTACTGAATTCAAATGGGTTCTTTAACATGCCAACAACGTATGACATGAGTATCGTGATTTTTGTCGCCTTCAAAAATCACTTACCATGGCCAGGGGCGAACCTGCAATCTTGGGGTTGGTAGTCCGACACTATAACCACTCACCCACCGTTGCAAGCTGCATTAAATTGATAATACAATATAAGGTAAGTAACTTCAATGTATTAAATGAAAGTTTAAAATGTTTCAACTCATTATATTTAAACTTTAATAATGTGGGATTCGCATACATCCCACCTTACTCATAGTGCTGTAACAACTACAACTTACTCATCCAGGCTTAAGATACGCACGCTCGAAACGGGATGGGGTCTGTAGCCTATAACTGGTTTTCAAAATACAAGTGATCTAACTCTTTGGTAATTCCCATGTACTTTTTTTAATCAAACAACTTTTTTGTAGGGTTATTTGTGTAGCATTTCTAGCTATTTCAGAAATATTTTATAATGGCAATGGTAATGTAACGCCGGCAATTTATTTATTTATTTATTTATCTATCCGAGTCCAAAACACATACAAATATACATATAAATTACACTAAATTTCATTTCTCCAGTGTTCAACTGTTAGAATGGCACAGTCATTAGCTTCTATCAAGTCCTGCATAGCACATGGTCGTGATAACATGCTGCAATTCAGAAGGTGCTCAGGGTCTTGTCTTTTACCACATCTACAAAGTTCTTCAGCACTGTATCCCCACTTCATTAAATTGCTTTTGCACCGTCCCACACCAATTCTCAGTCTGTTTAGCGTCTTCCAAGATTCGTATTGTAGATGGTTGCCAGCTGCCGGCTTCTCCTTCAATTAAAGAGAATGTTAACATGGGCCGAGTTGCGCAATACATTGAATACATTGTACAAATCAATATAGTGTAATTGTTGTTTGTAAAACTGTTGATTCTAAATAGGATTGTAAATAAAAGATCAGTGCTATTTTCGAATTGTTAAACTATTTATTTAATTATATTTACGTTCAATTTTGTTTCAACGTTCACTTACGGAAGGAGGGGATATAATGAATTGTTACAATGGGGGAGGGGTACATTATATGGAATTTTTGAAAATGTATTTTAAGGATGACCCCTTAAATGGTTCCATGAGTGGTGACTATTTCGCGTTTATATTTATAGGTAGAAATCGAAAAAATAAACCAACCCCCTCGGATTTAATATTTTTGAGGGGGGGGGGATTTGGACTCTTCCTGTTATAAATCTTATAGGCCTATGCATTACCAAGCAATCACAGCCCGGGACAGATAAAATTGCTGTTCCGTCCCTTAAAACAACAATAACTAAGGGAACACGGACATCTTTGTTACCAGTGACGTTGAAATCGTGGTGTAGCGGCTAGCATTCTTTGCTGTCATTCCGGAGGTCCGGGTTCGATACCCAGCTCTTCACAAAATATTCGATTCTGGTCTGAGGGTACACTCTGCATCTCGCAAGTGGATTTCCTTAGTTTCTCATTTCAACTCCAGCCTATTGCCGGGATGGTTCCTAACTTAAGGTCACGGCCGCCTCCTTCTCTATCCTCACCTGAATAAAAAAAAACACATTAATGCAACCTTCACAATAACACAGGATATCAGACAAAATTACACACACACGTACAACTGAATGATAACGATGTCCAAGGACCTCGGTTGCTTGGTTCCTCAGTTTAGGGGCTGCGACAACGCGGTCGTGTAGCCCCGTGTACTTTGGGTGTGTGTAGAATATGCCTGATAACCAGCGTGGGTGAGTGGATAGCGTGTCGGTCTACTAACCCCAAGATTGCAGGTTCGCCCCTGACCGTGGTGAGTGATTTTTGAAAGGCGGCAAAAATACGATACGCATGTCATACGATGTTGGCATGTCAAAGAACCCATTTGAATTCAGTAGGCCGAGTTCATAATGGCAAAATTAATCTCGGGAGTTTCCGCCAGCACAAAGTTCCTCATTTCTCTACTAGAAAGCGCTATTGTGTTCAAGGAGATTAGATATCTAACATCTAACCTCCTTAACTTTCATAGTCAAGGAACTACGAAATTCGACATGCAAGCTACCCTCTGGGTGTCAAATAGCAAAGCTTGCACCAGGCATCCGAGGCCATACGATATTATTATTATTATTATTATTATTATTATTATTATTATTATTACCAGCGTTAATATTATGATGACTGTATTAGTGGGTGTTATCTGTAATTCAGGTAAGGACTCTTCCTTTTATAAATCTTATATACATTATCAAGCAATCACAGCCAGGGGCAGATAACCTTGCTGTTCCGTCCCTTAAATCAACAATAACTAAGGGAACACGGACATCTTTGTTACTAGTGTCGTTCAAATCGTGGTGTAGCGGCTAGCATGAAATTTCAAGTAGCTCCTACTTTTGCTACCAAATCTTCTGTCAACGATACCTAATTACAAACTTGGTTACTAGATGCCACCGCAACCAGAAACTGGCAGCGAACGTTGTAACTTGATAGCGTTAATAAAATTTAACCTACACATTTTTAGCTTCACACGAGTGTAGTTAGTGAAAGGTTCCTTTACATGTCATAAATCTATGACATTGGTCCGCCGGCTTTACTTCCCCTCCGGAGGAAGGCATACTGAGGGATATTTAACGCTCTTAAAAAATCCGACGCCTCCAGCCGGGTTTGAACCCGCGACCTTGGGCATAGAAGCTCAGCATGCTACCAACTACGCAACTGAAGCCGCCGTCCAAAGATCTAAAACGAAATATCATATTCTCTGCCATCCTCTTTGTTTCATTTCCGTTGCTAGCATCATCACAGATTGGCTCGCTCTCGACGCCTTTAAACATGAATTTCCATCGTCACCATTATAGAGATATAGACCTCGGATTTTTAGGCACCAAAATGTACTGTTTTAGGAACCTAAACTAGGCCCTAAAACTGGTAAATTAGGCTACTACCTATTAATATTAGGTAGTAAAAATAAAGAAATGAGTGATCTGTTTAGTTGTCACTAAATGAAACAGTAAACCAGGAACTAGGAGCAAGCCTAAATACAAAACCAACCAACTGTCTCTTTATGAGCTTGTTTTCATACTGTGGTTAATGTCCACTTCCATAATTGGCTGCCCAGTATATGACTAACATTTTTTTCCAAATTGTCAACGGTCAGACTATGCCTTTTGTGTGACAATCATTTTAAATGCAGAAAGACACCCGCCAATTGAAAAAGATGTATCCTGCACCCTCTTATCTGAATTCCTGACAACTTTCACTTCTGTCATTTCGCTATCCTCTTCATTATCTAGGAAAGTGACCTTCGGAGCGCAATAAACTGCAGTATTGTCGAAAGACTGTTTCAGTACTTGTCTCTCCCTTACGTATTCTAATCAATTTCAATTACAGTCTCCATAGTACAGAAGCGTATTTGCGTTACTAATTTATCAACACCGTCAATTTACAACAAGCCTTCCCAGCAATACACTGAAAATGCACTTTTAGGTACTAAAAATATAAAAGAGGGTCAAATAGGCATTTTAGGACACTGATCAACTTCATAGAATTGATAACTTTTCATGTAACGGAGATATCTCATAAAACTTTCCATCCGTAAATTAACAAAATAGGCATCTGTCCTAAAATACGTGGTCGAATATTAACCGAAATATTTATTTAATAAACCTCTGTGACGTTGGCCTGGAATAGAATTATAATTTCTTACCAGTTTGTACAATGTAGTCGCTTGGTTTTAGAGGTGTTATATACAGTGTGAACATTTCTTAAAATACTGAATATCTCAGGAATGATCAGAGGTTTCTCTTTGCGTGTTGGTACAAAATGTTCTGTATTGTATGGATAAAATCGCTTTGTATGTTGCGATTGATTTTTGAAAGTCTGTAATGATGAATTAAAGTGATCCTGATCAAATTACTTAATAGTCCCTTATATCAAGCGCATGAGCTTGTCATCTGGCGACGAAGAACTGCTGGCAGTGACATCTCCCCAAGTAAGCTAGTGTGGTTATGAAATGCCAAGAGCCGACCTTGGCACAGGCTGGCCGAGTGACATCACGCATTAGCACGGCGCTGAGCCGGGCAGGGTCAATGATACATCCTGTGAACAGTGTACTTACTGCCTGCTATATTCACGGTCGTTTCATGGTGTTTCTCCTCACAACCTGTGTTACTCTGGTGTCTGTGCTGTATTTGTTGGGGCCCAGGTCGATATTAATGGACATAATTCATTTTACTCGTGTACATTTTCACCTAGATGGCTTATTAGGTAGATTTAATTAAAAAGCTACCTATTATAATGGGTACTATGTTATAACTTCAACGTAATTTCGCGTTTCCCCCCCAGACCCCAAAACCACCGGCTGTTCAAAAATGTATATACAGTATAATTTATACTAGCAACCTGCCCTGCTTCGCCCCTTATCTTCAACGGGTTACCCAGCCTAAGCCCTAAAGGCGCACGATCGAGAAGTCCTTGGAGGTTGTCCACCGATCTTACGATCGAAAAGAAAACGAGTAACGGAAATACGTTTCCACAGTGTATACTGAATCTACAGAGGAGATAACGCTGCTAGGTCGGTGTTTTCTTTTCCTTCACAGAAACGTTCTTTTAAAAGGAGTTAAGAACTTGGAGATTTTCAGTTAGTGATGTATTTATCATCCACGTTGGAAGGGAATCCTAACTCACACTCCAGTGTAGTTATCGGCGGATCCAGCAGGGATATTTTTACCTTTTCAGCTTCTGTTGTGTCTCACATGGAACGTGATGCCCTGCTTCACTACAGCGATCCGACAACGAACACATCTCCTAAATTAGCACTGCCACAAACTCATGATTTATAGCCAGTTTTTGTCTCTCTCTCTGTACTATAAATTATTTAGTGGCGTATACATATGTCGCGCATCGGCCGTGTTTCCATGTAACTTGTCATACATGCAAAGAAAGCTCCTGACTCTCTTTAAGATATGTCACAGCGAGTGGAAATTAACGTTTCCAGACTACCTCGTGGTGTAGCGACTAGCATCCTTGGTTGTCGGCCCGAAGGTCTGAGGGGCTGGAACGGGGGACACTCAGCCTCGTGAGGCAAAACTGAGGAGAATTAGGTTCGATTCCCACCTTGGTCATCCTGGAAATGCATGCCTGCCAACTTTTACGGTTTATCCGTAAAATTTACGGAAATTGCAGCATTTTACGGTTTTACGGATGAACGGTGTCATTTTACGATTTTTCGGACAAAAATTTGAAACGATAATTTACATTCGATAATACCGCCCACTTCCGTACAATCGATTGTTTGCGCGGTTCGAAGGCAAGTCCACGATAGTCGATAACTCGTTCTTTGATATGATTCGTACTTTAAACCGTGTGATGGTTGTGTCTTCATTGTAATTGAATTTGAAGCCGGGATAACCGTTGTTCCATGTGAATCTTAGGTGTCGACAGGCTCTGCTTCGCATATTCTTTGTTCCGCTCCGTTCGCTCGTTGCGATTTAAACCATATTATTTGACCACGTTAGTTGTTCATTGTTCGCGAAGTTGGCGTTCCTTGAATGTTTTCGTCTTTTAAGGTTATGGCATATTTTAATGAAGCGTTCGAGTTTTTGTGCTATAACTTCGTGCTTCGCAGTTTCCTGTATTCCTTGGACTAATTACATTCGTTCCACGTGTGTGTGTGTGTGTGTGTGTGTGTGTGTTTTTTCTACCATGTGCATATTCTTTCTTCACGAGGTTGGCGTGGTGTTCATTTAATGGTTTAAGACTGTGTGTTTTGACATGTTTTAATGAAGTGTTGGCTGTCTTAAGTGTTTTATGTTATAATTTTATGTGACGTTCAGTGATCCAGGCTCCTTTCGATGTTTTAGTAGATATCGAGAATGAACAAATCCAACAAGAAACAGTACTTCCAGACATTTAAAGAATCATACTCGGTTGATTTTCCGTGCATACTAAAATCAAGAAAGGGAGAAAAATTTGCCTTTTGCACGGTATGTGGGTGTGATAATATTGCACATGGTGGAAAAAACGATTTAAGTAATCATGTGAAGTGCGGTAAACACATTAGTTATGTTAAATCGAAGGAAGATAGCAAGAAAATCAACACCTTTTTTGCTAAGTCTGGAAACGTTGACAGTGACGTAATTAGGGCCGAGTATCTGTTTACTTTCTTTTTGGTGGAACACATTGTGCCCTTAAGTGCGGCTGATCATGCTGGTGCTTTATTTAAGAAGATGTTTCCCACATCAGAAGTTGCAAAGAAATATAGTTGTGGTCGCACGAAAACGACATGTATTGTAAATAAAATGGCAAAAAATGCATCATCTGAAGTTGTTAAGTGCCTTCAGAACGGACCGGATACAGATAAATCCCTTTTCTTTTCATCAATGAGAAACTACTTTTATACTGCCTGTGACTACATCATCAACAAGTTTCCACTCAAGGATGACGTGTTAAAGAATGCTCAAGTTGCTTGGTTAGACAAAATTGAAGATGCACAGTTATCTTCCATTCGTTTTTTCTTGGAATAGTTTCCTATCATGTTATGCAAGGAAGAGAATGAAACTACAGATGAGGTGGTGAATGAGCTTCAGAGGCAGTGCACAGCTCTTCAGGTAGATGACACTTTGGCTGCACATCAAGATGCTGCAAGTGATTCCAGTTGGGCACAAATATCAAGAATTCGTGGAGCCGATGGACTTCTTAAGTATAACCGAATTTCTAGAGTATTGCTCTCTGTTCTCACCATACCCCATAGCAATGCAGAATGTGAACGTTTTTTTTAGCCTTGTGAAGAAAAATAGAACACAGTTCAGGTCATCCATGTCCAATGAATCTCTGGAGTCTATTTCTATTTTGAAGACCAGGAGTTCTGGTCCCTGTTATGACAAAACATTTTCTCAAGACTGTTTGCAGGAAGCTAAAAAGGCCACAACCATGACTTAAAAGTCGAACTAGCATGTGATTTGCAGTGTGTATTATATTATTTCTTGCCTGTGTTACGTTAAACAAGTTTTATTGTTTAAAGCCTTTTTCAATTATCGTATATCAGCTTAATCTATCAAGGAAGTCCTGTTATGTCTGCTCCAAACTAATATTCACCACGCCTGCTGCTGATTAACATGGATTTCTTCTTGATTGTTTTGTTCATCTACAAATCATGTAAGTAGATATGATTTCATTGAAGTATCCTGTTTAAAGCATGAATTATTGTATTTTGTAGCCCAGAAGTATTATTATTTTCGTCAAGCCGGGGTATGTCGAAAATCGTTAGATTTTTTTTTGTCGCGCGTGAGTTTTACTGATAGCCCTTTTCAAAAGTTGGCAGGTATGGAAATGGTTTTCTGTGTTTTCCCCCACTTCTACACCAGGTGAATGCCAGGATAGTTCCTAACTTAAGGTCACGGTCGCCTCCTTCCCAATCCTTGACTTGATCACAAATAAACACACTGATACAACCATCACAATAACACAGGTTATCATGTGAAATCACACACACACGCAGTACACGGGGCTCAATGACCGCCGCGATGTCCAAGCCCCTCAAATGAAACTAGAATAACATCAAACCCTTTGAAGAACGTTGCAAGAGATTGGACGGGAATGAAAGACTACCAAAGACTGGAAGAATCTGTGTTTTAGATTATTCAAAGAATGGTCTTCAATGTATTAATGATAATTGTTGTATTAAGGTAAGGTAAGCCAAGAAAGGAAGGGAAACCTTGCTAATTACACCCCAGTCGTAGATCTCGGCGGATCCAACAGGGATATTTTTACATTTTCAGTTTTTTTTGTAGCTCACATGAAATCGCTCTTGTTAGGACAAAGTGGTATTAGTCAACACAATAACAAAACAAAGTTATGACAATTCCCTACCAAACAATTGCATAATCTGAGTTTTTAGCGGCTTCGGTGTCGTAGTCGGTAGCATGCTGAGCGTCTATGCCCAAGATAGCGGGTTCAAACCCGGCCGAAGCCGTCGGATTTTTAAGAGCGTTAAAAATCCCTCAGTATGCCTTCCTTCGGAGGGGAAGTAAAGCTGGCTGTCCCATGTCATAGATTTATGGCATGTTAAAGAACCTTCCACTAATTGCACCTGTGTGAAGCTAAATTGGATAGGTTAAGAATGTAAACAACGCTCTTAGGTTTCTACGTTCGTTGCCAAGAGCCGACTGCGGTGGCGTCTAGTAGCTAAGTTTTGAACTTGGCCTAGTAGTCGTTGACGGTGGCGCTTGGCGGCAAAAGTAGGGACTATTTGAAGAATTCTAAGTTGCAGTATTTAAATAAAAAAAACAGATAACACACACTATTACAGTCATCACAATTAACACCGGTTATCATACAGATTCTCCACACACCCAAAGTACACGGGGCTACATGACCGCGTTGTCGCAGCCCCTAAACTCAAGAACCAACCAACCAATCTCAGTTTGGTATATTTTTGACTTATACCCTTTTCTTATGTCTTTTGCTCTAACGAGCGAAATGTGATACCACAACTATCCGCCAACTAACCCTCCTAAATTTGCACTGCTCAAACTCATGATCATGATTTTGAGAGAAATCCCATCTCTTGTTTTTGCTGTGTGTTTTTAAAAGTCCATCATCTTGCTTCCTGGTGCAATTTGATTATAATTATAGTAGTTCTCTATGGCGTGTTCTTCCCTGAGATCTTGAGACTATCTGGGAAAAAGTTTTCGTTGTTCTTTGAATCTTCAATTTATAAACTAGTTTCATGAAACCCTTGTCCTGAGCTAATCCTTTAATCTCTATATAGCTACCATACGCTACATCCGATGCCATCTGTTTTGACATATTCATATTACTTTTTTTATTTTTTAGGTTTATTCTGTGTGAAAGTTATTAATATCATTAAAATACCCTGAACGTTTCGTGAGGGAGCATGCCTCAGTTTTCAATAGAACAAAATAATGTAGTCAAAAATGTGTGACAATTCGCTTAATATGCTATATGAAGTTCCGCTCTATATTTAAGTCAGGGCGTAGAGTAAGACATATTTTTAACAAATCTATACTAATCTATACTAATATAATAAAGCTGAAGAGTTTGTGTTTGTGCGTTTAAACGTGCTAATCTCTGGAACTACCAATCCGATTTTAAAAAATCTTTTTTTATATGATAGCCAGAATAGTTTAGGCTATATACCATTAGGCTACACCTCTCAAATAACATTAAAGATTGATTTTTGTTCAGTAAGTCGGTAGAACAAGCGCTCCCGAACAGCTCGATCCACATGCGCTGGCGTATTGGTTAGTGATACGTACACCGTTTCACCGATCTGAACCAAAATTTGTATACATACCCTTTGGAACCCTGCGAGTAACACTGTTTACATGAAATTTCGGACAGACCACTCCGTTCCCTGCATTTGGGTCCTTAGGCACAAATCTACACCGTTTCACCGATCTGAACCAAAGTTTGTATACTTACCATTTGGAACCCTGCGAGTAACACAGTCTGCATGAAATTTCGGACAGACCATTCCATTCCCTGTATTTAGGCCCTTTGGCACAAATCTACGCAGTTTCACCGATCTGAACCAAAATGTGTATACTTTCCGTTTGGAACCCTGCGAGTAACACTGCCTACACGAAATTTATGACAGACCAGTCCTTTCCCTGCATTTAGGCCCTTTACCACAAATCTATACCTTTTCACCAATCAACCAAATTTTACATACTTGCCTTTTGGAACCCGACGAGTAACACTGTCTGCTTGAAATTTTGGACCGACCCCTCCATTCCCTGTATTTAGGTCCTTTGGCACAAATCTACACCGTTTCATCGATCTGAACCACATTTTGTATACTTACCCTTTGGAACCCTGCCGGTGACACTGTCCACTTTAAATTTTGGACAGAGCACTCCATTCCCTGCCTTTAGGCCCTTTATCACAAATCTACACAGTTTCTCCTTATTGCACCAAATTTTACATACGCTTTGAAACCCCGCTGGTAACACTGTCCACTTGATATTTTGGACAACGCTCTCCATTCTCTACATTTAGAATAACAGACAAAATTAACTTGAAAACCACGTATTAAGGTCCTAGAACCATTCATGTCCATGTAGTGTAACTGTAAGAGTATTTTAATAAGTTTATAGTTGACGGGCAGTCCGGGCTGCTTCACGTCATCCCTACCAGTGTTCTGGTGCAGAATTGCAAAAATACTTGCATCTTGCGCTGTTTATAAATTGCCGTCACGGGGAGTAGTTGGTGCAAAAACATTTCTTAGGCACCTTAAAACAGTTATCATGAAAATATTATGCCTCTGTATAAGTGCGATGTTGTTGGTGCAGTACATTGAGGTTATCAGCTGCAATAAGCGTTGGTGCTTTCAAATTTATCTTCATTGTATTCCGAACCTTATCGTTGAGCGCTATGTGGCGATAAATTATACTAATGATACCTCAGTAGCTCGTGACAGCCGAAGTTTTCCAAAGTATTCTGATTATTTTCCTACGGCGCTATGCGACAAAAGACGACACTATTGGCCTCTACATTTCTAACAGACAATGAGATATAGGCCATAGGCAGTGTATTTTATTTCACTTACCCTTTCTAATCATTTTTTAAAATGTGTGCGGGTTAGTAAATAGCTGTTTCCCTATTCATAATTATCATTAATAGCATTACGGGAAAATGACCGGTATGTTACGTCCATTATACTGTACTATTTATCATCCCTACTACAACCACCACCACCACAAATAGTTATATTTTTAAAATATTTATTTCTGTTAGTTTAAGTATCATGTGCCAGTTCTGTAGTAGTATTCATGATCATCCATAAAACAAATAAATCCACCGGGCGAAGACGGGCACTACTGCTAGTATAAAATAAGGCGTGAGTACTCTATAAGGAACAGAGATATGAAAGGAACAATTATTTTAAAAGCCCAAATGTAAGTGCTTACCTGTACTTTGCGAAATAGCAGATCAAATCTCCAGTAACAAGGGGAATCAAACCCTGACTATAGAGCCTTGAAGGTAAAAGGAATAATTTGAACTGGGCTTTGCTAAAGAGAGAAACCGTGAGGGGTGAACTATCTTCCCAGATTTTTAATAACGGCAACCAAGTGTCACTTAGCTGATAGAAAAGTATTCCGGACTTTGAGAGCCTTTGTCTATTCCATAGAAATATTCCATCATTTATCTCTCCCTGGCCTTTGGCAATTTATTGAGAAGTTAATGTGGGGGAGGGGGCTCGTAGGTTGGACATGGCGCTAGTATTGTTTCAAGGACGTAAACTTAATAAATTAATGACTGGTGATTCCTAAACTTACAAAGTGCAGCTGAAGGAACATGCTGTCATTCAGTGATGTTTCTAGTCGTAGCTTTAAACTAGGTGTTCAGCCTGCCTTGTGGTAGTGAGTTCATTTCACTTCACCTCTCAAGAATGTGCACGACGAGACTTGATCGTGACAGGCAGAAACAAGTGTGACGTCATTAAGTTCCGCTCGGGATCACTGGTCGGTCGGTAGCTCCATTCTCGTCATTATTTATTTTGTAATTCATAGGCTAGTCTTTCTTCCTTTGATGTGTTCTCATATAGAGCATGTCTACAGATATCGATGAAATATATCTCCTTTTGGTAGATACTTCTATGCAGATACTGTAATAATTAGAGACGAGAATTATAGGCACTAAAAACAGTTAAAATAGGCAGGCATATATGCTCTTAAAATAGCCAAAATAGGCATGTAAATAGGCACTAACGTGTAAAATAGGCAACAAAATAGGCATGAAAAAATGTCTTGTAATTTAATAACATATTTAATTACTATAAAAAGAATTAACAATAAGCAACTTATAATTTAATAACATACTTATCTTATAAATAGAAGTGAAAGTATGTATGTTTGTATGTGGGTGAGTGGGTGGGTGGGTGGATTTGTTCTGTATACAAATCTACACCGTTACACCAATCTCAACCAAATTCTGCATACACATAGTTTAGGACCCTGAAGGAACGGCTGGCTACATGAATTTTCGACAGTCTTTCTTATTCTTCTGATTTAGGCCTTTTTGCACTCAGGCAAAAGCTAATAAAAGCAGAAAATAAACTGATGAATTAATAGCAAGGCCGGCCATCTCCATAGCAACAGTAGCTGGAGACGGGACCACCAAGTTTCCATATATCTTGGTAAGAGGCCATGCTACACCCACTGCCAGCTTGATCGCATCCCTTTAGGCTGCTTTAAACTGTCTGTCCATTCAACACAAGATAGGTTACTGCACCAACGCACTGATCGCCGCTGCAATTTCACTCCCAGCTGGACCGCATCGCTCCTGGATGCTTTAAACTGCCTGTCCATTCAACACAAGATATGTTACAGCACCCACGCACTGATCGCGGCTGCATTTTCACTCCCAGCTGGATCGCATCCCTCCTGGCTGCTTTAAACTGCCTGTCCATTCAACACAAGATAGGTTACAGCACCAACGCACTGATCGCGGCCGCATTTTCACTCCCAGGTGGATCGCATCCCTCCTGGCTGCTTTAAACTGCCTGTCCATTCAACACAAGATAGGTTACAGCACCAACTCACTGATCGCGGCTGCATTTTCACTCCCAGCTGGATCGCATCCCTCCTGGCTGCTTTAAACTGCCTGTCCATTCAACACAAGATAGGTTACAGCACCAACGCACTGATCGCCGCGGCATTTTCTCTGCCAGCTGGATCACATCCCTCCTGGCTGCTTTTAACTGCCTGTCCATTCAACACAAGATAGGTTACAGCACCAACGCACTGATCGCGACTGCATTTTCACTCCCAGCTGGATCGCATCCCTCCTGGCTGCTTTAAACTGCCTGACCATTCAACACAAGATAGGTTACAGCACCAACGCACTGATCGCGGCTGCATTTTCAATCCCAGGTGAATCGCATCCCTCCTGGCTGCTTTAAACTGCCTGTTCATTCAACACAAGATAGGTTACAGCACCAACGCACTGATCGCGGCTGCATTTTCACTGCCAGCTGGATCACATCCCTCCTGGCTGCTTTAAACTGCCTGTTCATTCAACACAAGATAGGTTACAACACCAACGCACTGATCGCCGCTTTATTTTCACTGCCAGCTGGATCACATCCCTCCTGGCTGCTTTTAACTGCCTACCTATTCAGCACTCAGACGCTTACAGGATATACTGTATATTAATTCACTGTTAGGTTGCAGCGCCAACCTAACGCGGCTTTTGAAGGGGACGATACCGGAAACGAAGGGTTTTTAACTTTGGAGGCTTAATATCGAGATTGAAAAAACGCGAAAACATGGCACTAAGTTAGTTGTTTTGTTATTCAATCAGCATAAAGTTTATGATATTAATTCACACACATACCAACGGGTAAATTTTCAATATAAAGAAAAGCTAAATACAAAACGAAGGGTTGTTAAGTTTGGAGGCTTAATATCGAGTTCCCAGGCGCTATTTCTGGTGACTTTCGAGAATTCCCATTCTCGTCCGTGGGATAAACACAAATTGAGAAATGAGAATATAATTCTGTCGAGCACACCAGCTGCAATATAAAGCACTTTAAATACAGTCAAAAGGCGTCAAATAGGCAATTATACTACAAATAGGCATTTATAGGCACAAACAACCAACGAAATCTAGCCTAAAAGAACCTAAAACGGATTTATATCTCGAAAGCCTACGTTTCTAAACACAGGAATAAAATAGGCAAATAGGCAAATTCCCGTCTCTAGTAATAACGTAAGAAAGCGAAATACAACATTTGAATTGCGAATTACGACTGCGAACACATTTTCGAGGTGCAGGCTGCGTGGCTCAGCGGTAACGTTCTCGTCTGCTGTGCCAAAGGTTGCAGGATCGTAGTTCGCATTTGAGGGTGCGCAAATACGAGGGAGCCGTGCCAGATTTACTGGCACGTTCAAGATCCCCTTCGGACCAACATTCCAATAACATAATTATTGTTGTTGAGTCTTCAGTCTCTTGACTGGTTTGATGCATTTCGGTTTCCCGATATCTCCCAGTTTGGTTGGTTGGTTCCGCAGTTTAGGGGCTGCAACAACGCGGTCATGTAGCCCCCGTGTACTTGGGGTGTGTGTAGAATCTGTCTGATAACCGGTGTTAATTGAGATGGCTGTATTAGTGTGTGTTATCTGTTTTTAATTCAAGTAAGGACTGCTGACATTCGATTGTCTAATAGTTCCAACTTTTGCTACCAAACGCCACCGTCAACGACCTACTAGTTCTGAACTTTGTTACTAGATGCAACAGCAGTTGGCTCCTGGCAACGAACTTTGGAACATAAGAGCTTTAGTCAAATATAACTTATCATTTAGCTTCACACAAGTGTTATTAGTGGAAAGTTCTTTATCATGCCATAAATCTGTCATAGGACCGCCGGCGTTACTTCCCCTCCGAAGGAAGGCATTCTGAGGGATTTTTAACGCTCTTAAAAAGTTCGATGACTTCGGCCGGGTTTGAACCCGTGACCTTGGGCTTAGAAGCTCAGCTACCTACTACGCCACCGAAGCCGCTATCTCCCAGATTTATAGTGATTTTAAAAACTTGTTTTAAAGTGCGCGTTCCTCCGGTTATTTTTATTATTATTATTACTATTTGAGTCCACTTCGTTGCGTAGTGGCTAGCATTCTTAGCTGTCACCGAGGAAGCCCAAGTTCGATTCCCGGCTCTGCCAGAAAATTTACTCCTGACAAATGCCGGGATGCTACCTAAACGTAAGTCCACGGCCGCTTCCTATCCAAATTCTATTTCAATAACAAATACACACACTCGTACAGACATCACAGTGACATAGGTTATCATACAACTTCTACACACACCCAAGTACACGGGGCTACATGACCGCGATGTCGTAAATAATGAACAATGTTAATTTCGATTCTCTCTTAACAAATATTTTCTATGTAAGACACTTACGTTATTTTTATGCCGATTCCAAAATTACAATGTAAGTGGAAAAAATCACTTTGTCTAACAATCGGGATTGAGTCATCAGTTTAACACTGGGATTCAGGCAGTTACGCTGTGATGGCTAAAGTGATACAATGAAGGAAGATGTTTGTGCACACCTACACCTTGTGATTGATTGCATCACATACTACACCGCACACACATCACGAGTCTGGTGGCGGGTCAAGGCCAGGCCGTAGTGCGTCAACCAATAACTGATCCTTCAAATTATAGGGCAACTTGTATCCGTCCTTCTCCCTTTTCAAGGAAGCACAGATTATCTTTGCTACGAGATGCTAATTTATAAATGTTCTAATATATAGGCCTATACTAGAGCCATCTATGACCACGTTAACTCTTGTTTCATTTGGCTTTCTTTTGCACCCAGAATTCCCTCCACCTTTGGGAATGAGTCTGCTTGCTTTTCTCTGTCCAAGAGGCACCATGTCTCCTCTTTGGAGGCAAAACTCGGTTACGCCCGCTCGTCACTATCTTTTGCCGGAATTGATCACTGTATAATGCGTCGTCGGGATTGATTTCGTGCATTTGGAAGCCTTTTTTGGTGTTTCTAAACCAGGGCATCTTGGTTTTGTGATTGGAATCAGAAAAGTGAGAGATCTTCTTTCTCAACCTGTTGCCGTCTATTCGTCTGAGGTGGCCATAAAATCGTGCCAGTCTCTTACGGATTGTGTCTGTTGTAAGCTTCTCTATTCTAATAATTATATTACTTAATTTTTTCAAAGTCTGACCTTGCTTTGAACTGTTCCTTATTGGTTTCCCGATATCCCCCGTAGTTATAGAAATTAAAAAATAAAAAATAAAATGACGCGCACGTGTTCCCCTGAATACAAATTTAGCCTCAGCCTTTTTCTCATCTCTAATACAGCATTACTGTATTTGATTTTCGCTCCATGCAACATAATAAAATCAATTGTTTAAGTTAATTTTCCTTTAAATAAATAAAAAGATTCTTATAAACATACGAGAAATTAGGGAAACGGCAAATGTGAGATTAAAACAAGGACAAATTTTGAATATTTAATTTGAACAATAAGTTGAATTTTATAAATTTAGAGTTTTTAGTTTCTGGTAGTAAGGATGCCTGCGCTTCATTGGGAAAACACCAACGACGATGGACATCGCATGCCTGAGTCCCGCCTCCCATAACCAATCTTTTATTGCCAGCTGAATGGTCGGTCAGAGAAAGCAGGGTGGGCAACAAGACCGCTATAAAGATGTTCTGAAGACCAGCATGAAGAAATGTCAAACTGATTCAGCAAACTGGGAGGCTGTCGCATCCAACCGATCAAAATGGTGCCGCAAAGTCCATCAAGGCCACTTGCTCTTCTATATAACAAGAGAGGAGAGGGCTGAGAAATGAAATGGCAGAAAAGAACGCATGAATCGCGGAATGGTCAAACCACAAGATCCTTTGGCTGCTCAAGACCTTGTTTTCCAATATTGTGGAAGAGTCTGTGGTTCGCGGATTGGACTGTACAGTCACCAAAGAAGTTATTTATTATCTCTCGTATGATGAAGTGATACATACCTGCCAACCCTTCCGCTTTATTCGGAAACTTTCCGAATTTCCACCTCGTCTTCCGATCTTCTTAATTACTATTATTTCTTCCGAATTTCGGGCCCCAGTGATATATTTTAAAAGAAAAAGGAACTGCAAATAATTTCCATTCTCAAGGAGATTTTTGTGATTTGCGTAACCTTGTGTAAACTCCTCGCTTGGCAGTGAGCTCCATAGCTGCGATCTCGGAATGGCGAGCCAGCTGATCGGCCTACCGCATACTGATTGGTGGTATTTTACGGACAAACAGGTGTCAAGCCTACGCTGATAGTCGAGACTGGCCACGTAACTGTGCAGAATGGGATTGTAACCTTGTATGCTACGCGCGGCGATTGTGACTTGCTCCGTTTGACGCCACGTGTTTATACTCTGCTAGCGTCACGTTTAGTGCATTTAATTGAGGTATTAATGCGTTTTAAGTTTCTCTCGTCACGTTATGGCGACAAAACCTCAGAAACGTTATCTCCAAGTGTTCAAAGAAAGCTATAAAACTGAATTTCCATTCATTTTACAATCTAGTAGAGGAAACCATTTTCCTCTTTGTTCCGTGTGTCGTTGCGATATAAATATTTATCATGGTGGAGAAACTGGCATTGTAAAATCTATAATTTAAAAAAATCTTCCTATTTTTGAATTCCGAAGGTTGGCAGGTATGTAGCTATTCACAAACATATACAGTAATACATAATCTCAAGTTCGTAGTCTGAAATGATTAATGTATTGCTGTAGATCCGAAATATTATTAATAATAATAGTATATTGTATGACTGATACAATTCATTTTATTTAGTGTATGGCTTCAGAGATACAATATGTACACAGATAATAATTAGTTTACAAACTATATATTTATATCTAGATATATCTAGATTGTTTATGTAGGCAATTGTCTCTGGTGACCCATGAGCGAAATCAGTGACGCCGCCACTGTACTTTCTTTTAGGACACTCGGTGATGATATGCTTGATGGTCTGCTTAGGGTCACCACAATCACTGTTAAGTGAAGAAATAATTTTCCATTTATAATTTATAATGGAAGTCTGCACAGTTGCCATGACCCGTGCGAATTCTGTTGACCATGTTTTCCGAGGAAACTCAAATCCAGGTGTCAGCGATGATCCAATGCGTGGTAAGGTTGATCCAAGCCTAGTATCATGTCTTCCATGCCATTCTTTAGTTAAGTTGAAATTGGTATTCTCCAAGTCGACTGCAGTCCTTGTTGATGGATTTCGAGATCTTGGACGATTCAGGCGAACATCAGTAATGTCACAGTTTATTTGAAGTTGGGGGTTACCCATTATTTTCTTCTACTCCCTCAGGGAGTTTTTACGTCGAAGATCTGGTGGAGGGATGTGGCTGAGGATAGGTAGACAATGTGTGAGTGTAGGTCTTATTGTGCCTGTGATTAGGCGCATGGTGGTGTTGAGCTGGGTAATTGATACAATTATAATATATTGATAAGAATTCAATCATATTTCACTCAATATTGGTCATTATTGACAAATATAGTAATAAATACACAGTAGTAATAAGAGTGAATCTCCAAAAGTCAGTAAATTAAGTACTGGAAGTTCTTCAATGTATTAGTTCAACTTCTGCATAACATTTCACCAGTGATACTGAGATAATTTGGGATACGGTATTGATTTTTTTTTCTCCGTCAGAATTTAAAATTTAAAAATATTAAAAAAGAAGAAATCAGATCTGTTACAATGTTAAGTAATAACAACTTTCCTAAAATCTGTATTATTTATTATTATTCTTTTTATAACTTTTCTAAATTTTAATAATATTTCAAAAAAATAATTTATAGCAAATAAGTTTTCATAGCTACGGTGTCGGTGAAACCAACGTGTTATGCAGCAGTTACTCTTGTGATAGCCCACTTAGGTATGTTGGAAAAATCCAATTGGGATTATTTGTCTAGGATTTACAGGGCTGGCAAGATACAGCAAGTGTTCAAAGGGAGGGGGATTACCGCTATGAAGTGTGTTGTAGGCGAGGGTTTCGCAAACGGACAGGCTCCTGGTCGATTTTTGTGGAGTCGTTGGCCGCAACACTCCACGTTCAATGGTGTTGCGGGTTGCATGTCTGATGTTATATCGGTGGGACAACAATATTTGTGTTTTCATTCGATCTATTTATACGGAATTCTTACCAGCTGGTCCAGTGGAGTCTGACCTCGAACTATTGGCATGGATTACGTTGCGGCCTCTCGACTAGTTTTGCGAGGTTCCTAGCTGTTGGCAAGTCCCGTGGGAGAATTCGTTCTGATATTGGTGTCGTAGATATTTTTAAAAAGGACTGTGTGAAGACTTCTTCGTCGTCTGTCGGTTGATCAAATGAATTACATATGGCAAGGTAGATTTTACATTTTCATATACTGTATATAACTACTGCATCAATTCTAACGGCTGTCACTTTTCAGCAATCCCAAGTGTTGGACGTTTAATTCACGTGTTGAACAGTCGTTCTAAGAAACTTGCGCGTTGACACGAAATCGTTCCGCAGCTGTTTCAGTGACTGTATGCTTTGAAGATCGTCTTATCGTCATATTTTCTTCATACCGGGTGCACGAAATGATTGGAGGTGGGGTTGTATGCTGGAAACCATGTACTTCTTTCAGTCCATCAGTACGGTACATTTTATAGGCCGTCATGACGTAAAACTTTCAGTTCCTGCCACTGGTAAGAATTTGAGTTAAGGTCTGGCGACCGGGTGGGCTATGCAACTACCCGTGCGTCCAAACCAACGACTGACTCCGTAATAGGGATGTGGGCTGGAGCACCATCATGTAGCCACAAATTTGGGCAGTACAGTTGACTATTGTTTATTTTTGTCTTCCTAAAAGAGTCACCTTGTCTTTGTTATTATTATTATTAGATATACTCTTGTTGAGTTAGCTATCTAATTTATTTTTTATTGGCCAAAAATTGAAATTTTGTGGGTTGAGTGGTCACACACGTATCATATTATAGACTGTAATCAACTGGCCATAGAGGGGGCAAACATAATTTTGTAAACTGGGGCGTTTATCCCGCCGTGCAGGGTTCACTGCTTTGGTACATCTCCATTTATGTCTGTCGTTGGCCGGTTATTAGGCAACATCGGGCATGTCGACCTTGATACTGTTCGTCCACCACTTTGCGGGTCTTCCACGCGGTCGCATTCCACCTGGGTCAATGAAATATATTGTATTTAGAGCCTTTATTTACAGATTTAAATAGCATGGAAAGGAAGGCAGGAATTGAACATCGACCAAAGTTAACAGCATAAAATTGTAAATTAGGATTTTTGTATTAGTATTTAAAATATGAACATCTTTTTTGTGCACGGGTTAGAATAAACGCAAGAATGCAATATTGGATGAAAAACTCGTGGACATGAAATCCAGTGGTCAGATTTAAAGAGAACAAAATCCTGTTGGGCAAATAAAAGAATTGGATAAATGTAATGTGGTCAAAATAACCACTAATTTGCTCTTCAAATCTGACCGATTTCATAAATGCAACAAATACACAGGACTGATTGACCATGACATTAGTGAAGTAGAGTCCCGGAATTTTGTTTTTTTATGATATTCGTGAAATATTTTAGCAAACATGTACATGTATAATGTTATCACACGGTATTTATACAGTATTTATGCCATTTGTTTCTATATTGAAGCCGTGAAATATCGCGGAATTAAGTTATTTTGCGAAATTTGTTATTTTCACCCTAAAATTCCAAATACTAACGAAATGCTGGCATTAAGATGTTTTCAAGCTACAGTATTTGCTGTAAAAATAATTGAAACAGTTCCACTATCTGTCTTTCGATAGCAAATAAGAAATCTTAAATATGAATGTTTCTTAAGATATGGGAATACGAAGTCCCTCCTGAAGTCCTGAAATCATAGAAACAATGCTTTGCCTATGCTTTAGGAACATCAGTTTCCCGAGTTAGCGAGAAAAGGACTATGCTAGGTTAGGTATTAAACACAGGAAATATAATTAATTTGAGTTTTATTTCTTTTGAAGAGAGAGAGAAAGAATGCTAGAATAAATTGTTTGTTATTCCTCCAAATGTTTCTATTGTGTTCATTATTTAACCAAATCTGTGCAGCGTATACAGTTATTAAGCACCTCACTTTTTTTTTATTTCACCGCTATGGATATTTTATTTCAATGCTTTGAGTATTACCATAAATAAGGGCCCCTATTCATCATCATCATTATTACTGCCCCTCAGGAGCTCACATCTAGTGGGACGTGGGTTGGCGACCACGGGACCCCAGCTGAGTCTGGCATTGCTTCCACTTGTGCCGGGCTCCTCTTTGCTTCTTTTCTGTCGACCTCCCTTGGTCAACTCTTGTTCTCTTCCGACCCCGACGGTATTAGGTTATCCGAGGCCTAGGGAGTCTTTCACTTTCTCGCCTCAATTGGCCCTTGTCTCATCTTTCCTGATACCCTCCTTCTGTGAGGGGTCAGCCTTCTTTTTCTTTTCCTTTTACCTTCTGCCTTGTGCTCAAGGCCCTTAAGGAGGCAGGGTGTATGTAGCCCCACCACTTCTGGTGCACCCTAGATAATGCTACACCCTCAGGGGCTCACGGCTGGTGAGTTCGGGAGTTAGCGACCCCGAGGGATTCCTGAGCTGTTCCGTTTTCTACTTTTGTCCCTTACCTTTGGGGTGGACCTTCTCCTCTCTCCCCTCTCCTCTCCTCTCCTCTTTTCATTATATTTACTTTTCTCTTTAAGATTCCCGCACTGTTTTTGTTACTTGGTTCACCGTGTATCTAAATTCCCTTCTAGCGATTTTTTAAGGCATTTTTAATGTACGTTGCTTTTTGTATGTTTTTTCGATCTAAATTACATCTCGCGATTGTTTTCTGCCTCAATTGCATTTTGTCAAGATTGAAAATCTAAATTGCTTTTTAGTAAGTCTTTCAATATGGCGGAGCGACCTTTGTGAGTATTTTGAATTTCAATTGCATTTTGTAAGTATTTTCAACCAAAGCCGCATTTCGCACCAATTTTGAATCTAAATTGCATTTTGATTGGCGGTGATTCTCAATTGCATTTTGTGGGTATTTTGAATCTAAATTACATTTTGTCAAGTATTTTCAATCTAAATTGCATTTTGTAAGTATTGTCAATCCACATGAGTCGTTTGAGTCTACCGTACATTTTGTAAGCATTTTCAATTTCAATTGCATTTTGTAAGTATTTTGAATTCTAATTGCACTTTGTGAGTATTTTGAATCTGGACCGGCCTTTTTTTTCAATCTAACTTGCATTGTGTATTTTCAATTTCAATTGCATTTTGTAAGTATTTTGAACCTCAATTGCATTTTGTGCGTATTTTCGAACTCATTTGCATTTTGTAATTATTTTGAATTTCAGTTGCATTTTGTAAGTATTTCGACGCTACATTGCATTTTGTACATATTTTGAATCTCGCCTACGTCTTGTGGGTCTTTTTTCAATCTATTATTTTTGTGCACCTTTTCGTTCTAAATTCCCTTTTGAAGACCATATTGTGAGTTGTTTCCATCTGAGATCCTTTTTGTACGTATTTTCCGTCTCAGATAATTTTGTTCTGGTTTCCATTTCATTCTCATTTTCGCTATCACCCAGATCATTAGGGGCCGATAACCTCGATGTTAGGCCCCTTAAAACAACAATTATCATCATCATTATTACTGTAAGGCAGATACCGAGTCATTTCTAATATCTAGTCGTTGCATGCAATCACATATCGGAGGATCTAAATCTTGATCTCGTCAGCTGTTGATCGAACACTTGTTCTTAAGAGGCTAGCGGGAGCACGCCCTCAGGTGGCGGCTATATTAAGTGAGATTTCACTCCTCCCGCCGTGCCGAGTACTCTCGTTCAGACCGGCTCACTTAATTACATGGCATAATGCGTGCATTCTTCGTAGTTTTTAAAATAAACTATGAGGAACATAACTTGTATGATTTCGTGTCGAATCAAGTGTTTGAGTTTTGGTGTACAAAATTTGTATTACGATTTAAAACGGCGAATAAAACATCAATGTGGCTATGTGTTGCGAGGTGATGTGCACACATATAATTACTGTACAAGTAAAATGGGATAGTTATATGCACGAAATGTACGACATATATTGGAATAGTGTTGAAATACAATGTGTTATGACACAGAACAGTTACATTGTCAATTTTTCCGTATGTTATCTCCTCGGTAATTCCCCAGTTTATGTCAGAAAGCAAGTCTGTACTGATGACTGCAGTAATGTACACATTATTATTTCCCCCCCCCACGTTCGTGCGCTATTTCAATTTCCGGCTAGGCAGTGCTTTCTTTAAAAACTTAATTCTGTATAGTAAGTTGGTTCAGAGACTGGGTGTTAAGTCACTTCTTCATCGTTGATTTTATCTTCTTCACGTCGCGCAATTCATGTAGACAAGAATTAAGTTCCTTCTTTCACACGAAGTTTTGTTGTTTTACTGGTATTATGGTACCTACCGACAGCGGTAGCTACGCCCGCTAAAGCGCAGCACTAGGCCATGGGGCCAAGCTCTCTGTGGACTGGTAGACGTGGGTTCGAGCCCCACTGTTGGCTGTCCTTGAAATGGTTTTCCGTGGTTTCCTTGTTTTCAACTCCAGGCAAAGCTGGGAACCTTCTGATAGGCTAAGGCCGCTTCATTCCATATTCTTGGTCCAATGTCATTCATCTTCATTCATTCCATCTCTCATTAACTCCTCCCATGAGTTTGGCGTCACTGTCAGGAAGGGCATCCGGCCGTAAAAGCCATCCGCCGCATAGAATGTCATCGCATCTCATCCCCGACCGCGTTGTAAACGGGAATAATAAGGGATAGACATACATACATACATACATACATGCCATTGCTGTAAATTAGTACAGAAGAATAGTTATCAGTTTTGTTTGCAGTGCGTTTGAGAAATGAGCGTGTGATGGTTTTGTGACATTGGCTCGTTGGCTAGCGCGCCTTGGTACGCTTAGCACCAGATGTAAACAACGCGTAGTTCCAGCACCGCCGACGGCAATAATATTCCAAATGGGTTATGCGTGTTTTGTAGAAGCTATTGCGGTGTGTGCTCTATTGTGTGAGAAAAAAATTACAATAGCTCGTGTGGGTGAGGTAGGGGGGAAATAGTTGTTGACTTTAATAACTGTGAAACGAAAACTTGTATTTGTTGCTTAACAAAGTTAAACCTTTAACATTATTCTATGAGTACTTAGCATATCTTCCATAAGATATTGCAATACAGTTAAGAAGGCTTCAAGGTGCGGCTCTGGTCGGTAACGTGTAGGTATAATCACTATAACATTATAGTAAATCTCTCTTCAAAACTACCAGTTTGTTCGGAAGGACACACAGGTTGAACATTCGTTACTAGAGCCGATGTTACGTTTTTTTTGTGTGCGGTAAAATTTAGAAGTCTCTTATAATGCGAGAAATATGCACTAATTTGATTATAAATAATGTCTTGTTTTAAGCTCCCAGTACCATTGTCGGGAGTCCGCCTCGTTGCATCGAGTCTATCATTCTTGGCTGTCACGGCGGAGACCCGGGTTTGATTCCCGGCTCTGCCAAGAAATTTAATTCTGGTCTGAGGGCTGGAACGAGGTACACTGAGCCTCGTGAGGTAAAACTGAGAAGAGGCCATCCCGGAGATGGTTTTCCGTGGTTTCCCACTTCTACTCCAGGCAAATACCCGGATGTTACCTAAGTTAATGCCACGGCTGCTTCTTACTCAAATCCGTCATTTACAAATACAGTATACACACTAGTACAGACATCACAGTTACAAAGGTTATCCGACAAATTCTATGTATACACACACCCCCACCCAAGTGCACGGGGCCACATGACCACGATGTCGCAAAGCCCCTTAAGAATCAACAAGAATATCATTTCTAGCCTCGGCGTGCCGAGATGGTTCCTAACGTAAAGCCTCTATCGCCCCCTTCACAATCTTCACCACAAGTCTATAGACATCCAGCACGGAAACTAAACAACCACCGTGTCCGTCCCCTCAAATGAAACTGCTACCACACTCCTCTTCTCCCCCACCCAACCGTTGATGTTGATTCATGTAGGTTCTTTGCGACATCGCCGTCATGTAGTGCCGTGTTCTTGGGTGTGTGTGTAATGTGTCTAATGACATGTGTTATTGTGATGTCTGTACTAGTGTGTGTATTTGTAATTCAGATCATGATTGGGAAGGAGGCGGCCGTGGCCTTTCCCGGCATTCGCCTGGAGTAGAATTGAGAAAACCACTTCCGGGATAGCTGAGGTGGGAATTGAACCCGCCTTCTCTAATTTTCCCTCACGAAGCTGAGTGTACCCCGATCCAGCCCCCAGACCATTATTACATTTCTTGACAGAGCCGGGAATCGAATCCGGGTCTTATCGGTGACAGCCAAGACCGCTAGCCACTACGCAATGGGGGCGGACTCTCCCAAACGTGCTTAACCTTATCGATATATACATTATATATAAAGGTATTTGGCCCCTCTTCGTTTGTCTAAGGTCCCATAAGTCTCCCGATAACATTGGCTAGTGAGACAGTGGGAAGTTACTCGCTTGCTCACTTTCTCTCTGACTTGAATGTGGCCTTGCACCTGGTGCCGTGCGTGTTATTTCCGGACCACGCCCCGCAGTTCGTCCCCCCGTGTGTCACGCAGCCGCCACGAGAGTGTCGCGTGTGGCAACCTCGCAATATAGGGCTAGATGACTCGTAATTTCCATTCTTCTTTACCAATCCTTTCTCTGGCCATACGTCCCTGGTTTTTCGGGTCAGTCACAGATTTTGTTGCTGTGTCCTGTATTTGTTAACAGGCGTTTTGGGGCACCTTTTGGTCTTAAATTACAAGGGGACCGCGCCTACTCATCACTGATTTCATCCAAAATTATGGCGTATGGAGGGCTTGACCAGAAAAGAGAGCGACAAGTGGGAGCTCCAAATCACCAAGCGTTTAGGGAAAATAGCATTTATGTGCGATTCGGGCGCGGCATCGTTACATACAGGGTCTTTCATATAAAATAAGAGCGCCAAGCGGCGGCTTTGTAAACCGCTGCTGCGGTCACCTTGACCGATCTTTTGGCGCGCCAAGGCCCCCTGCTTTAAGCGTGTGTACAATCCTATATGGTGCAGCGGCCTTGCTAGCGTGTGTACAATGCTGAAATCTTACTTTAGTTAGTTATTGTTGATGAAACCGAAACCCCTATAGTATTGAAAGCGCGCCCATAGTACATACGATGGCTGTTTTTTTTTCTTTCAAGTTCCGATGGACTGTATAAAAATAACAGATTGACATTACCAAACTTGACCTTGCAATAAGCGTGCAGGTGCTCAGTCGCCAGTCTAAACCTCAAGTGCTAACATGGTGAGACAGTTATCATTGCAACATCGTATTTTTAATGTAAAACTTATTTTAAGTACGAGTCGGGTACGTGATGCATTTGTTCAGCAATTTCCTGATGAAGTGCCACCTTCACTAACACAGATTCACGTAATTGCAAATAAGTTTGACAATACTGGCTCGTTGCTCAATAAAAAACATGCCCGCACACGAACAGTTTTAACAGAGGATGAGCTAGATGACATTGGCGAGAATCTTGAACGGACTCCGAATAAATCACTCACAAAATTAGCACAAGTAGGGGTTTCGGTTTCATCAACAATAACTAACTGAAGTAAGATTTCAGCATTGTACACACGCTAGCAAGGCCGCTGCATCATATAGGATTGTACACACGCTTAAAGCAGGGGCCTTGGCGTGCCAATAGCTCGGCCAAGGTGACCGCAGCAGCGGTTAACAAAGTCCCCTCTTGGCGCTCTTATTTTATATGAAAGACCCTGTATGTTAGCGTATTTTCCAGGCAGTGGTTGGCGCAGCGTTAAGAGTACAGTGCTGTAATCCGAGGGTCGTGGTGTCGAGTCCGTATGTGGAAACATTTCTAATTTTTATTTTACACGTTACTTACTCTGCAAATAAAACGAAATTATGCTCAATATAATGTATCTATTCATATTAAAAAAAAAACAAAAAACGGAAAGGCAAAGGAAAATCTGGGATGGCAAATACATTTCCAGGTAGGGATAGTGCAATTAAGGCGTTCACGAAAACGTCGTATAGGCCTATTACATTAGATACATTTATGATTTTAGTTGCTTTACCCGTGCTGGGGTGACATTCATCGTAAAAACAAGAGAAGCAGTAATTTGCTCGGTATCTTGTACACGCTATCAACGCCGAATTTTAGGGGCAGATGACCTCGTAGTTCCGCCCCTTAAAACAATAACTAACGCCGCATTTTTAGAATTACATGGTTGGTTTTAAAATTGCTTAAGAAAAAGGCCATTTTGGGCTCCCACTTCTGTCACTTAATTCCTGGTCAAAACCTGCGTACACCTTAAATTTGGACAAAATTGGTGATGATGAGTTGGTGCGATCCTCTTGTTAGGTTATTTAGTCACTAGCACAAGCGGTATAGGCGCCTAGAAGATTTTTTACGGCTGGATCCCCTTTCTGACGCCGTCATCATTCTAGCAGAAGAGTTCAAATGAATGAAGACAGATTAAACTGGGCAAGGTGTCGGAGGACGTCCTTGGTGAATTTTTGGGGTTCATTACTTTGACATAACGTGATTCATACTGGGATACAAAGGCATCTATCTATATTCTTGTCAGTTTTCTTCATTGTTTAAATTTCGCAATCGTCTGTTGTTTTCGTATTTAAATTATTGAAAATATGTAATAATAATAATAATAATAATAATAATAATACGGGGATTAGGCCTAATATTCCTTGTAAATGTTGTTGATTTCATGATGCAGGAAAACGGGAATATGGCCTGTCGGGGAGGGATTATTTACTTGCCACCCCCGGTTTATGCAGCCTTAAATACCAACCCACTGCAAACCACCTCGCGGTGTGGCGGCTCGCATGCTCGGCTGTCGCCCGTGTGGTCTGAGTTCGATTCCCGGCTCTGCCATGAATAAATTCTAGTCGGAGGCTCGGAACGGAGTACACTCAGCCATCTTGGAAGTGGTTTTCCGTGGTTTCCCCGCTTCTACTCCAGGTAAATACTGGGATGGTTCCTAATTTAAGGCCACGGCAGTCTCCTTCCCAATCCTCACCTAACCTGCTATAACGCACACTAATGCAACCATCACAATAAGGTCTACGCACACCGGCGCGGGATGCGGGAACGGGAGCGGGATTGACACGATACCCGCAGTCGCTGCGAAATCGTCTTTGTATTCTGACCAGCGCGGGAAACAGTTCCGAAATGAATTCGTCTGATGTGAAGTGAAACATAAGGAAATTATTTAACAATTATCGGCAAGCTATCTCGCCTTGCTATTGCTATTAGATTTTTGGCTACTGGAGATTCTTTCTCGACAATTGGCCACAGTTTTCGTGTTGGATTCACAACTGTTGGAGTTATCGTGAGAGAGGTTTGCCAAGCTATCTGCGATACGATGCGATAGTGCAGTTTATATTTAGTTTTAGGGTAGTTCAGTTCGGTTTTCTTTAGGTTAATCACCACGTGACAAATGAACACAGAAACAAAGAGTGATATTGTCATTTAGACTTTCACGGCCAGTGTTACTATTCATAATGTTGAATTTTGGGCTTATGCCGTGTTTTATTATACTAAAATTCGACGCGTTTCGAAAGAAACCAGGTCTTTCATCGTCAGGAATAATCTGGAATACGACAATGTTGCTAAGAGAAAGCAACGAAGAACATATAGAAGGTGCCCAAAGATGGACGCCATTATAGCCCCATGTTAGGGACAACGGAAAGCAGCAGTGAATTACCTTCTCAGGGTTCTGATAATAGGTAGCCAGGATTCACTGAGATTGTAGCCGGTGTCGCGGTTGAAATTATCTGGGTGTTTACGTATTTCAACCACCTCCCTGATGATTCTGGGACGATATTGCTTTATACGGGCAAGAACATCCACTCCTTGGAACATGACATCATGGCCAGGTGTTAAAGCATGATCGGCAACAGCTGATTTATCAGGTTGAATGAGCCTGATACATCTATTATGTTCCTTAATGCGAGTGCATATTGTTCTCGAAGTCTGCCCGATGTAAACCTTGCCACAAGTACAGGGAACTCTGTAGATACCCGGTTGTTGCAATTTAGGCAAACTGTCCTTAGTTGGTCGCAGGAGTTGCCTAATCTTAACAGAAGTTCCAAATACAGTCCGTATGTTGTACCGACGTAGGATTTTAGCAATACGATCCGTTGTGTTATGTATGTAGGGAAGGTAAGCAGTTCCTCTTACATCTCTTTTCTCAACTGACGTCCTATTATTATTTGTTGGTTTCAGAACCGTAGAAATCAAAGCCTTGCTATAACCGTTGCTCTCAAAGGTGGTTCGCAGGGTGTTAATTTCTTCTTTACAAGAAGACACTTCACAAATCCTCCTAGCCCTGGTAGTTAGAGTTGTAAGGATACCATGTTTCTGGGCAGGGTGATGGTGAGAACTTGCGTGGAGATATCTATTGGTGTGTGTTGGCTTACGAAAAACGCTGTGTCCTAAAGATCCATCCTCTTTCTTGGTGACGAGAACATCTAAAAAAGGTATTTTGCCGTCGGATTCCTTTTCCATGGTGAAACAAATAGAAGGGTGCTGGAGATTAAGGTGATCCAGGAAATGGCTAAGATTTTCCTCACCTTCCGTCCAAACAACGAACGTGTCATCCACATAACGCCATCAGATCTTCGGTTTGAAAGGAGCCGACGACAAAGCTTTCTCTTCAAAGTTCTCCATGAAGAAATTAGCCACAACAGGAGAGAGAGGACTACCCATGGCCACACCATCAGTCTGCTCATAAAAATTCCCATTCCATAGAAAGTAGGAGGAGGTCATGCAGTGATAAAAAAAAGTCTTGTGATGTCTTCAGGAAAAAAGCCATTAATGAGAGACATAACACCATCAATAGGTACTCAAGTAAACAGAGACACCACGTCGAGACTCACTAGAATATCACCCGGCTGAAGTGTTATAGCTTTTAACTTTTCCACGAAGTGTGTGGAATCCTTAATGTACGATGGCGTGTTACCCAGAAGCGGCTGAAGTAGTCTACCTAAGTATTTGGAAAGGGCATATGTAGGAGAACCAATCGTACTAACAATAGGTCTAAGAGGAACATCTTCCTTATGTATTTTAGGAAGACCATAGAGTCTCGGAGGAATAGCATCCCCTGGAAGGAGAGTCTTCGCTGCATCCGCTGGAATAGATGATTGCTTGATCAATTTGACGGTGACATTTGAGTAGCGAGTAGTAGGATCACGACTATTGATCCTATATACAGGATCTGATAACAAAGACGAGATCTTGGAATCATAATCAAACTTATCCAATATCACTGTCGCGTTACCCTTGTCAGCGGGGAGAACGATAATATCAGAATTGTCCCTTAGATCTTTAAGTGCCCGTCTAAGGGACAATTCTGATATTATCGGATTGTGACGCAGCTGTCTTGAGTGGACGCATATCCCGCCAAGTGCGCAAATGTTCGCGACATTCCCGCTCCCGTTCCCGCATCCCGCGCCGGTGTGCGCAGACCTTTTTACACAGGTTATCAGGCAATTTGCACACACATACACACCCAAGTACACCGGGCTACATGAATCGCCACGATGTCGTAAAGTAAATCAATCAACAGCACTAATCCACTGCAGTGGGTTGAGTTTAGGGCTGGTACTTAAAATCGAATAATTTCAGTTGTTAAATTATCGATTAATCGAAGCAGAAATATAGATTAATTGGCACAACGAACGATTAATCGATTGGTTGATCGATTAATTAATTAATAGTTTGTTGATTAATCGATGTACTTCTCTCCTGTCTGTCTGTTTGTCTGGATGCGTGGCTCAGGGGTAACGTTCTCGCTTGCTGAGCCCAAGGTTGCAGGTTCGAAATCTGGCGCAGTCAGCTGGCATTTGATGGTGCGCAAATGCGAGGGAGCCGTGTCAGTACATTTACTGGCACGTTAAAGATCCCCTTCGGGGCAAAATTCCGGCACCCCGGCGTCTCTAAAAGCCAGGGTAGTTAAAAGGGATGTAAAACCAATAACATTACATTCTCTCTCCTGTCACTACCCTCTCACCCTAAATAATGTACTTTCTTTTGTGAAAACAAAAATGTTACTGTCATAAATTGTAACCATTGAACAAGATGTCAAACACTTAGATTAAAAAATAAGAAACCTCTTTAGTTTTCATTCTTCAAAACCCTTCCCAATTTCATTGATACTTTTCTTTCCACTGTCACTGACTCTTATTTGGTTACTAGGAACCCGCCCCGGCTTCGCCCGGAAACTGAAGCAGCATTTATATAATTTAAGGAGGAATCAATAATTCAACCGACAGTGGTGGCTACGCTCGCTAAAGTGCAGTGTTAGGTCATGGGGCCAAGCTCTCTGCTGACTCGGTAGCGCGTGGGTGCGAGCCCCACCGTCGGCCGTCCTTGAAATGTCTTTCCGTGGTTTCCCATGTTCAACTCCAGGCAAATGCTGGGACGGTACGTTCTGACAGGCCACGGATGCTTCCTTCCACATCCTTGCCCAGTTTCATTCGCCATAATTCCATTTCATCTCTCATTAACACCTCTCCCAAAGTTGGCGTCAGGAAGGGCATCCGGCCGTAAAAGCCATCCGCCACAAAAATTTCCATCGCATCTTATCCCCGACCCCTTTGGAGAACGGGAATAATAAGGGGTAGACATACAATACAAGGAGGAATCATAATTCATAGCAGAATTCTCTTTATCGGACAACAAACCATGAACATTTCTTCCCCGTGTCGTAGGAACTTTGGGGATGACTCCCTTTGTCTTTGTGAATTCCTTCTTTCCCTCGCTTGCGATAATCGAGAAATTATTTGTTGCTCAGTTTCATTGTCACGTGATAAGCGTATTTTTTTTCTATTTCAATGAACTACGACCTATATCCTTTTGCCGTCTCGGCATGATAGGTTAAAATCACTGACTGGACTTTTTATTACGGTATATTATCATGGAGATAGCATGTGCAACGAATTTTTGTCATACGTAATTTAAGAATGGTGAGGTGCATGAATCACAAATCCCCCTTCCGTCCAATCTAAACTTGACTGTGTATTCTGCGGAACGAAAAGTTCATAGACGCAGTAAAGGAAAGCCGAGTTGCACTTCCAGGGAAACTCCACACACATCCACTCTTCTCTGAAGTCTTGACTCGACAGTGTCTGGGGTGAGAGGCCCGCTGGTAAATTGTCTCGAAGCTAGTAATTGAATGGAGATTGTCGGAGGAAGTGAAAAAGTAAAAACACTTACATTGGGCGATTTATTGAAGATACAGATATGCTGTCGCGGACTTTTTGTAGAACTTTTAATTCTGAACAATTCTTACACTCATAGTACTGTATACAGGTATTTTTAAAGGTTTGCCCAGCGTAAGCTAAACCGCACGGACGCCATTTTTTTCAACTTCTTCACTGAAATCGTTACTGGTTGGTTCCTTGGTCTTAATTTTTTTTTCTACAGAAACCTTCCTCGGGATATCCTTGACAGAATGGTGAAAACCGTATCAAAATCCATTCTATAGTTCTCGAGATTACCCGTAACGTCCAAGAAACGGGGACTTAGTTTTATACTAAATAGAGATTGCTAGCGTAAACAACGAAGTGCACTTAGTATATTTAGGCAAAACGTAACATTTATAGATTTCTATACGTCATTCTGAAAATAAGCGTAACTCAACCCTCACTTAAACTTTTTTCTTTTCTTGTGTCTACTAATCAATTAATCGATTCTTCGGTTTGCAGATTCATCTATTATTAGGTTAGTCGATTAATCGTTTTCGATTAGTTTCTATTTATTCGATTAATCGATCATGGTCTTACCAGCCATAGTATAAGATTTCGTATGCGCGTACTGTGTCCATGGTGCCGCTGTCGGTCAGAGGCCGAAGTTGATGATACTCGTCTAATCAATGGGGATATCGGAGAGAATGCATGGGGATGGCTGGGGGGCCTTGATTTCGATTGCACGAAGTCGAACGATGCCGTGAATTCATCGATGACCTTGGTTTCACTCTCAAGTGATGTCACTGGGAACGCTGCCAGGTGCTCCGTGGCCCAAACAACTCTTGATTACATCTAGTAATCTGTTCATATAATCAGTCCGGAGGTGGCTTGTCTGATTTTCAAAAGACACCTCTGTAGATAATGCAGTTAGAAAATTAGGTGAGGTGAGGTGACGTAGTTGGCTATTGCTTTTTTGAAAGTGTAGCAGCACTGCCTTACTCAAGACCACCCATGTTTTAGTAGTTCCCTTCATAGTCACAATGAGGCCGAAAACAACCGGGGAAAGCCAATATTGGCTGTAACTCGTGCTAGTTAACATTTAATTAGGTACTACATACATCGAGGGATAGGTAACTCACTGTTCTGGTGCAGTACGGAACGTCATTATGTCGTGCCAAATTGATAACAAATGCGGTTTTTACAGCTGTTGTGTTAATCAGATGTTTATGCCCCGTTGCGACCAGGACTCTAAATTGGGATATTCTGCTTGAGAATGATCAGCAAATGTTGAGTGTTGGGGGTGGAAGACCTCGTCTTTTATAATGTATTAATGCCGCCAAAGGCCATTCATGTTATTTTCAAGATGGGCCAGGGAAGAGATTTTGGAAGGAAATTGGTCGAGGACGTATTGAATGGAACCGTCCCGGCATTTGCCTGGTGGTGATATTTGTGAAACCACAAAAACCATTTCCTGGACTGCCGAGCTGGGGTTCGAACCCACGGTCTGCATATGTTAACGGGGCATGATAAAGCGCTCCTTGCTACCTTGGCAGGTTTTCCTAAGGTGTTCAGTGTTGCCTTATTAGCGGATCGTTACATATTGACTGGTATTACAACATGTCATGTTCAGCTGGGTGCTGTTTCTCCTGCGGGGCCGGCAACTTGTTCTACAACATGTCGAGCGTGGTGCATTGCCCACCGATTTTATTAGTCGTGTACCATTCTCCGTTTTATCGGCCGCCCTGGTCGTGAAGCTGACGTTTTGCATCGAAGCCTTATGAGACGATATGCGATGAGTCTGCGGGCAGGACGTCAACTATTGATATAATATGTAATTGTGAATGCCGTATCGTGGACACGTAGCGCACGGCGAGTTATTGCCCCATATTAACTTTGTGTACTAGCTGGCGTCTCGCTGTTCTGCAGTGTGTTTCCTACAAATGTTTCCATGATGCGGCAAGTGGAAATATTTCGTAGGTAATTGATTAGTGTTTGCCTTCCAACCAAGCTGGCTGTGGTAAGGGATTTTTAAAAGGCGGCAAAAATTACGATACGTATGTCATACGATGTTGGCTTGTCAAAGAACTCATTTGAATTCAGTAGGCCGTGTTCATAATGGCAAAAATAATCTCGGGAGTTTCCGCCAACACAAAGATCCTCATTTCTCTACTGGAAAGCGCCATAGTGTTCAAGGAGCTTGGATATCTAATCTCCTTGATTTTCCTATTGCTTCAAGGAAAAACGAAATTCGACATGCAAGCTACCCTCTGGGTGTCAAATAACAAAGCTAGCACCTATGTTGTAAGCCTACATACTGTATTTTGCGACCGGCATATCACACATTTTAACATTTTTCCTACGTCTCTATATAACTCGATTTTGTTTTTATATCCCCCTAACGATTCGAGATGTCGAGGTTTGACTGTATTTTACGCGTCGTTCGCTCTATTTCTGTCCAAACACGGTTTCGTCGAAAATAATGTATTGTTCCCGCGCAGTACTGTGCCCAATTCTAGGAATGGGTATTCCAAGATTCAGACACCTAGGTATCAAGGGAAAGGCTACAGCCGCTTTTGAAAGTTGAGATATTTGAATATCGCGCTCCTTTCCTTCTAGATTGAAATGGAAACTTTATGCAGCCAAGAAGATGTTAAGTGACGTGGCAAATAGTAGCAGAGGTCGAGACTATTTGGTGATTAAATACTTAGCCATGGGGTAGAGACTTGATACTTGGATCAGATTACTGGCACGGCCAAATGAAAAGGATGCACTTAGTCTCAAGTGAATCAGACCAGAGACACCGGAGATATGAGGATTTACAGATTTCAGCGTGATCCAGCGTGGAGCCGACTGTTATGTATAAAAGCCGCTCGGCCCAAGCATAAGCAGCTCACTTCAAACCAAGCTCTTGTAGGACAAGGTGCTGCTGCTACGTCGAGCCAAGGCACATGGTTGCCGAATCTACGCAGAAGATATGTTTGAATTGTGATAGTCACAAAAGTGCTACGATACGTGGGGAACGTAGTAAGTTTCCGGTAGAGGGAATCACTAAGGTGATTGTTATTTTCTACGGACATTGGTGAAACAGTTTGTTTCTATATGGACATATGCTAGACTTGTCTAGATAATATTCTGTCACAGTCCAGTAACAATAATTCAATACTTGTATATATTAATCCAACTTGTCAGTTTCACAAATTGTAACTAAATAACCACTCAGATCTTTCAGTATATTGAAGACCAGTCTATCACGGTGTTGTTCATTAGCCGACAAAGGGAAACTAAGTTATATGTTGCTTCGCGCATGATAGATGGTGAGAAGCCATGCCCAGGGAACGATCTTCAGAACAGCCGTTGATTGTTTTAGACTATCAGTGTTTTCCTGTACTGAAAAGATTACCGTGAGTTACGTTACAACTGACGCTTTTGAGAAGAGATCATTTGGATCTGACCCCATTTAAGCGAACTGCTATGGATTTAATTAAAGTCAATATTAAAATGGATCAGCAGTTACTTCAAACTTCAAGAAATATTTCCACTGTGTCGTGCTAGACAGATTGTGGGTATATAATGGCGGCCGATACAAGGATTAGACGTGCGTGTCCAATAGGGCATGTATCTGGATAAATCTGGTACAGACCAGGTTCACTACGCTTCAAGACCAACGAGAAATGTATGCCACATTTGACTTTGATATTATGCCTAGCTAATTGGAACAAACTCATTTTCTGCAGATGACCAACACATTTATTTTTCTTCGTATTTAAATCTTGCATTGATTTACGCAAGACACATTAGGGTTATTCTGAGTATTTTCAGCACTCGGAACAGTTTAGGATCGATGGCCGAGCATACCGAGCTTTTATTTGAATGTTCATTTTGTTTGAGAATCACGGTAATCAGCCGATATAACTGTAGAAGTTAATATTTATTTTTGTTGAGGAATGGATATTTTGTCCATATTCGAAGAGTCGAACATGTGGTTTTTTCACATAAGGAAATAACAATTAAACATATTTAAGGAAATAATAACAATAATAATCCAATAATAATAATAATAATAATTTTCATAATTTTTCTAAATAATTATTGGATCTTACATTTTCTAATAATCACATTCGTTGAGAGAGAGCTTAAGGATTAGTTTAATCATTCCTAGTTTGGAACAGGTGATTTTCCGAAAGCTAGTGGATAGCGCAAGCCCGTATTCCACCAACATTATAGTTCTGGTTGAACAGTTAATATTTGCATTGAGCAAAGTATATTTTTCAGATAACACGGAAAGGCATGAAACAGGAAGCCAATGATATCAATTAGGATTTTTTTTTTGTGTTTATATAAAATCATGACGTAGGCACACATTCGAAAGTGAAATAGAGAATATCACAAGTGTGGTAACTTCACGGTTTGAACTGAATGGTAAAATAAAATAAACTTGTAAGTTTATAGATCTTCCAGTTTTGATAACAAGCAGAGGCTTGATTTATTGTATAAATTTTGGGAAGAAAATGTATGTGTGTGGAGTAGTTGAAATGCCATTACCAGGTGCGCATGTTTAAGTCGCAGGAATGAGGTGGTTTTTTTTTTTAGCATCAATCAAATAGCAGGTTCGATGGCTCAGGTTTATAGGAGGAGTATTGGAACCACACATTTCGTCGAATGAATGACCAAACCATCAGTAATTATTTCAAACTTGTTTACGTATTCCATTAATACTTTGGATTTGCTAGAACCCGGTTTTGTCATGATAAAATTTTATTCTTCTTCAGAGGAAGACCTTTGCCCATTGTTGTTGGGATATTGTGTTCTTACACAAATAATTGAATGGGCCACTGCCAATTAAAATAAAAAAAATAAAAAATCTGTTTCCACGAATTACTTAAAGGATGTTTTCAATCCTATTGTTATGAACTAAATGAATTTATTATAAAGCTACAATTCTTAATTTCCGCATTCTGTTCAAGAATTGCAAGTTGTGAAAGTTACTAAAATAGCAACAAATATAAATATTTTTCTTAATAATAATTCCAAGTGGAAAATCGAATAGTTGAATGGTTCAACAATTTTTTATGATCAAGCTGATGATTCAGAAATCATATTTCTTTGGAATTTGAAGTTCATAATCGAGTCACTTCTCGAAATGTTTAATTTTGGAAGAATAATAAATTTTGTTGTGCTTCGCACAGTTCTTCGATGCTATGCTCAAGGGTCAAATACTTTTCAGATGTTGTTATTAATATGTGTACATAATTAGTGTTGGGTCAAATATAATATTTTTGACAATATTTTTGAAACTGGAAAAATAAGTGGAAGTTAAAAAAATTCTATAAACAATTATAAACAGTGAGAATTTCTACGAGTGTTAATATCATGTTAGAAATTCAACCAGTGAACTTATATTTCCAGTAAAGACAATTAAATTTGAACTGGATTTCATCGTAAATAATTGATATAATTTTGGAACACAGTCTACAGGACTGATAATCAGACTTGTGTCTCCAAGGACAATTGTTCAATGTGTTGGAAAATTTCTGTACATTGTGTAAATAGTAGTGTGTGCCGTCGCACTGGAATGATGTTACCTCGAGCATCATTTTGCAGTCAATTTTAAAATTTAGAATAAAATGAGATAATTTTACATGTTGTGTTATGCCCAGGTGAATCTCCTTCTATCCTTATTGTTGCATTGAGCCAAAAATCAGTAAAGCATTTTTTTATTTTGATGTCGTTTTTTTTTGGCGATTACCTTTAACCCATCTGGCGCCCCGGAATATTTTGACTCTCGTGCTGACTGATTCTTGGTAAAATGCATATGTGGTCGTGCGGACTCCGGTCTAAACGGGCACAGTACTGGAATAATTCCTTTCTGATCCGAGAACAGCGGGAGCATGCGAAATAAGGGAGAAGCTCGGAAAGTGTACTAGTAGGGGCGGGGCGGGTCTACCTGTTGTCGCGCACAGTACCTAATCGCGTAATCAGTGTGCGCTGTGAATGCTCTTAGTTTAATGAGGAAGGGGCATGTCTCGTGCGGTGCTAATTCATTCTTCTGATACATGGCGCCATCGGCACTTGTTGTACTGTCTCTCCCCTCTCTGGTCGAAACCAAAGTCTCCTAACAACATATCCCAGCAGCTTTCCTAAACACCTCACATTTCTACATCATTGTCGTTGTGCATTAGCCTCGCACACTATGTAATATGCAGTAATGAGCACGTTTCTTGTTTATGTCCAATTAATATTGTAGCTTTCAGACGGTAAACACAAAAAGCATTCCAACTACTGGAATATGTGAAAAATAACCTGTAAAAAATTACACGCGATAAAGATTTAAACCACAAGTGGGGTACTTTCAGCCTCACGGGTCTGTTGAAGAAGAAGAAGAAGAAGAACTAAGGGATGTTATATTTTGCTCGTCAAGCGAGCATCATCAGATTCAAATATGCAGGACAAATAGCTCTACAAAACACTACCAATCCTACAGTGACACTCACAGACAGCTCTTGCCCTCTAAAAGCAAACCTGTCAGAAAACTTGGTCTACTATTACTGATAAATATTAAGGCATTAAGCACCGAAAAATGAACTATTTATATTAACGTTGCAAAACTTAGAAATGACTATCCCATCAACAAAAACAGTCTTCCTCCCTAAATCAATCTCTGAAGGTGTAGTTGTTTATGTCCTGTCGTAGCCTCTGTATATGCAAATTACCTCACTGTTCCGCCCCTTAAACAACAATACATATTATTAACCTGTGAATGTCGGAATTACTTCGTTCAGTTGTTGTAATGGTTGCTTTGTTGATGTGGCTGACGTAGATGGCCGAGCTGGCTGTGGACGAGTTGATGTGTCGAGTCCCGCTTTACTGTTGTGCGGGCTCGACGCGAGACAGTTCTGGCCGAGGCTATCGCCTTTGTTTGTTTGTTTGTTTGTTTCTAAACAAATATATTTCCTTTGACTGTTCATGAAATACAAGATTTTCCTGTAGATTGAGGCAGCCTCCGTGGCTTAGGCGGCAGCACGCCAGCCTCTCACCGCTGGGTCCGTGGTTCAAATCCCGGTCACTCCATGTGAGATCTGTGCTGGAAAGAACGGAGGCATACAGGTTTTTCTCCGGGTACTCCGGTTTCCCCTGTCAAAATTTCATTCCAGCAACACTCTCCACTATCATTTCATTTCATTTGTCATTCATTTAATCATTGCCCCAGAGGAGTGCGTCAGGCCTCGGCAGCCGGCACAGTTCATATCCTCGCCGCTAGATGGGGGCTTCATTCATTCCATTCCTGACCCGGTCGGAGACTGAAAGCAGGCTGTGGATTTTCATTTCCTGTAGATAGAGGCGATTTGTAAGATTTCGGTAGAAACCGCACCTTAAAACTTCCTGTAGTTTAAGAACTCAGTTTTGAGAAACATACACCTTACGTTTTGTATAACACTAGCGGACCCGTGTGAGAACTCACGCGTAATCGCTACGCTCGTTTTATAAACATACTCGTGTTTTAATTATTGCCATCATAGGCTCGTTGAATAATGTACTATTATTTAAACGCACGGTTTAAATAAATTGTAGATATGAAATCAGAGAGCAATTCATCACTGCTGCTGGTTGCAAAATGGGTTGTGTGCGCCCCATGTGTACAGACTACCCGCCCGGCCCTAGTGCTATGCGGGCTGGATCCGACACAGTTCTGCCAGGCAATCGTCTTGTCTATTTGTTTAAAAGCAGTTTATAAACAAATAAATATATTTCAGTTGACTTTTCAAGAAATGTACGATTTTTTCCCTGTACTATTGAGACGACTCGTACAAACCACACCTTCTAACTCCTTCTGGTTTAGGAGCTTGAGTTTTGTGAAACATCACCTTAGCGTAATCTATATGTAGGGTGAGTATATTTGCTTTTAATGACATTTGGATTATTATTGATGAGACACGTGTGTCCAGTAACTTGAGCTATCAGAGCACACACTAAATACGGTACACGTTTATTGCTCTATCATTTTCTCATCCGACAGTATCCCCCCCCCCCCCCCCCTTTCCTCCAACACTGTCATTAAGCGCTATTAAACACTTTTTCTGGTTTAAAATTCAGAGCGGATTGGAAATGAAATGGCTGTCATATCGTCGCATCAAAGTAATTAGCTCCATTCACATTTTACTCTGCCATGAATGTATTAAAAGTTCTAATTCAGTGCACTTCAACTAAATGGTTCAGAAAATGATTTATTTTTCACTGTTAGGAGTAGTGACGCGTGTCAACGTTGTTAAGCATTGCGCCAGGCCATCTCCGTGCTCGGAATATTTTTTTCTAACATTATCGTTGGCTATTGAGTGGTTTTCGATTTTCAATTGCAGCCAAATGCCGGAATGGTACCTTCCGATAGTACGCGGGTTCTTTTACAGACTCTTTGTCATTCATGTTTATTAATTTAATTTCTCGTTATTTTATTATTTAAGCGTGTGGTACCGTATTTTAATACGATTTCGAAATCAATCTTACCTCCAAATCCATCATCTGCTGTTACTCGGTTCTCAGATTGCTTTTGTCAAGTTCAGAGTCATCGCTTCAGCCCTTGGCAGTAGCGCGGAATTCATAATTTCTTGGTCTGTTAGATCAAGTTCAGCATTATCTGATTATTGTAGCCCCTCGTTCGCCTCTCTCTGGTTAACATTCTCACATCCTGGAATTTGTTTCACCATCTCTTACAGATTGCCATCATTTTCCTCATCTTCCGAAATTTTCCCTTCATACAGTTTGTTCCAGGAATTACTAAGAGTCACCTATGTAATATGAATGGAGAAGGGTCGCTGGACTTTTCACACTGTGTTGGTTAAGCGTTAAGCGTGTTTCTACTGTATACTAATGTGTAGCTCATTTGTGTTTTAAATAAATTGTGTTAACTGAGGCGGATTTAATTTTTCTATGGGTTGTTAATTCATTCACTTCGTATAAAACCCAAATACCTCAAGAATTTCGGGGACTACTTGCATGAAAAGTGCTTAAGACACCGAGGAAGATGACTATGTCCTATTGCATAAACTTAGTCTATTTCTGAAGATTTGTTAAGTGCCTAGTTAGTTATTTTTGTTTTAACGGCGGAGCGGAGGAGTCTCCTGCCCCTAGTTCGTGTCAGATGCTCCTTAATTGCTTATGATTGCGCGTTGTCAGAATCATAAGTTACGTCTCAAAATCTTCCGAATTCATAATATAACCCTTCTATACGACTTTTAAGAAGACTACTGGATGGTATGTAATGTCTGGACTTCTTTGCTGCTATTATAACAACACATAAGTTGGTATTTGAAATGTAATGTTTTTCAGTCGGTCAACGTGACTGTATCCAATTCTAGGCTAATTGCTAATAAAAAGAAAGAAAATGTGATTACTAAAGTTTAGTGGACACCTCACGAGAATGAGCGAGAGTCGACTAACGAAGACAATCTTCAACTACATCACCAAGATAAAAGAGACTACAAAATGGGTGGATGAAACACGAAATTACATGGAGGAAGTTGGGGTAAGTCTAAAGATGATCTGGAATAGAGAGGTGTTTCGAGTATTGATAAATTCAAGGGTTTCCAGGAAAAGCAAAGTAGAAAAGCCAGGAACATCTGGTCGGAAGAGAGGAAGAGGAACCACAGCGCAAATATGAGTGAAGTTCTGGGAAAAGAATAAAAGGACTAATCAGCAAGTTAATTGTTTCCTTTGGTCCAAATTAGGCCAAAATCAAAGAAAGAAAGAAAGAAAGAAAGAAAGAAAGAAAGAAAGAAAGAAATTCACTTAGATGACGATGACTATCGAAATTGGTAATCCAATTGTATTTATTAATCTCGTGTGTTTTCAGGACGAGGGAACCACCCGTTACAATATTGGGTACAATCGTGTTGACCGACTGAAAACCATTAAATTTCTATTGCTAAGGCAACAAATAAAAAATGGTTTCCAACACGATACTCAAGATGCAATAGCTACTTCAGCAGGATTCTTGTGATTAATTTACGAAGGCAGTTATTACTTAAGAACCAAAACACTGTTCTTGTTCAAAATAACGAAATTTAGCGTTTTAGATAACTTGTTCCTTGAATTAAATCTAATATTTGATTTGTGTAAAATATACTGTATATCTGCAGTTAGGCTGTGTGTGTGTTTTTATTTTATTTTATATACATTGATAATCATTGTAACTGTCCCTGGTTTGCTGATTGCTGTATTGAGAACACAGGAGCCAATTGGCTGTGAGGGTTCGTTCCCCCTCCCCACCACCCAAGCCGAAACACAATGTTTTCAGTGCCAACCCCCCAACTTGTTCCAGTAGACCGGTTCTTTGCATCCCAAGCAGACGTGTATAAGACAGTTTTGTGTGCGTGTGACTAACGGAAGTGGTGTATGTCTCGTGTGTTGCAGATAGCGCCCTCGGCCAAGAAGTTATGGGGTGTCGAGGAACAGAAAGACGATACGAAAGGCATTTTAAATTTAAACGAACACCAGATGTGGAGGGACCCCACGTGGAGTACGTCTGGTGAGTATCTTGGGTTTTATCTCGTTCTCGCTATTTCATGTGCATGCATTAAGGGCTGGTGCAGAGGATGTTCAAGAGTTGTGTGTGTGTTTTTGTTTTTACTTGGGAAGAAGGTTTCCCAAAGTATTTGTCATCCTTGTGAAGCTATACAAGTTTGGCAGTTTTCCTTTTTTCGGTCGGCAAATGAGTAGAGGACTATCTTATCTTGGGTGGCTAATATTAGAACAATTCGCAGTACCATAAATACAGGTAATGGATTGTAAACTTTGCATTAACATGATCTCAAGATCGCCATTATGATTCCAGGGCCACGAAGATTTGATTTTTTTGAATGATGGAAAAAAAAAAATCACGACACTTTTAGCTCATCACATTAACAAAATTAAGTTAATTACACATACTGAACATGCCAACTTTTAAAAGTGATTTTTCCTCTAAATTTAGGAAATGTAGTGCGTTTTGAGTGAGTTTATTTTTAGTGGCTTTGTGACGTCGTGGTTATTTAGCCTCGTAAACTTGGGTGTGTGGGATTGTCTGATAACCTGTGGCTGTATTAGTGTGTGTAGAGCGGGCTGTTCCAAATCCATGAGTTTGAATGTGCGTACACGCGAGTATTCAGCAGTGATGCTCGGAGCACGGTTGGAGAGGGACTGGGGGTGATAGCCAATACGTCACCGGGCGAAGGTCATAGTACAAGTCCATGCTCTTCCTGCCAGTCTTGATGTATCCACCGCTTAGTAACGGCAGTCCCTACAGCAGAGCTGTATTGCATATTGCAGGTTTACTCACACAAGGCGGCGGATACTCAGTTGCTCACTGTCGAGCAGCTCGGCTGGAGCAGCCTGGTGTAGAGATTAGGATTCGGAAGGAGGCCGCCGTGGGCTTATTCATTCATTCACTTTATTTGTAAATGTGTGTGGGGGATTACAGAAAATTACCAACAATAATATCAAAAACTCTTAATGTACGTACACATGTCGCGATTTGGGAACTATAGTAATTACATCGTAGTATTTATGTAGAAAATGTCAATCTTCTCACACATCAATATGTTTGGTGAAAGGCTCTAAGTCTGTGGCAGGTAATGAGTTCCAATTATCAATACCATGATTAATAGTTATGTTCGGAACCATCCCAGCATTTGCCTGGAGCAGGCGTGATGAAACCTCTGAAGACCCCTTCCAAGATAGGTTAGAATCGAACCTACCTCATTTCAGTTTTTCCTCATGAGGCTGTTCCAGCGCTCAGACCAGAACTAAATTTCTTGTCAGAGCGGGGAATCGAACCCTGACCGGGGGGGGGGGGGGGGGGTGACAGCTAAGAATGCTAGCCGCTACACCACGAGACGGTCGCAGTGTGTTTTACGGATGAACAATCATTTAAGATTTCATGTACCGAGATCATTTTCAAATTCGCGCAAGGGTGAGCCTCCGCTGGCCGTCGATAGATGACATGTGACATATACATCGCTCTTATTTGTATGTTTCTGAATGGTCTTTGATCATGGTTACAGTGATCCCTGATATTGCTTCTGAACCTTACGAGTTTCTTCTTCTCCTTCTTGCGTTTCCGCCAACTAAGGACTGCGTCGAGCTTTAATATTCGCCCAGTACTGTCGCTTGAATTCTTCACGTTGTTGCTTCCTTTCTTCCGTCCACTTCACGCCCGTTTTAAGCTTAGGCTTTTCCAGGAAACCCCGGTGAGCTGTAGTTTCATCACATCGTCACATGAAATTCCAATTTCTTGTGAACCTCTGCCTTCCTCAGTGAACCAAGCCCCCTTAGTTTTCTTCTCTAGAAAGTAGGTAAAGATCTTATTTGTCAATCTCACAGAGCTCATTCGCGTCAAGTGGCCTTAAAATGAAATTCTTCTTCTTTTCCTCATCACATCAGTTATTTTTTCCACACGTGCGTAGATCTGTGGTTGTGCCGTCTCCTGTATTCACCATTTTCCTTTACTTTGTCCAAGATTTTTTTTCTGTACCCTTTGGTTTGTTCTTCACCAAAAGTTGCGAAGCTCTCTTAGTTGTTTAGGGAAATCTAATCTTTGGAATTCCCGTGCATCCTGAACGTGTCATAACGTGTACGCTTGAGGTGTTGACATGGCACGTGGCGGTAAGTAGGCCTACTACCTGACAGACCATACGAAGTGTAAATCTTGTAGGGTGTGGTAGCTGTGTAGAGTGAAGCGATTCGCTCAGGGCAGGGAAGCATGGAGAACTGCTTCCAAACAGACTGAAGACTGAAAGACACTCCATGCCGAAAGTGTAAGCAATTTGACGTCCAAGGAGTAAAATCAGTGTGTTTTTTCTAATATTATTATACAAATAACATAGCGGGCTTTTTGTCGTGTTTTACTGCATTTTGATGCATACGGTCTCCCGCGTAAGCACAGCGTTTACTGATGCCATTTCGCAGGTATGATTAAATCTCAGCCACAGATCGCTCTATAGAGCTCTGGTTTCGTTGCTAATTAGCAGCGCAATTTACGGAAGGTCCCTGGATGGCTCCAATTGGAAGGATCTATATCAGGTACCTGACGCCAGCTGTTGTTTTTGTTGTTGTTTCCGAATTTGGCCAACTATGGACCTCATAGAACCTAGGGTTTTCTGGTCAATCTCTTCATTTCCTCCCAGAACCTCATGACTGCGTCCCCCCAGGGGTTCGCATCTAGTGGGACGTGGGTTGGCGACCACGGGACCCCAGCTGAGTCCGGCATTGCTTCCACTTACTTGTGCCGGGCTACTCTGTCTTCTTTCCTGTCGACCTCCCTTGGTCACTTCTCGTTCTCTTCCGACCCCGACGGTATTAGGTTATCCGAGGCATAGGGAGTCTTTCAATTTCCCGCCTTAATTGGCCCTTGTCTCATCTTAACTGATACCCGCCTTCAATGAGGGGTCATCCTTCTTTTTCTTTTCCTTTTACCTCCTGCCTTGTGCTCAAGGCCGTTAAGGAGGCAGGGTGTATGTAGCCCCACCACTTCTGGTGCACCCTAGATAATGCTACACCCTCAGGGGCTCACGGCTGGTGAGTTCGGGAGTTGGCGACCCCGAGGGATTCCTGAGCTGGGTCCGTTTTCTCCTTCCTTTTGGGGCGGATCCTCTCCTCTCTCCCCTCTCCTCTCCGCCTTTCATTATATTTCCTTTTCTCTTTAAGATTCCCGCACCTATTTGTAGGTATTCTTAATCTATGTTGCATTTTGTAAGTTTTTTCGATCTAAATTGCATTTTGTGAGTGTTTTTCAACCTCACTTGCATTTTGTAAGGATTGCCAATCAAAATTGCTTTTTAGTAAGTCTTTCAATATAGGGGGTCTTCTTGTGAGTATTTTGAATTTCAATTGCATTTTGTATTTTCAAACTACCCCGCTTTATTCAAGTTGTTAATTCTCAAATGCATTTTGTGGGTATTTTGAATCTACATTACATTTTGTGCGTATTTTCAATCTCATTTGCATTTTGTAAGTATTTCGACTGTACGTTGCATTTTGTACGTATTTTGGACTTAACCTACATTTTGTGCGGTTTTTTTTTTCAATCTATTCCTTTTGTGAGTATTTTCGTTCGAAATTCCCCTATGTACGTATTACCGCTCTCCATTTGGTGAGTAGTTTCAATCTGAGTTCCTTTTTGTATGTATTTTTCCTGCTACTTCAGCCATAATTGTTGGGGCTCACTGTCTATTTTATCTAAACCATTTTCGTTTCATCCTTAGCAGTGAGCTGTTTTTTATCCTCATCCTTTCATTTCGTCAGGGACCGATAACCTCGATGTAAGGCCCCTTCAAACAACAATCCATCATCATCATCATCATCATCATGACCGCGTTTTTGCAGCCCCTAAATTGAGGAACCAACCATTCGTTCTATCTCCCCACATGTGGTTTGAGTCATGGAGTGCATCCGGCTATGAAAATCCATCCGTCGCATAGAAATGCATCGCATCTCATCCCCGAGCACGTTTAAACGGGTATAAGAAGGGCGGGCATACTCTTAGATACTGATAGAAATCAGAAACTTCTATGGTTGTAGGAGGCATTTGTTACTTAGTATCCAAGATAACCAGTGATGGACGAAGCAAAGAAGATATAAAAAGTAGGTTGGCTCAAACAAGGGAAGCATTTATACAGAATAGGGAATCTGTTGACATCAAATATAGATTTAGGTATTAGGAAGTCGTTTTTGAAAGCTTTCGTCTGGTACGCTCCATGGAAGTGAAACCTGGCCTGTTGGCGCAGCAGGAAAGAGGAGAATAGAGCCGTTGGCAATGTGGTGTTACAGGAGAATGATGATCAGATGGGTAGATAGTGTAACAAATGAAGAGATATTAAGACGAGTGGGTGAGGAGAGATGTTTTTGGCGACTGCTAATGAAGAAAAGAGATAGGTTGGGAGGACACATACTAAGACACCCATGAATGGAATGAAGGGTTGAGCATAAGAACTGTAGGGGTAGACCAAGGTTAAAATATGTTAACCAGGTTGCCTCGGATGTAAGGTGCGCTAGCTATGTAGAGATGAAACGATTTGCTCAGGTCAGGGAGGCTTGGAAAACTGCATCAAACCAGTCAAAAGTCTGAAGTCTCAAATACACACGCTCTAATGAAAAGACTTGAATATGACTGACTGCATGGCCCAGCGGTGATGTTCTCCCCTGCTGTGAAAAAGGTTGCAGCACCGAATCCTGGTGCAGTCAGTTGGCGGGCGAGTCGTGTCAGTAGATATACGGGCACGTTAAAGATCCCTTATGTGGCAAAATTACTGTACCTTCGGAGTCTCTAAAAGCCTTAGTTAAAAAGGGATGTAAAACAAAATAACATTTATTTTATTTGACAAGACTTGAAATGAATACACGAAATATTACACTTTCAAATTGTAGCTTCCTCGGTGTGTTGGTGGTAGAGTTTTCGCCTCGTAATCCCAAGGTTTGATTCCCGGCCAAGGGAGCCACTATAATTTATGAGCGTGTAGGATTGTACTTAATGAATATTTATAAAATAGGGGTTTGTCTTAAGATTTTTTTTTCTTTTTTCCAAGGGAATATCAAGGGTTTCGTAGGTTGATGACAGTTCACAGGCGAATAAGCAAAAGAATTATCAATGTTGCATAATGTGTAAGCTTATTATTGGGTTTATTGCGAATATTGAAAAGGTTAATCCGAGTAGAATACATTGATATTCGTATTTAGCGCACAATTGGGCTTCCGACTGAAAAACAATCTAAAAAAAACAACGCTTGAAGAAGAAAGTTTTCTGTCGGTGGGTTCTTTCGTCGATTCGTGACTTCCAAACAATTGTTTTATTGGTGATCATTAAAGGATGAATGTTGATTAAATTGCGTATATGGCAATTCAAGGATAACCTGCTTGACAGAAGAGAGCATAGCATAGGTTCGTGAAACTTGTGATACGGGGAATCATTCATATATCAGTGCTGAAGTGTTGGGTCCTTGTGGGGTACATAAATGTTTCTTGAATGTATTCGAACAAATGCAGCGAGAGTGAGAGAGAGAGAGAGAGAGAGAGAGAGAGGGGGGGAGTGAGGTTGTGACTGGCGGATGTCGAGGGTAGAAGTCTCAATTCCCTGTATCAGTGTTTACAAGTTACCACAATCCATCGCAACTCCAGTTTCGAAGCAAAGTTTCCTAATGTTTGAAAGAAAAGAAAAACAAATGTTTTCGGGACTTTTATTTCTGTCATTTGCTAGGATATCCATTTTCATTTTATTTATGTTAAACGCTATAATTTGAACACTGAAGAAGATATCAGTGAATAATATTATTTATTTAGCGTATGGCTTTTAGTGCCGGGAGTGTCCGAGCCTTCCGAGGACATGTACGTCTCGCTAGAGCCGAGTAGCTGCTTCTATGCGCAGGGGCGTAAAACACGTGGCGGACATGGAGGTGGGGTGGCGGCATTGCCTCTCTCACGTGTTAGGTGCAAGACAAAAATTTTAAGTACCCTTAAAAACAAGTAAAGTAAGATAACCCGAAAATCTTCTTTAAATGATTTAATTGGGTACTACGTTAGGTGGTAAATAGAAAGCCATCTCGCCTTGCGTAATTTCTTTATTCTACCGAACAAACAGTCTTGTTATTCCCCCTCCACCGTTTCCCACCGAGGCGCCAATTGAGCCGAGGCTCTTTGAAGTATTTCCCCAACCACGACGATCCGAAAAGGTGCATTTTCGAACTAATATTTCTGAGCCCCAGTTTAAAACTGAGTTAAGATACTGTGACACACAACACAAAATCATTATTGCTGTCGGGAGAAACAGCGGGCGCTTTTTAAAATCTCTCTCTTTGGAGCTTGACTTTTGGTGCTAGGCTTATGATGTGTTTATCCAAATCAGTGGAGCTCCAGCATTTCATAATTTTATGTTTTGTATTCATATTCTGATTGTATTTTGTATTTTTAAATAGAAATAAAGAATAAAAATCATCTTTGTATTTTTAAATATTGCATTAGACCTGCATTGCCGTGTTTTTTTTTCAAGCTTTAAATTAAAAAAAAATCCCTGGTAGGTAGGCACCGCAGTTTATAATTTTGACCCCCTCCCCGTTTGCGAGGAGTTTTACGTCTCTGTCTATGCGGACACCCATGGGGTGAGCTACAAGTACCATCACATGAGGATGAGATGAAATGAATGATGATGAATGAAACTGGGCAAGTTCAATTTCAAGCAGTTCCAACTTTGGCTACCAGACGTCACTGGCACCCAGCGGCGAACGTTGGAACTTTATAGAGCGTTTCTAGCCAAAAAAAAAACTACAAATGTAGCTTAGCACTGCCAATTGTGGTAGGTTCTTTTCCATGCCCGCCGGCTTTACTTCCTTCTCCGAAATAGGCGTATTGAAGGATGTTAACGCTTTTTAAAGAAATCCGACGACTTCGGCCGGGTTTGAACCCGCGATCTTGGGCAAAGCAGTTCAGCATGCTACTGACTACGCCACCGAAGCCGCTATTAAATATTTAAACATGTTCGTTTAAATAATTATACTAAACTATATATTTTAGTATTGACAAGGCGAATTATATATCATAAATATTTTGGATGTTATCTTTAAAAGAATCACATAAATGAATAAAATACCCTGCATTCATTGGAGAATTCGCTAAATAGGACGAAAGAGAGAGACTTCAAGATATTTAACACAACTGAATTACAGCATATTATGCAGTACAATAAAAAAAATTAATTTCATAATTTGTCGACTGCGCAATTATTGGTCGCTTCTCACCAACTTCTCAAAGGTGCATGTATTTAATATATAATGTATTCCTTTGACGGGGTTGGTGTAAGGAATCGGCCACATAGAAACTAATTTTACATTCGCCTGGAACCCGTAAAAATGATGATGATGATGATAATTGTTGTTTTAAGGGGCCTAACATCTAGGTTATCAGCCCCGTAAAAAAAGGAGAGAAATTGGTAGACAACATTTGTCAAGTATAATGCATTGAAATGTTACAAAATTTATCTGTTCGCGCTCTAAAATATCGATAATATTATTTCTGATCGCATATGGGCTACGAATGCTAAAGAACGCAAAAATAGAGATGTGGTATTCCCCTTCGTCGTAACGTAGACATTATTTGTTTACTATCGGGCATAGTTTTTAATCCCGAGTGTAAAAAGATTACATTTGATCAACAATTGCCTCTTACTGATCAGATTAATACTCTTATAATTCCTTTACGATCAAACTGGCTGTAACTAATCAGTCTTAATGTCTGATATTATCGCCGTGTAGAGTTGGTGAGTCAATTATGGTAGTAATGGTCGACACTAGGCGTAAATCTCGGTGGTTGAAGCAATTGGGTACGGAAATGTATTGTGTGATAGGTGTGGTTTGTTGACTGTCCCACGCGATTGCCAGGAAGTAGGTCAAGTGTGTAGGGAGCACTGACGAGCTAAGAATAAATAATCTCTGCCGAGAACCAATGACTTGACCAGATTTCAGTCTTAAGCCAACCACAGGGTCTGGCTTTGTTTGTGCCGTTAGGTACGGGTCTCATCTCCTCAGCGTGTGAGCACTATTTTTCTGTGTATTGTAACTGCTATCTCAAGGATTCTGGCTTGAATAGGGTTCAGTGTGCCTTGTGGTGATGAATGAGGAGGGCTGGTGCTATTTCCTTCTTAACAATTCTAAAAGAGGTTTTCTACTTCTACTCCAGGCAAATGTCAGAATAGTTCAAGGTCGGCTCTTTTCCAATCCTCCTTTCTTCTACCCGTCCAAGCCAACCCTAATGAATGCAGTGAATACGCCCTGCATTAGAGTCATTCTTTCTTGTTGCTTTATAGGCTATGTAATATTGTATTAGTTTCTTGGAATAGTTGGGTTATATTGTCGATTTGACACCTCAATATTTCTCATTAGCCTACCCTAGTATGGCAGCCAACCGTTCTACGCTAATATTGAGTTATTAAAAAAAATACACAAGTGCGATAAGGGTATTATAATAATATTTAGTGCAGCCAAATACGAGAATTACACAATCAAAATAAATCCCTGCTTTCGTGAAACAACTTGTGATAAAGGCGCGTAGTATATACACACATCAAAAAAAGTTTTGCATCACCTCGGTTCCAAGAGTTCCGGAACCGTTAAATACAAAGGGAATAGAGATCAACACAAACAACATTTCAGCTCGTTTTATTGCTCATGAGACCCACACATTGCATGTTGTACCATCATACAGCTAGACTTTCAGCATTTGTGGTCCAGATTGCAGTACACACCACTACCTCTAATACCCAGTAGCACGTCCTCTTGCATTGATGCATGCCTGTATTCGCCGTGGCATACTATCCACAAGTTCATCAAGACACTGTTGGTCCAAATTGTCCCACTCCTCAACGACAATTCGGCGTAAATCTCTCAGAGTGGTTGGTGGGTCAAGACGTCCATAAACAGCCCTTTTCAACATATCCCAGGCATGTTCGATAGGGTTCATGTCTGGCGAACATGCTGGCCACTGTAGTCGAGCGATGTCGTTATCTTGAAGGAACGCATTCACAAGATGCGCACGATGAGGTCGAGAATTGTCGTCCATGAAGACAAATGCCTCTCCAATATTCTGCCGATATGGTTGCTCTATGGGTCGGAGGATGTCATTCAGGTATCGTAAAGCCGTTTCGGAGCCTTCCATGACCACCAGTGGCGTACGTCGGCCCCACATAATGCCACCCCAAAACATCAGGGAACCACCACCTTGCTGCACTCGCTGGACAGTGTGTCTAAGACGTTCAGCCTGACCAGGGTGCCTCCAAACACGTCTCCGACGATTGTCTGGTTGAAGGCATATGCGACACTCATCGGTGAAGAGAACGTGATGCCAATTCCGTGGGGTCCATTCAGCATGTTGTTGGGCCCATCTGTACCGCGCTGCATGATGTCGGGGTTGCAAAGCTGGACCTCGCCATGGACGTCGGGAGTGAAGTTGCGCATCATGCAGCCTATTGCGCACAGTTTGAGTTGAAACACGACGTCCTGTGGCTGAACGAAACGCATTATTCAACATGGTGGCATTGCTGTCAGGGTTCCTCCGAGCGGCAATCCGTAAGTAGCGGTCATCCACTACAGTAGTAGCCCTTGGGCGGCCTGAGCGAGGCCTGTCATCGACAGTTCCTGTATCTCTGTACCTCCTCCATGTCCGAACAACATCGCTTTGGTTCACTCTGAGACGCCTGGAGACTTCCCTTGTTGAGAGCCCTTCTTGACACAAAGTAACAATGCGGACGCGATCGAACTGCGGTATTGACCTTCTAGGCATGGTAGAACTACAGACAACATGAGCAGCGTACCTTCGTCCTGGTGGAATGACTGGAACTGATCGGCTGTCGTACCCCCTCCGTCTAATAGGCCCTGCTCATGCATGGTTGTTTACATCTTTGAGCAGTTTTAGTGACATCTATGAACAGTCAAAGGGACTGTATCTTGGATACAATATACACAGTCAACGTCTATATGCCGGAGATCTGGGAACCGAGGTGATGCAAAACTTTTTTTGATGTGTGTATATATATATATATAAAGCTCAATGTTTGTCTGTCCACACTGTTTCACCGATCTGAACCAAAATTTGTATACTTACCCTTCGGAACCCTGCGGGTAACCCTGTCCACTTGAAATTTCCGACAGACCACCCCATTCCCTGCATTTAGGCCCTTTGGCCCAAATCTACACCGTTTCACCGATCAGAACCAAAATTTGTATACTCACCCTTTGGTACCCTGCGACTAAACACTGTTTGCTTGAAATTGCGGACAGACCACTCCATTCCCTGCATTTAGGCCCCTTGGCTAAAATCTACACCGTTTCACCGATCTGAACCAAAATGTGTATACTTACCCTTTTTAACTCTGTGAATATCACTGTCCACCTAAAATTTCGGACAGACCACCCCATTTCCTGCATTTAGGCCCTTTGGCAAAAATCTATATCGTTTCACCGATCCGGACCAAAATTTGTATACTTACCCTTTCGAACCCTGCGGGTAACCCTGTCCACTTGAAATTGCCGACAGATCACCCCATTCCCTGCATTTAGGCCCTTTGGCACAAATCCACACCGTTTCACCGTTCAGAACCAAAATTTGTATACTTACCCTTTGGTACCCTGCGAGTAACATTGTCTGCTTGAAATTGCGGACAGACCAGTCCATTCCCGGAAAGAGGACAGGGTCCTTCCAAAGGCAATGAAAAAAAGGGGTAAAACCGGACCCGCACAGGAAACCCTCAGGGTTGCCATCTCCCGAACTCACCAGCCATGAGCCCTTGAGGATGTAGCACTATCCAGGGTGCACCAGAAGTGGTGGGGCTACACACACCCTGCCTCATTGAGGGTCTTGAGCAGAAGACATGAGATATTAAGAAAATAAAAAGAAGGCTGACACCTCGATGAATGAGGCTATCAGGAATGATTAGTCGCTAGGCCTCGGATACCCTGATACCATCGGGGTCGGAAGAGAACAAGAGTTTGACCAAGGGAGGCTGACAGGAAAGAGAACTGGACGGTGCCCGGCACCAGTGAGTAGAAGCAATGCCGGACTCAGCTGGGGTCCCTTGGTCGCAAACCCACGTCCCACAAGTTGTGACCCTGGTGGGCGGAGGGTGGGAAGAGGGGACAGGGGTGAGAATAGCTTGCTCATTCATCGCGAGGTGACATGAGAGAAATGTCCAGACCCCGCCGTGTTACCTGTTATTGCTGACTATGCTGATGTTCATACAGGGTCTTTGCTCAAACCGCTGTAGTGTTACGAAAGAATGAGTGATTCACCGGTCAATGTGAATAGGACCGGGAACCCCCCCGAACGTCTGTCATCATATATCGTCATCATCGGCGATATTCTCAGGTTCGTGCAGCTTGGTCTCGAGCAGTACTCGACTCTTTGGTACTCGATAAGCTCTTTCACTACACTCATCGAGTATAGGCCTAAGCCAGAAAATAACGTTCAGACTTTGGAAGACATCGAAGGTAGAAATCTGAATTACCTATATCAGATTTAAAATTACACCATGTTCGTTTAGTAGTCATTTTTCATTACCTTATTATTATTATCATCATCATAAGGGCAAATGACCTAGATGTTACGCCCATTATACCACTAATCACCACACACAATAAGTTTTCATCGCCTGTGAATTTTGAAATATTTCTTTCTATCACGGTAGTTTGTAAGTTTGTCGTGTCAATTCAACAGTAGTTTTCATTATCATCCTCATCAAAAGGGCAAATGGCCTAAATGTTACGTCCATTATACTACTAAGTAACACCACTGTCTTCATGGCCTGTGATTTTAAAATGTGTATCTCCATTAGTTTGTAAGTTTGATATACCCGTTCAGTAGTAGTCGTCTTCATTATCATCCTCATCAAAAGGGCAAATGACCTAGATGTTACGTCCATTATACTACTAAACAACACCAGAGTCTACCTAGCCTGTGATTTTAAAAATATGTATTTGCATTAATTTGTAAGGTTGATATGCCCGTTCAGTAGTAGTCGTCTTCATTATCATCCTCATCAAAAGGGCAAATGACCTAGATTACGTCCATTATACAGTACTACTAAGCAACACCACAGTCTTCATTGCCTGTGATTTATAAAATGTGTATTTCCATTAGTTTGTAAGTTTAATATACCCGTTCAGTAGTAGTAGTAGTCTTCATTGTCATCCTCATCAAAAGGGAAAATGACCTAGATGTTACGCCCATTATACTACTAGGCAACACCACAGTCTTACTCGCCGGTGATTTAAAAATATGTATTTCTATTAGAGTGTAAGTTTATTATACCCGTTCAATAGCAGGCGTCGTCAGTATCATCTTCATCAATGACGTTGAGTGTTAAGGAGACTGAAATATTATCATCATTCCACCGGGCGAAGCCGGGTACTACTGCTAGTAACTAATATACAGTTGGTAATCATAGCGTCATAGACGGTATGGCTTACCATGGGAAAAGGCTTTTAAATACGAAAATGTTAAATATTATTGATTATTCTTTTATGTCTACGTTTTTATTCCTGCCATTTTATCCAAATACATAATAATAATATTAATAATAATAATAATGTTGTTGGGTTTACGTCCCTTCCGCCTTCTTTTACATTTTGTACGTCTTTTCACTTCCAATTACATTTTGTACGTCTTTTCAATCTAAATTCCGTTTTGTGAGTTTTTTTCGATCTAAATTGCGTTTTGCTCGTACCTGTACTTGCAATCTAAATTGCATTTTGTAAGCATTTTGATTTTCACTTGCATTTTGTGACTATTTTGAATTTCAATTGCATTTTGTAAGTATTTTCAACCCAATTGCATTTTGCCAGCATTTTCAATCTAAATTGCATTTCGTGGACATTTTGAATTTCAATAGCATTTTGTAAGTATTTTCAACCTAAATTTCATTTTGTGAGTATTTTGAATCTAACTTGCCCTTTTGTAAATTCCAGTTTTTGCGGATTTTCACTCCTTCATTTCTTCATTCCAGTCCTCTAAACCCAAATCAAAATTTGACATCCAATAAAATTCATTCCATTTTGTAAGTCTTTTTCTATCTAAATTTACCTTTTGTGAGTATTTTCCATCTAAATTGCATTTTGTAAGAATTTTCGATGTCTTGTTCAATCTACATTGCATTTTGTAAGTATTTTGCGTCATGGGTGTTGACATAGTGTGAATGTTTCGTATTTCAATTGCATTTTGTAAGTATTTTCAGCCTCAATCTCTTTTTGCAAGTATTTTTAATTATTGAAGTGTTTTGTATCTAAATTGCATTTTGTAAGTATTTTCAACCTCAAATGCATTTTTTAAGTATGGTCAATACATTGCATTTTGTAGGTATTTGCGAATCTAAACTAGATGTTGTGCGTCTTTTCCATCTAAATTCCACTCTGTCTTTTTAACTTTCCTTTTGTGAGTGCTTTCACTTTAAGTTACGTATAGTACGTGTTTTCAGTCTACCTTGGTTTTCGTTATGTTTTCCATCTCATTGTCATTTTTGCTATCACCCAGACCGTTAGGGTCGATAACCTCAATGTTGGGCCCCTTAAAACAACTATCATCATAATCATCTTTTAACTACTGTAACTTTTAGAGCTTCTGGAATTACGCCCTGAAGGGGATCTATAACGTGCCAGTAAAAATTACTGACAAGGCTCCCTCACATTTGCGCACCCTCAAATGCCCACTGACGGTGTCAGAATTCGATCCCGCAACCTTAGGCACAGCTGCTGAGAACGTTACCGCTGAGCCACGCATTCAGTCTATCCAAATAGAGCAAAGCTATTGAAATATATGTCTTTTTTCAATAATCGTTTGCCGATGAAGTTATGGCGTCGTCATATTAAAACAAATCATTGCTGTGCATAATTTGGCTTTTGTATTATGTCATTTCGTTAATAGTGTTAAATCATGTTTAATTGAGTGATGTCCTTGCACACCCAATGTGTCAATTTCTTGGTAACGGGGCAGACGACCTCCTCAACCGTGCGTGTTAGTTCACGTGTTACGGTAGGACTCGTAAGTCAAATATTCAGTGGTTCGATACCGTGGCATTTGGCACTCATTCTTGGTGTGGGTTACTGCGTATCTACTTTGACTACCGTTGGGCTAGTTATCACAGTGGCAATGCAAACAGTTGTGCACATGTCCACAATGCTTGGTATTGTGTAGTACGAGTCTTATCTATTTGTGTGTGATTTGAAATTGACCTTCAGTTCCTTCGGCTGTCTGTAGCTGTGATGGCGTAATTCTCGAGCCAGCCTGTCTTAGTAGAATGATGGTTTAATGCTGAAAGTCTTGGTGTTTTAACCATAGATCCTTAGTCTTTTAGGATTTTAGGCTCTAGGGGTTGTAATAGTTTTTCCGGGATGGGTCCAAATTCTACTATAGAGTCTTGATGTGCACATTTTAGAGCCTTGAGGGATAGATTTAAGCGGTGTCATTTATATTAACATTGGCACTGTTGGCCGTCGTTTGCGATTGTATGACGATTTACATCCAAGGCGTGGTCTACAGGTGTTGACGATCTCTTGTTTATTTCTGGAGGTCGATATAGTAATGTTGATAATATGCTAATAATTGAATAGTCGCTCCCGCTTGGTGCAATTTAGGCGAGCATTTTTTTTAAAACCCCTGAACACGCTTCGAAATTCCGTTTTTATTACTACCTATTAGAAAACCGCTGTCTTTGGTTGGGGTATAATTTTATCCTGCAATTATAAACCATAGAACATACTGACTGTCCAAGCGGGACCACAGGGCATTATACTGTATATCCTAGAGGTGTCGGGGAATTGCAGCAGATACAATTTTATCGATATTGAAAGAAGGGACCTCCTTTTACGTGGAATCCGAACCACAGGACATGGCATTTCATTTTGAAAGTCTCACATGCATTAGCCGGGAATCGAACCCGGTCCGCCGTGGTGAGAGACAAACAGCTTGCTTTCCTCACTGCGCCAGTGTGGCAGAACTAAAAGTTAGTATCTTTCACATCACCCAGGCTCACCAGCTGTTCACTTATTGCCATCGCTTAGCAACACCCTACCTCAGTATCGTCTATACTCTATAGTATCACTGACGAGTCGAACAACCACATTTACGTCTAGCGTACCTATGTAACAGACATACAAAAGATGCTGTATTGTACGAAGTACAAGTCAGCATCGATATAGTGGGCTTTGAAAACATGTACTGGAAAATCCGTGTGGGATTAAACTTAAGAGTTTTTGTAGGTCTTGCATCTCCAAGTTAAAGAGGGAAATGCCCCCTGCTAGACAAAACTGGGGCATTTGCAAATGTTCGTAGGATGTAAACATAGGAAATTTCATGATGTTTATCTCCAGATCAATACCAACAATTTTAAAATCTCTGCGTTTACAAAGCTAAATGTTGGTATTATGGATGCAATTAGAATTAAATGTGCTTTTTCTCAGTTTAAAATAGGTTTATTCACTGAATATGTTGATTATTGTGAGGCGGTGCCTAGATAATTTAGTGGTTAGTGTTAGTGATTACTACTAAGTATAGCGTTATAATGATACAAACAGTTGCTTAGCATTGAAAACCCCCGGAATTCACTGATATTACTAAAACTTCTGAATCTGAGTTGGCTCCAAAATGCTGATAATTCTCGTAGCAGAACGAAAATTAACAGAACTATTCTCAAATGAATCCCCAACAACATATGTTTGTTAGTTATATGACACCATAGTAATTTACCTTTCATGTCTCCACATCTGCTATGAAATACGTAAATCCACTGCGTTAAAATCACTACAAACGTTCCCTCATCAATAACAAGAACTCGCTCAGACAACCAGCACATAAAGGACAACTCATAGCGTGGTGATTTCGGAAGCAGGATACACTCCGCCATTTGCGAGAGAAATTTGGAACTATTAGCAAGGCTGGTTACTCCGTGGGGAAGTGAAAAAATAAAATAAAATGTCGCGGAATAATCATTGTCACGAAATACTAGTAGACCATGTTCACCCTGTTGTAGTAATATTAACGAATCCATCTCGTGATTATGGAGAAGCGTGCCCCAGAGGAAACCAGAACTCCAGCAGTCACAATTCCAGAATCATTTAATTGTAAAAACTGAATCTAACGTTGTCATTGCTCAGTGGTGATTGGACGTGAACCAATCAGCGTCTATTTTAATTCTAGGGGCTCAGCTTATTTGCATGAGACTTTGCGCCGTAAAATATGTCCGTAACTCATACTTCATATTGTTTAATGTTTGTTGGTTCGGTAAACCGACCGGACAGCTACGCTCGTTGAGGTCTAAGGATCGGCTATCTCCGAGCCCGGTTGGCGAGTGTGAAACGAACCCCATGTCGTAGATTTATGGCTCGATAGGTAAATTTCATTGTGGACTTGAAGGGTGGGATGGTGGTACACTCAGCCTCATTAGGCAAAACTGAGGAGAATTGGTTTCGATCCTCACCGCAGTCATCCTCTTTGCGGTTTCCCTTGGTTTCCCACAATTACAAATATACTACTATTACTACGGCATCACAATAATGCAGGTTATTAGACTATTTTGATCCACTTCAAAGTACACAGAGCTGATTACTGCGATTGGTAATGTAACCTCTTGTTACTATTGGTATTGCATGGTGTAAGGGGAGCAATGAACACATTTTTTCTTTGCAGTGAAAAACCTCAGAATTAGTCTCCTGCCGACACTGTTAAGAATTCAGTATCAAATAAGTACGTTCTTTGTCACGTTGTGCCCCTCCCTGCGGAAGTGTAAATAGTGACTGTTCCCTGGGGAACCGTCCGATAAGAGCAGCTCCCTACTCATTCACAACGCAGTAATGCCACTCATTCATAACCGGAGTGTCCGGCCCCTTGGCTAAGTGGTTAGTGTTAGAGCCGGGCAAATTACCTCTAGTTCCGCTCGGTATCGCAAGCTGCTGTATTGCCTATAGTATCTCCCACCAAAGGCACTCAAGGTTGGCTCTCTCCACCAAGTGAGAATCAAAAGTCTCCATAACACCGGAACTCGTTTTTCTCGGCTTTGTCGGTAGTGTCGATGTAATGCAAATATCCAGCCTCACTGCACTTCTTATGTCAAAGCCTTCCTTAACCCCGGAATGTAAAACATTCCTTTTCTTTCGTTCGGCAAACCGCGGTATTGTATTGTTAACATGCCTTCTCTCTCTCTCTCTCTCTAAAGATTTGGTATGTGAGAAACTAGCAGGTTTATTAATAATTTTATCGTATGGCCTCGGGTGCAAGCTTTATTTGACGCCCACAGGGCAGCGTGCATGTCGAATTGTGTTGTTCCTTGGAGCGCAATGAAAGTCATGGAGGTTAGAAACACTATAGTGCTTTCTAGTAGAGAAAATCCCGAGATTGTAGGAACCAGGTCCAAGATCACAGTTTTGATCCATAAAAGTAGTTCACATACAGAATTAAGATGAACAAAGTCGATATTTATTTTAACGAAACCGGGAATTGTGTTTGTTAGTTCGATAATTAATGGCTTTAGTCACTGATTAGAATGAGCAAACACAATTTCTGTAATGATTTTTCAGTCGCACTCTCGGGGTTTAATATTGATTTTGCCATTATGAACACGGCCTACTGAATTCAAATGGGTTCTTTAACATGCCAACAACGTATGACTTGCGTGTCGTGAATTTTTGTCGCCTTTCGAAAATCACTTTCCATGGCCAGGATCGAACCTGCAAGCTTGGGGTTGGTAGTCCCACACGATAACCACTCACCCTCCGTGGCAAGCAACTGTCAGATGAAAGTCTGAAGTTATTAGGAAAGAAAGCTATTGATCGAATTAGCGCTTACAGAATAAATTGTCAGGTAGATTGTCTTTAGATAAACAAAATGATGCTTGATGGCTCGCAGTGATCGATTTTGTGTACTTGACTCGTCTAGTTTTTTAAAGGGCAGGGCCGTTTTCTGTGGTAGGACGTTTCTTCGGTGGATATGCCTTAGAAATTGTTATAAACTGGCTGCCTTTAGTCGACGGCGGGTGATGAAAGCTAGTAGTTTCTAAAACGAATATCCTTTTAATGTACAACGAGCATTTATGGTGCTTGTGGTGACATTATGGGACAGCTTGACAGAGCAAGGAGTTGTTGGGTTAGGGGGACCAGCACGTGTTCCCTCCCGCAGTTTGACAGCAGCTAAATATAGCCTGTCTGGGTGGAGCTGTGGGAATCTAATGTGTATTGTTCACGTCATGACCTTGGTCCTTCCGGATCCGTTGCCATTATTAGGCACATTCACTCTGGTCTAAAACTTCACCATTGCATGAGTAAGTTCGATTTCCTATCGGGGGAATCGGATTTTTTTTAGGGTGAGAACACATGCGTAGCCTTCCTGGTGGTACGGTGTCGCTTAGAGAAGACTTTATCTCTATCAACATGCGACGAGGGTTGTCTCCCGAGGTCAGGTTTGGGAAATAGTGAACATGGTATCATTCTTGGGTCGTGGACCATGGCACTGATTGATAACGACGGACTGCCATGTGTTGTGTGTTGCGCCGGCTCTGCTTCATTGTCAAGATTAGTGAGTGTGTTGCAAGGTGATAGCACTTTGTAACCAGCAGATGTACAATTTAGTTGCTATAGTAAATGTGTTTTATATTCCCGATGGCATGGCTGCTGATAGCATCATCCGCTTGGTGTGAGGGAGCAGGTTAGTGAAAAATAGGAGTTTTCAAGAGAAATGAGGGGTCTAAATGCAAAACCACATTCTCCACTTTTATAATTTAACAGGAACTAAAAATCTAGTTAAATGTATGTAACTAATGGAATCTCTTAAGAGCTCGTTTGCTTTTTTTGCAGGCTGTATTTAATTACATCTTCTTGTATACACTGTTTCATTATTTATATTAATTTATCTGAAAAATAGGTTTTAATTTTGAAGAATGTGACTTTTGTATCCAAACATTGGGGCTGTGAGTTTTGTATCTGATCAAGTTATAGAATTATACTTTTGACACTAAACAAAATCAATTACTTCAGACAAAACAATAGACAAGTTTGTGAAAAATTTAGACAAGTGAAACCAATTGCATTGTTGGAATACACTTATATTATTTATTTATTATGTAGAGGTTACGAGTTGAACAGACAATTTTAATATTGGCTTGCAGCTGTAGAAAGTCACATGACCAGAAGCAGTCTTGTGATTGACCAACAGGGACAATGTGCTCTTTGCAACTAAAGTGTGAGTGTTAGTTTTGCATCTAAATTGAGTTTTTGGTATTTGAAAACCACTGGATATTGTGAGTTTGGCTTTTCAGTACTAAGATAGTCGTGTGTAGTTTGAAACGAAGAATAAGAACGCCTTGCTAACTCAATTTCGAACAAAAGTGGAAAATGTGACTTTTGCATCTAGACCCCTCAAATTATGATTTAATGAACATAACCGTTATTTAAATTTATTTGAAATACCTGATGTGCGTTAGATTGCAGGATCGTATTCTGGCGCAGTTAGTTGTCATTTGAGGGTGCACAAATGCGAGGGAGTCATGTTAGTAGATTTACTGGCACTTTAAAAGGTCCCTACGGGACTTAAATTTCGGCACCCTGACGTCTCTAAAAATCGCATAGTTGAATGGGACGTGTTACCAATATTATTTGCACCGTACATATTTGTTTTAATCTCCTTTATCTTTTCTGTTGACGTTTCTTGGTTAGCTCCTGTTCTCTTCTGATCCCGACGGTATTAGAGTATCTGAGGTCTAGGGTGTTTTTGATTTTCCCGCCTTAATTTGCCCTTTACTTATATTCTCTTTTTTTTTCGAGGCGTCAGTGCTGTTTTCATGTATTCTCCTGCCTACTGTACGAGACCCTAATTGGAGGTAACTGCATCACGCATGGTGAAACCCTGGATAGGGCTACACCTTCATGGGGTTCGGCTTGTGAACCCCGGAGGTGACGACACCGAGGGATTCCTGTGCTGTCAGTCTTCCACCTCTTTCCATTGTCTCCGGGTGGACCTTCTCCTCTCCCTTTCCTATCTACCTTATATGGCAGTCTTTTTTTTTTCAATGCGCATTCTTTGTGGGTCGAGGGAAGTTTCATTTCCCTGTCTTCTTATTTATCTTATTCCCCAATGTCTAGTGTGTAAGTTGGTTTCAATTGAAGTTAGCTTTTCATATTAATTTTCACTATCACCCAGATCATTAGTAGTAGGTGACTTTAGGCCTAGATGATCCGTCCCTCTATACAACAATCCCAGTCATCCCCTCGGCAAGGAAGAAAAATGTCTCTGGCGAAAGTGAGACAGAACATCACCGCATTATCTTGAATAGGAAGGCTTTGCTATATTGTAGTATCTGTAGGCCTAATCAGTGGGTCTATGCTTTCGTTACAATATGAATTATTTGCATGATTAATATCCATACAACTGACTCAAGCTTAGGCGGTAAATGCCCCCTAATTAAAGAACAGGATGGCATGTTGGAAGTTATACTCTGTGAGCTGCCAGAAGAGGATTGACAGTTCTCGCTTCGCCATGTGGTCAGGAAACAAGGTTACCAAACAGGTAGAATAACAAGCGATTGCACTGTACAAGCCAGGGGGACGACAGTTCATAGGGAGCGCGTGGGTCGGGGTAAGGCCCTGTACTGTTTGTTCTGCCAACCAATGAAGAATTAATTTTAGCACTAAGGTTCCGTAGTTGGCACTCATGAACGTTCACATCAAACCGAATGGCGGAATCTGTTTTGATTGATTTTCCTCGTGGTGGTGTTGGTTGTTTTGATTTTTTTCAGTATTTTCATTGTTTATTTGAATTGAATTGAGAGTCAATCATGCCACTGCAAGGTAGGAAAAATTGCCAAGCACCGGGATGTAAGAATTATAATGATAGTAAGAACAATACGGCAATTTTCATCTTCCTGGTGTTGACCATGTGAAAAACTAGTGGGCAATATGGACTACTCGCGAATAAAAATATATAGAGAATAAATGTGTGCATTTCATCTCTTGTTTGTTTCCTTACCCATTCTCCTTTGCATTGCAATAAAATTTGTGGTTTAGGGCTACGGGGAGGGGTGGGTGGTTGCGGGCATGCTAGGCAAAAAGTGAGGTTATGGCAATGTAGTGTGTGCATTTGGACGATTTTCTTTACATTCATCGAATATCCCAACTATTCTGTAGAGTATGAGAGCATTTTTTTAATTAGCCTAGAGGTGAATTAAGCTCTAGAACGGCATAACTGTGTCTTTCGTGACAAATCCATTGCCAACATTGATATATATCAAAATGTATTCTTTTCCTATCTGGACGTATATTTCAGCACCTAGCGAAAGGCGCAGTTATGTTTGAGTTATATTCATCAATAATCAATAACTCGTCGCAGAACATACTGTTCATTTACGTGTAATAAAGGCTACATTCATATGGCTTTTTACTTTTTATGTTGCCAGACTTGGCAGTACAATCCATAGCCTCAGGCGGTGTTCTCTCTCGGAAATTCTATAACCAAAAGTGACGAATCTCTTATACTTACATGATCCTTGGTACAAGCTAGAGATACAGCTGACGAGGCACTGACGCACGTGGGCTTCAATATTGCAACGCAGAGTATTATGACATCAACTATGCGGACATGGATTGGTCAAGAGGCAGAGGGGTCATGACTGACGTGGAACTTCCGGCCAAATGTCAATCCTCTTCAGGCAGCTCACAGAGTATACCAAAATAAGTAATCCTTCATAAACCTGTGACTGTAGGTTGGCTGGGTCAAGAGAACGGTTGCCCACCCAAGGTGGCGCATGTTTTCCGCTCTGTACATTCCGCAACTCGACTTATTTTAATTGTATGTGATATCACTGATGCCGGTACTGTATTCGAGTGGCGTGAAACATCCAGAATAATATTAATAATGTTATATTAAGTAGCTAAAATAAAATTTCTGTTCTCCAGGTTGTTGATAAGTGCCTACAAACCTCATGATTGTTTGAAAATGTCCTTCCTACTTCGTCGATAATTTGCCATATTTCCTATCGAGTTATGGAGTAGCCGTTGTGTCGTAATCTGGGTTGATATTTGGAAGTGTCGGCGGGGATTTCAATATTTCACGTGGATAGGAAGGGTTCCGCTGAAAGCCAAGGGGAAGGGCGTAGCCATGGCGACTGGAGCCAAGCCAACAGTTTCCCGCCCGTTGCCATGGCAACCGTCTGTCTCCCCCGTTCCCTGCTAGCCATACACCGGTCCGCGTCCTGCTTCCTACTACCGCAGTGTAATACTGTCGAGTGTTGAATGTCTCGAATTCTTGCTTGTGCTCATTTATGTATTAAATGTGTGGTAAGAATGCGATTCCCAAGGTAGTGAAGGGCATCAATCGGGTGAAAGTAGTCCATTGTTAAAACTTAAAAATAAATCAGTCGATTTAACGACGACCTAGCGCAGTTAAGCCAAGTAAGTTTAGTTTGCAAACGATTAATTTCACAACAAATCGTTCAAAACCGTATGAAGCAGTCGTTCCGATTGAACGACTAATTCATGCTGTACTAATAGGACTACAGCAATTGATCAATCTATTTATGGTATAAGTGCACCTCGTGGTGTTGTGGCTAGCGTTCTTGGCTATCGTTTGAATTCCGGGTTCGATCCCCGACCGCCAAGAAATTTAATTCTGATCCGAGGTCTGCACCGTGGTATACTCAGCCTCGTGAGGCAAATCTGAGGAGAGGTGGGTTGGATCCCCCTTCTCAGCTATCGTGCAAGTGGTTTTCCGTGGTTTCCCACTTCAGTCAAATGCCGGGCTGGTTCCTAACTTAAGGCCACGGCCGCCTCCTTCCCAATTCTCGTCTGAAATACAAACACACACACACCGATATCACAATAACACAGGCTATCATACAAATTCTACATTCGCCCAAGTACACGGGGTTAAAAGACCAAGCGTGCGCTCCTTCTTCGTGCTACTGCAAACTAATATAGATTCAATACAGTATAAAAAAAACGAAACATGATTACTCACAGCCTGATGTCACAGATGTTACTCGCAGTTCTGTGTTGATGTTTGTCCGAAGTGTGCGCGTGGATCACATTACTGTGGGGAACTTCACGGACTTCTGTTCCAGGTTGGAGTTTGACTACTGTTTCCAAAACACCGCGCCTATGTGATAACATCCCGCAGGGTTGTCCACTCTTGCCTTCCCATACACATTTATTATCTTTTATTTCCCCCAACCGAAATGTAATGGTACGAATTAAGGACGGCTGATGGAGAATGGGCAAGTCTCACACACCTTCATTGGTAATATCTTTATTGCAATTCTTCCCTGGCCCATCACAGCAGCTTATGCATTGCTTGGAAAATCCGTTTCATGTGCCTGAGTTTCTAGTGAACAAGTATTGTCATACTGACTGTATATTTCACTTGAGAAAAATTACTCTTTTTTTTTACCCCCACAGCAAAAGACAGAATATGTAATCTTCTATTATATAAAACAGTGTCCTGACTGACTCATCATCGCTCAGCCATAGCTATGTAAGTTAGAAACATGAAATTTTGGGGATATGTTAATTGTAAGTCGAAAACTCCCACTAAGGAATGATTTTTGGATATTCAAGTTCCAAAGGGGTGTTAAGGGGGTAGATCTACATTTCATTGAATAACAATATCTCCCGATTGGTTTCATTGGGGGAAGTGATACTCGGCATATAAACTCATCATTAAAAATAAGAAGACACGTGTCTGAGGGTTTTTCGATGTGGCTTATATTATGAGGTGAAAGGGGTGAAAAGTGGGGGTTGAAGGGTTCCTAACGGAGCAAGTATCTCTTAAACGACAGAGGCAGAAAGTATGAAACTCCGGGGGTCAGCTTGAGAAATAAGTAAATAGGTGTTCGACCGTTTTTTTTCTTCATAAATACAGTTTAAGGGGCCCATGGGGAGGGGTGAAATTCTGGGGAAAAAACGTCCACTAATGAAGGATTGTTAGCCTACTTTTCACATTTTCCAAAAATGAGGAAAAAGTAGACTTATGAGATCGGGCAAATGTGTGTGTGTCTGTCTGTCTGTCTGTCTGTCTGTCTGGCTGTGTGTGTGTGTGTGTGTGTGTGTGTGTGTGTGTGTGTGTGTGTGTGTGTGTGTCCCTATCAACTCCTAAACGGCTGCAGCAATCATAACAAAATTTGGTAGGAGTAAAGATCTATACCTGAATATCTCCCGGCCATATTTGAAAATGATGTCAGTGCTACCAACTGCTGAAAAATCTCAATCGCAATTGAAATTTGAGCTCCATGTTAGATATCTTGGAAGGTATGAATGGGAGCTATTTCAAAATTAGCACACGTATAGATAATAATATTTCAGTTTAATTTCCAGGAGGCCATACATGGCAGTGTTGCCAAAATGATTATAAGCCTGCTGATAGGTCCAAATTTTAAATGCATATAACTTCTACACTATCAATTGGATTTCAACCAAATTTCGTATGTGCTATGTGTACATAAGCAGATATGACTGAGCGTACCCATAAGAGCCACCAGGGCTGCCAACTGTTAATAAATGCTCTCAATTTATTTTATCCAAATACCCTTATATCAGAAAGTATGCAAGCTGTCAGCTTTAAACTATGCACACGTATAGTACCTGACATTCTATAATAATTTGGGGTAACTTATATACGTCAGTGCTACCAACATGAATCTAAGCCTGCTGAGAGGTCCACATTTAAATACATGTAACTTCTATACTATCATTTGGATTTCAACCTAATTTCGTGTGTGCTGTGTGTACCATAACAGATATGACTATGCCGATTCTTAAGAGTAACCAGGGCTGCCAACAGTCAATAAATACTGTCTCTATTTTTGTTACCCTAATATCAATATATCAGGAAGTATGCAAGCCAATAGCTCTAAATTTTGCACACGTATAGTACCTGACATTCTAGATTAATTTGGAGTAACTAATATAGGCCTACGCCAGTGCTGCCAACATGATTCTAAGCCTGCTGATAGGTCCAATTTTAAAATGCATGTAATTTCTATACTAACTAATGGATTTCATTCAAAATTGACACAACAATAGATCATATTATTTCAGATTATTTCTGACCAATACATGCATGCCATTGTTGCCAACATGATTTTACGCGCGCTGTTAGATCCAATGTGTAACTGCATGTAACGTCCATGCTATCCATTGGACTTCAACCAAATTTGGTCATTAGGGCTGCCAACTGTAGTTCTCTATTAGGCTACATTATGCCAGGTATACAGTATTTCGAACTAATTATAAATTGCGATATTACCAACTTAATTTCGTCATTATTCTAGATAGATCCATATAGATTAATCATTGGCATGAATCTTAAATTTTAAGAAAAGTAGGCTCTTTAGTTCGTCACGGAACTTCTTGTTGAATATTCACTCATCTCCCAGCCAAACATATCACAGTTAGAAACCTGAAATTTTGGGGATATGTTCATTGTATGTCGACAACATATCTATTCATGGATTCATGTTCTAAATGAGTGTTAAGGGGGTTAAACCTGCATTTCATAGAATAACAATATTTCACGAGTTGTTTCATTTTGCGATGTGATACTCGGCATATAAACTAATCCTTAAAAATAAGCAGACATGTGTCTAAGGGTTTTTTGATGTGGTGTATATTATGAAGTGAAAGGGGTGAAAATTGGGGGTTGAAGGATTCTTAACGGAGCGTGTACAAACGACATAGGCGAGAAGTTTGAAATTCAGCGGGAAAAAATCGGCTTTAAAAATAAGTAAATAGGTGTTCAACCGTTTTTTCATAAATCCAATTTAAGGGACCCATGGGGATGGGTGAAATTCTAGGAAAAAAAAAAGAAAAACAGGAAAGATAGTGTCCTGGCTGATTCACTCATCAAATTCAGGGGGGAAAACAGCTTAAAAATAAGTAAATAGGTGTTCGACAGTTTTTTTTTTCATAAATCCAATTTAAGGGATTAATGGGGAGGGGTGACATTCTGAAAAATAAGTTAAAGAAAATGTCCTGACTCACTCAATCATCGCCCTGCCAAAATTATTGCGGTTAGAAACATGAAATTTTGGGGATATGTCCGTCGTTGTATGTCGAAAACATCCACTAAGGAAGGATTTTTGGATATTCAGGTTCTAAAGGGGTAAACGTGCATTTCATTGAATAACAATATCTCACGAGTGGTTTAATTTGGGGATGTGATACCGTACTTGGCATATAAACTAATCGTTAAAAATAAGCAGACACGTGTCTAATGATTTTTAGATGTGGTGTATATTATGAGGTGAAAGGGATGAAAAGTAGGGGTTGAAGGATTCCTAACGGAGCATGTATCTCTTAAACGACATAGGCGAGGAGTTTGAAACTCAGATGAAAACAATCAGCTTAAAAATAAGTAAATAGGTGTTCGACCGTTTTTTCATAAATGCAATTCAATGGGCTCTTGAATAGGGGTTGAATTCTGAAAGAAAATCGTCCACTAAGGAAGGATATTTGGATACTCACTATCATCGACCAGCCAAAACTATTAAAGTTAGAAACATGAAACTTAGGGGATATGTTTGTTGTATGTCGAAAACGTCTACTAAGGAAGGGTTTTTGGATATTCAGGTTCTAAAGGGGTGTTAACGGGGTTAGCCCTGCATTTCAATGAATAACAATAGCTCACGAGTGGTTTCATTTCGGGATGTGATACTCGGCATATTAACTCAGGATTTAAAAAATAAGCAGATACGTGTCTAAGGGTTTTTCGATGTGGTGTATATTATGAGGAGAAAGGGGGAAACTGTGGGCGTAGAGGTTTTTTACTTGTGTAATTTTATGATGTGTACTTTTTTCCATATGAATTTAGGTAAATGGATTTTGTGTTTAGTCAGTGTGTTTAATATACTGTATCTCACTTATTTCCTTTTTTACGTTTGTGGTCGGAAACCGTGTTGTGATTTTGAGTCGAATTTTATACATGCGACGTGACGTTCGGGAGATTTTGATTTTTATGTGCCATTTTTGTGTTATATTGACTTGTCTGATTGTTTATGGGCTTTACCAAATTATTATCATTATTATTCAAAATTAAACGGTAAATCAAACATAGCAATCATGATTGAGACGTTGCTAAGTGCACTCTTTACAACTACAATTTCCGCGGGTGAAGCCGCGTCGGGTAATGCTAGTTTTACGTTAAGTTCAAGTTTGTAAAGAATGTCTTTATTATGAACAAATATGTAACAATATGTAATTATATGATAGCTAAGGTTCCAACTCGTGGACAATTTTCGTCATGTACATGTATAAGCAAAGGGAAAGAATGTGTATTACATGAAAATTCTAGCTATAACTCATTAGAAGTTTCCATTTCTCGCAGAAAATTTTTCTTGCAAGCTATTTGAACAGCGAGTGTAGTGTATAGTGTAGTGTAGAGTGTAGTGGCGTTCTCTCCCCCTCCTCAGCCACATGCTCTACGGCGATACATTTGGTTTGAGTATGTGGTAGACGCATTGAATACGACGTTCAGCTGAATTGAATTATAATTAAAACAGATCGCAACTCAATGGTATGCCAAACAGAAAACAGATAATAATTGGGGCTTAGAGTTTTAAGGTCCTGTTAATCTCCGTTAACACTAATAGCTTATAGTTTTTCATATTTTAGGCCACACTTGTAATAGGTTTTTACAGGCTTAACATATTTTTTTAAATGAATAAAATGGTAACACCAACAACTTTTCTGTCCTTTATTTTAGTAACATTTATTTATTTGTAATCATCAGGGAGCGGATTTTGATGACATGTCATCTTTTAGTTGGTTCACTACAAATACTGCTAACTTTTACAGCATTTCTGATCAATGATCATTGTTTCCAAATTGTAGAAATACTAATTTATTACGTTATTTTTGTCGTCTTGCATTTTATGTAATTTACTTCAAGTTGACATCATTAGTTGGCCATTTATGGATTATTTTATAATTATTGAGTCATTTTCTGATACTTTTAAGGTGGTTAGATTCATTTTTGCATACGGTATGGGATATTATCCGAACTTAAAGTGAGAGTGAATACGGACACATGAGAATCTTCACAACTCATTTTCGGTCCGAAGACTAAGTTACTTAGTTCAGTCCTTACTTCTTGGAAATGTCCGCATTTCTGGAGACACACCTGCGCTTGCAACTAATCTCGAAGTGACGTTGAAAGCAAGGGTAGCAGGACAGACTACAGTAGGTCCAGTTATGCCAGTGCCTCGGTGCAACCATAGGCCTACGTGTGTTTAGTGAATTTGTGTTATCGGGGCAGATGACCTCGTAGTTCCGCCCCTTAAAACAACAATAACTATATAAATATGTGTTATCGGCTGCGATGGTTATTTCGAGTGTAATTTAAAATACCGTACTTAAACCTTTCTAGGGCTAGCCCACACATACCATACAAATAGTTTCCAAATTCAGCGAGGGTACTTTTACTATGATGGTGAAATTCTTTTCTGCAAAATAGGCTGTTCGATGTGAAAGTTTGTTTTTCCATTTCTTTGTTTGTTGACATTATGCCAGCAATATCAATACATCGGCTCGTTGAATGAATTGGTTGTAAAATATCATTCAATCTTATAATTAATTTTTAAAAATTGAGCTAGCCGGAACATTTTTCAATTTTCTTTGTGAACGTTTTTAGGTACATAGCTCAATCGAACATTTAAAATCCTGTTTCCTTCGGGAACACATTTCCAATATGAATTAGCAAGGTAAGCTAACACCATTTTGATTGGCGCTGCTCGTGGTGACATTTGTGCCTTGCAGCGGCCTTCTCAGTATGTACACACATCAAAAAAAGTTTTGCATCACCTCGGTTCCAAGAGTTCCGGAACCGTTAAATACAAAGGGAATAGAGATCAACACAAACAACATTTCAGCTCGTTTTATTGCTCATGAGACCCACACATTGCATGTTGTACCATCATACAGCTAGACTTTCAGCATTTGTGGTCCAGATTGCAGTACACACCACTACCTCTAATACCCAGTAGCACGTCCTCTTGCATTGATGCATGCCTGTATTCGCCGTGGCATACTATCCACAAGTTCATCAAGACACTGTTGGTCCAAATTGTCCCACTCCTCAACGACAATTCGGCGTAAATCTCTCAGAGTGGTTGGTGGGTCAAGACGTCCATAAACAGCCCTTTTCAACATATCCCAGGCATGTTCGATAGGGTTCATGTCTGGCGAACATGCTGGCCACTGTAGTCGAGTGATGTCGTTATCTTGAAGGAACGCATTCACAAGATGTGCACGATGAGGTCGAGAATTGTCGTCCATGAAGACAAATGCCTCTCCAATATTCTGCCGATATGGTTGCACTATGGGTCGGAGGATGTCATTCAGGCATCGTAAAGCCGTTTCGGAGCCTTCCATGACCACCAGTGGCGTACGTCGGCCCCACATAATGCCACCCCAAAACATCAGGGAACCACCACCTTGCTGCACTCGCTGGACAGTGTGTCTAAGACGTTCAGCCTGACCAGGGTGCCTCCAAACACGTCTCCGACGATTGTCTGGTTGAAGGCATATGCGACACTCATCGGTGAAGAGAACGTGATGCCAATTCCGTGGGGTCCATTCAGCATGTTGTTGGGCCCATCTGTACCGCGCTGCATGGTGTCGAGGTTGCAAAGCTGGACCTCGCCATGGACGTCGGGAGTGAAGTTGCGCATCATGCAGCCTATTGCGCACAGTTTGAGTTGAAACACGACGTCCTGTGGCTGAACGAAACGCATTATTCAACATGGTGGCATTGCTGTCAGGGTTCCTCCGAGCGGCAATCCGTAAGTAGCGGTCATCCACTACAGTAGTAGCCCTTGGGCGGCCTGAGCGAGGCCTGTCATCGACAGTTCCTGTATCTCTGTACCTCCTCCATGTCCGAACAACATCGCTTTGGTTCACTCTGAGACGCCTGGAAACTTCCCTTGTTGAGAGCCCTTCTTGACACAAAGTAACAATGCGGACGCGATCGAACTGCGGTATTGACTTTCTAGGCATGGTAGAACTACAGACAACATGAGCAGCGTACCTTCGTCCTGGTGGAATGACTGGAACTGATCGGCTGTCGTACCCCCTCCGTCTAATAGGCCCTGCTCATGCATGGTTGTTTACATCTTTGAGCAGTTTTAGTGACATCTATGAACAGTCAAAGGGACTGTATCTTGGATACAATATACACAGTCAACGTCTATATGCCGGAGATCTGGGAACCGAGGTGATGCAAAACTTTTTTTGATGTGTGTATTAGCCAAGCGTGTCGGTGAGGTGTACCATAACCAACAGAAGGGCCCATTGGTACACTGGGGCGAAACGCTAGCAACTGTTTTTGAGCTAGCCGGTCTATTTTTCAAATCTCTTTGTGATTTTTTTTTTTTTTATAGTTTTGGGGTCATTTTATTCGATTTTTGGAGTCATTTTATAGAACATTTTTTAAATATTTTTAGGTCACCAAAATCCGCGCCCTGTCGATGATAATGATATTGTTGTTGAATGATCAGACATTCGGTACGCAAGCGTAAATACTTTCATAATCTCTCAGTATGTATTTTTATACGAATAATGGTGCTTCGGGGGGTAATGTTTGGTTAACGTTGTGTAAACCATGGAGACAATGCGAGTGTGGTCGATGATACCGTTTTGACGTACCGTTCATTGACACGCTCGCTTCATAATTTTGTATCGATCCTAGTCTCGTGTGACGGCTATCACTTGTTGAGTATGCATTCCATTGCAGCTAACTGTATAGTAATGATTGATAAGTAAAGTTATGCGTTTACAGGATGCATGGTTCATAGGTATTTGATTTTCTAATTCGGGGAAAATAATACTACAATAAGAAAGGGTGGAAACTAGCCCGGTTGAAGTGACGTTTCATATTTGTTCTATATTAATGGTCATCACTCATCATGGAATCACCTTACACCCACTGATGTTTTCTGGATGTCCCTACGGAAAAGGGATTTACTGATGCACGTCAGAATCTAGAAAAAGGACAGAAAGTGTGAGGGGTTAATGACTTAACTGTTTTAGGGCATTAATATCAACAGTTGAAGGTTTTAGTCTCCTTGTTTAATTTAAGGGCTTGGGCATCGCAATGAGCAATTTTTCGCGTTAGGATGTGCATAAGATTTGTCTAACCCGTGATGTCTGTAAGTGGTGTGTGTTTGTAATTGAGGTTAGGATTTGGACCGATGTAGGCGTAACCTTCACTTAGGCCTTCACTGGACTGGGAGTAGAAACCAAAGGGAACGAAATCTTTGAGTGGGAATCAAACCAGAGCCCCGTGAAACCGAAGTCTCAATGCGTCGGCACAGATTTTCAGGATAGTTTTTCAGGTAGAAAAGGAATTATGATACAACAGAAAGCCTCCCAATGATAATGCTATAGCAACCTTAGCTGCGTGACTGGTCATTGTCTTGCAAATGATGAACCTATGATGATAGGAATTGCCGGCTGATCGACATATGACGATAGCCTCTTTATTCTGATGCAACAGCGGCCTGTTTGCAGCCTTCCATGAAAACAACGCAATATCTCGATTTCTTTGACGGACAGGGAAGCTTCGTTATTTCACGCCAAATCAATGAGGAGATTGTGGTTTATAAAGGTACAACAAACAAAAGAACCCTCGGCTACTTCGGCTCGCGCAGCTCACATCGGCTCGTCCCGATCTCCCCCGACAATCTCTATTTATTATAAAAGAAAGTCCCCGATTCTTGGATGTCACGGGTAATCTCGAGAACCACTGGATGGATTTTGATGCGGTTTTCACCATTCTGTAAAGGATATCTCTTGGAAAGTTTCTGTAGAAAATAATTTATTTATGATCAAAGGAAGCCAAGCAGTAACGATTTCAGTGAAAAGTCGAAAAAAAAAACAACTTTGGAGTCCGTGCGCTTCTTTAGCTTACGCTGGGCAAACCGTTAAAAATATCAATATACTATGAGTGTAAGAATTGTTCAGCATGCGAAGTTCTACAAACAAGTCCACGAGAGCATATCTCTATCTTCAATACATCGCCCACTATAAGTGATTTTAGACTGGATGGAAGTGGTATTTGTGTTTCAAGCACCTCGCCATTCTTAAATAACGTCTGACAAGAATCCGTCGCACATGCTATCTCCATGATAATATAATTAATAGCCCCGTCAGTGATTTCAACCCATCATGCCGAGACGTAAAATGGATATAAAGTAGGCCGTAGTTCATTGACATCGAAAAAAAAAAAAGTGCTTATCACGTAAAGCATTCGTAACTGTTCCCTGTCGAAGCCCGGGTGGGTTGCTAGCACGGGATAAAGGAGTGCGCAGCTGGCTGTCAATCGCCGTCACATACCGTATCGTAAGTACCTACAGCCAGCTGTTCCATTGAGTTTATTCCTTCATTAATGCTGCAAACGCAATGCAATTAAAAGAACGAGAGTAAATGTAAAGTGACCGAAAGTATTACGCACGGAGTTAAATGAAAATACAGTATTTATGATTTCCTAGTTGTAAACTATGTTTTAAAGAAATATACTGTTCCAATAAGCGTACACACACACAGGCTATAATATCAACAACACGAAATAATGCATCAGGTGTAGAAAACTGCAGACGACCCTTGGCCATAGACGTTTTCCCTTCCGCTATTATACGCTTCACGAATGACTTTGGAACACCCGTTGCTTTACTTGTTGAAGCCACAACATTATAATTGAGTTTATGAACGGTTTTCTGCTTTCGTAGGTGAGCAGTTACGTTACAGACTATTTCTCTGCCTTGTCCCCTTAATGGTCGTCCAGATTTGCTACCATACTTCGAAGTAGAAGTCATAACGAAATTCAAATGATACTATTACTAGAATAGCATGGTACACAACACTATATACATAAACACATTTAGAAATAAAGTACATGCTACACGACAAGGGATTATAGGACTACATTAAAGAAAACATAATATAGAACTGAGAAAATAATAAGAGCGCGAAAAAGGATTGGCACAAAGCTCGTGTCAGCGTATCTCCGCAGTGTGCTCGGTAAGGCAGCCAGACAGTAGGGATGGGCGCGACTGAAGCCTGGAATCGAGAGTGTCGACTCGATCGACTCCGAACACCGGTCTCGGTTCGCATGAAGCCTCGCGACTCCACGTTAATCTGATGCGTATTGCGGGGCCGCTTCGCATGAAGCCTCGCGACTCCGAGCTCACGTGATGGGTATTGCGGGGCCACACGGTCCCTTCGCATAAAGCCTCGCGATTCCAAGCTAACCTGATGAGTAAGGCCCGGATAGTTATGTGTTTATATATATTTAATTTTACTAAATATTTTCTATTTATTTACATATATTTGCCGTTTTTATAAATAAATACATATTATGGCGAATTTATTCGTAAGTAGGCTACATATTTCCTGGATTTGGTGGTATGTTGCACTCCTTATATAAATGCTGCCGACATTTTCGACCCTTGGCAAATCCATTAATTTGCCTCTCTATTTCGTGAATGTACCCCTGTCTCTGTATTGTAGTAGTATTTCAAGACAGGAATTCCCTGGCCATTAAGTAGACTATTGACGTCAGAAAAGTTGGATGGCGCAGCCACGCGGCAGAATGTAGAAGCTGTAACATTGTGATTGGTGAGATTTATTTAGATGGTGAAGCATTGACGTCGTGATGGAAACAGAAAGAAATTTGTCAAATTCGAGGAGGTACTGCTCTGTATAAGGTTGCAAAACGTATAAAACGGCTACGAAATATCTTCACTACTTTCCTGTACAAAAAGTTCAGAGAGAAAGATGGGTTTCGTCGCTGTCAATTGGAAAACGTGTTACATGTTACATGACAGTGTGCAGCCTGCATTTTTGTGAAGACGACTTCTTTCCACCGGTATTGTTGATTATTGATGGTTATTGTCTCTAATTTGTATTCACATGGATTTAGCTACATCAAAAATACTGATAAACTTATAGCCTATTACTTCTGTGCCGTACAAAGAATGTAATCCGCTCTTCGTAAACTTATTTAAGGGGTTCTTCCGATTGACAATAGCCGAATGGTTAGAAAACTTAAGAAAAATGCTGTTCCTAGCCTTAATTTGCCAGAGAATTTATATTCTTGCCTTTGAACTGCAAGTATGTAGGTCATTGAAGTATGATTTGGCTTAAATTGTGTTTTTCGCTATGATCTCCCTACTGTTGAATTTAGTTAATTAAAATGTAAAATCTTAGTTTTAAGTACCGGTTTGGTGACCCATCATCCCAGGCAGGCCGGTAACACCTATACTACTCAGGCAGATAGGTCACTTAGTCGTAATTTTAAAGTTATAGTGATGTTAAGTATAGGCTACATATGCGGTAATGTAGTGGGAGACCGGTTCGGCCTAGGCTATTCTAACTTTAATTAGTTCTCATTTCAGGGTTTTACAGTTTTGAGTGCGAATAGTTGGTTTGAAAGTTGTACAACAGTAAGGAGAGTATGTTTTGTATAGGTTTTAATTGGTATTATGGTTTATGTCGAGCTGAGGAGTGAATTTGGTTTGGCTTTTAGTGTAGTTTTTGATCTGTTCCGTTTGCTTATGACAAGTTCAAATGAAGACTCCAGCTTTGTTAAATATCTGTATTTTAAATATTTAATTAAATATATTGATAAAGAGGATGCCTCCATTTTAACTTGCCTGTGGCAAGAGATTAATAAATTAACATTCTTGCCTTTGAACAGCAAGTATGTAGGTCAATATTTGCAATATTGAAGTATGATTTGAGCATCCCAAGTAACGCTTCTTTGAACCCAAAACATTCATGCAAATTCAGGGTTGCTTGATTCAATTTATTATCAGGGAGTCATCCTTTGTGTTATGTGAGATATATATATATATATATTGTGAAATTAATTTAAAAAAAAACATCGATACCGCTAGGCTCCCAAGTACAGGCTTCATATATGTAACAGCAGACAGTAAATTAACTATCTACATGTGGGTAATATTTTTAACTGGTAGTAATTAGGCACTGCATTTAAATTGATTATAAAAATATTTCTATCAATGAAAGGAAATATGTAGTATTTTGTCATCATAAATTAGAAGCCATAACAAACGCACACCCAATTACTTCACGTCACCATATCGCCGCCATATTGCAAACAGCTGACCGTAAGCTCCTCCCCCGTTTCGGACGTCAATAGCAGGGGGGCTGGAGAAGACTCGCGACTCCAAGCTCCCCTGATGAGTATTGCGGGGCCGCTTAGCATGAAGACTCGCGACTCCAACTCACCTGATGAGTATTGCAGGACCGCTTCGCATGAACACTCGCGACTACAAGCTCATCTGATGAGTATTGCGGGGTCGCTTCGCATGAACACTCGCGACTCCAACTCACCTGATGAGTGTTGCGGGGTCGCTTCGCATTAACCCTCGCGACTCCAAGCTCACCTGATGAGTATTGCGGGGGGCACGCGGTCGCTTTTTTTTCCGAATCTCTCATTATTATTATTATTATTATTATTATTTACAGTCATTGTACCAAATTGTTGTAATATTGCACTTTAGGCAGGTTGTATTTCTATTATTGTTATAAATAATAATCATCATAATAAACACAATAACAATTACACCTACAACATTACCGATGATAACCCGAAACAATCTTCCATGTTTGCTGGCTAATAATCCTACTGTATTCATCGTAACACAAGGTATAACAAGACCGTCACAATATGAGAGGCCTGTGCGCACATCTTAAACAAAGCAATTAACAAACCATAACATAGGCCAAATCTTACATTAATTTAACACCCAACATTTATTTGAGACACGTAAATGAAACACCCTATATTGAAAGTAAAAATACACACACAGTGCCAAGAACTTCGTAATTGGTATTCGTCATTCCATATAACGATCTTGCCGGCAAAATAAATATCCCATCACTATACATCAACTAGGCCTATCCAGCATATTCTCATACTGTAGAATCCTACAGTAGATCATAACAAAGAACGACTATGCATATAATCATTCTATTGAATCGTTTTGCAGGTTATAATAGCTTGCCATACATTTCAATACCAAAAAAGTATAACTGGCAAGCAAGCAGCAAGATTTTGTCAGCTGTATTGTAAACATGCCGCAGCGATGGCGAACAACGTTGCTGCTGGCGCTGTGTGGCATACATGTTCAAGCAGTTCCAAAAACAGATGTTAGATGGCGTTAGTGCATCAGTGGAGTCGAGACTGGAGTCGAGAGTATCGGTTCCAGCGGCAGCAGTCTCGACTCTTCGCGACTCCGTTCGCAACCCATCCCTACCAGACAGCATGTGACCCCCTCCACCGCGCCTCTGTGACGTCGCACATCAACTCGGAGAGAATGCGCGGGGAAGTGAGCTTTGCGCAGGTTTTTTTGATCGTTGCCACCTTATCACCAATTATGATAAGAGGTTTTACATTTGTGAATGGAACGCAATTCAGGCGAAGGATGCCGGGTTGTAAGCAATCTAGGATAAAGGCGCGGTTCATTGAAGCCACGTGTGTCCACCCCCAATTAAGTTATTTTATTGAACTAGAAGAGTGACTTCAAAATTCACAGCTACCATTGTCATAAAGTTTAGCATCAGTCGCGTACAACTAAATACGAGTTTCAAGTTTTATATAATTTCCAAGTCACTGCAGTAAAAAATGAGGGTGCTCTAGGGCAGGGGTCTCCGAACTACGGCCCGTGGGCCAAGACCATCCCGCGAGCACCTCCAACCCGGCCCGCCATAGTTTATTTTGAATGTAAATTAAATCATACAAAATAATAATTGTTTTTATTTAATGAACAATTTAAAACTCAATAACTGACATGCATGATGATTATGTTAAGTGTAATTAGTTTTATGAGATTTATCCTAAAAACTTCCAGTAAGTTAGATGACATACATAAGTATAAGTGACATTACAGTATTATTTATTTAGCGTATAGCTTTTAGTGCCGTGAGTGTCCGAGGACATGTTCGGCTCGCCAGAGGCTATAGCTGCTTCAATGCGGATACCCATGGGGTGAGCTACAAGTTCCGTTCAATGTCAAGTAGTTCCAACTTTCGCTACCAGATATCAGTGATACCTAGTGGTGAACGTTGGAACTTAGATAGAGAGTTCCGAGGTAATCTTACCTAACAATTTAGCTTCACGCAAGTTTAATTAGTTGAAGGTTCTTTTCACATGCCATAAATCTATGATATAGGATCACCGGCATTACTTCTCTTCCGAAGAAAGGCATACTGAAGGATTTTTAACACTATTAAAGATATCCGACGACTTCGGCCGGTTTTGAACCCGCGATCTTGGGCACAGTAGTTCAGCATGCTACCAACTACGCCACCGAAGCCGCTAATCTCCCAATGATAATGCTATAGCAACCTTAGCTGCGTGACTGGTCATTGTCTTGCACATGATGAACCTATGATGATAGGAATTGCCGGCTGATCGACATATGACGATAGCCTCTTTATTCTGATGCAACAGTGGCCTGTTTGCAGCCTGCCATCAAAACAACGCGATATTTCGATTTCTTTGACTGATAGGGAATCTTGGTTATTTCATACCAGATCAATGAGGAGATTGTGGTTTAATCATCAATTATGATACGGGATTTCACATCTGTGAATAAAATACCATTAGGCGAAGGATGCCGAGTGGTAAGGAATCGAGGATAAAGGTGCGGTTCATTGAAGCCACGTGTGTCCTCCCCCAATTAAGTTATTTTTATTGAAATAGAGGAGTGATTTCAAAATTCACTGCTACCATTGTCATAAAGTTTAGTTTCAGTCGCGTACGTAAGATATACTAGTTTCAAGTATTATATAATTTCCAAGTCGCTCCAGCGAAGAATGAGTGTGTTCTAGGTCAGGGATCTCCGAACTACGGCCCGTGGGCCAAGACCATCCCGCGAGCATCTCCAACCCGGCCCGCCATAGTTTATTTTGAATGTAAATAAATCATACAAAATAATAATTGTCTCTTCTTCTTCTTTCCGATGAGGCCTGCTAGGGACCACGTGCCAATTTCAATTCTTCACACTTGGTTGTTTTCTCTTCCGTTCCCACCAGTACTCCTTCAAATAATTGCTTTTATTTAATGAACAATTTAAAACTCAATAACTGACATGCATAATGATTATTTTAAGTGTAATTAGTTATATGAGATTTATCCTAGACATACATAAGTCAGTAACGGTATCATTAATTTAGCGTATGCCTTTTAGTACTGGGAGTGTTCGAGGACATGTTCACCTCGCCTGAGGCTGTAGCTGCTTCAATGCGGACACCCACGGGGTGAACTACAAGTTCCGTTCAATTTCAAGTAGTTCCATCTTTTGCTACGAGATGTCACTGACACCTAGTTGTGAACGTTGGAACTTTGATAGAGCGTTTCAACGAAATATAACCTAAAATTTAGCTTCACGCAAGTTTAATTAGTGGAAGGTTCTTTCTAAATGCCATAAATCTATGATATGGGACCACCGGCTTTACTTCCCCTCCGAAGTAAGGCATACTGAAGAGTTTTCACGCTCTAAAAAAAATCCGACGACTTCACCGGGTTTGAACCCGCAATCTTGGGCATAGAAGCTCAGTATGCTACCGACTGCGCCACCGAAGCGGATAGTAAGTAACATAATGAAATTGATCATCATTATGATTAATGAAGATTATGTAGCTGTAACTTGCAGTTGTGGATAAAGTTTACTAGTGGCAATTATTCGCAGAGACTCCAAATGCTCATCAGTTAATTTGGATCTGTAAATATGTATGGTATATTTCATTTTGGGCTGGCCCCGTGGCGTTGGGATAGCGCGTCTGCCTCGCACCGGAGGCCCCGGGTTCGATTCCTGACTCCGTCGGGGATTTTAGAAACTGTCGTGAGAGCTGGAACGGAGTGCAATCAGCCTCTTGAGGACAATTGAGTAGCTGTCTGACAGTGAGGCAGTGTCCCGATCACGAAAACCAAGATTAACGGCCGAGGGAACCCGATGAGGTGACCACGCGTCACCCCAATATTTGCAGGGCAAATTGCTGGGCAGTGGTCGCTTGGTAGCCCTAGGTCTTTCATGGGCTGTAGTGCCAGGGGTTATTATTATTATATTTCATGTTTAGAGTGTATTTTACACAAATAAGTAGTGCTGAAAGAGGAATAAAATCACGAATATTCGGAGCGGAATTCACACACCGCTTCCTGAACCATTGACAGCCTATCTCACTCGGTCCCGAAACAAAAATCTGCGCGTAATTCAAATCTTCAGTATATTGGTATAATTAGCTAACTAGTTCTTAATCTTTGGGATTTAGTGGTGGAGTCAGTTTGGCCCTTATGCTAAATACACACATCAAAAAAAGTTTTGCATCACCTCGGTTCCAAGAGTTCCGGAACCGTTAAATACAAAGGGAATAGAGATCAACACAAACAACATTTCAGCTCGTTTTATTGCTCATGAGACCCACACATTGCATGTTGTACCATCATACAGCTAGACTTTCAGCATTTGTGGTCCAGATTGCAGTACACACCACTACCTCTAATACCCAGTAGCACGTCCTCTTGCATTGATGCATGCCTGTATTCGCCGTGGCATACTATCCACAAGTTCATCAAGACACTGTTGGTCCAAATTGTCCCACTCCTCAACGACAATTCGGCGTAAATCTCTCAGAGTGGTTGGTGGGTCAAGACGTCCATAAACAGCCCTTTTCAACATATCCCAGGCATGTTCGATAGGGTTCATGTCTGGCGAACATGCTGGCCACTGTAGTCGAGCGATGTCGTTATCTTGAAGGAACGCATTCACAAGATGTGCACGATGAGGTCGAGAATTGTCGTCCATGAAGACAAATGCCTCTCCAATATTCTGCCGATATGGTTGCACTATGGGTCGGAGGATGTCATTCAGGTATCGTAAAGCCGTTTCGGAGCCTTCCATGACCACCAGTGGCGTACGTCGGCCCCACATAATGCCACCCCAAAACATCAGGGAACCACCACCTTGCTGCACTCGCTGGACAGTGTGTCTAAGACGTTCAGCCTGACCAGGGTGCCTCCAAACACGTCTCCGACGATTGTCTGGTTGAAGGCATATGCGACACTCATCGGTGAAGAGAACGTGATGCCAATTCCGTGGGGTCCATTCAGCATGTTGTTGGGCCCATCTGTACCGCGCTGCATGGTGTCGGGGTTGCAAAGCTGGACCTCGCCATGGACGTCGGGAGTGAAGTTGCGCATCATGCAGCCTATTGCGCACAGTTTGAGTTGAAACACGACGTCCTGTGGCTGAACGAAACGCATTATTCAACATGGTGGCATTGCTGTCAGGGTTCCTCCGAGCGGCAATCCGTAAGTAGCGGTCATCCACTACAGTAGTAGCCCTTGGGCGGCCTGAGCGAGGCCTGTCATCGACAGTTCCTGTATCTCTGTACCTCCTCCATGTCCGAACAACATCGCTTTGGTTCACTCTGAGACGCCTGGAAACTTCCCTTGTTGAGAGCCCTTCTTGACACAAAGTAACAATGCGGACGCGATCGAACTGCGGTATTGACCTTCTAGGCATGGTAGAACTACAGACAACATGAGCAGCGTACCTTCGTCCTGGTGGAATGACTGGAACTGATCGGCTGTCGTACCCCCTCCGTCTAATAGGCCCTGCTCATGCATGGTTGTTTACATCTTTGAGCAGTTTTAGTGACATCTATGAACAGTCAAAGGGACTGTATCTTGGATACAATATACACAGTCAACGTCTATATGCCGGAGATCTGGGAACCGAGGTGATGCAAAACTTTTTTTGATGTGTGTAGTTTGGAGACTCTGCTCTAGGTTACGGTATCTGTTTTTTTCTTTCTTCCCGCGAGAATCGTTACAGCGTTATCGGGGGATCATAAGTTTATACTACGAAATTACTCTACATTACTTTTGAGTCTTGTCTCGTCGCTAATTTCGTTTAAAATCTTCGGTTGGATGAATCTTAGGATAATAATAATAATAATAATAATAATGGACCTCTGCCGTAATTCATCCACTACATAAGAAAGGGGAGAAAACCGATGTGAACAATTACCGTGGCATCTCTCTTCTGTCAATAACTTACAAGATCCTCTCAAAATCTCTACAGAATAGGGCGGAACAACAAATCGATCCACAACTGGGGGAATACCAAGGGGGTTTCAGAAAGGGACGGTCATGTGCTGAGCAGATTATGAATCTGAAGTCCGTCCTTTCATATCTGAAAATCAGGAACAGGGAATTCGTGGTGACCTTTGTTGATTTTAGAAAAGCGTACGACTCAATTGATCGAACCACCCTATTGCAAATCCTTGAAGAGTTTGGCTTAGATAACAAGACACAATCAATTATCCAGCAAACCCTGACCAACACCACCTCCAAAGTGAAGTTCAGAGGAGAGTTGTCCGATGCCTTTGAAATCAGGACAGGAGTGAGGCAAGGAGACGGACTCTCACCTCTACTCTTCAACTGTGTTTTAGAAAAGGTCATCCGAGAATGGCGGAAGGAAATGAAAATTTCAAGGGTAGAAAATGGGGTAAGGCTAGGGTACAAGTATATGAATCTTACGATCGACTGTCTAGCCTTTGCAGATGATCTAGTGATCTTTTCAGATTCCATTGATACGGCAGAAGAACAACTTATCCAACTGAAAAATCAAGCACTGAAGGCTGGGCTTCAAATCTCCTTTGAGAAGACACAATTCATGACAAACATAAAATCAGCGCCCAGGGAACTGGAGGTCGGACTAGGAAAAGTTCAGAAGGCAGAAAAGTTTAAATACCTCGGTGAATGGATAGAGCCTAACCTATCAGAGAAAGAAGCCTTCGTGTCACGCATTAATAAAATGGAAATGGCATACAACCTGACTAAAGACATCTACAATAAGAGATCGATATCCTTAAACGCCAAAATTAGACATTACTGCACTGTTATTCGACCAGAGGCTCTGTATGCGGCAGAGACTCTAACAATGAACAAGAAAGGTCTAATGGAAAAACTAGAGGCGAAAGAAAGGAAGATTTTGAGGAAAATCCTGGGTCCTATCAAAGAAAACAGCGAGTACAGAAGGCGTCACAACCACGAATTATACAAGCACGTGGAGAAGATCAGTGACACGATTCGAAAAGGAAGGATTGCCTTTTATAGCCACGTGACACGAATGAGCCCAGGCAGGATATCAAAACGGATATTGACGTACTTTCATGATAAGAAAACCAAAGGGGCATGGTTCACGGACGTTGAGAAAGATCTACGTGAAATGGAAATTTCCCCTAACGATATCCAGGAGCGTGTTCCACTTCAGGAAAAACTACGTACCGTAAGCACAAAGGTTTCCAGGAAAAGCCGAAGCTGAAGACAGGGAAGGTGTGGTCCCAAGAGAGAAAAGAACAACACCGGAGACGAATGCGGGAACGGAAGAAGAGACAGTTGAACTGACGTGGTCCCTAGTAGGCCGAATCGAAGAAAGAATAATAATAATAATAATAATGTATGACCTCGGGTGCCGGGTGCAAGCTTTATTTCACGTCCAGAGGTCAGCTTGCATGCTGAATGTTGTAGTTCCTTGGAGCGCTATGAAAGCCAGGGAGGTTAGATATCTAAGCTGCTTGACACTATAGCGCTTTCTAGTAGAATAGAGGAAGGAATAACTTTTTGTGTTGGCGGAAAATCCCGAGATTAATTTAGCCATTATGAACACGGCCTACAGAATTCAAATGCGTTCTTTAACATGCCAACGACGTATGACGTGTGTTGTGATTTTTTTAGTTGCCTTTCAAAAATCACTTACCACGGCCAGGAGTGATTTTTTTTTGTTGCCTTTCAAAAATCACTTACCACGGCCAGGAGTGAACCTGCAAGCTTGGGGTTGATAGTCGGACACAATAACCACTCACCCACCGTGGCAAGCTAATCTTAGGATAGGAAATCATATATGTGTGCATACCTACGTTTGCAGCATTTCAGAGGTAATCCTGAAGGGAAATGTGTCGGATCTGAAAATGACTCGACTAATCAAATTTTAATGTTCTCGTTGAGTTGGAAAGAATCAAGCCAAACAAGCTTATGAATGTAACATGGATGCTTTGAGCTATTGCGTCGTGTATTACTGAATGTATGAGTCAATTTAGATTGAAGGTAAGGAATGAAATTGTCTGATCCATACAGGGCACGATCTCGCGACCTTCAGCTTTGTAGTTGGTTGTTCTTACCACTGTGCTATGGAGGACTCCGCAAGGGATAGACATTTTAATACTGCTTGTTCCATCCAAATGATGGTGTTAATTCATTTTAGGGGCTTGGGACATATCGGTTATCAGGCCCGTGTAGTAGGGTGTGCCCATATTGTCTGTTTCTTGTAGTGACAATAACAGTGTGTGTGTGCGTGTAATTATTAGGGTCGGGGATGGGATAGGTGCTGAGATTTTAAACATGGCAATATCCCTGGTGGGTGGGAGTCTGGAAAACCATACTCAGGATGGCCGCTGTCTGCGCTGGGATTCGAACCTATTATCTCCGGAGTCGGGGCAGTTCCTTACCGCTGTTGTGGTAAACTATCTAGCGAGCACGGGTACGCCGCTTGGTACATCAGAACGACTAGAAAGTTTCCGCGTTGTGAAAATAAATTTCTGTAGTCCAGTAGCGTAGCTGTGACGATCGTGATGGGCAGCTGCAGCAAGTTTGGAGGTTTGAATGCCGGCTCTGACATTATTGGCTATCCTGAGTGTGGTTTGCCCCCACCTCTGTGGGGTTTTCCACACTCCCTCCAGGCTAATGCCGGCCGGAATGATTCCTTTCTTCATGTTCCGTGCGTTGACCCCCATCCCAATACAGCTAGAAACACTACACTAGTCATCACAGAAATACACGTTCATACCTGGGTCAATATAAATACTGTAGTAGTTTGGCTTAGGCATGGAAATCATTTCTACAGGGGAGGGGGAAGGAATCTGTATATAGATTTAAGCCTTAGAAAGTAATTATTGAAAGCCTTTGTCTAGAGGGTGGCGCTCTATGGAAGTGAAATTTGACTGTCGTCGCAGCAGAAACGAGGAGAATAGAAGCGTTTGAAACGTGTTGTTACAGGAAAGTGATGAAGATCAGATGGGTAGATAGAGTATCAAATGAAGAAGTATTAAGATGAGTGGGCGAGGAGAGATGTTTTTGGCGACTGCTAATAAAGAGAAGAGAGAGGTTGGTAGGGCACATACTAAGACATCCAGGAATAGCAATCATAGTTCTGGAAGGAAGGGTCGAGGTCAAGAACTGTAGAGGTAGACCAAGATTAGAGTATGTTAACAGATTGCCTCGGATGTAAAGTGTGGTAGCTATGTAGAGAAGAAACGATTGGTTCAGGAGAGGGAGGTATGGAGAGCTCCATCAAACCCGTCGAAAGACTGAATACTTTAACAATAAAAGACAAATTCATCGTACACCCAAGAACACGGGGCTGATGGCCAACTTGTACCAAGCCCCTTAAATGAATTAACAAAACATAACCATTGACGGAAATATAATGAATCGTTACTTCAATGAGGGGCATTTAGGACAGGAACATTGATTAGGCAGGTCTTTTGTCAGGAGAGAACTGAACGTTCCGTTTAGAGAAGAATCCCCGGCGTTTTCACTGACAGGCCGTCATGTTTCTTGACGTGTTAAAACGGATTGCAAATTGAGAGGCAGCGTTTAAGTGGTGAGAAGCTTCATTCAACAGTTGGAGTTGGCACACTGCCCGCAGAGGGCACGCGACACTGGGTTCGAACTGGCTTCTCCGTGGGGGGCAGCGACCGTGACCGTGCGCGATCTTGCTTTGTGTCAGCGTGACATTGTTTGTTTGTTCCTTTCTTCACTTGCTTATCAGGTCTTCTTATTGACCTTCAGATCACGAACTTTTTTTGTTTTTGTGAAAAAGAACCACCACCTAGCGCAGGGTCTTGACGTTTTCCTTCTCGAGAGAAATTCGCCGGCGTCAATCGCGACGTGTTTATATGAACCCTCTTTTTAAACTCACATTTTTATAATAATAATAATGCATTTTATTAATCCCTTAACGAGTCAAGGACTCGTATACAAAGGAATCGTACAGTTTTATCATGTTAGCGACAAATTACAATTCAATGTTTAGTTTACAAAGTTTTCAATATGAAAATATATACAACATTTTGTAGCTTTCGTAAGTTTTTGTATACAGTGTAGTCTTCTTTTGTCTTCCAAGATTTTGGAATTTCTTCAGACTGACATTTTATAATCATTCCACAAACTGTTTTAGCCTCCTTTTAAAGATTGGTAGGCTAGGTGCAATTTTTATATTTTCTGCAGTGGCGTAGCGTGAACTTTTGAGCTGGGGACGCCAAAGTTTATAACGACAAACTAAGGAAAAACTCAAACAGCTAATATGAAAGATACAGTCACATACCTCACACAGTCTTGTACATCAGCTCCATTCGTCTTTTCTTCTTTTCTGCGAAAATGTCAATGATGTGTTCAAGAAATGCCGGCTCTGATGATAGCTCACCTAATAACTGTTTTTCAATGGCCAGTGAATTTAAACACGACAAGCGACTATTGCTCATAGAAATTCTAAGGTATGCTTTAATATTTTTCAGCGTGCTCATGCTGCGTTCACTACTAGCTGTAGTAGTTGGAATAGTCAGTACTAAGCGTAGTAGTTTAGTTACTTCCTGATAGATGGAGTCGAGACCGTTGGCAACAAAATATTTTAAAAGCTCTTTTGGAGCTAAATGCTTTGTCTGATCTCCATAAACAATGTGAAGTTCATTTAGTAATTGGTTAACATTAAAGAATGGATACTGTTTTACCAAAATATCTAATTTTCCCTGGGGGAATGTTTCAGTGTATTCATTAAACTTCTTTTCTTGTACTAACTCAATGAAATTTAGATGATTAAGATCTTCAAATCTACTTTTCATTTGAGCTGTTAGTGAATCTACTATTTCAAAAGTTAGCACTCTCAAAGTGTTCTTTTTATTGCCATCATACATTACGTTTTCATTCAACTGGATGCTTTTTTGAACGCATCTGTCAGTGAAATCTTCATTTCTTAAGTTTTCTATTCTTTCGACGACAGCCTCTATCTCATTATGGCAAGTTACAATACTCACTGTCGATGGTTGTAACAATTTGAAAAGATGATCAGTGTAAATGAAACAAGCTTCGAATTCACCCAGAAAATATACAAAGGTAGGGTCATCCATATGTCTATTGAGACCAATGACACAGTTCACAGAGTCGTCGTCCCATTCACTATTTTCATCATCAATAATTTCATCAAAAGTACTATACAATTCTTGGAAATGTTTCATAATGGTGAAAACTGTCCTCGAATGAAAATTCCATCTCGTATTGCTAGCTTGTGGAAGCTTAAATCCTCTTTCAGTCAACAAAACCGACCTTTTAGAAGACTTGCTGAAAAATCTATGAAAAGCAGTCAAGGCACAGACAAACAAACGAACCTGTTTTATTGTTTTTGAGCCATACAGAAGTACCAAATTTAATTGGTGGGCGTAACAATGGACGAAAAGAGCATATGGGCAAAACTGTTTCACTAGCTTTTGAACTCCTCCTTGTCTGCCTGCCATTACAGCTGCGCCATCGTATGTCTGGCTTACAACTTTTTCTCCATTTACTTCCCAGTCAAGTAAAACTTTGTGCACGATTTCTGATAATCCCGCAGCTGTTTTATTCTTGGAAAAGTCATAAAAGCCGACGAATCTCTCCTCTATTCTATCATCCACACAATATCTAAATATTATGCTCATCTGGCTCTTACACGATACGTCTAATGTCTCATCCGCTTGTATGGAGAGAAAGGGGGCTTCATTTATTTCTGATTTGATTTTTTCATTTAATGCAATTGTTGTAACTTCTATCAAGTCATTTTGAATGTCTGGAGATGTTCCTTTTAATAATGATGATGACTGTAAATGGTCTCTAACTAGAGATTCATTTTGAGCGAGCAGGTTCAACAATTGCAAATAATTCCCCTTGTTAATAGAACTTTCATCTTCTCTATGGCCACGGAAGGCTAGTTCTTGTGTACAGAGAAATACTACTGATTGAATGAGTCTTCGCACATACTGCCTGTTCGAAGACACGATCTCATTATGTTTTACTGCTTGTAGTCGAGCAGCTTCAGATAATGCATGCTCAAAGCGAGTTTTACCTAGCAGATGAAATGCTTCACAATGTAACAAGTGGTGTTTTGAAGACTGGTGTTTTACAGCCTTTTTAATTAAATTACTCAGGTCCGAAATTCCTTCCGTGCACCATTCAGTATCTTTCGCTCCAAACATAAGGCAAACGTAACAAAACTTTTTTTTTCAACACACCCAGTTAGCCAGGAAAACCTGTCATACCAAGAAAGCTGAAAACTCCGTGTGCGATTTTTACCGACTTCTTTAATTGATAAATTTGGCTTTGGTATTTTTGTTTTTAATTCACATCGCTGTTCATATGATAAAGTGCTCAAAGGAGTTGCCTTTAAAAAATTAATAACATTAGAGTCAGGTGAACTTACTTCAGTCATATTGGCAGCATTAAACACACACACCCACAATTAAAAGAAACTACACTTCTACAGTTCGAACTATAGCACTAGCGCAGCGATTGGGCTATTGAGTTAACAGAACAGTGATCATACAATTCAAACGCCAGCAAACGCCAGCGTACGGTAGCGCTTCCCTTCCGAGAAACAAGTATGAACTGGCGCATGCGCTGCAGCGTGGCCTGGCCAGAGTGGTACACTGCAGTTGACGCCAAGAAGGTCTGGCGTACAGACAAGAAGAGCAACGCACAGCAGTAGACCGCGGCCGGGCTAATAAGACTAGTTATATGGGGGGTACGGATATAAAATAACTAAGCGCCATGCAATGTGCTAACGCCGCATTTATATCAAATAAAAACAATGTTATATTTTACTCTCTGATGAATACACATTTTAAATCAGGGAACGCCCGGCGTATCGGCGTATTATAGCGCTACGCCTCTGATTTTCTGGTAGTCTATTGAACTTATACAAAGGCACTATACTTAATGCTATTAGTGCCATATTGTTTGGAATTGATATGGAAAAGTGATATGTCATCTGCATGTCTAGTTTTGTAAGCGTGTAAATCAGATTGTTCAGTGAAGTTTAAATTTGTGTGGATACATTACGCAGGCGTTCTCTACCTTTCTGAGACTGGGAACACTACCCTCACCCTCACCATTACCAAGTACCCGAGCACCATTAAATCGAATATTACAATAACAATACAAGCATGCGCCTCTTTCCTTTTGCTTGCTGTCTCTCTTTCCCTCAGAAGTGCTGAAATAGCTAGGGATTCAACGCTCACCAGGCCTGCTGCAACTGCTTGCATGACTCATGCATGTAAGATACATTTACGTGTGGACAGTCGAGTGGAATCGGCATCTTTCGTGTTGCTTATAAAATAAGGATGTACAATTATTTTTACTGTAGATTAAATAATAATATCGTATGGCCTCGGGTGCCGGCTGCAAGCTTCCTTATTTGACGCCCAGAGGGCAGCTTGCATGTCTAATTTTCTTGTTGTGCCTTGAAGCGCTATTGAAGGCAAGGAGGTTATATATCTAAGCCCCTTGACACTATAGCGCATTCTAGTAGAGAAGGGAGGATCTTTTTGTGTTAGCGGAAAATCCCGAGATTAACTTTGCCATTATGAACACGGTCTACTGTTTTCAAATGGGTTCTTTAACATGCCAACAACGTATGACATAGTGTCGTGATTTTTGAAAGGCGGTCAGGAGCCAACCTGTATGCTTGGGGTTGGTCGTCCGACACGATAACCACTCACCCACCGTGGCAAGCTTGTAGATTAAAAGTACTATTTCACAAAATTTGTTATTGTCAAAATTTGTATTGATAAAACTATTATTCAGTTTCGTGCAACAGAATTTGAGTTGAAGTATGGATCTCAGGGGAGACTGCGCTCAGTAGCACTTGTTGGCTCGTATGACAGGATCACCAAACGTAATTTATAGAGCACTAGACTGAGAACGCCTGCTCTAGCTCATACAGATAATTGCTGTAAAGTTCTGCCCCCACTTGGCTGATTGGAGTCTGTCCCAGCCCTGAGACCAAAATTACATTTCTTGGCGCAGAGCCGGGAATCGAACTCTGACCTCAGGGGTGACGGAGAAGGATGCCAGCTACTGCACCACGAGGTTATCCCCAGATGTAATACTTATACAATATTGATTTACTATTGATACTTCGGAATAATAATAATAATAATATTGTATGACTACCCCTTATTATTCCCGTTTTCCAACGGGGTCGGGGATGAGATGGGATGTAAGTCTTTGTGGCAGATGGTTTTTACGGCCGGATGCCCCCCCCCCCTGACGCTAACCACATGAGGGTAGTTAAATGAAACTGGACAAGGATGTGAATGAAGCGGCCGTGGCCTGTCAGCAGGAACCGTCTCAGCATTTGCCTGGAGTTGAAAATGGGGAAACCACGGAAAACCATTTCAAGGACGGCCGACGGTGTGGCTCGAACCCGCGTACCGTGTCCGCAGAGAGCTTGGCCTCACATGACCTAGTGCTGCGCTTTAGCTAGCTACAACTGCTGTCAGTGGAATAATAATAATGGTAAAGTGGTTAGCACGCTAGACTTGGGCCCGATGGTGTCCGGGTTCGATATCCTTCTACGGTTAATTAATATTCCTTACATTGGGACGTCATCATTCGTTTAATTCGTATCACGGCCTGCATTCTCCGCAAGGGCGTTAGTTCGGAAGGTTGCACCAAGCCTCTCCCGAAGCCACTCTTCATTATACAGATTTAGAATAGGATAATGAGATGAAAACTATAACAAGTAATGCCAGATGATCTACGCTGGTCTGTCCACTGGCAGGATCTGCCCATACGACGCGACGGTGTGACCTGTGGAAGGAAACACGGGTATAAAAATGTAGTGGATATCGACCGCGTGAAGCGAAGCTTTCGGATGTGATGGTGACCGCAACACGGGGCATTTGTTGTGAGTGTTATAGGACCCTGGTTGGTCGTTACTGACACCTCTCTTTACCTGTTGTATACCACCTGTTTACTATATCCAGCTATTATGTTAACTGACTGTATAAATCAGGCGTTTTGAGGACTTCCTTATTAAAGGTTCCTGAATTCACGGGACGGAAGTATAATTCGCGGGCCGGGTGTATCCCTGTTCAAAATATTCGGCTCATTTTGGAGCATTTTATCCTATTAAACATTAATATCCAGCCCGCAGCATAGCCGTACGTGCTCGTTAAGTATGAGGAACTGGAAGTTCGATGATAGAAGATTTGAGTTCCAGCGCTTACAGCGGCCATGCGGTTGTTTCTTTTTGATTGCACAATCGGTTACTTGTGAGCCACTTGGCTGGCTGCGTGGCTCAGCGGTAATGTTCTCGCTTGTTGTACCCAAAGTTGCAGGAACGAATCCTGGCGCAGTCAGCTGGCATTTGAGGGTGCGCAACTGTGATGGAACCGTGTCAGTAGATTTACTGGCACGTTTAAGATCCCCTTCGGGGCAAAATTCCGGCACTCCGGCGTCTCTAAAAGCCGTAGTAGTTAAAAGGGACGTAAAACCAATAACGTTATTGTATAGACCACCAGCTCTAGTGTTATGCAATCTTGACGCGACACAGTTCTGGCTAGGGCTGTCATCTTGATTGTTTCATTGTTTAAACGTACTTTATTATTATTATTATTATTATTATTATTATTATTATTATTATTAACAACTTTATTGGCCACATTGGACCACTTGAGTCTTCCATGTACATTTTTTTTGAAGGTTGTATTGTTTGATTCTTCTGATCTGCCCAGTACTTCTTCATTCGTTCTGATCGCAGTGTTCTTAATTCGTCTGAAATCTTTACAGGCCGTCTGTGCATCATTTCTGCTGAAAATTTGTGATTCTTAAGAAGGGTGGTAATTTTATTCTTGTTCTCTGCATCTGTAATTTCGAGTCCAACTGTTATGAGATCCTCTTGAATTTCTTTGATCCAATGCCCTCCAGTCTTCTTTCCCCGATTTCTCATCACTAGTTGTCGTAAAATCCTGCTTTCTGGTAATCGTAGGATGTGAAAGAAATAAGAGATTCTTTTCTTCTTCATCGTGCTGGTAACTGGGTCAATCTCTCGCTGGACTGTTTTATTGGAGAGGATTCTCCAGATTCCTTCAACCTGGTACTTTTTATTTATGCAGGTTCTGATAATTCTTCTTTCAGTTTTGAGGAGCTGATCAGTTCTTCTTTCATTTTTTATTTTGGAACAAGGTTTCACAAGCATAAGTGGCTTCGGGCAAAGTTACAGTTCTGTAGTGTTGGATCTTAGTGCCTATTGGCAAGCATTTATTTGTTATAAGTTGACCAGGTTAGAAATTGTGCTATTTTCATTTTGTTGGTTCTATTTATCCATGTTGTTTTTTCGCTTAAGTTATGCATAATGATTTCTCCGAGGTGTTTAAATTGTAGAACTATATTAATTTTTTGATCATTTATGATGACTTCCTTTATGTCAAGAGGTTTCATTGGCATGATCTCGGTTTTCTCAGAAGATATTTGCAATCCTATTTTTAATGCTTTTTTCTGGAGACTGGTGATCTGAGCACTAACTTCTTCCATGTCAAGGGCTAAGAGAGCTAAATCATCTGCAAACCCTAGGCAGTTTGTTTTTATTGAGGGTTTTGCTCCAATTTTTATTTTAGGTTAGTTTTTTCCTTTTGCCAAAATTTCACGATGTAATCGAGAGCCACTTTATAAACAAATATTTCCGTTAACTATTCGAGAAATACAAGATTTTTCCTTCGCTATTGAGACGATTTGGAAGATTTTGGCATAAACTGCTCCTTTCTTAACTCCCTCTGGGTTAAGAGCTTGAGTTTTGTGAGATATACACTTAAGCGTTTTATATGTATGATAAGTTATTGTATCGTACTCTTTTTTGTTACATCAAGAACTAGTTGCTCGGCGACGTACGCAATTCGTGAGCAGATGGGCCCATTTAGGGGTATATTGTGGAGGTCTTCTCATTTCAACATATTTTGAATGGAATTCAAATAGAATACAATAGAACACTTTATAATGTAAGCGTTTATGCTTATTTTGAAGCCAGTTGTGTACAACTCGACCGCGGGCCGTTGATAACAGCGGTGGGAGTGAGGATCGCCAACTGCCTATTTATTTATCTAAATCGGGGTGAGGCCAATCGCTCTCCAGTGAAACGTGTGCTGTCGTGAATATTGTTGAGGGTTTCATGTTGTTCATCTGAGAATTGTGAAGGCCACGGTAGGACAGCATTTGACTTGTGTAGTTGAGCTATTATTCAATTGTGTACCCTCGTCCGCTGCTGTAGCGTGTGTCGTTGGCCGTTGTCATGGTGTTTTCCTTTTAGACTCGAGTGTGGCGGCTTCGGTGGCGTAATTGGTGGCATGCTGAGCTTCTATGCCCAAGACCCGGCCGAAGTCGTCGGATTTTTAAAAATCCCTCAGTATGCCTTCCTTCGGAGGGGAAGTAAAGCCGGCGGTCCCATGTCATAGATTTATGGCATGAAAGAGAGCCTTCCACTAACTATACTTGCTGGAAGCTAAAATTTGTGGGTTAGTTTGATAACGCTATATTAGTTCCAACGTTCGCCGCCAGGTGCTGAGTGCGATGGCATCTAGTAGCCACGTTCACAGCTAGGTGTTGTGGGCGGTAGCATATGGTAGCAAAAGTAGGAACTACTTGAAAAAATTAATCGTCTGCAGTCCTTTTACCTGAATCACAGATAACACGCACTAATACAGTCATCACAATTAACACCGGTTATCAGACAAATTCTACACACACACAAAGTACACGGGGCTACGTGGCCGCGTTGTCGCAGCCCCTTAACTAAGGAACCAACCAACCAACCAACACACTCCAGTGAACTAGTTGCTTTAATGACGTCTTTTTTCTTTTCTTTTCTTTTCATAGTTCTGCAGTATATCCGGCAGTATTGATATCTGTTCTACCTTACGGTGAGAGTTCGGCATCACATGTTTAGTTTCCAATAGCAATCAGTAGAGTTGTCTCTCTCGTACATTATTTTACTTGATAGATAACAGAGACGAGTCGTAAAAGATCGTTCGACGTCAGAGCAAATTGATGGGAAAGTGCACCTTTGATCTGTCAGAGAGCTATCTTCCAATAATTGGCGCTGTCGCAAGGCAAGGCTCATCTGGCCTGTTACAAACATTGTGTTTTATGGCCTTAAAATGGGCTTCTAGAACCTCTTGTATGCCGATTTTTGTTTCTCACCCCCGCAGCTCGTCAAGTCGCGCAGCATGCTTGACCTCAAGAAGAAGCTCGAGTTTCGGAGATTTCGAATCACAGCGCTGATGAGGTCATCCTTGGTGTGGTTTTCCACAGTCGCTCCAGGCTAGCGCCGGGATAGTACTTCTTTGAAGTCCCGGTGCACTTACCCCAGTCCTACGCGATCCCAACCCCCCCCCCCCCCTCAAAATATATTTGCACACACTGCTACAGTCAGCAAGGAAATTGAGTTTATCAGACAAATTATACATGTGGCTGATGACCAAAATGTCCCAAGTCCAAAATTAATTGTTTTGTATCTCGAATGGAACAGCTTCACTTGAGCTTTTCCCTGTATTGGAATATTTTAAGTCATCCACCCCACTGTTCTCAGGTTATAGGCCTAAGCGGGGTGCTTTTTAAAGTACAGTATACATAATTTTAGAATTTTCGTCTAAAAGTAATTCTTTCATTTACACGTAAATTTTAGGTATTTATGTACTAGTGTGATGAGTCGACAGGGGTAGCTAGCTACGCCATTTGGCCAAGCTCCCACCGTCAGCCGTCCTTGAAATGGTTTTCCGTGGTTTCCCATTTTCGACTCCAGGCAATTGCTGGGACGGTACCTTCACAGGCTACGGCCGCTTCCTTCCACATCCTTGACCTGTTTCGTTCATTTCGTCTCTTAATTACTCCTCTCATGAGGTTGGTGTCAGAAAGGGCACCCGGCCGTAAAAAAAATCTTCTACAAAGACTTCCGTCGCATCTCGTGTCCGACCCCGTTGGAAACGGGAATAATACGGGGTGGACACACAATTTACTAGTTTGATGAATTTTTAGAATAGTTCAGTGAATTCGGCCTAATCTAGAGAACCAACCAGTATAAATTAGTGAATAATGAAAGGGTAGTTTCCGTCTATTTGTTTGGTTTTCGACAAATGCTTAAAACTGAACATTAGTACATTTTATTGATATTTCTAAGTTTTCTTTAACTACGACATTAGATCCCTAGGGTACATCTTATGAATCCCATAAGTTGGGAGACTGCGCTTAGGACTGTACTCCCATTTGAATGTTCATATCCCCAGAAATAAATAGCATTCTTCACGGAAGCCATAGTTTTGAGCACCATCAATTGTACAGGAAAATTATAACACGTTGGAGCAAGCAGTCGATCGTGCACGTGGTGTAACATGTAAAGTGTTGCTCCCCATGGAATGTGACATAAATAAAGCATTACTGTGAAGGGAGGGGATGTTTAGTACCATAATAGCCTGCCCTATCTTGTATCTTGGGACTTTGCTATAGTCTCGTATGATGCCAAGTTAATGAGTTGTTCATAGTTCTGCACACACCTCGGCAGTTATTTAGTTATAGTTAGTTATTGTTGTTTTAAGGGGCGGGACTACGAGGTCATCTGCAATAGTGCCGTAATCCTCATCACATGGTTCTGTTTTCTATGTCCATTGTGAAGCGTTTTTGACATTTTCTAGAAATCCAGTTCAATTTCTGTAAAATAATGAACTAATTGATTGACGAAAAATTACGAACCTCTTAAGTCACAAGGACCTAAAACCATCTGAAAATAATTACTCATGAATATCCTTCGTATCTTTGTTATAACAATAGCTGTTTATTTATTTATTTATTTATTTATTTATTTATTTATTTTATAGCGCCGTTTGAGCGACACATGAACCTATTTTGAACCTTTCTTGCTTCGGGATGGCCATTTGTTATTAATTATTTCTGAAGTACAGTACAAGGATGGGTGATATAATAATATACGGAGCTGTGTTTTAATGACTGATTCGTTATTTTCCTCAGATATTTTTCCCTGGATGTGAGATATGTGTAATTCCAAAGGATTCTACCGTACTGAATAATTTCATTGCTCTACCATAATAGCTCTCTTGTCACCAATGGATGAATACCACTAAAGGAGTAAATCAGTAGACTGTTGATTCTATTAGTGTTCTCTTATTTCCATCAGCCACTTATGTTCTATCTTGTTTCGTTTGTCTAAAATCCGCAGTGGTTGTGGAAATATGAATAATAGTACATTATGCAACGAGCCTATAATGGCAATAATTAAGATACGAGTATGTTTATAAAACGAGCGTACGCGAGTTTTATAATTTCCATAAGAGTGTCTTAATTACCATTATAGGCGAGTTGCATACGACTGTTTATGTTCGACGATAATTATTATAACTATTTTATGTTCGAAGATAAATATTCATAAATATCTGTCGAGATTTCGCCAGTTTTATGTACTGAGCAGAGCGCATGGGACGCAGAGAATGCCATGTATTTGACCAAGGCCTCCTCGATCACCCCACTATGACACTAGGCAACGCAGTGACATTTAAATTAGAAGGCCTTGGAACTCAGCGCGGGTGCGATGCTAACCTTATCTAATTGGTCAAACAACTGTTTCTTGAGCTGTGATTGGTGGGAGAAACTGTTTCATAACGAAAAATAGTGTTATAATGACCATCATTATGACACAGTTTTCTGACATATAATAGTCAGGGTCGAACATAAAAAGTGTTATCGTTCTCTTCGACACACCCTTACCGTAGCACACACTCTCTTGGGGTGTGTGGACCTGACCGATCTGCGAAGGATTCTCAAATTGTCTAACACCATCTCCCTTGTTCTACAGTATGACGGGACGTCAGTAGACCTCGTCATCCTGTTCATGGGGGAGAGTTGCTACTTTTCTAAGTTTTAATGTAGTTTAAGACTTATATTTTAGTTTTAGTCTGTTTTATGTTTTATTATGTTAATCTATATTTTTATTGTTATATATGCCTTATTTGTTTTTATTGTTTCATATCGTCCTCGTTTTAACTCGTTTTATCCAAATACGGCATAGTTGTTGGGGCTCACTGTCATTTTTATACAAACCATTTTCGTTCATGGGCCGATAACCTAGATGTTAGGCCCCTTAAAACAACAATTATCATCATCATCATTTTCGTTCATCTCTTCCAGTGGGCTGTTTTATCTTCCACATTTCGTTTCATAACATTTCATTTCATAAGGAGCCGATAACCTAGATGTTAGGCCCCTTAAAACTGGAATTATCATAATCATGCCAGGAGAACTTGAAGTGCCCCCTCGCTGTGGTATTACCATCCTTCCAAATATCGGGCCAAGTTTCACGTTACGGTCTTGAGCTTTCCGCCCATAGTCTCATCAGACGTCGTACAGTTCTTGTTGCTGTGGGTTGGTAGTGTAGTACAATCTCTTTTGGTAGCCTTCCAGAATCCATCCTTTGCACGTGAAATTTCCAGTTTTCCTGGTAATCATAGATGCAAGTAATGACAGGTTTCACCTTCTATTTCTTCAGCACACCTTCAGTTCGCTTATGATCCCATTTTGTATAGCCTTCCGTTGGTCGCATTGCATTTTATCATTAAATCAACGTATTGAGGCACCAGGGTTCGATTCCCGGCTCTGTGATGTAATTTAATTGTAGTTTGAGGGTTGAAGCGGGGTGAGTTTGATTCTCAGGTCAGCCAGCCTAAGAGTGGTTTTCCGTGGTTGCCTATGTCCACTCCAGGCAAATCCCGGGACGGCATATGCACTAACTTACCATTTTATAACGTAGGCTATAGTACTCACCCACACTATAGTGTTGTCTGTGATGGTTCTCTGCTTCCTCAACTCGAGACGGAATCATTGGCTAATTTGCTTGCAGAGACTCCATTACTATCTAATTTCTGAATATTTAATTTTTGTTCGATTGCTAGCACTACTCGTTTACGTTTCACACCACAACGTACCGTATCTTAGCGTGCGACAACAGCCAGACAGCACTTGCCTTCCAGCAACCTTGAAATAAGCCTACCCTCAGCACCTCCTTACGGAACTTACACTTCGCTATTGCAAAACAAGACTGGACAAAGCATGAAATCGTCGGCCTGTCACAAAGTACCATACTAAAGTAAATTAACCCATGTTGACTATAAGAATATAAATATAAAGAATAAGCTGCCCTAAAAAAGAAATCAATATTAATTTTGACACCACAAATCAAGATTTTTTATTAACTACTTCAATACAGTCATAAATACATGTCACCCTTTAAAATTAAAATATTTAGGGGTAATCCATGTAAATAATAAATATTCTCGTGAATAACCCATTGAACAAGAATAAATACCAGTCTGCCTCGTTGCGCAGTGGGTAGTTTTGGCTGTCACACCTGAGATTCGGGTTCGATTCTCATCTCTACCTAAGTCTGGAACGGCCTCGTGGGGCAAAAATATGTACGAAAAATAAATTCAAACGTATTCGATTTACAATACAGTATCAATTACAGAGAGACATTTGTACTGTGAACTGTATTCTCAATTATTTTTAATTAGGTGAAAACGTGCGCGGTTAATCCGCAGACCGGATAATGGAGACTATACTGTATAACCAAGAAAATGTGGGACTAAAATGCGATTAGTCAATGAAAGCATTATCTCAATTTAAAATGCTTATTTTGATAGTTTTAGTGTCTTGTTTCCTATATTACGAGAACCTCTTTGACCAAAAATAAGCGTCTTATTATGTACTCTCTGCTTCTTACAATTCCAGGCAATGAGGATGTGAATAACCTCGTTTTTTTTCTTTTCTGGAAGTGTAGTTTGTGAAATTATTTTAAGATCCCTGCCATTTTAAATTAGCCCTTCTATTTCTTGCTAACGCTGCTCTTATTCCTCATTTCACTTCGGAGTGTTGTTTTAATGGGATCTCAATGCGGTAAATTAACAGCCTGCTTGCTTCCGCCTGTGTTAGTGAGGAAAACTTACTGTGCTTTTGTGTAAGCCGTGAGTGTTCAGTACGACCCCAGCTGAGTCCAACATTGCTTCTACTTAGTTGTTTCATTCGACCCTCCTTGGTCTACTCTAGTCTTCATCCGACCCGGGCAGTTTTAGGGTATCCTAGGAAGTTAATCCATTTTCTCGCCTTAGTGAACCTAGTCTTTAACATTCGTCCACCTCGTGGCGCTGTTGGTAGTATTCTTGGCTGTCTCTCCTGAGGTCCGGGTTCGGTTCTTGGCTGTACTAATGGCTGGAACTGGGAGCACTTAGGCTCGTGAGGCAAAACTGAAAGGTTTTGGGTTCGATTCCCACCTCGGCCATCCTGGAAGTGGTTTTCCGTGATTTCGCACTTCTGCTATAGGCAAATGTTGGGATGGTTCTTAACTTAAGGCCGCCATGGCCGCCTCCTTCCCAATCCTCACCTTAGTTTCAAATAAACACCACTACAGCCACCACAATAACACAGGTCATCTGACAAATTCTACATGCATCCTTGCACACGGGGCTAATGACCACGATGTCCGAATCCCTCAAATACAACAATAGATTAGTTACTTGTGGCGGACTCCTAACTCTTTCAACTTTCCTTTGACATCCCTTGGTCGACTCTTGTTCTCTTCCGACCCCTTCGATTTTAGCGTATCCGAGTATTTTCATTTTCCCGCATTATGTGACCCTAGTCTTTTTCAATCGTCTGCCTCGTGGCGCAGTGGGTAGTATTCTTGGCTGTCACACCTGAGATCCGGGTTCGATTCTCGACTCTACCAAAGTCTGGAACGGGGAACACAGCCTCGTGGGGCAAAACTGAGAAGAGCTGGGTTAGATTCCCACCTCGGTCGTCCAGGAGTTTTTTTAACGTGATTTCTCGCTTCTAGTCTAGGCAAATGTTGGAATGGTGTTTAAATATTTGTTTCGCCGCATAAAATTGGTCATAATCGTAATATTCAACATGAGATTACTATGTGAAAATGGACTGTTTAGTTCTTCACGGATCTATTTGTTCGGATTGTTTTAATAATTTCTAATTGCATAGAAAAGCAAACTACTACTACTACTACTACTACTACTACTACTACTACTACTACTACTACTACTACTCCTTCTTCTTCTTTTTCCGTTTCCAGTTCCCTGGGTCGGGTTGCGAATCAAGGACTTCCACAGTTGTCTATCCCTCCACCATTCATTTCTTTCAATACTCCTTTTTCTTTTACTCCCCTTTTCTCTATACCTTCCTTCACCGTATCTATCCACCTCTTTCTGGGCCTTCGTCGTGGTCTTCTTCCTGGTATTTTCTCCATAAATAATCTTTTTGGTACTCTATATTCTTCCATTCTCATCATATGTCTGTACCACTTCAGCTTACTGGTCTCTGTCTCGTCTTGCAGTTTTTGGAACCCAGTTCTCTCCCTAATGCCCACATTTCTGATTTTATCCCTCTGTGTCTTCCCAATTATTCCTGCAAGGAACTTCATCTCGGCTGCTTGGATTCGGCTTTCATCGCGTTTTGTTGTGGTCCAAGTACCTGCTGCATATGTCAAAATTGGTGTGTAATACAGTTAGAATAGAACTTTCTTGCATTTCTCTGGGACTTCCTGGTTCCATACTAAACCTCTCACACATTAGCTTGTTGGATTCTCTTTCCAATTTCTTCATTTATTGTACCATCTTCTGTGAGTATGCTCCCCAAATACTTAAAGGCTTTTTACCATTTCCAATGGATTTCCATTGACTTCAATATTCTGTCTTCCTTCTCTCTTGTTTCTTGTCCTACTTGTCTTTGTATAATTGATTGTAGTGGTCCTAAGTTGGCCATAAAATGTGAAATAGTAAATAAATAAGTTATTATATTATGTCATGTGAAGATTCTCTTCAAGTGTTGTTATTCTTGTGATTGCAGACCACGCAGTATCTCAGCCCATCACAATGGTACCGCCACGGCGGTCAGGCAGTTTCCCAGGGAGTGAAGCTGGTAACATTCTGTCACCTCGATCCTCGGAGACGGGAGGTCTGGGTGTAAAGATGGTGGAGTACGTGTTGGGAACATCGCCCACGAGCAAGGATTTGGAGCCACGTATCCGCGGATTAGTCCTGGTAAGTGGCTCATCATCCCAGTTCAGTTTAGTTTATCTGCCTAAGGCAGGTTTACTTTCTCTCCATCTTATGCGGTCTGCACAACTTTTCATTAGGTCATAAGATTTATCTATCAATTGAAACCTTCTTCCACTTTTGATTTTACCATTTACTGTCCCTTCCACGCTCTTATCACCAAACAATTTCCTCTTGTGGAATGTCCAATCCAATCCATTTTTCTTTTTCACATCTTTCTCCTATTTTCTGCATTACCTCATCAATTCTTTATTTCTCCCCTCTCCCAACTTATTCCCTCCGTCTGCCTCCAAATCCACATTGCCAGAGCCTTTATTTTTCTCTCATCTCTTTTTCTAAGTGTCCAGGTTTCGGCTCCATACATTGCCACATTTCACTAATCTATATTCATTGCTGCACAGAGTAATTTTCTTTTCTTATTAAAGGCTTATTACAGGGCGCAGATCTAAGCGAAAAATAAAATTATTAAAAAAAATGTCAGTTCACATTGTATTCTAAAAATTATCCGTAAATTTATTCTCAAATTTATCCGCAGATTATAGTCTATCCGCACAGCCATGCAAACTATATCCGCATCCATGGAGAGCTTTACATATCATGTCTTGTAGAACGCAACATCCTAGCCCCCCAGGGGCTCACAATTTGTGTTGGACTCATCATCTCTGTCCCATCTTGGTCTAGACTTCCTTGCTGGTTAAGTGACACACCACAACTGTACCATCACGTGACTGTGCTATACTCTGATTTACGAAAGATGAACGGTGAAAGCTGTCATCCGCTTGAAGGGTGATCTGAGGAGTGGAGACGGAAGGGGTAACGGTCTCCATGGCAACAGCGACCAGTGTTGCAAAGTATGCCGACACAGCAGTGAGCACATGGTTTGACGCAGTGCTCCACTGTGCCTTGACTCGACACTGTCATTAGACAGCCAGACAATAACTTCCCCAGTATTTGTGTCTTCCTGCAAGCCTCTTGGAATGTTATGAGTCATGCATGATCTGTCTCAGTGGCAACGCAGCATTTCACAGATGTCAGCCTTTATTATTTGTAATACAGAGTGTAGTAACCAATTGTAGTCGCACAGCTTGGTGTTAGGCATTCCCAGGCCACATCGGTGCTTATTGTTATTCTTTCCTCACTGGGGAAGTTACTGAAATTTGATTATAATTCTGAGAAGTAAATTATTATGTATTGTTCACAATGATAACTAATAATTTGAGTAGTTATTTCCTGTTACCGTAGCTAGTCATTTTCAATCAACTTACTTGAACATTTTTTTTCTTTCTATTTTTACCACATATAGCTTAATAAAAGGTTGAAGATTATATTCAATGTAAAGTAACTCAAAAATGAAGAAAACTGTGTGGCTAGTTTTCAGTTTTGGTATATTAATAAATGTTGGTTGGAAAAATACCGGAGCAGACTTAGGAAGAGATCGCTGGACCAAGTGAAGGAGGGTACAGTCTTGAGATAGGTACACACCTGCTTTTTCACATGATTTTTATATTGCAGAATCCAAATGACAATGAGAAGGAGGACAAGGATAAAACACTCATCATGAAATAGGCTCCCTGTCTTTCTCCTTGTTATGACTATATTCTTTTCTTTGTACTGCATATGAGCCAATAGCTGACAGCATATTAGCTGTTGGCCCAGGTTACTTGTCTGTAATAATAATAATAATAATAATAGTAATAATAATAATATCATCGGTTTTCCGCTCCAGTATATGAGCGCTCTCCACTTCTGTTTGTCCATGTACCATGTACTCTTCTCTCAGGACTGTAACCCAGTTGACTCCTCTTGTTCCTATATCCTCCTTCACTTCCTACCAGTTTTTTTCCATCCAGAGTTTTACTGTCCTACCATCGTCCACTCTTTCATTCAAGGATGGATACACACCTGCTTCTTTAAGTGGTGGTTTTTATTTTACAGAATCCAAATGACAATGAGAAGAAGGACAAGGATAAAGCACCGTCCCCGTTTGAGGCAAGCAAAAAGGATGTTGAAAATGGAAACTCGTCACAGCCAAACGGCATTGTACAGAACGGTCTGGGCGACGACGATAAAGCTTTCAAGTGAGTATTACCACTTTCTCGATAGTAGTTAGTGTTGTTGTACATGGCCGACAGAATGTAGCCCAAGTTAGATAGCTCTCATTTGACTATTTAAAGCCACACCTTGGAATACAGGATTATCTGTCGGAGAGTCAGATCTAGACAGGCAAGGCTTTTTATTATTATTATTATTATTATTTTTTTAATATAGATATTTCACGCAGAGATGACATATAAGCCGGCCCCATGGTGTTGGGGTAGCGCGCCTGCCTCTCACCCGGAGGCCCAGGATTCGATCCCCGGCTCCGTCAGGGATTTTAAAACTGACGTGTGGGTTGGAACGGGGTGCACTCAGCCTCGTGAGGACAATTGAGTAGCTGTCTGACAGTGAGACAGCGCCCCGATCACAAAAACCAAGATTAACGGCCGAGGGGACCCGACATGCTAATCACGCGTCACCCCAATATCTGCAGGCCGAATGGCTGGGCAGCGGTCGCTTGGTTGGCCTTAGCCCGTCATGGGCTGGATAGTGCCAGGGGTTGACTTTTTTTGATGACATATAATGAGCATAGAAATGGCACAGTATAAAATATACATTCTCACAAGTCACATGATTTCATGGTGGTAACAAAGCAGATTCTGCTCACCGCAAGGCCTCGGTTGTTGTAAATTACTGCATTCTGATTGACTGAGAATCTCCCACAAGGTACATTCTTCAGTTGTTGGACATTAGGTTTACCAACATAATTGAGAACAGTCAAGTAATCTGTGTGTGTGAATCATTTGTTGCCTATGTTATAATGCAAGGCTGGCAGATGCCGCACCACAACTGTGGGTCACGAGAGTTCAGCACTCTGCCACTAGGATCGTACTGTAGCATTCTCCGCATAAGCACTCGATATGAATTTATTATTGAGATGAGATAATGCCCAGGCTCTTTTTATGCATATTTACAAATGTGGGGGTTGTCATTCAAATCTACAGCTGACCAGAATATCATGAACAAGCAGTCATTTCTTAGGGCTCAGTACTTTGCTGTTGAGGCTTATTCTGATGCTGTGAAAACAGTTTATTCCTGCTTGTGCGAGCTTGTTTGGGAGTGGCTTCATGAACTTTTGAAAAAGTATAAGCAGATACCCCAATCGTGTTCAGATAGAACCACTTGCATGAGGTCTTCCCTGCTACCAACGATAATGGTAGTTTTATGGGGCGGAACAGGGAGGTCATTTGCGATACTCCGCTACCCATAAATACAGCATTACTAGGGGTGGTAATTTTTCGCATTTTGATTTGAACATTTCGTATTTTGTAGCTTTCATACATTTGCAATTTAGCATTTTATAGCATTTTGGAAATTGATGCCTAGTGATGAACGATGGAACTTTGATAGAGCATTCCAACGAAATCTAACCTAGAAATTTAGCTTCACACAAGTTTAATCTGTGGAAGGATCTTTTACATGCCATAAATCTATGACATTGGACCGCCGGCTTTACTTCCCCTCCGAAGAAAGGCATACTGAAGGATTTTAACGCTCTTAAAAAATCCCACGACTTCGGCCGGGTTTGAACCTGCTATCTTGGGCACAGCAGTTCAGCATGCTACCAACTATGCCACCGAAGCCGCATATAGTTGGTAATTGTTTCTATAACACATGTGATTTGCAATTTCGTGCTCACGCTCCTAGCTTGGTTAGAAATGCTTGTGACGAACACTGGATTTTGAAGATATGCACTTTACAGATGCTAGTCATTTGTGACGAAAACTGGCAGACTGTCATTTCTCCTTGTAAGACCTAAATAACAGCGGCAATATACTTAATAATGTAATTCTGATGCACCCTGCATTAATTAAATTATCGTTTGACCATCGTTTCCATTAGTCTTAATAGCTGACGATCTTTAGAGCACGTGCGTGACGAACACTAGTGCACGATAATGTTAAATTTTGCGTTATCGTTTGGGAACCTATAAACATTTACAGTGTGTTGTTATTACATAGACTGGCTGCGTGGTTCAGCGGTAACGTTTTCGCCTTCTGATCCCAAGTTTGCACGATCGAATCCTGGCGCAGTCATCTGGCATTTGACGGTGCACAAATGCGAGAGAGCGTGTCAGTAGATTTACTGGAACGTTCAAGATTCCCTTTGGGAAAAAAATTCCGGCACCCCGGCGTCTCTAAAGGCTGAAGTAGTTAAAATGGACGTAAAACAAATTACATCATTTTTATTAGGTCCCACAATAGGTCTGGGCCTAGGGTCATTATGGCTAGGTGTGCTATAGAGGATTCTTTTTAAATTGAGATGAAAAATATATTCTAAGACTAAATCTTTGCTTTCAAGCAATACGTCGAAACACACATTCCTCAATTACGATATTCAGCAAATGGAAGCTGCTAAGGACATTGAGGAGGGCATGAGTATTACAACGGCTGCGGAGAGTACTGGTGAATGAAAGTAGAAACTACAGAGAGAATGATGGGCTAATGGAATAGAATAGAAATGGATAACGGGATCACTATAATCTATAGTCTAACCATGATGTGTCAAGTGAAGTAATAACAAAGTTAACAAAAGAAAGTCTTAAATCCATAGATTACAACTCACAAGAGTTGCAATGTCTCAATTCTCCACATCCTCCCCACCCTGGTCAACCTCCAGGGGGATGACCAGGTGAATGGGGCAGGTTATTGTGGCTCTGGTAGGGGTGCGAAGAACCACCGTCCTGTCGACTGGATCTCGACCAACACGGAGCTCCTCAATGCGGGCCTTTGCCCACATGTGCCACGGCGACTTGTCTTCCTGGAGAAGTGCTGTCACCGACCCTTAATTGCGGAACTTTTCCCCGTGGTCGATGAACCTCATGGAAATTTCTCAATTCCAGGAGATACTCCTTGGTCCAGCGTTTCCAAAAAATCATCCGATACCTTCTGTTGCGCAGCCAGCACTTGGGGCAGATCTTTATTCCCCGCACTTGCAGGTCCAGTCGGTATCTTGGTGAAGCGCTCTCCAATCAGAAAGTGGACCGGTGTTAGTGCATTTTCTCTGTCTCGGGTGATGGGCCTTGAATTAATGGCGGCTTCAATATTTATCAAAGTGGTGTTCAATGCTTCCTCGCCGATTAATGATTTCCCCGGTACCTTTCGCAGACACCGCTTGGTCGTGCCTACCATCCTCTCCCACCATCCTCGTTCCTTTTTAACAAAGGTTGTTAGTTGAATGGGCAATCTCACTATGAAAACGGGTTTCCCGCTAACAAAGGACGATTTGCAAAACAGCGCCCAGTGCCTCACAAAAGAATTGAAGAGGAACTTACCTTTCAAAGATGGGCAGCCAGAAAGGAAATGGTGTGAATCGTTCCTAAAAGGAAATATCCATGGCTGTCTTCACGAAACCCTCAAAATGTGACAGTAAACCGTGCTGCAATTACAGAACATTAAATTAAAACCTGGTTTTCAGATGTCTACAGTTGTTTGGTGGAAAACGACTTACAGTCCATCTTGTCAGACCCTCGGCGACTTGTTCAACACAGATGTTATGTTAGGCCATTGTCTGGTCTCACTTTTATGTTACTGCGCCTTTCATCCCCCCACCAAAACTAAAATACCACGGCATATCAGCCTGGAAAATGAGCATTCGCTCTTGAAAACTGGTCGGGAAAGCCTACCTCAATACACATTCTTTTGATTATATTGTTCGAATTTCAATTATTATTATTATTGTTGTTGTATTTCTATTGCATTTTAAGTTAATTCAGAAATAACAGATAATAAATGTGTTTAGTGCAGAATTACGATCTTTTCATGCCCGTATGTCTACCCTTCATTCCCGACTGCCGATGCCGATTTTTTGTCTCTTTTTATTATTTACTGGGACTGCATTATTCGTAAATGTTACCCACCATGTCAATAAGTCGGTACCTTATGCAACAATATTGACAGAAATGCATTAGCCTCTAAACGGCAGATATAGACAACGAACAATGTGACGACAATTGGTGCAAATGGGTGACGAATATTGGAAAAGTCTAAATACATTGTGACAATTACTAGCGCAAAAGCACTTTTTTTAAAATACATAATTTTCCATAAAATGAATACTTTCGATATTCACACGTTTGTAAAAGGTTAGTAGTGTGATAGAAATGCATGAAGTGCTGTAAATTGTGTATTTATTTTAAATTAATTAGGTTAAAGTAACAGAAGAAAATTGTTACAGACTAAAGCATTACACAGAAGAAAATAGAAATACTGTTGCAAGACCAGAATAATAATGAGAAAATACACAAAATCAACTCAAATCTTTCTTCAATATCCATCACAGTGGGCAAGTGCATGCAAATTCATGAATATATTGACATTGTTGAAAGAGCTATTTTATAGACATTTTCGGTCTCATCATCTTAGCACTTATTGACTTGACCTACGCGAAGGGAATGAAAGCGACGGGCGGGCAACGAGGTGCAGGAGGGATTATTTTCCGCATTACAGACTGGTGGTCAAAGAGTCATAAATATTTCAAGGGAGTACAAACTCCTCACTTAAAGTTTACATAAGAAAAGAGAGAATTAAATAATGGTCTGTTTGAAAAATTTGCAGATTTCACATTTCTGTAGCATTTTTGTTATAATTTTCGTATTTTGAGTCAATTTCGTGTTTTGTGATTTTCTCCCAACACATCAAAAAGTGGTTTGGAGATTGTGAAATGTGAAAATACAAGAGTGCAACAATTGAGCATTTCACTCTTCATCGCATTTGCCAAATAAACACCACTTCTAAGCATTACCTAATCCTGGTTGAGCATCACCATTGCTAAGTCCTCCTTGCATTAAATAGACATGAATTCAACCATGATTTATATGGAAAGGTTCTTTATCGACTTACTGAACTCTAATATTGTATGGAATGTATCGACTTGGCTAGCTCCCACCTATTAAAATTTGCACATTGACATGATATGAACCTTGTTAATCAAGAAATTGGTTCCATATTGACTAATTATTACTTGCATTCATAAGAATGCCTGCTGTACTTTGTGTCAAATAAATATCGAAGGCTAGGAATTACATAGCTTTCTCTTCTAGTGCAATGTAATGCATACCTGCCAACTCTCCCGATTTAGGCGGGAGACTCCCGATTTCAGACCATTTCTCCCGCCCTCCCGCTTAACGTATTAAATCTCCCGATTTTTCAAAAAACCCACGCGTAATTTCGGATTTAATATGTCGTCTATCGAACGGATCGACTTTACGTGTTTTGAAGTTATATCTCGATACCGCAGTTTCGCTTTGTATCGATAATCGACAACTGCGTACTAACTCCCGCGTCGCGTCCTGCTGTTATAAAAAGTTGGCTTCGAATAAGTCTTCGTTTGAAATCGGCTTCGAATAAGTCTTCGTTTGAAATCGTCGAAGGTTAATTCAGCGCTTGTTCCTAGATGTGTTGCATAATGACCAGTGGGTGATAGGTAGTTGTACGCTGCGGAATATTGTATCTGTTTCACACGTGAAATTATATGATTTGTGTATAACTTAGTTTGATGTTGTTGGCGTTAATATGCCGGTAGGTTATTGTGATTTTTCGAACTGAGTGATTGCGTCGGTTCGTCTGTAATAAGGCGAAATGATATGTGACATTTAAAAGTGTGTACAAAGATCACATTCCCAGGGTGTCTACCGGTAACGGAAGTAACGAATTTTACAAATGGGTAACGGAAAAGTAACGAATTTTACATACGGGTAACGAAAATTTTCCGAAGGCGGATTGAATCATTTAAACTTGCGCCTCTAAGCTCAGAGATTGCGATGGAGCGAGTTTCACGCAAGCGGCGCCAATTGCATAAGCTATATTTCCCCGTTCCCGACCTCGAGGAAATGCATACTGAGGATACCCTTAGTGGTATACATCGTTCAGCGTATATCGTCGGCATCAAGATGACTTTTAGTTTTGTGTGAAATAATTATGTGTTATATTAGGAAGCCTGACTTTTCGCGAGACGTTTATTCGTGAAAACTTCTGAAATTATTCAGAAACCTCGCATTTTTCGCATTTATTTGGAGACTATTAAATTGAAGTCCAGAAATAACGCTAAATAATTTAATGTCGCGATCTTGCGAAATGTTACCGTTTTGAAAAAGATTCGAAATACGTAGGCTGTAACTTATTTTAAAAGTCTGTCTCGTAAATTTGCGACATCCAGTATGGTTAATTCGAAATTCCGTTATATGTCGATTTTTCCTTCTAACTTGGGTTCCATCGGATATATTATAATCTAACCGGTTATTTCGAAAACTTGTATAACTTTTATAATTCGTGATTCGGATTTGAAAGAAAACGTGTCCTCTAGTCGTATTATTCGTGTAATCCTCTCCGAATAATTCTTAATATTTGATACCTACTTCGAACATTCATACTCAAGACGGCCGGCTGACCGCACGACTTGCCTGCGGGAATCTCGTCAAATGGACCGAGATCGACGTCAGTAGCGTAAAATCAAAAAACCCGTCCCCTATCGTGAACTTGTGACCACGAGGTCTGCGGGAATCCCGTCAAAGATGATTGGGCACCAATCACGAAACATTCCGAAACCTACTCGCTACTTTTCCCATGACCGTATACTTAAAAGCGTACGGGGAGCGAGAAGTGCATCTACCCACTTAGAAATGACAGCCTACGTAGCGTCGCGATACTAATTTCTCCTCGTGATCTACCCTGAACTGATGAGCTCCCAACCACAGCATAGGGACAGCGGGAATCACGGCGCCGGCCATACAACTTGTCCATAACTACTCGTGAATTTTAACCATGCCCAACCCTGAGCTTGCATCCACCAATCTGTGAGGACGAATAAACAATCGTTCAACGGCCGGGTGCGGCGCGGTATGCATAATATCGCGAGGACAACTTGAATCTCGTAAAACGGCTGAGAGCGGCAGCGATTGCGATACATCGCGATATTTCTCCGCATTCAATGACGAGAACAACTGTATTTTTGTCAAACGGACAGCAAGTGGCGCCGATTGCATAATAATGCTATATTTCCTCGCGCCCGACCTCAAAGACAATGGAAATCTCGTCGAACGACTAAAAGTGACACCGATTATTAAATCGCGATATTTATCAGTGTTCTATCGCGAAAACAACGGGAATCTTGACAAACGGGTGAGACCAGCGCCGATCGTGTAACATCTTGAAATTTCGCCGTACTTGACTGTGAAGACAGAATTCGGTTACAATCATGTAACGTCCCATAAATTTCGTCGTGATCTACCGCGGGGACAAAGGAAATCTCGCCACGGTCAAGAGAAGAGCAGAGCAGAGCAACCTCTTGGCAATTATAAAAACGCCTTGTGCACAAGACGACATATTAGCTGAAACAACTCATTTGATAATAAATTTCTAGTATTTATTTATTATTTTTGAAATTGTTGTAACTCCCTAAGTGAATTGTATTTACCGCTTTAAACACAGTTCATTGCTCTCTTTCTCCACCGCGTGATGAGCCCATTTGCTTGCAGACCGCAGACGTATCTTGAATTCAAAGGTAACTAAAATTAACTAAAAGGTAGCTAAAAAGTAACTAATTTTTACTTCATCCTTAACAGTAGACACCCTGATTCCGCATATAACTGAGTCAGGAAGAGGCGCAACATTTGCATTTTGTAGTGTCTGTAGGTGTGATTTCAGTATCTCGCATATTGGAAAGGGGGACATTTCATTTTCCAAAATTAAGTTTTTTGTAAATACATTTCCTAGCATGTTAACAGACACTCAAGTCAATTTTAATGAGGAAATGGATGCTTTACATTCCCAATTTTGTAACTTCCAACTTGAGGATGTGACATCTATTGAAGAAGAAGAGAGAATTGATGTGAAGTGGGCACTGGTAGGCCAAATGATATGTAGTGGTGGGGTACTCAAGTTATGCTTTCCATTCTGACCATTCCGCATAGTAATGCAGAGTGTGAGAGGATGTTCAGGTCATCTCTCTCTGACAAGACTTTGGACAAACTTACAACTCTGAAGTCGATTCAGAAAGAGAAGTGTTTTGAGCAAGAATATAGCAAGACCTTTTTGAAGAGGGCAAAATCAGCCTCAGTCACCTGCAACAACGACCAATAATATGATCTTCGATACATATTTGCTGCAATGTCTTAGCCTATGTATGTATTATGTAGCGTCCTCGCCCCCCCCCCCCCCGTCGCCGCGTCGAATCTCCCGATTTTTCACTTTGAGAGGTTGGCAGGTATGGTAATGATTATAGAAATTGAAACATTTATTAAAACATTTCACTGGAAGAGGTGACAAGCAAACATTATTCCATTAATCCTTCGAAAATCAGGGTTTTAGAGGGGATTTTGCCCAGAAATTGGGTGTTTTCGGAGAGTGTATATAGTTAACATTTTTATTCAACGGTATGTTTATTGATGGCCCGTATGCATACTAACAGTTTTCAGGAAAGAGACAATTTTGAATTCCTATTCTGGCTGAAACTTGTTGATGAAATCCAATTATCACCTGTTTTGTCTTCCTATATCCTTTTTGGAGTATATGTATTCATGACCATTCGGCTCTTTGATTGTGAAGGGCAAATTTTTCTCCGCCTCTCTCCAATTTGTTCATATGGCCTTCTTCATGATCCGCAACTGCTAAATCTCCTCACTTTTCTCCTTCATTAAAAATATAAATATATACTGTGTATATATATTAAGTGCTCCTATGCATTTTATCACGTTTGAGTTGCCTTGTTTGACAGCTGACTCGAAACTATTCCGGATATTCACCCACTAAACTTCGAATTGTGATGCTGTACACTAGAATACGTGCAATTGCAAGCGTCGGTAAGTTTTGGAACCAATATACGAGGGCAAATCGGAAAGTAATGCACAATTCCCCCCCCCCCCTCTACATAGTCGCCAACTTTCTCAACACATTTCTGCCATTGTCGTACCAGTTTCAATATGCCCTGTTTTTAGAAGTCTGTTTGGTTGGAGTATAGCCATTTGTTGTCTGCTGATTTCAGTTCCGCATTTGTCGCAAAGTGTTGGCCGGCCCGGAATTTCTTCATGGAACCAAACGGATGAAAGTCCGACGGTGTCAGGTCCGTTGAATGCTGGAGCACCTCCCTCCTGAATTGGGCGATTTTTCTCACGAACATGAGCAGTAATGTGGGAGCTGGCATTGTCATGAAGTGACACCGTCAGCATTAATGTTGTGGCATTTGTCATGAAGGGTACGACACAACTTAACCAAAGTTTCAATGTAGGCTGCAGCATTCACAGTGGTCCTGTGTTCAGCAATGTCCGCCAATAATAAACCACACATATCTTTCCTAGCAGTTTGAGTCACTTTGAATATTTTCCCTAGGTAGGTACAAGCATGTTTCCGCTCCATAGAGGCAGGCTTGGTTTCGGGCATGTAGTGGTATACCCACGACTCGTCACCAGTGACGAATCCTGGAAACTTCGCTACTGTCCATACAGTCGTCCCCATAAACACCCCGCATATCCCTGCTAATTTCACTCGGTTTGTGCACTTGGTCCCATAAATATCGAACTACACTTAGCTGCTCTTCACAATTTGAAGACAGTAACATGCGTGCCATGCTTGTTCCGTAGATCAGGCCTCTCTCACTAGAGCTGCACATGAAAACAAAATACCCTCTGCAGTGCAAACTTCAAACTATGTTGTCATGAAATTTCAACATTCAAGCTGCAATACTAGGAGAGAAAAGAATGATAGTGCGTTACTCTCCGATCTGCCCTCGTAAATGTATGACATTTTTCAATGACAAGAAGAGAGAAAGATAGTTAACCTTGAAGTTTTGGAAACCCTTGAAGTCGAACACACAATATATTGCGCCGCTCCGTGACTGTGAGAGAGTCGAGTGTTCTGATTAAAAGTCAGAAGTATTGTAAATCCTTATTTGCAATTCCTTCCTATGCCACTGTCATTGACCTTGTCTATGCGTGTGACTAGTGTGCGGGTGACCCCCGCAGGGATAAGAATCTATTCATGAAGACGAGTTTCTGCAATGCTAATGTGACCTGTCCTGCATCGACACCTACATATTCAAAACTGTGAGGCTGAGTTCATGGCTCCTTCCAATAATATACTACTAGATATGCTATTCCGATACAGTTGTTGTCCGTGCATTTCAATAAGAATAGCAACATTGCGCAAGCGCACATGTATAAGTCGTAATACCAAGTTTCCACCAATCAAAAAATTCGTGGGTGTAATTTCAAGCTGTTGAATGTATTGCGAGTTTAGAACTCGCTCACTAGTTGATGATAATGGTGTGTTTTGCTGCTATGCCAGCAACAGTTTGGTGAGTGTAGGAATTTCACTAGTTCACTATGTTCAAAGAAATTGCTCTTCCTCGTCAACACAAGATAAGCAAAGGTACTTATTTCAAAGATTGCAAATTGATATTAGTTCACCAGCAATATCACAGAAATCTTAAGGAATTAAATATCAAAAATATTGAACATGAACACTTACTCGGGTCTTGGAGGGAAACTCTTTTTGATGATTCTCACACTTAAGCTATTGAGATATCCCTCATTTGCTGTCGCAGTGACGTGACCAGAATTATGTTTGTGAGAGAAATTGTGTTTAAGGATGTAACCCTGTAACCGGTGACTACATTACCTTCAACCGCTAAGCATTTCTGAGAGCTTTGCCTAAAAATTTTCATAAAATCGTTAAAAAATGTGTTCTGTTCACTAATAATGACGTATTATACATAATTTTATATAAAAGTCTAAGAATTATCTCTACATAATATAAAACAAGGTCCCCGATTCTTGGATGTAACGGGGAATCTCGAGAACCACTGGTTGGATTTTGATGCTGTTTTCACCATTCTGTAGAAGACTTCTCGAGGAAGGTTTCTGTTGAAAAACATTCATTTATGAACAAAGGAAGCCGAGCAGTAACGATTTCAGTGCATCGAGTTCAAGAAAAATTTGCTGTCCGTGCACATTTTAAGCATATGCTGAGTGAAAAAAATGAAAATCCACAGCCTGCTTCCAGTCTCCGACCGGGTCAGGAAAACAGTTAAAAATATCAGTGTATGAGTGCAAGAATTGTTCAGCATGAAAAGTTCTACAAAACAGTCCCAGATAGCATATCTCTTTTACGTTTTCATTTCTTCCAACGATCTCAATTCAGTGGAAATTTAAATTATTAGCTTCCGAGCGAGTTTACGAGCCTATCACTCCATCTTTGGCCAGCTTCAGACTGTATAGTCATGTCGAGTTAAGACTTCAGAAATGAGTATACGTGTTTTGAGTTTGACTGTTCACTTTTTTTTTTTAAATTGCGTCTTCGACCTGCCGTCCGTGCTCCTTTTAAGCTTACGCTGGATAAACCTTGAAAGATACCGGGCGATGCCGGTGCGGGTTGCTAGTGGCAGTATAAAATTAAACTCGCCAATTCAGCAGCTGAGGCAGTTATGACGAAAAAACACACACATGATTGATGTTATTTACCAAGTGCTAGCAACAAAAAGTTCAAATACATATAAAATAAGCACAATTTTATGCTGATCGTAATTATATACACTTTTTACTATTTGGAACTATTAGGTTCAGTTTGTTATAAATCATCAGTATCACTGTCTACGTTATTTTGCCTTGGCTCGAACAATTCACCAGTCGATGTAGATAATTGTTTATTTCCTTCTTCTATAAACACATCACTGTCTAATACACCTTGTAAATCAAATAAATTATATTTAGGCATTTTGGATGACTAAAATAATACAAAAGCTAGAACCTGTTTAACAACTACAACAGGCAGCAATATATGCATCAAGCTGAACAACTGTTTCCACCATTGCTCTAAAATTCCTAAAACTAAAGTTATTTATGTAAATTGCAACTTTCCTCTTTTAAATTATGAATCATAAGTGATAAATAAATAAACAATAGAGGTCGCTGAAGTAGTACATCGCATAGCTGAGCGGAAATGGATAATGCTAAAGGTTCATAGAGATTCCTGGGTTAAAGGCATTTACTAAACTATGGTTTATTTAAATAATATAAATGGTTAGACACCATATTGAAAAGGGGATTTATTACGTTGCTTCAGATGAGTGTAGCAGGCAACTCAAGAAGTGTCAGTGTTCTTGATGTAATTGCAGGATCTTTGGAAACTGGCACCAATAGAGTAGTGCCCATTTAATGGATCAATTAAAGAGAAAGTACAGATTTCTTGTTTTGCCACTGTTACAGCAAATATGCAATATTAAAAACTTGGATGTTGAAAGGAAAGATGAAGAAAAGATGTCTGAAGTAAAGGCTTTTATGTTATTAAGAGGTTACATGTTAAGAGGTTTTGGTTTGAAAAGGAGAACAATAAGGAGTTAAAAAAGTTGAGAGGCTTTGATTTAACTATGTTCAAGTTGTCCGGTCTTGTAGGCCTGGACAACTTGAACATAGTTATGAACGCCAGCTGTGAGCCTAAGCTGTTATATCAGGCCTTGATTTATTTATCTTGTATTGACAGTTTCTTTGAATACAGTAAATTCTTGATTATTCAGACATGGATTATTGGGTTTGCAGATGTTCCAAGTTTTCCTCTGCAAGGAAAACAAATCTTGTTGTGTGCTATTCAAAAATACTTTCCTGCCTGGTGAAAGCTTACAGTTAAACTTTGCTGATAGGAATGGATTTTTGATCATATTTACCAAGCTTCGGGCAGTCTGCAAATTTTATTAGTTTTTTCTTCATTACGAACACCCTTCAGTAACCCATTGCTTTTGTGACTTAAGTTACTATTTGCAAGATATAGCAGAAAAGCATAAACAAACTTGTTGAACTATAGCAAGGAAATTTGAAATAGCTATAATTGGCATATTTTGTGATGTGTAGAATTCGAACAGCTGAGTGTGTCACTATGTGGACAGAGTGAACGCAGGCACACCTGAGGAAGAGTGATCGAGTGAATACCTCATTGTTCACACCGAAGCCTTGGAATGTATCGATAGAAGCTAAGAACAGTTAAAGTTTGAATAGGTACTTAATAAAGTATTAACAAAAATTGCAACACTTACAGAAGTGTAATAGGCTAACAGTATAAACAATAATTGGTTTAAATATCCGACTCGTTACAGTGTTTAATTCAAAACTTATGTAGCATAATAATTTGAATATTGTTGTACCTACTGTATGTCATAATCATTTTCCAGTTCCAGTTTCCCGGTTGTGGTTTTACAAGCGCTGTCATTTCTTTCTGTCAGAGTAGTGTTTCTGTTCTTCTACGTCTTCCCATTTCACATTCAGTTTTGATTTCTTGGCCTTCCTTCCTGTCCCCTCCCTCTCACTTCTCTGTCGAAATAATTTATTTCTGTTCTATTTCTGACCATTCTCGTGCCGTGTCTAATCGAAGTCTTCGTTGGAGTTCAGTTAAAGGTATTTTGATACCATCTTATTTTTCCTGGTTCATTGTTCTGATGAATTTCATTTCTGTTGCCTGGATTTTACTATTGGCCTTGTTTAGTAGGGTACATGTTTCAAATCCATACGTGAGAATGGGAATGAAGTAGGTGTGAAACTTGCTTAATTTTTCTTTCTGAGGTATTTTGTCATCCCTTAGTAGATTTCTCACTTGACAATAAAAAGAAAAGCTCTTTGGGTCCTGTTAAGGATCTGTTGCTCTATAGTGTTGTCCTTTGAGACAACACTTACAAGGTACTTTAAATTAGAAACAAATTGCAGCTGAGTTTTACACATATCTGCTGAGTCGAAATCAAGCCTAAGTGAGCAACATCTGATATATGCATGATGCACTAAGCCTGTCATCCAATAAGCCCCTCAATTTGTTTGAGAAATGTTTTATTACACATTTAAATCTTGTGTTTTATTCAGGGTCTAGGAAATTAATTGTAATTTCTCATCCACTCTAATTGGGCACACTTGTGTTGACCAATTGAACAGCTTCTAATCGATAACTCAGGCAACACTTAAATATGTTGATATTTCAAATCTGAGTCCTGCACATTTCCTTGGTCTAATTGTATTTATTACCCCCAGTGGATTCAATGTTTTGATACTTCATGTTGTTGGATAAAGGTAGTGACATCTTTGAAGAACTTCTCTTGTACTTAGTTTTTTGCAAGTCGTTGAATGTCTCAAAGCTGGTTGTGCCTGTGTAGTTTGAATGTGGGGGACACCCATTGGAAGTCTGTTTTCCGTGGTTTTCTGAGGAGACCCGAGTTATAGCTTTCTTGTTCAATATGATACGATGACGTCCTAGTTATAGCTATCTTGTTCAGTGTGATACGATGACGTCCCATCCAATTTCAAGAAGAATGTTATCATCCTTATACCGAAGGAAGCAGGAGCTGAAGATTACCGTGCTATCAGCTTGATTCACTCGTTAGGAATAAGGACACGTATCTGTAAGATTATTCCTTGCACTAACGCGTAGCGCTAGGCCATAGTGCCAAGCTTTCTGCGGACTCGGTAGACGTGGGTTCGAGCCCCCACTGTCGGCCGTCCTTGGAATGGTTTTCCGTGGTTTCCCCATTTTCAACTCGAGGCAAATGGTGGGACGGTACCTTCTGACAGGCCATGGCTGCTTCCTTCCTCATCCTTGCCCAGTTTCATTCACCATCATTCATTTAATCTCTCATTATCTCTTCTCGTGAGGTTGGCGTCAGGAAGGGCATCCGGCCGTAAACACCATCCGTCACAAGACTTTCGTCATATCTCAACCCTGACCCCTTTGGAAGAACGGAAATAATAAAGGGTAAACCTACATCTGTAGATTATTCCTTCATTATAATTCCGACATTACAACTCTTAGACCACTTTACAATGTAGCCCTAACATTGAGGACTATGGAGCTAAGGAACTTTGGCTGTCGAGCAGTAAACACAGTTTGGGCTGTTCACAAAGTCTAATGTCACTGCTCACCTGCTCTTAGAATCCTTGTTGTTGTCAGCAGTTCCTTGCTATGTGAAGTGAGACGATACATCTAAAGCCTGGGAATACATGCGGGTCAGTAACTGCAGCTATGAAGGCCAAGAGCAAGGCCATAGTGCAGTGTTTCCCAGACACCTGTTGAGTTCACTCACATCATTCTCTGGGCTAGGACATTGGGACTGTGTTAAAATAAAAACGTATCTTATTTGTTTTATAAGATTTTCTAGAGTAAAACCATCATTACGTCTTGTAGGATCATGTTCTAGGAATATGAAGCTTTCCTAGTCTTCTCCAAACAGTACTTCAAGCACATAGCCAGACTCGGGATGTCATGAGAATAACTGACATGTCTGTAGAAACAATGCATTGTCAACCCCTCATTATTCCCGCTTCTATGGGGTTTGGGCATTAGCTGAGGTATGGTTTCTATAGGGTGATTAGTTTTTACAATCGGATGCCCTACCTGTTGCAGTCATAAAATGAAAGATATTGTGAAACTGGTCACAGAGTTGGAAGGAAGCAGCCATGGCCCATTGGAATGAACCATCCATCTATCTTATCCTGGTGTTGAAAATGGGAAACCTTGAAAACCTTTTCTGGGGTTTGAACCTCAAGTCTTGAGTCTAGAGATAGCCTGGTCCATGGCTTGCTTCTTAACATGCATTGATAGTTCAACAAATAATGTGACTTACTAACAGTAAGAATTTGCTAACATTCCCTGTGGTTCAACAGAATAGTCTCCTTTGCAGTTTTATGAAGTTCATTGGATCACTAATCAGCTATTTTTTGTTCTATAATCTCGCAAGAAGTACCTACTTGATTTTTTTAATTTTATGAAACAGATTTTGTAGATTTTGGCAGGACTCCTACATTTAGATCATAGTTCAATGGTGAAGACTGTATTTTGGGGGGAGAGCCACAATCAGTGTTCAATCAACTGCAACTTATGTTCTATGGAAAATATTGGCAGGCTCTAGTTTTAATTATTTTATATTTCTTCATGCTAATCTCCAAATGCCGTTGTTAGACTTAATTGTATGTGTGTTCAGAAAGAAAAGAAAACCAACAAAGGCAAAAAACAAACTTCATGCTGGCCAAGTTCTGAACAGGGCTTGCATAGTCTAGTTCTGAACTGTTTATCAGTGCCCAAATGATCTAGTCCTTTATGGCGACCAGAATTTTGACGTGGGGGGGAGAAAGGTTCAAATTTTAAGTACTCTATTATTTTAGTTCCTGTGTCAATTAAGGAAATTGGTTTAATTATAATGCACGGTAGAATCCACTACATGTTCGCACATAGCAACACCGAAGCTGTTCAATATAGTGATGTGGGTTACAAGTATACAAGTACTAGCTTTACCCGTTACGGCTTCGCCCGCGAATATTGTAATTGTAAAGAGTACACTTAGCAACGTCTCAATCATGAATGCTATGACGTATTTATCATTTAATTTTTGAATAACAATGATGATAATTTGGTAAAGACCGTAAACAATCAGACAATAAGGACAATATAACTCAACAATGGCATATAGGCCTACCTATCAAAATCTCATGAACGTCACGACGCATCGCATGTATGAAATTTGACTCAAAATCACAACACGGTTTCCGACCACGAACCTAATATAAAATAAATGAGATATATTTAACACACTGACTAAACACAAAACCCATATACTACCCTGCCTGCGAATTGTTGCCGGTGGTGGAAATCTGAAGTAATGCGCTCCGCCCAGCCACATGCCTGAGATAGACGTGCAGTCGTCGCCAGCGAAACCTCATCGCATGTCGTGTGTGTGCTGGGTTGTGCGCTGTGCAGTGTTCTCAATTGTATGACTGTGCATGCATTCCCCCTCTTGGTCCGCATCCGCCTTCGGCAGCCATAACGTGGTGAGCTGATGTAATGTATACACAACAGCCCCGCTCCACGTCTAGCGTTAACAATTCCCTGGCAGGGTAGTACCTAAATTCCCATGGGAAAAAAGTACACAAATGAAAATCCTCTATGCCTACATTTCTCCCCTTTCGCCTCATAATATACATCACATCGAAAAACCCTTAGACCCCTGTCTGCTTGTTTTCAATGATTATTTTATATGCCGAGTATCTCATCCCCAAAGAACTGTCGAATAGGCCTACCTATTTATTTATTTTTTACGCAGATCCCCCCCCGAGTTTCATACTTCTCGCCTATGTGGTTTAAGAGATACACGCTCCGTTAGGAATCCTTCAACCCCCACTTTCACCCCTTTCACCTCGTAATATACACCACACCTAAAAACCCTTAGACACGTGTCTGTTTATTTTTAATGATTCGTTGATATGCAGAGTATCACGTCCCCTAATGAAACCCCTCGTGAAAGGTTGTTATTCAATCAAATGCAGGTCTAACCCCCTTAACACCCCTTTAGAAGCTGAATATTTGAAAATCCTTCCTTAGTGGACGTTTTCGACATACAACAAACATCTCCCCAAAATTGCATGTTTCTACCTTCAATAGCTTTGGCTGGGCGATGATGAGTGAGCGAGTCAGTCAGGACACGTCTTTGTTTTATATAAGAGTTTGAATTTGTCTTAAAATCCAACAATTCTTCTAGCTTTATGGTTTTATCGCCATTTTTAACACGAGAGGATTTATTCGAATCGATTTGGTACGATTCGGAATGCCGTAGTTTTTTCTGCTCTCGAAAAGTTGACTTCCATGGGAATCAAACCCATGTGATGACGTCAGGGCCACTGGGCAAACAGTCCTCCTCTGAGGTGATATCTAAGCAAAACATCTTGATGAAACTTGAATATTTGTTTACCAAAAAGCAAGCAACAACCAGAACCGTTGGTATATCATGGCGAACGTGCTGTAAAGACAGGCAAAAATTGCTCCATCGGTCCGAATGGCCACGATAATTTTAGTAAGCCGTTTTCTGGAACTTGGCTCTGTATGGAATTGAAGCTCTGGACTGTTGGTGCAGGGGAAAATGTTATAATAGAAGCAGAGTGTGATGATTCGTAAATAGAGTAAAACATGAAGAGGTTTTTAGACGAGTGGGGAAGGATATACGCTTTTGGCGAGTTGACAATGGAATGAAGAGATCGGTTTGTAGGGCACATTTTAAGGCACCCAGTAATAGCTAACCTAGTTACTGAGAATGAGAACTGGAGGGGAATCTAGTGGTTAGAATGTATTTCACGGATTGGCTCGGATGTTGGGTGCCGTAGCTGTGAACAACAATTCGCTGTCGATGGATGATCGGGTGGGATAGCTGGATCAAACCATTCGTACGGACTGACGAAGTTGGAATAATGTAGGATAACATGTATCGATGTGACATGATGAACTTGGTCCAAATTCTACCAGTGCAAATAGTGTCTTACATCCGATCATTTGTGAGGACGATGCATAGGAGTGTAAATAGTACACAAGTATACTATGTTTAAGTTGTGATTAATATGAATAGCTCATCTGATGAAATATATCAGAGCTCTCTAAGTAGGATTTTCGAGATTAAGAGGTAGCAATGCAAGTCGATATATTTTCAGTTTGCTTTCTCATTTCTGCTTGTTAAATCATATTTTGGCTGGTTAGGCCCTATTCTGACTGTCCCTGTCAGGTTACGTTGTAACCCAGCTGACACGACTGTTGGTGACAGATAAAGTTGCTGTCTGTTGGAAACAGTCTGCTCATTATTTTAGTATACTGCAGTATGTTGATCGTGCAACAACTTGTATGCGTGCGCGTTCGTTCTACCTCATTTAGTCATATGATTTTGGTCCTGGGTGTGATATCTGCGCTACTTGCCCGCTCAAACTCGAGATTTAACTTCTCAGGAAGTGAAGTACTATTTACCAAAGCTTGGATTTAGTTTCAGTAAGATAGAAAATATCTAGTAACAAACGTAGAGATGCCATACGGATATGTTTTTCCGGGAATTTCATGACTCCATGCGATTTCATAAATGAAGCTTATGACCTGGATGTTCCGTGCCATAAAATAATCATCAATTCATGGATTTATGTATGTCACTGTAGGCCTAACTGCAAGTAACTGCTTCCAGGAATGGACAGCTTAGTTTGTATTTGATAATTGATGGAGCTAGTTTCTTTTTTAGTTGTGCGTTCGTTCGGCGCGAAAATATTGTCAGCTTGATAATTACAATGAAGGAATGCAGAAGTCCCGATTTTATCCGGCGTAATCCGGCTAAATGTCCGAATAAACTAAGATTGTCGCCCATGGAAGAAAAATTTTGAAATACCCTAAATCAAATGATATGATACTGAAGAATCCAGAAAGTGAAGTTTATTGAAGGATCGAAAACTTGTTACAATAAAGATTTAGAGCATATTGAGTATTATCAGTTGTAAAACAGTTTAGTAAGATTAAGTTTATTTGCCCTGCAATTCAGCAAGAAAAGTCTGATTTGTCAAATGCATCTGGCGTAACGTTCCAAAATTCGTGAAGTATTTGGTACCCCTGTAATCTGATCGTAGGTTAGGAGAGTTGTATTTTGCGCTATACGGTATGGGCTAGAGAATTTGATTCTGTAAGACGTAGTGGTATGGAAGCCATGTATACTGCAGATCCAGAGGTAATAATATTGTGGTTGTGTAATAAATGCAGGGGTTTTCAGTCTTTTTGTCATTGAGGATCGCATTTGAAGGACCTTTCATCCCGCATTCAGTTTATCACATGTTTATTTTTCTTTATCGCCTATAGAATGTTCGGTTTCATTTGACAATTATTGGCTTCATTGACAGGACACTCATTGAAATTGGCTGATCTTCTAGCTTCCGTACATAAATGCATTATAAAAGGAAGCAAGTGGACGTGGTTATTTGTCCATTGACTCGATCATTATGCGGGTGTTCCTTAATGGATGCATATGCATTGACTTACGGCTTCCGCTGTTCCTTGAATAGAACTGAACGAATAGATGAGATGCAGTGGCCCGGTGTAATTTCGCCGCTCGGTAGAACAGGTCATGTGAGGTTGACATTCTCATTGAGGTGTCCCTGTTATTTGAGGCAAAAGGGTAAAAACAATTAATGTTTGTCGAATACTCGTTTGATGAGCTCGTTAGTGTTGTATTTTTCCAATCAGAGTTCATCTTCATGGAAAGGTTAATTAAATTGAATTGAAATAACAGCCTTGGCAACGTTTACCGTTCAGTGAATTGGCAGGATCAGGAAAGGCCACTGTATATTCTATATAGTGAACCACCACTCGCATGAATGCTATTTAGTTAGTTACAGTAGTTAATTCGTTATTCAGTGTGATAACAGATTTGGATTCACTCCTGCTCTGGGCTCATGTCAAGATGTTCGGTTTATTCTTTTGTCATATTGAGTCGTCATATAAATACCGCCCACAGCTATTATGGCTTTCCAAAGTTCAATGATGTAATTGCACTGTTCATTGGTATCGTCTTCTAGGGTCACTGAGTACTTATTGAGATGCTGATCCCTTAGATCTTCGGTGAGATTCTCGGCTCCGCCAAGAAATTTGATTCTGACATGAGTATAATGATTATTCATTTATCTAGTTAAATATTTTTTTATTTATATTACTTTCCCATGGCGTTGGGCAAGGATAGTAAAATGTTCAATTCTTGTGTGAAATTGAGGTGACAATATAGGCCTACATTGTATGCCTACTTACGCACCTCGAGAATCACATCATCCAGCTCTCGATTCCAATATGGCTGGTTCGTTTCCTAGCCGAGGGAGTGTGATTTGTGAACAGCATAAAAGATCTATGGCATTGCGGGTCGAATTCCTCTCAGGGATCATGGCTAAGAGCCGTACAGTAGTTAAGATCGTGCCGGAGCTGCGAACCCCGCCCTTCCACAAGAGGTCGGGTTTCGCTCTGGCGCTCTCGCCTTCTTTGGCAGGAAGTCGTATAAACTAGTTTTACGAGCGTTTAACAATACGTACATTGCTTATGTTTCTGTTTTGCTCGATGATGTGGCAAGCACCCTCCCGCTCCTTACCATACTTTTCTACTAATATAAATCTGTTTAGGTAAAAAACTTGGGACGCCATTCTGTCAGTATTATCGTGTTGCATTCGTTCGTCTTGCTGGCCCCAATGTTCATTCATGCAGCCCACTGTATACACGCATCAAAAAAAGTGTTGCATATTGCCTTGGAGCACAGTGGAGATGAAAGTGAGAGAGGACTTATTTATCAAGCAGTGTCCACGTCTACTCTACACAATTAAGATCGGGAGCATAGGCAGGCCATTCCATTCTGTGAATACCATTCTGCTGAAGATAGGCATTGACAATGCCAGCTCTGTTCGGGCGAGCATTATCGTCCTCGAAATTGTCAGCATAGCCTTTCACTACAGGTGAATGCCTTGCATACGCCCTGGGATGTACACGAGGGGTTCGGCGACCATGCATGATGCCACCCCATAACATTGCACCACCTCATTGGTCTCGGTAGGTATCAGTCTCGGATGTATTGGTCGTGCATACGTTCACCGGGTCGTCTCCACACTCGCACAGATCTATCCTCATTGACACAGGCGAGTGTACACAGCCGATATACATGCACACAAGAACGACTAATGGGTTTGAGACCACTACGAATATGCATAACTTGTTTTGATGTGTGTATAATAGATACTATATTAAAATAAAGAAACTTCTCAACAGATTAGGCTGAAATTCGGTATGAACATAGTTTATACACCCGGAATATTCCCGTTTTACAATATAATGTAATCTTCTGGTTTTTGCCCTATGGCCCATAGGATAGGCTTAAAGGGAAAAAATCACCGTTGTACAGGGTGTCTACCGGTAACGAAAGTAACGAATTTTACAAATGGGTAACGAAAGTAACGAAAAAGTAACGAATTTTACAAACGGGTAACGAAAATTTTCTGAAGGCGGGTTGAATCATTTAAACTCGCACCGCTAGGCTCAGAGATTGCGAGTTTCACGCAAGCGGTGCCGTGCCTATTGCATAGTACTAAGCTATATCTCTCCGTGCCCGACCTCAAGGAAATACATACCGAGGATACCTTGAGCGGTATACATCGGTTCAACGTATATTTTCGGCCTCAAGGAGTCTTAAGTTTCGTGTGAAATATTTTTCTGTGTTACTGTATTAGGAAACCTGACTTTTCGCGAGACGTTTATTCGCGAATACTTCCGAAACTAAGAAGAAATCTCTCATTTCTGTTATTTGGAAACTATGTCAAATTGAAGTCCAGAAATAACGCGAAACAATTTAATGTCGCAATCTTGCGAAATGTTACCGTTTCGAAAAAAATGCGAAAAATCTTCGAAATACATATAACTTATTTAAAAATTATGTCAAGTAAATTTGCGACATTCAGTATGGTTAGTTCGAAATTCCGTTATAAGTCGATTTTTCCTTCGAACTTTCGTTCCATCGGATATATAATCTAACCGATTATTTCGCTAACTTGTTGATAATTCGTGGTTCTCAATCGAAATAAAGCTTGCCCTCTTGTCGTATTATTCGTGCAATCCTCTCAGAACAATTCGTAATATTCGATACCGTACCTACTTCGAACGTTCATCCTCCAAAATCGCATCCTCAAGACGGCTGGCTGACCGCACGACTTGCCTGCGGGAATCTCGTTAAAACGGGCCGATATCGACGTCAGTTGCGTAAAATCATAAAACCCGTCCCCTATCGTGAACTTGTGACCACGAGGACTGCGGGAATCCTGTCAAAGGTGATTGGGCACCCATCACGAAACCTACTTGCCACTTTTCCCATGACCGTATACTTAAAAGCGTGCGAGGAGTGAGAAGTGCATCAACCCACATAAAAATGGCAGCCTACGTAGCATCGACATACTAAATCCTCCTCGTGATCCACCCTGAACTCATGAACTCCCAACTACAGCATAGGGACAAAGGGAATCACGGCGCCGACCGAACAACATGTTCATAACTACGCGTGAATTTTAACCATGCCCAACCTTGAGCTTGCCTCCGCCATTCTATCAGGACAGATATACAGGCAGACAATCGTTGAACGGCCGGGTGCGGCGACGATTGCATAATATCTCGAGGACAACGTAAAACGGCCGAGTGCGGCAGCGATTGCGTTACATCGCGATATTTCTCCGCATTCAATGACGAGGACAACTGTATTCTTGTCAAACGGACAGCAAGTGGCGCCGATTGCGTAATAATGCTATATTTTCTTGTGCCCGAACTCAAGGACAATGGAAATCTCGTCGAATGACTAAAAGTGACGCTGATTATCTAAATCGCGATTTTTCTCCGTGTTCTCTCGTGAAAACTACGGGAAGCTCACCAAAGAACCGAGAGCAGCGCCGATCCTGTAACATCTCGATATTTCTCCGCATTTGACTGCGAAGACAGAATTCGGTGACGATCGTGTAAGATCGCATGCATTTCTTCGCGACCTACCGCGGGGACGAAGGAAATCTCGCCAAATGGTCAAGAGCTGAGCAACCTCTTGGTACCGTAATAATAACAACATATTGTGGACAAGACGACATATTAGCTGAAACAACTCATTGGATATAAAATATCTAGTATATATTTATTATTTTTTAAATTTTTATAACATCATGTGAATTTCATTGGTAGCATGCTGAACTGCTGTGACCAAGATAGCGGGTTCAAACCCGGCCGAAGTCGTCGGGATTTTTTTAAAAGCGTTAAAAATCCTTCAGTATGCCTTCCTTCGGAGGGGAAGTAAAGCCGGCGGTCCCATGTCATGGATTTATGGCATGTAAAGGATTCTTCCACAGACTAAACTTGTCTGAAGCTAAATTGTTAGGTTATATTTCGTCGGAACGCTCTATCAAAGTTCCAACGTTCACCACTAGGTATCATTGATATCTGGTAGCAACTTGAAATTGAACGGAACTTGTAGCTCACCCTAAGGGTGTCCGTTGGAACATGTCCTCGGACACTCCCGGCACTAAAAGCCATACGATAAATAAAAAACTTCTTTCAAAACAGTTCATTGTTGTTTTTCTTCACCGCGTGATGCGCGCCTATGCTTGTAGACCGCAGACGTAACTTGAATTCAAAGGTAACTAAGATTAACTAAAAGGTAACTAAAAGGTACCTAAAAAGTAACTAATTTTTACTTCATCCTTACAGTAGACACCCTGTTGTAGTAGAAGGGCGGGACACAGTTCATTCAGAACCATATATTAAAGAGTTCTTTAGAATTATCCCAAATCAAGCATTAGCATGATCTAATAACGGTGGTGATGTAATAATAATAGGAAGAGATAAAAGCAACATTCGCATAGAATGAAGCTGGTTGCTTCCTACAGTATTTTTGGTGCCACCTGCCTGGCATATTTGGTGTTAAGTCTATCGGCTAGTGCAGACGTTCTCAACCTTTTTGATGCTGTGAGCACCTCCCACGTGCTATACCAAGAGGGACTACCCGAGCACCATTAATCTAATATAATAATAATAATAATATGCTCCTCTCTTCCCATTGGCTATCTCTCTCCCTCAGACGTGCTAGGGATTCGTCGCTCACCGGGCATGCTGCAACTGTAAGATTCATGCAGACGTGTGGACAGTCGAGTAAAATCAGCATATTTCGTGTTACTCATAAAACAGGGATGTCCAATTAGTTCTACTGTAGATTAAAGATACCATTTCACAAAGTGATAACATTTCTGTCAAAACTTGCGATGAAAACACTAATGTTCTGGTGCGTGCATAATGATTTGAATTGAAGAATGGATCTTAGGGGAGCTTGTGCTCGCGAGCACTTGTTGGCTCGTATGACGAGAGCACGAAATTTCATTTAAAATCACCAAGTTGAGAACTCCTGGCCTATTGTGTCTGAATTTGCGGGATCGAATCTTTGTTAGAAGTGGTTAGCTTTTGTGAATTCATAAAATCGAAAGGTGTTGCTATATGTGGTGGGGTATCGGCGTATTTACTGAGAATTCAGTCTCCAAAATCCTTCTTTCGATTCCCTGCTCTGCCGTAATTCTTGCCAGAGGGTTGGAACGGGGTACAGTCATCTCCGTGATGGAAAATGAGAAGAGGTGGGTTGGATTTTCTAGAATTAGTTTTCTTTAATTTTCTCTCTTGTAGTCGGGTGAAATGCCGAAATGGTTCCTAAATAAATGCCACAATCGCCTCCTTTCCAATCATAGCGTGATTACAAATTCACTTTTACAGGCAGCTCAGTAACGCAGATCAAATATGACCAAGCCCGTAAATGAAACCACAGGAACTAATTCAAGAAAGCTGTGTCAGTATGGCATGTTACAGATCCCCTCAAGGACAAGTTTCTGAATCGACGTCAAGTCAATATCCACTTCGGGGTTTGGGGGTATTGTGGTGAACAGCTCCATCTGCTGAGGCATAATGAAACTGCTCATATCGATCAATTGCCGCAACAGTGACATAACTCAAAATACTGTATGGTGTTTACTGAACTGCGGATTATTTCTATTAAGTCAAGTTTATGACGCCATATTAATAAATAACTAAACGCACAAATTGTGCATACATTACAGATCACAGTGTGATAACAAGTGGCTCACTCTGCGCTCGTGCAAAAGTCTATGATTGATTTGGGAGATCGTTTGCAATTGATAACGTGATATCGTTTGCAGTAATTGTCACTTAGTTCGAACGCGCAATTCTCATCTGGATCGTGGGAATAATTGACTTTGCACACCCTGTGGTGATACCCATGAATTGCCAGCGAAGTTACAAAATGTCGTTGTTCCTGGCCTGTGTCTGCCCATGATCTGTTCATCATAGCCTCTGTGGAGTAGAAGTCGTGCAAAATCTCGGACGTCTTCGTTTCCCTTTAATGCATTAGCCGTGTCCAATTATCCGTAGACGGTAAAATGAATCTTATGTCTTAGAGTTACGAGTAGGAAAGGTTCTCCAGAAAGTTCGTATACTAGTTGAGATCGTGTGAACTTGGATACTCCAATGGTTTATTTTAGAAAGCACACTTTAACTTTTCGTGTTCGGCCTATCCCAAATAATCTCCATCCCGTAAGTCAGGATAGGAATAATTTTGGCATCAAGTAATGCTATGGCAGTCTTCAGAAATAATAGGTTAAGAAGTTTCTTCTTCTTCTTCAGTTCCCGATTCCAGTGATTAGGGTCGGGGCGTGAATCAAAGACCTCCATCCGAGGCCTCGACTCTCACACTATCATTTAGGCTATTTGTACGATGGGTTCGTATATTGATTTTACAGCCTCAGTTGCTCGTAAGTTTGTGTATCCTGTAGGAACGTACCGTAGTCTGTAGGGTTATTAACGATTCGAAGTGCACGTTGCTTAAATAGTAAGATGCCATACTGAATGGGGGATTTATTACCGTACTTCAGAGGAGTTGAACTTGAACTTGGGAGCCCTCGGGTGTTCAATCAAAACTGCCCAGCTATGGCCATTGGTTGTAATTCATATATAATTCAGATGAGTGCATCAGACATCAACGTAATTAGGAAGTATCAGTGTTCTAATTGCATTTTTTTTTTCGGGAAGTGTCACGACGAATTATGTTGCAGCGAAAGAGCTATATGTCCACTTTCAGCTGAGGTTAAGAAGTGACCGAGGCTTTCAGTCGTGTACTCTACAGAAAGTACATGCTGTTTAGACGGAACCAGAACCCGTGACCTACTTAATAGTTGTTATAAAGATAGCTTTGAAGCCATTTGTCAGTGTGGCCTTATTGATAATTGATATTGTAACTTGGTCCACCCATAATAATTACATTTACTGGTATATGTGAAAAAATACCCTGTAATAAATTGCATGTGATTAAGATAGAGATATGTGTATATTGTTATGGACTTTTGAAGACAGACACAACTAAAGGATGACATGTTTCGCTCGTCAAGCGAGCATCATCAGATCCAAATCAACAAGACAAATGGGTCTACAAAACACTACCAAACACCTACAGTGACACCCACAGGCGGCCTCTGCACTTAACAAATAATAATAATAATAATAATAATTGAAAAACATAAAAACGTCTGAAATCTTAGTGTGGTAACAATTACTGATAATTACATATTAAGGCATTAGGCATCCGAAGAAAGAACTATTTATTTTAATGTTGTATAATATATAGTAGAAATGACGATTCTATCAACAAAACAGTCTTCCCCCAACTAATCTTATGGTGTATTGCTGTGATACACCTAAGCAATTAGCCCTAATCAACCGTGGAATTTATTGTAAACTAATATGCGGAAATGACCTACGAGCACTCAGCTGTGATGATGGTAAAAAGCTGTAACTACAATGTACTAAAATAGTGTTTGTCTACTATTGTGTACTATGTGGCGCATACGTGCCATAGTTGCATTAGCCCGTAAGAACTGGCGTGAAAAATTATGACACGAGGACTGGCGCCGGGTCATTCATCACTTCCTTCTTGTCGTAGTCTTACGGATTTTGGTTGGTTGGTTGGTTCCTCAGTTGGGGGGCTGCGACAACGCGGTCATGTAGCCCGTGTACTTTGGGTGTGTGTAGAATCTGTCTGATAACCGGTGTTAATTGTGATGGCTGTATTAGTGTGCATATCTGTTTTTTAATTCAAGTAAGGACTGCAACTTTGAATTTTTCAAATAGTTCCTACTTTTGCCGCCAAACGCCACCGTCAACGACTACTGACCTAGTTCAGAACTTCGCTATTAGACGCCACCGCAATCGGCTCTTGGCAACGAACGTAGAAACCTAAGAGCGTTGTTTACATTTTTAGCCTACTTTTCACATTTTGCAAAAATGAGGAAAAAGTAGACTCATGAGATCGGGCAAATGTGTGTGTGTGTGTGTCTGGCTGGCTGTGTGTGTGTGTGTCCCCCCCCCCCTATCAACTCCTAAACGGCTGTAGCAATCGAAACAAAATTTGGTAGGAGTAAAGATCTATACCTGTATAACTCACGGCCATATTTGTAAATGATGTCAGTGCTACCAATTGCTAAAAAATCGCAATTGAAATTTGAGCTCCATGTTGGATATCTTGGAAGATATGAATGGGAGCTATTTCAAAATTGGCGCACGTATAAATAATAATGTTACGTGCCACCCCCTAGTGGCACTTTTGTTAACTGGATTACGGTGGGGGTACAAAGCACTACACCAATTACTGCTTAAAGAAATAATTATCTTTATTGTGGCCAGAAAATTACACTAATCAGCAAATACAAGCAATTAGGAGCCTTCTCCAGTTTCCTCAAGTCTCTTCCTTATGCGCTCTTGGCCCCTTTCACTTGCAACAGACCACAGAAGTTAATCCGTCCTAATGAGTCCGGTGGCCTTGGCAGAAGCTACCTGCCCCTCTTCCTCAGGTAAAACAAATACAGTTACTTACGAGCACTTGAAGTACGCTGTTCACAAGCTGGGAGAAAACAATGTCACAGGATTTCGACACCGCAATATCTGACACTCAGTGAAAGCACACTTACTCAGAACACGGCAGTCCCCTGTATGTTCCTCACTTCGCCGCTACACTAGGGGTTTCGCAAGTCACCACACTTCTGTCGCACAAGATAATCGCTCGCACTAGCTCGTAAAACACAACAACAACAACTGCTTCACGGGTCACTCTTATATAGCAGGCCGGTGACTCAATAAATGGTTCTAGATCCATCCAGGGTCCACGGCTTCTCGAGGTTTCCATCGCTGGTCCAGTCACGAATCTTCTGGACTATCCCTTTGTCTCAGTAGCCCTGTTGCATAAGGCACACGCAATACAGGAGGCATGCCACAGCCCAGCCCCTGGGGCAGTTGTGACTCAAGCGGCGAGCGATGACACAAACTCACAGCCGTAACACCACCCCCTTCCTAAAAAGGCTGATCGTCCCGATCAATCATTGGTCCGTCTGTGTCCCTCCGTAGGCTGCCAGGCGATCTCGATGCACGATCTTCATCTTCGCCCTCGGGCTCCGCTGGATCCTGTAGACGACATCGTTGATCCGTTTCACGACTCGGTACGGGCCCTCCCAGGACTTCTGAAGTTTGGGTGACAGGCCTTTCTTCCGTAATGGGTTGAAGAGCCAGACCAGGTCGTCCTCGTGGAATCCGCCGGCATCCGTCTGCTGGTCGTATCGGGTCTTCATTCGGTCGGTCTCGATCCGCAGTTTCCTCCTCGCGAACGCGTGCACGTCCTCCAGTTGGTCGACCAGTTCTTGACAATACTGGCTTACCGGGATCGGATCATACCCAGGTCGGCCGAAGGCAAGATCGACAGGTAGACGGAGCTCCCTCCCAAACATGGCCCGGGCTGGTGTGCACCCGGTGGCTTCATGCACGGCGGCGCGGTAGGCCAGGAGAAATAGTGGAAGATGTTTGTCCCAATCCCTCTGGTGCTCGCTGACGACTATTCGAAGATGGTTCTCGATGGTGCGATTGAATCGCTCTACCATCCCGTCGGACTGAGGGTGTAGTGGCGTTGTCCTTGTCTTCCGGATTCCCAGCAGCTGGCATAGGTTCTGGAACACCTGCGACTCGAAGTTCCTCCCTTGGTCGGAGTGCAGCTCCAGGGGTACTCCGTACCGGCTGACGAATTCCTTGACCAGGGTCTCTGCAATCGTCGCGGCTTCTTGGTTAGGGAGCGCATACGCCTCCGGCCATTTGGTAAAGTAGTCGCTGACGACTAATATGTAGCGGTTCCCTGCCTCGCTTAACGGGAATGGCCCAGCAACATCGATGGCCACTCTTTCCATGGGGCCGCCCACGTTGTAGGTCTTCAGTGGACCCCGTCGTCTTCGTCCTGGGCCCTTGCTGGCTGCGCAATCGTGGCACCTCGCACAGTGGTTCTCCACGTCTGTTCGGCATCCGATCCAGTAGAACCGCTCTCTCAGCTTCTCCAGGGTCTTCTTTATCCCTAGGTGTCCACCAGATGATCCTCCATGAACTTCCTTCAGGACTTCCTCCGTCATAGCCTTTGGAACGACGACTTGTTCCCGAGATGTCTTCCCGTCGGTGCTCTCCCAGGTACGGCAGATGAGGCCATCCCTTACAATCAGCGAGTCCCACTGTGCCCAGTAGGACTTAAACTTTGGGCTGCAGTCACTCACAATGTTCCACCCTGGTCTGGGGACACAGGCCCTCTTCCATTCGGCTATCAGTCCCAGGTCATCATCCTCTGCTTGTGCCCGCGTGAAAGATTCGCGGCTCCAGTTCCCTTGAAGTTCCACAGTAGTCCGTCGGCACAGTATCCCGGTGTTCTCCTCCCTTCGGGCAGAGAAGGTGCAGTCTTCGGGGCACGGTCTTCGTGACAGGGCGTCGGCGTTAGAATGCAGTTGGCCTTTCCTGTGCTGAATCTCAAAGTTGTACTGTTGAAGCCCCTCTAACCACCGCGCGAGTTGACCCTCGGGCTGCTTGAAGTTCAGGAGCCACCGCAGGGATGCATGGTCGGTCCTGATGAGAAATTCTTGCCCGTACAGGTACTTGTGGAAGTGTTCAATGGTCTTCACGATGGCGAGCAGCTCCTTCCTGGTGACGCAGTAGTTCCTTTCTGGCTTTGACAGGGCCTTGCTGAAGTAGGCCACTACTCTCTCCTCGCCGTCCACTACTTGCGACAGGATCCCCCCTATGACAAAGTCGCTGGCATCGGTATCGACGATGAACCTTGTTCCAGGTCTGGGGTAGGCCAGAATAGGTGCGGTGCACAGAGCCTGCTTGAGTTGTTCGAAGGCACTGTGGCATTCTGCTGTCCACGTGAAGAGTTGGTCCTTCTCAGTCAGTCGATGTAAAGGTTTGGCGATGTCGGCGAATCCTCTCACGAAGCGACGGTAATAAGTGCAGAGTCCCAGGAAGCTTCGTAGTTGGGGCTTGTCCTTCGGAACTGGCCACTCCCTCACAGCTGCGGTCTTCTCTGGGTCGGTGCGCACCCCTTCCTCGGAGACGATATGCCCAAGGTACTGGACCCGCTTCTGGAAGAGCTGACACTTCTTGGGGCTCAACTTCAGCTGGGCAGCCCGTAGCTTCAACAAGATCTCCTTCAGGTTGCTGTAGTGCTCCTCGAAGCTTCTCCCCAGAACGATGACGTCGTCTAGGTAGACCAGGCAGGTCTTCCAGTGTAGTCCCCTCAGAATGGACTCCATTAGCCTTTCGAAGGTCGCAGGGGCGTTGCACAGACCGAATGGCATGACGGTGAACTGCCAGAGCCCGCTGCCCACAGAGAACGCCGTGTTCTCGCGGTCCTTAGGGTGGACCTCCACCTGCCAGTAGCCACTCTTCAAATCCAAGGTGGAGAACCATCTTGACCCTGATATGGTGTCCAGCGTGTCGTCGATCCGGGGTAGAGGGTAGCTGTCCTTCTTCGTGACGTCGTTCACCCGCCTGTAGTCCACGCAGAACCTGGTGGAACCGTCCTTCTTCTTCACAAGCACGACCGGAGAACTCCAAGGACAATGTGATGGCTCGATCACCCCTTGCTCCTTCATCTCTTCTACCATCCGGTCGACTTCGGCTTGCTTGGCGAGCGGGACACGTCGGAATGGGGCCCTAATCGGTGCGCTGTCCCCAACGTCGATTCTGTGCTGGACCAAGCTTGTCCTGCCGAAGTCTTTGCTCCCCACGGAGAAGACATCCTGGAATTCGCGTAGCAGGTCCTGAAGTTGGCGTGATTGTTCCTCGTCTAAATGGTCCTGGGATCCTTGGTACAGCTTCTGTAGTTCTTCTGGTAGTGTGCATCTTCTTCGGTTGTCCGTCTGCAGGTGTCCGTCCGTCGTGTCGGTGATGCGGGCAATCCAGGTAACGGGCTCGCAGACTCCTAGGTTGGTGTCCCGGTGAACCGTAATGTCGTAGTCGTTCAGGTTGGACAGGCGGACGTACGGCCGAGACGTCGTGTTGATGAGGGTCTTGGCAACTAGCAACCCTTTTGTCTGGATGTCCTCATATCTTGGCTCGATGACAGCCGCCACTCCCTCAGCAGTTCCGTCGACAATTACGGCAGCGCTGACTTCCGTCCTGGCGGGAACGATGACGTCTTCTCTCAGCCTTACTCGTCGTGCGGTGATGGACTCGTGCGCAGGTTGCAAAGCAAGTTCCTCACCTCCGAAGTGCAGAGTGTTGGTACTCAGGTCCAAGATGATGTTGTTCTGGTCCAGGAAGTCCAGTCCGATGATCACTTCGTTTGATACGTCAGCCACAAGCACTGGATGCTTTATCACCCGTCGACCTATGACGAACTCCAGTGATGCTTCGCCATGTACCGGTGCGGTCTCTCCGGTCGCGGTTATTAGCTGGAGGTTCCTTTGTGTGGGTTGCACTCTCCACTTCGGGATCACAGTGGGATTGACGATGGTCCTCGATGCTCCCGTGTCGATCAGCATGGGCCAGCTCACTCCGTTGATGACTCCGTCGACCATCAGGCTGCTATTGTCCCTCCGTAACTTCGTCACACGCACTTGGACTGCCGGGGCTTGACGACTGTCACAAGCCAACCTTTGCCCCTCATGGCTGGCTGATACTTGCTTTCCCGGGCCGCGCGGTTTCCCTACGACTGACTGTCCCGACGGAAACTCTTGGCGGCGGCGATCACCGCAGTCCTTGCTCAGGTGGCCTCTCTTACGGCAGGTCCAGCAGGTTGGTAGTCCTCTTCCGGGCCGCCTCACCGGATGTCCTTCGGCTAAGTTTTTGTTGATGGTACTGCGACTCTCGATGAAACGGCTTAGCGCCTCCATCAATTCGTCGGCCAGGGGCTTGGTCTCGTTGGTTTTTGCTGGTTCGTCGACGTCCACTTGACGCACCCGCGCGTGCATTCTGGATGCCTGTTTTGCCGTCTCGAATTCAAGTGCGTGGCTCAGCGCATCTGCCAGGGTCTTATTGCGCGCGAGTCGCAGCGCCTGTTGAGTGTCCGAGTCCCGTAGCCCGTCGGTGAAAGTCTGCGTCGCTATCTGCTCCAGAAAGTCGGCCGGCGCTGTTGGGTAGGCGAGCCTTACGAGGCGTGCGATGTCCATCTCGGAACTCCTGCAGGGTTTCCGCGTTCTTCTGTACCCGGGTCCGGAGCTGCATCTGGTAGACCTGCTGAAGATGGCTATCTCCATATCGGGACTCCATATGGGCGATCAGTGCAGCGTAGTCCTGGGATCCAGTCGGGATGGCCTGAAGGACGTTAAGGGCGTCGCCTCTCAGCGCTACAATGAGAGCTGTAGCCTTTTCTGTGTTGTTCCAGTTATTTATGGAACAGGCTGCCTCGAACTGACGTAAGTAGGTGCTCCACGGGACCTTTCCATCGAAGGTTGGGGGCGTCACTCTGCTATGTCCCGTTCCTGATATTCCCGGTGTAACGGTGGGCGGGCGTTGGCGCAGCTCGGAAACTTCCTCTCGTAGAGCGTTGAATTCCTCTTTCACCCCCGTCAGTGGGCGTTGGCGCAGCTCGTCAACTTCCTTTTGTAAGGCGTTGAATTTCTCTTCCACTGCCGTGACTTCCTCACGCAGACCCAGTTCTAATTTCTTCAGGTCCTGTGTCAACTTATTCTGACCGTCTTCCATCTTCTTCTGGCCGTCCTCTATCCTCTTCAGGTCCTCCGCTAGCTTCTTCTGGCCGTCTTCTAGTTTGGCAGTTAGGTCCTCGGCTAATTTCTTCTGGCCGTCCTCCATCTTCTTCTGGCCGTCCTCCATCTTCTTCAGGTCCTCCGCTAACTTATTTTGGCTGTCCTTCAGGTCCTCTGCTAACTTCTTCTGGCCATCCTCCATCTTCTTCTGGCCGTCTTCCATTTTGGCAGTTAGGTCCTTGGTTAAATTCTTCTGGCCGTCCTCCATCTTGGTTTCCATGCCATTTAACTTTTCTAGCAGTGCTGCCAATTTCTCCTCCATTTTAGTTGTTTGTCTTGTAAAGGGCATGCACTCACAGGAAAATTAGAGAAAATGACCTGCTCGGGTTTTGAAACCAGGACCGTCAGGTGTTGTGCTTGAGTTCGTAATCCTACTTCTGACACCAGTTGTTACGTGCCACCCCCTAGTGGCACTTTTGTTAACTGGATTACGGTGGGGGTACAAAGCACTACACCAATTACTGCTTAAAGAAATAATTATCTTTATTGTGGCCAGAAAATTACACTAATCAGCAAATACAAGCAATTAGGAGCCTTCTCCAGTTTCCTCAAGTCTCTTCCTTATGCGCTCTTGGCCCCTTTCACTTGCAACAGACCACAGAAGTTAATCCGTCCTAATGAGTCCGGTGGCCTTGGCAGAAGCTACCTGCCCCTCTTCCTCAGGTAAAACAAATACAGTTACTTACGAGCACTTGAAGTACGCTGTTCACAAGCTGGGAGAAAACAATGTCACAGGATTTCGACACCGCAATATCTGACACTCAGTGAAAGCACACTTACTCAGAACACGGCAGTCCCCTGTATGTTCCTCACTTCGCCGCTACACTAGGGGTTTCGCAAGTCACCACACTTCTGTCGCACAAGATAATCGCTCGCACTAGCTCGTAAAACACAACAACAACAACTGCTTCACGGGTCACTCTTATATAGCAGGCCGGTGACTCAATAAATGGTTCTAGATCCATCCAGGGTCCACGGCTTCTCGAGGTTTCCATCGCTGGTCCAGTCACGAATCTTCTGGACTATCCCTTTGTCTCAGTAGCCCTGTTGCATAAGGCACACGCAATACAGGAGGCATGCCACAGCCCAGCCCCTGGGGCAGTTGTGACTCAAGCGGCGAGCGATGACACAAACTCACAGCCGTAACAATAATATTGCAGTTTAATTTCCAGGAGGCCATACATCACAGTGTTGCCAAAATGATTATAAGCCTGCTGAAAGGTCCAAATTTTAAATGCATATAACTTCTACACTATCAATTGGATTTCAACCAAATTTCGTATGTGCTATGTGTACATAAACAGATATGACTGAACGTATTCTTAACATCCACCAGGGCTGCCAACTGTTAATAAATGCTCTCAATTTATTTTATCCAAATATCAATATATCAGAAAGTATGCAAGCCGACAACTTTATACTATGCACACGTATAGTACCTGACATTCTATATTAATTTGGAGTCAGTGCTACCTACATGATTCTAAGACTGCTGAGAGGTCCAACTTTAAATACATGTAAGTTCTATACTATCATTTGGATTTCAACCAAATTTCGTTTGTGCTATGTGTACCATAACAGATATGTCTATGCCGATTCTTAAGAGTAACCAGGGCTGCCAACTGTTAATAAATACTGTCTCTATTTTTGTTACCCTGATATCAATATATCAGAAAGTATGCAAGCCCATAGCTCTAAACTTTGCACACGTAGGCCTATAGTACCTGGCATTCTAGATTAATATGGAGTAACTAAAATACCTCAGTGCTGCCAACATGATTCTAAGCCTGCTGATAGGTCCAATTTTAAAATGCATGTAACTTCTATACTAACTAATGGATTTCATTTGAAATTGACACAACAATAGATCATATTATTTCAGACTATTTCTGACCAATACATGTATGTCATTAAAGCCTCCGTGGCTTAGGCGGCAGCACGCCGGCCTCTCACCGCTGAGTCCGTGGTTCAAATCCCGGTCACTCCATGTGAGATCTGTGCTGGACAAAACGGAGGCAGACAGGTTTTTCTCCGGGTACTCCGGTTTTCCCTGTCAACATTTCATTCCAGCAACACTCTCCACTATCATTTCATTTCATCTGTCATTCATTTAATCATTGCCCCAGAGGAGTGCGTCAGGCCTCGGCAGCCGGCACAGTTCATATCCTCGCCGCTAGATGGGGGCTTCATTCATTCCATTCCTGACCCGGTCGGAGACTGGAAGCAGGTTGTGGATTTTCATTTTCACATGTATGTCATTGTTGCCAACATGATTTTACGCGCTCTGTTAGATCCGATGTTTAACTGCATGTAACGTCCATGCTATCCATTGGACTTCAACCAAATTTTGTATTCTGTACTTTAAGAGATGGAACTAAGAATATATTCAGTCACCAGGGCTGCCAACTGTAGTTCTCTATTAGGCTACATTATGCCAGGTATACAGTAGTTCGAACTAATTAGAAATTTCGATATTACCAACTTAATTTCGTCATTATTCTAGATAGATCCATATAGATTAATCATTGGCATGAATCTTAAATTTTAAGAAAAGTAGGCTCTTTAGTTCGTCACGGAACTTGTTGTTAACCTATACAATTTAGTTTCACACAGGTGTAATTAGTGGAAGGTTCTTTAACATGCCATAAATCTATGACATGGGACCGCCGGCTTTACTTTTCTGCATCTTACACGAGGTGTGTGCTTCCAATTGCCGTAATATAGTCCCGGGAATCAAATTCAATAACGCGATGTTACATTATCCACCTTTTTTAGAATACTAACTGGAACTAAGTGAATCATCCCGGTACACGGTGGATTGTTCCCACTGAGTCACCACTTCCGCGCCACGTGTGACGTTGAACAGGGCGGCTTGGGACCCTGTCAAAACATTATTCGATGTGTTCTGTCTCTTCAAATCCAATTATTACAGCTCAGTTTCAGGTCAATTAGGGCTCTTTAGAACTTCCGTCAAGTTATCACGTATATCATTCATTGAGTACTGGACGAATAGATTACCTTTAGAGAATTAATAATGTATGGCTGATTCTGAAGAGTAACACGAGATCCGCTGCACTACCGACTGAGCCAATTCGGCAGCCGATATACTGTGATAGCCCGGTGTGGGGATGGCCGAAGTTTGTCAGTTATTTTACTTCTCGTGGGTTGTGGATTAACCGACACGTTCAAGAAACAGTAATCGTCTATTATTATTATTATTAATATTATTATTTATTTATTTATTTATTTATTTATTTAGGCTATTTATTTATTTACTTATTTTGAGCGATTTCTTCCAATAAATGGAAACGTTAAGCAAATTACTCAATCAACCTTTTTTCTTCCTTCTTTCTTTCTTTCTTTCTTTCTTTCTTTCTTTCTTGTTGTTGCAATAGGCTTTCATTCTTTCCGAGAAGGCTCGTTTACGTTCTTCGGACCACTTTGGTCTGTACTGTTCTTGTTTTGGTTGCTCTGATGTCACTTCCCCTTTGTTTACTTTGTGCCTGAAGATTATTATTATTATTAACACTAGCTTGGTTTAGACTGGCTGCGTGGCTCAGCGATAACGTTCTCGCTTGTTAGGCGCAAGGTTGCAGGATCGAATCCTGGCACAGCCTGTTGGCATTTTAGGGTGTACAAATATGAGGGAGCCGTGTCGGTAGATTTACTGGCAAGTTAAATTCCGGCACCACGGCGTCACTAAATACCATGGTAGTTAAAAGGGTCGTAAAAGCAATAACATCTATTATATAATACTCTAAAGTTCATCCGACAAAAAACTCAAGCTCCTGGACCAAGGGAGTTAGAAAGTGCGGTTTGTACCAAAATCTTCCCAATCGTCTCAATAGAAAAGTCAGCGGAAACATATTTATTTGTTTAAAAATTGTGTTTTAAACATATAAACAAGACTATAGATAGCCCCTGGCAGAACTGAATAGCGTCCAGCCCGCATAACTCTCGAGCTAGATGGGTAGTCTGTACACATGGGGCGCGCACAACCCATTGTGATTTGAAAAGAATATCCAAACGGAATTCCCCGCAACAATGACGAATTGCACTCTGAATTCATAAATATCAACATTCTTTTAAAGTGAATTTACACAAATAAACATATTATAGAAGCCCACATAACAGTAAGCCGGGGGGGGGTGGTTAATGGATATGCGAGATTTCTTGCACAGGTCCCCTAGTTATTATAAATTTGTTTATCCTTCGCAAATAACGCACACAAGTATATGGGGTTGATGACCGTGATCTCGTCAGCGCCTATATAAATCAACCATAACAGCAATAGTCACGATAGTCAGACGATGGTCCAGTAATATTTTGATAGTTCGAGCCCTGTTCTTAGACCAAGCCGCCGGATTGTATGATGTCGAATGCTATTGCCATCTAGCGGCAATCTCTGGGTACTGCGTGGTGTTGTCGTAGTACAACACGCCGATGGCAGATGGGAGTGCAGTCGCGAGCGGGGGTAATGAACTTCTATATAGACGCAATTGAGTGAGATTGCGCTGTTTTGTTTTATCCGTTGCGTTGTTTTGTTGGGGTGAGTTAGGACGGGCTCCGCCCTACGGAAGGGTTGACTGTACACAACATAACCTTTTGTGGCCACCTGGCACGCGGTCCTCCCATTAGGATTGTGTGATTGGTAATCTTTGTGTTTGAATATCGTGTAAGGCAGGCTGCGTTCTGCGGTCTTCGAGTACGTACTGATCTTTCTGTCCAAAGATCCGGGTTTCGATTGTGACTGCCCCCCCAAAAATAAATTCCCAGGGTGGAACGTGTTATACTCATCCTCGAAAGCCCAATGTAAAAAGAGCCGGGTTCAATACTCGAGCAGTAATTCATTAATTGGTATACTGGATTTATCCACTTTCTGCTGGGCCACGGCCACCTGTTTCCCAGCCCTAGGTTTAGAAGTTATACACTAGCACAGACACCACATTAAGTGGTTATACGACAGATACACTCAAACGCGTGGGATAAAATATTCCCACTTAGTCCATCCTAGATGTGGTTTCCCAAGAAACCTTGATCTGCACGTTCAATCTCATATTAGCAGATTACGTTGCTGATCGCGTCATCCGCTTCATGTGAGGTCCGCCTCGTTGTTAGCAGTCTTGGCTGTCACCTCAGAGACCCGGGTTCGATTCCCAGCTCTGCCAGGAAATTTAATACTGTTCTGAGGCGGGTTCGATACCTTCCTCAGCCATCCTGGAAGTGGTTTTTCGTGGGTTCTCACTTCTACTCAAGGCAAATGCCGGGGATAGTACCTAACTTAAGAGAACGGCCGTCTCCTACCCAACTCCTACATCAATTATAAATACAACACTAGTACAGACATCACAGGTTATCAGATAAATTCTACATGCGCCGGGAGCCGACTGTGGTGGAGTCTGGTAGCCGAGTTCTGAACTAGTAGTCGTTGACGGTGGCGTTTGGCGGCAAAAGTAGGAACTTTCAATGTTTGCAGCCCTTACTTGAATTAAAAACAGGTAACACACACTAATACAGCCATCACAATTAACACTGGTTATCAGATAGATTCTACACACACCCAAAATACACGGGGATACATGACCGCAGCCCCTAAACTGAGGAACCAACCAACCATTCTCGCGATCATTAGCCACGGGACCTTCAAATTACCTGGAATCCGAGCCACACTTCGAAAATCGAACCTGGTCCGCCTGGGTGAGAGGCAAGCAACTTGACCACTGCACCATCACTTTCCCGTCGGCGGGGTAACTAAATATATAACACGCTTTCCTGAGAAAAGAAATACATGTATTAATTAACATTATCACTACATAGTATAAACCGATTCTTGGATGTAACAGGCAATCTCGAGAACCACTGGATGGATTTTGATATGGTTTTCACCAGTCCGTAAAGGATTTCTCGAGGATGGTTTCTGTAGAAAAACATTCATTTATGACCAAACGAAGTCGAGCAGTAACGATTTCAGTGAATCGAGTGGAAGAAAAACCTGCCGCCCGTGCGCCTTTTAAGCTTAAGCTGTGTAAGCAGTTAAAGTTACCGGGCGTAGCCGGGATTCATTGGTAAAGTGGGAATTTTAGGTTTGCGCGTTTGGACCATTGTACAGGCGACACTGAAAAAATGGCTGCAAAACTTCACAGAACTATGTTTATTGCTGCCTTAAGTCCACTGGTATTTCTCAACAAAGTATGTCGTTACATTGATCTCTTGCAGTAGATTTCAATGTTAGTATTTCATTTTCGTATATCATCGAGTTGGAGTAATTTGCGCCTTAATTCGCTTAGAGAGCTGTGCCACCTTTTTCTGCTGTAGGTGTTTTCTTTCTTTTTTGACGGGGATATGGCCAAGGGGTTGTCAAAGTGCCTTTTTTTTTAAATTCTATGAATCCGTCTATGACGGGTATTCATAGTTATAACAAGGCATGTAAAAAGTTACCGAAACAAGAGTAGGGCTGATGGATTCTCTTCACAGCTATATTGCTGTTTCAGCCTAACCCTACAGGTTTTACCTTTCCAACGGATATGTTGTCATTTATTTCTTACTTAAGATACCAACAGGTACGCCATTGTTTTTTGGCCGGTCAGCCCCGGTTGCGCAGTCTTATAGAGGCGAGCCTCAGGCTTGTGTAATTGATACGTGACTTGTCAGTTACGCTGAAAGTTATTACTTATTAACTGTGTCATAGTGCTGTGTGTGCTCTGCCGGTGACGAGTAATTGCATTAGTACACTGTTATCGTAGTTGATATTGCGCAGGTCAACTGAATTACCGTACAACCGTATTGTTTGCTGGACATGGTGACTATTTCATTTTTAGTAGGGGTCGAAATGATAGACTGAAAATATAAATTCCAGCCAGCTGGCGGGACTACTAGAGGAGCATTTGCTCTGTGCTCTCAGCATCTCCTGTTGACTGCTATAATATATATATATATAGTACTAATCTCGCTTAAATGCGCGAGCTCTCTAGGCCACCGGCCGGACCGTGGCATCGGCTTCTGTAGCATGCTGAGCTTCTATGCCCAAGGTCGTGTGTTCAAAGCCGGCCGGAGTCGTCGGATGTTTTAAGAGCGTTAAAAATCCGTTAGTATGCCTTCATTCGGAGGGGAAGTAAAGCCGGCGGTCCCATATCATAGATTTATGGAATGTAAAAGACCCTTCCACTAATTACACTTGTGTTTAGCTAAATTATAGGTTAGATTTGACCACTAACGCTCTTAGGTTCCATCGTTCGTCGCCAGGTGCCGACTGCGGTGGCATCTAGTGACCAAGTTCATAACTAGTTGTAGTTGTCGTTGACGATGTCGTTTGCTAGCAAAAGTAGGAACTACTTGAAAATTGAGTGTCTGCAGTCCTTACATGAATTGGAAACAGATACACACTAATGCAGCCATCACAATCAACACCGGTTATCAGACAGTTTCTACACACACCCAAAGTACACGGGGCTACATGACCGCGTTGTCGCAGCCTCTAAACTGAGGAACCAACCAACCAATAGATCGTGACGTAAGCTGTACTGTGTAATTTATTCAATTTACAGGACATGGTGTCTTAGGACATAGACCGCCTTGCTGTGCTTTACGAACCTGTCAGGGATGGCTAATTATAGCTAGGTTTTAGTTTAGAATGTTGAATGAATGAGTGCATGAATGGAGTTATTGTCTGTGTTATTAAATGTTTTTGTTGTATGATGTGTTACCTCTCTTCCTGTGTCGCAACTGAGAGGCTCAGGCGGTTCTTGGCTTACAGCCGTACTCCTGGCAGCCGGCAGCCCTCGCCGGCCGAGGAGGAGGTCAACAAGAACGGGGCGGGCGGACCTCCCAAGAATGTGTCGGACGGTGTGGAGAGTCACCACCACCCGGGCTTGAACCATCACCACCATCACCCAGGCCTGAACCACCACCCGTCCCAGCATTTGCAGCATTTGGAGCACTTCGAGCACGTTTTGGCCATGGATCCCAGCTCGGCGGGAGCCATGGCCCCGTTCGAGCAACAAGCGGGCTATCCGGCGGGCGCGGGCGTGCTTCCTCCGCCTCAACAGACACAGCAGCAGCAAGCGGACTCGCCCGGAGTGCTGCCTCCCAACTTCGATGTACAGGTAGGACCATCCTCATAATTTTTAAATTTTAAACATACAAGTGTCTCTCTTGGTTTATTGATTGTTGATCATGCTGTATTTGTTTCTGGTAACGGCGGATTATGTTCAGTCAATGGGACTTTTAGTACTATCTTGATATCTCGAACTTCTAATACTTGAATTTTCGAGAAATCGCAGTATCATCCCCCCCCCAACAACCTTCCTAAGGGAAATTTTTCCTCGTAAGTCGAATTCCTATAACTCCTATTTTTCGATATTTCAAAGCTTACATTATATCATTCTTAAACTTGTATCTCCAACGGCTTCAGAGCAGCCAAATAATGAATATCACTAAGCAAGCAAGTAAGAAATTTGTCTCATCACCTAGTGACAGGTAGGTAATGAAATGAAAAATATTATCCCCCCCCCACACCCTGGAAAAATCCTCTTCGCGCCCATGGAAGAGTTCTGCTTATCTGAAAGGAAGAAAATGGCAGGTTATTTTTCGTGTCTTATTACGTTGCCGTGCATACGGTTTCCCTCGTATTTTGTCTTTAGGGGATTTTAATGAAAGGGCTTATGGAAAGTTGGCAGGTATGGTTATGTATGTGGTATCTGGCTAAGAATGTGAACATTTGCGATCCTGAATTACATCACAGCGGACGGTCTATTTTTGCCCCCCTCTGCCGTTTTCCGCCGAGGCGCCAACTGAGCCGAGAGCCGAGGCCCTTTGAGTTCTGTCCACTTACCACGACCATCCGAAAAGGTACATTTTCGAACTATTATTTCTGAGCCCTAGTTGCGCCGACAAGATTTGGAAAGCAATGATGCATGTGACTTTAGAAGTTCGACGCTTGTGCCCTATTTATCCAAATCGGTGGAGCTCCAGCATTTCATCAGTTTCTATCTTATCTTTGTTGATTACTTCGTTTCAATTTGTAAAGTTTGTACCTTGTCAGTGTGATCATCGTGAATCTGCTCGGCGTACCTGCTTCAAGCTGTTCTGCAGAGAGAAGTTTTTCGATGATGAGAGCATCTTCGATCTACGATGTGACAAATTAGACGGAACACGGAATCACTGCTGTCTACTAGCCACCAACTCGGAAATGGTTGACAAGCTCAGTGGCATGCGTCTTGCTCATGAGTTTGTAAACAAACAAAGATCGGCGGCAGTCCAGAGCCCCCTCACCCCCCCCCCACCCCCACCCCCCCCACCCCCACCCCCTACCCAAATTCTTTCACACATAATATTTGTTTGTGAATTTAAATTTTAAAAACTAATATACTTATAATTTACTATTGTTACTAAGCAGTATTTGGCAAGGTAGCAAAGCGGGGTGACTTTAGCGTGATGTACGGAACAGTGTGTCAATCAGTTGCCTCTGATCTCATAACATAACCTCTTATTACTCTCCAGTGCCTTCGCCCTTATGAACCTACCAAGAACAGCAATAACTTGTATACCCTTACCTAAAGTTTGGAAATGTTGCCTGTCTCTGTAGCTACTTCTGGATAGAGTTGGAGTTTGAGTAGGTTGAAAACATAATTAAAGAAATTCTACTTCCGAAAACAGGCTGATCGGTTTAGCATTGTTATCTATTCCCATAGACTATGAAGTCATAAACCAATTTGGTAATGCTTCAAGAAACCTTGACTTTATATTATAGTGTAAGTTGTAAATCAAAACAGTTATTGAGGTTTTAAGCGGCGGAAAAGTGAGGTTATGTGTCCCAAATCGAAATGTTCATCCTTTCTATCTAAATACTATAAAGTGAACAAGATGACAGTATTAATAAAAAGTAACATGAAATTGTCTTAGTTGTGTTTGACAGTTATCAAACATAAAACATCCCAACAAATTGGTTGAAAAAGTGGTGCCAGATAGCCTTAAAACTCATCATTTTGCACCAAAGTACACAAAAGTTTCCCGGGGAGGAGCTCCGGACCCCCATCTTTTGGGGGGACTATTCCATGACACCATCCTCCCGGTTGCCCCCCCCCTCCCTCCTTAATAAAACTATATATGCGCCTCTGCGGGCAGTTAGTGTTCCGGTCTTTAGCTCGACGTTGACAAGTATGGTTTTATGTTTTGTATTCATATTCTGATTATATTTTGTATTTTAACCCCTATATTGTCAGGGGGCGATATATCGACCGAGACCGCTTCTGCTAAAACATGCCACGGGCGGTAGTTGTGTTATTATTAGGCTACTACATCTAGCCAAGCAGGTCTATCACAGTTGTAACCAAGACAATGTAGGAATTATTATCTCTCTGTATATCGATATGTTTCTGTTCCGTGAATAACTGGGTAAGTATTCTTTGAATATGCTGTAGTCAGCTGATTACCCGCACCTGTGATCTTCTATGTTTGTTTACTATCTTACTTGTAGCTAATTGAGATATGTGGTGATAAATATAGCTAGCTCTTTGAAGGATGGAGAAGTAAATGAAGTTTTAACACTCAGTGAAGCGTGTGAGAGAACGTTTACGACTCTTAACGACGACTTTGAAAAATGTCCATTTCAAATTATAAAATAGAACAAGTATATGTTAATGAAACAAATGAAACACTGTTTTAATTATTTAGCATATACCTACTATATTTGCTTGCTACAGTCAAATATTAACATCTTAAAAATTATAGGTAGGACATAATGTTTATAAAAAACTTGTGATTTCATTAAGTTAGCTCGGCATCCGAAGTGTTAATTAGGAATAATTAATAAAATAAACGTATTTTTTAATGTAGCGTTAGGCGTATAGTACCGCGTTATTTCAAGCTTCAAAAGCCTAAAACGAAAAATGGTTCTCCCTGGTAAGTTGGCAACCGCAGTTCATAAACTTTATAACCCCCTCCCCCCGAAGTTTGCGAGGGGTTTTACGCCCCTGCTGCAAGTAGTCTGCAAACATGCAAATATCGGCGATTTTGAAACATCGATCATGATGGCAACAGTGAATTCAGTAAGAAATTATACTGTTAATCACCAGTTACTGCGTAATGACGGCGGACAAATGATAAGGTTGCATTGTTAATAACTTATTTAAGGTTACATGGACTATATTTGTACATTAAGGTTACATGGACTATATTTGTACAATGAACTCATTGTGTGCCTATGGTATATTCCCCTTTCTACTGAAATTAAGTGAGATGACCAGATGTGAGGGAAATGTTTTTTGACTGAAATTGGCAAAGCGTTGGAAGGAATTAGGTGTGGCCTGTCAGAAAGCATCGTCTCGTCATGTTGTAAATGGGAAAGCTTTTCAAGGGCGACTGATGGTGTGTTTTCTCTAGTCCGGAGACAGCCTTACTGTCACTGTTTTCAGATATTATATTAAGCGACGTGTAGGTATGAGGTTTTGTGGCTAGAAAGCGATCGTGATAAGTTGTTTGTTATATGGCAAGGTTGGTTTTGAAGGACGACCGGAGGGCCGGGCCATAACACGTGCAGTGAAGGTGAGTTGTGTACACTGCCCGTGTATCCTAGCAACCGCGTGCCCGTCGTAGTGTCGTCGCTCACCGCTAGGTGGCCGGAGCATACAAACAACTGTGGCGTTCCACCTGGAACAAGTGTCTTGTGGGACGCGATCCATTAGTTGATTGCGGAAAGTTTTCGGTTGGATCTAAGCGATATTTTTCACTTTAAATGTATATTTTCAAACAAACAAAGAATAACGAATGGGTGTGCATGTGTGTGCACGGAAGCAGTATCCGTATCAGTACTGGTTATTAAAATCCTGTCTTGCAATTATTCCTAAATACATTTTATCCAATCAATATTCAGTTCATTTAAACTCACATTTTCTTAATAATAATAATAATAATAATAACTTAGGAGAAATTAATACTTACAACTTGGATGAGAAACCTGCATGGCAAGAAAGAACTAATAAAATGATAAAAGCCCAAAAATTAACATGGTCTACATATAAAAGAAAATGTCTATCAATCGCAACAAAATTAAAACATTACAAGACGATGACCAGAGGTGACCTATGGAAGTGAAACACTTTTTAAAGTTACTCAGAAAAACAGAATCGACAAAATTTTAAAAGTAGAAAGAAGAATAGCTAGAACATGCATAAATAAAAAATATCAGAAAGATGGACAGTGGCGGATAGTACCAAATGAAGTGGTATACAGAGAACTGGAGCCCATCACTGATACTATTCGGAATAAACGGCTTTCTTTCTTTGGTCACATCATGAGGACACCAGAAACCAGGTTATCTAGAAAAATTGTAGTGAAACAAGTAGGATGGATTAAGGAAATTAGAGAAGATATGAAAGAATTGGAAATAACCTTGGATGACTTGCAAAACAAAACAACAAAATTAAAAAACTGAGAGATATAAAAATAAGATTTCAGGCTAAAATAGACAAACGTAATACAGTAAAAAAGGGTATTTACAGATGAGGAACGCCTGAGAAGATCAGAGCGAATGAAGAGCTACTGGGCGACTCGGAAAGGAAACTTACTGAAGAAGAGGAGCAAGAAATGATCGACTGAAGTGGTCCAATGAGGCCGTAAAAGCAGAATAATAATAATAATAATAATTTATTGCATTAAACGGGCCTTTGAGGCCAACAGCAGAATGACATTAGGAAAAGAAAATATTACAAAACAAACGAACAAACAAACAAAAATAATCAAATAAAAGGAAAGTCAGTCAATCACAAGAGGAGGTATTTGCTGCAGGTGGCACTCCATCTTTTCCGGTCTCTAGCAGCATCCTCCACGGCTGTCGGTTCTACTTCTTGAAGGATCGTCGTCTCTCGATCCTTCCATCGTGTTCTTGGGCGTCCTCTCGGGCGTTTTCCCGTGTGTTGAGATTGGAGGACTCTCTTAGGAAGGGATCCGTCCGCTAATGAGATGTGTCCGAACCATTGTTGTCGCCTCTGTCCCAATATTCGTCTTAATGTGTGCCTTGCCAATCCTCTGGTACAGGTCTTCTTTCTTCTCTCCAATTTACCTTCCATGTTATTGTAGACGTGTCCATACATTTTTCGAAGTACCTTCCTTTGAAACGCACATATTGAATCTTCCGTCGTTGCTGATATCGCCAAGTTTCACAACCGTATAAAAGTGCTGGCCTCACCAGTGTCGTGTACACATGGACTATTTACTTCTGAGATATCAGACGAGATTTGAAGAGATTGTTCAGACTATAGAACACGTGATTAGCACGATGTACTTCTTTAGTCACTTCACTTTTGTTGGTTAATATTGAGCTCAGGTACTTGAACTCTTCAACTCGTTCGAAGGTATGTCCGTCTACAACAATGTAAGGAGGGAGAACTCGACGACGTGATACTCCAAGATATTTAGTTTTGTCCTCGTTCACCTCCAGCCCAATTTTCTCTGCATTTTGTAGGAATCTGGAAGTATCAGCATACATTTGCTCTAGAGTGTTACCTAGGATCACAACATCGTCAGCAAATGCTAGAATTTCTCTGGTTCGGCAAGTGTCGCGGCTTACTTTTTCCAAGGCCATGTTGAATAATATTGGCGCCAATGGATCTCCTTGTCTCAATACATTTTGGATAGTGAAAGGTGGTGATAGTTGATTGCCAAACCATACTTCAGAAGTCAACTGGGAGTAGCATGCTGCAGGTGGATGTATTTCGATGGGATGCAAAGTTCCTCTAACGTTTCCCATAGTGCGACGCGGTCAATGCTGTCATACGCTTGTCGAAAATCGATGAAGATGATGTGTAGTTCCTGATCGAACTCATAGAATTTTTCTATCAGCTGCCTCTAAAAGTAAATATGTGGTCGATGGTAGACGGTCCAGGGACGAACCCACATTGATATGTGCCTACAATTGCTTCAGCCAGTGGTTTCATTCGGTTTAACAGCAGAGTTGTAAAGACTTTGTATCCAATTTCAAGAAGTGAAAATCCTCGGTAGTTGGATTAGCATCACCCTTCCTGAAGATGGGACATAAAATTGCCCCTTCCATTCTTCAGGAATTACTTCTGCTGCCCAGATGGTGGATATCGATCATTTCAATGCATCCATCAGTGCTTGCCCTCCCAAGCGAAGCATCTCAAATGTAATACCACTACCTCCTGGGGCCTTGTTGTTCTTAAGTAGTTTTAGGGCAAGACTGATTTCTTCCTCCGATGGTTCAGGGACTTCTACTCTGTCAAAAAAGGCTCCCGCCTAAGATGCCATCGTTAGTGGAAAGTCCCGATTCAATAGGTTCTCAAAATGCTTTAAATAGGTTTGCCTGCTCTTCTGGCGGTACCACTTCACCTGTATCATACGTTAGAACCAAAGTACGTTGTCGGTATACACCTCTGGCAAATCTTGAGGCTTGGAAAAAAATGCGTGATGACTTTGCTTCTTGTACTGCTTTCAACAGTCTTTTATGGTGTTCCCGTTTCTTCTTATGAGTTTGTCCGTGTTAAGCCTCGCTTCACAGTAAGCTACCCCTGCTTAATAATGTATGTCTACCCTTTATTATTCCCGTTTTCCAACGGGCTCGCGGATGAGATGCAATGGAAGTACTTGTGGCGGATGGTTTTTACGGCAGGATGTCCTTCCAGACGCCAACCTCATGAGAGAAGTTAATGGGAGATGAAATGAATGAGGCGAATGAAACTGGGCAGGGATGTGGAAGGAAGCGGCCGTTGCCTGTCACAGGGTACTGTCCCAGCATTTGCCTGGAGTTGAAAATGGGGAAACTACGGAGAACCATTTAAACGACGGCCGACGGTGGGGCTCGAACCCACGCGTCTACCGAGTCAGCAGAGAGCTTGGCCCCATGACCTAACGCTGCTCTTTGGTGAGCGTAGCCACCTCTGTCGATTAGCAATAGTAATAATAATAATAAACATTGGGGATTTCTGAACAGGAGCATCAACATGAGCAATGTATGAAGTTCAAGCATAGGTGAGCAATTGACGGAAAATTGTGGCTCCCTGCCTCAAAACCATGAGGTAATTGAAATATTAGGAGCCGTTTATCAGTGTTACCCTAGTAATCGAAGGATAACATTGGACACACTCGTGTTGACCAACTGAAAATCTTCTTCTAACAGATCTTAACCATAAGCGACTGTACGCTATTATGTACGTGGAATCTGAAACATTGAACGTGATTTTATTTTCGCGTCCTTTAACCAGGACCTGGTACCGCTCGTATTGGGTGCTTGGGACATACTTGGTCATCGACACCATGTACTGGACTGAGCGTTGAATGTGTCTGGTAATCTGTGATTTTGTGGTGACTAGAAATGCCTGTCGCTTGTAATTATAAGGGTCAGGGATGGTATACATGCCCCAGAGTTGAAATAAGATGCTATAGGGAGTGTGAAGAAACCGGGGAAAACCCCACCCAGGATGCTCCCTGTCGTCATCGGGATTCGAAGTTCCGATCTTTGGACTTCCTACAGCACCGCTTAGATGTCATAGTGAACGATTCAACGTGCACGGCTACGCTGCGACGTCGCCCGTCCCTACCCTTATTGCAGGCAGCCCATGTGCAGAATAATTCCATCTGTCATGTAGTAAACTTTATTTAACTAGAAAATGAAGGCTTTCAGCTATTAGGTCCTGTAATGCACAACTAGAAAGAGCCATGTCAATGGAAGTTAACCGAATTAATATAACTGAACAGGAAGCTATACCGTATGTTGTAACTTACTGTTATAACAAGTCCGAAGATTGATGTCAGTTTATAATCTCAAGCAACCCCCAACGTAATAAATAGGATCGATGAGCTCGGTACAATCCATCTAATAATAATAATAATAATAATAATAAAAGCAATGACATTTCTTTAAATTCTAGTGTTTCAAATGGAGAATGCGTTCTTTTGGTGTGTTCAACGGCAAGCTTTCTTTGCCGATTGTCGCATAATAATAATATAGTGAAAAATCCACAGCCTGCTTCCAGTCGACCGACCGGGTTAGGGAATGGAATGAAGCCCTCATCTAGCGGCGAGAATATAAACTGTGCCGGCTGCCGAAGCCTGTCGCACTCCCCTGGGGCAATGATTAAATGAATGACAGATGAAATGAAACGATAGTGGAGAGTGTTGCTGGAATGCAATTTGTGACAGGGAAAACCGGAGTACCCGGAGAAAAACCTGTCTGCCTCCACTTTGCCCAGCACAAATCTCACATGGAGTGATCTGTATTTGAACCATGGACCCAGCGGTGAGAGGCCGGCTTGCTGCCGCCTAAGCCACGGAGGCTCACAATAATAATAATATAATAATAATATCGTATGGCCTCGGGTGCCTGCAAGATTTGCTAATTGACACCCAGAGGGTAGCTTGCATGTCGAATTTCGTCGTTCCTTTGAACGCTATGAAAGTCGAGGAGGTTAGATATCTAAACTCCTTGACACTAAAGCGCTTTCAAGTAGAGAATGGAGGAACTTTGTGTTGGCGGAAAATCCCGAGATTAATTTTGCCATTGAACACGGCCTACTGAATTCAAATGGGTTCTTTAACATGCCAACAACGTATGACATGAGTATCGTGATTTTTGTCGCCTTCAAAAATCACTTACCTTGCCAGGGGTGAACCTGCAATCTTGGGGTTGGTAGTCCGACACTATAACCACTCGCCCACCGTGGCAAGCACGATAATAATATAGTACTGGGATTAAATGAAATTTGTCTTTTAGTTACAGAGTGTTGGTTGGTTCTTAAGTTTAGGGGCTGCGACAACGCGGTCATGTAGCCCCGTGTACTTGGGGGTTGTGTGTAGAATCTGTCTGATAACCGGTGTTAATTGTGATGACTGTATTAGTGTGTGTCATCTGCTTTTTAAATTTAAGTTCAGACTGCAACTTAGAATTTTTCAAATAGTTCCTACTTTTGCCGCCAAGCGCCACCATCTACGACTACTAGGCCAAGTTCAGAACTTAGCTACTAGACGCCACTGCAGTCGGCTCTTGGCAACGAACGTAGAAACCTAAGAGTGTTGTTTACATTCTTAACCTATCCAATTTAGCTTCACACAGGTGTAATTAGTAGAAGGTTATTTAACATGCCATAAATCTATGACATGAGGCCGCCGGCTTTACTTCCCCTCCGAAGGAAGGCATACTGAGGGATTTTTAACGCTCTTAAAAAATCCGACGGCTTCGGCCGGTTTTGAACCCGCTATCTTGGGCATAAGTTAGAAGCTCAGCATTCTACCGACTACGTTACAAAGTGTAATACGAAGGATCGGAGAGCTGTGCACTCCACGCTTCAGTCATCCGCCTGACCACTTGTGTCTAAAATTGTAAATTTGCATATTTTACTGCATTTCTGACCACCTCGTGGCGCAGTGGCTAACATTGTTGGTTGTCACTCCCGAGTTACCGGGTTCGATCCCCGGCTCTGCCCAGAATTTAGAAGTCTTGGTATGGTCTGGTACGGGGTCTCCCAGCCCCGTGATGCAGAATGGGAACCTGCCGGTTGCTATAGCAGGAGGAGTGGAAATGAACTGGCCACCCTACCACACGCAAACTCCGGCTCGGGATGACTGGCTAATTAAGGTCGCCTACGTCCCTGGAGGGGATATGGCACTCTAATTTAATTTACTGCATTTCTCTTCGCAAGGTTAAAATACTGGTATGGAGGTGACAGCCATGTATTGCTGCCCCCTAGGTGAAACCGTAATATTAGGCTAATAAATTTATATTCGTGTTTCAGTCGGACAAATGCACTTTCAAGTTAACTGGAACAGAAAATTAAGCAAACGATTTTGAGCTTCATGTTTGTGACACCTAACCTTGCGTTAATATGCCACCGGACCTCCTAACCACCGGGCGTACCTTTTACCTCGTAAATCCTACATACAGTAAACAGGAATCAAAGCCGATCCTCTTTGACAGTAATGCAGGAAGATCACTATTTGGTGCGTGATTTGGTTTTGCTTTCTCATTGCTGATTTTCTCAACAGACTGGGTTCGCAAGGCTGTATATATTAATGAGTTGGTCGCGTGGGACCAATCTAAAGGCGCTTTACGTCAATGTAAGTAGGTTCTGTTGGTTGAATGTGTCGCCGCTAGATGGTGCACAGCGAGTTGATAGAAGCGCTGTCCGTGGTGATGCCTTGCACTACGTAGGCAATCTGGGTGCGATGGTGGGAGAATGTTTTGGTGAGCGTGCTGGCGGCAATATTTCTGGGAAGTTGACAGTTTGGCGAGTGTGGCAAGCAGCCAAGCGGTAGGCTGAGAATATGTAATTCATCTCCTGTCACTGTTGGCGCAAGATTGATGGAGCTAATTGCCGGGCTTCCTTTAATATCGCGTTAAAATGCTGCCTTCGTTACCCTAACGTGGTTGGTTCCGCTTGCTTTGTACTCTCTCAGCTAGGATACTCAAGGAGAAACCGTATGATAGTGTTTGCATATGACCTCGATGCTCCATCCCTGAAAGCAATACCGTACCCAATTTATGCTCCTTATAAAATGCCGGAAGGGTCCTAACTTCAGGCCATAGTCGCCTCCTTCCAAATAATAAGCGTCGGTTATTGACACGACGGTTGGCAATAACGCAGGCTACCAGACTATATCTACACACTCGCTACCTAGTTCGATCATATTCTTGGTCATATTCAGCCTACATTCTGAACTCGTGCGATGATAAAAGTATTGTTTTCGAAATCTAATGTTTTTCAGTCGGTCAACATGATTGTATTCAATTGTAATGGGTGGTACACCTAACCCTGAAGGAAACAAGAAAGAAAAAAGAGATCAATAAACTCACTAGGATGATACTGATAGTATCTCAAAAGAAAATCACTAGTTGTGTTACTCTCTGCGGACTCGGTAGGCGTGGGTTCGAGCCTCATCATCGGCCTTCATTGAAATGGTTTTCCGTAGTTAACCATTTCCAACTCCAGGAAAATGCTGGAACGGTGTCTTCAGACAGGCCACGGTCGCTTCCTTCCTCATCCTTGCCCAGTTTCACTAATGTCATCTCTCATTAACTCTTTCGTGAAGTTGGCGTCAGGAACGGCATCAGGCCGTAAAATTACCCGCCACATAGACTTTCATCACATCTCATCCCCTACCCCGTTGGTTACATGGTTACATTTATATTGTTTAATAAATGTGAAAGTGAAACATACTTATCTTCAATTGTTCAATTCCTTTTTAGTTTAGTGCCCAGTGCCTCCTGTGTAATCCGGTCTCTGGACTAGGTGGTTAGCATGCTGGGCTTTTCTGTATAGGATCTGTAGGGACGTTGGGCATTATCATCTGTTACGGTTCATTCCCCTCGCCCGGGTGTTAGTGACTTTTTCATCATTTGATCTTCAAAAGAACGTGCAGGTCGACTGCAGGCTGTGTCGTGTGTCTCCTAGTTAGAGGATCAACATTCTCGGCTTGTCACTTGTCGCGCTGTTTAGAAACGCTTGTTTGGAAACCGTCCATAAACCACAGAAATAAATGTGTTTCAGAATATATCCGGCCAGGCGTGGGTGTGGACCAATGTTGCCACATGTTCAGTTCAATCTGGCAGTCCTCGTAGGCCACTCTCCTGATTGTCTAACCTGCGGTATCCCAAAGAAAAGATTAATTGTGATGACAATTTAATAGGTTATATTTTATATACCGGTAGTTAATTGCAAATAACCAGTGATGGTCAAAGCAAAAAGGATATAAATATTAGGTTGGCACAGGCAAGGGAAACATTTCTACAGAAAAGAAGTCTGTTTACATCAAATATAGATTTAGATATTGGGAAGCCATTTTTGAAAGCCTTTGTCTGGAGCATTGCGCTCTATGGAAGTGAAACTTTGACTGTTGGAGCAGCTGAAAGGAGGAGAATTGAAGCGTTTAAAATGTAGTGTTACAGTAGAATGATGATCAGATAGGGTTTCATATGAAGAGGTATTATGACGAGTGGGAGAGGTGAGATGCTTCTGGCGACTGCCAATGAAGAGAAGGCGTAGGTTGGTAGGACACATAATAAGACACCCATGGATAGCAAAGTTAGTTATGGAAGCAAAGGTCGAGGACAAGAACTGTAGGGGTAGACCAAGGTTAGAATCTGTTCAACAGTTTGCCTCGGATGTAGGGTGTGGTAGTTATGTAAAGATGAAACGATTTGCTCGGGACAGGGAGGCTTGGAAAGCTGCATCAAACCAGTCAAAAAACTGAAGACTCAAATAACAACAGTTAATTGCAGTATCGTGTTAATATGTACAGTAGTTGTACTTATTTGCTAATTAATTAATCCTGATTTAAAGATGTTGGCTTGACGAATGAAGCATGACATTTTTTTTGTATTCTAAGTTTCATTTTGAGTAGATAATATTATCAACCCCCTCTCCCTGTAATATTTGTTGTTAGTGATTAATTAAGGGGCTTTGCGACATCATGGTCACATCGCCCCGTGTACTTGGGTGCGTGGAATGTCTGATAACCTGTGCTACTGCGACATGTGTAGTTGTAATTCAGATGAGGATTGTGAAGGAGGCGGCCGTGGCCTAAATTTAGGATTCATTCCGGCATTCACTTGGCGTAGAAGTGGGGAATCCACGGAAAACCACTTCTGGAATGGCTAAATTGGGAATCGAACCCGACTTTCCTCAGTTTTGCCTTACGAGGCTGAGTTGATCCCATTCCAGCCCTCAGACCAGAATTGAATTCCTTGGTAGAGCTGGGAATCAAACCCGGGCCCCCGCGGTTACAGCCAAGTGCTAGCCACTAAAGTATGCAACAGGGCAGACATATTGACTAACTGAGGGACAATCTAACAGTAGTATCCATACGGACTTGAAAAAGAACTTAGTTGTGTGTGTTGGTTATTCTTCAGATTATAAAACCTGGGTTTAGTCTGCCGTGTGTACGGAGGCAGGGGGGTTTACTCTATATTGGTTAACTGTTTTCGGATTCGATGAGATGAGATGTCACCCATTTGCATTTTCATCTCTGGCATTGGGCTGGGCATTGTTTATCCTCATATCATAATATCCGGGGTGGCCGAGAGCGATAACGTGCTACCTCGTGCCTCGCTGGTATTGGGAGAGCGTGGGTTCGAATCCCACCTCGTCCGTTCTGAAAATGGTTTTCGTGGTTTCCCATTTTCACCACCAGGCAAATGCCGGGACGATTCCGTTCAATAGGTTCAAGGCCGATTTCCTTCCAATATCCCTTCCCTGACCCGTCTTGAAATGAAAAAGTACATGACCATTGGCTGCATTAATATTATTATTATTATTATTATTATTATAACATTTCATTTGGGACCGACAACCTAGATGTTAGGCCATTTAAAACAAGAATTATCGCGATCATCATCGATGTCATATGCTGGATGCCACTTGTTCCACAGCACTGGTTTACTGGTTCTTCTTTCTAGTTATTTGTGCGTTTAGTAGTAACATGTTATATGGAACAACGCTTCCTGGTACGTATGGACACCGAAGTTCCCTCAAGAATAATCTAACCTAACCTACGTGGCCCATGATAGCCTCGAGTGATCATGATTGTCCCAGCTCCTTTTCGCCTTTGTTACGTGCTGCGTCGTGCACAACTTATTCCGCATCGGTTTTATTATTACTATTATTATTTCGTATGGCATAAAGGATACATACGTTGCAAGTAAGGTGAAAAACTTAATTGCTAGTATATACAAAATGTACATAAGTTCTGACAGGGAAGAAGATACAAACATATACAAATGGATGTCCAACGAGTTGAACCAATTCACTGCTTCATCTGTAGCCTCATGTATTTCTAGTAGCGTCCCACTGCAACCTCCTTATTGGGCATTCCATGGCAATGTGATAAACCGACTGTTGCACTTCACTGCAATCGCAGGCTGGACTGTTGATCATCTTCCACTTATGCCTCCAATACTGGCATCTACCTTTCTTTATGTCACAATATCTTTGCGGAACTTTTTGTCGCTATTTGTTGTTTATTTGTCAATGCTGTCGAGTTTCTACTGCAACTGCGTTCTGATGAGGCGAACCTTAGTCGGTGTTTTGTATATACTAGGTAGCATTGGGCTGAAGGTTGGAATTGGGTGTTCGTCGACGAACGGAACCTTCTGTTGAGAGCTCACTTCAATGCTAGTTAGGCGTAGGAATGTAGCCGGCGAGAACGAAGCGCCACGTACCTCTGGATGAGGCTTAGCGATCTCTGCCTTCCCAAAAACATCGCGTCATAATTTTCTTAGCTCATAAAACATAATAAACCAATGGCTGATAATAACGACGACTGAAAAAGATAGTAAATGGCTTCGGTGGCGTAGTCGGTAGCATGCTGAACTGCTATGCCCAAGGTCGTGGCCCGGCTGAAGTCGTCGGATTTTTTAAGAGCGTTAAAATCCTTCAGTATGCCCGTAGAGGAAGTGCTGCCTGCTGGCCCATGCTTTGGTATTCAAAAGAACCTCCACTACAATTGGTAGTCATCATCATAATCATCATGAACCGGCTCCAGTTTCTCAGGTGCGGTGAATGAGCGCTCTCCATTTTGTTCTCTCCAAGAATGTCTTCCCTTCCACGACCTGCTGCAAACCCAGACCTCTCCCTGCAAGATCATTTCTAACCTGGTCGATCCATCTCTTCCTCGGTCGACCATTTGGTCTCTTGCCTTTCAGTTCTTTCTCAAACCACGCTCTAGCTGTTCTTTGTGTGCCCATTCTTTTGAGATGACCGAACCATTTCAGCCTGGCTGCAACACAGATCTCATTAAGAGATTGCTCTTCTTGAACAATTGTTGTGTGTAGCTAAATTTGTACGTTGTTTGGTTTGAAACGCTCTATCATGATCCAACGTTCGCCGCTAGATGACAGCGGCATCTCTGGTAGCCAAAGTTGGAACTACTTGAAATTGAACTTGGAGAGCCTACGGGCGTTCAATTAAAATACCCCGCTATGGCCATTGGCTTCAATTCAAATATAATAGAAGATAATAATAGCTAGGATGCAAACGCCAAGGAAGTCACTCGGACAGTGGCTGCCGAATGTCTGCGGGGCAGGCCAATATTTTCCAGCACCTGGTAACAAGCAGTTGTCATGTCATCCCCAACAAGGTGGTGTGTAAGAAAACTCCCCCCTCTCCGCACGTGCTTTCAGGTGGTGAGCTCCCACAAGGACCCGCATAGTTGGCCACCCATCTGCCGATTTGGAATGACCTTGAGATTCAGGAACTGTCTTCTACGCTCCGCGATTGGTAGCCGAAACTTTGTGCGAAGCTGGCCACTCACTTGGTGTGATCAGGGTTGGTTGGTTGTTTTTTCTCTCTGCTGCAGGTTGCGTTTCCTGGCGAACTGTTGTTGTTGATTCATTGAGTTTTTTTTTTTACATCGTGGTCATGTAGCCTCGTGTACTTGGGTGTGTGTGGAGTTTGGTAACGTTTGTTACTGAGTGTGTGTAGTAATTGAGATGGGGTTTGGGTAGGAGGCGACGCTGGCCTTAATTTAGGAACCATCCCGGCATTGATCTGGAGTAGAAATGGGAAACCATGGAAAACCACTTCCAGGATAGCTGAGTGTACCGCGTTCCAGCACTCGGACCAGAATTAAATTTCTTAGCGAACTCGCTACACTATGTGAGGATCGCTCCCAGTACATTAGCTGTTCACACCTGCATGTGACCTGTCTTTTTCCTCTTGAGTCAGTGACTGCTGGAATAACCACCGGAAATTCCACTGGATTATCCCTTTACTCCAAAAATTGCATTTGCCTTTAGAGAAATGTTTGGGACTTGTGAGTATTATGAAGTGGGAATGTTCATCCGCACGTGTGCTGCTTTACAGTTTTTTCGACCTGAGAATGTTTCTGATGGCCGGCTGGAAATACATTCCAGAGTACCTGGCAATGAAAATGAAGGACTAAATCGTAGAAAGGTCGATGGAGAATGAGGGCATTCCAGTCGAGATTTGGAGTTGTTACGGTAGGCGTTATCGAACCAGAAAGTCCGTCGAGGGATGGCACAAAATCCGTCGAACTTGGGAAGACCAAATCCTCGAGTTGAAGACTAAAGCAGCGTTTATCAACCTGTGGTTCACACAGCAGATCAACGATTTTTAGTTGGAACCGAGGTGGAATCACACAAGCAAAATCAGTGGAACAATTTCCCCATACGTAGCGGGCTTGCCGAACACTGCTGGATTAAAAAGAAAGGGGGAAAAAAAGAAGGCCCGGCTAATTATGTGATTAATTTTCCAGAAATATGTATTATTTTATTTATGTGCTTAAAAGTGGAAGATATGTGATCGAGTTTCCAAAATATGTTTTGTATCATTTATGTCCCCCAGTTACTCGAAAAATAGTTAAAAACGTCTAACTGCTTGAATAATCCATAATCTTGTCTTCAGTACAAATGTTGCCGCTTAATAGGCCGGTGCTTGCCTCAGTTAGTGAACCCTACAATACTTACTGCAAATGCGAAATACGAAATCATGTATGTGCTGTTTTCGAATTTCATTCTAAAGAGCAGAAGGAAATGTCACTTCAAAAACTTTCATAGCACTCTGTCAATACTCCTCAAGTTTTGCAGACCACTGTAATTTCAAGTAAAATTTCCTGTCAGGTAAGGACTATTGGAGACATAATGAGACTGTTGACTCCACCCCTCCTGCTATATTTAATGACCGGGGAATTCCTGTCTTAAAATACTGCCATTATACAGAGACAAGGGTGCGTTAAAGAAGTAGTGAAGCAAATTGCTGGATTTGCCAAGGGTCGATAATGTGGGCAGCAGAGATCTAAGGAGTGCAACATACTGTACCGTGAAATATAGGAAATATGTACTTTTGAATAAATTCGCCAGAATATGTATTTATTTATAAAACGGCAAAAATAAAAATAAACTATCCGGTCCTTAGTAATGAGAGATGGTTGGGAAATCCCTCAGGTACCTTCTTCAATAAGAACGACCCTTTCTGGAGGCGATTGACAGGTCTCGTTCCTTAGGGAACATGTGTGGGGAAAGCACTGCTCAGTCCTGGAGTTTTTCAAATTCTTCAGTGGAATGTAAGGTTGGTTAGTTGAGAGTAGTCTGTCTCGCATCATAAATGCTAGAGGTGCCGTGTGAATATTGTCCAACACGGAAATAACATCGACAATAACAGAATGTTTGCGTATAGAAGTGTGTTGCGTTGCGCTGTAAATATCGAATTAGGCTTTTGGGACAGGCATCCTACTAGTGTGTCTAAGCCTATTGATTTCACTCGCCGGGACGTGAGCTGCCATCAATCTTGTTCGCCGGCTGATATCATTATCCTCACCCTCTGGATCCCGCGAGAGAAGCATCCGAAGGCTTTTAATTATATTTAACTTGCAAGAAGTACGACAACTCGTTAAAAATTTGAGGCAAGTTGGAAACAAGGGAGGAACACCACTTGAATCACTGTGCCGAATTGCTTCGTTCCGTCGAGCAGACAAACTCTAATAATTATATTTGTAGCTCGATGGACCAGTAGTTGTCTCCGAATCATAATCCGCACGTTTTCAGGTTCGTTCCTGGTAGATGAAGTTTTACGTTTTGAAGACCGTCAAAATTCATGTAATTTCATTTGTGTATCAACCTGGTGACGCATTGGCGGTCATTCTTGGCTGCTACCCCTGAGGTCCGTGCTTGGTTCCCGTCTCTGGCAAGAAATATTTAATATGCTAGTTATGAAGTTATATCATTCTATTAAGACATTAACAAGAATTTAAACTTAAAAGACAGCACTGTTTTGATTGTTTGTCTTTTCTCCTCTTTAAAGGAGAGCTTATGTAAATGTAACACATTATTCTTTTCAATAAATTTGGGCTGAAAGAAAATTCTGTAATTGGACACTCGGTCGTGTTTTGTGACCTAGTTTTAAGCTAGTGTCGAATCGTTCCTTATTAATTAGGTCTCATTAAATGTTGGATGGTTGTAATTATCGTGAGCTGATTATCTATACGGTCGTGTCGCACGAGTCTGGTAAATGCCGCGGTCGTGGACTTGAGCTCGTGCCGGGAGTAAGCGAGCTCTTCTCATTATGTAAAGGAATATGAATGTTTCACCTACCGTGGGGTCATCGCTGGCTAGCGCAAGGGGTCGCCAATATCTCTTATTTATTACAGAGGGACGCACAAATTCATTGCAAGTACTGTATACTGTACGCCGTGTAAGGAAGCATGTCATTAGTAACGGTCAGAATTCCCTACTATGGCACCTACGCCATTGTCGATTGCATCCCAAAGCTAAAGATTCCCCCAAGTAGCCTGAATGGCCGGTACGATTCAGTAACAGCCCGGAGCAGTTTTCGAATGTTGCTACCCACGATTGTGAATTCACTGTATACCGTGACCCGCCGTCACAGCGATTTTCCGGTGAGCTGATTAATGCCTGGAGTATCCCGTAGGCCGATGACTTCTATTTCCCCATCACTCCAAATTAAAGCTGATTGGGTTTGGATCCGGAAAGCGCGGAGGCCAAGTTATGGGTCAGGCTCTACCGACCTATCTGTCCAGCAATGGTTGGTTGAGAAACGAACATAATCACTGGTTTAATGCCATTTATCCTTCATAAATTTTCTGACCGTAGTTCGTAACTTTGCTCGGTTCCCCCAGGTCTTCAGCGGCACATGCCTTTTAGTGGCTTCAATCTTTGACAGTGGCGTGTTTTTTAAAATTATTCGCGTGATTTGCGATTACGAAGGTTTAGTGATGTTTTCCTTATTTTTTTATATTTGTATTTTACCAGTAATATTTCCTTCAGCTTTCAAATTTATTTCTAGTGTTGCTTCATTGGATAATATGGGTTTAGTGGTTTACATATGGGCTGTTTTAAGAGTGCGGATACCATTTCTCTTGCTACCATAGTTACCATGATCAATCGTTTGCTTAAGAGGCCTTTTGTGTATAACATCGTCTTACACCGGGCATGGGTTCTGATGTTGACCGATTTGCATTGCAGGATTATAGCACGTTTTGTTCATATTCTTCTTCTGCACGAATGGGTCTCCTAGGACCACGCGGAATCAACACTTATTGGCCTTGACGAACTCTTCATGCGCAACGATTGAGCGAGTCTTCGTTGCTGCGACCAGACGTGTCTGGTAGGTCTTTTCTCTTCTCCCTCAAACCCCCTTGTATGAGTAATTGTCCTAATTTCCTCTCGATCCTTGAGATTGGGAAAATCTAATTCAGACAAGTCCTTTTCCGCCTGTTTGTACCAATTGGACCTTGTTGCCTTTTTCTGCAAAAACTTATAGATTTTATATGTTAACCTAGTTGGGTTCATTCTGTCACAAATGTCTCATGAATTGGATCCTTCTCATGCGGATTGTGTCTGTATGACAGGGATCCAATTCATGTGTTATTAATGTACAGTTCTACTATATTTTCCCATTTCAGTAAAATCTTTTAGAGGTAAAATTTGCAAATCTTTTGACACATTCTGTATAATGTAGCCGCGCTGTTTCATCTGCTGAGTTATCGCTCTGACTGTTCCATTTGAGAGAGGTCACATTTAATTGTATTGCCATTGCATTTCATTATTTACAATATCGAGCGCTATGATAGAGTATGATTGTTTGTAATTTATTGTCTGCTCTTCCTTTGTTCGTGTTCTATGAAATGACGTCAGGTGGGAGCAGTGAATAACTCTGTATGTGGGGCAAAGGTAATATTTGGTTGTTGAACAGGTGTTCCTAACCAGGTGCTCTTTAAATGAAAGTTGGTGCTGTCGTCATACCAGCCAAAAGGTGCTCGCGAGCACAAAGCTCCCTTCAGATCCATTCTTCAGTTCAAATTCTGTTGCACGAACCAGAAAAATTGTGTTTTCATTACAATTTTTGACGTCAGAAATTTTATCAATTTGTTAAATAGTATTTTTTAATCGAGCCTTCTGTAAAACTAATTGCATATCCCTGTTTTTGAGTACGTAACTCAAAAAATGTTGACTCTATTGTCCCCACGTAAATATATCTTATATGCGAGAGCAGTGACCCCTAACTATTCCAGCACCTCGGAGGGAGCATAGGCAAAGGAAAGATATGTTTGTTGCATAATAATAGTAGTGCTGAGGTACTTGCTGTGGCATGAGGATGGTGCTCACTGTGGCTCAGTCTCAAAAAGATTGAGAACGCCTGATGTAGATTGTTGTGAGATCGTCGTCCTCCGGTACGCCTTTAATGAAGCAGATAGACTTCTCGCTGTACGATAGTGTATGCGTAGTGCATATACTGTAGGGGGAAACTTAATCCGTGAAGCTTGCCACGGTAGGTGAGTGGTTAACGTGTCGGACTACTAACCCCCCAAGCTTGCAGGTTCGCTCCTGGCCATGGTAAGTGTTTTTTTTTTTTTGAAAGGCGGCAAAAATTACTCCACGTATGTCATACGATGTTGGCATGTCCAAGAACCCATTTGAATTCATTAGGCCGTATTCACAATGGCAAAATTAATCTCGGGAGTTTCCGCCAACACAAGGTTCCTCAGTTCTCCACTAGACAGCGCCATAGTGTTCAAGGAGCTTAGATATCTAACCACCTTGCCTTTCATAGTACTTCAAGCAACAACGAAATTCGACATGCAAGCTGCCCTCTGGGTGTCGAATATCAAAGCTTGCACTCGAGGCCATACGATATTATTTTTATTAATCCGTGAATTTATTGTGTGAACTGTGATACTTGACCGGCGATCTTGCATTCAGGCTCAATGTCGCCAGCACCCGTGTCGCAAACATGTTTGAATTTTTTTTTGTGGATTGGGGCAACAAAATCTTTGCAACTGGCAAGTTTTTAGTAATTAAATAAAATTATTCTTACGCGCTATTAATAGTGTTAGAACAATATATGCAGATGAATCTTCTTATTATATAATATGCTAAGGTGTATGTTTCACAAAACTCATGCTCCTAAACCAGAGGGAGTTAGAAGGTGTGGTTTGTACCAAAATCTCCCAAATCGTCTCAATAGTACAGGAAAAATCTTGCATTTCTTGAAAAGTTAACGGAAATATATTTAATTGTTTATCAAGTGCTTAAAAACATAAACAAGACGATAGCCCCTGGCAGAACTGTGTCGCGTAAAGCCCGCATAGCACTACAGCAGGGTGGGTAGTCTGTGCACTTGGGCGCACGCAACCCATTATGCAAGAATTCTCGCATGGGTCCGCTAGTTAATATTAATTCATTTAATCACATTAGGTCGTATATTGTTTTGCATCCAAGCTTATTGTTACTAGCGACTCTGACTGGTTGCGTGGCGCAATCCTGGCGCAGTCAGTTGCCATTTGAATGCGCAAATGTGTTTGTAGATTTACTGGCACGTTAAAGATTACCTTCGGGGGGGATATTCTGGAACCCCGGCGTCTCTAAAAGCTGCAGTAGTTAAGAGGTACGTAAAAACATTATTACTAATTTTGACTAACTATTGAGAAATAATTTTCGGCTCTTTTCAATCTAGTTAATCTCTCAGACAATTTGATGAAATCTAAGAAATGATAATATAATAATACGTTAAATCATCTCACTAGACTACCAGAAAAAATATTTACTAAAAGGGTAATAGATTACGTAACCTCACTCTAAAACTCGACCCCTTGGCTAGAATAACGTGAAGGACCTCAAAAACGCAAACCTAAGTTCAATAGTCATTTCAGAAAGAGACAACTTCAGACACAAAGTAAACAAATGGGAAGTTACATCAGAACAATGAAAACAAAAACAGTACAAACCCAAGTGGTGGGAAGAACGCAATCAAGCCTCCTCGGAAAGAATTAAAGCATATTGGAACAACTAGAAGAACCAAAATAAAAATTGGATGAGTTATTTGCCTAACATCTTCCATGTATTGGGAGAATTCGTTTAAAATAAATAAATAAATCAATAAATAAATAATACTCTTCTGATTCAGGGAAATACTTTCGAACATAAAGGTTCTTGTGGGAGGAAAGAGAGAACGCAGGGGAGGAAGATGGACAGCAGCGAGAAAGGCGCAACGCTCTGAAAGAATGAAGGAAGCGTGGAGGAAGAGAAAGAAAGAATTATGAGAAGGAAATTAAATGATATTTGCATGGGTTTGTCCGGTTCGCATAATGTAATGTAATAATCTTATGGCCTCATCTATTCGTGTGTAGCTATTTCGAGCTGGGGCTATTTAGGAAATGTACACTGCAATTTCTACGTCCCATTTTGCACTGCCATCTGGCGAACTCGACTGGATGACCTGTTGCTGAGGTTTATTGAATATATAGTCTACCTCATTGCGTAGTGGTTAGCACTCTTTGTTGCCACCGCGGAGGCCCGGGTCCGATTCCCGGCTCTGCCAAGAACTTATTCTGGTCTGAGGACTGTAACGGGGGTACACTCAGCCTCGTGAGGTAAATCTGAGAAGAGGCGGGTTCGATTCCCACCTCAGCCATCCTGGATGTCGTTTTCCTTGGTTTCCCACTTCTCCAGGCGAATGCTGGGACGGTTCCTAAATTAAGCCCACGGCCGCCTCCTTCCCAATCCTCATCTGAATTACTACACACACTAATACAGCCATCACTATGACACAGGTTATCGGACAGATTTCACAGACTACATGACCATGATGTCGCAAAGCCTCCCAATTATTCAACAACAACATATTTAGTATTACGATAAAAGAGCTGATATCGTACGACTCGGAATGCTATGAATTTTTTTTCGTCGTTAAAAATTCGATTTTATCGACCAGAATCGAACCCGCGGTCTTAAGGAGCATCACGTGGACACGCTGTCACTGGTTTAGCGGTGAAGCTATTTGTAAATGAGAATCAAGTCCTTGAGCCAGGCCCCATCGGTACTACTCGGCCGTCTAAAAGGAACCGACGCATATATACAATTTGAACTGTCAACTCAGAATTTCCTGAGTAGGCACGTTAGTTCTTTATTTCGTCGACCATCTCCTGGTGTTGCGGTTAACGTTCTTGACTGTCTCCCCGGAAGTCCGGGTTCGATTCCCAGCTGTGCAAAGAGGTGGAGTACACTCCTCTCGTGAGGCATAACTTAGAAAGGTGCGTTCGATTCCCATCTAAGCCATCTTAGAAGTGGTTTTCCGTGGTTTCCCCACTTCTAATCCAGGCAAATGGTAGGACGGTCCCTTACTTAAGGTCACAGCCACCTCCTTCCCAATCCTCATCTTGTACATTGCAGAAAAAGGTGAGATTGAAATCCAGAAATCCCCCATGGAAGCTGGAAGAGAAGCTAATTTAATCACATTTCGCTGGTGACAAGACCTGGCATGAGGAATGGGCTGCATCAAAACCAGACGATCTGGGTTTAATAACTGATCCCTGCAGAGAACCGCCTGGTTTCAGTTTACCGAGGAAGGTGTGGACATCATTGAACAGTCCGCACAAATCACGGACGTTGCAATTTTTGGCTGCACAAGTGGGGAAAAATTCTAAGCCCATTCTGTGTCTGTGCCATTCAGCATGTTGCCCTCGTGTGTAGACCTACATAGTGTCACCGATGATACCTACAATCTACTTTGTAAATCTTGTGTTATATTTTAACCATTGTTTTTAATTCTTTACTGCGATGTATCCTGTTTTTGCCATACGAAATAAAATAAAATAAAATAAATAAATAAATAAATAAATATGAATCACAAATACACACACTAATACAGCCATCACAATAACACAGGTTATCAGACACATTCCACAAATACCGAAGTATAAGGGGCTACATGACCACGGTGTCGCAAGGCCCCGTTAATCAATCAATCAATCAATCAATCAATCATCATCTTTACCTCGTGCAATATAGTCTCTCAGCTCATTAAAGCTCATTGATTACTGATGACTACTTTTCGTATTTCCCTACCGTGTTGCACTTGTTTGCGGAGGGGTGGGGACTGCTTGTGGTTGTCCTGAGGCAGCGAGTGCCAGGCACATTTGTATATATGTCTATGAATAACATTGTATACGATCGAACAATCACGGACGTTGTGATGGCCTGCAGATGTTTATGGCTTTCTGGGAATATCATCTTATATTCACGTGGCTTGCTTGTCCTTCCATATGATTGCAAGCCTTAATTTAATGCTATCTGAATGTTTTTACTGCACACTTTTTTGTGTACAGCAGTTAATATTTTGTGCCAGCCGTCTATTTAGACTAGCACATACTCACTTCCTCATGATGTGAAAACTTCACATGGAGTCGTCGAGTTTAAATAAGTTCTACGTTCAAACATCGGCTGCTTATCATAATAGTGAAGACATTTTACCGTCGTTGCATTGCGTGAGATTTCAATGTTGGTTTATGGAGTAGCATATACTAAATTTTTCACTTGGAGATGGTAATTTGAGCCTAATTGAACTTAAACTAGATTACAAAGAGTGACAAAATTCAAATATCTAGGTTCTGCCATTGCTGAAGATGGCACGATAACCGCCGATATAATCCATAGGGCCACGTCTGGGTGGAACAAATGGCCCGAACTAACAGGAGTTTTATGTGATCCGAAAATGCCCATAAGAACGAAGGGGAAAATTTTATAAAACTGCCGTAAGACCAATCCTACTCTATGATAGTGAAACATGGGCTACTACAAAGGCACAAGAGTAAAAGCTACATACCACTGAGTTGCGTATGTTACGTTGGGCAGGTGGAGTTACTCTCAAAGATTAAATCCGTAATGAACATGTGCGGGGCAGTTTCAAAGTAGCGCCTATAACAGAGAAACTTTTAGAAACCAGGCTAAGGTGGTATGGACATGTTAAGCGAAGACCGGAGAATCATGTAGTGTAGAAGTGCCTTTCCATGGCTACGCAACCGAGAGGGAGCGGCAGACCTCAAACAACATTTGATGACGAATGTCCAGAGGGACATGAGAGTAGTGGGCCTATCTGCAGATGATGCTTTACAACGAAATGAGTGGCGCCTCACAATTAAGAAAGCCGCGTAACGGGAAAAGGCGAGGAGGAATAAGAGAATGGTATATTTGGGCCTGGCCTCGTATTGCTTGCCGGAATTCGCATCATCTCATTGCAGTGCTCGTAAGAAGGCCTCTTCAGTCCATCTGCTGCCTGTTCCGGCTACCAGTAAAACTTTCCACGGGTGTATTTTCGCGAGATGCTTGCATAAACAGCTATTCTTGTTTATAATCCGGTCTTTTATTCCACCGTGACAGAGCTGGTAATTATCGCGCTAGGATGAGGACAACGTGGAATTGATAATGAAGTAAATTTGACGCGTTTCCTTTTTGCAGCGTGGTAACGGAAGTGTTCAAACGCGTGAGTGATTAATGTTTAACTTCACTATAGCCTTCCTTCATGGAACAGTGATTATATGTCCTGCATCTGATCCCAAGATCAGTGGTTTGTTGTTTACCGGATGAAGTTGAATTTTTGGTGAATGGTCAAAATCTAAGGCACTATAAATCTTACTACCGTATATAGGTTCTTAAAGACCCTGTCGTGCCACTTTTGATGATGATTACAAGATAAAATTAATGAAATTTCAGCAACTACTCTGTTGCCCAACAGAGTTCCATTTCCCTGCTAGAAAACAGGGGGGAAAAATTAACAAAAGAACTAAAAGAAACCAACACACAAAAAAGTATGGTTCCAAATTTACTACGCAAATTATATCCTCTTTTATTTATTGGATGTCCTCAACAGCGGGGGTTGCGGTTGCGTGGCGCAGTCGGTAGAGACGCTGACCTTCTAACTGAAGATAGTGGATTTTATAAACAAAACTACCACTTTCGGAAACGCAAATACACCAGAAATCCTGGGAGCAAAGACGGCCGGGCGTGGAGCTGACAACTCCATCCCATCTAGTGACCATGTCACAAAAAGTGGAAGTCTCTACCTTCCACTACTCCCTGGGCCTCCATGGCCTGTACGGAGTTGGCTTTGCTTTGCCGAAACAAGGACTGAGGGGTAAAGTCTGCTTTGACACGTCCAAAGACCAAGGAGCTGCATATATTTATTTAACATTAACATTTCTTAACTATCTTCTTATTATTGTTAATATGATCCGTGTATTGTCAATTAATTAGAAAGGCAGAATTTGAAAATTTGTGGACATTGTAATTGTTTATTGGAAACGTCACGTACAAAGGATGGATTCTGGAAGACTACCAAAGGACATACTATGCTACCAACCCAGAGGAACATGATCTGTAGGACGCCCGATGAAGCGATGGATGGAAAATTCAAGGCCGTAACGTGACACATAGCCCAATACACCGGAGGAAGAAGAAAATGATGATTGTGTGTCTGTTTATGAATTTTTTAGATGTATATTCCTTCGAAACCTTGGCTGTGTAATTGTAATTTAATAAAGAAGCATTAGGCTATATGAAATGCAAAACAAATAATGCAGTTTTAATTATACTAGGGTGCGCTTCGTCTTTTTGTTTTTCATAGTGCTAGTATCCACTATATCATTTAGGAGGAGCTAGTTCTGTCTCTTAGTAATGTTGATTTTACCGAATTTGGTGCACCTTTCGTAAAGAGCTAGAAGTCCTAGAACTCTCATTCTCATGCTCGGCGGGTTTGGCTCTTTTTTTTTTTAAACTGAATTTTACATGCTCTTTCCTTTGCAATAACTTTTTGTTCTAAGTCCCCGATGTTGAATTGCAGCTGCCTATCATAATGAGTGGTAAAATCTTCCTGCCGCTATCACCAATGGTTTCTGAGAAAAGATGCACTGAATTTCAGAAAAACGAACTTTGGAGGGGGAAAAAAAAAGCCTTAAACTGGCTATATAATCTCCCCTCCCCCCTCGTTTTCTGTGACAGGTTTCCTTTATCAGCGGAATCTGTTTTGAAAATTTCACTGCAAAATCCTCTGCTCTGAAATGTTATATTTTGTGACAAGGCACACGATGCCTGTAACTCGGGTTTAAAGTCATTTTACTATTCAAATGGGCGCCAAGTTTCACTTCATTTGGATAAGAGAGGTATTTCTAGTTACAGTATTGGGATCATTGGTATTCCGTAATAATCAAGCGCTAATTGAATACAAATTAGCTCTATTAACTCGCTACGTTACCCATTGATTTGTACGGCGTGTTTCCCACTTGCATGCATACACACTGCTTTGCCTGGCATTGGCATTACCAGTAGCGAACGTCAAACGTTTTTGTGGTGTCTCAAAGTTTATTTGCCTTGCTCACTAACTTCCTGTGTTAACGCAGCTTTAATGAGATGGGCTGGCTTTTGGTAATTCCCTTAATTAAGATGGTCCTGTTATATCCGACATTAACTGGTTGGGAAACCACGGTTTCGATTTGAATTTTGTACCTGTTTATAACTAATTACTGTAAGCAGGTGTACCTCGATATATTGCAGTAAGCAACGCGTCATAATCATTCTCGGGTATTTTCCGCGTACTTTTCCTCGTATTCCGAGATGTGAGGGATGACTTCAATTCATTCATTAGGCTACAGCAGCATTAATAGCTTTGTTAATGAGTCTTCGTTGATGGTATAAATGGGCCGTTTCTTCTTGACCAGTATATATTACGTTCGCAGCGGTGTCTCCACGCACAGTGATCCTTCATACCTTTGTGATCAATGCAAATAAAGTGCGCAATGCGTCCTCGGCAGCGCATGTCCTTATTCAGTGGTCTTAAGTTTTCTACTCGAGTTTTAAGAAGAATTCTCGTGAGCTTACGACTGGCCACGAGTGACCGGCTCATCTATACCGGTGTTAGGACGGTGCTGTAATAATGTTACATAGAGTACTAATGGGCCCTTGAGAACGAAAGCAAGGCTTGCCAGCGCGCCTACTAGTTGATTGGCACCTAGAATCCTTGTGGAATCAATTGCTTATGTTGTGACATTATGGACGGAGAGGTACAGTCAGTAGCGTAAAACAAATCGGCTCTGACCAGTGCTGATTGTTACCCCTATTACACAAAGTGGGTTATAGGTCTACCGTCTATTCATTCTAAACTTAAGTTCACTACAAAAAGAGAATAGACGTGAGAGCTTGTTCTCAATGTTAATGATCTAACGAAGAAAGAAGAAAAATAATATAAGAACAGCACAGATGAAAAAAATATGTTAAAAGCTGGAGTTGCTGCAAGCACTGAGTGTATTTCTAACAATTGACAGCGGCATCCAGCAAGCTTTATAAGCGTAAGACAGTCATGACCCTCGATTTTCAGCTTCTTATGGGGCGAGCTCAAGTGTCAAACTGTTCTGGGTCAGTGAGCGACGATTTGTTCAATCTATGGGTTTTCTGTGACATTAAAATGTTCTCGGACATCCAAATGTTGTCTGGGGGTAGCGCGCCTGCCTCTCACCCGGAGGCCCCAGGTTCGATTCCTGGCTTCGTCAGGGATTTTAGAAACTTGACGAGGGCTGGTATGGGGTGCACTCAGCCTCGTGAGCACAATTGAGTAGCTGTCTGACTGTGAGGCAGCGCCGCTTCCTACCCTAATCCTACTGTACATCAACTACAAATACACACAAATACACACATTAGTACGGACATCACATTGACACAAGTTATCAGACAAAATTCTACACTCACCCCAGTCACGGAGCTACATGACCTCTATGTCGCAAAGTTCCAACATCAATCAATAACAATATCGTAGCTTCGAACTTTCCTTCTCATATTACTGTCTCAGAACATATTTGACCCTAGAGGTGGTCTCGCAAGAAGCTGAAGGGAAGTATCTCTTTACGTCCACTGCAAGTACTCTTCGCGAATCAGTTGAGAAGTGCTCCAAGATCAAGAAAATTCAGAAATATTGTTCAACGCAATTGAATAATCAAAGTGTTATAGTGATTTTTTGTGTTCAAGTTATATTAGTAACCTCGAAACGTGTAGCGTTAGGGCCCTAAAATCTCCCATTTTGTAAGTATTGGCAAGGCTGATCAATCACGAATAGGAATATTCTAAACTTGTAGCATTCTCAATGAGAACGATAATATCAGTTATTATTTAACCCTGCTTTTACATCAGTCTACATTCCACTACGCTGTCAATTATAACTTTGGGATTCACTCGCTTGTCACCTTTGCTTTCGTTGTTTAGGAGTCAATTACATTTTAGGGGGTTACAAGGTATTGTGTGGTTGTTGAAGCAACCTTTGATTGTGATCGTTTGCAATGTGTTGATCACTGGAATGTCTTGCGGGAAATATATTGATAGCAGGTAAGGTCATTGCCTGGAGGGTAATAAATGCGAAGTGCTAGTGTCACGACTTGTTTCCTAACGGTGCTAGTCAAGTGTGTAGGGCATGTCTCGGTCATTTGCGGAAGTCTGGAGGTGTGAGTTCAATTGTGCTTCTCGTGATGGCAACGACCACTTACTGGCTTGTATCTTCATTCGTTTATTTTGAGATAAAGAAAGAGAACCTTGTAGAAAATGCAGTTTTTTTTCGTTAATCCGAACCCAGTTCATCAAAAACATTTATTTACAAAGAAACTGAAATTGTCTCATCTATTTCGCACCAGAGTATTATTGCGCTCATCAGTTGGTATGATACACCTTACCAAGACACTGGTTAGTACAGTACATGCTGGGAAGGCCACTGCAAGGCTCCGTGTCTTTCTGCGTGAAGAAGTCCGTAACCGCGAGCTGCATATCCTATTCTCACAGGAATCGTTGACACTTCAAGGCCCTTTTTAAGGGGCAGAATGCGTGGTAATCGCATGGGGAGAGATCAGGACTATAGGGCGGATGCTCGAGTGTCTTCCACTTGAGTTGGCGTACCTTCTGCGTTATGACTCTTTCCGTATGGGGACGTGCGTTATCATGAAGCAGCACCCGTTGTCCCAGTTTTCTTGGACGTTTCGCCTTAATTGCACGCCGTAATGTATGCAGTGTTGCGCTGTACCCAGTGATGGAGATACCAGGTTCCTTGAGATCAATAAGTAATGGGCTCCGTTAATCAAGGAACAGGGTGATCATCGCCTTTCCAGCGGATGGTTGGCGCTGGAACTTCTTGGGACGAAGGGACGATGGTTGAAACCACTGCATCGTTGACGCTTTTGATTCCGGTTCCCAGTGGTGGCTCCAGCTTTCGTCGCCTGCAACAATGCGCCCCGGGAGCGTGTTGTCCTCAACATTAAAACGCCTCGGGTGTTGCATGCAAATAAATATCCGATGCGCCTTTTGTTCGGCATTCAACGCCCGGGGTATCGCTTCACCAACGCCCTCAAACGGGAACTTGATGATCACGCCTTATACTAGTTGGAGAAGTATAAATTCTGTCCTAAAACTTCCCCATACGGGAGAACGAAACGCATCAGGCGAAAGCCTGGCCAAAATAACTACTGTGGTCAAGAAAATTAGACTGAAACGGTGCGGGGGTATTGAGCATGAAATACGTGACTAGAAAACCAATATAGGGAGCAATGCATTAACAATTTTTATTCCTAATAATACATTTATAATGAACAAACAAATTGCACTTAAGTGCTTATTACAGAAATTAACAATTATAAATGTAGCAAAGTGTGAGGGCCTGATTACAGAACCCAGATTATAGAAAAGTCCATGAAAAGCTTGCTTGATTGGAGAAAAGTTGAGCTTAATATATAAAAAATGCAGTTTATAAAAAGAGAGAACCATAAAAAATAATTAAGAGTGTAATAACTGGTATGATATAAGCTCTTTATAAAATTGAACTTATCTTTGAAGAGAGTTGAAGAGAGTTGAAGAGCCAGCTCCTTAAAAAGTTCCAGCTAGCACACGTTGATTTAAAAGTCTTCACGGTTTTCTTGGAAGGAGGCGTACATGGCCTAGAGTTATGTGCACCATCGATAAAATGTCAACTTTCTTTTCTTGAGCAGGAATGACATTTATAGTTTCCAAGAGCTGATCCAGAGATATTTTGAAGGACGATTCCAAGTATCCTCTCTAAGGTGATGTTGAAGAGTACAGCGGCTGGCAATTATTCTTGCCATCTTGAGCAATACGTCATGGTGCAGATCTTGTGACGTAACTGCTCGCTAGCGTAGAAATCAGCGATGGTGTCATGAGAGGTAGCGGTGACCAGCGGGTTGAAGTGATCAGCAGTGGTGAATCAGAAGTGTTGAAGTGGTTCAGAAGTGGCGGTTGATCCGAAGTGATGAAGAACGCCAGCAAGCGGCGTCTTAAATAGGGACTATAGAACTCTCTCGAAGGTTGGAGATCGCCCGACCAGACAAAGACCTGCCATTGGTCGAACGAAAGTCAGGGTGACGTCAGTCGACACTACTCAGCAGACAGTGGATCAACCAGTAGATGTCTGGTATGGCATGAGTGAGGACGCCTGAGATAGCGAGACTGAAACACTCGAGGTGAGAACTATAATATCTATGAATAAGTGATTGATAACAAGATTATGCATATGGTTCAAGCAATTAACAATTGTAAATAAATAATTACCATTCGGGGATCTCAGTAACAATAAATAAAATTTGACCGACAAATGGGCCAAGCTAAACATTGAAAATATCACAAAAGTGATCACTAGTCAACGTCTTGGTGAGATGTACCAACCAACTGATGAGCGCAATGGTACAATGAGGCGAATCGCTGGCAAAATGAATCGAGAAACATGCACGGTTTCAGTTTTTTAAGGAAGGTGAATGAAAATGAAAATCCACAGCCTGCTTCCAGTCGTCAGACCGGGTCATTGATGGAATGAATGAAGCCCCCATCTAGCGGGGAGGATATGAACTGTGCCGGCTGCCGAAGTCTGTCTCACTCCCATGGGGCTATGATTAAATGAATGACAGATGAAATGAAATAGTGGAGTGTGTTGCTGGAATGCAAGTTTGACAGGGAAAACGGGAGAAACCTGAGAAAAACTTGTCTGCCTCAGTTTTGTTAAACACAGATCTCACATGGAGTGACCGGGATTTGAACCACGGACCCAGCGGTCAGAGGTCGGGGCGTGCTGCCGCCTAAGCCACGGAGGCTTTGGAAGGTGAATAAATGAATAAATATTTATCAGATCAATCTGGATATGACATTCCTCATTCATCACATATAAGTCTTTCTTATACCGGAACTAAGAATGCGGGGAGTTACAGGAACATAGAACCGATGTTAAAACGCAAGAATTATGAGGACATTAAGCCGGGAATGCTCCGTTTGTTCACAGCTCTGTGTGTAAATCGCAGCTGTGAACTAGTGAGTTATTCGTAGGAATGCGTACATCATCTATATATATATATAAATCAATGTTATTGATAGTTTGTCTGTGTGTATGTCTCCTATGCGTTCGCATACCATTCATCCGATTACAATGAAACTTGGGTGATATGTTGAATACACTCCAAGGAAGGTTTCTGGCTTAGTAAATCCATTTTACAATGGGTAGCGCACGAGTAGATTCAACAAATGAGCGACGACGCGCTATGCATTTTAATCAAGTCCCGTATACGGTCATATACCATTCGTGCGATAGCGATGAAACTTGGGTGAGATGTTGTGTACTCTCCAGGGACGTTTTCTGGGTTAGTAAATCAATTTTACAGTAGGTAGCGCACGAGTTGATTCAACAAGTGGGCGACGACGCGCAAAGCATTACAAAAAGTCCCGTATGCGGTCATATACCATTCGTCCGATAGTGATGGAACTTTGGTGAATTGTTGTGTACACTCCAGGAAAGGTTTCTGGCTTAGTAAATCCACTTTACAATAGGTAGCGCACGAGTAGATTCAACAAATGAGTGACGGCGCGCCAATCGTTTAAACAAAATCCCGTATGCATTCATATGCCATTCATCCGATTGCGATGAAACTTTGGTGAGTTGTTGTGAACTCTCCTACAAATGTTTCGAAATGAGTAAATCCATTTTACGATATTTTCGAGGCAGTTAACGGAAACTGAAAAAAAAAATATTGTGTGTCCAAAAGTAAAACAAAATTACAACACACGTTCTTTGATTGGCATTGCAACGCATGCCGGGTACAGCTTGTATGAAATACATGCTTCACAATAGGTCTCTTCAATGTTTTATTATAGTCTCATAACTTGAGTTTACATCCCGGGTGTATTATATTTTGTGAACGATCCACTTAAGAGTTGAGGTCGCAAAGTTACTCTCAATTCACAGTATTCTCTGCTTCAAGGGAACTCATGTGATGCGGTGGGATCTGTGCCTGTACTTGCGAGACTATTTTAAGGGGCAATATATCTTGAACCTTGACGACGATCAGTCATTGCCGGCAGATGTGTGTTGGCTCCTGAGCACGGTGTAAATAAAGCTCTGGTATTTTTATAGCTTGAATTTATGGTATTTTGACAAGTATTGCGTTTCACTCAGCGAGGGGAGGCTGATGACTTCACAGCATGGCTGCGTGGCCATATTGTTCTTTCAACTTTCTTGTTGGAAACAACAAAATCTTGTATAATATCGGTAAAAGTAGTCTAATAATAAGGGCTTAGGTGCCTTGTGTTGATCTCATGAGATCGCCCTTTCCCTGCCATCCGCCAAACCAAAAATGACATTTATTGAGACTCGAATGAAAATCTGTTTTTTTTTTTTTTTTAATGTAACTCTGCCTTTGATGTAGGCTATTTTATTTTAGGTCAACCTTGTTTGAATCGTTCCTACCGTGACATCGTATTCTCCCATCTTGAGTTCTATTTTTTGTAATAGTTCAATTAGTGAAATATTGCTGTACTTGTGGTCAACAAGAATGAGCTGGACATAGATGCAAGTCAATGAATTTACAATTTTAAAACGGAACATTTACAAACCATGTTCTGTCAATTATTTGTTCCTATTGAGAATTCACCTTGGGATTCTGGAATATCATTCGATATCTCCGACATGCTGCCCATGTTGATGCTTCTCGTTCCATTCGAGCTTTGCGGCCTAAGGCTGTATTTTAAACTCCATTGTCGGTGCTGTAAAACGAATATAGTTCATCCAGCAATTCGATTAGTCTTTTTTTGTTCAATCGCTTTTTGTTGTACAATTGTCTTCAGTCTTGATTTATATGTTAGTACTCGGCTGTTGTTGGGAAATGTGTTTCTTTGAAGAAAGCGTTTTTGATAGATTGTGTGCTGGTGTAATTTATTAGATTCTGTCAAATCACTTCCATTGACTTTCAGATACAGGGACTTTTTCTGTCGCTGTGGTTTCGTATTGAATGTGTGCCGCTGAAGGATTTATCAAGCTGCGCGCTGTCCATGTATTCCTTATGAACTCTGGATTGCATGGGAACATAGGGAATTTTAAATATTCTCTGGATGGATCCTGCAAAATTTTGGAAAATGTATAACAGTTTGATATGAAATGCAAATTGGAAATTTCAGTTATTTCATCCAAAACGTTGCATTGCTAACCGATGTCCTTAGAAAGGCATATTTATTTGTTCATATTTAAATGCTGGACAATAGTCGAACAAAATGTCTACCCCTTATTATTATTCCCGTTTTCAACTGGGTCGGGGATGATATGCGATGAAATTCTATGTGGCGGAAATTTACGGCTGGGTGCCCTTCCTGACGCCAACCTTATGTGTGGAGTTAATGAGAGATGAAATGAATGAAGATGATTGAAACTGAGCAAGGATGTTGAAGGAAGCGGCCGTGGCCAGTCGCAAGGTACTGTCCCATAATTTGCCTGGAGTTGAAAATGGGAAACAACGGAAAACCATTTCAAGGACATCCGACGGTGGGGCTCGAACCCACGTCGACCGAGTTAGCGGAGAGCTTGGCCCCATGGGTTAATGCTGCGCTTTAGCGAGCGTAGCTGCCGTTGTCGGTAGTCGAACAAAATGCTCTGGCAAGGACAATTGATCAGCAACTTGTTCAAATATATTTTTTATCGGCTCAGTACACACTTTTTAAAAAGATATTGGCTTTCACGGCTGGTGAATTAAAACTCAGCAATTCTTCTAGGTGTGTGCCGTGTCTTGTGTGGGGTTTCGCCCGGTCCGGGCGGGGACACCAAGAGCCCGCCGATGAGCCAGCTTGGTGTCCTAGGCGAAACCCCACACAAGACACGGCACAAACCTAGAAGAATTGCTGACACTTTTTAAACTTCTCAGATAATTTTGACCGATTTTTTTATAATATTACGTAAATTTAATTTGTCACACGATTTAGGAACATTTCTATGCTTTTTAACCAAGCAATCAATTGTTAAAGAGGAAGACAAATTAACAAGACTTTAAATCTTTAAAAGACAACTGTGTAGACAGACATACATTCTGCATACGTGTTCATGTATTCAAGAAGTAGTTGGATTTTGCGGGAGTTTTGCTAGTGGACATTTAGTCATGGTTGTATAATTCCCATCTTATTTCTATCATGTAATTTTCTGGAAAATTTTTATTCAATTATTTTGGTTGTACAATGCAAAGCATTATATTACCCAAGCAGGACATCTGGACATCTTGTATTCTAGAGGTCTCTGAGACATTCCTACCGCCAATGAATACTGTATTCTAACTGGCATAGGTGTTTTCAGAGTGCTGAAATCGGACAGGGTTTTAATGCCTCCAGAAACTTGTCTCTAGATTTCAGCTTAAATTTCAAATGTTGTACCAAAGCAGGTTCCATGTAAATTGGTTATAGAGAAATGGGTAAATATAAACCTGATTGTAGAACTTTTGTTTCTCTGAATGCATATTGTAATTTTAGGCAATATTGGCAGTCAACAACATTATTGCTTTCATTTCAGAGAAGGAACATTCGTGGTTCTTGAATAATTAACTTGCGTGAGATATAGAAGTTATTATTGGTTACCGTAAATACTGTCTCCTGGGTGCAAGGTATTTATTTAGCGTTGTACCAACTTGTTTTAACTGAGGTTTTGAAAAGAATACATTTATTTGGTGTTTTTACTATGGCTATATTTTTATACGATTTAATATTGTCAACCTTAATCATTTTGTGCAAATAGTAGACTATATAATACAAAATGAAAAGTAATTAACCTCCTTCGCAGTTATCGCGCTAACGGCTAAAGTGCGCATATTGTTGAAATTCGCGATTGTATTTTGAGTTCACCTGAAGCAATAAACTAGACTAATTTGCCAGTTTTGAATAATCTTAGGTAGTCAATAAAGAATACATCTGTATCTACTGCATACCTTCCAAGTTTTCCAGTTTTTCCGGAAGGTTTCCGGATTGTTGGGGTGTTTTCCGGTTGTCCGGATTAACATAGTTTTTTCCGGATATTCAACTCACTAGCTTTTTCCGTTATCTGCATCGAAATCGCATTTCAGTTTTGATTTTCGATAATAGCTGCAATTCTGAGATGCGAGTGTTTAAATTCGACTGAAAATCAACTGATAAGGCTCAGGGTGTCGACCGGTAACGAAAAGTAACGAAAAAGTAGCTAATTCTTACGTCAGGATAGTTGGGGGTAACGAAAATTCGCCGAGGTCTGTTGAAATAATTTAAACCCGCGCCGGTAGGCTAGGCAAATGCGATGCAGCGAGTTTCACTCAAGCGGCTCCGATTGCGTAAGCTATATTTCCCCGTGCACGACCTCAAGGAAATGCATACTGAGGGTACCTTCAGTGGTACTGTATACATCGGTTCAACGTTTATTTTCGGCATCAAGAAGAGTTTAGTTTTGTGTGAAATATTTTTCTGTATTAATCGGAAACCTGACTTTTTGCGAGACGTTTATTCGCGATAACTTCCGAAACTCAACAGAAACCTCTCTTTTCTGATATTGGCTCAAATTGATGCCCAGAAATAACGCGAAATAATTTATTGTCGCAATCTTGCGAATTGATACCGTTTCAAAAAATAATCGCAAAAATGCTTCGAAATATATAAACGATATTTTAAAAATCTATTCGTCTAGTGAATTTGCGACGTCAAGTATGGCTAATTCGAAACTCCGTTATATGTCTATTTTTCCTTCGAACTATGATTCCATTGGATATATAATCTAACCGGTTTTCTCGAAAACTTGTATAATTTGAATTCGAAAGAAAATGTGCCCTCTTGTCGGATTATTCGTGCAATCCTCTCTGAATAATTCATAATAACCGATTCCTACGTCGAACGTTCATCCTCCAAAGTCACATCCTCAAGACGGCCGGCTGACAGCACGACTTGCCTGCGGGAATCTCGTCAAACGGACCATGATCGACGCCAGTTGCGTGAAATTATAAAACCCGTGCCTGGCCGCGAACTTGTGTCCTCGAGGACTGCGGGAATCACGGCGCCGATCATACAACATGTCCATAACTGCTCGTGATTTTTAACCATGCCTAACCTCGAGCTCGCCTCCGCCTTTCTGCCAAGACAGATAGACAGGAAGACAATCGTTGAACGGCCGGATGCAGTGCCGAATGCATAATATCGCTTTCTCATCGTGCAACCGCGAGGACAACGTGAATCTCGTAAAACGACCGAGAGCGGCAGCGATTGCGATACATCGCGATATTTCTCCGCATTTGATGCGAGTGCAACTTTGGATTCTTTTCAAATGGACAGCAAGCGGTGCCGATTGCGTAATAATAACTTACCATATTTTTCTGTGCCCGACCTCAAGGACAATAGAAATCTCGTCGAACGACTAAAGTGACACCGATTATGTAATCGCGATTTTTCTCCGTGTTCTATCTAAAAAACTACGAATCGCGTCTAACGGCTGTGACCAGCGCCGATCGTGTAACGCCTCGATATTTCTCCGTAACTGACTGCGAAGACATAATTCGGTGACGATCACGTAACATCGCATATATTTATTCGTGGTCTACCGCGGGTACAAAGGAAATCTCCCCAAACGGCCAAGGCCAGAGCAACTTCTTGGTAATCATAACTTCTTGTACACAAGACGGCATATTTGCTGATTCAACTCATTTGATATTAAATATCCATTATTTATTTTTATCTAAATTTTTATGACACCATAAGTGAATCTTATTCACTGCTTTAAACACAGTTCATTGTTGTTTTCCTTCACCACGCGATGAACGTCTATGGTTGCCGACCGCAGACGTCTCTTGAATTAACAGGTAACTAAAATTAACCTAAATGTAGCTAAAAAGTAACTAATTTTTACTTCATCCTTACTGTAGACACCCCGTAAAGTTTATCGATAATCCCGTCTCGCAGATTATCGCTGCGCTTTTTTCATTAATTCCTTGCGTTTGACATTACGCTGAACGTCGATAGAACTGTCTATCGATAATCACATCTCGCAGATTATCGCTGCATTTATATTACTCTTTGTGCTTCGACTGTAAGCGGGAAAGCTTGGGTTTAAGCGGTGCATGCTGTAGTTCTGGTATTCTTGCCATTAGGTGATTTTTTTGTGAGATTTAGTGTTATCGTGATGAATTAAAATAAGAGACGATATCATCAATCTTTCAGGGAGGCATATTCTTCAAAATTTTGGGAAACTGGCACAATACATTAGATAGTCTCACATCACCAAGAGTTTGTAATCTGTTTCCCTGTAGTCTTTTCTCGCTATTTTTAAGACCTTGCGACGCATGTGCGCGTTAATTTTTGCGCTTTGGGATCTTTTGTATTTCTATTTTTGAAAGTTGGCAGGTATGTGTACTGATCAGCTTGTTGTTGTGCTGTTTACAATCTCTGCGTCAATTTTGCGTCTTTGTTATTGAACCCGATGGGGTTATGCTGACTGGAATCGAACATGGTTCTCAGAGACTGTGATCTCAGTAAAAAGGTTCCGCCAGGAAGCGAACCAGGGATCTGTACAGGGAGTTTCTTGGTAAAAACCCCTCGAAAGAAATGTATATTTAATCACTGGTGTGATTTTTGATGAAATGGCATTATTTATTAAAATAATGTAGGAAATAATGAGCAGATTATATCATTATAAGACGATTTGGTGTAAGCTATTGGAGGTTTGAAGCACAGAGGAGGGCAGAGCTGACATTTACTAATCGGCCCAGAATTGTGGGTTGGTCCCAGTGGAGCCACGTCCATCTCTGTCACCCCATTATGTCGTCTGGAGCAGGGGAGAGGCCTGAATAATGACACAGTTATTCCCCGACGGAGAATAGATTTGAAGTAGGGGCGGAGAAATGCCCAGAAAAATCATTGATTACTCGTGATTGGAGTAACGAATCGAGATGAGAGTTGCACACAGGTGAATATCTTGGCAAGAAGATAATTTTAGAGTCTTTTACCTGCGAAATTGGTGCATATTTAGTGATGTGCGTAAGGACTGTAAAACGACCATTGTTCGCGGAGGGATGTGAAGATGTTGACGGGGACTTCCCGACTAGGTAGCGTCCCACGCCATGGAGAAAGGAATTAATATTAATTAATTGAACGAGCGATTCCTTTGCACACAGATAGTTTTGGGACCTGTGAAGAGAGAGGAACACAATGATCATGGTTTGAAGACCTGAATCATGCTGTGAGAGGAGCGAAGATTACGCGGGAAGATGTTGCTCTACTTTCTGTGGAAATCCGATATAAGGGAGTAGACCCCAGGAGGAGCCCTCACTTGAATCTCAGTCCTACTCTGTTCTCAGTGTTACTCTGTTCTAGCTCACTTGAAGTCAGTTGAAGCCCAGTTGTAAGCCAGTCGAGACGCAGCCAAGTTCAGTCTACATGCCGCCAAGCGCAGTTACAGTCAGTTATAGTTTTACTCAATTGTCAATTGTAGCACAATGGCAATAAGTTGCAATCAGTATGCAGCAAATATGCAGCAGTACGAGACAGCGTGTAAGCCGCAGACAGAAGTCTTCAAATAAGTTACGTGCAGTCTTCGAGTGAAACTTCAGTCAGCTACAGCCAGGTGGAAGCCAGTTCGTCAAGGCAAAACGCATGACGATTCTATTCATCGAGACGCCGAACAAAGACTGGTATGTGTAAAAGAAACAGTAAATACGCTTGTATGAATAATAGTCGTGATACAGGCATAATCAGCCGCACGAACTATGACGTGTTCAGTATGAAGCACCGTATAGACTAACGGTAGCAATATTGTATATAATTATTTGTGAAAGTGTTGAACTTTATTAAGCGCACTGTGTATAGTATTAACTAATCGTATATGTGTAACTACGATAGAATGCGCTAAAGAAACTCTACTAAGTGTTTGGTATTGCCATGAGAGTACCAGATGTTAACGCTTACTGTAGGAGTAATGATCGTCACAAAAACTGTTGGAGAGTTCCGAGAGCAGATAACCAGACTTTCAATCAGGAGTTGATAACGTAAGATGCCGTCGACACCTGCAATTTCGATCTCTGCTAGGGAATTTCAGCATTGAAATGTGTATAAAGTGACGAGTGTTCAGTGTAATGTATATGTAAAAATATCATTTAAAGTAGTGTTTGATGAAGTGTTTCACATGTTTGAGGAGTGATAACTTCCTGAAAGGTATGCAACGTGTCGTGTTGGTGATAGGAATGTGTAATCAAATGTGTGTAAACAAGAGAAATATGTCGCGTTAAACCCATTATGGCGGGCGACATGGAAGAATATGATTGGTTGGAGCCACCTTAGATGCCTATAGAGATGTAAGTACCCCACAAATTATGGTTATAATTATGTAGAAGTATGGACCGATGCATGTCTGTGATTCCGTAAAGGTATTGTGAATTCCTTATAGATGCCAGTAAAAATCAGTTAGGAGGCTGATCCTCCATGTTTAATCAGTATTGAGTTGATTTTTATAGAGTTGAGATGTTGATTTGCATCATTAAGTGGAGTAGTTATTCCCACTATGAATTAAGAATGGCAATCAGTTATGTAAATGTAACGAACGCGATTGTTCGAGTTTAAAACGTCTAGCTATGTCGGAAATTTTGGTAATTTATATGAGAATAATAATAAATAATGATTTTGGTCATTTATGTCAATGAGATTCATAATAATAATCAAGGATGATTTTGGTCATTTATGTCAGTGAGAAATGATGATAATAATAATAATGGTTATTAAGTGTATGAATGAACACATCAGGAAACAAATAAATGGTGTAAGCGAGAATTATTAACGCTAAGTGCAAGGCTTATCAATCTAAGCAGGAAGATGTTACAGTGAGATTACATTTCAGTAATTATGGAAAGAAGCTTTATATCAGAATATTGCATATATTCAGTAATGATACCAGTAATGAAAGAGCTTTTAATGAATTGAATTTGCAGCTTAATTGAGAAGCTTATAGAGTAAATGTTAGATTTCTCTTAATATTAGAGGTCGGAATGTCGTAGCATGGAGCATTAGGGGCCAGATAGTCTATTCTACGTATGAATTCTCCTATGTCGTGGACATTGTTGGAGATATTATTTATGCCAGAGTTTTAGTGAATGGACCCTAACTCTGAAGAAAGGATTGGAATGTGTTCCGGATTGGAATCCTATGATAGAGTCGAGGATAACAAGGACACCTCGCAGCTCTATGATTTCCCGAGAACTTATGATGAGTTATTTACGCTCGTGGGCAGCGAAAACTCAGGGCGACAGTGGTTTTGTGCGCCTATATTATACTTGAGACATCGGTCACCGCCAGGCTCATGCATTACGAACCCCGAACCTTCATGTTGAATGGACCCATGTGAGGCCATTAATTAATCATTATCCTCGACGTAGGAATAATTACAAGAGCTCATTCAATACCTGTTGGCAGAATAGTCAATTAAGATCCTTTGGGAACATGTGTGTCGGTTAGGACACAGTATTTGTCTTGTAAATCTCCACTGCTTAGAGAGAGGGAAGCTTTCAAACTTTTAGAAAGGTCGAGATAATTGGTGGAACGACCCATCCCACTTTCTATTGTGTAGCGATTTCCTTTAGCCGAGGGTCGGTGCCAACCACCCGGACCGCTCAGGCAAGTAAAAGAGGGAAGAGATTCTAGACCTTGTTAAAATGACATATAATGCAAGATTGTTATGTTGAGTATTATAGCCATGTGGTTTGTGAACACATGGATAATTATAGTTAATCCTGATGGTTCATTAATTTAGCTATCTGACGAATAGTTACATGATATATTTGTACTGTCACTGGAGCCAAGTCATGTAGTTGGTTACTAGATGCCAATCGCCATGAGCGCGAGGTAGTCTATCGTACAATCCGACATAAGCTATAACGTAACGTTTTATCTAGGAATCACAGACAGCATGCGGTGAAACCATATAATTGGAGGATGTAGGGGGTAGCTTAAATAATTATGGAGTTGCACGTTGATTTTGGTGCAACGTCCAAATAGGTAAATGCATGCAAAGCATTTCATTGGTGAGAAGAAAAATATTAAAACACGCACGGCACACATAATTGTTTAACATAAAGAGATTTAAGGAATAATCCTTGTTGTAATATTAAAGAAGTCACATTGTATGACTGTTATGTTAATGTACATTTGTTTTGAAGTCGTAGGTGCATCAGCGCACTAGTATATCCTTGTGAAGTTCACAGAAGGGTAAAGCATTATGGCTAGATATGACTTTGTTGTGATTTTATATTTGTTTACTTATGGATTGTGGAAGTAAAAATTTTGTTTGCTTTTATTTTATGCTTTTTGGGTATTGTTTTGTGTTTGAAGCCATGATTTATAAATGAATTAAAGTTTTAGAATAGAGTTGTGCCTTATCATTGTAGAGTTGATACCTGTTAGCCTCAAATCCAAAATATGCACTGCAAAATTGGGGTTACCGTACACGCCTGAGAGCTGATGCTAGTTGGAGGCAGATGCATATTATTCAATGAGATTACTCACATGGGTACATGGAAATTGATGTCCTATACTGTGATTTGAGCTAAAGGTACGACTAAAGTCGGTCAGATTTAATGCACACAACTCTATTAAAGTAAGAATTAACGAAGTAGGGTGTGACCGCTCCTAATCCATAGCTAAGTTCCGATACGTATATATAAATTTTGATAGATACCTGTAGACATTATTCTCCATTCATTTATCATGACGCCCATCTGTGGAGTCTATGGTAGTAAAAGCTCTATTAATTTATCATGGCGTGGCCCAAGTGGGGCTTTCGGCAGTAAAAACCACTCCCTGAACAGTTTTTATAGTAAATTAGAATATGGCCGATGTCCTACTAATACCACGACTCATATATAATTTACATGGCGCCCAGAATACGTGGAACTTATGGGATTTAGGGAAAACCCATAGATTTTTTATGGTATTTCATGGGGAAAACCATAGTAATTGTTTTGCCTCAAACTGTGTTTGAGTGATTTTTGAATTCAGTAGGCTTTTTGAGGTAACGCAGAATCTCTCTATTGAGAAGAGAATGGCCTAAGGGTACTAGCGTTACATACCCAATCCACAATCTACCATAATATTATCAGGTTTTGTACGACTTCACAATATGTGTGCAGTGTTTGATGTTTCTCTTCGAAACGTATCCACATATTTTTCCAGGAAGCCTGCCTGCATATTTAAGTGTGTTATTGTAACATGTCAGGTACGGAGGAGATCTTGCAAGTTATTGCAGGACTGAAACAACATTTTGATGCTGCTAACGAGCAGAACAAACTGGAAACCAAGGCGTTCCAGGATAGTATAAACACTCGGTTAGATGAGAACCTGAGAGAGTTAAATAACAGGTTAGATGCCAATCAGGAGGCAATTAATGCAACTCAGGTTGAAATAAACAACCGTTTAGATGCAAATAAAACTGAAATAAACAGTCGGTTAGATGCAAATAAAGTTGAATATAAAGATGAATTAAACAATAAGTTAGGTCAAATGCAAGAAGTCATTAAGACCGAAGTAACAGATACTGTTGTAAGCATTGTATCGGAAATGCAGGTAAAAACGGACAAACGTTTCGAGGCCATAGAAGCCAAACTTGAGGGTAATTTGCAAGCGTGTAGGCATGCTCAGGAGCAAACCAACAGTAAATTAGAGGCGTTGTCTAACGATATTAAGGATATTCAGATCCAAAATGAGGCGAATCTCGAACGCCAAGCGAAACAGTTCGCAGAGTTTACGAAAACAGTAGACCAGAGATTAGAGGAGAACGACTCCAAATGGGACCAGAAATTGAAAAGCTACGCTAGAGCAATTAACGGTGATCTCAAGAAACAGGACCAGAATATATTAGGTCAATGCCAGGAAATAGGCGAAGTTAAGGCTATCGCGCAGGAAAGTAAGGAGCTGGTAGGCAACGTAAAAGGTCAGATGGGTAAAGTTCATGAAGAACTGGACCAAGTTCAGAGTGATATTGTCATAGTCAATAAAAGACAAGAGGAAAATAGAGGCGAGATCACCAAGGTCCGGAATGAATTGTCTAAAGTCAATGGACACATTCAAGATGAAATTAAAGGTCTGAGAGAAGAACTCGAAATAAGAGAAGGCCAGAAAACAGAGGCAAGCGACAAGACCCTTGCTCAAATTAAAGAGGACGTAGAGGATGAAATATCCCATATCAAACAAAGTCTGAAAGAAGACAAGGTGAACATTTTTCAAGTAGCCGAGGAAAACCGAGATAGGCTTACGAGAATAGAAAAAGAAGTCATCACTCGCCTAGAAAGAGCAGAAATGCGCCATAACCAAATGGAGACTAGGATAATAGCACAGGAGGAGACACTTCTGAAATATCCTAAGTCAAGTGAAGGCAGCATAGAGGATATAAGAAAAACAAGGTGGGCAGACCTAGAAACCCAACCTATAAGCAGAAACGCTGCAGGCGCAGGAGAAAGTCCTTACATGACGCCAGGTGTACCAATTGCGGCATCGACGCCACATGAAAACGCGATGCACACCCAGGTGATAAACGTCATTAGGGCAAGTGAGGAAAAACCTAGGAAGTTTTCAGGTAGTCACTGTAGTATGACACCAAAATATTGGTTAAAGGAAGTGACTGAATATCTCAATGATGCACGAATACCGCAGGAGCGTAGGCTACGTGCTATAGAGAAGTTAACAGAGGGGGAGTGCGCATTATGGTTTCGCAGCTTCCGTTACACTTTTGATACTGTTGAGGAATTCCGCGAGGCATTCTTGAAAAGATATTGGGACGCCGCGACTCAGCAGAATTTACGGCTGGATTTGTATGCCAAAAAGTACAGCACGAACAACCCGACGAAGTACGCAGAATTTTTCATATCGCAGATGTGTCGTTTTAAAGAGCTGGATCAAAAACCTAGTGAACTGGAGCTATGCATTGCTATCGCCAAACAGCTTCCATACGAGATCCAAAGGCTACTAATCTCGGCTAATGCGAAAACGGCTATGGAAATGGAGACAGTTCTAAGGCAACTGGACCTCACCACAGCAAATACTATGCGTCAGAGTCGAACCGTGGAACAAGTCCACGTGACCAACACACAGACTGACCAACAGCAAGCTCCAAGGAACAACAAGGCCACGAGCACAGAAACTTTAGATTCCTATGGACGGCAATGGGAACAGGAACCCAGAAAATGGCAGTCAAGGTACAAAGGAAATGCTAATAAAGCAGGAAGAGGTCGAAGTTCGTGGAATAAACACAATAACAGGGGCAAACCGTACCATAACAATGGAGGTAATAATGGCCAGGAAGGCAATAATAGAAATTGGAGACCCCAAGAGAGAAGAAATAACTTCGATGACGAGGCAGAAGAGCGATATCATGCTTCTTTGCGATACCTCGAAGAAAGGGGAGATGAGCCCCAGAAATCACAAGTCCGCTGGCAAGAAGTCATGCAGAACAGGACATCGCCAGACAGATATGGAGATGGAGCTAAGAGTTTGGAACTACAGCGCAGCGAACAGGAGAGAAGGAACTCCAAAGGGGCGGGCGCTGAAGAAAAAAAAAAAACGCCAAAATTAGAAGAGCTCGAGACTGATGGATGGAAGTCTATTAACATCATCAATTGGATAGCCAAACCAGAAGAATTGATTGAGGATACAGGAGGACCACAGGTCATGGTCAAGAGAGAATTGCCTATTATAATTGTGAGAGTGGCAGGATTAAAAGTCAGAAGTCTGCTAGACACAGGATCAACAGTGAGCCTGATGACACAAGCTCTATATAATGAAATAGCCCGGAGAGAGAACATTTTGAAGATACCGATCTCCAGTGTCAAAATTAAAGGGGTAATTCCAGACAGAACAATGATATGTAAATACCAGGTATTCCTAGATTTACAGATAGGAGGCTCTATTTTCTCACAGAGTTTTCTGTTAGTAAACAAACTACCTTATAACCTACTTATTGGGGCAGAGTTTATAAGGGAATACAGAGTGATAATTGACCTAGCACAGGACAGGGTTATGTTCCATGTGAATGAAGAAGCTGAAGGCTTAGAGGTCGCACTCAATGAAATTGAACCAGGGTCCAGTGAACAAGTATGGCATACATACAGAGATGTGGCTGATGAAGAAGTATTAGCTATGGAGCAGTTGGAAGCGGAGCTCAAAACACTAGCCACAGACTTGGAAAAAGATCTGGAACCCAAATTGGAAGACTACATTTCGGAGAAGCTAGAAGAAGCGAAAATTGGGCTAAAAGAGAAGGAAAATTTAAAGCAGTTATTGCTGGAACAGAAGGAAGTCTTTGATTCGAGACCTGGTCGGATAAAGAACTTCACTTATGCTTTTCAAGTCAGTGATTGGACACCATTTAGGCAGAAACCCTACCCTATAGCTGAAAAGCATTATGCAAAAGTGAAAGAGGCAATTCAGGAGATGTTGGAGGCCGGTGTTATTGAGAAAACACCTACGCCTTATGTAAGTCCATTGGTAATTGTACCAAAGACAGACGGATCTGTCAGAGTCTGCTTGGACCTGAGACGCTTAAATTTGAGAGTTATTCCGGAATTTGACCAAGTGCCACCTATTAAAGAGATCCTCAGGAAGTTTAAAGGGAAAACTATATTCTCAAATTTGGATATCACATCCAGTTTCCACCATCTTGAATTAGAGAAGAAAACTAGTCTGTTGACAGGATTTATGTTTGATCAACATACATTCACATTTTTAAGGCTACCTTTTGGGTTGAAAACAGCTGGTTCAGCCCTGATAAGAGCGTTAGATCGCAATCTATCAGATGAGGTTAAAGAGAGTACCATCAGATATGTAGACGACATTCTACTCACATCAGAATCTCTGGAGGAGCACATGAGAGACCTGAAGAAGTTGCTAGATGACCTTCGAGAAGCGAATTTTAAGGTCAATATCAAGAAATCGCACTTCTGTCAGAGGGAAGTTAAATTCCTAGGGCATGTTATTGATGCAAATGGAGTGAAGCCTAACCCAGATAAATTGGAGGTAATTCGGAATTTCCCTCGACCCACGAAAGTTAAGCACGTCCGACAGTATTTGGGAGTAATTGGATTCTTTTCGAACCACTGCCCAAACTATACTGCGACAGTAGCACCACTGCAGGACCTATTGAAGAAAGGCGGCAGATGGAATTGGACGGAGCAATGTCAGGAAGCATTCGTGAGGTCAAAACAAATGCTTTTGGAATATGTGAAACTGGGATACCCAGATTATACCCAGAAGTTTATCATACAGACGGATGCATCACTTATTGGGATTGGAGCGATGCTATTCCAGGAAAATGTTGACCAGCCTGAGAAGAAAGTTTTTATCGCCTTTATCAGCAGAAGACTGAGAGCCCATGAGAAAAATTACACGATCACAGAGATAGAATTGCTCGCAATTTTGTACGCGTTGCAATCGTGGCACAAACTCGTGTACGGCTTCCGAATAGTTCTGAGAACAGACCATAAAGCTTTAACATTTTTGTTAAAGACAGATTTGTCTAGTCAGAGATTGACAAGATGGTCCCTGTATATCCAGCAATTTAATGTGGAAATAGAATACTGTCCAGGGAAAGAGAATGTAATACCGGACATATTAAGTCGTTACCCTAGAGAAGAAGAAGTACTAGCGGTCCAGATTGAGAATCGAGATCAGAAGACGTTGGATGACTTAAGGAACATTACCAACCTACAACGCGAAGACCCATGGTTGAAGATGATAATCGATTACTTTGAGGGACGATTAGCAAGGGGAACTGCGATATACAGAGAGGCGGAGGCATTGGCAACAGATTATATATGGTATAATCAGATATTACACAAGTGGGACGATGTGGATCACACACGTCAAAGGATTGTAATTCCTGCATCTTTGCAGAGGAGATTAGTATGGCTAGCCCACAGAGCATTTGGCCATCCGGGGATTGATAAAATCTGTGCTCTGTTGAAGGAAGCATTTACTTGGCCAAAATTGAGAGAAACGGTGAGAAATGCTATTAGAACATGTGATCTTTGCCAAAGGGTAAAGCCGAATCCCTTTTTAATGAGGCAACGACCTATCCCGTTATTACCAGAGAAGCCAAGGCAGCTATTGAGTATCGACAACTTTGGACCATTGCCTAGAGCACGTAGAGGCAATAGACACATTTTTGTAGCCATGGATGTATTTTCGAAAATGGTGGTGTTGTGCCCCATTCAAAAGACAAGTTCAAAACAGGTCTTGAAGCGCCTGAAAGAGAGAGTTATTCCGATTCTTGGGAAGCCGGATAACATTCTCTCGGACCACGGAAGTTGCTTTACTAGTGCAGAATTTCGTCGAGAACTGGAAACTCTAGGAATTAGGCAGATTTTATCTACCATTCGCCATCCTGAGGCAAGTCCCGTTGAAAGAGTAATGAGAGAGATCCAGAAATACATGAAGATCTACTGTTCTGAAGCGAATTGGCGTTGGATTGAATTTCTAGAAGTAATTGAATACTGTGTAAATAATACTGTACATGAGGCGACAGGTCAGGTTCCCGTTACTCTACATCTGGATCAGAGACCAGAGAGACCGTGGAATGGTGTTATTCCATTACCTGTAGACGCACAGCCCGGTAGAGAATTGAGGATCCAACGAACCTTTGAATATCTCAAAGCACAGGCGGAGAGACGTCAGAGAAGGAATCGTGCGAAGAGGTATCATAAACCGCTTCTCGTGGGACAGAAAGTTTTAATTAAGAAACCCGCCAGTTCAGATCCAGAGGCTCGGAAGTATAAGAAGTTTAATTTTTCTTACCACGGCCCGTTCGAGGTGATAAGAGACCTCCAGAACAATGCATACAGGTTAAGGCATTTAGAGAATGGAAACGAGGTCGTTATGAACATAGCCAACTTAAAAATTTATTACTCGCCAGAAGAATTCGATGAACCAGAAGAAGAATTAGTAACGCACACCCAACTCAACGTGGAGAGCGGAGGCAGCCAAGCAGGCAGACCTGAATGTTGGAACGGCGAGACGGGACAAGAAGCAGACAGTTTACCCAGTGTAAGCGGAGAGCAGAAAGAATGCCAGTGTTTGCGAGAATTCTATGAAGAAATGGTCAGGGTAGCCAGAGAGGTTGAGGCTGTAAACGCGACCCTTCGCAGGGAGAATAGACAGCTCAGAAACAAGGCCGAGTGTGGAAGGGGGAACACTACTAACCCACTCGCAGCCAGACAAGGTGAAGGACCCCAGACGTAAACACAGACGGTGGTCGACAGTCAGCTGGTTACTTATATAAGCCACTTGCATTGGACTTTTATAAGTTTTGCAAGGGGAACATGAACCCGATGGGGTTATGCTGACTGGAATCGAACATGGTTCTCAGAGACTGTGATCTCAGTAAAAAGGTTCCGCCAGGAAGCGAACCAGGGATCTGTACAGGGAGTTTCTTGGTAAAAACCCCTCGAAAGAAATGTATATTTAATCACTGGTGTGATTTTTGATGAAATGGCATTATTTATTAAAATAATGTAGGAAATAATGAGCAGATTATATCATTATAAGACGATTTGGTGTAAGCTATTGGAGGTTTGAAGCACAGAGGAGGGCAGAGCTGACATTTACTAATCGGCCCAGAATTGTGGGTTGGTCCCAGTGGAGCCACGTCCATCTCTGTCACCCCATTATGTCGTCTGGAGCAGGGGAGAGGCCTGAATAATGACACAGTTATTCCCCGACGGAGAATAGATTTGAAGTAGGGGCGGAGAAATGCCCAGAAAAATCATTGATTACTCGTGATTGGAGTAACGAATCGAGATGAGAGTTGCACACAGGTGAATATCTTGGCAAGAAGATAATTTTAGAGTCTTTTACCTGCGAAATTGGTGCATATTTAGTGATGTGCGTAAGGACTGTAAAACGACCATTGTTCGCGGAGGGATGTGAAGATGTTGACGGGGACTTCCCGACTAGGTAGCGTCCCACGCCATGGAGAAAGGAATTAATATTAATTAATTGAACGAGCGATTCCTTTGCACACAGATAGTTTTGGGACCTGTGAAGAGAGAGGAACACAATGATCATGGTTTGAAGACCTGAATCATGCTGTGAGAGGAGCGAAGATTACGCGGGAAGATGTTGCTCTACTTTCTGTGGAAATCCGATATAAGGGAGTAGACCCCAGGAGGAGCCCTCACTTGAATCTCAGTCCTACTCTGTTCTCAGTGTTACTCTGTTCTAGCTCACTTGAAGTCAGTTGAAGCCCAGTTGTAAGCCAGTCGAGACGCAGCCAAGTTCAGTCTACATGCCGCCAAGCGCAGTTACAGTCAGTTATAGTTTTACTCAATTGTCAATTGTAGCACAATGGCAATAAGTTGCAATCAGTATGCAGCAAATATGCAGCAGTACGAGACAGCGTGTAAGCCGCAGACAGAAGTCTTCAAATAAGTTACGTGCAGTCTTCGAGTGAAACTTCAGTCAGCTACAGCCAGGTGGAAGCCAGTTCGTCAAGGCAAAACGCATGACGATTCTATTCATCGAGACGCCGAACAAAGACTGGTATGTGTAAAAGAAACAGTAAATACGCTTGTATGAATAATAGTCGTGATACAGGCATAATCAGCCGCACGAACTATGACGTGTTCAGTATGAAGCACCGTATAGACTAACGGTAGCAATATTGTATATAATTATTTGTGAAAGTGTTGAACTTTATTAAGCGCACTGTGTATAGTATTAACTAATCGTATATGTGTAACTACGATAGAATGCGCTAAAGAAACTCTACTAAGTGTTTGGTATTGCCATGAGAGTACCAGATGTTAACGCTTACTGTAGGAGTAATGATCGTCACAAAAACTGTTGGAGAGTTCCGAGAGCAGATAACCAGACTTTCAATCAGGAGTTGATAACGTAAGATGCCGTCGACACCTGCAATTTCGATCTCTGCTAGGGAATTTCAGCATTGAAATGTGTATAAAGTGACGAGTGTTCAGTGTAATGTATATGTAAAAATATCATTTAAAGTAGTGTTTGATGAAGTGTTTCACATGTTTGAGGAGTGATAACTTCCTGAAAGGTATGCAACGTGTCGTGTTGGTGATAGGAATGTGTAATCAAATGTGTGTAAACAAGAGAAATATGTCGCGTTAAACCCATTATGGCGGGCGACATGGAAGAATATGATTGGTTGGAGCCACCTTAGATGCCTATAGAGATGTAAGTACCCCACAAATTATGGTTATAATTATGTAGAAGTATGGACCGATGCATGTCTGTGATTCCGTAAAGGTATTGTGAATTCCTTATAGATGCCAGTAAAAATCAGTTAGGAGGCTGATCCTCCATGTTTAATCAGTATTGAGTTGATTTTTATAGAGTTGAGATGTTGATTTGCATCATTAAGTGGAGTAGTTATTCCCACTATGAATTAAGAATGGCAATCAGTTATGTAAATGTAACGAACGCGATTGTTCGAGTTTAAAACGTCTAGCTATGTCGGAAATTTTGGTAATTTATATGAGAATAATAATAAATAATGATTTTGGTCATTTATGTCAATGAGATTCATAATAATAATCAAGGATGATTTTGGTCATTTATGTCAGTGAGAAATGATGATAATAATAATAATGGTTATTAAGTGTATGAATGAACACATCAGGAAACAAATAAATGGTGTAAGCGAGAATTATTAACGCTAAGTGCAAGGCTTATCAATCTAAGCAGGAAGATGTTACAGTGAGATTACATTTCAGTAATTATGGAAAGAAGCTTTATATCAGAATATTGCATATATTCAGTAATGATACCAGTAATGAAAGAGCTTTTAATGAATTGAATTTGCAGCTTAATTGAGAAGCTTATAGAGTAAATGTTAGATTTCTCTTAATATTAGAGGTCGGAATGTCGTAGCATGGAGCATTAGGGGCCAGATAGTCTATTCTACGTATGAATTCTCCTATGTCGTGGACATTGTTGGAGATATTATTTATGCCAGAGTTTTAGTGAATGGACCCTAACTCTGAAGAAAGGATTGGAATGTGTTCCGGATTGGAATCCTATGATAGAGTCGAGGATAACAAGGACACCTCGCAGCTCTATGATTTCCCGAGAACTTATGATGAGTTATTTACGCTCGTGGGCAGCGAAAACTCAGGGCGACAGTGGTTTTGTGCGCCTATATTATACTTGAGACATCGGTCACCGCCAGGCTCATGCATTACGAACCCCGAACCTTCATGTTGAATGGACCCATGTGAGGCCATTAATTAATCATTATCCTCGACGTAGGAATAATTACAAGAGCTCATTCAATACCTGTTGGCAGAATAGTCAATTAAGATCCTTTGGGAACATGTGTGTCGGTTAGGACACAGTATTTGTCTTGTAAATCTCCACTGCTTAGAGAGAGGGAAGCTTTCAAACTTTTAGAAAGGTCGAGATAATTGGTGGAACGACCCATCCCACTTTCTATTGTGTAGCGATTTCCTTTAGCCGAGGGTCGGTGCCAACCACCCGGACCGCTCAGGCAAGTAAAAGAGGGAAGAGATTCTAGACCTTGTTAAAATGACATATAATGCAAGATTGTTATGTTGAGTATTATAGCCATGTGGTTTGTGAACACATGGATAATTATAGTTAATCCTGATGGTTCATTAATTTAGCTATCTGACGAATAGTTACATGATATATTTGTACTGTCACTGGAGCCAAGTCATGTAGTTGGTTACTAGATGCCAATCGCCATGAGCGCGAGGTAGTCTATCGTACAATTCGACATAAGCTATAACGTAACGTTTTATCTAGGAATCACAGACAGCATGCGGTGAAACCATATAATTGGAGGATGTAGGGGGTAGCTTACATAATTATGGAGTTGCACGTTGATTTTGGTGCAACGTCCAAATAGGTAAATGCATGCAAAGCATTTCATTGGTGAGAAGAAAAATATTAAAACACGCACGGCACACATAATTGTTTAACATAAAGAGATTTAAGGAATAATCCTTGTTGTAATATTAAAGAAGTCACATTGTATGACTGTTATGTTAATGTACATTTGTTTTGAAGTCGTAGGTGCATCAGCGCACTAGTATATCCTTGTGAAGTTCACAGAAGGGTAAAGCATTATGGCTAGATATGACTTTGTTGTGATTTTATATTTGTTTACTTATGGATTGTGGAAGTAAAAATTTTGTTTGCTTTTATTTTATGCTTTTTGGGTATTGTTTTGTGTTTGAAGCCATGATTTATAAATGAATTAAAGTTTTAGAATAGAGTTGTGCCTTATCATTGTAGAGTTGATACCTGTTAGCCTCAAATCCAAAATATGCACTGCAAAATTGGGGTTACCGTACACGCCTGAGAGCTGATGCTAGTTGGAGGCAGATGCATATTATTCAACGAGATTACTCACATGGGTACATTATGTATCCTTTTCCTGTGCCCGATTCACTCTGTGTCTCGTATATTTCTAGTGTAATTTGATATGTTAAAGTAATCATAATTAATTGATTAGAAAGTGTAATTTCGTGCGCTGGAGAAATGAAGGAAATGTCTCTTCGGGCATTGCATGTTCCGTTACGAATTCGCTTCATGGCATACTTTTTGATGTGTGAGAAAATAAGTTGGGTACGCGTAATTTGTGTGACTTGTATTGGAATGCAATCCCATTACTTGTTCACTAGTTGGTTGGCTACGTTAGACTTGCATTTGGTATTCATATCTGGAGAGGCGGTGTGTAATGACCAGGAGCTACGCCATTCTGGTGTCTGCTTTACCAGCATTGATTAGTACGTCCCACATCTCGGTACATTAATAATGGACCAGCTCGTGGTGTAGTGGCTAGCATTCTCCTACGGTCGTGGTTCAATATCCAGCTCTGCAAAAAAAAAAAAAAAAAAAAAAAAAAAAAACCATAGCCTGCTCCCAGTCGAACTACCGGGTCATGGAATGAATGAAATCGCCATCTAGCGGCGAGGATATGAACTATGTCGGTTGCCGAAGCCAGTGGAGAGTGTTGCTGGAATGAAATTTGTGACCGGGGAAAACCGGAGTACCCGGAGAAAAACTTGTGTGGCCTCTGCTTTGTCCAGCACAAATCTCGCATGGAGTGACAGACATTTGAACCACGGACCCAGCGATGAGAGACCGGCGTGCTACCGCCTAAGCCACAGAGGCTCACTCTGCAAAAACATAAAATAAAAAAATAAATGTAATTCTTGTAAAATGTTAAGGCTGGTACAGTGTTCACTCGGCAAAACTGATCAGTTGAGGGTTTTCTTTAGTTTCGTACTTCTACTCCAGACAAATGTCGGGATGGTTCCCAACCTACGGCCACGGCCGCCAAGTACATGAGGCTAAATGACCACGATGTCGCAAGTCCCTAAACGAATCAACAACTAAATTAAAACGTACATAGGGTTAGTCAAATGTTGTCTCGTCTGTTTTAAGACGCTTGTTTTGTTTTCATCCTGAAGAAAATAGTTCTTATAAAGCAATTAATTCGGAGATATCAACTTTGTACCGATATGGGTAGCCACGCATAATTGTGGTGCGAGGCTACCTCCGGACTCTGAAGGCGATGGCTTTCCATGGTTTTCCATTTACTTTTCCGGGGAAATGTCGGAACGGTATCTTTTATTAAAGCACGGCCGCATCCTTCCAAATGTTTGGCCAATTTTAATATCTTCATTCACGAGGTTGGTATCAGCGTATTCGGCCATTAAACTTGTGCATCGTAGGCTTATCTCATCTTCTCCCTGACTTCGGGATTAATAAGGAGTTGGGAATACATAACATACACTCATTCGACGTTTTTATCTCGGTGCTTTTAATGGAAGTGGGAGGAATTCTTTAAGGAGAGATCGTTTTTTGTGACTGCCTGACCAATAGATGGCACCCGAGTCGCTCCCCTATTTAATTCACGAGGAAGTAAAGCAACAGCTACAACCTGGCGGTACCTGACCCTTGGTTCCACTTGCGTTGCTGACAGGTATCATAGCTGAGAGATCGTATGGCTTAAAGAGAGGCAAGTGTCTTGACAAATGTCGAGCTGAAAGAACAGAGAAGGGGAAGGAACGTGGAATGATGTCAATTAAACAAGAGCTTCAAAGAAAGTTTTAGCGTCAAAAGAAACAAACACTTGTCAAGGCGCGTGACAAAGTTAGAAAGTAAGCGAACGACCCTTCAGAATTATAAATGGAAAGCGACGCAACATGAAAATTAAAACAGAAAATCCGACGTCAAGGACACATTAAGGTATCGACATTTCATGTCATCGTGACCTTATCTCGCTGTTTTAGAATGAACGAGAGATGCGGAAAAACAAAGTTCATTTAGGAATATGACTACTTCAATGAACAGATACTAAAAATTGCTCGTAAACATGCAGTTGAAATCACGACTAAATACAAATTATAACTAGTTAAGGGAATAATTCCTGTTTCACAATGGTAGTTAGTCAATATTGAGTTACAGAATGAATTGTTTTTTTGTGGGTTTTAGCGCTTATAATAATATAGATTCGCATTTTGAATTCTGAATTCGGCGTTTTGTAGCAAGTAGGTTCCAAATTAGGATTACGTGTGCAATACTACTGTATATGTAGCAATAAATACTAATATTTCATAATTGCTCATTATATTATGTACAAAATACTTAAGAAAACTGAACTTCAGCAAATCGTTTACGTTTATGCCCGAGTTTTAAATACTTGACAGTGAAAGCCAATGCGATATTTTAAGACAGAAGAGCTTAACATAGAGTTATGCAAATTTGCACCATGATTATACATACAAACCGAAAAATGTAGTAATATTTTGCTGACCCCATCGTGGCGCAGAGACAGGCATTCTTGGCTGTCACTCCTGAGACTCGGGTTCAATTCCCGTCTCTGCGAAGAAATTTAATTCTGGTCTGAGGTCTTGAACAGGGTACACTCAGCCTCATGAGGCATTACATGTCAACGAAGAAGAATATGGCAGAAGAGAGTTGAGGCTCATTTCCTGATGCTATCCCTATCTTTTGCATCCCGTTATACACGTCACTATCCTTCCTGAGCCTCCACAGTCTGTCTCTTCGTTCTATTTTCTCGAGTTGTTTCTTCCAAGTCTTCTCCTCTCTCTCCCCCCCCCCCCCACACACACACACACTTATCTCCAATGCTCAGCGTTCTTGGTCTTCAAAGAAACTCTGGTTTTACAACGGTTTGAAAGATGGATTAGTACAGAGGTTGGGAATTGGGCGACATTATTGAGGTTAGTATTGACCCTGGAGTTACCACAACCTCGAAAGAGTGCACGGTGTTTGCTTCAGTCAAGGCTGGGTTGTATAGCGTCATAGCAAGTCTACGATAATACAACTCCACCTTTCTTCGATATGAAACTGGCGGCGATATATAGGCTATATTGCATTCTTTCTCAGGCAGAGGATTTCATTGGATTATTGAACAAACCGTATGTTTACAAAGCGGTTGTGGTGGTTTTTAGTGAGAACTAAGATGTCTATCCTATTAGCTCTATGTCAGAGCTGTGACTCCAACTCCCTCATTTGTCAGATACTTTAATTTAAATGGGTGTTTCTTTATGTACAGTACACAACCTAATGGCTGAGAATCTCTGTTTTTCGTGATTGTGGCTGTTTCAAAGGGGTAGGATATCGAGTTTGTGTTCTCGTGACATTCAGTTGCTTTTAACAAGAATAAGGGAAAAGTTATGACGATTCCAAAACCATGTGTTATTCGGAAAAATATATGCGTCTTGAAGGGTGGGAGATAGTACGACCTCACTTGGCTATCTTGAGGAATGCTGTCAAGTGAGAGAAAGAAAAAGAGCTGACCCTGAGATGACGATTGGAAAGGTTTCTGGGACTTATGTTTCCGACACACGTCGGTGAAGAATCTGCCAAACCCAACTCCATTCTTAAGACCGGGGGTTGGCACCTCTCAGCCGACCAATCCTAGTAAAGTGCTATGATGATGACATACTTGGCCATTTGGAGTGGATATTTAGTCCGAGCTTCTCGTCCTCGAAGGGTTTCTGTAACCTGCCCTGAATAAGTCTGAGTTTGATGTATGGTAATGAAACAGTTGTTAAATATTTATGGGAAATGGAATATTGATCTCAATATTGGTTGTCGCGCAGGCAATCTCCTTGACGGACGTAAAATGGGGTTAGATGGCTCTAAAGTGGCAGCGTAACAGGCTGCATGGGTAATTGTATTGCTGGTAATAATATGCCACGCCTTGTCTGGATAGAAATAGTGGAAATAATAGCCAATTACAAATATGTCGGAACCATTGTGAACAAGAACACTGTACTGACCATGGAATTTATTTATTTGGTTGTGCGTTTGTTTGTAAATAGGGACAGAGTCCTCCGTGGCAAAATTACGATCAATATACCAATTTAATAATGTATAAAAAAGATCATGAGAAAACCTGAATTGTCTGCAGAAAGAACATAATAATCCCTGTCCGTATTAATATTAGCTACAAACATTACTACAATCGCCAAAGAAACACAGGTTTTTAGGCAAATTGAACACGCGTCCAAGTACACGGGACTTGTGACCATAATGTTCCAAGCCCCTAAAATGAATTAATAAAAATCGCGTGGTGGGATCGAAAGCTCTTTGATCTAGAAGTGATATAAGTGACTAGTTAATTCTTGTGTGGAAACAAATTCTCCCAAGTTTGACTGAACAATGGTGTTGGACTGGGAGTTACAGTATGTTTGCCTGGGCTGAAACTTTCTCAGAACTAACTGGGTTTGTTCTTTGTCTCCAATCCGAGTCACAGCGGAAGTGTTGAAAGACTTAATGTACTTTACCAGTTATCGCCGTCAAGACCAAGGCTATATAACAAAGAGAACTGTTTTACGCTGTTAAAACTTTGAAGTTAACTTCCATTTCAGTGAATGCTTGTGCGATTGAATTAGCTGATAATGGACAGCCTGGGATCTTTTGTAAATGAGTGTAATATTTTACATAATTCTTCCCACTTTGTTGCGTACGTCACTATACTTCCTACCTACAAGGTCCCGGGTTCGATTCTCGGCTCCAACAGATATCTGATGTGGGAGCTGGAACAAGGTGCATTCAGCCTCGTGAGGACAATGGTATAGCTGTCTGTTTAGTTTTAGAAGATGGGGCTGAGGGTTTCGTCGTGCTGACCACACCAAATCGCTCAACCCCCCTCCCCATAAGCTGTAGGTCATAGCTTTGTTTTTAAACCAGAATAGTTCAAAAAATAAAAGCATGCTCCAATATGCATTAATATCGGACACCTGGATGATGACTGCCATAAGTCAAAAATATCTGTTTTTGAGATACAATGCTTATTGGATAGTGCAATGCATGGTCCACGTGGTTTTAAGAATGCCATCTCTTAATTTCTTCTTAATTCCCTTCGTGGTAGCAAAAATTGTTGTGATGTATGTACTGTATTTGAAATTCAGGTGAGGATTGGGAAGGGGGCGGCATTTTCCGGAAGTAGTAGCCACGGAAAACCAGTTCCAGGGTGGCTTCGGTGGGAATCGAACCCACTCCTCAGTTTTTGCCTCACGAGGCTGAGTGTATCCTGTTCCAGCCCTCAGACCAGAATTAAATTTCTTGACAAGAGCCAGGAATCGAACCCGAACTTCCGAGGTGTCAGCCAAGAATGCTAGCCGCTGCTCCACGATGTGATCCTGTGTAATATAATCAATTAGGGCCCTACAAGAACAAACACAACATTATAATACCTAACTATCTAAAATACAACTTAAAAATCAAACAATAAGCTATTTAGTTACCGACAACTACGAGGTAGTTCTGCACTTGCCCATTCCCTTCCTCCCGCATGCTACTTTTCGGCAGCGTAAAACATTTGCCACGCTAAGCGGCACTGGCTTGGACTAGTACTGTAATGTCTAAAGGAACATGCTTCTGTCGCGCGTCAATGTTCTCAGCCAGGGATGTATTCGCCACGATCCCCGCATCGCTCGACGCCCCTCTCCTACCAGTGAGCTCTCAAGGTCATGTGTGCAGTTAATCGCCGGGATCTGTAGGTATAGTACAATAAAAAGGAGAATAGCCTATACTCATTGAGAAATGAAATGTAATGAAACAGAATCAAGAGAGAATCTTTTGGTACAATTATTAGTTTTGTTATCTGCAATTGTATGTGCAATAATGTTGTATTATCTTATTCTCTTTGACAAGCATGTTGTACACTTTATGGTAGTTATGGTTTCTATGGGCTTAAAAGGCAATGTCTTGCATTTGTCTGGTGGATGTGATGCAGGAGCGGACTCTGCCCAATAGTTCAGAGAGCGCCGCAGCCACATTATCGGAGATGAAGTCTGATAAGTTATCCTTTTTATTGGAGCCTTGGTAGTTGGATGTGGACCTCGGCTGCAATTGACTGCAGAGCTTCGTCTGTCTGGAAGGGAAACAAATATATCAGGAATTTATTTGCGAACATCGAGATACTTTGACCAGGTGGGGAACATGATATCATGGTTGGTTGGTTCCTCAGTTTAGGGGCTGCGACAACGCGGTCATGTAGCCCCGTGTACTTTGGGTGTGTGTAGAATCTGTCTGATAACCGGTGTTAATTGTAATGGCTGGATTAGTGTGTGTTGTCTGTTTTTAATTCGTTTAAGGACTACAGACATTCAATTTTCAAGTTCCTACTGTTGTTACCAAACGCCACCGTCAACGACAACTAGTCCTGAACTTCGTTACTAGATGCCACCGCATTCAGCTTCTGACGACGAACGTTGGAACTTAAGAGCGTTAGTCAAATCTAATCTATAATAACACACAAGTGTAATTAGTGGAAGACTCTTTTACATGCCATAAATGACATGGGACCGCCGGCTTTACTTCCCCTCCGAAGGAAGGCATACTAAGGGATTTTTGACGCTCTCAAAAATTCCGACGACTTCGGCCGGGTTTGAACCCGCGACCTTGGGCATAGAAGAAATCGTAGTTGGAAGTGTAAACTTCTTTAATCAGTGGCCCGTTTTATGCAGTAGTCATTAATGCTGTACTTGTGTGATGAAAATATATTGAAGACAAATCGTGGTTATGATTGGGAAATTGCTTCACTTTAGCATTGGTGTCAGATTTGGTATAAGTGTGCCGTTCCTTCTTGACCGGTACTTATTACGTGCACAGCGAGCCTGCATACCTTTGTGATCAATGCAAATAAAGTGCGCAATGTTGCCTCGGTAGCGCATGTTCAGTTTCAGTGTTCTTCGCCCAGAATTGACAAGCGCTACGAATGGCGAATGACCGGCCCATCTATAATAAGCGGTGTTCGGTTAATCGATTAATAGAGTAATGACCGTTCATTCGATTGATCAACTAACCGAAGAATCGATTAATTGATTAGTACACACGACAAGGAACGAAGTTGAAATGAGAGATCATCGCTTACGTTGAGTTAGGTTTATTTTCGGAAGGATGTATGTTAATAAAAATCTATAAAAGTTATATTTTACCTAAGTATACAAAAGGCGGCTTCGGTGGCGTAGTTAGTAGCGTGCTGAGCTTCTATGCCCAAGATAGCGGGTTCAAACCCGGCCGAAGCCGTCGGATTTTTTAAGAGCGTTAAAAATCCCTCAGTATGCCTTCCTTCGGAGGGGAAGTAAAGCCGGTGGTCCCATGTCATAGATTTATGGCATGTTAAAGAACCTTCCACTAATCACACCTGTGTGAAGCTAAATTGTATAGGTTAAGAATGTAAACAACGCTCTTAGGTCCCTACGTTCGTTGCCAAGAGCCGACTGCGGTGGCGTCTAGTAGTTAAGTTCTGAACTCGGTCTCGTAGTCGTTGACATTGGCGTTTGGCGGCAAAAGTAGGAACTATTTGAGAAATTCAAAGTTGCAGTCCTTACTTGAATTTTAAAAAACAAAACAAAAAAAAAACAGATCGCTAATACAGTCATCACAATTAACACCGGTTATCGGACAGATTCTACACACACCCAAAATACACGGGGCTACATGACCGCGTTGTCGCAGCCCCTAAACTGAGGAACCAACCAACCTAAATATACAAAGTGCCCTTCCTTGTTTATGTTAAAAGTAACCAAATAAGAGTCTGTGACAGTGGAAGGACAAACATCAATCACATTGGGAAGGGTTTCGAAAAAAGAAAACTAAGAGTTATCAGCAATGATTTTTAATTCTTGTTCAATGTTGACAATTTAGGACAGGAACATTTCTGTTTTACTCTGTTTTAGCCTAGTTTTCACCAAGAGGATACTGTACCCGTTTACTCGACCTGGGATTGGATGGCTCGGCTCAACATCGCAATTCGCCGCGAGAAACTAGATCTACACAAAAAAGTCTCGGCGATAGAATTCAGTTCGGAATAAAAACTAGCGGACTATTTTCGTTGGAAAATGTATTTAACTAAACTGAACATTGTTTTCTAATGATATTAATTTGTTGGTTTTTCCATTTTCCCTAGGTTTTTTCCTCACACGGAAAGCTATGAGCCGGACTTGTTAGGCATGGGTTCAAACTCCACAGTCGGCCGTCCTTGAAATGCTTTTCCCAATGCTTCCTATTTTAAACTCCGGGCAAATGCCAGGACGGTACCTTCTAATGTGCCATGGCTGCTTCGTTCCTACTCCTCGCAGAGTTTCACTTTTCGTTCATTTCATCTCTGGTTAGTTGTTGTTTTAAGGGACTAAACAGGGTGGTTATCTGCCTTCTTACAATAAAACAATACAAATTTAGTAGAGTTAAGAATTGATTGCCCTCTTAGGGGCTTTGCGACATCGTGGTCACGTAGCCCCGTGTATTTGGGTGTGTAGATTTTTTTGTGTCACTGTGATGTCTGCACTAATGTGTGTATTTGTTATTGAGGTAGGAATTGGATAGGGAGCGGCATTTGCCTGGAGTAGAATCGGTAAACCACGGAAAACCACTTCCAGGATGGCTGAGGTAGGAGTCGAACCTGACTCTTCTCAGTTTAGCTTCACGAGGCTGAGTGTACACTGTTCCAGCCCTCAGGCCAGAATTACATTCCTTGGCAGAGCCGGGAATCGAACCCGGGTCTCTGCGGTGACATCTAAGAATGCTAGCCACAACAACGAGGCGGACTACAGTTGAATTTTAGAGGCGGATGTGTAAATATAAAATCAGTCTAATATTAATACAGTTGAACAAATTAAAATAACTAAGAAATATAACAATGAGCAAAAATAAGCAATAACTGCAAATCCAAATATATAGACCATATTACGAAGGTGGATCACAAATTAGTTGCACTAAGCGCTGCAGCAGCGCACTGTGTGTCGCAAACGTGGGCACAGCGGTGAAAGGGACAGGCAGTGCCCACACATCTGTTAGTCAGGTCGCTGTGGTGTCTCGTCTTGTATGGTGTGAATAGCGGCCAAAAGCAATGGCGCGTCGACTGGACGTTCACTCCAAATATGAGGTGCATGCGACAATCTGATTCCTATGGGCCAAAAGGAAGAATTGCACGGGCATTCATCGTGAAATTAGTGCTGTGTATGGGGAGCGGGCCATTTCCCGGTAAGGGATCGTAAAGTGGTGTTAGAAATTCGAAGCCGGACGGACGAATATCGCGATGGCAGGCCCGCAACATCCAAGACCAGTGCAAACGTCAACAGTGTGGATGCGATCATTAGACAGAACGGTGGTCGACATTCCCAGACCGATGAGGAGATGAAGGCCGCTGTCTCCGTGTGGTTGCAGAACGCTGGAGGAACTTTCTATGCATCCGGCATCGACAAGTTGGTTGTGCGTTCGCAGAAATGTTTGGAGTCTCCTGGAAACTATGTGGAAAAGTGACGTGACATTGTATGTCGTTATAGGCGTCTTGCTCTTGTATAAGTGGTGTAATAAATGGTCATAACTGAGAACTGCAACTTATTTTTTGATTTGCCCTCGTATATATAATATCTTGAGTAACTACACACTTGATAATTTAGATTGCAATTCATCAGATTGGTGTCAGGAAGGTCATCCATCCATAAAGTCACCAGCTATGTAGACATTCATACCATTATGGTTGAAGCCATTTCCAGGCCTCAGTGGTCGAAATTTGATGTTTTCAGTAGGTCAACGCGATTGTACCCAATTGTGATGGGTTATTCCCTAATCCTGAAAAAGATACATGAGAATAATAAATGCAATTATTTTTCAGGATTAGGGAATAACCAACAAAGTTGCATATTCTTGGCATGTTATCTCCAGCCCCGTAGAAACGGGAATGAGAAGCGTATATGCGGCCTGTTATGTTGGCTCACGTTGAATATGATTCCATGGAACCCTGTATTGAAGTTTTCAAGATTAATGGAGATTGAAATGCGATGACCCAGGCACGCTTCTCCCTTTGCTGGCGGAGTTACCCAACCAGTGCATTTTCAAGATTGCTACATGTTGCGTAACGTGAATCAATATCGATTGGAGGCTGGCACTAATTTGAGCAATATTTTGTCCAACATCGGCCGCTAATCGATGGGAAATAATTTACCCCTTGATTGCTCCAATTTGATTAATAACAGCCACCCTTCATTTTATGGCAGAATTGCTCTGCCGCTGGTGTTATTTAGTGCTCCTGCGGGTATTGGCATCTTGCCGCAAGCTAGGCAGATTAACCGACTAAATTTGCAGTGGATGCCCTTGGATCAAAAAGTATGTGTTGCAAATTCGAAGGGTCATGTCGTGATACAACTTTGATGACAAGTTCCAAAGCTTCATTCACTAGACACGATGCCACCTTGTGGTGTAGCGGTGAACTTTCTGGGATATCTCCCTAGCGGTGTGGATTCGATTCCCGGTTCTTCCCAGAAATTGAATTATGGTGTGAGGGCCGGAACGGGGTTCACTCAGCCTCGTGAGGTTCAGCACTGAGAAGAGGTGGGTTTTGATTCCCACCTTGGCCATCCTTGAATTGATGTTCCGTGGTTTTCAATTTCTACTGCAGGCAAATGCCGGTATGGCTCCTGTCTTAAGGCCTCGGCCGCCCCCTTCCCATTCTTAGCCTTAATATTACGAATACACACCTTATTGCAGTCACCATAATAAAACAGGTCATCAGACAAATTTTTCCCCCACCCTACTTCACGGGGCTAAAATGTCCCCTAAAATGAAATAACCCATGTGTTGTTTTTGGGTTCGATTCCCGGCTCTGCCAAGAAATTTAATTCTCTTTTGAGGGTTTGAGCGGGCTACACCCAGCTTTGTGGGGCAGCCAACTGATAAGTAGAGGTTGGTTCGATTTCCACTTAGACTTCTGGTAAATGCCCGGCGGTTCCTGATGCAATGACCGGTCTGCAGACACCCTAGTACACGGGGCTTATGACCATGAGCCCAATCCCCTGTATGAAACAGCAAAATCTACTGTAGTCCTGATCAAATGAAGGAAAACTTTGTCTAAAATATGGTCATGTAAATTAATTTTAATGTGCGTTCACAACTATTTTGAGTATGGTTTGAAATCAGGCTGCCTACCAGATTTGTACTCGAATCTGATCCAATCTGGGCTGGCGCATTTGTTGATTTCACTACAGTGGACTCTCTAGGCCACGCATTCATTCCATGTCTTAAAAACGACAATTCTAATCCCAGCACTGACAGCTGCTATACTGAGTGTGGTTTACCCTCACTCCCTGCAGGCAATTGCCGGGATAGTACCTTATTTTAAGTCCCGAGGTACCTACCCCATCCCTGTCGCTAATACAGTTACACGTAGGCCTACTACTACATACCGTACATCACAGAAATACAGGTTATCAGAGAACTTCAACACAAACCCTACTACACGGGGTTAATGACCAAGATGTCCCAAGTCTGAAATTGAATTAACAACTCTCATATGAAGAGGACGTTGAGGAATAATTCCCTGGATGTATCTGATAACTATGATCTCAATATCCATAGGCGACACCAGTGTTTTTATAAATGTAGTATGTCTACCCCTTACTATAAATGTAGTATGTCTACCCCTTACTATAAATGTAGTATGTCTACCCCTTATTATTCCAGTTTTCGAACGGGGTCGGGGATGAGATGTGATGAAAGTATTTGTGGTGGATGGTTTTTACGGCCGGATGCCTTTCCTGATGCCAACCTCATGAGAGGAGTTAACGAGAGATGAAATGAATGAAACTGAGCAAGGATGTGGAAGGAAGCGGCCGTGGACTGTCAGAAGGGACCGTCGCAGCTTTTTCCTGGTGTTAAAAATTGGGAAACCACTGAAAACCATTTTAAGGACGGCTAATGGTGGGACTCGAATCCACGTCTACCGAGTCCGTAGAGAGCTTGGCCCCATCGGCTAGCGCTGCGCGTTATCGAGCGTAGCTGCCGCTGTCGGTGTTATTATATCCACACTGAAACCGGCTGGAAACTTACAATGAAGTCTAGAAAAATGTGGAGATCTCAGAAACCTTGAAAAGGAGGAGGTTGCCATTTCTCGGATATTTGTACAGAATGGACAAAAACAGAATAACTGAAAAGATATTCAACTACCTATGGAACAAGAAGACAGCTACGGCATGGATTAAAGAGGTTCGTCAAGATCTAGGAAGGTCCAACATTCAGGAAGTTCAGATAGGGATACATTTCGGACCAATATTAAAAATGTGAAAGAACTGCGAAGACTGGAAGAACCTGGACGGATGAACAGAAGCAGCAGCACAGTGTCCATATGAAGAGGAGGAGGAAGAGATATCTTAAAACGAAGAAGAAATGAAATTGTGGTGTGACACTCAGTGATCTATTCGCAAATTAGGAAAATAAATAATAATAATAATAATAAAAAAAAGGTTGAGTGGCACAGTTAGTTAGGTCCTGGCCGTCATACTCAAAGAGTGCAAATTCTATTCCGTTTTAATTTGGTACAATTCAAAGGAGTTTTACCAGCGGTTGGCTGTCACCATTGTTCGTCTCATGGGCAAAATTTCAAAATAACGTTGCAGGATTATTATTATGATGTACGTTTATTCAATGGGTGAAGCTGGTCTAATCAGTATTGTCATTCATACCAGAGTTTAGCTTAGGGTGCACCAACTACTCTGATTTTATTAATCACATGTAATTTATTTCAGGATTAGGGCATAACCCATCTCTTTTGGGTACATTCGTGTTGACCGACTGAAAAGCACTAAACTCTTGTCATACCAGAGTTTTGGATAACTTAAGCAATGTTGCCGCTAAGGAGAGTCCTACTGTTGGTGGTCTAACATGCCATTTCCCCGCTCACCTACTTGGTTGTCGCCCACGCGTGTTGCGTGTCCCACTTTATTGCTGACATGTAAGTGTAACATTGCTGGCCCATGGGCTATAGTTAGTAGTCCTATTGGAGGTCACTCTCCATGTAAAGTCAAGGCTTTGCCAATGACCGGACAAACCGCTTCACTGGCCTGTATTTGGAAGTTCCTGCATGATCCAACAACTTCCGATGATTGGAATACGGCATGTCAAAGAATTTAATTCTAGTCTGAGGGCTGGGACGGTATACACTCCGCCATTCTATACTGTAGTTTTCGATTACTACTTCAGGCACATGTTGGGATGACTCTTAACTTCGAGATAGGGGATCATGGGATAGCTTAGGGCGCACCAACTCCTCTGATTTTTCACACACTTAGATGGGGATGATGGCCATGCTGTATTTAACCCCCGAATGAAGCAATGGCGGCATGTACCGCGTGGCGAGAATCCAAATATCGAGTGTTTGGTTTGATGAGTAAAAGTTCAAAAATGGCGACCTCAGTCTAGATTCAAACCCGAGTCCCTTGTAGGTCGCTTAGCCACATACATACTGCGGGCCACGCCACGATCTTAATACATTCCCAAATCATGGATAAAGAGGATGTTGAGCGACATCATCTTGCCCTGGTTTAGAGACGAATAAGACTCGGGGTCACTCTTCAACAGGGCATCCAGCGTTAAGATATGGCCTACCGTGGGGCTTTATGGTGACGTCGTTGCAATAAGTGTGCCACGCGTAGAAGCCAAATTCATACTCTCTCACAAATAGACAAGACAGCCGCATTGTCCTCATGTCCTGGAAGCAACGGAAGGGATTGATCTCGCCAAAGTGTTCGTCAATTATTTGGCATCCTTGCTGAACAGAGAACTAACAAGCTACAGACGAAATTGCATCGGCGTAAAGCACCAAGGCTAATTCGCGGTCATATACCCTAACAAGTTGGAAGTAGTGCACTGATCGTACATTTACGCTACGCTACATTAGACTGAACAATATGTCAAGCGTTTACTTTAGTTGGTTGGTTGGTTAGTTATTGTTGTTTTTAAGGGTGGAACTACGAGGTCATCTGCCCCTAAGCTTTTAGTCTGCTCAGGGGAATGCTCACTGTATATGGTCGGTTCAAAACAAAGAACATTGGCACCACGTGCGGTTCAGTCTGCTTTGAATCGTGATTCTGTGTATGTTTAGTGCTTTTTGCTATCTCCTATTTACAATGGCACCTGTAGTTTCAAAACTTAAATGAACTGGCCTACTGACGTGTCCATATTATTAGAATCAAATACAGAGTTTAAATCTTTTTGTTTTGTTTTTTTGTTGCAAATCATTTTGCTGACCAGTTGATGACATCTTTCATTACCCCTTAGTAATGTTTTCTTCCCTACGGAATCCCCATAAGGATTGCATCTACCTGAGGGACACCGAGGCTGAGTACGTTTTTTCTTTTGCAATGACATTCGACTGTAACCTCTTAATCAGCTGATGCTCTAAATGGACGCATCAAAACAGAACGTGTGGCATTTTGCATTAGCAAGCCCCCTCTTTTAGTGGAAATTCTAAAATATAACTTTACTGTGAATTTAAGGAATATGTCATTAAGACTATTCGTTAAAATTTTGAAATAGTTTCAGCGTCTTGCAAACATATTGAATTAAGTCGTGAAAAGAAAAATTAAGTTGGAAAGCTGGAATCTAGTCTAATAATTTGCACACCTCTGTACTGTACTGTACGTTGCTGTCAAAGATCAAGTAATGATGGGAACTCGCTAGAATGCTAGGAAGAGGAATGTAGCCGCCGAGAACTCGGTGCCTCGTTGTCCGGCTGAATCTTCCTAAAAACGTTGCGCCTTAACTCTTTCCCCCAAAAAATTACTCCGGAAGTCACAAGAGGAAGGAAACTAAACGTAACATTTATTTATTTATCGTATGGCTTTTTGTGCGGGGAGCGTCCGAGGACATGTTCGGCTCGCCAGAGGCTGTATCTGCTTCAATGCGGACACCCATGGGGCGAGCTACAAGTTCCGTTCAATTACAAGTAGTTCAAACTTTTGCAACCAGATTTCACCGACACCTAGTGGTGAACGTTGGAACTTTGATAGAGCGTTTCAACGAAATCTAACCTGAAAATTTAGCTTCATACAAGTTTAATTAGTGGAAGGCTCTTTTTCATGCCATAAATCTATGACTTGGGACCGCCGGCTTTACTTCCCCTCCGAAGGAAGGCATACGGAAGGATTTTAACGCTCTTAAAAATCCGACGACTTCGGCCGGGTTTGAACCCACGATCTTGGGCATAGAAGCTCAGCATGCTACCGGCTACGCCACCTAAGCCGCTAACGTAACTGTGATGATAACGATTTAATAAGACTAAGTAATATAAAATCCACAAGAAGGCCACTCAAGTCTTCAGGTACTGAGTGTCGGCTCAACAGGCCGATATTTTATACCTATAGAGCATCCAGCGTTTAGAAAAGACTGTAGGTCTTATGGGCTTTTACTTTTAACGGAAACCTCCCCTACACTGGTTTTGTTACCTCACCTTTTATCATGAAGGAACTCTGAACATATATATTTTTCGTCATAATTGCTTCCTACAATTATCTGCCAATTGATTACCTTTGTTATTGCATACAAGTATCGTTTATATTACGTCTTAGTAATTTAAAAATTTTCAAGGTTAGCACGCTGGAAAGAAGAGCCTCGTCCTGTGCTGCATGCTCACCCGGAGTGGAGCACATGCTCAGTTCCGCCGACAACATAAGTTCTGAAGCACTATCCGTCATTGGTGTTATTGTTGCGTGTTTGTTTTATTTTCTGTTCGATCTAATCAGGGCTGCCGACAGTTGGGTTCAAACCCACTATCTTCCGAATGCAAGCTCACAGCTGCTCGCCCCCAACCCCACGGCTAACTCACTACAATATTACGAATATTAATCTAAACAAAACAACAAGAATAAAATTGAAAGAAACTAAATTATAGCCTAACTAATAACAAAAAAAAGTGATGATCAACAGTATTGCTGACGTAAAAATTGTTAACATCGTCGGCATACAGTACATCCGAGAAGGAACGAAGGGTTGTGCTCTCGACATCTGTCAATCAGTAATGCGTCATATCACAACGAAATGAATGTCGTTATTGGTTCTTTTTGCGTTCGGTATCCTTAATACTGGTCCAATCCGTTAACACCTGCAAAATTGCTCCTTCCTGGGCGTGTTCTATTTCAGGTAGCTGCTGGGGTTGTGGTTGTCTCGCTAACTTATGAAAGCGCAGTACTCGAAGCGGGTGAACATAACGTATGACGTCAGCGCTACCTCTGCGTAGAGTTAGCAACACTGTCGCCATAAGGCTCCACAGTCTTTTCTAAACGCTGGATGCTCTATAGTAGTACGCAGTTTGTAATGGCTACGAAAGGAACGGTAGTCTGTGGCTATTGAGTGTCTGCGCAACGGGTTGATATATTCTACCAAGTGGTAAGCATGTTGTCATGCCTGCGAAGGAACGCTAGTCTGTGTCTGCTGAGTGTTCGTGGGGAAAGCTCCCTTCCCCTTTCTCTCCGCCTCATCCTTCACTCTCAAAGAAGTGAGCTCCCTACAGTAGTTCAGTTTGAGATGTCGAATGATCCGAATGAGGTTGTTTAGGAACCCTTCTCGCTCACTGCGCATCTTGGGGGACATTTATAGCTCTCGGTTACGTTTGTGCTGATGCTAATCATCTCCTCTCCAGAACTTACGTTGTGGGCGGTGCGTGGTTTATCTTTCCAACTCGTTAGCCCAACTTTTTAAACATATAACTTGATAAGCCTGATAATAATGCAAAATGGTGTTCAATTAGTAGGTACAGTAATTTCAGAAAGCTATTAGGTCGAAGATAATATTTGTTTAGTGTTGTCTAATTACTACATCAGCGGTAAGAAAATCCAATGTAGGGAGAGTTCCACGGTCTTGTTTTAATGCTGCGAAGCTGTATTGTACTCGTATACAGGCCAAATGGCGGAGAATTGAGACTGGACATGCGAACATGATTCACAGAGTGTGTTGAGTGTTGAACAGATCAACACAAGTTTTTGTTTTATTATTTTTAAAGTACCGGGTAATTTATGACATCGGAATGATCTTATTAACGTCTTGGTCCGCTCGTATATCGAGTGTTGTTTGTATTGGCGGCTGACTCATGGAGTGGCTACAATACAGACGTAACACAGGGCGGGCTAAAAATACTCGAGCGCTCTCAACACTTCGCGTCGTCGTGTTCAGAAACCTTCTTTGCTCTCATTTTTGATTGACGTGTGTTTGATACTAGTGACGGCGCGTGTTGGTGTAGTGGTCTAGCTCTCAACAAGGCGAACCTTGTTTAATCCCTGGCTAGTACACGTACTGTTCCGCAGCGGCTATTTCGCCTTCATTAATTTTAATAGAAATCACTATATTAAAAAAAACTATCCACTCGATAGTCTCTTGATTACTAAGCCACTATACAATGACTATTTTTTCTCCTTCTTTACTTGATCTTTTATTTTTCCTGAATTTTTATGGTATAAAACAGGCGTTCTCTACCTTTTTGAGACGGAGAACCACCCTCATATGATACAAAGTACCTTATCACCATTAAATCTAATAATAATAAAACAAGCGCCATGATCAAGAAATGGTGGGAATCAAGGAAAGGAAGATTTTGAGGTATATTTTGTGGATGAAAGATCGATTCGTTCGATACCTTTTTTGTTCATTTGTTCTTCACCATGAGTTGGGATAATTGCGAAGCTGAGGTCGTGTGCATGTACATATTGCGTTGTGTAAATGGATTTAATTTTTAACGTATTTAGTGTAGTTCAATCCAGGAGAAATGTTTTGTCCCTTAGTGTGTCATCAGTTACATGCATCATTTTGTATTAATTCTGAAGGACTCTTTTTTTTTAATCTAAAAGAATGAAAATAGCAAATATTTCGTCGTGGTTTACTGCATTTTGGTGCGTGTGGTTTCCTACGTATTCTGTCGCTTGGAGAGTTTATTGATATTCCATTTGGAAAGTTGGCAGGTATGTTAATGATTTTCTGACCGTGATGAGTTGACTACGAGCCTGCATTGTAAATTCAGTTGGTTTATTTTGTGTGCAGTGCGAACTGATGGAACGTGATGTAGTATAATCGTCGTGGATCCCAGTGACGTGCCAGTAGAATATTTTGCAGTAAACGTGTTGTTTCCCAGCCTTGGGCTGTAGCATGTTTACAATATGGCCGGGAAGTTCCTCAAGATGTGGGCGAACTTTTTGTATGCCCCATTGTGTAATAATAAACTTGGTAGCAATATGAAGAGCTAAGCCTGCCTAGCTCGCTCCAAGAAGGTAAACATCGCTTGTAAAGGAGCTGCATTTCATATTCATGGGGCTCGCATAGCTTAAAACCGTTTTGAGAAATATTGCTCTTGACTTCTTCTTTCTTACTCTTGTAAAGCTCGAGTTGCATAGTTCTGATAATCGGAAATTGAGGATTTTCCTGTCAACGTTCATCCCCCCTGTGAAGTCTGGTATATGTTCTTAGTTGACGCACACAGTCGACCTGCTAGTCGTGGAAGACTGTTGTTGAATGGATCTATCCTAAGTGATTGCAGTAATATGGATTTTTAGGAGAACCATTAGCCGTACGCAGATCCACCCTGAGCCGCTTTTCTTTGTTATAGTATGCTGCACGCCTAGTGGAGAAAAACGTTCATAAAACAAATGATAAATGCTAGACATGTTTTAATACTGTGGCGTAAACATTTATTCCTCCTAAACCCCACACATTTTCCTCGATTTTCGGAACTTTCTTCCTGTGGAATCGTTGGTTTCCTGTAGGCATACAGGTGTAGTGGTGTCGGCGACGAACAGCCTTCTAGGGAAGAAAGAGGTTTCAAGGGGAGGAACTACGAGGTCATCTACTTAGGGAAGGAAAAAACTAGTTCAGTCACAGAGCCATTGGCGTACAAGGGAATGGCGCGCGTGTTGAAGTAATATACTATGTAACGCTTTAAGCGTGTAAGATCTGTGCAGCACTGCGAGTGTAAAATTATATCTACCGTGTCTTTTCCACTGCCTTATCAGCGACTTTTGTTTGTTTCCTCTTTTTTCGTTGACATAGTCCCTTAGTTGCCTTAGTCGCCTATAGCTATATCCCTTTACAAGTGAAATTAACTCCATAATTAACCGGACTGAACCTAAGTTGAACGCAGACTGACGAATTTTCAAACCAAATGTGTCCCACCATACTTTCAGCATTCTCGAGCAGGGGTTTCCTACCATACTGAGAGCTGTCACAACTAGTCAACATGACAGGGTTCCCAGCAACCTGGAAAGTCGGTGGAAGTCAGGGATTGTCGAGGAATTACAAAATTGTCAGGGAAATTCAGGTAGCCTTCTAAAAATTGATTCAGGGAAGTTGACTCAAATTTGTTATGTGTCAGGTAATTCATAGACTACTGATGACAAACTGCAACCTGTGAATCCTTTGAAGCAAAAAAATAAAATGTATTAACATTATTTATTATTATCATCTGGGAGACCATGATTAAATTGTATGTACCTTACTGTTCAAAATATTGTATTTCCTGTTGAGTAATAAAAGTATGTGCACAGGTGTGTATTGTTCAGCTAATAGGGGTGGAGGAGGCTGTTAAGAATTGCGCAAATGCCAAATTCTAGTCAGGGAAATCAGTTTGACTTTCTGGCTGGGAACCGAGTGAACGTTCTCCCCTCTCAATCACGCTGCAGCACATGGACTCGTTGCGTACGCAAGTGCCATCAGGTAATAGTGCCGACTACTCGGTTTCATACCGATAACGTTCAATAACCGTATGCGCTGTTTTACTATAATAAGTAAGGAACTGTTATTGCAACACTCAGTATGTGGGCAAAATCATGTTTTTCATGTTTTTGATGCACAGCTGATTTCATAAAGCTTAAGGTCATTACTGAGATCTTATTCATCTTCGACCCCAGCGACACGCCCCGATACCTGGGCATAGAACTGCATCGCAACCTGTCCTAAGGAAGCAGTGCAAAGATCTGAAGAGCAAGATTAGTTCAGGAAATTGTATAACTTATTGTGGAAAATGACTGGCTCGATATGGGGAGCGAACGTTTCGAATAGGAGAATACGGGGCACTAGCATCTGCTCAAGCCAAGCCAGTGGATTTAGGTAAAGCTCGGCGCGGATGCGGATATAGTTTGCATGGCTGTGCGGATAGCGGATAATGTTTGGTGTAAATTTGTGGATAGTTGTGTTGTTGAATATCAATGCTGGTACCCGATGTTTAAAATCATGACAGATGTAAGACGATGATTAAGCCAATCTCATTCGAATTATGTCATTAAGTAAACACTCCGAACTGAAAAGGGTTGCAATTCTGGCCACATAACATGCATTTTAAACATAACCTATGGGAACGACTTTCTCCTCAAATGTCCAAATGTGTTGCTTTAATAAGTTATGTTTTATCTAAAAAATATTATTGTAATATCAACGGACTCGGATAACAAACGTGCAGGGTTCTAGATATAGCCTTGAATGAGTCCAACTGCATAACCACCGACGCCAGTGCAGAAGATCTACCCTTTCACGGGTATTACTTCTTCAGGAGCAGCAGAGAGGCAAAAGCTTGCGATGATGGGATCCCAGACATCCAATGTTCAACAATACAGCGATTAAACTTGGTCTCAGGTCCAGTAGAACAGTGCCCCTGCTGACGAAACCATAGATTTGGTGTATGTCACTCCGTACAGAAACGGCAGTGTTTAATGAAGTCTTCCTTCACAACGGATAACTGATAAGTAGTCATCTATTAGCTATTACCACTTGGAGAAGGACGGGTGTGTCGGCAAGTGCCGAAGCATGCTTGGCATTCTGAGAATGAGAGAGGCGATTGCGGAGACTTGCAGTCTCCATGTCGCTTACTCACTTGCAAGAAATGAAGGATCTCGTGCTCGCCACGGACAGAGCTTAGTGTACCTCTCGAGAACAAGTAAAATAAGTTGTATTAACGTAAATGTTTATTTTCTTGAAACATATTCTCCTAAATTTAACATATTTTAGATGACTAAAGCATCCCCACTGGAGGCATAGGGTTTAATCTCGGTTGCGGCGATCAGTTTACTAATGTCTCGCAGTATATATTTTTAGCGGTATTTAATTTATACCTCCTAGCATGGGCAACGTTTAATAGAAGGTCATTTTTGACTTGCATTTCACAGTAACTTGTCTTCATAGTTATTGTTACTTCGGAAGCTCACGATGCCCCCTGTTTAGTCATCCTAAATAGCATTTCATTAAATCGGGCACATTGACGTGTTGGCCGACTGAGAGGCAATTCATCAGATTACGAAGGCAATACTGAAATATTGCTTTTTAGTGTTTCTCAAATGACATTTTGTTTTTCAGGTTTTGTTAATCATTTGGATTGCATAGGAATGCTTTTAAATTAAATGTTCCATGGTAATCATTCTTCATTAATGTTTAAAAAGTCTGTTTTTTTTTTGTGTGTAGTAATAACGCCGAGAAGACGTTCCGATGAACCGTGCGGATCTTCCATAAAAGATGCTGGTGCATCAGAATATTGGAAGGGTGTGAGGGGGGGGGGGGGGCAGGTATCCGTGATCGATGATTGAGAAAGGCAGAATCGACTAGGTGGAAATAAGAAGCTTGAAGTTACCAATGGCAAAGAGAGAAAGCATCTAAGTTGGGGCGAGTAGATAGCAAAGTGAAAAATGAGCTGGGATCAGATTCAAACGTGTGAGGTGCCCTCGTTCTCCGGAGGTGAGACGGTCGATATTCAGATGGTTAGTTTTACAGGCAAGTGCTGTGAGAAGTGATTTCACGAGTTTCAGAAAACTGAGTGTTAAAACGAAAAATAAAATACAGGTAGCTTTGAGATTAACGTAAATCCTCATTTGTTAAGATTGGAAAGATATTCTGAAAAGAAACCCCAGTATAGTAGCGTATGGATAATTCATTCCCTGTATTAAATGCGTATATTAAAGAAATCCCTTGAATGGCCGTTTTCATGTTTGGTTCTGATCTAGTTTAGATACGGCACTGCCTAAATCTCCCAGATATCTCTGCGCTCTATTTGCAGTTTTCACAGTTCGTGTGCGCCTTTCGTTTGACATGAGAAATAATGATATTGTATGATGCGATTTGTATTAATTTTAAAATGTTTGTTCTCATATTAAAGACTAGCAGCGATGGACCTTGTTTCCACACCTAATTAAACCAGAGGGTTTTAGAATAACTTGTAGATTTATATAGGCTAAATTGTGCTAATTTTCTTCAGTTAATAACCCAACTAAGTTACGATAATTTTACAATGTTAAACTCAATTTTGAAGAAAATTACTTTGAAAGTTGAAGTTACATTATCTGTCCATACTTAATCTTCATACAACTTGTCACAATTGCAAAGATCTAATTTTTTTGGATATTTTGCACGAAAATTGATACAACGGAGGATGTGTGCCACTAAATCAGGAAGGTCTGTTTAAATTACAGAATATCTAGTTCTTTGCTAGAAGATATTCACCTAGCGGCGTAGTCGCGCTCGTTAGATCACGACTGGGATGGGAGAGCTGCAGCAAGAGATTGGAGGTTCGAATCCCATCGTTGACAGTGGCTATTCTGAGTGTGTATATTCTCCAGTTGAAGTGCTACTTTGCTAATGCATGTAATGAATTAGTGTTCTCTGTGGAGTATGTTTGATGAGAATGACCACACCCATTCTAGATGGCAACAATATAATTGCAGGTGGACTTTCTCCTCGCTGTGTTTCGTACGTAGGCTACTGGTGGTGGCAAATATAACAACTTACTGTTCTCTCTCGTTACCTTTCCACATGCATTCAGCAAGGTTGACTATAGTGGCTGGATCAATAGATATTAGTGTCTTGATATTGCAGAAAACTTGCAGTATTCCAACTTGAGTGATTGCCCAGTGGAGATTCTTGTTATTCATTTAGGCGCTTGTGACTTCCTGGTCCTTCAGCCCCGTATACTTGTGTGTATGTAGGATTTGTCTGATAAACTGTGTCTTTGTGTTTGCTAGTGTGTGTGATTGATACTAGTATTGGGCAGGAGGCAGACGTGGCTTTTAAGTAGGAATCATCCCGGAATTTGCCTGGAGTTGAAGTAGGAAAGCATGGAAAACCACGTGTCGGGTGGATAAGATCGGAATCTAAATCACTTTTCCTCATTTCTGCTTAACGAGGTTGAGAGTACGCCGTTCCAGCCCTCAAAACTAGAATTACAGTTCAGGGCAGACTAGAATTCTATTTCGTGACTGAACTAGGATTAGATCCCAGGACTTTTGGAATTGGATTCCCAATACGACGTCCCGTCCCCCCTCCCCCCGAGAAGGTGGAAATGACATTGAAACTGCCTAATGGTGGTTATAATTGATGGCAGTGTGGTCGTTCCTGTGATTTGCCAAACATCTTCTATTTTACAGCAGGATGTTTTTGTAGAAAAAGAATGGTGTCTGTGTTACAGTGTGGTCGAGATCTTGTTTTTCATATTTGATCTGCCGTGGCGTGTTTAACCCTCATCGGTCTTTCTTTGTGAGGCATTAATCAACGCCATGGACTGTTTCACGAAGGCTTGCTATCTTACTTAATTGTTTTTCGTTGTGGAGCGCAGTATCAAGAGGAGCGTCGTATTCGAATTCCGAAGTAAGTGTAACGTTTAGAAGCCATTTTTTAAGTATTGCCTGTACAAAACTGTTCGTTATTACTCTTCAGTCGGCCAACACGGGTAGTGGTACAACGTAGGCTATATATGCGGTAATATAAAATAATAAGTAAATAACACTCACGAAAAGAAAGTTACAGGTATTAATTATGCTCACTTTTTTATATATATATTTTTTAGCGTATGGCTTTTAGTGCCGGGAGTGTCAGAGGACATGTTCGGCTCGCCAGGTTTGTAGCTGCTTCGAGACGGACACCCAATGGGTGAGCTACATGTACCGTTGGGGAGGAAAGTTGGAAGGGAAGGGCGAGGAGTTGGAAGGTAGCGGCTGTGGCCTATATAGTTAGGGACCAACCCCGGCATTATGCTCACTAATAATATAATGGAGTAGTTTAGATTACGCATTTCAACCGTCAAGCGATCATCATCAGATCTGATCTCTGGGGTTGAGGTTTAAATTTATAAACAAGTATGTGTGTGGTCTGATAATAAGTTAAGTTGATGTTTATAATTATTACGATTCGCAGTTTAAATCTCGCCAACTTGGCTCAAACTAATTATGAGACCATACACGCCATATCTGTATATAAATTTAAACCTCAACCCCAATGATCCGGATCTGATGATGTCCGCTTGGCGGGCGAAACGTGTAATCCTAAATTATCCCATTATTAATAGTGATCATAATTTATACATGCTTTTTTTTCTTTAGTGTATACTTATTATTTTATATCGATACATTGCACTCACGCCCAGTCATTGGGCAAATTCGTGTTGACCGACTGAAGAGTTACAACTAACAAATCAGGTCTATTCCGTTTTTATTTTTGTTTTCATGGCTGAAAATCCATTCTCTTAAAACAAACTTCGCGATGCTTGATTGCGATACGCTTTCTTCTTAACAGATGATCGTGTTTTTCGCTGATTTGCTTTACATTGACAGGTTGGTGAAGTAGGTTTCGTGGCCGTGACACTGAAAGTAAACCAACATGGAACGGAGTGTTTTGCCATACTGAAGTAAAACCTTTTACGATGAGAAAGTCTTCATTATAAAGTGAACGGGCGAATGAAATCGTTAAAGCAACAGTTCGAACTGAAGAATGAACGCTTTATCTTGAATTTGAAGTTAAATATTCATGTCTCCTCTTCTAACATTCTGTGTTTATGAAACGGACCCTCGCTATAATTGATGTACTCTATATCCTATTAAAATCCCTGTAAGATTATTATTGCATTGCTTTAGGAACAGCTAAGTAACGGTGTAGTCGCGCTCGTTAAATCACGACTGTGATGTGGGAACTGCAACAAGTCCAAAGATTCGAATTCCTGCGATAACAGCAGGTATCCTGAACGTGTTTCTTTCCCCCCTGCTTTTCCCACCTAACGCGCTATGTCGTGCCGCGCTGGCATTGGGAGGGTGTGGGTTCGAATTCTACCTCGGCTATCCCGATAAAGGTTTTTCGTGGTTTTCCATTTTCACAACCAGGCAAAAGCCTGCCGGGACGGTTCCTTTCAACAAGTCCACGGCCGATTTCCTTCCTAAAGGGAAATAAAAAAAATATTCCCTGATCCGTTCTGAAAATAAAATTAATGGCCATAGTTTCCATTAATACAATTATTAGGAACAGCTTCGCAAGCCCCTTGTCTGTTATTTTTGAAGAATCCTCCTAATACTGTCTTAAAGAAAAAACAGTGGAAGGACGGTGGGGGGGCTCTGTCGACCGTACATCACAGCCCCTAAAAGTGAATTAACTACAATCACTCGCTGCTTATAGCGGTGCAAATTGGGATAGCGGCAAAGGACGATCTGTTTGCATGCACCTAATGACATAGTTATTTTAACACCAGGTTGCCTTGTGAGGCAGAACTGAGAAGAGATGGGTTCTATTCTCTCCACAGCTGTCCTAGAAGTAGTTTTCAGTGGGTTACTTTCCTCTACTCCAGGCAGATGCCTGTAATACAAATGCACACACTATTACAGCCATCACAGTAACACAGGTTATCACGTAGAGCCCTGCGCGGATAAACAAAACGTTATTCGCCCCGCATCCACACGACTGTTATGCGCATCGGCCCCGCAACCGCACGTTTGTTATCCGAATCTACTGGCATTGCAATACTATTTTAATGAGGGGGGCGTGGTGGCTCAGCGGTCTAGCTGTATGCCTCTCACCAAGGCGGTCCGGGTTCGATTCCCGGTCAATGCATGTGAGATTTTCGAAGTGAAATGCCATGTCCTGTGGTTCGGATTCCACGTAAAAAGGAGGTCCCGTGGCTCATAATCATGAGATTCACGGTCACGTAAAACTGCAATCTTCCTTCCTATTTTAATGAGATAAAGTATTAATGCAACACAGTTAGACTTTTGAGGAGAAAGTCGTTCACCTAGGCTACCCTGTTCAGTTCGGAGGGTAAATTATGCTTGATCACATAATTTGAATGAGATTAGCTTAAATCATCATCTTACAAAAAAAAACTGAAAAATGTGATATGTCATAATAAACAGCCGGGTCCTAGTAATACACTGAAGAATATGGAAATTGCAACACCATGAAGGCATTGGTCGTTCGTGTTGATTTTCAAGATATATGGAACGATGCCATGTAGGTATGTAAACGATCAAAGTTTCAGACCCATTGGATTGTTGCTACAGGTCTCCCCACGTGATTGGTCGCGGAGGAATCAACTCCAACTCTGGTGTAGCGTAGTTGACTTGTAGTCTGTGCAGTGAAGTGTTCCCCGTCAAACATGCCTCGACGACAGAAAAGAGCAAGCTATCAACAACTGTCGCCGTTTGAGAGGGCTCGGATAATTGGGCTGTGTGAGGCTGGATTATCGCTAAGTACTGTCGCTGCACGTGTTGGCCGACAGGCATCTACGGTACAACATGTGTGGCAGCAGTGGTCAAATAAAGGTACCCACACTCGTAGACCTGGCACAGGCCCAGCGCGACCGACAACTGTGAGAGAGGATCGCCGCATCATTCGGATGGCCCGGATGGAACCCCATGCAACAACAGCGCAAATTCGAGCAGCTGTGGCACCCCACGTTACACAACAAACATTTGGTAATCGCCTGCGTGCAGATGGCTTACGACCCCGTGTCCCTTCATAAGGTGTTCCATTGACCCCACAACAGCGACGTGTAAGGCTGGCCTGGTGTCGAGAACAATCGACGTGGGTCGACGAATGGCATTGGGTCGTCTTTGGTGATGAATCGCGCTTCTGTCTTGCCCGCAGTGATCGGCGGAATCGTGTGCGCCGACGTACCGGGGAGAGGGGCCGCCCAGACCTTATTGTCGAGAGGCACACAGGGCCAACACCAAGCATTGTGGTTTGGGGAGCTATTGGCTTTAATGTGAAATTACCATTAGTGCTTGTTGAGGGCACTAGGACTGCTCGACAGTACGTTGATACGGTACTCAATCCAGTGGTTGTCCCTATGTTGGCGAACATTGCTAATGGGATGTTTCAGCAGGACAATGCCCGGGTTCATACTGCACGCATCTCCAGAGAAGCTCTCCACGACCTCACAACCTTAGAATGGCCCGCCAGATCCCCGGACCTCAGTCCTATTGAGCATGTGTGGGACATGATGGGTCGACAACTGGCCAACCGTCCTCAGCCACCCACACCTCTGGAACAACTGACCCGTGCAGTGCAGAGCAAGCATGGGCCACAATTCCCCAGGAAGCGATCCAGGGCCTTATTAACTCCATACCACGCCGAATTCATTAATGTATTGCAGCTCGTTGTGGGCACATCCTGTATTGATTGTTGTCCAAACTTGCGGTCAGAGGGACCTGAAAGTGTAATCCTCGAATCACAACCGAACACTCGCCCTGCATGTTCAATTGCAGCAATGTAGCACCACTCCTTCTGGGTGTTGCAATTTCCATTTTCTTCAGTGAATTATTAAACAAGTTCGGATTGTATTCTAAAAACTATCCGCAAATTTACTCCAAACATTATCAGTAGCTTATCCGCAGTGCCATGCAAATTATATCCGCATGTCGAAAAAAATTGCGGATATCCGCGAGTTCATCCGCGTAGGGCTTTTGTTATCAGATAGTTACCACAAGCCATGTACACATGATGTCGCAATGCTGCTAATGTTTCAACAACTCTTCTCAATATTGCACATTATAATGCTGAAATAAACAACTATGTGTACAGACTGCTGAGGTGGTCGATGCTCACGTCTGGTGAGACTGTAATTTGCAGCATTTGCTAACAAGTTGCTGTGTTAGGAGCTTGGCAGGCAGGTCGTTGGCTCCTTCGCGAGTTGTTCGTTCCGTCAGAACCCGTTGAACCTCAACTTCCGGTCTTATCGTGGACCGTCCCGTCCCGTCCCACCTGTCGTCTTGTTCTGCTCTCTTACCCATGCACACGGCGAGTGTTTAAAAACTCTTCTCCTTTTTCATAAATCACAAGGAGCGAGTTTCTGTAAAAACGTGCGCAGGATGTCTTGATTCTCGCAGCTTTACATATTTTACTCTATTTTAACAAACCGTGCAGCGTAGCCGACCACGTTAAATCGCACTCCATGACTACAATGGGAAGTTGCAATTCGGAAAATCGAGGCTCAAATCCTGGCACTGACTACGGCCATCCTGTGTGGCTTTTCCTTGTAGAAATGCCGGGCCGGGTGGTATCTTAAATCAAGCTCCGGGACGCCTATCCCAATCCCTAACTCTAAATGATGACAATAATACCTTCAGGAAAAGGTGGTTTTAAGTTCTACGACTGCATTCTCAGAATGAGCAACGCCAGGCTGGCCATAAGATTCTCAGCCTTGTTATCTCATAATTCAGGAACAACAGGCTTAGTGAAATAGGGAAAGACCTTACTGAATTACAGAGGCAATTATACACGAAGTTTGATGTTTTTCAGTCGGTCAACACGATTGTGAAATTATACAAGATAGATTCCAATTCAATACGGCAATTAACAATTTAGAAAATGAATACCAGGACCAGTAATTCTTGGAATAAAGAACGGAAGAAAATTTTATGTGCCCAGATGAGAATTTGAGATAAGAGTAAAATCTACCTAGTTCTATCGCGCTTCACACGTGGGCATAACGATGTAAAATAATAATAATATGAATGAAAATCCACAGCCTGCTTCCAGTCTCCGACCGGGTCAGGAATGGAATGAATGAAGCCCCCATCTAGCGGCGAGGATATGAAGTGTGCCGGCTGCCGAAGCCTGTCGCACTCCTCTGGGGGTAATGATTAAATGAATGACAAATGAAATGATAGTGGAGAGTGTTGCTGGAATGAAATTGTGACAGGGAAAACCGGAGTACCCGGAGAAAAACCTGTCTGCCTCCGTTTTGTCCAGCACAGATCTCACATGGAGTGACCGGGATTTGAACCACGGACCCAGCGGTGAGAGGCCGGCGTGCTGCCGCCTAAGCCACGGAGGCGGGAAAATAATAATAATAATAATAATAATATAATAATAATAATCTTTATTGAGAATGCATGGGGCAGATGACCTCGTAGTTCCGCTCCTTAAAACAATAACTAACTTGAGAATGCATTGTTTTTTTGTGGCCAAACATTGACAAAACTAATATAATACTGTCAATGTAAACGTAGATATATGAACAAATAATCTTACTAACATCCATGCCATACATGGTTTCTTCTTTGTAGTTAGAGCTACGAAATTTAATATTTTTCAGTTGGCCGACACGATTGTTCCCAATTGTAATTGTGGTTCCCTCATCGTAAAAAAAGAAACATACTGTACATGAGATTAATAAATACACTTTGTTGACTAGTTTCGATCTTATTGTCTCATGTTTTTTTCTTCAGGATTAGGGAACCGCCCATTACAATTGGATACAATCGTGTTGACCGACTGAAAAAAAATCGATTACTAAGGCAACACTGAAAAATGGCTCTGAACACAATTATACTTAGAGCTTCTTCCTGTTGTCTCTATTCTTGGTATCATCTGTATCCAGAGAAGATTTCTTCGTATAGCTTATCGCATTCTTCGTTCGAGTTATTAATGGGTCTAATAATAATCCCCTGCCTGACCTAGATTATGTGAGTTGGAGCAGTTACCACCTCACTTTCACCCTGGAGGTCCAGGTTCGATTCTCCACTCTGCCAAAAAAATGTAATTCCGGTTTGAGGGCATGAACGGGGTTAAATGAAGGCCATTCATCCCAATTGTGGGTCGGCAGTGAATTGGGAGCAGGATCTTTAGAATCAAGTAAAAAAGTAAACAGTTAGGTTTTAAAAGTGATTTTCTCAGAGAAAACACTTCCCGGTGTTGTGCGTGACATTTTAATTGAAGTGTCAAGTTCATTACTGCGGTCGTGTCTTGGAGAGAACTTAATCTAAATGATGCGTTACAGCACGAACTCTGTTATGATTCATCATCGTCTATTACAGCGTGAGGCTATACAGCTGTCTTATTATTGTCTTCCTTTCTTCTGCATCTTGACGCGACGGAGAACCTCGATTTTCTAGGGGTATCACGTTACCTGCCATGATTTGAGTTCCAGCCATAATAGCAATGTTTGGTGTTCCGCTTGCACTGACACCTAGCAAAGAAACTGGAACTTTTTAGATGGCCTTTGGCTGAGATATGGTTCATGTGAGGGGATTTGATATCTTGTGTACTTACGTGTCTGTTAACTTGTGGTGTCTGTAGTAGTGTGTGTATTTGTAATTCGGGTGAGGATTGGCCGTGGCCTTCAGGTACGAACATTCCTGGCGTTTGTCTGGAGTAAAAGTGGGTAATCACGGAAAACCAGTTCCAGGATGGCTAAAGTGGGAATGGAACCCGGACCACAGGGGTAACAGCTAGCTAATTTCATCTATGATACTAGGTATATTTTATGAGTCGACATCGTATGACTGCTAGTGTCCTGGATGCGTTAGCTTCCTGCGATAGGAATCGATTCCGCGATATTGGAATCTTGAGGAAGACGATGTCAAATTTTCTTTTAAAGGCACTTGTTAGTGCACCTGAAATTCTGCTATTTGACAATATCATTCACTTCTATTGTTTCCCTTAACGCTGGCCATGCCTTCCAGTGTTATCTGGATCTGTAGTCCAACCGGACGAATCACGTCGGGTTATTTTTCTCTATAGAAAACAATAGCAGTAGTGCCCTGCTTCGCCCGGTGGATTTATTTGTTTTATGGATGATAATGAATACTACTACAGAACTGGAGCGCTCAAGGATAAGGATCGGAAAGCTCCAACGCTTATTGCAGCTGATAACTAAAGCCCTGCGCGGATGCGGATATCCGCGGATATCCGCAAATATTTTCGCCACGTGGATATAGTTTGCATTGCTGTGCGGATAGCGGATAATGTTTCGAGTAAATTTGCGGATAGTCTTTAGAATACAAACTTACGTTAATATTACTTATTTGATATGCCAATCTACAGCTTCATGCTTAAAAGAGGAATACTCCTATAGCCTATAGCCTATTGCGTACGAAATATTCGGGCACGTATTGCACTTACACACGAGAAGAACGTTTTACTCATATGCTTTCAACTACATTTTATTAAGTACCGAATGTTTGTAGTAGATGGTCTTGAGATCTCTTCATCATCATCAATTCTCACTTCCATTATTACTTTACGCACGAGATATAATGCTGTCAATAAGCTTGTTAGTTCATCGTGGTGACATCATTAACATTCCTCATGTCAGCTACTTCGCCATCTAAGCTATCCTGGAAGATCGGGATTCAGGTTTATCTGTAGATTTATTTCCAACTTGTCACTGAAGCACGTAGGCTGTGATATTGCAGCATCAACTATGACATCATCTATGCGAACATGGATGGGTCCAGAAGCAGAAGGATGATGAGTGACTTGGAATTTCCGGCCAAATGTCAATGCCTTTCTCCAAGCGTAAAGAGAAGTTCACGTATTCAATGTTACCGCGACCGTGAGTATGAACATCATTTCACCAACATGGATAAACTATCGATTAAAATAAACCAAGGTGGATATTCAATAGCGCGTGAAACAAAGCTCAAGTCAACGATATGGCAGACATTTGTTTACGTTTTCAATGAAAACGAAAAGGTGAACGATATAGTGATGTTTTACCTGTAAAAAAGTGTATTCATACTCAGGACACAAATCGGGCACATGAAACTTACTGAGGCACAAGTGCCAAAGTAGCCATTTTTTGTGTGTGTCTAAAGCGGAGGTCAAGAACCAGAAGTGTCATCCAACTTGAAGTCCCTTGGAATGCCAACTTGAAGTTCCTTGCAATTAAGCAAATTGTCAGGACCGACTTTCTCCTCAAATGTCTAAATGTGTTAGTTTAACACGTTATGCTTGATCTAATAAATTAAACATAATACTGAATTATCAGCGGATTTGGATAAAAGTCATGCGGATGTGGGGCTGATGCGAATGAAAGTCATGCGGATGCGGGGCGCATGCGGATAAGAGTCGTGCGAATGCGGGGCGAATGCGGATAACGTTTTGTTTATCCGCGCAGGGCTCTACTGATAACCTCAGTATACTGCACCAACACCATCGCCCTTATACAGAGGCATACTATTGTCATGATAACTGTTTTAAGGGGCCTAAGAATTCTTTTTGCACTAATTACCCTCCGTGGCTGCAATTTATAAGCAGCTCGCAATTCTGCACCAGAACACAGGTAGCAGCGTGGATGCAGCCCGCATTGCCAGGCTACAATTGACATAGGTATTATTGAAGCTGTTCGGGAGCGCTTGTTCTTCCGACTTACTGAACAAAAACCAATCTTTAAGGTTACCTGAGATTTGTAGCCTAATGCTACATAGCCTGAACTATTCTTCTTGAATCTGGCTATCATATACAAAACGAATTGTCCGAATCCGACTGGTAGTTCAGAGATTAGCGCGTTTTAACACACAAACAATCAAACTCTTAAGCTTTATTATATTACCGTAGTATAGATAGGGAAAATTACCCTTCGGATACTGTTATTTGGAGCTATTTATATCCACAGCTGGAGGCGTGGCCGGTTTGAAGGTGAAATATATAATTATAGCGGATTCTGGAGGCACAGCGACGATTCTCGACTCTAAAATATTACCGTACTTTTAGTTCCTTGAATAATAATAATAATATACCCTAGATGATGATGATGGTAATAACAGTATAATATAATACGAGATTCATATTCAACAAAAGATTGAAGGAAGTCATGCTGATTGATGTTACCATTCCGAATACGCACAATCTGCAGGCTAAATAATTAAACATGTTCTTATTAATTAAAGATGCTGGAAAAGAGGGGCGGGGTCAGAGAGTTCGAATTGCACCAAAAGTCATGTCAAGCACTGGTGTGGATCCCAAACATGTTCCGCATGGGCTAAAATTTATTTGAACAAATATCCACTCTTCGCGTCTTTCAGCTTTCCTCTTCATTTCTCCGTAGGTCTTGCATCCCACATCTTCCTTAATTTGATCTATATACCTCAGTGGTGGTTTTATCTGGGCCTTAGTTATTTAATTCATTAATTAACTAATTGGCTACAACCTGTATTCTTTGGGAACGCATTGGCATTTATTTAAATTAAGGTGATGATTTTGCGTTGATACAATTAAATTTGCATAATTTCTTTGTATTTTTCCAGACAATGATATGAGAATAATAATAATATCTTGTGAGGTGTGTTGGGAGGCCCAGTGCAGGTCTTTCGAGTTGACACCCGTAGGCGATTTGCACGTCATGATGAGGATGAAGTTCAAAATAGTGGGAGTTAATTTTGAAAAATTTCAGATAGACACGTCTCTGAAAACTGTTATTAAAAATCGTAGTCGTGTAAATAGTTCGTTTTGCTACGTTATAGGCCTATGATGCTAAACTTCGGTACTTTTTTGATGATACGGAGTTTGGACAGCTGTGGGATGGCCTTAAACTGGCGTAAGGCTTTTTAATATTCTATCGACTAACGGCATGTTGATGTAGTGTTGATTCCAATGTGAACTGCTTCAATACAATTTTATTATTACAGAGTTTCTTCGCCATATGGTTGATTTTTTAAATTTTATTTTATTTTTATTTTGAAACTATGTCCCAAGTTTTTACTAGCAAAACGGTTTAAATGGTTGTAATAGTCAACTTGTGTGAATTATCGTGCATATTGCCTGATAAGTTTGGAATGACCTATGTGTAGTGTGGAGGTTTTGAGCTTCAACTTTCATCCAATCCCTGATACCCTCATCATTGCCAGTTTAGGGGCATATATCCTTTTTATTTTAGTTTTACATGCAGCATATGCCGTCACAAGTGATGCAGTTACCCTCCACTGCTTCCCTCAGTTCAGTGCCTCTCGAAATCACTACAAATGTGGAGATGGACGGGGTTAAGGCTATGGGATTGGGCAAGATTATGTAATTGTCGCTACATGGCGAGGAAGAAACTGCGACCAGAGCAGTTCTCACACAGCCGGCGGGGCTGTGTAGTTAATGGAATTGCTTGTTTTAAATTAGAAAAACCTAGTTGCGAAAGAAAAGAGATTCCTACGTAAGAAGCTTTGTCGAATCATACTTCTTGTGATGGAATTACTGCGCGCTCGCTCAGGAGGAATAGTCTTCATAACGAAGCAGCAGGCTCGCTCAATTCCCACCTCAACTGTCGTAGAAGTGGTTTTCCAGGCAAATACCTCGATGGTTCCTAACTCGAGGTCTTGGCAGTCTCCTTTTAATTCCTTAACTCTCTTACAATACACTCAATACTTCAGCTATCACTATGACACAGGACGTCATACAGATTCCACATACAGTCAAGTACACAGGGCGGTGTCGCAAAGCCAACTGCCGCCACCTTGCTTCATTTACGCTAGGGATCCTCAAAATGCGACCGTACATACTAAATTTCCATGACCCGCTGGTAACTTATCGAATATCCACACACGTCATGTGTAACGCAGACATAAATGCTAGGAATACATTCTCAGTAGTAAAAATTCGGGCTCATCGTGGTGTAGCGGCTATTGTTCTTGGCTGTCGCCCTGATTGTCCAGATTCGAATCCCGGCTCTGCCAAGACATTTTAATTCTCGTGTGAGGGCTGGAACGGGGTACACGCAGTCTCGTGAGACAAAACTGAGAAGATTCCCACATCAGCCTACCCGGGAGTGGTTTTCCGTGGTTTTCCCTACTTCTATTCCATGAAAATGCTGAGATTGATACGGCCATGACCGCCCTCTTCCCAATCCTAGCCTCAATTTGCAAATACACACACTAGTACAGCTATCACAATAACACAGATTATCACACAACCATATACATGGGGCTATATGACTACGATGTTCCTGCCTCTGAAATAAGCAACAACAACCTATTAATTCAATCCTGTTTGAACCATATCCTGAAAGGATTAAAATGAGTCCTTTTTCATTCTTATGTCTCGAAGCTGCCTATTGTTGTTTGTTCGTATTAGGGGACATGTTTTGGCCATCAGCCCCATATAAATGTATGTGTTGAATTTGTCTGATAACTTGTGTTTCCGTAAGACTGTAAGAATGCTCCTGTAATTACGAAGTACGGGGTACTAGCCCGGTATTTCCTTGGAGGGAGTGTGGCAATACCATAGTCAGGATGGCCGTTGTTGTGGCGAGCGGAGCGGCTTCTGTGGATCGCGGGATAGGCCGAAGAAGAAGAGCTGCTATTCCCTTACGATGCTGATGTCTGCTTAGTCCGTAGTTCCTCTATAGAGTCTCTGATGACCGCGGGTTCGATCCTGTCTCTTTGAAGCTTGTCCTTTGTTCTTCGACCTGAAATTAGCTCTTGCTGTGGTTGCTAATGGCGGTCCGATGTTCTCCGTGGAGCAGTAAGAAGCTTCCTGTCTTTGTGGCGAGTGGGAGGTCGTTGCCTTCTGCCTGCCGTGCGAGCCTTGTCGTGGAACAATGCAATTTCATCGCTCCAACTACTTCACGGCTCTCTCCTATGTTAAGTTTCCGAATGTATTTTTGTCACTGGTCAGTTCCGTCCTTCAGGCGCACTTTGAAGTCGTCCTTCCCCTCGGCCCCCTAGATTTCAGGGAAATAATGAATTTAGTGCTTACATTTCGACACACTTCGAAAATCTCACGTGCATTGACCGGGAATCGAACCCGTTACAGCTTGAACGCTGCGCCACCACGTCCCCTACATGGGAGTGCTTTTGAAGATAATTTCATTTGACTCAGTCTATCAATGCCTAGGTTTCAACTCGAGATATAGTTGAGGAGCACCACAACTGGACATAGCGTAGGAAACAATGAAGATTGGCTTCTAGTACAGTATTTCATTGACCGGAAATACTCGTTGTTTTATGAATTGATAATGTATTATCGTTAATATCACCAGTTCCCATTCCCCGTGGAACTACAGCCCCTGAAGGGCCTAGGCCTACCAAGCGACCGCTGTCCAGCCAATTGGCCTGCAGATATTGGGGTGACGCGTGGTCAGCGCGTCGGGTCCCCTCGGCCGTTAATCTTGGTTTTCGTGACCGGGGCACTGCCTCACCGTCAGAGAGCTACTCAATTGTCCTCACGAGGCTGAGTGCACCCCGTTCCAGCCCTCACGTCAGTTTTAAAATCCCTGACGGGTGAGAGGCAGGCGCTCTACCCCAACACCACGGGGCCGGCGAATATCACCAGTGCCACAGCTTTATGTGGATCAACGCAGCCAAGGAATTATAATTCTTCAGTAATTACCGGTAAGATTGTTAGTTAGTTATTGTTGTTTTAAGGGGCGGAAAGGTAGGATTGTCTTCGTTGGGACCCAATTACCATGCTTAACAGTGTGCTCTAGATTGAAGGGCAGTGAAAAGACTGAATAAAAGGAAGGTAAGAGGTAATTTTAAGATGGGTTCTTTCTTTGTTTCTTTCTTTGTTTCTTTCTTTCTTTCTTTCTTCATCTATTATGAGGAAACGTCCATTCACGACGCAATGTGAGGAACCAAGCAAGTTGCAGTCCAGGTGAAACCTCAACAAGTAGATCATCTTGATGAAGTCTGCAATACTCGCCTTTGCCCCTAGCTACGCTTGACCAGTTGGTAACTGATTTCGACGGCGTGTGTGTTTGTTGACGGGCTAGGGCATCGTGGTCATGTAGCTCCCTATATTGGGATGGGTGTGTATATTTATAGACATTGTCTGGTATAACTTTTGTTATTGTGGTATCTGTAGTAATGTGTGCATTTGTAATTCAGGTGTGGATTGGGATGATGAATTGAGGGGCTTGGGCGTCGTGGTCATTTAGCCGCGTGTACTTGGTTGTGTGTATTTTTTTCTGATAGCCTGTCTTATTGCGACGGCTGTATTAGTGTGTGTATTTGTAATTCAGGCGAGGATTGAGAAGGAAGGAGACGGCCGTGGCCTTACGTTAGGAACCATTCCGGTGTTTACCTAGAATAGAATAATGCAGAGGTAACTGAACTTGTAGTTTAATGTTAAAATAACGTTTATTTAATCTATCATTGCCATTGCCCGGTCCCAAGTCCGGGATGAGAAAGGAGGAGGGTTCGATGGCAGGCTTAACAACAAGCCGGTCGGTAAAACAAATTCTGTTGTATCTCAATGCACTGGCTAGAATAAATATTATGGATGAAACTGCTAGGGGGGCGTTCCCCGCTGTAGGCGACGCGCATCATCATCGTCCGAATGGTGTGAGAAATGTGCAAGGGCTCCCCACTCAAGGACGGGGTGGGCTAAAGAAGCGAGTCCAACAAATCAGAATGGCAACCATTAACATTGGTACTCTTACGAATCGAAGCCGAGAACTTGCAGATACCTTGAAGAACCGACAAGTAGATATTGCCTGCATCCAGGAAACCAAATGGTCTGGCTCAAAATCCAAGGATATTGGTGAAGGATACAAGTTATTCTACCACGGAAAGATATCAGGCAGGAATGGCGTAGCTATAGCTGTGAGTACAAAGTTCAGAGATCATGTCTCTGAAATAAACCGTCTTTCTGACCGATTGATGTCTATTAAGATCGACACTGGTACGAAAACCTTACGTGTGGTTTCATGTTACGCTCCACAAACTAGGTGCACGGATGCTGAAAAGGATGAATTTTGGAACAACCTCGAAACTTACCTACAGTTTGTTGAAGAAGAACTCCTGTTCATTGGTGGTGACTTAAATGGCCACGTTGGAGGGAATAGAAATGGTTTCGAGAGAGTACATGGTGGACAAGGCTTTGGAGAGCGAAATGAGGATGGAAACAGAATCCTGGAATTTGCTGAGGCCTTAGACTTAGCTGTGACTAACACCTTTTACAAAAAGCGACCATCGCACCTCATTACCTACAGTAGTGGTGGAAGAAATACGCAGATTGATTATTGGCTGGTACGAAGGAGTGATCTGAAGTTTGTCACTGATGTAAAAGTCATACCATCAGACATTATTGCACCCCAACATCGTCTGCTTCTCCTCAATTTTAGGATTCGCCTTGATCTCGGCAAGAAAAGTCTTAAATCTACATCGGAACGAATTAAATGGTGGAAATTAAAACAACATCACATCCAGCTGAAAACATCTATAGGTACTTGATCTATGCCAGAACAAGGTCAACGCGTTGATGAAATCTGGGCAAAGGCCTCCACACATATTACGACTTGTGCTACTGACATCATGGGTAAATCAAAACCTGGACGCAGTTTTATCAATAAAGAGATATGGTGGTGGAATTCTCATGTCCAAGATGCCATCAGGATGAAGAAGTTAGCGTATAAGACCTGGCTCCAATCGGGACTGGATCTTGATCGTCAGCAATATAGAAGATTGAAGTCGGTGGCAAAACAGGAAGTGGCAAAGGCTAAAGCAGACCATTACAAGAGCATGTACGAAGAGCTCAACACAGCAGAAGGAGCAAATAATATCTACAGACTAGCGAAGAATCGACATCGTTTCACTCAAGATGTTGGACACGTTATGATCATTAAGAATGAAAATCAACAACCTCTACGGAAACCTAATGAGATCCTTAACCGATGGAAACAGCACTTCGAAAATATTAGCAACGAAGAATTTCCGCATCCACCACTACCAGCTGCGGATCCTGTACTTGGTCCAGTACCAGCAATCACGGTTGCCGAAGTGGAGACCGCTATGAAGAAAATGAAAAATGGAAAGGCAACTGGACCGGATGATCTCCCATCGGAGGTGTGGAAGATGCTTGGATCACAAACAGCTCAGTTTCTAGCAGATCTCTTCAACAAGATCATCAATGAAAACGAAGCTCCTCTTACTTGGCTCAGCAGTGTAACAATACCAATATGGAAAGGTAAAGGAGATGTGCACAACTGCTCAAATTATCGACCGATTCGCCTGCTTTGCCACACTATGAAGATATTTGAGCGTATCGTGGATACACGCCTTCGTGACATAATCAAGATTGCCTCAAACCAGTGTGGTTTTATGAAAGGACAATCGATGCTATTCACGCCGCTCGTCTTTTGATGGAAAGGCACCTAGAAAAGCGGAAACCACTCCATATAGCCTTCTTGGATCTTGAAAAGGCCTTCGACAGGGTACCTCGTGATCTAATATGGTATGCACTACGACAGCATGGGGTACCAGAAGCATATGTTCAATGGGTTCAGCTTCTTTATCGGAATGTCACCAGCTATGTCCGATGTGCTTCAGAAAACTCCGCAACTTTTCCCATCCGAGTTGGTGTTCATCAGGGGTCAGCTTTGTCCCCGCTCCTGTTCATCATGTCTTGACACCATCGCAGCCGAACTACTGCAACCAAATCCCTGGACCTTGCTCTATGCTGACGATATCATTGTAGTCTGCAAGTCTCGCCAAGAATTGGAACAACATGTTCATAGTTGGAAAACTGCACTACTGTCGACCAAAGTATTATGTGTACTCGAGTTTGAAGGTTGTTTGTGAAGTAACCAATAGACCTACATAAAATCCAATAACATCATTTTCGTCGTTCTATTTTACGTTAGCTCATGCAGGTTTGGAATTTTTAATTTATATTTTAATATTTTTTGTCGCAGTTGGAACACAAAAAGTGCACGTTTTTTAAGCGTGTTTCAACCATGCGTCACATTTAAGAATTATTATCTCAAACACCCGTCATCAGATCGAATCAAAATTTTAACACAATATACATTGGAATGTTGTATAACTGGTTTATTAATTTCAAAGTGTTGCGTGTCCAAGAAAAAAAGTTATCATTTTTGTAAGGTAACTTTTTCTCGGCTCGGGGTGGTTGGAAAATGTAGTTCTTAGTTGCAATGTGATCCTTATACATCAAAAAGTTATGCTGTATGACTGTGAAATACGTAAATTAACTCACTTATTTTATATATCGGTTGGTATTTGTAGGCGGAAATAACACATCGTTCACCACCTACCCGCTCCGGGAAAGCTGTACAGCGTTGCTATGATGGAGCCCATCACTTCCGAGCGAGGCACGCCATGATGCGTGATGGGCTCTATTTCGGCAACTCTGTACAGCTTTTCCGGGAGCGGGTAGGTGGTGAACGATGTGTTATTTCCGCCTGCAAATACAAACCGATATAAAATAAGTGAGTTAATTTACGTATTTCACAGTCATACTGCATAACTTTTTGATGTATAAGGATTACATCGCAACTAGGAACTACATTTTCCAACCACCCCGAGCCGAGAAAAGGTTACCTTACAAAAATGATAACAACTTTTTTTCTTGGACACGCAACATTTTGAAATTAATAAACCAGTTATACAACATTCCAATGTATATTGTGTTAAAATTTGGATTCGATCTGATGACGGGTTTTTGCGATAATAATTCTTAAATGTGACGCATGGTTGAAACAAGCTTAAAAACTTTTACTTTTTGTGCTGCAAATGCGACAAAAAATATTAAAATATACATTAAAAATTCCAAACCTACATGAGCTAACGTGCAATAGAACGACAAAAATGATGATGTTATTGGATTTTATGTAGGTCTATTGGTTACTTCACAAACAACCTTCAAACTCGAGTGCACATAATACTTTGGTCGACAGTAGACACCCATGGCCTACTACTTAATATTGGGAAGACTGAGTATATGGAGTGTGGAGTACCAAGTGAAGGATCTATTCACATTGATGGCACTGAACTCCGAAAATCATCTGCATTCAAAAACTTGGGTACGCTAATCTGTTCAGATGGCCGAACACTCCCAGATGTCCGAAACAGTCAACGCTGCATGGCTGAAATGGCGCCAAGTTACTGGAGTCCTTTTTGACCGTAATGTGCCACTATATCTGGAGTCGAAAATTTACAGAACCATCGTTCGACCAGTAGCACTGTACGGTACTGAATGCTGGCCAGTAACGAAGAGACATGAACAACAACTACATGTCATGGAGATGAAGATGATTCGCTGGACACAGGGACTTACTAGACTGGACCGCATCAGGAATGACAATTTTCGAGCTACATTTGGTGTGGCTCCAATCCATGAAAAAATGCGGGAGAGCCGTCTGCGTTGGTATGGCCATGTACTGCGTAGCAATCACTCTTCAGTCGAGAGAACTGCACTTGGACATCAGTCCAGAAGGCCGACGACCACGAGGGCGACCGAGAAAGCGCTGGCTGGATACTATGCGGGAGGACATGCAACTAGTGAATGCCACAACTAGAGCAACTAGAGACGCTCAAGATCGAGCAGTATGGAAGAAAAAGTGCAGAAAAGCAGACCCTGCAATAAAGCGGGATTAATGCTAGGAAGATGATGATGATTGCCATGCCTCTAAAAAGGGTGTGGTGGCGCAGCGGTCAAGCTATTTGCCTCTCACCAAGCTGGGCCGGACATGCATGCATGTGAGATTTTCGAAGTGAAATACCATGTCATGTGGTTTGGTTTCCACGTAAAAAGGAGGTCCCGTGGCTCATCGCACGATTAACAGTCACGTAAAATCCTATCATTTCATGTCTTTACGTAAGGATTTGTCTGGTGATTTTTTGGGTCATATTTAGCTATTAGCCTACTTTCGATTTTTGCAAAAAATGAAAGTAGACTTATGAGATCAACACAGGGCGAAAAAAGTGTGTCTGTCTGTGTGTGTGTGTGTGTGTATGTGTGTGTGTGAGTCTGTGTGTGTGTGTATGTGTGTGTGTGTGTGTGTGTGTGTGTGAGTGTGTACTCTGAATGTCTGTCCCCCCCTATCAATTCGAACACGGTGAATGCAAATTGAACGAAATTTGGTACAAAGGTAGCACTAGCAAAGGACACCTCAGTGTCATGTTTTATATCGCCGCCATCTTTACTAAAACTGAATGGCGGCCACTCAAACGTTCAAAACGTAAAATCAAATAACGACTAACCAAATCATCCGATCTCTACCAAATTTGGTAACAACATACCTTCGTATAGGATGCGTCTTGTGACCAAATTACAAGGTCGTCCGCCATACCATTTCAGAATGGCGGCCGTGCGAATTATGCAAACTTTATAATCCATATCATGGGACCCACCAGTTCCGATTATCGAGCCGAGAATCGTTTTAACTGTTCTAAAGGAAGAGGCACGTTCGAAATTAAAAGTTTATTTTGTAATACTATAGTGCAGACGTGATTTTAAAAAGCTGAACACTGATTCAGTAATAAGACAAGATGGCAGCGGATATCTTGTGCCGGACTTATATTTCACTAATTTGAGTATTGCATGCAATACTGATAAAAAATAAATAAACTTTGTATGAAATGCTTTATATATAAATAATATACTCCAGTGATGAAATCGTTTAGTATAAATCATTATTTGCTAACAAGTTCTATGTAAGTCATTTTAAATAGAACGATATTCGTTGACACAATTAGCTCAGTGGTAGAGCGTTAGCCTATCGCTCAAATGCCTATGGTTCAAACCCGATCAGAGCTAGGTTTTTTGCTTGAAATGTTATATGTTTATTGTTTTGTAATGACTCAGATGTTTTAAAATTAAGCGTTATATTGTGCACATTATGGTGTAAAATATATATTTAATTAAAACATAATTCGCCAGCAGATTTACTCGGGACATCTAGCTGCCAAAAAGGTAACTTCCAGATTTTATTGAAAAGTTTCTTCTTCTGGCCGCTAGAATGCACTCGCTCTGTTAGGATTATATTGTTCGATATTTCACCAATAGATGTCATGACTAGTCTACGTGGGGATCCATTGATTACTATACCATTATCATTCTATGCGCATCGAATTTGAAGAATGACAAGATGATACTACGATACATTTTAACTTTTTATTTTAAAGGGGTTGTAACAGCCTATTTTGCGTTACTTGAAAATGTTATTAAGCGTTATATTGTGCACATTATGGTGTAAAATATATATTTAATTAAAACATAATTCGCCAGCAGATTTACTCGAGACATCTAGCTGCCAAAAAGGTAACTTCCAGATTTTATTGAAAAGTTTCTTCTTCTGGCCGCTAGAATGCACTCGCTCTGTTAGGATTATATTATCGAAAATATCCACATAGTTTGTATACACACGTCTCTGTAGGGTCATGGAAAGATTTGTTAATTCAATTAGGGTTGTGAAAGCCATGCACAACCAGACGTGTAAAGACATGCCTCAACTCGAAGTTGGATGTTGCCCACGGCAGGTCGTAATAATAATAATAATAATAATAATAATAATGTTATTGGTTTTACATCCCTTTTAACTACTGCTGATTTTAGAGACACCGGGGTGCCGGAATTTTGGCCCGAAGGGGATCTTTAACGTGCCAGTAAATGTACTGACACGGCTCCCTCGCATTTGTGCACCCTCAAATGCCAGCTGACTGCGCCAGGATACGAACCTGCAACCTAGGGCCCAGCAAGCGAGAACGTTACCGCTGAGCCACGCCGCCAGTCCGGTCGATTATGTCTCCAGATCCATAACATTCTTGATATACTTCTTATCTTTCTTTCTTTCTTTCTTTCTTTCTTTCTTTCTTTCTTTCTTTCTTCAATGATTGTAGCAGTTTTTATCTAGGTTGTGGCGTTTGGTAGAGGTAAATCGTTTCTAAGGTCTTCAACAAAGAATAGTTCTATTATACTCTTTGATAATAACAACGAGTTATAACTATACTCATACATTTAGGAGAAAGTAGGCTATATGTTCTTTACTGAACATCTTGTTTTTAAGGTCATATTGTATTGCCAATTTTTCACTTTTCTAAGGTCATGAACATCTAGCCCAGCGTCGACTTACTGAAACTGATTAACGAAAACCACGATAATAACAACATTATGAATTCTGATTCATAATTACAAATGAACAGGCAAAATCTTACATCAGAAAGGATTTTTTGTTGTTGTTAAATATTAGCTTGCGAATTTAGAACGGCTGCGGGAGTCAACTATAATGAAAAAGAAAATCCACAGCCTGCTTCCAGTCTCCGACCGGGTCAGGAATGGAATGAATGAAGCCCCGATCTAGCGGCGAGGATATGGACTGTGCCGACTGCCGAGGCCTGACGAACTCCTCTGGGGCAATGATGAAATGAATGACAGACGAAATGAAATGATAGTGGAGAGTGTTGCTGGAATGAAATTTTGACAGGGAAAACCGGAGTACCCGGAGAAAAACCTGTCTGCCTCCGTTTTGTCCAGCACAGATCTCACATGGAGTGACCGGGATTTGAACCACGGACCCAGCGGTGAGAGGCCGGCGTGCTGCCGCCTAAGCCACGGAGGCTAGTCAACTATAATAATAATAATAATAATAATAATAAAAGTAATCCTATTTTTCCCCCTCCGATGTAGGCGTTATGTGATTGACGTCCTTCTGTTGATTCGTTTTGCTCTGGTGGCGCACTTGTAGTAGGAACCAAAAGCAACTGGAAAGATTCGTTCTTGTCGAGGAAGCAAGCTTGGCTGGCAGGATGCAGGCAGCCAAGCGGTTCGGCATCTCTGTGGAAAATCTTATTGCTTGGGTCAACAACCTGACTTTCTCGAGTCCTGTGCCTGGCAGATCCTCGGATAGCCAATATTGGGAGTTGGGACAGGCGTAGCAGTATTGCTTGTTGGTGTTCATCACGTGCCGCAGAGTCTTCTTCCCTGTTGTTTACTACTGGACGGATGCTGACGACATGTAATCTCTTTTTTTTTTGTCTTTGTCTGCTTGTCCATAATACAATACCAGTTATCGCAAGAATTGGATGTTCAAGACCGCACCGGTGACATCAAATACAACCGTATTATGACCAAAATTTATGAAAATAACCTAAATATGCAACTGACGATGATAGGCTATTGCTCGCTAACGGGCATGATGTCTTCTATAGGACCCCCCAGGGGCTCACATCTAGTGGGACGTGGGTTGGTGACCACGGGGCCCCAGCTGAGTCCGGCATTGCTTCCACTTGTTTGTGCCGGGCTCCTATGTCTCCTTTCCTGTCGACCTCACTTGGTCAACTCTTGTTCTCTTCCTACCCCGACGGTATTAGGGTATCCGAGGCCTAGGGAGTCTCTTCCTTTCCCGCCTTAATTGGCCCTTGTCTCATCTTTTCTGATACCCTCCTTCTGCGAGGGGTCAGCCTTCTTTTTCTTTTCATGTTATCTCCTGCCTTCTGCTCAAGGAACTCAAGGAGGCAGAGTGTTTCTAGCCCCACCACTTCTGGTGCACCTTAGATATTGCTACACCTTCAGGGGCTCAAGGCTGGTGAGTTCGGGAGTTGGCGACCCCGAGTGATTCTTGAGCTGGGTCCTGTTTCCCCCGTTTTATCCCTTACCTCTGGGGCGGGCCCTCTCCTCTTTCACTTTCCTATCTGCCTTTCATGGCTCTCCTTCCTTCCAAGTCCCTCAATCAGTATTTTTCGAGGGTTGAGGGCATTTCTTTTCCTCCTGTCCTTTATTTGCCTTATTCTCCTTTTGTTTACCATTTCATCTTCTAGTAGCCTATAAGTTGGTAGTTAGTTTTAGTTGTAGTTTACATTTCATTATCATCTTCACAATCACCCAACCCATTAGGGGCCGATAACCTAGATGTTACGCCCCTAAAACAACAATTATCGTCATCATCTTCTATAGGATTATAAGACCTCAATGTCTGTGGGTCATCTGATGACTGCGTGGACCATTTCTGGAGCCGCAAACTCTTCCACAATGTTCACAATTTTTGGCTTGGATTCCTTCCTCGACCATCCTGGAAGTGGTTTCACCAAATCCTACCTCGATTACAGACATCACAGTGCCACAGGTTATCAGATAACTTCTACGCATACAAAACTACATGGGGATACATTGCGACGATTTGTTAATCGCCCAACAATCAGAATCAACAACAATTAATACTGTATGACATAAACACCCGAACCCAAGCAATAACATTTTACATTTACTACTATTCTCTAAAATTGATGACCCAGATACGGGGTCGTATAATACAAGCATGTAGTTGGAAGGTAATAATATCGTATGGCCTCGGGTGCCGCGTGCAAGCTTTGTTAATTAACACCCAGAGGGCAGCTTCCATGTCGAATTTTGTCGTACCTTTGAACGCTATGAAAGTCAAGGAGGTTAGGTTTCTAAGCTCCTTGACACTACAGCGCTTTCTAGTCGAGCATGTAGGAACTTTGTGTTGGCGGAAAATCCCGAGATTAATTTTGTCATTGAACATGGCCTACTGAATTCAAATGGGTTCTTTAACATGCCAACAACGTATGACATCCATGTCGTGATATTTGTCGTCGTTCAAAAATCACCTGCAATCTTGGGGTTGGTAATCCGACACGTTAACCACTCACCCGCCGTGGCAAGCAGTTGGAAGGTAATTAATGATCTCACATACGCACATGCGGGAGTCGAATCTGAATCCAGTTGTTTGAATGTAAGCCCACAGCGGGTGACCGTAATAGTGTTTTGATAGTTCAGGCTAGCACTATAGCTCAGCGGGGCCCAATCTGAAGGTTGCAGGTTTAGACTTGTGAGACACATTAATTTTCTACATTTCATTTACTCTTCAAATAAAATTTAAGATACTGCACATCGGATTCTGTTATGTTCTATGTGAGACTCAGAATAGTAAACGTACACTCCTCGGTAACTTTGAACGCAGTATCATGTGACTAAACCCTCCACGGTTAGATCATCACAAATTAAAGACAGCGTGATGATCATCCATGAACCTTGAGGCACTCTTGAATGTGACGGTATATGCTGTATACTAAATCAGATGATTTCTTGAGGCAAACTGTCCCGCTCCTCGGTGGCAGTATTTTTTTTAGGGTGGTGAAATGTCAGTTGTGAATGACGCGACGGGCGAAAGTTGAGTCGGATATCCTTAGTTGTGAAGATTGTCATGGTTTAAACAACGTACAGTACTTACTGTTTAACCATAATTATTGTTGGGGCTCACTGTCTGTTTTATATAAACCATGATCGTTTCATCCCTGGCAATGGGCTGTTTTTATCTTTGTCCGTTAATTTCATATAATTTCATTTCATTAGGGGCCTATGTTAGGCCCCTTAAAACAGAAATTATCATCATCATTGCTGTTCAACCATAAATGAAACATCAATATTAGACATTGGTGGGGAAACTGCAAATGTGGTTGACATATGATATTTGATGAGTGTATAACTTATGTCAATAGCAACTGTTATGTTCAATGCGGATAATACATTAGTACTGAATTAGTTTGTATGGATCGTGGCTTTGGGCTAAATAAAGGTCATTTTATACAATATAGTCCTTATCGACATTTTTAGGACATTGTTTACTATTTTGATTATTGATTAGATCATTTTAATGTATTATTATATTTTTACCGTACCATTAGTGCTAGCGCTACCGGGTGAGTTAGCTGTGGTCGTTACGGCGTGACTGCAGGCAGTCGCTCACATCCGAGAGGTGAGGAGGAACGAATCCCCCGCCGGCTACCTTGAAGATGGTCTTCTGTGGTTTCCCATTTTCCTTCCAGGCAAATGCCGGGGTTTGTCCCTAATTATAGGCCACAGCCACTTTCCTCCCCAGACAACACTCCACACGTGACGGTACTTGTTGCTCACGCCATGGGTGTCCGCATAGAAGTAGCTACAAACTCTGGCGAGCCGAACATGTCCTCGGACACTCCCGGCACTAAAGGCCATAGGCCCTACGCTAAAAAAAAGTGCTAGCGATCTTTAAAAAAATCAATTTGTCTTGATGTGTATTAGATCATGGTGATGAGAAAACTCCGATTTAATGAATATGCTATTGAAGCACAAGCGTAGCATCAGGCATGTTGCCCATGGCTGTCTTGAGCTCGACTCTGTTGACAGCGCGAAGTCCGATAGTCTTGTTGACACCTGATTACCGACGAGGCGCACTTGTGCAGCTTCGGATACCGATGTACGGTAGGGGTAATCACATTGTGCTGGGTGCTGTTATTCACTGTGTTGTCATGTCACACTTGAGTTTTTAATCCATCACCAGTTCTAGTTGTGATTTGTTACCAACGTGGGTTGTTCTTCGACCTATCGCAAATTCATTATTTTGAACGGTTTATAGACAATGTCTCTGTAATGAAAAATCACGTACAGAGATCGGATTCCACGTAAATACGGAAACCCCGTTTATTTATGAACTGAAGTTTGAGCCATTTTAAACTAACAACTTGCTTTTAGACGAGAAATCCCAATATGAACTTGGATGACCTACGGTGGACTTGCTCTTCAACATTTAGTAACCATCGGTTGTCTTACCGTTTTGAACAGACGAAGGGAATGTATATATTATATGCACACACGGTACACCGCTCAGTTTCGCGACGAGATGGCTTGGCATTCGTCGTGAGGACACCCTTCTGTATATAGGTTGGTTGCTCAGGAGAGTCTCATACATGACCAGCTCGAAGCTGAGGGAAGGTGAAGATTTGGTGGAGCCATATTTGGTACCCACATCACCTATCAGACGAAGTGAGAGGATCTGACGATGTTACGTCAACGGTGGAAGGGAAGTGAGTAGGGGCTGACATTGCCAAGTAAGCCAGGTTGTATAAATCTCTCCTGCGGGATAATTTGTTTATAAATAAATAAACAAGACGATAGTCCCTGCCAGAATTGTGTCGCTTCGAGCCTTACTGTTATGCAAGGCTAATGCACGACAAATTTGTTGAAATGGGAAATTTCTCGCACACTTCCCCTAGTCTTCGCATAATTTTCTTTCAGGTCGTTCAGATTTGTGGACCAGTGTCTTCCATCTACTCTGCAGTCTTCCACCGTCCTCAAAAATAATACAGTATTTCGTAAATAAATGTACGTCATTAAACTGTGTGCATTTTATAGGTTGTAGGTCTGTTGGATTTCTATGGTCGCTCGTTTTGTACATGCTCGCTTCTGCTCCAGTGCTTGGGTCGCTCGAGTGGAAATTACCTGGAAATGCGTTAGTCTACAGGCGAATAAATCCAACGAATTCTTGCTCAATTTAGCTTGGTTGATTCGGAGAATATGTCGTCTCCCTCTCCTCCTCTTCCTCCCTCCCCCCCCCCCCTTCTTCAGCCAGCTTTTGAATAGTGATTGATGTAATGTAATTGAGATGAGATTAAGGTGATATTGAACAGCGAGTTGTATCAATGTAATTAGTAGCTTAGTAAACATTACATGAACAGCCCTTCATCATCTGAATCTGTTTAGTAAATGTGCTCTTCCGTAGAATGAACACAGGATAGCTCATAAGGTGACTACTATTCAACAAGATTTTGGTACTGTTTCATTAAGGCATCGAGTTGAAATCAAGCACTGAAAACAAAGGCCGAACTGAAATGGCAAGCAAAATGGGCTAAACATGATGTGCTCTAAGTACCTTGGAACGTAGTCAAGTCACTGATGGATGAAAAGATGTATGAATGCATAACTATTGATTTGGCGTTTGGAAAGAAAAAGAACTTAAAATGTTTGTTTTTTAACACATTTTGTACTGAGATGTTTGGCATTTGTTCTGCTTTGTTTCGTATGAAATGCGTGCTTGTGTGTGAAGTAGAGCCGGGCAAAACGCTCTTGAGTTCCGATCGGTCTCGTTGGACGAGAATAAAAAACGGAAATGATGGTTCCGGAACTGGTATTACCGATAATGTGGGCTCGATAACGATTATTCTCGACATTATCGCTCGTTCTCGCTTGGGCAATATGGCGCTGCCTGAAGGCACTGAGGCTTGTTTGTGTAAGGATTCAATGGAAATTGTTCATTCCGTTGACTGGAGTCTGCGAATTGGAAGAATCCACTCAACTTCAACGATATCATATTAACAGACTACCCAAGGTATATTGAGCATATCATCCTAATAACATATGGAAGGAGATTTTGATCGTCAGTCGGTATTTTTTGGTCATTAAATTTCAGCAAAAGAAAATTCTATTTGACGTGTAGGCTATATATTAAGATCTTTTCGTGTAGTGCCACATTCAAGCACTACCGTATGTAACTTTCTCGTAATGTATGTATGTCTACCCCTTATTATTCCCGTTTTTTCCAACGGGGTCGGGGATGAGATGCGATGGAAGTCTTTGTGGCGATGATTTTTACGGCCGGATGCCCTTTCTGACGCCAACCTCATGAGAGGAGTTAATGAGAGATGAAATGAATGACGGTGAATGAAACTGGGCAAGGATGTGGAAGGAAGCGGCCGTGGCCTGTCAGAAGGTACCGTCCCAGCATTTGCCTGGTGTTGAAAATGGGGAAACCACGGAAAACCATTTCAAGGACGGCCGACGGTGGGGCTCGAACCCACGCGTCTACCGAGTCAGCAGAGAGCTTGGCCCCATGACCTAATGCTGCGCTTTAGCCAGCGTAGCCACTACTGTCGGTATGAAACTTTCTCGTAATAAAACCTGAAAATTCATGCACTCGCTATATTAATTACTAAAGCCCCTGTGATGCAACTGTGTTCTGTCGTATGATTTTTGTAGTAAGATACTGGTAAAGTGGTCGTCATAAACAATAAAACGTAACGAAACAAAAATTAAAATTACTTCCCCTACCGAGTATCGAGCCCCGGCCCTTCCATTCATGAGTCCAGCGCGCAACCAATTCAGCCACTGAGACTGTTATACACTGAGGGAAAATGGTACAAACATACACAGTGAAAACTTTTGCGTTGGATACCTGACTCTCTTCTCAAATGCTCCTACCAGTTTGAATAATATTCTCTAGTCGTCGGGCATACGAAAAAATAATGTTCACTTTTTCAAGAATAATATTAAGATTGATTTTGTCTTTCGTCATAATGGCTTTGCCATATGCTTAAATCACCGCCATTACAATCGCGTTCCTACGCACGTGCACACACGTTGCATCATGAGTAGAGAGAGCAACGATATTACCTTGTGATCGAACGAGACTTTGGAGTATCGGACGAAGTGACATTCCCGCGGTAATGAGTTGTTCTCAGTGCAACTCCCGTCGCACTATTCTCACTCAAACTGTTATATCATTGGCATGTATGGACAAATCAGTGAAGTGTTTGCACTGACATGATTAATACACCGCATGCCACAAACTGGTATTGTTTTCAAGCAAAAAATCAGAGTTTTTAGTAGATGAAATTAGTTGAAACTTTTCAGCGTAATATTTTCCAAGTGTATTTTCACCATCGCAGCCAATTTTTGCACTATAGTTGCCTCTAATAACAACCAGTTACAAGGTGGAGAAGAAGATTGAAAGTATTCTTTAAAGCAAATTGCTAGTCAGTAGGGCTAAAAATTCATGAGTCATACGCGAGAGACTTTCTTGTAGCTCTTCTCTGCTATGCCAATTATTTGAGTTTATTTTACTTTAGGGGCTACAACATCGTGATCATTTTTGTGTTCTTGTGTGTCAACTTTGTCTAATAACCTGTGTTATTATGGTGTCTGTAGTAGTGTGTGTATATTTGTAACTGAGGGTAGGAGTGGTAGGGAGGTGGCAGATGCGAACTCAGTTCAATGTGATCTTCCTGGGGTGTATCACTTCATACTGATTTAAATTTGTCAAATGTAAGACCGAGGAATGGTTTACATTCCGGAGTTATTACAGAAGGCTTTGACTTTACTCGTGCAGCGGCTTGAGTGACACGTGCAGCGGCGTGAGTGGGTCTGCTTTTTCCTTTAAATAGATACTGTCGATAACGCCGAGAAAAAAGGAGTTCCGGTATTATCGAGACTCCCACTCAGTACCGGTATTATCGAAACTGAAGATTCTCGTTCAGCGGAGAGACCTGGCCTTGAGTGCGCTTGGTGGGGGGCGATACTAGCCATGCGGAATCTTACGATCCCGATCGGAACTAGAGCAAATTTGCCCGGCTCTAGTGTGAAGTTCCTAAAATAAAAACCCAGTCACTCTCCAGTAGGGATAAAGTTTGAAGCATCGACACTGACTGGCTTTTCGGTTGAGCTTTCATTAAGTGAAAATATATTTCTTCTGAATTGCTAAGTTGCACCGTATCCTAAGTATGGGTCGAATAGAAAGACGAGAGAGTAACACCTTGAAAATATCACAATTTAGTTAAACTGGTTGTCGTTGAATGTGTCTGATAACCTGTCTCTCTTTGGTAACCGTCTGTAATTATTAAGGCCAGGGATTTAAACTAACACGGTCTCATTCTATATGGACATTGTCTGATAACCTGTGTCTCTTTGGTAACCGTCTGTAATTATTAAGGCCGGGGATTTAAACTAATAAGGCTCATTCTATGTGGGCATTTGGCTCGAGAAAATGCGAATCCCACACAAGGATTCTAATTTTCGGAATTTAAGTAAATGTCATATATTCCACCGTGAAATTTGAAAATTAAGTGCGAATGAAGGGTTCCTGGCCCATTTGAAAGAATTTTTATTTTGCTTATCAATGCGTATTTTGGCCTTTTTTATGGTTTTGTCATATGGTGCTGATTTTAGTGATATTAAGTCATATTCGGTTATGTTTCAAGCATTCTTGTTCAAATATAGACTCGGTATGTACTATCGAGCTGATATTTCAAGCACGGGATTTGTAAATGGTGCAGTGGATATAATTTTATCTGTATTCCCGGAGCTGGCAGATAGGTTTATAAGTCCTGATTCCGAGAAATGTAGTACTTATGACCAGATTTTTTAATTTTTTAATCGAATAAGATGCAACCCCAGGAGGCAAATTTAGCTTGGAGCAATTAATTAGTTAACAAGAAAACTGCCGCCCAGTTCAGCCTAGATTGTTTATTGTAGGATTTGAACGCATGCAGAACGTGATTGGAAAGAAATCATGCCCTCATTCCTCCGTGGCTTTGTTTGCGTGATTAAATAGGGCCTATGTCCGCTGTATTATCGCGTTTTATGTTAGTACTACTTCAGTACTTCCTACGCATTCCTAAAATGCATACCGGTACCATATTTTACTGTTTTAGGTCATATACAGCTAGTTTTAGAGCATAATTTGTACTTTTTTTTCTTAGGTCTTAATAAGCAGAAATGTTGTGATTTCAATAATTTATGGTTTGTAATTAAGTCTATGCAAGTGAGATTTTCGGAGTGAAAATAATATCCAATGTCTAATTAACGCTTGTCTTGAGAAATGCTTTATCCATGTAATTCTGAGTGATTTAACCCCTGTTGTGTGAGGGGCATTAATTATATTAGCTATTTGCTACACGCTTGCTCTACTTTGTTAGCGGTGATGTACGTGTATTGTTAACTTTTTAATAATAGCGATTGACATATGAAGGCTTGTGGAAAGTGATTTATTGAGTCCATATCGTGACGGTAATTAAAATATTTTCTTTCTCTCTCGGTATTGACAGCCGTGATAAATAGCACAGCGCCTCGTCAATTTGTCTTCCACTGAATCAGTGCGGAACCTTCCGACCGCTGGCGTATTATATCATTGATCCCTTGCAAGGGTTGGCGTGAATATTCTTTTTGATACAGTGGTTGGTAGGCATTTCGTAAGGGTCTGGGCTTGCGAATAATATTAATGAAATCTAGGTTGTAGTTTCTATTCCAGGTAAATGCTGGGATGGTACATTATTTCAGGTCCTGGGACACCTATCCCATTTTCGACTCGAATAATTACAGTTAGACCCACTACTACAGTCACCACAGGAACACTGGTTATCAAACTACATACACATGCCCAAGTGCACGGAGTTGAAAGCCCCTTAAACGAATTAACAATAACGAGCGCTATGCGCTGGGACTTCTTGGATACAAAATGTCCAGTTGTCCTTGGGGAACATAGTACCTAGCATGACGTCATGTCCACCTGCCTGTTAATCCTAGCCCCAAATACGAATATATACTAGTACTGATACCGTTTCACCCAGGTTGTGAGAGAGAGAGATCTTGCAACATCCAAATACGCAAGGGCGATGGCGCCGGTGTGGCAATTCCCCAAATAATAAGTTACAATAACTGTTTCACGAAAGTTGTGGGAACTAAGGAGTTGTTGGAGTGTGAAATTAAGGTCTCGACGCATTTATATTGTTCAAGTGCGGCACTCTTACTACTGTAAGGCACGCACCACGCTGCGGGATTTGAACGCATGCAGAACGTGATCGGAAAGAAATCATGCCCTCATTCCGCCGTGGCTTTGTTTTCTGTTGTGCCGATCTGAGTTCGTTGGCCCTATGCCACTCTGCTGCGAGAGATCGCTTCGCAAAGAAACTGTATGCAGGTTTTATCATCTTACGCTTTCCAAGATGGATGTTAGAGGCAACGGTCTATCGTAAGTTACCATGTCATCTCCAATGTTCCGGTTGGTTGTGGCTCGGGCTTCTCATAGTCAACATCAGAGGAGAAACTTAACTGCAAAAATGCAGATTTTTCTGTTCTATGGAATGCATTGAGCGAAGTGTCATCCATTACATGCCGAATTATTCCAAGTAATATAATTGCTAGATTGAATTATTATTCCTTCGTAACTGTATTTCACGAAATCTACTGGGATGACAGAAACTTTCTTGTAGGCATTGTGTATCTGAGTTCACTAACAAGTGCCTGGTGTTTGTGCCTTTATTCTTATTTTACAACCGACCTAAGGACGCTGGAAAAGGTCAAAGGGCGCTTTTTAAAAACTACTATGTGAGTATCCTGGTACACAAGATCTAGATTAGTTTACGAACTATCTAAATAAACTATACTATTTGAAGATCTACGCTTGAAATTGCTACTTGCGCCCACGCCGGCCTTCCAAGAGGTAGTCAGAGAACACATAGAAAAGAGAAAAGATATTTGGATGGAATTTTTCACCACGGATGCCATGATAACGACGGACTGGAAAGAAGCAAATTATCAGCTCAGACATCTTGTTACCAGATTGGCAGTGCATGGTTTCCATCACAACTGTTGTAGGACCTTCTACGTTTTCTATGAGCCACGCGCGCACTGTGTTTGTCGTATGTGTAGGAAACTCTGAGAGATATCACGTGATGGGTTGTTCAGATAGAATGCTATCATTGTCTCAATTCTGTTGTGAATCAACTTGAGTGTATATAACTGGCCATTTGGCTGCATTATTAAATAATTTTACAACGTTATGCTCAACTAAGGAGTGCGATTGAACCTATCTTACACATGAATTTTATTTAGCTTCTCTTCCCAAAATCTCCTCATTCTCTCACTATGATTGTTCTTTCTTTCTGCTGTCCATGCAGTGGTGGCTCTCATTCGGGGATTTGCAGAAAAATGATGTTTGTTTACCAACGGTCTAAATTCCGTTTGTTACGTTGATTTCTTGCTCATTTTCAATTTCTGTTATCCAGCTATTCTTGAAATATATACTCGATAATTCAAAGTTTAAATTATACGCCAATCAGTACTTGCACTCCATAATGATTTTAGAAATATATTTAGTATAGTGTATGGTATAGCCCAGGGGTTCTCAATGTGGTGAACCCCCCCCCCCCCCAGGGGGGCGCCGGCTTTGATTGAAATATTTATATTTCATATTCTGTAACAAATATTACTATCCTCATATTCCTGAACCTAGCATAGGCAGGTAGCTCCCAAGACCATTCAAGAATAATAAACTCGTATCTTTGCCTTATTTCACAAGAACTGACCAGTAGATCCTGCCAGCAGGAATTCTGAGATAATGTGGCGAATAACATTTCCCACACAGCTCCCTTTCACTCGCCACCCGCAGTGACATATCCTTACCAAACACTTAATGACAATAAGCCGCTTGACAATTTGACCGCCACTTCCTTTCAAGAATGGATTCTTCTATTTCTGCCGTTGCTGATTCGAATTCAGCTAGGCCTTTCCAGTCAGTTCAAAGACAGTGAGTGAACAGGTGAATTCTAGTGCGTGGTTAGCCAACTTTACAATATACTGATATGAGTGACGACATTACCCATGGATAAGTTGCTTATTAGAAGTGGTAAAAAGAGACCCCATGAAAGTGATAGTGTTTGCCCTCCTTCGGAAAAAAGAACAATGCTCGAATGTAAACGAAGGCTGTTGTTCTTCCGCGTCTACTTCTGCTCCCATCAGGATTATTAATTCTACACACAAAGTGAAAGTGCGTAAATATCAAGACGATTATCTGACATTAGGCTTTACCAGCATTCTTTCGAATAATAATCAGGAACAATCTGAATGCGTTCTTTGTTTTTGAAATTTTAGCAAACGACAGTTTGAAGCCTGTGAAACTTAAGAGACACTTGCAGACTAACCATCCAGACTGTGTAAGTAAACCTTGAGCATTTTTAAGCGCCACGAGCAACAACTAAAATGAAGACTCCTAGAAAAGCACGTAACAGTTCCTAAGAAAGCGCAAAGAGCATCCTTGGAGGTATCCTATTTAATTGCTAAATCCAAATCGCCACATATTATTGGTGAGAAATTACTTCTTCCTGCAGCCGTGAAAATGTGCGCGATCATGCATGGAGAAAAGTTCGGCGAGTGTTTGAAGTCGATACAGCTCTCAAATGATACAGTAACTCGTATTGATGTAACAGCCTCTGACATAAAAAATCACGTCTTCATGATAGTCCAAAATTTGCCCTGCAACTTGATGACAGTACTGATATCGTAAACAGTGTCCAGCTTCTTGCTTTTGTACGCTGCTGTCATGAAAATGAAATGCACGAGGGTTTTCTATTCTTTAAGCTCTGGAAGGGTGGACTACAGGCAAATATATTTTTTCTCTTGTGAATTCCTTTTTTATTGACAAAAATCTCTCACGGACAAATTGTGTTGGTATATTGTACTGATAGGGCGTGGGCATTTACTGAAACTAAAAAGGGTTTCAGAGCAAGAGTGAGTGTTGTTACTAATTCTGTAAAATTCGCACATTGCATGATACACAGGGAGGCATTGGCTTCAAAAGTACTACAACCGGAAGTCAATAATGTGCTGAACGATGTAATTAGTTTTGTGAAAGCAAGAGCTTTAAACAGTCGGCTAATTTCCATTCTTTGCGAGGAGATGGGATCTACACATGATTCGCTTCTACTGCACACGGAGCTACGTTGGTTGTCTCGTGGTCGAGTCCTTCGTCGCGTTGTGGAGTTGAAGAATGAACTTCGTATTTTCCTATTGGACCGCAGTCCTACCCTGTTTCTGGATGAGAACTGGCTTCTAATACTGTGCTACTTGGCTGACGTATTTAAAAAACCGAATGAACTTAACGTGTCACTTCAAGGACGAAATAGTAATATTTTAATTCTAAGCGACAAAGAGAAAACTTGAACTTTGGAAAGCCCAGATGGACAAAGGTAACTGTGAGATGTTTCATTGTCTGAATGAATTCCTGGAAGAAAATGAGATAGATATTTGTCAAATTAGTGCAATTGTCGTAGAACACCTCCAAAACCTTCGTGAAAAATTCGAGGGCAGATTTCCACAACCTTCAACTGAGAATGACTGGATTCGCAGTCCGTTTGAAACAGCCCATCTGTCAACGGCAGAACAGGAGAACTAATAGAACTCTCAAGTGACAGAATACTTCGAAATTAATTTAAGTCGAAGTCTCTTGAAAACTTTTGGGTGCAGATTCGGAATGAATATCCCATTATATCAAGAAAAGCAATGGACGTGTTATTACCCTTCGCTTCAACTTACTTGAGTGAATCAACATTTTCCGCATCCGTCAAGACGAAACATCGGTTTCGGCTGCAGCTGAAAGGGGATCTGCGGGTTGCTGTTTCAAACATCCAACCAAGACTGGATTTACTTTCATCTCAAATTCAAGCTCACACATCACACTAACTCCGCAAGTGTCTTGAGAATTACCGAATTCTGATCCATGTACACTTTTATTCTCCTGTTTTACTTTTTCATGGGTGAAGAGTTTTAACATAACATTTTTCAAATCCACAGTGAAATGTTGAAAATTGTATATATTATTTCTATTGTCATTAATAAGTCACGAGCTTTCAAATATGAAAAGCATTACTGAACACAGGTGTCACAGCTAAAGAGCTAATTAGTGAAACAAACAAAATTTGCTCAATTCCAATAACTGCACGTACAGCAGGTATTTTTATTTTTATAAGCAAAAGTAATACATATGCATGACCTTTTTTGTACAAAACGTTGTTGTACTTTGATGTGCTCTAAGAATAATGAATTGTGTTATTATTATTATTATTATTATTTATGTAACTGGTAGTTGAAATCCTAATTAGGCAGTAGCATAACACAGTAGATCTTGTGTGATATTTATTTATTTTCTTTTTTCGGGTGGGAAGTAGAAGTAGCCTATCAGAAGTGTTAAGAAAGGAAATGAGATAGTGGTGATGGCTAAATATTTCATGTTTCAGAAGGGGAGGGGGGGGGGGGGGCGACAGAAAAAGTTTGAGAACCCCTGGTATAGCCTATGGTTCTGGATCAAGTGCTGAGGCAATAAAGTGGGTTGTGAGAGAATGGGAAACCTGCCCTATTTCATAGTTTGGAAGCCCTTCATGTGAATGAATGGACTTGTTGGAACTGTGTTGAGGGAAGTTTAATTCAGGCGTTCAGTTCTAGTAACAAGTTACACCTGACCAGCGTTTATTGAATTGTGCTTCGGGGGAAGTTAACGAGCGAGTTAGGGAGAGTTAACACAAATCTCCCAAGTCTCAAAACCTTTGAAGTGTTGCTGCATTGACAGCTCGTTGGTGCTGCAAAGTTGGCGGTCGAAAATATTTATGGGCAGCTGCTTACAAACAACCTCATTATCCGCCTCCTCGCCATTTTGCGTCAGTCGAATATGTCAGTGCAGGAGTTAGCAAACTACGGCTCATCTCGTCCGTTTGCATGACCCGCGATCGGAGATTATTGTTTTAACATTTAGAAATCCGTGTTAAACAGGCAGATTGTCGATTCTCAGGGATGTATATTAGTATTAGTCCGTGCCTACTGTACCTGTGTGAAAAGACACGAAGATGAAAAACAGTATGTAAAATCTAATTTTAGGTCATACGTAACTGATAATTCAAATCGGTCAGTTTTGATGATAGTGCGTAGTAATTTTTAGCGTCTCTTTAATGAAATACGTTAAAGAATGGAGAAATAAAAAACACCAACAAATTGAAGCAGTGGCATTCTTTTCATTAGTAGATCTGTATCAATATTTTTTTACTTATTATTTTTATACATTTCATTATTTGAATACAGCTGGAGAGATTCGACCTGTCGCAAAAATACGCGAGAACGGTCAGATGTGTATAAAGAAATCCACATGAAATGTAGGGTTCAGGCGTTGGGAATTACGAGGAATCACAGCCAACTAACTGCAATTTGGCACTAATGTTGGTCAGGTCGCAAGAAGAACAATGGTATTTTATCACAAAACGCGATCTTTTAAAATGCACGTGTTTGACTTGGTGGAGCAGCCCAAGTCGTCACATCCTCTCACCCAGAATGTATCGTGGTCAGACTTCCGAGGGAGTGGTTGAGCAGTGCGATTGGTTGCAGACCATTTCGAGAGTTGGCTCAACTCAACTTCGGGTGCAATTGCTTGTCCCTTTAATCAGATCATTTGAATGCGACGTTTTAGCGAGATCGGTTGATTCACGTTCACTATGCTCCCATGTAAAGACCTAATTTTATTAAGCAGGTTCACTTTCTAAAGCCGATTGCAACTATTAGGACGATTTTCGTACCACCAACGCTTTCTTCCCTGACGTGGTCCCAATTGCCAGGCCTTCAGGGTGCATGTAGTCAACCACGTATGGTACACCCTGAGTAGCACGGAGTTGTCTACACTCTAGTGAGCTCTAGAGCTGGAGAATCCAAGGTATTTAACTGGGTCCAGGTTATTTCGTCCTTTTCCATTGATTTCAGGAAGCACCCTCTCGTATTTCTCTTTCATATCTGCCTCTCATGGTCCTACTCGTACTTACTGCCGAGTGCATTTTTCTAACGTTATTAAGAATGCAAGATCGCGGGTTCGATTCTCGTCCGAAGAAGTGGGATTTTTGAATGGCGGCAATATTCCGTGGCACTCCGAATCGTTCGGCCTCGCACCTCATAAAAATATCTTGTTCACAAGATGAAATTATCTAATGTGAGGTATAGTTTGCGCAATAGTGGTCTGCGGTTTCGCTGCCAGATGTCAGTGCTAAATGAAACGTACAAAGAATCAAGAGAGCAGATTGCCTAAATGGCTCCAACTCGAAAGATCTACGCCAGGCAGCTGAGGTTATACGCCTTTCATAATCATTATATTGTTTCAGTATTATATATCCCTTTTGGGGCGGCACAAGTAACCGAATGTAAGAGATGAACGTTCAAAAGAAGGGAATTAACCGGAGCAGTGACGAATTGCATTCTGATTTAATAAATATCGCCAGTTTGATTATAAACAAATGTGTAAAGAAATAATCAAGACGATAGTCCCAGCCAGAAATGTGTTGTGTCGAGCCCTACTGTTGTGCGAGGCTAATGCACGACAATGATGTTGAAATGCGTGTATTTCTCAGACGGGTACCATAATTATTATTAATATTTATTTAAGCGAAAATTCCCCTACAGGAGAGCGATTAAACTTGATAACATGATGTAATTTGGAGGTGTGTCTCCTCCGCTCCTCCCAAAATCTCTTCATTCGCGCGAAATGCTCCCTCTTCCTCACCCGTCCTCTTTTTTCCATGTTGTCGTAATAATGATCTTGGTTCGAACTTAACATTCGCGATTTTCGTCTGGCACTCGGTTCGGTCTTCGAAATGTTGTATACTGATTAGTTGTAAGTCTCTCTGTACCTCTTTAAGCTATTCTGTGCCGCATTTGCTCTGTATTATGATACCGAGTAGTTTCTTGGGCAATCTGGAGGTGGCCATCCTGTGGATATGAGTGTAAAATTTGGCTCTGCGTTTTCTAATTTCGTCTGTTATCGTAATGGCGGTTTGATGGAGTTCAGTACTAGGTCTCTTCATCCAAATGCCATTTCTGTTGATTGCTCCGTAGATCTTCCGGATAATTTTTCGTTCCTGCTTTTCCAGTTCCCTAATCTTGGAATGACCATCGATTACTATTGTTTCAACCGCATATGTTGCTTCTGGAAGAATAACTGTTTTATAATGCCGTAATTTGGCGTTCGTCGAAACGCAGGCCTTCTGGAGCTTGGTGATTCTGTCTTCATTGACTATTCGATTAAGTCCTGAGGGCTGTATAATTTCGTCAAGGTATTTAAAACTGCAGTCTTGTGCGATTTTACCGTATTTGGTGTTGAAAGGGGATTTGTTTTTTGGTCTTCTCTCCATATACTTGTTATTATTATTATTATTAAATTCTATTTGAGCCACTATGGACAACGAGTTATCAATATCATTTTCTGTGTGTGGCTCTTGTTCGTCTGCTAGCTTTGATGCCCTGCCAGTATATCTTGTGTCCACCATTCACAGTGCCTTCTTCCGATCTTCTGAAGGAGATCCCCTCCGTTTTGTTGGTTCTACCGCTACAGTTTTTGATAATTTGTCTAAATCCATTTCTGTTCAGAATTTTGTCCTCGGGAATACCGATTTCTGTAATATCTTGATTACATTCTTAGAACTATCCTAATATGTTTTGACTTTGGTTTCACGAAATTTCTTTTGTCAGTCGATCGTCGGATATTGAAGATGTGCCCATAGAATAGCAGTCTTTTCTTTTTCATTGTTGACTTGACTGGTTGGTTCTATCTTTCTGTACAACTCTTCATATGATTTCAAACGTATGTGTCCGCCATCCCATCTGCTGTCCTAAATGCTTTTCAATATCCTGCATTTTATTTTGGCTAGTCCCCGTTTGCTCATATTCAAGTTGTAAAATCTCAATCATGAATGCCATGACTGATTTATCCTTGGTATGAATAATCAGACTTTATCAATTCAGCTATTGGTGCAGTGGTTAGGTGTTTGTCATTCCTTCATAGGTATATCAGAGCGAAGTTAGTTTTCTGGGAATATCACAGACACCGTTAATTTAAGGGCCTTTAAATGTGGTTTTCGGAGACCCTTTATAGTCGGATGAAAAAGACCTTTCGTACCACACTCACACGTGAAAATTGCGTGAAAAAATTATAGAGTGCCCCTTGACCCCCTTAAGCGTATACTGTCTGTATTGATGAATTTTACAGCTTAATTTGGTTCCGTGATAACCTTATAACCGTCTGGAAACTTTCACAGTAATGTAATAATTGGAATTGCATTGCGTCTTACAGAAATATATGGACCTGTGAGATTCTGTTACCATGGTTACCGTGTTGCATTCTTTCATTATTTCATTGTAAATATACATGTTTTAAGGTATTTATTTAATTGTGAGGCATTTAAAGAGTAAGTGAGTGCGTTTCACTTACGCATTGGTTATGCTGAACCTGTAGGTACCCCAGATGTGTAGGTTGGTGTTAATGGGACCTTATTTTCGGTACAAAACTGAAATGGGACCTAGCAGAATAATATAGGGAGGGATTATAAGTTAGTATTCAGTAGTACGGTAGTAGTAGTAGTAGTAGTAGTAGTAGTAGTACCTTATCATAAAGGGTAGGTAACGTCGATGGTGTGTGCCCTCCCAACTATCGCCAATAAATTTTCCCCTTTAAAACCATCCCCATCAGAATTTTTTTTTTTTTTTAAGAATTAATTGTTGGAGGCGTACTAATCTGTGACTGCTGGAGAACACGCTTGCCACTGGAAATGGTAATCGAGCTTTTGTGTTTTATGTTAGGCTGTATCGTCCCCTTCACTACAGTTATCGTGCGCTGAGTGTACAGTTTACGTAGTCCGATTGGCTCTTGTATCTAAGCAACGACGGCCGCTAGGGACTAGGGGCATGTCGGCCCGTCTCTTGCCTAATGCGACTTGTCTGTCATGCGGGGAAATCAATTCCATCCCTTCTCTGTATGCAAACATATTATATCGTGCAGAATTCAGGTCACTCTCGTAATCTTGGGCCGCAATCGATTTGTTGTAGCAGAATATTCCGACCCTCATCATATCATTGTGCACTTGGCTGCTTGTCTGTAGGGGTTCATTTTTTCGATTTTCGACCCACTCCAGGATTTTTATTCTGGCCTGAAGGATGGAACTGTGCGTATTTGGTCCCTTTTCAATAACTAAATTGGTGTGGAATGTCATTTTAGATTATTCTTACGATGGATGTCAAGGTGGGTGGATCCTAACTTTAGGCCCTTCCTAATCCTTCAAATATTGCCAGTACAGACACCACACACTGACGCAGGTTAATTATTATCTTTTCTTGTTGTTTTTTTTTTTGTTGTTTTTTGTTTTTGTTTTCACTGGTTCAAGCGTAATAACGTTGCTTCTTGGGATATGAATACATGAATGGTTGAAGGGGGTGGGGGTGAGAAAGAAGGACCCACTGTTCAAGGAATAAGGAATTCGATAATTGTTACAATTCAGAAAAATTAATAAATAAATAAATAAAAGGAAGGTTGTTCTCAACTGGAAAAGGATCTTGATATCTGAGAGGATGAAGGAATATGGGAAGAATCGAAAAGATTAAAATAACATTGTTTAATTGGTATTAGTGGTCCTATGTTGGCCATAAAATATGATACAATTTAATGTTAATAAATAATTTAGAAACATCTGCTTTTACCTGCTTACTGAATCAGATCTATTCTGGGTTTGGATGAGTTACCTCGTGCTCTCCATCAAACTTACGGAAGTTTCCTGTGTTTGCCTCCCAGTAAACGCATCCGTCTAGACTAGATGATCTCTGGTCTGAGGGTTGGAACGGGCTCTATCTAGCCTTGGTAGGCATAACTGGGAAGTCGTGGGTTCCACTACGAACTCAGCCATCCTAGAATAGAATTTCCCACTTTAACTACAAGCGAATGCCGGGGTGATACCTAAATTAAGGTCACGGCAGCCTCCTACCCAAACCCTAGTCGCAATTACAAGGACACCCACCCATGTACACTGGGCTAAATGTGATTACGACGTCTCAAAGCCTATAAATGAATCAACAACCAAACTTACGGTCGGCGGAAGCACTCTTTACTTCAGGATAACTTCATTCTTTGGAGCTGCAAAGATAGCGATCCAAACTTTTGATTTATTATTATCTGCTGCAATGTACCTTCTCCAGTCGCTGAAGCAGAACAGGTTTGAGGATTAACTTGAATGTAAAACCGTGTTGCACATGGAATTGATGGCCTCGGGGCATAATTAAATAACACCCAAATGTGAACGTAGAACGGACATTTTTTTAAATGCATTTTGTGTAAACTGGCGGATAATTTCCTTGACTTTCCGCTTCCTTCCCCATGAATTGGGAGATTGTGAGGTAATACTGGCATAGTTTTATTCACCTTGACCAACTGGGGTAGCTACGCGCGATAACGTGAAAGAAATGTAGTTTTACGTGACAGTTTATCTCTCGAACTTGAACCAGGGGACCTCTTTTACGTGGAATCCAAACCAGAGGACATGGCATATCACTTCGAAAATCTCACATGCATTGACCGGGAATCGAACCCGGTCCGCCGTGGTGAGAGGCAAATAGGTTGACCGTTGCGCCACCACGCCCCTCGTGTTAACGTGCGTAAGCAATGGGAATTAGTTAGAACCTCATCGTTGGCCGTCCTTGCAATGGTCATTCGTGTTTTCCCACTTTTAATTGCTACGGTAACTTTTAATAGAATAGGTCTCGGACACTTCTTCCCAACTCCTTACCGATTTTCCTTTTTTAACCATTAATTTCCTTTCTCACTAGCCCCTCCCTAAATAGTTTGCCCGTGTTACGAGGTTGGCGCCAGAAAGGGCATACACACCAATATCAAATAGAAAACTCACTTTTTCCTCATCCCTGACTTCGAAAAAGCGGGGTGTTCATCTCATCGGCGGGTAGATGTACATGGCTTTATTTTCTAAGCTACTGTATGTATCTCGTAAAGACTGTCGTGTCGTCCAAATTACGACTGAAAGCCCTGGTCGTGGTGCTTCGCGGAGAGAAAGCTCTTAATGTCTCTTTGCCGTGTCTCCAGGAGTAATCTGGAATGTTTTGTTTTATAAACGAGGTTGACGCTAATGACGGAGTTATTCTTAATGCCCTGTTGTCCTTTCCGCTTTGATTATTCTAAACCTAATCTAAAGACCGCGAGCCGTCTCGTCTCAACGAAACAGGTGAACGACTTCACAATCCGTTGAGATGTGACTACAAAAACAGTGGACGTAGGCATTCAATGTTACAAAGTCACGAAGTTTGCAGTCACTGGCACTTAATGATGTAACTTGAAAGTTGGCAGCTTGATTTGATCGTCGTATGTCGGTGTAACGTCATTCCGGGTTTTTAACGTTAGCCAGAAAAAAAAACATACCAAGACCTATAATGCAACGGGTATTAAAGAGCATTGAATCACTCTTATTTCATGTTGACCGCATATTATGTAGATTATGTCATCTATAATTGCCCTCCTGTTATCTAATATATTGCTGTATTATGTTACGACGGTTATGAAACCAAATACAGTCGAACCTCTGTTACTCGAATTTTCGATAACTCGTAGTAATTATTTCTCTAACGAACTTCCTATAATTTCTTCTTCTTACGACGCCGTCTCCAAACGAAGGTTGGCGATCCACCTAGCCAGCTCTGATCTTGACATTGCAGTATGAAATGCTTCCTCTGATGGACATATGTGCCATCTTCTAATGTCCTTCAACCATGAATATCTGCGTCTCCCAACGGATCTTTTTCCTTGTATCTCTCCTTCAATAATTAGCTGTAGTAATTGGTACCTCTCGTTTCGCATGATGTGACCTAGGTATTGTCTTTTTCTTTGCTCTATAACATGTAGCAGTTCTTTTTGCTTTTTCATCCGATGTAGGACCTCGACATTTGAAATTTTCTGTATCCAAGGTTTGCGCAGGAGACGGCGATATAGACACATTTCAAAGGCATCGATTCGTTTGTCAATAGAAGTATCCAAGGTCCAGCATATTGAAGAACAGAAAAAATGTATTAACATGTATTTAATCTCGAATTTCTATAATTATTTTGAATTTTTCGATATATCGAAAGTTAAATTGTATCCCTGGTACTTAGGCTTGTTCTTTATCTCGAACATTCACGTATCTTTACAGTACAGCTTGTTTCATACATCACTGATTATGGTTGAAAATTTCGTGGCGGAAGCTTCTGCACAGAACATGAAGCACAAGCAGGTGATATATTTCTTCAAGTCATGAGAGAGTAGATAAAGGCTCGTCTGCATTTTGTATTGCTAAATTCAACTTACTTAGGCAGTGTAATAAAGCTGTCATCATTACCAATCGACATCGAATATAGATTTAGGTATTAGCAAGTCGTTTTCGAAAGCCTTTGTCTGGAGCGTGGCACTCTATGGAAGTGAAGCTTGGTCTGTTGGAACAGCAGAGAAGAGAATTGAAGCGTTTGAAATGCGGTGTTACAGGAGAATGATGATCAGATGGGTAGATAGGGTTACAAATGAAGAGGTATTAAGACGAACGGGAGAGGAGAGACGTTTGTGGTGACTGCTAATGAAGAGATAGGTTGGTAGGACACATTCTAAGACACCCAGGAATATAATAATTTTATTAATGCAGCCAATGGCCATGTACTTTTCTTTTCAGGACGGGTCAGGGAAGGGATATTGGAAGGAAATTGACCGTGGACCTATTGAAAGGAACCTCCTCGGCATTTGCCTGGAGGTAAAAATGGGAACCACGAAAACCTGAAACGTAGTTATGGAAGGAAGGGTCGAGGATAAGAACTGTAGGGGTAGGCCAAGGTTAGAATATGTTAAACAGATTGCCTCGGATGTGGTAGCTATGTAGAGATGAATCGAATAGCTCAGGACAGGGGAGAATGGAGCGCTGCATCAAACCAGTCAAAAGACTAAAGACTCAAACACACATTACCAACATCTATTTTATTACATAAACTTGGACAACTATGTTGTAAGCCTACATACAGTATTTTGCGACCAGTATATCACAAATTTAACATTTTTATATCTCCTTAACTCGAATTTTCGATAAGCCGAATTTATTGTGACATCCCCTAACGATTTGAGATTTATTTAATCGTTTTGTGATTACTTACAATATACATATGCCACAATTATCGAAGTCCGACTGTATTTGTTGGCAACATTGTCTTGGTCAAGAAAATGTCTTCAAAGAATTAAACTAGCATTTTAGCAGTTAAAATAGGATGACTCCGTATATGGGTATTTCACTTTTAGGAGTAGTTGGTAAATTATGATTGATTTTTGTTTCGGCCTAGGAAGTAAATCGTATTCGTAATCTGTTCAGCGTATCATCCTGGTGTTGGTCAGCGTCAAAGAGTATGACGTAAATTAAGTTCATTGGACATTATGAGCGGTGACCAAAGAATCAGGTGAATTTATCCGTAAGACGCATGAAGTGGCTCCCATCGATCCGTAAAGCGCACCACAACTCCGCAGGGAAATCACTAATGAAGAAGTAAACGATTTGACCTCATAGATAATATTATATCTATACTTACGTCTGTTGAGGGACTTGAAATATTGTTTTTGTTCAAGTTAATTAGTATAGTGTTATTTTTATTAAGTATGATCTCGTTTTTTAAATTCTTCCTTCCTGTAATCGAAAAGAGTCGATCGTGGGACGCCCGACTCAGCAGGCAGTTCGTGAATGGATTTTACGGGGGAGCGCTGAACTGACGCCTCAACTTAGGAACATGTCTGCTGGCGTTTCTTCTTTTTTCCACTTTTCGGTCGATCTTTCACACTTCCTGCCTCAACGTCTTTCTCCATCAGGAAATCATTGTCTTCATTTTATGCCGGCGTAAGATTGTTAAACGTTCTCTAATGTATTCTCGTATGAAGGACGTTCGTGTATCAATGCACTCGCAACTGACCCCACTTCAATAGAGATTGAACTTCTAGTATGCCATTGCAATTCACAGAATGACAGTTGGGCGACAACAATAACAATCAACAATACACCAAATAAGGAGACAGTTTAGTTATTGTTGTTTTAAGGGGCAAAACTACGAGGTCATCTGCCCCTAAAAAATAAGGAGACAGCGCTGATGAGTAAGATATAGTGTCATGCGGACTATGGACACACTGTATGTGCATCGGATACAAGTGGGGCAAGCGGTATGTGTAGGAACATTGCTCTGGATGTTCTTCTTAATACGTAGGAATGGAAGTATTCGTGCTGCACTAAAGAATGTTGTGGAGGAGAGAACTACCCTTTCCTCGTGCTGTCTTCTATTTATTGTTCTCGCATTTCGCCTGCGTTCCTTTTCTTTAGCTAGCTACAGCAAAAGGCTTTTTGCACTTCATATTTCTTTTATGTTATTCTGTTTTACATTCCATGGAGTAGAGCTCAAGTGAACGCACAGTATCAGGTCAAAGTTGTCGATTCCTCAGACCCAGGAGGGTGGAGGCAATGTAAGAGGTATTAGTTATTGTTACATTAAGAGGTGGATCAGCGTGGTCATCTGCCCCTAAATGTAAGAGGTAAATGGCCTCAGCAAGATTGCATTCTCGTGTCAAACTAGTCCCTTCTTCTTTTTTTCATACAATATTTGTTTTGTTCGAAAATTTGGCGGCTCTAAGCATACGATTTTCTTCTGATTGGAGAGTTGAACAAATTCTAGAAGAGAGAGGAAAATAAAATATTGGAAAACTAGCTAAAGGAAGGCTATATTTTCGATATGGTTGGCTTGAATTGAAATGTTTTGATCTTACTGAAAGTGTCCAATATATTGTCAAAATGCTCATTTTTATCTTGCACGATTCCTATACTCGCGAATAAGGGTGCTTCTCATTTACACAGATTCGTATTCAGTGACGTGTTCTTTCTTTATGTCTCCAATCTCTGAAAAAATAAGTTATTTGCTTTTCTAACCAAAGCTACATTTTTTAAAAATTATTATTATCAATTTTCTAAACTGCTCTTACAGTAAGTTGTAATAGCCTACTTCCCCAGAAGATCCACATTTCGTTTACGCAACAGTCCATCTGAATTCGTTGCGTTGTGAAAGGCAGGAAGTGGTTTTGTCAACCATGTGGCTTTAGCTTACTGGAACGAAAAGAATGATCTTGAAGAAGAAAACTCGGGACTTTTATTTTTATTGGTTATCCATGTGGTTCGTGCCACTCGTGATAATATCGATCGCTGTGGAGGAGGCTGCCTTCGCCATTTGCTGCGAGCTTCTTTTACTGTATTATATTAGTCGTTTCTTTCTTTCTTTCTTTCTTTCTTTCTTTCTTTTAGGATGGAGAAAGTAATATTACAGCGTAACGCAGGTGTCTTGTCATTTATGATGGAAGGTAGGGTAATGGATATTTGGGATTGTCTCGCGGGAGTCTCATTACTCGTGATTAAGGTGCTCATTATTTTCGCCACCAGTGGCCTACTCCGTCACAAGGGGATGACTTGAGACTTGGAGTCGTAGCTTCCTGTCATTTTCTTTAATTAGGGTATTGTTCCTTCCGTGACGACCTCTGGCTTGGGGTCCGTCCGTTGTGCAGTTCTTAGACGGAAAACTAGAATTCTTGTACTGGTCATGGCCATGCGTATGTTTGATTCAGTTGTGGCACTGTTGGTTCCCTAGGTAGTGCTGTCTAAGCGCTGCTTAACGCATGGGTCCTGTGGGGGTAATTATAATTTCCTTGTTTAGGTAATGGGTCCTTTTCTTCCGTAAGCAAATTGTGCTAATGTATAGATATCTAATGGTGTCGGTGACTCTATCCACTCAAAAGCTACCCAAACAATTTCGCTGAAATTTTTGTTTTTCATTTAGTTTCATTTCGGATTTCTACTGTTAAGAGCGCAGTAGCAGCTATTAGCAAACTTTAGTTTTCTGTTACCAAACGGGATGGTTCTAATGTTCTTGAATTAATTCTTAAACACAAGGTCGGAAAACCGATGGATCGGTCACGGTAGGGATGAAACATCAGAACTTCCTGGCATGGCCTCTACGCTCCCGTAACATAACTCCGTGTGCTGCTGTTTTTTGCGTGTGGGGTTGTGCGAAATGTAAAGTGTGTGTGTACCTCCTTTACCAGCAGACTTAACCAGAACTGTGGACTCGCATCTCAATGTCTTTCAACAGGTCGATATGCAATATGTTATATCGATTGTGGAAAAAACTTAAGACTTAATATCTGCACAATCAGTAGGGGAGCACACATATGAAGACGAAATAATAAAACCTTCTTTGAGTGTTTCCTAGGTTTATAGTTTTGTTACACTAGATCTAACATGTATGTATGTTTGTTTACTCATGGGTATGGGGATGAGGTACGATGGAATACTATGCGGTGAGTGGTTTTTACGGTTGGGTGCCCTTCCTGACGCCAACCGCATGAGAGGAGTTAATGGGAGATGAAAATAATAAAGGTGAATGAAACTGGGCAAGGATATAGAAGGAACCAGCCGTTGTCTGCCGGAAGGTACCGTCCCAGCATTTGCCTGGTGTTGAAGATGGGAACCACGGAAATCCATTTCAATGACGGTGGAACTCGAACCCACGTCTACCATGTTTGCAGATAACTTGACCACTTGGACTAGCGCTGCGCGTTAGCGAGCATAGCTGCCACTGTCGGTACAGTTTACGCCATGGCTTTAGCCTGTCAGCCCCGGTTGAGCAGTCGTATAGACTTGGTAATTTATGCGGAAAGCACCTCACGAAGCAGTTGCATATACCTGAGGCAAACCGACTGTCTTCTATACGACTGCACAACCGGGGCTGACCGTAAAAATCGTGGCGTAAACTGTATGCTAGGTGAAACATAACCACAGTGCATTAATGGAGACTGCTCCAATGATTTGTAATAACCCTGTAAAAGAACGCAAAGGCACGACAGGTGGGCAGGAGTACGTGACGAAATTTGCACTTGATTTATTTATTTATTCAATACTGCACTAATTGTTCCATAATGTATGCAACAAATAAATGAATACGTGAATCAGTAAACCAGTGCCTACAGCTGGACACATTGTAACGTATTACACGTCAGAAACACCAAACTACAGATTCGGTAACAACTGGATGATTAGCTTATTGGACACACCTGTTACTTTCAAATGACGTCTTCTCATTGACTCACATAGGCTCTCCATAACCGAGGCGTATGTCCAGCGTCTAATGATCTCCAGATGCTACAAGGCTTGTACAGTACGGTATGTCTTTCTCATGTGGTCGACCACACCGTGATTCATGCAGCACTGTTGCTTGGATCTTTACTTCCTTTTTATCTCTAGCACTGATGCGGCCCAGATGCTCAGGGTTTGATGCGATCCTCAATATCTTGTCGCATTAAGACCACCTCGTGGTGTAGCGGCTACCATCTTGGCTGTCCCAGAAGTCCGGGTTGGATTCCCGGCTCTACCAAGAAATTAAATTTTGGTTTGAGGGCAGGGACGGGGTTCGATTCTTACCTAAACCATCCTGGAAGTTGTTTTCCGTGGGTTTCCGTTTCTGCTCCAGGCAAATGCTGGGATGTTTCCTAACTTAAGGCCACGGTCACCTTCTTCTCTATCCTCACTTGAATTACAAATACACACACTACTACAGGCACGACACTAGCACTTATCAGACAAATTCTACCCACTCCGAAGTACACGGGGCTAAGCCTCCGTGGCTTAGGCGGCAGCACGCCGGCCTCTCACCGCTGGGTCCGTGGTTCAAATCCCGGTCACTCCATGTGAGATCTGTGCTGGACAAAACGGAGGCAGATAGGTTTTTCTCCGGGTACTCCGGTTTTCCCTGTCAAAATTTCATTCCAGCAACACTCTCCACTATCATTTCATTTCATCTGTCATTCATGTAATCATTGCCCCAGAGGAGTGCGTCAGACCTCGGCAGCCGGCACAGTTATTATTTTGTTTACTTATTTTAGTATTAATATCCTCGCCGCTAGATGGGGGCTTCATTCATTCCATTCCTGACCCGGTCGGAGACTGGAAGCAGGCTGTGGATTTTCATTTTCATTTTCCGAAGTACACGGGGCTTAAATGACCTCGATGTCCAAGCTCCTCAAATGAAACAACTACTGTTTGTCGCATTAATTCCGAATCAAGTTGGTTGTGGCGGGGGGAGAGAGTATGGTGGCGCAGCCATCAAGCTGTATGCCTCTCACCAAGTTGAACTGAATTCGATTCCCGGCTAGTGCATGTGAGATTTTCGCAGTGAAATGCCATGCCCTGTGTTTCGGATTCCGTGTAAAAATGAGGTGCGTTAGCTCATGATTCCATGATTAATGGTTGCAACGTAGCACTACAACTTTTTTTCAAGTTAGTGTATTTGGCAATGTGTTCTTATTTCATAATATTTGTGTACGGATAGGCCTAAATCGTGATGAAATCAGAAATATTAGGTATTGCTTTTGTGGTTAGGTAATACAGGGAGGGGATCGATCCATACGTCTTAAATGCTTAAAACGTTCATTTGTCAAATATTCTTGTTTCTGCTTTAAAATACAGGCTACAGTTATTTGCCTGCCCTTGGCGAGGCGGAGGCGGTATGAGCTAGAGCCCGACTAATGATCTCACAGCGTCAAATACTGTGACTGTTGCTCTTTCCAGCTGAGATGTCGCCACTTCTTTTGTTCTCTTCTCTCCATATTTCCGGGAATTGTGCGCTTCCAATTACTTAACGGCTGCCCTTATTCTTGCTGACATACGGACACAGAATGATTTTGTATTTGAAGACAGAATACAGGTGGGAATATGCCTTCAGATCTACTCACACCCAAAGTACACGGAGCTACATGATCGAACCCACTCCCTTTCAGTTAGAAGTTCAGCGCCTCTGTGGACTGCGCCACGTAGCCCCTTTATACATCGTGCTCACATGTAATTTATTTCAGGTTATTTTTTCACATATTCCAGTAATTGGAATTATTTTGTGTTGAACAACTGAAAGTTACAATATAAATTGTTAATTTTTGTCTGTATTTATTATTTATTTAGCGTTTGGAATCACATTGCACAAATAAAATTTTAGTCCATATACACATTTACGTAATGATCTATACACGACATCTTCATGGGTGTTTCCAGTGTTATTAATGCAAACCCGGCCGAAGTCGTCGGATTTTTTAAGAGCGTTAAAAATCCTTCAGTGTGACTTCCTTCGGAGGGGAAGTAAAGCCGGCGGTCCCATGTCATAGATTTATGGCATGTAAGAGATCCTTTCACAGACTAAACTTGTGTAAAGCAAAATTTGTTAGGTTAGATTTCGTCAGAACGCTCTATCAAAGTTCCAACGTTCACCACTAGGTATCATTGATATCTGGTGGCGAAAGTTGGAACTACTTGAAATTGAACGGAACTTGTAGCTCACCCTTTAGGGTATCCGCTGGAAGCAGCTACAGACTAAGGCGAGCCGAACATGTCCTCGGACACTCCCGGCACTAAAAGCTATACGATAAATAAATAAATAAATAAATGCAAAGAATGTATGCTTTTTCTATACTGCTCCGTACATAAGTTGCCACACCATAAACCTTATCATACGTAGCACCTAGGAGATCGAAACCAGGTATTTTACCTCTTGAGTAGAATTGGTTTACATTCTCAACATGATGTTCCTGAACCGCAAGTACATCAACTCTGTTAACTTCCAAGAGATGGCATTTGGCTCTACTAAGCCTTCGATGTTCAGTTGATACAATCTAATGTTTGGACTCAGATTTCTGTATAGATGATCATGAAAAGGTCCGTTTCTTTGATTTTTGGCCATTTTGGCAATGTGATACATGCCAGGAGATCACAAGGATTATCTGGCTCCATAATATTGTTGCTCGTTTAGCACCACCCAGGGGACACGTGCAGGGTTAATGTAAGGTTATACCTGCGAACGTGAGCAACGTTTGCGAGTTGGCGTCAAAACTACTGGAATTAAGATGGCTTGAAAGTTCCTATGTAAGTAGTTGGCACCCCGGGCGAGTTTTGAAAACCGACACATTCCGTCGATAAACGTTATTCACAATTAATCCAATTTAATAATTCAAGGTAAACATTTCCTTTTGTAGGAAAACGCCATTTTTACCGTCTAATATGCTCGAATATACTAAAACATATTGCTACTTTTTACAAGTGAAAACCGTGCTTTATTATCATTATTATTTAGCTAGTTTCAAATTGTATCGCAAATTCAAAATCGCGAAAATTGGCGTGTTTATGTTTCAAAGCATAAAAGTATTTGATGGGCTTATGGGCATACTTGGCATCTATTGCTAATGCTATTTTCTACCAGACATCGTATATAGGCTATCTAAAACTTTTGATGCGTATAATTCCCATAAGTCTGGCCGGTAGCTGGATGTCCTTGCAGGATATATTTTGTTTATGCGTGTTTCCTGAACAGACAGTCCCCGGTGTGGAGTGACGTCAGTGTGGGCGGGGCGCTATTGTGGCTGTCAGATACAATGAGGATTGTGTTAGACGAGGACCCTCCTACCCGTGGGAGAGACAGGCAACTTTCTCTGTTGGTTTCCACTGTTGCTGCTTCAACGACAACTGTCGGAAGATGTCCTTTTTGTAGTTTGATATCATTTTTATGACCTTACTCATAACCATATGCACATTACAATGTAATGGCCATGTATGAGCTGCTGAAAGTGTTCGTGTTGTGTTTCATCGCAAACTGGGTTATTTAATATTTGACTTCAGTTCGTGTTCGTATTCACGAGTGGCAGAGCGATGTTTCGTCTATTTTTCTACTCGGTTCGCTTCACTCTTCCTAGTTTCTTCGTAACTCCTGTTTATTTCAATTTCACATTTCTCCTTTTCCTTTAACCGCCCTGCCTGTTACTATGTAAGTAAACTTCAGCAGACCACCTCGTGGTGTAGCGGCAAGCGTTCTTGGCTTTCGCCCCGGATGTCCGAGTTCGATTCCTGGCTCTGTCAAGGAATTTTAATTCTGGTGTTGCGGATGGAACGGGGTACACTCAGCCTCGTGAGGCAAAGCTGAATAAAGGAGGGTTTCTTTCCCCACCCACTTCTACTTTTGGCAAATACTGGGATGGTTCCTGACTTACACAGACAGGGGCAGATGCCCTTGCTGTTCAGCCCCTTAAAACCTCAATAACTAACTAGCTTGCGCAGCAGTACAGCCATTACAATAATAAAGGTTATCACGAATTCCACTCAAAATACACGGGGCTATATGACCGCGATTTAGCAGCGCCTAAAATAAGCAACATTGACAGAACTAATGTCTTATATCTGTGTATAGTAGTAATATTGAGGAATTGTGTGTATGTTAACTGTATATTATATTGTGAAGATAATGGGAGGTCAGAGGCACTACTTATGTAATGAATATCCTGTGTATCAAACTCTGCTTCCTCTCACAATGTGTGTATTGTTTCCCTTGTTAATATTTCAATTGGTGTGCTGTAATAATAATAATAATAATAATACACACATTGGAAATTACAGTGACACCATTGGGAAGTTCTCAAGGTTCGAACAAAATGTGTTTAAAGAACTGGTATTTGAATGTTTTTTAATTAGTACGGAGTACTCGCACTAAATAAAAGACCCAGATGTGGTAAACACTTGTGTAAACAGATAAAGCATTAAAATATGTAAGTGTTCAAGACATGAGCGAAAAGAATACGATATATTATTACTGTTCCGTCGTTAAACCTGAAGCGACTTCCGTTTGTGGAAAAAAAAAAAAAAACACACACCAAATCCACGGCAGATCAACTGCAGTTGGTTGACAGAAGGATACTCGGAACAATCATCAATAAGATACACCACGTGGATCGACAATGGAGAGTGTTGCCTAATGCAGTTGTCTATCGGAAAAGTGATGCGATAGACACGATGTGAAGAAGGAGAATTGCCTTTTGGAAAATTAAAACTAAAAATAGTTGTTTCAAAGAAGTTCAAAATGATTTAGATGAGTTGAATGTTACAAAGCAACAAATTGCAAATATATAAGGAAGGAAAAAGGATTCTGAAGATCAAATACATAAGACTTTCACTAAAAACGAAGCAACGGAAACTATGTTATACAGTGAAACCTCTATTAAGAGACCAGTGACGGTTCCATGGAAAACTGGTCTTTTAGAGGGGCGGTCTCTTAATAGAGGTAGGCATTACAAATAATTTTATACTGCATTATTAATAAAGTACAGTTGGAACACATACTTGATTACAATTTATCTGCATTGATTCACATTTGGTACAAATTAATTACAATTAGTTATTTTCTGAGCTCTGTCATTTAAAAAGTCACGAATTTATCTCTTTCAGATTAGTGCATCCTTTTTTTTTAACAATTTCATTTTCTAGAATATCTCTGAGTGAGTTCAAAAGTCCATTCATTTGTTCTGGGTTCGAACAATCTTCTAGGAGAGCAGTTTTTTTGTATTTTTTTATACGATACATAACTCTTTTTCTAATGACATTGTATGCTGATGCAATTCGGTGCCAACAGAACCATTTTTTACATCATCACCCTCATCACCATCTCCAATGGGAAAGCAGACGAGAAGTGGTCTTTTGAAAGAGGTCAGACTGAGAAAATGCCATGTTTTTTGTCGGAGAGTGGGGTGGACCTTAAATTGAGGTAACACATACATTGACCTTGTGAGGTTTTAAATCGGTTCCAAGAAAAATCGGTCTTTAAGAGGGGTGGTCTTTTAGAGAGGTTTCACTGTATCTTATGACGAAAGGGCAGGCAGGTCAGCCAGAACGAAGAGGTTTTGGGAAAGGAGGAAGATAATGACAGCTAAATTCCCTGTTAATTCTTAGATCAGTGTTTCCCACACTGTGGTACGCGTACCACTGGTGGTACACTCGTACTGCTGCAGTGGTACGCGGTGATTATTACGAAAAAAATGTAAAAATATAAAATTTAGAAATTTAAAAACATTGATATGTTGTCGGAGGACTTTAATGCCAATAACAATGAGCAGTTTTGTGAAATGAATTGTGATTCAGAACTAAGGCAAACTTTTTTCAAAAATGGCTCTTTTGAACTTTTAGGTTGAGGCATGCAGACATAGCTGACAAAACAGTTTGATTTTTACTGCCTTTCACTACTTCGTACTTGTGAGACTGCATTTTCTTAACTTGTTTATCTCAAGGATAAATATCGGAATAGGCTCCTTACAAGCCATACGAAAAAAAAAAAAAAAAAAAAAAAAAAAAACTATCTTCGTTAGAGAAATCTTAAACCAGGCATTCCTCAGGTGGCTTCTAATCTTCAAGCTCACTCTTTACATCGAAGTTGTTAGTTGAACTTTGGGTTTTATTTTTAATTATTAAGAGTTCTTTTATTAATATTATTTGTACAGTGTCATTTCAGAATGTTTGAATTGAATACCTATTCTAATAAATAATAAAACAACTGGACACGCTTTTTATTATTTGAACTTTAACTCTAACAGTCTAACTCTTAACAGTCTATCTCTGACAAACACAGCGTGATGGGGGTTATAGATACTATATCTCCTAACCATTAGGTGGTACGCGAGAGATTCTCATCTCTTAAAGTGGTACACACACACAAAAAAGTTTGGGAAACACTGTCTTAGATGACTTGAGGGGCGTGGTGGCTCAGCGGTCTAGCTGTATGCCTCTCACCAAGGCGGTCCGGGTTCGATTCCCGGTCAATGCATGTGAGATTTTCGAAGTGAAATGCCATGTCCTGTGGTTCGGATTCCACGTAAAAAGGAGGTCCCGTGGCTTATGATCTACAGATTGACGGTCACGTTAAACTACAAGCTTCCTTTTTCTTAGATGACTTAAATGTGTGTGGTTTGATTGAAGTGCTCGAATGTGGGCGTATGCTATGTAAATAAGGAATAAATACAACGTATTATTACGGTTATTGAATAACAGCCCAAACGGGCAGAAAATTGTATGCAGGAAATACCAACATCTTTTGCCATCTACCGGATAACATTAGTGGCAATGAAGTTCGTATCTCAGGGGATGGTGGTTAGCTACATTAAACTACGCCAACAAAGAAGTTTGAATTGCACTGCTTAGTGTGTTTGTTCAGTCGTCTCTTGATTTGCCACGTTAATTGTCTGATATTGCTTGGCTTATTATTCGTGTTCCCGAGAAGTGAGGCTATTGTCTACCCGGAGACGACGGTGAAGATTGACCTCCTTTGTTCCCGCTGTCTTCTCCGAGATTCTATTAAGATGTTACCGGAGTCCTTTGTTGTGTGTCTGACGGTTGTATTGATTCTTAGTACTTCTCTCCTTTTCTACTCTAGACTCTTGCTATATATTTCAATTGTGCACCGCCACGTACGGAAGTTCCGCTATGACTTATCCGACACGTTGAGGCCGTATTTCAGTGGTTAGTGGCCGGCACAATTTGTCCTCCACGGGCCCATAGAAACCTGACGCCTGCTCCATGTTACTAGACTCCGAGAGTACAACAGAATTACATCGTCGCTGTACTTGTAATACCGCGTATCTGGCATGGTTCTTTTCCGTTATTTTCCTCATGATTGGTCACGCCCCCCCAGTGTTTGTGGATGTGCCGTTCAAGAAGAATACACGTTAGGTTCATTTTCCTTTGTATGAACCTTAGATTTACTGTACTATAGCAGTGCACAACTACATGGAAATACACTCTTCTTTCGGGAAGGTGATACAATAATAGGCACAATGTGAAAAAGGAGAATTGCCTTTTTCTGTCATTTGTCGAGATTACATGACTAGCCTATTAAAACAACTATTTAACTACTTTTGAAAAAGTAAAACGAAACATAATTCAAATGGGCTCAAAGAAGTTCAGAATGATTTAGATGAGTTTAATATTATAATGAGCCAAGTTGAAAATACAGAAGAGAAAAGGATTCTGAAGAACTAACATATAAGATTTGGTTTAAAACTAAGCAACAGAAACAATATGCCATATCTGATGAAGAAAGGGCAGCCAGAATGTAGAGGGTTTCGGAGAGAAGGGAGATAACTGAATTCCCTGTGAATTCTTAGATTACTTAAATGTGTTGGGTTTGATTCAAGTGCTCCATTGTGGGCGTACACTATACAAATAAATAATGGATTTAAAGCTCATTTTGCTTTCGGTTTGTACACGGGAAAATGAACCCAACGAGAATTCTTCTGTTGGGTGGCACATCCACACACGGCTTCAGCGTGACCAGTCATACGGAAAATAATGGAACAGAAGAGCATTGTCAGATACGCGGTATTGGAGAAGTTGACTGACGATATGCTACAGACGTGCAGGGTGTCTACTGCTTTGGAAAACATGGTATTTTAACTTTCGGGAGAACTTGGAGAATTATTAGGACATTTTCATGACATTCAGGGAATTTTAGTTTACCAAGGTCAAAGATTGATTTTGGAAATATTTCATTGAAATTTTGGTGGGGAAATGATATTGTAGGGATTGTTGGTATACATTATATTCTTTTTCATGCTAGCCTATGAGTTATTGTTATGGGCATGGCACTTCGGAATGCTCTTGAGTATAGACTCGGTTTATATATGCGTGGTACATATCATTGAGCTTAACTGAAGTGAGATTAAGCAAAACCATAGCAGCATAGGCCATGTCTCTAGTTTGACGTGTTTAGGGTGAGCTGGATATCGCGGTAGCAGTAGCTACATATGTCCTAAACGTGACGGCCTGTCGTATGTATTGGCCTCGCCCAGCATGGTGTGGGGAAGCATTCTCATGCAAAGTGAATATGTAAACACGGTCACATCTGTTCACGTTATACAATTTCTCGCCGCAAGTAGACCGTCTCCATCATCATTTACAGTAGTTTTGCATCATTCCAATCCCGGTGGAGAGCTGCAGCGATTCCGGAGATCGGTAGTGTGAAACCCAATGCTGACAGTGGACATTTTGATCATGGTTTCCCCTAGATTTTTCCACACTCCATCGTGGCAAATGCCGGATGGTACCCTCTTTTTAATTCCCAGGGTACCTATCTCAGTTCCCGATAGGTATACAGGTTAGCAGACAAATTGTACACACCCAAGTACACGAGGCTGATGACCAAATATGTTCCAAGCCCGTAATACGAATTGTTAACTTACTTATGATCTACAAATTTGAGTTCAATTCAACTTGAAGCTAATCCGACAGGCAACCTTTTTGAGACTGTGAGCACCCCGTTCATGCCATATGAAGTACCCGAGCACCATTAAATATAATTACAATAATAATAATTCGGCTTGAATGCGCCTCTGTTTCATTTTCCTATCTTTCTTTCCCTGTGAAGTGCTGAAATAGCTAGTGATTCACCACGCGCCAGGCTTGCTGCAACTGCTTGCATGACTCATGCAGATAAGATACTTTTTTTTGTGGACAGTCGAGTAGAATCAGCATCATGTTACATAGGTATGCCCAATTACTTTTACTGTAGATCAAAAATACTATTTCACAATATGATAAAATGCGTTCCTTTGTATTGATTAGCGGAGATCTTATTATATAATACCCTAAGGCTAAGGTGTATGTTTCACAAAACTCATGCTCCTAAACCAGAAGGAGTTAGAAAGTGTGGTTTGTACCAAAATCTTTCAAATCGTTTCAATGGTACAGGAAAAATCTTGCATTTCTTGAAAAGTCAACGGAAATACTGTATGTTTATCATATATATTATTTCAGTAGTATAGATCCCTTCTGCGGCGCTCACAAGCGACTGATCGTGACAAATGAGCATTCAAATGAAAGAGAATAGACATTGGCAGTGACGAATTGCACTCTAATTTCATAAATATCTATAATTTCATTAAAAAAAATATTTTAAAAAATGTACGGAGTGTGCGTTTTGCAGATACTGTTGCTGTAGAAAAATACGCTCCATAATTGCTGTCCACTTCACTTTTTGGCTGCTTTGACGCCTGTTTCATGCCATTTTAACATTCTTGCTTGGATTTCAGAAACAGTAAATCAAAGGAATGAGTACTCAAATCGTGTAATTTCATAAAATATATCGAATAACAGTGAGTGTTATGATAATCCAATTTTCAGTGATTGCCTTCTTAACTTAGGGAACGTAGAACTTGGAATTCTAACTGAAATGTAAATGGTGTTCTATAATCATTTGGTTGAAATAAAAACATAACAACCTTTTTCCTTAAGTCTCTCAGTATAAACCTATTGGGGAAAGTGTGGTTTATGAAGTAGAGAGATTTCTCGCACGGGTCCGCTAGTTGGTTTATAAAGTGCTTCAAATAAACAAGACGATAGCCCCTGCGAGAACTCTGTCGCCTACAGCCCGCAGAGCACTAAATCGAGCGGGTAGTCTGTACACATGAGGACGCACACAACCCATTTTGCTCGAGTTCTCGCACGGGTCCGCTAGTTTTAATTAATTTTCAAAACCTGTGCCCTCTCGCGCGCTAGGGGATGATTACTGCCCTAGAACTTGATTTGAAAACGATATTATTTCGGTTCGTGCAACAAAGTTAGAAGTGAAGTATGGATCTCGGGGAGCTTGTGCTTGCGAGCACTTTTTGGGCTCGAATGTCGAGAGCACCAAATTTCATTTAATGAGCACCGTGGTGCTCGCGAGCACAAGGTTGAGAACACCTGTTAGCGGGATTGATGACGCGGCTGGGTATTCTGAACAAGACAGGTCCCAAGAACAGACGTCTAAGGTGTCGTCTGAGCGATCGCCGACATATATAAGATATCCAGGAAAATGTTGCTCACTACGTCTTCACCTAAGTCTTTGCCCAGACAGCAATATCGAATGTGGTCACATTTTCTGGTCTTACTCATTAGTCTACACAAGAGCTAGTAGCACCCAAGAATCCGGAACAAAGCCAGGAGGAATCACCCCAATGCTGATCTGTTTTCCATTGCTTCTGCTGGCGTTCCTTTCAAATTCTCTGAAGAGGATTGCCGCATCTACAGTATTCCGGATCGCGGCTTATACTTTACTGTGATGTTCTGTATCGAAGGTTATACAGAGACATGAGTACGGTCAGTCAGAATGAGACGAAAATCAGATGTGTGGACTGGGATTGAATGCTACTAGCAATAAGACACTCCGCATACATTCCAAGTCACAGCCATGCAATTCAACGGAAATAGGTTATACGAGACTCGGTGTATAGTTGCTTACCTTTAATCCTTTAATTCTCCGAACACTGGAATTGCAATTCTTGGCTGAGCTGAAAATCGGACACTGCATCCTCTCCAGCTCGAGTCTGTAGCCTATACTCTCTGTTTTCACTCTCTGTAATGCATGTCTAGTCAAGCAGTGTACTAATGATGCACCGTCCACAGGCCATTAATTAGCTGAGCTGTGTTCGCATAATGAACCACGCGCCCGTGTTAAGCGTTTTACTGCTATTCTGATTGATACAATGCTCTGAATATTGTAATTTTGAACGCGAGCTTCGCTGTGATTCACCAGGTTTCCCTTAGCTGTGATGCATGCATGCACACTGGGAAAATGCACCAAAATATTTAGTTCTTAGTTAAAGGCTGAAAACATTGATTTTTTTTAACTTGGCCAATATTTTACGTAAACGTAGAATTAAAGGCAATATTATAGATAGCTTTGAAGCCATTTTTCAGTGTTGCCTTATTGATAATGATACTTGCGAGATGTCAGCTAAACACGTGCTCCACGCTGCTAGTGGAATGCAATAAATGTGAAGTTCTTTGAAGTATTTCAAGTCAGTGACTTAACTTTTCTCCACGTACTCATTTCAATACATATTTGACGATCGGTCTCTTGTGAGCGCCGTAGGAGGGATGACTGTACGAAGTGTGCGATTTGCAGTTACTGTTGCTGCAGGAAGGTACGCTCAATAATTGGTGTCCATTTCACATTTTGGCCGCTGTGACGCCTTTTTTTAATGTCATTTTTAACATTCTCAGGTCTTTCCTTTATCATTTTTGCATCGATTTCAGAAACAGTAAATCAAAGAAATCTGTACTCAAATCGTATAATTTCATAAATTAGCAGTGACGAATTGCATTCTAATTTCATAAATATCAATTTTTGTAAGAAGTGTACGATTTGCAAATACTGATGCTCTAACATTCTGAAATTATGAGTTGTCGTCTAAACCCTTAAAACTATTAAACGTTAATTATTTTACAGGTTTTTCTTCTGCATTTTAATATCGAACATTTCGAATAGTTTTCAGAAACAGTAAATCAATGGATTGAGTACTCGAATCGTATAACCGATGAGTGTTACAAATACGGTTGCTGTATCATGCTGTAATTGTGAGTTATCGTCTAAAACCTTAAAACTATTGAACGTTACGGGTTTTCTTCTATCACTTCGCATGGTGTTCAGAAACAGTAAATCAATGGATTCAGTACTCTAATCGTATAACCGGTGAATGTTACGTCGTCTAAAACCTTAAAACTATTAAACATTAATTCATTTACAGTTCTTTCTTCTATCATATCCCATGGTTTTCAGAATCAGTAGGCTAAATCAATGGATTGGGCACTCAAATCGTATAACCGGCGAGTGTTACTGCCAAGCTTTCAATCAATGGACTCGGCACAAACATGATTTAAGCTCATGGATTTATTATATTCCAGGTTTGTTGATATGCCGCTATACGGGATTTTCTTCTGCATTCTAATTCCATAAATATAGATTTTTATAAGAATTGTGCTTTTTGCAAATACTGTTGCTCTAACATGCTGCAATTCTGTATTAAACGTTAATTCATTTACAGTTCTTTCTTCTATCATATCCCATGGTTTTCAGAATCAGTAGGCTAAATCAATGGATTGGGTACTCAAATCGTATAACCGGCGAGTGTTACTGCTAAGCTTTCAATCAATGGACTGAGCTCAAATATGATTTAAGCTCTTGGATTTATTATATTCCAGGTTTGTTAATATGCCGCTATACAGGATTTTCTTCTGCATTCTAATTCCATAAATATCGATTTTTGTAAGAATTGAGCTTTTTTGCAAATACTGTTGCTCTAACATGCTGCAATTCTGAGTTGTTGTCTAAACCCTTAAAACTATTAAACATTAATTCTTTTACAGATTTTTCTTCTATCATTTCCCATGGTTTTCAGAATTACTGAATCAATGGATTTGGTACCCAAATCGTATAATTTCATAAATATCGAATAACCGATGAGTGTTATGATGATCCAATTTTCAGTGATTGCCTTCTTAGGGAACGTACAACTTGGAATTCTGACTGAAATGTATCGAATAACCGGTGAGTGTTACGGCTAAGCTCTCAATCAATGGACTCAGCCCAGAAATGGAATCAACAGTGACGAATTGCATTTTAATTTCATAAATATCAAAGAAAGAAACCATCCACAGCACGCTCTCATGCTGACGCTCCACTCGGGAAAGCGAAAGCACCCCTGTAGGTAACGTACACAGGAGTTTCGCGCAATCGTTGCACTTAGGAACAAGGAAGCCTCACTGTAAGCGGGGCTTGAAGAAGTTTTCCAACGAGGGCTGTCCTGATAAGGGAGAAGGAGGCTCTTCAGCCAACAAGATAAAGCAGGAAATCTTGACCAAGATGCTTTCATAAATATCGAATAACTGGTGTGTGTTATGATGATCCAATTTTCAGTGATTGCCTTTAAGTTAGAGAACGTAGGCCTACAGCTTGGCATTCTAACTGAAATGAAAATGGTGTTCTATAATCATTTGGTTGAAATAATAACATAACAGTCTTTCTCCTTAAGTCACTCATTATAAACCTATTGGGGAAAGTATGACTTATGAACATGCGAGATTTCTCGCACGGGTCCTCTAGTATAGAAAAATAGAGGAATGTATGTAAAACCTAAAAATAAATATGATTTCAAAATAAAATGTTGGTTAATTTAAAAAAAAACTACCCATACTTAAAAATAGCCCTCCTAGGTTTATTTTTCCTTTTTTTTCACCGCCAGACAAATATGGGGGACAATATCTTCTCATTGGCCTGAGTCACTTCAGTCAAATTGATTTCACAGTTTGTCATCTTCATTAGTTCCATCTCACATTAACTTCCCTTATGTAGTTGGAGTTATTGATCTAAATAAATATATAAAGATGTGATGTGACACAATAGAACAGCTCTTTTTTTTTCCTCTCTCTCTTTCAATGAACAGCATTTCCGATAGCGATTTACATGCATGCTGAGAACTACATAGGCATACCACCGTACTGTATATGCGCCATACTAATGGCGTCGCGCTATGGTTGCAGGATATTGTTCGGCACACTTCACATTTTTGCCACGGAGTGTTTGGTTTTTGCACGTACTGTATAATTATAAGCGTCTGTCCTGGCTGATATATTGCTGCGTTATTTTTTTGAAGGCAGCTTTGTAGCCCTTGATTGTTGCTCACCCGGGCGATGATTACTAATGAAGAGCAATTTGTAGTCTTTTTTAGTAATATTAACCGTTCTATTAAAAAAGAAAAACACAGTTGCATATCTACTTAGGGAGTGCTAGAGGAATATAACTCCTTTAGGGCTTCTGAATACGTTGCATGTTCATTTCAAGGTATTTATAATAGAAGTCGATTGGCAAGCCGCTGTAAACAATACGTTACTCGTATAGCTGGGGACTGGTTATTAATTCTGCATCAAGTCTGAAAGGGTAGATGAAAGAGAAAGCTCCGGGTAATGATGTGCACGTAGCGAGGAGCTTGATCCACTCAATAAGGAAGTTATTGCATGATATTTTAAATCGAAGCAACTCTCACGTGTAGGCTAAGGTTCACTTTCGTAAAAGGAACTAACTTGGTTATATATCGAGGAAACGTTCACGGTGTATTGGTCTTTTGGAAATACGTGCAATTTAATGAAAACTGAATAGTCGAGTGGTTTAAATCAAGTCCCCACGACTGCTGTAGGAAGTTGCCACACTGAATATGGTTTACCCCTCATCCGATTTTCTCGTACAGGCAAATGTCGGGGTGGTATCGTATTTTAAGGGGACCTACTCATATCCTAAACCCTGAAATTTACATAGTATTACAGGTTATCAGACAAATGTTATGCCAACATCTATGCGTCCGGGTCAGTGGACCTGAGATGTTGAATCAATAACGATAAACGTAAAAGTAACACTTTTTTTTTACGTGTGATGTTTCCAATATCCATGTAACTTGAATCTAGCCTATGTTTGCTGAATAACGTATTGTGCGACATATATCTCAATACTAAACATGTCTGTCTCTTCGTTCGTCCGTGATTGGTGTTTAAACCACCCCACCGATCCTATTGATATGCTCAGGGAAGATTTGTCCTAATCTTGTGGCCAGTACTAGTCCGGGCTAGGTGTTATCCCCAAATATATTAGGATATCAGTGATATGAGGGGAAGGGTGATTTGTGCCTAAATGCTTTACATAAGAATTATCTTGTATTGTGATACACCTCTGGCATTCCTTTGTCATGACAGCAGAAATGGCGTGTTCCGGCTTTTAATTTTCCGCAGCAGGCCGAGACTTTCTCGCTTATTATTACATTATGCTCTTCTATGAAACCAGGCACAATGGGAAGGAAACTGGTTTTGATGGTTTTACTCCACGATAGGACACGGAGTAGTCAAAATGTTGAGGTGAGCATGTGCAGGGGGTATTAAGGAGGCAGTGTTGCTGGCGCCCTTTATGAAAGGCCGATAAATAGAGGTCTCATTTCTAATGACCTTTCCAGGGCGGTAAAGGTCACATTCCTGGGAGAACTATGTAATTATATCTTCCAAATACATTATAATACTTTTCTTGCCATGGTCAGCAGTTTTATAGCGTCCATGGTCCTTTTCACGTTATATCAAATAGCTATACCTGACATCGTCACAGTCAAAGAGACTTCTCTAAAATTTATGAACATTGGTGCAAACACATACATACATACCTTCAGTGCCATTTATAGAGGGAACTGGTAGGTAACCCATTCCTAACAATACGAACAGACATGCTTTTGAAATCAGACATCTTTATACTGTCTTATTTCATTAAGGTTTATTCGATGGGTATATTCATGTTTCAGTTGATACTTGATGTAAGTGTTTGTTCATTGATTTGTTTGTAGTGGTACGTGGGATGGGGTAGAATAGAATAGAATAGAGTAGCCTATGTCGGTGTGTAGAGGCTGCTCTGACTTCGGTATTTTCTGCAACGTTGTTGCTCCTTTAATTAAAATTCTCAACTAGCGCCTGGCAACAGTCGGAAAAGTTAAGACTAGCGCCTGGCAACAGTCGGAAAAGTTAAAATACATATTTAGTCTATATATGGTGGGCGGTAACTTCATGAGTGCTCTAAGGGGGACCTTATCCCTAAAAGTCATTCTTTAATTCTTAAAAGCCTCAGGTCAGGTTTCGACTGCGGTGCACAGGTCATCAGCGTGTTCACCTTCTTAACTAAATAATCCAGGAAGCCGCTCCTCAGAGCTGTGTTGATGTTAAGTTTGAAAATAAGTTTTAATCTCGGTGTAGCCGCATTTGTGTAAGTGGTTATGGTCTTCTTTCTGTTCATAGATTTTATTCTCATTTACTTGAGCCTGACGACGGATAAGTGCCTCAGCTAATTGATTGTGAGAACAGTAGCTAATGTAGTCTATATGTTGAGGCTATTGTGTACTAATGTTCTTTTTTCCTATTGTTCCAGGTATGTGTCTCGTGGTGGTGTTAGCATGCTCCGTCAGTCATTCGGGTGAGTTGCAAGATAAGTCATATATTAACCTCGATATTTTGTTAATGGATATTAGTCATGCTTTATTTGTGTTCGGTCGATTGTTGCTGGAAGTCATAAGTAGCTAACCTTACGCCCACTTTGGGCCCTGAAGACCGCACGTATCCAACCAAATACGTCTGCCACCCAGGTCAGGCCTTCTTGGTATGCGACAAGCGTTCTACTCAAACTCCTACTGATTAGGCGAAATAGCTTGAGAATAAAGCAGACGCATGGTTTTATCAATGATAAGACACGACCTGTCACTAAGCTTGTTCACGTGCAAAAGAATTGTCGCCCTTTAAGGGGCAGATGGCCTAAATGTTACGCCCCTTGAAACAACCATCTTACCTGTATCCGTCAGTCCACCGTAACTGCGGACAAACCACCTCATGTTGCTCGGGAAGTCCGTGTTCGATTCCCGGCTATGCTGAGAACTTTTTGTGTGAGGGTTGGAACCGGGTACACTCAGCTTCGTGTAGCAAAACTTAGTTTAGTTCGATTCCCACCTCAGCCACCTTAGAAGTGATTTTGCGTGGTTTCCCATTTCTACTCCAGGCAAATGCTCGGATACGTAAATGTTGCGTAATAATGCCAAATGATTGGCAACATAATGGAATATTTCAAACTGATTTTGTAATAAAGAGGAAAATGCATAGATTGATTTGATAATCCGTCATATATTGAATTTAAGGACAAAGTTTCTTTTTATTCTCTTGATATGTGTCGCTGAGGGTTGGGGATTGGAATATGGTGAAATTCGCACACAACGGAATAAACCTAGCACCCTGGTCGTAGCTCCAGTTCGTGTAGGGTGGTAGAATGGACACTTGCTACATGCAGGATTATGTTGACTAGGACACGACACGACACGACGCAAGGACTAATTGTTTTAAACGGATTTAATTAATGGTCTGTGTTGTACCATCTCCTCGGGTTGTGTGGGTGCGTGGGTGGAACGCACGGAGGATATTTTAAGCTCTGTGCCGACATTTCCATCAATTAGCTTTCACGGCACGCAGCCAGAGGCGTAACTCCTGGCAGAGCACCTGCGTGCTGCTATATGATATGAATTGCTTCGTCCAGGCTGTCTCACTTTGATGCTATGCTCACTTACATCCTGTCAATGTTCTGAACAGCTGGATGCAGATTGGTTTCTTAAGCATACAGGATTGTCAGATGTAGGTGTTTACTCATAACGATCACGTAAGGAAATCTCATTAAAACACTCTAAAGAGTAGGTGTATTCTGAAAATGCCATAATTCATACTTATCATGATTGAACATTGCACCAGAAACAGAATAGACTGTCGATTTCGAAAGCTTTTAATATATTTTCAAAACATGATCTTGCTTTATGTTTAAATTGTGTGAGTCTTTAGTACACACCTAGATCCATGCCAAAAGTTTTGATTAATTGATTTAAATCAAAATTAAATTCAAGGAAGCTGTTAGAAGAATGAAAAAGAAAAAAAATCTTGGGAGGTAGAGGCGTGGAATTGCTCTAAACTTTCTTCTGTGAAGTTTTGAGACAAAGATCCACGGTGTCAATAAAATCTTTGAAAAATTCTGGCACTTCAGCAAATATTGTACCTTGTTTGCCACATTCAAACGCCGCTGTGGAAACAATTGTGTATGGTGATGGACACATTAAAGTCTAGAACATCCAAAGGTGCTGTACATTATGAGAATCAGTGAACCTGAAATTAGACATTAACAAAGCAGGAAAACAGGATAATTTCCAGACATGTACAATTAGCTTCACTCCCGTAACATGTAATCTTGGATATCAGTTGTACTCAGTGTTTTCGTGGATATCGGTAGAGACGAATAAAAGTTCGGGAATATTTAATTATTTCATGATATTATCATACCGGCAAGAATCGCGAAGCATCATTGTTGAAATGGGGAATAATGGATCCTTCTACGTTGCACCGTAGGTATTTCATTTATCTGCCACTGCTAGTCGTTCGAAGATTCTCTACGCCAAGGCACAGCTGATCTGTTTCAGATGGTTTTTTTTTTATTTATTTTTTTGTCGAAGAACCCTTTGGTGCTTAGTTAGTTTTTGCTTAATAGTTATTCTTTGTTTTCTATTCTAGCGTTAGCCTGTTTTGTTTGACCTAGAAAAGATACTTTTCCGCTATATTTCAGTCTTCCTTTAGTTTGTTATCGATTCCAGTCATCTCACATCCTTCTTAATATGACCTACTTCTCTTGAAGTTTCTTTATTAATTAATCAGAAGACAAGTGAATTCTTTGTTAGTTAGGGAGTACGAGCAGAGACTCCGGATCCAAAGGCAGAACTGATGAGGGATGGGTTCGATCCCCATCACAGCCATCCTGGATGTGGTTTTCCGTTGTCTTCCCACTTCTGCGTCAGACGAAGGTCGAAATGGCACCAAATCCTAGTCCTATTTACAAATACACACACGTTATATGGCCATGATGTGGCAATGCCCCTAAAATGAATCTACACCAAGAAGTGATTTAACGTGCTCGGCTACGCCGCGCCGCGGGATGATGATACAAATCGAGAAAGTATAGTAAATAGGACACTTGGTTGCTAGGAATGACCGTAGGCCTATTTGTATAGCAATGCTTCTAGCTTGTCCACCTGCCGCTTTGTCTTCATTAAGTTCGGACTGCTGCGCGCGCTGTGATGAGGGATTATCGTGGAGGATCAGACTTAATTAAAAGCAATTGTCTTGCAGCGGGATGGAGATTAAGAAAAGAGAAGGGCTGTTTTCTTATTGGCTTTCGCTGCTGCTATTGACTTAGCGCTGATTTCGTCTCTTGTTCAAAGAAATTCAAGTACGTTTCATTGCTCTGGCACAGTTTTTAGCTCCCTTAATCTTCATTCCGAGAGCTGAACCCCGCAGCTGATGAATTTAACTTCCTTCAGATCCCCCTTTCTTCTCCTCATAAATGACTTTACGTGTTGCTGTCTTTGTTTCCTCGTCTTCCGTCTCGCGTACTCTGCTCTTTTATTTATGAGAAGGGTTCGGTGAACTGCTACTTCAAATGGCCGGCATTGTTTTCAGCTGGCTGCTCTGGCCTTCATTTTATTGCTGTTTCTCCCTGCTATAAATAATGTATTTGAGGTGGTTACGGATATGCTATATAGGTTATGGTTGAGGAGCTTGTTGCTGTTAATAATAATAATAATAATAATAATAATAATAATAATAATTTATTTATTAATTTTACTTGTCCAGGAAAAATTACAAAATAAAGGGAACAAAACAAACAAACAAATGAAATGAAACCAAATGGAATGCAAAGACCAGAATTTGGCAGTCTTGATGGCCCTGTCATTTGCTCTCCAAAGATCGTCGGTGGTGCAAGTCTCAAGTAGGTTTCTGCTCACCAGAAGATGACGTGGGTCCTGTATTTCCCAACATTCACCAAGTCCGTCTTCAGTGTAGCCCTATGTCTTGCTGCATCGAGATATTCTGGTTCTCAGTCTGTTGATTGCCTTCCAGATGACATACGGCTGAAAACACCCCGCAGCTGGTTCTGCCTTGACATTGTTCCAATTAGCTTCGGGTAGTGAATCCCGTCATAACTGTAATCGGCGAGTTACAGGAGATTCGGGATGGCTACAGTTGACTGACGGAATCTCTTTCTTGACCTAAGCCTTGTGAGGTGATGTATATGTCCAAACAATAATTGAATACTTTTAGGGACTTGGGACATCTTGGTCATCAGACCCTTGTAGGTAAGTGTGTGTTGAACTTGTCTCATGACCTGTATTTATGTGATGACTGTAGTAGTGTAACATTGTTAGGGACAGCGATGAAGTAGGCACGCTGGGTCTTGAATTAAGGTACTATCGCGGAATTTTCATGGAGGTAGTGTGGAAAAACCACACACGATAGCCTCTATATAAATGCTATCTTTGGCGGTTATTGATGAACTTGTAGTTTTTAATAATTCATTTTAGGGACTAGGGTACATCTTGGTAATGAGCCCCGTGTAATTGGCCGTGCCTTGAACTAGTCTGATAACGTGCATTTATGAGATGACTGTAGTAGTGTGTGTAACTGTAATAGGGACAGGGATGTGGTAGGCGCCTCGGGACTTGAATTAAGGTACAAGGAAGTGTGGGAAAACCCAGGGAAAAATACACTCAGGTTAGGTAGGCGCTGTCATCCCCAGGGATTCGAGCCTGTGATTTTTGTTTCTTTCCGGAGAATTCGCGACCCATATGTTGAGACACTCTTTTGTACAGCAGTGTAATGTGGCCTGTTTCATTTCTGGCGGTTAAGGTTAATGCAATTTGGGAGCCTTTTGTAGCTCGCAGAATGGGACGCTTAATGGCGCTACAAAGTGCCGGTGTTAAGTAGGGGTGGTATTGCATTTCGCTTTCTTTGGACCCAGTCATATTTGATTTACTGTAGCTCTTCACTGTGTTTTGGTGCTGAGGAGTGATGAGGTGTTTTCGTGTGGAAATATGTGGAACTGCCGTAAACTAAGTGGTCTCGCGTTAGAGTCAACGGTGAATGTGTGTGTGTGTGTGTGCGCGCGTGTGCCAGTAAGTTGTATTTTACGGTTGTCTTGTCTGGTGTTACGTAACTCGAGGCTAATGTTGCCCAGACGTGGAGGGACTAGTTTCTTTGGACGGTAGATGCTGCGGAAAGGGTATGGTGTTTTATAGGAATGCTAGCAACCCGCCCCGACTTCGCCCGGGCACAGTTATGAATGCATTACGTGAAAAAATGTAAAAATACTTATAGTGGGCGATGTATTAAAAATAAAGATAGGCTCTCGCGGACTTTTTTTTTGTAGAACTGTTCATGCTGAACTATTCTTACACTCATATTACGTTGATATTTTTGGTTTGTCCAGCGTAAGCTTAAAAAGCGCACGGACGCCAGGTTTATTCGACTTTTTCTTCACTAACATCGTTACTGATTGGCTTCCTTTGATCATAAATAAATAATTTTCTACAATAACCTTTCTCGAAGTATCCTTTACTGAATGGGGAAAACCGCATCAAAATCCATCCAGTGGTACTCGAGATTACCCGTGACATCCAAGAATCAGGGACTTTGTTTTATACTAAGTAGAGATTATAGTTGAGATAGAGGGGGTAGATCCTAACTTAAGGCCTAATTACAAATACTCGCTCTATTACAGTCTTCACAACACAGGTTATTAGACAAAAATTCACACACACCCAAGTACACGGGGCTAAATGATCACGATGTAGGCCTCTCAAATGAAATAACATGCTTGAATAACGTATATTCGCCTTTTCCAATGATGCATCTTCACGTGTTTTGCTGTCCCAGTATGTTGCGTAATTTGCGAACGCATAGCTCCCGCTACAGGGTTTTCACAAATGTTACAAATTATAGTTTTGAAAACGTTTCTGAAGTCCCGCACTAAATGGTTCAAATAAATTCTCTTTTGGGACGCAATCTATTCGTTAAAACGAGAACTGCACACTTGTTTCGCAGATCTGCAATTTCTGGAAATGTAATTGCTAAGGTATGGATTACAGGAGAAGAGACGGCCGGATGTCGAGGGAATTCCTTTCTTCAAATAAAATACATAGACAAGTGTGCACGGACGAAACAGAAAAGCCAATTTCTAGAATTGCTATGTATCAAAAATGTGGACACGAGGAACATTAAGAAGTACATCATAACGCCGAATGTAAGAAATATGCACTTAATGAATACATACGCCAAAATGTGTGATTACAAAAAACTTGTAAAATATGCGAACAAATTGAAGAATATTTATTTAAAATGGTACATTGATGCATATATTGTAGTTATCCGGGCCCTAGTGATCTTCAAAATGATTTAATAAATATAACTTATCATAGAAAAGGACCCACAAAACTTGACTGTGCTCTTTGGGCGAGATCGGAGTAGTCAAGTCAGTTTCGAATCACATGGAAGTTCTATGATCTGTTCTTCTAGCATTGTGCTTTGTTCCTGTTTTGAAATTGAGCAATTGTACTTTCTTCCATACCACCGGACTGAAACCTCAAGTATTTATTTAATCGTATGGTAATTTATACCATATACAATTATACATAACAAGGTATAATCAAACTTTACAGTAACACAGGTTGAAGAGCGCTGCGCTGGTCTAGTCTAGCGATGAATTACTTTTTTTTTTACGCAAAGCGCCCGTTTACCTCTGTGATATGTAAATAACTGTAACGGCGCGTGTTATCTTTTTTATTGTGACTCGAGTGACCTGGTTCGCATTAACACCGCTATCTGGCTGTCTGCCGCAGATATTGATGCGCCTGGTCGAAGGACCACGCCTTCATGCAATTATATAGAGAGCTTGCCAGCAATAAACAGTACGTCCGGAGCACTGTGTTGGCATCTGCCAGCTTCTTGCCTAGATATGAGTCCTGTGAGATCTTCGATATTGCACATCGATTTGTGTGAGGTATTTTCTGTGCCCCTGTCATTCGGTTAGTATGCAACTGGCGATGGTATCATCTTAGTCCCTAGATAACAGAAAGGTTGCTTGGCGTCAAAGCGAAAGGACATGGTAGGTAATCGTGCCAACATTGCCACGTGGCAATATCTATAGTGTGTGTATTATCTCCGAAACAGAGCGTCCTGTGGACTTTAAAACTGGTTTTCAAAATCACTTGTACGTGACTTTTGTTTGTCGTATGGCTATCAGCTCGGCTCGGTTCTCAAATGACTAAAACTAATTCTCCTTCTTCTTCTTCTTCTTCTTCTTCTTCTTCTTCAGAGTGTTCTCGAACATTCCCCCTTTTAATGAATGATGCGGTGAAATACTACAGCACTGGCTATTGCCACTCTTGTGATGGATATAGACACTAAATTTCACTTTAATCCATTTAGTCATTCTCTAGTTGAAAGGGTGGAAACCAACAACGCGCAGTCGTCGTCTAGCAGTTTGCAACACGTGAAATTCGCACATTTGGTTAGGATAAAGGGGTGGTGGGGGCAGCGAGGTCATCTGCTCCTATGTGTGGAATATAGCCTACATATCAAATATCGTGTATTCGTGATTTTGAAAGAGGTACTGGGCAGTTGAGTTTACCAATCATTTTGAAGCGTCTTTCATTCAAAATTTTCTAAAATGTTGAAATATTTAGCTTGAATATCTGGGTGTATCGAAGAAGGGACCTTTGAAGTCGTCCACATTATTAAGTGACTTATCGAAAGCGTTAGTAACAACTGCAATTTTTAGAAATCATGAGCACATTTTTCATACAATGGAAATGAAGTTGGTCGATAGGGCTGACCCGATGTGACCACGCAAGGAACACAGACATCCGGCGAATATTTGATGTTGCACCAATTGCCGAGAAGATGAGGGAGGTACGTCTACGCTGGAACGGTCACGTCATGAGAAGACAGAGCAACTCAGTTCCAAAAACAGCACCCCACATCAACCCAGGTGGAACAAGGCCACGTGGAAGACCTGCAAAGCGGTGCACGGACATCATCAGGGCTGACATGCACGCTGTTGGTCTGACACCATAAGATGCCAACGACAGAAAGAAGTGGAGGAGATATAGCAAAATAGCAGATCCCGCAAGGGATTAATGCTAGGAAGAAGAAGAAGATGCTAGATTTGGGAGATTTTAGCAACAATCACTCTCTTCGAGTCTGGCAACGCTGGGCATGAGGGTGTGTTTATGATGACACCGTTGTACTTAATAGGAAAAAAAAAACGGGAAATAATCCTTTTCTCATCGTGTTATGAACGTCCCAGAGAAGCGAGGCGAGATAGTGCACACGTTGCCTCTTGTGACACCCGTCTTTCCCAGTTCTTAAATATTCATAAGACACAGCAGATAAAATAGCTTAGTCTGTGGTCCTCATCTTGTAGCAGGGCGAAGAGGGTTGTTAATTTCCCCACCCACACCCGCGTTAGGGTTTGGTCATTACACCGCCGAGTGGGATCGATAAGGCAGCCTTCTAGCCTCATTTAACAGATGTTGCGTTGTCTGATGCGTTCATTACCTACCCGGGTCGTGTGTAGGTGTTCATCAAGCAATTATGACAATGTCTATTCAGTTGGAAGAATTGCAGAATGAGAAATTTTCGGTAAAATTGACTTGGCGTGGTATATGTTTTAAAAAGAATGTGTTTCACATTATATGGTAAACAAATCGTAATAATACAGTTTATGGCTGATTGTAAACACAGTAGTTGCATTTCACTTGTTAATTATTTATGTGGTAAGTTATACAGATCGATAATTAGTGGCTGTATCTAAATGGTCTTCTGGAGTTCCGGGCTGCCGTTTTTAACCTGTTAACTGCAATGTATTGTATTTCTAGATCAATATACATCCCTGTGCTGAGTTATTTTCACACTTCTTAGCCCAATTCTACATCAAGGCCCTAACACATGTGCTGATTGAAGAGTTTCCTTCAGGGGCGTGCCTGGAAGATAATTTTGGTGGATGGGGGTTAGCGAATTTGCATATAGGAATAAACTGTCTTATGTAGTGAATAACTCCTGGCCCTCTCTCTCGGTCTATCAAATCAGACTTTTAGGGATATACAGGGTGCGGCAGCATAACTTCCTTTTTTTTTTTACACGTAATAAAACCCATTGTATGAATCATATTTTTTTATAATGTAGGCGAATACATAAAGTTTTATTTTACTTAGTTTGAAGATCGAATCAGGTAGGTGAAGTCTCCCGTTCTCCATACACTGAGTAAACCGCTTTCTGGCGTTTGTCGTGACTCTTGCCAGGCGTTATGTTGGCAATTTCTTCCTGGATGTTGGTCTTCAAATCTTGTAGCGTCTTTGGACAGTTCACATAAACACGGGATTTCAGAAAAGAGATCTTAGAAAAAAATCACAAGGGGACAAATCAGGAGAGTGTGCCGGCCACTCCAAATCGCCCCTAAGTGAGATGAGGCCCAGGGACTCCAGTTCTTCGTCCTGTCACACTTCCAGTTCGTCTGAACGTAGTGACCCACGTAACAATTGATTTCCGGTCCACGGCAGGGGCTGACGGGTCTAAATTAAAGCGCCTCTGAAAGGCGCGCTGGGTTGCGATCACAGAACATCTGCTCGAAAAGTAGGCCTCCTGCCTGTTCCAACGCACGATGGCGACTGACTACGACATCAACCGACAGAATGGCGCGCATTTTAAAGAATGAAGTTATGCTTCCGGATATATCCCCTTTCTCACCTCCTAGGTACGATAGACGTTTAGAAGCACCCCTACTCGAACTTCTACCCTGTTGGTCAGTTGTCAGCCATTGAAGCGCAAGGAAGTAAAAATTTGCCACCTTTTTAAACAAACAGCGTAATTCGCATCACCGTAGAGATTTAAAACGTAAAGTAAATGCTTGTATGGACTATCACAAAAGAGTACATACAGTAAGTCTACTCCTCAGTCAGTTGAAATGTGGAACTAAAATGGCACGTGCGTAGCGACGTACAATTTCGTCAATAGCACTCGGAAGGTTAAAAGATATGTACTGTACATTCATATTGCAACTTTTCAATCGGTCAACACTCTATAATCGCAATTACTGGGACATGCGAATATGTCGCCTGAAAAGAATTGCATGTGATGTGGTTATATCTCTACTTAGTATAAAACAAAGTCCCCGATTCTTGGATGTATCGAGTAATCTCGAGAACCACTCGATGGATTTTGATGCGGTTTTCGCCATTCTGTAAATGATTTCTCGAGGAGAGTTTCTGTTAAAAAGAATTCATTTATGACCGAAGGAAGCCGAGCAGTAACGATTTCAGTAAATCTAGTCGAATTAAAACCTGCCGTCCATGCGCCTTTTAAGCTAACGCTGGGTAAACCGTTAAAAATACCTACAGTATAGTCTACCCTATGAGTGAAAGATTGTTCATCGTGAAAACATCTACTAAAGAGTCCGCGAGAGCATATCTCTATTTAATACATCACCCACTATAAGTGTGTTTACGTTTGCATTTCTTCCGACAATCTTCATTCTCTGGACATTCAAATGACTTGCTACGGAGTGAGTTTACGAGCTAGCAAATGAGCCTATCACCCCTGCCTAGTTAGTTATTGTTGTTTTAAGGGGCGGAACTACGAGGTCATCTGCCCCTAAAACACCACCCCAGCCTCGGCCAGCATCAAACTGTAGAGTCGTGTCGAGTTAAGACTTAAGAGAAGAGTATATTATATGTTTGGAGTGTCGCTGTTCACCTCGGCTTTTCTGAATTGCGTGTGTGACTTGCCGTCCGTGCGCCTTTTATACATACGCTGGGTAAACCGTCAAGATACCGGGCGAAGCCGGTGTGGGTTGCTAGTATATATATGTATATTTGTAGTCCATAACAAATAATACATATTTTTAATTACATATTTTATTTTATTTTTTGTTTATTTTTTCGCATCTTCCAGTAATGTGGATTGCATTGTGTTGACCGGCTGAAAAGTTGCAATATCAGTTGTCAATAAGGCACACTGATACATGGCTTCAAAGCTATCTTCAAAAAGTGTATAGGCCTATATCGTCAGGAATTAAAACGAAAGGAGGAGTTGACAGACCAACTTGTTGTACAGGTTCATGCAAGGCGACAGAAAAAAGGAAACCACTAAATTGAAAGGAATGGAAATAACATAGTTAAATGCTGGGAGGTGGCAAATTTGTTAGCACTTGAGGGGAAAAGAAATTCAGGACACAAGACTGTGTTATAAAAAGCTGGTGGACCTGGGACCGCGGCCAAGATTGACGAAGTAATGGGCCGACGCAGGCCGTGTGATTAAATGTTTGTCTTAGTGGCAAATTAAATGATAATCACGGCTGTTGACAGGGTGCCAGCACGCGAGTCGTTAAGTGCCCGACTTGCTGCGAACTTCAAATAGAAATCTCGCTACACGGTGCTCGTAGGCCAGAGAGAAGCGCTTCTCCAATCGCGATTAGGGACGGAAGGCATCAAACAAATATCCTACCACGCCGCCTATATTTTAACAATTCATTCATAAACATAATTCCTGTAGATTTTAATCTGGGGGCACAATTCCGCCGTTTATTTGATGATCGTATAATGGATCTTTATCTTAATATCAGTAAGACGATTGTGTTAAGGTTTACCATCGGATATCGCAATAAATGAGGAAGTCATGAAAGTGGCGGATCACTTTGTCTGATGGGTCCAGCTATCTGTGGTATTAGCCCTAGTAGGTCCGAAATTCGTCGGAGATTAGCACTTGTTCGGGCAGCGTTCTTAGGCCTACATGGGATCATTAGTTGTATTTACGCACACTAAAGTCAGATTGGTTAAGATCCCAATCTTTCTCATGATAACGAACGGTTGCTAAAGCTGGGCCATAAAAAAAGAGAGAAGTAACATGTTCATCCATTTAAACTATAGTACTGGTAAAGTTGTTCATGTGTAGCTTCGTGTTACATGAGAATGATGATCAGAAGAATAGATGAGAGTGACACATGAAGAGGTATTAAGACGAGTGTGAGAGAAGAGATGTTTCTGGCGACTGATAATGGAGAGAAGAGATAGGTTAGTAGGACTCATTCTAAGACGCCCAGGAATAGCAAACTTAGCTATGGAACGAAGGGTCGATAACAAGAACTGTAGCGGTAGATCAAGGTTAGAATATGTTAGATTGTTTTGGATGCAAGGTGTGGAAGCTATGTAGAGATGACACGATTAGCTCAGGGCAGTAAGGCATGGAGAGATGCATCAAACCAGTCAAAAGACCGAAGTCTCAAATAACAACTTCGACAGCCAAGAAGACAAACAGTGGGTGATTAAATCAACCCAGTCAGGCTCTTTGGGGCATTCATTACCAGATTATAGTTGTCATACTTTGGACATATCATGATTCCAAACAGAAAGTATTACGCTCCGAAAGGTGAAGGGTATTCGCCCGACACTGAGGTGGATCTAGTCCATCAAGGATACAATGAATATGTCGCTGGAAGATCTGAGAGGCACAATGGAAAATAATCATTCAATCAAAATCCCGTATGCGTTCATACGATGCAACTTTGGTGGGTTGTTGTGTACGCATTTCCTGACTTAGTAAATCCATTTACAGTTAGTAGCGCAGAGTAGATTCACAATACAGTAGTTTGGAGGCAGTTAACGGAAATTAAAAGCAAAACTGTTAATACATTATCTCAACTTTCGGGAAGATAGATTCAATAGAATACAAGCAAGATATGTTCCTGTCCAGAAATTAATGTTGTTGTTGAAAGAAAAGAAAAGAAAAGAAAAGAAAAGAAAAAAAGTGCATCCTAAAGCATTTTAACAAATATAATTACAACGCAAACACTTTCTTTGATTGGCCTTGCAACGCATGTCTAGTAATTACAGCTTGTAAAATATAAAACACCTGGATGCTCACCATCCACGCTGTCATCAAGGGTTGTCGTCGCCTACTTGATGGCATGTGGTGATGGTAACAGCGGCTTCTTATTGTCGTGAAACTTAAGGAGAGGTTGGTCGAGGACGTCCTTGAGGAATGTGGTAGCAAACAACCGACATTATAATTGAAGAGCGGAAGCTCAGATTCATGTACGAGTAGCCTATCATCGCACCAAAAAAACTGACCCTGAGCAGTACTCGGGAGTAGCCGTTGAATGTAGATTAAGTTAGGGTCTACTGTGCCTTGTTTTGATAGTTTCAAGTATGCACATTTGAAACATCTGTTAATTCTAGTGAATATTTTATTCTTGACACATTCGGAGCTGTTGGTTTTGATTTATATACTGTAGTGATAGCCCGGACCTCAAGAATAGATCCCATCTCAGGGCCATGTCATTCCGAAGAGAAGCTTTATCCATGGCCGCCAAGAACTCTTTCGATATTTGGCAATTTGAAAGTATACGGCCCCGCTTGTGCTGGTCTATTCACTGTACGGTGTTACTTGTGTGTGTGTGTTTTCTGCAAAGTGCAGTTGTATTACAAAGCTTTCTAACTTCTGAGTGTTTTCCTCTAGCAGAAGAAATGTGACGGCTGTGCAGTTGGGCGTTCACACAGCGATCGTTAGCCAGGATGTGCGATCAATTTATTATGGAGTGTCTCACGCTCTCTTCTCACAGTCTCTGTAATTGAATTACTGCCATATCATAGCGGCAGGTATGCTGGGGCTCATGCTCATTGTCTTCCGTTCCCAGCCAATGAAGTTGGCTCGCAAAATATATCTAGTATCACGTTTGATGGATACTAGACAAAATTAATTAAGCCCCGGTTCATGCCCTGAGACCACAGAATACGTTCAAATGACAGTTGATTCTATCTTAATTTGGGGGGACGTGCGTAACACTTGTCTGCGTTAAGCAGCTTCTCTTGTTGGCGTTATGTGGGCCAATGTTTTGAGATTAGAGACAGAGATAAACAAGGGACATGCTACATGTACTGGCTCACTTTGTTGTCTCGCATAGTTTGCTTGTTTCAATCTAATTTCGCTATTTCTCATTAGGGCTGTCAGCTCGCCGTGTCCTGGCCTGTCTCGCGCAGGAATGTCGAGTTGCAAGGGCACCAACTTCTCTGAAGAGTAGCTCGTTCTTTTATCGGACAAGGATGCCACTTCAAACAGTCCTGGAACTGTGGGTTTCTTTATTTGCAGGCTGGACTTGCATTCCTCGGTCACAGTACGCCTGTACTGTCCTTCCAAGGCAATGCCACAACAATTGTATCCAGATTAGCCATATGCTACCGACAGTAGTGGCTACGCGCGCTAAAGCGCAGCGTTAGGTCATGGGGCCAAGCTCTCTGCTGGCTCGGTAGACGCGTGGGTTCGAGCCCCACCGTCGGCCGTCCTTGAAATGGTTTTCCGTGGTTTCCCATTTTCAACACCAGGCAAATGCTGGGACGGTACCTATTGACAGGCCACGGCCGCTTCCTTCCACATCCTTGCCCAGTTTCATTCGCCTTCATCAATTCCATCTCTCATCCCGACGCGCAGGTCGCCCACGGGCGTCACTTAGAAAGACCTGCACTCGGCCTCTCAGGAGGCCACACGGAAAAAAAAAAGCCATATGCTTATTGTTTCCCTTCAAATCTACACGAATGGCGGCCTTTTGTTTTACGGGTAATATTAAAACTAAATATTATTATTTATAATACATAATATAGCTTTGGGGCTATTTGGTCGAGTGAAACTTTAAATCATTACCAACAACCTCTTGGTCTCAGGAGGACATGGAGTAACTATTTGTTTCGGCATGGCTTCCTATTTTATACCATTTATCTATGGAGGCTATGCCATTGTTTACTTATTCCTTCTTTCTTGACAAACCTTGATAAAGGGACAAGTAGTTGTCTCGAAACGTCAGTTTATTTAAGTTTCACTCGACCTAATAGCCCTAAAGCTATATTATTTATGCAATTGGTCGTGGAAGTTTACGCAACAGTATTATTTATAATTATTAGAAACATTGTTTTACCTTCATCAAATTATCACACGAACTTGCAACTTCATCTTTTTTCTATTTATAAATATTAATTACAGTTGCTGATGAAGGTGACCGAAACCGGTTCATTGGAAAAAATAAACAATAATTTTATTTGGCGTCTTCGGTGGTGTAGTAGGTAGCATGCTGAGCTTCTATGCCCAATGTCGCGGGTTCAAACCCGGCCGAAGTCGTCGGATTTTTTAAGAGCGTTAAAAATCCCTCACTATGCTTTCCTTCGGAGGGGAAGTAAAGCCGGCGGTCCCATGTCATAGATTTATGGCATGATAAAGAACCTTCCACTAATTACACTTGTGTGAAGCTAAATTATAGCTTAGATTTGACTAACGCTCTTAGGTTCCAACGTTCGTCACCAGGAGCCGACTGCGTTGGCATCTAGTAACCAAGCTTAGAATTAATTGATCGTTGACGGTGGCGTTTGGCAGCAAAAGTTGGAAGTACTTGAAAATCGAATGTCTGCAGTTGCTACTTGAATTAATAAGAACAGTTAACACACACTAATACCGCCATCTGAATTAACACCGGTTATCAGACAGATTCTACACTCACCCGAAGTACACAGGGTTACATGACCGCGTTGTCGCTGCCCCTAAACTGAGCATCCAACCAACCATAATTTTATTGACTTAAGGTGCATTTTCTTTGACTACTTGACTTGGTCGATAATTGCCAGTTTTTAGACTTGGTTAGTTTCCTGTCTCTTTGTCACATTAATTTGTGAAATAATTATTTTAAAGGCGTATGCTGTATAATAATTGAAAGAAATATTGTTGGTATAGGTCGGAAATAAAGTTTGGGAAAAATTGAATTAATTTAGTGACTTGAAATGAACAATATACTAGAGATGTATTTTTTTAAATTTATATCTAATTATATAAACACGAAATAGTCGCTGCTACGGCCCAGTTTATTTCACCATTAGATAGGGCCCCTACTATGTGGTGGTGATTATGATAATAAAATTCATACATTGCTTTGCTCTCTATATTTTTCTTCATTTCTACTGGTGAGATATTAGTTCCCTCTGTTTCTGAACTCATGTCAAGTCTCCTCTACTGTTTTATTTCTGCGCGTCCATGCAAATGGCACTGCAATGTTTTAATTCATTCACGAGAGGTCTTATTACGAATCTTGATGAGAATGGAATGTTTTTCCGTGGCCTGACTGATAGTTTTAATTAATTCTGGATCCTGTTGTGTTACATGTTTCGGCCTGCCGTATCGCGTAATGAAATATGCATTAAACGCCAGATTAGTCTTGATGACGGTACCATAAGAACACCTTCCTGAATAGCCATTGTGCGAGGGTCTTAACGAGCCGTCCTTAGACGAGAGTGACTAGTTTTCTATTCCCATTGAGTGGCGCAGGTGGTTGAAGTGTTGCCCTGTAGAACCCCAGGTAGCTGGTTTGATGTTTAGCGAATTTCCAACTGTGTTTATGCAAAGGTTAACTATGAAGCGATGAGATGGCCAATATCAAATCGCACCAGAAATGAGTAATTGATCATGTACTTTCAGTCTGTCATCACAAAATATTTCCAATCACTGGAAAAAAAACTGAAATAAATTACATGTGATTAAGATATGAATGGTTCCGTGCAAAAGTGGACCAAGTCCAAAAGTATATGTATTTAGTAGTTGTTCGGTGTAATAGTGATCAAGTCCCAATTTCAAAGCCAATCCTCCATGAGTGCAGCAGTTTCTTTTAAGCTTAGTACTTAATTACATAATATAGCTTTGCCACATGTTTGCTATGGACTATTGAAGAAGGAGAATAACAATATATGTGTATTTTAATCATATGAAATTTATTTCAGGTTATAATTTCACATATTCCTTTTTGGAATTATTTTGTGTTAAACGATTGATAGTTACAATATAAATCATTAATAGGCACCACTGTCAAAGCTATCTTTAGAAATTAGTACGTTATAAGTCTTATAACACACACACCGAACTGCGTTGTCTAGCGGGAAAATGAACGTTCTAAGTCTGATCCCGGAACTTTGTATGGGTTTATCCTCACATTCTCCAGCAAACTCTAGGATGGAGCTTGGTTTTTTATTCTTCTGCGTCTATTCTATGTACTAACACACACTACTACAATCGCCAGATTTTTAAAAAAAGTTTTCACTCCTTCTATATACATATAGTCGTGAGAAAATGTCCAACGACTTTGAAGGTAGCAACAAAATAAAATAATATTTATTCAATGGAACAGTAATAGCCGACAAACCAGAATTCTTTTTATCATATAAAAAATCGAATTGCATTCATGAGCCACTGGATACGTTCACGTGTAGTTTAAAGGAATAACAACATTCTGTGAGTAGTTCTCGTAATGCCAAGTTTAGAATACAGTAAGTGAAAATGATAGGCTGGCTCATTTTAGTTTCTGTCGTTTGTGTACGTTGCACGTGGGTTCAGACTTGGTAGGGCGTTACCACAATGACCCTTGGATTTGTGTTGGGCTTTGCAGAGTAAGAGTAGTGTACACACGAATACAGTGGATTGTTGGCCACGTTGACCCAAGTCAACCAAGAGCCCGATTAATAAAGTCAGTTACTCACCATGTTCGTTCATATACGACGAATTTCAGGGGTTGCGTAAATGTTGCAAATTTGTCTAATCTTTACATGTTCTCAGTAAAATTGTGACACGTGATTTAGTGAATTGGCTTTATTCATGAATGCTAGCTTTGTGTTCTGTTGGCCCGCTTGACTGTTCTCGTTTGTAGAGTTATCGATGGACACGCTAGTTAATTATCACTGCTCCATTTCGGAACGTTTTATTTTGTCTGTGGTTTGTATACCGTACCTCTAATTAAACCGGGTTCCTAGAACACAAGTTCCACATTCATATATTCCCGGTGATCTGATTGTTTTGCATGGCGGGGCAATACTGGGGTTATTGAGCAGTTGGCCACATCTCACGTGTATCTTGGAGTGATACGTGTTCTGTCGCTTTGAAAGAAATCCGCCATTTGCTTGACATTTCCTCGTTTTAAAAAGCTTGGAGCCATTGTTCAGTGTTGTCTTATGAACAATATTGATTGTTCTTTTTTCAGTCGGCGCCGAATAATATTAGGCAGGAAACATGCGACTCTACCCGATGTATCTACTTCTGTCTAGGGTCAGATAATCTCGCTGTTCCGCCGCGTAAATCAACAATACCTAAGATACTTGTGATTAATATTATTAGCTCAGAATACCTGTGTTTCAGATGAAAGGGAAGGAAGCTTCTAGTTTTACTTGACCTTGACTCACTCATTCATGACCCGCAGACCTAGTTTTACGCGGAATCTTAGTGAAAGGCAAGTAGCTTGACTACTGCACCATCAATCGACCCGCCTCGCCCCTCCCCCGCGATTGTTGTTGTTGTAATCTCTTGTTTTCCGCCAAATATTATTGGGTATATATTCTTGTTGGCCGTCTGAAATGACTAGCAGACGCGCCGGGAAGTATGGATTCCCCCTTTGCGAATGGTTAGGAAAAGAAAACTGAATTTGAGAAATTTTGCAATTTTTTAACGGGGTTGAGGAATGCATGCATTTTATTAAATCCTTGGGGAACGGTGGCATTTTTCCGTTCTGTTCTTTCAACTTGGTGATAACGAGGAAATACCTTGGTACAACCTCAGGACCGTAAGCTACATATCTATGCTTATAGGCTATGCCTCTAATCGCAAACGCTGAAGCAAAGTTTGTGGTATCTGGGCCTGGTTCCTTGACTTGTGTTCGACAATGTTGAAGCATAGTTTGTTCCATCCGAACGTTGGTTCCTTGTTTTGGGTAAGGTTTAATGAACATGTAAGTGGGGAAGGATTTGCCAATATTGCAAATTTTGTGTTGTGTGGGCGTTGATTCCTTGTGTTGGGCAGGGTTGAAAGAACTCCTAGATGGTAAAGAATTTGCCAATGTTGAAGAAGTTCAAACAGCTAGTCTCCGATGGCTCCAGGACCACGACCCTGTATCGCCAGGGAATTCAAACGTTAGTGGAAGGTTCAGACGTCTGTTCACTACGACTTACTAACTTTGTGGTGTGGCTGTTTCACTTCGAAATGCGTCGGTAACTCAATATTTATTCTTAATTCCCTACGTATTTTATACCTGTTGAGGACGAATGGAACCCTGTGGCACACAATTTATATTCATTGTATATTCAAGTAGATTAAAAGATCTTCTCAGCCAGCCAAGAACATGTATAAAATAGCCATTAGGGAGAGACAAAAGTAGGTGCTTTATTTTTATACTCTGCCCTAGACTAGAAGGAATATTTTCTAGCTGAACGTACTGTGTTGAAACACGCAACACGGAACTCTGTACCTTTTCTTATTTACATAGCATGGACGTTAGTTAGCATATTCTTTCAATCATTCGCTCATTACATTTCATTAAACAAATTGGCAGGGGAAGTATTGTTGAGTTTTGTCCACTTCGTTACAGGACTTAATTACAGGCAATTTGTTCGGCATCCTTCAACCTGGGAAAAGGTTTGCGAGTGGTTATCAAGAGGGTAGGCTGTGGCCCGTTCCACAATACTTTTCGTAGAGTTAGTGTGTTCCTTCAGTACGCTATTCCCTACAACTTTGCGTTTCAACTAAGCCTTTTGAGGATTCTGCAACATTTGACGGCAGTCAAATAATGTGTAGATTTAAATCTTCCTTTACGCTATATTCATGAGTTTCAGTGTGTTATGATGGTCATGATTGTTGTTGCTGTTGTTTTAAGGGGAGGAACACCGAGGCCATCTGCCTCTGATAGTGTTTATTTCTTTAATGAAATGTATTGCTTTGTTGAATTTTAAATTGTGTAAGCACTTCATAATCCATACATTTTTGTTTCTTATTGTATTAATTTTGTTTTTTCACATTAGGCCTATGTTATTCTTTTTTATTTATGATTATCATTCAAAATTCAAACTTTAACTGTGTTGACTTCTTATGTTCCACCCTTCAAAACGATAATCCTCATCAATTGACTTGTAACAATAAGCTAAAACTTGACCTTACAACATGTCTTTGTTTGAGGTATAAGTTACTCAAAGGAAATAAAATAAAATTGAATAAAAAACAAGTCACAATTACATTTAAATAAACAGTTTCAGGAGTTATTGTCTTCAAGACAAACATACGTTAATTTTGATTGACTATTTGACGATTAAAAGTTAAATGTTAACAGGTTTTATAAGCATGGTAGCTAAAAATTCGTTACCCATATTTTTATTGATTACCCTATGATAACGAATGTGTAACGTTATCTTCTTAAACTGTAAGAAGAGTACAGGCAATAATATAATTTTATTTAGATTAGGTATTGATTCCATATTCCTCGATGATAAAACTCGAGTAGGTTGGTCACAGAGGTATTACCATAACCGGTCATGGGGATGCCAATAGCAGAAGCGCGCTGTTGCTCGCGCTGGAGCCCGCGCTGGAGCCTATAAATCAGCCCCGGCGGGGAGGAAGGAAGCAGCGCTATATTATCTCCACTCATAAATTGTAGGCGCCATATTCATTAGACATGCTGATAACTTCATGCTAACATGGCGCTTTGGCGGGGGATGAAAAAGGGAAAAAAATAAAGGAAATTTGCACACAATATTGTTTGGAAGAGCAACATACGTCAAACATTACCAATGAATGTGTTTAAATTGTTTGGATGACTCGCTCACTCTTGATGGTCTGCCAACAATATCTACTTAGTACTACGACTAATAATAGTAATAGAGAGCTTACAGACACAATCCGTAAAAGATGGGCACGATTTTATGGCCACCTTATACATATGGCAACAGGTTAGCAAAGAAGATCTTTAACTCATTTTTATTTAAACCCCACAACCACGATGCCCTGGTTTAGAAACACCAAGGAAGGCATCCAAATGTCCTAAATCAATCCCGACGACGCATTGGACAGCGATCTCTTCCGCAGCAACCGAGACTTGCCTCCAAAAAGACTCTGTGCAGGTCTTTCTCTACCTCGGTGAAACACATATCCTTGTTTTTATTTTGTGTGAAAAAAAAAAAACACCTGAAGATCCTATTGCTCAGCTCTATAGAACTCATACCCTATCGCTCAACTCTATAGAACTCATACTAGCAATATGCCCATAATAAACAAACCTTTTCCTGCGAATGGTGTCCGTGATATTTTCTATATGCCATTAATAATTATTATGTATCCAGCGATGATTTTAAATTGATCAAAATTCGTATTTTCTACTGTTACGTGGGGACAGATGTCGTTGCTATTCTGCCTCTGAAAACAATCATGGTTGGTTGGTTCCTCAGTTCAGGGGCTGGAACAACGCGGTCATGTATCCCCGAGTACTTAGGGTGTGAGTAGAATTTGTCCGATAACCGTGTTAATTGCGATGGCTGTATTAGTGTGTGTTATGTGTGATTTAGAAAGGACTGCAGACGCTCGATTTCAAGTACTGTAGTTCCTGCTTTTGCTTCCAAATTCTACCGTCAACGACGCCTAGCTGTGAACATGGCTACTAGGTGCCACCGTAACCAGCACCTGGCGGCGAACGATGAAACTAATAGAGCATTAATCAAATCTAACATAGAAATTTACCTTCACAATTGTAGTTAGTGGAATGTTCTTTTACATGCCATAACTCTATGTCCAGGGCCCGATGGCTTTACTTCCCCTTCGAAGGAAGGCATAGAGGGATTTTTAACGCTCTTAAAACGTCCGTCAACTTCGGCCATAGAACTCAGCATGCTACCAACTACGCCACCGAAGCCGCGAAGACAATCATAATTATCATCACCATGTATCTCTTTGAATACAAGTTGGCCATTGTGCATTTGGGTATTAGCGTCTCTCTGTGGGCTTGTGATTGCTTGTCTGTCTTGTTTTAATTAGTTTTAGCGAGGCTTCTTGTCCCGTCTTGAGAAGTGTAAATGAAGTGAAGACCTAGGTGGTCTCAACAATAGCGAGCGTATTCCAATCTGTCATCTTAATGAATGTCTGCTGGTGGTTTATGGATCCTGCACACGTTATTTGCTGATGTGACAAGGAAATAAATCGCTCCGTTATATCAAAGCGCATTGTGGAAGTCCAGGATCAGGAGGAGGCCATTGGGTGGCCAGTCCCGGGGCTAGCGTGCACTACTCACTGTCCTATGACGTCCGAAACGGGGGAGGAGCTTACGGTCAGCTGTTTGCAATATGGCGGCGAGATAGTGACGTGAAGTAATTGGGTGTGCGTTTGTTATGGCTTCTAATTATTTATGATGGCAAAATACTACATATTTTCTTTCATTGATAGACATATTTTTATAATCAATTTAAATGCAGTGCCTAATTACTGCCAGTTAAAAATATTACCCACATGTAGATAGTTAATTTATTGTCTGCTGTTACATAGGCCTATATGAAGGCTGTACTTGGGAGCCTAGCGGTATCGATGTTTTTATTAATTTCACAATATATATATCTCACATAACACAAAGGACGACTCCCTGATAATAAATTGAATTAAGCAACCCTGAATTTGCATGAATGTTTTGGGTTCAAAGAAGCGTTACTTGGGGTGCTCAAATCATACTTCAATATTGCAAATATTGACCTACTTGCTGTTCAAAGGCAAGAATATTAATTTATTAATCTCTTGCCACAGGCAAGTTAAAATGGAGGCATCCTCTTTATCAATATATTTAGTTAAATGTTTAAAATACAGATATTTAACAAAGCTGGAGTCTCCATTTGAACTTGTCATAAGCAAACGGAACAGATCAAAAACTACACTTTAAGCCAAACCAAATTCACTCCTCAGCTCGACATAAACCATAATACCAATTAAAACCTATACAAAACATACTCTCCTTACTGTTGTACAACTTTCAAATCAACTATTCGCACTCAAAACTGAAAAACCCTGAAATGGGAACTAATTAAACTTAGAATAGCCTAGGCCGATCCGGTCTCCTGCTACATTACCGCATGTGTATACTTAACATCACTATAACTTCAAAATTACGGCTAAGTGACCTATCTGCCTGAGTAGTATAGGTGTTACCGGCCTGCCTGGGATGATGGGTCACCAAACCGGTACTTAAAACTAAGATTTTACATTTTAATTAACTAAATTCAACAGTAGGGAGATCATAGCCAAAAACACAATTTAAGCCAAATCATACTTCAATGACCTAAATACTTGCTGTTCAAAGGCAAGAATATGAATTCTCTGGCAAATTAAGGCTAGGAACAGCATTTTTCTTAAGTTTTCTAACCATTCGGCTATTGTCAATCGGAATAACCCCTAAAATAAGTTTACGAAGAGCGGATTACATTCTATGTACGGCACAGAAGTAATAGGCTACAAGGTCGTCTTCACAAAAATGCACACTGCACACTGTCATGTAACATGTAACACGTTTTCCAATTGACAGCGCCGAAGCCCATCTTTCTCTCTGAACTTTTTGTACAGGAAAGTAGTGAAGATATTTCGTCCCCCTTTCATACGATTTGCAACCGTATACAGAGCAGTACCTCCTCGAATTTGACAAATTTATTTTTGTTTCCATCACGACGTCAATGCTTCACCATCTAAATAAACCACACCAGTCACAATGTTACAGCTTCAACATTCTACCGCGTGGCTGCGCCATCCAACTTTTCTGACGTCACATAGATTAATATTTTAAAATATGGATGGATTTTAAATTATTCGTTACTCTTAAAGGAATATGGAGTGGTTAAAATTGTCAAAATCAACATTATTTATATTTTTATATTTTATGGAAGTCTGCCATTTAAAATGACTTGTAATACATTATAGAAGTTTAACCATTAGAAATTGCCATAATTTTAGGTTATATTTTCGCTAACAATGAGATAATCATCATGTGTGGAATGTTTTAAATGCAGTTTTCTCAGTTCCATTTATTTTTAATGTAGGCTATGCTCCTTTTTCTAGCCGACCATTTATCGCAGAGCTGTGGAATTTTCACCATAAATTTGTCTCGTCGAGGTTAATATTTTAATGGCGAAGTTTCCTTGTTTAAAGTGAAACTCGTTAGTTTTTTTTTTTTGAAAAAGTAATTATACTTTTGAGAGTTAAAAGAAAACTTCCCTGAAGTCCAATATAAAAAAACGCTCCATTATTATGTCAAGTAAGGTTTGATTGAAATACACATTTCATTATAATACTTTCATTAGTTTCTGAGGAATAGGAACATGAATTAAACAAATTTAGCATTGTAAGCTATTGATTCTGCATACCCTTAAAAGTAATCATCATAATTATTATAGCCTATATTATTTCAGTACTATAGATACATTAACGAAATATGTGTACAACAAGAAGTCAGTAAGTAGGAGAAAAAAAACTAGGGCACTATACCACTGTGATCAAGCCAGACGGGATTTCGGTCTGGGAGGATATTTTCTGCTGTTCCATTGCAGTTAATTACTCCGCTTCCAGATAAATCGGTGAGACTAATCGTTGCTAAAGATGATTCAGTGACCTACTTTCTCTCTACCTGAATAATCCTTCTTTTTTTCTTTCTCCCTTGCAGCTTCAACTTCCTTCACGGTGATGAGTTGGCGTGTAGCATGTTGATATCTTGAGCACGGCCGAGAAAAACGTCTTTTTCTTTGTTTTCTCGATGCTTTTAATCGTGAGTGTTGCTAAAGGTGCGCAATTTCACAAAATACGTGTGAATGCTCATCTGTAATCTAAAATTTCAATTAATAACTTAATCCTTCCAGTGTAACTGAAATATGTTGAACTATTCCATGAGTGTATTTTTTTTAGTGGGGAATGTTTAAGACGTGCTTATTTTAATTACCTTTTATATTGTTTAGAAGAACTTTTAAAAGAAGTAAAACAGTACAAACTATGAATCAGGCATAGGCCTATACCGGTAAGAAGTGGCAGGATATCCAACATTCACAATGCGCGGACCGTGGAGTGAGTCCATAAGCTCACAATCTAAGCTTGATAATTATATTATATTTGCAGCTACTGTATTTTATGTTTAATGCAATTTCACACTAACTCTTTTTTTTTCTGTCCCTCGGCAAAGGGTGTGCTAACAATTGTTTCTTGCTGTAAGATGTTAGTAAGTACGGTACGTTCTTCTTCACTGAACATCGAGTTCACTATTAGCGATTTAGCGGGCAAGGTTGTCTTCTATTTTTGTTCGGTGATGGTGAATGACCTAGAAGTTGTCATGTTTACAGGCTTATGCAAGTTGTGGGCCGGTAACGTCGATGTTTTTCCCCTTGAAACGACGCCAATCTTAATCATGCGAGTTTTGTGTTGCAATTTCCTGTCACAGTGTGTCGGAAAAGTGTGGTTAGTGGTTTAGATATTTCATGAAACTTCAATATAGGCTTGTGAAAAAGCGAGAAGTTGATCAACAGATCTGCGATCTGAGATGGAGTTGTAATGGAACGAAACAAACAAACAAACAAACAAACTGAAGATTCTCCGAGTTCTCGATTGGCGTGGCTTTGATTTTGAACTCCTGAGTCGTGTTACCTCCGCAATTAAATATGTATTTTCCAATGTAAAATGCACAATATAAAGCTTAATTTTATAACGTCCGATTAATTACAAAACAAGAAATTTAAAAAAAATGTCATTCGAAAGACTAATGCCTTACCACGGAGCCAAGTATGTCCATCGAAACTCATCGTTATCAATTGACTTACATACAACGTCTAAGCAAATAATGATTTGGACTAAACGATTTCTTCAGTGGAGTGTTTTTTTATTATAAAGCATTTCATACAAAGTTTATATTATTTCTATCTGTAGGCTATACTGCATGGAAAACTCAAACTAGTGAAATATAGGTCAGGCACCGAGACGGCTCGGCTTTTTAATGTCACTGCTACCGTGTAATATTATAATATGAACTTAAAATATCGAACGGGCCACGTCCTTTATGACAGTTTAAACCATTCTTGGTTCGATAATCGGAACTGGTGGTTTCTAAGTTGTAGACTATAATTCTTGCATAATTCACACGGTTGCCATCTTGAAATGGTACGGCTTATGACCTTGTAGTTTGGGTGCAAGACGCGTCCCATATGAAGGTATGTTGTTACCAAATTTGGTAGAGATCGGGTGATTAGTTTAGTCGTAATTTCATTTTATGTTTTGAACGTTTGGGTGGCCGCCATTCAGTTTTGGTAAATATGGCGGCGATATAAAACATGACACAGCGTTGCCCTTACCAGTGCTATCTCTGTACCAAATTTCGTTAAATTCGGTTTCGTCGTGTTTGAATTGGAGTGGGGGGGGGGCACAGATATACTCAGACAATTTTTGGCCCTGTGTAGATCTCATAAGTCTACTTTCATTTTTTGCAAAAATCGAAAATAGGCCAAAAATACTGATAGCTGAAAATATGAACAGATTTAAGTGAAAATTTTAAATATTCTGATTTACGTTTATGTTAAACAAGTCATTCTAATTAAAGTTATAAAAGGACGAGATCTACCTTAAAAAAGAAAGTAATTATTCATTCAGAACTGAGCAAACTGTATAGAACAGAAATATAATATAATAATATCGCAATTACCATAAAGCACAGTTGAGTGTCGCTTCAGAGTCTAACATTTTCACTGCAATTCGCATCTTCCAAACTAAATGTCGGTTTCAATCGTTCAGAACTGAATGTTTATTAGATATGAAAGCGGATATCCATAATTCTAAAATCCCAAGATAGATGATGATGCTGTTCCACTCATTGCCTCATGAGTCGAGCCCGATAGAGGTGAATTCCCTCGCCGGCTTGTTCTGGGTCTCCCGGGAGTGGATCTCAATAATGCAGCTCGAGGTGACAACGCCATGTCTCGTGTAATTAGCCAGCAACCGCTACCCTCACGAGAATAGATACCTTATCTCTTTCATGTGCGCTCAGCTATTCACGGCGGAGATGCATATTTCAAGTGCGGTTAAAATATGTAACACTGCCTCAAGTGTATTGCTCTGGTGCAATTCACATTTCCAATCAAGATGATAAAATCCATTCGGGTTCGCTAAGGCACGTTCTGAGGGGAGTAAGGATTTCTTGGCAATTTGGGTGCGCTAAGGCACGTTCCGAGGGGAATAAGGATTTCTTGACAATTTGGGTGTGCTAAGGAACGTTCAGAGGGAAATAGGGATTTCTTGATAATTTGGGTGCGCTAAGGCACGTTCGGGTGGATAGGGATTTATTGGTAATTTCGATCAGCTAAGGAAAGTTCAGAGGGGAAGAGGGATTTCTTGGCAATTTTGGTCCGCTAGGACACGTTCTGAGGGGAAGAGTGTTTTCTTGGCAATTCGGCTCCGCTAAGGCACTTCTTGAGAGTAAGGAGTTCACAGCAAAAAATAATATTTTCATGCAAGATACTGATATCTCGCCAGGAGATGGCAGTCTGGTTTGAACTGCAGTTGTCTTCCCGCTCACTGCGTTTCGCGCATTCCAAAGACATTAAGTTGGTCACTGTTTCCATTATTGTACCCGATACTTCCACACTGTTAAAAGTAAACACAAAGGCTTGTAAGAATATCGACAGTAGGAAGGTAACGATACACACTCACGTGAAGCCCGATAACAAATAATCATGCAGGAAGTAGCAGCAACTGACTGCCAGCCGATATATTTGGGTTTGGAATAGGCGGGCCGCGCATTCGTACTGCATGATCCCCCCGCACCCCGTCCTTGCGTGATGACATAGCTCACCTTAACATTTCGCTTCGAGCAACCGCAGACGCTTGCATGAAATTGTCTTATATCGCTACATTGGACAGGGTCAGAGCAGTTTCCGACCCATTTTCTACGCTTGCAAGAAGCCCTTATATTACCGCACCGTACAATGCGAAGGGTCTGGTGGAATCCGAGTTGTAGGGACGCTGATGCATCAACTACGAACTGTAAAAAAGACTCAATTTGTCGGCGTTTGAAATTGTCACACCCTGTCATGCTGATGGGGATGTGTAGTACCTTTATTATCTGTTTCTGTTCGTATTGCCGTCGGCCAATTTATGAAATAACGAGGGAACGCTACGAAGTCGGACATTGAATTACCAAAAAATATAATTACATAGTCTTTTCGTAAAGGTAGTTACAACCTGAAACAGGATTAGGGTGTCTAGTTTATCGATAATCCTTTTTAAGAGGGAATTCAGGGTCTTCCGAGTTGGTGGAAGGTGCTCTGAACAGAAGCGCCTTAGTGTCAGCGTTCGCAGCCAGCGACTATGCTTCCTCACCTTTTCTTTCGGGAGGGTACTTGCATATATGACCATATAATATCAGCAGAGAGCAGATGAGGCGTAACCTAATCAAATACAATAGTTGGGCAGACAGCACGACCACTTCTGCTGTGTGCAGACCACTTGTTACAAATCAAAATATGCTTAATTAACGCTTTCAATTTATTATTTATCAAAAATGACAGAAACTTTCTACTTATGTATCCAGATTTTTTCCTCAAATGAGACTGGTGAAAAATTAGATATCTCTCTCTACAAACTCGTGTCTTCTTTTAAATACCTCATGTTTTTTCTTTCTTTTCTTTAAATTCTATGTCATACTTTGCACCGTTTTGTCATAAGCGTTGTTTACAACCAAACGAAGCAGTTCTTCTGCTATGAACGCTAGCCGGCAAACTCGACGATTAACAAACGTAGCCAAGGTCAGTGGTTCTCGTATCTCAAACTCGTAATACGTGCCAAACTCTTACTGCTTTTTAAAATAAACCAGTACGATACCCGTTTACATGTGTAAAATGTTCGTGTTGAAAACGGGTGCAATAACGAAATATATATATTGTTTACTTTTACGTACTTTTGTTTTAACTTGTGGACGAACGAGAATAGGAACTCCTGTGTGTGCATTCGACTGTTATTTTTCACTCGATATAACCCAGCTGATGGCTGTAAAAATAAATATTTGGTCCATAGAACTTGCAATGCAATCAATACGCGTTCGTGTTTGCATGCCCCTCGATCCCAACTGAATACAATCCGTTCCTACATTATTCTCCCCGTATTAACTTTGAAACTCAATTCCATCTGAACTCAGTCTCGCTTACATATTCATCAATGGACTAGGAGTATTTGAGTTTATCGTTTAAACGTACTAGGAGATTAATAAAAGACTGCTATGAACGCGTATTAACTCCTAAACATGGTCTTGATCCATAAAAGGTAAGCTGCACATATCGACTTTCTTCCAAATTCAGTACGGAGAGACAGGTCTAGAAAATGACCCTTAATTGACAAACTTACGAGACAATGAAAACCTACCTTAAAAAAAAGTCAACCCCTGGCACTATCCAGCCCATGACGGGCTAAGGCCGACCAAGCGACCGCTGCCCAGCCATTTGGCCTGCAGATATTGGGGTGACGCGTGAACAGCGCGTCGGGTCCCCTCGGCCGTTAATCTTGGTATTCGTGATCGGGGCGCTGTCTCACTGTCAGACAGCTACTCAGTTGTCCTCACGAGGCTGAGTGCACCCCGTTCCAACCCTCACGTCAGTTTTAAAATCCCTGACGGAGCCGGGAATCGAACCCGGGGCCTCCGGGTGAGAGGCAGGCGCGCTACCCCAACACCACGGGGCCGGCACATACCTTCAGACAATAAAATTATCAATGTTTTCTAAAGTACATCAGCAATGCATAATGAATATTTATAACTATGAACATGTATGAAGTTGCAAATTCGTGAAATTATAATAATTTAATAAGTGCAGCTAACTGCCAAAAGAAATACATACACGACCGTACATACAACAACCATACTAAGACCACACATTCAGTCATTGCAGAAATCTGTCAACGAGACTTTCCTTTTGGAGCACAAAAACAGGTGATAACGGTCACAGGTTGTCCCACACAGTTTACACCTGCAGATGTCGTCCTGGTCGTGGAAATTCTCAGACTGGCATATCCGGTGGTGGAAACCATGCACGGCGTATCGCGTCACTATATGCCGTAGCTCATATCCAACTTGAGTCCATTCTCTGTAAATCATGGCATCTGTTGAAAAGAACGTTGTCCATATGTCTTGCCCTTTTGCATTGAATTCTTGTACAAGTTCTATGTAGGCGGCGGTTGATGGTAGAAATATCTTAAAATGCGAAGATCTTCGATGAAAAATTGCTCTCTTGCTAGCACGTAGGTGAGGCGAGACCGTGTGAATTTCGACATTTCGTGAAATTATATTATAGACATACCTGCCAACTCTCCCGATTTAGGCGGGAGACTCCCGATTTCAGACCATTTCTCCCGCCCTCCCGCTTAACGTATTAAATCTCCCGATTTTTCAAAAAACCCACGCGTAATTTCGGATTTAATATGTCGTCTATCGAACGGATCGACTTTACGTGTTTTGAAGTTATATCTCGATACCGCAGTTTCGCTTTGTATCGATAATCGACAACTGCGTACTAACTCCCGCGTCGCGTCCTGCTGTTATAAAAAGTTGGCTTCGAATAAGTCTTCGTTTGAAATCGGCTTCGAATAAGTCTTCGTTTGAAATCGTCGAAGGTTAATTCAGCGCTTGTTCCTAGATGTGTTGCATAATGACCAGTGGGTGATAGGTAGTTGTACGCTGCGGAATATTGTATCTGTTTCACACGTGAAATTATATGATTTGTGTATAACTTAGTTTGATGTTGTTGGCGTTAATATGCCGGTAGGTTATTGTGATTTTTCGAACTGAGTGATTGCGTCGGTTCGTCGGTAATAAGGCGAAATGATATGTGACATTTAAAAGTGTGTACAAAGATCACATTCCCAGGGTGTCTACCGGTAACGGAAGTAACGAATTTTACAAATGGGTAACGGAAAAGTAACGAATTTTACATACGGGTAACGAAAATTTTCCGAAGGCGGATTGAATCATTTAAACTTGCGCCTCTAAGCTCAGAGATTGCGATGGAGCGAGTTTCACGCAAGCGGCGCCAATTGCATAAGCTATATTTCCCCGTTCCCGACCTCGAGGAAATGCATACTGAGGATACCCTTAGTGGTATACATCGTTCAGCGTATATCGTCGGCATCAAGATGACTTTTAGTTTTGTGTGAAATAATTATGTGTTATATTAGGAAGCCTGACTTTTCGCGAGACGTTTATTCGTGAAAACTTCTGAAATTCTTCAGAAACCTCGCATTTTTCGCATTTATTTGGAGACTATTAAATTGAAGTCCAGAAATAACGCTAAATAATTTAATGTCGCGATCTTGCGAAATGTTACCGTTTTGAAAAAGATTCGAAATACGTAGGCTGTAACTTATTTTAAAAATCTGTCTCGTAAATTTGCGACATCCAGTATGGTTAATTCGAAATTCCGTTATATGTCGATTTTTCCTTCTAACTTGGGTTCCATCGGATATATTATAATCTAACCGGTTATTTCGAAAACTTGTATAACTTTTATAATTCGTGATTCGGATTTGAAAGAAAACGTGTCCTCTAGTCGTATTATTCGTGTAATCCTCTCCGAATAATTCTTAATATTTGATACCTACTTCGAACATTCATACTCAAGACGGCCGGCTGACCGCACGACTTGCCTGCGGGAATCTCGTCAAATGGACCGAGATCGACGTCAGTAGCGTAAAATCAAAAAACCCGTCCCCTATCGTGAACTTGTGACCACGAGGTCTGCGGGAATCCCGTCAAAGATGATTGGGCACCAATCACGAAACATTCCGAAACCTACTCGCTACTTTTCCCATGACCGTATACTTAAAAGCGTACGGGGAGCGAGAAGTGCATCTACCCACTTAGAAATGACAGCCTACGTAGCGTCGCGATACTAATTTCTCCTCGTGATCTACCCTGAACTGATGAGCTCCCAACCACAGCATAGGGACAGCGGGAATCACGGCGCCGGCCATACAACTTGTCCATAACTACTCGTGAATTTTAACCATGCCCAACCCTGAGCTTGCATCCACCAATCTGTGAGGACGAATAAACAATCGTTCAACGGCCGGGTGCGGCGCGGTATGCATAATATCGCGAGGACAACTTGAATCTCGTAAAACGGCTGAGAGCGGCAGCGATTGCGATACATCGCGATATTTCTCCGCATTCAATGACGAGAACAACTGTATTTTTGTCAAACGGACAGCAAGTGGCGCCGATTGCATAATAATGCTATATTTCCTCGCGCCCGACCTCAAAGACAATGGAAATCTCGTCGAACGACTAAAAGTGACACCGATTATTAAATCGCGATATTTATCAGTGTTCTATCGCGAAAACAACGGGAATCTTGACAAACGGCTGAGACCAGCGCCGATCGTGTAACATCTTGAAATTTCGCCGTACTTGACTGTGAAGACAGAATTCGGTTACAATCATGTAACGTCCCATAAATTTCGTCGTGATATACCGCGGGGACAAAGGAAATCTCGCCACGGTCAAGAGAAGAGCAGAGCAACCTCTTGGCAATTATAAAAACGCCTTGTGCACAAGACGACATATTAGCTGAAACAACTCATTTGATAATAAATTTCTAGTATTTATTTATTATTTTTGAAATTGTTGTAACTCCCTAAGTGAATTGTATTTACCGCTTTAAACACAGTTCATTGCTCTCTTTCTCCACCGCGTGATGAGCCCATTTGCTTGCAGACCGCAGACGTATCTTGAATTCAAAGGTAACTAAAATTAACTAAAAGGTAGCTAAAAAGTAACTAGTTTTTACTTCATCCTTAACAGTAGACACCCTGATTCCGCATATAACTGAGTCAGGAAGAGGCGCAACATTTGCATTTTGTAGTGTCTGTAGGTGTGATTTCAGTATCTCGCATATTGGAAAGGGGGACATTTCATTTTCCATAATTAAGTTTTTTGTAAATACATTTCCTAGCATGTTAACAGACACTCAAGTCAATTTTAATGAGGAAATGGATGCTTTACATTCCCAATTTTGTAACTTCCAACTTGAGGATGTGACATCTATTGAAGAAGAAGAGAGAATTGATGTGAAGTGGGCACTGGTAGGCCAAATGATATGTAGTGGTGGGGTACTCAAGTTATGCTTTCCATTCTGACCATTCCGCATAGTAATGCAGAGTGTGAGAGGATGTTCAGGTCATCTCTCTCTGACAAGACTTTGGACAAACTTACAACTCTGAAGTCGATTCAGAAAGAGAAGTGTTTTGAGCAAGAATATAGCAAGACCTTTTTGAAGAGGGCAAAATCAGCCTCAGTCACCTGCAACAACGACCAATAATATGATCTTCGATACATATTTGCTGCAATGTCTTAGCCTATGTATGTATTATGTAGCGTCCTCGCCCCCCCCCCCCCCCCCTCCCCGTCGCCGCGTCGAATCTCCCGATTTTTCACTTTGAGAGGTTGGCAGGTATGTATAGAGTTAAAACAGTAATTTTCTAAGTGTTGTCTAGAGAAATAGTTCAACAAGTAAAACATTAAATGTATGAAAGAGGTGAGATTCAATAATATTTCTTGCCACAGTGGGTGAGGTGGTTATCGTGTCGGATTACTAACCCCAAGCTCGCAGGTTCGCTCCTGGCAGTGGTTAGTGATTTTGGAAAGGCGGCAAAAATCACGACATGCATGTCATACGATGTTGGCATGTTAAAGAACCCATTTGAATTCAGTAGGCCGTGTTGATAATGACAAAATTAATCTCGGGATTTTCCACCAACACAAAGTACCTCATTTCTCTACTAGAAAGCGCTATAGTGTCAAGGAGCTTCGATATCTAACCTCCTTGACTTTCATACTGCTTCAAGCAACAACTAAATTTGACATGCAAGCTGCCCTCCGTTTGCAAATAAATCTTGCACCTGGCACCGTAGGCCATACGATATTATTATTTATAATATTTCTAAAATGTTTTGTCTAAATTATTTAAAAATAATAAATTCAGAGCTGTTACAAATTTTGATTAATATGAAAGAATATTTTTCCAAAAGCTGCTCGTTCTAGGAATGTCATTGTTCTATTTAATATAAAATTAAAATGAAATAGAGGTTTGTTAACAGATCTGATTATTTCCCGAATTTGCAACTTCATACTTGTTTCTATTCATAAATATGTGTTCTACATTCTGATGAAGACTATAATGAGACTGAAACCGATACTTTAGTAAACATTAATAATAATTGTATTGACTGAAGGTACCGTATGTGTTCGTTCTCTCTCCAAATTCAGTATACATGTCCTGTAGAATGCTTGTATTTTAGGGGCGTACATTTTCAGAACACACTTCTTAGTTGAGATTGTCGTTCCGATGTTTACGAGACGTAGGAGAAATGCTTAATTTTGTCCTAGTCAGGTCTTCAGTCAGTGCGAATAATGCCCTGGCAGCAATACGGAACGTCTGAATTGGGCTGCTTGCCAAGTGACATTTTAATTTACTCTACTTGGGATGTGTCAGCTCTCAGATGGCGCGCCGGAATTCCATTCAAGCTTACAAAGAAAATTTACTCACAAGAGAGCGCTTTCTATTTCGAGGGTGCGTATTTCACAGTGACACCTCTTTAGGCAGCCGGCTGTTTTGGGAAACGGTTAAGAACCAAAATGAATGAACGAAAGGAAGTGTAGCGTGCCTTAGCTGAATGAGGTGTAGCAATGCTGGCAGTTCTCCCATCAACGGATTATTTCTCATGGTGAAGGTCTTGGTAGAATAACGCACCCTTCTGTGCTGTACGCTTGCCTCATGTTGAAGTTAACAGAAATATTAAAATAATAATTTTCTGAGGGCTGGAAGAGGCAACACCCTGGGAAGTTGTGGGTTCAGTTTCCACCTGGGTCGTGCTCGAAGTGGTTTTCTATAGTTTTGTCGCTTCAATTCCAGCGAAATGTCGTGATGAATCCTACCGTGGAACATGGCTGCCTCTTCGTTATCCTAGTCGCAATTTACAGTTGTGCAGTCGAAACGCACCTACACAACCTCAATGTCGCAAGCTGTTAAGTGAGTCAACGAAATGGGAATCGTTGTCAGGTTGGTGACTGTGAGTGTTTCCCGTAGGTGTTTGTGATAGGTTCGGAGGATCTCTCATGTGAATACTCTTGAAGTCAAGGCGAACAACTTCTCTGCTGCAAGAATGGACGACAAAGGTCAGAACCGTTAATCAGCTATGAACTAGCAACCTTCTAGAACTGAACTGCACTTTTGCCGCGAACCATTGCCTCATTAAAATTGAAGTGTTCAGCTGTTCTCATGTGCAGATGACTGCGATGTTTCGCCACTTAAAACAGTGATCAAAGCCCGCAGTTGACATATTGGAGGAATCAGTTGGAATTAGAATGTGACAATATTTTATTATTATTATTATTATTATTCGTTGTTGGCATGTTAAAGAACCCATTTGAATTCAGTAGGCCGTGTTCATAATGGCAAAATCTCTGGATTTTCCGTCCACCAAAAGTTTCTCCTTTCTCTACTAGAAAGCTTAGATACACTGAAGAAAATGGAAATTGCAACACCCAGAAGGAGTGGTGCCATATTACTGCAATTGAACATGCAGGACGAGTGTTCGGTTGTTATTCGATGATTGCACTTTCAGGTCTCTCTGACCGCAAGTTTGGACAACAATCAATACAGGATGTGCCCACCACGAACTGCAATACATTCATGAATTCGGCAAGGCATGGAGTCAATAAGGCCCTGGATCGCTTCCTGAGGAATTGTGGCCCATGCTTGCTGCACTGCACGGCGGGTCAGTTGTTCCTGAGTTGTGGGTGGCTGAGGACGGTTGGCCAGTTGTCGACACATCATGTCCCACACATGCTCAATAGGACTGAGGTCCGGGGATCTGGTTGGCCATTCTAAGGTTGTGATGTGGAGAGCTTCTCTGGAGATGCGTGCAGTGTGAACCCGGGCATTGTCCTGCTGAAACATCCCATTAGCAATGTTCGCCATCATAGGGACAACCACTGGATTGAGTACCCTATCAACGTACTGTCGAGCAATGATAGTGCCCTCAACAAGCACTAATTGTGATTTCACATTAAAGCCAAGAGCTCCGCAGACCATAATGCTTGGTGTTGGCCCTGTGTGCCTTTCGACAATAAGGTCTGGGCGCACACGATTCCGGCGATCACTGCGGACATATAATTCGCAAATGTGCTCCTGTTCGAAAATAGTTTTTACAATTTTAGAGACGTGGCGAAGAGACGACTCGGAGCTAGGACCGCTGTTTCTTTGCCATACCTTTGCCAGGTCTACATGGTATATGTCGCATTTGTGGTCATACTTCATGTCGGTCTATATTTTTCTTGTTTTGCAGGAATTAAGGTTTCCTAATGTTTCCTGTCTTGCGTGATCTTTCTCATTCTTGATCTGTCACATTGTTACAGGGATCGCGTCTCTCCTTAATATACCACCCAGCCAGCGAATTGTTGCCGGTGGCGGAAATCGGAACTAATGTGCTCCACCCAGCCACACGCCTGCGATAGACGTGCCGTTGTCGACAGCGAAACCTCATCGCTCGTTGTGTGTGTGTGCGTGGGTCGTGCGCTGTGCGATGTGTTTTCATTGTATGACTATATGCATTCCCCCTCTTGCACCACGCCCGCAGCATCCATAACGTGGCGAGCTGACGTGATGTATACACAACAGCCCCGCTCCACGTCTAGTGGTAACAATTACCTGTCATGGTAGTACTTTACAAATCGTTCCATTAGAATGTATCAATCCCTGCTTTGCTAATATTTGAGTACCGTATCATTTGTTTTTAGAAGTGTTGTGATTGTGAATGGTGTTGATGACTCCGACCGCTGACCTTGATCATGTGGTGTAAGCAGTCGGGCGTTGAGACTGTTCTTACCCGTAGCAGTGGCTATAGGTCTACTCAACCTGGCTGTTTTCATCCTTCACCACATGGCCAAGATCAGTTGCTATTGGTCAAGAGGGAGGCGACTCCCTCAGCGTGTTAGCCCCAGTGACAACCCACAGAGGCTCGATCACGAAGTAAACCTCTCCTATAAAAGTCTGACAGATCCCGTTCAGTCAGGCGTTGATGACTTGAAGACAGTTCCCGTTCTGTAAGCTGTTAATGACTTTCAGGTTGATTCACGAGCTGATGACTTCAAGACAGTTCTGTTCAATGAGGTGTTGATGACTCGAAGACATTTAGTTCCGTTGAACCAGGTGTTGGGCGCTGTGGCCGCGGGAGGCGCCGTGGTCGCCTGCTGCCAGCTGGACGGAATGAGCGTGAGCGGGCGGTCTCCAGTCGCGAGCTGGCTTGCACTTGGGACGGGTTCGATCGTTGCCGTGTTCGCGAACGCGAGCTATCCTATATTTACTATGTGGGTGATGTGCAACAAGAAACATGAATGAAGCTCTAGAATATATTGTCATGCTGTCCGTTTAGAAAGTTGATATATTGTTAGAAAGGAAAATATTTATTTTCAATATAAAAGAAACGAGTATTTGATTTTTTTGGGTCAGTATTTGCAATGTTAGATTGGATTGCTGTGCGATGATGTGCTCTCTCCTTGGTAACGAAGAGATGGAATAAGCGAGGATCCTTTGTGCTATTGAGACCTGCTGCTTGGAACGCAAATTGGATTCAGCTGTGTCTTGGAGTTGCACAATAAAGCACGATATCCACATGGTTTCCTTCATTTGTTCTCTGGAAATAACCTTTTGACGGAGCGCAGTTTTTTGTAACTCAATATATCGCTCGGTTTGATCAATTCAGAAGAAAGTTTTTTCTCTGTCTTTTTTGTCTTCAGGATGAGACAGTGAACTGCGTGGATTGCGAGGAACTTCAGAAATAAACTTGTTTAGGAAGTAGACGAACTGTGATATAAATACGCTAGTTATTCCAAAGTCATGTTTTTTGTTATTTGTTATTTATCTATTTGTTAACTTGTTATAAAAGAAACTCCTAGTTATCTCGTGCATCGAATAAACCGCAGTAGCGCGTAACTTGTGACTTGTTGAAGAAAATTAATTGTGTTGGAACTTTTTACAGAAGTTTAATTACGAGGATTGTGAGTGCGGTGTTGAGTGGTGGAGTGAGATGTCTGTTGTGTGAAGTTAAGTTGGTTTTGTTGTGGAGCTAGGCAGTAGAATGGTGGTCCTGGAGACGGCTGTAGCCGGCGCCTTCTTGGACCCTCTGGACCCCTTTGGCGCCCTCCCCCATCCCGCCGCGACCAGTCCCCCAAGAAACTCAATGAAACTCCTACCCAAGAGGTTCATCAACATCCACCAGTGGCTGGGACCCCTCTGCGTCAAGCAGCTCAAGGAAAATCTGGTGAGTTGGGTCATGGTTGCGTGTGTGTATTTTTTTGGGAGACTTGCAGTACATCAGTCGTAGGTGTAAATGTGCGTGTTGTAAGGTGCCTTAGGTGACGCTACATATTTTCTTACGAAATCTTTGGAGGAGATTGTTTTGCTGTGTGGTGTTCGGTATTGTGATCATCTTCCCCGTGTATTTACTGCGTTTGTACAATCCGTCTGTGTTGGTGTATTCGTAATAAGACTTTTTGGAAGGGAGTGAAGAAGAAATCACTCAGGTTTTAGTGACGTTAAGAAGGGAGACGAAAACGTGAAAAACCCTAACCTATCGAAGATTACCCACGGTGAGCCTAGAGTGCAGAATAATGGACCGTGGTTCGTGGTCGTGGTTGTATTCCACGGGGGCCTGTTTAGCGATTGTTGGTGATCGAGACACTTGGATGGAGTTTAGAAAGATGCTCTATTCCTGTATTTATTAGGATGTGGCTTCAGTACAACGCATTCATTGTATTTAAGTCTTAAGATTTACTGTAGTACACGTAGAGATAATCGTTTGAGTGGTAAAGCTGTGGGAATTATTTTATTTATATTCGTTTCAAGAGGTTCTATGACAAGTTACATACGAAAATGTTCTTTAGAATGGATGAATATCGATGGATTTGGCGACAATTTCGCTGAATTTATTCATTGTTATTATCCCGTACCGCATAAAGATAAACCGAGTGAAGAAAATGAGTTTCAGAATTGATGAATGTCGATGACTTAAGCGAAGATTTCGCTGCTTTTATTTATTGCTATTATCCCGTACCGCATAAAGAAATAACAAGTTAATCGCCCATAGTGTACAGAAGTATTAACCATTTTGAAAGCAATTCCGTACTAGAAACTATTACATGTAAGAACCTGTCTGGATGTACGGAGGCGGGGAATTCGGCCATACCTTTTCCAGGTATGGTAATCCCAGTCATCTACCAATCTCATATTTACATTCTCCTTGCGCGTGTCGGTGTGAGGCCCCAACTTGTGAGAGGCCTCTGCTGGAGGCACGGTGAAGGTAGCACTTACTAGCTGGTTGGTCAATAACATTCCTTCCGTCTTATAGTGTTGGGTGGGCACGGCTCGTGATCAGCTGTTTGGAAACATGCGGGGGATGTTGTAATTGCAGTGGGATCGAGATCGATAATAAACCAGCTGTGTAACACAGTATTTCATGACAGGACAAGGCGAGCCGAGGCTTGAATCTCTGTGTTGATAGTGGCGTGTTCCTCTGCACTAGGACTGGAATGGGAGCCCCAGGGCAGGTAAATCAATCCTAAACCACGATTTACAGTTGGTTTCCTGTAAACACATGCATTGATTACTCGCGTACGCCGGTCTCTAGACCCTGAAATAATGCAGGTTGGATTCACACATATGCTGCCCATTACGATAATTACCTCCGCAATCAAACACAAATGGTGGTGTAAAAAGCACCAAATGTACAGGAGAGTAATCACTTTGGGATGTCGTACAGTGTGTGTGTGACATGTGTTTTTCTTGAACAGTTGCCAATACAACTCGTAATAGCATAAACATAATTTTGTCCTGGTTCTTTCTGTCGATAGCGTAGAAAAACAATACGTCGCTTGAACAAGAAGAAAGGTTCCCTTGCTTTCCCTTCAAGCGCCCACCATCCCCCACTTTTCCAGATAATGAGACATGCCGTGATGATGAACATTAAATCACAGATAGGAAAGGGAAAGAGAAGTGAGTCTCGAGCCCCAACGTTTATAGAATGAGGCCTCCTGGCCCAACTGTCAGACATGAAGAGCATTTTGGGAATAATTAATGAGCATTGATGACCCTGTAATATTTTTTAAGTCGGTTTACCCCATCCAGGTTGGCTTTTGACTCGGCGAGGGATCCCACCATTACCGCCGCCAGGACAGTGTCCTGGAGCTTGAAACACCTGGTCGTGGGATACAACTGGGGAGGTGGTACCAGCACCTCGCCCAGGCTGCCTCACCTGCAAAGCGATCAGGGGCCTCACGATGGAGGGGAAGATTGGGAGGGATGGGCAAGGAAGAGGGAAGGAGGCGGCCGTGGCCTTACGGTAGGTACCATTCCGGCATTTTGTCCGGAGACGAAGTGGGAAACCACGGAAAACCACTCATTTGGACCACCCGAGGCTGAATAGACCCCGTTCCAGTCCTCATACCACTTTTCAAATTTCGTGGCAGAGCCGGGAATCGAACCTCGGACCTCCGGGGTGGCAGCTAAGCACGCTGACCCGCTACACAATGGAGGCTACACCCAGTAATATAAGAAAGCAAATTGGAGTCTGGAAATGAGTCCCGCTTTGCGCTAAACTTGAACCGTTACAGCAAGTCAACTGAGTAAAAATAATGCTGTGATTTAATGTGGTGGTCTATGCACACACGTAGCCTCCACCCGTCCCGATTCCGTTTTGGGTTTGTAGGTTTTAGCATTCCAGAACTCACCGCGTAATGTATTTTCATGTTCCATGACTCGTACGAGTGGGTTTTTAGCTGTATTTAAGTAGCGATAAAGTGCGAAAGAGGGTCCAAATTTGATATTCTTGATTTTCTGCATAACACACAGTTGCCTTCGAGATAGCAGATAAAAGAGAACAAAGTTAAAATCAACACTTTTCTTCAGACTCACAATAATATTTATCAGGGGAAATGATGCACAGAAGACCCCACAGAGATTTCAGGCGAATTGCGGAAATAGCGATTGGATCGCAAGAACCAAACAGTACAACATTCTAACAAAATTGCAATGTAACGTCTCCGGTGGTCCAAAGTTGTTAATAATAATAAAAAATTACGAGCCTTACAGTAGTCTCATATGATGTGTAACATCTGTGCACAAGATGGTGACTTATTTCCTCGTTCCAATAATACTGCATTACGGAATTCAGTTTCATTTATATTTTGCTTGTTTCGATTAATGTTCCTGCGTGAAATTGAGTTTAAAATGCCTTATGAATGGGCCCTCTTGTGAGTAAAGAGAATGTATTGAGTAATAGTTCATGAAGGCTTGCTCAATTCTCGTATAACCACAACGATTATATTATATTGATGACTGCATTACCGTTATGTTGGTTAATATTTAAATAGCCATTGTGCAGAACATAATACCGGTAATGCCGACTACTTACAATGTTTGCTATTAAGGCATTTTACCATTTAAATACTGATACGAAGACTTCGAACATGTACCATGTCATTTGTTTCAATCACTTGACACCAGAGTTTGCATGAGCGTTTTCCGTTCAGTATGTCATATACTGCTCGGGTCTAAGCTCTGTGAACTTGCGGGATGAAGGGCAGAGGCAAGGAAGGAGCAGGCGAGAATTGAGAAGCGTGTCGACAGCCCGCTGTGTTACCTGACATTCTCGTCTATTCCAATTCTGCTAACACAGGGTCTTTTCTGAAACCAGTGTAGCGTTGCGAATGAGTGGGTGAGTCACCGATTAATGTATTTGATTCTGGTACTATGCAAGGACAGAGAAACCTCATCACTCGTCACCACCACGTCTCATAGTCCGGGATGCACATTCCTCTCATGTTCACGCAGCTTAGACCCGAGCAGTACATTCCACATGGCCGAGAGTGCGTCACGGTATCAATTTCCGACACCGCGCGCTGATTGTTTCTCTTACCAGTGCCTGCTGGATCGATCGATCGAGTTGGCAGTGCGTCTTATACTTCCGTTCGATCCACCACTGCCAGCTAGGGCACTCTCCCGTTCGATCGATCGAGCGGGCAGTGCATACTTCCGTTTTCCACCACTACCAGCTAGTAAACTTCCGTTCTTTTGATCGAGCGGGCGGTGCATATTCCGTTCGATCCACCACTGCCAGCTCGATCGTTCCGATCCACTTCCGTCCCCAATTTTCAAAATCACTCCCTTAGAACTATCCAGCAACCGGGCGGAAAGATGTTACACATCAATAATAATAATACAGCGATAAAAAACTAATTTAATGATCTTTCTAAAATGGTAGGCCTATATTAGTCTTATCTTTGCGGTAGATCAGTAAAAAATATTGAAGTAATTATTTGTTAGCTAAAATTAAAATTACTCTGGATGGACTGAGTTGGAATTTTTGAACGGATGGGATTTCTTTTTCAGTCAACAAACAAAATGCATTTTTTTTTTTTACTCTATGAAATGTTTGCATGTAGAGTTTTGGTGTATAATTTGATATGTATACTGTATTTGTTGTTAATTCATATCTTTGGTCGTCATCCCCGTGTACTTGGATGTGTGCAGAATTCGTCGTGTAGTAACGTGTGTTTGCTAACTAATGGAGTGTGTCGCTGTAATTATTCAGGTCGGGGATGAGGTATGTGTCCCTGGACTTGAAATAAGGTACTGTCCCGTTATTTACCTGGAGGAAGTGTGGGAAAACCACACCGCGGATAGCAGCTGTCTGTGCCGAGATTCGAATACCAATTTCCGAACTATGTGCAGCTGCCCATTGCGCTTGTGGTAAGCGATTTAAAGAGCATGGCTACGCCGCGGGGTATAGTCCATATATTTGTGCGTTAGGTTCTTCTGTCGTAGTTTTCGGTAGTATTTTCTGAATAATATTACGAGCAATTATTGCTATTGAACACAAAATTCTCCATTTGTAACAAATTTGCTACAAAACGCTAAGTTTGGAATACAAAGCGCGGAATTTTGGATTTTTAAATGCTGCCTTGTGCACGGTCCGATTTTGTTGCTACGTTAAAAAATTCTTAATTATCTTTACTGAGCCGTTAATACGATCGTACATGAGTTAACTGTGTTCCATAATGAAACTTCAGTAGGTTATGATTATTTTTTTGCGCCGAAGCGAAATAACAACCTCGAAAATAAATTTAAAAAGGAAGAGAGACACGACCACCTGAGGTGTCGTTCCAGTTGAAACTGACAATCCTATGTTGGTTCCGCTGTTAATATTTGTTTTGCATTCCACTGCCTGTATCCACTGTAAGATGTAGAAATCATTAGAAAACGCGGTATTTACTCGTAAGCGGTATGAAAAAAAAGGAGTGAGAAATCTAACCTGTCTATTAAGCATGCGTGTTTGAGAGGCATTTTGTTAGGCCTACTGCACTGGCTTCGCTTCGTGACAACTGTTTTCATTGCTTGTTTTGTCGCATTTAGATCGAAGCTATCGTGAGATCTTGTGTCAATTTAACTACGGCACTACACTTTCTTGGCATTGGAATGAATTACACACTAGCATAGGAAAGGATGTTAACTTGGTATGTTGATCTCTTGTGATTAAAGTAAGCTTTCTGAGATTAAGAATTTTCGAAGATTTTTTTTGTATCCCGGATGAAATGTTCAATGACCAAATATACCCTGATAATTTTTGTTTCTTTGGCATGGGTTGGCATGAGAAGAAAATTCTAAGGAAATTAGCCGTAGGAATTGACTATGAAATATACCGTTACAAAGCGAATGGTCCTCAGCTTAACATGACGCATAACATGTAATTTCGAAAGATTTGAAGATTTTCGGCTTTCCGGAGGCCCCATAAAAGAGAGATTGGTCATTCTTCTTCTTCTTCTGGAATATCGTATTGCCTTTCGGTCAACGATTTGGTACCTTTCCATCTGATAGTTTCCGTCTCTTATAATTTAGGAATTAACTATCAGCATACGTGAGTCGTGGTATTTTATGTTTTGTTAATTTTGCTACTGCGGGATACCTTCGGTTTTGGCCGTCAAGCAATTGAGCTGAACATTACCCCTATACTGTAGCTGTAGGCCCCCTTGTTTGTCTGATTGGATTCTCGTAACTGCGGTTAATGAACATCCATACTTAGAACCTAGGAGTTGGATTCTTAAAACAACTAATTTGATGGTTATGTTTGCACAAATGAATGACGCCATCAACTCAGTACTGGTGTTGGTTTATAGCTTTCCTGTGTAGGCTAATAGTTTCATAAAGTAGTTGTATTGTTATTATAACCGCTGTAATTTGTGCTTGGAACTTAACGCCTCCTGACTCGTCCATTTGATGTTGATTGGAACTGACTTGTGTATGGTGTGAATGTGTCGACGTATCTTTCAGTTTGAGGGTCGCTGTTTAAATAATCTTTCCTTTTCTTTTCTTTACTGAGACTAGCATCCCATCACTGCTGTTTGTTGGGTGCTTCAGGGATGAGAAAGTTTACAAGTTTTGAAAATCGTGCCCTGGCTACACTACGTAGAATGAATGACAAGGCCGAATGCTTCGCCGGAAACGCCTGGTCGTTGTTGTAATGGTCGTACCTTGGGGGTTATCTGCTCCCCAGCACATTATAACTACGGTACAAAAATCAGAATTTTTCGTAGTCGGTAGCATGCTGAACTGGTATGCTCAAGATCGCGGGTTCAAACCCGGCCGAAGTCGTCGGATTTTTAAGAGCGTTAAAATCCTTCAGCACGGTATGCCTTCATCGGAGGGGAAGTAAACCCGGCGGGACCATGCCATAGATGTATGGCATGAAAAAGAACCTACCACTATTGGTAGTGTTTAGACACAATTTGTAGGTTACTTGGTTAGAAACACTCGATCAAGTTCAAACGTTCGCCGCTAGGTGTCAGAGACATTGGTATCTCTGGTGGCCAAAGTTGAAACTACTTGAAATTGAACTTTATGAGCCTACGGGCGTTAAATTAAAATATCCGGCTATGGCCATTGGCTGCTATTCAAATATAATACAAAATCGGAATTTGTAGTTTTGAAATGAGAAAGAAAACGCGTATATATTATTGCGGCATTAATCCTGTTTCTACTGGTTGGTTGCTTGATTCCTTACTGTAGTTTAGGGGCTGCGACAACGCAGTCATGTAGCCCCGTGTACTTTGGGTGTGTGTAGAATCTGTCTGATAACTGGTGTTAATTGTGAAGGCTGTATGAGTGTGTGTTATCTGTAATTCAGATAAGGACTGCAGACGATCAATTTTCAAGTAGTTCCTACTTTTGCTGCCAAATGCTACCGTCAACGACGTCTAGATTCGAAGTTGGTAACTAGATGCCACCGCAACCAGCCACTGGCGCCGAACGTGGGAATTAATAGAGTATTAATAAAATCTAACCTATAAATTTAGCCTCACACAATTGTGGTTAGCGGACGGTTCTTTTTCATGCCATAAATCTATGACATGGGCCCACCGGCTTTACTTCCCCTCCGAAGGAATGCATACTAAGGGATTTTAACGCTCTTAAAAAATCCGATGGCTTCGGCTGGGTTTGACCCCGCGATCTTGGGCATAGAAGCTCAGTATGCTACCTACTACGCCACCGAAGCCGGTGAGGTTACATTGCTTAATATCTTATTTGAGATGACGCGGACTAGATTCTGTATTAGCAGATTCACACAAACTTGAAACTTTATCCTCTTATCTCTGTGAAAAATACATTTTGGTGCTTGGGTCCTTGATGCATAACTACGTCGATTTATATTTGTCGCTTCTTTCACTTATTCATTACTACAGTTCACAGGAAATTAATTTGACGCAGATGTGAGGCCTATTGAGATTTATTTTGTTAAAACTGTGCAGGCCATGTGTTATGGAAATAGGCCATCCATTGCAGCAGTACTATCGTAGCTATTTATTAAATTTACCTTCTGTAAATACGCTACGTGTTTTTATGGTTTTGTTTGTTACTTTACTAATGCATGAAATGTTTTTAGAAGCTTGCGAATGAGTTTGCGTTGCTGTCGCGGTCTGTTGACTTAATTCTCTGTTGTTAATCGAGCGATTTAATCAGGTACGCTGCGAGATTTGTATTGTTCAGTGCAGTGTCCACATTCTGATTGTGTCAGAGAGAATGTTACTGACTGTGTGTAGAGCTATTTGACTAGTGACGATCTGTTCTACGGACTACAAGATGTATTATGTTGCCGGGAGATATGATAGTCAATTGTACATGGACGTCTATTAACGCCCACGGTAGCTCCACGCGCTAAGGCGCAATGTTATCGGGCCTGGCTATCTCCGGGCTTGGTAGACGAGTGTATTGGAATCCTACAGTCAACATTGAAATGGTTTTCCACAGTTTCCCATTTTCAATTTCAGGAAAATTCCCTCAATATCTGCTTCTTTCCAACCCATCTTCATTCGTTTCAGATCGTTTCGTGTTTTGAGGGCACCAAGAATTAGCCACATAGTAACTCATGACATCTTATCCTTATCCTCTAGGAAACCCGACTTAATGATTACGCAATCGAAGTGTGAAAACTGGAACGGGGTACGTAACACTGAGGAGAGGAGGTTAATTCCCACCTCAGCCATCCTGGTAGTGGTTTTCCGCGGTTTCCTAACTTCTTTCTCCAAGCAAATGGTTCGTAAGGCCACGGCTGTCTCCTACCAAATCCTGTCCCCAATTTACTAATACAATACAAGTACAGCAATCACAATAACACAGGTTATCACATAGATTACACACACACACAAGTGGTTTACCGTGGATCCTTCCTAACTTATACTCAATGCGAATGCTGGGATAGTTACTAAATAAGGGTTTGGACGCCTCTACCCAAATTATAGTTTCATTACAAATGCACACACTAGTAGACTTCAGCCAAAACAATGACACACGTTATCATACGGATTATGCCGTACATACGCCCAAGTGCAAAAGTAATATGTCGCAAAGTCCATGACTGAATCGACAATAGTAAGTAAATAATTTCTTCGAAGGGTGAATAATGTTAATTGAATGAAATACCAATATGTTATAGCAGTTGTTTTGTCTGTAATTTTATCCTGACAGGAGGGCACAAAAGGCAGACATTTATGAATTGACCTTTGGTTATTATGATATTAAATACATTTTCAATACTACCGTAATTGAACATTGCATATTGGAAAATAAATTGCTCTTACACAAATACGATCTAATAAAAACACACAGCCATCTCTTGTGTTTGTGTTGTGTGTTGATTAATGTATTTTGTGTAAATTTGCTAATCATGCAAAATGTGAATGCGTCCCGCGCGAACAGTTTTACGGGTCACTTGGATCCTTTGTAAGAAACTTCGCACGCAGTACCTCGGGAGTAACATGTGGTCGTGTCAATTGCCTGGAGGTGTACGATAGTGTTGGGCTAAATGTCATATATGTGCAACTAATGCTCAGGCACTTGAAGTTTCCTACTTTCCCTTCCGCGGAGTTGGATATTAACAAAAACTGAAGCGTGTTAGCCTTTTATAATGGCGCAGTCTTACGCATAAGGATCTGATGTCACCCTGCGGACTAGCCGTGCGCATTAAATTGCTCACTACGAAGGAGGAGCTGCAGCAACTCGGGAGATCGGAGGTTCGAATGCCGACGCTGACAGCAGATGTCCTGTTTTTTCTCCATACTTCCGCCATGAATTCTGAATTTTTGTTTTCCGTATTTGTTGTTTATTGTTATAATTATTATTTTTATATTTATATTTTAGGTGTCCACCTCTAAATTTTAAATCCCATTCCAAATTTGACTTTAATCTGTGATAAGAGAGGCAGATGAACTCGTAATTCCACCCCTTAAAACAACAATAACCAACAGTTATATGACCACAGTGATCACAGATGTGTAGGTTATTAGACAAAATTCACCAGATCCCCAAGCATATGGGGCTGATTATCTAGATGTTTCAAACTCCCAGAATTAACAACTTAAACCAAAGTTTACTTCGATCCAACCCAGGCGTTCTCAAATTTAAAGCGTGCAAACAGACCGACACGCCATCAAACCGTCTGAAACAAGGGAAAAATTCGCGAATTCCGGGTAAATTGATATAAAAAAACCGGTCGAATTTTGCATTTTATCTACTCAAACATTGATGTGTCACAAGATTGAGTGGATATCCATCGACACAAACAGCCTATCTTCGAAATGCTGTACGAGGAATCGTTGGGTCTCCCACAAAAAAAAAAAAAAAAGTAATAGTTGTGTGCTGTAATGGTCAATTATCCCGACTGTCTGCTGGTATTCTTCTTGCTAAAAATAAAGGAGTGTACCTAGTATTGTTTCTTTGTGCTATTTTATGGCTTATAGAAAATGACTGACGCTATGCCGTGGGAGCAGGCAGTTTTCTGTCTCGGAAGACGCGTGAGTTCAAAACCTACCATCGCATCGGTCGTCCTGGATGTGATTTTCCGTGCTTTCCCACTTTTAGCTCCGGGCAAGTGCCGGGACTTAACATTTTAATAGCTCCCGAACTCTTCCTTCCTAATTCTGGTCTAGTTTCATTCATAGAAAACTTAGAAGACTACTTTTTTATCTACGGATCTATTTGGTGAATTCGCTGAAGTACACACATCAGGAAAAGTCGCGTTACTCTAGCATCGTAAATGGTTTTGATGCGTGAATGTATAATACGTCTGCACTGCTTGGTCCAGGTTACAGCTGGGGTTTCTCATTGGGATGGTGACACACCAAACATGATGGCAGTAATACAAGGGGCGATGCAAAACTTTCTTTGATGTATGTAGCCGCACATTCGCGGGCTAGCGGTGGCAAGTCGCGACTAGTTAAGAGTGGCAGTGCTTGTGTTTGGAATCGAAGAGTTGGCGATGATTTGCCAGTGCGAATATACGAAGCGCTCGAAAGCAAAGCGATGTGACATTTTTTTTCTTGGAAGAAAGCCTTGACTATTTGTATTTTGCATTTTATCGGGATTTAATTATGAGGTTTAAATAAATTGAATAGCTAATTACCCTATTTCTTATGGCATGCGTGTGAAGGTATACATAGCCTACATATGAGCTTAGTGCTACGAAACAACCCTTTGTACATCTATGGAGTCCCATTCATTTATTACTTCAATAAATCACCTTACTTTAATTACTACGGTAACTTAGGCAATTCTGGCGATTTTATATTTGTTTGTGATCTGCTGATTAATGTTTACAAGAACAGATTGATTCCAATTTACTCTGCCCTTTCAAGGTCGGTGATGCCGGCTAGGGAAACCGCTTTTCTGACGTTCGCCGAGCGATCATCAAAAGCCGTATACCATTATATAATTTTGCTTTCTCTATTACGTGTTGACCGAAGAGCATTTTGCATAAGGCAGTTCCAGGATGAAGCTGGCGTCTGGAAGGGTGTCATGTTTTAAAAGCTACTTAGAAACGGGAATAATAAGGCTTAGACAAGAAAACATGGTATTACCGGGCGTGTGTTAGTCTATACACTCCTCCCAACGCCATCATTCAAATAGTCGTTTGCATCACATTTCCTACATACTCCCCGTCCTGGGAATGGTACCGTGAACCTCGCTGCTTTGGATTCGTTCCGTCGCGGTGTCCCCATTGTCGGGTCATAAGGTTTGGCTCTTGTCGAAGACAAGTCACGAGTTAATGACAGCGGTATGTAACCGTCCTAGCCTTGGTTACTTTCTAAGTGACGTCCTGATAGTACTGACTTCGTCGCACTAAAAGGAGGCGTATTGCCATGACCACGGATGAGCTGTCTCGGCATCCATCTTACCGACACGTTCCGATATCCCAACACTTGGTAATTCATGTGGTAAGCTTGAGTACGTCCAACATCCAATGTGGATGAGACGTCACTCACACGTAAACGTCTTTTTGCCATACTGGTTTGCTCTCGAATGAGCTTGGGCACACCTGTGCTCCTCTGCTCTCGTGTGAATTCAGGAGAGATTGTCCTTTGTCATGGTGATGTGATATCTGACTTTGTAGTTCAGCTTCACTGTGAGATAAAATTACGAACACCCCTACCAATATACTATTAACCCATTGTATGGTCTCCGTAAAGAATTTATGATGACAATAAATACATTTAAGACGAAGTAATGGAATGCAGCCGAAAGAAATCAAAAACCCCCATTGACGTCAAATTGGCGCGTGAAAAGTTAAACTAGGAGGAGACTTTCGCGACTTAAGCAAAATAGCCAGTGATGGAAGAATCAATTGAGGATATAAAAAGTAGGTTGGCTCAGGCTAGGAAAGCATTTCTGCACAATAAAATATCCGTTGACATCAAAATAGGTTTAGGTGTTAGAAAATCATTTTTGAAAGCCTTTGTCTGGAGCGTGGCGCTATATCGAAGTGAAACTTCAACTGTTGGCGCAGCAGAAAAGGAGAGAATCGAATTATCTGAAATGTGGTGTCGCAGGAGAATGATGATCTGATGGGTGGATAAAGTAACAAATGAAGAGGTATTAAGGGAGAGGAGTGATGTTACTGGTGACAGCTAATAAGAGAAGTGATAGGTTGGAAGGACACATCCTTAGACACCTAGGAATAGCAAACGTAATTCTGGAAGGAGGGTTTGAGGACAAGAACTGTAGAGGTAGATCAAGGTTAGTAAGTGATTGCCTCGTATGTAAGGTGTGGCAGCTATGTAGGGATGGCAGGGAAGCATGGAGCCTTGCATCAAACCAGTTGAAAGACTGAAGATTCCAATATCAACACGGTACGTGTGTCTGTATCCAAGAACTAGCAGTGCGCATTCCTGCCACGGATCAACTCGTATGTGATCTGTGCAACTCCTATCTTTTGCATTCACCACATCGGCTATGTATGTGTAATGTCAGTTTATCAATATCATTGACGGGTTAATTTATGAAACTACAGTTGTCTAGTCCATCATATCCCGCCGTCCCATTCCCTTAGTTTATAATCGCACATCATTTGTAGGTTGCTGTAAGAATAATACTCGTACTGGATACAATGTTCACAAAACGAAAGTTGCTGGTAAATATTGGGAGGGAAAAAATCTATTTACAAAATAATATGAAGCAGATTAGTTCAGGACTGGGAGGCATGGAGCGCTGCATCAAACCAGTCGAAAGACTGAACATTCCAACAACATGGTACGAGTGTGTTTAAACAACTCTTGAGTTTCCGTACCGTAGTACTTGAGAGCAGATTTAATGCTGATAATGATTGTTGTTTTAAGGGGGGATATCGTGGCCACCTGTTCTTTGTAACGGATTTAAAATATGTATTAGAACCTTCGATGCATTGACCAATTTAGCTTACTTTGGGATCTTCGAATCTATCAAGGAATTCAACTTATGCTGAGGGATTTTCCCCGTTAATTTACCAGTTATACTTTGACTGCTGTACCCTAAATTGCGAGGTCTAATCCCGGCTCAGTCAGTTGGGATTTTGGGGGTCATTAAGCGTGAGGTATGTGTGTTGGAGTTAAAATTCCGTTTGGGGAAAATTCTGGCTCCCGGCGTCTCTAAGTCCCAGTGGTTAAAGGGGCGTAAACAAAATATAAAATGATGGCATAATACCGAGAATAATTTGCTGTATTAATCGATTGTTCCCCTTTAGGAGAGCGATTGAACTTAAATACATGATTTCGTCTTCTGGCGTTTTCCCGCTTCTCTTCCCTAAATCTCTTCATCCTCTCAGAATGCTCCTTATTCCGCTCAGTAATCCATTTTCTTCCAGGCTGTCGTGATGGTCTATGCTCTAACTTAACATTTTTAATTTTATTCTGGCACTCGGTGCGGTCTTCAAGATTTTCTATGTTGACCTGTTGTAGTTCCCCCAGGACCTCTGTTAGCCACTCTGTGCCACACTTACTGTGTTATACCGTTCAGCAATTTCTTCGCCGTTCTGAAGTTTTCCGTGTATAAAACTGTTTTCTGATTACGTCCGTTACCGTGTGGATCTTTTGATAGAGTTCGTTTTGGGTCTCTTCATCCAAATACCACTATTATTAACTGCCCCGTAAATAGTTTTGAGACTTTTTCTTTCTTGTTTTTCTATATCCTTAATTTTGGAATGACCGTCGATCACCATTGTTTCGGCTGCGTAAGTTGCTTCCGGAAAAATCACCGTTGTATAGTATTTGCAGTATTAATAATAATAATAATACCGGTTCCACTAAAGGATTGTTGCCTGTCTTTGGGTCATGCCGTCTGCCTACACTAGTACAGTATACTCTATACACAGTATAAAAGCACTGATCAATACATAGTTCATGAAGCAAGTAAATGAAAACAAGGACTGGTAGTGTGTTTTCCTTGGGTCTGTCGTGACTCCCAGACATGCAGGTGGGAGGAGTTTTGTGGAATGTGTCGTTATATTTGTATTCGGAAACAAAATGCAGGTAGGTAGTTATTGTTGTTTTAAGGGAGGGACAGGGAGGTCTTCTGCCCCTAAATAAAAGGTAGACAAGTTAGTTGTTTTATATGAGTACACACACATTCTACTCGTAAAATGGACAGGTGAATTTTACTGTTAGGTAGGCTTTTTATCATAGCTTACTATCCTTAGTTACCATTATGGTTGTGTATGTGCTCTTACATTATTTTGATTCTCGGTTGTCATCCCTCAACTCCGGGTTCGAATCCCGGCTCTACCGAGTTAATTCTGGTCTGAGAGTTAGAACAGCGTACACTGAGCTTCGCGAGGCACAACTGTGAACAACTCCTCAGGTATCCTGGAAGTGGTTTTCTGTGGTTTCCCGCTTCTACTACTCCAGGCAAATGCCGGGTACGGCCACGGCTGCCTCCTTCCCAAACTTCCCCTGAATTACAAATACACAGACTAGAACAGAGGCCACAATAGCCCATGTTATCAGTACTATCACGTTCACGGGGCTAAATGAGAACGATGTCCAAGCTTTTCAAATGAAACTACAATATAACAGTTTTTAATGATCATTTCTAGAAGACCATAATACAGTAGTAAACTTAGAGGTACAATATATTATTATTATTATTATTATTATTATTATTACAAGAGTTCTGTTAAAGAGAAGTAGTTAGACTAAGTGTGTGTTCGATAAGTTTCAGAAGTTTGGTCCAAACAGTTGGTTTACGTGTGGTGAATAAGTCGATGGTGGGTTGGGCTTTAAAGTCGGGCTATCATTAGTTACGTTAAAGCAATCGCTGGGGTGAAGCACGAGACCAGAAGATACATGCTACGCTTCACTGTTTGTAGAGCAAGTAACAGGACATTTAGTTTGAACTTTAGAAACGCGAGAAGGTTCGTGTTTGCGAGAGCACACGATTTCAGGGCCGTGAGGTGGTCTTAGCTTAGCTACCACGACTCTCCTTGAGGCTCTCCTGTCGTGAGGTTGCTCTCTCTATCTCCCTCGAGTCGTCAGTCGCATTTTCTGCTGTGTTTAAGAGGACAGTATTAAGTTTTCCAATGTGTAAAGCGAGTCCAAATGATGCCTGTTTGATTGGGCTGCGTGGCGCAGCGTTACGTTCTTGCCTGCTGTTCCCATGGCTACAGGATCGAAACTTGGTGCAGTCAATTGACACATGAGGTTGCTTAAGTACGAGGGAGCTTTAAAGACCGCCTTGGCGTAAAACTAATAACATTATTATTATTAATAACATTAATAGTGCCTGTGTATTGGCTACTGCGTTCGTTGATTGTGTTTAATGATTTATTTTAAGTCTTTATGTTTGCCATTACAAATAAAGTGGTTAAAGTTTAGTTTATTGTGGCACGCGGCTCTGCGAGGTTGGCTATATTGCGCTGCGCTGTGCTGTGAACGAGCATCCCTCACTCGCTATTTTATAAAAGCTGTTACCCCTGTAGCCCAGTCCTTTTCACCCTTTCAATGAACTTCCATTTTTATTTTTTATTTATTTTTTCTTCAAGAGAAACTTGGGAATAGAAGGCTCTCCCATTTCTCTTTCTCCGGACACTTCCGCCAGGCTAATGTCTTCATCGTCCTACCCCAACCTTAACATTTAATGTTGTACTATTAGTGTGACAAATATACTCATCCACTTACTTACACGAAACTTGTGATAAAGAATGTATCCAACAGCGGGCTGTCCTCACTACGTGTCCCTCTTACAAAAACGAGGCGCTGTAAGAGACACCCCAATAAAATAGGTTAATTGGCTCAACGAATCCTTGAACTGCAAGTTGTCAGCAGTGTGACACAATCGCTTTTCATAGAGATATCTTTACAGTCAGTGCTGTATGCTGATGGATCATTGTGACATGAGCTTTGCGTTTGGTCTGTTGGGTGTTTCTTATTTGTGTTATCTGACTAGTTTTAAGGCATTCATATTCATAATGGAAGAGTGGAATTAGTATTAATGTTATATAAGGACCAGAAACAGAACAGCACGCAATATCCTAGTGCAGCGGTTTCCAAACATTTTTCCTCCCGTACCCCTTTTACATATTTATTTAAAATACAGTGGTACGGTACCCCCTAAAAAGTTTGCTATTTTACGGGCAAAACGTACATAAATTAATAAAATCACTAATAACTAATAACTTACAACTATTTATAACTTATTTTTTTGAATACAGTATAAGTAATATTTTAATATATTATTTGTTTTCTGTTAGTGCCTCCGTGGCTTAGGCGGCAGCACGCCGGCCTCTCACCGCTGGGTCCGTGGTTCAAATCCCGGTCACTCCATGTGAGATCTGTGCTGGACAAAACGGAGGCAGACAGGTTTTTCTCCGGGTACTCCGGTTTTCCCTGTCAACATTTCATTCCAGCAACACTCTCCACTATCATTTCATTTCATCTGTCATTCATTTAATCATTGCCCCAGAGGAGTGCGTCAGGCCTCGGCAGCCGGCACGTTCATATCCTCGCCGCTAGATGGGGGCTTCATTCATTCCATTCCTGACCCGGTCGGAGACTGGAAGCAGGCTGTGGATTTTCATTTTCATTTGTTTTCTGTTAGTACCGTATGCAATTCATTTCAATAAAATGCCAAATATAATTTTCAATTTTACCTTTATTTACTTGTCCAAGTGAAGATGTATAAGCATTTAGCTGAGGGAAATGAACAATTACCGTAAATAGGCTTTTTTAATTTTATTGAATACCAATTAATTATAGCGATTAGTTTTGCAATAAATAGACAAATCAAGACAATAACAGTGCAGCGGTGAAAGAGTCTGAGGTTGGGGTAGGGTGGGTTGTCGAGGGGGAGGATTGACCTTAACGTGCGTAAACACTACTGACACGTACGATGGGAACATGGCACCCGCCATTTTTGGCGTTCCCCTAACTGGTTTGTTGCGTACCACCAAGGCTTACCCGTACCCCAGGTTGGGAACCACTGTCCTAGTGTGAACACTTGATTCGGAGCATGCATACCTTCCCTCCTACCCACACTAGCCTTGATGCGCCCATAGACAGGTGTAAACAGTTGACAGCGCTCTCATTTGAAAACGGCTAACATTTGTAATATACGCGCTTATGGTGGGAAACAAGAAGTCAGTAGTCCAAGCTTTTGTCATCAAATTGATGAAGAAAATTGAGCCAGCAAACACCCATGTTCTTTGGAACGTACAACCAGACCGCTAAGTTGACTCAAATAGGAAGATAAAAGAAAATATATGTTTTGAACGAAGATGCCGATATTATTTACACTGTGGAAGAAGAGTATGATGCAGATCGCCTTCACCGAACGGCCACCAACGAATCTGTCAACCAGTTTTCATTTGGTCGGAAATTGCATTTTATACAGGGACGTTGGCTCTTTAAATTAGTCCAGGCAGAAGGTAAATCATGCGGTCAATTGATCTGCCTGCCTGACCTGCACCGCCAATTAACGGCCCATAATATAGCGACAATTGGATACTGCAGAATGTTTGAAAATGAATTAGTGGCTCGTTTGCTACTAAAACACACTGATGTTTTCTTCAATTCTCTGTGGTTGACGCACTACTTTATGGTAATAAACTTTATAACGGAAAATGCCTTCTCAACCCAGTATTTTAGCCTTGAAATGGGATTTGGGGGTATTCATTGAAAAAATAACGGTCGAAACGCGTGATCCTGAATTACTCCATTATTAATAGTGATTATAATTTATGCATACATTTTTTTCGGATGTTTATTAACTTATTAAGTACTTACTTTCTTCGGCTTTTCCCAATTAATTGGGGTCGCCGGAGCCAACCAGGCTCATTTTGGTTTTGGCCGGGGACTTAAGGCTGGATGCCCTTCCTGACGCCACGTGATTTTCCAGGTGAAAATTCCACCCCGCTGTCACCGGGATTCGAACCCTGGCCGTCCGGGTGAAAGGCGAGAAGCAACGCCACTGCGCCATCACGCTCCCCTCATTAACTTATTAAGACATTGGGCTAATTCGTATTTACCGACTAAAGAGTTAGTAGGGTTAGTAAACTTTTAATTTTCACTGTTGGAAAATTATGCACATAGCTCAGGACAAGGAGACATGAAGAGCTGCATCAAACCAGTCAAATGACTGAAAACTCACAACAATTGACCTCAGTTACGGTTGAGATGTTAACATTTATTTCGCACAATTGGAAATTGATAAACCATTCTGAAGAAAGAAAGAAAGAAAGAAAGAAAGAGAGAATGAAAGATAATGGGAATCCCAGATATTTCATTTGAGGGGGAAAAAAAACCACATCTTTCTTTCTTCCGAATGGTTTATCAATTTCCAATTGCGCGAAAAAAATGTTAACATCTCAACCGTAACTGAGGTCAAAAGTTGTTTTGAGTTTTCAGTCTTTTGACTGGTTTGATGCAGCACTTCATGTCTCCTTGTCCTGAGCTAATCGTTTCTTCTTTACATAGCTACCACATCTTACATCCGAGGCAATCTGTTTATCATATTCTAACCTTGGTCTACCCGTATAGTTCTTGCCCTCAACCCTTCCTTCCATAACTAAGTTTGTTATTTCTGTGTGTATTAGTATGTGTCCACCAACCTATCTCTTCTCTTCATGAGCAGTCGCCAGAAACATTTCTCCTCTCCCACTCGTATTAATACTTTTCATTTGTTAATCTACCCTTTTAATCTTCATAATTCTCCTGTAACACCACATTTCAAACGCTTATATTCTCCTCTTTTCTGCTGCGCCAGCAGTCCCAAGTTCGGCTTCCACAGAGTGCCACGTTCCAGACAGAGGATGTTAAAAATGACTTTCAAATACTTGAAGCTATATTTTTGATGTCAATAGATTGCTTCCTGTAAAAATGTTTTCTTTGCCTGAACTAACGTACTTTTTTATATCTTCTTTGCTTTTTCATCACCGGTTACTTTGCTTCCTAAGTAGCAGAGGTCTCCTACTTCCTTTGGCTTTTAACCTGCCAATTTGACGTCAATAGGGGTTTCTGATTTCTTTAGGCTGCATTACATTATTTTTACATTTATTGATTCTCATCGTGAATTCTTTCCTCATTCAAATCCTCTGGTGAATCGGCTAAGATGACAATGTCATCAGCAAATCTCAGTGCCCAAGTGATTTCTCCTTGAATCTTTATTAAAGAAAATACCGACAAAATTAAAAATTCCCTGCCTGGAAATATTCCCAAAAGACCGACTGAGAATATTCCCTCATACATTGCTTTCCATGGGAATACTCCAAATGGAAATATTTCTGCAACCAAATACTAGTGACGAGACTTCTCTTTTGCAGTGAGAACTCGTGGGAGGACCACTCGTTGGATGGCTTGTATTACAGAGGAAGCGCTGCAAATTGGCGATATGTAAACAAGCTGTTGAAAGAAAGAGGTACCTGTGATTTGTGTGTGGGGTGGGGTGAATCATAGCGCGCCACGCCGCGCCGGTGTAACATGTCGCGGCCAAGGGGCCATGGGGGTTGCTCCTCGCTGACACAATGAATGATTGCTTTATCGATTATTCGGAGAACAATGCCCTCGTCCCCTATCGATTGTAAACATAGTAGGAAGGTCGTCCTGAAGTCGGCTATTTGTTAGCAATTCATGCACATTTTATAGAAGACATCGCGGGACCATGTTCGATGATTTACGCTTGATGGTGCAACCTGTGGAGATATTCTGTTCTTTGAATCTTCCCCTCTTGGCAAGCAAGGAGCGTCGCCTTTTATCGAGGTGTGGAAGATTAGATCAGTGCAAAGTTGTCTTTCTCGGTGACCTAGTGCTGGAATGTCCGATGTCGGCTCGTAAAGGATCTCTTGGTATCCAATTTAGTGATTGCAAGACAAAATTAAGTTTTTATTTATGTATTTAGGAATTTTGCAACATCATGGTCATGAAGCACCATGTACTTGGGTATGCTTGAAATTTATCTGAGTTATTGTGATGCAGGCGCGGATCTAGAGTTTGGTTTTGGGGGGGGGGGGGGTCAGAGATTCGATCTCGAGTTTGGCTTGGGGGGGGGGGGGGGTCAGAGAATCGAAATTGTTAAGGAAAATGGTATCACTAAAAACGCAATCACAAAATAACCAAACGTACAAAACCAGACCAATTTTTTTGCAAGCTTCATGGATAGAAATTTGATGCGTTTAGCGCACCAAAAATATTCGTACAAATTGCAACGGCGTGTTTTGCGACTTTTACATCGAGCTTCGAGAAAAGGATCAAGGTACGTTACAGTTTCGGCAAGTCGAGTTGATACTGACAAAGGGAGAAAGTCACAGCTTAAATTGCCAACCAAGCTTGCAGTTTGGACGTCGGCAAAAATTTTTGGTGCGAAAAAAGCCCCAGTTTCCTATCCGTGCATTGCTGCACATTCATCGTGACATCACTATAAACATCGATTCGGTAATCACAAGGTTTGCTAAACAAAATAGACGAGTTGATTTTGTTGTATAACTAGTAGTTTTTATACAAGAGGTTTGAAGTTGTAAATATTTACAGTTGTAACAGAACATAATAATTCCAATGAAGATAATTCAGTATTGAATAAAATGAAAAAAAAAAACTGTTTTTCAGTTAAAATTCGTTAAGTTTTATTTGTCTGGTAACTGTGTTTTCGTTTTTTGAGTTTGCAAAAAAATTTGGTCTCCGTTTGGGGGGGGTCATGACCCCCGTGAACCCCCCCCCCCCCCTTGAATCCGCGCCTGTTGTGATGGCAGTAGAAGTGTGTGTAATATTGTAATGCAGATGAGGATTGGGAAGGAGGCGGCCGTGGCCTTAATTTGGGAACCATCCCGGCATTCGCATGGAGTAGAAGTGGAAAACCACTTCCAGGATGGGTGAAAATTAATTAAATCTCAGCGACTGGTCATCCTGTATCATCCCCCTTTGTCTGCTCGGTGGCATTGGTAAATGAAACGTTGATATTAAATATTTGAACGCCCAAAATGGCTCCTATTTATAACATCTACGTGAGGTAACTAAGAGCATACACGCATAACACATTGCTGGTACATCACAACGTAACTATTAGGTCCGTGAATTTTTGCCGTCCTTCAATTATCCGACCAGTCAGCCCAGGATACTTGGGTGAGTGTGAAATTTGGTCTTATTGTGATGGCAGTATCAGTGCGTGCTTTTGTAATTGCGAGGATGATTCGGATGGAGGTAGCCGTGGTCCTAAGTTAGGAACCATCCCGGCATTCACCTGGAGTATATTAGGGGAATTCAGTTCCAGTATGGCTGTGTTTTGCCCCACGAAGCTGAGTGGACTCCGTTCCAGCGCTCAGACCAGAATTAATTTCTTGTCAGAGCCGCGAATTGACCCCGGACCCCCCTGGGCGATTGGCAAGAACGCTAGCCGCTTCACCAGGAAGTGGACACACACACACACACTCACACCTATTTCTACAGACGGCGTAAGGGATGATCAGACAAATCCAAAACACACAGGTAAGCACGTGGTCCATGACTCTAATTGAAACGGCATATTTTCATTGCTGTATTGCTTTGATGGGAGTGTGGGGGTAGTACTTTCTCGTGACCGTGCTAACAAATTGAAACGAATTTTTGATGATCCTTGAGGAGATTCCTCGCGTGCCTGTTAAGGTCAGCGGCCTTGGAGCGGGAACCGTTACCACACACGAGATCCTTACTCGATCCATGCTAACGAGCTCACTGAGGAGCTACTAGGTCTTTCTACATTTCAAATCATTTTCTGACCTAATGAATCGTCCTAGTTTGATTTCAAATGCTATTTTGTTTGGTTTACATTTCTTTTTTTGTTTTTTAGGATAGTTATTAATAGTTCAATTTATTTGTTTTGGAGTGATTTGTTTAATAATTTGACACCTACTTCTAAATTGAAATGTTCGAGGCGTGTAGCTTGACTGTTTCGGTTGGCAGATGATCTCCCGTGGATGTTTCCAGTCCCAAAATTGAACCCGCGAACTTTCTAAAGATAGTTCGATAATAGTTCGAGATAACTGATATTATGACGATTGTTGTCCTCCGAACACAATAGGCGCTTTAGAGGCATGCAATATATCCACCTTATATTGTATCTTTCTCGAGTATTAACTGGGCAATCTACCACATTGTTGAATTTCAACCATTATTACAACCAGTGGATTTTCATTTTTCATTACAACCAGTTCACGGGTTTTGATACCGGGTGAGTTAGCCGTGGTGGTTACGGCATGACTGATGGCAGTCGCTCACATCCGGGAGGCGAGGAGGTTCGAATCCCCCCGCCGGCAACCTTGAAGATGGTCTTCTGTGGTTTCCCATCTTCCTTCCAGGCAAATGCCGGGGTTGGTCCCTAACTATAGGCCACAGCCGCTACCTTCCAACTCCTCGTCCTTACATTCCAACTTCCCTCCTTCCCTCCCCAACGGTACTTGTAGCTCACCCATTGGGTGTCCGTCTCGAAGCAGCTACAAAACTGGCGAGCCGAACATGTCCTCGGACACTCCCGGCACTAAAAGCCATACGCTAAAAAAAACTGGTTTTGATGGCCCGAATGGCAGAGTAGATCACTGAAATGCTCTAATAACCTAAAATGACTTTTAAATTATAAAGGTCACTTAATCTTCCGCATTGCAAGATGAAGGAATGTATGCGAAGGTTCTCGAAGGTGAAGTGATTGTGGACGAGGACATTGTCGTATATCGAGAAATATATTTCTACTTCCACTTTTGCTTGAAGGGTGTAAGATCGCTGGGTGTCCTCACAATATAGTATTATTCAACTTTATTATGGCGAATGACACCCAGTCTCCCACGCGAAAAAGAAAAGGTACTTATTATTATTATTATTATTATTGTTATGGGAACTTCGTGTGATTTTTGTTTTGTTGTTGTAATGTTATTAATAGTTTAATTTATTTGTATTGGAGTGATTTGTTTAATATTTTGACACCTTCTAAATTGAAATGTTCGAACCGTGTCGAATGACTGTTTCAGTTGGCAGATGACCAATTATCGCAATATGCCAGTTATTTGCAATTAGTTAGAGAAAGCACGCCAATAACCTTTAATTGCCGGTTTGATGAACATGTTGTTGTGAACGTTGGCATTTTATTTCTAACTGTACATGGCCCCGTTACTGGTGACGTGAGCATGGCCCTGGTTAGCTACCTCTGCCCTCTCTCGTCCTCTTCTTCCTGACAGCTAAAACAAGTTCGTGACCATTAGTTGTGTTTTGACAGTGAGTTGCGTTTTATTGATTTTGCGTACTTGCCCTTTATAAATAGCAGATTTTACACAATATTTATTTAATTTGGCTTATGCCAACTTCTTGACTTGTCTGATGGCACAAAACACTCAAAGTTATCAAAGAATTCCACCATAAGTCAATACATTCAGACTGGAAGTTAATGATGTACTAGTTTCAACCACATTGTGATCTTCAGCATATTTTTTTTACTAGTGGGACAAGTGGTTTGTAATTGCGAGTACGGTATTGATATGAACTTTTATATAAAACTGATTTATTATAAATTATATTTCGAAATGTTCTTAAAATTTAGAAATATTAAAATATCACATCTGTTACAATAATAATTAATAATAATGTTCTTACAAACTCTAACAATGTGTTAAAATGTAATCAAAACGTTTATGAAGCTTGTTAAATTCGTCTCTTAGAAATCCTTATAATTTTAACCTGTTAATTCTTTACATTTGTAGAAGATAATTTATAAATGTCTGGTAGTTCTTAAAAATACAGAATAGTGCTTAAGAACTATCAGACATTTGTAAATTATTTTTTACGAATTTAATGAAATACGAATAGGTTACAACTTGAATAATGATTTTTAACAGATGAATTTAAGAAGCTTCATGCTTACATTTTAACACATTTTTAACGTTTTTAAGAAAATTGTTACTAATTATTATTGTAACAGATGTGATGGTTTAATATTTCTAAATTGTAGGAACATTTCAAAATATAATTTACAGTAAGTAAGTTGTATATATATATATGAAAATCCACAGCCTGTTCCAGTCATTCGACCGGGTCAGGGATGGAATGAATGAAGCCCCCATCTAGCGGCGAGGATATGAACTTTGCCGGCTGCCGAAGTCTGTCGTACTCCTCTGAGGCAATGATTAAATGAATGACAGATGAAATGAAATGATAGTGGAGAGTGTTGCTGGAATTAAATTTTGACAGGGAAAACCGGAGTGACCGGGATTTGAACCTCGGACCCAGCGATGAGAGGCCGGCGTGCTGCCGCCTAAGCCACGGAGGCTCGTTTGTATATATATAATATATATCTATAAAGTATATACCGATACCGTACTCGCCATTACAAACCACAATGTGGTTGAAACTTGTACATCATTAAAGAACTTCGTCTGAATTTATTGACTTTTGGTGGATAGCTCCTAATAGTATTGTATATTTAGTAATATATTTGTCAATAAGGACCAATTTAAATCAAATATGATTAATTTCAAATCAATACTTAATCAAAGAAGCCAACAGAAGTATCTTGCGAAGACTGTTTAAATTTGGAGAACTAGTTCTTCAATCCATTTTGCAGTCTCAGGAAGTCATGTTAGAATTACATTCATCAGTCCAGGCCCGCATAATACCCTACAGTACTTCCTCCGTGTGTCAGTGCTAGCGTTTTCGCCTTCTGATACCAGGATTGTGGGTTCGATGGCCTAGATGTTGAACCCCCTTTAAGCAGCAAACACTACCCGGGTGATGTATCCTGTGCTACTACTGCGTCCCTCAAGAGATGGCAATAGACCTCACGCTACACTGTATCAACGAAAAATATTTTACGTATGAGTGGATTTGCATATAATCATAATCGTATTGTCGCCATTTGTCATACAGTAAGTTTTTTGAATTAAATTGTGAGAAGATACCGGTACCTTGCTCAAGAGTTACGGCTGACTATCGTTTGGTCTGGATTAAAATGAAGCCGTGCACTGCCAGTCGTGTCATATTTCTCATCTATTGGGTACCGAGAAATAATCAATCTGCAGTATTCGCAAGCATTGTGGGGGAAAAGTTCGTGCGACAATGAGAAGAGTAATTTAAACTGTCTGATTATTTCACACAAAGTTCCCATTAAAGTAGAAACAGATACAATATTACTAATATTAAGTGGTTGCTAAGTTGTAAAAAGATCGAAGTTCTCATTTGCATTGACAACTTGAATCTGTTGTATTTTTGTATGGAATAAATATCGTTGAGATGATCCTTTTTGCTCCATGAAAGTATCATGTCTTCATGAAGGGTGGTGTGCAGTGGGTTGGGTCGGCCTGGGGTGTGATTGATGACGCCAGGGCGTGGTGGAGAGGAGAGTTCACGACCACACCCTGACTAGCAACTCCGAAATATCCTGTCTGATCTAACTCTTTCCTGTGGCATCCATGAGACCAGACGCCTTTCTTTCTTTCCTTCTACCCATCCGAGCTCATTCGGATAACAGTCAGCAAGTGTCGGAAGTAATCCATCCGCAAGCACGTGGTCTTGAGCGTTCGATTCATTTTGATGGTGTAGTGTCCTGAGTTTCCACTGCTGTTCTCAGGAAATCTCTTATATTGTTAGTCGTGGTCAGTAGTTGAGAGTGTTCCCCACTATAAGGACTTTAGACTGTTTTTTCATAAAACACTATCACTGGTCCAATAGATAGGCCTACTGTATAATCAATCTTCATCCTAGAGAAATTGGGCCAGTTCAGTACTTGGAGTACAAACGTTTGTTGCTGTACCCAGGGTTGCCGCGATAGTACCGGTGCATTAAAGGATGTATGATGTAAATCATTGCAGGAAAATAGATGTCAGTATTTCTGTGTTTTTTGTTACTTGAATTACATCATTATATGGTTTTTAACTTTTATAAATTATTCGAGTTTATTTGTTACATAATTTTCACTTGTGTAGAGATTTCTAGTGAGGAAATCGGGACATGCAAAGGATTGAGGTGGCAACACAGCGCCCAAATTCTTTGAGAGAGTAAAACTTAAATTTATCGGATACTCGATTCGACCTACAGCTTTGTGATTGAATTATGATTATGGTGATTGATTTATTACTATACTGCCCTTACTCGGTGCGGCGAAAGTAGTGTTGCTGTTGGCTGTAGGATCCTCGTACGCGTTACGTTTCGATGTCGAGTTTAAGTTAGGGCGTGGAGATCGCGTGGTGGTTGATTTATGTGGCTGGTGGCCTAGTATGGGGGCACCCGCCAGCAATCTTGATCTACTTGTATGAACAGGGGATTGGATGTTCTGGTGAACTGCTGAATAGACGAAAAATTAGGAGCGCTTTAATGTGTCGGTAATCGGACTGTTTCTTCACGGAATATAAATGAAACAAAGATGATGTACGAGAAACCTGCATGATGGTATTACAAAATGGCTATCCAACGAGTAGGTGAAGATATGGCAGTAATAACTAAAGCATGTAAAGTCATGAATACATCAAACAAGCTCTCAAACCACTTCGTGGCACTCTCATCCGGACTGGTGCTGAGATTCGACAGGCTGTAGACCGCTCCATGCACACCATCGACAGAACGGGCTCGGCGAAAGATATACTACGACTTCCACATCGCTGGCAACGGGTTCTACACCACACTGGTGACTACTTTGAAAGACTGCAATGGTTGCTAACATGTACCACTTTTGTAACTCTTGATAATAAATAGTTGCTACTACTTAAGTTCCAACCCTTGTATAACTCGACCTCCGTGAAGAAGGAAGTGCTTACTACTATCATTGGAATTTATGGCGAAGGCGAAACATCAGCTGTGAAGAGAATCGGATCATCCCTACTTTTGGCAGGGTTTTATTTGAGGTGCTTGCTTGTAAGCTTGATTGGGGCATATGCATGTTAGAAAGATGTGCCTCTCGCCTTATCGCCGAGTGCTAGTAACTGATTTCCACGAGCGCGTTCCACGAAATCGAATCTGAGCCTACAGCTTCATGTCAAAAGATGGATATGAGTTGCGCAGTTGCCTTACTCCCGGGTTTCGTGGCTTGCTCTTTACACCCCCCCCCCCCCCCCCCTGTATTATATACATAATCAGTAGTCCAGTGCATTTATTTATTTTTATTGTTGGTAGAGGTGCCGTCTAATACACGGATTTTCATACAATTACCTCCTGGAAATTTGTCCTCAACCCATGACAGACAGGCCAAATTCAAACTGAGGGTAAATTTGGTCATTATACATTAGTTCAAGATAAATACAAACTTATAGCCCAAGATTCAATATGTTCAGACAGAAAGATTAGTTTATTTACACATTTTGCATTAGGAACTGTGACTTAACTAGGAAAGAAAATTAGGAGCATTCTCCGCCATGGCTTAGTGTTCTATAATGGCAGTAGCATTCAAAGAACATCTTCAATGGAAAGGACACTCCGAATGGGCTCTCAGATTCGTCATAGGAACTCCAGTTTTGAGCATACGATAGCGGAGGATTCAGTTTTCTGCCTAATTACGCCATCGGTTCTCATTCGATATATTTATTCAAGAATAGTCCTAGCTGCAAGTGTTACAGGGTCGATGACATTAAGCACTGCAGCTGCTCTGCAATCAGATTTATGTTTCGAACATACGACATAATTTTCCATGTAAAACATGTGTCATTTGGTAATCTTTTTTCATTTGCTACTAAATGTAGTCTGGCACCAATATAACTGCACTGCGCTAACAGAGTAGACATGAAACATTATTGCCATGACGTATATCCTTCTGCACAGATTAATACACTACTGACAAATGGATGCGGATGAATGTTTTCGATCTCCTATACCGGATAAAGTATTTGTATGATCAGATGAGATAATTAAATGTGAAAACAAACGCATGTTGTTCTCAACCTTAACCTTGCGATCATAAGCCACGATTTTTTTTTTATTTTTTTTAATTTTTTATATCGTAGAGCCCGAAACACTGGACGTGACCTTTCACTTCGAAGATATGAAGCACAAGTCGCCCATGGGCTTCAACTACCAGGACATGCACTAGGTCGCCCAGGAGACATTTCATCTCACTTCAAAAAGCTCCCATACATCGAACAGGAATCGAATGTGGTTCGCTTTGGTGTGAGGCAAGCTGCTTGCGCACTTCACCATCACGCTCTAATTAAATGCATGACACGACGCATGTAATCAACGCTATGTAATTATAATTATGGTTACTTGGATAATTTGGTTAATTGGTTCTTAATACTGTCGCAATTCGATAATTTTGATTGATTTATTAGTTGTATTTTTTATTAAAAAGAAATCTTATTTCGAAATATTCTTAGTTGAGTTGTGAATTTGGCCTTCAGGGATGAAGCTGTTAGGATATTTTGCCCTGAAGTAATTCTTTGACACAATACTCCCTTATTTAAATGAGCATCAACTGTGCTGGGCGAGTACTTATCCCTTGCGGCACACGAAATCTACTTCAGACGCTGCGATTCCTCGAGAGATAGGTTTCTAAGTGATGTCTCTAATGCTGCTGGTGTCTGAATGTCGGTAGGTTTACTGGCTTATTAAATATGTATTTTAGTTTTAAAATATCCGGCATCCGCACCTCTTAATGCCTTAGCAATTATTTTAATATATTATTGTTTCCTTGTAGTTGCCTCCCTCTTTCTTTCTTTCTTTCTTTCTTTCTTTCTTTCTTTCTTGCTGCAGTCGTACGCATCAGGACTTTCGTGTGTTCATTGCACGACGTATGTATAGTTTGTTTTGATGTAATGTTCCGGTGACGTGGCCTTGTCTTAATATCCTGAGAGATGACTCAGTTTTTTTTGTTCGTTTTCTTTTTGTCAGAGTTTAAGCTTTTAAAGTGTCATTGTTTATGTTTTTGTTGTCTTGACATCAATGACACGTAATTCAGTTATGACTTGTTGAGACGTTGTCACAATGAAACAGTATTTTCTATTCTTACTCTATTGTCCTTGCAACTGACTGCGTTGAGTTTAAATAATGTACTTTCAGGACTGTAGCACGAGAATTTGAGTAGTGAAATTTAATTAACCGTATTGAAACCAGTAGAGCCCAAACACAACACTCGCTTTTTGTGATCATATGCTATTGTTTGCTGTGTTTTTGTGTTGTTCATTTGGTGGAAATAACATTTGGCCTACTACTGCACTACAGATTATTTTACGCTAAACAAATAATACATTATCAAACATGCCTATTAACCTTTATTATTCGGGCTACATGACCGCGTTGTCGCAGCCCCTAAACTGAGGAACCAACAACCTGTATTATTACTTTTTAAGGACATGTTTACAGGTGCAGACAAAAGTAAATCATGGAACTGCTACACATGCACGTATCTGAAGAGCCTCATTACGACAGGCAAATCTTAATTTGTCAAGTTTTTGCAATTATTTCGTGATAAATATGAGTTTTCATACTAACTCCGTCATTTTGTGAAAATAATTAGGTTTCGCAATTATTGAGTGAACAAGGCAACTATATCATAACTTTCGTTTTCTCGTGATTGGTGTTTTACGCTTATAGAATTCAGTTTCCAAAAATTTCCAAGTGATCGTTATAACTAGCAATCTTACACTAAATTCTTCGCTTGGTTGATGAATATCCCATCTCTTCTGAATCCTTGACTGGCGATTTTATAGCAGGCTCGCTTGATGTGTTGCACATGGAATCGGGAGTGTATCTGTCAGCGACTTCGTCTTGCCACCCGTGTCTCATTAATGTGATGTTTTCCAGTATGAGGGCAGTTTCGTCAAAATATCTGCGGTCTTAAAACCTGGTTCTCGGGATCTTTTGAACGTCATTGATTTTTGGTTCACGTCAGCCAACTTAAGAGTTCATTTTGGAAAGGGTACCTTCATACAGATACCAAATTTCACATTAATCCATCCAGCCGTTGAGTTATAGCCTAAGCGTGGAAACAGACGATTTGTTTTTTCGCGCATTAGTTATGAAACCGTCTGAAAAACGAAAAAAAATAACCCAGCAAAACTTCAGGGGAGTAAATATAAACGGACACCATATTTATATATATACAGTATATATGGAGCAATTTATTTATTTCTAAATAACTCCCTAAATCAGTGCCGAACATTCGGGGTCTCGCCAAGACAGCGATATAAATGAAGAAGCTATTGAGTGTAATTCGAGAGTTGAGTAAAAGGAGCTCCAAATGAGAAGTGACGCTAGAATGTTTTCTCCTGTTTCCCATTAAATGAGGCATGGATCCTCTTAGTAGCGGCGAGGCGCGAGGAAGTATTCATTACACAAGAAAACCTGATAAGAACAAATAAAAATAAGCTTTTCCTTCACGAGAAGCTTTTAATGCAAAGTGAGCTTAATGAACACGGAGTGCGAGACCGCCGCCTTATACCACGACTTATAGACTTGGCTAGCATTGCTGCGGTTTCATTTAGAGCATGTCTTTTCATCGATCGCAACCAATGCACGAGTGAGATAATTTCCAGTTTATGATAACTTATCATTCCCGTGCACTTAAGGTCACCCCTGAGTAATATCTCGAAATTTTAAATCAAGAGAGCCTTATTTAAAAATGTATTCCACATATAGTTCACGCCACCGTGTTTTGCCAGTGGGTCCCGGAAGCCTATCGGAATACCATACAGTCCGCGAGCCTCAACATCTAAGGCAAGGAGCAGATGACCTTGCTCTACCGCCCCTTAAAACAACAATTCCCATCGTGTTAGCTTCTAGGAATAGTTATCAGTTGATTGAATCTCCTCAACGAAGCACCTCGAAGTGCAGTGACTAGCATTCTTGGCTCTTCTGCGATGTTGTTTGCACAGGCAAGCTTGCGTGCCTAACAGATTTTGATTAACTCTTTTTCAAATGTTGGCATCCTGAATGAAACGAGGCGCTTGGGCGACCAGGATTTGTCGTAAACATTTGCTGGCCTGTTTGTGGAATACAGTTGCTAGCTGGGTGAGCGGACGTCCTGGCCCCCTTGTGTCGCCTGCGGTAATCCTGTGTTGTGTTGCTCAAGGAAGTAGTGGTCACTTTTGTTAGACCACCGTTTCCTGCTTTAGAGGTCACCTTTCTTCGTATCACCGCGCAATGTAACTTGCAAACTTCAATATTAGTAACATTAGTATTTATAAGTAATATTGGACGTACTTTTCCAGAAGTCTGAAGAATACCATTGTATGCGTGTTGCTTATGCTCCATTGTAGTATTCTTTGTTTATTTCTGGTGCAATATTTGGTATATGTCACATTTATTGGTGATTTTTTTCGTGCCTAGTAGCTTAACCTATGGATGCAAATAAGAGTGGAATTTAGCTTATGATGTGTATTTTTTTGGTGGGATTGTCTGTTGTTTTCTTATGCGTGCTTACATAATCAACTAATTTAACAACGTAGACTTTCACGGCCGGCATTCATAGTCATGTACAAGTTGTCAGTGCTTGTGGGCCGTGGTCCAGGTAGGATGTTTTCTTCCGACTTTTCACAGAAGACTGCGTTCGGTACTATCAAGGGTCCATTCCTTCCGTTAGCAATGGTTCACTGCTATCATCAACTAATATTGATTCATTTAAGGTCCTTGCGACGTTGTAGTCATTAGCCGCGTTTACTGAGGTGTGTGTATGTGTGTAGTCAGTCAGAATTGCGGTCATATTGTAGTTTGAGGTGAGATTCGGAAGTGGTCTTAGTTATAAGTTAGGTACCATCCCGACGATTGCTTGCAGTAGAAGTGGGACTGGAAATTGTGGTAATTGAACCCACCTCATCACGGTTATCCGCTCCAGCCATCGAAACAGAATTACCGGTAATGGCCTCCTTAGCTGAAGCGATAATCGATCCTGGGAACTTAGGAATGACAAGGTAATAACGCTAACCAGCACACTACTATGAGGACCTTGTGAATTTCTTCTCTTCTGAAATGAGTATTTTAAGAAGACAGATTGGTTGATTATTATTTCAGTTTAAGGAACTCGGTATTTGCGTGCACTCCTACAGTTGGAAAGTATTCTTGCAGGAATTTCTCAACCTGTTCGTGAGTATTGATTGTGTTTCAGTATTGAAGTCTGTGATGCTGACGACGATGATGCGGAGTGGTAGCACGCCTTGACGAGTACATGTCTCCCTGGAGATTCTAAGTTGCTTTCAGACTCCTCTTATCTTTGGGTGTATTCTGGCTGGTCCGCTCGAGAAAACTTGCTTGGAGATGGAAACGCTCTATCTGTGCGTAAAAATAGAATATACAGCACTTCCGCCTACGCGCGATACCAGCTTTGCTTCAAGTTCCCTCGCTGATTTACCCGTCGATTATTCAGCAATGTAGTTGTTTGCGTTAAATTATGCATCGCGACTGCAATTTCGGAGATAGAAGGTCCAAATCCTGGCGCATACAGTGACCATCCTACGTATGGTTTATTCCTCGTGGATTTTAGTCTCATTGCAGAAAAATACCTGGCCCCGGGATACCTACTCTCATACTATACTTCATTGTTCCGCCCCTTAAAACAATTATATTCACTTCGTAGCGTAGTGGCTAGCATTCTTCGGTGTCACCGTGGCGGTCCGGGTTCGATTCCCGGCTCTGTCATGACATTTAATTCTGTTCTGAAGGCTGGAACGGGATTCACTCAACCTCGTGAGGCAGAACTAAGAACAGGTCGGCTCGATTCCTACCTCAGTTTGGGGCAGATGACCTCGTAATTCCGCCCCTTAAAACAATATCTAACTTCTTACCTCAGCCATTCTAGAAGTTGTTTTCCGTACTTTCCCCACTTCTCCAGGCGAATGCAGGGATTTTACCCAAATTAAGGTCGCTGTCGCCTTCTAACTAAATCCTAGCCCCTGTTACAAATGCATACAGAGGTGGCCAAATTATTAGACTAAAGCTTTAAAAATAGCATATTTAATTTTCCTGGCTAAGCTTACAAGTGAAAATTAAACATGCATGTGCCTACATACTTTGTATGCATTCCTTTGTTAGAAATAAGCATTTTCACCCTTTTGGGCATACTTTCATGAGTGTTGGGTAATTGTTTTTGATGTCATTGTCATGGTGCCAAATCCGTACTAAAATTTCAATCAGCCCAATTTTTGTTGTATCAGTGATTTTCTCGATTTTCTTCTTGACAATAGTCCACAACATTCAATGGGGTTCATATCTGGGCTATTTCCAGGCCACGAAAGCACAGAAAGGTTTTTATCACTGAGAAATTAAGCCCCTTTCTTGGCCGCATGACAGGGTGCACCGTCATGCATGAAGACACAAGGATTTTCCCCAAAGCAATCCCTATCTGAGCTAAGAGGCGCTTCTCAAGGACTTTTATATATTGGTACTGCTTCATGGTACCATCTACAATATATAATCTTCCGGTTCCATGCACAGACATCATAATCCACACCATAACTTTCGTTGGATATTTTACTGTATGATGTACGCACTGGTGATGAACCTCTTCTTCTGACCTCCTACGAACGTACTGACTCATTTCTTCACTTACTTTAAAATATAGATTCATCACTGAAGCAAACCTATAAACAAGTTTTCATTTTAGTAGTGCAATGTCGGTATTATTTCAAGTACTAAAGGAACAATAATAACAACAATTTTATAAATTTCCAGTGAGCATTGTTAAACCTGTGATAAAAGTAGTTAATTTTTGTAAAACTACTATTTTGTTGTTACATACCTTCATCCAGTTGTATGTACACCAATCTTCCTGGCCCTTTGCCCATTCAAATCTTTTTTTTTTTTTTTTTTTTGCCATAACTGGAGTGATCTTTGCTTTTCTTATGGGTCGTCCAGATTTCAATCCGCTATTGTACAATGTTCTTCTTACAGTTCTAGCAGATGCATCTATGCCACTACTCTTCAAATTATTTCTTAGTTCATTGCTCGTAGCTGAACGATGGTTTCGTGAAATTGAGGTTAGTTTTTGTACACCTCTAGAGCTTAATTTACCTTTCCTACCACATTTTCCTTTTCGTTAAGACTGGCAAACCTCGCTGTTTTCATCCATTTTCTTAATTCTACTCACTGATTTTTGTGCAATATTGAGTTTTGTTGCTATCTCCTGATGTGTGAAGTGTCCTTCAGTAAGCAATGTTCTTGTTATCCCAATTTTCCTTGGGGACGTATCACTTTTTCTCCCCATAAACATAGAATTCCCTTGATAGGTCGATGTGATGCACTGCCTTCTAACCACGTCGCAAATATAGGTTTAAATATGTCGGCATAAAGCACCAGAGCTTTGCTAATGGAATTAAGTGACAGATAGTAACTAAGCAATCACTAAATTCTTGGTAAATTTCAAACGAACAACCACATGTGCATAGAAATAAATAGTTCCTTGAGACAGCAGCCAATCAATTGTGACAGTTTCGCAAAACTATGAAACAGAAAATCCTAAAATCATTATCCAAATGTCCCTAAATCATTGTAACATCTCCAGTGTCAGTTCCCACATAAAAATAAATAAATGTGTACTCAGCAAAATTGAATAATGGATTTTCAGACCTTTAGTATAATAATTTGGCCACCTCTGTACACTACTGGAGCCAACACAATGACGCAGTTTATCAGACATTATGCCTACAACTACAGTACGTTCACGGGGCTGATGACTCAGATGGCCAAGCCCGTAAGATGAATCAGTATTAAACAGGGGTTTCTTTTCACACTTCACGCACTTAGGTTTATGGATACGTTTTGAAACTAAATGTCTCGAACAACCTGGGTTCGATTTAGAAGTGGATTTCCCTGGTTTCCTACCTGTTTCCAGCGATAACCAAATCTGTGGCATGTGTTGCACTCAGCATATTTAGTTTATATCATATTCTCATTACTTCCTCTTGCTTGCTAAATACCAGCCAGTCTTTTGGGTTTATGCAGTGTAAATAACAGAATAACGTTGAAAATGTGGATGTCTGGTGCTGTCAACATAAACACAGAAACGCTGAGATAACGTGGGACTGACAAGGGGACGTTCCCCATCCCCACATCAAGAGTGCCTTACCACATCTCGTGTTGTAATCAAGCTCTAACCCAAGGATCTAATTAAAATCCGAAACAAAATGTTTTAATACAATATTAATGGTTAGGACCGACGGGACTTAGTGGAATTACATATCAATAAAATTATATTCAGTAACTGTACTTACTAAGAAGTGCCATTACATTTCCGGTTAGTTTAGTCTTTCAGTATCATTAAAACTGCAATTAGAGAATTGACAGCGAATCCAATTGGAACTATGTGTATGTCTACCCCTTATTATTCCCATTTTTCCAACGGGGTCGAGGATGAGATGAGATGGAAGACTTTGTGGCGATGGTTTTTCCGGCTGGATGCCCTTCCTGACGCCAACCTCATGAGAGGAGTTAATGAGAGATGAAATGAATGATGGTGAATGAAACTGGGCAAGGATGTGGAAGGAAGCGGCCGTGGCCTGTGAGAAGGTATCGTCCCAGCATTTGCCTGGTGTTGAAAATGGGAAACCACAGAAAACCATTTCAAGGACAGCCGACGGTGGGGCTCGAACCCACGCGTCTACCGAGTCAGCAGAGAGCTTGGCCCCATGACCTAATGCTGCGCTTTAGCCAGCGTAGCCACTACTGTCGGTTCAATTGGAACTATACTTAAATATATATAACTAGCGGACCCGTGCGAGAACTCTCGCATAATGGGTTATGTGCGGCCCATGTGTACAGACTACCCGCCCGGCCCTGCTGCTATGCGGGCTGTGCCCGATACAGTTCTCGCAGGGGCTATCGTCTTGTTTATTTGTTTAAAAGCACTTTTTAAACAAATAAATATATTTCCGTTGACTTATGAAGAAATGCAAGTTTTTTCCTATACTATTCAGGCGATTTGGAAGATTTTGGTAAGAACCACACCTTCTAACTCCCTCTGGTTTAGGAGCTTGAGTTTTGTGAAACATACACCTTAGCGTATTATATAATAAGATTTTGTAACTATGAATCTTCTGTCGACCTTCGTTGGACTTGGTCAGTGCTGCCGAATGGACAGTACTTTTCCTCCTTTTTCTCTTAAAGCACGCAGCTTTCGCAATATGTTTTACACGTCTTGGCGTTTATTAACCTAGGGAATAGTGTTTCCCTGGGTGTCGTTTCATCTACCCTGTACGTACGAGTACATAATTGGGGAAGAGGAGCTCCTTATTTTTACGTGGCATGAGTTGGGTTTGATTTATATACAGTAATAATGCGAGTTTGTTCTTTTTGCAAAGTTTGAAGCAAATTTCTCTGGAGTATAATGGCAACACTGGCTGGCGACTTGATAAGTCGTGTATTTGCGCGATTGATGGGGCGGTTCCTCCATTCTATTGAGAGTCTCAGTGTAGCAATGGAGATTTATGTCTCCCAGGCTTTGCGGCGGAACATAATGGATGTCTCCCTGCAGGTCACTACTTTCTAGATTTATATGACTTGTCTTCTTCTAACTCTTTCTCTTTATAAAAGTTTTCACATCTTTAAATAGTTGTTGTGATTTATCTCCGGGTCACACCCACACGAGTTCGTGCGCTCTCTCACCTTCTCAGCGTAGAGACCGGGTTTAGCTCGTGCTGTTGAAGCCACGGTGTCGTTGGTGCGAGCTTTTCTTGCTGTACCTTCAATTAACAAGGACGAATTTTACTATCCAAGGTTGAATATTTCAGTCTTATTTCAACGGTTTTCCCGAGGAAGTCTTAATATTTCTAATATACAGTATATATATACATGATCTGCCTCGAACGACAAAATTTAAGTATCTTGGCTCTACGATAACTGCTGAAGGTCGTCTCACCGGGGAGGTCAACGTAAGAATTAATGCTGTGTGGATGAAGTGGCGAGCAGCGACAGGTGTCATGTGCGATCGCCAGATGAAGGACCACCTAAAATCGAAGATTTACCGCACTGTCACTCGTCCCGTGGCGCTTTATAGTAACGAATGTTGGTCGACCGCGAAGGAACCAGAACGTCGGCTAAGTGTCATGGAGACCAAGATGCTTAGATGGACAGCTGGCATTACTAAGTTGGATCACATCCCCAATGAAAGAATAAGGGAACGATTTGGTATCGCGGCAATCAATAACAAAATGCGTGAGGGTCGTCTGCGATGGTTTGGGCATGTGCTACGGTCAGGAGCGGACACCATTGCAAAACGGGCTACACACTAGAGTTCGCCGGGAAAAGACCAAAGGGGCGACCGAGACAATTTGGGCCGATACACTGCACAGGGATCTGGAAAGCGTCAACCTTCATCCGGACATGGCCCATGACCGAGTAAAGTGGAGACAGCGGATTCAAATAGCGGACCCTGCCATGGGGCGGGTCAAACGCTAAAGCAAAATAAGAAAGTAGAAGATATATACATTATTTATGTATCCCTTTAAACTACAGTGCTGAATAAAATTGTGAAAACTTGAAAAAATGAATGAAAATCCACAGCCTGCTTGCTTCCAGTCTCCGACCGGGTCCGGAATGGAATGAATGAAGCCTCCATCTAGCGGCGAGGATATGAACTGTGCCGGCTGCCGAGGCCTGACGCACTCCACTGGGGCAATGATTAAATGAATGACAAATGAAATGATAGTGGAGAGTGTTGCTGGAATGAAATTTTGGCAGGGAAAACCGGAGTATCCGGAGAAAAACATCTGCCTCCGTTTTGTCCAGCACAGATCTCACATGGAGTGACCGGGATTTGAACCACGGACCCAGTGGTGAGAGGCCGGCTTGCTGCCGCCTAAGCCACGGAGGCTTACAATTGTGAAAACTTAATGAGGGTAAATTAATTATATGTACACATGTGCCCAAATTATACGATTGACATTTCAGCTCATCTATCATCATCATAATCATCATCATTGGTTTGTAGTCCTAAGACTGGTCAGTTGCCATAAAATCATGTCCAGATCGTCCTGTCATTTGCCGCTTCCTTCATTGAATTATAATTCTATACTTGGGTGTCGTTTAGAATTTGTTTAAGGAAGGTATTTCTAGGTCTTCCTCGTGGATGTTTTCCCTCAATGAACCCTTCTGCCACAGTTCTCATTAAATTGGAGTGGCGCATTGTGTGACCCCACCACGCGAGACGACGTTTACGGATTGTGCGTAGGATTGATCTCCGTTGGTTCGCGGTGTCGAGAACCCTTGTGTTCGATATCCTGTCTCTCCACGTCACATTTATCATCTTACGATAGCACCACATCTCAGAGGCTTCAAGACGGTTCTTTTCATTTTTATTTACTGTCCACGTTTCACAGGCATACAATGCAACTGTCCTTACAAAAGCATGTAGCATTCTCATTCGGAGGGAAAGCTTAAGCCGACTGGCACACAGTAATCTCCTCTTCTGCATAAAAGCTAGTTTTGCCTGAGCAATGCGGCATTTAACTTCAGTGGTGCACCTTCCGTCCTCTGTAATATTTAATTTGACCTAGGTAAGTGAAGGATTTGACTTGTTGTATATAAATATAAAAATACACTCCTGGAAAAAATACATGCATAGTTCATTGTTACTATTAAATGGGGCAATTAAGGATTAGGCCTACGTGTTTCGAACCTCAAGTGTCTATCACCATATCGTGATTGAAAATGTAACATAATAATATCATGGTGTTCACAGGCAGGAAAAGTAAGGAATTTTGTTTTTGGTCAGGAAAAGTCAGGAAAAAGTGTGAAAATGTGGCGTGTGTCAGGAAAAAATGTCAAAGTATTAGAAAGTCAGGAATGTTATGTTAACCATACAGTATTTTGTGTTTTAGAGCCATATTTTGATGTTACTAGTTCAACTAATCTCTGAAGATAAAAATCAATAACTCACTGGACATAAGTTTCCATTTTTACAGTACATCATAGTAAAAACCTCTCTTACCTATTTTTTGTACGCTTTTTTTGGCGTTGGCGTAGGGATGTGGTGACCCCATCACTATAGTTTAGGTTATTAAGTACTTTGATTTATGTATTATTGCATTATAATTTATTTTGTATTTTAAATGAATAATGGGTAGATATGGGGGTGGTGGAGGCTGCAAATAATATATATATATATACACTCAATAAACTTTTTTTCCGAAGTTACGATGACTTCGCGAGTCAGGAATTTTGTTGAAAAAATGGTCAGTAAAAGTCAGGAAAGGTCAGGAAAATTGACATTGAAAATTCTGTGGCCACCATGAATAAGTAAGTAAAATTTAAATAAAATGAAAGGAAATATTTGTAAGAATTTTGTTATCCAAAGCCTAAAAAAAACACGGGTCTTGGTAACAGTTTCCGCCTCGTGGGCCGTAAATTGAACTCGAGAAAGATTCACGGGCTCTCTTGTTTTGAAGCGGCTTCGGTAGCGTAGTTTGTAGCATGCTGAGCTTGTATGCCCTAGATCGCGGGTTCAAACCCGGCCGAAGTTGTCGGATTTTTTAAGAGCGTTAAAATCCGCCAGTATGCCTTCCTTTGGAGGGGAAGTAAAGCCGGCGGGCCCAAGTCAGAGATTTATGGCATGTAAAAAAACCTTTCACTAATTACCATTGTGTGAAGCTAAATTTGTAGGTTAGATTTGATTACCGGTAACGCTCTATGAGTTCCAACGTTCGGTCGACAGGTGCCGGTTGCGGTGGTATGTGGTAGCCAAGTTTGCAGCTAGGAGTCGTTTACGGTAGCATTTGGTAGCAAAAGTGGGAACTACTTGAAATTGATCGTCTGCAGTCCTTACCTGAATTACAAATAACACACACTGATACAGCCATCACAATTAACACAGGTTATCAAACAGATTCTACACACACCCAAAGTGCACGGGCCTACATGACCTCGTTGTCGCAGCCCCTAAACTAAGGAAACAACCAACCAAATAATTGTATTCTTTTCCCTCTCACTGGGATTGCGTGTATGGTGAGGCGATTGTGTATGAGGCAGATGTTTCTACGGATCAATGTCCTTGCTGTGCGTCAACTTCATTTGATGAGTTTGAGATAAAATGGATGAAATTTTGGGCGGGGAGTTCAATGGACGTGCTCATGACTTACTAATTTGTGTGGAGATGAAAATGTGTAATCAAGAAAAAACATTTTAATGCGACGGGATTCCAACCCACCCGTCTTTCTGCCGAATTGCATTGCTGAAGCTCCCTTGACTGACGCAGCTAATAAAGAAATGAAAGTAAATTAACACTGAAGCCTACACTGACCACCCCCAGGTGATGTGTCTGGTGAGTCACAATGCAGCTAGCCGACATTCTGTTACATCACGTCAGAATGGGCTGGTCATGATCGTATGTGCCGCTCCCATGTTGACTACTCGCTACATATGGCAGCAAGTCGCGTCGGTTATGTCAACTTCCTACATTCCATCGCCATCTTGCAAGGAAATACAAGGGACAGGAATGTATACACACCTGGAGTGTACAGGTTAACTAAAAACAACTGGAGAGTCTCTTCCCGAATGGAATGAACATAAAAATATAGGTTACAAAGTTTTGAATTCTGTTTCCGACTCGTACAGACCCGTGTTTTAACAAATTAGGTGGTGAATGGATCGGAGACCACCTACCCCGCGTTCGAGTTGCAAGAGACCATGAAGCAAAAATACTAACCAAAATGGATAATGCGTTAAGTATTAAGTATACGTTAATTAAATATACTGATGACTCCTGTTCATGATATTGTGTTATTTTATGTAATGTAACATGTTTTCAACCGTCATTGGGGGCATCTTCAGCATTGGTTGTATTGCTCTAACTTAACATACATAAGGTATAAAACGAAAAAACAAATTACAGTCAATATTCAGAAATTTAATACCTTAAGTCAATAAATTGTACTTTTAATTATAGCACTGGTTTCGGCCACCTTGTGGCCTTCCTCAGCGGCAAAATATAAGTAGAGATGCAAGTCTTACATTCAAAACTTTTTCATATCAAAGGTTATGAAAATTATTTAAAAAATAACACAACTAGTTGTCTAGTATACTATAACTATACTTAAGAATACTCAAATTTCATCGGTTATATTTTCACAGTAACATCATCACAATGATATATATTCTTACTTTCATACATGATCACACCAATCCTTACCTATATGCTTGCCACGGTGGGTGAGTGGTTATAGTGTCGGACTACCAACCCCAAGATTGCAGGTTCGCCCCTGGCCATGGTAAGTGATTTTTGAAGGCGACAAAAATCACGATACTAATGTCGTACGTTGTTGGCATGTTAAAGAACCCATTTGAATTCAGTAGGCCGTGTTCAATGGCAAAATTAATCTCGGGATTTTTCGCCAACACAAAGTTCCTCCATTCTCTACTTGAAAGCGCTGAAGTGTCAAGGAGTTTAGATATCTAACCTCCGTGACTTTCATTGCGTTCAAAGGAACGACGAAATTCGACATGCAAGCTACCCTCTGGGTGTCAATTAACAAAGCTTGCACCAGGCACCCGAGGCCATACGATATTATTATTATTATTACCTAGATGTGTCTACGCTATATAATATCCCCATTACTGATTAAACTTCAATCTGTGTTTTTTTTCAAGAATTATTTCGTCTTTATTATATACTAGTAATATATCTGTGTTTTTTTAATTTAATGTGTTTTTAGCCTTTAGACAACTAGTGTTTTTTAGAAATAATTTTTATAAGAACCTTTGATGTGAACAATTTTTGAATGTAAGACTTGCACCTCTACTTTTATTATATTTTGCCGCTGAGGAAGGTCACAACGTGGTCGAAACACGTACTATATACAAGTACTACTTATTATTGACTTAAGGTATTAATTTTCTGACTATATCAAACTTCGTCAGTAAGGAACAGGGCAGACATGGTGATATTCGTGTCTTTTCACGTTATACCAAATAAAAGATAAACTTTAAAACTAACAATTCTATTTAATGAACGTCCTTGCAATATCATTTAAGCAAGATGTTATTCGGGTACTAAACTAAGCAATTTATATGTAAATATATCATCTTTCTTAAATGCTATTGACTGGCTGCGTCGCTCAGCGGTAACTTTCTCGCCTGCTGGGCCCGAGGTTGCAGGATCGAATCCTGGCGCAGTCTGTTAAAGATCCCCTTCGGGGCGAAATTCTGGCACCCCGGCGTCTCTAAAAGCCACAGTAGTTAAAAGGGACATTAAACCAATAATATTGCTATTATTTAAATGATATTGCAAGGACGTTCCATTGAGGGTTGAAAACATGTTACATTAAGGGGGCTCATACCCCGCCGGTTGTTAAAATTTAAGTTTTTTTTACGTTTAAATGAAAGACAATACTTTTCTCAATATATCTGTTAAGTTTTATAAGTCAATTCAGCATTTTGGCAGAGATATAGCGTATTACGTGAGACCATGCACCTATCTGTCAATGGAGTGTGTAATATTCAAAGCTGTTTACCTGAAAGGTTGCTTTTTTAGTAGGAAAAACACAATATCTCGTGAACTATGTGATGAAACTGGATGAAACTCGGTTGATACATTCCAACATATGATCCCTAGAGGATGAACCTCATTTATGAAATTATCTTAAATAATTGAGATATACTTGGTAAATTAAACATTTTTTAAAATACGGTATACTATTTACAATATAACATTCATGGTGGTTCATCCTCGCTATTTATGCTTTTACTATACATGGAAAAAAAATCATTCAGACTGGTATTTCTTGTTAAATCGTGTTTTTTGTGATTCACGGAGTTTAAAATATCACGAATATTATCCTTTCAATATATCACGAAATACTTCATATACTGCTCCTCTCTCTAAATCAGATTAAAGCTATAAGTATTTACAGTACATTTGTCCGTTTTCATAACTCTGTGTTACATATTAGTGAAGCTATGATATGATTCGTAACTGTATGCGAAAATTCCCACTGGCGGTGTATGAGCCCCCTTAAATGATATAACAATAGTTCTGTATTGACAGGTGTCTTCAGAAAAGAGAAAAAAAATCCTTCCTCCATGTAAGAAACAAAAGTCAGACATCCTGGTTAACGCACATCGTAGGCAGTGAATATCGTATTTAAATAATTAGCTTCAACAGCTGGTTGAAGACGGCTCGTAGTGATATTTTACGTGTTAATGGTAGTTAGACCTGAGGATGGCGTTGACAGTCTGCCATTAGCCTCAGATAATGAGGTGACTGTTAGTCACAACTACTATACTGGGAGAAAGGTATTTCCTCAGGACATGTTAGTCTCGGGAAACTATATTGCTGGATATGGACATGGGACAGAGTGAAGGGTAATCGGCGATGGTTTTCGAAAGTAGAGCAGATAATAATTGTGTACATACACTACAGAACGTGTAATTTTCGCTGGTTTCCTCGTAGCTTGCTAATCCCGCAAGACACTGTAAGATAAGAAAGATCGAGCGGGTGTAATAAGCGACCTTATGAGCCGAGCGAACTACTTCCCAAGAGAACCCTACTGTCTGGAACATTCATGTGCTTGGTAAACTGTTGAATCAGAGCCAACTGGGGCGTTACAATACGGTTATTATCTCAAAACCAATTGGAGAGATGACATTGGAAGTTCGAAATCATGGTTAAAATAGACATAGTGTTAAACTTAAGTGTGAAGCAAAAACATCACTTCGTTAACTTATTAAATTGCTTTGACACGATGTGTTTTCTACTTTATTGAAACACTAGCAACCCTCCCCGGCTTCGCCCTGTATCTTTAACGGTTTATCCAGCGTAAGCTTAAAAGGAGCACGGAAGGCAGGTCCAAGACTCATTTCAGAAAAGCCGAACGAACAGCAAATCTCCAAGCACATATACTCTTTTCTGAAGTCTTAACTAGACACTACTCGATAGTTTGATGCTGGCCGAAGCTGGGGTGATTGGCTCGTAAACTCGCTCCGAAGCTAGCAATTTAAATTTCCACTGTGTGAAGATTGTTCCAAGAAATGAAAACTTAAATACCCTTATAGTGGGCGATGCATTAGATAGAGATATACGCTGTCGCGTTGTTGTGTGTTTTTTTTTACTTTCCATGCTGAACAATTCTTACACTCATAGTATATAGATATTTTTAACGGCTTACCCAGCGTAAGCTTAAACTGAGCACGGATGGCAGGTTTTTCTTCGACTCGATTCACTAAAATCGTTACTGCTCAGCATTCTCTGATCATAAAAGAACGTTTTTCTTCAGAAACCGTCCTCGAGAAATCCTTTACAGAATGGTGAAAACCGCAGCAAAATCCGAACAGGCTACAGCCCAAATTAGTTCGGAATTGAGAGGTTTCACTGTAGTGTTAAGTTGCACGAAGTATGTAAGTCCAGCTTTATCATTGGCCATAACCTAAACCTGGCATTATCTGCAGTGAGGGCCTTTTCTACAGAAGGTCGCAATGAGTGACCGCCTGATTTATAGCGTGTACCGATTACAACAGTGGGTCGGGAATCACTGGTTTCTGTCATGGCAATTATTACATACGCAGTTGAAAAGGTACCTTTAGTTGAGATAGATAAGACTTGTTGTGAAATACTGTAGCCGTATCCCGTAGATGTAGAACAAAACATCGAATTTTCCTCGTGGGAAGTTATCTTCTCAATAGGAAGTGCGCCTCTAAGAGCCAGAGTAGTTACAAGGGACGTAAAAGTCAATAACATTATTATTACAATAAGAAGTCTTGCAGTAAATTTGTTTTCGCTGCTACGTGGTGAATTTGATGTCTCCGCCTGGCACCAGGCAGCACGATTAATGGTACAGACTTTCAGTAATTGATGCCATGTTTGATCCAAGTTGATTAATTGAACATCAAATCATCCATTGTGTTTTCGCACTGTTGAATGGACCATCAAATATCGAGATTACTTTTCACCTGTGTGGATGGCCTAATCGGCACGACATAAGTTCAACATTCATTTTGAACCAGTTGATCATTTAGTTCAGATCTCGCTCGTGGTCTTGGTTGCTACCCCTGAGGTCCGGGTTTGATTTCCGGATCTGCCAAGGAATTAAATTGTGGTCTTATGACAGGAACGGAGTACGTCCAGCCTCATGAGGCAGAACTGAAATGAGGTGGGTTCCATTCCTACCTTAGCCATGTTGGAAGGGAATTATCGTAGGTTCCGTGGCGTAGCTGTTCTCGTTAAATCATCGCCACGACTGAGCGGTCAGCTGCAGCAAGGCTGAAGATATAGTATGCTTGAATCCCGGGTGTTTCCCCCCACACTCCTTCAGGCAAATGCTGGGATAGTACCTTATTTCAAGTCCCGGGGCACCTATCTCCTCGCTATCCTGGTTCACTTCCTGGTGTAGAGGCTAACATTTTTGACTGTCGAATTTAATTCTGGCTTGAGACCAGGAACGAGGTACATTAACTTCATAAGGCATGACTGAGAAAATTCATATCGCAGCCATCCTGGAAGTGGTTTTCCGTGGTTTCTCACCTCTACTTCAGGCAAATGTGGTTCCTAACTTTAAGGCCACCGCCGCATCTTTCCGAATCCTCAGTTGCATTACAAATAGCCTACACTCTCTACTACAGTCATCGCATAAATACAGGTCATCAGGCAGATTCAACACACACCCAATTGAACGGGGATGATGCCTAGATTCCCCAAGTCCCTAAAAATGAATTAACAAAATATTTTCCGTGGGTTCCCATTTCTACTCCTGAACCAAAGCCACGGTCGCCTCATCCAGCCAATCCCAGTCTCAATGGCAATTTATTTATTTATTTATTTATTTATTTATTTATTTATCGTATGGCTTTTAGTGCCGGGAGTGTCCGAGGACATGTTCGGCTCGCCTTAGTCTGTAGCTGCTTCCAGCGGACACCCTAAAGGGTGAGCTACAAGTTCCGTTCAATTTCAAGTAGTTCCAACTTTCGCCACCAGATATCAATGATACCTAGTGGCGAACGTTGGAACTTTGATAGAGCGTTCTGACGAAATCTAACCTAACAAATTTTGCTTTACACAAGTTTAGTCTGTGAAAGGATCTTTTACATGCCATAAATCTATGACATGGGTCCGCCGGCTTTACTTCCCCTCCGAAGGAAGGCATACTGAAGGATTTTTAACGCTCTTAAAAAATCCGACGACTTCGGCCGGGTTTGAACCCGCTATCTTGAGCATAGCAGTTCAGCATGCTACCGACTACGCCACCGAAGCCGCTTAATGGCAATTATGTACCCGATTGAACGGGACTAAATGACAAGAATGTTGTTGGACAGGAATCTTGTCCGTATAGTAAGAGTGAGAACTAGTCGTGGCGCAGGGAAAGGTGTTGGTGAACAGGTGTAAGAGTAAAAGGACCGCGAGTGCCAAGGCTGCAGTAAAACGACTCTCGTGGGACAAACTCATTCACTTAGTTTTGTCAGGCCGCTTCGTCTTCCTTTCGGTTGAACTAGGTTGCATTTCACTTCGCGCATGGACGTGAGGCCATCAGTAGTGCTAGGCATATATATACATTTATTTTGTACTGGTGTTCGAAATATACGTAGGTCTAAGTGGCTTGGTCAGTCTAGCGAAGTACAACTTTTCGCTGTTTGTAGTTCCTCCATCCCGGTGTAACCCCAGCGGTACTGAAGCCCGCGACCTCCAGCTTTGTACGTAGGTGCGCTGACCACTGAGATATAGGGAGATACTTTAATTCTCAATTTGGCAATGGTACCTCTATGTAGCTGATCTGTGACTGTCTTATACTGTGAATTGTTGTCCGCTGTGGACTATCTGTAGATTCCAAGAATTGGATTCTCACGCCCACAGTGAAGGCTTGACGTTTTTCTTTTTTGGATCACTTGAAGTTATTTTTTGTATTGCCTTGTTTTTTTTTTTTTTATCATAACTCCCAAGTGATTAATGAGCGACCGCGGCTGAATTGGGATGCAGAAGATAGGTGGAATAAATCCGAAATTCTGTCGTTGAACGACGACAACGTGTGATTCAAAAATGTACAGTAGTTGAAAGAGGTGCGCCTTTCTCTATTTTTAATGCGGCCCTTCAGTAAGAATTAGTTCTAGACCCTTGTCCTACCTAGCACATGTAATCCTATGTGGAACGCGTCTTCCCCACACAGTGAAATCAGTTTCGTGGTATGAAAACAAACAACAACAACAACAAATCAATCAGCGTAATAGAAAAGGCTTTAAGGGTTGGATCAGTCGTATCTGGTGAGTCATCAACATTATTTGTATTTCAGTCCTTCGACTGTTTGCATGAGTTTTCTTCACTGAGTTCGGTCCTGTGGTTAACATCTTGATATATCCGCTGCTCCTATGTCCGCCATTTACAGAACCTGGATGGCTATAAGGAAATCTCCAGTGTATGCGGCGCGGCAATTTCATTCATATGTTGAGTGCTGGCGTTTTAGCAGGCTGAGTCTAATTAAGCGTAAAATTACCATTTGCGTCCTCGGTTGACCGATCCATCATTTAACGACTTATCTGGTGTCAGTGTTGTTTTATTTTCTGGGATGTGGCTTGTGTGATTTTCATGCTGTCTGCGTCCATTGATGGGTGCGTTACTGAAGCATGGCGCATGGTGTTGAAAAGGACGATATTCAAACGACCTTGCGGCTTCGGAAGCGTTGTTGGTAGCATACTGAGCTCCTATGCCCAAGATCGCGGGTTCAAACACGTCCGTAGTCATCGGATTTTTTACGAGCGTTACAAGTCCCTCAGTACGCCTTCCTTCGGAGTGGAGGTAAAGCTGGCGGGCCCATGTCATAGATTTATAGCATGTTAAATAACCTTCCACTAACTACAATTCTGAGAAACTAAATATGTAGGTTAGATTTGATTAACGCTCTATGTGTACCAACGTTCGCCGCTAGGTGCCGGTTGCGGTGGAATCTAGTAGCCAAGTTCGCAGCTAGGTGTCGCTGACGGTAACATTTGGTAGCATAAGTAGGAACTACTTGAAATTGTTCGTCTGCAGTCGTTACCTGAATTGCAGATAACACACACTAATGCAACCATCACAATTAACACCGGTTATCAGACACGGGGAAGCCTCCGTGGCTTAGGCGGCAGCACGCCAGCCTCTCACCGCTGGGTCCGTGGTTCAAATCCCGGTCACTCCATGTGAGATCTGTGCTGGACAAAACGGAGGCAGACAGGTTTTTCTCCGGGTACTCCGGTTTTCCCTGTCACAATTTCATTCCAGCAAAACTCTCCACTATCATTTCATTTCATCTGTCATTCATTTAATCATTGCCCCAGAGGAGTGCGTCAGGCCTCGGCAGCCGGCACAGTTCATATCCTCGCCGCTAGATGGGGGCTTCATTCATTCCATTCCTGACCCGGTCGGAGACTGGAAGCAGGCTGTGGATTTTCATTTTCATCAGACACGGGGCTACATGGCCGCGTTGTCGCAGCCCCTAAACTGAGGAACCAGCCAACCATCAAACGACAGCATGTGATATAATAGAGCGAGTGACTGCGGCTCGAAACGCGCACCACGATCACAAAATCGGAGATCGGTGGTTCGAATCCCAGTAATGACAGCGGCCATCCTGAATGGGTTTTGCCCCCATTTTGTTTCACTTTCCCTCCTGGGCAAATACCGGTTTGACACCTTATGTAAAGCCCGAGGCATCCACCGTAATCCTTAATCTCCTGTTAATTACAGGTCTCGCGGTGTACTCTCTACCTCGTGAGACAAAACTGAGAAGAGAAGCGTTCGATTCCCACCTGAACTGTCTTTGAAATGAGTTTTCCAGTCAAAAGCTGGAATGGTTATTACTTAGGGTGATGGCTGCCTCCTTCCTAATTCTAGTCTTTTACAAATACACGCTCTACCACAGACATCGCAATGACGCAGGTTATATGACAGATTCCGCACACATCCAAATACATGGGCCTTACATGACCCGGTTGTCAATAGTCCTCTGAATGAATCAACGATTACAGTTACACTGTTTCTACTGCACTCACCACATAAATACGTCTTGGAAATCCTCCCACAACTTGAATTACGCTAAAAATTCCGTACTGTTTATAAATAAGAGTATCGGGAGAATGAAAGATCTATGCCCCTGAAAGATTCTATACGAAGGTACGCACTACCGTCGTTGTGGGAAGAGAACAAGGGTTGTCAAAGGGAGGTCGTTGAAAGAGGTTATTTATTTATTTATTTATTTATTTATTTAGCATATGGCTTTTAGTACCGGGAGTGTCCGAGGACATGTTCGGCTCGCCTGAGTCTGTAGCTGCTTCCAGCGGACACCCTAAAGGGTGAGCTACAAGTTCCGTTCAATTTCAAGCAGTTCCAACTTTCGCCACCAGATATCAACGATACCTAGTGGTGAAAGTTGGAATTTTGATAGAGCGTTCTGACGAAATCTAACCTAACAATTTTGCTTTACACAAGTTTAGTATGTGAAAGGATCTTTTACATGCCATAAATCTATGACATGGGACCGCCGGCTTTACTTCCCCTTCGAAGGAAGTTTAGAGAGGTATGAGAGTGGAGCCCTGTGCAAATTGGAATGAATGCCAAATTCCGCAGGATCGCATGGTTGCCAACCCACGTCTCATGTGTTTGTGACCCACTCACAAGTGCTCAGGACTTATGTGGCCTCGATGCTGTATTTCATAATTTCCTTAATTCTTTTTACACTTCGGTATTGTAATGGGGTCTAGACCAGGTGCCCCAAGCGCATGGTTATGAGCACACGCTCGTGAAAACCCCGCAACATGACTTGCTGTTGTTAATTTGTTTTATACTTAATTCTACATCTTAAATTCCTGAGTTTTTTAAATGCTTCCTAATACGTTTCTAGGGACTGATTCCCCAACTCCCTTCTACAATTTAATTAATCTTGAAGGCAAACACAACGCAGGCTGTAAGCGACGATGGCGTAAATTAGACAGGCTCGTTGTCATGTTTAATGTGTTGTTGAATCACTCCCTAGAATGAGTGACTCGAAGCCAGCCAGGACTTGGATCTTCTATTCTTAAAGGAACTGCTGTCAGGAAGAAACACGCCACGTTTCCGCCAAGAGTAGCTTTCATTATTGTGAGGGTAATTCATCATAAACATTCCGAGGAGTTGACTATGCGTCGGGTGAATTAAATCCACATTTTCAAGCCCTTTCTAATTTTTCTTGTTCCTCCTCTGTACGGTGACATCTCGAAATTGAGATATTGGGCCATTTGCAAGCTGCACCGGTTATGATTGTCATCCTCTAAAACCCTCTGTCGGCCATTCTTCAATTGGCTTTTGATTGCATCTAGTGGCAAAGTTTAGAACATTGTGCTCTTCTCATACGGGCTGGCTGCGTGGTTCAGGGGTAACGTTCCGCTTGCTGGGCCCGAGGTTGCAGGTCTGTATCCTGGCGCAGTCAGCTGGCATTTGAGGGTGTGCAAATGCGAGGGAGCCGTGTCCGTAGATTTACTGGCACGTTAAAGATCCCCTTCGGGGCAAAATTCCGGTACCTCGGCGTCTCTAAAAGCCAGTGTAGTTAAAAGGGACGTAAAACCAATAACATTATTATTATTATCTTCTCATACGTCACTGTATATGAGTATTATTATTATTATTACTATTCTATACACACCAAACAACGGTTAGACAAGTCTTACACACAATAATAAGCTTATTGCGTTTGTAATCATGGCTCGTAAGCGACTTGTGGATTTTAATAACGGCTATTATCCTTGTCATCTAGATACCGACAGTAGTGGCTACGCTGGCTAACGCGCAGCATTAGGTCATGGGGCCAAGCTCTCTGCTGACTCGGTAGACGCGTGGGTTCGAGCCCCACCGTCGGCCGTCCTTGAAATGGTTTTCCGTGGTTTCCCATTTTCAACACCAGGCAAATGCTGGGACGGTACCTTCTGACAGTCCACGGCCGCTTCCTTCCACATCCTTGCCCAGTTTCATTCACCATCATTCATTTCATCTCTCACTAACTCCTCTCATGAGGTTGGCGTCAGGAAGGGCATCCGGCCGTAAAAACATCGCCACACATACTTCCATCGCATCTCATCCCCCACCCCGTTGGAAAACGGGAATAATAAGGGGTAGACATACATACAATCCTTGTCATCTAGATCAGGCTTAATCGGTAGTTTTTTTTAACCCTTTTCATTTCAACTTGTGTGTCCGCCCGATGAAGATGTTCCGAATAATCAAGTGTTAAGTAAATTATTGTATCGTGAATACTGTGAAGGTTAATTGGTTGTTTCGGCGTGGAGTAGTGCTTTCATACTTGATGATCTGGATAGCGTATTGCCTTCCGAAGATATCGGCTATATCTGGTACGAAAACCTCGCGAATAAACCAAGTCATTTATCTCAGTGACTGTGGTAGCATTAGGTGTATCCTACATCAATGAGCTAATGTTCTACTCGTGCAGTATACTTCCTTTAAGGTCGCTTTCTAGTTTCTTTAGTATAACATGTTGCTCACTTTTCTTGTAACTGCGTGCCCATACTTTGTATTCGCTTGGATTTTGTGCTATTTTGTTTTGTTTTTTGTTACCATGGAGGAGGTGCGGGAATTAATCTCCAAGGGACAGATGGTCCCGTTGTGGCGCCTTTCACTTTCGGCATTATATCCCCCCAAAATATGACTGTAGTAAGAAGACGGGAACGGAAGAAGTCTGCCATGAATTTTCACTATCCGCTTCCCAAAGGATGTCCCGTATTGTCGAGGTCGACAGAAACAGTCTTAAAGGAGTCTTCAGTTCTTCTTGCCAGTGTAGCGAATGGACTGAAGTAGGTTGCAAAGAACGAGGTCACACTGGACAGAACTAGTTTTTTTCCGATGAGACAAAGCCGAGTGCCTTCTCGTACAGAGCACACTTCAGGATGACTGCTTGTCAGGTGTTACTCAAGCACCCTTGAAATGCTTTTGACACCATACCTGCCTCTGGAGGCGTGCCGCTTTTTGTGAACACCTGCAGACAGTTGTTTATCGTTTAGCGTTTCAATTGTCTTACTGTCGACTCGGTAGTTCTATGCGCATTGTCGTGACAAATTGAGTTACTGTATTGTCATGTACGTATTTGGCACGATATTGTGCATTTGTCTGGTAAGTTATTTGCGTGTTAGCCACTCCCGGGATAGCCGGCTTTTATGGCATGGTAGAACACATCCGGTAGGTAAAAAGCGAGTTTTCTGTCTAACCAGTGGACCTGGTCTTCCACCTACCAACTGGTAGATAACTATATCTGTTCGTCGTCCTATCACTATCCTCTTGGTAGAAGCGGAAGGAAAAACATCTTCGCTTATACAGTCCATATCATACAGTCGATTTGAGCGCAAGGCCTATGCAAATGAAGTGGAACTAAAAGCTACATGAATGTTTGATATCGTGATTTAGTTTCGGACATGTAGAACCCATGCTTGGCTCAGACGGTTGCTCGTTTGCAACGCATGTTCAAATCTTGGTCGGTTCATGCCAGTTGTGTATTTGGTCAAGGGGTGATGCAGAAATAAATATCTTGCCTGGTGGAGAGCAACCGAGTTTATCTGTTTTCTCAGTGCTTCGTTAGGGAATTGGATAGAATCAAATTCGTAGATATAGTTTGTTTTCTTCTTCGAAATATCGGCTTGCCTGGAAGGAGTTGGGCACGTCGTGTGTGACATTCAAGGACCCTGAAGTCCGAGAAAACCTTATGGAAGGAAGGTTTCACATGACCGCTAATATCGCGATCATAAGCCGCGGATCTCTTTATTTTATAGACGTGGAATCTGAACCACAAAACGTACAATTACGCATCAGAAATAGTTCACGGCTCCGGTCCGTTTTGGTGGAAGGCAAGTAGTTTGATCGCTGCGCTGTCACGCCCCTGTGAGAAAACCTTGTTGTATTTTACTGGCTCGTTTAAGGATCCCCCCAGGGAAATTTTGTGCACTCCTAGCATCAGTGGAACCGTAGCAGTTGAAGGTGATTATGCATGCCTATCGTTATATTGCTGTTTGCTGGTATTTGCGGTTAGTCTTGTCTGCCTTTGTATTTGAACCGCCAGCTTTGAGTCGCAGTGGTTATATCGCGCTTTAATCCTGCAGCCGCTACGCTCGGGTTATGTCGTAAAGTGGCATTCGAGCTGAATCGTTTCTGGGATCTGATCTTTTGAATACGAATTTACTGCTTCCTCAGGTTATGCTTCTCTCTGTGGAATTAAGTATATCTCTGCTGGTTTATCGTCGCTCATATAGCCCTACGCAGGCAAGGGCGTGAGTGTGGTTGTACATTCAGGAAGTCTGTGTGTAGACCGGGAAACTGAGTGTGATGCTTAACTGCAGGTTGCTTCAGTTGAAGAAAATTTTGAGAGACCCATGGCAGCCAGCATCGATTAGAGTTCTACAGTGTTACTGCACAGGCAAAGAATATTGATCTTGTATTGCCAAACCATCATCAACGTTCATGCACTCATAGTCTCTACTTAGTATCAAACAAAGTCCCCGATCCTTGGATGTTACGGGTAATCTCGAGAACCACACTGGGTGGATTTTGATGCGGTTTTCACCATTCTGTAAAGGATATCTCGAGGAAGGTTTTTGTGGAAAATAATTTACTCATGATCAAAGGAATCCAAGCAGTAACGATTTCAGTGGGGGGAAAAACCACGGTGTCTGTGTGCTTTTTAAGCTTTCGCTGGGCAAACCGTTAAATTATTTATTTATTTATTTATTTATTTATTTATCGTATGGCTTTTAGTGCCGGGAGTGTCCGAGGACATGTTCGGCTCGCCTGAGTCTGTAGCTGCTTCCAGTGGACACCCTTATTAATGTGAGCTACAAGTTTCGTTCAATTTCAAGTAGTTCCAACTTTCGCTACCAGATATGATACCTAGTGGTGAACGTTGGAACTTTGATAGGGCGTTCCGACGAAATCTAACCTAACAATTTTGCTTTACACAAGTTTAGTCTGTGGAAGGATCTTTTGCATGTCATAAATCTATAACATGGGACCGTCGGCTTTACTTCCCCTCCGAAGGAAGGCATACTGAAGGATTTTTAACGCACTTAAAAAATCCGACGACTTCGGCCGGGTTTGAACCCGCTATCTTGGGAACTTCAGTTCAGCATTCTACCAACTACGTCACCGAAGCCGCTTAAACCGTTAAAAATATCTATAATATATATATACGATCTATCTATACGAAGTATATTATACTATGAGAGTAAGATTTGTTCAGTATGAAAAGTTCTACAAGAAGGTCCGTGACTGCATATCTCTATCTTCAATACATCGCCCACTATAAGTGTTTTTACGTTTTCATTTCTTCCAACAATCTAACAAACGGCATAGGACGTATGTTGAGTATTTTCTGGTTTTTGGTAGGATTGCGCATTCTAGATAGCTTTCAATGTTTATCTTTAGTTATGTCTTTTGCTTGCCACTATTTTCTTATATCTTCTGGCTGATGAGTATAATTCGATTCTAGGGGCAGATGACCTTGTAGTTCCTCCCCTTAAAACAACAATAACTAACTAAATTCAATTCGGAACATGTTTCATTCACAATTATTATAGTCATTGGCTAGGCAGAGTAGAAACAAGAAAAAATTGTTGTAATGTTTTAAATCAATACAGTTTTTCAAAATAGTTCGGGTTTCAGTTGTTTTTGCTTGTTTTATGGGCTGTGACTTGGCGATCATATAGACCCGTTTATTTTTGGTATGTGTGGAATTTGTGTGATTACCTGTGTTATTGTGATGGCTGTACAAGTGTGTGTGTTTTGTAATTCAGGTGTGGATTGGGAAGGAGTTGACCGTGACTTTAAGTTACGAACCGTCGTTGCATTTGCCTGGAGTAGGAGTGGGGGTGGGGGCACGGAAAATCACTTCCAGGATGGCTCAAGTGGGAATCGAACCCTCCTCTTCGCAGTTTTGCCTCACGAAGCAGACTGTACCCCGTCCCAGCCCTTACGCATGAATTAACATTTCTTGACAGAGCTGGGAATCGAACCCTGAACTCAAAAACACTAGCCGCTACACTATGTGGTGGTCGGTTCGAATTTCACCTAGCCTCATAGTCATTTTAGGCAAATCCAGTAGTGGTATTGCATTGTCTGGTTCATTATAGAGAAGGAATTATGTAAATTAATCAATTATTACAGGAGACGCCGAACTGTTATTGGCTCGATACACACTGGTTGCACACTGCTGTGCAAAACGTAAGGCGAGATACAGTAGATGAGGCCACATAACATGCAGAGCATGCATCGCCGTCTGAGGTGATGGCACACCCTTTTAAAAAACATGTCCCTTCTTTTTAGATGTCCAGGGTACCATCATGGGTCGCAGGGACTTACATGTAATGTATTGTCTCTGTATAAAAGTGGCATTTCTGTTCGTCACAACGAATATTCCTTTCAGTTGCCTTCCGTAGCATACGGTAGCAGGTCTTCCCATGTGTGGGTTGAGGTTCAACGAGCTTTGTTACTGGCAGTGACACAACATGCGACAGTTCGTCCTTAAGTTTTGCACTTCAGTGTATAATATGAGTGCTCTACTACAACAAATATACGTCAAGGGTTCTGCAGCTCTGCAATTTGGGACAGGCGTCATAATTTGTGTAGGTCATTCGTGCTTCTAGTTGACATGTTTGTTGGGTATCGAACGGCTCTGTAACCTGGATGATACCTATCGCCAAGCGCATGTTTTCTCGAACAGATCAATGATTAGAGTAAAGGTTAGTGGGGTAAAGGCAAGAGAGGATCACAGCATACAGTTCATTCAACAGAGCTTCGTCCAAATGACATTTCTATGTTTCAGGAATCTCAAGTCAGGTGTTATCTCCACGTCGCAACAGCCCCTCTCCATCTAGACTTGTCAATTAGATGTGATCTGAGTGTTGCAACATTGGTGGTCTAAATGCACCTGCCCGGGTAGGGGAATATTTGGGTTCGAATCCCGAATGTACAGTTTCAAGACTAATTCAATATATATGACCGTGCCATGGAGAATGAGATCTTGAAGCCATTTCTAAGCATACTGCATGATTTCGAAGGTATCGACTTTAGTCTTCCCTTAGAGACCAGACTGAAATAAGACCGTATTATTACAAACTATTTTATAATTGATTGATAACAGTAGCCTTTACTTTGTCCCAATTGCATTATCATTGCTTTACATAAATCTCTTTAATTGTAACAATGCACGGCTGTCAGTGTGGCGGCATTCGAGGTTGCTTTAGAGGGTTTCGGTGGCGTAGTTGGTAGCATGCTGAGCTTCTATGCCCAAAACACAGATTCTTTACACACCCAAAGTACACGGGGCTACATGACCTCGTTGTCGCAGCCCCTAAACCATTAAAATAAGTGTTATTGAGGAAAGGGTACAACTGATAAGGGGAATGGGGGGGGGTCAGTACATTATTCAATTTCAGATTGAGTGGTCCGCAAACTTCTACGGGTTCAGAACCACTGCCCTAAACTGAGAAACCAACCAACCGACGTTGTTTTAAAAGCGAGAGACCTGTGGCTAGATTTTCTGATGTCGAGTGGGACACCTTACTGCAGATTCATTCAGGTAGCTGCAATAATAATACAGAAAAGCCTGGTGCAGGTTTTCCTGGTTGACACCCATGAGCGACCTGTGTCGTCACAGACACAAATTTCTTGAGCCAGGTGATAAAAGATTCCCTCGGCCCGGACGCGATCGAAACTGGAGTCCTACAGATTAAGGGCAAAATGTGTTGACAACTTAGCTATGGAGCCGGACATATACTAATAATGATCATAATATTGGTTTGAGACTGCTTTAAATGCTGCGAGGACGCAGACATTTTTCCTTGGAGTTTTTTTTTAACATCGAACTGAAATGGGATGTTTGGTTTTGTGGGCCGACATGTAGAAGAACAAGGACACTGGCCACTAGTCCCACGAGCCTGCGCGTGTCTCAGATCGATGTTCCCGAGAAAACTCTATTTCCTAACTGTCTCAGAGTTAATGTCTTAAGACTCCAGAGAATTCCACCAGAAAAGGATTAGAGCGTGGAGTAAGTGCTCTCTTTAAGAGTATCTCGATGTCTTACGCTGAACGCTAACGAACTGGCTAGCGAGGTTGTTGATTTCGCTTCGTAACATGATATGCTGCAAAGTAATTCGACCCTTACCATTTGTAATTTATATGAAATTTTTTAGGAAGTCCCACATTCGGCGGAAAGCGTATTGTTTTTATTCATTTTAGGGGCTAGACATCTTGGTAAAAATAATATCGTATGGCCTCGAGTGCCGGGTGCAAGCTTTGTTATTTGACACCCAAAGGGTAGCTTGCTTGTCGAATTTCGTTGTTCCTTGAAGCACTATGAAAGTCAATGCGGTTAGATATCTAAGCTCCTTGAACACTATAGTGCTTTCTTGTAGTGAAATGAGGAAATGGGGGTAAATCCCGAGATTAGTTTCGCCATTATGAACACGGCCTACTGAATTCAAATAGGTTATTTGATATGCCAACATCGTATGACATGGCTTCGTATTTTTGCCGCCTTTCAAAAATCGCTTACCACGGCCGGGAGCGAACCTGCAAGCTTGGGGTTAGTAGACCGACACGTTGACCACTCACCCACCGTGGCATCATGCCCATTTAACTTGGATGTGTGTTGTGTTATATCTGCCAACGTTAACTGTTTTTCTCCGCGAAATGTACGGAACTTCAGTGAATTCTACTGATGTACTCATTAATATTTGATACAATTTTACATGGGGTACCGAGATTCGCTCAGGCCGCTGGTAGATGGTATGTGACCAGCGAATATTCGATACATCGCTCTGATTTTGCGCTTGGTCCGCATATCGTGAATACAGCGCTCCCTGATAATTGCTTCTGAATATTGTCAGTTAATATAGCATGGATTTTTGATTCATTATATAACCGTTTTCGTTTGTCCTTCACCACGAGATACGACAGTTGCGAAGCCGAGGTACATAAATTATATTCATGCACAATTTCAGCTAAATCGGTTGAGAAGTTTTTACGTGAAAGAGTAAGAGACCACTAAATATTTTTTATTTACTCTATTTTAGTGTTTTTTTTTAATATATATTTCCACCTTCAAACATCCTCCTCGTAATGTTCTTAGTATTACCATTTGTATTATATCTGTGTTAGGAGGGGCAATCATAGTTTAGGTGCAACAAGGCTTGAAATTTAGTGCTGTACTGTCGTGGCATTTGCGTGGCTGGCCATACTGAGGTTGGTTGCTTTCAGTGGCGGGTTCCGAACCACCGATCTCCCGACTAGCTGCAGTTTCCCATCGCAGCTGTGGCTTCGTCATGGGTTTTGCGAATTTAATATTACAGTTAGTTATTGTTGTTTTAAGGGGCGGATCTACGAGGTCATCTGCCCCTAATTTATGTTTACATAATGCTGTCTTTCTGTAACAAAAGGGAAGAAAGCTTTTTCTGGAAGTTGGTGGAATCGTTCGCTGTTCGCTGATGGCGTTGGTTGTCCTTTGCTCCTTCTTTTTACGCACCTTGACTGTCTTGTCTGTTCTGATAGCTTCATGCAGCTCGATGGTGTGAAAAGAACCACTGCACAGCTCATAACCGCACCGCTCCTGTATCTGTTCGCTTCCCTTGCAGGGCAGTTCGGTCCAGTTCATACTGAAAGGCTTGTTAACCAGTGACTGTTGTTGCACTGCTTCATGATGCTACTGTCGCTGATATTTAAGACCCTATTGTGCAAGTTTATATTTTTAAACCTGCGGTAAACATGTTAATGTAATTGCATAGTGTTTGCATTTTGTAACGTTATGTCAAATAAGGATCCGTAATCCTGTTTACCATTTTGAAAAATCGCGGAGTGTATTGGACGTAATCCGTCAACGTTTGATTTGATTCGTAGATGGTGCAGTTGAGAATATATTATTATGTATGCGTGTTGTGGCCAAAGTTATCGACAGTTTTATTGGAGGCAGTTTCTGAAGTTCGATTTGATATGGACAGACTACCTAGTGGTGTAGTGTCACGTTGTTGATTGGATGTGTGTGTGTGGAATTTTTCTGATAATTATTGTGTTGGCTGTATTGGTGTGTGTATTAGTAAATTGTGGTAGGGGTAGAAGGCGGCTGTGGCCTTAATTTAGGAACTATCCCGGCAATTGCATGGAGTGGAAAACCGTTTTCTGGATGGATGAGGTAGGAATCGAACCCGCCTCTCCTCAGTTTTGACTCGTGAGGCTGAGTGTACCTCGTTCCAGCCCTCCGACCAGAAATAAATTCATTGGCACAGTCGTGAATTGAACCCAGACTTCCGCGGTGACAGCCAAGAATGCTAGTCACTAAGCGCCATCAGACGAAGGCCCAACCCTCGCAAGTACCGCGATGTCGCTGTGAATCAACAAGAGACTGGACGGTATACGAGCACTAATTACGCTGCGCGGTCTGTGAACACAAGGGCAAGGTCCCACCTGCCTTGAACTGTAATTAGCTACTGTCAGCGAACCCAATCATCAACATACTGTTACCTCTCATGGCCTGAACCTGTTCTTCTCTCATGTTAACGCACTGAATCGAACTGCTTTGTTGATTTCAGAAATTGTAACTATGGGCATCAAAGGAGCCTTTTTTATATCCAACCAGCGGGAAGGCGTGCTGTATTGTGTGGAAATTATGAGCCATAGAGAACTTAGTTATTGTGGTTTTAAGTGCGTAACAGTGAGGCCATCTCCCCCTCAACCCCCCACCCCTCAAAATACAGGGTTTTATGACGTTATTAGAAGGTCGTAGACTTCGTCAGAAGCAGTAACATTTTCCATGTTAGGAGAATGTATGATATTAATAGATAATTCATAATTATGTTACGCCAATCAATATAAATTAAGTAACAACTATTCAATTGTTGTACATTTTTCGGCTTGACAATGGAGCCTTCTTCAGCTGAAAGTTCAATTAAGAGTTATTGTTTTTGTAATCAATTTTAGATTTGGCACAACGATATCTTAATTAATATGAACTTTTAGCTGAAGAAGGTCAAGTCGAAACATGTACAACAATTGGGTAGTTGTTTCTAAATTTCTATTGATTGGCGTAGTAATTTTATGAATTATTTTTAGGCTTCCTGACATCTGGTAGCCTGCCCAATCAATGCTCGGCACTATAGCCCTGGAATATGTTCATGTGCATCCACATTGAAGTGTGAATTGTTAACAAATACAAATACGTGGTTGTAGGAAGCTAAAGTGCGAGTGTCTTATGTTCGTGAGTATTATCAGCTGATGTCACGCCATGTTGCATGGAACTAGCTAGCTCTGCATCGCATCCAGACTGAAGGTTATATTTTAATTCATGAGAGGCTTCCTACGAACATGCAACTCACAGAAACTGGTGTTAAAGTGATTTTCGGTGCCTAAATCCAGTAGCCCTACACGAGGTATTTGAATTCTCATTGCCATTTTTACGGGTACCGGTACCGTCCCGGTAATTTCCTTGGGTTTGAATATGGGAAGCCAGGGAGAACCTTTTTGAGGATGGCTGACGTGGGCTTGGATCCCACACGTCTTCTGAGTCTAGACTCTAGAGGTAGCCTTAACGCACGTGGCTATCCCGGCCATCGTTACTTCTTAAAATTGGAAAATCTAGCCTTACCTTTTTCTGAGTCCTCCAACATTTTCTACATTGGTCAAAAGACTGTCATGTCTGGCTTTTCTTTAATAATAATAATAATAATAATAAATATATGAAACTTTATTGACATTTACGTACAGCAATACTTACTACGGGCCATTGCTACACGCTCACGGAGTGGATGGCGGGCAGATTTTAAGAGGCGAAGTGTATTAGTGCATCCTGTTTTGCAGTTACTCCGAAGTGGTCCGTGTTCTATGTAGTACTATGTAGGAATATTGTTTCATAAAATAGGTTGATTTCATAAATATCTACAATTTGTTCAAAAAGTGCGTTTAAATAAATAAACAATACGCTCGCATGGGTCCGCTAGTTTTAGATAATGCTTACATGGAAATTTGATCAGTGAATATCATTTCAGATGGTAGGGATAAAATATCGAGTGATAACTTAGGGATTTGGTCATTTGGACTTAATTTTGCAGTGTCGTTTGGCTCCATTTTTAACGCATATTGGAACTCTTTGTGTGATTGAAAGATGTGTGGGAGTAATGTGGACGTTTGTACTTGAGATGTTGGCTACATGACGCTGTGGGGTGGGGGACAAAATGTGCTCGCGTGTCTGGCACCCTGCCATACTACGTATTGTTCCACTTATTGTTTTTACTATTTGTTTCATACAACTTTTGTGTACATAGCAAAGTCGTGAGTCATGGCTCCCGCCAACTTATGGGCACACGTACATTACAAGTTAGAGGTATTCTGATGTGCCTATCGTATGACTGAACCGCCTGGTAATTCTGTAAAGTAAGATAGCTCTTAATCCCCCCCGAGCTATTACAGTAACTGGCACCTTGTATCAATTAATTTAATAAGTTTCAGTCGGTCAACACAAAATAATTCCATGGAATATGTGACCGACTGAAGGGTACAATATTAATTCGTAGTAATATGAACTTAACTCGTTTTAAGATCTTCCTTATTGACGTAGAGTATTTAATATTTTTTATTTATGTCAATAAATTGAATAAATATAACTTACATCAATTAATTATTTTAGTTTCGGCCACATTGGCCCCAACTTATGGGCACACGTACATTACAAGTTAGAGGTATTCTGATGTGCCTATCGTATGACTGAACCGCCTGGTAATTCTGTAAAGTAAGATAGCTTTTAATCCCTCCCCGAGCTATTACAGTAACCGGCACCTTGTATCAATTAATTTAATAAGTTTCAGTCGGTCAACACAAAATAATTCCATGGAATATGTGACCGACTGAAGGGTACAATATTAATTCGTAGTAATATGAACTTAACTCGTTTTAAGATCTTCCTTATTGACGTAGAGTATTTAATATTTTTTATTTATGTCAATAAATTGAATAAATATACATCAATTAATTATTTTAGTTTCGGCCACATTGGCCCTCCTCAGCAAGTGTCATTATAATTGCGAGCAAAGGTTGAATGTATTATACTTCGATTTTTTTCATTTGAAAAACTAACAAAAAATATATCTAAATAGTTTAAAAAAATAAGATATTGATAATGTCATTTTCGCAAAATTGTTTTATATCTGAATGGTGATTGTATACGAGACTACTATAAAACGGACTTTTTTCTCCTTTGAAAAGTATCTAGTGGTGATCAATGGAGTGTAATTTCTGAATATATGCTCTTTGTGGAGTGGAGCGAAGGTTGGACTATGTTGGTTATTGTATGTATCTTCCCGTTCCATTGGAAATTGTGAAGTGAATTGTCTTTGCCAAAAACTATTATTTCTTAATTTATTGTTGGATTTTAAAACGCGTTATTGCGTGTTTTGGTTTTCTTTTGTATTTGTCATGGATATGCGAGACGTTTATACTTCGTGAAGATGTTGACCCATGGTATTTCATTTACAGTACTAATTGTCGATAAGGCAACCCTGAAAAATGGCTTTTAAGCTAAATTTACCTTGTATCAAAGGTTGTTTCGCCGTAACCAACAGTAACTCCAGTGTCTCGCGTAATTACTGAAGAATAGTGAGTATTCCTTCGCTATAGTGAAGCGATGTTATCCTATTGTCTGTATGCCTTAAATATTCAATGATATGTAATATCATTCGGTTCAAGTTTATTTTTCATGTATTTATGACTATTGAACCTATATTCAATTTGATCTTTAGCCGGTGTGTGGTATGTGCGAAAGATCTGGATCCAGCAGTCCTAGATTCGATTCTGAGCTCCGCTCGTGAGAAGAGATACTGAGGTACTGTAGGTTTGATTCCCACCTCCGCTGTCCTAGAATCCTTTTCTAATGGTTTCTTTCTTCTACTCATAGCAATTCCCGGGATAATTCGTAACTTAGGATTACACACACACACAAATTTTACGAGGCCCCACAACCACGTTGTCATAGAGCCCCTAAGTGAATTTACAACAGCAGCAGCTACTATTTTTGTTTTATCGACAAGTTCCTTGAGTCATGTAAACTACATAATTTTTCATGATCCAGGAAAGAAAAACTGTGGACATTACAGTAAAAGAAATATTTCACTGGTAATGCTTTTTTTTTTTAAATTAGATAATAATATTTAAGTCAATATGAGTTGTAACACACCGTCATGTGGCTCATTACAGCAGGAATCATCTGTTATTCTGAAAAGTTGGTTAGCGATAAGATCATGACTGGTTTTGTGTCCAAAGACCTCTTTGATACAAGATGTCTTGTTCTGCTGTTTGGAAGACAATGCTCTAATGGTGGCGCATCAATATTAGTACGGTATAGAAAATATTAGTATTTTAGCTACTGGTTCCTAAACGAATCAAGGTCACTTTTTCCCTGATGTTTTAGTTTTTTAAAGTTATAATTACAAAATCATATAATTTGGCCCACATTTGGCTCAGAATAAGCTAGTTTAACTCATTGCATATATTCAACTTTACTACGGCGAAATTGGGTACTTCTTGGTACAAATAAACTATGGAAGACTTACAACAATTACATATCACCATAGAAGACATTCACGACCGCAGCATTGTAGAGAAAAAATCAAACCATAAATTTGAATTTAGATCACAACCCAAAAGAAATAGGCGTAAATGGACAGATGAAGAGAAGAAGACACACAGTGAACGGATGGAAGGTTTTTGGGAAGATAAAAAAGACGAACAGAGCCACCACCAAATGCTAGATTTTTGTGTTTTTAGTGTTCTCCAAAGGGGTATGTACGCAAATAATAATAATATAATTAAATATTCGCTTGGCGTAATGATATATAGAACTAGGTAAAATATATTTATTGTGCACCTAACCAATACTAAATTACAATGTACTAGTTTCGATTTCATATCGATACTTATTCTATGTAGCCTATATGATTCAGATACAGTGTATGGTTAAGCCTTTGTACAACCCACCAAAGAACTAATCGGTGACACATTATTGTCTTATTGCAGAGTTGAATGTAATGTAATCAGGCTATTGATTTTTCTATTAATCACTTTTAGGGCTACTGGTAGGTGTTCACCTGGATAAAGCCTGTGTGTGGGTGTGGAACATTGGGTGCGCTATTGTAACAGAGCCTCGGCCTGGCTTCCCTTCCCTTCCTGTGTCGTGCTCTTTATATGCAAGAGACTAGACCTCTTTTCTTTTAGCTTCTCTGCTTGCTTGATCGATAGTGGCAAGGCCAGTCTGCTACTTGCGAAATGCCTCCTCCTCCTTCTACCAATCGCAAATTTATGGGCACACGATTCTTGAGTTTTCAGCACTTTTCAGAAACGGATTCTCTGTATTCATGTTGTAAGGCACAGTTGTTTCTGATTTGGTCTTGATCGTAGATTACATTCCTATTTCATGTCATAAAGGTTTGCGCTAACATAGAGGTTGACCTCATCAACCAAGTAGTGCCATCCAGAGTGGAGTTGCCGCCTTCCAGGGACATTTCTAGCCCCCAGATGCACAGCAATAGGCTACAGGCGTTTCCGTCCGGCTGTTTAACTTGCCTACTAGGGTGTCATTGTTCATCCTAGTGCTATCATAGTAAGTGCGTATTGTAAACATAATAAAATGCACTAATGTTGCTTGGTTTTGCTGTGGAGTTGTCCATTACTATGTTCAATAGATTTATTAAATTCCCCAGTCTAAAACACCTGTTTAATTATTATTATTATTATTATTATTATCATCTTGCGGAATCGTCCCCTTTTGTAGATAAAGATGGCTTTGAACTTGATCAACATATCATTCCATGTGCTAGTAAGCTACTTGGGATTATATTGGAGTTGGCCAACTGAGACGTTACTATATCAATCGTCCCCTTTTAGTTAAAAGTTCACCTTGTGACGTAATGACTAGTATTCTTGACTGTCGGGTGGTCTGGATTCGATTCCTGGCTCTGCCAAGAAATTTAACTTTGCTCTGAGGGCTGGGGCGTGGTTTATTTAGGCTCGACAGGTGGAATGGAGAAGAAATGGGTTCGATTCTTACCTCAGTCATCCCGGAAGTGGTTTTCTGTGGTTTCCCACTTCTACTCCAGATGATTGTCGGAATGGTACGTAAATGTAGGTCACGGCCGCCTCCTACCGAAATCTTACAATTAGCCCCAATTGCAAATACACATATAATATCACTGATTATCAGACAGATTCCTCACACACCCATATGCTCTACACGGGGATACACGACTGCGATGTCGCACCTAAATGAAAACTTTTAGTAACCATTCATTTGGCAGTTTGTGAACAAAAAACTTCATCAAAATATGTTAAGTGCCAATTCCAGGAAGAGCGTAAAAATATTAAGTCCTTTCTGCGTTGTTTCACGAAACGTTCGCTTTAGTTCATTACCTTAGTGAGGCTTATCGCCGGGCAAGTATTATTAGTCTATGCTCTTTGCGGCAAAACTCGTTGCATTATTGAGACTTGCTGTTCGCACCTATATGAGGCAAGACTAATCGAATCATTGACATTGTATCAAAATAGTTAAAACGCTTATGTTTTATTACCCACTGTAATCCTTGACAGAGTTATCAGCGGTGTACTGGAAACCCCTCTCATTCGGGGGGATCGGGGATCGCAAACATTATTTTTCAGGACACGTAAATGAGAGCTTAATTATCATGGGTTTGTAATGCTCATATAACCTACTTAAATAACATTCACTAACAATGAAATAAATACACAAATTATACGTGGCACTACACTACCCCGCGATATTGCCAGTAGTTTCCCGCTACTTCTGCTTGGAAATATCGGGGTAATATTCAGCGAAAGGCCACTGCCCCTTTGTTACCAATCGTCTCTTGAGTTACGGTACTAGCGCACACACTACTAATCAACGCATAACTTAGGTTATCGGAAATTTAATAATGTTATGGGTTTTACGTCCCTTTTAACTAGTGCGACTGTAACAGTCGCTGGGATGCCGGAATTTTGCCTCGAAGGGGATCATTAACGTGCCTGTAAATTTACTGACACGGTTCCATCACATTTAAGTACCCTCAGATGTCAGCTGACTGCGCCGGGATTGGATCCCGCTATCTTGGGCTCAGCAACGCTATCGCTGAGCCACGCAGCCAGTCGGTTATCGGAAAACACCCACACGCCTAATTACATGAAGTACGGAAAGGCAACTGTTTTCCTCGCAGCGCCAATATTTTTTTCTCTTGATTCGCCGGGTAAAGGCATGGGTTCTTTCCCCTTTCCGCTTGGCATAGCTCTTGTGGAGTATCATTGGAGAAAAATAAACAAACAGTTCGTTCCGCACGTCTTAGAATTAAAGCCTCGAGTTATTTTTATCAGGGCGTCTCGTGTGAAACATCCCAGCGTTAAGGAAAACGGAAGTTATATATTCCCTTGCGCTGACGTACTTACGACTTGACATCTAGTTGTGATTAGAGGATAAGATCGTTGGTTGGTTGGTTGGTTGGTTGGTTCCTTAGTTTAGGGGCTGCGACAACGCGGTCATGTAGCCCCGTGTACTTTGGGTGTGTGTAGAATCTGTCTGATAACCGGTGTTAATTGTGATGACTGTATTAGTGTGTGTATCTGTTTTTTTTTTTAATTCAAGTAGAGACTGCAACTTTGAATTTTCAAATAGTTCCTACTTTTGCCGCCAAACGCCACCGTCAACGACTACTAGGCCTAGTTCAGAACTAGCTACTAGACGCCACCGCAGTCGGCTCTTGGCAACGAACGTAGCAACCTAAGAGCGTTGTTTACATTCTTAACCTATCCAATTTAGTTTCACACAGGTGTAATTAGTGGAAAGATCTTTAACATGGGATAAGATCAGACGGCTGCTTACATATGTCTGAATGTAGTTGAACCCGTGTTATTACCGTAACTGGAGTGCCTCGTATAGTTTGATTGAAATAATCGCCCCGAGTGCAGAATGTGCTGTAAACAGGTTGGTCGTCGACACTCAACAACGAATTGGATTTGCGCATGTTTTGCAAGGTCGTTGCACCAGCGCATTGGCGGATTGTGACACGCGTAATTCAGTTAAATGTTACCGTGTGCTTCGTATTAACCTTTCAAGGTACGATTGCCGGTGGACGAGGTGGGGTAGGATAGGACTCAGGTTCAGTAGCCTCAGTCATCGTTCATCTCTACGTGGTGACAAGTGCTCCTGTTACGCTTCGATATGCTGTTGTGAAACAATTATTAGAAACGCACCATACTAAATTCGCCCATTATTATTCATTTTTTCTTTGCCAATTATTCACACTTTAACTTTAAGACAAGTAGCGCGCGCAATGCTGCTTGATTTATGTGGAGACTGTACTCTTGTTATCACTGTGTCCCCCTGCTCGTTCTGCAAGTCTCCAGTTGCTATTATCAACAAACGCTGGCGCAGCCAAGTTCAGCGGCAATTGTGGTGTTGGAGGTAGCGTGCCTGCCCAGGTTCGATTTCCGGCTCTGTCGGGGATTTTAGAAACTGGCGTGAGGACAAGATTAACGGCCGAGCTGACCACCCGTCACCCCGCAGTCTGTAAGCCGTACAACGGTCACTTCGTAGGCTAGGGATAGACGCAGAGTTTCTTGTCAGTGCTCGGCATTGTCCGGACTTGTAATCTACCTCACGTCACGTGTTGACCTCTACGGAGCTAAGAAATATATGGCTTCCGAGCTTGTTATTGCATGTACTGTACATTCTTATTCATGTGCTAAATGGGCCGGTTATACCCTTGGCTTTTCTTTTTCTACTGGAACACAGTGTTATATAATGTATGCACGTAAATTTTCCAGTGTGGCTGCATGCGTTAATTGCACGGCTTGCTAGCTGCCTTCTTGTGCTGAAAATTATATGTGCGTGAGAGTGCCGAGTCCGTGGGGATTTTAAATTGAATTTTGTTGTGTTTTCTTTAGTATATGTGAGAGGAGCTTGAAGGTCGTAAGCTCCTTGTGCTTCTGACGTACTGCTGATCTTAAATCGTGCTATTTTTTAACTCCTACTTACGTATGGAGAGATTACAGATAGCAGGAAATGTTTAGACGTCTGCATTGAAATAAGCATCGGGAATGTTATTTCCTGCTGTGCCCAAGGTCATTAGTTTTAATTCCGGGTCTAACAATTTTGGCATTTTAGGGTGGCTAAATCCGGAGGAGTTGTCTCAGATTCACTGGCACGTTCTAAGATCCCTTTTGGGGGTAAAACTCAGGCACTCCGGTGTCTCTAAAAGCCTCATTACGTAGTTCGTTGATTTATTTAGGAGCTTGCGGCTTCTTGGTCGTCGGGGTGTAGGATTTTTAGCCTGCCACAATAACACAAGCTTTTAAATTGAGACTAGGATTGGGAATGAGAGTCCTTGAGGCTGAATTCGAAGTCATCTTTGGGAGCGAAGTATCAATATGTGCCGTTCAGTAGTTTGAAGGGACATAGAACCAGTAACATGACGTAAGTTGAATAGCAGAAGGTTTGCCAGTTTATTTGCATTTATCTCAAATCATGCCGATCTATAAACGGATAAAACTTGCACAAATGATAGCTAATTTCTCTTTATCGTATGTATTATGAACCCCTTGAAATATGATTATATTCGAAAGAAAGTAACATGGCCCTTGTCAAGTAGTACAGTTACCCTGCGGTGTATGTGGAGTGTGTGTCTGTCTTTCGCAAAGAGGAGCTGCAGTCTGGAGCTCAAAGATGACTGCGGCCATGCTGACTCCCAGGATTATTCCACTTCTCTCCCTGCCCGACCTAGAGTCGCTACAGAAACAATGTTTATCATACAAACTCAACTACACACACAAGTACGCAAGGCCGATGACCAATATGTCTGAAGCCTCTGAAATTTACAGCAGTAGGCCTAATGATATTTTCAAACAAAATTCTCTCTACATCGCTCAGTATTTAGACAGACCTTGCTGTATGGAAGTGAGAGCTGGGGAGATTCAGGATATCTAATACATAGGCTAAGATTGTAATGGTAAACGATTTGGGGAAAATAAGGACTAATACCGATTAAACTTGCATGTTAGGAATGATTCGCCAAGTAGGCAATAGAATGATTCAGTAGTCAAATAGACTCATTAAAATCCACTCCGGCTAGTTAGTCAGTAATCGCATTGTCTTAAAAGGCTTAGTTTTTAAAAAAATTAAGCTTAAAGACCAAATACACAGTCAACAAAGAAATATTTGTCGGAAGTACCCAAAAAATGACCGAGATGGTCGCTGAAGTGATAAAATCGGCCTTGACGTCGGAAAAAGTTCTTAAGAAGAGGTTGAAAAGGCTTAATATTTTTAAATTGAAGCGAAAGAAGCCATTTTTCTGTGTTTCCTAGTTCTGTTTAAGAAAGTTATCAGTTGGTCAACACGAATCGATCGAAACATGTCATCCAAATTCTGGTACATAAAAGAGTGTTATTTTGTATTAATATCTCAATTCATTCAGGTTAGGACATTCAAATAAGATTTTCCCGCTTAATGTAATTGAACACAATTTGTGTTGACCGACTGGAAAGCTTTCTTTAATAACATCTATTATATAATACGCTAAGTTAATCCGACAAAAAACCTCAAGCTCCTGAACCTGAAGGAGTTAGATGGTGCGTTTTGTGCCTAAATCTTCCTCGTCGTCTCAATAGGACAGGAAAAATCTTGAATTTCTTGAGAAGTCGACGGAAATACATGTATTCTTTGAAAAAGTGTGTTAATACAAATGCACAAGACGATAGCCCCTGGTAGAACTGTGTCGCGTCCAGCCCGCATAACACTAGAGCCGGGTGGGTAGTACGGCGGCGATGCGTCGCTCGACACATGATTTTGCTGAAGATTATCACCATTAGCTGCTGTGGTATCACCGTGCTTCAGCGTTGAACCTCGACTGACGGTACCTCGCGGGCGCATCCCCCTTTATAGGGAAGGGAGTGATGCGTGTGAGGCGCACACAGCCCATTGTGCATTGTAAAGAATATTCAAATAGAATTACCCGCAACAATGACGAATTGCACTCTGATTTCATTTAAGGGGGGTATAAATGGCCATATTGTTGAAAAAGTTGTAATATTTGTTTTTGATGCCAAAACATTATTTGGAATTTGTTGATTAATTTGGTGTATGATTTATTAAATTTGCTTGATTAGAAATATTTTAAATTTAATTAGCACAGGGTATTTTCAGGATTTCATGTACCATTTTTCAGTAAACTATTCATATCTCAAGAACCGTAAGGTGTAGAAGCCTGTGGTTTGATTTAAATTATAGAGGAAGTTTTTCTACATACGTTAGCGGGACTGGTATAACAGTTGTGTTTGTTTACTTTTTTGCGTGCGTTATTCTTGGTATAACGTGCATATTTTTTTCATTTTTTGTGTTATTGAACTTGAGTACATCTAATCATGACAGGAGCAAAAGGAGTGTTCAAGAAAGTAAATAACAAAGGAAATCGCTTCTATAGAACTTATCCAGGTGTAAACGTGGTTGTGAATGAGGTTAGGAATGAAAGTTCACCTAGTACGTCAGTTCCTCCTCGAAAAAGAGACATTGTTCCGGCGATTGGTGTAAATACAAAAAAAGCTGCTGCAGCTGGTATTTTAGGTAAGTTTACCCACAAGACCTCTATACATGAGGCTGTTATGTTGGCTATAAAGCTAGTTTATAGAGATTTGGCAAATCCAGACCCACTGAAGAAATGTCTGACAGGGAAAACACAACACGTGAAAGAGTCCTTCAACAATGTAGTGTTGTCAAGAGTACCTAAAAATGTATTTATGGGGTACCATACAATGAAACTTGGTGTGTATGCTGCTGCCATCACCTTAATGATGGCAATACTGGTAGACTGAAAGTCTTGGAGGAGCTGAGAGTGAAGACTGGTTGGAATACACCAGCCATACTGGAGGAACTGGACAAGGAGCGAGTCAACAAGGCAGAGCTACTGGCCCAAAAATTCTCCAAGGATGCAAGATCGTTCAGGAGGAAGAAGAAGATGCACTCGACAATGTAGGAGATGATGAAGACTACCCTGCCGGTACATTTTAGCTGTTGTTTCCATTGAAAAGTGAGGTACAATCTAAATTAATTTTTAATTGCAATTTCATGACCCGTTATCTCCGGTTCTATAGTAGTTATACTCTCGATTTTTTCACTGTTCATATAGAATACCCTTGTAATACCATACCTCTAGAATGGTAGTGATAGCTTGTATATTTGAAGAAAAATGCACAATAATTTGACCAAAAAAAGGTGTGAAAAAATGAAGCGGAGAAAAAAAATTATATCCCAACTCCTAGAAAATGTATTTCAATAAAGCTAGAAGAGTAAGTACATAAAGCATGTGTAAATAATCTGCAAAAGTTTCACTACTTAGCATAGAGTAGTTCTTGAGAAAATGGGTCATAAAATTAGCAAATTTAACGTTAGCGGGATAGGCCATTCATACTTCCCTTAAAAAGAAGTGCATTTAAACAAATAAAGATAGATATTTTTAGAAGCCCGCATAACAGTAGAGCCGGGTGGGTGGTTAATGACCATGCGAGATTTCTCGCACAGGTCCTCTAGTAACATTTTAAACACGTTGTGTGCTAGTCGCGGCGAGCCATGCTGTATAGATCGTGCTGTGCCCTGAAGCCTCGTTGTGAAATACAAGTCTAATGATACAGCCTCGTGTTTTCCAAACTATTGTTCTGTGTTATGATAAGGTGCTTATCTAAATGCTAATGTGTCCTATAACATCCTCTTTGTTATTTCCCCGCCAAAGACAACATTACACGGAGAATTGTGTGTGCCGTGTTACCTAAGGGGTTGAGCCTGCAGGATATTTAGTTTTTTTTTCTTTCTCTGGGATATCGAGGTCTTTTCCACTTCTTCTCCAGGTGAATGCCGGGATGGTTCCTAAATTTAAGGCCACGGCCGCCTCCTTCCCAATCCTCATCTGAAATACACATGCTCTGACTAATGCAGCCACCAGAATAACACTGGTTATCAGACAAATTCCACACACACTCAAGTACACGGGGCTGCATGAACACGATGTCGCAAAGCCCCTAAATGAATCAACAACAGCAACTGATTCTATATTTCCCTGGGAAGCAGAATAAATAAATCGTTGGTCCATTTTTGGACAGTCGAAAGCAGTTTACAATATTCAGAAATGGCAGAGAAAATTATGTAACTAATATTTCATCAAAGAAAATCACAAAATGGACCTATGATACAGTGGTCAAGATGGACCTGGTTCGATTCCCGGTCAATGCATGTGTGTTTTTCGAGGTGCAACATGTCTTGTGGTTCAGATTCCTCGTAAAATTGGAGGTCCCGTGGCTCATGAATGCGAGATTAGCGGTGACGTGAAACTACAAGCAACATCATCTAAACAACGTTATACCAACGACTGCACGAATATAATTTACATATAGTAATTGGAATAATAATTAATGTTATTGGTTTTACGGTAACGACTGTGGCTTTTAGAGACGCTGGGGTGCTGAAATTTTGCCCAGAAGGGGATCTTAACGTGCCAGTAACTCGACTGACACGGTCCCCTCGCTTTTGCGCACCCTCAAATGCCAACGGACTGCTCCAGGATTCGATCCTGCAACCTTGGGAACAGCAGGCGAGATTGTTACCGCTGAGCCACGCAGCCAGTGATATGTGGTAATTAGCATAGGCCTATATGAAATATTACGTCGTAGTTGGTGAATAATCGCGACAGCTTTACTTACTGTTCGGTGTGTCTGTTTCTAACAAAAAGTTGTCTGTCACGCCGCTAAACAGTTGTCCACCCTGGCCTAGTGCTGCGTAAAGACAATTCAATTTCAGCGATCATACATTGTTCGTAGAAAATCGTGATATGAATACACATTACAATTCGAAGGCTGGATTGTCATGGTAATGTTAATCCACATCTAGTTTAACAATACAGTGTTTTTTCCTCTCTCGTCCCCCCGCCCCTCTTTGTAGATTCTTGAACAACACGTGCAGGACTCCAATCCCAGTTTCTCCTTCCCCTCGCTAGGTGTGCAAATTTGTAGTGTTGTGTGGTGTTGGGGGGCGTGCATAGAAAATCGGCTAGCAGCCGGCACACTCGCTGGCCTAGCGCCAGATGGGTGGAGGTGACGTCCTGTCAAGAATTGAAATTCTGACCTGATCTTGAGTCCTGAAATGGGCTACACTGAACGTCCTAGTCACAGCTGTGGAGTGAGTTTTTTTTTTTTTTTGGGGGGGGGGGCTTTCTCGTCCACAACAGGCAAATGCCGCCGGAATCATACGTAGCTTGGGAAGCGACCGCTTTCTCCCGTATCGTCGAACCCAAAAACGATTGTACATTCTTGTACATACACCACAATAACACGATTTGACGGGCATTTCCTCACATATTCCCACAACGTCCCGAGCTACGAGCCTTATAATTTTATGCTGATTAAAGATAGATCAATCAAGGTCCAGCCACTTCTACCTGTTAAGAAGAGAAGACCCCGAACGTCGTATTCACTGTGGTTCGCATTTTTACTGAGTTTCTACGAAGAAACGTTGATCTGCTCGATGCCCTCAATCTCATTTTACCAGATCACGCGGTGGTTGCCGAACGCGGCATCCACTTTTAAGGGTTAGACCAGCATTATAAATTTACAAGTGCTCCATGACTCTAAAAATGTATTTGTTATATGATATTGTGCTGTTTTGTTAACTTTTTACTTTGTTTTTTTACGTACTTTTTGTTTATGATTGTTATTATTTAAAAGTAAATTATTCGTTTTTTGTTTTTTGTTTTCCACATTAACGTATCCTCAAAATTTAATGAAATAATATTGTGTATTAATACTGTATTACGTGGTGCGGGTGACTTCGATGTTTTGCCCATCTAAATAACAAATCAACCCGTTTACTGTTCAGTACATAGTTGACTCCATTGAGATCCCCTGTTGTTGAAGGAATTAGTGAATTCATGTGACTAACTGAATATTGCGTTTTCGTATGCTGTAACATTCCGTACATTATAATTGCACTGTTTACTGTCGCAACACTTGTAGTAAATTAGATTAGCGGACAGCTTCATCTGATATAATGGAGCTAACTTGTTTCCAGAAAAACATGCCCTATGGTGTAATCGGCGGCTGTGTTAGTTTTGTTGCGGGTGGAAATGTATCCCCTCCCTGTGGACTAATAAGCACATCTTGTGTGACCCAGTGTTCATTGGACATAAAAGCGATCGTCGGTTAGCTTGCTAGTTCAGTTCCCTTCATTTGACTGCGTCTGGTAGTATTAGCACACGCACAGTTGTTTGCTTTTCATAGGAGAGGATTCTACTTCAACATCACTTGCCTTATTTTTGTGTGTTGTTCCAGACGAACAAAAGCATGGTGTTTGACTATGGGGTTATTTGAACAAAAAATGGCGAAGCTTGCATCTTAAAGTACGGTATCCGTTGGAGATTACTTGGCGGTGTGGCTGGCATTCTTGGCTGTCGCTGCGGAGGTCCGGGATAGATTCCCGGCTCTGTCAAAAACTTTAATGCAGTTTTGAGGACTGGAACGGGTTACACTCAACCTCGTGAGGCAAAGCTGAGAAGAGGTGGGTTCTATTCCCACCTCGGTCATTTTGGAAGTGATCTTTTCTGTTGTTTCCCACTTCTACTACTGGCGAATGCCAGGATAGTTCGTAACATGAAAGCCACGGCTGTCTCCTTCCCTGCCCTTACCTAAATTACCAATCCGCACACTAATACTGCCATCATACCACAGGTTTTCAGACAGAATTACACACTCACCCAAGTACACGGTTGAATGAACACAATGTCCAAGACCCTCAAATAAAACAACTTCAATCCTGAAGATTTCTTATTTGAAGATGAACATTGAACGATATTGACAGCACACCCCCGATCGGATGACCATGGGCTCGGTACGACGTTGTTCAATATTGTGTTCTGAGGCATGCATTATATGACTGAGTATTCATGTAAATAATTTGTTCTGAATCTACCCGAAGTAAAGAACATATAGAAAGTAGGTTGGCTCAAACAAGGAAAGAATTTCTACAGAAAGGAAATCTGTTGACATCAAATCCAGATATAGGTATTAAGTCATTTTTGAATCCTTTCTATGGTGCGTGGCGTTCTGTGGAAGTGAAACTTGGGACGTTGTCGTGGCAGAAAAGAGGAAAATATAAGCATTTGAAATGTGTTACAGGATAATGCTGATCAGATAAGTGGATAGAGTAACATATGAAGATGTGTTAAGACGAGTGGGCAAGCAGAGATGTTTCTGGCGACTACTAATGAAGAGAAGAGATAGGTTGGTAGGATACATTTTAAGAAATCCTGGAATAGCAAGCTTAGTTATGGAAGGAAGTGTTGAGGACAAGCACTGCATGGGTAGATTAAGGTTAGAATATGTTAAAACAGATCGCCACGGATGTAAGGTGTGGTAGCTATGCACAGATGAAACTGTTAGCTCAGAACAGGGAGGCATGGATAACTGCATCAAACTTGTCAAAAGACTGAAGACTCAAACAACACAACGACGAACCTACTCGGACTGATATAAAGGCAGTCGCGATGAATAAAATTAAGCTGTTTTGGTGGAATAGTACCGTATTTGTGAGCTATGCTGAACATTTGTTTTAGTACATATTGCCCACCGAATCTTCCGAGAAGCGAATCTCCAAATAAATCTTACGAGAAGTGTGTTCGAAACGCGGTCACGTTCTCGAGAGGAGGCCAAGTTCCTCTCCGCGATTCTTGTTTAATTTCCGCTTTGCTGCTCCAGTGGCAAGTGTGTTCAACTTGCTCTCCACTTGCGATGTGGATCATAGTTTGATTTCAGTTTCAACTGGTCTCGTTATCCAGAGTTTCTAGTAATGTGTAGTATAACCACAATAACTTGTCAGTGCGGTAAATCATGTCGCGGGAACCTTTCCATTGCAAACCAACTGCATTGATTAATTACTCAGAGTGAGTCATATTAAACTAATGCTTTTTATTATGGTGTTATTGTAACAAGAATGATGCAAGTCTGGAATATCTCTTTGACATTTACATTAAATAATAAGATTGGACTTCTTGAAAGTGGTTATTACAAGTGAACGGTATTGACAACACTGTTCTCCAGCCAACGGCCAGAAACAAGTTGCCAGGAGTTCAATTGTGTCGCGTGACGGAGGTAAGATATTTTCTCCATTCAATGTAAAGGTGAAGGAGTCTCCCGGTGACTAATGTAATATTCCTTTGTATTAGGTGGCCTATGTCATTGTGTCCAAGTTTGTTGAAAATCTGATTGACCGGTGCATTCTCTTCGTTCACACAATAGCGTGCCTTCTTCGAATTCCATTGAAAATATTTACAAAACATATCCTATTAAAGAAAGTTTTTCAGTCGGTCAACACAAATTAAATGCCATCTATCACTACAAAAGGATATCCTTTCATAGTTTCGGGTCCCGTGAATGGAAAACTTCTAATGAAGAGGATATGCACCAAATTCTCTAGGAGAGAAAGAAGCGGATCATTCAGCTATGGGCGCTGATGAATATTTTTGCATAGTTTAACTGGTTATATGCTAGACAAGTATCGTGAGGTTTTTCTCTCTTGCATATTTTTCTGCCTTATTAATTTTCGTAGTCGACTTGACTGAACAAGTTAACCATTTACATCTATAAACGCTTCGATATTACAGGGTATTACGCGTTAGGCGGAGGAGTGTCGTTGTTTTTCACGCCATAAACATGGTATAACAGGGGTCAATATAGGATTTTTTTAAATCTTGTTTTTGAAAAAATCGCAGCTCAAATTTCGCACAAACTGCTTATTTTACAAATAATGTGCTTACTTTGTTTTGATGTTGGCTCACTGACAGTTGTAGACTCGTGGGGTACAACCATTACAGACGAAGATAATAAAAAAATGTTACTATTCGTTAAATAAATGTGTTATTTAAAGAGAGTGTGTAGCAATCGTATGGTCGGTTAGTGATGGTAGGTAGGAGTTGTTGACGGCAGGTTTATTCCCTGGTCACAATGGCCCTTCTTGACTCATTTTGCGTGCAGAAGAGCATTGTTCTAGGACCGTATTGATGTTAGAGATGTGGGGGATTATTATTCCATTCACTGGTTGGTACACAGCAACAAACTGTTCTCATAATACGCGCTTATTCTGGACTTTTGAGACCCGAGGTACCCATTTAGGCGGTTGTTTTTCTACTGCATGATGTCGGTGGGATAATCTTTCCCAAGGTCGCATCTGCAATCGTTGATCATAATTCCACGCACTGCTACAGCCCCTACACAGAAACATATGTTCATACCTGCCAAGTTTTACGAATGAACTGTAATATTTTACGATTTTACGTACCGAGATCTTGTCTTCCAAATTCGCGCCACGACGAGCTTCCATAGGCTGCCGATGGATGGTTTGTGACCGATACATCGTATTTTACCAAACGGTCTTCGATCGTGGGTACAGCGCTCTCTGATAATAATTGCTTCTGTATCATAGTCGCTTGATATAGATTAAAAAGAAATATATGGTTGGTTCCTCAGTTTAGGGGCTGCGACGAGCCTAGCCACGGTACAGGTCAGACGTCGCTGCCACGAGCTCCAATCCAAGTGATGCCAAATTGATGGTCCATCATCCACGCCGCTTCTTCGCCACAGCCTTCGAGACTCAAACCTGCCCTAGCCTTTAATCGATACCCATTCCCGATTCCAAGCCAACAATCTCCTTCCCTTTCAACCGTTACCCATTGTTACACCCAAGCCATTGTTGCCTTCCCACCTACCGCGCCATTCCACGTCAAGCAAATCCTATCACCCTCGAGTTACAGCCAAGCTAAAACTCTTCCCTCCAACCCTGCAGCAGCCAAATAATTAATTTCATTAATTAATTATTTAAATTTCCGCCTGCGCGCACATTGTCACGGCTACAACCGAACAACTGTTAAACCTTGTGCGACAGGCATTAACTTCTTGGGCGAGCCAAATTAAATACAAGGGTCTACCACGGTATTTGACCCCTTTAACTACACACTAACTCACTCTCATTCTCAAACATGGACCCAACAGACCACGTGACTGCGTTTGCTGAATTCGCACACTCGTTGTCGGAGGAAAGCAACCAGTCATGGGTCTCTACACCACACTCCGAGCACCTTACAGACCCTACACCTCCGTCTACACCGCGCCATGGCATCTTTCCGCAATTTGACTACGGAGAGAGGCTATGGTACGCGTCACCCACACGCCGTTCACCCAAAGGCACGCTGATAGTCCTACGCCCTCCGGGCTACAGACAATTGCCAGCTACTCGCGACGCAATCATTAGCGTGCTTACACCCATTGCACACTACATCACTAACATTGAGGAACTGGTGAACCACCAAATAGTAATTACGACCACCAGGGACTACCGCATCAACGCAGTCATTTATGCACTACAAAGCCATCCATACATTCCTCAACACATTCTCATTCCCTATTACTCCGAAACTCACTCAGTCAGAACCCAAACAGACCCATCCTCCCTTCCAACAGTTGAAACGCGCCCTAAAGCTTCACAGACCATCCCTATCCCACCTCCAATGCCCACTTACATCAGCAAGAAACACGCGCAAACAGACACGATCGAACACATACACGAACAAACCCAAACACACAAGGAGACAGGAGAAAGATGGACACAAGTCTGGACCCAAACGGGCAAAAGAAAAAACAAGAAAAACAAAACAAAGGACACTAAAACAGATCCACCAAGCCCCGTTCAAACAACTATTCAACCAGACTCTCCCCATCCTGCCTTCCGCACTCACGCCACTGTATCCCCTTCCTCGCCTCCCCCTAACACTAAATTCATCCCCAAAAACAAGAACACGGGCGAAACGTCGTCCACTAACAGAACAACATCCTACACTCATCTACCAGTGTTTCAACTGCCAAAGACTGGGCCACAACGCTTCTGATTGCCCTCACGATGCTCGCTGCAACAGGTGTGGTGATCCACATCACCATAAGACCTGTGCGACTCCAATTGACAGTCCTAAGTGCTGCAATTGCAAGGGCAATCATGCAGCGTCATATGGTGGCTGCAGTTATATCAAAAAAGCCATAAGACACAGGCAGTTGGAACTCAGACAACGCGCTACTTCCAACCTTCCCTCCCTCATGTCTCTCACAATCCCATCTCCGCCAGTCCAAACACAGAATTCAGCCCTCACTCACTTACTACAGTTCCTCACGCAATTAGCTTCTACAACACTCTAAACTTCACATCCCCTACATAACACACCATTCCGGGAGCCGTGGCGAAATCTGCCTGGGGGGTAAGGCCCTGCCAGCCCGCCTGGGGTGACGAACCACGGCCCTCGGAGCAACAAACACACCAAACTGCACTGGAGCGTATTACAAGATCCGAACCAAGTACCTACACTGAGGCCCGGACTAGCGGGGCCGATCCCTCCGATTGGCCTACGCTATACTGGCTTTCATACCTTTAAAACATCAAATTATACCACCAATAGACTAATTCAACAACAATTAATTACAATATCACTTAATTTTTACATATAAATTCATTTAAACTCCATTCAGCCAATCAGGTCACTCCTCCAGCCAATCAGCGAGCAGCTGCTCAAAAATCAAATTCCCCGCTCCAGTGTCAGTCTTTACACTACAATAACACTAGTTACATACTCATCACACAATTTTTAACACTATGAGGTGGTAGCTGAGGCTTTTTACAACGCAATGCATTGTTATATAACAATGCAAAACCTACTACAGGTCTTTATTTCTCACTTCTCCAAAGCACTACATAACTTCTACCTACTAAAGGTCTGCTACTTTTTTCAATTAAATCTACGAAGCTGCTGCTCAAATAAAACAATATACACACACTACAAATTAAATACATTCAAACCATGGCGAGCGAATCTGTCAATTAACATCTACAGCATCGGCAGGAGTGTGCACTGGCCAATAATGACCATCCGGCACATCCTGACTCGAACGTAAGCTGATAAACTCTGCTATTCTCTGTTTAAATTTGCACTGCCCCTATAATTAACTGGTTGCTCTGGCAACTAGTAATTAAATTCATAACTTCACTCCTTCAAAAAAAAAAAAAAGTCAACCCCTGGCACTATCCAGCCCATGACGGGCTAAGGCCGACCAAGCGACCGCTGCCCAGCCATTCGGCCTGCAGATATTGGGGTGACGCGTGATCAGCGCGTCGGGTCCCCTCGGCCGTTAATCTTGGTTTTCGGGATCGGGGCGCTGTCTCACTGTCAGACAGCTACTCAATTGTCCTCACGAGGCTGAGTGCACCCCGTTCCAACCCTCACGTCAGTTTTAAAATCCCTGACGGAGCCGGGGATCGAACCCGGGGCCTCCGGGTGAGAGGCAGGCGCGCTACCCCTACACCACGGGGCCGGCCACTTCACTCCTTGCATAACTAAAATCCATTCACTGCAAAAACTCTGGCTATCGGTTACTCATTAAACTATAGCCAGAGTAAATTTACTTAATTCATTTTTATTTTATAATCATCCTCAAAATTCTCCCCCTCAAACTAGAGTAAAAGGAGCCCGGTTTACGGGCACCAGACTCTGCCTCTTCCTGCAGTCACCTTCCAAAGGTGACTTGCATGTCACTGCCCGAGAATAGCAGGGGCTGCGACAACGCGGTCATGTAGCCCCGTGTACTTTGTGTGTGTAGAATCTGTCTGATAACCGGTGTTAATTGGGATGGCTGCATTAGTGTGCGATATCTGTAATTCAGGTAAGGACTGCAGACGATCAACTTCAAGTAGTTCTTACTTTTACGTACCAAATGTTACCGTCAACGATGCCTAGCTGTGAACTTTGCTACTAGATGCCACCGCAACTAGCACCCTGCGACGAACGTTGGAACTTAATATAGTGTTAATGAATCTAACCTACAAATTTAGCTTCACACAATTGTAGTTAGTGGAAGGTGTTGTGTGTGTGTTTTTTTTTACATGCCATAAATGTAATGACATGGGCCCGCCGCTTTAGTTCCCCTCGGAGGAAAGGCATACTGAGGGATTTTTAACTTTCTTAAAAAATCCGACGACTTCTGCCGGGTTTGAACCCGCGATCTTGGGCATAGACGCTCAGCATGCTACCAACTACGCCACCGAAGCCGACAAAAGAAATATACATGTATATGGATGAGAGATTGGTTCACTGAATAGCCCTTTTCGTTCGTTCGTTCGTTCGTTCGCCTTTCACCAGGAGTTGTGAAGCTGAGATCGTGTGCATTTGTCCCTTAAGATGTCTCCAGATACAAGTAGCATTTCATATTACTGCTGAAGAACTCGACTTATCTGCAATAACACTCATTTTGGGCGTATGGCTTCCAAGATATTCTATTGGTTGGGGGTTTTACGGATAGACCATTTTGAAAGTTGCATGCATGTTTCAACACACATCGAAATAAATGGCGCTATTTCCCAAGACCCCCTTGTCTGTGAAGCGTCACACATGAGACCTGAAAGTGGATCAGTTAAGAGGTGGGTGAGCCGGTCATCGGCCTTGCTCCGCTATCGCCAGTCCTACTATCAAATATTTGGCAAGCTCTTAACAAATGATCGCTGTCCGTACTTGCATGTCCTCAAACAGGTGTTTTGTAACCTTCCACAACGGATCCCTTTCTTGTCGCGTTTTCAAGCTTCATCGGTGAGAGAACGTGTGGAAACTGTGCGTCAAAACTGTTTGTGATTTTGTTTTCCTATTAGATTCCCCACAACAAATGTATTGTGTTTTCCTGGCATTGCAATAGTATGGTGACGTAGATTCACCACTGCGGCCGCATCAAATTGTCTTCCGCATGTAGAGTAGATATTAAAACCCATCAAAGAGAATTTGAAATTCATCGAGCAGATATACTCGGAGATGGCTGTCAGTTTAATACAAGTGCCGATCTCTCTGTAAGCAGTTTATTTATATTTCGCCTGAACCGAACTTGGCAAAATAAGAATTTAAAAAAGAATTTATGAAATTATGTAAAGAAACTTCACCATTGCCGACATGTTGCTTGTGTCTGAACGCGAGAAAGCTGATTGAAGAGTGAACTGCGATGCAATCTGGGTGCGGCCAGTTGTTTGGTCTGAGGGCAAGGTCGCTCTTTGATTCCTATGCAAATATCATGACCCTGTCAGTATCAGCAGACACTCCTTGTGTTCCAAACGTTAAGAGCAACGGAATATAGGGATGTTTTCCCAACCCAGTAGTCTACTTAGCTTCTTGGATGATCAAGTGTATGCATCCTAATCGTTTGTCCTTTATTGCCGTGCTCAGACCTTGTCAGGCCAATATGACTTCTGTATTTCCCAGTTTTCTAGCAGAAAATCTTGGCCACCGGACGTCTTGATTGACCAAACATCGTAAGGCGTAGTGTGGTAGTGTGCTTATTTTTCCCCACTCGTTAAAAAATCTTGTGGGATTCGAACCCATGATTTTTCGCCAAGGAGGCACGTAAACCAGTGGCATAAGGCACTTGTAGGAGCGAACCATTATAGTAAAATACAGTCGTCTGCGCTATGAGTTTAATTAACTAGGCTATCTTCTTTCCACGTGAGCTGAACGCTTCTGGTTTATGGAAGTGCGTTGAAGGGGAGAAACTATTGAATAGAGACGCTCCCCTGACTGACATGGCAGCAGCTTGCGCCCTTGTAACTTCATACAATATATTGAATCTCGGAAGGGGAAAGGTATCTTGGTCATCGCGACACGGAAACGGAAGCCTGATAAGAGTACATCATAAACATCCGGTGGAAGACTAGACCCCTTTTGTTCAGTTGTGGGTCTTGCCTGGAGATTATGTTCCCTAGTTAGGGCTATGAAGTCCCTGAAATATGATCTCATTTACTGACATGCCGCTTCTGTTATTTTATTATTATTAATAATAATAGGGTCAGATCGAGGAATCCTGCCCCTCATGACTTCCTGGATGCGAAGATGAAAATCATGAATTTGAACTTCTCGAATAACGTGGACAACTTCCAATCACGGAAGATGTTGAGCTCATTTTACATTGTGGTATATTTTGAAAGACATCTCTGTACTAAGTGTGACAATCCGATAGTCTATTCCATGGAGATATGGAATACTATTTGATGCCAAAACACAATGGATAAAAGGGATCAATTGTACATTTAGCCTACATAACTATCGAACGACAAAAAATATACCTTATTATTATCATTGTAGGGCTCGATTGTCGATGAATTATGATCTTTTCTGTAACCTGAATTTTATGAAAATCTATATCATAGTAAAGTGCACGAAACAAATAATATATGTTAAGCATTTTTGTGTTTGCTTTTTTTTTCTTTCTGAAATACTGTATTATGGAATATGCCATTTTTAGGGGATTTTGATTTTTTCTATACTAAACAGTTCTTTGATTTATTTTAATTTTTTTATGTTATCAAGGGTAAAGGGACTCGTTTTAACATTTCATTACTTGTCTTAGCGGCTTCGGTGGCGTAGTTGGTAGCATGCTGAACTGCAGTGCCCACGATAGCTGGCTCAAACCCGGCCGAAGTCGTCGGATTTTTTAAGAGCGTTAAAATCCTTCAGTATGCCTTCCTTCGGAGGGGAAGTAAATCCGGCGGTTCCATGTCATATATTTATGGCATGTAAAAGATCCTTCCACAGACTAAAATTGTGTGAAGCTAAATTGTTACGTTAGATTTCGTCGGAACGCTCTATCAACGTTCCAACGTTCACCACTGGGTATCATTGATATCTGTTGGCGAAAGTTGGAACTACTTGAAATAGAACGGATCTTGTAGCTCACCCTAAGGGTGTCCGCTGGAAGCAGCTACAGACTCAGGCGAGCCGAACATGTCCTCGGACACTCCCGGCACTAGAAGCCATACGATAAATAAATAAATAAATAAATAAATAAATAAATAAATAAATGGACACCTTCAGGATGGACGATTATAGACTTACAAAAAGGTTATTCATTGTAATAAATTCTCAGAAGTCAAGGATAGCCTGGTTGGTTGAATCAAGAGAGGACCTGCAAGAGTTGAACATCGGTGAAAATATTCTGATAAACCGCAAAGTCTTCAGGACCGCAGTAACAAAGCACAAGTTTAGGGTGAAAACTAGTGGCAGGACTGGAACCAAGTGGACAGAAGAACGGAAGAAGCAGCACAGTGACTTCATGAAGAGATTTTGGGAAGATAGGAAGGCGAATATCATCAAGCCGAAAAACAAGTTCAAGCGCGCTCTATAATGGGCAAAACGCAAAAAGAAAGAATAAATAAATAAATTACTTGCCTTGATCCTGACTGGTATTAGAGAGGTTCCAGGGAACTATTCGCCTTCTGTGGAGCGGCAATGAACTTGCCCAGTCACCAGTTCTAACAAATCCTTACATTAGTTTTGCAAGTAGCTGCATTTCATAGCAGATGGGCCACGATCTGTTGAAAGCTCATTGTGTTTGTGAACAGCAGGTGTACAGTATAAAGAAGCATGGCAGTTTTGTATTGAATAACACTTCTAAATTCATATAACGTCATTGAATAAACTTGTTCTCGGCTAAATTGTATTATTTTATATTATATAATTTTGAATTCTTCAAAAGCCAGATATTAAGAATAAATGAACATTCTCATTTTAAAATTATTACAGTCCTTTTGTATGTTCTTAGTGTTATTTTTTTAAATATTAAAATACTAGCCCTAATTATTAGGATGTCTACCTTTGTCAGTTGATGGGATGTTAGAAGGACTGGTGCCCACAATGAGTAGAGCAGTAAGGAGCTGTGCCGTGGGTGATATGCAGGCGGTCTTGTTGAGTTGTTTCTAATTATACAGCCATCATTAGGTGGACCACAAGAGGAGATGAGAGAGCGCAGCTTGTTTGTTTGAGTGCCAAGTGAAGTAGTCCTGGACCTTCACCTCCTACCACTACAGTAGCAAGTAGGTCTGTCTGTGGAGCTGGTTGGATCCGCAATAAGCTACGCTATAAAGTGCCATACTAGGCAAGTTGAAGAGTGAGGGTTTCTTTTCATTGAACCACCGTAAGCAGCATCCTAAGGCATTAGCTGTGTCCTGATCGCCAATACTCAGCACCACACATACATCAGTAGCTTCCATATAATCAAAAGCCAGAAATGAGACCAAGACGTCGGTTATGGAAGAAGAGAAAAATAACCTGTCAAGAGATAATATTGTAAAATCACCCAATTCATCAAGATACGAACAGGCCATTTACAATGTGCATTCAGGAACTAAGGTATCCTGTATTTTTCCCCCTCGATTGGGAGCAAATAGCATCATCCAATCTTGACTCACAGGGCGACTCACTCTGTGAATGCGTGATAGTTGGGAGGACCATACGGTTCGCATCAACCTTACTTGCAACCGCTAGAGCGAGATGAGTTTCTGATCAACAGTCTTCTTCACTTGCGTGGGGATACAACCGATCGATATTATTGATCGGTATTTGACTGAACGCGTGTGGTGGTTATGCCATGTATGTGAAAAACGTGCGTTCATGGGTGAGACAATTCACAGCAGGCATGAAGTCATGTGAGAACGATCCGTTCGCAGCCTCTTACAAGCACTCCGCAGCAATTTTCCAGTGTTCTTCACAGATTCCGACGTTGTTGGGAAGAATGTGTACGTATAGAAAGAAACTATGTGACTGAAGTTTGTATAAAGAAATGAAATAGATAGTTCTTAGAACGCATCACGTTTTACATTAAAATTTGGCTGGCTGCGTGGCTCAACGGTAACGTTCTCGCCCGCTGTGCCCAATGTTGCAGGATCGAATCCTGACGCTGGCAGTTGGAATTTGAGGGTGCATAAATGCGAGGGAGCCGTGTCAGTACATTTACTGGCTCGTAAGAGAACCCATTTGGGGCAAAACTCCGGCTCCCCGGCGTCTCTAGAAACTGCAGTTGTTAAAAGGGACGTAAGACCAATAACATTATTACATTGACAGTTCTTATCCTGAAATTTGTTATCCCTAGATACACAATATCGCCATCTGATATAAATGGTGGGTATATTAAAAGTCCATTGCTAGGAATTAGGTATGCAGCGTTTGATACTGAACAAATTTCCATCCCCAGGATTTCTCTCGGTGTGTCGGGAGAAATGATAACCCTCAAAAATTACTTTTAGTCGTCATTCAAAGTTTCAATGATCAAAATTGGATGAACCCTCCATTGTCTTTTTCACTCTTCCTCCTTGCAAATGTTGCAATAGTTCCATATTTCTCAGCCCCGGAGCACCTATCGTAATCCAATATCCTAAATATGACAGTTCACCGAAACTTAAATCATCAGCCAAATTCAACACACCCCTAAGCGCAGAAGGATGCCCCAAGCTCATCACTTTGGCCCTCTCCATCGTCCAAGCGTATGCTAGGTTGGTGCTTTAACGATGCATTTCAATAGGTCCTCCGTACTAATTCACCTTCTTGAATATGTCTCCTTGTCGCTCGTCTTGATCGTTTTTCCGAGGTGGAATGCATTAATTCCTAACGAATCGCCCCGCGCGGGCGATATGTCTTCGTGGCAGCTATTGATTCGATAAGCGGGTCCTGTGCTGCTGCCTGTCGATAAGGAAATCTTCCGTTTATATTACAGGCAGGAAGAAGATATATCGTGCTATGGTATTGGGGGAGGCTTGCAGGGAGAGTATTTATCAAGACGACAAATAGGTCTTACAAGTAATGTTATTCCCTTAGGCTAACTGTTAACAGTCTCAAAGGGAGATCTTTTCTCTTGTGGGTGAGGGATCGAAGGTCAGGGTATGTCTCAAGTTGTTGTTGCTTTCCTGCTCTTTGACATTGTGATCATCAGGCCCGAGTACTTGGTTATGTGTTTACATTGTGTGATGCCCTGTGTTATTGAGGTATGTGTAGCAATGTTTGTATTTATATGATTGGGAAGAAAGTTTCCTCGACTATCCCTGCATAAGACTGAACCATTTTTGGTTGGTTGGTTCCTCAGTTTAGGGGCTGCGACAACGCGGTCATGTACACCCGTGTACTTTGGGTGTGTGTAGAATCTGTCTGATAACAGGTGTTAATTGTGATGGCTGTATTAGTGTGTGCTATCTAATAGGATAAGGACTGCTGGCTGTATTAGTGTGTGCTATCTATTTCAGATAAGGACTGCAGACGATCAATTTCCATTAGTTCCTACTTTTGCTACCAATTGCTACCGGCAACGACACCAGACGCGAACTTGGCTACTAGATGCAATCGCACCTGACAGCGTACGTTGGAACATAGAGCGTTAATCAAATCTAGCCTACAAATTTTAGCTTCATGCAATTGTAGTTACTGGAAGGTTCTTTAACATGCCATGAATCTATGACATGGGCTCGTCGGCTTTACATTCCCTCCGAGGGAAGGCATTCTGAGGGATTTTTAACGCTTTTAAAAAATCCGACGACTTCGGTTTATCATTTATTTTATTTGTGTTCATTACATTTTAATATTGGTTTTAATTTCTATAATGTTATATTCATTTTAATGATATCAATGTATAGTCTATTTTTCATTGATGTATATTTTATTTTACACTTTGTAATGTTATCGAGTATCGTAGGTCTCTATTTGGTTTTTAGAAATTTAATATCAACATTTCCACAGTAATATTCGTTAAAATGAGGCCGATAGACTCAGACCGTTGGTAACTGTTATTTTAACTTTACAGTCGGCCAAACGGAAGTGTGATAAAACCTGAAGAAATATACGTGTGATAAAACATTGTTGTACAGATTATAAGAATGAGGGGGATTGAAAGAATTCTTTTCCCACTTCTTGTAATTTTATTTTTTTATAAATTTATATTTATTTATCTTTATTATACCATGAATATTTATAATTGAAATCTGAATGGTATTAAATAAAACCACCAATGGTCAATAAATATATTATTATACGTTGTTTAATATAACGGGACTAGTTTCGGAAGAAACAATTACAAAATATGAAGTTGCGAGTGGTCGAACGCTATCTCCTTCACAATCGCCGGCCTCCCGTTTATAATCTAGCATAGTCACTTCAGCAACACATGTCATCATGCATATAATGTATACGTACCCATTTGCGCCGGGGAAATATCCTAAACGCGTTAATGAAGTAAATAATCGCTGTTAAGCCCTTGGATACATTCCTCCGGTATCGTTTATCAGAGTAAGCCTGTAGTAGAAGCCTTCATTGCATATGAACTACCGAGAAACGCATATGTATGCCATCCATTCCTACCGTGGTCCTACTCGGCCCTAAGCGCACTTCGTGCAGTGGACCGAATGGGGTTCGTTCTGTTGAACCAGTTGAACAAAGAACAATTATTCTGACCATAAAAACACACGACCTTGAGGAGCTCGATTACCTTACCATGGAACGTTGTTTGGTCGGTCATTCGTCTTATCGGTCGTGCGGTTTTGAAATGCCGTGTTCGCAGCGTGGTGTAATTGCAGGAAAGTGGGTGATGATTCTTACAATAGTCCCTTTGTAAGTCGATGGTCTATGTTTCCGAAGAAACTTGGACATTTTATACTCCGATTGAGGTATCCATATACAGTACAGTATAATCAAATTTATCCCGCGACGTGGCAATGTCCGTTTGCAGCAACTCCAAGTATGGGTGGTTTGAATCCCAACGCTGACAGCGGCTAAACTGAGCGTGGTGTCTCCACTTTCTCGTGATTAAAATGCCGGAGTAAGTTAGTATCTTATTTCCATCTCAGGATACCTACACCCATCCCTACCCTTATTACAGCTACACACACACACTACTAGTCTTCACAGGAACACAGGTTGTCAGACAAATGGAACATGTACCCAGGTAGCCTACACGGAGGTCATGACTCGGATGAGCCTCTTGAATGTATTAACAAATCAAAATCCGTACGAACTAAGGCGAAACTCGGATAAAACTGCGATACCTTGAAGATATCTCTGTCTTAAATGTTGTATTCTATATTACATAAGATTTTTCGTTTATTCTGTTTATGTAAGGTTTTTATTTTTTGGTGCTAGAAGGCTCCGAGTTCTAAAACAGTATTGAAGTACTAACTGACCAGGTCCTACCTGTTCTGCCAGGGATTTAAAAAAATGACTGTTTATTATTGATTGCTGTAGTCCTTTGTTATATTCCTAATAGTGAAAGTCCTCCTGAAACTGAAGAGTATCTTGTCAGGCCAACGAACGCACTGCCGGTATTTTCGCTGGTACTTCCTCTTCATCATTCATTGTAGCTTTGTACACCTCCTACTTGACGGTGTACTGGATTTAGTACAGCATTCAGTTGACGCCAGGCTTCCCTGATATGTGAGTTACTGTACTGAGCATATAAGCTGGGATGCAGGATGCAGCGTTGAAACATTCTGTATCTTCCCGTGAGAGCTTATTTCTGTCGCTGAATTTCTTCAAGCCGACAGTACGGTGTAACGCTTTTTGTTGTTGATGAATTTTTGGAGGATTGTAACATCTTGCTTATCAGCTCGGTGTACTTGTGTGATCTTAATTTAACGTAGCCATGTATTCGGCGTAATGGTTTTGATTGTGCGACTGTTGCGATCTATCTGCTCGTTTATGGGGGACTTTAATAGCTATATTTTGAGTAAATACTGTAATTTGATTTTTATATTTTGTAAGTTTGTAATTAAATATCCAATATGTTGTAATTTTCGAATATCATATATACTTTTCTAATAGTACTGTTTTCTCCCTCGTTTCAGGTGAGTGGAACTATATTAGTTGTGACTGAGTAAGGTAAGCGTTCCTCACTTTTCTCTAATTTAAAGACACATAGTCCATCTGTGCTGTAGGTTTTCATAGAAAACTATTACTTGAAGCATGCAATAAATCGACAGAGATTGACTAGATTTGTATAGATCACTTCGTTATTGAAATTGGCGAGACAAAAACATGTAGTCTTAATGTATAGTAGGTAATAAATTTCAACTTCTAAATTACAAGGAAGTGCTATTTTAGTATCGTCAAAGTGGGAAGATTCCGAAACCATCTTGTGTCATGATCTAGTAGTGTAACTCCAATTAGATTCCGACAAACAAGGCTTAGAATGGCCAAGGTATGCCTTGTAATGTTCACGTCCTCCGCTTCTTGGAAGTGATCATCTCAGTCAAACAAAGGGAAGACCTTGCATGGCACTCTCTTCCTTGTCTTAGCATAGCTTTTAAAAATAATCATTTACACAAAGGAAAAACATGTGTCAAAGTTTCTATACCCAGATACGATTGTTACATTATCGTGGTATGCAATAGATTCATTTACAGACTTGGAACATCTTAGTCATCAGCGCTGTGGAGAATTAACCTGTCACTAGGAATACTTAGGGTACAATTAAGGCTGATCTGAGAACAGAAAATTCGGCCATCCATAATGTCTTGAAACGATGCAAGGAGCAACACCAAAGCTCCAGGAACACGCACTTTCCTCACACAGTAGAACAACAATCGACTAGTTTATAGAATACCACCAAAGTCACCATATTCTCCAGATTTGCCTTGATCCTTATTCACAAGTGGATTAAAAGAATTTTGCAACCGGAAGCCTCTATGTACAGTATTTATCAACCCCTAAGTTATGATACTTGCGAAAAACAATTTTTAAAAATAGGTCTACCATTACCGAGAACTTTCTTGTACAGTAGTTTAAATAAGCTCTTAGGTTTAAGCAAATTTATAATGCAAACATTACAAATTTAGATATTCATCCTTCAATGATGACATACAAATTGTTATCCCTTTCTGGGTCGCTGGCAGGTTCTACATCAACCGAAGTACACGTGACAAGTTACCACCATGTTCAGGTCCCTTATGTGAAATAATTTTTGATTAGGCTTACAGTCCTATCCTGTGGCTAAGGAGTCCACCGACCGGGCTTTAGGGTTAATTCCTCGGGCTCGAGGAGGGAGTGTTTATGACGTCTTCATCATTCATTTTAGTTCTGAACGCAACGTACAGGTGACTCGTGGGCGTCAGCTTGAAAGATCTCCACCATCTCCCCAGCATCTCATATTATGTATGGTCACTTAATAGCATATTCTGTGAACGAAGTTTCCTTCTTATTTGGCAGAAAATACGGATGGTAAACATACCAACAATATTTCACCCAATATCATTGAGGGGACAGATGACCTCGATGTATCCCCGCCCCACAAAGCAGCGATCACCTACACCACCACACTTTCTTGTATTAAGAGGTATTACTCAGGTATATTCAAACTGGTACCGATACATGTGCTTTTATTTTTAAAATAATTTTATTAATGCGGCCAATGACCAATTATTTTCTTAAAAGGACAAAGGCAACATTTGGTGTGAGATTGGGTTGTTTGTGGACACCTTGGCGTGGGGGTTAATGGGTTCATAAAGCAAATGTTATGCTAATCATAGGCCTTGTATCGATAGGTGCGGCCCCTCGAGGACGCTGACGGTACGAACGAGTGGGAAGCGTTGTGGCTTCGCGGATAGGAATTATCTCTCTTAGCTCCTTGATTTCATGTTGGAGAATCCATTTTAATCCCAGCTTGGCGTTGTGGCGCGTAAGAATCGATTCGCCAGGTTGTGTTGGGTCGCCACTGAACCGGCAGTGGGTGACCGACGCCGCTAAAATCGATGTCCAGCGGATGTTGTGTATTGTGCGCTGGGATTGGTTTCCGTGATGGTATGTCTTAAGTATTTTCCCTAGGCGGTCGAATGTCGACCTCCTGGGCGGTGAGGTGTCCGCTTTCTGATCCCACCATCAAGAGTTCGACTCTCAGCTGAGGAACGTGCTTGAAGGATCAGTGCACCGCCCGTCAGCATCATTTTGCTCTTCCAGCGTGCTAGGTAAGGTTGCTGTATGCGTTGCCTGTCCAAGAAAGATTTCATCATCCGATACATGTTCCCAGTTACATCCTCCATCACTTGGTTCATCCACCTTTTTCTTGGTCCTCCAATCGCCCAACTTGTGTCCTGCCTGGCAGTCCTCTTTCCTTATGCACGTGGTAATCTTGTGCGATTGTTACGTTTAACGTGTTCGATTCATTTTTAGTCTGGATAACCTAAGTCTTTCCTCAGTGAACTGGCTGCGTGGCTCAGCGGTAACGTTCTTGCCTGCTTTTCCCAAGGTTGCAGGATCGAATTCTGGCGCTGTCAGTTGTCATTTGAGGGTGCGTAAATGCGAAGGGGCCGTGTCAGTAGATGTACTGTCACGTTAATGATCCCCTTCCGTCTCTAAAAGCCACGATAGTTAAGAGGGACGATAAATCAATAACATTATTTGAGTTTGTGTGGAATTTATGTGATATCCTGTGTTATTTATGATGGCTGTAATAGTGTGTGTTTATATGTTAATTGGGGATACGATTGAGAAGTACGCGGCCGTGGCCTTACGTTAGGAACCATCCTAGCATTTGCCTAGAGTAGAAGTGAGGGAAGCCTCTTCCAGGACGGCTGAGGTGGGAATCGAACCGTCATCTTCTCAGTTTTGCCTCATGACGCTGAGTTACTCCGTTCCAGTCCTCAGGCAAAGCCGGGAATCGAACCCGGACCTTCGGGCCGACTGCTAAGAACGCTAGCTGCTTCACCACGAAGTGTTCTTTTAAAGACATTTCCCAGCATGAAAATGAAATAAATTCGCTTAATGAATACATGTGTGATCAACTGATTTGGTACCGACAGTAGTGGCTACGCGGGCTAAAGCGCAGCGTTAGGCCATGGGGCCAAGCTCTCTGCTGACTCGGTAGACGCGTGGGTTCGAGCCCCACCGTCGGCCGTCCTTGAAATGGTTTTCCGTGGTTTCCCCATTTTCAACACCAGACAAATGCTGGGACGGTACCTTCTGACAGGCCACGGCCGCTTCCCCCCCCCCCCCCCCCCACACACACATCCTTGCCCAGTTTCATTCATGCATTCATCTTCATCCATTCCATCTCTCATCCCGACGCGCAGGTCGCCCACGGGCGTCGACTAGAAAGACCTGCACTCGGCCTCTCATGAGGTCACACGACAACATCAACCAAACTGATATGGTGCCTCATTATTTAATCAAAACTATGCTTGAAAATGCATTTTTTTTTTTCTTCAAACAGTCCTGGGGGTATTATGTGTGACCTGCACTGGGTGGGCCTCATCTCTTTTGCACGCATGTTCTGTTAATTTTATCGTAATGGAACACGACCAGGTGTCCGTGTGAGTTAATGAAATTATATCGACGCCAACATGATTCGCTCACAGCGCCTCAATTGAATGCGCTTTTGTCCCGTTGGGCATTGATATGTTTTGCTTGGTTTCAGAATTCCTGTGCGCTTTAATCTAGTCATTTTGTTGCATTAACAATAGGTTGGCGCTTGCCGTATCTTTGGTGGAGCTAACGCGGCCGGTGTCAATTGCTAGTGCATTCTTGGTGCAGTGTTGTGTTCACTATGTTGGACATTTCACGTGTGTATTTAGCTGCGTTAGATCTCTCATTCTGTGCAAAGGATTAAATCCCGGCACGTTCGGTTAGTATTTTAAGGCACATTCATTAGAGATCATGATCCCAGCAACCCAGAAGGATCAACGCTGATCCTATTCTTCTTCTTCTTCTTTCGATTCGGCCATCTAAGGACCACGTCATTTCAACTCTTTCTTGTTGCATCGAGCTTTAACATCCTCACAGTACTTTCGCATTAGTTCTCGATGCTGTTGTTTCCTTTCTGCAATCCACTTCTTGCCAGTTGGAAGCTTTGGCTTTTCTTGTTTAAGGGTGGCACGTTCCCAAATATCGTTGCATGTAATTCCCACTTCTTGTAAATCTTTGTCCACCTCAGTGAACCAAGCTCCCTTGGTTTTCTTTTTGAGGAAGTAGGTGAAAATTCTATTTGTCAATCGTGCTGGGTTCATTCTTGTTATATGACAGTAAAAGGCAATTCTCCGTTTCCTCATGGTATCAGTTGTTTTTTCCACATGGGTGTAAAGTTCGTGGTTGTGCCGTCTCCCATTTTCTTTTACCGGACCCAAGATTTTTCTTAGAATTTTCCTTCACTTCCAGATTCTCTGTTATCATTATTACTATTATTATTATCTTTAATTTCTCATAAATAATATGGTACAACTTATTCTATAAGATACGGATTTCACAATCAAGTACCCTGGGATGATAGTCGAACAATATGACAGGTATCCAGCAGCACTGCCTTCTGTATTCTGGCAATCGGGTGTTTCATTTGCAGTTCCTCCAAAGCCATTATGAATGTCTTTGGCACAACTCTCGTGCAAGTGATCACTACTGGCAAAATTCTCACGCCTTTTAGTCCCTCAAGTTTCCGTACTTCTTCAGCCAACGGTGCGTACTACTTTTTTAAATTATTATTATTATTATTATGATTATTATTATTATTATTATTATTATTGATGGCAGTAGCTGCGGGTTGGATTCAGATACCTCATTAGCTGGAGGTAACTTGATACGAGGGTAGCACGAGCGATTGCTGGGACAAATAGATGGGAGCAATGGCAGGTGGGTACTCGTAATGAGGAGATTAAGGTTCATTTAGGAATGATACGTTGAATGAGGCTGTTCGTACGAGTCAACCCACGGGGTAGGAGAGAATTCCTAGGAGGTTAATGATCTTGGCTGTGGAGGGTAGGAGAAGCGGAGTTGGTCTAGAAGACAAAATTGTTATTCAGTGTGTAACGATTTCAATGGAATGGGCGGGGAGTGGAAGCAGAGGAGGCCGCTGTGCTACCTGCTAACAGGGGATCATGGAGGTGACTCGTTCCCAAACAGATGCTTGCAGACTAGACTGGACGCTGAAAAGGCAAATCTTAGATAAATATGAATGGACGAATTATTATACGTTAAGATAATAACTTAAATCATATTCAGTTAATGTACAGTAAGTTAATAACTGTACTTAAACGAACCATTTTCTACCATATTTGGGTCTTCTTCATTCGAGGCGTGAATTGTCAAAATGTAGCTATGAAATGTTGAAACTTTTTAGTTCGGGGACTAAAACTTTTAAAATTAATGATCCAGCCAACTCTGCCATCCTTTGCTGTTGTTCTTCCCAGCCAAATGTGTGTAAGAATCAAGCCACCTATAATAAAATATTATAGGACTGCTAAACGACATGAATTCAGATGTTAAATAATTAATTAGCTTTTTGGTTCAAGTTATTAATACCGTTAAAACGAAAATGTCTTTATAATTTTTTGCTAATTGATCGCTAACTTTTCAGTCTAATGCGTATTTATGCCCATTTGTATTCGACGCACTATCGTGGAAATCAATACGCCCAATGTATTTCCTGTCTAATTCGTTGGGTATCAATTCGTATTGAATGGAAGGTTTCTATTAATTTTTAATAAGACAACACTAAAACTGGCTTCACATTTTTCTATATTCTTGTTAATTGTTTTCAATTATGCCATTTCCGTAAATTAGAGGAATAAACAGCGTATCAATCTAATAAAATTATAATAAAATAGTTTATATTAAGTGCCTGCTGGTGCCTAAATCGTTGTCATGTTACCTGCCTTGGGGACCGCTGATAAAGACTGATGCTTCGCTCTTCTACCTAACTAGGTAGCTAGATTGCTTCAGTCGCCAGTCACCTTTTTAAATGATAGGGCAAGTATTCGTGTAGTTGTGTAGCTCTGTGGTTTCTGGGATTTCAGCAGACCAAGCAGTAATGGAATGTTATTACTTTTGCTCCGCTATTAGCCGGGACTTCATAAAGGCGGCCAACTGCTACACGTGGTGGATATGAAGAAAGTTTTGATTACGTCAGTGAATTGGCTTAGTTGAGGCTTTCCCACGGCACGCCCTCGCAGGCAGGCCGCAGTTCATATCCAGGTCACGGCAGGAAATGAGTCCCCTGCGGCGAGGATGTTGTATTACCCCCGTAACGGTGCAATACATATTACACAAAGGCTTGTGAGTCACTGCAAGAATGACAAGTAGCAGTTGAATCATCTTGGAGGACATCCGTGTGCTCGGAGCTCTTCTTTAGATTTTCGTAATAAGGTTGTACATTGCGGGTCGTGCGAGAGAGCGTTCAAAATGTTGCCATATTGGCCTAATGTTTACAAACTTGCTTCTACTATCGGATTTTTTATTATGGATACTCGAGTTTATGCCTTCATTACAACCACACCAACAGACCTATTGAAAAACTAGTTATACCAATATTTTCCTTGTTTAATTCTACGTTAGACTATATAAGCCAATTATTTTCAAGTTTATTAATTATTTATTTGTGGTTGTATGAAAAATTGTCCCTGTTTTTTGACGTCTTTTCTAGGAGCCGCTCACTTAAAACTATATACACGGAAAACTACTTGGCTGAGGGTAATGACATTTTTATATGTGATAGGCACAAGTGTTGGTACTTCAAATCTCAAGTTTCAATTTTTTTGAACTACCCGATAAAAAGTTCTTAAACTTTGTCTGACGTAACGTTTTCTCAGCCCAGAATAAACGTACAGCAGGAAACTTGGTCTCATTTTGAAGCTCTCATTCGTGATTATCGGAAACTACGACCTCTGTAAACGTACAGTGTGATGACGAATTTATGAAGAGTAATATTAATGGTAGGTATAACTCGTTTTTCAATAGGTCTGTTGGTTTGGTTGTAATGAAGGCATAAACTCGAGTATCCATTACAAACAAAATCTGATAATAGAGCTACAGTACATGCACTAGAGTCGTCCAGCTACCACATTAAAGTAAAACAAACAGCCAAATTTGATTGCACAAAATATGTTAGCTACAGCGAATGTTGTCGCAAAACTGGGTTAATGTTGAATATGGAAAACTCCTAGTGTTCTCGAAACATACTCTATATTTATGCAAGATTATATAAACTGCATAATATGTTTAGGGTAAGGCACAAAAGCAAAGTAATCCTATTTGATAAATAAAGAAATTAATTAATTAAAATGTGCATGGAGTCATCTAGAACACGCGACCTCTGGTTTTGTACGCATGTGCCCTTTCCACTGCGCTGGCCTATCATTCGTGCCCTCCTATAGCTCCGTTGTCAGTGCATTGGCGTCCAAAGCCATAGTCGTGGATTCGAGCTTCGCTTGGGGTTCCAACTTCCAACTGCGTTGCTTGCAGTAGTTGTGCATTACGTGACGTACTGGCTTTAAGCTTTCATTTCTCATCATTGAGATTGTGTAAATCCAATTCTTGGAATATTGTTAACCTTGTTGTACTTTCAAGTAAATTCACTCGTTGAAATGAAATAAATCTGAAAGACTTGTCAATATACATAAAACTTACATATTCTTCGTCTAGATTTTGTGGAGTGAAGGAATGGACACTGAAATTCTTCCTCCGTTCTTCAGTCCATGCTTTATTGGGCCTGGTGTTCATTTTTGTATTCAGATAACTGTTTTGAACCAGAGTCGATCGTGTATAATTTCATCTGTGATGCGTATCTCTTGATAATCCTTTTCTATTTCACTAAGCCAGGTGTTCTTCACTTTTATTGAGAGGGCAAGGTTGAGATTCCTTATAGTGAGCCTGTGATAGTTCATTCTTAGATCGTGGCCGTGTAACTTCAATCGCCTTTTCCTGAAGGTGTCTGTGATCTTTTCAGAATGTTGATGAAGTTCCTGAGACTTCCGTTTCATATGGTGTTTATCATTCGCTAGGACATTTGGCTTTCTTATACTCCCAGAATTCCCTCATCCTTTGGGAATGAACCTGTCCATGGAGCAAAATGTCTTCCTTTTGGAGGCATGACTCGGTCGAGCCCGTTCGTCACTATCTTTTCGCGGAAGAGATCCCTGTCCAATAAGTCGTCGGGATTGATTTGGAGGTCTTCTTTGATGTTTCTAAACCAGGCCATTGTGATTTTATGGTTGTTGGAATAAAAAAAAAGTGAAAGGTCTTCTTCGTCAGCTTGTTGCCGTCCATTCGTCGTCATCATGGCCATTCGTTGCCATAAAACCGTGCCCGTCTTTTATGGCTGTAAGCTTCTCTATTTAACTATATAATTCCTTGATGGATCTATACTTACTTCCTTGATGGATCTGTTCTGGTGGATGCCATTCTTGTTATTGGATACCATGATTCCTCTAATGATGCTGTGTTCTTTTTGTCTTCAGTAGTTCGATACAGTTTGGACAAGGGTGATTTCGGCTGCATACATAACTACTGCCTTCAGAACCGTTTCGTAGTGATTTATCTTACTGCAGTGTTTTGGGAAATGCACGCTTTGTTATAAATCGTGCGTGATGGTTGGTATTCTGTTGAATGTTTGCGTATTTGTTCCCGAAGTGCTTCCTTGTCCAGTCCATTTTTCATGATGTTGACCTCACAGGGTGTCTACGACCCGGGAAAACCGGGAATTCTCAGGGAATTATGAATTTCTGGAATAATCAGGGAAAAATCAGGGAATTTCTTTGTTAATCAGGGATTTTTCTCCATTTGTCTATATCCCGTAAAAGTGGAAGCAATACTTTCGAATTTCGCGGGAAGTGATCGCTCGTTACTGATGACCAGGGTGTCTACCGGTAACGAAAGTAACGAATTTTACGAACGGGTGACGAAAGTGACGAAAAAGCAACGAATTTTACAAACGGTAACGAAAATTTTCTGTAAGCGGCTTGAATCATTTATACTCGCGCCGCTAGGCTCAGAGATTGCGATGGAGCGAGTTTCACGCAAGCGGCGCCGATTGCATAAGCTATACTTCGCCGTGCCTGAGCTAGAGGAAATGCATACTGTGGACACCTTGTGTGGTATAGGCTACATCAATTCAACGTACATTTTCGGCATCAAGAATACTTCCTAGTTTTGTGTGAAATATTTCTCTGTTTCATTAGGAAACCTGACTTTACTCGAGTCGTTTGTTCGCGAAAACTTCCGAAACTAAACAGAAACCTCTCATTTCAGTTATTGACCTCTAAATTTTGAGTCAAATTGAAGTCCAAAAATAACGTGAAATAATTTAATGTTGCTATCTTGCGAAATGTTACCGTTTCGAAACAAAAAATACGAAATAGCCTCGAAATACATAATAACCTACCGGTGTTTTAAAAATCTGTCTCGTAAATTTGCGACATCCGGTATGGTTAATTCGAAATTCAGTTATATGTCGATTTTTCCATCGAACTTTGGTTCCATCGGATATTTAATCTAACTGGTTATTTCGATAACTTGTATAATTCGTGATTCGCCTTCGAAAGAGAATGTGCCCTCTTGTCGTATTATTCGTGCAATCCTCTCAGAATAATTCGTAATATTCGATACGGTACCTACTTCGAACGTTCATCCTCTAAAATCACATCCTCAAGAAGACTGGCTGACCTCATGACTTGCCTGTGCGAATCTCGTCAAACGGACCGAGATCGACGTCAGTTGCGTAAAATGATAAATCCCGTCCCCTATCGTGAACTTGTGACCACGAGGGCTGCGGGAATCCTGTCAAAGGTGATTGGGCATTCATCACGAAACATTCCGAAACCTACTCGCCACTTTTACCATGACCGTATACTTAAAAGCGTACGGGGAGCGAGAAGTGCATCAACCCACTTAGAAATGACTGCCTACGCTGCATCGCGATACTAATTTTCCCTCGTGATCCACCCTGAACTTATGAACTCCCAACCACAGCATAGGGACTGCGGGAATCACGGCGCCGACCATTCAACATGTCCATTACTTTTCGTGAATTTTAACCATGCCCAACCTTGAGCCTGTCTCCACCATTCTGTCAGGGCAGATAGGCAGGCAATTGTTAAACGGCTGGATGCAGCGCCGATTGTATAATATCGCGAGGACAACGTGAATCTCGTAAAACGGCCGACAGCGGCAGCGATTGCGTTACATCGCGATATTTCTCCGCCTTCAATGACTAGGACAACTGGATTCTTGTCAAACGGACAGCAAGTGGCGCCGATTGCGTAATAATGCTATATTCTCTCGTGCCCGACCTCAAGGACAATGGAAATCTCGTCGAATGACCAAAAGTGACACCGTTTATCTAAATCGCGATTTTTCTTCGTGTTCTATCGTGAAAACTGCGGGAATCCCGTCTAACGGCTGAGACCAGCGCCGATTGTGTAACATCTCGATATTTCTCCGTACTTGACTGCAAAGTCAGAATTTGGCGACGATCACGTAACGTCGCATACAATTCTTCGTGATCTACCGCGGGGACAAAGGAAATCTCGCCAAACGGTAAAGAGCAGAGCAACCTCTTGATATTAAAACAACGTATTGTGCACAAGACAACATATTAGCTGAAACAACTAATTTGATAATTAATATATAGTAGTTTTTTTATTATTTATTTTATTTACAGCTTTAAACACAGTTCATTGTTGTTTATCTTCACCGCATGATGAGCCCCTTTGCTTGCAGACCCCAGACGTATCTTGAATTCAAAGGTAACTAAAATTGACTAAAAGGTAACTAAAAAGTAACTAATTTTTACTTCATCCTTACAGTAGACACCCGGATGACAGTGCTCAGCCAATTAGCAGTGCCTTCTCAAGGTCAACTGAACGTATGATGTGGCAACTTTTCCGTTCGCTTTCTGCGCAGGAGCCAACTACGCCATTTTATTGGGCCTTGAGCATTTTGTTCGTTGCGATCAGTATCGCCAATTTAGCGATTTTGTCGGTAGATATAGCAACTTTGGCGACAAAATATTTTAAATTTAGTATTGTTTATAAATATACTCTGTGAGCTGCCTGAATAGGATTGACATTTCAGCGGAAATTCCACGTCACTCATCACCGCTCTGCCTCTTGACCAATCCATGTTCGCATAGTTGATGTCATAATACTCTGCGTTGCAATATTACCGCCCACGTGCCTCAGTGCCTGGTCAGCTTTATCTCTGGCTTGTACAGTTTGGCAATCTCGTTCTCAGACCACATGGAGAGACGAGAACTGTCAATCCTATTCTGGCAGCTCACAGAGTATAATATACTAGCTTCGCTCGGAAACAGTTATGAATGCATTACGTGACAAGCGCTTTTTCTTTTTCGATGTCGATGAACTACGACCTAGGCCTATATCCGTTTTACGTCTCTGCATGATGGGTTGAAATCACTGACTGGACTATTAATTATATTATCATGGAGATAGCATGTACAACGAATTCTTGTCAGACGTAATTTAAGAATGGCGAGGTGCATGAAACTCAAATCCCCCTCCAGTTCAATCTAAAAACACTTATAGTGGGCGATGTATTGAAGATAGATATATGCTCTCGCGGACTTTTTTGTAGAACTTTCCATGCTGAACAATTCTTGCACTCATAGTATATTGATATTTTTAACGGTTTACCCAGTGTAAGCTTCAAAAGCGCAGATAGGTATATTGTCTCGATAGTGCTTTCGGTACAGGAAGTGAGGTTTTACCGTGTGTATTGTCATGTCAAGTGTTAGCGCGCGCCCGAGCAACATGTGTTAGACCTGGTTTGACAATACTGTTTGCGCGGCTTTTCCATCCCGGTATTCTTTGATTATTGTCTGCTGTATTTCTACTGTTAATGCTATAGTGTGCTGTTTGAAGTTTACGAAAAATATAACATTTGTGCCATTGTGTGCTAAATCTATAGTGAAAACTTATGGTGTGCAATAATTTCCATGGTGTTCTTGTGCTGCTGTTGGTATATGATTTAGCCCCTAAAATACGTAGTCGTTCAAACACGTGGTTGTGCTACCCCCTACTATATCGTGTGCTATTCGATCTGTGTCTACTCTTGTGCATCGAGGCAAATAACCTCTCGCTCTGCTTACGAATATTTCATTTGTACTTTATACTGTAGTGATCAAAAGGCTTAACGGAAGGTCATGATCACTATGAGGTTGTTAATGTGATCATCTTTACCTGCCAGTTATGTTCAGGCTGGTTCACGATTGGCCCGGGAATGAGAACGGGGGCTCTGGTTAACGACTGGAACGGGAACATGGAAAATGTTTGATGTTTATGTAATATGATGGATATACCTAGTGCCCTTAAATGCATATTTATTGCTCCTACGTTCCTTGGCTAGGCTAGAACTTATGTCCTATTTTGTTTTTAATTGCGCCCAGGAAATGTGTTTGTAACACCTTTCAAACTCGGCCTTGTATTATCAAACAGACTAGGTTAAATTATTTTATACTGATAATGGTGTGTTCTGGCCTGTCGAAACATCATTCATAATGATTTCCTTCATTTAAATGTATTTATAAATTACTAAATTGACGAAATTAATATTATATAAACAGTATTTCATACCAATTGTAACTTATGGACTGAAAACACTGGTAACGAATAAAAGGCAAAATAGTAAGATACAAGCAGTAGAAGTGAAATTTTTAAGAACTTCAGCTAAAAAGACAACAATGGATAGAATTCAAAATATTGAAATCAGAGAAGAGTTAAATATGGAACCGTCAAATCAGAAGATACAGAAAGCAAGGTTACGTTGGTTCGGACATTTCAAAAGAATGGGTAAAGCAAGAGTAGCAAAAAGGGAATTAGAAAGAGAAGTCAAGGGTAAGAGACCAGTTGGAAGACCGAGAAGAAGGTGGTTGGACCAAATTTTGAAGGACATTAGAGAAGCTGGGTTGGATGTGGCAGAAGTGGTGGAACAGGAAAAATGGAGGGACAGAAAGGAGTGGAGGAGGCTTGTAAACCACACCCGGGTGGCTGGAGTGGGACTTGGATGATGATTACTCAATTACATCTGTCATGACGAGGTGGGCCTAATTCAGAGTGAGAACTTGGAATATGCATCCCTTCGTCCCTTGGATATGTGTAAATTACTGTATAGGCTTATATTCAGACTTATGCTACCGAATATCATACCTGCGACGTAGATTAGTGATTTCAATGGTAATGAAAGGTTTTACAAATTAAATATTGGTCTAAGATGATTCCACTCATATGGTGACACCTTAATGTGCGTATTCAACCTCCCTTTGTCCCTTTTATTGGAGGCATTTATTGCAGCATGACTTAATAGACCTTGCTTATTTTACTGGACAACAAGTTCACTTATTGAAATAAATTTATTTTCACAACTGTTTCCCTTGTGCCGCCATTGCTCACATCTGTTTGGATCCTGGAATTTCCGAGAACAGAAAACATAAAACTTAATTCTATTTTCCTTTTGCTTGCCTGTATTACATTTTGCTTCTTGTTCCTAGAGAGCGCTTAAAACCAATCAAAAATAGCGTGCATTTCATTACACTTCCCGTTCCCGGGCGAATGTTTAGCATTCTTTACTCAGGGAATTCTCTCATTAATTCTGGAAAAAACAGGAAATAATCAGGGAATTCTTTTAAGATGAGTTGGTAGACACCCTGCCTCACCTAGATACTTGAATTTCTCCACTCGGTGGATATCCCCGTATTTTGTGTGGAGTTTTGGAGGGGCATATGTGATGATAGTCATTACAGTACTTATGTTTTTTGAAATGATATATGCAGGTCAGTTTGTTCGGCGATTTCCTTCGACAATTCGATTTGAATCCTAGCAGCTCTCAATAGAGCCATATTGTGCTGTCGTCAGTTATTGATGTTTGAGTTTAAGGAGCTTTACATGTAGGTCATCAGCCGCATTCCCGGGGGCGTGATTGAGGCTAATCCGGTGTCTCAGCAGACAATAATTTGAAGCGGATGTGTTGTGTGTTGGCGGCGGCGTCAGGTGCACAAGCTAATTAGACGACGTGTTGTCCGAGTGTAATTGAGCAGTTAGACGGGAACATCAATTCCTCTAATGTCATTTGTGTTGGCTGACGGCTAATGAATATGTGTATCACTCAGGGTGTAACTGGCTGTAAAAATTACTGCGCAATACAACTCGCTTAAGCTAGTTTAACGGTGACTGCTCCAGTTTTATCTAACTCGAACAATGCGACGTGCTATCTGGATTTATTTGTTGGTCTGTGTGTTTCTACTTACAAAGATAATCAGAGCTCGGTACATATCGTGGTGTATACTAGCAGTATTCTAATGTTGTTTTTTTTTAGCCTGACCCTAAAGTATTGCGATAATGTCAGAGATGATAAAAGTCCATCATTATATCTGGGAAATAAGTAGAACTGTGAGTGTAAGCAAAGAGTACCAAACCATACAATATGTTTTACTGACAAGGGAATGGTTCGAAGTCGGGATTGAATTTCGAAAGAAAAAAGAATACATATTCGTTCAGATCTTTTCAAACTGACCATCTCGTGGTATAGCGGCCAGGATTCTGGCCTTCGCCCTGAAGGTCTGGTTTCGATTCCCGGCTCTGCCAAGAAAATTAATTCTGGTCTGATGGCTGGGACGGGGTACATTCAGCCTCGCGAGGTAAAACTAGAAAGAGGGATGGGTTTGATTCCCACCCCAGCCATCCTGAAAGTGGTTTCCCCACTTCTAGTTCAAACTAATGCGGCTATTTCCTATTTTAAGACCACGACCGCCTTCTTGCCAACTGTTAGTCACCAAAATAACGCAGGTTGTCAGGTAAATTTTCCTGCTTTTTTTTTTCTTCTCGATATTCAAGCTCCTCTAAATGAAATTACCCTTTCCAAGCTTAATAAGACACTAAAATTACGCTAGTCTTTAAGGAGCAGTCTGGAGATAATTATCAATATTTTCATCGTTCTGGCGAATAAATTATGTCGTCTATTGAAAGTTTTGTGTGTTTTTTTCTTTTTTTCTTTTTTCCACGAATATATAATGCTGTATGTTCAATTCAAACTACTGAGCACTTAAAATAAAATGCTTGTTTTGCTGGTCTGCCAGCACAGCTGAAAGTCGTGCTGTCTACCCAAATGTTTGGCTAGGTTATGCGTCATCCACTGTCTGCCGATATCATGGTCATGTTTCCATTCGATCAGCTGTGCATGTTCCATGCGATGTTCCAGCCACGGGATGGGCCTAGAGCCCCTCTCCCCTAAAGGGGTGGAGATGGAGAACAGTCTCTTGCTGTGAGAGCTAACCACCATACTCATGGTGCACTTAATGACCATCGGGGTTGCAATATAACTGCAAAAGATTTATTTTGATTAAAATTTTCGCCCGGTCACACAGACGCTCAGTGTTAGTATTGCGTTTTGGGTGTCATTTGTGCTAGTAACTAATAATAGACTCATTGGTCTCTATACTTCATTCAGAAACTCTGTGGTCGCTCTTGCACTGTGTTCCGCATGATAAGGAATTGAAATAAAAGTTACAGTCTCATGGCATTAACGCGATCTCTGTCAAATTCGTTAAGTTAAATATATGATACTATACGACAAGCTAGACTCCGCACTTATAAAGCACTGTTTACGTGACATTCTGAACTCTCCTACTTCCAACCAGCGTAGCCGTGCTCGTTAAATCTTGTCATAACAGAAACACAGATTATCAGACAAGGTTAACATACACCTAGCTACACGGGACTGATGACCAAGATTTCCCAAGCCCCTCATGAATTAACAATAACTCAACAACTTACCTCTTCGCTACTTTAGGTCCATTTTATATATCACTAGCAGGTACCCGCGGCTTCGCTCGCGTCATAGTCGTGTCATATTGTTATTCAATGAAATGCAGGTGTACCCCCTTAACACCCCTTTAGAAACTGAATATCCAAAAACCCTTCCTTAGTGGACGTTTTCGACTTACAACGAACATATTCCCAAAATTTCATGTTTCTAGCTTTAATAGTTCTGGCTGGGCGATGATGAGTCAGTCAGTCAGTCAGGACACTTAGTTTTATATAATAGATAACGGGCTTGTTTTCACGGTAAGATTAGACTAAGTGCAGTTTGGACACGTGGTCATCCATCAGCTTGCTGAACGCAGTGAAGGATGTCCCTAGGTTATGGAAATGCGCCGTCATGTTACGTTCACGACTGTGAAAGTATTGGTATTCGTTGCGCCGCTTCCTTGAGGCATATCCGGCTAAAAGTGTCTTCGATTTTCTTTGTGTTCTTTGTGGGTTTAGCATTGGTGATGGGTGGGGAAACTTTACTGTTGATATAACTTTGTTTTAGGACATCTACACATAGGTTTTAGTGATTTTGATTTTGCGCAAATTGCCTGCTTTCCGCTGTGTGTGTTTTTTTTCTTTACTTTAAAATAACTTGTTACACTAAAGAGGAAGCTACTCGCCACCTACAGAGTCTTCACGATGTAGCGGTTCGGGCTGGCCTGAAGATCAACATTGGGAAGACTAAATTCATGACTAACATCAAGGAAGCCCCGTCCACATTCCACTTGAGGGGGTCATCATCCGAAAAGTCCCTGCGGTCAAGTACCTAGGAGATCTCTGCAAACCCGAGTGAGAATTTGGTCATAGACACCAGGTGGACCAAGTTCGAGAGGGCCTACCACTCGTGCCGCAGCATCTACGCATCAAAGTTCATCTCCCAAAACCTCAAACTCAGACACTACAATTCAGTAGTAAAACCATCTGTTCTGTTCGCCTCTGAGTGCCTCGTGATGGCTAGGAAAGGCCCACTCAGGAAACTTGGGAGATCCTGCGGAGGATACTAGGACCCGTACGGGAAGAGGGAGGCACCTACAGAATTCGGCACAATGACGAGCTTTACAGCCATCAAGAAGACATTGTGACTTGTATAAGAAACTGGCGCCTGGCCTTCTATGGACACTTGACCCCCATGATCCCTTGCCGGCTCACCAGTAAGATCTTCACAGTGGCAGGAAGAGGGAAGGCCTCTAGGACCAAGTGGATCTGTACGGTCAGGACGGATTTAGACCCCCTAGGGTTCCCACTTAATTCCATACAGGACCGCTAACAATTCCGGCAAGCCATCCGACAGGGAGTTTTTCCTTTATCACTGACAGCTAGGAAGAACAACAGAGTCAGCAGACCACCATGGACGGAGGAAAACTGGCTCAAAGTCAGATGATGAAAAAGTACTGGAAGAAGAGAAAAGACAAAGCGACGATGAGATACAAGCCCCGTGGTCCTCAATAGGCCCAAACAAAGAAGAAGAAGAAGAAGAAGAACGTGTTATAAAATGTTTTAAAATCCATTTTAAAAATGTATCTTTTTTGGACATTTTGATATAAGGCATAACTATTCCAGCTAAGTTAAAGGGCAAAATGCCATTGCTAATGTTTTGTATATCGAAGTTCTTTGTTAGTTTGCATACTTTCGTAATTACACGACGAGCAATATTATGTGGTAAAAGTACATGTATTATATTTCATATAAGCTGCTGTTGAACTTCTTGTTCATTGTTTCCCTAATGCCTGACCTCAGCTACCGGCCTTATGTATATAGGAAAACGAACCTTGAATAATTTTTTTTCTCGTAATGTGTACTTATACTGCTACAGTACAATGTATTTACGTTTCATTTTCCTTTACGCTGACTCTTAAGAATAATTGAGTTACGGAAAGTTCTTTGTGACGCTGCACATGCACATTGCTGGGTGGGCGTAAACATTAAAAATAAAAATCATGGAAACGTACCTATCAGAATTTTGGATTTTAAATGCTCCCTCCGAAAAAAAAAAAAAAAAAAAAAACAAGGGAACTAATCAAGATATAGGGAATATTAGTTACAAAGTCACAACCTCGAATAATTTAAAAAATGTGCATTCAGAATTTTTCTCACATAAAGTACAGTATATTCTGGTGATAATTGCTGTAATCGTATGTTTTTATTGACATTTAATCAATGAGCTGTCATTTCTTGAAGGATTGCACACATAAGTTTCTGAATGTAAAGTTTACATAGTTTTACGGTGATCTGCCAGTTAATCATGCTACCAGTTATTGTTAAGGCATTGAGAAATGTCCTTTGGGTACCGAATCTTCTAGTTGATATACCCATTACTGATAATTCGGCTCAACTGAAATATCATGGTCCGTGGAATTTTATAGTCTGTTTAATTCGGCTGCTAACGTAGCTTAGGGAATTTTCTGCTTTTATCATGACAATAATCGAGCAACTCTCGAGAAAATGTGTTGGATTGTTCTGGTAGACACACTGTATAAACCACAAACATTATGAATGTTAAACTTCTGGTGTGCGACGTCAGTTCATTAGTGATGATGCAGCGAGTTGGCGCCAAATGTAATCTTGCGAGAGCTTTAGTATTAACCTACCGCATCTGTTGGAAACTTCGTCTGAGGTTATCTCTAAGTTATAGGTCGGGAATTCTGTAATTAAGGTCTCTGATATAATGTTAGAAATACCTTGTGTGGATGTGGCAGGATTAGACCGACAGATGTAATGAGGTGGTGGTAATCTAAATTTGGGCTAGGTGGGACTCGTGACATGATAATGAGTTGCGAGACTATTATAGTGTTGGAAGTCATGTTCAGTGTTGTCTTAGTAAACGGGTTGGTCAACACAATGGTACTCAATTGTACCTGATAAAATGTCCACGTGAATAATAAATTCTCTTGGATTTTCGATTGTCAAGCGATAATCATAATCAGACCCCTTATACTAAGGCTTTTAAATCTATGTCTACATAATAATAATGATAACTGGCTTTACTGCGTCTTTTAAGAGACGTCGGGGTGCCGGAATTTTGCCCCGAAGGGGCTCTTTAACGAATCAGTAAATCTGCTGACACGGGTCCCTCGCATTTGCGCACCTTCAAATGCCAAGTGATTGCGCCATGATTCGATCCTGCAACCTTGGGTAAGGGGCAGATGACCTCACTGTTCCGCCCCTTAAACTGCAATAACTATCTCACCGACCAACCTTGGTCACAGCAGGCGAAAACGCTACCCCTGCGGCACGCAGCCAGTCCTATTTCTACAAATAAGTTTACTGTATTAGTGTGAATATATTTTTAATATATACAATTTTAGTTACAGAAGTTATTTTAAACTTGAGCAACTTGTAGGGATTTAGTAGTTTTATGTGATTGTTGTTATTATACTGGCTATTGATCTTCTAGTTTATTTGATCAGTGTGATATCCGTGGTGGTTAGTAAATAGTCAGGTTATTGTAATTTGTAAGTGGGTTAATTAGCTTAGCTGGTGTTTTCGGGAATGTGGTACCCGATTTGGATTCATCTTCTGTCACTGTTTGCTGTCCTTTGTTGAACTGATCAAATATCACATAAAACTAACAAATCCTGACAAGTTGCGTAAGGTTATAATAAACTTATGTACGAGTAACTAAAATTGTATATAATGTAAATTCTTATATATATATATAAACGCCCGAGTGTAAGGAATCTGCTGATGATCGCTTGACGTTCGAAACTAGTAATCCAAGTGAATTAATTAATCTTATGTATTTTATATTTCAGGTATAAGGAATAACACCCCATGCAATTGAATGGGTGATTGTTAAAAGGGACCTACTGTTAGTCTCTTACGGACATTTCTGAGATAAACACAAAAACTGTCCTGTACTCTGAATTTTGCACCAAAGAAGTAGAGATTTTTTGAGGTTATAGCTAACTGGGAATGGAATGTAGGTCATACTGTTCGAGGACCGTTGCAATCTTTTTTATAATGTGATTACTTCTGTACCTTTTAACAATCAAGTCATAATTTCTTACTTCTGATTTTGATGGTATTGCCGAACAAAATATAATGTAACTTTCACAAACCAAAACACTGTACTGTACGTCACTAAATAACAAATTTAAAAGGGACGCGACTCAATGACTGAGGTCCCTTCTTACAATCAAATCTAAAAACATATGGTGTGGTACACCATGATAGAAGGCCGACATTAGGACTGTGTTGACACTCTAATGTGTATATACCCTCAGCCAATTCGAATCTCCACTAACACAAAGCGACCAATTTGGTGACTCAGGTCCGTTTTAACAAAACCCCATTCAGTTGTGTTGACAGACTGAAAACTATTTCAAAAATCATTATTTGTAAGATATGCAATGAAAGGTCGGTAATATGAAGTAATTTGGACCGGGGTTGTATCGAAATTTCAATTTGTTCGGATTATTGATTGCATACAAAACTAGCTTTTATCACCCTTCGTTGCCGGGTTCATGGACTAAAGAGAGGGAATTTAAGACAACTTCTAGGTCGTATATCTGTCGCCGAAGAAATGAAAGAAGAAAATCCCTCCGACAGACCAATGAAGAACAGATTTGCCCTAAATCTCCAATAGAGGAGTAGAATCCATTTTATCTGATGGCTGTGATTCTAAACGTAAATGCGGGGTCCTGTGTAATTCGTAGGTATTTTGGTGCTTCATTATGCACCAATAAAGTTTAGTTAGTTTTTTGTTTTGTTTCAAGGGGCTGAACAGCGAGGTTATCTGCCCCTACCATTAAAGTTTAATAAAAGTAATAGGAGTGGCTTCGGTGGCGTCGTTGGTAGCATGCTGAGCTTTTATGCCCTCGATCGCGGGTTCAAACCCGGCCGAAGTCGTCGGATTTTTAAGGGCGTTAAAATCCTTCAGTATGCCTTCCTTCGGAGGAGAAGTAGAGCCTGCGAGCCCATGTCACAGATTTATGGCATGTAAAAGAACCTTCCACTAACTACAATTATGTGAAGCTGAATGTGTAGGTTAGATTTTATTAACGCTCTTAAGTTCCTACGTTTGCCGCCAGGTGCTGGTTGCAGTGGGATCTAGTAGCCGAATTCGTGGCTAGGTGTCGTTGACGGTAGCATTTGGTAGCAAAAGTAGGAACTACTTTAAATTGATTGTCTGCAGTCCTCACCTGAGTTACAGTTAGCACACACTACTACAACCATTACAATTGACTCCGATTATCAGACAGATTCTACGTTCACCCAAAAGTACACGGAGCTATAATTAAGACCGCGTTGTCGCAGCCCCTAAACTGAGAATCCAACGTAATAGCACAGCGAGTCATATTAATTCAAGGGTGTTGAGGCAACGTGTATAGTCGTCCCAATAGTTGTATATCGTTGCCAAGTCGAGAGGAAGTGATAGGCTAGTTAGCTTTAGCTCAAAGGCTACAGCTATGGGTCGTAGATTCAAAGTTTCTAGGTTTGAGTCCTGGCTTCTGCAGGGCATTTTAAGTCTCTGGATAACACTTAATGGCTTGGCCACAACACGACCTAATAGGTGAAAATCCTCATCTGGTATTAGGGTATTGTTTTAAGGACGGAACATAGAGGAAGAATGGTGTTTGAAAGCAAGCGGCCTTGTTGACGTGTTAATTTGCTCGGAGGAGAGGGGTTGTGGGAGCCTTAAGTGCGGGTAACAATGCCACCTCGAGTGGGCGCCCACTAATGAGTTACTTCACGTCGGGGTAAGTAGAGACGCGTCACGATATTCTTCTCATTTTCTTCTCCAGTCACTTGTTATTTATTGTGGATGCAGTTCGAATGCGTCTGCCTCTTCATATAATAACCCCTGGCACTACAGCCCATGATGGACCTAAGCCTTCCAAGCGACCGCTGCCCAGCCATTTAGCCTGCAGATATTGGGGTGACGCGTGGTCAGCGCATTGGGTCCCCTCGAGGTTGCCATATTGTCAGACAGCTACTCAGTTGTCCTCACGAGGCTAAGTGCGTCCCGTTTCAGCCCTCACGGAGCCGAGAATCGAACCCGGGGCCTCAGGGTGAGAGGCAGGCGCGCTATCCCAAAACCACGGTCTGCATCTTCATCACCAATAATATTTTTTTATTTATTTTTATTCACGTGTTAATTATTTATTGAGGTTTTACGGGGTGGAACTACGAGGTCAGCTGTCCCTAGGTTTGATCTCTGAATAATACTTTCGCATGTGTATAAAGTACCCGCCCAGCTTTATTGGTATGTGGGCTCGACGCGACAGTTTTGCCAGGGACTATCGTTTTGTTAATTCTTTTAAACACACTCTATAAACAAATAATATTTTCCCGTTGACTTTTCAAGAAATGCAGGAGTTTTCCTGTTCTATTGACGATTTGGAAGATTTTGGTACATACCGCAGTTTGCGTTATATATATTATTACGACGATGATGATGATGGAGTGGGAGTCATTTGGGTGATCTTGTGGCAGTAAAAACAGATCTATACTGGGCGACCTGTGGCGGAGATTTGATTACTTTTATCTTTAATAACCAAATTTGATTCGAGAGATCTTTCTTGTACCAAATGGCATCGTTCAACTCGGGAGTGATGTGGATTTTTGCACCCTTCAAAATCCCGACTTTCTTGGTCGGGAATCGAACCCGCGTTCTTAGGATCTTGATGATGGGAACGCCCCCTTCCTTCCTTCCTTCCTTCCTTCCTTCCTTCCTTCCTTCCTTCCTTCCTCGGAATTAGCCTGTCTTGTTGGTGGAAACCCAATCGAGTGTGGGATTAGGTACGTGGAAGTTTCCATGGACATTCAGGTATCAAGAGAGAATTTCAAACTAATGCTAAATTACTTCTGGCTGATTAATTAAATTTATTTATTTATTGTGTTCTACACGTCATTGATCTTAAGCGCTGCTGTAGTTCATTAGTATACTTGTACAGTAAAATGAGGCTTGCAATGAACGATTAAAATTAGACTAACCTATCCTTTAACTGATTCTTTAATTTCAAAAGTAATAAACTTTTATTTAGTATGTCTTTTCGATTAGAACGTTGGTTAGTTTTGCGATTGTCTGGGAGCTGAATGATGGCTTTAGGTTTCGATGCCAATTAAGTTGTAGCTACAGGTACTTAATTAATCGTTGGGTTGTTTTAACTACGATATTTTATTACTTTTTCTTTTTTCTTTCGGCCTAAAATAAAATATTGACGAGAATTGGTTTTCTTATGTAATTTTCCTGGAAACTTTTTGCCATTTTATAACTCATCACTTAATAGATACTTGTTTTTTCGGGTGCTTAATACTTTAGTAGGCTATTTATCAGTAATAATTGCCACCGTTTCTAGGTTTTTGTCATGTTTCTTATTTTTGGAGTGCAGAGACCTTTCTGGGTGTCATTGTGGGTTTAGTAGTGTTTCGTAGGGCTAGTTTTGTATATTTGGATGTGATGTTGCTCGCTTGACGATCGTAACATGTCATCCCTTAGTTTCCTCCCTAATCCGTGGTCCTTAACAAATATATAGCCTATATACACTGTACAGACTTACCGTAGCCTACATGGAACCACTACAACAAAAAGAAGTATCTCCGTCAATGCCCAACTACGACACAGTCTTACCAGAAGCCTTATACGCTTCAGAAACGACAGCAAACAATGGAAGAACAAAACTCAGGGAACTAGAAAAACAAGAGAGGAAAATACTGAGAAAGATCTACGCGCCAGTTCAGAAAGAGGGAATATGGAAGAGACCGACAAGAACTATAATAACAGACAGAGACGATTACGAACAACATCAGGAAAAGAAGGGCAACATTTTATGGACACACACATAGGTTCAACGAAGACAGACCAAGAAGATTTTAATATAGTTATGAATAGTGCATTGAACACCAATTGGGTAAGGGAGACCGTGGAAGACCTCAAGAAACTAAACATCTCTACAGAAGACGAGGCAGACGGTTAAATAGACAGAAAACAGAAAATTGTGCAAACGCCCAAAGAGGGGTGGGGTGGAAGAAGAAAGGAAAAGGAAAGAAGTGAACTGAAGAGAGAAAGAGGAAACATTTGAATATATGAGAGGTTTTTGGGAAGAAGGAAAGAAAGAGACAGGGGAAAAAATATGAAAATTGATTGTGTTGTAACGCTCTCCTTAAAGGGGAATGGTCGAAGATAACATACCGTATAATATTATATATATTAAATCACGTCTTTTTTTCTGGTTATTTTTTTCGCATGTCGCTGCATTTGGGATTATAGGCTACTTTGTTGAAAAGTTGGAATATCAACTAGTTTAACTTTACTCTGTTATTCTTTTCAGATATTACCTTTAATCAAGTAGGCCTAAACTATTTTGGTTGACGTTGCTAAGTGTGACTGGAGTTTATGGGAACTAGAGGAAATTATAGCTTTGAAGCAATTTTTTTGTGTGTTGCCTTATTAACAATTAATAATGTAGCCTTTAGTCGATCAACACTGAAAGCTACAATGTTAATGAGTAGAGGTGGAATCGATGGGACGTCATCAGGTCATCACTCATCAACGTGTGATATTTGGTGATGTTAATTCGTGTCTTAGCCGGTGGGGAGACTGTATTCTCTTTAACGAGGTCTGAGGCGCTCCGTCGCCATCCAACCTAATGTGTTTCATTAACTACTTCAGCGATTTGGATTAATTATTTGCACTCTGTATCGATCCAGTGATGTGTCATTAGTAGCCTCTCCTTGTGTGCCATGAATAATAGAAATCTGCGTCAAATGCGAATCTTAAAGGTTATTGCTGGCATCTTATTTGGAATAACTTACTCAATTAAGGCACATGTTTGATCTAGCAGCTTGGTTGTACGTTCAAATCTCTATACGTAGAATTCAGGCATTATCTGTTTTTGTTTTCTTTTGAATTTGCCCGACTTTTGTTTTTGCGTTTTCGGCTGTTTGATAACGAATGGGCCGGGAAAAGTATTCATCACAGATGTCATTGAAAATTGCTCTAATTTTTCATCTTATCACTCATTAAAAGATGAGTGGTGGTGGGGGCCTAAATATCTACGGCATCTGCTCGTATGGGTTAAGGGGCTCAACGTTCTTTCTCGTTGGAGGGCCCTTTCGAAGCTATTTTAAACCTCTCATTGGGAAAGACAAAACAATTAGTCATAGGGCCCTAAAAACAACTTTTTGAAGGACGTACAGGGCAGTGTTTTAATATTTGCACACTGTTGTCCTCTGCTTGTGAAATGGATGTCCGGTCGCAACCTTAAGCAATACTGTATGTATACTCTTTAAGGGTTTACTTTTTGCGTTACGTGTATCGTTCTGAAATTCGTCTTATGTGTTTACCTAGAGTGTGATGGATGCAGGCTTGGTAAGTTATGACTCTTTATGACCTCGCGATCCTGTCAAGGGCCTGTTATTGCAGTGGATTCCGAACCTTTAGACGTGGCTTTCGACCTTCAAAATTCCTTATTCATTAACCAGGAATCCGCCTTAGTGAGAGGCAAGGGGCTTCATAGCGGAGTCATGATGAAGATCTTGGTTTATGTAATTCAATGAAATTTGTGTGATTTTACACCTTTCCTGTAATTTTGAGTGTATATGTAGAGGTAGAGGAGGAGGAAATATACCTGAATAGACAAACATGGAGAGCGCTCTTATACCGCACCCGGGAAGCTGGAGACGGGTAATGATAATGATGATGATGATGATGTAAATTCGCGTGGATTCTGAATTTAAGAATATAGGTTAATCACTTGAAGGAACTTCTCTGAACGGTTGTGAGAACACATGTTTGGTAAGAAATCTTCTTGGGTGTCCGGAACTTTAAAATGTTTCTTTATGACATTTATATAGTACACTTTCTTGAGGAAGGAATTCATGATGGAAATCAATGTAATACAAAAATAATGGAATTACAGCTGAAAGGAATCAGAAACCCCTATTGACGTCAAATTGGCAGGTGAAAGCTAAAGGAAGTAGCAGCCGTTTGCTACGTAGGAAGCACAATAACCAGTGATGGACAAAGCGCAGAGGATATAGAAAGTAGGTTGGCTCGGGCGAGGAAAGCATTTCTACAGAAAATACATATGTTGAAATGAAATATACGTCTATGTATTTTAAAAAAAGTCTTTGTCTGGAGCGTGGAATTATTAACTTGGACTGTTGGCGCAGCCAAAAAGAGGAGCATCGAGGCATTTGAAATGTGATGTTCCAGGGGAATGATAATCAGATGGATATAGTAACACATGAAGAGTTATTAAAACCAGTGGGAGAGGAGAGATGTTTTCTGGAGACTGCTAATGAAGAGAATTGATAGGTTGGTAGGACACATGCTAAGACACCTAGGAATAGCAAACATAGTTAAGGAAGGGTCGAGGATATGAACTGGAGGGGTAGGCCAAGATTAGAATATGTTTAACAGATTGTCTCAGATGCAAGGTGTGGTAGTTATGTAATCATGAAACGATTAGTTCAGGACAGGGAGGCGTGGAGCGCTGCTTCAAACAAGTCAAAGGACTGAAGGCTCAAACAACAACATAGTAATTTCATTGCTAGAATCCATTTTATCGATTCGAACGAGATGACTGCAGGATGACTCATGATATGGCCATTATTTCCTGACTTATAGGCTGCTCATTTGCCTGGACTAATAGAAATTAGGATAATCATGCGGAAGGTAGTAAACTGAACACTTTGGTCGATACTTGAGTTCCTGTGGGAATAGAATAACTGTTCGCGTCATTTTTTAAACTACGCCTACTTAAGTAAAAGCTTCGAAAAAATTGCGGGTCTTGGATTACTTATTAAGCTTCCGTTGAGCGTACGGTGTGTAATTTCCGTCTCAATCCATATTCAACGGTTGTCAGGCACATTAGCTTGACGAGGAAATGATACGCCAAGGGATATCTGAAATGGTGGCAGTTTGTTCGCTAATCTAAAGTAGGCGTAGAAATATAAAATACTATGGTTATTTATCAGTATTGCGTTTGAGGTCTGGCAAATCATTATCTTAACAGTGGTAAGGCCAGATAGAAATGAAGGTCTTTTTAAAAGATACTAGGAACAGTCATTTTCAGTTTGACGTGGTTCGATACGTCAGGTTCCCAACCAACTTAACTTCGCGCCACGCATCAGGAATGAAACATCAGGAAAGTTGACAAGTATTTCTTTTAAACTTTACTTCGAATTTTAATTGAATAATGTGCAGGTTCCGTTAACAGAAGCTTCATTTATAAAAATAAAACTTATTACATGTCATAAGACAAAGAAAACTGAGAACTTTATTTTTGAAATAAACTGGCATAATCCCCAAAAATATGGATAGTATTTATAATAAACCGGGCCGTGAAAGCCTTAATCTACAAACTGGCTTCATTAATGCGATACTTTAGATTAATTTAGCTTGCAAATCTTGTCAATCCTGGATCGATTTTTCAACTCTTAGGTCGGCTTCAACAGTGGAACGCACAGTAGAATTAAGATAGCTGTGAAGCCATTTTTTGTGTTGTCTTATTGAAAATTAATATTGTAACTATCATTCGGACAACACAATATATTTCCAATTACTGAAATATGTGAAAATTAACCTGAAATAAATTGCATGTGATTATAGATAGATATTGTTATGGACTATTGAAGAGAAGAAGAAGAAAAGTAAGGGATTATTTTGTGTTGACAGGCTGCAAGATTCAATATTAAGAGTAGAATCATAGCGCATCAGTCAATTTGTCTTTTTCTCCTTTGACGCTGTTCGGTCCCTTAAAACAACAATAACACTAATAAAGTCAGGTGGCATATTGTGTTCTACATTTATTGACAACGATGGGGAAAATAATAATGACGAAACTCCACGGCACAGTTACAAAATTTAGTTACATGTATGGATTCTTGCCAACTTTTGGGATGTAAATGCACCCCAGCCAGGTGTATTGTGCCAAGCATTTTATTAACGTTTATATGCAGGTATGAAGAAGAAAGGTTCTCAGTCTACTTCCTTAACATACCTGGAGTGTCTTTATATCAACATTATTCTAAGAGCTTGACCACGTCTGTAAAAATGCAATATTGATTGACTGCGTGGTTCAGCGGTAATGTTCTAGCTTGCTGTGTCTAACGTCGCTGGATCGAATCCTGGTGCAGTCAGTTGGCATTTGAGGGGGCGCAAATGCGAAGGGGCCGTGTCAGCAGATGTTATTGGCACATTATAGATCCCCTTCGGGACAAAATCCCGACACCTCGGCGTCTCTAAAAGCCGCAGTAGTTAAATTGGACGTAAAACCAATAATAATAGTAAGAAGAATCACATTATAATGGTCACCTATTTATAATGCACGAAAGGAGGATGACTAAGTACACTGGGGTGCGAAAGAAAGTGGAACGCTGAAGTAAATAAACTAATCTGATTAATTACAAACACATCGATATTATTGAAAACTGAAACTTTATGGTGATCCTAGTGTGTTTTCAAAACCATGTTTAAAACATTACTTTCTGTTGGGGGGACATTCACTAATTAATTAAATGATGTACTTTTACATAGCGTTCCACTTTCTTTGCACCCCGGTGTAGAATTTTTACCATACCTCATGGCAGACCTAAAAGCTCTGATAAGTGGTTCACGGAGGTCAGGAAGGATCTCGAGAAATGGGTATGAAGCGCGAAGACATCGCTAATAGAATGACGTACCGGCAGATGGTCTATAACTTTTAAGGGTTTTCACGAAGAAGGCAAGTCAACCTGAACAGCGGATGAACGTTGGAAAGGAGACAGGCTGCCAGGGAAAGAATGCAACGATACTGGGCTGCAAACTGGCTTCTATGAATCTGAGTTGTTTGACGTGGTCTCTAATGGCCTTAAACGAAATACAAAGAAAATCATAATTATTATGATTATTATTCCAGTATCTGGGTAGTGTGATCGACTGTAAAAATTCAACTCGAAGGGAAGTCCTAAACCGTACGCATAAAGCTGCTCAATTCTACAACCAAATATATCTCCTGTGGGATAATCTAGTACTCCATAAGGCAAAACTAACCATCTTCAATACATACTAGATTCCAATCTTGACCTATGCATTACTGCCTTGACAGAAAGAGAAAGCAATCAGATTCAAGCTGCTGTAATGAAGTCCGTTCGATCCATGCTAAGACGAAGAAAATGGGACGAGATAAGGAATGCGACAAATAGAATGGAAGCAGGTTTGTAATTTAGTGCGTTGGCAAAATTACGGCGAAGTGGCTAAGTTTGTATGGTCATGTACAGCGGATGGACGGAACAAGAATTGCTAAAATGCACACTGACTGAATTGGTTGTGATTGGGAAAAGACCTGTTTGAAGACCAACGAGGAGATGGATCGATGTGGTTAAGAAGGACATCTCCGTAAGTGGCCTTCAGTGGGATGGATCCAAGAGGAGGAGCTGTATAAGGATAGAGGAAGGTGGAAGAGGCTGTCACCAGCACCCGGGAAACTGGAACGGTTATTTGATGGTGATGATGTTGTAGATGATTATGTTTAGACTTTTCTCAAAACGATATTGTTAAATGGTCATATTTCAATAATCCGCTTTCTTTCTGGATAAGATGACCCCAATGTTCTTTCTGGATAAGGTGACCCTAATGTTCTATCTTTAAAAGGAACATTTAATCAGTCATCACAAGCAACGTTCTGGCTTTGTCTGTGTTATCGCAACGTAAGCGCCCTTGAACGACGGGATCGCAAGGGAATTGTCGCCAGCCTAGTTCGTGGTTAGTGATTAGTAAAACTGGTCTGACCAACAACCAAGATACACATTCGCCAGCGAGATATCATGGGATGGGCATGGCCGTGTCACCAACCCACACATTAATATTACTGTCTACCGTGTGGAAATCAATGTAACAGTACAATACCTGTTGCTTACAAGGTCTTTAAAACACACACAGGGCTGACCATCAATCAAACTGCTCTATATCGCCTGATTAAAAATACAGGTCAATGGGGGAATAGCAGCGTGGTTACAACAAAAAGTACGCAACAGCAATCAAAAAAATAAATTAGTTATGAGAACCAATGTAAAAAGAGACATAATACTGAATCGTTTGTTCTACGCTCATCATCAATATATCGTGTACATAACTCGAACTTCCACAAAAGGGAGTCGGACGAACGGACCTTCGCTGTTCTAACTTTCAGGATTTTGGGGATGTAACATGTTTTGACCGATTGAACCGCTGTACATTAACGTTGGCGGTAATGCATTTTTATTTTACTGTGTTTATCTTCCGAGAATGTGTTCTGCTTTTAGTTCTTATGTAATATCCGTGATCTCGCTATGGTGATATCTATGAAGCTGAAGAGTTTGTGTGTTTATGTTGAAACGCGCTAATTTCTGGAACTACCAGTCGGACTCAAAAAATGCTTTTTGTATATGATAGCCTGATTCAAAAGGAATAGTTTAGGCCATGTAGCATTAGGCTACACCTCTCAGGTAACCTTAAAGATTGATTTTTGTTCAGTAAGTCGGAAGAACAAGCGCTCCAGAACGGCTTCAATAATACCGAAGTCTATTGTTGCCGTGTAATGCTGGCCAGTGTTCTGGTGCAGAATGGCGAGCTGCTTATAAATTGCAGTCACAGGGAGTAATTAGTGCAAAAAGATTTCTAAGGTCCCTTAAAACAGTTATCATGACAATAGTAGACTATTCCTCGGTATAAGGGCGATGGTGTTGGTGCAGCATACTGAGGTTATCAGCTGCAATAAGTGTTGGTGCTTTCAAATTTACTTTTGTTTATTCCTATCCTTATCCTTGAGCGCTCCAGTTCTGTAAAACAAATAAATCCACCGGGTGAAGCCGGGCACTACTGCTAGTTAATAATATTTTGGTAGACTCGAATGCTGTATTTTCTTTGAACTCTAGCAGGTTTATTCATCTCGACAATTCACCCATGCTCACCGTCTACAATTGGAAGCTGCTCGTTCGAATCCCAACCATACTGAGTGTGTGGTTGTCCTTACTTTAGGAAATGTACGTTTACAGGCCATACACACTTATAGAATCGCAGGACGTTACCAAGCAGGTTTCAACCATACGCGTATATCAGTCGTCTGCTAGTAGAAATACTTAGTGTCCTATTTGGTTTCTATAGGTGAAGATTAATTTAATCGTAGTTATGGCATGCCCAATACAGATTCGGTTTCTCTGCTTGATTCCCATACTAAGGAATGTAGAGTAGGTTGTCTGGATGGCTCTACTACTAAGTGGCTAAGGTCATACAGTTACTAATGAATGATTAATTCTGGACTAGGAGGACGGATGAATTTGAATTTCACTGCCGTCCATCCACTAAATGGTGTTCCATGCCTTCCCGCTTTCAAATCCAGGTAATAGGAAGGACAGTACATTTTATTAGTCCACGGACGCTCCATTTCAACTCGTTGCTCAACATTTCCTGTGATGAAGTCGGCGTCAGGAAGGATGTACAACTATGAAGAACCATCCACCACATAGAAAACGCCGTGTCACCTTATTCCCGAACAAGCAGAAGCGGGAGTGATCATAATCTTCTGCTTTTCGTTATTTATGTATTTATTTATTTATTTATTTATTTATTTATTTACTTATTTACTGTATTTTATTCTTTACTTTAGGGGGCGCGGTGGCTCAGCGGTCTAGCTGTATGCCTCTCACCAAGGCGGTCCGGGTTCGATTTCCGGTCATTGCATGTGAGATTTTCGAAGTGAAATGCCATGTCCTGTGGTTCGGATTCCACGTAAAAAGGAGGTCCCGTGGCTCATGATCTCAAGATTGACGGTCACGTTAAACTACAAGCATCCAGCAATATTCTTGACTTTATTTAATTTTATTTTAGTGGTAGCTATCGAACCCGTCGTTGAAGTTAGAGAACAGATTCTTGGTCCAAAGTCCTATGACAGAAATATGGTGGACATCCATGCTGTCTACATAGCTAATAGTGGAGTAAATCACACTACACAATGTTACTTTTGGTATTAAATATTGTAGTTGGTAGCATGCTGAGCCGGCCGAAGTCGTCCGATTTTTAAGAGCGTTAAAATCCCTCAGTATGCCTTCCTTAGGAGGGGAAGTAAAGCCGGCGGATCCACATCATAGATTTATGGCGTGTAAAAGAACCTTCCACTAACCACAATTGTGTGAGGCTAAATTTGTAGGTTAGATTTGATTAACGCTCGCCGCCAGGTGACGGTTGCGGTGACATCTAGTAGCCACGTTCGCGGCTACTTGTCGTTGACGGTAGCATTTGGTAGCAAAAGTAGGAACTACTTGAAATTGATCGCCTGCAGTCCTTACCTGAATTACAAATAACACACACATGGCCATCACAATTAACACCGGTTATCAGACAGATTCTACACACACACACACCCAAAGTGCACGGGGCTACATGACCGCGTTGTCGCAGCCCCTAAACTGAGGAACCGACCAATATTAAGTACCAGCTAAATTTGGTCTCTATAAGAAGGTATCAATATGAGCACATCCGTTGTCGAGGGGGGACAGTGAAATCTGTGTGAAACAGCAGTTATCATAGAATGGCTGCGCTGCTGGCTGGAGATGAGTGACTGGACACAATCCACAGATGCCTGATCCGTGCAAGTTCCACGAATTCATATCTGAGCCTACGACTTCATATTGTTTGTTGTTGTTGTTGTTGTTGTTGTTTGATTTACGGGCTTTGCAACATCGTGGTCATGAAGCCCCTTGTTGGGTATGTGTTATTTGTTTGATAATCTGTGTTGCTGTTTGTACTTGGGTGTGTGCTATTTGTATCAGTGGTGCTGTTATGGCTGTATTGGTGTGTGTATGTGCAATTCAGATGATTGGAAGGAGGCGGTCATGGTCTCAAGTTTGGAACCATCCCGGCTTTTGCCTGGCGTAGAAGTGGGAAACCACAGTAAACCACTTCCAGGATAGCTGAGATGGCGATCGAACCCACCTCCTCTCAGTTTTCCCTCCCCAGGCTGATTGTACCCCTTTTTCAGCCCTCAGGTCAGAGTTAAAATTCCCTACACCACGAGGTTGTCTGGATATGAATGGCGCAATTGCCTTACTGGTGGGATTTGAGGCTTCCTCTTGTTTGCATTACTTAAATAACGTGTAGCCTAGTTCTATTTTACGGGTACTTTAATATGACTGTCCCTGTAATTCCCTCCAGTAGTTAAGACGCATATCCATAAAAGACCGACAGAACTTATACAAAGGGTATATTTGGACTATGTTTTTTACATATTTTTTTGTTTTCTTTGCCACTAGACAGTAGTTATATTGGCTGTTGAGAAATTAATACGGTGCTGAGGATCAGGACTTTGTTGATAAGATGCCTGCTGGAAGCTCTCGACTGGAAGTTACTCTTGAGTAATGTGGGTGTGGGAGTATCAGAAGTTTGTTTTTCGAGCCGCCTTCATAGATCATCTGAGCGCCTTCCTCTGTCACTGTCAGTCAGGGAGATGGATGAAATGGACTTGTAAAGTTCGCGTGTGGCGCATCTATATTCTTGTGAGCGTTTGTGTTCGTTCCCCTGTGAGATCAGCGATTACCGTTGTATCGGGGAGCCACGTCCACACGTGGGAAGACGACGAGTCGTGTCGTCAGACTACTGATGCGAGGTTCATCCGCTGTACCCAGTTCTGACTAAGTGGATAGGACGCAAAAAAAGCCCTACAACTGCAATATTCGATATTTTGCTATGGACCACCTCGTGGTGTAGCGGATAGCGTTCTTGGCTGTCGCGCCTGAGGTCTGGTTTCGATTCCCGTTTCTACCAAGAAGTGTTAATTTTGGTATGAGGGCTGGAACGAGGTACACTCAACCTCGTGAGGCAAAACTTAGTGTGGTTGGATTTCCACCTCAGCCATCCTGGATGTGGTTTTCCGAGGGTTCTTCCACTTTTACTCCAGGCAAATGCTGCAATGGTACCTAACTTCAGGCCACGGCTGGCTCCCTTCCAATCCTCACACACACACACACACACACACACACACACTAGTACAACCATCACAATAACATAGGTTATCGCGCAAAATACACTACACATACACCCAAATACACGGGGCTATAAAAATGATCGGTATTTGCTGCAATTGGTGTTTTTTAAGTTATGACAGGAGATTAATGCTTTCTTGCAATGCATATTTGTGGAAATCCTTGCACAACATGCTATTTGACGACTTTCATTTGATTCGTTAATTTATTGAGCTGCTCCTAATGGGGAAAAAGAACAAGCATCCACACACGTTCAGAATACGAGAGAAAAATTCCTTCAAACTCTGGGAAAAGGTTTAAATATATATATGGGGGAGAGATTAAAACAATGTCAGTCTATTATTTTGACTGTATTCTAGAGGTATTGCTGTCTGGAATACGAGAGAGAAACTGATACCCTCAAATAAGGTATATAAGGGAGAGATTAAAACTGTGTCAGTCTATTATTTCGACTAGATTCAAAGTTGGGCATTTATCATAATTTTTGATGTTGCAGAACATGACGAATAATATCGAATTGTCTATTTCTATTCACATACATTCGGTTTACGATACGATTGAATGATGGTTTCAGTCCAAAACGTTGATGGCTGTGACGAACAATCTTGTCAGCGGAAATTGTCCGATATTCTTCGAAAGAAATTAGGAATGGCTGTTGGACATGAATAAAATTGACATGTAGGACTCATCCGACAAAAGTCGGACAGTTGGTGTATATGGGTTTTGTTTCATATTGTCGGTCTTTGTGGTAGACTATATATTTAGGTCTGGGATGGGGGTAGATATCCCAGGATATACTAGATGTTCAATATCATACAGTACTAGTCAAATTCCCAGAATGAAGTAAGGAATGTCTGCACCACTTTTCATACAGGAAGAAGCTTCATCTTGCAAGTAACGCTTAGAATTGGTAATAATATTAATAATACCCTTAAGCTAGATATATTGTAGTACAATAATTTGTCCTCAGTTCCATTTACCTGTTAGCTCTAAGGTGGTGATTACAATGGTAAAACTTTTGCAATTTATGAAAGGCAAACGTCATTAGATTTATAACAAATCTATTTTGTGATTTTCGTTACGATAATCGATGTAAATTTATCCGCATCTGAAAGGCGGAGTATCTCTTTGACTCATCAGTGCACTGATAGATGGAGAGCAGCAGGTATGGAAAGGATAACATCAGTGATAGCGTGGACCCATCGTCTATCTTCTTTTTGTGGAACGGAGCCAGTAACGCGGTAGTTTGGTGAACTCGTTTCATATCTGTGCTGTGTGTATGCGTGCTCGTGTTAGCCTACGCTAAAGTTACTCTTAATTGTAAGGCGAGGATCCGAACGCGTTTACAGATAGATCCATTTTATGTATGCGACGTACAACCCCTTTAAACGCTCTCCTCTTGGGACCAATACATCAATCACTCCCCTCATCAAAGCAACTAAAAGTCAGGAGTGCAAACAATAATTCTATTCACTCTTCGCCGCTTCGTGGTGCAGTGGCTTTCATTCAAAGCTGTCACCCCGTGAGTCCCGGGATCGATTCCCGGTTCTGCCAAGAAAGTGTATTCTGCTCTGAGGGCTGGAACGGGGTACACTTAGCGTCATGAGTCAAAACTGAGCAAGGTAGATTCGTATCAACTCAACTATCCTGGAAGTGTTTTTCCGTGGTTTCCCATTTCTACTCCAGACAAATGCCGGGATGGTTCCTAGCTTCAGGCCGCGGCGGCCTCCTTCCTAATCCTCACCTGAATTGCAAATACACATACACTACTGTAGGTACTACAATAACACAGGTTATCCAAGTGTATATTTACTCTCACAGAACCTGTTTCTGAAATCCTGATTTTTCCCGTATTTTTTATTATAATTATTAGTTTTATTTTATGTTTTTCTCATTATATTTAGGTCTTTTTTAATATTTGGCGTCCACCTCTTAATTTTAATGTACTCAAAATTTGTATAATTTAATAATTGTTAAGAGGGGGAGATGGCCTCGCTGTTAGCCCCTTGAAACAACAAAAAGAAACACAGCTTATCATGTAAATTCTATAGCCTACACACACACACACACACAGTACAGTCTGATCATAGAAATGAACGTGGGTTTTGACAGATTGCACGTAATATCCCGGACACGCTACCTAGCGCTGACTTATTAAACATTCATAGCTCGACAGTCAATATTTGTGTTGTGCTGGATACACAACTCCAGATTGTATACTTCCCGGAGGAACCTGCTCCACGCCACGCCGTGCCGGTGGACTTAATTTCCGTCCTTCACACTCGTCCGCTACCTCTTCCGCGATAACTGCATGCATTTCCAACACGCCCAGGTGTGGAACGACAGGAATATTGTGCGAAACATGTCATGAAATGATGCAAGGCAATTTATTCGAATTTGTTAACGTTTCAAACTATTGACTGGGCTTAGTGGAATAAGGGGGTATCCCTCAGTTTGGTGAAAATCGAACTAGTTGCATATTATAAGAGCTGAGTCCATTTGGCATCAGATTTTTTGAACTATCAAAAGTCGAAATTTGATGGATTTGGATTACTAAGGCAACACTGAAAAATGGCTTCAAACACCATAACTAACAAGAGTGTAGAATTGCTCCATGCCAGAACCAAAAAGGATAAGATAATTAATAGGCATTGCAAAGCTGTCTCAACTGTATCCCGCGTGTCTCTGACACCTGCGCTCTGATACTGACACTGTTCTGGGACCGAAGTATCCTAATGGTAAAATTCCATCAAAAAAAGCTAAACTGTGTGATCTTATATCCAAGTTGGGACAGCTTTTTAATGCCTATTATCTTATCCTTTTTAGTATTGGCCATGGAGCCATCCTACACTCCTGATAGTTCAAAGAAACGTATGCCAGATGGACCCAGCTCACATAATATGTACTTGAGTGTGTGTAGCATTTGTCTATTGACGTCCGAAACGTGGGAGGAGCTTACGGTCAGCTGTTTGCAATATGGCGGCGAGATAGTGACGTGAAGTAATTGGGTGTGCGTTTGTTATGGCTTCTAATTTATGATGGCAAAATACTACATATTTTCTTTCATAGATAGAAATATTTTTATAATCAATTTAAATGCAGTGCCTAATTACTACCAGTTAAAAATATTACCCACATGTAGATAGTTAATTTACTGTCTGCTGTTACATATATGAAGCCTGTACTTTAGCGGTATCGATGTTCTTATTAATTTCACAATATATATATATAATATCTCACATAACACAAAGGACGACTCCCTGATAATAAATTGAATCAAGAACCCTGAATTTGCATGATTTTTTTTGGGTTCAAAGAAGCGTTATTGGGATGCTCAAATCATATTTCAATATTGCAAATATTGACCTACATACTTGCTGTTCAAAGGCAAGAATATTAATTTATTAATCTCTTGCCACAGGCAAGTTAAAATGGAGGCATCTTCTTTATCAATAGATTTAATTAAATATTTAAAATACAGATATTTAACAAAGCTGGAGTCTCCATTTGAACTTGTCATAAGCAAACGGAATAGATCAAAAACTACACTTTAAGCCAAACCAAATTCACTCCTCAGCTCGACATAAACCATAATACCAATTAAAACCTACACAAAACATACTATCCTTACTATTGTACAACTTTCAAACCAACTATTCGCACTCAAAACTGAAAAACCCTGAAATGGGAACTAATTAAAGTTAGAATAGCCTAGGCCGATCCGGTCTCCTGCTACATTACCGCATATGTATACTTAACATCACTATAATTTCAAAATTACGGCTAAGTGACCTATCTGCCTGAGTAGTATACGTGTTACCGGCCTGCCTGCGATGATGGGTCACCAAACCGGTACTTAAAACTAAGATTTTACATTTTAATTAACTAAATTCAACAGTAGGGAGGTCATAGCCAAAAACACAATTTAAGCCAAATCATACTTCAATGACCTACATACTTGCTGTTCAAAGGCAAGAATATAAATTCTCTGGCACATTAAGGCTAGGAACAGCATTATTCTTAAGTTTTCTAACCATTCGGCTATTGTCAATCGGAAGAACCCCTAAAATATGTTTACGAAGAGCGGATTACATTCTTTGTACGGCACAGAAGTAATAGGCTACAAGTTTATCAGTATTTTTGATGTAGCTAAATCCATGTGAATACAAATTAGAGACAATAACTATCAATAATCAACAGTACGGTACCGGTGGAAAGAAGTCGTCTTCACAAAAATGCAGACTGCACACTGTCATGTAACATGTAACACGTTTTCCAATTAACAGCGCCGTTTTCCAATTAACAGCGCCGAAGCCCATCTTTCTCTCTGAACTTTTTGTACAGGAAAGTAGTGAAGATATTTCGTACCCGTTTTATACGATTTGCAACCGTATACAGAGCAGTACCTCCTCGAATTTGACAAATTTCTTTCTGTTTCCATCACGACGTCAATGCTTCACCATCTAAATAAACCTCACCAGTCACAATGTTACAGCTTCAACATTCAACCGCGTGGCTGCGCCATCCAACTTTTCTGACGTCAATAACCTGTGGTATCTGTAGTAGTGTGACCGGTGTACCGTATGGTGCATTGACATCAACGTAACTGAGTGTAATTTTTGTTGTTGTTGCTTATTTTACTGGCTGCGACATCGTGGTTATATAGCCAGTGTGTGTGGAATTTGTGTGAAAACTTGTGTTATTGTGATGGCTGTACTAATGTGTGCATTTGTAAACTGCGAATAAGTTTGAAAAGGAGGCGGTCTTGGCCTTAAGTTACGAACCATCCCTCAGCATGTGCCTGATATAGAAATGGATAACCACGGAAAACCACTTCCAGGATGGCTGAAGTGGTAGTCGGACCCTGGTCTTCTCAGTTTTGCCTCACGCCAGAATTAAAAGTTCTTGGCATGGCTGGGAATCGAACCTGTGCCTCCGGGATGACAGCCAAGAATGCTAGCCGCTACATCACCGGGTGGTCCTGTTTTTTTTCTCTCATTCTCATGAGGCAGAACTCAGAAGTGGTGTTTTATTCCAACCTCGGCCATCTTAGAAGGGGTTTCCCCCCTTACGCCAAGTAAATGATGAGATGCTTCCTAACTTAAGGCCAAGGCTGCCTCCTTTCGAATCTGATTCTCTGTTACAAAGACATTATTACAGCCAACACAATATTACATGGTGTCAGACAAGTCCTGAGTGAGCATGGTATCGCAATCCCTAAATGAATCATCATTTTCCCCCCGTCAGGTATAAGCATTTGTTGGCAAAACTTGTGGAGAAGTTGGTTATAATATTGAGTCATACGGTGTATTTCTGTTGGGTGTGTTGCCATAGTTAATGAATAGTGTTATCTACTGTCGCTGAGGGACTTCAATTGGAAGATGTCCTTGTAACTATGTGACTCAATACATTCTGGTTAAGGTTATGTATGCTGCGGGAATAAAAATGGAAGGAATATGGATAGCGACTAGGTAACGAGGGAGGTGTGGTAGCTTGTTACGCTGGAAATGGTCCGGGATCTCCATTTGATGGAGTGGTGGGGAGGAACCTTGTTAGGCTAAGGATGTCTAGCTTCTTATTTGCATCCCGTGAAGGTGACACTTTGTGATAATGTATAAGACCTTACAAATTTGAACACAGACGAATCCAGCAAATTTAATAAAAGAAGTACTGTAATAAAATACTGAAATACATCTAAACCTTTCCTGTTTCATATCTTATCACTGTATAGAGATTTGTTTGAAAACGTACTTATCTATAGATTGAATTCGGAAAAGTTTTGAGTAATAACACTGATTTAGTTGCTTATTTTTTGGGTTGCGTCATCGTTGCTATATAGCCCCTTGTATTTGGTTGTGTGTGTGGAATTTGTGTGATAACCTGTGTTATTGTGATGACTGTACTAGTGTGTGGATTTGCAAATTTTGAAAGTGATTGGGTAGGAGCCGTTCGTGACCTTAACTTAGGAACCACATAGGAAAGCAAGTCCTAGATTAGGATAAGTGGAAAACCTAAATAGTTATGGGGACGAAAGAAGAATGAAGTTCGACAACAGGGAAAGACATGGAGAAAGGTGACGAGGATTGCAGCCTACCGAGTGAGGTGGCGGATCTTCGTGGATTCCCTGTGTTCCAACGGGAACTAAAGGAAATCAGTCGAGTCAAGTAAGTCAAGGGGATACGGCCACCGGCTGGACTTGCCACCGCACGGTCTGGCCAAAAAACTAGTTTGATTAGCAGGTCCCTTAGGCCTCAAAATGAAACACTTTTATTTCTCTCTCTGTGAATAGTCGACGGTGAGGCTATGGTAGTAAAAATATAATAGTGTGTTACAGTATCCATTAGAGTGGAATGTTACAGCATTGTGTGGAATATCACTAAGTTTACCAAGATCTTAAGCCGCGATTTGTGTGAGTGTTGTCCTGATACTTCATGTTAAATCACTGCGTGGTAAAGATACATTCGCTGTTATCCGCAAAAGTCTACGCATGGCGGATTTCAACTACACACATCAAAAAAAGTTTTGCATCACCTCGGTTCCCAGATCTCCGGCATATAGACGTTGACTGTGTATATTGTATCCAAGATACAGTCCCTTTGACTGTTCATAGATGTCACTAAAACTGCTCAAAGATGTAAACAACCATGCATGAGCAGGGCCTATTAGACGGAGGGGGTACGACAGCCGATCAGTTCCAGTCATTCCACCAGGACGAAGGTACGCTGCTCATGTTGTCTGTAGTTCTACCATGCCTAGAAGGTCAATACCGCAGTTCGATCGCGTCCGCATTGTTACTTTGTGTCAAGAAGGGCTCTCAACAAGGGAAGTTTCCAGGCGTCTCAGAGTGAACCAAAGCGATGTTGTTCGGACATGGAGGAGGTACAGAGATACAGGAACTGTCGATGACAGGCCTCGCTCAGGCCGCCCAAGGGCTACTACTGTAGTGGATGACCGCTACTTACGGATTGCCGCTCGGAGGAACCCTGACAGCAATGCCACCATGTTGAATAATGCGTTTCGTTCAGCCACAGGACGTCGTGTTTCAACTCAAACTGTGCGCAATAGGCTGCATGATGCGCAACTTCACTCCCGACGTCCATGGCGAGGTCCAGCTTTGCAACCCCGACACCATGCAGCGCGGTACAGATGGGCCCAACAACATGCTGAATGGACCCCACGGAATTGGCATCACGTTCTCTTCACCGATGAGTGTCGCATATGCCTTCAACCAGACAATCGTCGGAGACGTGTTTGGAGGCACCCTGGTCAGGCTGAACGTCTTAGACACACTGTCCAGCGAGTGCAGCAAGGTGGTGGTTCCCTGATGTTTTGGGGTGGCATTATGTGGGGCCGACGTACGCCACTGGTGGTCATGGAAGGCTCCGAAACGGCTTTACGATACCTGAATGACATCCTCCGACCCATAGTGCAACCATATCGGCAGAATATTGGAGAGGCATTTGTCTTCATGGACGACAATTCTCGACCTCATCGTGCACATCTTGTGAATGCGTTCCTTCAAGATAACGACATCGCTCGACTACAGTGGCCAGCATGTTCGCCAGACATGAACCCTATCGAACATGCCTGGGATATGTTGAAAAGGGCTGTTTATGGACGTCTTGACCCACCAACCACTCTAAGAGATTTACGCCGAATTGTCGTTGAGGAGTGGGACAATTTGGACCAACAGTGTCTTGATGAACTTGTGGATAGTATGCCACGGCGAATACAGGCATGCATCAATGCAAGAGGACGTGCTACTGGGTATTAGATGTAGTGGTGTGTACTGCAATCTGGACCACAAATGCTGAAAGTCTAGCTGTATGATGGTACAACATGCAATGTGTGGGTCTCATGAGCAATAAAACGAGCTGAAATGTTGTTTGTGTTGATCTCTATTCCCTTTGTATTTAACGGTTCTGGAACTCTTGGAACCGAGGTGATGCAAAACATTTTTTGATGTGTGTATGTGGCAATGTAGCGAATTACTTGGCAAATGATAGTGGGAAATTGGGTCGCGTTTAGGCAGTTTAAATCTCTACAAATCGTAGTACAATTTCATTTTGCTTTATCTACGTTAAATGCTTGAGTTGGCTACGCTGTAAATTTTATTGCCCACGGCTCATCGAGTTATTCGATAAAATTTAAACCATATTTCTTGCAAACCCGCTAATTTAAAGCCGCAGCAGCTAACAGATATGTCAATCCCATAACATTAACCATGATAATGATGATAGTAATAAATTATTAATAATAATAACAACAGGCCTATAAGATATTGCTATATCAGCCGCGGATTTTTTTTTCGTGTAGCCTCCCGAGAGGCCGAGTGCAGGCCTTTCTAGTCGACGCCCGTGGGCAACCTGCGCGTCGGGATGAGAGATAGAATGGATGCGGATGAATGAAACTGGGCAAGGATGTGGAAGGAAGCGGCCGTGGCCTGTCAGAAGGTACTGTCCCAGCATTTGCCTGGTGTTGAAAATGGGAAACCATGGAAAACCATTTCAAGGACAGCCGACGGTGGGGCTCGAACCCACGCGTCTACCGAGTCAGCAGAAAGCTTGGCCCCATGACCTGACGCTGCGCTTTAACCAGCGTAGCCACTACTGTCGGTAGCCGCGGATAAAGGACGTGCGGATACAGAGTAGATGCGAATGACGCGTTATATGGCCGCGCAGGACTGTAGTTCATGTTATCCTGTTATGTTGTTGAGGATGGATCCCTTGGAAGGTAAGAGTTACATAGCCTACTCGTGACAGTATGTGCATTCTTTAGGCACTGAGCTCACTGTTCAGGGAGTTCATGGTCACTTGTCTGGTAATTACAGGAAACGGATTGGTAACCTGTTGGATTATACACTGTCCTCAATTATGCTAACTGAGCTTGTGGAAGATGGAACTGTTCTTTCTATATAGCTTTATGTACGGAAGTTACTAAGGATACTGGCTTTGAATCCTGGTGATGACACTGGCCACCCTGACAATTGTTTTGCCGTGTTATTTTACTGCTAAATGCTGTGCTATACCATATTTTAAGTACCGAGACACATCTCCCAATCATATACCTTTAAAGCACAGTGATAATCATCACAGGTTGTCACGCAAATGTTACACTCTCCTACTTACTGGAGCGGATGACCACATATCCCATATCCCTGAATGAAGGGGTGCGTATGATGCGCAGCAAATACTTTGGTTTACTGCTGTTCAACTACTTTGCCGTAAAATCAGCTATTCGAGATGATGACCATTATAGAGGTGATTTTGTTAGTATTGTGCATTAATGTCCCCATTGAACTCGTTTCTTCCCTGGTTGGTTGGTTCTTAAGTTTAGGGGCTGCGACAACGTGGTCATGTAGCCCCGTGTACTTTGGGTGTGTGTAAATCTGTCGGATAACCGGTGTTAATTGTGATGACTGTATTAGTGTGTGTTATCTGTTTTTTTTTATTCAAGTAAGGACTGCAGACTTTTGAATTGTTCATATGGTTCCAACTTTTGCCGCCAAACGCCACCGTCAACGACTACTAGTTCAGAACTTAGCTACCAGACGCCACCGCAGTCGGCTCTTGGCAACGAACATAGGAACTTAAGAGCGTTGTTTACATTCTTAACCTATACAATTTAGCTTCACACAGGTGTAATTAGTGGAAGGTTCTTTAACATGCCATAAATCTATGACATGGGACCGCCGGCTTTACTTCCCCTCCGAAGGAAGGCATACTGAGGGATTTTAACGCTCTTAGAAAATCCGACGACTTCGGCCGGATTTGAACCCACGATCTTGGGCATAGGAGCTCAGCATGCTACCGACTACGCCACCGAAGCCGCTCATTTCTTCCCTCCCCCACATTTTTTCGTCTGTGAGCTTGTGGTATGGAACGAACATGTTTGAATAAATTAAATACCAAATGCTGATTTTCAGCTACTAAGCGTGTTGTGTACGTGCAGTACAAGCCATCAAGATGTTGAACACAGCTTTAAAATGACCTGATCGCGTCAGTCAGTTTAACTGTGTGTAACATCTTGATCGATTGTACTTCATGTACACACTACGACACGGCTGTGAAGAATACATATTTCGGAAATTAAATATTTCCTTTGTCATTTAGACTTTCACGGCCCGTGTTACTATTCATAATGTTGAATTTTGGGCTTATGCCGTGTTTTATTATACTAATATTCGACGCGTTTCGAAAGAAACCATGTCTTTCATCGTCAGGAATAATCTGGAATACGACAATGTTGCTAAGAGAAAGCAACGAAGAACATATAGAAGGTGCCCAAAGATGGACGCCATTATAGCCCCATGTTAGGGACAACGGAAAGCAGCAGTGAATTACTTTCTCAGGGTTCTGATAATAGGTAGCCAGGATTCACTGAGATTGTAGCCGGTGTCGCGGTTGAAATTATCTGGGTGTTTACGTATTTCAACCGCCTCCCTGATGATTCTGGGACGATATTGCTTTATACGGGCAAGAACATCCACTCCTTGGAACATGACATCATGGCCAGGTGTTAAAGCATGATCGGCAACAGCTGATTTATCAGGTTGAATGAGCCTGATACATCTATTATGTTCCTTAATGCGAGTGCATATTGTTCTCGAAGTCTGCCCAATGTAAACCTTGCCACAAGTACAGGGAACTCTGTAGATACCCGGTTGTTGCAATTTAGGCAAACTGTCCTTAGTTGGTCGCAGGAGTTGCCTAATCTTAACAGAAGTTCCAAATACAGTCCGTATGTTGTACCGACGTAGGATTTTAGCAATACGATCCGTTGTGTTATGTATGTACGGAAGGTAAGCAGTTCCTCTTACATCTCTTTTCTCAACTGGCGTCCTATTATTATTTGTTGGTTTCAGAACCGTAGAAATCAAAGCCTTGCTATAACCGTTGCTCTCAAAGGTGGTTCGCAGGGTGTTAATTTCTTCTTGTAAAGAAGACACTTCACAAATCCTCCTAGCCCTGGTAGTTAGAGTTGTAAGGATACCATGTTTCTGGGCAGGGTGATGGTGAGAACTTGCGTGGAGATATCTATTGGTGTGTGTTGGCTTACGAAAAACGCTGTGTCCTAAAGATCCATCCTCTTTCTTGGTGACGAGAACATCTAAAAAAGGTATTTTGCCGTCAGATTCCTTTTCCATGGTGAAACAAATAGAAGGGTGCTGGAGATTAAGATGATCCAGGAAATGGCTAAGATTTTCTTCACCTTCCGTCCAAACAACGAACGTGTCATCCACATAACGCCACCAGATCTTCGGTTTGAAAGGAGCCGACGACAAAGCTTTCTCTTCAAAGTTCTCCATGAAGAAATTAGCCACAACAGGAGAGAGAGGACTACCCATGGCCACACCATCAGTCTGCTCATAAAAATTCCCATTCCATAGAAAGTAGGAGGAGGTCATGCAGTGATAAAAAAGTCTTGTGATGTCGTCAGGAAAAAAGCCATTAATGAGAGACATAACACCATCAATAGGTACTCTCGTAAACAGAGACACCACGTCGAGACTCACTAGAATATCACCCGGCTGAAGTGTTATAGCTTTTAACTTTTCCACGAAGTGTGTGGAATCCTTAATGTACGAAGGCGTGTTACCCTGAAGCGGCTGAAGTAGTCTACCTAAGTATTTGGAAAGGGCATATGTAGGAGAACCAATCGTACTAACAATAGGTCTAAGAGGAACATCTTCCTTATGTATTTTAGGAAGACCATAGAGTCTCGGAGGAATAGCATCCCCTGGAAGGAGAGTCTTCGCTGCATCCGCTGGAATAGATGATTGCTGGATCAATTTGACGGTGACATTTGAGTAGCGAGTAGTAGGATCACGACTATTAATCCTATATACAGGATCTGATAACAAAGACGAGATCTTGGAATCATAATCAACCTTATCCAATACCACTGTCGCGTTACCCTTGTCAGCGGGGAGAACGATAATATCAGAATTGTCCCTTAGATCTTTAAGTGCCCGGCTTTCGCCTTGTTTTAAGTTGGTGATAGGTGGCTTAGCGGTCTTGAGAACTCGGGAACATTCTTGCCTGGATTCCTCGGCCTCTTCAGGTGTGAGGTGATGTACCGAGGATTCTACGGATGTAATAAGTTCTTCAATAGGAATTCTTCTAGGCGCTACAGCAAAATTGAGACCTTTAGCGAGATCCTACTACTCGCTACTCAAATGTCACCGTCAAATTGATCAAGCAATCATCTATTCCAGCGGATGCAGCGAAGACTCTCCTTCCAGGGGATGCTATTCCTCCGAGACTCTAAGGCCTTCCTAAAATACATAAGGAAGATGTTCCTCTTAGACCTATTGTTAGTACTATTGGTTCTCCTACATATGCCCTTTCCAAATACTTAGGTAGACTACTTCAGCCGCTTCTGGGTAACACGCCTTCGTACATTAAGGATTCCACACACTTCGTGGAAAAGTTAAAAGCTATAACACTTCAGCCGGGTGATATTCTAGTGAGTCTCGACGTGGTGTCTCTGTTTACGAGAGTACCTATTGATGGTGTTATGTCTCTCATTAATGGCTTTTTTCCTGACGACATCACAAGACTTTTTTTTTATCACTGCATGACCTCCTCCTACTTTCTATGGAATGGGAATTTTTATGAGCAGACTGATGGTGTGGCCATGGGTAGTCCTCTCTCTCCTGTTGTGGCTAATTTCTTCATGGAGAACTTTGAAGAGAAAGCTTTGTCGTCGGCTCCTTTCAAACCGAAGATCTGGTGGCGTTATGTGGATGACACGTTCGTTGTTTGGACGGAAGGTGAAGAAAATCTTAGCCATTTCCTGGATCATCTTAATCTCCAGCACCCTTCTATTTGTTTCACCATGGAAAAGGAATCTGACGGCAAAATACCTTTTTTAGATGTTCTCGTCACCAAGAAAGAGGATGGATCTTTAGGACACAGCGTTTTTCGTAAGCCAACACACACCAATAGATATCTCCACGCAAGTTCTCACCATCACCCTGCCCAGAAACATGGTATCCTTACAACTCTAACTACCAGGGCTAGGAGGATTTGTGAAGTGTCTTCTTTACAAGAAGAAATTAACACCCTGCGAACCACCTTTGAGAGCAACGGTTATAGCAAGGCTTTGATTTCTACGGTTCTGAAACCAACAAATAATAATAGGACGCCAGTTGAGAAAAGAGATGTAAGAGGAACTGCTTACCTTCCGTACATACATAACACAACGGATCGTATTGCTAAAATCCTACGTCGGTACAACATACGGACTGTATTTGGAACTTCTGTTAAGATTAGGCAACTCCTGCGACCAACTAAGGACAGTTTGCCTAAATTGCAACAACCGGGTATCTACAGAGTTCCCTGTACTTGTGGCAAGGTTTACATTGGGTAGACTTCGAGAACAATATGCACTCGCATTAAGGAACATAATAGATGTATCAGGCTCATTCAACCTGATAAATCAGCTGTTGCCGATCATGTTTTAACACCTGGCCATGATGTCATGTTCCAAGGAGTGGATGTTCTTGCCCGTATAAAGCAATATCGTCCCAGAATCATCAGGGAGGCGGTTGAAATACGTAAACACCCAGATAATTTCAACCGCGACACCGGCTACAATCTCAGTGAATCCTGGCTACCTATTATCAGAACCCTGAGAAAGTAATTCACTGCTGCTTTCCGTTGTCCCTAACATGGGGCTATAATGGCGTCCATCTTTGGGCACCTTCTATATGTTCTTCGTTGCTTTCTCTTAGCAACATTGTCGTATTCCAGATTATTCCTGACGATGAAAGACATGGTTTCTTTCGAAACGCGTCGAATATTAGTATAATAAAACACGGCATAAGCCCAAAATTCAACATTATGAATAAATATTTCCTTGTTTGGAAATGCAGTTCATTGAATATGTTATGTGACGATGTGTCCGAGGGATGTGGGAAAGTTGGAATTCACTATTCATTGTTTTAAAATGTAATTGCTACGACTGTTTAGTTTTATTGATCCTACTGTAGTTTAAACATTCTTGTGAGTGCGATTGTATGGATATTTTTTTCTTTCTCCCGTTGAAGCAGTGGATGTAGAGCAGATTTCTGGCCTCGTTCTTGCTCCGGTATATACTCTCCCTTTATCACTTTTATTGGCGCACTTTGTCATAAGCTCCCAGGCTATTGCATGCGATAACTTACGGATATCCTCGTCCTGGACATTAATTTCTTTGTGGTCTTTTTTTACTTGCGCTATGACAAGTTACGAGACGCAATTGGTTCCTGACGTGTCGATAATATTTGTTATAATCTTCTTTCTTTTCTCATTGTGGTAATTTATCATGTTTTAAAGGAATTTCAAGTTCTTTAGTATTATGTGGGATACGAACTTGCACTTTCTCGTCGGGTGGAACTGACTGTTATGATATTTGATGTGTTTATTGCCAATGGTTCAACCATTTTCATACATGAATAACACACAGTTATCCGTATATTTAAAATGCGATGAAAAAGAAGAAAGTAACTGAACAGTAAATACATATTTTAAATACTGTTTCATAAAAGAGTAAACAGTACTTGCAAATATAGTATGAATGTTTAACACACCGCGGCTACGCCGTGCGCGTTAATCGCTCATTACGACTGCAGTTGCATTATGTTCTCATCTTCAAGTAGGCTAGACTTGGAGGTCGGTAGTTTGTAATTCTTCACGCGGAGCTGCTACAAGGAATAAACAATTAAAAGGAAAGGGTGGATGTTCATTCAGATACGAGGTTCGAATCCCGGAGCTGATAGCGGCTATCCTGAGTGTGGTTTTCCCCTGATGTTTTCCACACTCCCTTCAGCCAAACGCCGTGATAGTACCTTATTACAAGTGCTGCTCAAATACCCCATTCTAAGCCCTAACAATTGCAAGTTACATACAATAAACACCACAGAAACACAGGTTATCTATCAAAATGAACACGTATATAAGTACACGGGGTTGATGACCAATATGTTCAAGCCCTTAAAAGGAATTAACAATACCAAGAAACATTCGTTATTGATATGTTTTTGTAGTACATTGTTTATGAGTTGCTCTCAGCCCGCGTTGTATTCAGTGTGATGATCTTGCAAATCTACGAAGAACCCTCCAACTCCAAGGTACGCGGAATCTCTTTTTAGCAGATGATGCGGTGACTGCTGATAGCTTCATTCGATTTGTGGGTGACATGGTTATGGCTCAATGAACCAGTGTTTTTTTTTGTTTTGCTTGGAAATAGGTTTCTACACTTACAAACAATAATGTCTTATATGAACGTGTTTATCATTATAAATATATTCTTTTTTTTTTCTATTTTAATTTTTTTATTCTATATTTACTTTTTGTATATAGGATGGGTCATCAGTCAGTTGTCACTAGCAATCCTTAAAGGTGTTGTCAATTCTGTAAATTACCTATACATGCTTCAAGAATTGTTGTTAGAACCGAAAATGAACTTCAATTACTATATTGTCACACGTGGAGTCTGACAACAAGGAAGACATACATGATACATCCAGAACATCTACATGCGGTTAAGGAAAGTTCATATGGGAATAAGATGGAGCACCCCCACATTAGGGAGTTATTGTGAGAGACTTTCTAAAATGGAATGGATCGGTAGGCAGGGTAGTCTACTATTGAATGGCTCCTCGATCCCCAGATATTATACCCATGGATTTTTCGGTCTGGGATATACTAAAAGAGATGAGGTTTATTCCGTCAATATTCGTGACGTTGAACATTTGAAGGCAATAATCCAATCAGAATTTGAAAACTTTCAGTCCTGGGAGATTTGCGACACATTTTGAAAATCAGTGTTTAAAGGATGCATTATTTGATTAGAACAGAACACTTTGAGCAACTTTTGTTGTAAGTTCGTTGAAATCAATGTGTACTGTATTTCCGTGCTGATAATAAGTTTGTATTTTTATTTGTTTAGCATTATTGAACCAATCGCATTTTTGATGACTAACTTAAGGCACACCGTACATATATTTTTAGTATAATTACGTGTTTTCCTTTATAAGTGCGGTATGTTATCTTTTACAGCTTTTACAGTTTTTCTTTGTTTCGTGTACATTTTGTTCATTGCTGGCTGCTCATAATATGGAAAGTAAATGATTTTTGGAAAACGAATCATATTTCTCTGTGTTATTATTAGGCTTTATTTTATTTTGGCACTTTCATCTAAATAATGATGAAATTCTGAGGTATATCAAGTGTGATGAAAATGTTATAGTAATGGGAGATTGGAATTCTGTGGTGGGAAAAGGAAGAGAAGGGAAGATAGTAGGAGATTTCGGATTAGGTGAAAGGAATGATCGAGGAAGCAGACTGATGGAATTCTGCACCGAGCATGAGTTGGTCATAGCTAACACATTATTCAATAACCACAATAGAATATACACATAGATGAGACCAGGAGATACAGGGCGTTACCAAATCGACTTCATTATGGTCAAGCAGAAGTTTCGAAACCAGATTTTGGATTGTAAAACATATTCCGGTGCTGATATAAACTCTGACCACAATCTGGTTGTTTTGAAATGCAGATTGAAGTTGAAGAAACTGAAGAAAAGTCAAAAGCCAAAAAGATGGGCGATAGATTCAAGACGAGTATAAAGGAAGGACTAATGAAAAACCCTAAACAAACTTCAATTGCAGGCGAATGGGCACTTTTGAAGAATGAAATAACAAAATCCGTAGAAGAAAACATTGGTAGGAAAGAAAGGATAGGTAGAAAACCATGGATCACTCAGGATATACTTGAATTGATGGATGAAAGGTGGAAACACAAGAATGTAAGAGATGAAAAGGGGAAAGCAGAATACAGACGTCTGAGAAATGAGGTTAACAAGAAGTGCAAGGAAGTGAAAGAAGAATGGTTGAAAGAGAAATGTGCAGGTATAGAAAATAGTCTGAAATTAGGTAAAGGAGACACAGCTTATCGGAGGATTAATAGTACTTTTGGGGAAAAGAAGACTAAGTGCTGTAATATTAAGGACACACATGGAAAGCCTCTTACTGATAAGGAAGAAAAGTTTGAGAGATGGAAAGCTTACATAGAGTGTTTGTATAAGGGAAAGGAGATTGAGAATCATGTAATGGAAAGGGAGGAGGAAATTGATAAGGGTGCGAAAGGAGATTTAATATTGAGATCAGAATTTGACAGAGCATTGGAAGACTTAAGCAGGAACAAATCACCAGGCATAGATGATATACCGATTGAGTTGCTACGCTGCATAGGAGATGAAGGTCTGATCAGGTTATATCACTTGGTGTTGTGTAGAATTAATGAGACTGGTGAGGTACCCTCTGATTTCAAGAAGAATGTTATCATTCCTATACCGAAGAAAGTGGGGAGCTGACAGATGTGAAGATTACCGTACAATCAGCTTGATTACTCGTGCTTTAAAGATCCTGTCTAGAATAATTTACAAGAGGATGGAAAGCCAGATAGAAACAGAGTTGGGTGAAGACCAGTTTGGTTTCAGGAGAAATGTAGGAACAAGGGAAGCTGTACTGTCTTAGGCTGATTTTGGAAGGTAGAATAAGGAAAGAAGAGAACGTTCATGGCATTTGTAGACTTAGATAAGTCTTTTGATAACGTTGATTGGACTAAATTGTTTGCCATTTAAAAACGATTGGAATAAAGTACAGGGATAGGAGGGTGATCTACAATCTATACAGAAATCAGACAGCAGTCATTCGGGCTGAAGGACATGATAGAGAAGCTGGTATTCAGAAAGGTGTAAGGCAAGGCTGCAACTTATCACCCATACTTTTCAATCTTTACATTGAACAAGCAATGAAGGTAATTGGAGAAAAATGTAAAGTGGGCGTGAAGATTCTAGGAGAAATAATTTCAACTCTGAGATTTGCTGATGACATAGTCATCTTGGCCGACACGCCTGAGTATTTGAATGAGTTTTTGAGTGGTATGGACTCCGTCTTGAGGAAAGAATTCATGATGAAAATTAATTAATGTAAATCAAAAGTATTGGAATGCAGCCGAAAGAAATCAGAAACCTCTATGGACATCAAATTGGCAAGTGAAAAACTAAAGAAGTAGAAAACCTCTATTACTTAGGAAGAAAAAAAAGGGTATAAAAAGTCGGTTAGCTCAGGCAAGGAAAGCATTTCTACAGAAAAGGAATCTGTTGACATCGAATATAGATTTAGGCATTAGGAAGTCATTTTTGAAGGCCTTTGTCTGGAGCGTGGCGCTCTATGGAAGAGAAACTTGGACTATTGGTGCTGCAGAAAAGAGGAGAATTGAAGCGTTTGAAATGTGGTGTTAAAGGATCAGATGGGTAGATAGGGTTACAAACGAAGAGGTATTAAGACTGGTGGGAGAAGAGAGATGTTTTTGGCGACTGCTAATGAAGAGAAGGGATAGGTTGGTAGGACACATATTAGGACACCCAGGGATAGCAAGTTTAGTTGTGGAAGGAAGGGTCGAGGACAAGAACTAGGTAGAGATGAAACGATTAGCTCAGGACAGGGAGGCATGGTTGGCTGCACCAAACCAGTCAAAAGACTGAAGACTCAAACAACAACATCTAAAGTTTCCAAATGTGCATACTAACAGTGTTGCAGCAGCAGCCTAGTTTAGTTTTAGTGCAGTGTCCGGGGTAAATCATATTTAATGCCATGTAGCTAATCTGGGCCCTACATGCTGTGCCCTAATAATAATAACAATATGTCCTGGATGAAATTTGCTGGAATGATTTTGCCTTTGACGTTTATCGTTTCCCTTTGTTGTTGCAATATGACGTTTAACTAATTTTAACGAGCTCGTTTCCCTTCGTCGTTCTCCGCTCGGCGGAACGTTATTTGTGTTAGGCCCGCATAAACCAACTCACTCCGTATCCGGCATTGCTTTGTGCCACTATACAGTTGTCGCTAATTCATTAGAATAAGGTGTGAATTTCTCCGTTCAAACATTAGTAAGGAGTCTTGGTAATTACTCTGGCTTGTATGCAAGAAAATATACCCTGGCTGTAATTTGTATTTAATTTTGTGGCGTGCTCATGTTGTGGAGAGTCATAACATGGAATTTGACAAAAATAGAATTACGTACGGTACTGTAATAGTACATACATTATGCAAAAAGCCTATAATGACAATAATTAGACGCGGATTGTTTATAAATCAAGCGAAGCGGCTTTTATAATTTCCCTATGAGTGTCTTAATTGCCATTATACTGTAGGCGAGTTGCATACGACTGTTTTATGTTCGACGATAATATTATAACTTTATTTTCTGTTCGAACATAAATATCTCTCGATATTCAGCCAGTTTCGTCTACTGAACAGAGCGCATGGGGGCTGAGAATATCTAGTATTCGACCACGGCCTCCTCGAAGACCCCAATATGACACTAGCCACGCGGTGAAATTTAAAACAGGAAGTCAGCGCAGGTGCGATGCTATCCTTAGATAATTGGTCAAACAGCTGTATCGTAATGGAAATATTGAGCTCTGATTAGTGAAACTTGAACTGTAATGAGCCTTTTTAAGATGCAGTTTTCTGGCGTATAATATTTATATAATGGCCATTTCAATCTGATTTTTTTTTGGGGGGGGGGGATTTTCGATCGTCTTTTTTAAAAGGGGGCAGTCCGGAGATAAATAAAATTGATGCTTTTCCCAAAAATGGTGTCTTATATTGAAAGTATTGTATTTTTTCACGAAGCTATTCTGTTTATTTGAAACTATTGATAGGTATGGTTCCTATATTAGGCCACGGCCGCCTTCCAAATCATCATCTGAATTACTAATACACACACTAATGAATCAACAACATGATTGGTATTCTAATCATTTGAGGATGCCAAATTCCATAACGAGTGGAACACACTTTACATTGAGCATCACAAATTGCAAAGAAATGTCGTGGGAATAGGTTCTCCCATCAGCCCTTCCTTTATGCGAAGCTTGGTTGGAACTCCTCTATGTCAGTATCAAATTTAACAAGACTTTTTAAATTATTGGCAAAGCTGAGAATTGTATCCGGGAACCTCTCGTGTCAGTGACACTAACCACGACGGTATTGTTTCATTAGAGACAAGAATTCTCCTTCACGTGATCCACTATAGCAGATTTATTCAGGCGATGAAATTCTTCGCTTCGCCTTTTGACATTGAAGTATGGCTGTGCCTATTTTGAGCCTGTAAAAGTATGGTGGTTATGACAGCTTCGCTTCGTGTGCTCTCGTCGTCTCCTGTGAGAATTGTTTGAGATGGAAGTGGGATGAATAACAAATCCGCAACATGATGTAAGGCATGCCTTCCATTCGGCTATCAAGTTGATCGTGTGTGCATTGAACTGATGGATTGTAGACTACTTGCGACAAACGCTTTCTCTCTTGAGTCGAGATATTCTCTTGGAACGAGGGTGTGTTTTACGCCAGTCGCTTTGTCTCATCGCATTTGCTTGAGAGAATGAGTGTAAATGTTTAAAAATAAGGTGTAAAAGCTGCCTTGCTTGGTAAACCAACTTGTTTGTTCACTTGGCCCTTGGGGGCTCATAACTAGTGGGGCGTGGATAGACGACCGCGGGTCCCGGGGCTGAATCCGGCGTGGCTTCTCACTTACTTGTGCCATGCTCGTTTCTTTTCTTTTGTAGACTACTTGCGACAAACGCTTTCTCTCTTGAGTCGAGATATTCTCTTGGAACGAGGGTGTGTTTTACGCCAGTCGCTTTGTCTCATCGCATTTGCTTGAGAGAATGAGTGTAAATGTTTAAAAATAAGGTGTAAAAGCTGCCTTGCTTGTAAACCAACTTGTTGTTTGTTCACTTGGCCCTTGGGGGCTCATAACTAGTGGGGCGTGGATAGACGACCGCGGGTCCTGGGGCTGAATCCGGCGTGGCTTCTCACATACGTGTGCCATGCTCGTTTCTTTTCCTGTCGACTTCTCTTGGACAGCTCTTGTTCTCCGCCGATTCCGACGGCATTAGTGTATGTGAGACTTAAGTTTTCATTCAATTTCATGTCTTATTTGACACTATGTTTTGTTTCCTGAAGCAGTTATTGATACCTAATTATTTTGAGGAGTTCCCCATTCTACTTAGTCACCGTATCTCCCGACTACGGTAGGAGTCCCTGGAGGGGGATCGTTGGCAGAGCTGACGACTGGTGAGTTTGGCAGTTGGTGACTCCGGGATTTTCCTGATCTGGTTCGGAAGTCCATTCCCCCTATTTTTCAGTAATTTGAGGGTAGATTCTCTCTCCTTTCCTATCTGCCTTTTATGGCTCTACTTCCTTTGTAGTGGTGTGGCGGGTGGCGTTCGAATCCCGGCTCTGCCAAGAAATTTTAATTGTGATGTGAGGGCTGGAACGGGGTACACTCAGCCTCTTGAAGCTAAAGTGAGATGAGGATGGTTATATTCCCACATCACCCATCCTGGAAGTGATATTCCGTGGTTTCTGCACTTCCACTCCAGGCAAAATCTGGGATGGTTTTTACTTGAGGCCACGGCCGTCTCCTTCCCAATCCTATCCCGAATTTACAAATACACTCACTAGTGCAGCATCAAAATAACACAGGTTATCACACAAATCCACTCACACACATCCAAATACAGTACATGGGGCTGTATGACCGCGATGTTGCAACCCCTTAAAAAGCAACAACTAAATTCCTTTCAAGTAAGTAACTAAACTCTTGTTTACTAAGGCAACACTGAAAATATGGCTTCAAACACCACAATGTAACTAAACAATAAAGTTAAGTCAGTTGTAAGTGTAGAAATAGAATGCAACCACATTTGCCATTCAAAACAAATGTTATAAATATCCGTATTGATAGCAGAATTGTGTTTGAGTCTTCAGTCTTTTGACTGGTTTGATGCAGCTCTCCATGCCTCCCTGTCCTGAGCTAATCGTTTCATCTCTACATAGCTACCACACCCTACATCCGAGGCAATCTGTTTAACATATTCTAACCTTGGTCTACCCCTACAGTTCTTGTCCTCGACCCTTCCTTCCATAACTAAGCTTGCTATTCCTGGGTGTCTTAGTATGTGTCCTACCAACCTATCTCTTCTCTTCATTAGCAGTCGCCAGAAACATCTCTCCTCTCCCACTCGTCTTAATCCAGTATTTTTGTTTTACATTTATTAATTTTCATCATGAATTCTTTCCGTAAGACGGAATCCATACCATTCAAAAACTCATTCAAATCCTCAGGCTTGTTGGCCAAGATGACGATGTCATCAGCAAATCTCAGAGTTTGATTTAGTGCTAATGACCCTATAGTCTCCTGACCAATAGTCCTGTTCTTCCTGCCAGCGCATTTCACTAATCCCAACCAAATCCAACCTCAACCTATCCATTTCCCTTTCTAAGTTTTCTAACCTTCCATTTCCTAGCAGACTTCTAACATTCCACGCTCCGATCCGTAGAATGTCAGAGTTCCTCTTTGTCACTTCTGTGATGTTAACCCCCTCTCGAGTAGTCCCCACCCGGAGATCCGAACGGGGGACTAGTTTACCTCCGGATTGAAATTTTACAAGGGAGGAGGCCATCATCACATGTATTTATGCATAGAGAGGTGCATATCCTCGGGAATAGCAAACGGCTGTAGTTTCCCCTTGCTTTCAGCCGTGCAGCAGGACGCAGTGTAGCCATTATTTGGCTTATATTATCAATATCTTAACCGTCTATAAGACTAGTAAAGAATTGATTTATTCTGAAAGACTGCTACTCCCTTTCAGAATAAGTAAAGAGCAATTCCACTAACAAAAATACTAACCTTCTACTGTACTAACAATTAAATACCAAAATTCTACTAACGAAAAAATACTAAAGTTCCACCAACACCAAATACAGAATTAAAAGTTTAAAATCATACGCCGAATCAATACTAAACATATATATTTGTTGAGTATTGATTCGGCGTACAATTTTAAACTTTTAAGTGTAGAAATAGTTATCATTTCTTTCATCATCCATATAATATGTGCAGATGACCTCGCTGTTCCACTCGTTAAAACGATCATCACAGCCTTAGTCCGCTTGGTTCATCATAATATCCTGGCAGGGAGTGGCTGGTTTATCTTTATCGCGCACTGCTAAATGAAGCCTGTCCGCCGTTCCTAAACTCGCTGCGAGATGAGTTTTGCGCTGTCATTCTTGGTAATTCCCTCGAGAAGCAGGGCCATTGTACTTCCCCGCTGAGTTCGCAAGAGCACAACGATGTATCGGGAGGAATTGTTCGGGATAAGCTACCATTGAAGCGACGGGAAGATATGCATTGAGACTCCAGATCCAGAGGTCTACAGTTCAATTGCTGGTTACACTGGTGTAGGATTTGAAACTTGGTACACTGCCTCGTGAAGCAAAACTTCAAGGAATGAATTTGTTCCCCACCTCAGCTGTGCTAGATGCGGTTTTCTGAGGTTTTCTTCTTATTATTTTTATTTTTATTCTTCTCCTTTTTGTTTTTCTTCAGGCAAATGACGGGATGGTTCCGAACTTAACGCCACGCCCCCTTCCCCGATATCCCAGTGTAATTTTGAACGACATTTAGTAACTTTCAGGTCATTTATCGTGAAAATCCATTTCTCGGAATTATTATTGTTCCATTTCACCACTATTATTACTACTATACTGTCCACTTTCTGGTGTAGCGGCTAGCATTCTTTGCTGTAACCGCGGACGTTCGGATTCGATTGTCAACTCGGCTAAGAAATTTAATTTTTGTTTGAGGGCTGGAACGGGGTACACTCAGCCTCGTGAAGCAGAACTTAGAAGAAGCTGGTTGGATTCCCACCTCAGCCACCCTGGATGTGTTTTCAGTGGTCGTCGTCGTGGCCCCCTCCCCCACCTCAGCAAATGATGGGATGGTTCCTACTCATTCCTCACCTAAATTACAATTACACACTTTTTATTATTTATATCATTATATGTATATACGGCTGAGGCCAAGCTGTCCAAGTGCCTGAAATCAAACAACAAAAGCAACTGTTTCTTTGATTATGTCATTTGCTTGGGACAACGCCCTTTCATCTTGGGGATGTGCATAACGCAATGGTTTGTGTTGTAGGTGTGCGTGTCCTTGTGGAGGCTATTTCGCCTCCGGTCAACTTGACATTGGCCTTGTGTCTATGAACTGTGAAATTATACACTGCGGCATATTGTCACTAATTTCCGTCATGTTAGTTGCGTGTATACATTCTAACGTATCGAAATTAAAGGTTCACATGTTGTGCACAATGTGGATGCAGGAGTATTGGAGAGGAGAACATATCGGAGAAATTCAATATAAGAGAACTTTAAGTGGAGTGGTGTGAGGATGATGCTGTGTCTGTCACTATTAAATATTTCATGTGATAGGCTAACGATGAGCGGGGTTGACGAGATGGCTCAAAATATGTTGAGACCTCTCTTGAATTACCGACGTTGCCAATTTGTTAGAATTAAGCAAAAAGTTGCAAGTGAAGTATCCACGGGTATTTACATTTATTTTTATTATAGTAACTTTTTTTTTCTTTTCTGATTGAGAGTTCCTGTTTTGTGTAAAATTTGTGAGCCACCGGGTTTCTTGCTATGTCGGTGTTTAGCCCTTAATCTTCCAATCAAAACCTCTGCCCACGAATACGTTGAAATGCATACTAATTACTACTTTGACTGTATATAAATGTTTATAATCCAATAACATCAAAACGTTGATAAATGTCATGATAGTGATGTCGTACCCTTTAGTTATTTGTTTGGATTACAGTATTTAGGCCTACCGACCATAGGAGGTGACACGCAAAGACGAACATGTCCACCTAATACAGTTTTTCACAATCAACAAAAAACGTATTTCAGCCATACATGATAATGAAAATAACATATTGAAATGCAAACAATTTCATTTTCATGCAAAAAGGGCAATTCATGACTGCAAATAAATCTACAATGAAAATATTTGTTTAAAAAGCACATTTAATTATGGACATGTTTTCTTTTGCATGAACCATTTGGACAAGTTTGGCTTTGAATGATTTTCAAAAGGAAGGTGTTTTATATTTTCATAATCGCTTACATTTTATTCATTAATGGTTGCCATAAGATACCAAAATAAAGTAATTGGCATTAAATTTACGCGGTTTATTTTCACCTTGAATATTTCGAGGTAGTTTTCGTTGAACATTCTTCAATGACATCATTCGTGCTACCCTCCTCTCTTGAACTGATTTTTCTTGAACTCTGCAACATACCGTTTCCTTTTATCCTTTTCACGTCGCGAATCATACTTCTTCCTCTTTCTCCCCCAGGGGCTCACATCTAGTGGGACGTGGGTTGGCGACCGCGGGACCCCAGCTGAGTCCGGCATTGCTTCCACTTACTTGTGCCGGGCTCCTCTCCGCCTTCTCTCCTGTCGACCTCCCTTGGTCAACTCCTGTTCTTTTCCGACCCCGACGGTATTAGGGTATCCGAGGCCTAGGGAATCTTTCACTTTCCCGCCTTAAATGGCCCTTGTCTCATCTTTCCTGTTACCCTCATTCTTCGAGGGGTCAGCCTTCTTTTTCCTTTATGTTATCTCCTGCCTTCTGCACAAGGCCTTCAAGGAGGCATGATGTATGTAGCCCCACCACTTCTGGTGCACCCTGGATATTGCTAAACCATCAAGGGCTACGGCTGGTGAGTTTGGGAGTTGGCGACCCCGAGGTATTCCTGAGCTGGGTCCGTTTTGCCCGCTTTTTCCTCTGACCTTGGGGCGGGCCCTCTCCTCTTTCCCCCCTTTCCTGTCTGCCTTTCATGGCTCTCCTTCCTTCCAAGTCCCTCAATCCTCATTCTTGGAGGGCTGAGGGCATTTCTTTCCTTCCTGTCCTTTATTTGCCTTATCCTTTATTTGTTTACAATTTCTTCTTCGTGTATGTAAGTTGGGTTGGGTTAGTATTATAGTTTTTCATTCTCATCTCATCCTTCACTATCACCCAAACCATTGGGGGCCGATAACCTAGATGTTAGGCCCTTCAAAACAACAATTATCATCATTTTCCTCTTTCTGCTACCCTTGTTTGCAGTCTTCACACGAACACATTCTTCATCCATTCTGCTACAACACTGACGTAATAATTTTAATAGCAATGTGTAATATTATTAAGCCGGAGCACAGAAGCACGGAACTAATGCTAATATCTGCTGCTCTGCGCGGGAACGTCTGGTCTCGCGTGGAATGGAAATCACGTGACATGAATCAGCGCTTCCTACTGGCCGTATGGACTAGTTCGTCTTTGCAGGAAATGTAGATGTGGACAAGTTCGTGTTTGCGCTGAACCATGCATTTTCACTGGCTTGTATCATGGGATATATTCAAGTTTACTTAAATGGCACGATCTATTTACATTCCGTTCATCTTGTACGTCCCGTTCCATATTGTATCTCATTTTGTTTCAATTGTGGACATGTTCGTCTTTGCGTGTCACCTCATCCGTCCCCTCACGATCATGTTAAAGAATGAATGTGCTTCAAGATACATACCTAGAAAGAAAATAATCCATCAGTTTGTTTACGAGAGAAATCAATCAGTTTGAGGACACATTTATTTTTGTGGAGGGTGATATTGTCACCTTTTTTTTAAATATACTTCACATGCCAGCCTTAATGAAATGATTCAAGAAGTGTGAATGTTTTGGAAATTGATCGTGTTATCATTACTGCGTTTATCTTGTAGGATACATTCTTAGAATCATGACCAACTATTGAAAGTAATTATGTTCCTAAGCGCGTTGTAATTTGCACGGAAAGTTCGGAATTTTATGAGGATTGTATTCGAGGTACATCAGGCACACTGTTATTTGAATATTGATTGAAAACTTAATGGTATTGTTACGGCTGTGAGTTGTGTCATCGCTCGCCGCTTGAGTCACAACTGCCCCAGGGGCTGGGCTGTGGCTTGCCTCCTGTATTGCGCGCGCCTTATGCAACAGGGCTACTACAGACAAAGGGATAGTCCAGAAGATTCGTGACTGGACCAGCGGTGGAAACCTCGAGAAGCCGTGGACTCTGGATGGATCTAGAACCATTTATTGAGTCACCGGCCTGCTATATAAGAGTGACCCGTGAAGCAGTTGTTGTGTTTTACGAGCTAGTGCGAGCGATTATCTTGTGCGACAGAAGTGTGGTGACGAAGTGCTGAGCGAGTTACGAAATCCTGTGACATTGTTTCTCCCAGCTTGTGAACAGCGTACATCAAGTGCTCGTAAGTAACTGTATTTGTTGTACCTGAGGAAGAGGGGCAGGTAGCTTCTGCCAAGGCCACCGGACTCATTAGGACGGATTAACTTCTGTGGTCTGTTGCAAGTGAAAGGGGCCAAGAGCGCATAAGGAATAGACTTGAGGAAACTGGAGAAGGCTCCTAATTGCTTGTATTTACTGAAGAGGGCTGTATCTTTCTGGCCGCAATAAAGTTAATTATTTCTTTAAGCAGTAATTGGTGTTGTGCTTTGTACCCCCACCGTAATCCAGTTAACAAAAGTGCCACTAGGGGGTGGCACGCAACAGTATCCTTGTTAGCTGGCGCTGTCGTGTGGAACGGTCAACATGATCTTCGGGCTTGTATTACGTCACTTGGGAGTCGAGAGGCGATGAACCGTGCTGTGTTTATTGTTCCAACTTTCTTTGAAATTTTCTTTCTAGTTTTTATTTTTCTGATCCGCTCGAGCAGTGGTATGCAATATATGATCAGATTGTCTTAGTTCTGACACATACTGCGTGTTTCATACCTTCATGCGATTGTGTAGCGCTTATTATCAATTCTTTCTCTATAAAGAGGAGTATGGAGTGAAACCAGAATGCGTAATTTCGCCGTTGATCGTGTGGGTTGCAACATATGGCCGTGTGATAAATCTCACATTGCACGATTATTATACGGTATTTGTTCATTTGTGTTGTAACATACTTGCAGGACAGTAGGAAATAGGCTATGTTCTGTATAATTTGTATTACTTGGTACGAAGCATGATGATGTGGACGAGTGGTTGCGTCAGCAACTAAGGTCCTTCTTGGCGGAGGGTATAAGGGAACTTCTTCAGTTTTGGGACAGCTGCCTAAAAGTGTGTTTTATCATTCGATAATGTATTTGATGGCGTTTTTGAAGTTATTGTGTAGCTTCAGTGGTGGTCTCACGAAATGCTTTGTTTTTTTGTTATTTGTAAAACCTTTCTGATTGCTTAAGTGCCTTTATTTACTCTATATTCCACAAAATAAGAAATGTTGGTTGGTTCCTTAGTTTAGGGGCTGCGACAACGCGGTCATGTAGCCCTGTGTACTTTGGGTGTGTGTAGAATCTGTCTGATAACCGGTGTTAATTGTGATGGCTGTATTAGTGTGTGTTATCTGTGATTCAGGTAGAAAGACTGCAGACGATTAATTTTTTCAAGTATTTCCTACTTTTGCTACCAAATGCTACCGTCCACGATACCTAGCTGCGGACGTGGCTACTAAATGCAATCGCAGTCAGCACCTGGTGTCGAACGTTGAAACTAATATAGCGTTATCAAACTAACCTACAAATGTTAGCTTCCACGAGTGTGTTAGTGGAAGGTTCTATGACATGGGACCGCCGGCTTTACTTCCCCTCCGAAGGAAGGCATACTGAGGGATTTTTAACGCTCTTAAAAATACGACGACTTCGGCCGGGTTTGAACTCGCGATCTTGGGCACAGAAGTTCAGCATGCTACAAACTACGCCACCGAAGCCGATCAAAAGAAGAAAGAAAGATTCAAGACGTTTGGCTTACAATTATGGATTTTCTTAATACATGAATACCTTAATCAGGGCTTCCAGCGACTCACTTTTCTCACTATTATTCACTATTTTCAAAGCAACCTCACTTTTCTCACTATTTTATGATTTTTTAAATGAAATTACTCACTATTCTCACTTTTTATTACAAAAATGGTCACATTCTGTGTTAAAAATGGTCTCATGCACAATCTGATTGCTAGAAACGACCCAAAATATACCCATGAATGGGTAGTTCATTTTTCTGCCACCGGTGCCTGAGCGCGCTGCCGACAGCGAGCCAGGAGGCCAGAAAGCATGAAATGTTTCCATAGTGCAATACCACAGCCGGAGCCATGCAGCGATCGCCGAAAATTTTAACAAAGCGTTTTTTAACGAAAGTTCACATTTATATTTTTGTTTTACGATTTAAATTTCTTGAGTGTTGCATTGATTACCCATTATTTCCAAGTGTCCTCTAACTACATGAAAAATACAAACAGTACTCACAGATATTAACATAGGTGCAATTTGGTTGACATTTTTGGGGGGCTAAGTTGTTTTTCAGATACACATTCTTAAAAATTTTTTCTATTTCAATACAGTCTTGTCACATTTTTGGGGGGCTATGGTTGGTTTTGGGGAGCTTAACCACCCGAGCCCCCTCCCTCCCCCCCCCTAATTGTGCCTACAGATATGAACAAACCTTAAAATTATGAAGCAGATACACGGCCATAAATGCGAATAATGCTATGAATTTACTCACTATTTACTCACCTTTTCATACAAAAACTCACCTTTTTTCACTTTTTTGAAGAAAAATCACTCACTATTTCACTATTTTTGGACGAGTGAGTGGATGGAAGCCCTGACCTTAATGCCTAACCGACCTATGATATTGTTGTTGTTGCTTTAGTTATTTCCAGACACACGAATGATCATCTTATTGCAAATGAAGTAACACAGCTTTAAAAATATAACATGCGCCTTTTCCCTAAGGCAGCCTCGAGCATACGCCGCAGCTAGAGTAGTATTCATCCCCGTTAGGCCTATATGAGAGTTAGCCTGCGGTATTAAAGTAATGTAAGCTGCATTAGCAGTGTGTGTGTGTGTGTGTGTGTGTGGGTCGAACGCGATATGCTATAGCTAAGCCGAGGAGGACGCCATTTTCCCATTCCCATCGGAACGTCCGGCTTTATAGTTCGGTCTCCATGGTGACAGAAAGCTTCTAACTTTACAGCCATCGCCCAAACAACCGAGCAACTTGCAGCGTGACACTCATTAAAGTCTAGAAGAGAAACTTCATTCTTTCTTGTAGTTTTAGGATTCCTGACTCCGCCAAGAAATGTAAGTGGAATGAGGGTTGGAATAGACTACACTAAGTCCCGTGAGGTCAAATTGCGAAGACGAGTTCGACTCCCACTTTTGCTGTCCTAGTTTTTTTTTTTTTTTTTTTTTTTTTTTTTTTTTTTTCGCGGTCCTCCACTTCTACTCCATGCAAATGCCGCTACTGTTCCTAACTTCATAATATTTTAATGTTTTTTCGGTCGCTCAACACGATTGTACCCAATATTTAATGGCTGTTGTTCCTTAAACCTGAAAGTAATTAGCCTACATGAGATTAAATTATTACACTTGGATGACTAACTTCGAATACACACTCCTACACAGCTGATAATGACACATCAAGTTGTTGTTTATTTACTAGCTATGCGACATCATGGTCCTGTGTCATTGTCATGGCTGTAATAGTGTGTGTGTGTGTGTGTGTAAGTGAGCTAGGATATAGGAAGGTAGCGGTTATGGGTGTTCTAGCATTCGACTGGCGCAGAAGTGGGAAACCACAGAAAACCCACTTCTAAGGCAGTTGAGGAGGGAATCTTTCCCTTCTCCAGTTTTGTCTCACCAGGGTGAATATAGCCTGTTCCAGGGCTCGGACCATAATTAAATTTCCTGACAGAACTGAGAATCTAACCCAGGACTGGAGTCTCTTTACGTACCACACAAGGCTGCTGCAAATCAAAGTACTCGGGGCTACACGAGCGTGATATCGCAAATCCAACTACTACATTATCACTTCTCGGGGCGCAGAAACAAATTTTCAAGGATTGTGTAATCTCGTAATATACAGGAGAGCTCAAATGATCCGAAACGCCAGTTTTCCGGAAATGTAGAAATTATTTATTCAGTGACAGAAACTTTCCTGGACTCCAAACGACTGTGCAATATGTCTCAAGCAAACTAGTATCGACCTCAAAGCCATTGCCTTTCAAAGAAACCTTTGTTTTCGAGTTCTGTACAATGCGGTGTGCAGTTCTGTTCTGCTATGTTGCATTCAATGACTGTGTATTTCAAATTACTTTCCGTTCACAATACAGTAACGCTGCTAGCCTTAATTTTATTTCACACCCATTTATCCGTATTTTTGTTTTCATATCGGGATCGTGGCAATACCCAATTTTTCTTCCTCTCCTGTCCTTCGCGCGCACTGCTCTGTTTCATAAACGTTGGCGATTACCTTGGCAAATTTCTTCCTGTCTACCTGCCGCTCGATGGTCTTTTTTTTTTTTTTTTTTTTTTTTTTTTTTTTTTTTTTTTTTTTTTTATGATCTTCCGGGTTCTACATGTTCTCATTGCACTGTTATTTTTCTCAACTTTACGTTAAAATAACACTCTCGTACAGTTCGCTCGTTATCCAAGGTATCTATCATGTTCGTTATGGTTTCCTTTACTGCCCACAACGCTACCATGCAAAATAATGTTGCAATTGTGTCTTCATTTCGATATAACGTAGTCCACCTTTTGATGTATGTAGTGGCTAGCATTCTTGGCTGTCAGCCCGAAGGTCCGTGCTCCATTCCCGGCTCTGCCAAGAAATTTGATTCTGGTCTGAAGGCTGGAACGGGGTCCACTCAGCCTCTTGAGGCAGAACTGAGAAGAAGTGGGTTTGATTTTCCCTTCTACTCCAAGCAAATGCCGGGATGGTTCCTAACTTAAGGCCACGGTCGCCTCCTTCCCAATCCTTACATATGTACATACATTACTACATTCATCATAATAGTAGGTTATTAGACAAATTCTACACACCCAGGTACACGTGGCTAAATGTCCACGATGTTTAAGCCCCTCAAATGAGAGTTGAACGTAGATCTTGTAATTTCTATTACTATTGTATCTTCCCAATTAGTTGGACCTTAACTGTTGTATCCTTACAATATCAAAGGCGATAGGTCTTTAATACACCAAGTTGCATGTATATGTCACTTTCTTCTCCTTGCCCGAAACCCCTAAGCTGAAAGGCTCCCCACCGCATAATTGTGATTATGCTGCCCCGTGTACTTGACTGTGTGTGGAATCTGTATGATAGTCTACGTCATTGTGGTGACTGTTGTACTATTTATAACTGGGGGTAGGATGCGGCCGTGGCCGTAATTTAGGTACCATTCCGGCGTCTGTCTGGAGTAGAAGTGGACAATCACGGAAAAGCACTTCTAGAATGACTAAGGTGGGAATATCGGTTCAGCCTCACGAGGCCAAGTGGACTCCATTCCAGCCTCCAGACCAGAATGTCTTGGTAAAACTGGAATTCGAACCTGGACCTTCGCACTGGCAGTCTGCATTGCTAACGACTACACCACAAGGTTGACTCCCTATTGTAGAAGTTTCTGTGCATAATTTAATATTGAAGTGTATATATTTACGTAGGTAAATTTATGCGTGTGTGTCGTGTGACGTAGAAACTAAGTGGCTAACTGTTCGCCAAACGGTGTATACGGTGGCGCATTTATCCTCTCCTCGGTAAATCACGGCTGGTCGAGACAATATATCAGCCAGGCCCGCTCACCTTGCGAGACGTGTGCGCATCGCCTGGAATGCTGTGACCCTTCACCCGCCTCAGCCCAGCCTCTTCTCATGCAAATGCCAGACGAACCTTGGCACTAGCACCGTTTAAAATACTGTTAGTCACTTTCACACTTACAAATCATACTCTCGCAAAACTTGCAGTTTAAAATCAAATTTGCGTCCAGCTTTAAAATGAAAAGCTGCAACCGCTATTTATGGCAGCCTCCGCTCGAAATATTGGTTTTGCTGATTTTTACGGGTCTAACGTCATCGCCTTGATGATCATAATATCGCAAAGCCTGTAAATAATTCAAGCACTGCAAGTTCTAATGGTAACATCGAAAATAAAAGAATAGATGGCTCTTAAAAATCTAGAATGTTTATCAATATTATTATCGTATGTAAAAGTTTCATTTGGATATCCTTGCCGTGATAATTACCTGGAGCTGGCGTCGGCAACCATTTAGTGATGTTATGCAGAAGTAACGTAGAATTCACTCGGCTTGCCCAAGCCAAACCAACTCTATCATTTATTTACGCTAATCAAAAAAGTCAGGCATTCGCCAGATCATGTTGTGTGAATGTGGAATTGATATGATACCGTTGAATGTGAAACTCTGAAGCCACTTTTCACTGTTACATCATTGGCAATATTAAACTCAGAATGCTAATGCTACGGAAATAAACACTTATCGGTACCTTTGAATACTAATTGTGACTAAACCAAAGAAACCACCCCAGTTAAAACACAAATTTAATAACGTTTTGAATGCGGTCACATGATTCGATGACGTGATGGTCCTCCGCGAGCCCCGATACACTCACTGAGTTCGACGGGGCTTGCTCATTACCAAATCGTTGAGACCCTTGAGTTCTTGCATAAAGGAAGTTCCAGAAAGAACCTTGGAAGGAATAACAAATCTTTTTTGAACATCATTACCTATCATTAGTACTCAATGTAGCATTGTTCAAAATCAATACATTTTTGGTTTATGGTCGTTCGCAAACCATGTTTAAAAATAATCTCGTGTACCTTAAGGCTATTGAAGTTCTTGTGAATTGATTAGAAGGTCGATCCTTTGGAGATCCCTGTTTGGGGGGCTATCAATTAGATTTTCTCTTTCAGGATTCAAATGGTGCCCCTTCTCAATGGCATCAACTCTCCGGTGCTGATTCGTAATTGGTGGATGTTGACAGTTATTAGTCGAGTCCCTCTAGCTGTGAAGGAGGCAGGTTTGCTATGATTTAAACAACGTAGTTGCCAACTAACTATAAATGGAGCATACATATTGGACATTGGTGGGTAGATGAACTTCAAACACTGTTATGTTTAACTTCCTTTGATGACTGCAGTGTACATGCAACCACCGTTGACTATTATTGCTCACTTCATTTGAAGGGATGTAAAATTTGAATAGTTTTAAGAGAATATAATAATTAAAATCATGAGATCATCATTTTCCGACTCCAGTTTCCCGGGTGTGGTATACAAGCACTCGCAATTTCTTTCGGTCGGAGTAGGGTTATTGTTCTTCTATATCTTCCCATTTCACATTCCGTTTGTACACCTCAGACTTCACTGTGTCTAACCATCGAATGATTGGCCTTCCTACCGGTCTCCCTCTCACTTCTGTCGAAATAATTTCTTGATGTTCTTTTTTTAAAATAATGTGATCATAAGTCCTATTTATTTATTAGTTTAGCATGTCGTTAAGTCGCCCCAGTGCATACGTCTGACCTCGAGTTCGAAAGATGGAATATAGGTGAACGTGACTGTAGGTGTCTGTCGTATTCTTGGCCTTGCTTGGGGATCAGGAACGTGATCCCATTTCCTCCAGTTTAGCAAACGTGACATCAAAATATGTGAATGTAGCACATTGTTCACACGTTCGTGGGTGTCAGCGTTCAGTTCGGCACGGAGGCTTTACTTACAACTGTGCTACGACGTACTTTTAACGTAGCTTATCGAAGGCGAACATCACCATACTATCACTGTAAAAGTAATAACAATTCGGAATCCTAAATTGGCCCGGAAACCTACACGGATGAATACAGGACTGACAGAAAAACGCAAACGAGAATAGATGGAGACAGATAGGGAAGAAGATAGGAAATATTGTGCTAAATAAGTTTTAACGCGCTCCTTCTGTGGGCATAACGAATCAAAAGTTATAATGATGAAGTTAGAGTTATTTTAATTTCAATTGTTTTAGAGCCGTCGAAGCGCTGTACTGTAGGTCATCACAGACAGGTTATCATGCAAGCACACGGGGCTGATGTACAAGATGTCCCATGGTTCTTAAATGAAAGAACAAATAATAATAGACCTAGAAGCGTAGTTTCAGCTTACTAGTAATTATCAGAATCTGGACGGGTCCTGGATCTTATGTTCCATGCTCAGCAGTAAAAAGGGAATATAGAGATGTTTCTTGAAGAAGAACAGGAAGAAGAACTTCCCCAGTTCAGTGTCGAGGAAATATGGTGCCCTAGAATCGTCAGACTGGCTTTGAGTGTTTTTAGGCGGTTTTGTATGCCAACTGCATACACACTGATAGCACTGGTGTATGGTGCAGTATGTTTCCTAGCACATCCGATTTGCCTACCAGTGTTTGGATTCAACATAATCCCCTTGATATTAGTAGGTTGCTTTTTTCTCTAACAATTCCCGTGAAGTTAAAAAAAACTAACCAGTGTTTGGATTCAACATAATCCCCTTGATATTAGTAGGTTGCTTTTTTTTCCTAGCAATTCCCGTGAAATAAAAAAAAAAAAAACTGGGCTACAGCAGCAGTGATCGTTAAGTAGCTTGTAGTTAAGTTTGTAATCAATTCATTATTTTAATTTGTTCTCTGTGGATACATGCGATGTGAACAACAAAACATTTGTAAATCGTAACGTGTAATTATTGATCTGTTGTTAATGTAGGTATATCACTGAAGCGGATAACCGTTTATCATTATTTGAATACCTTTTCGGGTCTTTGTTTTGAAGAAAATAAAGACTGAACAATACATGCTGTTCCATGAGGGAAACCGGTTACCAGAATTGTTTATAAGGCGTGGAAAATATACACAGCTTTAATCGCAAAAGTGGTTTGCTGTGGCTTCTGTTAAATAAACGAAGACGAACGATATTTTCATTTCTCTTAAAGAAAGTTCTGTTTCATTTTTAAGGGCTTGGGCATCGTGGTCATTTAGCCCCGTGTACTTAGGTGCATGTAGAATTTTGTTGATGACCTGTATTATTGTGGTGTCTTTAGACGTGTGAGAATTTGCAAGTTAGGTGAGGATTGGAAAAAAGGCGGTCGTGGTCAGCTCCACCACGACAATGATGATGATAGTCTAAAAACAAACAACCGTGCTGCAGTGGCTGGCACATCAGGTGGCAGATTTCTATGAGGATGGAATTCAGAAGTTGGTTCCACAGTATGATGTGCCTTAGTATGCGTGGAAATTCTGTTGAGAAATCGTTTTAAGGTACGGGTTTACTTGTAAAAAAGAAAAAAAACACGCCCCCTATTATTATTATTATTTTTATATTATTACCTGGTTCTGTGCCATAGTAGATGATGGAGTTAGTTCCTCTTATCTACTCGGGTTCCTTGAACAAGGTGATTCATATCCTGCCAGCAGCTTGCTTAGCGCTTGATTGAAACTAATGCGCTTGAGCTTGGGGGCGGTAATTGTTCTTCGACTCGGAATGAGGCGACTTCATCTTCATTAAAGATAGGTTTTTTTTCCCCCCGTTGCTGATCATTTCTTATATCTCGAGTCCAATGGAACTTGATGTATACTTCGCAACTCTGCTCTAGTTGAAGCGTATATTCCCCGGTTTTCTGTTCAGGCATATCTTCAATACGGTCAGGGTGCCTACTGCTGTGGAAAACTGGGAACTCTTAGGGTATTTGGAAGTTCTGTAGAACTGTAGGGATTATCAGGCAGTGTTTCATGTCATATTGTCTTACAAGCACGAACCTCGAATAATTACAAATTGTAAATTCAAATATTGCTGGGGAAAAGTATATTCTAGTGGGGGTTGTTGTAAATGTAGGTTCTTACTGACCTTCAATCAAGCTTTCGAAAAATTGAGCGCTTATTTCCACACGTAGTCTCTGTATCTGTGTTTTTAGAGATCATCGTTACTGATATTGTGCGTAGTTATATTTCAAACTTTTTGCTTCTCTCGTTTTCCAAATCCTAGAAAAATCCTGAAATTCTCAGGAAGATCTATTTGGCTGTTCTGGTTGATACCCTAACGAGATTTTTCAGACTTTTAGTAAGATTTTAAGGCTTATGACCTCAACTTTTCGTTTGAGACACTATACAGAGTACTTGGTTAAATTATTTGAATATGGAGTGAGAAAATGTGTACTTTTAATGATTAGTTTTGTTTGCATGGCAAAGGGAATTGTTACAGCCAATTTGAAATCGTTTTGAGTCCAGACTCCCTAGTTTGCTATTATTACAAAACATGCCCGGTGAAATTCATTGACTTAAGTCTATTTATTATGGACGTTGAAGTTGATCTGGAAGTTTTTCAAGTCCTCTTGAAAAAATCCGGAAATTCTCAGGAAGATTGCACTGATGGCTTTTCTCATAGCTTATATAAGATTTTTAGGCTTATGGCCTTAACTTTTTCGGATGGGGCAGGTTTGCTACAGAGTATTTTGTTTAATGTTCAGGCCATGTCCGAAAATTTCACGAATGCCCTTGAAGTTTTATTTGTTTCGCGGGTAATTACGCCCCTCCTCCTCCTCTTGGCTGTTCAAGTTTGAATCCCGGCGCTTGCAGTGGCTATCTTGTGTGGTTTTTCCCTGGAGTTGTCCACACTCTTACCAGGCTAATACCGGGCTAGTACCTTATTTCAAGTCCCGGGGCACCCACCTCATTCCCGACCCTAACAATTACAGTTTCACACTGCTACAGTCACCGCAGAAAGACGGGTTATCAGACAAATGAATTGCTCACCCAAGTACACGGGTCTGATGACTTACGATATCTCGAACCCCTGGAACGAATCGACAAAAATGTTGTGTGTCCATTCAAATACCATTTTGTTTAACAAATAACTTATTACCGTGGGTGGCTTCCAAGATCACAAGTATAACTTACTAGTTCCTCTGGCAGTCTCCGTAGTCAACAGAATACCATATGAAAGTTAGTGCACCGGATTGGAGTTCTGAGGATTACTGTATGTGTGTGCGAGCGAGTCCAATGAACTCTGACAGCGGTAATTAGGCAAGGGTAATGCGGATTAAAGTTCAACCCACTGATATCGCGCTGCCTCTGGTAATCGGGAGATTACATTGCCAGTATAGAGTTTTACACCATCAGAGAGTTGAGTTGAGATTAACTACTCTCCGGCTGCTCTTCTGGAACACTTCATAGAAATTCATAGTTATCAGGCTTGGAAAATTACAGTTTTGTGGTTTCGGGGTGTCTATCCAGTTCCAGAGGTCGTGGATTCTATTCCCAGCTCTGCCGCGAAATTTTAAGTGATCTGATGGTTGGAATGGGGTATTCTCAGCCTCGTGAGGCAGAACTTCAACGAGATGGGTTTGTTTCCTGCCTTGGCAATCCTAGAGGTGTTTTCCCGTCTCTCGTCTGTGGAAATCCCGGGATGGTTTCTAATGTGATGCCACCGCCGCGCCGCCTCCTTCCAATTCCTAGCCTTGGTTACAAATACACATCGACTACTATACAAATACATGACAGTGGCACTGGTTATCACACAGATTCCTCAAGTATACGAAACTAACTGATCACGATATCGCATTTTTTCTAAATGATTCAACAACAGTATTTATGTGTAGTTTTGAATAAAATGAGATAAAAATGACCATGATAGCCCGATTCGTTATTGACGATGCAATTATAATAAAATGTATATAATCATATGTCAATATATGTTGTACATTAAAACCGTACCGGTTTCAGTCACAATGTGACCTTCTTCAGCTTTTGGAACAAGAATATTTTTAGAATCCTCTGTTTTGGCAACATTTATATTAAGTGTATGTTCTTGCACATTTCTTCTTCTTTATGTGCCATCTCCTCTCAGGAGGTTAGCAGCCATCATAGAGACTCTTGCTTTAGATGATGCAGCACGAAACAGCTCAATAGTGGAACAATTTAACCAAGTTTTCAGATTATCGATCCAAGAAATGCACATTTACATGTCCTAAATTACGCTGAGGAAGGTCACATTGTGACTGAAACCGGTATTGTTTTAATGTACAACATATATTGAGTTATGGTTAAATAAATGTTAATCATCATCATCATTTATTGCATTAAACGGGCCTTGGAGGCCTACAGCAGAAAGACAATAGGAAAAGATAAATATCACAAATATTACCCAAAAAAATGAACAAAGGAAAAAAAAATCTTACAAACCACAAGAAAGATCCAATAAAAGGAGTCACTCAATCATGAGAGGAGGTATTTGTTGCAGATGGCACTCCATATTTTCCGGTCTCTAGTATCATCCTCCATGGCTGTCGGTTCTACTTCTTGAAGGATCGTCGTCACTCGATCTTTCCATCGTGTTCTCGGGCGTCCTCTCGGGCTTTTTCTCGTGGGTTGAGATTGGAGGACTCTCTTAGGAAGGGATCCGTCCGCTCGTAAGATGTGTCCAAACCATTGTAGTCGCCTCGGTCCCAATATTCGTCCAATGTGTGGCTTCCCAAATCTCTGGTACAGGTCTTCTTTCTTTCTTCTCTCCCATTTACCTTCCATGTTATTGTAGACGGGTCCATATATCTTTCGAAGTTATTATTATAAATATAAAGTTTTGAAGTCATTCTCCCAATGCTGTCTATACTAACTGTCAGTGGTATCTCTTCAGTAGGTCAACATAAATTTGCCCAATAAATGGGTGGGGTACATTGTACAGTATATAATATATACTGTTAATTATACGTATTATTATTATTCATACTCATATTCATTATTCATATATTATATACATTGTACCCCGCCCAGTCTTTCGGCAAATTTGTGTTGACCGATTGAAGAGTTACAAGTGACAACAATATTTATCTTGGAATTTATTATGTGTTGCTGTTCACTCATGATTATTTTCTCTTTTGTTACAGGTAAGAGAACTGAACCAAGTTGACGCTAAGATTGGCAGGTAAGACCTGCTTCTTATTCTGTCTTCGTCGAGATTCCCCCCACACCTAGCCTTTCATTATTGGGGAACACGTTATTTAGCGTGCATATGTAGTTGGGGTCGGGACCAGTAATAGCTGCAAGTTACAGTTTCTGAGTATGTCATCCAGTGCATAACCGCATAGTGAAGGCTTGTCAGAAGAGGTTAACGAGATATTGGCCTCATTATGCTATTCACCGGGAGGGCTAATAGCCCATCGGAATAATTCTTTGAAGTGTAATTAATTAATCTAGCCTGGGAAGGGAAGATAACCGCGAACGTGCGCTCGTTGAAACAATCACCATCTCCTTAACTGGCCTGAACAGTTTGCTTGTAATATCAATGAGGCAACACCGTAAAATGACGTCAAAGTTATGTAGCCTATATGTTTCGTTACAATTACTGGATGAGATTGGAGTACATTGAGTTTCTATATTCTTTAACTGTTTTACCTTTCTTTTTATTTGAATGTGGTTTGCTGGAATAACACTACCGTTTCCTGTAAGCGCACTAAGACAGTTGACTACTTCACACACTTGGTTGTTGAGACATTGATAGATGACATTGATCTTTAAGAAACATACCGCTGAGGTGAAATTTTTCCTTTGTTCCCCTACACTATTAGCAGACTCATCCTTAGATTGGTGATGAGTGACCGACTTATGACCTCAAGATTGCGGTTTCGTTCCCCGCCCGAGAAAGTCTGGTTTTTAAGACTACGCACCTGGTTCTAGTTCTGTGCGGGCTTTACGTGACACAGTTTTGCCAGGGTCTGTCGTCTTGTTTATTTGTGTAAAAGCACTTTATAAACAAATAAATATATTTCCGTTGACTTTTCAAGAAATGCAAGATTTTTCCTGTACTATTGAGACGATTTGGAAGGTTTTGGTACCAACCACACCTAACTCCTCTGGTTTAGGAGCTTTAGTTTTGTGAAACATACACCTTAGCGTATTAACTTATATAATAAGATAGATCGCTGCGATGACTCAACATCAAGATATCGATATCATGCTGCTGAGACGCGCGATTACTGCCATTATTTTGTTATACTGTTACAAGTGGACGATATGTCCCGTTGCGTTTTCTGCATAGACAACACTTGGTACAGTGCGGTTGTGCGGGAAAGCATTTACGATTCCAGTATGGAGCAGGATACACAGACACCTGGTACTGCAGTTTTCGGTTCCATCCAGCTGGATTGTGGGAGTCACTCGTCGATAATGGTGCTATGTTTCCATGAATCTCATTATGATCATCCAAGATAAATTGCAATGCCATGTCGTTTGTTTAGGCGTGACGTTGTATAAAGTTAACGGAAATGGAATGTTGGTGTGAGGCAGGAGTAAAGCGATCCATCATGTCGAGGAGGCTCGTAGCTTGTAGGGCTTCTTGAGAATGGCCCGCTTGACCTGCGCCACCTGACACAGCTATTGTGACCTCTTCCTGCTTGTAACTCGATCGACGAGTAGACACCGTCGTTCTCAGCCCAAGATCGCTGGTTCTTTGACTTCTGTGTGTGTTTATATAGTTAGTAATCGTTGTTTTAAGGGGTGGAACTACAGGGTCATCTGCCCCTGTTTAGATAGATAGTATGTAAAGGTAGATCAGCGACACATGAAAGATCTAGCGTGCTCCAGATCAATAATAATAATAATACTAATATCGTATGACCTCGGGTGCGGGATGTAAGCTTTGTTAATTGACGTCCAGAAGGCAGCTTGCATGTCAAATTTTATCGCTCCTTCGAGCGCTATGAAAGTCAAGGAGGTTAGATATTTCAGCTCCTTGACACTATAGCGCTTTCTAGTAGATAAAGGAGGAACTTCTTGTGTTGGCGGAAAATCTCGTGATTAATTTTGCCATTATGAACACGGCCTACTGAATTCAAATGGGTTCTTTAACTGACATGCGCACCACGGCCAGGAACGAACGAACCTCCAAGCTCGGGGTTGGCAGTCCGACACGATAATCACTCACCTACCGTGGCAGGTGAATGATACCCTGAATTTGTTTCATTTTATAAAATTGACTAGAATTGTTGCGTTATTGTTGTATTTGTATTTGAAAAAGAATGGCCAAGACTTTTAATATACAATTTATTCGTATCTATTGATGAACATTCTTTTAAAGAATGAGGTTTAATAATGATAAAATGTGTATTCATTTATTTATTTATTTATTTAGTATTTACTTTCTATTTGTAGATTTATTTATATATTTTAATTTTATTTTGATTTAATTTAATCCTTATGTGGGTTGGAATATACTGAAAGATGCCGATTTATTGCTGGTCCGAATTGACTATGCATGAATCATCGTCCTGAGCATATTCTTTTCTTCCGTAGATTTTGCCGTTTTACTTTTATTGCGCATTCCCAACTACATCTTCCGAAAAAGCGCTTTCCCCTATTTCTTCCTACAATTCCAATATCACGTCTGTGAATATATTCTGAACCATTTCTTTCCCCTGTCAGATTTCTCTCTCCGAGATTCGCCACATATTGTCAGTGGAGAAATCGTGTCTCCAGTGTGCCAGTTGTGACGCTGCTAAGTTTAGAAAAGCCATTGAGGTTATTAAAGAATATCGAACGGAGTCGGGGGAGACGCGATAGAAAGTTATAAAATCTCTGAGCTTGTATAATGTAATTTAACTGTGAAATGGGGAGGAACTTGAACACGCGAGCGTGGTGGGCGACATGCGATCCCGTCCCAGCCTTAGCATCTTACAACCTCAGAACACGAGCCGAACTTATTCTTGGGTACATGTTGAGCTTTCGAGGTTAGTTTGCCGTCTCTTTTTGTTCCTTCTGGGGAGATTCGCAAATCAACTTTCGTCTCGTAGGTGCTAGGTTTGACTCATGCCTGTAATTGTCGTACCGAGTGGATTGAGTTAAGTCGGTTTGTTGCCATAATAAGGGTGTTCAATAATAACTGACACAATATGATTTGTAAATTTACTGGTACGTAAAAGGACCCTATACGTACAGGAATCTGGCACTCTGGCTTCGCTAAAACCAAAGAGGTTAAAAGGCTCTCAGTTTTTTTAACATTATTATTATCTTATAATATAATTCACTAAGCCTAAGGTGTGTGTTTCACAAAACTCAAGCTCCTAAACTATAAATAGGAGTGGTTTGTACCAGAATCTTCCAAATCGTCTCAATAGTACAGGAAAAATCTTGCATTTGTTGAAAAGTAAACGAAAATGTAAGTATTTGTTTATAAAGTGCTTTTAAACAATTAAACAAGACGATAGCCCTGCGAGAAATCTGTCGCCTACAGCCCCCATAGCAATAGAGCCTTGTGGGTAGTCTGTACACATGGGACGCGCACAACCCATTATGCGAAAGTTCTCGCATGAGTCCGCTAGTTATTATTATTATTATTGTTATTATTCACATCGTTATGCCCATCTGCGGAGCGCGTTAGAACTAATTTTGCTAATGTTTTTCCCTCTCCCAAAATCTCTTTCGTCTGGGCACTGAAAATCTTCCTCCGTTCTTCCTTCTAGGATTTTTTGGTTCAGGTAGTAATTGTCTCAGATAAATGATGCTTATTGATTAATTTTCTAAACTGGAGTCGATCTTGTAAAATTTCCTCCGTGATGTCAATTTCTTGGATATATTTTTTCTAATTCACAAACCCAGTTGTTCTTGAATTTCATTGATAGAACAAGGTTGAGAATCCTTTTGGTGCGCCTGCCATTGTTCATTCTGAGAATGTTAGTAGTAGTAGTAGTAGTAGTAGTAGTAGTAGTAGTAGTAGCATTCATTTTATTCATCATTTATTCGTTACGGCCAAGTATGGACCACGTTTGACAGTTTTTACATTATGTTTGGTCATCACACTCTGCCAATATCTCTTCATCCTCTCTCCCACTTCCTTCTTCTGTTTCTCCGTGTAAGATTTTCCAGTCGTCACAGAAAACCTGTAAACTCCTTAACTAGTCGTTTAAATCGCTCTCTGTCCATTATGTCTTCTTCTTCCAGCCCCATCCGATCCAAGTCCAATCTCACTTCCCGAAACAATTTCGGCTCTGTCTTCCTCTTCCTGAAGAATTCAAAAATCCTCTTCGTCAATCTGGTACTGTTCATCCTAACCAAGTTTCCATAAGACCGTAATCTCCTTTTTTTCATTAGGGCTACGACTCCTTCTGTCTTCAGCTGTAGTTCTTTGTTAGGTTTGAGTCTCCTCTCTCCATGCTTGATATTTGGGCCTAGGATTTTTCGGAGCATTTTCCTTTCTCTCTTCTGGAGGTCTTCGAGGCCACCCTTCCCAATAATGTCTAGTGTTTCTGCTGCATACAGACATTCAGGTCTGACATCAGTATCTATTATTATTACTGTGAAACCCCATTTTCGCGTCTGTAAGTATCCTAGGTAGTTCGTATACAGTATAATGCTGTATACGTTTACCCTGTTGTACCGCAAATCCCGCTTATAGCGCTTTTTTCTTGTCGAAAACTAGTGACAATCTTTTATCAATTGTAAAAAAATGCATTGGATTTGTGATGTTTTAAGAATAAAATAAAATGCAGTTATAATAAAATACTGTACATTACTGAAATATTGTTTCCAAATCATTTTCCCATATCACAAACAGTTTTCCCGTGTATAGAGCTGTCCCGCTTAATACGCATTTCAACCACAGTCCCTTGAAGAACGTAATAACGGGGTTTTGTGTATTATTATGGAACGGGTTACACACGTCCTTAGGCGAAGAGGTGATTGAAATTCCATTTTCAGGCGGCGGATTAGGTTGCGTTTTTGGTAGCATGCTGAGCTTCTATGCCCAAGATCGCGGTTTCAAACCCGGCTGAAGTCGTCGGATTTTGGGGCGTTAAGAATCCCTCAGTATGCCTGCTTTCGGAGGAGTCTTGAAGCTAGTGGGCCCTATGTTATAGATTTATGGCATGTATAAGAACCTTCCACTAACTACAGTTGTGTGAAGCTAAATGTATAGGTTTGGTTTGATTAACGCTCTATTTAGTTCCAACGTTCGCCGCAAGATGCAGGTTGTGGTGGCATCTAGTAACCAAGTTCACAGCTAGGTGTCATTGACGGTAGCATTTAGTAGCAAAAATAGGAATTACTTGAAATTAACCGTCTGAATTACAGATAACGCACACTAATTCATCCATCACAATTAACACCGGTTATCAGACAGATTCTACACACACCCGAAGTACACGGCGCTACATGACTGCGTTGTCGCAGCCCCTAAACTGAGGACCCAACTAACCAAATTCAGCCATCTTAGAAGTGATTCTTCGTGGTTTTTCCCACTTCCAGGGCCGTTCTTGGTCCCAATCGTAGCCCGAATTTTCAACGAATCCACATGGTCACCATATACGCTCAAGCAGACAAAATTCCACACACGCACCTAGATGTACGGGTCGGGAGACCACATTGGTTCAAGTCCCTAAATGAAATAATAACAGTACGGAACTCTCTTGTGTTTTTATCACGTAGAAGTTAAGTTACTATGTTGAAACTCAAAATTGGTAAAGTTTCTTGGTGAATTTCTTTTAAAGCGTGGGTAGGACTGGATCGAACGTGTGCTGCTACAAGTCCTTCGAGAACTTTCGTGAACATCGCCTGCCTCTACTTTGGTGGGGTAGAAGTATTAAACTTGGAACATTATGGAACGTCACCATAAATTGAGTTCTCTTGTAGACCGTAACATCAAGCAAGTGGAATCAAATATTTTGGTACAAATTTGAGAGCAGCTGTTCAGTCGCCTGTCGGAGAATGTGACTGTTTGAAGTGCTTGCTTTACGAGATGCCAATAGTCATTACAGTCTTTCTGTTTACCGACGGCGAGGGGCGGACAATGAAGTGACACTTGACGGGGGAACTCTGGGAAATAATCAGGACAGAATGCCTACTGTCGGGTTCAAAACGTTTGTATAGTCTACTCAATGTCTAAAGAGTCTTTATCAACCATTAAGTGTGTTATGTATATACTGTATATGCATATACGAGGGTCTGCTTTATTCAGCTGGTTGGTTGGTTGCTTAGTTTAGGGGCTGCGACAACGCGGTCATGTAGCCCCCTGTACTTTGGGTGTGTGTAGAATCTGTCTGATAACCGGTGTTAATTGCGATGGCTGTATTAGTGTGTGTTATCTGTTTTTAATTCAAGTAAGGACTGCAGACAATAATAGCAAGTAGTTCCTACTTTTGCTACCAAATGCTACCGTCCACGACACCTAGCTTGCGGACTCTGCCATCGCAGTCAGCACCTGGCGGCGAACGTTGGAACTAATATAGCGTTATCAATTCTAACCTACAAATTTTGGCATCACACAAGTGTAGTAAGTGGAAGGTTCTTTTTTATGCCATACATCTATGACATGGGACCGCCGGCTTAACTTCCCTTCCGAAGAAAGGAATACTGAGGGCTTTTTAATGCTCTTAAGAAATCCGACGACTTCGTCCGGGTTTGACCCCGCGATCTTGGGCATAGAAGCTCAGCATGCTACCAACTACGCCACCGAAGCCGGAAGGTATGTATGCTTTAAAGTGAATCTCGTGTTAACGGTCGACAGTAGTTAGTCAAATGCTCTTAGCTGTTAAGAAGGCAGGGTTGCCATGATTTATAAAAGTACGTACCGACTATGTAACTATATATGAAACAAATATTAAACATTGGTGGAGAAAACTGCAACATATACGAGTACCTTAGTTGATGAGTGTAGAGGGTAAGTAAGCAATTGCAATTTGCGGTATCGGCTCCCGCATTCATCAGACAAATTAATTCTCTACCTTCATTCTCGACGGCATGTGGTCTTTGTACAACACTAGAGAAGTTCTGTTGCTGTTATCTAATTGGTGGGCCACGGACAATATATAGCTCATTTACCTACGAAAGAGATTTAGGTTGTGTAGGAGGCGACCGGGATCTTAACTTAAGTGCCATCCTGACTGTTAGCAGACAGAAATCAAAAACATCAGTTTTGCGATGGTTAAGTCGAGAATCAAACGTCCCCTATTCTCATTTGTCCTCACGATACTAAGTGTATCCCGTTCCAGCCCTCGACTAAAGTTGGGAATAAAATGTTACGGAACTACCTCAATACGTATTATCGTGACGCCAGAGAATGTCTCTGTACTTGCTATTCAGTGTGGTGGTTACGTTGGACATAGCCGAAGGGTTGATCCTACTGTGTGGATTGAAATGTTTGTGTTAGGAAACGCGTTATCATAGCTCAGCAAATATTTACGATCGATGTGTTCGCAAGACGGTGGGGTGATGTTGGTTTAGGAGCATATCTTTTCTCCTAGTTGATATAGTGGTGGTAGTAAAAACATACTGTTGGGTATGTAATATACATTGTGATCGGTTTAGGAAATGGAATGCTCTCTGGCGTGTGAAGCAGCTTAGCGATCTCGTTGCTGCTAATTGCGCGTCAACTTGATCGGAACATGGCCGCTGGTATTCAAGTAGACTTCATACTATTCTGGTATAACAATATTATGTGCATTATTTTATAACGTTTGGAAGAGTTTCTCCATGATATGAGGATGTGCGTTGAACGTTCCTGAGAAGGTATAGCAATAATGACAATTCTAATGTATTGGCTTTCATGGCCAAGTAATTAAACTTGCTAGGAGAATTGCTAGATGTTAACATTATTATTATTATTATTATTCAAACCACTGTTGGTTTCGGTGGCGTAGTCGGTAGCATACTGAACTGCTATGCCCAAGATCGCGGGTTCAAACCCGGCCGAAGTCGTCGGATTTTAAGAGCGTTAAAATCCTTCAGTATGCCTTCGTTCGGAGGGGGAGGGGAAATAAATCCAGCGGGCCAATGTCGTAGATTTATGGCATGTAAAAGAACCTGCCACTTGATAGTGTGTACGTTATATTTGGCTGGTTAGAAACGCTCTATCACAATCCAACATTCGCCGCTAGTGTCGGTGACAGGAGCATCTGGTAGCCAAAGTTGGAACTACTTGAAATTGAACTTGAAGTTGTTGGGATCCCACGGGTGTTCAGTTAAAATACCCTGCTCTGGCCATTCGGCTGCAATTCATTTATAATAATTATTATTATTTAACAACTATGACTTTTAGGTCGCAGGCTTGCAAGAATATTGATATGGACTAGTTATGTATGGTGTCAGAAAAACTATCGACGGTTGTCGCAATCAAATATTCTTAAATGTCAATAGTCTGGCCCGGGATCGAACTCAACTTAAACCGAATAACATAGTAAAGTAAGGGAATAAAAAAAAGATGCCTCACTTTGACTGTTATAACGAAACCGTAACGCAGTTATTTTTCACATAAGTGAATGGAGTGTTAGCTTAGTTACTATGTTTGGTAACTGTAGCGTAGTGACTTTTAAGAAGTATCGTACTCGACCCTGGAGATAATATATACAGGGTCTTTATAGTTGCTTTGCTAGGACATTCTCGCTCACGCGCTCCGCCAGTGACGCCTCAGTTGCCGGCTAGTGAAAAGGAGGCAATCCCCACATTTGTGCTTCACTGGCACACCTTTCATCTACATTTCGTTTTTACAAAGATATGTACATATTTAGAATATTAATAATGTAGTTATAACGGAACAAGTTAGATCTGAACCTTCCGATGCGCATGTGCGTCCAGTTGCATTACGTCATCCCCCCGCCTGGATTCTTTGTCAACCAGTGAGCACATACTTCGTCACGCGCTGGTTAGATGTTGCCAAGTAGTCATTATTCCCAGGACCTTGGCAGGGTACAGGTGCTGTCAAGGCACGCGAAGCAAGACTGAGCCGCTCTGTTCTCTGACAAGCACGGCAACAAGCTTGCTGTCAGGAGTGTGTGAAGTGGGTGCGCTCTCAGTTCAGTACCACCAATACCAATGCTATGTCACTGAGAGTGCTCCTATTCGATACTTTATGCTTGCATAATATAACCACGACGAACAGCGAGCAGCCCCAAACAGCTGTTGCACCAAAGAGGGGAAATCGCATTTGCGCCTAGTGATCCCACCACTTCCCCTCCTAGACGAGACTCCGCCATGACAGGCCAGGTCTAACTTGCCACGCTATAACTTCCTCCTTGTCACTGACTCTCTCACGTACGAACTTTCATCACGTCAATCGACTCTGGAATGACCTGCCTCATGTAATAACAAGACGTTACTCTATGCCAATTTCGTCGCAAAGCGAAGACTCTACAGCAGGGGTTTCCAACCTGGGGGGCGTGGGTCTTTATCAGGCTTTATCAAGGGGGGCGTGAAGTGATTTCCGAATTAAGTTTTTTTAACTCGAATATTACAATTTTGTAAAATAAACATTTTTCGAATCCCTCCAAGTGATTGTTGCACCAAGTCAATCGTTCAAAAGCACTGGTAATTGCCAACTGTCGGCACAAACCTCTGCGAAGCCGCGAGGTTGGAGGTGAAATGAGGAATTTGCTGTGTTGTAAGGAGCAAAATTATGCCAATTTTATCGTCTCGTTGGCATATCTTAGTGATTTCTTTGAAGCTTTGAACAGTTTGAACTTATATTTTCAAATACATATTTATGCGAATCAGGATTTTCAACGCTGAGTGTCATAGAAACAAAGCAGCGCTGTCGGCTTGATGTTGCAAGTGATCTCCGCTGTGCTCTGTCAAATATCAAACCAAACCAAACATACCGAATCTTACCAAGAGAAAACAGTGTCAACCCTTTCACTGACATTTGTTGACTAATTTAAGGATTTGTTGTAAAAGTGTGTTCTTTGTATTGTGCTAAAATGAAGTCAGTATGTAATAGATAGGCCTATTCCATTATGTACTGTAGTGTTATTAGGTTAGGTCTATATCCTCCGCGTCAATCGAAGAGGTTATAGAAGCGATGAGGGGTAGGTGGGGGCGCAAAGAACTCCCGTATCTGAAAAGGGGGGCGTCAACTGACAAAGGTTGGGAACCACTGCTCTACAGGGACTTCAAACCGATTTTGATTGAATTTATGTAGGCTATATAATGCAAGTGTGTGTGTGTGTGTGTTTTTTGTGTTGTTTTTTTTTTTTTTTTTTTTCCTAATGGAGCTGCAGACACCACCGTGAATATGGTGGGGGCTTGCTCTTTCTCCATCCATTGTCCATAAAAGTTTGGAAAGCCCCACCCCCGTCGCTTGAATGGAATAACTGCCCCTGCATCTTATATTGTAGATGTCTGTACAGGAGTTTGTGTGTGTAGCAATTTAAAGTAGTAAATTGTATATACATTGTAACATGCATATTTAGTTAGAATAGGCTATATTTAACAAATGGAGCTGCAGACACCACCGTTAATATGGTGGGGGCTTGCTCTTTCTCCATCCATTGTCCATAAAAGTTTGGAAACGTAATAATAATGTCACTCCATTCATTCATGTTGGAAGCGGAGCCCCACCCCCGTCGCTTGAATGGAATAACTGCCCCTGCTCTGGAGTTACGCCTATGGTAGAATATCAGTAAAACTGATCATTTGTATCTTATCAGTGTGTTCTGCCGGCATATCCACAACGTAGCGCGGTGAAGTTTTCAGTTCTTTTAACACGTCAAATGCAGTGTTGTGGTTTATTGTTCAGTATAATAATTACATGTGGTTGCGGCTCATTCGTTTGTGCGAGATAGTGTTTATGGGTAGTTACCGGTGGTAGCCGCAGTGTACACTGTCATCGCATAGTTGTGTGTGCCAGGCGTTCACAGGTTCATAAATATTATAATTAATTCTTCTTGTCGTTGTAGTTGTAATGGGCAGAGCCTCGTTCGCATGGTTTATATACAGTGTATTGCTAAACATAACATACAACCTCTCCCAGGTGCAACCAAACCCGCTGCATGGCGCAAATGATACAATTATAGCCGTGTCACCTGCTATATCCCACTGATCAGGTGTTACTACTATGGTTTATACAATTACAGGGCATTTGTTACAACAAATTTCATATACTGTACTTCATTTATCCAGTGTTTCGGTCAGTAATCTTAATTCTCAAGTATGTATTGACTCAAATAACTTGTTCTTTTTCTTCGAATTTCTCATTTATTTGTTTTCCGTATATTTTTGTTTATAATTAAAATTATTAATTTCATTTAATTTTTTATTTTATTATTTTTAGTCATTTTTTAATATGCGGGCGTCCTCCTTTAAATTTAAAATCTAAATTTGTAAAATTGTGTCTGTGTTAAGAGGGGCAGATCACCCCGCTGTTCTGCCCCTTAAAACAACAATACCTAACTACCATTATCATCTCATATAATACACGACCACCAGATATATATATATATAGTGGCATTTACCAAATTTTCCTTATATTCTGATATACTGAAAATGTCTCATTCAGCCTGGGGCCGGGTGGGGGGGGGGCAGATAACCTCGCTGTTCCGCCCCTCAAAACTCCAATAACTAACTACTAACATTTAGCCTGTTTTAAAGCTTATTTTTAAATAGTTTGATCGCTTCTCCTTTCAAACTATATGGAGTCTGTTAACTTTTTCATCCCTGTATAAGTAGAGTCTGACACTCCACTCTCTGCTCACCTCAGTCAATTACTGTATAATTTCCACGTAAAACCACTGGTCGAACGGCTGGGGTGAGTATCAAACCTACGTCTTCTTAATTGTGCGTTTTCGGACTGGAATTACATTTGTTGCCTGAATCGGTAATCAAACCCGGATCGTAGTGGTGACAGCTAATAATATTAGCCACTACGCTACGAGGTGGTCACTGGTGGAATTGGACAAGGAAAAGGGATGAGGAAATAGAAATTCGAAAGGGGGAGAAAAGGGATAGGCGTCAATCCTCCGGAAGGAGGTAGAGCCACGAAAGACGTATATGAAAGGGAAATGTTCCGTTCCAAAGCCAAGGAAAAATAAAGCGGATCCTCCAGGGTTGCCAACTATCGAGATCACTAACCGTGATGATGTAGAACACTTCGCCCTTCCCAGGTGCACCATGTATGGTGGGCTAAATACGCCCTGCTCTTTTAGTCCTTTCACATTAGACATTATGTGTAGAAAGTCATAGAGGTTTGATCCTTCGGAAGAATGAGTTTATCAGGAGATAAAATACAAGGACAAGGCAGGAAGATGAAATCGGATAACTGAAGTCCGCTTGAGTCCGAAGAGAACATAGATTGATCAAATGAGTAGTATAGGAGTAGAAGCAATGCCGGACTCGGTTGGGACTTAGTGGCTGTCAACCCGGATCAGGAAAACTCGACTCAATAAATATTGCAGGCGTAGCGCAAGAAACAGCTCTTGGGGACATGAAATAAAAATATTTGTTGGTAACTTGGGAAATTCATGACACACTCTTCTGCGTGTTCAAATAAACTTACAAGTAAGTGCATTAAGAATGATTAACGACCGACAACTGGCAACATAGCCTTCTTGCAAAGGGGCGCACCCACACAGCGTGTGCCGCTCGACCTTCAAGGCTGATGCTTCTTGTGGCCCCAGGAGGAAAAATAATCAAGATAATAGCTTTTGCAGGAGTCATTCAGTAGTAGACACGATCCATGGCGAGACTAGGTGGCTGCTCGTTTGGGAAGTCGAGCTTACAGACGTGGTCTGATTATTACAGTAGACTGATGGTGGTACCTTCCTTCCTTCCTTCCTTCCTTCCTTCCTTCCTTCCTTCCTTCCTTCCTTCCTTTACTTCTCATTCTCTCGTTCTTGATCCTGTCGGCTCAGGTGACGCCGCAAATTCTTCTTATTCTCATTACTGCCACATCCTTTCCCTTAGTTCTTGCCCTTCTCTCTCCTCCATACAGCATTCCAGATCTCGTACATGCGTTTACTCAAGACAATACATTCTACTACGGCGTTTGAAGACGCCGGAGTGCCGAAATTTTGCCCTGAAGGTGTTCCTTGATGTGCCAGTAAATCTACTGACACGGCTCCCTCGCATGTGTACACCCTCAAATGCCAACTGACGCGCCTTGAGCACAGTAACTTAACGTAACAAATGAGCATTCAAAAGAAATATAGCCCCTACCAGAACTGTGTCGCGTCGAGCCCACATACTAATAAAGGCGGTTGGGTGGTTTATACACATGCGAGAGTTTTCGCATGGGCTCGCTAGTATTATTTAAACTCTTAGAATTCTAAATGTATTGTGTTATTTGACAACTAGATCGTTTACTCTACTAACGAAACACATACATTATCTAGCAGGTGTACTATGAAATATATTTCTACAACGTCGTCTCCTGGATTTTTTTTTATTACAATATGTTCGAATCACAGAATGGATTTTCGAGACCTTTAGCAAGAGACAACATATGCCAAGTTAATTAAATTCGTATCGTGAGGCAGAATGTCGTGACATTCAGTGTGGTGCGGCCTCACCTGATATTTTGGGGTGATATTCTACTCCGGTCCATTTAGCGTGCTGGTCCCTAGTGGGTCGACCTTTATGATAAGGCAAGGCGGGCTTGGATGTGACATTTGAAGGGTTAATAACCTCGCCCCAGTGCTCCAGACATGGCAGATTAAATGTCGCACGGAGACTGCTCGCCGTGCCTTTGTTCCTTATCTATTGTAGTCTGCTAGTAATTATAGTGTTTCCCTAGCTATTGAATTCTTAGCTTAGTACTTCGACAGTCCAATTTGTCCCTTGGCATATCCGTACAATGCTATGCTGTGTTTGGTACCTGGCACCCCGGTTTTTGTCACACTGAAACCAATTTTGTTGAGACCATGGGTACATGTTGTTGTTGCTTATTTTAGGGGCTGAGACATCGTGGTCATATAGCCATGTGTGTTTGGTGAGTGTGTGTGTGTGTATGGAATTTTGTGTGGTTCGTTCCTCACTTTAGGGGCTGTTACAACGCCGGCATGTTGCCCCGTGTACTTTGGGTGTGTAGAATCGGTCTGATAACCGGTGTTAATTGTGATGACTGTATTAGTGTGTGTTATCTATTTCAAGTAAGGACTGCAGACGGTCATTTTCAAGTAGTTTCTACTTTTGCTACCGAAGACACCTAGCTGCAAACTTGGCTACTAGATACCACCGTCACTAGAACCTGGCGGTGAACGTTGGAACTTAATAGCGTTAATCAAAATTAACCGACAAATGTTAGCTTCACACAAGTGTAGTTAGTAAAAGGTTCTTTTGCATGCCATAAATCTAAGACATGGGTCCGTAGGCTTTACTTCCCCTCCGAAGGAAGGCTTACTGAGGGATTTTAACGCTCATAAAAAATCCGACGACTTCGTCTGGGTTTCAACCTTGGGTATAGAAGCTCTGCATGCTACCGTCTACGCCACCGACCCGCCGAATTCTGTCGGGTGAGCTGTGTTATTCAATTGTGATGGCTGTACTAGTGTGAGTATTTTGTAAATAGCTGTTGGGATTGGAGAGGAGGAGGCAGTGGCCTTAAGTTAGTACCCATCCTAGCATTTGCCTGGAGTAGAAGACGAATGACATCTAATATCGCAAGCGGTGGGATTTTCAATCGACTCCGGCATTCAAACCAAGCACTCTAGAGCGTAAACAACAGACTGATCTCCCAATGGCGCCATCTCCTTCTCATTGACTTAGAACAACTACCGCACGCGCGCAGAACTGCGTTTGCATCGATGTCGGGACAGCGTATAAAACGGGACTTACTTTCTGGACGTACCGAGTACTTTACGTCGAGGATCGTGTCCTTCGAGCGTAACACAATGCGATTTCTCAGAGCAGACAAGAGTTGAACCCAGGATCGTATTACAGTGTTTGTGTTCCATCCTTAATCCTTTCGTGTTGACCAACTAGTCGTTGGGGGGTTGTTGACTTGAATACTAGACACGGGAATGTAATTGCTGACATCGCAGCGCCTCGTTTTTTTTTCTCTCACTGAGGCTTATCGATTTCCGCCTTCCCAAAACCATTGCGCCTTAAATTCACAGAAGAACTTCTCCGGAAGTCACAGGAGGAAAGAAACATAACTCTTCTTCCTTAGCGTTTGTCCCGCCTAGCTGCAGGGTCCGCTATATGGATACGTTGTCGCCATTTGTTTGTGTCTGGGGTCATGTCTGGATCTGTTGGAGGCAATAAACAAATAAATAAATGAAGGTGTTGGTTCTTCGGATCTCTACGTAGCGTATCATCCCACCGTTGCTTCGGTCTCCTTTAGGTCTCTTGCCGACGACTTGTATAGTGTAGCCAGTCCTTGCAATTGTGTCCGCTTCCGCTCGTAGAACATGCTTAAACCAACGCAGACGACACTCGCGCATCTTGTAATTGATTGATGCAACCCCAAGCCGTTTCCTGATGTTGTCATTAGAAACATGATCCAATTTGGTGACACCCGCTGTCCATCGCAACATAACAATGAGTGATAATGGCGTGATAAGACAATACGAGCGCAAATACGTACACCAGGAATGACGCAGTGCCTAATGAGTGTCTGCGCAACGGGCCTATATATTCTACAGAGTAGTAAGCAGGTTGCTATGGCTACGAATGGAACGCTGTGTAGAGCGAAGCCCCTTCCTCCCTCTTTCCGCCTCACCCTGACTTCGGAAACAAGTGAGCTCCCAACAGTATCTAGCTTGAGGCCACGGCCGCCTCCATCCAGTCGTACCTCCAATGACACTGATACAGTCATGACAAGATTCTCGTGAGAAGCGGGCCGTTCTTTCTTGACCGGTACATATTACGTGCGTAGTGTGTCTACACGCACAGTGAGCCTGCATACCTTTGCGATCATTGCAAATAAAGTGCGCTGTGTTCTACTCGGGCTTTAAGAAGAATTATCGCGCACTTACGACCGGCCACGACCTATAGCTATGTAGAGATGAAACGATTAACTCAGGACAGGGAGGCATGGGGCGTTGCAGACTGAAGGCTTAAACAAGAACTATCGATGTCTACCCCTTATTGGTCCCGTTTCCAACGGGGTCTGAGATGAGATGCGATGACATTCCACGTGGCTGATGGTTTCTACGGCCGGATGCGAGAAGTGAAATGAATGAAAGAGAATGAGATTCAATTTCCAGTAGTTCCGACTTTGGCTACCAGTTGCCACTGTCACCCACCGAACGTTGGAATTTCATAGTGTGTTTCTAAACCAAATAACGTACAAATATAGCTACTCACTACCAATTGTAGTGGTGACATGATGACATGGGCCCGCTTGCTTTACTTCCCCTCCGAAGGAAGGCATAAATAAATAACCCCTGGCGCTTCAGCCCATGAGGGCCTAAGCCTACCATGCGACCGCTGCTCAGCCATTTGGCCTGCAGATATTGGGGTGGCGCGTTGTCAGCGCATCGGGTCCCCTCGGCCGTTAACCGGGGTGCTGCCTTACTGTCAGACAGCTACTCAATTGTCTTCACGAAGTGGAGTGCACTCCGTTGCAGCCGTCACGTCAATTTTCTAAAATCCCTGTCGGAGCCGGGAATCGAACCCGGGGCCCCCGGGTGAGAGGCAGGCGCGCTACCTCAACACCTCGGGGTCGGCTCTAAGGAAGGCATACTGAAGGATTTTAGCATTCTTAAAAATCTGACGATTTTGGACGAGTTTGAACACGCGATCTTGGGCATAGCAGTTCAGCATGCTGCAGACTACGCCAGCGAAGCCGTCAAGACTTAACAAGAACAAAGAGCAATATGATGTGTAGCAGGAAGTGGACTGTGAATAAAGAGTGGATGATGTAGTTGAGAATCGATATCGGAGAGGTATTTGGACATTACTATTCTTATGTTGAATCGCAATAATAATGTTGGTGTGCTGGGCTCCCTCGCCGAACGTAGGCTGATTTATCGCCTGCGAGTTTTCTGTGTTATCCCGGGAGTGTCTGTGATCCGAGGCAAGTATTGTAGCAAATAAGTTTATTCTTTTATCGCTCGCGCTTCAAACTCCTTGCTTTAGCTGTAATCCCCGCTCTGCTCGGGGTTCCATTAAACGCGCGCGTGGAGGCGGCAGCCTGGTGAATACTAAGTAGCTCGGCGCTGTCAAGTGAGATTAGCCCTTATCTGCCTGAAGCTGGGTTCGACTCCTTTGGCTGAGTGATTGCACTATCTTGCTGTCATACTTGCGATTTCTGAATAGTCAGTGAACAATGGTGTGTTCGGTACACCACGCTAGAGTGTAAAACTACAGAACTAGTTTTTGTTACGTGACAACCTCATCAGATGGCAAACGTCGACTGCGATGTGCCGACTACGTCTTGTCATGCACATGGCCATCCTGAGTGTTTTTTTCGTCTGTTTTCCGAACTCGTTTCAGTAAAAAGTCCATATTCTACGACAGGACTTTAAGCTGGATAATATTCCGCTGTGCAAATCCGATCCTTTGCGGGGTAATAACTGTGAGATTAGTTAGTTATTGAGGTTTTAAGGGGAGGAACAGTGAGGTCGTCTTCTCCTCTTAACACATAATAAATCGTTACAAATTTATAGTACTTTAAAATGTATATGTGGGCGCCTTACTATGAAAATGACCTAAAAATAACAAAACAAAAAGAATATATCAAACTATAGTGCGGGACAAACCATTGGAAGCCTGAAGGTCAACTGGCTCTCCGCTCCGCTCTCCACCCCGTACCCGGCGGTGTTGCCATGCTATTGCATCGTACCTTCAGTCGCTTGCTGGATGCGAGAACGTACAGGACAACAGCGCACCGACTTCGCGTGACCTTCAGGCTTCCAATGGTTTGTCCCGCACAATAATGATTGTGAGATTCTCCAACCCCCTTTTTTCTCTTGGAAGTTTAACAATTACTGTTAGGTAGTCAGCCTGGGGGCGGATTGGATCCTCAAAAAGCACTGCCGTAGGTTATGGTGATCGAAATTCTTAAAACCCCAGACAGTGCTATAATGAGGTGTATTAGTTAGAAGTAGTGTCGTAGTTGGTCGTTTCTTTCCTCATTGCGCCAATGCGGTGCACCGACCCTTTCACCGCATCAACAGGCAACGGATGAACGCTGAATGTCATTCATTACTCGACATTGTCCATACGTCATTAGCTTCCATAATCACAGTCCTGAATGAGACAGAAACATCAGTTGTGAAAAACGCCTTTTGCTCTAGCCTGTGCCAATAGACATGTGCAAAATACAGCATTAATCAAGATATGGCCACAACGATAATATACTTTTTTTAAATAGTTCTATTGCTAATTTGAACAGTCTTTAATTTGCATTGCATGAGTTTCGTTTCGGAAAATTTCCATAAAAATGCCCACACACATACTATGATGCCGAAGAAAAAATCCCTGTGGCACACAGCACTTAGAGCCTGAAAATGAGCGTAAAATTATTGCCTATCGATGCTTTAAGGGGCGGAACAGTGAGGTCATCTGCCCCTATCGGGATGACGCATGGCCAGCGTGACGGTTCCCTTCTGCCGTTAATCCTGGCTTTTTTGACCAGTGCCGCTGTCTCTCGGACCAGAGAGCATCTCAGTTTTCCTCACGAGGCTGAGTGCACCCCATTCCAGCCCTCTCTTCAATTTTCAACTCCCTGACGGTGCCGGGAATGTAAGAAACAGGGAATATGTTACGTTAATGGTGTAGGATGTGTGTTTTATTGATTGGCTGTACAGTGTAATGCACGTGGCCCCAGGCTGAAGGCCAGTCGCTGTGTTAACGGGCAACATCTTCTCAGCTGGTGACTGCACAACGGCCTCTTGACCTTCACACGATACAAGGTGAGCCGCTACAAAGTACTGTACCATCATCCTGCACAGCAAAGTTCGGGGTGGTACCTACACGCCGCTGCTATGCCATACCAACCTACGAGCCCAATTATGGTGCGCTGGCAAACAAACTGAAAGCATTAATCCATCTTGTGGTGCAGTCGCTAGCAGTCTTCGCTGTCAATCCTGAGGGTTGGAACGGCGCATAACCAGCCTTGGGAGGCAAACCTGAGAAAACACCGTAGGACATGTAGCTGATGACCAATGCACTCTTAAAAACTAGAGCTACAACCAATTATTATTATTTTGTTTATTCTGTTTTTATAATGCTCTTTTCTCTTTGGGTAGCCATCCTTACTTCCGACTTGAAGTTCCAGTGCTACGTCACAGCTACACTCTAACCAGCCAATTACAGGCAGCCATTCAAATTGATATATCGAGATAAATCGAGTTTCGCTGACGATGTTGCCAGCTAACATCTTGCGGTCACACATGTTGTTGTCAGCTGTTTGCATTGTGCTCGGTTAGTTTCATTGGCGGTCTTTGTGTATTCTCGTATTTCTCGTATATTTTTCTTTTTGATATTATTCTAGTCTGTTGTTATTTAATAGCTTAGTATTTGTTTGTCGTTTGACATAGTGTAGTAAAATTACGTGTAGTTGTAGCTTTAGGTCAGTGAGTGTTTGTGTTATTTCTGCCGTGCGTGTGTGTGATAGTGTCATGCCGGGGTGTAGCACGAGGTGACAAGCGCCAAGTGAGGAAATGGTTTGAAGAAATATTGCTGAACAACTTGCCTGAGAAGAGCACAATATTGTTATGGACAATGTCCCGTATCATTCACGACAAAGCTCCAACAATGGCAGCAAGAAAGAATGTGCTTATTGAGTGGCTGACGAGCCACAACATTTCTTTACGTGACATGACTCCGAAATGAGTGGTGTGTTCCCTTTATAAGTTTTATAATAGGCCTACATTTTCTCGAACTCGGATTACCTTCGACCCCGACGTGGGGAGATAATGGTGAGTAATTTATTTGTTACAATTTTTGTCTGCTTCATTAAAAGAAATATTCTATTAAACCGCGGTATATGTGTAATTTCTGCTACTGTATACTTATTCACGAGTATGATGTTGTGTGTAAACATGTCTGTTCACATTACGCGAGTTTTGTTAACTTTACGGCTATAATCATCTGATTCGCGTTAGTGGACTGGCAACACCGTATCGCCGGCCGGCGAACTGTCAAGTCGGAAGTAACGATGGCGGCACTATAGTATTAAAAAGACTGATAGTCAGTCTGAAAGACTTAGACTTTATAACATTTTAAATGCTACAAATGCTGCGTGAACTCAAAGTCCGTTATTAAGTGCAAACCAAGATCAAAGGAGGTAGCTGGCTGGAAGACGTCACGCTCACTGGAGCGCGCGGGGAAAGGAGGAAGCTCAAGCAGTACTATGACGTCACACACCTCAGTGCATTCAGGGTACATTTCGTCCCGTCACCGTAAGGGTAACGCCAGACCCCAAAGTAACGACGAAGTCGACAAGATCCTTTAAAATCATAAAATAATCATTGATTTGCCTTTGTATCGTTTGATGTTCTGTAGTAGAACTCAGCAATTCTTCTAGGTGTGTGCCGTTTCTTGTGTGGGGTTTCGCCCAGGACACCACGCTGGCACATCAGCGGGCTCTGGGTGTCCCCGCCCGGACCCCCACTGGAGTAGCGAACTGCGCGCTACCTCCTTTATATAGAGTGCAACTACACCACATTACTGCGAGAACTAAAAGCTCAAGCAGCCTTAACTTCCCTATGAAGGCTTCCAAAAAGATGGAATATTGGCTTTCACGGCCATGTTTTCAGTAGTAGAAATTCTAATCCATGTACCTATGCAGGATTACCACGTGCGGGAATCACTTGCACCCCCACCCCCACCCGCTTCTTTTAGTGTACCCTGATGTGAATTGTTTTATGATTATAATATTTGTAATAATGGATAACTATGTAATTTGTTTGCTTCTGACTCGAATAGTCATCTACCTTAAAATTGTAAAGAATAAATTGTATTTTAACTGTGCTACGAGGGCAGATGACCTCGCTGTTCTGCTCCTTAAAACGGCAATCATCATCAAAGTAGGCATATCATCCAACCTTCACGACGATCTCTCGTTGTGGTTTAACTCCTTTCCAAGCGGTCGACCATCGTTTAATTGACGGAGAGTTAATGAAGAATCCTGTTTTTAGCCTACTTTCGATTTTTGCAAAAAATGAAAGTAGACTTGGAGATCAACACAGGACGAAAAAAAAGTGTGTGTGTGTGTGTGTGTGTACTCTGAATGTCTGCCCCGCCCCCTATCAATTCGAACACGGTGAACGCGAATTGAACGAAATTTGGTACAAAGGTAGCACTAGCAAAGGACACCTCAGTGTCATGATTTATATCGCCGCCATCTTGACGGAAACGTAATGGCGGCCACACAAATGTTCAAAGCTTAAATCAAATTACGACTAACCTAATCATCCGATCTCTACCAAAATTTTGCAACAACATATCTTTACGGAGGAAGCATCCTTTGACCAAACTAATAGGTCATTAGCCTAATAGTTTGCGGATGGCGGCCATCTTTGTGTCAAAATCGATTCCCCCTATTAATTCGAACACGGTGAAACCGAATGGAACGAAATTTGGTACAGAGGTAGCACTAGCAAAGGGCACCTCAGTGTCATGTTTTATACCATCGCCATCTTGACGGAAACGTAATGGCGGCCACACAAATGTTCAAAGCTTAAATCAAATTACGATTAACCTAATCATCCGATCTCTATCAAATTTTGCAACAACATACCGTTATGGAGGGAGCATCCTTTGACCAAACTAATAGGCCATTAGCCTAATATTTTGCGGATGGCGGCCATCTTTGTGTGAAAATCGATTCCCCCTATCAATTCAAACACGGTGAAACCGAATGGAACGAAATTTGGTACAGGGGTAGCACTAGCAAAGGGCACCTCAGTGTCATGTTTTATATCACCGCCATCTTGACTGAAACATAATCGCGGCCACCCAAATGTTAAAAGCTGAAATGTAATTACTACTAACCTAATAATCTAGTCTCTACCAAATTTTGCAACAACATATCTTTATGTGGGAAGCATATTCTGACCAAACTGCAAGATCATCAGCCCAATAGTTTGCAGATGGTGGCCATGTATGTGTGCAAATCGATTCCCCCTATCAATTCAAATACGGTGAAACCGAATTGAACGAAATTTGGTTCAGAGGTAGCACTAGCAAAGGGCACCTCAGTGTCATGTTTTATATCACCGCCATCTTAACGGAAACGGAATGACGGCCACCCAAATGTTAAAAGCTTAAATCAAATTACGACCATCTTAATAATTTGATCTCTACCAGATTTTGCAACAACATTCCTTTTTGTGGAAAGCATCTTATGACTGACTACAAGGTCATCAGCCCAAGAGTTTGCAAATAGCGGCCATGTATGTGTGCAAATCCATTCCCCATAACAATTCAAACACGGTGAAACCGAATTGAATGTTTTTCTTACAGCGGTAGCACTAGCAAAGGGCACCTCATATTCATGTTTAATATCCCTATAGCACGTTGTATTTCAACAAGCTACTACAACCAACATTCAATTATACTCCTTGAAAAGGACAAAGAGTTATAACAATACCCATGCATTTAGGAGAAAGTAGGCTATATGTTCTTTACTGAACATCTTGTTTAAATTAACTTCATTACGGGCCGTGGTGCGGTGTACCGAGCAAAGCTAGGATGAACTATATTGTCAAAAGGTAAGGGAGGGATCAGCTTAAATCCGTTGTAATATTCAGATAATAACCTGCGTTTGTGAATTGGTGTAGTGGCGAGCTTTCGTGGCTGTCATCTCTGATAGGATGTACTGCAAGACGTTATAAACAGTTCAGTTAGTAGAATATAGATTGCCATTTCTTAATGTGCTCTGTCTGTTTTGAGGTCATCCTGTAAATATAACATAAAAAAACACGTGGTAAGATGTAATAATTTCCTATTTCTTGTTTAAGTGAAAGAAAACGTAGAATTGCGAGAGAAGCGGCATTTAATATAAGCCCTTTTCTCAAGGTTGTGTTGTGTGAAGAATTATAACTCTTATCAAACATGAACCGTCGCTTTAGGGTCGAGTTATAGAGGCCTGTTGGAATATGTCAATACTCTTAGATCTTCTATTTTTATTGTATGCATATTTTAGTTGGAACTTCTTATCTACGCCCTAACTGTACTAAGCTGTCCATAGAAGTTAATGCCTAAACATCCGGTGTCAAGTGATGAGTTAAATGCCCTTTCGTTTTGAACATGAGTCTTGAATCACTACATCAGTAAAGGAAAAAAATGTTTCTACACGGCAACACTGGACGTAGTTACTGTATATAAAATACTTGCTGGGGTAGATGCTTTGAGAATGAAATGGGGTGGTACTCAGGATGACCGGCGTTCCCTAGTTCTGTGCCGGAGCGTGGCTTAAGCCCGTTCACCTGGCGTTTGCCAGACACGCCCTACGGGGGGTTGTTATCTTAATAGAACACTCGCTGCTATTGTGATGTTAGCTTTTACGAGCCTGCTTTATTGCCTCAGCGATCCACATCTACACGCGACACAGCTTCTAGTCAGGGTGTTGGTATTTTGTCTCGGATGCGTTCCATTTTTGCAACTTGTTTCTCAGTCCGTCAGGATTTTTTAATGGTTTTCCTCGGTCAACGGATGCACAACTCTAGCTATCTGATATGACATCTGGCGGTAAGAATGAGAAGTAGCTCAAACTAGGTCAGCAATGAACGCTTTGTACATAGCTAAGGAGATACGCTAATTTAATGTTTCTAGTGAATCTTTTTGCGATAGAGACTGTGCCGTGGTTGACTTTTACGTATCTGATATGGTGCTGCCTGGTTCAGATCTAAATCCCTATCACTTCTGAGGAGCGAACATGGGATCTCCGGTTGGAAAGCAAGCGCCACAGCGACTCCAATGGTAATATTCTACAATTTATGCAGATGTTACCTTGAGGCAGTAGAATGGATTGGTGTCCATTGAAGGAAATTACGTTTTTTATTACTGCGTGGTAGTAACCTTGAATGCTGTGTTCCGCTGATCTCATAAACTTGTGATGAACTTGAAACAGAAACCAGTTCACTTGTGATGTATCCTACATAGTGATGTGTCTGAGTATTGTTCAGATGTTATGCTCATTCAAATTAGTTGCCGATTTCCAGAGTAAGTAATGGCTGTCCTGTCGCCCGTAGAAGGTCGGGACTAAAATTATTAATTATGGGCGCCCATTTGTTTTTTAATAATTTTATTAATGCAGCCAATTGCCATTTATTTTATTTTCAGGACGGTTCAGGGAAGGGATTGTGGAAGGAAATCGGCGTAGACCTGTTGAAACGAACCGTCCCAGCATTTGCCTGGTGGTGAAAATGGGAAACCACGTCAACCATATTCAGGCTGGCTGAGGTGGGATTCGAATCCATGCACTTTCCCAATTTGAACAAGGCACGAGTTAGCAAGTTAGCGCTCTCGGCCACCTCGGGCGGTCATTTGTTCTTTTCAGATTGTGAAGAAAATGCAAAACTACTGAAATAAGTGATATTTACTTGTTACTTCTTGCGAAGTTAATTACTACAATAGAGTATACGCCACGTTGCGTAGTGGCTAGCATTCTTGGCTGTCACCGCGGAGGCGCTGGTTTGAATCCTTGCTCTGTCCAGAAATTTTATTCTTGTTTGAGGGCTGGAACGGGGTACACTCAGCCTCCTGAGGCAAAAGTGAGAAGAAGCGGGTGCGACTCCTACCTCAGCCTTCCTGGAGGTGGTTTTCTGTGGTTCCCCACTTCCAGTCCAGGCGAATACCGGGATGGTTCCTAACTTAAGGTCACGGCTGGCTTCTTCCCAATTCTCACCTGAATGACAAATATACACACCAATACAGCCATCACAATAAAACACATTATCAGGTAAATCTTCCCCCCCCCCCCTTCCACACAAATACATGGGGCTACATGACCACAGTGTTGCAAAGCCCCCTAATTAATCAACAACAACACTTTAATAGAAAGAACGGGAGAAAGTACTACCTACTTTGAAGAACAAGTTATAATTCGTAAAGTCAGTTGGCTCCTGAGGATGCGCAAATGCTAGGGAGCCGTGTCAGAAGATTTACAGGCGTAAAACCAATACCGTTATTATTATTATTATTATTATTATTATTATTATTATTATTGTTATTATTATTATAAAATTCGTTTAGTTTTCTAAATAGCTTCAATCTTTATACGGTTGCTCAACGTAAAGACTTCATGTCTTCCAAGATTCCAAACGACCATCCCAGTCAGAAAACCAATTCCAAACTGGCCTCGCACACCCACTATACCTAGTGTTAACAGAGAGAGAAAAAGAAAAGCTCGTAACATTCACTGAATCACATATCGATTCTTACATGGAAGGTCGAGTAGGGAAACATCGAGAAATAACGTTATATGTCATGAATGACCGACAACTCAAAGTAAAGAACTGCACTGAAAAATGGAAAGCTTTTCCCTAGGACAACACTAATTGTGGCCAATTACATTAGGCGGGAAAACAAGCATTCGAATGCCCTGACCTGAAAGAAATATTACACGATATACTTATCGCAAAATAACACTTGTTTTATGTAATGGTGATGGTGGGGGTACTTTTGTACGTAGAAGCGTGTTATTCTTTGATAAATATCTCATGTAATATGTCTTCCAGGTTAGGGCATTTAAGTACTCGTTCTCCCGCCTAATGTAGTTGGCCACATTTTGTGTTGACCGACTGAAAAGCTAGGCAACATTGAAAAATGGCTTTTAATACTTCAACTGACAAAGTGTCACATTTAATTTTGTAGCTTTCACTCGGGCAGCACAAAATCATTCCAATTACTGGAATAAATTACATGTTAATAAGATTTGTTACGAACTATTGAGGGAGAAGAGGAATAATAAGAAGAAAACTAAGTGATGACAGGTTTCGCTTTTCAAGCGAGCATCATCATATTAAATTATTAAGACAAATTCCTATATACATGGTGGCCACTACTCCTGGAAAACTCCTGGATTTTTATTAGGTCTGGAAAACTCCTGGAAAATGATGAAAAATTTGAAAACTCCTGGAAAATAGTCACTGTTAATTAATTATAAAAATCTTTCCATCTTAAATCATACTCCCGCTGCGGTTTTGGGTAAGCACTCGATCGTTAAGGGAAGAAATTTCCTCATGCTACCTGTTTCTGTGTGTGAGAACACGCGATAGTATTTTTTGTAAAACATATTTAGTATAGACAACTTCACCGCAATAAAATTGCAGGCGGCATCCTTTTCTCTTCTCTTTTTAAGCGGATATTTCAGTTACAAAGGCTTTTTTAAAACAACAATTAAATCATTTGTGTGTAGGCTTGCGTATCAATAACGCAATTACGACTAATTTTTGTCAGCATCTGTATAAGTAAACCAAACACAACTTCTTTTTTTTTTGGTCTTGACATAGGCAACTCGCGCTTATTTTTAAGTCTGGAGAAATGAGAATTACTCCTGGAAAACTCCTGGAAAATCGTTGACCGATTTGAGTGGCCACCATGTCTATAAGACACTACCTTACCTACAGTTACACCCTCAGATAGTCTGCCCTCCAAAATAATAAAAGAATAAAACCTATCTGTGGGGGTGTCACTGTAGGTGTGGTAGTGTTTTGTAGAGCCATTTGATTCTAATGATGCTGGCTTGACGAGCGAAACATGTCATCCCTTAGTTTTCGCCTTTTTCAATAGTCCATAACAATATACGATTATATATAGCCTATATTTGGAGGGTCCACGGGAAGAAGGGGGAATGTCAATCAAAATGTAAAATCGAGATATCAGCGCGAACTCTTTGCGACGTATTGAAGGCACAATTTTGTCTGGCTTAGTAATGATTAATGAAACTTTATAACTCGTTTCCCGAACATTTTACATTAATTGGCATTCCCCCTGCTTCCCCTGGACCCTTCATATATTATCTTATCACATGTTATTTTTTCAGGTTATTTTTCACATATTCCAGTGATTGGAATTATTTTGTGTTGACCGACTGAAAGTTACAATATCAATTATACTAAAATATGTAAAGAAAAAAAGTTTCGTTTTTTAGCAGGATGGAAAGAGTGCGTAAGTGTTCCGCTTTAGTTTTCGTATGTTTTGTAAGATATCGTGTGATGAAATAGTTGGGGAACCACGGCCTGCTCTATAACTACAGTAGGCTACTCTTGAGACGGGGTGAGAAGAGGTAGTGCTCCGGAAACATGCATGCTGGTTGTTTTCAAGAGCGAGGTCGCAATCTGCGGCCAGGCGTGGCCGTGGATATCCTCTCCAAGGTCAAGGTGATCGTTATACTTCTCGAGGAGATACTCTTGATGAGCAAATACATTGTGGCGTCCTTTGGTAAGGTAATACCCACGTTGTGTTTTTCTTTTTCTGTTCTTTCCATATTCTGCTTGGTTGGTTCCTTAGATTAGAGGCTGCGACAGCGCGGTCAAGGAACCCCCGTGTACTTGGTCTATCTGTCTGATAACCGGTGTTTTTGTGATGGCTGTATTAGTGTGTGTTATCTGTTTTAATTCAAAGTAAGGACTGCAGACAATAAATTGAAGTAATTCGTACTTTTGCTACTAGATGGCATTGCAGTCAGCACCTGGCGGCGAACTTTGAAACTAATAGTGCGTTATCAATTCTAACTTACAAATTTTGGCTTCACCCAAGTGTAGTTGGTGGAAGGTTCTTTTTCATGCCATAAATCCATGACATGGGATCGCCGGCTCTACTTCCTCTCCGAAAGAAGGCATACTGATGGATTTTTAACGCTCTTAAAAATCCGACGAATTTGGCCGGGTTAGAACCCGCGACCTTAGGCATAGAAGCTCAGCATGCTACAAACTACGCCACCGAAGCCGCCCTTTCGATAGTCTTGTCTTCTCGACTGGCGTTTTTAAAGCTATCAGATCTTTGATATTGTAACATTCATTTGGAATAGGGGGAAAAAACTCAAATAAATTACATGTGATTAACTTAAGTTTTGATGAAAAGAATCTATTTTCTCTTTTTTTATGTTTTGGGGTTCTCAGCATATTGGAATTTCAGAGGAAAAATGTTTGGAGCAAAAATGTTCATTTCCGAGATAAGAGTTCTTGAAGTGTGTCAACTTTGGCAAACATCTATCATTTCCTTATTAATCTAATTGCACACATTTCTTTGACAGCCATTCTTACCAACTTTTTTTTTTTTTTTTTTGCAAGTAAGGCACTGTGCATTATCTCCGAAATTACTGCATCGATCTACTGGAAATTTTCACATTATCTTCATACGTATATGTGCAATAATCTGACTGAAATAATCGCTGCAGTATGTATGCATTGCTTCAAAAACAAAAAGCTCTTTTTGAAACTCATCAAAGAAAAATTTACAAACAATAAGTTTGAAGAACTGTAGAACTATGATTCTAAGTTGGATTGCAAGCCATGAAATCTTAAAGTGTATTTCTAAATCTTTAACTTCAATAGTAAGGTCATAAATGTACCTTTTGCTTAATATTTTGTTTTTAAGAATATTGATTAATTGTAATGTTGGTAACAGTGAATGGTTATTGTCTTTTCATAACTTAACTATTTTATCTTATAAAAGTTGATAAATTTCCATTACATTAATTCAGTAGTTTGTGTGGTAAGATCATTTTAAGAAACGGAACGGTTTTGTTCAACTACTCAGTTAGCGCCAACTAAGGGATGACATGTTTCGTTCGTCAAACTAGCATCATCAGATCTAAATTTACAAGACAAATTGCTCTGCAAAAGACCCTACCAAACCTAGAGTAACACCCACAGGTAGTCTCTACCCTCCAAAAACAAAACAAAAATGAACTGTTTGAATATTTATTAAGTGTGGTGATTATTGCTGATAAATATTAAGGCATTGTTGCAAATTGCAACATTAGAATAGTTATTTTTTCGGGTGTGTAATGCCTTAATATATTGATCGGTAATAATTACACTAAGTATCCTGACAGGCTTTTTAATTTTATGAGTTTGGGGGACAGATGCTATCTGTAAGTGTTACTCAAGGTTTGGTAGTGTTTATTTGTCTTGTAAATTTGGATCTGATGATTCCTCTACGGTAAGAGCGCGTTAACAAAGGGCATGTGAACTCGTAATTACTGTGATTGCAATGGCAGGATCATACATAGTTTCAATGATAAATGAGTTTTCACAGCTGTGAATATATGAGCATTGGTGTTTCTTTCCGCTGATAGCTACAAAGAATTGTACCAGCCGATGTGTGTCAGTGGCTCCGTGGGAGAATATCACGAGTGTTTTGGACCGCTGCGAATCTCAGCGGTCACCCCCGAGCGCTGAGTGCTGGCGGACACGATATACTGAGTATTGGATTTCACATAAAAGGAGCACACCCGTCGATTGAACTTCCAACTGAAAGACATTAGCCTTCCATTAAGAGACGTGTTTTCCTGCATTCCTTCTCCATTCCAGTGTGATTTTTACAGAGGAGGAATATGTCTCATAACCTGTGTTATCGTGGTCATTGTTAGCGAAACTATTTGACCTCGGCGTCTTCGGAGATAGATTTGCCCCCACCCCCGCACACTGACCAGTAAGATATTGGGCCATGCTCTCTCCGGCCCAGACAAAGAGTTTTGCCAATTCAAGTCTTCAAAACGTGCCGAGCAGTAGTCAAAAGTCGTTGGATTCCTATGTTTTCAATAATTAAAAAAAGACACCTTGTAAATGGGAGTTTCGCTAAATCCTTTATCGTGGCGCAGTCTGCTGGCATTTGAGGGTGTGCAAATGTGAGGGAGCCCGTGTCAGTAAATTTACTGGCACGTTAAAAATCCCCCTTCGGGGCAAACTTCCGGCACCCCGGCGTCTTTAAAAGCTAGAGTAGTTGAAAAGGACGTCGCTAAATCCGATCGTTATTATTAAATTTAAAATATGTTGTCGCTAAAATAGTCCTAGAAGCCACTGGTTTGAACCCCACCTCGACCATCGTTTCAGCTCCAGATAAATGTCCGAACGCTACCTTCTGATAAGTCACATCCGCTTCTAACTCCTTGCCCTGCCGAGAAATTGTATTCAGGTCTGATGGCTGGAACGAGGTACACTCACTGAGAAGATGTGGTTTAGATTCCCACCTCGTTCATCCTGGAAGTATTTTTCCGTGGTTCTCCATTTCTATTCCAGGTAAATGCCGCGGTGGTTCCTTACTTACGCCACGGTCGCCTTCTTTCCAATCCTGAGCTGAATTACAAATACGAACACTAATACAGCCATCACAAAAACACACGCAATCATTCAAAAGTTCCACACACACACACACACACACACACACACACACACACACACACACACACACACACCCAAGTACATGGCACCAAATGTCCACGATGCCCTAGCCCCTCAAATGAAACAACTAAAAACTTCTTTCCCTAACAAGTTAACTTAATTTACATCTGTATTACGTTCGGATCATCCACTGTATTACGTTCGGATCATCCATTACGTTTTTGTTTTGTTTGTTTGTTTGGTTTGTTTTCTTCAGTTAAAAATGCGTCACCTTGTTATTGTGTACCGATGGAATTGATCTGATAACCTGCGTTCCCATATTGATTAGTGTTAATTGTTAGGGAATCTATTTCGCCTCTGTGATTGTTGATTAACTTTAAAAACTAAGTGTTTTTTTTTTTTAAATTATTGTAAAGGGTGATTAACCACGAGTTTGATGGAGTTTCGCCATAAAACTCAAGGAATCCTTATGAGGGCACGTTATTAGTTACAGAGGCATGACCTTTATATGTAACATCAGTAAATAAGATTGTTACATTTTGGAAGTGTATATTAAGAATGTGTTTCATTATTCTTGGGGCGTGGTTATTTGTGGTGTACTGGTGGTTGCTGCCTGGTTTGCAAGTCAAGTGAATCGCGTGACAAGATCTCCCTCTCTCTTGCATATTTTCCCCAACATTTACATGTACCTCGTGATGTATGTTAGTTTCTCATTTCGATCCTATTCCCCCATCCTCAATCCCTTGCTCTGCGGTACACGAGGTGATCTACATGACCATTTAAATTCGTGTTTTGAGGGTGATATTGTCGTCCGCTTTCGGAATTGGCGAATTTCCTCTTTACATCAATGCTCCTACACTGCTTGTTTTTGAAATAGGTTCCGAGCATCCTAAACCAGAATAGTTATGTCAGAACGAAATACTTCCACGAGAAGTTTTCTTGGCCATGCTTCTTCTGAGAGGATGAAAAACCGTTAAGTGCACTTTCAGTGCAAAACTAGTTAAATGTCATGGGGCGGTACTCAATGTCGAATTGTATACCATGATCCTAATACGTAGAAACCCGGGAGCTACTGTGTTGTGGAATGCCGCGTACATTGTAGTTTGTATGGTCTCCAGAACTTTACTTTCTTTATATTTCAAAGTTGACTTGCCCTTTAACTTTCTCTGCAGATTTATCAATTTTTCTTAGGATTGCAAATTTTACTAAAATTATTGTAAACCGACTGTTTCGTTTATTGGCTGCGTGGCTCGGCGGTAACGTTCTCGCTTGCTGTGCGTAAGGTTGCAGGATCGAATCCTGGCGCAGCCAGCTTGCATTTGAGGGTGCGCAAATGTGAGGGAGCCGTGTCAGTAGATTTACTGGCACGTTCAAGATAACTTCGGGGCAAAATCCCGGCACCCGGCGTCTCTAATAGCCGCAGTAGTTAAGAGGGACGTAAAACAAATAGCATTAATTTTATGTATATTAGGCTATTTTATTATTTAGGAATCCATCTCAACATTTAAAAAAATGAATTTATATTTCGACTGTAAGTAACTGTACCGTAGTTATTTTACGGAGTAACTTTGTTGTTCAAAACGTGTGTGAGTTACGTAAGTTCATAGAAAGCGTGTGGCATGCAGTATTTATGGTAAGACTAGGTGAAGTACAGCAGTGTGTATGTGTGGGCGGCGAGTGAAACTGAAAGTGTGGGGGTACGAGGCGGGGCCCGCACCTGTTGCGCTCAAGGTCGAGCAGAAGACGTGTTGGAGTTGTCCGCTCCAAATAAGGTCGGCGCTCCCGTGTCACCTTGAACGCTGGACCTGATAGAATTTCAATCATTGGCTCGAGGTCTCGATACAAGATGACGTTTGTGAGTTTTGCCACAAGTGTTGTTTTTCTCTGTGGTTGTGGCAGGTCTGAACTGGCTTCCTGCTCCTTATCGTATGTCGGTCTGTGAATATTCAGAGTTGGTGGAGATCAAATTTAGCATGGCGTCAAGAGCTGAATTGAAATGCAACCTCTTTGCTCTTTGCCTTGGCCTGCCAAGCGACCGCATTTGGCCTCAAGTGTAATGTGTCCCCTCGGCCGATCAACATGGTTTGGTTCTTTTGATCTAGGTCTGCCTCATCAGGCGTTTTTTTTTCTTGAGTTTTTTAAATATTATTTTTAGAATGTTGTTCATGTTTACATTAAGGCTTTCATGGCCCGGAATACTAAAAATATTATTCATTTATTGTGATTATGCCGTGTGAAAATTAAAAAGAAACGTTCCCATACGTTTCGAGAGGGACCTTGCCTCCTTTTTCAATAGATTTAAAACAATGTGGCCATATAATGTGTGCCAATGAGCTTACAAAAGAGCTAGAGAAGTACTTCTGTTCGTCACCTGATAGCAGTCGGAAGTTACTGTATGACATGTTTTTCTGCAAATGTCCATGCAGTAGCGTCTGGCTTTCTGCAAATGTCCATACAGTAGCTTCTGGCTACTGAAATTGGACACCTAAATTTTTCCTTTGAACTTCTCTGTGCTGTTTTTGTGCTTTTGGCTAGAGCGATGTATTCTACACACCTGCCCCTGGGCGCCATAATTTATCACCACCATCCCACCTTCCCTGCCCTTTAACATTACTCATGTTAATGGGGGCTGTTATCAATTTTCTGCCATCTGTTAAAACGGACCATTACTAATATTATTATACAGTAACTTGCTGCAGCCACTTATAAAATCTGTTTTAGGATCGCGAATGGAGTGTGACCGTGATGTAGCGGCGATAGGCAACACTCAGAGCACTAGTGTTGCGCGGCCTGTCTCCCTGTCCGATTTGCTAAAGATCGTATTCCAGTTCGGGATTATGTCTAACTAGCAGAAGTTAATATTATTATTAGTAGTAGTAGTAGTAGTAGTAGTAGTAGCAGAAATACCCGTTCTTCGAACAGTCTTCGGTATTAATAGCCAGACGTTATCAATAAATTGAGCTACTGTTGCAATGGATAGGGGCTTGTCATTCATTCATCAGTTTGCCACAGCGAATTTAGTTCCCTGGGAATATCACATACACTTAACATTTAGGGCCTTAAAATGTGGTTTACGGAGACCCGAGCTTTGTGTCACATGCAGGGGCTCAAAATAAGCTTTGGATGTCCTTCTATGATAATTATTATATTTCGCCCATTTTAGCATGTAGGCCTATTTTGAAACGTTTTACCTTATAGCCACACTTTTATGAGAAGTGCAGTGAAGAGTTGCCGAGTTGAGTCTAGCAACATTATATCAGCCTGTTGCTGTGATACTTTGGCACACGCTTATGTCGTGCTCATTAATGATCCATGCCGTGATGTTGCTGCGTACTATTGCGTGCAGTGTCTCTCCTTGGAGGGAACCTGTGCTTTCTATATGACAGCAAATCGTTTCTTCGAGCGCCTTCTCTGGTAATGACCGCAAGTCGGGAGCTCGACACGCTATCGCTAGAGTGCTCCTCTCATTAGGGTGTCTGATGTGCCGTACGTCTTGGAATCCGACCAACACTTTCTGAATCTGAGGTTATAAAATACTTTTCTTCGTTTTCTTAACCCCGAGTATTTTTATGTATGTGTAATTTGCGTGATAACCTGTGTTATTGTGGTGGCTACACTAGTTTTGTGTACTTGTAAATTGGGGATATTATTAGGAAGGACGCAGCCGTGGCATCACGTTGGAACCTTCCCAGCATTTGCCTGGGATAGAAGTGGTGGTGGTGGGGGGGTCACGGAAAACCACTTCCAGGATGGTTGAGGTGGAAAACGTATCCTCTCTTTCTCAGTTTTGCCTCACGAGGCTGAGTGTAGCCCGTTCCAGCCCTCAGACCAGAATTAAAATGTCCTGGCTGAGCTGGAAATTGAATTCGGGCCTCCGGAGCTACAGTCAAGAACGCTAGCCGCTACACCCTACGTCGTTATTGAATTATAGTTTGATGGGGGGAAGAAATTCGGGTCATTTGCCGTCTCGAAAAAAATTTCGTCGGGACGAGACATTGCTCAGAAAGATTAAAAATTCCGTGACTGTCCCAACAAAATCTGGACGTCTGGGACTTCTGGCATTGAAGTTCACTCCTTTATCAGCCCATGGGCAGGTTGGATCCTCAAAAATCACCATCATGGATTATGTTCTTGTTGGTTGGAATAGGCTTATCCCAGCGCTCTGCAAGGTAGTTATGAGGCAATATTAGGAGAAGTGAGGCGGTAACAGATTTGACCTAAATCCTGCAATTTAATCGATATGGGTTTCTGTTACTAATAACGAGTTATATACACACATCAAAAAAAGTTTTGCATCACCTCGGTTCCCAGATCTCCGGCATATAGACGTTGACTGTGTATATTGTATCCAAGATACAGTCCCTTTGACTGTTCATAGATGTCACTAAAACTGCTCAAAGATGTAAACAACCATGCATGAGCAGGGCCTATTAGACGGAGGGGGTACGACAGCCGATCAGTTCCAGTCATTCCACCAGGACGAAGGTACGCTGCTCATGTTGTCTGTAGTTCTACCATGCCTAGAAGGTCAATACCGCAGTTCGATCGCGTCCGCATTGTTACTTTGTGTCAAGAAGGGCTCTCAACAAGGGAAGTTTCCAGGCGTCTCAGAGTGAACCAAAGCGATGTTGTTCGGACATGGAGGAGGTACAGAGATACAGGAACTGTCGATGACAGGCCTCGCTCAGGCCGCCCAAGGGCTACTACTGTAGTGGATGACCGCTACTTACGGATTGCCGCTCGGAGGAACCCTGACAGCAATGCCACCATGTTGAATAATGCGTTTCGTTCAGCCACAGGACGTCGTGTTTCAACTCAAACTGTGCGCAATAGGCTGCATGATGCGCAACTTCACTCCCGACATCCATGGCGAGGTCCAGCTTTGCAACCCCGACACCATGCAGCGCGGTACAGATGGGCCCAACAACATGCTGAATGGACCCCACAGAATTGGCATCACGTTCTCTTCACCGATGAGTGTCGCATATGCCTTCAACCAGACAATCGTCGGAGACGTGTTTGGAGGCACCCTGGTCAGGCTGAACGTCTTAGACACACTGTCCAGCGAGTGCAGCAAGGTGGTGGTTCCCTGATGTTTTGGGGTGGCATTATGTGGGGCCGACGTACGCCACTGGTGGTCATGGAAGGCTCCGAAACGGCTTTACGATACCTGAATGACATCCTCCGACCCATAGTGCAACCATATCGGCAGAATATTGGAGAGGCATTTGTCTTCATGGACGACAATTCTCGACCTCATCGTGCACATCTTGTGAATGCGTTCCTTCAAGATAACGACATCGCTCGACTACAGTGGCCAGCATGTTCGCCAGACATGAACCCTATCGAACATGCCTGGGATATGTTGAAAAAGGGCTGTTTATGGACGTCTTGACCCACCAACCACTCTGAGAGATTTACGCCGAATTGTCGTTGAGGAGTGGGACAATTTGGACCAACAGTGTCTTGATGAACTTGTGGATAGTATGCCACGGCGAATACAGGCATGCATCAATGCAAGAGGACGTGCTACTGGGTATTAGAGGTAGTGGTGTGTACTGCAATCTGGACCACAAATGCTGAAAGTCTAGCTGTATGATGGTACAACATGCAATGTGTGGGTCTCATGAGCAATAAAACGAGCTGAAATGTTGTTTGTGTTGATCTCTATTCCCTTTGTATTTAACGGTTCCGGAACTCTTGGAACCGAGGTGATGCAAAACTTTTTTTGATGTGTGTATATTCTTTTGAACCAAACATATAAAGCTAATTTTTGTGCGTGGAAATGGTGTTGAAATAATTCCCGTATAGGAGGATCCTTCTGCTAAGTACGTGTGGCGGCTTTACTATTTGGTTTGGTTTAAAATAAGCTGTCCTCTTTGTCCTGTAACCGCTGCATTTAATAAAAGCCATGCATCATTAAACGTTTGTGTTCTGCAAGTGGGTCATGTCTACTAATTGGGTTGGCGTCATAATACAGTATAAATAACTGGGATTATCTGGTGTGTCGCCCCCCTAACGAGCTCTTTGTAATGATACCACCGCGGCTCTCAAGTACGTTTACAGAAGAAATGAGGGTATTCGTGCATCCGAGTAAAGTGTCGTTGGTGGATGGTTGAGTGTGAAACCACAATTGCTATGGTGATCAACATCGGTCTCGATAGTTTATCTCTATCCTACACCATAAACATCTCTCTCTCTCTTGTTTATCCCAATTCTACACAAGCAATATTAGCTCTATCGCTTGTTTTTCCCGATTCTACGCCATACATTATGTATGAATTACGGCCAATGGCCATAACTGGGTATTTTAATTGAACGCCCGTAGGCTCCCAGCAAGTTCAAATTTCAAGTAGTTCCAACTTTGCCTAGCAGATGCCATTGTCACTGACAACTAGTGATGAACGTTGGTACTTGATAGAGCGTTTCTCTCCAAATAACCTACACACCACCAATTGTAGTGACATGGGCCCGCGGCTACGCCATGAACATCTCTCTCTCTTTTTTTTATCCCGATTCTTCTCAAGCAACATACTCAATCGCTTTTTTTTCTCCTGCACCTAAAACATCAGTCTCTCTCTTGTTATCTTGATTCTACACCACTGGCGCTATTTTTTTCTAGATTCAACAGGTTCAGAGATTTTTTTAATTGTCGTGTGGCCTCCTGAGAGGGCCGAGTGTAGATCTTTCTAGTCGACGGCCGTGGGCGACCTGCGCGCCGGGATGAGAGAAGGAATGTATACAGATGAATGAAACTGGGCAAGGATGTGGATGGAAGCGGCCGCAGCCTGTCAGAAGGTACTGTCCCAGCATTTGCCTGGTGTTTAAAATCCACGGAAATCCCTTTCAAGGATGGCCGGCGGTGGGGCTCGAACCCACGCGTTTACCGAGTCAGCAGAGAGTTTGGCCCCATGACTTTACGCTGAGCTTTAGCGAGCGTAGCCACCGCAGAGAGGAGGTGAGATACGGTTATAATGTAGCGTAAGGTTTCTGCTGCTGAACGCACTCTCTGACGCCAAACATCATGGGAGGAGTTTTTGAGAGATTATATCGAGTCTCCTTGGACTTTTAAGAAGGTGCCATCTCGACATTTGCTCGAATTTGATTAGGGCATTCGGGGGATAAACTATTTCAAGGGCGACTGATCGTGGAGTCATTAGACTGTTTCGGGATTCGATGCTAAACCCATGGTCACGGCAGGTGAACATCTTTCCGCTGCACCATGTGGACATGCCATATCATTTGCAGGTAACTTAACATTATCAAACCAAATAAAAGGGGCGTGGTGGTGCAGGATCTTGTGGTTCGGATTCCACGTAAAATGGAGGCCACGTGGCTCTTGATCGCATGATTAACGATCACGTAAAACTAAAAGCACATTTAAGTCATCTAGTGAATGTAGCTGTTATAATCTTCCCCTCTCCCAAATCCTCTTCATTACGGATGAACTGGCTACCCTTCAGATTTTACATACCTTACATTAGTTAGTTATTGTTGTTTTAACGGGCGGAACTGCCCCTATACCGTAAAGTATTATTATTATTATGTAGGTGGGAATTTTTACTGAGAGTCCTGCTGGAATTCCTATAATTGCCGGGCTCGGGATTGGTTGATATGAAAGCTCTTGGTCTGTCGAATATCGTGAACATAGCGCCACCAAACCAACGCTATGTGGGCTAGACCCGCTATTCATTTCTCCTTGCGATCCGCTCTGTACGAGTAGAACAATACTAGAATGGGAGTTCTCGGATCTACAAGTTAATCCTAGGAGGATTGCGTGCTGCCCAGCGCGCGCGGTCAGCCGTCTGCTCACGAAATGCGGTTAGGTTACGGCAGTTGGTCCCGAGACCAGTTTCAACTCCCACGTCGGTCTGCTCCTTCTGAATAATGGAAACGACCCAGTTCGTCTTGTGTCTTTCTCCTCTTCAGCGTGTGAGGTTCCCTTTAACGTAAGAGCGTTTTATTGACTTTAATCTTTAACTTGAACTTCATCATGATAATCAGACAGCTAAATTAATTAAACGTCTTTTAACAGCCATGGCTTTGGAGACTCATTATTTCTGAATACCGAGATCGACAGGCTGCCAATTATGTCTATCCCAAGTCAGTTCTAGGGGTAGGCCCTCGTATTGAGACCGGTCCAGAAGGTCCTGGGTTCGATTCTCAGCTTAGTAAAAAAAACGGGTGTGTAGATCTTGTTGAACTATAAAGTAACCTTGGTTTGCAGATGACACTCGATCTTATATGAGCCGATGACGGGGTGGCTGCTGATCTCGTCATCCGCTTTATAAGTGAGAGTGGCTTAGGGACAGCAATCTAAATTTACAAGTGAATATTTTCTCAAAATCTTTTTTGAATTTTTTGTTTATTATTAGTTTCATTCTATTTTTTGTTTTATTATATTTGTCCTTTATCATATTCAAGCTTCCACCTCAAAATTTAAACATATATTACACATTTGTATAATTTAGTGTAAAGAAGGGCAGATGACCTCGCTGTTTCGCCTCTTAAAACAGCAATAACTAACTTTGTCAAGAAATTTAATTCTGCTCTGAGAAATAGGGTGCGCTAACCCTTGAGGAAAAATGAGAGGAAATGGGTTCGATTCCCTCCTGTACCATTCTAGAAGAGATTTTTCGTGCTTCCCCTTACTTCTACTCAAGACTAATGCCGGGATGGTTCCTAACTTTATGTCCTAGTCCAGTCCTAGTCTCAGTTGCAAATATACTTCAGGCACCACAGCATCAGAAGCTTATTTCCTGGCTGTTCAGAACTGCACTATTCAGGATTCAGTTGGGGACGATGTCGTGCTCTAACGCTGACTCAACCATGTATGTTTGTTGTGTTTTAATTGCACGACATTGTGCTGTGTTTGTATCAATTGACAATAGAGATGTCATATTTCATAACCGTGCGGGTTCATATTAATGGCTGTAATTGGATATAAACTTGTGTGTCTGATATTTTAATTATGTTCATCGCCCGTGGCGAGCCTGATGAATGGCAATGTTATAACGTCACGGTGTATACGTGCCATATTCATGGGCTGGGCTGTAGTAAACTGCGCAAGTTTCCTCTCGTAATATCGCTCTACGACCGCCTAGAGAATGCTTGTCCATTGGGCATACAGTATCAGCTGAAAAAATAAGAACTTCTATGTCAGTATCTGACCCGAAACTCCCATTCCGAGAATTTACTCGCTGATCGCTGTTTATCAAGATTGTACGCTTTGTCTTCTTGGTCATGTATCTGTTTTGTATTATTTATACTATTCTTGACTCTTGTGCCGCGGTTGATTATGCCCAATTATATCTCACTCACATAATGTACGAACAAGGCTCATAGCTTTAGGAATTGTAACTGGATATCAGTATGTATAGATATGAAATTAACCTTATCGAAACAAATTTGTCCTTATTGGCAACATTGAATTGAATTCTAAATGGTATTCAGGGTGTAGGTACACCTTTCGCATGCCAATTTGTACAGAGTTAAAAAAAAGATATCATAAACTATGCAGTATGTTGCAACTATGCAGTATGTTGCAAAGAAATACAACTGTCCAGGATTATTAAACCCAGTTCACTCATTATTATACACAAAACACATTTTATAATATGATTGTAGTAATGCTTTATTATACCACCAAACTTTCAGCTGTTTTTTGTACAGATGGACAGCGTTTACATGATAAATACCCCACAATTTAAAATGTTTACTTGAATGGTCTTATGAGCTCTTGGTAACATTCACGGCTCACAATAATTGATACCCATATCCAGGTTTTTTTTCCTTTTCATATTCTTACTCTAAATGTACATTTTTTGTTGGTTAAAAATATTCTCTTAATTGAGACGTACCGGTATGCCTGATACACAATATATTTTGGTGTATGTTGTTCATTAGTGCCTAACTGACAAACCTCAGGTTTTGAGGATTACATCTTGGTTGACCAGAAGCCCCCACATTACTCAGTGGATGGTTACATCTGATGGGCTCCCAGCAGGACATACAGAGGCTTGGACAACTTGGAAGTCTCTCAACAGATTGCGATCTGGTGTTGGCAGATCCAAGTCCAACATTCATAAATGTTTTTTTTTTTTTTTTTGCTGCGGCCCGGTCCTTTGTGAATGCGGTGAAGAACAGACGATGGGTAATCTGCTTCAGTGCAGTCTGTCCTATACTGTGCACCATGGAGGATCTGGTGAAGGCTACACCAAATGGACGTGACATGGCAAAATATTGGTCATGCATTATTTAGAACCTTAAATGTTCAAGTGTTGCCATTTTTTTGCCCATTTTGTACATAGTTTATGTAATATTTTTGTTCCTGACACGAGTAAATAAATTAGTACAATATACAATCATGCAAAATTTCATTGAGATATCTTGAACAGTATTTGAGTTATCATGTAAACGCTATTTGAAAATGAAGTTTTCGGGAAACAAGCTTCAAACCTACCTAAGGGTAGAATTTAAATAGACAACTTATGTGACAGCAACATTTAGGGAAAATCTCGGGCATTATTGAAGAAATTTTCATTTTTTTTTCACCAAATGAAAGATAAAAGATAAGTCATACACCTGAAAGGTGTACCTCCCCCTTAATTAAAACCACCAATAGTCAATAAATATATTAATATAAGTTGTTTAATAGGCTATAGCGTGACAAGTTTCGACCACAGTGTGGTCATCATTAGCAATCTCAAGCTGTCGGGAGAAACTATTAAAAATTATAAAATTGCATGTAATTGAAACCATATGGTTGTTTAGAGAGGCTCTTCAAATATTCCATACTATCAAAATCAGATCTGTTACAAAGTAATTAACCAAATAATGTAAATTACGTTCTTAAAAACTTAGGAAAAGTGTTGTGTTGCTCTCAAGATTTAAAATCAAAAATAATTTGTAATTTTTACAACTGGAAAGAAACGTTAAAATAAAATATTATTAACGTATAATTAATAAACCCTTGCTAGGAAGCTCAAGCAGGAAGTGCACAGCAGCCTGGCAGACTCCTCGACGGATTCAATAATGCCATGCACGTTACCAAATGGCTTTGGTCGACTCTGGTTTACAGGATTGTACCTCGACCAATATGGAATCCGGCAACGAGGGGAAATCTTTCCGGTGCTATTTCAGGAGGACTGATCAAGTAAAAAAGATATTATTTCCGCATTATGTCTTCCCGTTTGCATTTGTACCACTCGATATTCTCGTTTCTATTGGCTATATTTGCCTTATGTGCAGTTCAAGCATTCTGCTACTCCTGCAGACTGTTCTCGAGTTCGAAATCTCAATTCGGAAATTTTCCGAACTTTTTTCGTCCATAACTGATCTGTTTGAAGTAGGAGGAAGTAAGATTGATCAATTGGTATTCGGAGTCTAAAATGACCCTCGTTTGGTATTTATGCGAATCTCCTTCATTCATACTGTAATGGCGTTGCGAAGGTTTCTACGTGGTTTGGAGAAGTTTTATTTTGTCGGCTGTGAGGCACGACCCCAACTGGATGTGGTTGGTTGGTTGGTTGGTTCTTAAGTTTAGGGGCTGCGACAACGCGGTCATGTAGCCCCGTGTACTTTGGGTGTGTGTAGAATCTGTCTGATAACCGGTGTTAAATGTGATGACTGTATTAGTGTGTGTTATCTGTTTTTAATTTATGTACTGCAACTTAGAATTTTTCAAATAGTTCCTACTTTTGCCGCCAAGCGCCACCGTCAACGATTACTAGGCCAAGTTCATAACTTAGCTACTAGACACCACCGCAGTCGGCTCTTGGCAACGAACATAGAAACCTAAGAGCGTTGTTTACATTCTTAACCTATCCAATTTAGCTTCACACAGGTGCAATTAGTGGAAGGCTCTTTAACATGCCATAAATCTATGACATGGGACCGCCGGCTTTACTTCCCCTCCGAAGGAAGGCATACTGAGGGATTTTAACGCTCTTAAAAAATCTGACGGCTTCGGCCGGGTTTGAACCCGCTATCTTGGGCATAGAAGCTCAGCATGCTACCGACTACGCCACCGAAGCCGCTCAACTGGATGTGCCAGGATAGTTTTTTGCTGCTTTAGATCCTCTTGATTGATGAAGCGATGGATGACATACGAGAGTACTATATATGTAGGGGGCTGCTGGTAGTTCGCTGTGGCGGCATGTCAGGAAGCCAATTAACGTCACGGGCTTGGCTGAATCTTTTCGTGCTTCATATGTTGTTGGTGTTACTGGGATTGGAGCACGCACAGAACACTTGTCACCGTAGCCGAGTGTTATAATTATGTGAAAGGAGTGACGGGATATTCGTGGCGTGGGAGAAGAAGTCGAGTTATCGACTTCCTGTCTCGCGTGTAAACAAGGCAGGCGTGTCGGGACTATTGTGTTTGTCTAGTACACACTTTCTCCACTAGATTGAGTTACACATAACTTTACGGTCTTCCTGCTTTTAGTGTGACATCCTCCGATCAATCGAGTAATGTGAGCTTGGTTGTAAGTTTTTTTTCTCATGCCAATATAATCTTTACATGAGGTTTGACAACGACAGTTTTACGCAAAGGAAAGAGCATATTTCAAATATTTATTTCAAGCAAATTGTAAATGACAAACAATTGCACTCATCCTTGGATAGCGGAAGGTTCTAAGTTTTATGGCCCTTGATATGGAATGCACCCAATTCGAGCACCGTGTGTTAGTGATAGACGGAACGATAATCGATGTGTTGTCACACACGCTTCAACTTGCACTTGGTTATTGAACTCTTGCTGTTCTCATTTCGGGGCGCCATACAAAGTCGTATGGTACAGGACTGTGCATAGAGTGAGACTCTTGACTTTCATAGCTCTCCAAGGAACATGTAAACAAACTTTTAAAAACTTTGTACTTTCGTCTATCCAGTGATGTGCGTAATGTTTATTTTATTTTTAAAGAGTTAGTTTGAACAATATGAAATCTGCTCGTGTTTTTTTTTTTTTTTTTTTATATAACCGTGTATACACAGACGTGAGTCAATGAGAACTTAAATCACAAATAACACCAGTTAATTTTCTAGGGTTTGTTGTGACTGTTTCGCCAGATGTACTAAGGTGGGTTCAGCAATAAGAGACGTGGTTGGTGATCAGTCAAGTTCATGGATGTGGTTATTTTGAAACTAAACAAATACATTCCAAGAAAAGGCGAGTTAAGTTACCACATTTGATATGTTAAGTAGCGAGCATGCCTTATGAACGGCACATCACTCGGAAGGTTTTGAAAGTAGCAACCTACAATACATCGTGTCTTAAAATTGAAAGTTTGTATGCTCAAAAAAAAAAAAAAAAAACGTAGACCCTACTCATCTTGTTTTCGAAATACGAAGGTGTTTTTTTTTTTCAACCTTCGATCACTCTGTTAAGCAGACTGATCATCTCCCCCACTATAACTACTGCCACTTAACGTCATTACGCCATTTCTAGCCGAGTTACAGACACGGTAACATGGCTGCTACAATTAATTTTCCCGCCAATTGCGAGTTGCGTAGTGTAATTCGGTGTCTTCAATCAGAAGGGAAATTCACCAAAGAATGAGTTATTCTGATTCATGACAACGCCCGCCCTGACGGTGCTGCTGCATCCCAACAGCTTCTTCAGCAATTTTGATGGGAAGTTTTTGTACAACTGACGTATAGCCTAAACTTGGCGCTGAGCTACTCCCATCTCTCCCCTGAACTGAAATAGTGATCAGACTAATGACTAGCTTCAAGGCTCATGCCAACTGACTAGCGGCAACATTATAATTATGTAGAGAGGATTGGAAAGCCCGTCCACAGATATGACAAATGCCGCAATCCTCACGGTGATTATTTCGAATTGTAACGTTATTTGTACATCAGGTTTTTATTAAAATCATTTGTATTTACTTTTTTTAAAAGTACGGGTCATCTGAGGTTGAAACAAACCTGTCCTCGTATGTACAGTACACCGTTTCGAATAAGATAACCATAGGTCGGATTTATGCTCCATGTTTACAATCGCTACCTTTGTCAACTGGCGCATTTGTTCAGTCTTCTAGAAGTTCTCTTCACCTTGGAAAGAAATTGTATGTGATTCGCTAGGAGCTGTGCTTGAAGCAGAAATGAAGCCAATAAAATAGTAACTTATTTGCATTGCAGCTGGTTTCAACACAGCCACGCTCGCTCTATTGCGGCAGATGATTGAGATAGTTCCAAGGTCTTTCACTCCGAATGGGATCTGGTTTGATTTACCCCGTGTGGCCTGTAATACAGTTTGGCTCACAAGTGCGCAAGTATCTTTTAATGTTGAAACATGATTTATTGTGCATAGAGTTTGTAGATCTTACCATGCGAAATTTGTCTGAAACTCTTCGCGTTATCTATCGTCATGTTCTATGACCCCTTCGAGGATTGCCACGGTGGGTGAGTGGTTATCGTGTCGGACTACCAACCCCAAGCTTGCAGGTTCGCTCCTCGCCGTGGTAAGTGATTTTTGAAAGGCGACAAAAATCTTGGCACGCATGTAATGCGTTCTAGGCATGTTAGAGAACCCATTTGAATGCAGTAGACAGTTATGATAGTGGCAAAATTAATCTCGGGATTTTCCGCCATCACAATGTTCCTCCTTTCTCTACTAGAAAGCGCTATAGCGTCAAGGAGCTTAGTTATCTAATCTCCTTGACTTTCATAGCTCTCCAAGGAACAACAAAATTCGACATGCAAGCATCAAATAACAAAACCTTGCACGCGGCACCCGAGGCCATACGATATTAATATTATTATTAATACCCCTTCGATTTAACTTAAAGGGGAAGAATGGTTCCAACACAGCATATATGTATCAATGCCATAAGGAAGTGTTTTATTTAAAAAAAAGTGCTTTTTGATTGACAGTATTGGTGTTTCTTCAATATATCAGCAAGATGTGCTAGGCTTGTATTCTTTGATTTGTCTGATGAAGGGATTATGGACCCCGAAACATTTAACACACAAGTATTTTAATTATTAATATTTGTATTGTGGTATTGTTGCTAGCCTCATGCTGGATACATTTGGACGAGGTGAGGCTCCCTAGGAAGAGCTAACCTTGACGGGAGCGTTGAGTGCAGGAGAGCTATCACTTGAACTACTCTGGTACCTCTCTCTGCTCTACATATATAATTCAGTCCTCAGTGTGCTTTACTCCGGAAGATTTATTATGATACTTTCTCTCGGTTCGGTGCTAGAGCGGGAAATTAAGTTAGGATACCTCGGATGTCCAGAACCTATCCAAGGCATCAGATGAACCTTATTGTTCGCTGCGTCCGTGCAATTTGGATTTGGCTTGTTTCAAGAATTTGTGCTGTCAATATTTTAGAGAAAAAAAAAATGCTACCTAATTATTATTATTGTTACTTGGATTTTCACGACCGCAATAATAAATGAAGGAGTTCAGCTAAGGTCGCGTACTGCTCAACTTGCGTAGGAATGTCTGACCCCAGTGGGACTCAAACCCGCGACCTGCGGCATTGTACGCTAGGTTCAGACATTTCAATTCTTTAACTCTCCCACCCCAACTACACGGGGCTGATGACCAAGAGGTTCCCAGCCCCAAAAAGGAAATTACAACTCTTGGTTCGTGTATGCACAACCTAACTGAAGGGTTCTTTCCAAGAACCAGACAAGTCCAAAAATCAAATTGTTCAGAAACTTAAAAAGAAGCCTAGTTTATGCTGAATGAAAGAAAAATTGCTTTCAGATCTACTATTGTCTCACTAACAGCTTTACATTGCACATAAAGGAAATATATGATTTAATGAGGATAGTTGGGAAAAAAATAATCTTTGGACTAATCTGGTTTCTGCCGAAATCTTAGTTGAATACAAAAATGAAAAATATGTTAATCCTCAAATACGATTATTCATTGTGAAATACTGGGAAAGTACAAATCATTATTGAATGCCAAATATTCCAGGTAATTAATTATATTACAAAAGCATTGGACTTGTCAATGTTTGTAGAATCCCCAATATTTCACACTTGTATGCACATTTGTGCGCATTTTATGTAATAACTAGAAACCCGACCCGGCTTCGCCCGGGAACAGTAATGAATGCATTACATGATAAGCGCTTTATTTTTTCCAATGTCAATGAACAACGACCAATAACCGTTTTACGTCTCGGCATGATGGGTTAAAATCACTGACTGGACTATTGATTATATTATTATGGAGATGCATGTGCAATAAATTCTTGTCAGACGTAATTTAAGAATGGCGAAGTGCATGCAACACAAATCCCCCTTCCGTCCAATCTTAACTTGACTGTGAATTTTGCGGAACGAAAAGTTCACAGGCGAAATGAAGAAAAGCCGAGTTGCACTTCCAAAGAAACTCCAAACTCAACCACTCTTCTCTACACTTTTTTAACTCAACACGACTCGATAGTTTGCTGCTGGCTGTATCTGGGGGCAATAAGCTCGTCCGCTAGCTAAGCTGTAACTGGGGTGATTCGCCCCTAGCTAGCTCGTAAACTGTCGCCTGAGTAGTTGAATGGACACGGTTGGAAGAAATAAAAACGTAAAAACGCTCATAGTGGGCGATGTATTGAAGATAGGCATATGCTCTCCCGGACTTTTTTGTAGAACTTTTCATGCTGAACAATTCTTATACCCAGAGTATTTAGATATTTTTAACGGTTTACCCAGCGTAAGCTTACAAAGCGCATGGAGGCCAGGTTTTCTTTTCGACTTTTCCACTGAAATCGTTACTGCTCGGCTTCCTTTGATCATGAATAAATTATTTTCTACAGAAATCATCCTGGAGATATCCTTTACAGAATGGTGAAAACCACATCAAAATCCATCAAGTGGTTCTCGAGTTTACCCGTAACATCCAAGAATCGGGGACTTCGTTTTATACTAAGTAGAGATACGTAATATATAACCCGACCTGTCTGCTTTCTGGAGACAGCAATAACATTTATACTTTAGAGCTGACCTTGAAGAGGGAGATGATGTACTCTTATTTATCTCAGAGTCAATTTTTGGACTTGTCTGGTTTTTTGAAATGAACCCTTGAATTCTTGAAAGTCTTCATTATTATTATTATCATCATCAATATTATTATTATTATTATTATTATTATTATACCATTTGAATGTGGACAGTCTTTACATGGACTGTACTGTGTTTCTATTCAGTTCAATGTAAGTAGTAACCTCGTACTCATGCATGATAAGGCACGATTGGTGCGTAAACTAAGGTGGCGTTATCTACCGAGTGAGAGTTCGTTTCATCGTGTATTTTCCACTGCGCGTGCTCTCAAGCGTAATATGGCGGTGTGGTGTACTTTCGACCTTGAGACCAAAGCGTTTAGCTGATTTTTCTATCAATAGTTCTACACGTGTTTGATAATTTTGTGTCGCGTGGGTTGGCCTCGCTCCCATAACCTCTTGGAATTTTCTTCTGCCATTGGATGATGTGATTTGCACTATGGAGCTTGTAGGAGGGAACGGAGGAACGGGGTTAATGAATATGCCTTGGCTGCAGATCGATGAGCCTAGTACCAGTATGTGGCAAGTGCCTGGTGCTCCCCGTCACTCCCATTAACTCGCTGCACTTGTGCGAATTGATCGCATCAACTTCCGTTACTGTTAGTGCCGTTACTGTTCGTGCGGGTAATAGTGGTGTTGGGTTAATCGATTGATTTATAATAAATTTTAATTGAGAATTAATCGAATACGATTAATCGACTGACCGTTCATTCGATTAATCGAATAGTTAAATCGGCTAACCGAAGGAGCGATTAATTGATTGGTAGACACGAGATAAAATTTGAAATGAGAGGTTATCGCTTAAGTTGAGTTACGCTTATTTGCGGAATGATGCATAGGCATTATTATAAAATTTACTTTCTACCTAAATATACATGGGTTGGTTTTTTAGTTTTGGTACCTTAGTTATAACTGGATTAATAACTCACTTAGATGGTTCCCAAGTTTCACAGGCCCTCGATGTAGTACCCACCGTTGCGTACAACGTGTTCCCAGCGATGCGGAAGTCGTTGGATCCCGTTGGCACTGCCCAATCTATTGATGGTACGAAGAGAATGCTCGGCAGCCTGCTTAACGTCTTCGATGGTACGGAAGCGCTCCCCGCGCATTGTCATCTTCATCTTCGGGATGAGATCATCGTCGCAGGGACTGATGTCGGGAGAATATGAGGGGTGATAGAGGACCTCCCAGCCCCAGCGTTCCAACAATGCCGATACAACGCCTGCTGTGTGTGCCCTAGCACTGTCATGCAGAACGATGGGCGGTGTAACCATGTGGTGGCGCCGTTTCCTTCTCAGAGCTCCTCGGAGATGGTCTTGCAGAAACGAACAATAGTACGCCGCATTAACGGTTTGCCCTCGGGGAACAGTATGGTGAATGATCACACCATCCCAATCATAGACAAGAATCAACATTATCTTCACATTGGTGGGGGTTGGTCGAACTGTTTGTTTCCGTGGTGATCCGTGGTGCCGCCACTCGTTTGATTGGCGTTTTAACTGTGGCTCACAAGATCTGGCCCACGTCTCGTCAATGGTTATGATACGCCGTAAGAAGGCCTCTCCTTGGCGCTCATAACGCTGCACGTGCATACGACAAGTGTCATATCGCAGCCATTTGTGCATGTCGGTTAAGTCATGCGGAACCCATTTGGACGCAATCTTCCTCATTTTCAGTAAGTCCTTCAGGATGTGGAGGACAGTTAAGTGCGCCAGTCCGGTATCTTGCTCTAATTGACGAATCGTTACGTTCCGATCCACCTCTACTAACGCGGACACCATCTGTACATTGTCATCACTTAAGTTACTGGTGGGTGACCAGATCGAGGCATGTGATCCACACGTTCGCGCCCATCTCGAAAGGCTGCAACCCATCTTGCTACCGTTCTGAACGGTAACGTAGCTGCACCACACGCTTCCTGCAATCCTCGGCGACACTGTTTAGCACTGCGACCCCTAGCACACTGAATTTTTATCCACGTTCTCTGCTCCTGCTTGGAAAACATTGCGACCGTCTTTCGCGAGCGCTGGTCTCACACTACTCATCTAACAGGCGCGACTGCGCACGAGCGGTGGTGAAGACGGGCGAGGTCATGTGCTCTGAGGGAGGGGATGCAGGGCAGCTACCGTCGGTAAAAGTGGCAGCGCCCAACATTGTTACAACTTGGCACTGAAGCATTGGTGCCAAAACTAAAAAAACCAACCCATGTACAAAGTGTCCTTCCTTGTTTATTTTAACAATAACTAATTAAGAGTCAGTGACAGTGGAAGGACAACCGGGTGAGTTAGCCGTGGTTGTTATGGCGTGGCTGCAGGCAGTCACTCACATCTGGGAGGTGAGGAGGTTCGAATCCCCCCGCCGGCAACCTTGAAGATGGTCTTCTGTGGTTTCCCATCCTCCTTCCAGGAAAATGCCGGAGTTGGTCCCTAACTATAGGCCACAGCCGCTACCTTCCAACTCCTCGTCCTTACATTCAAACTTTCTTCCCCAGACAACACTCCACACGCGACGGTACTTGTAGCTCACCCTATGGGTGTCCGCATAGAAGTAGCTACAAAACTCTGGCGAGCAGAACATGTCCTTGGACACTCCCGGCATTAAAAGCCATACGCTGAAAAAAGAAAAATAAAAAAGTGGAAGGAAAAACATCAATCAAATTGGGAAGGGTTTCGAAAAAGGAAAATGAAGAGTTTTCAGCGAAGATTTTGAATTCATGTTCAATGTTTAAAATTTAGGACAGGAACGTTTTTTTTAACTTTATTTTAGTATAGTTTTCACAAAGTAGGTATATCATTTAATAAAAATATATGATTAAATGTCTGTTTTTGAGCGTAGTGAAAGGAACTAAGTACATCGAATAATCGACAAAACAATCAATCGTTTGACCTACCGATTAATTGATTAAGCGCACAATTAACAATTAATATTAATATTGATTAATTTTCTGCTTCGATTGATATGGGTCTATTTCTCCCTGCAATAGGTTGTGGCACGAATGCCAGATACAATGTTAAAAATGAATGATAACCATCGGAAGAAAGTACCTTGGTGTATTCCACAATTCTACGCACATGCTACCAATATCTGGAGGTATGACATGAAGTTTTCGGCCTTACTTGTGATTCCTGTGGATTACTTTTGAGCCTTTGAATGTGACTATCAGCGTGGAGTTAAAGGAGGTCCGTCCTTAAGGTACTCATCACCACTACTGAAGACATTTCATTACAATTTATCTTATTTTCTTGAAATTGATATCACTGATTCCAAGAATATACCGTAAACTAGTGTATTTTTTTTTCCAAAAAAAATGGGGTTCTTTTTCACAGATTAATCACAAAAATAACGTGCATTTTTTGGACTCGATATCATCGCTCTTTTTCAACTTAATCGAGTCAGTGTTGTTGCAAATTGATCTGCTGTATGTTCAGAAAGTTGTGTAGCAGAATCGTTTTTGTGGACTATCACTGATGGAGGAAAATATATTAACTTTGTTTTACAATTTACGTTATTTCGATTGAAAAAATAAATTAATTGTGGGGGGCGCGACCCCTAATTTCAATTTTACTGCATCATTCTGCTTTACAACATAGCTGCATTATTTGCCTATTTTTAGTTTTTAAATGAAACTAATATCTGCATTCTAAGTGGACATTTTAACTGCCCAAGTCCAGACAAATATTGGAAAAAAAAAATGAATTAAGAGAAAACGTAACTTAAAGTTGAGACATTTAAACTAAAGAGTCTTATTTTTCTACTCCTAAAAACTGCCTTTTCTTTGGATTTTAGGTCAATCTTGTGCATTCCCTGTGAGTATCTCCTACATTGTTTTAGTTATGGAGTCGACTGTTTCAAAGCCAGATTAATGTGTGCTTTATCTGCTGCACCTATGCGTCAAAGTGGCAGCTGCTGAAAAGCGTGCACACCGATCATTAAAGTGAAAATAAATGAGCTAAACAACGACAAAACTAGTATAAACTATATATTTCTGGAAACTAGATAGGACATACTTTCGCTTTCGAATGAGACAATAGATAAAATTCGAACATTTTCTTGAAAATGGCTAATGGAAGGGTGATGAATACCTTAAGCCGAATCTCGAGATGAAATGGACATTCGAAAGGTTCATAAAATGACATGACGCTTATTGACTGGAGATGGTATTTATCTTTGTACGAGTAGTATGACTGGCTGCGTGGCTCAGTGGTAATGTTCTCGCCTTCTGTGTCCAAGGTTACAGGATCGAATCCTGGTGCAGTCGACTGCCATTTGAGGGTACGCAAATGCGAGGGAGCCGTGTAAGAAGATTTACTGACACGTTAAAGATCCCCTTCGGGGCAAAATTCCGACATCCCGGCGTCTCTAAAAGCCACAGTAGTTAACGGGGCCCGTCTCCCCCTTTTCCCTCTCTCTCTCTTTTTCTTTTTTTCAGTTCAATGGCATTGTTCACGGCTCGAAATGTATGGCTGGATCGATTATATACTGTAGTCTGCTAACGCATGAGGTTCAATTACGCTTATACCAGTTTGCTGACGAATATATCATAAGGATTAATATAAAATGTGTACTTTTAAAAGGAATTTGAAACGTAGAAAATAAAAATTGTTCAAGTGCCAAGTGTCGGACATCAGTGATGGAGAATTCGTATTCTAAGGATTTGATTAAATCTCGTCCAATCCGTGCAAGGAAATGGTCTAATATCTTGAAAGGGCCAATCTATTTATGAAGCCGCTCCATGGCCTGCATAATTAACAAAGTAAAGAACACATCTAGTCGGGAGCAGACATTGTTAGTATACTTCGAATAAATTAACACCCTGACGTTCCCATCGACCATTATGGTATGTCGAGATACATGTATTCCTGGTCACCGACTGGCAGTTTTGAGGGTTGTTAAGTTCCCCTGTCGTTGCGTGCGGAGAATGTGAGAACGGCCCCGCTGTTAATTGCTGTAAGCTACCTGTTGGCACGGCACTGCACGACATGGCACGGAAAGGTTGGCCTACTGGTGCACAACATATAAGGGAGGAAACCATCAGGTGCTTGGGACTTTCACGACTCGGAATGGACAGTGTGTCATCGCCTTCTCTTGTTTGGAATGGTTCTTCCGTACAAGAGTTCTGCCGTTATACTACCGGGCCGAGCAAGGGTGCCGAGTTTTGTTTTTTGGGAAGTAGACTGTCATGACCTGTATGCTAAATACCATTAGACAATGCCATACTCCTGCTGTTCAGTTTTAAGATTATTTTAATTTCCTGATGTTACGGAGTTTTTCATTGTGGGAGTAATGTGAGATCCCACATTGAGACTGTCTTGGGGCGAAACTGGAGGCGAAAGCCTAGAAGTGGCGTCAGCTGGTGCTGCTTGGGTAATTGAATTGACTAAACTGCTGGCTAGGCAACTCGTGTCAGACTTTAACTTTTTCTTCATCGGATTTTCCGGTTAATTCCCTTGCACGTCGAGATCATCTCTCTCTAATCGTATCTCCTTGTGGCTCGTAGAGAACTGCATCCTGCTGGCTAAGCTACAAGTCAGGGGTTTAATTCTGTTCATTTTTCAGTGTTGAGTTTGTTAACTGTGAACATAATGAACAGAATACTTCTCAGTCAGTCAACACAAGTGTGCCTGACTACATCGGGTGAGGAATAACAAATAATCATTCTATTGCCAATGTTTCTAGAATTATTTACACCCTTACCAACACGCTTCTCTAACAAATTTGGGGGTGGGGGTGGTATTCCCTTCAGGAAAGTGCTCATTGTGAAGTCTCGAAGTGTACACTAGCTTTTATTTATGGCGCTGTCGTATTGTCAAGCTGGGAAACTACTCTGGAAGGACGCAACGTTTAGATAAGAATCAAGGTGCTTCATTGAAATTCTTCCGATTTTTAAGCTTTAATATACTTTCGCCCCACTGTAATATCAGAAATAAAATGTATTTTACGGACCTCTTGAAATAAAGAAATTAGGGTCATTTTGCAGAAAAGTGTTTCTCTTGTCATTATCAATCAAGAGGCGGAATATTGAGTTCATCTGCCCCGTACTATTCTCTTACGCAGGTTATTTACAAGTTACCGGACTTGAAATGTTAAGCTTGACTTGTTATTTATGTATACTGTAGTGAGCAAGCAAAACCAGCCCATCTAGGCCTAAGGCAATTGTCGAGTTATTTCGCCCAATCGGTATGACTGATCAATTCCTGTTAGACGTCTATTTAGTATTGTTGGGTTAGTGTAAAATTAATTCAGAACGCTATCTTTAGAACTGGTTGTATGGAAAAGTGTAAAATATAAGGCTATTGATCGTAGTGGATGAGAAGGTAACGCTATTAAACCAGTCTACACTAGGTGGGGAAACAATTTCAAAGCCATCAAGCGTTGTGTACGAACCGTATAATGTAACCTAAGTGAATACCATATTTTAATTCTGCTTCTAACGGAAGCAATGGAACGTTGGTGTGTTTGCTCCACGTGACATTAAACAAAGTGTCGGGCGGGCATGTGTGTGTTATTGAAGAAGACTGATAGTTCTGCGCTTAGCGGTAATTATGTGCTTCAACTGTCGTATACTTCCAAGATGTCGGCTTTAAACTCCAGCAAATCCAGTATAATTTGCCGTGTCTTTTGCTGGTGTTTCGTCTAGGGGGTTTGGTGCGCCCTGAATATCATAGAATATAACAAATCACTAGAAGCGTGGATAAGTGTGTTCGTTACTAGTGAGAAATGCTTGGAAGACCAGTCTCCAGCAATAACCTATTTTTGGAGGACGGGTCCTCAGGAGTAGATCACACACACACGAGTTATAGTTTTATCCAAGGAGAAACCAATTTTGTCGAATTTGGGACATTTGAAAGCACGTCACTCGCGAAACGATCGCAAATTAAATAAAGATGGATGGATCGTGTTAATGTTCCCCTGTTCGTTGTTTGGCCGTGTTGCCCAAGTGTAATTGCCTCTGGGAAGGGAATGCGATCTGTTTGTGTATTCCTACGGCGTGAGGGCCCTCTCCTTGAAGGTGCTGTGCCCATATATGAGAACTGGAGTACTGGTTATGCAATGCTTTGTGTTGTGTGCTGTGTTGCCCGGTACGTCTTTTCGTGCGTCACTGCTGCTCTGTTTTGACCGTGAACGTTATAGACCTCAACCGGTCCACGTCAGGATTTTAATGTTTTCCGTGCAGAATAGGAAGCCGGGGCAATCTACTGCAACTTACCAGGTGTCTTATTAACTCTTCTCGATGTCCCGTCCTTTAGGAGGGCAATCACTCTCTTCCATCCCCTAGCTCTCCATCACTTAGTCTATTAGTTACGGGAGGAAGTCCACCTTATCTTGTCAGTTATTCATCCGCAGTTACTCCTTTCAACGCCTACTAGAAATGCTTGGTGCTTGAGTTCTGGTATCCTTTCTTCGCCAACTAGAAAAGCTCTGTACTTAAATTCTGGTGCCGATGGCTACTGGCCAGGTTTTTTTTCCCTTGGAGAAAAAGGTTTCGGTATTCACTAAAAGTCCGCTTATTTATTTACATGGGCGAATTTACCGTTCATTTAACTCGCAGCCAATCTTGAGCCTTGACTGGATATGCATACATTACGATTTTTCGCACCGCGATATTCTCTTTCAAATTCACGCCAGATGAGCCTCCTCAGACCGCCGATAGAGCGTGCATGACCGGCGAATATTAGATACATCGCTCTGTGTATTGCCGAATGGTCTTCGATCGTGAATATGGTGCTCCCTGATAATTGCTTTTGAATCCTAGTCGCTTGGTCTCGCATGTATATTATTAAAAATGTATTCATCCTATAGCCCTTTTCATTCATTTGTCCTTCATCACGAGTTACGACAGTTGCGATGCTGAGATCGTGTGCATGTACGAAATTCATTGTGTGAATGGATTTCATTCTAAACGTATTTTTCGCTGTTTAATTTAAGTGAAATGTATATTTGTCCCTTAAAATGTCATGAGTTACATGGACCATTGTATATTATTAATGCTGAAGAACTCTGCTTCTCTGAAAGGAAGAAACTAACATGCATTTTCTCGTGTTTTACTACGTTTTAGTGAGTGTAGTTTCCTACGTATTTTGTCGCTTGGGGAAATGCCATCTGGAAAGTTGGCAGGCATGGACATTATTCGTCTATTGGTATCATAAGTATCGCGCACGCTTGAACAACTGGGATCTACAGGTCTTACGTTTATTTTTGGCCGGTGCTTGCTTGTTGCGTAGAGGTCTCCGACCAGCCAGGAATCCTTCTTATTGTGAGCATGCGCAGTAGCAACAGCATGCACGCATGCACAATCAGAAGGAAAGAAAGAAGGAGGTTGAACGGTTAGCACAGTGGATGCGCGGATTTCACGGCCACCGGCCAAGAACGAACGTCAGACCTATAAGTGTTCTTGCACTTGTAACCTTGGTAACTAGGCTTCGGAAATGTGTTCACGCTATGCTTCAGATAGACCTCCAGCCCAGTACATATCCGTATTAAAAGGAAAATATGCCTGTACAGTGTTCCGTTGCGTCACCCCCCAGATCTCGCCGTGGGCCATCATTGATATTATTTTCTATGGATTTCCCACTACAATTTCAGACCTGGTGACTGTTGAATCTATTAACCACCAACTTCAAGTATTCATCAATCGTTGTCTACGCCAAATTCTGGGTATACGATGGCCAGATATAATCCCAAACGAAGAGCTGTGGCAAAGGGCTAACCAACTACCTATAAAGGTCCAAATTAAATAGATGAAATGGGGCTAGATCGGGCATACTCTGCGGAAACAAAATGATGCAGTAGAAATGGGTGCTCTAGAATGGAATCCTCAAGAGACTCGGGACGAGGAAGCTCAAGGAAGACCTGGAAACGTACCATTGAAGACGAGGCCAGGAAAGCTGGAAAGACTTGAAGGGAAGTCAATAACTTGGCAGAAAACAGTCAGATGGAAGCCCTACGCTCCGCACGGAGTGAAAGGAAATAGGCTAAGCCAATTCAAGACTGTTCAATCTCGTTTTTGAATCCATTCTGCCTTGCTGTCTTATTTTCGAGTTACAGTTATAACCGCTCCAAGTGGAGCTCTCACATAAAGTCATGATAGTGACTAAGTTGTTCTCTGGTCTGATGAGACATGGAGGTCGCATGCTACTTCACTGGTAGATAGAGGAGTAGAGCTTGGTATTCTGCACGTGCTGCGCCTTTTGACCTAAGTGTTTACTTGCCAGTTTCTCTACAGTTAGCAGTCAGCTCAGCACGTCGTCTTGTTTACCTTATATGCTGTTCTTGTGAAAGTTTGCAGCGCTCTGCCGCTTCGCAGACTCTTGCCACTCGATCGATAAGCGCAGTTCTTATTTCGAAGAAAACTAGGAAGTTGGCAATGCATGCCGTGCATCATCCGAAGAGACTGATAATTTAGTACAATCGTTTGTCAAATTGACATCGGGATTTCTGACCTGATGTGCTGTCGGCAGTTCTTCTATTAATTAGCTGTGACTACAAAATCACCAGTTATCAGACAAATTTAATACCTACCCATGTAACCGAAGATGTTCCTGGCCTCTAAAATGAATTATTAATAGTAATTTTAAAAATCTCGGACACCTCCTCAACTGAGTTTAGTTTCATTTAAGATAATAGGCTACTTTATATTCTTTTCAGAAAGTAAGTTGGGGTGCACGAAAGCTGATGGTGGGCTTAGGTTGATGGTCGTTTTCTGTTTGTTTGAATTCAATATGGCAAATTCGAGTAGATCAAATTCTTACGAGGCTTAGAATCTTCCGCAGATTCTTCCACTTTGGCAGTGAAGCCTATTTTGTTGTTCTTGTTGTTTTTGTTGAAGTTGGATACGTTTTGAAGTTACACTACTCCGACTGAACAGTCGCTCACTGTGAGACATCGATCCAGTGTACATTTAAGTCGTGGTCGTTCTACATCCGAACGGGGAGACAAGAGTAGCCGAATAGCGTGCTACGAGGATTTGTGATAGCAACTTAGATGTTTTAATGCCCTCCGTAACGCACGCAACCTGACACCGTGAGATAACAGGTGGTCCTGCTTCAATGTACAGGGTGTTCTATAATTGTGACATCTCCTTTTCAGAGCATAACATAGGAACATATTCGCCTATATCTTATATATCACAACCGCCTCGATCACTTTGTTGCGGAGTCTTCAACTATTATTTCAGGCGGGAACTGTAGTCTGTGTGTTTTGATACAGTTCAAGCCACCGTTCTCTGCCGGTGGGATACAATACAGTCTACGAGCCTCGAATTCTGGAGGATGCGCTATTGTCAGTCGCGCCGAGAGTTTGGCCGGGTCACAACCATAGTTAAACCACTAGCTGTGTGCTCCGTTGTTGGTTAGCAGCGTCTCCAGTGGCGTACTGCTAGAATCGCTTCAGTGCGCGAGCTCTCAAGGACACCGGCAGAAATCGGGGACGTAAACTGTATGAGTTTCTTGTATTTAGTCGGAAAAAAAATAGATTTGACAGGCGCCACTGTTATTGCCTTGAGTACCGGTACGTTGTGTTAGTGGACAGCTTTCGACCAGGGAAAGACCTCACTACAGGACTGAAAATGACAACAGGCAAACGGTTATTCTGTTCGTGCAAATAGAGGTGAATTTTGCTTACAAGATGCGCAGTGGATCCGGCATCAGTGTCCCAGATCCAAAAATAAATTATTTAAAAAAAATGCAAAATATCATATCAAATTTCAGTTTGTCGCAAAACTCTGCTTCGTGTTTCAGGTTACAGCTTAGCTTTCAGCTCTGAGCGGAAAATATTATTTTGTACTTGTGTGCTGCAGCTCCTTTATATTTGTTTAACGTGTTCAAATGGTTATTCAGAAAACAGAACTCAACATTTAAAATATTTGTTTTAAAATCCCGCCATTTTAACTTACATCAGCGGCCGGATGTCCAGCACTGACTCAGCGCGATATTCAGGTTACAATAAACATTGTGCGCATTTCCCATTGTGTTTTGTTCTCGCGCGTTATGTTCGTGTAAATGCTTTTGTTGCCGATTGGTTTCTTTGTGTTCTGCGTTGTTTCGTTCTGGACGCGCGTGTGTGTTTCAGTTCAGTTTACTTTCAGTATTTATTGAAGTGTTTATAGAGGGCTAGTATAAAAATAATCTAATGTTATTTGGGTATCTGATTTCGTAAGAGGGATTTGTTTTCGTGTAGGCGGTTGTTTATAGATTTTGCTACAACATTTTTGTCACATCCCGGTGTTTTTACTCGGTGTTCGATTCTACACTGTGGCACAAAGAAGAAGAAAGACATCTGTTCTCGGAGCAATTTTTGTGCATTATTGCATCCAGAAAAGATTAAAAGTCGATTTGACGGCATGTTGCTAAGGAGAAAGTATGAACTGCTCGAGACATGTAGAATATAAGCAAATTTTGACTGTTTGTATCCTGATTTTTCCTGATTTTCTTATCGAAATCTCCTTATTTTTACATTAATGCATATGAACGGTGTCAGTTTGCAATGCACATCAAATGTGACCGGATTTGGCGTTTTCCTTTTTCTTAGCTTGCTGCGATAAATTTCGAGAATGGTGTAACGTTATGGTTACACTGACTGAATGAATGGTTTGTTTCGTATTGAATTCCGAATGCGCCATAAAGAAAGCTATTGTTTGTTGAAGTCATCGCCATATGACTGCTAGCGTGTGGAATAAAAGACGCTATATCGGGAAGGATTCCCTTTGTTAAGGCAAGGCTTTGTTCTCTGGATATAGAGTCTGGCTAGCACTTGTTAACATTCCCATGCTGTATACACACATTGGACTGACAGCAAGTCAAAGAAATGCTCGGATTTCAGAAGGCATCTCCTTTTAGTCTGTCATTTTCAAAGTATGTTACCCTTGACGTTAAATATTGCACAAGCCGTGTTAGTGATCGTTATAAAATATAAATTACATGGGAATAGATTCCGTGAACTAGCTTGGTGAATGACGTATGGTATGACCTTTCTGAGAGGAAATATTGGTTTTATTAGATAGGTAATACTGCAATGCCTTAATAGACGTGCACCTGCAGATAATACGAATACTGGACACTGCCCGCATAGACAGCCGACATCCATGTAGCCCTAAGTACAACTGGGTGTTTTTTTTTTCTTTCTCTAGGACAGTGTGCCAATCGGCGGCCGGGCCTCCTACCGAACTTTCTGGCCTGCGGACCAAGTTTTAATCTTTATTTTGTCTGAACATTTGGAATTTTTGGTTTAAAATGTGTTTTTATCCCGGATGACGCGAATAATGACCAAATATACCCTGAGTTTGAATTATGTCTGTCGTTAAAACTACTGAGGCAGGCAAGTCAAGTTCTAGGGCAGAATCATCCCCTAGCGCGCGACCAAGCGCCCATGGGAAGGTGACAGGGACTGGTGCAAATAACATAAAATTCGTATGCAAGTATAAGCCTCCACTAAAATAAAAGGTGGCTGCAAATTATTTAGTAAAAGTGCCTCCTGGGGAGAGTGAATTTCTGGAAACTGAAATCTCGAATATCTTCGTTAATATTAGTCATGGTAATATTTAACTTACCAAAAGTTGTAGGCAACTATAGGTTAGAACTTTTGTCTCTCTTGCTATTATCCCACCCATAATAAGGGAGATATTCATGATTTAAAATGTTTGATTATAAATCAGATAGGAATGTTTGTCAGTTTCTTCAAGTTCTATTTCTTTCTACGAAGTGAGATATGCTGTCCCTATTTTAAGTTATGCCTTTGTGATCATTAATTCGATTTAATTGTATATTGAAGTTTGTGGACGAATATCGTAATGTCATTTTCAGTCAAATTGTATTCTCAGATACCTAATTAATGTGAGTTTGGAATTATATGCCATGTCCCTTCATCTTTTAATTGTCTAATCTTCGACAACAAAGCGATTGATATCGGCAGTTTTGACCTGTTTTTGTCTCTTTTTATGTCGGTAATATCTAAGAGGGGAACTTGTGTATTTCTATCAGTTGAAAGGGTGGTTAACATATTCTCTGCAAATGTACCGCAGCTGGTCCGGCAACGTCAGGTACAACAGCTAGTACATTATACTATATCTAATCACAAAGTTAATATTTCTAAGTTGGTCTTACAGTAGGTTATATTGGAACATTTCATTGAGTTTTGTAGCTTCCGCTAGATGGCAGTTCATTCAAATTTGCAGGCCGATTCGTTCTTCCAAGTCAAACAGTGCTCTTGGGAATATCTGGAAATGGTATCAAAAGATACGGTAATCATTTCTAAACTTCACGAATTTTCACTTTTTTTTAGAATGCCCTCCGTTCCGTACCTCGTATTGCCAGAGATTGTGGAGAGAGTAGTATTGCAACCTTCACTTGATTCATGCGTTTACTTTGCAGTAATAAGTAGAAAAGAGAACGTGCTGAAAAAGTTTGAAAAGGTAAAAAATAACCAGCAAAAACACAACTTAAATTTAAGAACCAAGTTAAAGAATCTTTCAAGTAAAGTAACTGCTATTAATATGCGTTGATCAATAAGAACTGGCAGATGACCTCGTAGTTCCGCCCCTTAAGACAACAATAACAACTCAATAAGAACTAGGTAAAACATGCTGATTACTTTGTTGAAGTATAGTGCAATAATTGTATCATTAATGGCGGCTATTGGGTATGTTCTATCTACAAATTGTCACTTGAGATCATATCATTGCTCGGCTTTGTGTGAGGGTGATTTTTCAGCTTTGAGAGCTATCCAGTCAAATGAGAGAACGTGCATTGAAAGTGATTCACTAGAGTCAAGGCTCAAGACTTTCCCTGGCCAGAGCTTACAGTGTAGATTGAGAAATGTGTGTCAATGCTCATGAACACTCTTGATTTTAAGGTGTGTCAAGTGCGTAATATGAAAGCACTATGTAAAATTACCTGTATGACATTGGTTACAAAACAAAGGAATGTTTGATCGCGTTATCCGCTTTATAAGTGAGAGTGGGTTAGGGCCAGCAATCTAAATTTTCCAGTGAACATTGACTCAACGACTTGTTCGTTTTTGAATGATAATGTTTTGTTTTTTCCGTAATTTTTGTTTATTTTTATAATTTTTATTTTTTACTAGCAGTAGTACCCGGCTTCGCCCGGTGGAATGATGATAATATTTCAGTCTCCTTAACACTCAACATCATAAATTATATTTATTTATGTATTCATTTCTTACAATATCAAACCCAGTGACAATGTGTATACATAAGTCACTATGGGAAGGCTCTTTAAAATAATGATCATTCTCGTGATATTTGTCTTCAGACCGAGTCGAGATATGTCGTTAGCGGTCCCAGAATTCGTGACATCTCAGTCGTAGAAGACTTTATGTGGTGGTGATTAGAAATATAATAATGGACTTAAAATCTATGTCATTTGCCCCCAATGACGTTGAGGGCGTAACATCTAGGTAATTTGCCCTACTGATCAGGATGATATTGAAAATTACTACATAACTGACATATGAAACTTAGAAAATAATAGAAAAAGTTATTTTTAGGACTCACATTTCGGGAAAGACTTGATTATTTTTTGCCAAAGAGCTCCCACTTAGATCGCTATCTGGTTAAAAGTTTCGTCTTGTTAAGGTTTAAACTGTACGATAAATGACTGAAGCAATTCCTCCAAGAGAAGCTTCCAGATTTCTCAGTCGATATATCGTTAACGTTCATGAGCATCCAGTTGTCTTGTGATGCAAAACATCTTCTACATAGTGATGATGAACATAGGAACGACTACTGGCACATATAACTTATCAACGAATGGGAAAAATTGATACTTTAAAGGAATGAAAGGAATAAAATAGAAAAGAGATGTACGATATACCATAACACTCGCTGTGACCGGCTTACATGTTTCGGTACAGATTCTCAAGAAGAGGAACCAGATCATTGACATAAATAAATACAGTAACAGTAGATTAAATAGTATCATAGAAAGATGACACGCAAAGTAACACGGCCTAATATACGATGTAATGGTTGAACTTCAGAGAAATGTTTCATCTCACTTCGCAGTTGTTATTTAAGCAATACTAACATGTTTGTAGCTAACATTGAAATTAATGGAGTGCGTTAGGATAAACGATATTCCTTGTTTTTCCCTCTGGTGTATAAATAAATAAATGTTTAGGTGTGCCCACTCTTGAGCAAGCTACGTATAACTGATCACGAGAGAAGCATGGACTTTCCAGATTAATGCCTGCTACCTTGAGCGACTGTCCTTGGGCCTTGTTTATGGTCATTGCAAATGCAAGACGTGCAGGGAATTGCAGTCGCTTGAAATCAAAAGGCATATCAGTAGGGATCATAGGAATTCGGGGAATGAAGATACCTTCTCCTTTGGCATGGCCTGTCAATACGACTACTACTGAACGGGTATATCAAACTTACAAACTAATGGAAATACACATTTTAAAAATCGCAGGCGATGAAGACTGTGGTGTTACTTAGTAGTATAATGGACGTAACATCTAGGTCATTTGCCCTTTTGATGAGGATGGTAATGAAAACTACTGTTGATTTAACACGACAAACTTGCAAACTACCGTGGTAGAAAGAAATATTTCAAAATTCACAGGCGATGAAGAGTTATTGTGTGTGGTGATTAGTGGTATAATGGGCGTAGCATCTAGGTCATTTTCCCTTATGATAATAATAAGGTAATGAAAAATGACTACTAAACGAACATGGAGTAATTTTAAATCTGATATAGGTAATTCAGATTTCTACCTTCGATGTCTTCCAATGTCTGAACGTTATTTTCTGGCTTAGGCCTATACTCGATGCGTGTAGTGAAAGAGCTTATCGAGTACTGCTCGGGTCCAAGCTGCACGAACCTGAGAATATCGCAAATGATGACGATATTATTATGATGACAGACGTTCGGGTGGGGGGTTCCCGGTCCTATTCACATTGACCGGTGAATCACTCATTCTTTCGTAACACTACAGTGGTTTGAGCAAAGACGCAATATGAACATCAGCATAGTCAGCAATACCAGGTAACACGGCGGGGTCTGGACATTTCTCTCATGTCACCTCGCGATGAATCAGCAAGCTATTCTCACACCTGCCCCCCCCCCCTCCCCCCTCCACCCACCAGGGTCTTACAACTTGTGGGACGTGGGTTTGCGACCACGGGACCCTAGCTGAGTCTGGCATTGCTTCTACTTACTGGTGCCGGGCTCCTTTCAGTTCTCTTTCCTGTCAGCCTCCCTTGGTCAAACTCTTGTTCTCTTCCGAACCCGATGGTATCAGGGTATCCGAGGCCTAGCGACTCTTTCACCTTCCCGCCTTAATTGGCCTTTGTCTAATCATTCCTGATAGCCTCATTCTTCGAGGTGTCAGCCTTCTTTTTCTTTTCTTAATATCTCATGTCTTCTGCTCAAGACCCTCAAGGAGGCAGGGTGTGTGTAGCCCCACCACTTCGGGTGCACCCTGGATAGTGCTACATCCTCAAGGGCTCATGGCTGGTGAGTTCGGGAGCTGGCAACCCTGAGGGTTTCCTGAGCGGGTCCGGTTTTACCCCTTTTTTCCATTGCCTTTGGGACGGACCCTGTCCTCTTTCCGGGAATGGAGTGGTCTGTCCGCAATTTCAAGCAGACAGTGTTACTCGCAGGATACCAAAGGGTAAGTATACACATTTTGGTTCTGATCGGTGAAACGGTGTAGATTTGTGCCAAAGGGCCTAAATGCAGGGAATGGGGTGATCTGTCCGCAATTTCAAGTGGACAGGGTTACCCGCAGGGTTCGAAAGGGTAAGTATAAAAATTTTGGTCCGGATCGGTGAAACGATATAGATTTTTGGCAAAGGGCCTAAATGCAGGAAATGGGGTGGTCTGTACGAAATTTTAGGTGGACAGTGATATTCACAGGGTTACAAAGGGTAAGTATGCACATTTTGGTTCAGATCGGTGAAACAGTGTAGATTTGAGCCAAGGGGACTAAATGCAGGGAATGGAGTGGTCTGTCCGCAATTTCAAGCAAACTGTGTTACTCGCAGGGTACCAAAGGGTAAGTATACAAATTTTGGTTCTGATCGTTGAAACGGTGTAGATTTGGGCCAAAGGGCCTAAATCCAGAGAATGGAGTGGTCTGTCCAAAATTTCAAGTGGACAGGGTTACCCGCAGGGTTGCAAAGGGTAGGTATACAAATTTTGGTTCGGATCGGTGAAACGGTGTAGAAGTTTGCCAAAGGGCCTAAATGCAGGAAATGGGGTGGTCTGTCCGAAATTTTAAGGGGGCAGTGTTATTCACAGGGTTACATAGGGTAAGTATACAAATTTTGGCTGAGATCGGTGAAACGGTGTAGATTTGGGACAAAGGGCCTAAATGCAGGGAATGGGGTGGTCTGTCGGAAATTTCAAGTGGACAGGGTTACCCGCAGGGTTCCGAAGGGTAAGTATACAAATTTTGGTTCAGATCGGTGAAACGGTGTGGATTTGTATACATAACAGATAGACAGACAGACAAACATTGTGCTTTATATATATAGATTTAATTGTTGGTTTTTGTTTTATTAATTTTTGGTCTTTTTAAATTTAGATGTCCACCTCAAAATTTTAAATTCAATTCAAAATTTGTATTCTTTAATCTGTGTTAAGAGGGGCAGATGACCTCGTAGTTCCGCCCCTTAAAACAACAATAACTAACTAAGGAATGTCATTTACTTCTAATTCTACTCTATTAAAAAAATATGTTATGAGGTGTGCGAAACGTGTAAATTGCAGTTCCCATGAATGGCTGTTAGGTTGGTTGGTTGATTCTTACGTTTAGGGGCTGTGACAACGCGGTCATGTAGCCCCGTGTACTTTGGGTGTGTGTAGAATTTGTCTGATAACCGGTGTTAATTGTGATGACTGAATTAGTGTGTGTTACCTGTTTTTAATTTATGTACTGCAACTTAGAATTTTTCAAATAGTTCCTACTTTTGCCGCCAAGTGCCACCGTCAACGACTACTAGGCCAAGTTCAGAACTTAGCTACTAGACATCACCGCAGTCGGCTCTTGGCAACGAACGTAGAAACCTAAGAGCGTTGTTTACATTCTTAACCTATCCAATTTAGCTTCACACAGGTGCAATTAGTGGAAGGTTCTTTAACATGCCATAAATCTATGACATGGGACCGCCGGCTTTACTTCCCCTCCGAAGGAAGGCATACTGAGAGATTTTTAACGCTCTTAAAAAATCCGACGGCTTCGGCCGGGTTTGAATCCGCTATCTTGGGCATAGAAGCTCAGCATGCTACAGACTACGCCACCGAAGCCGCCTGAATGGCTGTTAGTGTAAATAATTTATATAGGCACTGTCTGTTAGGTAGTCAGCCCGAAGGCTGGTTGGATCCTCAAAAGCACCGCCGTTACGTTATGTGAGTAGATACCCACAAAAACCCAAGGCAGCGCTATTTTGAGGCGTTCTAGGCAAGAAGAGGAGTGAGGTAGTTTGCCATTGCTTTCCTCACTGATTCAGAACAGTAGTCCTAACCCTATGAGTAGAACCTTTCACAGCATCCACAGGCACTGACTGTGCCCTGAATGTCATTACTAAGCACCACCCATACCTCAGTAGCTTCCATATAATCACAGCCATGAGTGAGACTGAGACATCGGTGAAATATTGGTTTTATTAGATAGGTAATACTGCAATGCCTTAATAGACGTGCACCTGCAGATAATACACGCAGAACTTAATTTTCTTCACATACTCTTCAAATACACAACAGAGTGATGGCCCTCAAACCCCTAAGAAAAGGTACGAATGTCCAAGTTATCCAAAGGTTGCATCACACTGTTCTAGGATATTACTTTTAGTAACAGTAATGGTATAAATGTTGCACGTGTGAATTCCTATTTTCTGCACAATTGTGAGCACTAAGACGAGGTTCTTGATCTTGTACATGCACTGCACCGAGAGCTTAGTCGATGGATCAGTGGTAAGGTTCCGTAGTGCATATCATTGTCCTAATGTTGACTTATAAATGATCTCTCGTAAATTATTTGGTGATTTCGAGACAAAATTAGTTAATTGAATGTATTTTATCTCAACCGCAGGTTGCCCAATCCGAATCGTCTATTTCCGGTTTTGCTGTAGGTGACAGTACAATGGAACGTATGTGGAGAGTACCGCTTAATTGCCTTCGGTAGCTGAGAGCATATATTATTATTATTATTATTATTATTGCTGTCGTTTCGGCCATCTACGGACCACGCTATTTCAACTGCCCTTTTCCATGTCTTTGCGCCTGGGCCTTAACCTTCGTCCAGTATTCCCGCATTTGTTTCCTATGATATTCCTTCCTCGCTTCAGTCCATGTCTTACCAGTTTTTAGTTTTGTATTTTCTTGGAATCCATGATGTTCTTGGAGTTTCGACTTTAGTGGAACACGTTTCTAGATATCCTCCAGGGTTATTCCAACTTCACGCAGGCCTTTTTCTACTTCGGTGAACCACGCTGCCTTGGTTTTCTTGTTAAGAAGAAAACTGAAGATCCTATTGCTCAACCTTGTAGAACTCATTCGAGCAATGTGGCCATAGAAAACTATCCTTCTCTTACGAATGGTGTCCGTGATCTTTTCTACATGAGAGTCAAGTTCATGATTGTGTCGTCTTCTGAACTCGCCATTTTCTTTGATTGGACCTAGGATTTTTCTCAGGATCTGCGTTTCTCTTATTTCTAGCTTCTCGATCATACCCTTTCTATTCATAGCAAGGCATTAGGCACCATATAAAGCCTCCGGTCGTATTACTCTGCAGTAATGTCGTATATTGGCGTTAATGGATATTGATTTCTTTTTGTAGACATTTTTAATTAGTTGATATGTCGTTTCCAATTTTCTGATCTGCTTCTTTCTCCGAGGTGTTGGGATTCATCCACTCGCCAAGATATTTAAATTCCCCTGTTCGTTTGATTTTCCCCTCTCCTACCTCTAGCACAGGGTTTCCCAACCTGGGGGGCGTGGGGCTTTATCGAGGGAGGCGTGAAGTGATTTCCGAATTAAGTTTTTTAAACTCGAATATTACAATTTTCATTTTTCGAATCTCTCCAAGTGATTGTTGCACCAAGTCAGTCGTTCAAAAGCACTGGTAATTGCCAACTGTCGGCACAAACCTCTGCGGAGCTGCGAGGTTGGAGGTGAAATAAGGAATTTGCTGTGTTGTAAGGAGCAAAATCATGCCAATTTTATCGTCTCGGTGGCATATCTTTGTGATTTCTTTGAAGGTTTGGACAGTTTGAACGTAAAGCTCCAAGGCAAAAACTCCAATATTATGCATTCCTGGAAAAAAATACAGTTATGGAAACGCTTGCTTCAGTTGAACAACTTCTCATCCTTTCACCGCCTTGATGAAATTTTGCCGGAAAATGAACGTGATCGTAGTAAACTTAGGTGCAAATTCAGTCACATTTGGATTCCCTCGCACAGTAATTCAACTTCTACTTTCCTGATGTCTCGTCGGAAGAATGGTCCTGGATGTTAACAAGAAATTAGTTTGCCATTGGCATTGAAGCACTGCCAGCACAGTTTCAAGAAGAAGCCATAGATTTGAAGTGTGAATCAAAGCTGAAAGATGATTCTAAAATATGAGGACAGGGTGACTTTTGGGTGAACTGTCTTGCAGTGTATCCTGTAATAGACAAATTTGCATTGCGTGTCATTGTCCCATTTTCAAAGACATATTTATGCGAGTCAGGATTTTCAACGCTGAATGTCATGGAAACAAAGCAGCGTTGTCGGCTTGATGTTGCAAGTGATCTCCGCTGTGCTCTGTCAAATATCAAACTAAACATAAAGTGTGTTCTTTGTATTATGCTAAAATGAAGTTAGTATGTAATAGATAGGCTGCATTATGTAGTGTTATTAGGTTAGGTCTATATCCTCTGCATCAATCGAAGAGGTTATAGAAGCGAGGAGTGGAGGGGCGGGAGAGGGATGAACTCCCGTATCTAAAAAAGGGAGCGTCTGCTGACAAAGGTTGGGAACCACTGCTTTAGCACATTATTATTATTATCCCAAGATCGCGGTTTCAAACCCGGCCGAAGTCGTCGGATTTTTTTAAGAGCGTTAAAATCCTCCAGTACTCTTCCTTCGGAGGGGAAGTAAAGCCGACGGTTCCATGTCATAGATTTATGGCATGTAAAAGATCATTCCACTAACTAAACTTGTGTGAATCTAGATTTCGTTGAAACGCTCTATCAAAGTTCCAACGTTCACCACTAGGTGTTAGTGATATCTGTTAGCGAAAGTTGGAACTACTTGAAATTAAACGGAACTTGTAGCTCACCCCATGGATGTCCTCTTGAAGCAGCTACAGCCTCTGGCGAGCCGAACATGTCTTCGGATACTCCTGGTACTAAAAGCCATACGCTCAATAAATAAATAAATAAATACATGTATTATTATTATTAGATTGAACTTTAGAGCACTGTCACTTTCAGAGCTCTGTATGACTGAAACGCTTGAGAGGCTTGCAAGAGTTACTTGCTATGAAGCCTGTGTGTTGCGACTATATCAGGCTTGATGTTTGCACCACGATGTGAGCAGGTGTGAGGTTACGTCTGGAGATACCGAGTTATCGCGACCCCAGACAACTACTGTCTGTTATCACGTGTGCATCCTATTGCCAGGCCAGCCCTGAGGTGACCTGAAGCTGGTGTTGTGACAAAGCGCCATGCTTGAGTTGAAACGGAATTTGAGGAATACCCAAATTTATTGTTGAAATGTGTGGATGTGTAATCCTAATGTTGTTGTTGTTGTTCTTTTTTTTTTTCTTCCATGTTTGCAGATATGTACCGTAAGACAATGACATCTTTTTGTAGTGCCGTCACCTAACTTAGGTCATCTATATATATGTTTTCAAATTGCAACTTTGAATGAGAAGTTAGTTTTCTTTCCGTACCAGTCTCAGCGATTGCCCAGTGGCTGCTTTTTCGTGTTATTTTGCCTTTGAATAGTTAGTAGGAGTAGCCTGCACTAAGGAACAACAGTTAGCGAGCTTCCGGAGAATTTAGCACCTTCTGACAGCTAAAGGTCTGCCGGGGACTAAAGGCCTCGTTCTCAGCCTCGATGTTTGTACGAGGAGTAAAGAAATGCGGCGGTTTCCCTTAACCTTCAGTATCGCCGAGTCGTGGCCTTAGCGGTACTGTTGTGCGTGGCTGCATGAGTTGATCCAGGTCCCCCCATTAAAGAGAGGGAAGAATGACCATTATAACGTTCAATTATATATTACAGGAATAGGTTGACCAATATTCGAACTCACTGTGAAGCAAATCGAGTCACTACGTCCCAAATGTAGAAATTGTAGATATAATACTGTCCTAAGAACCTATTTGATTAAAAAATATGATTTTATCATTTCAAATGATCTTGTCGACTTCATCGTTATGCTTTGGTCTACCGATATGCGTTACGCTTACGGAGAGGAAATGTACTAAGGTTGCACTAGAGCGTATGACGTCATGTTCAGTGCATATGCACCGAGTCGGAGTTTACTCCTGGGCTATGGCGTTATGCGATACGGAGACGGAGAGCGCGTGACGTCATGCAGCAGAGTGCACCTCCCGCTCTCCGCTCCCCGCGCGGGAAGCCTATCTAATGGGTAATGGAGTCTGTTGAAAGAGTCCTGGGGCTTCGAGCGAAGTGCCTTTTTAACATGTGTAGCATGCATCATTTGAAATAATATCAAGTCTAGTCTTTCAGACTGACTGTATCTTTTTTGTTCTATTTTTTAATATTGTCGATTGTTTTTATGTTATATACGTTTTTATTCTTCAGTAGTCCTACTATTGTTATGGATTTTGTTAGTTTTGTTAGACTGAATTTTATTTTGGCAATTGCTATTATTTTTAAATTCAAAATTTGTGGAATATTTGTGTGTTTCATGTGGTGGATTACCTCATTACTCCACCTTTTAAAGCAACGTTCACCATCAAAGTACGGTATTGTATATACCACATTGTTCAGACTGTCGCTCTGCCGGGAGTGTCAAAAATAGTCTAGGCATTGTTGACAATGAACTAATAACCATAACAGTGGACCAGAACTTGGTAACTCTCCCTTTAATGACTTTGGTATTGGTAATTGTTTTACGGGCCCTTTAATGACTTTCAAAATAGGAACTGAGGCTTTATATTTAGCCGGGATGGTACATTCCAGTAGGCCCTGGCTGCTTCCTTGCCCAGATTCATTCATCTCCATTCATGTCGCTCCTCGTGGTGTAGTTATTAACATGCTTGGCTGCTGCCCGCTGTAACCTGGGTTCGATTAAAGACTCAGCCAAGAAATAAATTCTAGTTTGAAGCAGTGGAACGGCATCGTTGACATGTAAGTGATGCCAATTTCGAAGGTTTGCACCAAGACATTGGGCTAAATGAGTTTACTAACTCTTCTGATTAGGTTGGAGTCAGGAAATGCATCCGGTCTTAGAAAAGGGAATAGGGGTGTAGAATTCCACACTGCTAATGTGATTTCTGCGTTTATAAAAGTGTAGAGCCACGACTACAGTGTTACTTTCAGCTATTATAAGATGGGTGGGGCGCGTAACGCAGAACGATTAGTTGACACATTAACACCTTTGTTGGACGCATCAACCTTGAGGATCTGTGTGTTATCGCTTCCTGCTCGTCCTTGCTCACGACCATAAGTCAGCCGAGTCGTGAGAAATTCCTGCCTGATGAAAATGAAAATCCACAGCCTGTTTCCAGTCTCCGACCGGGTCAGGAATGGAATGAATGAAGCCCCCATCTAGCGGCGAGGATATGAACTGTGCCGGCTGCCGAGGCCTGACGCACTCCTCTGGGGCAATGATTAAATGAATGACAGATGAAATGAAATGATAGTGGAGAGTGTTGCTGGAATGAAATTCTTGACAGGGAAAACCGGAGTACCCGGAGAAAAACCTGTCTGCCTCCGTTTTGTCCAGCACAAATCTCACATGGAGTGACCGGGATTTGAACCACGGACCCAGCGGTGAGAGGCAGGCGTGCTGCCGCCTAAGCCACGGAGGCTTCTCCTGCCTGATACAGGCTACATTATGGATACTGCTTATCGGAGATGGTACTACACTTGCTTGGTTGGTCGTTGTACAGTACACTGGTGTGAAAAGGTGTTTGGCGCATTTTAACATAGTATTTGGACTTGCTGGTAGGTTATTGATTTTCATTTATTTTTGTGGTAATTTGGTTGATGAGATCGCCGTCGGGATGTTCTGCCCAGGCTCATCTCCAAGTCTCATATGATATCGTAAAGGCTTCTCGGGCTTTCCATAGCCTGTTTAGTCGCCCTGTTGCACCTACGTAGATGTGCATGTGGTAGTAGTTAAGGATAGAACTTGCAGAACCACTGTTGATAGTTAACCACTTCTGCTGTGCCTCCATTGCGTGTCGCAATGTTGCACCTCGTGTGACCACACTATTCAGTGAAGCTTAGCCAAGCTAGCTGAAGGGTGCCTACAATGTCACCTAAGCCTTGTGGTTTTTAGCATAATACAAATTACCTAGGGTTTATGCTATTGGGAGACGTCCCTGGCTCAGATCCCTCAGCCGCAATGAGTTGTCATTAGTGGCTTCGTTCGCACTGATATAGAAAAAACATGTCAAATGTGGTCACAGAAATTATAAACGACTCTTATTTTGATTTTAAAAAATCCCTAAACCTTTGATGTACTCGATGGTTATGATGAACATTTTTCAAACGCCTCTTTCGACATATACGACCTATACGACTGAAGTAACCAAACCAAATAATCTTAGCCTATCGGAATACTTTGCGTAATTAATACGAATTTCTCCAAAACCAACAATTTTGTAGGACGTAAACCCCATATTATTTCTAAGATGGTTTCTACATTAATACAGTAGTTTTACTATGTAATCAATGGGCCTTTCCTCTCTCTTTCATTGCCGTAATTATCCCCTATCGTTGTGAAGTGACTTGTTACTACATACAACTTGCCCACTAATAATAATATAATACCACAACAGTCCCTATCACTGTCGATCTCTGTCCTAAGAGCGGCTTCGGTGGCGTAGTTGGTAGCATGCTGAGCTTCTATGCCCAAGATCGCGGGTTCAAACCCGGCCGAAGTCGTCGGATATTTAAGAGCGTTAAAAATCCCTCAGTATATCTTCCTTCGGAGGGGAAGTAAAGCCGGGGTGGTCCCATGTCATACATTTATGGCATGTTAAGGAACCTTCCACTAATTACACCTTTATGAAGCGAAATTATAGTTAAACATTTGACAAACGCTCTTAGGTTCCTACGTTCGTCGCCGGGAGCCGACTGCGGTCGCGTCTGGTAACCAAGTTCTGAACTAGTAGTCTTTGACGGTGGCGTTTGGCGGCAAAAGTAGGGACTACTTGAAGAAAAAAAAACTTATCTGCAGTCCTTACTTCAATTGAATACAGAAACACTCACTAATACAGCCACCACAATTAACACTGGTTATCAGACAGATTCTACACACACCCTAAGTACACGGGGCTACATGACCGCGTCGTCGCGGCCCCTAAACTAAGGAACCAACAACCATCTCTCTCTCCTACATCTACACATATGTAGGTTATTTGTGCCTTGTTAAGATACGCCATTTCATTGTCTTGAATTTACCCCCAGTGCTATCTTCAAATTTTGCAACACTGAGTGGAGGTGCAATCAGATAAAAGGAAATTAAACACGGACCCAAAATGGAAGGAGAGCGGTATGGTGTGTAACAGAAAGCCGATAAACTCAGGAACCGTGATTGAATCTAATCTTTAGTTGGTGATCCTCGCCATCGATAGTTTCTCGAGGGTTCTTTATCAGTCGCTTGGCAGTATCTGCTGTACTGTGTGAAGAACTGTTGGAACTCGCAGTCAGTAATGCAAGAGCACTTTACTAAGGCCACATACATGTGCGTGGGTATGAAAAGGGGTCCAGTTGTTGGGTATTGTGTTAGCACTATTTCAATACCGTATTGTGCTGTAGTGCATGATGCATTTGTTTTATGTATTGGATGCAGCTCCCGTCCGAAGGTTGGTTGGCCAGGAAGATTTATGTAGTGGTGAAAATGTAGTATCCACCCACGTGTAAAGTTGTCCTCCGTTGTGCTAATCTATGCTACAATTTAGAACAGCTGATAGGGCACACAACAGGCAATATTGGAGGAAAAGGTCGCTTTCTTCCAATTCCCTGTCCAGTTCATCTTCATCTCCTAGCTTTAAAAACCATTGTCACCTTGAAACTCTTCTCACCTTATCCTTGACCCTATAAAATCGGAAATAATAAGGGGTAGAAATACATTTTTCCCTATCTTTAAGTGTTGTTGTGGCGATGGGTTTTATCTTTTTCTCTCCTCATCGAGGTCATCACGTTATGTGACAGTTTCGTCAGGTGTTAATAGATACTGTTACCTTGGTGTGACAGGGAAATGAAGGAAGCTTCATAGCATAGGGGTGGAGCCCTCCTATTGTGCATTGTTAGTATTTCTCTACTAAGGGATGTGGTAGATGCTCTTGTATCGATCTTGATAGCAAAATGCCTGAGGAAACGTTCGTGTGTAGCAGTCGTTTATCTCTTCTCTGTATGAGCTGGCAAGTGACTTATACTTTCCGTTGCCTGTTGCAACAAGAAGAGGTATCTTTGAAATTACTTCAGCAATTGCTCTGGATAAAATATTTGTTGCCTCAAAGGACTTATTTTATTAATTCCTTGGCTTACCTTCTTGAAACTATCATATCTGGGCACTGGTAAAACTGCACAGATATTTGGTTGTAGATGCACTACGTATTGATCTACCCTGCATAATTATGCTTTATTGTCCTGTGTTGTTTGGACACTACTCGTCAGATGGGAATCATACCGTATACTGTACCTCTTGGCATCCTTCTTCGTGTTATATCTTAAGATATCCGTCAAATGGATCTCCACGTTTAGATGAATCTTGTCATTGGAAACATACCGACACCTTTGAATCATTCAGTGAATTGACATTATAAGTTGGTGAACTGCGACTTTGAGGAAATTACTTACAATTTTCGAATCAACTGTTCGTCGTGAGCATCGATAATGCGAAATCCTTATGGATTCAGCTCCACACAAATAAGCACGAAGGTGCACAATGTGTCTTAAGTGTCGTCGTCTAAATTTCTCCAGATGTGTATGATTGTGATTGTGTAGTCTGACGAGTTTGGGACAGCATATTTGGCGCTGTTCATTGTAGAATTCCAAAATGCTTGACAATGATAGTATACTGTAAATTTCTTCCACTTATAATCATGATATAATTTTAAAATATTTAATGAAAAAATGTGTCTGTCACGGTGTTTTCAGCACTGTAGGTCGACATAGAGGTTGTAAGTTATGCTATGGTTGAACCTTACTGACCGTATGTTCTCTCCTGTTTCAGGTGAGTGTCGCCCAGTAACTTGAAGCTTAAGATAGCAGGTAAGACCTGCTTTTTCTTTATTTCTCCATTTGACTGTCGTGTACAGCTCTTTATTTTTTATATAATATAATCAATTGTCTAACAGTGTGCCTTAAAAACGCTTGTTCGATTAATATGAATCCCATTTTGAATTGCGCTTTTCAATGGTCCTATATATTAAAATTAAGCCTTGTGGTACATGGTCGATGAGGTATTGAATACCGAAGATGGTGGTGATTGTAGTTGTTTGAAGGGGTCTGGCAGCTTTGCTATCATCTTATCTGCAAGGGGGAGGGAATAATCCTCAAGATATGTGTGAATAATATCCCATTATTTGTTTTATATCCATGGTGGCCACTACTCCTGGAAATCCTGGAAAACTCCTGGATTTTTATTAGCCTATTTTCAATTTTGAAAAAATAGGCTTATGAGTGTGTGTGTGTGTGTGTGTGTGTGTGTGTGTGTGTCTCTCTCTCTCTCTCTCTCCTAATAAAATCTAAACGGCTGGAGCGATTTCAGTGAAACTCGGTAAGTTCATAGCACTATTCCCGGCGACCTCGACCGTGCCCTTCAAATCTTGTTACGTCTCACCAATCCAACATGGCGGCTGTGCGAAATATTTCACTAGCATTCAATATCTCCGAAACTATTACCGATATCGCCCTGAAATTGTGTACGGTGATAAAGGGCACTACTAGAAGTTCACCTATGAGACTTTCAAAAAGCTGGTGACTACGAAACCAACATGGCGGCAAAGCGAAGTTGCGACTTTTAAATAGACTCTTCTCGCGATTTAAATATCCAAACGTAATGAAACTTGGTACAGCAAATATCTATACACATTGCAATGCACTGGAGTCTTAATTTAGTTCAATTGTTTACATAACCTCAAAATGGCGGCTGTGCGAAGTATTTCACTGACATTCTATATCTCCGAAACTATTACAGATATCACCCTGCAATTTTGTGCGGCGATAAAGGGTACTGATACAAGTTTACCTATGTATATTTCATAAACCTGTCAAGTACAAAACGAACATGGCGACCAAGCGAATTTGAAATATTTTAATAGACTTTTCTCGTGAGTTAACTCTCTGAGCGCAGTGAAATGTGATACAGTAAATGATTTTGCAGATTGTAATGCACTGCCATCTAATTTAATTCAATTGTTTACATAACCTCAAGATGGCGGCTGTGCGAAATTTTAAAATTAAGTTTTTAATTCTTGTGTCGTAATCATGCGATCAAAGTGAAAGTTTGAATAATGAACCTAGGCGATAATTGTCCTTGAATGGTACATAACTCTATGGCCTATACATATAACAATCCTAATTGGCGAGGTTCCGAAATATTTAGACGGTTCTCAATATCTACAAATCTTTTACAGCAACCAAACTGACATTTTTTATGTTCATAGAGACTGTGAACATATGTTCACCTATAGGACTTTCAGTAACCTGGTGAGCACAAATCCAACAGGGCGGCGACGCGAAGTATAAATATTTAAATGGACGTTTCTCGCGAATTAACTATCCGAGTGCCGTGAAACGTTGCACGTTAAATGCTTATACAAATGTTGATCCACTGGCACCTAATTTTTTTCTATTGTTTGCATAATCACAAGATGGCTGCTGTGCGTAATTTTAAAATCTCGTTTTGACTTCTTGTGTTCTAATCATGCGATTGAAGTTTGAATACCACACGTACACAATAATCTTAATGTAATAATACAAAAATAAAAATCCAACCTGACGACCATCTGAAATATTTAGATGGTTCTTAATATCTACGAATCTGTTCCAGCAATTAAACTGAAATGTTGTATGTTGATAGAGGCAATTAACATGAGCAGGATATATGAAAATAGGCTGTATAGTTCTTCACGGAACTACTTGTTAGGTCTGGAAAACTCCTGGAAAATGACGAAATATTTGAAAACTGCTGGAAAATAGCCACTGTTAATTAATTATAAAAATCTTTCCATTTTAATCATACTCCTGCTGCGATTTTGGGTGAGCACTCTATTGTTAACGAAATAAATTTCCTCAGGCTACCTGTTTCTGTGTGTGAGAAGACGCGATAGTGTTTTTGTAAAACATATTGAGTATAGAAAACTTCACCGCAATGAAATTGCAGGCGGCATTCTTTTCTCTTTTTTTAAAGTGGATATTTGAGTCACCAAGGCTTTTTAAAACAACAATTAATTCATTTGTGTGTAGGCTTGCGTATCAATAACGCAATCACCACTAATTTTTGTCAACATCTGTATAGTAAACCAAACGCAACTGCTTTATTTCGGTCTTGAAGTAGGTAACCGATAAAGCCCGCACTCGCGCTTATTTTTGAATCTGGAAAAAAAGAGAATTATTATTCCTGGAAATCTCCTGGAAAATCGTTGACCGATTTGAGTGGCCACCATGTATATCGCTTGGCTTCCAACTCGAAAGTTGTTTTATGGACTCAAAGTATGATGGTTTGTTGGTTCCTCAGTTTAGGGGCTGCGACAACGCGGTCATATAGGCCCGTGTACTTAGGGTGTGTGTAGAATCTGTCTGATAACCGGTGTTAATAGTGATGGCTCTATTAGTGTGTGTTATCTGTTTTCAATTCAAGTAAGGACTACAGACATTGAATTTTCAAGTAGTTCCTACTTTTGCCGCCACCGTCAACGACTACTAGTTAAGAACTTGGTTACCAGATGCCACCGCAGTCGGCTCCTGACGACGAACGTTGGAACCTAAGAGCGTTGGTCAATTTTAACCTATAATTTAGCTTCACACAGGTGTAATAAGTGGAAGGTTCTTTAACATGCCATAAATCTATGACATGGGACCGCCGGCTTTACTTCCCCTCCGAAGGAAGGCATACTGAGGGATTCAACGTATGTTGTTTAATTTAAATTTGATTTAATTTAAAGTGATGCCAAGATCCATAACTTCTTAACGCTAAGGATTAACAGGCTGTCACCAAATAACTAAGCAGCCGTGTTGAGTGTGTTAATATACATGGGACATCAGTGCAACAGCACCACATTGGAAGTCTGATCAGCAAACGAAATATCGAATTATATTTGCTTTTCTTTTCAGAATAATTTCCTATTGGTGAAGGATATAAACTACATCTGTCACCAGGATTCATAATCAAATTACTGGACATGAATCATAGAACTACTATAAGTCCCCTTGAGGCACTATGGAAGTACAGATTATCGTGCTGTTCATTAAATTATGTCCAGATTTGGAACGTTGAGTAAATAATTGAGAAGTGAAGTCCAGAAGGATACACTGAACAGCACGTCATGTGCCATTCTGTGGTCGTCATTGGTAATTCCAGGAGGGCGTGTGACCAGCATTGTTTTGAATTATTTAATACCCAGATTGCGCTCTAGCAAGGATGTTCGAATGGCTGTCTTTGTCATCGAGCCAGAGTGTGCAGTGAGCTTGGAAGGAACAACATCCAATTATTTAGATCTATTTTTTCAGTATCCATCGATATTCACTCGCAAAATTAGAGAAATTGACAAAGACTGACTCAGATTAATTGCAATATATTCGAACATCTTTGCTTGAGCCCAATCTGGGTATTAAATAATTCATTGTAGGTCACACGCCCTCCTGTAATTACCAGTGGCTTCCATAGAATGCCACATTACGTACAGTACCGTTAGTCCTCATAGTTATCAACGTAGGTTCTAGGATTTTGTTATTAAATATAGACTATTGCTGTCAACGTATGTTGAAAGTACTTGCAGTGTCTCGTGCTGTAGGCCTATACTTGAGTGGTATCTCTTAGTTGGGAGGGCTTAAACTTAATTCGTCGGTGGTCACGAGTAGTCCACTTTATCGCGTGTTCCTCATCATTTCTATTATCTCGGTAGCTCAGAGAAGTAGATTTTAACATTTAAAAAAATCTTAAAGGTGATTTTCGTCCTTTAGGCCACTTATTTTCATACTTTATCTTATGAGGGGTAAGTGTTACCGAAATCACATGAGAATACATCCCAGGGTACAGATGTTGAGGTCAGTTTATATCATCGTTGCTGTTCATTAGATAGTGCAGTCACAGACCTATACGGCACGTGCTTCTCCAACAATCTTCTTTTTCTGAGAGAGCTTTCTCCCTGTATGTACAAACAGCTTTAACTTGCGTCTACAATAATGCCAGCTCAACTGTATCAATTCCTCTCGTATACTGTTTTATAAAATGATTCTCTGTTGATGTACAGATTATTGCTTTTATGGGATGTGGGGCCTTTGTGATAATGTATCATAATACAATTGGTTTGTTGTTTATGTTCATTTAAACCATAAAGGAAATCCATGCGCACGTTGTATGATAGTGAGGGTGGGTAACTTAGTTTTATTTTTGCAAATGCAAATGACTTTTGAACTCGTGAGCGGTGAATAAATAACACAGCGACAGCTGACAGTCAGTGAAGGATATTAAATGTTGACCCGTCCCGTTGACTTCCTACTGTTACTGTAGTAAAGCCATCATAACTTCCGACTTGACTTTTCAGTGTTACCCTAGAGTTATCTAGCGGTCAGAAGGAAAATCACTTCAACCAGACAATCACAGACAGTCATTCAAATCTATATATCACGACAAATTAAGTTTCGTTCGCGATGACTTGATTTAGCGAACGAAACTCTAGCCTAACTTGCTGTTATTGCAAGGTCAGTTTTCCTCAGTTCTTATCGTAGAGGGCAATAACATTATTGTTTTAACTGATGCTGTGAAGATTATCGACGAACTCACTAACACACGGTAATTAGTTTTTTTTTAAATATATTTATATATATATGAAAAGACACGAATATGACCATATCTGCCCTGTTCCTTATTAACGAAGTTTAATATATTCAGAAAATTAAGTCAATAAGTTGTACTTTTAATTATGGTACCGGTTTAGGCCACATTGTGACCTTCCCCAGCGGCAAAATATAAGTAGCGATGCGAGACTTACATTTAAAAATTTACCATATCAAATGTATTAATTTTCAGAATATATTTATATATATATTTGTTTTTCTTTCGAGCGTAGGCTAAACGTCTTCAGACACAAACATGTACACTCGCTCAAATTAAAAATAAGTACACGCATGGTAACTGAACTGTTTCGGTCAAGTCGCAATGGCGGGTTTACACGAGAACCTTGGCAACGGTGTGGGGGATTGTAAGTAGGCGTAATTTGGAGGATACTCGACTCATACCTTCTTTGAGTTTTGGCTCAGGGCTTGCGAGATGTAAACAAGAAACAGGAAAATAATAGCTGTAGTTATCTAGAGTCTGTTCATTCTTTATTGGAACGACTGTACTTGCACATTCTAAATTTCTTATACCGACTGAACTAGTCCAAGTGCATTTATTAATCTCATGTACATTTTTTTCATCATTAGGGAACCACCCATTACAATTGGTTACAATCGTGTTCACCGACTGAAAAGCATTAAATTTCGATTACTAAGGCAACATTGTAAAATGGCTTCCAGTACGATAAAGACATCTAACGATTTTGACAAATGGTATTCGTCACAAAAATGCGAGAGACGTCACCAAATCTTCTCAGGTGTTATTAGATTTCGAAAAGGGGGGCGTGGTGGCGCAGCGGTCAAGCTGTTGGCCTCTCACCAAGGTGGACCGGGGTCGATTCTCGGTCAATGCATGTGAGGTTTTTGAAGTAAAATGCCATGATCTATGGTTCGGATTCCACGTAATAAGGAGTTCCATGTTCGCATGATTAACGGTCACGTAAAACTAGAAGCTTCCTTCCTTTTTTTAGATTTCGAAAATTCCTCACCATCGGCCCCCTTGTCTATGGCAGCGCTGTAAGGTGGCAGATACATGAACTCGGTGAATAAGGACGTAGCAGTAGACGCACTCTATTATTCTGTTCGGTGCGGTTATGTAAGACATGTTCAAGGAGGCTTATATTATCTGTTCATATCGAAGTGCGAGTGCCTGGCGCCGAGCCATGCCGCGCTGTACCCACGCTGAGAAATAGTCAGTATTTGTATCCTGTCAGGATGCAGGGAGCAATTTTACGGGCATACTTAAGGAGGCTTAATGTTCGCCATTACTCCTCTTGGTTATTTCCGTTTCTCTTTCGCTCCTTGCTTGCTTCTTTCTGACTAGTGAGATCTGACTCAGATTTCAGTCCGATGATCGATTTAATCGCAGGTGCCACGGTTACTACAGTCTCCCTCTTTAAGTTGATACGGTGTTCTAAGGAAAAGTTTGAGAATCATGTCCTCACAGGTTTTCAGATGAGTGCTGTAAGGCCAGTGACATAAACTGCTCTAGGCTGTGTTTTTATTTGCCCTAATTTTTGTAACACCAAACTAATTTTGCTGTTGTTGTTGTGATTTAATTTGAAGGGCTTGGACATCGTGGTCATTAAGCCTCGTGTACTTCGGTGTTCGTATGTATATTTAAATAATTTTGTCTGATTACCTGGGTTATTGTGATGGCTGTATGAGTTTGTGTGTTTGTAATTCAGGTGATACTTGTGAAGGAGGCGGCCTTGACATTCCAGTCAGTAAGGAACCATCCTGGCATTTGCCTGGAGTAGAAGTGGGGAAACCACGGAAATCCATTTCCAGGAGGGTTGAGGTGGAAATCAACCCCCTCTTATCAGTTTTTCCTCAAGAGGACGAGTGCACCCCCTATTCAGCCCTCAAACCAGAATTGAATTTCTTGGTAGAGCCTGAAATCGAACGCGGACCTCCGCGGTGACATGCTAGTCATTATGCCAGGAGAAGAAATGAGAAACACATTTGTGACGAAATTGCGTGCTACTACTCGTACTGAATTAATATTGGAAGTGTGCTGTGATAATTGCTTAACTTTTCAGCCGCCTTATAAAAATCATTAGGCTATTGAATTGTAGAGCTCGAGGCTGAAATTTCAGCACCTCGGTTATATACAATAGTTTCATCGAAATTTAATTCTTATGGAGAGTTTGAAAGGAAAAGTCGTACACCCCTAGATATTTGAGAAACTGAGGAATAATATAAATGATGTAAACTCTCATTTCACTCACTACCAAGTGCTCTTGATATCACATTAGTGAGTAAATTATTCACATTATTGCTGCTTAATTTGTAATTGTTGTAATATTTTGTTATGCTATACTTCATTCTTTTTATTTATGGAACTATATATTTTCGTTTTGTTAATATTTATAAATGAATGGTCGACGTTTTATCTCACGAGGGCAGTGTAGACTATCTCGTTGACAACCATCTTGATTCCAGTTCCTGTCACGTGCAGCTCGGAATAATTCAGTGGACGTTTTGGAGGTCCAGGTTGTGTGATTTTTTTTAAACCAGGACAATCTTCTCCGCCCAACACTCCTGTTCCCTGGTATTTTTCCTTGAAGCATAGACTGCAGGAGGCGGTACTTGTCGGTATTCCTCATGATGTGTCCTAGGTATTGGATTTTCCTTATTTTCACGGTGATTATTACTTCCTTGGTTTTTCTCATTTTTTGGAGTATAATTTTAGTACATTCATAAACCCTGCGTTCCATTTTGATTTGAAGTACGATTTTTTTTTTACATAGACTACTGATTTTTTTATTTCCGGACTTTTTTGCACAGTACAGTAGTATATATTTATTCTAGACCTAACTCCATGAATCTACAACCTATGCCAACGTGGCATGTCCTTTCGTTCGTTAATCCGATCTCTGTTCATCGGAGTGACTACCTGTCAGATCAAGCAGCTACTCAGTTGTCCTTGCTATGTTGAATATGCAGCCCTCGCGTCAGTTCTAAAATCACTGACGGATCCGGGAAGCGAACCCGCATGCCCCTAGTTAGGAAGGAGGTGTGCTACCCATACATCACGGGGTCAGTCATTTATTTTAATGCAACATATAATCCTGGCATAGTCGGTTGGCATTTTAGAGTGCTTAAATGCGAGGGAGCCGTGCTGGTAGATTTACTGGCTCGTTAAATAACACCCTCGGGGCAAAATTCCCTCACCCGGTGTCTCTAAAAGCCGCAGCAGTTAAAAGGGACGTAAAACCAATAACATTATTATATTTATTTTTGACACTTCCCTCTAATTATGAAATGTGTTTCTAGGGGGATAATGACCTCTTGACCAACTCGTTTTGTCCAACTATTAGCTTGCTTTTGTGCTCAAAGGGAGGAAAGGAAGGCCAGAGGAAGGATGGAGTCAGTGTGTCACTGTGCGAGCCAAGTCTCTCCTAATTACCTTGTTTTAAAGTAATTTCAACTTGGGAGATCTGCGCCAGAAAACAATTACGGACTAACCCGACGCGACGGGAATTTTAACTTGGATATTAGCTTCAGTTACCGCATTCAGGAGCGCGTTCAGGGGAAAGAAAACTCTGGTTATTATAGAAGGGAGTACGTTGGTTTAGAACAAAACTTGAGCGCATTGATAGGAAGTACATCATACCTTATTACGTAATCTCAATAAAAAGAATGGGGCTTATGATTAGGGACCCTGATTTATGGTAATATAAAGGGCTTCAAAGCGGTATCATGAATGTTCAACGAGCGGCTTCGGTGGCTGAGCTTCTATGCCCAAGGTCGCGGGTTCAAACCCGGCCGGGCCGAAGTCGTCGGATTTTTTAAGAGCGTTAAAAGTCCCTCAGTATGCCTTCCTTCGGTTGGGAAGTAAAGGCGTCCCATGTCATAGATTAATGGCATGTAAAAGAACCTTCCACTAATTTCACTTGTGAAGCTAAATTATAGGTTAGATTTTACTAACACTCTTAGGTTCCAACGTTCGTCGCCAGTAGCCGACTGCGGTGGCATCTAGTAACCATGTTCAGAATTAGTTGTCGTTGACGGTGGCGTTTGGTTGCAGAAGTAGGAACTACTTGAAAATTGAATGTCTGCAGTCCTTACTTGAATTAAAAACTGATAACACACACTAATACAGCCATCACAATTAAGACCGGTTATCCGACAGATTCTACACACACCCAAGTACACGGGGCTACATGACCGCGCTATCGCAGCCCCTAAACTGAGGTGATATAAAAGTAGTGTGAGGTGCGAGTGTGCTTAATAACCATTGTGGGGGGCGTGGTGGCGCAGCGGTCAAGCTGTATGCCTCTCACCAAGGCGGACCGGGTTCGATTCCCGGTCAATGCATGTGAGATTTTCGATGTGAAATGCCATGTCCTGTGGTTCGGATTCCACGTAAAACGGAGGTCCCGTGGCTTATGATCGCGAGATTAACGGTCACGTTAAACTACAATCTTCCTTCCTTCCTTCCTTTTAATAACCATTGTATGGTGCAGGGATTTGGTTAAATAATGAGCACTATAGAAACATTTGGCGGATTAACAAACTTCTTTTTTTTTTTCTTCCTGAAAGATCTGAAACTCATTGAATTACTTTTCTTTTCTTTTTACCTACCCTAACATTTACTTCAACAAATATTCTCCATGACTACCATAGTCCTTTTCTCACTAACTCTGACACTTGTGTTGTCCCCAATGTATAAACAGAGTATTGTTTCCATGATTTCAGGACTTCAGTCCAGCTCGAGAAGGGACTTCGTTGTCCCGTACCTAATGAAATATATATATTTCAGATTTCTTATTTTCTATCGAACGACTATTACAATTAATTTTATAGTAAATATTTAAAAGCAAATTATTGCCTGCATTTCGTTGGTATTTAGCATTCTAGGGTGGAAATAACTCATTTCGCGAATGAACTTTATTTACCCGCTTCAATATCGAAAAAATTATATATTTGGGGTAAATATATCGTTGTTATAACTTGTATGGGTTTGATGACGTGTGGGGGAGTGGGTAAACGTAATGATTACGTAATCACTCAACAAATAACAACAAAAACAAGTCATTTTACGCTTGACGCGGCTTTCCAGGTGCGGTGACAAGGCGCGAGCGAAGCCACTGTGCGGCGGGACGTACTGGTAGTAGGGGTATTCTCCTGGTCATTTTTGTTTTACTGTACTATATAATTAGCAGATCATAAAGGGTTACAATACATATTTTTGATAAAAATAAAGTAGGATTTTCGTTATTTGTCGGTGCAATTCTTGTGGGTTTTTTTTTCTTTGTGCACCGAAGCATCTCAGTCAGGAAACTGCAGCGATGTGGCTTTTTTAACTTTTTTTTTAAACCGAATCTGTTGTCTCTGATTTTGGCATGGCCGCCGCCTATCCAAATCCTAACTCCAGTGCACTCATCACAATGCCACAGGTTTTCAAACAGCTTGGGTCTGTAGGATATCGTTCTCTTTTATGCCTAGCCAGGCAAAACTGAGAAGAAGTATGTTCGATTCCCACCTCGGCCAACTTGGAAGTGCTTTTCGGTGGTTTCCCACTTCTCCAGGCAAATATCGGAATGGTTTCTAACTTAAGGCTACGGCCGCCTCCTTCCCAATCCGCACTTAAATAGATATACAGCCATCTCAGTAACACAGATTATCAGACAAAAAAATATAAATACTTGTGGATGAAATTATTACGATGCCCAAGCCCCTTCAATGGAACAACAACAGCATTGTTATCGATATCGAGCCAGTTTGTTTGATGGCAGGTGTCGCTATGTTACGTGAGCAGTGACGTAGTTCTTTTCGGAATGTCCCGTACAGCCGTCGCACCGCCTTGGTGACACGTTTCCGTTAGCTCTGCTCATCTCATTGCATCACCGACACTGTCTGTAGCAGGTGTAACACTTGATATACTCGTCTGACGACTGCGCAATATCACCTTCACTATTCTTCATGGATTTGTAGGCTTCGAATCCTGACTTGGATAGTGTCCATCCGTAATCTGTATTTCTTTCATATGACTTCTACACCCCCACCCCCAGTACACGGGGTTACATGGCCACGATGTATCAAAATCCCTAAAGTTTCAACAACGATTGAAAAGCAGTTCTGTAAATAGTTGATGAGTGGAAATCTCCTAGCCTCGGGATATCTTGCGAAACTTGCAAGGCGAAGTAATAAACTTAGTGTGATGTTGATAATTGAAGTGCATCAGGATTCCAAATGTGCTCAAGATGTGGCACGTACTCCTGACGCTACAAATTTATTTGTGGGTACCCCCAGAAATGCCATAGAAATCTTGATTACTGTACAGTCAAGAATTTTTCGAATGGGTAATGTTATATTACGTAAAAGTAAATCTCAAGACATTGATAAATAGCCGGTGTAGTAAGTACAAGTGAAGCAGGTTGCTAGTCTTTAGGCCTACTTACGCAGGGCATCATGTTCCACCTCAGGGAACAAACAAGCCAGTAGAGGGTAAGAGAAGCAGAGGTAGCCCTAGGAGGTAATGGTTAGATTGTTGAACGATTTCAAAGTGAAAGGTGTAGAAGCAGAGAGGGCGCAGTGCTAACTGCTAACAAGGGATCATGGAGGCGACTTTTAAGAGTTGGGTAAATCCGTCTCAAATAAAAATGTATCTCTGTACATCTATTGCAGTTGATTTAAAAATCTATCTATGTCTACCCCTTATTAAGCCCATTTCCAACGAGGTCGAGGATAAGATGCGATGAAATTCCACATGGCTGATAGTTTCTACGTTCGGATGCCCTTTCTGAGACCAACCTCACGAGGGGAGTTAATGAGAAAATGAAAGTTGGAAGTAGTTCCAACTTTAGCTACCAGACGCCACTGTCGCTCAGCGGCGAACGTTGAACTTAATAGAGCGTTTCTAAACCGAATACAGTAACATACAAATTTAGCTACGCACTACCAATTGTAGTGGCAAGTTCATTTTCATGCCATAATTCTATGACATTGTCCCGCCGGCTTACTTCCCCTCCATTTATTTGAAGCAATGTTGTTGCAAGACAATGTGAGTATGTTTCGCTTCCACCATTACGTCTATGTTTTGTTTAGTGCCATGTTACGTAGCTCGGCGAGACGAGATGCAGAGCAGTAAAACCTAGGCCAACACATCTTCCGGAAGCAACGTCCTTGCTCGCAGCTGCTGCAAAAAGTGTTAAGCACATGTGCTGCATAACATTTATTAGTTATTACTGTTGCCTTATCGTCGTAGCGTCAAGATATATGGCCTATTCAGCGGCAGGTCCAGTAGTGTTCACCTTGAGGCATAGCCGTGCGTGAGCGCTGCTACAGCAAGTACGGAAATTGGACACAAACCATCTTCAGTTGTTTTTCCCCCGGGCACCTTCCCCTATTCTAGGTAAATATGGACACGGAATATATCTAAGTTAATACACCCTCAACACTCTGAAGATACGTTCTAAAGCCTCAACGACCTAATGACTGCTGAAATATTAGCGGTAAAAGTCATATTTTCCATAGAATACTTCGAAATCTGTTGATATAATCTTTGGTAATTCTTAGTTGCACTGCTGTTTCCAAGATTGCGGGTTCAAACCCGGCTGAAGTCGGCGGATTTTTTAAGAGCGTAAAAATACTGGTGTATGCCTTCCTTCGGAGGGAAAGTAAAAAGCCGTCGGTCCCATGTCATAAAATGTATGGCATGTAAAGGATCCTTCACTTACTGAACTTGTGTAAAGCTAAATTTCTAGGTTAGATTTCGTTGAAACGCTCTTTCATTGTTCCAACGTTCACCACTAGTTATCAGTGACATCTGGTAGCGAAAGTTGGAACTACTTGAAATTGCACGGAACTTGTCGCTCATCCCATGGGTGTCCGCTTGAAGCAGCTACAGCCTCTAGCGAGCCGAATATTTCTTCGGACTGAAATCCATACGCTAAATAAGTAAGTAAATAAGTTTTTTTTAAATCAAATATCCAGCCAATTTGAAAGATATTGATGCAAAGGTGTTTTGAGGGAGTTTGAGTTTTGTTAAAGATGCATCTTGGAATATTACTGTAAGTCTACACACACACACACACACACACACACACACATAGGAAGCATTGGCTAGGATCTTGTGGTCGCCACTGTGGATCTTGGAGTGCTAATGCAGAAAAATGTGTGTGTAGCGTGCTGTCTATGGTACCAGTGTATCGTCCCCCTCGCGCTGTGTTGAGCAAGTGGCGCGTGTTCCACTGATTGGATAATGTCTTTGATCGCACGCTCGCTCTAATGAGATTATGGCATCAGGTGCAATACAACAGTAACGCCACCACACTGGTCAAGCGTGAACAAGGTTTATTGGCGGCTTCGATTCACTTTCTTTCTTTCTTTCTTAGTCGTTTACCCTCCAGGTTGGTGGAACCCACGGACTCAGCGAGGGAACTCACCACTACCGCCTCTACGGGCAGTGTCCTAGAGCTGGGAACCGGATGTTTGGAGGGCGACAAAAATGTCCACAGCATTCGATGTACAGGATCTCTTTTATCAATTTTGGTGATAACGAGACAAGATCAACTCGATCCCTTCGTGGTGTGTTTGCCAGCATTCATGGCTGTCGCTCCGGATGTCCGGGTTTGATTCTCGGCTTTGCGTGGCGAAACTGAGAAGAGATGGATTCGATTCTCACCTGTCATCCTAGCAGTGATTTTCTGTGTTTCTCCATGTCTACTTCAGGCAAATGCCGGACTTATAACCACTGCCGCCTCAATCAGAAATACACACATACTCCAGAACTCTCGCATGTGTGTAAACCACCCGCCCGTCTTTAATGGTATGCTGGCTTGACGCGACACAGGGGCTACGGTCTTGTTTATTTGTTTAATCGCACTTTTTTAAAAAGTACTTGACGATATTTATGAAATCAGAGTGCAATATTTGTCACTGCTACGAGTAATTCTTCTTTTGAATGCTGTTTTGTTACGATTGCTGCCTTGTGAGACCTGCTGCGTGGTTCAGCAGTAACGTTCTCGCCTGCTGTTCCCTAGGTTGCAGGATCGAATTCTGGCGCAGTCAGTAGGCATTTGAGGGTGCGCAAACAAATGCGAGGGAGCCGTGTTATTAGACTTACTGGCACGTTAAAGATCCCCTTCGTGGCAAAATATCCAGCACCCTGCCCAAAAAATAATGATTAAAATGTGATGTATAGTTGTTCGTAGAATTCGGATTGATATTGTTGATTGTGAGATTTAAAACAAGGTAGTTGCTGAATTATTGCCATAGTTGTGTTGCGTAAGATCAATGTGCATTAATATTGCGAAGGAGCATGTCATAATATTGATTCGAGGGCGTTACTAGGTTCGTCGCGTGACAGAACGGTGATGGTTTACTTCTGATGACAGCCGTGAGCTGAAATTGATTATGGGCTCTTGTAAATAATGCTTTCAGTACGTGCGTTGATCACGAGATAGTTGTAAACCCACTTTCTGTTCTTCAAATCATCGTTGATAATTGCTGACATCCCCCCCTTCAAAACGCACTACTTACACTGTAGTCTTGGTTGATGGTAGATTTCATTGCATTGGGTACCGTGTTATGACTTGTGGAAAATCTCGACATATCTTCGCGTTTCACATCTCCCAGACTCCAAACCCTCCGTCAGTTAAAAAGTGTATATACTGTATCTATATATTTAAAAAAATCTATGTTACATGATAGTTCGTCTGTCTGCCTGTCGGTCTGTTTGTATGTATGTATGTATGCCCCCTATGCGTTCATATACCATTCATAGGATCGGAATTCAATTCGGGTGAGTTGGTGTGTGCACTCCAGAGAAGGTTTCTGGCTACAAATTCTTATGTAACACAAAAGGGCTAGGGTCTTAACCCTTTATAGGTCCTTGGGATACTATCTTCCCACCATGTATTTATAGAATGGTGTTAGGGAGAGAATCTACCCACCCCTTTCATTTCAAGCAGTTCCGCATGCATCCACATGCTAGATGCAGAGAAATATTGAAAACCCATTAATTTGATGTATACAGTCATCAGAAACCAAAGGTGGGAAGCATATATCCCACTGGTCTCTACAGTGCACGTGCTCGCCAGTTCGGTTGTGCTGAGTGAATGAACTGCATTGTTTTACAGAAGACGGTGTTTTTATTGAAGATAAGAGATTTGTAAACGTTGGTATATAACTGAAATACAATGTTAATAATGGTTTTGGTCACTTGAGTAAATATATTTCAGCTAGAATGGAAATAATTATCCTGCTCAGGGTGTTTGCCATTAAAGTTTTTTAAAATTAATTTTCTGGGTTATTAGTAAATACAATTTTGAAATTATTGAATTATATTCGAATATACTAACTTTTAACATTCCAAAATCACTTTTATATTTTTGTGCAGTTTTCGGCAAAGATGTCACTTACCTTATGTTGCGTGGGAGTTAGGTTTTTAAAAAATTATAGAGCATGATGGGTGTTTTTATATACTATATCCTGTTAAATAAACCTCATTATTGAGTGATAATCACAGAATCATCATAATTTGGAGGTGGGAGATTATTACCCCATTGCTCATTTAAGAAAACATACTGTCGGGTGTGGGCAGTGGGTTAATAATTTCCCACCCCTTACTTCATAAAATAGAACCCACACCTATAAAATTGTTGCTTATTCCTACTCATCTATCACCCCCAATTACGCATATGCAAAAAAAAATTATACCCCCAGCCTTTTGCCCTATAAAGGGTTAACAGGAAGCCTTCAATCCCTCAGTAATCCAATTGCACAATCTGTATTCTTATGACATCGCAATGCAAGGTGTGACAGTGGCTAGCTGATTCATCGCGGGGTGACATGTCCTGGCATGGATGTCTCAGCACAGGCTATAATGCATAAGGACCGGGGCACCAGACAGAAAAACAAAGAATATTGTTTACCCAAAGGAACTTCAGTAAACGAAATTACAATTCAAACACTTCCTTTTATTCTCTCTATCTTTCTCGAGCTGGCTGCGTGGCTCAGCGTAACGTTCTCGCCTGCTGTGACCAAGATTGCAGGATCGAATCCTGGCGCAGCCAATTGGCATTTAAGGGCGCGCAAATGCGAGGGGGCCGTGTCAGTAGATTTACTGGCTCGTTAAAGATCCCCTTCGGGCAAAAATTTCGTCAGCCCGGCGTCTCTAAAAGCCGTAGTTGTTAAAAGGGACGTAAAACCAATAGCATTATTATTATCATCGTCCTTTCTTTCTATCTGTCCTTTATTGGCGTTGCAACGCATGCCTGGTATAGCTAGTAATTTGTATATAGGATATATCACTTTCTTCTGGGCACGATAACTACACCAACATTTTTCACCCATCAGTTTCAAATGTATACATAAAATATAACCATTTAAGATCTTGGTCGAGTTTGTTAATGGGAAAAATCGAACCAATAGAGGTGGAAATGTGGTGGGTGCTTTTTCGAAAAACCGAAAGTTCGCTATAACTGGCATGCTAATCTTCGGATAAATGCCAAAAACTTATATCTGTAAAGATTTTTGATAGCAGATCAATCATTGACCAATGAGGTGAGAAAAATGGAATTTTGAGCTGAAACAAATCATACCTCCCTTACAATATAACCATTTAAAATGGTGAATGGTCAATACTCTTCTAAAAATTACCTAAAACTTTTATCTGAATGAATTTTTGGTATGGCCCACCCTTCCGCCAAGGGATTATAAGAATGTGGGGCTTCTCGTATGCTAACAAGTGGAACTTTTGTAGGTTTACAACAATATTGGCAAATTCAGTGAATTCGTAACATTTTTCTTTGCCCGGTGAAATGTAACACCACTTTCCGGTGTGCCGAGAGGAATTTTTGTTGCTTGGAAACGTAAGCATTGTTTCCGTTGATGGTTATTGCCACATTTGGTTCTTCGAAACGTAATGATGGTTTTCGATCACTTGTGATCGTTGGTTCATAAATAAATAAGTTATAGTGACCTATTTTACCGAAGTTCAGTCTTCTTTCAAATTTGTCGTCTTTGCCCGTTGATGGGACTGTCTTTCTTATAGCAGTGAGGTCGCAGTTTTGGCGTTGACGGTACTTGACATTAATCATATGCTTGGGATGAAGGAAAGAAAACACCGCGCAGGTGACAGGAAACTGACCACGAGCTAAGGTCATCGAGACTTTCTACCAGCTCTTTGAGCATCCTCTTGTATCCAGGACACAAGTGATCTCAACTCCAGTTTGCGATTTGTATGAAGGGCTCATGGAGATTCATATCCTATGTTGACATAGGAGGTCGAAGTTTAAAACTATAATCAACGTCGACAAAATTCATGTTGTTGCATTTCGACGCGTGTTTTGTATGTGTCGAATAACCTATGTCATTATGGTGTCCGTCCTAATGTGTGTACTTGTTGCAGCTTGCAGGTTCAAATCCTGGCCCAGGCAGTTGGTATTTGAGGGTGCGTAAATGCAAGATTTACTGGCACGTTCAAGTTCCCGTTCAGGGCAAAATTCCGGCACCCCTGTGTATCTAAATATTATTATTATTATTATTATCATCGAACGATATCATTTATTAATTTGAGTGAATGACGTTGATGTATGCCACAGCCATATCGAGAACTAATTGTTACATTGGCCGCCCCCGGGGTGTTGGGGTAGCGCGTCTGCCTCCCACCCGGAGGCCCCGGGTTCGATTCCCGGCTCCGTCAGGGACGTGAGGGCTGGAAAGGGGTGCACTCAGCCTTGTGAGGACAATTGAGTTGCTGTCTGACAGTGAGGCAGCGCCCCGGTCACAAAAACCAAGATTATCGGCCGAGGGGACCCGACGTGCTGACCACGCGTCACCCCAATATCCGCAGGCCAAACGGCTGGGCAGCGGTCGCTTGGTAGGCCTAGGCCCTCATGGGCTGTAGTGCCAGGGGTTATTATTATAATTGTTACATTAAAACTCAGCAATTTTGGCCGTGAAAGCCAATATAATTGTTACATTTTACGGGATTTCATTTCATTCTGATTTTATCCCCGAGTTTGCGTGTCGAACTTGAGACTCGATTCGGGAACACTTCCCGTGAACCTGGACCTGCTTTTACAGGATATTTATTCGGGATTATGGTGTTATTCTTTGATATTTATCAACTTTTTGGTGTTGGTTTTTACGTCGATATATTTAATTTTTTCTTTGCCAGAGAGGGAAATTGTTCCAGCTAGTGACCTTGTCTGCATTAATGAGACACAAGTGCAAATTTGTGCCCTGTATTCGGGTCCATTGATTTGTTAACCCACGGTTGACAGTGACTGACATTTACATGTGGGACCAAATAATCCTTTTTTGTAGTGTGCAGTGACTAGGAAGCCAATGGTGTGTTGGTTGTGCGTTCTCATAGTTTTGTAGCTTTATTGTTACAGAGTGTGTGTCACTGTAGTGCTTGTGCTAGCCCGCAAACTATTCACGCTCACTTGGTCTGAATACATTGCCGAGAAGCGTCATTATCTGTAGAAGATCTGTCATGAATTAATGTTCTTTGGTTGCATGATTTTGCTCAGCGGAAAGGGGATATAACTCTTACCTGGACTATTGGCTAATAAGTTATGAATATGGTGGGTTCAAGAAATTTTAACGATCTAATTATTACGTAATGATATGAAATTAGTCATATTTAGAAAGTTTCCTTATTGACGTTATAATCGGAAATTTATTTATTTATTTAGCGTATTGCCTTTAGTGCCGGAAGTGTCAGAGAAGGTACCTTGCCAGAGGCTGTAGCTGTTTCAAGTGGATACTCATGGGGTGAGCTACAAGTTCCGTTCAATTTCAAGTAGTTCCAACTTTCGCTACCAGATATCACTGGCCCCTAGTGGTGAACGTTGGAACTTTGATAGAGCGTTTCAACGAAATCTAACCTTTAATTTAGCTTCACACAAGTGTAGTTAGTGGAAGGATCTTTTACATGCCATAAATCTATGACATGGGACCGCCGGCTTTACTTCCCCTCCGAAGGAAGGCATACTGAAGTATTTTAACGCTCTTAAAATCATACGACTTCGGCCGGGTTCGAACCCGCGATCTTGGGCACAGCAGTTCTGCATGCAACAAACTACGCCACCGAAGCCGCTATAATCGGAAATAAAATACCATAAGTATATATTAAATTTAATACACCTTAGTCAGTAAATATTAGTAGAATGCATTATACCAATGTGTAGATAAAGCTTTCACGGCCCGGGATGTTATTAAACCAGTTTGTCACATTGTGGCCCTCTTCAGTAATTGTTTTCTAAAATAAATCAAAGCTATTCATAATTTTTTCATAAAAAGAAAAGGAACCCCAAATTTAAATAATGATTCAATAACTTTGCTCGTAATTCAAACTAGTTTTTATTTATTCTAGAAAACTATTACTGAAGAGGGTCACAATGTGGCGGAAACTGGTATAATGTATTCTATTTTCATTATTTATTGACTAAGGTGTATTAAATTTAGTAAATACTTATGGTATTTTATTTCCGACTGGTTTGCAGCAACTCGCCAATCTTCTCCATTTTCCGCCTTTTTCTTCAATAATTCTTGATATGATTTTGTGTTCTTGTCTGTCATTATATGTGTGATGTATGCAAGTGGTGGTCTTCCTCTAGTGTTTTTCTCTTCTAACATCCCTTCGATGACTGAAGAATCGTATTTGGTTTTGACACATCATTTTATGAAAAGTTTTCATGTGCTCTAAATTTATTTTAGTCGAAAAATACGTTCCTTTATGGTGTCGTTTCAAAAGAATTTGTAATTGAGACTTCTTATTTTATGTAGGCTATTCATTGTATTTATATTTTTTTAGTAATGTGTAATAAATAATGTGTTCTTAAAACTGTTTTTTTATCACCTTTAAATTTGTTACGGTGAACGTGTTGAGGATGTGTTACAACTGATAGAGGGAATGGTGGGGGATGGGGGTGGTCCGTACATGATTTAATTTCAGTCTGCGTGGTGTACGGGTTGAAAACCACTGCCCTAAATGAATAATCACCATTCATCAGTATCCACAAGAAACAGAGGAACGTTTAACAAGCATTTGGCTAATTAATTTAAAGTCATTTTAATTTCTTCCTCGTCCAGTTGCACACAATGTCGACTGTGTTTTACATTTGATTATAAGTTCTGTAAGCTTCTGTCCATGCATACGCTGAGAGGTCCCGTAGTTCATTGGCAAGTAGTACAAGTAAGAACTATTTCACGTGTACTTCACAGATCTAGATGTCGACTAGTTGTAAATGCATGCCGTGTTCTCATGATCGACTTGTATAATTGTGCACCCTCATCTTAGGCAGGGTGACACATCCTGTGTTCTTGCGATGCCTTTTGTGCTGATTTTCCTGCAGGAGTTTAGAAACTCTTTGAGATTCACACACAGAAGAAGTGCTGTAGCCTACTGTATCGACTTTCTTTTATTCCGTTTGACCGACATTGTGGTTAGTGACCGCGCGATGACAGTGCTAGGCAGATTGCTCCTCCTGTCAGGTCACAGGAAACAAGCCACTTGTTGGTAACTAGTGTGGAACAGATGGCCGATGACCAATTCGCTGCTTTCTGGCAGCTCTAGTTTCTTTGTTTTTATGATGCCATGACAAAAACCACTGCAGACAATCTACTCTGCTTTCTTCCGTGATCTTACGGTACGTATAGAAGCTCCGGCCTCTAGGAATATACCAGGCTGTGAAGAAAGTAGTGACATATGCATATATACTCACCATTTATTGTAGAACAATATACGCTAAACCACATATTGTAAAACCACCATACCTCTACAGACATTAAATGTAATCTCCTGCAACATATGGTTATATAGGTATACTAGACCATTTATTGCAGAACTACTGTACCTCTACCGACCTTCAGTATACGGAGGTTTACAAATTGTTAGAAATTGCCTTTATACTTTTCACGGCTTAATGAACTAAATGTTTCTGCAGGGGTAGATGACCTCGTAGTTCCGCCGCTTAAAACGACAATAACTAAATATGTTTCTGCAAAGCGCTGAAATTACTTCAAATGTTTAACCAAGAGTCTTAATTATATTTTCTTTTAAGAAACTCGCCGTAAAATTACAATTTCCACTAAGTACTGAAACATGACACAAGTTTTGTTTTGATTACTTCAGAGCAGAGGGATTTGAAGTCTTCTTAATGATCATCCGCTCTTGAAAACTATTCAAAAATTCATGAACTACGGATTGAAATCACCTTAGAGGGTACATTCCAAAGTCAATGAAACGATAGAAAACGGACCCAGCTCAGGTATCCCTCGGAATCCCCAATTCTGAAAGTTTTCAGACGCAATTCCTTATGGGAAAAGGTGTAAGTCCACGGGGGAGAAAGCCTTACTAAAGTAGGGTAATAACATATGCCAGCAGTTGGCCAGTAAAATGAATTTGAATACAGAATTGTGACAGATCTAAATTCTTTATTTGAATCTAATAATTTGCACACCCTGCAACATGTTGCACCAGTTGTCAGATAATTATGTGGAAGACGTAGAGAACAATTGACAGTGTCGCCTTTGTTGAATACCCTTCCCCCGAAGTGATTACAAGTAGTAGGGGGAAAGGATGGAAGTAACATGTATTAATATCCAGTGAATGGTATCAAAGACTCCCATCTTCCTCACAGGAACAGTATTGTGGTAGCTGCCACTTTCGAGCAAGACACCGGGCGGATGAGTATTGAAGGGAGGGGAGTTCACACCCTATTCACCGGACATGTGTTCCTTCGAATTCGAACATTTCCCCATGTAAAGGAATATTTTGTGAGGAAGAGTTTTCACACTTTCGGTAGTAGGGCGCTCCGCCGTGGTCATCGACAAAGACAGCACTGCTATTGGTGTCCCGGTAACGGGAGCAACATGTTGCACTAAGGGCCTGTAGAGGTGGATGATTCACAATATACAGGGTCATCAATTTAAGTCTCGCATCCGATACCGATCACGGCGCGGCAAGCTCTCGCGCTGACACCCGCTCGCTGGCCGGTAAAAAGTGCGCGACTTCTCCCCACTACTTCGCGTCAACATACAGTCATTTAATAGCAATTTCTAGTGAAAATAATTATCGACAAACTTACCTGGTTTTACAAGAAATGTTCAAAGTGTTGTCCTTCAGCTCGCAAGCATGACTGGCACCTCGTAAACAAGTTTCTAGACACACGGCGAATTTCTTCCTGGGTGACGTTCGTTATAACTTGGCGAATATTTTCTTTTAACTCCTCACATCACTTCGCATAACAAAGCACAATGAATACACGTTGTTGTATAGAAAACATCACTCTAAGGCAACACATAAACTGTAAAATTGCCCCGAGACTGCACTGTATGTTGGGTCAAATCAACTAGCACTTCACAAGCTTGAATACGCCGGAGATACTGACAGCTTATTGCAACATTGCTGATCGCAGCGCACGTGTTCATTGCGGGGAGAACGCCAAGGCCACCTTGACCGGCCTAGCGGCCGCATCTGCCAAGGCCACCTTGACCGGCCTAGCGGCCGCATCTGCCAAGGCCACCTTGACCGGCCTAGCGGCCGCATCTGCCAAGGCCACCTTCACCGGCCTAGCGGCGCGTACATGCGGGAAATAAAATGATGAACCGGCCTATAATGGCAATAATTAAGACACGAGTATGTTTATAAAACGAGCGTATGCGAGTGTTATAATTTCCATACGTATGTCTTAATTACCATTATAGGCTCGTTGCATACGACTGTTTACGTTCGACGATAATTATTATAACTATTTTATGTTCGAACATAAATATTCATAAATATCTGTCGAGATTTCTCCAGTTTTATATAGCGAACAGAGCGCATGGGACGCACAGAATGCCTTGTATTTGACCATGGCCTCCTGGATTGCCGCACTATGACACTAGGCAAGGCAGTGAAATTTAAATTCGAAGGCCTTGGAACTCAGCGCAGATGCGTTGCTATCCTCACCTGATTGGTCCAAAAACTGTTTCTTGACCTCTGATTGGTGGGAGAAACTGTTTCATAATGAAAAATAGTGTTATAATGACCATCATTATGATACAGTTTTCTGACATATAATAGTTAGGGTCGAACATAATAGTACATTATGCAACGAGCCTATAATGGCAATAATTAAGACACGAGTATGTTTATAAAACGAGCGTATGCGAGTTGTATAATTTCCATACGAGTGTCTTAATTACCATTATAGGCGAGTTGCATAGGTCTGTTTATGTTCGACGATAATTATTATAACTATTTTATGCTCGAACATAAATATTCATAAATATTTGTCGAGATTTCGCCAGTTTTATGTACTGAACAGTGCGTATGAGGCGCAGAGAATGCCTTGTATTTGACCATGGCCTCTTCGATTACCCTACTATGACACTAGGCCAGGCAGTGAAATTTAAATTAGAAGGCCGTGGAACTCAGCGCATCTAATTATCTAATTGGTCTAACAATTGTTTCTTGAGCTCTGATTGGTGGGAGAAACTGTTTCATAATGAAAAATAGTGTTATAATGAACCTCATTATAGTACAGTTTTCTGACATGTAATAGTCAGGGTCGAACATAAAATGGTTTATGCAGCACTCTTTCTTTCTTTCTTTCTTTCTTTCTTTCTTTCTTTCTTGCTAAGCCTACCTCAGTAGTTAGCGAAAATTCGCCGTACTTCGCGACTGTATACGTATGATAGTTATTGTTGGTTTAAGGTCATCTCCTATGGATGATGATGATGATGATGTGTTGTTTTAAGGGGCGGTACATCGAGGTCATATGCCCTCAAACTTACCACGCACATCTATCTGAAGTTGATATTATAAATTCGGTAGATTTGATATTCTGAATACAGGAAATGGGTTAGTTCAAACTTTGGTATAGCCGCAGGTTTGTAAACACTGATGATAGGAACGTCTAAGACTGTAATCTGTAGGAGAAAGACGGTCATTATGTGTGGTTGTGTTTGAAAGCATTGTTATTATTGGGCAGGTCAATGTTGCAGAGCATGCAATACAAGCTTGTCGCTCCAAGGAGGAGTTCCGTGCACACCACATTACTACGTGGGAATGTTGCTCTGCTGAATTCTCTGTGGAATCGCAATATCATTCTTCCCATGTGGGGCTGGTATTCCCTCGTCTTGGAATCGTTGAACACTGAATCCAATCATCGCCCCTAGGTCTATCTCTGCTTATGTTTCCCTCAATAGCCGAGCTCGTTAGACTTTCTGGTAATCTCTCCTCCCCCATTCTCAACAGTCATCACATGACCACACCATCTGAGTCGACGTATGCGAACAGCGTCATCTAACGTGTTTATCTCTAACCAAGGCTTCATCTGTTATTACGACTCCTGCCATTGTTCCCATCTATTGCCCCTAGCAATCATTCATGTTACCATCATATCAGTTACCTCTCGCTTATGTATGAGATATCCTGAAATAATGGGGATAAATACTTCATCTATGCCGCAAATCTACAGTTCCGTGGCCCAACCGATACCCACTGGAGAGCCGTTTCCGTCAAATTGCCGCTCAGACCCGGCCAACTAGTTATGAGGGTTCGGTTTCGGCTTCCTTTACTTGGACAGCAGATGTCTTCAGCATTTCCACGTGCTTCAAAGAAGCTGCAGACACTGCCAAAGACATAGTAGCCACATTTTGTTCGTTCCGCGAAGGTTACAAGTGGCATTCAATTTACCTGGACTAATGAAGGTTTCCTGACATGGTGCACCTAGATGAAACCCCGTGAAAGACACTCGAATAACTTAGAAGATTTAATAGATTTTTTTAATAAAAGTAGTTCCGTAGTTAGTGAAAAATTTAACGATATCCATTCTACCTACCGATCATGTGGGACATGAATAGTTGGGCACAAGCATAGTCCGAAATAAATAAGTAAATGAAAGTCATATTGGCAACATTTTAGCAAGGATTTGTCTTGGGGACTGAATATTAGAAATACAACCTCCGCCTAATGACCACTGCCCTCATAAAATAGCCCTCCTGCCGGGCGATAAGCACTTTTAAGGGCCTGAGAAATCAATCATGAAGCGCTCACTTTGCTCGCCTGTGGGCATCCGTAGAGCGTCACAGCTTTATAATAAATTGGGAAAATGAATGCTTATTGTAATAGATTCGCTGGGATGTTTTAGAACCTTACCGCACCTCCATCGTCTTGAAGGCCACGGCAGTTAAACGGGACGTAAAAACCATGAAAGTAGATTATTATAACTTCCACTTAGAGAAAGGGTGGTTTTCACTAACGTCAATGTAATAAATTAGGGGCAGATGACCTCGCTGTTTCGCCCCTTAAAACCACAACAACTACCTAATGTACAAAGTAATCCCATTGCATTCAAGGTAGCATTCATCAAACCTTTCATTGCTGCGTTGGAGTGAGTCATTTCCTTTCTGGGACCAGAGATTGTCATTACAATGCTGAAGAATGTAAATCTGTCCCTACTGAGTTGCGGCCTATTTTTTGGTGAGAATGAACCTATTGTTCGGGAGTTTGCCCTAGAAAACTGCTGTGAGAGGAAAATGGCAATACGTTTGGGTGGTCATAAAAGCCATTCGAGTGACGTGTTTATGAAGACCTCCTACAGCGTTATGACAGGAGATCTTCCTGGCCTTAATGACGTTTTACTGTTCGCAGGCCGGTCGTTAACGGATGGATTTCAGCTTACGTCTTTGTGAATACGATGGCCTGCCTTGCTTTACAGTTATGGCTGGCGCACATCATCATGAAGTGTCATCCGTCATTTTAGTCGTTGGTATGAGGAACCGGCTGCTCAATGTGCACGCGGTGCAGGTTTTATTTTAACGGGTTTCTAACAGGTTAATTTCGTTTGGTATTGTTACCCTTCGTTTCTTTTACGACAAGATTTTATTCAGTTCGGTGAATAATTTTAAGTGCATCGTTTCCGCTATCGTATTGTGAGAGTTATATTGACAAGATAAATTGTATTATATTAATACTATTAAAGTTATAAACTAGCTGTACCCGATATGCGTTGCAATGCCAATCATAGAAATAAAGTGTTCGTGTTGTAATTTTGTTTATTGAAGTACTTTTTGGATTTTTGTTTTCCCGTCTGGTGCGTGAGCAGCCCACATTTGGTGAATCTACTCGTGCGCCACCCATTGTAAAATTGATTTACTAATTTAGAAACCTTCACGGGTGTGTGCACAACAGTAGCGTAGCCAGGATTTTAGTTTGGAGGGGGCCCTTGAGGCCTCATCTATTACTGCATGAGTTCATATATTTTGGCCTATTTTCATTTATGAAAAAAAAAATGCTTATGAGATCACCTTTTGTTCATGTGTGTGTGCCCCTCCTCCAACCTCCCTCCCTCTCTCTCTCTCTCTCTCTCTCCCCCCCCTCAACCTTCCCCCCCCCCCCCCCACCTAGTAAAATCTAAACGGCGATTTCAATGAATTTTGTACAGTGATATAGGGTACTACTACATGTTTACCGACGTGACTTTATAAAACCTGTTAAGTACAAAACGAACATGGCGGCTAAGTGAAGTTGAAACATTTTAATGGATATTTCACGCGATTTAACCATCCGAGCGCAGTGAAACTTGAAACGGTAAATTTCTATACAAATTATAATCTACTGACATCTAATTTAGTTCAATTGTTTACATAACCTCAAGAAGGCGGCTGTGCGAATTTTTAAAATTACGTTTTTATTTCTTGTGTCCTAATCATGCGATCGAAGTGAAAGTTTGAATAATGAACCTACCCAAAAATTTCAATCTAATGGCACATAACTGTATGGCCTGCATAATAATAACAATCCAACATGGCGACCTTGCGAAATATTTAGACGGTTCTCAATATCTACGAATCTGTTGCAGCAATCAAACTGAAATGTTTTATGCTGATAGAGGCTATTAATATACGTTCACCTATTGGACTTACAATAACCTGGTGATCACAATAACAACATGGCGGCGAAGCAAACTTGAACCATTTAAATGGATTAGACTCGCGATTTAATTATCCGAGCGCAGTGAAACTTGGTACGGTAAATGTTCATGCATAATCTACTGGCATCTAATTAAATTCAATTGTTTCATAACCCCAAGATGGTGTCCGTGAGAAATTTTAAAATTGAGTTTATATTTCTTGTGTCCTAATCATGCGATCGAAGTGAACGTTGTAACAATGAACCTATACAATAATCTTCATCTAATGGTGCGTAACTCTATGGCCTACAAACAGAACAATCCAACATGGCGTTCCTTTTCATAGGTGGGAGAATTTTTTAATAAAGAAGACCAATAGGATATATGAAAATAGGCTACATAGTTCTTCACGGAACTTCTTGTTCTGATTATAAGTACTTAAGGGTTCATTTTTAGCTTAGGACAAAATCTTCAGTCTGTTCATGTCTGTCTGAATTCCGCCCTTCGTTGCTTTGTTTTGAGGCAGCCTACAGCTGTGTCATTGTCTATATTTGTCTCTGTTGCCCAGATTTTCAATTATCAGTTATCAGAATACCGGTACTACTATTATGGCATATTCACACGTTTCAGGTCAGAATGTTCTTTACATTAATACCGTATGTCTTGGTGTTTATTAAATAATTACCTGAAATTTTTGATGTGTAACATCTTTCCGCTCGGTTGCTGGATAGTGTTGTGGGAGTGATTTTGCAAATCGGGGACGGAAGTGGATCGGAACGATCGAGCTGGCAGTGGAGGATCAAACGGAAGTATGCACTGCCCGCTCGATCGATCAAACTGAAGTGTACTAGCTGGCAGTGGTGGACAACGGAAGTATGCACTGCCCGCTCGATCGATCTAATGGAAGTGTGCCCTAGCTAGCAGTGGTGGATCGAACGGAAGTATAAGACGCGCTGCCAACTCGATCGATCGATCAAGCTGGCACTGGTAAGAGAAACAATCAGCGCGCGGTGTCGAAAATTGATACCATGACGCACTCTCGGCCATGCGGAATGTATATGACATACTGAATGGAAAACGCTCATGCGAACTCTAGTGTCAAGTGATTTAAACAAATGATATGGTATATGTTCGAAGTCTTCGTATCAGTATTTAAATGGTAAAATGCCTTTATCAAACATTGTAAGTAGTCGGCATTGCATTGGCATAAGGCATTTTAAACTCATTGTCACTCAGGAACATTATCGGAACAAGCAAAATATAAATGAAACTTAATTCCGTAATGCAGTATTATTGGAACGTGGAAATAGGACACCATCTTGTGCACATTATTAGCGTAGTCGAAATAGCCGTGGGGTTATTGCGCATGACTGTGAATCTAGAGATCTTGGGTTCGAATCCTGGGCGGGGTGGATATTTTTGCTACCAGATTATCATTTTAAACGATATTTATCATATCAATATGACTCATTTTAACAGAATCCATATGAAATTACGTGTTGGTCTGTGAATCAAGAGGACCTGTTTATAAGGAATTTAAGGTTATGAGCGGTGTCGCGTCTTAATCTAGTTGATCCATATCGTATTCTTTATTTAGGCTAGTGCTGGTGGAAACTACAAATCATCTAATAAAATGAGTTCCATATTATATACTACAATATCTGTAAAACACTCCCTTTTACAATAGATTAATATTTGTGCCAATAATACTCTAAAATACCGGTGTATCAACAATTTCACGTGAGGTTTCTTCTATGTCAGATGTTACACATCATATGCGACTACTGTAAGGCTCGTAATTTTTTTTTTGTCAATTGAATGAATACTGTATGTCCAGAAAACCATCAGGAGTAGATAACACGAATAAGGGACACTCATAAAGGAATCAAACAAAGAAGTACGTTGCAAAATATTTAGGTCTATTATTGTTAGTCTTATTTATACAGTGCTGTTTTAAGGTAAGCCTAACGGTCGTCGTGGACCTCATTGTTGCTTACTATTATTATTATAATTATTATTCAGAGGAAATTGTAACACCCTTTAAATACTAATAGATATATACGAACTTTTAAAAGAAAAATCTATTATCGTAACTTTACATTCTATCAGTGAGCAATGGGTCTTTCTCGTACAGAGAAAAAAAAAGTAAAGGCTGTGCCTGTATAATTAAATGGGGGCCTCAATTTTCTACACCTACATTAAATACTTTTCATAACTTACCGAAGATGTATCCAGTTTTGCCTTCTTTATGACAAAGCGGTCGATCTTCTAAACACTCGCTAATGTGACAAAAAGAAGAAAGAAAAGAGCAACTATCAAACAACTCGCGACTCTTCCACAATACTACCCCTTACAAACTGTATCTATCCTCTCGCACAGACACACAGCCACCGTAAATCCCGACCGTGCTGAGGCATCTACTGTTCTAGGAAAATCCCCCCACGTCACAATCCTAATTGCTACCCTGTTATTTCAGCTCCCCAAAGCAGTGCAGACACGGAAATGATGACTGGCCGTGCAGAGATTGTTAGTACATTGTTTGTGAACGCATTTACTGTATTTAACATTTCGTTTTAGGTTCTAAATTTGTTCGAGCCGTAAGAAAATGGGAAGGCTTATGCCCACCCCAATTTCTGTTTTTTTTTTGGGGGGGGGGGCGGCCCCTCTGCTTCCCCCCCCCCCCCCCCTCAGGCTACGCCACTGGTGCACAACAACTCACCGAAGTTTCTTTGTTATCGGATGAATGGTAAATAAATGCACACGGGACTTGGTTGTAACTATTAGCGCGTCATCACTCATTTGTTGAAACTGCTCGTGCACCATCTATTGTAAAATGGATTTTTTAATTCATAAACTCTCCCAAGTTTCATCGTAATCGGATGAAGCAACAATTGTGCAGGATTGGCAACGAATACTTACTACCCCATTCATTTGTAGTGTTTTTGTATCTCGATGCGACGACGAGCAGAAGCTTGCTTATGGCAGAGGGTGAGGCATTTCGAACCCGTATGGTAGGATTTGAACGTGGTGCATGATTGTAAAAATAAACTGGGGCTAGTAGTGTATTAAGTTAAACCTTTACATTTGTGTTTTAACACTGAAATAGGCTGTGTAAGATATTGATGTTGATAATTGTTATTTTAAGGTGCCTAACATCTCGGTTATCGGTTTGGATGAAAATGAGTAATGAAGTTGAAATGAAAACAAACTAAAACTACGTACTTAACAATTAACTTAGGTACCCGAATGACCAAAATAAACGTTAAATGTCTGTTAGGTAGTCAGCCCGAAGGCTGGTTGGATCCTCAAAAAGCACCGCCGTTACGTTATGTGAGTAGATACCCACAAAAACCCAAGGCAGCGCTATATTGAGGCGTTCTAGGCAAGAAGAGGAGTGAGGTAGTTTGCCATTGCTTTCCTCACTGAGTCAGAACAGTAGTCCTAACCCTATGAGTAGAACCTTTCACAGCATCCACAGGCACTGACTGTGCCCTGAATGCCATTACTAAGCACCACCCATACCTCAGTAGCTTCCATATAATCACAGCCATGAGTGAGACTGAGACATCGGTGAAAAGCCACCTTTTACTCTAGCCTGTGCCAACTGACAAATGCAAATGTACTGTATTCATCAAGAGATGGCAAACAGGCCAAAACGTTAAATAATAATAATGAAATCCCTTTCTTGGGGGGTCCAAAATTAAACATTATAAGGCAGTGATCAAACCAGAAGCCTTGTACGCAGCAGAATTTCCGAGGCCAGATGGAGAAACTCGAATTAAAGGCAAGGACAATAAATTTTAAGAAAAATCATAGGACCAAAATTTCAGGACAAGATAATAATCAAAGATGAGACTCGACAAGAAAATTGAAAAACTCTCAGATACTATGCGAAAAAGGATATTTTTTTTACGGTAATCCTTCTTTTAATAGATTAACCAAACAAATCTTTGATTTCTTCCGTAACTGCAAAACAAAACCCACATGATTTAAAGAAACTGAAAAAGACCTAGTAGAATTAAGAATTACAGAAAATTCTCTGCTCGATCGAAAAGCTAAAATGATCATTACAGACTAAAATCCAAACCCATTCATTATCTCTGAAGAAGAGAGGAAAAGATGATCAGAAAGAATGACGAGATACCGGGCACTAAGAAACGAACAGCACGCAGTGAAATGATTGACTCAACGTACTCCAATGAGGGTGAACATAAGGAAGATGAAGAAGAATATTCGGGGAAAAGGAATGTCCTTTAGCCCTCGAAAAATGAGGACTGACGGGGTTATAAAGAAGTAGCGCCATGACAGGCGGATATGAAAGGGAAAGCTGTGAGGGGCCGCACCAAAAGTGAGTGGGAAAAGTGAATGACTGATCCCCGTCCGGGAATCCCTCGGGGTTGCCAACTCCCGAATTTACCGCCCTAAGCCCTTCAGGGTGTAGCACTATCCACTCCGCTTCCTGCAGGGCCATGAAAATAAATGAAGTCGTCTATCCCCTCGAAAAATGAGGATATCAGCTAAGATGAGACAATGGCAAATTAAAGACGCTCTAGTTTTGGATACTCTTAATTCGATCGGGGTCGGAAGAGAATAAGAGTTTACCAAGGGAGGTTGTCAGAGAGATGCCCGGCACAAGTAAATGGAGGCAGTATCGGTCTCCAGACCACGTCCCACTTATTATGTGCCCACCGGTGGGATGGTGAGGGAAACTATGGAAGATGAGTTGTCTTTATTTTTTGTATATTTTGCCATAACGACAGCGTATTTTGCCCGATTGTGGAAACACCAATCAATCAATGGAAAAAACAAGAATCAGTCTACTTTCCACCGTGTAAGAAATGAATGTATAAACGTATCATAAAACGACCGGTCTTTGTGAACAAAAGGAAGGCGTGATAAATTGTGATTTGTTGAAATAGAGCACTATAATTGACTGATATTAATCTAATTCATACGCGTCATTAGTCCAAATGGAAAGAGTGACGTATATGTTGCAACTGTCAATATAATAGTGTACTGCTTTGTCCGTAATTGCGATAACAGATAAAGCATCAAATGGCTATGGAACATGGCCGTGACCTGGCGAGAAGCTATATATTCTCTATAAACACTAATGCCCGTCACATGCGCCCCGATTCACCATAATCTTGATGCATGGCTGCTGTAACGATAATGTTGTGGAGTTTTGCATCTCCCAGGGCACGATGGAGTGTCGTGATTGTGTTCTGCCAGAGATAGCGCCCGCGCGCCAAGTTGGGCGTCATTACCTCCTGTGTCGTCGCTCCATTAGAAGTCGTTAGTGAACACTTTGGCCCCGTACAAGTTGCTAGTGACATCATTAACCACTTCGCAGAGTGCTTCTCAAAATAACTAGTCACTCTCCAGCTTGCTACTTTTTGTTTTTTATTTTTGCGCAGAGTGCATAATAGCTCTCGAATTAACATTCTTGTAAAACTTAGACAGCCTTCTGCGGTCTCGCGGCATGTTATTGAGTATTTGGTCCCAAAGTTTCTGGGTTCGATATCCGGCTCCTAGAATTTTGGTCTGAGGGCTGAACCGACGTACACAAAGCTTCGTGGGCGTTACTGGCAAGATTCGATCCGTTTCTTGCCTCAGCCATCCTAGAAGTGGTTTTCTATACTTTCCTACTCCATGAACCTCCATGGTCTATAGGAGCCTTTGCTTTGCTTCTAAAGCAGCCTGCGTTGCCAAAAGGAAACTATAACTTACGTTGGACATTTTCCACCTATAGAGAGAAGGGCCAGTTGATGCAAGAAAATTGAAAGAGAACTAGTTGACCTAGGGAAGTTGACATGGAATTTAACAGAGTGGAGCCCAGCATAAGTGGAAATGCCAACTCAGCAGGGGTCATATTATGGTCTTCCAATTTTGTACAACACACAACTTGATAGTTGGAAAGCCTTCTTGGTCATCTAAGCTATATAATAAACATTTAATGCAGCCAATGGCCAAAGAACATAAATACTAACGTAATACCTAAATACATGAATTATAACGTTAAAATTGCTCGCAATGTGCATTGGTATAACTAGTAATCATCCAAGCAGAACCGTGTTAGAGTCTCTCTCCTGTCTGGACACTTCAGCACATGATATCGTTCACAGAAATTGTTGCATCGCTTTCACACGCATTCTGAGCACGGTGTGTGATACGATTTAGTCAAGCATAGGCGGTGATGGAAACCGTGTACTGCTAATCGGGTCACCAGGTGACGCAGCTCGTAGTTTGCTTGTGTCCAATCCTGTGTCATCATAGCATCTGTAGCGTAGAACTCGCTCCATATATCTTCCTTCTTCCGCTGCAGCACAGCAAGCGCTTGCGTGTAGCTGGCACTAGATGGCAAGAGCATCTTCATTCGAAGTTCTTCAATAAGGAACGGCTCTCTAGACAGCTCGTATACTGTGCGAGATCTGGTTGTTTTAGATACCCCCAATACTAAGCTATATAAATACATATATTTTCATCTGAGGCTGTTTTACCTTTGAGCGTCCAGTCTAGACTTGCCAACAAGTAGCCTCCACGATCCCCTATTACCAGTTAGCAGTGCGGCCTCTGCGTCTACACCTCTCACGTTGAAATCGTTCAATACTGAAGCTAACCATCGCTTTCGAGGTCTACCTCTGTTTCTCTTACCCTTAGGTAATCCTTCCTCCCCCAATCTCTTCACATGATCTCACCATCTGAGTCGGCTCACACGGACAGCTTCATCTAGCGTGTTCATTTCTAACTTGGTCTTTATCTCTTCATTACGAGTACCTTCCTGTCATTGCTCGCATCGATTTGTCCCAGCAATCATTCGTGCTACCCTCATATCAGTTACCCCAACTTACTTGTTTGTGTAAGGCTAGCAAATTGCTTCACTCGTGCCCCTAAACCTGCTAAAAATTTAATGAGAATTAAATACTGTACATACATTATTCATAACTAGGTATTATTCGAATGTCTTTTCATCATTGAACTGCAGAAAACAGTTGATAGGTAGCCAAGTAGTTTAAAAAAGTGTGTAACTTTTGTCTGAAAAAATTTTGGAACCTTGCTTGCAGATCGGCATTATTAGAAAGCATGCGCTGTGTGTGTTCGAAAAGGTCGACTGCGTGCCTGCTCCAATGCCATTGTAATTATCCTTCAATTGAGTGTCACTGATTTTCTAAACAATGAAGATCTGCATTTCTTGGTTCTACATTTCGTAAACAAAGGATCTAGTGTGAGAATTAGAATTCACTTTAATTATAGCCTGTCAGAATTAAGTTTTCATCAACGTTCTTCACCTTGTATACAACTGAGAATTATTCTTAACGCTCAGTGATTCGTGTATCACGTTTATCTTCACGAATGGTTCGAGACATCGTTTTTTAGTTCAGTAATTCCCATAGGTCTGTAAACATTTTCCCAGTTGGTTTTATAGGTAATTGCTCCCCTCGATATCTCTTGCTTCTGCTAACTTCCAGTTGCCCTCCCGACTTGAGAAAATTGTTTAAGAAAGGGTATTATTTCTCCCAAATATTCCATCCAAAATGGTTAAAACATCTCTCCTCGAACATGACCAGTAGTTTTCCCGTGACTTAATGAGGTCGTTCGTTCTGCATGGTGGACAATTTCATCGAATATTCTTCGTTCTATATAATTTCGAAAATTATCAGAATACTTATTCGGGAATGCTTCATTGAACACACGTATTTCTTCTAACATTGTTTCCTGGTCGCACATTTATTTAATGTTACAATTGGAATGGCACGGTGCATGTTGGCTCATAGGCTGCGTGTTTATGGATGGAAATAAAACAGTAGTCGTGGTTCGATATGGCGATTCCTAGTATCGTTGTCGTTGGAGAAATGGGCTAATTATCCTTCAATTGTCACTGATTTTCCAAACAATGAATATCTGCATTTCTTGGCTCTAAATTTCGTGAACAAAGGATCTATTGTTTCAATGATGATTCCTTCGAGTGTGCACCATGCTTGGTGGGGTCCGAACACACGCCCTGCCTCCTTTAGGACCTGGTAAAGCGGGCGGGAGATGCCATGAAAAAAAAAGGGCAAATTAGGCAAAATGAAATGAAAGAGAACTAGAGTTGGCTGAGAGAAGTTGACAGGAAGGATAGACGAGTGGTGAAGCCCGGCACAAGTGGAAACAATGCTAACTCAGCTGGGGTCCTATGGTGTTCAGTCCACCTTCTACTAATTGTGAGCCCTTTGGGCGGGGATGTCAAGTGATTCTTATCGAGCCAGTGAAAGGACTGCGGCATGCATCTTGATGTTAGCCTTTCAAGATCCTACAGGTGGAAACTATTGTTTGTTTACTTGTATCATGCTATCAGCCTACTTGGTTGACAGGTACGGTCGCGCGAGTAGAATGTAATTCACGTCCAGTATTATTTCATAGTTTTACTCTCCATGGTGACATGAACTACTATTAAGCTTGGCTGTGCTGTTGAATCACGCCATTCATAATTCACCCCTTATTATTAATTGTTCCGTTCACGATGTAACTTCTGTCTAACACAAGTAGCGCGTGCAATGCTGTTTGACTTATGTGGGGACTGTACTTTGTCATCACTGTGTCCCCCTGCTCGTCCTGCAAGGCTCCAGCTGCTATTATCAACAAACGCTGTCGCAGCCAAGTTCAGCGGCAGTCGTAACTTGAAAGGCTAATTCTCGCCTGCTGAGTCCAAGATAGTGGGATCTAATCCCGTCGCGGTCAGTTAGTGTTTGAGGGTGCTTAAATGTGAGGGAGCCGTGTGAATAGATTTAATACACGTTAAACGTCCCTTTCAGGGCGAAATTCCAGCATCCCGGCATCTCTAAAAGCCGTTGTAGTTGAAAGGGACGTACAATCCATAACATTAATAATACTGATATCTTGTGTTTTTGTTGTGTCCACGTGGATTGACTGGATGTACTTCAAGCAAATTAACTCCAGAGAAAGACGCTTAACAGGACCGCCTCCTACGTTTCCCATTCCCCACTCGCTTCGAGGTAAGATTTTGAGACGACAGTTTCAGAGAATTTGGTTAATATTTTGCACCAGCGTGTTGAGGGTCGATTTCCTGATTTACCAGGATATGGGTGATTTCTTCTTGACCTGTGCTCGGTTTGTTTACGGGACGATGGATGGATGGATGGATGGATGGATGGATGGATGGTTGGTTCCTCAGTTTATGGGCTGCGTCAACGCGGTCATGTAGCTCCGTGTACTTCGGGTGTGTGTAGAATCTGTCTGATGATGACTGTATTAGTGTGTGTATCTGTTTTAATTCAAGTAAGGACTGCATAGATCAGTTTTCAAGTAATTCCTACTTTTGCCGCCAAACGCCACCGTCAACGACCAACTAGTTCAGAAATTAGTTACCAGATGCCACCACAGTCGGCTCTTGACGTAGGAACCTAAGAACTGTATCAAATGTTGAATATATTTTAATTTAGCTTCACACAGGTGTAATTAGTGGAAGGTTCTTTAGCATGCCATAAATCTATGACATGGGACCGCCGGCTTTACTTCCCCTCCGAAGGAAGACATACTGAGGGATTTTTAACGTTCTTAAAAGATCCGACGACTTCGGCCGGGTTTGAACCCGCGATCTTGGGCATAGAAGCTCAGCATGCTACCAACTGCGTTACGGGACAATGGAGGTAACTGTTAAGCCTATATGGGCTTGTTCAACGGCCTTAGCCGACTGACTGGTCCAACTTATCTACCTTGAACCTTTTAGATTGTTTCGTTTATAATCCCCCCTTATTCTGTAAGTGGCGCTGTCTTGTCATATAGAGGTAGAAACTTTTCCCATTCTCCCCGCTCTTGACTTAAATTGAAGGCCCACGGCGGTTCGTACTTGGAGCGCTCCGACAGGCTCGGCTCATTATATCCTGGTTGATATCTGCCATCTTAATCTCCCGAAGAGAGCTTCTTTTCAGAACGTTAGCGTCGTAAAGAGGCGTGGAAACTTTGGCGGCGACAAAGAAGTCTCTTAAGGAGTCGAGGTCGCTGGCCCCAAGTCTCGCTTGAGTGACCAGCATTGCCGCGGCGATTCGTACTAAGCGCCTTAGAAACAGTAGAAGTCTCGAGCCGGACACCTGAACGGTGAGAAAATAGCTTCTGCAAAAAATAATAATAAATTAAAGATCTTCACGCAGAGGTGTCCACATTTGAGAAATTTATTGATGGGATACCGGTACACTTTCCTTCAACTCTCACAGCCACGTGCGCACACAGAACGCGTTTCATTCTTAGGTAACCCAAGGGAATGTGTTGTGTTTGTGGCAGTGTGGTAGTGTTTTCTCCATCCTGCAAGTCTTTGAGGGTTAAATTAATACCTCGATCCCCTATTGCGGTTAGTATTTCAGAAGAGTTCGGTATTAACGCCTACCAGAATGGTTACTACCAATCACCTCTATCCCGACACCCGAGCTCGTTAGCTCATCCTTTGATGATTCATATATTCACTTTTTTTTAACGAAGCCTATTTTTAATCCGGTCTTTTCTTGGTTGCATTAAAGTCTGAAACTAAATGATTGTCGAGACATTTCTTCGAGTCTATTCACTCTTGGAATCTGGCACAGGTTCTTTTTTTTTCTCTCTCTCTCTCTCTCTCTCTCTCTCTCTGTATTCGACTGTTTCTCCAAGTTGCCATATATGTTCGAGGATGGGTCACGTAAATAGTTATATTTCTTCGGCGCCAGTAGCCTAAGTTATTCCTTCATTCTTTTGTTTGCAGCTTCTTTCTGTTCAACTATCCAACGTGTGTTCTTCTTGAGCGTTTCTGGTTCGTAGCACCCCTCAAGTGTGGTTGTTTCTGTGCTGGAGGTCTTGTTCAGGGGTGTTCATTCTTGGGCCATTTCTCATACGAGTTGTTTTTGTATTGATATTAATATTATTTTCTAAGTGATTATTTATTCTGGAGATTTGTCCGAAGAATTTAATCCGATGACGTCTGATAGTGATTCAACTACCTGATCTCGGCTTCTCAGGAGGCGACACGTTATACTGATTCAACCTGGATATTATTATTTAATTCATAAGGATATTCTCCTTAAGTCATGCAATCCACCAACTTCCCCCTCCCCCCTCGTGGTCCGTCCGCGCTGGAGCTGAGAGCTGACTGCAGGATGATCCTCACGTGCTACATGGAGGAATCGACTCTGTGGTGGCTTTTCCCTTGCAATACAGAGACTCGATTCCCAACCCCATTGCAAGACATCGGAGTGCTAACTAGCGAAGGGAAATCACACCTATGGGACTTAAAGCTAGCATTTGATGGTCTTGAACAGAAAAATCGTTTTTCTTTCCCTGGCTGGGGAACATGATAAACTGGTAGTTAGTGCGACCGTCTGAGAAGAGTTCAGTGACCGCTTGTCTTGTCTTCCGCGTGCCACAGGCCGCCGTAACGGTACCCGTGACCCACATCTGCGGGCATCAAACCCATGACCCCTAGTGTACTGTTATAGGCATAACCTTCATTACTTGCTGTTAGGTTTTGAAAAGAAAGAAAAAGTAACTCCCTCTCTGGGGCATGTATTGGTAACAGAACTGACTCGCACATTATCTGATGGAACCGGCCACGGTAGCCGAGACCTAGTGCCTCGCTAACATGAAGAGAGCGTCATCGGCTTTCCTGAAAATGGTTTTCTCGGTTTTCTATTTTCACCACCAGGCAAATGCCGGGATGGTTCGGTTGATTTCCTTCCAGAATCCCTTTCATGACCCGTTCTGAAAAGGAAACATGACCATTGGTTGCAATAATAAAATTACATTATCTGATGGCTCTCCGCTTCTTCTGACCAAGAAACCTGGAGTAGTATCGCACCCGCATTCGAAAAGGGACTTAACTCAACGCACATCAATTTGACGTGTCATATTTTGAGGCATTATTTATTCCTTTGTAGGGGATTTCTCTGTGTTATAACTTTCCTCATTGTCCAGTACATTATCTGAATTATGACTCTTGGACACAAATTTACTGCTGATTGGCAGTTGGTATTTATAGATACATGAAAATAAAGTCGTCTGCACAAGATTTATGCTAATACAAAGTCTAGGTTGGTTGTCGTAGTGTCTAAAATTGTACAAATTAATATACGGTAACAGTTTAGACTTTCACTGCCGGCGTTCATAACTATGTACGAGATGTCCGGGCTTGTAGTTCGTAGTCCTGGCAGGATATTTCCTCCCGACGTTTCAACGAGTCTGTGTTCGGCATTATGAAAGGTCCGGTCCCTCCGTTGGTCAGCTGGCCCGGTGGTACACTGGGGTGAAACGCTGACAAAATCATAGAGAAACCTGGGCAATTTCAGTTTTAAAAAAATAATTGATATTGTTCACCTCAATCGGATTATATAATCGTTTCAGTTATTTTGGTAATATAAACCTTCCAATAATTAAATGCGCTGTAAGTCAGTTTGGTCTTAAAAAAAGTTGTTTCATTAATTATGTTTAAAGCAATCGTGTCATGAATTTAAGTGCAATTTATTGATGTGTGAGTTTTGAAGGTCATCAACCTCTAACCCTTACTTATTACGTTCTCTCTTGTTTCAGGTGAGTGGCTGCTATTGATGGAACGAAACTTGAGCATAGAGATGGCAGGTAAGGCTTGCGGGTATGATGTAACTTAACCTCTGCTGGGTGTCTAGCACTCGGTGAAAGACGTAGAAATATTAGGGAATTTCATAAAAGCCTCTCCTTTCAAGAACGGCTGAGTGTGCAACCCTCAACGTTCGTGGCGGTGCAAGTTCTTGTAAGGCACATCGCATTGACTTGTTTGGTCGCCTGTCGCTAGCTACAGTGTATGTAGATAAAGGCTCTCAAACATTTATTTTTATTTTTTATAGTTTTCTCTCGTTCCATCAATGATGGGCATGTGACCTACAGATTGTCCTCATAAACTGGCTTCCTTTACTCTATGAGCCCATCACGGACGGGTAGGCACAGACAGTTACATATAGAACTAAATTGTTCCTTAGAAATAAAAGATGAATATTTATTCTGTAGACAGCTACTGGAAACCCCTGTGCTGTTTTCAGGTGCTAATGTATGTACTGTAATAATAAAAACAAAGTGTCCGCAGCCATTGCACTAATTGCTGTTCCGAGGGAGAAATGTGATTTATGAACATTATCCTCTGTCTCTCTCTCTTACGGTTTTTTACTCTTTCTCGCGGATGTTAAAGTAATTGAGTGCGAGGGCGCTCTAACGGACGTTTTGATAAACTAGCGAGTCAATAAGACGTGGCGAGGCGTCACTTGCAAGAAATGCAATTAGGATGGGAAATGTGAGTTTTTGTTGTTGTTATTATTAAATTATATATAACCCACGCATTAATCTCGACTTCCTAAACATGCATGTTGTGGGTGTGCTTGCGTATTGTGCGAGGGATCTCGTGAACCGAACAAAACGTTCTGCACAGGAAGCAGGCTGGGTGAATGGAACATGCACATTGATACGCAACGCAATTTTACCAACGAATTTTTAGATCCAGCTTTTTAAATTTGTATACCTTTTGGCGACAATATAACTCGAATTTAGCATCGTTTCAATACTCTAGGAACAAGGAGATTTTTGTGTTCCTTTCGGGAAAGATCTGTTTCTTTATTCCCAGGTTTGGAATTAATTTTATATCAGTTCCTAAACGTTGCTAATCATGTTAATTCGTCGAATGTGTTTCCTTAAGATTTAAAAAGAAATTTATATTACCGTACCCAAATTATTGGAATTTGTTTATTCTGTAACCGGCGAAAAGCTTTAACGCTCTTGAACATTACATCATGCCTTGTGATGTAGTAAGGATATGTTTTGAAGTAATGCAGTAGCGTAGCCAAGATCGACCAATGGGAGGGGTTATAGTAACTGGGGGATAACCGTAATTTTGGAAATCAGGACATATTAATATCTCACACTCAAGAAGTTAACGACAATCTCCAAATTAGTGTTAATGCACCCATAGAATTTTCTTTGTCCTCATCAGAACATTTTATTTTCAACTAAAACTTCCCTCTCGCTAAGAAAAGAAAGAAAAGCTGATTGCCTCGCTAGGTGGGATTTAAAATTATCTGGGACTAGGCTCAGTTTGAAAAGAGCTATATTTAGTGGGGGAAAAGCTAGGTTGGCAACCCTGGGAGGGTGGAGTTATGCGTTGTCGTGACGACGTGTGCAGCATCAATGGGGAGCCGTACCAAAAAAAAAAAAAAAAAAAAAAAAAAAAAGACGACAATAAATCATCAAGCAGCAAATACGAATCACAACCATACCGATTTTCCTCAAAGCATGAGTTACATAATCATCTGCAAGTGTCTTTATGTAATTTAAGAAATGTTTATTTAAGTTATTAATAATTAGCAGTTCCTGTTCTTTTTCTTAAAACAAAAATCAACCGGGGTGGGGTTCTAACCCTTAGTAATAAACCTGGCTACGTCATTGAAATAATGTGAAATGTAATAGGTCACCACGTGCATCAGGCTTTTGTGTTTGGTAATAATAGTTATTTTCAGGATCCGAATTTCAACCGAAAACTCTTTCAGTGGCAATCTTTGACTAGGGTGTCAATTAGTGCGCTATGAAGAAATCAGGCTACCTTGGCCGGGTGTCTTGGAATGAAGAGAGCACACTCAAGTGTGTAACGGGGAAGACAATGGAATTGAGTATTCTAAGTACCTTGGTGGTATGCGGTTGGCCATTGCACCTGTGTTACGGTGCTCTCCAGTCTCACTCTTGTGTACAGAGTAAACACTCGGGGTCATGTCTGGACAAGTGGACACTTGAACAGGTGCAGTAATTACTGTACAGCAAGTTTCACCTGTGGTGGGATACAAAGCGTGTCTTCATAACAGAGTACAGAGTCGGAGCGACGAATACTGAGGCTTGATTTCCACAGATCTTGTTTGTATTGCTCGATATCTTCTAATGATCAAACTATAGTTCATTGATATCAGTTCCTATGGCTCGACCTGGTCACCATCATTGACAGTTCAGATCTGATGAGTTCGCAGTGGTGTGTTTTGAGAAGTGCTTGCTTAGCAGGCGAGCTAAATTATCCGTGGCGTTTGAGACAAGCATTGCACTGTTTGGGTAGGCGACGAATGCCGTCCACCGAAAAAATATTTTGGTTGCTGCTGGAACCAATCCATGATTGCATCCTGTACCTCCACTGTCCCTTTAGAAAATGTCATCAAACGCCCAATCATGACTACGTGACTGGACGCGTTTCTTCACGGCCATCGTGGGAGATTGGGTGACAATCGGTAGTTGTTCGATTCTGAATCTCCACTGGCTTGCAACCCTCTGCTCTTAGAATCTGGATTACTGCTCGTTGGTTTTGCTTGGACGGGTTCTGAATTACACCACCTGTCTTGATGTAATGCGAAGTGTCTACTTAGCAAAGCGCTTGATCCAAACGACTCCCTCCACTTGCGCATGCGTATTTCCGACCTCAAGCAACAAACAGCACGCCAGGTAATAATAATATCGTATGGCCTCGGGTGCCGGGTGCAAGCTTTGTCAATTAACACCCAGAGGGCATATTGCACGTCGAATTTAATGCTCCTTGGAGGGCTATGAATGTAAAGGAGGTTAGATATCTAAGCTCCTTGACGTATACCGCTTTCTAGTAGAGAAATGAGGAACTTTGTGTTGGCGGAAAATCCCGAGATTAATTTTGCCATTATGAACACGGCCTACCGAATTCAAATGGGTTCTTTAACATTCCTACAACGTATGGCATGAGTATTGTGATTTTTGTCGCCTTTCAAAAATCACTTACCATGGCCAGGAGCGAACCTGAAAGCTGGGGCGGGGGGTTGGTAGTCCGACACTATAACCACACACCCACCGTGGCAAGCTAACACGCCAGGTAGCATGTTTCGAACGAGTTACAGTTGGTCACACCTGATCACATTCCCATACTCTCGAACGATTCCAATTCGTTTAAGCATCAATATTTCCCTTGTCGCGGGGAACCTTGTTGGTTACAAGGGAACATTCCGAACGTGAATCACCCGATGTCGCTGCTACTTAATTTGTTGGTCCGATCATAAGGAAGACATGGCGTTTGAACTCAAATTTATAATGGTCATCGCTAGGATACGGGTTTGAATACGGATGCGAGATTTGGTACATCCCAGAAGGGTTTGTTATATTGAGTTCTCATATCATTTCCGAGCAATCGCACTACCAGAACTTCTTCCCCCACCGTAGACAGACGTTTTGTGAATAGCTTTAGAAGTGGAATTGGTCGGAGAGGATATAACAACTTGCCTTCCACACTCACCTGGGATGTTCAAAGTCCCGTTCAACATAAACAGTTTCACTCTCTTTTGGGAGGTAAAATACTAGCACAGATGTTTTCATTGCTGTCTGATCAACATATATGCTAAGTTTCTCCTGTGTTGTATCCTCTTCGTTAAGCGTGGGCAGTGTCGGGGAACATGACATGTAACAACCGAGAATTTAATTCTTCGTGGAATTGATAAACAGAAGACACGGCGTTACGTCATTGGCGGATAGGGCAATTAGAAGGACGCTACTCCCGCGGTTGTGTGGAACCGACAATTCTCGCAGACATTTAAGGGGGAGTAGGATGATAACTTGGGGGAGAGCCTTCTTTGTTATTCAACCCGCACTCTGCTTGTTCTGGAGAGGATAAAGTTTATAAACCAAATTCAGCGTACACCCAAATACACGGAGTTGATGACCCTGTTCTTCCCAGACCCTAAAATGAATCAAGAACAAATCTCTTTCGTACTAAACGAAACACGCTAATGTTTTAATGGTCGCGAATTTTGCTAACGTAATTTTGCACAATATTCTCAGTTCTGCGTCTTGGTGAATGTGTTGACAAAATCCGCGATTTCAGACCCGAGTGATTGTAATTTTGTCATCTAATGACAGGAATAAATTGGATATTATTTGAGTTCCTTGTTTAATCAGAATACTTAAGCTTCAACAGGTGGATACCTAATCTTGGAAATATTATCCATTGGGCTACAACTGGCCAATTTACCGTCTTCATTCTTGGGGATTTCTTCAATTTGCTATTCCATATGGGAGATGTGTAATAGACGAAGGTCAAGAATGCTCACATCTGTTACACAATGAGAGCTGTATAATTTTCCAACTTAATCATAGAGTTGGTAGATGAGCTTGGTAATTGCGAATAATCAGTGGCTTGTAATTACCTTAAGAAAGTAAAGTGCTAGCTCTTGAGGAACACGCGCTGCTAAGAGAAGGAATTAAACATAATCGGGGAAGACTTCTTTTTTAATATTCGTGTTAATGTTGGGACGTTCTGTAGTTGTAAACAGGGTTGGGGTTGTTTGTAACAGTTGATTTTACGGCAACGACGATACTACTATTATTTATTTATTTATTTATTTATTTATTTAGCGAATGGCTTTTAGTGCCGGGAGTGTCCGAGGACGTTGGGCTCGCCAGAGGCTGTAGCTGCTTCAAGCAGACGCCCATAGGGTGAGCTACAAGTTCCGTTCAATTTCAAGTAGTTCCAACTTTCGCTACCAGATGTTACTGATACCTAGTGGTGAACGTTGGAACTTTGATAGAGCGTTCCGACGAAATCTAACCTAGAAATTTAGCTTCACACAAGTTTAGTCTGTAGAAGGATATTATATATGCCATAAATCTATGACATGGGACCGCCGGCTTCACTTCCCCTCCGAAGGATCGCATACTGAAGGTTTTTAACGCTCTTAAAAAATCCGACAACTTCGACCGGGTTTGAACTCGCGATCTTGGGCACAGCAGTTCAGCATGCTACCAACTACGCCATCGAAGCCGCTGACAATACGCTACCTTTAACAGTAACGAAATTGCACGTTATGTTTTCAAGATGGAACTATTTTATTGATAATGTTATTCACTTATTTATTACATAGTTTACGTTCATGATAGAGCACATAAATCAAGTTGGTTGGTTGGTTCCTCAGTTTAGGGGCTGCAACAACGTGGTCAAGTAGCCCCGTGTGCTTGGGGTGTGTGTAGAATGTGTCTGATAACCGGTGTTATTTGTGATAACTGTATTAGTGTGTGTTATCTGTATTTCAGGTAAGGACTGCATACGATCAATTTCAAGTAGTTCCTACTTTTGCTACCAAATGCTACCGTCAACGACACCTAGCTGTGAACTTGACTACTATATTTGAACGCAACCACCACCTAGCGGTGAACGTTGGAACTTAATAGAGCGTTAATCGAATCTAACCTACAAATTTAGCCTCACATAATATTAGTTAGTGGAAGGTTCTTTTACATGTCATAAATCTATGACGTGTGTCCCCCGGCTTTACTTCCCCTCCGAAGGCAGACATACTGACGAATTTTTAACGCTCTTAAAATTCCGATGACTTCGGCCGTGTTTGAGCCCGCGATCTTGGTCATAGAAGCTCAGCGTGCTAGCAACTACGCCACCGAAGCCACCACTTTAATCAATCCAAGTACATTTAAGGCATCTCAGAATTAACAGGTAATTTAGCTGTTAATATCTTCCTCCTCTCCGAAAACCTCTTCATTCTGGCTGCCCTTTCAACAGATATGACATACTGTTTTCGTTGGTATGGTTTTTAGTGTAGTCTTATTATGTTCGTTCTTCAGAATGCCTTTTTTTTTCTCTCTCTCGATTTGAAATTTGTTGTATTGTATTATTCAACTCGTTATTCACATTTATTTCGAAATAAAATTTTATTTTTATTGTATTGTTATTAGCGTTATTTTCGAAGCCTGGCTTTTCCTCGGAATAACTTACAATATCTTGGGAGCGAACTTGTGATTCTAGATCAGAAATATGTCTAGACGCCTGGACCCATGTGACTACTGGTTCTCATTGGGTTACGATTAGACAAGTTCGTTATTGTTGTTTTAAGGAGGTCATCTGCCCCTCTTAACACAGATTATGATTAGACAAGGATTTGAGAAAGAAGCGATCGTGAGTCACCAGGAAAGTCAGGGCATAACTATTTTTAATGTTGTCCCTAAGAAATTCATTTACAAATCGTAAATCTATAGTGACGAGACGGGTCACTTGCTAATTCATTTTGTGTTTCCATATTAGTGGATTCCTCTATTTCGTTCAAATCAAATGCATTATAGCAGTGGGGAAATTAATATGAAGCAACTACATGATACAAAAGCGTCGGAAGAATAACAATGCGTTAGGTTGACAATTGATATTGTAGCTTTCAGTCCCTCAACATGAACTAATTCTAATTACTGGAATATATGTAAAATAAACTAAAATAATAGTTGTATACCCATGTTGTCACGGACTATTGAAGACGAAGGAAAAACCGAGGGATTTTTTCCTCTTCTTCAATAGTCCGTAACAATATATATATAGACTATCTTAGTCACATGTAATTTGTTTCAGTTTTTTCTCACATATTCCAGTTTTTTTTTGTTGTGTGGCCTCCTCAGAGGCCGAGTGCAGGTCTTTCTATTCGACGCCCGTGGGCGACCTGCGCGTCGGGATGAGAGATGGAATGGCTGAAGATCAATGAATCTGGACAAGGATGTGGAAGGAAGCGGCCGTGGCCTATCAGAAGGTACCGTCCCAGCATTTGCCTGGTGTTGAAAATGGGGAAACCATTTCAAGGACGGCCGACGGTGGGGCTCGAACCCACGCGTCTACCGAGTCAGCAGAGAGCTTGGTCCCATGACCTAACGCTGCGCTTTAGCCAGCTGAGCCACTGCTGTCGGTAATTGGCATTATTTTCTATTGACCGACTGAAGGCTACAATATTAATTATTAATAAAGCAACACTGAAAAATGGCTTCAAAGCTATCTTTACGTTAACAATTTTGTAAATGTAATGTCGTTATTCATTTGGTAAGTAACTGTAAGTTACTTTTAAGAAATAACCTAGCCAACCCTGGTTTCTTTGGTGTGAGAAGTTGAGATTTTCACATTCCGTTAGCTGGTGCCGACGAGGTTGCTTGGTTGGTTCTTAAGTTTACGGTCTGCGACAACGCGGTCATGTAGCCCCGTGTACTTTGTGTGTGTGTAGAATCTGTCTGATTACCGGTGTTAACTGTGATGACTGTATTAGTGTGTGTTATCTGTTTTTTAATTCAAGTAAGGACTGCAGACTTTTGAATTTTTCAAATAGTTCCTACTTTTGCTGCCACCGCCAACGACTACTAGTTCAGAACTTAGCTACCAGGCGCCACCGCAGTCGGCTCTTGGCAACGAACGTAGGAACCTAAGAGCGTTGTTTACATTCTTAACCTATACAATTTAGCTTCACACAGGTGTAATTAGTGGAAGGTTCTTTAACATGCCATAAATATATGACATGGGACCGCTGGCTTTACTACTTCCCCTCCGAAGGAAGGCATACGGACGGATTTTAACGCTCTTAAAAAATCCGACGACTTTGGCTGGACTTGAACCCGCGATCTTGGGCATAGAAGCTCAGCATGCTACCGACTACACCACCGAAGCCGCCCTGGTGCCGACGATATCGCCATTCTCTTCCATACGACTGTTAATGTCTTACTCTGAAAAAAAAAAAGAACGTCTGTATTTTTGCGTGACCAATACGCTCGTGATCATGAGCCAGGTGACCTCATTTTTACGTGGAATCCGATCCACGGGACCTGATATTTCACTTCGAAAATCTCACATGCATTGACCGGGAATCGAAAATTTTGTCGACTCTTCATTGTTTAGGGGGTTGGGGATGGGATGCGATGAATTTCTGTATGGCTGATGATTTTTATGGATAAATGTCCTGAAATGAAGGCGAATGGATATAGGCAAGGAATTGTAAAGGAAGTATATGTGCCCTATTGGAACCCTCTCTTACATGGCCTCACCGTCATGGTCTTGCAGCTTAACGCGGTTGGTATATTGGGTCTGATGTAAATACTTGAAAATCTTAAGCAACCTTAAGTAAGGCACCCGGGGAAATATGCGATGTGGAAAGTGGTGCTTATATGGTTGCAGTTGTCGGGCGTGGCCTTGCTGGTGATGTATGCTGGCATTACAAGGTCTCGATCTGTTGTGGTGTTCGAACGTTTAAGAGCGGCCTGCACTCGCCATGTGGATGTGATTAACAGCATTAATACAGAGTGAAGACTGTTCTGCACAAGTGTTGCTTTGTGCTGGTTTACCAGGTCAGCGCAGACAAGTCTCCAATTCTTCTGGCACACTATCTCCTGTCTGCCTAATTGCGACCAAAACGTTGGCTTGCGCATTTTCACTGATACATGGTGTTTCAGAATTGAATGTCAAAATTATAATGGTGTAGGTGAGATTTGAGCACAAATGAGGTATTTAGAATAGACTGGGCTTGTCATGCGCCAAAAGTTAAGTTTGAAGTTTCAAGGTAGTGCGTTAGTTTTCTGCTCATCGTGGGTAGAGGCTGATGCGCCAACTGGGATGTTGTTTTTATTTGCGCGTACTTTTAACTGTTGTGAGGATACTGTAGTTGTATTATGTAGTTGTGTATTACGTTGTTTTCTATAATGCAATAGAAATGTCGTTCTTTGCCAAATGTAATGTAGTAAAGAAGGAAGATCTTTAATTCTACTGTCCCACTTTTCATTACAATATTCCTATTCTACTACTTTTACATTATACTGTAGATACATGTTTTGGCATATGTTTGCCTTTTTCAGTCGTGATAAAATATCTTAATATATAACATATTTAAAAAATACTTAAAACATCCTTTCTAAAAACCTTTTTTTAAACAATTTTTTACTGGATAAAACTGTGTGAGACAGTATGTCAAATGACTCTCTGTAGAATTGCATTTCTTAAAGTGTACAACGCACTGGATAAAACCCGGACAAGAATTCTTTGTCAACTTTTTGTTTCATAAACTTCTTGAATAAAACTTGGAATAACGCTTTTGACTTCCACTTAACTCCTAACAGTTTTATCCGGCGGCTTCGGTGGCGTAGTTGGTAGCATGCTGAGCTTCTATGCCCAAGCTCGAGCGTTCAAATTCGGCCGAAGTCGTCTGATTTTTAAGAGCGTTAAAAATCCCTCTATGCCTTCCTTCAGAGGGGAAGTAAAGCCGGCGGGCACTCGTCATAGATTTATGGCATGTACAAATCTTCCACTAACTACAATTGTGTGAAGCTGAATTTGAAGGGTTGGATTTGATTAACGCTCTATTAAATTTCAGCGTTCGTTGCCAGGTGCCGGTTGCGTTTGCATCTAGTAGCCAAGTACACAGCTAGGTGTCGTTGACGGTAGCATTCGGTAGCAAAAGAAGGAACTGCTTGAAAATGATCGTCTGCAGCCCTTGCCTGAATTACACCTAACACACACTAATACAGCCATCACAAGTAACGCCGGTTATCAGACAGATTCTACACACACCTGAAGTGCACGGAGCTACATGACCGCGTTGTCGCAGCCCCTAAACTGATGAACCAACCAACAGTTTTATCCAGTAAAATATTATGTTTTTAAAAAGTGTTTTTAGAAAAGTTGTTTTAATTATTTAAAAAGAAATGTATGCTATAATAAAGATATTTCATCAAGACTGAAGAAGGCAAACATATACCGAAACATGTATCTGTAATGTAGAAGTAGTAGAATTGAAATATTGTATTGTAAATTGAAAAGTGGAATTATAGATCTTTAATTTAGTACGGGAAAAAAATGATAATGACTAAAGTCATTGATATACAAAGAAGGAGGAGGCATACACAAGGTGTATGATTCACTGAAAAAGCAAATGACGTCTCCCAGAATACGAAACTGCGTGGAATTTGTCTCTTAACGTGTTGGCTGTCCATCGTATTAATCCCTGCAAACCCGAGCTCTTCAATTATTTAGTATCATCCTCACCAACAGAGGTCGATAATTGGACCCCTTAACTAACTAGTACCATACCCATTACAGGACCTGGAATTTGACCTAGAATGATCATTAATATAATAGGAATTAAAGCGAAGATGTGTTAGATTGTAGTTCCCAGTTCGACCTCGAGTAGTTCAATCATAGTGATGAGATGAGCAGAATGTTAATTCCATCGCCTGCGGTGTGAAGCAGACCACAGCTCAGCGTCTTTCCGGCAGAGAGGATTTCCTTATTTCCGCAAGGATCACCTCCGTGTCGTGTCTGCGCATAACTGGCGGGGATTTGGGTTTAATTAAAGGGACCTGGTGCCTTTGCATTAATGATGTCCTCATTGTGTGGCAATCTCCGGACAAGGTGAAAGTTAAAAGATTATCACATTCAGCGTGTTGTCATCCGCGTCTATTGCATCGCTCTGTTAGGAGATACTCCATATTTATGAAATTGTCATCTTCTGTGGTGCTTTGAAACCGTTTTTCAGTGTTGCCTTATCGGAAATACTGCAACTTTTCAGTCGGTCAACAGAATCCATCCGAAAAAATAACCTGAAAAAAGTTGCATGTGATTAAATACATAGGCTAATATAATATTTGTCAAGCGAAGCATGCCATCAGTTAGTTTACGCAGTATAACCTCGTCCATCCGGATCTCCGGATTATCCGGATCTATTTTTTTCCGAGGAAATACCATTATTACCGTTTAGTGGTTGCTTTGTTGGATTTCTATAAAATTATTTTTTATTTTCTTAGAAAGGATGGTCCAAATGCCATTTATTGAACGCTTACTGCTGTTAAACGTTGATTTGTAACGGAATACAGTACAGTACACTACATCAAGCCGTCTCCATAAACTCGGTTCGTTGTGTTGTGATAGCAAATGTCTCTGTAAGCGAGTATTCGATGTTTGTTTATGATTTCATTCATTTCTCCCGTACTCACTGGATTTTCGATCATCCGGATTGTTTCAAGTCTCAGGTAGTCGGAATAAACGAGTTTTTGTATATTTTTTTTTTATCGCATGCGACTTTTTCCGTTTTTTTTATCGCACGTCCCAGTAATTGGGGATTAGTGTTGGCCGACTGAAAAGTTGCGATATCAGTCTCCAGTCCCAAAGGTCCTGTTATCGATTGTCAGTTCTGCCAAGACATATAGTTCTGGCCTGAGGGATGGAACGGGGTTCACTCGATTTTATGTGCCAAAACTGAGAACAGATGGGTTTATTTACGCTCCTTCTCCGATATAGATGCATAACACTCCTTAGCTTTAGGTCAAAGTGATGTAGCATTTGGCATATAATACCAGTGGGAGTTGTATATATTTTTTAAGAAAACTAATATTGTATTGAAATGCGTAGATACAGAATGTTACTATATTCTATATCATACAAGCACCAACTGTCTATATGAGATTGCATAAACATCCAACTGAAAAGTTGCTGTGTAGGAACAGTTATTTCATTTTCTTTTTTCTCATAATATGAAAATATTATTATCTAGGAAACTTTATTTTGGTGCCTAGTCCCTTTACACGGTAAAGCATTGAAATGATAAAAGTTCAGTATTATTTACTGCGTTGTTGAGTGTGCCAGTGATTGCATTTAAACCCTATAAATGATTGATCCAAATTTGAGATGTTAAGCTGTATTTACGTCAGCTGTGTATTAGGGATAGAAATACCATACCGTTTCGCAACTGCAGTCTTTGTATTATGCTATGCTAATTTGATAGTAATGCTGAGATTAATAGCACGTTATTGTAGACCTAATCGAATTGCGCTAATTACATTTCAAGAGAGAGGGGTTTATTGTGTGAAGTTGACCTCGAAAGGTGTTCTATCTTGTCTTGCCCTCAAGACCTCTGACGTGACGTGCTATAGATCTCTTCTTCCTGTGTGATGTAATTTGATCCCTTCTGAGAAGAAGGCCGGTCGTGTTTGCTTAGATGACTCAACATTCTTTTTTGATGGGCCTGTATTCTCATGAAAACTGTTCATATTGGATGATGTGGTGATTTCAGTATTAAGTCTTGGCACAGAAAAAATGCGTTAGGCTACTGTTACGAACGTAGGATTTGTAGGGAAAATAACGTACTTCTATTACCTACCTGTGACACTGTCGGTAATATTGTCCAACCCACCACATGGTGTTGTTGTTTATTGTTATTATTAGTATTGTTGTTGTTTCATATAGGGGCCTGATGTTCGTGGTCATTTCTGCCTCGTATACTTGGGTATGTGTGTGGCATTTGTCTGATAACCTGTTTTATTGTAATGTCAGAATGATGTTTACAGCAGCAGTCAAATGACTCGTACTAAGCTTAGGTTGAGTGACAATACCTGAGGCCAGTTTAATCACTGGTGGTAAGAAGACTTCTGAAGAAGTTGTAAGCTTCAAAGCCTTTTGCGATCAATGATTAAATATATGCTGGTGCAATTTTAAATTGTAAGTTTCTTGGCTGCATGATTTCTATGATTCTATACAGTAATGGCAAATGACTCATGTTTTCCATTGGCGAAGTAGATTTGTAGTGTACTATTGCTTCCCGCAAGATAATTTTGCTTTGGAGTAGGGATAATTGAAGATACATCGATGCATTTTAAAGTTGATTACTTCGTGTCTTATTTAATTAGTTTCCTATGATAACGGTTGCTTAGTAGTCTCTTTATATATTTTATCTCTAAAAGACAACACTTCCGTTGATATCGAAACAATTGACGCTTCAGACCGAAACTTAAAAACCTAAGGAACTTAATGTATCAAATTAACATATGAAACCTCTGCATAGTATCACGTTTGAGTAATGCTTCATTTTGAAACATTTTGGAATTTGCAAATTAAAACGTTATTTTACATGTCATAAATCTGTTGATCCTGGTTATTTATAATTTACGCGCGTTCATAAAAGGTGGCAGCCCTAGATTTCGTGTGCTTTATTCCTTCTTGTCCAGTCCAACAGTCTGTTGTTAGTCGTTTTCCTATTTTTGTCGAATGACACAGTGCATCAAGGGTACTACTGAAGGCGTGCAAGGTAAATCTAATATTAGCGTTTATGGAGCATTGCAATGATCGTTAACTGGCGTTATCGCTTGCCGTATCGGTAATGCGTTCGCTTCTGGTATTTCTCAACACACAATTTGTGTAATGCATGGCATTGACCTGTACCGGAGAAGGGGATATATGTCGTGATTATGCTGCTAAAACAGATATTTACTTTCGTGACTGTTGGATATTCACACTGCTTGAAAGATACGATATCGGCTCGCACAGCAATTGCGGATTTTGCCATGGTGCAACGAATAGGGACATCCCAAGTTCTGACTAGGATAGCAAACTGTATGCTATGTCTCAGATTTGAAAATATCGTAGTGCCTCTTGGTTAAATCGTATTTCTTCTTTGTAGAGGTACGAAAAATGTGGAATATTGTCTCTCGCCGGGTTTAGACACAGTGTAACAAGCGTTTGTTGATAGCCCAATTTGGTACACCCTAACATACCGTACCAGAATATCAGTATGGTTTTCATTATCGTGTGCCAATCAAATTACAATCACATGTAGTGAGAATTTGACAATGTTATTATTATTTTGCATCTCATACAGTGCTCTATTTTGTTCTTTCGCTAACCAAAGAATTATATGGTCTGATGGTGTGTGTTGCGGCCATAACTCGTGGACTGTTTCAAATTGAGTCGTGGATATCAACAACGCGGAAAAGGGAAAATTGTTTAAGCTGTTCGCGACATCATCAAATTTGATCATAGATAGAGTCAGCTTGTATTAATCATCAGCTTTAGGTTATCTTACCACGGTTGATGAGTGGTTATCGTGTCGGTCGACCAACCCCAAGCTTGCAGGTTCGTTCCTGTCCATGGTAAGTGATTTTTGAACGGCGACAAAAATCACGACACGCATGTCATACGTTGTTGGCATGTCAAAGAACCCATTTGAATTCAGTAGGCCGTGTTCATAGTGGCAAAATTAATCTCGTGATTTTCCGCCAGCACAAAAAGTTCCTCCTTTCACTACTAGAAAGTGCTATAGTGTCAAAGAGCTTAGATATCTAACCACCTTGACTTTCATAGCGCTCCAAGGAACAACAAAATGTCATGCAAGCTGCCCTCTGGGTGTCAAATAACAAAGCTTGCACCCGGCATCCGAGGCCATACGATATAATTATTATCAGCATTAGGTTCATGAGGTCGCATGCGCTGGACAATGAGTTGGAAGGAAGTGGTTGTAGCCTATTAGCAGGTATCGTTCCAGAATTTGCCTGGATTTAAAATTGGGGATATCAGGAAATACCCTTTTAAAGCGGCCGACCGTTGGGTTCGAACCCATTCGTTTACCGAATTAGAAGATAGCTTGGTCCCATGGCCTTGTTCTGCGCCTGTAGTTGCCGTGGTCGGTTGGCATTTGTCATGAATGGAACTTATTAGGCAAATAGTGTTATAATCGCTACTTGTTGGGAAGTGTGTGTAATGCTGACACGTCACATAATGGTTATTATGAGTGTTCCATTTAGCACGCTGCCTGTGTGGCGTTCTTGTATTGTTTTTGGAGCTATTAAACACAACAGACCGCAGGACTGCGCCATGTTTGTGCTATAACAACTCTGCCAGCTGAAATCGTGCTCTGCTTGGTGGAACCTGGCCAAAAAACTTTGCAGCCTACATGAAATTTGGTTTTGTTTATAAAATACAATGGATTTAAAACTTATTTATTTGAACATTGGTATTGTGTCTGTCTCATAATCACACTCTAATCTGAAAGAAACATCCTTAAATATGTTGTGTTTTTTTTGTGTACACAAAACGTCATTAATAATTCTTTCATGTTACGGACCACCTCATAGTGTAGCGGCTAGCATTCTTGGCTGTTTTTCGCGGAGATCCGTGTTTCATTCGCTGCTCTGCCAAGATATTTTAATTTTGTGTGTGAGTTGAAAGAGGGTACATTCTGCCTCGCGAGGCAAACCTGAGAAGAGAGGGTTTGATCCCATCTCGGCCATCCTAGAAGTGGTTTTCCGCGGTTTACCACTTCTGCACCAGGTAATTTCATGGGTTGGTACCTAACTTAAGGCCAAGGCCAGCTCTTTCCCAATCTTTCCCCCCAATTTACAATTGCGTACACACACTAGTACAGTCATCACAATATCAAAGTGCATCACACATTTTACACATATCCAAGCACACGGGGCTACATGACCACGATGTCGCAAAGTCCCTAAAATAATCTACAACAATTTTAATGGTGTTGACCTACTGAAAAGCACGCAAGCAGGCGCCATATGATGATGATTATTATTATTTTTATTATTATTGGCCTACTTTTCACATTTTGCAAAAATGAGGAAAAAGTAGACTTATGAGATCGGGCAAATGTGTATCTGTCTGGCTGTGTGTGTGCGCCCCCCCCCCCCCCTATCAACTCCTAAACGGCTGCAGCAATCGAAACAAAATTTGGTAGGAGTAAAGATCTTTACCTGAATATCTCACGGCCATATTTGGAAATGATGTCAGTGCTACCAACTGCTGAAAAATCGCAATTGAAATTTGAGCTCCATGTTGGATATCTTGGAAGGTATGAATGGGAGCTATTTCAAAATTGGCACACGTATAGATAATAATATTGCAGATTAATTTCCAGGAGGCCATACATGACAGTGTTGCCAAAATGATTATAAGCCTGCTGATAGGTCCAAATTTTAAATGCATATAACTTCTATACTATCAATTGGATTTCAACCAAATTTTGTATGTGCTATGTGTACATAAACAGGTATGACTGAGCGTATTCTTAAGAGCCACCAGGGCTGCCAACTGTTAATAAATGCTCTCAATTTTTTTAAAATCCAAATACCCATATATCAGAATGTAAGCAAGCCGACAGCTTTAAACTATGCACACGTATAGTACCTGACATTCTATATTAATTTGGAGTAACTTATATACGTCAGTGCTGTTGTTGGTTGTTTGTTTGAGTCTTCAGTCTTTTGACTGGTTTGATGCAGCGCTCCATGCCTCCCTGTCCTGAGCTAATCGTTTCATCTCTACATAGCTACCACACCCTACATCCGAGGCAATCTGTTTAACATATTCTAACCTTGGTCTACCCCTACAGTTCTTGTCCTCGACCCTTCCTTCCATAACAAAGCTTGCTATACCTGGATGTCTTAGTATATGTCCTACTAACCTATCTCTTCTCTTCATTAGCAGTCGCCAGAAACATCTCTCCTCTCCCACTCGTCTTAATACCTCTTCGTTTGTAACCCTATCTACCCATCTGGTCTTCATCATTCTCCTGTAACACCACATTTCAAAAGCTTCAATTCTCCTCTTTTCTGCTGCACCAATAGTCCAACTTTCACTTCCATAGAGCGCCACGCTCCAGACAAAGGCTTTCAAAAATGACTTCCTAATACCTAAATCTATATTCGATGTCAACAGATTCCTTTTTTGTAGGAATGCTTTCTTTGCCTGAGCCAACCTACTTTTTATATCCTCTTTGCTTCTTCCATCACTGGTTATTCTTCTTCCTAAGTAACAGAAGTCTCCTACTTCCTTCAGCTTTTCACCTGCCAATTTGATCTCCATAGAGGTTTCTGATTTATTTCGGCTGCATTCCAGTATTTTTGTTTTACATTTATTAATTTTCATCATGAATTCTTTCCGTAAGACGGAGTCCATACCATTCAAAAACTCATTCAAATCCTCAGGCTTGTCGGCCAAGATGACGATGTCATCAGCAAATCTCAGAGTTGAAATTATTTCTCCTTGAATCTTCACTCCCACTTTAAATTTTTCTCTGATTTCCTTCATTACTTGTTCAATGTAAAGATTGAAAAGTATGGGTGATAAGTTGCAGCCTTGCCTAACACCTTTCTGAATACCAGCTTCTCTCTCATGTCCTTCACCTCGAATGTCTGCTGTCTGGTTTCTGTATAGATTGTAGATTACCCTCCTATCCCTGTACTTTATTCCAATAGATTTCAAAATGTCAAACAATTTAGTCCAATCAACGTTATCAAAAGCCTTTTCTAAGTCTACAAATGCCATGAACGTTCTCTTATCTTTCCTTATTCTACCTTCCAAAATCAGCCTAAGACTTAGTACAGCTTCCCTTGTTCCTACATTTCTCCTAAAACCAAACTGGTCTTCACCCAACTCCGTTTCTATCTGGCTTTCAATCCTCTTGTAAATTATTCTAGACAGGATCTTTGAAGCATGAGTAATCAAGCTGATCGTACGGTAATCTTCACATCTGTCAGCTCCCACTTTCTTTGGTATAGGGATGATTACATTCTTCTTGAAATCAGGGGGTACCTCACCTGTCTCATAAATCCTACACACCAAGTGAAATAACCTGATCAGACCTTCATCTCCTATGCAGCGTAGCAACTCAATCTGTATATCATCTATGCCTGGTGCTTTGTTCCTGCTTAAGTCTTCCAGAGCTCTATCAAATTCTGATCTCAATATTAAATCTCCTTTCGCATCCTCATCAATTTGCTCCTCCCTTTCCATTACATGATTCTCAATCTCCTTTCCCTTATACAAACTCTCTATGTAAGCTTTCCATCTCTCAACCTTTTCTTCCCTATCTGTTAGAGGCTTTCCATATGTGTCCTTAATATTACAGCACTTAGTCTTCTTTTCCCCGAAAGTATTCTTAATCCTTCGATAAGCTGTGTCTACTTTTCCTAATTTCAGACAATTTTCTATACCATCACATTTCTCTTTCAACCATTCTTCTTTCGCTTCCTTGCACTTCTTGTTAACCTGATTTCTCAGACGTCTGTATTCTGCTTTCCCCTTTTCATCTCTTACATTCTTGTGTTTCCGCCTTTCATCCATCAATTCTAGTATATCCTGAGTGATCCATGGTTTTCTACCTATTCTTTCTTTCCTACCAATATTTTCTTCTGCGGATTTTGTTATTTCATTCTTCAAAAGTGCCCATTCATCTGCAATTGAAGTTGGTTTAGGGTTTTTCATTAGTCCTTTTTTTTATACTCTTCTTGAATCTTTCGTTTACATCCTTCACTTTCAGTCTGTCTATTGCCCACCTTTTTGGCTTTTGATTTTTCTTCAGTTTCTTCAACTTTAATCTGCATTTCATAACAACCAGATTGTGGTCAGAGTTAATGTCAGCACCAGGATATGTTTTGCAATCCAAAATCTGGCTTCGAAACCTCTGCTTGACCATAATGAAGTCGATTTGGTAACGCCCTGTATCTGTTGGTCTCATGTGTATATTCTTCTATTGTGGTTATTGAATAAGGTGTTAGCTATGACCAACTCGTGCTCGGTGCAGAATTCCATCAGCCTGCTTCCTCGATCATTCCTTTCACGTAATCCGAAATCTCCTACTATCTTCCCTTCTCTCCCTTTTCCTACCACAGCATTCCAATCTCCCATTACTATAACATTTTCATCACCCTTGATATACCTCAGAATTTCGTCTATTTCTTCGTAGACCTTTTCAACATCCTCATCATCAGCTTGACTGGTAGGCATATAGACTTGTACCACTGTGGTGCAGGTAGGTTTAGTATTGATTTTTGCTACAATAATCCGTTCACTATATTGCTCATAATATTCCACCCGCTGTCCAAGTTTCCTACTCAATATGAGACCAACCCCTGCTTGGCCATTGTTTGATTTAGTGCTAATGACCCTATAGTCTCCTGACCAAAAGTCCTGTTCTTCCTGCCAGCGCATTTCACTAATCCCTACCAAATCCAACCTCAACCTATCCATTTCCCTTTCTAAGTTTTCTAACCTTCCACTTCCTAGCAGACTTCTAACATTCCACGCTCCGATCCGTAGAATGTCAGATTTCATCTTGGTCATTTCTGTGATGTTAACCCCCTCTCGAGTAGTCCCCACCCGGAGTGCTACCAACGTGATTCTAAGCCTGCTGAGAGGTCCAACTTTAAATACGTGTAACTTCTATACTATCATTTGGATTTCAACCAAATTTCCTGTGTGCTATGTGTACCATAACGGATTATGACTATGCCGATTCTTAAGAGTAACCAGGGCTGCCAACTATTAAGTACTGGCTCTATTTTTGTTACCCTAATATCAATATATCAGAAAGTATGCAAGCCAATAGCTCTAAACTTTGCACACGTATAGTATCTGGCATTATAGCTTAATTTGGAGTAACTAATATAGGCCTGCGCCAGTGCTGCCAACATGATTCTTAGCCTGCTGATAGGTCCAATTTTAAAATACATGCACCTTCTATACTAACCAATGGATTTCATTCAAAATTGACACAACAATAGATCATATTATTTCAGATTATTTCTGACCAATACATGTATGTCATTGTTGCCAACATGATTTTACGCACACTTTTAGATCAATTATTTAAGTGCATGTAAAGTCCATGCTATCCATTGGACTTCAACCAAATTTTGTATTCTGTACCTTAAGAGATGGAACTAAGAATTATTCAGTCACCGGGGCTAATAACTGTAGTTCTCTTAGGCTACATCATGACAGGTATACAGTATTTCGAACTAATTAGAAATGTCGATATTACCTACTTAATTTCGTCATTATTCTAGATAGATCCATATAGATTAATCATTGGCATGAATCTTAAATTTTAAGAAAAGTAGGCTCTTTAGTTCTTCACGGAACTTCTTGTTAACATCGCAATTCAACTGCTTTCGGGGTGTTCACAGTTTTTGAAGCGAGTTTAAACGTGTTGATGATTGTAACCAAACATCCTGGTAGGAGGACATGAACGTCGAATCTCGAGCCCTTAAATGAAACGGCAACGTTTGATTGCACTCCGTCTGGCATGTTGCATTTTTAGAAGACACGGGGGGCGTGGTGGCACCGTAGCAGCCAAGCTATTCGCCTCTCACCAAGGTAGACCGGGTTCGTATCCCGGTCAATGCATGTGAGATTTTTGAAATGAAATGCCATGCCCTGCGGTTCGGATTCCTATGTCCCGTGGCTCATGATCTCAAGGTTAGCGGTCACGTAAAACTACAACCTTCCTTCCTTTTAGAAGACACAATTATACGTTGTATCAAAAATATTGGAATGCAGCCGAAATAAATCAGAAACCTCTATGGAAATCACATTGACAGGTGAAAAACTAAAGGAAGTAGGAGACTTCTGTTACTTAGGAAGCAAAATAACCAGTGATGGACGAAGCTAAGAGGATATAAAAAGTAGGTTAGCTCAGGCAAGGAAAGCATTTCTACAGAAAAGGAATCTGTTGACGTCGAATATAGATTTAGGTATTAGGAAGTCATTTTTGAAGGCTTTTGTCTGGAGCGTGGCACTCTTATGGAAGTGAAACTTGGACTCTTGGTGCAGCAGAAAATAGGAGAATTGAAGCGTTTGAAATGTGGTGTTCCAGGAGAATGATGATCAGATGGGTAGATGGGGTTACAAACGAAGAGGTATTAAAGACTAGTGGGAGAGGAGAGATTGTTTCTGGCGAAATAGGTTGGTAGGACACATACTAAGACACCCAGGAATAGCAAGCTTAGTTATCGAAGGCAGGGTCGAGTATGTTAAACAGATCGCCTCGGATGTAGGGCGTGGTAGCTATGTAGAGATGAAGCGATTAGCTCAGGACAGGGAGGCATGGATAGCTGCATCAAATCAGTCAAAAGACTGAAAACTCAAACAACATCATCATAGAAATTCTCTCATTGGTATCATCGAACACATTCACTGGTTGCAAGAATCAGGGGTAAAGCTCCTAGTTTCTTTTTCTCTCTTTTTAACAGTTCCTGTTCTCGTGAAGTCTTGTGCATCACAATGTAACTGTGCTAACAACGGTGTCGTAGTGTGTGTAAATCGAAAGTTAATTCTTACAGATTTTAGTCGTCGCCAGCGGCCGTCTCGAGCTTGCTTTCTGCTGTGAGCAAAATGTTGGAAGCAGTGTAGAAATGTATGACACTTCGTGCGGGGTTCCATTATGTTAGAGAGGATTTTTTTTTCTTTCTGAGAATAAATAGCCACCATTTTCGGGATGTTGGAGCATTACTGTCATCACCAGTGCCACTTTCACCCCATGCTGGGATTGGATTTGAATGGCATGTCACCACAAACAAGGTCTCGTGCGCAATCATTGTCCAACATTCTCACACTACTTAACAGCACGTGAGCTAGAAGAAAGTAACGTGCTGACGCAGTTTTTTAAAAAGTTTCTGGTTAAGTCTAACACAGTAGTGTGTTAGTAAATTGGCGACCATATTCCTCGAAATTCCTAATGACAATTTTATTGCGGGGGATTCACATGGTGTTGAATTAAGTTTGTTATACGTATTTTCGGTCGCAATTCTACACACACCCAAAGTACGCGGGGCTACATGACCGCGTTGTCGCAGCCCCTAAACAAAGGAACCAACCATCTGTGGGAAGTGGCTTCGTTGGTGGCATGCTGTGCTTCTATGCCCAAGATCGTGGGTTCAAACCCGGCTGAAGTCGTCGGATTTTTTAAGAGCGTTAAAAATCCCTCAGAATGCCTTCCTTCGGAGGGGAAGTAAGCCGGCTGGCCCATGTTAAAGAACCTTCCACTAACTACAACCGTGAGAAGCAAATTTTGCAGGTTAGATTTGATTAACGCTCTTAAGTTCGAACGTTCGTCGCCAGGTGCTGGTTGCGGTGGCATCTAGTAGCCAAGTTCACGTCTAGGTGTCGTAGCAAAAGTAGGAACTACTACTTGAAATTGACAGTTAGCAGTCCTTTCCTGAATTACAGACTAATACAGCCATCACAATTAACACCCAAAGTACACGTGGCTAGATGGCCGCGTTTTCGCAGCCCCTTAACTGAGGAACCAACCATCCTCTCTGTGGGAGATAAAATTTTGCGTTAAGAAGTAACAGACCGTTAGTTACACATCAGTGTCGAAACCTGTAAGGACATTGTGACCACCTGTATGAAAATAGACCCCAAATGTCCATAAGACAATAATAATGTTAAAAATATACATCAAAAGACTGAAAGCAAAGTTTATTAAGCTCCAATTGTAAAATACTTTCTCATTATGAGAGGTATAAAATGAGGTCTGGTCCTTCTATGGAAACCTCCTTATTTTGCCTATTTTCGCCTATCGCCTAATTTGCCCGGTGAAATATACCTCCGCCTTCAGGCGTGCCGAGAGGGTTTTTTTTCTCCAAGATTCGAATCGAAACCACTTCAAAACTATGGTTCTGGTTAACGTTCCAGACGGAAATTCTATTGTTCGGTAAGTATTATATTGCATGTAATTTCCAGGAATGTTTCCTGGTGTAATGACTAATAGAGGTAATTAGATTGGTTGATTAGGTCCTCAACATTTTATCTGTCGTAATTTTTATGTCTGTCTTTCATCAGCTAGCTTTAACCTTCGGGCGGGCGCGCACGCGGCAAATTGGCCGGGTTTTTAGAAAAAGACGCGCTACATTGTTATACTCCCTTGAAGGACAAGCACGCCCCGAAGTATTCTCTAACTACTATCTAAGACGTCAGATGGCAGCCCAACCCCACCTCAGACTTGTAGAGGGATTGAGCAATTCATTACTCAAGTTACCTATGTCACGGTAGGAGGTTCGACCGGCCACATTGCCGTCGCGCGCCTAACAGTGCTAAACGTTTACCGTCCACCACACACAATGTAAGTATTTATTTCTTTACTTTTTACATGATTTATAATATTATATGATGAATGGCTCAAATATCATATATTTCAGTGTGATATATTTTTCAAATATTTATGCTTTACACCTCTACTTCACTGTCCTTCATCTCACTCGTTCCCTCGGTTTTACTCTCTTGGATTTTATGAATACCTGTGATTTACTCAATCTTTACTTTTGGGTTTCAGGGAAAATTACCTCAGACCTGAGGATATTTCTACAATTCTTCAAGAGTTGGGGGAAGACGAACGAATGGACCAGCTAGAAGATCTGACGGAAGACGAAGAGAACGATCCAGATTTCGAGACTGAAGAAATAAATGTGGACGACCACGACAGTGAGTCTGTAGTGGAAATTGATAATTAAGGTGAAGAAGACGCTGAAAATAGCGTGAGCCTACGTTTTTTTTTATCAGTAAGGATGGAGAAACTTTGTGGGCGTATCAACCTGTCGCAATTATTGCCCTCATGGAAGAAAATCTAGAATACCGGGCCACAATAACCACTCTTCCTCGAGAACTACGTTGTTTTATAGAAAAGTATAAGGAAGAACCCGATCAGGTTGAAGTAACACCTTCCACAAAAAGACAAATTGGTTTTTATTGAGCAAGATCTAAGAACAATCGGACTCGGATGTCCTGCAAGAAATGTGCAAAATATGTATTTAAAAAACATTCAGTCCAAGAAATCACATGCAACTCATGTGCACAGCCTGAAGTAGAGGATGAAGACGTATAGTTCCAAACGGAAGTGTGATAACACTGTAACCTTGATGTGATAACATCTTTACACAAGTAATATATTTGGAATATTATTCTTTTACAGTACTATTTTCATTGAGATGTTTGTTGAGTTATTCCTTTTCAGTCTGCAGATGTGATAAAATTCGTTCTAAAATAAAATTTATTTGCTCACGTAATGTGTCTTTAGTGTAACAATTGAAATACCAATGAAATTCATGTAAACAAACACTTCTGGCTTTGAGAAGTGAACGAGAATGAGAGCGGCCAAAATGCCGGAGCGCGCCAAATGGTGTGATTGCAAAAGGCGCGCCCGCCCGAAGGTTAATAGCATCACGGAAGTGTTGTCCCAGTTTACTCACCCACGGGACAGTCGCCTTCTCTGTCTTGTTCTCGAGCAAACTTGCTAACTTCATTAGTCCAGCGCCGTGAGGTGTTTTATACTTCGTCATTGTTGAGCTGTCTGCAGGCTACGCTCGACATGGCTTTAGCCCAGACATATTAAGTTTTAACCTAAAAAATATATAATTTAAAGCTGAAATTTGGCATAGATGTTCCCTAGTACCCTAGTAACAAATCCTGAAAAGTCCCCATCTCTGCGGCGTCCGCGTCATAGTTTTTGGAGAGTTCAAAAGGGCTTAAATGGGGCCTAAGTGCCAAAAACAGCATTTTTCTTCCTGCGTTCAAAATATTGATCCAAAATCAGTTCTAATGAGATCTGATAGTAATAAGAGAAGGACTGCGTTAAATATAACGCTCTTATTGGTCGTAATTATTGCCATACATTTAAACAGATGAGTAATCAAACCATTTTAGCTCAACTTTTCTCACGAAAATTTAGCTAATTTGTCATTAGCCGGGACTTACCGTGTAAACAGCTGCTGGTAGCGACTAAAGACCCGAAGTAAAAGTTGTAAATCAAACTTGTAGCTTTAAAACGATACATTGCCCATGTTCATCCGACAAACAGCAGCAAAGATACAGTTACAAATATAAAAGTGGAAGTGTGGCAGTCGCTTTCTGAACGAACGCCCATTTACGCTTGTGGGCTCCATCTATTCACCTTTGCTGACACCATTTTGTATCTTTGCTCAAGAACTTTTAGGATGGTATTCCTTTGTATCCAGGTAAACTAGCAGAAACAGTTTGCATAGAATAAAACGAGTTTAATGCAGTTAGCAGTTAAATGTACATTCATAATATGCATAATGCAAATAATAACAGAACAAAGCTTAAAAAGCTTTCTTTAGACAAAGAAAACTTGCAAAACAAAGCTTACATCAAACTCAATCGTCCTCCTCATCGTCTGAGCCATCAAATGTGACGTTGTAACATGCTTTTCCACTGCAGTGCCCTCACATTAAAGAGCATTCTAAACCGGAACGTACACACACACCGGCTGCCACAAGAGCTCTTGCAGTTGCAGGACACCAAATTGAGGAGATGATCTGGAGCAGCTGAAAGATGAGTTGTCACTGGTACTAAAGCTGAGTGTTGGATTTTCCTTGCCCATTGGGGCGGGCCCAAAGAAAATCCTAACCATTCTTGAACTTGCAAATATACCCGCAGTGAATGTTGTTTGCATGCCGCCAAAGTCGGCGGAAGTGAAGCCAGCTGAAATGACGCTGTGACCGTTTGTTTGGCAGTTTTTGGGCTGTATTTCACTACCCGAAGTTCGTCGAGGCTTTTGCACTCCAATTTGGCACTATCGTAGAGACAAATGGCGAACTTCTCTCCAGCTGATATTATGGCTTTTCCTCTGGAGCCGTAGAGTCGAATACCTTCATTTCCTCGCGTAAAAATGCGGAATCCTTCAATATTTTCCAGGCTTGCTGTTTGATGTACTCTACCCACAGCTTTCCTGTGCGAGATATCTGGCTCATTGAAGAAAATGTGTCATGAAGCGACTCTCTGAGACGTTGAAGGCAAGGTTATGATAGCAAGTCGTTGGCGGTGCTTTCTTGGAATGAGGTAAAAAAAAAGCTCCTGTTTTTCGTCCTTGTCATCCTTCAGCTCGTCATTCATGTTGAGTAACATTGTCCCGACGCCTGTTTTGTCATAAAATGCGCTCTGAGGTCCCAAGAACATGCACTGTTTCGCGTTATTGATACAATTCAAGGCATATCGTAATCATTTTTTAGAGCGAGCTAATTGCAAGCCTACCTAGAACATGCGCGTGTCCCGACATCATGTGAGTCACTGACGATTTTGCATATATTTCCGCCCAGAGCTCCTCCAAACTGCTTCCATTCATCACGTAGCCGATTGCCCCAAGAAACGACATTAGAAGGTGAAATCCGCCTAGACGAACAACCACGTTTTTTACTTCCTCTGAAGTGTCCGATGCGACTATCTCTGCAGCTGTCGCGTATAGGGGCTGGTCAAAGGTTACGAAACAAGTGCTTCGTTTCAGTTCCGCGTACTCGCATGCGGCAAATTTCAACGCGGAATATATAGTTGATGGATTGCTCAGTTCCAAGTTAATGAACGGCAGTGCATCATCTGACGTCGTCTGAGGAGCTGGTTGAGCATGAGCAGACAGTGACGTATTCATAAAGCGTTCAACGAAGCGGGTAAATTAATACCTGACCACCGTCCAGATAACCACAAGTAGTCCATCATCGACGCAATAGCTACAGAGTTTGGGGCTTCCACAGTTAACTCCTTAATCTTGACGTCCTTTGAACCAGGAGAAGAGGGCTTGCGATACCACGAAATTTTGAACTTTCCCATCGCCGCAATCACACCAGCATTAGGAACTTCTCCTGTACGTGGGAGTGGAGATATTTCACTGTCAGGCGCTGGACCTGTGGACTTGATACCTCCCATGCAGTGAAATGTGTTTCGCCCGTCCAATGTCTTTATGTTAAAGTCAGTGTTGTCAAAGCTAAACTGCGAGAACGCTCCAGCATTCGGGATTGGACGTTCTTCACGAAGTGCTGAAACTTAGTACCTGTGGACTTCCGCCACATTTACTGAAAATCCAAGACAGTTTAGAAGCTGAATTAATTGTTTCGAGTATTGTTCGCCTGCTCCCGACAGGCCGAGCCCTGTCACCTAGAAACGCGATCGGGTGCCTTTTCAACAGCGGTTATGCTTTGGGACCGTAACTCGGTAACCGCTTCCCGCATAGACATGGGTATTGTAGCAATGTAAAGCTAAAAGTATGCTTTATAACTTTCATTCTGGGTCTTTAGTCATTATCCGCAGTTGTTTAAAAAATAATGAAAAATTACCAAATTTTCGTGTAAAAGTTGTGCTAAAATGTTAAATTAGTCGTATTTTTTCTTCATCAATAGCAATAATCAGGCCTGATAAGTCCGTTATCCTACTAGTTATTTTTATTAATTGCTAAAGCTCGCAAGAACTAAATTTGAATCAATATTTTGAACGCAGGAAGCAAAAATACTGTTTTTCGCATTTAGGCTCCATTTAAGCCCCTTTGAACCCTCCAAAAACTATGACGCGGACACCGCAGAGATGGGGACTTTTCAGGATTTGTTTCTAGGGTACCAGGGAACATCTATACCAAATTTCAGCTTTACATTATATTTTTAGGTTGGCCGTGTTTTTTTCATATAATGCCTGGGCTAATTTGTTCCTAGACTTAGCCCACGATTGTAAGATTGTAAACACTGTGAAATGTTTGAACTTCTTTGGGCATTTCAACTAATGCACAATGCATATATCAATATTTTTGGTGTCTGATGAAGCTAGAAACTCTTAAAAATCGATGGGAAGCGCTCTGGAGGTTTAACAGCAATCAGTCGGTCAGACAAGGTTAAATGCTTCACCAGAAAACCTCGGCAGATTTCCCTCCAAGAAACAGATAGTTTGAAATGGAGATGTGGAGTCAGAAGATGCAACTAGATCCCAGGAGCACGACTCAGAAGATAATGTGTTGGGACGTTCCATCATGTAAACTCCCTTGATAGCTTTATGGCGTCTTCCATATACATAATTTTATATTCCGAACTTGTTAGTCTGAATTTTATTTTTGGAATCGGTCGGCTTCAACACCTGTTCGAACGAAATCCATGATACTTTTAATTGAAGGGAACTTCTGCAGTGGAAATCCTGTTTATTTGAGGTTCTTCATATTTTGCGCAGTTTGAGCAGTAATTGACCTGAGTTTTGTTTGTTGCTTCCCGTCTTTCTCGGAATAATGCTTGATTTTGCCAAGTATATCGCTCATTTGCTGCAACAGTGACATAACTCAAAATATGATGTTGGTGGGGAAACTGCATTTAAAGATTTAAATGCAATTACTAAATTGTGGATTATTTAAATCATGTCATGGTTTTGACGCCATTTTGAATTGGGGATTAATTGTTTGCTTCAGATTGGTGTAACGGACACCAACTCAATGTTCTTGATGTGATTGCATTATTTTTGGAAAGTTGCGCAGCGAATTATGTATTCTCGCGTTGCCCAGAAACTCGATAGCGTAGTATCGATTTAATCGATCGATAAAGAATATCTTCCAGCACTGCACTGACGTAAAAGATGAAGAAAGTACAGATTTCTATTTATGCCACTGTTGCAGCAAATAAGCGATATGTGAGAACCACAAGCGAAGAACGTGGTTAGTGAAACACTTAACGTGACATTCTCGTCGACGCGTAGTGTTGTACTGCTCGTGTCCCAGCTCTGTGTACTTGCGTGTTGAGTGGAAGGGGCAGGGAAGGGGCAGGGTGAGAAGAGAAGGATCTATCAACAGCCCGCCGTGACATGTGGTATTCCTTTGTATTCCAATACTGCTAACATAGGGCCGTTGCTCAAACCACTGTGGTGTGGCGAATGAGTGAGTGAGTCACCGACCAATGTATTTCGGACTGTTACTATGCACGGACCGGGAAAAATCATCACTCGTCACCATCACTTCTCATAGTCCGCGATCAAAGTTCCTCTCAGGTTCACCCGAGCAGTACTGTGTCCTTCTTGGAGAGTTTGTTGTTGTTGCCGGGACCTTGGCGGTCGACCTGGTTGTTTTGATGTTCACACTCGGTTGTCCTGAAACCATCACGACCGTATTCACAAGCAATAACTGCGCGAGGTCGTGGGTTCTTGTCCTGGCCTCTTTAGTGCATAACACGCGAGCCGATGTTGTCACGTCTCGTTCATTCATGGCCACGGAGCGACGAAGTATTGATTGTGATAGATTAGTGCGAAAAGTTGCTTCGATGTACTGAGACACCTACGAGATTTTAATGAACATTGGATGACTAGGTCTTTTTCCTTTGCTGGGCTTTGCTGGTTGAACGTTGGCCATGTTAGATGTCCCTGGGTGTAACAAAAGGAATCGTTGGATATCTCTTTTCGGTCGAGGAATTTTTCTTCCCCCACTGGTTTTGGACACTAGTCAATAGCTCTTTTTTATTCTTTGTGATAGGTTGTATAATTTATCTGGATTGAAGACTTCGGAGTTCTTTCTGGCTTGGATTGAGATATAGTTATTAACTGTAATGGGAAACCCCTATTCATTGTATGGGGAGAAGGTTCGAAGAATATTATTTTGATTAACGGAATGTTTAGAAGTGAAAGCTGATAAATGTTCAATGAGGTTCTTGAATTGACTCGCGAGGTGTCTTATCTGTTGAACCACGGTTGCGCAAATAGTCGATCCCATAAAGAGAAATTAGACGAAGCAAAATCCCACATAGTGGAAGGCTGTTATTTGCTGCGATGTGAGGCTGTAATTCTATTAGGGATTCAGGGCACTGAAAATGAACTTCTAAAAACAATCATAGATTCGTTCCAGTCACTGAACTTGCATTCAATTATACTTGAACTAAATCCTTTTATGTGGGAAGCTGGGGAAAGTAGGTCTCTGTCGTATGCTCGGCGTGATGAGCTCCCTTTATTTGCTTCCGTATTAAAAAGTGGTTCGTTACGCGACCTGAGTACGAGGGTGTTTCAAGAAATTGCACACATATTGATGCTTCTTTCCATCATACGAGGTAGAATCCAAACCAATGTTGCCAAATTAAACGAGAAGTCGTTTTTAACTTAACACTGGATGATCCAGCTAACTTGAACCCTCCGAATATTACCTCAACGGTTTAAGATACGGAAATTAAATTTCTGCTTGCGTATGGGTGCAAGTAATCTGCCACATAGCTGCTACTCGCAGCACTTGTATGTAGTGTCCACCTCGTGACGCAGTCTGTCACGCATGAGGTTCGGGTTCGAATCCAGACTCTGCCAAGAAAGGTGGGCTAAATTCCCATCTCATTCATCCTAGAAGTGGTTTTCCGTGGTTTCCGACTTCTACTCCAGGTAACTGCCGGGGAGATTCGTAACTGAAGGTCACGGCTTCCTCAATCATTGCCTCGGTTGCAAATACACTACTACTACTACAGACACTAGAATAACACAGGTTATCTGACCAGATAGATTGGATATATCCAAATACACGGGGCTGAAATGACTACGCAGACCAAGTCCCTAGATGAAACAACGACGAAGGATTTTTCCACTGCTGAACCATATCAGTGCTATGAAAAGAGTGTAGCCGAAAGGTTTAGGATAGGTTTTTCAATAGAGGTGCTCTCAATTGTCTGATTGTTTTATTATTGTATTACTAATTGCGTATTTTTAAAATGTGCGTTGTGCCCAATGTATAAATAAATAATAATAGTAATAGAAATGATGCGGCTACTGATAGCTCGGGAACGACGCCTTCTTCAAAACATTTCTATGCATGGAATATTTACCACCCTTATAACACATGTTCCTTGCTTCCTGTCCTCGCCAGATCCTGTCCTCTCGCCGCTGTGGCTCGCCCCCCAACAAGCTGCTGCTCCTCAGTCAGTTGTGCAGCCCTCCTCCTGAAGCCCTGCCCACTCCCAAGTTCCTGGACACCTCCAGGACTTCCCGCTGTACCTGTGACGTCGTGTGCTTCCGCAAGTTTCGCAAGAGTGCGTCTCCCCTGCTCAGGATCACGTGCCAGTGTGTGGAGTGTCGGGAGGAGGAGAAGGTGTCCCGAAGAACTCTCGTAAGTAGCGATACTCTCTTAAAGCAGGCCTCCACAATTGGCTGATACTGGGCAACGTGGCGGCCAACGTCACGTCTAGAGTTGGATTACTATCTGATGACAGAAACAAGCTTGGGAGCAAGGCATTCAATGTGTACTTGCGGCCCTAGTTTAATTTAAAATATGTTCATATGGAGTCCCGATATCCGCGAAATATCAGTTTAATTTAAATCATGTTTATATATGTAGAGTCCCGGATATTTGCTTTCAACGATATCTGCGAAACATTTCAGCAAACATAATTATCACAATAATGTTATCACAACGATATATTTACCCCAAATATGCCATTCTATACTGAAGCAGCGAAATATCGTGAAGTAAAGTTATTTTGCCAAGTGTGTTGCTTTCACCTCGAAATGCTAGATACCAACATTTGATATAGTTATTTAATATTTACTCAAATGAATTGAAATCGTTCCAGTATCTGTGGAGGATTTCTAATTGCGCGAATGACGTTCTCCTTGTTTTGAATCAGTGCCGGGTTATGGGAGGGCGGTGTTTACTCTGTGCGTGATGGTGAAATGTAGTGCGTGCCGCCGTGTACCAAGCCCCCTAACTTCATTACGTATTTACCATTGTGTGATCGCGGCACGCACTAGCCTTGCCACCCTTCCTACGCGCCGGCCCACCTCAATGGCTCTGGCCTCGTTCCTCAGAGTATTGGATCCTTGAACAGCATTCAAACTGCCAGCCTATAGAAATGAAAGCATAACCCGAGTAATTTGTCAGTGAATAAAATAAAAATAAAAAAGAGCTTTGCATTTTATCCAGAGCAATAAGAATATTCAGTATTGCTTCCATAAATCTTAAATTTGAACATATGGATGTGACAACAAACATACGTCACAACACCAATATTGTATTTTTTTTCTTTTCTTCCTTAGAACTCTCTGATTTTTGTCGCAAAAGAGAGATGTTATTGTATTTATTTCATAATTTTGTATGAACCTGTTGTCTTACAAGTACGGCATATTTAGTATGGATTGATACGAAATTAACTAATTAAAATTGGGTCCTTATCAATGAATAATTCAATCAAATTCCAAATGGTATGAAAAATCAATCCAAATCTGATATTTACAAGTTATTTACGTGGTGTTAAAAAAATTGCGAGTATGTTATTAATGGCTATGCCTATTTATAATTGCATCGTGTTGGAAGCCATTTTTCAGTGTTGCTTTAATGGAAATTTAAGTTTTTCAGTCGGTTAACATAATTGTAGTCTACCCAATTGTAAATGGTGGTTCCCTAATCCTTTAAAAAATCGCATTAATTTGAGATTGATTGATTTATTTATTTACTAGTTGATACCCGTCAAGACATGGCGGTCATTGGCAAAATATTTTCTGAAGGATTCTCTTATACAGTATGCATTTTTTGAACGATTACTTTTTGACACTATTGCAATTTTAAGGGCGTCGAAAGATCGACTTCGCAACATATAACTGGCCATGACTGAAATGAGGCAAATAGAGACCTACACTTTCCAGAGTTTCCCCTTGAGCTTTATTGATTGTGATAAAGTACGCCAAGCGAATTAGTAATTGGAAAATTGCAGTGTTTTATCGGGAAGATGTTAAATCAAGTCGAAGGATATAGCTCTCTGCCCATTAAGTGATTTGCCTCCACTTACTCCACTTACTTTAAATGTTTGAGCCATAGAACCACAACAATATTTCCGCCGTTTTTAATTCTCATAAACAAATATCTCAGTAAGAAGCGGTGGGATCCGCCATTTCTCTGGTGGAATAGAGCAATTGTGGGCAAGCATGGGAGCGACAAATATTACATTTTCCTTAATTTAAAAATATACCCTAACATATATTTTCCTTTTAAAGACACTCTGCAAATCTACATGCCAAGAGCTTTCGTTAGAATGCATTACGAAGTCAATCGGTTAAGACGTTATCACATTTATTTTATTTATTTATCGTATGGCTTTTAGTGCCGGGAGTGTCCAAGGATATGTTCGGCTCGCCTGAGTCTGTAGCTGCTTCCAGCGGACACCCTAAAGGGCGAGCTACAAGTTCCGTTCAATTTCAAGTAGTTCCAACTTTCGCCACCAGATATCAATGATACCTAGTGGTGATTGTTGGAACTTGGATAGAGCGTTCTGACGAAATCTAACCTACCAATTTTGCTTTACACAAGTTTAGTGTGTGAAAGGATTTTTTACATGCCATAAATCTATGACATGGGACCGCCGGCTTTACTTCCCCTCCGAAGGAAGGCATACTGAAGGATTTTTAACGCTCTTAAAAAATCCGACGACTTCGGCCGGGTTTGAACCCGCTATCTTGGGCATAGCAGTTCAGCATGCTACTGACTACGCCACCGAAGCCGCTACGTTATCACAATCTCGCGGTAACAAAAATCACCTTATTGTTTGAAATATATAGATTATTATGTTTTTATTTTTCAGGATTAGGGAACCACCCATTTCAATTGGGTCTTGTTGACCGACTGGAAAACCTTACATTTCGATGTATAATAAGATGAAGGAATACTGGACTGAGAAGAAAGCTCGCCCGAGTCAGGAACCACGTGGTCCAAGGGACCTCAACGAACCAAGAAGAAGTTGTTCCGTTATCTATGAGTGAAATTCATTTATATTTCGTGCAAAAAGTAAGGTGCTCTCTAAAAACTAAGTAAAATTAAACATAGTAACTAACATTGAAAATTTACGATTCTATCATAGAAATCATTATTGGGTAATATCCTTGGAAATGTATATACAATTAATTAATCGGGAAATCAGATCTGTTTCAATTTCTTTTAAATATGAATTATTAATAACATTAACAATGAAGCAGGATAATAATTATTTATGTTACCAACTTAAAATATGAATTTTCTTGAAAATGTGTTCCAAAATATATCTCTATAAAATACAATAGACTTTATTAAGAACTAAAATCTGATATAGCTGACGTTGGCAAATAACGGATGTCAGTTGAAAGTCATATTGTGGATTGTATAAAATATAAAGCATAGCCATATAGTTTCCCATTTGGACAACACAAATTGTGAGCAATTACATTAGGCGGGAAACAAGTTTTTATACACTCTAACCTGAAAAAATATTACATAAGATATTTATCACAAAGTAATATGCTTTTACTTTCGCCTCCGTTCGATTCCCAGCACCGCCAGGGATTTTAGAAACTGACGTGAGGGCTGGAACAGGGTGCACTCAGCCTCGTGAGGACAATTAGTAGCTGTCTGACAGTGAGGCAGTTACCCGGTCACGAAAACCAAGATTAACGGCCGAGGGGACCCGATGCGCTGACCACGAGTCTGCAGGCCAAATGGCTGGGCAGCGGTCGCTTAGTAGGCCTATGTCCTTCTAGGGCTGTAGTGCAAGGGGTTATATATAACATGATTTTATGTGCAAAAAATGGGGGAGAGGGTACTTAATTGGATAACATGTTTCGTTCGTCAAGTGATCATCATCATCAGATCCTGCGCTTAGATAATGTATACGATGTTTTTGTATTATACTAATGCACAAATATATATAGGCCTACATTAATTTTGATTACAAAAGTTAGTAAAATCTTATTTACAAATAATACTCTATAGTGGTGTTATTTTCAATGTAGTTTAAGTTAACCCTGTTATTGAATTATTATTGTGACGGACTTTAGAAATTAGATTCAATTTGAAATGCTAGATTTTTAAATGACGTCTTGGACTAGTCGTTTCCTTATGCTTCGAGGTTTCATTGAGAACTGTTTATTCTCATAGTTTGTGCAAAGGAACTTGTTCAGCAAATCCAGATGCCGTGCCTTGTTAAGATTTCTCTCTATATTCGGTATCTTGCTTCATCTGACGACGCTGGGCGCGGATGTTCATGACGTCTATTTTGACTCGTGACTCCACACTTGTGATTGGTAGGTTTATTCTTGAACACTCAAGGACGTGTTTTGATCATGCTCACTTGAGGTAAAAGGCATGATGAAAACAGTAATTTGATCGTCGAGTACTGTAATTACTCATACCAAGGTAGGAAGACGGTCACTACTCCGTAAATTAGCTCACGTTACTTGATACAGGAGCAAGCGTTTGTGTCCATCTGCTCCAGAGGATTATGTCTTTGTACGATTCAGTCAAGTAGCATGACATAATTTAAGGGGTGACCAGACATCGCACTAAAATCAACCCCTTTTTTTGTTTTGTTATAGTTTTATCTGAACATTTTGGTGTATCATTATTCATGTATATATTTAATAGTATCAACATTCAATTGCTGAAGAGGAATGGTGGAAGGAGAGGCAACGGTGGAGAAGTACCATTAACACCCCCGACCTGGCAGGAGCTGGACAAGGGGAATCTGGTGGTGGTGGTGGTGGTGATGATATAATAGGATTTAAGTTTTTTTAATTTTCTTGGAAGAACGTATCCGCAACCATTACGATTTACAAACCTTATGCAGAACGGAGATGTGGTGGGTTTGAATTGCACCTCGGCCATATTTTCCCGTGGTTTCCTACTCCTCCTAGTCCAGGCAAATTCTGAGATGGTTCCAAACTTAAGGCCACGGCCGCCTCCTTTCAATTCCTAGTCTCATTTACAAATACGTACTACTACTACTACTACTACTACAGACATCACAATAACACAGGCTATCAGACGGTCCATTCGGTCCATTCTTTGCAGGTGTGTTGTGGCGATTTGTCTTGCAAGAGCAACGTAATTTTGCAGTCAAATCATCATTGTGTGAGGTATGATGTGGAAACCAGTATTGCTAACTTATATTTAGTTTGTTGTTGTTGTTTCAAGGGGCGGAACTACGAGGTCATCTGCCTCTTTAAAGAAGAAGTGTTTGTTAACGGAAAGGACCTTGAAAAGTAGGTTAATTCCAACACAATATGAAAATCATATAATTTTGTTGCTAGAATATACTGTACATGAAATCGATCGATTTCTCTCTGAAGTTGGCAACACTTCACTTGTGCTGTGTCGTAGTATCGTGGTTTGTGGCCGCTCTTGCTTAATGTTATTGTTCATATTTCATTGCTCACTCGCTATCCTTGACATGAAGGAAGCTTGTAATGAACTTTGGCCTGTAAGCGGAAGTAGCGATCGATCTGGTCGTGTTCTCTTTCAGTGGTCACGATTTTATCGTAAAGCTTTCATAACGGAATAATTTCCGCGATTGTATTGCATTTTCATCGTCCTCGAATTGACACGTTTGTGGATAAGAGGGCGTGGGAATCTTAATGAATGTGACCTTCGCTCCCTAGTCGTGTGTTTACTGTACACTGCAGTAGCTATTGTTGATTCTTTTAGGGACTTAGGGACATCGTGAACATGTAGCCCCATGTACTTGGGTGTGTAGAAATTGCCTGATAGCCTGTGTCATTATGATGTCCCTGCTGGTGTCATAATTTGCAATTGAGTAGTCCTTACGGAACCATCCTGGGATTATCCTGGAGTAGAAGGGGGTGGGGCGACCACGGAAAACCACTTCCAGGATGGCTGAAGTACGAATCGAATCCGCTAATTCTCAGTTAGTTTTGCCTCACGAGGCTGACTATTACCCCGTCCCAGCCCTCGGAACAGAATACAATTCTTGGCAGAGCCGGGAATCGAACCCGGGCTAGGAGTGCTAGCCACTACGCAGTGAGGCAGATCAGTGCAGCAGTACGAAGTATAGCGCAGGTTGTTATTTTTTCTTTAAATTTTGAATTGACCACTGAGGATTACGCTGCAAATTCATTTCTTCTTCGTCTTAAGCATCCTCTTCTTCCAATATTCCTTCATATGGATTCTGTGCTGCTGCTTATGTTCATCCGTCCAGGTTTTTCCAGTCTTCGCAGTTCTTTCGTCTTGGAGCCCTTCCAAATTTTGAATAATGGTCCGCCCTACCTATTATCTGAACTTCCTGAATGTTGGACCGTTCTAGATCTTGACGACCACGCTGTAGTTGTCGTCTTGTTCCATAGGCAGTCGAATATATTTTTGGTTATTCTGGTTTTGTCTGTTCTGTAACCTACACGGGTCCGAGAAATGACAACCTCCTCCTCCTTTTGGTTTCATTATTATTATTATTATTATTATTGATTTAATCCCTTTGCTGCTCTGTCCCTTAAAACGACAAACATAATCATGCTGATTTAAGTTCTGTAGGAGCTCTTTTCTTGAGCCCGCCTAACTAATGGCTATTATTATTATTATTATTATTATTATTATTATTATGTTAATATTTTGAAGAGCTGTTACAAGTGCCTTCATCTTATTATATAATACGCTAAGGTGTATGTTTCACAAAACTCAAACTCCTAAACCAGAGGGAGTTAGAAGGTGTGGTTTGTACCAAAATCTTCAAATCGTCTCAGTAGTACAGGACAAATCTTGCATTTCTTGAAAAGTCAACGGAAATATATTTAATTGTTTATAAGGTGCTTTTAAACAAATAAACAAGACGATAGCCCCTGCAGAACTGTGCCGCATATAGCCTGCATAGCAGTAGGGCCGGACGGGTAGTATGTACACATGGGGTGCACACAATCCATTATGCGAGAGTTCTCGCACGGGTTTGCTAGTTTTAAATATTGCGATTGCTTATTGGATATTCATACGTAATTTGTTTTGTCATATTTCACGAGTGGTCGACTGGGAGAGAAATCCTCTACTGATTCCAGAACCACATCGCGGGGGAGAGATTAGGGCTAGATGTGAGTGGTCATTGCCAGGAGTGGCTGCACTGACATAACCTTCTCAAACTTGGTTACGAAGTTGGGCTTAAGCGAAAAGTTTTTTTTCTTCTTCTTTCATGTTGCGTTGTCCTAGGTTGTTTCAAGTTTAGGATGAATGACTTGAGTGAGCTGTACTAGTGTAAAAAGTTTTCCCATCGTAGCAAACTGGCAGCTTACAAGTTGTTACTTATTGGGCGTCTCTTGGAGGTAGCGCTGAAGCTTGAGAACGTAAATTTCTCTTCATACTGTACTCTTATACCTTGATTGGAGTAGCCATCTCACCGATTGACAAAATGGTGGCTTCCATCTATTAGGTCGTGTATTGTACACACGTTAATTCATTTTCGACATCTTGGTCGTGGAGGCCTGTGGGTTTGTGTGTAATTTGTCTGGTAACCTGTATTATTGCTATGCCATTAGTAATTTGTGCACTATTTGTAATTTATTCTAGGATTCTAATGAGGCGGCCGTGGCCTTTAGTTAGGAACTATCCCGGCATTCGCCTGGAGTCAAAGTTGGAAAACAATGAAATGTCACTAAGATGGCTGGGTTAAGAATCGAACCCATCTCTCCTCTGTTCTGCTTCCAACCTTACGTTCAAATTTAAATTTCTGGGCAGAACCGGGAATCGAACCTGGACTTCAGGGGGTGAGAGCCAGGACTGTTGGTCACTGCGCCGATAGGTGGTCTCATTTGTCATTAATGCGGGACTGGCTGCCTGACGCAACGGAAACGTTCTTGCCTGCTGTACCCAAGGTTATAGGATCGATTCCTGGCGCAGTCAGATGACACTTCAGGGTTCGCAAATGCCAAGGAGCCGTGTCAGTAGATTTACTGAAACGTTAAAGATCCCCTTTGAGGAAGAAATCTGACACCCGGCGTCTCTAAAAGCCTCAGAGGTTAAAAGGGACGTAAAACCAATATTATTATTATTATTATCATCATCAGTAATGCGGTCGTGGAAGTATAATTCATTCATGGATCCCACCAACTAAATTGAGTGTCGTTTAGCGATGTTTGGTTGGTATACACGAGGCTGATACACTGGATGGATATCACAAACCCCACTGACGGGCAGATGACCTCGCTATTCTTCCCCCTTTAAACAACAATAACTAACAAGTCCCATTTTTAGTTTGTAGGGGCATTCGTTTGTCCCAGTAAGCATGTGTTTCTGATTTTATTTTTGTCTCTTGGAAAGGTAAAAGTCACCACACTCGTAATTGATTGATCTCTCGGGAGCCTCTTCGTGGTCTACTGTATGTTCGTTGACGCATGAAGCGTGGGAGCGTCCGTTACCTTGCTGGATTAATACAACATTATAGTAAATTGACTTAAAAAATTAGTTATTTAGTAAGCAGTATCGTATACTGAAACTTAAAAAAACAATATTGGATTGGGATTTCGTTTGCGTTGGCTGTGCTGATGAATATCGATGTTGTGTTCCTCGTGTCAATATGGGGCGAGTGGTTCAAATTTACATTGACACTTTGATGTAGCGCTGTGTGTATAATCATGTGTTTTACGGGATGTTGAAGCTTATGTAGAGGGTGGTTAACTAATGTGGTTGGAAGTCTTCTTCTGGGAATGGGGGTGGATACTAATAACCGGACAAATCTCGTAAATCTATGAAATGCCATTCAATTTAAGGAAAAATACTTTATAATGAATTTAAAAAATACCTGTTAAATAGTTTACCAAACAAAACTTAGGTGTCTGTAGAGAAGTTATTTTTTTATATTTATTTGCTGTTGTATTCAATGTACAGTCACCTTTAATTTAAAAGAAATATATTATTAACGTGATTGAACAAATGAGTGGATATTTAATTGTGATCTGATGGCTGTAACAGGGTACACTCAGCCTCGTGAGGCAAAATTGAGAAGAGGTGGATATCCACCTCAGCCAGCCTGGAAGTGGTATTTCGTGTTTTCCCGGGATGGTTCTTAACTCAAGACCGCGGCCGCATCCTTACCAATCGTCATCTGGATTAGGCTACAAATACCTACATTAAGACATGCACAACAATAACACGGGTTATCAGGCAAATTATCTCTCTTAATATGTATGTACACTGTTTGTGTAAACAAGTGCACAGGGATAAAGGACCATGATGTCCGAGACCCTCAAATCAACAACAATTATCATCAACGGCTTCGCTGGCGTAGTCAGTAGCATGCTGAACTGCTATGGCCACGATCGCGGATTCAAATCCGGCCGAAGTCGTTGGATTTTAATAGCGTTAACACTTCAGTATGCCTTCCTTCGGAGGGGAAGTAAAGCCGGCGGCTCCATGTCATAGATTTATGGCGCGTAAAGGAACCTACCACTGCAATAGTCGGTAGTTTGTAGCTAAATTTGTAGGTTATATTTGGCTGGTTTGAAACACTTTATCAAGTTTAAACGTTCGCCGCTGGGTGTCAGTGACAATGGCATCTGGTAGCCAAAGTTGGAACTACTTTAAAATGAACTTGTCGGTAGCCCTCGGGCGTTCAATCAAAATTATCCAGCTATGGCCATTGACTGCAATTCATATATAATAAATTTTCATCATGGTCATTTGCTTTAGTGAAAATGCAGATAATGGAATTTATAGATAGCCCACAGCGGGCAAGAATTAACAGTATGACAGACTGGTGCGTCATACATATATCATTGTCAAGTGAGAATGAAAGTGTCTCCCCTTTAGCTCAGTGATCATAGCACCGGCGTACAAATCAGAAGGTTGCGGGTTGTAGATCCGCTGGGTTCATACATTTTAATTCTCTTAATTTCTATTAATATGGGTTGCACTATTTGTTCATTACACATTTCTCGCTACTGTGGGTGTGGAAAAACAATTCTTGGAACAACAGGGATGTTAAGCTTGTGACTCGAATATTTGCGGCGAATTCCGTGTGGAACGCACAACGAGAATTTGTACTAAGGTGGGCGCGGCTGTGATATTTTACGAGCCCCATTTATCTATCGCGAGTAGCTGCTGCTGAATCTTGCTGTATTTGGCCGTTGTTTCAATGCCCTGATAATGGGGAGATGGTATTGAGCCCGGTGAGCGAGGATTGGCACTTAACCTATTTTCGCTCACCCTGCTCAGGATATTAATGGCTGTCAATTGTTCCGGCAAGGTGGAGGACGAAGAGGAGGAGGAGGGGATTTTTATCGCCTCTGAACTCTTCTCGGTTAACGAACTGAAGGTTAGTGGGTGTGGTGGATACCGAGTCACTAACAAGGCAAGTAATTCCATTGCGACCCTCGTGGCGCCCGTTGGGTGCATTGGCAAGTGAGAAAATGGTATTGGTAACTTACTGTTTTGTTGATGAGTTGTTAATGTTTCCTTAGGAATAGTGCTCAAACAAAATAATTGATTAATATTAGAAAATAATGACAATCCACGACCTACTAGCCGGGTTGTGCGGCGCTGACACTCCGAACCCCTTTTTGTGGCTTCCAAACTACATGGGTATTGCAGGAAATGAGTTAGCGCAGATGTATGGACATACAGAACACTGGCTGTTGGGCCGGCGTGCTGGCGCAGACGGCCTTGAAGCTATGGTGGGGGAAGACTTTGTCCCTCTCGCTTGCTTTCCCGTCTCACTCCCTCCCGTACTGCCTTCGCTGTGTTGTGGTTGATCGGCCGAACGTCAAGCGATATTCAGTATGTTGTAAATATGAAGACAAATTGAAACAAAACGTAAACAAGGAAGAGAGTATGTGACCGAAATTGCAAGATCTTAAAATGAGTTCCATGATACCTTATCAATATTTCAGACTGCTTTAATTCTAAGTACGTAATCTTCAAGTACCGGTACGCGGAGATACGCACGAAGCACAGTGTAGATAATTATGTCGGACTACCAACGCATCGGACGAACAGTTTGTTTAAATTACATTCGGTGCGCTAGCGATCCCAACTTGAATCTTTGTCACTGCGGCAGGCAGCGCTCCTGCTGACGTGCGGTGCAGCAGGACGTCTCTGTGTTAGCTAAGTAGGTAGTATCACTACCAGCTCGACCCAATACCCAGTAAATTACGAGCGATCAAGGGAACTATTCTCATGCGGCGGAGCTGGATCACGGAGTGGGACGTCATTTTTGTGTGGACTAAGGATCATAAAGAGGTTCAAAAATAATTTTGTTGAATAATTGCGTAGGACTTTCGACACATTTTCGTACATTTCTTGTGCTCTTTTATTTTCGAAGCCCCTCAGGAAACTGCAGCGTTATATTTTTTACAGTAATTGATGTCCCTAAATAATAATAATAATAATATCGTATGGCCTCGGTGCCGGGTGCAAGCTTTGTTATTTGACACCCAGAGGGCAGTTTGCATGTCGAATTTTGTTGTTCCTTGAAGCACTTTGAAAGTCAAGAAGGTTAGATATCTAAGCTCCTTTACACTTTAGTGCTTTCTAGTAGATAAATTAGGAACTTTGTGTTGGCGGAAACTCCCGAGATTAATTTTGCCATTATGAACACGGCCTACTGAATTCAAATGGTTTCTTTAACATGCCAACATCGTATGTCATACGTATCGTGATTTTTGCCGCCTTTCAAAAAGAAATCACCACGGCCAGGATCGAACCTGCAAGCTTGGGGGTTAGTAATCCGACACGATAAGCACTCACCCACCGTGGCAACCTATTGATGTCCCTGAGTTTCTGTCATTGTGTTTCTTGTTTTATTTATTTATACGGATAAATCCTGACGAAATCAGAAATATTTGTTATTGCTTTGTGATTACGTAATATGTGGACCGCCCCTAACCGGTGATGGGCGAAGAAAAGAGGACATAAAACGTAGGTTGGCTCATATAAGGAAAGGATTTCTACAGAAAAGATCCTGTTGATATCAAAAGGTATTAGACAGTCATTTTTGAAAGCCTTTGTTTGGAGCGTGGTGCTCTATAGAAGTGAATTATGGACTAAAACTCAGCTATTCTTCTAGGTTTGTGCCGTGTCTTGTGTGGCGTTTCGCCTAGGACACCAAGCTGGCTCATCGGCGGGCTCTTGGTGTCCCCGCCCGGACTCCCACAGGAGTAACGAACTGTGCGCTACCTCCCTTTATATAGAGTGCAACTGCACTACTTGACTGCGAGTACTAAAAGCTCAAGCAGCCTGAACCTCCCTATGAAGGCTTCCAAAAAGATGGAATATTATCGAATTATGGACTGTTGGTGCAGCAGAAAATGTGGTGTTACAGGAGAATTATGAAGATCAGATGGGTAGATAGAGTAACAAGTGAAGAGGTATTAAGACCAGTGGGAGAGGAGAGATGTTTCTGGTGACTGCTAAAGAAGAGGAGAGAGGTTGGTAGGACACATAATGAAGACACCCGGGAATAGCAAACTTAAGTATTATGGAAGGAAGGGTCGAGGACAAGAACTATAGGGGTAGACCAAGGTTAGAATATGTTGAACAGATTGCCTCGGATGTAGGATTTGGTAACTATGTAGAAATGAAACGATTGGCTCAGGCCAGGGAGGTATGGACAGTCAAAAGACTCAAAATGACAACAACAGTCATATGAAAATTTAGAGTGATACGGGTAGAACTAAAAGCACTTCGGTGTGTGGGGGTATTGCCTGATATATAAATACATGAAGGTGAAAATTAATGGCTGTGTTTTTAATTTGCTTTGCTCGGGGAGGTTTTCATTGCTTGCTAGTTGTTGGTGGCCAGATTTACGGGCCGTGTTTTGTGACGGATATAAAAACTGTTTACTTCCGCGTCCGGCCGTCGATCATGATGGTTAATGCTGTGAAAAGTTTGATTGTGCTCGTAAACTTTTAGTCAGCATGTGCTGGGACAGACTTTATTTTCATTGCAGAGCTTGGAACTTTGGACTACGAATTACAGTCATTAGATTTTGGAGAGTTAATGAACCTATTAATTGGTGTAATCTTAAGTAATGGATGTGATTAAGAACATGTTTAAATGAATAAATTGTCCGCCTCGTTGCGTAATGACACTAGCACTCTTTGCTGTCACCGCGGAGGCCCGCGATCGGTTCCCAGCTCTCCCCAGAAACATACTTCTTATCTGACGGCTGGAACGTTGTTGTTGTTGTTTCAAGTATGGGCCTGAGCATCGTGGTCATTTGGTCTCCGTGTGCTTTTGGTGTGTTTAGAATTTGTTTGATATGCTGTGTTATTGTGATGTATGCAGTGGTCTAGTGTTTGCATTTATAATTGAGGCGATGATTTGGAAGGAGGCGGCCGTGCCTTAATTTTAACTACAATCTTCTTGGCAGAGACGGGAAACGAATCTGGGCCTCCGCGGTGATAGCCAAGAATTCGTCCCTACGCCATGAGCTTGACGGCTGGAACGGAGTACACTCGGCTTCATGAGAAAAAATTAGAAGGGGTGGGTTTGATTCCTACTTCAGCATTCTGGAAGTGGTTTTCCGTGGTTGTCCCAATGTTTACTCCAGGCAATCCCGGGATGGTTCCTAACTTAAGGCCACAGCCACTTCTTACCCAAATCCTTCCTGAATTAGAAATACACACACTAGTACTGAAATCACAGTGACAGGTTATCAGGCGAATTCTACACATACCCAAGTATACGGGGTACATGACCACGATGTCGCAAAGCCCCTAAAAGAAACAACAACGATAACTGAATAGAGCGTGGGTTCATTTCGCAGTCTTTATTTATGCACATGACGTGGTTATGCCTGGTGCAAGCCCAATGTTTTCTTCCCGTACTTCAGACACGTTTACAGACACACAATAACACAGGTTAATGAGATAAACGAAAAGTACTGATGACTAATATTTCTCTATTCCCTAAAATTAAACTGCAGCTAATTAACTGGGGTTATTTAAAAACTGGCCTCCTTCTCTCCTAAATACCTCTGTTTTCGTAGTGGGTATTGGAGACGATCAGTCCAAGCCAACCTGTGTCTTTCTAGATGAAGGTGCTAGCTAGCGTGTGCACGACGTTCACAAATGACGGTCAATTAGAGATGGTCTTTCATCTCGTTCGCCTTCCTGTCCATTTCTCTCGCTATCTTCCAGAACGCTGAGTGGATTGCTCTCTCTCGGTCGATTTCTTCTTGCTGAGCTCCGAAGAAGTTTTACGACACGCCTCGCCTCGGCGCGGATAAGAAACGGGAGCATAGTGCTCGTATACAAGTGAGAGCCTTGAGGCGAGCTGCTATCAGGCGCTTTAGCCGGAGGATATTCGCGATATTGAGCGAACATCAAGCAGAAATTGTGTTTTAAGTCATCCGAAATCTTGTTTTGATTCCCTGAGGAAAGTGTTTATTCCTTTCAATGTCGAGAGCGTTCGTAATGGCACGTAGCATTCTGAGCAGGTCATAGAACGGGTGGGTTGGATTCCTTACTTCTATTTCAGGCGAATGCCGGGGTGGTACCTAATTTAAGGCCATGGCCGTCTCGTGCTTAAATGTTAGCTCTAATTACAAATACTCATACTAATACAGCCATCACGATAGCACAGGTTATCAGACAGTTGCCACACACTGAAATACACGGGACATTACCACGATGTTGGGAAACCCCTAAATCAGGTTTTTTCAACCTTTTTGAGACTGAGCACCACCTTCATGTCATACCAAGTACCCGAGCACTATTAAATCGAATATAAGAATAATAGTTCTGGAATAGCTAGGGATTCACCGCTCACCAGGCATGCTGCAACTACAGATCAGATACATTTACGTGTGGAATTAAATAATATAAGAGAAAACACCGTGGACAGAGAGATTTTTCGAAAGAAGGTGTTCAGTAAGGAAGGATTCCAGGAAAGAGTGGAATGGAAGTCTGGGGCGAAGTGGTCTGAAGACAGAATGAAGCAGCATAGTCTAGGAATGAAGAAATATTGGGAAGAACGGAAGAGAAAACAACAAAGAGTGGAGAATTGAAATTGGCGCGTGGTCCATAGCAGTCCTTATCGCAAAGAATAATAATAATGCAACAAGCATGTGCCTCTCTTTCTTTTTCATGCATCTCTCTCTCTCTCCCCCCCTCTGAAGTTCTGAAATAGCTGGGGGGATTCACCGCTCTCCAGGCATGCTGCAACTGGGGATAAGATACATTTACGTAAAAAGTGAGATCAGCACTTTTCGTTCTACTCATAAAACAGGGATATCCAATTAATTTTTACTATACATTAAAAGAATACAATTTCACAAGACGATAAAATATCTGTCTAAACTTGTAATGAAAACACTGTTATTCCGGTTCTTGAAACAAAATTTGAATTGAAGATTGATCTCAGGGGAGCACCAGGTTGAGAACGCCTACCCTAAATGAATCAGCTATGATCCAACGTTCTTTTCCCGCGGGATTCTTTGAGAATGTAATGAGCATCGGTGTGATTCTTGGTGGTACTTCGTGGACATTGTTTTATTGAATGGAGTGTTGCTTCTCCTGCCAGTGAAAAATCGCCTTTTGTTTTTGGGATTGTTCATTTATTATAAAATACACTGACCGGCAAAAAAGTGAAACAGTTAAAAAAACTAATATAGATAGTATAAAACTAGCCATGAAAAAGATTTAATCACATTTTAATAGCTTTTCATGCATTAGAACAAACATCTGAAACATCCGTGAATAGAAATTGATAATATGACATTTCTTAAGATGGTTTATTACCACCAATTACCCCCAATTATCGATGAGCCTATCTTAATGGTTTTATGTCGGGAAGCGGACTGTAAGCGTTTAAGGTTTATGAGTGTTGCCGCTCGATTATTGTTGTTCTAGGGATACAACTGGCATTTGTTGAACACGTGTGAACCATTGTCACACATTTTAGCAAGTTATCCATTTGCAGTTCACACTAAATCATGCCTCTTAGCCGTGAAGAAGCTGCACAGGCAGTTGCATTGGTGGAGGATGGCCGCAGCTTCCGTTATGTTGCTGAGGTCATTGGATCATCTCTCGGTAGCATACATCGTGCAGTGCAACGAAACAGAGAGCTCCCAACTTACGACCGGAGACGAGGGTCAGGCCGTAGAAGAAGCACAAGTGCCAGGGATGACAGATTTCTCACCCTCCAAGTTCTGCGTGATAGCCATACCGCAGCAGTCCAGGCGCGAAATCAACTGGAAAATGTCAGAAATGTGAGAGTGAGTGAGCGAACAGTAAGAAGAAGGTTTGAAGAAGCTCATCTTTCATCCAGGAGACCTGCACGTGGACCCACACTCGATCGACATCACAGAGAGGCGCGTCTTCGCTTCGCAAGGCAGCATCTGGGATGGACCCACGAGCAGTGGGCCTCTGTTCTCTTCACTGACGAGAGTCGCTTTAACCTTAGATCACCTGATGGAAGAGAAAGAGTGTGGAGAAGGCTCGGGGAGAGGTACAGTCCTGTTATTTTCTCCTACAGGACTCCATTTGGAGGTGGCTCGTTTATGGTGCGGGGTGGCATCAACGTTATGGCCCGCACTGAGTTGGTGTGCATCGATCACGGGACGCTCAATTCCCAAAGGTGCATCGAAGAGATCCTGATGAACCATGTGATGCCCTTTGCGCCTTTCATTGGTCAGAATTTCATGCTGATGCAGGATAATGCCCGCCCTCATACTGCTCGCTGTGTTGTACAATATCTGCAGGAAGTGGAGATTCAAACCCTGGACTGGCCAGCTCGTAGTCCTGACTTTAACCACATCGAACATGTATGGGATATGCTTGGAAGGAACGTCAGACAGCGTGACTACACCACCTTGGCACAACTGAGAACATCGCTGCTGAAGAAATGGGATCGCATCCCGGCAGATGCCATTCGACGAGTTGTGAACAGTATGCCTGAGCGTTTACAAGCTGTCATAGACACTATGGGTGGAAACACTTCTTTTTAGTGATCAGTGTTCCCGTGCAGTGCAGTGCAAACATTAATACTGTTTTGTTTGGCAATACGATTGATAAAAACCAGCCCAAAAGAGCATTACTAAAAATAGAAAATTGTAAGAATTGCAAAATGTAACGACATTTGTGAGTTAAAGCGTGTTGTAAAACATGTTTCGGTATTTTCTGTTGCCAACCATCTAAAATTTACATGAATAATGCAAATATTGGAAAACCGGTACATTTTAGTGGAATAAATTAAGAAATTACATAAAAAATTAAAGTGTTCCACTTTTTTTTGCCGGTCAGTGTAGTTTTTTATATGGTTTTGGAAGATTGGTTGCCCCTTTAATTCGTACGAGAAAGAATAGTCTATACTGGCCGAAGTGTTCAACGGATATTTTATTGCATGGTTGTATGTTGAATGAAAGTTTGTGTGATGTCTAAGGGGGAGACTATAATTTTTATTAAGTTATTAATTATTGATATTGTAACTTTCAGTCGGTCAACACAAAATGTGGCTTCGGTGGTGTAGTCGGTAGCATGCTGAACTGCTGTGCCCAAGATAGCGGGTTCGTACCGGCCGAAGTCGTCGGATTTTTTAAGAGCTTTAAAAATCCTTCAGTATGCCTTCCTTCGGAGGGGAAGTAAAACCGGCGGTCCCATGTCATAGATGTATGGCATGTACAGGATCCTTTCACAGACTAAACTTGTGTAAAGCAAACATTTTTAGGTTAGATTTCGTCAGAACGCTCTATCGAAGTTCCAACGTTCGCCACTAGGTATCATTGATATCTGGTGGCTAAAGTTGGAACTACTTGAAATTGAACGGAACTTGTAGCTCACCCTTTAGGGTGTCCGCTGGAAGCAGCTACAGACTCAGGCGAGCCGAACATGTCCTCGGGACACTCCCGGCACTAAAAGTCATACGATAAATAAATAACACGAAATAATTCCAATTACTGGAATATGTGAAACAACAACCTTAAATACATTATAATTAAGAATAGATTATTGACTATGTAATTTATTTCCAATTATTTTTTCACATAATCCAGTAATTGGAAATATTTTGTGTTGACCGCCTGAAAGTTATAATATTAATATTGTCAATAAGGTAACACTGAAAAATTACTTCAAAGCTATCTTTATTAGATTACTACTGATGCCATTTAATTTTATGTCTTACTCGTCACGTTGTCTTGTTGTACGTGTAGTGAAGTTGTCTATGGGAGTTGTGCCTTGGCAGAGCTGTTCAAATGAGTGAGAACCCTTATTGTTCTGTATCCCGACGTCTCAAAAGTCACATCAGTCAAAGGGACGTTAAAATGTCTGCTAAGTCATGACCAGTCAAGTAATATAGTATGTTTAATAGACAGCCAGAAATAAACCTAATCGTTTAATAGGCAGCCAGAAATAAACCTAATCGTGCATGAACCCTGCATTATTACTAGTGGCATTCACGTTGAATCGACTGTGAAGGAATGATGAAGCATTGCTTGTGTATGTAACAACTCGCTAGCTTTCTCCAGGGTGGGCTCTATAACATCGCCGTGTAGGAAGATAACAGTGGGTCCCGCCCTCCTGACGCGCCATATGGCTAACTGAAGAGACCAACTTAACGGAACTGCAGGCATGTCTGTCGCTACTCGACGGCGGGCCTCGGGTTTTAACGTAGATAAACTTGCTAAAAGTTATATCTTTGTTTTGTTGTCACGGGTGTTGACTGGCAGAAGAAATTCTCATCGTGTGATTTGTCGTAGTATAGATTTTAATTGAGAATATATGTATAGGAGGATTTATTTATTTATTTACACCCACATTGGAGCACTCAAGATCAAATAAATCTAAGTCATCTAGGAAATGTAGCTGTCATCATCTTCCTCCTCTCCCAAAACCTCTTCATTCTGGCTGCCCTTTGTTCATCACATATGACATACTGTTTTCTTTGCATAGCTTTTAGTGTAAGTCTAATATGTTTGTAATTCGGCGGATTTATTTAGTTATAATAATAATAATACCCGTAGTATGTGGGGTTAGATTAAGAAAAAACGGGAATCAAAATAGCTGGGTTAAATATAAACAACCTGAGATATGCAGATGGTTGAAACTGAAGAAGATTTAAAAAATCTCTTACTGAAAGTGAAAGAGGAAAGTTCAAAGGCTGGACTATTGTTGAATGTCCAGAAAACAAAAATTATGACAACTACAACTGTCAATTCATGGTGTGTAAGAGGAGAAAAAAATGGACATAATCTCTGTTTTTAAGTATCTTGGCTCACAGATTTCTGCTGATGGTGACTGCAGCCATGATATCAAAAGATGATTGCTACTTGGTAGACAGGCATTTTCAAATCTGGACAATATCTTAAGGAGTAGAGACATAACATTAACAACAAAGATCCGTATAGCTATGGTTTTTCCAGTTGTGGTGTATGGATGTGAGACCTGGACCATAACAAAAGCTGAACGCCTTTGAATAGATTCCTTCGAATTATGGTGTTGGAGAAAAGTTCTTACGAGTTCGAAGGACAGCTAAGAGAACAAATAAGTCAGTTTTACAGCAAATTCAACCAGAAGGTTCCTTGGAGGGCTTAATCCTAAAACAAAAACTGAGCTACTTAGGACACATCATGAGAAGACATAATTCATTAGAGAAGACCTTAATTCTGGGGAAAATAGAAGGAACGGGCAAAAGAGGGAGGCAAAGAATACAATGTATGTATGGCATCACAGAAGCACTAAATTCCAGGTTGGAAAATCTTCGGGAGGCAGTGCAGGACAGAAGGAATTGGCGTAGTTTAGTACATGGGGCACGGAGAGTCGGAATCGACCAAACGAATAAAGAGAGATAGAATATATCCCTTCTAATTACTATTGCTTTAGAAACGGCGCCCTTTGTCCTAGCTGAGTGGGTTAAATCGTGCGCCACAAGGGCGATGGGGAGCTGTAGCAAGATCGGAGGTTCGGTTCCCCGGCGCTGACGAAGGCTGTTCTGAGTGGTTTTTCCACAGTTCCTCCACACAAATGCCAGGACAGTATCTCATTTGCAATCACGAGCCACCTATGGCTATACATGCTACTGCAGTCATCACAGATATACAGGTTGTGAGATATGGGTCTGATGACGAAGATGCCACAAGCCCCCAACAACAATAATTTAGAAACACTAGATGCCAGAATTATTTCATGAAACGAGATTTGTTAAGTCCCTTGCGTTTAAATATTCCTAAATTAGCACGGACTGTGTCGATGTTTCGCGAACTAAAGCACAGAATACGAGGGCTTTAAATAACGACGAGAGTCATACTGCCGGACAAAGATGTATTTCTAGAAATCCCCCCCTTCGTGTGCGGAGGTAAGTCTCTTTCTCTCCTACTTGCTATACCAGAAGTATCGCATTATGAATAGTGCATTAAAAAGATGTGCTTTAATACGTCGAACATAGCAAACTTTAGATGGATTAGCTTTACAAGGAAGGATGGGATGGCGGTATTTGAATCGACTCGTAAGAGTCTACCCCCATATTATTCCCGTTTCTAGGTGTGACGAGTTTTCATGTGAGAATTATTTTTATGGCTAGATGCCCTTCTTAGCGATAACTTCATAAGATATTGTAAAGTGGTGTAAGATATGATCTGGCTTGTCGGTATTCAATATATGCTTTTGGATTCTTTGTTCACTGTTGGTTTATATTGCAACAAGAGCAACTTGCAGATAAACTGAAACTGATAAGTCTTGAAGCACTCGTGAAACTCGTTGAAATTTCTTGCAAACCAATATTTCGGATTGTAACTTCGACAATTGATTCGCAAGTAATTTCAACGTGTTTCATGAAGTGCTCCAAGACATTCAATGTGACATCAGTTTTAGCTAATCTGCAAGTTGATGTTGTTTGATTGCTAATTATTCCTGTTTTTTTAATATATATATTGATGGGCCGTTAAAGTGGTATATCGTAATTCCGAAATATGCCATGAGGGACCTAAAACGTGAAAGTGTAAATCAAGTGTTGACAAAAGTGGATCATGTATTAATAATTTTACCATTACCGTGGTCAATGTAGATCTAAATAATGAATCATCCATCAGAGATGTAAGATGTGAAAGGCTTGGAGTTGAGAATCGGAAACTGCGGAGACCATTTCTAGGACTGCTGACGATGGGCTTGCAAAGAACTGTTATGTAGGCTCGAATATGCAGAGGTGTGCAAATTATTAGAATCAAAAAAATAATTTTATTGGCCAACCTAGTAATGTTTTCTTCCCGTGGATTTGAACCTTTTCCCATAAGGAATTGCGTCTGGAAACTTTCAGAATTGGAGATTCCATGGGATACCTGAGCTGGGTAGATTTTCTGTTTATTCATTTGGAATGTACCCTCTAAGTCAGGTGATTTCAATCCATAGTTCATGAATCTTTGAATAGTTCAAGAGCGGATCATTAGTAAAAGGACTCCAAATCCCTTTGCTCTAAATCCACACAGAAAAATAGAGCCAAGTAATCAAAACAAAACGTGTGATATGTTGCTGTAGCAAAGCTCCTCTGTTCGTGGACATTCTAAAAAATCATAAAGCTTTGAATTTCTTAAAAGAAAATTTAATTAAGACTCTTGGTTAAACATTTGAAGTAATTTCAGCGCCTTGCAAACATACTGTATTTAGTGCATTAAGCCGTGAAAAGCATAATGGCAATTTTGGAAAACTGGCATCGTTTCTAATAATTTGCACACCTGTGTATAGTGATGATCAATTTTGTTTGACTTGCAATGCCACGCGATTGATGATGTTTGGGCTGCGTGGTGTGGTGAGTACCAGTTGGCGAGCCGAGGTAGATCGTGTGTGATCGGGTAGAGACAATGGAGCACGTAGGCTTGTTAACACTCTATTGTGTGTGCTCTCTTAATAGCGATTAGGTGTGGATTCCTCTGTTACTGCTGCAGTCAGTTTGCAGGTACAGTTGCTCAAACATTTGGACACTCTTGATACCTGTGCTTTCTTTCTTTCTTCCTTTCTTTCTTTCTTTCTTTCTTTCTTTCTTTCTTTCTTTCTTTAAGCATGGATATCTCTAGGGCTGGGAGTCTATTTGTTGTGATCAGCATTGCCAGTTTGGTTACCATACCAATAGGTGTTCGTCATCTAGGCCTATGCATTCTTCTTCAGTGAAGGCTTGGATCGTACTCGTTGAAGCGTGTTTTTCGTCAACAAATCTCTGACAACTAGTTACCATGGCAACAAGGGCAAGCAAACATAGTTGCGAGTTGTTAAAGTTTTCGCTTTTTAGTCGTTTTGGCCATCAATGGACCACGATGTTCTTCACTCATATGATCACTGTAAAGCTTGTTTTCTTGTCTGCCAGTAGATCTACATTCTTGACGAATGTTCAGCTCTCCTTTCTTCCGTCCACTTGCAGTGAGGGCGAGGCATCACAGATGTTAAAGGGTGTAGATTACTGGCTGATTTAACCGCCTTTCTGAACAGGTTCCTATCCCAAACCAGAGCTTGATTGATTCGAGCTTCTGTTAGGTCCTTTTTAACTTGCATCGACCATTTACAATAGGTTTTTTTTTAGAGATTGATGAGTGTATTCGATATGAAAGTCTCTATATTTGTAAATATAATACGAATAGACGAATAAAAACAACCCATGATTTCGTTTCTTGTTTGGTTCTCAAGCCCAGAGTCAAAACTCGAAGGGATGGGTACAGTAACCACGTAATATATGTTAGTATACACGAGGGATGCTCAAATGAAACCCGTTGAGGCAGGCATCCCATTCGTTGGGCAGCTGGCAAAATTATGTCCTCCATGGAACCAAACCTAATAATATTAATGTTATGGGTTTTTCGTCCCTTTTAACTACTGCGGGTTTTAGAGACGCCGGGGTGCCGGAAGTTTGCCCTGAAGGGGATCTTGAACGTGCCAGTATATCTACTGACATGACTTTCTCGCAGTTGCGCACCCTCAAATACCAACCAACTGCGCCGGGATTCAATCCTGCTATCTTGGGCTCAGCAGACGAGAACGTTACCACTGAGCCACGCTGCCAGGAATCAATCCCTAACTGGATCGTGTTCTTCCTCGTTGGAGTGAAATGTTTCACGTTTTAGGATTTTCTTCATCGACCCGAACAGAAGAAAGTCGAAGGATGTGGCAAATCCGTCGTTTCCTCAAGAACATTGCGGATCCTTTGCGATCAATCCGTAACCGTTGTCTTTGACAAGCTCTTTTTGCCATTCTCCACTGGTTTGTAACCCTCTGTCGTTCCTGCGTGGACGGGTTCTGCATCGCACCAGTCAGCTTGATGTACAGTAATACCACTTGTCTACAAAGACAGCAGAGCGCATGCGCCTTATATTCGATTCGACCTGCGTCCGACGTCACTATGGAGGCCGGGAAAGAGGTACAGCGTGGTGAAGTGCGGTTTTTAACTTCGGAAGGTGTGTCAGGAAGTGAAATCCATGCCGGAATGTTTGCTGTGCCCTGAAAAAAAGACATTCGTGTCCGTCGATTTGCTTCGGAAGCAGAGGTGCTCGCCTGGGTACAATCATGGCTCCGGAAGCAACCACAAACATTTTTCCAAGAAGGCATTGACCGTCTTGTCCCACAGTGGGATAAATTTATTAACAGTTATGGCGAGTACTTTTGTAATAACACAAAGTGTACTAACTTAAAAAAAACTGGCTCCTTTTCATTTGACTGACCATTATAAATTCTCCGTTGGGAATTCTGTCCACTTCTCAGTTTCATCTGTTCAACTCGCTTCTTTTGGCCGAGTAGTGATATAGATACCCGCTTTGACTTTCGGAAGCTTCCATTACCTTCGGCTCTGGAAGCCATATGTAGATCACAGTAAAATTAGTTAAGGACCGTGTGGTTCGTATTTGTCTGCAGATTGTTGGGGCCCTTGTCTTACACACATAGGCCTAATGACCATGCTGCTCCAGGCCCTCAATGAAGCAACATGCTATAAAGACTCACGACATTGTAAACATTGTTTTTACGTAAAAGTCAATGCTGTCTAATGTGGTGTTGCACAACCGACCATTGTGTGGAATAAGCGGTCGCCTGCCGGCACTCGCTTTTCGATCTTGTCTCCAAGCTACAGCGGTGCGCAATTTAGGGGCGTGGTAACAGTGTGTCCAACGCATATGAGATTTTTCGGAATGAAGATCCATTGAAAAGTAGGTCCCTTGGCTTATGGTCACTGGGTTTATAGCTAAGGAAAAAGTACAAGCTTGCTTTTTATTTATTGAATTGTTAATGTACCTATTTATTTAGCGCAGTCGGCAGAGGCGCTGAGCTTCTAACTGAAAGGTAGGGGAGTTTAGAATCAAAACTACCACTTTCGGAAACTCAAATATCCATGGGATTCACTCAGCCTACACCAGAAGTGAGTACCCGGGTAATTCCTGGGAGCAACGACGGCCGGGCATGGAACTGACAACTCCGTCGCATCTAGTGCCGATGTCACAAAGGGCGGAAGCCTCTAGTGTCCACTCGGGGGCGGTCGCACCTTATGTGCTGAGGTGCTGCAGCACATTGTTTTATTAGAAAATATAACTTATTACTTTAATCATATTATCTACAATCAAATTCAGCGCATTAATTAGGCGCCAGTCAAAGAATAGGAAATATTTCAACACCCGTCACAACGCGGTATCAGGTCGTGAGCTCCACTCCGCGTCCGGCACTGGCTGTGCAGATCGCAGTTCAGCGAGAATTTCTAAGTTTATTACCAGCTAACACGAACTCTGACTTTTGCACATGCGTGCCCAACTTTTTCGTTGTGCTGTTGGGACAACAGCCAAGACCAGAGCCGTGTACTGTCACCACAGAGTGACAGTACACGGTGACACCTTCTAGTCTCTGCGGTAGCATTTTAGAGGGGATCGGTCTAAGCCAGTGGTTCTTAACCGGTGGTCCGCGGGAAAAAAGGTTCCACCAGCACGTATATAAAAGTGGCCAATAAATAGGGATTTCGAAAACGATGTGCGTTGAACGAGAATCGTCTGAATGTATTCGCGGCGATGACCATAAGGTATTGAATTGAAATATCTTTAAAATAAGTGTTATTGAGGAAGCGTTACAACTGATATGGTGTACAGGGGGGGGGGGGGGGGGTCCGAAGATGATTCAGTTTCAAGCTGAGTGGTCCGCAGGCTTCTACGGGTTCAGAACCACTGGTCTAAGCAAGCGGGGGAGTGAAATAGAGCAAGATCAACTGTTCCCACCGGAAGTTTTTTTTTTAACTCTTGAGTGTTTTTGAGTGAATGTTCCTGTATGTTTCAATTTTTTTTTTATTGTTTAGACCGGGATGGGTTACACACACAACTGATTACCTACACCAGCCGCCACTGCTTCCACTACCCCCAGGGCCTCCATGGCATGTTCGAAGTTGGCTTTGCATTTTTAACCTATTTATTTATTTATGTTTTTACTGTGTACATATCTATTTGTATTGTTAGCCTTATTTGTTTTATTATATTTTTTATTATCTACGTGTTTTCTTCTTTTATCCAAATAAGGCATTACGGTATTGCTAGGGCGCACTGTCTATTTTACATAAACCATTTTTAGTTTTCATCTCCCTGGCAGTGGGCTAATTTTTATCTTCGTCGTTTCTCTTCATATCATTACATTAGGGGCCGATAACCTTGATGTTAGGCCCTTCAAACAAGAACTATCATCATCAATACCTCGTGGTGTAGCCGCTAGTATACTTGGTCGTCTGGGTTCGATTCCCGGCTTTGCCAAGGAATTTAATTCTGGTCTGAGGGCTGAGAACGGGATACATTCAGTCTCTTGAGGTGAAACTGAGAAAGATGTGGGTTCTTTTCCTATCTCAGTCATCCTGGTAATGGTTTTCCGTGGTTTTCCACATCTACTCCAGGCATATACCGCGGGGGATTTTTCCTAACTTATTGCCGTCTCCTTCCGAATCCTCACCGGAGTACAAGTACACACACTGAGACCGACATCTTGTTTCTTGTATGATCTGAATCTTCCCCGACTCTACAAACCTGGGAATAAGTAGTAGAAATACTCGTTTGTGTGAATCCCTTGCGTAAAACATTCCAGCTTCATGTTATTCAGCGCTTTATGTTTTTTTTTTTATTTTTTGTTATTTAACTTATATTAATTTTAACTGGGTCTACTTGTATTTTATTATTTTTCTCTAAAGTTCAGTGTAGGTGTGCTAGTTTTAGTAGAAGTCGGGTAGAGGGGACAAAACATTTATGGATTTTCAACTGAAAATACAGTACAGTAGTATGTTCGGAGCTCTGTAATATCAGTGGTTGTATACAGGCGTAGCGTATGCAGCCCGCGTCGTTACAGTGTACAATGGGTTGCCTATGCAGGTCACGCCACGGCGCACGCTGTTGGGTATAAACCTGCTGCTGCCATTATGACGTCTTTAACGACAACATTCGAAAGACTTCGACCGCTCCCTGTATTTCACAGGATATTCGATATTTTCATGGAGATGGTATTGCACAGCCTACTCCGTTATTCTATGCGGGTTCTGATGTCTATTTGTTCCTCAATCTTTTATAGCTGACGGCTTCAAGTAAACCGCGTCGTGCTGTAGAATAATTGACACGAAGTAAGTCTTAACTAAGTTTGTGGCTTTTGCTATCAGGCGGTTCCTTGGCTATGGTATATTTGTTGTTTTTTCCATAATAATACGGTATCAGCTATTACTTTTATTGGAATCTATTCTCTCCCTTTATTGTCGGAACTATTGTAGCTCTTCCCCAGTTATCGGGAATTTGCGTGTTATTAATTGATACATTAAACAGCACCCCCAAGTATCGCCCTCGAAGTTTTAGCACATCTCCACAAATATTGTCAGGATGTTCGCAATAGACGAAATGGGCGAGTTTTGTTTCATTTCTGATTGTATTATGTCCATGAAGTCTCTGTTACAAATCCACCGGCAGTAAAAAAAATCGTACTTGTATCCTATGCATTAAGGTGGTTTCAGATATTTTCGCTAGGATTCAGGACGAGGTGGAGAGCGACAAAGGCACACGAAGCCTGCCTAAGAGACTGGATTTTGTCAATGTAGTCCTACACATCACAGTATGGAATGAATGGAATAAATTCGGTATGTGTGTTCGTCAACAAGGAGTGGATCACGCAAGAGAATTAAGCACTCGGTATTCTAGCGGCTGGCGCATCGCTTTCTGTCTAATGCCGATACACATGGAAACCTTTAATATCTCACGTACTCGTTGCATTTGCAAGATAAGCACATTAATGAACTCGATTCTCAGTTGTTCTAATTGGTGAAATGAGTCTAGTTCCGTTAAAAAAAAAATGCTATCGGTTTCTCGGTAGCTACGCAAGTGTTGGGGACGAAATGAACCGCGTTTTATGAGCCCATCAATACGATTGAAGAATTTGTAAACAGAATGTCGATATCTTAAACGGATTCAAATATATTTGAGGTGGCCTCCTTAGCTGAATAGGCCTGTAGACTACATATATCACTCTTTTTGTGGATACGATAACTACCGCCATTTTCCACCAACCACTTTCAAATGTAATATGTGAAAAATCGAATCCATTCTGCGTTCATACTATTCTCCGTATAGCCTAAGGGCCAAAAACTTATCTTGGTAAGGTTTTTGGATAGCACCAACCATTGACCAAAGGAGTGGGAAAAATTGATTTTCTTTAATCAGTCCTCCTTTTTAGGCAGAATATCAAATCCATTTAAAAGTGGTAAATAGTCCTCTAAAAATTACATTTAACTTTTGTCTGAAAGATATTTGATATGATCCACCCTTACGCCAAGGGATGAGCGAAATGTTTTTGGAATTATAAGAAAGCGTGTGCTAAACATGCGGAACTTATGTAGATATACCTTACAACAATTGGCAAATTTAGTGAATTCGAAATAATTTTCTTTGTCCGGTGAAATGTACGTCCGTCTTCCGGTGTGCCAAGAACATATCGCCTACCTGTATTATTCAAAATCAATTCCCGGGTTGTAAATGCAACAAGGGCGTGGCTGATGAATTTGTAATACTTTCATCAATGTTCTTCGTGTGAGTATTTGCATTCACGTCACACAGCCCGGTGATGTGTTTCAGCTGCTGGTAAGACAGAGCAGATTGCGCGCGAAGCGATAAAACAATAACAGCAGCCGCTCGTGACAGTCGTCGATATTGGATATAAACATGTGAAGTGTGGAATATGTTAGCTATCGATCAGAAAAATAAATGTGCAGCTGGCAACACAGGTAAAATACGTTACAGACACTGTATCGTGATTTACTGAACGATAGGCCTATTACATGAGATTGAAGTTTGTAATCCTCCTTAATACAGGATTCTGCGAAATATCAGTTGATTTAGTTAAGCCTCCGTGGCTTAGGCGGCAGCACGCCGGCCTCTCACCGCTGTGTCCGTGGTTCAAATCCCGGTCACTCCATGTGAGATCTGTGCTGGACAAAACGGAGGCAGACAGGTTTTTCTCCGGGTACTCCGGTTTTCCCTGTCAAAATTTCATTCCAGCAACACTCTCCACTATCATTTCATTTCATCTGTCATTCATTTAATCATTGCCCCAGAGGAGTGCGTCAGGCCTCGGCAGCCGGCACAGTCCATATCCTCGCCGCTAGATGGGGGCTTCATTCATTCCATTCCTGACCCGGTCGGAGACTGGAAGCAGGCTGTGGATTTTCATTTTCATCAGTTGATTTAGTTACCTTTCTCTAGAACTATTTCCTCCTTCTTAAAATTTTCTTTCGTTCTTGTAAAAGTATTGGTGAAGAGTTTATTAACTTCTTCCGATGGTCAGTGGTAGAGTATCCACGTCATGGTCCCAAGATCGCGGGTTCGATTCCTGGTCAAGGAGAAAAACTGATTTTTTTAAATGGCCTCTCTAATTACATTTGATGATTTAAAATTACAGTAATTAAATCTCGGCCGCAGATCGCCCATTATAGGCTAGTTCTGGTTTTCACGGCCAGATGGCAGTGTTACGCAGAATGTCAAAATTGGAGAGTAGATCGCCAAACTCAAGAGATCTACGCCGCGGTAACTGAGGTCATAGGATTATTATTATTAATTTTTTATTGTAAGAAGAGGTAATTCTAATTGATTAGGGTTCAAAAATAGCTTACTTGGCTTAGGTTCGTTGGTCCAGGGTTCGATTACCCGCCGGGTCCAGGGATTTTTAACTTGGTATTATTTATTCCCTTGGCTTGGAGACTGGGTGTTTGTGATGTCTTCTTCTACTTTTTTTAAGGCACGACTCACTTGTTGCCCCTTGTCAACCCGAATGACTTGCACGAGGCTTCTTCTGTGGCTTCGCGCCATTATTATCGTATTATATAATACGCTAAGGTGTATGTTTCACAAACCTCAAGCTCCTAAACCTAAACCGAAATCTTCCAAAGATAGCCCCTGGCAGAACTGTGTCGCGTCAAGCCCGCATAGACTAGCGCCGGACGGGTAGTCTGTACACATGGGGCGCACACAACCCGTTATGTGAGAGTTCTCGCACTGGTTCGCTAGTTATTATTATTATTATTTTCAGCCGGCCCCGTGGTGCTGGGGTAGCGCGCCTGCCGCTCACCCGGAGACCCCGGGTTCGATTCCCGGCTCTGTCAGGGATTTTAAAACTGATGTGAGGGTTGGAACGGGCTGCACTCAGCTTCGTGAGGACAATTGAGTAGCTGCCTGACAGTGAGGCAGCGCCCCGATCACGAAAACCAAGATTAACGGCCGAGGGGACCCGATGCGCTGATCACGCGTCACCCCAATATCTGCAGGCCAAATGGCTGGGCAGTGGTCGCTTGGCCGGCCTAGGCCCTTCATGGGCTGTATAGTGCCAGGGATTGACTTTTTTGACTTTATTAATGCTTTCAGGAAGAGAAAGACAGAGTTCAAATGGTTTCGAGAAGTGAGAACGGACGTAGCCAAGATAGGGGTACAAGAAGACGACGTAGCAGATTGGGAGAAATTTAGACGACTAATTAAGGAGTGATGACGTTTCCAGGAGACGGGGAAGGAGCCGTGACAATGAAAAGAGCCTTCACAGAACAGAAGAGGGAAGTAGGAGAAATGATGAGAATATACTGACAGAGAAGGCAAAACATAATGTAAAGACTGTCAAGCGTGGTCCATATATACACACATCAAAAAAAGTTTTGCATCACCTCGGTTCCAAGAGTTCCGGAACCGTTAAATACAAAGGGAATAGAGATCAACACAAACAACATTTCAGCTCGTTTTATTGCTCATGAGACCCACACATTGCATGTTGTACCATCATACAGCTAGACTTTCAGCATTTGTGGTCCAGATTTCAGTACACACCACTACCTCTAATACCCAGTAGCACGTCCTCTTGCATTGATGCATGCCTGTATTCGCCGTGGCATACTATCCACAAGTTCATCAAGACACTGTTGGTCCAAATTGTCCCACTCCTCAACGACAATTCGGCGTAAATCTCTCAGAGTGGTTGGTGGGTCAAGACGTCCATAAACAGCCCTTTTCAACATATCCCAGGCATGTTCGATAGGGTTCATGTCTGGCGAACATGCTGGCCACTGTAGTCGAGCGATGTCGTTATCTTGAAGGAACGCATTCACAAGATGTGCACGATGAGGTCGAGAATTGTCATCCATGAAGACAAATGCCTCTCCAATATTCTGCCGATATGGTTGCACTATGGGTCGGAGGATGTCATTCAGGTATCGTAAAGCCGTTTCGGAGCCTTCCATGACCACCAGTGGCGTACGTCGGCCCCACATAATGCCACCCCAAAACATCAGGGAACCACCACCTTGCTGCACTCGCTGGACAGTGTGTCTAAGACGTTCAGCCTGACCAGGGTGCCTCCAAACACGTCTCCGACGATTGTCTGGTTGAAGGCATATGCGACACTCATCGGTGAAGAGAACGTGATGCCAATTCCGTGGGGTCCATTCAGCATGTTGTTGGGCCCATCTGTACCGCGCTGCATGGTGTCGGGGTTGCAAAGCTGGACCTCGCCATGGACGTCGGGAGTGAAGTTGCGCATCATGCAGCCTATTGCGCACAGTTTGAGTTGAAACACGACGTCCTGTGGCTGAACGAAACGCATTATTCAACATGGTGGCATTGCTGTCAGGGTTCCTCCGAGCGGCAATCCGTAAGTACTTAGCGGTCATCCACTACAGTAGTAGCCCTTGGGCGGCCTGAGCGAGGCCTGTCATCGACAGTTCCTGTATCTCTGTACCTCCTCCATGTCCGAACAACATCGCTTTGGTTCACTCTGAGACGCCTGGAAACTTCCCTTGTTGAGAGCCCTTCTTGACACAAAGTAACAATGCGGACGCGATCGAACTGCGGTATTGACCTTCTAGGCATGGTAGAACTACAGACAACATGAGCAGCGTACCTTCGTCCTGGTGGAATGACTGGAACTGATCGGCTGTCGTACCCCCTCCGTCTAATAGGCCCTGCTCATGCATGGTTGTTTACATCTTTGAGCAGTTTTAGTGACATCTATGAACAGTCAAAGGGATTGTATCTTGGATACAATATACACAGTCAACGTCTATATGCCGGAGATCTGGGAACCGAGGTGATGCAAAACTTTTTTTGATGTGTGTAGAAGGTCAAGACATAAATAAATTCATTATTGTTATTGTGGGAGTTATCGATGGTACGTGTTGGCCATGTGAGACTAATGTAGTTGCCGGAATCATTATGTAGATATGATACCGCAGTCAAGCTGAACTGTAATTTTATTTTCAGCACATCCCGCATTCATGACATGCGCGTAGCCTACATTACCTCTTGCCGCACTCACAAGGAATATTAATGGATTGCTCTCAAGTGTGTGTTTATCCGTTCGGATTCACTTGAACCCTGGTGTTGCGACAAGTTTGCTACTGCTTTGGGATTCACCTTACCCACTCTCAGTTTATAACCCATTTTTCGTCAAAAGGAAGCTTGTAGTTTATTACGTGACCGTTAACCTTGTGATCGTGAGCCACGGGACCTCCTTTTTACGTGGAATCCGAACCACAGGAAATGGATGAGTGGTTATCGTGTCGGACTACCAACCCCAAGCTTGTAGGTTTGCTCCTGGCCATAGTAAGTGATTTTTGATTGGCGACAAAAATCACGACACGCATTTCATACATTGTTGGCATGTTAAAGAACCCATTTGAATTCAGTAGGCCGTGTTCATAGTGGCAAAATTAATTTCGGGATTTTCCGCCAGCAAAAAAGTACCTCCTTTCTCTACTAGAAAGCGCTATAGTGTCAAGGGACTTAGATATCTAACCTGGACTTTCATGCTCCAAGGACAACAAAATTCGACATGCAAGCTGCCCTCTGGGCGTTAAATAGCAAAGCTTGCACCCGAGGCCATACGATATTATTATTATTATTATTATTATTACTTCGAAAATCTCACATGCATTGACTGGGAATCGAACCCGGGTATGCCTTGGTGAGATGTAAACAGTTTGGCCGCTGAAAGGTTCGCAATTTCATACTAGATGATTTAGAGTCTGCTGACTTAAGTATTCTCTTCCTCAGACGTTTCGAAATGACAAATTTCCCTAGCTCTTATTTTCTGTCACTAAGGAGAGAGCCGGTTGCAAAAAATATGAAAAAAGTGATGTGTTTGTGTGTGTCACCTCTCTAGTTATCTAGGGCGACAGTAATCAAAGTAGATTTTTTTCTGTTATCTTCATATTGTTTCTGCCACGGTTAACATTTCTTTCTTCAACCGTTCGGAATTTCCAGTTGTTCGTCATCTTCTTACTGTGATGTTAAAGACCCTCCCTTCTTGGCAAACTTCCGTTACCCAGGCGTCTCTAAAACCCGCAGTGGTTAAAAGGGACGTAAAACCGATAACATTAATTCTCTAGAGCCATCTAGGACCGCGTTAAGTCTTGTTACGTTTGGCTTTCTTTTGCGCCCAGAATTCCCTATCCTTTGGGAATAAGCCTGCTTGCGTTCCTCTATCCAAGGGGCACTATGTCTTCTTTTGGAGGTAAAGGCTCGGCCACACAGAAAGCGGTCTGTCGCGGCGGGAAGCGATCCAGCGGTCGTCACGGCGGTCTGCGATATGGGGAGTCACATAGGACGCGTTACCTTTGTGTGAGCGGTCCAGTCTGGTCGCTTCCTTCTAGAGAATATGTAGTGTGTTTTCATATTAGTATTGTTTGATATTATTATTTGAGTATGAGCTCGGACGAAGACCAACTCCTATTTGCTTTGCAAAACACAAAGAAGAAAATACAATGTTGGGTGCATGACATTAAGAAGAAGAAGAGAGCATTTTTTAGGAGAATATCACCGCTTATGTATTGAACTGGAGTCATTTGAAGATAGGCTTTTTCAAGTATTTTCGTATGTCGCGAGAATGTTTCGAGGAATTGCACGATTCCATGCTTCAGCCTTCTTGTAAATTAAAACATTTTTATAATGTTCCGGTGAACTGTCGAACAAATATGTGTATTTACGCACAGTTTCAATAAATACTTCAGTTTGGTCACTCATCAAAATCGAAGGCAATCAGGCGGGCAATCTGCAAATTTGTACAACTGGATCGCCAGTCGTCGCGACAAAGACTAGCGGGTGACGGTAGACCGCGTTCTGTGTGCCAGGGTTGATGCAACTTCGGGAAATATAACTGGACCGCCTGACCGTCTCGGTCAGATATCGCTTACTGCCACGACAGACCGCTTTGTTTGGCCGAGCCTTAAGACACTGTTAAGCTCGTTCGTCACTATCTTTTGGAGCAAGGGCTCCCTGTGCAATGCGTCGCCGGGATTGATTTGGAGGTCTTCTTTGGTTTTTCTAAACCAGGGCATTGTGGTTTTGTGGTTTGAATAAAAAGATCTTCTTTGTCAGCCTGTTGGCGTCCATTCGTCTGATGTTGCCTTAATTATTATGTATGTAAGCTTCTCTTACTATAGACTTCCTTGTTGGATCTATTCTGGTGGACGTCATTCTTGTAATTGGATCCCATGATTCCTCTAATTATTCTGCGCTCTTTTTTCTCCAGTTCTTCGAGGAGCCCTTTATTGGCATTTAGGTTTCGGCTGCATACGTAACTACTGACTTCAATATTATTATTGTTAATGGAGAACATTCCTGGATCTTTTGACCACTTGGTGGCCGTTCCTTGCGGAAGATCCTTCATTTCACTACAGGCATTTCTTTCTTACTGTATCAGTCACTGCACTTGCCCACTGTGTGGTTATTTAGTTATTATTTATCGTATGGCTTTTAGTGCTGGGAGTGTCCGAGGACATGTTCGGCTCGCCAGAGGCTGTGGCTGATTCTATACGGACACCCATGGGTGTAGCTACAAGTTCCGTTCAATTTCAAGTAGTTTAAACTTTCGCTACCAGATGTCACTGTCATCTTGTGGTGAACGTTGTAACTTCGATAGGGCGTTTCAATGAAATCTAACCTGCAAATTTAGCTTCACACAAGATTAGTCTGTGGAAAGATCTTTTACATGCCATAAATCTATGACATGGGACCGCCGGCTTTACTTCCCCTCCGAATGAAGGCATACTGAAGGATTTTAACGCTCTTAAAAAATCCGTCCACTTCTGCCGGGTTTGAACCCGTGATCTTGGGCACCGAAGCCGCTCATTGATTGGTGGTTATCCAAGTCATGAGAAGATAAATAATTTGTCGTGGCAGTGTGGTGTCCTTTGCCATCACCGTCCCCAAGATGGAATTGGCAAGCTTCCTATTTACTGCACATTCAGCATGATTCTTTCGGGGATATGGTGTACCCTTCTAACAACAATTATCACTATAATGCAAGAACTGGGAGGGTATCGTGGCGGTAGGCATGAACCTTTAGCTTCAGCCTAGTCGAAAGGAAAGTACGGATGACTTATTTCCTGGCTTTTATGATGAGAAAGTCGAACATCCGCATTATTCCATTGTATGACGGTTTCCTTATTGTCTTGTTTGATCTTACTTGTATGCGGCCTCCGAAATACGGCTAAAGGTTCTGTTCCGGGCAGAAGGAAAGTGACGAGCATGATGGGCGGGTTAAATTTGATCTTCTTCTGTCAGTTGGTTGTTTGTTACTGTCAGATCTCGACTGTAAATGGCCCAGCTACAAGCGAAACGTCTGCATAGGTCTAGACATACATTTCCCATAGTCAGCGACAAGTGGTGATTGCAGGATAAATGCAGTCTTGCGGTAGTGCAGAGCTAACTGCCGGTAACTGTATCTCTTCATTATAGCACTGCTTTGGGTTGAGGGTTTCTGCCACATAGTGCAGTGATCCGTCCAACCTCCGGACAATGTGTTCAATGAGCTATTCTAGACTAGCAACCCGCCCGGCTTCGCCAGGTATCTTTAACGGTTTACCAGCGTAAGCCTAAAAGGCGCACGGACGGCAGGTCCTAGGCGCAATTCAGAAAAGCCGCTGTGAACAGGGAAACTCCAAACACTTCTCCGAAGTCTTAACACGACTTGAAACTGGGGTGATAGGCTCGCTCGCTAGTTCGTCAAGTCGCTCCGAAACTAATAATTTAGATTTGCACTGAATGGAGATTGTTGGAACAAATGAAAACGTTAAGACACTTATAGTGGGCGATGTATTAAATATAGAGATGTGCTGTCGTGGTCTTCTTTGTAGAAATTTTCATGCTGAACAATTCTTACACACATAGCATAATATAGATATTTTTAACGGTGTACCCAGCATAAGCTTAAAAGGCGCACGGATGGCAGGTTTTTCTTCGACTCGATTCACTGAAATCGTTACTGCTCGGCTTCCTTTGGTCAAAAATGGCTGTTTTTTTTCTACAGAAACCTTCCTCGAGAAATCCTTGACAGAATGGTGGCAATCGCATCAAAATCCATCCAGTGGTTCTCGAGATCATCCGTTACGTCCAAGAATCGGGGACTTTGTTTTATACTATATAGATATGATGAAAAGACACACGGAAGGAAGGGTCATGGGAGTGGCATCCGGTGAGCCATCTCATTGCAAGTGCTCTGTGCTCGACTCGCAGGCCCCACCCATCACATGATGTGTGCGCAAATAGCTGTTTTCTTCGCGACAACTAGGGAGAAAGATAACTTATTGTTTCATTTAGGACCTAAGGATATGTTCGTCATTCGGTGTGTTAACATGCAAGGCTAAATACTGTATAGCATATTCTATACCCAGTGTATTTTAGCTCTGCTGCTTGAGAGGGTAAAGGGTAAAGTTTGTTGGTATTATAACAGTGATGATAGTCTATTATTTTAGCATGGATAGCCTACGATTTTGGGCTGTCGGTTTATCTGGAAATAACGTGGACAAATTATAGTCGACTCAGTTACCATGACAACAAGTGCAAGCAGACTAAGTTCCCTCTCGTTGAAATGTGCATCATCGAAACGGAATGATTATGTAATCACTTAACAAATAACTAAAATCAATCAATATCAATATTTTTGATGAATAATAAATTAGGACTTGGTCAATTGTTCATACATATTTTTTTTAAATTTAAACGCTTTAGGAATCTGCAGCGTTTTTTTTTTTTTTTTTTTTTTTTTTTACTGTCCCTGAGTTCTGAAATTGTGTTTCTTGTTTCATTTATTTATACCGCTAAATCGTGATGAAACATTAGGCGTTGCTTTGTGATCACGTCATACTGGAGGGAGGGGGCAAAATCGACCGGAAAGTGATGGTTGGTTGGTTCCTCAGTTTAGGGGCTGTGACAACGCGGTCATGTAGCCCCGTGTACTTCGGGTAAGTGATGGTTGGTTGGTTCCTCAGTTTAGGGGCTGCGACAACGCGGTCATGTAGCCCCGTGTACTTCGGGTGTGTGTAGAATCTGTCTAATAACCGGTGTTAATTGTTATGGCTGTATTAGTGTGTGTATCTGTTTTTTAATTCAAGTAAGGACTGCAACTTTGAACTTTTCAAATAGTTCCTAATTTTGCCGCCAAACGCCACCGTCAACGGACCGGAAAGTAATTACGTTATTATGTGGACGGCCCCCTAGTTACCATGGCAACAAGTGCAGCGCACGTACATGCCACTCGGGAGTGAGCGCGATTCTTATTCTTTTTTCTATGTTTGGTTCTCTAACACCTGAACTATCTTTTAACTACTCTTTTTTCGTGTATTTGGGGGCGAATTGAACCGTAATTTAAGACTCGGCTACTGAGATTGATACTTAATAGCAATCAATGTCCGCCTACTGATTTCAAAACACCGTGTTCGATTCCCAGTCGAGGAAGTGGATTATTTAAACGCCAGAAAGAAATCCACTGTGCTCAGTCGTACGAAGTCGGTCTGTACAATATCTCTCTTATTACATTTCATTCGATTCTGTTGTCGGAGAATTGTCAAGCCGCGACCCCGTTCTCTACCGTATTTCGTTGAGAATCCAGGCAGATGTATGTGGCACCTTGTTTCTTCACGCGTCGGGTAGATGTGAATTAATTTCGCTCGACTTGTTGTAGGTACATTGAGATGGACACGTGACATCTGTGTGTAATTAACTGCGGTGTATTTAATTTGGACCATGTCAGGGGGGTGAGTAATGAGAGATGGGACCCCGGAGTGTTCCGTGACGACACGCGAGAAGAGGGCGCGGTCCCCGCCCCAGGGCGTTGGCTACTTCCGACCGAAAACCAGGTGAAACTCTCAAGCTTCCAAATGGATGCTTCTCATTTCCGCCAGTCCCTGTTGTGACGTTCTTGTTTCCTCGAGGTTGTGCCCCTTAAAACAACAGCCAATGGTGTCTGTTTCCAGAATTTGATTTTTCACGACCGCATTAAGATTTGCTGAGATTGGCCGATTCATCAGGGAATTTGAATGACGATGATGATGTTTTTTTTAAAGTTTCTTAACATCTAGGTTATTGGTCTCTAATGATTTGGATGTTAGTGAAAATGAAAGATGAAATGAATCCTACTACTAAAACTAACTACTGCCTAAACTAGTATACCAGACCAGAAGAAAGGGACCAAAAGAAATGGAAGGGGGGGGGGGGGGGAGACAGGGAAATGAAATGTCTTCAACCCTCGAAGAATGGTTTCGCGGGACTTGGAAAGAAGTGCAGTCGTGAAATAATTATAGGAGAGAGGAGAGGCTGCGCCTCAAAGGTAATGGAAAGACGGGGTTAAACCGGACCCAGCTCGGGAATCCCCCATATGTGCCCACTCCGTATCTCTCCAGCCGTGAGCCCTCGAGGGTACCCAGTGTGGGGCTACACACACCCTGCCTCCTTTAGGGCCTTGAGCAGAAGTCAGGAGATATCACGAAAATAAAGGAAGAGGTCTGAACCCTCGAAGAATGAGGCTATTCGAAAGATGAGACAAAGGTCTATGAAGGCGAGAAATTAAAAGCCTCTCTAGGCCTCGGAGACCCTAAAACCGTCGGGGTCTGAAGAGAACAAGAGTTGACCAAGGGAGGTTGACGAGAACGATGACTAGAATAGGTCAGCATAAGTAGCCTAAGTGGAAGCAATGCCGGACTCAGCTGGGTCCCGTGGTCGCCAACCTACGTCTCGCTAGGCGTGAGCTCCTGGGGAGGAGAGGTGGAAGTTCGAATGAGTTGCTAAACGGTATGGACTCGGTCTTGAGGGCAGAATTCACGATGAAAATCATTAGAATTTAAAAATATTGAATCAGAAACCCCTATTGACTTCGAATTGGCAGGTGAAAAGCTAAATGAAGAGGAGACTTTTGCTACATGAAAAGCAAAATAAGCAGTTATGTAAAGCTATTAGTGAAACAATAGTAGTTCTAAAATCAATTTTTATTTTATTCAGCACAAATGTAGCTATGCTGGTTTTAAGCTTCTGAACAATTTAATTTTTGGACTTGTCTGCCTCTTGGAATGGACCCTTCAATTCATTTGCAAATTCATCCAACATCCACGATGCCATGTTTCCGACAACGGTACTCAAGTCGAGTAGTGTTGGGAGAGACTTCAGTAATGGAGTGTTGTACACCAGATGGTACACTCAGCCCGATATCAAACTCTCCACTTAGCGGCGCCAGATGGCTCTTGCGACCATTCCCACACACTTCTTACGAACTGAGAAGTTATATTGAACTGGTGTGCTTTTGTTGTTGCTGAAGGAGCATGCAGCTTCTTCTCCTGTCGCCCTGGTCTCTTAATGGTATGGACGGTCTTCATGAAATGAATCTGTGAATGTAAAAACAAAAATAATGGAACCCAGCTACCCCTATTGACATCGAATTGTGCTGCAGAGAACAGGATAAAGTTCCACTTCCATAGAGCGCCACGCTCCAGACTAAGGCTTTCAAAAATGAATTTCTAATACCTTAACATAAATACTGGTTGTCAGACAAGTTCAACACACACCTCTGATGACCGAGATGTCCCAAGACCCTAAGAAATTATTTGACATCAAAACAAAAATTATTTTATGTAGACAAGATCTCCTTGTCTGTGCCTAGTTACCATTTCTTATTTTGCTTTCCAAGTAGCAAAAATACATTACTACCCCCTCATTCTCCTGGAATAGATGGGGGGAAACCATGGAAAGCGATTTCTAAAAGGGCTGTGGTTTTCCCTCACGAGGCTGAGAGAACCCAGGTCAGCCTAAAGACCAGAATTAAATTTCTTGACAGTGTTGGGAATTGAGCCCGGACCTCCGCGGAGGCAATCACTACTGCATGAGTCCGCCTCGTTGCGTAGTGGCTAGCATGCTTGGCTGTCACCGCGGAGGCACGGCTGTCGATTCCCGGCTCTGCCAAGAAGTTTAATTCTGGACTAGGAGCTGGAACGGGATACACTCAGCCTCGTGTGGTAAAACTGAGAAGAGGCGCGTTCCATTCCTACCTCTGCCACCCTGGAAGTGATTTTCCGTGGTTTCCCACTTAAGGTCAAAGCCGTCTCCTTCCCAATCCTCATCTGAATTACAAATACACACACCCATGTACACGGTGCTATATGACCACGATGTCGCAAAGCCCCTAAATCAATCAACTACTACTATACTACTATTGCACGAGGTCTCGACTGTATTTTCTTTTAGTCTGTAAGACATTAGTATTCATAATCATCCATATCAGTGGCAGATGACCTTGGTGTTCCGCTACAAGAGTCGAAATCACCATGAAATTTTCTCGCAATAATCCATTTGTATGTTCGTTCGTATCAGACAAGCTGCTGCTGTGTGCTTTCTACTTGGGATGCTCCTCACCAGTGTATTTTTAAAGAGACCGGCGCACAGTTTTGCGAGGCAAATCTGCCTTCAAACGGACCACAAAGCCGACTTATTCTGCTTCAGCTCGCTGTGTTTTCTCTGCCCATACGTTTGTTTGTTTGTTTATGTTTGCTGTTGATTTGTAGCGGTGGACACTTGGCATTAATTTTTAACGGCATGCTTGACGTTGAGTTGTGACGTGGAGACGAGTTATCGACATGCTGTGGGACACACGTTGTGGATCTTTGGTTAGAGATGGAATCCGTTGTCAGGTTTAAAGTACGTAATGAAGTATGCGAACCTATTATTATTATTAATAATATTAATAGTATTATTTTATTGTTCCGACCACGTACGACTAGGGTTAAAACTGGCCAGTCTTGATGAATTTCCAGTATTCATTCATCTTGTTGAATAATGCTGATCTTTTTTTTCTGACCACTGGATGTCAGTTTTCACTCGTTTCAAAAGATCCTTTATCTCGTATACCAGGGGCGTGATGGCGCAGCGGTCAAGCTGTTGGCCTCTCACCACGACGGACCGGGTTCGATTCCCGGTCAATGCATGTGAGATTTTCAAAGTGAAATGCCATGTCCTGTGGTTCGGATTCCACGTAAAAAGGAGGTCCCGTGGCTCAATATGTCGAGATTAACGGTCACGTAAAACTACAGTCTTCCTTCCTTATCTCGTATACCCAGACCCTGATTTCACTCGTGGGGCATATGACCTCGCTGTTCCGCCCCTTACAACAACAATCATCAAAGGCTCTTACACTTTTTTTCCGCAGAGACTTCCCAAGTCATCATGAATTTCCAGCTATAAAACCGTTATGCCCAACTAAGGAGTGCGATTGAACCTTTGGAACAGATGCTAATGAAATTGTTTTCTTCTCTTCCCTAAATTTCTTCATTCTCTCTCTCTATATATATATTCTTCCTTTCTTCTGTCCATGCGGTGGAGGATCACATCCGGGAGTTTGCAGCAAAGTGATTGTTGTTCACCAACGTTCTAAACATGGAGGGACTCCGTCATTGAATCAAGGGCTTTGTTCTTTTTTTTAATTCTAATTTTTTGTTTTTCCGTATATTTTTGTTTGTTTATTGTTATAATTACTAGTTTTATTTAATTTTTTGTATCATTTTTTTCATATTTAGGCACCCACCTCTAAATTAAATTGCATCATTAATTTGTGTAATTTAATATTTGTTAAAGGGGATAGGTGACCTCGCTGTTGTGCCCCTTAAAACAACAATAACAATCATTTCGTTCTGACGCTAGGTCTATCCCATACATTTTCCGTCTGTTACGTGATTTCTTGAAGGTCATTTTCAATTTCGATTATCCAGTTGGTCTTTTACTTTTAATGAGGAATTATGATATAATAATAATTGTTGTTGTTTTAAGACACGGAAAAATCAGATGTTCTGTAGTGTTTGCAAATAGGCTATCTTGCACTAAAATTAATTTTATCGTCTTTTAGAGATGTGTGTTCTATTTGCATGCTACCTTATGTTTGTATCCGGCATCCTGCACCTCTTTGTGGTGGAAATGTTGTAGAGGTAATCCGAGGTTTCATGGAAATTAGCCTAGGTCCAACTAGACGCACAAGCGATTCCTTTTAGGTGTGGATACATCTCTTAATCTGCTAAACACGCTTTCGCACTCTGCCGTTGATACAATCTCGGTGTCTAAAGTATCGAACTGAGGCTTAGGTCTGGCGTTCCGAAGACCAATACATTAGAGGCTGCTACTCGGCACCTTTCTTCCTGCTCCGTTTCTCTCTCTCACACTCGCGTGACATCCAGGGTGATATGATGCATCGACCTGCTTCGTTGAAAACGTGGAGTTTTCATTAATCTATTTTTGGAGTACTATTGGGAAGAAAAGTGATTATTCCGCTTATTAGAGGTCGCATAAATGTTGTTAAAAAGAAAAGAAGCTAATGTAATCACAAGAAAGTTTTGTTATAAATATAATGCGCTTAGTCCTCGAAGGAGCACGTAGAACCATTATTTAGGATTGGTGTTCTTGTTCTTCTTATCTTCCCAAAACTTCATCCTTTCGCTATTGCCTGTCTTCTTTCTTGTGTTAATGCAGCTTTGAGTTTCAAAATCCTTCCCGTAGGGAACTTGGGTGGAAACTTATATGAATGTACTTGCTGTCTAGAGTATATGCAGTTCCGTGTCGTTGTTAGTGGGTCAATGTTGATATCAGTGAGGTCCTCTTGAGTGTCGGCTAGCCAGTGTACTTGGGTTTGTCGGGGTCCATTGACTATGAGGAAGATTTTCTTGGTCAGTCGGGGTCCATTCGAGCTATATGTCCGTAGAATTTCATGCGTCTTTTCCGTGCAAGTGAGATGAATCGTTCAGTCAGTGAATACAGTTATTCTGAGCTTTTCCTCATCCACATACCGTCCTGAAGTTTTGGTCCAAATATTTCCCTCAGTATTGGCCGTTCTATCTTCTCAATGTCTTTGGCGTTATTAATATTTAAAGTAGTTGAACAACATATCTGTATCAAATGTGGGCTTTAATCTGATGTTAATAAAAAAATATTTTTCAAAGCAATCCCATCTCGGTCATCTTGCTTTTCCATTTCTACTCCATAGAGGTCTTTGGCACCATTTTTCAGTGTTGCCTTATTGACAATCGCTATTACAACTTTTCAGTCGGTCAACACACTATAGTCTCAATTACTGGGAGTAAATTATCGAGCAGAGGCTGAGGTCTGGCGGGTGGCTAGTCGATAATCTCAGGTTCTCAGGTTATTTTTTCGCATGCCCACAGCCGCTTCTTCCCCAATCCTCGCCCCCAATGCAAACCCACATTCTTGTACAGGCACGATATCAGACCGGCTCCACACACATCCAAGTGTACGGGGCTGGTGTCCACGCTGTTGCTAGCCCCTCAGTTAAACAATAGTAACTGTGAATGTACAGTACAGTGTCCATACATTACCTACGTAATTCACAAACCATTAAAACAAACTAACCTTATAATGAAATTCAAATTGCGAATCGTATTATAAACACTAATTAAACGCACTACAATCTGTAAGATAATATACTTGTGTATAAATTTAGACCTCAACACAGTGATCAGGATCTGATGATGACCGCTTGATGGTCGAAAGGCTTAATCCTAAAAATTGCTCCATTTTAATAGTGATCAGGAACTAATAGGCTACATATAATTTTCTCCAGGAGTGTTATTTACATATTATATACATTGTACCCCGCCCAGTCATTGGGCAAATTCGTGTTGACCGACTGAAGATTTACAAATAACTTACAGTGCCTACTGTAGTAAAAAACGTGGGTTATTTGGTCTTCAGATGTGAAGTTTGAACCGCGACTCCGTTTTGGTGAATGGTTGCGAGAGTAGTAAGAGACTTTTAATTCTTTCTCTCGTGGGAGATAAAAGTTTCCCATGGACAATCTTCAAGGATATGACAAGTCTTGGCAATCCCACGTAGGCCATTCGTTTGTATCGATTTAGTGATGTATCGTATCGATGTTGATGTAGAGGCACGGAAGCGGGGACTGTGGAGCTTGTCCAAGGAGGACCGGTCAAGTTCGCCTCCACACTAGTCGGGACACCGACCTACAGAGTTCACTTTCTCACCTTCTTATTGTCCCTTTGAATTGATAAACAGGAAAGAAAAACAGTATGGCATAAACGCGTCGATAGAACCGAAAGTAGTGAACTTATAATAATAATAATAATATTGTATGGCCTCGGTGCCGGGTGCAAGCTTTGTAATTTGACACCCAGAGGGTAGCTTGCATGTCGAATTTCGTTGTTCCTTGAATCACTATGAAAGTCAAGGAGGTTAGATACCTAAGCTCCTTGAACACTATAGCGCTTTCTAGTAGAGAAATGAGAAACTTTGTGTTGGCGGAAACTCCCGAGATTAATTTTGCCATTATGAACACGGCCTACTGAATTCAAATGGGTTCTTTGACATGCCAACATCGTATGACATGCGTGTCGTATTTTTGCCGCCTTTCAAAAATCACTTACCACGGCCAGGAACGAACCTGCAATCTTGGGGTTAGTAGACCAACACGCTATCCACCCACCCACCGTGGCAAGCTAACTTATTATTATTATTATTATTATTAATTATTATTAATATTATTTTCAGACCGACGTCCTTTCAGTCCATTATTGCTGCAAAATCGCTGTAGCTTACTGGATATGACTTGATACAACCACAATTGGTCCATTGGTTTGCCAGAATCTAAGTAGCCCTTCGCAGTGAGATATCGTCATATAGCGATGGTAAATGCAACCGGAGACGGGAATAATTGACGTAATGTTGGTTCGAAGTGAAGCAAGCCGAGGGTTTGTTTGATTTGTCTGGCCGTATATTTAACCAATTTCATTCTGAATCATTGCATATATTTATTCAACCTTTTCCATGTTTGTGTTAAAATAATCCTATGCTAAATTTTCTAAATATGTATTTGCGAAGAGTGACTTAAAATCGTCGTGTGTTTGAAGCACATTGGAATGGCTCAATCTGAGTGGCTTGGGCAACGTGGGGCAGATGACCTCAAGTTAGTAACCGTCTCGGCTGGCTGGAGTGGGGGGGGGGGCACGGAAAAACAACTTCCAGGATGGCTGATGTAGGAATCGTACCCACCTCTTTTCAGTTTTGCCTCGCGAGGCTGAGTGTACCCCGTTCCAGACCTCAGGCCAGAATTAAATGTCTTGGCAGAGCCGAGAATCGAAGCCGGGCTTCGGCGGCGACAGCCAAGCATTCTAGCCACTACACTACGAGGTGGTAACTCGGTTTAAGCTACATTTTCCTGTAATGATTAATCTAAAATTTAAGCCGTAGAATATAAATCAAATGTTAACTCTTTGCAGTTGGTCAAAACGATTGTACCCTAAGCCTGAAAGAAAAAGAAAGAAGGTTGTAGTTTAACGAGACCGTTAATCTCGCGATCATGAGCCACGGGACCTCATTTTTACGTGGAATCCGAACCATAGGACATGGCATTTCACTGCCCTGGTCGCTGCGCCACCGCCCCCCAAACAACCTGAAATAAATTACTTGAGATGTAATAATTAATCTCATGTAATTTCTTTCACATTTTGGGAATAACACACATTACCATTTGGGTACAATTTTATTGGCAGACTGAAAAGCATTGAATTTAGTTTGAATGTACTAAGGTGACACTGTAAAATGGCTTCCAACGCGATGATCGTTGTGCTTGTGCTTGTTCTTTGATCTTGATGCTGTCTGTACATGATTCTGCACCTTAAACTTCGATGAATGTTCCATTCCTGGGCTTTTCTCTCTCTAATGAACATGTACTGTATACGGCTTGCACTCCATTCCTATACCACCAATTAATGGCTGGAAGCCTCATTTGGCATTAATGAGGTCATGTAAAATACAATACCTCGAATGAAATATTGCATGAAATTTGTTGGTGAATGTCTAATTGCCAAATGGTCATGCATTCCGTGTATGTTTGTTGGGATGTGGTCGGCTCTTGAGACAGATAGAAGGCTGAAGACACGTAGTGACTAGAATGCGTAACAAGGAAGCACTGATAACCAGTAACCGTAGAAATGAGGCTGTGACCCTTCTATCATTAATAAAGCTAATTGAATAGGCCACGGTGCCTGCCTCCCGCACTCTATCTTAATCTCATATTAGTGTATGACTCCGTGGATGCTGACCGCGTCATCCGCTTTATGGGAACCTGTGTGTTAGGACAATATATGTAAGTTTCGAGTGTAATTATAAGTATTGAGGAATGAGTATTGTCCTGTTTAATTTGTTGTACGATTCTTTTTTTGCTCCGTGTTTTAATTGTCATCTTTTAATTCCCTATCTTAATAATTTATTTATTTGTTTATTTATTTACATAGTTTACGCCACATTGAAGCCTTAAATCAAACCAAATAGGCCCTACATTCAAGTCATCTACGAATTGACAGAGAATTTGGCTGTCATCATCTTCCTCCTCTCCCAAAACCTCTTCATTCTGGCTGACCTTCATCACATATTACGTGCTATTTTCGTTGTAGTGTTTAGTGCAAGTTAGTTCTTCAGAATCCTTTTTTCTTCTCTACAACAGTTCAATTTTTTGTGTTAAATTTGTACATTAGGTAACTTATATTTTAGCACTTCTGAAACATTCTTGGCTGTGTTACATACACTTCCTCTCTCCCCCTCGCCCCTCCTAAAGGTACGGGTTCAATTTCCGGCTCTGCTAAGAAACTTATAATGTTGATCTGTGGAGAGGGGGGTTTGATAAAACATTGGATGTAAATTTACTTATCCTTCTGGTACAAAGCTATTGTTGTTTTAAGGAGCGGAACTACGAGGTCATCTGCCCCTCTAAATTCGTCATCTAAACATATGCAGTCTAGTTTAGTTGAGATTAAAGATCGCACTCTTTGATGCCGGTTGCATAGACAAATTTCCGGCAACTAGTTACCATGGCAATCCGCATGATCCGTTTCTACATATTTTCTGTTCATCTCTATGGATGTAAATACTGTACCCTGGATCCCTCCATTGAAAAGCGAATTGATGCCTTTGAAATGTATCTAGATCGTCGTCTCTGGCGCACACCTTGGATATTGAAAATTTCATATATCGAGGTAGCCTACTTCATTAGATTTTTTTTTTTCGTGTGGCCTCCTGAGAGGCCGAGTGCAGGTCTTTCTGGGCGACGTCCGTGGGCGACCTGCGCGCCCGGACGAGAGATGGAATGGATAAAGAATACAATTGGGCAAGAATGTGGAAGGTAGCGGCCGTGGCCTGTCAGAAGTTACCGTCCCAGCATTTGCCTGGTGTTGATAATGGGGGAAACCACGGAATACCATTTCAAGGACGGCCGACGGTGGGGTTCAAACCCACGCTTCTACCTAGTGAGCAGAGAGCTTGGCCCCATGACCTTACGCTGCGCTTGATCGAGCGTCGGTCTTCATTAGATGAAAAAGCACAATACCTAGGTCATATTATGCGAAGCGAGATGTATTAATTCTTACAACTAATTATTATTGAAGGGAAGATACTAGGTAAAAGGTCCTTTGGGAGACCGTAGAAATTCTTGGTTGAAAGACAATAGAAGAAGGCACAAATGTGTACTGTAGATTGCACTGCACTGTCAATATCGCCAACTTTCGTATGGAGACGGTGTGGCGTCGGAGAAGTTTCCATGCCAACAAGGGCAAGCAGACTTGCATCCAGATCCCAGTCGTTGATGCGTGCACGATATTTATAAATACGAATCGATGAATAAAAACGCATCCATGATTCGATGGTCCTCAGTGTAGTGTAGCACTAAAACACTAATAATGAAAATCCTTCAACGCTTTTAAAATGTTTTAATAATGTGAGAAATATTTAAACACGCTGACGAAATCCTAAAAATTGCGTTTGGAAGCAAATGATGGACTTTTCAATCGCAGCGATGTGGTTTATTGTAACAGAAGAAAACAAGGGGAGACTTATCATCATGTGCTTCAATCGGTTATAGGTGACATAATTCCTGTTGCAAACGATCACCAACTCAACATTATCTGACTGACTGCGTGGCTCAGCGGTAACGTTCTCGCTTGCTGGGCCCAAGGTTGCAGGTTCGTATACTGGCGCAGTCAGCTGGCATGATTTGAGGGCGCGCTAATGTGAAGGACCGTGTCAGTAGATTTACTGGCACGTTAAAGATCTCCTTCTGGGCAAAATTCCGAATTACCGGCGTCTCTAAACGCCAGAGTAGTTAAAAGGGACGTAAAACCAATAACATTATCAATAATATCTCAGAGAAACTCCACTAATATACAGGGCTAAAGACATATGACAACCCAAACCCCTAAAATGAAGAGCTTTACTTGATTGGCTTTTCTTAGCGAAAGTATGCCCCAAGGTAGCAGTTTTCCCTTGTTCTGCTTGGGAAAGGTGTGCTTGTGGTTGGCAACAGTGGCGGAACATCCGGTGGATGGTCGAAGTCTCCTTATAAGAGTAGTACAAGGCCGCGATGGGCGTGTGTGTCAGTGGGTTCGAATCCCACGCAGCCTTGTGTGTTAAACTCATACTGTAACACCAGAAACTGGTTTACTCTCGCCGTCACTTCCATCCCACGTGTGCTGTAACAGTTCGCAAACTATTATCGCTCCGTAGCGTAGGGGCAAGAGATTTCTAGTCTAGGCCAGTCACTTGATCGAAATTAATAAGCTACGTCCCTGTGGTAAGAATCTCCGTGTACAACGATGTATTCGGTCTTTCGAATGTTGACGGTTATCTAGGGCTAGGCTGTACGGCACACAGGTATTCGTCCGTTTAGGTGCTCGTCCAGCCTTTAGCCACAGCACCTCTGGCCCTCGATGGTTTTTTTTTTTTCTATATAGATAGCTTTGAAGGCATTTTTCAGTGATGCCTTATTGATAACATTGCAACTTTTCAGTCGGTCAACACAATATAATACCAATTAATGGGACATGTGAAAAAATAAATTGAAAAAAATATATATACACTGTATATTCGGTGATTTGCGAGTGGTTCCACATACAGATATATCTGCACATCAGGTCAGTGGTTGTCAGATCTTTCAACACATTAGTAGACTACACTGATTTTGTATGTTGCAGTTCTAGCCTTTTTCTTACCATCATCTCGCTGGAGTATCCGTAGGTCATTTTTGCATATTAGTTGTCAGTTTTAGTTTAGGAACGCAGTATAGCTGTCTGCTTCTCGTCAAGGCGTTTTCTTGCATGAAAAACTCGCTTCCTGATGATATTGGTGTATACCGATAACCCCAAATCACGGATCATCATAGTTTCTTCTTCATTTTGTCCAGTTATCCTGAGTAGCCATTCACCTCGTCCATGTCTCTGGTGCTAGCAATTCATCTCTTTCTTGTTTTATTAATGTGCATACATTTCGCTCTCTAAAATAGCGTTCTCCTTATAAATGTCTTCCTCGTGATCATATTAATTGCCACCTTCATTTTAGGGCTTCATAGGACGTGGGTTGTGTGGTCATATAATATGACATTGACACAGAGCTTTATATATAGATATATTTGTAATGGAAAAGGGCGTTCCGAAACTCAATGTATAGTAATGGAGGTTTGTAAATTTAATTCCTTAAAACAAAATTATATTTTCTTTCGCTGCGCACTTAAATTGGTTGGTTGGTTGGTTCCTTAGTTTAGGGGCTGCGACAACGCGGTCATGTAGTCCCGTGTACTTTGGGTGTGTGTAGAATCTGTCTGATAACCGGTGTTAATTGTGATGACTGTATTAGTGTGTGTATCTGGTTTTTTTTAAATTCAAGTAGGGACTGCAACTTTGAATTTTCAAATAGTTCCTACTTTTGCCGCCAAACGCCACCGTCAACGACTACTAGGCCTAGTTCAGAACTAGCTACTAGACGCCACCGCAGTCGGCTCTTGGCAACGAACGTAGCAACCTAAGAGCGTTGTTTACATTCTTAACCTATCCAATTTAGTTTCACACAGGTGTAATTAGTGGAAAGATCTTTAACATGCCATAAATCTATGACATGGGACCGCCGGCTTTACTTCCCCTCCGAAGGAAGGCATACTGAGGGATTTTTAACGCTCTTAAAAAATCCATCTGCTTAGGCCGGGTTTGAACCCGCTATCTTGTGCATAGAAGCTCAGCATGCTACCAACTACGCCACCGAAGCCGCCTCACTTAAATTGGAACGTTCTTTATACAGCCGTGACTTTCGAGCTTCAATTTTGAATTTGGTGGGGGTGTTCTTGCGGTTTTCTTGTCCTTCAGTTTGTGTGGTGTCCCTTCCGTTATCATGGAGGTTTAATGTGTCGGTAATTCTGTTCGCTATTTGTCTCATGGGACAAAAATAATTCTCGTCGTGAGGCTGGTAGCGCTTGTGTCTCGGCAGGCCTTGGATCGTGACAGGGCATCGTCTTTGAAGTGGTTGGGTTTTAAGTGTAGGTGCTGAAGCTTGACAAGGTAGTTAGACTTGCCAAGATGTGCTAAATGGGGCGATCTGTGAACTGGCATGCCCGTCCAAAACTCATCACAGCTATCAGGAATACACGAGCTATTGTTAGATAGCTCACTTCACCAGGTGTTGCCGACGACACACATTTTCGTGTCATGATGTTGCAAGAGTGATTTATTTCTCTGATATGTAGTATTGTTTACCTTAACTTGGTCCATTAAGGACAGAAGGTAGGTTATCGCTATTAATTTGCAGCCTATTTTGGGTAAAATTCAAACTAATACAGCTGGGCATCTATTCAGAAAAGGTTGAAGGAATTTTCGCTATATACTTGCAAAATGTTGCTGAGTGTGACAGCACATCTTAAAAATCCCAATGCAATTAGTTCACCTACAATATATATTTTTTGAAAAGCCAAAAAAAATAATTCTATTCCATGCATGATCATCTTTAGGTACACTTTTGTCATAAAGTTACAAATTTGCATGCACTGAACATGTAGAGTAGATATAACATAAGAAACATGATCTACTGAATTAAATATTATTCTTAAAATCACCTATTATTTAGCAAAATATTTTTTCAAAATAATTTATTTTGCAATAAAGTTATATTAATGTACACACATCAAAAAAAGTTTTGCATCACCTCGGTTCCCAGATCTCCGGCATATAGACGTTGACTGTGTATATTGTATCCAAGATACAGTCCCTTTGACTGTTCATAGATGTCACTAAAACTGCTCAAAGATGTAAACAACCATGCATGAGCAGGGCCTATTAGACGGAGGGGGTACGACAGCCGATCAGTTCCAGTCATTCCACCAGGACGAAGGTACGCTGCTCATGTTGTCTGTAGTTCTACCCTGCCTAGAAGGTCAATACCGCAGTTCGATCGCGTCCGCATTGTTACTTTGTGTCAAGAAGGGCTCTCAACAAGGGAAGTTTCCAGGCGTCTCAGAGTGAACCAAAGCGATGTTGTTCGGACATGGAGGAGGTACAGAGATACAGGAACTGTCGATGACAGGCCTCGCTCAGGCCGCCCAAGGGCTACTACTGTAGTGGATGACCGCTACTTACGGATTGCCGCTCGGAGGAACCCTGACAGCAATGCCACCATGTTGAATAATGCGTTTCGTTCAGCCACAGGACGTCGTGTTTCAACTCAAACTGTGCGCAATAGGCTGCATGATGCGCAACTTCACTCCCGACGTCCATGGCGAGGTCCAGCTTTGCAACCCCGACACCATGCAGCGCGGTACAGATGGGCCCAACAACATGCTGAATGGACCCCACGGAATTGGCATCACGTTCTCTTCACCGATGAGTGTCGCATATGCCTTCAACCAGACAATCGTCGGAGACGTGTTTGGAGGCACCCTGGTCAGGCTGAACGTCTTAGACACACTGTCCAGCGAGTGCAGCAAGGTGGTGGTTCCCTGATGTTTTGGGGTGGCATTATGTGGGGCCGACGTACGCCACTGGTGGTCATGGAAGGCTCCGAAACGGCTTTACGATACCTGAATGACATCCTCCGACCCATAGTGCAACCATATCGGCAGAATATTGGAGAGGCATTTGTCTTCATGGAAGACAATTCTCGACCTCATCGTGCACATCTTGTGAATGCGTTCCTTCAAGATAACGACATCGCTCGACTACAGTGGCCAGCATGTTCGCCAGACATGAACCCTATCGAACATGCCTGGGATATGTTGAAAAGGGCTGTTTATGGACGTCTTGACCCACCAACCACTCTGAGAGATTTACGCCGAATTGTCGTTGAGGAGTGGGACAATTTGGACCAACAGTGTCTTGATGAACTTGTGGATAGTATGCCACGGCGAATACAGGCATGCATCAATGCAAGAGGACGTGCTACTGGGTATTAGAGGTAGTGGTGTGTACTGAAATCTGGACCACAAATGCTGAAAGTCTAGCTGTATGATGGTACAACATGCAATGTGTGGGTCTCATGAGCAATAAAACGAGCTGAAATGTTGTTTGTGTTGATCTCTATTCCCTTTGTATTTAACGGTTCCGGAACTCTTGGAACCGAGGTGATGCAAAACTTTTTTTGATGTGTGTATATAACAATTAATTTACCATTCCGAGGGTGGTCGCAAGAGATAACATAGAAAATCTCAGAATTCTATCTCCAACAGTTCCTGAGAAAAGTGCACCTAAAGATGAGCACGTATGGAACAAAATTATGTTTTTGGCTTTTCAAAAACTAGATATTGTAGGTGAACTAATTGAATTAGGATTTTTAAAATGTACTGTCACAGTCAGCAACACTCTACAAGTATATGGCGAAAATTCCATCAACCTCTTTACGAATAGATGCCCAGCTGTATTAGTTATAATTTTGTCCAAAATAGGCTGCAAATTAATAGCGATAACCTACCTTCTGTCCTTAAGCCTGGTCCAAATGTTGTGGAGTAGTCCTCACCTCACCTCACGTCCATCCGTACGCAAGGAGCCGATACATAGGCAGAGTAAGTTCCTGATTTGCCAGCTACTAGCGGCACAGTTTACGCCACGGTTTTTGGCTGGTTAGTCCCGATGTCACAGTCGTACAGAAGACGGTCTGCGAGCCTCACGCATGTGTAATTGATACGTGAGTATTCAGTTCGCGGAAAGTATCAATTGCACATGCCTGAGGCTCGCCACCTGTCCTCTGGACGACTGCGCAATCGGGGCTCACCGGACAAAAACCGTGGCGCGAACTGTATATCCATTTTTCGGTTTGGTTTTGGTATATTTTATTAGAGAAATCGTGTATAAAAAATAAGTACGCTGCGAGTTCAAGCTGCTGGTCATACGTATGCTGTGCCCTTTGTACTCGTTCGGGTGGAGACTCTCCGATGGATTGCCCTGCCCCCACCTAGTTACATAATATCAGGTTTAAGAAAATGAATAGTGGTTGGCTTCCAAAACTTGCAAAATCTACATGTCTTCAATTTTTAAATCCTATTCCAGAGTGTTGAATCTAGCTTAGTAGTGTGAAGCATTTTGTTCCATATGAAAGGATGCGTCTTATGTTTGACTAATCTGATTGAATCGGACCTTATCAACAGTTCGCTATCGTGAGTTTTGAAACTGAACTGCCCCAATAGGTTCTGCAAGCCCCTGTCTGCAAGTTTTTACTACTGATTCTTCCTACAAACTTCACCATCGTGTAGAATGCAGGGTTGACTTCAGAAACCTCACAGACTACTTTGAGAGAAATGGAGCCCTCTACTATATATATGCCATCCATAACGGGCCTGATTCAGCAAATGTGACGAATATTCCTGGGTCCAAAACTGTCATCTGCGAGTGTAAATGGGTCGATGCGAGGTGTGCAATAGCTGAACCAAGCTGGCTCATAACGCATTAAGAGCACGTATCTGCGATCTAAGGTAGAAACAGTTTGACCTGCTTGCTTGCAATACAAATAGGGACACAATGCCGTTACGTGCCGTGTTCTGTTGTGCAGTATGGTTGGAATTTTTTTTTTTTTTTTTTTTTTTTTTTTTTTTTAGCGTATGGCTTTTAGTGCCGGGAGTGTCCGAGGACATGTTCGGCTCGCCAGTTTTGTAGCTGCTTCGAGACGGACACCCAATGGGTGAGCTACAAGTACCGTTTGGGGAGGAAAGTTGGAAGGGAAGGGCGAGGAGTTGGAAGGTAGCGGCTGTGGCCTATAGAGAGGGACCAACCCCGGCATTTGCCTGGAAGGAAGATTGGAAACCACAGAAGACCATCTTCAAGGTTGCCGGCGGGGGGATTCGAACCTCCTCGCCTCCCGGATGTGAGCGACTGCCATTAGTCATGCCGTAACCACCACGGCTAACTCACCCGGTATGGTTGGAATGACCCCTTAGCAGAGCAATACATTCTAGCGTGTGGTCTGGTCATGGGGAGGATCTGGACAACCGTTGAGAAGGGAACATTCGCTAGGTGGACTATTTTTTTTTTACCTATAGGCTTCTTGTGGTGTGTTTACGAATACCTTTTGCAGTATATTGAATTAGTTATTATTTTCAATATCGCTGAGAATTCTGTCAGCAATTACTTGGACTGGGAAGCAGCTCGCTTTTGCGATCTTTTCTATGCGGAGATTGATTGTTGCTTAGTAGTTTGTTGGATACCTTGTGGGCACCCCATTTATTTGAACAGTGTTCGAAGTTGGAAATTTAGAAGACTTAATTAATGTGTGTACATACCTGCCAACTTTTACGGTTTATCCGTAAAATTTACGGAAATTGCAGCATTTTACGGTTTTACGGATGAACGGTGTCATTTTACGATTTCGCGTTCAAAAATTTGAAACGATAATTAACATTCGATAATCCCTCCCACTTCAGTACAATCGATTGTTTGCGTGGGTCGAAGGCAAGTCCACGATAGTCGATAACTCGTTCTTTGATATGATTCGTACTTTTAACCGTGTCATGTTTGTGTCGTCATTGTAATTGAATTTGAAGCCGGGATAACCGTTCTTCCATGTGAATCTTAGGTGTCGACACGCTCTGCTTCGCAAATTCTTTGTTCCCCTACGTTCGCTCGTTGCGATTTAAAACAATATTCTTTGACCACGTGAGTTGTTTATTGTTCGCGAAGTTGGCGTTCCTTGAATGTTTTCGTATTTTAAGGTTATGGCATATTTTAATGAAGTGTTCGAGTTTTTGTGCTATATCTTCGTGCTTCGCAGTTTCCTGTATTCCTTGGACTAATTACATTCGTTCCACGTGTGTGTTTTATTTTCTCTACCATGTGCATATTCTTTCTTTACGAGGTTGGCGTCGTGTTCATTTGACTTGTGTGCTTTGACTTGTTTTAATGAAGTGTTGGCTGTGTTTTATGTGATTTATGTTATAATTTTATGTGACGTTTAGTGATCCAGGTTCCTTTCGGTGTTTTAGTAGATATCGAGAATGAACAAATACAACAAGAAACAGTACTTCCAGACATTTAAAGAATCATACTCGGTTGATTTTCCGTGCATACTAAAATCAAGAAAGGGAGAAAAATTTGCCTTTTGCACGGTATGTGCGTGTGATATTAATATTGCACATGGTGGAAAAAACGATTTAAGTAATCATGTGAAGTGCGGTAAACACATAAGTTATGTTAAATCGAAGGAAGATAGCAAGAAAATCAACACCTTTTTTGCCAAGGCTGGTAACGTTGACAGTGACGTAATTAGGGCCGAGTGTCTGTTTACTTCCTTTTTGGTGGAACACAATGTGCCCTTAAGTGCGGCTGATCATGCAGGTGCTTTATTTAAGAAGATGTTTCCCACATCAGAAGTTGCAAAGAAATATAGTTGTGGTCGCACGAAAACGACGTGCATTGTAAATAAAATGGCAAAAAATGCATCATCGGAAGTTGTTAAGTGCCTTCAGAACGGACCATTTTCTTTGGCAACGGATGGAAGCAATGATACGAATGCCAAGTTGTATCCTATTGTTGTTACATCCTATGATGTTCGGCAGGAAAAAGTAGTGAGCACTGTGCTATCCATACCAGCGTTGGACGGGGACTCAACAGGGCGAAACATAGGTAACCTGATGTTATCACAGCTGAGTTCTCATAATATACCAATTGAAAACTGTGTGGCTTTCTGCTCCGACAATGCTCCTGTTATGATAGGACACAAAAATGGGGTTTCAGCAGTTCTGAAGGAAGTTCAACCAGGTATTGCCAACATAGGGTGCATTTGCCACCTGATTAATCTAGCAGCTGAAAAAGGTGCTGGAAGATTACCAGTTAAAGTGGATGAGATCCTTGTAGATATATTTTATTTCTTAGAGAAGAGTGTAAAGAGAAAAGAACGCCTTCAGAAATTTCAGAACTTGCACAATAAGGAGGCAAAGAAAATTCTGAAGCATGTATGTACTAGGTGGTTATCTTTAGGCAGATGTTTGGATCGACTACTGGACCAGTGGGATCCTCTTCTTTCTTTCTTCAAGGAGGAAGTAATATTATGTACCCAAAACATTTCCACAAGCTTGACATCTTTCAGAATACCTAAAGTTGAACAAAGTGGATCCAAAGAGTATCAGAAGAAGAGAATTCTTGATTCTGCTACTACACATGCCCCTAAAAGAATAGCATATTCTTCCAAATGTGACAAACCCATCCTAAAAAATAAGACTTCTGCTACAACTCGTGAGGAAAAATTGTTTATGTTCCTGTCCTCAAACTTGAACAAGGCCTTTTGCACTTTTCTTCATGTGACTATTCCTGTATTTGACAAATTGAATGTTGCCCTTCAGACTTCTTCCCCACAAGTTCACTTGTTATTAGAACTTCTAATGGATTTGCTAAAGCAGCTGTTCACCAAGTTTGTTAAGCCCAAAATTGTCAAAAGCTCCTCATTGCTTGAAGTTGAGTACAACTTGATTCAAAATCAAAGAAGTGATGATGAGTTAGTTATTGGCATTCAAACTTCGAACATAGTGAATGATCTCCAGGATACAGATAAATCCCTTTTCTTTTCATCAGTGAGAAACTACTTTTGTACTGCCTGTGACTACATCATCAACAAGTTTCCACTCAAGGATGACGTGCTAAAGAATGCTCAAGTTGCTAGGTTAGACAGAATTGAAGATGCACAGTTTTCTTCCGTTCGTTTTTTCTTGGAAAAGTTTCCTATCATGTTATGCAAGGAAGAGAATGAAACTACCGATGAGGTGGTGAATGAGCTTCAGAGGCAGTTTACAGCTCTTCAGGTAGATGACACTTTGGCTGCACATCAAGATGCTGCAAGTGATTCCAGTTGGGTACAAATATCAAGAATTCGTGGAGCCGATGGACTTCTTAAGTATAGCCGAATTTCTAGAGTAATGCTCTCTATTCTCACCATACCCCATAGCAATGCAGAATGTGAACGTGTTTTCAGCCTTGTGAAGAAAAATAGAACACAGTTCAGGTCATCCATGTCCAATGAATCTCTGGAGTCTATTTCTATTTTGAAGACCAGGAGTTCTGGTCCCTATTATGACAAAGCATTTTCTCAAGACTTTTTGCTGGAAGCTAAAAAGGCCACAACCATGACTTTAAAGTCGAACTAGCATGTGATTTGCAGTGTGTATTATATTATTTCTTGCCTGTGTTACGTTAAACAAGTTTTATTGTGTAAAACCTTTTTCAATTATCGTATATCGTCTTAATTTATCAAGGAAGTCCTGTTATGTATGCTCCAAACCAATATTCACCACGCCTGCTGCTGATTAACATGGATTTCTTCTTGATTGTTTTGTTCATCTACAAATCATGTAAGTAGATATGATTTCATTGAAATATCCTGTTTAAAGCATGAATTATTGTATTTTGTAGCCCAGAAGTATTATTATTTTCGTCAAGCCGGGGTATGTCGAAAATCGTTAAATTTTTTGTCGCGCGTGAGTTTTACTGATAGCCCTTTTCAAAAGTTGGCAGGTATGTATTCAGTAGAAGGTGTTTGGTAGAGTATGTGGCCCTTAATCACCGGTAAAGTGGATGCTAAGCGGGTGTCGGGCTTATGACTCGCCCCATTGTTTACCTTGGGTGTGGCCCGTCGTCCATTTGGCAGCGAGTTAATGGAGAAAGTGTCTTGCCAACTACCTGTCGTCTTACTAACTAGCATCATTTGCTACATAAATTGCACCTTTCAAATCAAATGACCATGTCTGCTGAACACTAGATTCCCGTCATATTAGCCCTGAGCTTCATTCTAGGCTACGTCAAAGGCAGATGCTCATGTGAAAGGTTTTCATTTTGTTACCTAGTTTGTTTTGGTACTCCTTTTGCATTAGTAGACAAGCTTAGTTACTCAGTAGCTTTTAATTCCGAATTATTGTACTAGGGATTTTAGAAGCCTACCAGACGCAGCTAACATAAAAAAGATAAGTTTTCTCGAGTTGCGGTTTTTTTTCTTCTATGCTGACACCTACTGTATGCCAGACGCTGGCTTTGATGTTATATTCATGAACTCTGCAAGTTCTGATAGTGGCGAAGATATAATAAAAAATCGTCAATCTTTTTGAATATTGGAAAATGAGCTCAAATTTATGGGGACACCCGAGAAGAAGGCCTGGTCAGATTACTGTCAGGAGAAAGCAAGAAGCATCACAGCGAATTCACGAAAAGATTTTGGGAGAATATGCAAGTGAAAGTCATCAAGCCAATCGATAAGCTCTATGAATGGGCAAACTCTATCAATTATGATAATAACAAATAATTTTGGCTGAAGTTAATATTCATAATCCAACTTTTACAGTTTTTCTGTAAAGTTTAAGAAATTACAGTGTGTTTCACGGTTTTACGGAAGCAGTTATAGTTACTGATTTTACGTGCCGAGATCCTTTTGAAATTCACGCCAAGGTGGGCTTTCGTAGGCCGCCGTTAGGTGTGTGATCTGTGAATATTCGATACATCGCTCTGATTTGAATTTTTCCTAACAGTCTTCGATCGTGAATCCCTGATATTGATTCTGAATCCTAGTCTTTGATTTGGATATATAAATATATATTTATTTATTTTTTCTGGTGTGCTTCGTCGTATAGCTGTTTCCGTTCGTTTGTTCTTCACCACGAGTTGCGAAGTGGAGGCTATGAAATAACGTGGTTATTATAGTGTATTATAGTCCAGTTGTGTGGTTCAGCGAATCGGTAAATATACTTGAAAACAGTGTTATGAAGGATTTAGACAAACGTATTCTTTGGAATTCTCGTGTATGCTGAGAAGGAAAGGTGATGGATTTGTATCGTGTGCGCTTGTGATTTTTACATGCAGCCTGATCGTGTAGAGTGTGCTAAACATGTAATTTGAAGCCTATGGGAAGGTTTTAATTTTTATTTTTATTTCGACAAGCGAATGAAAATATCTGACATTTTGTTGTATTCTTCTGCAATTTGGTGCATTCTGCATCCCGCGTATTCTTTTGCGCAGGGTTTTTACTGATAGGTGATTTTGAAAATTGGCATGTATCATTTACGGTTCTGCCTTGAAGCGATCTAATTCTTGTACTGTGACATCTCCAAATCAGCGCTGCGATGGTACACTTTACAGGTACCTGAACCGCGAAGATGATTACGTGGTATTTGCAACTCCGCCTGTGTTTCGATTTTGCTGTAGCTGAATAAATATGGGCAAATACTTAATGGTCTGCCTTCGTTTAATAGTCCCTTTGCGATTAAGGATCTGTATCGGCTACTGGGGCAACCATTCTAAGTTGCGTTATAGCCTCCTTCTGAAAGTTCAGAAGCTTACTCATTACCGGACTCGTCTGACCTTGTGGTATTGCCGCTAGCTAGGTGCGCCGCTTTTCGGCATCTCGTAACACGGGTGTTAAAATTACCGATCGAACAATACGGTGTAAAATGTTAGTGCTGGTCCCATTGTCCCCGGCCTTGGGTAGTTAGTTGGTTCCGTTACTGCGATAGACGTTATCTTGGTGCGTTAGCATATATTAAAATTCCTTGCCGCTGTGAAAGTAGAACCCTTCTAGTGTCTTATAAAGTGAAGTAGTGTTTTGATTCTGTTCAGTGAGACTTGAGAATGTGCCTGCAATCGGTATTTGAGCCGAATCGTTTGCTGTCCGGACAGGTCCTCCTACAGTGGTTCATTTACAAGTCTTATTATATCGGGAGACTGTTTTTGCAGTTTCCGGTATGTTGTCCTTGATCCCCTGTCTAGACGACGTGAACTTACAGGGTCACCTGTGCGCCAAGTTTGAACTGATTTGGGTTATAAAAAAAACAGGATTTTGTTATAAGAATAACATTCTTAACGCTCGCCCTTATTTTATTATAGCGTAGCCTCTTAGGAGTTCAAAATAAGGTGGGGTATACTAATTAATAATTTTATTGATTTAGCCAGTGGCCTTTTCTTTTCAGGGCGGGTCAGGAAAGGGATTTTGGAAGGAAATCGGACGTGGACCTATTTAAAGGAACATTCCCGGTGATGAAAATGGGAAACCACGAAAACCTTATTCAGGACGGTCGAGGTGCGAGGCCACCGTGGCTGGTTGGGTTATACCAATTACAATACTCATAATCTGAGGAAATATTGATTCGTTCAAACGTATCAGAACCGAATTGAATGATTATTGAGGATCTATAGAAAACCTATGAAGAAAGGTTTGGTAAGGCGACGTCAGGGAGATGAATGGGTATCAACAATCCTGTATCGTAACAGGACTAGTAAGTTCTTCTGGTGCTTTATACGTTCTGGGTGTTTCAGATCACACACCGCAGTGTCTCAGGTTTTTCAGCCACGAGCTTCGTCGAAGTCCCGGATGTCTTCTTGTATGCGATGGTCTCGATGTTCCTCCCCTTCGTTCTCGCATGCTGATCCCAAGGTTGCAGGACCGAATCCTGGCGCAGTCAGCTGGGATTTGAGGGTGTCTATAGATTTATGGCACGTTGGACACCTTTCGAGGCAAAATTCCGGCATCCCTAAGAGCCGCATTAAAAATGACGTAAAACCAATAACATCTTATTTTTCCTCCCCTTAAAAGGATCATCACTGCCAGACCTCTCGTTGCACAACAGGTCGGTTTTGATAAAACTAAAATATCCCAGCTTTCTTTACATGTATATGTTTTCGGCTGGGGGGTTATTTGGAATGTATTTATTTAGCGTATGGCTTTTAGTGCCGGGAGTGTCCGAGGACATTTTCGGCTCGCCAGATGCTGTAGCTGCTTTAAGCGGATACCCATAGGGTGAGCTACAAGTTCCGTTCAATTTCAAGTAGTTCCAACTTTCGCTACTAGATATCACTGACCTAGTGGTGAACGTTGGAGGTTTGATAGAGCGTTGCAACGAAATCTAACCTAGAAATTTAGCTTCACACAAGTTTAGTTAGTGGAAGGATATTTTACATGCCATAAATCTATGACATGGGACCGCCGGCTTTACTTCCCCTCCGAAGGAAGGCATACTGAAGGATGTTAACGCTCTTAAAACATCCGACGACTTCGGCCGGGTTTGAACCCGCGATCTTGGGCACAACAGTTCAGCATGCTACCAACTACGCCACTGAAGCCGCTTATTTGGAATTAGCCCGGGCAGATTTCCGACACCTAGTTACCATTGTAACAAGCGCTCTTAGTTCCCACTTGTTGAAGCGTGCACGATACTTACACAGGGTGTCTACTAGTCTGGAAAACAGGGAATACTCAGGGAAATTTTAATTTGTGGGAAATTCAGTGAATTATCAGGGTATTTAATGACATTCAGGGGATTTCAATTTTACAAAGTCCAACCTTGAATAATTGGAAATTAGGAATTTAAATGTTGATGGGGGAAAAGTATATTCTGGTGATGATTGTTGTAGATGTATGTTCGTACTGATGTTAAAACAGTGAGCTCTCATTTCTTGCAAGATACAGCACAAATTACATGTGTAAACCGTGTAATTGTATATAATTGTGTAACTGTATGATTTTTTAGATCATTTCTATTGACGAGCTACTTTCAACACTCGCAAGTAGGCTACAATAGTTTTTTTTTTCTTCTTCTGGATGAAAAATTTAGAAATTGGCAAAATATAGTAAAATATATTTTTCTGTACTTATTTTGTCTTTTCAACTTCGCCATGCTACCTTTTACTGTTCGAGCACTTTTTGATATGCTCTCAAGTACAAACTCTATTTTATATATTTAATATGGCCTCTATTGTTACTCAGGGAATTTTCTGATGTATCCTGGAAAAATCAGGGAATTGTCAGGGAATTCTGTTAGTTGGTTTTGGTAGACATCGTGTAATACAATATGACTAGAATAAAATCATATCCATGATTCTATTCGTATATATTGGTTCTGCAACACTATATAACTTTTTTTTATGGTGATAAAACAATTCTTGTCCAGAATCCATCCACGCAACACTTACTGTATACAGTGTGTTTCTAAATTCCCATCACAGACTTAGTGAGCTTATACTGGGGACCAAGACGGTGAAGTTTAGCAAAGGAACTAGTTGGAAACGTACCGTCTTCCCGCAACCCGCAAAGTAAACACTAAAGCATACGTTCAAATCTCCTGAATTTTCGGTGCCACTTGCGAGACCCCTGAGGAATCCGAGGAAGACCTACTGGCGCGGATTATGGTTGTGGCGGATGTTGGAAGCTAAAGAAGCTAGTAGTTTTACGTGACCGTTAATCGTGCGATAAACCGGAGCTGGCAAGAAGAGTGGTCAAATTCAACATCGGGTGCTAATGCTCATGATCCAACTCGGAAAATGAATGGATTTGACCTACCAAGAAAACTATGGTGTCGCCTCAACAGACTGAGAACTGGGCATGGACGCTGTAATTTCTTGCGTCATAATTGGGGCTGGATGCATTCTCCAATGTGTGAATGCAGTGAATAGGAGCAGACCATGGACCATGTCATTCTGCGCTGCCCTCTTCATGCCTACTCCGGAAGCCCCAGGGACCAGTTTCATCTTTCAGAAAGTGCTGTTGTGTGGTTGAAGAACTTAGACCTGGACTTATGAATTCCTTGTTATACTCATCATACGATTAAATAAATAAATCGTGCGATCATGAGCCTTTTTACGTTGAATCCGAGCCTCAGAACATGGCATTTTAGATTGAAAATATCACATGAATTGACCGTGAATTGATCCCGGTCCACCTTGGTGAGAGGCCAACAGGTTTACCGCTGCGCCACCACGCTCCTGGCGGATGTAGGAGGACCAGGGATTGGTGACTGTGTGTACCAGAACATGGTACGGAGGTACCGTGCCTGTGTTGACGTCGGTGGTCGTCACATCGAGCTCCACCTGTAATTGGACCTAAAGTCTGTTCGCCGAGTCGAGATAGTGGAAGTAAACACAGTTGTACACGTGATTGCAGGGCTGCCCGCAAGGGGTGCATAGAGCTGTGCCTGTTGAACGCAGGCCTACTTCAGTGCTGTGTATAGCCTACATGTGAAGCGGGCTGACCATCGGTTACTTGCTACGGCGCGGTTTATTTATTGTTCGTTTATGTATTTTTTTAAATTAATAAATTAGTTATTTACTGCTAATGACAGGCAACAGTAAGTGCAGTAAGTCTTGCTAGGGTGCTTGCTGGGCCCAAGGTTGCAGGTTCGTATCCTGGCGCAGTCAGCTGGCATTTGAGGGTGCGCAGGGAGCCGTGTTGTAGATTTACTGGCACGTTAAAGATCCCCTTCGGGGCAGAATTCCGGCATCCCGGCGTCTCTAAAACCCAGAGTAGTTAAAAGGGACGTAAAACCAATAACATTATTACTTTTGAGAGCTACGGCATGACTAATGATCTCGGAGCTTCTTGGCTACCCCTGTCCGGGTAGCCAAGGGCACTATCTCGACTCGACGAATAGACTTGACGACAAGCAGCAGGAGTCAGACAGTAGAGCGCTGAAAATGCGGGAGCTGTGAACGTGTGCTGTGGTGGTTTTGCGGATAGCGGGAAGACTGTATGTTCCCGGACACAAGTTCCTATGCTAAATTTAACCGTCTTGGCCCCCGCTACAAGCCCTCAGTTTGTAATGGGAATTTTAAAACATCCTGTATATTGGTGACATTATCTCATGATATGCTTAGCAATGGTCTTTAAATTCACATCCCAAACGTTTCTTCGGATGTTCTAGCTAATGCCCTTGTGGCATCTCACTGTTCGGGTCTTCTTGTCAATGCATTAAGCTTGTTCGTAGAGGAAGACTCTCCCAGGTGGTGGAGGATTCCTCCTTGGACTTCACCAGCGGAAAGAAGAGAGAGAAGAAACAGGCAGTGATGGGTATCAGGCCGCGACTCGCCAACTAAGGTAGCGAGCCGTGACGACATTCAGGCGTTCACCTCTCGGATCAGTCCGTCTGCTGGTTCCGACCATCAGTAGAAGTTGTGGAAACTACTTAAATGATAATGACTATCCAGCAATCTTCGTTGAAATATCTTAAGAATATCTCTGGCCTTAAAACCTGGTTTTCGAGATCCTTTGAGCATGGAGTTTATTTTTGCATCGAAGAGTTTTTAATAATGTCAGCTTTGTCCGATTTTGATATGGCGAAAACTGTTAATGGTGAAAGGGATTCCGCCATAGTCCCCCGTTTAATGAGTGGCACGGTGAAAAAAAATAGTTATTGTTGTTGTTAATTCTTTTAGAGGCTTTGCAACATCGTGCTCATATAGCCCCGTGTATTTGGGTGCGTGTAGAATTTGTCTGATAACCTGTGTTACTGTGATGTCTGTACTACTCTACTGTTTATATTTGTAATTGAAGTAGGATTTGCCTGTATTAGAAGTGGGGAAACAATAGAAAACCATTTCCAGGATGGCTGAGGTAGGAATCGAATCCACCTCTTCTCTCCTGATAAATTCGCATTAAAAAACTCGACTATTTTATGGGTCAATCTTTTTAAGGGGGGGATATAAATGTCAAAAATGTTTACTAATTGCCTTTTGTTACGAACATTTTGTACGATCGCCTGAAATCGTGGATGTGTCAAAATTCTTGAATCTCGCTCTGTCCACTTTTTGAGATAACGATGTTTTTGTTGAAACTGTCCGTGGCTTCCAGTAATCCACATCGACGTGACGTGACTGGTAGCTGCCCCCATATCCCAGTATTTATTTTGTTCGCGGTAACTAAAGTTTATGCGGAACTGTACTGCTGAAGGCTGTAGGCTCAAGCTGTACATTCTCATACAGACTTAGTTCCATAATCCGCAGCATGTTATAGCGTGCAACTCCCAGCAGAAGGAACATGATTTTACGTAGAGCCTACTGTAATATGGTTGGCTGGTTCCTTAGTTTAGGGGCTGCGACAACGTGTACTTGAGGTGTGTGTAGAATCTGTCTGATAACCGGTGTTAATTGTGATGGCTGTATTAGTGTGTGTTATCTGTTATTCAGGCAAGGACTGCAGACGATCAATTTCAAATAGTTAATACTTTTGCTACCAGATGCTACCATCAACGACACGTAGCCGCGAACATGGCTATTACCACCGCAACCGGCACCTGACGGCGAACGTTGAAATTTAATAGAGCGTTAATGCAATTTCAAAAAGACATCATTTGTAAGATTTAACCCAAATTATATGGTGTTTTCTTTTCAAAATGCTATAAAATGCTCAATTAAAAATGTGTAAAAGCTACAAAATACTAATTGCTTGAATCAAAATGCTAAATTTCTGATTTAAAAATGCTAAAAATCGCCACCCCTATTGATGATTTAGTTAATGTCACTGAGGATCATCTCGCCCTGCCAAAGGGGTAAACAAATGTCCTGGCTACAAACATAATACAGACTTTCTGTAAGATAAGTACCATTTGCAAATTGTTTATTATCTAGTAGGATACAATGTAACAGCGAGACTCTGAGGAGGGGTCAGGAATTTCTTGATCACCCGGGTGAAGCCAAGTACGAATGCTAGTCACATTGTCGCGTGTAGACGCTCGATGCCCCAATGGACTACTCTCGCAGTGAATGCTCGTGCTCTTCATTGGCTCACGTTGTTATGAGTTGTGATTTTGTTGGCGGCGTTCCAGCGTCTTGAAAACTAGTGCAAGGTTAAGTAGAGCGTGTTCGCCATCTGTGTGGGCGAACGATACCTTTGATGTAAACACACAGCTTTGAGTCTTACAACATATCGCGTCACCCTCTTGCTCGTTCGGAGATCCGACAGCGGGTCATCCTGGGTGGCTCTTGCACACTCAAGTCGGACTTCGGGACACACACCTCTATCCTAGTTCCAAAATGATGTACAATATCACGGGTTGCCAGATTTCCGCATACTATTTTTCTTCTGAATGCTTACGTTTTGTCTCTCCCCCTTGACGTTTCATGCATGTCAGGATAACAGTCATTAATTTACCTCTTCGTTCATTGCTTATGGCTATACCCTGATTTATGGTAAAAACGGTGAAATAAAATAGTCATAGCGGTAAAATAAACAAGTGCGATATGTGAGTGAGCTTAATGACTATGTGTAGACTACGGTGCACGGCTTTGTTTAAATAATGAACACTAGGCCTATAGAAACCATTTATTCTATTTTTTTAGAACTAAAACTCAAATGAATTATATTTTCATTGTTAAATGCCTAACCTAACATTTATTTCAACAAATATTCTCCATGACTACCATTGTCCTTTTCTCACTGACTCTTTATGTTGTCTCCATAATTAACATTTCTTATTTTCTATCAAAAGACAGATAGTGGGACTATTTCAATTACATTTAAAGTAAATATTAAAAGAAAATCTTATTACTAGCATTTCGTAGGTATTTAGCATTTTAGGAAGAAAATAACTCAATTCGCAAAATATCTTTATTTCGCTGCTTCAATATAAAAAATATTGTCATGTTTGTGGTAAATATATCGTTATGATAGCATATACAGTATATGTTTGCTGAAATATTACGCGGATATCGTTTAAACCAAAAATCTTCATGTCCGGAGATCGTAGGTGCTGACAGGGACTATCCTGATTGTGGTTTATCCCGGTGTTTTTCCACACTCCCTCCACGCAAATGCCCGGATAGAACGTCTTTACCTTACTTCAAGTCCCGGGAGACCTTCTCCATCCCTGTCCGTGATGCACACACTAAGCCAGTCATCACAGGGATGCAGGTTATCAGACAAGTTCAGGCGCGTGCCACTCATTCTCTTAAAAGTTTCACCATAAGAGAAACTCTTTAACCATTTATTGTAGGTACATTACAAGATACACAGAGCACGCTGCAACGACACTTCTAGTAAGAGAGCTTTTGTGTGTCACACCATTATCTACCGGCACACATTCTCGTTTCACAGCCGGCGCTGATTCCATTACGCTCTGCTCCACCTCACCTTAAGGGTTAATTACTGATCAATTTTGGAAGAGACCTCAAATTCCACTCTCTATATATGAATTATATTATTATACCTGAATTGCAGCCGAACGGCCATAGCAGGGTATTTTAATTGAACCTCCGTGGGTCCCAATAAGTTCAATTTCAAGTAGTTCCAACTTTGGCTACTAGATGCTACTGCCAACTAACACCTGGAGGCGAACATTGGAACTTATTAGAGCGTTTCTTACCAGCAAATTTTGCTACACACTATCAATTGCAGTGGTAGGTCCTTGAACATGCCATAAATATATGACCTGAGCCCGCCGGCTTTACTTCCCCTCCGAAGGAAGGCATACTGAAGGTTTTTAACGCTTCGGCCGGGTTTGAACCCGCGATTTTGGGCATAGCAGTTCAGCATTCTACCGACTACGCCACCGAAGCCACTTGGAATTATATTATGGTTTCCATCCATATTATAACGAGGTCCATAACCTCACCTCATCAAAGCGGGTATAATTTCAATTCTCCGCGTGGAGCAGCTCAATAAAACGACCTTTAGTGTGATTTCCTATTGCGGTGTGTTTGGGCTGTGATTCGACGCGCATTCTCGCTAATAATCAGGCTTATAATGCGCTTCTTCCTCAACATTTGTTGGGCCTCGCCGTTAACACGGGTCAATGGTCTGGGGAAAGTCTCCGAGGTGAGGAGAGAAGAAGAAAATCACTCGTGCCGGAGGCATTTCAGAAACCTGATCGTGCCAGGTTCGAGACTATAAAGTGTGGGGAGACAAGTAATAGGTGAAGGTGTTCATTGATGAAACGGGGCACTTGACCTTCATTCATATGTGCTGACTTCCTACCACCTCAAATTATAAATAAAGCAAGGGGCATCGCTCACCTGTAATATTGCTGTTGTTGTTGGTTGATTGATTTAGGGGCTTTGCGACATTGTGATCATGTAGCCCCGCATACTTGTGTTTGTGTAAATTTTCTGATTCTGTGTTAAATGTGATGGTTATATTGGTGTGAGTATTTGTTGTTGAAATGAGGATTGGGACGGAGGCGGTCGTGGCCACGAGGCTGAGTGTAACCCGTTCCAGCCCATATACCAGTTTTTTTTTTTTTTTGCCAGAGCCAGGGTTTGAACCCAGACCTTCGCTGTGACAGCCATTCATGATGATGATCGCTTGACGATCGTAACTGGTCGTCCAAGTGTATTTTTTATTAATCTCATGTAAACATTTTTTCAATAGGGAACCACCCATTACAATTGAATGCAATCGTGTTGACCGACCGAAAACCATCAAATTTCTATGATCAGGGACTGGAATAATCGGTTGTAATGTCAGTGGTGTTTTAGAACGTAGGATTTAATGTTGACATCTTGTTCTCCCCACTTTAATTTGGTAATTAATCTGGCGGTAGAAGTAAACATGAGTAAAACAAGCGATTTTAATGACGTTCAAGGCACCTGTTGACTTTTCCCGTGACGCTGGCGGGGCGATAAAAACCGGTCAACGACGGGTTTAATTAAATTTTAACATGGTGTCGCTCTTAACCGCATTGGCGTGGTTCGTGAAATAGCAATGACCTCGTTCATTACTTGGATTTCACAGTGTATCAAAGGTTAGTTAGCGTACTGCACTTCCCACTGTGTTCAAAGATCAGTAGCTTAACTTGTTGGAATCGACCCCTGCTCTTCTCAGTTTTACCTCATGAGGCTGAGGGTACCCCGTTCCAAGCACTCAGACCAGAATTAAAATTTCTTGGCAGTCGGAGACCTCTGGGGCGACAGTCAAGAATGCTGGCCTCTCCACTACGAGGTGGTCAGAAGGGGCTAATAACCATAGTGTCCCAAATCCGTCTTTAGTTATTTATTTTTATTTATTTATTTAATTGATTTACAAAGGGCCCAAGACCCGGAGTAATATTGTTGCGGGATAATTCATCTCTCGTGTTGTACGTTTTGCCGACATGGACGCTGCGGTACATGTATTATGGTATTATGTTTGTAATTCAATTTGTGGTTATCCGCAGGACAATACCTGCCCATTGGTCTGATAATTCCCTTTTTAATAGTTAATAAGCTTGTTGGAACGCTGCAGCCCATACTCGTTGTCAAGAAGAGTAGGCAGGGAACTGTGAACGTTCTGCCAAATTTTCTCTTCGACTATAGTGTGTCGACATTTCAATATTCCGAGGCACTGTGTAACTACATTTTACCGCTGTTTGTTTTTATACTTATTTACATAACCGCATTAAGGCATTTATTAATATGCCATTTATTAGGCTATAAAGGCTATTAGGTATGTCAATATGTCCAGTAAAATATATTATTAGTTGCATACGTCATTTATAATTCAAGGACGATGCAGATCTTATGTGCCGCCTTCTATGAGGACTCCAGTCCTAAAGGTCTTCGAGGGGGGCCCGAGGCCCATCCCCTGGTTATCGAAAGGAAACAGGACTATCGAACAGTGAAGTATTACTCCCCTCATTCGCCGAAATTTACAGCTTGATAATATCCTCGCGAATATTTCGAAATTCGATGCCCGACTTCGTACGGTTCCCCCGTGAGGAGAAACTGGCACTTACACTTTAAAAAATTGGCAACATGAGCTGATCGTCGTCTTGTCTGGTGTGACGTCATTCAATGTTTATTTAGTTTAGGGACAGTAAGGCCTTAAACCCTGTGTACTTGGATGTGTAAAGAATTTGTCTGATAGCCTGCGTTACTGTAGAGTGTGCGTACTTTTCATTTAAAGCTAAGGAAGTTTGTAGTTTTACGTGACAGTTCATCTGGCCGTGATGATGAGCCACGGGACCTCTATTTGTTTTACGTGGAATCCGAACCACAGGTCATGTTATTTCACTTTGAAAATATCACATGCATTGACCGGGAATCGAACCGGGTCCGCCTTGGTGAGAGGCAAGCAGCTTGATCATTGTACCATTACGATTCCCAGGCATTTTTGTAATTTAAACTAGGCTTGGGAGGGATAGATCCGTGGCCTTAGAAACCACACCACCACCACCACCCCCACCCCGGCACTTGCTTGGAGTACAAGTGGGAAACTAGGGTGAGTGTATCCAGTTCCAATCAGACTTTAATTTGCTAGAGCCGGGAATCGAACCCTGGAGACCACAGAAGGCGGTTTGGGGCTCTAAATGAGAAGGTACCATCCCGGCATTGGTCTGGAACCTCTCCGAGCTGAACAGGGGATCGACCTTTTGGAACAGGAGTTTCGAGGAGAACGTTATTAAAACCAATTGGTCATAGTGAAGACGAGCGTGAACACCGTTATGTTGACACGGCACGATGTTGCAACAGTGTTGTTGGTGCGGGCGGGTTGATGGCCGCTGGCGCTGGCTGGGTGTCACGAACACTACATCACCACTTGGCACGTCCCTGCTCTCGCCACTGTCAAAGCAATACCATTAGGCACCCACTCAATTTAATTTGCCAAAGGGCCAGTTACTACAAGTTAACAACCTGGGTTCCCACGGGCCAACTCAAATGAACATCTTGAAAATGGACGCCCGATGTGAGACTTCTCCCGTTGTAGACATAGAGCTTCCCGTGGGTTTATTAATTACTAGCAGTAGCGCCCGGTGGGTTTATTTGTTTGTTTTATGGATGATAATGAACACTGCTACTAAACTCACACATCAAACTTACAAACTAACGGAAAAACACTACTTTAAAAATATAACTTTTTGTGGTGGTGGTGGTGGTGGTGGTGGTGGTAAGTAGTACAGTGTAATGGACGTAACATCGAGGTCATTTTCTCCTAATGATAATGAACAGAGGAAACTGCTATTTACTAACTACAGTACTGACACAAGTGTTATTTACAAACAAATTGAAGAAAACTGATTAGAAAGAGGAGTACGGTATAAGTGAAATAAAAGACACTGTCCAGGGCCTATAGTGTATCTCATTGGCTGTTAGAAAAGTAGAGAGCAATAAATACTCAGCAATTATTTTTCTAGGTTTGTGCCGTGTCATGTGTGGGGTTTCGCCTAGGACACCAAGCTGGCTCATCAGTGGGCTCTTGTTGTCCCCGCCCAGGAGTAGCGAACTGCGCGCTACCTCCCTTTTTATGAAGCGCACCCGCGCTTCTTATCTGGGAGAACTAAAAGCTCAAGCAGCCATAACCTCCCTATGAAGACCTTCCAAAAGATGGTATAGCCTATTGGCTTTCACGACCAGAGCCCGCTGATAAACCAGCTTGGTGTCTAGGTAAAACCCCATACAAGACTCGGTACAAACCTAGAACAAATGCTGAGTTTTAATTCACTGACCGTGAAAGCCAATATACCATCTTTTTATTTTAGAGAGCAAAAGTTTCGTCTTTTGCCGTATAGCGCCGTAGGAAAATGATCCGAGCACTTCGGAAAACTTCGGTTGTCCTGAGCCCATGAGGTAGCAATAGTGTAATTTATCACCACATAGCGCTGTAGGATAAGGACCGGAGTACATCAAAGTAAATTTGAGAGCACCCACGCTTATTGCAGCTGATAACTTCAATGTACTGCACCATCACCATCGCACTTATACAGAGTCCTAATATTTGCATGATGACGAAAACTGCTTGAAAAGGCCTAAGAAATATGGTTGCACTAATTACTCCCCGTGACTGCGATTTGTATGCAGCGCATTTATAACACATTCGCAATCTGCACCCGATCATGGGTAGGGGCGACGAGGTGCTGGCCGCATTGCTAGGGAATGGAGAGGGTTGTCCAAAATTGCAAGTGGACAGTGTTATTCGTGGAGTTGGAAAGCGTAAGTATGTAAAATTTGGGTCAGATCTGTGAAACGGTGTAGATTTGTATAAATGACAAACAAACAAATATATACATTTCTGGCGAAATTCAGTTTTCTTGACTAGGAAATGCATCTCTTACATATCTACAAGAATATTAATCCTTTAATAGTAACATTTTCACACAAAAATATTCTGCCTCCTTCCCCGGCAGAAAATGCCTTCTTGTAAGAAAAACCAACGAATGTTGATTTCCAACTGCATTATTTGTTTGAACAGATACTGGTTGGTTCTTAAGTTTAGGGACTGCGACAACGCGGACATGTAGCCCTGTGTACTTTGGGTGTGTGTAGAATCTGTCTGATAACCGGTGTTAATTGTGATGACTGAATTAGTATGTGTATCTGTTTTAATTCAAGTAAGGACTGCAGACGATCAATTTTCAAGTAGTTCCTACTTTGGCCGCCAAACGTCACCGTCAACGACTAATAGTTCAGAACTTAGCTACCAGACGTCACCGCAGTCGGCTCTTGGCAACGAACGTAGAAACCTAAGAGCGATGTTTACATTCCTAACCTGTACAATTTAGCTTCACACAGGTGTAATTAGTGGAAGGTTCTTTAACGTGCCATAAATCTATGACATGGGACCGCCGGCTTTACTTTCGCTCCGAAGGAAGGCATACTGAGGAATTTTTAACGCTCTTAAAAATCCGACGACTTCGGCCGGATTTGAATCCGCGATCTTGGGCATAGAAGCTCAGCATGCTACCAACTACGCCACCGAAGCCGCTGAACAGATACTGTATAAACAAGAACACTAAATGAAATGTTAAAATACTTCCTCAGTAAGGTGTAATTAAAATAATAATGTATTGTTTGTCTACCCCTTATTATTCCCGTTTCCAACGGTATCGGGGATGAGATGAGATGAAAGTCTATGTAGCGGATGGTTTTTACGATCGGATGCTCTTCCTGACACCAACCTCATGAGAGGAGTTAATGGGAGATGAAATGAATGAAGATGAATGAAACTGGGCAAGGGTGTGGAAGGAAGCGGCCGTGGCCTGTCAGAAGGTACCGTCCCATCATTTGCGTGGAGTTGAAAATGGGGAAACCACGGTAAACCTTATCTAGGATGGCCGACGGTGGGGCTTGAACCCACGTATACAGAGTCCGCAGAGAGCTTGGTCCCATAGCCTAACGCTGCGCTTTAGCGAGCGTAACTAAGTACCGCTGTCGGTTAGGCACTGAAGAAAATGGAAATTGCAACACCCAGAAGGAGTGGTGCTACATTGCTGCAATTACCATGCAGGACGAGTGTTCGGTTGTGATTCGATGATTACCCTTTCAGGTCCCTCTGACCGCAAGTTTGGACAACAATCACTACAGGATGTGCCCACCACGAGCTGCAATACATTGATGAATTCCGCGCGGCATGGAGTCAATAAGGCCCTGGATCGCTTCCTGAGGAATTGTGGCCCATGCTTGCTGCACTGCATGGGTCAGAGTTGTGGGTGGCTGAGGACGGTTGGCCAGTCGTCGACCCATCATGTCCCACACATGCTCAATAGGACTGAGGTCCGGGGATCTGGCGGGCCATTCTAAGGTTGTGATGTCGTGGAGAGCTTCTCTGGAGATGCGTGCTGTGCGAACCCGGGCATTGTCCTGCTGAAACATCCCATTAGCAATGTTCGCCATCATAGGGACAACCACTGGATTGAGTACCTTATCAACGTACTGTCGAGCAGTCATAGTGCCCTCAACAAGCACTAATTGTGATTTCACATTAAAGTCAAGAGCTCCCCAGACCATAATGCTTGGTGTTGGCTCTGTGGGCCTCTCGACAATAAGGTCTGGGTGGCCTCTCTCCCCGGTACGTCGGCGCACACGATTCCGCCGATCACTGCGGACAACACAGAAGCGCGATTCATCACTAAAGACGACCCTATGCCATTCGTCAACCCACGTCGATCGTTCCCGACACCAGGCCAGCCTTAAACGTCGCTGTTGTGGGGTCAATGGAACACCTTTTGCAGGGACAAGGGATCGTAAGCCAGCTGCACGCAGGCGATTACCAACTGTTTGTTGTGTAACGTGGGGTGCCACAGCTGCTCGAATTTGCGCTGCTGTTGCATGGAGTTCCATCCGAATGATGCGGCGATCCTCTCTCACAGTTGTCTGTCACGCTGGGCCTGTGCCAGGCCTACGAGTGTGAGTACCTTCATTTGACCACTGCTGCCATACACGTTGTACCGTAGATGCCTGTCGGCCAACACATGCAGCGACAGTCCTTAGCGATAATCCAGCCTCACACAGCCCAATTATCCCAGCCCTCTCAAACGGCGACAGTTGTTGATAGCGTGCTCTTCTCTGTTGTCGAGATATGTTTGACGGGGAACACTGCAAGTCAACTACGCTACACCAGAGTCCGTATACTAGAGTTGATTCTTCCGCGACCAATCACGTGGGGAGACCTGTAGCAACAATCCAATGGGTCCGAAACTTTGATCGTTTACATACCTATATGGCATCGTTTCATACCTTGAAAATCGACACAAACGACCAATGCCTTCATGGTGTTGCAATTTCCATTTTCTTCAGTGTAATAACTAGCGGACCCATGCGAGAGTTCTTGCATGTGTTGAATCATCCACCCGGCTTTACTGTTATGCGGGCTCGACGCGATACAGTTCTGCCAGTGGCTATCGTCTTGTTTGTTAGGTTAAACGCACTAATTGTCGATATTTATGCAGAGCGCAATTCGTCACTGCTGTGGGTAATTATGTTTCTTTTGAATGCTCATTTGTTACGAACGGTAACTTGTGACCTCCCCAAGTGTATAAACCACCCGCCCTGCTTTACTTTTATGCAGGCTTGACGCGACACGGTTCTGTCAGGTATATATCGTCTTGTTTATTTGTTTAAATCGCACTTTATAAACAAACAAATCAATATTCTTCCGCTGACTTTTCAAGAAATGCAATATTTTTTCCTGTGCGATTGAGACGATTTGGAAGGTTTTGGCACAAACTGCACCTTCTAACTCCCTTTGGTTTATGAGCTTGAGTCTTGTGAAACATACACCTTAGCGTATGATCATGATAATAATAAAATAATAGGTGTGTCTTAAACCACAAGGGACGTAAGTAAGTCGATTAGATCCCTTGACCTTGACAAGGGATCACTAGCCAAGCTTGCTGGGCCGCAATAGACGTGCGGTAGGGTGGCTAATTCATTTCCATTCCTTGCAAAGCGGGAATCAAATCTAGGATCTCACGAAAGGCAGTCAATAACGCTGGCGACCACTCCACGAAGCAAAAATATAAAGATAGATTGTCTTTTATTGAATTGTCGTTTTCTCTGAGGCTTTGGCCGACCGAGTGACGCGTCATCAACATATGTACACGCATCCGTTAATCTTGGCTTTCCTGGCTTTCATGACCAGACAGCTACTCAATCGTCCACAGGACCACGTTCTTAAATACATAACGGAGTCAGGAATCGAATCTGGGACCTCATAGGGAAGAGAGAAGCTTACAGAATATTCCGTTGCGGGGTCAGAGAAATTACCTAGATCCTAGCAGAGACCGACAATACTATCCTATACATCACCTTATAATCAATAGCCATACTTCATAGCTCGCTATTCATCACAGATGCCGGTCCAGATTTGCATACCATTTCACAGATTGCTTGTCCTATCCGAACATATCATTCACTACCGTTACCGAGGTTTCTTACTTCTCCCTCCCAATAGAGAACTCCAGGGCCATTGATGATTCTGGATCAATTTCCGTGCGAGTCCAAATGATGGGAAATGCACAGGTACCGTAAGTTATCTTAAGTTTGCCTAAATATTTAACACTTGAGAGTGGGTTAGGGCCAGCAATCTAAATTTTCAAGTATACAAGAACTTTTTTTGAATTCTGAATTTTTGTTTTTCCGTAATTTTTTGTTTATTGTTATGATTTAGATTTCATTATTTTTAGACCACATCATATTTAGGCTTCCATCTCTAAATTGTAATTTAAGCTAAATGTGTATGATTTAATCCGTGTAAAGTGGGGCAGATGAACTAGCTGTTCCGTCCCTTAAAACTCCAATAATTAACCAACAAAATACTTAAAACGACCTGACAAAATGACCCTGATATTGTTTCGTTTAAGGTTACCAGCCACATGCATTTGGGTGTGTGTACAATTTTATAACCTGCGTTATTGTGCCGTATTAAGTAGTGTACAGTATTTGTTACCGAACCGGAAGATTTACGTTAAGGGGGGTGTGTTCGAAGTGAAATGCCATGTCCTGTGGCTCCGATTCCACGTAAAAAGGAGGTCCAGTGGCTCATGATCGTATGATTAACGGTCACATAAAACTAAAAGCTTCCTTTAGATTTACGTTAGGAACCATCCCTGCATTTGCCTAGAGTACAGGTAGAAAACCACTTCTGCGGTTGAAAGATTTTTTAAATTATTATTATTAGGTGGGGGGGGGGGGGGGCATCCGAGAATTGAGCCCAAAGGAAACACCGTAGGCGGTGACAAGATAAGTGGTAGCTGTTAATTCGTTTCATGGGCTTGCGACATCTTATAATTAATTATAATGTTATTGGTTTTACGTCATTTTTAACTACTGAGGCTTTTAGAGACACCTGGGTGCCGGGAATTTGCCCCGAAGGGGATTTTGAACGAGCCAGTAAATCTGACACGGCTCAAATGCCAACTGACTACGCCGGAATTCGATCCCGTTATCTCATCAGACGAGAACGTTACAGCTGAGCCACGCGCAGCCAGTCCTTCATCACCTCAGTGTATTTGGGTGTGTTCAATTTCTCTGATAACATGAGTAGATAACCTAGGACATGAAACGAGGAACTATCCTGGCATTTGGCTGGAGGGAGTGTGGAAAAAAGAAACAGGAGAAAACAACACTTAGGATATCCGCTGTTGTGGTGAGCGATTTAACGCCCACGGCTGCATCGTGGGGTGCCGGCAGAAAGAAATGAAAGAGAAGAGCCTGACTGAAGGAAAGGGAACGAGAGGAAAGTAATGCCAGCCTAAGCTAGGGCCCCAGTGGTTGTTAGCCTATGAGGGTGTAAACCAGGGGTGTACAACCTTTTTATAAGGAGGGGGGGGGGGGGGCAAGTTTATATTTACATAATAAGTGGCGGGTCGCAAGTTATCTTTCCACATAGGCACTTGCTATACCCTACCGCTAAAGCTAATTTTACTATCATCTGAATAACCTATTTTACCAGTAGACAAAAAATGTGTTTCAATACCATATTTGTGTCCTCTATATCGTTTAAATCCATTTTTGAAGTTTTTTTGGCAGATTGCAAAATTAAGTTATCAAATTACTGATTTACAGTCAACTTACTCCTAATTCGAAAAGGTTTAGGGGTATATAAAATAAAATAATACTATCACAAAGTTGTAAATTTTTTATTTTTACAAAGAACAGAATTCTTAATATCCAAGTATATAAAAAATGAAATCAATATATCGTCAAACTGACCATCAAATCAAGTAGTAGCCTAAGCTTCTATGTGATGCTTGGCATTGTTTATTTTTCAACTAGGGTCTACAATAATGGGAATATCTCATCGTTCACAATATATATATATTCACGTTTTCAATAGTATAAAATAGTTATCCGCGGGCCGCATAAACTGACTTTGAGGGCCGCGGGTTGTGAACCCCTGGTGTAAACAGTTGGCCGAGGGGACGCCCCACTGCACGAACTAGGGAGTCCCCCCCCCCCCCCCCCCTGTAAAGTTAAGAGGACGGTGTGAGATAAGAGCAGGAGAGACGCCACACTCAATCATAAGCCGGAAGAAACTCTCCAGCAACATTCTAGCTCTATTCTCTAGTTTCAAACAGCACACACATCCAGCCATCACATAGTAGTATTGCCTTACTTAGGGGCTAGTGGTACCACAGCCATTGAAGAGCCTTGGCCTACCAAGCGACCGCTGCGCAGCCATTCGGCCTATAGATTGCAGGGTCTCTTTTGATCTCAGTGACTAGGGCGCAGCCTCACGAGGCTGAGTTGCCTACACCCCGTTCCAACCCTCACCTCACTTCCTAAAATCCCTGACCGAGTCGAACCTGGGACCTCCGGATTTTAACACCACAGGGCCTAAAGTGGCCTCCTCCTCCTTCCCCTACAATTAAAACATACAATTGAAGTTATTCTTTGAAGACAATTTTTCGACCGAGACCATGCTGCCAACACGTAACCGCCGTAAAATCACCCTGCTATTTCATAACATTTGGTCAATTATGAAACATGCCCGCCCCGGCTTCGCCCGGTAGCTTTGACGATTTACGCAGCGTAAGCCTAAAAGGCGCACGGGCGGCAGGTCCCAGGCGTAATTCACAAAAGCCGAGGTGAACAGCGAAACTCTACTCTGAAGTATTTATCTCGACACGACTCGACAGCTTGATGCTGGCCGAAGCTGGGGTAAAAGTCTCGCTTACTAGCTCGTAAACTCGCTCCACAGCTAGTAACTTACCGTAATTTAAATTTCCACTGAATGGAGATTGTTGGAAGAAATGAAAACGTAAAATCACGTATAGTGGGCGATATATTGAAGATCGAGGTGTGCTGTCTCGGGCTTTTATGTGGAACTTTTCATGCTGAACAATTCTTACGCTCGTAGTACTGTATATAGATATTTTTAACGGTTTACCCAGCGTAAGCTTAAAAGGCGCAAGGACGGCAGGTTCGACTCGATTGACTGAAATCTTTACTGCTCTGCTTTCTTTGGTCATAAATGAATGTTTTTCTACAGAAACCTTCCTCAAGAAATCCTTTACAGAATGGTGAAAACCGCATCAAAATCCATCCAATGGTTCTCGAGATTTCCCGTTACATCCAAGACTCTGGAACTTAGGTTTATACTATGTAGAGATGTATGTGATGATAATAACAGTATAATTATAATAATTGACCATTTTAATATCTCGTATGTGCTTGTGCAAATTTGATATGCTTCCATATCATAATCCTTCGCATATATGAGGCAAACAGGCAATCAAGCGAGAAATTTCATAGTTCTCATACACTATGGACTTGACGTCATGCCTCTTCCTCTCCCTCGGCTTGTAGCGATACGCCAGTGCTCCTGACGCTTTGCATGGGTTTGACACAACTGCTTTAAAGCACCCAATAAACTTGAGCCCTACATTCCACCGTTGCGTTGTCTGTATGTTTTAAGGGCGGTTACTGGCGGTGTACAGCTGGAATATACGTGCTGTGGATGTGTTTTAAATGCTACTTGTTGCCAGTTGGTCACGTCGCTCGTCACATAGCTACCGCGAACGTGGAGACCGGAACTGATGCCTACTGGGACCTTGTTAAGGTCTTTTCACACCGCAATACATCCGAGATAACGTAATTTGGTGCGTGGGAAGAGGAAGTAGTGTATCGATTGCAAGTAGCTTGATATAACACTTGGGAACCAAAGTTATTAAGTTAAAGTTAAAAGTAATTAAGTTATAAAGTTAAACTTTAAAGATTCAAGCTAAACATTAAATAATTCACTAATTCAAGTTAAAATTGTTAACAAATCTTTCCCCCTCCTCCGAATCAATATTTTATTGAAGACTGACACAGGCCTACATATAAAATGCCAACACATTTGCTATATTAATAAAGTATTTGTAATATCTGTATTCGAGTTCTCAAAAATTGTTAGATAAACACCAATGAATATATGAATAGATATGTTTTAGTTCTGTATTCATTGGCGTATAATTGACAATTTTTGAGAACTAGATAATATAAAAATATATTTCAAAGAAATCGTACAATCTAGGTACAATCTCTTAAATGTATGAGGGGAAGGGGGGGGGGGGGCGTGATGGCACAGCGGTCAAGTTGCCTGCTTCCCAGTAAGGCAGACCGGGTTCGAATCCTGGTTAATGTGCGTGGGGTTTTCGAGGTGAAATGTTGTGGTTCGCTTTGTACATAAAACGTAGGTCCCATGGCTTCTGATCGCGAGATTAGCAGTTACTACATCCTTCCTTCCTTCCTTCCTTCCTTCCTCCGTTCCAAGTTAAAATTTTATTGGTTTTAAAAGTAGCAAATTTAATAGTTTATATTGAAGGATTCACAACACCTCAGACTGTATTGGGAAGAACCTCTCCAAGCTCGACGTAAAAGTTCTGCTGTTATTTTGCCATGCGTGGAATACTAGATAACCCTGTCCTTCAATACAGAGTATAATTAATTCACTTTTTTTATAAGAGTGCCTGGCTCGAGATTAAACGTCGTTACACCTTTATCTCCCACCACTGACAGCGATATCGAGCCAATAAATCGGTGTAATTGGTCGTAAAGATGGCCCGGGGTGACGTACAGCTTGCTCGTAAAGTATTAGATTACTGGGAATAGTAACAATTTATGACATGCGGCCTGTTGTTTTACGAGGCTGGACGGCGTGACAATGGCATCTAGTAATTGATATAGTAAAACAAATTTTCACATCACCCTCAGGCTGGGCTGTAGTTGAGGATATACGCCGTATTCAGTCCGGTTTACCCTAGTATTTGAGGTGTATACTTGCTAGTTTAGATTTCATTTTTCGGTATATTACCCGACCGAGGCGAGTGGATCCGCGGAACAAATGTTATAACGGTGGTATAAGCACACTGCACGGAAATACCGTACAGTCTGGTACAGTTCACTTGTCATCTGGGTCACGTGGTAGTGATGGGGGTGGGTAAAAAGCAAAAATATTACCATTTTTGGAAAATGTAAGAACATTGCTGTATTGATTACAAGTTAATTCATTGGAATGAATTAATACAAATTATATTCAAATTAGTTCATGTTTCGGTCCAACAGAGGGACATTCTTCAGCAAATTAGAAACAAACCTTAAGAAACTAATCTAATAAAACAAACTGTTGAGAAACGGAATTAACTAAAATATATGAAGGATGAAGAGACTGGAAAACAATGAATAAGAACGATGGAAAATAATAGAATCAAGTTGATATAAAATAAAATGGATATCCTTACAAATAATTTGATTAAATAAAGGTTCTAAATCGTTAAATATAATTTTTAAAAATCACTTTGGAGATGCTTTTTCAAACTGGTCAATGGAGCCGTGACGGATGGTTGTGAAGTTGAAAAAACTGACAGATGAAATTTCAGACTTCTATTCTCGAGATCTACTGTGCCAAATTTAAAGCCACAATTGCCGGCCTATTCTCTGTGTAGTCGTTCACAAAATGCTTATATACCTCATACATATCTCGTCAGTGCTGTTATTTTAAATTAATTATGGAGGGTAAATGAAACAAAAGTTATTTATGAATAAGCTTGGTGTGTTAGGCTAATCGCAATTCTTTGTGATTGAGAGAAGATAGATAGTGAGAAAATACCTGTTATAAATGATACTGAACCTTCGATCATATGTAAGGTACAAAGGGAGAGCCTATTTTAAGAAAAAGAAACTAGCAAAATCAAGTCACGTCTTAAAATGGGTAACGCCAGCAAATAAGATTATACCGGCCGATATTGATAAATGTATTATTCGCAGGAAATGTCAGGAATGTTTTGAGTTCATAAGAGAAGTTCCAACGTTACGAAAACTATTAAAAATTTTCAAGTAAGAATTTCACTAAATATACACAGGAATTTTATAATATAAAGTATGTTACGATTTTTCTTAATTGCAATGCTTGTGGACGTGTGTACATGATGTTAAGTACTTCAATTGTTTTCCTCAGTTGGACTTGTGTGCAGGATGTTAAGTACTTAAATTGTTCTCCTCAGCTGACTGTACTGTCAGAAAATTTAGTTGTGATGATTGTTCTTCAAGGGGGCATAACATTGAGGTCATCAGCCCATTGAAACAATTAGCATTAAAGAAGGGAGGAAAAGGGATGTCCCTACCTCTCGAGGAATGAGCTTTTGGGGAAAATTACGGGCAATGTGGGGTTGGAAAAGATGACTTCTCCGACTTCGACTTAGGCCGTTGGGGGTTGACCAAGTAAATGTTAAACAGAAAACTTGGAAGCAATGCCACAGTTTTGAATTTTAAAAGAAACTTACGATGCACCATCGCCTCTTGGTCCAGATATGTTGCGTATCTCAGGTAATGTGGGTATGGTAGCCCGAGGGGGCACGGTATTAGACTTGTTATCCTTGTGATAGTAGCCTATTGTTTGCAGTGAATAACGATAATTGAATATGTAAGTAATGCCTTGCAGTCGGTGGAAATGTCAAGTATTGCCAGTCAGTCACCTTGCTCAATGATTTAGCATTAACTCGGAATATGTAGTGTTCGTTGATGTGGTCACGTTTTCCTGAGACTTATAGCTTTCAATCAGTTTTGCCAACTGTACGAATTTTGGATTTAGAACTGATTTTTTCTGGTTTTTATTTTTTTGGAGCACAATATGAATTTTTGCTGAAGTTTTAGGGGGGAATATTACAATTTCCCCTCAAGTTATTCTCAATAAAGTTAAAGAAACTACCTTCTGTGTGTGTGTGTGTGTGTGTGTGTTCATTAATGGGTGAGGTTCTTCAGGGCTAAACCTAATGAGGACATTACCTGACAGGAACTGGTGGATACTCTCTAAGGAAGCTATAGTAACAGTTGACTGATGAATGTGGGAATGATCACATTCCTTGACCAAGCTATTCGCAATCCTTGGTCAGTCGTGATCCAGTGGCCAGCCAGCCGTGACGACTCTTGTTTCGACTGCACGTGAGGTCAGCGCCTTCTAACTTCACGGCTCTGTATCTTGTAGCAACTGTTTTGTACGAAGCGTGGATCATGTAATGGATAGCATTTGCGATAGATGAGAAATTTATCCAAACCTCATTACGTTGTTTTCATGTTGTAGTTCCTCTACAAGTGGATTTTAAAATTGCGATCTAACTCAGTATTGATTACTTTCTGCCAAGTAAATGATATTATATGCTTCATTTTTTGTAATAAACAAATGTGTATTAAATAATTCAGATATCAACGCAAAAACAGTTACCTGACACTGCTTATTCGTTATAAAAAATAAAATTCTTTTGGGAGGACAGTGCTTGGAAGTTTCCTAAGCAAAGAATTTATTGCACTGTCAGCGACCATAATTCAAAATTTTGTACTGAACAGATTGTTTGTATGTACAATTATGTCTTATAGCCTATATACGTATTTTAGATATAGTTGTATATATGTGTGTGTATGGTTTGTATATCTTCCTTTTCGGCAGTATTTTATAAATAATAAACCTAACTAATTAATATTATTGACCTATATTATTTTAGTCCCGATCACTATTTATAATATTGCACAATCCTTATTTTAACTAATTTTCACAAAAAAGTTAAATCTGAAAATTATATTAACTATAAAAAATTAAAAATGGAAGCCATAAACCACACACTCTATGTGGACGATCTCTTACCGCACATTGTTGTAAATGATTCGTCATGATTTGAGCGTGTAATTTTTGTTTTTAAAGAATGTATTTGATGTTTCATTTAGAGGGTTAGGACATGACCATCAAACTTGCGTCTGGAATTTGACTGACAACCTATGGCATTGCTGTGTAGTTAGTTATTTGGAATGAGGTGGCCCTAGTGTTATGTCAAGAACCATTCCGACATTTGCCTGAAGTAGACGTGGGTTGGAATGGCTGAGGTGGGTATCGGCTTCCCCTCTTCGAAAGTTTGCAGTTTCAACCATGAAACCATAATTAGATTTCTTGGTCGGAGCCGAGTATCAAACCCAGGACGTTCGGAACCCTACTCCGAGAGCCTCAGCGGGCAGGGATTGATTCTACTGATAAGCTAAATTTTTGTTAATTTTTCATCCCCTCTAAAATGGATCACCTAGGCCTAGGGAAAAGTTGTGGCAGTTCTGCCAGAGGCGCTGGATCACCTCAGTACGGTCCTGCTCATGATAACTAGGATAACTGGTTTCGAGTGAAAATCTTGAACTTATACCCTAACTTTGAACAGACTTTTGTTCAGCTCGAACGCTTCATAACTCACTTTCCTTTCCTCTCCCTGTGAGTCTGTGCGTTACCAGACAGTGTATTATTCGGGCCGTCCGACTTTATAATAGAGTTAAATCTTGTGTTGACTGATGACATAAGCTGATGGTGTGAAGCTCTTTCTGGAAATGAGAAATGTGCAGAGCACAACAAGCAACTCTTAATTGCATTTGCACAATTATGAATCTTCATTGTTCTCTGCTGTTCTAATTCCTGGAGAGTAGAAAGCAGGCAGCGAGCACATCCTTAACACAAAACAAAAGGGATTTCTAGCAAAACCAAAAATCCGTTTTCTCTTGGCCTAAGGAACCAGTCTTGCATGGAGTTAATTTAGTGGCTGTGAAAAACTGTTTAAGTCATGTAAGATTGAACACAGTAAGCAAATAACTTATTGGTGCAGGCTAAGTAGACCTTGAAAGTCCCTCGCTTGCAACAAAGACGGAACTTGGAAATGTTTGCGTCGCCTTCAATGAGTTAATACGGTTGAAACCATCCCCATTGTGCACCATCCCCCGCAACATCCCTACGAACATGGTGATTTACAGTAATTTCCATGCTGGTGTGTTGCATTCCCCGTCGCTACTCATGTTTCGAAGACATGGGTGTTGGTACTTACAATGTAGCTTGAAAGTCGCCAGCTTTAGGTGATCGTCAGATGATCATATTTCGTTGGTTATGACGTCATCCGTTGTCGCCAATCTTCAAATCGTTACGCCTAACTGCAGGGCATTGATAGATGCCCTGCATATTCAGTCCACGTATTGTTGTGATAAGATTGGCTCATGATTATGTAATTGCAGTGTCAACGGTCACGAAAGATATAACCTTTGATGGCAGCGTAATCCCAGTCGACATTTTTTCTTCAAATAACAAAGTATTTGCTCTTTGATGAATGATCCTTTACTGAATAATTAATTATCAGATTATATGCCCCTTTTCCTTTCTTTGTTCATAGTTACCAAAAGCATGTGTTGTAGCGTATGGCAAGCTTTTGTATTTTTTCTCATAGAAGTTCCGGGTTCATAGACAAAATTGGCCTAACTTTCCTAAGATAGCGTGAAAATTGCAACGCTTTTTGTTCGGCTGTTGCACGAAACAAATCGTCACTGGTTCTCTTCGAACAATCTCGCCCATTTGCGCGCTTCCTAATAGGAAAAACTGCGCCTTTACGACTTGCCTACGAACTTTCAAGAGAAACCCTCTTTATGGAGGACTTGAGATGCCATTTAGTGCTAGCGTCTACTGATCAAGAGATTAAACTTCTGACCCTCCGACTTGATAAGCGCAGGGAAATAAGAAGAACATTTCTAAGCTACAGATCCTATGATGATTGAGAATGGGCTAAAGAAAATCACGATGTGAGATCTGCACTTGACAAGGCTAGCAATAGACGACGTGGTTTTCGCCATAGAATATGCAAAAATAAGAAATATCATGATACAAACAGAGATTGTTTATGTAGTTTGTATGATCAGTTCTGTGACAAATACCACTTCTCTGTGTGCAGGAATCGTAAAAGATCTTTAATGGACTACAGTAGAGACTAATTCATTTATCTCATTATGTACATGTCTATGCGTTTATTATATTAAAACGTGTGTTCGGGGACATACAGTGTCTCCGTGTACGATTAATTATTACTATTTTTTTTATCGCCAATTCGTTTCTGAAATGTTTTAACGTTTAACTTTGTACCAGGTGTTGAGTGCGTGTGATATCGACCGCCTAGAAGGCTGCATATTTGCACATGTATTGTTATCAGACGAGATACGGCAAAAGCGGATGTGCATTATCAGACTTGAAGTGTATTACAAATTGCGATAGCAATCAGAATAAAACATAACAAGTAAACAAAGGTGGTTCCTGTTCCACTATACCCTCGGGACGTGATGGCACACCGATCAAGCGGCGTGCCTCTCGCCACGGTGGACTGGGTTTGATTCCTGGTTAATGCATCTGGTTTTTGAAGAGAATGGTTGCGTCCAGTGGTTGGAGGAGGTTCCATGGTTAATAATCGCAATGATAAGGTACAAGCTTATGTTTGTTTTAGTTCCATGGATTGATTCATTGGTTTAACCAAATATTAAGTCTTTTTAGTCTGAACTTCTTGTAGTCTAGATTTCATCTACTACGAAATTGCAGCGATCTGATTTAATTTTGTTACGAAATTAAATACAAAGGATTTTTTTTCTTTTATGTTCCCAAACTCTCATTTTGTATGTCGCTTGTTAGGGAGAAGGGCGCCAGTCGAATAAGTATCCAACACTTAAGAGTTACCAAAAACCAAACTGTCGATAGAAAAAAAAATCGTGCGGCTCAAGGGTAGGCTAGGCTATAGAAGCCTAATTTCAAAATGTATAGCTGCCCGAACTCTGAAACCCCGGGAGTTTATGAGGCCATGTGACATACATAACACCCTCTTGAGACCTAAGACAGAAGGTCCCGAGGGCCTTTCCAGGGGAATTTTTTGGGAACATTGTTGTAGTTCTACTGAGATTTATTATTATTATTAAAATTATTACTATTATTTTAACAACGCTTAAGGAAGATTTTTTTTTACTTTCGTAATAATTGTGTGGCGAGCCTGCCTTATACATCTAAATTATCCAGCGATTTCTGACTCGAACGCGTTCTTTTATTTATATTTGTGATCATTGTTTAATTTTTAAATTCTGACATTTTTGTTTGTTATTAAATTATTTCTTTTATTTTCACCGCGGAGGCCCGGGTTCGATAACCTGCTCTGCCAATAAATTGATCTAAGGGCTGGAACGGGATACACTCAGCCTCGCGAGGCAAAACTGAGAAGAGGCGGGTTCGATTCATACCCCAGTCATCCTGGAAGTGGTTTTGCGTGGTTTTCCCACTTCTATTCCAGACAAATGCCGGGATGGTACCTAACTTAAGGCCACGGCCGCTTCCTACCCAAATCCTACCTTATTACAGATCCACACATTAGTACAGACATCACACACAGGTTGTTGGACAAATTCTACACAGCTACATGACCACGATGTCGCAAAGCCCGTAAAGAAACAACAACGACGATTTATTTTATTTATGTTGTCGTTGTTGTTGAGCCTGCAGTCTTTTGACTGGTTTGATGCATCCCTGTCCTGAGTTAATCGTTTCATCACTACATAGCTAAGTCACCTTACATTCGAAGCAATCTGTTTTTTAACATATTATTCTAACCTTGGTGTACCCTTACAGTTCTTGTCCTCGACCCTTTCTTCCGTACCTAAGTTTGCTCTTCCTGGGTGTCTTAGTATCTGTCCTACCAAAATATCTCCTCGCCCACTCGTCTTAATACTTCTTCATTTGTTACTCTTCCTATCTGACCTTCATCATTCTCACATTTCAATCGCTTATATTCTCCTCTTTCCTTCTGAGCCAAACGCCACGCTCCAGACAACGGCTTCCAAAGATGAATATCTAATACCTAAATCTATATTTGATGTCAAAATTTCTTTTCTGTAAAAATGCTTTCCTTGCCTGAGGAAACCACTTTTTGTATCATATTTGCTTCCTCCATCACTGGTTATTTTGCTTGCCAAGTAGCAACTTCCTTTAGCTTTTCACCTGCCAATTTTCTTTCGGCTGCATTCCATTATTTTATTTATAGTAAGCTGTTTTCTTATTTTGTTATTGAGGTTTCAAGGGGCGGAACTACGAGGTCATCTGATCCCCTCCCTTTTTTTCTTATTTTGGTATCCATTCATACGAGTAATTTAAAAAAAAATGGAACTTGTTAAAAGAACAGGCTTTATATAAAGTAGTCTACACAACATGTATTCATCAAGAAACTAAAGTTCGCAGTAGGCTGCAGATGTTAGATGAATTTTAATAAATTCTTTATTAAACTGAGAGGGGTATCCAGAGTTCAGTTGCTGTGTTGCCAGATGTGACGGAGCTCTCTAAGATACGTGTGGAATGTTGAGATTGCGCTCCGTGTTATCTTGTCTTGTCAGAAATTACAGATGGGATTTTAACCCCCTCTAATTCCGTGTGCATGCTAATGATCTGAGCGTGGGTAAGCCTTTGAAGTCTCACAATCTTCTTAATCTCGTTAATTGTGTTCCGTAATCTGTATTGTCGAGGGCTTACCGTGATTCAATTGCTTTTTTTGTTTAGGCAAGCTCTAGCTTCCTTCCGTTCTCCACTAGAATGTAAATGAGACGGAACTGAGGGCTTATAACTAGAGCCCTGTGCGGATAAACAAAACGTTATCCGCCCCGCATCCGCACAACTGTTATCCGCATCCGCATGACTTTTTCCGCATTCGCACGTATGTTATCCGAATCTACTGGCATTAAGTTACATTATTATTTTTAATTAGATAAAACATAAATTACTAAAGGAACATATTTTGACATTTGACGAAAATATCGTTCCCCTACTAAGCTATGTGTGTTTTGTGCTATGTTTAAAATGAATGTTATACAGCCTGAATTGCAACCCTTTCCTGTTCGAAGTGTTAATTATGCTTAATGACATAATTTGGATGAGATAAGCTAATCATCATCTTACATTTGTCACGAAAAAAAAACATAACGGACAAATATGATACCGCTACGTCATAAACATCCGGGTCCTAATAATGATATTAAACAAGTTCGGATTGTATTCTAAAAACTATCCGCAAAGTTTCCCCAAACATTATTCGCTATCCGCACAGGCATGCAAACTATATCCGGATGGCGAAAAATATTGCGGGTTCCCGCGGATATCCGCATCCGCGCAGGGCTTTTCTTATAACTGCCTAATAACCGTTGTTACTTTGGTACTTGATTAGAATTAGGTATGTTGGGGTAGCGCGCCTGTCTCGCAACCGGAGGCACTGGGTTCGATTCCTGGCTCCGTCAGGGATTTTAGAAACTGGAATGGAGTGCACTCAGCCTCGTGAGGATAATTGAGTAACAGTGAGGCAGCGCCCCGGTCACGGAGACTAAGATAAACGGCCAAGGAGACCCGACGCGCTGACCACGCAGGCCAAATGGGCAGCGATCGCTTGGTAGGCTTAAGCCCTTCGTGGGGTGTAGCGCCACAGGGAAATGTTCGGACTTAGCGTAAATCATCAATTAACAGTATTCCTCCTTCACCCTTGAGGTTAGTGTTCGATTCCCTGCCCTGCCTCGTTGCTTAATGGCTAGCATTCTTGACTGCCACCGCGGATTTGAGGGGTTTGGGACGTCAGCGTCATCAGCCCTGTGTATTTCGGTGTGTGTGTGGAACTTGTCTAATAACCTGTGATGACTGTATTAGTGATGGGATGGGTGCCTCGGGGCTTGAAATAAGGTATTTACGTGGCATTATTGCCACATTCAGAACAGCCTGTTACAGCTGCCATCACGGCCGTGGTGCATGATTTAATGAACACTGCTACACCGCGGGGTGTTTTGTATATTAATTGTTGTTTCATTTTGAGGGGCTTGGGCATCTTGGTCATTCAGCCCCGTGTATTTGGGTGTGTGTGGAATTTTATGAATATCAGTAATCCGACGTACGTAGCTGAGTGCTCCATGGCTGGACTGGTCAGATGAGCTTAAGAAGATTCGAGATCCGATTCCCGGCACTTGGAATTTTTTACACTCCAGTTAGTTCCGGACGACCTCTCCATGTTTTGTACCCAAATAGGCCTACGATTACATACACTCACATATAATAACACATGTTATCATACAAAATGTATAATACTACACTGTCCAGGTTTATGGAAATAGAAATTTACAATATTTTGTGTCTTTTTATGTTCCATAATTATTAAATAGGCATTTTTTTTCTCTTTTTCACTACCATCGATTTTTATTAAAATACAAGCTGTACCCGGCATGCGTTGCAATGCCAATTAAAGAATGTGTCGGCGTTATAATTGTGTTTGTTGAAGTGCTTTTAGATACACACTATATATATCCCTTTAACTGCCTCTAAACTATTGCAAAATGGATTTACTAATTCTGAAACATTCGTGGGAGCGTGCACAACAAGTTGCTTAGTCATATTTATGGATTCCGCTTCTTCCGAAAAGAAATTCTGGATACGAGTGTTACCACGTGGTATCCAAGCAAATGCCGGAATGGTTTTTCATTTTTGGCCACGGCCGCGTCCTTCCTAATCCTAGCCTTGATTACAAATACACCATGTTCAAGCTCCTTTAATGAAACAGCCACGAAATTGCGTGAGGGTTATATATTGTTGTCCATTCTAAATCGTGTTCTCTAACATTTTAGTGTTTGTAGTAACGGAATGTTTATCCTCTGTTGCAGCAACTGTTTCGCAGTCAACAACAGCAACAACAAGCTACTCCCCAGCAGATCCAGTTGTTACAGCAGCAACAGTACTTGGCGACACAGCAGCAGCAACAATTAAGTGAGTTGACTTTTGATATTCTAATAGTAAATCCATCGTTACTTCTGACTTGACGTTTCAGTGCTGCGCTAGAGCTATCTAGCGGTCAGGGAAATCACTCTAACTAGCCAATTAAAGGCAGCTTTTCAAATCGATATACCATGACAAATCGAGTTTCGTTCGCGATGTCGCGGTATACGGTGATACAAAACAGTCTGTATGGCAATGTTTTGTTCACTAGAAACTGGGGTACATGAAACTAGAAGAATTCCAAGAAAGATATAAGTGGGGATGAGAGGATGGGAATTCACATTGCACCCTGCCAGACACTCAGCAGCTAGACTTAAAGTTTATTTCAGTTGTCCGGTGAGTGCCTGAGACTCTACTTTTCAACTTGTTGTTCCAAAAGGCTGCTACATACCTGCCAACTCTCACGATTTAGGCGGGAGACTCCCGATTTAACACCACTTCTCCCGCCCTCCCGCCTAACGTATTAAAATCTCCTGATTTTTCATAAATCCCACGTGTAATTTTGGACTAAAAGTGCGAGATGACAAACTCCAGTCATCCATCGAACAGATTGATTTTACGTGTAGTGTGTTTCGATACCGCAGTTTCGCTTCGTATCGATAATTCATAGACAATTCTCTATAACTACTCATACCGCTTAGTTGGATTTGAATATCTCTTTGTTTGAATCAGCGCGTGTTCCTAGAAGTTTTAATAATAGCCTGTGGGTGAGAGGTAGTTGTAGGCTGCAGAATATTGTATCTGTTTAGCACGTGAAATGATTTGTGTATAACTTAGATGTTGTTGGCATTACTATCCGATAGGCTATTGTGATTTTTTGATCTGAGTGCTTTTGTCGATTCCTCGGTAATATGGCGAAGAAATATGATTAGACATCGATCGTCTTCAAAATCTCCCGAATTTTCAGTTTGAGAGGTAGGCAGGTATGCCGGGTGCTATTTTCCTCCTAGCCCGCAAACCAAAAGTGCCCTCTTCAATTTCTTGAGTTCGTACACATTTTCTCATATATAATGATAGTATTTATTTAAATTTGCTATAATATGAACATGCTTAAATTCATTTTGCAAAAATATAATGAATAAAATGAGGAATCTTGAAGTAATATCATGTCTAATATATCATTTAACATCATCATCAGGTTACAGTTACAGTTTCCTATTTATATAACAATTAATTATTACATAAATATGTACTTTTTTCATGTTGATATTACTTCAAATCCTAGCCCTACAGTACTGCCCTGCCAGCGAATTGTAGCCGGTGGCACAAATGGGAACTAATGCGCTCCGCCCAGCCACACGCCTGCGATAGTCGTGCAGTCGTCGCCAGTGAAACCTCATCGCATGTCGTGTGTGTGCATGGTTTGTGCTGGGTCGTACTGTTCTCATTGTATTACTGTACATGTGTTCCCCCTCTTTCTCCGAACCCGTTCGTGGCAGCCATAACGTCCGAGCTGACGTAATGTATACACGCTCCACGTCGAGCGGTAACTATTCCCTGGCAGGATAGTACTTCCTTTAGATTGGAATGAAGTACATTTCCGGATGTCACTAATGGTCTGTACTTTTCCTACATTTCATTCAAATGCTGGTATTGTATCTTGATAGGAAGGGGAGTTTTAAAGGGGTGAGTACTTGAGACAGTCATATATTTTTGGTTCTGCCTCTGAAGGTTAGCTTATTAGTTCCGGAATAAATTAGTGATGTGACAGCTACTGTCATACTGATTGATGAAAGAGGCCTTGTGCAGTAAGTTCAATCGATCAGTGCATGAAGGGGTGCAGACTCTTCATTTTGTAATGCGATTTAAGACATGATTCACAACTGCAGTGGGGGGGGCTGACGTTCTAAGAGCCAAGGTTCAAATCCCAGCTTCAATAGCAGCCATCCTGAGTGTGTTTTTACTACCCCTTTTCTTTCACCATCCAGGCAAATTCTGTGATTGGTACCTTATTTCAAGTCCCAATACATTTATTCACAATAACACTGGTTATTAACTCACTTCCTGAATCAAGTTCCGAAAGACAATCATCTTCTCTGGAGTACAAATCATTTGCAATCAAGCTAATGCTGGGACCATTCTCCTACTTGATTCGTGTTTGTGCCTTCCAGCTGTAAACACAGTGTTTGATATACGTTCCGCCAAGAATTGCATTCAGAAGGCCACGGATGCTTTCAAGTCTATGTACATAGTGTCCAAGATTAGCTACCTTCTATTAAATACATTAATCGTCAGATTTGTTAAGAGTGTTTCCCTCAGTATGCCTTCCTTCGGAGGGAAAGTAAAGCCGGCGGTCCCATGTCATAGATTTATGGCATGAAAAAGAACCTTCCATTAACTACACTTGTGTGAAGCCAAAATTTTTAGGTTAGAATTGATAACGCTCTATTAGTTCCAATGTTCGCCGCCAAGGGGTCGTTGTGCTTAACTTAAGTTTACGTTGAAATTTTGTATATTTCTCCACATGTCTAATTTTTCTGGCAAGTGATGAAAATTTGCAGGAATTGGATGTTATGGTTTGACTCATGTTACAGGTCTTGCAGCACCAGCGACAGCATTTACAAGTGCACCGTACGTCATCAACGCAGCCCAGGAACCCTACGTGGGCACCCTTATAGCAGGTGAGACCATGATACTTCTATAGGGGCCTATTGGCTTGCCAGCACATTTACAAACTCGTCCAGGGAAAATCTGGTGACACTGAGTACCTCTCTAAAAATATTGGAATTCAAAAGGACTTGAAAACCAAAAATTATTGTTAAATGTTAGTTTAGTAATTAGAGTCTTAGCTTTGCCTTTTGTCCCGTGTAAAATAGGGACAATTTTACATTTAACAATTGGTATTTGGGTAATTGAACATCATACTAAGCTTATTGGGATGATATACAGGGTGTCCTAGAAGTCCCCGTACTCCTTCGTCAAAACATTACACTGTATAGTGGAGTACTTGCATATAAAAACATGTATCCAGGGGATCTGTATGTGCACCATCATGTCTTACATAGAGTTCTATCCGTCTCCAAGTCCTCATTGACGTCTTGCGGAGCATCTCATGAATTATGGTACGAAAGGCTTCCTCCACACTTTGGCCCAATTCTTCATTAGTCATATGCCGACGTTGAGCCACATGGTACTTGATTATCCCCATAATGAGTTGTCTGGCGTGGTAAGGTCCGGGCTTCGTGGTGGCTATTTCAGTGGGGTTGGAGATGTTGGTGAGCCACCACCAATCCAGTAGCCTTGAAATTGTTCATCAAGGAACTCGCGCACCTGAATAGCAAAATGTGCTGGAGCCCCATCCTTCTGTAACCATACATGATCCATGATTCCCTTGTCTTGAAGCTGAGGTATTAACCAAGATTGTAACATATGCAAATAAGATTTTCCATTCACACACCCATGAAAACAATACCGCATGTGCTCGTTCGTGCACCCACATACACGCTACTAATCGCTCCTCAACAGTGTAGCTGTGTCCGCTCACGTCAGCCATGGCTTCACAACTGAAATGAGACTGACAACAACGCTTTTGAGAGCATCAAAGCAGGGATGCCAATAAAACAACTATTTAATTCCCCAATTATACAAACACAATATTGTCCATGCCATAATATAACAAAATAATAATGTGAAACTAGGGGTATGGGGACTTCTCGGACACCCTGTATATTGCTATGACAGCACGTAATATTGAAAAAATCAACTGTAGATTATTCGTCATTGCAAAAGAATTGCAAGAAACGTACTCCAAATTTCGTCCTGCATACTCCTTCATTTTGGACGATGGTTTCATAGCTTTTCATTTATTTAACAGGGTTATGAAACTTCCTATATGTATGAAACCCCTTAAAACTCGGTTGTGCTTTTGCAGGTCCTACAGTTGTACCCCAGTACTACGGCGTCACACCATGGGGAGTGTATCCAGCGAACCTCATACAGCAAGGTGCCGCAGCGGCTGCACAGCAGAGGCGTCCCCTCACTCCATCGTCCACAGGCGAGCTCCAAACGAGCACCAACAACCTGACGCAAGTGGCCAACGTGAGTTACAAGTCTTGCCTTTTCTTGCAGTGCACTTGTTGTTTTCCTTTCCTGTAGTGTATGAACAATGTTGGTTGATTATTCCAGGTTCAAGGCCAGTACCAGGTGATCCCAGGTTATTACGACCAGAGTGGTTCCTTCGTGGTAGGAAACGTTCGAGGCATCGGCAATGCCACACCCATGAGATTAGTGTCGCCAGCTCCCGTCATTGTAAATGCTGGTACACCAGGTCAGTTTTACTCTTTAAGTCACCTCTGTAAATTTTATTCCCCAATGTAAGGCCTGATAATTCCATGTAAAATTGAACAGAATCTCACCTCCCAAAATTCCTGCTGTTGTTTTGCACTTATTGTTGAATGAAAGAAAGGAGATCCCTGTACAGGCTGACAATTATTTTAGACTCTAAACGAAATAAATTAAAAACCCTAGAAATCCCGGTTTTAAGAATGTATCTCTTGAACTGACAGCAAATACCTCCTTGCTAATCAACTGAGCTACCTGTCTTTTGAGTCTTAAATCTACTTGCTTCTTGACATCCTTGCAACATTTACTGAAATCATTCTGGTTTTGATAGAAAAAAGAATCATGAATTTCTACTCTCCCTTCCCGTACGGTTTGAATTCACATGGTCCTGCTCGGAAATAGACCTATGCTTATCTGGTAACTTTACCATTTTTTCCATAAAATTTATGAAATTGCTGTGTGTTGGGTGATTTTGCATATGAACTATAATATTTTATGATTTTAAATACCAAGATCTTTTCTTTCAAATTCACATCGGTACGAGCTTCCGCAGGCCTCCGTGTGATTGGCGAACTTTCGATACATCACTGATGTATTTTACTGAATAATCTTTGATTGTGAATACAGCACTCCTGATAAATACTTCTGAATCCTAATTGCTTGTTATTTTATTCATTGAGTAGCCCTTTTTGTTTGTCACTTTTGTTCAGCTTGAGAATAGTCTTCTGTCCTATTTTCCATCAAATTTCCCATACGAGTTCTGCATGTTAAACTTAAGTTTGTTTTTTTCCCTTTTTGTCTTAGAATGACACATAACTCATGCTGATCAAATCTACTTACCTGAAATGAAGAAATCAAGTCATTTTGTTGTGTTTTACTGCATTTTTGTGTATGTGGTTTCCCATGAATTCTGTTACTTGGGGTTTTACTAACAAGACATTTGTAAAGTTGACAGGTATCCCTATGGTGTATGTTTTCTCTCTCTCTTTATTTGTAGTTGTAGATCCTCCCACCTGGACATTATGGCCTAGACCAAGACTTCTTTGTATTTAGAGTAACTCACTTTTGTTCAGCTGGAGGATAGTCTTCTGTCCTATTTTCCATCAAATTTCCCATCGAGTTCTGCATGTTAAACTTGAGGTTTTTTTTTTTTTTTTTTTCCTCTCTCTTGAAACCAGTAGGTGCATTTATTCGTCTGTGTCCGTATCAACTAGAGAAAGTTATAAGAATTAAGAGGAATCAATAACCTGTACAGTATGTTAGGCTCCTATTATCGTCGGAGTTGTTTGTTCACCCGGGGTTTATGGAGTCAGGGATGAGAGGCCATGATATTTTATGTGGCAGGTGGTTTTTATTACTAGATACCAACCTCGTTAGAGGGGAGGAAATGGAGATAAATGAAATTTGGCGAGGAGTTGGAAAGGAGTGGCCATGACGTGTTAAACGGTACCGTACAGCATTTGAGAATGGCAGCAGAACACGGAAAACCATTTCAAGGACTGCCGACGGTGGGGGTCGAATCCACTTGTCTGCCGAGTTCACAGATATCGTGGTCCATTGGCCTAGCGCTCTCCTTTTGTACTGATGTGCAAACCGTAGGAAATACTTCAATGCAGAAATACTTGGTTGTCTGAGGCTGAATAACTTTATTTTGTGTAAAATCTAGAATAGTGATGTACTTTGCTCTTTGCTTGTCTGTCCTTCATGGCATGGTGTACATAAATAATTGCATGCCTTACCAGGAAATTAACAGGTTGGGAGTAGAACTAGGGTATATTTGTATTGCTGGAAAATTTATCTAGTTGTACATTAAAACCTCGATAATTTGAAGTGATCAAGGCGAAAAATGTGACAGAGAATTAAATAATTTTAATTGATAACTGTAGACCCCCTCCAAAGATAATAATAATGTAATTTGTTTTACGTCCCCACAAAGACAAATCGGTGTTTTTGAAACTTATTATTAATGTATCCATGATTAAATGTATCCGACATTATCCGAATCATTTTCAATTTAAAGAAGAAATTGTTGAACGACGAGAAACATATTCTCTAAATTATAACCTAACACTCTTGCAGAAAACACAGTTTTATATTTTTGAATAATATTCCATTATGAATAGTAATCCATGGAGAATGTAGTATTCATATTGTTAATAATAATTTTCAAAACCTATTGAGTGACTGCTGAGATACAAAATAACCTCACTCTAACTGTAAAGGGGATGCTTAGAACATTCCTTTTACTAGCACAACCAATCCTTTTACTAGCACAACCAATTCAGACTACAAAAACTTTTTTTTATGGCCGTAACTGTGTAGGCATGAACAAGAGCCACAATTGTTTTAAATCGATAGCAACTATTTGGAAGAATTTCGATTCCTGGTCAGTGCATGTGAGATTTTCAAATTGTCGTGTTGTTCGGATTCCACATAAAAATAGAGGTCCCTTGGCTCATGATTACGAGATTAATGGTCACTTAAAATTACAAGCTTCCTTCCTTTGTTTAATAGTTGGGAAATATAGATTATTCAACAGTATAAAATCAATAATACTCATTGCTAGGAAGTTGCGTGTTTAAGGCCATGAGATCAAAAGGAATGAATTTTGTAAGAAGAATTATATTGTTTTTGTAGAAAATATTTGCAATCTTTTATTTATAAATTCGATTCTCATACCTGGGATCATAGTTCTGTGAATTGTAATCGATTCTCATACCTGGGATCATAGTCCTTTGAATTGTAATTTATTAGTATATCATATTAAGCATATTAAATTGCATAAAAAGATGCACCTTAAATTTTGGGGAACAAAGATTTCTCCTAATTAGGTGGGATTTTTTTATGTAACTGATTTTGAGTTATCAAGGTTTTACTGTATAAGCAACTTATTCGATTATTTTTTATTTTAGTTGGTTATTGTTGTTTTAAGGGGCAGAACTAAGGGGTTATCGGCCCCTTTTTCTATTTTAGCTTCCTGAAAATTCTACCATGTGTCCTAAAATAAGAGTATAACAAAGAGGCATGGTACAAAATGTCTCTTGACAAAGTGATGTGCAGAACATAATTAGAGCATCTCACAGTTGGGCTATTTATCAATGTACAGGTGTGTTGATTGTTGCCAGTTTTGACTATTTGAACAGATATTTTAAACAACTAATTCGGATGGCCATGGCTGTAGTAGAAAAGTAAATTTATAGCGAAATGTAACCCTTTACCTTTCCTTGATAGGAAACGTACATTGTGATTTTAAGGTAATTTATTTCGAAATTGTTTTGTAGATCTGTTATTTATGTTTCTGGTGGGAAAACCTTGTATTAGGGATCATAGATTATTTTTATGAAGAAGTGAATGACACAAGGGACACTGCACGAAAGAAATTGGGACAGGATAGAAAAATTTAACAAGTATACTGTACTAATTACCTTTGTACGTTCAAAATATTCAATCACCAAGAATATCCATTGATGAACCTTCACATCAATTCACTCAAGTCCTGTGGAGAACCAGTTTCACAATGAAGTTAGTTAGTTAGTTATTGTTTTAAGGGATGGAACAGTTATTGTTTTAAGGGATGGAACAGGCCCTAGTCGTACAACGAAGACTGTGGCTTCTTTGAAATATGTTCATAAAAATTGGCATAACTGAATTTTTTAATATTGTATTCCACTATAGCAGTTTATTTGGCAGTGCAAACCAATAATCTATTGGATGTCTTGGGGTTCTAGAATAATAATATACATGGTATTTCATGACAGACATAATCGGGGTCAAATTTAGGGAAAGATGGTCATACCATGCTTATTAAATTGTGCAACTTGAGGGTAGAAGTTTTGATGTTTATTATAATTAGGTCTAAATTTACTAAAAGTGCTACAAATTTAGTCCGTTGAAAATTATATTTGAAGGTAGATGTCACATTCATTTTGAATAATTATTTAAAATACTTTACATGGTACATAAATATTTCCACTTCATTGATGTTTGTTATGTATTACAAGTAGATAATTGTCCATAGAATTTCATGACTGTTATCTGTGTTCAGGGGTTCGTATGTTCCCATGAAAACTAGCACACGGAGGTCATCACTCCCCACAGTAGTTCCTCGCGATAAAGGTTACCGAGCTCGGTGGTTGTTTGCTTTCCCTGTCTTCTTGCTTATTCAGTTATTCTTGTGGTTGCTGCTTCTACTTGTTCTCTCTTTCTGAATTTCCTTGCGTGTAAGTACAGTATCATTGTGATGCGTACTGATTTTATTTTTATTTTATTTTTTATATATATATTTATTTTTTTATTTTTTTCTTTCAAGGATGCCCTCACATTTTATTTGCTTTGTCTGCAGAATTTCTAGGGAAATTGCATGGCTGATTTGACCCAATTTGCATCATCCATTTCATTCCAGCAATGTGTGACTAGGATGTTTGGTTTCTGCTAATTAGGTTTTGCAATCTTCGTATGTAAATTTTATCATTGAAACCTTGGTTTGAGACAGGTTACATGTCCTTTTAAAAATCCAACAGTTACTGGCTTTCAAATAGTTTTAAGTGCGTCAGTTAGAAAGTCCAGTATTTGCTGGAGGCTGGATCAAATATTATCAGTTTCTAGATCTGTCTTCACATTTCTGTGTAGGTTTGTAGGAGTTCTCAAATGCCATGAGTCCTGTCCCACCTTTTGATTTTTTTATCGCTCTTACCTGCATATTTTCCCAGCAAGTCTTTAGCACCAGAAACACAATGTTTATCAGAGATCTTTTTATTTTTATTTTAATATCATTACATCCCTTCAGGATTAAAATATGATTAGTCTCGTAGATAACTTGTAATTTTGAAGTGAAAATAAATTTCCAGGATAGGGTGAAAGTGATTGGTATCATCAGAAGGAAGTTCAAGGGATGGAGGAGAATAGACTGCTTGTATGAGGTTTTTATTTCTCATTTGGTAACTGAGTTTCTAATGTCCCCGAGTGTTTCTTGCCCATCGTCGTTATTGAAGTACAGCATCGTACTCATCTTAGAATTGTCCAAGAGGACTCCTGTTTGCTTGCGATATTATGTTAGCTGCCGAGCTTGGTATTGTGGGGTGATGCACTGAAGGAAGAGACTAGTTTTGAAACTCTCTGGAGTGGACTTGGAAGACATCATGTTTGTACGTGTGGACCTTGCAGGTCGACTACTGGGGAACCAGGCACAACAGATCGGCACGTCACCATCTGCGTCCCTCTACAACAGCAGTCAGCAGACGTCACTCTACAACTCGACAACCACAAACGGCACAACCCTCGGAGGTACATAGTAGTCTTGTGTTGTGATGTCCTGTGTTGTGTGGAGTGGAAACGGCATGTCTTAGCTTCTTGTATTGTTGGAGATTCTGAAACATAAGCTGAAGAAGTTTTATATGCCCTTTGTGAAGATCAACTGCAAGGATGTGAAATGATCACCATATTTCTGCAATAGACTGAATGTAATTTGACCCTGCATTTGTGCCAGACAAACAGCAATGAACTCCATTGAAATAGTATTTTTAGGTGGTGCTGTTTCAGTCTTTTTCAATTTTGGAAACTGTGGGATAGAAAAAGATCTTCAATAATGTTCACACAACTGAAATGTTGCAGCATTCTCACTTGATCTTTGTCAGTCACATACATTTGTGCCTTTGAGAGTATTGGTGCTTGAAAGACATGTAGGTATTGAGGGAGGATTCATTTGCCAGCTTTAGTTTCATTGATTTCATTTTAATCCATCTGCTTTAGCTTGAGGTATCCCTTCAACTTGGGCAAGCCTATTAACTAACTAGAACTCGATTCCAACTAGGTGTGCACCAAATAGAAGAAACTAGTCGCAAGGTTCAAGTTCTGTGAAACAGAGGATCCCCTGCCATTTGTAGGATGGTGTGTTGTGATTTGTGCTGTATGCCATGTACGGTTTTACATATAGATTACTCTGCAGATGGTACCATATGATAGAAAGCTTCATTTAGCTCCGTTTAGAGGAACTATAACAAGAAGATCTTGCATTTCAGTTCTTTGATTTGTTACAAATGTCATCACATTGTTATAGGCCTTGTTTTAAGAAATTTGACAAAAGTTTCTTTCTCTCCTGTCCACTTCCTTTTACAGGGGAAACTCCTTATAGGGTGATGCAACACATCTGTATTTCTTCTTAATGAAAACACTTAACTTTCTGACTTTTCCACTGCAAGATGTGGTACTATGGTTCATTACTTCAGCAGCATTACAAAGGCAATATTTTGCAGGTGTTGCTTGATTTCTAAAAGGATCAAATGTACCTCTGTTTGCTGATGTTTCTGGCAAAGCTTCTGCTTTTATCAAAGTCCTGAAACTCTTGAGTTTGTGTGATAAGTAACATGGTAGGGACATGGAGATCTTAACATATTCAGTAAGATGGATAAGGTTATTCAATGTGGGCGGAAAGAAAATGGAGTTCAGTTGTGATAATGGTCACTCTTATCGTAATGATTTGGAGGTTGATTCTACAGTAATACTGTCCATCCTGAAAAATATTCTCTTTCTCATTGACAGGCTTCAATTTTGAGGCAGTTGTCAAGCCTTTAACCTTTGGAGTGTTATTGATGAAACGGTTCATCACTACACATGCACCATTTTTTATTTAAGTTTGAGGCAATGTTATTTGAAAGTAGACATTGATGATAGTCAATAGAACCATTTACGTTGCTTTTTTAATCTTTAAAGTACTGTGGTTTCTGTGCGCTGCATTGGCTGACAATAGACCAAGTAGTAGTTGAATTCTTATTTCCTTTTCACATAAATCATCTATTACACCAATTTATGGCCCAATATTTAGTAAAAATATTTAAAATTGAGGTCCTGCTAACAGGTAACATACATCAGATATCTTGTAGGCTACCTTTATGCATTCAACAGTATCCCTGTGGAACCTCCAGAGGAGCATAATAACCACAGATCCGAGTAGTGGTGCTTCTAATCATCTACCTTACCCAGGAGGAGGCATAACAGATATATCCCCCCTAAAAGTCGGATTTGTCAACACCTACTGAGAGGCCATTTAGCCAGTCGCTGCTTACAGCTGTCTATACCTGCACTCTCCTCCCCGAAATTATTCTCTTGTAATGCCCCTGAACTGATTTGAATATGTGTAAAATGTAACCCAATGTAATATATAAAACCAATAGGAATCGATCGAGATGTCTGGGGGCGACAGTTAATAATGCTAGTCGCTACACCAGGAGGTGGATCCTGGGAATAGACTAGCATCCCATGTAGCATTTGAGTACACCCTTTCCACCCTTCACCTTAATATGCATGTGCCTCTCTCTTACCTATCTCAAACAATTGTAGTTATTTCCTATTTGTTGTGGAATTTAGTTGGTCTTTCTATGGCAGTGGGATTTCTTGTTACATTTGCTTTCTCAGTCTATTCTAGGCCATCTTTTTTAACTTGGGAGAATGTGCACAGCAGCTTCTTGTGTTATTATGTTTTCTTTTTTTCTTTCTTAATGATAATACTTTAAGACATACTGTATATGTTAGGATTGTTATCCCAATTGACTCCATATTTTCCAGTGTACATCACTTTGCCACGTTTGTTCTTGGGTATATACGATCAAGTGAAGCCATGGTGAATGTGGTCTGCACTACTTTTCTTGTCTGCTTCTAGTCTGCTTCTGAGTGCATGTTCAATGCTTTCCTGGCCTAAAGCATATACAAAATAAGTATGTTCAAGGACAAAGCCTCTTTTTCACAATTCTCTGGTTAGGTAAAAAAGTTAGTCCAGAAATGTTGAGATTACATTGTCTGTACCAAAACCTCAAAATAATATTTCCTTGTTCATTGCAGCTATAATGGTCATCATATATTCACTTGACTGATGTAAATATCCCACTGTACCTGTACTTTCCAGTTAATAACGTTTCTGTATTTATTATTATAATTGCAGTCCTCACATGCTGTGTGAATGGAAAGAAATCATCTCAATTCCCAGCGTAGTTCTTATATTGATATGTTAGAACATTGTTTGTATCCGCCATGGTATATAAGTACTGTATTTCCTAGTTTTGTGTTCAAATGTTTTTATATGATTAAGCCCATGGGCTTGAGTTGTTTTAATTTCCTCACATTGCTTGAGAATCAAACTGTATTTGTGGAGAGCTTGATATCCTTCTTGCTATTCATATTCCATATTGAATGTTGTTTGAGTGGTGGGTGTGTACTTGTATGTGCTTCCTGTACTGCGTGAAGGTATCTCCACTCGGGTGTGATCGACTGCTAGTTAAGTTGTTTTAAACAGTTATTTAATGCTCTCGGGGATATTTGAAATATTAAATAAAGAGCCGGTTATGTTTTAATCTTGAGAATATGAAAAATTCTGTTCTGTTGAATGGCAGTTTTAAGCCAAGTGTATTTGGTTCCTTTCTGGGTAGCCTCCAGTTCATAATAATGATAATGATGAGTTTGTTTTCTCACATGTCTACCTTGGCAATCAATCACTGAAGGTCTGTGTTTCGACATATTTGTTGTAGGAAGAGATTCAAGGTTAATTATCACCTCGATTAATGTTAAATGAAAGTTGAAATTTTATCGAGAGGTCAGAGCAAAAGTTATCGTTTCTGCTTTAAGTCGGCCGTAGGAATCGTGGTGGGAATGTGTTAAGTTTTTTTGAATGTTATGACCACTTGAATGGCCAATAATGACAGACAATCTTGAGAGCCTGGAATACATGTTTAAAGCAAATTATTACATATTGACTACCAGCAGTCGGTCATGGAGTGACAGGGCCTCATCATCCATTGTTCTTAGTAGGGCCTTTAGAACTAGTGAGTGTAAACATGCTTACATAGTCTGTCCTGCTTTTAGCTTATGGTAACATTGAAGTTTATGTCAACACTATTCTTTACTTCAAAACAATGGAATTTTTCATTATATTCAGGGTTACTAGGAAAGGCTGAAGCTATTATGGTCACGTGTTGTTTGAGTCTTCAGTCTTTTGACTGGTCTGATGCAGCTCTCCATGCCTCCCTATGCATAGAGAGGTGCTTATCCTCGGAAAGAGCATTACGGCTGTAGTTTCCCGTAGCTTTCAGCCGTGCATCAGAACGCAGTATAGCCATTAGTTGGCTTATATTATCAATATCTTAACCGTCTATAAGGCAAGTAAAGAATTGATTTGTTCTGAAAGGCTGCTACTCCCTTTCAGAATAAGTAATAGTAATAGAGCAATTCTACTAACAACAAATACTAACCTTCTACTAAAATGCACAAATAGTGCAAGCCATGTACAGTAGGTCCTGGAATGTACTCGGGGTTAGTGCATCCCAAGTATCATCTAATCCGTTGCTGATTCTGTTTTCTCTTTCATGAAGGGTACTAAGTAGCTCATAAGATCACTAACGTTCTTATAATGCAGTACAGTAATGTTAACCTGAGATATAATACCAGTGAAGAGAATATAATTATTTGATTATTTCGCCTAGTCAATACAGGAGAAAACAATTGCGTTCTTAAATGTACATGTTTAGAACTCGTAAGTTCTTCAGTGGCATCAAAAATTGAAGAGATATACCACCATGATAAACAAAGCAACATAATTTGGAGAAAGTTTTCAGGAATAAAAAATAGCAGGGGAGGGGAACAAAGAAGATGGAAAGGTTTGGCTTTCGTGACCTCAAAATTAACCACAGTAAATTATTCTTGGTGTTATGTCGTCGTGTCTGTGTGGGAGTTCTGCCATGATCTACTGATTGGGCTCATCCACACACTATTGGTGCACCCTGTCTGGACCCCTTGCTTGCTACTTCTCCATTTATGAAGCGCAGTGGAGTGCTTCTTTCGTAAATTATCATGTTTTTCATGCACGGTTAGAAAGAGAGTAAAAAGTTGATGCGTCCTCTCGTGGATTAATTAAGTAATTTTTTCAATGCGAAATACTTAATTTGTGTCATTCTATAACCATATCAATTTAAGGGTTTTATGTATATAATTATACTGATATAAGCCCGTAGCTCTAATCAGGGAAATTCAGCAGTGAAAATATTTTGTAAACCAGATAAGTAATTTTGAAGAAAAAGAGCACACAAACTTGTAGTTGCCACTGCATCACCCAGGCATTCTATGTTCTCTTCTGAGCATTTCCATCAATAACCACTCCACCTCCAGAGGCGATGAAGAAACATCCAATATATACCAAAAGATGTATTTTAAGACACTTTGTCGCGGACGGACATACACGTACGCGTGCCAAATAACCAATTAAACATGTAAAGGCTAATATTCTGTTATATAATATCAAGTTTCAAAGTAATAGTGTTGACATAAATAATGTAACATCTTGTATACTAGTACAGCGTGTGCAGAAAATTATTACCCTGTGCTTATATTATTAGGTAAATTAACATATTCCTGATAATTGACAGGGGTGAAAATAACTTTTAATAGTACAGACTAGACCATTACTCCCGTTACATGCAGCCAAATTAATCAGACATATTCAGTAATCAAATGCTGAATACCGAGTCACTATTGAACATTTGCTGGATGTCGTACAATATATTTTTGTGAATATCAGAGGAATTTCTGTGTTTTTTAATGTCTTAAGAGAGGGCTGGGCTAAATACCATTATCTGATGTTTGTTGTAACTTACAAATTGAGGGATGTAAACCACATCATATGGTTCAAAATTTGACTAAAAATGTGCGACATCCAAAAAGGTATTCTTTGCAAACAAAGAAAAATATACTGTATTTCTTCCAGCATCAGTTCAAGATTGAGTTAGTACCTTGATTAAAAAGGTTTGATGCCAGGCACTGGTGTATTTGGATTGTTGGGGCTGATGACCATGATGTCCCAAGCCTGTAAAGCAAATGGTCGTCTTTGCTTCTATACCTTAAAGGGGGAAAGACGGAGCTGCTTGTCTCTCACTAAGGTGAACCTTGTTTGATTTCTGGTTAATCGTATCAGGGTTAAGTAAGGGTCGCATAAAATTACAAGCTTTGTTACTCCACAACTGGTTTCACTGGCATGTGACAGCTTCATCATGTGATTAAAATTGAGCTCTGTGATGTACTGGCTTGACTTCACAATGGTTGTGCGGCTGGAGTTCTTGCCTGCTTTGAATAGCTGTCGACAGTGAGGCAGCATCTCCGAAACCAAGATTGACGGCTGAGGTAACCTGATGCGCTGACTAGTGAGTCACCACATCACCAGTAGGCCAAATGGCTGTGCAGCGGTCGGTCGGTTGGTGGGCTTGGGCCCTGTTTGGGTTGTTGTTTCACAGGCAAGGGGAGACCTCTGCTTTCACGAGGTGTGAGAATAACAATTCCTGTGCCTGCTATACTTTTGAGCACACAGAGTTTCCTGGATAATAAGGACAATATTTTGAAAAGCCAAACCATATAAATCATTCTTTTTTATTCTTGCTATGCAAACCCCACAAAATTCAAAATAATCACTCGAATAGTTGGAAAGATATTGGATATTTTGATGTGTGCTCGTGTCACTGTGAGGCAAAGCCAATGCATTGCAGAACTTAGTCTACTGAAGAATCTATTAAGTGACTGTGGAACTAGTTGTGAAGTTCACTATAATTAGTGAAGAAGCTAAATGACTTGATGTACTGAAATTATTAGTGCCGTACAAACTACATTATTTAGCGTTTTACCACTGAAAATGTCAGATTAAAAATGTGTAAAATAGCCAAAAGGGGTGAGAGTAAAGGTGTGCATGCTGTCAGTGTGTTTATGTGTGGCGAGGGCTACTAACCGTTGGGTTTGCACAGGGCTGCAGTCGGGCTCGGGTGTGGGTGGTGGGTTTGCCTCGCTGGCAAGCACACTGGGCTACGGAAGCAGCAGTCTGGGCACCATAGGCTCACCAGCTCTGGGCTCCTTGGGAACAGGTGACTAATCCACACTCACTGCATGCATCATGCTCTTGCTACCAGACTTTGTAGGATTCCCACCGTCTCTTCACTATGGGGCTGAACTTCATTCTTCTATATCAATCCATACATTTTTCTTGGCTGAGGTATTGTTTTCCAAATAAAACTGCTTGATTACAACAATCCAAGAACCATAAATACATAGGACATTCAAGCAGATTTACACCACAAGATCCCATCCTCCCTGATTATAAAAATCCAAAGGAACACCCTTTTATGACTGAAATCATGTTATGCGCTAAGCTATGGAACCTGCCTATCTCCTAACTGGGAGATTTGCCAGCCATCCTTAGATAGTTTCCTGTGGTTTCCTCATTTTCAGCTACAAGCAAATGCCTGGATGGTACCTTCCAATAGGCTGTGGCCGTTTCCTTCATCTCTCATGAACTCCTCTGATCAGGTTTACATCTGGCAATAAAACTATGCTTCACATAGAACAGAATACCAAGCATAGAACACAGCTTAACAACCCAAATGAGCCATTGCTCCAATGTGACTTTCCTGACCACATAATAAGGGATAGAGATACAGAAATCCAGTAGTTTAGCTATTTTGATTTGAAATTAGGTTGGGTTACATGTATGAGGCACGTGATTAGGCTCATGAGTTTCCATGTTTTATGAAACCTGTAGGAACTAGTGTATACTTCACCATTTCTCAACCTGTTGACTGTGGTTGAGCTCCAGTAAAGCATCAAGTGTTAATAATAATATAATATCGTATGGCCTCGGGTGCAAGCTTTGCTATTTGACACCCAGAGGGTAGCTTGCATGTCGAATTTCGTTGTTCCTTGACTATGAAAGTCAAGGAGGTTAGATGTTAGATAATATCTAAGCTCCTTGAACACTAGAGCGCTTTCTAGTAGAGAAATGAGGAACTTTGTGTTGGCGGAAACTCCCGAGATTAATTTTGCCATTATGAACTCGGCCTACTGAATTCAAATGGGTTCTTTGACATGCCAACATCGTATGACATGCGTATCGTATTTTTGCCACCTTTCAAAAATCACTTACCACGGTCAGGAGCGAACCTGCAATCTTGGGGTTTGTAGACCGACACGATATTCACTCACCCACCGTGGCAAGCTGTCAAGCGTTAAAGTTCTTTGTTTGCTGATTTGCCTTTCAGGATAAATTCTGAACCATCAACTTCCTGTGATTATTTAAAAATGATTTCCAGAAACACTTCAGTATCATGGGCTGGGGTAAGAATGTCCAGAAAAGCTTTTTGGGTGGTTTGGCCATGTTGTATGCTTCTGACATTTCTCCATAGGTGGAGCTGGTATTATCAAAGAACAGAATACCAAGCATAGAACTCAGCTTATCAACCTAAAAGAGCCATTGCTCCAATGTGACTTTCCTCTTATGGTTTCATCCTGCTTGGAGCTTTCACTTTTTTTTTAATAGCACTACAAAGCATGTTACTTCTTTTGGTTGAATAAAAACAAAGCATTAACATACAGGATCTGACAAAAAAAACACTTAAAACAAATACGGTACAAATTCTTTATTATCTACTTAATTGAAATTAACCATATATCACAGGTTTAATATATGCTTCCTGCACCTGTTGAGGTTCTCAAATTTGCTACCATTATCAGCCAGACACTCATCACCATGGTGAATTGTTGCTTGAACGGTATTGGTCAATGGTGTCGACAGGATTTCTGCACCTGCTATGGTTACTTTGCGAAGGGCCTCCAGCTCAGGTGGTTTCTAGTAATACACTGCATCCTTCCCGGTCCCCCAGATTGGTGAACATGCTGAGAACTCCTTTTTGTCATGTCCAGTGTTTAGGCTGATTCCCGTCGAGCAACCTCTGCACATCTCGGTGCAACTTGATTCACATAAAGTGCACCCCAGTCTCACTAGCACATTGTGTAGCAGACTTCTGTTGAGGAAACACCAATCTAGATAATCCACAGATTCAATGTGACTCTGAAATCAATATGGATCTGTTAAAGTGTGTACAAATTTTGCTGATGGATCTTGTATCCATATTACTACTATGCTGCCCATTTACTCGCACTAACACAGCAATGCAACTTCTATTCAGGATTTCTGTGGGATGTGTAAACATTACTAACTTGTCCCTTATTTCAATCCTACAAAGTCTGGGTAGGATCTGTGAAATCATTGACATGTTTCCCTTTCAAATCTTGTGAAAGTGGAAGATGTTTGTGTATGTCTATGTACCATTTCATGACAAGTGAAACTATTTCCATGTACAGTACATGTTGTGTAGCATGCTAGAAAAGTGTAGTTATAAGCAGTTAGATTTCATGCTCTTACTTACTAGGTATCATTCAGCACTTAATTTCATGATATGATCATGTGTGTAATGACTGCAACATGTATAAATGATTGTATATATTAGATTAGAATCAGCAATCACCAGGTGAACATCTTAGTTGTTGTATCATCAATCATAACTTAGGAAAATGGGGGATAGAAACGCACAGAAAGGACAAGCGGAAGGAGGGATGAAAGGGGAAAACACGTCATAAGGACAGAGATAATCTTCGCATGCAGAAACACTGGCGTCCTCAAAGAAGGGCATTGATGCCATAAATAGCTCGTTTCAATCCTCACGTTATCGGGAGGATGGGCATTCAGCAATGAGATCTGTTGAAGTGGAAGGTGTAGGATGGGGTGAAAACCTTACAACACTCATGTCTTGCTGAGACTGGGAGGTCGAAAGAAGCTATTGAATGGTTTGATGGCCTTCTTTAAAGAACGCAGTGTATCCGCCTATGTGTTATTTTTATGTGTTTTGTCTCTTTTTACTATTCCTCCACCTGTCACTGTTTGCCCTTCTTGTGTGTTTCTATCCTTCTTTTCGTGTCTCTTGATTGATGGTATGTCCCCACCTTGTTGTTTTCCTATGTAGATCAACATATTTTATAGAGTTTGTAATTACTTCTTCAGTCATAACATTCAGAGAACAGCAGTCAGTACAGTTAAAAATATATTGTTTGTAGCTTGGCAATTTTGCTATACATAGTTATTTGTGTGTCCTTTGATAGGTGTATAGATATACAAAGTTTAGAATTCCAGGTATGTAAATAGTCCTGTGTGTTTAACTCTTCTTAATACTGCTCAGGGTCTTCACATTACATAAAGCAATTTAAAGCGACAATTTTTTAAACTAATAACTTTGGTCTTTTCCTAGGAATTTCTTGTTCCTTAGCTAAGATTTGACTATGGAACCATGTTTAAGTTGTATGAATGCCATAACCTTGGCATTGCTAGAACTGCAGCAGTTAAGGGATGTTAAAGAACATTTTATCATGATTAAAACAAAGTATTCAAAGCAGTAATACACTTAATAAAACACAGAATGGTAATTTGCATGTGTAATGCATTAAATGATTTTGCAGCAATCTCTGTCCTTGTCGGTGAAGTTTCTGATCACTTTGCTACTTCAAAATAATTGTTAGACATTCATTGAACTGGGAAGCGTTCTCAGATTTCTATAAGCAAAGGCAATATCCACACAAGCTTTTGCCTCATGTCAGTAGCATCGTTAGATTATGATGCTGTAAAAGAGTTTAAAGAAAGTTGTGTGATTTACAATGGTTCCATAGGAAAGTAAATTCTGTAGATCACTCTTGCAAGTACTGTTTAGTATCTACATGGTTGTTCATGGCTTATAGGTCTCGGACTGGGGACTAATAACTCTGGGCGGCGGGACTCCTTCGACAGGAGTACGTCGGCATTCTCCCCCTCGCTGGACTACAACAGAGGGAAGTGGCCTCAGAACTACGGCGCCTTGGGTGAGTAAAAAATTATTTTTAAAAAACTATTCATAACTGCTAGAAAAACTATCTGTCCCTCTATAAAAAAAAAAAAAAGATCACTCCACTTCCGTTGGCAAGTGGGTTTTGTGCTGCAAATATACTGGATTACAAATTCACTGCTTCAGGCATTTCAGAGTATTGGGTGTGTAAACAAAGGTTTTTTTTTTTTTTTTTTTCCGGCAGTATGAAATCTGAAGTCAACTGGTTGTCACTTTGATAAACGTAGACCTTAAAGCTGCGGTTTCCTCCAGTAGCGGTACCGCTTTCTAGCGGCCGTAATGTGACAGCGAATAACGTATAGAGACTGGGGACCGTCCTGACGGTGAACAATGGTGTAAAATTAAGAGCTAATTACTGGTGTGTGTCGTGACTGCATGTTGTCATTAGGATAAATAAGAAATGGATGATCTTGACATGGCGCTCATAATATTTTTGGAAGACGAGTCATAGGGAACGTTTGGGGGAAGCGACATTTTTAAAAGGCGTCCTACAGAAGGTGCGTATGGAATTTAGTGCGTCGTTATCTGCACTGCAATGAAGATAAATTCAGAAAATATTTTCGGTTGACACCAGTGTTATTTGATTATGTTCTGAATTACATAAAGGATGATATATCTTCAGTGGCGTACAACAGAAACAAAAGACTAATATCTCCTGAATAGAAACTCTGTGTATTTTAAGGTTACTCTTCACATCATGCAATGCCTCTTCATTCTTTACGAAATCTATTAATGTTTCCTTTTCTTCCATACTCCAATATATCATCTTATCAGTCATTGTATATAAATCAGTACTTTCAGCACGTATCGTACACCGTACAAAAACAGTGACTAACTGTTTGCTACCGTACTCACCACCGTCATATGAATGACGCCACTGCAACTTTATGTGACGGTGGTAGTCAACGCTTGCTAGAAAACTACTCGCCTCTGTTTCTATGCAGAACGTTTTTATGACGTAATTCGCCATCACATTACAGCCGCTAGAAAGCGGTACCGCTACTGGAGGAAACCGTAGCTTAACCCCTCGAGCTTACATGGATGATATTTTAAGAATGTTTACTCAACTGGCCAAGGAAATCATTAAGTCAGGAGACAGGCTACTTATATGATACATTTCGGAAGGTAGCAAGTTAATGACGGTGGCAACCATTTTATTCTTATTGCATACATTGCAGGAAATGGAGGAACCAGACATTTGTTGCGAGGAAATGCTTTTCCCACAGTTACTGTTCAATTGAGAGCCGATAGCATCGATGTGCATTTTCCGCCCTAAGTTATCAGTGATTAAAATGGTGAAGGTTAGTTGATTGTAGGACAGCTTTAATAGTATGATGTGGTTTTCCAGGTACAGTGACTGCATCTCCCAGCCCCCTGGGGCTAGCATCAGGATCTCTTACCCCACCCCCTGCACTGGGCGGGTCGGCAAGTCTTCAGTTAGGAGCTCTCGGGGGTACGGGCCGCAGCGTGCTGTCGGCGGCGCCAGGGGCCGAGGCGGCCAAGTTCCGCAACGGGGGCGTGGCCAACGTGACGGGCCTCACCGCCAACGGCATGTTTGGCTCCTCCAACTCCCTGTTCACCAAGCTCAGCAACACGGCACGGCCTGGCACGGGGCTGGCTCCCGGTGCAGACAAAGCCCCAGGCAGAAGTCGGCTGCTTGAAGACTTCAGGTCAGTATTCCCATATTAACTACTGTTGAATATTTCTGAAAGGAAAGGAACATAGCATGTCAAAAGAAGAAATTTTTCAGTTTTATGTACATTTTTCACAAAAGAATCATGTGCTTTGACTCCGGTGTTCCTGAGATATTTCCAATTGGCCTTTTTAAATATGTAGATAGCTCAATTAAACACTTCATTGTCTATGTCTTGCGACATACAATTGTATGTCTACCACTTATTAATCCCATTTTCCAACGGGGTCGGGGATGAGATGCGATGGAAGTCTTTGTGGCGATGGTTTTTACGGCCGGATGCCCTTCCTGACACCAACCTCATGAGAGGAGTTAATGAGAGATGAAATGAATGATGGTGAATGAAATTGGGCAAGGATGTGGAAGGAAGCGGCCATGGCCTGTCAGAAGGTACCGTCCCAGCATTTTGCCTGGTGTTGAAAATGGGAAACCACGGAAAACCATTTCAAGGATGGTGGGGCTCGAACCTACGCGTCGACAGAGTCAGCAGAGAGCTTGGCCCCATGACCTAATGCTGCGCTTTAGCCAGCGTATCCACTACTGTGCGACATGCAATTACAATGCTATAAAATCGTTTTATTTTAAGTTTCCTTGTTGACTTGTAATATTTCTGCACAAAGATTGTTTAAATTTCCCACTTTGGCAACACTGTTTTGGTTATAAATTTAAATGCCAGTATACGTAGGCTACATGTTTCAGACTCCTGGAGTCTTTCTTCAGCACTTATAAATTCATATGAAAATGAAAATCCACAGCCTGCTTCCAGTCTCCGATCGGGTCAGGAATGGAATGAATGAAGCCCCTATCTAGCGGCGAGGATATGAACTGTGCCGGCTGCCGAGGCCTGACGCTCTCCTCTGGGGCAATGATTAAATGAATGACAGATGAAATGAAATGATAGTGGAGAGTGTTGCTGGAATGAAATATTGACAGGGAAAACCGGAGTACCCGGAGAAAAACCTGTCTGCCTCCATTTTGTCCAGCACAGATCTCACATGGAGTGACCGGGATTTGAACCACGGACCCAGCGGTGAGAGGCCGACGTGCTGCCGCCTAAGCCACGGAGGCTTATAAATTCATATAAAATCCACTAAAATATTCAAGCATTTGAATAATCTGTAATTAAAAACATCGTTAAAAGAAATGTTTTTTTGATTTTTCCTATTCCAAAATTGTGCTGTGAAAAATTTCAAAACACTTTTGAGTCAAATAAAACATCACAATAATTTGTAGTTAAATGAATAAATTGTGCTATATTATCTACTGAAAATGTAATTTCGTTATTTTTGTATTATATTGTGTTAAGTAGAAACTCAATTAATCGAAGCAGGTTTCCTAATCCCGCGTGATTCTAAGAATTTGTAAGTTAAAGCGAGTCTTTCATGGTATTTACTGTTTAATTCAATTTGAAAGTTTGTTGTAATCCAAGAACTGCCTTTTAAATCTCTCCTTCATTTTCTACAAAAACTTATTACTTTTACCTAGAGATTTTCCTCATAATAAGTTAATTGCATTGCGCTTCGTATTGTCTCCACTCAAATTGAACAATTGGTTTTTCCAGGCTATTGATACGCTTAATTTACAAATCAATTACAGTATATTCATTTATATAAATTGCAGTTCTTGACTTAGTAATGTTTCATGATCCTTTGATGAATCCTTCCGGTTGATTCAGAGAAATCATATTGCATGTATGTTTGATTGAGCCAAAAAGATGCTTTCACAATTAGTTTCTTTTGTATTTGGAAATCAATGTTTTTTATTGGTGTTTCTTATGTTTATATCACATTCTAGGCAGTCTTATGTATTTAAATATATTTAAAGTATATGTTTTGTAAAGTATTATTCACAATATATAAGTAGTGTTTACATCATGTCCCTGACAAATGTTCTACCATTGGAATTTACACCTTAAACAAATGCACTCTAGTAAACGTATGAATTAACTTCCTTCGAAATAACGAGGTAGTTATGTTGAATGTTTTGTGTGTGGCAGAAATAACCGCTTCCCCAGCCTGCAGCTGCGAGACTTGGTCAACCACATTGTGGAGTTCTCTCAGGACCAACACGGCTCCAGGTTCATCCAACAGAAGCTAGAACGAGCAACAGTGGCCGAAAAGCAGATGGTGTTTTCAGAGATTCTCTCGGCTGCTTTCAACCTCATGACTGACGTGTTTGGAAACTATGTTATCCAGAAGTTCTTTGAATTTGGCACTCCCGAGCAGAAAACAACGCTTGCACAGAAGGTACGTCCTTGTGTTAATTTTGAATGTTCTCTGTGTCTTATTGATATACAGGTTTAGCACAAATGATTTAAGCGATTTCATGTACATGTATTATTGAAAGTATATAGCTTACAGCATTGACACATATAACAATTAAAAGGGAAACTCATCAAGTTTTACGAGTCGGCTTGCTACGAATTCTCGATGTGCCCTCCTCGCGCCACATGGCTAATATCGATATGGTAGTCCAACTTCAAGAACACACGCTGGAGCATGTCCTGGGTCAATTTTAGCTACAGTCGCATGGAATCGTTTCCTCAGTTCGTCAAGATTAACTGTGATGGGTGGCACATAAACTTTATCTTTGATAAACCCCCATAAAAAGATCACACTGGATCAGATCAGGCAACCGGGGAGGCCAGCGCATAAGACGATCTGCACCTGTCACAAGATGATAAGTAACGTTATCGGTTTTGCACTTGTTGAACTGAGGAAACGGATCCATACGGCTGTAGTTCAAATTGACCAGGACTTGCTCGAGTGTGTTTTCTTAGAGTTGGGCTGCCGTATAGATATTTGCTGTGTGAAGCGAGGAGGGCACATCGAGATTTGTAGCAAGCAGACTCAAAAAACTTGATGAGTTTCTCTTTTAATTGGTATATGTGTGAATGCTGTAAGCTATATATTTTCAATAATACATGTACATAAAATCGCTTAAATCATTTGTCCTAACCCTGTAGTTTGTGATGAAGTTTTTCAATCTTTTTTTTAGATTTTGCTGTTTTTGCAATTCAAATATTCAGGAACCATGTACACGGTAACATTTAATATTTACCCCTTGATTGTCTTCATGATGTCGTGGCTAGCGTTTTTAGCTTTCGCCCCGAAGGCCAGGTTTGATTCCCGGCTCTGCCAAAAAAAAATAGTTCTGGTGTGAGGACCAGACTGAAGTGCACTCAGCCCCGTGAGGCAAAACTGAGGAGAGGAGGGTTTGATTCCCACCTCAGCCATCTCAGAATTGGTTTTCCATGGTTTCCCCACCTTTACTCCAGGCAATTGCTGGGATGGTTCCTAACTTAAAAGGCCACGGCTGCCTTCTTCCCAATCCTATCCCCAATTTTCAAATACACACACATTAGTTCAGCCAACAGAGTAACCGGTTATCACATAATATTACACACACACAAATGTGGCTATTCGACCACGATATCACAGCCCCTAAAATAAGCGAGAATAACAAAATGTCTTCTTAATATTGTTTTTCTACAGTTTTATTCATGTTACTAGTTCTTGATTTTTTCAATTTAATAAAAATGTATCTTTATACCACTTTTGAATTCCTTTCTCATTAGAATTGTACCCTAGTTTATAAATTCTTACCATCCACTGCAACAGTTTGATATTTATTTTTATAACATCATCAATACGAATTAAAATTGCAAATGTCACAATTTGGTGAAGAAAAGTCTCTTACATGGAGAACTATTGCAAAAGTTGCAGACTGGTTTCCATGCCCTTCTTCTTGTGTTGGTTGGACAGATTTTGTGATACCCATCTGGAACTAACTTTTCGGTACTGCAGAATATGGTGAACAATGTGACGGAACGCTACCTAACTACGTACCCAATTCTACCGTCATATGCTGTAACATTATCCTCCTGTTGTCCCAGGGTTGGCAAAATAAGTTTTTTTTTTTTAAATAAATCATAAAAACATGTTTTGTTTTGTTTTAAACAGTTTTTTTTTTAATTCTGAACATGTTTTAAACAAAAATGTTCAAGACTATCTCAAAAAACTTAAGACTGCATCAGTCTCATTAGATAAGATGCAGCGTGATGGCTGTACCATTGGGGAAGCAGTAGAGGTTTGGCTTGACCTGCTCATTTTTTTCAAAAATGAAAACAATCCCAATGACTTAAAGAAATTCATGAAACGATTTAACACCGCTGTAACTGATACCCATCTCCTTGCCAATCTCATGGATCCACGCTATCAAGGACAAAGACTGAGTGAAGAACAATATCTTTCTGCTATGGAGTATGTTGAAGCTTACCACCCAGATGCAATGCCTGACCTAATTAAGTACAAAGCAAAATATTCACCCTTCAAGGAATACCTGTTTGGTCCTGCAATACTAAAAGAAATTAAACCCCTGTCATGGTGGTTGGCACTGCAGAATAACATTAATCACACAACTTCAGGCCTAGCACATCAGCTGCATAGTGCAGTTGCTTCAGCTGGGATAGAACATCTTTTCTCCACTTTTGGGTTTGTGCATAGCAAAGTCAGGAATAGGTTAGGGACTGAGAAGGCTGCCAAACTAGTTTGTGTTTTTCGTGAACTCAATAAGAAACCTGTTGAATAAAGACAAAGTGGCAGTGACATTTGGATTTATAATATTTTAAATACATCCCTATATTTACTGATGGATGTTCGCTTGTAAAAAATTTTAACAAGGACATCAAAACCATTACAAAATCACTCTATAAACTTTATATTATGACGTAAAACCTTCAGTAGAAGGCAGAGAAGACCACTGTACTCTACTGTATTGCAAAATGATTAATTAAAAATATGAAAACAGAACAAAAAATATATCTTTTAAAGAAACATATTTTATACGGTTGTTTGAAGCATTGAGTTTAAAACTAATTTTAAACAATGTGCATTGTTTTAAACAGTTTAAAACACGCTGTTTAAAACATGTTGTTTTAAACATGCCAACCCTGTAAAAGTTGGCGTTGTCCTGAATCAGCACCTTCATGCGAGTTGTGTTCACATCTGTTGATGCCATGCTGGGTTGGCCACTGAGATCCTCGTCTGACATGTTTTCTCTACCAGCCTCAAACTTTCGACATCATTCTGCAATATGCTGATGAGACATTACAGTCCCTCTCGGTAAACCTCTACCAGATGCCGGTGAATTGCAGCCGCAGTTGCATGTTTCACCATACACTCCAGCATGTGGGGCCAAGCGTTAAAATAAAATAATGTGACTATTATGTACTAATGTATATGTCCCTTTCCAGGTGCGCGGCCATGTGTTGGCGTTGGCTCTACAGATGTACGGGTGCCGTGTGATCCAGAAGGCGCTGGAGTCCATCTCCCCCGAACAGCAGCAGGAGATCGTCCGTGAGTTGGACGGCCACGTGTTGAAGTGCGTCAAGGACCAGAATGGGAACCATGTGGTACAGAAGTGCATTGAATGTGTGGACCCACACGCCTTGCAGTTCATCATCAATGCTTTCTCTGGACAGGTCGGTTTATACGGCATGGTGAGACACTGATTGGACCGTTCCCTTAGCTCCATCTCACAGGAAGACAAAGTGTGCAGCTAGGCTGACATGGCAATAAGTTGATAGATTTAAATGGGGGAAAATAGGCTAGTGGCACATAATGATGAAAAAATTAAAGAAGGGGTCCGGAATTTTCTTCTCCTTTACCCCTCAAAAGAATGATGAAAAAAATATGTTAATTAAAAATGAATTGGATTGAACATTGCATAAGAGGAAATAGTTTGGTGACGAGTGTTGGAAGGGACAGTAAATGGTAAAAATCAGAAGAGAAAGAAGGTTTTAGTTGGTTGTTAACATAAAGGTTGATAATCTTATGCCAAAAAGAAAAGCCAACTCCGTACAGGCCATGGAGGCCTTGGGAGTGGTGGAAGGTAGAGGCTTCCACTTTTTGTGACATCGGCACTAGATGGAATGGAGTTGTCAGCTCCACGCCCGGCCATGTTTGCTCCCAGCAATGACCCTGGTACTCATGTCTGGTGTAGGCTGAGTGAACCCCAGGGTCATTTGCATTTCCGAAAGTGGTAGTTTTGTTTCTAAAATCCACTACCTGGGTGGGGATTGAATCCACTCCCTTTTAGTTAGAAGCTGAGCACCTCTACCGACTGTGCTACTCAGCCTCCCCCCTGATAATCCTATGACCTAATGAAATATGTGGAAGACCAGATAAGATGGAGAGAGTTAGTTATTGTTTTTTAAGGGATGGAACTACGAGGTCATTTGCCCCTAAAAAGATGGAGAGAAAGACCCTGAGTAAACCTGCTATTTGGCAGATAAACTAAACTGTATTACCCCCACCTCCCTCTTATCTTCAAAATAGTAAATTTAATTTTTTAAATGTACGCTGTGGAAGGTGCTTCTCATCTACCTGTTGTGGAGTGATGGTGCAGTGGCCATGCTGTCAGGCGGTCCGAGTTCGACTCCCGGTTAATGCATGCAAAATTTTCTAAGTGAAATATCACGTCCTGTGGTAAATTCCACGTAAAAATGGAGATCCCGTGGCTCATGATTTGGAGATTAACGTCACGCTAAACTACAAGCTTCCTCCCTCCCTTCCTTCTTCATCTACCCATAGGGTTAGTACTACTACATTTGTGGGAACCGGAGTAAAAAAAAAACCACTCCCGTTTGATTTGTTTATTTAACAAATAAAAATAAGATAGATAACATTAGAAAATAAATCATATGTTGTATTCTCAGCTCCAGAGAACAAGAATAATGAACTGTATACTGGCAGAATTTCTCACTCCTTGCTTTGCACAGCTCTTTGGTTTTGGGATTTCGACCATATAACTTGCGATGTGCTTTTTGAGGATCTGTCCTACCTTTGGGCTGCTACAGACAAGCAGATAGATTGAATAAAGGCAATAGGTAATTTAATTTGGAACAGTTTTCGATAGAACAAACCATGACTGATGAGATGGTACACAAGAGAAGAAGGTTGTAAAAATATATGAAGACATACAGTGAAACCCCCATTTAACATTCGCCCTGGGACCTCCAGATTTGAGCCTTAAATCGAGGTTAACTTTAAATGGGGGTTTTGTGAATAAAGCAATGTAATGCCCTTTTATGATGAATTAAACATTTTAGACTACTATATTGGCTATTATATGGAGCCTCCGTGGCTTAGGCGGCAGCACGCCGGCCTCTCACCGCTGGGTCCGTGGTTCAAATCCCGGTCACTCCATGTGAGATCTGTGCTGGACAAAACGGAGGCAGACAGGTTTTTCTCCGGGTACTCCGGTTTTCCCTGTCAAAATTTCATTCCAGCAACACTCTCCACTATCATTTCATTTCATATGTCATTCATTTAATCATTGCCCTAGGGGAGTGCGACAGGCTTCGGCAGCCGGCACAGTTCATATCCTCGCCGCTAGCTAGGGGCTTCATTCATTCCATTCCTGACCCGGTCGGAGACTGGAAGCAGGCTGTGGATTTTCATTTTCATATTGGCTATTATATATACAAATTACTCTTAATACAAAGTATTTTACATCACTGTTAAATAAAAAGTTTTCAAAACATGATCACTATCTTCTACTGTGGTACTGTACATTATATTTTTACCAAAAAATCAGACTGCCTCATAATGCAACTTCTAGGCCATTAAATATTAAACTATAATCCATTAAAAATAAAATTGTACATTAACACGAAGGGAAAAAAACATAACATAGGCTAAATCACTAAGAGAAGTCAGTCTTCATATGTTGTTGCCTCAGCTCTGGGCAGTAAGGACCACACCAATCTGGAAGGATGTAAGGAGGATTTAATTAGACATTTAGGCCTATAATGCTTGTATTCTAATAGTTGAAAACACCATAAAAATACAGAATTTTATTTTCAAAACCTTACCAGTTAAGTTTTGAAGTAATCCTTTATTGTAGTCTGCTTGCTTTTGCATGTTCTTCGGAGAAAGAGAAGTTCTCTCTCCATTTGCCCCAGTCTCAGCAGATTTGTGTCATCCAAGTTGAATGATGACATGTACCGCTTCACAACTTCAAAGGAAGCAACAGCTTCACCAAAAGATGGTGTGGGAAGTGGTAGTTCCTCATCTTCTTCGCCAACATCTTCTGCTTCCTTCTCTGCAGCAGCATCGCATAAATCCTCCACAGACTGTGTTCCTGCTGTTGCTACATCCTCATCGCATTGAATGAAATCTTCAAACACTATCGGCTCATCGTGAACAAGTAGATTCCAGTCCTCGCCACATAACTCATCTTCATTCTCTTCTTCAAGCGTTTGTGTTTTTGGAGAAAATCCAGCTTTCCTGAAGCAGTTGGCTACAGTTTGAGGAGTAACTGCATTCCAGGCAGCACAGAGGAGGTGAATGGCCTGTAGAACATTAATCTTCAACTCAGCATTTCTATCGATTGCTGCAATTGCTTTGTGGACCAGAGACTTCCTGTATTTCCTTTTCATGGAGTAAATTACCCCAAGATCCAGGGGTTGTAGCCTGCTGGTGCAATTGACTGGCAGGAACACAACTTTAATGTTTGCCAAAAATGTTGTATCTGGAGGATGACTGGGACATCGGTCAATAAAAAGAAGGATTTTCCTGTTGGCTGCTTTCATTTTTACATCCAGCTGCTGGAGAAAGTTTGTGAAAATAGCACACGTCATCCAGGCATTGGTGTTGCTGGTATAGGTGCATGGCAATGTATTAATGCCCTTAAAGCAGCGTGGCTTGGCAAATTTTCCTATTACGAGGGGCTTCAATTTCTCGCTTCCATCTGCATTGACACAAAGCAGCACTGATAGCCTCTCCTTACTCTTCTTACCACCATGACAAGAATTGCCTTTCACATGGAAGGTTCGATCAGGCAACAGATTATAAAATAGAGCTGTCTCATCAGCATTGAAGATGTTCTTCATGTCATAGCCTTCCAAAAGCTTTGGAAGATTTTCTTCTTTCCATAACTCGACTGTTTCTTCGTCAACGCTTTTGCATTCCCCACTAATTGTCTTGAAACTAATGCCATGCCTTTGTTTGAAGCGATGAAGCCAGCCATTAGAACAAACAAAGTCATCAATGCCTAGCCTCAAAGCAATTACACCAGCCTTCTCCCTTAGAATCGGCCCATCTATCGGAACATTTTTTGACCTCACCTGTTGAAACCATTCAATGAGGATTTTCTCCAATTCTTCATGCTTGCCGGCCTTTATATTCTTTCTTTTTTTTATTTGGCTCCGAGAAGCACACTCTGTTGCCATAATCTTCTCCTTTGACAACATAATAGTGCTCAAAGATGATGGCACCATCCCCAAACGTTTTGCCATTTCTATTCTTGTAACATTAGGGCTTGCCTCCACTTGCCGAATAATGTCTTGTTTTTCACTAATAGTGAGCTTAATCCTCTTTGTTGCCATTTCTACGAAATTCAATTATAAGCTAAAATTTAAGCTGGATGCTCTTATAACTACACCAACCAAACAAAAAGAGAAAGTTGTAATTCTATGCGTCACAATTCCAGGAAATAAGTTCCTTTTTGTAATAAATTAATGGGTATAAATAGGACGTAAGGAATCGAGCAAAGATTTAAATAAGAAGCTAAAAAATGATATGGTTATACAAGTCTTACTACGCACAAATCTCCAAACAATAGAATCGAGGAACTTAGAAGTGCATACAGCAGGCTAGCCACATCGGCGGGACGATACACGGCCAAACATACGAGATAGCTTGCCGTCAAAAAATCACTTTGTCATTTCGTTCCGATAACTCCGAATTAGAAAAAATGTGGTGAATATTCTATTCGATTACGTTTTTAAAAGCCATCGACAGGGATCGATATAATTTTCATGAAATAGTCAACTGGAATCGCGATAATAAATGCGTCCGAGCCCGCTTGCGGTACGCCTGCAGTGATTGGTCAGCTTCTCAAGGTTGCTGTGTGACGGCCAATAACAGAGCGTCTTTTCGCGGATGTTTGGCAGTAGGCCTACACCGTTCTGACGGGCGCTGAGTATCAAGCAAGCAGGTCCACGCGTAGGCTGGCAGCATCTGCGGGATGATACACTGTCAAATGTACGTCCAGCTTGCCGTTAAAAATTCGCTTTGTCATTTCGTTCCGATAACTCAGAATTGGAAAAATATGGTGGATTTATTGTTCGATTAAGTTTTTAAAAGCCATCGACAGGGATCGATATAATTTTCATGAAATAGTCAACTGGAATCGCGATAATAAATGCGTCCGAGCCCGCTTGCGGTACGCCTGCAGTGATTGGTCAGCTTCTCAAGGTTGCTGTGTGACGGCCAATAACAGAGCGTCTTATCGCGGATGTTTGGCAGTAGGCCTACACCGTTCTGACGGGCGCTGAGTATCAAGCAAGCAGGTCCACGCGTAGACTAACCGCAACTACGGGACGATACACTGCCAAATGTACGTCCGGCTTGCCGTTAAAAAATCGCTGTCATTTCGTTCCGATAACTCTGAATTGAAAAAATATGGGGGATTTATTGTTCGATTAAGTTTTTAAAAGCCAGCGAAAGGGATTTATATATTTTTCATAAACTATTCCTTCCTTGTTCCTTTAACTCGACTCATGATAATAAATGCGCCCGAGCCCGCTTGCGGTACGCCTGCAGTGATTGGTCAGCTTCTCAAGGTTGCTGCGTGACTTGCCAATAACAGAGCATCTTCTCGCTGATGTTTGGAAATACAGCTGGAACACGCATACACATTCATACATTTCCTCGGGCATTTAAGACTTCGAGCAGGAAACGCGTGGGTATCTACTGGCTCGCCGTTGTTCAGCAATAACTTGACATTTTTTTTTAAGTGTGTTCCGATTCACAACAAATTGTCGCACGGCTTAAGTTAGTGATTTGTTTATCTTTCGTCATCGTAGAGGGAGTGACGTCATACTCTTCACGTAGGAAGGGAGAAAATACCAACGTTAAATCGACACAGATTTTATTCCAGGGGTCCAAGAATTCGAGCCTAAAATGGAGGTTAAACGTAAAATCGACAAACGTTAAAATGAAGCCTGATATACATTGCGTCTTATGGGATAATAGCCGGGACCTACGGAAATGTACGTTAATTGCGGGTAAACGTTATTTCGAGTAAACGTTATTTCGAGAAACGCTAAATCGGGAGTTCACTGTACCAGCTTTCTTCAATATAAACCTTTGATCAAGCACAAATAATTATTATTTGTATTAAAATAGCGTTTAACACGTCCATATTGCCAACATTTTTGGTTTATGGGTGGGAATTATTATTGCCTGGGTGTAAAAGTAGAATGAAAGTATGCCTAAGTGTCCTTTGGCTTATTTTCCTAGATTTGTTTTTTAAGGGAAAATTATAACCATAGATAGCTGCTACCTGCCGTGCAGTTTGTACTAGATTTCCTTCGCGGCAGTTAAACGCTAGTGGTCGTGTAAAATTCATTAGTAATAATACTGTACAAAAATTTGTTGGTGTAAAAATCACATGACTGAAACAGAACTGAAATCTCTGGGATCTCAGGGGAAGAAAATTTGTAAGCTTAGAATAAAATATAAGTGAAATGTATTAAAATGAAACCGTTTTACGGTAATGGTGGTAGGGGTTCTTTTCAATCATAGTAGATATTGTGTGAAGCATCACTTAACCAGTCTATTGCACACTTTGTCTCTGCCAAGGCATTGCCAGTCAAACAGGGTACGACAGTTGAAATAGTGTTGTTTTTGTATTTACCTTGCCCATACATGCTTTGACTTTTTATTGAGAGAGTGATAATAACTATTTCATTGTGCTATCACATAATTTAACAATAGTACCCCAGTTTTGGACGGTTGATGTTTGAACAGAAACTGGTCCAAAGATATCATGTGTTAATTTTCTTTACTGTTACGCTTCTTTAACTGGCAATGTAGTGTTGTTCCATATTACTCTCTAGTATCTGGACTTGTTAGAAATGTATATTAACCATAGTTTTATTTCTGGAACATATTAGTGACTTACGACCATTTGTAAAATTAAAATGACTGCACAATACTTTTGAGCTATTCCCAAGAGACTGTTCCATGCATCTTTAATGATGATACTCTTGTGCAATTTTTATTTAATTATTGATGCATGTTACCTCTACCAAAAATTCTGCATTTTTAAGGTCATATGGAGTCAGGCGATCATTGTGTTTTCTCTAGTAAACTGGTCAAAATAGCTCACTGCTGGAAGTAGGGGTATGCTGAGTTACTCTCGACTGCATTTGCGGACACATTTGATTAAATTACTTAAGTTTTCCTCCTGTCCAGTTATGTACAAGATTATCAATTAGTAGCGTAGTGTGTATTTTTGAAAGTGTGTCGCATACCTGCCAACTTTCCCGATTTAGTCGGGAGACTCCTAATTTTCCATAGATTTTCCCGCCTCACGATTACTCAAGTGATCCTCCCGATTTTCCAGTAATTTTTGAATTGTTTGTAGTGGGCAGGTTATTCATCATCATCTTGCACAGTTTCCAGCCACTGGCCGGGTCTGTTTGGAACACAAGAGTCTCCAAATTCTTCTGTCTTCCCACCATCTCTCTGCCTCCACCCTTGTCCAGTCTTCTCCTCTCTTCTTCACGCTTTCTTCCACAACATTCAGCCACCTGTCTCTTGGTCTCCCTCTCGGTCTCTTTCCTTCCCACTTCGTCTCGTGTACCCTCCTGGGTATCCTCTTCTCCTCCATTCGTTTTACATGTCCATACCATCTAAGTCTAGATTTCTCTATATCATCCTGTAATGGTTCCTCCTTCATTAATTCTCTGGTCCTCTCATTTCTTATTCTGTCCATCTTTGTAGCTCCAATACTGCATCTCAAGAACCTCATCTCACTGGCCTGTATTTTGCTCTTCTCCCTTCCTTTCATAACCCAGGTCTCCGAGGCATACGTCAGGATAGGGACATAGTACGTCCGATATATGTTCTTTTTGCTGTTCTGAGGGACATCCTTGCTCCATAACATGCTTCTCACACTCCTCCGGAATGCTTTTGCCTGTCTCCCCCGCTCATTTATTTCTCTATCGTTTCTTCCATTATCTTGTATCAGGCTTCCCAGATACTTGAAACTCTCCACTTTCTTCAGCTGTTCCCCACCAATTGATATTCCCGTTGTGGTTCTTTCCTTCTTCCTTGTTGTGTTCACCATCTCACTCTTATTTATGCTAAATTTTATCCCATATCCTTGTATTATTCCTTCTCACATGTCCAACTGTTCCTGTACCTCCTCCTCCTCCTTGTTTCCCCAAATCCTCAAATCATCTGCAAATACCATTGCTTTCATCTTTCCTTCCCCAATCACTTGTGCCACTCGGGACATTATGTCATTCATCACCACAATGAAAAGTAACGGTGACAGTGCACTTGCTTGTTTCAGGCCGTTTCTCTGTTCCAACCAGTCCAATCTCTCTCCTCCCACTTTCACACAGCTCACACTTCCCTTGTACATCTCCTTTATCCTCTTTATAGTCCATTTCTCTACTCCTCTATCCTCCAGGGACTTCCATACTTTGTTTCTGCATACACTGTCATATGCTTTCTCAATGTCCAGGAAGACCATCAGTAGATCTGTTCCATACTCATAGTGCTGTTCTTGTAACTGCCTTACAGCAAAAATCAAATCCACTGTGGACCTTCCTGCTCTGAAGCCATGTTGCTCTTCCCTCATCCCTCCTTCTATCCTTGTCCTAATCCTCCTTTCCAAAACTTTCTCAAAGATCTTGGCACAATGACTCATCAGTGTTATTCCCCGGTAGTTTCTGCATTCTGTTCTACTACCTTTCTTGAAGATCGGGACAATTATTCCTTTTTTCCAGTCCTCTGGGGTCTTCCTTTCCTTCCATGCTGTCCTCATCACTCGGTACAACCATTGTATCCCCACCTCTCCTGCTGCTCTCACGATCTCCACACTCAATTCATCCACACCCGGTGCCTTCCCTCCTTTCATCTTCCTCACTGCATCTTCCACTTCTTTCCATGTTAAGTCCTTTTCTGTTTGCAGTTCATCTTCCTCTTCCCCGATTTCTTCCTCCTCGCCGTGTTTTCCATTTGGGTTCAGTAGTTCTTCTAAATATTCTTTCCACATTTTCTTCAGTTCTTCCCTACTTTCTATCTCTTGTCCCCTTTTGTTCACCATTCTAACATAATCCGTAGGATCCTTCCGCCTCTTATTTTTTACCATCCCATACAGGACCTTTTTTGTACCTTCACTATCCTCCTTCATCATCTTTGTCCACTCTTCCATCCACTTTCTTCTCTCCTCAGCCACTACTCTCTTCGCCTCCTTCTTTCTTTCCTGATACTCTTCCCTTGTCTCTGCCGTCCTATTTTGATACCACCTCCTAAAGGCTCTATTCTTTCCCCTTACTATATCTTTTGTCTTCTCATTCCACCATGGTGTTTCCTTCCACCTCTTCTTACTACTTGTCCTCCCACATACTGCTTCTGCTGCACCTACTAGTGTCTTCTTAAATCTAGCCCATTCCTCTTCCACCCCTCTTTCTTCATCTGTTGGAATTCCTTCCTTTACCATTTTGAGGTACTCGACCCTTCTATCCCCTTCTTTCAGTTTCCATATCCTGATACGTCTTTCCTGGTTCTCAGTCCCTTTCTTCTCCTTACTCCCTCTCAGGTTCTTTACCTAGAACACTCTCATAACCTTATCTTTCTCTTCCTATATGGGCATTCAGGTCCCCCATAACAATCATATTTCTTCCTACCAGCTGCTTCTGCAATTCCTCTTCAAACTCCTCCTTCTCTTCAGAGGCACAGCCTACTTGTGGAGCATACACTTGCACTATTTCTAGGGTCTCTCCCCTCAGTGCTACTTTCACTTTCATCATCCTATCACTTATTCTCCTCACTTCTTCTTTTAAACCATCTCGTACTACTACTCCCACTCCATTCCTCTTTCCCTCTTTATTCCCACTCCAGTACAGTCTATAGCCTTTTCTCAGTTATCTCCTTCCTTCCCCTTTCCACTTTGTTTCTGCCAATCCCAATAAATCCAACTTCCTTCTTTCCATCATATGCACTATCTCCTCTACCTTCCCCGTCAGCGTTCTTATGTTGAAAGTTCCAAATCTTAGTCCGTGTGTACAGCCGTGTTGTTGTCTATCATATCCATCATGTCCAAGGCTCATTCCATTCTTGAAAGCATTTGGTTTCATCCACTACTGGCTTGCTGGGCCTATCGTAGCTTCACCAGAGCCCCGTTAGCCGTCACTTTTCAGGGTTCCTTTAGGACCTTCACTGCTACCGTAACGGTCCCGGGGCACACGAAGTCCCCACTGTACTTCGCCCCTACAGGCGATCCCCTACTTTGTAGTGGGCAGGTTATTAAATACCAAAATTCGTAAATGGTTTTCGTTCCAGTGTAAGCAATTGTTTATTGACTTGGCAACATTTTCGTCACATTGTAGTGTTTTTGCTCGGTGTTTGATTCTTCACTATGGACAAAAAAAAATACAATTCTTTTTTTGAAACAGTTTCCGGAACAATTTCCTTGCATTATTGAATCCAGCAAAGGTCAATTATTTTGCATGTTGTACTGTTTGTCGATGTAATGTTTTTATACTGTATCACATGGTAGAAAAAGTGTAATTTTGAATCGTGTCGGAACAAAGTAGCACCAAGAAAATGTAGTTAAGTGTAGCAAAAGAAAAAAATAAAAGAAAAATATTTTGGTGATAAAAGTGAAAGTAATGAGATAATAAATGCTGAATGCTTATTTACATCATTCATTTGGAAGCATAGTTTGCCAACTAATTCAGCTGGTATGCACTATTTGCATCTTCTGAATTTTCCTGATTTTCATATCAAAATCTTCTGAATTTTGGTTTTGTAAGGTTGGCAGGTATGGTGTCGATATTGAGGTTAATTTAATAGATTATGTTAATTTGAGTTTCCCTCTACTTGCAAAAACGCTTGTTGCGAAGAATCATTCCAGACAATTCAAATGGGGTTCTTACACCTTTGAAATAGCCTTTGTGTTGTTAGTTGTAGTTATTTAGCCTACAATTGTCAACCCCCTTTGAATATTTCCTATTTCATGTTTGTTCTCTTCTTTGTGGTTTGTGTTAGAATTTGTGTAGCAGAATAATTGAACATTTATGTGCAATGCTAGATATAATTTAGGTTAAAATAATATAATGGTGTCTTTGTGGTTTGTGTTAGAATTTGTGTAGCAAAATGATTGAACATTTATGTGCAATGCTAGATATAATTTAGGTTAAAATAATATAATGGTGTATTATTGCTAGTTGTATACTTTACAAAATGCAGTATAATACTAGGAGAAACGTAGAGAGAAGATGTAACTCTCTAAGGAAGTGGTGAGGTTATTGGGGTCGTTTCTGGTGTTGTGCACACAAAAAAGTCGTAACAGACAATCCTACTACTCCTTTATTTTCTGCAGTGCTGCACCATAATCTTTCACTACCACTCTTTATCTCCTTGTAGTTTGAACTGTCCACTACAGTATGCTTTTCTTCCAACATAAGATCAAACTTATTTCTTTTCATTTCAAACATATCATCATTTTATTGTAACCAAATATTTCTGAAAAAACATAACATCTTACACAGCAACTTCAAAGGTCAAAGCCACCTGCCACCTATTGTTGATTCACCACAAAGAATCTACAGGGTGATTACAATTGATTCATCGGGTTCCGGATGAATGTATTTCACCAAGTATTATATACAAATTAGTGAATGATACATTTTCAAGTTTCTTACACATGATTACAAATGTTCTATGCACTCTCCTTGTGTTACACGAGACACAGTAGTCAAGCTCAGCCTATACACGTTCGAGCGTGTCCCTGTCAATGTACACAGCGCAGCAGTGATGCGATCCTGGAGTTCAGCCAATGTTGTCGGCAAAGGTCGTACGTACACATTGTCTTTCACATATACCCAACGAAAAAAATCACAAAACCGTAAGGTCAGGAGACCTTGGGGGCCGCCAGAAGAGTGCCAAATCATCCTGAGAACATCGTCCAATCCACCTGTTTGGAAGTTCCTCGTTCAGATCGCAACGCTCCTCTCCATGCCAATGAGGTTGTCTTGTTGGAATAAGAGGTGTGGGTTATCAGCTAACAGTCTTGTAACAAATCGCTCACGTTGCTATGTGACACTGCACAGAAGTCCTTTGGAGATAACTCTTTCAATCTTCACTGTAACGTTGGGATTTACGATGCCCCATATGCTCGGGGTACTGTCTTCGGAACTCACGGTAGTGACAGATTCTGTCTTTTCATATTGCAACACACAAAATGCTTTCTGTTGATTCGCCACCATTTTGCAAAGTGTTATCACCCTGCCACCTGGTGAGTCCTAATGAAACCAGCAGTGACATAAACAATACTTTAAAGCATGCTCTTTCGATTGGTTATTGGTACAGATGGGTGGGCATTATATATTTGAAGCTACAAGACGTCAAAACCCCATGAATCATTTGTAATCACCCTGTAGTAGGCACATAGTACTAGACTCCCTGTTGTGCCCCAGCAATAGGTGGCCCTTTTCAATCCATATATTTAAAAAGGAACCATTACAAAGAGAGAGGCAATTTCACCTGAACAAGGCCTAAGAAACATCACACCAGGAGAGGAAAAGTCCACTGGCACTGCATGTGCCTTCCTGCATACCGTGCATTTCAAAAACATCAAGTCGGTCACTACCTGCTTCACTTGCTCAGAACTTTCTTTTGAACACACTGGTCTGCTAAGGAATTTTCACCACAATGGGAAAATGTCAACAGTAGAAAGAGAACACCACACACTACGAAACCAGATGAACAACAAGCATCACGCAGGAGATAGCAGCAGTTGACAACCAATATATTTAGGTCAGGATTAGACAGACTGTGCGTGCGCACAGCCAATGCCCCCTTCTCCCAGTCACAGCGTGTCAAATGAATTTCTCCTGCTGTGCACACAATGCCATTTTTGCTTGCATATCAGCTGCACTTTGTACATTGGTTTCAGGGTCAAAACATCAGGAGTACAGCTGAGCTAATATGCTAAATTTAACCAATTTGTTTCCTGATTGGTATAATATCTCTCTGTGATATCGTGGCCTTGCGGGATTGACTTGCTGTGACCAAGCATTGTAATAACGAAATATCGGCACATTCTTCTTTCCTAGCATGTGTCCCGCGATGGTGCAGGGTCCGCTTGTTTGGTTGCTGTTCACCACTTCTTCCTGTCAAGGGCATCTTCAGGTTTAAGTTCACACATCACCAAGTCTTCCTTGATTCTGTTCGGCACATGCTGTGTCAAATCCTGAAATGCATGATTGAAATTGGGCCTTAATTTCTTCATAACCTCGCTGATAACATTTTCCTTTCTCCTCGCTCAAGTGGTTAATGAGGAAGTGTGTGCGTTGTAATCCCACAACAGCAGCTTAAGACACCTACACCTGTAAAAAAAAAATAGTGATTAGTGCAATTGCTAAGACATTATATTGATAGTGGATGAACATTTGAAAATATTTGCATACGTGATTATCGATTTTTCCAAAGATGCTTGAGATTTGTTTTGGAAGAGTTTAGCAGTAGAGTACCCGCAAGAAGGGCTTGCCGAAACTCAACGATGCGCCGAGACCAATATCAATCGGCGGAGTATAATGCTCATTGCATGGCTCCTGCGTGTTCCCCGAATGCTGACTAGCAGGCTCTCTGCTCGCTGCATTCTTTGACTATGCGGGCTCGCTGCAAGACACGGTCTACAGCTGTAATTCAAGTGTACAGTGCAAGGAAGCAGCAAATAATATAGGCTAATTAGGGTATAGGTTACTGTGTCCTGGCTCAGCTAATAACTAGTGGGTAAGGCATTACATACACAAGCTGAGATCTCACTTGAACCCCAGTCACAGTTTAGCATGCCAAACCTCCAGCTGGGCAGACAGTCCATTCAGAACTGCTGCCAGCGAGCTACTGAAGCGAAGTGGGAGGGGCGTGTTCTGAAACTACTGAGCCCACCCGAACATTGCCTAAGATCTGCACAGGATTCTGTGGCAAGCTCTTCTTGCGCGTATTCTAATCTGGAGTTGTTTAGTAATAGGCCAACAGGAGAGAGGATGGCATGCAATTTATTTATTATTTCCGATTACCATATTTACTCGGCTATAAAAAAAACTTTTTTTTTTTCTAAATTTTTAGTTCCGAAATTGAGGGGGGGGGGGGGGTTGTACTATAGACGCGAACTTCACAAAAATCCATTATTTTGGGAAAGGGAGAGAGTAAAAATAAGCTATAAGGTGCCTTCAAAAAGTAACGAGCCGGAGGCTGTAATGCGCAAACCGGTGACTACATCGGCTAATCGTGGCGTGTGTAACGAGGAGTGCTTCCGACCAGAGCGTGGAAGGTCAGGGCACGCGTGCACGTCAAGTGACAATACAAAGGGAGCAGCAGCATGCATCAATCGTCCAATGCTGCCAGTCGCATTGCAAACCGTGACATGGAGGCGTCAAACGAAGAGCAATGAGGTGTTGTTCGGTTTCTGACAGCGAAAGGAGTAGGGGGAACGGACATTCATCGCCGAATGTCACAAGTGTACGGCGAACACTGCATGTCCCTTGCAAGGGTCAAGGCGTGGCACAAGCTCTTCAGGGAAGGACGGGTGTCGTTAACCAATGATGCCCGGTCTGGGGCACCTCCCTGCATTACCGATGACAATGTCCAGCTGGTTGATGCACTCATTACCCAGGACCGCCGAGTGACGGTGAACACCATAGCCGCCGTGGTCGGATTGAGCGTCGGAAGTGTGCACACCATCATGAAGGAACGACTGCACTTGCGCAAAGTGTGTGCCCAATGGGTGCCCCACAGTCTTCAACCACACCAGGAAGCATGTCGAATGGCCTACTGTCTTGGTCTTGGTTGGACGATTGATGCATGCTGCAGCTCGCTTTGTATCGTCATGTGACGTGCACGCGTGCCCTCTAGCGACGGGCTGTGACCTTCCACGCTCTGGTCGGAACCACACCTCGTTACACACGCCACGATTAGGTGATGTCGTCACCGGTTTGCGCATTCCAGCCTCCGGCTCGTTACTTTTTTAACGCACCTTATATTTTATTTTTGTGCTACATAATAAGATATATTTAATCAAAATAAATGACTTTCACTACTGTCCCTTGCTAAGCAAAAATCTTGGTATCAAAGAAATAGAATGAAATGGACAAAGTATCAAACATGGAAATGCAAACTTTATTATTATTTGAACATAGGGAGGGACAATGCATCAATTAGGGAATGAGTGATCACATCTCACTAACATTTGTAAACACAACCGAGCACGTATTATTCACATATTTCACATTAATATACCACTAAAGTTTCTCTCAAACGCAGACGGTTATTGCAATAAATGAAATGAGTTTAAAATAAAACTAAGGAGACTGTCGTAAACACAATCGCATCGCAACATAAATAATACTAAACAGAAGAATGCAGGCAAGATGAAACCGTAACTTTCATTGGCGGATGCGCTTCTACTCTGCCGATAGTGTGGCATCTTCTATTGGATATCGGGTGAAGCCTATTGGCTACACAATTCGATATCCTGCCCAATCGCGTACGTGGTATGCAAAATGGCGTTCATATCATCAGAATAACAAACTAATATACCGTAACAAGAAAAATATTTTTGTCATAAAAGAGAATGAATTTCAGTTGTAATAATAAAATTTTGTAAAAATTCGTCAATTTCCAAGAATGTTGTATTTTGACTCTCAATAATTAAGGAGGGGGGTACTATAAGCGATTTCCAAGAATTTTTTATTTTGGCTACAGGCGAGGGGGTCTTATAGCCGAGTAAATACGGTATTCCCCTTCAGGAGAGCGTATGAACTTGAGCCAATCACAGCTTCACTTCCATTTCCTTTCTTCTTTTCTTCCCAAAACCTCTTCATTAGTTCACTGTGCTTTTTCTTCCTTCCCTCTGTCCATTTTTTTTCCTGATGTGTCCTTCCTTGAGACTTGTACAATTTTTGTGTTTCTAATTTTATTTCTTAATTGTTCTCTGTCCCTAATGTCGTCTTCAGAGATTTTAAGTAATTCCATGTCTTCAGTTACTTCTTTTATCCAACTGGTCTTTAATTTACCTGCATTCACGATACTGAAAATTTTCTTAGCGAGTCTGTTCTCATCCATCCTATATATGTGTCCGTAGAACTGCAGACGTCTCTTCCTAAATTTATCTATAATGGTGTCTGCATTTTCATAAAGCTCCTTTGTTGGTCTCCTGACCCAAATTCCATCGCGGAAAACCACCATGGATTTTCCTGAGACTTTTTCGTTCCTGTTTCTCAATATCATGAATTCTCGTCATTCCTCTAATGACTGTGGTTTCTGCTGCGTACAAGGCTTCAGGCAAAGCAACTGTGTTGTCATGGCGCAGTTTTGCATTACGAGATAGTGCTCTTTTGTTGTAATGATTCCATGTCAGCTTGTGACAATAATACGTGATACATTCTACATCTCACTCACAGCTAGTATTCAAGCACTTTTACAGCTGGCCTGCTTTCCTTTTTGCCTCTCTCTCCTGCTTCAAGGTTATGGTCAGCTGCATCAGACGTCTTGTTTATCCCATGTGGGCAGTGCACATCAAATGTAGCTTTTCCCTCCTACTAGATCTAGCAATTTACACCTTTAATGAGAAAGATGTTTCTATTGTTGGAATGTAGATTTAGCTACCTTTAAAATTTAATTTACCAATAGAAACTAATCTTCTATTGTTGTACCAATGATTTTTGCCATGACTGTCACACTGATAGGAATATTAAGTTCGTGACATATGGTGTGTTTAAATATGTTCTACAAAAATAAAAATACTGTAGGTTATGCTTCAGTAACCATGAATTGGGTCGAACCTAGGGATCGCTCAATTTCTATGGACAAAAATATAAATTGGAAAGTATTTGATCCACTGTTGGTAAGCATGCTGATTAGGAGTGGGGCTTTTCTTCTTCTTCTTTCGAATAACCCATTTGGAGGGTACGATGAATCAACGTTGGCTATTGTCCATTGTATTCAATTTCCGTTGTTTCCAAATTTCTTTCATCGTTCTAGAGTGACGATCTTTCTCCTCCTGAGTCCACTTTCTGCCAGTTGTTTGTTTGTTTCTTCCTTTCTTGAAATTTTGCGTTTTGAATAGCTTCTCTGAAGAGTGATCTGTTTGCTATTGTGTCTGTCTGAATTTTGGCGTTTTTCAAATCTTTGTCAACTTCAATGAACCATGTGGGTTTGGATTTGTAACTAGTCAGTAAGTTGAAGATCTGTTTAGTTAGTCTACTATTTTCCATTCTATAGATGTGCCCAAAAAACTGTAATCTTCTCTTTCTCATTACATCAGTTAATTTTTCACATTTCAAATATAACTCTCTATTTGGTCGTAACCTATATTCTGCATTATTATTTTGTTTAACTCCCAGTATTTTTCTCAGAATTCGTCTTTCAGTCTTCTCTAATTTGTCTAAATCACCAAATTTTGTTAATTTAAGTGTTTCTGCTGCATACAGAGTTTCAGGTCTGACTACTGTTTGATAATGCCTTAATTTAGTGTTCCAGGATAAGCTTTTTTTTATTATATATATCTTTTGTCATATGAAAACACCTTTGTAATTTATGCATACGTGTTTCTATTGCTGTCTTTTCCTGTGAGTCATTCATTATCCACTCTCCTAGGTATTTAAAGGAATTTGTTTTACATACTGAACTGTCATGAATTGTGATACTTTTGGGGGCATCGGTGATGTTTGTCATGAACTTAGTTTTTTCAAATGATATTTGTAGTCCGACTTTGGCTGCCTGTTTTTGCAACTCTCTAATTTGTTCTTGGGCAGTATCCAGTGAGTCAGTAAGTAATGCAATGTCATCCGCAAAAGCTAAACAATCTACAGTGATTTTATTTGGATGTCTTCCTAGTTGAACGCCTTTAGTATTGATGGCTTTCCTCCACTCTCGAATTACCTTTTACAATGCACAATTGAAAAGCAGAGGTGACAGACCATCTCCTTGTCTCACACCTGACTTTATTTTGAAAGATTTTGAAAGTTCCCCTCTAAATTTAACTTTGGAAGTTGTGTTCGTTAGTGTTGCTTGAATTATTTCAGTTGTCTTGTTATCAAGTCCAAATTCCTTCAGAATGTTAATAAGTGCCTTTCTGTCAATGGAGTCATAGGCTTTTTTTTAATCCACAAAAGTAACTACATATTTCAAGTTCCTGATTTTCCTCATGTCTAATATGCTCTTTAAATTTAGTATTTGCTCCATACATGATCGTCCCTTCCTAAATCCTGCCTGATACTCTCCCAATTGTGGGTCGAGTATTTTTTCCGCTCTTTTTAAAAGTGCTTTGGATAAGATCTTATAGGTCACTAGCAGGAGGGAGATTCCCCTGTAATTGTTAGGATCTGTTTTCTTCCCTTTCTTATGTAGTGGATGTATCAAAGCAGATGTCCATTCTGATGGTAAACTGTGTGTTTTCCATATGTCATTTATGATTTCCATTAAACATAGGATCATGTTGTCACTCGAGTATTTCCATAATTCAGCAACTATACTATCTTCTCCAGATGCTTTGTTATTTTTAAGTTCGTTCATAATATCTTTAATTTCATTTGTTGTTGGTGGTTTCGAGTCTGAAGGAACGGGGAGTATATTATCAAAATTAAATGTCTCCTTTGGTGGATCGCAGTTGAGGAGTTCTTCAAAATATTCCGCAAGTATTCTGCAATTTTCAGCGTTATTATATGCAGTTTTCTGAGTCTTTGGATCTGTGAAAAGTAAGCTTGGTGGAGTATACTTCCTTAAACTACTTCTGAAAGTTTTGTAGAAGTCCTTTATATTGTACTGTCTGAAGTCCGATTCTATTAACCCTAGAACTGCTGCAGGTTTATCCGTCAAATGCTGCAGTACATTCACATAAAATACACACTACGGGAATTTAGTATCTGTAAGCAAACTGTGTTCATGAATACAACTTATCATACATCAATAGAAAGCTGAAAGACTGTTCTATATTATTCTTATAGAGGTGAATCGTTCAGACTCATCAGTTTGAATTAATCATAAAAAGTTTTTTATAAAAAAGAAAAAAAGAAAAAAAAAATTACTTTTCTGCTCTAGAAAACTATATTGCCAAGCTAAATGTTTGTCAGACGCATCATAAATGAAAAGTTCACAGTTTTTTGTTACTATTTCAGGAACCAGTTTTAAATAATTCCTGTTATTTACTAAAAAAAGAAAGTTATTTTTACAATATGACATTTCTCCATTATGCACATACCGGTATATGAGAAATTCACCTTCTGCCTTTTCTGTAAGCAAACCGTGTTCATGAATAGGCCTATAACTTATCATACATCAATAGAAATCTGAAAGACTGTTCTATATTATTATTATAGTGGTGAATCATTCAGACTCATCAGTTTGAATTAATCATAAAAAATATTTCATAAAAATAAAAAATAAAAAAATGATTTTCTGCTCTAGAAAACCATATTGCCAAGTTAAATTTTTGTCAGACACATCATAAATGAAAAGTTCACAGTTTTTGGTACTATTTCAAGAACCAGTTTTAAATAATTCCTGTTATTTACTAGAAAAGAAAGTTATTTTTACAGTATGACATTTCTCCATTATGCATATATTTGAGAAATTCACCTTCTGCCTTTTCTGTAAAAAAAAACTGTGTTCATGAATAGGCCTATAACTTACCATACATCAATAGAAAGCAGAAGGACTGTTCTATATTATTTTTATAGAGGTGAATCATTCAGAATCATCAGTTTGAATTAGTCATAAAGTATTTTACCAAATATAAGAAATAAAATTGACTTTTCTGCTCTAGAAAACCATATTGCCAAGTTAAATGTTTGTCAGACGCATCATAAATGAAAAGTTCACAGTTTTTTTGTTACTATTTCAGGTACCAGTTTAAAATAATTCCTGTTATTTACTAAAAAAAAAAGCGCTCAATTTCTGAATCATCTACATAGGCTTGTTGGCTGCCATTTTGCTCAATGCAACTTCAATGTCAACATGAAAGTACTTCCACTTCTGCAGCCAAATAATAGCCTGCTTATTGTCATTTGTTTGCCAAAGAGTAACACAACGAAAGATAAAAGCATCGGGAACCAGCATGACTTGGAATTAGTGCTATCTGATGGCTAACATTAGTACTATATTTGAATACCGAGACCGTCTTTCAGAGAGACGGTCGCACTTGATTAAACACCACACCGTCTTCCTGGAAGACGGTCCGCAGTTCTAGGGTTAATGTTAATTGGTCTTTCATATGTTGCACTTTTACCCTTTTGAGTCCCTTAGATGCATGTTTTCGGGATTCTATAAAGCTGTTCCTGGTATTCTCATTTTTATTTGCATTCCAGATGTTCCAAGCTCGTTGTCTTTTAAAGATTAGTTCATCACACTCAGCAGTCCACCAGGCATGTTTTCGTTTTCTTTTAAGGAGAATGGTTTCTTCTGCTGTCTGTACTAAGTCTCTTTGAAGTTGTTCCCATGTTTTAGGTGCTCTGCTTTCCAAAGGTGTTTTGAAATTATTTTCTGTAGCTAATTTTTGAGTATCAAACTTTTTGGATTGATAATGATTTTTCTTTTTATATATTGGTCTAATTTTGAATTTAATGAGTGACCGATAGTGGTCTGAATCTAAACCTGCACTCTTAGCAACTTTCACATTGAGTATCTCCGTTGTAGACTGTCTGCTAATAGCAACATAGTCAAGTTGTTTCTCACCACAAACTGGATTTGGGGAAACCCAAGTAGTTTGTTTCCTAGGAAGTTTTTTGAAGAATGTAGATTTCAGGACTATGTTATGCTCTTTGCATAAACTAATAAGTCTTGCTCCATTTGTGTTGGTTCTTTTATGTGCCGGGAAATTGCCTACTATGGACCGATTTTGACGTTCTTTGCCGATTTGAGCGTTAAAGTCTCCAAGTAGAAGTGGGGCTTTTATTCTAGTCAAAAATTATACGAAAGTTTTGGTTTAAAAAATGGGGAAGTGGCTCTTATGCAATGGCAGCTGGTAAGTGAGGAAATATGATACTTGAGTGCACACAGGATCAGTGTTTTGGTCTTTTTTTTTACCAACCATAATGGTTTTTTTTTTTAGTAAGAAAAGTCAATATTAGAAAACAGTGGTGGAAATACAAACATTGATACTTTATAAGCAATTTGCATTAGTTTTGCTGAAAATTGAAATATCACATTTATTTAGAATAATTTTGGCATTATCACTAATGCTGAAACTCACATTCTCTACCTACAGTATATAATTTCTTGTTGTCTGTGCGTATCTTTATTTTTACTCCATTGCTGTCTTGTCTTGCAGGTGTTTTCACTGTCGACACATCCCTACGGGTGTCGAGTTATCCAACGCATCCTGGAACATTGCACCATGGAGCAGACTGCACCCATCCTGGAGGAACTGCACCAACACACCGAACAGCTGATCCAGGACCAGTATGGCAACTATGTCATTCAGCATGTGCTCGGTGAGTTGAATGTGATCTATTGGCATATTAAAAATCCCTTTTCCTAGGACAGAAGTTTGGCAGGGGTTGTATAAACATTATAAAGTCTTACTGTGTATGACTCGGACATAACAGACACATGTTTTTAAATTTTCACTTTTTGTTTACCATTACTGAACACACAAATAGCATAACCTACTGGCATTATCTAAGGCCCATATTCTACGGTGACGTTTCACTTTTATCTCTGTAATTATCATGTCTTTTCCTGTCCATTGATTGATTTAAGGAGATTTTCTATGCTTTAAATATTATAATGTACATTAATTATAAATAAAACTCTTACAAATCCCATAATTGCTATGGCCTCCTGCATTGCAGGGACATTGCTCAGTTTTTACTGATCCAGTGAGCAAGTCCTGAGGAGCATAATTTGGTCCAAGCCCTAGCCCTAGCATTGGCGTACATGCTACTTCTCGGCATGATTTCCGGTAGGAGACTTGTTACTTCTGTATCAGGTACTCGTTTCTTCCTCCTTAGGATGTTTGGCTACAGTTTAGAATGCCTCTTCGCAATTATGACATTCATGCGGAGTTTTTCTGGAATTATATGCCGAATAACTTTTCACCTCTCTTACGCGTATACTGTACATCTTTTCCACCTGCTGGATGAGTGTGTGGGGTGATGTCACACACAGGTTAATGCTCTCGGTATGACTGATCAATTTGTGGAGAAAAAGGAAGGAAACTTTGTTTTACGTGACTGTTAATCATGCGATCATGAGCCACGGGACCTCCTTTTTACGTGGAATCCGAACCACAGGACATGGCATTTCACTTCGAAAATCTTGCATGCATTGACCGGGAATCCGACCCGGTCCACCTTGGTGAGAGGCCAACAGCTTGACCAATGCGCCACCACGCCCCAATTTGTAGAGTATGTAACTATTTCCTTAGTCTCATTGGTGTACTTTAATCGATTCTTTCTAAATGAACACTCTATCTAGATGCATGGCAGATGTACAATATTAATTGTTAATTCTTAACTCTGATGATCGCAAAAGGAACACGAGATTCATTTCGTAAGATTCTACTGTATTCCTTCTTTATATGACTCCTTAGATCAATGAACAGTGGCTGTCACTCGAAAGATGTTAACAAGAGTGTTTTTAAATTCTTTGTTATTCTTCTTGTGTCGGATGAAGGCGTTCTGACACCCCAAAACACGTAATAACCAGGGTAATTATCAATTGAAGCGTATGCACGAACAATCGTCTATGTTACATTTTGTTTTTGAGATATTAACGGAACAAACATCTACGATGTTTTCTGAATGCGTATTTGCAAGTAGTTCGAACATATCTCAACAGATACCTTCAGTATTCCGGAAGTTGTGAAGCGAAAGCAGAACATTATTAAGAATATTGTTAACTAGCAACCCGCCCCAGCTTCATCCCGTATCTTTAATGGTTTACCAGCATAAGCTTAAAAGGCCTAATTTTTTTCTATTTCAATGAACTACGACCGATATACATTTTCTGTCCCTGCATGTTGGGTTAAAATCACTGAGGACTATTAATTAGATTGCCGCATTTACTTGCCTAGAGTACCCCCTCTTAATTTTCGAGAGCCAAAATACGAAATTCTTGGAAATCGCTTATAGTACCCCTCGTTAATTGTTGAGAGTCAAAATACAACATTCTTTGAAATTGATGAATTCTTAAAATGTTTTGAAATTATAACTTATATTCATCCTCGTTTATGGCAAAAATATTTTTCTTGTTACATTATTTAGTTATTCAGACGATATGACCGCCATTTTGCATACATATACCGCATACACAATTGGGCAGGACATCAAATTGTGTAGCCAGTGATGTGGGCCGGGCAAATGCCCAGTGGGCAGGACATCTATAAATGGGCATTTGCCTGGGCATTTGCCCAAAGCAGTTTTAAGCGCCCAAAATCGGGGCATTTAAAAAAACTTTTTTTTTTTTTAACTTTTTACTACTTGTGATTGTTACTAGAGCTTCTGAAACATAATAAAAACCATTAATCAAAGGTATATTTCATGGATGAACTAGTAATGCCCGAATATTGCTAATAATTTAATTATCGTGTGTCAATGTTGTCAATAACATCTAAATGGGAATTAAGTATATCTGGTTTGAATAAAACATTGTATTACTGAGTTAGGCCTGCAGGCCTACTCATTTAAATGTAGGAAATGTAGGGGCACCTGTTACATCTGCTGCCACAGGGCAGACCTTTAGCACTTTTGGTTGGATTCATAGTAAAAAAAGAAACAGACTTACATCTGAGAGGGCTGCCAAATTGATTTATCTAGCCTACAATTGGAAGCTGACGAATGGGGAGAATGGAACATCTAAGCGTAAGCCCGACAAAATAACTGAAGAGACTCGTCAGAGTAATCCAGAACAAGGGGAAGAAACCCCAACATCCAGTCAAGAACGAATTATAAGCCTAGAGGAAGATTCAGAATCAGAACTGTCAGAAGAATCTGAGCCAGAACTACTTGAAAGTTCAATAGCAAACAGTGATGAAGAGGATACAGAAACAGAAGAAAGTGATTAAGATACCCAAGAACTCAAAACATTAATTTATTATTTATTTCATATTTAAATATATGTACTTTACCTCATGTCCTCATTTGTTTCATTTTTAACTTATACAGTTAATGTAATAGCATACATTATGTATTCAGTATTAGTCATTTGTCAGTAAAATATCAAACTCATTCAAAAATTACAAAGATGTGTTGATGTGTTAAGTGGATTTTTCCCCCCAATTACACAATCAACATTCATAGGCATACACAAAATTATTATGTATAAAAATCCACTTGAGTTGAGAGGCTATAGAAAAATATTAGGACTACTTAACTACTTTTCCAGCAATATAAATATATATACTGGTATATATATACCTGTTTGTATGGATAAATATATAGAATACATATATGTAGATACATATATGGCTAAAACAATATTTATATAAGCGTTGCATTATGAATATGTTTTTAAAAGAGGTAAATGCTCAAAATGCCTGGGCATTTATGGATTTTGGGCATTTGTCCAGGCATTTATCTTGGGCATTTGCCCCGACTTATAAATGCCCAGGCATTTTACATCACTATGTGTAGCCAACAGGCTTCACCCAATATCCAATAGAAGATGCCACACTATTGGCCGAGTAGAAGTGCCATCCGCCAATGAACGTTATGGTTTCATATCCTGCCTGCATTCTTTTGTTTAGTATACAAAGATGTATTGCCCTTCGAAATGGTGTTCGCAGCAGCATTCTTCTCAGTTTCATTTTAAACACATTTCATTTGTTGAAAGAACCTTCGGCGTTTGTGTGACACGTTATGGGTATATTAACGTGAAACGTGTGAATAATACGTACTCGGTTATGTTTACAAATGTTAGTGAGATGTGATCGTTCAGCATCATCACTCATTCCCTAATTGATGCATTCTCCTTCCCTATGTTCAAATAAAAATAAAGTTCGCATTTACATGTCTGATACTTTGTCCATTCTATTTCTTTGCTTAGCAAGGGATAGTAGTGAAAGTCATTGGTGGGTAGCCGGGAATAGTGGTGGATAAGTGAGGTTATGGCAGTCTCATAATGGGCTGATAAAGATGTAAACTTCGTTTATTTTGATTAAATATATCGTACTATGTAGCATCAAAATATAAGGTGCGTTCAAAAAGAAACGAGCCGAGGCATTATTACAGAGACCAGTACCTGTATGTTAGAAGTATTGGCCTGGCTGTTGAGTCACTTGTCCCACTGTGACACAAGGCGGTGAATGTCTGTCTCATAAAATTCCCTGGGCTGCGATGTGAACCAGTTCCGCACGTACAGCTGGACGTCGGCGTCCGAGGTGAATCGTTGGCCCCGCAGAGCCCTTTTCAGGGGACCAAACATGGCGTAATCACAGGGAGAGAGGTATGGACTGTATGGAGGCTGGCCGAGAACCTCCCATTTGAATTTCTGCAGGAGTGCCGCGACTGTGTTGGCCGTATGAGGTCGTGCATTGTCGTGGAGCGACCACAGCGGCTATGGCTTTCACTGTCACTCGGGGGTCCTGGGTAATGAGAGCATCAACCAGCTGGATGTTGTGATCGGTAATGCAGGGGGTGCCCCTGCTAGCGACACCCGTCCTTCCCTGAAGCGCTTGTGCCACGCCTTGACCCTTGCAAGGGACATGCAGTGTTCGCCGTACACCTGTGACATTCGCGATGAATGTCCGTTCCCCCTACTTCTTCCGCTGTCAGAAACCGAACAACACCTCTTAGCTCTTCGGTTGACGCCTCCATGTCACTGTTTGCAATGCGACTGGCAGCGTTGGACGATTAATGCACTTAACATGCACGCGTGCCCTCTAGCGACGGGCTGTGACCTTCCATGCTCTGGTCGGAACCACACCTCGTTACACACGCCACGACTAGCCAATGTCGTCACCAGTTTGCGCATTCCAGCCTCCGGCTCGTTACTTTTTGAACTCACCTTATAAAATATCTTATTTTTACTCTCTCTCTTTCCCAAAATAATGGATTTTTGCGAAGTTCGCGTCTGTAGTCCCCCCCTTAATTTCGGAACTAAAAATTAAAAGGGGGTTCCTATAGCCGAATAAATACGGTAGTTTGGAGATAGCATGTGCAACGAATTCTTGTGAGACGTAATTTAAGAATGGCGAGGTGCATGAAACACAAATCCTCCAATCTAAAGTTGACTGTGTATTCTGCGGAACGAAGGCTGAAACTGGGATGATAGGCTCGCTTGCTAGCTAGCTCGTAAGCTAGTAATTGAATGGAGATTGTTGGATTGTTGAAAACGTAAAAACACGTATAGTGAAGATCATGATATGCTGTCGAGGACTTTTTTGTAGAATTTTTCATGCTGAAGAATTCTTACTGATAGTGTGTAGACATTTTTAACGGGATACCCAGCGTAAGCTTAGAAGAGGCACAGACGGTTGTTTTTTGTTTTTTACTTTTTTTTTTTAAATTTACTAGATTCACTGAAATCATTACTGCTTGGCTTTCTTTGGTCATAAATAAATTAATTTTCTACAGAAACCTTCCTCGAGAAATCCTTTACAGAACTGGGGGCAGCAAAATCCATCCGGTGGTTCTCGAGATTACCCGGAACATCCAAGAATCGAGGACTTTGTTTTTTACTAAGTAGAGATAAGCCAAAACTTTAAATGGCTTCAAAGATTCCTAAAATCAATTTTATAGATTTGGACAAATTTTACATCTATTACTAATGCTTCATCTCCACAAACTCCAGCAATAATCATATTGCAGGCACAGAAATGTTGTGAGGATGAGGATTATTTGTGGAATAACAATATCTAATTGTTCATATTATTATTACTTATGTTCCAGAACATGGGAAGCCAGAAGACAAGCTACAGATCATCATGTCTGTTCGAGGCAAGGTGCTGGCCCTGTCACAGCACAAGTTCGCTTCCAATGTGGTGGAGAAATGTGTGACTCACGCCACTCGCAACGAGCGTGGAGCTCTCATTGAGGAAGTTTGCAGTTTCAATGACAAGTAAGTTCATGATCATTACTTTTTACCATACACTATATTTCTGTCCATCGAATAGATTTCACTTGTTAGGCAACTGTTGGTAGAAAGTAGTATGTTGAAGATATCCAGGATACCACTGATAGTGGACGACTATTGTTAACTAAAAATATTACCGCATTTCCTCGCATAATCGTCAAACTTTTTTAGCCTAAAATTTGTGAAAAAAGGCAGGGTGCAACGATTATGCAAAGAATATTTAAGTTCAAAGTAGTTACTGTATCATTATTTGCTGCACTGGCCAGTCATTCGCGTAGCGTGAGTCTGGCGTGAGTCATGCCTGCAGTCAGAGACGGGCTACTTTCTTCTAACAAGGTCACGACAGGTTAAAGCTTGTGGAATGTGCTGACGAAGCTGGCTGTTCGCATCGCGGTTCATAGCCCACAGGCATAAAGATGAGATTACTTTACCCTGACAAGGTCACGCCAGATTAGGCCTATAAGCTCGTGGAATGTGCTAAGTGACGAAACTGGCCGCTTGCGTCACAGTTCATAGCCTGTAGGCATGAAGACGAGATTACTTTCTGCTGACAAGATCACGCCATATTAGGCCTAAAAGCTCGCGGAATGTGAGCTGGACGTTCACGGTTCATAGCCCACAGGCATAAAGATGAGATTACTTTCTCCTGACGAGATCACGCCTGATTAAGCCTATAAACTCGCGGAATGAGCGTTGGCCGCTCGAGTCACAGTTCATAGCCCGTAGGCATAAAGACGAGATTACTTTCTCCTAACAAGATCACGCCACATTAGGCCTATAAGCTCGCTGACTGTGCGCTGGCCGCTCGCGTCACAGTTCATAGCACGTAGGCATAAAGACGTGATTACTTTCTCCTGACAAGATCACGCCAGATTATACGCTCGCTGAATGTGCTAAGTGACGAAGCTTGCCGCTCGCGTCACAGTTCATAGCCCGCAAGCATAAAGAAGAGATATTTTTCTTCTGACAAAGTCGCAGCAGCATGTGCAACTGACTGGCGCACAAATACGAATATACTATGCGACGATTATGCGATGAAATTTTATAAACCTAATTTAGTGTTTGAAAAGTGGGGTGCGACGGTTATGCGAGGAAATACGGTAACTGAAAGTTAAAAACTGCCAAAAAGATTTTAAGAAAACTAAACAGTAAACAAATATGGTAGTTTTGAAGGAAAAATGACACTTTTTTTTTATTCGCAAGTCCTCAGTGCTGCATTATGCTGCATTATTTCTATCGATGATAGATTTTTACCAATTTCAATGTTACATCCAATCACTAACTACAAATGATCCATTGTGTTCATGGTGTTAGAATCTGTTATTGCTAGACATTCAGGAATCAATTCCTCATGAGTTGGTTTAGCAAGATGAAGGCTATGTATGCTGTATGCACGCATAATGTAAAATACACGTATTAGCCTTTTAAAATACTATCGCAGGTGGTGAAGGTGGAAAGTGTTCTTGATTGTATCATGCGGGTAGGATATGACTACTCCTGTAGCATCAGTCATCATTTTACTCTTCGTGGTGACATGAGCTCCTGGTACACTTAGCTGTGTTGCTGTAGGTCAAAAACCTACATACATCCACATTTTGGGGTGATCTCGTTCTCGAACCGCATTTGACTATAGTTGGAGATTATTTTAATAATAATTGCAATTTGGTATTTGTGACTGCTCTTTCATCCCTCCTTTGAAAAGCAGAGGTATTTTATTTATTGTAATTCCTCCTTGTTGAATGTTTTATGAATTCTGTGTTTTGCCTTTCAGTGCCCTGCATGTGATGATGAAGGACCAGTACGCTAACTATGTGGTTCAGAAGATGATCGATGTGTCAGAGCCAACACAGCGGAAGTGCCTGATGCACAAGATCCGGCCGCATCTCAACTCTCTGCGCAAGTATACCTATGGCAAGCACATAATAGCCAAGCTGGAGAAGTTCTTCATGAAGTCGGCCGCCATGCCTGTCGGAGTGAGTGACCTGGGCCCAATAGGCCCTCCGGGCAACCCCATGTAAACAGACAACAGGGATAGAACAGCAACGGAATTGGAAATAAAAGATTTTATGGAGCCAATGCGACATTTAGCTTGATCTCTGTGAACATCGCTATTTTATTCTTCACTGACAAGAAGCAAGATTTGAAACCGTTGCGATCTTTACCGAGCAGTCCCCCTCTATTTCATCCTCAAGAATTATGTATTTTTATTATTGTAAAGATTTTTTTACTATTATATAGTTAAGGAAGATATGTAAGAAAGTAATTTGTAAATTTTTTTTACCCAATAACTGAAGAACCTGTGTATGATAATTGATGGAAATTATTTGTGTCAATATCTTTAATAATCACGTGATGGTATTTTTGATTGCTCTTCGATTCCCCCTTTGAAAAGCAAAACTATTTGAATTTTTTATGTTTTCTTTGGCTCCAAACAGAATGGAAGTCATCTATTGTAATAAAGGAGGTATTATTTGAGGGGAGAAATATATTATGGTAAGGCATACTGTAAAATAGTGGAAGAAGTTGGAATGTTGTAAATAGCACAAGAAAGTGTTGTAAAAGGCATGAATAGAAGTTCCTTCTCTAATTAAGTTCTGTATGTTATTTTTCTTAATCATGTGTATATTCAAAAAATTTTGCAGAAGATTTGAAATAATTTATAATTTTGCTTTGGATGACGGAGGATTTTACAAATATGATAAAAATGATTTGAAGATGGAGATCTGAGTACCAACCCTGAATATTTTATGTTCAGGAAAAACTTAAACCACATTGAGAATTGGCATAGAAAAGTTTCAGTTTGAGAGAATATTTAGCCACTAATACATTTGTGCATTATAAATAAAATATCCAATAATTTGATTTTTTTCTGGAGATGTTCAATTCATTTTCAAAGTCATGTTTTTGCCTCAGAGAAATTTGTCTAGCTGAAGTACCCGGCATCCTACTTCTCTAGGCCTGTTCTCAATAAGTTTCCATCCATGTATTTGTAGTTTGTAATTTTTTGTCTTCACTGTTATTATGTTGGTTTGGATTGTGAATGGAAATTGTGCAGGAATTGGGCAGTAGCCACTCTCCCCATGATATATAACCAAGTCAGGAACACACAGCAGATTCTGGAAAGAAACTTTAAATAATGAACATTTTTTTCACTGTGGTACGGGAAGATTTGTTCAGCTTCTCTGCCGAAGGAATATCGAAAAGAAATCTTGTAATTAAACAGTTATATTTTAAAAAATCAATTGTGATAAACCCCTCAGGAAATAGTTGCTAAGGGATTTTAGAAAATAAAAATGAAAGATGAAAAAAATGTTTATAGGAATTTAAAATATTGATCATTGAATTTGAACTGTCAATGTATAAATATTTACATATGAATCCTTCTTTCCAATGTGCATTCTTGATAGGAAAACCGATTGAAGAGCCAATTTTATTCTGCATCAACTGTAAATGGCTATATCACTGCTGATTTCTGCATTTTCCAGGAAAGCAATATGATAAAAAGATATACATATTATACATAAAGCATTCTAATGTGTACATTGTTCTCAATTACTGTGTATAAAGATCGATAAATAACTGTTTTAAATACAAATTTCGACAAGAGTATTGTACAAAATAAAAACAGCAGATACTCGAGGGATTCTATAGAAATCGCAGAATTGTACAGTTTTGTTAGTGTTGATACAGAAAAAAAAGTGCATTTTATGAACAAAGTGTGTCAATTTTCTTTCTCTTTCACAGAGAACATATTCAGGGTTTGATAACATTGCTTCGCGTCGACATCTGAACCCAAGAATAGAGAACGGCGAGCCTTAAGTTTGTAATTTGTAGGAAGGTAAAAACTATGCTGGTTTGCTTGCAGGCTTTGAAAATACTTGTAGGAAATAATCATTTTAATTCTTTTATTTTTTTTATGTATTCGACTTTCTAGCTCTGCTTGGCAGTAACTCGTAGATTTCAATAGCTTTAACATCTTGCCATATCCTCTGATCCTTTGGCATTGTCTATATCAGATTTGTAAATAATTCCTTGACTCGGCAGTTTTATAAACGTACATGCTAAAAACATAGTGTTGTTTGAGGATGGAAGGATTTTTTTTTTTTTATATATGGAGGACAAAGTGACAGGTTTGACCTGTGATCTGATTGGAGCATTGTTCAGGCTCTTTATTCTGTAGTGTCGTGTGTTTCATTCTCGTTCCTTCATCATTTATGTATTTACCTCATCTCGAATATTCACTGTAAACTAACAATTCACTCATCTCGCGAGAACTTTAAGGAAAAGTAACAAGACTTTTTCTTTGTAAATTAACAGATGGACTTAACTTTTAAAATAGTAAAAAGTGTGCAGAAGAACTTAAAAAAGAACATTTTTTTAAATCCGAAAACTTGTAAAGTGTACAGGCTTCAAGACATTCAAGGGAAAGAATTTAACTATTTTTCTTATCGAGTTGAGTAATAAGAGATTTTGTGAACATCTTCCCATCCCAATAAAACATACACGGTCAGTTCTTTTTACTCCCAATAAGTTGTGGGAGATTTTATGTATATTATCCGAACATTGCTGTGTACTATATAGGAATGTGTTTACTTGTAATATTAAATTAACATTTGCATTTATATATGTATACATATATATATATATATATATATATATATATATTCAAGACACATACAACCTTGTAAATGTAAAGTAAACTGTAAGTATGGGATTATAAATATATATGCATCTCTTCATTTTTTTTATTATGATAAAGTGGAAGTCCTGTTGCTAGCATTAAGGACATACAGTTTGTAGACAGAAACCCCCTAGGAGTTCTGTATGATTTACACGTGGAACTCTCGGTGTACAATTATAATTTCCTCCATGCTATATAAATAGTAAAAATTTATTTGTCCGTCTTGAGTAAATGAATGAAGCATTACATGTTGATAACATTCACTTCCCTGTCATCCTTGGTATAATAACTTGGAGAGAAAACACATGGTGTGGCCCCCTTTAAAGGAACCATCTATTTTTGCACATTTATTGAGAATCTAGCTGTACTTTCTAGAGGTATGCACTCACGGCCCTTCCATACCTATTCGATGTAGTGTTTGTTCGTTGTGATTGGAAAATACATATAAAAGGTTAATGTGGGGGGAAGTTGTGCTCCATGTGTAAAAATTACCACAAATTATCCTTGGTTTTTGTTGGTGTTTCTTTTCTTTTGAAAACATTTGCTTTGCAGATCTTTTAAGATGTATGTTTGCAGTTTCTTAATCTCAAAAGCAATCTATATATCTTGACCCCTAAAATTACTTTGTAAATATTGAACCTGAAAAACATAATCTCACAAAATGGACCAATGTAAATAGATGATTTTTTGTTCGTTGTTTGTGGTTGTTTTCATTGGGTGTTGGGATTTTTTTAATGTGGAAAAACTGTTGGTACATTCCCAGCATCTGCGTTTTATAATAGTTGGAGATATGGTGTGGGTGGGAGTTCATTTTCTTGAACAATGAAGGGATTTCTAAAACATGTTCTGTTTCATGGCAGCTCCGGTATTTCTAAAAAAAAGCCGAGCTGGTTTTTTAAAAAAAATTGACAAGACAAGACTGGTTGGTGACGTCACGATGCCTCTTTGGTTGTGTACAATGTGTTCAAAAGTTGCGTTGTCTCTCCTATCCCTTGTAAACTATAACCCAGACCAGATGTAAATGTGTTTAACTGTTGTTGACTGTCTTCGAGGTTTGAAAAAAATTGTAACGTAAAGCAAACTTGTACAGTGATATATTATCAGATAATTTATTTTTCTTTGTACATTTTTTCGTGTAACTGATGTTTTTTATACATATAATAATTATCTACTTAAAACTATCTTTATGACCTGTACATATCACTATGTATTTTCCTTGTTATATATAAACCAATTGGCACCTACGTCACTCAGCCTGGTCTGAAACCCGTCCATAGCTATGACTGGTATTGGAACTTTCCACCTTAACATCCAAGGATATAGATTGCTAAATTAAACCATTGTGTATCATTTGTTTTCTCCTAAGCTGTATTATAATCCACATGCATAACCATTTGTAGCTGGAAGAACATTTTTTTCATAATTGTGCATGTATTTTCTACAAAATAACTGTAGTATATATAAATAAATATATATTAATATTATGGTAAATGTGTGAGATAAGAATAGCTGTTTTATGTTTATGTTTTTCAAATATGGCTGAGGATATCAAGGGTTATTTGTATTTGGGTCACACACTTTCATCATTTCTTCCTACTAAATTAGGCATCTATTGTTTTTTGAAACATTATTTTTGAAAGTACAAACCTTTTCTCCGTTAGCAACATTTCTTGCAATGAGAAAAACACATTTTTTTACAGACTCTTTATCCTATTTTAAATGCAATTCGGTTGCTAATTGGGTGGTCACATAGGAACAATTTATTCTGTAAAGGGAAAAAATGCCTTGATTCAACATTGATCCTAGAGGCTATTGTGTAGAAAAGAAGTAGATTGTTGTTAGACTTTCCAAATGAGGATGGGTTCTGAATCTCAAGAGATGGTTGCTGCTTTATATACCATAGTAAACATCACTTTTTCTGATGGTGCACTCAGGTTGGTTATAAAATTGAGGAAAAGTTATGATATATAAACTGGGTAGTAGCTGTACTGATCATCTTTTCCCTCCAAGATACTATCAATGAAAATGAATTATCCTAATTTTTTATTCCTAATATTTAAAGGAAAATACTCGGGTGTTATTTGAATAACTATGTACTGTATAGTATCTTGGATTTCTCTTCTTTTTTTTAGATGTGACAGTGTTGAAGACAGATTTTGTGCAATCCAATCTTATTTCTGGGTGCTTGTGCATCGTAATATCACTATACTGACTTGATAGCTGGCAAAAATATGGCCAGCTGATGGTGTACTCAGGTTGGTTATAAAATTGAGGAAAAGTTATGATATATAAACTGGGTAGTAGCTGTACTGATCATCTTTTCCCTCCAAGATAACTATAACACTTAACTTGGTGGGGTTAAGAATTTCAGCTAACCTTACTCAGGCACCATAACATTGTGATAACTGCTGTCTTAGCTCTTACGAAACTTCGATTTTCTTAACATCCTAAAGTTGGGGTGTGGGTGGTATTCCGGTCTATACAGTGCTTGTATTTCATATCTTGTCATACCTGTGGTTGTTATTGAAAGTTCCTGATTACATAAATTGACCACAAACACATTTACTCAATCTCCCAAAATTAACAAAATGATCATTACTTTTATTATTACATTGTGTTTTTTACTTTTATCATGCCTATGTTAGTAGGAGAGATTTCTATTTTACCTTCCGTATGAAGTTATTAGAACAATTGGAGGACACCAAAGACACCATGTACCCTTGAATATTTCGGCCCAGGGAGGAAGTTCATCAAGGATGTTGTTACATATTCAGACATCATCCTTTAGTGCATAGACCCAGTGGCGGCCGTAGAAAGGCGACCAGGACTCCCTTGCCTCGACTTGATGTGTGTTCCTCTTCTTGTTGCCTCATTGTATGGGATATGTACTGAACATGTATACACAGGGTATAACAGATACCTAACACAAGTATCAAGGCGAGCCAGGTAGGCCAGGCCTCCTCTCATCGGCTGTCATTGCATCGACACTAATTTGTTCATTTTCATTTCACTTTGACTTTTCACAGGTTATATTTGAAAGCATTACTTTGTATGTCCGGCTGTACAGTAGTTCAGTTAGTGTTATTTATCGCTCTGCAATTAATTGCCAATGACAGCAACAAACGAACGGTCAACGGCCTTTGGTGTTGCAACCACGAGATAATTGGTAAATTTTAGCTTGGTTAATTTGAGAGGAGAATTCAAAATTTTGTTTTATACACTGTTAAATTAGAAAGAAAAAAATCACAGAGAATAGAGCAAGAAAGTACTCATATCGAAGATTGGACTATCTGTAGGATATGACCTAGACATTGGGTCCCATTTGTAAACCAAATACTACGTGGATAATTGTGCTACATGTCACTGATTTTAGTTATATCAAATACGTCTGATCTCGCTGTGGTAAGTTGGCTTTCCTCAGACATACTGTTTCCTTTCTCCACTTTTTTTAATGCCATGCTTCATAGTTCCTGGTGTTTTGTGATGACTGGCACCACCACTGATGGCTTGTAAAAAGAAAAACAATGATTTGAAGATCAACTATCCATGATTGAATTGAGGCATCTATAAGACCACAGCTGACAAAAATGATTTTAAACCTATTAAATTATTTTAACTATAATTAATTGAATTGCATCAAGGTATGTCTGGATGTCCTAAGCAGCGTTATTATGGAATATTCCTTTGAAATTATAATTAGATCAATGTAGGACGTAATCAAAATTAATCTTGAACTTAAAGACTAAAGTCTTCCTCCATCCTTGATGCATTCTTGGGTACATTGATTAAATTTCTTGCAATTTTGCTTGAAGAATAAGGTAGCCCTTTTCCATATTTGCCTAACAGTCTAGTTTTGTAAATAATTTTTATCTGGACTATTGTCAAAAGTGGGGAGGGGGAATCCTCAGCCAAGATGTAAGTTATTGTGAGAGCATGGGTTTTTAAATTCAAGCAGAGTATGTGGGATACTAGCTAGTTTGCATTATTATAAATATATACATATATTAAAAGTTTTTGTCAAAGACTGATGTAAAGGATTTAAAAAATATACACAAGACGAAAATTATAAAAATGTAATGAACTAATCGCATTTGTATAATGTACGTATGGCATGGTTGGTTGCACAGAATCAGTGTTTATATCTTGTAAAGAAAACATAATTAACGTACAGAGAAAATGGAATTTAAAAAGATGCTTCTATGGAATAAAGATCAATTTAGGACGTTTTGTATGTATATATATAATCATTCCTATGGAAGTTTAACTTTTTTTTCTTCTATTTTAAATGTAGAAAGCAAAATGGATAATTTTATTTGTTTGTTGGTTTTCAAATTTGTTTAGTGCATTACCTGCCCCTATAGGAATATACAACCCTCTTGGCTTATGTACCTATGCATTAAGATCTTTATATATATAAATATATACATACTTTCTAGATTTGCTGCAATGTTTAAAAGAACTACTCGTCATGTTTTCCTCTGTCTTGCAATTCGGTAGCAGGGTTTATCGACACATCTGTAACTGTGCTGTTATGTGTTAGCTAGAAATGTGGTGGATCCCAGAATAGTTTTGCTCTAATTTTTTTAAGTTAAGTTGTGAAATGTTGAGTGATCAGAAGGTAAAATATTACGAGGTCAGATCAAGATTTCCTTACTTCTCTGCAGCTACAAAGTTGCTTTAACTGTGCCTAGTTATTTTTGATATAACCTTATTTTGTGTGTTAGTACTGTATATTAGTTTTAATTGAATTCATTTAAAAATTTGAAGTCTTGCTCTGATCTTGAAGTTGACTGTATTGCATTCTGACTCAACCATGCTCTCTTTGTGTAGATTGTTTTGTGGTGTGTTGCATTCTAACCATTGTGGTATAATAACCTTGAAGATTAGTCGAGTTGTCTAAAAAATATCAGCTTATAAAAAATTGTGCTGCACACATCAGTGCATGTAATAAAATTGTTTTAGTGCCAGGATAGTTGACTGTTTTCCAAGAGTCTTCAGGAAAAACAGGAGTGTTTAGGTAATGTGTAACAATATTTTAATTTGTGTTCGGAAAAAGAATGTGTTAATGGTAGAGAATAGCGGAGAAATGTGGTAGGCTATCATTAAATAAAAGTGGTTAGATGAATTGTCAAGCCTGTTATATTTGTCTATTCTATTGAGATTTAATGAATGCAACTCATCACAAAATTAGGAATTTAAACTATTCCTAATTGCCAGGACTTTTTTTTTTATAAGTTGAATGTCGTGGAAAGTAATTTTTAGTACTAGCTTAGTCTAAATATCTGTCACAAATAAAAGGAAAGATGAATGTTTCCCCAGGTTCTAGTTGAAATACAGTAGGCAATTAATATTATTTTCACTGTGGGATACATGTAGATGTTGTCTGATAGGTTTGATTTGTGTGTTTCTGTACAACATGAGTGTTTGATAACTTGTTTTTTTACTGTATTATTTTTTTATTTATGGGTTAAGAGAATATGTTGGATAATTTTATCCACCCCCACCCCTCTTCCTATTACATACAATTACTTTTTGTTCTAAAAATTCCTGTGTAAGTAGATTAGTTGATTTGTAGTTTCTCCTTGTGTAATATTGTAGAATTATCCTCTTGAGGTGTATTATATCATCATTTTCATTTTGTATAGACAAGGGTGAAAATAAGCAACCCTAATCATCGAATATTGGTTTTTTTAAATATGTATAATCATTATTATTCACTCGCCCCAAGTTTTTTTTTTGGATCTGAAGTTCTATCAAGTTCTGTGGATCCACTTGGATGTGAGGACAACTTAAGTGCAAATGGATCTGTAAAGAAGGAAACATACAAATCATAAGTTTGTGTTGTTATTTTTTCCCTCTTATGCTACAGTACCCCTTCTTTCTCCATGATTATTATTATACATTTATATATTAATCTATGTAGAAAGTGAAAAAAGGAAAAATCATTTAATGAAATAACTTGTATATGGTTGTACAAAATGTAATTGATTTACTTGTGAGAAATAATAATAATATTAAACACTTTCTGTAATGATAATATGAAAAAAGAAATCGACAGTTTTTATTTAATTTCCTCCCTTTATCTATCATGTTGATGAGAATGTTGCAAAAGTCACGGGACTGATTCTTGGACAATGTCAGATGTGCCACATAAGACTTGGTGTTGCCCCAATCATAAGGAAAACTACTTAGGTAGTATGGATGCAATGCAAAGGACCGAAAACTCCAGTAGGAAGCTGTGGATGGACAACATAGTGGAAGACAAACGCACAATGTGGACCTAAAATGAGCCTGCAGCATAAGAGTGAACCACCCCATTTGATGGGAAAAACTCTAGGAATAAGAGGGATTTGTCATGGTATGCATCGTAAATTAATATATAGAAATGTGTATAAGTAGATGAGAAATTCTCAGTCTAGGTTGGTTGGTGGTGTGCGATGATCCGGCCTTATCTGTGCTCACTGCGGGCTTAGACTGCATTCATAAGAACATTCAGATTACTTGGGGAAGCCATGCTAGAATAGCATTGATCCTACTCATATTGCCTAGTTTTATTTTGAGGAACATTTGGAATATTATCATATCTTAAATATGCCTAAAATAATGTTAGGAGTCAGAAATGACAACAAAACTGTCTTGTCTTGATACTATTTGGAGAACGTTTAAATTCATGGTAAAAGAGTTGAAAATTAGTTTTTAAAAATCAGTTCTGTTAACTTTGGTATCCGGATGAGGTAGTGGCTTCTTTGAATGTTTGGCTACAGTTTAAAATGCCTCTTCGCAATTCAGATACCTATGCAGAGTTTTTCTGGAATAACTCCCAGAATGCCGAATGAATTTTCACATCTGTTACAAGTATACATATTTTCACCTGCTGGATGTGTGATGGGGTGATGTCGCACCAAATGTCTTACTGCTTCTGTGACACATAAGGTTAATCCACTCGGTATGAATGATCACTTTATAGACAGGGGTGTATAGTATGTAACTACGAGGGATGTTCAAATGAAAAGGTACGAATCGTCGTAAAACCGAAACGGTTGATAGTTGAATATGCCGCTTTGGGATAACGTAGGCCGACATCAAGGAGATATAGTGTCCGGCTTGGTACTGCGCACACAGACATGAAGCAGAAGAGAAGCTGACAGTTGGATTTCCGTCCCTCCAGTTGAAGTTTAAGCAGCAGCAGTGATGGCGTTAACATTGCACAATTCGACAAGTGAGGAGCAGAGAGGTGGTCTACTGATTTCTGGCTGCAGAAGGGTCTATACCAGCCGATATCTATCGCCAGATGGTGGCTGTATATGGAGAAGACTGTGTATCCGCCAAAACCGTCAGAAAGTGCACTGCCCGTTTTCGTGAAGGCCGGGAGTGTTTGAGTGATGATCCTAGACCAGGCCAGGCAAATACGGTAATCACGGCCGCAAGCATTGCCGAAGTGAACGACCTGGTGAGAAGCGATCGGCGTGTCACCATGCGAATGTTGGCAAACACTGTTGGGGTCAGCATTGGGATAGTGTGGACAATTTGCGCATAACAGGTTAGGTTACTGGAATGTGTACGCCCAGTGGGTTCCTAAGGAACTGCGTATGGGGCTGGCACTGCAACACCTGTTCCGGTATAGTGAAGACCCCTCTTTCCTGGAGCGGATCGCCACTGTTGACAAAAACTGGTGCCATCATTACGAGCCAGAGACAAAGAGGGACAGCATGCGTCATCACCTAAGAAATTCAAAGCTGCCCCCTCAGCAGGCAAGGTGATGCCAACCGTCTTTTTCGACGTCCAAGGTCCCCTACTAATCGGATTCCTAGAGCACGGACGAACCATTAACAGTATTGTGCGACACTCCGTAGCCTATGCAAGTCCATCAAGAACGAACGGTCTGGACTGCTCACGAAGGGAGTGATTCTGCTCCATGATAATGCTCGCCCACACGTCTCGAACGTCACACAGGGTGTATTGGACGCGTTCAAGTGGGAGCAACTTGAGTATCCGCCCTACAGCTCCGACTTGTCACCCTGCAACTTCCATCTGTTTGGTCATTAAAAAAACACACTGAGAGAAAACGTTTCCCATCTGAAACGAACTAAAGGACACCGTACAGGATTGGCTACTGTCACCACCTCAAGACTTCTGGGAACAGGGAATCCTGCGGCTAGTGAAGCAATGGGACACATGTGCACAGTCCTGTGGTGATTACTTTTGAATAGCGAATAAATTGTACCCACAGTATCATTCCATACCTTTTCATTAGTCTCACCTGTGTTCTTTTAATTGACCTGATGTATTCATTATCATCATCATCTTGCACAGTTTCCAGCCACTGGCCGGGTCTGTTTGGAACACAAGCCTCTCCAACGTCTTCTGTCTTCCCACCATCTCTCAGCCTCCACCCTTGTCCAGTCTTCTCCTCTCTTCTTCACGCTTTCTTCCACCCCCTTCAGCCACCTGTCCCTCGGTCTCTTTCCTTTCCACTTCGTCTCATGTACTCTCCTGGGTATCCTCTTCTCCTCCATTCGTTTTACATGTCCATACCATCTAAGTCTAGATTTCTCTATACCATCCTGTAATGGTTCCTCCTTCATTAATTCTCTGGTCCTCTCATTTCTTATTCTGTCCATCTTTGTAGCTCCAATACTGCTTCTCAAGAACCTCATCTCACTGGCCTGTATTTTGCTCTTCTCCCTTCCTTTCATAACCCAGGTCTCCGAGGCATACGTCAGGATAGGGACATAGCATGTCCGATATATGATCTTTTTGCTGTTCTGAGGGACATCCTTGCTCCATAACATGCTTCTCACACTCCTCCGAAATGCTTCTGCCTGCCTCCCCCGCTCATTTATTTCTCTATCGTTTCTTCCATTATCTTGTATCAGGCTTCCCAGATACTTGAAACTCTCCACTTTCTGCAGCTGTTCCCCACCAATTGTTATTCCCGTTGTGGTTCTTTCCTTCTTCCTTGTTGTGATCACCACCTCACTCTTATTTATGCTAAATTTCATCCCATATCCTTGTATTATTCCTTCCCACACGTCCAACTGTTCCTGTACCACCTCCTCCTTGTTTCCCCAAATCATCAAATCATCTGCAAACACCATTGCTTTCATCTTTCTGTCCCCAATTACTTGTGCCACTCGGGTCATTATGTCATCCATCACCACAATGAAAAGTAACGGTGGCAGTGCACTTCCTTGTTTCAGGCCGTTTCTCTGTTCCAACCAGTCTGATCTCTCTAATCCCACTTTCACACAGCTCACGCTTCCCTTGTACATCTCCTTTATCCTCTTTATAGTCCATTTCTCTACTACTCTATCCTCCAGGGACTTCCATACTTTGTTTCTGCATACCTGATGTATTACAGGATTCCTTCTAAGCGATAACTCGATCTAGATGCATAACTGATAGTGATTTAATGATCACTGTATGCAAGTTTTCCTAGGTTTTACACTCTTGTCTCACCTTTGCTGTTCTTTGCCATTGCTTTACTCCTCATCTAGTGAACAAGTCCACCCATCGGGTTCTTTGTCTTCCCACATTTCTTCTTCCTATTCTCGGGTCCCACATCGTTATTTTGAGAGTTCATTTGTCTCACTACATGTCCTCCCCATTTCCATTATGGCTAATAGGCAGGTATGATTTTGAAAAAGTTAAGTTCCATAGTGACAGCAAAGATGAAGGTAATGGTTGCAGACGACTTGATCTGGGGCGAGGATGAGATGGAAAGGAATGAAATGATTGAGCAATGGGGTGTGGAGAAGAGTAAAACAGTGGTGATGAGTAGAGATAAGAAAGAAGGAAAAGGAGTAATCAAAGTAGGAGATAAGGAATTGGAAGTAGTGAAACACTTCAAATACTTGGGAAGTGAACTGACTGAAGATGGAAGACTAGATTTGGAAATTAGCAGAAGAATACAACTCGGGAGTGCTTTCTACCAACAGGTACAGGGATTAGTATGGAACAAGGATGTACCAATTAAGGCTGAAGAAGTTATGTACAAAGCATATTATGTTCCTATAATGACATATGCGGCAGAAACTTGGACAATGACTAAGAAGGATGAGAGCAGAGTACAGGCAGCTGAGGTTTGTGGCCATAGTTTGCAATTACCAGTGTTTTGAACGATTGACTTGGCGCGACTATCACTCGGAGAAGTATGGTCCAGAAAACGAGGAGGGACAGAGTGAGAAATGAAGATATACGGAAAGAACTGGGAGTACAGAAACTAAATAACAAACTAGAGCAAAACAGATTGAGATGGTTTGGACATGTCAAACGTATGAATGAAGTAAGGCTACCAAGTTGAGCACTGGAACGACGGATGACAGGGAAGAGAGGACGAGAAAGACCAAGAATGCGTTGGATGGACTCGGTGGAGAATAGCATTAGAAAACGGAACCTGGATTGGAACACTGTGTCGGAAGAGGAATGGTGGAAGGACAGAACAAAGTGGAGAGGAACCATATTTGCTCCCACCCAGTGTCAACTGGTAAAGGGGAAATGAAGATGATGATGATGAGTGACAGCACTGTGACATGATCTGAGAGTTGACATTGTACGTTTCAGTCGGTCAACACAAAATAATTCCAACTATTGGAATATATGAAAAAATAACCTGAAATAAATTGCATATGATTGCAGTGTATCTCTCTACTTAGTGTAAAACAAAGTCCCAGATTCTTGGATGTCCCGGGTAATCTCGAGAACCACTGAATGAATTTTGATGCGGTTTTCGCCATTCTGTAAAGCAGTGGTTCCCAACCTTTGCCAGCTGACGCCCCCCCTTTTCAGATGCGGGTGGTCATCAAGCCCCCCCCCTCTCCACTCATCACTTCTATCACCTCTTCGATAAACTGACGTGGAGGATATAGACCTAGCCTAATAAAACTACATAATGGAGAAATTATTTCTGTAAAAATAATATGATGTACGGTACTGTAATTTTTCCAGGAAACCTCTGATGGCATCATGAGCAAGCATAATATTGGAGTTTTAAGTTCAAAGCTTCAAAGAAATCACAACGATATGCCAATGAGACGATAAAATTGGCATTGATTTTGCTCCTTACAACACAGCAAATTCCTTATTTCACCTCCAACCTCGCGGCTGCGCAGAGGTTTGTGGCCATAGTTTGCAATTACCAATGTTTTGAACGATTGACTTGGCGCGATTATCAATCGGAGAGATTCTAAAAATGTTTATTATACAAAATTGTAATATTCGAGTTAAAAAAAACTTTTCGGAAATCGCTTCATGCCCCCCAGGTTGGGAACCCCTGCTGTAAAGGATATCTCGAGGAAGGTTTCTGTAGAAAATAATTTATTTATGATCAAAGGAGGTCAAGCAGTAATGATTTCAGTGAAAAAGAAGAAAAAAAACTAGCGTCCGTGCACTTTTTAAGCTTATGCTGGGCAAACCGTTAAAAATATCTATATACTATTGAGTGTAGGAATTATTCAGCATGTAGGTCCACGACAGCATATCTCTATCTTCAATACATGCCCACTAAAAGTGTTTTTAAGTTTTCATTTCTTCCAACAATCTCCATTCATATACTAGCTTCGAGACAGTTTACGAGCTAGCTGGCTGGCAAGCGAGCCTATCACCCCAGACACTGTAGAGTCGTGTTGAGTTAAGACTTCAGAGAAGAGTGGATGTGTTTGGAGTTTCCCTGGAAGTGCAACTCGGCTTTTCTTTACTTCGCCTGTGAACTTTTCATTCCTCAGAATACACAGTCAAGTTTAGATTGGACGGAAGGGGGATTTGTGATTCATGCACCTCGCCATTCTTAAATTACGTCTGACGAGAATCCGTTGCACATGCTATCTCCATGATAATATAATTATAGTCCAGTCAGTGATTTGAACCCATCATGCCGATATGGGAATAGTATATACACTGACCGGCAAAAAAGTGGAACAGTTAAAAAAGTAATATAAATAGTATAAAATTAGCCATGAAAAAGATATAATCACATTTTAAAAGCTTTTCGCGCATTAGAACAAACATATTAAACATCCGTGAATAGAAATTGATAATATGGCATTTCGCAGGGTGGTTTATTACCACCAATTACCCCCCAATCTTCGATGAGCCTATCTTAATGGTTTTAAGGCAGGAAGCGCACTATAAGCGTCTTATTTTTATGAGTGTTGCCGCTCGCTTATTGTTGTCGTATGGATAACAACTGGCATTTGTTGAACACCTGTGAACCATTGTCATACATTTTAGTAAATTATCCATGTGCAGTTGACACTAAAACATGCCTCTTAGCCGTGAAGCCGCTGCACAGGCAGTTGCATTGGTGGAGGATGGCCGCAGCTTCCGTTATGTTGCTGAGGTCACTGGATCATCTCTCGGTAGCATTCACCGTGCAGTGCAACGGTACAGAGAACTCCAAACATACGACAGGAGACGAGGGTCAGGCTATAGAACAAGCACAAGTGCCAGGGATTACTGATTTCTCACCCTGCAAGTTCGGCGTGATCGCCATACCACAGCAGTCCAGGCACGAAATCAACTGGAAAATGTGAGAGTGAGTGAGCGAACAATAAGAAGAAGGTTTGAAGAAGCTCATCTTTCGTCAAGGGGACCCGCACTCGAACGACATCACCGAGGGGCGCGTCTTCGCTTCGCAAGGCAGCATCTGTGATGGACCCACTGGCAGTGGGCTTCTGTTCTCTTCACTGACGAGAGTCGCTTTAATCTTAGATCTCCTGATGGAAGAGAAAGGGTGTGGAGAAGGCGCGGGGAGAGGTACAGCCCTGTTGCTTTCTCCTCGAGGACTTCATTTGGAGGTGGCTCGGTTATGGTGCGGGGTGGCATCAACGTTATGGCCCGCATTGAGTTGGTGTGCATCGATCACGGGACGCTCAATTCGCAAAGGTACATCGAAGATATGCTGATGAACCATGTGATGCCCTTTGCGCCTTTTATTGGTCAGAATTTCATGCTGATGCAGGATAATGCCCGCCCTCATACTGCTCGCTGTGTTGTACAATATCTGCAGATAGTGAGGATTCAAACCCTGGACTGGCCAACTCGTAGTCCTGACTTGAACCCCATCAAACATGTATGGGATATGCTTGGAAGGAACGTCAGACAGCGTGACCACACCACCTTGGCACAACTGAGAACATCGCTGCTGGAGGAATGGGATCGCATCCCGGCAGATGCCATTCGACGAGTTGTGAACAGTATGCCTGAGCGTTTACAAGCTGTCATAGACGCTAAGGGTGGTAACACTCGTTTTTAGTGACCATTGTTCTCGTGCACTGCAGAGCAAACATTAACACTGTTTTGTTTGGCAATTCGTTTGATAAAAACCAGCCCAAAAGAACATTACTAAAAAAATCAAAAATTGTAAGATTTGCAAAATGTAACGAAATTTGTGAGTTAAAGCGTGTTGTAAAACATGTTTCGGTATTTTCTGTAGCCAACCATCTAAAATTTACATGAATAATGCAAATATTGGAAAACCGATACAATTTAATGGAATAAATTAAGAAATTACATTTGGTCAGTGTAGGTCGTGTTGTTGTTTGAGTCTTCAGTCTTTTGACTGGTTTGATGCAGCCCACCATACCTCCCTGTCCTGAGCTAATCGTTTCATCTCTACATAGCTACCACACCCTACATCCGAGGCAATCTGTTTAACATATTCTAACCTTGGTCTACCCCCACAGTTCTTGTCCTCGACCCTTCCTTCCATAACTAAGCTTGCTATTCCTGGGTGTCCTACCAACCTATCTCTTCTCTTCATTAGCAGTCGCCAGAAACATCTCTCCTCTCCCACTCGCCTTAATACCTCTTTGTTTGTAACCCTATCTACCCATCTGATCTTCATCATTCTCCTGTAACACCACATTTCAAATGCCTCAATTCTCCTCTTTTCTGCTGCACCAATAGTCCAAGTTTCGCTTCCATAGAGCGCCACGCTCCAGACAAAGGCTTTCAAAAATGACTTCCTAATACCTAAATCTATGTTCGATGTCAACAGATTCCTTTTTTGTAGAAAGGCTTTCCTTGCCTGAGCCAACCTGCTTTTTATATCCTCTTTGCTTCGTCCATCACTGGTTATTCTGCTTCCTAAGTAACAGAAGTCTCCTACTTCCTTCAGCTTTTCACCTGCCAATTTGATCTCCATAGAGGTTTCTGATTTATTTCGGCTGCATTCCAGTATTTTTGTTTTACATTTATTAATTTTCATCATGAAGTCCTTCCGTAAGACGGAATCCATACCATTCAAAAACTCATTCAAATCCTCAGGCTTGTCGGCCAAGATGACGATGTCATCAGCAAATCTCAGAGTTGAAATTATTTCTCCTTGAATCTTCACTCCCACTTTAAATTTTTCTCCAATTTCCTTCATTGCTTGTTCAATGTAAAGATTGAAAAGTATGGGTGATAAGTTGCAGCCTTGCCTTACACCTTTCATAATACCAGCTTCTCTCTCATATCCTTCAGCTCGAATGACTGCTGTCTGGTTTCTGTATAGATTGTAGATCACCCTCCTATCCCTGTACTTTATTCCAATAGATTTCAAAATGTCGAACAATTTAGTCCAATCAACGTTATCAAAAGCCTTTTCTAAGTCTACAAATGCCATGAACGTTCTCTTATCTTTCCTTATTCTACCTTCCAAAATCAGCCTATGACTTAGTACAGCTTCCCTTGTTCCTACATTTCTCCTGAAACCAAACTGGTCGTAGTTCATTAAAATAAAAAACTATGCTTATCACGTAACAATGAAACTGAGCAAGAAATAATTTCTTGATTGTCACAAGAGAAAGAAAGAAAGAATTCACAAAGACAAAGGGAGTCATGCCCAAAGTTGCTATGACATTGGGAAGAATTGGTCATGGTTTGTGGTCCGATAAAGAGAATTCTGCTATGAATTATGATTCCTCCATAAATTATATAAATGATGCTTCAGTTTCTGAGCGAAGCTAGTTTAATATTATTGTTTTCTCCAATTGTCCATAACAATATACACACATCAAAAAAAGTTTTGCATCATCTGTGTATCCCATAAACACATTTCTCGTAGACCTATGTTGACATGATGCACAAAACTTGGTCCTTATAACTGTCAGAAACTGTTGACAAACCTGCCTACAGCTAGAGCCGTTATCCGAATCTACTCACATGACAATAATATTATTTTTTTAATTTTATTTTTAAAATTAGGCTTAGGCGGCAGCACGCCGGCCTCTCACCGCTGGGTCCGTGGTTCAAATCCTGGTCACTCCATGTGAGATCTGTGCTGGACAGAACGGAGGCAGACAGGTTTTTCTCCGGGTACTCCGGTTTTCCCTGTCAAAATTTAATTCCAGCAACACTCGCCACTATCATTTCATTGCATCTGTCATTCATTTAATCATTGCCCCAGAGGAGTGCAACAGGCCTCGGCAGCTGGCACAGTTCATATCCTCGCCGCTAGATGGGGGCTTCATTCATTCCGTTCCTGATCCGGTCGGAGACTGGACGCAGACTGTGGATTTTCATTTTCATTTATTAGATAAAGCATAAAATATTAAAGCAATACATTTGAGGAGAAAGTCATTCCCCTGGGCCAGGCCTTGCCAACTCGGGTGGTTCGCCAGCACCGGTGCTCTGCTGTAGTGGCAGACACAGCACTGTTGTGCCAGTGGTAGGAGAGGAACGTGAAGCGGCAGCGCTTAGCGAGGCGAGAGTCGTGTTGATATTTTTATGGTGAATGGGGCTGAGCAAATCAACGCGCGTCAGGCGGTATACCGGTATGAAAACGAATAATACAATGCCAATTTTGTGTACAGACAGAAATAATAGTTCTATTGCGCTCCTGATTTTGCACTAATTTTCAACTTTCTCTGTTTATCTTTGGCATCTCTTTGAAGCCACTAATTTTCCGATATTTGGAACAATGGTTTTGGCAGTTGCAATCCAAAGTATAGCTTCCAAGGAAGCATCAGACAAACTTGACCTTGTTTTTGTTTTGTTAATATTCATAATAGAATACATTTATGAACGTTGCTCCGAACATAGCAACAAATTTCAGGGCAAGGGCATGAATCCTCGGGATTTTATTATTTAGCCTATGGCACATTAAAACATTAAATTATCACAAAAATGAAATTTGACACAAATTCCAGCTATTAAAGTACGACTGTCTACATAAATCTACGTAGGGCGTGGTGGCTCAGCGGTGTAGCTGTATGCCTCTCACCAAGGCGGCCCGGATTCGATTCCCGGTCAATGCATGTGAGATTTTCGATGTGAAATGCCATGTGCTGTGGTTCGGATTCCACGTAAAAAGGAGGTCCCGTGGCTCATGATCTCGAAATTAACGGTCACGTTAAACTACAAGCTTCCTTCCTTCCTTCATAAATCTACGTATATACAAATATTCAATTTCATTTTGTAAATGATTTTTTGTAGTACCGGTACTTGACATTTCGACCTACTTATGCCTTCTGTGGTTCTTAGCTGGAAAACCCTGAGAAGGGTTATTTGTATTCACGTTTTGTGACATCAAGCAATATTTTAAGCCAGGAGATCACTGGGATTGTCTGGCTGTCTAAAATCCTTGGTGTAGATGTTTCCCACGGAGTGACCGTTCTTTAGCACCACCCATGGGACAGTGTTGCTTAAGGAATGCTACGGACGTGAACAGTCTAGGGAATTCTTGTTCCTCGACGCCTTTATAAAATAAAATAAAATCACCATTTGTAATGGTAATAGCGATCTGTCAAAATTCAATTGCACTGCAGTTTTATCAGCTCAATTTAGAGACTTGGTAGGGCATCCTCTGGGCGCACCGAAAAAGGCGTCATAAAATCTTTGAGTGCCGGTTTTACTTGTTTTATTTCTTCAAACCCATCTTCAAATTCTTTATGCAATGACTAATGCTTTTGTGTACTCGCTGATTTGTTCATAAGTACATTCAAGGATTTTAGACAGGAAAAATTGTCCCGATTTCCTTCTTGAAGCTGACTGTAAAAAAGCACCAGCCGCAATTCGAAACTTTCAATACGGTCACACATGTCTTCAGGTAACAAGGTGGGAAGGTCAAAAATCCCGTAACATAGGGGAACGATACAAATTGATATACCACGGAACAACCAACAATAATGGAGTAGCTGTCGTTGTGAGTGAGAATCTCCGAAGTCAAGTTGTTGCTGTCCATCAGTACTCTGACCGTTTAATGTCAGTTGTCATTGATACCCCAACACGCCGACTCCATATTTTCTCTGCTTATGCACTGCAGACTGGTTATGATGAAGTTGACAAAGATAAATTCTGGGCTGACCTCCAAGATAGCATTGCCACTAGTAATGAAGAAGACCTACTAATCCTCTGTGGTTATCTTAATGGGCATGTCGGAAATACGTCTAACGGATACCAGTGTCATGGTAACTATGGTTATGGGACTAGTAATGAAGATGGGCACCGTGTTCTGGATTTTGCAGAGGCAAATGATCTTGTAATATTTAATACTTTCTTCAAGAAACGTATCTCGCACCTCATTAGATACTCCAGTGGTAACCACCATACTCAAATAGATTTTGTTTGGTTCGAAAGAGAGATTTTCCAATCGTTACAAATTCAAAAGTTATACCCTCTGATTGTCTGGCACCACAGCATAAACTGCTTATTGCAGATATGAAGCTCAAAAGCTACAAAAGAAAACATGCACAACAGGGCAATCCAAAATCAATTGGTGGAAACTACACTTAACTGCATTTATTGACAACATAACTTTTCCTCAAATGAATCGGTGTTTTTTGAAAGGGCGTAATCGACATTTACGACATGAGATGCCTAGAATCAAAACTCTCCAAATCCATTCCTTCACTTTTTCGGCAAAAACTGTCACAAACTAACCAATACCCAAAACGAAATACTTTTTTCACTAAAAAATGAATGAATTATTTTTAAAAACAGTGACGAAGTACAAAGCTGATCCCTGATATAGTTAAAAATGTATGTAGAAAAATATAAAGCAATAATTCGGATTTGTCGGGGTTTGTTACTAAGATTTGGATTTGGCAGGTTTTGATACCAAAGAGCCCTAGTAAATTTGAAGTTGCAAAGAGATTGTAGAAACTGCGTAAGCTTTATTCAGAAATTAATATTTGAATGAAAGTTAACTAAATATCTATATATATAAAGCACAAAGTTTGTCTGTCTGTCTGTCTGTTATGTATACAAATCTACACCGTTTCACCGATCTGAACCAAAATTTGTATACTTACCCTTTGGAACCCTGCGGGTAACCCCGTCAACATTAAATTTCGGACAGACCACCCCATGCCCTGCATTTAGGCCCTTTTGCACAAATCTACACCGTTTCACCGATCTGAACCAAAAGTTGTATATTTAACCTTTGGCACCCTGCGAGTAACACTGTCCACTTGAAATTTCGGACAGACCACCCCATTCCCTGCATTTAGGCCCTTTGGTCCAAATCCACACCGTTTCACCGATCTCAACCAAAATTTGTATATTTACCCTTTGGAACCCTGCGAGTACCACTGACCACTTAAAATTTCGGACAGACCACCCCATTCCCTGCATTTAGGCCCTTTGGTCCAAATGTACACCGTTTCACCGATCAGAACCAAAATTCGTATTCTTACCCTTTGGTGCCCTGCGAGTAACACTGTCTGCTTGAAATTGCGGACAGACCACTCCATTCCCTGCATTTAGGCCCTTTGGCCCAAATCTATACCGTTTCACCGATCTCAACCAAAATTTGTATATTTACCCTATGGAACACTGCGACTAACACTGTCTGCTTGAAATTTCGGACAGACCACGCCATTCCCTGCATTTAGGCCCTTTTTGCACAAATCTACACCGTTTCACCGATCTGAACCAAAATGTGTATATTTACCCTTTGGAACCCTGCGAGTAACACTGTCTGCTTGAAATTGCGGACAGACCACTCCATTCCCTGCATTTAGGCCCTTTGGCCCAAATCTACACCGTTCCACCGATCTCAACCAAAATTTGTATATTTACCCTTTGGAACACTGCGACTAACACTGTCTGCTTGAAATTGCGGAGAGGCTACTCCATCCCATGCATTTAGGCCCTTTGGCACAAATCTATACCGTTTCACCGATCTGAACCAAACTTTGTATACTTACCCTTCGGAACCCTGCGAGTAACACTGTCCACTTAAAATTTCGGACAGACCACCCCATTCCCTGCATTTAGGCACTTTGGCACAAATCTACACCGTTTCACCGATCAGAACCAATATTCGTAAACTTACCCTTTGGTACCCAGCGAGTAACACTGTCTGCTTGAAATTGCGGACAGACCACTCCATTCCCTGCATTTAGGCCCTTTGTCCCAAATCTACACCGTTTCACCGATCTCAACCAAAATTTGTATATTTACCCTTTGAAACACTCCGACTAACACTGTCTGCTTGAAATTGCGGCGAGGCCACTCCATCCCTTGCATTTAGGCTGTTTGGCACAAATCTACACCGTTTCACCGATCTGACCTCAATTTTATATACTTACCCGTAGAACCCGACAAGTAACACTGTTCACTTTAAATTTTGGACAGACCACACTATTCCCTGCTTTTTGGCCCTTTGGCAGAAAACTACACCGTTTCACCGATCTCAACCAGATTTTACATAATTACCCTTTGGAACTCGACGAGTAACACTGTCCACTCGAAATTTCGGACAGACCACTCCATTCCACGCATTTAGGCCCTTTGGCACAAATCTACATCGTTCACCGATCGAAAACAAAATGTGTATACTTACCCTTTGTAACCCGATGAGTAACACTGTCCACTTTAAAATTTGGACAGGCCACTCCATTCCCTGCATTTTGGCCCTTGGCACAAAACTACACCGTTTCACCGATCTCAACCAGATTTTACATAATTACCGTTTGGAACTCGACGAGTAACACTGTTCACTCGAAATTTCGGACAGACCACTCCATTTCTCGCATTAAGGCCCTTTGGTACAAATCTACATCGTTCACCGATCGAAAACAAAGTGTGTATACTTACCTTTTGGAACCCGATGCGTAACACTGTCCACTTGAAATTTCTGACATACCACTCCATTCCCTGCATGTAGCTCAGGAATTCCTCGGGGTTGCCAGCTTCCTAACTCACCAGTCATGAGCCCTTGAGGGTGTACCAGAAGTGGTGGGTCTACACACACCCTGCCTCTTTGAGGGCCTTGAGCAGAAGACAGGAGATATTATGAAAAGGAAAAGAAGGCAGACCCCTCGAAGAATGAGGGTATCAGGAAAGATGAGACAAAGCCAATTAAGGCGGGAAATTGAAAGACTCCCTAGCCCTCGGATACCCTAATACAGTCTGGGTCGGAAGAGAACAAGAGTTGACCAAGGGAGGCCGACAGGAAAGAGAACTGAAATGAGCCCAGCACCAGGAAGTAGAAGCGATGCCAGACTCAGCTGGGGTTCCGTGGTCGCCAACCCACGTCCCACAAGTTGTGAGACCCTGGGGGGAGGGTCAGTTGTGAGAATAGCTTGCTGATTCATCGTGAGGTACTTTCCAGAGCCCGCCGTGTTATCTCCTGCTGTCTATGCTGATGCCAGCACAGGGCCGTTGCGAAACAGTGAGTGATTCCCGGTCAATCTATATAGGACGGGGAACCCCGAACGTGTGTCATCATATTTCGTCATCATCTGCGATCATCTCAGGTTCGTGCAGCTTGGACCTATATTCTTTCTCTTTGCCGAGCAGTACGCTCTTTCACTAGACGCATCCAGTACAGGCCTAAGCCAGAAAATAAGGTTGAGACTTTGGAAGACATCGAAGCTAGACACCTGAATTACCTATATTAGTTTTAAAATAACACCATGTTCGTTTAGTAGTCATTTTTTCATTACCTTATTATTATCATCATAAGTGCAAATGACCTAGATGTTACGCGCATCATACCAATAATCACCGCCGCATAAAGTCTTTCTCGACTGTGATTTTTAAAATATTTATTTTTGGGTGGTTGGTTCTTAAGTTTAGGGGCTGCGACAACGCGGTCATGTAGCCCCGTGTACTTTGGGTGTGTGTAGAATCTGTCTGATAACCGGTGTTAATTGTGATGACTGTATTAGTGTGTGTTATCTGTTTTTTAATTTAAGTACAAACTGCAACTTAGAATTCTTCAAATAGTTCGTACTTTTGCCCCCAAGCGCCACCGTCAACGACTACTAGGCCAAGTTTTGAACTTAGCTACTAGACGCCACTGCAGTCGGCTCTTGGCAACGGACGTAGACATCTATGAGCGTTGTTTACCTATCCAATTTAGCTTCACACAGGTGTAATTAGTGGAAGGTTCAATAACATGCCATAAATCTGACATGTGACCGCCGGCTTTACTTCCCCTCCGAAGAAAGGCATACTGACGGATTTTTAACGCTCTTTAAATATCCGACGGCTTCGGCCGGGTTTGAACCCGCTATCTTGGGCATAGAAGCTCAGCATGCTACCAAATACGCCACCGAAGCCGCCATATAGTTATTTTTATTACAGTACATTGTGTACATTATACGTTGAAGTGTCAATTCAATACCGGTAGTAGTTTCCCTTATCATCCTCATCATAAGAGCAAATGACCTACAGTAGATGTTACGCCCATTACACCATTAATCACCACACACAATAAGTCTTTCTCGCCTGTGAATTTTGAAATATGTATTTCTATTACGGTAGTTTGTAAGTTTGACGTGTCAATTCAACAGTAGTTTTTATTATCATCCTTATCAAAAGGGCAAATGACCTAGATATTACTCCCTCATTGTCTTTGGGGGCAAATGACTTAGATTTTAAGTCCATTATATTTCTAAGGAGACCTTAAAACATTATCATCATTCCACCGGGCGAAGCCGGGTACTACTGCTAGTAGGTTATAAAATTAAAAAATCGTATAATTTTTGTGTTTTGTTGCTGTTATTGTTGTTTTAAGGGGCGGTTGTGTTTTATTAGAATAAACAGAAAAAGGATAAAACTCATATTACCCATTCAAGATTTGATTGCCGCTGAGTGTGGCTGTGCCAGCGTTTATGTTTATTGTAGCATGAGCTCTGCGGGGCGAAGCGGAGGACACAGCGATGACAGAGTGCAATTTGCACGTAGGTCACGCTGCATTGCGTCAGATAAGCGTCACAGGAGCTCATGTCACCATGGACAGTTAAATCCAAAACTGGATGAGAGTCATATCCTACACGCGCAACTATACCTGTCAACAAAGCAAGCTGACGTGTGACACAATTACATAAAGAGTAGTTCCCATCTCCACCGCCGGTAATCAATTCCTGAAAGGGTAATAATACTGTACAGTAAATAACCCCTGGCACTACAGCCCGTGAAGGGCCTAATCCCCAGCCATTTGGCCTGCAGATATTGGAGTGCCGCATGACCAGCGCATCGGGTCCCCTCGGCCGTTAATTTTGGTTTTCGTGATCGGGGCGCTGCCTCACTGTCAGTTACTCAATTGTCCTCACGAGGCTGAGTGCACTCCGTTCCAGCCTTCACGTCAGTTTCCAAAATCCCTGACGGAGCCGGGAATCGAACCCGGGGCCTCCGGGTGAGAGGCAGGCGCGCTACCCCAACACCACGGGGCCGGCAATACTGTAGCCTACAGTACTGAACAATAATAAGGAAAAGCGTCAAATTAAATTAATATTCAATTACTATGGTCCAGTCCTTTAAATACAAAACTATCGTCATTCAACCATTAAATCACATTCTTTACTGGACGTTATAGCTACACAATTTCTGTTTCTACCTCATCCTCAATAGTAGTTTTGTAACGTGTTTTTCGAGGGGTTTTATGCAACTGGCATAAGTCAGTAGGAAGCCATTCTATATTTATTTACGCGGCAAATTGTTCAGCTAGAGAATTTTTCATGTTAATTTATTATTATTATTAATTTATTATAATTATTATTAAGATATTTTCGGAGCATTTTATAACAATTATAAGCATACAGATAGGTTTTCTATGTCTTAGAAAACGCTATCAAGCAAATTATTACGAACGACAATATCATAGAAAGTTATGTGATTACGGAATTTAACGGAGTTTCGTCAGTTAGGGTATATCGAGAGACGTGACTCACTGGGAATTCAAGTACACGCTTAATCTTGTCGGGAAGTATTACGCAAGCGGGGTTGCAGCGTCAAGAAAAGGCGGATAGTTGGAACGGAACCCTCCCGCCGAGTGTAATGAGCCAGAGGAGGGGAGTATAGCGCGTGGGGTGCAGCCAATCAGTGGAGACCACGTAAGCTAGAAGTCGGATGAAGAGTGGGGAGCCGACGTGTGGATATATCGTTCAGCGCGCGGTGGAGTGGAGGACAATCTGTGTAGAACTTGCCGAGTATGGTCGTACGCGGGAGTCGCTCCGATGTTCCGTGGAACGTGGACAATCTGTGTAGAACTTAACGAGTACGGTTGCACGCGGGAGTCGCTCCGATGTTCCGTGGAGTGGAGGACTAACTTTTGTAAAACTTAACCAGTGTGGTTGTACGAGTGTTTGGGTCCGATGTACGGACCATAGAATTATCTAATCTACCAGAATATCATCAAATATCGACGGAGATGGAGACGTCCAGGAGACTGGTTGGTTGGTTCTTAAGTTTAGGGGCTGCGACAACGCGGTCATGTAGCCCCGTGTACTTTGGGTGTGTGTAGAATCTGTCTGATAACCGGTGTTAATTGTGATGACTGTATTAGTGTGTGTTATCTGTTTGTTAATTTAAGTACTGCAACTAAGAATTTTTCAAATAGTTCCTACTTTTGCCGCCAAGCGCCACCATCAACGACTACTAGGCCAAGTTCAGAACTGAGCTACTAGACGCCGCCGCAGTCGGCTCTTGGCAACGAACATAGAAACCTAAGAGCGTTGTTTACATTCTTAACCTATCCAATTTAGCTTCACACAGGTGCAATTAGTGGAAGGATCTTTAACATGCCATAAATCTATGACATGGGACCGCCGGCTTTACTTCCCCTCCGAAGGAAGGCATACTGAGGGATTTTTAACGCTCTTAAAAAATCCGACGGCTTCGGCCGGGTTTGAACCCGCTATCTTGGGCATAGAAGCTCAGCATGCTACCGACTACGCCACCGAAGCCGCTTCCAGGAGACTGTGGGAAGCTCACAGCATCATCCAGTACGAGGGAAAGGCTTCGGCCATTTCCAGTGGTAAGCGCGAATGACGCAGAAATACGCAATCTCTCGTTTCTCTTTGTTTTATATTTCATATTTCAGTAACTTCATAGCTTGGGAATAAGAGTAAAATCAATAATTTATCAGACTCCGTTTTCACGTAATTTTCTATCGGTAATATTAAAATCGCAACGCTCCAATTTAAATTTTAAACTTATTATTATTATTAATTTTGCTATACTTGTTTTATATAATAAATTCAATTCTTTTACAATGCAATCTTTGCTTTCAGTAGGTAGCATTAGATATAGACCAATTCCTTCTCCTGATACAATTGTTTGTTGGGTTAATGATCAAATCATACCACGATCTGAGTGAATAGATTCTTGAAGGTGTTCTACCAGAGCTAGACGTTGTTAAATACAAATTTAGATTTCAGCATTGCGTTGAGGTCTTGGCGCCCATTAAAACAACATAGCTTAGGCAAAGGTAAACAGTTACATTTATCACCCAACAGTTAGGGGCAGTCAAACCGCTACACTTGTACGCTCAACGTGGAGCAAAGTGAAAACGTTACAATTGTCGCTCAACGTGTGGGCTAGCAAAACTGCTACAGTTTCTCAATCATCATCATTCTCTTCGTGTTCGCCAGGACTTTGCAGATTGCAATAAAACTGCAGCTCTACATTTTCCCTCCATCTTTCTCCAGAATGCTTCGAAAGCAGTCTCGAAACATCTTTCACTTATTGTGCCTGAAGGACAATCCCTCTGTTTATGGCTTCTGGCTTTACGTGAGTCATATCAAAATCAGGTTTCGTGACACGTTTGTGTTCGCAAATGTCAGTTCTGTGGAAAACATCACCCAGACCAGAATGTTATTGTTCTTCTCGTTCTTTGTCAAAATTATCCAAAACAAATTATTATCAGAAAGTACAACAACATAAACCATTCTAATCACGTCAGGCAGGGGTACATTCTCCGACTAATGCACGTAGGTAAAGAGTACACACTTCGCAAAGCATCATGGAAGGTAAGATGGCGGATCTGGGTGCTCCTATTGGCTGATGTGGATGTGGCGGGTTTTGTGACGAAAAATGGCGAAACTGTCGTTGGACTTGGCGGATATTGCAACTAAGCCTCAACTTTGAATTCGTTTTACAGTAGAATGTCGCGGGTTTTGTAACAAAATAATAGTTTTAATGAATTTAGCCAAATAGCTTAATATGATAATAGTGGAAACTCCCGCGAGAAACTGGCGACATCGATCCTGCGCGCTATCTAGCGGTTCGCGCAGTCAACTACGTGGTTGAGTTCAATCAGCTGGCAAGTTTAAGTGAAGTACATTCGAAGTATTACTTTTGTAATTAAAATAGTATTGTTTTGTGCTGTTATGTGCCACAATTTTGTTAATGGCTGGAAGAGGAGTTATTTGTAATATGTATGGGTGTTTTAATTATAAAATACAAAGTGATCCCAAGTCATTTTACAGATTTCCAAAAAACAAACAGCTGTGAGTATACCTACTAATGGATATTGGTTCGCAGTGCCGATGGCTGCAACCAATATTTTACAAGTCCGTAGAACAATCCAATGCGCAGGCGCGAGCCCCGCGAACAAATGAAGTACCGGAAGTAATGGAATTACACTCAATAGCAACACAATCTACGCACTCTCTTGGCTCACTGAAACAGCAGTCATCTGTTATTTCTATGAAGGCAAAGAAAATCGCAAGAAAGAAGAACACATCATACAACGCAAATTCCAAGCTAGACGCGCCATGATGTGTATGGGCGCACAGCTGTTCATGAAGCGGCAAGCTGGTGAAACATGTGTTATTTCCCTGTAGAAATACAAACCGATGTAAAATAAGTGAATTAATTTACGTATTTCACAGTCATACAGCATAACGTTTCGATGAATTGGATTCGATCTGATGACGGGTCTGGTGAAACATGTGTTATTTCCCTGTAGAAATACAAACCGATGTAAAATAAGTGAATTAATTTACGTATTTCACAGTCATACAGCATAACGTTTCGATGCATTGGATTCGATCTGATGACGGGTTTTTGAGATATTAATTCTTAAATGTGACGCATGGTTGAAACACTCTTAAAAACGTGCACTTTTTGTGTTCCAACTGCAATAAAAATATTAAAATATATATTAAAAATTCCAAACCTACATGACCTAACGTAAAATAGAACGACGAAAATGATTATGTTAAAGAATTTTATGTAGGTCTATTGGTTACATCACAAACAACCTTCAAACTCGAGTGCACTAAATACTTTGGTCGACAGTAGTGCCTGGCACGGGAATCGAACTCTCGTCCCCAGGGGTATTACTTGTGACTTTTGGCACAGCCAACGTTTCATACTATTCTTATGAACACCATACCGTAACATTCTGGGTTACACACCGCAAATTCAAATTTATGACTTAGTGCCTGGATCGGGAATCAAACCCTCGTCCCCAAGTGCGTTAGGTGTGACTTTTCACACTGCCAACGTAAGGAAGGTCGCCATACTATTTTATGAACACAATACCGTAACTTTCCGGGTTACACGTCGCAAATTCGAATTTATGACTTAGTGCCTGGAAAGAGAATCGAACCCTCGTCCCCAAGGGCGTTAGGTATGACTTTTCGCACAGCCAATGTAATGAACGTCTCCATACTAATTTTATGAACACCATACCGTAACATTCTGGGTTACACACCGCAAATTCAAATGTATGACTTAGTGCCTGGCTCGGGAATCAAACCCTCGTCCCCAAGGGCGTTAGGAGTGGCTTTCCACACTTCCAACGTAGGAACATCTTCATACTATTTTTATGAACACCATACCGTAACATTCTGGGATTTTATGAGCACCATACTGTAACAATCTGGGTTACACACCGCAAATTCGAATTGATGACTTAGTGCCAGGCCGGGAATCGAACTCTCGACCCCAAGGGCGTTAGGTGTGACTTATCGCACAGCCAACGTAATGAACATCTGAATACTATTTTTATGAAGACCATACCGTAATATTCTAGGTAACACACCGCAAATTCGAATAAGTGAATTAATGCCTGGCTCGGGAATCGAACCCTCGTCCCCAAGTGCGTTAGGTTCGACTTTTCGCACAGCCATTGCTAGGAACGTCTCCATACTATTTTTATGACCACCATACCGTAACATTCTGGGTTACACACCGCAAATTCGAATTTATGACTTAGTGCCTGGCCGGGAATCGAACTCTCGACCCCAAGGACGTTAGGTATGACTTTCTGCACAGCCAATGTGATGAACGTCTCCATACTAATTTTATGAGCACCATACCGTAACAATCTGGGTTACACACCGCAAATTCGAATTTATGACTTAGTGCCTGGCCGGGAATCGAACACTCGACCCCAAGGGCGTTAGGTGTGACTTATCGCACAGCCAACGTAATGAACATCTGAATACTATTTTTATGAACACAATACCGTAACTTTCCGGGTTACACGCCGCAATTTCGAAATTATGACTTAGTGCCTGGCTGGGGATTCAAACACTCGTCCCCAAGGGCGTTAGGTGTGACTTTTCACACTGCCAACGTAAAGAAGGTCTCCATACTATTTTTATGAACACCATATCGTAACATTCTGGGTTACACACCGCAAATTCGAATTTATGATTTAGTGCCTGGCCGGGAATCGAACTCTCGACGCCAAGGGCGTTATGTGTGACTCTTCACACTGCCGACGTAAGGAAGGTCTCCATACTATTTTTATGAACACAATACCGTAACATTCCGGGTTACACACCGCAAATTCGAATTTATGACTTAGTGCCTGGCCGGAAATCGAACTCTCGACCCCAGAGACGTTAGGTGTGACTTTTCTCACAGCCAACGTAGGAACGTCTTCATACTATTTTTATGAACACCATACCGAAAAATTCCGGGTCACACACCGCAAATTCGAATTTATGACATAGTGCCTGGAACGGGAATCGAACCCTCGTCCCCATGGGCGTTAGGTATGACTTTCTGCACAGCCAATGTAATGAACGTCTCCATACTATTTTTATGAGCACCATACCGTAACATTCTAGGTTGCACACCGCAAATTCAAATTTATGGCTTACTGCCTGGCTCGGGAATCAAACCCACGTCCCCAAGGGCGTTAGGTGTGACTTTTCACACTGCCAACGTAAGGAAGGTCGCCATACTATTTTATGAACACAATACCGTAACTTTCAGGGTTACACGTCGCAAATTCGAATTTATGACTTAGTGCCTGGAAAGAGAATCGAACCCTCGTCCCCAAGGGCGTTAGGTATGACTTTTCGCACAGCCAATGTAATGAACGTCTCCATACTAATTTTATGAACACCATACCGTAACATTCTGGGTTACACACCGCAAATTCAAATTTATGATTTAGTGCCTGGCTCGGGAATCAAACCCTCGTCCCCAAGGGCGTTAGGTGTTGCTTTCCACACTTCCAACGTAGGAACATCTTCATACTATTTTTATGAACACCATACCGTAACATTCTGTGTTACACACCGCAAATTCGAATTTATGACAAAGTGCCTGGGAGGGAATCGAACCCTCGTCCCCAAGGGCGTTAGGTGTGACTTTTCACACTGCCAACGTAAGAATGGTCTCCATACTATTTTATGAACACAATACCGTAACTTTCCGGGTTACACGTCGCAAATTCGAATTTATGATTTAGTGCCTGGAAAGAGAATCGAACCCTCGTCCTTAAGGGCGTTAGGTATGACTTTCTGCACAGCCAACGTAAGGAACATCTTCATACTATTTTTATGAACACCATACCGTAACATTCTGGGTTACACACCGCAAATTCGAATTTATGACAAAGTGCCTGGGAGGGAATCGAACCCTCGTCCCCAAGGGCGTTAGGTGTGACTTTACGCACAGCCTTTGCTAGGAACGTCTCCATACTATTTTTATGACCAACATACCGTAACATTCTGGGTTACACACCACAATTTCGAATTTATGACTTAGTGCCTGCCCGGGAATCGAACTCTCGACCCCAAGGGCGTTAGGAGTGACTTTTCACACTGCCAACGTAAGAATGGTCTCCATACTATTTTATGAACACAATACCGTAACTTTCCGGGTTACACGCCGCAATTTCGAAATTATGACTTAGTGCCTGGCTGGGGATTCAAACACTCGTCCCCAAGGGCGTTAGGTGTGACTTTTTGCACAGCCAATATAATGAACGTCTCCATACCATTTTTATGAAAACCATACCGTAACATTCTAGGTTACACACCGCATATTCGAATTGATGACAGTGCCTGGCCGGGAATCGAACTCTCGACCCCAAGGGCGTTAGGTGTGACTTTACGCACAGCCTTTGCTAGGAACGTCTCCATACTATTTTTATGACCAACATACCGTAACATTCTGGGTTACACACCGCAATTTCGAATTTATGACTTAGTGCCTGCCCGGGAATCGAACTCTCGACCCCAAGGGCGTTAGGTATGACTTTCTGCACAGCCAATGTAATGAACGTCTCCATACTAATTTTATGAGCACCATACTGTAACAATCAGGGTTACACACCGCAAATTCGAATTGATGACTTAGTGCCTGGCCGGGAATCGAACTCTCGACCCCAAGGGCGTTAGGTGTGACTTATCGCACAGCCAACGTAATGAACATCTGAATACTATTTTTATGAAGACCATACCGTAACATTCTAGGTAAGACACCGCAAATTCGAATATATGAATTAATGCCTGGCTCGGGAATCGAACCCTCGTCCCCAAGTGCGTTAGGTTCGACTTTTCGCACAGCCATTGCTAGGAACGTCTCCATACTATTTTTATGAGCACCATACCGTAACAATTTGGGTTACACACCGCAAATTCGAATTTATGACTTAGTGCCTGGCCGAGAATCGAACACTCGACCCCAAGGGCGTTAGGTGTGACTTATCGCACAGCCAACGTAAGAATGGTCTCCATACTATTTTATGAACACAATACCGTAACTTTCCGGGTTACACGTCGCAAATTCGAATTTATGACTTAGTGCCTGGAGAGAGAATCGAACCCTCGTCCCCAAGGGCGTTAGGTATGACTTTTCGCACAGCCAATGTAATGAACGTCTCCATACTAATTTTATGAACACCATACCGTAACATTCTGGGTTACACACCGCAAATTCAAATTTATGACTTAGTGCCTGGCCCGGGAATCAAACCCTCGTCCCCAAGGGCGTTAGGTGTGGCTTTCCACACTTCCAACGTAAGAATGGTCTCCATACTATTTTATGAACACAATACCGTAACTTTCCGGGTTACACGTCGCAAATTCGAATTTATGACAAAGTGCCTGGGAGGGAATCGAACCCTCGTCCCCAAGGGCGTTAGGTGTGACTTTTCACACTGCCAACGTAAGAATGGTCTCCATACTATTTTATGAACACAATACCGTAACTTTCCGGGTTACACGTCGCAAATTCGAATTTATGACTTAGTGCCTGGCCGGGAATCGAACTCTCGACCCCAAGGGCGTTAGGTGTGACATCGCACAGCCAACGTAATGAACATCGGAATACTATTTTTATGAAGACCATACCGTAACATTTTAGGTAACACACCGCAAATTCGAATATATGAATTAATGCCTGGCTCGGGAATCGAACCCTCGTCCCCAAGTGCGTTAGGTTCGACTTTTCGCACAGCCATTGCTAGGAACGTCTCCATACTATTTTTATGACCACCATACCGTAACATTCTGGGTTACACACCGCAAATTCGAATTTATGACTTAGTGCCTGGCCGGGAATCGAACTCTCGACCCCAAGGACGTTAGGTATGACTTTCTGCACAGCCAATGTGATGAACGTCTCCATACTAATTTTATGAGCACCATACCGTAACAATCTGGGTTACACACCGCAAATTCGAATTTATGACTTAGTGCCTGGCCGGGAATCGAACACTCGACCCCAAGGGCGTTAGGTGTGACTTATCGCACAGCCAACGTAATGAACATCTGAATACTATTTTTATGAACACAATACCGTAACATTCTAGGTTACACACCGCAAATTCGAATTGATGACTTAGTGCCTGGCCGGGAATCGAACTCTCGACGCCAAGGGCGTTATGTGTGACTCTTCACACTGCCGACGTAAGGAAGGTCTCCATACTATTTTTATGAACACAATACCGTAACATTCCGGGTTACACACCGCAAATTCGAATTTATGACTTAGTGCCTGGCCGGAAATCGAACTCTCGACCCCAGAGACGTTAGGTGTGACTTTTCTCACAGCCAACGTAGGAACGTCTTCATACTATTTTTATGAACACCATACCGAAAAATTCCGGGTCACACACCGCAAATTCGAATTTATGACATAGTGCCTGGAACGGGAATCGAACCCTCGTCCCCATGGGCGTTAGGTATGACTTTCTGCACAGCCAATGTAATGAACGTCTCCATACTATTTTTATGAGCACCATACCGTAACATTCTAGGTTGCACACCGCAAATTCAAATTTATGACTTACTGCCTGGCTCGGGAATCAAACCCACGTCCCCAAGGGCGTTAGGTGTGACTTTTCACACTGCCAACGTAAGGAAGGTCGCCATACTATTTTATGAACACAATACCGTAACTTTCAGGGTTACACGTCGCAAATTCGAATTTATGACTTAGTGCCTGGAAAGAGAATCGAACCCTCGTCCCCAAGGGCGTTAGGTATGACTTTTCGCACAGCCAATGTAATGAACGTCTCCATACTAATTTTATGAACACCATACCGTAACATTCTGGGTTACACACCGCAAATTCAAATTTATGATTTAGTGCCTGGCTCGGGAATCAAACCCTCGTCCCCAAGGGCGTTAGGTGTTGCTTTCCACACTTCCAACGTAGGAACATCTTCATACTATTTTTATGAACACCATACCGTAACATTCTGTGTTACACACCGCAAATTCGAATTTATGACAAAGTGCCTGGGAGGGAATCGAACCCTCGTCCCCAAGGGCGTTAGGTGTGACTTTTCACACTGCCAACGTAAGAATGGTCTCCATACTATTTTATGAACACAATACCGTAACTTTCCGGGTTACACGTCGCAAATTCGAATTTATGATTTAGTGCCTGGAAAGAGAATCGAACCCTCGTCCTTAAGGGCGTTAGGTATGACTTTCTGCACAGCCAACGTAAGGAACATCTTCATACTATTTTTATGAACACCATACCGTAACATTCTGGGTTACACACCGCAAATTCGAATTTATGACAAAGTGCCTGGGAGGGAATCGAACCCTCGTCCCCAAGGGCGTTAGGTGTGACTTTACGCACAGCCTTTGCTAGGAACGTCTCCATACTATTTTTATGACCAACATACCGTAACATTCTGGGTTACACACCACAATTTCGAATTTATGACTTAGTGCCTGCCCGGGAATCGAACTCTCGACCCCAAGGGCGTTAGGAGTGACTTTTCACACTGCCAACGTAAGAATGGTCTCCATACTATATTATGAACACAATACCGTAACTTTCCGGGTTACACGCCGCAATTTCGAAATTATGACTTAGTGCCTGGCTGGGGATTCGAACACTCGTCCCCAAGGGCGTTAGGTGTGACTTTTTGCACAGCCAATGTAATGAACGTCTCCATACCACTTTTATGAAAACCATACCGTAACATTCTAGGTTACACACCGCATATTCGAATTGATGACAGTGCCTGGCCGGGAATCGAACTCTCGACCCCAAGGGCGTTAGGTGTGACTTTACGCACAGCCTTTGCTAGGAACGTCTCCATACTATTTTTATGACCAACATACCGTAACATTCTAGGTTACACACCGCAAATTCGAATTGATGACTTAGTGCCTGGCCGGGAATCGAACTCTCGACCCCAAGGGCGTTAGGTGTGACATCGCACAGCCAACGTAATGAACATCTGAATACTATTTTTATGAACACCATACCGTAACATTCTAGGTTACACACCGCAAATTCGAATATATGAATTAATGCCTGGCTCGGGAATCGAACCCTCGTCCCCAAGTGCGTTAGGTGTGACTTATCGCACAGCCAACGTAATGAACATCTGAATACTATTTTTATGAACACAATATCGTAACATTCTGGGTTACACACCGCAAATTCGAATTTATGATTTAGTGCCTGGCCGGGAATCGAACTCTCGACCCCAGGGACGTTAGGTATGACTTTCTGCACAGCCAATGTAATGAACATCTGAATACTATTTTTATGAACACAATATCGTAACATTCTAGGTTACACACCGCAAATTCGAATTGATGACTTAGTGCCTGGCCGGGAATCGAACTCTCGACCCCAAGGGCGTTAGGTGTGACATCGCACAGCCAACGTAATGAACATCAGAATACTATTTTTATGAAGACCATACCGTAACATTCTAGGTAACACACCGCAAATTCGAATATATGAATTAATGCCTGGCTCGGGAATCGAACCCTCGTCCCCAAGTGCGTTAGGTTCGACTTTTCGCACAGCCATTGCTAGGAACGTCTCCATACTATTTTTATGACCACCATACCGTAACATTCTGGGTTACACACCGCAAATTCGAATTTATGACTTAGTGCCTGGCCGGGAATCGAACTCTCGACCCCAAGGACGTTAGGTATGACTTTCTGCACAGCCAATGTAATGAACGTCTCCATACTAATTTTATGAGCACCATACCGTAACAATCTGGGTTACACACCGCAAATTCGAATTTATGACTTAGTGCCTGGCCGGGAATCGAACACTCGACCCCAAGGGCGTTAGGTGTGACTTATCGCACAGCCAACGTAATGAACATCTGAATACTATTTTTATGAACACAATATCGTAACATTCTGGGTTACACACCGCAAATTCGAATTTATGATTTAGTGCCTGGCCGGGAATCGAACTCTCGACGCCAAGGGCGTTACGTGTGACTCTTCACACTGCCGACGTAAGGAAGGTCTCCATACTATTTTTATGAACACAATACCGTAACATTCCGGGTTACACACCGCAAATTCGAATTTATGACATAGTGCCTGGAACGGGAATCGAACCCTCGTCCCCATGGGCGTTAGGTATGACTTTCTGCACAGCCAATGTTATGAACGTCTCCATACTATTTTTATGAGCACCATACTGTAACATTCTAGGTTGCACACCGCAAATTCGAATTTATGACTTAGTGCCTGGGAGGGAATCGAACCCTCGTCCCCAAGGGCGTTAGGTGTGACTTTTCGCACAGCCAACGTAGGAACGTCTTTATACTATTTTTATGAACACCATACCTTAACATTCTGGGTTACACACCGGAAAATCGAATTTATGACTTAGTACTTGGGAGGGAACCGAATCCCGAAATTCTTGATAGTTACGGGTGACTTTTCGCAAATCCAATGCAAGAAACGTCTTAATACAGATACAACACCGTACGAATCCGGGTCATACAACGCAAATTCGATTATACCACTTAGTACATGGGAGGATAATCGAATCCCGAACTTCAAGGGTGCTACGGGTGACTTTTTTCATATCCAAACCAAGAAACGTATTAATACTAATTAAATCAACATAACACCGTACGCATCCGGGTCATACATCGCAAATTCAATTATTCTTCTTAGTACAAGGGAGGGGAATCGAATCCCTAACTTCGAGGAGGGTGCTACGTGTGACTTTACGCATATCCTATGCAAGAAACGTCTTAATGCTAATTTTATGATCACATAACCGTGCCTGGTTCATGCATCGCAAATTCGAATTTAATATAGACTTCAGGAAAGTGGATCGAACCCTTGAACATAAAGACGTCACAGGTTACGTTTCGCATATTCGATGTATGATTTTTTTTAAACTACTGTGTTTTTATGAACAGAATACTACACAGATCCAGGTCATACATCTCAAATATATCGGTGCAAATTTGTTCAAATGCAATTTTTTTTTTTTTTTTTTTTTTGTCAGACGCTCGGAGGGGAACTATAGAGCATCCAGTGTTTAGAAAAGACTGTGGGTCTTAAGGGCTTTTACTTTTAAGGGAAACCCCACCACTGGTTTTGTTATCTCACCTTTTAACATGAAAGAACTCAGAACATATATATTTTTCGTCATAATAGCTTCCTACAAATATCTGCCAACTGATTACCTTTGTTATTGCATACAAGTATCGTTTATATTACGTCTTAGTGATTTGAACATTTTCGAGGTTAGCACGCTGGAAAGAACATCCTCGTCCCGTGCTGCATGCTCGCCCGGAGTGGAGCACGTGCTCAGTTCCTCCGGCAACATAAGTTCTGAAGCACTATCCGTCATTGGTGTTATTGTTGTACTGTATGTCTGTTTTATTTTCTGTTCGATCGAATCAGGGCTGCCGACAGTTGGGTTCGAACCCACTATCTCCCGAATGCAAGTTCACAGCTGTGCGCCCCTAACCACATGGCTAACTCACTACAATATTACAAATATTAATCTAAACATGGCTAACTCACTACAATATTACGAATATTAATCTAAACAAAACAACAAGAATAGAATTGAAAGAAACTAAAATATAGCCTAACTAATACCAAAAAAAGTTATGATCAACAGTATTGCTGACGTAAAAATAGTTAACATCGTTAGCATACAGTACATCCGAGAAGGAAGGAAGGGTTGTGCTCTCGACATCTGTCAATCAGTAATGCGTCATATCACAACGAAATGAATGTCGTTATTGGTTCTCTTCACGTACGCGTACGGTATCCATACCTGCCAAGTTTTCCGGTTTTCCCGGAAGGTTTCCGGATTTTGGGGGTGTTTTCCGGTTCTCCGGATTAACATAGTTTTTTTTCCGGATTTTCAACTCCCTAGCTTTCTCCCGTTCTCTGCTTCCAAATCGCATTTCAGTTTTGATTTTTGATAATAGCTCCTATTCCGAGATTCGAGTGTTTAAATTCGACTGAAAATCGACTGATAAGACTCAGGGTGTCTACCGGTAACGAAAAGTAACGAAAAAGTAGCTAATTTTATGAAGGTAACGAAAAGTAGCTAATTCTTATGTCTGGATAGTTGGAGGTAACGAAAATTCGCCGAGGTCTGTTAAAATCATTTAAACCCGCGCCGCTAGGCTCGCAGATGCGATGAAGCGAGTTTCACGCAAGCGGCGCCGATTGCGTGAGCTATATTTCCCCGTGCACGACCTCAAGGAAATGCATACTGAGGATTCCTTCAGTGGTGCTGTATACATCGGTTCAACGTTTATTTTCGGCATCAAGAAGAGTTTAGTTTTGTGTGAAATATTTTTCTGTATTAATCGGAAACCTGACTTTTCGCGAGACGTTTATTCGCAATAACTTCCGAAACTCAACAGAAACCACTCACTTCTGTTATTGGCCTCTAAATTTGTGTATATCAAATTGAATTCTAGAAATAACGCGATATAATGTATTGTCGCAATCTTGCGAAATGATACCGTTTCAAAAAATTATCGCAAATATGCTTTGAAATACAGACTATATTTTAAAAAACTATCCGTCTAGTGAATTTGCGACATCAAGTTTGGTTAATTCGAAACTCCGTTATATGTCCATTTTTCCTTAGAACTATGGTTCCATTGGATATATAATCTAACCGGTTATCTCGAAAACTTGTACAATTTGAATTCGAAAGAAAATGTGCCCTCTTGTCGGATTATTCGTGCAATCCTCTCTGAATAATTCATAATAACCGATATCTACTTCGAACGTTCATCCTGTCCGCACGACTTGCCTGCGGGAATCTCGTCAAACGGACCACGATCGACGCCAGTTGCGTAAAATTATAAAACCAGTGCCCGGCCGCGAACTTATGTCCTCAAGGACTGCGGAAATCAAGGTGCCGATCATACAACATGTCCATAACTGCTCGTGAATTTTAACCATGCCCAACCTCGAGCTCGCCTCCGCCATTCTGCCAAGACAGATAGACAGGCAGATAATCGTTGAACGGCCGGATGCGGTGCCGATTGCATAATATCGCGTTCTCATTGTGCAACCGTGAGGACAACGTGAATCTCGTAAAACGACCGAGAGCGGCAGCGATTGTGATACTTCGCGATATTTCTCCGCATTCGATGACGAGTGCAACTGGATTCTTGTCAAATGGACAGCAAGCGGTACCGATTGCGTAATAATATCTTACCATATGTTTCCGTGCCCGACCTCAAGGACAATAGAAATCTCGTCGAACGACTAAAAGTGACACCGATTATGTAATCGCGATTTTCTCCGTGTTCTATCTAAAAAACTACGAATCGCGTCAAACGGTTGAGACCAGCGTCGATCGTGTAACGTCTCGATATTTCTCCGTAACTGACTGCGAAGACATAATTCGGTGACGATCACGTTACGTCGCATATATTTCTTCGTGGTCTACCGCAGGGACAAAGGAAATCTCCCCAAACGGCCAAGATCAGAGCAACTTCTTGGTAATCATAACTACTTGTACACAAGACGGCATATTTGCTGAATCATCTCATTTGATATTAAATATCCATTATTTATTTTTATCTAAATTTTTATGACACCATAAGTGAATCTTATTCACTGCTTTAAACACAGTTCATTGTTGTTTTCCTTCACGCGCGATGAGCTTCTATGGTTGCCGACGGCAGACGTATCTTGAATTAAAATGTAACTAAAATTAAATAAAAGGTAGCTAAATAACTAATTTTTACTTCATCCTTACAGTAGACACCCTGTAAAGTTTATCGATAATCCCGTCTCGCAGATTATCGCTGCGCTTTTGTCATTAATTCCTTGTGTTTGACATTACGCTGAAAGTCTGGTAGTTCTGGTATTCGTTCAACTGTGTGACAAATTTTTGTGTGATTTAGTGTTTTCGTGATGAATTCAAGTAAGAAACAATATCATCAGTTTTCAGAATTTTTGGAAACTGGCGCAATGAATTAGATAGTCTCACATCACCAAGAGTTTGTAATCTCTTTCCATGTAGTCTTTTATAGCTATTTTTAAGACCTTGCGACGCATGTACGCGTTAAATTTTTGCGCTTTGGGATCTTCTGGATTTCTATTTTTGAAAGTTGGCAGGTATGGGTATCCTTAATACTGGTTCAATCCGTTAACACCTGCAAAACTTTTCCTTCCTGTGCTTGTTCTACTTTAGGCAGCTGCTGGGGTTGTGTTGTGTCGCTAACTTATGAAAGGACAGTACTCGAAGCGGGTGAACATAACGTCCGACGTCAGTGCTACCTCTGCCTAGAGGTAGCAACACTGTCGCCATAAGGCTCCACCGTCTTTTCTAAACTCTGGATGCTCTAAGTTCCATAAAAATAAGTTTCTGAGCAGAAATATTATAGGCATGCTTTGAAGTAATAAAATTATTTTACTCCAGACGTCAAATTATAATGAACATCTAATTCACCACAAGTGTTCAAACCTGGGGTATTCTTCCTGTAGGATGTGGAGCTCCCTTGTTTGTGATTGAGGGTGAGGTGCAGAATAAGTACAGACACGGTAGTGCACTGTTGTGCAATTAGTTGAACAAGTAGACACAGCGCTCGGAAGTAAGGGCAAAATGCATTTGGCACTCGACCCCAGGGGCTACATTTCTCTGCCTAGCTCTCAAGCGAGATCCGTACTGTACCTTTCATTCCAGATTCCAAACCAGTTAGGGTACCCCTGTTGTTAGCTGTATAGTCGTGATTTTCAGAAAGTTAAGTTGTCGATATAGCAAGGTTAGTAGGAACAGGGGAACATAAGAATCTTAATAAATAATCTATTTAATTTTTATTTACTTTTTAGATACATTGTTTGTTGATGTTTGAAGGGGCGAAACAGCAAGGTCATCTGACCCTCTATAACCTTTATAGTGCAAAAGACCTGGGGTATACATATAATTTATTTGATCATTCCTGTTACAGAGTGGTAGAGGGGTATAAATACGGAACTGTTCAATGGGTGTGGTTTTCCTATGTGGGCAATGGAGTAAAAATTGTCCTCCTACAGGTAATGTTGATACTGCGCTTATCGCTAATGAGGTTTATTTAAAATGAATTTTTTATAGTACATACAGGGACTTTGTTTTATATGTGACGGGGATTTTCGCTCGCCGGCTCGCCTGTTAAGTCTAACGCCCAAACAACACGACAACTTTGCCAAAAACTGCACTAGATAAATGAAAGGATTTTTGGAATGTTGGGAGTTAGTAAGCTTGAAATATAATTCAGTAATTTCAAAATATCACTTACTATAACACAGAAATTGTAATGAAAATAATTTCGAATCTATGGTGAACACCGTAAACAGCACAATTATTTACTTTCTACCTGAAATATATTTACTCAGTGACTAAAATCATTATAAAACTTAGATTTCAACTTTATTCCAATCTGTCCTAATCTCCTATCTTCAATAAAAGCACCTTCTTCTGCATAACAATGCTTTACATTCACTCAGGACAACGGAACTGACAAGCACGTGCACTGCGGAGACCGCCGCCCGCTGTAATATATGCTTTCCACCTTTGGTTGCAGATGGCAGTGTAGCTTCACCTTGAATACACACACTTTATTGAAAACTACAAACAAACTGAAATACACTGCGAACAACGAAGACCATGAATAATAGTTATTATTACTAAAGTTAACCAGGCCTGACAGTACTGTCCACTGGGCTGGTACACTGCACAGAGTTTATTCTCCGAATGTAGTTCCATCGGTTGCCAGACTAACGTATGCAGTATACATGGAAGAAAAGGTTACAGGAACAAATATAAACAGTTTATAAATAGAACATCATGCTTAAATAATAAAATGATCAAAACACAGAATTATAGTCTTAACATTCAGACCAGCTATCCACTCAAGGTCCTATGTTGTAACATCGTGAAAGTCTTTCTGATCACCCAAGTTGACTTGGATAATATTTCACATTTGATTTGCTCCAACCTTCCTGTTGAGCTGGCAAACCCTGAGGCTAGGTCCAATATTCCTTGTCTTGTGGCCCTGATGTAACTTTGATTCCAAGAAGATCAGTCCTCCTGCCAGATCACTGTTGCTCGATTAGCACCACCCAGGGGTCACGTGTAGGGTTCTTGAAGGTAAAACCTACGGACGTGAGCAACTTCAACCCCCATACCAGAGAGTACTGTCCACGGTTCACAGACCTTGCACCAATGCTTGTCAACGAAGAGAAGTGTATTAAGTTTTTACACGACGAAGGACTGCTGAGATACAAAAAACTCTGCTCTGAGTGTGACTCCCCACTTCATCCATTACCTGTGCGAGGGAGACTATTTGAACAGTTCAGATGCAGCAGAGGCCACGAGAAGGTTACGCAGTCCGTTAAGAAAGGGACTTGGCCGGAAAAATAGAAGCTGCCTCCGTCACAAATCCTTCTGGTGACCTACTGTTTTGGCCGTGGATTTGATTACAAGGAAAAGCGAACGCCGTGTTCCACAGCTGTACGTGTTATGAGCAATCGAAAAGTAGCGGACTGCTTTAGTTACTGTCGCAAAATATGTGTATAACAACAGAGGAAGAATTGGTGGCCCATGGCACATCGTCCAGATAGATGAATGTAAAATTGGTTGGTGGAAATATCATTGTGGACGGGCCGTCGAAGGAAAATGGATTCTTGGTATATTAGACACTACAACCAATGAAGTTTGGATGGCTGTGTGTCCTAATAATAACAGAGACGCCGTCATACTCTACCAACTCGAAGCACAGCATGTAGAGTAGACCAGCACAATTCATACCGAGTGTTGGAGAGGTTATAATAGTTTGCTTGCTGGAGGATTCGCTAGGCATCTGACAGTGAATCATTCTGTAACCTTTGTCTATTCAATTACGCGTGCCAATAGGAAAGCAGACTCTTTCCAAGAAATCATCAAAGACATTTGTCAGGTGTATCCCGTCGTGGTGTTTATTGAGCACAGCAAAGCCCAGACATCTAAGCTCTTGTAAGTTGACCTCTGAGACCTGTAACAAAATTAACAAATAAATTAAAGATGGAGTAGGAGGCAGTTGATTAATAGTTGTGTCTGGACAGGAACATGTACATTACTTCTTATCAGCATTAGAATTCGGAGAGGTATGTTGTTAGGTACCATCATGGCATATCCTGGAAATAAGGTGCCCGATGTGCTGCAATTCAAAAGTCAACCAGATCGTGTCACACTGTTAAAGGGTCTCCTGAAGAAATAATTTCTAAACAGCAAATTCAATACTGATCATAACCTGAGAATTATGGAGTGAATGGGACCCCGCTGGTGGATCAAGAAACGAAGCAGATAGTCATAGAACAACGTAGAAAGCATTCCGAGACATGATAGGTGAAAGCTGTGGGTAGTGTTAGTCGACTACACCAAGGTGTTCGATCTATTCCATAGAAACACTCCGATCAGGAAGCATGATAGGAAAAGAACACTATCACACTAGACCAACAAAGTATATCCTCCACAAGAACAACATGCAGATAGTTGATAGCATAGTCCAATCCGAATCAATTGAAAAAACGAACGGAATGCTATAGGGCGGCCTCCCGAGCCTGCTACTGTTCAACATTGTTGAAGAAATTGACGTCGACGGAGTGAACAAATACCTATGCCCTGAACCCATATTTTGAAGGAAGGGAGCTTTTAGTATTACGTGACCATCAAACGTGCGATTATGAGCCACGGACCTCCTTATTGTGCGGAATCCGAACGACAGGACATGGCATTTCACATCGAAAATCGCACATGCATTGAACCCGGTCCACCTTGGCGAGTGGTCAACAGCTAGACTGCTGCATCACTACACCCTGAACCCGTATTTTGCTTGAGTATCAATGACTTTAGGCCACTACTATTTTAGAATGATTAAATTGATTTATTGTGAAGAGATTATAGATAGTTTAACGATGTTTTCATACAACGCAAGTTTAGTGACTGTTATTTAATGAAGGTAATTTACATTACTTTATCGAGTGGAAAATTTTATGCAAGTTTTATGAGACAATAGTTGGAATTTTAGACACATGAACTTGTGAATTTAGGTTAATGAAAATTTCTGAACTACACAAATAAGGTTTATGGATAATATTGAGGAACATTCTATGGAATTTTATGGATTATTTAAGAGTCTATTAGACAGATATGATCAGCGATATTTACCATAATTTCAAATAGGAATATTGGTAGGAGAGGAGAGAGCGTCATTTGGAACACTGGTATAATTTATTGAGAATGGTTATTACAGTAGGATTGAACGGTTCCTCAGTTTAGGGGCTATGACAGTGCGATCATGTAGCCCCGTGTACCTTGGTTGTGTGTAGAATTTTTCTTATAACCGGTGTCAATTGTGATGGCTGTATTAAAGTGTGTTATCTGTAATTCAGGTAAGGACTGCAGACGATGATTTTCAAGCAGTTCCTACTCTTGCTACCAAATGCTACAGACCACAACACTTAGCTGTGAACTAGGCTACTAGATGCCACTGCAAGCAGCACCTGGCGACGAACGTTGGAACTTGTAGTGTTAATCAAATCTAACCTACAAATATAGCTACACACAATTGAAGTTAGTGGAAGGTTCTTTTATCATGCCATAAATCAATGACATGGGCCCGCTGGCTTTACTTCCCCTCCGAAGGAAGGCATAATGAGGGATTTTACACTATATATCACAGTACACTGAAGGGAGTCGCTGAATGGAGCAAAGCCCCTCTTCACATTTGGGATGCGTTATGAGATAATACTAGGATGCTTTAATGGAAGTCTATAATTAACATTATCCACTATGATTAAGTAAAGAAGTAGAAGAAGAATTGAATATCCCTTAACTGTTACATTATTATTAACAAAATTTAGCAAGGATTTGGATTTAAAGTTTGCTTAGCGTAATCACTTGGCTGAAAGTTAACCTGATGTGACGAGTATGAACAAGTACGACTATGTGATAGCAACGATAGATGAGATAGAAATGTTCATGGTAGAAACACTGTCCAGAATTAACACAAGAAGGAATGGATGAAGCCTGTAAATACCGTACGTGATAGAATTTAGGATAGAAAGATTAGAAATATAGAAGTTGTTACAGAACTATAGAAGTAGTTGAGTCAGTTGTATAGATTAAAATATTTTATTGCAATAAGGAATGGGATTTGAATTTGAAATTGGAAAGTTTATTATTATTATTTTGAGAAGACTAGGATGTCGTAGAAGAAGAATATTTTATTTTTGAAACTCCTTGTAATTTGAGGGTGTCAGATTCCAAGATCGGCAGTTCTTTCCCAGAAGACATGTACGACCAAACTATATTACAACTCTGTAAAATACTCATCTGCACAGGATATGCACTGCGCATGCAACCCAGATGCGAAATTTTGCAGATTACCAACAATATCTCACAGCTCACTCTTAGCTCTCGACTGACTGGACGAAAGTTACTGATGTACCAAAGCTTAGTAATGTACTTAAGTTGGGTGAGTCAAAGTCATTGGTCGCTAGTTGGTTAGACGACGGTCTGGACGATTGCATTGCTCGCTACTTGGTTACAAGACTGTCTGGACGAAACCATTGGCCGGTAGTAGGTTAGAGGAGACTGTCTGGACAATAAATTACTGCTTGCATTACAAGGAAGGGGTTCCGGGCCATAAGCCCCAGGTTAGGTTTGAGTTTGTATGCAAAGTCTTATTTCATGTTCACCACTATAGTACGTTAGCAGCACGGCTGTTGCTTGTATCATAACTAGGGCTCGGATTTTTAGGTAAATAAATATTTTTTTTTGTAAATACATATTTTAAGCATTTTTTATATAAACGCATAAATTCCTACTTTTCACTCATTAGCACATAAAAAGACATAATATTTACATTATTTTAGAAATCAGTTTATTGCATTTTTGTTTTGTGTTACTTCAACGGCGAAGAACCTGTGAGCTATGTAATCTTCATGCAGAGCGTATGTCAGCTTGCAACTGTGTTATACTGAACTTGTCGCCCCGTGTCACTCACTGTGGAAGCCGGGGATTTCCTTGTCCATAGCCATATAGCACCACGTGCTAGACCTTCCACTCACATGCAGTTCATTTCTGGCACTGTGAAGTGTAAGGCAGTTCTACTATGCCTAAGCTAAAAGCAACTACAAGTTATCGTCTGTTGCAGAATTTAAAGATAATTTTACTTCTGATGGCGGCGTTCTGTTCTGCCAACCATGCGGGCAAGCAATCAAGGCTGAACAGCGGTCTCAAGTTACACAACGCTTCAAGGGAAAGAAACATATTGGTGCAGTTTCGCGCCTTCAGAATAAGTGTTTTGTGATTATCGTCGTCATTTGTGATGGACAACCTGAAGATGTATCTCGTTGTGTATTGTAATTCTTCAGTAGTCAGTGTGGCATAGCATAAATTGCATTCGTGAGTACTGCATATTGTTTATATTCACAGTAATAAACTAAATTATAACGAAATATTTTAACTTTTTTGGCGCATATTTCAGGTATTTTTAATACATAAAAAATAAATATTTTCCCGATTTTTAGCACCTAAAAATCCGAGCCTTAATCATAACAAACAAACAGTAAACTTTATACTCACCACAGCCATTCATAACATACTGTTGCACTCTTACAATAATCTAACCATGCGCACTGACGATTTCGACAGCCCACACATGTGGCCTTCGCCCTATCAGGGACACTGTGCTGCCAACTAAACAGATGACGCAACCTCTCGCAGCTGTACGTAGCCTCTGCAGAGAACATTTCCTGGCACCCTGTAGTATTCTTACAACACCAGGTTGTTTAGTCGGAATATTGTGGGGCCATGTCTGAGTAGCCTTCCATGGTTCCATGTTCTACAGTACTTCGTGCTATCCTTGCCTAAAATGAAGAATTATATAATCTGACTTAATAATAATAGGACTAAAATAATAATAGTTGTTGATTATTTAGGGGCTTTGTGACATCGTGGTAATGTATCCCCATGTACTTGGGTGTGTATAGCATTTGCTTGATAACCTGTGTCACTGCGATGTCTAATAATAATGTTATTGTTTTTTACGTCCCTTTTAACTACTCTGGCTTTTAGAGACGCCAGAGTGCTGGAATTGACAGGGGCCATCTTTTATGATTTAAGCGCAGATGAAGAGGATGACAACTTAGAATTTAATGTATCTCCTGAGAAGGTTGTAGGACTCAAAGTGGGCACCAAGATTTTTTTTAGAAATGTGAAATCCCGTATTAGAGATGATCGAGAAAGAAAGAGAGAGTGCAGAGAGGTTCCATTTTTAGAGTATTTTATTACGATCCGGATAGATATTTTTGAAGAATATCAGAATGCCTAGTAAATACTGAATAAAACAAGTATTTTCAAATCCAGAAGTTTTCTCTCACTTTGTAGATGCCCGCCACTACACCAATTTTTCTCTGCCTGATGGTTTGTTGTCGTTGTTGTTGCTTACCGTATATTAGGGGCTGTGACATCGTGGTCATCGCGTATTTGTGTGTGTGTGTGAAATTTGTGTGATGTTATTGTGTATTTGTAAATTGGGGATATGATTGGGAAGGAGGCAGCCGTGGCAATGAATTAGGAAATATCCCAGCACTTTCTGGATAACTGAGGTGGGAATCAAACGCTCCTCTTCTTAGTTTTGCCTCATGAGGCTGAGTGAACCCCGTTCCAAACTTCACACCAGAATTGATATTTCTTGGCAGAGCCGTGAATCAATTCCGGAGCTCCGGCGCGCAGCCAAGATCGCTAGTCGCTACACAGCGAGGTGGTCAGCCTGTTAGTTTTTAAGGGATAACAGAAAAAGGCTCTGCCACATACATGTTGTTTCAGGTTACGTCCACTTCCATGTGGTCCATCAAACAAAATCACGAACTAGTTCCGTACTCGTTCTTAATTGGCACCTGTGCATTAAACAAAGATGGTATCAGTTCAGAACTTCGTGTTGGAACAAACCTATTGTATTCTATTCGCCATGCCAGTACTATAGAAAATATTCTGGATTTTGCATATTCCCTCTAGTATATTCCGCTCTCACAACACAAATATCTCGGGTCTCTACAGAAAATTGTTTTAAGTTGGTATTTTCTCATCCCATCTGCTAGAGAGTAACTATGTAACGTATGCGCATTTATCAAACCTACTGACTTAGTCTAAATCCTGACATCCCTTCTGGGAATGTTTAGCCCAAGGATGTAAATGGACAGCTTGGTATCATGTCCTATTAAGTGTTGTTCTAGAAGTCAGTGACCATGTTTGGACTGACTTACTGACAACGGGAGAGGAAGGAAAGGAAGAATGAAAGAAAGAAAGAAAGAAAGTTCCTTTTTTATGTGATGTGATGTGGGATATTAATTTAATTCAGTGTAATGTGATGTTGTGTCATAGCAAACTTACCCTTTTATCACATGGACCATGCTTGTCTTAGGGATGACTAGTTGCCACTGCCTGCTCAGCTGCTGTTGGGTGGGTGTTGACAAAGAGTGGGTAGGAGAGGGTAACTCCAAATTGCTCCCAGCTCCCCATTCGTGGAAGAAAATCCTGTGAATGGGGTGAATCAATGTTGTAGTTCCTGTAAAAAATACAATTGACATCTTTTATGAAGAATATTCTGGAATAATGGATTTTATTGTATAGTTGTATCACTTCAGGATTAGTATTGTTCTTTAAGTGCTATCAATGGAGGTAGGGACATGTAACCTAGTCAGGGCCCATATGACAATATCATTATCATAATAGGGTAAACCTGGGTAATTTCATGATAATTTTAGGAATATTTCATTTAAAGGGGTAAGAAAATAATTTCAAAATTTTATGAGTTACTTTTCATGAAGCTACAATGTTGGTGCTCAAAGCATCAAGGATAAAGTTGAAATTAAATACACATGACTTCGATTTAAAATCAGTTGAGCCTTGAAAGGAATATGTTGGTTATTTCGTGATATCATTGGCAATATCGTGACAACACCTTGATAATTTCGTGATAGTTAAATAAATATATTAACTTTGAAAGAATGATGGATTTTCCGCCTTCAATACTGTTTATTATTATTACTTACTGGGACTAGTTTCGGGGGTAAATACTCCCCCTTCCTCAGCCTGTCCAACAAAAACTACACAATGGAAAAACTTTCCATGTACAAGTTCATACAAAATACATGAAGAACAAAGAATAAAGAAATATTATTTACAGTCCCGCTCGACGCTCCAAAGAAGATACTTTTATTGCATAACTAAGGCCTAGGCGCATCAGAACTCCTGAATTGGGCCGGTGCTGCGGTCCGCTGTCCCCATTGCGTCATCGTGGGTCCACTCCTCCCATCTCCCACAACCCAAACGCCACCTTCTCCCAAGCACGTCACTAACACTCAGCTGTAAAAGACATCGCAAGGTGAATTCCGGTTTGTTTTTGTTCACGCCCTGCGCACTGCAGTTCCTGGCGGCGCGTGACGCGGCCACAAATTTTCTCGCCTTGACGATTGCCAAGAGCAACAAGGGGACATGAGTGGACCCACGATGACGCAATGGGGACAGCGGACCGCAGCACCGGCCCAATTCAGGAGTTCTGATGCGCCTAGGCCTTAGTTATGCAATAAAAGTATCTTCTTTGGAGCGTCGAGCGGGACTGTAAATAATATTTCTTTATTCTTTGTTCTTCATGTATTTTGTATGAACTTGTACATGGAAAGTTTTTCCATTGTGTAGTTTTTGTTGGACAGGCTGAGGAAGGGGGAGTATTTACCCCCGAAACTAGTCCCAGTAAGTAATAATAATAAACAGTATTGAAGGCGGAAAATCCATCATTCTTTCAAAGTTATAGTTACGTCAATACGGACCTGAATAATCGACATTATAAATATATTAAGGAATGCAACGAAAACTTATAATACACATTTATTGAAATAGATCATAACTCCAATATTTAAATATATTTAAAAAAAACAGTAATGATAAAAACAACATAGTTCTAGACTAAATACTGTTTATTCAGTCTTCATCAGAACTGATCTGACATCCATCACACATGAAGACATCGTCATTCTCTTCAAATGTGTGCTGGCATTTCGAATGATACCAGATCAAACAGAAACTGCACTGAATCCACTGAGCCCCGGATTTATTCTTTACATCCTCAGAATAACTGCAACCACAAGATCCACAATCCCAGTCATCAACCTTCTTCTTCTTTTTTGTCAGTTTAGGGACAGTTTATCTCACTATCATGACCCTGGGTCCTCTTTTTTAATGTGGAATCCAAGCCTCAGGACGTGACTTTTCACTTCGGTAATCCTATATCCTGCGTTAACCAGAATTGAATCAAGCCTTGGCGAGAGGCAAGGACCACTGCACCTTCAGGCAATGTCATCATAATTACACAATTTATCACACAGCTGACACACAATCATGGAGTGTACAGGGCTGAAGTCTACTATGAAGCAACAACTGCAACTATCACTAACTAATAAGGTCACCTGGTCACTTGCTTCTGTTGGCTATCCCACAGCAATATTGCCATAATACTGGGTGAGTTAGCCGTGGTCGTTAGGGCATTACTGCTGGCAGTCGCTCACATCCGGGAGGCGAGGAGGTTCGAATCCCCCCGCCGGCAACCTTGAAGATGGTCTTCTCTGGTTTCCCATCTTCCTCCCAGTCATATGCCAGGGTTGGTCCCTAACTATAGGCCACAGCCGCTACCTTCCATTCACACTTTCCTCCCCAGATAAGACTCCATACGCGACGGTACGTGTAGCTCCACATAGAGGCAGATACAAAACTTGGGCGAGCCGATCATGTTCTCGGACACTCCCTGCACTAAAAAAGTTAACATTAGTTATGGTATGCTTGGCATTCCATTTTAAAAGAAATTAAATATCGGTAAAATGGTAGGCTTCTTGATTACAATGAATTCCTACTTAAATTTCCTTATTGCCTGGGAATTTGAATAAAGATTTCAGTTCACTTTGTTGTTTATAATAAATTACAGCCTTATATGGCTCAAATACTCCCCTTACCAACCATTACAATTGGATAATTAAATCATCTACATGTCTATAAGTCTTACAGTGTTTGGTTTTAAATCAGCTGATCCTTGGATCACTAGGAGGTGCTGGGGAGCGCTGTTGCTAGTTTTGGCGAAGAGTTTCCGCTATTATTTTTACAGGCTATTTGCTAACGGTATGCCCCAGTACTGTATGTGTATTCTTCAAAGGAGGGTGATGAAACTAAATACCGTTCTTCGAAACCTACATAGTACTATTTCGCACGTGATTTATGAAATCACTATACTCAGTGGAAAGTGAACGCAATTACAGTGTTTATTTATGTATTAATGTATTAATAATGTTTTACATATAAAAACAAACCTAACCTGGGGCTTACGCCCCCAGACCCCATCCTTTGTATACAAATTTTTAAAAACTGAAATTACCTGATTTAGTAGTCGGGAGGATATCAGGAGAGGATTGAGCATTAGATGTTCACTGCTCCGCTGCCATAGACCCACCATCCTGCCCAAATAGCAACACGACTTATATAGTTGAAACCGGAGTTCTGCCCTCCATCTTTCTCACTGAGTCAGTAATGCCAACCCCACGCGTTTGGTACTATTTCGCACATGATTTATGAAATCATTATACTCAGTGGAAAGTGAACTCAATTACAGTGTTTATTTATGTATTTACAATGTTTTACATATAAGAACAAACCTAACCTGGGGCTTACGCCCCAGACCCCCTTGCTTATGGTACTAGCATTAAGTTTCGACCAGGCAGTACCTAACCTAGTAGCGGACATAAATTCTATCTTATTAATGTTTTACATACAAAAACAAACCTAACCTGGGGCTTACGCCCCAGACCCCCTAGCTACCATTCTTCAAAACCTACATAGCACGCTAAATATCATCCCGAAGACTGGTATATTGGCTTCACCTATACACATCATTAATTACGATATCAAACTTTCATCAATAACTTACCTTTGCCAAAATAGGATACCGTAGTTATTTCACTCATCGGACAACTGATCCAGCCTGTAGGCTCTCTGGTCCCTCTACTGGACAACTGTACACCAGTATAACCTGCGGAGTGTCTCCTGCCCTGAGAAATGAGAAAAGAAGAAACACACACTGAGATTAACAGTTCGCTTCCAATCTACGTAATGGGATACCATCGTTTCATTAAACCAGCGCTTAGCAAGGGCAGATGTGGCTCAACTTTAGCAGAATCCTATGACAAAAAACCTGAATTAATAGGATATGGAGCTAACACTCCAGGCAAATGTTCCTATGCGTGGCAAGTCCCTGTCCCACACAATGCCTAACGGCTAATAGGTTATAAATATATTAGCGGAAACTCCGCCATAAAAGCATGCTCTCGCTGTGAGACAGCAATCCACATCATGATGCGAGTTTATAGATCACTCACCATGTGACTCACAGAACTTTCGAAAACAACAATATCACTACGGTATGTTGCTTACAATGCAACATTATGGCATTTCGTGCACATCTTGTCAAAGCTACGGACTTAAATTAATATTGCCCTCGGTTCTCTGATAGTTCAGCCAAACAGAACAGTTGTACATAAATACATTAAAACACAAGTAAGGCTATAACTTACCTGACGAATGTTTATACAACGGGGTACACCTCTCGAATGTCTTCGATGATTTCCTGGAAAGGGTCTGCGTTCCTATTTGCACAGTCCTGACGCCACAGATATTCTATCAGATGCACATCGATTGCATTACGTCGAATTCCCCCCCTCGAAAGACGTCGACGCAGTGTTCGCCAACGTGACTCTATATTGTTGGTATGGGTACGCGTAATTGGATCCACAAAGGTTACAGAATGATTCACAGTCAGATGCTGGGCGAATCCTCCAGGCAGCAATCCGTTATAACCTCTCCAACAATCTGTATGAATTGTGGTGTTCAACTCTACATGCTGTGTTACGAGTTGGTAGAGTGTGCCGGCGTCTCTCCGATTATTAGGACACACAGCCATCCGAACTTCATTCGTTGTAGTGTCAATCATGCCAAGGATCCATGATCCTTCGACAGGCCGCCCACGATGATGTTTATGCCGACCAATTTTACATTCATCTATCTGGACGATGTGGCCTGGGCCACCAATTCTTCCTCTGGTGTTATATTTGTGTTCCATTGAGCGCACACATATTTCGCGGCAGTAACTAAACCAGTCCGCAACTGTCCGATTGCTCATAACACGACCACCTGCGGAACACTGCGTTCGAGTTTCCTTGTAATCAAATCCACGGGCGAAACAGTAGGTCACCAGAATGATTTGTGACGGAGGCAATTTCGATTTTTCCAGCCAAGTCCCTTTCTTAACGGACTGCGAAACCTTTTCGTGACCTCTGCTGCATCTGAACTCTTCAAATAGTCTCCCACGCACAGGTAATGGATGAAGACGGGCGTCGCATTCGGAGCACAGCATTCTGGTTCTCAGCAGTCCTTCGTCGTATAAAAACTGAATACACTTCTCTTCGTCTACAAGCATTAGCGCAAGGTCCATGAAACTGGTGTGTGGATCCATTCTTGAATTTGTAAAGAAACGATACTAACAGATTAGGCTATAAGTCTAAAGATTATAAGTCTCGTGGTGCAGTAAACAAGAACCGATCTGCTAATGACTAAGCGTATATCAGTTGGGCACCAGTCGACTGAAGATAATCGAATTAGTCGATTGTGAAAACCTTCGATTGCTTTAAAAGTTACTAATAAAAATATTATTACGACGCAATGGGCTTATTGTAAGATAACTAACTTTACAAATAAATCAGTTTTTAAAAAAATAATTCAGAGACATTCTCCTACACGACTACAAACCCCCATTCAAGGTCTGTGTACTCGAGAGAAGAGATGCTGGGATTCCCCGTCCGTACTACTATCTGATCCAAATATATTCGTCGGCAAGCCGATAGCCACATTAAGCCACATTTACATTTCAAACTAGTATACTTTTAAAATTCAATTCTCAATATCCCAAGCTGATAATGTTGGACTTGATCAAGCAAACCAAAATCAGATTCGATTCTTCTCCCTTGTACTAAGTGGAATAATCGAATTTGCGATGTATGACCTGGATTCGTACGGTGTTGCGTTGATTTGATTAGTATTAAGATGTTTCTTGCTTTGGCTATACGAAAAGTCCCACCTAACGCCCTTGGGGACGAGGGTTCGATTCCCGTTCCAGGCACTAAGCCATGAATTCGAATTTGCGGCGTGTAACCTAGATTGTTACGGTACGGTGTTCATAAAAATATTATGAAGATGTTCCTACGTTGGCTGTGTGAAAAGTCACACCTAACGCCCTTGGGGACGAGGGTTCTTTTCCCGAGCCAGGCACTAAGTCATAAATTCGAATTTGCGGTGTGTAACCCTGAATGTTACGGTATGGTGTTCATAAAAATAGTATGGAGATGTTCCTTACGTTGGCTGTACGAAAAGTCACACCTAACGCCCCTGGGGTGGAGAGTTCGATTTCCGGCCAGGCACTATGTCATAAATTCGAATTTGCGGTGTGTAACCCTGAATTTTATGGTATGGTGTTCATAAAAATAGTATGAAGACGTTCCTACGTAGGCTGTGAGAAAAGTCACACCTAACGCCCTTGAGGTCGAGAGTTCGATTCCCGGCCAGCCACTAAGTCATAAATTCGAATTTGCGGTTTGTAACGCAGAATGTTACGGTATGGTGCTCATAATAATAGTATGGAGACGTTCATTACATTGCCTGTGCTGAAAGTCGTACCTAACGCATTTGGGGATGAGGGTTCGATTCCCTCCCATGCAATTCCTGTCGACCAAAATATTATGTGCACTCGAGTTTGAAGGTTGTTTGTGAAGTAACCAATAGGTCTACATAAAATCCAATAACATCATCATTTCTGTCGTTATTTTAAGTTAGGTCATGTAGGTTTGGATTTTTTAATTTATATTTTAATATTTTTTATCGCAGTTGGAACACAAAAAGTGCACGTTTTTAAGAGTGTTTCAACCATGCGTCACATTTAAGAATTATTATCTCAAAAACCCGTCATCAGATAAAATCCAAATTTTGTCACACTATACATTGGAATGTTGTTTAACTGGTTTATTAATTTCAAAATTTTGTGTGTCCAAGAAACAAAGTTGTTATCATTTTTGTAAGGTAACTTTTTCTCGGCTCGGGCTGGTTGGAAAATGTAGTCCTTGGTCTCGTTTTAATCCTCATACATCAAAATGTTATGCTGTATGACTGTGAAATACGTAAATTAATTCACTAATTTTACATCGGTTTGTATTTGTATAGGATAATAAGACATCGTTAGCAGCTATCCGATACAGAGAACGCTGTACAGCGTTGCCGAGTTGATGCCCATCTCTGCCGAGCGAGGCGAGCCATGACGCGTGGTGGGCTCCAACTCGGGAACGCTGTACAGCGTTCTCTGTATCGGATAGCTGCTAAACGATGTCTTATTATCCCATACAAATACAAACCGATATAAATTAAGTGAATTAATTTACATATTTAAGAATCATACAGCATAACCTTTTGTTGTATGAGGATGACAACGCGACCAAGAACTACATTTTCCAACCAGCCTGAGCCGAGAAAAAGTTACCTTACAAAAATAACAACTTTGTTTCTTGGACACTCAAAATTTTGAAATTAATAAACCAGTTATACAACATTCCAATGTATATTGTGTAAAAATTTGGATTCGATCTGATGACGGGTTTCTGAGATAATAATTCTTAAATGTGACGCATGGTTGAAACACGCTTAAATACGGGCACTTTATGTGTTCCAACTAAGATAAAAAATATTAAAATATTAATTAAAAATTCCAAACGTACATAAACTAACGTACAATAGAACGACGAAAATAATGATGTTATTGGATTTTATGTAGGCCTATTGGTTACATCACAAACAACCTTCAAACTCGAGTACACATAATATTTTGGTCGACAGTAGTCAAAAATTCGAATTTGCGGTGAGTAACTCAGAATGTTACGGTACGGTATTCATAAGAATAGTATGAAGACGTTCCTACGTTGGCTGTGTGATAAGTCACACCTAACGCCCTTGGGGTCGAGAGTTCGATTCCCGTTCCAGGCACTAAGCCATGAATTCGAATTTGCGGCGTGTAACCTAGAATGATACGGTATGGCGCTCATAAAAATAGTATGGAGACATTCATTACACTGGCTGTGCAGAAAGTCATACCTAACGCCCTTGGGGACGAGGGTTCGATTCCCTCCCAGGCACTTAGTCATAAATTCGAATTTGCGGTGTATAACCCAGAATGTTACGGTATGGTGTTCATAAAAATAGTATGGAGACGTTCCTTACGTTGGCTGTGCGAAAAGTCATACCTAACGCCCTTGGGGACGAGGGTTCGATTCCCTCCCAGGCACTAAGTCATAAATTCGAATTTGCGGTGTGTAACCCAGAATGTTACGGTATGGTGTTCATAAAAATAGTATGGAGACGTTCCTTACGTTGGCTGTACGAAAAGTCATACCTAACGCCCTTGGGGACGAGGGTTCGATTCCCTCCCAGGCACTAAGTCATAAATTCGAATTTGCGGTGTGTAACCCAGAATGTTACGGTATGGTGTTCATAAAAATAGTATGGAGACGTTCCTTACGTTGGCTGTACGAAAAGTCACACATAACGCCCCTGGGGTGGAGAGTTGGATTTCCGGCCAGGCACTAAGTCATAAATTCAAATTTGCGGTGTGTAACCCTGAATTTTACGGTATGGTGTTCATAAAAATAGTATGGAGACGTTCCTTACGTTGGCTGTGCGAAAAGTCATACCTAACGCCCTAGGGGACGAGGGTTCGATTCCCGTTCCAGGCACTAAGTCATAAATTCGAATTTGCGGTGTGTGACCCGGAATTTTACGGTATGGTGTTCATAAAAATAATATGAAGACCTTCCTACGTTGGCTGTGCGAAAAGTCACACCTAACGCCCTTGAGGACGAAGGTTCGATTCCCTCCCAGGCACTTAGTCATAAATTCGAAATTGCGGTGTGTAACCCAGAATGTTACGGTATGTTGTTCATAAAAATAGTATGGAGACGTTCCTAACAATGGCTGTGCGAAAAGTCACACCTAACGCCCTTGGGGACGAGGGTTCGATTCTCGTGCCAGGCATTAATCATAAATTAGAATTTGCGGTGTGTAACCCAGAAAGTTACGGTATGTTGTTCATAAAAAATAGTATGGAGACGTTCCTAACAATGGCTGTGCGAAAAGTCACATCTAACGCACTTGGACGGGGCCCCAGCTGAGTCCGGCATTGTTTCCACTTACTTGTGCCGGGCTCCTCTCTGTCTTCTTTCCTGTCGACCTCACTTGGTCAACTCTTGTTCTCTTCCGACCCCGACGGTATATGGGTATCCGAGGCCTAGGGAGTCTCTTCCTTTCCCGCCTTAATTGGCCCTTGTCTCATCTTTTCTGATTCCCTCCTTCTGCGAGGGGTCAGCCTTCTTTTTCTTTTCCTGTTATCTCCTGCCTTCTGCTCAAGGCCCTCAAGGAGGCCGGGTGTATGTAGCCCCACCACTTTTGGTGCTCCCTAGATAATGCTACACCCTCAGGGGCTCACGGCTGGTGAGTTCGGGAGTTGGCGACCCCGAGGGATTCCTGAGCTGAGTCCGTTTTCCCCTTTTCTCCCCTACCTTCGGGGCGGACCCTCTCCTCTTTCACTTTCCTATCTGCCTTCCATGGCTCTCCTTCCTTCCAAGTCCCTCAATCCGCATTCTTCGAGGGTTGAGGGCATTTCTTTTCCTCCTGTCCTTTATTTGCCTTATTCTCCTTTCGTTTTCCATTTCTTCTTCTAGTATGTAAGTTGGTAACTTAGTTAGTTTTATTTTTAAGTTTGCATTTCATTTTCATCTTTACGATCACCCAAACCATCAGGGGCCGATAGCCTAGATGTTAGGCCCATTAAAACAACAATTATCATCATCATCATAACGCACTTGGGGACGAGGGTTCGATTCCCGTGCCAGGCACTAATCATAAATTCGAATTTGCGGTGTGTAACAAGGAATGTTACGGTATGGTGTTCATAAAAATAGTATGGAGACGTTCCTTACGTTGGCTGTGCGAAAAGTCATACCTAACGCCCTTGGGGACGAATGTTCGAATCCCCAGCCAGGCACTAAGTCATAAATTCGAAATTGCGGCGTGTAACCCAGAATGTTACGGTATGGTGTTCTTAAAAATAGTTTGGAGACGTTCCTTACGTTGGCTGTGCGAAAAGTCATACCTAACGCCCTTGGGGACGAGGGTTCGATTCTCATTCCAGGCACTAAGTCATAAATTCGAATTTGCGACGTGTAACCCGGAAAGTTACGGTATTGTGTTCATAAAATAGTATGGCGACCTTCCTTACGTTGGCAGTGTGAAAAGTTACTCTTAACGCCCTTGGGGACGAGGGTTCGATTCTCTGTCCAGGCACTAAGTCATAAATTCGAATTTGCGGTGTGTAACCCGGAAAGTTACGGTATGGAGTTCATAAAATAGAATGGCGACTTTCATTACATTGGCTGTGCAAAAAGGGACACCTTACGCCCTTGGGAACGAGGGTTCGATTCCCGAGCCAGGCACAAAGTCATAAATTCGAATTTGTGGTGTGTAACCCAGAATGTTACGGCATGGTGCTCATAAATATAGTATGGAGACGTTCATTAAATTGGCTGTGCAGAAAGTCATTCCTAACGCCCTTGGGGTCGAGAGTTCGATTCACGGCCAGGCACAAAATCATAAATTCGAATTTGCGGTGTGTAACCCAGAATGTTACGGTATGGTGTTCATAAAAATAGTATGGAGACCTTCCTTACGTTGACAGTGTGAAAAGTCACACCTAACGCCCTTGGGGACGAGGGTTCCATTCCCGGGCCAGCCACTAAGTCATAAATTCGAATTTGCGGTGTGTAACCTAGAATGTTGCGGTATTGTGTTCATAAAAATAGTATTCAGATATTCATTACGTTGGCTGTGCGATAAGTCACACCTAACGCCCTTGGGATCGAGAGTTCGATTCCCGGGTAGGCACTAAGTCATATATTCGAATTTGCGGTGTGTAACCCGAAATGTTACGGTATGGTGATCATAAAAATTGTATTCAGATGTTCATTACGTTGGCTGTGCGATAAGTCACACCTAACGCCCTTGGGGACGAGTGTTCGAATCCCCAGCCAGGCACTAAGTCATAAATTCGAAATTGCGGCGTGTAACCCAGAATGTTACGGTATGGTGTTCATAAAAATAGTATGGAGACGTTCCTTACGTTGGCTGTGCGAAAAGTCATACCTAACGCCCTTGGGGACGAGGGTTCGATTCTCTTTCCAGGCACTAAGTCATAAATTCGAATTTGCGACGTGTAACCCGGAAAGTTACGGTATTGTGTTCATAAAATAGTATGGCGACCTTCCTTACGTTGGCAGTGTGAAAAGTCACACCTAACGCCCTTGGGGACGAGGGTTCCATTCCCGAGACAGGCACTAAGTCATAAATTCGAATTTGCGGTGTGTAACCTAGAATGTTGCGGTATTGTGTTCATAAAAATAGTATTCAGATATTCATTGCGTTGGCTGTGCGATAAGTCACACCTAACGCCCTTGGGGACGAGAGTTCGATTCCCGGGCAGGCACTAAGTCATAAATTCGAAATTGCGGCGTGTAACCCAGAATGTTACGGTATAGTGTTCTTAAAAATACTATGCAGACGTTCATTACATTGGCTGTGCAGAATGTCATACCTAACGCAATTGGCGTCGAGAGTTCGATTCCCGGCCAGGCACTAAGTCGTCAATTCGAATTTGCGGTGTGTAACCTAGTATGTTACGGTATGGTTTTCATAAAAATGGTATGGAGACGTTCATTACATTGGCTGTGCAAAAAGTCACACCTAACGCCCTTGGGGACGAATGTTCGAATCCCCAGCCAGGCACTAAGTCATAAATTCGAAATTGCGGCGTGTAACCCAGAATGTTACGGTATGGTGTTCTTAAAAATAGTATGGAGACGTTCCTTACGTTGGCTGTGCGAAAAGTCATACCTAACGCCCTTGGGGACGAGGGTTCGATTCTCTTTCCAGGCACTAAGTCATAAATTCGAATTTGCGACGTGTAACCCGGAAAGTTACGGTATTGTGTTCATACAATAGTATGGCGACCTTCCTTACGTTGGCAGTGTGAAAAGTTACACTTAACGCCCTTGGGGACGAGGGTTCGATTCTCTGTCCAGGCACTAAGTCATAAATTCAAATTTGCGGTGTGTAACCCGGAAAGTTACGGTATGGTGTTTATAAAATAGTATGGCGACCTTCCTTACGTTGGCAGTGTGAAAAGTCACGCCTAACGCCCTTGGGGACGAGGGTTTGATTCCCGAGCCAGGCACTAAGTCATAAATTTGAATTTGCGGTGTGTAACCCAGAATGTTACTGTATGGTGTTCATAAGAATAGTATGAAGACGTTCCTAAGTTGGCTGTGCCAAAAGTCACAAGTAATGCCCCTGGGGACGAGAGTTCGATTCCCGTGCCAGGCACTACTGTCGACCAATGTATTTAGTGCACTCGAGTTTGAAGGTTGTTTGTGAAGTAACCAATTGACCTACATAAAATTCTTTAACATAATCATTTTCGTCGTTCTTTTTTACGTTAGGTCATGTAGGTTTGGAAGTTTTAATATATATCTTAATATTTTTATTGCAGTTGGAACACAAAAAGTGCACGTTTTTAAGAGTGTTTTACACTTATTTTACATCGGTTTGTATTTCTACAGGGAAATAACACATGTTTCACCTGCTAGCCGCTTCATGAACAGCTGTGTGCCCATACACATCATGGCGCGTCTCGCTTGGAATTTGCGTTGTATGATGTGTTCTTCTTTCTTGCGATTTTCTTTGCCTTCATAGAAATAACAGATGATTGCTGTTTCAGTGAGCCAAGAGAGTGCGTAGATTGTGTTGCAATTGAGTGTAATTCCTTTACTTCCGGTACTTCATTTGTTCGCAGGCGCGAGCCCTCCGGGCGCATGCGCGCGGTGGGCTCGCGCCTGCGCATTGGACTGTTCTACGGACTTGTAAAATATTGGTTGCAGCCATCGGCAGTGCGAACCAATATCCGGCAAATGATCATGACTATGATGTAATTCAAGAAAATGTAGACCACTATGTCATGGGCTGGGCCTGTAGCAAGTTTCCCCATGCTTAGTGTAGGGATGTAATATCATCCTATGATAATGATTCTAGTATGGGAAATTTGCACATAGAAATGAAGTATGATGATAATTCCAAAATGTTATTTCCAAATGTGTGTGGTGGAAAGTTGTCTGCCAAAATGTCAGAGGCATTTGAAAATAGTTTTTGCCATTTTTTGTCAGAAAGCACCCATAGGATTAAAAGCAAATTAACTGGTTATTTTCTATCAATTAGGCCTACTGACTCTAGTGAAGGTATCTGTGACAGCTGTATGAAATTACTGACTGACAAATATTTCAAAGTCCTTATTAAGGCATATATGAATAGAACAAATGATTCATCAGTGAAAAGTATCACTAAAAATATCAAGCTCAATAAGATATTACACGTGTAATTAACTTTTGGAAAATCTGTAGGCTGCTTAAAACTTTGTCATCATCATAACCATCTGTAGGCTATCACACTGCTGTCATGATTTGACGATCAAATGTTTTAATGTGAATATACACATGTCATTCTTAATACTGCCCCTTTCGGATCAACATCCATCTCCCTTCCTTATATTATGCAACAATTAGTACTCAAAGGCCTTAAAATCTGTATTTCTTTGCGTTTTCGTAGTCGAAAAGTGTTACTCTTCAATAGTTAGTTCGAGTAGTTGACTATTCGAACCGCTAGATGGTAGCACTGTGCGCTGTCGCCGCTGCTACGCGTGGTAAGTTGCGAGAGTTTCCACTATTATCATATTAAACTATTTGATTTAGCGCAGCAAAAGCTATATGAAACAATGCTTATCTCAATTTTCATAAAATATGGATTTGGCGGGTTTTGATTCTAGGCGCCTCACATATTCACTTTTTTAGCGTTTTGTTTTCCTTTTGGATAGAGCCATCTGTTACCTTTCTGTAAAACTCCTGTTCATAAATATTGAGTTTTTTTGAAAGGGCGGACTTGCATCACTCGTGCCCTTTCAAATGAAACGACGTGATTTAAGTTCAGTCGTCAAAGAATAATCAAGAGATTTTATCGATATTCAAGTGTTTGAAAGAAACAAAACCAAGTTGAGATGCCAGTAGCTGCTGTTTGTTGTGGTAACGTTTTTGTCTGTGCATTTATAGGTGTGATTTTAAATTGAATAATGGAAGAGAAAATTGTGTGACCCTTCATCTTATAAGGGTAACAAGATTAAAGATGTTCCTATGCTTTAGATTTGCATTAAGTATTATATTATGTTTTAAAATCTAAACTGATGAGTAACAATGACTCGAAGAGCGTTAAAAATCCCTCAGTACGCCTTCCTTTCGGAGGTGAAGTAAAGCCGGCGGTCCCATGTCATAGATTTATGGCATGAAAAAGAACCTTCCACTAACTATACTTGTGGAAGCTAAAATTTGTAGGTTAGTTGGATAACGTTACATTAGTTCCAACGTTCGCCGCCAGGTGCTGTGATTGCATTGAGTAGCCAAGTCCGCAGCTAGGTGTCGTGGATGGTAGCATTTGGTAGCAAAAGTAGGAACTACAGTATTTGAAAAAATTAATCATCTGCAGTCCTACCTGAATCACAGATAACACACACTAATACAGGCATCACAATGAACACCGGTTATCAGACAAATTCTACACACACCCAAAGTACACGGGGTTACATGACCGTTGTCACAGCCCCTAAACTGAGGAACCAACGAACAATGACTTCCTTATTTTGTAAGTGCTTCCCTGTGCTTCAGATTTGTTGCAATTTTTGTGTGTAGCAAATACATTTCATCTGAACACAATGTTAGCTTTAGATTTGCACTAATTTCTTAGTATTGAAAAAACAATCCAATTTAAGTCCTAAACTGACATGTAACAATGATCCATTACATTTTGTGTCCATCATTGCCATTAGCAAATAGATTGCATTTTCAAACAATTTAATGAACATTTTTGTGTCTATTCGTTTTTGTTTTTTTTGAAAGGGCATAGTTGGACGATTTTCTTTTGGGCATATCTTCCGGACAAAAATTTATAAAATTATTTTAGAGAGTGGAACATGTTCCTTAAAAGTATGTTAATCACAAAATCCATTAAAATAATAATTAAATTAAAAATTGAGCCTTTGGGGAAGTTTTATTGAGTTTTACAACAATTTCCTTTTGTTCACCTACGCCCTTTCATAAAACAGTGATTCAAATTGATTCTACTGAGATCGACTCTACCTGGTAAACACTTTGTCACAGATTCTCAACCATAGCCAAGGATCACTTGGTGCTACAATACCTGGATGTCGTCGAATCGACAAACTGTCGTGGATGTGGACTGAGCAAGTGCAATAAAAGGTCAAGAAATTGGCTTACAAACAATGGCTAAAACTAAAGACAACGTTAAACATTCAGGAATATACGGCGGCGAAAAGAGAAGCAAAGAAAGCAGTTGCGGAGACCAAAGCAAAACACTATCAAGAGATACATGATCGGTTGGAAACACCAGATGGTGAAAAGTCTATCTGCCGGATGGCAAGAGCAAGATCTAAAGCAGCTCAAGACAATGAACATTACATGTGCATAAAAGACGAAAATGGACAACTACTAGTTGGACAACAAAAGATATTGAACAGATGGCAAGAATACATCAGTGAGATATCGAACACTGAATTCTCTCATCCACCAATCCCTGATGGCCAGCCAATTCATGGACCAGTCCCACAAATCACCACCATAGAAGTTGAAAATGCTGTTAAGAAAATGAAAAAGGGGAAAGCTTCAGGACCGGATGACCTGGGGCCTGTTCCACGAATGAACTTTGCAACTTTTCACTTTGCACTTTTCAGTTCAGATTTTGTTCCACCATCACTTGTCAGATTTGTCTTGCAGAGTGAAAAGTGAAAAGTTAAGAATCTTTTCACTTTTGAAGCCTGTTATGTTCCTCCATTGGTGCAGAAATGCAACGTGCAAAGGAAAGAAGTGAAAAGTTTTCAGAGATCTTGCAAATCAGAGATCTTCAGCTCTTAATGAACAAGCCTCTACACTTTTTCTCAGCGCAGAATTTTGTTTAGTGTTATAAATATGTTACGACGAGAGCTTTTGTTATCATCAAGAAGTCAGGATAGTGATGAAGAATCCAACAAGAGGACGTACAAAGACTGGATGAATTTTCATAACCTCACTTCGACGGAAAGTGTTTTCATATTACCCCAATACAAGCTGACTATATTCTTGAAATAATTGGCCATTTATTGAAACCTGCAACAAAAAGAAGTCGATCTCTTTCCGAAAAAGAACAAATTCTTAAATGCTTACATTGGTTAGGAAATGGTGCCCAACACGGTATAGCAGCAATGCATGGGACATCAAAATCAACTATTTGCAGAACTGTTACTAAATCCCTCAAGTTCACCACGAAAAATAAAGCATTAAATCATGGAGTATTATACAGTTTGTTCATGGAATAAACATGATCGGATCATTCCTACGCAAAGACTTTTCACTTTGCAAAGAAATTGAAAAGTAATACATAGATCATGGTGGAACAGAAAGACTTTGCACTTTGCAAGAATTGAAAAGTGCAAAGTGAAAAGTTGCAAAGTTCATTCGTGGAACAGGCCCCTGCCTGCTGACTTTTGGAAAATTGTAGAACTTCAAAATAAAATTATTCCCTGGCTGACAGAATTCTTCAATGCTATAGTGGATTCTAAACATACACCCACTGACTGGTCGACTACTGCTACAGTACCCATCTTTAAGAACAAACAGGATCCAGCTGAATGTCCCAACTATCGGCCAATCAGGCTCCTCTACCACTTTATGAAGATTTTTGAATGTATTCTTGATCAACGTTAAGAAACATTGTACAGGTCACCATAAACCAGTGGGGTTTTGTGAAAGGATGCGGGACAACAGACACCATATTTGCAGCTCGTCAATTGTTGGAAAAACACAGGGAGAAAGGAAAAGAACTGCACTTGGCATTCCTTGATCTAGAAAAAGCATTTGTCCGTGTGCCACACAAACTGATTTGGTATACTCTCCGTGATCACTCTGTGCCTGAATTGATTATTGATTGGGTGAAAATGCTGTATTCAAACACCAGCAGCAAAGTACGTTGCCCTGCAGGTTTGTCGGACAGTTTTCCTATCACAGTTGGTGTAATACCAGGGTTCAGCGCTGCCTCCCCTTCTGTTCATCCTGATCATGGACACCATTACTCGTGATCTGCAATGAGTAGGATGACCAGACATCCTCTTTTTCGCGGACATGTCCTCCAATTTCCGTCTCTGTCCTCTGTCCGCGAACAATTTTTAAAATTGTCCAAATGTCCTCCTTTTTATTAATTTACTATATTATCGTAAGAATGTATGTATGTTTTAGTTTTTCGCAGTTTATATTGGCGCCATGGCAATAGTTTAATTTTTTACCAATGTGCAGCGCTATTATTTTTGTTTCCGGTTTACGCTGGGTTTGGGAATGTGTTTCTGTGTTTGTGCTACGTTGAATGGCAGTCTTGTGGCGTGGTTGTGTATTCGCCAGTTTAAAATTTGCTCGCATTCAAGATGCCTAAAAGAAAGTGCAAGTTTACAGATGCTTTGAAAACCAAATATCCTGCTTTCAAGCTTGGACGTAATAATTTTGAGGCAAGATGTAAAATAAAAATAAAATAAATACAAATAAAGTGTAATTTCATGTTTTTAATTTCAGAATAATATAAATTTTCAGTGGCAATGTTCTAGGTTCATTAATGTAATACATTTTGAAGTTTATAACCATTTTTATCGTATCTTATATGGTTTTATTACTTTTAGATTTGTCCTCTTTTCCCCCTTAATGTCCTCAATTTTTTCCTTTGTTGTCCTCTATTTCACAGTACTGGATCTGGTCACCCTAGCAATGAGATGTCCCATGGACATTGCTATATGACCGGGTGAGTTAGCCGTGGTCTTTACGGCATGACTGCAGGCAGTTGCTCACATCCGGGAGGCGAGGAGGTTCGAATTCCCCCGCCAGCAACCTTGAAGATGGTCTTCTGTGGTTTCCCATCTTCCTTCCAGGCAAATGCCGGGGTTGGTCCCTAACTATAGGCCACAGCCGGTACCTTCCAACTCCTCATCCTTACATTCCAATTTTCCTCCCCAACGGTACTTGTAGCTCACCCATTGGGTGTCCGTCTCGAAGCAGCTACAAAACTGGCGAGCCGAACATGTCCTCAGACACTCCCGGCACTAAAAGCCATACGCTAAAAACAAAAACAAAATGCTTTATGCAGATGACGTAATGAATGCCGCTACAACTAGGGAAAATTTACAACAAGTTCAACATGGCACGACAGGCTGCAACAGTTTGGTCTGCACTTGAACAAACAAAAGACCGAATACCTGTAAACCATTCCATCACCAGGATCTATCAAATTAGTGGTACTATCCTGGCCAAGGTGGACACCTTGCGGTTTGTAGGATCACGGCTGCAAAGTGATGGATGCATCAGTACAAGGAAGGATCAATGCAGCATGGATGCGTTGGAGAGATGTCACAGGGGTTCTGAGTGATAAGCAAATACCAACTTACCTGAAGTCTAAGATCTATCGTACAGTCATACGACCAGTTGCACTGTATGGCACTGAATGTTGGGCTGTCACTAAAGTGCTGAACATTCTCTCAACTCAATGGAAATGCGGATGCTGCGACAAACTATGGGGATTTCACTGCGAGACCACTTTTATAACAATAATATCAGGCGACAATTTGGCATGGTCCCAATTATTGATAAGATGGCTGAACACAGACTCCGATGGTATGGCCAAGTGTTGGGAGCAAGAAGTAACACTGTGGTAGATATTGCCTACCAACTGAAGGTTATGGGAGAAGCCCAAGAGGAAGCCCCAAACAACGGTGGAAAGACACTATCAACACTGATATGAAAGCTGCAAATCTCCAACCAGAAGATGCAGCTGACCGAGTGAAGTGGTGCTCCATGATCCGAAAAGCGGATCCCATCCCAATGGGAAAACGCCAAGAAGAACAAGAAGACACATAGTACTGATTAATTTATTTTTTGCTTGAAACAAGATATTTAAATCATTTAAATACCAAGTGATGTATTTCATGAAAGCGAGGTCTGACTGTGGAGAAAGAGAGGTTGGAAGGAAAAAGCACCGGGGCGCGCAAGCAATAAGTGCTTGAGTTGGCGTGACCTGCCCTAGGCTACGTATGCCATGTGCTAAGTTTAAAATGAATGTTATATGACCAGAATTGCAACCCTTTTCAGTTTGGAGTGTTAATTATGCTTAATGACATAACGGTAGCGTAGTTGGTAGCATGCTGAGCTTCTATGCCCAAGATTGCGGGTTCAAACCCGGCCGAAGTCGTCGGATTTTTTAAGAGCGTTAAAAATCCCTCAATATGGCTTCCTTCGGATGGGAAGTAAAGCCGGCGGTCCCATTTCATAGATTTATGGCATGTTAAAGATCCTTCCACTAATTACACCTGTGTGAAGCTAAATTATAGGTTAAACATTTGACAAACGCTCTTAGGTTCTGACGTTCGTCACCAGGAGCCGACTGCAGTGGCATCTGGTAACCAAGCTCTGAACTAGTAGTCTTTGACAGTGGCGTTTGGTGGCAAAGGTAGGAACTACTTGAAAAAATTCAATGTCTGCAGTCCTTACTTAATTTGAAACAGATAACACACACTAATATAGTCATTACAATTAATACCGGTTATCAGACAGATTGTACACACACCCAAAGTACACGGGGCTACATGACCGCGTTGTCGCAGCCCCTGAACTGAGGAACCAACCAATCAGAATGAGATTAGCTTAAATCATCATCTTACATTTGTCATGGAAAGAACATAACCGAAAAATATGATACTGTATATCATAAACGTCAACTGGAAACATCACCTTGCGAACGCAATATGGAAAAATCTCGCAGGTCACTCGGTTCAAATATTTAGGAGAAGCCATCCAACCCACAGGATTGAACACAATTTCTAATGCAGAGAGAATAGTAAAATTGCAGAAGGCGTACAAGCTGACATGCAATCATTATAACAAAAGAGCAGTATCTCGTAATGTAAAACTGCACCATTACAACACAGTTGTTTTGCCTGAAGCCTTGTATGCTGCAGAAACCACAGTCATTAGAGGAATGACAAGAATTCATGATATTGAGAAACAGGAACAAAAAAATCTTAGGAAAATCCATGGCGCTGTTTTCCGTAATGGAATTTGGGTCAGGAGACCAACAAAGGAACTTTATAAAAATTCAGACACCATTATAGATAAATTTAGGAAGTGATGTCTGCAGTTCTACGGACACATTTATAGGATGGATGAGAACAGACTCGCTAAGAAGATTTTCGATATCGTGAATACAAGTTAATTAAAGACCAGTTGGATAAAAGAAGAACATGAAGACATGGAATTACTTAAAATCTCTGAAGACGACATTAAGGACAGAGAACAATTTAGAAATAAAATCAGAAACACGAAAATTGTACAAGTTTCAAGGAAGGACACATCAGGGAAAAAATACCGGGTGAGTTAGCCGTGGTCGTTACGGTATGACTGCTGACAGTCGCTCACATCCGGGGCCGAGGAGGTTCGAATCCCCCCGCCGGCAACCTTGAAGATGGTCTTCTGTGGTTTCCCATCTTCCTTCCAGGCAAATGCCGGGGTTGGTCACTAACTATAGACCACAGCCGCTACCTTTCAACTCCTCGTCCTTACATTCAAACTTTCCTCCCCAACGGTACTTGTAGCTCACCCATTGGGTGTCCGTCTCGAAGCAGCTACAAAACTGGCGAGCCGAACATGTCCTCGGACACTCCCGGCACTAAAAGCCATACGAAAAAAAAAAAAAGGGGGAAAAAATGGACAGAGGAAAGGAAGAAAAAGCACAGTGAACTAATGAAGAGGTTTTGGGAAGAAAAGAAGAGAGGAAAAGGAAGTGAAGCTGTGATTGGCTCAAGTTCTCATGCTCTCATGAAGGGGAATAATTGGAAATAATAATAAACGTCTGGTTCCTATAGAGCAGCCAGCGTTTAGAAAAGACTGTGGGTCTTATGGGCTTTTATTTTTAACGGAAATCCCCCCTACACTGGTTTTGTTGTCTCACCTTTTATCATGAAGGAACTCGGAACATATTTATTTTTCGTCATAATAGCTTCCTACAATTATCTGCCAATTGATTACCTTTGTTATTGCGTACAAGTATCGCTTATATTACGTCTTAGTAATTTAAAAGTTTTCGAGGTTAGCACGCTGGAAAGAAGAGCCTCGTCCAGTGCTGCATGCTCGCCCAGAGTGGAGCACGTGCTCAGTTCCGCCGACAACATAAGATCTGAAGTACTATCCGTCATTGGTGTTACTGTTGTCTGTCTGTTTTATTTTCTGTTCGATCGAATCATGGCTGCCGACAGTTGGGTTCCAACCGACTATCTCCCGAATGCAAGCTCACAGCTGCGCGGCCCTAACCGCATGGCCAACTACTACAATATTACAAATATTAATCTAAACAAAACAACAAGAATAAAATTGAAAGAAACTAAATTACAGCCTAACTAATAACTAAAGAGGTGATGATCAACAGTATTGCTGACATAAAAATTGTTAACATCGTCTGCATACATCCGAGAAGGAAGGAAGGGTTGTGCTCTTGACATCTGTCAATCAGTAATGCGTCATATCACAACGAAATGAATGTCGTTATTGGTTCTCTTCGCAAACAGTATCCTTAATACTGGTCCAATCCATTAACACCTGCAAAACTGCTCCTTTGTGGGCGTGTTCTAGTTCAGGTAGCTGCTGGGGTTGTGGTTGTCTCGCTAACTTATGTAAGCGCAGTACTCGATGCGGGTGAACACAACGTATGACGTCAGCGCTACCTCTGCCTAGAGTTAGCAACACTGTCGCCATAAGGCTCCACAGTCTTTTCTAAACGCTGGATGCTCTATAGTAATGATATTCAACAAGTTCGGATTGTATTCTAAAAACTATCCCAAATTTGCTCCAAACATTTTCCGCAGCTTATCCGTTATCTGCAGAGCCATACAAACTATATCCGCATAGCGAAACATTTTGCATATAATCCGCATCCGAGTAGGGTTTTACTTATAGCCCCCATCTATCAAAAGTATACCCATTTCGTTCATGTAGGCGAGGCGGTAACATTCATACCTTCATTCAGAACACAGTGTAGGTTGTTTGTAGACATTGTATGGACGTTTTCCGATGGCAAGAAGACAAATATCAACGTTTGATCGCTTTATGTCAACAAGGACTTTCATCAAGAGAAGTTGCAAGGCGAATAGTCATGAGTAGGGCTCGGATTTTTAGGTACTAAAAATCAGGAAAATATTTATTTTTTATTTATTTTAAAATACCTTATATATGTGACAAAAAGTAAAAATTTTTAATTATAATTTAGTTTATTAATGTGAAAATATAAACGATATGCAGTGCTCAAGAATGCAATTTATGCTATGCCTCACTGACTGCTGAAGAATTACAATATACGAGATAGATCTTCAGGTTGTCCATCACAAATTTCCGTCGATTATCGCGAAACACTTCTTCTGAAGGCGCAAAACTGCGGCAATATGTTTCTTGCCCTTGAGGTGTTGTGTAACTTGAGATCGCTGTTCAGCCTTGATTGCTTTGCCACATGGTTGGTAGAAGTAAAATTATCTTTAAATTCTGCAACAGACGATAACTTGTAGTTGTTTTTACTTTCGGCATCGTAGAACTGCCTTATACTTCACAGTGCCAAATGAACTGCATGTAAGTGACACTGGTTCCAGGTAGCTGGGGGAGGGGGAGGTCTAGCACGTGCTGCAATATGGCTATGGACAAGGAAATCCCCGGCTTCCACAGTGAGTGGCACGGGGTGACAAGATAAGAAAAGCACAGTTGCAAGCTGACAAATGCTCTGTATGAAGATTAGATAGCTCACAGATTCTTCCCCGTTGAAGTAACACAGAACAAAAATGCAATAAACTGAAAGATCTAGCATACTGATTTTAAAAAATGTAAATATTATGTATTTTTATGTGCTAAATAATAATATCGTATGGCCTCGGGTGCCTGGTGCCAGCTTGGTGATTTGACACCCAGAGGGTAGCTTGCATGTCGAATTTCGTTGTTCCTTGAATCACTATGATAGTCAAGGAGGTTAGATATCTAAGCTCCTTGAACACCATAGCCCTTTCTAGTATAGAAATGAGGAACTTTGTGGTGGCGGAAACTCCCGAGATTAATTTTGCCATTATGAACACGGCCTGCTGAATTCAAATGGGTTCTTTGAAATGCCAACATCGTATGACATGCGTGTCGTATTTTTGCTGCCTTTCAAAAAATCACTTACCACGGCCAGGAGCGAACCTGCAATCTTGGGGTTAGTAGACTGACACGTTATCCACTCACCCACCGTGGCAAGCTTTTTATGTGCTAATAAGTGAAAAGCAGGAATTTATGTATTTATAGAAAAATACTTAAAATATGTATTTACATAAAAAAATATTTATTTACCTAAAAATCCGAGCCCTAGTCATGAGCCAGAGTGATGTGGTAAGGACCGGGAATATTTTTCAAACTACAGGTAATGTTCATGACTTACCCCGTACTGGTCGCCCTAGGGCAACAACTGCGGCAGACGACCGGTATCAGCAACTTCTGCAGGAACCCCGACCAAACTGCCACCAGGATAAACAATGACTTTGTGAGGGCTACCGGAGAGAGTCCGTCATTTTGTGTAGGCTAAGGATAGGTCATACAAGATCCACCCACTCGTATCTGATGAGAAGGGAAGACCCCCCACTTTGTGATCTGGGGCGAGGATGAGATGGAGGTACAAGAACAGTTAGACGTAATAAATGAAAAGATTGAGCAATGGGGATTGAAGATAAATGTGGAGAAGAGTAAAACAGTGGTGATGAGTAGAGATAAGAAAGAAGGAAAAGGAGTAATCAAAGTAGGAGATAAGGAATTGGAAGTGGTGAAACACTTCAAATACTTGGGAAGTGAACTGACTGAAGATGGAAGACTAGATTTGGAAATAAGCAGAAGAATACAACTCGGGAGTGCTTTCTACCAACAGGTACGGGTACTAGTATGGAATAATGATATACCAATTAAGGCTAAAGAAGCTATGTACTAAGCATATTATGTTCCTATAATGACATATGCAGCGGAAACTTGGACAATGACTAAGAGGGATGAGAGCAGAGTACAAGCAGCTGAGATGAGATTCCTGAGAAGTATGGTCCAGAAAACGAGGAGGGACAGAGTGAGAAATGAAGATATATGGAAAGAACTGGGAGTACAGAAACTAAATGACAAACTGGAGCAAAACAAATTGAGATGGTTTGGACATGTCAAACGGATGAATGAAGTAAGGCTACCAAGACGAGCACTGGAACGATGGATGACAGGGAAGAGAGGACGAGGAAGACCAAGAATGCGTTGGATGGACTCGGTGGAGAATAGTATTAGAAAACGGAACCTGGATTGGAACACTCTGTCGGAAGAGGAATGGTGGAACGACAGAACAAAGTGGATAGGAACTATATTTGCCCCTACCCAGTGTCAACTGGAAAAGGGGAAATGATGATGATGATGATGAATATATGTACACTATATTAAAAAAAGAAAAAGTGCACATACAAGTTCATAAAATCTCAAAGTTCTAGGTGAAGGTCAACTGCTTCAACCAATATGTCAGTGAAGGATCTGAAGTATATGGCTGAAGACCGAATCATATGGAGACAGTACATCCATGCAGTCACTGACTTGATGGCACCTGATCATCATCATCATGTGCCTTTGCTATAAGCCAAACATATTAATGGTATGTTCCATTGTAGAATAGGGACAGATGTGGCTTTTTTGGGGGGGAAGGAGGACTCCGTAAAGTCTGTACATTTCTGGGGCTCCGCAGTGTCCACGAATTTGAGAAACTCTTGCTCTAAAAAGGCCAATTTCTTTCAAATCTTCTCTGATTTTGCTAATCCACCTGCTGTGGTATTTTTAGCCTATTTCCATTTATTGAAAAAATAGGCTTATGAGATCACCTCTTGTCCGTGTGTGTGCCCCCCCCCACTTATAAAATCTAAACAGCCGGAGCAATTTCAATAAAAGTCGGTAAGTACATACTACTACCTCGTCTGTGCCTTTAAAATTTTGATAAGTTTCACCAATTTAGCATGGCGGCCACGCAAAATATTTCACTGGCATTCTATATCTCCGCAATGGTAACAGATATCACCCTGGAATGTACAGTAATAAAGGGTACTATTACAAATTCATATATGTGACTCTCATGAACCGTTAAGTACAAAACGAATATGGCGACCGAGCAAAAATAAAACATTTTAATGGATTTTTCACGCGATTTATCCATTCGAGCGCAGTGAATCTTTGTACAGTAAATGTATATACACATTTTAATGTACTGGCATCTAATTTAATCCAATTGTTTTCATAACCTCAATATGGCGACTGTGCAAAATTTTAAAATTATTTATTTATTTTTTGGTGCCTACATATATACTGTATAACAATCCAAAATATTTAGATGGTTCTCAATATCTACGAATTTATTGCTCCGATCGAACTGAAATTTGCACTTTCAATAACCTGGTGAGCAGAATACCAACATGGTGGCCAAGAAAACATTTAAATGAAATTTACTCGCGATTGAATCATTCGAAGGCAGTGAAACTCGGTACAGTAAATGTTCATACAAAATTTAATCTACTAGCAACTAATTAAATTCAATTGGTTTCCTAACCCCAAGATGGCAGCTGTGCAAAATTTTAAAATTGAATTTTTATTTCTTGTTTCCTAATCATGCGATCAAAGTAAACGTTTGAATAATGAACCTATGCAATAATCTTCATCTAATAGTACACAACTCTATGGCCTACATTCAAAACAATCCAATATGGTGATTCTTTTCATAGGCGGGAGAATATTTAATTGAGAAGACCAATTATTATTATTAATCTTGATTGGTCACATTGGACCACTTGAGTCGTTCAACAATGACTTCTTCTTTGAAGGTAGTACTGCTTGGTTCTTGCGCTCATTCCAGTACTTTTTCATTCTTTCAGATCGGGATTTTCTCAACTCATCTGAAATCTCCATAGGCTTTCTATGTGTCATTTCTGCAGAAAATTTGTAAGTTTTAAGAATGGTGTTAATTTTATTTTTCTTCTCGGCATCTGTTATCTTGAGTCCAACTGCTTTGAGATCTTGTTGGATTTCTTGGATCCATTTTCCTCCAGTTTTCTTTCCTAGATTTCTCATCACTAGTTGGCGTACAATTCTGTTTTCTGGAAGCCGTAAGATGTGAAAAAAATATGAAATTATTTTCTTCTTCATTGTGCTGGTGATTGGATCAATCTCACGATAGACAGTTTCATTTGGGAGAATCCTCCAGACTCCCTCAACCTGATACTTTTTATTTATGCACGTTCTAATGATTCTTCTGTCCGTTTTGAGAAGCTGATCAGTTCTTTGTTCATTTTTAATTTGGACCAATAGGATATATAATAATAATAATATCGTATGGCCTCGGTGCCGGGTGTAAGCTTTGTAATTTGACACCCAGAGGGTAGCTTGCATGTTGGATTTCGTTGTTCCTTGAATCACTATGAAAGTCAAGGAGGTTAGATATTTAAGCTCCTTGAACACTATAGCGCTTTCTACTCGTAGTAGAGAAATGAGGAACTTTGTGTTGGCGGAAACTCCCGAGATTAATTTTGCCCATTATGAACTCGGCCTACTGATTTCAAATGGGTTCATTGACATGCCAACATCGTATGACATGCGTGTCGAATTTTTGCCGCCTTTCAAAAATCACTTACCCCGGCCAGGAGCGAACCTGCAATCTTGGGGTTAGTAGACCGACACGCTATCAACTCACCCACCGTGGCAAGCTATAGGATATATGAAAATAGGCTACATAGTTTTTCACGGAACTACTTGTTTGGCTTGAGATTGTACTGTGCTAGTTGTTTCAGAAGTCTCGAATCCTGCATTCTCATAATGTGTCCAAAGAATCCCAGTCTCCTCTTACAGCACATGGTATCAGTGAAGGGTTCCAATTCTTTGTACATGACTTTGTTGGGCACTATCCGCCAATGTCCATGTTCTGATATTTTTGATGCAGGTATTATTCCTCTTTCTTTCTCCGTCAGGATCTTCTGAGGACCACGAACCAATTTCAATGTTTAGTCCTTTGTTGTTCATTCTTCTTCCTCCAGTGCTCCTTCATCTTTTTGCTGTGTCTCTTCTTTCTCTCTTCTGACCATTTTGAGGCTGTCTTCTTTTATACTATTATATTTATACAGACGGCTCCTGCTCCCCTAATAACACTGAGTCTGACAAAGTGGGATGTGCATTCGTTGTCTACAAGAACAACAGCGAAGTGTTTTCAGCCCAATACAAATTGTCATCCAGCTGCTCAGTATGGCGGGCCATCAAGTCTGCAGTGGAATGGTGCGAACACAACAACAGAAGTGCTCGGATACTAAGACTGCATTGACCACAAGTACAATCTCAACCCAATTGCTGCTATAGTAAGATCTAGAGCACAGCAGTGCCCCCATGTCTGTCTTTCCTGGATCCGAGGACACACTGGTTCTCCTGGAAACGAAAAGGCAGACATCCTCGCAAAAGCAGCCTCCTCATCCAACATAGAAATTACATACAATAAACCACCACTAAGTTATGCCAAAGCCCAAATCAAAAAAACGTCTAATATGACAGTGGAACAACCTCTGGGCATCCAGTACAAAAGGTTCTGTCACAAGAGAATTATTTCCCCCCCCGACATATATAGCCGACTCCAGTGCAATACATTAGTGCCCGAATTCATCCTTACGCAGTTTCTCTCTGGTCATGGAAAGTTAAAGTGCTACTTCGAACGTTTTAAAATTAATATTGCAGGCGATTGCTTGTGCTTGTGTGGCTCTTCTCAAACAGTGGACCATTTACTGTTCGACTGTGCCATGTTTGGCAGGACAAGATTCGATCTTGAGTGTCACCTGAACAATTGTAATATGGAACTTTCAAAACCATTATTCCACCTGTTTAAGAAATCCTGCTGTTACAAACAGTTCCTTAAGTTCATTCACCACATCTACAATAATCTAGTTTTATAATTTAGTATTAAGGACCAATAATAATTAACTGATCAAAACTATAACCCTAATATACTCATGTTCAAACTGTTCGGATATTCAATAAATAAATAAATATATTGCCTTCCTTGGAGTCTTTCCATTCCAAATACCTCTATTTTTGAAAATTTCTCTCTCTAGTGCATCTTCTTCTCTTACATTGTTTCTTTCTAAATCTTTCTTTACTTCTTGAAACCAGGCTGTTGTCGATTTCTTTTTCCAAAGATATTTAACAATCTGTTTGTTTAACCTGCTATCATTCATTTTATATAAATGTCCAAAAAATAACAATCTCCTATTCCTTATTGTATCCGTTATGTTTACAATGTCCCGATATATTTCTTCGTTACTTCTTAATTTCCAAAACTCTGTGATTCTTATTGGACCGAGAATTTTGCGTATGATTTTTCATTCTGATACTTCTAATTTATCCAATTTATAATTTAGTATTAGACATTCACTGGCATATAAGCATTCTGGTTTAATTACTGTTCTATAGTGCTGTATTTTCAATTTCCTAGATAAACATTTTTTGTTATAGATATCCCTGGTATTATTATTAATTGGAATAAATTTCTTCCCGCGGGAATATTCACACTGCCTACAACCAGCAAAAATGCTAGTACGAAATTATTATTATTATTATTATTATTTTGTATGGCATAAAGGATACATATGTTACAAATACGGTGAAAAACTTAATTGCTAGTATATACAAAATGTACATAAGATGAAAGGAGGGAAGGCACCGGGTGTCGATGAGTTGAGTGTGGAGATGGTGAGAGCAGCAGAAGAGGTGGGGATACAATGGTTGTACCGAGTGATGATGACAGCATGGAAGGAAATGAAGACCCCAGAGGACTGGAAAAAGGGAATAATTGTCCCGATCTTCAAGAAAGGTAGTAGAACAGAATGAAGAAACTATCGGGGAATAACACTGATGAGTCATTGTGCAAAGATCTTTGAGAAAGTTTTGGAAAGGAGAATTAGGACAAGGATAGAAGGAGGGATGAGGGAAGAACAACATGGCTTCAGAGCAGGAAGGTCCACAGTGGATTTGATTTTTGCTGTAAGGCAGTTACAAGAACAGCACTATGAGTATGGAACAGATCTACTGATGGCCTTCCTGGATATTGAGAAAGCATATGACAGTGTATGCAGAAACAAAGTATGGAAGTCCCTGGAGGATAGAGGAGTAGAGAAATGGACTATAAAGAGGGTAAAGGAGATGTACAAGGGAAGCGTGAGCTGTGTGAAAGTGGGAGGAGAGAGATCGGACTGGTTGGAACAGAGAAACGGCCTGAAAAAAGGAAGTGCACTGTCACCGTTACTTTTCATTGTGGTGATGGATGACATAATGACCCGAGTGGCACAAGTAATTGGGGAAGGAAAGATGAAAGCAATGGTGTTTGCAGATGATTTGATGCTTTGGGGAAACAAGGAGGAGGAGGTACAGGAACAGTTGGATGTGTGGGAAGGAATAATACAAGGATATGGGATGAAATTTACCATAAATAAGAGTGAGATGGTGATCACAACAAGGAAGAAGGAAAGAACCACAACGGGAATAACAATTGGTGGGGAACAGCTGAAGAAAGTGGAGAGTTTAAAGTATCTGGGAAGCCTGATACAAGATAATGGAAGAAACGATAGAGAAATAAATGAGCGGATGAGACAGGCAGAAGCATTCCGGAGGAGTGTGAGAAGCATGTTATGGAGCAAGGATGTCCCTCAGAACAGCAAAAAGATCATATATCGGACGTACTATGTCCCTATCCTGACGTATGCCTCAGAGACCTGGGTTATGAAAGGAAGGGAGAAGAGCAAAATACAGGCCAGTGAGATGAGGTTCTTGAGAAGCAGTATTGGAGCTACAAAGATGGACAGAATAAGAAATGAGAGGACCAGAGAATTAATGAAGGTGGAACCATTACAGGATGGTATAGAGAACTCTAGACTTAGATGGTATGGACATGTAAAATGAATGGAGGAGAAGAGGATACCCAGGAGGGTACACGAGACGAAGTGGGAAGGAAAGAGACCGAGAGGGAGACCAAGAGACAGTGGCTGAAGGGGGTGGAAGAAAGCGTGAAGAAGAGAGGAGAAGACAGGACAAAGGTGGTGGCTGAGAGATGGTGGAAAGACAGAAGACGTTGGAGAGGCTTGTGTTCCAAACAGACCCAGCCAGTGGCTGGAAACTGTGCAAGATGATGATGATGACATAAGTTCTGACAGGGAAGAAGATACAAGCATTACAAATGGATGTCCAACGAGTTTAACCAATTCACTGCTTCATCTGTAGCCTCATGTATTTCTTGTAGCGTCCCACTGAACCCCTTATTGGGCATTCCATGGCAATGTGATAAACCGACTGTTGCACTTCACTGCAATCGCAGGCTGGACTGTCGATCATCTTCCATTTATGCCTCCAATACTGGCATCTACCATGTCGGGTTCTTAGTCGATTTAGTGACGTCCAAGTTTTTCGGGATAAGTTGAAACCAGGGGGGCGTTGAGTTGGATTCAGAATTAGATGATATTTGTCTGGATTCGAGGAAACCCAATTGTAAGAAATGAAAGTCTGAATATGAAGAGTAACATTCTTTATTGGGACACAGAATACTGTTACTGTTATGATACTTTAGCCTGGAAGTGGAAGTAATTTAACCCCCCGTACCAAAGAACTAGTTGTGTGAATGTTATCATGATTGATATGGACACGAACTGCAGAGAGAATCCCACCCCGAGGTGTGGTGTCAGGGCCACGATGCTCGCGAGGATGTCCATCAAGTCCGTCGTCAGCACATATATCATGAAGGTCAGAGCTGCCACTAGCGCCATGGGATAGTGAGGGCCGCACAGGAACAAACCTGCCGTTAGTATATTCACCAGTATGGTCATCAGGGAGTAACCGGTGTGGATGGCAAAGATGGCAGTGTGCGGTCTGTGGAGTCAAACAAATACATTACTTTAGTCCAGACGTTCTCAACTTTACACTCGCGAGCATAAAGTCCCTCGAGATCAATTTTTCATTACAAGTTTTGGCAGTCAGAATAGTTTGGCACGGTGGGTGAGTGGTTATCGTTTCAGACTACCAACCCCAAGCTTGCAGGTTCGCTCCTGGCCATGGTAAGTGATTTTTGAAAGGCGACAAAAATCACGACATGCATGTCATATGCTGTTGGCATGTTAAAGAACCCTTTTGAATTCAGTAGGCCGTGTTCATAAGGCCAAAATTAATTTCGGGATTTTCTGCCAACAGAAAGTTTTTCCATTCTCTACTAGAAAGCACTACAGTGTCAAGGAGCTTAGATATCTAACCTCCTTGACTCTCATAGCGTTCCAAGGAACGACAAAATTCGACATGAAAGCTGCCCTTTGGGCATCAAATAACAAAGCTTGCACCCGGCACCCGAAGCCATACGATATTGTTATTATTATTATTATTATTATTATTATTATTATTATACAGTCAGAATGTTTTAATCTAACCTACAGTTGGACAACCCTGTTTTATGAGTAACACTACTATTGAGACGATTCACTGGCTGTGAAAGCCAATATACCATCTTTTTGAAAGCCTTCATAGGGAGGTTGAGGCTGCTTGGGCTTTTAGTTCTCGCAGTCAAGAGGTGCAGTTGCACCTTATATACAGGGAGGTGGCGCGCAGTTCGCTACTCCTGTGGGGTCCGGGCGGGGACACCAAGAGCCCACCGATGAGCCAGCCTGGTGTCCTAGGCGAAACCCCACACAAGACACGGCACAAGCCTAGAAGAATTGCTGGGTTTTAATTCACTGGCCGTGAAAGCCATTATACCATACACCTTAGTGTTTTATATACAAGGGTTGGTTTTTGTGTTTTGGCAACCATGCTGCTGCGCTGGGCTCTGCCATTGTTACCAAAGGTTGCTAACCTGCATCCCCTCCCTCAGAGCACATGACCTCGCCCGCCTGTGCCGGATTAAGGTAAAATGAGGCCCAAGTCCCTCAGATTTTGGGGCCCCTTTATTTTGTTCAATTATTTTTTAGCACCTGTACATTTAATAAAGTATATACAAGAGTTCTTTTTCTCAAGATGAATAATACACTTTTTATTAAATCATACATAGGCCTACATATATACATACATTTCAATTGAAATGATCATCGTTATTTGAAAACATTTCAGATGATTTGATGAACAATTTAACAAATCATACTATTTTTACTTCTGTAAAATGTAATCAAATACTCTTTTTCCCTGTTTTTTCGGTCAATGAAATCTTCTACAATGTCATCAAAATCAATTTCCCGCAGAACATCTAACTCGATATACATTAAACTTAGCATGTCTAATCGTTCCTGTGACATGATACGTCTTTGCGCACTTTTGATCCGTTTCAATATTGAAAACGTGTGGTCCGCAGAACAATTCGTTATCATGAGGGTCAGGAAAATGCGCAAAGCAATTTCAACGTTCGGAAAAACAGACTCAAGCTTGTCTCGAATAAGAATTTCGTAAAGTTCAGAATGAGTGAACTTAGTTTTTAAAGGACGTTGTAATTTAATATAATGCTGAAACTGTCTCAGTTCTGGATAAAATTTTTCGAAATCTTCGGAATAAAATTGAACTAAATTAGAAATTGCTTGGGGGCCCCAGATAATTGGGGGCCCTAGGCCTGGGCCTCGTCGGGCCTAATGGGTAATCCAGCACTGTCGCCTGCCCCCTACCCCGTTCGTTTGCAGTGGTCATGTGAAGATGAGTAGTTATGAGCAAGCGCTCGCAAAAGACGGTCGCAATGTTTTCCAAGCAGGAGCAGAGAACGTGGGTAAAATTTCAGTGTGCTAGAGGTCGTATGGCTCAACAGTGTCACAAAGGACTGTACGAGGCGTACGGTGCAGTTGTGTTACCATAAAGAACGGTAGCAAGATGGTTTGCAGCCTGGGCGTGAACGTATGGAGGACATGCGTCGATCTGGCCACCCACCAGTAGGTGATAATGATGATCGTGTGGCCTCCAGAGAGGCCGAGTGCAGGTCTTTCTAGTTGACGCCCGTGAGCGAACTGCGCGTCGTAATGAGGATGAAGTGATGATGGAGACGTCACATACACCCAGTCCCCGAGCCACGGGAATTAACCCCAGGAGATTAAAATCCCTGATGGCTCGGCCGGGAATCGAACCCGGGGCACTTTGGGCCAAAGCCTAGCACGCTAATCATTTAGCCACGGGGCTGGACTACCAGTAGGTGATGGAAAGAAAATGTAAAGATGGTGTCCGTGTTAGTTAGTTATTGTTGTTGCAAGGGGCGGAACTACGAGGTCATCTGCCCCTCTTAACACAGATTAAAGAATACAGATTTGGAATTGAATTTAAAATTTTGAGGTGGACACCTAAATTTAAAAACAAAATTAATAAAACAAAAACAAAAAATTAAATAAACATAAAAATTATAAAAATAAACAAAAATTACGGAAAAACAAAACATTATCATTCAAAAACGACAAGTCGTTGAGTCAATGTTCACTGGAGAATTTAGATTGCTGGCCCTAACCCACTCTCACTTATAAAGCGAATAACGCAGTTCCCTTGATCGCTCTCAGTTTACTGGGAGTGGGTCAGCTAGCCACTGACTCTCCCAAGAAGTCAGAACTTGTAGGTGTAACTGAGAGCGAATATCTCTAGCGGGTACCTCCATTGGTCGAGGTTGTAGTGATACAGCCTCTTTTGCAGCTTGATCCGCTAACTCATTTCCAGGGGTTCGGAACGTAATGCTTCGCGAATTAGTGCAAGATGCAGGACTGGCGCATTCCTCCACATTCTGAAGGACAGCCTGAAAATTGCATCAAAATGGGTTCCGCATGACAACCGACATGCAGAAATGGCTGCGATATGACGCTTCTCGTACGCACTTGCAGTGTTATGAGCACAAAGGAGAGGACTTCTTACGATGTATCATAACCATTGAAGAGACGTGAGCCAAATCTTATGAAGCACAGTTGAAACGACAGTCGAATGAGTGTCAGCACCGCGGATCACCACGAAAATAAACCGTTTGACGAACTGCTACCCTTGCAGATGATGTACGGGCTGCCAACCACTATCTTCGCATGATCGATAGATTGGGCAGTGCCAACGGAATACAACTTCAGCGTCTCTGGGAACACGTTATATGCAATGCTGGAGACCACATCGAGGGCCTATGAAACACGGAACCATATAGGTATGTTATTTATCAATGTATAACATAGTTGTCAAAACTAAAAACCCAACCTATGAACAGTATAAGATTTTCTAAGGCCCCAAGTTTACAGCATCAACACCTGGTACTCATAGGGTTATTATTATTATTACTAGCGGCTTCGGTAGCGTTGTTGGTAGCATACTGAACTCATCGGATTTTTTTAGATCGTTAAAATCCTTCAGTATTCCTTCCTTCGGAGGGGAAGTAAAGCCGATGGTCCCATGTCATATACTGTATTTATGGCATGTAAAAGATCTTTCCACAGACTAAACTTGTGTGAAGCTAAATTTTTAGGTTAGATTTCGTTGGAGTGCTCCATCAAAGTCCCAAAGTTCACCACTAGGTATCATTGACATCTGGTAGTGAAAGATGGAACTACTTGAAATTGAACGGAACTTGTAGTACACACTAGGGGTGTCGGCTTGAAGCAGCTACAGCCTCAGGCGAGCCGAACATGTCCTCGGACACTCCTGGCACTAAAAGCCATACAATAAATGGAACTCGTGTAGTGTCCGTTGCCCGCCATTAAAATACGAAAAATTTTCTATAGAAATGGCCAATGTTACTAATATACAGGAGTTGAATATTTTATCGCTGGAAGGTGTTATTGTCTCCCACAAATCCAACCCCTCGTCCTCGTCGTGGGGATTGCCTGTAGGAGCGAAGTACAGCGGGGACTTTGTGTGCCTCAAGACCGCTACGGTAGCTGTGAAGGCCCTACAGGAACCCTGAAGAAATTACGGCTAACGGGGCTCTGGTGAAACAACTGCTGCCTTGTAGTTTGGAGTTGGTTCTTCAAAGGTTAAGGGAAGAAACCGTCACAGAAAATCAGCCTCGTGCCTCAGGCTTAAGGTGGCAGCCCCTCCAAGGCACTCGGAGGCAGTGGGTTAATCACTCGCTCCTCTTAAATAAACTGATTACTGAAACTGAAGCGAAATTACAAAACCGGACGGATAACCTGATGACGACTTTTGGCATGAAGAGGACTACGAAAATCGGTTTCTGGAATGTGAGGACCTTGATGGAGAAAACAAGACTGAAACAAGTGACTCGGGAGATGAAGAACTATGGGCTGGATATCCTAGGATTGAGTGAGGTGAGGTGGCAAGGATTTGGTGAAATACAGACAACAGATGGAATTGCATTTCTCTATTCTGGGGGCGATGAGGAAGAACACAGGGATGGAGTGGGGTTGCTGCTCAACACAAATGCAAAGAGGAGCCTTATGGAGTGGAAGCCAATTTCTAGTAGGCTCATGTTTGCTAGGTTCAAGACAAAGATCAGGAATGTGATCATCATCCAATGATTTGCGCCTACAGAACAATCGAAGCCAGAGAAGAAGGAAGAATTCTACCAAATGCTGCGAGATGCCACAAGACAAACAAGTAAGAAGGACATTCTCATTGTTATGGGAGACTTCACCGCGAAGGTGGGCTCAAACAATGAGGGGTTGGAGCAGATCATGGGTAAACATGGCCTTGGTGAGATGAATGACAATGGGGAGAAATTTACGGAATATTGCGCCAGTCAGGATTTGGTGATGGGTGGCACGGTGTTTCCTCATAGGCGGTGCCACAAGGTCACCTGGGTGTCTCCTGATAAAGTCACAGAAAATCAAATTGATCACATCGTGGTGAGCAGGAGATTCAGAAGAAGCTTGGAAGATGTTAGGAACAAGAGAGGAGCGGACGTTGGTAGTGACCATCATCTTGTGGTTGCCAACTTCCGCATGAAGATCATGGCAGTCCGCCGAAAGTTTAACACTCGGCACAACAAGTTTGATATGGGCAAGCTAAAGAGCCAGCAGAGATTGGAGCTCAGAAATAAATTCCAGGTGTTGGACTCCGAGACAGAGAAGGATGTGGAGAGTGTGTGGAGCGAGGTAAAGAATATCTTCGTGGAAACCAGTGAGATGCAGCTCGGGTACAAGAACTACCTGCAGAAAGAATGGATATCCGATCAGACCTGGGACAAGATAAATTATAGAAAGGAGATTAAGGCCAAGCTCAACACCTGCAAGACTAGGCAGCAGAAGGCTCTCACACAAGCAGCATATTCAACAGCAAACAAGGAGGTAAAGAGGAGTGTGCGGAAGGATCATAGGAGGTGGATTGATGACCAGGCGGTGAAAGCAGAAGAAGCGGCAAGAAGGGGGGACGTTAAGGAGCTCTATGGCATCACAAAGATGCTTTCGAAGAAAGGTTTTAATAAAAGTAGGCCTGTGAAGAGCAAGACGGGCAAGATCCTCATGACGTGTGAACAGCAGCTGACTAGATGGAGAGAACACTTTGCGGAGGTTCTTAGTAGAGATAGAGGACCAGAAAGTAAGCAGCAAGGAGATGATGATAAAGAGGAAGCAGAAAGTGACCCAAGCATCAGCCTTGACTCCCCAACTTGGGGCGAAATACGGACAACATTGAAGCAGATGAAGTGCGGGAAGGCACCAGGTCTGGATAATATCCCAGCGGAAGTATTAAAGCAGACCTGGATATTACGATCAATCTGCTGCACCCGCTGTTGGAGAAGATCTGGAAGGAGGAGAAAATACCAACCGACTGGAAGAAGGGGTTGATCGTCAAGTTACCGAAGAAAGGGGACACCACAAACTGTAACAACTGGAGGGGTATCACCTTGCTATCCATTCCAAGCAAAGTGCCGGCGAGAGTCATCCTGAATCGTATAAAAGACTGCGTAGAAAAAAGGCTTTGGAAGGAACAGGCTGGATTTCGACAACATTGCAGCTGTGTGGATCTCATCAACACCCTCCGAATCATCCTGGAGCAGAATGTGGAGTGGCGGAATACCCTTTACCTCACATTTGTTGACTTCGAGAAAGCTTTTGACTCCGTAAATCAAAGAATCATGTGGAAGACCCTTGAGGAATATATAATTCCAACAAAGATCATCAGAATCATGGAAGAGATGTACGAAGGGTATGAGTGCCAGGTTCTTCACGAAGGCAAATTAACAGAAAAGATAAAGGTCAGTTCCGGAGTGAGACAGGGGTGTGTCCTTTCCCCCACTCTGTTCCTGTTGGTCCTGGATAGTGTGATGAAGAAGGTAATGGGAGGACGGAAGAGGGGTATTAATGACAGGCTTGAAGATCTGGATTTCGCAGAAGACATTTGTCGTATGGCACAACGGTACCGAGACATAGAAGATAAGCTGGGGAGGTTGCAGAGAGAAGCAGAACGTGCAGGACTGATGATCAACACCAACAAGACCAAAGAGATGAGGATAAATTCTGACGTCACGACTAGCTTGACAGTCAACGGAAAGGAAATTGAGCAAGTTTGAGTCCTTCCTCTACCTTGGGAGTATAGTCACAAATGATGGGGCAGCAGAGCAAGATGTTCGAAGCCGTATCAGGAAGGCAAATGGTGCCTTTGTCCAGCTCTACCCCATCTGGAGAAATAGAAACATTTCCAGGAAGACCAAGCTCCGCCTTTTCAATAGCAACGTAAAGTCGATTCTTCTCTATGGCTGTGAAACATGGAAAGTCACAAAACCGATCAACAACCAGCTACAGGTGTTCATTAACAGATGTATGTGTCGCATCATGAATGTGAGGTGGCCGGACATAATCTCAAATGAAGATCTTTGGACCATCACCAATCAACAACCGATTAGCATCCAGATCAAGGAGAGGAAATGGCGCTGGATTGGTCACACACTAAGGAAGCCGGACGGAGCTGTTGAGAGGGCGGCGCTAGACTGGAATCCTCAAGGTGCCAGGAAGCGAGGTCGACCTAAGAAGACCTGGAAGAGGACCATCGAAAATGAAATTACAGAGGTGGACAAGAACTGGAGTCAAGTGAAGAGAATGTCCAGGAATCGTACTGCGTGGAGAAATTTCGCCAAGGCCCTATGCTCCGGAAGGAGCGGCAGGAATTAAGTGAAGTGAGAGGGTATTATTGCATTTTTTAGAGTGCCAACATGATTGTTTCCAGACCAATGGTTTTCGCCTGGACAAATAAAGATTAGCTAATATAAACAGCCCTGGTTTTTGTCACGCACAGTGGGGATAGTCGCGCATCACTAATTTTTATCCAGGCCAATGGTTTTGCCTAGTAGTACAATCGGTAATTTTCACCAATAATTTCATTCAGAGAGTCGCCGGGGAAGTGAAGTTGGCATCATTATCTAATCAAACATGGCGACATGTTTTTTGGTAAGTTTATTACTTGAAAGTTAATGTTGACAATTTCCTTATTTTTAAAGTGTGAATGTGGTGTTTGTTAATGGCAGTTAGCTTTAATAATTTAGCACAGTAAGAACAAACCATTTTCAGAGCTCTACTAAGAAAAATAACACACTTTTAAAACGGGCAACGGGCAATACACGAGAGCCCAATAAATAGATAAATAAAAATTCTTATTACTGCCACTGAGATCTGTCAATACTCACCTGACCACAGAATAGTGTTTGTAGAGCCGGTAGAGCTCAGACTGACTCCTGTAGACCGTACCACTGGTAGTCATCTCCCAATCCATTTCCTTGCTGAAGTAGCCGTGAATTGCTTGAAGCAGATGAAGCAACACCAGCAGGTATAGCTGAATGTTGAGCGTCGACATGTAGAACTTCCCTAGTGCACCCCATATCCTAGAGGACGTCTCCCTGACCGACCGTTTCTCCTCCCGCACCGGTGGTAGCACGTCTCCCTGAGCGAATATGGAGAACTTGGAATCATTCACATGGGGGTTCTTTTTTTGTGTGGTGAAGTCATGTCGTTGAAAATACCGAGTTCTATTTCTCAAGCTGTATGGAAATTTACGAAGATGTTTCCCTGCTGGTTTAGCTTTGGTTTCGTAAGTTTCAATTTCACTTGTGATGCTCTTAAATGTTTGACTTGTCGTGATCTCGAACTGTAACTGGTTGGTTTCAGGTGCAGCTGTCACGTTCTCCACTGCTGGGATCAAAGAAACATTGCATATTTAAGACACTCTCAACCTAATAATAATAATAATGACAAGAGGGGAAAGATAAGGAAAGGGCACTGTGAAAATTGGAAGTCAGAGTTTGGAAATTGTAGACACGTTCAAATACCTAGGAAGTGAATTGATGCAAACTGGTAGGTTGGACATGGAGATTGGCAGGAGGGTACAGCAGAGCAATGCATTCTATCAAAGTGTAAGAAAACTTGTTTGGGATAAGGAAGTACCAAGGAGGTAATGTATAAAGTGTACTATGTTCCCATATTAACTTATGCAGCTGAGACTTGGACCCTGACAAGCAGGCAAGAGAGTAAAATCCAAGCCAGTGAAATGAAATTCCTAAGAAGTATGATAGGAAAGACAAGGAAAGACAGAGTGAGGAATGAAGATGTTAGGAAGGAAGTTGGGATGGGAAAACTAAATGAGAAAATTGAGAAGAATAAACTAAGGTGGTTTGGACATGTAAAGAGGATGGAGGAAAATAGAATACCAAGACAGATGCTGGAGGCAAAGTGCAAGGGTAAGAGAGCAAGAGGAAGACCTAGAACAAGGTGGATCGATTCAGTGAAGAACAGCGTAAGAAAAACAAATCTGGAGTGGGACAAGATCGTGGAAGAAGAATTGTGGAAGGAAAGAGGAAAGTGGAGAAGTGCCATAAATACCCCGACCCAGCAGGAGCTGGATAAGGGGAAATGATGATTATGATGATGATGAGGAATACTAAATTTCACGACCAAGTAGAGACTCAATGTGGATAGGACTGAGACTACCTGGAACTATATAATAAACTCCAGCATACAAAATTTCACAAAAAGCCTGGGAACACGAAAAATGTAATTATGTTAAACAGTAGCTTAGAAAAACGAAACATTCAGATTGTCTTACGGTACATTAAAAGAAATATCAAGTTTCTTTTGAAAAAAGAGTTTGTGAGCGTTAAGGATTGGTCATACTGAGAAATAATTTGATAAAAATAAGTCTATATCTTTCGCCAGTGTTATTTTATCAGCTGCTGAAGTTAGTCAAACGGATCGCTTCGCGGGCAAATTCCAATGGGCTTTGCAGGGTAATGTTGCCAACTCTGCACGAGGCTGGTTAAGAACTTTCTCGTAAATGACCGATTGCCTTGTAACTGCAGAGAAATCAGGATCAGAACAAACATGTCATAGGTTTCAGCCCGTGTCATCGTAGCATAGTAGCCTTCAGTCGGTCGACACAAGATCATGCCAATTAGGCTACTGGAATATGTGAAGAAAACCCTGAAATAAATTACAGGTTATTAAGATTTATATATAAGGTGCGTTCATAAAGTAACGAGCCGGAGGCTGTAATGCGCAAACCGCTGACGACATCGGCTAATCGTGGCGTGTGTATCGAGGTGTGGTTCCGACCAGAGCGTGGAAGGTCACAGCCCGTCTCTAGAGGGCACGCGTGCATGCCACGTGACGATACAAAGCGAGCAGCAGCATGCATCAATAGTCCAACCAAGACCTAGACAGTAGGCTTTTCTTATGTGCTTCCTGGTGTGGTTGAAATCTGCGGGGCACCCATTGGGCACACACTATGCGCAAGTGCAGTCGTTCCTTCATGATGGTGTGCACACTTCCGACGCTCAATCTGACCACGGTGGCTATGGCGTTCACTGTCTCTCGGCGGTCCTGGGTAATGAGTGCATCAACCAGCTGGACGTTGTCATCGATAATGCAGGGGGATGCCCCATACCTGGCATCATCGGCTAACGACACCCGTCCTTCCCTGAAGCGCTTGTGCCACGCCTTGACCCTTGCAAGGGACATGCAGTGTTCCCCGTACACTTGTGACATTCGGCGATGAATGTCCGTTCCCCCTACTCCTTCCGCTGTCAGAAACAGAACAACACCTCTTTGCTCTTCATTTGACGCCTCCATGTCACTGTATGCAATTCGACTGGCAGCGTTGGACGATTAATGCATGCTGCTGCTCGCTTCGTATCGTCACATGACATGCACGCGTGCCCTCTAGCGACGGGCTGTGACCTTCCACGCTCTGGTCGGAACCACACCTCGTTACACACGCCACGATTAGCCGATATCGTCACCGGTTTACGCATTACAGCCTCCGGCTGGTTACTTTTTGAACGCACCTTATATAATGTTATACCCTGGGGTTCCCACAGGGTATGGCCACCCCCTATCGTCCCCTTTCACCCCCATTTCATGCCACAACCCCTAGAGGAACCAACAACAACAAACATCTTGAAATTGCAAGTACGCTTGGCTTGGCAGGCCAACCATACAAACATGTGGTACTGTAATTCTTACAACTAAACACACAGCTACCTGCTATGTGGGGTAGGAATCTGCTGACTACATAATACAAAGATGGGCAATTCACATAAATCCAGCACCACTAGGAACTGATCATCTTTCGTCCACCGAGGTGCTGTCCAATGCCAGCTCGACCACTCTGCAGTTCTGGTAAGTGTACTCAAAGGTTATCCTTAGTAATTCCTTTCTGTTCCAACCCCAATACTTGTAATCATCTCATTCATTCTTGAGCACTTTGAATCACACTTATAATAATTAAAACCATTCTCACTCTCGCCTTCTTATATTTATTGGGCCCTCTGCTCGAACTCTGGCCCTCAGCCAGCAAGCCTTTACTCAGCTGCGCCACACCGGCTGTATTGCTTATCAGGTGTTGTAACGTGTTTTTCGAGGGGTTTTCATGCCACTGGCATAAGTCAGTAGGAAGCCATTCTCTATTTATTTACGCGGCAAATTGTTCAGCCAAGATAAATTTTCATGTTAATTTATTATTATTATTAATTTATTATAATTATTATTAAGGTATTTTTCGGAGCATTTTATAAAATTATAAGCATACAGATAGGTTTTCTATGTCTTAGAAAACACTATCAAGCAAATTATTACGAACGACAATATCATAGAAAATTATATGATTACGGAATTTAACGGAGTTTCGTCAGTTAGGGTATATTGAGAGACATGAGTCACTGGGAATTCAAGTACAGGCTTAATCTTGTCGGGAAGCATGACGCAATCCTGCGTTGCAGCTTAACGAAAAGGCGGATGTATGGAACGGAAAACGACTTCAGCCTCCCGCCGAGTGTAGTGAGCCAGAGTGGGGATCTAGCGCGTAGGGGGCAGCCAATCAGTGGAGACCACGTAAGCTGGAAGTCGGCTGAAGAGTGGGGATGCGGAGGTGTGCATATATCGTTCAGCGCGCCGTGGAACGAGGACTATCTGTATAGAACTTAACGAGTTCGGTTGCACCCGGGAGTCGCTCCGATGTTCCGTGGATTGGAGGACTAACTTTTGTAAAACTTAACCAGTGTGGTTGTACGAGTGTTTGGGTCCGATGTACGGACCATAGAATTATCTAATCTACCAGAATATCATCAAATATCGACAAAGATGTCGACGTCCAGGAGACTGTGGGAAGCACACAGCATCATCCAGTACGAGGGAAAGGCTTCGGCCATTTCCAGTGGTAAGCGCGAATGACGCAGAAATACGCAATCTATCGTTTCTCTTTGTTTTATATTTCATATTTCAATAACTTCATGGCTTGGGAATAAGAGTAAAATCAATAATTTATCAGACTCCGTTTTCACGTAATTTTCTATCGGTAATATTAAAATCGCAACGCTCCAATTTAAATTTTAAACTTATTATTATTATTAATTTTGCTATACTTGTTTTATATAATAAATTCAATTCTTTTACAATGCAATCTTTGCTTTCAGTAGGTAGCATTAGATATAGACCAATTCCTTCTCCTGATACAATTGTTTGTTGGGTTAATGATCAAATCATACCACGATCTGAGTGAATAGATTCTTGAAGGTGTTCTACCAGAGCTAGACGTTGTTAAATACAAATTTAGATTTCAGCATTGCATTGAGGTCTTGGCGCCCATTAAAACAACATAGCTTAGGCAAAGGTAAACAGTTACATTTATCACCCAACAGTTAGGGGCAGCCAAACCGTTACACTTGTTGCTACCAACATGGGGCATTAATTAACGTTACAGTGTTTAACATTGTAAACAGGCGTCAGCATTCATTACTCGCTCAGTAGCAAGGCCAGCCTTCCACTGGTCTGTTCCATTCACTCTTTACCCCACTCACTTCACTACACTCACGTGATGCCCCGCGTGCAAGCTTTCACGTCTTTCAATAAACGCCACCCTAACTCGACTGTATATAACTCAAAATCGACATTTTTTGACTTGTGACAGTCTTCTTGCAGGGGTGCAATATTGTGTACTTTTCTGATGAGAAATAATAGTACAACGAAAATCTGGTACTGTATATACTCTTCATGCAAAACCATAACTAAGGTTCAGATGTTAAGGAAAAGTCATATTTTTTCCTGAGCTAATTTTATTTAAACACAAATAGTGCTAAATGTTCCGGCATAACTCAACAAGATGACAGTGTTTCGCCCCGGTGTGCTATTGGGCTCTTCAGTTGGTTAAAGCACACCTCACCAAGACACTGTCTAGTGCACACTGGGAAGGCCATTGCAAGACGTATTTGATACATGTGTATCCGCGTCACGAGCAAGCCAGTGCACTATGGGAGTCGAAACTCCATTCCAAAGCAATTATAACCTTACCTTGGCATTGAATATACAATTTTCATAAGAAAATATGCATTGTCCGTTGAGCCATAATATATTTAAACACAAATAGTGCTAAATGTTCCGGCATAACTCAACAAAATGACAGTGTTTCACCCCGGTGTGCTATTGGGCTCTTCAGTTGGTAAGGTAAGGTTATAATTGCTTTGGAATGGAGTTTCGACTCCCATAGTGCACTGGCTTGCTCGTGACGCGGATACACATGTATCAAATACGTCTTGCAATGGCCTTCCCAGTGTGCACTAGACAGTGTCTTGGTGAGGTGTGCTTTAACCAACTGAAGAGCCCAATAGCACACCGGGGCGAAACACTGTCATCTTGTTGAGTTATGCCGGAACATTTAGCACTATTTGTGTTTAAATATATTATGGCTCAACGGACAATGCATATTTTCTTATGAAAATTGTATATGAGCTAATTTTACCCGAAATCTGAAATATAAGTTTGAATAACGGGTCCCTGACCACGTCTAAAGCAATTTGATGTTGCCTATTAATGCATATTTTGGCCATTTTTATTGTTTAGGTCATATTTTAGTGATATAAGGTCGTATTTGGTCATATTTTAGTGATATAAGGTCGTATTTGGTCATATTTTAGTGATATAAGGTTGTATTTGGTTATATTTTAGTGATATAAGGTCGTATTTGTTTATATTTTAGTGATATAAGGTCGTATTTGGTTATATTTTAGTGATATAAGGTCGTATTTGGTTATATTTTAGTGATATAAGGTCGTATTTGGTTATATTTTAGTGATATAAGGTCGTATTTGGTTATATTTTAGTGATATAAGGTCGTATTTGGTTATATTTTAGTGATATAAGGTCGTATTTGGTTATATTTTAGTGATATAAGGTCGTATTTGGTTATATTTTAGTGATATAAGGTCGTATTTGGTTATATTTTAGTGATATAAGGTCGTATTTGGTCATATTTTAGTGATATAAGGTCGTATTTGGTTATATTTTAGTGATACAAGGTCGTATTTGGTTATATTTTAGTGATATAAGGTCGTATTTGGTTATATTTTAGTGATATAAGGTCGTATTTGGTCATATTTTAGTGATATAAGGTCGTATTTGGTCATATTTTAGTGATATAAGGTCGTATTTGGTTATATTTTAGTGATATAAGGTCGTATTTGGTTATATTTGAGTGATATAAGGTCGTATTTGGTCATATTTTAGTGATATAAGGTCGTATTTGGTCATATTTTAGTGATAAGGTCGTATTTGGTTATATTTTAGTGATATAAGGTCGTATTTGGTTATATTTTAGTGATATAAGGTCGTATTTGGTTATATTTTAGTGATATAAGGTCGTATTTGGATATATTTTAGTGATATAAGGTCGTATTTGGTTATATTTTAGTGATATAAGGTCGTATTTGGTCATATTTTAGTGATATAAGGTCGTATTTGGTTATATTTTAGTGATATAAGGTCGTATTTGGTTATATTTTAGTGATATAAGGTCGTATTTGGTCATATTTTAGTGATATAAGGTCGTATTTGGTTATATTTTAGTGATATAAGGTCGTATTTGGTTATATTTTAGTGATATAAGGTCGTATTTGTTTATATTTTAGTGATATAAGGCCTTATTTGGTTATATTTTAGTGACATAAGGTCGTATTTGGTTATATTTTAGTGATATAAGGTCGTATTTGGTTATATTTTAGTGATATAAGGTCGTATTTGGTTATATTTTAGTGATATAAGGTCGTATTTGGTTATATTTTAGTGATATAAGCTCGTATTTGGTTATATTTTAGTGATATAAGCTCGTATTTGGTCATATTTTAGTGATATAAGGTCGTATTTGGTTATATTTTAGTGATATAAGGTCGTATTTGGTTATATTTTAGTGATATAAGGTCGTATTTGATTATATTTTAGTGATATAAGGTCGTATTTGATTATATTTTAGTGATATAAGGTCGTATTTGGTCATATTTTAGTGATATAAGGTCGTATTTGGTTATATTTTAGTGATATGAGGTCGTATTTGGTTATATTTTAGTGATATAAGGTTGTATTTGGTTATATTTTAGTGATATAAGGTTGTATTTGGTTATATTTTAGTGATATAAGGTCGTATTTGGTCATATTTTAGTGATATAAGGTTGTATTTGGTCATATTTTAGTGATATAAGGTCGTATTTGGTTATATTTTAGTGATATAAGGTCGTATTTGGTTATATTTTAGTGATATAAGGTTGTATTTGGTCATATTTTAGTGATATAAGGTTGTATTTGGTTATATTTTAGTGATATAAGGTTGTATTTGTTTATATTTTAGTGATATAAGGCCTTATTTGGTTATATTTTAGTGATATAAGGTCGTATTTGGTTATATTTTAGTGATATAAGGTCGTATTTGGTTATATTTTAGTGATATAAGGTCGTATTTGGTCATATTTTAGTGATATAAGGTTGTATTTGGTTATATTTTAGTGATATAAGGTCGTATTTGGTCATATTTTAGTGATATAAGGCCTTATTTGGTTATATTTTAGTGATATAAGGTCGTATTTGGTCATATTTTAGTGATATAAGGTCGTATTTGGTTATATTTTAGTGATATAAGGTCGTATTTGGTTATATTTTAGTGATATAAGGTCGTATTTGGTCATATTTTAGTGATATAAGGTCGTATTTGGTTATATTTTAGTGATATAAGGTTGTATTTGGTCATATTTTAGTGATATAAGGTTGTATTTGGTTATATTTTAGTGATATAAGGTCGTATTTGTTTATATTTTAGTGATATAAGGTCGTATTTGGTTATATTTTAGTGATATAAGGTCGTATTTGGTTATATTTTAGTGATATAAGGTCGTATTTGTTTATATTTTAGTGATATAAGGTCGTATTTGGTCATATTTTAGTGATATAAGGTCGTATTTGGTTATATTTTAGTGATATAAGGTTGTATTTGGTTATATTTTAGTGATATAAGGCCTTATTTGGTTATATTTTATTGATATAAGGTCGTATTTGGTTATATTTTAGTGATATAAGGTCGTATTCGGTTATATTTTAGTGATATAAGGTCGTATTTGGTTATATTTTAGTGATATAAGCTCGTATTTGGTTATATTTTAGTGATATAAGCTCGTAATTGGTCATATTTTAGTGATATAAGGTCGTATTTGGTTATATTTTAGTGATATAAGGTCGTATTTGGTTATATTTTAGTGATATAAGGTCGTATTTGGTCATATTTTAGTGATATAAGGTCGTATTTGGTTATATTTTAGTGATATAAGGTCGTATTTGGTTATATTTTAGTGATATAAGGTCGTATTTGGTTATATTTTAGTGATATAAGGTCGTATTTGGTCATATTTTAGTGATATAAGGTCGTATTTGGTCATATTTTAGTGATATAAGGTCGTATTTGGTCATATTTTAGTGATATAAGGTCGTATTTGGTTATATTTTAGTGATATAAGGTCGTATTTGGTTATATTTTAGTGATATAAGGTCGTATTTGGTTATATTTTAGTGATATAAGGTCGTATTTGGTCATATTTTAGTGATATAAGGTCGTATTTGGTTATATTTTAGTGATATAAGGTCGTATTTGGTCATATTTTAGTGATATAAGGTCGTATTTGGTTATATTTTAGTGATATAAGGTCGTATTTGGTTATATTTTAGTGATATAAGGTCGTATTTGGTTATATTTTAGTGATATAAGGTCGTATTTGGTCATATTTTAGTGATATAAGGTCGTATTTGGTTATATTTTAATGATATAAGGTCGTATTTGGTTATATTTTAGTGATATAAGGTCGTATTTGGTTATATTTTAGTGATATAAGGTCGTATTTGGTCATATTTTAGTGATATAAGGTTGTATTTGGTTATATTTTAGTGATATAAGGTCGTATTTGGTTATATTTTAGTGATATAAGGTCGTATTTGTTTATATTTTAGTGATATAAGGTCGTATTTGGTCATATTTTAGTGATATAAGGTCGTATTTGGTTATATTTTAGTGATATAAGGTCGTATTTGGTTATATTTTAGTGATATAAGGTCGTATTTGGTCATATTTTAGTGATATAAGGTCGTATTTGGTTATATTTTAGTGATATAAGGTCGTATTTGGTCATATTTTAGTGATATAAGGTCGTATTTGGTTATATTTTAGTGATATAAGGTCGTATTTGGTTATATTTTAGTGATATAAGGTCGTATTTGGTTATATTTTAGTGATATAAGGTTGTATTTGGTCATATTTTAGTGATATAAGGTTGTATTTGGTTATATTTTAGTGATATAAGGTTGTATTTGTTTATATTTTAGTGATATAAGGCCTTATTTGGTTATATTTTAGTGATATAAGGTCGTATTTGGTTATATTTTAGTGATATAAGGTCGTATTTGGTCATATTTTAGTGATATAAGGCCTTATTTGGTTATATTTTAGTGATATAAGGTCGTATTTGGTCATATTTTAGTGATATAATGTCGTATTTGGTTATATTTTAGTGATATAAGGTCGTATTTGGTCATATTTTAGTGATATAAGGTCGTATTTGGTTATATTTTAGTGATATAAGTTCGTATTTGGTTATATTTTAGTGATATAAGGTCGTATTTGGTTATATTTTAGTGATATAAGGTCGTATTTGGTCATATTTTAGTGATATAAGGTCGTATTTGGTTATATTTTAGTGATATAAGGTTGTATTTGGTCATATTTTAGTGATATAAGGTCGTATTTGTTTATATTTTAGTGATATAAGGTCGTATTTGGTTATATTTTAGTGATATAAGGTCGTATTTGGTTATATTTTAGTGATATAAGGTCGTATTTGGTCATATTTTAGTGATATAAGGTCGTATTTGGTCATATTTTAGTGATATAAGGTCGTATTTGGTTATATTTTAGTGATATAAGGCCTTATTTGGTTATATTTTAGTGATATAAGGTCGTATTTGGTTATATTTTAGTGATATAAGGTCGTATTTGGTTATATTTTAGTGATATAAGGTCGTATTTGGTAATATTTTAGTGATATAAGGCCTTATTTGGTTATATTTTAGTGATATAAGGTCGTATTTGGTTATATTTTAGTGATATAAGGTCGTATTTGGTTATACTTTAGTGATATAAGGTCGTATTTGGTTATATTTTAGTGATATAAGCTCGTATTTGGTTATATTTTAGTGATATAAGGTCGTATTTGGTTATATTTTAGTGATATAAGGTCGTATTTGGTTATATTTTAGTGATGTAAGGTCGTATTTGGTCATATTTTAGTGATATAAGGTCGTATTTGTTTATATTTTAGTGATATAAGGTCGTATTTGTTTATATTTTAGTGATATAAGGTCGTATTTGGTTATATTTTAGTGATATAAGGTCGTATTTGGTTATATTTTAGTGATATAAGGTTGTATTTGGTTATATTTTAGTGATATAAGGTCGTATTTGGTTATATTTTAGTGATATAAGGTCGTATTTGGTCATATTTTAGTGATATAAGGTTGTATTTGGTTATATTTTAGTGATATAAGGTCGTATTTGGTTATATTTTAGTGATATAAGGTCGTATTTGGTTATATTTTAGTGATATAAGGTCGTATTTGGTTATATTTTAGTGATATAAGGTTGTATTTGGTTATATTTTAGTGATATAAGGTCGTATTTGGTTATATTTTAGTGATATAAGCTCGTATTTGGTTATATTTTAGTGATATAAGGTTGTATTTGGTTATATTTTAGTGATATAAGGTCGTATTTGGTCATATTTTAGTGATATAAGGTCGTATTTGGTTATATTTTAGTGATATAAGGTCGTATTTGGTTATATTTTAGTGATATAAGGTCGTATTTGGTTATATTTTAGTGATATAAGGTCGTATTTGGTCATATTTTAGTGATATAAGGTCGTATTTGGTTATATTTGTGTGATATAAGGTCGTATTTGTTTATATTTTAGTGATATAAGGTCGTATTTGTTTATATTTTAGTGATATAAGGTCGTATTTGGTTATATTTTAGTGATATAAGGTCGTATTTGGTTATATTTTAGTGATATAAGGTCGTATTTGGTTATATTTTAGTGATATAAGGTCTATTTGGTTATATTTTAGTGATATAAGGTCGTATTTGGTTATATTTTAGTGATATAAGGCCTTATTTGGTTATATTTTAGTGATATAAGGTCGTATTTGGTTATATTTTAGTGATATAAGGTCGTATTTGGTTATATTTTAGTGATATAAGGTCGTATTTGGTCATATTTTAGTGATATAAGGTCGTATTTGGTCATATTTTAGTGATATAAGGTCGTCGTTGGTTATATTTTAGTGATATAAGGTCGTATTTGTTTATATTTTAGTGATATAAGGCCTTATTTGGTTATATTTTAGTGATATAAGGTCGTATTTGGTTATATTTTAGTGATATAAGGTCGTATTTGTTTATATTTTAGTGATATAAGGTCGTATTTGGTTATATTTTAGTGATATAAGGTCGTATTTGGTTATATTTTAGTGATATAAGGTCGTATTTGGTTATAATTTCAGCATTTTTCTTTAGTTAGTTAGTTATTGTTGTTTTAAGGGGTGGAAATACGAGGTCATCTGCCCCTCTTAACACAGATTAAAGAATACAAATTTGGAATTGAATTTAAAATTTTGAGGTGGACACCTAAATTTAAAAAGATCTAAAATTAATAAAACACAAACAAAATATAAAATAAAATTATGTTGTTTGAGTCTTCAGTCTTTTGACTGGTTTGATGCAGCTCTCCATGCCTCCCTGTCCTGAGCTAATCGTTTCATCTCTACATAACTACCACACCCCACATCCGAGGCAATCTGTTGAACATATTCTAACCTTGGTCTACCCCTACAGTTCTTGTCCTCGACCCTTCCTTCCATAACTAAGCTTGCTATTCCTGGGTGTCTTAGTAAGTGTCCTACCAACCTATCTCTTCTCTTCATTAGCAGTCGCCAGAAACATCTCTCCTCTCCCACTCGGCTTAATACCTCTTTGTTTGTAACCCTATCTACCCATCTGATCGTCATCATTCTCCTGTAACACCACATTTCAAATGCTTCAATTCTCCTCTTTTCTGCTACACCAATTGTCCAAGTTTCACTTCCATAGAGCGCCATGCTCCAGACGAAGGCTTTCAAAAATGACTTCCTAATACCTAAATCTATATTCGATGTCAGCAGATTCCTTTTTTGTAGAAATGCTTTCTTTGCCTGAGCCAACCTACTTTTTATATCCTCTTTGCTTCGTCCATCACTGGTTATTCTGCTTCCTAAGTAACAGAAGTCTCCTGCTTCCTTCAGCTTTTCACCTGCCAATTTGATCTCCACAGAGGTTTCTGATTTATTTTGGCTGCATTCCAGTATTTTTGTTTTACATTTATTAATTTTCATCATGAATTCTTTCCGTAAGACGGAGTCCATACCATTCAAAAACTCATTCAAATCCTCAGGCTTGTCGGCCAAGATGACGATGTCATCAGCAAATCTCAGAGTTGAAATTATTTCTCCTTGAATCTTTACTCCCACTTTACATTTTTCTCTAATTTCCTTCATTGCTTGTTCAATGTAAAGATTGAAAAGTATGGGTGATAAGTTGCAGCCTTGCCTTACACCTTTCTGAATACCAGCTTCTCTCTCATGTCCTTCAACTCGAATGACTGCTGTCTGGTTCCTGTATAGATTGTATATCACCCTCCTATCCCTGTACTTTATTCCAATCGATTTCAAAATGTCAAACAATTTAGTCCAATCAACGTTATCAAAAGCCTTTTCTAAGTCTACAAAAGCCATGAACGTTCTCTGATCTTTCCTTATTCTACCTTCCAAAATCAGCCTAAGACTTAGTACAGCTTCCCTTGTTCCTACATTTCTCCTGAAACCAAACTGGTCTTCACCCAACTCCGTTTCTATCTGGCTTTCAATCCTCTTGTAAATTATTCTAGACAGGATCTTTGAAGCATGAGTAATCAAGCTGATTGTACGGTAATCTTCACATCTGTCAGCTCCCACTTTCTTTGGTATAGGGATGATTACATTCTTCTTGAAATCAGGGGGTACCTCACCTGTCTCATAAATCCTACACACCAAGTGAAATAACCTGATCAGACCTTCATCTCCTATGCAGCGTAGCAACTCAATCGGTATATCATCTATGCCCGGTGCTTTGTTCCTGCTTAAGTCTTCCAAAGCTCTATCAAATTCTGATCTCAATATTAAATCTCCTTTCGCATCCTCATCAATTTCCTCCTCCCTTTCCATTACATGATTCTCAATCTCCTTTCCCTTATACAAACTCTCTATGTAAGCTTTCCATCTCTCAACCTTTTCTTCCCTATCTGTTAGAGGCTTTCCATTTGTGTCCTTAATATTACAGCACTTAGTCTTCTTTTCCCCAAAAGTATTCTTAATCCTTCGATAAGCTGTGTCTACTTTTCCTAATTTCAGACAATTTTCTATACCTGCACATTTCTCTTTCAACCATTCTTCTTTCGCTTCCTTGCACTTCTTGTTAACCTCATTTCTCAGACGTCTGTATTCTGCTTTCCCCTTTTCATCTCTTACATTCTTGTGTTTCCGCCTTTCATCCATCAATTCTAGTATATCCTGAGTGATCCACGGTTTTCTACCTATTCTTTCTTTCCTACCAATGTTTTCTTCTGCGGATTTTGTTATTTCATTCTTCAAAAGTGCCCATTCGTCTGCAATTGAAGTTTGTTTAGGGTTTTTAATTAGTCCTTCCTTTATACTCTTCTTGAATCTTTCGTTTACATCCTTCTCTTTCAGTCTGTCTATTGCCCACCTTTTTGGCTTTTGACTTTTCTTCAGTTTCTTCAACTTTAATCTGCATTTCATTACAATCAGATTGTGGTCAGAGTTTATGTCAGCACCAGGATATGTTTTACAATCCAAAATCTGGTTTCGAAACCTCTGCTTGACCATAATGAAGTCGATTTGGTAACGCCCTGTATCTCCTGGTCTCATCCATGTGTGTATTCTTCTATTGTGGTTATTGAATAAGGTGTTAGCTATGACCAACTTATGCTCGGTGCAGAATTCTACCAGCCTGCTTCATCGATCATTCCTTTCACCTAATCCGAAATCTCCTACTATCTTCCCTTCTCTCCCTTTTCCTACCACAGCATTCCAATCTCCCATTACTATAACATTTTCATCACCCTTGATATACCTCAGAATTTCGTCTATTTCTTCGTAGACATTTTCAACATCCTCATCATCAGCTTGACTGGTAGGCATATAGACTTGCACCACTGTGGTGCAGGTAGGTTTAGTATTGATTTTTGCTACAATAATCCGTTCACTATATTGCTCATAATATTCCACCCGCTGTCCAAGTTTCCTACTCAATATGAGGCCAACCCCTGCTTGGCCATTGTTTGATTTAGTGCTAATGACCCTATAGTCTCCTGACCAAAAGTCCTGTTCTTCCTGCCAGCGCATTTCACTAATCCCAACCAAATCCAACCTCAACCTATCCATTTCCCTTTCTAAGTTTTCTAACCTTCCACTTCCTAGCAGACTTCTAACATTCAACGCTCCGATCTGTAGAATGTCAGATTTCCTCTTTGTCACTACTGTGATGTTAACCCTCTCTCGAGTAGTCCCCACCCGGAGATCCGAACGGGGGACTAGTTTACCTCCGGATTGAAATTTTACAAGGGAGGAGGCCATCATCACATGTAATTATGCATAGAGAGGTGCATATCCTCGGGAATAGCATACGGCTGTAGTTTCCCGTTGCTTTCAGCCGTGCAGCAGGATGCAGTGTAGCCATTATTTGGCTTATATTATCAATATCTTAACCGTCTATAAGACTAGTAAAGAATTGATTTATTCTGAAAGGCTGCTACTCCCTTTCAGAATAAGTAAAGAGCAATTCTACTAACAAAAATACTAACCTTCTACCGTACTAACAATTAAATACCAAAATTCTACTAACGAAAAAAATACTAAAGTTCCACCAACAACAAATACTACCACTAAAACAGTCTGTCACCAGGCACACTCACATGCACCCTCACACATCACAGTCTACTGAAACAATGAACTATAACTAATAAACAATGCAACTGCTACCAGACACACTCACACACCACAGTCTAATAGAACAATGACATATCTAATAGACAAACTAACTAACTACTTACAACTAAAACTAACTACATACTTACTGTACTGTTATTTGAATTGACAATATTTACAAAATGCAATTTAGTTAGAAAATACTTACAAAATGTAATTTAGATTCAAAATAGTCACAAAATGCAATTGAGAATAAAAATACTTACAAAATACCCACCCTACACAATATTGGCATTTATCGAAGGATGACGGGAGTGCCAAATGTCATTTAAAGAGCACTGTGGAGCTCCCGAGCACCAGGTTGAGAACACCTGGCCTAGAGCTTTGCGTTAGTGGAGTTAGCTACCGCTGTTGATGATGAATGGTGACAAACACAAATAATTACTATTATTACCGTAACATGCAAAGTCTCCTTCACTTGTCTCCCACAATAAATATTAGCCGATAGGAATAGAGCCTATAGGCCACAACTATTTCCTCTTTGGTTGATTGAGATTCCAGACCTAATTCAATCGTTGTAATCCAAAGAACTTACTATTTATTTAATTTTGGAATGTTCTAATTAATATAGTGCAGCCTCAAGCTACGTCATCCTGCAGGTTGTTCAACTTTTCTTGCGTGACAGTGTATACTAGCTTGCTAATGCCCCCCACCCTCCTTCAGACAAAGAAATGAAGCTGTTGCCATTTTTAACCCAGCAGAAATCCCTCGACAACTATTTTACAGTATACTATACAACAGTAGCGGCTGGCGGATAATTGTTCTGGGTGTTGCACTATTTTCATTAAGGTGGTTCATGGGCATGTATTATTTTTTTTATTTTGTTGCCTACATGTCACTAGGTGATATTGAGACTTACCCCCCCCCGCAATTTTCGTTTAATTTCCTACTTGCTTCGTGACATTCATTATTTGGCTGCTCTTAAACCGTTCAGTACATACGGTAGTCTTTATGGCATAAATGGGGGGATTTCTTTTAGTTCAGAGTTTTTGTCCATGGGAGTTCGCTTTTCTTTGTGAATCATCGTCATAATGTTCATTCTTTAAAAACAGGAAAAAATAGTCTTATCACAAATATCGACAAAAATAAAAATCAAGCAGTTCATTAAAATAGTAATGTTAATCCAGTTTGGCGATTTTTTAAATAACTGAAGATATTCTCAAATAATCCCAAATTACTAAGTTAAATGAAACTGTGGAATTCCCTACATCTAAATCAGTTAACCATCAGTAACTTCACTTTATGAAATAAACTGGTGTGACAATGAACAATCGAAATATTCTCGGGATTTCAGGGGGTGGGGACATGGCCCCTCCTTGCCCCCCCCCCTCCCCACACCTCCTGCGGGCACCCATGAGGTGATAGGGTAAAAGACTGCTTGATGTCGGAAAAAACTGTATTCAATTGCGCGGTAAAACGGATGTACCTCATTTATAACGAATGCCGCAGTTCAGAGACATCACAATATCATCGGATTAAAATTGGAATATAAGTTAGTCTACATGAAAACTTTCACGAGAACAAAATAACGTAAGTTATATATGAGGGCGAGAACTGCGAGTGTCACAAGTTCACGCGGAACATTGACGAAGCATCTCGGATGTCTCCGGCCGCGCCTGCGCCTCAGATCCTGGTTGCAGTCAGCGAGCAACGACCAGCCGTGTTAACTGTTGGGATAGGGCTTACTCGGTCTAGCATCTCTGCCATACCCTTCACTATTGAGATCTGGTCGGTGCTTGAGCCTGGCAACGACCAAACGGACGAGCGCTCCTAGACGGCTGGCGCGCCTCGCTTCTCTGTCAGTTCACAGTAACGTATTATAAGATTTCCTGAATTATTAAAGAACAGAATTACGAATTCCTATACATATAGAAGGAAACATACAACTTTTATACTAAAAATAGTATTACGGAATTAATTGTTTTTCATGAATTAATCTGGTCGTTGTGCAACACTGCAACCTTATTACCGGCCGCCACTGATATACAATCTAAGTATTCTAATGTATGTGTGTATTCATTTATTTATTTAGGCTATTTATTTATTTAACAATATTAAGGTACACAGACGTAAGCCCAATTATGTTTCTTATTGGCATATTAAGTTCAAAAATCAAATTGCATCAGTGAAGGAATGAGAGAAAATGATATACAATTGAAGAACAACAAGAAAAACTACAAATGAAATTATGAAAGTATGCATTACAGATTAGAAACAAGATGTTCAGTAAAGAACATATAGCCTACTTTCTCCTAAATGCATGGGTATTGTTATAACCCTTTGTCCTTTTCAAGGAGTATAATTGAATGTTGGTTGTAGTAGCTTGTTGAAATACAACGTGCTATAGGGATATTAAACATGAATATGAGGAGCCCTTTGCTAGTGCTACCTCTGTAAAAAAAATTCATTCAATTCGGTTTCACCGTGTTTGAATTGATATGGGGAATGGATTTACACATACTTGGCCACCATCTGCAAACTATTGGGCAGATGATCTTGCACTTTGGTCAGGATATGCTTTCCACATAAAGATATGTTGTTGCAAAATTTGGTAGAGACTAGATTATTAGGTTGGTCGTATTTACATTTTAGCATTTAACATTTGGGTGGCCGCGATTACGTTTCCGTCAAGATGGCGGTGATATAAAACATGACACTGAGGTGCCATTTGCTAGTGCTACCTCTGTACCAAATTTCGTTCCATTCGGTTTCACCGTGTTCGAATTGATAGGGGGAATCGATTTTCAAACAAAGATGGCCGCCATCCGCAAAATATTAGGCTAATGACCTATTATTTTGGTCAAAGGATGCTCCCTCCATAAAGGTATGTTGTTGCAAAATTTGGTAGAGATCGGATGATTCGGTTAATCGTAATTTGATTTAAGCTTTGAACATTTGCGTGGCCGCCATTACGTTTCCGTCAAGATGGCGGCGATATAAAACATGACACTGAGGTGCCCTTTGCTACTGCTACCTCTGTACCAAATTTCGTTCCATTCGGTTTCACCGTGTTCGAATTAATAGGGGGAATCGATTTTAACACAAAGATGGCCGCCATCCGCAAACTATTAGTCTAATGACCTAATAGATTGGTCAAATGATGCTCCCTCCATAAAGGTATATTGTTGCAAAATTTGGTAGAGATCGGATGATTAGGTTAGTCGTAATTTGATTTAAGCTTTGAACATTTGTGTGGCCGCCATTACGTTTCTGTCAATATGACGGCAATATTAAAATGACACTGAGGTGCCCTTTGCTAGAGCTACCTCTGTACCAAATTTCGTTCTATTCGGTTTCACCGTGTTTGAATTAATAGGGGGAATCGATTTTGACACAAAGATGGCCGCCATCCGCAAACTATTACTCTAATAACCTATTAATATGGTCAAAGGATGCTTCCTCCATAAAGGTATGTTGTTGCAAAATTTGGTAGAGATCGGATGATTAGGTTAGTCGTAATTTGATTCAAGCTTTGAACATTTGTGTGGCCGCCATTACGTTTCCGTCAAGATGGCGGCGATATAAAATATGACACTGAGGAGCCCTCTGCTAGTACTACCTCTGTACCAAATTTCGTTCCATTCGGTTTCACCGTGTTCGAATTATTAGGGGGAATCGATTTTCACACAAAGATGGCCGCCATCCGCAAACGATTAGGCTAATGACCTATTAATTTGGTCAAAGAATGCTTCCTCCATAAAGGTATGTTGTTGCAAAATTTGGTAGAGATCGGATGATTAGGTTAGTCGTAATTTGATTTAAGCTTTGAACATTTGTGTGGCCGCCATTACGTTTCCGTCAAGATGGCGGCGATATAAAATATGTCACTGAGGAGCCCTCTGCTAGTACTACCTCTGTACCAAATTTCGTTCCATTCGGTTTCTCCGTGTTCAAATTAATAGGGGGAATCGTTTTTCACACAAAGATGGCCGCCATCCGCGAACTATTAGGCTGATGACCTATTAGTATAGTCAAAGGATGCTCCCCCCATAAAGGTATGTTGTTGCAAAATTTGGTAGAGATCGGATGATTAGGTTAGTCGTAATTTGATTTAAGCTTTGAATATTTGTGTGGCCGCCATTACGTTTCAGTCAAGATGGCGGCGATATAAAACATGATACTGAGGTGTCCTTTGCTAGTGCTACCTTTGTACCAAATTTCGTTCAATTCGCGTTTACCGTGTTCGAATTGATAGAGGGGGACAGACATTCAGAGTCCACACACTCACACACACACACACACAGACTCACACACACACACACACACAGACACACTTTTTTTTCGCCCTGTGTTGATCTCATAAGACTACTTTCATTTTTTGCAAAAATCGAAAGTAGGCTAAAAAATACTGTACAAATAAAACAAGATGTTCAGTAGAGAACATATAGCCTACTTTCTCCTAAATGCATGGGTATTGTTATAACCCTTTGTCCTTTTCAAGGAGTATAATTGAATGTTGGTTGTAGTAGCTTGTTGAAATACAACGTGCTATAGGGATATTAAACATGAATATGAGGAGCCCTTTGCTAGTGCTACCTCTGTAAAAATAATCATTCAATTCGGTTTCACCGTGTTTGAATTGATATGGGGAATGGATTTACACATACTTGGCCACCATCTGCAAACTATTGGGCAGATGATCTTGCAGTTTGGTCAGGATATGCTTTCCAAATAAAGATATGTTGTTGCAAAATTTGGTAGAGACTAGATTATTAGGTTGGTCGTATTTACATTTTAGCTTTTAACATTTGGGTGGCCGCGATTACGTTTCCGTCAAGATGGCGGTGATATAAAACATGACACTGAGGTGCCCTTTGCTAGCGCTACCTCTCTACCAAATTTCGTTCCATTCGGTATCACCGTGTTCGAATTGATAGGAGGAATCGATTTTCAAACAAAGATGGCCGCCATCCGCAAAATATTAGGCTAATGACCTATTATTTTGGTCAAAGGATGCTCCCTCCATAAAGGTATGTTGTTGCAAAATTTGGTAGAGATCGGATGATTAGGTTAATCGTAATTTGATTTAAGCTTTGAACATTTGTGTGGCCGCCATTACGTTTCCGTCAAGATGGCGGCGATATAAAACATGACACTGAGGTGCCCTTTGCTACTGCTACCTCTGTACCAAATTTCGTTCCATTCGGTTTCACCGTGTTCGAATTAATAGGGGGAATCGATTTTCACACAAAGATGGCCACCATCCGCAAACTATTAGGCTAATGACCTATTAATTTGGTCAAAGAATGCTTCCTCCATAAAGGTATGTTGTTGCAAAATTTGGTAGAGATCGGATGATTAGGTTAGTCGTAATTTGATTTAAGCTTTGAACATTTGTGTGGCCGCCATTACGTTTACGTCAAGATGGCGGCGATATTAAATATGATACTGAGGAGCCCTCTGCTAGTACTACCTCTGTACCAAATTTCGTTCCATTCGGTTTCACCGTGTTCAAATTAATAGGGGGAATCGTTTTTCACACAAAGATGGCCGCCATCCGCGAACTATTAGGCTGATGACCTATTAGTATAGTCAAAGGATGCTCCCCCCATAAAGGTATGTTGTTGCAAAATTTGGTAGAGATCGGATGATTAGGTTAGTCGTAATTTGATTTAAGCTTTGAACATTAATAAAATTATAAATTATAAAAATAAACAAAAATTGCGGAAAAAACAAAAAATTATCATTTAAAAACAAACAAGTCGTTGAGTCAATTTACACTGGAAAATTTAGATTTTTGTTTAAATTGAGGCATCGTTAACAAGGTACTTGTTATCTGCGTCGAGTTTCAAACTCAGGATTTTCGAATAGTGTAGTAGATATGTTTTTCTTTCTTTTCCCGCAGCAGGCAGATAGCAGGTTTAGAAGACCTGATTCCAAGAAGGCGCTCCTCTATGGACTTATGCCGACAGATATCATAAAACATGCTAATACTTCGTGGTTTTTTTTTCTTTCTTTTAGGAAAACCGAGCAAGAACTGCATCTCAAGGCTATGATACTGAAGAATGAATGTTGTAAATGTTAATGTCCTGTAGCTCTCTGTCAGTTTGTATGATTAAATGTGTCTGGTGTATTATTGCTGATCACGTTTTGGCACTTAAGGCGTTTACTGTATGTTAGTGATACTCTACCTATCCCAAAATTTCATGTCATATTTCATAGTTTTTTAGGTCATATTTAGCTAGTTTTTAGGGCATATTTGCTTGCATATTTTGTACTTCTTTAGGTCTCAAACTTCCGAACCCTAGTCATAACATTGCAGCTGAAGGTGCTGAATCAGCTTATACAAAGGTAAAATAAAATGTATGTACTCAAGCTTCTTACATTTTTTTTAAGCATTGGGGATTTGTTGATTGTTTGATCACCAATGGGGTCAACTTATGTGTCCCTGATGCGTTGCTGCAGAGAAGAACCGTCCGGTGTACTTAAAATTATCACACATTGCAAAAATCACAGAAATTAATTCTGTATGATCCCCAACACATCACTTCTGGCTGTAACTCAAGCTCAACAATGTGCCCTACAGACTAAAACATTTAACACTGGATCAAACACACGAGCTCTACCCTATTCGCTACCTGCTTAGCGTCAGCACAGTATGTATTATATTAACACAAAATGTGATAAAATTATATATAAACTTTTGGGGTATGGGGGATGTGAAACGCGAAGATATGTCGAAATTTTCTGGAAGTCGAAACATGGTACCCATTGCAATAGTTAGCTTTCTAATGAAATCAACCTAAAAAACTACGAGCCTTACAGTAGTCGCATACGATGTGAAACATCTGACATACAGGGTGGGCACAAAGTCCTGTTACCCCTATACATTTCAGGAAATACATTGATTTTGTTAACATTTTCTGTTTCAGATATAATCCATGGCTGATACTAGTGACTATAGCATTGAAGAACGCATTGTCACAAGCACTTGGGTTCATGAGAGACCAAGAACAGGGAAAACGTTGGAACAGGTGCGTACTGACTTTGAGCAGCGATTCGGACGACAGCCTCCTTTTCCCTCCTCCAGTCTTCTTTTCCCCATATGTATTCTTAATCCTTCGATAAGCTGTGTCTACTTTTCCTAATTTCAGACAATTTTCTATACCTGCACATTTCTCTTTCAACCATCCTTCTTTCGCTACCTTGCACTTCTTGTTAATCTCATTTCTCAGACGTCTGTATTTTGCTGATGAATGCTGACCAAGCAACGTGAAACGAATAAGGAGGTCCAACTGGAACTCAGGATCTGTCGCCGCCAGAGGCTCTGCTGGTTTGGTTCTTGTGTTTCCGCCTTTCATCCATCAATTCTAGTATATCCTGAGTGATCCACGGTTTTCTGCCTATTCTTTCTTTCCTACCAATGTTTTCTTCTGCGGATTTTGTTATTTCATTCTTCAAAAGTGTCCATTCGTCTGCAATTGAAGTTTGTTTAGGGTTTTTCATTAGTCCTTCCTTTATACTCTTCTTGAATCTTTCGTTTACATCCTTCTCTTTCAATCTGTCTATTGCCCACTTTTTTGGCTTTTGACTTTTCTTCAGTTTCTTCAACTTTAATCTGCATTTCATAACAACTAGATTGTGGTCAGAGTTTATGTCAGCACCGGGATATGTTTTACAATCCAAAATCTGGTTTCGAAACCTCTGCTTGACCATAATGAAGTCGATTTGGCAACGCCCTGTATCTCCTGGTCTCATCCATGTGTATATTCTTCTATTGTGGTTATTGAATAAGGTGTTAGCTATGACCAACTCATGCTTGGTGCAGAATTCCATCAGCCTGCTTCCTCGATCATTCCTTTCACCTAATCCGAAATTTCCTACTATCTTCCCTTCTCTTCCTTTTCCTACCACAGCATTCCAATCTCCCATTACTATAACATTTTCATCACCCTTGATATACCTCAGAATGTCATCTATTTCTTCGTAGACCTTATCAACATCCTCATCATCAGCTTGACTGGTAGGCATATAGACTTGTACCACTGTGGTGCACGTAGGTTTAGTATTGATTTTTGCTACAATAATCCGTTCACTATATTGCTCATAATATTCCACCCGCTGTCCAAGTTTCCTACTCAATATGAGACCAACCCCAGCTTGGCCATTGTTTGATTTAGTGCTAATGACCCTATAGTCTCCTGACCAAAAGTCCTGTTCTTCCTACCAGAGCATTTCACTAATCCCAACCAAATCCAACCTCAACCTATCCATTTCCCGTTCCAAGTTTACTAACCTTCCACTTCCTAGCAGACTTCTAACATTCCACGCTCCGATCCGTAGAATATCAGATTTGATTTCCTCTTTGTCACTTCTGTGATGTTAACCCCCTCTCGAATAGTCCCCACTCGAGTAGTGCCATAAATCTATGACATGAGACCACCGGCTTTACTTCCCCTCCGAAGGAAGGCATCATCATCATCAACTAGAGCAGTCTGCTTGGAGCACAAGCCTCTCCAACGTCTTCTGTCCATCCTCCACTTCTCTTCTGTCACTGTTGTCCAATTAACTCCTTTTCTCTCGACACTTTTCTTCACCCCCTTTATCCACCTATCCCTTGGTCTTCCTCTAGATCTCTTTTTCTTCCACTCCATTTCCAATATTTTCCATGGTATTCTCTCTTCTCCCATTCTTTTCACGTGTCCATACCACTGTAGCCTTGATTTTTTCAATCCTATCCTGTAGGGGTTCTTCCTTTAATATTTCTCTGACTCTACCATTTCTGACTCTGTCCATTCTCGTTACACCTATACGACTCCTCTGAAACTTCATTTCCACTGCTTGTATTCTGCTTTTATCTCTCTCCCTCATCACCCAAGTTTCTGATCCATACGTTAGGATCGGCACAAAGTAAGTCTTGTACATGATCCCTTAACATTTCTGTGGCACATCCTTGCTCCATATCAGGCCTCTAACACTCTTGAAGAATCCATCAGCACACCTTCCTCTTTCATCTAATTCCGAAGGAAGGCAGACTGAAGGATTTTAACGCTCTTAAAAAATCCGACGACATCGGCCGGGTTTGAACCCGCTAACTTGGGAACAGCAGTTCAGTATGCTACTACGCCACCGAAGCCGCTTATAGATTAGTGAAAGAGTGCCACAACTCAATAATTATTGTGCTTAATGGGCCACTTCTTTCTAATTTAACTTTATCTTGGTATGCTTGAAGTAAAATCCAATAAATGAGGGGCAATCCTACAAAATATTGAAAAAAGCTGAAGGAAGTAGGAGACTTCTGTTACTTAGGAAGCAAAATAACCAGTGATGCACGAAGCAAGGAGGATATAAGAAGTAGGTTGGCTCAGGCAAGGAAAGCATTTCTACAGAAAAGGAATCTGTTGACATCGAATATAGATTTAGGTATTAGGAAGTTATTTTTTAAAAGCCTTTGTCTGGAGCGTGGCGCTCTATGGAAGTGAAACTTGGACTATTGGTGCTGCAGAAAATAAGAAAATTGAGGCGTTTGAAATGTGGTGTTACAGGAGAATGATGAAGATCAGATGGATAGATAGGGTGACAAACGAAGAGGTATTAAGACGAGTGAGAGAGGGGAGAAAAGATATTAGAAAGTAGAATACGAGCCAAAGTGGAGAGAAAATTGAGAGAGGAGCAGTATGGATTCAGACCTGGGAGATCAACAGTGGATCTCATAATTTCAGTGAGACAGCTCCAGGAACTCCACTACGAATTTGGAGAGGATCTGTTCATGGCCTTCCTGGACATCGAAAAGGCCTATGATAGTGTGTGTAGGGAGAAGGTTTGGAAAGCAATGGAAAACATGGGAGTGGAAAAAGAGACTGTAGGCAGAGTAAAGGAGATGTATTGTGGAAGTGTGAGTTGTGTGAAAGTTGGAGGGGAAAGAACAGTGGTTCAGACAAATGAGTGGCCTGAAACAGGGTAGTGCGCTGTCACCCCTTCTCTTTATTGTGGTTATGGACGAGGTAATGGCACGGATAGCAGGAAAGATAGGAGAAGATAAGATGAAAACAATGGTGTTTGCAGATGATCTCATGGTCTGGGGAAACAAAGAGGAGGAAATTCAGGAGCAACTGAAGGCTTGGGAAGAAACAGTGGGAGAGTACGGATGGAAGTTCAACATCAGTAAATGTGAGATCCTGTTAACGACCAGGAAAATGGACAGACCAATGAGTGGGATAACACTTGGAGGTGGACAGCTGAAGAAGGTGGAAAGTCTCAAGTACTTGGGAAGTATAGTGGAGGAAAATGGGAGAAATGACAAAGAGATTATGGAACGTGGCAGACAGGCAGAAGCATTTCTGAGAAGCATTAGGAGCTTAGTGTGGAATAAAAATGTCCCACAAAAAAGCAAGGAAGTGTTATACAGAAGCTACTATATCCCGATACTGACCTATGCTTCAGAAACGTGGACAATGAAGAAAAGAGACATAAGCAGAATACAGGCAGATGAAATGAAGTTCCTGCGAAGTAGGATTGGAGTAACAAGAAGAGACAGGGTGAGGAATGAAAAGGTCAGGGAAATGGTGAAAGAGGAGCCCTTGCAAGGTAGGATTGAGACATCAAAACTGAGGTGGTATGGACACTTAAAGAGAATGGATGAGAAGAGCAGCGCCTAACATTTGTGCCTTGCAGCAGCCTTCACAGTATGTACTAGCCACGCGTCTTGGTGAGGTGTACCATAACCAACTGAAGAGCCCATTGGTACACTGGGGCGAAACGCTGGCAACTGTTTTGAGCTAGCCGGACCATTGTATCAAATTTCTTTGTGATTTTGTTAATGTACATAGCTCAATCGGACAATTTTACATCCTGTTTCCTACGGGAACAGATATTTCCAATATGAATTAGCTATGTAAGCTAACATTATTTTTGAAAGGAAGTTTTGACTTCCATAGTACATTGGCGCTGCTCGTGGCAACATTTGTGCCTTGCAGCGGCCTTCACAGTATGTACTAGCCACGCGTCTTGGTGAGGTGTACCATAACCAACTGAAGAGCCCATTGGTACACTGGGGCGAAACGCTGGCAACTGTTTTGAGCTAGCCGGACCATTGTATCAAATTTCTTTGTGAATTTGTTAATGTACATAGCTCAATCGGACAATTTTACATCCTGTTTCCTACGGGGACAGATATTTCCAATATGGATTAGCTAGGTAAGCTAACATTATTTTTGAAAGGAAGTTTTGACTTCCATAGTACATTGGCGCTGCTCGTGGCAACATTTGTGCCTTGCAGCGGCCTTCACAGTATGTACTAGCCACGCGTCTTGGTGAGGTGTACCATAACCAACTGAAGAGCCCATTGGTACACTGGGGCGAAACGCTGGCAACTGTTTTGAGCTCGCCGGACCATTGTATCAAATTTCTTTGTGAATTTGTTAATCTGCCAGATTACCGAGAGAGCACTGTATTGCCAATCCTCTAATGTTCATGTACTCGGTACACGTCTCCTACCACCCTGCATAACTTTTTTAAAATTATCCCTTGTATATACTCACCTAATACATTGTTGGAATTAGATGATTCATCACACGAGGCATCAATTCTTCCTTTATGTGTATTGATATTGTTCATTTCATTGATGTCTGAAACAGTTTCTTCAATGGGTTCTGTAGGTGATTCTCCGACAGTGTACATATTAGTTTGAATAAAGGCAGCCAAAGCATCTTCCATGTCGTTCCCTGGCATCTTGTCCTGTCTCGTTATCTTCTGACTGTACATGAGCCCGTGCAACGCATTGGACACGTTCTTTTCACTCATGATCTCCAAGAGTACAGACATAACGCTCTCCTCCACCGAGTGGAATGCCGTACAGTCTGTGTTATCACTGTTTGTTAGTGACTTGCAATAACATGATTCCATTTCCGAGTAGATAGTACCACAGTGGCCATCAGTTTTAGAGTAATCCTCAAGGTTCGCTTCTTGAAAGTTATTTGCATAGACATTGTTTTCAACATGAGGACTACTGCTTGTCTCATTGTTTTCAGATTTCATTGTGGGAACTGTATCTTCCAAAAGGTTATTGAATAATATTTCTGAAGTTAAATGATCAAAAGTTTCAGTAGAAAGTGGGTCAGTATGTTCTGAAAATATGTGGAAATAATCTTCATCTTCCTCAGCTGCAAAAGGACAATTTGTGAAATTCATGATGGAGGAGAGTGTTTTAGGTACATGATCAGTGACCTCAGATGAGCAGGCATTATTGGAAGTAGTTCTATGAGGTGAATGTGCAGAATTCTGTGAAGTATCCTCATCTTCCTCAGATGCAGAAGGACAATTTGTGAAATCCATGATGGAGGAGAGTGTTTTAGGTACTTGATCAGTGACCTCAAATGAGCAGGTATTATTGGAAGTAGTTCTATGAAGAGAATGTACAGAATTTTGTGAAGAATCTTCAATGAGATCAGAAGTGTCCAGTGAGTCGATACCTGTGTCACTGTTAGGATGGCTAAATTGCTGTTTATCTTTGCCCAGTGAGTCAATTCCTGAGTCACTATTAGTATGGTTAGATTCAGATTGTTTGCCATGAGTTAGTTTCGTTATGGTATTTGTTTTGCTGTCATCATAATTGTTCAGGTGTTTAGTACAATATTCTGCAGATGAAACTACACAATGTTCTTTTGGTGGAACTAAATACTTCGTGCAGGTTGTTGAGGAAGCTGAGAGTTCGATAGATGAAGAATGCTTTGCGAAAGTGGTGGGAGATTCATAGGAGCACTCCGGTAAGTTGTCGATTGGGGGTAAATCCTGCAATGAAACTATGTTGCAGCTCTTCCAAGCAGCTTTACCGCAATCTGTGGGCTGTGCTACCTTGAGAGTTTCAGATTTCTTTTTCATGTTTAAGGATAAATCTGTTGTGTTCAGGATAGCCAGGGCGAGTTTCCTTATGCGGTAATTCGTGTACACTTCCCGTCGTCCTATGGAAGTCGATTGCAATCTCTTGTCGCTTCTGTTGCGATATTCTAGCATCACTGAGGTAAATGAACGTTCAGACACACACTTTCTGATGTGAAATTTGGATGATGCATGACTCTCTTTAAGGGTAATATCGCAAAGGCAACAATTATCAAACAAAGGTGTAGAGGAGGTAAAATCGTATTCCTCTTGATTCAGGTTTGCCTCCTTGAGTAACCTGGAGAGGGAATTCGTGTGCCGCATCTCCTCATTTAACAAAACTTTCAAATAGTCGACGGTTTTATCGGAGTTATTAATGGTCTTACTGAAATCGCCACTTTCCAGGACATCATCGCTTCCTTCATAACCAAAATCTTGTTTGAATTGAATCTGTGAAGGTGTTATGGCAGTCTCAGGGCTCATCTCACTGAGAGGTTCCTTGATGATTTCTGGAGTGATCCACAGCTCCTGGCTTAGTGGCAGGAGATCTTTGCTGTACAAGGTCTTAGCTCCGAAGCTCAAGGGCACGGTGGAGCTGGATGCCATGTCTTCATCCATGCTCTGCATACCACTCATGTTTTGTTTTCACTATAAATTTATGACAGTTCTTTTACATACATGAGCACAAAAAAAAAAAAAAAAGATGTTGCTTCAGAGTTAGAATTCACATTGCTTGGCAACAGACAGTGTTCCTACAATTGGTAGTTCTAAATTGTTTCATTTCCTTGCTAGGAGACAGTGTTCTGTAATGGATAATGATTTATCTTACTTTTTATAGCTGTCTTAGCACTCAACAATGTTCTCTCCTCCCACCCATTTGATGAAACCAAGCCAGCTGTAGAAGCATTAGCTTTCATTTTATTCCATAGTGATGTTAAAGCCATTTCCAGTACCGGTATTGCCTTGTTAGCTTGTGAGTGGCTGGGCTTGTAACTCAACTTAATGCGGCTGCACTGGATCATAGTGACCTTTCATTTGTTGTGTCTAGAACACTAACCCTTTCATAATTTTCATGACGACAATCAACCGTGCAATATTGGTACAGGAGTGGTGAACCTGGATTCTACACTTGCACTTGGATAATATACTGTATGTCATTTTTATGATTTTCATCAGGGTCATATATAAGGGGGGGCTCCAGCCTCCCCCCCCAAAAGAAGCCAATAAAAATTAAGGAAGTGTTGCTTTGGTAAAAGCATAAATTAATTGTAAATTTGTTTGTACCCTAATCTTAACTTATTGGCTAAGTTATGAACAATATTAAGATTGAAATTAGACTACCTCATGGTGTAGTGGCTAGCATTCTTGGCTGCCGCCCCGGAGGTCCGAATTCGATTCCCGGCTCTGCCAAGAAATTTTAATTCTGGTCTGAGGGCTGGAGGCCTGGTGAGGCAAAACTGAGAATTCCACAGTATGGTACTTTTGAGAAATAAATTATCAATTTGTAGGGGAAAAAAAGTAAAAAAAAAAAAAACTGTTAACCTTTCTGCTTAGTAAATTGACAAATATTTAGATATTTGCCATTCATACTCCATAGGCCATAATAGAAAATTCATTAGTCTAAGTATAAAACTTTATTTGTGTGTTGTGTTGTATTTTACAACTTTTCTTGTATTGCCACTAATATTGTAGGCTATATAAACTTAGACTTTTACAATTAACTCTTATCTAAAATAATTACACAAAGTTTCTGGGTATTTTGCGGTGACAATCTCCTGAGAATACTCACATTTTTCCAGGATTGTCAGGCCCCTCCCACGAAAAAAAAACTTATGTATATACGCTCCTGATTTTCAGACCTTATGTCATATTCTGGGAGTGATTGATTGCCAATTGAATTGCTCCATTTAGGTTCAAATAAACTGTAATTACAGTAAAGCTTGCCTAAACTGGACCCTCTTTATGCCGGAAAGCTGGACAAACGGAAAACAACATTTAGAACGGAGGTATTTCCTATGTAGAATGATATTGTAAACCGGAAATCTGCCAACGCGGAAACAGAAAGAAATTCCAGAACTGTAGACATATAAAACCTGACTAAGACGGATTATCTTATCCATAATACTGTACAGGGTGGTCTGGAAGTGGGCGGACCCCCCTTTATTTTCAACATTATAATTATTTATTTCTTTATTTATCGTATGGCTTTTAGTGCCGGGAGTGTCCGAGGACATGTTTGGCTCGCCTGAGTCTGTAGCTGCTTCCAGCAAACACCCTTAGGATGAGCTACAAGTTCCGTTTAATTTCAAGTAATTCCAACTTTCGCCACCAGATATCAATGATACCTGGTGGTGAACGTTGGAAGTATGATAGAATGTTCCGACGAAATCTAACCTAACAATTTACCTTCTCACAAGTTTAGTCTGTGGAAGGATCTTTTACATGCCATAAATCTATGACATGGGACCGCCGGCTTTACTTCCCCTCCGAAGAAAGGCATAATGAAGGATTTTTAACGCTCTTAAAGAATCCGACGACTTCGGCCGGGTTTGAACCCGCTATCTTGGGTACAGTAGTTCAGCATGCTACCAACTATGCAACTAACATTATAATAGTTATGGTTGAATGTTTGCTATACACAGTTACCTTAAAGTCTTAAGAGTCATAAACAACAGTATGAGCACCATCCTTGTCGTAACACAGCTGAATTCTGCGCCATGTTCTCACAGATGTTTTGTGGTGATACTCCGGAGTCGCAAGGGTTAACGTGTGTTCCACAGGTGTTCGTAATTCCGGGGTTGTGTGATATCGAGTGTTTCTTACTCGTTGCTCTATGAAACCCCAGACAGCATTGTCTGGTGTCGTCAGATCGGGACTTCTTGGAGGCCAGGCAAAGGGAGCTGGTAAAGATGCAGAACTTATTCCAATCCACCGGCCGGCCTTTCTTCTTCGAAGACAATGTTAATGGACATTCTGCCACGGTGGGTGAGTGGATAGCATGTCGGTCTACTCACCCCAAGATTGCAGGTTCGCTCCTGGCCATGGTAAATGATTTTTGAATGGCAGCAAAAATACGACACGCATGTCATACGATGTTGGCATGTCAAAGAACCCATTTGAATTCAGTTGGCAGTGTTCATAATGGCAAAATTAATCTCGGGAGTTTCCGCCAACACAAAGTTCGTCATTTCTTTACTAGAAAGCGCTATAGTGTTCAAGGAGCTTAGATATCTAACCTCCTTGACTTTCATAGTGATTCAAGGAACAACAAAATTTGACATGCAAGCTACCCTCTGGGTGTCAAATTACAAAGCTTGCACCCGGCACCGAGGCCATCAACATAACAGTTATAAGGTATGTAATACTATGTAATGCTAAACTTTTCATGTAAATATTAAAATTCCATTTGTCCTCCATTTTTAGATTTTTTAAAATGAAAAGTCCTTCTTTTATTAAGAGTCTGTCCTCCATTTGAAAATTTGGAGTTGGTCACCCTACTTAAGGCATGGCTAGCAGTGAGAAGGGTGTGGGGGTAGGCAATCGTGGTCCATAAGTGTGGTTATGGAAGTTTTATAACGAAAGCAGTGGGAATTTTGATGATGATAATGAACTTAGCAGAATTTGTACACATGAATAGATCAATATTTAATTGATATGACTAAATTAAGATGCTCGCGAGAGGACTAATTTTAGCAAATGTGTTACCAACACTGAAGAAATTGATTGTCATGTTTCTTTTTAAAACCAACGAGTATATGCAAAGTATTTCATTGGAGACGCATTTATATTTCATATTACGCATATATTTTACAATAATTTTAATTTTTGCAATCAAAACCGTTGGTTTACGAGCGATATAATCTTTCCTCCATGGATATAATACACATTCATATGGTATTTCTCCCTTTGTATTGGCAAAAGTGCCAGAACGCTGTTGAGCCTGAGACGGCCTTAATTAATTCTTTGGGTTATAGTCAAGAGTGACGTTTCTATTATTCCACGATCCTTGTACGCATATCTTCTTTGCGTATATTCTTTGCTTGTATGCATCCAGATGACATGATAGGTGACACGTCTTGGTTATCGGATCGGCGAATATTGGTGCGTATGTGGGCTAAGTTTACATGGAAATTTCATTCTTCTGCGTGACTGAACACAATTTCCTGGTAAAGTGGTTTTCCATACGGACAGTTATCTAGATGACGTGTGCTGTCAGTGAAATGTGAAGCAATGGAATCATTGTATCATCAAACGAATAAACTGGTTCAAGAAACTCAACAGTGTTTCACAAAATTAGAGAAAATTGGCGGTGGTGATTCAGGAACTGTAGAAAAAGAGATTCAAGCGAGAATCGATTCAATTACCAGGTATGCTGCACCATTTTTGAAAATATATCAACATGCTGTTAAATTACGTGATGAATTTTATTCAAGTGTCGAATATGTCACAAGTGCTATTTAAGTATACGGAAGTTATAGTTTTAGGCTTTGATTGACGTTTCTCAGTGGGATAGCACAATTGCATTTCGAGATCATGCTCCTTGATGCTTTTGACGAGATATTCAAAATCTTGTGCATTTTCGTCGTAGTCTACAGGCGTAGGCTATATATATCCAGAGTAGGCTTTTGTGTTGTTTGTTTATACTTTCTTTTTCTGAAACATTAGGGGCAGATAACCTCGTAGTTCCGCCCCTTAAAACAACAATAACTAACTCTGAAACATTTGTGTATAGTTCAGTTCAACATTACCCAGTTTTCTTTCATCAAGCATAACCTAACTTTTTTTATTGTTTTCTTCTTTCTTAATTTATTAGTCAGTTTTATCCCTAAATCCAATATGCTGTGCACACAATGAAATAGCTTGTAGAACATTCCATGTTAGCCTGTCAGGATGCGCACTGTCATTTGTAACGCTGGGTAAATATGTAACACAGCTGTTCTTCGAGATGCCAACATTTCTACAGACATTAGGCCTACACAATTCGAGCAACCTATCAACACAAGATCTTTCGGTGGCGGTTCACTTTAGACCATCCTTTGTATAGCAATTTTTAAAAACTGAAATTACCTGATTTAATAGTCGGGAGGATATCGGGAGAGGATTGAGTATTAGATGTTCACTGCTCCGCTGTCATAGACCCACCATCCTGCCCAAATAGCGACACGACTTATATAGTTGAAATCGAAGTTTTCACCTCCATCTTTTTCACAGAGTCAGTAATGCTAACCCCACGCGTTTGGTACTATTTCGCACGTGATGTATGAAATCACTATACTCAGTGGAAAGTGAACTCAATTACAGTGTTTATTTATGTATTTATAATGTTTTACATACAAAAACAGACCTAACCTGGGGCTTACGCCCCAGACCCCCTTGCTTCTGGTACTAGCATTAATTTTCGACCAGGCAGTACCTAACCTAGTAGCGGACATAAATTGTATGTTATTAATGTTTTACATACATAAACAGACCTAACCTGGGGCTTACGCCCCAGACCCCCTTGCTTGTAGTACTAGCAGTAATTTTCTGCAAGACAGTCCCTAACTTGGTAGCGAAGGCGTGTGGTGAATTTCTTTATTCAAGTTGGTGAAGAAAAATTGCATTATTTCCGTGAAATAACAATTATTGCGGTGCAGCAGTGGCTATTGAGTATGAAGAGATTGTGAAACGACTCCCAACAACTCCCCGAAAGGTATGTATATCATAAATGATATATTTTCAACAAGCTAAGGTGTTAAAAGTGATGAAAAGGGAGGATGGTCTAAAGTGAACAATAAATGATCTTTCAACACATTAATAGGCATATTCTCTGATTTACGAAAGGTGAACGGTGAAGGCTGTCGTCCGGTTGAATGGTCGGGTGAGGTGAGGAGTGGAGACGAGAGGGGTAACTGTCTCCATGGCTACAGCGAGTAGTGTTGCAATGTATGCAGACACAGCATTGAGCACATGGTTTGACAGAGTTCTACTGTGCCTTGACTCGTCACTGTCATTAGACCGCCAAGTGGTGGGCTAACTTCCTCAGTATTTGTGTCTTCCTGCAAGCCTCTTGGAATGTTATGATTCATGACCTGTCTCAGTCGCAACACAGCATTTCCCCACGTGCTAGCTTTGACAGACGTCAGCGTTCATTATTGGTAATACAGTAGACATTACACAATTCAGATAGCTTAAGATCTTTCAACACATTAATAGTAGACAAACTATTTTGTATGTTGTAGTTATAGTTTTTTACTATCACCACACAATGAGGACTGTATCAGGTACCATCCAATCTACACGTTTGGAATGGTTACCAGTACTCTCCAACATCCCGCATCCTCATCTCTGAATACAAATGGCACTGAAGAGAGAATGGCTGAAATGTTGTGACAACCCTCTCCTGCCAATACATCTAGACTGCTCACCTAAAGATCTCAGGCTGAAATCCCGGAATCCTTCTTGGAGACTAGGAAGGAAGTTGGTCCAAGAGCAGTTTCAAGTGAATGAAGCTTGGCGCAGCAAGTGGCTGACTTCAAATCCAGACAGATTTTCCCAGGAACTTCGATATGGATTGCCCACTCCTAAGGTTCAATGGTCCAATGAAGGAGATTCATCAAGCTAGTGATGAAGCTTTAGAATGGTTAGAGAAATTAGATATCCAGCTCTAACAACACTGAAGCTACTTGCAGATCAAGGTCTCAATATATTTGTTAGTTAAATACTGTATAATGTAAATAATTGTATATTGCATCTTCATGCCATACAAAATATATAAATATATATACTATCACCACAGTAAAGTGGGGCTACATGACCGCGTTGTCGCAGCCCCTAAACTTAAGAACCAACCAACCACAGTAGAGTACTTGTAGGGGCAGATGACCTCATAGTTCTGCCCCTTAAAACAACTAACTAGAGTACTTGTAAGTCATATTAGTTTAGGGCTTATTGCTTTAGTGAATCACAGAAAGTGTAGCTACACCTTCTTAGCGATACGTGCTACCCCTAGTAGCAAGTTTGTTAATTGGATTACAGTGGGTAAAAGCACAACACAAATGGTCCTTTAAAGAAATATTAGCTTTATAGCAGGTCAGAAAGTTACACCACACAATAAGCAAGTAGGAACAATTAGCTGTCTTACAGAAGATTCCTCCTTTATGGAGCACACTCAGCCTTTCACTTGCTCTTTCAGTTAATCCTTCACTAATTAGGTAGACCTGTGTCCAGCCACAGTCTGTCACTCACTGTTCTTGAATAACGTACTACACTCTGTTTCGCAATTCACACGTCACTGCATTACCTCTGTCGCACAGGTATAAACACACACTCCTCAATACTCAGTTCGCCTCTCGCTGGCCAGGTCGCTTTTATATAGCGGGGCTGGTGACTCGATGGATGTTTCTAGAGTAGACCAGGGATTTATTGTTCACTTTAGACCATCCTCCCTTTTCATCACTTTTAACAACTTGTAACACCTTAGCTTATTGAAAATATATCATTTATGATATGCATACCTTTCGGGGAGTTGTTGGGAGTCGTTTCACAATCTCTTCATACTCAATAGCCACTGCTGCACCGCAATAATTGTTATTTCACGGAAAGATTGCAATTTTTCTTCACTTTCTTCACTTATGGACGCCATCTTTGACAGTCATGTGACACCCGAAAGTCGATCATGTGACTAAGTTACCTACTTGAATAAAGAAATTCACGACACGCCTTCGCTACTAAGTTAGGCACTGTCTTGTGGAAAATTACTGCCAGTACTACAAGCAAGGGGGTCTGGGGCGTAAGCCCCAGGTTAGGTCTGTTTTTGTGTGTAAAACATTAATAACATACAATTTATGTCCGCTACTAGGTTAGGTACTGCCTGGTCGAAAATTAATGCTAGTACCACAAGGAAGGGGGTCTGGGGCGTAAGCCCCAGGTTAGGTCTGTTTTTGTATGTAAAACATTATAAATACATAAATAAACACTGCAATTGAGTTCACTTAGTGATTTCATACATCATGTGCGAAATAGTACCAAACTGACTCAGTGAGAAAGATGGGGGTGAGAACTTCGATTTCAACTATATAAGTCGTGTCGCTATTTGGGCGGGATGGTGGGTCTATGACAGCGGAGCAGTGAACATCTAATACTCAATCCTCTCCCGATATCCTCCCGACTATTAAATCAGGTAATTTCAGTTTTTTAAAAGATTTATACAAAGGATGGTCTAAAGTGAACCGCTACCGACCAGGGTTCACACCTTCTTGAGAATTCCAACACTAGTTGGGCCACGAACATTCTGGCCCATCCCTTTTGTTCTCGCTGCGCAAGCGGCCAGTCAACACAGAGCCCGGGGATAGCCTCGGGCGGCTGTGAGTCACGCGCAAGGCAATGAAGCTAACTTCGCAGCCGTAACAATAGATTAGTTAGGGGAGGAAGACTGTTTTGTTTAATGGGATCGTTAAGTTCATTTTTAAGTTTTGCAACATTAAAATAACTTATTATTTTTTCGGGTGCATAATGCCTTAAGTTAATATTTATTAGTAATAATTACCACACAGTTTGCTAAGTTTCTGACAGGTTTTAATTTTTTGTTTTTGGAGGGCTGGGACTGTATGTGGGTGTCACTGTAGGTTTAACTTAATAGTGTTTTGTACGGGTTCAAACCCGGCCTAAGTAGTCTGATTTTTTAAGAGCGTTAAATATCCCTCAGTATGCCCTCCTTTGGAGGGCAAGTAAAGCCGGCAGTCCCATGTCATAGATTTATGGCATGTAAAAGAACCTTCCACTAATTATACCTATGTGAAGCTAAATTATAGGTTATCTTTGAGTAATGCTCTTAAGGTTCCAAAGTTCGTCGCCAGGAGCCGACTGCGGTGGCATCTAGTAACAAAGTGCATAACTAGTCGGTCGTTGATGGTGGCGTTTCGTAGCAAAAGTTGGAACTACTTGAAAATCCAATGTCTGCAGTCGTTACTTGAATTAAGAACAGATAACACACACTAATACAGCTATCACAATTAACACTGGTTATCAGACAGATTCTACACACACCCAAAGTACACGGAGCTACATGACCGCGTTGTCGCAGCCCCTAAACTGAGGAACCAACCAACCAGTGTTTTGTAGAGCTATTTGTCTTGTTAATTTTGGATCTGATGATGCTGGCTTGATGAGCGAAACATGTCATTCCTTAGTTTACTCCTTTTCCAATAGTCCATAGCAATATGATATTATCATATGGTAACACTTCGGGAGTGATGAACCAAGTACAAAACTACTTAAATTAGCCGAAATACCTTGTGTCTTCCTCATTTCCCGGTTCCAGTGTTCCGGGTCGGGGCTCGAATCAAGGACCTCCATCCGAGGCCCTCTACTCTCACACTATCATATTTAGGCTATTTGTTCGATTGGTTTGCCACCTTGTGTAATGGTGAATAATATTTCTGGAAATGATGTCCTATTAGATTTTTTTCTCCTCTGCTGTTTATAACCCACCCACCATCCCCTTTTTATAACACGACTTATATCGTGAAATGTCAGTTGTGTTGGCCATTATCCACGTGAATTTTGCACAAGCACAGTATTGCCAACCCCAAGCAAACCACACCTATACAGTGCTTATTGTATAGGCGGTCTATACCTCATCCACGGAATCTGTGAAGTAGGTTTGCACTTATGTCACACAGAGGAAGTGAACAGAGAATGCGACATGTGGAGCTTGGCAGCCCAGCCGTTGCGAGGGTTTGGTTGAAGCCAAGGTCGCGCCTCCCTCCTGCGCTTATTATTCAGTGACATCGTGCCTCATTGGCCAGTCAGCCGAGTCTCTCCTGAGCGCGTGTTTTCACACTGGCACTTCACAGATTGCTTGGACGGAGTTTAGGTAGCGTTGTGTGAGGGTTTCAAATAAAAGGAACAGTGGTTACAGGCTAACGCGTTGTCAACAGTGTCCCTTTAGTATTAATTCTGAATTAAAGTAGAACGCGTCTTATACACTTGCATCAGACATGGATGTGACTTTTACATACCTTGTGTCCTTGTTTCATCTTCTGGGCGATACTACGTATTGAAATTAGGAACCCTGGTTACTACTGCACCTCATACATGTGCTAAAGTACGTAGATATGTGTTTCTATTTATTGCTCTTTTAAAAACGGCTGCCATGTTCCTACAGTGCTTGCATTTCGTTCAACTGTCAACAAGGCAAACTCTAGCGGCACACATTGTTGCTAACATGGGGGATACAAAATCACTGTTGATAAAAAAAATGGGATACAAAGCCACTGTTGATAAAAAAACAGTCATCGGGATGCGTTGGGCTGTCACCATTGTCAAAAACCATTGATCTGGACGCTTCAGGCTGTGACCATTGTCAAAAACTATAGGATTGGACAAAACAAAGGTTAGAATGGTCGGATTGCGGCCTTAGCTGCGGGAAGCTAGCGGGGCATGGTTGACAAAAGAATTGATCTGGACGCATTAGTTACAGGGTAGTATCATAAGGGCAGGATTAGCAATACTGTCTTGACGATAATTCACATGGATAATTGCGAACACAGCTGGACTTTAGCCAATATAAGTCGTGATCTAAAATGGGAAAGGCGGATGTGTTGTGGTCAGTGGAGGAGCAAACATCTATTCCTACATCATCTCCTGATTTATTTCTCATAATATGATACGGTATTTTGGCTAATCCATGTGCTCTACAAAAATTTATCATTCATTCGTATCTCATTCATTACTACCCTTATTTGTTTCCTAGAAGACACCGCACAAGACTTACTAAATTTGCAATTTGTGTCTATTACAGCAATTGTGAGCGTTTGGACATCCTACTCTACAAGGAGCCAGTTCAACGAAGACAGAATGCTAAACTCAGAATTGATCAACTCAAATACGACAACCAACATTTGCAGGTAATCTAATAAAGTTATCTTTCGATATAAACATTTTAAATTTTCAGCTGATGTGGTAACACTGGAGGAGACCAAATCCTGGGAGGTAAAAATTCCTGAACTACTGAACTTAGCTAAAATGCCTGTGGTAATGGTCGGGAAAAAATCTGGAGATGATATAGTAAATTACGTATACTCCTCCTCTGACTATTACCCGCCCTCCATCCCCTTTTTAGATCATGACTTAATTAGTGAAAATTCCAGCTGAGTCCGCCATTGTACGCGTGACAAATATAGTATATAACCAACCCCGCGCATGTGGTACTAATGTATAGCCGGTATTGTAAATCAAAGAAGTGCCAAGTTCCATTCAGAGTACCTCTTCGAAACAAATCACCCTCAAGACACCAGTTTAAAAAAAATTACATCTGATTTATATCCTCCCATCCACTAAGACTGAAATTACCCAAAAACTCTTCAATAATTTTCATCCAGACCAATAGTTTCTGTCTAGGCCAATAATTGCTAGGTAGTGGCTAATATAAGGTGCGTTCAAAAAGTAACGAGCCAGAGGCATAATTACAGAAACCAGCACCTGTATGTTAGAAGTATTGGCCCTGGCTGTTGAGCCACTTGTCCCACTGTGACATGAGGCGGTGAATGGCTGTCTCATAAAATTCCCTGGGCTGCGATGTGAACCAGTTCCGCACATACAGCTGAACGTCGGCGTCCGAGGTGAATCGTTGGCCCCGCAGAGCCGTTTTCAGGGGACCAAACATGGCGTAATCACATGGAGAGAGGTCTGGACTGTATGGAGGGTGGCCGAGAACCTCCCATTTGAATTTCTGCAGGAATGCCGCGACTGTGTTGGCCGTATGAGGTTGTGCATTGTCGTGGAGCCACCACGGCCGCAATGGCGTTCACTGTCACTCGGCGGTCCTGGGTAATGAGTGCATCAACCAGCTGGACGTTGTCATCGGTTATGCAGGGGGGGGGCCCAGACCGGGCATCATCGGCTAACTACACCCGTCCTTCCCTGAAGCGCTTGTACCACGCCTTGACCCTTGCAAGGGACATGCAGTGTTCACCGTGCATTTGTGACATTCGGTGATGAATGTCCGTTCCCCCTACTCCTTCCGTTGTCAGAAACCGAACAACACCTCTTTGCTCTTCGGTTGACGCCTCCATGTCAGTGTTTGCAAAGCGACTGGCAGCTTTGGACAATTGATGCATGCTGCTGCTCGCTTTGTATCTTCACGTGACGTGCACACGTGCCCTCTAGCAACGGGCTGTGACCTTCCACGCTCTGGTCGGAACCACACCTCGTTACACACGTCATGATTAGCCGATGTAGTCACCGGTTTGCCCATTCCAGCCTCCGGCTCGTTGCTTTTTGAACGCACCTTATATATACACCCCTGGTTTTTGTCACGCATCAATAATCTTTATCCAGCCCAATAGTTTTGCCAATTAATACCTTTTCACATTATTGCAATATTACGTGTGTCTTAGGGTGTATTTTTTATCACACGTTGGCAACGAAGAACTGACGTCAATGTGTGCGTCTGAGTAACATTTGATAGATATGTATGCTATGGACTGTAAATCTTATATAGGAGTGAATTATTCTACAGATGCACAGAGTTGTTTAAATTGTTTTATTAATAATCGAGCCTGACCAAGAGCCAGAAAAACGACGACTTGATATCTAAGAACAAAAATAATCTACATGCAACAAAGGAAACACAAGGACATGAAAATTAGATTGTATTCCATACAGGACAGAGCTGTCAAATAGTTATCAGCATTGCCTCTGGTGGGCTTAGCTGACGTTTAGTTGTCAGCATTGCCGCTGGTGGGCTTAGCTGGCGTTTAGTTGTCAGCATTGCCGCTGGCAAGCTTAGCTGGCGTTTAGTTATCAGCATTGCCGCTGGTGGACTTCGTTGGTTCCTCAGTTTAGGGGCTGCGACAACGCGGTCATGTAGCCCCGTGTACTTTGGGTGTGTGTAGAATCTGTCTGATAACCGGTGTTAATTGTGATGGTTGTATTAGTGTGTGTTTCTGTTTTTTAATTTAAGTAGACTGCAACTTAGAATTTTTCAAATAGTTCCTACTTTTGCCGCCAAACGCCACCGTCAACGACTACTAGGCCTAGTTCAGAACTTAGCTACTAGACGCCACTGCAGTTGGCTCTTGGCAACGAACGTAGAAACCTAAGAGCGTTGTTTACATTCTTAACCTAGCCAATTTAGCTTCACACAGGTGTAATTAGTGGAAGGTTCTTTAACATGCCATAAATCTATGACATGGGACCGCCGGCTTTACTTCCCCTCTGAAGGAAGGCATACTGAGGGATTTTTAACGCTCTTAACAAAATTCGACGGCTTCGGCCGGGTTTGAACCCGCTAATTGGTGGACTTAGCTGACGTCTAGTTATCTGCATTGCTGCTGGTGGGCTTAGCTGACGTTGAGTTATCAGCATTGCTACTTGCGGGCTTAGCTGACATCTCATACATTCCATTCTGCGCCACTGCAGTGTGGTTTGACAACGAAACACACTGCCCGCACAAGAAGCAATCCTGAACATACCTCATGCTCCTTAGAATCATGGTTGCCATCGTTGAATGAGCAAGAAATGAAAACCCACAGCCTGCTTCCAGTCTCCGACCGGGTCAGGAATGGAATGAATGAAGCCCCCATCTAGCGGCGAGGATATGAACTGTGCCGGCTGCCGAGGCCTGACGCACTCCTCTGGATAATGATGAAATGATAGTGGAGAGTGTTGCTGGAATGAAATGTTGACAGGGAAAACCGGAGTACCCGGAGAAAAACCTGTCTGCCTCCGTTTTGTCCAGCACAGATCTCACATGGAGTGACCGGGATTTGAACCACGGACCCAGCGGTGAGAGTACGGCGTGCTGCCGCCTAAGCCACGGAGGCGTGGAATGAGCAAGAAATAAAGACATTTATTTACCTCATCAACTGTCTCCGCAACCATTGTTCTCTGTCTTCAGCACCTCATTTTTATTTCATAGTAGGAACCATATTGAAGCCTCCGTGGCTTAGGCGGCAGCACGCTGGCCTCTCACCGCTGGGTCCTTGGTTCAAATCCCGGTCACTCCATGTGAGATCTGTGCTGGACAAAACGGAGGCAGACAGGTTTTTCTCCGGGTACTCCGGTTTTCCCTGTCAACATTTCATTCCAGCAACACTCTGCACTATCATTTCATTTCATCTGTCATTCATTTAATCATTGCCCCAGAGGAGTGCGTCAGGCCTCGGCAGCCGGCACACTTCATATCCTCGCCGCTAGATGGGGGGCTTCATTCATTCCATTCCTGACCCGGTCGGAGACTGGAAGCAGGCTGTGGATTTTCATTTTTCAGTAGGAACCATATTGAAGAGTTAGAGTGATTTTTCCTTCCAGGAGATTAGTTAGGGAAGCGTTATGTCGCAAGATGTGGCCTGTGAATTTAGTTTTTCTTTTATGGATCGTTGGTGTCAGTTCTCTCTTCCCTTGAATTTCTTGCAGAAGGCTGATGTTAGTCCTCTTTTCAATTCATTTAACCCGTAACATTCTCCACATCTCAATCCTGACCTCTGTTCATCCAAGATTCATGTCCATACAAAGGACATTTATTTACGTAATATAACAAATATTTCCAATGCAGCAGTGATAATTGACAGTATTGACAATTTCTAATGAGTCCCAGGAAGGTACTGTATGTGAATCATTGATGGCGTTGGATGGACTCCGTGGAGAATAGTATTAGAAAACGGAACCTGGATTGGAACAATGTGTCGGAAGAGGAATGGTGGAATGACAGAACAAAGTGGAGAGGAACTATATTTTCCCCCACCCAGTGTCAACTGGAAAAGGGGAAATGAAGATGATGATGATAAGTGTAAAAGCCAGGATTTGGTCTCCTCCAGAATTAATGCTGAAACTTGGCACGAGAAAGTGGAAGCAATGCCGGACTCAGTTGGGATCCCGTGGTTGCCAACCCACTAGTTGTGAACCCCTAAGGGAAGGGGTGCAACAATAGAAATGACGGCTTGAAGCTATCGGTTCGTGTGATGCACAAATCCTGCAAGTGTGTGGGGTGTGAGCTGTTTTCTGGAGTGTTTACATCTCGTATTGGTCAGCGCGAAGCCCCGCAAGGCCTGCTCCTATGGCTTCTCACACAAAATTCAGTGTTATGTCATAATGCCTCCTGCAGGGTTTAGAGTAAATACTACCAATTGTCTTCCATTCAGACAGTCGGTGTTGTGTTCAGGTGTTGGCTGCTTCTTGTTCAGTTCTGGAATTGAGAGAGTCGGTGGAGAGGAGTCACTTGCCACAAAAGTATGGTTTTACAGAAAACTACTGTAGTTTTCAGGGGCGTAAAACTTTTTGCAAAAATGGAGGGGGGTCAAATTTATAAACTGCCATTGCCTACCTACCAGGGAATCTTCTTTTTCAGTTTCCCCCGAGGGGCTCAAATCTAGTGGGACGTGGGGTTGGCGACAACTGGACCCCAGCTGAGTCCGGCATTGCTTCCTCTTACTTGTGCCGGACTCCTCACCGTCTTCTTTCCTGTCGACCTCTCTTGGTCAACTCTTGTTCTCTTCCGACCCCGAAGGTATTAGGGTATTCGAGGCCTAGAGAGTCTTTCACTTTCCCGCCTTAATTGGCCCTTGTCTCATTTTTCCTGATACCCTCATTCTTCGAGGGGTCAGCCTTCTTTTTCTTTTCGTGTTATCTCCTGCCTTCTGCACAAGGCCCTAAAGGAGGTAGGGTGTATGTAGCCCAACCACTCCTGATGCACCCTTGGATAGTGCTACACCCTCAAGGGCTTACGGCTGGTGAGTTCGGGAGTAGGCGACTCCGAGGGATTCCTGAGCTGGGTCCGTTTTGTCCCCTTCTTCCTCTGACTTTGGGGCGGTCTCTCTCCTCTTTCCTATCTGCCTTTCATGGCTCTCCTTTCTTCCGAGTCCCTCAATCCTCATTCTTCGAGAGTTGAGGGCATTTCTTTTCTTCCTGTCCTTTATTTGTTTACCATTTCTTTGGTTGTGGCATCATACGCAACCATTAACCCGGCTCAAGGGAGATAGGGTCACCTTCCCTATCCTCCACTTGAGTAATTCTTGTTTGGCGCATCCACGCTGCGGGGGTGGGTATCCTCCACATCAGTAGGCCGGTGTGAAGGAGAGCTAAGTTCAGACAGGGACCCAGTCTCACGGGGTATAACGTGAAACCTATGCCCAGGGTACGGGTGAAGACCTTAACAGCATCTTAGGCAGAGAAGGAGACCTTCAGAATGGCGAAGATGGTGGATGAGGCAACCCATCCTCTCTGGGGGAAATTAGAAGAGGAAACCACTGCCTTGTGGAGAAGAGGGATCTTCAAAGGCTAAGGGAGTAAACCCCAAAAGAAAATCCTCAGATGCGTTAGGCTTAGCAAGCCAGCAGACGAGTAAATTTGTAGTTGCTTTCAATTATAATACAAGCCTCGGATCGAAGAAAAACGGAATTGACATGACTCTGACTACAGTTGCAGCGTATGATGGTAATGCTGATGTTTGTGCAAGTGTTAGATCAGAGAACAAAACCCGATTTGGAACAATAAATATTTTAACACTGAATGACAAGGAAAATGAATTGATTGACCTAATGGAGACACGAAAACTCGACATCCTGGGATTAAGTGAAGTGAAACTGAAGGGAAAAGGAATGAAGAAACTAAGTAAGGGGTACACCTTGTACTGGATGGGTAACCGTAAAGAGAAAAGAAATGGAGTGGGCTTTATAGTGAATCAAAATGTTGGACCAATAGCTGAAGTTGAGTATGTAAATGAAAGAATTATAATAATGCAAATACACGTAAATAAGGAACTACTGAAGATAATACTGGTGTATGCTCCACAGACAGGATGTAGCTTGGAAGAAAAAGAAGATTTCCTCAGTGAACTGGAATCACATATTGTTGGAGATGGGATCATGATAATGGGAGATCTAAATGCTCATGTAGGAACTGATAGAATGGGATATGAGAATGTTTTGGGTCCACATGGGTATGGCGATCGAAATGAAGATGGAGAGAAACTGTTGGATTTTTGTGTCAGAAATAACCTGATAATAAAGAACACGTGGTTCAAGAAGAGGAATAGCCATAAGATCAGCCGGTATAGTTGGGATGGACAGTATGGTACTCTCATCGATTTTGTGATAACAGACCGAGAATGGGGAAGATACGTCATGGATGCGAAGATAATCCCCAGTGAAAGTATGGGAGGTGATCACAGGTTATTAATAGTGGATTTAAAACGAGTAAAAATCCCTAAAATTGTACTTAAGAAAAAACCAAAGATCAGGATTTGGGAATTGGAGGAGGACAAAAGGATAGCATTCCAAGATAGGATAAAAATGAAGCTGCCTAACACAGAAACACAAAGTGGAGAAGAAGAGTGGAACAATTTCAGACAGACATTTGTTGAAGCAGCAGTTGAGGTATGTGGGAAAACAAAAGCAAAGGTTAAGGAAAAGGAGACCCGGTGGTGGACAGACAAAATAAAGCAAGAAATAAAAGAAAGGAACAAGGTGAAGAAAGAAATGGATAAGGAAAAGCAAAAAACGTATCAGAAAGATGAGGATAGGATAGAAAGGTTACATGTGGAATACAAAAGATTAAAACTACAAGTAAAAAGGAGTATCAGGAAAGAAAAAGAGAAATGCTGGGGAGAGTTCACCAACAAAATTGAGCAAGAAAGTAGAGGAAATCAGAAACTACTGTATAGAGTAATAAAATCGAAAAGAGCAGACCAAGAAAAAATCAAGGCATTAGAGAGAGAAGATGGTTCCATAGTACATGATGAAAAAGGTCTTCAGAAGGTGATGTCTAAGTATTTTGAAAAGCTTTATAATGGGGATGACTTCCCAGAGGAAGAACGAGATAAGAAAATGGAAATAGATGGAGAAAAAGAAGAGAACCCAATAACATGGTTGGAACTTGAAAGGACAGTGAAAGCAATGAGCAAAGGTAAAGCAAGTGGAAAAGACGAATTCAATGCTGATATGATTAAGGCAGCAGGAAGCATTGGACTACAGTGGCTATACCGAACCCTCAATGCCATATGGAAGGATGAAAGGATACCTGAAGATTGGCAACAAGGAAGCATTGTACCACTGTTCAAGAAAGGAAATAGGAAGAAATGTGAAAATTATAGAGGTATAACATTGTTATCACATGGGCTAAAAATAATGGAGAAAGTCATAGGCAAGAGACTGAGGGATATAATAGAACCTCAGTTAGAGGAAGAACAGTATGGCTTTAGACCGAATAGATCAACAATAGACTTGATATTTGCAGTGCGAATGATAATGGAAAAGCATCTAGAAATGAACAAGGAAATCATCTTTATATTTTTGGATGTGGAAAAAGCCTATGATACAGTTAAAAGAAAATAAGTATGGGAATGCCTACTGAAAAGGAATGTACCAAAATCACTAATTAACAAGATAAAAATGTTGTATTATGAGAGTAAGAGCAGTGTACAAGTGGGTAGTGGTGATTCTGAAACATTCTATACAAAAAAGGCCTCAAGCAAGGAAGTGCACTGTCACCATTATTATTTGTTATATTGATGGATGAAATCATAAAACGTGTAAAACAGAGTATCAGTAGTGATGAAGTGAAGGCCTTGGTATTTGCAGATGAGTGGTGATTTGGGCAGAGGGAGAAAAGGAAGTACAAAGGAGATTGGACATTTGGAATGAAAAGCTGAAGGAGTTTGGAATGGTAATTAGTAAAAAGAAAACTGTAGTCCGGCACTGTGGAAAAGAGGAAAAGAGAAGCCAAGTGAACATAGATGGAGAATGGTTGGAGAATGTGGAACAGTTCCCATATCTGGGTAGCATTGTTAACGGAGGTAATGGAATCAACCCTGAAATTAACAACAGACTAAGTAAAAGCACAACATTCTATCATCAAGTCAGAGAGCTTTTATGGGATGACAATGTGCCCAGGAGAACGAAATTAACACTATATAAACAGTACTTCATACCAATTGTAACATACGGACTGGAAACGCTGGTAACTAACAAGAGACAAGATAGTAAGATCCAAGCAGCAGAAATGAAATTTTTAAGAACATCTGTAAAAAAGACAAGAAGAGATAGAATCCAAAATGTTAAAATCAGAGAGGAGCTAAATGTGGAACCGTTAGTACAGAAGATACGGAAAGCAAGACTGAGATGGTTCGGACATGTGAAGAGAATGGGAAAGGAACGAGCGGCAAGAAGGGAGTTGGAAAGAGAAGTTAAGGGTAAGCGATCAGTTGGAAGACCAAGAAGAAGATGGATGGATCAGATTCGGAAGGACATCGGAGAAGCTGGATTGGATGTGGAGGAAGTAATGGAGCAGGAAAAGTGGAAGGACAGAAACGAGTGGAAGAGGCTTGTTAACCACACCCGGGCGACTGGAGTGGGACATTGATGATGATGATGATGATGATGATGATGATTTCTTCTTCTAGTATGTAAGTTTGTTGTTAGTATTAGTTTTAGTTTTCATTCTCATCTCATTTTTTACTATCACCCAAATCATTCGGGGCCGATAACCTAGATGTTAGCCCTTAAAACAACAATTATTATCATCATCTTTTTTAGTTTAAGTTTTTAAAACTTGAAATAATGCGGCAATGTAGGACCTACACTATATTTAATAAGAACAAAGATGAATTTTATTCATTATTTCTAATTAACATACAAAATAGAATCAGAATATGAATATAAAACATAAAACTTTTTTGTCAACATCTAGCAAAAGACCCGAACGCTGACTTACCTCAGAAATAGTCAGTAATAGTTCGAAAATTCACCTTTTTGAATTGTTGGGGTAAGGGGACAAAGCTCAAAGCGTTTCGGCTCAGTTGGCCCCTCGGCAGGAAACGGGGGAGGGGAAAAAACAATTTTTTGTTCGTTATAATAAAGTAATTACGACTAAGCAAGCCAAGGAGGCTTTTCCAATTTTCCGCCTAACTTGCACCTAAAATTTGAGGGGGGGGGGGCATGGCTTGCCCCCTACCCCCCCTGCCATACCCGTATATTGAACCCATGTACCATAGGCCTCAAAGGGAGTCGAATCCATGTACTTTGAGAAAAGAATGAAAGAATCATACAGTTTCTAAGGGAACGGAGAGAGATTTCAAGCCAGGATTATAGCTTAACATTGTGCAAGCGCTAGGGCCAGGTGTTCCTTAGATGAGCTCATGCCTCTTGACATTTATAAGGAGCCAGTCATGGATATTATTAGAACGAGTGGAAAGTTTTGACTGTAAGACGAAGAAGCTGGACTCGGAAATTGCTCTTACGTTGCAGGAATATGGCAACCTCGCTGCTGAGTCAGAACAGGAATAATTAAATTTAACCCGTTTACGAGTATAAAAATAATAAACAGATACAGTACGGTGAATCAATTTGGATTAGAGATTTTTGTGTAAAGAAAAACCTTGTAAAAATTGCACAGGAGAAAACTGCAAACGCAAGTAGACGTCATTGGGGGTTCACCGAGACCCAAGGAGTGGGAGAATAAAAAAAGAACAGCACCACCCACACAGTTGAGGACGAGAAATTAATTAATACCTCGGAAATGTACGATCGATTTCCATGCACAGGAAGATTATTTTACGTTTGGAAGACAAGCTTTCTGGATATATAATTTTTATAATTGTGCGACAATTAGTTCAAAAGTTGGTCACGAAAAGGACTAGAGTTTTATCTTTTTGTGGCTGAATAGTATAAAGCTCCTGGCAGAGCCAGACCAAACATGCAGTTACTCTGACAGCCCGTGAGGGGTGTTACTCTGTATCACGCCGGAAGAACAGTATTCAAGAGCCCGAGGGGGGCGTCACGACGCATCATGCAGTATTAGTCCGTCCAGGGGGGCGTGACGCTGGAGCATCATAATCACTCAGTCTACGAGCATTCCGTGAGCGGAAGTGCTGCACCACATCGTATACGCAGTATTCAAGAGCCCGTGAGGGGGGCGTTAAGCTGTATCAGACATCGATCCAGAGCCTGTGGGAGGCTATGCTACAAGTTCACCGAGTGTAGACCAGTTACGATATAAGTACGCTACGCTGAGGGTTAGCAGTTCGAGACTTTGAAGAGTCCTAAATTATAAAGAACATTAAATATACGGACTTTCAAGCAATATCGCCAAAGTAAGACACAGCGATCAGTAGGGAACTTCGAGTTCCAGAAGAACACTAGTTCAATACAGTTACGAAGTTATAAGAACTCCAACAAATAAACGGCGTTACGTCTAGTAAAGACATTGTTAAAGACATTAAGTCCTATAAAGGACAAGAATAAACAGTAATTACGATCGCGAAAGATAGAAGTTCAAGCGAAAGGAACTTAGGAACTTAGGTTTGAAACCAGAGGGAAAACGTACTCTAGTGAGAAAACGTCAAAAATATACGATAGACAGTATACGGTCCTCGAAGGGAGGCCAAGATATAGAAACTATAGGGGGCGATAGACCACCATATATAAATAGAAGTGACGGCAAAGTAAAGACATTTATCGCCTAGTTAAAGCAGATAAAGTAAAGCCGAGTAATCGACAATAGAAGTGGTTTTGAGAGACTGAAACCAGTAGTTTCCATTGTAGGAGAGAGAAACTTTGAACGAGTAAAATCACACGTCCAATGCAGGTCGATAGGATTCACATCAGGGATCATCAACAGCCGATAGAAATTGTCAAAATCGTTGAGATACGCCCGTGTGATAGGAGTGAAGTGTAAATATTGTAAGAAAAGAAATAGGAGTATCATTTTAAGTGTTTTAGGTAAAGTGAAAGCGTTTTATGCACAGTGATATGTGTTATAATATGTACCAGAGTAATATTTTTTAGTGTTTTAATGTGTGTTCAAAACGGATACACCAGTGTATAAAAAAATGTTGTCAGTGTTAAATATAGTGAATATGTGTCAAGAAAATTCTGTACATAAGATGAGATTGTACAATATGGAGTAGGTCAAGAAGGTGGGCCAAAATGTCACATCAAACGAGAATAAAGGTCAGAAAGCGACCTTAAACATGTAAGTAAAGATTTTCATTATGTTTTGGTGTCGGGAAAAATTTTGTGTACAATTCCACCGGAGTTTTGAGTAGAAGGGATGTTTTTAAATGAATAATAACTAAATAAGAACGCGATCTGAACGAAAATAAAGTTTTAAGAAATAATAAATAATTATGTGAAATAATAAATCCTGTAGAGGAAATGCATGGAATAAAATGTCAGTATTTAATGAATGTTATAAAAGCAAGCGTGATAATAATAATTATAACAAAGATATTTACATAAAGGTAAATTTGAATTATATGAAAGAAATAGCTTTTGAGCTTTTGTAAGGAATGAAAACATGATGTGAATAACAAGGTAAAGAAATCTAAATAAAGATTAAATTGAATGATATAAAAATATAGAGCGTTGAAGCCTTAACAAATGTATAAGACATGATGTGAATGCATGTTTTTAAAAAGGGAGCGATTTATTGTCAACGGAAAGATTAATATAAGAATTAAGATATGTATCAATTGTTACTATGAAATTTATCAGTTCTTTGGAAGACATTCGGCCGTAAAGTAATGTGTAGCGTAATGGAACACAATTAAATAAAAAGTCACGCTAGGAACGCGTAAAAGTTAAAGTACTTGGTAAGTTACTTATGGAGGGTAGTTGATTGCAGTGAATTGAGAGATGTTGTAAGTCCTCTAAATTGTGACGTGGATCACGAGGCCATGTGTGTATTATTTAAAAGGGAGCTAATGTATGGTATTATTGAGCGTAGGTCCTGTAAGCTACGGCTTGACCCTAAATCGCGTTTTGTATAAGTCCTCTGATGTGGAAATGTTCCCGAGGCATGTTAAGAGATTCGAACCTAGAATCCTCTTGTTGTTAAAGCCCCTAATTATTCGTCGTAGAATGTGTATTAATCTTCCCAATCAATGAGGACCCTCTCATAATTAATAAATGCCAAGGTTACGAAAGTGGTTTATGAGCCAAAGAATATTGTTGAATGGAAATAAGTGAAGTAAAAGCCAGGTCTCTCCACAGAACTGAGAATAATGTGAAGGTTTGTTTTAAAGCATTGAAGAGAGCTGCCACCGTAGGTTAGGCAGAGAGTCGCTTTCCTTGTCATAAATCACGCCCGAGTATAATGGCCTGACCCTCATAGAGCGAGGGTGGGTAAAAACCGTCTTGTAAGATGTGTTAAATACACCGTGAGTGTTTAAAGTTGTTAATGACCCGGGCGTTGAACCGAGGTCCTTGTAGATTGATATTATCGCTTGCCAATTCAGATCGTAGTTTTCTTATGTGATAATGGTCTTATAAGACAAATGAATTAAATAAAATCCCTATTGTAATATTGTATGGAAAAGAAGGAATCCACGAGTTTTGTGAAGATAACTAGGTTTCGGGAGTGATCATAGTTTTTGACTTTGTCAAGTAATCTTTATAACTCTGGAGTACACAAATAGTTTTCCCGATCACCGTAGTGAATTTGCAAAACTTGAGAGAGATAGTAAATATGGAGAACATGTGATATGCCCAAATATTGAAGTGAATAATTAACATGTAATTTTAAATGTAATTATATATTTGTTTTGATGATAAGAAAAGATAAAAATAATTCTTGAGGTGTACAAAAATATGACACCATTATTATGGGAAAGTATCGAGCCAAAGAAGCTCGTAGTTATTTGGAACTTTAAGATAAGTACTTTATGGAAGTGAAAATAATCGTGAATTGTTGGTTTTAAAGAAAACCATGTGTTTTAATCTAATATTTGTTTTATTTTTATGCTATTCCTTGTTCACTTTGGACAAGTAGAATGATATTGGTCAGTAGTTTATGTGTTTATTTGTTTGTAGCGCCATAATTTTTGATTAATTAAATGTGTTAAAATAGGAGTTGATTTTGTTGTTATTTTTGCAAGTGTATCCTCTATTTAATCCAAAATATGTAAGTCACAGAGTGGGAGAACTTACCGCAGCCCCGAAAAATCCCGAATTGAGCAATGCTGGCATACTGTGATTTGCATATTTCTTGCTGCAAGGGCACAGGGGGGTGAATAGAAATACTGTGCTTGGATTAATAATTAGAGGAACACTAAAGACGGTCGATTCATGTAAAAGTAAAGTAATGATAGTAGTAGCTACAACGTATAATGTTAACTGACCACATTGGGTCCCTAGAAACTCACACCGAGCAGCCCTGGATTTAAACAACTCCCCCCAGCAAACTATACCTTTTTTGGCGCCCAGTACGCAGGGCTGAGTTTTCCTAGGAAAAACCCGAGTTTTCTCGAAAAAACAAAATTTTCATTTAAAAAAAAAAAAATGGTTTTTCGAAATTTTGAATTTTAAATACTTCCAGAAAGGTCTTTGAGTTTGAAGAAGAGTATCAAAAGGGTACGGTGTAATAAACACCCGTACCAAAGTAAATTTTTTTGACAGAAATTGGGACACAATGGTTCATATTACTATCTCTCAAGCATGTTCTAGCGATGTGGCATTAGTGGCCCACTATATTCTAATAAGATGTCATTAAGTGAAGAGAGGCGGAGGCTCTCAGAGAATGTAAGGGTAAAGAGTAAAGATAGAGGTAAAATTACAGATGTTAAGAAGTGCCTGAGGGAGCATTTTAATAAAGAGATGGAGGAAATGATAAAGATAAATAATGAAGTTTGGGAGGCCAAGAAGGCAGAAAGTAAAGCTAGAGATAGTCAAGAGAACCTCCAAATAGATGATAAAGAGTACCCAAATAAGGAAATTGTAAAGGTTTCTGTAGAAAGCATGCGTGCAACTGGAGACATAGTTACACGAAGAGAAGGTAACATGTCTGCAGACAACAGGGTAACAAATGAGCCTTTAGAGCTCCAAACGGAAAAAGAAAAATGTAAACCGAGTCCAAGGGAGAATGAAATTAATACCGAGGATGATAATAGTAAAGGTAATTCAAAGTCTCACGTAGAAAGGCAGGTTCAAATAGGCTCGGAAAGCGAAGGCAAAAAGAACGATAGTCTTTGCGTTCAGGATCAGGAAAAGGTAGAAATGGCGACCTGGAAGGAAATAAAAGAATTCTTGGATATAATTAGAGAAATGTGGAATGAGCATGAGAAGATGGATGACGAACTTTGGGGATTAAAAGATTTAAAGTCAAGAGTGAAAGAAGGAATTGAGGAACAAAGAGAAAGTATTTCCGAGGAAACAAAGAAGATATCTGAGCTCCGTGAAAGGGCAAGTAAAAATTGGTATACAATGCCCAAACAGGAATTAGAGGAATTGTACAAAGAAATCCCTAAAGTTAAAGAGTCATTAAGAGAAACAAAGAAGAAATTTGCAGAACGTATGGTGAAAGAAAGAAAAATGGAATTAGCTTCGTGGGAACAGATAAAGACATTTGTGGGGGAAATTAATGAGATAAGGGAAAAATGGTCGGAGGTACATGATAAATGGAATCACATTTGGTGGAATACCTTTTATCCAAAGCCAAAAGAAGGAGATTACGTGCAGGAACAGAAACAATGGATAGGAAAAGAAAAGCGTAAGATGCATCAGTTCACGATGAGCATGTATGATGAACAAGATATAATAACTGTTCAGGAGTTAGCTGAATTGAGAAAGGTTAAGATTTCGGAATACGAAGAAATATTAGAAGCCATCCAAAAGAAATATGAGGAATACATGTGGGAGCAGAACCGTCAGGCAAATGAAATAGTTGCCCAAGAGGAAAAACAAGCTGAAATTGAAGAAGAAAAAGAAGTCACGGTGCCAGAGGAGCCCAAAATTGATATTAGAGAAGAAAAAAAAGAAGAAGAAATCGTAATAACTCCAGTGGAGACTGAGAACAACCTTGAGATCCTTCCTGAAGAAGATATGGATACTCAAGAGGAAGTAGTAAGTCCAGACCAGGAGGATAGCCAAAGTGGAAACGAGCTGCGAAGTGAAGAGAATCATTTTGATAAAAAGGTTGAGCTGGAAGAGCCAGAAATAATCTCCGAACAGGAAATAATGAAAGAAGCGGAAGTTGAAGAGATGGAAATAATAATTCCTGAAGAAATGGAGAAAGGAAATGAAACCATAATAGAAACTATTGTCATAACACCGATAGAAACAGAGGTTCAAGATGTCATGGAAATTGAAGAAGAAAACTCAGAAGAAATTCCTGAGGATAAGGAAAATAAGATACAAATCAACAAAGAAAAGGAACAGTTGAAAGCACAGATTCTTGAGTTAATGAGGAAATATCAAAAATATCAACAAAAGAAAAGAGAAATGGAAAGAGGTCCAAACACGAGGCAAGAAAACCTCAAAGGAAAAGATGAGATTGTTGGAGATAATGAAAAGAAGGAAGGAGGTGCCTTTGAAGAAAATCAGGAAAGAGGAAAACCGCAATTGGTAGTCGGTTTACAGGAAAACAGATACCCCATGGAAACTAGGAAAGGAGGAGAGACAATGTACAATGCCTTGGAGGAAGAGGACGCTCAGGCATATTTCAGCTGGAAGCTCCGTAAAAAGAAAAGGAATGAAAGAAAGGAAAAATGGAAGAAGGGAGATAGAAGGAGAGCACGCTTATGGACAAGGATGAAAGGAAGACGGAGATGGTTCATAAAGCAAAAGAGATACAGAGTGTGGAAAAGAAGGAATAAAACTTATATAGAAATAAGAAAACGAGAGAATATGGAATGTAAGGAAATGAGAGAAGAGGGAGAAAGAGTAAGGGATGAAGAGACTAAGGAAGAGGCTGATATCATAAAGAAAGTAGAGCATTATATTAGAGCCATAGAAAGATGTGAAGGAAATGAAGAAAGAACGATGCATTGTTTAAAACAATTGTATAACTTACCGATAAACGTTCAGCATCTGGAGAAAACTGGAATTGGCAAGGTTGTAAATGGCATGAGAAAAAGAAACGGTTTGGTAGGAGATGTATCCCGAGCCTTGATAAAACTTTGGAAGGAAATGGTAATGGAAGACCAAAGTGATGAAGAAGAGTGCGAAAGTGAAGAATCAGAAAGAGATACTACGGAAATAGAAGATAATGAAAGTGAGGAAGAAGAATTCGAAGGTGAAGAGAGAGAAAGAAAGTGGTGAGATGGAAACAGAAGAAAATGAGAATGAAGAAGAAGATGAAGAAGAAGACGAAGAACAAGAGATGGTAGGATATGAAAGTATGGAATTGACAAATACCATAATTTATTATCAGAAAGCCATTGAAAGGTGTATGGGGAATGAAAATGTTTTGTTATATTGCCTAAGCATGTTAAAACATTTACCCATAACTGTTCGACAGTTAATAGAAACAAATGTTGTAGAGACAGTTGAAAGTATTCACGAACAAGGAGGGGATGTGAATATACGAGCTCAAGAGTTGCTTATAAAATGGGAAAATGAAATGATAGAAGATTTAAGAGCAGGAGGAGAAGAAGTTATGGAAATGGGAGATATGCTCGAGGAAGATAATGAGGAAGACTCTGAAGAAGAAGAAGAAGAGAATGAGGAAGAAGAACAAGGAGGAGTAATAACAGTTGGAGACGTAAGGTGGAGGCATAAAGGATAAGAAAAGAATTATTCCATTGGAACCAACGGGTAAAGCCCTATGCAACCATTAAATAATAAGAAGAATAAAATTAATTTTGTTTGAAATACCATCGCAAAAAGAGATGAGGAAGGTGGTAGAAAACCGAAAAGAGTCAGGTGAGGTTAGACCGAGCTCTTAAGAATTAAAATGAAATTTTACAGACTTGAGGAGTCTGACAATAATAATGATGATGTTACGGGTAAAGCCAGTTGCACCCGCAAGGTAATTTAAAGAAGGTCATTAAGTTGACAATATGTAATGTGGAAAGAGAAACAGACCGGCAGGATGTCCGTCTTATAAAAGAAGAAAAGAAACAAACTGTTTGACGCAAGCCTGGAGGGTGCACACCAGACTAGAGGAAGACTAACAAAACACCCGAACGTGACAAGAAATTTATGACCCTGAAGTGTAGACGTCCACTAGGGGAATGAATGAATGGGACCTTTAAGAAAGACCCATACAAATATAAACCAGAGAGGAAGGGAACTTTAAAGAAATAATTGATTTTACTGAAGAAGAAAATTTCAATTTAAGGAAGGAGAATGATGAAATAAGGGAACGGGTAGGAATAGACCACACCCGTAAAGAAGAATGAGGTTCTGGAAACCTGATATCCAGACAAATAAAAAGGAGAAAGAAAGGGTAGGGACAGAGCGTACCCAACCGACACAATTACCGGATATGACTTAAAAAGATGAAAGAAATCAAATTATCGTGGGATTTTTTAGGAATAAAGAAACAAAAAGGACGGAGAACGTTATAATGGCTTCGACAGTTAAAAAGGAAAAATAAGATTTTTTTTAATTAAAATAAATTTCCTCAAAATTTTTTGAAAATTTATTTACCTAAGGAGGGGAGAGATGAACCCATGTACCATAGGCCTCAAAGGGAGTCGAATCCATGTACTTTGAGAAAAGAATGAAAGAATCATACAGTTTCTAAGGGAACGGAGAGAGATTTCAAGCCAGGATTATAGCTTAACATTGTGCAAGCGCTAGGGCCAGGTGTTCCTTAGATGAGCTCATGCCTCTTGACATTTATAAGGAGCCAGTCATGGATATTATTAGAACGAGTGGAAAGTTTTGACTGTAAGACGAAGAAGCTGGACTCGGAAATTGCTCTTACGTTGCAGGAATATGGCAACCTCGCTGCTGAGTCAGAACAGGAATAATTAAATTTAACCCGTTTACGAGTATAAAAATAAGTAAACAGATACAGTACGGTGAATCAATTTGGATTAGAGATTTTTGTGTAAAGAAAAACCTTGTAAAAATTGCACAGGAGAAAACTGCAAACGCAAGTAGACGTCATTGGGGGTTCACCGAGACCCAAGGAGTGGGAGAATAAAAAAAGAACAGCACCACCCACACAGTTGAGGACGAGAAATTAATTAATATCTCGGAAATGTACGATCGATTTCCATGCACAGGAAGATTATTTTACGTTTGGAAGACGAGCTTTCTGGATATATAATTTTTATAATTGTGCGACAATTAGTTCAAAAGTTGGTCACGAAAAGGACTAGAGTTTTATCTTTTTGTGGCTGAATAGTATAAAGCTCCTGGCAGAGCCAGACCAAACATGCAGTTACTCTGACAGCCCGTGAGGGGTGTTACTCTGTATCACGCCGGAAGAACAGTATTCAAGAGCCCGAGGGGGGCGTCACGACTCATCATGCAGTATTAGTCCGTCCAGGGGTGTGTGACGCTGGAGCATCATAATCACTCAGTCTACGAGCATTCCGTGAGCGGAAGTGCTGCACCACATCGTATACGCAGTATTCAAGAGCCCGTGAGGGGGACGTTAAGCTGTATCAGACATCGATCCAGAGCCTGTGGGAGGCTATGCTACAAGTTCACCGAGTGTAGACCAGTTACGATATAAGTACGCTACGCTGAGGGTTAGCAGTTCGAGACTTTGAAGAGTCCTAAATTATAAAGAACATTAAATATACGGACTTTAAAGCAATATCGCCAAAGTAAGACACAGCGATCAGTAGGGAACTTCGAGTTCCAGAAGAACACTAGTTCAATACAATTACGAAGTTATAAGAACTCCAACAAATAAACGGCGTTACGTCTAGTAAAGACATTGTTAAAGACATTAAGTCCTGTAAAGGACAAGAATAAACAGTAATTACGATCGCGAAAGATAGAAGTTCAAGCGAAAGGAACTTAGGAACTTAGGTTTGAAACCAGAGGGAAAACGTACTCTAGTGAGAAAACGTCAAAAATATACGATAGACAGTATACGGTCCTCGAAGGGAGGCCAAGATATAGAAACTATAGGGGGCGATAGACCACCATATATAAATAGAAGTGACGGCAAAGTAAAGACATTTATCGCCTAGTTAAAGCAGATAAAGTAAAGCCGAGTAATCGACAATAGAAGTGGTTTTGAGAGACTGAAACCAGTAGTTTCCATTGTAGGAGAGAGAAACTTTGAACGAGTAAAATCACACGTCCAATGCAGGTCGATAGGATTCACATCAGGGATCATCAACAGCCGATAGAAATTGTCAAAATCGTTGAGATACGCCCGTGTGATAGGAGTGAAGTGTAAATATTGTAAGAAAAGAAATAGGAGTATCATTTTAAGTGTTTTAGGTAAAGTGAAAGCGTTTTATGCACAGTGATATGTGTTATAATATGTACCAGAGTAATATTTTTTAGTGTTTTAATGTGTGTTCAAAACGGATACACCAGTGTATAAAAAAATGTTGTCAGTGTTAAATATAGTGAATATGTGTCAAGAAAATTCTGTACATAAGATGAGATTGTACAATATGGAGTAGGTCAAGAAGGTGGGCCAAAATGTCACATCAAACGAGAATAAAGGTCAGAAAGCGACCTTAAACATGTAAGTAAAGATTTTCATTATGTTTTGGTGTCGGGAAAAATTTTGTGTACAATTCCACCGGAGTTTTGAGTAGAAGGGATGTTTTTAAATGAATAATAACTAAATAAGAACGCGATCTGAACGAAAATAAAGTTTTAAGAAATAATAAATAATTATGTGAAATAATAAATCCTGTAGAGGAAATGCATGGAATAAAATGTCAGTATTTAATGAATGTTATAAAAGCAAGCGTGATAATAATAATTATAACAAAGATATTTACATAAAGGTAAATTTGAATTATATGAAAGAAATAGCTTTTGAGCTTTTGTAAGGAATGAAAACATGATGTGAATAACAAGGTAAAGAAATCTAAATAAAGATTAAATTGAATGATATAAAAATATAGAGCGTTGAAGCCTTAACAAATGTATAAGACATGATGTGAATGAATGTTCTTAAAAAGGGAGCGATTTATTGTCAACGGAAAGATTAATATAAGAATTAAGATATGTATCAATTGTTACTATGAAATTTATCAGTTCTTTGGAAGACATTCGGCCGTAAAGTAATGTGTAGCGTAATGGAACGCAATTAAATAAAAAGTCACGCTAGGAACGCGTAAAAGTTAAAGTACTTGGTAAGTTACTTATGGAGGGTAGTTGATTGCAGTGAATTGAGAGATGTTGTAAGTCCTCTAAATTGTGACGTGGATCACGAGGCCATGTGTGTATTATTTAAAAGGGAGCTAATGTATGGTATTATTGAGCGTAGGTCCTGTAAGCTACGGCTTGACCCTAAATCGCGTTTTGTATAAGTCCTCTGATGTGGAAATGTTCCCGAGGCATGTTAAGAGATTCGAACCTAGAATCCTCTTGTTGTTAAAGCCCCTAATTATTCGTCGTAGAATGTGTATTAATCTTCCCAATCAATGAGGACCCTCTCATAATTAATAAATGCCAAGGTTACGAAAGTGGTTTATGAGCCAAAGAATATTGTTGAATGGAAATAAGTGAAGTAAAAGCCAGGTCTCTCCACAGAACTGAGAATAATGTGAAGGTTTGTTTTAAAGCATTGAAGAGAGCTGCCACCGTAGGTTAGGCAGAGAGTCGCTTTCCTTGTCATAAATCACGCCCGAGTATAATGGCCTGACCCTCATAGAGCGAGGGTGGGTAAAAACCGTCTTGTAAGATGTGTTAAATACACCGTGAGTGTTTAAAGTTGTTAATGACCCGGGCGTTGAACCGAGGTCCTTGTAGATTGATATTATCGCTTGCCAATTCAGATCGTAGTTTTCTTATGTGATAATGGTCTTATAAGACAAATGAATTAAATAAAATCCCTATTGTAATATTGTATGGAAAAGAAGGAATCCACGAGTTTTGTGAAGATAACTAGGTTTCGGGAGTGATCATAGTTTTTGACTTTGTCAAGTAATCTTTATAACTCTGGAGTACACAAATAGTTTTCCCGAATACCGTAGTGAATTTGCAAAACTTGAGAGAGATAGTAAATATGGAGAACATGTGATATGCCCAAATATTGAAGTGAATAATTAACATGTAATTTTAAATGTAATTATATATTTGTTTTGATGATAAGAAAAGATAAAAATAATTCTTGAGGTGTACAAAAATATGACACCATTATTATGGGAAAGTATCGAGCCAAAGAAGCTCGTAGTTATTTGGAACTTTAAGATAAGTACTTTATGGAAGTGAAAATAATCGTGAATTGTTGGTTTTAAAGAAAACCATGTGTTTTAATCTAATATTTGTTTTATTTTTATGCTATTCCTTGTTCACTTTGGACAAGTAGAATGATATTGGTCAGTAGTTTATGTGTTTATTTGTTTGTAGCGCCATAATTTTTGATTAATTAAATGTGTTAAAATAGGAGTTGATTTTGTTGTTATTTTTGCAAGTGTATCCTCTATTTAATCCAAAATATGTAAGTCACAGAGTGGGAGAACTTACCGCAGCCCCGAAAAATCCCGAATTGAGCAATGCTGGCATACTGTGATTTGCATATTTCTTGCTGCAAGGGCACAATATTATGGCTCTGGTAGTTTTTATAAAATCCCTCTTGGCATGCCGATTTCACCGGGCAAAGTAAAATATTTTGAATTCACTAAATTTGCCAATTGTCTTATACCTACAAGCTCCGCCCGGTATCTCTAACATTTTACCCAGTGTAAGCTTAAAAGACTCATGGATGGCAGGTCCCAGACGCAATTCAGAAAAGCAGAGCTGAACAACGAAACTCCAAACACTCTCATTGCGCATTTCAAAATCCAGAATAATATTCCGTGACCACAGTACTAAGCTTAGACATAGAAATGATACACTTGCGTTCCTTAAATGAACAATATCTATTGGCATTTCTAAACATTACATTTACAATAACATTAACAACAAGATTATATTTAACAAAACTAGAAGATGTGGAAATAGTTCACGTTCCCAGTACTTGCCTTCGCACGTATGTAGTCCAGCATACATTTCACGACAGTTACCAACTATCAATCATATAGGCCTCGTTATCATCGAAGGAATAGCCATTAAAATCTTTTAATTACAAGAATAACTTCATTAGAAGACAGAACTTAGTAATGGCTGCGTCGAATGTTCTCTATTCACATCCCAGCTGACTGTCGTACGTAGAAAGACTTATGTAGACCAGCATACATTTCACGACAGTTATCCAACTATCAATTATATAGGTCTCATTATCATCGAAGGAATAGCCATTAAAATCTTTATATTACTCGAATAACTTCATAAGAAGACAGAACTTAGCAATGGCTCCGTCGATCTATTTCTGTCCACATTACAGCTGACTGTCGTGCATAGTTAAGAAACACAACAGAACAACCAAGAAAAACAAAACAGCAATAGACGTCAAAATATCAGGAAGACTGGTCATGCGCAAAAGTTACATATAGCAGACCCAAGGTTACAATCAACTTCTTACCGTGGTGCAGCTCTCTAGCGGCAAAACACTGCAGGCAGAGTCCTAGAGACCATCGACTAAACAGAGCAGTAAGAGTAAAAAGTGACGTAATTACGGCACAATAACAATCACAACAGTGCACAAACAAAAATTTGTAAATGTCGAAACCTGGAATCCATCGTACTGTCCTCCGACCCGTTAACACTGTATGATTACGAATGATTACTTTACGACTTAGTCCACTTGTTTGCACAACATTTCCATTGGCTTAATAATGGGTATTACCACCTCTAGCCACAGTTACAACTGTGAATCGATCAGGGATGCTCAGGATGCAATCACGGATGTTCTCTTGTGGTATGAGCTCCCATTCTTCCTAGAGATAAGCTCGAAGTCATAAGAACGACTCGTTGCACGTCACCCAAGCATATCCCAGACATGCTCTAAATGAGACTACAAGCAGGCCACACCATACGCTCAATTCCGACTTCATCCAGGTAATCACGTACACAGACGGCAGTGTGTGGGCGAGCGTTGTCAAGCTTCAGGACAAAGTTGTCACCAATGACAGGTGAATAAAGGCGCGACGTGATGTACTAAAATCTCCTTGATGTACCGGTGGGCTGTCAGGTTCCCATTGTCAACAAACCCAAGCTCCGTTCGCGTATCCGAAGTAATCCCGGCCCAGACCATCACAGAGTCTCCATTGAACGGTGTCCTTGCAGAGAAGGTACAGGGTGAATAACGTTCCCCGGGCCTTCTCCATACTCTCTCCCTCCCATCCGGTGCCCTCAAACAGAATCGGGATTCATCCGTAAACAGCACTGCGCTCCTCTGCTCTACAGTCCAGTTTCGATGGACGTTGGCGAATTGCATACGAGCAGCATGGTGCTCGCGTCTAAGGAGATGTCCTGTGGTGGGCCTCTTGGACTGTAAATCCACTTCCTACACCCTCCTTCTTACTGTCCTTTCACGGATGTTCGTGCCCCGTACTTTCTGCAAGCGATTTCTGGCCTCCACAACTGTTGTGTGTCGATCATGAAGAACTTGCATTGCGAGAAAGCGCTCGCGCTCGGTAGTGCTTCTCCTACGACCTGAACCGGGCCTCCTGGAGTAGATATTGTTCTCTCCGTACTTTTTAACAGTACTGTACACATTAGAACAAGACGTGCCTATAACGTTTGCCACATAGCGTATACTGCGCCCATCCTAAACTAATGCCACTACCCTTGCTGCGTTTTCAGGAAAAAGAGCCATTATGATCCGACTTAGAAGCGAGAATATCTATTGTAGACTAGCCATAATGTCCACAAAAATACGCGGCACGAGAATTTACAGCAATAAACCTTAAGACAGCCGTCTGTGGTTATTCTTGTCCAAAGGCGGGAAACGGTAATATTGGTGCTGTAATTGTCATGATCAACAATGTTTATCAATTATTGCACTGAAGCTTCTCAAATGGGCTAATTAACTCATGATACATCGCCATATCGCTGCAATGTCACAACATTCAATTTGTACCAGGTTTGAAGTGGTCCCACTGAAATTCTGAAATTCGTAGTGTTTCGCTTTTTATGCCGGTGAGTGTAGTTAAAAAGAACAATACATTTTCATTGTATAGGCCTACATAATAATTATTTATAAATAATTAAAAATCAAAATAATTTCCTTAACATCCTCAGTGTCATGTTCTATTTATGTGCTATTTAAATATAACAATAACTTAATATTAATAAAATAATAAATCACAAAACAAAACTAATTAAATATATCTTAATTCTATTGTTTTGTCATCGCTGAACAATCCCAGAATACTTTACAGAAGTATTATAAATTATTTGGCCCCCTCAAGCTTCTCTTCAACCCTGATCAACAGTGAAAGTAAGATTTATTATATCTTTAAGAATTTTGAGTAGTTGAATTTCTTGTTAAAATTTTTAATGGTCCTCTCTGAAGTCTTAACTTGACACGACTCGACAGTTTGATGCTGGCCGAAGCTGGGGTAGCTCGTAAACTCACTCCGACAATATTCTCCATTTTAGGTCTGTATTGAATATATTCACTAATAAAACTATTAATAATCTCTGTCTTTTCAATACAATGTTGTTGATAGTCTATTTATACAACTGGGTACATGTTTTGTACAGTCGTCTGTACTTCCTCAGCCCAAATATACACACATCAAAAAAAGTTTTGCATCACCTCGGTTCCCAGATCTCCGGCATATAGACGTTGACTGTGTATATTGTATCCAAGATACAGTCCCTTTGACTGTTCATAGATGTCACTAAAACTGCTCAAAGATGTAAACAACCATGCATGAGCAGGGCCTATTAGAAAGAGGGGGTACGACAGCCGATCAGTTCCAGTCATTCCACCAGGACGAAGGTACGCTGCTCATGTTGTCTGTAGTTCTACCATGCCTAGAAGGTCAATACCGCAGTTCGATCGCGTCCGCATTGTGTCAAGAAGGGCTCTCAACAAGGGAAGTTTCCAGGTGTCTCAGAATGAACCAAAGCGATGTTGTTCGGACATGGAGGAGGTACAGAGATACAGGAACTGTCGATGACAGGCCTCGCTCAGGCCGCCCAAGGGCTACTACTGTAGTGGATGACCGCTACTTACGGATTGCCGCTCGGAGGAACCCTGACAGCAATGCCACCATGTTGAATAATGCGTTTCGTTCAGCCACAGGACGTCGTGTTTCAACTCAAACTGTGCGCAATAGGCTGCATGATGCGCAACTTCACTCCCGACGTCCATGGCGAGGTCCAGATTTGCAACCCCGACACCATGCAGCGCGGTACAGATGGGCCCAACAACATGCTGAATGGACCCCACGGAATTGGCATCACGTTCTCTTCACCGATGAGTGTCGCATATGCCTTCAACCAGACAATCGTCGGAGACTTGTTTGGAGGCACCCTGGTCAGGCTGAACGTCTTAGACACACTGTCCAGCGAGTGCAGCAAGTTGGTGGTTCCCTGATGTTTTGGGGTGGCATTATGTGGGGCCGACGTACGCCACTGGTGGTCATGGAAGGCTCCGAAACGGCTTTACGATACCTGAATGACATCCTCCGACCCATAGTGCAACCATATCGGCAGAATATTGGAGAGGCATTTGTCTTCATGGACGACAATTCTCGACCTCATCGTGCACATCTTGTGAATGCGTTCCTTCAAGATAACGACATCGCTCGACTACAGTGGCCAGCATGTTCGCCAGACATGAACCCTATCGAACATGCCTGGGATATGTTGAAAAGGGCTGTTTATGGACGTCTTGACCCACCAACCACTCTGAGAGATTTACGCCGAATTGTCGTTGAGGAGTGGGACAATTTGGACCAACAGTGTCTTGATGAACTTGTGGATAGTATGCCACGGCGAATACAGGCATGCATCAATGCAAGAGGACGTGCTACTGGGTATTAGAGGTAGTGGTGTGTACTGCAATCTGGACCACAAATGCTGAAAGTCTAGCTGTATGATGGTACAACATGCAATGTGTGGGTCTCATGAGCAATAAAACGAGCTGAAATGTTGTTTGTGTTGATCTCTATTCCCTTTGTATTTAACGGTTCCGGAACTCTTGGAACCGAGGTGATGCAAAACTTTTTTTGATGTGTGTACATTAAGATATAAACAAGAATGAGGAAGTACAGACAACTATGCGAAACATGTACCCAGTTGTATAAATAGACTATCAACAACATTGTATTGAAAAGACTGAGATTATTAATAGTTTTATTAGTAACTCACTCCGAAGCGAGTAACTTAATTTAAATTTGTACTGAATGGAGATTGTTGGAAGAAATGACAATGTAAAAACGCTCTGTGCGGAAACGCAAAAATAAACAAAAATCATGATTTTTTCTCCTGTCAGGGTGGCCGAGAAATCCGGAGTGCCGGGTTACCGAGTGCCGAGTTGTAAGACTCTACTGTATGATGTTTTTTCTCACAAGAAACTCAATTTTCCCCACCCCTTTAGTCAATGGTTGGTGCTATCAAAAAAACTTTACTGAGATGTGTTTTTGGCCCTTATCCAAAGAATAATATGAACTTTGAATGGATCAATTTAAGAAAGTGGATGAATTTGGTGAAGGACAGAGTGAGTGTGGAGTGGAGTTCAGTGGTTGAGGAAGGATGGTGGACAGACAGAGTAGAGTGGATGGGTGTCATATTTGCTCCGACCCGGCCCAGGGTGGGAAAAGGAAATTGATGATGATTGTATAAACTCTGAAGAAGATATCATTGTATTATATATCATAGTGAGGATTAAAACCTCAAGTCAATAAGCGCACATATAATTAGAGTAGTACCGGTCAATGTCAATAAGGACATGGTTTTATTCATGCCTTTTAATATCGTTGTATATCAAAACATGTACTAACATTTGATTAGAATTTGCATTATAATTAATTAACTAGTTTTAAGTAAAACCATTTCTCAATTCTTCAATTATCTGACTGGTTATTAATTGAAGTTACATACTGTTTAAACTGCCAAATCTTGGGCTAAATAACAAATTTTTCCTTTTTGTTTGTGACTGCTTCCTTTTTTTTTTTCTTCTTAAAATGAAGCAAGTTCAAAGTTATAATGATCCTGATCGCATTTTTTTTTCTTTTTCTTTTCCCCCCTGATTTTGTACTCAAAGTTTGCTCCAGATGACCAATAAAATGTCTTTCTAACCTAAGAGGTCCAATAGAAAAGGTATGGTAGGACCATCAAAGAGCAAAAAATATTATTTTTTTACCCTGTTACGTAGCAGTGCTCGTTAGATCATGCACGAAGGCCGCGTGGGCAGCTGCAGCAAGTCCGGATATCGCAGGTTCGAATCCTGGCGCTGACAGTGGCCATCCCGAGTATGGTTTTTCCACATTCCCTCCAGGCAAGTTCTAGGGCACCTACCTCGTTCCTGTCCCTACTTCAGTCATCACATTAATACAGGTTGTATAGACAACTTCAACTAGATAGAGCTGATGACCAAAATGTTCCAAACCCCTAAAGTGAATCCACAACAAAAATGTATTATCTTATTAAAAACAAAACAATGTGCAGGGTTTCGCCTAGGAACACCAAGATACGGTCACCAGCGGGTTGTTGGTGTCCGTACCCAGATCCCCTCAGGAGTAGTGAACTGCGCACTACCTCCCTTCTTATGAAGCTCACCTGCGCTTCTTTACTGCGAAGCTAAAAGCTCAAGCAGCCTTTCACGTCCCTATAAAGGCTTCTAAAAAGATGGTATTGTTCAGGTCGCTACCCTCTCTGGTAGGCTTGCAGTGCTTGGCGAATGGGGGTATAGGCTAGCGACAGGGCAACTTCCTTGAATAGGATGTGTCTGTAAGGGAGTGTGTGATTCGGGGCATGCGGGATGAATGAGTGTGGATGGTTGGTTCCTCGGTTTAGGGGCTGCGACAACGCGGTCATGTAGCCCAGTGTACTTTGTGTGTGTGTAGAATCTGTCTGATAACCGGTGTTAATTGTGATGACTGTATTAGTGTGTGTATCTGTTTTTTTAATTCAAGTAAGGACTGCAACTTTGAATTTTTCAAATAGTTCCTACTTTTGCCGCGAAACGCCACCGTCAACGACCACTAGGCCTAGTTCAAAACTTGGCTTCTAGACGCCACCGCAGTCGGCTTTTGGCAACGAACGTAGGAACCTAAGAGCGTTGTTTACATTCTTAACCTATACAATTTAGCTTCCCACAGGTGTAATTAGCGGAAGGTTCTTTAACATGCCATAAATCTATGACATGGGACCCCCGGCTTTACTTCCCCTCTGAAGGAAGGCATACTGAGAGATTTTTAACGCTCTTAAAAAATCCGACGGTTTCGGCTGGGTTGGAACCCGCTATCTTGGGCATAGAAGCTCAGCATTCTACCAACTACTCCACTGAAACCGCTAGTGTGGAGGGAGTGGAAAGGGACTAGGGAAGGGCATTTCCTACAGGTTGGTGCGGGGGTCACTCGCTCAGTCGATGGCACGCGTGTGCGACCTTGCCGAGTCAGCGGGCTGGCTGCCGGCCGAGGTGCGCGTATTGTGGGGAAGCAAGGATCGTAATAGCAGAGCAATGAAACAGAGATCCCTTGTTTACAGCTGGGGTTTATTACACCAAAGTCAGGGGGAGAGTGTTGGCAAGGGTGCAGAGGGAAAGAAGGAAAAGCTGGCATATTTGCCATTGGAGTCAGGTCTGGAAGTCTTGTAGTCCTTGTCGTGGACGGCGTGGGCACCGCCTCGCCGATAGGCGACCATCGCACTGTCTCCTTGGTTAGACTGTACTAGGCCCAAAGGTCCCTTGCATATTTTAAGACTCATTTAGATCGTCCATTGTCAGCAGTATTTGCCTTTTTCTGTTGTTTGTGGTCGTGTTGAAAACTTGCAGCCACTGTGTTATGTACATGAGGCAATACTTGCCTCACCTGTGTGTAATACTTGTGCTGTCTGCAAGCTGTTTCTCGTATCCCTTTAACATGGGATTTGGAAAAAGCTGTAGTTAGGCCCTGTCAAGTATATTGGCTTTCACGGCCAAGGAATTAAAACTCAGCAATTTTTCTAGGTTTATGCAGCGCACATAGTTTCTATTATCAAAATATAATAATAATGAGAACCGAGCTGAAGTCAACAGGGTCCCCAGTAGACTATATCTCTGATCTCGAATCGCTAGTTTGCCCAAAGACAAGTCTCAAATCAGATGTGTTAGGCATGAGCACGATGTCTGTGCCTATTTCTAAAGCCCTGCGAGGATGCGGATATAGTTTGCATGGCTGTGCGGATAGTGGATAAGCTGCGGATAATGTTTCGAGAAAATTTGTGGATAGTTTTTAGAATACAATCCGAACTTGTTTAACATCATGATTAGAACCCAGAAGTTTATGACATATCATATTTTTCCCTATTTTTTTTTTCTTTCTTTTTTTTTCTCTTTTTCTTTCTTTCAGGACAAAATAATGTAAGATGATGATTTTAAGCAAATCTCATTCAAATTATGTCGTTAAGCATAATTAACACTCCGAACAGGAAAGGGTTGCAATTCTGGCTGTATAACATACATTTTAAACATAGCACATGACATACTGTACAAAGCCTAAGGCAACAACTTTTTCCTCAAATGTCTAAATATGTTGCTTTAGTAATTTATGCTTTATCTAATTAAAAATATTATTGTAATGTCAGTCGATTCGGATAACAAACGGTGGGAATGCGGAAAAAAGTCATCGGATGCGGATAACAGTCGTGCGGGGCGGATAACGTTTTGTTTATACGCGTAGGGCTCTACCTATTTCTACAGTCACTGGAAACTCCATGTACCATACTTATTTAAAAGGAAAATTTTAACCCCCAGCAACTCATTGTCCTTCTATTTAAATTTTTAAAATAGATGAAATGTGATCTATTCTGGCAAAATTCAATAATGAATTGGTTGTCATATCTACTGATGGAACTGGATCGATTTGGCAGCCCTGCTCAATAATGAATGGATTGTCATTTGTACTGGGCGCTGTATCAATCGAGTGATTCTCTACAATAGTAGATTTGCACTGACAATGATGTCTGAATCTAGATACCTTGGTCAATAATGACAAGACAATACAACGATTTGCTACAAGAACTACTTGCAAAAAAAGGAGATCCCAATTGGTTTCTACTCCACGACGGCCATGACGTCAACAGAATGGAAGGGCACTGCCTATGAGTTGAGACACACAGTGACCCGATTCGTGGTGCACGGTTTTCACCACAGGATTTGTGAGACTGAGGTGTTCCATGTGCCCACACCAGAGTGCATTTGTAAATTGTGTTAAAAGTCATGCGATACTTACCACGCTCTCGTTTGGACTAAAAGGTTGTCATCGCTTACAGAATTTTGTAAATAATTAATGTAATGCACATTGTGCGCACTTATACTTAAAAATAATAATGAATTGAATGTCATTGAATTGTCGTTTCAGGCGGGCCTGCGGATGTTCCAGCACCGACAGTACCAGCGGCAGCAAGAGCTGAATGACCGGGAAGAGCTGCTGAGCAGACGCTTTACTCACAACAGTTCGGCCACTGAAGGAGACACCAGTATTATGATAGACCATTCCTTGCAGCATCAAATGTCGCTACAGGTAAATACTCGCATATCAGCGGCCAACCTAGGCCATGGGCTAAAGACCTTGTTGGACACCAATTATTTTCTGATAGACCAATCACAGCGGCATCACATGTCGCTACAAGTAATCAACGGCCAACCTCGACCATGAGACTGAGGCCTGGTTTCGTTTTCAACTCGAAGCATTACTTAAGTTTTGGTCGGGTTTAAGCTTTGGCTTGAGCTCTGTGCGTTTCACAGTTACACACTAGGGTTCTGCTTAGCAAAGCCGAGCTTTAATTTAGTTACTATAGCTTAATAGTGAAAAACGTTGCACTGTTCATGAGTATTATAATTTACTAGTGGTAGTACCCAGATTAGCCCGGTGGATTGATTTATTTGTTTTATGTATGATAATGAATACTACTGCTGAACTGACGCAAACTAATAGAAAATAATATTTCCAAAATAACAGTTCAGGCAGCTTTTTTGTGGTGGTGATAAGCAGGCTGTGGGGTTTTAGTACTTGTGCAATGAAGTTAGAACGCACCGTACTACAGGGCACGTGGGAGCTCCTCCTGTTACCTTCAAGTGTACCAATGAACACATGTGATGTACAGCGGGTAAATAGACTGATCGCTTGGTTAGTCGTCTGTTGTGGATGGGCTGGCAGTTCATAGTACGTGCGTCATCTCAACTCTGTGCGATACTAATCTGATAGCACTGTTTATGTACTAAGACCCCGCAGCCTGGTGATAACTAGTAAAATGGATGTAATGTCCTTGTCATTTTCCCGTATGATAATCAAAATAATGAACACATACAGTATAAGCCCGATACACCCCGGATGAACTACCTGTACAGTATGTCTCCCAAATCAAAACACTGTATCATTTGTGAATGATTTTTGCACTCTCAGTGGTATTTTATAAACTTAAAAATCTTAATACAGTATGCATGTTATCTGGGGAAATAGTGAGATGGGAATCCAGGAAAGGCTGAACGTCTGGAATGATCATTCGAAAAACTATGGACTGAAAGTAAGTGCTACAAAAACTGCTGCAATGTCTTTTAACAGACAGAGAAGTAAAGATGATTTAATGCTGGAGGGCATACAATTGGAAACAGTAAACCAGTATCAGTACCTTGGATGCATAATATCAAGTGACAACAGAATACAGCTTGAATTAAATAACCGTATTCAGAAATCAAGTCAATTCTATCAGCAAGTTCGATATCTACTCTGGAATAAGCAAGTGCGACTAGATCAAAACAAACTCTGTTTCGAACATACTTTGTCCCTATATTGACTTACGGGTTGGAGACATGCACAACTACCAAAAAAGATGACAGCAGACTTCAGGCTTCAGAAATTAAGTTTCTAAGAAGCATGCTTCAAAAAACTAAGAAAGGAAAATTAAGAAATGAGAAGATTAGAGAACAAGCTGGAATAAATCAGTCCCTGAAGGAGACCATAACTAGGGCATGTTTGCGATGGTTTGGTCTCGTCAAACGTATGACAAAAAGAAGAATTGCAAATCAATGGTTGCAAACTGAGAAAGAGACCTGTTGGAAGACCTAGTAGGAGATGGGTGGACCAAGTGAAGGAAGATATCTCATCCAAGGGAATCATCTGGGATGAAGTCTCGAAGGAGCAGTGATACATGAATAGACTAAAATGGGGCGAAACGCTGGCATTTTATGTTTGATCTAGCCGGACCAATTTTATCATACTAATTGATAATTTATCTGATCAAACGGAAATAACATCATATTCCCATTCGGGAATGTTCATTACCTAAAATGGAGAGCGCTCGTAAACCACACCCGGGAAACTGGAGTGGAAACTTGATGATGACGATGACAGTCTGCATGTAGCGTTTCTGCAGTATAATTTACTGCTGCAATCTTCAAGGTCTCTATACAATAACCAAAAGAGATGGACGTAATTAAACTCAACCTTTGGTTTGCCTTATCAACATACATACTGTATCAAGATTGTTGCTAGACAAAAGCTTTGAATACATATCTCTAGGTTAACATTGTGATGCAGTCAACAAAGAGACTATGCAACAGTGCTTGGCAATAATGGTAATGAGCACAATCATCATTCATTCATTCATATTCTAAAGGCTAATGTCTTGTCGGTGCAACCACTCTCTTCTGTCGTTGGCGGATCATACCATCATGTGGATCATAAATTTTTCATACAGTGTGTAGATTTCTGTGTGCTTGTTGCGATGCTGTAACCTATTTGGTAAGTTTCTGAAATGTTTTACAGTATGTAAGTTTAATGTCCGTTAAATTTAAATACAGTATTGTATGTATGTATGTATAATACTGCATTGCATTAGTACTTTCCATGCGTAGTTTGTCATTACATGGCTCACTGTCGATATACCGCAGATACGCTATTACACGGGGGTAAAGCATGTCCCCCGACAACCCCGTTATACAGAGTATGCCTTCCTTCGGAGGGGAAGTAAAGCCGGCGGTCCCATGTCATAGATTTATGGCATGTAAAAGATCCTTTCACAGACTTAACTTGTGTAAAGCAAAATTTGTTAGGTTAGATTTCGTCAGAACGCTCTATCAAAGTTCCAACGTTCACCACTAGGTATCATTGATATCTGGTGGCGAAAGTTGGAACTACTTGAAATTGAACGGAACTTGTAGCTCACCCTTTAGGGTATCCGCTGGAAGCAGCTACAGACTCAGGCGAGCCGAACATGTCCTCGGACACTCCCGGCACTGAAAGCCATACGATAAATAAATAAATAAATACTGTAATTTGCTTACGAATTGTAAAAATTGATTGGAAAGACACTGCCTATATCTCATTAGCTGTAAGGAAAGTAGAGAGCAATCGTCTTTTGCCGCATAGGACTTTCGGAAATTTGGAGCACATCTGAAAACTTCGGCTGTCCCGAGCTCCTGAGGGAGCAATGGTGTCTTTTTTCGCCACATAGCGCAGTTTGATATTTTGTTTGTGAATTAGACTACAACGTATGGTATGTCTTTGGCACATGGACAAAGAGATACAAATCACTGAAACAACATTAACTCAATTTCCCATCTTATGAACTTGTATTGCAATTCTGTTTCATTGTAAGTCTCCATCAGATTTACTAGTCGTATGTTCATGAACATCAATGCAAGGTTCACAAAACATTTTTCATATGCTTTATACACATATATCGTAAAAACTTACTACAGAATGTCCTAGTCTTTATGTCATTACTCTGGAACAAATAGTGCATTTGGACCTGGCTCTGCTTGTGAACCATCATTTAGTTCAATCTGCACTGTTGACAACATTAGCACAGTCTTATTTTTCTTTGGGGGCATAAGACACAAGAGTCATATTTTGCTGGAACCCAAATAGTGAGGAGACATGTGTTCTTTTCTGCGCAACAAATTCCTTCGGCATTTCCCTTTTATTATTTCTGAGTGTTCCCACGAAAGTTAAATTGCCTTGCAAAAGTCTTTATGCTAATCTGATGCGGTAAAACCAGTTGTCTGCGGTTACGTTCCTCCCTGTCCCTTGAATAGGTGTTGAAATTGTCATAACAATGTTTGGAGCAGTGTTGGAACATGTATAGGGTCCATCAGGTTGATAAACTGCATATATCTCCATTGAAGGTGTATGCCACGTTCTTGCGTCAGCTAGAGTGAAACATTTCACACCGTACTTAGCAAGCTAAATAATATTTGGCAATGCCAATAATACTTGCCCAAAAAACACTGCACAGCAATGCAAAATTACGTACACAAAATGTTCCACAAACGGTAACATGGGGGTCCACGAGCACCCCAGTCACTTTAACAAGCCGTTTACTTCCTCCAAGACAAAGAACACTCAAGATGTATGCAGCAACTTGTAATTTTTTTTGTAAAGCGAATATGTGAATGAAGGTAGACAAAGCATTAGCAGTTTAGTCAACCAAATACAAACGCAATAGCTCGAGAACTGACCTTGAGGGTCTGACAGCACCCTGCGTTACCATTCCCGGGTTAAATATTCTTACAGTTAAATTTTATCTCCTAGCATTTCTGGATCGCTAATACAACACCGAAAATCTTTCGACACAATGGGTTTTTGGGCCCCTTTGTCTGTTACTTATACAAATCAACTCCGTTGCACCAAACTGAACCAAAGTTTACGTCCAGAGTTTTGTTTCTTGCTTTGCGAGGCTTAAAATGAGCCTAGATTGTCCTATCACAAATTCGATATTTAGTCTATGTGCCAAATGGCCTAAATCTGGGGAATGGAGAGGGCTGTCCAATTTCAAGTACACAGTGTTACTCGTTGGGTTCCAAAGGGCAAGTACGTAAAATTTGGTTCAGATCGGTGAAACGAAACCCAGCTGAGTGATTTTGTTTCTAAGGTATGAGAGACACGCGGTCTTCCTCTCAATTTCTTCCCCAGGACCTTGCTTTAGAAGACAATCTGGAGAATGGTGTCATGCCGTAAGACCAGGGTTGGAAAAATAACAGTTTTTTTTAAATAAAACATTAAAACATGTTTTTTTGTTTTAAACAGTGTAATAAAATGCTGCATTTTTAATACTTAAATATAAATACTTTAGAGATCATCTTGACCAGAATTGTATGGTAAATAATAGACCAATGTTTACAACTAATCAGCCAGCAGGGAAATTTAGTTACCAGCTGGGATTTTTTTTTCTCTACAACTTATGGTTGGCTGTTGTGTTGTGTTTGTGTTAGGTTATGTTTGAATGGTGGTGTACCCATTTTTTGTGTTCTGTTAATTGCTGAGTATAAAGTGTTTACTTAGCAGTATAATCAGCTTATTGCAGTTATGAGTTCAACTGGCAGAAGAAAAGATCCTGTATGGCAACATTTTATCGAATGCAAAAGTTCTAAGGGTAAAACAATTAGGGCAAAATGTAAGTTGTGCAAGGAAGACATGGTTGGGTTAGTTGCTAGAATGAAATAACATATAGAGACAAAATGCCCTTATAGAAACAAATCCATGCCTGCACAATTTGAGGATAATACTGACTGTGGAGTCATGGAAATGGAATATGAAAATGAAACCCAAATCAAAAGTTCACTAATATCCACTCATCAGCAGCTTGCATCACAATCACTTCAATCTCATTCCAATTCTACAGGTAAGATATATTTATACATAATTAAATTAAATTAATAAAAAACAAGTGAGGCAAATTTTATAGGTTATGTTCAATAATTAATTTGTTTTTAAAAAGAAATAAAATTCATAGTGCACTTTTGTTCAAATTGTTTGTTTGAAAGAAATATATATTATTTAAATAACAATTCTATTATGCTCTTGAAAATATTACATACCGGTACTGTGTAAGTTATAGGTTTTATTCAAAAAACCAATGTAGCCTAATGGCAAAGTTATGATTAATACTGGTCTTACCCAATCAATCATATATTGTTTATACCAATACAGATAATTTGGGCTAAACGGATAACATTGGATTTGTTTTATTACAGATGATGAACCAGCTTCCAGTTCACTTTCTGTGGTTTCAGCACCATCAAGATCAAGAGGAAAATGTACATTGTCCAGTTCTTCATCTTTTATTCAAGGCCCTGGCCCAAGAATATTGCAAGGAGGATTGGATAGGTTTATAGTACACACATCAGCCAAGGAGAAAAAGCAATTTGATTTGCAAATAGCTCGCTTTATTTTTGGCACAAACTCTGCTTTTCGGCATGTTGAACATCCTGAGTTTGTAAAAATGATTCAGCTTCTTCGGCCTGGCTATAAACCACCCAACCGAAAGCAAATTTCAGGTGAACTTCTTGACGAAATTTTTGCTGAAGAGTTGGCCAAAGTAAAGAAAACTTTGGTAGGAAAATCTGTATGTATGGCTTTAGATGGTTGGAGCAATGTGCATAACGACTCACTTCTTTGTGTGTCGCTTAGTGATGTAATGGACCACTCTACTTACTTAACCGAAACCATTGACACCGAAGATAAGTCATACATCTGATTACCTCTTAATGGTAGCAGAAAAAACAATTAAAAACAGTGAAACTTCTTATGGCTGCCATGTTCGAAGTTTTGTCACTGGCAATGCTACCAATATGGGGAAAATGAGGGATGAATTGGCAAAAAAAGATATCAAAGAAGTGATAACTTATGGTTGTTCAGCTCACCTGCTTAATCTGTTAGCACATGACTTGGAGGTGGTTGGCATTTCAGAACATGTTAAACAAATTATTCAATACTTCAGGAACACTCACTTTGCCGCAGCCAAGTACAAACAGGCTGGCGGAACAGCTCTTGCTCTTCCTACGGATGTACGCTGGAATTCTTTAGCTGACTCTATTGAGTCCTATTTGGGTAACTGGCATATTATTGTCAAAGTCTGCACTGAAAATCAAAGTGCCATTGAACCAGTTATTAGTGCAAAGGTAAATGATATCAATATGAAACAAAATGTTCAAGACTATCTCATAAAACTTAAGACTGCATCAGTCTCATTAGATAAGATGCAGCGTGATGACTGAACCATTGGGGAAGTAGTAGAGGTTTGGCTTGACCTGCTCAATTTTTTCAAAAATGAAAACAATCCCAATGACTTAAAGAAATTCATGAAACGATTTAACACCGCTGTAACTGATACCCATCTCCTTGCCAATCTCATGGATCCATGCTATCAAGGACAGAGACTGGGTGAAGAACATCATCATTCTGCTATGGAGTATGTTGAAGCTTACCACCCAGATGCAATGCCTGACCTAATTAAGTACAAAGCAAAATGTTCACCCTTCAAGGAATACCTGTTTGGTCCTGCAATACTAAAAGAAATTAAACCCCTGACATGGTGGGTGGCACTGCAGAATAACATTCATCACACAACTTCAGGCCTAGCACATCAGCTGCATAGTGCAGTTGCTTCATCAGCTGGGATAGAACGTCTTTTCTCCACTTTTGGGTTTGTGCATAGCAAAGTCAGGAATAGGTTAGGGACTGAGAAGGCTGCCAAACTAGTTTGTGTTTTTCGTGAACTCAACAAGAAACCTGTTGAATAAAGACAAAGTCGCAGTGATATTTGGATTTATAATATTTTAAATACATCCCTTTATTTTCTGATGGATGTTCGCTTGCAAACATTTTTAACAAGGACATCAAAACCACTACAAAATCACTCTATAAACTATATATTATGACTTACAACCTTCAGTAGAAGGCAGAGAAGACCACTGTACTCTACTGTATTGCAAAATGATTAATTAAAAATTTGAAAAAAAATGAAATCTTCTAAAGAAACATATTTTAGATGGTTGTTTGAAGCATTGAGTTTAAAACTAATTTTAAACAATGTGCATTGTTTTAAACATGTTGTTTTAAACATTCCAACCCTGCGTAAGACTTGTCCAAGAAATTTAGTTTTCGTCTGCTCTAATGAATAAAGTAATGTCCCTTTCTCCTCAACATCATCCAAGATTTGTTCATTAGTCTTCTTTTCCCTCCAACTCGTCCTTGCCAGTCTTCTCCAGAACCACATTTCAGCAGCATGATTGTGCTTGTTTTCCCCAAGTCCAGGTCTCGCATCCGTAAGTTAGCACACTCCAAACAAAGGTTTTTACAAATTTCTTCCTGGTTTCAATTCCTATGTGCTCATTTAACCCCCTCTGTGCCACGCGCCGATCAGATCGGCTCTCACTGCTCGTGCCACAAGTGCCAAAGCCGATTCATTCGGCGCACTGTTTATCTTATATTTGTAGATTTCTGTAGGCATATGTCCGTGATTATTTCATACTGTTGGAAAGATGAGGTTTCAAGCTTGCCTGAGCGGTGTTTACTTTTTTCATTCAAAGTCCGTTACGTGATAGGTTTGAGTTTGTATTCACCCCCTCCCTTTGCGCTCCCCCAATCATGCACGTTCCCGCCAAATTTGCGGTGCAGTCGTTTTCTTCTTTTTGAAGTTTTCTGCCTACAGATGTATCTAAGAACTTTCTACAGCTGGAAATGTAGTGTTCGAATATGACTCTTACAGTAAGGTGTCCTTAATTTAGGCTCAAAACTTGATTTTTTCAAAACAAAATTGAAAAATTGAACAATTATCAGAATAACCTCAATTGAAAAGGTTTAGATGCCGTATTTACTTTTATGAACATAATGTACGTAAGAATAAGGTATTGGTTATAATGCGAAGCATAAATAATGATTCTATCATTCGAAATGTGATATATATATATATATTTTTTTTTTTGAATAGTCTGCATGACCATTGAAAATGGCTTGGCATTCTTGGCAAGTATCTCAGGAAATGGGTTGGCACTAAAAGGGTTAACAATAGATTTTTCCTTCTCTGAAATGCTTGCTTTGCTAAAGCAATTTTTCTTTAGACTTGTGTAAGGCTCTGATGGTCACTGTTAATGACACTACCCAGAAAACGAAATTCTATAACCTGATCTATTTTTATACAGCCTAACTTAATGTTTGTTTTTAGTTGTATCACTATTAAATTGAGCCATCGTCAGGTCTAAAGAGAAACTGATGATTTTTGTTGTGTCTGCCTGTAGAATGCAAACCGCGGCGTGGACGACATGATCCGTTCGGGGTCGGGCATCCTGGAGAACCTGAGGGACCAACGTTCGACGCTGAAAGGAGCTCACCGGAGACTGTTCGACATAGCCAACACGCTGGGCCTATCCAACACCACGATGAGACTGATCGAGCGACGGGCGTACCAAGACAAGTTCGTGCTGATAGGCGGCATGCTGGTGACGTGCCTCGTTATCACACTCGTCCTCGTCTATCTCACATAACATACGTAATATATTTATATCTTATACTAGTAAAGAAAGACATTGTTTCGTTTAACATGTGTGCGTCTAAGTTATTAACCCGAATCCCCGCCCCCAATGTGTGCCAGTGTTGGTCTGTGGTTCAAAATGAACACCCTCCGATGAGATCACAACTAGTCGGCGTTGGCGACATCGGAACGCCAGCTAAGTCCGGCATTACTCCCACTTGCTTGTGCCGGGCTCCTCTCGTCATCTTTTCTGTTGACCTCCCTTGGTCAACTCTTGTTCTCTTCTGACCCTGATGGTATTAGACAGTACTTGGCACCTAAATTTAGTTGTTGGCACCTTGGTCAGGTACAGTTCTTGGCACCTTTCATTTCTTTGGTGTGCCTTCTGCTTTTAATACAACCATGTATAGTTGGTTGTTGATGGTGGCGTTTGGCGGAAAAAGTAGGAACTACTTGGAAAAATTGAATGTCTGCAGTCCTTACTTGAATTAAAACAGATACACACACTAATACAGTCATCACAATTAACACCGGTCGGTTATCAGACAGATTCACGGGGCTACATGACCGCGTTGTCGGAGCCCCTAAACTAAGGAACCAACCAAACACTGTGAAAATCACAGTTATTGGCACAGGATGCATTTTGTAGTTATTTTTAATACAGTAATTGGCACCCACATTACACAGAATAATTATAGGTTAGAGTCCTTTATAAACACAGAACAAATACATTGAGGCATAATCAACATGTTTTCACACTAACCCTTAAAATACAGTTTGTATACTGAGCTCCGAACATCGAAGTTTGGAACTAGTGACCTTAACAAAAATGTAAGATGTCAACAAAGTACCAACAGGGATGAACAACACAGACTTGTTCCAACATTCACTTCAAAACTGTTCACCTGGTGGCAGCAAGATGAAGTATAGAGGCCAAGGAGTAATAGCAATGTTATTTTTGTAAAAATACTATTATATTCAAATAAATGCAAGCAGTGCCAATAACTGTCAAGAGTGCCAATGACTATACAGTTTACCCTACTGTATAATAGATTGATTTTGGGTTGTTCAAAACATTGCTGTCAAGTGTTAGGAATAGGACTGTTATCTGACCAAAACATGCCTACTTTTAACGCACAAAGTATTGTAAGTAGATGTCTAAAACTGTTAATTCTATTCATTTTTAAGCCATTTTTATGTATGAAAAATAAATAGGCTTATGAGATCACCTTTTGTCCAAATAAAATCTTAACGGCTAGAGCGATTGCAATGAATCTCAGTAAGGTCATAGTACTATTTCATCCAAACCCGACCGTGCCCTTCAAATATCATTAAAGTCTCACCAATCCAACATGGTGGTTGTGCGAAATATTTCACCGGCATTGTATATCTCTAAAACTAATACAGATATCACCCTGAAATATAAGGTACTGCTAGAAGTTCACCTATGTGACTTTCAAAACCTGTCAAATACAAAACTAACACAGCGACCAAGGGAAGTTGAAACATTTAAATAGTACTTTCTCGCGATTTAACCATCTTAAGCTCAGTGAAACGTGTTACAGAAAATGCTTATACACATTATAATGCACTGACATCTAATTAAGTTCACTTGTTTACATAACCTAAAAATGACGGCTGTGCGAAATTTTCAAATTATGTTTTTATTTCTTGTGTCCTAATCATGTGATCGAAGTCAACGTTTGAATAATGAATCCACGCAATAATCCTCATCTAATAGTACATAACTCAATGGCCTACATATGTAAAAATCCAACATGGCGACCATCCGAAATATTTAGAAGGTTCTCAATATCTACTAATCTACAACAGCAATCAAACTGAAATTTTGTATGTTGATAGAGGCAATTAACATAAAAAGGATATATGAAAATAGGCTGTTTAGTTCTTCACGGAACTACTTGTTAATTCTTCTTATCCTAATCAAGCTAAAACTGCTGGAAATACGTACACATTGTGAACCCGTTATAAGCATTGCATGCGGTTATCTAATTTCTTACTGTTCATTGTTTCTCAGCAGGCTACAACATACATATCCCACATCGTTCCATCTATTAGATGGGTTGGCGAATGAGGCCCCTCCACCAATTTGTCTCTGTACTTCTCTTCTTCTTAATGCTGGCCAAGTCCTGGCCCAATTGTTGGATGTCATTTCTCACCATGTCTGCATATCTCCTTCTTGGCCGTCCTCTTGGTCTTCGGTCATGAAGCTGCAGTTCATACATTTGTTTTGGAATTCTGGTAACATCCATCCTTCACATATTATGGCCAAACATCATGAGCCTTTTCAAGGTTATTTTATCCTTTAGTTTGTCAACCTGAACCAATTCTCTGATATGCTCATTGCGAATTCTGTCTTTTCTTGTCTTACCAACCATGGCTCTGGCAAATCTCATCTCTGCTGCCTGAATCCTTCTCTCATCTTTCTTCCTCATGGTCTAAGTTTCACAGCCATAGGTCAAAATTGGCACATAATAAGTCTGATAGATCACTCGTTTACATTGCAGAGGCACTTTCTGGTTCCATATGAGGTCTTGAACAGCTCTATAAAATATACCTCCAGCCAAAATCCTGTTGGTGATTTCCTCACCAATGGTACTTGTTGCTGACAACACACTTCCCAGATATTTAAATTTTTGAAAAAATCTAAGCTGTCTGCCATCAATTTCAATGGAACCCTCCGGTTGGCCGTTTCTCTGCATAACTAGCACATCACTTTTTTCTACACTGAACATAAGACCATATTCCTTTGCTCTTTCTGACCATGGTTTGATCTGTTCTTGCAATTCTTCTTTGGAATCACCCCACACACTTATGTCATCCGCAAAGAGCATAACTTTCATCTTTCCATCGCCGATAGTTTGGGATACATTTTGTTGGATGTCATTTATCACAGCAATGAAGAGAAGAGGAGACAGAACTCCCCCTTGCCGTAGACCTGTAGTTATTGTAAAGGGTTCTGTCAGTCCTGATGGTGTTTTAACACGACTATTGATTCCCTCGTAAATGTTCTCAATTCTCTTGACTATACCATTACTCAAACCACTCTTCCTCAACAATGTCCATACTTGATCCCTGTTCACAGCATCGAATGCCTTTTTGATATCCAAGAAGGCTATCCAGAGATCTTTATTGTGTTCATAATATTTCTCCATCAATTGACGGAGCCCAAATATTGGATCAACTGTTGATCTGCCTTTCCTGAATCCATTCTCAGCAGGCTACTGAAATATACAAATACGGTATAACGGATATGACTAAACATTTACAATGAAAATTCACCCTCGTGTAATTGTTCACTCATATTGCTTGATCAGTCTTATCGTGCCCGAAAATGCATTGTTTAATGTCCATACTTGTAAACTTACAAGGGAAGTATTCGGTAAGACAGGTCAAAACCTATCTTGAAACTTTGTGGACGCAATATTTGTACTACATGAGGACAACGTGCGAAAAATCAGCCGCCAGATTGAACTGCAAGGGTCCAAAATCATGTGGCGAATCTCTCATATAAATCGATGGGAGGTTGAGTACAGTTCTCGTTGGAGTGGACAGCCCTGACCACCCAAGCACCCCAGGCCGGTGGAAAGGAGCCACACGCTCCAGTCAGCATATAGTAGCCTTGCTACTACTACTCCGAGTGCTACAGGGATGTCCAGCTCCTCCAGCTGTCATGTCTGGTACGTTTGCGGAGCCTGGCAGCTGATTTTTTGCACGTTGTCCTCTTATAGTACAACTATTGCGTCCACAAAGTTTCAAGATAGGTTTCGACCTGTCTTACCTGGTACTTCCCTTGTAAGCATAATAACAACTCAAGCATGGTTATTGAAGACAGAGGTACGAGCAGCTTGAGCCTTTATGGGGGCGTGGTCAAAGCTTCAACTCATAACGTGCTAGGGGGCTGACAAGGCTACTCCTTGGTGAGACCTGATGGTGACACACACTCGGACGCTGCTGCAAGAACGAATGCTACATGGATGAAGTGGCGCCAGGTCACAGGCGTTTTCTGCGACTGAATGAAGATCTATCAAACAGTCGTCCGCCCAGTACCTTTGTATGGGGCCGAATGCTGGCTTAAGGCGACACTCCTGAGATAAACAGATATTTTTACCTAATGCATGGATTTTCACGAAACTTTGTGGGAATGTCACCCAAACAAAAGTAGATATATCACAAACATTTGTTTCATTTACAATTAACAGTTTTTCCAAATTTTTATTTTTTTATTTTGGGAATTTTTAATTCCATTTTTTTCATAGATTTCAAATGTCATGTTAATGGTAATTTGGAATTAGGTAGATAATACTTCTTTAACCGCTTCACTGCTGCGGTCGAGTATACTCGATCTGCCTCAAGCGGTCCGTCAGTGCTGCGATCGAGTATACTCGATCAGAACTTTGTGCCATCAGTGCGGCGATCGAGTATACTCGATATGCTTTGTAAATGTCGTGTATTCTTACGCCATCTGTTAGCTACATTTTCAACCACTTAGTTCCTTAAATACACACTTGTAACGTTGCGGGAAAAATGTTTTTCTTTCGTCACACAGTTATAAACATCGTGTATGAGTAATGGCTGCATCTAGCGCGCGCATTATGCGTCCGGAGCAAATTCTTACGCTTTTAGAGGAGATTGAGTCTGATGTGGATTTAGATAGTGTCGGAAGTGACGATGGGGATATTAGGGAACTGTTTGGAAGTGATAGTGATAATGTTGAAGATATTCCAATAGAGAGGGGAAGAAATGAACCTGACCTAGGCCTACCCACGTGGTCCGAGGACGAGTTCGCGCCAAACGTGCATGCATTCCAAGTGCCAAACCCAGGTATGTCAAATACTAATTTGACCCCTGAATCCCACGAAATAGATTATTTCGAGTTATTTGTCAATGAAGAGGTGTTGACAAAGGTAGCGGACGAAACAAACAAGTTTCATAAACAGACTGTTGACGCTAAGCCACCCAGTCAACATTCCAGGCTCAGGAAATGGCTTGATACCAATTATTAGAATGTTTAGAAGCGTAAACTTTATCTTTGCACATATTTAGTGTTCAATTATTAGTATAGATAAATTGTATAGCCTATTTAGTTGAAGGCAGGCTTTTTTTTTTTTCGCGAAAGTTTAGGTATAGGATAATGTATGTGTTAGAATTATTTTAGATATTTCTGTTTGAGGTAATATTGGATTCGGGTGTTTATTTAGTGATATCGTGTGTTTAATTTAATGTTTCTGTTGGGAAGTGTGTGTGTATGGGATGTATATAGTGCGTGCATTTAGTGAGCATAGTCTACGGTGTAAATTACAATTATTTTTCTACTGGACAAAATTTCACCAACTCATGTGGAATCGAACCCTGGATCCCAAACATCAACCGTGGCCAATACTTTATGAACACACTGGTGAGTAAATTACTTTAAATTATTTTCAGTTACCACTTGTATTTTATGTTCAAATTGGTGAATTTCTGTGTGAAAGTGGTTGCCTAAAAGAATCCAGCACAGAGGGTGCGCTAACACTGTAACAATTCAGCAGCGAAAAGGTTAAAAAACACTACGTATCGATTTTTCTGTAAATAATTTATATAATAAGATATTTTAGTACTAAATTTGTGTAATTTTTTTGTTCAAAAATTTTGGATTTTTAAATCCCTACTACTGGGAAGAATTCTGCAATCACAAATTCCATATGCAGGTTTCCTAATATAGCTGTGATACATATACCATACAAATTTTGTTACATTTGGCAGAATATTGTGGGAGAAAAATGGGATTTAAATGTAAAATTACAATTGGCGGGAAAATTAAAGCAAAGTTCAAGTGACTTTATCTTCCTACCTAATGCATGGATTTTCACAAAACTTTGTGGGAATGTCACCCAAACAAAAGTAGAGATATCACAAACATTTGTTTCATATACAATTAATAGTTTTTCCAAAATATTTTTTTTATTTTTGGAATTTTTAATTCCATTTTTTTCATAGATTGCAAATGACTTGTTAATGGAAATTTGGAATTAGGTAGATAATACTTCTTTTAAAAACACTACGTATCGATTTTTCTGTAAATAATTTATACAATGAGATATTATAGTACTAAATTTGTGTAATTTTTTTTTGTTCAAAAATTTTGCACTTTTACATCCCTACTGAGCCTCCGTGGCTTAGGCGGCAGCACGCCGGCCTCTCACCGCTGAGTCCGTGGTTCAAAACCCGGTCACTCCATGTGAGATCTGTGCTGGACAGAACGGAGGCAGACAGGTTTTTCTCCGGGTACTCCGGTTTTCCCTGTCAAAATTTCATTCCAGCAACACTCTCCACTATCATTTCATCTATCATTCATTTAATCATTGCCCCAGAGGAGTGCGTCAGGCCTCGGCAGCCGGCACAGTTGATATCCTCGCCGCTAGATAGGGGCTTCATTCATTCCATTCCTGACCCGGTCGGAGACTGGAAGCAGGCTGTGGATTTTCATTACATCCCTACTACTGGGAAGAATTCTGCAATCAAGAATTCCATACGCAGATTTCCTAATATAGCTGTGATACATATACAGTATAACCCCTCAAATCCGAACTAATTGGGGCTGTAGCCTGTTCGGATTTCAATTTGTTCGGATTAGCCGAAAGATATCCATATCATAATGACCAGCCCTCGTTACGGTAAAGGACTGTAGCCTACATTGAGCGAGGCAGGCTGGTTTGGCGCAAACAGCGAATATGAAATAGTGAGTCTGGTCCAAAGTCAACACGACGGCAATGTAGCTAATGAAAGTGAGGAAAAAGAAACTTCGGCAAACAATGTGACTTATACTGAAGCTGCAATGCTGTTGACATCGCATTGCGCTTCGTAGAACAACACGCAGCAGCCACGTCAACCGATGTGATCTTAGTGCGAAGGTGGCGCGCAATTGCCTCCGCGGGAAGATTTTCGTCACTTCTAAAATATTGAAGAAAACTGATTTCAAGTGAAAGATTAAGTGATATTTTGTGTGTTTCTATTGCTATTTCATTCTTTTAGCAAAGTGATTACCTACGGAATAATAATAACCAACGTTTCCGTTTCTCAATCCTGGATTGGATAATTAATCTATGTAGGCACTTTTACACTATGCTAACTGTACGTCTTGTTAATTTTTCAACTAATTATGTAAAATGCGGTCATAATGCAGAATGATTGTTTTACGAATGAATAAATAAGTTTCTCTTTTTTGTGTGTATTTTTTCAAACTTCAAATTGTCGAAAGATCCTCGTTCGGATTACCCGGGATTTCGGATTTCCGGGGTTCGGATATGAGGGGTTTCACTGTACTATACAAATTTTGTTACATTTGGCAGAATATTATGGGAGAAAAATAGGATTTAAATGTAAAATTACTATTGGCGGGAAAATTAAAGCAAAGTTCAAGTGACGTTATCTTCCTGATCCATTACCTAGAAGTCACCAGCACCGTATGTTTTTCCTTCCTTTTTTTTCTTAGCAGCTTCTGTACGAATATTGGTAATTCTGGAAGCTTGTCTAGTATCTTGATACACAACTACAAGAGGTTACTTGCGCGCGAACTTCACTAAAGTAAACAGACTGGCTACCGCCACAAGAAAGAAGAAACATAGAAGAATAACAAAACTTATAGTTATTGGCATTATTGTAGTGACATCAGGAATACCAATACAAGCATTCAATGTTGCTCAATGACAGTAGAGTCAAGTACTGAAATATTAGTCCTTTGCAGGCTTTATAAATTAATTCAGAAACATGGTAGATCTTACAGCTCGATTCTGTAGAAATATATGCGGGAGGGGGAGGAGAGGAGGGAGTGGGGGGTGGCGGCTGTTCGCCCATCCCCGGGATGCGTAATTGCAAGGAACAGGGATATTTTATTGATTTGATTGAATGAAAACATGACAATGACATAAATAATCTAACCAAGCTGTTCAGCAGATGCCACACCCATTTCTGCTGTGTGCAGACTGACAAACAAAGCATTATTAAGGTGACAAATTGTTTGAATTCAAAGGAACAACTTTGTGACAAGAAAGAAGAAACCCTATCCTTTCAATTTCAGTCATAAAAAAAAATTCACCAAAATGAACAAAATATCGACTTTTATCTCCGGAGTGTCGCCTTAATACAAAGAATCAGGTCTTGCACTTAATGGAGATGCGGATGCTAAGATGGTCCTTGGTTATTACACGGCTGGATGATATTAGGAACAAAGACGTCTGCAACACACTTGGAATTGCCGCTATCCCAGCCAAAATGAGGGAGTCGTGGTTATGCCTGAGCAGATGCAGTGTCAAGGCATTTCTCCTCAAGCCTGTTCGACAAAGACCTCAAGGACGACCAAAACTAGAGAGTGATGGATACTCTACGTGAGGAGATGTGCATCGTAGGTCTTCGCCCTATAAATGCAGCAAATCACATAAATGGAGAGTGAAATGCAGAGTGGTGGACCCCAAAATGTAATGGGAACAATGCCAGGAAGACGAAGAAGTTACAGTGGTGGTTGGATGTAAGTAACAAAAGTGATGTGTAAGATTATTTGTTTATTTATTTGGTTTGTGAAAAACCTTGAGGAGGGGTAACATTTATAAGGCAAACATTGTACAGTATATAGAAGGGAGATACGGGGACACACAAGGTACTAATCTTCATGTCGAAGCAATCCATCTTGACATTTTACTCATAAAACATAACAACCGGATCACATAAAAGGGATACACAAATTAAATACAAAGGTTACATGGGTTCAGAAAGTCCGTTAATATCTTTACCAAAGGCAATGTAGAAGTGTGAACCTAAAATACAGACGTCTTGTGTCTGTGGGATAGACCCGAGCGTACTTGAGGAGGGGTAACATTTATAAGGCAGACAAATTAAATGTAGGATATATTTTCTTTGTCCATCATATTTACACGTTGAAAGAGTTGATGTTCCTGACTTCACCGATTAGTTTCCTTTAGATTAATACCGGCAATATGTTCTGGAGTGAGGAAATGATTTAAATGCAAACTAATAATTGATGTGATGTAACGACCCTTACAAAACAAGGGTTGAATAGGAATTTTTTGTAGTGATTCAAAATATTTACCTTCGGTTCTGGCAGAATCATCCATTTATGAGACCATTCATTGTGTAAAAGTTCTTTAATTATTACGAGGAAGTCTGAAAGGAGAATGACAATTTTGTATATGGTAATCCTTGACCTTTGGCAGCTTCTTTCGCCGATATATCTACTATTTTTTTGCCGGGTATATGTGAATGTCCAAGGATCCATGTAAAGATAACTTCGCATCCTAAATTGTGGAGATCAAATGCTAATTTGAACATATTGTAAAGATATGGTCTCCACGAACCTACTACGTTGTCGTAACAGGCGGAGAGGTGATACTCGGACGTGGCGCGTCCCAGGTGGCGGATAGGGGGGTCCTCACCGGTTTACCGGCGGACTTGAGCGAAATAAAATAGCTCTCGCGGACCAAACACACTCCACAATCTCATGTTTCATCATATCATATTTCATTCATCACCTTCCCAGATCACATCTGGGATTGTAAACCCTGACCACGGTCAGATTCTTGATCATTGATCTGATAATCAAATGAATATGGAGAGTCTTCTATTGAAATCCACCGGTTTGGACACTTACATCATTAACCAAGCGAAGACACCATTCGGATACGGTGGGGTGTCGGGTAGAGGATTAAGGCGAGTCGGAGCGCCTCGAGATACAATGACCAAGCATGCAGACTAATCACACTAAGAACGTACTTAAATTCAACAAGCCGGGAAAGTTCTCATATTTGGCAACATTAAATGTTAATTCTTTGATGAAGGTTGGTAAGTTAAAGCATCTAACTGATATCTTGGATCAACACAAAATTGTGATCACTGCTCTTCAAGAATTACGTAATACTGATCAGAACCCAATTGAATCAGGTGGGTATCGTCTCTATAAAGGGCCTCCCGGAGAAAGGGTAATGAAAAATGTCCCTCAATTTGGAGTAGGTTTCTTGGTACACCATAGAATACTAGATTCCATTACGGATTTTTCCTCAAATTCCCCACGAGTTGCATTGTTAACAGTTAAAGTGGAAAACAAGATATACACATTGATAAATGTTCATGCACCAACAAATGACAAAAATAGAACTGATACTGAAGGGACGGATCAATTTTGGGATGAACTTGACCAATTGGTAACGAATATACCTGATGCTCATATTAAAATTTTACTTGGAGATTTCAATGCAAAGATTGGACGTGAGAGGAAATTTCGCCTAGTGGTGGGGCGATGGCCAGCCCATAACTTGACAAACAAGAATGGTGAACGGTTAATTGAATTTTGTATTAACCATGGTCTAATTATGGAGACAACAAGGTTCAAGAGGAGACCACATAAATTAATGACTTGGAAATGTCCTAATATTAAGTTAGGAGAGTTTCAGATAGATCATGTGGCCATGGATCGGAAATTTCACAAAGAAATTTATAATGTAAAAGTCCTTCGTGGTGTTGATGTTGATTCGGATCATTACATTTCCAAGATTAAAATCAAATTGACTCCTAAAAGGAAAAATAAACCTCAAAAATTCAATAGCAAAAGATTGTATGATCCTAGTTCAGTTATCAATAATCCAGTATATTTTGAGCAATCCATCACGCTTTTGAGTGACAACTTGGGGACTACTGTTAACAAATTAAAAGCCGTAGCAGAAGACGTTGCTCCCATTAAAAAACGAAAGAAACATGCATGGTGGAATGAGGATTGTGATTTAGCAATTCTACGCCGGCATTCAGCTTGGTTGAAGGACCAACAACAAAAAACAGAAAGTTCTAGGGAAGAATTAATCAATGCTAGAAGGTTAGCGGCCAAAGAAATCAGGAGGGTTAAAAGAGAATATCAGAAGGAAACATTAAAATCTATTGATGAAGCTTTCAATCGCCATAAAACAAGGGACTATTACAGGACATTTAAACAATACCAATCAAAATTTACTCCCCCTACTCTTTTGATGAAAGATACGAACGGGCAGGTGGCCCATAATGATTATGACAATGCAATAATTTTGGCCGATTACTTCATAAAATTACTTAATAGTGATGAACCTGAAGATTCTTTTGAATTCGATCCCTATCCTAGAAATAAAACACCCCTGGAAAAGATCATACCGCCGGTTTACGATGAAGTGCGTACAGCGATTGATTCACTCAAGAATTTTAAAGCAGCAGGAGAGAATAAAGTAGTAGCAGAACTTTGGAAGAATGCTAATGTACAGACTATTCATAACCTACATAAACATCTTATTGACATTTGGAATACAGAAAAATTGCCTGAAGAGTGGAATATTGCAATTATACATCCCATACACAAAAAGGGCGATAGATCAGATCCTGGCAATTATCGAGGGATATCGTTGCTGGATGTCACGTATAAGATTTTTTCAAAGATTTTATATTCCAGAATTCGCGAACAACTTGATCATGAACTTGGTGAATATCAGGGTGGTTTCCGTCCAGGACGAAGCTGTCCAGATCAAATTATCAGTCTCAAATGGATTATAAAACATCACAGGATTAGGAGCAAAGATTTAGTGATCACATTCGTTGATTTTCAAAAAGCTTATGATAGTATCCATCGCGAATCTCTATTAAATGTCCTTACTGAATTTGGTTTACATCGAAAACTTGTTAACCTTATTGCGGTCACTCTTAAGAATACTAAATCTAGAGTTAGGTTTAGAAGTGAAACCTCTGAGTCATTTGAAATCCATACTGGTCTTCGGCAGGGAGATGGATTATCTCCATTGCTGTTTAATTGTGTGCTGGAAAAAGTTTTGTCCACCGAATGTCAAGATTGGAAAAAATGCTCGACTAAATTGTCTCGCCTTGGCTGATGATCTAGCATTATTAGCAACTAGTATCGAAGAAGCTAAATTCCAGGTAGAGGAATTGGAACGATTAGCAGCAAAGGTTGGGTTGAAAATTTCCTTTGAGAAAACAGAAATGATGCCATCTTTTCAAGCTGACACATCACATATTGTACTGCATAATGCCCAGAAAATAAGGATTGTGAAAAAATTTAAATATCTTGGTGAGATCATCACTTGGAATGCCAATGAGAGAGCATCAATAGATAATCATCATCATCATCTTGCACAGTTTCCAGCCACTGGCCGGGTCTGTTTGGAACACAAGCCTCTCCAACGTCTTCTGTCTTCCCACCATCTCTCAGCCTCCACCCTTGCCCAGTCTTCTCCTCTCTTCTTCACGCTTTCTTCCACCCCCTTCAGCCACCTGTCTCTCGGTCTTCCCCTCGGTCTCTTTCCTTCCCACTTCGTCTCATGTACTCTCCTGGGTATCCTCTTCTCCTCCATTCGTTTTACATGTCCATACCATCTAAGTCTAGATTTCTCTATACCATCCTGTAATGGTTCCTCCTTCATTAATTCTCTGGTCCTCTCATTTCTTATTCTGTCCATCTTTGTAGCTCCAATACTGCTTCTCAAGAACCTCATCTCACTGGCCTGTATTTTGCTCTTCTCCCTTCCTTTCATAACCCAGGTCTCCGAGGCATACGTCAGGATAGGGACATAGTACGCCCGATATATGATCTTTTTGCTGTTCTGAGGGACATCCTTGCTCCATAACATGCTTCTCACACTCCTCCGAAATGTTTCTGCCTGCCTCCCCCGCTCATTTATTTCTCTATCGTTTCTTCCATTATCTTGTATCAGGCTTCCCAGATACTTGAAACTCTCCACTTTCTTCAGCTGTTCCCCACCAATTGTTATTCCCGTTGTGGTTCTTTCCTTCTTCCTTGTTGTGATCACCATCTCACTCTTATTTATGCTAAATTTCATCCCATATCCTTGTATTATTCCTTCCCACACGTCCAACTGTTCCTGTACCTCCTCCTCCTTGTTTCCCCAAATCATCAAATCATCTGCAAACACCATTGCTTTCATCTTTCCATCCCCAATTACTTGTGCCACTTGGGTCATTATGTCATCCATCACCACAATGAAAAGTAACGGTGACAGTGCACTTCCTTGTTTCAGGCCGTTTCTTTGTTCCAACCAGTCAGATCTCTCTCCTCCCACTTTCACACAGCTCACGCTTCCCTTGTACATCTCCTTTATCCTCTTTATAGTCCATTTCTCTACTCCTCTATCCTCCAGGGACTTCCATACTTTGTTTCTGCATACACTGTCATATGCTTTCTCAATGTCCAGGAAGGCCATCAGTAGATCTGTTCCATACTCATAGTGCTGTTCTTGTAACTGCCTTACAGCAAAAATCAAATCCACTGTGGACCTTCCTGCTCTGAAGCCATGTTGTTCTTCCCTCATCCCTCCTTCTATCCTTGTCCTAATTCTCTTTTCCAAAACTTTCTCGAAGATCTTTGCACAATGACTCATCAGTGTTATTCCCCGATAGTTTCTGCAATCTGTTCTACTACCTTTCTTGAAGATCGGGACAATGATTCCTTTTTTCCAGTCCTCTGGGGTCTTCCTTTCCTTCCATGCTGTCCTCATCACTCGGTACAGCCACTGTATCCCCACCTCTCCTGCTGCTCTCACCATCTCCACACTCAACTCATCCACACCCGGTGCCTTCCCTCCTTTCATCTTGTTCACTGCATCTTCCACTTCTTTCCATGTTAAGTCCTTTTCTGTTTGCAGTTCATCTTCCTCTTCCCCGATTTCTTCCTCCTCACCATCTTTTCCATTTGGGTTCAGAAGTTCTTCAAAATATTCTTTCCACATTTTCTTCAGTTCTTCCCTATTTTCTATCTCTTGTCCCCTTTTGTTCACCATTCTAACATAATCCGTAGGATCCTTCCGCCTCTTATTTTTTACCATCCCATACAGGACCTTTTTTGTACCTTCACTATCCTCCTCCATCATCTTTGTCCACTCTTCCATCCACTTCCTTCTCTCCTCAGCCACCACTCTCTTCGCCTCCTTCTTTCTTTCCTGGTACTCTTCCCTAGTCTCTACCGTCCTATTTTGATACCACCTCCTAAAGGCTCTATTCTTTTCCCTTACTATATCTTTTGTCTTCTCATTCCACCATGGTGTTTCCTTCCACCTCTTCTTACTACTTGTCCTCCCACATACTGCTTCTGCTGCACCCACTAGTGTCTTCTTAAATCTAGCCCATTCCTCTTCCACCCCTCTTTCTTCATCTGTTGGAATTCCTTCCTTTACCATTTTGAGGTACTCGACCCTTCTATCCCCTTCTTTCAGTTTCCATATCCTTATACGTCTTTCCTGGTTCTCAGTCCCTTTCTTCTCCTTACTCCCTCTCAGGTTCATTACCAGTAATCGATGGTCGCTATCCAGGTTCTCCGATGGTATAACCTTGATGTCCGTGATGTTCTTATTTAGTTCTTTCTCATACAGTATATAGTCGACCACCGACTTCCTGGTCAAGTCATCACTGTACCATGTGATTGTGTGGCTCTCTCTTTTCTTAAACCAGGAGTTCCCAACTAGCAGGCTGTTCCTCTGGCAGAAGTCCAACAGTCTCTTTCCTTCCTCATTTCTTCCACCCCAACCCTCTGGTCCTAGAACACTCTCATAACCTTGTCTTTCTCTTCCTACATGGGCATTGAGGTCCCCCATAACAATCATATTTCTTCCTACCAGCTGCTTCTGCAATTCCTCTTCAAACTCCTCCTTCTCTTCAGAGGCGCAGCCTACTTGTGGAGCATACACTTGCACTATTTCTACGGTCTCTCCCCTCAGTGCTACTTTCACTTTCATCATCCTATCACTTATTCTCCTCACTTCTTCTTTTAAACCATCTCGTACTACTACTCCCACTCCATTCCTCTTTCCCTCTTCGTTCCCACTCCAGTACAGTCTATAGCCTTTTCTCAGTACTCTCCTTCCTTCCCCTTTCCACTTTGTTTCTGCCAATCCCAATAAATCCAACTTCCTTCTTTCCATCATATCCACTATCTCCTCCACCTTCCCCGTCAGCGTTCTTAGGTTTAAAGTTCCAAATCTTAGTCCGTGTGTACAGCCGTGTCGTCGTCTTTTAAATCCATCCTGTCCGAGGCTCGTTCCATTTTTGAAAGCATTTGGTTTTATCCACTACTGGCTTGCTGGGCCTATCGTAGCTTCACCAGAGCCCCGTTAGCCGTCACTTTTCAGGGTTCCTGTAGGACCTTCACAGCTACCGTAACGGTCCCGGGGCACACGAAGTCCCCACTGTACTTCGCCCCTACAGGCAATCCCCTACTTTGTGCCGTTGCCCGTCTCCCACGACGTGGACGAGGGGTTGGACTTATGGGATAATAGAACTCTAAAATTGCGACGAGCACAACAGATTACCTGGCCAACATATAAGAAACAGTCTCTTTCGATTAATGCTAAACTTCGACATTATTTCTCCGTCGTTAAGCCAGAAGCAACATATGCAAGTGAAACTTTATTTAAACTAAACACCCGATCAACAACTGACAAACTACAGAAGGTTGATAGACGGATTCTTCGGACAATACTCAATAAAAAACACCAGGTTGAGGGCCAGCGGAGACTTTTGCCCAATGCAATACTTTACAAGGAAAATGAATCTATCATTGACACGATGCGAAAACGAAGGATTGCGTTTTTTGGACACATATCCCGCTTGCCAAATACTAGACTCCTGAAACAACTTTTTGACTTCTTTTGGAACAGTAAAACAAAAATCACATGGTTTAAAGAAATACAAATGGATTTAGACGAATTGTAAATAACTCAACATCAAATTGAACATAGAGAGGAGAAACGGCTTCTGAATAACAAATACACTCGACTAACATTCAAAATTTCACAGCGTAAGCAGTATGTTATATCAGAAGAAGAACGAGCTGCAAGATCTTCCAGACTGAAGAAGTATTGGGAAATGAAAAAATTATCAAGAATTAAGAACTGAACTAATTATTTGAAATATTGGAAGACTTTGTATATCAGGTTTGATTTTTGGTGCTCCAATGTGGGCGTAAACAGTGTAAATAAATAAAGATATGGTCAGCATCTTTTCACTGTATATCGCTTATGTTAGGCCAATGATGATTAAATCATGATGGAAGGGGCCTACCAACCTTGACTTAAATAATGCCTTTACCCCAATTTATCACTTCTAGTTTTTGACAAAAAATGTGTTGGTGGTATTTGTGCAAATATAGCAACGAGCAGGGGATTCTCATGGATAATGTGGTTTTCTTCCATGACAACTCCAGACCTTGTGTAGCAAACAGGACCTCTGCTCGAGTGCAGTCGTTTGGAGCATAGTTCAAATCTCAACCCTAGCAGTTACCATTGAAAAGGTTTCTGACAAGCCAGAGGTTCATATCCGACGACTATGTCTGGCAATAGTTCCAAACCCGGAGCTCGTTGCCATCTATGAAGCTCTGCAGTTTGTACAAGATACACAATTCCACTTTCTTGTGTGTACTATGAGATCACTGCTGTCAATTGCTTAATGTTTCCTGCAATACGTTAATGGTTCCATGACCTTCTAATTAGGTTGTGAAACATTGACACTAGGAATACCTTCCTGCGGGGGTGCCAACCTACATGGGAAATGACTTAGCAAATCAAGCTGCAAAGGAGATGATATCACTGCCACCTCGTCCAATGGAGGTTCCAGCTAGAGATATTCACTGTTGATTACGCCGCTAAGTACTGGCATTCTGGGAAACTCGGTGACTGACCCAAGAACCAGTATACTGAAAGTGATAAAGGGAACTACTTGTGTGTAGGTAGAGCTGTTTCCGGAGAGTTCGTCATTTAGTACAGATTAAGGATAGATCGTGTAAATTTCACCCACTCATATCTAATGAGACTTAAATCCCCTCTTTTTTAAATTATGTACGTTTTAGTCTATATTTTTTTAAATGTCTAGAACATCATGGATGCCATCGTTTTGCTAAGGAATCGCGATCTACTACTACGGTATTATTGTACAGCATATAATTGACACAAAATGATGCCATTTATGATTGACTTACTGTTTGGTTATTGAGGTTTGATTTTACGACGATGATGACGGTAAATAACTAGGTTAGTTATTGTGTTAAGGGGCTGAATAGCGAGGTCATCTGCCCATAATATCTATTTTGGTAGTATGATCCCGGACGAGATTTGAAGCTTTTTCAGCGTTGCCTATACAAATTGTCTTTTGTAGCTTTCCAGTCGGTCAACACGATTGTGCCCAATGAATGGGCGGGGTACGATATAAATAATTATGTAAATACACTTCTGGAAAAAATTACATGTATTAGTTAATTAGGCTATCACAATCCTAAATTGCCACATTTAATTGTGATAATTTAACTAATACATGTAATTTTTTCCAGAAGTGTATTTACATAATTAAAATTGGAACGCTTTCACCTGCAGAAACTCCGTTCCGTTATGCACGTCAAATGGGATGACTATGTGACAAATGCTGCAGTTCTCGAGAGAGCCGAGATGAAGAGCATAGAGGCCATCATCATTAGTCACCGGCTTAGATGGATCGGTCATGTCCAACGCATGAATGATGACAGACTCCCATGGAAAATCCTGTACACCGAGCTCAGCACGGGCAAGAGACCTCTAGGAGCATCTCGGAAATGTTACAAAGACCAGCTTAAACAAACCTTGAGGAGTGTAGCCATTGATCCTGATAATTGGCATACACTTGCGGAAGATCGCGCACGTTGGCGTGCATCCACCTCAGCTGCGGTTTCACATTTTGAAGAAGAACGCCGAAGGCAGGAAATGGAAACTCGTCAGAGGAGAAAGTTGCGCAAGATATTGCCACGTCCTCCACCTTCCATCATCTGCATCGTGTGCGGCCGTATGTTCTATGCCCGAATTGGTCTGTTGCGTCACCAGCGACATCACCATCGAGTGAATACCAATTACATGGTGGCCACTACTCCTTGAAATCCTGGAAAACTCCTGGATTTTTATTAGGTCTGGAAAGTGATGAAAAATTTGAAAACTCCTGGAAAATAGCCACTGTTAATTAATTATAAAAATCTTTCCATCTTAAATCATACTCCCGCTGCGGTTTTGGGTGAGCAATCTATCATTAACGAAAGAAATTTCCTCAGGCTACCTGTTTCTGTGTGTGAGAACACACAATAGTCATCATCATCATCAAGTTTCCACTCCAGTTTCCCGGGTGTGGTTTACGAGCACTCTCCATTTTGGTCGATTCATGTACCACTGCTCCTTCAAGACTTCATCCCAGTTGATTCCCTTGGATGTGATATCTTCCTTCACTTGGTCCAGCCATCTCCTCCTAGGTCTTCCAACAGGTCTCTTTCCAGTAATCTCAGTATGTAAACATTGTTTTGCAATTCTTCCTTCTGCCATACGTTTGACGTGACCAAACCATCGCAAACGTGCCCTAGTTATGGTCTCCTTCAGGGACTGTTTTATTCCAGCTTGTTCTCTTATCCTCTCATTTCTTACTTTGTCTTTCCTAGTTTTTTGAAGCATGAAACTTCATTTCTGAAGCCTGAAGTCTGCTATCATCTTTTTTGGTAGTTGTGCATGTTTCCAACCCATAAGTCAATATAGGGACAAAGTATGTTCAAAACAGAGTTTGTTTTGATCTTAGTGGCACTTGCTTATTCCAGAGTAGATATCGAACTTGCTGATAGAATTGACTTGATTTCTGAATATGGTTATTTAATTCAAGCTGTATTCTGTTGTCACTTGATATTAAGCATCCAAGGTACTGATACTGGTTTACTGTTTCCAATTGTACACCCTCCAGCATTATATTATCTTTACTTCTCTGTCTGTTAACAGACATTGCAGCAGTTTTTGTAGCACTTACTTTCAGTCCATATTTTTTCAAATGATCATTCCAGACGTTAAGCCTTTCCTGGACTTCCAGCTCACTATTTCCCCAGATAACTATATCATCTGCAAAAGCAAATGCTTGAAGATCCATATTGGTGCTCTGCTTCACTTCCTTTATGATTTCATCCATGATGGTGATGAATAGTAATGGTGAAAGGGCACTGCCTTGTTGCACTCCTCTCGATCTCTGGAACCAATCTGAATATCCATTTCCTACTTGAACACAGCTGTAGCAGTCATCGTAAAGCATTTTTACTCTCTGAATGAGTTCCATAGTCACATTCTTCTTTTTAAGACACTCCCATATAGTTGTTCTAGGGACACTATCGAATGCTTTTTCGATGTCTAAAAACACAAATGTGCTTTTCCAATATTTTTGTAAAACATATTGAGTATAGACAACTTCACCGCAATAAAATAACAGGCGGCATTCTTTTCTCTTTTGTTTTTAAGTGGATATTTGAGTCACAAAGGCCTTTTTAAAACAACAATTAAATAATTTGTGTGTAGGCTTGCGTATCAATAACGCAATCACCACTAATTTTTGTCAACATCTGTATAAGTAACCCTAACACAACTGCTTTATTTTGGTCTTGAAGTAGGCAACCGATAAAGCCCCCCCGCACTCGCGCTTATTTTTAAATCTGGAAAAGTGAGAATTATTCCTGAAAAATTACTGAAAAACTCCTGGAAATTCGTTGACTGATTTGAGTGGCCACCATGCAATTAGTAATGCAGGAAAGAAACATACACTCGGATACGAGTATTGGCCGACGACATGTAATTTTTTCCAGAAGTGTATTTAAATAATTATTTATATCTTGTACCCCGCCCATTCATTGGGCACAATCGTGTTGACTGACTGAAAAGCTACAAAAGACAATTTCTTCAAAAAATAGATAACTCTTTAGTACTCCAATGTTTTTGCGTACGTCATTTCTTAGGTCCTCTCAGAATTTCTTGTATTTCTTCTCGAGATTTACCTTTTGTCTCCGGCACCCATAACAGTACAAACACAAAACTTGAAACACACATTACACAAAATATTGCATACGTCACATCCTTTCCCAGATGGAACACCATTTCTGGAAACTCCTTGCTCACTAAAAACACTAAACTCCAATTCATACTGACAGCTATGGAATTAACAGAACTTTTTAACCGGGTTGGTACAAGCTCATTAATCATGAGCCATGGTAGTGGACTGAAGCCTATGGTATACCCTACAACGAAGAGTGTCAATGCACATACCGGTACCCAATTCCACTCTCCCACCTCATAATGGTGATGTTTACAATGAAAGAACACAGATAACGTGGCTTGGGCCACTGAAGTCAGAGCTGCAGATACTAGTAACATCGGTTTCCTTCCAATACGATCCACATACATCGAAGCCAAGAAGTCAGAAACTGATTGACAGAGGCAAATAACCACACTGGATATATTGCCAAACATACCAGCTTCACTGAATATTATTACTGAATAGAAAATTATAGTGTCAATGCCTTGAGTTTGTTGGAAAAACACCAAAACATAGACTATTACTAACATTTTGATTGTTGTCGAACCAGATAAACCATTTTTTAACAGATCTTTGATAAATGTTACTATGCCCTTGTTGTCTTCTTCTTGTGCCGTCAAGTTTTCTTTGAGGTATTTCAGCTCAGCTTGTACATCATAAGCAGGTTTTCCTTTCCTTAGCCATACCAAAGATTTGGCGGCTTCTTCCAAACGATCTTCCACAACTAAATAGATCGGTGACTCGGGCATCCAATAGAATGTTATAAAAAATATGACGGGTAGAATAGACGAAGCTACCGTTAGCCACATGTAAGGGAGAAGAGCGCCGAAGAGGTTCACCAGTAAGTTACCGTTGCACAGGCTGAAATCCAGATAGACACCCAGCGCTCCTCGAATGGAGTCCTCGGCTATCTCCTCGCTGTATTGAGGCACTAGTACGGTTGTTGCCCCGAGAGCCAAACCCGTGATGAAACGTCCGATGTACACGAGGAACAGCTGGAACAAGAATATAAGGAATCACTATAGTATTACCATGGTCAGATTCAAAGAGTTGATGATGATGATGATAATTGTTGTTTTAAGGGGCCTAACATCTAGATTATTGGCCCCTAATGATCTGGGTGATAGCGAAAATGACAATGGAATGGAAACCAGAACGAAAATTAAGTGAGACGGAAAATACTTACAAAAAGGAACTCAGATTGAAACAACTCACCAAATGTTCTTACAAAAGGGAATTTACAGTAGAACGAGAAGATTCACAAAAGAATAGATTGAAAAATATGCCCAAAATGTAGACTAGGTTCAAAATACGTACAAAACGCAACTGAAATTCAAAATACTTACAAAATGCAAATGAGATCGAAAAAACGTACAAAATGCAATTGAGGTTCAAAATACTTACAAAATGTAATTGAAATTGAAAATACACAATGCAATTCAGATTGAAAGATCCCATTTCCAATCCAAAATATTCACAAAGTGCAATTAAAATTCAAAATACTTACAAAATACAATTGAAAATACTTACAAAATATACGGTAGATTCAAACTACTCATTTGGATTGACAACACTTACAAAATGCAATTTAGATTGAAAATACTTGACAAAATGTAATTTGGATTCAAAATACCCACAAAATGCAATTGAGAATCAAAATACTTGCAAAATGCCCACCACACAAAATGCAATTTAGATTTAAAATTCTTGCGGAATGCGATTTTGGTTGAAAATACTTACAAAATGCAATTGAAATTCAAAATACTCTTAAATGCCCGGCTCCTACATTGAAAGACTTATTAAAAAGCAATTTAGATTGTCAATCTTTACAAAATGCAATTGAGGTTGAAAACAATCGCAAAATGCAATTTAGATCGAAAAAACGTACAAAATGCAATGTAGATTAAAAATGCCTACAAAATAGAGTGTAGATGCAAAAAATCGCTAAAGGGAATTTAGATACACGGGGAGCCAAGTAACAAAAACAGTGCGGGAATCTTAAAGAGAAAAGGAAATATAATGAAAAGAAAACAAGAGGTCTGACCCCTCGAAGAAGGAGGGATCAGGAAAGATGAGACAAGAGCCAATTAAGGCGGGAAAGTGAAAGACTCCCTAGGCCTCGGATACCCTAATACCGTCGGGGTCGGAAAAGAACAAGAGTTGACCAAGGGAGGTCGACAGGAATCAAAGAGTTGTTAAATTTAAGTATTTGGGTGAATGGATCCAGTCAAATGGACTTGATAACACAGCGTGCAAGGAGAGATTGAAGAAGATGGAATTTGACTATAAGCTTACTCACACCCGTTACAACAAACGGTCGATATCGTTCCAAGCAAAAATTAAACACTATGCAACTGTCATTAAACCAGAGGTATTATATGGTTCTGAAAGCTTAACATTAAATAAAAAAGGAAACCAAGTTGAACTAGAGAAGAAAGAAAGAAAAAATACTTCGAAAAACATTGGGCCCCCAAAAGAATAAAGAAAATTTACCATTATATAGAAGAAATTCCAGTTTCAATTAAAAAGAGAAGACTAACATGTTATGGACATCTTTACAGGATGAACAGTAATCGGCTCTCGAAGAAAATTTTTGATTACATCTCTAAATTAAAAAACACTACAGGATGGCTGGAGGAGATACGATGGGAACTGCAACAACTGAAGATCACGGAGGCTATATTGGCGACGGGTCCATTCAACAGACGTTACACGTTTCAAAGTCCAACGACGGCCTATGAGGGTGATGTCAGTGGAACAACGGCGAACGATTAGCCGCCGAATGAAAAAGTTCTGGGAAGGAAGGAAAAGAAAAGGAAAAAATAATGTACCATTGTCTTAGATTCTAAGCGGGCTATAATTGGCCAAATTCTGTATATATATTACCAACAAAAGATAGTATCTGAAGGGAGCATTAGTGTTGCTAAACAGTGAATTATTCCTATTCGATAGTTGATATGTTTACATAGGCTAGGTTGCCAAGACTATTATCCCCTTTTTGCTTTTGTAAGTGCCCTATGCATAAAGTAAGCATTCTGTAGGAACATTATACATTTTTGGCTAAAACTCTGCATTTGTCATGGATGAAGTGTATAATATACACTCAGTTTGCTCTCTGATTGATATGGGTTGGTCAATGGTCATCGAATGGCATTGAAAGGAGTCTAGACAAAGCGTGTCTTTCCCTTCTGGAATCTCTAGAAAGAAAAAAAATCAGTATACATAACCCATCCCTAGCTTAAGTTCCTGATAGCCTCGCACGATGGCGAGGGCCGCTCTATAGAACCTTCCATGTAAAGTATATGGAGTAAAGGGCCGGGTGGGAAAACAGTGGACAGTCTTGCAGACGAATTCTTCTGTGCTTCAAGGATTTTCTTTATTTTCAAGGCCCTTGTGTTGGAGTGAAATAGAAGATCGCACCATTTCACTTCCTGCTTATGTATCTGTTTTAAGGTCGAACTGGATTATGGGAGATGGGTCCATCCCATACCCTTAAACAGGTACTTAGTCATTGTTCACAGCTTGCTGATTTTACACAAAAATATATTTACACATTTTCAGTCATCTGGTGTTCCAAGTACAGTACAAGTGTCTTAGTGAGTACAGTACTGTGATTGAAATTATTTTCTATAAATTAATGTTATTAACTTTAGCAGCAGCATACTGTAAAAGCCTCCGTGGCTTAGGCGGCAGCACGCCGGCCTCTCACCGCTGGGTCTATGGTTCAAATCCCGGTCACTCCATGTGAGATCTGTGCAGACAGGTTTTCCTCCAGGTACTCCGGTTTTCCCTGTCAAAATTTCATTCCAGCAACACTCTCCACTATCATTTCATTTCATCTGTCATTCATTTAATCATTGCTCCAGAGGAGTGCGTCAGGCCTCGGCAGCCGGCACAGTTCATATCCTCGCCACTAGATGGGGGCTTCATTCATTCCATTCCTGACCCGGTCGGAGACTGGAAGCAGGCTGTGGATTTTCATTTTTCAGTAGCCTGATTGTGTGCAACATAGGAAAATGAATGAAGTGGAATTTTTATTAACAAATACATTTTCAGTATACAAAGTTAGAAATAAAAAAAGCAGGACCTCATCAACCAAGCTAGATAAATTTGCTTCATCCAGCATAAAACATTCTACAGAATAGTCCGAAACCGCCTATATCTATCTTAAATACACAGCCTTCTGTAGTGTTTTAAGCTACAATATGTTTAAAAAATATACTATATGCAGCATAAAATTACTTTTCTGTAGAACATTTTATGCTAAAGCATAGTATTGATATACCCCTAGAACGGAAATATGTTTTACAGTTTAGCAAGCATGTTGTTGTTTGAGTCTTTTGACTGGTTTGATGCAGCTCTCCATGCCTCCCTGTCCTGAGCTAATCGTTTCATCTCTACATAGCTCCGACACCCTACATCGGAGGCAATCTGTTTAACATATTCTAACCTTGGTCTACCCCTACAGTTTTTGTCCTCGACCCTTCCTTCCATAACTAAGCTTGCTATTCCCGGGGGTCTTAGTATGTGTCCTACTAACCTATCTCTTCTCTTCATTAGCAGTCGCCAGAAACATCTCTCCTCTCCCACTCGTCTTAATACCTCTTTGTTTGTAACCCTATCTACCCATCTGATCTTCATCATTCTCCTGTAACACCACATTTCAAATGCTTCAATTCTCCTCTTTTCTGCTGCACCAATAGTCCAAGTTTCACTTCCATAGAGCGCCACGCTCCAGACAAAGGCTTTCAAAAATGACTTCCTAATACCTAAATCTATATTCGATGTCAGCAGATTCCTTTTTTGTAGAAATGCTTTCTTTGTCTGAGCCAACCTACTTTTAATATCCTCTTTGCTTCGTCCATCACTGGTTATTCTGCTTCCTAAGTAACAGAAGTCTCCTACTTCCTTCAGCTTTTCACCTGCCAATTTGATCTCCATAGAGGTTTCCGATTTATTTCGGCTGCATTCCAGTATTTTTGTTTTACATTTATTTATTTTCATCATGAATTCTTTCCGTAAGACGGAGTCCATACCATTCAAAAACTCATTCAAATCCTCAGGCTTGTCGGCCAAGATGACGATGTCATCAGCAAATCTCAGAGTTGAAATTATTTCTCCTTGAATCTTCACTCCCACTTTAAATTTTTCTCTAATTTCCTTCATTGCTTGTTCAATGTAAAGATTGAAAAGTATGGGTGATAAGTTGCAGCCTTGCCTTACACCTTTCTGAATACCAGCTTCTCTCTCATGTCCTTCAACTCGAATGACTGCTGTCTGGTTTCTGTACAGATTGTATATCACCCTCCTATCCCTGTACTTTATTCCAATTGATTTCAAAATGTCAAACAATTTAGTCCAATCAACGTTATCAGAAGCCTTTTCTAAGTCTACAAAAGCCATGAATGTTCTCTTATCTTTCCTTATTCTACCTTCTAAAATCAGCCTAAGACTTAGTACAGCTTCCCTTGTTCCTACATTTCTCCTGAAACCAAACTGGTCTTCACCCAACTCCGTTTCTATCTGGCTTTCAATCCTCTTGTAAATTATTCTAGACAGGATCTTTGAAGCATGAGTAATCAAGCTGATTGTACGGTAATCTTCACATCTGTCAGCTCCCACTTTCTTTGGTATAGCGATGATTACATTCTTCTTGAAATCAGGGGGTACCTCACCTGTCTCATAAATCCTACACACCAAGTGAAATAACCTGATCAGACCTTCATCTCCTATGCAGCGTAGCAACTCAATCGGTATATCATCTATGCCTGGTGCTTTGTTCCTGCCTAAGTCCTCTAATGCTCTGTCAAATTCTGATCTCAATATTAAATCTCCTTTTGCATCCTCATCAATTTCCTCCTCCCTTTCCATTACATGATTCTCAATCTCCTTTCCCTTATACAAGCACTCTATGTAAGCTTTCCATCTCTCAACCTTTTCTTCCCTATCTGTTAGAGGCTTTCCATTTGTGTCCTTAATATTACAGCACTTAGTCTTCTTTTCCCCATAAGTATTCTTAATCCTTCGATAAGCTGTGTCTACTTTTCCTAATTTCAGACAATTTTCTATACCTGCACATTTCTCTTTCAACCATTCTTCTTTCGCTTCCTTGCACTTCTTGTTAACCTCATTTCTCAGACGTCTGTATTCTGCTTTCCCCTTTTCATCTCTTAGATTCTTGTGTTTCCGCCTTTCATCCATCAATTCTAGTATATCCTGAGTGATCCACGGTTTTCTACCTATTCTTTCTTTCCTACCAATGTTTTCTTCTGCGGATTTTGTTATTTCATTCTTCAAAAGTGCCCATTCGTCTGCAATTGAAGTTTGTTTAGGGTTTTTCATTAGTCCTTCCTTTATACTCTTCTTGAATCTTTCGTTTACATCCTTCTCTTTCAGTCTGTCTATTGCCCACCTTTTTGGCTTTTGACTTTTCTTCAGTTTCTTCAACTTTAATCTGCATTTCATTACAACCAGATTGTGATCAGAGTTTATGTCAGCACCAGGATATGTTTTACAATCCAAAATCTGGTTTCGAAACCTCTGCTTGACCATAATGAAGTCGATTTGGTAACGCCCTGTATCTCCTGGTCTCATCCATGTGTATATTCTTCTATTGTGGTTATTGAATAAGGTGTTAGCTATGACCAATTCATGCTCGGTGCAGAATTCTACCAGCCTGCTTCCTCAATCATTCCTTTCACCTAATCCGAAATCTTCTACTATCTTCCCTTCTCTCCCTTTTCCTACCACAGCATTCCAATCTCCCATTACTATAACATTTTCATCACCCTTGATATACCTCAGAATTTCGTCTATTTCTTTGTAGACCTTTTCAACATCCTCATCATCAGCTTGACTGGTAGGCATATAGACTTGTACCACTGTAGTGCAGGTAGGTTTTGTATTGATTTTTGCTACAATAATCCGTTCACTATATTGCTCATAATATTCCACCCGCTGTCCAAGTTTCCTACTCAATATGAGGCCAACCCCTGCTTGGCCATTGTTTGATTTAGTGCTAATGACCCTATAGTCTCCTGACCAAAAGTCCTGTTCTTCCTGCCAGCGCATTTCACTAATCCCAACCAAATCCAACCTCAACCTATCCATTTCCCTTTCTAAGTTTTCTAACCTTCCACTTCCTAGCAGACTTCTAACATTCCACGCTCCGATCCGTAGAATGTCAGATTTCCTCTTTGTCACTTCTGTGATGTTAACCCCCTCTCGAGTAGTCCCCACCCGGAGATCCGAACGGGGGACTAGTTTACCTCCGGATTGAAATTTTACAAGGGAGGAGGCCATCATCACATGTAATTATGCATAGAGAGGTGCATATCCTCGGGAATAGCATACGGCTGTAGTTTCCCGTTGCTTTCAGCCGTGCAGCAGGACGCAATATCTTAACCGTCTATAAGACTAGTAAAGAATTGATTTATTCTGAAAGGCTGCTACTCCCTTTCAGAATAAGTAAAGAGCAATTCTACTAACAAAAATACTAACCTTCTACCGTACTAACAATTAAATACCAAAACTCTACTAACAAAAAACTTAAGTTCCACCAACAACAAATACTACCACTAAAACAGTCTGTCAACAGGCACACTCACATGCACCCTCACACATCACAGTCTACTGAAACAATGAACTATAACTAATAAACAATGCAACTGCTACCAGACGCACTCACACACCACAGTCTAATAGAACAATGACATATATCTAATAGACAAACTAACTACCTACTTACAACTAAAACTAACTACATACTTACTGTACTTTTATTTGAATTGACAATATTTACAAAATGCAATTTAGATAGAAAATACTTACAAAATGTAATTTAGATTCAAAATTGTCACAAAATGCAATTTAAGGGGGACGTATGCAAAATTGCACTAAGTGAGAAATGGTTTCATTTCGGCTGTATTAAGGTAAATAAGGAGGATTGTGTAGTCGGGAATTGGTTTTTGACGTTTGTAACAGTGTTTTATACGAGTGTATTCATAAGAGAATCTGCGTCTGATACTAGATCGTTCAGTCCATAACATTTCGTATACTGGCGAGGCGAGCAGCAAATTTATGTGAAGTGAGACGAACATTATTAGCACCGTATTGAGCCTAGTGATTTGTTTATGACTCAATTCATGTAATTTAGGATGTAACGCCCGTGTGGTGTAGTGGTAGTGTACTTGTAAAAATGACGGCGGTCATATGTGTATTTTCTTTTATTGGTCACGTGTTAACTTACTTGTGTTGATTTGTGTGTGAAGTCCTAATTTTAGGCAGTAATGTTTTTTGCTACGGCAGTTTTGATTCCAATTTCACGCGGAAATTATTGTGTTGTTTATTTTAAGTATAGGAAGTGTCGGTTTAGTTTTAAGTGTTGTATAGTTGTTCCCCGCGTCTGTCTAGCTCTAAGCAATGTGGATTCGTCGTCTGAAAGTTTATTCAGGATGATGACGAATCATGCATTCGATTGTACTCATCGTGAAGCATGTAAAACAGCACGCGCGCATACATTGTCACTTTTGTTATTTTTCTTTGGGACATTTGGTTATGTATGTAAAGATTTGAAGCCATTCTTTCAGTGCTCCATATACAAATGGCAGTTTCATTATTTAGTTAATTAATCATTGTATGGCATTTACTGTAAGTTAGGTAAAAGCAAGATTCATAATAATTTTTTAAACGTTTAAGTTTACTAGAAACACCCATATAACCAATCGTGAGCATCGTCTGTAGTAAATTCCGTTCTTATTAATGTTGAACCTGTTCAATTTATATCATACCTGGTGACTAATGCTACAAAATACAATTAAGTTCAAAATTCTATTTTTCAATATTAAAGTGCAAAAAAATCAATTTCAAAATGCTATTTCCTCCTATCTTAGGCATGCCTCACATTGCTATACTATAATTCTTCGAGCATCTCACTTTGTGGAAAGACTTAACTTGTGAGAAAAGCTTAACTTGCAGCAGTCCAATGCCTAAGCTGAAGAACACAAGCTCTGGAATTAAATTAATAGGAAGGAATGTCGAGCCTACCTTGGTAACAGGTGTGAAATACCCCCCAAGAAACGTTAGATGTCTTCTCTTGATATTAGGACAGTGTGTACTGCATTACAATCCTAGCTCAATTACAATACCTCAATGCAACAGAAACAATAACACATACGCTTCATTTAGGGCTTCATCCATCACAGGTCCCTCGTTACCATTCTCCAAGTCATTGTCGAAGAGCTGTAATTCTTCATCATCAGATTCCTCCTGCTCAGAATCATCGTAGTTGAACTTGACCTTTGCAGCTGCAGATCTCCGCGCATACCGGTAGCGTAATATCCAGTGTCAGTTATATAAAATTGCGAATTAGCTAGCGAGTCTTTCCCAGAATCAGGCGGCAAAGGCCAGGGAAAAAATCACGCGAAAACTTCTGAGTATAGTAGATATGTTGCCTCTGTAAGTGATTTAAGTTAGAATTCGTTATAAAATTGTTATTAATAGGGATATCCTGAACTAGCACAAACAGCGCTCGCACAGGTAGGCCTACTATCTATGTGGGATCATTTTGTTCTATAGTTCAAATAACACACAATAGGCTATTACAAACGCCTTAGAATCATGTATTATCAACTTGGCATTGTTCAAAATTCGATGCGTATAGAATGCCAACGGAAGGCCAATCAATGGCTTAAAGCCCGTATCAAACGACACTCGCTGGCAAGGAAGCTGTTGTGATGGCTGGTTCAAAATCCTCTATGATTCTGTTCATCCTCGTCAGTACACCTGCTTTCAGGACCAAAGTATATATCACATGCTAGCATATTGCACGACAAGTTGTAAGAAATAAAACATGGAGGAGGGTTTTCGTTTGAGAGTAGGCCAAATGTTTGAAGTTGATTCACATTATTTTCCTTCGGAGGGGAAGGAAAGCCGGCGCGGCGGTCCCATGTCATAGATTTATGGCATGTTAAAGAACCTTCCACTAATTACACCTGTGTGAAGCTAAATTGTATAGGTTAAGAATATAAACAACGCTCTTAGGTTCCTACGTTAATTGCCAAGAGCTGACTGCGGTGGCGTCTGGTAGCTAAGTTCTGAACAAGTAGTCGTTGACGGTGGCGTTTGGCGGCATAAGTATGAACTATTTGAAAAATTCAAAAGTCTGCAGTCCTTACTTGAATTAAAAAACAGATAACACACACTAATACAGTCATCACAATTAACACCGGTTATCAGACAGATTCTACACACACCCAAAGTACACGGTGCTACATGACCGCGTTGTCGCAGCCCCTAAACTTAATAACCAACCGATTCGCATTATTAATGCAGAGCGATCGTGAAACTTGCATTAAGTAAAGTTGAAAACATGACAAACACTGAATGAATGCATTCCAATCAAGATCTGATTGTAATAAGTTGTGCAACAATAAGCTCCAAAGTCCGTTGGAAAAGACAAAGATGGTATGTCAGTAAAATGGTTAAAAAACTCCATTGACATGCTAAGACGCCCAGTAACTACTTTAATAAATTTATCGTTAGAGACTGGTCTGGTGCCTGATGATATAAAAATAGCACAAGTCATAACAGTCTATAAAGGAGGTGACAAAAGCAATCCAGACAATTACAGACCCATTTCCATCCTCCCACCCATATCCAAGGTACTCGAAACAGTAGTAAAAAACAGAATTGTTAATTTCTTAAATAAAAATGATTACTTCTACAAAGGGCAGTATGGATTCCGAGAAAACTCAAGCACAGAAATAGCTACAATTGACATCTAACTTGCAGGATGTCATAGACAATAAGATGACAGCAATTGGCCTTTTCATAGACCAGAGAAAGGCGTTTGATACTGTTGACCATGAAATTCTTTTAGGGAAACTTGATAAAGCAGGTATCCGAGGAGTAGTTTGGACATGGTTTAAAAATTACCAATCTAATCGTAAGCAGTATATTGAAATAAAAGGCTACAGAGGTGAGGAAGTTAATATTACCCACGGTGTGCCCCAAGGATCAATACTGGGTCCTTCCCTCTTCTTAGTGTATATTAATGACATAGCAACACTCCGTTTTAATGGTAATATAACGTTGTTTGCACATGACTTAAGCATCTTTTACAATGCGTACACCACCAACAGGCTGATTACACACATGCAGGAGGACATGAATACAATACTTGGCTGGACCCAGTCAAATAAATTAACAATAAATGAAGATAAAACAAATTATTTAATAATATCTAAGCGTAGAACTAAGTTAGACATCACTCAGAATATAATGCTGAATGGAAAGGCAGTTAAAAGGGTCTCATCTGTCAAATACCTAGGCCTAATAATAGATGAAAATCTCTCCTGGCAAAAGCACATTGATGCATTAGTTAAAAAAATATCTCCTGCCGCTGGGATGATACAAAAATTGAGCTACTTTATCCCAAAATATCTACTCAGGAAAGTGTATTTTTCGTTAATCCATAGCCACTTACAGAGCCTCCGTGGCTTAGGCGGCAGCACGCCGGCCTCTCACTGCTGGGCCCGTGGTTCAAATCCCGGTCACTCCATGTGAGATCTGTGCTGGACAGAACGGAGGCAGACAGGTTTTTCTCCGGGTACTCCGGTTTTCCCTGTCAAAATTTCATTCCAGCAACACACTCCACAATCATTTCATTTCATCTGTCATTCATTTAATCATTGCCCCAGAGGAGTGCGTCAGGCCTCGGCAGCCGGCACAGTTCATATCCTCGCCGCTAGATGTGGGCTTCATTCATTCCATTCCTGACCCGGTCGGAGACTGGAAGCAGGCTGTGGATTTTCGTTTTCATAGCCACTTATAATATTTGAGTACAATTTGGATAAAATGCTCAAATTACCTACAAAAGGAAATTGAGGTAATTCAGAATAGAGTCATATGAAATATTTATAACTACCCTTTTTAACACCAACCAAACACCTTTATATTATGAGTAAAATTCAACCAGTAGCCCTAAATGCAGAAATAAAATCAAATGTCCTGATGTACAAAATCCTACACAAAAGTATCCACACAAATTTAAACTTCACTAAACAATCTGATTTACACACTTACAAAACTAGACATGCAGATGACATATCACTTTTCCATATCAATTCCAAACAATATGGCAGTAATAGCATTAAGTATAGTGCCTTTGTAAAGTTCAATAGACTACAAGAAAATATAAAAATTGCACCTAGCCTACCAATCTTTAAAAGGAGGCTAAAACAGTTTATGTGGAATGATTATGAAATGTCAGTTTGAAGAAATTCCAAAATCTGAGAAGACAAAAACTTATGAAAGCTACAAAATGTTGTCTATATTTTCATACTGAAAACTTTGTAAACTAAACATTGAATTGTAATTTGTCGCCAACAAGATAAAACTGTACGATTCCTTCGTATATGAGTCCTTGACTCGTTAAGGGATTAATAAAATGCATTATTATTATTATTAAGTGTGCAAGTGGTACCGCTCGGTGACGTAAAGATACCAGGTTTTAGGCTATCCAACGGCGGAAAATTTTACTTCTTTTTAATTATTTTATTATATCATCCCTAACTCGTCAAGTTTTTAATTTTTATTCGCATGTCTACACGAACGATGTAAACATTTGTAGGGAAAATTGTTTTCTTTCATTTAAATTTGTTTTTTCCCTACTTACTGTTCAAAACCATGGATGGATACTATTCGCGATAACTAGTAGAATTTTAATAGCTTAGTAGCTTATTTACCCCAGAATAATAATAATATGACACGTTCTGCATTTACTTTTCGCTCCGACGCCGTTTAAAGATTTTTTTTCCTGATGTATTTATTCGTTGACTTACCCACTTGACAAATCTATTTGTTTAAGATGCCGCTAGGATATCTGCTAGAACGAGAAAATCGATCCGATTGCGTTTTGTTCTCAATCGTCTACGTGGAATCCGAACCAGAGGACGTGATATTTCACTTCGAAAATCTCACATGCATTGAAACCGGTGAGAGATAAGCAAACAGCTTGTCTACTGCACCAACAGAGCCCCCCTGTAGGATTTTTGTACTAGCTATTCACAATAGACTGAGTTGCTGCGTGGCGCAACGGTAGACTAACGTTCTCGCCTGCTGTGCCCAAGATTTCAAGATCGAATCCTGGCACAGTCAGTTGGCATCTGAGAGTGCGCAAATGCGAGGGAGCCGTGCCAGTAGATTTTGGCACCCAGGTCGCCAGGTGTCTGTAAAAACCTCAGTGTTTAAAAGTGACGTAAAATCAATTACCCAAATAATAATCCGCAAAAGACGGGCACGATTTTATAGCCACCTCAGACGGGCAACAGGTTTACAAAGAAGATCTCATACTTTTTTGATTCCAACCACAAAACCACGATTCCCTGTTTAGAAACGCCAAAAAATAAAAAATAAAACCTCCAAATCAATCCCGACGACTCATTGGACAGGGATCTCTTCCGCAAAAAGATAGTGACGAACGGACTCAACCGAGTATTGCCTCCAAAAGGACGACATGGGCAGGCTCATTCCCAAAGGATTAGGGAAAGAAAGTGTCGGCGTTGTAATTTTGTTTGTTGAAATGCTTTTGGATACACAATATTCTTTGTTTGCTTTACCGTCAACTGCCTCTAGTCTAAACTAATTTAATATGGATTTACTAAGTCAGAAACTATTGCAGGAGTGTGCACAACTCCCCAAAGTCTCATCGCAATCGGATGACTGGTATATGAACGCATGGGTACGGGACTTAGTTGAAACGATCGCGCGCCGTCACTCATTTGTTGAATCTACTCGTGCGCACCGTACCAACTGTCAATGGATTTACTAAGTCAGAAACCATTGCAGGAGTGTGCACTATTCCCCAAAGTTTCATCGCAATCTGATGAATGGTATATGCACGGATACGGGACTTTGTTGAAACGATCGCGCACCGTCACTCATTTGTTGAATCTATTCGTTTGCTACCAACTGTTAATGGATTTACTAAGTCAGAAACCTTCACGGGAGTGTAGCCTACACAACAACTCACCAAAGTTTAATCGCAATCGAATGAATGAGGCCTATATGAACGCATACGGGACTTAGTTGAAACGATCGCGCGCCGTTACTCATTTGTTGAATCTATTCGTGTGCTACCAACTGTTAATGGATTTACTAAGTCAGAAACCTTCACGGGAGTGTAGCCTACACAACAACTCAACAAAGTTTCATCGCAATCGAATGAATGGTAGGCCTATATGAACGCATACGGGACTTTGTTGAAACGATCGCGCACCGTCACTCATTTGTTGAATCTATTCGTGTGCTACCAACTTATTTATTTATCCGAGTCCAAAACACATACATATGAAAATGAAAATCCACAACCTGCTTCCAGTCTCCGACCGGGTCAGGAATGGAATGAATGAAGCCCCCATCTAGCGGCTAGGATATGAACTGTGCCGGCTGCCGAGGCCTGACGCACTCCTCTGGGGCAATGATTAAATGAATGACAGATGAAATGAAATGATAGTGGAGAGTGATGCTGGAATGAAATGTTGACAGGGAAAACCGGAGTACCCGGAGAAAAACCTGTCTGCCTCCGTTTTGTCCAGCACAGATCTCACATGGAGTGACCGGGATTTGAACCACGGACCCAGCGGTGAGAGGCCGGCGTGCTGCCGCCTAAGCCACGGCGGCTTAAAACACATACATATATACATATAAATTACACTAAATTTCATTACTCCAGTGTTCAACTGTTAGAATGGCTGCTACCAACTGTTAATGGATTTACTAAGTCAGAAACCTTCTTGGGAGTGTAGCCTACACAACAACTCACCAAAGTTTCATCGCGATCGGATGAATGGTATATGAACGCATACGGGACTTAGTTGAAACGATCGCGCGCCTTTACTCATTTGTTGAATCTATTCGTTTGCTACCAACTGTTAATGGATTTACTAAGCCAGAAACCTTCACGGGAGTGTAGCCTACGCAACAACTCACCAACGTTTCATCGCAATCGGATGAATGGCATATGAACGCCTAAAGGACATACACACATACATACATACATACATAGTACATTATTATGATCACAGATATACCCCCATGTTTATTATGAATCATGACTCTCTTATTAGGTTTTAGAATTTCGAGATTTCACTCATGGACAATCTTTAAAATAGGGGCAGATGACCTCGCTGTTCCACCCCTTAACACAACAATAACTATATAATAATCGTTAAAATAATATAAATTTGTATAATACATGTTTGTTACTTACGTGATCGTAGGCGAAGATGATGAAAAGCCACCCGATAATGTAAGGTAATGTCAGAGAGAGAATTGCTTTCTTTCGACCCATTTTGTTGGCCATGATTCCAGCGGGTAGCGCTCCAACCAAGGCCCCCAAAGGAAGTAACGCTCCGATCCATGATCCCTCGTCACGGTTCACACACAATGGAAGATGGACGTCAGGGTGTATTCGTTGTAACAGCGGCAATGCAGGTGAAGTCCAACCATAAGCCGCTCCACCACTGAGAGTCGCTAGATTCGCTGAGAAAAAGAGATCGTGGTAAAAAGGGTGCAATATCGAGGTTATCACTATCACTTATTTGTTTAAATTTATCGTATGGCTTTTAGTGCCGGGAGTGTCCGAGGACATGTTCGGCTCGCCTGAGTCTGTAGCTGCTTCCAGCGGACACCCTTCGGGTGAGCTACAAGTTCCGTTCAATTTCAAGTAGTTCCACCAGATATCAATGATGCCTAGTGGTGAACGTTGGAACTTTGATAGAGCGTTCTGACGAAATCTAACCTAACAATTTAGCTTCACAGTTTTCGAGCTAGCTAAGGGGGGGGGGGAGGGGGGGGGGGGCGCTTATCACGTACCGGCAATGCGTTCATAACTGTTCCCGGGCGAAGCCGGGGCGGGTTGCTAGTATGCTAAATAAACAAAGTTAATTAAACGGGATGGAGTGTGAAAATAACCTCTGACATCCTTGGGTTTATTGAATTTCAATAATTCACATATTTAAGGACAGCAAATGTTGCCTGGAAGCATGACGAATAGAAGGACCTAGTGTGAGGACTCCGCCATTATAGCACGGTAGTTTGTGGTCCCGCCGCTACAAGCACTGCAAGCGATAATGTCCAACAACGTGTCCTGTTGTTGGGTCGAGCCGGGTCTTAGAAAAGTGCGCGAGAAGTTACTGTGTGAGATATTTGTGTGAATTAAATTGAATTTTCTTTGCATTCTGGACTTAAATTCAGTTCATTGTGTCTTGTGTACATCAGCGTTTTGTGTTGTGAACTTCAAACATATTTCTTATGCGGCTTTGTTAATTTAATAGTTCAACATGCCGTACTGGTTTTTGCCTGGCTGTAAGTCAGGATATGGTAGAGTAGTTGACGATTTACGATCTTTTTCACCACCGAAGAATACAAATCAATTTGAACAAGAAGTTCCGTGAAGAACTATACAGCCTACTTTTCATGCCAATGATTATTCTACAGAATATGAACCTATCTAGAATAATGACGAAATTAAGTTGGTAATATCGAAATATCTAATTAGTTCAAAATATACCTGGTATAATGCAGCCTAATAGAGCACTACAGTTGGCAGCCCTGGTGACTGAATATATTTTTAGTTCCATCTCTTAAGGTACAGAATACAAAATTTGGTTGAAGTCCAATGGACGTTACATGCAGTTAGACACTGGATCTATCAGCACGCGTAAAAGCATGTTGCCAACACTGTCATGCGTGTGCTGGTCAGAAATAATCTGAAATATTATGATATCTTGTTGAGCCAATTTTGGATGAAATCCATTTGTTAGTATAGAAGTTACATGTATTTTAAAATTGGACATATCAGCAGGCATAGAATCATGTTGGCAGCACTGCCTTGTATTAATTACTCCAAATTAATCTAGAATGTCAAGTGCTACACGTATGCAAAGTATAGAGTTGTTGGCTTGCATACTTTCTGATATATTGATATTAGGTTAAAAACAATATAGACAGCATTTATTAACCGTTGGCAGCCCCGATTGCTCTTAACAATACTTATAGTCATATCTGTTATGGTACACATAGCACATACGAAATTTGGTTGAAATCCAACTGATAGTATAGAAGTTACATGTATTTAAAAATTGGTACTATCAGCAGGCTTATAATCATGTTGGTATAACTGACGAATATATGTTACTCCAAATTAATCTAAAATGTCAGAATATACGTGTGCATAGTTTAAAGCTGTTGGCTTGCATACTTTCTGATATATTGGTATTTGGATAAAAATAAATAAATAGAGAGAGAGAGCAATTATTAACAGTTGGCAGCCCTGGTGGCTCTTAGGAATACGCTCAGTCATATCTGTTTATGTATAGATATTACATACAAAATTTGGTTAAAATCCAAGTGATAGTGTAGAAGTTATATTCATTTAAACATTGGACCTATCAGAAGGCTTAAAATTATTTTGGCAACACGGTCATGGTTGGCCTCCTGGAAATTAAACTGAAATAGTCTTATCTACATGTGTGCCAATTTTGGAATAGATCCCATGCATACCTTCCAAGATATCCAACATGGAGCTCAAATTTCTAGTGCGTTTTTTCAGCAGTTGGTAGCACTGACATTATTTTCAAATATGGACGTGAGATATTCCGGTGCACATCTTTACTCATACTAAATTTGGTTTTGATTGCTGCAGCCGTTTAGAAGTTGATAGGGGGGGACACACACACAGCCAGACAGACAGAAGGACAGACAGACAGACAGACAGACAGAAGGACAGACAGACAGACAGACACACATTTTCCCGGATCGATCTCATAAGTCTACTTTTTCCTCATTTTTGCAAAATGTGAAAAGTAGGCAAAAAAAATGGGCCAGAGCTATTCCACGAAAGGATACGGAGTTAACGCGAAGTATTAGAATTCGTCAAATTCATTTCTCTGATGATTTGATAGTAAAATAAGGTAATTTTATAGTGAATGGCGAAGAAGTGGAAATCTCTCGTGTGTGGTGGAAGTTACGACGACCTGGAGCAGTGCCTCATTTTCCCCCTAATTTACCGAAGTAGTGAGAATAAGTCCCGTAAAGCTCCCAACAGGAAAAAGAATCTCGACACCACCAGTAAAAGAAGAAAGAAGATTGAAGATGGGAGTGGAGCAACGAATGAGGCATTAAAAGGTCAATCCAGTGTTGATAAGAATTTGGGTCATTCTAGTGTACTTACTGATGCTGAAAATACTATAATATTGTTCAAAAAGGCGCCTTAAGAATGCTAACCGTAATTTAATTCGCGTTAGATCCCGCCTTAACTCAGCAAAATCGAGAATTAATTTGCTGGAGAAGCAGGTTCGAAATTCACAGGCATTTAATTACAAAGATAACGATTACAGTGGCGGATCCAGGCCTTGCGAGGCCCTGGGCGATATGATAAGGTGGGGCCCACAACAATAGAAAAAAAAATCGAATCAAATGGAAAATAGTTTGGTAATAATAATAATAATAATAATAATAATAATAAAATAAAGAATAGTTACAATATTTTGAATACATTATTTTAATAATATGAAAGAAACCTTTATGTTCCTTTGAATAAGATTATGTAAACAATGAAATATTAAAATATTACTTTGCGACTTTTTTCCCGGCTGAAGTCTTCTATTATTTCCCTGAAATCTTAACTTGCTAAACGGTCACGAGAGGTCATAGCTACACTGAAGAAAGGAATATGAATTATAAATTAGTTTGAAACTTAATTAATTAATTAATTAAATGTAGAAAAATCCATGGCGCGGGCCCCCCCCTAGGACCGCGGAGCCCTGGGCGGTCGCCCTCCTCGCCCTCTCCTGGATCCGCCCCTGATAACGAACACCTTAGCAAGAAGGAAAAGATGATAATAGACACTATGCTCAAGAAATGCCAGGAAAAATCTCGCAATGGAATGAGGTACAGCAATGAATTCATTTTAGAGCGTTTATTGTTGAGAATAAAATCACCGAAAGGATTCCGTCATTGTCGGCGACATAATCTCTTGCCTCTGCCTTCAGAAAGTCACTTGAGAAAACTTTGTAAAGGACTAAAGTGCCCTTATGGAGTTAATGCGCATAGTATAAATGCTATTTCAGACTATTTTAAGGAAGAAAAGAATGATAATTCACGTTACGGTGTTGTAATTTTCGAAGAAGAGAAGCTAAGAGAAGAAATCGAGTTAAATAGCTTTTCTGATAAAGTAGATGGATTAGTTGATTTAGGTGAACACACATCTGACCTCCAGAATAACGTACTTGCAAATCACGCTCTAGTGTTCATGTTCGTACCTTTCATGCATATATTGGGTGCAGTCAGTTGCTGTTTATGCAAGCGGAAATGCTACTCCAGGGGGCATTCTAGCAAACATTCTAAGTCTAGGTGATTTTGCAGTTAGAAGAGGCTGGGGCGAGGGTGGCTGGCTTTACTTGTGATGGTAGTCAATCAAATAAAAAGGCCAGGAATTCGTTAGGAGTCAGTGGCAAGACAAGCTCCCTACAACCTCACATCCTTAATCCTGCAGATGTTACGAGAAAGATCTGGGCTTTCTCCGACTGTATATTCCAGGAATCTGTGTGTTCCGTAACATGAAATGAAGACTGTAGTTCTTATTTCCGTGAATTATATTTTCCAATGTGCCCTGCCATGCTATTTTAATTGTAACCGCTAATTACTTTTTAAAAGAGTATTAGTTACAAAGTAATTAGTTTCCCTTAGCACCATCCCTAAGACCAGCTGACCCCGGCTGTGTGGAACTTGTCCACTCTAGCGCTGCCTGGTGGGGCGCGCTTGAACTTCAGGAGTCTTCTCACTTTCTCCTTCTATTCGTCATGCTAGAAGTGTAAAGTTGTCGATAATTTAATGACGTATCATTATGTAAAATGTTTACACTCTCGTTACAATCAGATTTTCTATTAATATTTAGGCATTCATTTTAAGCTTTGTGCACTTGATGTCAACTTTGCTACACTTTGAACATAAATAATAATAATAATAATATCGTATGGCCTCGGGTGCAAGCTTTGTTATTTGACACCCAAAGGGTAGCTTGCATGTCGAATTTCGTTGTTCCTTGAAGCATTATGAAAGTCAAGGAGGTTAGATATCTAAGCTCCTTGAACACTATAGCGCTTTCTAGTAGAGAAATGAGGAACTTTGTGTTGGCGTTAAATCCCGAGATTAATTTTGCCATTATGAACACGGCCCACTGAATTCAAATGTTTTTTTTAACATGCCAACATCGTATGACATGGTGTCGTATTTTTGCCGCCCTTTAAAAAAAAATCACTTACCACGGCCAGGAGCGAACCTGCAAGCTTGGGGGTTAGTAGACTGTCACGTTGACTACTCACCCACCGTGGCAAGCTACTTTAAACATAAAAAGCTATTTAAAAACCTATTCTACCCGTTAAAAAACTAAAAAGGAAAACAATTTATGTTTTTGAAAACCTAAAATGACAATCTTAAAAACCAAAAAATCCGGTCCCTACTAGTAAAGATACACTATGTTGTTGTTGTTGTTCTTTAAGTCTTCAGTCTTTTGACTGGTTTGATGCAGCTGTCCATGCCCCTGTCCTGAGATAATCGTTTCATCTCTACATAGCTACCACACCCTACATCCGAGGCAATCTGTTTAACATATTCTAATCTTGGTCTACCTCTACAGTTCTTGCCCTCGATCCTTCCTTCAGTAACCAAGCTTGCTATTCCTGGGTGTCTTAATACTTGTCCTACCAACCTATCTCTTGTGGCGTAGTTGGTAGCATGCTGAGCTTCTATGCCCAAGATAGCGGGTTCAAACCCGGCCGAAGCCGTCGGATTTTTTAAGAGCGTTAAAAATCCCTCAGTATGCCTTCGGAGGGGAAGTAAAGCCGGCGGTCCCATGTCATAGATTTATGGCATGTTAAAGTCTTTCCACTAATTACACCTGTGTGAAACTAAATTGGATAGGTTAAGAATGTAAACAACGCTCTTAGGTTTGTAACATTTTTAATATAGTCGTTAAACGTGGTGATGACAATTGTGGTTCAATAAAAACAAACATGATAATAATAAATAATATACACTGTGGTGTGACCTTACCTGTGATAGTGTAATATAATAAGTGTTGTTGAGCGCCAGATTCCTATTTAAGACAATGAATCGAAATTTATTAATTAATCCTCGGCTATCAGCAGTAGAGTCGAGACCACTTACCCGGGCCGTAGTGTAACTCAGTTGACTAACCAATCCAGTATTTAATCAAGGAGCATGATTGCCTTAAAGTACTAACTACAATGAAAGAAATAGGCATTACGTTAAAGAAAATGAATTTATTGACTCAAGAACAAAATATTAATAAAACAGAATAGTGATAGTCACACAATTGAATTTAAAATTACTCAATGCGGCAATTAATTTAAAAGAAAATAAACATTAATGAATTGAATCTATCTTGAAGTTACATTTTACAGAGACGTCGGATATTTAATTGTTTGCTCACCCTTTTGAAGTATCATCATAAAAAAGTGTGGAAGATGATCTCGATGTTGCGTTTCATATTTCTAAAAAAATGTTGTAGTATGTTATTTGATACTGTTTAACATAACCAAGTCCGTTGCGACTTGTAGATTGATTGTAAAATTGATCTATAAGTCAGTGTGGACTGATATGTATCTTGGGTAGACATCACGCTGTACGGTTTGAAGTCGGAAGTCGAATATTGGCTCAGCTCATTAGCTAAGACCCTCAGTTGACGCTCTCTTATTGTGGTCAGAACAATTGTTCTGTAATGACTTGTTGTTCACTAATGACTCTGTAGATGCGAGTGTGCGGTTATATCTTCCTTGTCACGTGATAGTAAGCAGCCCCCACTTCATAGTCAAATCACCCCTTCTACCTGGGGCTTGTCCATTCATTGACGCGTACCTTGGCTCCAGTAGTGACGTATTGATTGCACCATACGTGAAATATAATGTTCCATTGCTTCTCGAAGGAACTAGATTGTGCGCACGTGATGGTTACTCATATTGGGTTTCTTAGCATTTCGAAAATGACGCAGTTTGCCGTGGTGAAATTATTACTACGTCGTTCAGTTTGTGACGCATTGGGTTGATCCTTATTGGCAATCTTGTTGCAATATATATATATTACTTCGTCTCTTTACAAATAATTGTTAATAAAAATATTTCTGACTATAATAATAAAAACCGCTTACAATTATCTGATATAAAAATCATCTCATGGATGTACTAATTAATAATAATAATAACATGATAAATGAATAACCCTTTAAATATAATAGGTATGGGATCGAATCGTTACAATCGCCCCTAAGATAAATAATTTAAATGACATTTCACATTATTTCTCTTACCCCATCCAACATAAAAAACACTATAAATTTAAATATTATAACCCCCAAAAAGACAACATACAATATACTCTTCATCAATACACAAAAATATACAAGAAAGATATTCTTCACAAAAATTCACATTTTAACTTTCATTTATCTCATTCTTCCAAATGTTCATAATGTTCATTCTTCTTTATATTTATGCTGTAAAGAAATATACATAAATGCCCTTCACTTGACATTCTTCGAAGTAATTACTTCGTTGCACACGCATATCACTGCACGCGATGTGGTGATACAATCAACATAATATCCCTTTCGTCTCTATAAAGGTATTACTCAAATGCAGTAAAATTTCAATAATTGAAGAAAAAAAAAAACTTAGCAAGATACCTAAGGCAATTCCAATTTCAGTGCATATGTCATACATGTAAATATTTCCCCAAATACATAATGACATCGAAATACCTTAAAGCAGTTATTAAACATTTCACATAAATATCCAAGTTACTACTCACCTGCCTTCGTGGCTTAATTCTTTCTTAGGCCACGGCCGCCTCCTTTCAAATTAATACTTCCTAAGTCTCCACGACTTCTTAACTTTTCATAAAACCATAATTCCTCTTTACTACTTCTCGAAAACAATAACTTGAATTTTCAAAATCACAAATGAACATATAATCTGACTTCTTGTTCACATTATTAAATTTAACTTAGCGTCGAGATATAACTTGACTGTATTGTCATTCTTACCTACCATAACAAAATGATTAAGACTTAGACAAAATACTACTCAATAAACCTGAATTACGTATATCACTAAACTATTTCACAAAAACACATGACAAACTCCTCGGAATAAATATTTTGTTCCACAAAATATTAATGCTCTTATACTTTAAACTTAGTCTATACATGATTTGACTTCTTGCTGAATGCCTAAAAACCCCCCTTAGTTTTCTCTCAAAACTCTTAATTAAGTACCGTGTTCTCCAAACACCACTTCCTACTTGTTCTGACCGCCTGGAGTATAGCTTATTCCTACTACACCAGAATCTCTCAGAACTCTCAACAATTCATCGTGACATCACACGTCACATACAAAAAACCTCCCCTATTCGTGGTATAATCCCACATCTTCTTACTGTTACAGGTCACCTCTTACTGACCAATAACACATTAAATTTCAGCTAAAAAAAATCTTACATGCTTCGACTAATTCCTTGGAATAATTACATCACACTTTGCTTTCCTAACTATTGTCTTCCTAAAATAATGACAGTGTTCCAGTTGACAGTCAATAACACCGACACTCATAATTGGCAAATATTTTCCCATAATCACTTCATAAAGCAAGTCCTGAGTCATAACACAGTTCAGACACTCTCTGCTCTACCAAATTAAATGCGTAAATTACACCTGCTTTTAATTGAAACTTCATTATTACCCCTTAGGTATACACTTATCTTACTAACCTACTCTTGTCTTCAAAAATATAAACTTCTCTTTACTAACTCCGTATGACATAAATAAAACTAATTTCTCGTCTACTAAAAAAAATGATTTATCTTTAAATCCTAAAACGTCGAATTATAACAAATTCCTTTCAATACTAGTAAATATTATGCCAACCATCTAATTGTTATTATAATCTTTACTTTTACCTGTGTGTAGGACAACAATCTACCACATCATTAATCATCAGTAACTTTTTACTACAAAGTGGTTTAGCTCGATAACAAGCCTTGTAATATCTTAAAAACGTGCGTAACTGTAACTAAAACTTGGACAATCTTACCTTTGTAATCTCTTATTACCTTGTGTGCATACATCCATATATACTTTAAAAAAACCTCCCAACATTAACTTCACGTTGTCCCGTAGACACCATAAAAAAACTCATTGCTCAACGGAATATACCTCGCTGACCTACTTCATCCTCCAAAAACTTCTTAAAACTCCATTTGGCATCTTACCAAAACTTCCTCCATTATAACTCCATTTGGCATCTTACCAAAACTTAAAACCACATTGCTCAACGGCATTACCTTCGTTGGCCTACTTCTTCAAACTCACGTCCATTTACGTGAAAATACACACATACACACACACATATCTGTCACCAAGTACCAGATGCCCTAATCATGTTACTACTTCCTCATTTCAACCCGATGTTGGTTAATTCATACAACGCATTACCATTAACTGTTTTAAACCACTTCTAAATTTCTCAAATATATCCACTGATAACCTCGCTGTCCTCAAAATGAAACTTCTTTATTAAATCAATACTTAATTCTTCAACTAATTAATTTTATTACCACTGAATCATCTTATCTTCTCTCATTTTAGAATATAAATCTTCATTACCATTATATTCATAATTATGGTTGCCATAATAATTATTACTTTCTTTCGATTACTTACTTTTGTAATAATCTTCCCAACTTTTTAAATTTAATTCTCACTTCATCCAACTTACCTGCATTTTAAGGACCCACATTCAACTTACCTGAATTGCTCAATAGCACGACAACCTCTATCTTCCAAATTAAATGATTTTAGTCAATCTAAATCAATAAGCGTAGGCACTACGAGCCCCTAACCATCCTAACTTCACGACTGAATTAAAATTACACACAGCAGGTTTCTCATCTACCTCTGTTAAATCATACTAAACTTCTCTATTTAATATTTAAGTCATACGGAAGAGTAACTATCGTTAATATAAATTTGCATCACTACTTTCTCTGGCATATCACAGTTCTTACCATCTACTATTCTGATATTGGCTCCTGCCATTATAATCCTGCTGATTATTATCATAATAATTATTTTCAGGATTATTCTGTAATATGGGCATATCGTATGAATCTTCGAGTGCATCGAATCTGCTTAACAATCCCTCTAATTCCTGAATTGTGGTGATCATTTGTATACAAGCAGCCACGTTTACCTTGGGTGGGAAATGCCTGAGGAGAAGCCTTACCACATCCCCATCTTGATTCATTCCGTCAAGATGTTTACATATGAGTACATACTCTAGAAAGTAATCAGTCATATTACTCCCTTCCCCAGATTGATACCTGCCAGAATTAATAATCTGTCTCATTTGTGATTGGATATCCTCATTCCAATATTTTTCAATAAATTTACTTTTGAAATCTTCAAAATTTATTAAGGTATGCTTGTATACTAAAAACCATCCCTTAGTATCTCCTATAAAAGCCTGGTCCAATAGCTCTACTACCATCTTCCATTCAATTTGACCATCTTTTAGCCTTTCTTTAAATCTATCCTCCACCTGATTTATGAACTGCATAGGACACCCCTGTTTGTTTGAAAACTTAGGCAGTTCAGTCTCTCTCATACTACTTAAATACTTCATTCTATCCTTATTTCCTTCCTCCCTTATCTGCTTCTTTAATCTCGCCTCCATTTCTTGAAAATTACTCTCTTTATCCATTAATTCATTTCTCAATACCTTAATCTTATCCCCAAAATCTTCTCTCATCTGCCTAGTTTCCGCTTCTATCAATTTGCTAAAACCTTTACCTAAAATTTCCTCGGACTCAGATCTACTTTCATCTAAAATCTCCTGAAAGGCTGTCTTTACTGATTCTACTTTCTTATTAACTTCTATCTCAACTTCCTTAATTTGATTTTCTACTGCTTCTAATTGTTTATCTATTTTTTCAACCATATCTTTAGCCTTCTTCTCTACCACTTCCTTAATTTCACCTCTGATCTCCTGTTTTACCCCCTGAATACTTTCCTGTAGCATATCATACTTCTTACTCAATCCTTCATTTACCTTAACCACACTGTCTAGCTTTTTACTATTTTCTTCCAGCTTTTGGTTGATCGTTTTACTATTTCTATGCAATTGTTCAAACTTCTCATTAAATTCCTTCCTACTTTCCTGATTTTGTCTACCCATCTCTTCTCTCATTTCCTGACTATTCTTATCAAGCTTCAAATTCAACTCCTGACAATTCTTTTCTAATTTCTCAAATTTAACATTGAACTCCTGACTATGCTTATTTAATTTTTCACTCATATCTTGATTTAGCCTACCCATCTCTTCTCTCATCTCCTTACTATTTTTATTCATATCTTTATCTAATTTCTCAAATTTATCATTGAATTCCTTCCTACTTTCTAAATTATCTTTCTTATTCTCTTCCATATTTTGATTTAGCCTACCAATATTTTCTTTCATCTCCCTACTATTTTTATTCATACTCTCATCAAATTTCGCACTTAAATCTCTACTCATCTGCTTTATGAGCGCAGTTAATGGATCTTCAGGAATCTCTATAGACTTTTCTTTCTCTAGACTACCACTAGTCTCAGGATGTACCTCTGTATTCTTGTCAGGGTTAACCTCAGGATTATTCTCAAGATTTACCTCCGACATCTTGGTATTATTCTCTACGCTTTCAACATCGCTACTGCTATCAACCTCCTTATAATTAACTTTCTCGACTTTATTCCTACTTCTCAACTGCCTCTGTTCCTCTTCCGACATCTCGAAGTACACCGTATAACAATTGCCCTTCAAAATTTCACTTCACTTCACTGTCCCCCAAAAGCACTGACAATTTGCACTGAAATTATACTCTCCTCTCCTAAATACCGAATGGTTTTCGTGTCCTACTTTGTGGCGCCAAATGTAACATTTTTAATGTTACATTAACTGTGGTGATGACAATTGTGGTTCAATAAAAACAAACATGATAATAATAAATAATATACACTGTGGTGTGACCTTACCTGTGATAGTGTAATATAATAAGTGTTGTTGAGCGCCAGATTCCTATTTAAGACAGTGAATCGAAATTTATTAATTAATCCTCGGCTATCAGCAGTAGAGTCGAGACCACTTACCCGGGCCGTAGTGTAACTCAGTTGACTAACCAATCCAGTATTTAATCAAGGAGCATGATTGCCTTAAAGTACTAACTACAATGAAAGAAATAGGCATTACGTTAAAGAAAATGAATTTATTGACTCAAGAACAAAATATTAATAAAACAGAATAGTGATAGTCACACAATTGAATTTAAAATTACTCAATGCGGCAATTAATTTAAAAGAAAATAAACATTAATGAATTGAATCTATCTTGAAGTTACATTTTACAGAGACGTCGGATATTTAATTGTTTGCTCACCCTTTTGAAGTATCATCATAAAAAAGTGTGGAAGATGATCTCGATGTTGCGTTTCATATTTCTAAAAAAATGTTGTAGTATGTTATTTGATACTGTTTAACATAACCAAGTCCGTTGCGACTTGTAGATTGATTGTAAAATTGATCTATAAGTCAGTGTGGACTGATATGTATCTTGGGTAGACATCACGCTGTACGGTTTGAAGTCGGAAGTCGAATATTGGCTCAGCTCATTAGCTAAGACCCTCAGTTGACGCTCTCTTATTGTGGTCAGAACAATTGTTCTGTAATGACTTGTTGTTCACTAATGACTCTGTAGATGCGAGTGTGCGGTTATATCTTCCTTGTCACGTGGTAGTAAGCAGCCCCCACTTCATAGTCAAATCACCCCTTCTACCTGGGGCTTGTCCATTCATTGACGCGTACCTTGGCTCCAGTAGTGACGTATTGATTGCACCATACGTGAAATATAATGTTCCATTGCTTCTCGAAGGAACTAGATTGTGCGCACGTGATGGTTACTCATATTGGGTTTCTTAGCATTTCGAAAATGACGCAGTTTGCCGTGGTGAAATTATTACTACGTCGTTCAGTTTGTGACGCATTGGGTTGATCCTTATTGGCAATCTTGTTGCAATATATATATATTACTTCGTCTCTTTACAAATAATTGTTAATAAAAATATTTCTGACTATAATAATAAAAAACCGCTTACAATCATCTGATATAAAAATCATCTCATGGATGTACTAATTAATAATAATAATAACATGATAAATGAATAACCCTTTAAATATAATAGGTATGGGATCGAATCGTTACAGGTTGCTACGTTCGTTGCCAAGAGCCGACTGCGGTGGTGTCTAGTAGCTAGTTCTGAACTAGGCCTAGTAGTCGTTGACGGTGGCGTTTGGCGGCAAAAGTAGGAACTATTTGAAAATTCAAAGTTGCAGTCCCTACTTGAATTAAAAAACAGATACACACTCTAATATAGTCATCACAATTAACACCGGTTATCAGACAGATTCTACACACACCCAAAGTACACGGGGCTACATGACTGCGTTGTCGCAGCCCCTAAACTAAGGAACCAACCAACCAACCAACCTATCTCTTCTCTTTCTTAGCAATCGCCAGAAACATCTCTCCTCTCCACTCGCCTTAATACCTCTTCATTTGTTACCTAGTTACTTACTGTTGTTTTAAGGGGCAGAACTACGAGGTCATCTGCCCCTCTTACCTACTGACCAGTGTGTGTGCACTCTGTGCAATGCCTCATGTGATCGATATCACTTCATAAGGTGCTCCAAAAGAGTGAAAACGTTGCATGAGTACAGTAAAGAATAAAATGAGCTGTAGTAATAAGTTTTTGCTACGATAAGTGGACATAATTAATTAATATTCGAAGACTCCACGGGAAAAACGGGGTAAGTCACATTCTGTAAATTTTTCAGGAGAGCAAATTTTAACTTTCAACACTAAAAGAAATAATTATAATACCCTAATGAAGGGTAACCAATATACTTTTTTTGCCAAATTTATTTTTATAAAGGAAGTACAGTACATGTAAAACAAATAAAAACTAAAGTTAAATTATTGAAAAAGTGAGAGGACGCTCTTTCAGTTTCCAGTAAAAATAAAAACCTCTGTATCTCGGTGATATTCCGCTTTATTTGAAATTAATTTCAACTGATCTGTAGTGGCGATGGCTGGCCACCAGAATGCGCCATAAACTCATTTCTGAAAAGAATGAACTTACCCCGTTCTTTCCGTAGGGTCTTCATTTGTGAAAATTTTGTAATTTGTAATATATGGCCTTTCGGCTGAAATACATTCTTATTCATACAGATTAAAGTATACAAATTTGGAATGGAATTTAAAATTTAGTAGTGGATACCTAGATTTGAAAAGACCGAAAATTAATAAAACAAATTTTAAAAAACCCTAATAATTATAAAAATAAGTAAAAATTACGGAAAAACAAAAATGTATAATTAAAAAACGAACAAGTCGTTGAGTCAATGCACACTTATCTTCTTCATTCTCCTGTAACACCACATTTTAAAAGCTTCAATTCTCCTCTATACTATATATTTAGAGTCATAATAATCGACATCTCAACGTCTGAATACACCTAGACTCCAAAGCAAGCTTGCTAACCATCCTGGAATAATGAATTAACTGTTCATTGACGTTCACGCACGAATACAATATTATTCACAAATATAGTGTAGTGGCTAGCATTCTAGGCTATCGCCCCGGAGGTCAGGGCTCGATTTTCCGGTTCTACCAAGAAATTTAACTCTGTTATGAGGCCTGGAACGGGGTAGCCTACACTCAGCCTAGTGAGGTATTATTCGTACCTCAGCCATCCTGGAAGCGGTTTTCCGTGGTTTCACACCTCTACTCCAGGCAAATGACAGGGTGGTTGGTACCTAACGTAAGGCCACGGCCGCTTCATACCCAAATCTTACCTCGATTAGAAATACACACAATAACGTAGGTTATCAGACAATTTTACACACCTAAGTACACGGGGCCACATGACCACGATTATTGTTGTTGATTATTTAAGGACTTTGCGATATCGTGGTCATGTAGCCCCGTGAATTTGGATGTGTTTAGAAGTTGTCTGATAACTTGTGTCACACTGATGTCCGTATTAGTGTGTGTGCTTGTAATTGAGGTAAGATTTGGGTAGGAAACGACCGTGGCCTTATGTTAGGTTAGTTAGTTATTGAGGTTTTAAGGGGCGGAACAACGATGTCATCTTCCCCTCTTAACACAGATTAAAGTACAGTAGAACGTCGTTTATCCGGACGATAACAACCGGAACGTCAATTATCCGGACGAGCAAAAAAAATAAAAAAAAATAAAAAAATGTCGGAGCAGTGCGCGCATATTGTTGTTATGCGGAAGTGCTCCCTGCCTACAGTAGTGAGTCGGTTTTCGTTTTCAATTGCTGTCTCCTATCGTTTGTTTGCTCTTTCAACGTGTTGCAGTAGGCTATGTTACTGTGCGTACTGTACTGTATTACGTTGTGAAAATGACTTCTACGAGTGGCAAAAAGGAAAAACGAAATCGCAACGTTTTATCGATTGAGAATAAGGCGGAGATCATTAATGAACTGGATAAATGCGGGAGTGTGCAAGGTCTAATAAAAATACAGTGTCGGAAAATCCACAATATTTATTATTTGAAGAACCGAAAAGGTGAATTCTGAATTATGCATCGAAGTTAGATAGTGAAGAAGGGTCCAAAAAGAGAAAACCCATGAGATCAGCTACGGAAGAAAAATTGGAAGACGCGGCGTACTTATGGTTCATTCAGACAATAAGTAAGGAATATCCCATTTTTGGACCTGTGTTGCTTGAGAAAGCGTTGCACCTAAATAAGAAGCTTGGTGGTTCTCCCTATGTTCGATTATCCAGAAAAATCGTTATCCGGAACACTTTCGGTCCCAATTAGTCCGGATAAACGACGTTCTGCTGTATACAAATTTTGAAAGGAAATTTGAAAGGAAAGGTGTACATCTGAATGTGAAAAAAAAAAATATAACAAAACATTAAATAGGCTCCAGGAATTAACCTGGGGGGAGTCCTTGTGGCTCCGGGCAAATGGGAGTGAAATGCGTCGTTGCCAGACATCTGCAACATAACATATTGGATTCAGCAAGAGAATCCAACTAGCCTCTTTCACTCCAACTCCAGCACATAACCTACAAGAGGTGTCCCTGTTAAGCTGAGCAACCCAGTGGAAGGTTGGGTAATCAATCCCAGCGGGAAGCTGGGTCAGTGAGCCGATCAGTGCTGGGGGCTTCAAGGCTTACAACCTTGATAGTTAACAATTCGTTACCTGAGGGTAACCACCCTAAACACTTTTTCTTATCTCTTGCAACATGAAGAAAACGAATAACGGTAAAACTACCCCAGGTGGTACAACATTTAGAAAATCCACCCCTGCCTTTGGTGGGGCAAGCAAGCCTTCGGAGTCTGGGGAGCTTGCACTTTCATGTGAAACTAAGAAACGTTTTAAATATTTGGCAACCATCAACATCAACTCCCTCCTTGAGACAGGAAAACTAAAACATACATTAGATGTTTTAAATGACCACAATATCCTGATAACTGCCCTACAAGAGACCAGATTCTTGGATGACGAGCCAATCGAATCACAGGGATACAGGATCTACAAAGGGCAGCCAGGTGAAAGAGTGATGAAGAATGTGCCTCACTTGGGTACAGGCTTCATAGTCAACAACAAAATGATCAACTCCATCATCTCCTTTTCATCTCCAAATGGCAGAACGTCCACTATAGCCTTCAGAACTCTCAACAAAGCATACCCAATTGTTAATTTTCATGCACCTACTAATGACACCAATAGGAAAGATATTGAGAGTGTGGAAAACTTCTGGAGGGTACTCGAAGAGACAATGGACCGGATTCCAAAGCACCATGTAACTATTTTAATGGGGGACTTTAATGCTCAGATTGGTAGAGAACGGAAATTTCAGGCCATAGTTGGAGAATATCCAGCACACTAGAGGACCAACAGGAATGGAGAAAGGCTGATTGACCTGTGCAGAAATTACAACTTAGTCCTCAAATCTACAGCTTTCAAACACCTTCCTAGAAAAGCTATGACGTGGAGATGTCCTAATCCCATGCTTGGGGAATTCCAACTAGATCATGTAGCCATTAGTAGAAGGAACAGCCAGGAAATATTAAATGTCAAAGTATTGAGAAGTGCGAACATTGACTCGGATCATTATCTTTCTTTGATCAAAACCAATTTCATCCCTCTTAAAACAAGCAGAGGAATCCATTGCATCAAGTCGCGAATTCCAAGGTTCAATCCATCTAAGCTGAGAGACAGTGATGACTTCACCAAGACCCTAGCTAAGAACAAGGAAAAGAAGGACTGGCCCCAACTACAGAAGGCACTAGTAGATGCGGCGACAATAACTATCCCGGCAGTCAGAAAGAATAAACATCCATGGTGGACAGCTACATGTGACAAGGCAATAGAAGAGAGAAAACAAGCATGGCTGAAATGGAACCGTAATAAAAGTGTGGACAATCATGATAATTTCTTAGAAATTCGGAAAACTACTGCCAAAATTATCAGAACAAGCAAGAGGCAGCATAATAAGGATATCATTGACCAGGCAGAGAGGGATTTCCAGCGGAACAACACTAGAGACTTCTACCAGGCTTTTAAATCACAAATAACACCCTATTCAGCTCCTACACTTCACCTTCGGGGAGCTGACGGAGATCTGAAACTGAACAATGAGGAGTGCACCACAGCCTTAGCAGAGTATTTCAGCGACCTTCTTAACTCCGAGGAACCCATGGAAAAGCTACCTTTTGAACCCAAGAACGTTGCTAAGCCACACTATTTCCCTCCAACAAAGGAAGAGATCCAGAAAGTCATTTCCGAATTAAAGTCCAATAAAGCAGCAGGCGAAGATGGGATCATTGCAGAGCTCTGGAAGTATGCTGACGAGGAGTCGATACAGAGTATCCATGACATCATATCTAACGTCTGGTTGACAATTACCTAGTGACTGGACCTCAGCATCATTCACCCACTACATAAAAAAGGTGACAAATCAGATCTCAACAACTACAGAAGGATTTCCCTGGTATCAGTGACATACAAGATACTCGCCAAAGTATTGCTCACAAGAGTAGAGGTTCAACTGGATTCCTGCATTGGAGAGTACCAAGCTGGGTTTCGAAAGTCAAGGTCATGCACCGAACAGATTCTGAATCTCAAAACCATTCTCACGTACAAAAATCTAAGTGCCTCACCTTATGTTGCAATTTTCGTTGACTTCCAAAAGGCCTACGACTCAGTAGATAGAGAGTCACTCTTTGAGACACTGGCTGAATTGGGGCTAGATAAAAAGACCCTGAATCTAGTGAAAGCGACTCTCACTAACACCACAGTCAAAGTCAAATTCAGAGGGGAACTGTCCAAGAGCTTCGAGGTCAGAACTGGTGTTAGACAAGGGGATGGCTTGTCTCCGATCCTCTTCAATTGCCTACTAGAAAAAGTAATTCGTGAGTGGACGAAAACTCTGAAGGATGATTCTGGATTAAGAATAGGCTACAAGAAAGACAAGTTAACAGTCCCCTGTTTAGCCTTTGCAGACGACCTTGCACTCCTAGCGTCCAGTGTGGAGGAAGCTAACCATCAACTATCCTCTCTGAACTATATAGCAGCTAAAGTAGGCTTAAAGATCGCCATCAACAAAACACAGTTTATCAGCAACATCAGAGATGCGCCCGAGTCAATCCCACTGGGGGACAAAGTAGTACAAAGGACTAACTCCTTCAAATACCTAGGAGAATGGATAACCCAAACATCAATGAAGACCTGGCCATGAACGACAGATGCATCAAACTGGAGAGAGTCTACCACCTATGCAAGAATATGTACAAATCCAAATCCCTCTCAATGAATTTCAAACTCAGACACTACAGTACTGTAGTGAGACCATCAGTACTATATGCCTCAGAATGCCTAAATATGGTCAGAAAAGGACAACTCCGGAAATTGGAGCTGAAGGACCGGAAGATTCTACGAAAAATCATGGGCCCTATTAAAGAGGAAGGCAAGTATAGAATCAGGCACAACAATGAACTCTATGAACAAGTGGAGAGCATTACAACAGCTATGAGGAAGAGGAGGCTGATCTTCTATGGTCATATTGTGAGAATGGATAATCAGAGGCTCACCTCCAGAATTTTCAACACTGTCTCTAGAGGGTGGTCGAAACTAGTCAGAAAAGACCTTGAACAATTGGATATTGACCCCAGTAACATCTATGACAGGAATAAATACAGGACTTTAGTCAGAACATCAGACTCTCTCCAGTCACTAACAGCAAAAGCAGTGCGTCCAGGAGTAGGTGCGAAATGGACTCAGGAGCGGAAGGACATTCACAGTGCCAGAATGAAGGAATACTGGGCTAGGAGGAAAGCTGCCAGAGATAAGAACCACGTGGTCCACAGCCGGCCCAAACGGAACTAAAAAAAAACATTAAATAAAACTAATAAGTATAAACAAAAAATTACGGATTAAAAATAATTCAGAATTCAGAATTTGCCTGCAGTAGAACCGGGAAAACCACGGAAAACCGAACTCAACTCAAACCAGAATTAAATTTTTTGACAGAGCCGGGAATCGAACCCTGCCCTACGCCACTACGCATCGAGGCGGACCTCTAAAGAATCAACAACTTATTTTTGTCCATTTTTAAGCCAAACGCTGGCAGTTACTTACCTGACAGAGCCGCTAAGTGTTGTCTGAAGCGCGACCAATCTCGTTCCTTCACTTGCTGGTCTTCTTGGTCAAACTTATGTCCCTGGCCGTCAGAAATAGTGGAGATCTTCCTCCTAGAACACATACTGTATTGAAATCAAGAGCAGCACAGGTCGTGTTTGAATGACATGATAGTGCTGTGATATCTCTCGAGTGGTCAGGTTATGAGGACAATTCAACCCAGATAAGATCCAAACTTCTGATGAAAGCCATGGTTTATGTTGTTTACAGGAAATTGCAGGACAACATATTTTATTAGGCATGACAAGCGATTCAATAAAAATATTTGTCGAATGAGCACAGGATGTTTATGGTAGCAGTGGTGTCGCCATCATAGGGCGAGTCCTGAAGAGCAGTTTGGGAGTAGCCCAGTTACCTTTTATTATATTTGAAAATTGCAGCCAATGGCCATAGCAGGGCATTTCAATTGAACGCCCGTAGGCTCCACAAAAAGTTCAATTTCAAGTAGTTCCAATAACGGCTTCGGTGGCGTAGTTGGTAGCATACTGAGATTCTATGCCCAAAATCCCGGGTTCAAACCTGGCCGAAGTCGTCGGATTTTTTAAGAGCGTTAAAAATCCCACAGCATGACTTCCTTCGGAGGGGAAGTAAGTCGGCAGGCCCATGTCATAGATTTATAGCATGTAAAAGAACCTTCAACTAATTACAATTGTGTGAAGCTAAATTTGTAGGTTGGATTTGATTAACACCAAGTTCACAATTAGGTGTCGTTGGCGGTAGCAAAAGTAGGAAAAACTTGAAATTGATCATATGCAGTCCTTACCTGAATTACAGATAGGTTGGTTGGTTCCTCAGTTTAGGGGCTGCGACAACGCGGTCATGCAGCGCCGTGTACTTTGGGTGTGTGTAGAATCTGTCTGATAACCGGTGTTAATTGTGATGTCTGTATAAGTGTGTGTTATCTGTTTTCAATTCAAGTAAGGACTGCAGACATTGCATTTTTTCAAGTACTGTAGTCTCTACTTTTGCCGCCAAACGCCACCGTCAACGACTACTAGGTCAGAACTGGTTACCAGATGCCATCGCAGTCGGCTCCTGGCGACGAACGTCGGAACCTAAGAGCGTTTGTCAAATGTTGAACTTAATTTACAATTTAGCTTCACACAGGTATAATTAGTGGTAGGGTTTTTAACATGCCATAAATCTATGACATGGGACCGCCGGCTTTACTTCCCCTCCGAAGGAAGGCATACTGAGGGAATTTTTAACGCCCTTAAAAAATCCGACGGCTTCGGCCGGGTTTGAACCCGCGATCTTGGGCACAGAAGCTGAGCATGCAGACAACTACGGCACCGAAGCCGCGTATTACAGATAACACACCCCTCATCACAATTAACACCGGTTATCAGACAGATTCTACACACACCCAAAGTACACGGGGCTACATGAGAGCGTTGTCACAGCCCATAAACTGAGGAACCAACCAAGTTGTTCCAACTTTGTCTACAAGATGCTACTGTCACTGACACCCAGTGGCGAATGTTGGAACTTGATAGAGCGTTTCTAACCAGCCAAATATAACCTACTGTACAAATTTTGGCTACACTCTACCAATTGTAGTGGTAGGTTCTTTTGCATGCTATACATTTGAAGGGCATACTGAAGGATTTTAACGCTCTCAAAAATCCGACGACCGGGTTTGAACCCGCGATCTTGGGCATAGCAGTTCAGCATGCTACCGACTACGTCACCGAAACCGTCAGTTACCTTTTGAGGTAATGTTATTAATACAAGCTGAGTCTTCAGGCTCGCTGTTGTTTCATCTCTACTTAGCTACCAATCCAATGGCGGTTCGTGCTCTTAAAAAAATATGGGGCCCAGTACATTTTTGAGAGAACATGCGCCCATAATGGCACATGTTGCCCGTACCATGAGAGGACAAGGAAACCGATGGTACTCAATTCGTTTGATCCTCTATACTCTGTGATTTTACCGAGATGCTTGCCTCCCACCGGGTTCGATTCCCGGTTCATGCTTATGGGATTTTCGAGTGTCACGTCTGCTGGATCGGATTCCACGTAAAAAGGAGGTCCCGTGGTTTATGTATGCGAGGTTAATGGTCACGTAATACAGTAGTACAAGGACTCTTTCTATTTCTAGATTAATCATTTCACGATTTCATTAAATATATTAATATGATCAAGAAGTTCCGTGACGAACTAAAGAGCCTACTTTTCTTAAAATTTAAGATTCATGCCAATGATTAATCTATATGGATCTATCTAGAATAATGACGAAATTAAGTTGGTAATATCGACATTTCTAATTAGTTCGAAATACTGTTACCTGGCATAATGTAGCCTAATAGAGCACTACAGTTGGCAGCACTGGTGACTGAATATATTCTTAGTCCCATCTCTTACGGTACAGAATAAAAAAATTGTTTGAAGTCCAATGGGTAGCATGGACGTGGACATGCATTTAAACATTGGATCTAACAGCACGCGTAAAATCATGTTGGCAACAATGTTTTGCCTGTATTGGTCAGAAATAAACTGAAATAATATGATCTATTGTTGTGCCAATTTTGAATGAAATCCATTAGTTAGTATAGAACTTACATGCATTTTAAAATTGGACCTATCAGCAGGCTTAGAATCATGTTGGCAGCACTGACGTATATTAGTTACTCCAAATTAATTTGAATGCCAGGTACTATACGTGTGCAAAGTTTAGAGCTATTGGCTTGCATACTTTCTGATATATTGATATCAGGGTAACAAAAATAGAGACAGCATTTATTAATAGGTGGCAGCCCTGGTTGTTCTAAAGAATACGCACAGTCATACTGTATCTGTTATGGTACGCATAGCACATACGAAATTTGGTTGAAATCCAAATGATAGTATAGAACTTACATGTATTTAAATTTGGATCTCTCAGCAGGCTTAGAATCATGTTGGTAGCACTGACGTATATGAGATATTCCAAATTAATATAGAATGTCAGGTACTATACGTGTGCATAATTTAAAGCTGCCGGCTTGCATACATTCTGATATATTGGTATTTGGATAAAAGAAATTGAGGGCATTTATTAACAGTTGGCAGCCCTGGTGGCTCTTAAGAATACGCTCAGTCATATCTGTTTATGTAAGTTACACATAGTACATACGAAATTTGGTTGAATTCCAATTGATAGTGTATGTAGAAGTTATATGCATTTGAAAATTGCACCTATCAGCAGGCTTATATCAATTTGGCAACACTGCCATGCATAGCCTCCTGGAAATTAAACTGAAATATTATTATCTATACTTGTGACAATTTTGAAATAGCTCCCATTCATACCTTCCAAGATATCCATCAAAAAGCTCAAATTTCAATTGCGTTTTTTAGCAGTTGGTAGCACTGACATCATTTTCAAATATGGCATTGAGATATCCAAGTATAAATCTTTACTCCTACCAAATTTTGTTTCGATTGCTGCAGCCGTTTAGGAGTTGATAGCGGAGGGGGATACACACACAGCCAGACAGACAGACCACATTTGCCCGGATCGATCTCATAAGTCAACTCTTCCCTCATTTTTGCAAAATGTGAAAAATAGGCTAAAAATTCCAATTCCTGAAAATCCAGTGAGGCGGCAGCACGCCGGCCTCTCACCGCTGGGTCCGTGGTTCAAATCCCGGTCACTCCATGTGAGATCTGTGCTGGACAAAACGGAGGTAGACAGGTTTTTCTCCGGGTACTCCGGTTTTCCCTGTCAAAATTTCATTCCAGCAACACTCTCCACTATCATTTCATTTCATCTGCCATTCATTTAATCATTGCCCCAGAGGAGTGCGTCAGGCCTCGGCAGCCGGCACAGTTCATATCCTCGCCGCTAGATGGGGGCTTCATTCATTCCATTCCTGACCCGGTCGGAGACTGGAAGCAGGCTGTGGATTTTCATTTTTCCAGTGAATATTATTAATAACTTTATCATAGCATCCAGCTCCGGTCTAATCACACTAATACATACCGATAATTAAAAGTAAGCTGAAATTAATTGCTTACCATTGTCCCAAGGATGACTTGTATGACACACAGCGTATATTTTAATAAGTACTAGCAAACCCGCCCCGGCTTCGCCCGGTATCTTTAACGGTATACTCAGCGTAAGCCTAAAAGGCGCACGTACGGCAGGTCCCAGACGCAATTCAGAAAAGCCGAGGTGAACAGCGAAAATCCAAAAACACATAGGCCTACTGAGGGATTTTTAACGCCCTTAAAAAATCCGACGGCTTCGGCCGGGTTTGAACCCGCGATCTTGGGCATAGAAGCTCAGCATGCTAAAAACTCTTCTCTGAAGTCCTAACTCGACACGACTCGACAGTTTGATGCTGGCCGAAGCTGGGGTGACAGGCTAGCTCGCTAGCTCGTAAACTCGATCCGAAGCTATTAATTTAAATTTCCACTGAATGGAGATTATTGGAAGAAATGAAAACGTGAAAACTCTTATAGTGGACGATGTATTTAAGATAGAGATATGCTGTCGCGGACTTTTTTTTGTAGAACTTTTCATGCTGAACAATTCTTACACTCATAGTAGCCTATATAGATATTTTTAACGAATTACCCAGTATAAGCTTAAAAGGCGCACGGACGGCAGGGTTTTCTTTGACTCGATTCACTGAAATCGTTACTGCTCGGCTTCCTTTGGTCATAAATGAATGTTTTTCTACAGAAACCTTCCTCGAGAAATCATTTACAGAATGGTGAAACCGCACCAAAATCCAATCTGTGGTTCTCGAGATTATCCGTCACATCCAAGAATCGGGGACTTTATTAGTTGTCGTTGTTTTAAGGGGAGGAACTACGAGGTCATCTGCCCCGAATCGGGGACTTTGTTTTCTCCTGTGTAGATTTGGTAAGAAAAATGGCAGCGCATTATGGATAACTTACTTTTCTACTCCTAAAATATGTTTTTAATGATGATGATTCTTTTCTTTTAGGGGCAGATGACCTCGTAGTTCATCCCCTTAAAACAACAATAACCAACTAACTTTGATTCGTTTAAGGGCTTTGTGACATCGTGGTCATTGTAGCCCCGTGTATTTAGGTGTGTGTAGGATTTGTCTGATAACCTGTGTCACTGTGAAGTCTGTTATAGTGTGTGTATTTGTAATTGAGGTAGGATTTGTGTAGGAAGTGGCCGTGGTCTTAAGTTGGGTACCATCCCGGCATTTGCCTGGATGGGCAAACTACAGAAAATCACTTCCAGGATGGCTGAGGTAGGAATCGAACCCACCTCTTCTCAGTCTTGCCTCACGAGGCTGAGTGTACCCCGTTCCAGCCCTCAGACCAGTGTTTTTAATGACAACTATTGCTGTATGTACCGTCCGCCGGTAAGGTAAACACACCACACGGGTTTACAAACATAATTCAATCTTGCAGGCGCCAAAACTCTCAAAACAAAACAAACATGGCGGCAGGGTTGTCTTCAAGACAGTTTCACAATTCCTGTTGTTGTTGTTGTTGTTGCATTTTAGGGGCTTATACATCGTGGTCGTTTAGCCCCATGTACTTGGGTGAGTGTGGTATTTTTGTCTATAAGTGTGTGTATTTGTAATCCAGGTGATGATAGGGAAGTAGGCAACCGTGGCCTTGCCTGGAGTAGAAGTGAGGGTAAACCACGGAAAACCAGGAGGACTGAGGTGGTAAAATCGAGGAACTCGTGCAGTCTACGGTACCCGCCGCCATGAAAATCCGCAAAATGTTCTATAGAAATGGCTAATGTTACTAAGATACAGGAGTTGAATATTTTATCGTTCGAGGGTGTTATTGCATTTTTTTCAGTAGTGCCAACATTATTGCTTGGCACTAGTTTTGCCGCTAGTTCGAAACATGGAATCCTTGCGGTATGGATTGTGAAAGTTGCGAGATAACTATCACCAGTTTCAATGGTTTTGCCTAGACCAATATTTTCATCCAGACCAATGGTTTTCGCCTCGACCAATAATGGTTAGGTAGCTAATATAAACATCCTTGGCTTTTGTCACTCACAGTGGGGGTAGTCATGCATCAATAATCTTTATCCCGGCCAATGGTTTCGTCTAGTAGTACAATCAGTAATTTTCACCAATAATTTCGGCCAGAGAGTCACCAAACCTTGCAACAGGGGATTGCGGTGAAGTGAAATTGGCAGCATTGCCTAATCCAACATAGCGTCGTGTTTTTGGTAAGTTTATTACTTGAAATTTAATGTTGACAATTTCCTTATATTTAAAGTGTGAACGTGGTGTTAGTTAATAGCAGTTGGCTTCAATTACGTGGCACAGTAAGAACAAACAATTTTCAGAGCGCTACTAACAAAAATAACCCACTTTGAAACGGGGCACCGTAGAATGCACGAGAGCCAAAATCGAACCTACCTCTTCTCAGTTTCGCCTCGCGAGACTGAGTGCAACCCGTTCCAGCCCTCGCACCAGAATTAAAATGTCTCGGCAGAGCCGGGACTAGAACCCGGACCTCCTCCGGGGTGACGGCCAAGAACGCTAACCGCTACAACACGAGGTGGCCAATCACCTCTTTTGAAATCTGAAAATCACTCCTTCTTGTTGCTGTCTTCCTAGGGGCTGCGATATCGTAGTCATAGAGCTTTGTGGGTAGGCTATATTCATATTGTCTCCATCTTTAGACGTTCCCCAAGACGCAACGAAGAAGAAAATGTCAAGGAATACTTTTCTTTTTGTGCCCATAAAGATTTATTTAACTGGAGCACAACACTTTCTCCCAAATCCTTTTTCTAGCACTTCGGCTTTTCCTGGCTGGACAATGTGATCACAAGCACACCACCTTGTACCCAATTTTGACAAGAAGTTTCATGGGGTTGTATTGTTTGATTGAGCTACGCCCTTTGTATTTGATGATATAATCGTCTACACTAATTTCCCCATTGCAATATATTTAATATAATTAAACTGCATCAAAATCACTGAATATTGTTTGACTAACCATTGAAGGTTATGTGACAACAATGAGTCACAATACTGACGGTTCTAATATGTCCAAATTATTAGGCTATAATTAGCAACAATTTCTAAGACAATTTAAAAAATGAACATATCGTAAACCAGTTACATACACGAATACAATACATGCAATAGCGCTTACTGTACGTACCTTCCATATACCTGTAGTCCTACCATGAGTAAACACTATGTTGACAGTTATTCCAAACAAGCTTGACATCAGGTGGCGCAATCAGTAACCACTGCCATCTGGATCGATGCGATACTCAAAGAGCCGTTGGCCGTGTCAAAGAGCATAATATATGAGTGTCTTAGATCCCGTGTTAAATACTTTCCTTACATTCTCTTTGAAAAAAAAAAAAGTCAAAGAAAGCCAAGCATTTCTCTTCGCTAGGGCAAAGGTCCTCAAAGTGTAGGGCGCAGAGACTGATTGAAACATTCATATTTAATACTGTGACAAATATTGCTATCCTCATATCCATGAACTCGCTTCGTAGTCGGTAGCATGCTGAGCTTCTATGCCCAAGATAGCGGGTTCAAACCCGGCCGAAGCCGTCGGTTTTTTAAGAGCGTTAAAAATCCCTCAGTATGCCTTCCTTCGGAGGGGAAGTAAAGCCGGTGGTCCCATGTCACAGATTTATGGCATGTTAAGGAACTTTCCACGTAATTAGTGGAAGGTGTGAAGCTAAATTGGATATGTTAAGAATGTAAACAACGCTCTTAGGTTTCTACGTTCATTGCCAAGAGCGACTACGGTGGCGCCTACTGTCGGCGCAGAAATTATGTGCACCCGAGTTTGGAGATAAATAGCAACACAACCAAAAGGCCTACAGAACAACAAGTGACATCACCTTTTTCCTTGTTTATTTCTGCGTTGATTGATGATAAAGGTAGTTTTTAGGAACTTATTTTAATATCCCTGATGGCAGGTATAACGTAAAAAGTACCGTTTTTTGCGGGGTTCGAGCGAAGTGTCGACTTTAGAGACTCACAACTCTTAACTCAATTGTGCTACAGCGCCCAACTTTGGATATGTGTTAGTCAGATATGTTTTCTGTGTATATGTTAAGTTTCAAAATGTGATATCCAACACAAACGACGCAATAATCAATTATGTGAAAGGCTCGTATTTCGAAACTGGACTCCCGCAGAAGTTCGTTCTTGGGTGCGTTGTATTCCACATATAATAAGCGTTTGCGATATGTAACTATCTGTGATCTAAATAAATGGGTTTAGTTTATATGGATTGATAGTTATTATGCGTTTGGTGACTGTTGTTGGCAGGCGAAAGCCGTAGGAAAGTTCGTGCGCTGTTGCCGCATTCACTGCCCGCTTAGCGCTGTCTCGGCACAGCATGCTCAAGTTAAATGTATTTCGTTTTCACATTTCCCATCAGCTTTTCTCAAAAGGGCTTTGGATCTTCAACGGCAACTTTAAAAATGTATTTTTTTGTTTTCTCAGTTTTTTTATTTTATTTTTTAAATTTTCTATTTATAATTTCATAAAATATACAGTATTTACATGACAAACATCTCGGAAAATTATCTGTTATCGTCATCTGAATGTGATCATCGAAAGTAAAATGTTGTGTGACCTCATCCTCACTATCTGAAGAGCTGTTCAAATCAATTATTAGGGGTTCGACTTGAGGTATTTATTGAGACTGGTGATGTTTTTCCCAGTAAAAATCTTCAATTTTTATAGCGTGCCCGATACATTTCTGGAAACTACACATTAAGGCAATGCCAGAGATACTAAGATAAACAGTGACTCACTGATGTGTATAAATACTTCCTTTGACACATCTTAAGGCCCGAGTTCAACAGTGGATGTTGACACTGACGAAGAATGCGATATTTCCGTTATCCAAGGCCACTCATCCAAGGATGACAAAATATGTCTTTGATATAATTTATTTATTTTTTATTGTTTTAAGTTGTACTAGCTAAATATTCAGAGTTCGTCTGAATTGAATTGCTTCCTTTACTAAACACTAATAAAATAATTGTTATGAACAGACATGCTACAATATAATAATAACATAATTTCCTTTTCTTATTCATTTTGGTACGAACGTGTGAATTAATTAGTGTATGCATGTCTACCCCTTATTATTCCCGTTTCCAACGGGTTCGGGGATGAGATGCGATGAAATTGTATGTGGCCAACGGCTTTTACGGCCGGATGTCCTTCCTGTCGCCAAACTCATGAGAGGAGCTAATGAGAGCTGAATTGAATGAATATGAATGTAACTGGGCAAGGATGTGGAAGGAAGCGGCCGTGACCTGCCAGAACGTACCGTCCCAGCATTTGCCTGGAGTTGAAAATGGGAAGACTTGTGAATTAATTAGTAGTTCTTAATTATTAACAATATTTTTTATTTATTTATGTATTAATTAATTTATTGATTGATTGCCGTCATGGTCCTGGCTCTCTCTGTTTTTCTTGTATTTTATTACCGCCGAGATTCATCTTAATAGTAATTAATGTATAGTATACAAAATAAAATTTTAAATGACTCTCCACCACTAAAATCCACGGAACACAAAGAGCAACTGAAGAGGTATGCTGCCAGACACCATTTCACAAAACGTCCTACAGGTGGCGCAGTACAAGTATTTTCATCTACTTAATATAAATGAGTCGCCTAGATGCAAAAGTGTCCATGTCCACCATAACTGGTTTTGAGAAAAAGTGGAAAATGTGTTCTTACTGGGTGGATTGGTATAAGCCTACACTGTTTGTCATATAAATAAGTATGCATTAGTACAAATCTGCTTGAGCAATTGACAAAAAACCAGGAACGCAATGCTTGCAAGATGCAAAATAAAAATGGACATGGACACTTTTGCATCTCATTTTGCCGATGGACACTTTTGCATGCAACTGTAATGGACATGGACAGTTTTGAAACAGACTAGAGACTATGTGAAGAGAAGACATGTGATGATCATAAATCTAAATTTTTGTATTCAATTTTTAATTTATGGAATGAACATAAATCTACGTAAATTTGTGCAATTTTTAAAACGTACATGGTGTAATATCTGACAATCTGCCACGCACTTAGTACATCATACCTGGAACAATGTCTTGATCCTCTCCTGCTAGCCTAATAAGTTCTTGTACTATAACAGAGAGTTAATCTCCCTCCAGGACTCACCATAGTGTTTCTCGAGGAGATTTGAAACATTTTCCAGTTATTTTTCATTAATGGTCACGGGAGAGTTTGTTAAGCAGTCCGGGTTTACATGTTTATAGTGTATTCCCCGTTTGCATACACCCATTGGATCATTGATGTCAGACCTATAATTAGGCTCCCCTTGGACGTGAATTACATTCTGTGAATTACGGATGATGATGATGACTCTTTTTACTTTTGTTATCTGGAAGGGGAACGATGCTACGGATTGGATGACGTTTTGAATGGCCCTTTCCAGTCAGCTATCTCCCAGTCTCTCCCTAGTTTGTGGAGGGTCCCATACTCTTCCAAGATGCTATGGTTGAAACTATCGTTTCTCGTTTCCGCAGTTTCCTTTTGATGAGCCCAATCATTCTATCGGAAGGCATGAATGAATATCCAGTAATGGGATAATTCACTTCTATTTTGTTGACGCTTGTTGCATGTTTGTACATCCAGTGACATAGCATCCAGACAACTATTGTGTTTTTATTTTGCCCAGGGCACTCATCGGCAATTAAGCCCAAAGTTTGTATGTTGTTCATGTCTGTATGGCATAAACAGTGGTAAAGAGCTGAGCATATTTCATTTGACTCTTTCTTACCTTCGCTCTCAAGCCATGTGTACATGAAGACATTATTAGTGGTTAACCTTGATTTGAAGAGAATGGCAAGATTGTATAGGTATAATTGCCTACTGTAATAGACACTCTGATCAGATATTTTAATTCCTATGGCAGTCGAAAGATATGGGCAGAAATTGTCTCGCATTTCCTTCAGCGATGAATAGAAACAACTTGCTTCACTGATCTTCACGGCGTACTCGCTTCCTAGAACGGTCAGGTGTTGATTCCGCAATGCCTTGATCAATATTACTGACATGTTTCATATTTATTGTGACGAAAACAGTGCGTATAACTTTCAGCATCAACGTTAAAACACACACAAGGGCTCAATGTTTACATACATAAGACGGCCATCTTGTATTAGTCATCTGACTTCAATCTTCATTGCGATTGGTGGAAAGGGACAAGGCAAGTTTTGAGCCTCACTAACGTATGGACATGGACAGTTTTGAATCCAACCACACTTTTCGAGAGCTGGTATTCCTAGGACATGGACAGTTTTAAGCATAAATAGCATTTCAGGCATGTGTAATAAGTCTAGCTCTACACTCCAGTGTTGCCAACTCGTTTTTTTTGAAAAGTGGACATGGACAGTTTTGCATCTAGGCAACTCAAATGTAGGTACAGTACTACATTCCAAAAGATTTAGCCTACTGCATGACGAAGCAGAGTGAACGAAGTGATGATCAGTCGGTGGCATACTCGGGCGGGACAGAGCAAGCTAACGCGGTAACACAGCACAAGCTTTCCTGCGGACCTCGCCTGTCAACAACATACACCAAAATCATAATAACTATCAATCCATATAAACTAAACCCATTTATTTAGATAACAGATAGTTACATATCGCAAACGGTTATTATACGTGGATTACAACGCACCCAAGAACGAACTTCTGCGGGAGTCCAGTTTCGAAATACGAGCCTGTCACATAATTGATTGTTGCGTTGTTGATCAAATTTTGAAACTTCATATATACACAGAAAACATATCTAACACATATCCAAAGTTGGGCGCTGTAGCACAATTGATTTAAGAGTTGTGAGTCTCTAAAGTCGACACTTCGCTCAAACCCCGCAAGAAACCGGTACTTTTTACGTTATACCTGCCATCAGGGATATTAATATAAATTCCTAAAAACTACCTTTATCATCAATCAACGCAGAAATAAACAAGAAAAAAGGTGATGTTACTTGTTTTTCTGTAGGCCTTTCGGTTGTGTTGCTATTTATCTCCCAACTCGGGTGCACATAATTTCTGCGCCGACAGTAGTAGCTAAGTTTTGAACTTGACGAGTAATCGTTGACGGTGGCGCTTGGCGGCAAAATTAGGAACTATTTGAAAAATTCTAAGTTGCAGTCATCTGTGGTTGCAGTCTGTACTTAAATTAAAAAAAAAACAGTTAACACACACTAATACAGCCATCACAATATTAACACCGGTTATCAGACAGATTCTACACACACCCAAAGTACACGGGGCTACATGACCACGTTGTCGCAGCCCCTAAACTTAAGAACCAACCAACCATATACATGAACCTATCATAGACAGGAAGCTCCCACGACCATTCAAGAATAATAAACTTCTACTTTTGCTGTCTTATTTCACAAGAACTGACCAGTAGATCCTCCCAGCAGGAATTCTGAGGAAAGGTGTAGTGTGACATTTTCCGTACAACACCCTTTCACCCGCCACACGCAGTGACATATCCTTACCAAACACTTATCAACCACTAATGACAATAAGCCGCTTGACAATGTGACCGCCACTTCCTTACAAGAATAGATTCTTCTATTTCTGCCAAAGTCGACTCGAATTAGCCAGGCCTTTGCAGTCAGTTCAAAGTGAACAGGTGAATTCTAGTGCGTGTTCAGTGGAAGTAATTGGCTCGATTTACAATAAACTGATACAAGTAACGCCATTACCCATGGATGTGGCTTATTAGCAGTGGTAAAAATGGACCCTCCTTCGGAAATACAGTATTCAGTCCCAATAAAGAACAAGACTTTGGTTGGTTGGTTCCTCAGTTTAGGGGCTGCGACAACGCGGTCATGTAGCCCCGTGTACTTTGGGTGTGTGTAGAATCTGTCTGATAACCAGTGTTAATTGTGATGACTGTATTAGTGTGTGTATCTGTTTTTTTTTAAATTCAAGTAAGGACTGCAACTTTGAATTTTTCAAATAGTTCCTACTTTGGCCGCCAAACGCCACCGTCAGCGACTACTAGGCCTAGTTCAGAACTTAGCTACTAGACGCCACCGCAGTCGGCTCTTGGCAACGAACGTGGCAACCTAAGAGCGTTGTTTACATTCTTAACCTATACAATTTAGTTTCACACAGGTATAATTAGTGGAAAGTTCTTTAACGTGTCATAAATCTATGACATGGGACCGCCGGCTTTACTTCCCCTCCGAAGGAAGGCATACTGAGGGTTTCTTAACGCTCTTAAAAAATCCGACGGCTTCGGCCGGGTTTGAACCCGCGATCTTGGGCATAGAAGCTCAGCATGCTAACAACTACGTCACCGAAGCCGCCGAACAAGACTTGAATTTAAACTTTGATGTGCTCTAAGAATAGTAAATTGTGTGTTATTATTATTACTATTGTAACTGATGACTTACTTGACTTAAGTCCTGTTGTTCACATCGCTGGAACATAGGGCTTCGACGAAGCATCGCCATCGGACTCGGTTTCGTGCCATTGCTTTCACTTCTCCCCACGTTCTCCGCGGTTCTGCAGATTCCCTCTCCTCCGAACTTCCCTCGATCTTCCTCTTCTGCGATGTCCCTGAGGATTCCAACTCAGGGCTTGCCTCTCTATTGCCGTCTGGCATTTGCGCAGTGCATGTCCGACCCACTTCCACTTTCTTGCCTTTAACTGTACATCCAGACCTTTATAAACCGATGCTTACGAAGAATCCTGAGAGTGTTTTGGCCAAATGTAATATCCAATGTACAGGGTCATTATCTATGTGCGCCTCGATAAACACGGCAAACTAAGCCGGCTTTGACTGGCGCAGATCGCGGGCGCGCGTACGCGGTTCAGCCGATGGCTGGCGCGCTCCGCTGACTCATTTCGTTAGTTCACACGTGTTTTGTTATTCATATGGACGTGTATCTGCAAAGCTTAGACGTTAGTGTTGTACATCTAGTGAGTATTGTGATTACTGTGATTGTTGGTCATGCCTAGACACCCATTCACATTGCGCGAACGTGTGTATATCCATAATTCGTACATGAAAAGCAGAAAGTCTTGTTCTGAAACAAGACGAAAATTTCGAATCAAGTTTCCAGGAAGACCTGTCCCTAATGCCAATACAATTAGGAGGCTCGCTAAACGATGGAAGTAAACAGGCTCCGTAAATAATAAAAGAGTTAACCGACAACGTTGTGTTCTTACAGAACAAAAAATAGATGTGATTGTTGTCCATTCTTTCATCAGAAGATGTCAGGTTTGTGTTACAAGAAAGGGAGGACATTTTCAGCATAGGCTGTCAGCACTGTAAGTACACATTATTGAACATGTTTTGTAAAAGTGTACAAGTGCGTGCCACCACCGGCAGAACCGCGTACGCGCGCCCGCGATCTGCGCCAGTCAAAGCCGGTTTAGTTTGCCGTGTTTATCGGGGCGCACATACAAAATGACCCTGTAGATATGGTGATCCGTTTTTTTTTTTTGTGCGAAGTAGCTATGATAAATGCTAAGAAAGGAAACTTGTTTCAATTCAGGCGTTTGGACATCGTGGTCATTTATCCCCGTGTACCTGGGTGAATGTAATTTCATCTGATAACCTGTGTCATTGTGTTGGTTGTATTAGTGTGTGTATTTGTAATTCAGGTGATGATTTGGAAGAAGGCGGCCGTGGTCGTGGCAGCTCTTGTTTCCCGCGGCAAAGTAACACAGAGGTGTGCTATAAAATGGTACGTGGAGCAAGATGTGCTACCCTAGCGGTGGTCCGGGCACGGTCACCAAGTGCCCGCTGAAGAGCCTGACGTGGTGCACCTAGGCAAAAACCCGCAATCGACACGACAAAACCTCAAAGGATTGCTGGAGTATTACATTAATGGCCGTGAAAGCCAACATGTCACAATCAAGACATGTTCAAATTTGTCGTTCATTTTCTAATGTTGGCAGCAGACACATGTTCATTTTGCATTGAGGTTAGTTCATTAAATAGAACACTTTACAATCCGTTATTTAGGGAGTTTTATCTTCTAAATGCAATAAAATCAAATCAATCATTCAATCATAGAGTCAGGTTTCTAACCAGACATAACCTCCAAATATCAGTGGATATTAGAGGCTTCGGTGGCGTAGTTGGTAGCATGCTGAGCTTCTACGCCCATGATCCGTGGTTCAAACCCGGCCGAAGTCGTCGGATTTTTAAGAGCGTTAAAATTCTTCAGTATGCTTTCCTTCGGAGGGGAAGTATTGCCGGCGGTCCTATATCATAGATTTATGGCATGTAAAAGATCCTTCCACTAACTAAACTTGTGTGAAGCTAAATGTCTAGGTTAGATTTCGTTGAAACGCTCTATCAAAGTTCCAACGTTCACCACTAGGTGTCAGTGACATCTGGTAGCGAATTTTGGAACTACTTGAAATTGAACGGAACGTGTAGCTCACCCCATGGGTGTCCGCTTGAAGCAGCTACAGCCTCTGGCGAGTCGAACATGTCTTCGGACACTCCCGGCACTAAAAGCCATACGCTAAATAAATAAATAAATAAATAAATAAATAATAATGAATGAATTGAACAAAACCATGGAAATTATCCAATAATAACATTGTTGTCAGTTTCATTTAGCTTCTTGCATTAGCACGAATATATTTTGATACGTTCAATCAGCACTGATTCCACATTACCAATTCATCTGCATTAAATTATGTTGGTTAACAATAGGTTGAAGTCCTTGCTACAGTAAATGTGGTTCATGTGACAGTGCCAGGGCGAAACATTAATGGACAGGTTTTTAAGACCTCGAGCAAGACATCTCGAACGGATCAAGCTGTTAGCCAAGGAGGAAGACTCATTCGTTTTCAGAGAACACCTGACAGTTCTTATAGGTAGGTAACGAAAGCAGAACCGGGCGTTTACACTTACACTTGCATAATATGGATAGTACAGGGTCGTTATCTCTATGTGCGCGCCGATAAACACGGCAAGCTAAGCCGGCTGTGACTGGCGCAGATCGCGGGCGCGCGTACGTGGTTCAGCCCTGGTTGTCGCGCTCCGCTGATTCATATCGTTGGTTCACACGTGTTTTGTCATTCATATAGACGTTAGTGTTGCACGTTTAGTGAGTATTGTGATTACCGTGATTGTTGGTCATGCCTAGACACCAATTCACATTACGCGAACGTGTGTACATCCATAATTCGTATATGAAAAGCAGAAAATCTTTTTCTGAAACGAGACGAAAATTTCGAATCAAGTTTCCAGGTAGACCTGTGCCTAATGCCATTACAATTAGGAGGCTCGCTAAACGATTCAAGGAAACAGTCTCCGTAAATAATAAAAGAGTTGACAGACATTCCTTCATCAGAAGATGTCAGGTGTGTGTTGCAAGAGAGGGAGGACATTTTCAACATCGCCTATGAGCACTGTAAGTACACATTATTTAACATGTTTGGTAAAAGTGTGAAAGTGGACGCCTACAACCGTCTGAACCGGGTACGCGTGCCCGCTATCTGCGCCAGTCACAGCCGGCTTGGCTTCCCGTGTTTATCGGTGCGCACATAGATAATGACCCTGGTAACGCTTCGGGAGTGATGAACCTAGTATAAAACTACAGTGAGAGCCCTCTCTATAGAACCGAGACTCGCAGATGCCGCCTGGCGGCCGGGGCACTGTGGCTAGTCGCGTGCTGAGCAAGGCATTGTGGCGCTAGCAGCAACGTAGCGCCCAACTAGTTTAACCTTCATCCGGTCGCGCCGTTGAGAAGAACGCTCGTAGAGCTCCTCTGATTTATTTATTTATTTATTTATTTATTTATTTATTTTATGTCTTCGGCAGTGGCGAAGTTAGGGCTCATGGCCCTCTCTTACACTTAACCACGTAATATGGTACCCGTACATATGAGACAATTTGGAAATACAAAAATTATTATGATGATAAATAAGGGGTAAATTAGTTATGCTAATACTAATATTAATGAAAAAGCCACAAGAATAATGATAGTAATAATTATAACAATACAGAAAATAATAATAATCACAATGTCACAGACCTTTCTATAATATCCTAGATATAATGCTAGCTCAGTCATACGTCCTATCATCCATCACCATTCATACGGGGCAATCAGCAGTATTCAACAGGTAATCTCGGCATGAAATCCACAGCCCGCTTCCAGTCTCCGACCGGGTCAGGAATGGAATGAATGAAGCCCCCATCTAGCGGCGAGGATATGAACTGTGCCGGCTGCCGAGGCCTGACGCACTCCTCTGGGGCAATGATTAAATGAATGACAGATGAAATGAAATGATAGTGGAGAGTGTTGCTGGAATGAAATTTTGACAGGGAGAACCGGAGTACCCGGAGAAAAACCTGTCTGCCTCCGTTTTGTCCAGAACAGATCTCACATGGAGTGACCGGGATTTGAACCACGGACCCAGCGGTGAGAGGCCGGCGTGCTGCCGCCTAAGCCACGGAGGCTTCAGGTAATCTCGGCATGCAGCCTTAAATTTCTTTGTTGTTGTGGAATTTCTGATATCGGCAGGAGTTGAATTCCATAGTCGAGATCCAGCTACAGCAAAAGAGCGGTTGAACATGGATGAGTGGTTGATGGAGATGGCGAGGGAAGAGCCAGATGGAGTGCTTCGATTAGCCTATGATATGAGGACAAGTAACTACATTTTGACATATACGTGGGGGTGTTTTCATGCAGAAATCGATAGATGGATGTTAGCAAGTGAAATTTACGGCGTTCATCAGGTTTAAGCCAAGAAAGAACATGGCAGCTTGGGATTATGTGGGCATCGTATCTTAGATTGAAAGCAAACCGAAGACAAAAGTGCAATGCTTGTTGGAGTTTCACTGTTTGTCTATGAGTCGCGTCAACGAGAACGATGTCACAGTATTCTAGAATCGGTAGTAGCCTATTAGTGTCTGGATGATCGTTACAAAGTGCGCAAAAGGCACATGTATTCTCAAGGTACGATATTCTTCGTTAGATGATAGAGGAGTAGCGGTTCTTGATGGTGACGTTTTCACTCAGTTGTTCATCAGGTTCAGTGCCATTTCGTCCGGGTGCCATTTCGTCCAGCAACAAATTTCCTTGAAAAAACGTGCCATTTCGTCCTGCTCGGGTTTACAAATTATTACACAATTTAATGAGTGCCATCTCGTCCAGACGAAATGTTCACAAGGGTTGAGGCAGTGCAGGTAGTCGGAAGTCAATGATCCCTGTGCTTACGTGCACAACCACAGGTTGTGGAATATTCCCTTAGGACTCCCTCTCCATAGCCCTTTAAAGTACCCGTGTAATTTTAATGAATAAATAAATATTCCTGCCTGATATATGATAAGATATTTATTTAAACAGATATTTTAGTAATGGAAATTTGGATATATTTTAATTATCACCTTCCCCCAGGGGCTCACATCTAGTGGGACGTGGGTTGGCGACCACGGGGCCCCAGCTGAATTTCAATTGTACTTAGTGAGTATTTGGAATCTGAAATGCGTGTTTTTCATCTACATTGCATTGTGTATTTCCAATTTCAATTGCATTTTGTAAGTATTTTGATCCTCAATTGCATTTTGTACGCATTTTCAATCTCATTTGCATTTTGTAAGTATTTTGAACCTGACTTACATTTTGTGCGTATTATTCAATCTATTCCTTTTGTGAGTATTTTCGTTCTAAATTCCGTTTTGTAATAATAATAATAATAATAATAATAATGTTATTGGTTTTACGTCCCTTTTAACTACACTGGCTTTTAGAGACGCCGGGGTGCCGGAATTTTGCCCCGAAGGGGATCTTTAACGTGCCAGTAAATCTACTGACACGGCTCCCTCGCATTTGCGCACCCTCAAATGCCAGCTGACTGCGCCAGGTTTCGAACCTGCAACCTTGGGCTCAGCAAGCGAGAACGTTACCCCTGAGCCATGCAGCCAGACACCCGTTTTGTAAGTATTACCGCTCTCCATTTTGTGAGTAGTTTCAATCTGAGTTCCTTTTTTTTGTAACTATTTTCCTTCTCACTTAATTTTCGTTCTGGTTTACACTTCATTGTCATTTTCGCTATCACCCAGACCGTTAGGGGCCGATAACCTAGATGTTAGGCCCCTTAAAACAACAATTATCATCATCATCATCATCACCATAATTATCACCTGATTTGGGAAAATATTTGTTTCTATTCTCACTATGTTGTTTACATTATAAGCATTTCATTGTAAAATATAGTTGACTGGTGGCAAACGAGCGGAGCGAGTAACGTCCATTATTACAAACATCAAAAAATGACTCATTTCTAACAAGAAACCCAATGAAATGAAACAGTTATTGTAGACCTGTCAAACTGTCAATCATAGGTGTTTGGACGAAATATCACTAGTGAGCCGGTAGAGAGTCAACCCACCTGCCTCTGTTTGTGGAATTTGGACGAAATGGCACCTGGACGAAATAGCACGACACCGTTCATCAAAGTGCCAAGGGTGCAGTCGAGCGGTAGACTACCGTCGCGAGCGACCGGAAATGCATATTTTTTTTGCCGACCGCCCAAAACAAAATGTGAGTATTTATCATAGGATTTCCTCATTTCTAACACATTTCATTCACTATTGAAAGCCCAGTTACTCATTCTACCCCCAGTATCCACACACACGCATGCACACGACACTATCTTTAAAGCTGTCATTTTTGCCACCACCTTTGTCGCTCCTATTATGGCTTCTTATTGAATAAATGTTTCTATATTTACACCTCTCCATGTCAATTACATGTTTGATCAACCTCAAAGCCAGTCATATTGCCATTGGAAGTGAAAAAGAATCTCACAATATTGCAAAAACGGGAAGACAGTAGATTACCGTCGCGCGACCGCGTATGTTAAGCGACCCATAGACGGTCAATATTGTATATGTAGGTCTACCCCTTATTATTCCCGTTTTTAATAATGTTATTGGTTTTACGTCCCTTTTAACTACCCTGGCTTTTAGAGACGCCGGGGTGCCGGAATTTTGCCCCGAAGGGGATCTTTAACGTGCCAGTAAATGTACTGACACGGCTCCCTCGCATTTGCGCACCCTCAAATGCCAGCTGACTGCGCCAGGTTTCGAACCTGCAACCTTGGGCTCAGCAAGCGAGAACGTTACCCCTGAGCCACGCAGCCAGACTATTCCCGTTTTTCCAACGGGGTCGGGGATGAGATGCGATGGAAGTCTTTGTGGCGATGATTTTTACGGCCGGATGCCCTTCCTGACGCCAACCTCATAAGAGGAGTTAATGAGAGATGAAATGAATGATGCTTGAAACTGGGCAAGGATGTGGAAGGAAGCGGCCGTGGCCTGTCAGAAGGTACCGTCCCAGCATTTGCCTGGTGTTGAAAATGGGAAACCACGGAAAACCATTTCAAGGACGGCCGACGGTGGGGCTCGAACCCACGCGTCTACCGAGTCAGCAGAGAGCTTGGCCCCATGACCTAATACTGAGCTTTAGCCAGCGTAGCCACTACTGTCGGTAGACGGTCAATATTATTGTGCAATATATATTGCACAATATTTTGACGGTTACCCCTAGACGTTCAATAATTTTGTGCAATAATTTTGTGTGCGCAATAACTTGAATCGTGTGAAGGCAATATTGAAAGTTGTGCAATATTTTGCGCAAACACGAGCACTGTCGTACAACCTCAATTGCAATATATTATTGTGCAACCTCCACAGAACAGCAAAATCAGTCTCCGCCAGAGTTTTATGTTTCGTGCCCTGACCCTGAGTTATGTCCATCCTGCTGATGGAAGCAGTAGGTGTTTCTTGACCTTCAAGGAACTACTGTACGTACATTTTCTAAGAATACCATAGCACAGGTTCAACATACTCCGCACCGGCACCACTTCTCTTAGCATCGCGAATACGTTTCAATTCTTTACGGATGTTGGTACGCAAACATTGTTTTTTTTTAACCACATGTTGGTTTGTCCGCGTCTGGTTATTGTTCGCGGTATTTTTCGAAGAGCGCATCATACTGCTCCCCCTTTTTTGCACGATTACTGTCATCCTTGCACTTCACATCCCAAAGAACCGGAAGGCGAGGATACACTTCAACAAAACCGGGTGAGTTAGCCGTGGTCGTTACCGCATGACTCCTGGCAGTCGCTCACATCCGGGAGGCGAGGAGGTTCGACTCCCCCCGCCGGCAACCTAACATCATGGTTATTGGCCCCTAATGGTTTGGGTGATAAAGAAAATGAAAATGAAATGAAATTAAAACTACATAATTACATACTAGAAGAGGAAATATATAATAATAATAATGAAAATAAAGGAAACAAAACACAGGAGGAAAGGAAATGCCCTCATTCCTCGAAGAATGAGAATTCAGGGACTTGGAAGGAAGGAGAGCCATGAAAGGCTGATAGGAAAGGGAAAGAGGAGAGGGCCAGCCTCAATTTCAGTGGAAAAAGGAAAAAAAAAACGGACTCAGCTTAGGAATCCCTCGGGATCGCCAACTCCCGAACTCACCAGCCGTGAGCCCCTGAGGGTGTAGCAATATTCAGGGTGCACCAGAAGTGATGGGACTACATACACCCTGCCTCCCTGAGGGCCTTGAGCAGAAAGCAAGAGAAAACATGAAAAGAAAGGCTGACCCCTCGCAGAAGGAGGGTAGGCTATCAGGAAAGATGAGACTAGGGCCAATTAAGGCGGGAAAGGAAGAGACTCCCTAGGCCTCGGATACCCTAATGCTGTCGGGGTCGGAAAAGAACACAAGTTGAGCAAGATAGGTCGACAGGAAAGAAGACGGAGAGGAGCCCGGCACAAGTAAGTGAAAGCAATGCCGAACTCAGCTGGGGTCCCGTGGTTGCCAACCCACGTCCCAATAGGTGTGAGCCCCTTGGGGGGGGGGGGGGGGCACTACTGGATACCAATTGGTGGGACATTGCGCAATACTGCCAACAGACAGCACAATATTTTCCCGTTTGCACAATATATGTTCAGCTTTTTGAAAATCACGCAATATATTGCACAACCTTTCAATATCGTCTACACACGGTCAATTATATTGCACAACCCGAAATATTGCGCAATAATATTGACCGTCTATGGGCCGCTTTACATGAAGGGGCGCGACCGAATGAAGGTTATCACATTTACACTTTTTAACGTATTTAATAATCACAATTACTTACATGAATTTCAGAGTAGTTTCTGGAAATGCTGTCTTTCATTTTCTGAACACACGTTGCACCGACGTAGGTCGTTTTGGTACACTCGCTGTCGTTTATCTTGACTGATATTTCGTATCAGTGCTGTTATTTCGTTCTCGCGAGCCTGCAGAGTACGCGGATTGTTTCTGTATACCTTTTTAGGTTCCTCCATAAGTATATATTTTATAATTTCATTGTCATAAACATATTTTATATTCATATCGATGAAAGTTCGTGTGAAAATCGGAAACAAACCAAATCTTCCGCCATTGCACGATACGCGAGGTAGTGTTCAGCTGTTTCCCTCCACTTAAACGATGCTTTCAGAGAGTTGAGTGGTCAGATTTGGCCATTTAACGTAATTTCTTGTTAGTGGTAAGTGTGCCAATTGTTTATCGGCACACTAAGCCAGTACGAGTTCGAATCCGAGGAGGGGTTATTTCATCCAAACCCTGGGTCTGAACCTTGAACTCCCTGGAACTGGCCAAACTATTCACCCTTTATGCGAACAAGGCTGCCCTTTGCTTCCCACGCACGTGTGGAAATTTCTACTGATGTCGCCAAATTGCAATCCTGTTGAACTTACTGCGTCATTCCGTGACAACCCTGTGTCTGGGCTGATTTTCGATGCCAGCCTTGACATTCAAGCACCCATTGTGTTCGCATTAAACTTGCCCCAATTCTACAAAAAATGAGTTGGCAAGATTGGACTATGGCGGGAAACCGCGCGATCCCTTGCCTCGGCTTGCATCAGCGTGGCTTCACTCTGATACTGACTCCCCGAAGGCTTCGATCACATTGGAGGCACGCTTGTGCAAGTAATTTGGTGGCGCGCGCGTGCGCAAGCGTGTACATATAAACAAAATCTGTAGGAGAGCGACAGAAACAAATGGTGACGTGTCCATCGTCGCTCTCACTGTCCGCCACAAGCAAGTGCACGCTTGCGCAAGCTTGATCCGACTCCACTTCGAAACAAAAATATTTGTTTTGTAGTTGCACGCGTGCTTGATCTCAGTTGATTTCTGACCATCGAGGCAGTGACAGTCTAGTGTTGATTTCATGTAATAAAGTTTTTGACCAAGCATATTAAAGACGAATGTTTCATTTTCCAAACCTGATATCCAGGTTATTTTCATAAACTATTCACTGAAAATATATTCAATCGGCACTTTTTAATGGTTATAATTAATACGTTACATTAACTTTCTTGGGAAAGAAAGGCCTACAACATTTTTAATATTGACAGATTGAATATCAATTTTAAATTCATCAAAAACATATTTTAAAGTAAATACCGTAGTTAATAAATCTTCAAGTCTTACCTCAAAGTCACCATCAGCTTCTCTTCAGGTGATACACACTTTCGGAAATTACATTGCCTCCTTATTCTAGGTGTGATTTTGTCCTGTATATAGTAGAAAGTGTCTGGTATCGTTCTGAAGTATTCAAAAAACTTATCAGGCTGTCTAAGCAAATCGTTGAATATTCGTGCATACTCTCCATCTTTCTCTCTGTCCCAAAAATACTCGTTCACCCACTCTTCCCGGATTTCCTGCTCATCCAAAAATGAAAACTTTAAATAAAATATTTATTGCGGCCAATGGCCATAGATAAAATGAAAACTTTAAACACCTTTTTCCGAAACAATGTCCTCATCGTCTGACATCTCCATTTCGATTGACCTGTTCATAATAATTAACTTGCACCTGCTTGCATTTAGTGTGAGCACATTGCTGTTCACGCCAGCTTGCGCGTGGTTTGATTCTTGCACAAGCGTGCCTCCAATGCGATCGAAGCCATAGACTTGACGTGCTAACGCTCCCTCCCCGAAAGCTGATGGCCTTTCAGGGAGGGCTGGAAATCGTGAGGTAAGAAGGCTGTAAACATTGAGGGGCAACTACTACAAACCTTGCGTGTGTTTTATAATATCGTCGAACCTTTTAATACGAACTCGGAATGACTTTGTTTAAGTGTGGCACATTCCATATCTCATCCCGACGCGCAGGTCGCCCACGGGCGTCGACTTGAAAGACCTGCACTCGGCCTCTCAGGAGGCTACACGACGACGACACACCTTGCGGGTGTTTTTTTCCTTTGTGCCTCAATGAACTCATAAATTAAATGCTATCGAAGGGGCCGAATGGTTCGAGCGTTTTGTGTTCTGGTTTATTTGGGTATCTTTGGATATCTGACGATACAGGAAAGGAAATAACCTTCTGGAATACGAGATACCATGCGATAGGCCTAAGTGACTGATCACTTTCCCAATCCGGGACGGTTGAAAACTCCAGAGGTTTTCTTAGATCGTGGCTATTTCACTGTACACAGAATTGGTACAGCAATGGCTGGAGTGTGGTCTGATATGGCGATTGAAGTAACACTGATGTGTGACGTGAAAAGTGAAGGGGTACTAACACGAGGGAGAGGCATGAGTGATTCTGTGTTGGCGAAATGGGTTGGAGGGGCAGCCATACGTTCTTCACTAAGCTTAGAGCAGTTTGCTGGCGTCCATTCTGTAAGTGGAGAGCAGCATGTCGACTTTCGAGCATTACGAATAAGCAGAGATGACCAAAACAGAAGAAAGCTTGCACGATTACCCGGCTTTTGCTGTACTTATTCTTTAATGTCCCTTTCAACCGGAGTAATAAGACCCAGCAACATCAAATGTTACCAAGCATCGGAAATCGGAACCCGTACGATGGGGACTTTAGTTGGAATAAACTTTGCAGAAATTAAGCAGTGTAAGAAGAACGCAGTAGTCCCTTCGGCTGCTATAAGCAACACTATCAAACTGGACAACGAAGTAGTGGTGGTTGAGCCTTTAATGATTTTCCAGAGAACCGTAATTAACAAGAGAACTGAAGGGGAAGTAGAGGAGCTGTTGAAGTGTGAGTTAGACCCATATCCCATGACTCTTTTTGACGAAGGGGTCACGAGGAGAACGAAAAATTCCGCTCTCAACGATGCCTTTACATCATGCAGTCAAATAATCACCCTGAAGAACTGTTTCACGGTAATCGATGGTGGCTTTCTTTTTCATAAAGTGGAACAACAACACCAAGTTCACCTCCATCTGCATGCGCCTTACGTTATCAACCAATACTGCTACAACTCTGCTGTTGTGCTTGACGTTGACGAAGACACGAGTTCCACGGAATAGGCGAACAACATCGGAGAGCATCAAGTAAAATATCAGTGGATCTAGACTTTGATGATAACATGGTGGCTACTGTTCAGCAGGAAAACTTCCATTCCAACGAATGGAACAAAATTAAGCTGACTAGTATGTTAGCGCAGGCCTTGGGTGCAAAATGTATACAGTTCACCATAGCTAAAGGAGACGCTGACTGTAGCATTGTCAGGTGTGGACTACAAAATACCCCTCATTCAACTGTGGTGTAGTAAGTGAGGACTTAGACCTGCTCGTCTTACTCGTGGCACTCACACCACGAGACACAAATGTCCTTTTCGTGTAGCCTGGACGAGGCAACACAGATGACAGACTGTAGTACTCCTTCCAACAACTTCAGACTTTGCAATTCTACCAGTACATTCTATCTATCCATAGCTTCACTGGATGTGATATCACTTCTGCCATTTTTGGAAAAACTAAAGCAGCCATAATCAAATGTTTCGAGCGCTATCCTAACGAAACCAAAAACATCGCTGAAGTTTTTATGGCTCTACATCCACGCCAGGAGACATCGATGAATCTGGGGAACAAATGTTCCTACTGATGTATCAGGCACCACTCCACGAGCTTGACCTCAGTTATCACAGGTATATTTCATTTTGTATTGCATGTACTACGTTGAAGCATGCTGTTTGATAAATACATGAAATGAAAATCCACTGCCTGCTTCCAGTCTCCGACCGGGTCAGGAATGGGATGAATGAAACCCCCAACTAGCGGCGAGGATATGAAGTGTGCCGGCTGCCGAATCCTGTCGCACTCCTCTGGGGCAATGATTAAATGAATGACAGATGAAATGAAATGATAGTGGAGAGTGTTGCTGGAATGATATTGTGACAGGGAAAACCGGAGTACCCGGAGAAAAACCTGTCTGCCTCCGTTTTGTCCAGCACAGATCTCACATGGAGTGACCGGGATTTGAACCACGGACCCAGCGGTGAGAGGCCGGCGTGCTGCCGCCTAAGCCACGGAGGCTTTGATAAATACATATTCTATTCTATTATGTTCAATTCGAACGTACATGTGCTTCGTCAAATCGTCAGCCAAGATGAAAGCAAACGAGTCTTCATTGTCACCTACAAAAGATGCTGCTCTATATCACTCGTGCAGTGTGTTTCTACAGGTTCAGCAGTGGTTCGGAAATGAATCACTCGAACGTGAACGTTGGGGTTGGACAAGAGGAGATGGGGGATATATGACTTATATTAAGACCAAGGCCCCTATTGCACCTCACAGCGTGCTCAATTCCATATTTTTATCGTTGTGCCACATGCTGCGGTATGAGAAGTGGATGCCGGCTTGCACCAACAGTGCTCCCATTTAATTGGAGTCGGAAGAGTTGGACGGTGAGGAGTATGAAATGTTTGATAGTCAATAAACACAATTGTAATGTAAATTGTACTTGAGTTGTTACGTATTCCTCTCTACGTCTCATTCCTAGGTGGTCGTTTTTTTAAACTGTCTCCTTGTACCTTGGAATATAGGTTTCGACATACATTTACAATGGATACCGCTGATTGGGGACACATCAGGTGAATACCTTGATATCCATGTGACCCATTTTACACGCTAACACGTACAAAACCTGCTAGGTATAGTGTTTGACACTAGCGTATCACCCACATTACTTGTGCCAGAACAATTTAGGCATTTCAAACACATACAGCCACCCTCCCCCGTCCTCAATCGGCAATAACTTATGACAATTTTATACAATTAATTGGCATATTCAATTTGTCCAACAAGTAAATTTATTTTTATTATAAGAAGGTAACAGTGGCGTTAACTATAAAAATAAAAAGGTCACTAATCTATACTAATATAATAAAGCTGAAGAGTTTGTGTGTTTGTTTGTGTGTTTAAACGCGCTAATCTCTGGAACTATCAGTCGGATTTTGAAAAATTCTTTTTTTATATGAAAGTCAGATTCAAGAGGAATAGTTTAGGCTATGTTAAATTTCGGACAGACCACTCCATTCCCTGCATTTAGGCCCTTTGGCACAAATCTACACCGTTTTACCGATCTGAACCAAAATTTGTATACACACTCTTTGGAACACTACTGTCCACTTTAAATTTCGGACAGACCACTCCATTCCCGGCAAAAACAAAAGTTTGGTGCTTTTCAGTGTTGACCGACTGAAAAGCACCAAACTTTTGTTTACTTAGGCAACACTGAAAAATGGCTTCAAACCTCACAACCATTCCCGGCATTTAGGCCCTTTGACAAAAATCTACACTGTTTCACCGATCTGAACCAAAATGTGTATACTTACCCTTTGGAACCCTGCGAGTAAACTGTTTACATGAAATTTCGGACAGACCACTGCATTCGCTGCATTTATGCCCTTGGGCACAAATCTACACCATTTCACCGATCTGAACCAAAATTTGTATACTTACCCTTTGGAACCCGACGAGTAACACTGTCTGCTTGAAATTTCAGACACACTCCATTCCCTGCATTTAGGTCCATTGGCACAAATCTACACCGTTTCACCGATCTGAACCACATTTTGTACACTTACCCTTTGGAACCCTGCGGGTGACACTGTCCACTTTAAATTTCGGACAGGCCACTCCATTCCCTGCATTTAGGCCCTTTATCACAAATCTACACCGTTCCTCCTAATTGCACCAAATTATACATACCTTTGAAACCCTGCTGGTAACACTGTCCACTTGATATTTTGGACAACGCTCTCCATGCCCTACATTTAGAATAACAAACAAACTGAACTTGAAAACCATATATATTAAGCCCCTAGAATCATTCATGTTCGTAGTAGTGTAACTGTACGAGTATTTTAATAAGTCTATTGTTGACTGGCAATTCGGGCTGCATCACGTCGCTCCTACCAGTGTTCTGGTGCAGAATTGCGAAAATAGTTAAATCTTGCGCTGCTTATAAATTGAAGTCACGGGGAGTAATTAGTGCAAAAAGATTTCTTTTGCCCCTTAAAACAGTTATCATGATGATGTTGATGATGATGATAATTGTTGTTTTAAGGGGCCTAACATCTAGGTTATCGGCCCCTTATCATCATGAACATATTCTGCATCTGTATAAGTGTTGGTGCAATACATTGAGGTTATCAGCTGCAATAAGCGTTGGTGCGTTCAAATTTACCTTAATTTATTCCGAAATTTATCGTTGAGCGCTATGTGGCCATAAATTATACTATTGCTACCTCAGGAGCTCGGGACAGCCGAAGTTTTCCCAAGTGTTCTGATTATTTTCCTACGGCGGTATGCGACAAAAGACGACACTATTGGTTTCTACATTTCTAACAGACAATGAGATATAGGCCCTGGGCAGTGTCTTTTATTTCACTTACTCCTCTTTCTGATTATTTTTAGAAATTTGTTTTTAAATTACATGTGTCAGTGCTGTAGGTAGTAAATAGCCGTTTCCCTGTTCATTATTATCATTATTATCATTAGGGGAAAATGACCTAAATGTTACGTCCATTATACTGTACTGCTTATCACCCTCACTTCAACCACCACCACCACCACCACCACCACCACCACCACCACCACCACAAAAAGTTATATATTTTTTCTGGTAGTTTAAGTATCATGTGCCAGTTCTGTAGTAGTATTCATTATCATCCATAAAACAAATAAATCCATCGGGCGAAGCCGGGCACTACTGCAGGTAACTTATAATTCATTTAAAGAATATATACAACGAAAAATAACGAACTGTTCAGAACATACAGTATAAATACTCCGATGGGCTGGACTGTAAATTAATTATTCTTGATCATGTTTTCATTCCAATAAAAACGAAATTATTTTCCCGAAAATTTGGGCTCCCCTGAAACATAATCCACTGCGTTCATATATATTTATACTTTCTAGGTATATGTTATCAGTTAACTTATATGGTTAATAAATAACATTTATGTTTAAATAATCAATAAATAACGTGAAACAGAGTGTTAAAGCCGTTGAAAACGAAAGTAAAATAATGAGCAGTTCACTAGCGAAATCTCGAAACCGACTCCGATACGTCAAGACTCTCTAACGTTTGACTGATCGAAGATAAATTAGCGTAAGTATACATATTCTTGAAGGGAATTTAATGCTCTACAACTTACTCTCCTCCGCGTTTCTTGTAAAATGGATGCCAAACGGATTGGAAGGGCAAGTTTCACGTGGAACGTGAGGAGTAACACATTTTTCTGCTCCACATTTTCCTTGTTCACCGGCTCATATCTCGGAGACGGTAACACACAGAGATAAATATGAATGCACTATTATGTAGGGTATTTAATTACCTTTAAGTTTGAAAAGTATAAAAATTTCTGTGCGACGCACCGTTTAGAGTTATTTGCCAGAAACAAAAAAGGGGGGCCTTCGAGCCCCCCGCGTCACCTAAAATCGACGGGACTTTATTAGGCGTGGTTTAGGAGACCTCCCACTACACATTACTGAAATTTTTGGAACTACATGATTTAATGAAGCAAAAAAACTTAATTTGACTGGACTACATGCTCATGCCGTCCACTCAATAGGCTTATCCTAGAGTCTCCATCTTCTATGAATATGATTGGTAGCAATGTTTCTTATTCATGGAAATGGAGTACTGTTCGGCTCTGTACCCCGTGATGAACTCCAAGGGCCGGGGTCGACTGTAGCAGTAAGTTAACGAGCGTGTCAGTTTGATGAAATGCTCGTGCAAAGTTAAATAACATTTAATGATTAATAGAGATACCGTAATTGACGTTATTGAAAACGGCCCTTATCCTGTTTATTTCGTCATTGTTACAGACGACTTACAATTAGTCGGCAACGAAGCAACTCTGGAATGGGCAAACTAATCTATGACATTACAGTTACATATTTTCTATGACACTACTGTCGACCAAAATATTATGTGCACTCGAGTTTGAAGGTTGTTTGTGAAGTAGCCAATAGACCTACATAAAATCCAATAACATCATCATTTTCGTCGTTCTATTGTACGTTAGTTCATGTAGGCTTGGAATTTTAAATTTATATTTCAATATTTTTTATCGCAGTTGGAACAGAAAAAGTGCCCATTTTTAAGTGTGTTTTAACCATGCGTCACATTTACGAGTTATTGTCTCAAAAACCCGTCATCACAGCGAATCCACATTTTAAAACAATATACATTGGAATGTTTTATAACTGTGTGTCCAAGAAATAAAGTTGTTATCATTTTTGTAGTCGCCTCCGTAGCGTAGCGGTCAGCATGGTTAGCTGCCGCCCCGGAGGACCTGGGTTCGATTCCCGGCTCTGCCACGAAATTTGAAAAGTGGTACGAGGACTGGAACGGGGTCTACTCAGCCTCGGGTGGCCCAAATGAGTAGAGGGGGTTCGATTCCCCCTCAGCCATCCTCGAAGTGGTTTTCCGTGGTTTCCGACTTCGTCTTCGGGCAAATGCTGGGATGGTACCTTCTTCAAGGCCACGGCCGCCTCCTTCCCTCTTCCTTGCCTATCCATCCTCACCATCCCTTACCTTCCCTCATGAGGCCCCTGTTCGCTTTGCAGGTGAGGCCGCCTGGGCGAGGTGCCAATCCCACCTCAACAGTTGTATCCCTTCCGATTAGATGTTCCCAGCTCTAGGACACTGCCCGTAGAGGCGGTAGTAGTGAGTTCCCTCGCTGAGTCCGTGGGTTCCACCAACCTGGAGGGTAAACGACAAAAAAATAAAATAAAAAAATAATAATAAAAATAAATAAATAAATAAATAAATAAAAAATAAAATAAAAATTGTAAGGTAACCTTTTCTCGGCTCGTTGTGGTTGGAAAATATAGTTCTTGGTCGCGTTGTAATCCTTATACATCAAAAGTTTATGCTATATTACTATGAAATACGTAAATTAATTTACGGTACGCGTTGCCGTGATGGAGCCCATCACGCGTCATGGCGCGTCTCGCTCGGAAGTAAATAAATAAATGCATGTTTCAGCCAACCTGTGCAGCTTGGCGGGGGGCGCTGCAACGGGTTGGATCTCAGTAGCGCTTCCTCTTCTCCAAGCCTCGAACTCCGACACAACTCTGCCACTTACTGTGGATGTGGACCAGGGCTCGTGGATTGGCGGATTCCTACCTGTAGGAGCATTGATTGGCGCCGTTCCTGCCGGGCTCATGGGGGACAAGATGGGTCGCAAAACAGCGCTACTCTCTATGACATTACCTTTTGTTGCTGGCTGGTTGTTTATCATCGTCGCCAACAACAAAGTGAGTGATTTATTTTAACCCGTAGTTAACGGGATCATATAATAAAGGAGAAATTTATGTTATTTGGTTTATATTCATATTTTCATTTATATTGTGAACTCTATATTAAACATGTAACTTGCAAATACTAAATTTAAAGAACATATTAGACATGAGGGAAATGAGGAACTTGAAATATGTACTTACTTTTGTGGATTAAAAAAAAAGCCTATGACTCCATTGACAGAAAGGCACTTATTAACATTCTGAAGGAATTTGGACTTGATCACAAGACAACTGAAATAATTCAAGCAACACTAACGAACACAACTTCCAAAGTTGAATTTAGAGGGGAATTTTCAAAATCTTTCAAAATAAAGTCAGGTGTGAGACAAGGAGATGGTCTGTCACCTCTGCTTTTCAATTGTGCATTGTAAAAGGTAATTCGAGAGTGGAGGAAAGACATCAATACTAAAGGCGTTCAACTAGGAAGACATCCAAATAAAATCACTGTAGATTGTTTAGCTTTTGCGGATGACATTGCATTACTTACTGACTCACTGCATACTGCCAAATAACAAATTAGAGAGTTGCAAAAACAGGCAGCCAAAGTCGGACTACAAATAGCATTTGAAAAAACTAAGTTCATGACAAACATCACCGATGCCCCCAAAAGTATCACAATTCATGACAGTTCAGTATGTAAAACAAATTCCTTTAAATACCTAGGAGAGTGGATAATGAATGACTCACAGGAAAAGACAGCAATAGAAACGCATATGTAAATTACAAAGGTGTTCTCATATGACAAAAGTTATCTATAATTTTTAAAAAATATCCTGGTACACTAAATTTAGGCACTATCAAACAGTGGTCAGACCTGAAACTCTGTATGCGGCAGAAACACTTAAATTAACAAGATTTGGTGATTTAGACAAATTAGAAAAGACTGAAATACGAATTCTGAGAAAAATACTGGGAGCTAAACGAAATAATAACGCAGAACGACCAAATAGAGAGTTATATTTGAAATGTGAAAAATTAACTGATGTAATGAGAAAGAGAAGATAACAGTTTTTCGAGCACATTTATAGAATGGAAAATAGTAGACTAACTAAACAGATCTTCAACTTACTGACTAGTTACAAATCCAAACCCACATGGTTCATTGAAATTGACAAACATTTGACAAACGCCAGAATTCAGACAGACACAATAGCAAACAGATCACTCTTCAGAGAAGCTATTCAAAAGGCAGAATTTCAAGAAAGGAAGAAACAAACAACTCGCAGAAAGTGGACTCAAGAGGAGAAAGATAGACACTCTAGAAGGATGAAGGAAATTTGGAAACAAAGGAAATTGAATACAATGGACAATAGCCAAAGTTGATTCATCGCACCCTCCAAATGGGTTGTTCAAAAGAAGAAGAAACATGTAAGATGTAACTTAGTTCCGTGAAGAACTAAAAAGCATCTCTATCTCTCTATATAAAAATGAAAGTTTGTCTGTTTTTTCTGAATTTCTACGGAAATTTGCGTTATTTACGCGTTTCAGACTGTTTTATGATGGATGCGCGCGAAAATAATTTTTTTGTCTGTCTGTATGTCCTTCTGTCTGTTTGTCTGTGGACAACTTTGTTCCCTTATAACTCCAGAACGGCTGGGTGTATCAACGTAAAATTTGGTACAGATATCCATCAGAGGCACGATACTAATCATTGATGTAACTCTTCTCCGTACCTCTCATAAAAGGGGGCCAACCCCCTTAAAATACATGCTGAAATAGGCGTATAAGGACAAGACAAAGCTCATTTTCAGCCCCTCAATATGAGAAACAAAACTCGGGACCACATTTTAAGATATTTTTGAGATATTCCCAGAAAATAATTTCATTTAATGAACTAAAGAACGAATGCAAGTCGGTAACCATGGAAACAGAATCTCAGAGGTACATCTATTGCTGTAAGACGCAATGCAATTCCATTTATTACAGTACTGTGAAAGTTTTCAAACGGCTATAAGGTTATCACGGAACCAAATTATGCTGTAAAATTCATCAATACGTCTAATGCACTTAAGGGGGTCAGGGGGTACTCTAGAATTTTTTCACGCGATTTACACCTGCGGCTGTGGTACGGAAGGTCTATTATATTCCTATCCCTATATTATATTATTATTATTATTATTATCATTATATTATGGCGCACAACGATAAGACAAAGCCCCTCGGTGCCAGAAACAAAACTCGGGGGCCCGAAAGCTACATTATAAGGCTCTAAAAACAACAGTTTCCGAGATATTCCCAGAAAAATAATTTAAATAAATTTAATAATCTAATGAAGGGATGCAAGTCGGTAACCATGACAACAGTATCTCAATGGGTGACATACAACGTTCCATCTATTTCTATAAGAAGCAATCAATGTCACTCCATTTATTACATTTCTGTGAAAGTTTGCAAATGGCTATAAGGTTATCACGGAACCAAATTAGACTGTATAATTTATCAATGCAATTAATGGGGTCAAGGGGTACCCTAGAATATTTTCACTAAATTTTCACGTGCGATATATCGTACAGGAGGTGTATTATATCTCCAAACAGCAACATTATTTTCAAAAAATTCCTGAATTGAATCATCATTTTTTGCGGCTTTTAGGAATTTGGGCCATTTTAAGCTAAAGAACCCGAATTTTCATGTACCACAATCCTTGATAATTTATTAAAGGGGTCTTCCTGTGGATGGGGACCTAACACAACGGCGATGGTCAGTTTTTATGTGACGTGGATTGCGTTTCGTCTACGGGGCTTTCAATTTTATTTCACGTCAGGAAGTACACGTTATATGAATTTAGTTTGAGAGCACATTTTAACTAATCACTTTTTTTTGTCGACATACGGGTTCATCGTAAGGATAATTTTGTTTGATACTGTGTGGTAGATACACCCATATTTTGACATCTGGGTGATATGTTGTAGACAATGGAATTGTCTGTCTGTCTTTCTGTGTATCTTTATGTACGCCTATAACTCGTGTTCGGATGCTTGGTACATCGTAAAATTAGGTATGGTATCCATGAGAGTCAATACACCAATCATTTATAAAACTCTTCACCGTACTTTTCATACAGTAGAAAGGTGGATATAGGGAAAAACTTTTCAAAATACATGCTAAAATAGGCGAAATATAAAAAATATCCTAGAAGGACGACCAAAGCATATGTTGTGCTTCTCAATGTGAGACACAAAATTCGGGAGTCTACGTATGAAGGGTCTCCGAAAACTATATTTTAAGGCCCTTAAATTAACAGTGTGTGTGATATTCCCAGACAACTAACTTCGCTCTGATAAACTTATTAAGGAATGACAAACCGCTAACCATTCCAACAGTAGCTCATTTGATAATGTCTGGTGTTAACACCGAAGACCGTTCGAAGAACGGGTACTTCTGCTAGTATTTTCATATAATTGACTGTTTTTTTCCATTAAAGTCTCTCTCTCATATTAAAAGGATTTTCCATGTGATGTACTAAATATATTTTTTCCCTTAACAGTCCTCTTACACCACACAAAAGTTCAGTATGATTAACTAGTTTCGGAGATATTGACAACCGGTGAAATACAGTATATGGCATGGACGCCATGTTAGATTTCTTTATATATATGCATAGACAGGGGCGGATCTAGGGGAGGGCGAGGAGGGCGACCCCCAGGGCCCCGCGGTCCGGGGGGCCCCGCGCCTTGGATTTTTAAATTAATTAATTAATTAATTAATTATACTTTTCAAACTAATTTATAATTCATATTCCTTTTTTCAGTGCAGCTATGACCTCCCGTGACCGTTTAGCAAGTTTAGATTTCTGTGAAATAATAGAAGACTTCAGCCGGGAAAAAGTCGCGAAGTAATATTTTAATATTTCACAGTTTACATAATCTTCTTCAAGGGGACTTAAAGGTTTCTTTCATATTATTAAACACATGTACTGTAGTGTATTCAAAATATTCTAACTATTCTTTATTTTATTATTATTACCAAACTATTTTCCATTTGATTTGATATTTGTTTATTTCCTATTGTTGTGGGCCCCACCTTATCATATCGCCCAGGGCCCCGCAAGGCCTGGATCCGCCACTGGCTATAGAATTGTATTCCATCCGATGAATATCATAATCCTGGCTCATTATACCAACCTACATATCTATCGCCTGTTTTGGACATAGAATTAAAACCGTGATTTTAAAAAATTTGCACATCCACCTTTTTTATGTCCTCATAAAAATTAAAGACACCTAGGCTATATATTAAGCCTTGTATGAAGATTTACTGTGGTAAGTTCCACTGCCCTCGGATAATTAAAACGCGAGAAAAATCCATATAAATATTGAAATTTCGCGTCGTCGCCATGTTGGATTTTTGCTCATCAGGAAATTCAAATTCTCATAGGTGAACGTATGTTATTAACCTCTATCAACATACAAAATTTCAGTTTGATTACGATAGTAGATTCACAGATATAGGGAACTGTCTAAACATTTCGGATGATCGTCATGTTGTATTTTTCTACATGTAGGCCCTTGAGTTATGTACCAATAGATGCCGATTATTGAGTAGGTTCATTATTTAAACGTTTACTTTGATCGCATGACTAGGACACAAAAACATAAACTTAATTTTAAAATTTTCCACAGCCGCCATCTTGAGTTTATGAGAACAATCGAATTAAATTAGATGGCAGTAGATTAAATTAAATTAAATTTTGTTTATGTATATAACGTATGCATTTCACTGCTCTTGGATGATTAAGCCGACCTCTCCGTGTGATGTCATCCACGGTCTCAGGGCGTGGCGGCCATCTTGCGCATTAGCCCCTGTGCCAGCTATGGCTCTCTCTCCATAAGAATAACATAGGCGAGTTGCGCGTGGCGGCCATCTTGCGCATTAGCCCCTGCGCCAGCTTCGGCCTAATGTACCTACTTATGACGTATTGTATTCTTACAGCAAAATGTTAAAAAACGTTCTTTCATCTTGATCAATCCCTAAAGCCGCGAGAAAATGCCATTTAAATATTTTAACTTCGCTTGGCTGCCATGTTTGTTTTGTATTTAGCAGGTTTTAATGTGTCACATATCGGAATGTACCTTAGTATTTTCTATCAGATTACAAAATTTCAAGGTTATATTATTAATAGTTTCAGAGATATAGAATTTCGGTGAAATATTTCGCGCGGCCGCCATGTTGGATTGGTGAAACGTATTAAAATTTCAAAGGCATGGTCGTGGTTGGACAAAATAGCTCTATGTTCCTACCGAGTTTCATTCAAATCTCTCTAGCCGTTTAGATTTTATTAGGGGACACACACATACATCTGTGTGAATTTCCTAGCGATGCGATTTGCATTTAGATTTTACTGTGTAGGTGCACTGTTACTGGGGCGCACTTTGAGCCCTGTTGTGTACCATCAACAAATTAATACTTAAATTGGAATGAAACATTTTGCTTAATTCGATATTGTGTGGGTTTTTGTGTGTGCCCTATACAATGCTGTGTTTCAGGGGGTGTGAATTGGTATAATGGGCGGGTGTTTGGATTCGTGTAGAGCGGGTAGTATGAGATCGAGCTGTCTAGGGGCGTAGACATAGCTCTAAAGGAGAGCTCCCAAGTGTTCAGAGTGATGGGATAGCTCGGGGGTGTGTTGGCAGTGGAAAGGTTTTAAGAGATAGTAATCTAAAGTGCTACGGCGCTGCTCAACTTGCAGATAGCGCGTGAAGGCTAGAGGTTGCTGAGCAAATACGCTGATGCTAGCTCCTTGGCGGTGCGCTAATCGTCTCTTTAGCTACTTCCTTAAGGCAAGTAAACAATTAATACTGGCGGATCCTACTTGGATAAGGTTCAGGGGTAGGATCTTAATTAACTAAGTAAATAAGCTAAAAGACCAGTGCTAGAGGTAAGTGATTTTAATAGGTACTTCTAGGAAGAAGCGTTAATAACTCTCAGAGCAGCTTTAGTGCAATAGATGCGTCACAATACAAGTCAAGGGGTTGGAAGTGTGGAGATGTGTATGTGGGAAGATACTCGCTAATACACTCACCAAGATGGCAGCCCGACGTGAAGTCACTTCTTCAAAGCTTTGGCACTACAGGGATCCCGAGGTGTGTGCGCCTGCCGGTGTTATAGTTTCGTGAGCTGCTGCGTTTGTATAATTGCACATTCCGATTGGGTCGGTGCCTTTAGAGGGGTCGATTGAGTTCAACAGGAAGCTCACCGAGGTTGAAGTAGTTCAGAGACTGTATGAAATGTGTTAGGAAATATCCGAGTACTTGGGTACGAAAGTATGAGGTAGGGGATGGTGGTTGTTTCCACTCCTGGGGTTGTAGTGTATAGGGGATGTATCCCTACGGATACAACAATATTCCTCCGTGTAGCGAAATAAATTTTTTTCTTTTCTTTGTTTCAGCTTTCCCTTCTCTACTTCGGACGGTTCTTTATTGGCTTAGCTATTGGAGCGACAAACGTGTTAATTCCACAATACAGTGAGGAGATTGCTAACGATTATAACCGTGGAGCCCTCGGGGTCTACATGGATTTCAGCACGTGCAATGGCAATCTTTTAGTGAACATCTTAGGAACATTCTTGTCCTATATTTGGTTCACAATTGCGTCAAGCCTATTGCCAATCATTTTCTTCATATCCTTCTACTGGATGCCAGAAACACCCGTCTATCTTATACAAACAGGACGTTTTGATGAGGCAAAAAAGACTTTGATGTGGTTGAGAAAAGGGAAGAAATCCTATGACGCACAAGCAGAACTTGACTATCTCAAAGCAAATTTAAATAATCAAAATAAAGAAAATGAACAAATGACTATTTTCGGTACGCTAATAACATTCTTGAAGGAAGGTGATCCACTCTCATTAAAGACCTTCAGAACTGTTTTAATAGTTTACGGTTTAATGTTTTTTAAACAGGCTTCTGGTATTAATGCTATTCAGTATTATTCAACAAGTATTTTTGCTGAATCTGGGATTGAATTTCCTAACAATACGTCTAGTATTATTTTAAGTGTCTGTCAGACAATTACTGAATTACTTCCGTCCTTGTACGTTGATCGTATTGGGAGAAGACCCTTGCTACTAGTATCTGCCGCAATAATCACCCTAACACATGCCGTCCTTTCGGTATATTTCCTATTCAAAGACCACGGCTACAACATGGAAATGTGGACATGGGTTCCTGTCACGGCCATCAACTTATTCCAAATCGGATTCTCCATCGGGTTCAGTCCTCTGCCGTGGTTGATAATGGCAGAACTGATTGCGACCTCCATGAAACGTTGGTTCCTACCATGGGCGGTCACTTTGAGTTGGAGTGTCGTCTTTGTTGTAACCAAATTTTTTCCCACCATGGATGCTTCTCTAGGCCCGACTATGACTTATGGAATATTCTGTATTCTCTGTGTACTTGGTTTTGTGTTCGTGCTTCTGTGTGTTCCGGAGACGAAGAGAAAAACTCGGGAACAAATCCAAGACGCATTGAAGGGAAAGAAAGAGATGATGTTAACACCGGTAATAAGAAAATAATAATATAATAAGAAAAATAAAAGATGACAATACAGAAGAATCTTGATGCTTGTATTTTGTCACGACAATTTGAGTACCAAATGCATCTTTCAGCTATTACGTCGTGTTGCTAACATATGAAAATCGCATTTGGTAACTTTGATGTAATTTTTCAAACTAGCCCTTATTGAGACAGACCAGCGGGGCTAACGAAGCGACCCGAATACTCACGACCGCCACCGATCGTCCATCCCACTTCACGCTCTTTTGACACGCACTGAGACAGACCAGCGGGGCAAACCGAACGTACCCGAAACTTCACAACCTAGACAGGTCATTAGGGCTAGGATTTTTATGTATTTACATACCGTACATATCCTTTCCCTTTGCTTATACATAACTTAAAATGGTAAATGTCCATGAATTAGAACATTAGCTATCAGATAATTACATTTTATTATTACATATTTTACATATTTGATCATACTTGATTTATTTAAAATTACATATTCTGTGTCCTACTGTAAAAGAAAAGTATTTTTTCGCAAGTGAAATATATTTGTTCACCAGAGACTCTGCAGCTGGAATTTAGTTTATTTCAGTTGTCAAGTGAGTGCCTGAGACTCTAAGAATTAACGCACAGAACAACAAATCAAGCGATTATTCACAGAACAAATAGCCCGTCGATAAACGAAAGAAAAATGGCTGCCCCAAGAAACATGCCCCGCTTGGTCTGTGCGTGGAAGAGGATGGCTGATCGTCGTGAGCATTCGGGTCACTTCGTTAGCCCCGCTGGTCTGTCTCTAAGCGCTAGTGTTTTTAAGAGGAGCCAGCCCTGAAAAATATAAGGCGTGATCAAAACGTCTCCGTTTGTGGGCGTTGCTGCAGCTAGTGGATACCCCGGGCATTGAATGCCGAACAAAAAGCACATCGGATGGCTGTTTGCCTGCAGCACGTGATGCGTTTAATTGATGAAGGCAACACGTTCCTGGAGCGCATTGTTGCACGTGACGAAACCTTGTGCCACCACTGGGAACCGGAATCGAAAGCTTCAACAATGCAGTGGCGTCTTCCCTCCTCCCCTCGTCCCAAGAAGTTCAGGAGCCAACCATCCACTGGAAAGATGATGCTCACCCTGTTCTCTGATTTCCCGGGCCCATTGCTTATTGTCTCCATCACTGAGGAACGGTACTGGGCAACGCTGGAGAAATTATGGCGTGCAATTACTGCGAAATATCCGGAAAAACTGCGACAAGGGGTACTGCTTCATGATAACGCACGTCCTCTTACCGCAAAGGTCGTAACGCAGAAGGTACGCCAACTCAAGTGGGAGACACTCGAGCACCGCCCTATAGTCCTGATCTCTCCCAATGCGATTATCACGCTTGCGGTCGCTTAAAAAGGCCATGAAGGGTAGACGATTCCTGTCGGACGAGGAAGTGCAGCAGGCGGTTACGGACTTCTTCACGCGGAGATCTTCAACCTGGCGCGTCGGTGGAATGAGTGTGTCTGTAATGTACGGCCGTCAAACGGAAACTTATTGATCACGCCTTATATTTAAAATAATGCAAATTCTGTTTTTTTTACTTTAAAAGCAGTACAGAATTTCCTGATTAATAAAAAAAAGCATCCTGTTTGAACATTGGGGCAGATTACCTCACTGTTCTGCCCCTTAAAACAACAATAACTTATTTACTTACTGTTTAAACATTCTGATTTTTTTGGCTAAAACTGTGTGGATTATTTAATTCAGGGGCAGTGGCTTTGAGTTGGAGTGTCGTGTTCGTCGTAACCAAATCCGTAATGAAAAGAAATCTATTTCATTACTCTAACCCGTCCTTGACGACTTCTTAGAATAGTTTATGACGGCAACTCCTAGGTTATAATTATCTCCATTTAGTAGCGGCTGGTGTTTTTTTTTACGAGGGAAGTGGAAAAATTTGCATAAGACCTTGAGAAGGGTCCGCACTCCTCAAGGGTGTGGGATTCTTACGCATTAAAAACCACTCCCTGTCCTCTTGACAAAACCCATCCCGGGACCACTTTCGTATTACTTCACGATAGAGCCATTTTCTTTGCTTCACAAGCACAATCTTACTTCTCAATTCATAGTCCGCGGATCGCAGACTTAATCAACTAAATCGAGCAAGTCCCCAACCGACTTCTTCTGACGAATAATAATAATTAGACAACAAAGGATCTTACCAGATGGAAGACGATGGTACAAACCAAATTGTGAACTCTAGAAACACCTAGAAAACGTCACAGATACCATTAGAAGGAGACGCCTGGCTTTCTGCGGCCACCTGCACATAATGGACCATTACAGCCTGTCTTATAAGATCTTCTAGGTAGCCAAGAAGGGTAATGTCACTGGATTAAACAAGCTGAGGAGGATGTCCAGCAAGACACATTACATTACAGGAGTCGCTACCGTCTGACAATAGAAACCAGACCTTTCCTCACATTCATTACAGAAATTCACCACAACGCGTCCAGGAAATGGTCCGAGGAACGTAAGATAGAGTTCAGCAAGTACATGAAAGATTGCTGGTCCAATAGAAAGGCTCAAGATTTCAGCACGAAAACAGTCGCCAACAATTCAGCAAGAACACCAGAAGTGGCAGGCAACAGCTAAAACACAAGTCTCGTGAGGACAATTGAGTAGCTGACTGACCTGTTTCCTGGGTTATGAATCCACTGATGGTTTTTCACAGTCCTTCTGTAACTGTCCCTGTCATTTGCAATGCTTATCTCACTCAGATCTTTCTCACAATCTTGAAACCACTTTATTATAGATGGTTGGTTGGTTCTTAAGTTTAAGGGCTGCGACAACGCGGTCATGTAGCCCCGTGTACTTTGGGTGTGTGTAGAATCTGCCTGATAACCGGTGTTAATTGTGATGGCTGTATTAGTGTGTGTATCTGTTTTTAATTCAAGTAAGGACTGCAGACATTCAATTTTCAAGTAGTTCCTACTTTTGCTACCAAATGCCACGCCAACGACAACTAGTTCTGAACTTGGTTACTAGATGCCACCGCAGTCTGCTCCTGGCGACGAACGTTGGAACCTAAGAGCGTTGGTCAAATCTAATCCATATTGTAGCTTCATACAAGTGTATATGCCATAAATCTATACCCGGCCGAAGCCGTCGGATTTTTTAAGAGCGTTAAAAATCCCTCAGTATGCCTTCCTTCGGAGGGGAAGTAAAGCCGGCGGTCCCATGTCATAGATTTATGGCATGTTAAAGATCTTTCCACTAATTACACCTGTGTGAAACTAAATTGGATAGGTTAAGAATGTAAACAACGCTCTTAGGTTGCTACGTTCGTTGCCAAGAGCCGACTGCGGTGGCGTCTAGTAGCTAGTTCTGAACTAGGCCTAGTAGTCGTTGACGGTGGCGTTTGGCGGCAAAAGTAGGAACTATTTGAAAATTCAAAGTTGCAGTCTCTACTTGAATTAAAAAACAGATACACACACTAATACAGTCATCACAATTAACACCGGTTATCAGACAGATTCTACACACACCCAAAGTACACGGGGCTACATGACCGCGTTGTCGCAGCCCCTAAACTAAGGAACCAACCAACCAACCATAAATCTATGACATGGACCACCGGCTTTACTTCCCCTCCGAAGGGAGGCATACTGAGGGATTTTAAAGGCTCCTAAAAATCCGACGACTTCGGCCGGGTTTGAACCCGCGACCTTGGGCATAGAAGCTCAGCGTGCTACCTACTACGCCACCGAAGGCGACCAAAGATCTCCCGTAGTAGCCTATGTTCTCCTTTAAGTAGCTGGTCAACTTGTCCTTTTCGATTCAATGATAAAGTCCTCGATGCATACAAACCTTCTGGTGTAACAACAGTGCTGTAATGTCTTAATTTGGCTCTTATATTCAGCATCTTCTTATTATAAACTAGCAAGCCACCTCGGCTTCGCCCGGAATCTTTAACGGTTTACCCAGCGTAAGCTTAAAAGGCTCACAGACGGCAGGTCCCAGACGCAATTCAGAAAAGCCGAGGTGAACAGCGAAACTCCAAACATACACCCTACTCTTCCCTGAAGTCTTAACTCGACACGACTCGACAGTTTGATGCTGGCCGAAGCTGGGGTGATAGGCTCGCTCGCTAACTCGTAAACTTGGTCCGAAGCTAGTAATTTAAATTTCCACAGAATGGAGATTGTTGGAAGAAATGAAAACGTAAAAACACTTATAGCGGGCGATATAGCCTATTATAGATAGCCTGTAGATACGCTGTCACAGGCTTTTTTTAATCATTTTAAATGATCTTGTCGACTTTGTCGTTACGCTGGGGTCTGGCGTTACGTTACGGTGACGGGACGAAATGTACCCAGATGCAATGAGGTGTGTGACGTCATAGTACTGCTTGGTGCATGTGTTCCCGACAATCTCTACTTAGTATAAGACAAAAATCCCCGATTCTTGAACGTCACGGGTAATCTCGAGAACCACTGGATGGATTTTGATGCGGTTTTCACCATTCTGTAAAGGATATCTCGAGGAAAGATTCTGTAGAAAATAATTTATGTATGATCAAAGGAAGCCAAGCAGTAACGATTTCAGTGAAAAATTCGAAAACAAACTTGGCGTCCATGCGCTTCTTAAGCTTACGCTGGGCAAACCGTTTAAAATATCAATATACTATGAGCGTAAGAATTGGTCAGCATGAAAAGTTCTACAAAAAGGTCCGCGAGAGCATATCTCTATCTCCAATACACCGCCCACTATGAGTGTTTTTAGACTGGATGGAAGGGGCACGTCCCCGCGCGCTCTGGTGAGCGTGACGGCATCCCCCACGCTTGACCTTGCTTTGCCCTTGGTTTGCACTTGCCGTTCGCGAGTAATTTGAAACAAGATAAGCAAGATAAGTATTAAGCAGATAATTTTCTAATATGTCAAGAGTCTTTGGCTTCGAGCGAAGCGAGAATCCTCCAGCCTTTCTAGCATTTTTCAGCATTTGTAGCATTTAAAATGATACAAAGTCTAGTCTTTCAGACTGACTGTCACTTTTGTAGAACTTTTCATGCTGAACAATTCTTACACTCATAGTATTGCACCCTTCAATAAAACATGGTTTTCTCAAGATTCATCTACGGGGTCGTGTTCAGTCCTGACTGCGTTACACAGCTAAGTTCGCTTAAAAAACAACATGCTCTAATGAATAGAAAGGTCCATGACAGAGGCTATACTATAAATAAAAGGAATATCAAGTAGAATAAAAGAAATTTAATGACTGAAAAGTATGTGCATAATAATAATAATAAATAAAAGAAATCCTCCCTGACTTTCACCCCCTAATAAATAATAATATTACTGAGCGGTAATACTCGCTCCACACAACAAAAACAATGTGAATGCAGCTTCACACAAAATGATAAATCATAACATAAATATTGAGCGTGAGCTGTAAGAACTCACTCGTCACAACATATGGATACAAGTCCATTTTTCCTGGTCAGAAGTTATATAATGCGTGGTGTACTGCTCGTTAAATAAGAACATGAGTACTGATGTGAGTCCGTTTACAACTGAAACAGACATGTTGCTCACGGAGTTGCATCTTTTAAATCACACTACGGCTATGGGACCCACCCTTAATTAATACACTATAATTACTACTGACACATGCAAGATCTAATAATATAAAAAGATGAAGAATCTCCCTGAGATTCTAGCTGGTGCCAGAGCACATAAATGAACAAAAAGAGCATGCCAGAAATAGGCCAAAACGCTCTCATCACCAAAATGGGAACATAGCCTCGCGCACCCTAATGCCACACGGGTCATTGAACGCGTAAAATAAACACCCAAGAATTAAAGCAAAAGCAACAAAATACAAGCCTAACGGCTGAAAAAACTATGTTTACATTTATAAAACGCCAGACAAACAGGAGTTTTGGAAGCTACCTTACAACTATGGACAGCACCCATTTAATCAATCAATACTCATTATAACCGATCAGGTTTTTGTGAATTTAAAACAACGTCTAAAATTGAAGTACAGGATCCAGGCCTGTTACTAATGACAAGTCGCGTTATCTGATTTGAGCGCGCCCCTCTTGTATGAGTCACCGCTGCCTCAATTATCTCTCTCAGTCCCTCAAGCTAGGTGCAACTTCCATCTGGAAACGCCAACATTTCTCACTCATCCCCTGGATGGCAAGAAAACACGAATATATACCACAAGTCCAGCCTCGCGAGGTCATGAACTGGGCTGACGTGGAGCAAGTCAGAATAATCACAATGATATATTCTCGCTAGCACATCATAAAAATCACACTACGCACCAAAAGCTTGGACTGGCTCTCATAATCATACCACTGGGTCGGCTCAAAACAGATCAACAATATTGCGTCCATAGACACATAAAAAATACACAACAAAAACTCGGGTGCAAAGTGCCATCCCGTTCAGCTCTTCTGAGAAAGCAACTATCAAAATAATCCTGATCCGTCAAAATTCTACTCACAAATAATCTTTACCCTCCAAATTCTATTTTTAATCTCAAAATTAATTCAGTTCCATTTCTGTTATAAGGCATACCTCCGAATAATAATGCTTGACCGCGATTTACGCAACCGAATGCGAGCACGAGCTGCGCGTCGCCCCGTATAGTTGAACAAACACAAATCACAATATTTACAAATTACACAACGTTCGGCTTGTCCCATAACTTAACGTGTCAGTAAAACAAAAACTAATAATCTACATTACCAAACAAGCAAACAAATATCTACAAAATATGTCCCATAATACCATAGCTGATTTAATAAATAAATAAATTCATTTGTACTCATTCCTTTAAAACAGCGTCAAGGAAACATTGCAGCCATCTCCTTTAAAATGTTTATCTCGTCATCGACATCTTCTGGCAAATGTCCTGCTGGTTCCAAGATCCGGTCTCGTTCCTAGACGTCATCTCGTGCTGAATTAAATAAAGTTTTGTCAGATACACACACGATATATTTCCTATTAAATTCACCTGTCAAGTACTAAATTCCTTGACAGTCTATTTGGTGAATTATTTCGATGAACTGGTCCTACTGGTAGTGCTGGGACTACAAATAAATCACTGAAGTTACACTTATAACTCGACGAAAATGTTCCATGTTCAAATACATGAAATATTGCAGAGTATGCCTCGTGTCCTCGGACACCTTATGTCCTCAAATGCTCAAATAAAAATCAACTTTACGTCCTCAGACGCACAAATTAAAGAGTGTTACGTTACGTCCTCAGACGCCCAAAATCAAGTGTCGACGTTACGTCCTCAGACGCACAAATAAAAGTATGTTCTCTCGAAGCTTTCTGGATCCTTATAAATGAAACTGACTAGGGTAGGTGTGGAAGGGGATTTATGAAAAAATATTCCATAATAATTATCAGACTAGCATGCGATCGGTATCATTGAGTTCGTAGCAGTGTGGAGGTTACGATTATGCTGTAGCCGGCTCGAATCAATCGTGATATTAATCCGTAGATAACTCCCGCGTTAATTTACCAGGGTGCGTTACCAAGCCGAGTTGCCGCTAAAACAAGGCGTATTGATATTATTGGTTCAGACTCTTGTATGTCTTTGCGCGCTTTTACTTGTATTTCTGCCATAGGGAGTGGTTATCATGATGATTGACCAATTGCCTCGTAGCATTCGATTTTCTTCTTGGCGCCAACACTCGTAGCAACAGGCCATAATGTGCGTGCCCAAGCCATCTCCGCGCTGAAAGTTGCACCTGTCCTATGTGTCAAGAATATTTATGCTACTTCCTAAAATACCACAGGAGCTTAAACCATTGTGTCCTCTCGGCCACTGATTTCTCAATATTTCCCAACACCGTCTGGCTCTCATATCTGCTGTCTGTAGAAATGTATCAAAAGATGATGAATAATTTATTAGAATCCTTTATACAGCCTGTGGATAAAGGGTTCAGTATATAGATATTTTTAACGGTTTACCTAGCGTGACCTTAAACGACGCACGGACGGCAGGTTTTTCTTCGACTCGATTCACTGAAATCGTTATTGCTCGGCTTCCTTTATACATGAATGTTTTTCTACAGAAACCTTCCTCGAGAAATCCTTTACAGATTGGTGAAAACTGCATCAAAATCCATCCAGGGGTTCTCAAGATTACCCGTTACTATGTAGAGATGTTTTTTAGTCAGTTGGTACGCTCGCTCTAATTACCAGACGCAGCTGTTGGTCGCTTCTGTTGTAGACCATTCTGTTGGAGTGCGGTACCTACTTCTTTTTAATAATTTTTTCTTTGAAATGGCCCAATCTTGACATGAGCCACTACGTTGTTCAGCCCCTCATTTTACCTCACGACTAATCCCACCACCTCATAATCAATTACCTGGTCGATTAATTGTTTAGAGGCGTTCGATTCACCGATCAAAGCTTTACTCGACAGCGCGAAAGATCACTGTTCCTTTACAAACGAAACCTTCTATTGTGAAAACTTGAGATAACTTATCTGTTGAGACTGTTTATTAGATGGTAATCATGAAATCCCATTCGTGTGGTCATCATATCACTGCCACAAACCTTTCCAACTAATATTGTTTAGCGCTTGGTTATCATAGTCATCTATTCCGCTAAATATTCTCATCCTAAATGGTTTGTCCACTTCAATGTTCCGAACGTCACAATATTTCCCATTACAATATAACACGTATTTAAGTGTAGAGATAATATTATAATCTACAACAAATATATAACCCTCAAAATCTCCACTTCAAATACCAATCACAGAAAAAATAATAAATACCAAAGTGGAAAATTATGGATTCCAGAACTCTGAATTGAACGCCTCAGATCCCCCTCCCCCTTGCTTGTAAGTTAGTACAGTTTACGCCACAGTTTTTGGCCGGTCAACTGACAACTCATGTATCAATTACACATGCCTAAAGGTCTACCCACAATGCGCAGTCGGCAGTCGTTAGCTGATAGTTTACAGTCCGTAGCTCCAGTCGGAAGACGGTAGTTCACAACCTAGCCACCCACAATGCGCAGTCGTTAAAATGCTAGGAGTAAATAATAACTTGACTTTCATTTATTCCTCGAGAAAGTTGTCAATATTGTTGATAACCTAACCTAAAATTTGCGAGGATGGACGACTTGGAGCTGTACGGTTTATTCTTATTGCTGCTAACTGGTAAAGCATTGTTAAAATTGAGGAAAAATACTCGTACATCCAGTATCCCCTCTTGTAAATAATTAATAACAAATCCAACACTGAATTAGGCCTACTGATTTTTGAAAATAATTGTTTTTGTGTAGCTGGCCATTTTAGATTGAACGCCCGAGGGCTCCCAACACGTTCAATCTATTACTACATCATTTCCTAATTTATTTTTCGTCATTAGAAAATGTATATTGGCTAATTTCAGTTCCGGTAGGCTCTACTTTAGAAAATTTTATCGTACGATGAGCTCTCATTCAGCGTTACCTTCCACTGTATTACATTTGCTACAAAGGAAAACATAATAAATGAACTGTTTCCTTTTAATTACTTGGGCTCACGCATGTCATACATCCAACGGCGTTCCCTCACAAGATCAATGAATATAATCTTCTATCCCAAGGTCAGTACATTCAGTCATCATCTTTTTATAAACTGTAATTATGCGAAGAATATACCGCGAATACAACTATATAGTCAACTACACAGCTGATGACGAGCGGGAAAACGACCAAGTGACGTCAGCTTGTGATCTTTTCTGATTGGTTCTTAAATATGCAGTAGGCTGTCAAAGATAAAATTGGCGACAGCCGACCACACGCAGCCGATTGTCAACTATCTACTACCGACATACAACTTCACATTGTGAATGACGCCATTCTCCGACTGTCCTCTGTGCGACTGCGCAACCGGGATTGACCGTTCAAAAACTGTGGCGTAAACTGTACAAGCAGTGATTTTCGTCCAGACAGTTCTCTGGCCAAGTAGCGACCATGGATTTCGTCCAGACAGTCGTCTAACCTCGTAGCGACCATTGATTTCGTCCAGACAGTTGTCTAACCTAGTAGCGACCAATGGGTTCGTCCAGACAGTCGTCTAACCTAGTAGCGACCAATGGTTTCGTCCAGACAGTCGTCTAACCTAGTAGCGACCATTGGATTCGTCCAGACAGTCGTCTAACCTAGTAGCGACCAATGGCTTCGTCCAGACAGTCGTCTAACCTAGTAGCGACCATTGATTTCGTCCAGACAGTCGTCTAACCAAGTAGCGGTCAATGGTTTCGTCCAGACAGTCGTCTAACCTAGTAGCGAACAATAGTTTCGTCCAGACAGTCGTCTAACCTAGTAGCGACCAATGGTTTCGTCCAGACAGTCGTCTAACCTAATAGCGTCCAATGATTTCGTCCAGACAGTCTTATAACCAAGTAGCGACCAATGATATCGTCCAGATAGTCGTCTAACCTAGTAGCGACCAATGGTTTCGTACAGAGAGTCTTCTAACCCTGTAGGGACCAATGGCTTCGTCCAGATCGTCGTCTAACCAAGTAGCGACCAATGGCTTCGTCCAGACAGTCGTCTAACCTAGTAGCGACTCTTGATTTCGTCCAGACAGTCGTCTAACCTAGTAGCGAACAATGGTTTCGTCCAGACAGTCGTCTAACCTAGTAGCGACCAATGGTTTCGTACAGACAGTCTTCCAACCCTGTAGGGACCAATGGCTTCGTCCAGATCGTCGTCTAACCTAGTAGCGACCAATGGCTTCGTCCAGACAGTCGTCTAACCTAGTAGCGACCATTGATTTCGTCCAGACAGTCGTCTAACCTAGTAGCTACCTATGGTTTCGTCCAGCCAGTCGTCTAACCTAGTAGCGTCCAATAGTTTCGTCCAGACAGTCATCTAACCTAGTTGCGACCAATGGTTTCGACCAGACAGTCGTCTAACCTAATAGCGTCCAATGATTTCGTCCAGACAGTCTTATAACCAAGTAGCGACCAATGAGTTCGTCCAGACAGTCGTCTAACTTAGTAGCGAACAATGGTTTCGTCCAGACAGTCGTCTAACCAAGTAGCGACCAATAGTTTCGTCTAGACAGTCGTCTAACCTAGTAGCGACCAATAGTTTCGTCCAGACATTCGTCTAACCTAGTAGCGACCAATGGTTTCGTCCAGACAGTCGTCTAACCTAATAGCGTCCAATGATTTCATCCATACAGTCTTATAACCAAGTAGCGACCAATGAGTTCGTCCAGACAGTCGTCTAACCTAGTAGCGACCAATAGTTTCGTCCAGATAGTCGTCTAACCTAGTAGCGACTAATAGTTTCGTCCAGACAGTCGTCTAACCTAGTAGCGAACAATGGTTTCGTCCAGACAGTCGTCTAACCTAGTAGCGACTAATAGTTTCGTCCAGACAGTCGTCTAACCTAGTAGCGACCAATAGTTTCGTCCAGACAGTCGTCTAACTTAGTAGCGACCAATGGTTTCGTCCAGACAGTCGTCTAACCTAATAGCGTCCAATGATTTCATCCATACAGTCTTATAACCAAGTAACGACCAATGAGTTCGTCCAGACAATCGTCTAACCTAGTAGGGACCAATGGTTTCGTCCCGACAGTCTTCTAACCAAGTAGCGACCAATGATTTCGTCCAGACAGTCGTCTAACCTAGTAGGGACCATTGATTTCGTCCAGACAGTCGTCTAACCTAGTAGGGACCAATGATTTCGTCCAGACAGTCGTCTAACTTAGTAGCGACCAATGGTTTCGTCCAGACAGTCGTCTAACCTAATAGCGTCCAATGATTTCGTCCAGACAGTCTTATAACCAAGTAGCGACCAATGATTTCGTCCAAACAGTCGTCTAACTTAGTAGCGACCAATAGTTTCGTCCAGACAGTCGTCTAACCTAGTAGCGACCAATAGTTTCGTCCAGACAGTCGTCTAACCTAGTAGCGACCAATAGTTTCGTCCAGACATTCGTCTAACCTAGTAGCGACCAATGGTTTCGTCCAGACAGTCGTCTAACCTAATAGCGTCCAATGATTTCATCCATACAGTCTTATAACCAAGTAGTGACCAATGAGTTCGTCCATACAGTCGTCTAACCTAGTAGCGATCAATAGTTTCGTCCAGACAGTCGTCTAACCTAGTAGCGACCAATAGTTTCGTCCAGACAGTCGTCTAACCTAGTAGCGACCAATAGTTTCGTCCAGACAGTCGTCTAACTTAGTAGCGAACAATGGTTTCGTCCAGACAGTCGTCTAACCTAGTAGCGACCAATAGTTTCGTCCAGACAGTCGTCTAACCTAGTAGCGACCAATGGTTACGTCCAGACAGTCGTCTAACCTAATAGCGTCCAATGATTTCATCCATACAGTCTTATAACCAAGTAGCGACCAATGAGTTCGTCCAGACAATCGTCTAACCTAGTAGCGACCAATGGTTTCGTCCCGACAGTCTTCTAACCAAGTAGCGACCAATGATTTCGTCCAGACAGTCGTCTAACCTAGTAGGGACCATTGATTTCGTCCATACAGTCGTCTAACCTAGTAGGGACTAATGATTTCGTCCAGACAGTCGTCTAACATAGTAGCGACCAATGATTTCGTCCAGACAGTCGTCTAACCTAGTAGCGACCAATGATTTCGTCCAGACAGTCGTCTAACCTAGTAGTGACCATTGATTTCATCCAGACAGTCGTCTAACCTAGTAGGGACCAATGGTTTCGTCCAGACAGTCGTCTAACTTAGTAGCGACCAATGATTTCGTCCAGACAGTCGTCTAACCTAGTAGGGACCAATGGTTTCGTCCAGAGTCTTCTAACCAAGTAGCGACCAATGATTTCGTCCAGACAGTCTTCTAACCAAGTAGCGACCAATGATTTCGTCCAGACAGTCTTCTAACCAAGTAGCGACCAATGATTTCGTACAGACAGTCTTCTAACCAAGTAGCGACCAATGATTTCGTCCAGACATTCGTCTTACCTAGTAGCGACCAATGGTTTCATCCAGACAGTCTTATAACCAAGTAGCGACCAATGAGTTCGTTCAGACAATCGTCTAACCTAGTAGCGACCAATGGTTTCGTACAGACAGTCTTCTATCCCTGTAGGTACCAATGGCTTCGTCCAGACAGTCGTCTAACCTAGTAGGGAACAATGATTTCGTCCAGACAGTCGTCTAACCTAGTAGTGACCATTGATTTCGTCCAGACAGTCGTCAAACCTAGTAGGGACCAATGGTTTCGTCCAGACAGTCGTCTAACCTAGTAGGGACCAATGATTTCGTCCAGACAGTCGTCTAACCTAGTAGGGACCAATGGTTTCGTCCAGAGTCTTCTAACCAAGTAGCGACCAATTATTTCGTCCAGATAGTCTTCTAACCAAGTAGCGACCAATGATTTCGTCCAGACAGTCGTCTAACCTAGTAGGGACCACTGATTTCGTCCAGACAGTCGTCGAACCTAGTAGCGACCAATGATTTCGTCCAGACAGTCGTCTAACCTAGTAGGGACCAATAGTTTCGTCCAGACAGTCTTCTAACCAAGTAGCGACCAATGATTTCGTCCAGACATTCGTCTAACCTAGTAGCGACCAACGGTTTCATCCAGACAGTCTTATAACCAAGTAGCGACCAATGAGTTCGTCCAGACAATCGTCCAACCTATTAGCGACCAATGGTTTCGTACAGACAGTCTTCTAACCCTGTAGGGACCAATGGTTTCGTCCAGACAGTCGTCTAACCTAATAGCGTCCAATGATTTCATCCATACAGTCTTATAACCAAGTAGCGACCAATGAGTTCGTCCAGACAATCGTCTAACCTAGTAGCGACCAATGGTTTCGTCCCGACAGTCTTCTAATCAAGTAGCGACCAATGATTTCGTCCAGACAGTCGTCTAACCTAGTAGGGACCAATGATTTCGTCCATACAGTCGTCTAACCTAGTAGGGACCAATGATTTCGTCCAGACAGTCGTCTAACCTAGTAGCGACCAATGATTTTGTCCAGACAGTCGTCTAACCTAGTAGCGACCAATGATTTCGACCAGACAGTCGTCTAACCTAGTAGGGATCAATGGTTTCGTCCAGAGTCTTCTAACCAAGTAGCGACCAATGATTTCGTCCAGACAGTCTTCTAACCAAGTAGCGACCAATGATTTCGTCCAGACAGTCTTCTAACCAAGTAGCGACCAATGATTTCGTACAGACAGTCTTCTAACCAAGTAGCGACCAATGATTTCGTCCAGACATTCGTCTTACCTAGTAGCGACCAATGGTTTCATCCAGACAGTCTTATAACCAAGTAGCGACCAATGAGTTCGTTCAGACAATCGTCTAACCTAGTAGCGACCAATGGTTTCGTACAGACAGTCTTCTATCCCTGTAGGGACCAATGGCTTCGTCCAGACAGTCGTCTAACCTAGTAGGGAACAATGATTTCGTCCAGACAGTCGTCTAACCTAGTAGTGACCATTGATTTCGTCCAGGCAGTCGTCTAACCTAGTAGGGACCAATGGTTTCGTCCAGACAGTCGTCTAACCTAGTAGGGACCAATGATTTCGTCCAGACAGTCGTCTAACCTAGTAGGGACCAATGGTTTCGTCCAGAGTCTTCTAACCAAGTAGCGACCAATTATTTCGTCCAGATAGTCTTCTAACCAAGTAGCGACCAATGATTTCGTCCAGACAGTCGTCTAACCTAGTAGGAACCACTGATTTCGTCCAGACAGTCGACGAACCTAGTAGCGACCAATGATTTCGTCCAGACAGTCGTCTAACCTAGTAGGGACCAATAGTTTCGTCCAGACAGTCTTCTAACCAAGTAGCGACCAATGATTTCGTCCAGACAGTCTTCTAACCAAGTAGCGACAAATGATTTCGTCCAGACAGTCTTCTAACCAAGTAGCGACCAATGATTTCGTACAGACAGTCTTCTAACCAAGTAGCGACCAATGATTTCGTCCAGACATTCGTCTAACCTAGTAGCGACCAATGGTTTCATCCAGACAGTCTTATAACCAAGTAGCGACCAATGAGTTCGTTCAGACAATCGTCTAACCTAGTAGCGACCAATGGTTTCGTACAGACAGTCTTCTATCCCTGTAGGGACCAATGGCTTCGTCCAGACAGTCGTCTAACCTAGTAGGGAACAATGATTTCGTCCAGACAGTCGTCTAACCTAGTAGTGACCATTGATTTCGTCCAGACAGTCGTCTAACCTAGTAGGGACCAATGGTTTCGTCCAGACAGTCGTCTAACCTAGTAGGGACCAATGATTTCGTCCAGACAGTCGTCTAACCTAGTAGGGACCAATGATTTCGTCCAGACAGTCGTCTAACCTAGTAGGGACCAATGGTTTCGTCCAGAGTCTTCTAACCAAGTAGCGACCAATTATTTCGTCCAGATAGTCTTCTAACCAAGTAGCGACCAATGATTTCGTCCAGACAGTCGTCTAACCTAGTAGGGACCACTGATTTCGTCCAGACAGTCGTCGAACCTAGTAGCGACCAATGATTTCGTCCAGACAGTCGTCTAACCTAGTAGGGACCAATGGTTTCGTCCAGACAGTCTTCTAACCAAGTAGCGACCAATAATTTCGTCCAGACAGTCTTCTAACCAAGTAGCGACCAGTGATTTCGTCCAGACATTCTTCTAACCTAGTAGCGACCAATGGTTTCATCCAGACAGTCTTATAACCAAGTAGCGACCAATGAGTTCGTCCGGACAATCGTCTAACCTAGTAGCGACCAATGGTTTCGTACAGTCAGTCTTCTAACCCTGTAGGGACCAATGGCTTCGTCCAGACAGTTGTCTAACCTGGTAGGGAACAATGATTTCGTCCAGACAGTCGTCTAACCTAGTAGGGACCTTTGTTTCGTCCAGACAGTCGTCTAACCTAGTAGGGACCAATGATTTCGTCCAGACAGTCGTCTAACCTAGTAGCGACCAATGATTTCGTCCAGACAGTCGTCTAACCAACTAGCGACCAATGGTTTCGTCCAGACAGTTGTCTAACCTATTAGGGACAATGGTTTAGTCCAGATCGTCATCTAACCAAGTTCGTCCAGTCAGTGGTGCAGTCTGTCGAGAGCTATGAGATAATGTTGGTATTCTCTGAAATTTGCGCATGCACAGTTGAGTATTTAAGGACTTCTAATACAGGTTTGCCGTGCGTCACTTAATGGGAAGTACGGCCAAGAGACCTGCAAGTAGTGTAATTTTCCCCAAAACAATATTGCATGGCACAAACAACCTCCACATTTTTGAGGGGGTAAAACCTGTTTTTGAGAAGCCATTTTAAAAGGTAGAATCATTATTTGGATATAATTGTAGGCACTGGAGTTATTAACGTGCCTTGTGGCTGATAATATTGTAGCCTACCGGTACCTTAGTATCATCCCAACATTTGCATTTTCAATTTTAGTTTCTTACTAGTTAGTTATTGTTGTTTTGAGGGGTGGAACTACGAGGTCATCTGCCCCTTTTGTTTGTTACTTTTCATGCCATTGTTAATGAACTATGAGAGATTCATATTACACACAGCGTTGTTATAGTGTTGATAGATAAGCCATGTATGGTCATTGTCGAAACAACCGTTTCATTAATATGGAGTTTCAAATACTATCCTTAAAAATAAAGCTGCTTCATGTCCAGGTCCCCTTAACCCTTTATGGGATAGTGGTCTCTATATTAACCACCTTCGTGAGGACAATTTATGCTTTCAAAGATGCTGATAGTTGAATCGATAAGCCAAATTTCGGAGAATTTTCATGCCGAAGTATTAGTATTTCTCAAAATCAAATATACCTACGTATCTACTTGACGTAATGTGTTGGATACATTTTTTTAAAATGAAACTAACGACATTAACAATTAAAGTGCAAAAATAAAATATAAATATAGAAATGATAAACAGAAAAATAAAATTACAATAATAAAAGAAATATAAAAACATAACCATAAAAATTTATGACAATAATTGTAAAAAACAATTCGAAATTAGTTAATTAATTAATTCAATAAAAATACCCAAATTAAATCTATAAGAACATAAATTGAAAATTAAATATAAATGTATAAACATTAAACTTAGAGAAACAAAAAATAACATTATTTATAATTAGTCTATAATAATCAAAATAAATTAAAATGTAAAAACACATAACATTAAAAACAAGAAGTTCCGTGAAGAACTATACAGCCTACTTTTCATGCCAATGATTATTCTACAGTATATGAACCTATCTAGAATAATGAAGAAATTAAGTTGCTAATATCGAAATTTCTAATTATTTCGAAATACTGTATACCTTGCATAATGTAGCCTAATAGAGCACTACAGTTGGCAGCCCTGATGACTGAATATATTCTTAGTTCCATCTCTTAAGGTACAGAATACAAAATTTGGTTGAAGTCCAATGAATAGCATGGACGTTACATGCAATTAAACATTGGATCTAACAGCGTGCGTAAAATCATGTTGGCAACAATGTCATTCATGTATTGGTCAGAAATAATCTGAAATAATATGATCTATTGTTGTGCCAATTTTGAATGAAATCCATTAGTTAGTATAGAAGTTACATGCATTTTAAAATTGGACCTATCAGCAGGCTTAGAATCATGTTGGCAGCACTGACATATATTAGTTAGTCCGAATGCATCTAGAATGCCAGGTACTATACGTGTGCAAAGTTTAGAGCTATTGGCTTGCATACTTTCTGATATATTGGTATTTGGATAAAATAAATTAGGAGCATTTATTAACAGTTGGCAGCCCTGGTGGGTCTTAAGAATACGCTCAGTCATATCTGGTTATGTATGCATACAACATACGAAATTTGGTTGAATTCCAATTGATAGTGTAGAAGTTATGTGCATTTAAAAATTGGACCAATCAGCAGGCTTATAATCATTTTGGCAACACAGCGATGTATGGCCTTCTGGAAATTAAACTGCAATATTATTATCTATACGTATGCCAATTTTGAAATAGCTCCCATTCATACCTTCCAAGATATCCAACATGGAGCTCAAATTTCAATTGCGATTTTTTAGCAGTTGGTAGCACTGACATCATTTTCAAATATGGCCGTGAGATATTCGGGTATAGACCTTTACTCCTACCAAATTTTGTTTTGATTTCTCCAGCCGTTTAGGAGTTGATAGGGGGGGACACACACACAGCCAGACAGACAGAAGGACAGACAGACGGAAGGACAGACAGACAGACACACACACATTTGCCCGATCTCATAAGACTACTTTTTCCTCATTTTTGCAAAATTTGAAAAGTAGGCTAAAAATAGATTTGCTCCATAAAGGTTTAAGGTGATACGAAAGCACATACCGCCTATCACATAGAAACTACAGTAATTCACAGTTCATACTGTTCTGGTCATTTTGAAGTAAGTCGCAGTCGGTAGATATAGATATTTTTCTATAGGCTATACCTTCACGTCACCAGCATGCAATATACAATGCTTTATTCTTATTCTGAAAACATTACGTTTGATAACACAATATTCACTCAAACACCGTGATATTGGACACAGACTATAGTTAACATAGTCGTGGCAGGAAAGTACTTAGTTATAGACTTATAGTGGGAATCGTACGCAGCCTAATATTACAGAGGTGTTTGGTCCTCTGTTCTGTTTACTGGAATGGGGTGCGGATGACCTCCTTGCTCCGCCCCTTAAACCAACAATGACATCTGATTGGTTCACGACGTCGTGTCGTGTCAGAAGCAACATCAGTCTCAAGAAAAAGTACATCATACATGTAGCTGGTACTATATACAATCTCATCAAAACAGTCAGTGAAACTATATACTACTATATGTTACTATGTGACCAGTATTTTTCCACATCACGTGCTTCAGGTGTTGCCTCCATCAAGTCTTTCATCGTGCACTTAGCAGGAGATAATCTGCATACAAGAAGGTTTGTTCTTCCCCGCAGTCGCACATGGTGGTGTCAGAAGTGTATCCCCATTTCTTCAAATTCACCTTGGACCTACCTACCCCACTTCGCAACCTGTTCAGTGTTCTCCACGAAACCCATCCATTGTCATGTCCCGGAGGTAAACTTTCATGAGGGATAATCCAGTCTTCAAGGTCTTTAACTCTCCTTTTCCATGATGTTAATCTAAGTTTTCCGGGCGGTTCCGTGAGGCTTTTTGCTGAATGGAGGAAGCTTTTCCTTGACTTGAGCCTTTGATTTGATGGTGTGTACCCATATAGAGGATGGTTTTCTGAGTTTTCTGCCTTCGTTCTTTCAACTCTGGCTGCTACTTCACGTCTGATATCTGGTGGGGGAGATTCCGGCTAAGCAGTAAACTTTTTCTGTTGGCGTAGGTCTTAGGCAACCGGTGATAAGTCGGCAGGTGTCGTTCAGAGCGATGTCTACCTGCTTCGAGTGACTAGGTGTATACCATACAGGGCATGCATATTCTGCAGTGGAGTAGCATAGAGCCAAGGCAGCTTTCTAAGCGTGCTAGGTTGTTTCCTCCATCCGGTAGCAGAGAGTTCACGACTTTAACTGCACTAACTAACCACAGTCAATGCTCCCGCGGCTTCGGTGGCGTAGTCGGTAGCATGCTGAGCTTCTATGCCCAAGATAGCGGGTTCAAACCCGGCCGAAGCCGTCGGATTTTTTAAGAGCGTTAAAATCCCTCAGTATGCCTTCCTTCGGAGGGGAAGTAAAGCCGGCGGTCCTATGTCATAGATTTATGGCATATTAAAGATCTTTCCACTAATTACACCTGTGTGAAACTAAATTGGATAGGTTAAGAATGTAAACAACGCTCTTTGGTTGCTACGTTCGTTGCCAAGAGCCGACTGCGGTGGCGTCTAGTAGCTAGTTCTGAACTAGGCCTAGTAGTCGTTGATGGTGGCGTTTGGCGTCAAAAGTAGGAACTATTTGAAAATTCAAAGTTGCAGTCCCTACTTGAATTAAAAAAACAGATACACACACTAATACAGCCATCACAATTAACACCGGTTATCAGACAGATTCTACACTCACCCAAAGTACACGGGGCTATATGACCGCGTTGTCGCAGCCCCTAAACTAAGGAACCAACCACCAACCAACCAGTCAATGCTCCCTTGTGACAGCCAATTAGGAAACATTATTCTGAATATCTACTATCTTGTGCAGGGCTCAGGTAGGTGAAAGGAATACTGGAATCAACTCTGGTGCGAGTGAAATGAAGGAAATAACACCTACGTACAAAACAATATTCACTTATTTATTGTAACAACTATATTACACATCATTTGTTATACAGGTAAAATGGCACATGTTAATTATTTGAGATGACCAGGCAAAGTAACAAATAAAATCAAGTACTGAATGTATTGGTATGGAATTAATCATATTCGATTCAAATTGACAAATATATTATTAAATACACAATACTAGGTGCTATCCACCAACAGTCAATACATTCAATACTAAAAGTTCTTTAATTATATACACAAGAACCTCGTTTATTCGGCACTCATTAATCCGGATCTACAGTTTACCGGATAAACGAGGTTCTTGTGTACTAATTTCAACCACATTGTGGTCTTCTTCAGCACACGTATTATTTTACAAGTGAGACAAGTGGTTTGTATTTGCGAATATGGTATTTATATAAACTTATATAAGGTGCGTTCAAAAAGTAACGAACCGGCGGGTGTAATGCGCAAACCGGTGACGACATCGGCTAATCGTGGCGTGTGTAACGAGGTGTGGTTCCGACCAGAGCGTGGAAGGTCACAGCCCGACGCTAGAGAGCACGCGTGCACGTCACGTGACGATACAAAGCGAGCTGCAGCATGCATCAATCGTCGGACGCTGCCACTCGCATTGCAAACAGTGACATGGAGGCGTCAACCGAAGAGCAAAGAGGTGTTGTTCGGTTTCTGACAGCGGAAGGAGTAGGGGGAACGGACATTCATCGCCGAATGTCACAAGTGTACGGCGAACACTGCATGTCCCTTGCAAGGGTCAAGGCGTGGCACAAGCGCTTCAGGGAAGGACGGGTGTCGTTAGCCGATGATGCCCGGTCTGGGGCACCCCCCTGCATTACCGATGACAACGTCCAGCTGGTTGATGCATTCATTACCCAGAACCGCCGAGTGACAGTGAACGCCATAGCCGCCGTGGTCGGATTGAGCGTCGGAAGTATGCACACCATCATCAAGGAACGACTGCACTTGTGGAAAGTGTGTGCCCAATGGGTGCCCCACAGTCTTCAACCACACCAGGATGCACGTCGAATGGCCTACTGTCTTGGTCTTGGTTGGACGATTGATGCATGCTGCTGCTCGCTATGTATCTTCACGTGACGTGCACGCGTGCTCTCTAGCGTCGGGCTGTGACCTTCCACGCTCTGGTCAGAACCACACCTCGTTACACACGCCACGATTAGCCGATGTCGTCACCGGTTTGCGCATTCCAGCCTCCGGCTCGTTACTTTTTGAACGCACCTTATAAATAAAATTTATAGGTTTCAATTTTAAGGATTTTTATGTTCGACGATGTCGAAATGTAAACGTTATATGTCAGAAAACTGTAACATAATGAGGCTCATTATAACACTATTTTTCATTATGAAACACTTTCTCCCACCAATCAGAGCTCAAGAAACAGTTGTGTGACCAATTAAGTAAGGATACCTTCGCGCATGCGCTCAAAATCCGACATGTCTATATAAATTACCGACATGGAAAAGTGGTCCATATGTTCGCATAAATAAACTGGTGAATATGAGACAAGAAATAGCGCTGTACCTTAATATCCCCAAATCCAATTTCTACACAGCGCATTGCTTTCAAACGACTTCGGTGACAATATTAGTGAATGCTATAGAGCTGGACGACAGGCTGTAAACAATAATTAAGTGTTCTGTGTTGGCAAGCCAAGTGAATGGTCTCTGCTTTCGGAGTACCTTGACCCACGCATACGCTCTGCTCAGTCAGCAAACCCAGCGCGTCCTGTTCACTAACTGAATTAACTGAATCCCATAGATATTTATGAATATTTATGTTAAAACATAATAATAAAGATACCTAATTATCGTCGAACATAAACAGTCGTATGCAACTCGCCTATAATGGTAATTAAGACACTCGTATGGAAATTATAAAACTCGCTTACGTTCGTTTTATAAACATACTCGTGTCTTAATTATTGCCATTAGAGGCTCGTTGCATAATGTACTATTAACAGTTGAATTTAACATGCTTCATATATTTTTTTGATTAAATTTTAACACATTTTTAAAAGTTTTGAAGAAAATTATCATTAATTATTATTATTGTAACATATTTCTAATTTTAAGAAATTTCGAAATATAATTTATAGTAAATCAGTTTTATATAAAAGCTTATGTCAATACCGTACTCGCAATTACAAACCACTTGTCCCACTTGTAAAATAGACTTGTAGAATACATACCTGCCAACTTTACAAAACCAATAATCAGGAGATTTTTATATGGAAATCAGGATTTATTTATTTATCGTGTGGCTTTTAGTGCCGGGAGTGTCCGAGGACATGTTCGGCTCGCCAGAGTCTGTAGCTGCTTCCAACGGACACCCAGAGGGTGAGCTACAAGTTCCGTTCAATTTCAAGTAGTTCCAACTTTCGCTACCAGATGTCAATGATATCTAGTGGTGAACGTTGGAACTTTGATAGAGCGTTCCAACGAAATCTAACCTAGAAATTTAGCTCCATACAAGTTTAGTCTGTGGAAGGATCTTTTACATGCTATAAATCTATGACATGGGACCGCCGGCTTTACTTCCCCTCCGAAGGAAGGCATACTGAAGGATTTTTAACGCTCCTAAAAAATCCGACGACTTCGGCCGGGTTTAAACCCGCTATCTTGGGACAGCAGTTTAGCATGCTACCAACTACGCCACAAAGCCGCTGAAAATCAGGAAAATTCAGGAGTTGCAAATAATGAATATCAGTTCAATTCATTGACGAACTACGCTTCAAAATGAATGATGTAAATAAGGATTCGGAATTCATTATCCCATTACTTTCACTGTTAACACCAATTTTTTCTTCTTTGATTAACTAAGGGGAGACGTGCACGAAATCCTTCTGAAATATGTTTTGTTGTTGTTGTTGTTGCTTAAATTGCAAGCTTATAATCTTGGGAATCTATTCCCAAAAGGATTTGGTTGAATTCAATGCTTAAGTCAATAAAAAAAACAAAAACCTAACATATGCGCGTCAGGTGCCACACCCCCTTTTCAATGCATTGCTATTTTTCATCTTTGCTGAACACTTTACGTCATTTTAGTCAGGCAGTTGGCGGTATCACACTTGGGAATATTGAAGAAGGCTGTGGCGCGCACTTCCGGTTGATCAAGCAAACGCGGAAAGTTTGTTTTGATTTCAGAGATACAGTCCGCGGTAGGGAGTTGTTATTTCTTCAAAATTTGTTACAGACGTTATTAATAACAACGGGCAGGTCTGCTAGAGTGTTCAAGAAAGTTAAAAGATCTATTGTATTGAATACAAAATAAAAATATACCGGGCTTATCTAATTTAGTCCAATTGTTTACATAACCTCAAGATGGCGACGGTACGAAATTTTGAAATTAAGTTTTTATTTCTTGTGTCCTAATCATACGAAGGAAGTCAACGTTTGAGTATTGAACCTACGCAATAATCGTCATCTAATAGTAGCCTATATAACTCTATGGCCTTCATATATACAAATCCAACATGGCGACAATCCGAAATATTTAGACGGTTCTCAATATATACTAATCTATTACAGCAATCAAACTGAATTTTTTAATGTTGATAGAGGCAATTAACATAAGTAGGATGTATGAAAATAGGCTATTTAGTTCTTCACGGAACTACTTTTTCGGCTGTTAGTCGCTCGCTTCTTCATGGAGAACATTCTACAGGGCATCAACAAGAGGCGTATAGATTCTGCAAACAAGGCTGTGGATGACATCCATAAGGAGGCCAGGCAAAAGAAAACACTTGGGAGGAAAGCAGCAGAAGAGGTGGATGATGAGCATTATGGATATGGTCAATTTTGATGATGTTGAGTTGAGACAAGTAGCATGTCTACCTTGCTAAAATTCAATTGTCATTTCCTGGACTTCCTTTTTCCAAAACAAATTTACCTTTTCCACTTGAACTACTAAAGGTATCAATTCAAAACTTGGTAGACAGACAGGTTAAACATTGTTACACATTTTACTGGAAGGGAATTAAAAAATATGTAATTTTATGGATTTCCGAGGTTCATATGTATGCATTCTTTTTTTTGTGAATTTTTGAAATTCAAAAGTTATTTTATTTTCAAAAAGTCTAAATAGGCATGGAATTAAAAACGCCTCTAGGGATGACATTAACAAGGTTATAGAAACCACAAAAAAGATAATTTCAATTCAATGTTATTGGTTTTACGTCCCTTTTAACTACACGCCGGGGTGCCGGAATTTTGCCCCGGAGGGGATCTTTAACGTGCCAGTAAATCTACGGACACGGCTCCCTCGCATTTGCGCACCCTCAAATGCCAGCTGACTGCGCCAGGATACGAACCTGCAACCTTGGACCCAGCAAGCGAGAACGTTACCCCTGAGCCACGCAGCCAGCTGCACCACTAAAAAGAGACAGTTAGTCTGAAAGACTGGACTTTATATTATTTTAAATGCTACAAATGCTGAAAAATGCTAGAAAGGCTGGAGGCTTCTCGCTTCGCTCGAAGCCAAAGACTCTTGACATGTTAGATGATCAAGAAACAATCAGGACACTAGAAAGTTACAAGTCATGAGGGAGCTGGCTGGATGACGTCACGCTTGCCGTGTCGCTGCCGTCTCGTAAAGCCAGAGCTCACCAGTGAACTCAGTACACATGCACCAAGCGGTACTATGACGTCACACACCTCAGTACATTCTCGGTACATTTCGGGACGTCGCCGTAACGTAACGGCGAAGTCGACTGGATCATTTAAAATGATAAAAAATTACAAGTTTCAGGACCTTAGTGTTGCTGAGAAAAAGGTACATCTATGAGACCAAAATTCAAATTAAAAAAATCAAAAACGTTTTACCTAAATTGACTGATTAATTTTAGTAGCAAATAACAATGTATTTTAAATCAGTGTGCAAAGTTTCATGATTCTAACTCAAATAACGTCCAAGTTATAGAAAATTTAGAAAGTCAATGCCTTTTCATGCACGTCTTGGTGCTTTATTGTTCCCATGCGTTTCGAAATATCACCTTTTCAATAGCGTGATATAAAAAAATATTACATTGACAAACAGTACAAATTGCAAATTAATTGAACTTTGCTGGAATCAATCATGCACGAAAATGTTCCAAAAACTGTTTCAAAAAACAGAATTGTCTTGTTTGTGCATAAAGAGTGAAACACCGAGCAAAAACACTAGAATGTGACGAAAATGTTGCAGTAAAGTCAATAAACAACCGCTTACACTGAAACAAAACCCATTTACGAATTCAGACGTCCAAACAACATTCATTACCTGCCCACTATAAACACTTCAAAAAAGACTGGAAAATGTTTGAAGTTTGCCAATAATTCACAGAAATCGGGAGGATAACTTGTGTTGCGTATTTTATTATGGTCCTCCGGGCCGGATTACTTTCAACTTAATTCCAAAGATCCAGACACCGCAACATGAGGTACAGTAATTTACATTCATTATACCGTCCGCTTCAAAATGCGCATGATAGCACATAGGTATTGAAACCATTGAACTGTTGGTACTACTGGAACAACTCCTCCCATGGTAACTCTCGTTGAAAACTGCTTCCTGGTCATCGCCTCCTTGACGTGCACTACCAGGCGTAACAAGTCGCACCAAAAACTGTGATACCATTGAACTCTAGGTTGCAAGTCAGCTGATATGTCGGGATTCTTTTCATATATTTTATCGTACGTACCTCTGTGCAACGTTAAATTAATGACATTTTCGAATAATACGGTAGGTTTACGGTCTACTTTATTTCCGAATTGAGATTTGTAATGAAGTAGCCTATTCTGCGTCTTACATCAAACTTTGACATAATAGGCCTAAATAGCATATGACAAATACACGTCGGCCCTATTATAGGTTATAAGTTATTAGTCACAGAATTATAACCCAGGCCTAGCTTATATTACAGATTTCCATGAAACGCCCAGATGTATTAAAGAAATAGGTTATAGTTGCGAACAATTTTATAAATCATGCTACTTGTTTCATTCAAATAGAGACAAACCACTGCTTAAAGATGATGCAGTACCTGCAATTTTCAATTTCTGACAGCATCTGCTTCAGCCACACAAGAAACGACCGTGAGTTATTGAACAAGTACAAGTTGAAGTAGCCTATGTAGACCTAGACCTAATATTTACTGTTACTTTTTTCATCAGCATAGGCATAACATTTCATATTTTCCAGTATACTTTTAAGATATCAGTCGTGGAGAGGATAAAAAGAATTGGGCTTAAGGGATCTTCCCTGCAGGACCCTGTTCGTTTGCTATATGACTTATGTGAGTCTAAGTTTCGACCTGCTTTGCAGAAAAAAAAGCTTGTAGTTTTACGTGACCGTTAATCTTGTGATCATGAGCCAAGGGACCTCCATTTTACGTGGAATCCGAACCACAGGACATGGTATTTCCCTTCGAAAATCGCACATGCAATGACCGGGAATCGAACCCGGTCCACCTTGGTGAGAGGCGAATAGCTAGACCCCTGCGCCATCACGCCCCATTGCTTTGAAGAATATTGAACATGTGGTTGTTTTGTATAAATAAAGTTCACTAAGCATCTATGTAATTGTTTAGTTGTAGGCATATGCATATTCACACACATATGGATGCTGCCTTTGAGTTAATAAAAATGTTGAATACCAATTACCATATTTTTGATCTTTATTCTTAGTCATTCCCTGCCAACTCTTATTTTATTTTAATGTACGTACGGCTTGAATTTATTGCCAGTAGGCCAATAGTATTGTGTATGCTGCCTTTGATCTAAGGATAAAAATTATGAGCAATCAGGCTGCTATATAATATTTTAAGTTGGCGTATATGCCTAGCCATTTTAAGTATCAAATTACTATGATATTTAGAAACATGTATTTCGGCGTAAGTTCCGTGTAGTTTACCGTTCGCCTAAATGTTCAAGATTACCTCTTTTACTTGTATCTCGTCGTACGTACGTACATCATCTTTGCGTTCGTATACGTCAAACTCTCCTCATTGACGTGCACTACCAGGGGTAACTAGTCGCACTAAAAACCGCACTTTGCTCCCATACAGTCGGCATTCCAGTATTACCCATTGAACTCTAAATTGAAAATTAGTTACTTTAATAATATTATCTACAATCAAATAGCCTACAGTGCATTAAAAAGATGTTAGTAAAAGAATTGGAAATATTTCAACTCCCCTAACAACGAAGTACTATATCTGGTCGTGCGCTTCACTCCGCGTCCGCCACAGGCTGTTTATTGCCTGCAAACAGGAACTCTGCGTTTTGCGCATGCGTGCCCACCTTTTCCGCTGAGCTGTTGGGACAACAGCCAAGACCAAAGGCCAAGACATCACAGCAATTCTTCGTTTGACCACACAAAGGCAGCACTGAAATGAGAATGTAGCAGTTGGTTCCGTCTAGACTCTGTGGTAGCATTTTAGTGGGAATCGCTCAAAGGAAACGGTGGAGAAAATAGAGAAAGCCATCACCTGTTCCCGTCAGAATGTACACTACTGTTTGTAGAAAGTGAAACACCAAGAACAAGAGATGTAACCACATTGCACTTTATACCACAGCTTAGGGACTTGACAATACATAACTGATTAGAAGGACAGTCCGGTACATGCACGTTGACGGTCGTTCTTCAGTACGGTGTCGCGCCACCACGTGCTGCACTCAGAGCCGCTAGACGTCGTGGCATGGAATCATACAGCGCTTGAATACGCTGCTGGTGAATACCGTCCCACGCGGTTTGTATGCGCGTTCACAAAGCATCAACAGTGGCGGCAGGTGGACCTGAAGGAACAAGTTACCGACCGACCATATCCCAGACATGTTCGATGGGCGACATGTCTGGCGAATGGGCAGGCCAGGGAAGCAGAGGTATCCGTCGTTCTGCGAAGAAGGCTTGCACATTCCTCGCCACATGCAGGCGGGCATTATCCTGCTGAAATATGACCTGTGGAACGGCCTGCAAGAGGGGCAGTGCCGCTGGCTGTAAAACTTCCTTGATGTAGCGGTCACTGTTGAGATTGCCCGAAAGACGTACGAGGCAATTGCGCCCCAAACCATTACACCTGGTGTTTGTCCGCTATGCCGCTCAACAATACAGTCTGCCTGATTGCGTTCTCTGCGGTGGCGTCGAACGCCTATACGGCCATCACAGTAGCACGGGTTGAAGCGGGACTCGTCCGAAAACACTACATTTCGCCACTCAGCCTGTCAGTGTCGGCGTGCACGTGCCCATTGTAGTCGGAGGCGTCGGTGGTTCCCACTCAATGGAAGCCGACGCAGTGGCATGCGTGCTACCAGTCCAGCCTTCAGAAGACGGTGCCGCACCGTCGACGCAGACATGTCCACCCCCATTGCAGTGCTGCAACGTCGAGCCAACACCGAGGACGACGCTGTTCTGTCCGATACGGCCATGCGGAGAAGATGGCGGTCGTCTCACGCTGGGGTCACATTGCGTCGTCCTGTATCCTGTCGTCGCTGTGTATGGTCCTCCTCTCTCCACTGGATCCACATACGCCTTACTGTTGACGCAGCGTGCCCTGTACGAGCCGCAATGTACCGGAACGACAGACCTGCCTCCCGGAGCCCAAGCATTCTGCCCCGTTCAACCGCACTCACATGCTGTTAGTCCTCCCTGTGATGTCGACTAGGCATCGTTGCACTTGCTTACACGTTTACACTTGGTATGACGGCCCTACGCCGACAGCGCTGTGCGGAACACTGACCTGTCCGGTCCCACGACAGAGGGCACTGGTGGGCCAATGTGCACGCCATCTCTCTGCGATTTTAATCACTTAGTATGGTACCGCAGGCCTACACGACCCCTGTTCTGGGAGTGTCTCCGACTATTTCTTATGGGTGTTTCACTTTCTACAAACAGTACTGTATTTTAATACTCCCAACTTACCTATCCTATAGCCACATTTTGTAAATCAATGAACTATAGTTTAATTGTGAATATTAACTAATGCATGTAAGTTTTTTCCAGGAGTGTATTTATATATTTGTATCTTGTGTTGACCGACTAAAAAGCTACAAAAAGTCCATCTTAGAACAAGTTACTAACATTGTAACGTAACGAAACTCATTACGTTTGAAGTCTGGGAAACTGAATCCGCATGTTCCTATGTCTGTGCTCTTGTTCAAAATAACGTTGAGATGTGAAATTTGCGTGTCTGATTACGCAGCTACACATACAGTACAGTTGGACTCTGGGTAAATTGGAAAATAATCGACTTGAAGCTGCTGAAATGTCGATATGGCGGAAAATGACAAGAACGAGCTGGATGGAAAGAAAAACCAACCTGGAAGTCTTAAGGGAAGTCAAAGAAGAGAGAAGATTAATGAAGGAAATGGGAGAGAGAAAAGACACGGGTAGTCAGTCTGAAAGACTGGACTTTATATCATTTTAAATGCTATAGGATGCCCAGGTAGAAAAGAATGTTTCAATGCGCAAGCGCACCAAAGTAGGGGAGAGTGTTTCCAGCTCCCTTGTCTCTCCACTGCTAGTCTTTCTTCTGCGCATGTGCGTCAGGTAGGGGAAGTGTCTCTCTCTCTCTTACACGCTCCTACTGGTTTCTTTGTAGTTGGACCTTGTGCTTGTGCAAGGTGGAGTCGTAGTGCCAAGTGTGGGAAGCTCTACAGCAGCAACTTACGATGAGTCCCGCCCCCAACATTCTTTTCTACCTGGTCATCCTATAGCAGCCGAGTACCAAGAAGGCAGTGCGACAACAAAGTTTCAAGATTCTATTTTGTTTCTTCACTGCCTACTTGATTGTTCTTACACTGCCTTCTTGAAACTCTGTTCTCGTACTCGGCTGCTACATCGTACTATGATGTCACAAACTTCAGTGCATTCTAAGTACATTTCGTCCCGTTACCGTAACGTAACGCCAGACCTCAGCGTAACGACGAAGTCGACAAGATCTTTAAAAATGATAAAACTAAAATTTATTGGACATGCCATCAGACACAACACTTTCATAGTTAACATTCTTGAAGGGAAAATGCTGGGAAAGAAAGGAAGAGGACGGCCTAGGACGAATTATTTAGAAGACATCAAGAATAGAATGGAATGTGACAATTACATGGAACTGAAACGAACAGCTAACGACACAAGAGTGTGGTTGCATCGACAAGTCATTAGTCTTTAGAATATGATGACTTACAATACATAGAATCCGTGTTGTTTGTTCATCTATTGCAGCGTAGCGTTATATATACGTTGCTATAAGAACACAAGCTCTTAGTTACGTGTGTTTTTTTTCTTCTACAGTAGCGTCACCTATACGTTGCTATGAACACAAGCTCTTAAGGGGCAGATGACCTCGTAGTTCATCCCCTTAAAACAACACTAACTAACCAACTAACTGACTAACAAACTAACTGACTAACAAACTAACTGACTAACTAACAAGCTCTTAGTTACGTGTGGTTTGTTATATTGCATACTAAGTCAGTAGCGTAACCTATACGTTGCTACAAAAACACAAGCTCTTAGTTACGAATTGTTTGCTTCGTTAGGAATGTACAGTAGAACCTCGGTAATCCGAGGTAATTGGGACCAAGAGCTCGAATTTGGGAAATCTCGGATTACACAAAATTACAAATTTTAAGGATCTTAAATTTGAAATTAGATGCACAAGAACCTTGTGTTTAAAAATTCTTATAGTAAACGGCATTATTTCATCAGTTGTCGTATAATGTGTTGCATTTAGGCTTTGTTTCAGAAATAAAAACAATAGTTTACAAAAGAAATGCAAGTATGTACATATCCCTCCCTATATTATTTTGCTAAGGTCCCATTCCAGTTTTGTACCGAAAATAAGGTCCTATGATCACCAAACTACACATATGAGGTACCTACAGGTTCCGCATAACCCAATGTGTGCGCGAAACACACTCACTTCCTCTTTAAATGCCTCACAATTGAAAAAATCCACAGCCTGCTTCCAGTCTCCGACCGGGTCAGGAATGGAATGAATGAAGCCCCCATCTAGCGGCGAGGATATGGACTTTGCCGGCTGCCGAGGCCTGACGCACTCCTCTGGGGCAATGATTAAATGAATGACAGATGAAATGAAATGATAGTGGAGAGTGTTGCTGGAATGAAATTTTGACAGGGAAAACCGGAGTGCCCGGAGAAAAACCTGTCTGACCGGGATTTGAACCACGGTCCCAGCGGTGAGAGGCCGGCGTGCTGCCGCCTAAGCCACGGAGTCTCTAAATGCCTCACAATGAAATACCTTAAAAATGTGCATTCACAATGAAAGCACCGTAACCAGCCATCTAGCGGGAGCGCGGCGTACTTCTAGCTGAGGAGTCTCTCAACAAATGGCTCAAACTACATTCACGTTGCGAAAGCTCGCACAGGCCCACTAGTTTACTTCAAGTACAGAACAATATTTATTAGTTAGCGGGAGGGCGATAGCGGGCAGAATTGTAAACAACGCATGCGCGCATCTCCGCCAAAGGCCTTGGGTAAGCTATGCGTCTCACTGTCATCCACCTCGGATTAAACGGAGGCTCGGACTACCAGGGCTCGGATTACCGGGGTTCTACTGTATTTGTTTTGTATAATATTGAACGCTAAAAAGTGAAAAATTATCGCGAATGGAAAAGTGCGAAGAAAGAAGAGAATGAGTTACAAAAAAAATAATATATTCTCGACATGCCATTCTTCTCGAGAACTATCGATGCTGAAAAAGACAACACGTCTCAAAGGATTTAAATCAGCTCGGAATTCATGTAAGTTAGGTAGTGGAGAAAATGTAGTAATTTCGTTCTTCGGCCTACCTGTATATTGGAAAGTACAACAACCCGGCACCTTTAACAATCTCGGCAAACGTCAACTAGCATTACACAATATAGTTTAAACAATGTGCCGTTTGGGAGGAATATGGCACAGCCAATCAAAAGTTAAGGACCTACTTGGCCATACTGTATTTCAGGCGCGGATCTAGAGTTTGGCTTTGGGAGGGGGGTCACAGAATCGAAATTGTTAAGCAAAATGGTATCACTAACAACGCAATCACAAAATAACCAAACGTACAAAACCAGACCAATTTTTTTGCAAGCTACATAGATAGAAATTTGATGCGTTTAGCGCACCAAAAATATTCGTACCAAAAGCGACTTTTACATCGAGCTTCGAGAAAAGTATCAAGGTACGTTACAGTTTCGGCAATCGAGTTGGTACCGACAAAGGGAGAAAGTCACAGCTTAAATTGCCAACCAAGCTTGCAGTTTGGACGTCGGCAAAATTTTTTGGTGCGAAAAGAGCCCCAAATTCCTATCCGTGCATTGCTGCACATTCATCGTGATATCACTACAGACATCGATTCGGTAATCACAAGGTTTGCTAAACAAAATAGACGAGTTGATTTTGTTATATAAATAATCGTTTTTATATAACAGGTATGAAGTTGTAAATATGTACAGTTGTAACAGAACATAATAATTGCAATAAAGATATTTTCAGTATTGAAAAAAAAAAAAAAAAAAAAAAGGTTTTTCAGTTAAAATTCGTAAAAATTTATTTGTCTGGTTATTGTGCAAAAAAAATCTGGTCTCCGTTTGGGGGGGGGGGGTCATGACCTCCGTGACCCCCACCCCCTGAATCCGCGCCTGCTGTATTTAAGTACGACTATCACGTCAATCTGTTCTCTATAATGAGTTGAATTTCTTCTCGTGATTTTCCTTTTGTCTCAGGTACACAGACTAATACAAAGACCGTCGCTAAAACGCACACAATGCAGAGTAACCCGTATGTTCTGTCCGGGCCTATGTTATGGAGCATTAAAGGAAATACCTTGGTAAGTATGAAGGTCATCGATCTGTTGAATGCAATGGCAGCTGCACTCACTCTGCCTGTGACCGAAGTAGGAACTAACTCAGCTACCATGAAGAAAGGCAGAGGCCCGAAACCCATGGATAGAAAAGTGACGTATGTTACAAGGGATGCCAGTGGCAACCATCTCCATGAATCAACATTGAAACCATTTTGTTTGAAGTAGAAATAACCTGAGAGAAACGCTAGACAAATGGTAGCAGCTATGGCTGAAAGCAAGAGAAGCGGTCTGCGACCAATTCTGTCCACAGTAAAAGTGGGAATTAATGTTGCAAGAACTAAGGCTAAACCAATGATCATTGAGCAGTAATTGGGTGGTATAGAGCTACCTGCTTCTTGAAATATTTGAACTGTGTAAAAGATAACAGCATTTATGCCGTTTAACTGTTGGAAAAACATAAGTCCAAACACAATGGCAATTGCTTTGTATGTCGTCCTGTTCAAAAGCGATGGCCTATCCATTCTTGTGTTTTCCCTCAGTCTAGTGAGAAGACGCATGATTTCTGATTGTGCGTCAGAGTGGTAGACTATGCTGCCATCTCGTAGCCATAGCAACGCCTTCTCTGCCTCAAGGAAGAGATGTTTGGAGACTAGGAATGTAGGAGACTCGGGCATCCAGTAGAAGGTAGCGTAAAACACGAGAGGAACGGCACTGCAGACTAGAGTGAACCATGTGTACGGGAGGAACGTTCCCAGTACGTACATGAAGAAGATACCAGCACACAGGATGAAGTCAAAATAAGCTCCTAACGATCCTCTGTTACAGTCTTCAGCTATTTCTTCACTGTACAGTGGTACCAACACAATGCACGCCCCAGAGGCAAGGCCGATGGTGAACCGTCCGACGAGCACTTGAGTCACCTGTTGCAGAAAAAGAAAATAGAATTGATTAGGCCTATCATATTTTGATACAGAACAAGAACAAACTCGTTAATCTACTCCGCTACAAGGAAAACTATAGAATCATTTATTTGTTTAAGATTTTCTGACGCCTGAGCTTCTTTAAATCCTTGAAACGCGTTGAACATTTCCACATAGGTAGTTGCAGAGGAGAATAGCGTGTCAAGGAAGAATTTTCCGTACGCGATAATTTGTACAGTTTTCAACGTTCAGGATTCTACGAAAGAAAGTTGTTTGTAATGGAGCTAAGAGCTTGTATTCTTATAACAATGCATAGATGAATCTTGAAACTTGAAAACCGTGTGTTTTTTTGGGGAACCTCCTTTTTATGATTGCAATTCATTTCTGACATGCTAAGGATGAAATTTAGCTTGAGAGACATTCTTGCAAGTTTGGCATTTGGCCGCCATGTTGAAAAATGGCGACCAGTCTTCACGAAATGAGAAAATAGAAAAATCTCCCAAATTACTTGGACAATTTTCGTGGTTAAGATACCTCTGGATAGGTATTTAATCGCTCTATATGTTTTACAATGTGACTGGTTCCAATACGAAAGGGAAAAAGAAACAAAAATGCATTTTTGTTATGTTTTCTTTTATGAATGTATACTTTTGGTGTAATATTACTGATTATCAAATACCAGTAATGTCATTAGTATAATGTCTTCATAGGATAGACGTATCTGTAGTAGCATCAATAAGAATGTTTTGAAAGCTACATGCATCTTTATTTATTTTTTGTCCGTTGAATATGTGTAAGCCACGTCACATATCCTTCTGTCAATCACTGAACTCCTCCTCTGTGTCGTTGTATTCTATGGATGAATCATGTACAGGTGAATTGGCTTCTTCTTCTTCTTCTATATCTACCACAGATTACTCTGCAAGGGTTTCTTTGGTTTGAGGAAATGGGACTCCACTTGGAAGTGAGGGAGCTTGATGGGAGCTGTTGGAGCGGTTCCCATCCGAAGTTAGTAGGGGGCAGTCGTTTTGCGAGCCTTGCATTCTTATATTCATAAGCTTGCAAGTGACTTAGAAGAAAGTGTTGTCTAAATGAGTCTTCGTCGGGAGGCAATCTGGCAGAATCGTAACATCGCAACTGCCACCATTTACGTGCTCGAACTTCGCACAATCTTTTGCTTAAGGGGTCATTGTAGATGATCCTAATTCGGAACAACTGCAGTTGAACGAACAGCTCACCGAATAGTTCCTCATTAACTCCAAGTTGCTGTATTATCTGTAGGTGTGTCATATTATTTGGCTGAAGAGTGTGTGTGCTTCATTGCTTTGACCCTCCCCAAGTCGAATAAGCTTTCTACTGTGTCACAAACGGTGAATGTGTAGACTCCAAGAGCAGCACAGGCTTTGTCTTTTTCTGAGGACAGTGAGTGACAGTTGTGGAAGTCGGTACCCTTTCCTGATTTCTTCTTTTACATATGCATATCCTGATCAGTTAGGTGACTGATGTATGAAGCAATAACCTATAAATATGTGTCCTCGAAATCAAAAGCAATTGGATCAGAATCACCTAACTGTGCTGCTTGGAAAAACGCCCCGGTATCGGCTTCACATAAACATGGTGCTTCGAATTGAGGATCGCAATCACCAGATGTGAGATCATAGCAGGAAAGATCCATGGTGTAATACCACGAAAATACCAAAGTGAGCGAAGATTTGGTTGGCTTATGTTCCATGGGTCCGTATCCCATTCCTCCAGAGCAAGTTTTACTTCATTAATTACTTGCAAGTCTTTATTAATCCTTGATGGACCCAATTCTGGGTGGCGGTAGAGAGGCTTCTTTAAATTTATGATTTGTTGTAATCGCTCCCTCAAGGCTAAATGTCCCGTTCTTTGGTTTATAATTCAGACACCACGTAGCAGCACCAAAGTCGGACAATTTCTATTTTCAGTTTTCTCTTGAACGAAAGCTCGTATTTGCGATCTGAAAATCACTATGTATACTAGAGTGCAATTGAATTGGTATTAATTCGATGCATTTTCCAAAATGTGATAAACAAAAAAAGTTACTAACAGTTTTTTATATTTCTGCTTAAAATATAAAAAACCTGGTAATACGAAAACCGAGATTTATTTTCTGATTCCAATGCATTTCTCAGAATTAAAATCGGGTGAATGGAATCGACAGCATTAGTTTGGGAATTGTTTTGAAAAGGATGGTAGGGGTAGCGGCGCGGCTTCACAAGATCTCTTGCGCAAGGAAAATGATGAACGCTGACAGGGTGGAGGGAGAAGGGAACGATTTGACGACAGGAAGGAGTTGTCTTCCTCTAGTCATAAATATTATAGTTCGGCAAGTTACATGTACAAGTGCCTAGTCGTGGAACAATATCTGAGCAATAAAATTATATTGTAGTCGTGTTACGCTATATAACGTCGACACAGCGTGTTTGTACAGATACCTTTCTTACTTCCTCAAACATTGTTGTTGTTGTTGTTGTCGTCGTTCTTGTTGATAATAATACATTGTAGGGGCTTGGGGCATCTTGGTCATCGGTACCTTTGGCTGGCTGCGTGGCTCAGTGGTAATGTTCTCGCTTGCTGTTCCCAAAGTTGCAGGATCGAATCCTGGTGCAGCCAGTTGGCATTTGAAGGTGCGCGAATGCGAGGGAGCCGTGTCGTTAGATTTACTGGCACGTAAAAGATCCCCTTCGGGGCAAAATTCCGGCACCCGGCGTCTCTAAAAGCCGCAGTAGTTAAAAGGGACGTAAAACCAATAACGTTATTATTATTATTATTATTATTATTATCATCATCATCAGTTCCATGTAGTTGAATATGTGTGTAACTGTATTAGAGTCAGGGATGGGGCAGGTGCCCTGCGACTTCACGTACGGTGCTATCTCGGCATTTACCTGGAGGGAGTGCGGAGAACCGAAGAAAACACACTCAGGATAGATGCTGACAGCACTGGATTCCCTTTTAGGTAACTGTTTTAGAGTTATTTGAGGATAAACTCCCGAACAAAAAAAAATGTTCCGACATTAGTAATACTTTGTAGGGCATAATTCTTACCGCACAGGGCAGCGACTAGTTTCACTCGATGCAAAATTGAATACTATATAGAAAGATATGACTGGTTTGTAGTTAGCACGTTCTTGATATTTTAGAAAAAAGATGGACAAGATATGTTCGTGTTCAGGTTTATTGGGAATATCTATTCTAAAAACCATCCGATGCGGACGTCCAACGCTAGGTACCTTCTTCTAGACATAACAAACAAGACCACAAACCGTGAAAAATTCAAATCAATGGGTTTCTATTAACGTTTTATAAGAGACCGAATGCGCACGCAAATAGACCCACATACATACTGAACCCTTGCAAAAGAAGCGTAACAAGACTCAATTTCGGGGTAATGTTTCGGTTCATGTTAGCCGTGCAGTTAAATTTGCTTCTCATAGTTTACAAGAATACATAGGGCAAACACATAAATAAAGAAAGGAGGTAAACCAGTATACTAATAAAAACAAGTTTAATATCCAAAAAATATATAAACAATTAATTAAAACAACACCTTGAATTTAAATCCCACAACTTCTAAGTTAGACCACAACTGCAACCCTAAGTTGTGTCTGCATCATCAATCAAGTGGCGTCCAAATATCCGCAATTTACCATTTAATAAAATAAATATCTCAGGAGAGATTGCCAAATAAAAGACGTTTGAAACAGTACGTCTGCTTCAAATCTATACTTTGTGCGCGCGTGACGATGTTTGACTAAATGAAGGAAATAAGTACGATTACGTGATTCGTTACCATATGGTTTCCCGTCAAGCAACGAATCCGCAATTCTGCGTAAATTAGATTAGCTCAGGGAACACACAACAAGGCACTTAAGACATATCCGACACCCGCTACCCTTATATAATACAGAATAGATCTTCGAGCGAGATCTTGACAACGTGCCAGAAACACGGATAATGCCCAAACGGGTCTTGACAAATCAACACAAGCGTACGTGACTACAACAAAATACACAAGGACATGACCGACCGTCATTCTAATATTTACAGCAACAACAATCCAAAGTGGATTATAATCAAATACACAAAATCAGCAATATGCCCAGTGGCATTTAATTACAACACAAATATTTCATCTCAACTTAATGCTAGATAGAAGTTATGGTCTGAGTATGGCGAACTCCCCTTTAAATCACAAATTATAACATACAGGCTCATCTCACTTTAAGAATCAAGGGCACGGACCACCGGCCTCAAACCTAATTAGTGTCATCTAAAATCTGTCCGTCCCTTCGAAGTCATATGTCATTAACCCAGTGCGTTTCATAACAAGATCGGAAGCTCGCTCACGGCAGCCCACGATCATGGAAATACCTCATATCTCCTGAAAAAAGAAACCATGTGTGTAAAAAAATACCATATTTGTCCCAATAATTCTCTCAGGAATTATAAGACACGACGATCCGGCCAGCAGCCTCCATGGAGTACCATGCTGCCGTTAATTATATATTGCTGCAGACAGGAATCATGGTCAGATTATCACGATGTTCCCCGCGCATGTAGACACACATCATCACACATAACCACATATAACGCACACCTGGGTAATGACTTTATCTCACATCTCACCACCTGAAATACGCACAGATTTAAGATGCCACGGGAAGCCTTCAACCGCTTTCCCAAATATCAATAAAATCATTACTTCATTAGTTTTACAGCTTACTAAGAGAACTATGGTTCCCTGCAAATATAAAATTGCACTAGGCAAATCACAAATAAAACGCCTGTTTATCAAAACACAAGGTCAAGTGTTACCCTCCAAATTCTAGTTTTATCGTTACTTTTATTCTACTAAAGCACCATTTATCGCTCAAACCATAAGTTCTGCTCAAGCAATTTGAACATAGCAATCTGTACACGCATTGAACAATTACAAGTTACATTACTATCATCTAAATTAGAGAAATAAAATATAGTCACGCACGACATTACACTCGAGTGTCGGTACACTGAATAAACTCGAACTACAATTTAAAAAAATACAAGAACATTATTTACAGTTCCCAAACTAATCTAACTACGACTAAAATTGAATAATCAATATTTTGTACTTATTCCTTCGCCAAATACCTCAGCTCACATCGCCACCCATGACCCAGCAGTTATTTAGCCGGACGTCGACATCGTCGCTGGTGTGTCCATGGTCATCCTTACGACTATTGGCCTCGTTCCAGACATCTTGATGATTTTCTTAGGATGGAAAATGTTCAGTTTTTACACAGCTCTCAAAATTGACTATTAAAATTGCTAAATGAGTTGCTAGATCCACTCAAAGTCCTAAGCAATTTGTTCGAAGAAACTTTCCCTAAATATGTTTTTAAGCCTCGTAGCTTCTACAATTCACACGCAAATTATACATGGCAAAAATGGTGAATATAAAAATGACTTTCTGCCGAATACTTAATATTTGAAAACTCGTCAGAGTTTCGAATTTATACTATTTATCACTCGTCTCCATAGAGACCTCAAAATATGATAAGTGTCCCACGATACATCAAAATAAAGTACACAAGTGTCACCTCGGACACATCAAATAAAAGTCTATACGCAAGTGTCACCCCCGACACATCGAAATAAAGTCAGTTCAACCATCAGCTCGGCGACATTTATACAGAACACAGCAAATTATCGGTGGAGGGGACGGAATTTTAACATAATTCGGAGTTTTTGAGCTACAGACTTGCGAATAATTTCATTTAACTTCTCTCATTGCACAGGTTAAGAATTTGATCGGTGGACTCACAAACGATCATGGGTATCATTAATATCCATTTCGCGCCAAATCAAAGGTACGCCAGTTTTCGCGGGCCTACAAGGCGTACCCTGTTTCATTCGTCGATTCAAATTCATCTCGTAAAGTGTGACCTAGAAACTCCTCCCACTTTATGACGTGCAAGTATCTTCTTCCTTGTCAGATTCTGACCCCCCTTCTCTTGCTGGCGTAACTCGGTAGCAACCGTCTCAAGACTTACCAACTGAAGCCACGCTATTTGAACGTTGACCTCCTCAGTTCCACGAATTCTGACACATATTTCCTTGTCTCACCAGCTTGGGTTAAATATACCTGCCTCGTCTTCTTACTTCAATAGTTGCAACATATTCCTCAACTCGTATCCACTGCTGCTGGTATGAATGCCCTCTTTCAAATAAATGAAATAAAATATGAATCATTATTATATCAGATGATATCATAAGGGTTCAAAACATACATACATACATACATTTTGGTGATTAGTGTGGGCCTTTGGTTCTTTTGAGCAAAATTATTATGTACATATAGAATTAAAGTTCCTAAGATATTCTCTCCTGCCTATTGTTAGAACAGGCACTAGAACTGCGTACTATAAAAAATATATTATACCTAATGATTTCCTGTTCTTGAAATCAATGCTTCAATTTTTAACCATATCAAAGATAACGTTTCATGATTTACACACTCTCAGTAATTTACTTCACCTCAGGTTCTCTTATATCCATTGATCTGGTCATCCTGGGATCAATGATCTCAGGCAACAAGATTTTCTCGTAGCAGAATATCAGTTACATAAGCATTTTTTGTGTTGAGAACTCTTCGTCCCTTTTTATTGTTTCTATGCGAATGTCCTTAGGCGTCCATAACACAAAATAACATTATTTCCCACTGTATTATTTTCAACTGGCCCTGGATCTGAAAATAAAAATCATGTGAGTGTTAGAGAGTTACCAATCTGTTCTCTTCTGAATGGCACTGTTCTTGACATTCTCTAGGCTTTCTTTTTCGCTTACTTTCTGCCAGACAAAATCCCTTTAGCTTTTTGCAGGCTTCCAGTATGGTCATATTCCGTGCAGAATAAGGGCACTTGACTTCGACTATAGCGTCGTCTCATATTAATCCGTCTGAGGAGGCACCTAAGAACCCATAAGTTTTATGTACGAAAATACCACATTCTTCGACTTTTCTACCGATTTCTCCTCTAAATTTCGTTTTGCAATTCGCTCATTATCACAGTTACACTGCATTGCATTTGAGTGAAATTCGCCATACAGGATATCTTTTGCTACTGGAGCCCATTTCGAAGTAGGTTTCCTCTTGCATACATATCCAAAATTGGATGCCGTAAGTCTGTCCTTTCTAGCTGTGTACCACTTTACATTTTCCCTTTGGCACCTTGTTTCCTTTTCCAGTTTGTATCAGCGGCGGCTCGTGGTGTGTAAGTTCGGTGCAGCCCAACACACGCTCGTGTGCAGTAAACGTATACATGTTGAATAGGTGTGTGGGTCATCTAGTTAGGAGGAAATCTGGTATGTCAAAAGTGATTGGGTTGATTGCTTGATAACATTTATTTTTTATCCTCCTTCTTCCATTAAAAAACGGAGTTTCTCTTAAAATACAAAGTAAATCTACGGACGGTTCCATGTTAAAACACGCCTTGGATGGAACACTATTATTTCACACTGTAAGAAAAGATTTAAATACTATATTCCTAAAGAACGACCTCTCACTCTACATACTCGTACTTATATTTATAACTGGATTTCAAACGCACTTCCCTTCCAAACATACACCTATAATTATATTATGCTTAACACAGTAACTATAAAAACGCCAAGAGCTCACTCTTTTAGCTGTGCTATTATATGCTCTTCAAAAGCGCTTATTCTATTTACACTTCACTCACAATTAATGAGCCACACGGCCACGAATCACAATTTAACAGCACAGTTTTTACTATAAAAGAATACTTCGTACACCACACGTTCAAATTTATAACAAGCTTCTTGTTACAGCTGTTGGAACAGTAGCCACAACTCTCGCGACAAAATATACTAGTAAATATGCCTTTGCGTGACTGTGTTTTAGCGTGATTGAGATACTAACATTGGCAGCAATGGTCGAGGGGCATGGAGGAAAGAATAAGAAGAGATGCCCTGAGCTCGTTTGAGTGAAGCCAAGCGCTGCACCCAAAGTGGGCGTAACCTTATCCTGTATTCGGTGTTCCGTGACTTGCATGAGGCATTGTGCATGGTGTTTGCTGAGTTATTCTTGCAGGATATCTTTCCAGCCTTTTCTCTCCTTAACTCCTGCTGGAGCAGTAGTGATAAGTTATATACATATAAAACTCTTCAATTCTAATCTCAGCATGTTTAGCCTACCCTACATACAAAATAGAAAAAGCCATTTCTCTGCAAATCCCAAGTTATCAACAGCTGTCGGTCAATAATTACGGTAGGTCTACGTAATGAATCAATTCGAGGCTAAGTTTCTACACCTACAAACAAAATACCGTACGGTACCAAAAAGTATAGGCCATGCCGTTTTTTGTGTGCAAATATGAGTCCTGTTTTAAGTGTTCTGTTTATTAATTTTAAGGGTCGTATGCTTGAATATCAAAATGTGTACGAACAATGAGTGAAAGTGGCTGTACTCGAAATTAGGCCTAAAAACTGATGAATGCCTCAACACCAATAAGAACGTAAAACCCAATTTGGTGTAAATACCGTAATTAGTTCGGCATCATTAGTTCCCAGATGTTCCTCCTTTGGTATAACTCGCACCTTCAGACACCTGTATTCAATTTAATCAGTGTCTCAGCGTATTATTTTGTTTTGCCACGTCTTTCTTACAAAACTAGCCTTGCAAAGGAGGTATCATATTTCTAATTAACTTGGCTTTTAAAACTATAACGCAGCTTATTTGTGCCAAGTACCGTGATGTACGGAGTGTATTCTGCCTATCCAAGAAAACATCTTGACTTGTCATTGCAGTTTTATGTCACTAAAATCCAAGACTAGTTGGAGTGGTTTACGGCTTTAAGCATAGGAACAGCCATTTTGTTGCACCCCGAAGTGGGCGTGCCGTTTGGCTTCAGCAGCTTGCACTAGGCAGCGCAGCGAAGGCATCTCCTTCCGTTCTTTCCTCCATGTCGAGGGGCGAAGAGCCCGGGTTATATCGGGCGCGTTCGGATGATACCGTCACAGCTCGTGCGATGCAGCCAACTATTCCAGTAGCTCGAAGGGCTGCACCTAGCGGAAAACTTCTGTATACATACTGCAGGCGGTTTGGCGCGTTGTCATGGCAACCGTTCAGTTATACGTCACAAGTCAGCCCGTACTGCTGTGAGCATTGGCAGGCCTGTACTCAGACGCAAAGCGCAATCGAAGGAAACGGACTGTGGTGCTTGCTTAGTTAAGTATGAGCGCTACGCCGGTTGTGTAATCACAACATATAAAGCGCACTCTTCGTTCTTTTTAACGAATATGATAGGTTTTAAAGATAAAATATAGGGATTCAAAAATGATAGACAATTGTTTTGAGAAATGTTAGTGCAGCCGGGCTGTACCTGATGCACCTGAAAAGCCGCTACTGGTTTGTATATGTCTTTCACTAAGCGTTAGTAGCTTGATCTTCTCATCACTAAACTCTCTCAACAGTACCTCATAGAAATCCAACTGCATTCATCGGATTCCATAATCACGTGAGACAGTACGTTTCATTTCATTAGACTGTTGTCGGGACATTCTTTTCCCTTCTCGCGATACAAATAAACTTTTTCGACCAGATTCTCTTCTTCTCTATCTGCTGAGTGCATTGTCCTTCACTATTGTGTCAGTTTTTTTTCTTTCTAAACTGGTTCTATGAGTGAAGGAACCTCGTTTCCCTCGATTGATCTGCTTACCTCCCGTGAATTTTGCAACAAGGGACACATCATTTTCGGCAGCATTGCTGGTGGTGTTTGATACTAGCTGGGAACTTTTTGCAATTAGGGGCTGCAAGCAAGAACGCACCTTGTCACAAGGATTAGTTTGGTTGCAGTTAGCTGTTTGTCTTCACCTTGCCCGCTGGTAGTGCAAAAGTACTGTTTGCAGTCTTTATGAATCGAATCTAATCCAGTATTTCCGGAAACCAATTTTACATTTTCACAATCGCTACGCCTCTATTTTTCACACAACGCATTGTTTACATTAGAAGTTGAACTTGCTTCTCTGAAAAAAGTTGACACTGAATTGTTCGTTATCTTGTACTCCTACACTTATGTATTAGAAGTAAAAAACAAACTACACCCGTGGCGCGACAGACCATGAAGAGACTAGGCCTACCAAGCAACCGCTGCGCTGTTCAGCCATGTAGCCTGCAGATTGCGGGGTGACGTTTAGTCATCCAACTTGTAGGCTACAGGTAAAATATACGTGGAATCATAACTGCTCAGTGCATTACAGATTCTCTAATGCAAGCGTAAAGAAATATATAATTTCAAATATAAACTAGGAAGAAAAACTTACGGGTGTGTATAGGTGTTTTTCTTTTTTTTATTAGGACCTGGCTTCCTTTTCTTGGTACTTAGTCGCAATCTCCCCTGGGATTTAATGGAACGCCCTTGAATCGGTTTTGGTGGTGGCTCCATTTTTCAACTAAAACGAAAAAGTAATTCCACGTGAAGAACGTAATGCTCTCCACCAGTCGTAGTCTAACTACTCATATTCTGCCAGAAATACTGTCCGAAAAATAAAGTGCCGAAAAGAGAACACCTAACGGGCATTAAAAATAATACTGTTGCAGGTAAAATAAATTAAACAAAAAGTACCGTAATTAAAAATATCGATGAACCAAAAATAAGAAGTCGTAACTAGGAACTGGTAAAATATCAAAGGATCACTCAGAAATATCCAGACCTTGACAATAATTCAGAACTAACCAGCACAATCACAACATTGGACTAGATGCTCGGGAATTCCATTCCGTCAGGAAAAGTTATCGCTCTCTCAAATCACTCGTGCTCCACTCACCTCCCCTCCCCCAACCCGCTCTCCATGACCTTGTTCTACTGCCGCACCTTTTGTTTCAAATACAGTAACACTTGTATTCCCAAACTTCCCAAAGTGATCCCGACGATTCTATTCAACCAATTGTTTTTCGATACGGCTTTGGAATCAGTGAGTGAAACTCAACTTTCGTATTACCCGTTTTTTCCCCTCGAATTTTAATCAGATATTTGAAAAACAAACAGCAACTTTTCTGTTTTTGAAATTAAAAAGTAAGCAATGAATTCATATCAATTCTGCTACTAGACAGAGTACATAGCAGTTTTCCCCTTCGATAAAAATAAATAAATAAATAAATAAATAAATAAATTCAGCTTCGCTTGTGCTGCCATCTGTTGAAATATTTTCTTACCAAAGTGTCGGGACATTTAGCCTTAACCGGGTCGACAGGTGGGCTCACGACCGAGGTTCGTTTTTCAGCAGTAAAAACCCCGTCGTCCATTTTTGTTGGCTCCGGAGGCTATATTTTCACCCTGAACTACATCTCAGGGATGCTGCTTTGCCGTTGGTTGACACTTATTGCTTCCTGGGACTCCATTTTGACAGCAAATTAACGTAGCAGCATCATATATTGGGTTGGTGCATAAGTCCGTAGCGTTTTGCATAAGTTCATCCACATCAAGTTTATAAGTTTATTAAACACATCAGATACACATAAGAGAGAATTTAATCATCAGTAACATATTCACCTTCACTATCTACAACAGTCTGCCAACGCTGTGATAATTTTTCGATTCCGCGCCTGTTGATATCACGTGGTTTAGAGTTGAAGAATTCGTCAAGCGATGTTCGGAGCGCATCTTCATCCGGAAAGGAAGTTCCTTGAAGGTTGTTCGATAGAGAGCGGAAATGGTAAAAATCTGAGGGTGCAAGATCAGGCGAATAAGTTGCATGCGGAATGATTTCCCAGCCCAACTCCAGTAGGTTATAGTGTTTTTTGTCGGGTTAGCAGAGTGCGGGCGGGCGTTATCATGGAGGAGCATAACTTCACGCAGTCTTACTGGTTGTTTTTCTTGGATTGCATCTGCAAGACGTCTCAGTTGTTGGCAATAAATGTCAGTAGTGATGGTTACACTTCGGGGAAGTAATTCGTAGTATAGCAAACCGTCTCGTCGGTGTTCCGCCAGATGCATAGCATTATCTTTTGTGGATGCGCGCAGGTCTTTGTACGGGGAGTTGCTTGTTTGTTTGGGCTTAACCATTCCTTTCTTCTCCTTAAGTTAGCGTAAAGAGACAATTTCTCGTCACCAAAAACGATACAGGATAGGAATAGTAGATGTTGTTCACAAGCCAATCGATAACGAGCAAGCAGAGATGCACATATGGTCACCCGCTGATTTTTGTGCTTTTCGCTTAGAGCATGTGGTACCCATACTCAGGTCTTTTGAAGCTTACCCATTGAATGCAAATGTCGCACAATGGTGGAATGATCAGAGTTCATCACATTTGCCAGTTCCTGTGTACACTGAGTGGATCATTGTGAATTAATGCGTTTAAACGATCTTCATCAAATTCCGACGGCCTTCCTGAACGTGGGGGGTCTCTAAGGTCAAAACGATCCACCTTGAAACTAGAAAACCACTTTTTATCGTTCTCTCTCCAATAGCATTGTCCCTATACACGGCGCAAATGTTTCTGGCCGCCTCCGCTGCTTTCGTCCCTCTATTGAATTCAAAGAGAAGCATATGTCGGAAATGTTCGAATTTCTCCACTTGGCACTCAATTTTCTAACGTACACGGCTCCACTCACTATCAGCAAATGGCAAAACTTCAATATGTAAACTCAAGAACAAACATTGAACTACAAAGCAACAATGACAGTTAATAAATAAAACCATAGCCACTGGAATACCAACAAGCAAAACAAAAACGCTACGGACTTATGCACCAACCTAATACGTCAACTAAAAGCGGCGTGTCTCAGGAAACTGAACATGCTCAAGTTTCTTAGTGGCACCACGTGGGGGGCCGATCGTGCGGTGCTGCTATGGTTCTCCCAAGCCCTCGTCCTGTCCCGGCTAGACTATGGTTCTGCGGCATACGGTTCAGTAAGGCCGGCAACCTTGAAAATGCTGGACAGTATCCACCATAGTAACGTTAGGCTGGCTACTGGTGCCTTCCGGACCAGCCCGATACCCAGCCTGCCTCTAAATTATAGACGCCAACATATGCTGCCAATGTGCGTCAAATGCCCCTTAAGTACAACACAGCAGGTCCACTTAGTATGTTAGCAGCCACCACTTCTTCGGTTCTTAGACCGTTTGTTCATGGTCATTTTCAATAACCTGATCGCGAGGCAATTTGCTGAAACTCTTGACAGTCAACGATAATGAGTGTATTGAGGACATATGTATCTCTTCTTCCTTTGACAAGGTGGACATTTGCCAGTAGTAGAGAGAGAGGTAGCGTAGATAATTTGTTGACATATGCTGCTAGAAGAGGAAGCATTCTGCGACAACCATCTAAGTATTATTCAAAACTTACTCCACTCCGCAGACATTGGTAGAGATGAAACAGAACTTCCACGTCGATGATGTAATAGAGCCAAAATTTTCCATATCTGAGTCAGACTGGAAGATATCTTGAAACATCCCATGAACAAATTAGTTAAATGAATCTGATGCAACGAAGTTTTCAATTTCTTGTTCTGTTGTGATATCCACTACATATTCTAAACCGTAAAGTAGATCTGGGTGATTCTCAACACATATTTGAATCAGCATGCGTAATAAAGCTTCTGCTATCAATTTGTGCAGACGCATTGCCCTGTTGCAGTGTTTTCCAGATAATGCTTGCTTTACACTGCCTGCAGTAACAACACCTGTAGGAACAGCTAGCTCCTCAATACCACTTACTGTGAATCCTTTTCCTAAAGTATTAAGGTATGACATCTCTGTGTGAAATCCACGTAATACGCCCGTTATGAGAGGCTACCTATTCTCTTCCTCACATAGATATGCATTTTTTTTTTTATAATTTAATTATTTTTTAAAAATTGAATTTCAATAATTTTAATTATACTTAATTTGTTTTATATATTCATCTATCTAGTTTTGGCAACACCCCACATAAACACATCGCACTGACTCCACACAGCACATATGAACAGGGGGGAGAAAGGGAAAAACCAGTGTCGTAGAGTTAACAGCCCATCTCAGTCGACCACACCTGGAGTAACAGTGAACACGAAACTACGCGTAGCTCCAGCAAGGAAGACAACCAGATAAGTAGTAGCCTGTAATATTACAGTTTAACCATAGTTGATTTTTTACAACCATATAAACACTCCAAATATACAAACTCCGGGAAACCTTTAAGTCTGATTTGTCTCCCATAGTGACAGGCCGTTTAGGCAGTCGCTACATAGGGCAGTAATTGTGTGATTTGGAGGGAAGCGGCCGTGGCCTTAAGTTAGGTACCATCCCGGCATTTACCTGGAATAACAATACCACAGAAGACCACTTTTAGAATACCTGAGCTAGGAACTGAATCCACATCTTCTCAGTTTTGACTCACGAGGCTGAGTGTACCCCGTTCTAACCCTCAGAACAGAATTAAATTTCTTGGCAGAGCTGGGAATTGAACCCGGCCCTCGTCATTGACAGCCAATAATGCTAGCCACTACGCAACAAGGCGGACCATCTGGAAATACATAGGCCTACCAGTTAAAAGGTTAAACATGAAAATTTTCTAAGTAGTTTGGGAGATTTTTTTTGGGATTTTCTCATATCGCCATTTTTCAAAATGGCGGCCAAACACCAAAATTTCAAAAATGGCTCCCTCTCTAAATTTCATCCTTAGCATGTCAAGAATAAATTGCAAACATACAAAATAGACCCCCCCCCCGAAAAAAACGCACGGGCTTGAGTATCCTGACCGGACTACTAGTATACATAGTATACAAACAACAAGAGCTTGTATTCTTATAGAAACGTATGGGTGATGCTACTGACCTACTATGCATAAACAAATAACACGTAACTAAGGGTCATTTTCACCAACGTCAATTTTCTCTTAATTCACCATTAAAGGTTATTTAACTTTGAACGAGCATTTCATCAAACAGAAACGCTCATTAACTTATCACTAGGGCTCGGATTTTTAGGTGCTAAAAATCGGGAAAATATTTATTTTTTATGTGTTAAAAATACCTGTAATATGTGACTACAAAGTAAAAATATTTAATTATAATTTTGTGGGAAACGGTTTCCAGATCATGACACTCACAAGCATCGAATATAGGACTGAATTATTTATTTAAACAAAGACACTTATTAGAATACAATATATAGAATTAAGGGAATGTGTTTCGCGGCTCATCGGAACTCGGAATACTGCTTCTCTTCTTTTTATTCTCAGACAATGGCGCTGAGCTTACTCCTGCGCCCGCTAGATCCCATACTCGGCCTTCTTGATCCTCATCCGGTTCCCACACTCCGACCCGGATGAAGAAGATCCGCCCGGCCAGGGCCTCATGAACTCCGCACAGGACGATGTGATTCTTGGTCCAGCATGGTCTCCTTCTCTGCTGACGTCATATGTGTCGTTGAGTTTTACTCGAGTCACTCGATAAGGTCCTAGACTTTTGGTTTTTAGTTTCAGATGTGGACCGATCTGAGTGCGTTTGATGGCAACCAGGTCGTCGACCTGATACTTCTTAGGCTCCTTACGTCGTCGGTTGAATTCAGCACGATTTTCAGATTGTACATTTTCTATCTGCTTTTTTGCATCTTCTCTCATCTAATCACGTTTTTCGTTGAACGAATCGATCAGCTCCTCTTCGATGAGTTGCACTACACGTAGATCATTTTGGTTGTGCATTCTGACTCCTGTCAGCAGCTCGAAAGGTGACATTCCGATGCTCCTCTGGAACGTAGAGTTGATAGCTCGTTGGACAGATGGTACAACCTTGTACCATTTTGTTGGATTGTCAATGCTAAATTTAGCGATGATCTTGGTCACTGTTGAGTTAACTCTCTCGATTTGACCATTGGCTCTTGGCAGTCCAGCTGTGATCAAGACGTGCTTGATACTCTGCGATTTACAGTAGTCCTGGAACTCATGGGAGGTGAACGATGGCCCTCTGTCGGTGATCACTTGAACTGGGTTTCCAAAGTGCGTCCTCTGAAACTCCATCTTTTCAATCGTCTCGGCCGATTTGCTAGTTTTCACAGGATACAGCCAGGTGAACTTCGTGAAGGCGTCTATCACACAGAAGATGTGTTCATATCCCTTGTGTGTAGACTTAAGTGGTCCAATGTGATCCATGTGGTAGGTGTGCAATGGCACACTCTCCTTGAACATCGGATGTAACCAACCTTCTTTCTTGCCTGCCTTCCTGTTAACCACCAGGCACTTCACACAGTTGGCTATGACTCGTTTCACCTTGTTGGCCAAGTCTGGAATAAAATATTCCAGCTTCACGTCTTCTTCAGTCCTTTTAACAGCGTAGTGTCCCTTCTCATGTGCAACTCTGATGATTTCATGGTGCATTGCTCGCGGGACCATCAACGTCTCTCGCCCGTCAACAAATTTAAATAGCAGTCCATCTCTGACGATGAAGTTTTCGTAAGGCCCTTTCTCCAGTGTCGCTTTTATCGCTGTCAATCCTTCGTCTTTTCTCTGGGCGATTTTGATCCTCGCTGCAAGACCATCAGGGAATCCAAACATCACTGCTGGACATCGGCTCAGGGCGTCGACATGTTTCATCCTGGTTGCAGTTCGGTGTTCGATGGTATAGCCAAACTCCTCCAAGGCCATAGCCTATGTAGCTACTCGTGGGACCAGGTCCCTTTTGTGCATTGTCTTTTGGAATGCCATACAGTCAGTCACAATCTTGAACGGAATTCCATTTTTCTTTTTGACTAACACCACTTGGCATGTATATTCTGATTGACTCGGTTCTATGATATCTTCCTCCAGCCACGCCTCGACTTGCTCATCGACAAATTCGTTCTCAAGCGGTGCCATTCGTCTGGGCCTGCTAAATATCGGTTTTTCTTCTTTCAATGTGATCTTCATCTTGACATCAGTAGATTTCGTCTTCTTTGGTACATATCTCGCTACCAAATCCTGGATCTGTTCCCTTTTTTCCTCATCAACGCAGTTCTCGATATCAAATTCCTGTTCGTCGGCTACCCTGATCACCATCATTGGGACCTCTAGTTTCTTGATGGTAACTCCTTGCTTGCTCAGGATGACCTCACCCTGATCCAATAGATCGTTACCAATAAACATGTCCCACTCCATAGTATCATCAGAAACAACATAGACGTTGGTTTGGAACTCCAGCTCGTCTATTTCAACGACTGTTGTGAAGTAACCTTGAGGAGCAACAAAACCATTACCGAATCCTTTCAAAACGAGATCCGTGCTCTTCAATCCTGGGGAACCCATGGTCTTATAGATGTTTTGTCGCAGTAGGTTATAAGGACTGCCACAGTCGATAAGTGCCTGAAGTTTCTGCTGACCCAAACTAACCTCTTTGAACTTGAGGCAGCTTTTCTTTTCATCAATAAGATTGATACCTTGATTATTCCTCTTATCGTTCTTCCTCTCCTTTTTGCACTCGGATGAAATGTGGCCAAACTCGTTGCAGTTGAAACATCTCTTGCCTTTATCCTTGTGCTCACATTCCTTTGAACTATGACCAGATCCACCGCAATTATAACATCTATCTACACTACTCGCCTCTTTCTTCTTTGTACTGCCCCAGCACTTTCCGTCCTTCTCGTTGGCACTCTTGGCACTTCCTTGAAAATTACTGTTATTATACTTTGTGCTTTTCTTTGGCAAAGACTTCACTGCCATCTCATAACTTTTCATTTTCTCCTTGAAATCCTTGGAATTTTTTGCTCCATAGAGAAGAAGTTTTGATCCTGAATCGTCCTCGATCCCATCAATCACGTACTGACACAGAGAAACTTGCTCAACATCACCTCTACTGGCGATTTCCTTCATCACAAGAAAGTACTCCTGTAGAGATTCGTCGCGCTTTTTTCGTCGCTGGGTTAACAACTTGTGAATTTCTGCACTGCTTGCCGCCACGTCAAACTCCTCTTTCAAGGCCTTCTTCAGTGCAGTCCAGGACGTCAGTCCTTTCTCACCTTGAATAAAAAGCTTAGCTAAACCATCGAGTGATTTCTTTGCGAAAATAAACTTTTGCAGCTCACTCCATCCCATCAAGATTGACGTCTCCTCAAAATCTGCGATCCATTTCTTCACTGGGTAACCATCCTTACCGTTAAATGTTTTCATAGTGCCCTCTACGTCGCGGAACGACAATGAAAACTTATGTTGTTCTCTATACCTTCTGTGCTGGTCTTCCTCTTCGCTCTCTTCGTCTTCTTCGTCTTCTTCATCTTCGTCATCATCGTCTATATTAGTTGCGAGTTCATCCAATTTTCTCAAGTAATAACAAATGGTGTTAATCATTACCTCCTTTGTCCCGATCTTGGTATTAAGAATCTCAGAAACACGCAACAGATCAGCCTTGGAAAATGTTTCTTCGATAAATTTCTTCTTAGCTTCCTCTTCAATGGAATTTTCGTCAAAATCGAATCCAGGAAACTCTCGCAGTCGCTTTCGATTCTTCCTGTCGTCTGGTATATGCTCGAAAATGAGGTTATGTAAAACTTTGATTGCTTTGACCGGAGCATCACTTATGTTCTTATTTATTTTCTCTATTGCACCGAGTGTAGTCATCTTATTTGTTTACTCACGTCTATCAAGTAGATTTCCGTCAATATCGCTTCCTCAAAACCTCGCTATCAAACCTGTTTAACCTCATTCACCAAACCGGTGATATTTGTAGGTGATATCGTTGAATACCGCTTCCCGTCGTTTCTCTCTGACGAGTCGCTATCCTCTTACCACATCCACAATCCTCTGTCGTCGTTTAGATTCCGACCCTCGTCGTCGTCGTCACGGCACCACTAATTGTCACTGAAACTGAAGAACAAATTTTGCTAGCCTATGAATCCTCGTCGTAGATTCGCACGTCGAGGGCTCACAAAACTGCACGTCGTCTCGTCGTCAGCGTCGTAGGCAACAGCAACAAATATGATTAGCCGTTCACTTCGTCGAAAACAGAGTCGTATTTTGCGTCGTACTTCGTGTCGTGGATTGCGTCGTAACTCGTTGTTTCAGTCCATCCCGGACGAGCCCCCATTTGTGGGAAACGGTTTCCAGATCATGACACTCACAAGCATCGAATATAGGACTGAATTATTTATTTAAACAAAGACACTTATTAGAATACAATATATAGAATTAAGGGAATGTGTTTCTCGGCTCATCGGAACTCGGAATACTGCTTCTCTTCTTTTTATTCTCAGACAATGGCGCTGAGCTTACTCCTGCGCCCGCTAGATCCCATACTCGGCCTTCTTGATCCTCATCCGGTTCCCACAATTTAGTTTATTAATGTGAACATAAACGAAGCCTCCGTTGCTTAGGCGGCAGCACGCTGGCCTCTCACCGCTGGGTCCGTGGTTCAAATCCCGGTCACTCCATGTGAGATCTGTGCTGGACAAAACGGAGGCAGACAGGTTTTTCTCCGGGTACTCCGGTTTTCCCTGTCACAATTTCATTCCAGCAACACTCTCCACTATCATTTCATTTCATCTGTCATTCATTTAATCATTGCCCCAGAGGAGTGCGTCAGGCCTCGGCAGCCGGCACAGTTCATATCCTCGCCGCTAGATGGGGGCTTCATTCATTCCATTCCTGACCCGGTCGGAGACTGGAAGCAGGCTGTGGATTTTTCAATGTGAACATAAACAATATGCAGTACTCACGAATGCTGTTTATTCTAAGTCTCACTGACTGCTGAAGCATTACAATACACAACGAGATACATCTTCAGGTTGTCCATCACAAATGGCCGACGATTATCGCGAAACACTTCTTCTGAAGGCGCGAAACTGCGGCAATATGTTTCTTGCCCTTGAGGTGTTGTGTAACTTGGGATCACTGTTCAGCCTTGATTGCTTTCCTACATGGTTGGCAGATCAGAACGCCCCCATCAGAAGTAAAATTATATTTCATTTCTGCAACAGACGATAACTTGTAGTTGTTCTTACTTTAGGCATTGTAGAATTGCCTTACACTTCACAGTGCCAGAAATTAACTGCATGTGAGTGACACTGGTTCCAGGTAGCTATGAGATGGGGAGGTCTAGCACCTGGTGAGATATGGCTATGGACAAGGAAATCCCCGGCTTCCACAGTGAGTGGCACGGGGTGATAAGTTAAGAATAACACAGTTGCAAGCTGACATACGCTCTGCATGGTGATTAGATAGCTCACAGGTTCTTCCCCGTTGAAGTAACACAGAACAAAAATTCAATAAACTGAAAGATCTAGCATACTGATTTAAAAAAATGTAAATATTATGCCTTTTTATGTGCTAATAAGTGAAAAGCAGGAATTTATGTATTTATAGAAAAAATGCTTAAAATATGAATTTACTTAAAAAAAATATTTATTCGCCTAAAAATCCGAGCCCTAGTAATCACTTACAAGCAATTACGTTAAATGGCCAAATCTGACCACTTAGCTCTCTAGAGCATCATTGAAGTGGAGGGACACAGCTGAATTCTACCTCGTTCATCTTGCAATGGCGGAAGAATTGGTTTGTTTCCAACTTTCACACGAAGATTCATCCATATGAATATACAATATGTTTATGGCAATGAAATTATAAAAGATCGTACATGTTACTAATAGTCTACAAAGAAAGAAGAATACGGTAATAAAAGAAACATATCCATTATTATTATTATTATTATTATTATTATTATTATCATTATTATTATATGAACATAGATGTAAGAAAATCCTTTGCAAAATCATTTGTATGAAGTACACTGCTCTATGGAAGAGAAAGTTGGACTCTGGGTAAATTGGAAAAGAATCGAATTGAAGCTGCTGAAATGTGGATATGACGGAAAATGACAAGAACGAGCTGGATTGAAAGAAAAACCAACCTGGAAGTCAAAGAAGAGAGAAGATTAAAGAAGGAAATGGGAAAGAGAAAAATAACATTTATTGGATATGTCATCAGACAAAACACTTTCATCGTTAACATTCTTGAAGGGAAATTTCTGGGAAAGAAAGGAAGAGGACGGCCTAGGACGAAGTATAAGGTGCGTTCAAAAAGTAACGAGCCGGAGGCATAATTACAGAAACCAGTACCTGTATGTTAGAAGTATTGGCCCTGGCTGTTAAGGTACTTGTCCCACTGTGGCACGAGGCGGTGAAAGGCTGTCTCATAAAATTCCCTGGGCTGCGATGTGAACCAGTTCCGCACGTACAGCTGGACGTCGGTGTCCGAGGTGAATAGTTGGCCCCGCAGAGCCCTTTTCAGGGGACCAAACATGGCGTAATCAGAGGGAGAGAGGTCTGGACTGTATGGAGGGTGGCCGAGAACCTCCCATTTGAATTTCTGCAGGAGTGTCGCGACTGTGTTGGCCGTATGAGGTCGTGCATTGTCGTGGAGCTACCACGGCGGCTATGGCGTTCATTGTCACTCGGCGGTCCTGGGTAATGAGTGCATCAACCAGCTGGACGTTGTCATCGGTAATGCAGGGGGTTGCCCCTGACCGGGCATCATTGGCTAACGACACCCGTCCTTCCCTGAAGCGCTTGTGCCACGCCTTGACCCTTGCAAGGGACATGCAGTGTTCGCCGTACACTTGTGACATTCGGCGATGAATGTCCTTTGCCCCTACTCCTTCCGCTCTCAGAAACCGAACAACACCTCTTTGCTCTTCGTTTGACGCCTCCATGCCACTATTTGCAATGCGACTGGCAGCTTTGGACGATTGATGCATGCTGCTGCTCACTTTGTATCGTCACGTGACGTGCACACGTGCCCTCTAGTGACGGGCTGTGACCTTCCACGCTCTGGTCTGAACCACACCTCGTTACACACGCCACGATTAGCCGATGTAGTCACCGGTTTGCGCATTCCAGCCTCCGGCTCGTTACTTTTTGAACGCACCTTATATTTGGAAGACATCAAGAATAGAATGGGATGTGACAATTACATGGAACTGAAATGAACCGCCAATGACAGAAGAGTGTGGTTGCATCGACTAGGCATTAGCCTTTAGAATATGACGATGATCATTATTATATCACCATTATTCTCAGACCATTGTCTGGTAAAATACAAAGAAATAATGCAAATCACAATGAATCCAAGCATAATCATCGTCTTAATTTAGACCACTGCCAAATAATTTAGTTGTAGCCAATATCACTGCCTCAATTTATACAAATTATTTTCGCCCTTGAAAAATATGTTTGGGAACCACACTACCGTCGACCAAAGTATTATGTGCACTCGAGTTTGAAGGTTGTTTGTGAAGTAACCAATATACCTACATAAAATCCAATAAGTTCATCATTTTCGTCGTTCTATTTTACGTTAGTTCAAGTAGGTTTGAATTTTTAAATTTATATATTAATATTTTCTATCGCAGTTGGAACGCAAAAAGTGCCCGTTTTTAAGCGTGTTTCAACCATGCGTCACATTTAAGATTTATTATCTCAAAAACCTGTCATCATATCGAATCCAAATTTTAACACAATATACATTGGAATGTTGTATAACTGGTTTATTAATTTCGAAACTTTGTGTGTCCAAGAAAGAAAGTTGTTATCATTTTTGTAAGGTAACTTTTTCTCCAGTCGGGGTGGTTGGAAAATGTAGTTCTTGGTCGCATTGTAATCATTATACATCAAAACGTTATGCTGTATGACTGTGAAATACGTAAATTAACTCACTTATTTTATATTGGTTTGTATTTGTACGGGGAAATAACACATGGTTCACCAGCTAGCCGCTCCGGGAAAAACTGTACAGCGTTGCTGAGATGGAGCCCATCACTTACGAGCGAGGGAGGGTCGGAGGAGCACATGGTAACCGCTGAGTTTGGGGTCGAGAGAGCGCCCGTACGAATCGTATGTAAATAACAAGCATACATAATCAAAGTAAAATCATTACTCAACTTGTCACAGAAGGTTGAAAATGTCCCCCACCTGCATCTACACATTTCTGGCATCGACTAAAGGAAATTTTCATTCACACGCATTAGTTCATCTACCGACATAGCATTAATTTCTCTCGTGATATTTTGTTTGAGTTCATCTAGAGTGTGAGGGTTTGAAACATAAACCGTATTTTTCTATTTTCCCCATCAATAAAAATTGAAGCAATAGGATTTAACACTTAGCAATAACACGTTATACAATTTTGAAACATAATGACCATTAAACAATAACCACGTACACACGTTATACATTTATAACACCTGTAATCAGGGCTAGATTTGTGACGGTACGCACCGGTACGCTGTACCGAAACCTCTTTGCGTCCTTTTTTTTAACACAAACTGTCTCCTCACTACTTTTCCTGAAGCTGAATGGCCAACCACTCACTCGTTTTGACCCTTCAAAGTACGTGGAATTCTGGCTGCTTCGGGGATGGCACTCCACTCTGGATACTTAGTTATTGTTGTTTTAAGGGGCGGAACTACGAGGACATCTGCCCCTCGCTCTGGATACTAACAGCAGGATGAGAGAGAGGTGGCACATACAACGAAAACTTTTCTAAACTTTGGACAATTTTATAAACTGTGAGGTAAAACATGTTTAAGTACAGAACCTTTTATAATAAATATTTATTTCAGAAGACTGTAAAGACAAAATTATAAAACAAGAAGTAAAAGATTGTTGGTGAACAAGTGTGTATTTTCAAACCAAATGAATTGATCTTTTTAAATTACGTTAAAAAAAAGAAATTGAAATACATTGTTTGAATGGTAGCCTAGTTGGCCTGGATAAAAAATTGATATAGGCCAACGGCTATGGTAAGAAAAATGTTGCTACGGCAGTCTCAATTTAATTTAAAATTAAATTCAAAATTAGATTGCTATTTTTTCCACTGATTAATTTTTAAAGGTGTTCAGAAAAGCGTAAAAGTATCGTTTTTAGTACTCAATATTTCAATATTCCATAAATTCCCACCACCACCCGGTAGTCCACAGTACCGGAACATCTTTATTTACAAATCAAGCACTGCCTGTAACTTAAAATAGTCTATAAATGAAGTAACGAAGTCAACTTTACTCAGCAAATCTTGCGTCACAACTGTCTCAGCTCATGGTTTCCATGTGCTCGTCTCACCTTCGGCTCGACCTTCTACCTGCGGCGCTGTGCAGGTCGTGTGGCCGGCCCCACTTTGAGTGAAATACCCTGTATTTGTTCACTCTTTCACCGTGGTTACCTTGCGGATTGTGCGTATTCGGAATGGCAACATAAATCAGCGTGACTTCCTTGAATCTCTTGTTGAAGATCACTATCATCATCATCAACATCATCATCTTGCACAGTTTCCAGCCACTGGCCGGGGCTGTTTGGAACACAAGCCTCTTCCCACCATCTCTCAGCCTCCACCCTTGTCCAGTCTTCTCCTCTCTTCTTCACGCTTTCTTCCACCCCCTTCAGCCACCTGTCTCTCGGTCTTCCTCTCGGTCTCTTTCCTTCCCACTTCGTCTCGTGTACTCTCCTGGGTATCCTCTTCTCCTCCATTCGTTTTACATGTCCATACCATCTAAGTCTACGGGGCTACATGACCGCGTTGTCGCAGCCCCTAAACTAAGGAACCAACCATCTAAGTCTAGATTTCTCTATACCATCCTGTGATGGTTCCTCCTTCATTAATTCTCTGGTCCTCTCATTTCTTATTCTGTCCATCTTTGTAGCTCTAATACTGCTTCTCAAGAACCTCATCTCACTGGCCTGTATTTTGCTCTTCTCCCTTCCTTTCATAACCCAGGTCTCCGAGGCATACGTCAGGATAGGAACATAGTACGTCCGATATATGATCTTTTTGGTGTTCTAAGGGACATCCTTGCTCCATAACAAGCTTCTCACACACTATGTCAGGCCTATTATGTTTCACTGTCCTTTCGGTGAGCACAGTCCGATCCCAATACAGTCTGGAATGTTCATTTTCAGCCACTTTCTGTGGAACATTCTGGTAATACGAAACCTTGTTCTGTTTTAAAAGTTGGAGTTTCCCAATTTGCTCTTGGTGCAGGCTTTTTTTTTATACAGCATCATGTCTGAGCTTATATTCAGTTCCTGACAGTTGCGTGCATCCAGAGGTGATAGGTCTATTTTGAATACTTTCAGAGATTTGACACCCATTGCAACATTTATCGTCATTAACTGACGAATCTCTGGTTGGTTGGTTCTTTCCTCAGTTTAGGGGCTGCGACAACGCTGTCTTGTAGCCCCGTGTACTTTGGGTGTGTGTAGAATCTGTCAGATAACCGGTGTTAATTGTGATGACTGTGTTAGTGTGTGTGTATCTGTTTTAATTCAAGGAAGGACTGCAGACATTCAATTTTTTCAAGTAGTTCTAACTTTTGCCGCCAAACGCCACCGTCAACGACCAACTAGTTCAGAACTTAGTTAGCAGATCCCACCGCAGTCGGCTCTTGACGACGAACGTAGAAACTTAAGAACGTTAGTCAAATGTTTAACCTATATATAATTTAGCTTCACACAGGGGTGATTAGTGGAAGGTTCTTTAACATGCCATATATCTATGACATGGGACGACCGGCTTTACTGTACTTCCCCTCCGAAGAAAGGCATACTGAGGGATTTTTAACGTTCTTAAAAAATCCGACGACTTCGTCCGGGTTTGAACCCGCGATCTTGGGCATAGAAGCTCAGCATGCTACCAACTACGCCACCGAAGCCTGACGGATCTCTGATGATGACAATGAGATAGTTTTTATTGGGGATGACTTGGTCTTGAATTGCCAACATAAATCCTTCCGTATCAGTAAGATTTGCCCCGCAGTCAGCCAAACGCATTTATGTCGACATGAATGTCTTCCATGCAGATGTTTGGCCTTCCAAATTTCCAATTTCCGCAAGTCATTGGATTGGTGGTTTTCAACAATGTGTTCACTCAAGAGCAAAGGTGTCAGATTACCCGTTTCACAAAAGGCCTTGTGCAACTCAGAACTGCTTTTATTTTCGTAAAAATACTCTCTCAGACTGTCGATCTGTCTTGCTAACTGGTTTCCAATGCAAATGCACGACCACCCAAATATCCTGGCAAAGTCATTCTTTCAATCGATTATTTGGGATGGTGATTATGATTATTACTACGGCAATCCTTAAGAAAATCCATTCTTTTGCTGGAGTGACTGCAAAACGGAAAGTTCTATTAATGTAACTAGAATAAGAATGTACGTGTTCCTGCCTATCCTATCAATACCTGAACATTTGATATTTACTCACTACGTTTACCATTTTTTTTATAGATAGGCTACCCTTTGTTAATGTTGCGTGCCTACTAGTACAGGACAGCTGCACAGAAAAAAAACCCTTTGTTCCAAAAACTGTGCTATGGTTGGCTTTTTGTAAATCGTTAGAAAAGCACAAACAAAGCTTAACTCTGAATTTTAAAATAATTTGCATGATCATTTTGTCGGAAAACTAAAAAAAACCATTGAAAAGCGTTTTTCTCTGAATCGACGTATTTTAAAGAAAAGTTTTTTAAACAAAAAATGTAGAGGACATTGCCACCTACAATTCGTCTCATTGAGGTCATGTCATACGTTTTGAAATGCAGAAGCTAGGTGGCGCCAAAGTTTCCAAAAAAGTGTTTTTTCACTTTTTGTCCTAGAAAGAATGTTTTGTTCACAAAAGCGAATCAGAAATTTGTTCCTCTCAAAATTGTCTACAACATTTATTGAAACATGTTTTTCCTCCGCCTTACCGTTCCAAAGTTATAGTCTGCCAAAGTGTCAAAATTGTACTATTCAGATGGCACAAAGGTTAATATGTGTACAGTTATGATTGATACGTTGCGATTGAAATAGATATGATTGTTTGAGCTAATTAACGAACAGTTTAAATAAATGTTGCAGACAATTTTGAGAGGAACAAATTTCTGATTCACTCTTTTGTGAAAAAAACTATTTTTTCTAGAACAAAAAGTGAAAAAACACTTTTTTGGAAACTTTGGCGCCACCTAGCTTCTGCATTTCAAAACGTATGACATGACCTCAATGAGACGAATTGTAGGTGACAATGTCCTCTACATTTTTTGTTTAAAATACTTTTCTTTAAAATACGTCGATTCAGAGAAAAACGCTTTTCAATGCTTTTTTGAGTTTTCCGACAAAATGATCGTGCAAATTATTCTGAAATTCAAAGTTAAGCTTTTTTTGTGCTTTTCTACCGATTTACAAAAAGCCAACCATAGCACAGTTTTTGGAACAAAACCATTCTAGCTGTACTGTTACTGTACGGAGTTGACGGTCACTTACTAGCGCTTAGAGACAGGCAAGCGGCGCTAACGAAGTGACCCGAATGCTCACGAATATAACCGATCAGCCCTCCTTTTCCACACACTTTATAAGACAGACCAAGTGGGGCATGATCCTTGGGGCAGCCATTTCTCTTTTCTTATTTATCGACGGACTATTTGTTCTGTGAATAATCGCTTGCTTTGTTGTTCTGTGCGTTAATTCTTAGAGTCTCAGGCACTCACTTGACAACTGAAATAAACTAAATTCCAGCCGGCGAGTCTCCGGCAGGGTGCTACGTGAATTCCCATCCCCTTATCTCCACTAATATATTTCTTGATATTCTTCCCTGGTCCATTCTCAACAGCTTATGAATTGCTTGGAAAATCCGTTTCATGTACCTGAGTTTCTAGTGAACATATATAGGCCTATATATATATATACACACATCAAAAAAAGTTTTGCATCACCTCGGTTCCCAGATCTCCGGTATATAGACGTTGACTGTGTATATTGTATCCAAGATACAGTCCCTTTGACTGTTCATAGATGTCACTAAAACTGCTCAAAGATGTAAACAACCATGCATGAGCAGGGCCTATTAGACGGAGGGGGTACGACAGCCGATCAGTTCCAGTCATTCCACCAGGACGAAGGTACGCTGCTCATGTTGTCTGTAGTTCTACCATGCCTAGAAGGTCAATACCGCAGTTCGATCGCGTCCGCATTGTTACTTTGTGTCAAGAAGGGCTCTCAACAAGGGAAGTTTCCAGGCGTCTCAGAGTGAACCAAAGCGATGTTGTTCGGACATGGAGGAGGTACAGAGATACAGGAACTGTCGATGACAGGCCTCGCTCAGGCCGCCCAAGGGCTACTACTGTAGTGGATGACCGCTACTTACGGATTGCCGCTCGGAGGAACCCTGACAGCAATGCCACCATGTTGAATAATGCGTTTCGTTCAGCCACAGGACGTCGTGTTTCAACTCAAACTGTGCGCAATAGGCTGCATGATGCGCAACTTCACTCCCGACGTCCATGGCGAGGTCCAGCTTTGCAACCCCGACACCATGCAGCGCGGTACAGATGGGCCCAACAACATGCTGAATGGACCCCACGGAATTGGCATCACGTTCTCTTCACCGATGAGTGTCGCATATGCCTTCAACCAGACAATCGTCGGAGACGTGTTTGGAGGCACCCTGGTCAGGCTGAACGTCTTAGACACACTGTCCAGCGAGTGCAGCAAGGTGGTGGTTCCCTGATGTTTTGGGGTGGCATTATGTGGGGCCGACGTACGCCACTGGTGGTCATGGAAGGCTCCGAAACGGCTTTACGATACCTGAATGACATCCTCCGACCCATAGTGCAACCATATTGGCAGAATATTGGAGAGGCATTTGTCTTCATGGACGACAATTCTCGACCTCATCGTGCACATCTTGTGAATGCGTTCCTTCAAGATAACGACATCGCTCGACTACAGTGGCCAGCATGTTCGCCAGACATGAACCCTATCGAACATGCCTGGGATATGTTGAAAAGGGCTGTTTATGGACGTCTTGACCCACCAACCACTCTGAGAGATTTACGCCGAATTGTCGTTGAGGAGAGGGACAATTTGGACCAACAGTGTCTTGATGAACTTGTGGATAGTATGCCACGACGAATACAGGCATGCATCAATGCAAGAGGACGTGCTACTGGGTATTAGAGGTAGTGGTGTGTACTGCAATCTGGACCACAAATGCTGAAAGTCTAGCTGTATGATGGTACAACATGCAATGTGTGGGTCTCATGAGCAATAAAACGAGCTGAAATGTTGTTTGTGTTGATCTCTATTCCCTTTGTATTTAAAGGTTCCGGAACTCTTGGAACCGAGGTGATGCAAAACTTTTTTTGATGTGTGTATATATATATATATACCTAAAACTAACTAACCCCGTGGCACTACAGCCCTTGAAGGGCCTAGGCCTACCAAGTGACCGCTGCCCAGCCAATTGGCCTGCAGATTTTGGGGTGACGCGTGGTCAGCGCGTCGGGTCCCCTCGGCCGTTAATCTTGGTTTTCGTGACCGGGGCACTGTCTCACTGTCAGACAGCTACTCAATTGTCCTCAAGAGGCTGAGTGCACCCCGTTCCAACCCTCACGTCAGTTTTAAAATCCCTGACGGAGCCGGGGATCGAACCCGGGGCCTCCGGGTGAGAGGCAGGCGCGCTACCCCAACACCACGGGGCCGGCATATATATATATATTACTTGCGAACAAATACTTTTCTTTACAGTAAGAGACAAAATAATTATGTAATTTTAAATAAATCAAGTACAATTATGTTTAAAAAATGTCAATTTGATAAAATATGTAAAATATGTAGCAATAAAATGTAATTATTTTTATGATAGCTGAGGTTCTAATGCATGGATATTTATCATTTTTAGTTATGTATAAGCAAAGGGAAAGAATATGTACAGTATTTACATACAAATTCGAGTCCTAATGATCGGTCTAGGTTGTGAAGTTTCGGGTACGTTCGGTTTGCCCCGCTGGTCTGTCTCAATGTGTGTCAAAAGAGCGTGAAGGGGATGGATGATCGGCTGCGGTCGTGAGAATTCGGGTCGCTTCGTTAGCCCCACTGGTCTGTATCTAATTGTAAGCTCGAGTCTTCGCTTGTTTCCAAGCTGGGCAACACCTACAGAACATGGAGGAAAGAATAAGAGGAGATGCCCTGAGCTCGTATGAGTGAAGCCAAGCGCTGCTACCAAAGTGGGCGTAACCGTAACTCGTATTCGGTGTTCTGTGACTTGCATGAGGCATTGTGCATGGCTAAACCTTATTTTGGCCCTGGTTTTTACCGCGCTCCGGTTATGCAACTTTGGAAACGTAATAACAGTAGTGATAAGTTATTTAAAAAGAAACTCTTCAATTCTAATCTCAGCATGTGTAGGCCTACTCTATATACCAAAAAAATAAAAATCATTCCTCTGGAAATCCCAAATTATCAAATGGCTGTCGGTCAATAATTACGATAGGCCTACGTAATTAATCAATTCGAGGCTAATCGTCAAGTTTCTACCCCCCCCCCCCCCACACACAAAGAAAATACCGTACGGTACCGAAACGTATAGGCTATACCGTATTTTTGTGCAAATATGCGTCCTTTTTAAATTGTTCAGTTTATTAATTTTGAGGTTCGTATTCTTGAATATCAAAATGTGTACGACCAATGAGTGAAAGTGTCTGTGCTCGAAATTAGGCCTAAAAACTGATGAATGCCTCAACACCAATAAGAACATAAAACTCAATTTGGTGTAAATACCGTAATTAGTTCGGCATCATTAATTTCCAAGATATTCCTTCTTTGGTATAACTCGCATCTTCAGACACATGTATTCAATTTAATCAGTGTTTCAGCGTATTATTACGTTTTGCCGCTTCTTCCTTAAAAAACTAGCCTCGCAAAGGTGCTCTTATATTTATATTTAAATTGGCTTTTAAAACGATAACGCAGCTTATTTGTGCCAAGTACCGTGAAGTACAGATTGTATTCTGCCTATCCAAGAAAAAATCTTGACTTGTCATTGCAGTTTTATGTCACTAAAATCCATTACTAGTTGGAGTGGTTTACGGCTTTAAGCATAGGGACAGCCATTTTCTTGCAACCAAAGTGGGCGAGCCGTTTGGCTTCAACACCTTGCGCTAGGCAGCGCAGCGAAGGCATCTCCTTCCTTTCTTTCCTCCATGGTCTGTATCTAATTGTAAGCGCTGGTCGTCACTTGTGTCCAAGCTGGGCAACACCTACAGAACTGTCGGTACCAACTACCTATGGAAAAAGTATAGATTGTGCCTGTTATGCCAACTAGTTCTCCAAAATAAGTTGGATCTCTTCTCGGGATCTTCCCTTCGTTTCAGGTACACAGAATATTACAAAAACAGCTGCTAAAAGGCACATGATACACAGGAAACCGAAGGTTACGTCAGGCCCTAAGTGATGCACCCAATAGGGAAACACCTTAGTAACTATGAATGTCAAAGATCTGTTGAATGCTATAGCAGCAGCACTTACTCTGCCTTTAGCTGACGTAGGTACGAGCTCAGCTACCATGAAAAAAGGGAGTGGAGCAAACCCCATGGATAGGAATGTGACGTAAGTTACTAGTGATACCAATGGCAACCACCTCCATGGTTCAACATCATAGCCAGCCTGTTTGAAGTAGAAATATCCAGAGAGAAAAGCCAATGCAATAGCTGCTACTGTGGCAGACATAAACAGCAGAGGTTTGCGGCCAATTCTGTCGACAGTAAATGTGGGAACTACAATCGCTAATACCAAAGCTAAACCAATAATCATTGAAGCATAATTGGGCGCTATAGAGCTACCTGCTTCCTGAAATATTTGAACTGTATAAAACACAACAGCATTCAAACCATCAAGCTGTTGAAATAACATAAGACCAAATATAATTGCAACTGCTTTCAATGATGTCCTATTCAAAAGCGATGGCCGATCAATTCTGGTATTTTCTGTTTCTCTATTTAGGAGACGCGTAATTTCAGACTGTGTGCCTTTATAGTTGACTATGCTGCCATCTCGTAACCATAACAAATTCTTCTCTGCTTCAAGGAAGCGATGTTTGGAGACGAGGAACGTGGGAGACTCGGGCATCCAGTAGAAAGTTGCCAAGAACACAAGAGGGACCGCACTGCAGACCAGAGTGAAGCCCATGTAAGGGAGAAACGTTCCCAGTATGTACATAAAGAGAATACCGATACAGGTCGTCAAGTGGAAATACACGCCCAAAGATCCTCGGATTGAGTCTTCAGCTATCTCTTCATTGTATAGTGGCACCAAAACAGTACACGCGCCCGCTGCTAGGCCTATGGTGAACCGTCCGACTATCACCTGAGGCACCTGTTGCAGAAAACAATATATTATGACATGGATCTATGAACAATTCCGGAATAGAAAAGGTTATTGACAAGCAGAAGGTTCCCATACCACCTCAAGTAGACGAGGTCATTCAAATACTTGGGGATGAAGACCGAGATCAGGAAGTAAGAATCAGAATATACCCATATGAGAGATTCCGAAAGAGAAAGAGGTATTGGACAGGTAGGAGGGTTCCCATACTCAAGCAGATGAGATCCATCGAGTACTTAGGAATGAAGACCGAGACGATGAAGTAAGATGTTTTAGACTGGTAAGAGGATTGAAGACAGGCAGACTTTCCCGTAGTATTGCTAATTTCGCCCAGGATATCGCATGAAAGAGTGTAAAAGGACTTGTCAAGATGAGAACCATTCCTCCGTTCGCAAGTTGGTGTTCTCCGCTGCGAGCCTTATGTGTTTCACATTCGACGTGTCTATCTTATACGCATATGGTCAACTCTAAACCGACTGAGAACAGTTCACGGAAGATGTGCTGAATGGGAAATGTTAGCCTCACCAGCATGCGACTGCGGCGCACCGAGGTAGACTAATGAACACATCCGGGAAGACTGCAGCGTCAGAGCATATAGAGGAGATTATGAGGAATTCCTGTTAGCAACTCCGAATTCCATGAAATTTATACAAGAACTACAGGGTCATTATTTACTGTATGTGCGCCCCGGTAAACACGGCAAGCTAAGCCGGCAGTGACTGGCGCAGATCGCGGGCGCGCATACCCGGTTCAGCCGGTGGATTGCGCGCACTTTCACACCAGTACCAAACATGTTCAATAATGTGTACTTACAGTGCTCATAGGCGATGCTGAAAATGTCCTCCCTCTCTTGTAACACACACCTGACATCTTTTGATGAAAGAATGTCTGTCAACTTTTTTATTATTTACGGAGCCTGTTTCCTTGAATCGTTTAGCGAGCCTCCGAATTGTACTGGCATTAGGCACAGGTCTTCTTGGAAAATTGATTCGAAATTCTCGTCTCGTTTCAGAACAAGATTTTCTGCTTTTCATTTACGAATTATGGATATACACACGTTCACGCAATGTGAATTGGTGTCTAGGCATGACCAATAATCACAGTAATCACAATACTCACTAAACGTGCAAACACTAACTTCTAAGCTTTGCAGATACACGTCCATATGAATGACAAAACACGTGTGAACTAACGATATGAGTCAGCGGAGTGCACCAAATACCGGCTGAACCGCGTACGCTCGCCCGCGATCTGCACCAGTCACAGCCGGCTTAGCTTGCCGTGTTTATCGGAGCGCACATAGGTAATGACGCTGTAGATGTTTGTTTGAAGCGGCTTCGGTGGCGTAGTCGGTAGCATGCTGAACTGCTGTGCCCAAAGTCGCGGGTTCAAACCTGGCCGAAGTCGTCGGATTTTTATGAGCGTTTAAATCCTTCAGTATGACTTCCTTCGGAGGGGAAGTAAAGCCGGTGGGTCCATGTCATAGATTTATTGCATATAAAATAACCTACCACTGCAATTGGCGGTGTATAGCAAAATTTGTAGGTTATATTTGGCTGGTTAGGAAACGCTCCATCAAGTTCCAACGTTCGCCGCTAGATTAGTAGTTGGAAGTACTTGAATTTGAACTTTCATTCATTTCATCTCTCATTAACTCCTCTCGTGAAGTTGGCGTCAGGAAGGGCATCCGGCCGTAGAAACTATCAGTCACGTGGTTCATCACATCTCATCCCCGACCCCGTTGAAAACGGGATTACTAAGGGGTAGACTCAGTTATTGTTGTTTTAAGGGGCGGAACTCCCCTAGGGGAGTAGACTTAAGAATGGATAGATGTTTGTTTGTGATTAAGTGTTTAGACATAGTGTAATTTACTGTTAAAATGTACTTAAATGCCATACGCTAAATAAACATAGATTACGCATACACGCACCACGACATTATTGTGACCTCAGTCTAAACTGATTGTTGACCACCGGCTATTTCGTACAAGGGAAGTAAATGAGGCAATGTTCTCAGATAGTGATGAAGTTCATGAGAGAGTTAGTAGTGATAACATTGGTTACAGGAGTAAAAATCGTATAGGCCCAAATTTATACTCAGTGATTAAGTTTATAACGAAAAATTAGTGGAATCCGGTCAGTAGGATCACGGCATTGTCAAGAGGGACAGGGAATAAAGACACACCGTTGGTGTGTCGAATGTCACACACGATGGGCCTGATTTTATTTACATAATCGGTACTTTCCACTCAGGTAAATAAACACAACATTTCTATTAAACGGAAACTTAGGTTGGTTGTTTGGTTCCTGAGTTTAGGGTCTGCGACAACGCGGTCGTGTAGCTTCGTGTACAGTACTTTGGGTGTGTGTAGAATCTGTCTGATAACTTGTGTTATTTGTGATGGCTGTATTAGTGTGTGTTATCTGTAATTCAGGTAAGGACTGCAGACGATCAATTTCAAGTAGTTCCTACTTTTGCTACCGTCAACGACACCTAGCTGTGAACTTGGCTACCAGATGCCACCACAACCGGCGACGAACGAGGAACTGAATAGAGCGTTAATCAAATCTAACATACCAATTTTAGCTTCACGCAATTGTAGTTAGTGGAAGGTTCTTGTACATGCCACCGGCTTTACTTCCCCTCCGAAGGAAGGTATACTGAGGGATTTTGAACGCTCTTAAATAATCCGACGACTTAAGCCGGGTTTGAACCCGCGATCTTGGGCATAGAAGCTCAGCATGCTACCAACTACGCCACCGAAGCCGCTAACCGGAACTTGAAAATGTGCACTTTTTTCCTACCTGGGATTGTAGTCAGATCCTCGACATATCTACCTACTTGGCATAGCTCACAGATTTGACGTGCAAATAAGACCGTTCATATTAATTTGGGCCGATACGGTTCTCTTCCCAGTAGTACCGGTATGCATAATCTTAGGTAACCATATTCTGAGTTTAGTAGCTCGAACACTTCCCTTCTTAGTACAGGGTCATTATCTTTGTGCGCCCCGGTAATCACGGCAAACTATGGCGTCATTTGGCTGTCCAGGTGCGGAGCGAGTGGACCTCGCAATACCCCGCTCCGTTTACTCATATCGATAGTTCATACGTATTTTGTCATTCAAATGGACGTGTGTCTGGAAAGTTTAGACGTTAGTGTTGCAGCACGTTTTTTGAGTATTGTGATTACTGTGGTTGTTGGTCATGCCTAGACACCAATTCACATTGCGCGAACGTGTATATATCCATAATTCGTATATGTTTTGAAACAAGACGAAAATTTCGAATCAAGTTTCCAGGAAGACCTGTGCCTAATGCCAGTACAATTAGGAGGCTCGCTAAACGATTCAAGAAAACAGGCTCCGTAAATATAGAAAAGTTAACACACAACATTGTGCTCTTAGAGAACAAAAATTACATGAGATTGTTGTCCATTCTTTCTTCAGAAGATGTCAGGTGTGTGTTACAAGAAAGGGAGGACATTTTCAGCATCGACTATGAGCACTGTACGTACACATTATTGAACATGTTTGGTAAAAGTGTAAAAAGTGCGCGCAACCCACCGACTGAACCGTGTACGCGCGCCCGAGATCAGCACCAGTCAACGCCAGCTTAGCTTGCCGTGTTTGCCGGGGCTCACACAGGTATTGACCCTGTATATAAAGCAGGCAAAATCCTCAAAGTATTCGAGAAGTCTGTTTAGTTTGAATGGATGCTGGTCAAACGAATGAAGACGCTAAGGGGAATGTCTGTTGAGGATGGTAAAGACGAACATACCGGTAGTTTGTTTAGGTTACATACTTACAAAGAATTGTACACAGCAAGAAGAAATAGATCCAGGTGTTGGAACCCTAACGCCCAAGAAAAGTGAAGGCATAAAACAAATGAAGTAGACACAGAAGAAAACAGAATAGAAGATGTCCCAGTTGTTGCATGCCAAAAGACAGATTTACGAAGAATAAGGAGAAGACGAGGAAGAGACGAATGTGGTGAATATGAAATACAATTACAATATAAGATGACTCAAGTTAGAGCCTTTTGACAACATATCATCATCATCATCATCTTCATCATATATATTATTTCAGTAGTATAGATCCCTCCTGCGGCGTTCACAAGCGGCCGATCGTGACAAATGAGCATTCAAATGAAAAAAAAATAGACATTACCAGTGACGAATTGCAGTCTAATTTCATAATTATCTATAATTTCTAAAAAAAATGTACGAAGTGTGCGATTTGTAGATACTGTTGCTGTAGGAAAATACGCTCCATAATTTCTGTCCACTTCACATTTTGGCCGCAGTGACGCCTGTTTCATGTCTTTTTAACATTCTGAGGTCTTTCCTTTATCATTTTGCGTGGATTTCAGAAACAGTAAATCAAAGGAATGAGTACTCAAATCGTATAATTTCATAAATATCGAATAGCCGGTGAGTGTTATGATGATCCAATTTTCAGTGATTGCCTTCTTAAGTTAGGGAACGTAGAACTTGGAATTCTAACTGAAATGTAAATAGTGTTCTATAATCATTTGGTTGAAATAGAAACATAACAACTTTTCTCCTTAAGTCTCTCATTTTAAACCTATTGGGGAAAGTTTGGTTATGTATACCATAACAAGCCCAGGCATATTAAGTTTTAACTTTAAAAAATAATGTAAAGCTGGAATTTGGCATAGATGTTCCCTAGTACCCTAGTAACAAATCCTGAAAAGTCCCCATCTCTGCGGTGTCCGCGTCATAGTTTTTTTTGGAGAGTTCAAAAGGGCTTAAATGGGGTCTAAGTGCCAAAAACAACATTTTTGCTTTTGGCCGATTCTTAAGAGTAACCAGGGCTGCCAACCGTTAATAAATACTGTCTCTATTTTGTGTTCGATATATTTCCATACTATACAGGCTTTTATTTATTGAATAAATATGGACTTGTGGGGATAATTCAATAAAACTAATTCTGATACACACGTTAGAAACTCCAAAACGACTCCACACTTAGTGCCACATAGCAATACTGTGTTGTGTATCATGTTGTTGCTGGCGGCGATTTATTTAGGGCCTTTGCGATATCGTGTTTATGAAGCCCTGTGTAATCTACAAATATTCTACTCAATGTGCTATTCCAAAATAGTTCAATATACAGTAGGACAGGGGTTCGGTGATGCGAGCGATTACGGGCCTCTGTGTGCGTGACCACGCAAGCTTTACTCTGCTGTCCGTCTGCTTGGCATTTTTTGCTTAGTTTGTACTAATTATATAAAATTAAATGTTTTTCGACCTTTGAGTAATACATAAAACGGTAATTTGCAATAATCGTTTTATTTTTAACCTACTTTTCACATTTTGCAAAAATGAGGAAAGAGTAGACTTATGAGATCGGGCAAATGTGGGTCTGTCTGTCTGTCTGTCTGTCCTTCTGTCTGTCTGGCTGTGTGTGTGTCCCCCCTATCAACTCCTAAACAGCTGCAGCAATCGAAACCCAATTTGGTAGGAGTAAAGATCTATACCTGAATATCTCACGGCCATATTTGAAAATGATGTCAGTGCTACCAACTACTGAAAAATCGCAATTGAAATTTGAGCTCCATGTTCGATATCTTGGAAGGTATGAATGGGAGCTATTTCAAAATTGGCACACGTATAGATAATAATATTGGAGTTTAATTTCCAGGAGGCCATACATCGCAGTGTTGCCAAAATGATTATAAGCCTACTGATAGGTCCAAATTTTAAATGCATATAACTTCTACACTATCAATTGGATTTCAACCAAATTTCGTGTGTGCTATGTGTACCATAACAAGCCCAGGCATATTAAGTTTTAACCTTAAAAAAATAATGTAAAGCTGGAATTTGGCATAGATGTTCCCTAGTACCCTAGTAACAAATCCTGAAAAGTCCCCATCTCTGCGGTGTCCGCGTCATAGTTTTTTTGAAGAGTTCAAAAGGGCTTAAATGGGGTCTAAGTGCCAAAAACAACATTTTTGCTTTTGGCCGATTCTTAAGAGTAACCAGGGCTGCCAACCGTTAATAAATACTGTCTCTATTTTTGTTACCCTAATATCAATATATCAGAAATTATGCAAGCCAATTGCTCTAAACTTTGCACACGTATAGTACCTGGCATTCTAAATTAATTTGGAGTAACTAATATAGGCCTACGCCAGTGCTGCCAACATGATTCTAAGCCTGATGATAGATCCAATTTTAAAATGCATCTAACTTCTATACTACAGTAACTAATGGATTTCATTCAAAATTGACACAACAATAGATCATATTATTTCAGATTATTTCTAACCAATACATGTATGTCATTGTTGCCAACATGATTTTACGCGCGCTGTTAGTTCCAATGTTTAACTGCAAATAACGTCCATGCTATCCATTGGACTTCAACCAAATTTTGTATTCTGTACTTTACGAGATGGAACTAAGAATATATTCAGTCACCAGGGCTGACAACTGTAGTTCTCTATTAGGCTACATTGTGCCAGGTATACAGTATTTCGATCTAATTAGAAATTTCGATATTACCAACTTAATTTCTTCATTATTCTAGATAGATCCATATAGATTAATCATTGACATGAATCTTAAATTTTAAGAAAAGTAGGCTCTTTAGTTCGTCACGGAACTTCTTGTTTCCTTTAGTATAAAAATGTCATGAATATACATATATCTCTATATATTTTAAAATAAAATTTAAAAAAATCTACATAATATATTTATTGTTGACTTGACAAAAGGTTGAAAGGAACGAAATACCAGTGCATTTATAATTAAGTATGAAGTTCTCTCAGTAATTTAATTGCAATAAAACAAGCCATTGGGCACATTTCCGACAGTAAATATATGTTTCTAAAACAATATAGAACTGTTGGTACGCCAAAATTTCTAAAAATTTTAAGTGGAGCGCAGTTGCTAAAAGGTTGGGAAACCCTGCAGTAGGCTACAGTCAGGAGATGCTGCAGTATTACCGAGATTTCTCGGCGCCCGTCAGCAACGGTTAGCTAGCGTAGTTCGAAATTTCTCCTGGTCCGTTTAAGAAATCCAATTTCTGGTCAATTGCTTCGATTTACTCTTCTCGCAAGTGAGTGTATACCAACAGACGCGGTTTGCAGATCCTGAAGAGCCAGATTAACTTGCAGTTGTTTCTGTTGACTTCATCATATTCCCCTCTGGTCATGCCATTGCACTCCTGGTGTTGCTACCTTTTGCGGCTTTCGCAAATAACTCCGTGGCCACCGCTTTTCACTATCTTCTACAGATGACGCAATGAGTACTGCTAATGATCTCTATACATTTAATCTAGCAGGCAGTGATACATTTGAGATGAGTGGATGAGCTGTGTAATCTAGTAGGCATTGATAAATTTGAGATGAGTGGATGAGCTGTGTAATCTAGTAGGCAGTGTTAAATTTGGGATGAGTGGATGAGCTGTGTAATCTAGTAGGCAGTGCTGAATTTGGGATGAGTGGATGAGCTGTGTAATCTAGTAGCCAGTGTAAATTTGAGTAGAGTGGATGAGCTGTGTAATCTAGTAGGCAGTGCTAAATTTGGGATGAGTGGATGAGCTGTGTAATCTAGTAGGCAGTGTTAAATTTGGGATGAGTGGATGAGCTGTGTAATCTAGTAGGCAGTGCTGAATTTGGGATGAGTGGATGAGCTGTGTAATCTAGTAGGCAGTGCTGAATTTGGGATGAGTGGATGAGCTGTGTAATCTAGTAGGCATTGATAAATTTGAGATGAGTTGGATGAACAGTGTAATCTAGTAGGCAGTGCTAAATTTGGTTTGAATGGATGAGCTGTGTAATCTAGTAGGCAGTGCTAAATTTGAGTAGAGTAGATGAGCCGTGTAATCTAGTAGGCAGTGCTAAATTTGAGATGAGTGGCTGAACTGTGTAATGTAGCATGCAATGGATGTGCACATGAGTGTGTCTACTGCGGAAGAATCCTGCAACTAGTTTTCACTTCCTCCCAAATCCTCACCTGCATTACAAAATACACACACTGCTACAGACAGGTTATCAGACAAATTCAACACACCCAAGTATACGGGGCCAAATGACCACGATGTCGAAGCTCCTCAAATTAAACAATAACATATCCCCCTGCCAGGGGCGTATATGAGGGGGTGCGGAGGGGGCTCAAGCCCCCCCCCCAAAAAAAAGCCAATAAAATTAAGAAAGTGTTGCTGCGGTAAGAATAAAAAATAATTGTAAATTTGGTTGTACCCTAATCTTAACTTATTGGCTAAGTTATAAACAATATAGACTAAATCGTGGTGTAGTGGCTAGCAATCTTGGATGCCGCCCCGGATTTCCGAATTGAAAATTTTAATTCTAGTCTGAGGGCTGGAACGGGGTACACTCAGCCTTGTGAGGCAAAACTGTGAATTCCACAGTACGGTACTTTTGAGAAATAAATTATCAACTTGTAAAAAGAAACCTGTTTACCTTTCTGCTTAGCAAATTGACAGATATTTAGATATTTACCATTCATACTCCATAGATCATAATAGAAAGTTCATTAAGTATAACATTTCATTTGTGTGTTTTGTTGTATTTTACATCTTTTTTTGTGTTGCCAGTAATTGTAGGTAAGTTATATAAACTTTGAATCTTATCTAAAATAATTACACAATGTTATATATTCTAAGATATTGGTTGATATTTCTGGGTATTTTACGTTGACAATCCCCTGAGAAAACTCTCAATTTTCCAGGATAGTCAACCCCCGCCCTCCGGGAAAAAAATGTTTATACGCCCCTGCCCCCCGCATGGAAAAATCGTATCTACGCCACAGAATGGAGAAGACTAACGTATTAAAAACAAGAATGAGCGTGGTCATCTACCCCCTCCCCGCTTGTTGTTTGGTTCATACCTACTGTAGGTACCAACAAACGCCTGTAAAACTTACTCGATGCATTCTTTCATTAAGATGGAGTCACAGTATGGTAATCTATCAGTATGGACACTTCGGGCTTTCACATCACAGTTTTAAAGGGACCGGAAGCAGAACACGCATGCACGCATAAGGTTAGTTCACCTCGAGAGGCAATCATTTGAACAGTGTCGTAATTTAATCAGTAAGAATGTCCGAATCAAGTTACACTTAAATAAATAAAATAAAATAGACACACAGCATTCAGCTGTTGATCCATAAGTGGTGCTACCAAGCGGCGTTGATATGAAAGTAAAAGCGGAAGTATGGGAGGGAATTTATCATTTGTTTTTCTAAAATTCGTTCTTCCTGTTTTAGTCAAGTGCCCATACTGATTGATTGCTATTCTGTGGTGGTGTTGGCCAAGTTATGAACTGGCGAGGGTCTGGCAATGGCGAAGCTCGTTCAACACCTATTGACCCATCGCCATGCCAGTGATTTAGCTCTTATTGGATACCAGCTATTGTACCCGGCGTTGTCCGGGAGGTGTGTTTATAATATGTTATAAAAAGATACATGCCAATATATTTCGCAGTGTATTATTCATTTTGCTCGTAAGTGAGTTTAGCACATAGTTCTCCTCGACTCTGATGTTACTCAAGTGCAATATTAACTCACTGTAAACCTAGTCGAAAAGTACAATGGAATACAGTAACGTAGCAGAGCATGCGCAGGGTTAGCCAATGTATTTATTTTTGATGTGTAACATCTTTCCACTCGGTTGCTGGATATTTTTGTGGGAGTGATTTTGATAAATGGGACGGAAGTGTGTAAGACGCACTACCAGTTGGATCGTATCCCTCCTGGACATTCATCAACACACAAAAAACTTTTTTATTACACACTAATATTCCATAACAATTCCAAGACTCTTTTTTTTCTTCACTGCCTTCTTGATATTTCTACTCTCGCACTGCCTTCTTGATACTCTGCTGCTAATTATATCAATATGACTCATTATAACTGAATCCTTATGAAATTACGTGTTGGTCTGTGAATCAAGAGGTCCGGAAGGAATTTAAGGTTATGAGCGGTGTCGCGTCCATTAATCTAGTTGATCCATATCGTATTCTTTATTTAGGCTAGTGCTGGTGGAAGCTACAAATCATCTAATAAAATGAGTTCCGTATTATAAACTACAACATCTGTAAAACACTCCCTTTTACAATTGATTAATATTTGTGCCAAAATATTATAAAATACCGGTGTATCAACAATTTCACGTGAGGTTTCTTCTACGTCAGATGTTACACATCATATGCGACTACTGTAAGGCTCGTAAAGTTTTTTAAATTTTAATTCTCTACAACGACCCTGATAATAACATTAAAAAGAAAAACGTATTCAGATTTTTATGGCGTTCAGATTCCTAATGTCCTTCTCGTGATTTGGATAGAAAATGGATTGCCATGGCCTCTTACAGAGATAGATGGAAACCTGGTGTTCATGTCTTGACCTACTGTTGCCGTGGAGAAAATGGACGGCCTGCCATGGCCACTTTCAAAGATAGATGGAAACCTGGTGTACATGCCTTGAACTACTGTTGCCGTGGAGAAAATAGAGTGGAATGGCCTCTTACAGAGATATATGGACACTTGGTGTTCACGTCTTGAGGTATTGTTGCCATGGAAACGACCGGCCTTGTCATTCCATCATCAGTTTATTTTCTGACTTATTAGCATTTGCTCGAGTGTCAAAAGGCCGAAATCAGAAGAATGAGACAGACTATCGAAAATTCATGTAGCCAGCGGTTTCTTCTGGGTACTGAACTAATGTGTATGCAAAGTTTGATTGATATTGGTGGAACGGTGTAGATTTGCATACAGAACAAACCCACCCACATACACACATACCCACATACAGACTTTCACTTTTATAAGGTAGGAACTGTAAAGATTGATGTTAACCAGCGCTCGGCAGGATTGATAACTACCATCAGAACGGGCACATGATTTTATCAGGGCAAAATGAACAGGTATGTTATTATATAAGTAGGTCTAGGTTCCATTAAAACACCAGTTTGTACTCATAGCACAATATATTTTGATAATATAATACAGTACATGCAACTACTTTTAGCAATACTCAACATCAAATCTAAAGTAAAATTTTCTAAATCACAAATTGAGACTTAAATTTAAATTGGAATATTATTATATATCACAAGTTTATTCAACATTCAAATGTTTCACAGAATTTTCATATCACAATAAGAAGCAGGAACACATTTATCACACTATACAAGCGTAAGAAATATTATTAGCCTATTATAGTATTACCTATTTTTCCCTACATTTATGGGTACAAATCAACATATCGTCAGCATTGTTTGCAAGACGGCAACTTTTTAGAATGGTATTTGAAAAATAAACGAACTTTATGCTTGCTAATATGCAGACCAGTATGTTTTGCTAACTTTTCCAGATTAACAGCCAATGATTTCAGTATTATGCCAGTAGACGAAATGGCTATGGAGAACACCACTACACTTTTCTGTTTCCATATTTGCCGTATCTCTTCATCTAAAAGCAGATACTCGGTAACAGCAGGTATGTTGAAGATTATGGGAGTTAGGTACTGCGATATCAATGAGACATTGCTCTCTTTCGCTCTTTATCTGATATAGGGTCGGTGTGCTGGCATTGCTTTATCAGTACTAACTGATCTGTCCTTGAACAACCTGTGCGTAAAATTCCCAAAACTGTGTAAGTGATATGCTGATAATTAAACAAAGTATATTCAGATAACAAATTATTATTCTCTCTCTTTCTCTCTTCACTGTTAAGATGGGTTCACACGGAGTCGTGAGGCGGGCGAGAGCACTACTGATCAATCAGCCGGTCGTGGACACGACCTCGTGTGAACCAGTGGTAGTGGGAATGGGGATCGTGCCCGCCCTCAAAAAGGTGGAGTGTGAAATCTCCGACTGGTTGGAGTAAGCACGACCGCTTCAGTCGTATTCTTGCCGAAGGGATGACAACATGTCTGTTTATAAAATGAGTAGTTTCCAAGTGATGAAGTTTGTCGAGTTGTACCGCGAAGAGGAATGTTTGTGGAAAATAAATTCGGAAGCATTCAAGAATCGAGATGCTAGGGACGCAGCATTGCAAGAAATATGCAGTGAAATGAACATTGATGGTTTAGGGATTCGTGAAGGGTCATAGAAAATAAAAATATTAGAACTTCCTATTATCAGGGGGAAAAATCAATGAAACGGAATAAAATCTGGATTCGACAGTGCAAAGCGGCACAACGTCAAAACGGCCAGTTGATGACCCTCCAGCAGGAAGCTCGTCAAATGAAAAGGAGACAGATGAAAGTTTTAAAGGCCTTCATTCACAAATGGCCACTGGATAAAAAAAGACGCCTTCAAGATAGATACAGTATATGCCACCTTCGCACATTTCGGAATCAATTGAAAAGTTGGAGTCCATACAATCAAAACTTGCAACGAAGACAGAGTTTGATGTTTGGACAACGAGCGAGAAACTTACGACCAACGAGAACACTTCGTCCGTGAGAACGGAACAAGGTCGTGGATTCTTGAGTTGAATAAGCAAGTCGTCACGCATGCTAAAAACTAGTAGTGCTCCCGACTCCGTGAGAAACTTCCTTTAGGGCCATCAAGGGTCGCGAGATCTCAACGGTTTGTCTTCTTGGGGGCCCACCAGTGGTTTTCATACTTTCGGCATGTGCTTTCTTCCATACATCAGAATAATGAACATGCTTGTGTCTAGTTGTGACATCTTCTTGATGAGCTAGTTTAAGTTTGTGTTTGAATGGTGTTCGGAGTTGAACTATTAAAACAATAAAATATGGAAACTCATAATGAAATTGAGTAATTAAGACGAATCTGGACAAGAAGTGAGTAACATATAAGAGCTGTCACTTGCGTTAATCAAACGATTATCACACTAAATATAGCGCACAGTTGTTGTTGTTGTTGTTGTTTGAGTCCTCAGTCTTTTGACTGGTTTGTTGCAGTGCTCCATGCCTCCCTGTCCTCAGCTAATCGTTTCATCTCTACATAGCTACCACACCCTACATCCAAGGCAATCTGTTTAACATATTCTAACCTTGGTCTACCCCAACAGTTCTTGTCCTCGACCCTTCCTTCCATAACTAAGCTTGCTATTCCTGGGTGTCTTAGTATGTGTCCTACCAACCTCTTCATTTGTAACCCTATCTAACCATCTGCTCTTCATCATTCTCCTGTAACACCACAATTCAAACGCTTCAATTCTCCTCTTTTCTGCTGCACCAATAGTCCAAGTTTCACTTCCATAGAGCACCACGCTCCAGACAAAGGCCTTCAAAAATGACTTCCTAATACCTAAATCTATATTCGATGTCAAAAGATTCCTTTTTTGTAGAAATGCTTTCCTTGCCTGAGCCAACGTACTTTTTATATCCTTCATCACTGGTTATTTTGCTTCCTAAGTAACAGAAGTCTCCTACTTCCTTTAGCTTTTCACCTGCCAATTTGATGTCCATAGAGGTTTCTGATTTTTTCGGCTGCATTCTAATATTTTTGTTTTACATTTTTTAATTTTCATCATGAATTCTTTCCTTAACACGGAGTCCATACCATTCAAAAACTCATTCAAATCCTCAGGCGTGTCAGCCAAGATGACGATGTCATCAGCAAATCTCAGAGTTGACTTTATTTCTCCTTGAATCTTCACTCCCACTTTAAATTTTTCTCCAATTTCCTTCATTGCTTGTTCAATGTAAAGATTGAAAAGTATGGGTGATACGTTGCAGCCTTGCCTTACACCTTTCTGAATACCACCTTCTCTCTCATGTCCTTCAGCTCGAATGACTGAGTCTTAAAATAAAAAATAAAAAACTATCGGTATCTTAGAGCTATAATAATAACGACATTTTTTAATAACACAGAAATTAGGTTCATATACCCAAAGCAAAATAAAAGTGACTCCATAGATTCAATTCAAGATCCCGGCTAGGCGTAGGCTACTATTGAAGTATACAAATTAGTAAATCAGAATGTTTTAGGACATATATGTTATATAAGTGGCCTCAGTAGCGTTAGTGATACAATTTATCACACTGAATATAGCATGTAGCGGTGGTTCTGAAATGTCATAATTTAAAAATAAATAACTTTCTGTGTTTTAGAACTACGATAACGAAAATTAACGGTAATGGAGTATCGTATGCCCAAAGGAAAATAACAGCAACTTTCAGGATGGCGGTCGGGCGTAATATTGAATAATGAATTATTCAGAATGTAATTGCGCAATTAAAACGATACTTGGTCAGAAAGAAGTTAATAGCTACAATAAGCTATAAGAATATCGTACTGTATATAACGTGCGGCAGCCATCTTGAAAATAAAGAATATGATTATGAATGTTTCTGAAATCCACACTTTAAAAGGCCAGCCAAGGAGGAATCGTTTTGACATTTCTGAAGTACCGTAGGATAACAAAAATTTAGGCATTCTTTCAACTGACAAACTGAAGAAGTGAGCGTTGAAAAGTTATCCTCAAATTATTATTATTATTATTATTGCAGTCAAACCTTAGTAATATATTTTGCATAAATGATAACTAGAGCACTCTACTATACAAGCAAGACAACAGGACATTTTCTGAATAAAACAGCAGAAACCAGAGACGTGCTGTGAGGGGTAGCTACTCAAGCAGAGCTAGACCAACGTGATTAAAGCTCGTTCGGCATTAAAATTCCTGTAATAAATGCGCAATCCGTATGCGATGCTATCACATTTCTCAAAAAACGTGCGTAAAGCCATTACTGTTGTTCGCAAGTCTCTCTGTGCCGGCTGATTCCCTTAGGTAGAGGTGGGTGTTTATGTTTATCATTTATTACATCCTCACCCACGGGCAGTGCTGGATTACCCATTTTAGGCCCAGGCCTAGGGCCCCCAATTACCTGGGGCCCCCCAAATTTTATTCCGAAGATTTATAAAATTTTAATCCACAACTGAGACAGTTTCAGCATTATATTATATTACAATATCCTATAAAAACTGAGTTCACTCATTCTGAACTTTACGAAATTCTTATTCGAGACAAGCTTGAGTCTGTTTTTCCGAACGTTGAAATTGCTTTTCACATTTTCCTGACCCTCATTATAACGAATTGTTCTGCGGAGCGCTCGTTTTCAAAATTGAAACGGATCAAAAGTGCGCTAAGAAGTATCATGTCACAAGAACGATTAGACACGCTAAGTTTAATGTATATCGAGTCAGATATTTTGCGGGAAATTGATTTTGATGACATTGTAGAAGATTTCATTGACCGAAAAAAACAGAAGAAAAATTTTTTGAATACATTTTACAGAAGTGAAAAATAGTATGATTTGTTTGTTCATCAAATCATCTGAAATGTTTTCTAATAAAGATGATCGTTTCAATTGAAATATATGTATATATGCATATATGAGTTAATAAAATGTGTATTATTCATATTGAGAAAAAATCTCTTGTATATACTTTATTAAATGTACTGGTGCTAAAAAATAAAAATTATTTGAAAAAAATAAAGGGGCCCCAAAAATCTGAGGGACTTGGGCCTCATTTTACCTTAATCCGGCACTGCCCACGGGCGTCAACTTGAAACGCCTACCCGAAGGCCACACGCCATTATTATTTAACAGTATTTGTTTCTAAACTCCAGCATACTGTATCTTCCAGATTTTAGTCCAGAGTTTCGCTCAAGTGTACCAAGTTGTGCCTACGAGCAGGCTTATTAAAAAATGAAATATAAATAAAAGACAAACTCTACATAATAGTATACACTCATCAAAAGAAAGATAAGTATATTTGGAGTATCACTGTTACATAAACTTTCTCGCAAATTATATCCTTAATGTAGCATTGAGGCGACATCTTGTCTCATTATCAAGGTTAGGAAGAGAGTGAATGAATGGGTCAACAATGGCGTAACGACTCCATAGATAACATGATATTAGATAGGAGGCCATGTCAAAACTTCTCTCGTAATGTTTGAAAAAATGTAGAGACCTAAGTGGAAAGTCCTTATTAAAACCCGGGCAAAATAAAGAACATGCTGACGAAGTAAGAGGCAAAAAAGGTATTAAAACGAATGGGAGAGGAGATATGTTTCTGGCGACTACTAATGAAGAGAAGAGATAGGTTGATTTGACACATACTAAGACATCCAGGAATAACAAATTTAGTTATGAAAGGAGGGATCGAGGACAAGGTTAGATGATAAAGCGATTGTCTCGGGTGTAAGGTATGGTAGCTATGTAGAGATGAAACGATTAGTTCAGGACAGGGAGGTATGTAGATCTGCATCAAACCAGTCAAAAGACTGAAGATTCAAACACACACTCCTTATGTCACAATTGATATGTGGTATATGGTTAAAACATTTCGAGATTTCACACATGGGTAACCTTAAATTAATTGAAGTTTAAATTGACAAATCTTGAATTCTACATTCATTTTCACGGATTTGTATCCACTTTCCCGGACATTTCACAATTCCCTTAAATTGTGGACTGAACGTGACATTCTGGACTTATGGTAACCTTAGCTATTCTTCAAAGCTTTTGATATCTCCATTATGTTGGTCTGTTTTCCATACTAAGTTGAATTTCTTCCCTTGATTTTCCTTTCGTTTCTGGCACACACAATATTACAAAGACAGTCGCTAGAATACACATACCACAAAGCGACCCATAAGTAATAGCCTGGCCAACATTACGTAGCATATATGGAAACATCTTGGTCACAAACACGACCATTGCCCAGCTGAATGCAATGGAAGCAGCGCTCGTTCTGCCCTTCGCTGCCGTCGGTACAAGTTCCGCCATCATAAAATATGGCAGCGGACCAAATCCCGTGGAGAAAGCAATCATAAAAGCTAGCAAAGACATGAGAGGCACCCACATCCAAGGGTTAGTATGGAAGTTACTCTCTTTGAAGTAAAAATAACCTGATATCGCTGCCAGACAAGCAGACATGAAGAACCCCGAGAGAAATAACAATGGTCGACGTCCAAGTCTGTCAACAGCAACTGTGGGTATTAATGTTGCTACAACTTGGACAACTCCTATAATGATAGTACAGGCTGTGGCAGGTAGTGAACTACCAGCATAATTAAATATCTGCACAGTATAATAAATAAAAGCATTTATACCACTGAGTTGTTGAAAGAACATAAGACCAAAAATTATTCCAGCAGCTTTCAGTGTCGATTTCCTACAACCTATCGATCTGTTAATGCCTGTTATTTCTCGAAATCTTAAAATAAGCTTTCGTATCTCTGGCTGAACACCCATATCATTGAGCATACTTCTATTTCTTAGCCACATCAAAGACTTTTCAGCTTCTGGTAGAAGATTCTTGGAAACAAGATATGTTGGAGACTCTGGCATCCAGAAAAAAGTCACGGCGAATATTACTGGTGCGATGCAGCATATTGATGTAAAATACTGGTATGGAATGAAGGCTCCTAGTATGTACATGATTAAAATACCAACACAGGATAGGAAATCAAAATAGACGCCCAATGCCCCTCGGATTGAGTCCTCGGCGATCTCTTCACTGTATAGTGGCACCAGGACCGTACACACGCCGGCAGCGAGACCTACGATGAATCGTCCCGCAAAGACCTGCTGGATCTGTCGCAAAACATTCACAGAATTAGTGGCATTCAGTCTCTATATCGACAATGTTAGGGATACTGGAACGTGATCATAGGCTAAAATTCCTGATGAATTTCTGCTTCAAAATATTATTATTAAACTTTGTATCAAGTTAGTCATATGATGAGGAACAGTAAATATCACCAGGAAAATCTTAGTGGAAGATGTGGTCCAGAGTGAAGAAGGACTCTCTGACTCGACAACGTGAGTTAGTGGTTTGGAGTGTTCAGAACAGTTATGGACCAAAATAGATCATGCTAGTGATCGCCAACGTTCTGCGAAGACATGATAAGTGAAGAAGAAGAAGAAGACAACGAAGACGACGGAGAACAACAAGGAAGAAAAGGAGAAGACGAAGAAAAAGAGAAGATGATGCAGAAGACCGAAGAAGAAGGTGAATAGGACTAAGAAGGAGTAGAAGGAAAGTAAGACGATGGAGAAGAATAAGAAAGAATAAGAAAGGGGATACGAAGAAGAAGGACGAGAAGAAGAGAACGAAAAAGGAGGAAAAGAAGGAGAATGAAGAAGAACAAGAAGGAGAAGAAGATGAAGAAGACTAAAAAGGAGTAGAAGGAAAATTAGAGTCGAAGGAAATTAGTTATTTTTGTTTTAAGGGGCGGAACTACGAAAAGTCGAAGGAAGAGAAGAGGAGAAGAAGAAAGCTACGAAGAAGACGACGAAGGAGTAAAAGACAAAGAAGAAGGAGACTAAGAAGAAGACGAAGAAAATAAGAAGGTGAAGACGAAGTAGAAGAGGAAGAAGATATTTCTCACAAACAGTTTACAATCCTTGAAATATAATAGCAAATTCATTGTTGAGGTCTGCATTTTATGATGAGTATTATTTATTGATAGAATAGCTTTTCAGTCGGTGACCACGAGTGTACCCAATTAGATTGGGCGAGGAGTAATTAATTTAATCATTTAGTGCTTGAAATAAATAAATAAATAAACAAATGAATTATTTAAACACTTTAAGAGGAATAAAAAAATATTTGTTAAAATTCCGACTCGTTACAAACCCTCCTGTAACTTAATACGTGTAAATACTGATGTACAGTTGAACCTAAATTAAGCCTAAGTGAACAGGATCTGATGATGTTCGCCTGACGAACGAAACTGGTCATCCAATTAACACCCCCCCCCCCTCCCTGCCCCCATTTTGTGTGCGAAGTGTTTTATTAAATGCACAAATAATTCAATGTAATTTATTTCAGACGCTAGGAAAGTAAGTGGACTCTCCGCCAAATATAATTGGGATCACAGAAGGGAAACAATTCAATTAATAAATTAATTTGGCAACACTGAAAAATGGCTTCTAATATTTGAGTGTTTTTGTACCTACTCCGGATCTAAAATCTCACCTCAGAATGCATAAGTTATGAGCAATCAAGTGTTGAGAATTGTAACTTCAGAGCTGTATTTATGTCAGCTGTTGTGAATATCATAACCCATACTAATCTTAGATTTAATAGCCTAAGTGTAAAGAATCTGATGATGATCGCTTGGCGATCGAAAATAGTCATCCAACTGTATTTGTTTATCTTATTTAAAGTTTCTTCAGGATTAGGGAATAACCCATTACAGTTGGGTACAATAGTGTTGACCGACTGAAAAACATTACATTTTGATAAAAATAAAAAATAAATATAAATTAAGAAATAAAATTTAGAAGCTAAAAATTAAAACTTAAATTAAGAATTAAATTAAATTATTAAAAATTAAATTAAAAATAAAATTGAAAAATATATTAAAAATTTAATTGAAAATTGCATTAAAAAATTAAAAATTGAATAACAAAACTTGGAGCTGCTTGGTTTTCCACCAAGATGAATTAAGACACAGGAAACCCCTCAATCATTTCATTAACTTACAATTTGTGGAACAAATTTGAAATTAAGCGGTATTTTCATATGAGAACTGTCAATAGTGTTGGCATTCTTGGTGGTGCAATATGGCCACAGAGTAACCAATGATGTTTTCTTTTCTAAGCCGAGCTTCTGGAACAGTTCCACAACTTTTCGATAGGTAGCGCCCATGGCATCAAATAACATTCCTTGTGGTACATTGAAGATGTGATTTCTGTATCGATTTTCGTATCTTTCCCGAAAGTACGGTACGCAATTTTCATAGATAGCCTTTTTCGCCTGGTTTTTGGTCGTACTTACTTCTGTCGTCCAAGAATGTTTTTGCTCGCTTTTCAGATATACTTGAAACATATTAAGCATTTTATACGGGATAGATGTTTAAGAGGTGATGAACTGGGAATGGGCAAAAATAACATGTGGTTAAGATTTATACATATTTTTACGGACTATTGAAGAAGAAGAAGAAGAAAACTAAGGGAAGACATGACATCATCAGATCCAAATATGCAAGACAAATAAATCTATAAAACACTACCAAACCTACAGGGACATCCACAGACAGTCTCTGCCCTCCAAAAACAAAATACAAGAAAACCTATCAGAAAATTTAGTAAGACTTACCATTGTAATTATCTATACTATCTATACTAATTGATTGCAGTGGCGTCTAGTAGCTAAGTTCTGAACTTGGCCTAGTAGTCGTTGACGGTGGCGCTTGGCGGCAAAAGTAGGAACTATTTGAAAAATTCTAAGTTGCAGTACTTAAATTAAAAAACAGATAACACACACTAATACAGTCATCACAATTAACACCGGTTATCAGGCAGATTCTACACACACCCAAAGTACACGGGGCTACATGACCGCGTTGTCGCAGCCCCTAAACTTAAGAACCAACCAACCTATCTATACTAATATATAAAAATGAGATGGTGTGTGTCTGTGTATTACTCAATCACGCAAGAACTACTGATCCGATTTACGTGAAATTTTACATGGAAGTAGCTGATTTTCCTGGTTAACATTTAGGCTACTTTTGAATTCGATACTTTGCACTATTTAAAGATGGCGACAATTTCAGTGACGTCACTACACCCTTTGCTTTCAAACTTTCACATTTCCATTTCAAATAAAAAGAGAACACGAAGAAATAGCAAAATTTTGGTGGCATATATGAGGTTTAGAATTTAATTTGCTATCCGAAAGGTCCTTATCACTTTTCGTGTATCTCCAACGGTTAGCGAGTAAGACCTAAATTTGTGCTATAAAACACGGTCAACGCCGAGCGGTGTAGTTGGACAAAATACTTCCATCCGAAGCACGGGTACTTACGAGGGAAGTACTCCAGCTCGAACGACTAAAACCGACTGTTAGTGCCCTTAACCTACGAAGATATGTCTGTTCTACTATCCATCACGGGCATTTATCTGTAAAACCCCGCATTAGTGTACCATCAATGTTTGGAAGTTACTGCGTCCAAAGATTGCAGAGACACAATTCTCAGCAGAAACTACCGTGCAACAGGCGATTTGGACCATTATACTAGGGAAAATCCACTCCTAGCAATTGGTTAGACCTTTAGCATATAGCCTGTGTGGTAACATTACAAAAAAAATGTAGAAACACAATTCGCAGCAGAAACTACCGTGCAACAGGCAATTCGGACCATTATATTAACAAGAAACAGATGTGGTGCAGTATCATCTGGCAAAAGGTTGCACACTTGCTTGCAACAAGAAATCTTAACGCATACAGTACCGTGTTGACAGTCATCTTTCCCACAATAGAAGATACTGTGTTGTCCTTCATTCGACGTCGAAGTGTAAATGTGGAGTTGCAATGAAGTGATTAACACAGCGGAATGGAACAGTACGACCCTTAACAAGGGCAAAATGTGGACATACTCCATTATTTACAATGTTCCCGCATTGCAATAGTCCAAACTCAAAAGCCACGGTGATCACGTTATCACATACTCAGATGGCGCTGGCGACCAAACACGTACTTTTACAGATGAATGGCATTGATAGCTATTGACATAGGTACAACTGTATACTTTAAACCCACTTTCAGTTGGTTTTCGCCGTTCGAGCTGGGGTACTTTCCTCGTTAGTTACTGATAAATATTAGGGCATTAAGCACCGAAAAGAAGTATTTATTTTAATGTTGCAAAACTTAAAAAAAGACTATCCCATTAACAAAAACAAAAACAGTCTTCCTTCCCCAAACTAATCTGTGAAGGTGTAGTTACTGTTGCTGTGATACACTTAAGCAGTAAGCCCTAAAACTACAGTAGAATTGTAAATTAATATGCGGAAATGAACTATAAGTAATCTGCTGTGATGATTAAAAGCTGTAACTACAACATTACATATTGTACAACCTATGACAATAACGTTCGGTGAATAGTCCTGTACTATCAACATAGATGAACAGTGCACGACAGTGACCCTACTGTCCTTCGAAGTAATCCCCTCCCGTAACTATGCGATGCTGAGATCGGCGATACATGTCCTGGAAACTATGCAAGAAGGCGTCCTTTGGGATGGTGTTCCAAAGATTCGTCACGTTGCGTTCGGTGAATGAAGTCAGAACGGTCAACCTGGCAACATTGGTGACACACAACGCAACGTGTAAGGCCTGTTTGACACAGTGCGTGTTTAGAAGGATGAATTTATGCAACTTACCATGCATATCTGTTTGGTGGGTGGCAGTGAGAAGGGTGAATGTTCTGTAGAATGGAACAGCTTATCTGAAAACCATCATCACGGGCAACGAGACCTGGGGCCTGTTCCACGAATAAACTTTGCAACTTTTCACTTTGCACTTTTCAATTCTTGCAAAGTGCAAAGTCTTTCTGTTCCACCATGATCTATGTATTACGTTTCAATTTCTTTGCAAAGTGAAAAGTCTTTGCATAGGAATGATCCGATCATGTTTATTCCATGAACAAACTGTATATTTATTCCATGATTTAATGCTTTGTTTTTCATGGTGAAACATGTCCCACTAATGACCACACAGTGATCTTAATTAATAAAAGTATTGATCAGGTGGAACTTTTAACCTGTCTATACTAAAGTGAGGTTATGAAAATTCATCTTGTCTTTGTACGTCTTCTTGTTGGATTCTTCATCACTATCCTCACTTGATGATTAAAAAAAGCTCCTGCGTAACATATTTATAACACTAAACCAAATTCTGCGCCGAGAAACTAGTGTAGAGACTTGTTCATTAACAGTTGAAAAGGGAATCATCTCTTTGCAAAGATTTCTGAAAACTTTTCAATCATTCCTTTGCACTTTGCATTTCTGCACCAATGGAGGAACATAACAGTCTTCTAAAGTGAAAAGATTCCTAACTTTTCACTTTTCACTTTGCAAGACTAATCTGAAAAGTGATGGTGGAACAAAATCTGAACTGAAAAGTGCAAAGTGAAAAGTTGCAAAGTTCATTCGTGGAACAGGCCCCTGGTGTCTGAGGTACGACCCCCAAAGTCAAGCGTCAAAGTATGGAGTGGCGGGGTCCAGGTCCAGGGTCACCGAAAATCCCTGAAGGGCCAGAGGTTGTCGAACATTTCGGACATCCAACGAACTGAGACGACCTAAATGTAGGCTATACCTCAAGAATTTCCAGGACTTGTACAGACATTCTCAGAAGTGCATAACCATCCACGGGAATTACTTCGAAGGACAGTAACTGCTGTTTCAGGTAAGCCAACAATCCGAACTTTTCGGTCAGAGCGAACGCAACGTGACGAGGCTTTTGAACACCATCCCAAAGGACGCCTTCTTGCATAGTTTCCAGGACATGTATCGCCGATCTCAGCATCGCATAGTTACGGGAGGGGACTATTTCGAAGAACAGTAGGGTCACTGTCGTGCACTGTTCATCTATGTTGATAGTATAGGACTATTCGCGGAACTTTATTGTCACAGGTTGTATGGCAACTGCTACAGAGGTGTGCAAATTATTATACTCTACGCCAATTACCCAAAATTACATTGATACATTTCACGCTTAATGCCCTAAATATGTTTACAAAGTGCTGAAATTACTTCCAATGTTTAACCGAGGGTCTTAATTATATTTTCTTTTAAGAAACTCAAAGTAAAATGATTTTTTAGAATTTCCACTAACATAGGAGCCAAAGTGCTAATACGAAATGCCATACGTTTTGTTTAGATTACTTCACTTTACTTTTCGTGTGAATTTGGAATTTTGGAGTCCTTTTACTGATGATCCGCTTTTGAACTATTCAAAGATGCATGAACCATGGATTGAAATCACCTGACTTAGAGGGTATATTCGAGAGTCAATTAAAAAGAGACAGTTAGACTGAAAGACTGGACTTTATATCATTTTAAATGCTACAAATGCCGAAAAATGCTAGAAAGGCTGGAGACTTCTCGAAGCCAAAGACTCTTGACATGTTAGATGATCAAGAAACAATCAGAACGCTAGAAAGTTACAAGTCATGAGGGAGCTGGAAGCTTGCCACGGTGGGTGAGTGGATAGCGTGTCGGTCTACTAACCCCAAGATTGCAGGTTCGCCCCTGACCGTGGTAAGTGATTTTTGAAAGGCGGCAAAAATACGATACGCATGTCATACGATGTTGGCATGTCAAAGAACCCATTTGAATTCAGTAGGCCGAGTTCATAATGGCAAAATTAATCTCGGGAGTTTCCGCCAGCACAAAGTTCCTCATTTCTCTACTAGAAAGCGCTATTGTGTTCAAGGAGATTAGATATCTAACATCTAACCTCCTTGACTTTCATAGTCAAGGAACTACGAAATTCGACATGCAAGCTACCCTCTGGGTGTCAAATAGCAAAGCTTGCACCAGGCACCCAAGGCCATACGATATTATTATTATTATTAGGGAGCTGGAGCGTGCGGTGAAAGGAGGGAGCTGGCTGGATGACTTCACGCTCGCCATGTCGTTGCCGTCTCGTAACGCCAGAGCTCACCAGTGAACTCAGTACACATGCACCAAGCGGCACTATGACGTCACATACCTCAGTGCATTCTCGGTACATTTCGTGACATCGCCGTAACCTAACGACGAAGTCGACTAGACCGTTTAAAATTATAAAAATAGAAAACCAGCCATGCTCAGGTATCCCTCGGAATCCCCAATTCTGGAAGTTTCCAGATGTAATTCCTTATGGAAAAGGTGTGTGAGTCGACAAGGGAGGAAACATTACTAAGTAGGGTTATAAAAGATGCCAGCACATGGCCAATAAAATGATTTTGAATAAAAAATTGTGATTTATTTAATTTTGTTATTTGATTATAATAATTTGCACAGCTCTGTAATGTGTTCAAAGATCTACTGTTGATACTTATCTGAAATTGTGGAATGTGTAGAGCACGGGTCGGCAACACGTCGATCGTGATCTACCGGTTGATCGCGAGTGCTTATTTAGTAGATCGCGTGAGTACTGAGAGTGCAGGAGAAAAATTATTGAATACAATGGACAAATGTTTTTCGTAGCAGAGAAAATGCGTGTTCGTTCGAAACAAGTTTGTAGAACTAGTAGAAACATCTACCTTGAACCTCAGATTGTTTTTCTCGCATTAGTTCAAACAGCCGCTACTTGCGCGCCACTTGTCTCTACACTGTTTCATTTATCTTTGTGCAATGTGTTGTATTGGTTCGGGCCGTGTCCGGAGAAGGCAGTGTGTGATTTGAGTTTCGTGCATCGTGCTGTTTATTGTGGTTACAATATTAACTTCTTTGGTGTCGTTACTGTGAACTGCTAACTTTCGTGTTTTTATAGTGTGTGGACGAGATACTTATCTGAAATTGTGGAATGTCTAGACTCTAGAGGCTGCTCAGATCGGGATGGTCGAACTCCGCTAATTAGGTTAAACCCAACCAGTCCTGTCAGCTCATGCTAATGGGTTTGGGAAGAAAGGTAACCTCTCCTGAAATGTTGGTTAAGCCATGAGTTGACTGACAGCTGCATACACCTGGACCCCCTGGGGTTTCCGTAGATATATAATATAATATAATCAGTGCAGTGTTGGTGCAGCTAGCATGTTATCCATGTACAGTCAAAGAAGTGCACGACTGAGAGTTATAGGTAGGCTTGCCATACGTCCCGGTTTGACCGGGACAGTCCCGGTATTTTGCTCTTGTCCCGGTGTCCCGTCCAGTTTTATCAATGTCCCGGAAAACGGCTGTAAGATGTAAAAAGTAATGAATTTATGAGTTTAAGATTCTTTTATGAATCGGTTACTTTTCAACAATCAACATCGTTGATTATCGAGCACAGCGTCAAAGAGGTCAGAAGTGGAAAGGGACTTTTCTCGAACGGACAATGCCTGGGGGATGACAGAGCATTAATGAGAGCGTCCACTGCAAGAGCATTGATTGTATGTAAAATCAACTTTTGCCTTTCTTGCTATGATTTTTACTAAAAGATCAAGCTTAAGAAAGACATTTTGAAAAAAGTACATTCAAGTCTAAAATATGAGGGGTTTGAAAGCAAAGATTAACATGGTTAACTCCTTAATTAATTGTTTTCTTTTAGTTTGACAAAAAAGTTTCTTTTGTAATTGTTTTTGTGGACAAAAAGTTGTAGTTTTTCAAAAAATAATAAGACTTAGTATTTGTTCAGTTAAAAAAAATTATGAAGTATTTTAAATTGTATTTTATTAACACTTCTTTCTAGATGGTAGACAAGAAAAAATATCATTAAAAAGGAAAAATTATATATTTTTATGTAGCAAAAATTCCTTTTCTATTTTTAAAAGGTATGTAGAACTAACAATTTAGGGTGCCAGATTCCACCCTCCCGTCACATGCGAGGCTTAAAAATGGCTTAAAACTCACCATTCTCCCGGTAATGCCATCCCATATTAATGTGTCCCGGTTTCACTCACCAAAACTATGGCAAGCCTAGTTATAGGAAACTATAAATGTTCTAAGTTTGAGTTGTCACAACGGGGCCAAAATTGGAGGTGTTCCAACAAGGAATTCATTTATGAATGCACCTTATTTTGTAGCAGAATACATATAAGCATTTTGGTTCCCAAGATATCGTTTTAAAGCTCAAAATGCAGGCTATAACTTGCATGTTGACGAAGCCACAAAATAAAAATTAAAATGTGCAGATCTGAATAGTAACTGTGAAACACAAAGAAAATAACCGAAACTTGTCTTTATCAAGTGCAAGGCTAAAGAAAACCAGGAATCTGGAATAATACCAAAAGTTGCTAATGAGTAGTATCGAATACATTTTTACTGTAAGATAACACGAGTAGATATTGGCGAACACCATAAAGATCAGGGCAGGTTGACACTCATTCCAAAATATATTTACCTTGACTTCCAGTTTGGAGGGGGGGGGGGGGGGCAGTGAAACACGCCTCAGGCAACTTCCCCTGTTAGGAATTCCCTGATTGACCCGCATGGAGAGAACTCCTTAGCGGAGCTCGGTATCACCCGCTCAGATAACCAGGTTTGGTGTAGGCTTTAGTAAATTGTTTAAATAATCGGAGTTCTTTGAATGTAGCCTAAGTAGCTTTCATAAAAGCATTTCTCATATAAAGATTCCTCCTTCAATAGTCCGTAACAATATAAATCTTAATCACATCATCATATATTATTTCAGTAGTATAGATCTCTCCTGCGGCGCTCTCAAGCGACCGATCGTGAAAATGAGCATTCAAATGAAAGAGAATATACATTAGCAGTGACGAATTGCACTCTAATTTCATACATATCTATAATTACTTAAAAAAAAAACGTTAAAAATGTACGAAGAGTGCGATTTGCAGATACTGTTGCTGTAGGAAAATACGCTCCATAATTGCTGTCCACTTCACATTTTGGCCGCTGTGATGCCTGTTTCATGTCATTTTAACATTCTGAGGTCTTTCCTTTATCATTTTGCATGGATTTCAGAAACAGTAAATCAAAGGAATGAGTACTCAAATCGTATAATTTCAAAAATATCGAATAACAGGTGAGTGTTATGATGATCCAATTTTCAGTGATTGCCTTCTTAAGTTAGGGAACGTAGAACTTGGAATTCTAACTGAGATGTAAATAGTGTTCTATAATCATTTGGTTGAAATAAAAACATAACAACCTTTCTCCTTAAGTCTCTTATTATAAACCTATTGGGGAAAGTGTGGTTTATGAACATGCGAGATTCCTCGTTCGGGTCCTCTAGTGTAATTTCAGGATATTTTTCACATATTCCAGTAATTGGTATGGTTTTTGTGTTCAGCGACTGAAAGCTACAATATTAACAGAGAATGGGCAGTAAAAATGCAATCAAAATAGGTGAAGTTGGGAAGAAAAAAGCCGCTAAGACCTAAAAACAAGGACCAATAATCCAAAATAGGACAAATAAAACCACCCATTTTCCGTCCTACAAAGACCCAAAATAACATATATTATGTTTGACCTCGTTTTCGGACACTCGAGGGAGAGAGAGAGAAAAAAAGGATTTTTCCTCATTTTTCCGCCGACAATAATATGGGAAACCTTCATTCGAATAAAGTATACACATCAATATTACATAAACGTAAACATTTAATTCATCATATTAAAAAAAATTAAACATAAGACAATTAATTATACAATGTACAGTACAATTAAAAAGCCAAAAATTAATATTAAATACATGAGTAAAATAATGAACACAAATCTAACACAACAATCAACAATAGATTTTAGTTTAAAAAAACAACAACAACCAAACGAAATAATCACATTAAATCTTCAAAATAATAAATACAACAAATAAAAAATAATAATAACAAGAACTTGGTGTATATAAAAAAAGTACAAAATATCTGCCAAGCAAACCCTACATTGTCCTACGTATTAGTTTCATTGAGGTAGCATTATCAGACCATTTTACGTACTTAGGTTGAGTATTCTCTCAGGATGCTAGTATGGGGCAAGAAATAGAGTCGAGGTGCAGAAAGGACAATGAAATGAGTTCTCAGTTGCGAATCTACAGTATTCTGCAAGAAAGGAACAAGTGTAGCGACGAAACACTCTTTCTACATCGCTCAATATTTAAAGCTGACCTTGCTAAGTAGATACCTGATATCTGATACATAACCTAGAGGTAACTAGAGGAATGATTGCTGATACAAATAGATGGGAGCAATCAAAGGAAGGTACTCGTAATGAAGAGGTAAAGGCTAAGTTAGAAATGAACACGCTAGATGAAGCTGTTCGTATGAACTGACTTAGATGGTGGGGTCATGTGAAGAAAATGGGGGAGGAAAGATTAGGCCTACGTAAGAGGTTAATGAGTTCGGCTGTAGAGGGTAGACCTAGGAGGCGATGGTTACATAGATTCAGTGTTGAACGATTTCAAAGTGAGAGGGGTTGAAGCAGAAGAGGACGTAGTGCTAACTGCTAATCGGGAATCATGGAGGTGACGTGTTCGCAAACAGAGGCTTGCAGGTTACACTGAACGCTGAAGGGTAAAACAGTCTCAAATGAAAAATGTATTGTTACGAATGCTAGACAGCTTCGTCGCCCCGCGCGTGACTCAAGCCGCCCGAGGCTATCCTGACTGTGTGTTACCAGCGATTTGCGCAACATTGAAGACAGGCAGTACAAAGAGGCCGTCTCGAATATTCGTGGCCCTACTGGTGTTGGAATTCTCGAGAAGGTGTGAATCCTGGTCAATTCTGGAAACATCCATCGAGTCACCAGCCTCGCTATATAAAGCGGCCTCACCAGCGAGGGACGAACAGTGTTTTGAGCGAGTGTGTATACCAGTGCGACAGAGATTATTGTAGTGAAGTGCTGTGTGGATTGCGAAACGCAGTGGACTGTTTTCCTAGCCTGCGGACGGCGAGACAGTGTACATTCAGAACAAGTGAGTGTGGCTTATTGAGAAGAGGAAGAGTTGCGGTATTTCTGGCCGAGGACACGGACCTCATTACGGTAGGATTAACTGCATGACTGAGTGAAAGGGAAGTGCCAAACAAAAGGGGACCTAGAGTGAGATACTAATTGCTTGTATCTGTTTATTGTGTGGTGAACTGTAACTTGCTAAGACCTGCAATAAAACTACTATTTCTTTAAAAGGACCATTGTGTTGTGCTTCTACCCACCGTAATCCAGTTAACGAACTTGCCACTAGGGGCAACACGTAACAGTATGTACAGAGTGATCACAAAGTTCCATTAGCCTACCCCCTATGTGTTACATAGATGTTAATGAATTGGTGTGTCTTATGTTTGTGGGTGTTGATCTACATCTAAATCATGGCTGATGAGTCCACTTACAGTACACCATGGATGAACAGATCGTAATGTGCACGTGGGCTCACGAACGACCTCGTGCAGGAAAATCAATGCGAGATAATCAGCCAGATTTCACAGTAAGGTTTCAGAAACCTTCCCCACTAAAATCAACAATTTTACGGTGGGAGAAAAAGCTCTTTGTAACTAACTGCATAAAAGATAACAAAACGCCTGGAAATGTGTGTTGAGGCTACAGCGTCTGTCGAACATTCGCCAAAGAAGTCCATTCGTAGGCGGTCATAGGAATTGGGAGTTCCATACTCGACATTACAAAAACATATGAGGAAGGATTTGAAGTTACGGCTTTTAAACCTTCGTTTGTAAACGTTACATTGTACATGGAGGAGAATCATGCTCTGTTATGAAAACGATGGTGTACACACAGAGACTCTGGAATAAATAATAGAATAGTCACACTACCTCAAAGTTGTCCTCTGTCATGATTCATGAATATGTGTACACGGGATATTGGATAATGGCACTTTGTGATCCCCTGTACAGTACGGTATGTTAGTTCTTAACCTTTTAACTGCTGTGTATTTCCAGATGAATAAAAACCTACGTGCCGAGATATTTTCACGCTCTACATACTACATCAAGGCTCTAAATCAATTTAACATATTCCCCCACCTCCTATTGGTCCCATATATTACATTGGGTTACATTTTTGTATTTTACGTTACAGCGCACAAAAATCAAACATAGCTTCGCCATCTTTTTGAACAAATGAATAGCGTAATTCGCATGACCTTAGAGATAAAAAATAAGCAAAGTAAATGGTTCTATGGACTATGACAAAAGAGTAGACAAGCCTACTTTCAATAATATCGCTTCAAACAGCTGCTATGTGAAATTAAAATGGCGCGTAGCACCACCGCGTGGTAGAGTTGGTGACGAACCGCTGAAGGTTAAAAGAAGGTAATAATACCCTAAGTGGACATTTTATTTGCTCAAGTAATGTGAAATATATATTTTTTAATGTGAGGTTATGTCACAAGGTTGAGGAATGGGTTGAGGTAGTGCTGTCATCTGCTGTCCATCGCAAAAACTATCTTCTGAGTATTGGAAATAAGGCGATAAAAACATCCGGCGCTTTCAATTATAAAAATATTTAAACGCAGAAAAGGTACGTCAAGTCGCCAAAGTGAAAAGCGTGCTCACCGATTGGCTAAACAAGAAGAAAACTTGTATAAGCTATAGGTTTAGGCAAACTTGAGAAAACACACTTTAATATGGGAGAATTCTATTTATTGTTTTTTTAAATTTTCTTGAAAATTACTGTGATAGAGGGTTGATTGATTCATAAAGGGGGAAGATACCACTTGAAAAAACATAGAGAGAATAACTATATTGATTGTACGAGTGTGCCGGCCATACATCATGTAGCCTACAAGAAACATTTCTAAAGAAATACGGATATTTCCCTCCAAAAACATAGGCCTAATTCTACATTTATAAACTTCTCACCATAACTTTTTTAAAATTCAATTTTCACAGTTTCCCCATGCTTTGAGTTGTACTCATAGCTATAGGAATTCATTAACTGTAATTTTGTTTAAGGTGCGTGTTATACCTCCAACTAGAATTTGAACATAATTATTATCATTTACACATCTGTTGCTTAGTAATGCTTTTCTGGGTGACTTAAAAATACAGTATGTTCCATTTTCCAAATAGATTTATATAAAGCCTAATTAACTGTTTATAAAATATACCTATTTAAAAAAAATGCTTATATTTAGTTTTTTTGCCTGTATTTTGTTTCGGGTTTTATCCTTTTTGTTTTGTTTTGATAGGCACAATCATAGAATTAAGATCTTTGATAGGCAGGCAGAATCATAAAATTAAGATCTTTGATAGGCAGGCATAATCATAAAATTAAGATCTTTGATAGGCGCAATCATAGAATTAAGATCCTTGACAGGCACAATCATAGAATTAAGATCTTTGATAGGCACAGTCATAGAATTAGGATCCTCGCCATGCACATTCATAAAAAATGGATCTTTGCCAGGCACAATCATAGAATTAAGATCTTTGATAGGTAGGCACAATCATAGAATTAAGATCTTTGACAGGCACAATCATAGAATTAAGATCTTTGATAGGAAGGCACAATCTTAGAATTAAGATCTTTGATAGGCACAATCTTAGAATTAAGATCTTTGGCATACGCAATCATAGAATTAAGATCTTTGTAGGTAGGCACAGTCTTAGAATTAAGATCTTTGATAGGCACGATCATAGAATTAAGATCTTTGATAGGCAGGCACAATCTTAGAATTAAGATATTTGATAGGCACAATCATAGAATTAAGATTTTTGACAGGCTCAATCATAGAATTAAGATCTTTGATAGGTAGGCACAATCTTAGTATTAAGATCTTTGATAGGCACAATCATAGAATTAAGATCTTTGAAAGGCAGGCACAATCTTAGAATTAAGATCTTTGATAGGCAGGCACAATCATAGAATTAGGATCTTTGATAGGCAGGCACAATCTTAGAATTAAGATCTTTGATAGGCACAATCATAGAATTCAGATTTTTGACAGGCGCAATCATAGAATTAAGATCTTTGATAGGTAGGCACAATCATAGAATTAAGATCTTTGAAAGGCAGGCACAATCTTAGAATTAAGATCTTTGACAGGCCCAATCATAGAATTAGGATCTTTGATAGGCAGGCAAAATCTTAGGATTAAGATCTTTGACAGGCGCAATCATAGAATTAAGATCTTTGATAGGTAGGCACAATCTTAGAATTAAGATCTTTGATAGGCACAATCATAGAATTAAGATCTTTGATAGGCGGGCACATTCATAGAATTAAGATCTTTGAAAGGCATGCACAATCTTAGAATTAAGATCTTTGACAGGCACAATCATAGAATTAAGATCTTTGATAGGTAGGCACAATCATAGAATTAAGATCTTTGATAGGAAGGCACAATCATAGAATTAAGATCTTTGATAGGCAGGCACAATCTTAGAATTAAGATCTTTGATAGGCACAATCATAGAATTAAGATCTTTGATAGGTAGGCACAGTCTTAGAATTAAGATCTTTGACAGGCACGATCATAGAATTAAGATCTTTGATAGGCAGGCACAATCTTAGAATTAAGATCTTTGATAGGCACAATCATAGATTTCAGATTTTTGACAGGCGCAATCATAGAATTAAGATCTTTGATAGGAAGGCACAATCTTAGAATTAAGATCTTTGATAGGCACAATCATAGAATTCAGATTTTTGACAGGCGCAATCATAGAATTAAGATCTTTGATAGGTAGGCACAATCTTAGAATTAAGATCTTTGATAGGCACAATCATAGAATTAAGATCTTTGAAAGGCAGGCACAATCTTAGAATTAAGATCTTTGATAGGTAGGCACAATCTTAGAAATAAGATCTTTGATAGGCACAATCATAGAATTAAGATCTTTGATAGGCGGGCACAATCATAGAATTAAGATCTTTGAAAGGCAGGCACAATCTTAGAATTAAGATCTTTGACAGGCACAATCATAGAATTAAGATCTTTGATAGGCAGGCACAATCTTAGAATTAAGATATTTGACAGGCACAATCATAGAATTAGGATCTTTGCCAGGAACATTTATAAAATTAATGGTTATTCTTTAGTTGCTGTATCCTCCCCCTTAAATGAACTTTAATACACGATCACTTTTGTAATATATATTGAATTTCTTCCCTTGATTTGCCTTTAGTTTCTGGTACAGCAACTATGGCAAAGATACAGGCTGAAACACATATGCCGCAGAGTATTCCATAAGTGATATCCTGCCCTATGTTATACACCATATAGGGAAACATCTTGGTCACTAAGAACACCATAGCCCAATTGAACGAGATAGAAACTGACGTCATCGTGCCCTTCACTGACGTAGGCAAAAGCTCTGCTACCATGAAGAAAGGTAATGGCCCATAGCCTATTGATAAACCAATGATATACGTCACTATAGATGCTAAAGGAAGCCATCTCCATGAATCAATATTAAAATTATTATCTTTGAAGTAAAAATATCCTGAGAGAAATCCTAGACAAATACTCATAATTATGGCTGATAAAATGAGTAATGGTCTACGTCCAAGCCTATCGACAGTAACACAAGGAATAACTATAACTAAGATTTGAACAACACCAATAACCAAGGAACTTACTGCTCCAGAGAAAGAACTTCCAGCATCATCGAATATCTGTACAGTATAATAAATTATTGCATTGATACCGCTCAACTGCTGGAAAAACATTAGCCCTAAAACGATTGCACAAGCTTTCAGTGTGGTTCTATTCCAAACAGCTGATTTGTTCTGTGACGCTTCTTTTGCCCGTGAAATAAGCCTCTGTATTTCAGGCTGTATATCGATATCATACACAATACTACCGTTCCGTAACCACATCAATGATTTTTCAGCTTCTGGTAGCATATCTTTGAATACAAGGTATGTCGGAGATTCTGGCATCCAGAAGAAAGTCATGACAAATATGAGTGGAATAAGGGAGCAGACGAATGTAAAATGCATATAAGGGAGGTAGGCGCCTATCACATACATAAATAATATACCAGCATAAAGCATGACATTGAAATAGACACCCAACGCCCCTCGAATTGAGTCTTCGCCGATCTCTTCGTTGTACAGAGGCACCAGGACGGTACAAGCGCCGGCTGCAAGACCTATGATGAACCTCCCAGCTAGTAGTTGCAGGATCTGCCGCAAACAGATTCACAATATTAGTGAAAATACTAGTCTAAGCCTGTCACAATTTTTTGTAAAAACTACGAGGGCTGTTTTTTAAGTAAGGGCTGTTTTTGTAAAGCCCGTAGTTAGTACGCACGCCACAACAAGCGTGCGCGCTACCTCCCAGCATCCTTTGCGAACAAGTAGGCGTCAGTTGCAACTGTGTAGCTAACCAGTACGCTGAACTGTGCATCTCTACAATGTTCATGATTATTGATTCGCCCACTGCGTGTGATGTACGATCTGTGATACGTTTTTTGAGTGCAAGAAACATGTCGGATGCAGACATTCATCGTCAGCTTTGTGAGGTGTATGGTGATAATGCAATGACGGAAGGTAAAGTGAGAAAATGGGTACGCGAGTTGAAAAGTGGCCGTGAAAATGTTCATGACGATGAACGCTCAGGTCTGTGATCACAGATGACTTGCTGACTGCAATTGACACGAAAATTCACGAGGACCGAAGATTCATGATAACCACACTATCAATGGATTTTCCTCAAGTGTGAATTCTTGGTTGTCAGAGCAGGCGGCAAACTTTTATGCAGAGGGATTTCAGGTATGGCAAGTACCTAAATAAACAAGGCAACTATGTAGAAAAATATAGGAAGTTATGTAAAACCAAAAAATAAATGTGGTTTCAAAATAAAATGTTCGGCTAATTAAAAAAAACGGCCCTTACTTAAAAAACAACCCTCGTATATACCGGTACATAAATTTTCATTTGAGACTGTTTTGCCCTTCAGCGTCCAATCTAGTCTGCAAGCCTCTGTTTGCGAACAAGTCGCATAAATGATCCCCTATTGGGTGATACCTACCTAATTAGCGCAGTTCGACCATCCCACCTCTTTTAGCACTGCGGCGTCCTCTGCTTCAATGATTGCGTACCGAGTGCGACTGTGCCGGATGCGACCCATTGTTCGAGAGAAGAATTGAATATCTTATTTCTAAAGTTACGTAGGCTAAATCCACGAAATGAAAAACTTCAGAAATCGCGATTTTGTTTCTTCATATAATTAAATTCAGATATGATTATGAATATACTGTAATTTCATTCATTACTTTTATGCACATCCTGACACTGTGTTTTAAAAATCTCCTTTCATTGGAAATGGTGGTAACCGTCTCCTGTAAGTTGGAGTTAGGACATTTTGGAAATAAATCATATAATGACATACGCTTTGAGTGACATTTATGATCATTTAAATGGTTTAAACACAACAAACACAAACTGATGCTTTACATATTCGTCAAAGTTAGCCATGGCCTTGATTTATCACGTAATATCACGTGATGTCCAGAGAGTCATCGGATTGGTCAACATGGATATAAGACACATTGGAAATGAATACCCTTTGGAGTTACATCACTTTGCAAATAAACTTAGTTCTTAGATCTCTGTTAATATGGGATATACGACGTATTGCGACTTAAAACTGTTGCTATACGTTGAGAAACCTTATAAACTTGCTTATGAAAGAAATAACTGAAAAACCGTCAATTTTGGATTTTCGTCACTTTGGAAATAAGCTCTTCAATTTTTACGGCTCCTAAACTAACTTAAGCTGAATTTGAGCAGAAACAGATGTGTTAGAAATTCCCAGATTCCTGCGATACATCAGTGCTTGGGTCGCTAGTGGCAAGATGGCAAATTGGTGGGTCGCTTGCGGCACGGGTCGCATCCGGCACGACACCGCTTCAATACCCCTCACTATGAAATCGTTCAACACTGAATCTAACCATCGCCTCTACAGCCGAACTCATTAACATCTTAATTAATCTCCCCTTCACCATTCTCATCACACGATCCCACCATCTGAGTCGGTTCATACGAACAGCTTCATCTACCTTGTTAATTTATAACTTAGTCTTTAACTCTTCATTGCGAGTACCTTCCTGGCATTACTCCGATAAACACGGCAAGCTAAGCCGGCGTTGACTGGCGCAGATCGCGGGTGCGCGTACACGGTTCAGTCGGTGGTGGGCGCGCACTTTTACACTTTTACCAAACATGTTCAATAATGTGTACGTACCGTGTTCATAGCCTATGCTGAAAATGTCCTCCCTCTCTTGTAACACAAACCTGACATCTTCTGATGAAAGAATGTACAACAATCTCATCTGATTATTGCTGTGTTAGAATACAACGTTGTCTGACAACTTATTATTATTATTTATGGAGCCTGTTTTCTTGAATCGTTTAGCGAGCCTCCTAATAATTGTACTGGCATTATGCACAGGTCTTCCTGGAAACTTGATTCGAAATTTTAATTTTCGTCTTGTTTCAGAACAAGACCTTCTGCTTTTCATATACGAATTATGGATATACACACGTTCGCGCAGCGTGAATTGATGTCTGGGCATGACCAACAATCACAGTATTCACAATACTCACTAAACGTGCAACACTAACGTCTAAGCTTTGCTTATACACCTCCATATGAATGACAAAACACGTATCGAACTAACGATATGAGTCAGCGGAGCAGGGTATTGTGAGGTCCACTCACTCCTCCCCTGGACAGCCAAATGACGCTATAGTTTGCCGCGATTACCGGGGTGCACAAAGATGATGACCCGGTATAAGGCCCAGAAAGCATTCGTGCTACCCTCATATAAGTTACATCTAGCTTATGTATCAGATATCATGTAACCCAGCTCTCACTTCCATACAGCAAGGTAAATGTAAATACGGAGCGGTGTAGGGAGAGTTTCGTCGCTATACTAACTTCCTTCCTGCAGAATACTGTTGATCGTAACTGAGATGATAATGATGATGATGATAATTGTTGTTTTAAGGGGCCTAACATCTAGGTTATTTATTTATTTATTTATCGTATGGCTCTTAGTGCCGGGAGTGTCGGAGGACATGTTCGGCTCGCCTAAGTCTGTAGCTGCTTCCAGCGGACACCCTTAGGGTGAGCTACAAGTTCCGTTCAATTTCAAGTAGTTCCAACTTTCGCCACCAGATATCAATGATACCTAGTGGTGAATGTTGGAACTTTAATAGAGCGTTCCGACGAAATCTAACCTAACAATTTAGCTTCACGCAAGTTTAGTCTGTGGAAGGATCTTTTACATACCATAAATCTATGACATGGGACCGCCAGCTTTACTTCCCCTCCGAAGGAAGGCATACTGAAGGATTTTTAACGCTCTTAAAAAATCCGACGACTTCGGCCGTGTTTGAACCCGCTATCTAGGGAACAGCAGTTCAGCATGCTACCAACTACGCTACGGCCACTAATGGTCTGGGTGATAGCGAAAACGACAATGAAATGGAAACCAGAACGAAAATTAAGCTGGATTGAAAATACTCACAAAATGGAACTCAGATTAAAATGACTCAAAAATGTAGTTTAGGTTCAAAATACTTACAAAATGCAATTGAGGTTCAAAATACTTACAATATGCTATGGAAATTGAAAATACACAATGTAAGTTTGATTGAAAAAGGTCTGTTCAGATTCAAAATACTCACAAAAGGCAATTGGAATTCAAAATACTGTACTAACAAAATGCAATTGAGATTGAAAATATTTACAAAATCGAGATCGAAAATACTTACAAAATGCAATGTATATTGAAAATACTTACAAAATGTGGTGGAGATTCAAAATAGGCCTACTCACAAAATGTAATTTAGATACACAGAGGGCTAATTCAGAAAAACAGGGCGGGAATCTTAAAGAGAAAAGGAACTATAATGAAAAGAAAAAGATGGTTGATCCCCAGAAGAATGAGGAATCAGGAAAGATGAGAGAAGTGCCAATGAAGGCGGGAAAGGAAGAGACTCCCTAGCCTCATATACCCTAATACCGTCGGGGTCGGAAGAGAACAAGAGTTGACCAAGAGAGGTCGACATGAAAGAAGACGGAGAGGAGCCCGGCACAAGTAAGTGAAAGCAATGCCAGACTCAGCTGGGGTCCCGTGGTTGCCAACCCACGGACCACTATATGTGAGCCCATGGGGGTTATCAACTGAGAACTCACTGCATTGGCTATTTTACAACTTCGAATATTTCCTTCCTCACACTACCATCCTGAAAGAATAACACAGCACAAGTACTTAAATCCTTCTTTGGTTGAATATTGTATTGTGATTCCATTTTGGCATGCTGAACTAAAAGATGCTATCTCAACATCACTGGTTCCCAACCAGTGATCCGGGAACCACAGGGGGTTCGCGAGAGTCTCGGGAGTGTTCCGTGGGACAAGAGAGTCTGGAAGCACATATAAATAAAATTTGCCAATATATGGGGATTTTGAAAGCGATGTGCGTTGAACGAGAATGGTACGTGCCGATGATTATCAACTGGTGAAATTAAAGTTCTTTAAAATAATTACGAGTAGGCTATTATTAGAATATGATACAAAATAATTTTCATGACTAATGTTGTTTATTCGTGTGGCTTCCTTGGAGACCGAGTGCATTGAATTGACGCCCGTGGGCGACCTGCGCGTCGTAATGAGGATGAAGTGATGATGAAGACGTCACTTACAACCAGTCCCCGAGCCAAGGGAATCAACCACTAGAGATTAAAATCCCTGATGGCCCGGCCGGGAATCGAACCCGGTACCCTTCTGGCCAAAATCTAGCACGCTAACCAATTAGCCATGTGGGAATTAAACCTTCAGAGCAGAGAACAGGGATCCTAGACTTCATTGTTGATTAAAACAAACAAAGAAATAGGCTCGGTGCAAGCAAAGATTTGAGGTTAGCTCCAAGCAAGAGAGTAACTCCTAGAATTCCTCAGCTTGTCAAAGGGATCGGCGAGGTCAAAGCAGTGGTTTGAGGTTAGCTCTAAGCAGGAGCGTAACTTCTAGAATTCCTCAGCTTGTCAAAGAGATTGGCAAGGTCAAAGCAGTGATTTGAGGTTAGCTCTAAGCAGTAGCGTAACTTCTAGAATTCCTCAGCTTGTCAAAGAGATCGGCGAGGTCAAAGCAGTGATTTGAGGTTAGCTCTAAGCAGGAGCGTAACTTCTAGAATTCCTCAGCTTGTCGAAGAGATCGGCGAGGTCAAAGCAGTAATTTGAGGTTAGCGATAAGCAGGAGCGTAACTTCTAGAATTCCTCAGCTTGTCAAAGGGATCGGCGAGGTCAAAGCAGTGGTTTGAGGTTAGCGCTAAGCAGGAGCGTAACTCCTAGAATTCCTCAGCTTGTCAAAGAGATTGACTCGGTGCAAGCAGTGATTTGAGGTTAGCGGTAAGCAGGAGCGTAACTTCTAGAATTCCTCAGCTTGTCAAAGAGATTGGCAAGGTCAAAGCAGTGATTTGAGGTTAGCTCTAAGCAGGAGCGTATCTCCTAGAATTCCTCAGCTCGTCAAAGAGATTGACTCAGTGCAAGCAGTGATTTGAGGTTACCCCTAAGCAGGAGCGTAACTTCTAGAATTCCTCAGCTTGTCAAAGTGATTGGCAAGGTCAAAGCAGTGATTTGAGGTTAGCTCTAAGCAGGAGCGTAACTCCTAGAATTCCTCAGCTCGTCAAAAAGATTGACTCGGTGCAAGCAGTGATTTGAGGTTAGCTCTAAGCAGGAGCGTAACTTTTAGAATTCCTCAGCTTGTCAAAGAGATTGGCAAGGTCAAAGCAGTGATTTGAGGTTAGCTCTAAGCAGGAGCGTAACTTCTAGAATTCATCAGCCTGTCAAAGAGATCGGCGAGGTCAAAGCAGTGATTTGAGGTTAGCGCTAAGCAGGAGCGTAACTTCTAGAATTCCTCAGCTTGTCAAAGTGATTGGCAAGGTCAAAGCAGTAATTTGAGGTTAGCTCTAAGCAGGAGCGTAACTCCTAGAATTCCTCAGCTCGTCAAAAAGATTGACTCGGTGCAAGCAGTGATTTGAGGTTAGCTCTAAGCAGGAGCGTAACTTTTAGAATTCCTCTGCTTGTCAAAGAGATTGAGTCGGTGCAGGCTGTGATTTGAGGTTAGCTCTAAGCAGTAGCGTAACTTCTAGAATTCCTCAGCTTGTCAAGAGATCGGCGAGGTCAAAGCAGTGATTTGAGGTTAGCTCTAAGCAGGAGCGTAACTTCTAGAATTCCTCAGCTTGTCAAAGAGATCGGCGAGGTCAAAGCAGTAATTTGAGGTTAGCGATAAGCAGGAGCGTAACTTCTAGAATTCCTCAGCTTGTCAAAGAGATAGGCTCGGTGCAAGCAGTGATTTGAGGTTAGCTCTAAGCAGGAGCGTAACTTCTAGAATTCCTCAGCTTGTCAAAGAGATCGGCGAGGTCAAAGCAGTAATTTGAGGTTAGCGCTAAGCAGGAGCGTAACTTCTAGAATTCCTCTGCTTGTCAAAGAGATTGAGTCGGTGCAAGCAGTGATTTGAGGTTAGCGCTAAGCAGGAGCGTAACTTCTAGAATTCCTCTGCTTGTCAAAGAGATTGAGTCGGTGCAAGCAGTGATTTGAGGTTAGCTCTAAGCAGTAGCGTAACTTCTAGAATTCCTCAGCTTGTCAAAGAAATCGGCGAGGTCAAAGCAGTGACTTGAGGTTAGCTCTAAGCAGGAGCGTAACTTCTAGAATTCCTCAGCTTGTCAAAGAGATCGGCGAGGTCAAACAGTAATTTGAGGTTAGCGATAAGCAGGAGTGTAACTTCTAGAATTCCTCAGCTTGTCAAAGAGATAGGCTCGGTGCAAGCAGTGATTTGAGGTTAGCTCTACGCAGTAGCGTAACTTCTAGAATTCCTCAGCTTGTCAAAGAAATCGGCGAGGTCAAAGCAGTGACTTGAGGTTAGCTCTAAGCAGGAGCGTAACTTCTAGAATTCCTCAGCTTGTCAAAGAGATCGGCGAGGTCAAACAGTAATTTGAGGTTAGCGATAAGCAGGAGCGTAACTTCTAGAATTCCTCAGCTTGTCAAAGAGATAGGCTCGGTGCAAGCAGTGATTTGAGGTTAGCTCTAAGCAGGAGCGTAACTTCTAGAATTCCTCAGCTTGTCAAAGAGATCGGCGAGGTCAAAGCAGTAATTTGAGGTTAGCGCTAAGCAGGAGCGTAACTCCTATAACTCCTCAGCTTGTCAAAGAGATTGACTCGGTGCAAATAGTAATATGTATATATGTGCTGGAAAAACACCGTGAAAAAGGCAAATCGTTTGATATTTGATAAATTGCTGTGCATGGATGTTTCCATATAGGCTAATTAGTGTTTTAATTTTGTTTTACTCAGAGCTTGAAATTTTCTGAATATAGCCCCATATTCTCCGGAACTAATACAGATAAAAATAATCCTTCTCGGCACGCCGAAAGGCGGAGGTAGATTTCACCAGGCAATGCAAAATATTTCGAATTCACTAAATTTGCCAATTGTTGTATACCTACAATAAGAGTCCGTAACCGCCTGCTAGACATCCTCGTCCGACTTGAATTGTAGACCCATCAAGACCTTTTTTAAAGGATCCAAGGCGTGATAATCACAAGGGGAGAGATGAGGACTATAGGGTGGATGATCGAGTGTCTCCCACTTGAGTTGGCGTAACTTCTGCGTTACAACCTTTGCGGTATGGGGACGTGCGTTATCATGAAGCAGCAGCAGAACCGTTCCCCAGTGACGGAGACATCAGGTTCCTTGAAATCAATAAGCAATGGGCCCCGGTTATCAAAGAACAGGGTTTGCATCACCTTTCCAGAGGCTGGTTGACTCTTGAACTTCTTCGGATGAGGGGACGATGGATGTCAACCACTGCATCGTAGACGCTTTCGATTCCGGTTCCCAGTGGTGGCTCCAGCTTTCGTCGCCTGCAACAATGCGCTCCAGGAACGTGTTGCCTTCAACATTGAAACGCACGCACCTTGGCAAGACACGACTGGGTGTTTCGAAGAAGTGTCCGATATTGTAACAGGGTCAAAACGAGAAGAAATATTCCTATACACATATGTCCGGAAACAAATACCTGTTGAGATATGAGCCATTTTACTTATGTCGTGTATTTACACTTGAGCCAATAGACGTCATCCTACCAGCTACTTCTAATGAACACCTGACTGTCACACACTTTTAACAGAACACGCGTTGGGCAAATATCCATCAACACCACCAACCAGGAGCTGTGATGATTTCAGCTGGTCTGTCCGCGGATACGATCTGCACGTTACAAAAGATGCTCCACATGGTTAACACGTGCTTCGGCTCTTCTTCACAAGGAATCCCAAACTCGTCCAATCACGCCAGGCTGCTCGCAGATGTGGGCACTCTCATTGGTCACACACTCTTGTAACATCTGCACATTGACGATGGGTGTGGCATACACCAATGTCTTTAACCCTCCAAGGGATAATCTAGCCATCTGATAGGTTGGCCCGTCTCTAGTCAGGCTGTAAAAACTGAAATACTATGTTTTACAGTAATTTGGCGGTTCAATACGGATATGCCTCAATATATTACAGAGTGATGGGTTGGGGTGGGGGTGAAGGGAGGAAAAGGGGGGGGGGGGGGATGTACATGATTATCCTTCCATTTTACTAACCCAGAAAAAATAAATAGAAAGGAACTTTGGTGTTCAGAGCTTTCCAGATTTCTTCTCAAAACAACTCGTCGTACAACGGGATATATCTTTATAAGGCCTATGAGTACAGAAAAATATTATATATATTATCTAAAGAAGTATAAACGTATATACAACAAAATTAATCCTCAACCTTTGTATTAGAATCCAAGATCGTTCAGTGAAGGACTAAAAATTTAAAAAGCGGTCGAAATGACCGATGCGCCCGAGAGTGTTCGTCAGATGGACGCACCCGGTTGAGGGTTAAATGCCACCATAGCCAGAAATCCAGTGGATTAAGATCCTGCGAACGGAGAGGCCATGATTCTACCGTTTGCTAATCCATAGCAAAAAGCCATGTCTGACATCAATGTGGGGCGGGTACCGCACTGCACTGTCAGCAAAACCACATACTGTGGCTGAACATCCGACTCATGTAAAGACCTTCAAAGGAAGGACGCCTACACCATTGAACACAAAGCCTCCTCCACGCGGGTAAAATGGTGCATATCTCAACAGGTATTTGTTTCCGGACATATGTTTATAGGAACATTTCTTTTCGTTTTGACCAATCCAACCCCAGTTGCAATATTGGATACTTTTTTCGAAACACCCTGTATACTCGCATCGGAGTCGCTTCAAGTTCACCGCCGTTTACAATTCTCAAGCCGTGTCATATGGTTTGGCAACACCGCCCATCTGTCATCTGGGAGGCCTAGCGCAAGCACATGGTAATGTTGCTAACACTGTGTAAACACATAGATTTTGGCGCCAAATGTTTCCGAAAATACAACAGAACATGAAAAATCGAATCCACAGCCTGCTTCCAGTCCACCGACTGGGTCAGGAAATGGAGTGAATGAAGCCCCCCATCTAGCGGCGAGGATATGAACAGCGCCAGCTGCCAAAGCCTGTCACACTCCCCCGGGGCGATGATTAAATGAATGACAGATGGAATGAAATGACAGTGGAGAGTGTTGCTGGAATGAAATTTGTGACAGGGAAAACCGGAGTACCCGTAGAAAAACCTGTCTGCCTCCGCTTTGTCCAGCACAAATCTCACATGGAGTGACCGGGATTTGAACCACGGACCCAGCGGTGAAACGACCGCTAAATCTACACACAAATATCACAAGTAAAGGATACATATTACCATGCTATGTACTGTCGATTCCCGATAAGGTAATAATAAAAGGCTGTACTGTACCTTAATGTCCCAATATCTGAAGTTTCCTTTTATTGCTGCTAAGCTCACTGCTGTCATTGGCGCACTCAGAAAAAGCATTTAAGACTATTCTTACGAACTTAGAGACTGCCTTTAATAAGAAAAAAGAAGTGACAGTCAGTCTGAAAAACTAGACTTTGTGTCATTTTAAATGCTACAAATGCTGAAAAATGCTATAAGGCATCCAATGTTTAGAATGAAGCATTGGTCTTATGGCGCATTACGACAGGCTTGCTACTCCATGAGGGCAGGCAGTACAAAGCGCTTCGCGTACTCTTTCCGCACATTCAGCAATTGTGCAGTGACGAAGACTGTATAATAATACTAATAGTACGCTAACATAACACATACAACGAAATTAAATTAAATTAACTATAACGTATGCTGAATGTGACATAAAGAAAATAATCAAAATAAAATAAATAAAGTACAAGCACAAGGAAATGTGTAAAGTTTCGACTGCAATTAAAGTTGAAGTACGTTATTAAAGAAAATACTCCTCATTGGCTTACCTTTCATGATTTATACTTTCGTTGGGTTTAAGATTCTTAAAATACTGAACACATTAATTACGACCTGTTTTCCCCTCCTTCTAAGCACTTGCCCACGCTTTCTTTCCACAATACTATCCATTGTTGTACGTGAAATACGTAAAATACAACACGTTAAATCTAGCAGAACTGCTGCACACACACTCAAGATAGAGACAGCCGAACTACTGAAATACAAGCTCGAAGGGCTCAGCAATAAAGCTGTGAGTAGCAAGCTGCACCCCGCTGTCCTTCAAAACTTCATTTTTATAATGAACAGCCCGGCCTGTGTAAACAATTAAACCTACACTCTGGGTAAGCAGGTAGAAAACTTCATCCAACATTCCTCTACAATTCTCAAACTGACATGACATGGTTATCTTTAAAAATAGAAAAGTTGGCAGCATACGAACTTTTTCAATGCTGCTATGCGGTTATGAAAGAATATTCAGAAGTTTTACCTACATGAAAATTGTAATATTGCCAGTATAAAATATTTCAATAATCCATCATCAAGACGGCACATTTAGCTACACGTGTGTGAAAAATAGGCATCACAAAGTCCATGCAACATGATATAAGATCGATTTTACTAAAAAGAAGACTCAGTTTACAGTTTTTTTAAAATATGGATATCTAATTTTTCTAGCATTTCTATCAAGTTTACGCAGTTCTAATATAGGACAAAAAAGATCGGCAAAACATAGTTCTACCCGAATATGCTGTTGTTTCGACAAAGAAAAATTTTCGACTGATATGGCAACAGTGGAGTGCTAGAAAATGACAGCGTCATACATGTCTCGCGTGCAACAGAAAGAGAGAAGAATATCCCTATCTAACCAGTGCTTCATTCTAAACGTTGGATGCCCTATAGAAAGGCTGGAGGCTTCGCGCTTCGCTCGAAGCCAAAGACTCTTGACATGTTAGAAAATTATCTGCATAATACTTATCTTGCTTATCTTGTTTCAAATTACTCGCGAACGGCAAGTGCAAACCAAGGGCAGAGCAAGGTCAAGCGCGCGGGATGCCGCACGCTCACCAGAGCGCGCGGGGACGTGCCCCTTCCATCCAGTCGAAAAACACTTATAGTGGGCGATGTATTGAAGATAGAGATATGCTTTCGCGGACTTTTTTGTAGAACTTTTCATGCTGACCAATTCTTACGCTCATAGTATATTGATATTTTTAACGATTTGCCCAGCGTAAACTTAAGAAGCGCACGGACGCCAAGTTTGTTTTCGACTTTTTCACTGAAATCGTTACTGCTTGGCTTCCTTTGATCATACATAAATTATTTTCTACAGAATCTTTCCTCGAGATATCCTTTACAGAATGGTGAAAACCGCATCAAAATCCATCCAGTGGTTCTCGAGATTACCCGTGACATCCAAGAATCGGGGATTTTTGTCTTGTACTAACGAAATAGAGATTGCCGGGGAACACATGCACCAAGCGGTACTATGACGTCACACACGTCAGTGCATCTGGGTACATTTCGTCCCGTCACCGTAACGTAACGCCAGACTCCAGCGTAACGACAAAGTCGAGAAGATCATTTAAAATGATAAAATTCCTCACACACACACACTCATCATAGTCACAATAGGCCTCTAAGCTTAATGCTGACAGTCAAGCAATAATGGTCCACTGGTCACTTAATTTAAAAATAGGTAGCTTTCAAATGAAATCTACCTAAAGGCACTTGCCAACGGAGTACAGTTCATAATGTACTGGAATATAGAGGCCACAAGAAGATATATACTAAAACTAAATTACTTGGCATTGAAAGTCCACATCACTGTAGTGATATAACCAGTTATTTTAATAGTGCTGCAATAATTTGATACACAGTCAGGCACACAACACTTCTTAGGGATCTGAAATAGTTTAATGAAATATTAGTGAAGAATTTCTTTGTTAAATTCATTAGTAGGTATTAGTTACACATGCAACTTAATACGGGAAATATTCACTTCTACAACTTTCAGCAGGTCTGATTTACCACGAGGAATTTCAGGGGTGTTAAAATAGATAGTACGAACTGCTTTTAGATGCTGTCATATCAAAATAAACGATCTTTATAAATACAACCTAGCATGTGCTCTTACGTGTTTATAGAACTTACGGGCTCTACTAAACGTTGCCAATTCTACCAACAGCACGGCTTGAGAATTGTTGACGGCGATGGCTATGTTGCATATACGCTGCAGCAACGCCCTTAAACGGAAACCTTTTTATCACGCCTTATAGAATGGTGAAAATCGCATCAAAATTCGTTCAGTAGTTCTCGAGATTAACCCGAACAATGAGAAGGACAAAATCGAGGACTTGATTTTATACCATACTAGCAGGTACCCGCGGCTTCGCTCGCGTCATAGTCGTGTCATATTTTTATTCAATGAAATGCAGGTTTAATCCCGTTAACACCCTTTTAGAACCTGAATATCCGAAAATCCCTCCTTAGTAGACGTTTTCGACACACAACAAACATATCCGCAAAATATCATTCTTCTAACTTTAATAGTTTTGGTTGGTCGATGAGAGTGAATATCCAAAAATCCCTCCTTAGTGGACTTTTTCTTCCAGAATTTCAGCCCTCCCCATGGGCCCCTTAAATTGGATTCATGATAAAAACGATCGACCACTTTTTTACTTATTTTTCAAGCTGATTCTTCCCCCTGAGTTTCATACTTTATGCCTCTGTCTTTTAAGGGATACTTGCTCCGTTAGGAATCCTTCAACCCCCACTTTTCACACATACACCTCATAATATACAGTTCATCGAAAAACCCTCAGACATGTGTCTTCTTATTCTTAATGATGAGCTCATATGCCGAGTATCGCATCCCCCAAGGAAACCAATCGGGAGATATTGCTATTCAATTAAATGCAGGTCTACCCCCTTAACACCCCTTTAGAACCTGAATATCCAAAAATCCTCCCTTGGTGGACGTTTTCGACATACAACGAACACAACCCCAAAATTTCATGTTTCTAACTTCTATAATTTTGGCTGGGCGATGATGAGTGTGTGAGTAAGTCAGGACATTTTCTTTCATTTATTTTTCAGAATATCATCCCTCTCATGAATCCCTTATATTGGATTTATGATAAAAAAAAACGGTCGAAGACCTATTAACTTCTTTTTAAGCTGTTCTTCCCCCCTGAGTTTGATGAGTGAGTGAGTTAATCAGTTAGAACACTATCTTTCCTCTTTTTTCCCCTCAGAATTTCACCCCTCTCCAAGGGCCCCTTAAATTGGATTTTTGAAAAAACGGTCAAACACCTATTTACTTATATTTTAAGCTGTTTTTTTCCGCTGAATGTCAAACTTCTCGCCTATGTCGTTTAAGAGATACACGCTCCGTTAAAAATCCTTCAACCCCCAATTTTCACCCCTTTCACCTCATAATATACACCACATCGATAAACCCTTAGACATATGTTTGCTTAATGTTAATGATTAGTTTATATGCCGAATATCACATCCCCAAAGAAACAACTCGTGAGATATCGTTAATCAATGAAATGCACGTTTACCCCCTTAACACCTCTTAAGAACCCGAATAAACAAAAATCCTTCATTAGTTGACGTTTGCGACATAGAGCGAAAATATTCCCAAAATTTAATTTTTCCTACTACAACAGTTTTCGCTGGGCGATGATGAGTGAGTGAGTCAGTCAGGTCATTTTCTTTCAATTATTTTTACCTGAATTTTACGCCCTCCTCATGCGCCCCTTAAATTGGATTTATGAAGAAACGCTCGAACACCTATTAACTTATATTTGAAGCTGTCTTTTTCGCCTGAGTTTGATGAGTGAGTGAGTTAGTCTGTCAGTCAGGACACTTTCTCTCCTTTTTTTTTCTAGAATTTAGCCCCACCCCATTGGCCCCTTAAATTGAATTTATGAAAAAACGGTCGAACACCGATGTACTTATTTTTAAGCTGTTTTTTTCCGCTGAGTTTCAAACTTCTCGCGTATGTCGTTGAAGAGATACACGCTCCGTTAGGAATCCTTCAACCCTCACTTTTCACCCCTTTCACCTTATAATATACACCACATCGAAAAACCCTTAGGCACATGTCTGCTTATTTTTAATGATTAGTTTATATGCCGAGTATCACATCCACAAATGCAACCACTCATGAGATATAGTTATTCAATAAAATGCAGGTTTAACCCCATTAAGACACCTTTAGAACCTGAATATCCGAAAATCCTCCCTTAGTGTACGGTTTTGACATACAGCGAACATATCCCAAAAATGTCATGTTTCTAACTTCAATAATTTTGGCTGGACGATGATGAGTGAGTGAGTGAGTGAGTCAGGACATTTTCTTTCATTTTTTCCCCCCAGAATTTGTCCCCTCACAATGAAATTTGATTTATGAAAAATAAACTGTCAAACACTTATTTACTTATATTTAAGCAGTTTTCTCTCCCTGAGTTTGAAGAGTGAGTGAGTGAGTCAATCAGTTAGGACACTTTCTTTCCGCCCCCCCCCTCCCCAGAATATCACCCCTCCCATGAGCCCCGTAAATTGAATTTAAGAAAAAAAACGATCGAACATCTATTTACTTATCTGTTAAGCTGATTTTTTCCGCTGAGTTTCAAACTCCTCGCCTATGTCGTTTAAGAGATACACGCTCCGTTAGGAATCCTTCAACCCCCACTTTTCACCCCTTTCACCTCATAATATACACCACATCGAAAAACCCTCAGACACATGTCTTCTTATTTTTTATGTGTTCATATGCCGAGTAACACATCCCCCAATGAAACCAATCGGGAGTTATTGTTATTCAATGAAATGCCGGTTTAACCCCCTTAAGACCCCCTGAATATCCGAAAATCCTTCCTTAGTGGACGGTTCCGACATACAATGATCATATTCCCCGAAATGTCATGTGTCTAACTTCAATAATTTTGGCTGGGCGATGGTGAGTGAGTCAGGACTTATTCTCTCAATTTCCTTTTTTCAGAATTTCACCCCTCCCCAAGAACCCCTTAAATTGGGTTTATGAAAAAGACTGTCGAACACCTATTTACTTATTTTTAAGCAGTTTTTTCCCCTGAGTTTGATGAGTGAGTCTGTCAGTCAATCAGTTAGGACACTTTCTTTCCTGTTATTTCCCCCCCAGAATTGCACCCCTCCCTATTGGCCCCTTAAATTGGATTTCTGAAAAAACGGTCAAACACCTATTTACTTATTTTTTAAGCTGATTTTTTCCCACTGAGTTTCAAACTCCTCGCCTATGTCGTTTAAGAGATACACGCTCCGTTAGGAATCCTTCAACCCCCACTTTTCACCCCTTTCACCTCATAATATACTTCACATCGAAAAACCCTCAGACACGTGTCTTCTTATTTTTAATGATGAGTTTATGTGCCGAGTATCACATCTCCCAATGAAACCAATCGGGAGATATTGTTATTCAATGAAATGCAGGTCTATCCCCTTAACACCCCTTTAGAACCTGAATATCCAAAAATCCTTCCTTAGTGCGCGTTTTCGAATTACCACGAACATATTCCCAAAATTTCATGATTCTAACTTCAATAGTTTTGGCTGGGCGATGATGAGTCAGTCAGTCAGTCAGTCAGTCAGGACACTTGTTTTTATATAAGAGATAGGCCAGGGGTTCCCAACCTGGGGGGCGCGCCCCCCTGGGGGGGCTTTATCAAGGGGGGCGTGAAGTGATTAACGAATTAAGTTTTTTAACTCGAATATTACAATTTTGTAAAATAAACATTTTTCTAATCTCTCCAAGTTATTGTTGCACCAAGTCTATCGTTCAAAAGCACTGGTAATTGCCAACTGTCGGCACAAACCTCTGCGGAAACGCGAGGTTGGAGGTGAAATAAGGATTTTGCTGTGTTGTAAGGAGCAAAATCGTGCCAATTTTATCGTATCGTTGGCATAACTTTGTGATTTTTTTGAAGCTTTGAACAGTTTGATCTTAAAGCTCCAAGGCAAAAAATCCAATATTATGCATTCCTGGAAAACATACAGTTGTGGAAACGCCGGCTTCAGTTGAACAACTTCTCATCCTTTCACCGCCTTAATGAAATTTTGCCGGATAATGAACGTGGTCGTAATAAACTTAGGTGCAAATTCAGTCACATTTGGATTCCCTGGCACAGGAATTCAACTTCTAGTTTCCTGATATCTCGTCGGAAGAATGGTCCTGTATATTAACAAGAAATTCGTTTGCCATTGACATTGAAGCACTGCCAGCACAGCTTCAAGAAGAAGCATAAATCTGAAGTGTGAATCAAAGCTAAAAGATGATTCTAAAATATGAGGACTGGGTGACTTTTGGGTGAACTGTCTTGCAGTGTATCCTGTAATAGCCAAATTTGCATTGCGTGTCATTGTCCCATTTTCAAAGACATATTTATGCGAGTCAGGATTTTCAACGCTGAGTGTCGTAGAAACAAAGCAGCGCTGTCGGCTTGATGTTGCAAGTGATCTCCGCTGTGCTCTGTCAAATATCAAACCAAACATACCGAATTTTACCAAGAGAAAACAGTGTCAACCCTCTCACTAACATTTGTTGACTAATTTAAGGATTTGTTGTAAAAGTGTGTTCTTTGTATTGTAGTGTTATTAGGTTAGGTCTATATCCTCCGCGTCAATCGAAGAGGTTATAGAAGCGATGACTGGAGGGGACTGAAGAGGGGGGCAGGGGGGGGGGGGGGAGCGATGAACTCCCGTATCTGAGAAGGGGGGCGTCAGCTGACAAAGGTTGGGAACCACTGATATAGGCTATAGAAGATGTACAGTACTAGATTTATAAGTTCAAGGGTGTTCTCCAGACAATCACCTTCTGTGGTGTCGGGGTACGAATTGCATTTACGCACACATTAGTACAGCCATCACAATGACACAGGCAATCAGACAGATTCCACACCTACACAGATACACACCCAAGTAAGCGGGCTACAAGACTGCAATATCGCTAAGGATCAACTAGAGCAGTTTCTTCCGACAAAATGTGAAGAGCTGTTCCATCTTTATAACAGGCAGAAATCTTAAGACAAATGACAGTAGATACATCCAAGTCCATGAATTATAGGCTATGGGATTTCTGCCCATTTTTAAGATGGACACCGGAGACACCTTTTGATGGGGAGTTGACTAATAAGTCGTGTAACTTTTAAGATCTTTGGTACTATTAGTTGGTCATTACTTGGCTAACGAGGGAAAGGTACGTAGCCAGTCATCGAATTACACAATAAGATAAGAGAAGATAATGGATCGATGATGACGATAATTGTTGTTTTAAGGGGCCTAACATCTAGGTTTATCGGCCCCTAATGGTCTGGGTGATAGTGAAAATGACAATTAAATGGAAACCAGAACGAAAATTAAGCTGGACTGAAAGTACTTACAAAATAGAACTCAGATTGAAGAGTGGAAATACAGTACTGTACTTATAAAAAATTTAGAAGGAAATACTCACAAAAGGAATTTAGATAAAAAATATGCACAAAATGTAGTTTAGGTTCAAAATACTTACAAAATGCAATGTAGATTCGAAATGCTCACAAAATGCAATTGAAATTCAAAACACTAACAAAATGCAATTGAAATTCAAAATACTAACAAAATGCAATTGAAATTCAAAATACTAACAAAATGCAACTGAAATTCAAAATACTAATACTAACAAAATGCGATTGAAATTCAAAATACTAACAAAATGCTACTGAAATTCAAAATACTAACAAAATGCAATTGAAATTCAAAATACTAACAAAATGCAATTGAAATTCAAAATACTAACAAAATGCAATTGAAATTCAAAATACTAACAAAATGCTACTGAAATTCAAAATACTAACAAAATGCAATTGAAATTCAAAATACTAACAAAATGCAATTGAAATTCAAAATACTAACAAAATGCGATTGAAATTCAAAATACTAACAAAATGCTACTGAAATTCAAAATACTAACAAAATGCAACTGAAATTCAAAATACTAATACTAACAAAATGCGATTGAAATTCAAAATACTAACAAAATGCTACTGAAATTCAAAACTCTAACAAAATGCAATTGAAATTCAAAATACTAACAAAATGCAATTGACATTTAAAATACTAACAAAATGCAACTGAAATTCAAAATACTAACAAAATGCAATTGAAATTCAAAATACTAACAAAATGCAATTGAAATTCAAAATACTAACAAAATGCGATTGAAATTCAAAATACTAACAAAATGCTACTGAAATTCAAAACTCTAACAAAATGCAATTGAAATTCAAAATACTAACAAAATGCAATTGAAATTCAAAATACTAACAAAATGCGATTGAAATTCAAAATACTAACAAAATGCTACTGAAATTCAAAACTCTAACAAAATGCAATTGAAATTCAAAATACTAACAAAATGCAATTGAAATTCAAAATACTAACAAAATGCAACTGAAATTCAAAACTCTAACAAAATGCAATTGACATTTTAAATACGCACAAAATGCAATTGAAGTTCAAAATAATTACAAAATGTAATTGAAATTGAAAATACACAATGCAAGTTGAATTGAAAAAGCCCGGTTCAGATTCAAAATACTCACAAAGTGCAATTGAAATTCAATATATTTACAAAATGCAATTGAAATTCAAAATACTAACAAAATGCAATTGACATTTTAAATACGCACAAAATGCAATTGAAGTTCAAAATAATTACAAAATGTAATTGAAATTGAAAATACACAATGCAAGTTGAATTGAAAAAGCCCGGTTCAGATTCAAAATACTCACGAAGTGCAATTGAAATTCAATATATTTACAAAATGCAATTGAATTTGAAAACGCTTACAAAATGTATGGTAGATTCAAAATACTCACAGTATGTGGAAGCCCGCGATTCAAAATACTGTACTGACAAAATGCAATTGAGATTGAAAATACTTACAAAATGGAGTTTCGATCGAAAATACTTACAAAATGGAGTTTCGATCGAAAATACTTACAAAATGCGACGTAGATTCAGAATACTTACAAGATGTGGTTGAGATTTAAAATACTCACAAAATCTAATTTAGAGACTTGGGGAGCCAATTCAGAAAAATAGGGCGGGAATCATAAAGAGAAAAGGAACTATAATGTAAAGAAAAAGAAGGCTGATCCCTAACACAATGAGGGATCAGGAAAGATTGGAGAAGGGCCAATGAAGTCGGGAAATCCTTATACATCAAAAGGTTATGCTGTATGGCTGTGAAGTACGTACATTAATTCACTTATCTTATATCGGTTTGTATTTGTACGGGGAAAATAAGACACCTTTTGATGTATTAGGATTACAACGCGACCGAGAACTACACTTTCCTACCACGACGAGCCGAGAAAAAATTACCTTACAAAAATGACAACAACTTTGTTTCTTGGACACACAAAATTCAGACATTAATAAACCAGTTATAAAACATTCCAATGCATATTGTGTTAAAACTTGGATTCGATCTGATGACGGGTTTATGAGACACTGATTCTTAAATGTGACGCATGGTAGAAACACGCTTAAAAACGGGCACTTTTTGTGTTCCAACTGCGATAAAAAAATATTAAAATATAAATTAAAAATTCCAAACCTACATGGACTAACGTAAAATAGTACGACGAAAATGACGATGATATTGAATTCAATGTAGGGTTATTAGTTACTTCACAAGCAACCTTCAAACTCGAGTGCACATAATACTTTGGACGACAGTAGTATCTTAAATTTGTTTTATGCAGAGCTTGAAATTTTCTGACTTAAGCTCTAATTTCTCAGGAACTATAATACAGATACAAATAATCTCTCTCGGCTGTGTTATTTATAGACTAATAAAGTGTCCCCTTCTCATAGAGGAGCAGGTGTAAATTAAAATGAATTCCAATTTCCAAACCTTGTATCTTCTTCATTCAAGGTCAGTGAACTAAGGATACATCATCATCATCATCATATTATTATTTCAGTAGTATAGATCCCTCCTGCGGCGCTCACGTGACAAATGAGCATTCAAATGAAAGAGAATAGACATTAGAAGTGACGAATTGCACTCTAATTTCATGAATATCTATAATTTCTTTAAATAATTACTTTTAATAATGTACGAAGTGTGCGATTTGCAGATACTGGCGCTGTAGGAAAATAACGCTCCATAATTGCTGTCCACTTCACATTCTGGCTGCTGTGACGCCTGTTTCATGACATTTTAACATTCTGAGGTCTTTAATTTATCATTTTGCATGGATTTCAGAAACAGTCTAAATCAAAGGAATGAGTACTCAAATCGTATAATTTCATAAATATCGAATAACCGGAGAATGTTATGATAATCCAATTTTCAGGGATTGCCTTCTTAATTTAGAGAACGTAGAACTTGGAATTCTCACTGAAATGTAAATAGTGTTCTATAATCATTTGGTTGAAATAAAAACATAACAACCTTTCTCCTCAAGTCTCTCATTATAAACCTCTTGGGGAAAGTGTGGTTTATGAACATGCGAGATTTCTCGCATGGGTCCGCTAGTTATATATGAGTCGTTCAGTTGCAAAACTCGTTTAATCCACTTATGATTTAGAATCATTTTCATGAGAAACGTTTCTCTGGACTTTGCCTCACGTATCTTTTGTGTTTGTCGTTTTCTAATTTTTGCTTCGTGTTTTTGTTATTGTTTTTATGTTTGTTTTCTGGAAAATCAAAATAAAACAAAACAATAAAACAAAATAAACAAAACAAAATAAAATAAAATAAAGAAAAAAATTAAATAAATAATTTTACGACATGATCCTTAGTCACAAGTGGATTAAACGAGTTTTGCAACTGGACGACTCTTATGTAATTGGTTCAAAATTTGGCAATGAAATGTTTGGGTCACACATTGTTATAAATAAACATTGTCGCTATAGGTAGTCAGATCTCACCTTATAAAGAGATGATTCAATGAACCATGAGCTGCCTTAAGTTATTTGCAGGGAACGGATTTCTATGTAAATACAGATCTATTTTGGAAGATATACTTAATTATAATATGTATAATCTTTACGAATCATGACGCGTGGAGTTGAAAAGTGGAGTATTTATTTTCCCTATTTTTCCATATTTGAAAGTTCAGAACATATGTTCCATATTCTTATAGTAAAGCCGAGTGTCTAACCCTGAACAAAAAAGGGGAGCTGAAGGAACTTGAGATAAAGGAAAGGAGGATCCTGAGGAAAAGTCTCGGACCACGGAAAGATGATGACGGAACATGGAAAAAAGGAAACATGAATATCTGTATATGCAGACCGAAACCATTGTGGTCACAATGCGTAAAAGAAGGCTAAAATTTTACAGGCATTTGATGAGAATGGACGGGAACCGGCTGACAAAGAATTTTTTTAAATACATCACAGGGTTGAAAGCTACTACAAAATAGGTAGAAGAGGTCAAAAGAGACGCCATTGAAGTTGGACTAACTGAACTTGTCATTAATGATAGGAAAACGTTTCGAAGCCGAGTTGACAATATCAAGACGTTCAAAGAAAAACCACGACTACACAGGCCAAATTTGGTAAAAACAGAGGAGCAGAGAAAGATTAGAAGTGAAAGAATGAAGAGGTTCTGGGAAGAAAAGAAGTAAAAATTGATCAGAAAGCCTTAGGTTCCATGCGGTGCACAGTTGGCCAAAGTCGGAAACAAAACAAAAAAGCCATCGTTACTTCCGACTTGACGTATCAGTGTTATGCTATAGCTATCTAGCGGTCAGAAGTGAAATCACGTTAAGTAGCCATTCACAGGCAGCCATTCAGATCGATATATCACGACAAATTGAGTTTTGCTCCCTAAATTGCGACATCGTGATTTAATCATGATGTATCGGTTTGAATGGCTGCCTGTGATTGGCTAGTTAACCGACAGCAGTGGCTACGCTGACTAAAGAGCAGCGTTAGGTCATGGGGCCAAGCTCTTTGCTGACTCGGTAGACGCGTGGGTTCGAGCCCCACCGTCGGCCGTCCTTGAAATGGTTTTCCGTTTTCAACACCAGGCAAATGCTGGGACGGTACCTTCAGACAGGCCACGGCCGCTTCCTTCCACATCCTTGCCCAATTTCATTCATCTTCATCCATTCGATCTCTCATCCCGACGCGCAGGTCGCCCACGACCTGTACTCGGCCTCTCAAGAGGCCACACGACAAAAAAATAAAATAAAAAAAGGCTAGTTAAAGAAGTTTCACTTCTGACCGCTAGATAGCTCTAGCGCAGCACTTAAAAACGTCAAGTCGGAAGTAATAATGGCTTTACAATAGTCATTATAATCCGTATTGTCCATATTTTGGCTAGAAAGTATTAAATTATAGTAAATTAGCAGTCCTGTCAATAATGAAGAAACACGTTAAAGATAAACAGTATATTTAATTTAAAAAATAATAGTCGTGACACAGATAAAGTAGCAGCTGTGACAAAAATAAAAATGGACACTATACTTTCAAAGAACCGTAAATATGAAGCAATGGAATGGTTGGTGCAATTATTGTTGTTGTTGTTGTTGTTGAGATTTAAGTGTCAAGTTGGTTGGCTCCTTAGTTTAGGGGCTGCGACAACGCGGTCATGTAGCCCCGTGTACTTTGGGTGTGTGTAGAATCTGTCTGATAACCAGTGTTAATTGTGATGGCAATATTAGTGTGTGATATCTGTTTTTAATTCAAGTAAGGACTGCAGACATTGAATTTCAAGTAGTTCCTACTTTTGCCGCCAAACACCACCGTCAACGACTACTAGTTCAGAACTTGGTAACTAGATGCCACTGCAGTCGGCTCCTGACGACGAACGTTGGAACCTAAGAGCGTTGTTGAAATGTTTAACCTACATATAATTTTGCTTCACACATGTGTAATTAGTGGAAGGATCTTTAACATGCCATAAATCTATGACATGGGACCGTTGGCTTTACTTCCCCTCCAAAGGAATGCATACTGAGGGATTTTTAACGCTCTTAAAAAAATCCGACGACTTCGGCCAGGTTTGAACCCACGATCTTGGGCATAGAAGCTCAGCATACTACCAACTACGCCACCGAAGCCGCCTTCAAATATCGTTATATTTCAGAATATTGAGCTAACTCAGCATTTTAAATGCCATATTCGTATTCCCATGCTGGAATTCAACTAGAAAAGACGGTTATTGTTTCGGAAGCATTTACACTATTGGTTAGTGTTATTAGTACATACAGGGTGTCCGAGAAGTCCCCGTATCTCTAGTTTCATCTTATTATTTGGTTATATTATGGCATGGACAATTGAGTATTTAAATTTTTTTTTTCGCTATCGTTTTACCCTTCAGGGTTGGCTTTTCCTACGGACTAAGCGAGGGATCCCACCTCTACCGCCACTGAGGGCAGTGTCCTGGAGCTTGAGACTGAGTCAGGGATACAACTGAGGTGTGGGACCAACACTACGCCCAGGCGGCCTCACCTGCAAAGCGAACAAGGGGCCTGATGAAGGGATGGGAAGAGTCGGACGGTTAGGCAAGGAAGTGGGAAGGAGACAGCCGTGGCCTTACTGTAGGAACCATCCCGGCATTTGCCCGAAGACGAAGTCGGAAACCACGGAAAACCACTTCGAGGAAGGCTGAGGAAGGAATTAAACCCCCTCTACTCATTTGGGCCACCCGAGGCTGAGTAGACCCCGTTCCAGTCCTCATACCACTTTTCAAATTTCGTGGCACAGCCGGGAATCGAACCCAGGACCTCCAGTGCGGCAGCTAACCATGCAGACCACTACGCTACGGAGAGATTTTATAATTGGGGAAGTAAATAGTTGTTTTATTGGTGTCCCGGCCGGCCCCGTGGTGTTGGGGTAGCGCGCCTGCCTCTCACCCGGAGGCCCCGGGTTCGATCACCAGCTCGGTCACGGATTTTAAAACTGACATGGGGGTTGGAATGGGGTGCACTCAGCCTCGTGAGGACAATTGAGTCGTTGTCTGACAATGCGACAGCGCCCCGATCACGAAAACCAAGATTAACGGCCTAGGGGACCCGACGTGCTGATCACGCGTCACCCCAATATCTGCAGGCCGAATGGCTGGGCAGCGGTCGCTTGGTCGGCCTTAGCCCGTCATGGGCTGTATAGTGCCAGGGTTTTTTTTTTTATTGGTGTCCCTGCTTTGATGCTCTCGAAAGCGTTGCTGTCAGTTATGAAGCCATGACTGACGTGAGCGGACACAGCTACAGTAGTGAGGAGCGATTAGTAGCTTGTGTGTGCGTGCACGAACGACCACATGCAGGGCAAACAATGACAGTGATAATGAGTGCGTTTAGAGATCGCTTTGGCAAAGCTACTCTGCTTGATTGGGAGAAACGTTGCTTCAGGCAGTGTCAAAGACAGGCCGCGTAGTGGACGTAAGAAAACGCGAGAAGAAACGAGAGCCGCCGACGCTCAATCAACTGAGCAGTCTCGAATTAATTCCATTCGCAAAAGAGCAGCTGAACTTCATGTACCGCGGTCAACAATGCATGACCAAATTAAAAGAGATTTGAAATGGCCACCACGAACCCGACCTTACCACGCCAGACAGGGGAATAATGAAGTCTCAACGTCGGTAAACGACTAATGAAGATATAACAGCTTAGGCTTTCACGGCCGGCGTTAATAATTAAGTACAAGTTTTTCGGGCATGTAGGCCGTGGTCCAGACAGGATATCTCCCGACGTTTCACCGGAAACTGCGTCCGGCATTATCAAGGGTTCCGCTCCTTTCCTTGGTCAGCAGTGGAATGAGGAAGAGGCTTGAAATAATGGGTAACGGTTTGTTACGACCATTGCTGCTTGAATATGACTGTTGGCTGGGTGGATCTTGGCGGAACCCTTGATAATGCCGGACGCAGTTTCCGGTGAAACGTCGGGAGATATCCTGTCTGGACCACGGCCTACAAGCCCGGAAAACTTGTACTTGATTAATGAAGAATTGCGCCAAAGTGTGGAGGAAGCCTTTCGTAGCATAACTTCTGAGATGCTCCGCAAGATGTCAATGAGGACTTGGAGACGGATAGAACTCTGTGTAAGGCATGATGGTGCACATACAGATCCCCTGGATACATAGTTTTATCATTTCAAAAGATCTTGTCGACTTCGTCGTTATGCTTGAGTCTAAAGTTATGCGGGACGGAGACGGTTGAGTTACGGTCACGGAAGTGACGTCATGCAGCCGCGCGGGAAGCCTAGGTTAATGGGTAGAGGACGGCGAGTGCGTGACGTCATTCAGCCACGCGGGAAACCGAAGTTAATGGTTAATGGAGTCTGTTGAAAGAGTCCTGGGGCGTCGAGTGACCTGGGGCTTTGAGCGAAGCGAAAAGAAAACAGTGTGACTCCTAAAGAGATGTACAAGATGCCAGACAAGAATACAGGGTGACTCCTAAAGAGATATACAAGACGCCAGATGAGAATATAAGGTGACTCTTAAAGAGGTGTACAAGATGGCAGAGAAGAATACAGGGTGACTCCTAAAGAGGTGCACAAGAATACAGGGTGACTCCTAATGAGGTGTACAAGATGTCACACAAGAATACAGGGTGACTCCTAAAGAGGTGTACAAGATGTCACACAAGAATACAGGTGACTTCTAAAGAGGTGTACAAGATGTCACACAAGAATACAGGTGACTTCTAAAGAGGTGTACAAGATGTCACACAAGAATACAGGTGACTTCTAAAGAGATATACAAGATGTCAGACAAGAATACAGGGTGACTCCTAAAGAGGTGTACAAGATGTCACACAAGAATACAGGGTGACTCCTAAAGAGATATACAAGATGCTAGATAAGAAAACAGGGTGCCTCCTAAAGAGGTGTGCAGGATGTCAGAGCAAAATACATGGTGACACTTAACGAGGTGTACAGTATGTTAGATTCAATTCAAATACAGGGTGACCCTTAAAGGGGTTTGCAAGATATCAGATTCAAATAATGGTTGACCCTTAAAGAGCTCTAAAAGATGTCAGACTCAAATACAGGGTGACCATTAAAGAGGTGCCCGTGCGGGAATTCTAAGTTAATGGGTAATGGAGTCTGTTGAAAGAGTTCTGAGCCTTTCTAACAAGTGTAGCATATGTAGCATGCGTCATTTGAAATGATATAACGTCTAGTCTTCCAGACTGACTGTAATTTTTTATATGCAAGTACTCCACTATACAGTGTAATGTTTTGACGAAGGGGTACGGGGACTTCTCGGCCACCCTGTATATATCCGTTCCCTGGTCATTCGTATTAAAAAAAAGAAACGGAAACTATTGTGAGAAGTTGAACTTACCGACTCTTCAGCCAGAACGATGAGGATCCACCCCATGAAATACGGGACGGCCATCATGAGCAGAACTCTTCTACGGCCCAGTTTGTCTGCTAGGAAGCCGGCAGGTAGTGCGCCCACCACAGCTCCAATCGGGAGAAGACTGCTGATCCAAGAGGCTTCTTCTTCAGTGGCGAACAGGGGCAGCACCACGTCCGTCTCTCGCTGAATTAGCGGCAGAGCCGGAGCAGTCCAAGCGTTCGCCATCCCGATACACAACGTGGCGAGGTTCGCTGTAACAAGCAAATCCATCCAGAAATTAAGTTACCCTCTTTTAATTATGGTGTTTGAAGACATTTCTTAAGTGTTGACTTGTTGTTGTTTGAGTCTTCAGTCTTTTGACTGGTTTGATGCAGCCCTCCATGGCTCCCTGTCCTGACCTAATTGTTTCATCTCTACATAACTACCACACCTTACATCCGAGGCAATCTATTTAACATATTCTAACCAGAGTAAAATGTGGCTTTTCACCAATGTCTCAGTCTCGATCATGGCTGTGATTATATGGAAGCTACTGAGGTATGGGTGGTTTTCAGCAATGACATTCAGGGCACAGTCAGTGCCTGTGGATGCTGTGAAAGGTTCTACTCATAGATTTTTTTTAGAATATAATTTATTAAGAATATCAATATTACATCCAGCAATACAAGAAAATACATGCATACATAGCTTTTTATGTATTAGGGCATTCCCGTACATTGCTCAAACAATCGCGTGTGCTATATACACATTGTCCTTATCACTACAACACTTTTCTTGATCACTGCAGTCCCGTTATATTAAATATGTATAGTCTTCATCACATCGTAAGAAAAATGTACATTCTTAGATCTATGTGATGAATATCAAATTCAGCCGAGTAAGGAAATAATACATGTAAGCTATACCACGTAAGGCAAGGCCTTGTGAGTGGCATATTAGGTCTACTTACCTAATTATAACGCTAAGTGCTCATGTTAAATATATATATTACATATACTGTATATATTAAAATAAGCGTTGTGAAATAGCTAAGTATCAATGGTAATGCTATTTTATAGATTAAGCTACTTTAATAGGCTATATCTTAAATGACATTTTTATTCTCTCGAACAAATATCTTTGCGTTACTTATAAACTTTGTAGATTTATGTAACTGCTCTTTTATGGCTTTAGGAAGGATATTGTAAAATTTAGGAATAAAGTATTGAAAATTACGATTTGTAATAGTTAGATTTGGTTAGAAGAGGACAGCCACATTTCCTGTTCTACCTCTTGTTTGGTAGGTGTGGCTCATATTTATAACTGAATTTTTATTTTTATAGATATATTTATAGACTTCCGTCGCGTAAAGTTGTCCTATATTCATGACGTTTGCTTCCGCATACAATTCATTAGTAGGATATAACCTTTCCTTTTTATACCTGATACGCAACACCAAGTTTTGCATTACTTGAACTTTTCTTACAATAGATTGATAAGCTCCTCCCCATGCAATTAATCCATACGTGAGAGTAGGCTGAATAAGTGCAAAGTAGATATCTCTCAGTAGTTTAATATTGACAATGTGTTTCAGACAATGAAATACATAAACTGTCCTCCTTATTTTCTTTGTGATGAAATTAATGGGAGATCTCCACTTCATGTCTTCATCAAAATAAATTCCTAGGTATTTTATATTTTGTGTGCGGTTGATTTTTAAGCAGTTGCAGCTTGTATTACAATTTTCCCGATGTACTTTAAGCTCGTTGAAGCAGTTTTTTTAGTGTGAAACTAATAAATTTTGATTTATTTACATTGAGAAACAATTCATTATTATCCAGCCATAATTTAATCCCTTTTAAAGCTTCGGTAGCTTCTTGCCTGACTATTTTCTATGTATTCCCCTCAACAAATATAGCGGTCTCATCTGCATAAGTGATAATTGAACTATTTTTTGGATTATTTATTGATTTTTCTATGTCATTAATGTATATAATAACAAGTAGTTCCGCGAAGAACTATACAGCCTATTTTCATACATCCTACTTATGTTAATTGCCACTATCAACATACGAAATTTCAGTTTGATTGCTGTAATAGATTCGTAGATATTGAGAACCGACTAAATATTTCGGATGGTCGCCATATTGGATTTATTTATGTACGTCCTAGATTTATGTCCTGTTACATGAAGATTATTGTGTACGTGTAGCATTCGAACTTCAATCGCATGATTAGGACACAAGAAGTAAAAACTAGATTTTAAAATTTCGCACAGCTGCCATCTTGTGGTTATGGAAACAATTGAAATAAATTAGATGCCAGTGGATTAACATTCATATAAGGATTTACTGTACCAAGTTTCACTGCACTCGGATGGTTAAATTGCGAGAAACGTCCATGTGAATATTTATACTTCACGTCGCCGCCATGTTGGATTTGTGATCACCAGGTTATTGAAAGTCCTATAGGTAAACTTAAGTTCATGGCCCCTATGAACATAAAAATATTGAGTTTGATTGCTGTAATATATTCGTAGATATTCATAGCCGTCTAAATATTTCGGATGGTCGCCATGTTGGATTGTTAACTGTATAGGCCATAGAGTCATGTACCATTAGAGGAAAATTATTGCGTAGGTTAATTATTCAAACTTCCAGTTCGATCGCATAATTACGACAGAAGAAATAAAAACTTAATTTTAAAATTCGCACAGCCGCCATCTTGAGGTTATGTAAACAATTGAACTGAATTAGATACCAGTGCATTACAACGTATATAAACATTTCCTGTACCAAGTTTCAATGCGTTCGGAACATTGAATCGCAAGAAAGGTCTATTTAAATTTTCAAATTCGCTTGGCTGCCATGTTCGTTTTGTAGTTAACTGGTTTTTGAAAATCTTATAGATGAACTTCCAGCAGTGCCCTTTATCACCGTACAAAATTTCAGGGTGATACCGCTAATAGTATCAGAGATATAGAATGCCGGTGAAATATTTCGCACAGCCGTCATCTTATGGTTATGTAAACAATTGAACGAAGTTAGATGTCGGTGCATTACAAAGTGTATAAACATATACTGTACCAAATTTTATTGCGTTTGGTTGGTTAAATCGCGAGAAACGTCAATTTAAAAGTCGCAATTTCGCTTGGCCGCCATGTTGGTTTTGTAGTTACCAGTTTTTCAAGAGTCACATAGGTGAACTTCTAATAGTTCCCTTTATCACCGTAAACAATTCCAGGGTGATATCGGTAATAGTTTCGGAGATTTTGAATGCTGGTGAAATATTTCGCACATCCGCCATGTTGGATTGGTGAGACGTAACAAAATTTGAAGGACACGGTCGGGGTCGCCCGGAACAGTGCTATGAACTTACCGAGTTTCATTGAAATCACTCCAGCCGTTTAGAATTTATTAGGGACACACACACACACACACACACACACCTCACACACGCACACACACACGGACAAAAGGTGATCTCATAAGCCTATTTCTTCAAAATTGAAAATAGGCTAAAAATAGTGTCCCTAAGACTGTTCCTTGTGGTATTCCCCTTTTTACTTGCATCGCTGCACTCAATGTGTCATTTATTTTTACATATCGGATTCTGTCAGTAAGGTAACTTCTGATGAGATTAAGAGCTGTGCCTCGATTCGAGGCCTTCGAATACCATATTTTTCCATTTTTTGGAGGAGAATATCATGTGATACAGTGTCGAAAGGTTTACTAAGATCTAAAAATATTCTTAGTGATGGTTTGGAGCAATTTATTTTTTCTTGTATTGGGTTAGTTAGAGCTGCAATTGCATCCACAGTACTTTGACTTTTTATAAATCCATATTGTCTTGCTGATAGAATGTCATGCTTCAGTAAAAACTGGAAAATATTGTTTTTGATAGGGTTAGTACTGCTGTTCTGACTCAGTGAGGAAAGCAAATGCAAACTACCTCACTCCTCTTCTTGCCTAGTACGCCTCGATATAGCGCTGCCTTGGGTTTTGGTGGGTATCTACCCACATAACCTAACGACGGTACTTTTTGAGGACTACCTAACAGACAGGTCTACCCCTACTGTTCTTGTCCTTGACCCTTCCTTCCATAACTAAGCTTGCTATCCTTGGGTGTCTTAGTATGTGTCCAACCAACCTATCTCTTCTCTTCATTAGCAGTCGCCGGAAACATCCCTCCTCCCCCATTCGTCTTAATACGTCTTCGTTTGTAACCCTATCTACCCATATGATCTTCATCATTCTCCTGTAACCCCACATTTCAAACGCTTCAATTCTCCTCTTTTCTGCTGCACCAAGTCAAAGTTTCACTTCCATAGAGCACCTGCCACGCTCCAGACAAAGGCTTTCAAAAACTGAATTTTGATGTTTTTTAGTCGGTCAACACGATTTTACCCAATTGTAATAGGTGGTTCACTAATTAGAGCAATATTCTCCATTTTAGAGCAATATTCTCCATTTTAGGTCCGTATTGAATATATTCACTAATGAAAATGAAAATCCACAGCCTGCTTCCAGTCTCCGACCGGGTCAGGAATGGAATGAATGAAGCCCCCATCTAGCGGCGAGGATATGAACTGTGCCGGCTGCCGAGGCCTGACGCACTCCTCTGGGGCAATGATGAAATGAATGACAGATGAAATGAAATGATAGTGGAGAGTGTTGCTGGAATGAAATTTTGACAGGGAAAACCGGAGGACCCGGAGAAAAACCTGTCTGCCTCCGTTTTGTCCAGCACAGATCTCACATGGAGTGACCGGGATTTGAACCACGGACCCAGTGGTGAGAGGCCGGCGTGCTGCCGCCTACGGAGGCTTCATATTCACTAATAAAACCATTAATAATCTCCCTCTTTTCAATACAATGTTGTTGATAGTCTATTTATACAACTGGGTACATGTTTCGTACAGTCGTCTGTTCTTCCTCATACTTTTTTATATCTTAATGTATATAATAATAATAATAATAATAATAATAATAATAATAATAATAATAATATCGTATGGCTCGGGTGCCGGGTGCAAGCTTTGTTATTTCACACCCAGCCAGAGGGCAGCTTGCATATCTAATTTTGTTGTTCCTTGAAGCACTATGAAAGTCAAGGAGGTTAGATATCTAAGCTCCTTGACACTATAGCGCTATCTAGTGGAGAAATGAGGAATTTTGTGTTGGTGGAAAATCCCGAGAACACGGCCTACTGAATTCAAATGGGTTCTTTAACATGCCAACATCGTATGACATGCGTGTTGTGATTTTTGCCGCCGTTAAAAAAAAACACTTACCACGGCCAGGAGCGAACCTGCAAGCTTGGGGGGTTAATAATCCGACACGATAACCACTCGTCACCGTGACAGAGCACAGAGACTGGCGAGTAAGCTACACTCTGTCGCTCCAAGCTCCTGCCACTTACGTAATTGATGCCTGACCGTCGATTTTTCAGCCGCTCAGCCCAGCTCTCCTAAACCATCATTCCCTTCCTCGCTCCCTAATACAAGTCAACAATACCCAATCCAGCCGTTGCCCATTGTTAAGTAACTATCCCACTTTCTTGGTACCTTCCCAATCAAGCGACTCCTTCGCCCTCGAGTTATAATCCAAGTTATACTCATCCCTCCTCCCTATCAAGCAGCCAATAATTAATTAATTAAATTAATTATTTTAATTGTCGCCTCCATAGCGTAGCGGTCAGCATGGTTAGCTGCCGCCCCGGAGGTCCTGGGTTCGATTTCCGGCTCTGCCACGAAATTTGAAAAGTGGTATGAGGACTGGAACGGGGTCTACTCAGCCTCGGGTGGTCCAAATGAGTAGAGGGGGTTCGATTCCCACCTCAGTCATCCTCGAAGTGGTTTCCCACTTCGTCTTCGGGCAAATGCCGGGATTGTACCTACTGTCAGGCCACGGCCACCTCCTTCCCTCTTCCTAGCCTATCCCTCCCAATCCTCCATCCCTTCCCATCCCTCACGGGGCCCCTTTTCGCTTTGCAGGTTTCAAACCCTAGCCGAATTAATTCTCTTTTTAATGTGTTCCTTGTTTCAATACCCTCAGGGGTTTTTGGATTTTTTGAAAAATCTGCCCACCGGAAGTACAGTAGTTATAAGGGCTTAAGTGAAACTCTGCATTGACTCACACTTGGCGAAATCGCTGGGGGTAGTAGTAGTAGTTGGAAGCATGCTGAGCTGCTATGCCCAAGTTGTCGGAATTTTTTAAGAGCGTTAAAATCCCTCAGTATGCCTTCCTTCGGAGGGGAAGTAAAGCCGGCGGTCCCATGTCATAGATTTATGGCATGTAAAAGAACCTTCCACTAACTACACTTGTGTGAAGCCAAAATTTGTGGGTTAGAATTTATAACACTATATTAGTTCCAACGTTCGCTGCCAGATGCTGGCCCTGATGGCATTTAGTAGCCAAATCCGCAGTTAGGTGTCGTGGACGGTAGCAAAAGTAGAAACTACTTGAAAATTGATCGTATGCAGTCCTTACCTGAGTCACAGATAACACACATTAATACAGTCATCACAATTAACACCGGTTATCAGACAAATTCTACACACACCCAAAGTACACGGGGCTACATGACCACGTTGTCGCAGCCCCTAAACTAAGGAACCAACCTACCAACCATGACTCACACTAGCGCTCGTAGTGGTACAAGAGGCAAACTGCTAATGTAATCGACCGGATATGGTTGAGTTTCCAGTGAACAATCATCAGTCTACCGTGTGTTATCATGGCCGTGTCGTCTCAAAACTCACGAGTCTCTAAATTCACGAATATCAAGATGATGGTTAATAGAAGTAGGTTCTAGCCGGTTTCTGTACCTGGGCCAGTCTCAAAACTCACGAGCCAAGCCAGTTCTTCTTTGAATGGGAAAAGGTCCATTGTTAGCTCCAGCTGGAACTGCGACAAATTTTCGGGCACACTGGTGTCTCTAAAAGCCGCAGCAGTTAAAACGGGACGTAAAACCCATAACATTATTATTATAATTAGGCCTATTGTCGAATAAGCCGCTAGTCATTTGTTCATGTACAGGACCAACACAATAGACACATAAGTCACTTGATAGTAAGACGTGCTTACTAGGCGTCTTTCAGTTGTTTTGCTAATGAGTAATGTCCATTGGCTGTCGCTTTGTATCCAAACGACCTATATGATTCCAATGAAGTTTTAAGGCCTGCTTGATGATACCAAGCAGAATGACAGAGTAAAAATCAGTGTTATACTTGGAGAATTTTGGTAGGTTGATAAGGTTAAAACAATACAACCGAAATCCCATTCTAAAACTGGATGGACAAATATGAGTTGAAGGGCAGCGTGAGTCACCGTACAGCTCATCCTTCCTGCGATCATCGCAGGTACGTGCTCTCCCGAGTCGTGAGTTTTGAGACTATGTGTTACTATTTTTAGCTCGTGAGTTTTGAGACTCGTGAGTTTTGAGACGTAACCATCATGGCGGCACTTCGTAAGAAACTTTTAGTGTGTACTTTACGTTTGAAAAAGTGGTGAAAACAACGAAATTAATTACAAATGCATCCAAAAATTAATACTACCTACTCTAAGCCCTATGTCATTCATTATTATACTAACTGAGTTACAAACATCATATTTCCGGCTTCGGTGACGTAGTTGGTAGCATGCTGAGCTTTTATGCCTAAGATCGCGGGTTCAAACGCGGTTGAAGTCGTCGGATTTTTAAGAGCGTTAAAAATCCCTCAGTATGCCGGCGGGCCCATGTCATAAATTATGGCATGTAAAAGAACCTTCCATTAACTACTATTGTGTGAAGCTAAATTTGTAGGTTAGATTTGATTAACGCTCTAGTAAGTTCCAACGTTCGCTGCCAGGTGCCGGTTGCGGTGCCATCTAGTAGCCAAGTTCGCAGCTGGGTGTCGTTGACGGTAGCATTTGGTAGCAAAAGTAGGGACTACTTGAAAATTGAATGTCTGCAGTCCTTTCTTGATTTAAAAACAGATAACACACACTAATACAGCCATGACAATTAACACTGGTTATCAGACACACACCCAAAGTACAGGGGCTACATGACCGCGTTGTCGCAGTCTCTACACTAAGGAGCCAACCAACAAAACATAATATTTTCTACAATTTGTTTTCATTGCTTCAGTTTTTGAAATATCTAATTATTTTCACGTCATATGTATTTAGGGCTGCCAACAACCGTCAGAAAAAAATATTTGTACTTGTCTCTGAAACACCCAGTATATTATTATTATTATGATTATTATTATTAGGTGCATTTAGTCACGTAGTCGAATGCAAACATCTCGAGATTTTTATTACAGAAACGTTATGCAGTTGCTGTTGTTGCTTATTTTAGCGGCTGCGAAATCGTGGTCATATATCCCCGTGTATTTGGGTGTGTGTGTTTGGAATTTATGTGATATCTTGTGTTGTGTGTATTAGTGTTTGTATTTGTAAATTGCCGGTACTATTGGAAAGGAAGAGGCCGTGGCCTTAAATTAGATACTATCCCAGCATTTGCCTGGAGTAGAAGTGAGGGAGAATCACGGGAAACCACTTCTAGTAGACTATGGCTGAGGTGGGAATCGAACCCTCCTCTTCTCAGTATTCCCTCACGAGGCTAAGTGCACCCTGTTCCAGGTATCGCAACAGAATTTAAATTTCTTTGCAGTGACGGGAATCGAACCCAGATCTCCAGGGCGACGCTGGGTAGCCATATTATAAGAGACACCTCTGAAATATATTGCATAATCTCCCATTTTTAATCTTATTTCCAAGGACATAAAAATGTTGATCACCTTGTCGTACAGCTATGGTAATGGCAGTCCCTCAAGATTTAGTGATCACATTTGCATCGCAGTTCAATCTAAGGCTCTTAGCCGCGCCCGAGACCATTTAACTTTGCACGCAAAACTAAAAAGCTATTATATAATCTTGTACATGTAACAGGAAAGTCCAAGGAGACTTCTGCTACTTAGGAAGCAAAGTAACTAGCTATGGACGAAGCAAAGACGATATAAACAAGAAGTTCCGTGGCGAACTAAAGAGCCTACTTTTCTTAAAATTTATGATTCATGCCAATCTATATAGACCTATCTAGAAAATAGCGAAATTAAGTTGGTAATATAGAAATTTCTAATTCTAATAGAGCACTACAGTTGGCAGCTATAGTGACTGAATATAGGCTATTGTTAGTTCCATCTCTTAAGGTACAGAATTCAATATTTGGTTGAAGTCCAATGGATAGCATGGACGTTACATGCAGTTAGACATTGGATCTATCATCACGCGTAAAATCATGTTGGCAACAATGTTATGCATGCGTTGGTCAGAAATAATCTGAAATATTATGATCTGTGTTGTGCCAAGTTACATGCATTTTAAAATTGGACCTATCAGCAGGCTTCGAGTCATGTTAGCAGCACTGACGTATATTAGTTTCTCCTAATTAATCTAGAATGTTAGGTACTATACGTGTGCAAATTTTAAAGCTGTTGGATTACATACTTTCTGATATACAGTATTAGTATTTGGGTAAAAAATAGAGACAGATTTTATTAACAGTTGGCAGCCCTGGTTGCTCTTACGAATAAGCATACACATATCTGTTATGGTACACATAGCACATACGAAATTTGGTTGAAATCCAGTTGATAGTATAGAAGTTACATGTATTTAAAAATTAGTTCTATCAGCAGGCTTAGAATCATGTTGGTAGCACTGACGTACATAAGTTACTCCAAATTAATCTAGAATGCCAGGTACTATACGTGTGCATAGTTTAAAGCAGTCGGCTTGCACACTTTCTGATATATTGGTATTTGGATAAAATAAATTGAGAGCATTTATTAACAGTTGGCAGCCCTGGTGGCTTTTACGTATACGCCCAGTCATATCTGTTTATGTACACATACGAAAGTTGGTTGAAATCCAATTTATAGTATAGGAGTTATATGCTTTTAAACATTGGACCTATCAGGAGGCTTAGAATCATTTTGGCCTCCTGGAAATTAAACTAAAATATTATTATCTATACGTGTGCCAATTTTGAAATAGCTCCCATGCATACCTTCCAAGATATCCAACATGGAGTTCAAATTTCAATTGCGATTTTTCAGCAGTTGGTAGCACTGGCATAATTTTCAAATATGGGCTTGAGATATTCAGGTATAGATCTTTACTCATAACAAATTTGAATTCGATTGCTGCGCTGTTTAGGAGTTGATAGGGGGGGGGGGGCACACACACACACACAGCCAGACAGACAGACATAAATTTGCCCGGATTGATCTCATAAGTCTACTTTTGCCTCATTTTTGCAAAATGTGAAAAGTAGGCTAAAACCATTATTGGGCGTGTGCAACTACGATGCGTGACGATATTTGAACGTGACAACGTATTTCGGACTGATTTGTTTAAACTGCCACTCTTGCGAAATTTCAACTTCGTATATTTCTTAATTATGTATTTAGCGCGACGGAAAGTTCACAGGCGAAATGAAGAAAAGCCGAGTTGCACTTCCAGGGAAACTCCAAGCACAACCACTCCTCTCTGAAGTTTTAACTCAACACGACTCAACAGTTTGCTGTTGGCTGTAACTGGGGTGATAAGGCTCGCCCCTAACCAGCTCGTAACTGTCGCCTCAGTATTCAAATGGAAATTGTTGGAAGAAATGAAAACGTAAAAACACTTTTAGTGGGCGATGTATTGAAGATAGATATATGCTCTCGCGGACTTTTCATGCTGAACAATTCTCACGCTCATAGTATTTTTGACGGTTTGCCCAGCGTAAGCTTAAAAAGCGCTCGGTCGCCATGTGTTTTCTTTCGACTTTATCACTGAAATCGTTACTGCTCGGCTTCCTTTGATCATAAATAAATTATTTTCAATAGGAATCTTCCGTGACATATCCTTTACAGAATGGTGAAAACCGCATCAAAATCCATCCAGAGGTTCACCAGTGACATCCACAAACGACAGTAGCGACACTCGAGCACATTAAGAGAAGAGAGAGAGAGAGAGAGCGATGCAGCAGAAGAGAGATAAAACGAAATCATCACCTTTCACTGTAACACGTTTTCACGAACGTAACTGTGTTCCAACAATCTATTTGACGTTGTCATGTCAAAAGTAGGTTGGCTCAGGCAAGGAATGCATTTCTACAGAAGAAATTTGTTGACATTAATATAGATTTACGTATTTTAATAGTACATTATGCAACGAGCCTATAATGGCAATAATTAAGACACGAGTATGTTTATAAAACGAGCGAATGCGAGTTTTATAATTTCCATACGAGTGTCTTAATTACCATTATAGACGAGTTGCATACGACTGTTTATGTTCGACGATAATTATTATAACTATTTTATGTTCGAACATAAATATTCATAAATATCTGTCGAGATTTCGCCAGTTTTATGTACTGAACCGAGTGCATGAGACGCAGAGAATTCCTTGTATTTGACCATGGCCCCCTCGATTACCCTACTATGACACTAGGCCAGGCAGTGGAATTTAAATTATAAGGCCGTGGAACTCAGCGCATCTAATTATCTAATTGGTCAAACAACTGTTTCTTGAGCTCTGATTGGTGGGAGAAACTGTTTCATAATGAAAAATAGTGTTATAATGAGCCTCATGATAGTAGGCTAGAGTTTTCTGACATATAATAGTCAGGGTCGAACATAAAGTCATTTTTGAAATCATTTGTCTGGAGCGTGGCGCTCTATGGAAGTGAAACTTGGACTGTTGGCGTAGGAGAAAAGAGGAGAAATGAATTGTGATGTTACAGGAGAATGATGAAGATCAGATGGGTAGATGAAGAGGTATTACGCCTAGTGGGAGAGGAGAGATGTTTCTGGTGACTGCTAATGAAGAGAAGAGATAGGTTGGTAGGACAAATACTAAGACACTCAGTAATAGCCAACTTAGTTATGGAAGGAAAAGTTGAGGACAAGATAATTATAACTTAATGTTATGAGTTTTACGTCCCTTTTAACTACTGCAGGCCTACTGGGACTTAAGACTTCATGAAAATGGGGGAAGTGTCTTGGAATTAGATGAAAGAGGAAGGTGTGCTGATGGATTCTTCAAGAATGTTAGAGGCCTGATATGGAGCAAGGATGTGCCACAGAAATGTAAAGGGATCATGTACAAGGCTTACTTTGTGCCCATCCTAACATATGGATCAGAAACTTGGGTGATGAGGGAGAGAGATAAAAGCAGAATACAAGCAGTGGAAATGAACTTTCAGAGGAGTCGTATAGGTGTAACCTGAATGGACAGAGTCAGAAATGATAAGAGTCAGATAAATATTAAAGAAAGAACCCCTACAGGATAGGAGTGAAAAATCAAGGCTACAGTGGTATGGACATGTGAAAAGAATGGGAGTAGAGAGAATTGCACGGAAAATATTGGAAATGGAGTGGAAGGAAAAGAGACTTAGAAGAAGACCAAGGGATATGTGGATAAAGGGGGTGAAGGAAAGTGTCGAGAGAAAAGAAGTTAATTGGACAACAGTGACAGAACCAAGATTAGAATATGTAAAACAGATTGTCTGAGATGTAAGGTGTGGTTGCTATGTAGAGATGACACAACAACGTAGAGTCGTTAGTTGGCGAGAATGCTCAAATTCCTTAATGCTATTGTTTTGAATTGTTACCAACTTTTGTGATGTAAATACACCCCAAATATAATGTACTGAACACATTAAGGACTGTAGACCTATTAACTGTTGTTGTTGTTGTTTGAGTCTTCAGTCTTTTGACTGGTTTGATGCAGCTCTTCATGCCTCCCTGTCATGAGCTAATCGTTACATCTCTACATAGCTACCACACACTACATCCGAGGCAATCTGTTTAACAAATTCTAACCTTGTTCTACCCCTACAGCTCTTGTTCTCGACCCTTCGTTCCATAACTAGGCTTGCTATTCCTATCTCTTCTCTTCATTAGCAGTCGCCAAAACATCTCTCCTCAAAAGCTATCACTTCCATAGAGCGCCACGCTCCAGGTCCAGACAAAGGCTTTCAAAAATGACTTCCTAAATCTATATTCGATGTCAACAGATTCCTTTTTTGTAGAAATGCTTTCCTTGCCTGAGCCAACCTACTTTCTATATCCTCTTTGCTTCGTCTATCACTGGTTATTTTGCTTCCTAACTAACAGAAGTCTCCTACTTCCTTCAGCTTTTCACCTGCCTATTTGATGTCCATAGAGGTTTCTGATTTATTTCGGCTGCATTCCAGTATTTTTGTTTTACATTTATTAATTTTCATCATGTATTCTTTTAAGACGGAGTCCATACCATTCAAAAACTCATTCAAATCCTCTGGCGTGTCGGCCAAGATGACTATGTCATAAAGAAACTATTCTCAGTCTTCTTTTAGGAGAATTGGCACACCTGGAAAGTCTCTTAAACTAATATCACAGTCATTCTAATGTGAAATTTTCAATATAAAATTATTACTGTAAGTCGATAAATTATTATTCTTAATTACAGTCAGGGACGGTGCGTCATTAAGAGCCGAATGGGCCCCTCCCACCCAAGGCCGTCCGGCAGCATTACAAATCATTTTTAATTAATGTATTTTAAAATGACTTTATATTGCAGATACTCGACTTAAAATAAGTGTTTTGCCCTTCTAGAATATCTAAAGAGAATTCATTACAAATAACTCATCCCTAGCTTAAGATCCTGACAGTCTCGCATGGTGTATCGCCATAGCGAGGGCCGCTCCACAGAAAGTCCCATGCAAAGTTTTTGGCTTCATGGGCCGGGTGAGTAAAATGTCTTGCACGCGAATTCTTCAGTGCTATGAAGGGAGTGTTCTCTCTCTTCAAGGGCCAACAGAATGGGCCCATAGCGTTGCTTTGAAGTGAAATAGAAGTTGATCTCCATTTCACTTCCTGCTTCTGTCTCTGTAAAACTGGATTACAGGAGAAGAGTCCACCCCACCCCACGCCCTTAAACAGATATTCAGCCATTGTTCGCAGCTCTCTGACATAAGACAAAAATATATTTATACATTTCCAGTTGTCTGATGTTCCAAGTACAGTATAGGTGTGTTAGTGAGTTCTGTGGATGAAATTAATTTCTACTGTATACATGTGTTTTTTTACTTTTGTGGCACGGTACGTAGTTATTTAATATGTCGATTGTATGCGACATAGGAAAATGAAAGTGGAATTCTTATTAACAAATCCGTTTTCTTCTATAGCTCTGAACACAAAGTTAGAAATTGAATAATTATGACCTCATCAACCAAGCTGATAGATAAATTTGCTTCATCCAAGCACAGGAGAGAATATATTTACAGATAAGGAGCCTTGTGAGTACGGCTTTTAATGCACCAACTAAACTGGTTTCAAATGTTGTGCTGTGTGGAATTATGTTAATGGGAATATTGGCAACAATAAATGCCAAATAGAAAACAATATTTACTATGAAACAACAATAGTATCATCTGCTCCGCCCAAAAATTTTAATCAGGAGCCGCCCCTGATTACAGTGTAGTGGTTACGGTCACATTGTGACCTTCAACAGCAAAAACTAGTCTAGTTAAAACAAATGAAAATTCAAGTCTTACTAAAATTTTATGAAAAGGCTGATTTCATATTTATTTCTCAAAATACTAACTACGGTATCTAAAATGTTAACAATACACTGGTTGGTTGGTTCTTTATTTTAGTGACTGCGACAACGCGGTCATGTAGTCCCGTGTACTTTGGGTGTGAGTAGTATCTGTCCGATAACCGGTGTTAATTGTGATGGCTGTATTCAGGTAAGGACTGCAGACGATCAATTTTCAAGTAGTTCCTACTTTTCCTACCAAATGCTACCGTCAACGACACCTAGCTGCGAACATGCCTACTAGATGCGATCGTAACTTGCACCTGGCGTCGAACGTTGGAACTAATACAGCGTTATCAAAATTAATAATATAACTTACAAATTGTAGCTTCACACAATAATTGTAGTTAGTGGAAGGTTCTTTTACATGTCATAAATCTATGAAATGGGCCCTCAGGCTTTACTTCCCCCCCCCCCCCCGAAGGAAGGCATACTGAGGGATTTTTAACGCTCTAAAAATATCCGACGACTTTGGACGGGTTTGAACCCGCGATCTTGGACATAGAAGCTCAGCATGTTAACCAACTACGCCACCGAAGCCACCCAAAAAGACACTAAAAAAAAGACCAGATCTGTTACATTTTCTGATTAATATTGAAAGTTATACCTGTCTAATATTTTAGATAGTAGTTCCAGAAATAGTTGCGAAATCAGTCTTTTTTTTAACATTTTAGTGTAAACTTGCAACTTTATTTTTATTTCCTAGTACTTTTTGCTGAAGAAGACCACAATGTGACGAAACCGCTACACTGTACTGTACTGTACTTAAGAATAATAATTTATTGACTTACGGTCTTAATTTCCATATTTATTAAACTTTGTCAACAAGGATTTTTGGGTCGACATGGTGATTTTCATGTGTTTTCGTGAAATTATCATGTATAAAAAATGAAAGGTCATAATATCCTACTAACGAATTGTATGCTGAAGCAAATGTCATGAGTATAGGATAACTTTCTGTTTATGAAGTGTATAAATATATCTATAGAACTAAAAACTCCGTTATAAATATGATGTCGCCTCCGTAGCGTAGCGGTCAGCACGGTTAGCTGCCACCCCGGAGGTCCTGGGTTCGATTCCCGGCTCTGCCACGAAATTTGAAAAGTGGTACGAGGACTGGAACGGGGTCTACTCAGCCTCGGGTGGCCCAAATGAGTAGAGGGGGTTCGATTCCCCCTCAGCCATCCTCGAAGTGGTTTTCCGTGGTTTCCCACTTCGTCTTCGGGCAAATGCCGGGATGGTACCTTCTTCAAGGCCACGGCGCCTCCTTCCCTCTTCCTTGTCTATCCATCCTAACCATCCCTTACCTTCCCTCATGAGGCCCCTGTTCGCTTTGCAGGTGAGGCCGCCTGGGCGAGGTGCCGATCCCACCTCACCAGTTGTATCCCTTCCGATTCGATGTTCCCCGCTCTAGGACACTGCCCGTAGAGGCGGTAGTGGTGAGTTCCCTCGCTGAGTCCGTGGGTTCCACCAACCTGGAGGGTAAACGACAAAAAAAAAAAAAAAGTTTTTTTTGCGTGTGGCCTCCTGAGAGGCCGAGTGCAGGTCTTCCAAGTCGACGCCCGTAGGCGACCTGCGCGTCGAGATGAGAGATGGAATGGATGAAGATGAATTAAACTGGGCAAGGATGTGGAAGGAAGCGGCCATGGCCTGTCAGAAGGTACCGTCCCAGCATTTGCCTGGTGTTGAAAATGGCGAACCACGGAAAACCATTTCAAAGACGGCCGACGGTGGGGCTCGAAACCACGCGTCTACCGAGTCCACAGAGAGATTGGCCCCATGACCTAACGTTGCGCTTTAGTGAGCATAGCCACTGCTGATGATGATGATAATTGTTGTTTTAAGGGGCCTAATGGTTTGGATGATAGTGAAAATGATAATGAAACTAATCCTAATACTAACTACATACTTACTAGAAGAGGAAATGAAAAAAAAAACATTAGAATAAGGGAATAAAAGACAGGAGGAAAGGAAATGCCCTCAACCCTCGAAGAACGAGAATTAAGGAACTTGGAAGAAACGAGAGCCAGGAAAGGCAGATAGGAAAGGTAAAGAGGAGAGGGACTGCCCCAAAGGCAATGGACGAAGAAGAAAAACCGGACTCAGTTCAGGAACCCCTCAGGGTCGCCAATTCCCGAACTCTCCAGAAATGAGCACTTGAAAGTGTAGCACTATCCAGGGTGAACCATTAGTGGCGGAGGTACATACACACTGCCTCCTTGAGGGCCTTGTGCAGAAGGCAGGAGGTACAATGAAAGTAAAACAAGAGGTTTGACCCCTCGAAGAATGAAAGATCAGGAAATATGAGACAAGGGCCAATTGAAAATGAAAATCCACAGCCTGCTTCCAGTCTCCGACTGGGTCAGGAATGGAATGAATGAAGCCCCCATCTAGCGGCGAGGATATGGACTGTGCCGGCTGCCGAGGCCTGACGCACTCCTCTGGGGCAATGATTAAATGAGTGACAGATAAAATGAAATGATAGTGGAGAGTGTTGCTGGAATGGAATTTTGACAGGGAAAACCGGAGTACCCGGAGAAAAACCTGTCTGCCTCCGTATTGTCCAGCACAGATCTCACATGGAGTGACCGGGATTTGAACCACGGACCCAGCGGTGAGAGGCCAGCGTGCTGCCGCCTAAGCCACGGAGGCTTTGAGACAAGGGCCAATTAAGGCAGGGAAATGAAAGGCTCCCTAGGCCTTGGATACCCTAATACCGTCGGGGTCGGAAAAGAACAAGAGTTGACCAAGGGAGGTCGACAGGAAAGATAACAGAGAGGAGCCCGGCACAAGTAAGTGGAAGCAATGCCGGACTCAGCTGGGGTCCCGTGGTCACCAACCCATGTCCGACAAGTTGTGAGCTCCTGGGGGATTGTAAGCATGAGCCACACATACCAAAGAAGAGGTAGAACTGGAAATATTAGTTCTGAATGAGAGACGATCGTTCCTTTTATACTTGCACTTGGATGATATAGCCTACCATTTCCATACCTTGTTTCATATTCTGGGTCGGGGGGAGGGGGGCATTACCTATTGTAATGACTAACTATGATCACTACTGCACATGAAATGTGTGTTAAATTACGTAAATATGTGTTCTTATTTATTTCTTATTCAACGACGGCAGCCATGATTTTAGAGGTGCATGAGGTATCTTCAACTGTTGCCCGCAGTTGGTAGCATGCTGAGCTTCTATGACCAAGAACGCGGGTTCAAATCCGGCCGAAGTCGTCGTATTTTTAAGAGTGTTAAAAATCCCTCAGTATGCCTTCCTTTGGAGGGGAAGTAAAGCCGGCGGTTCCATGTCATAGATTTATGGCATGTTAAAGAACCTTCCACTAATCACACCTGTGTGAAGCTAAATTGTATAGGTTAAGAATGTAAACAACGCTCTTAGGTTCGTACGTCCGTTGCCAAAAACCGATTGCGGTGGCGTATGGTAGCTAAGTTCTGAACTAGTAGTCGTTGGCGGTGGCGTTTGGCAGCAAAAGTAGGAACTATTTGAAAAATTCAAATGTCAGCTGTTCTTACATGAATTAAAAACAGATAACACACACTAATACAGTGATCACAATTAACACCGGTTATCAGACAGATTCTACACACTCCCAAAGTACACGGGGCTACAAGACCGCGTTGTCGCAGCCCCTAAACTTAAGAACCAACCAATCAACCAACTGTTGCCGAGGTGCACCCATTATCATCATATTACAGTTAGCAACATGTAGGATACAAAATACACCTTGCAATTATGTGAAAAAGCACTAATTGGTCTGGGTAAAGATTATTGATGAGCGAGTATTCCCACTGTGCGTGACAAAAACCAAGGGTGTATATATTAGCTAACGCGGTTAGGCAAAAACCATTGATCTGGATAAATATTATTGAGGGGTTGGCAGTGCTGTATTTATCCATGAAAATCATTCAGTGCTGGTTTGGACTAAACGGGAGATGGTCCAAAACTTTACACTTGAATTCTTTCAAAAAGTCGATCGTAACGTTGGCACAGTGCGGTCGTGAATGATTTTCACATTTTTCGAGAATTGAAGGTGTGGTTGGGCGGCAACGCATCGCCAAAGAGGAAAAAAATTCCGGATACTCTCCAGACGTACTCACCTCAGTGGCTGCAGAATTTTTTGCTGAGGGCATTGAAAAGCTGGTGTAACGATACGACAAATGTTTCAATCGTTTTGGCGATTATGTTGAGACATAAGAATAAAACAAGCAAACATTTAGTAGTAAAATCAGTTTGGTGGGTATGCCAATCTGTTACAGTGGAACTTGGATAATTCGAACCTCAAGGGACAGTAAAAAAAATCGAATTATCCAAAAATTCGAATTACGAAAGTTCTTTGAAAAGAGTAGAGAAAATATATTGTATTACGTTTATATAATGATTTACGCTAAACAAAGCAGATTAACAGACAACAACACTGTATAATGACTGTATCGTAATTAACCTCAAATGTTTCAAATGATAAAATAAAACCAAAATGTACTATTCACCTATTAAAGGACAGTTGTAATCCAGCAATCTAGTTGTCTTAGAGAATTCTACAGTTTTTTAAAATAGTTTGAGATTTTTACCTGTTTCCTACAATTAAGTCCCTCCGCCATCACAAACGATTTAACGAACGAAAAACAGAATCACTAACGTCATTTCTACTTTCAAAAAGAAACACCTACGTTCTGTGATGTGGTTTGTCGTTTTTCGGGAATTCCTGACCCAACTGTTTGTCTGCCGATCGGCTTTTTACACGTAAAAACTTCGAATTATCCAAAATATAATTCGAATTAACCACGATTTTTTAGCATTGATTGTATATAAAATGCTAGGGACCAAGAGAAAAATTCGAATTAAAGAAGATTTCGAATTATAGACGTTTCAATGTATTTTTATACAGTCCATCAGAACTTGGAAAACAAAAATATAAAAAGAAAATACAGCCCTTGTATGAGGCGTTCCGTAAGAGAAGGGCGAACCCGCCACTTGTGCATTTGGAGATAAACAGAGTGGAGGGTTCGTGCTCGTGAATTGGATAAGGGCGAGGCCACAATATAATGTTCACTTTCCGTACGATAAGGGCGAGCTAGCCAGCACAGGGCACCCTTGCATTATAGAGGCGGGCTTGCCTCAAGGTCGTTATCTAGAAGGGGACGGTAGGCAGGTTTATAGGCAGTGGAGGAGAAAACATCTGTTACTACGGTACAAAAATCCTCATCTTCCCGTGCACCATGATTTTCCTGATAGTAGGAACATACTTCGCTCTCGCCACCCTCCTCTGACTACTGCACAAAGGCTCGTTGAAAGTGAGTTCAATGTGACTGCCCGTTGGAAGCAGTTCTGGTCGATCTCGGTCTCATCGGAACAACAAACTATGCCATGCATTACAAGCAAGCCTCCAGATTTTGAGCTTCCTAGAAAAATTTGGTCCACCTAAAATAGAATAAGAATAAATTGTGGCAGATGCGCGAACTCTCTTCACAGGTGGGGGAAAATTCCGTCTCCGAAATGTACCTGCGGTGCTGAAGGACAAACTATTCAGCATATCACACAAGATTATCCACTAACTGCCTTCTCTGGGGCTTCAGTTGAGTTCCTGATGGCTACACAAAAATGCATCGACTACATTAATCTGTAAATCTGACAGTGTGACCCTTACCTGAGTTCAGCCTTGTACCTAGTTTTAATTATCTTTATATTATAATATGTATTGTGATGTGTTTTGTACCATACGCTAAATAAAATTACGGTACATCATTTCCAGATTTATTTTTCATCAGAGGTATTTTGGCTAGTTTCAGTAGTTTAATAATTTTAATCGTACGTTCGGCACTCGTTCAACGTGACCCTGAAACTTGATCTGTCCTCTTCAAATTATATCTAACCATTGCTGAGCGTAATTTTCTATATTTTTATTCCTAAAGATTACAAAATCCTCCCGAAGAACATAAAAGGGCAGTTATATAAATCTACACATTTTATACGTAACGCAAAGATATTCGTTCGAGAGAGAACAAATTCCATTGAAGATATAGCCTCCCTTTATAGGTCGTTAGGATAATATCTTCTCACCATGTATTTATGGAACGGTGTTAGGGAGAGAATCTTCCCACCCCTTTCATTTCAAGCAGTTCCACATGCATCCACAAGCTAGCTGCACAGACATATTGAAAACCCATTAATTTGATGTATACTGTAATCAGAAACCAAAGGTGGGAAGCATATATCCCAGTGGTCTCCACAGAGCACGTGCTCGCCAGTTCGGTTGTGTAGAGTGAATTAAATGCATTGTTTTACAGAAGAAAGTGTCTTTATTGAAGATAGGAGATGTATAAAAGTTGGTATATGATCAAAAAACTTAAAATGGCGGACGAGATAGAATTGCGTCTTGACGGTGCTCTTAAAAGTTTGCAAATTATCGTGGATGTAGGTGGATACCTAAAGAAAGACACAAAGGTCGACATACTAAAAGCGGTAAGTGTCATCAAGAAATGTTTTATGGCACTGAAGACTACTCAAGTATGTAAAGGTATGGAAAAGGAATCGTATCAACAAGAGGTTAGTGAAGGTCAAATACCAGACATGCACAGAGAAGACAGCAGTTTCGCGGGACAAGTGGCGACATCTGTCGGCAGAACACATGACCCTGAAGTCGGCAAACAGATACTACCGACATCCAGTGGTCAAACGTCGGAAGCGGAGGAAAACGAGGCTGAACTGGCTAGAGAATGCATGCTACAAGCGACATCTGATGATCTAGTGTGCAACTTGTTTATAGATGCAGAATTGGAAGCTAAAATAGAAGATAAGATCTCATTTCAAATGCAATCTGTGAGGGAAAACTTATCAAATCAAATTAAAACAATGATCAAAGAGGAAATTCTCATCACATTTCCACAAATACATGAACTTTCCCACGGAATTACAACACTGAATATAGCAAATCAATATGAGAAGAGTACAAGTAGCGCTCAAGGTCATGGAGCAAATATACTTACTCCCAGGAAAGAGATTGCAATACTGAATGCAAAACCAAAGACGAGGTCCAAAACGAAGAGAGGGGAAAAAAAGAAGAAATGTCTGAACCAAATCAAACCGAATGGACCGAAGTGGTGCAGAGGCGTCGTGTGCAAAGGGATCAACGCTCCCCAACCCAGGAAGAAAGCGCACACAGAAGGGAATATGTGAAAGGCACCAGACAAGGAGTCACAAGACTTAAAACTGCAGAAAAGAGTGCGTGGCTTTACGTCTCAAAACTGAGCCAAGACACTTCCCCAGAGGACTTAACTGCGTATCTGCAGGAAAATGGAGTGGAAGGAGTGATCCACTGTGACGTAGTGAACCAGAAAATTGGCAGCAGAGCTTTTAAAGTCGGCATACCCTTTAATAAAAGAGATTTGGTCTACAACTGCAACTTCTGGCCTACGGACGTCTATTGCCGGCCCTTTCGGCAACCCTGGAAGTTCAGAGGCTCGCGCCAGTAGGACGAGGATACTAACGTGGAATGTAGAAGGGCTGCGAGGTGCAATGAACCTCCTATCACGAGAAATCCTAAGCGAATATGACATCTGTATTCTCACGGAGACTATGATTAAAGAAGAAAAGAGATTCGACGTCCCCAATTTCTACAATTTTCATGCATTTGCGAGGCAGTGCAGGGAGAGGGGAAGACCATCAGGTGGCGTTGCCTGCATAGTTAAGCCTAAAATGGCCCCGATAAAGTTATTATGGAAAGAAGAGGACATACTAGTCGTGGAAACGAAAATCGGTGTAATAGTGGCGGCCTACTTCAATCCCAACCAGACCGCCCCGGACATAATAGACCACCTTGGAGCTGCACTGAATACATTCCCAGGAAAAAGAAAGACTGTCCTTGCCGGAGACTTAAACTGCAGAATGGATCAACAAAACGCAAAGAGTGAAGAAGTTTTCAACTATCTAAGCCTAGAGGGTTTTAAAATACGGAACAAAACTCATGACTGGACGTACATAGGCCCCAACGGGACCAGCACAATAGACTTAATATGCACAAGAGGAACACTCGAAACAAGGAACGCAAGTACAATTAGGTCGGAGGGTGCTATTATACGCAAGCACATACCAGTGAGCCTAGAAATAGATGGAGAGATCTGCGATGGGGAAACTATAGAAGAACCGACCAGAGTGAGCAAAACTCTAAACAGAGATAAAATTAGAGATAAGTTGGAAGACATAGACAAGATGATGGAAAGCATCCAAGAGGGAGGAATCGACGAGGCGGCAGCTTGGATACAAGACTGCATCACCGGCGCAGCTACCACGCCTTCACACGGGAGAAAGGCTAAACCTTGGTTCGATGAGTCGTGTTTTATTCAAAGGAAGGAAACCCTAGGCAAACTCCACAACATAAGAGTCACAAAAGACAACAAAGCACTGGAAGAATACCGACAACACAGGAAAACCTACAAAGAACTGATTAAAAGGAAAAAAAGGGACTTCATAGAAGAGACGCAAAGAGCGGTCATTGCAGAAGCAGAAACAGACCCATACCGTGCCCTGAGGCCAAAGATCCATAGCTTCCAACCAAACATATCATTGGAGACATGGGAGGAGCATATCAAGAACGTCACCTGTGCAAAGGAGACTAGACCCGAAACCAGGCCCCCAGAAGAACGCGATGTGTCAGAACCCATCAAAGAAGAAGAGATCACCATGGCCATACAGAAGAAAAGAAATAATAGATCCCCCGGACCAGATGGACTAAGGAATGAGCATCTAAAACAAACTACTGAGGAACTGGTACCGATATGGACGGCCCTACTAAACAAATGCTTGGAACTCGGGCAAATACCAAACGAATGGAAGAAGTCAACCATCAAGCTACTATACAAAGGAAAAGGGAGTACTGACGACCCAAATTCATACCGGGGAGTAGCGCTGGAATCCGCAGCCCTAAAGCTACTAACAGGAATATTGACAGCGAGAATATACGAAAAAATAGACCCAATACTACCAGAAGAGCAATGTGGATTCAGGAAGCATAGATCGACAACTATGGCTGCAGGAAGCCTATTACGGCACATAACAACAACACTAGAGAAACCCAAGAGCAAACTCTATGTAGTCTTTGTTGACTTCACGAAGGCTTTTGACCTGGTAAACAGAAAGCTGCTGATACATAAGCTGGAAACACTCATAGGTAGGTCAAGGCTGACGACCCTTATATCGAACATATTGGCAGAAAACTATATACAAGTGCAGGACGGAGTTGGACAAACCAAATGGATGATACAAACGAATGGAGTACTTCAAGGGGACCCCCTCAGTCCCATTCTATTCAATGCGCTCTCACACGATGCAGGAGACAAAATAAAGGAATCGACTGAGTCCAAACTGTATATATACGCAGACGACATGGCAATCGCCTCAGAACAGATAAAGGATTTGCAAGATGCAATCAACATACTAAGCGAATGGGCCCTGGAAAACGAACTAACAATCAACGAGGACAAGACTGAGATGGTCGTCTTCCGGAACGGGGGCAGGTCAGCGGAATCAGACCAAGTGCTATGCAACGGCAAGGAACTGAAGAAAGTAAACAATTTCAAATACCTCGGCCTCACGCTCCAGGTAACAGGCCGAAGCTTCAGAATACATACAAGAGCGAAAGCGGCCGCAGCAGTGAAGGCCATAAACGACATAAGCCATATTACCCAAATATCGCTGGAAACAGCAATGATGCTTTTCCAAGCCAAGGTCATACCCGTACTAACATACGGTCTGGAGCTTACATGGGAGTTTCTCAACTACAAACAGCTGGAGGAACTCGAAAAGGTGAAATCTAGGTTCCTCAAAAGAGCCCTCGGAGTCTCCAAGTCAGCCAAATCTCGGCTGGTATATGAACTGGCGAGAGAAACGTTCCTAATAGAGGACCTTCGGTCACTTTTACTGCTGCCTTCCACAGAAAGCTTCAGAAAATTACTCCAGGATCTGCAAAGCAAAAGGCTTGACATTCCGAAGGAATTCTACGCGACTGATGCCATGGTGGACAAAAGATGGATGCAACCCATATCCGAAATGAGACACGTCGTGACGAGACTCGCAGTTCATGGGTTCCACCATAAGGTCTGCTCACGAAAGACATTTCATGACCCGGATGAGAGGTGTATATGTGAGCTGTGTAGGAACGAATGCGGCAGGTACCATATCACGACATGCCCCAACAGAACTTTATCAATAGTGGCTTATAGTAAGGACTAGAAGCGAACCATAGTATCTAGTAAGTGTACATATCTGTAACATGTAATATGGCCAACTGGCTGCAATAAATGCTATTATATTATAAAAGTTGGTATATAATTGAAATATAATGTAATTAATGGCTTTGGTCACTTGAGTAAATATATTTCAGCTAGAATGGAAATAATTATCCTGTTTAGGGTGTTTGCCATAGAATAGAAGATTTTTAAAATCAATTTTCTGTGTTTTTAGTAAATACTATTTTGAAATTATTGAATTACTGTATATTTGCAATATACTAACTTTCAATTTTCCAAAATCACTTTTATATTTTTGTGCAGTTTTCGGCAAAGATGTTATAGGTCACTGAACGTGTGTTGGGTTGGAGTTATGTTTTTTTTTTTAATTATAGAGCGTGATGTGTGTTTTGTATATAATATATCATGTTAAATAATCCTCATTATTGAGTGATAAACACAGTATAATCATAATTTGGAGGTGGGAAATTATTACCCCATTGCCCATTTAATAAAACATACTGTCGGGTATGGACAATGGGATAATAATATCCCATCCCATATTTCATAAAACAGAATCCACACCTACAAAATTGTTGCATATTCCTAATCATCTATCACCCCCAATTACAAATGTGAAAAAAAAAAATACCCCCAATCTTTTACCCTATAAAGGGTTTAAAGTAACGTATACCAAAAAATAACAGTATTGAATCCTGTCGTAGCCAGTTGGCATTTGAGGGTGCGAAATAGAAGGAAGCCGTGTCAGTAGATTTACTGGCACGTTAAAGATTTACTTCGGTGCAAAATTACGGCGTCTCTAAGAGTCACAGTTGTTAAAAAGGGACGTAAAACCAATAACATTATTATTATTATTATTATTATTATTATTGTTAAAAATTAACATTACCACTATTTCTTATTTCCTATTTCTCAATTGAAGAGCATATTTCCAAAGTGACGTAAATCCATGAAATGTAAAACTTCAGAAATCGCGTTTTTGTTTCTTCGTATAATTAAACTCAGATATGATTATGAATATAATGTAATTTGATTCATTACTTTTATGCACATCCTGACACTGTGTTTTAAAAATCTCCTATCATTGGAAATTGTGGTAATCGTCTCCTGTAAGTTGGAGTTAGGACGTTTTGGAAATACATCATATATTATTGTCATACACTTTGAGTGACATTTATGAACTTCTAAATGGTTTAAACATAACAAACACAAACTGATGCTCTACATATTCTTCAAAGTGACCCATGGCCTTGATTTATCACGTGATATCACGTGATGTCCAGAGAGCCATTGGATTGGTCAACATGGATATAAGACACATTGGAAATAAATACACGTTGGAGTTACATCACTTTGCAAATAAACTTAGTTTTTAGATCTCTATTAATATGGGATACTAGCATTACCCGTCGCGGCTTCGCCTGCGAATATTGTACAATTAGCAACGTCTTAATCATGAATGCTATGACTTATTTATCATTTAATTTTGAATAATAGTGATAATAATTTGGTCAAGACCGTAAACAATCAGATAATAAATACAATGGAACTCAACAATGGCATATAAATAACAGAATCTCACGAACGTCACCTCGCATCGCATGTATAAAATTCGACTCAAATTCTCAACATGGTTTCCGACTACAAACGTAAATATAAAACAAGTAGTTCCGTGAAGAACTATACAGCCTATTTTGATATATTCTATCATGTTAATTGCCTCTATCAACATAGCAAAATTACAGTTTGAAGGCTGTGATAGATTCGTAGATATTGAGAACCGTCTAAATATTTCGGATGGTCGCCAAGTTGGATTTTTATTTATGTACTATTACAAGAAGATTATTGTGTACGTGTGGTATTCAAACTTCAATCGCATGATTAGAACACAAGTAAAAACGAGATTTTAAAATTTCGCACATCTGCCATCTTGTGGTTATGTAAACAATTGAACTAAATTATACGCCAGTGCATTACAATGTGTATAAACATTTGCTGTACCAAGTTTCAGTACGTTTGGATGGTTAAATCACAAGAAAAGTCGATTTAAAAGTCTCAAATTCGCTTGGCCGCCATGTTGGTTTTGGAGTTACCAGGTTTTTGAAAGTCTCACGGGTGAACTTCTAGTATTGCCCTTTATCACCGTACACAATTTCAGGGTGATATCGGTAAAAGTTTCGGAGATATAGAATGCCAGTGAAATATTTCGCACAGCCGCCATTTTGAGGTTATGCAAACTATTGAACTAAATTAGACGCCAGTGCATTACAATGTGTATAAACATTTGCTGTACCAAGTTTCTTTACGTTTGGATGGTTAAATCACGAGAAAAGTCTATTTAAAAGTCTCAAAAGTCTCATAGGTGAACTTGTACGAGTGCCCTATATCACCGTACACAATTTCAGGGTAATATCGGTAATAGTTTCGGGGATACTGAATGCTCGTGAAATATTTCGCACAACCGCCATGTTGGATTGGTGAGACACAATACAATTTGAAGGGCACGGTCGGGGTCGGCCAGAATGGTGCTATGATCTTACCGAGTTTCATTGAAATCACTCCAGCCGTTTAGAAGTTATTAGGGGGGGAGGGGACACACACACACACCATCACACATACGCACGCACACACAGACACACGGGCAATAGGTGATCTCATAAAATGAAAATAGGCTAATAAATGGGATATACTTAACGCACTGACTAAACTTACAAACCATGTACCTAAATTCATATGAAAAAAAAAGGTACACATTTTTTAAATAAAATTACATCGAAGAAGCCCTAGACACTTGTCTGCTTACTTTTAATTATTAGTTTATATGCCGAGTACCACATCCCCAAATGAAACCACTCGCGAGATATTGTTATTCAATGAAATGCAGGTTTTACCCCCCTTAACACCCCTTTAGAACCTGAATATCCAAAAATCCTTCATTAGTGGACGTTTATTTTTTCCTCCCCATGGGCCCCTTAAATTGGATTCATGAATAAACGGTCGTACACTTACATACTTATTTAAGCTGATTTTTTCCCCTGAGTTTCAAACTTCTCGCCTATGTCGCTCCATTAGTAATCCTTCAACGCCCACATTTTCTCCTTTTCACCTCATAATATACAGTAGGCACCACATCGAAAAACCCTTAGACACGTGTTTGCTTATTTTGAATGTTTTTTTATGCCGAGTATCACATCCCCAAATGAAACCACTCGTGAAATATTGTTATTCAATGAAATGCAGGTTTAACTCCCTTACCCCTTTAGAACCTGAATAGCCAAAATTCCTTCCTTAGTGGACGTATTCGACATACAAAGAACATGTATATCCCCAAAATGTAATGTTTCTAACTTCAATAGGTTGGCAGGGCGATGATGAGTGAGTGAGTGAGTCAGTCAGGACACTTTCCTTTATATAAGAGATGACGTATTGTAATTTTCTTTGCTATACGTTGAGAGAACCAATAAACTTGCTTTTGAAAGAAAAAACTGAAAAAACATCAATTTTGGATTTACGTAATTTTGGAAATAAGTTCTTCAATTCTTATTTTAATATACAGTATATATTTTTTTAACAAGATCACTTAATGCACGTAGGCCTAATTGGCTTTGCCTTCTGTGGTGTAGTTCACATGTATTATTTCCTTACTCTTGATATTCATCGGATAGATTTAAGAATGTAAATTTTTAGACTAATACTTGTACTTACTGTAGACAACAATAAGAAATTTACTTAACTTACTAAATGATGAAGAATGTACCGTACATATTTATTATAACGGGACGCGGCGATCAAGAAAACAAGTAAAATTATACAATGTTGTAGTGTCAAGAACAATGTCTATATAAGTCATAAGTTTACGCTGAGTGCTTGAATATTGTACGGGTATGTCTTAATATAGTACTGTACTTAAAAATCTATATATGTAATAAGTTTCTTGAATTGCTGGATGCAATAATGCTTAATCTCTACTTAGTATAAAACAAAGAGCCCAATTCTTGGATGACACGGGTAATCTCGAGAACCACTGGATGGATTTTGATGCGGTTTTCACCATTGTGTAAAGGATATCTGGAGGAAGGTAGGCCTATCTATAGAAAATAATTTATTTATGATCAAAGAAATCCAAGCAGTAACGATTTCAGTGAAAAAAAAAAAAAAAAAAAAAAAAAAAAAAAAATGGCGTCCGTGCTTTCTAAGCTTACGCTGGGCAAACCGTTAAAAATATATATATACATACTATGAGTGTAAGAACTGTTCAGCATGAAAAGTTCTACAAAAAAGTCCGCGAGAGCGTATCTCTATCTTCAATACATCGTCCACTATGCGTGTTTTTACGTTTTCATTTCTTCCAACAATCTCCATTGAATTACTGAGGTGACCGTTTACGAGCTAGTTAGGGGTGAGCCTATCATTCCAGTTACAGCCTAGCTAGCGGTCGAGCCTATTACCCCAGATACAGCCAGCAGCACACTGTCGAGTCGTGCTGAGTTAAGACTTCAGAAAAGAGTGGTTGTGTTTGGAGTTTTCCTGGAAATGCAACTCGGCTTTTCTTCATTTCGCCTGTGAACGTTCCGTTCCGCAAATACATAGTCAAATTAAGATAGGACGGAAAAGGGATTTGTGTTTCATGTGGCTCTATCGCGTATTACATGAAAACGAAATCGTTTCGTGTTTACTGCTGGAGGGAAAACGACTAATGTCGTATACAAAGAAATCTTATATGACCTCGGTTAAAAGTAGCCAATCACCTTGCATTCATAACTGTTCCCGGGCGAAAGCCGGGTGGGTCGCTAGTCTAATAATAATAATAATAATAATAATAATAATAATAATAATAATAATAATTGTATGTCTACTCCCTTACCATTTCCGTTTCCAACGGGGTCGGGGATGAGATGAGATGAAAGGCCTTTGTGGCGGATGTTTTTACGGCCGGATGCCCTTCCTGACGCCAACCTCATGAGAGGAGTTAATGAGAGATGAAATGCATGAAGATGGATGAAACTGGGCAAAGATATGGAAGGAAGCGGCCGTGGCCTGTCAGAAGGTACCTTCCCAGCATATGCCTGGAGTTGAAAATAGGGAAACTACGGAAAACCATCAAGGACGGCCGACGGTGGGGCTCGAACCCACGTCTACCGAGTTCACAGATAGCGTAGCTAATGCTGTCGGTAATAATAATAATAATAATAATAATAATAATAATAATAATAATAATAATAATTAGCAGACTCGTGCGAGAACTCTCGCATAATGGGTTGTGTGCGCCCCGAGTGTACAGACTACCCGCCCGGCTCTAGTGTTATGCGGGCTGTACGCGACACAGTTCTGGCAGGGGCTATCGTCTTGTTTATTTGTTTAGAAGCACTTTATAAACAAATAAATATATTTCCGTTGAATTTTCATTTACTTTCTAACTCCCTCTGGTTTAGGAGCTTAAGTTTTGTGAAACATACACCTTAGAGTATTATATAATAAGATTATTTTAACCATGCGTGTAGATCCAGTCAGTTGTTAACTTACCCAAAATAGCTGCCACATGCTGACGTATTTTAGAGCGACCAACTTTGGCTTCTAAACGAGCACCGTTATCTTCACAAATCACTAATGATTTCACTTCATCGGATGTTGAAGTCATTTTTTTTAACGAACTGCTGTAGGAACACGACTTTTGAAATTTCTAGAGACAAAAGGCTACTTGCTACTCACAAGACATGCCGTCTAGCTGGTTGACTAAAAGAAAATACACACACATACATTCGTTGGCAGACACGCGCGATAACTACTGTTATTCTGTTCCACACACAATAGGCTATCGACTAGACTCGAAGGCAGGCATAATTCAAGTGCCAAACCTTACCTAAACCTCTGCAGCTACAACATTATATAAGTATTAAGATTAGATCGTGTTCACATGACTTCTTGTTTTTTTTTTTTTTGTCCAAAGAACCTCAAAGACCGGTTCATACGCTTCTATGGGCCTTGAAAACCAGGCTCGCCTTTCCAGGAGAATATACAGGCATGCCAATCTGCGGACAAAGTTACTGGCCAATGTCGATGGCAGAGACGTCTACTGAGTCCACAGGTAGCTTGACCCCATGGCCTATCGCTGCGCGTTACCGAGCTTACATACCGCTGTCGGTAATAAAAATAATAATAATAATATGTTTTAGTTCATAGCTCATTCTTGGGACTATGGATATCTTGGTCATCAGCAAAGAGAAACAGGGACCTTACGAGGGAAGGGAAGCGAAGATTGGGGGGATAGGCAAGGAAGAGGGAAGGAGGTGGCCGTGGCCTTATTACATCATCAGCCCGGTATTAACATGGATATGGGATTAGCGTGGATATATTTTCGATTTCTCTATGCCCAAGATCGCGGGTTCAAACCCGGCCTAAGTCGTCGGATTTTCTTAAGAGGGTTAAACATCCCTCAGTATGCCTTCCTTCGGAGGGGAAGTAAAGCCAGCGGGCCCAAGTAAAACCATTTATGGCAAGTAAAAGAACCTTCCACTAACTAAAATTGTGTGAAGCTAAATTTGTAGTTCCAACGTTCCCCGCCAGGTGCCAGATGCGGTGGCATCTAATAACCAAGTTCGCAGCTAGGTAGGAACTACTTGAAATTGATTGTTTGCAGTCCTTACCTGAATTACAGATAACACACTCTAATACAGCCATCACAATTAAAACCGGTTATCAGACAGATTCTACACACCTCCAATGTACACGGGGCTACATGACCGCGTTGTGGCAGCCCCTAAACTGAGGAACCAACCAACCAACCAACCAATATATCCATACGATAAATAATAATAACTACATCATCACCCTGTGCGGGGCAGATCACCTCGTAGTTTCTTTCGTTCTTAGTCGGTTTACCCTCCAGGGTTGGCTTTTCCCTCGGACTCTGCGAGGGATCCCACCATTATCGCCTCCAGAGCAGTGTCCTGGAGCTTTAAACTTCAAGTTTTGGGATACAACTGGGGAATGGGACGAGCACCTCGCCCAGGTGACCTCAACCGGAAAACCGAACAGGGGCCTTATGAGGGAAGAAAGGGAAGAGAAGATTGGGGGGATAGGCAGAAAAGAGGGAAGGAGGCGGCCGTGGCCTTACGTTAGGTACCATCCTGGCATTTGCCTTGAGACGAAGTGGAAAACCACAGAAAACTACTTCGAGGATGGCGGAGGTGGGAATCGCACCCCCTCTTCTCATTTGGATCACCCGAGGCTGAGTAGACCCGGTTTCAGTCCTCATACCACTTTTCAAATTTCGTGGCAGAGCCGGGAATCGAACCTCAGACGTCCGGGGCGGCAACTAAGCACGGTACCACTACTTCACGGAGGCAACGACCCCGTAGTGTGTTGTGTTTGAGTCTTCAGTCTTTTGACTGGTTTGATGCAGCGCTCCATGCCCTCCTGTCCTGAGCTAATCGTTTCGTCTCCACATAACCGGGTGAGTTAGCCGTGGTCGTTACGGCATGACTGCTGGCAGTCGCTCACATCCGGGAGGTGAGGAGGTTCGAATCCCCCCACCGGCAACCTTGAAGAAGATCTTCTGTGGTTTCCCATCTTCCTTCCAGGCAAATGCCGGGGTTGGTCCCTAACTATAGGCCACAGCCGCTACCTTCCAACTCCTCGTCCTTACATTCACACTTTCCTCCCCAGACAACACTCCACCGCGACGGTACTTGTAGCTCACCCATCGGGTGTCTGCCTCGAAGCAGCTACAAAACTGGCGACCCGAACATGTCCTCGGACACTCGCGGCACTAAAAGCCATTTGCTAAAAAAAATTCTACTTAGCTACCACACCCTACATCCGAGGCAATCTGACTTTCTAATACCTAAATCTATATTTGATGTCAACATATTCCTTTTCTGTAGAAATGCTTTCCTTGCCTAAGCCAACCTACTTGTTATATCCTCTTTGCTTTGTCCATCACCTCGTAGTTCCGCCCCTTAAAACCTCAATGACTAACTATCTAACTCACCCTGTGAACTTAAAATCACAACAGATCAAATAAAAAAAGAACACTGGTAAAAAAGAAAACTAGTTTCCATGGCAACTATCTTATTTAATCAATCTATCAGTGCACTGTTAATATAGTTGGCCTTGCTAGGGACAAGCCGACCGGAAGAGAAGAAGTTTAATATCACAGTTCCATGTAGGCCTATATTGCACAAGGTTGGTATCCGTGACGTGCAAATGGCGTTTATGCACCAGTGAGTTATGTAACCACATCGCATTGACAGGTGTCACCGCTAAGGCATGTGAGCTAGGTAACTGGAAACCAAACGTTCTTTCTGCTCATGCGAGCACAAAATGCCAATTTATTCACTCTTGGTTTGTCAGTAAGCCCAGGAGCACCGCATTCCTTAGCAGACAAAGTAGGGGTCCCCACCTTCAGGGCCGTAGAGAGCGACTGCGGGCCCCAGGACTAGAACTTCCGGGCCCCTTATGTTTATTCTTCCCGTGACATTAACCTGGAAGTATCAATCCCCCCCCCCCCAAAAAAAAAAAAAACTCTGTGTAATTTAATGTAGTATATCTAATATCTCTCTATATAAAAATGAGAGTTTGTCTGTTTTTTCTTAATTTCCACGGAAATTTGAGTTATTAACGCGTTTCAGACTGGTTTATGACAGTTGCGCACAAAAACAAAATTTTTGTCTGCCTGTTTGTTTGTTTGTTTGTTTGTTTGTGTACACGCATCACTCGAGAACGGCTGAGTGGATCAACGTAAAATTTGGTACAGTTGTCCATCAGAGGCACGAAAGTAATCATTGATGTAACTCTTCTCCATACCTCTCATGAGGGGCGTGGTGGCTCAGAGGTCTAGCTGTATGCCTCTCACCAAGGAGGTCCGGGTTCGATTCCCGGTCAATGCATGTGAGATTTTCAAAGTGAAAAGCCACGTCCTGTGGTTCGGATTCCACGTAAAAAGGAGGTCCCGTGGCTCATGATCTCTAGATTAACGGTCACGTTAAACTACAAGCTTCCTTCCTTCCTTTTTCATACCTCTCATAAAAGGGGGCCTACCCCCCAGGCGCGGACTTAGAGATCCAGGGCCCCTAGGCACTTGACATTTGGGCCCCCCACCATCTCGAAGCTATTTTGGAAATTTAGCAAATTAAATCCACTAGTACAGAACATATAATTTTTAATCGACTTTTGGTTGGTTCTTAAGTTTAGGGGCTGCGACAACGCGGTCATGTAGCCCCGTGTACTTTGGGTGTGTGTAGAATCTGTATTAGTGGGTGTTATCTGTTTTTTTTTTCAAATAGTTCCTACTTTTGCCGCCAAGCGCCACCGTCAACGACTACTAGGCCAAGTTCAGAACTTAGCTACTAGACGCCACCGCAGTCGGCTCTCGGCAACGAAGGTAGAAACCTAAGAGCGTTGTTTACATTCTTAACCTATCCAATTTTGCTTCCCACAGATGCAATTAGTGGAAGGTACTTTAACATGCCATAAATCTATGACATGGGACCGCCGGCTTTACTTTCCCTCCGAAGGAAGGCATACTGAGGGATTTTTAACGCTCTTAAAAAAACCGACGGCTTCGGCCGGGTTTGAACCCGCTATCTTGGGCATAGAAGCTCAGCATGCTACCGACTACGCCACCGAAGCCGCCTTTAAACGCCTTTAATAAACATCAGAGTAATACAGTCTACAGTGTGTTACTAGAGTTGCGTTATTCTATAAAATTTATAGAATCATACGACGAACTTTCTTCTGTGCAAAAGATTGAATGACGTCATCATAGTCAATTGACTGCATTATTTCTGACTCTCTGTACATTACAGAGAGAGAATTGAGCATTTCTCGCCCCAACGCACGGAGCCTATAGAATGGACTGCCTGTGCGTGGCCTGGCAATGCTAAGCGGGCTGTAAGTTTTGGCAAAATGTAGTAAAAATATTTATTATAATATTATTATCGATAAAGCTTTTTGATAAGGCAAGCCAGGCTTTTGAGGTTATGTAAAGTTTCCGCCACCGGGGTCCCTAGGCTGGCTGGGCCCTTAGGCCGGGGCCTTGTAGGCCAAGGCAGAAATCCAGCACTGCCTAACCCCTTAAAATGCATGCTGAAATGGGCATAGAAAAACGAGCCAAAGCTCATTTTCAGCGTCTCAATGTGATAAATAAAACTCGAGAGCCCTACGGGCCCCGAAAACCACATTTTAAGGTCCTAAAACCAACAGTTTTTGAGATACACCCAGAAAACTAATTTCATTCATTAAGCTATTGAAAGAATGCAGGCCGGTAACCATGGCAACACGTTCTCAGAAGTCCATCTATTTCTGTAAGACGCAATGCCATTCCATTTATTACATTACTGTGACCGTTCGCAAACGGCTATAAGGTTATCACGGAACCGACTTAAGCTGTAAAATTCATCAATACGTAGGATGTAATCCGCTTAAGCGGGTCAAGGGGTACTAAAGGACTATTATATCCCTATCCCTATATTATTAAATTATTATTATATTATGGCGTACAAGGACGAGCAAAACTTATTTTCAGCCCCTCAGTGGCTCGGAGGCTACTACGTTTTAAGGCTCTCAAACCACGTTTCTGAGATATTCCCAGAAAACAAAATTTCATTTAATAAACTAATAAAGACCACCTCGTGGCGCAGTGGCTAGCATTGTTGGCTGCCACCCCCAAGGTACCGGGTTCGATCCCCGGCTCTGCCAAAAATTTAAAAGTCTTAGTATGGTCTGGTATGGGGTGTCCCAGCCTCGTGATGCAAAATGGGAACCTGCCGGATGCTATGGTAGGAGGAGGAGTGGATAGGAACTGGCCCTCCTACCACACGCAAACTCCGGCTCGGGATGCCTGGTTAGTGATCCCTTGACTTAGTCAAGGGCTCTTATTCAGGTCGCCTACGTCCCTGGAGGGGATATGGCACTCTTTTATTTTATAAACTAATAAATAGATGGCAAGTACAGATGAAGACCAAATTAGGAGCTATATAGATATACTGAGAAAATCACAGATGAGGCCAGGAAGAGACGTCTGGCTTTCTTCGGACATGTCTCGTGGATGAACCCAACAAGACTAACCAACCGGCTTCTCAACTACTCGGGGAATAGAAAGAGCGTGACACTGTCGCTAACAGTAGTTAACAATGATATCCAAGAACTGAAGATAATGAAAAGTGATATTAGAATCCGATCACATCTCAGAAAGATACTTAAACAGAAGAGTTTTCAGGACAGACCATCCTGTAAGAAACCGGCATCATCTGGACAAAGGAGAGGAAGGAGAAACATAGCCAGAGAATGCGCGAATATTGGGCAAACATCAAGTCCTTCGCCAAGCTGAAAAGTTGAACGTCGTGGTCCTTAGCTGGCCTATCCGAAAGAAGAAGAAGAACAAGAAGAAACTAATGAAGTAATGCAAGCCGGTAACCATGACAACAGTGTCACAAGAGGTGACATCCAACTTTCCATCTTTTTCTGTAAGAAGCAATGCCAGTCAATTCATTAAATTTCTGTTAAAGTTTGCAAATGGCTATAAGGTTATCGTGGAATCAAACATAGACTGTAAAATTCAACAATGCGGGGTCAAGGGGTACCCTAGAATTTTTACACTTGACTTACACGTGCGATATGCGATATGTTGTACAGAAGGTCTATTATATCTCCAAACAGCAACATTATTTTCGAAAAATCCTGAATGGGAATAGTGGTTTTTGCAGCTTTAGGGAATTTGAGCCATTGGGGGCCAAAAAATCCCGAATTTTCATGCACCACGAGCCTTTATAATTTATTAAAGGGGTCTTCCTGGGGATGGGGACTTTCCACAACGGTGAGAGTCAGTTTTAATTTGACAAATATTGCGTTTCGTCTACGAGGTTTCCAATATTATTTTCACGTCAGGAAGTACACGTTAGGTGAATTTAGTTTGAGAGCACATTTTAAGTAATCATAATTTTATCGACAAACGGGTTCATCGTAAAGATGATTTTGTTTGATACTGTGTGGTTGATATTTCTTTATGTTTATGTACGACTATATTTCATGTTCGGGTGCTTGGAGCATCGTAAAATTAGGTATTGTAACCATGAGTCAATACACCAATCATTTAGAAAACTCTTCAACGTCCTTCTCATAGAAGGGTGGGTATAAGGAACAACTTTTCAAAATACATGCTAAAATTGGCGAGAAATAAAAATTCTCCTAGAAGGACGACCAACGCATATGTTGCGCTTCTCAATGTGTGACACAAAACTTGAGAGTCTATAAAGGGTCACCGAAAACCACATTTTATGGCCCTTAAATTAACAGTGTCTGCGATATACCCAGAAAACTAACTTCGTTCTGATAAACTTATGAAGGAATGACAAGCCCCTAACCATTGTAACAGTAGCTCAATTGATAACTTCTGATTAGTAATACCGAAGACCGTTCGAAGAGCGGGTACTTCTGCTAGTTAAATATAAGTTTTCTTGTTCTTCCGCGTTATTTAGAGCTCTATTATTGTCTCCCATTGATTGTTTTATTGTGATCAACGTGGATTTTAGTTTGTTTGTTTTCTGTTGTTGTCAATAGGTGAAGCAAAACGCTTTAAAGTACCATAGTCTACGAAGTAAATCGATTTTTCAAATAATTTAGAAATTTTTCACCCTTTAATTCCAAAATGGCATACATAAAAAGTAATTACTCTGGGAATGTTGTTATTTCCCTGAAAGAGAATCTAAAAACATCCTGGTTATCATAACATTCATTTTATGTTCTCTTGATGACGTTTTGCAGACTGTTCACTAGTTCTTGTTACATTAAGGATACCACGTAGCCTAACTCTTGTGGATAGCTGGCGTAACTATACTATGCATTTTCTGGGTTTATGGTAAAGGTACAGCTGTGATTCTTGTAACATATAAAACGCAGTAGACTATATTCTGAGCTGATTAATGCCATGCAATGGTACCTGGCTTTAATAGAAATGATCAAATACTCTCAAATCTTGTTCACAAACTGGGAATGGACAATGGCAGACGAGTAGCCACTTTTTTTAAATTATTATTGGGTTAGAATGTAAGAACAAGATCCCAACAAACATTTTGATTTTTTATAAATTTTAAAATATATTTGTTCAGATTCTAACCCAATATTAATTTAAGAAGTGGTTACTCATCTGTCATTATCCATTCCCAGTTTGTGAAAACAAATTGAGAGTATTTGATCGGTAAACAACTGAGAAACGTGTACCTGAAGTAACTTTTTTTCTGAAAATTTCTATGTTAAAATTCGTAATCATTTCAGACATTCTATAAAAGCAAGGTACCATTTCATGGCAAATCAGCTCAGAATATAGCCTACTGCTTTTTATATGTTACAAGAATCACAGCTGTACCTTTACCATAAACCCAGAAAGTGCATAGTATAACTAAGCCAGCTAATGTGCACAACTCGTATGCCCAAGAGTACGTGGTGTCCTTAAATAATACAGCCTTGTCAGAAGAATTCAAAAATATTTAGAAATTACGATTAGGGAAATTGTCTGTTTGGGTTTTTATACCGCCCTGGGTCCCTCAGCAAGTCCGGGCCACAGGGCTGCAGCCCCGATCGCCCCACCCTCTCGTCGGTCCTGTCCACCTTAGCAAAACGAAAAATTAAGCAATTAACTGCCCGTGAAAGCCAATATACCATCTAATTGTGCCGAAAATTGAAGTTACATTTGATAAACGCTCTCTAAGTTCCAATGTTCGTCGCCAGGTGCAGTTGCGGTGGCATCGAGTAGCCAAGTTCGCGGCTAGGTCTCGTTGATGGTAGGATTTGGTAGCAAAAGTAAGAACTACTTGAAAATGATTTTCTGCAGTCCTTACCTGAATTACAGAAAACACACACTAATACAGCCATCACAATTAACACCAGTTATCAGACAGATTCTACACACACCCAAAGTACACGGGGCTACATGACCGCGTTGTCGCAGCCCCTAAACCGAGGAACCAACGAACCAACATCTGTTTTTAATTCAAGTAAGGACTGCTGATATTGTTAATTGTGATGGCTGTAATAGTGTGTTATCTGTTTTTAATTCAAGTAAGGACTGCAGATATTGTTAATTGTGATGGCTGTAATAGTGTGTGTTATCTGTGTTTTTAATTCAAGTAAGGACTGCATATATTTTTAATTGTGATGGCTGTAATAGTGTGTGTTATATGTTTTTAATTCAAGTAAGGACTGCAGATATTGTTAATTGTGATGACTGTAATAGTGTGTGTTATCTGTGTTTTTAATTCAAGTAAGGACTGCAGATATTGTTAATTGTGATGGCTGTAATAGTGTGTTATCTGATTTTGATTCAAGTAAGGACTGCAGATGTTGTTAATTGTGATGGCTGTAATAGTGTGTTATCTGTTTTTAATTCAAGTAAGGACTGCAGATATTGTTAATTGTGATGGCTGTAATAGTGTGTGTTATCTGTGTTTTTAATTCAAGTAAGGACTGCAGATATTGTTAATTGTGATGGCTGTAATAGTGTGTTATCTGATTTTGATTCAAGTAAGGACTGCAGATATTGTTAATTGTGATGGCTGTAATAGTGTGTGTTATCTGTTTTTAATTCAAGTAAGGACTGCAGATATTGTTAATTGTGATGGCTGTAATAGTGTGTTATCTGTTTTTAATTCAAGTAAGGACTGCAGATATTGTTAATTGTGATGGCTGTAATAGTGTGTGTTATCTGTTTTTAATTCAAGTAAGGACTGCAGATATTGTTAATTGTGATGGCTGTAATAGTGTGTTATCTGTTTTTAATTCAAGTAAGGACTGCAGATATTGTTAATTGTGATGGCTGTAATAGTGTGATATCTGTTTTTAATTCAAGTAAGGACTGCAGATATTGTTAATTGTGATGGCTGTAATAGTGTGATATCTGTTTTTAATTCAAGTAAGGACTGCAGATATTGTTAATTGTGATGGCTGTAATAGTGTGATATCTGTTTTTAATTCAAGTAAGGACTGCAGATGTTGTTAATTGTGATGGCTGTAATAGTGTGATATCTGTTTTTAATTCAAGTAAGGACTGCAGATATTGTTAATTGTGATGGCTGTAATAGTGTGTGTTATCTGTTTTTAATTCAAGTAAGGACTGCAGATATTGTTAATTGTGATGGCTGTAATAGTGTGTTATCTGTTTTTAATTCAAGTAAGGACTGCAGATAAGTTTAATTGTGATGGCTGTAATAGTGTGATATCTGTTTTTAATTCAAGTAAGGACTGCAGATATTGTTAATTGTGATGGCTGTAATAGTGTGTTATCTGTTTTTAATTCAAGTAAGGACTGCAGATATTGTTAATTGTGATGGCTGTAATAGTGTGATATCTGTTTTTAATTCAAGTAAGGACTGCAGATATTGTTAATTGTGATGGCTGTAATAGTGTGATATCTGTTTTTAATTCAAGTAAGGACTGCAGATATTGTTAATTGTGATGGCTGTAATAGTGTGATATCTGTTTTTGATTCAAGTAAGGACTGCAGATATTGTTAATTGTGATGGCTGTAATAGTGTGTGTTATCTGTGTTTTTAATTCAAGTAAGGACTGCAGATATTGTTAATTGTGATGGCTGTAATAGTGTGTTATCTGATTTTGATTCAAGTAAGGACTGCAGATATTGTTAATTGTGATGGCTGTAATAGTGTGTGTTATCTGTTTTTAATTCAAGTAAGGACTGCAGATATTGTTAATTGTGATGGCTGTAATAGTGTGTTATCTGTTTTTAATTCAAGTAAGGACTGCAGATATTGTTAATTGTGATGGCTGTAATAGTGTGTGTTATCTGTTTTTAATTCAAGTAAGGACTGCAGATATTGTTAATTGTGATGGCTGTAATAGTGTGTTATCTGTTTTTAATTCAAGTAAGGACTGCAGATATTGTTAATTGTGATGGCTGTAATAGTGTGATATCTGTTTTTAATTCAAGTAAGGACTGCAGATATTGTTAATTGTGATGGCTGTAATAGTGTGATATCTGTTTTTAATTCAAGTAAGGACTGCAGATATTGTTAATTGTGATGGCTGTAATAGTGTGATATCTGTTTTTAATTCAAGTAAGGACTGCAGATGTTGTTAATTGTGATGGCTGTAATAGTGTGATATCTGTTTTTAATTCAAGTAAGGACTGCAGATATTGTTAATTGTGATGGCTGTAATAGTGTGTGTTATCTGTTTTTAATTCAAGTAAGGACTGCAGATATTGTTAATTGTGATGGCTGTAATAGTGTGTTATCTGTTTTTAATTCAAGTAAGGACTGCAGATATTGTTAATTGTGATGGCTGTAATAGTGTGATATCTGTTTTTAATTCAAGTAAGGACTGCAGATGTTGTTAATTGTGATGGCTGTAATAGTGTGATATCTGTTTTTAATTCAAGTAAGGACTGCAGATATTGTTAATTGTGATGGCTGTAATAGTGTGATATCTGTTTTTAATTCAAGTAAGGACTGCAGATGTTGTTAATTGTGATGGCTGTAATAGTGTGATATCTGTTTTTAATTCAAGTAAGGACTGCAGATGTTGTTAATTGTGATGGCTGTAATAGTGTGATATCTGTTTTTAATTCAAGTAAGGACTGCAGATGTTGTTAATTGTGATGGCTGTAATAGTGTGATATCTGTTTTTAATTCAAGTAAGGACTGCAGATATTGTTAATTGTGATGGCTGTAATAGTGTGTGTTATCTGTTTTTAATTCAATTAAGGACTGCAGATGTTGTTAATTGTGATGGCTGTAATAGTGTGATATCTGTTTTTAATTCAAGTAAGGACTGCAGATATTGTTAATTGTGATGGCTGTAATAGTGTGTGTTATCTGTGTTTTTAATTCAAGTAAGGACTGCAGATATTGTTAATTGTGGTGGCTGTAATAGTGTGATATCTGTTTTTAATTCAAGTAAGGACTGCAGATATTGTTAATTGTGATGGCTGTAATAGTGTGTGTTATCTGTGCTTTTAATTGAAGTAAGGACTGCAGATATTGTTAATTGTGATGGCTGTAATAGTGTGATATCTGTTTTTAATTCAAGTAAGGACTGCAGATATTGTTAATTGTGATGGCTGTAATAGTGTGATATCTGTTTTTAATTCAAGTAAGGACTGCAGATATTGTTAATTGTGATGGCTGTAATAGTGTGTTATCCGTTTTTAATTCAAGTAAGGATTGCAGATATTGTTAATTGTGATGGCTGTAATAGTGTGATATCTGTTTTTAATTCAAGTAAGGACTGCAGATATTGTTAATTGTGATGGCTGTAATAGTGTATGTTATCTGTTTTTAATTCAAGTAAGGACTGCAGATATTGTTAATTGTGATGGCTGTAATAGTGTGTGTTATCTGTTTTTAATTCAAGTAAGGACTGCAGATATTGTTAATTGTGATGGCTGTAATAGTGTGTTATCCGTTTTTAATTCAAGTAAGGATTGCAGATATTGTTAATTGTGATGGCTGTAATAGTGTGATATCTGTTTTTAATTCAAGTAAGGACTGCAGATATTGTTAATTGTGATGGCTGTAATAGTGTGTGTTATCTGTTTTTAATTCAAGTAAGGACTGCAGATATTGTTAATTGTGATGGCTGTAATAGTGTGATATCTGTTTTTAATTCAAGTAAGGACTGCAGATATTGTTAATTGTGATGGCTGTAATAGTGTGATATCTGTTTTTAATTCAAGTAAGGACTGCATTCAGGGCACAGTCAGTGCCTGTGGATGCTGTGAGAGGTTCTACTCATAGGGTTAGGACTACTGTTCTGACTCAGTGAGGAAAGCAATGGCAAACTACCTCACTCCTCTTCTTGCCTAGAACGCCTCAATTTAGCGCTGCCTTGGGTTTTTGTGGGTATCTACTCACATAACGTAACGGCGGTGCTTTTTGAGGATCCAACCAGCCTTCGGGCTGACTACCTAACAGATCTGTTTTTAATTCAAGTAAGGACTGCAGATATTGTTAATTGTGATGGCTGTAATAGTGTGATATCTGTTTTTAATTCAAGTAAGGACTGCAGATATTGTTAATTGTGATGGCTGTAATAGTGTGATATCTGTTTTTAATTCAAGTAAGGACTGCAGATATTGTTAATTGTGATGGCTGTAATAGTGTATGTTATCTGTTTTTAATTCAAGTAAGGACTGCAGATATTGTTAATTGTGATGGCTGTAATAGTGTGTTATCCGTTTTTAATTCAAGTAAGGATTGCAGATATTGTTAATTGTGATGGCTGTATTAGTGTGTGTTATCTGTTTTTAATTCAAGTAAGGACCCCAAGATTGCAGGTTCGCTCCTGGCCGTGGTAAGTGATTTTTGAAAGGCGACAAAAATACGACACGCATGTCATACGATGTTGGCATGTCAAAGAACCCATTTGAATTCAGTAGGCCGTGTTCAGAATGGCAAAATTAATCTCGGGAGTTTCCGCCAAAACAGAGTTCGTCATTTCTCTACTAGAAATCGCTATAGTGTTCAAGGAGCTTAGGTATCTAACCTCCTTGACTTTCATAGTGATTCAAGGAACAACGAAATTCGACATGCAAGCTACCCTCTGGGTGTCAAATTACAAAGCTTTCACCCGTCACCCGAGGCCATACTATATTATATTATTATCTTCAAGTAAGGACTGCAGTTATTGGATTTTCAAGTAGTTCCTACTTTTGCCGCCAAACGCCACCGTCAACGACTACTAGTTCAGAACTTGGTTACTAGATACCACTGCAGTCGGCTCTTGGCGACGAACGTTGGAACCTAAGAGCGTTAGTCAAATTTAACCTATAATTTAGCTTCACATAAGAGTACTTAGTGGAAGGTTCTTTGACATAAGGACCAAAGGGCCTGGAAAGGTTTCAAATTGTGTGACGTGAAAAACTCGATCAATCCTAAAAAAAAATAAAAAAAATCACTTCTGGCATAAATGCAGTTCCGAAAAAACCTAGAATCGCTTGTTCTTTTACATGTTTTCTTTTTATTAAAATCCGAGCCAAATTTACTTATTTATATCATTCTTTCTTTAATGTGTTCCTTGGTTCAATACACTCAGGTGTTCATTGCTTTTTTGAAAAATCTTCACACTGTGAGTAGTTTTAAGGGCTTAAGTGAAACTCTACATTGACTCATGCTAGTGCTCGTAGTGGTAGAAAAGGCAAACTGCTAATCCGATCGACCGGATATGGTTGAGCTTCCGGTGAACAATCAACAGTCTACCGCGTGTCATCATGGCGGTACCTCACAATAAACGTTTAGTTAGAAAAAGTGGAATGCGTATACGGTAACCATTATGACAATGGTACTGTAATAATAATATCCGTGTTGGCGGATAGTACTGTCTTATTCAAAACCACCTTGTCAAACACTTAGGTTGGTTGGATGGTTCCTTAGTTTAGGGGCTGCGACAACGCGATCATGTAGCCCCGTGTACTTTGGGTGTGTGTAGAATCTGTCTGATAACAGGTGTTAATTGTGATGACTGTATTAGTGTGTGTATCTGTTTTTTTTTAAATTCAAGTAAGGACTGCAACTTTGAATTTTTCAAATAGTTCCTACTTTTGCCACCAAACGCCACCGTCAACGACTACTAGGCCTAGTTAGAACTTAGCTACTAGACGCCACCGCAGTCGGCTCTTGGCAACGAACGTAGAGACCTAAGAGCGTTGTTTACATTCTTAACCTATACAATTTAGTTTCACACAGGTGCAATTAGTGGAAAGTTCTTATTCATGCCATCAATCTATGTCATGAAACCGCCGGCTTTACTTCCCCTCTGAAGGAAGGCATACTGAGGGACTTTTAACGCTCTTAAAAAATCCGACGGTTTTGGCCGGGTTTGAACCCGTGATCTTGGGCTAGAAGCTCAGCATGCTACCAACTACTGCGCCGAAACACTAAAGAATGTAGTTTAATTACTGCTTATAACAAATTTGTTATGCACAATGTGCAAAATATATAAATTACATCAGGCTCAAGAATCGGAGCAAAATTCGGTCAGAGAGACCGCTCTCTTCCTGCTCACCATTGCGTGATATGTATCACACTGTTCTCCACACAAAACACATGTACACTCATGGCTAGCCTGGTGAATGGATTTCCTGGTACAAATACGATGATGGAAGCCGTCAGTCAACAGGTGTCTCAGCTCGTATTCTGCTTTCATCCAATCTTTGTTTACCATTGCGTCTGTATTGTAGAAGATTTCTTCGATCGAGTCCCTTTTTCCTCGCAGCTCTTCTAACAGTTCTTCGTATGCTGGAGTGTGCTGCAGATGCATTTGAAGTCTTAGATCTTCTACCAAAAAAGTTTCCGGGCTAAGACATACACGTATCGGGATCGAGCAAATTTTGACACCCCTACAACCCTTTTTAGGTAGGCTATATCGGTTTTATGACTTCCAGTTCTTTCAGCTGTCTAAGTGTCAGGATTTGCCAAATTAATTCCAAGCCGTATGTGAGTGCTTATACGTACATGTTTCGGTGTTCAATGACACCCTCGTCAGCGTAGATTGAATTAAAATATTCTTAAAACTAAGTATACAAAGATAAAAGAGAAAATGGATATCCTTACATAACACTATTAGAAAATTTAAATAAAAAGAAAGCTCACAAAATGAATTGGAAAACATATCAATAAATAAAAATAATAGATGATGATGATAATTGTTGTTTTAAGGGGCCTAACATCTAGGTTATCGGCCCATAATGGTTTCGTTGATCGTGAAAATAACGATGAAAATGTCAACTATAACTAAAACTAACTACTAACTTATATACTAGAAGAAGAAATGGAAAGCAAAAGGAGAATAAGGCAAATAAAGGACAGGAGGAACAGAAATGCCCTCAACCCTCGAAGAATGAGGATTGAGGGACTTGGAAGGAGGTAGAGCCATGAAAGGCAGATAGGAAAGTGTAAGAGGAGAGGGTCCGCCCCGGAGGCAATGGAAAAAAGGGGGGGAAACTGGACCCAGCTCAGGAATCCCTCGGGGCCGCCAACTCCCGAACTCACCAGTCGTGCGTCCTTGAGGGTGTAGCAATATCTAGGGTGCACCAGAATTGGTGGGGCTACACACACCCGGCCTCCTTGAGGGTCTTGAGCAGAAGGCAGGAGATATGAAGAGAACACAAGAGGTCTGACCCCTCGAAGAATGAGGGATCAGAAAAGATGAGACAAGGGGTAATAAAGTTGGGAAAGTGAAAGACTCCCTAGGCCTCGGATACCCTAATACCGTCGGGGTTGGAAAAGAACAAGAGTTGACCAAGGGAGGTCGATAGGAAATAGGACAGAGAGGAGCCCGTCACAAGTAAGTGGAAGCAATGCCGGACTCAGCTGGGGTCCCGTGGTCGCTAACCCACGTCCCAGCGGATGTGAGCCCCTGGTGGGGAATAAGAATAGAATGAAGATAAATGTACCTTAAAAGACCCTCTTTCATGAATGTTGGTTGTCTTATTCTCAAAGTATCCATATACTTGGCAATATCCAAATTGTTTCATACGACTTTTACATATAAAATAGAGAGTCAGTCTGGATTAAGATTATGTTCTGCATTACCAAATTGGACAGCTAATTTCAACAGTACGATCCAACTAGTAAGATTCTTCTGGCTTATTTCAAGGTTAGACCACATCAATGTGATATAGACTGCCGTAGCAATTAAGGATGATTTATAGTCATACCACATCCGATAATATTAAACCACACTGAAGTTGATCGTGATATAGCTGGAAGATACATCATATAGCAGCGACGTCCGGTTCACTATAATCGAACCGTATTTATTAACAAGCAGTCCTTTAAGGTCATATTCTAATTCTTTTTGTGAGCTTTCTTTTTATTATATACCAGCTGTACCCGGCATGCGTTGCAATGCCAATCAAAGAAAGTGTTGGCATTGTAACTTTGTATGTTGAAGTGCTTTTGGATTCCCAATATTATTTTCCTTTTTCCGTTAACCACCTCTAAACTATTGTAAAATTGATTTACTATCTCAAAAAAATCATGGGAGCGTGCTCAACAACTCACCAAATTTTCATCGCAATGAAATGAATGGTATATGAACGCATACGGGACTTTGTTGAAACGATTCGAGCGCCGTCAACCATTTGTTGAATATACTCGTACGCTACCTATTGTAAAATGGATTTACTAAGTGAAAACCTTCCCTGGCGTGTACACAACAACTCTTGAAAAGTTCATCGCAATCGGATGAAGGGCATATGAACGCATACGGGTTTTTGCTTAAACGATTCGCGCGACGACACTCATTTGTTGAATCTACTTGTGCGCCACCCATTGAAAAACGGATTTACTAATTCATACACCTTCGCAGGACTGTGCTCAACTCCCCAAAGTTTTATGATAATCGGATGAATGTTAGCCTATATGAACTCATACGAGACTTGGTTGAAACGATTCACGCGCTGCCGCCCATTAATTGAATCTAATCGTGCGCTACCAATTGTAAAATGGATTTAATAAATCAGGCACACAGGACTTTGTTGAAACGCCTCGGCCGTCTTCGCTCATTTGTTGAATGTACTCGTGCGCTACCTATTGTAAAAATGATTTACTAAGTCAGAAACATTTCCTGGAGTGTGCACAACAATACAACCAAAGTCTCATAGCAATCGGATGAAGGGTACATGAACGCATACGGGACTTTGATTAAGCGATTCGCGTGCCGTCACTCATTTGTTGAATCTACTCGTGCGCTACAACTTTCATATGTATTCACCTTTCAAACCTTCTCTGGACTTCCACAAATAATTCACGACCAAAATTAGCCAAATCGGTCCAGCCGTTCTCAAGTTTTAGCGAGACTAACGAACAGCAATTCATTTTTATATATATATACTAGCAGAAGTACCCATTCTTCGAACGGTCTTCGGTATTAATAACCAGATGTTATCAATTGAGCTACTGTTGCAATGTTTAGGGGCTTGGAACCTGTTTGTTGGCAAAGAAAAATTATTAGTTAAAATGTGCTCTCAAACTAAATTTACCTAACGTGTTCTTCCTGGCGTGAAAATAAAATTGAAAACTTCGTAGAAGAATCGCGATACACGTCACATACGAACTGACCCTAACCGTTGTGTCAAGTGCCCAACTACAGGAAGACCCCTTTTATAAATTATAAAGGCTTGTGGTGCATGAAAATTCAGTGTTTTTAGCCTCCAATGGCCCAAATTCCTAAAATCAGCAAAAAACAGTCTACTATTTCTATTCAGGAATTTTTGAAAATAATGTTGATGTTTGGAGATATAATAGACCTTCTGTACGACATATCGCACGTGTAAGTCGTGTGAAAAAAATCTAGGGTACTCCATTTGCAACCTTTCACAGAAATGTAATAAATGGAGTGGCATTACTTATTCCAGAAATAGATGGAAAGTTGGATGCCACCTCTTGAGATACTGTTGTCATGGTTAGTGGCTTGCATTCCTTCTTTAGTTTATTAAATGAAATTAGTTTTCTGGGAATATCTAAGAAACCGTTGGGTTTAGAGCCTTAAAATATAGTTTTCGGGGACCCTTTACGGCTCTTGAGGGGCCCCGAGTTTTGTTTCTGACCCCAAGGGTTTGAAAATGAGCTTTGTCTCTTCGTTGTACGCCATAATAATGATAATAATTAAAAGAATAATACTAATAATAATAATAATAATAATAATAATAATAATAATAATAATATAACAAAATAGGGATAGGGATATAATAGACCTTCCGGACCATACCCGCACGTGTAAATCGCGTTAAAAAATTCTAGATTACCCCTTGACCCCTTAAGCGCATTATATGTATTGATGAATTTTTCAGCTTAATTTGGATCCGTTATAACCTTATTGCCGTTTGCAAACCTTGTATTGCGTCTTACAGAAATAGATGGACCTCTGAGATTCTGTTGCCATTGTTACCGGCATGCATTCCTTCATTAATTTATTAAGGGAAATTAGTTTTTTGGGAATATCTCAAAAACTGTTGGTTTTAGGGCCTTAAAATGTGGTTTTCGGGGCCTTTTTAGGGCCCCCGAGTTTCGTTTCTCACATTGAGGGGCTGAAAATGAGCTTTGTCTCACGCTTATTTCAGCATGTATTTTAAGGGGGCAGACCCCCTGTTATGCGAGGTACGGAGAAGAGTTACATCAATGATTAGTGTCGTGCCTCTGATGGATATCTGTATCAAATTTTACGTTAATCCACCCAGCCGTTCTCGAGTTATAAGGACACAAAAAACTGTCCACAGACAGACAGACAGACAGACAGACAAAAATATATTTTTGCGTGCATCAGTCACAAAACAGTCTGAAACGGGCATATATGTCAAATTTTCGTAGAAAAGCCGAAAAATCAGACAAACATTCATTTTTATATAATAGAGAAGGGATATAATAGACCTTCCGTACCACACCCGCACGTGTAAATCGCGTGAAAAAATTCTAGAGTATCCCTTGACCCCTTAAGCGCATTGTATGTATTGAATATTTCAGCTTAATTTGGATCCGTTATAACCTTATAACCGTTAGCAAACCTTCACAGTAATGTAATAAATGGAATTGCATTGCGTCTTACAGAAATAGATGGACCTCTGAGATTCAGTTGCCATGGTTACCGCCATGCATTCTTTCATTAATTTATTAAGTGAAATTAGTTTTCTGGGAATATCTAAAAAACTGTTGGTTTTAGGGCCTTAAAATGTGGTTTTCGGGGTCGCTTTAGGGCCCCCGAGTTTCGTTTCTCACATTGAGGGGCTGAAAATGAGCTTTGTTTCACCCTTCTACGCCTATTTCAGCATGTATTTTAAGGGGGTAGGGCCCCTTTTATGAGAGGTACGGAGAAGAGTTACATCAATGATTAGTGTGGTGCCTCTGATGGATATCTGTATCAAATTTTACGTTGATCCACCCAGCCGTTCTCAAGTTATAAGGACTCGTAGAAGTTGTCCACAGACAAAAAGATGGTATATTGGCTTTCACGGCCGGTGAATTAAAACTCAGCAATTCTTCTAGGTTTGTGCCGTGTCTTGTGTGGGGTTTCGTCCGGGCGGGGACACCAAGAGCCCGCCGATGAGCCTAGCTTGGTGTCCTGGGCGAAACCCCACACAAGACACGGCACAAACCTAGAAGAATTGCTGAGTTTTAATTCACCGGCCGTGAAAGCCAATATACCATCTTTTTGGAAGCCTTCATAGGGAGGTTAAGGCTGCTTGAACTTTTAGTTCTCGTAGTCAAGTGGTGCAGTTGCACCTTATATAAAGGGAGGTGGCGCGCAGTTCGTCACTCCTGTGGGGGTCCGGGCGGGGACACCAAGAGCCCGCCGATGAGCCTAGCTTGGTGTCCTGGGCGAAACCCCACACAAGACACGGCACAAACCTAGAAGAATTGCTGTGTCCACAGACAGACAGACAGACAGACAGACAAAAATTTTATTTTTGCGCGCATCCGTCATAAAACAGCCTGAAACGCGCAAATATCGCAAATTTCCGTGGAAATTCAGAAAAAAAAACAGACACACTTTCATTTATATATATATATATATATATATATATATATATATATACTGTATATATATATTTATTTATTTATTTATTTATTTATTTACACTGTTTACGACCACATTGGAGCACCAAAAATCAAACCTTATATACAAAGTCTTCAAATACTACGTTCTTCATTCTGGAAGATCTTGCAGCCCGTTCTTCTGCAGATATAACATATTGCTTACGCTGTGAAATTTTGAATGTTAGCCGAGTGTATTAATGTAATTCAGAAGCCGTTTCTCTTCTCTATGTTCAATTTGATGCTTAGTAATTTTCAATTCGTCTAAATCCATTTGTATTTCTTTAAACCATGTGATTTTTGTTTTATTGTTCCAAAAGAAGTCAACAAGTTGTTTCAGGAGTCTAGTATTTGGCAAGCGGGATATGTGTCCAAAAAACGCAATCCTTCGTTTTCGCATCGTGTCAATGATAGATTCATTTTCCTTGTAAAGTATTGAATTGGGCAAAAGTCTCCACTGGCCCTCAACCTGGTGTTTTTTATTGAGTATTGTCCGAAGAATCCGTCTATCAACCTTCTGTAGTCTGTCAGTTGTTGATCGGGTGATTTGTTTATATAAACTTTCACTTGCATATGTTGCTTCTGGCTTAACGACGGAGAAATAATGTCGAAATTTAGCATTAATTGAAAGAGACTGTCTCTTATATGTTGGCCAGGTAATCTGTTGTGCTCGTCGCAATTTTAGTGTTCTACTATCTATTGATGCTCTTTCATTGGCATTCCAAGTGATGATCTCACCAAGATATTTAAATTTTTCCACAATCTTTATTTTCTGGGCATTATGCAGTACAATATGTGATGTGTCAACTTGTAAAGATGGCATCATTTCTGTTTTCTCAAAATAAATTTTCATCCCAACCTTTGCTCCTAATCGTTCCAATTCCTCTACCAGAAATTTAGCTTCTTCGATACTAGTTGCTAATAATGCTAGATCATCGGCAAAGGCGAGACAATTTAGTCGAATATTTTTTCCAATCTTAACATTCAGTGGACAAACCTTATTCCATTGATGCATATTTTTTCCAGCACACAATTAAACAACAATGGAGATAAACAATCTCCCTGCCGAAGACCAGTATGATTTCAAAATACTCAGACGTTTTACTTCTAAACCTAACTCCAGATATAGTAATCTTAAGAGTGACCGCAATAAGGTTAACAAGTTTTCGATGTAAACCAAATTCAGTAAGGACATTTAATAGAGATTCGCGATGGATACTATCATAAGCTTTTTGAAAATCAACGGAAGTGATCACTAAATCTTTGCTCCTAATTCTGATGTTTTATAATCCATTTGAGACTGATAATTTGATCTGGACAGCTTCGTCCTGGACGGAAACCACCCTGATATTCACCAAGTTCATTATCAAGTTGTTCGTGAATTCTGGAATATAAAAATCTTTGGAAAAATCTTATACGTGACATCCAGCAACGATATTCCTCAATAATTGATAGGATCTGATCTATCGCCCTTTTTGTATATGGGGTGTATAATTGCAATATTCCACTCTTCAGGCAATTTTTCTGTAATCAAAATGTCAATAAGATGATTATGTAGGTTATGAATAGTATGTGCATTAGCATTCTTCCAAAGTTCTGCTACTACTTTATTCTCTCCTGCCGCTTTAAAATTCTTAAGTGAATCGATCGCTGTACGCACTTCATCGTAAACCGGCGGTATGATCTTTTCCAGAGGTGTTTTATTTCTAGGATAGGGATCGAATTCAAAAGAATCTTAAGGGTCATCACTATTAAGTAATTTTATAAAGTAATCAGCCAAAATTATTGCACTGTCATAATCATTATGGGCCACCTGCCCGTTCGTATCCTTCATCAAAAGAGTAGGGGGAGTAAATTTTGATTGGTATTGTTTATATGTTCTATAATAGTCTCTTGTTTTATGGCGATTGAAAGCTTCATCAATAGATTTTAATGTTTCCTTCTGATATTCTGATTTTTTGACCGTTAATCGTCGAGCATTGATTAATTCTTCCCTAGAACTTTCAGTGTGTTGTTGTTGGTCATTCAACCAAGCTGTATGCCGGCGTAGAATCACATTCCTCATTCCACCATGCATGTTTCTTTCGTCTTTTAATGGGAGCAACATCTTCTGCTAAGGCTTTTAATTTGTTTAGAGCGGTCCCCAAGTTGTCACTTAAAAGCGTGATGGATTGATCAAAATATACTGCATTGTTGATAACTGAAATAGGATAATACAATCTTTTGCTATTGAATTTTTGTGGTTTAGTTTTCCTTCTAGGAGTCAATTTGATTTTTATCTTGGAAATGTAATGATCGGAATCAACATCAACATCACGAATGACTTTTACATTATAAATTTCTTTGTAAAATTTCCGATCCATGGCCACATGATCTATCTGAAACTCTCCTAACTTATTATTAGGACATTTCCAAGTCATTAATTTATGTGGTCTCCTCTTAAACCTTGTTGTCTCCATAATTAGACCATGTTTAATACAAAATTCATTTAACCGTTCACCATTTCTGTTTGTGATGTTATGTGCTGGTCATCGCCCTACCAAATTTCCTCTCACGTCCAATCTTTGTATTGAAATCTCCAAGTAAAATTTTAATATTAGCATCAGGTATATTCGTTACCAATTGGTCAAGTTCATCCCAAAATTGATCCGTTACCTCAGTATCAGTTCTATTTTGTCATTTGTTGGTGCATGAACAATTATCAATGTGTATATTTTGTTTTCCACTTTAATTGTTAACAATGCAACTCGTGGGGAATTTGAGGAAAAATCCGTAATGGAATCTAGTATTCTATGGTGTACCAAGACACCTACTCCAAATTGAGGGACATTTTTCATTACCCTTTCTCCTGGAGGCCCTTTATAGAGACGATATCCACCTGATTCAATTGGATTCTGATCCGTATTACGTAATTCTTGAAGAGCAGTGATCACAATTTTGTGTTGATCGAAGATATCAGTTAGATGCTTTAACTTACCAACCGTAATCAAGAAATTAACATTTAATGTTGCCAAATATGAGAACTTTCCTGGCTTGTTGAATTTAAGTAGGTTCTTAGTGTGATTAGTCTGCATGTTTGGTCATTGTGTCTCGAGGCGCTCCGACTCGCCTTAATCCTCTACCTGACACCCCACCGTATCCGAATGGTGTCTTCGCTTGGTTAATGATGTAACTGTCCAAACCGGTGGATTTCAATAGAAGACTCTCCATATTTGCTTAGTTATCAGATCAATGATCAAGAATCTGACCGTGGTCAGGGTTTAAAATCCCAGATGTGATCTGGGAAGGTGATGAATGAAATATGATAAGATGAAACATGAGATTGTGGAGTGTGCTTGGTCCGCGACAGCTATTTTATTTCGCTCAAGTCCGCCGGTAAACCGGTGAGGACCCCCCTATCCGCCACCTGGGACGCGCCTCGTCGGTGTATCACCTCTCCGCCTGCTACAACAACGTAGTAGGTTCGTGGGAGCTTTCTTTTTATTTAAAATGTATAGTAGTGTTTTCTGAGGATATCCATTTTCTTTTGTATCTTTGTAAACTTAGTTTTAAGATTATTTTAATTTCATCTACGCTGACGAGGCTGTCATTGAACACAGAAGGTACGTACAGTGAGTCTCTCTCACGACTCGGCCGGCCGGCGCACCCAGCGTATCTGTCTCCCGTTGACTCATCACTCCCCGCTCGGCATAACATAGCACTTCACTAACGTTATCCGTGCATGACATGAGATAACAATTAAAATTAAGAAAATAACAATTAATTAAATAAGCTCGTACCTTATGACAGGAGATGTTGGAAATGTTCTCCTCATACATCCACACATTTCCGGCATCGTCTTAGGAAACTCCGATTCACAAGCATAAGTTCGTCTTCCGTAATTGAGGCTTTATATATCTCCGGATATGTTCTTTCAGTTCGTCCAACATGTGAGGGTTTCTTGCATACACTTTATTCTTTTAGCACCCATAAAAATAAAAGTCACGAACAGTTAAATATGGGGACCGTGACAGCTAATTACACGGTATTCAAAAATTTCCTCAATTAAGTTTAATGTGTCATGCATGAGCTGTATGCGCGGTGGCTGAGTCTTGCTGAATATATCCATTTCGAGAGTTAGTGTCAGCCAGTTCGTCAAAACATGGTTTGAGTATATTATCCCTGCACCTTTGTGCATTAATTGTGCCTTGAAAAAGGATAATGTATCCATTCACTGCGCACCATAATCCGACCCATTCGTTGTGTAGAGGAATTTCGTATATGCGATGGGGGGTTTCTCTACTTCAATATCTGTTATTCTGCGTCGTGGAACCATACCCGTGTAAATGGAACCAAGCTTCGTCCGAGAAAAATATTAACATATCCGGAGAGAAATAGCCTCAATTACGAAAGACGAACATATGCGTGTGAATCGGAGTTTCATAAAACGTTGCCGGAAATGTGAGGATGGAGGAGGAAAACATTTAGAACATCTCCTGTCATAAGGTAGTAGCAGCTTATTTTATTAATTTTAATTGTTATCTCATGTCATGCACGGATAAAGTGAGCGAAGTGCTATGTTATGCCGAGCGGGGAGTGATGAGTCAACGGGAGACAGATACGCTGCGCGCGCCGGCCGGACGAGTCGTGAGAGAGACTCACGTACAGGGTCTTTATATTTGCTTGGCTAGGACATTCTCGCTCACGCGCTCCGCCAGTGACGGCCCAGTTGCCGGCTACCACGCACGCATATGCACGGAAGAATACGGTGCTTAAAATCAGTATCATGCATTTTTACTCACCATGTTTACAATAGATGCTGAAAATGTTCCCCATCCGCTGCCAAACATAATCGGCATCTCCTTATGAAGCTTCCGGTTAATTTAGCTTCAGTATGGAAATAACGACCTTAACGTTTTTTTTATTAATTACTGAACCTGTACGTTTGAATCTCTTAGCCAGTTGTTTTATTGTCCAATTTACAGGAATGGGTCTCCCTGGAAATTCACTTGAAACTTTTGTCTTGTTCTAGCGCACAATTTCCTGCACTTTATGTACGTATTGTGCAGATATATACGTTCACGTAAAGAATATTTCACATAAGGCATTACAACACTATACACAATCACAATAAAACACTATACAATACGATATACAGTACACAGTAGGTTTATAAAACACCCAATTAGCTCGGAGCTCACACGTCTACCGCAGGAATACGGCCAGAGACCGCGCGCGCTAACCTGTAACATGCCAGGGATCGCCGGCCAAGGTCGAGCGGAATCGCCTTGCCTAGCAAAAATCAAGACCCTGTAATTAAACTACATTCTTTAGTGTTTGACAAGGCGGATTTGAATAACATAGTAGGGAAAGCGAATAAAACAACGAAAATTAATTACAAATGCACTAACAATAAGATTCATTGATGAACCGGGTTTGAGTAGGCAATCAGACGAAAATATAACAGTGATCGCCAGACGAGAATATAGTGTCACTAACGACGAAACCTCCCAAGAAACGACAACATACTAGTTTATGACATTAACCCTTGAGAACTGGTGTGAATAAATATAACACCGAGGGCTGGATTTACCAATAGGCCCCATAGGCTGAAGGGCGCAACATTAACCCGCAATTTTTTTGTCAGAAAATTTCCATAAAATGTTATAGACTACAATTTTTTTGTAATACGCTCCTCTTTAATCTTGTTGCACTTCAAAAAGTTCTTTTTACAGTTTAAAAATACGACTAAACAGACTTTTACTACTTATGATTTTTTTCAAACCAATTTCGTATAATTTTATGATTTAAATTAAACTTTCCAAAATTTTGACACTTTTTCAATTTATATTGTAGCTATCATTTTCCAACAAATGTTTTGCAACAGCAGATTTGTCGACTTCAGCTTTAGAACAGGAATGTTATATGATTTTTGAAAGGCGGCAAAATACTACACGCATGTCATACGATGTTGGCATGTCAAAGAACCCATTTGAAATCAGTAGGCCGTGTTTATAATGGCAAAATTAAACTCGGGAGTTTACGCCAACACAAAGTTCCTCATTTCTCTACTAGAAAGCGCTATAATATTCAAGAAGCTTAGATATCTAACCTCCATGACTTTCATAGTGATTCAAGAAACAACGAAATTCGACATGCAAGCTACCCTCTGGGTGACAAATTACAAAGCTTGGACCTGGCATCCGAGGCCATACGATATAAAATTTTAATACTTCATTATGCATAGTTGTAGGTTGTATGATTTAGTATATCTGAATACCTGTAAGTGTATAATGAGTCTTAAATGGTTTAAACTTATTTTAATACCTCGGTGGCCTATGTATTAAAAGTTAAAAATTTAAAATCAGTCGATTCTCTCATTATTTTAATTTATTTAATTGATTTTACTTCACGATACATTAGAATTAAATAAAAATTGCCTTCACAAAGACCTTTCTGAGTTCTAAATTCTCCCTTCTTAACGATGGTATGAAGAGGGGGCGGAAAACCCCACAGGCCTAGGAGCGCATAAAATCTAAATCCGGCCCTGGCTGGCGCCGGGTCATTTTGACCCATAGTCACTCCCTTTTTGTCGTAGTCGTACGTATTTTAATGAAGTAATTTTACACCTAGTGTCTTTCTATGAACTATTCTCAATATAAAATGAGGTTATTTCTTTTTTCAAATTTAACATGCAGACAAATGACAATAATTTTCGTAACACTGTACAGTACCGGTCAAAAGTTTAGGAACACATAAGGAAATCATGATATGTCTCCTAAAACCTAAACTCGTGGCACTAGAGATCTACGATTCTTTTACTGAGCTCTTACATCTGATAGAATATAAACGTCCTGATTTCGTTAAATTGGGCCAAGTATTGTATAAGTTATGAATTTTAACATTTGGATGGTCACACCAAAAAATCACCATTTTCAGAGGTATATTGTATTGTCAATTGCAACTGGTTGGAGGTATTGCGCTCAATTTTCTATTACGGACTTAGCAATAGTTGGGGATCATTTTGGTATAAATATACAAATTACGAAAAACTGTAGGACCTTTCTTTTTGCGGGTTTATACTTTTTCAAGCCAGCGCTAAAATGGTCGATGTACTGATGACAACAAAATAATCTCATGGTGAAATCCTACGAGTCAGAAATCTGTGCTTGGATGCCATCTGTTGAGTGAAAGTGGAACTATTAGACACGACAAGTTAGAAGCGAGTAGGAATTTGTATATTTATACCAAAATGTTCCCCAACTATTGCTAAGTCTAAAATAGAAAATCGAGGGCAATAAATGCAACCAGTTGGAATAGACAATACATTATGTCTCTGAAAATGGTGATTTTTTGGTGTGACCTTCCAATAGTTAAAAAATCATAACTTCTACAATTGAAGGAAATCAGGATGTATATATTCTATCAGATGTAAGAGCTCAGTAAAAGAATCGCAGAGCTCTAGTGCAACGAGTTTAGGTTTCAGGTGACTTATCATGATTTCCTTATGTGGTCCTAAACTTTTGACCGGTACTGTAATTGGCCTTGATAGATGCGGTAGAGCAGTCAGCTTAATTTTTTTGAACAAAGGAGCTGATGACCAATGTGTCCCTAAACCCTAAACATAGATCAACAAGAACGTGAGCTATGTGATTGTGCTGCATGAAAGTAGGTGGATTTTCGCCCTTATTTTTTTACAGATTGTCCCGACTAACGTGCGCCGAAAATTGTCACGCGAGGACTGGAGCCATGCTGACCAGATCGTAAATTATATAGAAAAAAAACTTTACGAGCCTTACAGTAGTCGCATATGATGTGTAACATCTGACATAGAAGAAATCTCAGGTGAAATTGTTGATACACCGGTATTTTATAATATTATAGGCACACATGTTAATCTATTGTAAAAGGGAGTGTTTTACAGATATTGTAGTTTATAATAGGGAACTCATTCTATTAGATGTGTTGTGGCTTCCACCAGCACTAGCCTAAATAGAGAATACGATATGGATAGACGCGACACCGCTCATAACCTTAAATTCCTTATAAATAGGCCAACTTGCGAGTAAATGCAATGTGCACAGCAGTAGATCACTTCCCAGACCTCTTGATTCACAGACCAACACGTATGGATTCTGTTAAAATGAGTCATATTGATATGATTAGCAGCAGAGTATCAAGAAGGCAGTGCGAGAACAATCAAGAAGGCAGTGCGAGAGTAGAAATATCAAGTAGACAGTGAAGAAAAAAAAGAGAGCCTTAGAATTGTTATGTATTATTAGTGTGTAAATAAAAAAAGATTTTTGTGTGTTGATGAATGTCCAGGAGGGATACGATCCAGCTGGCAGTGCGTCTTACACACTTCCGTCCGAGCCACTTCCGTCCCATTTTTCAAAATCACTCCCACAAAAATATCCAGGAACCGAGTGGGAAGATGTTACACATCAATCAATAACTTGGGTGTTCACAAGGTAATGGACATGTTACTTTTGCAGGGTGGAGTTCAAGGCTAGGAAGGAAGGGAAAGTAAGCGACATGAATTGAGGGCTGACAAAAATGAAAATATAGAGCCTTATTTAAGCCTCGTGTCCAGATTACCCATGCGCAAGTCCTCGCGGGCGGTCAGGTACAGGTTGCCGTGGTAAAATTGTAACAATTATAATTTTTTTCCCCCTTGAAAACCACAGCAGTTACAGCAATGAAATTTTGTGCACATGAAACACTGGCATTATTTTATATGAGAAACAGGATTACATTCATATCAAAAAATAATTTGCGTATTATTTCAAAATCCAAAATGGTGGTTGTTCATCTTACAAGGCTGCAGCGTTTTAGTGATAACTCCTGTAATTTTCAAAATTTTTAGGTTCTATTAATTTTATTTTATTGAAAAGATATTCCTCTAGAAATGCAAGTACTTTCAGCAACATATCTTAACAGTATGGGGTTTGAAGCGATTTTTCAGTGTTGCCTTGTTTAACAAAAGTTTGGTGCTTTTTAGTCAGTCAACACGAATGTAGTCAAAATAGTTGGGTTATACCCTAATCTTAAAAAAAACATGAGATGAATAAAAACACTAGGATGACCAGTTTCGATCGTCAAGCGATCATCATCAGATCCATTACACATAGGCTATAAAATCTATGTTTGAAAATACAGGTGAAAATATTTACAATTATTTAGTTGCAGTATTGGTAATGCAACTTGTCGGAGTATGCTAGTTGTAGTATATTATATGATGTTAGGTAAAATGATAAAATGGTGAAGGAAAACCGGAATTTGTCTGTTTGGAGTAACTATATGGTTGTAAAAGTCAACTATGGTTGTACTGTGTAGTACAGGCTACTACTTAGCTGGTTGGGTGTCTTCCGCACTGTAGCTGCGAGCAGTGTCAACTTCACTCTTGCATCAGTGACTGTCGACTGAATTGGAATGTTATCTCACTGAACTGGTTTTCCCTCCCCCGCCCCGTATTCCTATGTGCTGTCTGTAATCAGTGCATGTGTACTTGTGGCGTGTTACCAAGTCTAGATAAGATAACATATCTTAACAAAAAATATTTTTAGTTTTGTAAAGAAAATGTAAAAAATGTATAATATTTTTGATAAATTTTACTTTCTTAAAAAGAAACTATCTTAGAGAGAGACATGAATTTACATCATTTTGTAGATATCTTCTTCTTCTTCTTATGACGCCGTGTCCCTCCGAAGGTTGGCGATCCAATTGATTATCATTACACGCGAAACTGCAGCACGGAAGATTTCTATCGACGTATGTCCATACCACCGTCGCAAGTCTTTCATCCAGGAATTTCTTCGTCTTCCCACAGATCTTTTTCCATCAATCTTCCCTTGAATGATCAGCCGGAGAAGTTCATATCGTTCACCTCTCATGATGTGCCCGAGCTAGCTGAGCTTACTCTCCTTGATGGTTGTGAGAAGCTCTTTCTTCTTGTTCACAGGCGCGGATTCAAGGGGGGGGGCACGGGGTGTCATGACCCCCCCCCAAACGGAGACCAAATTTTTTTGCAAACTCAAAAAACGAAAACACAATTACCAGACAAATAAAACTTAACGAATTTTAACTGAAAAACAGTTTTGTTTCATTTTATTCAATACTGAATTATCTTTATTGGAATTATTATGTTCTGTTACAACTGTACATATTTACAACTTCAAACCTCTTGTATAAAAACTATTAGTTATACAACAAAATCAACTCGTCTATTTTGTTTAGCAAACCTTGTGATTACCGAATCGATGTTTATAGTGATGTCACGATGAATATGCAGCAATGCACGGATAGGAAACTGGGGCTTTTTTCGCACCAAAAATGTTTGCCGACGTCCAAACTGCAAGCTTGGTTGGCAATTTAAGCTGTGACTTTCTCCCTTTGTCGGTATCAACTCGACTTGCCGAAACTGTAACGTACCTTGATCCTTTTCTCGAAGCTCGATGTAAGAGTCGCAAAACATGCCGTTGCAATTTGTACGAATATTTTTGGTGCGCTAAACGCATCAAATTTCTATCCAAGAAGCTTGCAAAAAATTGGTCTGTTTTTGTACGTTTGGTTATTTTGTGATTGCGTTTTTAGTGATACCATTTTTCTTAACAATTTCGATTCTCTGACCCCCCCCCCCAAAGCCAAACTCTAGATCGAATCTCTGACCCCCCCCCCCCCAAACCAAACTCTAGATCCGCACCTGCTTGTTCAAGATGTTGAGGATTTCTTCATTTGTTTACCTTTCTACCCAAGATATTCGGAGTATTCTGCTGTATAAATACACCTCAAAAGATTCAATCCGCTTCTCCAGTAATGGGCTGAGCGGCCATCCTTCGAAACCATACAACGTAACATTCGAACTCTGAGATATAGTAAGCAGAAATACACACAAAAATGTTTAGTGTATGCCAATTAGTGTTTGAGTTATCATTAAAACGGGTGTCAAAAACACAACTCTGAGAAAATTAGATATAAACATTTGTGCATAAATCTTCCACACCATTAACCAGCACGAACATTGGGTTTGCCTCTTAAATCATAACTCAAAAACTATGGCGCATAATGGCATATTTCTTGCACCAAAATATTCCTAACCGATAGGAGCATAAAATTGTTTTTGTTTGTTTGAAAAATTGATTTTTTTAAGCTCATATGCTGTACTTGACCCCTTAAAGGATGTTTTCAATATGAGTCGTCCAGTTGCTAAACTCGTTTAATCCACTTGTGATTAAGAATCATTTTCATGAGAAACATTTCTCTAGACTTTGCCTTACGTGTCTTTTGTGTTTGTTGTTTTCTCCTTTTTTCTTTGTGTTTTTGGTTTTTGGTTTTGTGTTTGCTTTGTGCTTTTGCTTTTGCTTTTGAATTTTACTTTTTGCTTTTCTTTCTTGGTTTAGATTTTGTGATTGTTTTCTGCTTTTGCTTTTTGCTTTGTGTTTCTTGTTTTATGCTTTTGCTTTTGTTTTTGAATTTTGGTTTTTGCTTCGTGTTTTTTGTTTTATGTTTGTTTTCTGGAAAATCAAAATAAAACAAAACAAAATAAAATAAAACAAAATATACAAAACAAAATCAAAATAAAACAAAATAAACAAAACAAAAAATGAAATAAAACAATTTAAAACAAAATAAAACGAAATAAAATAAAACAAAACAAAATCAAAATAAAACAAAAAAAATTAAATTAAATTAAACAAAATAAAGTAAAGTAAAATAAAATGAAATAAAATAATTAAATAAATAATTTTACGACTTGATCCTCATTCACAAGTGGATTGAACGAGTTTTGTAACTGGACAACTCAAATAGTTGCTTGCCTAAAGGTGTAGAACTGTGGATTTTTCAAAACCCTGGAACCCTACACTGGGGCACTGGGTGTCCCAGAGAATTTTCGTTTTGCTCTGGGTTTGTGATGGCAACCCTTACTGCCTGCAGCCGCCGTGACTTTCCTTGTCCTTGACAGACTTTCAGTTGCCGTGTAATTAAGCCAGCCATTATTATTCACATTCCAGCTTGCTGCCCTTTAACCAGTTGCTGGATTGTGTGATGATGATGATAGGAAACACTCGTCTCGAGTAGGTTGGCCTTCCAATTCCGAATGACTCTTCATCGATGCGTCCGGAGGTGACTAAAAAGCCCAATGTGGGAGACACACAGTTTTCCGCTGTGATCACAGGTAGAATCAGGTCCAGGTGAGACATCCGCATTCATTCCCTGTCTTCTAATGAACACTGTTCTTTCTGCGCTGCCTCCGATCTTCTATCATACGTCGGCGGTTTTCTTCAAAAAGTATCGCACCACGATGAACAATTGATCTCCAGGATGAGCGATCAAGAGCTAAGGTCTCCCAGTTGTTGATATCAATATGGCTCATTTGCATATTAGCCTTTAGTAGGCTACGTCTTTGAATCGCTTCCTCGGACCTCCCACACAGCGCTTGCCCTCAGTTAGTTCAGAGCAAAACACCTGCTTGGGAATGCGATTATTGGGCATGCGGATTACGTGTCCTGTCCATCGCAGCTGACGTATTAAAAGCATGGCTTCAACACTGGTAGTCTGTGCTTCTTCGAGAATGCTGGTGTTTGTGCGTTTGTCTTGCCATGTCACACGAAGAATTCTCCTCAAACATCGCTGGTGATATTGCTCCAGCTTTTTAATGACGTCTGTAGCAAGTCCAGGATTCAGATCCATAAAGTAAGATGGCGACAAGTTACAAATCAACCAAGTGCGGCCAGTGTGAAAAATGTGTAACTGATAATGAAGACTACATAATTTGTGATGGGGAATGTGGTAAATCATACCACAGAACCTGTGTAAACATAAAGAAAAAAGTTTTTAACAGGCTTTTGTCCGACAAGGCCAAGCAATGGTATTGTGTCGAGTGCAGTGCAATGAGTAAGTCAACTACGGTTGAGGTTTCTAAAATCGCCTCGCCAGACGGGAATGTAAGTAAACCAGATTTACACGATCTTGTTTGTGAAATCAACCTCCGACTGACAAAACTCGAAAACATTGAAAAGACTCAGAATGACATGCTTAAGTCCGTGACATACTTTTCTGATTGTTTTGATGGTATGCAAAGTGACATTTCAACTGCCGCACAAACTCTGAAGCAAGCCTTGTCAGAAATAACAAAGCTCAGCCAAAGAGTTTGTGAGTTAGAGAAGGATAAGAATATCGCCTGCAGTGAGGTCAAATTGTTAAAGCAAGAGAATCTCGAGCTTCAACAGTACGTTCGGCGAAACAACTTAGAGCTTCATGGCGTGCCGCACACTTCAAACGAAAACACCGTTCAAATTGTCAAGACTATCGCTGACCAATTGGGTGTCACAGTTGTTGAGTCCGATATTGACGCCTGCCATCGGCTACCACAAAGCAGAGAAGGTCTTCCACCTCCTTTACTAGTAAAATTCTGCAGCCGGCTAAAAAAAGAGGCAATTCTAAAAGGCAAAAGATCCAAACCCAACCTGAACTCAAGTGATGCAGGAATCAATGGAAGTGCTTGGTCTATCTACATTAACGAGCATTTGACGCCTGCCAATAAAGTATTTCACAAACAAGCAAGAGACCCCGTAATTTAGGTTTTAAATACGTCTAGACCCGGGATTGTAAAATTTTCGTCCGTAAATCAGATAGTGGCAAGGCTATCAGGATCACCTCACCAGAAGACATTGAAACGCTAGCAAAAGACTCTTCCATCAACAAGGTCCAGCCATCCCATTCACAGAAATAATAATGAATAGAGACATGGACCTACTAGTTGATGTTGACTTACACACATCAATTGATGAGCGTAAATATGACTGTATCCACGACTACATAGCAGACACTAAAAAGAGGTTAGCCAAATCAAGTGTCTTTACCTAAATAGCAGAAGCCTAAAAAATAAACTAGAAGATATCGAGATACTAATACATATTGTGAAAAATCTAGATGTCATAGTGGTAACCGAGACTTGGGTAAAAAGTAATGAAGCTAAATACTTCAACCTAAACAACTATTCTGTTGCATTTGTACACAGAGACAATCAGGATGGTGGAGGTGTGGGAGTTTATGTCCACAAAAAATGGAATACAAAAGTTCTTAACCTAGTTGAGAGTAACCATAGCTTGATCCAGTTAGAGCTTATAAGAAATGATACTGTTCGTTTCAATAACCTGAATACTGTTAATATAATTGCAGTATATAATCCTAACATAAATAACGCAACAAAATTCATGCAATCTCTAGAGCACATTCTCTCGAAAAACAATGCCAATCTTTCCTTATGCATTGGTGATACAAATATTAACTTATTAAACAAAAATAATGTAACCAAATCATACCTCAATCTACTATCAAGCTATGGTTTCACACAATGCAATACTCGCTATCCAACAAGAATAAGTGAATCAACAAGTACACTCCTTGATCAGGTGGCCACTAATAACTGTAAATATGCCTATAGAATAAGCAATATAAATAGTGATATTAGTGATCACAATATTCTTGTAACTGAGATTTTCTGGTCAAATTACTATCCAGGCAAAAGTCCAATCTCGAACATGACATTTAAATACGCCCCCAACAAGCAAAGGTCTAGTTCAAAAAACGTGAATAAATATTACCGGTACATGAACAAAAACAAATTCTCTACCGATCTCAATCAAATAGACTGCTTAGATGATCTAAACGAAACTTACTTCGCCATGAAACACAAAATCTTGACACAGACACCCAACAAAGAAAACACTGACTCACCTTTGAAGGAAATACACCAGAACCACAATAACCCATGGATAACAACAAAATTAATTCAGCTAATAAAACGAAGGGACCTACTACATGCTAAACTTAAAACTAGCATTCACAGAAACAATAACCTCTTAAAGGAAGAGCACATAATATGTAGGAACAAAGTGACAGCTTTAAAACGGAAACTGAAATCCTCATACTATGAACATAAATTAACATTGAATGCCAATAGCATAAAAGATACTTGGAAAGTAATCAATGAAATGATCTACAACTGAACAGCTGAAAACAAAGATGGTCCCAGTGAGATAATAATTGACGGTAAATCTTTCACAGGAAAAGAAAATATTTGCAATGCTCTAAACACTCACTTTATAAACATAGCACACAAATTAGCCAAAAACATCCTCCCAGGGAAGAAAGTTAATGAAATTAATGTCAACACAGATTCCATATTTATGACCCCGACTAATGAGATGGAAATTCGCAATATTATATTAAGCCTTAAAATGAAAAGTAGCCAAGACAAAGATGGTATGTCAGTAAAATTGTTAAAAAACTCCATTAACATGCTAAGTAGCCCACTAACTACTTTAATAAATTTATCGTTAGAGACTGGTCTGGTGCCTGATGATATAAAAATAGCACGAGTCATACCAGTCTATAAAGGAGGTGACAAAAGCAATCCGGACAATTACAGACCCATTTCCATCCTCCCACCCATATCCAAGGTACTCGAAACAGTAGTAAAAAACAGAATTGTTAATTTCTTAAATAAAAATGATTACTTCTACAAAGGGCAATATGGATTCCGAGAAAACTCAAGCACAGAAATAGCCAAATTGATATTATCTCTAACTTGCAGGATGTCTTAGACAATAAGATGACAGCGAGTGGCCTTTTCACAGACCTGAGAAAGGCGTTTGATACTGTTGACCATGAAATTCTTTTAGGGAAACTTGATAAAGCAGGTATCCGAGGAGTAGCTTGGACATGGTTTAAAAATTACCTATCTAATCGTAAGCAGTATATTGAAATAAATGGCTACAGAAGTGAGGAAGTTAATATTACCCACGGTGTGCCCCAAGGATCAATACTGGGTCCTTCCCTCTTCTTAGTGTATATTAATGACATAGCAACACTCCGTTTTCATGGTAATATAATGTTGTTTGCAGATGACTTAAGCATCTTTTACAATGCGTACACCACCAACACGCTGATTACACACATGCAGGAAGACATGAATACAATACTTGGCTGGACCCAGTCAAATAAATTAACAATAAATGAAGATAAAACAAATTATTTAATAATATCTAAGCGTAGAACAAAGTTAGACATCATTCAGAATATAATGCTGAATGGAAAAGCAGTTAAAAGGGTCTCATCTGTCAAATACCTAGGCCTAATAATAGATGAAAATCTCTCCTGGCAAAAGCACATTGATGCATTAGTAAAAATAAAATATCATCTGCCGCTGGGATGATAAAACAAATTGAGCTACTATATACCAAAATATCTACTCAGGAAAGTGTATTTTTCGTTAATCCATAGCCACTTACAATATTTGAATACAATTTGGATAAAATGCTCAAATTACCTAAAAAAGGAAATTGAGTTAATTCAGAATAGAGTCATAAGAAATATTTATAACTACCCTTTTTTTAACACCAACCAAACACCTTTATATTACGAGTAAAATTCAACCAGTAGCCCTAAATGCAGAAATCAAATCAAATGTCCTGATGTACCAAATCCTACACAACAGAATCCACACAAATTTAAACTTCACTAAACAATCTGATTTACACGCTTACAAAACTAGACATGCAGATGACATAACACTTTTCCATATCAATTCCAAACAATATGGCAGTAATAGCATTAAGTATAGTGCCTTTGTAAAATTCAATAGACTACGAGAAAATATAAAAATTGCACCTAGCCTACCAATCTTTAAAAGGAGGCTAAAACAGTTTATGTGGAATGATTATGAAATGTCGGTTTGAAGAAATTTCATAATCTGAGAAGACAAAAGAAGAACACATTGTGTACAAAAACTTATGAAAGCTACAAAATGTTGTCTATATTTTCATACTGAAAACTTTGTAAACTAGAAGAATTGCTGAGTTGTAAACTTAACATTGAATTGTAATTTGTCGCCAACAAGATAAAACTGTACAATTCCTTTGTATATGAGTCCTTGACTCGTTAAGGGATTAATAAAATGCATTATTATTATTATAACTACAACTGAGTGTATTGTGTATTGCGTTGCTGACAGCACAGCGTCCAGCACAATCGCGCTGGATGAAAAATACGTCCAGCAAGCTTCCCCCCACCACTTGCCGTCCACCATGATGGCATGTTTGTGTCGAGGTGGCCAGCGGAGCATCCAGCCACATACTGTGCGAGTCCAAGCTCTATGAACTTGCGGGGTGAGGAGAAAGAGCAGAGAAGGGTCAGGCGAGCAGAGAAGGGCCTGTCAACAGCCCGCAGTGTTACTTGACATGCTACTCTGTTCCAATACTGCTAACATAGGGTCTTCTCTGAAATCACTGTGGTGTTACGAATGAGTCAGTGAGTCATCGACCAATGTATTTGGTTCTGTACTATGCACGGATCGAGAAACCTCATCACTCGTCAACACCGTTTCTCATAGTCCGCGATGCACATTCCTCTGAGGTTCACGCAGCTTAGACTCGAGCAGTACGTAAGTGTGTGAAAAAGTAATCGGTTGATAGGTGGGTAGAGGAATAGCAATAATGAATGAATAGACTTTGGGAGAATTCATACAAGCGAACAAAGAAAAGCCGTGCCTTTAGAATTCCAATTCCCAAAGCTATTCAAATAGGTTGGTTGGTTCCTCAGTTTAGGGGCTGCGACAACGCGGTCATGTAGCCCCGTGTACTTTGGGTGTGTGTAGAATCTGTCTGATAACCGGTGTTAATTGTGATGACTGTATTGTTGTTTGTTTGAGTCTTCAGTCTTTTGACGGGTTTGATACAGCCCTCCATACCTCCCTGTCCTGAGCGAATCGTTTCATCTCTACATAGTTACCATACCCTACATCCGAGGCAATCTGTTTAACATATTCTAACCTTGGTCTACCCGTACAGTTCTTGTCCTCGACCCTTCCTTCCATAACTACGCTTGCTATTCCTGGGTGTCTTAGTATGTGTCCTACCAACCTATCTCTTCTCTTCATTAGCAGTCGCCAGAAACATCTCTCCTCTCCCACTCGTCTTAATACCTCTTCATTTGTCACCCTATCTACACATCTGATCTTCATCATTCTCCTGTAACACCACATTTCACTGTATTATTGTGCGTTATCTGTTTTTTAATTCAAGTAAGGACTGCAGACTTTGAATTTTTCAAATAGTTCCTACTTTTGCCGCCAAACGCCACCGTCAACGACTACTAGTCCAGAACTTAGCTACTAGACGCCACCGCAGTCGGTTCTTGGCAACGAACGTAGGAACCTAAGAGCGTTGTTTACATTCATAACCTATACAATTTAGCTTCTCACAGGAGTAATTAGTTGAAGGTTCTTTAACATGCCATAAATCTATGAGATGGGACCGCCGGCTTTACTTCCCCTCTGAAGGAAGGCATACTGAGTTATTCAAATAGACAAATAAGAAAAGCTGCATTAGAGTATTTATTGGAAATTCACCCACACTTTCTCCCTTTTCTTCTGTAACGACAACAAACAAAATAGAATGTACTGCTAGTTTCTGTCCTTTAGTCACAAATCGCAATGCCGGTGACATATTCACACAGACATCCTATCGTATTTACAGTCAAACGTGAGATGAAGCTGGATGCCCCGCTGGAGCATGAATGAGCTAGACCATCGCCGTCTACACATATCAAGCCGTGTCATAAGGTTTGGCAACGCAGCCCATTTGTCATCTGGGAGGCCTAGCTCAAGCACATACAGTTGTATTATCCAGAGTTGGAATCTGACATTTCGGCGCCACTATGCAAAAACAGTTGACGGCTAGATCGCACGCAAGGCTTGTTGCCATGGAAACCATACAGCGCTGCCAATTTGAATGCCGCTCTTTGGCCACGTGCTTGTCGTTTGACCAGTCGCTTGTTTGGTTGCTTCCAGAGTGCACACACTGACCTTGCTGCGTTAAAATTGTTTTGAATTAATTAGTTAATTACTTTTTCGTGTAGGATTTAAACTTATTTATACATTATACTTATATTTATAATTCATTAGTGTCAGTTTAAGCTTAGGTTCGTGTCAATTAGATCAAGGTTAGCTTTGTTTTTGTTTGCGAGTGGTGACGTTTTTAAGGATGACTTCTCGTAAAGGAAGACCGAGGATACATCCAGTTCAGGAATCGTCAAGAACTGGTCGAGGTGTACCTATTCGAAGCCATGGGAGGAAGATGATTATCGCCGCGCGGGATTTTTTTTTGAAAGGGAGGGAGAAAATGTCCGTGCATCAGGCGAACCATTAATTCCATTCAGTCGCGCGCAGGAGCGTACTGCCTCTGCTCTTGGAATTAGTAAGACTAGTGACGGAGAGGACCGGGATGATGATGATGATAATGATGACATGGATGGGATAGAGCCTCTTCCCAGTAATTAGCTTCTGTCTTCAAAAGGGTGAGTTAATAGCCTATACAATGAACGTAGGCCTATATTTTGTAATACATTTGTGTGTTTCTTGTGCCTTGAAACTTATTCTACAGGAGATATAAATTGCTAAATAACACGGAAACAATCACGTGTTGTCGTTTCGCTTGGAACATTTTTGCTCTATGATAGTAGGCTATTCGTAATATTGCTATTGCTATTCATTACAATATTTTAGCCACTCCTCAATTTGACGTGCTATTATTTCATTTTACAGTGTGAACCGAACAGTTTTAAGCATTGCTTTGTTTAAGATTTTTGAAAACCATCTGAGTAAAATTGTAATAAATGTAATAACGGTGCTAATGATATTATGAGCATGAGGAAAAGAACGGGAGGGTGAAAGTACGCACGTGGTGGCGAGTAGCATACGTGGCAACGCTGCCTTTAGTTCAACGGTTGTCCGCCGAACTGTCAGATTCCAACTCTGGAAAATACACCTGTAGTAATTGCTAACACTGCGTAAACACATAGATTTTGACGCAAAATGATTCCGAAAATAGAACAGAACATAACTTCCGCTAAATCTACACACAAATATCACAAATAAAGGATGAATATTATCATGCTATGTACTGTCGATTCCCGACCTCAATGTCCCAATGTCTGAAGTTTTCTTTTATTGCTGCTATGCTCACTTAGGCCTACTAGACACAGAGAGTCAGAACGTTGTAATATAACCAGTTATTTTAATAGTGCTGCCATAATTTGACTTACAGCCAGGCACTCAACACTTCCTAGGTATCTGAAATAGTTTAATGAAATATTAGTGAAGAATTTGTTGGTTAAGTTCATTACAAGGCATTGGTTACACAAACAACTTAATATGGGAAATACTCACTTCTAGAACTTTCCGTAGGTCTGATTTACCACGAGGAATTTCACGGGTGTTGAAATAGTTAGTACGAACTGCTTTTAGATGCTGTCATATCAAAATAAACGATATTTATGAATAAAACTTAGCATGTGATCTTACGTGTTTATAGAATTTACAGACTCTTCAATACGTTGCCAATTCTACCAACAGCACGGCTTGAGAATTATAGACGGCGATGGCTAAACTCTTCCAGCCGGGTGGCCAGCAAGCTGGAGTGTGAAAGGCTGGCTTTATAGTCACAGTTGTAACGCATCGCTTCTTTGCTATAAAGTACCGCAGTGTAGGATTAGTGTTAGTTTCTTGTTGTGTTCTTTCCGCGAACCAATCAATCAATCAACTTCTAAAGGCAATGCCTTGTCTCCGCAACAATTCTTCTTTGTCTTCAGCACCTCGTTTCATCTCACAGTAGGAACCATAATGAAGAGTTAGTGTGACGTCTTGCAGGAAACATTTTCTCGGTCGACCTCGGCCTTTCCTCCCTGAGATCTTTCCTTCTAGGAGATTAGTTAGAAAAGCGAAGCAAGGACACCAAAACCACTATGAGGTGTGCAGAGTGTAAGATGTTTGTATACAGAGGTTATATCTTATCTCTTTTTGTCAATTGCAGATATATAAATAATATCGTATAGCCTCAGGTGTCGGGTGCAAGCTTCGTTGTTTGGACGCCCAGATGGCAGCTTGCATGTCGAATTTTGTTGTTCCTTTGACGTTATGAAAGTCAAGGAGGTTAGATATCTAAGCTCCTTGTCACTATAGCGCTTTCTAGTGGAGAATGGAGGAACTTTCTTGTGTTGGCGGAAAATCCCGAGATTAATTTTGCCATTATGAACACGGCCTACGAAATTTCAATTGGTTCTTTAACATGCGAAGCCTCCGTGGCTTAGGCGGCAGCACGCTGGTCTCTCACCGGTCACTCCATGTGAGATCTGTGCTGTACAAAACGGAGGCAGACAGCTTTTTCTCCGTGTACTCCGGTTTTCCCTGTCACACATTTCATTCCAGCAACACTCGCCACTGTCACTTCATTTCATCTTGTCATTCATTTAATCATTGCCCCAGGGGAGTGCGACAGGCTTGGGCAGCCGACACAGTCCATATCCTCGCCGCTAGTTGGGGGCTTTATTCATTCCATTCCCTGACCCTGTCGTAGACTGGAAGCAGGCTGTGGATTTTCATTTTCATTTTCTTTAACACGCCATCAACGTACGACATGCATGCCGTGATTTTTGTCGCCTTTCAAAAATCACTTACCATGGCCAGGAGCGAACTTCAAGCTTGGGGTTGGTAGTCCGACACGATAACCACTCACCCACCGTGGCAAACTAATTGCAGAGATGACATTCAGTAAAACACTCTAAAATGTGAGGTGTTGCAAGATGTAAAAAAGTGTAGGCTACAGTTTTTATCATTTTAAATGATCTTGTCGGCTTTGTCGTTACGCTGGGGTCTGGCGTTACGTTACGGTGACAGGACGAAATGTACCCAGATGCACTGAGGTGTGTGACGTCATAGTACCGCTTGGTGCATGTGTTCCCCGACAATCTCTACTTCGTTCGTATAACACAAAAATCCCCGATTCTTGGATGTCATGGGTAATCTCGAGAACCACTGATTGGATTTTGATGCAGTTTTCACCATTCTGTAAAGGATATCTCGAGGAAAGATTCTGTAGAAAATAATTTATGTATGATCAAGGGAAGCCAAGCAGTAACGATTTAAGTGAAAAAGTCTAAAACAAACTTGGCGTCCGTGCGCTTCTTAAGCTTACGCTGGGCAAACCGTTAACAATATCAACATACTATGAGAGTAAGAATTGGTCAGCATGAAAAGTTCTACAAAAAAGTCCGCGAGAGCATATCTCTATCTTCAATACATCGCCCACTATAAGTGTTTTTAGACTGGATGGAAGGGGCACGTCATCCAGCCATCTCCCTCCGCGCACTTGACCTTGCTTTGCCCTTGGTTTGCACTTGCCGTTCGCGAGTAATTTGAAACAAGATAAGCAATATTTCTAGCATTTTTCAGCATTTGTAGCATTTAAAATGATACAAAGTCTAGTCTTTCAGACTGACTGTCACTTTTTTAATATTATTTTATTTTTAGTATAGAATGTTAAAGTGTAATATTAAATAAATTTTACGTAAGTCTAATCAACCCAAACTATTCAGTTGTTATGCTAAATTCAATAAATATTGTTTGTGATATGTAAACCGGGCTTATTATCCTTGGGACACTGAGTGCCCCTGTGTAGGATTACTGAATGTAATAAACAAGTGTAGGGTTCCAGTTTATGGAACCGGGACGTGTGAATCGATAGAAAAATGTAGCTTCCGATGTTTAGTTAAATATCTCAGAAACTACAATAGATATTTCCTTGAATATTCTTTTGCTATATTCAGAGTACATTCATCATTATTTGGGTAGAATTTTAAGCTTCTATTTAGATCGTAGACTTTCGCGGCCGGTGTCTAGTCGAAACGTCGGGAAATAACCAATATGCGATGCGGCTCAATCCTGTAAGCCAAGATGATAAACTGAAGCTTCTATGTTGAATATTTTGTGTCAGAGAGCATTACAAAATAGTACATTATGCAATGAGCCTATAATGGCAATAATTAATACACGAGTATGTTTATAAAACGAGCGTATGCGATTTTTATAATTTCCATATGAGTGTCTTAATTACCATTATAGACGAGTTGCATACGACTGTTTATGTTTCCACGATAATTATTATAACTATTTTATGTTCGAACATAAATATTCATAAATATCTGTCAAGATTTTGCCAGTTTTATGTACTGAACAGAGCGCATGGGACGCAGACAATGCCTTGTAGGCCTCCTCGATTACCCTACTATGACACTAGGCCACGCAGTGAAATTTAAATTAGAAGGCCTTGGAACTCAGCGCAGGTGCGATGCTATCATTATCTAATTGGTCAAACAACCGTTTCTTGAGCTCTGATTGGTGGGAGAAACTGTTTCACAATGAAAAATAGTGTTATAATGAGCCTCATTATAGTAAAGTTTTCTGACATATAACAGTGAGGGTCGAACATAAACAATATTAAAGAAATATATTGTTAAAAATTCCCTTAACTCATGCCCCTTTTTCTGAGCAAATACTCAAACCAGACCCAACAAACTTTGCATGGATAATATTTAAACCATTTTTGAGCTACTGAAGTAAAAGTATTGTCCTATTGTTTACAGGAGTTGAGTTTTTTTACATCCTACTTGAAAACTGATTTTTTTTTGGGTAAAATTGTTAGTGTTTTTCAAGCTTGGCTCCATGAACTAATGAAGATACCTGAATAAATTTACTTCCACTAGTAGATCTATATAGGGTCTTATAGACTACCAAGTTTCAAATACATTGATCACATAGTTTCTGACAAAATGGTACATGAAGTTTCAAAAAATATGACTTACAGAAAACACAAAAGGAATGTTTGACTAGCAGCTACAGTATAGTCTTAATAAATTACTAGCGGACCCGTGCGAGAAATCTCGCATGTTCATAAACCACACTTTACCCAATAGGTTTATAATGAGAGACTTAAGGAGAAAGGTTATGTTTTTATTTGAACCAACTGATTATAGAACACTATTTACATTTCAGGATAAAGGAAAGACGTCAGAATGTTAATATGACATGAAACAAGCGTCACAGCGGCCCGTGGACAGCAATTATGGAGCGTATTTTCCTAAATCAACGGTGTTTGCAAATCGCACACTTCGTACAATTTTTTTAAAGTAATTTTTTAAAGAAATTATAGATATTTATGAAATTATAGTGCTTTAAGTCACTGGTAATGTCTATTCTCTTTCATTTGAATGCTCATTTGTCACGATCGGTCGCTTGTGAGCGCCGCAGGAGGGATCTATACTACTGAAATAATATATATGATGATATGATGATGATGTTTAAACCTAATTTTATTGCATCAAATAGCACTTCAGCACAATAATTGATACACCAAATTCTTCAGGAAAGATGGGAGATTTTTTTAAGCTAAATAAATTGACAATCTTGAGCCTATCACACGTCTCGGTTCCCTAAGGAGATTATAAGGTTTTTTTTTTAGCGTATGGCTTTTAGTGCCGGGAGTGTCCGAGGACATGTTCGGCTCGCCAGTTTTGTAGCTGCTTCGAGACGGACACCCAATGGGTGAGCTACAAGTACCGTCGGGGAGGGAAGTTGGAAAGTAAGGACGAGGAGTTGGAAGGTAGCGGCTGTGGCCTATAGTTAGGGACCAACCCCGGCATTTGCCTGGAAGGAAGATGGGAAACCACAGAAGACCATCTTCAAGGTTGTCGGCGGGGGGATTCGAACCTCCTCGCCTCCCGGATGTGAGCGACTGCCAGCAGTCATATTATAAGGGTTAAGAAAATAGGGTCAGGTATAGAAAAATGTAGTACATTTTAAAGTTTAAAGAGAAAACCCCCACATGCTTGGGTGCTCAAGCTTCATCTTCCATCACCGGTTGTCTGACAGTTTAAAGGTTTATTATACGCACGTAATATAATATTTAAGCCTAGCGAGAGTTCTCTACGGTTGGCCTCGCGGTTCACGTGGTCAGTTGCTCTGCTCGTTTGTGGAAGTGATGAATGGGGGAAAAAGCTGTTCTCTGACAGGTTGTTTGGGAGGCCGTGGTTTTCGTACGAGGTCACGCTTGGCCCAGGCAGTGCAAGCGTGCTGCCTCATGCACTGCTTCCAGAGTTATTATAGTTGCTGTTGATTGGTTGGTTCCTTAGTTTGGTTATAGAACATAACGTACCACTTGGCCGGCTGATTACCTGTGAAGAGTCAGCTAATGACCTTAAAATATTTAGGAGTCGCCTCCGTAGCGTAGCGGTCAGTATGGTTAGCTGCCGCCCCGGAGGTCCTGGGTTCGATTCCCGGCTCTGCCACGAAATTTGAAAAGTGGTATGTGGACTGGAACGGGGTCTACTCAGCCTCGGGTGGCCCAAATGAGTAGAGGGGGTTCGATTCCCATCTCAGCCATCCTCGAAGTGGTTTTCCGTGGTTTCCCACTTCGTCTTCGGGCAAATGCCGGGATGGTACTGTACCCGATATCCGGATAGTAGGCTGTCAGATATCCGCCCCCTCAATCGGATTGCCAATAATCAATCGCACCGGCACAGCTACATCAATGAAAATGGCACTGACAGATACTATCGAGATTAGAGCACAATAGTTAACAAGAAATTATTGTGGAACACATCAAAATATACGGGGGTTCATACTTACCTTTACTTACCTCTTAAATTTATCTCGGGGACCGGGTTGTCAACTGGATCACTTAAAGTATGCCCTCACAATAACCTCCACCATGATATTTAAAATGAACCAGAACGCAGACGAGAAACTTTAAACTGCACAATAATTTATTTCACATAAAGAATGATTTTAACAAAAATAAGACAACAAAATCCACGTGGCAATCAGAAGCCATCGTCCATATAATCATGTCCTCCTGTAGGACTTGTATACTCTACATACAATGTTTCAGCTTTCTCAAGCTCAAAATAACGTAATTATAATAATGCATTTGGAATGGAAACGGGATTTGGGACGAGACACATATATCAATTGTTTTGCGTGTTTATATACTTCACATTTTATTTATAGCCACAAGGCTATTATGGAAACGTCCTTGGCCTCTGTCATACAGTTGTCCGGGCCAGCTGCAATGCACATGCATCGTCAAAGCGGACTCCCCGTTCGTTCAACCCTAGCATAAGCGAGTTACCTCAGAGCTTGGCTCTCCTTTTCAAAACACGTAAATGTTCACATCTCAACTGAAATATTATCACGCAAATATTTCAAATGCTCCATTCAAACACCAGTGGATTCCTCCAATAATCCCAAATCATGTTTAATTGTTCAAACCACTTGTTTAATTAGCGTTGTTTAGAGTATAAAAACAAAACTCTTAATGTTAATAACAAAAGTTCATTAATTATTTATAACAATAATAAATTGTTTATAACAATGTCAAACGACAATTGAAAATTTTATACACGCCTCTATTAATCACTTTCATTTCAAATTATTATCAAAGATATTTACAAAATTATTTACAATATTAATATTGTTTATATTATTTATACAAGAAATACATTAAACCACACTTTTATCCGGTTGATAATTACTTAAATCGTGTTGATATAATCGACCAATGAAGGTTAGTTATATTTAAATGTCAAATTCAGGTTTAATAAGGTTTAATAATAATTATTATTATTTGTGACAGTAACCTCCATTCAAAATCTTTATCTCAAATTATTTAACACTCTTGTTAATTTTAACAGAGTCGTCATATGAATAACTTTCAAAGAACCAGAACAATACATTCAGCGGGGAAATACTTCGCTCAAAACGCACAAAATTGCACAACAATTGGCCCAAAATTCATCATATATCTTCATATATATGGCATAAAAATCTTCCAAACTACATACAAAAATCCTCCACTTATAAATTCATCAACTTCATTTATTACTGTGGGAACCTCCTTCATTATTCAAGGGCATTATTCATCAGCGACTTTCACATGTCCACTGAACTAACGATTATACATCCATTGTTCCTCTTTAAAAATTCTTATATTCATCAATTGTATTAATGACTGTTATTATTTAACCTTCGTGGGTTTCATTCATGAATCGATATGAAGTAAAAATTTGCCAATCACAAATAAATTTAATAGCAAATACGATTAGACACTCCTCCCTGGTCTATCAAAATTGAGATTAATATCTTCAAAGAAACGCAGTATAAAAATACTATCTTCAATCAAAGTTCATCTAAACTGTATAAATAGTCGAATAGAATACAATTAGATTGTGGAATGCAAACATTATTGTTCCAATCTATAATTGAGAAAAACTCCTATCAAATGTTCATTACTATAGTGTATTCAATAAATCGTAATCAAAGTTCATATTTCATAAAATTGTCTATAATGCAATGATAAATGTCTATGTTGCAATCATGTTCATAAGACGACTAGTATTTCAAAGATCGTCGATATCGTAATAGATTTTAACGCTCTAAAATCATTTAATCATTCTTCTTTCTTGAGGATGACAGAAAATTGGTCAAAGTAATTTACTGAATAGAATTACTTTAATAAAAATGACACGCTGTCTGAATTCAAATCTGCCATAGAAATCATTAACTTTACCGTCAAATCGTGACTACAAAAATATGCAAATTACTGAAAGAATCTAAATTATCAGTCTCAACTGATCCAAAATGATTTAACTATGCCAATGACATAATAATGTCTCAACAAATCGTAAAAAAAGGCATAAATCATCGAAGTGTACTGAGTACAGAAATATCAATCAAGAAAATGGGGCAAAAGATAGGACAAAAAATATGGGAAAATGGTTGCTCAGATATCGCTACAAGACTCAAATAATACAAGAAACGTTCACGACTACCTTATCTGTTGATTGAAGTTCTAGAGGAAAGTTTTCAAAGAAAACTGCTGTTGGTTCCAATTCACCAGCGTAAAGATGTGCTCCGTCCTCGAACCTGGAATCAGCGTCCTCGGAGAATCGAACTGCTTCCTTCTCCGGAAATTGCACTGCTCCATGTATACGAAAAACATCCTTCTGGCAAAACTCTTCTTTGTGAGCCGGGTCCACCCTGGCCTCTCTTGAAAGTTCCCTGAAGTTCTAGTAGGAATTCGCCATGAAGTTTATTGCAGTTATTTCCGCAGAAATATTCATAATCGTGGAGTATGATAATATTTCCACTGTCATCTGGTATAATTCAGCGATGGATTCACGATGCATGAGTGTAGTTGGATGTTCACTACATGCTCGCTTTTGTAGAAAGACGATTAACGAAGTTCCATGCTGTTATTTCACTCCAACGATATATGTCCCAATTGCATTAAAGCCTTAGCCTTCCATCTCAACTTCCGTTATAATCATTGAAAGCACTGCAAGATTATAATGTTCCATAGTAGACTGTATCGTTGTATTACCAAACGTATTCTCCAATATCACTGTTGCACTCCACGTGTCAGCCGTAGTGTATAATGTGGAATTTTAAAAGTGTTTCTCATGTGGCGAGAAAATCACTTTTGTTGGCAGCCTTAAAGTGCCAATATCTTTCGAAGTATAACTGTGAAATTGTTCAAATCTTCTACACACATCAATGTTGTACTGCCCAATTGAATTATAATAAAGGCTGAAGTTAACTCTTGATATCTTATCTGGTGGAAACGTTAATGTGAGCGTTTCAACTTCACCTAGTTTCGAGCAGCGTAAAATGGAACTGCTCCGTGTTCGTTCGATGCGCCGGGCTTTAACCACACGCTAAAGACAACTTGCTTCACTTATTCACTCGAAAATAACTATGACATCTGAAATATATATGCGGTATCAGCGGTATGATCCGTATGAGTTCTGAGATTATGAGTTCTGAGTATGAGTTCTGAGTATGAGTTCTGAGATTATGAGTTCTGAGATTATGAGTTCTGAGTATGAGTTCTGAGATTATGAGTTCTGAGATTATGAGTTCTGAGAGCTCCTCTCTTCTGTGCACGACCTTTTATCAACTTCTTAAGGGGCGTATCCATCCCTTCCATAGCCTGTTGCTCCGTCATTGCTAGAAGTTTTAACTTTGGCTATACTTGACGGATTTTCAAATTTCAAAAACTCAAAATTAATTTCTTCAAAATTCCAAATCAATGCCATAACTGAAAATAGATTTCCACAATTCTGCATGCCAAAAATAATCAAATATCGTAGTTTCAGCAATCTCCGTCTTCCTTCCAAACTATCGTTCATTGGTTCGAGTCTCTCCTCCAATAGCGTAACTTCTTCCTTAGCACAATACCTTGTTTCCTGCGACTGCGTCGTAAATCTCCGATCTTTCTCGAACAAAATCATGACGTCACCAAGAATATCAGCTCAATCAGCCTACTTGCATGAATTCTACGTCATCCGTGCCTACGTCATGAATATCCACGTCACAACTATGACAGCCATAACTTTACTCACATATGCCAATACAGCCATCGTGGTCTCAATATAATTCAATTTACGGGGGCATTCTCCCTTCACCACGTTTTAAAAACAGTTGCAAATTGTTTTTAAACTCTGTGTTATAAATATCTCAATTCACTTGAACACGAAATTGAATTATATTCTTCTCTTGTATGATATTTCTTCTATGTTCCTTAATCATAAGTTTCTTCTTCTCTGGTTTGTGTGTGGCTAATGCGTTCTCTCCTCTCTACTGTCTTTTCTGTCCTGAATTCCTGTTTTCCAAGTTCTGCCGACTTGTAGAAGGACCAGGATCGATCACTACATCCTGTCTTTTCTTTTGGTTTTCAGCTTCCTTCTCTCGTAATTCCTTCAGATACTGCTGACTTTCTTTCTCTCTCTCTTGATACTTGTCATAACCTGACCTTGAGAATTCTGATTCTGATTCTGGTACTGGTTATTTCTATTATAGTTTCTATTATAACCATTGTTATAGTATCTACCTCTTCCGTTGTTGTAATTCCCTCTATTATTATTCCAGCCTCGTCTTTGCTGATATGGACGGTAACCTTGGGATCTGTTGTTGCGGAAATAATTATTCCTGTGAGGACCTACATTTTCAGTTTTTCCTTCCTCAGGCTTATCAGTTTGCTGCACTTGATCCATGTAGACTGTATTAACGTCTTTGAATTCGTGCCTCTGACCTTTTTGTACCAAATTTGGCATTGGACTCGTGTAGTCAAGCCTTCTCAATAATTCGTCCATACTGGTCAAATCTCTGATATTTGACGATATGATCAGTCTTCTTACCTCCACAGGCAGCATACGTGAAATCGCATCTATCAACTGCTCTGTTGACAATGGGGGTTGCAAAAATCTCAAGCGTGATAGTTGACTCGTGAAGAAATCAGCGTACCGTGTTGGAAGAGTACCTGAATACTTCCTCGAGTATACCTCAGCTCTTAATGAATTCTGAGCTTCTATTGACCAGAATCGTTTTATCAGTGCCTCTGCAAATTCGTCAAAATTGCTGAAAGTGTACCGAAATGCTCTAAACCATTCGAGGGGTCCTCCAGCTAGAAATCTTTCTACGATTCTCATCTCTCTCTCTCTAGGAATGTGGGCTTCTATGAAATAGTCTTTAAGATTCCTGATATATTCGATCGGTGTGAGACTATCAGTGTTGCTAAATTTTTGAGGTTTGTCTTCAAAATTCCTGATGACTGTCACATTTCTCGGATATGAATCCATATAATTCCTCCCACTATCACGATACTTCCATTCGGGTTCAATATTCCGATCCTCTTCTTCTTCCCTGAATCTGGATATACGTTCCTCAGGACTAATATCTCTCTCTTCTGTAGTAAGGTTACATCTTCTCCCGTAATTTCTATCCTCTTCACCAGTCAATCCTTCGGTATCCTTGTCTGTGATTTCCGTGATGACTTTCCTAATCAACTCTTCCTTATAGGTTTCCATCATGCTAGCTTCTCCTAGTTTCAAATTCTGCAGTTTGCTCGTAGTTTCATTAACATCAGAGACAACCTTATGAATCTGTTCCTCTAACGCAGTTTTTAATGCTTGCACGTCCTGACCTATTTGAGTTCTATCCTCTACCTGCTTTTCGGATAGCGAATCCATCCTTACATTCAAGTCTTTCCTAATCTGAACTACTTCATTATTAATGTCTACTTGTGTACTGGCAAGTTTTCTTTCAATTCGCTCCTGAATTTGATCGACATGTTCCCCACTTGACCTGTTCCATTCATCTTTCCAAACCGTTACATTTGCAGTTAACATTTCCGCGATATCTACCTCAATGTCTTCCTTAAGTAAACGATTGCGATCTAATACTTGGGTTCTCATGACCTCTACATCGTATTTTAAACCAGCTAAAGAAGCTGTTGTCCTAACAGACTCGTCAACTAATCGAGTTGTTAATGCACTAATGTTACGAGTACAAAGTGTTTTTGAAGTTTCAATTTCCTCCCTAACTTTGTTAACATCAGTCTGAACTTTAGCAATGTCTACAAAAACAGTATTGACTTCTACTTGTATTTTATTGATATCGCTTTGCATATCGTTAACATCTGAATGAATATTATTGATGTCTACTTGAACATTTGACACATCAGTTCGAGCATTTCTAACCTCTTTTTGAACTTCTTCTACTTTGTCTTGTACAGTAGCAACATCATTCCTAACAACAATTACTTCAGCTCTAGCACATGAAATATCACCCCGGACATTAGCAACATCAAGATTCAACATAGTAAGATCTTTTTGTACCTTAGAAACATCAATTTTCACCTCAGAAACATCTTTATGCACATTGGACACGTCTGTGCGCATGTCATTTACAGCATTCTCGATTCCCTGGGTATTGATCTGTAAACGCGACACATTATTTTCTAAGTTTGCCGAACTGGTCTGAAGAACTTTCAAACTTTCATCCATTCTACTAGCATTCTCCTCCATTCGACTAGTATTCCTTGCTTCCATCTCCCTCACACTTTCATTAATGCTAGCTTTCATCTCCCTCATATTGTTGGACATCTCCTCCAACATTTTCGTAATACTTTCATCAGCCATTTCAATAATATTTCAATAATAAACTGCTTTAGGGACATACATCAAACAGAGCAAAATAACAACATCTGAGCAACATTTTTCACCATATACAAATTTGAGCAATTTTCTGTCTTAAATCTAACTTATAATTACCTTATAATTAACCTTCGTAGACACTTCATGTTGAAATAAACTCAAGCACATGTTCAAGTTTCTTTGGTTCATTTTAAAATATCCTAACACAAATAATTTACATTTACAATCCAAATAGTTTAATTTTATCTTTAATATGACTAAACATGTCATAAGCCGGTCAAATAAAATAAGATTCCAGATCATAGGCGATTTTTCTAAGTTTCCAGCCTATTTAACCTCTCTCAAGTTGTATAAGATCTGATCTTTTCTGAGTGTAATTTTCCTAATACAACACAACATTTAATTCCTATATAATCACACTCTCACACACAATTGGCTAAGACATCTAACAAAGAATCAACCTCTTTATTTGAGTCTTCACAATCCCATTGACATCGATAACTTGGTAATCCAATGTTATTCGAACACTCCACAAAAATTGCGGTGTCAATTCTACTGCAATAACTTGGTAATCCAATGTTATTCAGTCGAACGTGCCAATCGAGCCAACCGTGCCCCACGTTTTAGGGTCGCCAATCCTACTGGTGTTCGATATCCGGATAGTAGGCTGTCATATCCGCCCCCTCAATCGGATTGCCAATAATCAATCGCACCGGCACAGCTACATCAATGAAAATGGCACTGACAGATACTATCGAGATTAGAGCACAATAGTTAACAAGAAATTATTGTGGAACACACCAAAATATACGGGGGTTCATACTTACCTTTACTTACCTCTTAAATTTATCTCGGGGACCGGGTTGTCAACTGGTTCACTTAAAGTATGCCCTCACAATAACCTCCACCATGATATTTAAAATGAACCAGAACGCAGACGAGAAACTTTAAACTGCACAATAATTTATTTCACATAAAGAATGATTTTAACAAAAATAAGACAACAAAATCCACGTGGCAATCAGAAGCCATCGTCCATATAATCATGTCCTCCTGTAGGACTTGTATACTCTACATACAATGTTTCAGCTTTCTCAAGCTCAAAATAACGTAATTATAATAATGCATTTGGAATGGAAACGGGATTTGGGACGAGACACATATATCAATTGTTTTGCGTGTTTATATACTTCACATTTTATTTATAGCCACAAGGCTATTATGGAAACGTCCTTGGCCTCTGTCATACAGTTGTCCGGGCCAGCTGCAATGCACCTGCATCGTCAAAGCGGACTCCCCGTTCGTTCAACCCTAGCATAAGCGAGTTACCTCAGAGCTTGGCTCTCCTTTTCAAAACACGTAAATGTTCACATCTCAACTGAAATATTATCACGCAAATATTTTAAATGCTCCATTCAAACACCAGTGGATTCCTCCAATAATCCCAAATCATGTTTAATTGTTCAAACCACTTGTTTAATTAGCGTTGTTTAGAGTATAAAAACAAAACTCTTAATGTTAATAACAAAAGTTCATTAATTATTTATAACAATAATAAATTGTTTATAACAATGTCAAACGACAATTGAAAATTTTATACACGCCTCTATTAATCACTTTCATTTCAAATCATTATCAAAGATATTTACAAAATTATTTACAATATTAATATTGTTTATATTATTTATACAAGAAATACATTAAACCACACTTTTATCCGGTTGATAATTACTTAAATCGTGTTGATATAATCGACCAATGAAGGTTAGTTATATTTGAATGTCAAATTCAGGTTTAATAAGGTTTAATAATAATTATTATTATTTGTGACAGTAACCTCCATTCAAAATCTTTATCTCAAATTATTTAACACTCTTGTTAATTTTAACAGTATCTTCATATGAATAACTTTCAAAGAACCAGAACAATACATTCAGCGGGAAAATACTTCGCTCAAAACGCACAAAATTGCACAACAATTGGCCCAAAATTCATCATATATCATCATATATATGGCATAAAAATCTTCCAAACTACATACAAAAATCCTCCACTTATAAATTCATCAACTTCATTTATTACTGTGGGAACCTCCTTCATTATTCAAGGGCATTATTCATCAGCGACTTTCACATGTCCACTGAACTAACGATTATACATCCATTGTTCCTCTTTAAAAATTCTTATATTCATCAATTGTATTAATGACTGTTATTATTTAACCTTCGTGGGTTTCATTCATGAATCGATATGAAGTAAAAATTTGCCAATCACAAATAAATTTAATAGCAAATACGATTAGACACTCCTCCCTGGTCTATCAAAATTGAGATTAATATCTTCAAAGAAACGCAGTATAAAAATACTATCTTCAATCAAAGTTCATCTAAACTGTATAAATAGTCGAATAGAATACAATTAGATTGTGGAATGCAAACATTATTGTTCCAATCTATAATTGAGAAAAACTCCTATCAAATGTTCATTACTATAGTGTATTCAATAAATCGTAATCAAAGTTCATATTTCATAAAATTGTCTATAATGCAATGATAAATGTCTATGTTGCAATCATGTTCATAAGACGACTAGTATTTCAAAGATCGTCGATATCGTAATAGATTTTAACGCTCTAAAATCATTTAATCATTCTTCTTTCTTGAGGATGACAGAAAATTGGTCAAAGTAATTTACTGAATAGAATTACTTTAATAAAAATGACACGCTGTCTGAATTCAAATCTGCCATAGAAATCATTAACTTTACCGTCAAATCGTGACTACAAAAATATGCAAATTACTGAAAGAATCTAAATTATCAGTCTCAACTGATCCAAAATGATTTAACTATGCCAATGACATAATAATGTCTCAACAAATCGTAAAAAAAGGCATAAATCATCGAGTACAGAAATATCAATCAAGAAAATGGGGCAAAAGATAGGACAAAAAATATGGGAAAATAGTTGCTCAGATATCGCTACAAGACTCAAATAATACAAGAAACGTTCACGACTACCTTATCTGTTGATTGAAGTTCTAGAGGAAAGTTTTCAAAGAAAACTGCTGTTGGTTCCAATTCACCAGCGTAAAGATGTGCTCCGTCCTCGAACCTGGAATCAGCGTCCTCGGAGAATCGAACTGCTTCCTTCTCCGGAAATTGCACTGCTCAATGTATACGAAAAACATCCTTCTGGCAAAACTCTTCTTTGTGAGCCGGGTCCACCCTGGCCTCTCTTGAAAGTTCCCTGAAGTTCTAGTAGGAATTCGCCATGAAGTTTATTGCAGTTATTTCCGCAGAAATATTCATAATCGTGGAGTATGATAATATTTCCACTGTCATCTGGTATAATTCAGCGATGGATTCACGATGCATGAGTGTAGTTGGATGTTCACTACATGCTCGCTTTTGTAGAAAGACGATTAACGAAGTTCCATGCTGTTATTTCACTCCAACGATATATGTCCCAATTGCATTAAAGCCTTAGCCTTCCATCTCAACTTCCGATATAATCATTGAAAGCACTGCAAGATTATAATGTTCCATAGTAGACTGTATCGTTGTATTACCAAACGTATTCTCCAATATCACTGTTGCACTCCACGTGTCAGCCGTAGTGTATAATGTGGAATTTTAAAAGTGTTTCTCATGTGGCGAGAAAATCACTTTTGTTGGCAGCCTTAAAGTGCCAATATCTTTCGAAGTATAACTGTGAAATTGTTCAAATCTTCTACACACCTCAATGTTGTACTGCCCAATTGAATTATAATAAAGGCTGAAGTTAACTCTTGATATCTTATCTGGTGGAAACGCTAATGTGAGCGTTTCAACTTCACCTAGTTTCGAGCAGCGTAAAATGGAACTGCTCCGTGTTCGTTCGATGCGCCGGGCTTTAACCACACGCTAAAGACAACTTGCTTCACTTATTCACTCGAAAATAACTATGACATCTGAAATATATATGCGGTATCAGTGGTATGATCCGTATGAGTTCTGAGATTATGAGTTCTGAGTATGAGTTCTGAGTATGAGTTCTGAGATTATGAGTTCTGAGTATGAGTTCTGAGATTATGCGTTCTGAGATTATGAGTTCTGAGAGCTCCTCTCTTCTGTGCACGACCTTTTATCAACTTCTTAAGGGGCGTATCCATCCCTTCCATAGCCTGTTGCTCCGTCATTGCTAGAAGTTTTAACTTTGGCTATACTTGACGGATTTTCAAATTTCAAAAACTCAAAATTAATTTCTTCAAAATTCCAAATCAATGCCATAACTGAAAATAGATTTCCACAATTCTGCATGCCAAAAGTAATCAAATATCGTAGTTTCAGCAATCTCCGTCTTCCTTCCAAACTATCGTTCATTGGTTCGAGTCTCTCCTCCAATAGCGTAACTTCTTCCTTAGCACAATACCTTGTTTCCTGCGACTGCGTCGTAAATCTCCGATCTTTCTCGAACAAAATCATGACGTCACCAAGAATATCAGCTCAATCAGCCTACTTGCATGAATTCTACGTCATCCGTGCCTACGTCATGAATATCCACGTCACAACTATGACAGCCATAACTTTACTCACATATGCCAATACAGCCATCGTGGTCTCAATATAATTCAATTTACGGGGGCAGTACCTACTGTAAGGCCACGGCCGCCTCATTTCCTCTTCCTAGCCTATCCATCCCAATCTTCCATCCCAATCTCCCATCCCTCATGAGGCCCCTGTTCGCTTTGCAGGTGAGGCCACCTGGGCGAAGTGCTGATCTTACCTCCCCAGTTGTATCCCTCCCGACCAGATGTTCCAAGCTCCAGGACACTGCCCATAGAGGCGGTAGTGGTGCGTTCCCTCGCTGAGTCCGTGGGAACCACTAACCTAGAGGGTAAATAAATAAATAAAAAAAATATTTAGGAGAGGACATAACGTACCACTTGAAAGAGTGGGAAGTACTTAGGGTGCATGAAACCCTAACCGCACGGCCACTTCCTCGGTATTGCTCAATTAATCCTGGTAATAAATAGGCTACGTGGGCAATAACATAACATAAACTAATATAAAATATGATAAGTTTTTGGATTCCCATGACACTTTAACCAGGCTTTGTTTAAAATCAGCTGTGGTTAAGCTCTGGTCATTTTTCGTTTTCTTTACTTTGTTTTTATTATTTTATTTTTAAAATTTAAAATGTTTTAAGTGGGTTTTATATCCCAGCGAATAGAAAGTTCGCCATGTGAAGTTTCATTATAAGTTCTGCGAATATGAGAGAGCTCTCAAGCAAGATTTCAAGTTTCCATTCTCTTCATACCGCGTCATTATTCTGTCAAGCCGTTTATCATACTTGACATATTTCTTCTTTCTCTTTGAACTTTCAACGTACAATTCGTACTTCATCCGTCGAAGTGCGCACATAAACCGCCCTTATTCGTTGTACACAACACCATGTTACAATACCAAAATTTTAAAGCCGCACAGTGTGAACGCCACTGATGTTTATTTGGTAATGAACCCGTAACTGCCCGTCTGACATCAAGTGGTGCGTTATGTCCTAGCGTAAATATTTGGGGATTACGGGAAAACCCTTCTTAGGTAGATTACGACCTAGGTGGTACGTTATGTCCTCGCAAATCAAGTGGTACGTGTTGTCCGTGGTACGTTATGTCCGGACACCCCTTAGTTTAGGGGCTGCGACAACGTGGTCATGTAGCTCCATGTACTTTGGGTGTGTGTAGAATCTGTCTGATAACCGGTGTTAATTGTGATGACTGTATTAGTATGTGTTATGATCATCATCATACAACCTCTGTCTGAAAAGTCCGGTGAATGGGTGTATATTACGAACGGATTGTTGGCTTACCTGAAAGAGCCGTTAGCCTACTGTCCTTCGAAGTAATCCCCGTGGATGGTTATGCACTTCTTAGAACGGCTGTACAAGTCCTGGCATAGTCTTCCTGAGGGATAGCCTTCAGTTGGGTTGTCACATTACGTTGGATATCCGAAATGTCAGAAAACCTCTGGCCCTTCTGGGCTTTTCGGAGACCCTGGACCCCGATACTCCATACTTTAACGCTTTCCTTCGAGGTCGTATCTCAGGCACCAGGTCTCGTCACCCATGACGATGGTTTTCAGGACCATTCCCTTCCACGGAACATTCACGCCGTCGGATTTTTTAAGAGCGTTAAAAATCCCTTCCTTCGGAGGGGAAGTAAAGCCGGCGGTCCCATGTCATAGATTTATGGCATGTTAAAGAACCTTCCACTAATTGCACCTGTGTGAAGCTAAATTGGATAGGTTAAGAATGTAAACAACGCTCTTAGGTTTCTAGGTTCGTTGCCAAGAGCCGACTGCAGTGGCGTCTAGTAGCTAAGTTCTGAACTTGGCCTAGTAGTCGTTGACGGTGGCGCTTGGCGGCAAAAGTAGGAACTATTTGAAAAATTCTAAGTTGCAGTACTTAAATTAAAAAAAACAGATAACACACACTAATACAGTCATCACAATTAACACCGGTTATCAGACAGATTCTACACCCACCCAAAGTACACGAGGCTACATGACCGCGTTGTCGCAGCCCCTAAACTTAAGAACCAACCAACCAACCAACCAACCGAACATTCACCCTTCTCACTGCCACCCGTCGAACAGGTGTGCACGTTAGGTTGCATAAATTCACCCTTCTCACTGCCGCCCGTCTATCAGGTGTGCAGGGCAGGTTGCATAAATTCATGCATCTCTCTTGCTTTCAATTTACAGTTTTGACTACCCAAACTGAAGGCTATTCCTAAAGAAGACTATGCCAGGAGTTTCCAGGACTTGTTCAGTCGTTCTCAGCAGAGCATAACCATCCACGGGGATTGCATTGAAGGATAGTAACGGCTGTTTCAGGTAAGCCAACAATCCGTTCGTAATATAAACCCATTTAAAGGTAAGACCGAACGCCAAAATCTAAAAAAAAAGGCTTTTTTCGTTTATTGACTTATGCTACGATTTGGACTTTAACGAACTCTTTGGTGTATCATTTATATAGAAATTCGTCCTAGAAGTATTTTAATTATTTTTTAAATTTACATCTACACTGCATGGATTTTCGTTTCATGTTGCACCGATTGGTATAGTCACTCTTGACCTAGAAGGCTGTGGTTTGGCTCATTTTAAAGTTCCGGAAGTGGGCTATACTGTTGCGCGGCATGACTTGACAGTTTGATGCTGACTGAAACTGGGGTGATAGGCTCACTCCGAAGCTAGTATTTAAATTTCCAATGATTGCAGATTGTTGGAAGAAATGAAAACGTAAAAGCACTTAATGCTCTAACAACCTTCAATCATGGGAATTCAGGCAGACTTAGGTTCTTGAAGAACTGGGGGTAGAAATAGGAAAGCATACAGCATCTGGATTGAAAGTGCTTGACAGGTTAAGGATGCAAAAAGCAGAATTTGCGGCAAATCTAGCAACAAAAGAAGCAAGAAAGAAGAAAAAAAAAGAACAGATTAGCCAGTGAGGAGTCAGATTATGGTGCTGGATGCTTCTAATCGGTCTAGGAAAACGTATAGGGTAAGTTTAAGATACTTTTTTCACTCTTCAACTTTGGAGCTGATTTTCTTGAAACTTAAAAAATCTCAATAAATGTTCCTTTTTCTTCAAAACTGTACAATGTATAACCATGAAATTTTGACAGGTACTTAATGTGTATACAATACAGCTGGGGATCTACAATTAGGACATTGTGACTAATACCTTGAAAGTTATGCCTCATTGTTCATGATATTTTTTTATTGGAATATATCTTTTCAAAAAAAAAATCATTACTCCCACATTTATTGAACCACAGTTCTAATTGTAGATCCCAGCACTTAGTATGAGTAGAGAAATATACTTAAAAAATTCCATGCATTTATCTTTAGCAGTTTCTGAGAAAAAGGAACATAAATTATACAAAATTAACATTGACGAGATAGGGCATTCGGTCTCACCTTCACCGAACTTTTCAGAGGGTGTATTACTGCACAGTATACGAAGGGGTGTTCAAATGAAAAGGTACGAAACGATACTGTGGGTGCAATTTATTCCTTATTCAAAAGTAATCACCACAGGCCTGTGCACATGTGTCCCATTGCTTCTCTAGCCGCAGGGTTCCCTGTTCCCAGAAGTTTTGTGGTTGTGACAGGAGTTAATCCTGTACGGTGTACTTTAGCTCGTCGTCCGATTGGAAACGTTTTCCCTTGAGATGTTATTTTAACGGACCAAACAGATGTAAGTCGCTGGGTGACAAGACCCGATTATAGGGCGGCTGCTAAAGTTGCTCCCACTTGATCATGGCCAGTACACCATGTGTGACGCTAGAGACGTGTACGCGAGCGTTAAAATGGAGCAGAATCACTCCCTTGGTGAGCAGTCCAGGCCGTTAGTTCTTAATGGACTTGCGTAGGCTACGAAGTGTCGCAAAATACACGACACTGTTAATGCTTCGACCGTGGTTTCCAATCGGACGACGAACTAAAGGACACCGTACAGGATGGGCTCCTGTCACAACCACAAGACTTCTGGGAACAGGGAACCCTGCGGCTAGTGAAGCAATGGGACACCTGTGCACATTCCTGTGGTGATTACTTTTGAATAACGAATAAATTGTACCCACAGTATCGTTCCATACCTTTTCATTTGAACACCCCTCATCATCATACTGTATACTGTACCCATGTGAATAATCTCGATGGAAAATATGCTCCTGCCTCCAGCTAGCGTCAGGTCTCAGGCGTGTACCGTTCCCCCATTGAGCAGTTGCATATTTTGGATTTGAGACTAAAAGGTATCAACTCTACAATGATAAGGCAAAACTCTATTCTAAGACTTTAATTCAGTAATAAAATCATGACTTCAAACAAATAAAACAATCCCCACAAACATAAAACAAAATCAAACAAAAATTACTTCCACCATCCACTAATATTAACATAATATTATCATAACACAAACCTTTACCCTTATATTAACTTTACAATTCACTCTAGTGCGCTGATGCACATACAACTTCATAAACAAACTGTACTTTTATTCTTCTGTCATCTACTGTGACTTCTTTAATTTCACAAAATTACTTTAAACCTCGTCTTACTTTGACAATTATGTGTACCGTGTGTGTTTGGTCTTTCTCTTCCCACCAAAAGCTTTACATGCATTAGCCTATTCAGGCGTTGCACAACAATCTACGTGCAACCCCATAATTATGTAAAGCTACCCCTACACTTCCTCTATTTATAGCTCCACTACATGCCGTTGTGATTTCATCTTCAAAACTTTTGTTATTGCTGTGTCGGATGGTATTATTAAGCTACCCTTGCGAGCGTAGCCTGTGGCGTTAAGTAACCAACTTCTGAAAAAGGGGTCAGTGACAGTAACAAATGCAACTTCCAACCATTCGTTAGATTGCTAAAATCATAAATCATCAGGGTGATCTATAATTACCAATGTGTTCTTAAACCACATGACTTCATTACTCAATATAACAATGTTTCCTTTCATGTCACTACTAGGGTCTAAAATCTGCCCTTTATTAAACCTTAAACTTTCACGGTTCGCTTGACCGCTCAGCCCCTCTTCCGAGCGGCCTGTATACAATGGGGTGGAGTGAGGTCCCACAGTACCTCGACCCTCGCTACCTGCCACTTGGCTTATCTCCCCAAGCAGTAATACGATTTTTAAAGACATAACCGTGGTCACAATGACACACATATCCCAATGGATTTAAACTGAATGGTATGCAAATAAGTACTGGATGAGCTTAACATTTATTCCTACCCTGAGCATATAATAATAATTGGCTCCAAATAGGTCCATTTCAACATGAAGGCACGAGATTCATAAAACATTGGTCTATCTGGATAACCGGTATCTTAATAAATGCTGCGGTCAGTCATATATGCTGCCGTCATAAGATTCGCTTCACAAGAGCCGAATCACTCAATAATAAGTTCTCGGGTGATCAGATAGAGTGCAGAGGTGTCCATCGTTCTCCTCTCACCTATCACAGGATTCGAACCCGGAACATTCCATATCCATCATCAGAGTTAGGGTCCAAACACTAATTACACTCTGGCATAGCACATATCTCCGTATGCCCACGGCTATACGAGATTTCATACGTCGAATAGATTACCTGGTTCCATGACCTAATGTTATGATCTTCGTCCGTTAATTATTAAGAGAAATCTATCAATTACTCTATAAGCTTTTACACAAGCTGCAAATTCAATTCACTAGAAAGCTCTTCCATTTCCTTGCATAATTATATTCCCATTAATACATTATATTCTGATATTAAACTCTTTTTTCATCCCTTAATGTAATCTTACTGTATAATCTTACTGCTTAGATCGATAAGTCTTCCAATTAGCGTAAATATTTCTTGCTTACAACATTTTTTTCTGATATATTCATTCATACTTTTATCAATTATTATTATTATTATTATTATTATTATTATTATTCTTACTGACATAAATTACCATAATCCGACACAACTTAACCATCTCAAAAATCGAACAACCGTGTTCGTTACGTAACGTTTACATAACTGATTTGCCATTTTATTAATAGTGGTAAGGATTAATCCACTCACTGACGTATAACGACGTCTCAACTCTACTAAAATCAACACAATAATGATTAAACCTGGAGGGTCTATCTCCTAATACTGATTCTTACTGGCATATTTATAATTCTGAAATCACATTACATGCAGTGGGCTATACTTCTACATAATCATAATTTGTGGGGTACTCACATATCTAGGCTCATCATGGTGGCTCCACCTATATCCTTCCGGGTCGCCTGCCATTTGCAGATTTAGTGCGACATTTGCATCTTGCCTATACACATTTTATAATACATTTCTTTCACCAACCACACGGCACTTTTCATTTCTATTAAGAAGCTATTGCTTCCAAAACACATGACACTTTATGACACTTATTATACCATTAATTTCAAAGATATTTCATATATGATTTATACATAACACACGTCACTTTTTACACTTTTCATTGGTTGAAATTCCCTGGCAAAATATCAGAATTGCAGGTATCTGACGGCATCCTCCATGCTCCTACCAACTCCTGATTGAAAGTCTGGTTCATCTGCCTCCGGAATCACCAACAGTGTCTCAATTATCCTACGATAAACTTCCTGCTTTGCATAAATATGCTTACTTCCGTCCTGAGCATTACTATTTGGTATTCTTAAGACATTACCAAATGCTTCATAAAGTTTCTCCAAGCGCATTCCAGCGTAATAAGACATTTATAACCAGTCAATATATTATACACCGCGCTTAACATTGTACATAGTTTTTACACGGATTATTACATTCAATAGTTCTGCAACTTATATCACACGGTACTTCCTATGTGAACACAAACCGTTGCTCGTACTGCTGACTACACCTGCAGCACGACTTTCCTTAATAAATCCTTCTAAAAGTTTTACTGCACGGCTTCCCAAGTTGAAGTCCGGGCCTCCTTCCTTGACTTCGGTAATACGCATTTCACACAATAAAGTTCGTTGATTACCGTACTTCTTATTACTTCCTGACTATGCATTATTATCTTCTCACTTGGTGCATTACACTGCGCGGCTATATAATGATTAACATTAAATGTTCAAGTCCTTTGTGTGAGCGTCCTCTCCTAAGCCAGAGCAACATACGTTCCGCGCTCGAGTCTGTTCAAAAAACTGACTTCTGCCAAGGGTCGACTCCCTTATATTGGTTTCACACAAAAAAGTAGAGCTAGAATTCCCGCGCTATATCAACTCCTCTCCCAGCATGATTCTGGTCTCGAAACAATGCTCATCGGGTTCCTTTTTCTTCACTGATCCCAGAACTATCCGCGTGCTGAAGGATCGATCGGCCATTTAATTAATATTAATCGCCTTTTCCATGGCGTGGGGACGCGGTTTCAGTGGGCATCCCTGGCGACATCGTCAAACCCAGCCGCGAACATCCATAGTCCTGTGTCCTTACGCACTCCATTAAATATGCCTCAATTTCGCAGATTAAAGGCTTTAAAATTAGCCTCCTGGCTAAAGATTCACCTGAGTGCAACTCTCATGTCATTGCGTTACTCCAATCACGAATAATCAATGATTTTCCTTGGGATCTCTCCCCTCTCTTCTTAGTCCTATTCTCAAACGGGGAAGAACTGGATCATTATTCAACCCCCGACCTCTTCCAGACGACTTAACTAGGTCAGCGAGATTGACAGGGCTCCAAGAGTCTCCTCCCACAATTCTGGGGCTATTAGTAAAACTGTCAAACTCTCTACTTCTGCGTTCTAAGTCCAGCATAGCCTACTCCATGTAGTTCAATAATGCTGTATTCTGCTCATTTTCCCTGCATTATTTTAATAAATAATGTCATTATCAACTGATATCACACCAGTGATCAAATATATACATTCCTCTAGGGGTTTTCACAACGAAACTCCCTCAACAGATCTCGGGTTCGTTCCCTGGTGGAACCTTCATTCTGAGATCATAGTCTCTGAGATCCACGTTCGATATCAGTCAGCATGACCCCCTCGGGTTCACATTCCCCTTGCAAAACTTATAGAAGTCAATTGCAAGTGACTTTCTGTAAGTAACCAGCTGACTGTCTACCACTGTCTGTGTTTACATTAGGGGTCCTTCACCTCGTCTGGCTGCGAGTAGGTTTGTCTAGCTCCCCCTTCCACACTGCGCTCAGCCCTAAGCTGTTCATTCTCTTGACGGAGGGCTTCATTTATGGCCTCAACTTCCCTTGCCGCTTCGACCATTTCTTTGTAAAGTTCTTGCAGGCACTGGCATTCTTGCTGTTTGTCCCTTTCACTGGGCAAGCTGTCTGCTTCTCGTTCCGTCTCGCCGCGCGAACCTTCAGGTCTGACTGCCTGGCTGACTTTGCCATCCTCGTTCAGTTGGGTGTGCGCTGCTAATACTTCTTCTTGTTCATCGAATTCTTCTGGCGAATGGTAAATTTTTAAATTGGCTGCATTCATAACGACCTCGTTTCCTGTTTCTAAATGCCTTATTCTGTATGCATTGTTTTGTAGGTCTCTGATCTCCTCGAACGGGCCGTGATAACCGAAATTGAACTTTTTATACTTCCGTGCTTCTGGATCTGAACTGGCGGGTTTCCGCACTAACACTCTTTCTCCGACGAGAAGCGGTCTGTGATATCTCTTCGCACGATTTTTCTCTGGCGTCTCTCCGCCTGTGTTTGGAGATATTCGAAGGTTCGTTGGATCCTCAATTCTCGTCCTGGCTGTGCGTCTACTGGTAATGGAATAGCACCAGTCCACGGTCTCTCCGGTCTCTGATCCAAATGTAGAGTCACGGGCACTTGTCCTGTCGCCTCATGCACAGTATTATTTATGCAGTATTCTATTACTTCTAGGAACTCAATCCATCTCCAATTCTCTTCAGAGCAGTAGATCTTCATGTACTTCTGGATCTCTCTCATTACTCTTTCAACTGGGCTTGCCTCGGGATGGCGAATGGTAGATAAAATCTGCCTAATTCCTAGATTTTCCAGTTCCCGACGAAATTCTGCACTAGTGAAGCAACTTCCATGGTCTGAGAGTAGATTATCCGGTTTCCCAAGAATCGGAATAACTCTCTCTTTCAGGCGTTTCAATACCTGCTTTGAGCTGGTTTTCTGTATGGGTCATTATACTACCATTTTTGAGAATACATCCATGGCTACAAAAATGTGTCTATTGCTTCTATGTGCTCTAGGCAGTGGTCCAAAATTGTCTACGCTCAATAGCTGCCTTGGCTTCTCTGGTAACAACGGAATAGGTCGTTGCCTCGTTAAAAAGAGATTTGGCTTTACCCTTTGGCACAAATCACACGTTCTAATAGCATTTCTCACCGTTTCTCTCAACTTTGGCCAAGTAAATGCTTCTTTCAATAGAGCAGTGATCTTGTCTATCCAGGGATGTCCAAATGCTCTGTGTGCTAGCCATACCAACCTCCTCTGTAAAGATGCAGGAATAACAATCCTTTGACGTGTATGCTCCACATCATCCCACTTGTGTAGTATCTGATTATACCAAACATAATCTGTTGCCAATGCCTCTGCCTCTCTGTATATTGCAGTTCCCTTTGCTAAGCGTCCCTCGAAGTAATCGATCATCATCTTCAACCACGGGTCTTCGCGTTGTAGGTTGGTAAGATTCCTCAAGTCATCCAATGTCTTCTGATCTCGATTCTCAATCTGGACAGCTAGCGCTTCCTCTTCTCTTGGGTAACGGCTTAATATGTCCGGTATTACATTCTCTTTCCCTGGACAGTATTCTATTTCCACATTGAATTGCTGAATATACAGGGACCATCTTGTCAACCTCTGGCTAGACAAGTCCGTCTTTAACAAAAATGTTAAAGCTTTATGGTCTGTTCTGAGGACTATTTGAAAGCCATACACGAGCTTACGCCAATATTGCAACGCGTACAAAATTGCAAGTAACTCTATCTCTGTAATCGTGTAATTTTTCTCATGGGCTTTCAACCACCTACTTATAAAGGCAATAAAAACTTTCTTTTCGGGCTGGTCAACATTTTCTTGGAATAGCATCGCTCCTACTCAAACAAGTGATGCATCCGTCTGTATGATGAACTTCTGGGTATAATCAGGGTATCCCAGCTTCACATATTCCAAAAGCATTTGTTTTGACCTCACGAATGCTTCCTGACATTGCTCCGTCCAATTCCATCTGCCGCCTTTCTTCAATAAATCCTGCAGGGGTGCTACAGTCATAGTATAGTTTGGGCAGTGGTTCGAAAAGAATCCAATTACTCCCAAATACTGTCGGACGTGCTTTACTTTCGTGGGTAGAGGGAAATTTCGAATTACCTCTAATTTATCCGGGTTAGGCTTAACTCCATTTGCATCAATAACATGCCCTAGGAATTTAACCTCCCTCTGACAGAAGTGCGATTTCTTGATTTTAACCTTAAAGTTAGCTTCTCGAAGGTCATCTAGCAACTTCTTCAGGTCTCTCATGTGCTCCTCCAGAGATTCTGATGTGAGTAGAATGTCGTCTACATATCTGATGGTACTCGCTTGAACATCATCTGATAGATTGCGATCTAACGCTCTTATCAGGGCTGAACCAGCTGTTTTCAAACCAAAAGGTAGCCTTAAAAACGTGTATGTCTGTTGATCAAACATGAATCCTGTCAACAGACTAGTTTTCTTCTCTAATTCTAGATGGTGGAAACTTCAAGTAATATCTAAATTTGTGAATATGGTCTTCCCTTTGAACTTCCTGAGGATTTCTTTAATAGGTGGCACTTGGTCGAACTCCGGAATAACCTTCAAATTCAAATGTCTCAGTCCAGACATACTCTGACAGTCCCGTCTCTCTTAGGTACAATTACCAATGGACTTACATAAGGCGTAGGTGTTTTCTCAATAACACCGGCCTCCAACATCTCCTGAATTGCCTCTTTCACCTTAGCATAATGCTTTTCGGCTATAGGGTAGGGTTTCTGCCTAAATGGTGTCCAATCACTGACTTGAAACGCATAAGTGAAGTTCTTTATACGACCAGGTCTCGAATCAAAGACTTCCCTCTGTTCCAGTAATAATTGCTTTAAATTTTCCTTCTCTTTTGGCCCAATTTTTGCCTCTTCTAGTTTTTCCGAAATATGTTCTTCCAGTTCGGGTTCCAGATCTTTCTCCATGTCTGTGGCTAGTTTTTTCAGTTCTTCTTCTAACTGCTCAATAGCTAACACTTCTTCCTCCGCCACGTCTCTGTATGCATGCCATACTTGTTCATCTGACCCTGGTTCATTCTGATTGAGTGAGACCTCTAAGCCTTCGGCTTCCTCATTCACACGGAACATAACTCTGTCCTGTGATAGGTCTATTATCACTCTGTATTCCCTTATAAATTCTGCCCCAATAAGTAGGTTATAAGGCAGTTTGTTTACTAATAGAAAACTCTGTGAGAAAATAGAGCCTCCTATCTGTAAATCTAGGAATACCTGATATTTACATATCATCGTTCTGTCTGGAATTACACCTTTCATTTTGACACTAGAGATCGGTATTTTCAAAACATTCTCTCTCTGGGCTATTTCATTATATAAAGCTTGTGTCATAAGGCACACTGTTGAACCCGTGTCTAACAGACTTCTTATTTTCAATCCTGCCACTCTTACTATTATAATAGGCAATTCTCTCTTGACCATGACCTGTGATCCTCCTGTATCCTCGATTAGCTCTTCTGGTTTGGCTATCCAATTGATGATGTTAACTGACTTCTATCCATAATTTTCGAACTCTTCTAATTTTGGAGTTTTTTTTCTATAGCGCCAGTCCCCTTAGAATTTCTTCTCTCTTGTTCGCTGCGCTGTAACTCCAAACTCATAGCTCCATCTCCATATCTGTCTGGCGATGTCCTGTTCTGCATAACTTCTTGCCAGCGGACTTGTTGCTTCTGGGGCTCATCTCCCCTTTCCTCGAGGTATCGCAATGAAGCGTGATATCGTTCCTCTACCTCGTCATCGAAGTTACTTCTTCTTTCCTGGGGTCTCCAATTCCTATTGTTGCCTTCTTGGCCATTGTTACCTCCATTGTTTTGGTACGGTCTACCCCTGGTATTCTGCTTATTCCACGAATGTCGGCCTCTTCTTCCTCTACCAGCATTCCCTTTGTACTTCGGCTGCCATCTTCTGGGTTCCTGTTCCCATTGACGTCCGTTGGAATCTTATGTTTCTGTGCTCGTAGCTTTGTTGTTCCTTAGAGCTTGATGCTGGTCAGTCTGCGTGTTGGTGACGTGTACCTGTTCCACGGTTCGATTCTGACGCATAGTATTGGCCGTTGTGAGGTCCAGTTGTCTAAGAACTGTCCCTATTTCCATAGCAGTTTTTGCATTTGCCGAGATTAGCAGTCTTTGGATCTCGTATGGAAGCTGCTTGGCGATAGCAATACATAGCTCCAGCTCGCTAGGTTTTTGGTCCAGTTCTTTGAACCGACACATCTGAGAGATGAAAAACTCTGCGTACTTCGTTGGGTTGTTGGTGCTGTATCTTTTTGAATACAAATCCAATCGCAAATTTTGCAGTGTGGCTGGATCCCAGTATCGTTTCAAAAATGCCTCCCGAAACTCCTCAACAGTATCGAAAGTATACCGGAAACTGCGAAACCATAATGCACATTCTCCCTCTGTTAGTTTCTCAATGGCTCGTAGCCTGCGCTCTTGTGGTATCCGCGCATCATTCAAATATTCAGACACTTCCTTCAACCAATATTTTGGTGTCATATTACAGTGGCTACCTGAGAATTTCCTTGGTTTCTCATCGCTTGCCCTGATTACGTTTATCACCTGGGTGTGCATAGCATTTTCATGCGGCGTAGAGGCTGCAACTGGTGCACCTGGCGTCATATAAGTACTTTCGCCTGGGCCTGTGGCATTTCTTATTATAGGTTGTGTTTCTAAGTCTGCCCACCTTGTTTTCCTCATATCTTCCATGCTGCCTTCACTTGACTTAGGATCTTTCATAAGGGTTTCCTCCTGTGCGATTATCCTAGTCTCCATTTGATTGTGGCGCATCTCCGCTCTTTCCAGTCGAGTAATTACCTCCTTCTCGATTCTGGTAAGTCTATCTCGATTTTCCTCTGCCACTTGAAATATTTTCTTCTTGTCTTCTTTCAGGCTTTGTTTGATATGGGAGATTTCATCCTCTACATCTTCCTTTATTTGAGCAAGGGTCTTGTCGCTTGCCTCTGCCTTCTGGCCTTCTCTCACTTCGAGTTCTTCTCTCAGCCCTTTAATTTCCTCTTGAATGTGTCCATTGACTTTTGACATTTCATTCCGAACCTTAACAATTTCTCCTCTGTTCTCCTCTTGCTTTTTATTAACGATGATAATGTCACTGTGAATTTGGTCCACTTCTTGATGAACTTTGCTCATCTGACCTTTCATGTTGCTTACCAGCTCTTTACTTTCATTAGCGATAGCCTTAATCTCGCCTATTTCTTGACATTGATCTAATATGTTCTGATCCTGTTTCTTGAGATCACCGTTAATTGCTCTAGCATAGCTTTTCAATTTCTGGTCCCATTTAGAGTCGTTCTCTTCTAACCTCTGATCTACCGTTCTCGTAAATTCTGAAAACTGTTTTGCTTGGCGTTCGAGATTCGCCTCATTTTGGATTTGAATATCCTTAATGCCATTAGACAACGCATCTAACCTACTGTTGGTTTCATCCTGCGCATGCTTACACGCTTGTAAATTACTTTCAAGCTTGGCCTCTATAGCCTCGAAACGTTTATCTGTCTTAACCTGCATTTCTGATATAATGCTTACAACAGTTTCTGTTACTTCGGTCTTAATCGTTTCCTGCATTTGACCTAGCTTATCATTCAATTCAACCTTATTTGCATCCAATCGGTTGTTTATTTTAACCTGATTGGCATTCATTGCAATCTGATGAGTATCTAAACGGTTACTCGATTCAACCTGGTTTGCATTAATTGCCAGCTGATTGGCATCTAACCGATTATTCAATTCACTCTGATTTTCCTTCATTGCAACCTGATTTGCATTAATTGCCAACTGATTGGCATCTAACCGAGTGTTTATTCCCTCCTGGAAAGCCTTAGCTTCCAGCCTATTCTGTTCGTTAACAGCGTCAAAACGCTGTTTCAACCCTGCAATCACCTGCAGGATCTCCTCTGTACCGGCCATTCTCACAATAATACACTTTGAGATGCAGGCAGGCTTCCTGGAAACATGTGTGGATACGTTTTGAAGAGGGACACCAAACACTGTACACATATTGTAAGATTGTACGAACTGTTAATTTTATGATAAATTGTGGATTTGGTATGTAGCGCTCGTACCCTTGGGTAATTCTCTTCTCAATAGAGAGATTCCGCGTTACATCAAAAGCCTACTGAACTCAAAAATCACTCAAACACAGTTTGAGGCAAAAAAATGACTATGGTTTTCCCCATGAAATACCATAAAAAATCTATGGGGTTTCCCTAAATCCCATAAGCTCCACAAACCTGGGCGCCATGATAAATAAGTGATCATGCTGTGCCCACACACGGGCGACATGAAAAATATATATTCTATGGGAGGTGGTCCTCGTTAAGACATCGCAGCAACCATCCAAGGTCTCGGTTGTACTGTCGAATGCCCCACTTGGGTCTCGCCATGATAAAGAAGTACACCTCTGCGCCTATGGTGACCTGTATTTAAAACTGGCCCACATACCAGCGCCATGATAAATGAAATGTATAGGAGGTGTTTATCAAAATTTATATTGTTTGTATCGGAGCTTAGCTAAGGTTAGGAGCTGTCATCCCCCAATTCATGTTAATTGTTACTTTCATAGAGTTGTGTGCACTAAATCTAGACCGACTTTAGTTGTACCCATAGCTCAAATCACTGTACAGGACATCAATTTCCATGTACCCATGTGAGTAATCTCGATGGAAAATATGCTCCCGCCTCCAGCTAGCGTCAGGTCTCAGGCGTGTACCGTTCCCCTCATTGAGCAGTTGCATATTTTGGATTTGAGACTAAAAGGTATCAACTCTACAATGATAAGGCAAAACTCTATTCTAAGACTTTAATTCAGTAATAAAATCATGGCTTCAAACAAATAAAACAATCCCCACAAACATAAAACAAAATCAAACAAAAATTACTTCCACCATCCACTAATATTAACATAATATTATCATAACACAAACCTTTACCCTTATATTAACTTTACAATTCACTCTAGTGCGCTGATGCACATACAACTTCATAAACAAACTGTACTTTTATTCTTCTGTCATCTACTGTGACTTCTTTAATTTCACAAAATTACTTTAAACCTCGTCTTACTTTGACAATTATGTGTAGCGTGTGTGTTTGGTCTTTCTCTTCCCACCAAATGCTTTACATGCATTAGCCTATTCAGGTGTTGCACAACAATCTACGTGCAACCCCATAATTATGTAAAGCTACCCCTACACTTCCTCTATTTATAGCTCCACTACATGCCGTTGTGATTTCATCTTCAAAACTTTTGTTATTGCTGTGTCGGATGGTATTATTAAGCTACCCTTGCGAGCGTAGCCTGTGGCGTTAAGTAACCAACTTCTGAAAAAGGGGTCAGTGACAGTAACAAATGCAACTTCCAACCATTCGTTGGATTGCTAAAATCATGAACCATCTGGGTGATCTATAATTACCAATGTGTTCTTAAACCACATGACTTCATTACTCAATATAACAATGTTTCCTTTCATGTCACTACTAGGGTCTAAAAATCTTCCCTTTCTTAAACCTTAAACTTTCACGGTTCACTTGACCGCTCAGCCCCTCTTCCGAGCGGCCTGTATACAATGGGGTGGAGTGAGGTCCCACAGTACCTTGACCCTCGCTTCCTGCCACTTGGCTTATCTCCCCAAGCAGTAATACGATTTTTAAAGACATAACCGTGGTCACAATGACACACATATCCCAATGGATTTAAACTGAATGGTATGCAAATAAGTACTGGATGAGCTTAACATTTATACCTACCCTGAGGATATAATAATAATTGGCTCCAAATAGGTCCATTTCAACATGAAGGCACGAGATTCATAAAACATTGGTCTATCTGGATAACCGGTATCTTAATAAATGCTGCGGTCAGTCATATATGCTGCCGTCATAAGATTCGCTTCACAAGAGCCGAATCACTCAATAATAAGTTCTCGGGCGATCAGATAGAGTGCAGAGGTGTCCATCGTTCTCCTCTCACCTATCACAGGATTCGAACCCGGATCATTCCATATCCATCATCAGAGTTAGGGTCCAAACACTAATTACACTCTGGCATAGCACATATCTCCGTATGCCCACGGCTATACGAGATTTCATACGTCGAATAGATTACCTGGTTCCATGACCTAATGTTATGATCTTCGTCCGTTAATTATTAAGAGAAATCTATCAATTACTCTATAAGCTTTTACACAAGCTGCAAATTCAATTCACTAGAAAGCTCTTCCATTTCCTTGCATAATTATATTCCCATTAATACATTATATTCTGATATTAAACTCTTTTTTCATCCCTTAATGTAATCTTACTGTATAATCTTACTGCTTAGATCGATAAGTCTTCCAATTAGCGTAAATATTTCTTGCTTACAACATTTTTTTCTGATGTATTCATTCATACTTTTATCAATTATTATTATTATTATTATTATTATTATTCTTACTGACATAAATTACCATAATCCGACACAACTTAACCATCTCAAAAATCGAACAACCGTGTTCGTTACGTAACGTTTACATAACTGATTTGCCATTTTATTAATAGTGGTAAGGATTAATCCACTCACTGACGTATAACGACGTCTCAACTCTACTAAAATCAACACAATAATGATTAAACCTGGAGGGTCTATCTCCTAATACTGATTCTTACTGGCATATTTATAATTCTGAAATCACATTACATGCAGTGGGCTATACTTCTACATAATCATAATTTGTGGGGTACTCACATATCTAGGCTCATCATGGTGGCTCCACCTATATCCTTCCGGGTCGCCTGCCATTTGCAGATTTAGTGCGACATTTGCATCTTGCCTATACACATTTTATAATACATTTCTTTCACCAACCACACGGCACTTTTCATTTCTATTAAGAAGCTATTGCTTCCAAAACACATGACACTTTATGACACTTATTATACCATTAATTTCAAAGATATTTCATATATGATTTATACATAACACACGTCACTTTTTACACTTTTCATTGGTTGAAATTCCCTGGCAAAATATCAGAATTGCAGGTATCTGACGGCATCCTCCATGCTCCTACCAACTCCTGATTGAAAGTCTGGTTCATCTGCCTCCGGAATCACCAACAGTGTCTCAATTATCCTACGATAAACTTCCTGCTTTGCATAAATATGCTTACTTCCGTCCTGAGCATTACTATTTGGTATTCTTAAGACAGTACCAAATGCTTCATAAAGTTTCTCCAAGCGCATTCCAGCGTAATAAGACATGTATAACCAGTCAATATATTATACACTGCGCTTAACATTGTACATAGTTTTTACACGGATTATTACATTCAATAGTTCTGCAACTTATATCACACGGTACTTCCTATGTGAACACAAACCGTTGCTCGTACTGCTGACTACACCTGCAGCACGACTTTCCTTAATAAAGCCTTCTAAAAGTTTTACTGCACGGCTTCCCAAGTTGAAGTCCGGGCCTCCTTCCTTGACTTCGGTAATACGCATTTCACACAATAAAGTTCGTTGATTACCGTACTTCTTATTACTTCCTGACTATGCATTATTATCTTCTCACTTGGTGCATTACACTGCGCGGCTATATAATGATTAACATTAAATGTTCAAGTCCTTTGTGTGAGCGTCCTCTCCTAAGCCAGAGCAACATACGTTCCGCGCTCGAGTCTGTTCAAAAAACTCTGACTTCTGCCAAGGGTCGACTCCCTTATATTGGTTTCACACAAAAAAATAGAGCTAGAATTCCCGCGCTATATCAACTCCTCTCCCAGCATGATTCTGGTCTCGAAACAATGCTCATCGGGTTCCTTTTTCTTCACTGATCCCAGAACTATCCGCGTGCTGAAGGATTTATCGGCCAATTAATTAATATTAATCGCCTTTTCCATGGCGTGGGGACGCGGTTTCAATGGGAATCCCTGGCGACATCGTCAAACCCAGCCGCGAACATCCATAGTCCTGTGTCCTTACGCACTCCATTAAATATGCCTCAATTTCGCAGATTAAAGGCTTTAAAATTAGCCTCCTGGCTAAAGATTCACCTGAGTGCAACTCTCATGTCATTGCGTTACTCCAATCACGAATAATCAATGATTTTCCTTGGGATCCCTCCCCTCTCTTCTTAGTCCTATTCTCAAACGGGGAGGAACTGGGTCATTATTCAACCCCCCGACCTCTTCCAGACGACTTAACTAGGTCAGCGAGATTGACAGGGCTCCAGGACTCTCCTCCCACAATTCTGGGGCTATTAGTAAAACTGTCAAACTCTCTACTTCTGCGTTCTAAGTCCAGCATAGCCTACTCCATGTAGTTCAATAATGCTGTATTCTGCTCATTTTCCCTGCATTATTTTAATAAATAATGTCATTATCAACTGATATCACACCAGTGATCAAATATATACATTCCTCTAGGGGTTTTCACAACGAAACTCCCTCAACAGATCTCGGGTTTGTTCCCTGGTGGAACCTTCATTCTGAGATCATAGTCTCTGAGATCCACGTTTGGTATCAGTCAGCATGACCCCCTCGGGTTCAATACATTATTTCAGTAGTATAGATCCCCCCTGCGGCACTCCCAAGCGGCCGATCGTGACAAATGAGCATTCAAATGAAAGAGAATAGACATTAGCAGTGACGAATTGCACTCTAATTCCATAAATATCAATAATTTCTTTAAAAAATGACTTTTAAAAATATGTACAAAGTGTGCGATTTGCATATACTGTTGATGTATGAAAATACGCTCCATAATTGCTGTCCACTTCACATTTTTGTCGCTGTGATGCCCGTTTCATGTCATTTTAGCATTATGAGGTCTTTCCTTTATCATTTTGCATGGATTTCAGAAACAGTAAATCAAAGGAATGAGTACTCAAATCGTATAATTTCATAAATATCGAATAACCGGTGAGTGTTACTGCTCACTCGGCACACAAATTATATTATCAGTGACAAATTGCATTTTAATTTCTTAAATATAAATTTTTGTAAGGAGTGTTCGATTTGCAAAACCTATTGGGGGGTAGTGTTGTTTATGAATATGCGAGATTCCTTGCATGGGTCCGCTAGTCTATATTATTTCAGTAGTATAGATCTCTCCTTCGGCGCTTACAAGCGACCGATCGTGGCAAATGAGCATTCAAATGAAAGAGATGGTTGGTTGGTTCTTAAGTTTAGGGGCTTCGACAACGCGATCATGTAGCCCCGAAATGAAAGAGAATAGACATTAGCAGTGACGAATTGCACTCTAATTTCATAAATATCTATAATTTCTGTAAAAGTAACTTTAAAAAAATATGTAAGATGTGTGCGATTTGCAGATACAGTTGCTGTAGAAAAATACACCCCATAATTGCTGTCTACTTCACATTTTGGCCACTGTGACGCCGGTTTCATGTTATTTTAACATTCTGAGGTCTTTCCGTTATCATTTTGCATGGATTTCAAAAGCAGTAAATCAAAGGAATGAGCACGGTATTCAAACCGTATAGGCTAATTTCATAAATATCGAATAACCGGTGAGTGTTATGATGATCCAATTTTCAGTGATTGCCTTCTTAACTTAGGGAACGTAGAACTTGGAATTCTAACTGAAATGTAAATAGTGTTCTATAATCATTTGGTTGAAATAAAAACATAACAACCTTTGTCCTTAAGTCTCTCATTATAAACCTATTGGGGAAAGTGTGGTTTATGTACATGCGAGATTTCTCGCACGGGATCGCTAGTCAATTTTTATTTCAAGTAAGGACTGCAGACGATAATTTGGGTTAGTTCCTACTTTTGATACCAAATGCTACCGTCCACGACACCTAGCTGTGAACTTGGCTACTACTAGATGCCATCGCAACCAGCGCCTGGTGACGTACGTTGGAATTTATGAGCATTAATCAAACCTAACCTACAAATTTTGATTCACACAGTTTAATTAGTAGAAGGTTCTTTTACATGCCATAAATCTATGACATGGGACCGCAGGCTTTACTTCCCCTCCGAAGGAAGGCATACTGAAGGAGTTTTAACACTCTTAAAAATATCCGACCACATCGGCCGGGTTTGAACCTGCGGCATAGAAGCTCAGCATGCTACTGTTGTTGACTGATTTAGAGGCTTTGCTACATTGTGGTCATAAAGCCCCGTGTACTTTCATGTGTGTGTATGTGTGACAACCCGTATTGTAATGGCTATAGACTATTAGTGCGTGTATTTGTAATTCAAAATAATGAGGAATGGGGAGGAGACGGCCGTGGCATAAAGTAAAGAACCATTCTGGCATTCGCCTGGAGTAGAAGCGGGAAACCACGGAAAACACTTCCTGGATGGCTGAGTGTATCCCGTTCCAGCCCTTAGGCCAGAATTAAATTTCTTGCTCGAGCCGGGAATCGAGGACGGAGAGACTCGGAATGAAGAAGAGCCATGAAAGGCAGGTGGGTAAGGGAAAGAGGAAAGAATCTGACCCAAAGCCAATGGAAAAAAGAGAAAAACGTACCCACTCAGGAATCCATCGATGTCGCCAACTCCCGAGCTGACCAGCCATGAACCCTTGCGGGTGTGGTTACACACCCTGCCTCCTTTATGGACTCATGCAGAAGGTACGAGATACCATGAAAAGAAAATAAGAGGTTTGACTCCTCGAAGAATGAGAGTACCAGGAAAAGATAAGACGAGACGGGAAAATGAAAGACACCTTAAGGTATCGCTTACCTTAATGCCAACGGATTCGGAAGAGAACAAGAGTTGACCAAGGGAAGTCGACAGGAATGATAGAGAGAACTCCGGAAAGCAATGCTAGACTCGGCTGGGGTTCCGTGGTCGCCAATCCTTGCAAGGCCCTCTGGGGCAAAATGGGGGGATGAAGAACCGAGGACAGTTAATTATAGAATGGGTTATACAATATTTCATTTATGTTTTAATCGGTTATATTTTCAGGTGTATTCAAAATACAATTTCTTTTCGGGGGTGGGGGAATGACTATCCTGGAAAATTGTGAGTGTTCTCAGGGGATTTTGATACTTAATGTTATACTGAATGAATGCCAAATATCCAAATATTTGTCTTTTTTTTTACAAATCGGTAATTTATTTCTAAAAAGTACCGTTCAGTGGAATTCTCAGATTTGCCTCACATGGTTGAGTGTACCCCGTTCCAGCCTTCAGACCAGAATGAAAAATGATTGGAAGAGCCGGGAATCGAATTCGGACCTCCGAGGCGGCTGCCAAGAATACTAGTCACTATACCACGAGGTAGTCTAATTTCAATCTTAAAATTGTTTATAAATTAGCCAATAAGTTAAGATTACGGTACAACCAAATTTACAATGGTTTTATGCTTTACCAAAACAACACTTTTTTAATTTTTATTGTTCCTTTTCGGTGGGGGGGGAAAGCTGGAGCTCCCCTGATTCATCAACCTTTCTTTCATGTGTTAGTCCTACACGCACGCTCGGCAGGTCTTGCGGTGGCGAACTAGTAGGATCACTTTCTTTTACCGGTCTAGCGAGTTGCCAGGCGACACCAGGAGTCAAAACACAAACCACAAGTATTCCAGCTAGAGGACGCATCATCTACACGAGCGACCCTCAGCCTATGTAACGAGATCCATTTATGATCTGATGATGATAATTGTTGTTTTAAGGATCCTAACATAACACATGGTTCACCAGCTAGCCGCTCCGGGAAAAGCTGTACAGCGTTGCTGACATGGAGCCCATCACTTCCGAGCGAGGCACGCCATGATGCCCCCTACAAATACAAACTGATATAAAATAAGTGAATTAATTTACGTATTTCACAGTCATATAGCATACTTTTCGATATAAAAGGATTCCACCGCGATCAAGAACTACATTTTCCAACCACCCCGAGCCGAGAAAAAGTTACTTTACAAAAATGATAACAACTTTGTTCCTTAGACACACAAAATTTTGAAATTAATAAACCAGTTATACAACATTCCAATGTATATTGTGTTAAAATTTGGATTCGATCTGATGACGGGTTTTCGAGATAATAATTCTTAAATGTGACGCATGGTTGAAACACGCTTAAAAACGTGCACTTTCTGTGTTCCAACTGCCATAAAAAATATTAAAATATAGATTAAAAATTCCAAACCTACATGAACTAACGTAAAAATAGAACGACGGAAATGATGATGTTATTGGATTTTATGTAGATCTATTGGTTACTTCACAAACAACCTTCGAACTCGAGTGCACATAATATTTTGGTCGACGATAATGGTTTGGGTGATACTGAAAATTACAATGAAATGGAAACCCTAACGAAAAACTAAGTTAGATTGAAAATACTTACAGAATGGAGACTGGAAATACTTACAAAAAGGTAATTTAGACGGAAAATACCCACGCAAGTAATTTACCATACTGAGCAAATAGTTCTTTGAAGAACTATACAGCCTATTTACATGTATCCTACTTATGTTAATTGCCTCTATCAACATACAAAATTTCAGTTTGATTGCTGTAATAGATTCGTATATATTGAGAACCGTCTAATATTACGGATGGTCGCCATGCTCGATTTTATATAAGCTTATGCAGGTCTTAGAGTTATGTACTACTACATGAAAATTATTGTGTAGGTGTAGTATTCAAACTTCAATCGCATGATTAGGACACAAGAAGTAAAAACGAGATTTTAAAATTTCGCACAGCTGCCATCTTGTGGTTATGAAAACAATTGAAATAAATTAGATGCCAGTGGATTTGTATAAACATTTACTGTACCAAGTTTCACTGCATTCGGATGGTTAAATCACGAGAAACGTTCATTTAAATATTTATACTTTAACTTCGCTTGGCCGCCATGTTCGTTTTGTACTTTACAGGTTTTTGAAAGTTACATAGGCAAACTTATAGTAGTGCCCTTTATCTCCGTACAAAATTTCAGGGTGATATCAGTAATAGTTTCGGAGATATAGAATGCCAGTGAATTATTTCGCACAGCCGCCATCTTGAGGTTATGTAAACAATTTAACTAAATTAGATGCTAGTGCATTACAATGTGTATTGACATTTGCTGTACCAAGTTTCATTACGTTTGGAAGGTTAAATAGCGAGAAAAGTCTATTTAAAAGTCTCAACTTCTCTTGCCCGCCATGTTGATTTTATAGTTACCAGTTTTTCGAAAGTTACATAGGCAAACTTGTAGTAGTACCCGTTATCTCCGTACAAAATTACAGGGTGATATCGGTAATAGTTTCGGAGATATTGAATGCTGGTGAAATATTTCGTCCAGCCGCCATGTTGAATTAGTGAGACGTAATAAAATTTGAAGGGCACACACATACACACACACGGACAAAAGGTTAAGCCAATTTTTTCATAAAATTAGAATAGGCTAAAAATACGCACAAAATGTAGTTTAGGTTCAAAATACTTACAAAATGCAATGTAGATTCGAAATACTTACAAAATGCAATTGAAATTCAAAATACTTACAAAATGCAATTGAAATTCAAAATACTTACAAAATGCAATGCAGATTGAAAATACTCACAAAATGCAATTGAGATTCAAAATACTTACAAAATGCAATGTAGATTGAAAATACTTACAAAATGCAATTGAAATTCAAAATACTTACAAAATGCAATGCAGATTGAAAATACTTACAAAATGCAAATGAGATTCAAAATATTTACAAAATGCAATGTAGATTGAAAATACTTACAAAATGCAATTGAAATTCAAAATACTTACAAAATGCAATGCAGATTGAAAATACTTACAAAATGCAATTGAAATTCAAAATACTTACAAAATGCAATGTAGATTGAAAATACTTACAAAATGCAATTGAAATTCAAAATACTTACAAAATGCAATGTAGATTGAAAATACTTACAAAATGCAATTGAAATTCAAAATACTTACAAAATGCAATGTAGATTGAAAATACTTACAAAATGCAATTGAAATTCAAAATACTTACAAAATGCAATCATCATCTTCCTAGCATTAATCCCGCTTTATTGCAGGGTCTGCTTTTCTGCACTTTTTCTTCCATACTGCTCGATCTTGAGCGTCTCTAGTTGTGGCATTCACTAGTTGCATGTCCTCCCGCATAGTATCCAGCCAGCGCTTTCTCGGTCGTCCTCGTGGTCGTCGGCCTTCTGGACTGATGTCAAGTGCAGTTCTCGCGACTGAAGAGTGATTGCTACGCAGTACATGGCCATACCAACGCAGACGGCTCTCCCGCATTTTTTCATGGATTGGAGCCACACCAAATGTAGCTCGAACATTGTCATTCCTGATGTGGTCCAGTCTAGTAAGTCCCTGTGTCCAGCGAATCATCTTCATCTCCATGACATGCAGTTGTTGTTCATGTCTCTTCGTTACTGGCCAGCATTCAGTACCGTACAGTGCTACTGGTCGAACGATGGTTCTGTAAATTTTCGACTTCAGATATAGTGGCACATTCCGGTCAAAAAGGACTCCAGTAACTTGGCGCCATTTCAGCCATGCAGCGTTGACTCTGTTTCGGACATCTGGGAGTGTTCGGCCATCTGAACAGATTAGCGTACCCAAGTATTTGAATGCAGATGATTTTCGGAGTTCAGTGCCATCAATGTGAATAGATCCTTCACTTGGTACTCCACACTCCATATACTCTGTCTTCCCAATATTAAGTCGTAGGCCATGGGTGTCTAATGCAGTTTTCCAACATTGAACATGTTGTTCCAATTCTTGGCGAGACTTGCAGGCTACAATGATATCGTCAGCATAGAGCAAGGTCCAGGGATGTGGTTGCAGAAGTTCGGCTGCGATGGTGTCAAGACAGATGATGAACAGGAGCGGGGACAAAGCTGACCCCTGATGAACACCAACTCGGATGGGAAAAGTTGCGGAGTTTCCTGAAGCACATCGGACATAGCTGGTGACATTCCGATAAAGAAGCTGAACCCATTGAACATATGCTTCTGGTACCCCATGCTGTCGTAGTGCATACCATATTAGATCACGAGGTACCCTGTCGAAGGCCTTTTCAAGATCCAAGAAGGCTATATGGAGTGGTTTCCGCTTTTCTAGGTGCCTTTCCATCAAAAGACGAGCGGCGTGAATAGCATCGATTGTCCCTGTACCTTTCATAAAACCACACTGGTTTGAGGCAATCTTGATTATGTCACGAAGGCGTGTATCCACGATACGCTCAAATATCTTCATAGTGTGGCAAAGCAGGCGAATCGGTCGATAATTTGAGCAGTTGTGCACATCTCCTTTACCTTTCCATATTGGTATTGTTACACTGCTGAGCCAAGTAAGAGGAGCTTCGTTTTCATTGATGATCTTGTTGAAGAGATCTGCTAGAAACTGAGCTGCTTGTGATCCAAGCATCTTCCACACCTCCGATGGGAGATCATCCGGTCCAGTTGCCTTTCCATTTTTCATTTTCTTCATAGCGGTCTCCACTTCGGCAACCGTGATGGCTGGTACTGGACCAAGTACAGGATCCACAGCTGGTAGTGGCGGATGCGGAAATTCTTCGTTGCTAATATTTTCGAAGTGCTGTTTCCATCGGTTAAGGATCTCATTAGGTTTCCGTAGAGGTTGTTGATTTTCATTCTTAATGATCATAACATGTCCAACATCTTGAGTGGAACGATGGCGATTCTTCGCTAGTCTGTAGATATTATTTGCTCCTTCTGGTGTGTTGAGCTCTTCGTACATGCTCTTGTAATGGTCTGCTTTAGCCTTTGCCACTTCCTGTTTTGCCACCGACTTCAATCTTCTATATTGCTGACGATCAAGATCCAGTCCCGATTGGAGCCAGGTCTTATACGCTAACTTCTTCATCCTGATGGCATCTTGGACATGAGAATTCCACCACCATATCTCTTTATTGATAAAACTGCGTCCAGGTTTTGATTTACCCATGATGTCAGTAGCACAAGTCGTAATATGTGTGGAGGCCTTTGCCCAGATTTCATCAACGTGTTGACCTTGTTCTGGCATAGATAAAGAACCTATAGATGTTTTCAGCTGGATGTGATGTTGTTTTAATTTCCACCATTTAATTCGTTCCGATGTAGATTTAAGACTTTTCTTGCCGAGATCAAGGCGAATCCTAAAATTGAGGAGAAGCAGATGATGTTGGGGTGCAATAATGTCTGATGGTATGACTTTTACATCAGTGACAAACTTCAGATCACTCCTTCGTACCAGCCAATAATCAATCTGCGTATTTCTTCCACCACTACTGTAGGTAATGAGATGCGATGGTCGTTTTTTGTAAAAGGTGTTAGTCACAGCTAAGTCTAAGGCCTCAGCAAATTCCAGGATTACTTACAAAATGCAATGTAGATTGAAAATACTCACAAAATGCAATTGAGATTCAAAATACTTACAAAATGCAATGTAGATTGAAAATACTTACAAAATGCAATTGAAATTCAAAATATTTACAAAATGCAATGTAGATTCAAAATACTTACAAAATGCAATGTAGATTGAAAATACTTACAAAATGCAATTGAAATTCAAAATACTTACAAAATGCAATGTAGATTGAAAATACTTACAAAATGCAATTGAAATTCAAAATACTTACAAAATGCAATGCAGATTGAAAATACTCACAAAATGCAATTGAGATTCAAAATACTTACAAAATGCAATGTAGATTGAAAATACTTACAAAATGCAATTGAAATTCAAAATACTTACAAAATGCAATGCAGATTGAAAATACTTACAAAATGCAAATGAGATTCAAAATATTTACAAAATGCAATGTAGATTGAAAATACTTACAAAATGCAATTGAAATTCAAAATACTTACAAAATGCAATGTAGATTGAAAATACTTACAAAATGCAATTGAAATTCAAAATACTTACAAAATGCAATGTAGATTGAAAATACTTACAAAATGCAATTGAAATTCAAAATACTTACAAAATGCAATGCAGATTGAAAATACTTACAAAATGCAATTGAAATTCAAAATACTTACAAAATGCAATGTAGATTGAAAATACTTACAAAATGCAATTGAAATTCAAAATACTTAAAAAATGCAATGTAGATTGAAAATACTTACAAAATGCAATTGAAATTCAAAATACTTACAAAATGCAATGTAGATTGAAAATACTTACAAAATGCAATTGAAATTCAAAATACTTACAAAATGCAATGTAGATTGAAAATACTTACAAAATGCAATTGAAATTCAAAATACTTACAAAATGCAATGTAGATTGAAAATACTTACAAAATGCAATTGAAATTCAAAATACTTACAAAATGCAATGTAGATTGAAAATACTTACAAAATGCAATTGAAATTCAAAATACTTACAAAATGCAATGTAGATTGAAAATACTTACAAAATGCAATTGAAATTCAAAATACTTACAAAATGCAATGTAGATTGAAAATACTTACAAAATGCAATTGAAATTCAAAATACTTACAAAATGCAATGTAGATTGAAAATACTTACAAAATGCAATTGAAATTCAAAATATTTACAAAATGCAATGCAGATTGAAAATACTTACAAAATGCAATTGAAATTCAAAATACTTACAAAATGCAATGTAGATTGAAAATACTTACAAAATGCAATTGAAATTCAAAATACTTACAAAATGCAATGTAGATTGAAAATACTTACAAAATGCAATTGAAATTCAAAATACTTACAAAATGCAATGTAGATTGAAAATACTTACAAAATGCAAATGAAATTCAAAATACTTACAAAATGCAATGTAGATTGAAAATACTTACAAAATGCAATTGAAATTCAAAATACTTACAAAATGCAATGTAGATTGAAAATACTTACAAAATGCAATTGAAATTCAAAATACTTACAAAATGCAATGTAGATTGAAAATACTTACAAAATGCAATTGAAATTCAAAATACTTACAAAATGCAATGTAGATTGAAAATACTTACAAAATGCAATTGAAATTCAAAATATTTACAAAATGCAATGCAGATTGAAAATACTCACAAAATGCAATTGAGATTCAAAATACTTACAAAATGCAATGCAGATTGAAAATACTTACAAAATGCAAATGAGATTCAAAATACTTACAAAATGCAATTGAAATTCAAAACACTTACAAAATGCAATTGAAATTGAAAATGCTTACAAAATGCAATTGAAATTGAAAATACTTACGTAATGCAATTTAGATTGAAAAAGTCAACCAATCAGATTCAAAATACTCACAAAATACAATTGAAATTCAAAATACTTACAAAATGCAATTGAAATTGAAAATACCTACAAAATGTAATTACGATTCAAATACTCACAATATGTCGGCCCGCCATTCAAAATAGGCCTAGGCCTACTGTACTTACGAAATGCAATTAAGAGTGAAAATATTTACAAAATGGAGTTTAGATCGAAAATACTTACAAAATGTGGTGGAGATTCAAAATACTCATAAAATGTAATTTAGATTCACGGGGAGCCAATTCACAAAAACAGGGGGGGGGGGGGGAATCTTAAAGAGAAAAGGAAATATAATGAAAAGAAAAAGAAGGCTGATCCCTCGAAGAATGAGGGATCAGGGAAGATGAGAGAAGAGACTCCCTAGGCCTCGGATACCCTAATACCGTCGGGGTCGGAAGAGGACAAGAGTTGACCAAGAGAGGTCGACAGGAAAGAAGACGGAGAGGAGCCCGGCACAAGTAAGTGGAAGCAATGCCAGACTCAGCTGTGGTCCCGTGGTCGCCAATCCACGTCCCACTAGATGTGAGCCCCTGGGGGAGCGATCCATTTAGCCTATGTTGCCTACTACTGTCGACCAAAGTATTATGTGTACTCGAGTTTGAAGGTTGTTTGTTAAGTAACCAATAGACGTACATAAAATCCAATACCATCAACATTTTCGTCGTTCTATTCTACGTTAGTTCATGTAGGTTTGGATTTTTAAATTTATATTTTAATATTTTTATCGCAGTTGGAACACAAAAAGTGCACGTTTTTAAGCGTGTTTCAACCATGCGTCACTTTTAAGAATTATTATCTCACAAACCCGTCATCAGATCGAATCCAAATTTTAACACAATATACATTGGAATGTTGTATAACTGGTTTATTAATTTCAAAATTTTGTGTGTCCAAGAAACAAAGTTGTTATCATTGTTGTAAGGTAACTTTTTCTCGGCTCGGGGTGGTTGGAAAATGTAGTTCTTGGTTGCGTTGTAATCGGTATACATCAAAAAGTTATGCTGTATGACTGTGAAATACGTAAATAATTCACTTATTTTATATCGGTTTGTATTTCTACGGGGAAATAACACATGTTTCACCTGCTAGCCGCTCCGGCAAATGCTGTACAGCGTAGCTGAGATGGAGCCCATCACTTCCGAGCGAGACGCGCCATGATGCGTGTGGGCACCATTACGGCAACGCTGTACAGCTTTTGCCGGAGCGGCTAGCAGGTGAAACATGTGTTATTTCCCCGTAGAAATACAAACCGATATAAAATAAGTGAATTAATTTACGTATTTCACAGTCATACAGCATAACTTTTTGATGTATACCGATTACAACGCAACCAAGAACTACATTTTCCAACCACCCCGAGCCGAGAAAAAGTTACCTTACAACAATGATAACAAGTTTGTTTCTTGCACACACACAATTGTGAAATTAATAAACCAGTTATACAACATTCCAATGTATATTGTGTTAAAATTTTGATTCGATCTGATGACGGGTTTTTGAGATAATAATTCGTAAATGTGACGCATGGTTGAAACACGCTTAAAAACGTGCACTTTTTGTGTTCCAACTGCGATAAAAAATATTAAAATATAAATTAAAAATTCCTAACCTACATGACCTAACGTAAAATAGAACGACGAAAATGATGATGTTATTGGAGTTCATGTACGTCTATTGGTTACTTCACAAACAACCTTCAAACTCGAGTGCACATAATACTTTGGTCGACAGTAGTGTTAGGTGGGTCGCGAATTCTCCAGATGAGGCCCGTTCTTACAATCTCCAGTAAAGTGACAGTAACCTCTAACTGACAGTTGGCTTTACGGTCCCGGTAAACATTCGATCCTTCTTACCATGTTCCGGTTAATGTTTACGGTAGGTTAGCAGATCTGCGCATAATTGTCAACAGTTGGTACATATTTCTGATTTAATTTGCAGATTTTTGATACCTCTCAATAGTTGCCATGAGTGTATCTGCGTCAGGGAGTAAATAATAAATATCTATTTTACATTCCTTGATCTTGATCTGTGTTCTTAGCGCAATCTGTTTGTTACGTTACGATTATAAAGAGAAATATTAGATATGGAAGGACAATAATTATCTCCAAATGAGACAAATGAAGGCCTCAAGAGGAAAAGCTTCGTAAAACGGAATCGAATTAAAAGCTATAATTAAACGCTGAATCAATACTACGGTACTAAATTTTAATTCTACTGTCAATACGGATATTTATGACATTTGTTTCCAATGGAAAATGTGTTTGCATTCTATAAACGGAATCGTCTAAAAAAGTCTTGATCATCTAACTCCTCCTAATAATCACTTCGATTCTTATATACCTTTCGTCTCCTTCTTTGAACAGCATCAGCATTTACGAAGCCCATGAAATTACGGATAATTCTAGGCATATTGACGATGTATATAATCAGCTGGCGTTGAGATTATGATAGAAAATCTGGCAGTAAAGCAGTTTACGGGAGGAGAATCCTCCGGTAAAGTTCACTGCCGGTTATTTTACTGTCAGTTTGTCGCTAGCCGGGTATTGTAAGAATGAAGTCCCAGTAAACTTTCCGTAAAAGTGCCAGTAAAGATTTAACCGGAGATTGTAAGAACAGGCCTTAGTCTGTTATCTGTGTCCTGCGTGATATAAACTATAAAAATAAAAGGAAAGAAGCTTATAGTTATACGTGCCCGTTAATCTCGCGATTATGGGCCACAGAACCTCCATTATTACGTGGAATCCGAACCACGTGCTATTTCACTTTGAAAATCTAACATGCATTGACCGAAAATCGAACCCAGTCCGCATTTATGAGAGGTAAGCAGCTTGACGGTTGCACCTCCATGTCGCTCTGAGGGCAGCTTGCATGTCGAATTTTGTTGTTCCTTGGAGCACTATGACTATCAAGTGTAGATATATAAGCTCCTTGATACTACAGCGCTTTCTAGTAGAGAAAGGAGGAACTTTGGTGTTGGCAGAAAATCCCTAGATTAATTTTGCCATTATGAACACGGCCTACTAAATTCAATTGGCTTCATTAACATGCCAACATACGTCCCGTGATTTTTGTATCCTTTCAAAAATCACTTACCACGGCCAGGAGGGGGAACGAGGGTGTGTGTATGGAATTTGTGTGACAACCTGTATTTATTGTGATGACTCTTATGGTATGCATATATTTACAATTTGGGTGAGGATTGGAAAGGAGGCGGTCGTGGCCTTAAGCTGGGAACCGTCCCAGCATTTGCCAGGGGTAGAACTAGGAAACCACGGAAACTGACTTCTAATGATGGCTGAGGTGGGAATCGAACCCATATCTTCACAGTTTAGCCTCATGAGGCTGAGTGTACCAAATGTAAATTTCTTGTACCCACACCCCACACGTTCAAGAATCTTGCGGGACATCATTGAGCATTACGGGTCTGGGAGACCCCGTACCAGATCATACGACTTTTAAATTCTTGGCAGATCTGGGGATGGAATCCAAGACCTTAGAGGTGGGAGCCAACAACCAACAATGTTATCCAGCACACCATTTATTTATCATTATTTGATCCCTTCGGCTATTTACGACTACGGTTAACACTAATTGCCAGCGTTACTGGATTTCCAATATTCTTCCATCGAATTGGATTATATTATTATTATGACAATAATTTGTATATAAATACAACCAAATCTAAAATAATGCACATCAGAGTTGAACACTCCACACAAGAAAACAAGAAGTTCCGTGACGAACTAAAGAGCCTACTTTTCTCGAAATGTAACATTCATTCCAATGATTAATCTGTATGGACCTAATTATAATAATGACGAAATTGAGTTGGTAATATCGAAATTTCTAATTAGTTCGAAATATAGCTGCCTAATAGAGCACTACGGTTGGCAGCCGAGGTGACTGAATATACTCTTAGTTCCATCTCTTAAGGTATAGAACACAGAATTTGGTTGAAGTCCAATGGATAGCATCGACGTTGCATGTAGTTAGACATTGGACCTATCAACGCGCGTAAAATCATGTTGGCAACAATGTCATGCATCTGTTGGTCAGAAATAAAATGAACTATTATGATCTATTGTTGAGCCAATTTTGGATGAAATCCATTTATTTGTATAGAAGTTACATGTATTTTAAAATTGGAAATATCAGCAGGCTTAAAATCATGTTGGAAGCACTGACATATATTAGTTACTCCAAATTAATCTAGAATGTAAGGTACTATACGTGTGCAAAGTTTGAATACTTTCTGATATATTGACATTAGGGTAAAAAAAATGGAGACAGTATTAATTAACAGTTAGCAGCCCTGGTTGCTCTTAAGAATACGCATTGTCATATCTGTTATACACACATCAAAAAAAGTTTTGCATCACCTCGGTTCCAAGAGTTCCGGAACCTTTAAATACAAAGGGAATAGAGATCAACACAAACAACATTTCAGCTCGTTTTATTGCTTATGAGACCCACACATTGCATGTTGTACCATCATACAGCTAGACTTTCAGCATTTGTGGTCCAGATTGCAGTACACACCACTACCTCTAATACCCAGTAGCACGTCCTCTTGCATTGATGCATGCCTGTATTCGTCGTGGCATACTATCCACAAGTTCATCAAGACACTGTTGGTCCAAATTGTCCCACTCCTCAACGACAATTCGGCGTAAATCTCTCAGAGTGGTTGGTGGGTCAAGACGTCCATAAACAGCCCTTTTCAACATATCCCAGGCATGTTCGATAGGGTTCATGTCTGGCGAACATGCTGGCCACTGTAGTCGAGCGATGTCGTTATCTTGAAGGAACGCATTCACAAGATGTGCACGATGAGGTCGAGAATTGTCGTCCATGAAGACAAATGCCTCTCCAATATTCTGCCGATATGGTTGCACTATGGGTCGGAGGATGTCATTCAGGTATCGTAAAGCCGTTTCGGAGCCTTCCATGACCACCAGTGGCGTACGTCGGCCCCACATAATGCCACCCCAAAACATCAGGGAACCACCACCTTGCTGCACTCGCTGGACAGTGTGTCTAAGACGTTCAGCCTGACCAGGGTGCCTCCAAACACGTCTCCGACGATTGTCTGGTTGAAGGCATATGCGACACTCATCGGTGAAGAGAACGTGATGCCAATTCCGTGGGGTCCATTCAGCATGTTTTTGGGCCCATCTGTACCGCGCTGCATGGTGTCGGGGTTGCAAAGCTGGACCTCGCCATGGACGTCGGGAGTGAAGTTGCGCATCATGCAGCCTATTGCGCACAGTTTGAGTTGAAACACGACGTCCTGTGGCTGAACGAAACGCATTATTCAACATGGTGGCATTGCTGTCAGGGTTCCTCCGAGCGGCAATCCGTAAGTAGCGGTCATCCACTACAGTAGTAGCCCTTGGGCGGCCTGAGCGAGGCCTGTCATCGACAGTTCCTGTATCTCTGTACCTCCTCCATGTCCGAACAACATCGCTTTGGTTCACTCTGAGACGCCTGGAAACTTCCCTTGTTGAGAGCCCTTCTTGACACAAAGTAACAATGCGGACGCGATCGAACTGCGGTATTGACCTTCTAGGCATGGTAGAACTACAGACAACATGAGCAGCGTACCTTCGTCCTGGTGGAATGACTGGAACTGATCGGCTGTCGTACCCCCTCCGTCTAATAGGCCCTGCTCATGCATGGTTGTTTACATCTTTGAGCAGTTTTAGTGACATCTATGAACAGTCAAAGGGACTGTATCTTGGATACAATATACACAGTCAACGTCTATATGCCGGAGATCTGGGAACCGAGGTGATGCAAAACTTTTTTTGATGTGTGTAGTACACATATCACATACGAAATTTTGGTTGAAATCCAATTGATAGTATAGAAGTTACATGTATTTACAATTGGATCTTTCAGCAGGTTTAGAATCATGTTGGTAGTACTGAGGTCCATTAGTTACTCCAAATTAATCTAGAATGTCATGTACTATACGTGTGCATAGTTTAAAGCCGTCGACTTGCATACTTTCTGATATATTGGTATTTCAATAAAAACAATAGAGAGTGCATTTCTTAACAGTTGACTGCCCTGGTGGCTCTTGAGATTACGCTCAGTCATATTTGTCTATCTACACATAGTACATACGTAATTTGGTTGAAATCCAATTGATAGTGTAGAAGTTATATGCATGTAATAATTGGACCTATCAGCAGACTTATAATCATTTTGGCAACACTGTTATGTATGGCCTCCTGGAAATTAAACTGAGATAGTGTTATCTATATGTGTGCCAATTTTGGTATAGCTCCCATGCATACCTTCCAAGATATACAACATGAAGCTGAAATTTCAATTGCGATTTTTCAGCAGTTGGTAGCACTGACATCATTTTCAAATATGGCATCGAGATGTTTACTCATACCAAATTTGGGTTCGATTGCTACAGCCGTTTAGGAGTTGATAGGGGTTGGGGGTGGACACACACCCAACCAGCCAGCCAGCCAGCCAGACAGGCAGACAGACAGACAGACAGGCAGACAGAAGGACAGACAGACAGACACACATTGTCCCGGATCGATCTCATAAGTCTACTTTTTCCTCATTTTAACAAAATGCGAAAAGTAGGCTAAATACAAACTGACACACCACAGCATATCATGCATACACCAAAACATCCTTGCAGGTTGCAAATGTATTACCTTTTTTTTTTAGCGTATGGCTTTTAGTGCCGGGAGTGTCCGAGGACATGTTCGGCTCGCCAGTTTTGTAGCTGCTTCGAGACGGACACCCAATGGGTGAGCTACAAGTACCGTTGGGGAGGAAAGTGGGAATGTAAGGACGAGGAGTTGGAAGGTAGCGGCCGTGGCCTATAGTTAGGGACCAACCCCGGTATTTGCCTGGAAGGAAGATGGGAAACCACAGAAGACCATCTTCAAGGTTGCCGGTGGGGGGATTCGAACCTCCTCGCCTCCCGGATGTGAGCGACTGCCAGCAGTCATGCCGTAACGACCACGGCTAATTCACCCGGTACCTTTTTATTTTATAGTACTTCGCCACAAAAGTACCTAGGAATTACCCTTGATGAACACTTTAAAATGTACACACAGTAAACATGATTTTTTAAAAAACTAAGAGCAAACCTTTACACCTACTACAATCTCCGATTCTACGTATGTAGATAAAATTACTTAGGCTACAAATCCATTTATAGTGCTCTGATTGAAAACAAATGAAGATATGCTATAGCAGCTTGGGGAAATCAAAAGACAACTTTAATTCAAGATAGCCAAAACAGGGTTGGTTGGTTCCTCAGTTTAAGGGCTGCGACAACGCGGTGATGTATCTCCGTGTACTTTGGATGTGTGTAGAATCTGTCTGATAACCGGTGTTAATTGTGATGACTGTATTATAATGTGTGTATCTGTTTTAATTCAGCAAGGACTGCAGACATTCATTTTTCAAAGTAGTTCCTACTTTTGCCGCCAAACGCCACCGTCAACGACCAACTAGTTCAGAACTTAGTTATCAGATGCCACCGCAGTCAGCTCTTGACGACGAACGTAGGAACCTAAGAACGTTAGTCAAATGTTTAACCTGTACAGGGTGAACAAAAAATGCCGCACTTGGAGGTCGGCATGCGATTCCTCATCCAATTGCAAGACAAAAGTTTCAATAGCAAAATGGGATCCGGTGCTGTTTGAAAACAAGTATGAAAACGAGAAGAGGGCAACACTGGCACATCCTGCAGTGCATCGGAATGTACAGAGAAAGCTCCGGCAGAGCGCCGAGTACCTGCGACCTGCTTTTGGCCACGCTGCATGCAGTTACAGCGTTGCCAGAGCCTCGTTTCTTAACACGCCTTACTGTTATACCTATCGGCGGGACTAGGCTTTGCAACATAAACTTTTGTCGTGAATTTTGACGAGGAACCGCATGCCGACCTACAAGTGCGGCATTTTTGTTCACCCTGTATATAACTTAGCTTCACACAGGTGTAATTAGTGGAAGGTTCTTTATCATGCCATAAATCCATGACATGGGACTTCCCCTCCGATGGAAGGCATACTGAGGGATTTTTAACGCCAAAACAGGTTCTTTAAATATTTTACTGGTTCCCCTTATTTTAATAATAAAGAGTTGTTTCAAATTACTGTACTGAATATCTACTACCATGATCCAAGGTCTCTGACAATACAGTATACAAACAAGAGCCATAACAAGTACTGAATATGTAAAACCTTTATGTATAAATAGCTATGGTTTCAAGAGACTAAATTATATTATACAATCACTACTTAATGAGTTACCACCTGGATTGTCGCACATGAGCAGCAAACAACTAGCTATACGTCGCATTAAAAACGATTACCGTACCTGCATAAACATTAACTCATAGCATCAATTTATTTATGTTCGACTTCCACTATTATGTGTCAGGAAACTGTATCATAATGATGGTCATTATAACACTCTTTTTCATTATGATACAGTTTCTCCAGCCAATCAGAGCTCGTTCATTGACCAATTAGGTAACAATACCTTCACGCGTGCGCTCAAAATCCAACATGTCTATATAAATTACCGAAAGTGCACCGTCCATAATGTTCTCGTAAATAAACTGGTGAATATGAGACACTTTACCTTAATATCCTTAAATCCAATTTCTACACAGCGGGTTGTTTTCAAACGATTTCGGTGACATTTTTACTGAATACTGATGCTCAATCTGCACATACGGCATTGAAGCTCACAGAGCGCATGCGTCGGTCGGTCAGTGAGCTTGGACATCAGAGATATCCTACCCTGCGCAGCACCCGATCACAAAATTCTAGTGACAATCTCAACATATATTTATGAATATTTATGTTAAAACATATAATAAAGTTATAATTATCGTCGAACATAAACAGTCGTATGCAACTCGCCTATAATGGTAATTAAGACACTCGTATGGAAATTATAAAACTCGCATACGCTCATTTTATAAAAATACTCGTGTCTTAATTATAGCCATTATAGGCTCGTTGCATAATGTACTATAATAAAACTACTATAGTGTAACTTTTTGTGTCTTTAATTATTTACATTAATATTTTTCTCATTATCACCTAACATATTAAATCAAATTATAGATATAAAATGAAAAAAAAAACCAACAACAACAGAATATTAAAACACAACAAAATAAAAAACAATAATTATGATTAAAATATATAAATAAAAAAGTTGGAAACAAAAACATATTTTTTGCTAATCTGTATATATGTTGTAAATAATAATTAATATAATAAAAACCTCCGGCACTACAGTCCATTGAGGGCCTAGGCCTACCAAGCGACCGCTGCCCAGCCATTTGGCCTGCAGATATTGGGGTGACGCGTGGTCAGCGCATCAGGTCCCCTCAGCCGTTAATCTTGGTTTTCGTGATCGGAGCGCTGCCTCACTGTCAGACAGCTATTCAATTGTCCTCATGAGGCTGCGTGCACTCCGTTCCAGCCTTCACGCCAGTTTATAAAATCCCTGACGGAGCCGGGATTCGAACCCGGGGCCTCCGGGTGAGAGGCAGGCGTGCTACCCCAACACCACGGGGCCGGAAATAATTAATATGTATCACAGATAATCTGTACTGAATTTGTCGTCAGATTCGTGAGATATATCACATTAATGTAATACTAGCGTACCAGTGCGAGAAATCTCGCGTGTTCATAAACCTCACTTTAGGGGCAGATGACCTCGTAGTTCCGCCCCTTAAAACAACAATAACTAACTAACTAACTAAATCACACTTTCCTCAATACGTTTATAATGAGAGACTTACGGAGAAAGGTTGTTATGCTTTTATTTCAACCAAATGATTATAGAACACTATTTACATTTCAGTTAGAATTCCAAGTTCTACGTTCCCTAACTTAAGAAGGCAATGCCTGAAAATTGGATCATCATAACACTCACCGGTTATTCGATATTTATGAAATTATACGATTTGAGTAGCCTACTCATTCCTTTGATTTACTGTTTCTGAAATCCATGCAAAATGATAAAGGAAAGTCCTCAGAATGTAAAAATGACATGAATCAAGCGTCACAGTGGCCAAATAATAATAATAATAATAATAATAATAATAATAATAATAATATTTTTTTTGTCGTGTAGCCTCCTGAGAGGCCGAGTGCCCGTGGGCGACCTGCGCGTCGGGATGAGAGATGGAATGGATGAAGATGAATGAAACTGGACAAGGATGTGGAAGGAAGCGACCGTGGCCTGTCAGAAGGTACTGTCCCAGCATTTGCCTGGTGTTGAAAATGGGAAACCATGGAAAACCATTTCAAGGACAGCCGACGGTGGGGCTCGAACCCACGCGTCTACCGAGTCAGCAGAGAGCTTGACCCCTTGGCCTAACGCAGCGCTTTAGCCCGCGTAGCCACTACTGTCGGTTATAATAATAATAATATCGTATGGCCTCGGGTGCTGGGTGCAAGCTTTGTTAATTGATACGCAGAGGGCAGCTTGCATGTCGAATTTCGTCGTTCCTTCGAACGCTATGAAAGTCAAGGAGGTTAGATATCTAAGCTCCTTGACGCTATAGCGCTTTCTAGTGGAGAATGGAAGAACTTGGTGTTGGTGGAAAATCCCGAGATTAATTTTGCCATTGAACTCGGCCTACTGAATTCAAATGGGTTCTTTAACATGCCAACAACGTATGACATCCATGTCGTGATTTTTTCCGCCTTTCAAAAATCACTTACCACGGCCAGGGGCGAACCTGCAAGCTTGGGGTTAGTAGTCCGACACGTTAACCACTGTCCCACCGTGGCAAGCACAGTGGCCAAAATGTGAAGTGGACAGCAATTATGGATCGTATTTTCCTACAGCAACAGTATCTACAAATCGCACATTTCGTACATTTTTTTAAAAGTCTTTTTTTTAGAAATTATATATATTTATGAAATTAGAGTGCAATTCGTCACTGATAATATCTATTCTCTTTCATTTGAATGCTCATTTGTCACGATCGGTCGCTCGTGAGCTGAAATAATGAAAATGAAAATCCACAGCCTGCTTCCAGTCTCCGACCGGGTCAGGAATGGAATGAATGAAGCCCCTATCTAGCGGCGAGGATATGAACTGTGCCGGCTGCCGAGGCCTGACGCACTCCTCTGGGGCAATGATTAAATGAATGACAGATGAAATGAAATGATAGTGGAGAGTGTTGCTGGAATGAAATGTTGACAGGGAAAACCGGAGTACCCGGAGAAAAACCTGTCTGCCTCCTTTCTGTCCAGCACAGATCTCACATGGAGTGACCGGGATTTGAACCACGGACTCAGCGGTGAGAGGCCGGCGTGCTGCCGCCTAAGCCACGGAGGCTCTTCGTGAGCTGAAATAATAAATATGATAAATAGTAGGCCTATTTAATAAATAAATAAAATAAAATAATTATTATATAGTCTAGATACGTCATTGCTGATAATATATGATATCTATTATCTGATACTACAGACTCACAGCAATAGAGTTTATCTCTTATCAGCTACTTAATGTGCATCACTCAGGAATCCCCGGGACGTCATCCTAAAGTGTAGTGTTGTACTGCCGCGATTACCGCTCCAAAGGAGTGGAACAACCAGTTCATCAGTCTGTGAGTACGGTATAATATCAGGGTGCCTTTCATTGTTCCCCCAGGGGATCACATCTAGTGGGACGTGAGTTGGCGACCGTGGGACACCAGCTGAGTCAAACATTGCTTCCACTTACTTGTGCCGGGCTACTCTCTGTTTTCTCCCTTGGTCAACTCTTGTTCGTTTCCGACCCCGACGGTATTAGAGTATCCGAGGCCTAGGGAGTCTTTCACTTTCACGCCTTAATTGGCCTTGTCTCATCTTTCCTGATCCCTCATTCTTCGAGGGGTCAGACCTCTTGTTTTCTTTTCATCATATCTCCAGCCAATTGCTCAAGGCCCTAAAGGAGGCAGGGTGTATGTAGCCCCACCACTTCTGGTGCACCCTGGATATTGCTTCACCCTCAAGGGCCCACGGCTGCCGATCCAGAGATATTCCTGAGCTGGGTCCGGTTTTTCCCTTTACCACTGAGTTTGGGGCCCTCTCCTCTTTCCCTTTTCAATCTGCCTTTCATGGCTCTCCTTCCTTCCAAATCCCCCAATCCTGATTCTTCGATGGTTGAGGGCATTTCTTTTCTTTCTGTCCTTTATTTGTTTACCATTTCTTCTTCTAGTATGTAAGTCTGTAGTTAGTATTAGTTATAGTTTTCATTCTCATCTCATCTTTCACCATCAGCCAAACAATTAGGGGACGATAACCTAGATGTTAGGCCCCTTAAAACAACAATTATCATCATCACCATGTCTTTCATAGTAAATTCGTAGGGGATATCCAATTTAGCCTGGTTGTTTCCAACAGAACCTCATTATTTTAGAATAAATCAGATACCAACTGTATAATAGCGGCAATACATTTTGGGATAGAGTAGAGCTTTGCCACAATCTCCCAATTATGTTCGTACGACACCATATCTGTTGATTTTCATAGTGTTTAGTTTGAGATATGAATTTCCAGCACTTATTAAGCCGTACACTTATTTTGGAGATAATTTAGCACGATGATCCGGGCCTGTTTTTAAATTTTCCAGAAATTTAATTCGGCTATTTTGTGGTAAGTAACTTACCCTGAACGATGTGGTAAGCAATTAATATTTATATTACTGTATTACCGATCATGTTATATTATTATTAATGAAACAAGTGGTTCCGTGACGAACTAAAGAGCCTACTTTTCTTAAAATATAAGATTCATGCCAATCTACATAGACCTATCTAGAATAATGACGAAATCAAGTTGGTATTATTAACATTTCTAAGTACTGCAGTTTGAAATACACCTGAAACAGTGGAGCCTAATAGAGTAACTTACTACAGTTGGCAGCCCTGGTGACTCTGAAAATATTCATAGTTCCATCTCTTAAGGTATAGAATGCACATACAAAATTTGGTTGAAGTCGAATGGATAATGGACGTTACATGCTGTTTGATATTGGATTTATCAGTGTGCGTAAAATCATGTTGGGAACAATGTCATATATATGGTGATCAGAATTAACCTGAAATAGGCTATTACGATCTATTATTGTGCCAATTTTGGATAAAATCCATTTGTTAGTATAGAAGTTACATGTAATTAAAAACTGAAACTATCAGAAAGCTTAGAATCATGTTGGCAGTACTGAGGTATTTTAGTTACTCCAAATTAATCTAGAATGTCAGGTACTATACGTGTGCAATGTTTAGAGCTGATGGCTTGCATTCTTTCTGATATATTGATATTAGGATTAAACAAATAGAGAGACAATTTATTAACACTGTGCAGCCCTGCTGGTTCTTACGAATACACATAGTCATAACGGTTATGGTGCAAAAAGCACATACGAAATTTCATTGAAATCAATTTGTTAGTATAGGAGTTATATGCATTTATAAACTGGACTTATCAGCAGGCTTAGAATCGTGTTGGCAGCACTGATGTATGTAAGTTATACCAAACTAAGTAGAATGTCAGGTACTATACGTGTGCAAAGTTTAGAGACGTTGGCTTACATACTTTCTTATAAAGTGATATTAGGGTTAAAACATAGAGAGAGCATTTATTAACAGTTGGCAGCCCTGGTGGCTCTTTAGAATATGCACAGTCATATCTGCTGTAGTACAGATAGTATATAGGAAAATTGGTTGAAATCCAATTGATAGTCTAGAAGTTATATGCATTTAGAAATTGGACCTATCGGCAGGCCTAGAATCATGTTGGCAACACTGGCATATATGAACTTCCGGAAATGTATCTGGAATGTTATTATCTATGTGTGTGCCAATTTTGGAATACATCGCATGCATAACTTCTGAGATATCCAACATAGAGCTAAAAATTTCAATTGTGATTTTTCAGCTGTTGGTAGCACTGACGTCAATTTCAAATATGGCCATGAGATATTCAGGTATAGATCTTTACTTTTACCAAATTTGGCTTCGATAGCTGCAGTCGCTTAGGAGTTGATAGGGTGGGGGTGGGGACAACATACAGACAGACATTTTCCCGGATCGATCTCATAAGTATACTTTTTCCTCATTTTTGAAAAACGAGAAAAGTAGGCTAAAAAATCCACAGCCTGCTTCCAGTCGACCGACCGGGTCAGGGAATGAAATGAATGAAGCCCCCATCTAGCGGCGAGGATATGAACTGTGCCGGCTGCCGAAGCCTGTCGCACTCCCCTGGTGCAATGATTAAATGAATGACAGATGACATGAAATGATAGTGGAATGGAAGTTGTGACAGGGAAAACCGGAGTACCCGGAGAAAAACCTGTCTGCCTCCGCTTTATCCAGCACAAATGTCACATGGAGTGACCGGGATTTAAACCACAGACCCAGCGGTGAGAGGCCGGCGTGCTGCCGCCTAAGCCACGGAGGTTCCATTATTAATAATATCATTATTTAAACCCCCCCCCCCCAAATTACGGGACCGATTCCTGGTCAAAGAAGTCCGAATATTGGAGGACAACAAAAGTCTACGGCAATCCGAGTCGTGCCATGATGGCCCATAAATGCTATCGCTTATCATATCAATTAGTAATTACGAGAGTAAGCTATTTCTGATTTTCACTGGCAGATCGAGAGTAGATTGACTCAATATGTCGAATTCGAAAGATCTACTCTACGTTAGCTAAGATGTCAGTTGATGTCAGTTCTACATTGGGTTTACCCAATATTCTTAAAAAGCAGGCACCACTGATATACAGGGTCTTTCATATAAAGTAAGAAAGCCAAGCGGCGGGTTTGTTATCCGCTACTGTGGTGGCCTTGGCCGAGCTTATGGCGTGCCGTGGCCCCCTGCTTTAAGCGTGTGTACAATCCTATATGAAATATTACCTTTTAAGAGATGCTGGATGTGTCGTCCTTCCTGGGTAATGCAGGCATTTTTTATTTTATCTATTTTATTGAGCACCGAGCCAGTAGTGTCAAAATTATTTTCAATTACGTGAATCTGTTCTAGTGAAGGTGTCACTTCATCGGGAAATTGCTGAACAAATGCATCACGTACCCGCCGAGCCGACTCGTACTTAAAATGAGGTTTACTTACAAAAATACGATGTTGTAATGATAACTGTCTTATGTTAACATCTGAGATTCAGACTGGCGACTGAACACCTGCACGTTAATTGCAAGGTCAAATATGTACTATGCGCGCGCTTTCAATACTACAGCAGAAGGCCGTGGTGCACCACAAGCTCAGCCAAGCCCACTGCAGCAACGGATAACAAATCCGCCGCTCGCCGTTCTTATTTTATTTGAAAGACCCTGTATTCTGTTTTTTTTATTTCATTTATCACGTCCTGTTATTATAAAACGCCATTTTTGTGCACTCTGTATATAGTCTGCGTCACCTTAAATACGCTAAATTAAAAAGAAGGGGGACAAGTGCCAAGGCTACATTGTTAATTACTACAACATGGCGATTTGTAGTGTAAGTTTTTTCTTTTAGGTTGGTTGGTTCTTCAGTTTAGGGGCTGCGACAACGCGGTCATGTAGCCCCGTGTTCTTTGCGTGTGTGTGTGTAGAATCTGTCTGATAACCGGTGTTAATTGTGATGACTGTATTAGTGTGTGTTATCTGTGATTCGGGTAGTTGCTACTTTTGCCACAAAATGCTACCATCCACGACAACTAGCTACTAAATGCCATCGCAGTCAGCATCTGGCGGCGAACGTTGGAAATAATATAGCGTTATCAAACTAACCTACAAATTTTAGCTTCCACAATTGTAGTTAGTGGAAGGTTCTTTTACATGCCATAAATCTACATATAACATGAGACCGCCTGCTTTACTTCCCCTCCGAAGGAAGGCATACTGAGGGATTTTTACCGCTCTTAAAATATCCGATGACTTCGGCCGGGTTTGAACCCATGATCATGGGCATAGAAACTCAGCATGCTACCAGATTCGCCACCGAAGCCGCTTGCTGCTTTTTGGTTGAATCAGGTTTGTATTTCACTCATATTTCAAAGTCACAATGTTTGCTGTACTGGTACGGATAATATATGTTGAAAGTCGTCTGTCTTTCTGTGACGACCCGTAGGGTCTCCAATATTCGCATCGTTAACGAGATAGCAACACATAACCTATAAAGCAACGCTCGTAGAAGAACATTGATATATTCTCACTTCATGTAAACTCCATATTCTACCAAGACCAACTACATTCTAGTCTTGATTCTACCTACTACGGTACTTTTATCATTTTAAATGATCTTGCCGACTTCGTCGTTACGCTGGGGTCTGGCGTTACGTTAGGGTGACGGGACGAAATGTACCCAGATGCACTGAGGTGTGTGACGGCATAGTACCGCTTGGTGCATGTGTTCCCCGACAATCTCTACTTCGTTAGTATAAGACAAAAATCCCCGATTCTTGGATGTCACGGGTAATCTCGAGAACCACTGGATGGATTTTGATGCGGTTTTCACCATTCTGTAAAGGATATCTCGAGGAAAGATTCTGTAGAAAATAATTTATGTATGATCAAAGGAAGCCAAGCAGTAACGATTTCAGTGAAAAAGTCGAAAACAAACTTGGCGTCCGTGCGCTTCTTAAGCTTACGCTGGGCAAACCGTTAAAAATATCAATATACTATGAGTGTAAGAATTGGTCAAAGTCCGAGAGAGCATATCTCTATCTTCAATACATCGCCCACTATAAGTGTTTTAAGACTGGATGTTAGGGGCAAGTCCCCGCGCGCTCTGGTGTGCGTGCTGCATCCCACCTTGTCCTTGGTTTGCACTTGCCGTTCGCGAGTAATTTGAAACAAGATAAGCAAGATAAGTATTTTTCAGATAATTTTCTAACATGTCAAAAGTCTTTGGCTTCGAGCGAAGCTAGGAGCCTCCAGCCTTTCTAGCATTTTTCAGCACTTGTAGCATTTTAAAATGATACAAAGTCTAGTCTTTCAGACTGACTGTCACTTTTTTATTATACGTATCACTGCCAGCTGGATCGCAACCCTCCTGGCTGCTTTAAACTGCCTGCCCATTCAACACTCACAGGCGTACAAGTATATATTAATTCACCGCTAGATTGCAGCACAAACCCACAGAGAACGCCGCGGCTTTTTAAAGGGGAAGATACCTGAAACGAAGGATTGTTAAGATTGACGGACGTAAAAACATTACACTAAGTTAGTTCTTTTGATATTCAATCACCTAAAAGTATTCAGACACTAACTTACGGGCGAATTTTCAGTATAAAGGAAAGCAAAAGTACATGGTGGTGGTGGTGGTGGAGGTGAATATTTTTAAGGGGAGACATATCTAGCTCATTTGCCCGTAATTATAGAGATGATAATAAAAAATACAATTACGTCTAACTGGCTTAAATCTAACTTACATACTTGACGAGATGAAAAGAAAAGAATAAGGGCAATAAAATACAGGGAAAAGAAATGCCCCTGGTCCCTGAAAAATGGGATGTTGCCTTATTTAGGGGCTTTGAGACATCGAGGTCATGTAGCCCCGTGTACTTGGGTGTGTGTTGAATTTGTCTGATAACCCGTCTTATTGTGATGGCTGATTTATAAATTTTTACAGATTTTTTCTTTTCTCTTTTCTTAGTCGTTTACCCTCCAGGTTGGTGGAACCCACGGACTCAGTGAGGGAACTCACCACTACCGCCTCTACGGGCAGTGTCCTAGAGCTGGGAACATCTAATCGGAGTGGATACAACTGGTGAGGTGTGATTGGCACCTCGCCCAGGCGGCCTCACCTGCAAAGCGAACTGGAGCCTCAAGAGGGAAGGTAATGGATGGTCAGGATGGATAGGCAAGGAAGAGGGAAGGAGGCGGCCGTGGCCTTGAAGAAGGTACCATCCCGGCATTTTCCCGAAGACGAAGTGGGAAACCATGGAAAACCACTTCGAGGATGGCTGAGGTGGGAATCGAACCCCCTCTACTCATTTGGACCACCCGAGGCTGAGTAGACCCCGTTCCAGTCCTCGTACCACTTTTCAAATTTCGTGGCAGAGCCGGGAATCGAACCCAGGACCTCCGGGGCGGCAGGTAACCATGCTGACCACTGCGCTACGGAGGCGACTTACAGATTTTTTACTTATTTATTTACTTACATACTTATTTATTTATGTATTTACGTATTTATTTATTTATTTATTTATTTATTTATTTATTTATCACCTTCTCTGCATATTGCACGCAACCACTTCTCACGCAGTGAATTGTCCGAGATTCCCCGGTATTCTAACTTGCCCTGTTCTGATTTACAAAAGGGCACGCAGCAGTACAGCATTATAAAATCATTCAGAATACATTCCAAACACAACTTCGCCATTAACATCAATACAAAACTTGTCTACCACAGTGACTTGGTGCTGCTTCCTAGCGCCTTTATTTGGAAACGAGCTTGTACGCACAAATCAATGCTGTAATAGTTGAATGGGCAGGCAGTTTAAAGCAGCCAGGAGGGGTGCGATCCAGCTGGCAGTGCTACGTAGTCTATAATATGATTGGCACAAGATTATGCCATCTATAGTTGATCTGCTGTTGTGTTATTGCAGGGTGATTTTACGACGTTTACGAAAGTAAATATCTACTGTATGTTGGCAGCATTGTGTCGATAGGGAAATTATTTTCCAAGGATATATAAATGGTTCAAGTAAGGTGACACCGACTAGATGAACATGTTAAAACACAAATACTCAGAAACACGTTGCAAGAAACAGACAATCAAAGGAAGGAAGAAAGGAAGTAGGAAAGAAAGTAAGAAAGTAAGGAAGTAAGGAAGTAATATAGTAAGGAAGTAAGAAAGCAAGAGAGAAAGAAAGAAAGAAAGAAAGAAAGTAAGAACGTAAGAATGTAAGGAAGTAAGGCAGGAAGTAAGTAAGTAAGTAAGGAAGGAAGGAAGGAAGGAAGGAAGGAAGGAAGGAAGGAAGTAAGGCAGGAAGTAAGTAAGGAAGGAAGTAAGGAAGGAAGGAAGTAAGGAAGGAAGTAAGTAAGGAAGTAAGGCAGGAAGTAAGTAAGGAAGTAAGGAAGTAAGGCAGGAAGGAAGTAAGGCAGGAAGTAAGTAAGGAAGGAAGTAAGGAAGGAAGTAAGGAAGTAAGGAAGGAAGGAAGTAAGGAAGGAAGTAAGTAAGGAAGGAAGGAAGGAAGGAAGTAAGGAAGTAAGTAAGGAAGGAAGTAAGTAAGGAAGGAAGTAAGGAAGTAAGGAAGGAAGTAAGTAAGGATGAGAGAATGATAGAAAGCGAACTAGGATGAGCCAGCCTGGGGTCCTAGGCGAAACCCCACACAAGACACGGCACACACCTAGAAAAATTGCTTAGTTCTAATTGACTGGCCCTGAAAGCCAATATACTGTACCAAAAATCTTACAGTTTGCAGTTACAATTGTCTGATTTCAAGTCCTCCAATGATCGGTCTTTTCATTGTCTGACAAAGATTATACTGCACGTGGGGAACAGGTTTCTTGAAGTGCATGGCTCGTATCTTTATACGGTACTTGCATGTTTCTAAATGTATTGACCCTTGGGCTTTCGGAAACTTGTTTGGCGTCAAACTGAACACACGACCTATTAAATCTGCGAAACACGTTTGTATGTCTTGAACTTTCATTATAATGATTATGTATTTCCACATGAAGTACACCTTATGGTGTAGTGACTAGCATTTATGGTTGTCACCACAGAGGTCTGGGTTCTATTTCCTGTTCTACCAGGTCTACAGTAAGTGCTGGGACGGAATTTACTCAATTTCGCGAGGCAAAAATGAGGTGGGTTGCATTTCTACCTCAGCCATCGTAGAAACTGTTTACAATGGTTTCCCCCACCCCACTTCTACCCCAGGCGAATGCTACGGTGGTGATTAGTCTAGGGGGCGGATTTCTATGACCTATAAATATATATGTATGCATTTATGACCTAAAAACATAAAAATATGACCTATAAAATTCAAAATATGACTTAATGAATAGCATCTACGTTAATTAGAAACACTTTATTACTCCATCCGTACTAAATATGTTTTCACCTAACTCGTGAACAAAACTTCGCAACTTCCCACAAATTGAGAATTTCGTTTTCGGCATATTGAAAGGAACTGAATGACTGAAGCTCCCTAATGAGTGACCAAGGTCATTCAGTGTGTTGAAGGTGGAAGAGGGAAGGGCGAAGGAGAGAGATAAGAAATATGACAAATAACTGCGGAATTACCTCTGCTTCCGTGTATACAATAGCCCGGTTTCCAGGAATTGACCCAGCTAGCAAACAATAGCTCTTACCTGTTAGCAACATTCCATACACAACTTTAGAATGGTTCTTCAGTGGTATATTCCAGTCTATCCTGAACAATAACTTCTAGAGCTTATTCTGATTTTTATAGAATGAAATTCAAATGAAAATTACCAAAATATGCCGTTTATAATGATATTTTGTTCAAAATATGCCATAAAACTTAAATATGCCCAATAAAACCTGTTTAATTTTGGTTATCATGCTTGGAAACGTGTTGAAAATACAAGACTATAAGATATTGTTACGTGCCACCCCCCTAGTGGCACTTTTTGTTAACTGGATTACGGTGGGTTGAAGAGCACAAACACAGGTTGTTCCTTTAAATAATTAACTTTATTGCGGCCAGAAGGATACAGCCACTCATCAGCAAATGCAAACAATTAGAACCTTACTCCAGTTTCCTCAAGTCTCTTCCTTGAGCGCTCTTGGCCCTTTCACTTGTCAACAAATCACAGTTACTTACGATAATCCGCTACCCGCTGTTTCGCTGTCCACAAGCTGAGGAAACAATGTCACTGGATTTCGTAACTGGCACGGCACTTCGTCACCACACTTCTGTCGCACTCGCTCACAAACACACACCCAAAGAAAACTCGGTCCCCTCACTGTTGAAGCCGCTTATATAGCAGGCTGGTGACTCAATGAATTCTAGAATCGCCCAGGACATACGGCTTCTCGACATTTCCTCGCTGGCAGGGTCACGAACATTCTGGACCATCCCTTTGTCCTAGTAGCCCTGTTGCATAAGGCGCACGCAATACATGAGGCAGGGCACAGCCCAGCCCTGGGGCAGTTGTGACTCATGCGGCGAGCGATGACACAAACTCACAGCCGTAACAATATAATGTTAAGGGGAAGAATATGACTTCTCTAAGAAATCCGCCCCCACATTAGAGCCACGGCCATGTCCTACCCAATCCTAGCCCCAAATTTCAAATACTCAAACAGGTACACCCAAAACAATGGCAACATAGGGCTACATGCCCACGTTGTCGCACGGCCCTTAACGCTCCTACACACGTCCCGACACGACTGCCCTGCCCAACCAAAGCTACCATCTCCAGTCCAGTTTATAACAAGCGCTCGTGGTGCTAAAGTGTTCTTAAAATGGCTCCGTATTTAACACGAAATCAAAAGATAGGTGTAGCTTTGTGCGTAGTTATTATTTCAGATGATGAACGAAGAAAGAAAAGAAGAGTGTGGTCTGAGACGTGATTGCAGAAGAGGAAATCTACTTACCTTCCGCGATCCTCTTCTGTAAGTGGCTCGCATGTTTTACAATTTTGTCATTTCAAATGACCTTGTCGACTTCATCGTTATGCTTTGATCTACCGTTATGCGTTACGGTTACGGCGTGTATGACGTCATCATGTTGTTCAGTGCATATGCACCGAGTCTGAGTTTACTCCTGGGGTCTGGCGTTATGAGATACGGAGACGGCGATTGCGTGACGTCATGCAGCCCCCACGCGGGAAGCCTAAGTTAAAGGGTAATGGAGTCCGTTGAGACTGAGTTTACTCCTGGGGTCTGGCGTTATGCGATACGGAGACGGCGAGTGCGTGACGTCATGCGGCAGAGTGCACCTCCCGCTCTCCGTTCCCCGCGTGGGAAGCATATGTTTAAAGGCAATGGAGTCTGTTGAGTCTGAGTTTACTCCTGGGGTCTGGCATTATGCGATACGGAGACGGCGAGTGCGTGACTGATGCGGCCGAGAGCACCTCCTGCTCTCCGTTCCCCGCGTGGGAAGCCTAAGTTAATGGGTAATGGAGTCTGTTGAGTCTGAGTTTACTCCTGGGGTCTGGCGTTATGCGATACGGAGACGGCAAGATCGTGACGTCATGCGGCAGAGAGCACCTCCCGCTCTCCGTTCCCCGCGTGGGAAGCATATGTTTAAAGGCAGTGGAGTCTGTTGAGTCTGAGTATACTCCTGGGGTCTGGCGTTATGCGATACGGAGACGGCGAGTACGTGACGTCATGCGGCCGAGAGCACCTCCTGCTCTCGTTCCCCGCGTGGAAGCCTAAGTTAATGGGTAATGGAGTCTGTTGAGTCTGAGTTTACTCCTGGGGTCTGGCGCTATGCGATACGGAGACGGCGAGTGCGTGACGTCATGCAGCAGAGTGTATCTCCCGCTCTCCGTTCCCCACGAGGGAAGCCTAAGTTAAAGGGTAATGGAGTCTGTTGAGTCTGAGTTTACTCCGGGGGTCTGGCGCTATGCGATACGGAGACGGTGAGTGCGTGACGTCATGCAGCAGAGTGCACCTCCCGCTCTCCGTTCCCCACGCGGGAAGCCTAAGTTAATGGGTAATGTAGTCTGTTGAGTCTGAGTTTACTCCTGGTGTCTGGCGTTATGCGATACGGAGACGGCGAGTGCGTGACGTCATGCAGCCCCCACGCGGGAAGCCTAAGTTAATGGGTAATGGAATCTGTTGAGTCTGAGTTTACTCCTAGGGTCTGGCACTATGCGATACGGAGACGGCAAGTGCGTGACGTCATGCGGCAGAGAGCACCTCCCGCTCTCCGTTCCCCGCGTGGGAAGCATATGTTTAAAGGCAATGGAGTCTGTTGAGTCTGAGTTTACTCCTGGGGTCTGGCGTTATGCGATACGGAGACTGCGAGTGCGTGACGTCATGCAGCCCCCACGCGGGAAGCCTAAGTTAAGGTGAAATGGAGTCTGTTGAGTCTGAGTTTAATCCTGGGGTCTGGCGTTATGCGATACGGAGACGGCGAGTGCGTGACGTCATGCAGCAGAGTGCACCTCCCGCTCACCGTTCCCCACGCGGGAAGCCTATGTTAAAGGGTAATGGAGTCTGTTGAGTCTGAGTTTACTCCTGGGGTCTGGCGCTATGCGATACGGAGACGGCGAGTGCGTGACGTCATGCAGCAGAGTGCACCTCCCGCTCTCCGTTCCCCACGCGGGAAGCATAATGTTAAAGGCAATGGAGTCTGTTGAGTCTGAGTTTACTCCTGGGTTCTGGCGTTATGCGATACGGAGACGGTGAGTGCGTGACGTCATGCGGCAGAGAGCACCTCCCGCTCACCGTTCCCCACGCGGGAAGCCTAAGTTAATGGGTAATGTAGTCTGTTGAGTCTGAGTTTACTCCTGGGTTCTGGCGCTATGCGATACGGAGACGGTGAGTGCGTGACGTCATGCAGCAGAGTGCACCTCCCGCTCTCCGTTCCCCACGCGGGAAGCCTAAGTTAATGGGTAATGGAGTCTTTTGAGTCTGAGTTTACTCCTGGTGTCTGGCGTTATGCGATACGCAGACGGTGAGTGGGTGACGTCATGCAGCAGAGTGCACCTCCCGCTCTCCGTTCTCCACGCGGGAAGCCTAAGTTAAAGGGTAATGGAGTCTGTTGTGTCTGAGTTTACTCCTGGGGTCTGGCGTTATGCGATACGGAGACGGTGAGTGCGTGACGTCATGCAGCAGAGTGCACCTCCCGCTCTCCGTTCCCCACGCTGGAAGCCTAAGTTAATGGGTAATGGAGTCTGTTGAGTCTGAGTTTACTCCTGGGGACTGGCGCTATGCGATACGGAGACGGCGAGTGCGTGACGTCATGCGACAGAGTGCACCTCCCGCTCTCCGTTCCCCGCGCGGGAAGCCTAAGTTAATGGGTAATGGAGTCTGTTGAGTCTGAGTTTACTCCTGGTGTCTGGCGTTATGCGATACGGAGACGGCGAGTGCGTGACGTCATGCAGCCCCCTCGCGGGAAGCCTAAGTTAATGGGTAATGGAGTCTGTTGAGTCTGAGTTTACTCCTGGGGTCTGACGCTATGCGATACGGAGACGGCGACTGCGTGACGTCATGCGACAGAGAGCACCTCCCGCTCTCCGTTCCCCACGAGGGAAGCCTAAGATAAAGGGTAATGGAGTCTGTTGAGTCTGAGTTTACTCCTGGGTTCTGGCGTTATGCGATACGGAGACGGTGAGTGCGTGACGTCATGCTGCAGAGTGCACCTCCCGCTCTCCGTTCCCCACCCGGGAAGCCTAAGTTAAGGGGTGATGGAGTCTATTGAGTCTGAGTTTACTCCTGGGGTCTGGCGTTACGCGATACGGAGACGGTGAGTGCGTGACGTCATGCAGCAGAGTGCACCTCCCGCTCTCCGTTCCCCACGCGGGAAGCCTAAGTTAAAGGGTAATGGAGTCTGTTGAGTCTGAGTTTACTCCTGGGGTCTGGCGCTATGCGATACGGAGACGGCGAGTGCGTGACGTCATGCGACAGAGTGCACCTCCCGCTCTCCGTTCCCCGCGCGGGAAGCCTAAGTTAATGGGTAATAGAGTCTGTTGAGTCTGAGTTTACTCCTGGTGTCTGGCGTTATGCGATACGGAGACGGCGAGTGCGTGACGTCATGCATCCCCCACGCGGGAAGCCTACGTTAATGGGTAATGGAATCTGTTGAGTCTGAGTTTACTCCTGGGGTCTGGCGTTATGCGATACGGAGACGGCGAGTGCGTGACGTCATGCGGCCGAGAGCACCTCCCGCTCTCCGTTCCCCACGAGGGAAGCCTCAGTTAATGGGTAATGGAGTCTGTTGAGTCTGAGTTTACTCCTGGGTTCTGGCACTATGCGATACGGAGACGGCATGTGCGTGACCTCATGCGGCAGAGAGCACCTCCCGCTCTCCGTTCCCCACGTGGGAAGCCTAAGATAAAGGGTAATGGAGTCTGTTGAGTCTGAGTTTACTCCTGGGGTCTGGCGTTATGCGATACGGAGACGGCGAGTGCGTGACGTCATGCATCCCCCACGCGGGAAGCCTACGTTAATGGGTAATGGAATCTGTTGAGTCTGAGTTTACTCCTGGGGTCTGGCGTTATGCGATACTGAGACGGCAAGTTCGTGACGTCATGCGGCAGAGAGCACCTCCCGCTCTCCGTTCCCCACGAGAGAAGCCTAAGATAAAGGGTAATGGAGTCTGTTGAGTCTGAGTTTACTCCTGGGGTCTGGCGTTATGCGATACGGAGACGGCGAGTGCGTGACGTCATGCGGCCGAGAGCCCCTCCTGCTCTCCGTTCCCCACGAGGGAAGCCTAAGATAAAGGGTAATGGAGTCTGTTGAGTCTGAGTTTACTCCTGGGGTCTGGCGTTATGCGATACGGAGACGGCGAGTGCGTGACGTCATGCGGCCGAGAGCCCCTCCTGCTCTCCGTTCCCCGCGTGGGAAGCCTCAGTTAATGGGTAATGGAGTCTGTTGAGTCTGAGTTTACTCCTGGGTTCTGGCACTATGCGATACGGAGACGGCAAGTGCGTGACCTCATGCGGCAGAGAGCACCTCCCGCTCTCCGTTCCCCGCGCGGGAAGCCTAAGTTAATGGCTAATGGGGTCTGTTGAGTCTGCGTTTAATCCTGGGGTCTGGCGTTATGCGATACGGATACAGCGAGTGCGTGACGTCATGCAGCAGAGTGCACCTCCCGCTCTCCGTTCCCCGCGCGGGAAGCCTAAGTTAATGGGTAATAGAGTCTGTTGAGTCTGAGTTTACTCCTGGTGTCTGGCGTTATGCGATACGGAGACGGCGAGTGCGTGACGTCTTGCAGCCCCCACGCGGGAAGCCTAAGTTAAGGGGTAATGGATTCTGTTGAGTCTGAGTTTACTCCTGGGGTCTGGCGTTATGCTATATGGAGACGGCGAGTGCGTGACGTCATGCAGCCCCCACGCGGGAAGCCTAAGTTAATGGGTAATGGCACTGCCTTCGTAATGTAACAGGCCGTACTGTAGGAAGCGCGCGAAGGCAATCAGCTGATCGATTAAGGCGAATGTTACGAGTTGTTTTGTGAGTGTAATGCTAAGTTATTGGAAGCTTTTTGCGAATAATTGGGGTTGTTGAGTCTCAGTTATTTATTTTTAAGTATGTTAAATGCCCTTTTTCTAAATTATCGCAGGGTGTCGAGCGATACGGGAATTATACGGGAATTTTAGTGACCCGGGAAAAATACGGGAATTATACGGGAAATTCGCACTTGATACGGGAAATCTTGAAAAGTCTCATAATGCCTGGCTTCTTAGCCCCCGAACGCTCGGTAGAGTCCTCCCGCTCAGTCTTCTATTTCGCCTGCAGACCGAACTGCCACCCGCAATTTGCGCCACCGATAGAGCGCTAAGCGGGATGAGAACCCAGCCAACGTCGAATGCATGCTTTGCCTGGCCGACCGCCAGCCGTACCCTCTCCGCGCTCGTTGCTGACAATGACATGCAGGAATCAGTCCGCTTTGTTATTCAGAGGAGACCTGGGTTTCTCGACAAGAGCAGCAGCCTTTAAAGAAGTTAACAGCTAGAGATCTCAGAAAATTCCATACGCGGATGTGCTGCAATTTCGCACCAACTACCGAAAATTGTACATTCTTATCCTATGGCTGAAAAAATCAAAGAGAGGTCAACTCTTGCTCACAAGAGACCTGTGTTATTTCCTGCCTAGACCCTATAGGGGTCGCTGAGACTCTTAAGTTTGAAGAAGTTAGGATCGTCATTGCCCTGGAAATTCTTTGTAATCAGAAGATTTTGCTTTCTGGTGCAATGGCTGACCGCATCAAGAGCAGCAACTCCGCACTTCTGAGACTGCCCTTCGTCACTGCGCGTTTGAAGCAGTTCGACGGGAAAGTGCTACGGCTCGACGGGCTGTGGTCTGAATTAGTGGCTTCGGCACCTTCCTCAGTTCCTACCAAACACGATCTCACAAGCTTCGTTAAAATGATACTGATTTTGTATCACAACAATTCAGCTTTAGACAGAGGTTTCTCCCTGAACAAGGAGTGCATGATCGTCAGTCTCAAAGAAGCAAGTCTGATAGGCATGCATACTGTTCAGGACGCTGTGATGGCAGCTGATGGAGTAGAAAGGATAACCGTGAGCAAGAGTCCATACTGCACGAAACTCCTACGCCGTGTTGAAGGAAGCAAAATAGGTGCAAAGCGACGGCTAAGGTGGCAGTCGAAAGAAAAGCCAAGAAAGGTCTCCAGGAATTAAAAAGAAAAAAAAGTACTGTCAAAAGAACTTAATTTTGTGCTGTGTATAACTGAAGTTCCTAGTAACAATCTTGTATTTGTCAAAAAGACTTATTTAATTTCGTTTTGCATTATTTTATTTTCTATTATCTACTTTGATAAAATAAATCTAAATTAAAAAGTATTCGCGGCGTGGCGCGTGTGGAATTTTACTGTTTTTAGCCTTTCCATGCTCTTCTTTCGCAGGGGAGATGCACATACCAAATTGTTTTAAAGTCCGTGCAAACACTCAATGCAAATGCGTCACACATGCATACATTTCAAAAACTACAAACAATATCTCACAGCTCTCGACATTTTACTATCAAACACCCGTCACCAATATGTGGCTACAAAATACACCACACAAGTGACAGAATTCTTCCCATATGGGCGGGCAGGCATTGTTTCAGTCGCTTTTTAACCACTGTGTCTGATTTCCTTTCATTGTCATTGTTTCCTTACTTTTACTTCGCCGAAGTTCGACCCGAGGACTGGACACATCCCGTACAGCATGTGCAGAAAGAAATACTGAAGGCGATCTGAATATTGCGGTGGATGAAATGATTATTAACCTTGGCAATTCATCAAGCTCTGACGAAGACAATGATGGTGGTGATGATGATAGGGACAGTGAAGGGATGGAAGGTGTCAAAGAAATCCTTGCCAAGTGACTGAGGATAATTTATTTATTGGTGTCAGTTCGCTTGCTTCAATCGATAATAGAGCACAGGCTATTGTTTCCCGTCATAGTGTTCTAAATACCGTCTGTCATTCAATAGCCTACAACTCGACAATATAAAACCACGGCAATAATATCGCCACAGAGCGGCTGGTTTGAGTGCTCAGTGCTAAATATGTCTTTACCTTACCTTAACTTTTGTATTATCACGAAAGCTAATATTAACCGTAGAGTCGCGATTCAGTGCGAGTGCATGGTGTTATCTGCCAACTACTGTAGTAAGCTGTGAACGACCCCCACTCGGACTCTTGTTTCATGTTAAAGGATAATCATTGCATGGTGAGTGTTTTTATATTCATTAGCTGTAGAGTGTTTGCCCTCTTTGTCGTATTTATTGAATTGATTACCGATGATAAAGGTATCATAGCTTCGGTGTGTAATTTATTTATTCATCTAAAAATATCGTATTTCTCTGTTTGAATGTCCTCGGCGTTGACTCAGGATCGTCTTTTAAAATATATTACGTATAATTTTACAGAAATAATGTCTGAAGTGTAGCGCTGTGTATGATTCGAATCAGTTGATTTACAAAAACACTAAAAAGTTAGCATCACAGATCAGCTGTTTCAAGCTCCCGACATATCCTTGTGTTGTTTCCTTCGAAATACAGGGTGTAGATGAAAAGCATGCTCAGAATTCTTGCCGTGTGGCGGTTGGACGTAGGGTCTTGTTATGTGGCGACCGTAGGTTGCGGAGAGGAAAATCGGGGCATAGTGACAGGAAGGCTGTCAATACCGAATTCGCGGGTTTAGCATTACTGTATTTGTCCCATAATTTACGCGAGTAATAGCGGACACATCTCCAATTTTACTATAAAAGTCGTGATCTAAAAAGGGATAGTGGGTGGGTAACATCTTATTACTACATGACCCCCAAAATTATTATTCATTATTACAAAGGGTAGTTTGAATATTTTCAGTAGTGTAGAAAATTGTATCGCCTTGATCCGGGCTCCTGTAGAGCTTTCATTTTCTTTCGAAAATGCCGGCGTATGGTTATGCATTACCAGCTTCTGGTTTAGTAGTCAGGCAATGAAAGCAATGGGAACTGTGTACTACAATTTTCCTTGAATGTAACTAAGCAAATTATTGTTGTTAAGAGAACGTAAAATACACCAAGAATATGATCTTCAGCTGCGTGCAGTGAAAAAGCTCTGCATGTGTTCATTCCTTATGTATTAATGATGCGAAATGTCAGCTAACGTTGTGCCACATACAACACTCGTAGTCTTTAAATGTCGCACATTTTCCCGTAAATTACAGCAGTTTGTTTGAATTACTTATAAGATCGTGACAAAGAAAGTGTTTCTTCAATTGGATGATTGTATTTAAGGGTATGCACGTCATATAATCTTGGCGAGGTGTATTTTTTTCACGGAGCAACTTTACACCGTAGTAGGCACGCAGCTTTTTGTATTTAGTTTTCTGGCATTTTGTTTTAAATTATTGACTGACATATTTCTAAATGCAGACAATCCATACCTCCGTTAGGATTCGGGTTCCATAATTCATGCAAAATGAGGTTCGTTCGTTTGTGAAATTGAGGTCATAACCCCCCTACTCTTTCAGTGATTACCGTATGGTACTTTACGTAGACTAGTGTGAAGATGTAAATGAGCGTTTTTTAAAAATTGTCGCCAGTTGTTTGGTTTATTAACTTACGATAATATTTTCCATAGATACTGAAAACTGGGCACGGTTGGATTTTTAGATGGAACCGCATGTGCTATCAAATATCGCTTTCTTGCAATACCTGGAGTATGTATATAATTATAAAATGATTATTGGTTAAATAAGTGTTAATAGATAGGCGATTACAATTATAATGATTAAATGAATATTAAAGAAGAAACGACGCGTTGTTAGTAAATATTAGGCCTTCCGGTACGGCGAATAGCCTATAACTCGTAGCTTCCGTCACAATTTAGCATTTAAACGGGTCACGTTAATGCATAATATATTAATACTGTATAACAACCGGATAGCAAATTATAATAATATTCTCACATATAACATATCTAATTTGCGCCAACTTAATTATTTTAGCCTAAGATATGTTAGACCACTGCCGTTTTAAATGTGCAAATCGCACACTTAGTAGGCAAGCTGTTTGTTATGGTCGTCTCTGATGCGAAGTTTTACTAATTACTCTTTTAGGAGACACTTGTCTTTGGAATATTCATGAAAGGCCAACCATCCAGTTCTTATTTTATAAGGTGAACGCCTAAAAACAAAACCACAATCCGAAATAATAAAGAAGATAATAGCGAACGAACGATTCACTGCCAATGAAAATCAAATGGCGATTCGCGGACCGGATGTTCGCTATGCATAAGCTTCGGTGTCATTTTAACTCGTAGGAGCTCTATACGGTTACGTTAACATACAATTCAGTCACTTCCCGTAAACATTTATTATGTGACACTTGTATTCTCTACTCTCTCAATCCTTCTCAGTAAAACGGACATTCATATCAGCTCTCCTCAGGTAAACGGTATCTGCGAGAGAGTTCACTCGCGCGCGCGCGCTTTCCTCGCGCTACGGATTGGCCTAAATCTCGCCATCACCCGTGGGATGCGGAAGTATCTCCAAAAATGCAGTTACACTTACGCCAGAAAATCTTGATTCGCGCTTTAAGATTCATTTTTCAGCCGTTCGGTGTGCGAACTCTTAAGTCTTAGAGAGTTCTAAAATATACGGGAATTTGGTGGATTTTCGTACGGGAAATACGGGAATTATACGGGAATTTGAAAAAAAGTCATCGCTCGACACCCTGTTATCGTAATTTATCACATCATGATGCACATAAATAACTGTAATTGAAATAGTGAGGCTATGCCGTTTAGGTTAGGTATGCTATCTCCACGTGGAGAGTTGAGTTAATACAGAGGATATTATGTCTCCTTGAATATAATAATTGAATATTTACTGTATAGCACTGTTTTGGGTAAATACAATGTGTTGTGTGTAGAAGTGTGTGTGAAAACAAGCAAGTGTCACTATGCCAAGAAGTTGTTGTGTGCCAGGATGCAAATCCAACTACACGGTTACACCAATATTTTCATTTCCTTCCGACGAGGAAAGAGTTAATCTATGGAAGAGGAAAATACCTAGGGAAAATTTATCAGTTACTAGGAATACGGGAGTATGCATCATTCATTTTCCTAAAGATCAAATTGAGAGAGAAATCAGAGCAACCCGTGCTGATTGTGATTCCTGCTTTTGTCTTTCTTGTTGTTGTTGTTGTTGTTGTTCAGATTTATAGTCGTGAGTTTTATGTGATACAGAACAAGCTTACAAGTAATTAAAAGGATAGTAACTGAGCCTGAATTTGAAGTGTTCCATGGGTAGGGAATATTGAGAATAAGCTGCCTTTACAGCTTAAAATGTAGAACTAATTTGGGCGAACATATTCCTAAATAACTATAGTAGAATTCAAACAAATGTTTGTGTGGAAGAAAGTGGCTCAAAACGATCTTGAAAGGATAATGCCGGAAGTTCCAAGAAGAAAAACAGGAAAGCTGCCGTATTTATGGACACCTAAATGTATAGAGGTAATGCTTTATATTATTATACATTTTATTTTTTGTACGTTCGTTGTTTCCATGCTTTTATTAATTCATAATAATATTTGTTAGGTGGACTCACAAGTAAGACAATCGTTATGCTTTGACCGTTTTTATCACGTTTTAAACCTACTTCTCCTGAAATTATGTCGGCCTTATTTACTATATTTCGAAAGATCACAGTGTTAAGGTTTTCGTTTGTTATATTAATGCAACATTCGTCAATATTTCTTAACTGAAATACAAGTTGTTTCGCATAACTACGATGTTTGCTTGCATTGCGCGGGTCTAACTGAGATTGCTGATCGCCTCTTTGGGTGACGTCACCGGAGCTACAATACGGCCTGTACATTACGAAGGCAGTGGTAATGGAGTCTGTTGAGTCTGAGTTTGCTCCTGGGGCCTGGCGTTATGCGATACGGAGACGGCAAGTGCGTGACGTCATGCGGCAGAGAGCACCTCCCGCTCTCCGTTCCCACGCGGGAAGCCTAAGTTAAAGGGTAATGGAGTCTGTTGTAAGAGCCCTCCTGAGCCTATCCAACATGTGTAGCAATTGTAGCATGAGGTGCTATTCTTTTAAATACATTTCCGGCAGTAAACTGGAGCAATCAGTTCTCTTGTCTCTGTTGGAATAACTCTCATCTTCGACGTCCCATAAACACCGGCACTCCCTTCAACATTCGAGGAACTCGACCATAGTCACTTTTTCCGCGTCCATGTTCGTCAAATGCTAATCGAAAAATGAGTCTGAAGGGTCGGTTTGGTAGTGAAGTAGGGCGACTGCCCTACACACGTTCCGACCCGACAGAGAATGATGGGGGTTAGGGCGGTTGGATGGTTCTCCCGACACGACCACCCTAATCTAGGGCCGACAGTTTTCACCACCCAACAAGCCTACACATGATCCAACTGTCACATCAAGCGCTGTCAGGCCCTAGATTATGGTGGTCGTGTCAGGACGTGTGTAGAGCCCTGTAAATGAATTTAAAAGAAAGAAAGAAAAAAAAACAAAAAAAAAAAACAACAAAAGCAACAACATAAGGTTGCCGAGATCATGGCCGATGACGAAGTCAATGTTTCCTGATTCAATTCATTTTGTCAATACAGTAGAGTCTCGATTATCCGACCTAAACTGGACCTGAGTATGTCGGATCATCGAAAATGTCGGATAATCCAGAATGACTTTGAAAATGAACTAAAACAAATATGTAAGCTATACTGTATTACTAAAACAATGACACGTTTTAACGGTACTGTATTTACTGAAGTATCAATTCAATTGTACATGCAGTATTGAACAAAAACGCTCCAAATGCCATAAGAAAAAAAGAGATAGTCAGTCTGACTTTATATCATTTTAAATGCTACAAATGCTGAAAAATGCTGGGTGAAAGCCTCATGATCATGCAGCGATCTGCGTGAACTCATAATCCATTAGCAAGTGCGAACCATGGTCAAAGGAGGTAGCTGGCTGGATGTCGTCACGCTCACCGGAGCGCGCGGGGAAAGGAGGAAGCTCAAGCGGTATTATGACGTCACACGCCTCTGTGCATTCTCGGTACATTTCGTCCCGTCGCCGTAACGTATCGCCAGACCTCAGCGATTTAAAATGATAAAAATTGTCAACGATGTCTGCTTGCCTGCTGATTCACGTTTTCTTGCTGCGAGATCTCGCCATTGGCGTAAAATCAACACCTCCATTGCGATTGCCTCCGGCTGTTGCTCCACGTATGTTAATGCCACATACATGTACTCAATCCTTGACTGTGAGACACCTTCTTCTTCTTCTTCTTCTCATTCTCTCCTTCTTTTCTGCTCCTTCTTCTTCACCATTGTCATATTCGTCAATGCTTTTCCCACGGCTGCAACCTCCACACCGGGTGTCCCAAAATTTAGTGTACACCAAACGTTCAAATCAAGTCTACCAGTGTCGGATAAGCGAAGATTGGTTGAGCGGGACTCTACTGTATCTAAATATAATACGCTAAGTTCATCCGACACAAAACTCAAGCTCCTAAACCAGAGGGAGTTAAGAAGGTGCGTTTTGTGCCAAAATCTTTCAAATTGTCTCAATAGTACAGGGAAAATCTTACATTTCTTGAAAAGTCAACGGAAATATTCTTATTTGCTTAAAAGGCCCCTGGCAGAACTGTGTCACGTCCAGCCCCCATAGCACTAGAGCCGGGCGAGTAGTGTGTTCACATGGGGCACACACAATCCTTTGTGCATTGAAAAGAATATTCAAACAAACAGAAATACTCGCAACAGTGATTAATTACACTCAGTTTTAATAAATATCGACAATTTGTTTAAAAAGTGCGTTTAAACAAATAAACTTATTTATAGAAGCCCGCATAACAGTAAAGCCTGGCGGGTGGTAGGTTAACGAACATGCAGGATTTCCCGCACAGGTTCCCTAGTTAAGGAATATTTCAGCAAGAATATCGCTCGTTAGTTCATTACAGCACTCAGGGGCTCACATCTAGTGGGACGTAGGTTGGCGACCACGGGGCCCCAGCTGACTCCGGCATTGCTTCCACTTACTCGAGCCGGGCTCCTCTCCGTCTTCCTTAGTGTCGACCTCTCTTGGTCAACTCTTGTTCTCTTCCAACCCCGACGGTATTAGGGTATCCGAGGCCTAGGGAGTCTTTCACTTTCCCGCCTTAATTGGCCCTTGTCTCATCTTTTCTGATACCCTCGTTCTGCGAGGGGTCAGCCTTCTTTTTCATTTCATGTTATCTCCTGCCTTCTGCTCAAGGCCCTCAAGGAGGAAGGGTGTATGTAGCCCCACCACTTCTGGTGCACCCTAGATATTGCTACACCCACAGGGGCTCACGGCTGGTGAGTTCGGGAGTTGGCGACCCCGAGGGATTCCAGAGCTGGGTCCAGTTTTCCCCCTTTTATCCATTACCTGTGGGGTGGTCCCTCTCCTCTTTCATTTTCCTATCTGCCTTTTATTGCTCTCCTTCCTTCCAAGTCCCTCAATCCGCATTCTTCGAGGGTTGAGGGCATTTCTTTTCCTCCTGTCCTTATTCTCCTTTTGTTTTCCATTTCTTCTTCTAGTATATAAGTAATTAGTTAGTTTTAGTTATAGTTTACATTTCATTATCATCTTCACGATCACCCAAACCATTAGGGGCCGATAACCTAGATGTTAGACCCATTAAAACAACAATTATCATCATCATCAACAGTTCATTGCAAACAAGGGGACTGCATGGTTCACTTTGTAATAAACACGGGTCCCGATTTTACCTGAACAGTATCAACCTCAAGATCACAAGATTGCGGGTTCAATTCACGACACTCCGACTCGTAAGAACGACAAAATAAATTAAACCTCTATTATTTTCTTTTACTTCGTTATGTCCGAGCTGATTATGTTATGTTCTTCATCTCCCAAAATCTCTTCATCTGGGCACTGATTATCTTTTTCCGTTATTCAGCCCCTGGTCCTGGAATTCATTTTCTCAGCAAAATCATGGTTGTTGATTATTGTTTTCAACTGGAGTCGATCTTGTATAATTTCCTCTCTGTGATGCCAACTTCTTGAAGGTCTTTTTCTATTTCACTAAGCCAGGTGTTCTTGACTTTCATTGAGAGAGCAGGAGAGGAAGCCGGGCTCAGGCGCGGATCTAGAGTTTGGCTTTGGGGTGTCAGAAAATCGAAATTGTTAAGAAAAATGGTATCATTTAAAACGCAATCATAAAATAACCAAACGTACAAAACCAGACCAATTTTTTTTTGCAAGCTACATGGATAGAAATTTGATACGTTTAGCGCACCAAAAATATGCGTACACATTGCAACGGCGTGTTTTGCGACTTTAACATCGAGCTTCGAGAAAAGTATCAAGGTACGTTACAGCTTCGGCAAGTCGAGTTGATACCGACAAAGGGAGAAAGTCACAGCTTAAATTGCCAACCAAGCTTGCAGCTTGGACGTCGGCAGAATTTTTTGGTGCGAAGAAAGCCCCAAATTCCTATCCATTCATTGCTGCACATTAATCGTGACATCGATTCGGTAATCACAAGGTTTGCTAAACAAAATAGATGAGTTAATTTTGTTACCGTATAGCCTATAAATAATCGTTTTTATATAACAGGTATGAAGTTGTAAATATGTACAGTTGAAACAGAACATAATAATTTCAATAAAGATATTTTCAGTATTGAATAAAATGAAAAAAAAAAAAGTTTTTCAGTTAAAATTCGTTAAATTTTATTTGTCTGGTATTTGTGTTTTGAGTTTGCAAAAATAATTTGGTCTCCGTTTGGGGGGGAGGGGGGGTCATGACTCCCGTGACCCTCTCCCCCCTTGAATCCGCGCCTGGCCGGGCTCAAGATATATTCTGAACGGAAGAGATGATGATGATGATGATAATTGTTGTTTTAAGGGGGCTAACATCTAAGTTTGGGTGATTGTGAAAGTTGAGATGAGAATGCAATTATTATTTATTTTCGTATGGTACAAATGATCTACATATATATACAAATATGTACATAACAATCAAAAATGAACATCAAGACTCTTCAACCAGGAAAGCGCTGGAGCTGATGCTTTCATGAAATCTTCCCATTCGCCTGCGAAGCTACGCTGCGGGCACTCCCGAATGATGTGGTTCATCGTCAGTTCTTGAGCTCCGCAGTCACAAGCTGGTGATTCTAGCCACCCCTATTTGTGTAGCATTGCCTTGCACCTTCCGTGACCAGTTCGAGAACGATTTAGTTGGCACCACGTAGCTCTTGGTAGATCAATTCCTGGGATATGCTGGGAAGGATCATCTAAGTGGATTTGGTGAGGTGAAGAAAAATCTCTCCACCTTTCCTTCCAGATTTTGTTGTTGTTGTAAGTCCCTGGCTGCTTAATAATGTCATCACCCAAAATAGGAGTACGAAGTGTAGACAACCTCCAAGATGGTGTACCCTGGGCAACGGACTGCAAGGGCAGGACGGCAGAAAGTCTACACAAGCGGTAACCGAACTAGATGTCGTATCTCTCCCGGTTATTATGATCTACAACATTTTCCAAACGGTTCTTTTAAGAGCCAAAGCACACATAATGCAATGAAAACTTTAACTAGTACTAACTACAGACTTACATACTAGAAGAAGAAATGGTAAACAAATAAAGAATATAAAAATAATGGACAGGAGGAAAAGAAATAACCCTCAGCCCCCGAAGAATGAAGATTGAGGGACTTGGAAGGAAGGAGAGCCATGAGGGGCAGATAGGAATGGGAAAGAGGAGAGGGTCCGTCCCAGAAGCAATGGAAAAAGTTAAAAATAAAAAACGGACCAGCTCAGGAATTTCTCGGGGTCGCCAACTCCCGAACTCACTAGCCGTGAGCCCTTGAGGGTGTAGCACTATTGAGGGTGCACCAGAAGTGGTGGGGCTACACACACCCTGCCTCCTTAAGGGCCTTGAGCAGAAGGCAGGAGATATAAAGAGAACAGAAGAGGTCTGACCCCTCGAAGAAGGAGGGATCAGGAAAGATGAGACAAGGGCCAATCTAGGCGGGAAAGTAAAGGACTCCCTAGGCCTCGGATACCCTAATACCGTCGGGGTCGGAAATGAACAAGAGTTGACCAAGGGTGGTTGACAGGAAAGAAGACAGAGAAGAGCCCGGCACATAAAGTGGAAGTAGTGCCGAACTCAACTGGGGTCCCGTGGTCACCAACCCACGTCCGACTATCCGTGGGCCCCTGGGGGAGAATGGAAGAGAGCATAGAAAAACTAGTTATAAGCGCTCCTTAGTGGGCTTAAAAATAATTAACTATAACTACACATAGTATATTTACATAAAACTAACAAATGCTTTTTAACAGAACATTTGAATTATACAACATTTTGTTGGATGTACATTGGGTGGTTTTCCATGCCCCCTCCCCTCACTTCAAGTCCAAGAGAATGCTGGGATGGTTACTAAATTAAGGCCACGGCTAATCCTTCCCTGAATCCAAATACATACCCTAATACAGCCATTCACTCGAGTACACGGGGTTAGATGGCCACGATACATTTATTCAGTACAATTAAGAGGCTTGCTAAACGATTCAAGAAAACTGGCTCCGTAAATAATAATAAAAAGTTAACAGACAACAAACATTTGATGAGATTATTCTTGCGCTTATCGCTGCTGTTCCAGTCTTCAAATCCAACTTGTCATTCATTAACATAATCCTAGAACCAGTTTGCTCTCTTGTCAATTAGCACACATTTATATACCGGTACACATGTATTCGCAAATGAGGACAGTGTTCCTGGGGACCAATTAAAATAAAGTTGAATTGTAATATCACTACAAATACAACCGAATACACAGACCCACACATTTCTTACAATAATCGATTGGAGCTGCGAAAATATCGTCTGCTGTTGTGCGTAGCCTACTAGTTCACAGGAAAGAAGAACATCTTCATATATTTCCTCATGGCATTAAAAACGTATGTCGTTACTCTCATCCAACTGCAGAACAAACATGTCACACATATGGAGGCTTGCCAACAACGTATCTTCAATATTGCTTATCATATCTGCAATTCTCCTTTGCACAGTATTGTTCGACAGCGGGACGGTACTTACATGCTTTGCGGCAGCATTACCCATCATTCTCTTGCACAAAATAATTGCTGAAGGTAGAATGAGCTTCAGCAATGCAACAAGCTAAGCTACTTCGTAGAATGGAAACGTTGCATTTTCAGTCACAATTGCACCAGAACTTTTGGTAATTACTATCTGGCATGATTTCAGTTCGGCTAACTTTATTTTGAAGAATTCAATGTATTCACCTTTGTGCTCCGAGTGTTTGGTATCTAGATGCCACCGGAGGTTTGCAGTTTTCATACTCTCGTTGGCAACGGTTTCAAAGCATATCACTCATTGAGGCTTAGGACAATCTTCAGGTCCACAATTCGTAAAGGCAATTTCCAACATTGTTATGTCGGATTGCCTACTTTTCGCAGTAGGTTTAATCTTTGAATGGCTAGGCCCAAGATTCCTCTTCGTCACTATCTGTAGCAGAGGGCCTACTTCGTTTTAAAGTTCCACTCTTCAACCAAACGATCCATATTCAATGGACTTTTAACAGTTAAAACAATCATAAGTTTCAACTTTCAAAACTCATGTAAATACGTACCGGTAAACACCCAAATGGCTGCGGAGCTGAACACAGAGACAAAGGTGGTGTATTCTTGGAGTACACGGTACGAGAGAATATATAGTTTAATGCTTTTGCATGTTCATTCCTTCCTCTTTGTCAAACACCAACCGTGATCTTCTATTTTCTCTTTGGTGATCATGTCGCTTATATCTTTGGTGAGTCTGTTCTAGATATATATCTTCCATGACCCTCCTAGCGTCATCTAGCAGCGAATCTCTGAAGCTCCTCAATTTTTCCTGGTGCAAGAGGACTTCTTTTTCCATCTGGCCACCAGATCTCGTTACCATCGCCAGCTATTATCTCCATGAGCAAGAGATCTTCGTCTACTTTTTCACTCACCATGCTGTGCTAGTATCGCCTGCTATCAACTCTTTGAAGACCATCTCCTAAAGAGAATTTAATTTCTTATGTTGGTTATGCTGATATGTATACCTTTTGTTTCCTACCCCCACTCTTTTCCCTTCCTAGGACCCTCTGTGCTTCGCTGAGCAGGTCTCACTTCTAAGTCGGCAGTTGACTCGGTCAGTCAAGGCTCAACTCGAGCCAGTCTCCTCAATCCAAGAGACATTTTCTACGTTATACGCCATGTTGGCACTTTAAGTATCGGTCAAGGGAACTTCACCTTCGCCATGCAGCAAAGATAAGTACCTACTTCAAGTTTTAACCTCATCTTCATGGTTTTAACTTCTACATGCTTTTAACGATATTTTATAGACAGCGTGAGATTACTTATTTTGGGGCAGAAACCATTCTTCGCGGGATTTGCCATGTTGAGCTTTTGTTTGTATAAGCCAACCTTACTAGAAAGGAGCTTTTCTTAAGCTATTTAAATGAGAAATCTTCTCACCACGTGGGATATTATCCAATACCCGCTGTCTATAAATTACAAAGCTAGTTCCTCCGCTGGATTATCTATGGCCCCATTCTTCTATTAAGATCGTTCTGGAACCTTCCAGATCCTGTACTTTACCTACAAGTCCTGCCGTCATGTATTTTTCACTCACTTGTGAGAATACTATTTAAAATGAGGAATCTTCCTTATAAATTACTGCAATAGCGAACTTTCTTCCACCGTTGGAATGTTCTATGGCGCATTTAACTGTAATTCACAACTTTCTCAAGAAATAGACTCTCGCCTACCTAGTGCAATCAGTTATTTTCATCATTGCAATAACTTTCTTTCCCATAAACTTTCGTGTCTCTACAGTGAACTTTTCATCTATTTAAAAGACTATAGTGATAACTAGTGCTTGTCCCACTTTTCTACCATGTCGCGATCGTCCGTTTACATTAAACAAGGCCATGAACATTGATCCTAAATCCCAATGATCTTTCCTCAACCTTCTACTAACAAACCATATTAATAAAATTGTAACTTTTCTATAAGGTGTCACTCTACGAAGTGCCCTTCCATTTTGCTTGTTTATCATTAATTAATTTCTGTATAACTACGTGTTTTATACACGGTTCAAACTTACATTGTTTCTTCCCTATAATCAGGGAAAACAATTCTTTCAACTCTTGAGTGAGTTATTTCTAGGTCTCACGAAATGGAAACTGCCCCATTTGGCTCGTGATTCCTACTTCAACATAGGAAGTCTAGAACCTTCCTTTTAACTTTCTCTTCAGGTTTCACCGTAAGTGACCTGCTCTCCTTTGTATAATTGTTATAAAGTAATTCAGCATAAATATAAGAAGTTGTAGGAACTTCTATCTTATTCTTCATGTTTTTCTTTTTGTTATTTTCGAAGTTGTCACTCTCTCTAGAATATTCTCTCAGAAATTTCTTAAAGTACACTCCTTGTACTCAATTTAATGTTTAAACTTTAATTATTTCATTTGTCTTCTTTAAATCTTATAAAGATTTTAGAAAATATATAAGGTTCGAAACCTCATAAATTGTTATTTGCCTGGAGCAATTTCTAAATGTTAGGAGGTCTGTGACCCCATTTGTTAAAGAATTTAAATGATCTATATTTGTCAAAAAGATATTACATACTTGTTAAATTCATTAAACTTCTTTGAATTGTTAAATAAATTAAATATTTGTTTTTGGATTTATCATTTCGCAAATACTACAGTTAGGCAAGATCCTGGCTTTCCTGACTCTTCCTCAGTTCATGCCATCGGTAATACAGAATAAATCTGTTACTATTTGTCTTGCCAGACTATCACCCTTCCCCATAGTAGTCTTATGCATGCTTGGGAGGAAATACACTAAAGCCTTTCTCTGGCAAACCGCCCAAGTCTTAGCTGTGTTTCCCGTCAGCTTAGACCAAGCCCTTACCCATTTTAGGTATCAGAGAACGGATTTTCAGTGGCAACCGCCTCTAAGTGCATTAAAGGTTAAATTTATAACTTTTGTGGGACTCTCATCCTATTTTTCTATCCTTTTTCTCCAGTCCGAAACCCACCTCCTTTTATTTATCATCTTCCCTTGGTGGTTAGGTTATTCCTCAGCCAATAATCTACCCAAAAGGAGCACATTGCTCTCTAGCGGGAAACTTGAGAAACTCTGCTCCTATTATGCTGTAAGTGGCAACGCATAATTATTAATTTTAAGGAACTCTTTGTACTTTCTACATTATTGCGTTATTTCTGGAAGACTCTTCGCGGACGAGAGGGAGGGGCGAACGGGGCTATAGCCCTGGGGCCCGGTCTTACTGAGGGGCCCGCCAAAGTAGAATAACTCAGAGAAGACAAATTTACTCAATTTTACGTATTTGCCAACAAATTTGACATTTTATGATATTCAATGTATCTGAATCAATTGAATATGCTACAAAATACTATAAAGACAAAATGTAAATAACCATTATCTTCATATTTTCGCGGCCAGAGAAATAGTAAAGTTTCCACTGTTTACAGGGAGGAAAGTTTCTAAACATTTCAACTTGATATAATTGCCGCTAAGTTACATTTATGAATCTTCGCAAAGTTCGAATTTTAGTATATGAGATTGAGAAAAGCGTTGAACTTGTTTTTGTGATGAGAGAGAGTAAAATTTTCGGTCAGATACAACAGAAACGACATTGCAAATTTACAATGAACAAAATTAGTAACTTACGTTCCAAAAAAGTAGAATAAAAGATACACGAAGTTTGTTAGGGGGCTTTGAAAATAAAAGAATCATGTTTGATATTTACACGATGTCACGGGACGAACAAATATGAAGAGGGCCCGTAAGTACTAGCCCTATGGCCCGTAGTCGCTCTCCACGGCCCTGCCCCTGGACAACCGTTGTGGACCCCCGGGGTTCCGCGGACCACCTAAAGGGAACCTCTGCTCTATGTATAATAGGCCTACGCTAAGTTCATCCGACAAAAAGCTGAAGCTCCTGAACAAGAGAGATGGTTGGTTGGTTCCTTAGTTTAGGGGCTGCGACAACACGGTCATGTAGCCCCGTGTACGTTGGGTGTGTGTAGAATCTGTCTAATAACCGGTGTTAATTGTGATGGCTCTATTAAGCTGGGGTTTCCTAGGCGCGGAAGCGGAGAGCGGAACAGTTGCTCATTTGTATACTAGGAGTGATAAGGTGTGGTCAATATGGACGTGGAATCTAGATTTTCTATTTTATTACACTTGGAAGACGAGGAGGAGGAAGAGTTACTACTGCATTTAGTGAAGGATCGAAAATGTGCAAGTGACATATTTAAAATGCGTCAAAATGAGGGAGTATTTAAAATTCGTTTAAATAACTATTTAATTGATGACGAAATTAGTATACCGACACACTCTCATGGTGCACAAACTTTATACTAAACACATAAGGGACACAATTGAATAAAACTACACCCAACTTGTACAGACGTCCAGCCACTCCGCCAGCCGACAGCGGACTCGTCTGCTCTCGGAGCAGAGGAATGCGGAGGAGCGAGTTCCGCTCGTCCAGCGGCGGTCCGCTCTGCTTCTAGGAAAACAGTACCATTAAAATTACATATGACCAGAGGAGAGCCGGTCTCCGCTTCCGTGCCTAGGAAAACCCAGCTTTAGTGAGTGTTATCTGTTTTAATTCAAGTAAGGACTGCAGACAATAATTTCAAGTAGTTCCTCCTTTGCTACTAAATGCTACCGTCCACGACACCTAGCTGGCATCGCAGTCAGCACCTGGCGGCGAACGTTGGAACTAATAGAGCGTTATCAATTTCAACCTACAAATTTTGGCTTCACACAAGTGTAGTTAGTGGAAGGTTCTTTTTCATGCCATAAATCTATGACATGGGACCACCAGCTTTACTTCCCCTCTGAAGGAAGGCATACTAAGGGATTTTTAACGCTCTTAAAAATCCGATGACTTCGGCCGGTTTTGAACCCGCGACCTAGGGCTTAGAAGCTCAGCATGCTACCAACTACGCCACCGAAGTCAAAACCTTTCAAATCGTCTCAATAGTACAGGAAAAATCTTGCGTTTCTTGAATAGTCAACGGTGATATATTTATTTGTTTAAAAAGTGTGTTTAAACAAATAAAGTTGAATCTCAACAAAGTCAACAAAAAACAACCCCTGGCACTATACAGCCCATGAAGGGCTAAGGCCGACCAAGCGACCGCTGCCCAGCCATTCGGCCTGCAGATATTGGGGTGACTCGTGATCAGCGCGTCGGGTCCCCTCAGCCGTTAATCTTGGTTTTCGTGATCGGGACGCTGTCTCACTGTCAGACAGCTACTCAATTGTCCTCACGAGGCTGAGTGCACCCCGTTCCAACCCTCAAGTCAGTTTTAGGTAGATTTCATTAGAAGGCTAACTATTGCAATGTGTACCATGTTTCGACTTTCGGAAAATTTCGACATATCTTCGCATTTCACATCCCCAGACCCCAAAACCACCGTCAGTTCAAAAGTTTATATATAATTTATGTATATATGTAAATATGTATATATATATATATATATATATGTATATCACTTTCTTGTGGACACGATAACTGCCGTAATTTTGCCCCAATCAGTTTGAATTTTTTACATAATAAGTATCCCATTAAAATCTCGGTCGAGTTCGTTAATGGGCAAAATCGGTCGAAGGGGGTGAAAATGAAGGGCGTTTTTCTAAAAAGTGAAATTTCGCTATAACTCTCTTAATACGTGAAATATCGAATCCATTCAAAGTTCATAATATGTGTCAGATAAGTGCCAAACATTTATGTTAAATAAGTTTTTTGATAGCACCAGCCATTGACCAAAGGGTTGGAAAAAAGTGGGGTTTTCGGGAAACATTAATCATATCTCTCTTAATAGGCACAATATCAATACCGTACAAAATGGAAAATATTCCCCTAATAATTACCTAAAACTTTTGTCTGAAAGAATTTTTGATATGACCCACCATTACGCCAAGAACTAACTAACTAACCCCGTGGCACTACAGCTCTTGAAGGGCCTAGGCCTACCAAGCGACCGCTGCCCAGCCAATTGGCCTGCAGATATTGGGGTGACGCGTAGTCAGCGCGTCGGGTCCCCTCGGACGTTAATCTTGGTTTTCGTGACCGGGGCACTGTCTCACTGTCAGACAGCTACTCAATTGTCCTCACGAGGCTGAGTGCACCCCGTTCCAACCCTCACGTCAGTTTTAAAATCCCTGACGGAGCCGGGGATCGAACCCGGGGCCTCAGGGTGAGAGGCAGGCGTGCTACCCCAACAACACGGGGCCACTATTACGCCAAGGGATGAGAAAAATGATTTTGGAATTAAAGAAAATGCCAAGTGCTATCAGAGGTTACCATGACAACGCTTCTAAATTGATGAGGGATGAGCTATCAGATGTTGCCAAGACAACGCCATTGACGAGATCACATTAACTTTTAGCCTACTTTTCACACTTTGCAAAAATGAGGAAAAAGTAGACTTATGAGATCGATCCGGAAAAATGTGTCTGTCTGTCTGTCTGTCGGTCTGTCGGTCTGTCCTTCTGTCTGTCTGTCTGGCTGGATGGCTGTGTGTGTGTGTCCCCCTCTATCAACTCCTAAACGGCTGCAGCAATCGAAACCAAATTTAGTATGAGTAAAGTAGTATACCGGACTATCTCAGGCTCATATTTGAAAAAGATGTCAGTGCTACCAACTGCTAAAAAACGCACTAGAAATTTGAGCTCCATGTTGGATATCTTGGAATGTATACATGGGAGCTATTCAAAAATTGGCACACATGTAGATAATACTATTTTAGTTTAATTTCCAGGAGGCCATATATGACGGTGTTTAGCCTTCTGATAGGTCCAGTTTTAAAATGCATATAACGTCTACACTATCAATTGGATTTCAACCAAATTTTGTATGTAATGTGTGTACTGAACCCATGTACCATTGGCTCAAAAGGGGTCGAATCCATGTATATTTGTAAGAAGGAAGGAAAGAAATATACAGTCCAATGGAACACATAGAAAGATTTCATGCAAGGGATGCTAGCGTAACGTTGTGTAAGAAGTTAGACCCAGGTGGCCGAGAAATGAGAACACGCCTGACTCATTAATAAAGAACCAGTCATGAGTATAAATAGAATGAGTGGAAAGTTTCGACTGTATGACAGAGAAGCACGACTCGGAAATAAACCTTACGTTGCATTAAAACGGCAACAGCGCAACTGTGCCAGAAGAGGAATAATTAAATTTAACCCATTTGCAGGAATAAAAGTAAGTAAATAAATACAGCACTGGGAATCATTTCGGATTAGAGATTTTTGTGTAGAGAAAAAGCTGTTAATAATTGCCCAGGAGAGAATTGCAAACGCAGCATACGTCATCGGGGAATTACTGAGACCCGAGGAGTGGGGAATTTAAAAATCAACAGCAACACCCACACAGCTGAAGACTAAAAATTAATTAATATCTCAGAAATGCACGATCGATTTTCATGCGCAAGAAGATCATTTTACGTTTGGAAGACGAGCTTTCTGGAGATATAATTTTTATAATTGTGCGACAATTATTTCAAAAGTTGGTCACGAAAAGGACTAGGATTTTATTTATTTTTGACTAAATAGTATAAAAGTACAGGCCAAGCCAGACCAATAAGTCAGTTTACCAGTACTCCTTGAGGGGAGATGCTACATCACATCAGGCAGTTTCCGATAGCCCAGGGGGCGTTATAGTGCTACATCACGCTGAAAACTCTACAAGTATTCTTCGAGGGGAAACGCTGTATCACCGCATAGACATTATCCGACAGCCCAGAGCGTCGCGGTATATCGATAACCAACGTGTATCCACAAGGAGTAGTCAAGAAGTATTATTACAGTATCGCCGCGTTGAGAATTAGGAAAATCCTAATTATAGGATTTAGGTCCGACAGTATAAAGTTTACAGTGAAAAGTTCATAAATTACAGTCAAAGCAGGCTGCGAACTTAAAACTCAGGGCGATAGGTCTTAAATTAGACGACCAAAAGTATCATAACGTATTGAAGTAACGTAACAGCGAGATAAACATTTTATCAACTGTAAAAAACCCGTGTAGGGACGGACAGAACGAGGTTCGCAAGGTATTCCTGAGAGATAGGAATTTGAGAACCGAATAAGCAGAAAGGAGAAGGAAACTCTAAACATTGCTTCAAGAAAGCAGACGAACTATTCAAAAAGCACTAAGTTACGAGGAGTATTAGTTGCTAGAAATCACGAGATCACCAATAGATTTTCTGGGGGATCGTGGACGGAATAGACTTTCGCTAGACCAACCAATAGGGTCTAAAAGGGAGCCGTTGAGCCAGAGAAAATAGCAGATCGTCAGGAACGGGATTTGAAGGAGAATTATTCCAGGGAAGAAGTAGGTGGTTCGAGACTTTCACATTCTGACAGGATAGGAAGCCGACATTTACTAAATTTCACCCTTCGAGACGGGAGGTCAAGAAATCACGTGTGAAGGCTTAATAGCAGCCTTAGTGATTAGAATCTGTGAAGTGTAAATATATATAAATTTGTGTTAAAAGTAAAAATTTCAGTGTTTTTGTCGTGTATTCTGAAGGAATACACCAGTGTATTTAAAATGTTATCAGTGTTAAATATATACGAATTAAGTGTGTGTCAAGATATGTCAGTACATGAAATGAATTTGTACAAAATGGAGTAATTTCAAAATAGTGGGCCAAAATGAAACGTCGCAGGAAAAAGGACGGTCAGGAAGACCTATAACATGTGAGTAAAGATTTTCATTATGTTTGTGTTGGGAAAGTGTTTGTGTACAATCCACCGGAATTTGAAATAGAGGGATATTTCTAATTAACAAATAACAGAATAAGAGCGCGGTCTGAACGAATAAAATTTGAGAAATTATAAATAATTATGTGAAATCCTGTAGAGGAAATGTATGAAATAAATGTCAGTGTATTTGACAAATACTGTAAAAGCAAGCGTAATAATAATTGCTACCCCCCTTACATTTACATTGGACGGCACTGGCCAGCAGCACGTCGGCTTCTCGATAACCAACGCTTTGCTTACCAGAAGATACGGGGACGGGGAGCGTGGATGGGCCAACTTACCTGTATTCAGGGGTCCGGGTCACTTCCGCAGCAAAATCACCTCCAGATGACATGTCGCAACAGAAGAGCTCCAAAGGAGTGGAAGGAAGATGGAGAAGGGGACAACACACACAGGCTATCGTACAAACACCCCCCCACTAACCGACAGAACTGCCGCCGGTGAAATAATGTCACAACAAAAGATTAAAAAAAATTATAAATAAAAGGTTTAATATTAAAAATTTAAAGAAGAACTTCACCATAAACTGAACATGCATCAACCAACACAAATTTTACAAGAAGGCCAGATAGCGCCTAACATGCTTGCTTGCAAAGCCAAGAAGAGGAAAGACTTAATTTAAAATAAAAAAAAGTAAAACAGCCAAAAGGTTAAAATAAAGATTACATGCACAACACAATGAGAAAGGGCTTGATGATTTGCAAGGAATGCAATAGCGATCCGGCATGCAGATGTTCAGGCCACGCCAAGACAAAAAGAATTGGTGAAATTAAATTAAATTTAAAAAAAATAATTAAATGGGATAGAAAATAAATAAATAAAATGCACGCCGGCGAAAAACACAAGGACATTTACCAAAAATCATAAATTAACATCAACAAGATTACATTAAAAAAAATATATTAAGCTAACACATAACACGTTTGCCTTTCGAGACCCGCGCCAAAGGACTGACAACGAGACCATAATGCATCACGGCAAACAACAGACATGGCGACACAAAAAACATGACAGATCGAAATTACGGCAAACAATTAATAAAATAAATTTTAACATCAGCGTAAGGAAATGAACGGAGGAAAACAATTAAGTCTAAATACCATTACAACAGGGAAATGCACCGGATCATGAATAAATTAATTTGAATACTAAATCAATCATAAGATTGGCAAAAGAAAATAAATAATAATTTAAACGTGAAATAAACTAGAAATGTGTCTCCAGGAGGTACGAAGAAAGAAAACAAGGTTCAAATAAATCAGGAAACGAAATTAAAACCGAAATAAAATTAGGCCTATAAAACAAATGAGCAACAGAAGATCAAACATTCATACGAGGTCCAAAATTGGAGCTCCCAAAATAAAATAATTAGATAAATTAAATAAAAAAACGTACCTTAAAACTTCACAGCGGAGACACAATGAAAACAAAAAAAACTAACACGTTTTAAATAAAATAAAATATGGCACTAGATTGCCCTGAAGAAGCCCGCCCAGCACATGCTTCGTTTAGGTCACAAGCGAAGTTACGCATCGAGATGCAATCACATTTCACACGTCCACTTCACGGCGAAACGAAGAAAATTCACAGCCTGAAGAAAACAGGCAATTTCCTTGTAGAATTGGCATTCATATCTTCTCTTGAATATATTTATATTTCGAAGAGAATGGGGGAGGCAACCGCCCCCCCCCATCAGCGGTGACACCTTTAACGACCAGTCCTTCTTGTTTCTCTTGGCGACAGCTAATGGGTTCCACCAAAATGGCGGAGAATTTTTGCGTGTCATTTTCGAACTGTATACATGTAAATAATATTGTCCAATCACGGAGTGACACCTCAAAACAACAATGTCATAAATAAGTACATAATTTGGCGGTATCATGAATACACCGGCTTTTGTTTTACGACGAAGAATATGATTGTCTTTCTATTATGTCATGCGTATAACGAGTTTATTAAGGCGCAGCCCACACAACCTAGTGGGGAGACACAGGAACCACTTGAATCTTTCCAAAGTCCGACTGCAGCTACCATCTTGTGGTCACAGGCGGTACTGAGCGGCGAAGCGGACGATTCAAAACTTCAAGCACAGCATCCATGATTAAATACATGTTTGAAATGGTAGAGACGTGCCCTTGCACGTATCAGTCTCCCTCCCTTAAGCGTGAACACCGTTCACGAATATGCCAAGGCATAGACAGTACTCCTTAACTTGTCGATTCACCAGAGATGTTTCCCGAAGATAATGTTCACCTGTTAACTCCAATTGATGGATGAAACCGCATCGTTTTGGTTAGGAAGAATGCAGGGTCAGATTATCAGTGATGGGATAATTGATCACCTCGCAAACCACTTAGTCAACAGCATCACTGTGTCCAAAAATCCTCAGAAACGCAGTACACCAGCACCAGCAGTGCTTTCAGAGTCCGAGACACGTTAGGAAAATTTTCAACAAGTCCAATGTAGGTCGTTTTAGACGAAGTAGGAGGAAGCAATGTGCAAGATATGATTCGACGCGTGGGCAGCCATTTACAAAAATAGAAGTTAATCTAATTTCAAAAAAGGTTTACAGAATTTACAATTTCTTACTACATTTTACAAAGAGAAACAAGGTTGAATTTAAATGAAGACAATTTTTGACCATGCCCTAGATCCGTGCCTACAAAATTTCATTAACAAGTTTACATTTTTACAGATTCGAAGTACATTACAAGATTACATGAGTTAGACGACTATACATTTCGAAGGAACTACGGTAAAGGAATGACCACTAAAATTCCCAAAGGGAACAGGAATACAAGGTTACCATGAGTTAGGTCTCCCACCGAGCCCAACTTACATGTTAGCATCTCCTATGAAACATCAAAATTAGGTACACTTTTACAATTTACCATTACAATGGGAACTTCCCAACAATACAGTTTGTATCCCATCAGAGTTTTCAAATCCAATTAAATTCAAAATTCCACAAGGAACAGAAGCTTGAAGGCTTCAATGAAGGTTAGGGATACTCTACATTATACAAAACTTGTTTTACAAAATTTACGGTAGCATTTCCTCATTAGAAACGTCTCCACCTCGTTTAATGTGTGATAGATGCACTCTAGAAATTTTGTTGGCCTTAGGGTTTCGAACAAGAAGAGTAACAGGAGTCAAGAATGCCTCTACATAACATGGGCCTTTAAAACGAAGGGTTAACTTGCTTGAGACTAGATTACTGACGCCCTTGGGCTCGAAATTGCGGACGTACACAACATCACCAATTTCCAAATCAGCTGGCTTGCGACAGGCATTGTGTCGCCTGGCAAGTTGGTCATGGGATACCTTAATATTCTCTCTAGCCTTGTCGAATTTCGCCCTCATATCCTCGGGCGTGAAACTGTCAGGAAGGAGATCGTGCAGGTTCCACAGGTTGGACAACGGAGAATTAGCCAAAAAGGAAAACATTAACGAAAAAGGGGTAGCTTTCGTGCTCTCATGCACGGCGGTGTTGAAAGCAAAATTGAGCCAATGCAAATTAGAATCCCACTTGGAATGGTCGTCGTGGTGGAAAGCAATCAGAGCAGAACGGAGATTACGATTGACTCGCTCAGCGAGAGACGGGTTAGGAAAATAGGGAGTGGTGGTTACGTGCGAAATAGCATAATCAAACAAGAATTGACGGAACTGATGAGATACAAAGCACTTGGCATTATCTGACACCAGATACTGACACGGTCCAAAAGACGAGAAGATAGAATTAAGACACTTTATGACGGAACTGGTCGTAGCCTGTCTGGTGGGGAAAATCCAACTAAACCGGGAGAAACCGTCAGTGCAAACAAGCGCAAATTGGTTTCCCCGACCAGAGCGAGGGAAGGGTCCAACATGGTCGATAAAAAGCCTCTCCATGGGTCTAGATGCTGGTTCAGATGTCAACAGGCCAACCTTAGTAGAAACCGGAGGTTTGCTAATACTGCATGCAGCACAATTCCTAATGAGCCTCCTGATGTCGCCATCCATACCTTGCCAAATGAAAAACTGTCTGATTTTAGCTCGGGTCTTGAATACTCCTAGGTGGCCACCAATAGGAGATTCATGATAGTAACGAAAGATTTCCGGAATGAGGATCGACGGGAGCACAATTTTAGGTAGGCGGTCATGACGAGACGAACAACACAATACACCGTCCTTCAGAGAGTAGGGCTTGATCACTTCACCAGAATTGATTCGGTCAATAAGGCTAGATAAGGAGGGGTCTTCATTCTGGAATCGTCTCACATCCTCAAACAGCACAGGGGAATTGCTAAGAACGGCATTGACACAATTTACAGCAGATACAAGGTCTACGGGTTCACATTCCTGAACATCCTCTTCAGCTGTTTCCTCGTACATACGGCTTAAAGAATCAGCTACCGCATTTTCGGACCCACGAATATGTTGGACAGTGAACTGGAACGACAGAATCCTAGTTGCCCACCTAGCAATTCTACCAGTTTTGCGGGGTTTCCCTAAGACCCAGCTCAAGGCTTGGTTATCGGTCTCAAGGAGAAACTTGGTGTGCTCAAGATACATACGGAATTTTTCTAGAGCGAACAACACAGCTAAACCCTCAAGTTCGTAAATGGAATACTTCCTCTCTGCGTCCGTTAAGGTACGAGAAGCGTATGCAATGGGTTGCCTACCCAGATCAGATTCCTGCAGTAGAACACAACCAACACCATGACCAGACGCATCAGTCTGCACAATGAACTGCTTCCCAAAATCCGGAATGGCTAACACAGGGGCGTTAGAGAGCGCAAGTTTAAGATCTTCGAAGGCTGCTTGCTGAGAGGGACCCCACTCGAACTTCACAGCCTTTTTGCGTAATTGATTTAGAGGAGCAGCACGGTCGGCAAAGTTACTGATAAACTTACGAAAGAAGTTGACCATTCCAATGTAACGAGCAACACCCTTGGCGTTCTTGGGTGGTTTAAAATCTCTGATGGCCTGCGTGCGAGACTGGTCCACTGAGATACCAGATTCAGAAACAATATGACCCAAGAAGGAAATTTTGGGCTTGGAAAGGAAACCTTGGACAATTTGACGGTAAGTCCAGCGTCACGCAACCGATCAAGTACAATTTTCAGATGATCAACGTGTTCCTCGAAGGACTCGGAATAGATCACCACATCGTCAAGGTAGTGGTACACAAACTTGAATTTAATTTCTGAAAATACCTTGTCCAGAAGTCTGCTCAACATAGCGGCTCCGGTGGATAGGCCAAACGGGACACGGGCATACTCAAACAGGTTCCAGTCAGTGGAAAAAGCAGTAACATGCCTGGATTCAGGAGAGAGGGGAATTTGGAAGTAGGAAGAATTTAAATCGAGGATCGTGAACACCTTCGCGTTGCGAAACCAACTAAAACATGTGTGAAGGTCCGGCAAAGGAATGGACTGCAAAACAACTTTTTGATTAAGAGCCCTATAGTCGACCACCGGCCGAAAACCACCGTTAGGTTTTGGCACAAGAAATACAGGGGATGAGTAGGCAGAGATAGAGGGTTGGATTACACCTTCTTCTAACATCTTATCGATAATCTTACGAAGTTCAGCCATCTTGGGCGGGGCAAGGCGATACGGGCTGGAACGCACCGGCACAGAATCGGTTAGCTCAATCTTGTACTCCATCAAATGGGTTACACCCAACTTGTCAGTAAATACATCGCCATACTCCTGACATTACCTCTTAATGGCCTCCCTTTGAAGACTCGTTAAATTTTCCAGATCGAGATCCTCAATAGTCAAAGGTTCACTAACAGAATTGACAGCAGGAGAAGACAAAACCGGGTTAAAAGATAATTTACTCTGTGGATTAAACTTAAACCATAAGTTGCGAGCACCAAAATCAAGAAGCATACCAACGTGTGACATGAAATTAGCTCCAATGACCACAGCACAAGAAAGATTTCTGGCAACCAAAAATTTAAATTTCCAAGAAAAATTTAGAATATGAATTTTGACTGTCATACTACCCAAAATATTTAAGTTTGAACAATTTGCCGAAATAAAAGATTCATTGTTAGGCTCTAACTCAGGAAATTTGCAAACACTATTCATAGATAAAAACCAGTCCTCGCTTATAAAGGATGCGACACTACCAGAATCAAGCAATGCAGAAACGGGCTCGTCATTAACACAAATTTCAATAAACGGGGATATTCCTTTAGCCACAGGAGAAATTCCAAAATCATTACTCACTCTAACACGATTACAAGCAGGTGACGAGGTCACCCGCACCACAGGTTTCACACAACGTTTAGAATTAGGCTGACTTGCCACGACATTGCTCACCGACAGGTTAGGTAGGCCAGCGACATAAGCAGAATTAGCACATGATGAATTAGCTTTCATAGAGTTATCAAGACTATCATTGGTAGGGCGACCAGAAACTTCACAGGGTTTTCCCAAATTCTTACACACAGAAATATCCTTGGAAGTAACACCCGAATTGGTCTCCTCAACGTTCCGTCATTGGCGATACACAGCCTGGTTACTCGGACACACCTTCTTGACATGTCCCACTCCACCGCACGAGTGGCACTTAATATTGGGTCGAGGATGAAACTTAACCTTAGGAGGGGGACGAGACATCAAAGAAGGAGGGGGACAAGACATCAAGGAAGGAGGAGGAACATTAGCTACACGAAGGGAATCTGCATGCTTCACAGCCATAGCCTCTATAACGACCTGTTTCAGCTCGACGAATGACGAAGGCCTGGTACACATAGTCATGTATGACCTATATTGAGGCGAAAACCCATTCACAATTGATGACACCAACTGTCGCTCGGTTAAAGGGGATGCAAAAACCTGGGCATACACCTTAATGTCACTGACATAGTCGCTAAGGGACTCGTCCAGCCTTTGGACACGATAAAGGAACTTATGCTCGAGAGCACTTAGGGCGCTCGCAGGGACAAAAAACCACAACACTTCCCTAATAAACATGGCTAAGGACATGCGGAGGTGGATAGCTTCAACTAGCTTATCGCGCAGCATACCGGATGCAACTGGATACAAAAGTTGGAAAATCTGAATTTCCGACATCCCAAAAATCGAGGCATGGTTACCCAACTCGACCACTTGCTTTAAAAATTGAACCACTTGGGTAACGTCATCAAGGTTGAAATGCTTTAACTTAGTTAAGAAACCAGAAATAGGATGAGGAATCGACCCATAATTAACGGTAGGTGAGAACGTAGCATTATGAATAGAGACATTGTTACCAGGGTAGCCCGCTCGCACACCCTCTACAGGCGACAAAACATTAATATTACTAGAGAAAGAACTGGGATGCAATGGGTCGGCAGGACCCAGGAAATCACTAGGTGACCTAACATGAGAAGAATGACCGTATGCAGGATTAAGTGGTATGGACGAGCCAGCGCCAGGCAACAGAGGGGCAGGCAAACTACTACTGGTAATCGATCCCAAAACCTCAGACCTAGTAAACAGAGGAGATTCACGTTCAACCCCAGAAGAACTCTCTAAATTCACAAGGTTATCGCTTAAGTCAATTAAATTGAAAACACTATTGTTGTCGGCCATTTTGGAAAACACAGAATGCAGACAGCCAATACAGAAAGAAACAAATTTCAGGAATTACAAGGACAGTTTACACTTTCACATCAGTACCACAACCCGCAATTACCATCACCAAAGATTAGGCTGACACTCAAACACAGCCACCCTACTACACCAAATCATGCACCATGCTGTCCAGAACTGCACACGTCACCACCTGCTTGGCTCGAGAACAGGGAGCTAAATTACAAAAATAGGCACAAAACCTCAGGCTACCAGCTTCCGACGGGGCTCCAGGATGCCTTCACACGCAGCATATAGGCTATCAGAACACCAAGAAATCCCATTTCCCATGCCAAGAACACATGTCAGTCACTCACCGGGCTTCATCTTCAGTGGGGATGTTGCACACAAACAGGATAAAATACAGGAGTAAACGCCTCGTTCAAAAACAGGACACCTTACATCCAGCATACCACATGGATATCCAGAGGCAAACATGAAACACAACAAACGATAAGGATTAGCTTTACACAACATTAAGTGCACTTTCCTGACAAAATCCCACCAACTGACCCATCGGCATTAGAGGGGTCCATAAAACAGCCCGTGGGTACTGGGGAGGGGATAGTTACGGAAGTGAACATGAGCAGGATCTGCTACCAGAATGCTACCCCCCTTACATTTACATTGGACGGCACTGGCCAGCAGCACGTCGGCTTCTCGATAACCAACGCTTTGCTTACCAGAAGATACGGGGACGGGGAGCGTGGATGGGCCAACTTACCTGTATTCAGGGGTCCGGGTCACTTCCGCAGCAAAATCACCTCCAGATGACATGTCCCAACAGAAGAGCTCCAAAGGAGTGGAAGGAAGATGGAGAAGGGGACAACACACACAGGCTATCGTACAAACACCCCCCACTAACCGACAGAACTGCCGCCGGTGAAATAATGTCACAACAAAAGATTTAAAAAAATTATAAATAAAAGGTTTAATATTAAAAATTTAAAGAAGAACTTCACCATAAACTGAACATGCATCAACCAACACAAATTTTACAAGAAGGCCAGATAGCGCCTAACATGCTTGCTTGCAAAGCCAAGAAGAGGAAAGACTTAATTTAAAATAAAAAAAAAGTAAAACAGCCCAAAGGTTAAAATAAAGATTACATGCACAACACAATGAGAAAGGGCTTGATGATTTGCAAGGAATGCAATAGCGATCCGGCATGCAGATGTTCAGGCCACGCCAAGACAAAAAGAATTGGTGAAATTAAATTAAATTTAAAAAAAAAATTAAATGGGAGAGAAAATAAATAAATAAAATGCACGCCGGCGAAAAACACAAGGACATTTACCAAAAATCATAAATTAACATCAACAAGATTACATTAAAAAAAATATTAAGCTAACACATAACACGTTTGCCTTTCGAGACCCGCGCCAAAGGACTGACAACGAGACCATAATGCATCACGGCAAACAACAGACATGGCGACACAAAAAACATGCCAGATCGAAATTACGGCAAACAATTAATAAAATAAATTTTAACATCAGCGTAAGGAAATGAACGGAGGAAAACAATTAAGTCTAAATACCATTACAACAGGGAAATGCACCGGATCATGAATAAATTAATTTGAATACTAAATCAATCATAAGATTGGCAAAAGAAAATAAATAATAATTTAAACGTGAAATAAACTAGAAATGTGTCTCCAGGAGGTACGAAGAAAGAAAACAAGGTTCAAATAAATCAGGAAACGAAATTAAAACCGAAATAAAATTAGGCCTATAAAACAAATGAGCAACAGAAGATCAAACATTCATACGAGGTCCAAAATTGGAGCTCCCAAAATAAAATAATTAGATAAATTAAATAAAAAACGTACCTTAAAACTTCACAGCGGAGACACAATGAAAACAAAAAAAACTAACACGTTTTAAATAAAATAAAATATGGCACTAGATTGCCCTGAAGAAGCCCGCCCAGCACATGCTTCGTTTAGGTCACAAGCGAAGTTACGCATCGAGATGCAATCACATTTCACACGTCCACTTCACGGCGAAACGAAGAAAATTCACAGCCTGAGGAAAACAGGAAATTTCCATGTAGAATTGGCATTCATATCTTCTCTTGAATATATTTATATTTCGAAGAGAATGGGGGAGGCAACCGCCCCCCCCATCAGCGGTGACACCTTTAACGACCAGTCCTTCTTGTTTCTCTTGGCGACAGCTAATGGGTTCCACCAAAATGGCGGAGAATTTTTGCGTGTCATTTTCGAACTGTATACATGTAAATAATATTGTCCAATCACGGAGTGACACCTCAAAACAACAATGTCATAAATAAGTACATAATTTGGCGGTATCATGAATACACCGGCTTTTGTTTTACGACGAAGAATATGATTGTCTTTCTATTATGTCATGCGTATAACGAGTTTATTAAGGCGCAGCCCACACAACCTAGTGGGGAGACACAGGAACCACTTGAATCTTTCCAAAGTCCGACTGCAGCTACCATCTTGTGGTCACAGGCGGTACTGAGCGGCGAAGCGGACGATTCAAAACTTCAAGCACAGCATCCATGATTAAATACATGTTTGAAATGGTAGAGACGTGCCCTTGCACGTATCAATAATTATCATGAAAGATATATAAATAAAGATAAATTTGAATTATATGAAAGAAATAGCTTTTGAGCTTTTGTAAGGGATGAAGACATGATAGGAATATAAATAATAATAATAATAATAACAATGAAAAGAAATATTAAATAAAGAGTAAATTGAATGATATGAAATTAAGAGCGTTTGAGCCTTAATAAAAGTATAGAGACATGGTGTTAATGCATGTTCTTAAAATATTGCGAGTATTGTCAAGGGGAAGGATTAATGTAAAATTTGAGATATGGATCAATTGTTAATGTGGAATTCATCAGTTCTTTGGAAGACGCTAGGCTTAAAATAATGTATAGCGCAATGGAGCGCATGAAAGTAAATTGTCACGCTAGGAATGCGTAGAATCGAAATGTACTTGGTAAATTACTTACGAGGGGTAGTTGATTACGGTAATTGAGCTATTGTTGTAAGTCCTCTAATAGTGACGTAGATCACGAGGCTATGTGTGTTATGTTATTGTAATAGGGAGCAAATGTATGGTATTATGAGCGCAGGTAATGTAGGCCACGGCCGACCCTAGTCGCATTTATATAAGTCCTCAAGTATGGGAATGGTTCCCGAGGCATGTTAATGAGAGTCGAACCCAGACTCGTCACGTTGTTGAAGCCCCTAAAATATTCGTCGTTGTAATGTGAATTAATCTTACCAATCAATGAGGACCCTTCATAATTAATCAATGCCAAGGTTATGAAAGTGGTTTATGAACCTAATAATGTTTGTTGAAAGTGTATGAAAAGAAACGCTAGGTCTCTCTAGAGAGCTGAAGAAAGAAAGATCTGTTTTAAAAGTATTGAATAGAGATGCCACGCTTGCCCGGCAAGAAGGTCCCCTCTTAGTCATAAATCTTGCCCAAGTGATTACGGTCTACCCTTGTTATTGTAAGTGCCCTAGGTCGGGAAAAAGACCGTCTGGAAGAAGTAAAAATACATTGTGAGTGTTTAAAAGTTGTTAATGACCCGGGATTTGAACCGAGGTCCTTGTAGATGAAAGTACCGCTTGCCTGTTCAGATCGTTAGCTTTCTTATGTGATAATGGTCTTATAAGACAAATAAACAAATACAAATCCCTAATGTAATGTTGTATGAATGTAGGATGCCATGAGTTTAATGAAGATAACTAGATTCCGGGAGTAATCATAGTTTTTGACTTTGTCAAGTAATCTTTTATAACTCTGGAGTACACAAGTATTTTCCCGATCACAGTAGTGAATGTGTAAAACCTCAGAGAGATGGTAATATTGAGAATATTGTGGAATGCCCAAACATTTAAGTAGAGAAGTAATATGTATTTAAAATATGATAATATATTTTGTTTGATGAAAAGAAACTCATAAAATGGTTAAAGAGGTGTGTAAAAGAAGGACACCGTCATTATTGAAGAGTATCGAGCCATTAGAGCTCGTAATTATATTGGACTTTAAGATAGATACATTATGGAAGTGAAAATAATTTTGAGTTGTTGGTTGGAATGCAACCATAATTTTTATATAATAATAGTTTATTTTGATATATTCCTTGTTCACTTTGGACAAGTAGAAGGAATGGTCAATAATTTATTTATTTTAATTGTTTGTAGGGCCATAATTTTGATTAATTAAATGTGTTAAAATAGGAGTTGAATTTGCTTTTATTTTGAAAGTGTATCCTCTATTTAATCCAAAATGTGTAAGTCACAGAGTGGGAGAACATACCAAAACCCCGAAAATCCCGATTTGAGCTTTGCTGGCATACTGTGATTTGCATATTTCTTGCTGAAAGGGCACAGGGGGGGAATAGAAGTACTGTGCTTGGATTAATGATTAGAGAACACTGAAGACGGTCATATCATGTAAAAGTAAAGATAATGATAGGAGTAGCTACAACATTTAATATTAATTGACCGCATGGGTCCCTGGAAACTCACACCGAGCAGCCCTGAATTAAACGACCCCCCCTAAAACTCATGTTTGTGTAGTGGCTTCAACGTGGGGCTTCTAAATACTATCTATATAATCTTCGATTTTGGCGCCCAACGTGGGGATGAGTTTTCCTAGGGAAAACCCGAGTTTTCTCGAAAAATCAAAATTTTCATTCTTTGAAAAAAATAATGGTTTTTCGAAATTTTGAATTTTAAATACTTCCATAAAGGTTATGAGATTAAATAAAGACATCAAAAGGGTACGTTGTAGTAAATACCCGTACCAAAGTAAATTTTTGGAGAAATTGGGACACAATGGTTCAGATTACCATCTCTCAAGCATGTACCAGTGATGTGGCATGAGTAGCCCACTGTATTCTAATAAGATGGCATTGAGTGAGGAGATGCAACGGCTCTTGGAGGCCATAAACAATAAGTTGGACAGCCAACAGACTGAAAATAAAAGGGATTTAGGATCCATGAATCAAAGTTTAGAGTCACTAAAAACTAATAGTGATAACATGGGGACTAAATTAGAAGCTATCGAAATTAAAATTGATAACATGGGAACTAAATTAGAAGCTATCGAGGCTAACTGTGTAAGAATGAACGATGAAGTGAAGGCTGAAATTGAGGGAATGAAAAAGGGGTCAAATGAACTCCGAGCGAGTATAGAAGGAAAAATGGATACCAAATTTCAAGGTTTTGACACTAAGTTTGGGGACAAGTTAAATGAGTTAAAAGGGGAAATCGCAAGTAAAATTGAAAAGGAAAATAAGGTACTTAAGTCAGAATTGCAAGGCCAAATAAAAACCTTAGAGGATAGTACGGTAAAATCCCAAACTGAATGTCAAGATCATTTTAAAATTATAGAGGATAAAATTGGTTCCATGGAAAATAAAATTGGTTCTGTGGAAGCTAAATTAGTTGAAATGAAGAAAACCTGTAAAGAGAATGTAGACAGATGTACAAATGAACTTGTAACCCAGATCCAAGGAGTGAAGGAAAAATTAGAATCTCAGATAAAATCTAACAGCGATATCTGTAAAACATCCCGGGATGAGATAAAAAAAAAGTGTGAATGAGCTAGGAACCCGATTTGAAAGGGTTGAGGAGAAAGTAGGAACCCTCGAGAACAAAATCGGTGTAGTTCAGACCGAAGTAACTGAGATGAAAAATCAAAATCAAAAGGATGCGCAGGACATGAAAGGTCAATTTGAGCGGTTTACCGGGCAGGTAGATGAGAACTTAAAGAAGTACGAGGATGGAATAAATCAAAAATTAGGTATATTCGAGGAGCATCTCCAGAGTGAAAGAAAACAACGAGAGGAAGAAAATAAGGAAAGTACCCATAAGATAGATGAAATAAGTCAGGGTATTAATGAGGTTCAGGAAACCATTGGAACATTAAAGGTCCAAGTAGGAAAAACTCATACTGAAGTAAACCAGGTCCAAGATGAATTGAGGAGATTATATAAGAGTCAACGGAAAACTGAGGAAAAGCTTGAAGGAATTAAAGTAGATATGGTCAAAGGACAAAGAGAAATGGAGAAGAAAATAAAGGAAATACGAGAAGACCTAGATACCAGAGGTGACGTTAAACCAGAAATTATAACAGAACAGGTCATGGTCATCAAGAAAGAGGTAGAAGATCAATTAGCTGAAATCAGGGATAGTTTCAGGGAAGAGAAATTCCAACTCAAAAAGGTAGAGGAAGATAGTAAAAGGAAACAAGAAAGAATTCAAAATGAATTAAGATCACGGTTGGAAAGGACTGAACACAAGAACAGTCAAATGGAAATTCAACTCATGGCTAATGAAGAAAGTGCCCGAAGAGAAAGGAAGTTAGAATTTGAGAGTCAGGATGAGTTTCCAAAGACAGGATGGGTAGATTCCCGTGAACAAGGCACCGATACAGATAGGGACTTAGGAGGGGAGAGCCCTTATAAGAACCCAGGATATCCGATGGCGATGTCAACCCCGTACATGAATCAGGCCAATGGCCAGATAATAAATATCATCAAGTCAAATGAGGACAGACCGGTGAAGTTTACGGGTAATAATATGTCTATTACTCCTAAATACTGGTTAAAGGAAGTCGCAGAGTACTTGAACGAAATGAAGGTTCCTCAGGATCGGAGACTGAGAGCTATTGAGAAGCTGTTGGCAGGTGATTGTCTCACCTGGTTCAGAAGCTTCAGGTACACCTTTGATACGGTGGAAGGCTTTAGAGAAGCGTTTCTGAAACGATATTGGGCAGCAGACGTCCAAGAGAATTTGAGGCTAGATCTGTACTCTAGGAAGTACAGCACAAATGCACCAACTAAGTACTCAGAATTTTTCACCGCTCAGCTGTGTAAATTCCGGGAACTTGACATTGCTCCAGCTGAGAACGACCTGTGTGCCGCTATTGCAAGACAACTTCCATATGAGATCCAGAGGCTGTTAATCTCATCTAAAGCCAGAAGTGCTGTGGAAGTGGAGAGCGTATTACGTCAATTAGATATGACGACATCACACGTTACTCCCAGGCATCCAAGACAGACTGAACAGGTATATATGGCCAGCAGTCAAGAAAATAAAGAGAAACCACCGACCAGAAATCAGTCCACTAGTACTGATACTCAGGGACTTGGTCGAGAGTATGGACATCAAGAGCCTAGGGGAATACAGCCATATTACAGAGGAGGATATCGAGGAAGAAATCCTAGAAATACGGGTTATAGGCAACAAGAGAGCCGACCCTATAACAATAACCATCAGAGGCAAGATAACCGAAAGAGATGGGAGAATTATCCCAGAAGGGACGTAAGGCCAGAGGATAGGGATGATGAATATCGGGCCGAAATAGAAGAGAGATATCAGGAAAGTCTTCGTTATATGAACGAACGACCAGACGAACCTGAAAGGCAAAAAGTCCGTTGGAGTGAGGCAATCAAGAACCGAAAATCACCCGACCGACTAGACGGAGCTCAAAGCTTGGAGCTACAGGCTCACTTGAAGAATGAGGGGAAAGGAAGCCCTCAGGATAAAAAAAAACTTAAAATTTAAATCATCAAAAGTGGAAACATACCAGGAGCTGGGAGGAGGTAGAAATTGTAAATTGGATAGCAAGACCAGATGAGCTAATTAACGAGGATGTGGAAGGAATCCCACCTATCAAAAGAGAACTACCTATCATTATGCTAAGGATAAAAGGATTACTGGTCAGGGCATTAATTGATACTGGATCAACTATAAGTTTAATTACGCAAACCCTTCTAAATGAATTGGAAACAAGAGGCCGCGTATTGAAGATTCCCACATCAAGTGTGAAGAATAAGGGGATTATTCCTGAAAAATCTTTAACATGTAAATTTCAGGTATATATTGATCTGATCATGGGTAACGCTGAAATTTCGCAATGCTTTTTGCTGGTAAATCAATTACCGTATAATGTCATATTAGGTATTGATTTTATCCGTGAGAACAAGGTCATCATAGACCTAGCGCAAAACTGCATTAGGATTCAAAGAGAGGATGTGGATGAACAAAATATAAATTTACAGGAACAGGATATGAAAATGGAAGAACAGGTATGGCATGTGGAAGAAGTAACGGAAGAAGGTTGTAAGGACATAGAAAGGATATTTGAAGTCCTAAATATAGAACTTGAGGATAGCTCGGAAACTGAGTTCGAAACCAACCTGTCCGGAAAAATAGAGGAAGCTAAAGTGAACCTCGAAAATAAGGAACGATTAAAGGAATTGCTAGTAAATTTTAGGGACGTATTTGATTCCAAGCCAGGGAAGATTGAAAATTTTAAGTACGCGTTCCAAGTCAATGATTGGGCACCGTTCAGACAAAAACCATATCCGGTTGCGGAAAAACATTACCAACAAACGAAGAAAACACTGCAGGAGATGATGAATGCAGGTGTGATAGAAAAGATGGCGACACCATATGTTAGTCCATTAGTAATTGTGAGTAAACCGGATGGCTCAGTAAGGGTGTGTTTAGATGCCAGGAATTTAAATGCAAAAATCATACCAGAAAATGATTCGGCACCACCCATAAAAGAAATACTGAGGAAATTCAAAGGCAAGAAGATTTTCACAAATATTGACATGACTTCTTCGTATCATCATCTCGAACTGGAAGAGAAAACCAGCCTTTTGACTGGATTTTAGTTCGACCAACAAACATACTGCTTCAGGAGATGTCCGTTTGGATTGAAGACCGCGGGATCTGCCTTAATAAGAGCGCTTGATCGGAACCTGTCAGAGGAAGTGAAAGATTGCACTATTCGTTATGTGGATGACATTTTGCTTACCTCAGAAAACATTGAGGAACATTTGGAAAAGTTAAAGAAGTTGGAAGATTTAAGAAAGGCTAATTTTAAAATAAATTTGAAGAAATCAAATTTTTGTCAGAGACAAGTAACATTTTTGGGGCATGTACTTGATAAGGATGGTGTTAAACCAAATCCATGCAAATTAGAATCGATAAGAGATTTTCCGAGGCCTTTGAAGGTGAAAAACGTTCGCCAGTTTTTGGGATTGATTGGATTTTTCTCAGGACATTGTCCATCATACACCAAAACTGTTGCACCACTACATGACCTTCTGAAGAAGGGGGGCAAGTGAAAATGGACGGAGGAAACAGAAAAAGCATTTATAGAGGCCAAGGAAATGCTCTTAAACTATGTGAAGCTAGGATATCCTGATTTTAATCAGAGATTTATCATTCAAACAGATGCATCCCAGATTGGAATAGGGGCAATGCTATATCAGGAAAACCCGGATAATCCTGATAAGAAAAATTATCTAGCTTTCACAAGTCGGAGACTGAAACCACACGAGAAAAATTATACAATCAGCGAAATCGAGTTGTTAGCAATTGTGCCCATTTAGCAAGAAATATGCTAATCACAGTATACCAGCGTAGCTCAATTCGGAATTTCGGGGCAGCGGTAAGTTCCCCCACTCTGTGACTCACATATTTTGGATTAATTAGAGGATACACTTGCAAAAATAACAACAAAATCAACTCCTATTTAAACACATTTAATTAATAAAATTAATGGCGCTACAAACACTTTAACAATTTAATTACTGACCCAAATATCAACTGCTTGTTCCAAATGAACAAGGAATCACAAATATAAACAAATATTGTATTCAAAACTTGTGGTTTCCACATAAACCAACAATTCTTACTTAGTCTCACTTCCATAAAGCACTAACATTAAGTTTTATATAACTTTGAGCTCTTTTGGCTCCATGCAATTTCATAATAATGGTGTCATTCTTGTACACCTCAACACTATCCTTTATATTTTCTTATTTCTCAAAAACAAATATATAATTACATTTTAAAATCTATGTTAATTCTCTTAACTCAATATTTTGGGCATGTCCACACATTCAGTTGTTATCATCTCTCTTTATTTCACAAATATATTAAGGTAATCAGGAAATCCATTGTGTACTCCAGAGCGTGAAGGTACTTGACACAGTCAAAAAAACTATAGTTACTCCCGAAACCTAGCCGCCTTCAATCAACTCGTGGAATCCTACGTCCATACATTATTACACTAGGGATTGTTATTTATATCTTATGTCTTAATAGACCATTATCATATAAGAAACTACGATCTGAACCGGCAAACGAAATATCCATCTACAAGGACCTCGGTTCAACGCCCGGGTCGTTAACAACATTAAACACTCCTGGTGTATTCATTCTCTTTACAACAGCTTACGTGACTGTCTCTGTTCCTTCTCGCTTTAAGAGAGCTAGACCCTACTACTTGGGGTGCGATTTATGACACGTAGGGTGACGGCGACTCCCTGTCTGACCCAACGTTAGTAGCTTATTTCAAAACAAACCTTCCCATTATATCCAGTTCTGGGGAGACCGGGCTTTACTGTACCGTATACATTCAACAACTATTCTTTGGTTCAAAGACCATTTTCGTAACCTTGGCAGTGTTAATTATGAGAGGGTCCTCATTGATTGGGAAGATTAATACACATACGACGACGAAGAATTTAAGGGGCTTTATCATAAGAAGATTCTGCATTCGAATCTCTTCACGTGCCTCGGGAACCATTCCCTTTACAGAGGACTTATACAAAATGCGATTTAGAGTCGGCCGTGGCCCATATGACATACGCTCAATAATACCAATATTAGCTCCCTTTTTATACATACACAATGCCTCGTGATACTATGTCACAAATAGAGGACTTATACAATTATCAATTCACTGCAATCAACTACCCTCCATAAGTAATGTACCAAGTATTTTAACCACTACGCGTTCCTAGCGTGACACTTTAATATTATATTTGCGCTCATTATGCGCTATGCATTATTTTAAGCCGAAAATGTCTTCCCAAGAACTGATAAATCTCATTAATAACAATTCCTATTATTTTTATTCTCATATTAATCTTTTCATTGCCGATAAATCGCTCCCTTTTAAAATATTCCATTGAACATCCAATCTTACACATACATTAAGGCTTTAACGCTCTTATGTTCATATCAATTTATTTGATCTTTATTTAATATTTCCATATTAAATTATTATTATTATTATCTTTATTCTTCACACAAGCTCAAAAGCTATTTCTTTCATATTTCAACTTTACTTTATTTGAATATCTTTCATGATAATTAGTGATATTTCGCTTGCTCTTATGACATTTGTTAAATACATTAACCCTTTATTCACATATTTCCTCTACGGGATTTATTCTTTACATAATTATTTATAATTTCTCAATTTTATTTATATTATTGTTCAGACCGCGTTCTTGCTTATTCCGTATTTATTTATTAACACACATCCCTTTTACTCAAAAACTCCGGTGGATTTGTACACAACCAATTTCTGACACCAAAATAGAATATAATTTTGTACTCACATGTTTCTTAAGATCGTCCCATGATCTTTAATCTTGTGTGGTGCTTCATTTTTGGGCCCACTTTGAACTTTTACTCCATATTAAAAGAATTCATCTTATGTATAAACACTTTTTGAAATATATTTAAAACACTTAACATTGACGACATTTTTATACACTGATGTGTCCCTTTTGAACACATAATAAACACTAAAATTATTAATTTAACACACAATCTTGATTATTTTACACTTCACAATTTCTCGATCACTAGGTCGTATTTCTGAGCCTATCACACGTGATCTTCTTAAATTCCCGTTTCCAAGGGTGCTATTTATTCGATGTCGGCTTCTATCCTGTAGAATGCGAAAGTCTCGAAACATCTACTGTTCCCTGGAATCCAATTCTGCTACTCCTCCCTGGATAACCGGCTATTTATCTAGCTTGAACGGCTTCTTTGTAGATCTGTCTATCGATCCTAACGAAAGTCTATACGGATCGAGGTCCTCTCAAAGACCTATAGATTTTGTTTATAGCAGCTAGCACTTCTCAATTCTAGTACTTTTAGAGTAGTTCGCCTGCTTTCTGGAGTTAATGTTTATAGTCTCCTATCTTCTTTATTTGAACTGTTTTTACACTTCTACGTTTCGAACCTTATTCTGTTCTTCCCTTTTAGGGTTCTTCAATTTAACTAACAGTTTATCTTTCTGGTACGATACTTCCGTACGTTATGATCTGATCGTTCATACATTTAACGACCTATCGCCTTTAAATCCGACGTTCGCAGCCTGCTCTGACTATATCTTACGAATTTTCACTTTAACTTGTATACAGTCGGGCCTAACTCCTATAATTAGGATTTTCCTAATATTTCAGTACGGCGATACCTTAAAATTTCGTCTTGACCACTCCTTATGGAGGCAAGCGAGTCGTTAATACTGTGATGCCTATGGCTATCGGTTATTACTTCTGAGGTGTAACACAGCGTTTCTCCCCTCAAGGAGTACTGGTAGCTGTTTTCGATGTGACGCAGAGTTACGCCCTCACGGTTGTCTGAATATTGATGTAGCTTAGTGACGTGCCCTCAGGCCGTTTGAAACTGCATGTGCTGATATAACTTCACGTCCCCCTGGATGGATTCGTACTGCGTGATGCGTGGCAACTCCCCCTCGGGCTGTTCGAGACTGCATTGCACTGCATGATTGGCTTGGTGAAGCCCGAAGCTTTATACCATTTTACTACAAAAAAATAAGACTCTAGCCTTTTCTGTGGTCAACTTCTAAAATAATGGTGCCACAAATATAAAAATTATACCTTCCGAAAGCTCGTCTTCTCAATGTCTCATAATCTTATTGTACCTAAGAATCGATCGTGCAATACGGAGATATTAATTAATTTCTCGTCCTCAATTGTGTGGGTGTTGTATTTCTTTTGCTCTCTCCCCTCCATAGAGGCTTAGGTAATTCCCCAATGACGTCGTCTTACGTCGGCAGTTTTTTTCTGCGCAATTATTAAATGGTTTCTCTTTACTGAAAAATCTCTCATTCAAAATGATTCACTGTACTGTACTTGTTTACTCATTATTATGCTCGTAAACGTGTTAAATTTAATTATTCCTCTTCTGGCGCATAAGCGGTGTTGTCATTTTACAGCAACGTCAGCTTGATTACCGATTCAGGCTTCCTTGTTTAATCCTGGGAAATTTCCACTCGGTTATTAATACTCGTGACCAGCCCTCTCTTGAATGTCGAGTGGGGTGATCTCATCTAAGGAACATCTGTCCCTAGTCGCTTGCACAATGTTAAGCTATAATCCTGGCTTAAAATCTCTATCCGTTCCTTTAGGAAACTATACGTTTCTTTCATTTCTCCCTCAAATGCATGGATTCGCACACCTTGGACCCTATAGCATATGGGTTCATCTCACCCTTCCTTAGGATAAATAAATTTTCGAAAAAATTTTTGAGGAAATTTATTTTAATTAATTTTGTATTCTTATTTCATCGAATCCATCATATCGTCATCCGTATTTACTGTTGTTTCATTTCCTTAAAGTTCCTTCCACTAATTATGTAAATTGGGTATGCTCCATCTTTACCCTTTCTTTCTCCTTTATTAATTGAAATTTTCTTTTTCAATAACATCAATTACTTCTTTAAAGTTCCTTTCCTCTCTGGTCTGTGTTTAGGTTGGGTCTTCAAAAGTTCCCATTCATTCATTTATTCCCTTAGTGGTCGTCTACACTTCAGGCTCATAAATCTCTTGTCACGTTCGGTGTTTACAACTCTCTACCCTCGTCTGGCGCGCGCTTCTCCAAACCTGAGTCAACAGTTGGTTCCTTTTCTTCTTTTCATCGGACCTCTAGTCGGTCTGTTCTCTTTTCATTATATTTCAACTTAATGACTCTCTGTTAATTATCTTGCGGGTGCAATTAGCTTTACCCGTAACTTAATTCATTACAGTTCTCAGACTTCAAGTCTGTTACACTTCATTCGATTTCTTAAAGAGCTCAGTCTGACCTCACCTGACTCTTTCTGGTTCTCTTCCCCCTTCCTCATCTCTCTTTGAGATGGTATTTCAAACACATTATACTTATTTCTCTTATACTTTAATGGTAGCATAGGGCTTTACCCGTTTGTTCCTATGGGATAATCCTCTTCCTTCACCTCGTATTGAGATGGCATTTTCAAAGAGTATTTCTTTTTCCTACTCTTCCAATTCTTTAGATTTTCCAAATCTCTTTTCTTTCTCTTCTTTTTATCCTTCCCTTTCTTCTTACGATGCTTCCAGCTGAAATATGCCTGGGCATCCTCTTTCTCCAAGGCATCGTTTGTTATTTCACCTCCTTTCCTTGTTTCCATGGGGTATCCATTTCCTGGTACACTAATTATCAATGGCGGTTTTCCTCCTTTTGGCTCTTCTTCAGAGACGTCTCCTCTCATTTTTTCATTGCTCCCATCAATCTCATCTTTTTCTTTTAGGTTACCTTGGCTCTTGTTCGGACCTCCTTCCAGTCCTCCTTTCTGTCGTTGGCATTCCTGACATTTAATCATTAATTCGAGAATCTGGGCTTTCAATTTTTCCTCTTCTTCCTTTAATGCCCTTTTATTTTCCTGGTCCTGCATTTCTTCGAAGGTTTCCTGAACCTCACTAATACCCTGACCTATTTCATTTATTTTATGGGTACTTTCCTTACTTTCGTTCTCTCGTTGTTTTCTTTCACTCTGGAGATGCCCCTCGTATACACCTAATCTTTGATCTATTTTCGTTTCGTATGTCTTCAGATTCTCATCTACCTGCCCGGTAAAATGATCAATCTGATCTTTCATCTCCTTAACATCCTTTAGATTTTGATTCTTCATCTCAGTTACCTCAATCTGAACTACACCGATTTTGTTCTCGAGGGTCCCTACTTTCTCCTCAACCCCTTCAAATCTATCTCCTAGCTTATTCACGCTTTGTTTTATTTCATCCCGGGAACGTTCACAAATATCCTTGTTAGATTCTATCTGAGCTTTCAATTCTTTCTGCACACCTTGGATCTGGGTTACAAGTTTCTCCTCACATGCTTTTACATTTCCATCCATATTACTCAATTTAATTTCCATGGAACTCAAACTTTTATTCAAAATTTCAAAATTTCCTTGACATGCTGTTTGGGATTCTAACATATTTGTGTTCATAGTATCTAATTGGACTTGCAATCCGAAATGGAATCCTTTATTTTCCTCTTTAATCTCACTTGCGATTTCCCCTTTTAACTCAGTTAACTTGTCCTCCAACCTAGTGTCAAAACCTTGAAATTTGTCATTCATTGTTTTTTCTAAACCTTTGGACCCCTCTTTTATTTCCTTAATTTCAGCCTTCACTTCATTGTTCATTTTTAGACAGTTAGCTTCGATATCTACTAATTTAATTCCCATATTAGCACTATCAGTTTTTAGTGACTCTAAACTTAGATTCATGGATTCGAACACTTCTTTATTTTCAGTCTGTTGGCTATCCAACTTATTCAAACTCTTATTTATGGATTCGAACACTTTGTTATTTTCATCCTTTTGGAGACTCAATGTATTGTTTATAGCCTCCAATTTTTCACTACTATCGGCTTTTATCGCCTCCAAAAGCCCCTGCAATTCCTCACTCAATACCATCTTATTAGAATACAGTGGGCCACTAATGCCACCACACTAGTACATGCTTGAGAGATGATACTCCGAATCAGTGTGTCCCAATTTCTTTAAAATTTTACTTTGGTACGGGTATTCACTTACAACATACCCTTTTGATACTTTTATTCAATCTCATAAAACCTTTATGGAAGTATTTAAAATTCAAAATTTCGAAAAACCATTTTTTTCAAAAATGAAAATTTTGATTTTTCGAGAAAACTCGGGTTTTCCCCAGGAAAACTCAGCCCTGCGTACTGGGCGCCAAAATCATGCATGATTTGCTAGGGGGTTTATATTATAATAATTCAGGGCTGCTCGGTATGAGTTTCCAGGGACCCATGCGGTCAGTTAATATTTTACGTTGTAGCTATTCCTATAATTACTTTAACTTTACATGATATGACCGACTTAAGTGTTCCTCTAGTTATTAATCCAGCACATTATTTATATATCCCCATGTGCCCATTTAGCAAGAAATATGCCAATCACAGTATACCAGCGTAGCTCAATTCGGAATTTCGGGGCAGCGGTAAGTTCCCCCACTCTGTGACTCACATATTTTGGATTAATTAGAGGATACACTTGCAAAAATAACAACAAAATCAACTCCTATTTAAACACATTTAATTAATAAAATTAATGGCGCTACAAACACTTTAACAATTTAATTACTGACCCAAATATCAACTGCTTGTTCCAAATGAACAAGGAATCACAAATATAAACAAATATTGTATTCAAAACTTGTGGTTTCCACATAAACCAACAATTCTTACTTAGTCTCACTTCCATAAAGCACTAACATTAAGTTTTATATAACTTTGAGCTCTTTTGGCTCCATGCAATTTCATAATAATGGTGTCATTCTTGTACACCTCAACACTATCCTTTATATTTTCTTATTTCTCAAAAACAAATATATAATTACATTTTAAAATCTATGTTAATTCTCTTAACTCAATATTTTGGGCATGTCCACACATTCAGTTGTTATCATCTCTCTTTATTTCACAAATATATTAAGGTAATCAGGAAATCCATTGTGTACTCCAGAGCGTGAAGGTACTTGACACAGTCAAAAAAACTATAGTTACTCCCGAAACCTAGCCGCCTTCAATCAACTCGTGGAATCCTACGTCCATACATTATTACACTAGGGATTGTTATTTATATCTTATGTCTTAATAGACCATTATCATATAAGAAACTACGATCTGAACCGGCAAACGAAATATCCATCTACAAGGACCTCGGTTCAACGCCCGGGTCGTTAACAACATTAAACACTCCTGGTGTATTCATTCTCTTTACAACAGCTTACGTGACTGTCTCTGTTCCTTCTCGCTTTAAGAGAGCTAGACCCTACTACTTGGGGTGCGATTTATGACACGTAGGGTGACGGCGACTCCCTGTCTGACCCAACGTTAGTAGCTTATTTCAAAACAAACCTTCCCATTATATCCAGTTCTGGGGAGACCGGGCTTTACTGTACCGTATACATTCAACAACTATTCTTTGGTTCAAAGACCATTTTCGTAACCTTGGCAGTGTTAATTATGAGAGGGTCCTCATTGATTGGGAAGATTAATACACATACGACGACGAAGAATTTAAGGGGCTTTATCATAAGAAGATTCTGCATTCGAATCTCTTCACGTGCCTCGGGAACCATTCCCTTTACAGAGGACTTATACAAAATGCGATTTAGAGTCGGCCGTGGCCCATATGACATACGCTCAATAATACCAATATTAGCTCCCTTTTTATACATACACAATGCCTCGTGATACTATGTCACAAATAGAGGACTTATACAATTATCAATTCACTGCAATCAACTACCCTCCATAAGTAATGTACCAAGTATTTTAACCACTACGCGTTCCTAGCGTGACACTTTAATATTATATTTGCGCTCATTATGCGCTATGCATTATTTTAAGCCGAAAATGTCTTCCCAAGAACTGATAAATCTCATTAATAACAATTCCTATTATTTTTATTCTCATATTAATCTTTTCATTGCCGATTAATCGCTCCCTTTTAAAATATTCCATTGAACATCCAATCTTACACATACATTAAGGCTTTAACGCTCTTATGTTCATATCAATTTATTTGATCTTTATTTAATATTTCCATATTAAATTATTATTATTATTATCTTTATTCTTCACACAAGCTCAAAAGCTATTTCTTTCATATTTCAACTTTACTTTATTTGAATATCTTTCATGATAATTAGTGATATTTCGCTTGCTCTTATGACATTTGTTAAATACATTAACCCTTTATTCACATATTTCCTCTACGGGATTTATTCTTTACATAATTATTTATAATTTCTCAATTTTATTTATATTATTGTTCAGACCGCGTTCTTGCTTATTCCGTATTTATTTATTAACACACATCCCTTTTACTCAAAAACTCCGGTGGATTTGTACACAACCAATTTCTGACACCAAAATAGAATATAATTTTGTACTCACATGTTTCTTAAGATCGTCCCATGATCTTTAATCTTGTGTGGTGCTTCTTTTTTGGGCCCACTTTGAACTTTTACTCCATATTAAAAGAATTCATCTTATGTATAAACACTTTTTGAAATATATTTAAAACACTTAACATTGACGACATTTTTATACACTGATGTGTCCCTTTTGAACACATAATAAACACTAAAATTATTAATTTAACACACAATCTTGATTATTTTACACTTCACAATTTCTCGATCACTAGGTCGTATTTCTGAGCCTATCACACGTGATCTTCTTAAATTCCCGTTTCCAAGGGTGCTATTTATTCGATGTCGGCTTCTATCCTGTAGAATGCGAAAGTCTCGAAACATCTACTGTTCCCTGGAATCCAATTCTGCTACTCCTCCCTGGATAACCGGCTATTTATCTAGCTTGAACGGCTTCTTTGTAGATCTGTCTATCGATCCTAACGAAAGTCTATACGGATCGAGGTCCTCTCAAAGACCTATAGATTTTGTTTATAGCAGCTAGCACTTCTCAATTCTAGTACTTTTAGAGTAGTTCGCCTGCTTTCTGGAGTTAATGTTTATAGTCTCCTATCTTCTTTATTTGAACTGTTTTTACACTTCTACGTTTCGAACCTTATTCTGTTCTTCCCTTTTAGGGTTCTTCAATTTAACTAACAGTTTATCTTTCTGGTACGATACTTCCGTACGTTATGATCTGATCGTTCATACATTTAACGACCTATCGCCTTTAAATCCGACGTTCGCAGCCTGCTCTGACTATATCTTACGAATTTTCACTTTAACTTGTATACAGTCGGGCCTAACTCCTATAATTAGGATTTTCCTAATATTTCAGTACGGCGATACCTTAAAATTTCGTCTTGACCACTCCTTATGGAGGCAAGCGAGTCGTTAATACTGCGATGCCTATGGCTATCGGTTATTACTTCTGCGGTGTAACACAGCGTTTCTCCCCTCAAGGAGTACTGGTAGCTGTTTTCGATGTGACGCAGAGTTACGCCCTCACGGTTGTCTGAATATTGATGTAGCTTAGTGACGTGCCCTCAGGCCGTTTGAAACTGCATGTGCTGATATAACTTCACGTCCCCCTGGATGGATTCGTACTGCGTGATGCGTGGCAACTCCCCCTCGGGCTGTTCGAGACTGCATTGCACTGCATGATTGGCTTGGTGAAGCCCGAAGCTTTATACCATTTTACTACAAAAAAATAAGACTCTAGCCTTTTCTGTGGTCAACTTCTAAAATAATGGTGCCACAAATATAAAAATTATACCTTCCGAAAGCTCGTCTTCTCAATGTCTCATAATCTTATTGTACCTAAGAATCGATCGTGCAATTCGGAGATATTAATTAATTTCTCGTCCTCAATTGTGTGGGTGTTGTATTTCTTTTGCTCTCTCCCCTCCATAGAGGCTTAGGTAATTCCCCAATGACGTCGTCTTACGTCGGCAGTTTTTTTCTGCGCAATTATTAAATGGTTTCTCTTTACTGAAAAATCTCTCATTCAAAATGATTCACTGTACTGTACTTGTTTACTCATTATTATGCTCGTAAACGTGTTAAATTTAATTATTCCTCTTCTGGCGCATAAGCGGTGTTGTCATTTTACAGCAACGTCAGCTTGATTTCCGATTCAGGCTTCCTTGTTTAATCCTGGGAAATTTCCACTCGGTTATTAATACTCGTGACCAGCCCTCTCTTGAATGTCGAGTGGGGTGATCTCATCTAAGGAACATCTGTCCCTAGTCGCTTGCACAATGTTAAGCTATAATCCTGGCTTAAAATCTCTATCCGTTCCTTTAGGAAACTATACGTTTCTTTCATTTCTCCCTCAAATGCATGGATTCGCACACCTTGGACCCTATAGCATATGGGTTCACAATATTGCACGCGTTGCAATATTGGCGAAAGATAGTATATGGGTTTCAAGTCACATTAAGGACGGATCATAAAGCCTTAACCTTTTTGATGAAGACTGATTTATCCAGTCAAAGGTTGATGCGTTGGGCTTGATATATTCAACAGTTCGACGTAAAGATAGAATACTGCCCAGGAAAAGAAAATGTAGTTCCAGACTATTTAAGTAGACAGCCTGAGTCCACAGAAGAGGAAGTAATGGCTATTGATTTGGAAGACAGGGATCAGCGTACTCTGAACGAGTTAAGAAGCATTGGTCAACGACAACGTGAGGATCCATGGATGAACATGCTCATATCGTTCCTTGAAGGAAGTTTGATAAGGGGAACACCGGCGTACACGGAAGCTAATACGATAGCTCAAGATTACACATTCTATAATGGATTGTTATATAAGTTTGTGGACTCTGACCATACACGATTAAGGATCGTTGTACCTGAGATTTTGCAGAGAAAAATGGTATGGTTAGCCCATAGATCGTTCGGACATATGGGAGTCGACAAAACAGTCTCGATGCTGAAGGAAGCATTTATATGGCCGAGACTGAGAGAGACTGTAAGGGATACGCTAAAGACATGTGATCTATGTCAAAGGATTAAACTAAACGCATTTTTGATGAGACAAAAGCCTATACCATTGCTACCCGAGAGGCCAGGTCAAATCATTTCTATTGACAATTTCGGACCTTTGCCAAAGGCCAGGCGAAGAAATCGACACATAATGGTGGCTATGGATGTCTTCACTAAAATGGTTGTCCTTGCTCCCATACGGAAGACTAGTACCAAACAGGTGTTAAAACGACTCAAAGAAAAAGTGATACCGATTCTGGGAAAACCCGAGAATTTGTTGTCGGACCACGGTTAGACAGGAATTAGAAAGACTTGGAATACGTCAGATTTTGTCAAGTATTCGCCATCCTGAGGCAAATCCTGTAGAAAGAGTGATGAGGGAGACGGCCAAGTATTGTAGAATATACTGTGCCGAAGAAAATTGGAAGTGGATAGATATCTTGGATATTATCGAATTTTGTTTAAACAACACAATCCATGAATCTACGGGAGAGATACCAATAACGTTACATCGGAATGAGCAGCCAGAGAGACCTTGGAGTCTGGTAATTCCTAGGCCAGCAGACGCTCAGCCGGGAAGAGATGTACGTATTAGAAGAGCCTTTGAGCATCTAAAAGCTCAAGCCGACAGGAGGCAAAGAAGAAATAGGCACAAGAGGTATCATCGGCCACTATTAGGAAGAGAAATGGTGTTAGTAAAAATACCAGCCATTTCGGATCCAGGGAATCGCGTGTACAAAAAGTTCCAGAAAATGTACCACGGACCGTATCAGATAATAAGGGATTTGAGAAATAATGAATATAGAATTCGGCACTGTGAAACGAATCACGAAGTGACCATGAACTCAGCAAATTTAAAAGTGTATTACCCTCCCGAAGACTTCGATGAAGCAAATGAACAAGCCCTGGTAATGGAACAATTTAGAGATGACGAATCCACTTTTGATAGAGAAGAGAGTGAGGTAGAAAAAGGAAACAGAGCTCAACCATTCGAGTGCGAATGCGAATTGGAGATACTGTATTGGGAAATAAGAGAAATAATTAATTTGGTTGAAGAAGAGAATTTCAATTTAAGAAAAGAGAATGATGAAATCCAGAAACGGGTAGGGATAGACCAAACCCGTGATGAAGAATTATGTTCTGGAAACTTGTAGTCCAGATAAATAAGAAAGGAAGAAAGGGTAGGGAAAGAACGCACCCAACCTACAATATTACCGGATATGACTTAAAAGGTGGAAAAACCCAAATTATCGTGGGATTTAAACGGATTAAAGATCAGAAGGTACGGATAAACATTATGATGGCTTCGACAATTAAAAGAAAAATACGATTTTTTTATATAGAATAATTGAAATAAATTTCCTCAAAATTTTTCGAAAATTTATTTACCTAAGGAGGGGAGAGATGAACCCACGTACCATTGGCTCAAAAGGGGTCGAATCCATGTATATTTGTAAGAAGGAAGGAAAGAAATATACAGTCTAATGGAACACATAGAAAGATTTCATGCAAGGGATGCTAGCGTAACGTTGTGTAAAAAGTTAGACCCAGGTGGCCGAGAAATGAGATCACGCCTGACTCATTAATAAAGAACCAGTCACGAGTATAAATAGAATGAGTGGAAAGTTTCGACTGTATGACAGAGAAGCACGACTCGGAAATAAACCTTACGTTGCATTAAAACGGCAACAGCGCAACTGTGCCAGAAGAGGAATAATTAAATTTAACCCATTTGCAGGAATAAAAGTAAGTAAATAAATACAGCACTGGGAATCATTTCGGATTAGAGATTTTTGTGTAGAGAAAAAGCTTTTAATAATTGCCCAGGAGAGAATTGCAAACGCAGCATACGTCATCGGGGAATTACTGAGACCCGAGGAGTGGGGAATTTAAAAATCAACAGCAACACCCACACAGCTGAAGACTAAAAATTAATTAATATCTCAGAAATGCACGATCGATATTCATGCGCAAGAAGATCATTTTACGTTTGGAAGACGAGCTTTCTGGAGATATAATTTTTATAATTGTGCGACAATTATTTCAAAAGTTGGTCACGAAAAGGACTAGGATTTTATTTATTTTTGACTAAATAGTATAAAAGTCCAGGCCAAGCCAGACCAATAAGTCAGTTTACCAGTACTCCTTGAGGGGAGATGCTACATCACACCAGGCAGTTTCCGATAGCCCAGGGGGCGTTATAGTGCTACATCACGCTGAAAACTCTACAAGTATTCCTCGAGGGGAAACGCTGTATCACCGCATAGACATTATCCGACAGCCCAGAGCGTCGCGGTATATCGATAACCAACGTGTATCCACAAGGAGTAGCCAAGAAGTATTATTACAGTATCGCCGCGTTGAGAATTAGGAAAATCCTAATTATAGGATTTAGGTCCGACAGTATAAAGTTTACAGTGAAAAGTTCATAAATTACAGTCAAAGCAGGCTGCGAACTTAAAACTCAGGGCGATAGGTCTTAAATTAGACGACCAAAAGTATCATAACGTATTGAAGTAACGTAACAGCGAGATAAACATTTTATCAACTGTAAAGAACCCGTGTAGGGACGGACAGAACGAGGTTCGCAAGGTATTCCTGAGAGATAGGAATTTGAGAACCGAATAAGCAGAAAGGAGAAGGAAACTCTAAACATTGCTTCAAGAAAGCAGACGAACTATTCAAAAAGCACTAAGTTACGAGGAGTATTAGTTGCTAGAAATCACGAGATCACCAATAGATTTTCTGGGGGATCGTGGACGGAATAGACTTTCGCTAGACCAACCAATAGGGTCTAAAAGGGAGCCGTCGAGCCAGAGAAAATAGCAGATCGTCAGGAACGGGATTTGAAGGAGAATTATTCCAGGGAAGAAGTAGGTGGTTCGAGACTTTCACATTCTGACAGGATAGGAAGCCGACATTTACTAAATTTCACCCTTCGAGACGGGAGGTCAAGAAATCACGTGTGAAGGCTTAATAGCAGCCTTAGTGATTAGAATCTGTGAAGTGTAAATATATATAAATTTGTGTTAAAAGTAAAAATTTCAGTGTTTTTGTCGTGTATTCTGAAGGAATACACCAGTGTATTTAAAATGTTATCAGTGTTAAATATATACGAATTAAGTGTGTGTCAAGATATGTCAGTACATGAAATGAATTTGTACAAAATGGAGTAATTTCAAAATAGTGGGCCAAAATGAAACGTCGCAGGAAAAAGGACGGTCAGGAAGACCTATAACATGTGAGTAAAGATTTTCATTATGTTTGTGTTGGGAAAGTGTTTGTGTACAATCCACCGGAATTTGAAATAGAGGGATATTTCTAATTAACAAATAACAGAATAAGAGCGCGGTCTGAACGAATAAAATTTGAGAAATTATAAATAATTATGTGAAATCCTGTAGAGGAAAGGTATGAAATAAATGTCAGTGTATTTGACAAATACTGTAAAAGCAACCGTAATAATAATTATCATGAAAGATATATAAATAAAGATAAATTTGAATTATATGAAAGAAATAGCTTTTGAGCTTTTGTAAGGGATGAAGACATGATAGGAATATAAATAATAATAATAATAACAATGAAAAGAAATATTAAATAAAGAGTAAATTGAATGATATGAAATTAAGAGCGTTTGAGCCTTAATAAAAGTATAGAGACATGGTGTTAATGCATGTTCTTAAAATATTGCGAGTATTGTCAAGGGGAAGGATTAATGTAAAATTTGAGATATGGATCAATTGTTAATGTGGAATTCATCAGTTGTTTGGAAGACGCTAGGCTTAAAATAATGTATAGCGCAATGGAGCGCATGAAAGTAAATTGTCACGCTAGGAATGCGTAGAATCGAAATGTACTTGGTAAATTACTTACGAGGGGTAGTTGATTACGGTAATTGAGCTATTGTTGTAAGTCCTCTAATAGTGACGTAGATCACGAGGCTATGTGTGTTATGTTATTGTAATAGGGAGCAAATGTATGGTATTATGAGCGCAGGTAATGTAGGCCACGGCCGACCCTAGTCGCATTTATATAAGTCCTCAAGTATGGGAATGGTTCCCGAGGCATGTTAATGAGAGTCGAACCCAGACTCGTCACGTTGTTGAAGCCCCTAAAATATTCGTCGTTGTAATGTGAATTAATCTTACCAATCAATGAGGACCCTTCATAATTAATCAATGCCAAGGTTATGAAAGTGGTTTATGAACCTAATAATGTTTGTTGAAAGTGTATGAAAAGAAACGCTAGGTCTCTCTAGAGAGCTGAAGAAAGAAAGATCTGTTTTAAAAGTATTGAATAGAGATGCCACGCTTGCCCGGCAAGAAGGTCCCCTCTTAGTCATAAATCTTGCCCAAGTGATTACGGTCTACCCTTGTTATTGTAAGTGCCCTAGGTCGGGAAAAAGACCGTCTGGAAGAAGTAAAAATACACCGTGAGTGTTTAAAAGTTGTTAATGACCCGGGATTTGAACCGAGGTCCTTGTAGATGAAAGTACCGCTTGCCTGTTCAGATCGTTAGCTTTCTTATGTGATAATGGTCTTATAAGACAAATAAACAAATACAAATCCCTAATGTAATGTTGTATGAATGTAGGATGCCATGAGTTTAATGAAGATAACTAGATTCCGGGAGTAATCATAGTTTTTGACTTTGTCAAGTAATCTTTTATAACTCTGGAGTACTCAAGTATTTTCCCGATCACAGTAGTGAATGTGTAAACTTGAGTGAGATGGTAATATTGAGAATATTGTGGAATGCTCAAACATTTAAGTAGAGAAGTAATATGTATTTTAAATATGATAATATATTTTGTTTGATGAAAAGAAACTCATAAAATGGTTAAAGAGGTGTGTAAAAGAAGGACACCGTCATTATTGAAGAGTATCGAGCCATTAGAGCTCGTAATTATATTGGACTTTAAGATAGATACATTATGGAAGTGAAAATAATTTTGAGTTGTTGGTTGGAATGCAACCATTAATTTTATATAATAATAGTTTATTTTGATATATTCCTTGTTCACTTTGGACAAGTAGAAGGAGTGGTCAATAATTTATTTATTTTAATTGTTTGTAGCGTCATAATTTTGATTAATTAAATGTGTTAAAATAGGAGTTGATTTTGTTTTTATTTTGAAAGTGTATCCTCTATTTAATCCAAAATGTGTAAGTCACAGAGTGGGAGAACATACCAAAACCCCGAAAATCCCGATTTGAGCTTTGCTGGCATACTGTGATTTGCATATTTCTTGCTGAAAGGGCACAGTACATAAACAGATATGACTGAGTGTATTCTTAAGAGCCACCAGGGCTGCCAACTGTTAATAATTGCTCTCTCTATTTTTTTTATCCAAATACCAATATATCAGAAAGTATGCAAGCCGACAGCTTCAAACTATGCACAGGTATATTGCCTTGACATTTTACATTAATTTGGAGTAACTTATATACGTCAGTTCTACCAACATGATTCTAAGCCTGCTGATAGGACCAATTTTTAAATAAATGTAACTTCTATACTGTCAGTTGGATTTCAAGCAAATTTCGTATGTGATATGTGTAACATAACAGATATGACTATACGTATTCTTAAGAGCAATCAGGGCTGTCAGCTGTTAATAAATGGTGTCTATATTTTTTACCCTAATATCAATATATCAGAAAGTATGCAAGCCAACAGCTCTATACTTTGCACACGTATAGCACCTGACATTCTAGATTAATTTGGAGTAATTAATATAAGTCAGTGCTGCCAGCGTGGTTCTATGCCTGATGATAGCTCCAATTTTAAAATACATGTAACTTCTATACCAACAAATGGATTTCATCCAAAATTGGCACAAAAAGATATCATAATATTTCAGATTATTTCTGACCAGCACTCGCATGACATTGTTGCCAACATGCTTTTACGTGTACTAATAGATCCAATGTCTAACTCCATGTAACGTCCTTTGGACTTCAACCACATTTTGTATTCAGTACCTTAAGAGATGGAATTAAGAATATATTCAGTCACCAGGGCTGCCAACTGTATTGCTCTATTAGGCTACATTATGCCTAGTATACAGTATTTCGAACTAATTAAGACATTTCGATATTACCAACTTAATTTCGTCATTATTCTAGATAGGTTCATATACTGTAGATTAATCATTGGCATGAATCTTAATTTTAAGATAAGTAGGCTCTTTAGTTCGTCACGGAACTTCTTGTTCCATCTGACTATGTGGGAAGCGGCTAACTGGTAGCATGCTGAACTTCTATGCCCAAGGTCGCTGGTTCAAAGCCGGCCAAAGTCACCGGATTTTCTAAGAGCGCTAAAAATCCCTCAGCATGCTTTCCTTCGGAGGGGAAGTTACAACGTTCGTTGCATGTTGCTGGTTTCGGTGGCATCTAGCAGCCAAGTTCACAGCTAGGTGTCGTTGAAGTTAGTATTTGGTACAAAATTAGGTGCTACTAGGCTACTTAAAATTGACCGTCTGCAGACCTTACCTGAATTACAGACTAATACAATCATCACAATTAACACCGTTTATCAGTCAGATTCTAAACACACACAAAGTACACGGGGTTACATGACCACGTTGTCGCAGCCCCTAAACTGAGGAACCAACCAACGTCTCTGCGGGAGATAAAATTTTGCGTGAAGAAGTAACAGACTGTTAGATAGTTACACATCAGTTCCAAACCTTGTATAAGGACAGTGTGATCACAAGTATAAAAATGAACCCCAAATGACAAGAAGGTTACCATCCCCATAAGACAATAAAATGTTCAAAATATGCATAGAAAGACGAAAAAAAAGTTCATTAACCTCCAATTGTAAAATACTTTCTCGCAATAAATGAGGTCTGATCCTCCTACGAAAACCTGCATATTTTGCCTATTATAGCCTATCCCCTAGTTTGTCCGGTGAAATCTACCTCCGCCTTCCGGCGTGCCGAGAGGACTTTTTAAAATCCCTGACGGAGCCGGGGATCGAACCCAGGGCCTCCGGGTGAGAGGCTGGCGCGCTACCCCAACACCACGGGGCCGGCCATAAAGTTGAATCTAGTGAATTTAATTTGGCTTATAAAAAGATGCTCATAAAACCCTTCATGGAAAATGAAGACACTTCTAAATCCATTGTACATGACCTAAGAAAAAGATTAGATGGGTCAAGAAGTTCAAATATCTCGGTGATGTAATACAACAAAATGGACTGGAGCAAGAAGCCATCATTGATAGGATCTGGAAAATTGACCAGCCGCTCCATATGACGCAAAACCTCTATAATACCAAGGCGTTGAGTATCGGTACCAACTATCGGATTTTTTAAATTATGGATACTCGAGTTTAGGTCTAATTACAAACAAACCAACAGATATATTAAACAATAAGTTATACCAATATTTTTCTTGTTTAATTCTGTGTTTGACTTAGGTATAAGCCAATAATTCTCAAGTTAAAGAATTACTTTTTATTTGTGGTTGTATGAAACATTGTCCGGGTTTTTGGTGCTTTTTCTAGGGACCACTCGCTTAAAACTAGGCATACTTCACATGGAAAACTACTTGGCCAATAACGGTAATTAACGGAAGGCACCAGGCGATTTATCTATGCAGATGGCACTGCAGTAGCCGTGCAAGTTCGTAGCTTTGAAGAAGTAGAACATTCTTTGTCCTGTGCTTTGGAAGAACTTGGTCGATACTATCACAGAAATAATTTGAAGCCAAATCCAGCCAAAACGCAAGTTCGTGCTTTCCACTTGCGAAATAAAGAAGCCAAGAGGACACTGAACATTAAGTGGCAAGGTTTTTTTTTTTTTTTTTTTTTCGTGTAGCCTCCTGAGAGGCCGAGTGCAGGTCTTTCTAGTCAACGCCCGTGGGCGACCTGCGCGTCGGGATGAGAGATGGAATGGATGAAGATGAATGAAACTGGGCAAGGATGTGGAAGGAAGCGGCCGTGGCCTGTCAGAAGGTACTGTCCCAGCATTTGCCTGGTGTTGAAAATGGGAAACCACGGAAAACCATTTCAAGGACAGCCGACGGTGGGGCTCGAACCCACCCATTGTTTTACACCAAAATATCTTGGTGTCACCCTCGATCGAACTTTGTCTTTCAAGCGACATTGCTTGAACACCAAAAGTAAAGTATCTGCACGAAATAACATACTAAGATGCCTAACAGGAAGGACATGGGCTGCTCACCCCACCACTCTCAGAACTTCAGCCCTTGGACTGAGCTTCTCAGCTGCTGAATATGCAGCACCAGTTTGGCTTTCTTCTCAACATTCCAAAGAGGTGGATATAGCTCTGAATGAGACTTCCAGGATTGCATCTGGGTGTCTTAGACCAACACCACTTCAGAAGATCTACCCTCTTATTGGAATTTCTCCACCTCCGGTCGAAGAACGGTGGCAGCAGCATCTGAGAAGAAACGGCAAGAAACTGACTCAAGGCATCCACTTTTCGGCCAACAACCAACGCGACAGAGACTTAAGTCCAGAAACAGCTTTTTGAGGGGAGTAACAGCCCTCGAAGGCTCACAAGAAGCTGCCCTTGTGAAGATATGGAAGACAGAGATCACAGACCCAACTATTCCTCTATCAGAAAAAATGGCACCTGGTCACAACTTGCCATATGGAAATGGAAATCATTGAACAGGCTGAGGACGGGGGTTTCACACTGCAAGAACAATCTCAAGAAATGGAACATGCTCGTCAACAATGATGAGTTCTGTGACTGCAGCATGTTACAAGATCCAGAACACCTGCTGATCTGCCCTTGATGGAGGACATAATTATGTTCAAAAGACGATCTTATGGCTGCAAATACTAATGCTATAACTGTTGCTGCTTACTGGAAAAATCTAATTTGATTCGGACACGGGAAATAAAATAAATACATTTGTATGTTACTAGATATACCAGGAATGCGTTGCAATGCCAATGAAAGACAAAAAGGAAGGTAATAATAATGAACCCCCGGCCAAAAACCGTGGAGTGAACTGTATTGGAATAGACAGCGATACCAGATTACACGACGGGCTGCTGACAATCTCCTTATATCACCTCGCGATGAATCAGCAAGCTATTCTCACACCTGGCATTGCCACGGTGGGTGAGTGGTTATCGTGTCGGTCTACCAACCCTAAGCTTGCAGGTTTGCTCCTGGCCATTGTACGTCATACGTTGATGTACGTTGTTGGCATGTTAAATAACTTATTTGAATTCAGTAGGCCGTATTGATAATGACAAAATTAATCTCGGGATTTTCCCGCCAACACAAGTTCCTGCATTCTCTACTAGTCTATACACTGATTTACAAAAGATGAACGGTGAAAGCTATCATCCACTTGAATGGTGAGGTGAGGAGTGGAGACGAGAGGGGTAACGGTCTCCATGGCAACAGCGAGCAGTGTTGCAATGTATGCAGAAACAGCAGTGAACACATGGTTTGACTCAGTGTTCTACTGTGCCTTCACTCGTCACGGTCATTAGACCGCCAGGTAGGGGGGCTATCTTCCCCAGTACTTGTGTCTTCCTGCAAGCCTCTTGGAACGTTATGAGTCATGATCTGCCTCAGTGGCAACGAAGCATTTTCCCACATGCTAGCTTTGACAGCTGTCACCGTTCATTATTGGTAAATCGGAGTATAGAAAGCGCTCTAGTGTCAAGGAGCTTAGATATCATTCATAGCGCTCCAAGGAACAACAAAATTTTACATGCAAGCTAACCTCTTGGTGTCAAATAACAAAGCTTGCACTCGGCACCCGAAGCCATACGATATTATTAATATTAGTCAGTACTATCATAGGTCAAGTAGCCTCCGTGGCTTAGGCGGCAGCACGCCGGCCTCTCACCGCTGGGTCCGTGGTTCAAATCCCGGTCACTCCATGTGAGATCTGTGCTGGACAGAACGGAGGCAGACAGGTTTTTCTCCGGGTACTCCGGTTTCCCCTGTCAATATTTCATTCCAGCAACACTCTCCCCTATCATTTCATTTCATTTGTCATTCATTTAATCATTGCCCCAGAGGAGTGCGTCAGGCCTCGGCAGCCGGCACAGTTCATATCCTCGCCGCTAGATGGGGGCTTCATTCATTCCATCCCTGACCCGGTCGGAGACTGGAAGCAGACTGTGGATTTTAATTTCACTATCATAGGTCAAGTGTAATCAAATTGTCACTAACTGCCTTTGATCTCAAGTGAGTGAGTCTGGGTTCCATATTATCTGATCATGTTGGGAATCATGTGTAATCTATGGAAACTTACAGAATTATAAGTGCACTAACAAAGGAAACATGTGAAAACACCTGCGTAGCTGCGTGCTAGCAGATAGCCTAGGCCAAGAGTGCATCGCTACCTTGAAAGACAGCTGATGATCTACTGCACATACAAAGTTGTTCAAGGCCAGACACATTATGATGATAATTAAGGGGCCACGGTGGGTGAGTGGTTATAGTGTCGGACTACCAACCCCAAAGATTGCAGGTTCGCCCCTGGCCATGGTAAGTGATTTTTGAAGGCGACAAAAATCACGATACTCATGTCATACGTTGTTGGCATGTTAAAGAACCCATTTGAATACAGTAGGCCGTGTTCAATAGCAAAATTAATCTCGGGATTTTCCGCCTACACAAAGTTCCTCCATTCTCTACTTGAAAGCGCTGTAGACTCAAGGAGTTTAGATGTCTAACCTCCTTGACTTTCAAAGCGTTCAAAGGAACGACGAAATTCGACCTGAAAGCTACCCTCTGGGTGTCAATTAACAAAGCTTGCACCAGGCACCCGAGGCCATACGATATTATTATTATTATTATTATTATTATTATTATTATTATTATTATTATATTATTATTAGGGGCCTAACATCTAGTTTATCGGTCCCTAGTGGTTTGGGTGATAGTGAAAGATGAGATGAGAATGAAAACTATAACTAATACTAACTACAGACTCACATACTAGAAGAAGAAATGGTAAACAAATAAGGGATAAGGCAAATAAAAGACAGGAAGAAAAGAAATGCCCTCGACCCTCGAAGAATGAGGATTGAGGGACTTGGAAGAAAGGAGAGCCATGAAAGGCAAATAGTAAAGTGAAAGAGGAGAGTGCCCGCCCCAAAGTCAGAGGAAAAAGGAAAAAAAAAGCGGACCCAGCTCAGGAATCCCCGGAGATCGCCAACTACCGCAATCAACAACCGTGAGCCCATGAGGGTGTAGCAATATCCAGGGTGCAAAAAGCCTCCGTGGCTTAGGCGGCAGCTCGCCGGCCTCTCACCGCTGGGTCCGTGGTTCAAATCCCGGTCACTCCATGTGAGATCTTTGCTGGACAAAACGGAGGCAGACAGGTTTCTCTCCGGGTACTCCGGTTTTCCCTGACACAATTTCATTCCAGCAACACTCTCTACTATCATTTCATTTCATCTGTCATTCATTTAATCATTGCCCCAGAGGAGTGCGTCAGGCTTCAGCAGCCGGCACAGTTCATATCCTCGCCACTAGATGGGGACTTCATTCATTCCATTCCTGACCCGGTCGGAGACTGGAAGCAGGCAGTGGATTTTTTTTCACCAGAAGTGGTGGGGCTACTTACACCCTGCCTCCTTGAGGGCCTTGAGCAGAAGGCAGGAGATAACATGAAAAGAAAACGAAGGCTGACCCCTCTTAGAAGGAGGGTATCAGGAAAGATGAGAGAAGGGCCAATTAAGGCGGGAAAGGAAGAGACTCCCTAGGCCTCAGATACCGTCGGGGTTGGAAGATAACAAGAGTTGACCAAGAGGTCGACAGGAAAGAAGACGGAGAGGAGCCCGGCACAAGTAAGTGGAAGCAATGCCAGACTCAGGTGAGGCCCTGTGATCGCCAACCCACGTCCCACAAGATGTGAGCCCCTTGAGAGACAGCTGATGATCTACTGCACATAACTTACTAAGTTGTTCAAGGCCAGACACATTATGCGACAGCTCTAATTATACAGGCGTGGTATTTTGTGAATAACCTCGAAATGTCCAATATATTTATTTATCCATACTAATATATAAAAATGAGATGGTGTATGTATATGTATTACTCAATCACGTAAGAACCACTGGTCCGATTTAAATGAAATTTTACATGCAAGTAGCTGATTTACCTGGTTAACATATAGGGTGCTTTTTATTTCGATGCTTTGCACTATTTAAAGATGTCGACCATTTTAGTGACGTCACTAAACTCTTAGGCGCGGCCAAAGAAAAAGACTGGCCCTGGTGCGCTTTCGGGATGTCAGCAATGTAGTGCTGTTGCACCACTTCCGGTAGGGTTATGTATGACGGGAAAAGAAACCGTATTGTCTACAAGATGCTAAAATCGCAGAATACTTACCCCATATCATATCAGAAAACACACTGCAAAAAGCACTGACCCAACACAACCATGGCTTCTGGCAAAACATACATGGTAATCACAACTCAAGCCTTTCACTGATCAATCTTATGAAGTCCAATACTTAGCCACAATTTACTTATTTATTCATTACTCTTAGTAGAACCAGTAGATCACTTATCTTTTTTAATCGTTGTAGTTGTTCACAAGGAAATACTTTTCAGGATTTTGTTATTTTTCCCTAGCGGATGCTTGTTAATTATGTGGAATTACTTGACGGTTACAAAGCGTTCAGGAAGGTTATGAAAAGCTATGAACAGTGCCAGACAATGTGTGCATGTATAACTCTTATACAGGGTCTTTCATATAAAGTAAGAACGGCGAGCGGCGGTTTTGTCATTCGCTGCTGAAGCCGGCCTGGCCGAGCTTGTGACGCGCTACGGCCCCTTGCTGTAGTATTGAAAGCGCGCGCATAGTACAAACTTGACCTTGCAATAAGCATGCAGGTGTTGCCAGTCGCCAGTCTGAACCACAGCTGCTAAGATGTTGAGACAGTTATCATTGCAACATCGTATTTTTGTATGTAAATTTTATTTGAATTACGATTCGGCTCGGCGGGAACGTGATGCATTTGTTCAGCAATTTCCTGATGAAGTGCCACCTTCACTAGCACAGATTCATATAATTGTAAATAACTTTGACACTACAGGTTCAGTGCTCAATAAAAAACACAAAATAAAAAATCAGAAAAAATACAGTGGCATGACTCACTCGCCTCAGCCAAAATGTGGTTACGAGATACAATGCCTGTATAACCCAGGAAGGACGACACTTCCAGCAACTTTTATAAGATAATATTTCATAGAGGATTGTCCACACGCTTAGAGCAGGGGGCCACGGCTCGCCACAAGCTCGGTCAAGGCCACCACACTAGCGGATAACAAACCCGCCGCTTGGCGTTCTTACTTTAAATGAAAGACCCTGTAGTTGAACGATGAGTCTTTAGTCGGTGGCGAGAGTATTCCGCAGATCTATTCTATACACGTATTAATTTCTGTTCCACCCCTTAAAACATCAATAACTAATACTCTCACTGCAAGTTTCTTTGGTTTAATTATACTCATATCACCGCTCATGTCCGCATAAGTTAGTCGCAACGAAGGTCACAGGTTCTACAACTCAACTTCCTGTACTCGTTGCAGCTATTAAATACACAACAAACTCTTGAATCCTAGTACGAGTGGATTTTTGTTACGAGTAACTTCAACATGTAAATAGGTTATTTATAGCTGGCGTAGTTTTGTAAACCTATACAGTATAATTTATCGTACTTGAAAACACACGGAACATCTAAACTGGGTCCATTTCAAGAAGATTGATATAAAATATCGCATTTCTGCTTATTAATCTCTCTCGGGCGGCTTCGGTGGCGTAGTCGGTAGCATGCTGAGCTTCTATGCCCAAGATAGCGGGTTCAAACCCGGCCGAAGCCGTCGGATTTTTTAAGAGCGTTAAAAATTCCTCAGTATGCCTTCCTTCGGAGGGGAAGTAAAGCCGGCGGTCCCATGTCATAGATTTATGGCATGTTAAAGATCCACTAATTGCACCTGTGTGAAGCTAAATTGAATAGGTTAAGAATGTAAACAACGCTCTTCGGTTTCTACGTTCGTTGCCAAGCGCCGACTGTGGTGGCGTCTAGCAGCTAAGTTCTGAACTTGGCCTAGTAGTCGTTGACGGTGGCGCTTGGCGCCAAAGTAGGAACTATTTGAAAAATTATAAGTTGCAGTTGTTAAAATTAAAAATCAGATACACACACTAATACAGTCATCACAATTAACACCGGTTATCAGACAGATTCTACACACACCCAAAGTACACGGGGCTACATGACCGCGTTGTCGCAGCCCCTAAACTTAAGAACCAACCAACCAACCAACCAACCAAACAATCTCTCTCGACTGAAACGTACAAGCACCATCAAGCACTACATTGCCTACGTCACAAAAGGAATAGGTTTACGCGCCATGGCCTGTCTTTCTCGTTGGCCGTGACCCTTAGGTTTCAAACTTTCATATTTCTATTTCATACAAAAAGAGGACGCTAAGAAATAGCAAACCTTTGATGGCATATACGAGGTTTAAAATTTAATATTCTTCCTTCCTGATCACGTTTCGTGTATCTCCAACGGTTAGGAGTAAAACCTACATTTGTGCTATAAAACACGGTCAACGCCGAGCGTTGTAGTTGGACAAAATGATCCATCCTTACTCTCCCTCCGCGCAGCACCTCGCCTGTCCCCTGTTTTAACTGTCACCTTAAAAAAAAACCCTGGCACTATACAGCCCATGAATGGCGTAGGCCGACCAAGCGACCGCTGCCCAGCCATTTGGCCTGCGCGAGATCAGCGCATCGGGTCCCCTCGGCCGTTAATCTTGGTTTTGGTGATCGGGGCGCTGTCTCGCTGTCAGACAGCTACTCAGTTGTCCTCACGAGGCTGAGTGCACAACGTTCCAACCCTCACGTCAGTTTTAAAATCCCTGACGGAGCCAGGAATCGAACCCGGGGCCTCAGGGTGAGATATAGGCGCGCTACCCCAACACCACGGGGCCGGCAACTGTCACCTTCACATTTCAATTTATTTATTACCAGTAGCCAAGCACTCAGCCAGTTGCATATAATTGTAGGCCTACCTCATGTTCTTCAGATCGAACAACAGTACAAGATGTTCTCATTTTTACCACCACCAGGATGGATCCTAACTTAAAGCCATGGCCGCCTCCATCCTAATCCTAGCCTCAGCTACATATACACAGAAACACAACAACATAGGTTATCAGACAAATCCTTTATATACGAGTACACACACTCAAGTACACGGTGGTGTATTCTTTGGAATACACGGTCAGTCAGAGTTAGCTTTTGCTGCTCTTCGATTTATCTATTTTATTTAATTCCTTCTTCGTAGACACCAACAGTGATCTTTTCTATTTTCTCCATGCACTTGCTAATGTTTTGTATAAGTCTGTTCTAGTTGTGTATCTTCTATGGAAACCCTAGCGGCTCTAGCAGCTAACTGCCGAAGTTCTTCAATTTCTCTGAACTCAAGAGGACTTCCTCACCAATCCAATCCACCAGGCATCGTCATTGTCGCCAGCTAACATCTCCTTGAAGACTGCTCCATGAAGAAGATCTACACTTGTACAAAGATGTTATTTTTTGTATGTTGGTCATTCTGATGTATATTCACTTGTCTCTTACCTCGTCTCCTTGGTCCCCTAGGTGCGCCGTTCAGCTCCTTCTCTTCTTGTTTGGCCGTCTAGTGTACAGTGCATAGCCCTCTCAGGGCCAGTCCCCTGTTTTAATGAGACATTTTAAACTAGACGCCATGTCTACTTTTTAAACCAACCGTCACCAGGAACCATAGCCTGTTCTACCTGAGAAGAAAGCTAAGTTCAAAATTTCAATGCTTTTAAACATATTTTAATGGTTTTTGAAGAGCTAAATGGTTTTTAATTTAAATTCATAGACAGCGTGGTATTGCTCACTGTTGTGCAATAACCGTCTTCGCGGGATTTTCCTTTGTCAGGCTATGGCTATCTAAGCTAGCTTTCTAACATGAAAATTAGTACTTCTTGTACAAAATAAATGGGAATACTTTCTCACACCGAGGGATTCATGTTAATTAAACCGCTGTCGATAAAACTTAGCTTTCCACCTCGGGACCTCTCTTGCCCCATTTAACTGTCATCATTTCTGGAACTTTCTGCGTAAACCAACCTTTCTAATAGTCAAGAAACCTAGTATTTCCTACACCAAATAAGGGAATACGCTACCCCACCGAGAGATTACTACTGCATCAATTAACTGTTGCTACGATTCTGGAACTATTATGTGCATCTTAAAACTTGCACAACGCAAGTAACATGTTAAAATTCAACTAAGTGATCTCCATAACTGCAATAACTTTTCGCTTCATAAACTTTCTGTGCTGCAATAGTGAACTTTTCCAATCCATCAATAGACTTTAGTGCAAAACAGTGCCCGTTCAACTATCAACCGCGCCACGTTCGTTAGAGCAATAAATCTGGCCAGGACTTTATCCTAAAGTTCCAATTTCCCTTTTCCCAATTACCTTTTACTAACCAAAATTAAATTAAACTATTGGGTTCTTCTCTTTTTTTCTACGAGGCTTTGCCCAAAGAGGCTCCCTCACATCTTGTCTGATTTCTCAATTATTCACTCTGTATAAATATAAGAAGTTGTAGAAACTTCTCTTTAATTTTATTTTCTTATCCTGCTAGCTCAGGAATTGTCAACCTTCTAAGTATAATTGTATCTAATCTTTTCTCTTCAGGCTTCGTTATTCTGTACATTTTGCATGTCTCACTTAGTAACTTTCAAATAACGGTAATTTCCGCTTGTGATTTGTTCTTCCTTTCTGTTACAATCAGGAATTCAATATATTTTTTCATAGCCTTTTCGATTGCCATAAAGGCATTCTAAAAGTGCTTGGATTGTAATCAAATTACCAAAGTTAAAATTGTTTATAATTGTTGTTACAAACGTTAAAATTCTTAATCGTAAGCACTCTTTTTAAAATCTTCGAAAGATTTTAGTGCTTTAACAAGTTCGAAACTCGTACACTATTGTTTGTGGATTGTAAACTTCTTATTACTAGGTCTAAGACCTTGGCATTTTATAACCAACTAAATTTTTATTCTTAACTCAAACTAAGATCAAAACCTAAGTATTGTTATTTAGTTTACCGTTTACAATTTGTTAAATAAATTATTTGTTTTCCTTTGTTCTTTATCTTCTCCGTCAGAATCACCATTAGGCAGGACCTTCTCTTCCTTGATTCTTCCTCTAAGCTTAAGCCCTCTTTACTAAAACGTATAATTTCTCAAACAATAAAGTCTTTACTACTTGTTGCATTTAAACTAAAACTTCAAGTAACAACACTTTCAAAGTTTCTCTTGGTCTTAATAGCCAACTCTAACAAGCCATTGAGGCAAGTACAGTTAGCTCCGCAAGCTTCCTACTTGTAGAGATTTTCTCTCTGACTTATGGTTTGTTTTCAAGACTTAAGTTTTGTTTGAGTTAGGTTGAGGTCTTCCTCTTTTCTAAACTTTTATTCGGCATCTTGCTGGGTAAAAGCTTAGTTTTCCTTAAGTGCAACAATTGGTATTCGTATAAGATTTTCGCAAAAAACAATAACAACATCGCTAAAATCATCAAAACAACTTTATCTCTTCACTCCTTGAGAGCATTCGATTGGTTTGCCAGAGATCCAACAGTTCCCAGAAATAAAAAATATCAAGGCAAATTCAAATTATTTCAGTCTTTCAAAACGTTCAACAAAATCTAACCCTTTTGAAGGGAAAAACAGTAAATCATTTTCCTGTAACATACTCTGTCTTGCCGGACTACCACCCGTCCCCATAGTATTAGAATATCGGCTCGAGAGGGAAAGTGCACTTCCCAAGCGCTTGCAGGCAACCTTTATTCATGCCGCGCTCTCCACTTGCCTTGTGCGGGTCCCCACTAAAGTTAGGTTCCTCCTAAGTTTTGTATAGCGAAAATTCCTTCTATATATTAATTTACTTACATTTTTGTGGTGGATTCTCATCCTAGCTACCAATACCTGTCTCTATGCCGAAACTTATCTCCTTTTCTCTCTTATCATCTTCCCTTAGGTAGTGTTAATCCTCAGCAAAAACCTACCACACGGGGCTAAATGACCTTGATGCCGCAAAGCCCGTAGCTTTTCTCTTATTGTTGGGGGGCTTGAACATCGTGGTCCTTGTACTTTGTGTGTGTATGTATATAATTTGTCTGATAACCTGTGTTATTGTGATGGCTGTAGTAATGTGTGTAATTCAGGTGAGGATTGGGAAGGAGGCGGCCGAGGCCTTAAGCTAAGAACCATCCCGGCATTAGCCTGGAGTAGAAGTGGGAATTCACGGAAAAACCACTTCCAGGAGGGCTGAGGTGGGAATTGATCCTTCCTCTCCTCAGTTACGCCTCAGAGGCTCAATGGCTAGCATTCTTTGTTGTCGCCCGAAGGTCTGAGTTCGATTCACGGCACTGACAAGACATTTAATTCTGGTCTGAGGGCTGGAACGGGATACACTCAGCTTCGTGAGGCAAAACTGAGAAGAGGTGGTTTGGTTTCTCACAGAAGGCCACATAAAAATATACACGCTACTACAGACACAACAATAACTCAGGTTATCAGGCAAATTATGCACATACCCAAGTACACGGGGATGAATGACACGATATCCAAGCCCCTCAAATGAAACAACAACGTCTTATTCTGAATAACAAAAATACATTTTCAACTATGTTTCTTTAAACTGCTAACTCGTGCCTCGCTGGCCGGCCCCGTGGTGTTGGGGGTAGCGCGCCTGCCTCTCACCCGGAGGCCCGGGGTTCGATTCACGGCTCCGTCAGGGATTTTAGAAACTGACGTGAGGCCTGGAACGGGGTGCACTCATCCTCGTGAGGACAATTGAGTAGCTGTCTGACAGAGAGGCAGCGCCCCGGTCACGAAAACCAAGATTAACGGCCGAGGGGACCCAATGCGCTGACCACGCGTCACCCCAATATCTGCAGGCCAAATGGCTGGGCAGTGGTCGCTTGGTCGGCCTAGGCCCTTCATGGGCTGTAGTGCCAGGTTTTTATTATTATTAGTTATTGATGTAGTTTTTTAATAAGAAAAGAATACACTCACATTGTACTTAACTTTTACTTTTTTAAATTCTGTTAATGAGAAACTTGAGCTTGTTTTGGAATTAACCAATTATTGAATGTCTGGAATTATTTTTGTAACACGCAAAACAATGTCATTTTCCAGTGTCAAACGATTTCTTGATTTGTTTTATAGATTATTTACCATTACGCTATGGAGAATCCTTGTTCACAATTGTAAGATGTAGAAAATGGCATCAGAGTTTTTAACGGTGTTGTGGGACAGTTCTGGGTATTCCTGTTTAATTCTTATCCAAAATTAGTCGGCACAATCATTGTTAAAAGTAAGTTTCACTGACTGATCACTTGAAATCTCTAACGTTAAAATTTGGGAGGAGGGGAGGAGGCGGAGGAGGGGGGAGGGGGGATGGGGAGGGGTCCCCAAAATACTCAGCCTAAAATGGGGGTCGCTGTATCTAAAAGACTGCGAATAGATAATACAAAATCCATGGAAATGGCAACATGTCTGTGGCATTGACAATGAATCTTCCTGAGCCATGTAACATTACCACAGTATGACGTAACAATTGATCAGCTGTTTTATTTATATACCCTGTTATCATATCCTAATCTTTCCACTGTTAATGACTATGAATAAAAAAGAAAAACTTTATCACTGACAATCAAACTCTACTTACCAGTATCACTACTGAATTTTGTGCGCTTATCTCCACCATCTCATAGACGATGTTATAAAAGAGTGGAGTTTAGATCTCCTCGCTCAGTCGCTGGATCAAATATATTCAGTGTGTTCAAAGTCTCCAATTCACTCTTCTTTTATACAGTATTTTTATTTTGTATTTATTTATTTACTTATGTTTATCAACACTGTGGATAAAATGCTCGAAGTTCCGTCTAAAGCTAAAGTGAACTGTTCTCAGCAGCAGAAGGAAGAATGGGATCTGTCTGTTATAAGACAGCATCTAGCAGCACTTCTAGGTAATTACCAACTTAACATTATATTTAAGTCAGTGTAACTACGTTTATTTTAAACCTTAAATAATAATAATAACAATAAAAGAAAAATAAATCAGAAATAAAAATAATTTTTCAAGTGACTGAGTGATACAATTTTTCTTCTTTAATATTTGTATTGCCATTATACTTTGCCATAATTGCTTAGGCAGAAATTAAAATGAGACGAGGCAAAATTAATGTAAAAATAAAAATAAAATATATATAAAATAAAAATAATAATGATCAGAAATTTAAATAAAAATAAAAATTGTAACTAAAACAAATAAAAAAATTAAATAAGAAAAAAGAAAAATTCAAAAATAAAATATAATTAACAATAAAAAGTGAAAATAAATAAAATACAACGAACTTGTTGTTACTTGTTTTAGGGTGAGTGTGGACTTTGTGTGATAACCTGTGTTATTGTGATGGCTGTACTAGTGTGTTTGTTTGTAAATTACGGATCTGATTGGGAAGGAAGTGGCCGTGGCCTTTAGTTAGGCACCATCCCAGCATTTTCCTGGAGTAGAAGTGGGGGAAACCACGGAAAACTACTTATAGGATGGCTGAGATTTGCCTCACGAGGCTGAGTGTACACCGTTCCAACCCTCACACTAGGATTACAATTCCTTGGCAGTGCCGGTAATCGAAACCGGGCATTTGGGGGGCGAAAGCCAAGAATGCTAGCCAAAACACCATGAGGTGATCAAAATACAACCAACAGTATTAAACAGTATTAAATAAAGTTAAAAGAAAATACAAGATTTATAAATAAAAATAAATAAATAAATACATGAAATAAATAAAATAAATAAAACAAATGAAAATCCACAGCCTGCTTCCAGTCTCCGACCGGGTCAGGAATGGAATGAATGAAGCCCCCATCTAGCGGCGAGGATATGAACTGTGCCGGCTGCCGAGGCCTGACGCACTCCTCTGGGGCAATGATTAAATGAATGACAGATGAAATGAAATGATAGTGGAGAGTGTTTCTGGAATGAAATTTTGACAGGGAAAACCGGAGTACCCGGAGAAAAACCTGTCTGCCTCCGTTTTGTCCAGCACAGATCTCACATGGAGTGCCCGGGATTTGAACCACGGACCCAGCGGTGAGAGGCCGGCGTGCTGCCGCCTAAGCCACGGAGGCCTACAAATAAATAAAACAAATAAAATAAAAAAAATAAAAAATAGAAGTAGTTTTATGAAGAAGTAATCGGTCTATTTTCATTCATTATACAGTTCTCAAAAAAGCCTCCGTGGCTTAGGCGGCAGCACGCCGGCCTCTCACCGCTGGGCCCGTGGTTCAAATCCCGGTCACTCCATGTGAGATCTGTGCTGGACAGAACGGAGGCAGACAGGTTTTTCTCCGGGTACTCCGGTTTTCCCTGTCCAAATTTCATTCCAGCAACACTCTCCACTATCATTTCATTTCATCTGTCATTCATTTAATCATTGCCCCAGAGGAGTGCGTCAGGCCTCGGCAGCCGGCACAGTTCATATCCTCGCCGCTAGATGGGGGCTTCATTCATTCCATTCCTGACCCGGTCGGAGACTGGAAGCAGGCTGTGGATTTTCATTTTCATACAGTTCTCAGAACTCTGCTAGAACAAGTTCCTACGCAATGGCCTATTATCAACATTGTAAAAGAACTAGAAAAATCAGAGTTCATTCCATCAACATTCGCTGTGATATAATATTTTTCTGTCTTTTTATTTTCTCTAGTATTTTATTGTCATTATACTTTACTATAATTATTATAGTTGCTTAGTTATAAATTAAAATGCGACGAGACAAAATAAAATGGAAAATTAAAAATGAAATAATAATATATTAAAATGTTAAAATTAAAACTATCTAAACATAAAAAAATAATTTAAAAACAAAAATTCAAAAAAATATAAAAATTAACAAGTATTAAATTAAATTATTTGAAATACAGGAGTGACTTGAATAACAAAAACGGTGAAAGCGTAAACAATCATGATGTAGAAGGCGGCTTCGGTGGCGTAGTTCGTAGCATGCTGAGCTTCTATGCCCAAGATCGCGGGTTCAAACCGTCCGAAATCATCGGATTGTTTAAGAGCGTTAAAATCCTTCAGTATGCCTTCCTTCGGAGGGGAAGTAAAGCCGGCAGGCCTATGTCATAGATTTATGGCATGTAAAAGAACCTTCCATTTTGTGATGCTAAAGTTGTAGGTTAGATTTGATTAATGCTCTATTAAGTTCCAACGGTCACTGCCAGGTGGCATCTAGTAGCCAAGTTCGCGGCTAGGTGTCGTTGACGGTATCATTTGGTAGCAAAAGTAGGAACTACTTGGAATTGATTGTCTGCAGTCATTACCTAAATTACAGATAACACACATTAATACATCCATCACAATTAACACCGGTTTATCAGACAGATTCTACAAACACCCAAAGTTCACGGAGCTACACGACCGCGCTGTCGCAGCTCCTAAACTGTGGAACCAACAAAACATGTAGAACTACGAAGAGATACTGAGTGTTGCTTTAGAGGCTGCAACATCGTGGTCATGTATTTTGGGTATATGCGTGATATTCTGTGTTATTTTGATGTGTTAGTGTGTGTATTTATAAATTGTGAATAGGATTGGGAAGAAGGCAGTTGTGGCCTCAAGTTAGGAACCATCCCAGCATTTGCTTGGAGTAGAAGTGGGGAAACCATGGAAAACGACTTCCAGGATGGTTGTGGGAATCGAACTCCCCCCTACGAGGCTGAGTGTGTATCTCATTTCAGAATTAAAAGTTCTTGGCAGAGCCGGGAATCGAACCCGGACCTCAAGGGAGTCAGCAAAGAATGCAAGCCGCTACACCACGAGGAGGTTTTATAACACTTTGATGGGGGAACAAATAGGTGTGAGCTATTGTTTAGGTGACTATTAAGGGTTGGCTTTATTGAAGGATGCGTTGAAGGTTTCATTTTAGTTTTTTTTTCATAGATAGTGTTATGAAAAATAGGCGGCTTCGGTGGCGTAGTTGGTAGAATGCTGAGTTTCTATGCCCAAGATCGCGGGTTCAAATCCGGACGAAGTCGTCGGATGTTTTAAGAGCATTAAAAATCCCTCACTATGCCTTCCTTCGGAGGGGAAGTAAATACGGCGGTCCCATGTCATAGATTTATGGCATGTTAAAGAACCTTCTACTAACTACACTTGTGTGAAAACAAAATTTGTAGAAAATTGATAACGCTCTATTAGTCCCAACGTTCACCGCCAGGTGCTGGCTGCGATGACATCTAGTACCCAATTCCACAAGCTAGGTGTCGTGGATGGTAGCATTTGGTAGCAAAAGTAGGAACTACTTGAAATTATCGTCTGAAGTCCTTACTTGAATTAAAACAGATAACACACACTGCTACAGCCATCACAATTAACACCGGTTATCAGACAGATTCTCCTCACACCCAAAGTATACGGAGCTACATGACCGCGTTATCGCTGCCCCTAAACTAAGGAACCAACCAACCAATTTCTAAGATTAAGAGTTAACTGTCAAATTTTCACAAAATTCTCTTAAAAAATTATGGTAGTTTAAAATAAATGCACTGTGTTTTCAATGTTGTGTTTCTTTTCAGCCAGTCTGTCTGCTCTGAGCGGTGGTATCGCTCTTGGCTGGTCCGCACCAGCACTACCTCTTCTGCAGGGAGAAGACTCAATCCTGGTACTGTCAGTTGATGAGGGCTCTTGGGTTAGCAGTCTTCTACCACTAGGGGCACTATTCGGGGCTATGCCCGCTGGAGTCATGGCCGACTGGATGGGCCGGAAGAAAGCCATCCTCTCATTAGCTCTACCCTATACCTTAGGATGGCTACTCATTCTCTTCGCTGAAGAAACTGTAAGTATTATTCGTAGCTGTGGCGTAGCCAGGCGGTGTTACTGGGAACATGAATTTGTACAAAATCAATACAGAAACCGATGATAATTAATAATTATGTTAAAAACAAGCTGTACCCGGCATGCGTTGCAATGCCAATCAAAGAAAGTGTTGGCATTGTAATTTGGTTTCTTGAAGTGCTTTTGGATACACAATTTTTTCTTCAATTTCCGTTAACTGCCTCTAAGCTATCGTAAAATGGGTTTACTAATTTTGAAACATTTGTGGGAGCGTGCGCAACAACTCACCAAAGTTTCATCGCAATCGGATGAATGGTATATGAACGCAGATGGAACTTTGCTGAAACACTTCACGCGTCGTCACTCATTTGTTGCATCTACTCGTGCGCTACCTATTGTAAAATGGATTTGCTAAGTCGAAAACCTTCCCTGGCGTATACACAGCAAATCATCAAAGTTTCATCGCAATCGGATGAATGGCATATGAACGCATACGGGATTTTGTTTAAACGATTCGCGCGCCATCACTCATTTGTTGAATCAACTCGCGCGCTACCTATTGTATAATGGATTTACTAAGTCAGAAACCTTCCCTGGAGTGTGCACAACAACTCACCCTAGTTTCATCACAATCGGATGAATGGTATATGAACGCAGATGGAACTTTGTTGAAACGGTTTGTGCGCCGTCACTCATTTGTTGAATCTACTCGTGCGCTACCTATTGTAAAGTATATTTGCTAAGCCCCAGAATCCTTCCTTAGAGTGTACTCAATATCTCACCCAAGTTTCGTCGCTATCGGACGAATGGTATATGAACGCATACGTGACTTTGTTGAAACGCTTCACGCGTCGTAGCTCATTTGTTGAATCTACACGTGCGCTGCCTATTGTAAAGTGGATTTACTCAGCCAGAAACCTTCCCAAAAGTGTACACAACATCTAACCCAAGTTTCATAGCTATCGGACGAATGGTATATAAATGCATACGGGACCTTCTTGAAACGTTTTGCGTGTCGTCACTCATTTGTTGAATCTACTCGTGCGCTATCTACTGCGAAATGTATTTACTCACCCAAGTTTCATTGCTATCGGACGAATGGTATATGAGCACATACGGGACTTTGTTGAAACGGTGAGCACGTCGTCGCTCATTTGTTGAATCTACTCGTGCGCTACCTATTGTAAAGTGGATATACTAAACCTGAATCCTTCCTTAGAGTGTACTCAATGTCTCACCCAAGTTTCATTGCTATCGGACGAATGGTATATGACCTTATACGGAACTTTGTTGAAACGATTCGCGTGCCGTCACTCACTTGTGTAATCTACTCGTGCGCTGCCTATTGTAAAGTAGATTTACTAAGCCAGACATCCTCTCTGGAGTGTACACAACATCTCACACTAGTTTAATCGCTATCGGACGAATGGTATATGAACGCATATGTGGCTTTGTTGAAACGCTTCGCGCGTCGTAGCTCATTTGTTGAATCTACTCGCGCGCTGCCTATTGTAAAGTGGATTTACTAAGCCAGAAACCTTCCCTGAATTGTACACAACATCTGACCAAGTTTCATAGCTATCGGACGAATGGTATATGAATGCATACGGGACTTTCTTGAAACGATTTGCGTGTCGTCACTCATTAGTTGAAGCTACTCGTGCGCTATCTACTGTGAAATGTATTTACTAAGTTAGAAACCTTCACGTAAGTGTACACAATATCTCACCCAAGTTTCATTGCTATCGTACGAACGGTATATGAACACATACGGGACTTTGTTGAAACGCTTCGCGTGTCGTCGCTCATTTGTTGCATCTACTCGTGCGCTACCTATTGTAAAGTGGATACACTAAGCCAGAAACCTTCCTTAGAATGTACTGAATATCTCACCCAAGTTTCTTCGCTATCGGACGAATGGTATTTGAACGCATACGGGACTTTGTTGAAACACTTCGCGCGTCGTCGCTCATTTGTTGAATCTACTCGTGCACTATCAATTGTTAAATGGATTTACTAAGCCAGAAACCTTCCCGGGAGTGTACACAACATCTCACCAAAGTTTCATCGCTATCGGACGATTGGTATATGAACGCATACGGAACTTTGTTGAAACGCTTCGCGCGTCGTAGCTCATTTGTTGAATCTAATTGTGCGCTGCCTATTGTAAAGTAGATTTACTAAGCCAGACACCTTTCCTCGAGTGTACACAACATCTCACCCAAGTTTAATCGCAATCGGACGAATGGTATATGAACGCATACGGGACTTTCTTGAAACGTTTCGCGCGTCGTAGCTCATTTGTTGAATCTAATCGTGCGCTGCCTATTGTAAAGTAGATTTACTAAGCCAGACACCTTTCGTGGAGTGTACACAACATCTCTCCCAAGTTTCATCGCTATCGGACTAATGGTATATGAACGCATACGTGACTTTGTTGAAACACTTCGTGAGTCATTGGGTCATTTGTTGAATCTACTCGCGCGCTGCCTATTGTAAAGTGGATTTACTAAGCCAGAAACCTTCCCTGAAGTATACACAACATGTAACCCAAGTTTCATCGCAATCGGATGAAAGGATTACGAACAAATACGGGACTGTGTCGAAATGCTTCGTGCGTCGTCACTCATTTGTTGAATCTACTCGTGCGCTGCCTATTGTAAAATGGATTTACTAAGCCAGAAACCTTCCTTGGAGAGTAATCAACAACTCACCCAAGTTTCAGCGCAATCGGATGGGTGGTGTATGAACGCATAGGAGACATACACACCCACATACATACTATCACGTAACATTGTTTTTTTATATATAGATAAACATTTCTAAGGTATAACTAGGGGTGTAAAAATCCCTCAGTATGCCTTCCTTCGGAGGGGAAGTAAAGCCGGCGGTCCCATGTCATAAATGTATGGCATGTAAAAGAACCATCCACTAATTACACCTGTGTGAAGCTAAATTGTATAGGTTAAGAATGTAAACAACGCTCTTATGTTCATACGTTTGTTGCCAAGAGCTGACTGCGGTGGCGTCTGGTAGCTAAGTTCTGAACTAGTAGTCGTGGACGGTGGCGTTTGGCAGCGAAAGTAGGAACTATATGTAAAATTCAAAAGTCTGCATCCTTACTTGATTTAAAAAACAAATAACACACACTAATACAGTCATCACAATTAACACCGGTTATCAGACAGATTCTACATACACCCAAAGTACACGGGGCTACATGACCGCGTTGTCGCAGTCCCTAAACTTAAGAACCAACCACCAACCTAACTAGGGGTGGTGATTTTTCGCAAATGCGACCAAGCGCGAAATGCTTATAATAGTATTTTTACTTTTCGCGACCTGTAAACCACATTTTAATGTGTTTTGAGAAAGCGAAAAGATGCGAAATTGATACTAAAATGCTATATAAATGCGAAATCCCCGTTTTTTTTAAACATAACGCTTCTTATTCTTTCTTTTCGTATGGAAACTTCAAATGAGGAGTTTCTACACCCTTGAAATGTTTATGACTGCTTGTCTACTGGTCTGGAATGCTGAAAGTAATCCCTCCTGCAACTTTTGCCCGCCCGCCCTTCTCGTAGGTCAAGATAAGAAGTGCTATGCGAGTGAGACCGTAAATGTCTATAAAACACCTCTAGGATTTCATTCAACAATGCTAATGATTCATGAAATTGCATGTACTGTGGTGAATATTGAAGGAAGATTTGAGTTGATTTTGTGTATTTTCTCTGGATTATTCTGATTTTGCATCAGTATAAATTTCTTTCTGCGTAATAACAGGATGATAATGATGATAATTGTTGTTTTAAGGGGCCTAACATCTAGGTAATTGGCCCCTAATGGTTTGGGTGATAGTGAAAATGATAATGTAAACTATAACTGAAACTCACTACAATCTTACTGTACATACTAGAAGAAGAAATGGAAAATAGAAGAATATTAAGGTAAATAAAGGACAGTAGAAAAATAAATGCCCTCAACCACCGAAGACTGAGGGACCTGGAGAGAAGGAGAGCCATGAAAGGCAGGTAGGAAAGGGCAAGAGGAGAGAGTCCGCCTCGGGGGCAATGGAAAAAGGGGGCAAAACACGGATCCAGCTCGGGAATCCCTCAGGGTCGCTAATTACCGAACTCACCAGCCGTGAGCCGTTGAGGGTGTAGCACTATCCAGGGTGCATCAGAAGTGGTGGGGCTACAAACACCCTACCTCATTGAGGGCCTTGAGCAGAAGGCAGGAGATATGAAGAAAGAAAGTAAGTTAGTTAGTTAGTTAGTTATAGTTGTTTTAAAGGGCGGAACTACGAGGTCATCTGCCCCTAAATATGAAGAAGAGAAAAGAAGAGGTCACACCTCGAAAAATGAGAGATCAGAAAAAATGAGACAAGGGTCAATTAAAGCAGGAAAGTGAAAGACTCCCTACGTCTCGGATACCATAATACTGTCGGGGTCGGAAGAGAACAAAGGTTGACCAAGGGAGGTGGACAGGAAAGATGTCAGAGAGGAGACCGGCACAAGTAAGTGGAAGCAATGCCGGACTCAGCTGGGGTCCCGTGGTCGCCAACCCACGTCCCACTAGCCGTGAGTCCCTGGGGTAATAATAACAATTTTGTTTTGTTTTATTTTAACCTAATTAATTTAAAATAAAAACATAATTTATTACATGCATTTTTATCTCACTATTAACATTTTAAAAGTGTGATTTTAATTTCGCATTAATGCCATTTCTAGATTACTCATTTGTTAAATTTAACCTTCTTCGAAATGCTACAAAATGCTAAATGTTCAAACCAAAATGCAGTAAGCGACCACACCTAGGTATAACTCATGCTTTGTGGTTGTGACTTGTGTCTGCATCACTGCTTGGTTGTCGTCTTTTTGTCCAGCTCCCCATTGAGGCTACACACGTCTTCATGACAACAAAACTCAGTCATCCCAGGGTTGCCAATCTAGCCTTTTCCCCGTTAAATATACCTCTTTTCCAAACTGAGCCTAGCCCCAGATAATTTTAAACCCTGCATAGTGGAGCAATTAGCTTTGTATCTTTTCTATGCAATTTTAGTTTTAATTAATAATAATAATAATAATAATAATAATAATAATAATAATAATAATAATAATAATAATAATAAAAGAAGCCTATCTTCAAACCAGATCTTAAAAGCTCAAAAGATTGCATATCTTGGTTTCGGATCGAACCAAATAATTCTGAAAAGTTCGCCATCTCAACAGGAGTCAAATTCGAAACACCCTTCCGCCTCACACACCAAATGTACAATAAAAAGTCCATCTCTAGGAATGCAAACTTAAGACACTATCAAACTGTTATTAGACCGAAAGCACTGAATGCAGCGGAAAACCCGCGCAGCTGGTCCGATCGAGAGACTTGAATTTAAGGAAAGAAAGATCATTAGGAAAATCCTTCGTCCTAAGTTCAAAGATGGAGGTTACAAGCTCTGGAGTAATTCAGAAGTATACTCCCACACTGAAAAGATCTCAAGTGTAATCCGGAAACGGAGAATAACATTCTGTGCCCACCTCCTCAGAATGCCAGTAGGTAGATTCTCCAACCGTCTATTATCATTCTTCCGAGTTTTAAAGGTGATGCCTCTTTGGCTGGTGGAAGTGGATAAGGACTTGTCGAAGTTTAAAATTTCTGAATCAGATGATCTTGCTCAGAACCCCCATTGAAACAAAAACTCCGTCAGGTTCATCAATAGGAAGTAAAACCCAGCAAGAGATATGCTCACTCGGATGATGGGAAGAAATCTCATTCCGAAAGAATGAAGGCGTGGTGGGCTAACAAGAGAAAAAAACCAGTTGAGAACCCGCGATCCCTAGTGGCCACAACGATAAAAGTAAAGCAATGATAATAATAAGGACGTGTGAGATAGCCGAGTTACTTCGTATTACTATGTCCTGCATTTTCCCAAATTACGATAGACTATCCTTCAGTTACAATAACCCCTCTCATCAGTCAATCTTGGTGAAGCTACTGATTCGTAGCAAATAGAAAACACTACCATGGACGAAATTAAGTAGTGGCAACATTGCCATCTTCTTCGAGTAGGAACCATTCAGGACGTTTCTCATGTAGAGGGGTATGGAGGTAGGAACTAGAGGAGCTGCCCAGAGCTCGTCCGAGCGAAGCCAAGCGCTAAGTGGGCGTATCATAGTGTAACTTGTATGGGATCTCTCGTTTACAATACTTCATCAAGGTTGTATATACAAAACTTGTTGATCACGTCTGTAATGGCCAAGAAATGCTTTCAGCTGGTGCAGTCGACATTGAGTTGATTGCACGCTTTAGCCAACTATATCTCCAAATTATGAAAGAGGACACTGTTCATTGTTTCCAGATTGCCCTGCTGTACGTGGGTCGCTTCCTGTGCGGCGTAGCAGTTGGGGCGACTACGGTGTTAGTTCCTCAATACAACGAAGAGATCGCTGAGGACGACATCAGAGGCGCACTTGGTATTTACATGGACTTCATGCTGTGCAACGGCTTGACGCTCATCTACATCTTCGGTGCCTTTCTTAGCTATACTTGGTTCACAGTCGCGTCCTGCGTTACTTCCGCCACACTCATGCTGACCTTCGTGTGGGCCCCTGAATCGCCGGTTTACCTCATCATCAACGACCGCATGGAGGAAGCAAGGCACGCCCTGCTCTGGCTCAGGAAGGGCAAACGATGTTACGATGTTGAAGAGGAGCTCAGGTACCTTCAAGTGAATCTATTGTCACAATCAGACGAGCAAGGCACAAAGCCAATATCTGCTAGAATAATTGAATCTTGCAAGAAAATCTCCTTCGCATCCAAAACGTTCAGAACAGTATGTATTGTCTATGGTCTGATGGTGTTCCAAATAGCAGGAGGAATCGACGCAGTGCTATTCTACACAGTCGATATATTCAATAACGTTGGTAGCGATCTATCGAGTAATGTTTCCAGTATTATTCTCGCTGTCTGCCAATCACTATGCAATCTCATATCAGCGTTTTATGTCGATAGTATTGGTAGAAGACCAATGTTGCTCATTTCTGCGATTATCACTGCTTTGTGCCATGCTGTGTTAGCAGTTTACTTCTATTTCCAAAGCAACGGATATGATCTGGAGTCTTGGACATGGGTTCCAGTAGTAGCATTAATCATATTTGTTATTGGCTACACTGTCGGCTTCAGCCAGTTGCCATGGTTGATGATGGCTGAATTAGTGCCAACCAAATCCAAGACTTGGATCAACGCAAGCGCTGTGACGCTCAATTGGACAATGGTGTTTGTGATAACCAAAGACTTCCCTGATATGATCGAGTATTTAGGAAATGACGTCACCTATGGCATCTTTTCGTGCATGTGCGTTATGGGCTTTGTATTCGTAGCCATTTGGGTTCCTGAGACTAAGGGGAAGTCCAGAGAGGAGATTCAGGAGGCACTGAGGGTAAATAAGAAAAAGATACAAGATGATGGTTTGTCTAGTGTCAGGAATAATTTAGTATAACGTCACCATGAACAGCACTGAACCGCTGAGTAGATCTACACTCAAGTAGAAGTTAAACTGTTACGTTATCCAGGGCTTCCATGGGGTCCGGTTTTAACATCCATTTCCGAGCTAGAAATTAACTGCCAAGCCTTACCAACCAGAAAAACGTAGAATCGAGGGTTAGGCACTCCTGTAATATACGGGGTCAGCTACTATGAAAATCGCAAACTTTTTCTACAGAAACCAGTAATGTGACAGAGACAAAGGAGTTAAACTGTTGTCTTAGGAGGTATTAATGCAATTTTTCCGGAGGTGCCAACCTGATTACGTTTGGCTCTTGATCGCAGGACTTGGCACTCAGTTTGAAACATTCAGTCGCTTACTGTATGTCACCTCTATAAACAATTCAAGGAACGTAAACTATTATCGTTTACATACCAAGATCGCGTTGTTTTACATCTTGTACAGTAAATCAACACATACGACCGATTTCTTCATGGTGTTACATTGTCCATTTCCATGCGTGTATATTGAGAAAAAAAATTGTTTGTCCAATATTACCGTATAAAAAGGGCATTGTTATATGGAGGCAGGAAATGGTTGGTCGAGCTTGACAAGTAGAGCGTTAACACTAGTTTCAAGGTCATCAGACATAGTGGATGGGCCCACATGTTTGTTGCGAAATGATGTTTGCGTGCTTGGATTGGTTTTGAAGCACACTGTTCTGCTCGGTAGTAAATGGGACATAGCAAGTAGTTGTTCTCCCACCAGGGGGTCCAGACAAGGTGTACCAACGGTGTCTTCCTGATTGCGGTCATTCCAGATTGCGTTGCGTCATTAGTAGTCCAGATTGCGGTCACTTTCATTTTAGGAAATAACTATAAACATTCCAGCGTCCAGATTGCGATCACTTTTCTTGGGAGACCGGTCCGGTTGTAACTCCCCTGGGGATTTCCTCACCTTTCACTTCCACCCCTCTTGCCAATGTTGAGGAACATGTCATGTGTCAGTTCTCTTTGGTCCTGATACACTACATTAGCCTCAAATGGGCCAGGAGGGGCAGAAATTAAAAAGTATACCCTGTAAGAATAAATTTCCCGTTACAACAATTTTGTTGAAAGTGAAGGTCGGTGATTCCGATCCTGAAACGTTTCTATTCTTGAAACTGAAAATGTTATAATCATTGCTTTACGAGGTGCCGTCAGATTGGGAGGGGACTTGATTTTTTAAAGTGAAGTTTTATGGGGTGTGCTCGGCTGAACACAGTACTGTATTCTTTGGTTAGGTAGTGAAATATCAGTTTCCCCTTGTTATCCACAAGGTGTCCGGACAGTTCCCCACACTGACACTTCCCCACGGCCCTTGGAAGTGGCTACCTGTTTAATGGCTGAGAAATAATCTCGACTGACATTTCCACACACATCTCCCCCCCCCCCCCCTCCCCCAAGGCTACTATGAAAACGATCAAGTTGAAATCTTGTCGGGACCTCACCCCAAATTAAAAGAGTTTGTCAAAGCGTTGAAGACGGAAGCGGAGAAGACAAACTGCGCATTTGTAAAGGCCGAGCTCAACATGGAAGGAAAAAGAAGAAGACGAAATTATGTCAAACTGGACGGACGGATTGAGAACATTCAGAATGAAAAGTTTTCTGAAGGCAGAAAATGGAGTAGGTTAATAATATTGTTGAACAAATATGACGAAAACAAAAAAAGAAAAAAAATCTATATATACAAAACAACTGACGAAGCCTGGAAAGCTGATTTTAAACAAGCCAAAATGATAACACCAAAATGATCGGTTTTGTTATTGCCGGTCCACAGCCTGCATAAAGTGTGATGGAAATCAGACTCTGCATTTTATTTTGATGGAAATTACACTACATCACAATGATATTTTCGAGACCGTGTTAGTAATAAAGTACATAGACCGAGCGCTTTTCTTCACTCCAAGGGAGTATTATGTTAAGGTGCGGCTGTAACGATGATCGCTGAAGGCAGTGTGTGGAATTGTCAGTGTGGGGAACTGTCATGTAATCATCCACAAAACTTACGGAAGGTATGAGTCAGTCGGGAAGAACCAAGAACCAGTCTCCCAAGAAAAGTGATCGCAATCTGGACGCTGGAATGTTTATAGTTTTTCCCTAAAATGAAAGTGACTGCAATCTGAACTACTAATGAGGTGAGCGCAATCTGGAATGACCGCAATCAGGACACAACCGTACCAACGTCTACTGAAGAGCCCTATCGGTACATCTTGGCAATACCCCCCAACATACACGAATAATTATTTCTAATACGATTTTTTGATTCGAACATACGAATAGTTTGAAATAGTTGGACTATAAGTATTATTCATACATTCGAATGAGTCGAAACCTTCAAATGTTAGAATAAAGTGAAAATGAAGCATAAAAGGAAAACGAAAGAAAGAGATTTCAAGTGATGCTTGTATTGAATGATATTTATTTCTAAGGATCTATCAGGTGGAATGGGGAAGGGTTTAACCCCCATTCAACCTCATGGAATCACCCCTGCTTGGAACAACTCATCCACTGGACATATTTATTTACAAAATAGCTGTAATTTCCTGGTACTTATCATCTTCAATTAATTCAAATATTTTAGCTGTTCGATTTAGTGTAATAATCGACTTGAGTATTCTAAATACCCAAGTAGACTACGGATGGTATATGATGAGGATTCAAGGTCAAGCGGACCGCTCTAGGCAGACAGATTTCCAGCCACGTTTCAGTGGTGGGGGAATAGCAATAGCAGTCACTCGTCGTCCACCGTGCTCTCGACATCGGGTGTTAGGGGATACGGAACGGTTAAAATGGTAAAAATCAACATTTTTTATTTTTATTTTATAATTCTCTGAGGTCTGTCCTTTAAAATGATGTGTAATACATTATAGTTTAACCATTAGAAATTGCTATAATTTTAATTTAGACTTTCGCTAACAATGAGATAATCATCATGTGTGGAAAGTTTTAACTGCAGTTTTCTCAGTTCCATTTTGTTTAAATTGCAGGCCTATGCTCCTTTTTCTAGGCAACCATTTATCACAGAGCTGTGAAATATTGACCATAAATTTGTCTCATAGTGGTTAATGTTTTAATGGAGAAGTATCCTTGTTTAAAGTAAAACTGTTTGGGTTTTGCCTATTTCTTTTTAAGAAAAAGTAGCTATAATCTTTGACAGTTTAAAAACAAATTAATTTCTGACTCCTGTGAGGTCCAATATAAAAAGCGCTCCATTAATATGCCAAGTAACGTTTGAATGAAATGTGACATAAATTTCATTATCATTCCTTTATTAGATTCTGAGGAGTAGGAACATGAATTACGCAAATTTAACATTGGTAAGATAGGCGATTCCGTATCCCCTTAATACTTAAAATCTATGCATGCAATCGTCTTGAGTTCGGCGCAGTTATGTGAGGGGTGTCTCCTCCAGCGCTTTGGCTTCCCCCACCACTCTTACTGTACTGCCTCACCACTCTACCACCCATACTCTACTTCGAATGTTCCAATGATTCGAACAACCGAAGTATTCCGACATCCGCACTGTTCCAATAATTAGAATTGGCGGCAGTGACATTAATTAAATAGTCGAAAGATATATACAGCCCGACTGTTTAAGTAGACCATGGGAATGTTTCAGGACATTTCTCGCATCCATTTGTATAGGAACTTCTGTTACAATGACAGAAATATTTCAGACTTGTGTGATTCACATCTTACTTCACAAATGGAAGACTGTTATGAAGTAGCTTCGTCTCGAATTATTAGCACTGTAATTCTTAAAGTCACAAGTGTATAATAAATAAATAATTTATATGGTATTGTTTTGTTTGTTAATAGTATGAGTTTTAACAATAAAAATGTTAAAAAATCTATATAACAGCTTTGTCTTTCTCTCTGTTCGTATCCTTTATCATCCAGTGTTACCAACCATCAAATTCACAATTTCTCTGCAATATTCCGGCGCCCCGGCGTCTCTAGAAGACGCAGTAGTTAAAAGGGATTTTAAACTAATATTATTATTCATATTATTGTGTTGCAAAGAGGTGGGGAATGAAAGGAAAATTCCTATGATCTAGGTGCTATTTTTTATTTAGTTTTTTTTTAGTGTATGGCTTTTTAGTGCCGGGAGTGTCCGAGGATATGTTCGGCTCACCAGAGTTTGTAGCTGCTTCTAAGCGGACACCCAGGGGGTGAGCTACACGTACCGTCTGTGTGGAGTGTTGTCTGGGGAGGAATGTGTGAATGTACAGTAAGGACAAGGAGTTGGAAGGTAGCGGCTGTGGCCTATAGGTAGGGACCAACCCCAGCATTTTCCTGGAAAGAAGATGGGAAACCACAGAAGACCATCTTCAAGGTTGCCGGCGGGGGGATTCGAACCTCCTCGCCTCCCGGATGTGTGCGACTGCCTGCAGCCACGCCATAACGAACTCGGCTAACTCTCCCGGTTTTAATTTAGATAAATAAGTGGAACTGGATATTTGACTTAAGAGTCAAGAAATTAAAAGAAAAAAGTACCGACATCTATTGTTTCATTTTTTTTCCTGTTACCATGCAGCACCTCGGCCGTGAGGGCAGCAACAGCAAGTCCGGAGATCAAAGTTTCGAATCCCGGCGCTGACAGTGGCTATTCTTAGTGTGATTTTCCACACTCCCTCCAGTGAAATGCAAGAATAGTACGTTACTTCAAGTCCTGGGGCATCTTTTCCAAAACAATCCCTCTATATCCTTTTTTCCAAACACTGATCAATATTCCCTTTCTCAAAAAAAATCCATCAATACACACTTTCCCAAAAACCCTATCAATATCCTCTTTTCTACAAAACGACTTAACTTATATCCTTTTTCCACAAACCCCTCTATATTCTATATTTCAGAAAGTCCTAATATCCTTTTTATCAAAAATCCATCAATACAATCTTTTCCAAAAACCCTATCAATATCCTGTTTTCTACAAAACAACATATCTCCTTTTTCTACAAACCCCACTATATTCTCTTTTTTACAAAGTCTATAATATCCCCGTTCCCAAAAAAACCTCAATACCCTGTTTTCCACAAAACCCATTATATCCTCTTTCCAAAAAACGCCTCAATATCATCGTTTCAATAAAAAACCTCACAACTACAGCAGAAACGGGATATTTTTTCACATATCAGAGGTTTTATTCTAGAGTATGAACCACAGGTACATATGTAGATTGGTGCCGAGATTTTTTGACGCCTTTCAAAAAAAAAAACACTTACCACGGCCAGGAGCGAACCTGCAAGCTTGGGGTTAGTAGTTCGACACGATAACTACTCTTATATTGAAACAATTCAACACGTTATAATAAATATAAAAAATATTTCATTTTAAAAAAGGCATGCCAAATACAATTAATATAAAATCAGGTTAATAAAATTTTATAATTATAGAGGGTCATCATCTATTTGCGCCCCGATAAACACGGCAAGCTAGGCCGGCTTTGACTGGCGCGGATCGCGGGCGCGCGTACACGGTTCAGCCGGTGCTTACCAAACATGTTCAATAATGGGTACTTACAGTGCTCATAGTCGATGCTGAAAATGTCCTCCCTCTCTCGTAACACATCTTCTGATGAAAGAATGGACAACAATCTCATGTAATTTTTGTTCTGTGAGAATACAACGTTGTCTATTATCTCTTTTATTATTTACGGAGCCTGTTTTCTTGAATAGTTTAGCGAGCCTCCTAATTGTACTAGCATTAGGCACAGGTCTTCCTGGAAACTTGATTCGAAATTTTCGTCTTGTTTCAGAACAAGACTTTCTGCTTTTCATATACCTACGAATTATGGATATACACACGTTCGCGCAATGTGAATTGGTGTCTAGGCATGACCAACAATCACAGTAATCGAAATACTCACTAAACGTGCAACACTAACGTCTAAGCTTTGCAGATACACGTCCATATGAATGACAAAACACGTGTGAACTAACGATATGAGTCAGCGGAGCGCGCCACCACCGGCTGAACCGTATAGGCGCGCCCGCGATCTGCGCCAGTCACAGCCGGCTTAGCTTGCCGTGTTTATCGGGGCGCACACAGATAATGACCCTGTACATATAATCTTCGCTTTCTTAACGATCTTCTTATAGCCGCTGATCGTTGAGATTAAGTGATACAATGGGGTCGATGCCAACAATGTTTTTATCCACTCTTATTTTTCTTTTTTCTTGCCGCTATATTACTGAGTTAATGTTTGCCTTTCATTTAAAATATTATTTAAAAATGCTCGAATTATTTCTTTTATATTGGTACGTTGTTGCAGTTGTACTAAAGAGGATCGAACCAAGGTCCTTTTACCCGGTTGAGCGGGTGCAGTATATCAACTGTGTTACCAATTCTACACTCGTGTTTTTTTTTCGGTAACCCTTTGAGTTATTCTTCATTAATATTGTGACTATTCTGTCTAGATTTTTAAATAGAATCGTCCAAATTAGATTGAGAGATTATCTTTCTTGGAATGAAAAATAACAATTTTCCGGGAGACAAATTTTAAATATCAAAATACTCTCTCTTCCTTTTGACAGCTTTTCTTCATACAATTTGCCACGAATACCCAAACATCTCAAACACTATTCACAAGAAAATGATGATATTTCCTGTCACATAAACCTAAAGGAAGAAACAGCCTATTCTTAAAATTTCATCTACTATATATTTGTCAAATACCACTCACTCACTCACTCACTCACTCACTCATTCATTCAACACGAAATCTCAGAAACCACAGAACGGATTGGAATGAAATTTGGTATGCAGCTTCCTCAAGGGCCGCAAACGCCCACTAAGAAAGGATTTTTGGATATTCAGGTTCTAAAGGGGTGTTAAGGGGGTAGACCTGCATTTCATTGAATAGCAATATCTCCCGATTGGTTTCATTGGGGGTATGTGATACTCGGCATATAAACTCATCATTAAAAATAAGAAGACATATGTCTGAGGGTTTTTCGATGTGGTGTATATTATGAGGTGAAAGGGGTGAAAAGTGGGGGTTAAAGTTGGGGGTTGAAGTATTCTTAACGGAGCATGTATCTCTTATTCGACTTGGGCGATAAGTTTAAAATTCAGCGGAAAAAGCAGCTTAAAATAAGTAAATAGGTGTTCGACCGTTTCTTCATAAATCAAATTTAAGGGGCCCATGGGGAGAGGTGAAATTCTGAAAAAAAAAAAACAGGAAAGAAAGTTTCCTAACTGATTGACTCACTTACTCACTCATGAAACTCAGCTGGAAAAACAGCTTAAAGTAAGTAAATAGATGTTCGACCGTTCTTTTCATAAATCCTATTTAAGGGGTTCATGGGGAGGGGTGAAATTCAAAAAATTAATGAAAGAAATGGTCCTGACTGACTCACTCACTCATCATCATCCAGCCAAAATTATTGAAGTTAGAAACATGAAATTTTGGGGATATGTTCGTTGTATGTGGAAAACGTCCACTAAGGAAAGAGTTTTGGATATTCAGGTTCTAAAGAGGTGTTAAGGGGGTAAACGTGCATTTCATTGAATAACAATATCTCACGAGTGGTTTCATTTGGGGATGTGAAACTTGGCATATATACCAATCATTAAATATAAGCTGACACATGTCTAATGGTTTTTCCATGTTGTGCCCGTTTAGACCGGAGTCCGCACGACCACATATGCATTTTACCAATAATCAGTCAGCACGAGAATCAAAATATCCCGGGGCGCCAGATGGGTTAAAGCAAATCGCAAAAACGACATCAAATGAAAAAAATGCTTTGCTGATTTTTGGCTCAATGCAACAATAAGGATAGAAGGAGATTTAATTGGGTATGAAACATCTGGTAAAATTATCTCAGTTTATTTTGAAGTTAAAATTGACTGCAAAGATGCTCAAAGCAGCATCATCCACGTGCGGCGATCCACACTCTTATTTACACACAATATACAGAAATTTTCCAAACACATTTGACAATCCTTTTGGAAACACAAGTCCGATTAATAGTCCTGTAGACTGTGTTCCAAAATTATTAATATTTAATTCCAGTTCAAAGTTAATTGTCTATACTGGAAATATCGTAGATCACTGTTTGAATATTTACATTATATTAACACTCGTAGAATAAATGTTCACAGAATTTTAAACTTTCACTTAGTTTTTCAGTTTCAAAAATATATCGTCGAAAATATTATCATTGAATCAACACACATTATTTACACATATTAATAACATCTGAAAAGTATTTGACCTTGAGCATAGCATCGAAGAACTGTGCGAAGCACAAGAACAATTAATGGTTCTTCTGACATTAAACATTTCGAGAAGTGACTCGATTATGAACTTCAAGTTCCAAACAAAATACATGATTTCTAAATCATCAACTTGATCACTAAATTGTTGAACCATTCAACTATTAGATTATCCACTTGGAATCATTATTATGAAAAAAATATATATTTATATTTATGGCCATTCCTAGTAACTTTTACAACTTGCAATTCTTCGACAGAATTCGGAAATAAGAATTGTAGCTCCATTATAAATTCATTTAGTTCATGGCACTAGGATTGAAAATATCCTTCAATTTATTCGTGGTTAAAGAATTACTTTTAATTGGCAGTGGCCCATTCTATCATCTGTGTAAGAACACAATATTACAACAACAACGGCAAAGGTCTTCCTCTGAAGAAGAATAAACTACTATCATGACAAATCCGGGTTCTAGCAAAATCAAAGTCTAAATGGAATTCGTAAACAAGGTTGAAATAAGAATTGATGGTTTCAAGAAATAACCTTCAGGTCATTCATCCGACGAAATGTGTAGTTCCAATACTCCTACTATAAACCTGAGCCATCGAACCTGCTATTTGATTGATGCTCGAAAAAACCTCTTCATTCCTGCGACTTAAACATGCGCACCTGGGAATGGCATTTCAACTACTCCACACATATAAATTTTCTTCCCAAAATTTATACAATAAATCAAGCCTCTGCTTGTTATCAACACTGGAAGATTAATAAACTTACAAGTTTATTTTATTTTACCATTCAGTTCAACCCGTGAATTTACCATACTTATGAAAATCTTTATTTCACTTTCGAGTGTATTTACGTCATGATTTTATATAAATACAAAAATATCCTATTTGATACAAATATCATTTGCTTCCCGTTTCATTCCTCTCCGTGTTATCTGAAAAATATACTTTGCTCATAGCAAATATCATCTGTTCAACCAGAACTGAAATGTTGGTTGAATGCGGGCTTGCGTTAACCACTCTCCTTCGGAAAATCTCCTGTTCCAGACTAGAAATGATTAAACTACTTCATAGGCTCTTTCTCAATACATATGCTTATTATGAAATATAATATCCAAGAATTATTTAGAAAAATATGAAAATTATTATTATTATTATTATTAGTGGATTATTATTATTATTATTAATTAATTATATCATTTTAAATGTGTTTAATTATCATCTCATTATGTGAGAATCCACATGTTCGAATCTTCGAATATGGAAAAAAATATCCATTCCTCAACAAAAATAATTTAACTTAACCTTTACATCGAGGGTTTTCCGTGGTTTCCTTAAAATATGAAAAATTCAAATAAATCTTCGAAATGCTCGGTCATCGATCCTAAACTGTTCTGAGTGTTGCAAATGCTCAGAATAACTCTAATAAGTATTGCGTAAATCATTGCAAGATTTAAATACGAAGAAAAATAAAATGTGTTGGTCATCTGCAGAAAAATAGTTTGTCCCAATTAGCTAGGCATAATATAATTCAAATGTGGCTTACATTTCTTGATGGTCTTGAAGCGAAGTAAACCTGGTCTGTACCAGATTTATCCATAGACATGCCCTATCGGACAAGCACGTATAATCCTTGTATCGGCCGCCATTATATACCCACAATTCGTCTAGTCAGACATAGTGGTAGTATCTCTTGACGTTTGAATTAACTGTTGTTCCATTTTGATATGGTTTTCTATTAAATCCATAACAGTTTGCTTAAATGGGGTCAGATCTAAGTGATCTATTCTTAGACATGTCAGTTGTAACATAACTCACGGTAATCTTATCAATACAAGAAAAACAATGACAGTCTAAGCAATTAACGGCTGTTCTGAAGATCGTTCCCTGGGCATGGTTTATTATATCACCATCTACCATGCGCTAAGCAACTTGTAGTTTCCCTTGCGTAGACTAATGAACGCCACCGTTATAGACTAGTCTTCAGTGTACTGACAGATCGAAGTGGTTAACTAGTTACAAAATAATGAAAACTGACTGAATGGATTTAAACATCCAAGTATTAAGTTATTACTGGACTGTGACAAAGTACTAATTTCTAGACAAAGTCTAGCATATGTCCTTGTAGAAATATAAATATTTCCACCAATGTCTGTAGAAAAACAATCACCTCAGTGATTCTCCTCGCCGTAAAACTTACTAAGTTCCAACTCGTAGCGCAGCACTTTTCGTGACTATCACGACTTTCAAAAGAACTTCTGCGTAGATTCGGCAACCATGTGCCTTGGCTCAGCGTCGTAGCAACTTGCTCGGCAAGTCCTTGTGTTAGAATGAGCTGAAGTTGCTTCGGCCAGCTGGCTTTTATTCAAAACTTTCAGGGTCACGCCGCATCAGCTGATATCTGGAAATCCTCATATCTCTTGAATCCCTGGTCCGATTTACTTGATACTAATTGCATTCTCTTTCATTTGGCCGTGCCAGTAATCTGATCCCAGTCTCAAGTCTCTACTCCGTAGTTAACTATTTAATCAATAAATAGCCTCCACCTCTGCTATTACTCGCTACGTCACTTGACATCCAAGTATCGGTAAATTCTTTCCAAATGCTTCGAGAAGCAATGTAGCGCGATATTCAAATATCTCAACTTTCAAAAGCGGCTACAGCCTTTCCCTTGATATCTAGGTGTCTGAATCTTGGAATACCCATTCCTAGAGTTGGGCACATCCACCCCACACCTAGCAAAAAATAAAAATTGAAAAATTTTTATTTTTCCTATCTACACATTAAATCATCTGGTTCTTGAATAATAAATCTTCAAATTCGATGCATTATAAGTTCCCACGATGTTACCAGTTTGTGTATGGGCTACTTCATAGCTTCCATTGTTGTTTACTTCCACAATATTCAAAATCTTCAATTTCACCAGGTTTAATATCAAAAATATCGTGATACTCTTCCAAAATTTTCCCTAGCTCTGGGGACTCCTTCTCAGTGTACACTTCTCTTCCTTCGGCTTCATGAAAAATCAGAGACCATTGAGCATCTCCCTCGATGTCTTCCTCTTCTTTTCCCTCGAAGTTAATCTCTTCGGTATTCTTGAATCTAATCGTCTCTGTCTTCATGTCTATCACTGCTTGATATTTCTGAATGAAATCTGCTCCCAATATCATGTCAAAAGCCATGTCCTTCATTACAACAAATACATGTCGGAAATCATGTCCTCCATTCGTAATACGTAAGTATAATTGTGTTTTACACAGATATATTTTATTGGGTATTATTCCTTGGATCTTAATTCCTGATACTGGAATCTCCTCTAAATTCTCTTTGAGCTTCCACAGAATATAAAGCTTCTCACTCACCAGACAAAGCATAGCCCCAGTATCAATCAAAGTATCGACTGGCATACCGAATACTTCGCATGATATGATTGGCATTCTAATTCTGGTACCCATTTCTTTTCGTTCGTCATTCTGTTGAATTAAGTCATCATCCTCTGCTTGCCATTTAATAATTCTGGAAGTGAAAGTGTTCAAAATTCTATCTTCTACTGTGAATTCGAAGTTTTTTTTTCGTTACCATTCCCCCGGGATTGTTGTGTTCCCGATGGACCTGGTTCATTGGGCCTCTGCTCCAAAAATTGCAAGTTATCTTGGTGTCTTGCTTCCAAATTTTTCCTCGTCTCCTTGTTGAACTCTTCATTGGACTGACGAGTATCCACATTCCCTCTGTTATTGTAGTTGTTTCTACCATAGGATCTTCTTTCCTGGTACCTTCCTTGACTATCTCGTGGCCTTCTCCATCGAGTATTGTAACGATTACCACCACCTGGTCTCGCATATGGCTTGTAACTGTATCTGTTACTGTACTGGTTCCATCCTCTCTTATTCGGATCTTCCCTCGGCGTTTTCTCTTCTCGCCCCTCTCGAATCTCTCGAGGTGTTTGAGAATAACTATCAGCCATAACAGCATACACAGCGTTGTTATTCTTTACTCCCTTCTGATGGAAGAATTGAGCGTTCGTATGATCTAGCTTCTGTAATACTTCATCAAATTGTTCCATATTATAGATATCAGCAGCGATCAAAGTCCTCTGGACGTCTGCTGGAAACTGACGTATCAATGCAGTAATCAACTCGTTGTCTGGCATCGGCGGATCTAAATGTTGAAGTTTAGACAGCTGTCCAGAAAAGTACGTAGAGTATCGAGTAGGTTGTGACGTCGAGAATCTCTTCGAATATAACTCTGCTCTGACTTGCTGTTGGGTTTCCGGGGACCAAAACTTCTTCAATAGCCCACGAGAAAACTCCTCAAAAGTGGTTAGAGTGGATCTAAAAGCTCTAAACCAAAGAAGTGCAGGACCTTCCAAAAACTTCCCTATCACTCGGATCTGTCTTTCTTTAGGGATCTTAGAATCTTTCAGGTAATCACCTGCTTCTCTCAAAAATTCCACGGGTGTCACAGAATCTCGCCCTGAAAATTTAGAAGGCTTATCTTCTACATTCTTAAATACAGTTATGGGGTTGGATTGAAATACTGTCCTGACCTCATCCTGTCTTTGACTATCCGTTTCTCTAGCTCCTCCTAGATTTATCTGTATCTGTTCCTTTCCCCTTACATTTGGCATTTTTAACAGATGATCAGACTGTTTCTCATCCTTGATTTGAGTTTTCATAGCCTCAAGTTCCTTCTGGTTTTCTTCTGCCATTTTCTTAATTGCTTCAGTTTCTTTACAATTGTCCTTAACATCAATGGATATCTGGTTCATAACAGCCTCATGACTTTTCAATGACCCTGTCATATCTGATATGTCCTTCTGAGTTGCTTGGATATCTTTGGCAATTACTTCAATATGGGATGACAAAGATTCCCTAATCTCCCTGATTCCCTCTTGATTCTCCAGCTTGAGTGTGTCTTTAATTTCATTGACAACTGTGGTCTTGATTTCAGTTTGCAACTCACTAATCACACCTTCTCTTATTTCTCCCATGACAAGTTCTTTGAATTGTTCCGTTAAACGTTGAACAACTAGAATTCCCATCTCATTACTCTCCTTCTTCACTCTGACTTCTAGGTCGATCATGTCTTCACCAACTTTCCTAAGACCATGTTCTATCCTATCAGCTAAGCTTTGGGATCGAAGATCGGCATCGCGAAATTTTTCGTCCATTAAACTTGCGTTAGTAGCTAATGAAGTTTCGAGCTCATGTGTTTTTTCGCATAATTTATTCATTTTACTCTCAAGTGACATTTTCAAAATTTCAGAATTCTCTTTAAATTTACTTTCCATTGAATTAAATTTACTGTTTAAATTTTCTTTCAAGTTCCCTTTTAACCTGCTTTCTAAAGAATCAGAATTTTCTTTAAGTTTATTTTTTAACTTTCTTTCAAATTATCAGAATTTTCTTTAAGTTTATCGTGTAAACTTTCTTTAAGTTTATTTTCTAAAGAATCAGAATTTTCTTTAAGTTTATCGTTTAAACTTTCTTTAAGTTTATTTTCTAAAGAATCAGAATTTTCTTTAAGTTTATCATTCAAATTTTCTTTAAGTTTATTTTCTAAAGAATCAGAATTTTCTTTAAGTTTATCGTTTAAACTTTCTTGAAGTTTATCAGAATTTTCTTTAAGTTTTCTTTCCAAAGCCTCAGTATTTTCTTTCATAATGGCTGCTACACGCAGTCCAGCCTCTTTTGAACTCTCCTCCAAACTCCTCATCATCCTCATCATTTCTTCCATAATTTCAATTATTATTCAAAACTTAGGGGTATACAATATTGGCAAACACAAGCTTATAACTAGAACAAGAAATATGAATAGCTAATTGGAACACTCTAATAAAATGAGATTTGTCCTAATGTCGACGTGATGGAAAAACAAAATTCTCTACTTTTACGAATTACATTTACCACAATATCACAAGAAAAATATGCAAGTTCTCAAATATCCTCCACCTGGATTCTAATAATGTGCATATCCAGTCATCGAACGTTTACTACTGAATTTACTTGACGCCCTAATGGTTAAGCCATTATCAAAATAATCAAACCCATTCTAATTATTAACCAGTTAATTTTTTAATTTTCCCCACTAATTGGGTTTCCTACTAATTTATTCATCCAAACCAGACATCTCTCAACTCCCAAAATATTTCTATAAAAATTATCACAATTTCAAATCGGCATGCGATTGACCATGTCTAAATCGGGACCCACGTTCGAAGCCATTTCTCTCTCTATCTTATTTTATGTGCCCGTTTAGACCGGAGTCCGCACGACCACATATGCATTTTACCAATAATCAGTCAGCACGAGAATCAAAATATCCCGGGGCGCCAGATGGGTTAAAGCAAATCGCAAAAACGACATCAAATGAAAAAAATGCTTTGCTGATTTTTGGCTCAATGCAACAATAAGGATAGAAGGAGATTTAATTGGCTATGACACATCTGGTTAAATTATCTCAGTTTATTTTGAAGTTAAAATTGACTGCAAAGATGCTCAAAGCAGCATCATCCACGTGTGGCGATCCACAATCTTATTTACACACAATATACAGAAATTTTCCAAACACATTTGACAATCCTTTTGGAAACACAAGTCCGATTAATAGTCCTGTAGACTGTGTTCCAAAATTATTAATATTTAATTCCAGTTCAAAGTTAATTGTCTATACTGGAAATATCGTAGATCACTGTTTGAATATTTACATTATATTAACACTCGTAGAATAAATGTTCACAGAATTTTAAACTTTCACTTAGTTTTTCAGTTTCAAAAATATATCGTCGAAAATATTATCATTGAATCAACACACATTATTTACACTTATTAATGACATCTGAAAAGTATTTGACCTTGAGCATAGCATCGAAGAACTGTGCGAAGCACAACAACAATTAATGGTTCTTCTGACATTAAACATTTCGAGAAGTGACTCGATTATGAACTTCAAGTTCCAAACAAAATACATGATTTCTAAATCATCAACTTGATCACTAAATTGTTGAACCATTCAACTATTAGATTATCCACTTGGAATCATTATTATGAAAAAAATATATATATTTATATTTATGGCCATTCCTAGTAACTTTTACAACTTGCAATTCTTCGACAGAATTCGGAAATAAGAATTGTAGCTCCATTATAAATTCATTTAGTTCATGGCACTAGGATTGAAAATATCCTTCAATTTATTCGTGGTTAAAGAATTACTTTTAATTGGCAGTGGCCCATTCTATCATCTGTGTAAGAACACAATATTACAACAACAACGGCAAAGGTCTTCCTCTGAAGAAGAATAAACTACTATCATGACAAATCCGGGTTCTAGCAAAATCAAAGTCTAAATGGAATTCGTAAACAAGGTTGAAATAAGAATTGATGGTTTCAAGAAATAACCTTCAGGTCATTCATCCGACGAAATGTGTAGTTCCAATACTCCTACTATAAACCTGAGCCATCGAACCTGCTATTTGATTGATGCTCGAAAAAACCTCTTCATTCCTGCGACTTAAACATGCGCACCTGGGAATGGCATTTCAACTGCTCCACACATATAAATTTTCTTCCCAAAATTTATACAATAAATCAAGCCTCTGCTTGTTATCAACACTGGAAGATTAATAAACTTACAAGTTTATTTTATTTTACCATTCAGTTCAACCCGTGAATTTACCATACTTATGAAAATCTTTATTTCACTTTCGAGTGTATTTACGTCATGATTTTATATAAATACAAAAATATCCTATTTGATACAAATATCATTTGCTTCCCGTTTCATGCCTCTCCGTGTTATCTGAAAAATATACTTTGCTCATAGCAAATATCATCTGTTCAACCAGAACTGAAATGTTGGTTGAATGCGGGCTTGCGTTAACCACTCTCCTTCGGAAAATCTCCTGTTCCAGACTAGAAATGATTAAACTACTTCATAGGCTCTTTCTCAATACATATGCTTATTATAAAATATAATATCCAAGAATTATTTAGAAAAATATGAAAATTATTATTATTATTATTAGTGGATTATTATAATTATTATTAATTAATTATATCATTTTAAATGTGTTTAATTATCATCTCATTATGTGAGAATCCACATGTTCGAATCTTCGAATATGGAAAAAAATATCCATTCCTCAACAAAAATAATTTAACTCAACCTTTACATCGAGGGTTTTCCGTGGTTTCCTTAAAATATGAAAAATTCAAATAAATCTTCGAAATGCTCGGTCATCGATCCTAAACTGTTCTGAGTGTTGCAAATGCTCAGAATAACTCTAATAAGTCTTGCGTAAATCATTGCAAGATTTAAATACGAAGAAAAATAAAATGTGTTGGTCATCTCCAGAAAAATAGTTTGTTCCAATTAGCTAGGCATAATATAATTCAAATGTGGCTTACATTTCTTGATGGTCTTGAAGCGAAGTAAACCTGGTCTGTACCAGATTTATCCATAGACATGCCCTATCGGATAAGCACGTATAATCCTTGTATCGGCCGCCATTATATACCCACAATTCGTCTAGTCAGACATAGTGGTAGTATCTCTTGACGTTTGAATTAACTGTTGTTCCATTTTGATATGGTTTTCTATTAACTCCATAACAGTTTGCTTAAATGGGGTCAGATCTAAGTGATCTATTCTTAGATATGTCAGTTGTAACATAACTCACGGTAATCTTATCAATACAAGAAAAACAATGACAGTCTAAGCAATTAACGGCTGTTCTGAAGATCGTTCCCTGGGCATGGTTTATTATATCACCATCTACCATGCGCTAAGCAACTTGTAGTTTCCCTTGCGTAGACTAATGAACGCCACCGTTATAGACTAGTCTTCAGTGTACTGACAGATCGAAGTGGTTAACTAGTTACAAAATAATGAAAACTGACTGAATGGATTTAAACATCCAAGTATTAAGTTATTACTGGACTGTGACAAAGTACTAATTTCTAGACAAAGTCTAGCATATGTCCTTGTAGAAATATAAATATTTCCACCAATGTCTGTAGAAAAACAATCACCTCAGTTATTCTCCTCGCCGTAAAACTTACTAAGTTCCAACTCGTAGCGCAGCACTTTTCGTGACTATCACGACTTTCAAAAGAACTTCTGCGTAGATTCGGCAACCATGTGCCTTGGCTCAGCGTCGTAGCAACTTGCTCGGCAAGTCCTTGTGTTAGAATGAGCTGAAGTTGCTTCGGCCAGCTGGCTTTTATTCAAAACTTTCAGGGTCACGCCGCATCAGCTGATATCTGGAAATCCTCATATCTCTTGAATCCCTGGTCCGATTTACTTGATACTAATTGCATTCTCTTTCATTTGGCCGTGCCAGTAATCTGATCCCAGTCTCAAGTCTCTACTCCATAGTTAACAATTTAATCAATAAATAGCCTCCACCTCTGCTATTACTCGCTACGTCACTTGACATCCAAGTATCGGTAAATTCTTTCCAAATGCTTCGAGAAGCAATGTAGCGCGATATTCAAATATCTCAACTTTCAAAAGCGGCTACAGCCTTTCCCTTGATATCTAGGTGTCTGAATCTTGGAATACCCATTCCTAGAGTTGGGCACAATGTGGTGTGTATTATGAGGTGAAAGGGATGAAAAGTGGGAGTTGAAAGAATCCTAACGAGCGTGTATCTCTTAAACGACATAGGCGAGGAGTTTGAATCTCGGAGGAAATCAATCTGCTTAAAAATAAATAAATAAATAAATAAATAAATAAATAAATAAATAAATAAATAAATAAATAAATAAATTAATAAATAAATAAATAAATAAATAAATAGGTGTTCGACCGTTTTTTCATACATCCAATTTAAGGGGCCTATGGGGAGGGGTAAAATTCTGGAAGAAATCGTCCACTAAGGAAAGATTTTTGGATGTTCACTCTCATCGACCAACCAAAACTATTAAAGTTAGAAGAATGTATTTTGGGGATATGTTTGTTGTGTGTCGAAAACGTCTTCTAAGGAGGGAGTTTTGGATATTCAGGTTCTATAGAGGTGGTAACGGGGTTAAACCTGCATTTCATTGAATAATAATATGACACGACTATGACGCGAACGAACGAACGAACAGGAGTTATTTCATTCCCTGTCCCGCGAAGCGGGACAGGGCGGTCACCCAGCTCAACGAGGAGCTCTTGTGCCAAAGAACAAGGGGAAAAAAGGAGAAAAGGAAAATATTATTGAAAATATGCTAGGCATATGAAAAGAAAGGGAGTTGAGGGAGAAAAGCTGGCGCAGAGGAAACCCGCGACCCCCAAGCCGGCCCCCCCGGACGAGGCCCCCGCACCACCCGCCCAGACCTCACCCTACGTCGCCCCGTTTATTGAATAAACATAGTACATGGCATTACAAAACAGAGAACATACAGATTTGTGGGTACATGATAGAACACTAACAGTTACATAACAGAAGAGTAGAGGAAAAAGATGAATGCTAAAATTGTCTGTTCAGTCTATTGTACTGCTAAAAAGGTAGACACAAAATGAAAATAGGCAAGACACAAACAAGCACACGCGTCACACGGGAGAGTTTTTGAGTAATGGAAAAATCACTTGATGAGCACTTGGATGAGCTGGACGCGTAGAGCCGTTCCGGAAACAGAAAAGAACAGTAAAAACCAAAAGAACATTCAGTATAGTGAACTCTGAGATACGAAAAAAGAAATAGAAAATGGAGAAGCACATTAAGCGGCACTTGTGGTGCCTACAGCATCAAAGTACTAGCTGACGGTACACACCCCCAGCCGAATCGACAGAGCATGTGGAGTCTGTTGAAAACCAGTGCAGAGAAAAAGGGCGGGGGGCAAATCTACGGTGGGGGGAAGAGGTGACCGGTGGCAGGAGTACGGGTTAGAGTGAGGATGGCAGTAGCAGAGGGTGAAAGAGCGAGAGCTTCAAGAGGTTGTGGCAAATGAAGGCGACGAGCGCGGACGAGGTAAGAGGAGCGAAGAGAGTGAAGATGAGTAAGAACGGGGGAAAAGGTGATCATGGAAGTGAGAGTGGCAGAGGGAGTGTCAAGTTTGAGATGGTATGCAATACGGACTGCGTGACGGTCTAGGGTTTGGAGACGGAAATATTGACGAGGAGGGGCGGTAAGCCAGGCTAGGGAAGCGTATGTGAAGGCCGGACGGATGAAGGATTTGTAGAGGTTGAAGATTTGTTGGGGCTGAAGGCCCCAGGTCTTGGAGGTGAGGAGACGGAGAATACGGAAACGAGTGAGAGAGCGTTTATATACGGAGTCGAAATGAAGGTTCCATTGAAGGTTATTTTGAAAGGTAAGTCCGAGGTATTTGAGGTGATTTGGTTGAGGGATGGGGACGTTGTTGAAGGTGAGATGGAGACGGAGTGTGGGTCGGCGGCGTTTAAGGGAGCGTTTGATGTGGAGAAATTGGGATTTGTGGGGGTTGGTTTGGATATGCCAGTGGTTACACCAGGTTTGAAGGGTGTGGAGGTATGTTTGGACATAAAATTGGAGTCGACGGGAGCGAGGAAAGAGGGCGAGAATGGCAAGGTCGTGGGCATATTGATAAAGGCGAAGAGGTGGAGAAGGGGGAGGAAGATCGTAAGTGTAAAGAATATAGAGAAGAGGGGAAAGAGGACTGCCTTGTGGAACGCCGGCGTGAAGAGAGAACGTGTGAGAGGAAGTACCATGGATGAGAATCTGGGCGGTACGGTAATAAAGGAAGTTGGCGAAGAAGCGGGCGTAAGTGGTAGGTAAAGGGAGATGAAGGTTCTTGTACAGGAGGCCGGGATACCAGACTTTATGAAAAGCCTTTTCAACGTCGAAGCAGAGGAGAAGAGCATGTTTATTGTTGGGAGAGGTGGTGAAGAAGGATTCGATAGAAGCGGTGATATGAAACAGATGATCATGTGTAGAGAAGGAGGGGCGAAAGCCAGCTTGGTGGGGGGGGGGGGGGGGAGGAGATTGAGAGAGGTGAGATAAGGATAAAGACGTTTAGTGAGGATAAGTTCAAGGAGTTTGGAGAGTACAGGAAGAAGGGAAATGGGGCGGTAGGAATTGATATCAGAGGGGAGTTTGGAAGGCTTGAGAAAGAGAAGAATGTTGGCATTTCCCCAATGGTGGGGAAAATGACCGGTGTAGAGGATTGTGGTGTAGATGCAGGAAAGATAAAGAAAGAGGATGTCTGGAGCCTCGCGGAGGTGGCGGTAGGTAATGCCGTCATCCCCGGGAGCAGTGGTACGACGGTGTTTAAGGAGATTCTGGATTTCGTGAGGAGTAATGGGTGCATTGAGAGGATGTGCGTAATCAGTGGTTGGAAGATGGGTGAAGGAGGCGGTGAGGGACGGGGAAAGGGGATCGGTAAGGGTGGTGATGGTAGGTTCGTCTGGGTGGTGAAGGTGAGGGGCGATGGTAGGAGAAAAAATAAGAGAATAGTGGGAGGCGAAGGTATCGGCTTTATCTTGGTCAGAGGTAAGGGGGGAGCCATTGCGGAGGATGGGATAGGAAGGGTGGGATTTGGTCGGTTTGGCAAGACGGTTAAAATGTTTCCAAAAGAGGCTGGGATCGGACGTACGGGAGAGATCGGTACAGGCGTCATTCCAGTGTTTACGACGAATAGCCTTGATGAACGAGCGCGCATGGCGGAGGGTTTTTCGATGTTCGAGGAGGGTGGCGGGATCGCGGGTGCGGGAGTAAGCACGGTACAGATCATGGGCGGTACGAAGGAGACGAAGGGCGTGAGGGGGAATAGGAGGTTTGGAGGGGTGATAAGAGCGACGAGGAACATGTTGAAGGTCAGAGGTAATGAGGGCTTGTTCCACTTTGTGGATGAGCTGGGAGAGAGCAGGTTGAGAGGTTGGGGGAGAAATGGGGTAGGGAGTCAGCAGACGCGTTAAAGTGGTACGGTAAGCAGGCCAGTCGGTTTGAGAATATTGGCGAGTAGGGGGTGGGCGAGGAGGAGGCTGGAAGGGAGCAGGGAGATAGCGGTGAAGGGTAATAAGAGCAGGAAGATGATTACTACCGATGGTGGGGAGCATGGTAACAGTAGCCTGAGCGGCGAGGGTAGGAGTAAGCATCATGAAATCGGGAGTGGTTTGGGTGTCAGGGAGGGTGGGCGATGGGAAAGGGAGCGAGATGCCCCGACTAATGGACAGAAAGTCCTGAAATTGATTGTGCTGGGTCACGTTATAGGAATTGATATTGGTGTCGGCGGCAAAGAAGTAGTTGGGATAAGTGGAGTCGATAAAACGCAGGAAGTCCAAGGGAGGAGGAGAGCGGGGCGGGAGATACATTGTGACGAGAGTGAAAGTTTTGGTGGGAAAGAGGAGATCGAGAACGAGGTATTCGGAAAAGCTGGTAGGGAAAGGATAGATGTGTTGACGGGTGGGGATGGAGTTGCGAACAGCAACTGCAACGCCACCCTGGCGAAGGGAGGGACGGTCGGCACGGAAGAGTTGGAAATCGGGAAAGGGAGGGACTAAATAGGAAGGCTTAAGAAAGGTTTCATTTAGGATAACAATGTCTGGGGCATGGTGGGAAAGGGAAATGTCCAACAAGCCACGGTTATGGGAAAGGGAGCGGATGTTTACAAAATAAAGTGACACATTGGGCATTTTACAGGTAAGGGAGAGTGCTTAGCGGAAAAAATGTAAAGTGCATTTTGTTCCCGCTATAGGAAAGGTCGAAGTGAGTGTTGAGGGTAAGGCGGGCAGCGAGTTGGAGTTGTTGAAGGACAAAGGGACGGGCGAAGGGAAGGATGTTTTGGAGAGCCATTGTCATGAACCTGACAACGTTCTCCGTGCTGGGGGCAGGGAGTGGGGAAGAGGGGAGAGGGGTAGGGAGATCTTGCGAGAGAACGGGGACAATCTGTTCAGGGCGGGCGGGATCGGGGAGAGGCTTGCCTTTGCACCGGTACGCGAAGGCAGGGTGAGCCTCACTGCAGGTAGCGCATTTCGGGGTAGCCCGATTTGTGCACCTGGCAGTGGGGTGATCCTGAGCACAGACTCCACATACCTGGTCGTTAGGGCAGAGAGTTCCCAGCGGATGGTCGTACTTCTGGCAACGATCACAACGGGCCCGCTGCGGGGCTGGTGTCCGGGACGGCTCTATGCGGTGTCGTTTGCAGTAGATAGAAGCACCATCTCGCAGCAAGGCGTCGATGGTGGACACGTTCTTCGATAGGACCCGCACCAGGGTGGTGGGGCCGTGAGCGTTCTGTATCCGGAGCACCTTGTAGATGTCCAGGCCGGCCAGCTGGAGCTGGGCGGCAACCTCGTCCGGAGAGTAGCTTCGATCCACCACGAAGATCACCGCCGACAAGATGGAAGCCGGACGGGATGGCGGGGCGGCGCGGGTCGGTGGTTGAGCCATGGTGATGTTCTGTGCCCGGCACGAAGGTGATAGTTGTGCCAGGCCGATGGAGTTGACCAGAATGCTGTAGAGGGGTTTGACAGTCTTCAGGTTGTGGCCGTCTTTAGTTTTCTGGATCTCAAGGCGGTAGGAGGATAAATCGGGAATGAACCTGCTGAGGACCTGGTGGATGGCTTGTGGATGATTGTGTTCCAGAATTAGCCGGGTAAGACGGACAACGAAGAAAGTGGGGGGGAGGATGGAGGGAGGGGGTGATGACGCTGCGGTTGCGGACGGTGGGATGTAATGCTGGATTCTTAGCAGCTTCGGCGTAGGTACGGCGAGGTAGAGTGGCCGGCATGTACGGCTCGGGGTCCACAGGCGACGGAAGTTGACAGTCAAGTGCAGTAGTCGACCCTGACAATGAGGTGGGAAGCGTCAGGGGACGTATCCCGTAGGCAGCCTCGGAAGCAGCAGTGGAAGCAGCAGTGGTGGTGGTAGAGGTATCGCCAGACGAAGTGGCAGAAACACAAGGTTTCTTAGAGCGTTCACCTGCTGGAGGCGTGTTAGCCTTACGGGCCACCTTGATCTGCTCGGATTCCATATCACGATCCGGCGAAGAGTCAGAGTCCGAGAGCCGAGACGACCGGGTAACCGTGCGTTTAGAAGATGGCGGCGGCGGCATGACAGAGAGAAGAACTCGATGTACTTGGGAAACAACACTCGTACACTCGTAGTAATACCGGTCGACAATTGCAGAGAGATAGTAGCACAAACACAGAAACTGGTTGACGGTCAGCGTGACGTAGTAACTTTGATACTGTTGAGAGTGACTATGACGCGAGCGAAGCCGCGGGTACTTGCTAGTAGTGCATAAAGTGGGTGTAAATGGAGCTGTTTTTGTTCTATGTTGTGAATAGCCGCTGCTGACCTGTAGGTACTAGTATATAGGTACTAGAACAGCGGAACGCTAACTTAGGAGCAAACATGGCGACAATGTGCTCCGTGGGCTGACCATTGAACTATATAGGTACTAGAGTTCAAAGGGGCTGACTCGGAAGACATTAGTGTACATGCGGTGTCATCTAGCGGGCAATTATAGTTTCACGTTATAGCTTGCAAGCTACTTGATGACATACAGAGCCATCTATGACCGGTTCTGTGAAGGTGAACTGCTTAGACACGGCCACAGATTACCTTACACGGCCGTGGCTTAGAAAACCACAGAATTGTTATTAACCGATTTAAAACAGTGTTGTTCTTCCGTAAGACCCTACACAAAGTTTGAAATTCCCTACACCAATTGTGAAAAACTGTATATCAGAGGAATAAGACAGCCATATTATATTTAATACACATGCCATTATTAATATGAATAAAACGTGTAATAAACATCGCCAGGATAGTTGTGTGCTTAGAGTAAATATTATTTATTTACATATTTTTATAGTTTTTATAATGAAATACTTAATTCTGGCGTAGTTATTCAGATGTATGTACTTGTATTTCCTATCTGTTCTACTGCATAGTCGTCCCCAGTCCATATTTCCAGTTCATGGCAAGTCTAGCAATTGAAGACTCCGCGGGAAAAACGGAGTAAGTCACATTCTGTAAATTTTTCAGGAGAACGAATTGAAACTGTCAACACTAAAACGAAATACTTAAAACACCCCAATTGAGTTTTTTTTGCCAAACATATTCTTATAAAGGAAGTACATGTAGTACAGTTATGAAAAATGTGAGATGATATGGGACGTTCTTTCTGTTTCCACTAAAAATAAAAACCTCTGTATCTCGGTGACATTCCGCTTTATTTGAAATTAATTTCAGGTGATCTGTAGTGACGATGGCTGGCCACCAGAATGCGTCAAAAACTCATTTCTGAAGAAAATGGACTTACCCCGTTCTTTCCGTGGGTTCTTCATTTGGCTTCTCCGTTTCGTGAGTGCACTCTTGCCTCTGTATTTTACAGTAATAAAGATAGGACCCCCCCCCCCCCCCCCCAAACGGAGATCATTTTTTTTTTTGCAAATTCAAAAAACGAAAACACAATAACCAGACAAATAAAACTTAACGAATTTTAACTGAAAAACATTTTTTTTTTTCATTTTGGTTGGTTGGTTCTTAAGTTTAGGGGCTGCGACAATGCGGTCATGTAGCCCCGTGTAATTTGGGTGTGTGTAGAATCTGTCTGATAACCGGTGTTAATTGTGATGACTGTATTAGTGTGTGTTATCTGTTTTTAATTTAAGTACTGCAACTTAGAATTTTTCAAATAGTTCCTACTTTTGCCGCAAAGCGCCACCGTCAACGACTACTAGGCCAAGTTCAGAACTTAGCTACCAGACGCCACCGCAGTCCACTCTTGGCAACGAATGTAGAAACCTATGAGCGTTGTTTTTACAATTTTAACGTATCCAATTTAGCTTCACACAGGTGCAATTAGTGGAAGGTTCTTTAACATGCCATAAAGAGGGACGACGACTTCGGCCGGGTTTGAACCCGCTGTCTTGTGCATAGAAACTCAGCATGCTACCGACTACGCCACCGAAGCCGCTCTTTTTTCATTTTATTCATTACTGAAAATATCTTTATTGCAATTATTATTTCCATTACAACTGTACATATTTAGAAATTCATACCTGTTATATAAAAACGATTATTTATGTAACAAAATCAACTCGTCTATTTTGTTTAGTAAACCTTGTGTTTATAGTGATGTCACGATGAATGTGCAGCAATGCACGGATAGGAATTTGGGGCTTTTTTCGCACCAACAAATTTTGCCGACGTCCAAACTGCAAGCTTGGTTGGCAATTTAAACTGAGACTTTCTCCCTTTGTCGGTACCAACTCGACTTGCCGCAACTGTAACGTACCTTGATACTGTTCTGGAAGCTCGATGTAAAAGTCGCAAAACACGCCTTTCAATGTGTGCGAATATTTTTTGGTGCGCTAAACGTATACAAAATTGGTCTGGTTTTGTACGTTTGGTTATTTTATGTTCGACCCTCACTATTATGTGTCAGAAAACTGTATCATAATGATGGTCATTATAACACTGTTTTCCATTATGATACAGTTTCTCCAGCCAATCAGAGCTCGTTCATTGACCAATTAGGTAACGATAACTTCGCGCATGCGCTCAAAATCCAACATGTCGGACATAAACACAACATCGAACTATAATAAATTACCGACATGGAATACCCACCGTCCATATGTTCGCGTAAATAAACTGGCGAATATGAGACAAGAAATAGCACTGTACCTTAAAATCACCAACTCTAATTTCTACACAGCGCATTGTCTTCAAATGACTGCGGTGACAATATTACTGAGGGACGGCTGATGTAAACATATGGCTGCACATGGCATTGCAAGCCCACAGCGCGCATGCGTCGGTCGTTCAAAGCTCTTGAAATACAAAGATATAACACCCAACGCTCGCTCTGCGATCACAAAATTCCAGTAGCTGACTCTCAACAGATATTTATGAATATTTATGTTAAAACAAATAATAAAGTTATAATTATCGTCGAACATAAACAGTCGTATGCAACTCGCCTATAATGGTAATTAAGACACTCGTATGGAAATTATAAAACTCGCATACGCTCGTTTTATAAAAATACTCGTGTCTTAATTATAGCCATTATAGGCTCGTTGCATAATGTACTATTGTGATTGCGTTTTTAGTGATAACATTTTTCTTAACAATTTCGATTCTCTGACCCACTCCAAAGCCAAACTTTAGATCCGCGCCTGCCTTTGTAGCAATGTACACACATCAAAAAAAGTTTTGCATCACCTCGGTTCCCAGATCTCCGGCATATAGACGTTGACTGTGTATATTGTATCAAAGATACAGTCCCTTTGACTGTTCATAGATGTCACTAAAACTGCTCAAAGATGTAAACAACCATGCATGAGCAGGGCCTATTAGACGAAGGGGGTACGACAGCCGATCAGTTCCAGTCATTCCACCAGGACGAAGGTACGCTGCTCATGTTGTCTGTAGTTCTACCATGCCTAGAAGGTCAATACCGCAGTTCGATCGCGTCCACATTGTTACTTTGTGTCAAGAAGGGCTCTCAACAAGGGAAGTTTCCAGGCGTCTCAGAGTGAACCAAAGCGATGTTGTTCGGACATGGAGGAGGTACAGAGACACAGGAACTGTCGATGACAGGCCTCGCTCAGGCCGCCCAAGGGCTACTACTGTAGTGGATGACCGCTACTTACGGATTGCCGCTCGGAGGAACCCTGACAGCAAAGCCACCATGTTGAATAATGCGTTTCGTTCAGCCACAGGACGTCGTGTTTCAACTCAAACTGTGCGCAATAGGCTGCATGATGCGCAACTTCACTCCCGACGTCCATGGCGAGGTCCAGCTTTGCAACCCCGACACCATGCAGCGCGGTACAGATGGGCCCAACAACATGCTGAATGGACCCCACAGAATTGGCATCACGTTCTCTTCACCGATGAGTGTCGCATATGCCTTCAACCAGACAATCGTCGGAGACGTGTTTGGAGGCACCCTGGTCAGGCTGAACGTCTTAGACACACTGTCCAGCGAGTGCAGCAAGGTGGTGGTTCCCTGATGTTTTGGGGTGGCATTATGTGGGGCCGAGGTACGCCACTGGTGGTCATGGAAGGCTCCGAAACGGCTTTACGATACCTGAATGACATCCTCCGACCCATAGTGCAACCATATCGGCAGAATATTGGAGAGGCATTTGTCTTCATGGACGACAATTCTCGACCTCATCGAGCACATCTTGTGAATGCGTTCCTTCAAGATAACGACATCGCTCGACTACAGTGGCCAGCATGTTCGCCAGACATGAACCCTATCGAACATGCCTGGGATATGTTGAAAAGGGCTGTTTATGGACGTCTTGACCCACCAACCACTCTGAGAGATTTACGCCGAATTGTCGTTGAGGAGTGGGACAATTTGGACCAACAGTGTCTTGATGAACTTGTGGATAGTATGCCACGACGAATACAGGCATGCATCAATGCAAGAGGACATGCTACTGGGTATTAGAGGTAGTGGTGTGTACTGCAATCTGGACCACAAATGCTGAAAGTCTAGCTGTATGATGGTACAACATGCAATGTGTGGGTCTCATGAGCAATAAAACGAGCTGAAATGTTGTTTGTGTTGATCTCTATTCCCTTTGTATTTAAAGGTTCCGGAACTCTTGGAACCGAGGTGATGCAAAACTTTTTTTGATGTGTGTATGTTTAAGTCGTCAGTCTTTTGACTGGTTTGATGCAGTCCTCCGTATCTCCCTGTCCTGAGCTAATCATTGTATCTCTACATAACTACCACACCTTACATGCGATACAATCTGTTTAACATATTCTAACATTGGTCTCACTACCCCTTGTCCTTACCTCAACCCTTCCTTAACTAAGTTTGCTATTCCTGGGTGTCTTAGTATGTGTCCTACCAACCTATCTCTTCTCTTCATTAGCAGTCGCCAGAAACAACTCTCCTCCCCCACTCGTTTTAATACCTCTTCAATTGTTGGTAGCAAAATATCCAGAAATGCTTATTTTGTCGTGTGGCATCCTGAGAGGCCGAGTGCAGGTCTTTCTCTTCGACGCCCGTGGGCGACCAGCACGTCGGGATGAGAGATGGAATGGATGAAGATGAATGAAAGTGGACAAGGATGTGGAAGGAAGCGGCCGTGGCTTGTCAAAAGGTACCGTCCCAGCATTTGCTTGGTGTTGAAAATTGGAAACCACGGAAAACCATTTCAAGGACGGCCGACGGTGGAGCTCGAACCCACGCGTCGACTGAGTCAGGAGAGAGCTTAACACCATGACCTAACGCATGGGTATAGGCCTATGTGTTTGGAGTTTCGCTGTTCACCTCGGCTTTTCTGAATTGCGTCTGGGACCTGCCGTCCGTGCGCCTTTTAGGCTTACCCTGGGTAAATCGTTAAAGCTACCAGGCGAAGTCGTAGAGGCAGCTATCCGTCTGCAATTACGCAAAATATTGTGACAGCAACACGTTTAAGGCGTGTATCGTTAAAAAAGACAAAACCCAAGTAATGAGTTTTCATTATGATCCAGTTTCTCCCACCAATCAGAGCTCAAGAAACAGTTGTGTGACCAATTAGGTGAGAATAGCATCGCACCTGTGCTCATTTCCATGGCCCCCTATTTTAAATTTCACTGCGTGGCGAGTGTCATAGTGAGGTATTCCAGGAGGCCACGGTCAAATACAAGGTATTCTCTGTGTCCCATGCGCTCTGTTCAGTATATAAAACTGGCGAAATCTCGACAGATATTTATGAATATTTATGTTCGAACATAAAATAATTATAATTATCGTCGAACATAAACAGTCGTGTGCAACTCGCCTATAATGGTAATGAAGACAATCGTATGAAAATTATAAAACTCGCTACGCTGGTTTTATAAACATACTCGTGTCTTAATTATTGCCATTATAGGCTCGTTGCATAATGTACTATTTCGTGTGACTTGGGGGTGTACGAATTTAGGAACATATTTTAGAAACTCTGTCACATATTTTCCTTTTTTCGAGCACATAAAATTAATTCATACTTCTGAAAAGTTAAGCACATTATCATCCATGCTCTGGTAATTAATATTAATAATGTCGCGTAGCCTCCTGAGAGGCTTGGTGCAGATATTTCAAGTTGACGCATAAATAAATAAATAAATAAATAAAATAAAAATACGAACAATAAAATTATAAAAACAAAATAAAAATGAAATGAAAAATGTAACAATAAATAGAAAAAGTCAAATTATGAAAATTAGAATTAATAACGAAAATATATATAAAACAAATTAAGAATAGACTAATTAAAATTATTGAAATTAAAAATAAAAAAACATAAAAAATAAATAAATAATGAAATAATAAAAATTATAGAATATAAAATTAATATCTATGTGGAGAAGAGAATAGATAGTCTCTCGTAAAGGGTGTATTAGGTGGATTTTACGCAGAGATGTCATACCTTAATGCTCTAGGAAAAAGATTCACAGGAAGTGGAATTGAGGAGCTAGCTGTTCGTACAGGTGTTGTTGTTGCAGGCAGTGTAAAGCAAGCATTATCTGGAAAACACTACAACAGGGCAATGCGTCTGCACAAATTGATAGCAGAAGCTTTATTACGCATCACTACAGAACAAGAAAGTGGAAACTTTGTTGCGTCAGATTCATTTAACAAATTTGTCCATGGGATGTTTCAAGATATCTTCCAGTCTGACTCAGATATGGCAAAATTTTGGCTCTCTTACATCATCGACGTGGAAGTCCTGTTTCATCACTACCACTGTCTGCGGATTGCAGTAAGTTTTGAATAATACTAGGATAGTTGTCGCAGAATGATTCCTCTTCTAGCAGCATATCTCAACAAATTATCTACGCTACCTCTCTCTCTACTACTGGCAAATGTCCACATTGACAAAGGAAGACGAGATACATATGTCCTCAATATACTCATTCTCGTTGACTGGCAAGATTTTCAGCAAATTGCCTCCCGATCAGGTTATTGAAATGACCATGAACAAGCAGTCTAAGAGCCGAAGAAATGGTGGCTGGGTTGGATTCTCCAAAAATCTCCCCATGATTGCTGTTAACATACTAAGCAGACCTGCTGTGTTGTACTTAAGGGAGCGATTACAACAAAACATACATTTTAAGAAGCTTTTCTACCGCCACTCAGAATTGGGTCCATCAAGGATTAATACAGACTTGCAAGTAATTCATGAAGTAAAACTTGCTCTGGAGGAATGGGATATGGACCCATGGAACATAAGCCAACCAAATCTTCGCTCACTTTGGTATTTTCGTGGTATTACACCATGAATCTTTCCTGATATGATCTCACATCTGGTGAATGCGATCCTCAATTCGAAGCACCATGTTCATGTGAAGCAGCACAGTTAGGTGGTTCTGATCCAATTGCTTTTGATTTCGAGGACACAGATGTATAGGTTATTGCTTCATACAGCAGTCACCTAACTGAACAGGATATGTATATGTATAAGAAGAAATCAGGAAATGGTACCCAATTCTACAACTGTCACTCACAGTTCTCAGAACAAGACAAAGCCTGTGCTGCTCTTGGAGTCTACACATTCACCATTTGTGACACAGTAGAAAGCTTCTTCGGCTTGGGGAAGGTCAAAGCAATGCAGCGAATTCTTCAGCAAAATAATATGACACACATACGGATATTACAGCAACTTGGAGTTAATAAGGAACTATTCGAAGAGCTGTTCGTTCAACTGCAGTTGTTCCGAATTAGGATCATCTACAATGACCCAGTAAGCAAAAGATTGTGCGAAGTTCGAGCACGTAAATGGAGGCAGTTGCGATGTTACAATTCTGCCAGATTGCCTCCCGACGAAGACTCATTTAGACAACACTGTCACTTGCAAGCTTATGAATATAAGAATGCAAGGCTTGCAAAACGACTGCTCCCTACTAACTTTGGATGGGAACAGCTCCAAGATGGATTGCGACCCATCACGCACATGCACACCATACGCTTACTTCTAAGTGGAGTCCCATTTCCTCAAACCAAAGAAACACTTGCAGGGGAATCTGTCGTACAAATAGCAGAAGAAGCCAATTCACCTGTTCATGATTCATTCATAGAATACAGCGACACAGAGGAGGAGTTAGTGATTGACAGAAGCATATGTGACGTGGCTTTCACATGTTCAACGGACAAAAAATTAATGATGCACGTAGCTATCAAAATATTCTTATTGATGCTACTACAGATACGTCTATCCTATGAAGACATTATACTGTTGTATCCAGTGGCGTATGCTGGACCAAAAGTATGGGTGAGCTGTTAAAACATATATACAGTTGATCTATGGCCTCACAGAACTCTTACAAGTGACATATAGGTTATATTTCATAAATTTAGTAATTAAAACCACGTAGGCCTACACCTCTTTCATTTAAACATCAACTGTATTCTTCGTTGTTGAGAAGAGAACTTCTCAATCACAGCATTATAAAATATTAATTTTAAAACAACTATTCCAATGCGTTAACTTAGTAGGCCATATTTCTTCATATTTCAAGTAAGTGGAGACCACCCGATAGCTCGAGGCTATTGGTTTATAGCCTAGATCACTAGCGGCTACACTTTTTACGTCTCTCTTTGCCTCGTGAAAACCTTACACTCTCTGTTATTGATAATAATCAACGTACTTCTTTTTTATCTTTTTCCCAATTACCGCAGACAAGGTTAAACAGGTACCAAAATGTCTCACAAGAAACATCAAGTTCTCAAGTCTACACCAGATAGTGCAGACCACGAAGGACTCTCGGCGAATCCCAGCATCTCCTGACGTCTAGCGCCACAACTAGGTACTAAGATCTCTGTACTTGTAAACCAGCTGATTCTTCCTTGGGACTAGGAAATAGGGTACTTACTGATGTGGCGGATAGTTACGCCACAGTAGGTGTCTTGATTCTTCTTAATGCAGAAAACGAACGTTCCACATAGCTTGTAGTACAAGGAATTGTCAGTATTAATTTAGCAAGTTTATAAACTTCACCAAATCCAGAAGCGAGGTTATTTTCATGCATAAAACTAACAAGTTCGTGAACATCTTTCCCATGAAATTCAGCTGATGTGTAGAGAACACTTAATTCATTCTTCAATCCAATGCGGTCAAATACATTTCCCTATTGAGCCAAAAGTTTTTGTAGCAGTGATTCGGGAAATGTTTTCTTATATTCAGTATACCTATGGTGATGTAGCAAATGGAAATATTCCAATTTGTCAAGTTGAGAGAACCTACATTCAATCTGATGAATTAAACAATCGACAATTTCCACGTATAGGCGGCGATAACGATGTTGTTGTTGATTGTAATCTAGAGAGTGCCGCTTTGGTTTGATCTGAGTTTGTTCATCCTTCTTTGAAATTGCATTGTTCCAAACTAATGACTAAGAATGCTCTCTATCATACTGAAGTTGATCTTTGATGTCATTTACCTTCTTGCTACAGTAAAGAATATCGAAATCCTTTGTTTGTAGAAGATTATACAATATGTCTGTGCAAGCAAGCAACATAGAAAATACTTCCAATAGAAATATAGTTTCAACATCTTGAAGAAAAACCAAAAAAACCTCGTGATTTTATGACTGTCTCACTATCCCAGTCACCAGAATGTTCTATGATATTTTCGAAGAACTCACAAAGTTCGGATCTGTATTATTTTGCAATGTGGCAAAGTCGTGATGTAAAATTCCACCTGGTTGGTGCTACTTTGGGTAATTTCTTTTGCACAAATTCTTGCAACGCATGTGTCCTTTTAGATGATTTAGAAAAGAAAGCAGAGAGTCCAGTCAATGTTTGGAAAAATATTCTGCATTCTTTAATCACCGATACACTCTGCTGGAGAACAAAATTTAGAACATGGGCATAACAGTGGGCGAATATTGCGTTTGGATAGGCCGATAAGACTTTAGATTGTAAGCCATTCACATGGCCGCTCATTACAGAAGCCCCATCGTACGTCTGACCCACTAGTTTAATGGAAATTCTAAATTCACTTACTACTTGTTCTACATGAGCAAATAAACCATTTGCTGTTCTATCAGCACTGACATCTACGAAGCCCAAGAATCTTTCATAGACAGTGCTGCCCTTTACATAGTGGAGAACTGTAGATAGTTGAGATTTATTCTCAATATCTGACGTTTCATCGAGCATTATAGCTACAAATGAAACAGAGTTAATTTCATTTTTTATTTCATCTTTTACTACGTCAGAAATAGCTCTTATGATATCATTTTGAATCGTGGGAGAAGTTCCTCGAAATACTGTGGAAGAATTTAGATGACTTTCTAAAAGGGAATCATATTTTTTTTTAAGATTCAAAAATTCTAAAAAATTGCCTTTGTTGAAAGAGCCATCTGATTCGTCATGTCCCCGTAGAGGTAGATCCTGGTTAGCTAGGAGGCAAATAGCATCAATGATTCGTATTCATATGGCTCTATTTTTCTTTACCTCTTCGTTATGTTTACTGGTATCAATTCTACGCTGATCATCAAGTAAAGTATCAATTCGCTGTCTGCCGAAAAGACTTGATTTCAGAAAACATTGGACATGGGTTTGAGATTTTGAATGTTTCTGTTGTGCACTAGAAAAGTGATTTTAGTCAGCAAACCCATGCTTACTCCAAACATCATTTTTGTTAGAAAACAATAAGCATGGCCAACAAAATAATCTGTTAGAAGTTTCACAACCAGCTAACCAGTCTATATTTTCATACTGTGAAATAGAAAAATGTCTAATGTATTGTTCACTTGTTGTTTTATATTGTTGCACTAAATTCGGAAGTGGCGGGGTAGGCCTACCCTTACTCACAATATCTAATTTATCTTCTGAAGAGAAAATGGTTTTTGCAAGAGATCTACAACAGTATACATTTCCATGCAAAGGTGTCAACACGGAAGATCCACCCTAGGCCTGTCTTGCACTGAAACACAACTAAAAACTCCAATCAAACCTAAAAAGAGCACCGTACTTATGTTATACGAGCATGGGCTGAGCTGCTGGCTTGCCGCACGACCTGGCCGCATGTGACGGGCGAGTTCCCCCTCCCCACCAGTTGCGCGCGCAGGCAAGAACAGTGGTATTTTGGAGCTAAGATGTCCGGAGGCAGGAACAGCTCAGCCCACCAAAGCCATGCAGAACACAGGCCGAGCAGGTGGCCGCAGCAGCCAATTGTCTAGCTTACTCGTCATTCTGGCGATTATGTACTCATCCAGCCAGCAGGCATTTGAGATTTAAATGGCAATAAATTAAATATTTTCTTGAATAATATACAGTTAACTTCTAATGAGGGAGAGTGAAAAAAAAAAGACAAAACACAAATTTATAGGGTGTCCAGTGGACACCTTGAACACCCGCAATATACGCCTCTGGTTGTATCCCCAGAGGGATACATCCCCGCATCATAAATTATATATTATCACCCCAATACAGCTACACATCTTCTGTCCTTAAACCAAGTACATTATAAAGTAACACACTCAGTTGAACTCTGGTGAACCCACTTGAACTCCTTTGAACCCTTCTGAACTCGTACGACCCCTACACTGGCACTGACCAGGCTGGAATATGCCAATTACTCACACCTTGCATTATGACAATTATAAAACGGGCGTGCTCCCACACCTCGAGGTCTGTATACAGTGAAACCTTGGAAGGACGACTTCACGCCATCTGCCAACTAGGTGAGTGTGATTGCGAGATTACACCTTTTTACATTCACATCCACTATCCAACCCCTTACACTTTGTACTTGCATTGTTCAAGAATCCATAGCCCTAGAGCTGTTCTGTGGAATATTACTATAGTGCCGGACAAACCATTGGAAGCCTGAAGGTCACGCGTAGTCGGTGCGCTGTTGTCCTGTACGTTCTCGCATTCAGCACGCGACTGAAGGTACGATGCAATAGTATGGCAACACCGCCGGGCGCGGGGTGGAGAGCGGAGCGGAGAGCCGGTTGACCTTCAGGCTTCCAATGGTTTGTCCCGCACTATAACACTTCACAAGACGTATGCATTAAACCGATTGGTTTCCACTACACTGGTATTTTTGGTTATTTAATTGTACGATAAGCCCCTATCGGACCCCTTCTAATCCCAGTAGGGCCCAGTAGTATTTAATTGTTTAAAGTCATTAGCTAGGCAAGCAACTTGACGGCTCGTGTTAAGAGTGTAACAGTAGCTCGTCCCCCCTTTCCCTATTCGATAACCCAAGATGTGATAATAATAATAATAATATTAGCATATCAAAACTATCATTTAATTACTCGCTAGGTCAGCTGAGTTCACAGCAAATAAAACCTAGGAGCGAATGTTCCGATTTGCTTGGTTTTCAAGAACACCCTCATTGATTTAGGAAAAGAGATTAGGCGGGACGAAACCAATGTCAAGACCAGCTTGTTGAGTAGAAGGCTGGATGCGTACCTCAGCAGGCCGTATTGAATTGACCCTGCCAAAGATGAAGAAGAAAAGGGGAATAATCTTCCTAGTGACTTCATGCAATAAATAATATGACAAATCGAAATAAGCTAACATGTATTGAGCAGTAAAATAAAACAATTACAAGAGACAGCTTTCCACCACTTAATTAACTAACTGACAAATATGTTCTAATTAAACACCAATGAATCACTTAACCTAATCAAACCAGACACTTACCCGGTTGGCAAGATTACACACATCTACATTTGTGGTAGAAATGAATTTGATTTGAAAGATTTCCCTGACGACAAAACTAAAGGAATAACAACATGAAGTTAGACTCCACGTCACTTCTGAAACAATGTTACATAAGCAACTTACGCGTTCCTTAGCGAACGAAAACGTCTGAGAAACTTCAGAGGCCAGCAATGACTGTCTTCTGAAGCCTATCTGACCAAAGTTAAATCCTTACTAGACCCTCCAAAAGATTACATACCAAAAGTGCTAAAATAGACTTTATCTAGTTAATCTTACGGCCCGCCGACACGCGGCCTTAAAATGACGTTACAAAATTTAGCAGTCAATGTTTGTATTGATCGTCCTTGGTTATGCCCCTTAGTAATTAAATCATGATAGTACCACCTGCTGTCTTCGAACCCTCCGGGGAAAACTGCACATACGTTTTCCCCGGAGGCAAATGCTCAAGAGTCTCTCTGTCACCAAACTTCCTCACACACTGTTCTTAGTCACAGATTCCACCCTAGTATATCAGCGTATCCCCCTCCACAACCCTCCAGTAGTACCAACTGCGACCAGCCGCTCAACAGGCCAAAACAAAGCCAGATTCAAGGTCTTGAGTGGGTACTATAGAATATCACCCCATACAGGTTACTGCGTAGAAACCTTCTCGGAGTCGAGGCGTTACACAATGTCCTTTGTAAGATTTTCTCAGAATAAGAGCTTGGCGAATGCAGCTGACAGTAAATGTTCGCTTTTCCAAAGTTTGCAGACACAAGGCTCGATTTATCTCCCTTGAGAAGTGTCTATCACGATAAGCCAATAAGTGACAGCACACACAAAGGCACAAATCCTGGCAGGAAGAGCTCGGCGAACCCATTTCAGCAGTAGCCAGGTGCCAACTTGGTGAATGGAATTCTCAGAAGAGCCCAGGGGTATGCTCTCATGATAATCCGGCCAGGCCGGGACCTCCTGCTGCGTCTCGAAGATAAGATGAACATGTACCGATTTGCAAAATTGGTACATCCTCCTCCTCCAAAGGAAGACGATGGGGGGATGATGAACAGGGTGATGGTGTCCAGCTGGTCTCTTGGCAGCTGAAGAGGCTACTCCAATCCCCGCCAGCGGACCTTGAAGTAGATCTCCTCGGGTAGAATGATGCCATGGGACCTAGATGGTACCTCCAAACTGGGCCCAGATAGGTAGTACACGTCCCACATAGTGACCACTGAAACACACATCAGAACAGCAGCGTATGGTCCAAATACAGTTCCCTTAGAGGGAACAATCGTTCCAGGCCAGCCAACCAGCCCATAACAGCTGAAGTTATCCCAGGAAGGATAAAAAAAAACATCACACGAAGCATTAGTGTGCCATCGAAGTTCACTTAAGAGTCTTTCAAATCACAAGGGATACTTGATGCTTCAAACAAGGTTCTGCGCAAAGAGATAGTGTCCAGGGCATAACTAAAGGTCCACTGAAGTACGAAAAACACACGAAAGGGGCAACCAACTATACGATATGACTGACGTTAACAAGCTTAATTGAAAGTTCACTACAATACTTAGCAAGAATAACTAAAATTTAACTAAGGTGTACAGAACCCAAAATTTTTCTTTAGAATATGCAAATCAAAGGCACCTACAAACTTGCCCACCAAAATTTTTAAACAATTTTTCCAAAAATGAATTTATTTTAACCAAAACCGAAGGACCATTTTTCTGCGACTTCACGAAATCAGGACAGCACCTAACTATTTCCAAAATTCACAATGACAATTACATTAACATGCCGCACGGGGCATTCCATCAAAACTACACTCATTATACCGCCCGTGGTATAGCTCAATTTAAATACATTACAAAATTTCCTACCCCACTGAAGGCATAACACAGAGCTCGTTTTGATATGCACACAAACACAAATTACATGTCTTGCTCAATTTTACATGTTCCTGACCCACACTGCCCTCAGTGGCCTCCAAGGACAGGAGGATCAGAGACCACAACATCCTATCACGCAAGCGCATTAGCAGCAAGACAAACAAAATAAGGAAAAACCACGTCACCCACATAATTCACACACACATTCACACTTTAACGATAAGAATGCCCTCAATTCCATCGGGCTGTCACCCCGATATTTCTCCCACTCCATATCTGCCAACGGGCACTGTTCCCGGCGACAACACAACGTCTCCCACTCCATAACTGCCTACGGGCTCTGTTTCCGGCGACAACACAACGTCTCCCACTCCATAACTGCCTACGGGCACTTGTTCCCGGCGACAACACAACGTCTCCCACTCCATAACTGCCTACGGGCACTTGTTCCCGGCGACAACACAAAACATAAATAACCCTAAATTCCATAGGACAACTAGCGAACCAGGAAAACAGCACGAGGACTGCAGTTCATAACCTGACGTGAATTATTAAAACAGTATGCACTGTCATTCACACACTACACAAACAAACACCGCCCTGTCCTTCACATGACAGGTCCTCTCCCTTATGACACCGGGAGGAACATCACTCTTGCGCCACCAAACCCCGGCCATCACGACAAAATCAGCTCGGTACCTGAGCTCCCCCTCCGGATCAACACACGACCCCACAGAGGGTAATTAACATCTTCCCCTACAAAGGCATGGCCGCCTCAGAAGATGACAGTACAACACATTACCAAAACATAAATACACATTCGACACAAGGTAGGGCACCCACCAAACGTCACACACACCCTAGTGCACGTGGTTCACCTTCCAATCACACAACACAGACAATCACAACCCCGAAAATTTCTCTAAGTGGCGTTACCACAGACTACAGACGTCTCTAACTAACAACGTGTGCCACCTACCATTAATATTCACCATCCAAATACCGGGTGACACTCTATGACCACACTCAAATCGAACCCATGACGCTTCAACGCACCACTGTCATCATACGTTCCCAAAACATTAACTTCACGAAGCTACTTAAAATCTCAAAATTCACAACCTCCTCGACTAACAACACGTGTCTGTATCTCACCAACTGCTAACGCCAATAAAATTTCTCCCAGAATATCAAAACTAATTTATTCAGAATTACAAATCACAGAAGTGACGATTGTTACATCTCAAAAGGCACGAAGCAATTAAAATCTTCAAAATAAATCCATAAATCCAGCTCACACCTAACCACATTGGAACCTCGCACTAAAAAAAACTGCCAAGCTATCAACACCCTATTACTCAGAGAATTTAAATTATTTTTACCACCAAAGATGATTACTCCAGTAACCACCCAGGACACTGACTGTCACTAAGGCTCACAATCGATCAGAACATCCGGTGGCAACAGCCGAACTCACACACACCCAAAATGACGGGTCTGCACGAAATTTTAATGAACCCAGAACTTTTCAGAGTTGAGACTACAACAGAGACCCTAGCGGTCTAACAGATCAAGGCTGCAAGTTATAAATAACTAACCAACTAATGCACTGAAGCACCCTCAAGTGAAAACTCCAGAATCAAAATATCAAAATATGCATGAACGCCTACAACAGCTGATTTTGAAGTGAACACACCCAAGCTAACGGGAGTCTACATGAAATCTCACGAACCTACAACCCTTCAGAAATGCGACCACAATAGAATAAACTAGCCGCCTAACAGCAAGAAACTGCAAGTTATGAATAACTAACGAACCAGCCCATATCAATGCCATCACAAACCAAACACTGCAACCTCAAAAAATCTCAAAATCAGACTAGCGAACACAGCAGCTGACATACAACGACAGCTCAGCATGCCACCGCAGGATATCTCCCTAAAGGAAAACTTTCACCAACCGAACTACTAAATAATTTTTTTTATATACCAAAAATCAACAAGTATTTCCAGAGCTAGCAACTTCATCACTGGAACTCGAACACAGGACTCCAGTTCCTAACATTCATCCATCACACATCCTTCTCAAACATCTCATTATAAGATTTTACCACCCACGACAATAACCCGTTACTTTCAATTATGCAAATTAGCAATCGTACAGATATCATGAACACAAAATACCCTATGGTATAGAAACACTTACCGACAGCTCAACAATTGTGGCTCGACTCTCCATACAAACTGGACGAGTGGCCTCTAAATACCCCAAAAAGAAATTCGCCTATCACCGAGATAACGAAGTCCCATACCTATAGTCACTCGACTCGGGCAAATACTATATACACCCTGCCCGGGCCCAATCAAGATGGTACTCACACCCCAAATTAAATGGACTCCTGACAGTAGATCCCCATACGAAGCACATCTGCATAATAGGTCCATTTTCAAAATGCAACTAATACAACTAATATAAAATTAATAATAATCCATCTTACGTTACTGGCAATTAGGCCTCAATTACTCCCACCCAATTCAAATTGCAAACTACATCAACTCATTCACACATGACTTTCATTCAATCAGCAGGATTTAAAAAAAAGAAAGATTACAAAAGAAAATAAATACAATTTTGACCACCAAAGAACACCAGTTCGATTCCTAGTCAGGGCAGCAATAAAATTCGCATCACACACACTCTTTCATCCTGAACACAATCAACCACAGAAATACATTCATGCATGCACCAGACATACGTGCTCCCTTCCCTGGACAATCCTAAAATTCCCCATTTACATCAGTATGTTAGTATTCGGATCGTCAAGACACTATAACGCCAACGGAGTATCAACTCACGTAAGGACCTGATAAAACAACCCAAAGTTGTAGCCCTGAAATCACAATTCTCCTTACATCGTAGGAAAACGTCCTAAAACGAAAGACACGAATCGGGGGAAAATATTTATTTACACCCTAAATGAGATGCGACGTGAAGGTGACTGCCTCCCAGAAATATCCCACTTAGTAAGTCACTCAACGAAAAACACACTAACATACTGAATATTAAAGCCATTTAATACTTGACCAATTTAGATGACAATCTAACCTTAAAAATCCCCATGTCACAACAAGACTATTTACTCTCCCCCCAATTACTAAGCAAACTTAAACATAAATCATACATACATAAACACTCACCTGATTCATTTATACTTAATTAGCACACACGCAATTCGACACTTAACATCATTCAAAACACAATTACCGAACGTACATATAGACAGCAATTCGACCATTTTCCAGAATTAATTTAACGCAGAACAAGTTGACAATACCAAATTTTAATACTCTCACGGTCCAATTTAATTTGACAGAACTACCAACAGCGAAATAATTAACCCCCAGCTAAAGAAATGACAACAAAACTTGAAATGTTTGGCCTAACGAACAGCTGATCACTACCAATTATACCTCACACGTATTATGCACAGCGAAATACAGAATTTCAGCCTTACATCACTAACAATTATTGAGAATAATTACAGATTTACCTCAAGGAACCCGCTGATGATAAATCCACACACGCAATTCACATTTTTACCGACATCAGTTGCATAAAATAATAACTTGGTCACAGTCGCCGCCATGATGGTTCAAAATCACTACGTGATCCAACAGGCGTGCACTAAACGCACATCAAAACAGACACTAAGTTATTCTTACTGGAAATACAAGTTTATCAATTTCAGCCTATTTTCAAGAGAATTTAAAACGTCACTAATTTAAATTTTACCAAAACTACTTCCAATCATACAAAACTTTATTCTTTCCAAACACGTGACACAATTTGTCAAAACAACACTTCCCGAGGTGTAGATTTAACACAGGCGCAGTAAAATTGAGCTTGACTATTTCCTACAAGAACAGAATGAATATACAACCACCCCAAAACCATACAAACAGCATATCAAAACTCACCACGTGTGAAATTCCTTCAGCCGGTCAACTCGTCAATTTGGCAACGCAGCACGGCCATTACTCTCCCGTCAGTCCTGACTTTCGTCCAGCGCACGTGATCGCCACTTTCAGCTATCTGCTCGACTTAACAGCTGACGACAGAATTGTTCATTTGGTCTTCGGTGTACATAGCAGGTTATTTTACATGAAATCAAATCACAACATGTATTAGGTTCTGCTCTAATTACTAGCCTACCTATTGGAGAAAAGATTAGTAGTATGGAGGGCCCAATCTACATTAATTAAGTTACTGAATTTAATTTTAATTAATTACTGCAATCAGTCAATAGGAAGGATTGTTTACTAATGGCAAAATCACAGAGCAAAACCATGCTCATTGCTACCATTGTAACAGTAGCTCGTCCCCCCTTTCCCTATTCGATAACCCAAGATGTGATAATAATAATAATAATATTAGCATATCAAAACTATCATTTAATTACTCGCTAGGTCAGCTGAGTTCACAGCAAATAAAACCTAGGAGCGAATGTTCCGATTTGCTTGGTTTTCAAGAACACCCTCATTGATTTAGGAAAAGAGATTAGGCGGGACGAAACCAATGTCAAGACCAGCTTGTTGAGTAGAAGGCTGGATGCGTACCTCAGCAGGCCGTATTGAATTGACCCTGCCAAAGATGAAGAAGAAAAGGGGAATAATCTTCCTAGTGACTTCATGCAATAAATAATATGACAAATCGAAATAAGCTAACATGTATTGAGCAGTAAAATAAAACAATTACAAGAGACAGCTTTCCACCACTTAATTAACTAACTGACAAATATGTTCTAATTAAACACCAATGAATCACTTAACCTAATCAAACCAGACACTTGCCCGGTTGGCAAGATTACACACATCTACATTTGTGGTAGAAATGAATTTGATTTGAAAGATTTCCCTGACGACAAAACTAAAGGAATAACAACATGAAGTTAGACTCCACGTCACTTCTGAAACAATGTTACATAAGCAACTTACGCGTTCCTTAGCGAACGAAAACGTCTGAGAAACTTCAGAGGCCAGCAATGACTGTCTTCTGAAGCCTATCTGACCAAAGTTAAATCCTTACTAGACCCTCCAAAAGATTACATACTAAAAGTGCTAAAATAGACTTTATCTAGTTAATCTTACGGCCCGCCGACACGCGACCTTAAAATGACGTTACAAAATTTAGCAGTCAATGTTTGTATTGATCGTCCTTGGTTATGCCCCTTAGTAATTAAATCATGATAGTACCACCTGCTGTCTTCGAACCCTCCGGGGAAAACTGCACATACGTTTTCCCCGGAGGCAAGTGCTCAAGAGTCTCTCTGTCACCAAACTTCCTCACACACTGTTCTTAGTCACAGATTCCACCCTAGTATATCAGCGTATCCCCCTCCACAACCCTCCAGTAGTACCAACTGCGACCAGCCGCTCAACAGGCCAAAACAAAGCCAGATTCAAGGTCTTGAGTGGGTACTATAGAATATCACCCCATACAGGTTACTGCGTAGAAACCTTCTCGGAGTCGAGGCGTTACACAATGTCCTTTGTAAGATTTTCTCAGAATAAGAGCTTGGCGAATGCAGCTGACAGTAAATGTTCGCTTTTCCAAAGTTTGCAGACACAAGGCTCGATTTATCTCCCTTGAGAAGTGTCTATCACGATAAGCCAATAAGTGACAGCACACACAGAGGCACAAATCCTGGCAGGAAGAGCTCGGCGAACCCATTTCAGCAGTAGCCAGGTGCCAACTTGGTGAATGGAATTCTCAGAAGAGCCCAGGGGTATGCTCTCATGATAATCCGGCCAGGCCGGGACCTCCTGCTGCGTCTCGAAGATAAGATGAACATGTACCGATTTGCAAAATTGGTACAAAGAGCATCGGTTAGCATTGCTGTTACACATAGCACTCGCTTGCGCGCGCCTGTCGTAAGCGCTGAGTAGTGACTATACCTCAGCAGGTTGCTAATTACCAATCAACCCTTTACTAGTACCTCACCCCCTAGCTCTCCAGATACCTCGTATAACTGGAAGCTACCCTCTAAGCACATCTAAGCTACATAGACGCTCCTTACACATCCTGACCCCCAAACAGCTACACTTACAGCCCCGATCTACACGACACTCTAAACTACCCCTATACACATTGTAGAAGCCCTTCTGGGCCCATACAATACTAATGACATTACCGGTATTTGATAATCAGTAATATTACACCAAAAGTATACAATCTTAAAAAACCTAACAAAAATGCATTTTTGTTTCCTTTTCCATTTCCGATTGGAACCAGTCACATTGTAAAACTTATAGAGCGATTAAATACCTATCCAGAGGTATCTTAACCATGAAAATTGTCCAAGTAATTTGGGAGATTTTTCTATTTTCTCATTTCGTGAAGACTGGTCGCCATTTTTCAACATGGCGGCCAAACGCCAAAATTACAAAAATGGCTCCCATGCTAAATTTCATCCTTAGCATGTCAGAAATGAATTGCAATCATAACAAAGGTTCCCCCAAAATGCGCACGGGTTTCAGTTTCCTGACCGGACTATAAACTCCTGTCGTCGTGTTTTTCGTTCAGCAAATATATCAATGATGCGTTCTTTGAAGATGACATCTCTGGAAAGATAACTCACCAAACTCTTCTCAGTAGCCAGAATACCGTACTCATATTGCTCAGTGGCTTCGGTGGCGTAGTTGGTAGCATGCTGAGCTTCTTCGCCCAAGATCGCGGGTTCAAACCCGGCCGAAGTCGTCGGATTTTTAAGAGTGTTAAAATCCCTCAGAATACCTTCATTCGGAGGGGAAGTTAAGCCGGTGGTCCCATTTCATAAATTTATGGCATGTTAAAGAACCTCCCACTAATTACACCTGTGTGAAGCTAAATTAGGTTAGGTTAAACATTTGACAAACGCTCTTATGTTCCGATGTTCGTCGCCAGGAGCCGACTGCAGTGGCGTCTGGTAACCAGGTTCTGAACTAATAGTCACTGACTGTGGCGTTTGGCGGCAAAGTAGGACCTACTTGAAAAAATTCAATGTTTGTAGTCCTTACTTAAATTGAAAAGAAGTCCTCTCGGCACGCCGGAAGGCGGAGGTAGATTTCATCGCGCAAACTAGGGGATAGGCTATAATAGACAAAATATGCAGGTTTTCGTAGGAGGATCAGACCTCATTTATTACGAGAAAGTATTATACAATTGGAGGTTAGTTAACATTTTTTCGTCTTTCTATGCATACGTTTAACATTTTACTGTCTTATGGGGATGGTAATCTTTGTGTCATTTGGGGTTAATTTTTATACTTGTGATCACACTGTCCTTATGCAAGGTTTGGAACTAATGTGTAACTATCTAACAGTCTGTTACTTCTTCACGCAAAATTTTATCTCCCGCAGAGATGTTGGTTGGTTCCTCAGTTTAGGGGCTGCGACAAGGTGGTCATTTAACCCCGTGTACATTGGGTGTGTGTAGAATCTGTCTGATAAACGGTGTTATTTGTGATTACTGTATTAGTCTGTAATTCAGGTAAGGTCTGCAGACGGTCAATTTTAAGTAGTAGTACCTAATTTTGTACCAAATACTAACGTCAACGACACCTAGCTGTGAACTTGGCTGCTAGATGACACCGCAACCAGCAACTTGCAACGAACGTTGTAACTTCCCCTCCGAAGGAAAGCATGCTGACGGATTTTTAGCGCTCTCAGAAAATCCGGCGACTTTGTCCGGCTTTGAACCAGCACCTTGGGCATAGAAGTTCAGCATGCTATCAGTTAGCCGCTTCCCTCATAGTCAGATGGAACAAGAAGTTCCGTGACGAACTAAAGAGCCTACTTTTCTTAAAATTAAGATTCATGCCATAGATTAATCTACAGTATATGAACCTGTCTAGAATAATGACGAAATTAAGTGGGTAATATCGAAATGTCTTAATTAGTTCGAAATAAGGTATACTAGGCATAATGTAGCCTAATAGAGCAATACAGTTGGCAGCTCTGGTGACTGAATATATTCTTACTTCCATCTCCTAAGGTACAGAATACAAAATGTGGTTGAAGTCCAAAGGACGTTACATGGATTTAGACATTGGATCTATTAGTACACGTAAAAGCATGTTGGCAACAATGTCATGCGAGTGCTGGTCAGAAATAATCTGAAATATTATATATTTTTGTGCCAATTTTGGATGAAATCCATTTGTTGGTATAGAAGTTACATGTATTTAAAAATTGGTCCTATTAGCAGGCTTAGAATCATGTTGGTAGAACTGACGTATATAAGTTACTCCAAATTAATGTAAAATGTCGGGTAATTTACGCGTGCATAGTTTAAAGCTGTCGGCTTGCATACTTTCTGATATATTTGGATACAAAATAGAGAGCAATTATTAACAGTTGGCAGCCCTGGTGGCTCTTAAGAATACACTCAGTCATATATGTTTATGTACACATATTGCATACAAAATTTGGTTGAAATCCAATTGATAGTGTAGAAGTTATATGCATTTAAAAATTGGACTTATCAGAAGGCTTAAAATTATTTTGGCAACGCTGTCATGTATGGCCACCTGGAAATTAAACTGAAATAGTATTATCTACATGTGTGCCAATTTTAGAATAGCTCCCATGTATACCTTCCAAGATATCCAACATGGAGCTCAAATTTCTAGTGCGTTTTTTTAGCAGTTGGTAGCACTGGCATCTTTTTCAAATATGGGCCTGAGATATTCCGGTTTACATCTTTACTCATACTAAATTTGGTTTCGATTGCTGCAGCCGTTTAGGAGTTGATAGGGGGGGGGGGGGAAACACACACACAGCCAGACAGACAGAAGGACGGACAGACGACAGAAGGACAGACACATTTTCCCGGATATATCTTATAAGTCTACTTTATCCTCATTTTTGAAAAGTGTGAAAAGTAGGCTAAAAATGAATGTGATCTCGTCAATGGCGTTGTCTTGGCAACCTCTGATAGATCATCCCTTATCAATTTAAAAGCGTTGTTATGGTAACCTCTGATGGCACTTGGCATTTTTTAAAATTCCGAAATCATTTTTCTCATCCCTTGGCGTAATGGTGGGTCATATCAAAAATTCTTTCAGACAAAAGTTTTAGGTAATTATTAGGGGAATATTTTCCATTTTGTACGGTTTTGATATTGTGCCTATTAAGAGAGATATGATTAATGTTTCCCGAAAAACCCACTTTTTTCCACCCCTTTGGTCAATGGTTGGTGCTATCAAAAACTTATTTGACATAAATTTTTGGCACTTATCCGACACATATTATGAACTTTGAATGGATTCGATATTTCACGTATTGAGAGAGTTATAGCGAAATTTCACTTTTTCGAAAAAAGCCCCCCATTTTCACCCCCTTCGACCGATTTTGCCCATTAACGAACTCGACCGAGATTTTATAGGGATACATATTATGTAAAAAATTCAAAGTGATTGGTGCAAAATTACGGCAGTTATCGTGTCCACAAGAAACTGATATATATATATATATATATATATATATATATATATATATATATAGATAGATAGATACATATATACATAAATTATAAAATTTTCCGGAAGTCGAAACATGGTACCCATTGCAATAGTTAGCTTTCTAATGAAATCTACCTAAAACATATACACACACTAATACAGACATCACAATTAATAACGGTTATCGGACAGATTCTACACACACCCAAAGTACATGGGGCTACATGACGCGTAGCCGCATCATATTGCTCAGTCTAGACTCTGACATGAAGTTCCTTAAAAATGTCTTAACTCTCTTCAATACACTCATACTTCGTTCACTCGAAACAGTAGAAACAGTAAAGGTATGAATCAGTCTTACGAGGCGCACTGTTTCTTGATATATTTTTTATAGGCCGTTGTTCAAAAAATATTCTCTTCATAGGACAACGAAGAAATTGGTCTTGATTTTGAATACACTATTGGGCCTGAATCAATACACTGATCCATGTTTTAGGCACGCGCTGAGATACGGTCCGCCACACGAATACACTGCTTGGAGCCTAGGCTCTTGCTCACGCATTCAGCTATCGACCTTCCGCTTGGCGCGAGCGCAATTGCCTTCTCTACCCACAGAGACTTGAGCCTGCTTCAAAGGTGTCGTGCCAGATGCGACCGTGCCGGATGCGACCCGTGCCGCAAGTGACCCACGAATTTGCCATCGTGCCACTAGCGACCCAAGCACTGATGTATCGGTGGAATCTGGGAATTTCTAACACATCTGTCTCTGCTAAAATTCAGCTTAGGTTAGGAGCCGTAAAAATTGAAGAGCTTGTTTCCAAACTGACGTAAATGCAAAATCGACGGGTTTTGAGTTTTTTTTTTACATAAGCAAGCTTATAGGTTCTCTCAACGTATAGCAAAGGTTTTTAGTCGCAATACGTCGTATAACTCATTGAGATCTAAGAACTAAGTTTATTTGCAAAGTGAGGTAACTCCAACGTGTATTAATTTTCAATGTGTCTTATATCCATGTTGACCAATCCAATGGCTCTCTGGACATCTCGTTTTTTTTAAGCGTATGGCTTTTTTTTAGTGCCGGGAGTGTCCGAGGACATGTTCGGCTCGCCAGTTTTTTTTTGTAGCTGCTTCGAGACGGACACCCAATGGGTGAGCTACAAGTACCGTTGGGGAGGGAAGGAGGGAAGTTGGAATGTAAGGACGAGGAGTTGGAAGGTAGCGGCTGTGGCCTATAGTTAGGGAACAACCCCGGCATTTGCCTGGAAGGAAGATGGGAAACCACAGAAGACCATCTTCAAGGTTGCCGGCGGGGGGATTCGAACCTCCTCGCCTCCCGGATGTGAGCGACTGCCATCAGTCATGCCGTAACTCACCCGGTTGGACATCTCGTGATATCACGTGATAAATCAAGGCCTTGGCTCACTTTGAAGAGTATGCAGATCATCAGTTTGTGTTTGTTATGTTAAACCATTTAAATGTTCATAAATGTCACTCAAAGCTTATGTCAATATATGATTTATTTCCATAACGTCCTAACTCCAACTTACAGGAGACGATTACCACCATTTCCATTAATAGAAGATTTTTAAAACACAGTGTCAGGATGAGCATAAAAGTAATGAATGAAATTACATTATATTCATAATCATATCTGAATTTAATTATACGAAGAAACAAAATCGCGATTCCTGAAGTTTTGCAATTCATGGATTTACATTACTTTGGAAATAAGATCTTTATTCTTCTCTCTAACAATGGATCGCATCGGGCACTGCAAGCTAGTAACAGGGTCGCTACAGCCACGATTTTTGCTGGGTCGCATCCGGCACGGTCCCACTCGGCACATAATCGTTTCAAAGGACACTCACTGGCTGCTCAGTCCTGCGCTGAGAAGCTGGCGTCAATCCCACCATGGTTACAGAGAATAATACCGAAAACTAGAGATTTAATTTGCCTATGGCAATGAAAAATAAGGAAATTTAACTGTGCATATTCTTTGAGAATGAAATGTGTATTCTATGGATCAAAGATTCTCGTCCAGCTTCGCCACTAGTCCTAGTAGAGTGTACCAGAAGCCTAACTTAGTAGGCCTACTTACATCTGGGAGAAATCCCGCAACTAACTGAAGTTAATTGGCCGTTGAAGTCATTATTCAATCAATATATATACTGTGTTTGACTTGAGTTAGTTAGTTAGTTATTGAAGTTTTAAGGGGTGGAACTGGCAGGTCATCTGCCCAAGTGTGTCTGAATTTGAGGAAAAGAGTTGTTCTTGTTGATTTATTTAAGGGCTTTGCGACAATGATGATCAAGTAGCCCCGTGTACTTTGGGTGTGTGTAGAATCTGTCTGATTAATTGTGTTAATTGTGATGACTGTATTAGTGTGTGTTATCTGTTTTTTAATTCAAGTAAGGACTTCAGACATTTGAAGTTTTCAAATAGTTCCTACTTTTGCTGTCAAACACTACCGTCATCGATTACTAGTTCAGAACTTAGCTACCAGACCCCATCGCAGTCGGCTCTTGGCAACGAACGTAGGAACCTAAGAGCGTTGTTTTGTGTGGAATTTGTCTGTCTGTTGTTGTCTGTTTGAATCTTCAGTATTTTGACTGGTTTGATGCAGCTATCCATGCCTGTCCTGAGCTAATAGTTTCATCTCTACATAGCTACCACACCCTACATCCGAGACAATCTGTTTATTAACCTTGGTCCACCCCTACAGTTCTTGTCCTCGACTCTTCCTCCCATCACTAAGCTTGCTATTCCCGGGCGTCTTAGTAAGTGTCCTACCAACCTATCTCTTCTCTTCGTTAGCAGTCGCCAGAAACATCTCTCCTCTCCCACTCGTCTTAATACCTCTTCGTTTGTAACCCTATCTACCCATCTGATCTTCATCATTCTCCTGTAACACCACATTTCAGAAGCTTCAATTCTCCTCTTTTCTGCTGCACCAATAGTCCAAGTTTCACTTCCATAGAGCACCACGCTCCAAACAAAGACTTTCAAAAATGACTTCCTAATACCTAAATCTATATTCAATGTCAACAGATTCCTTTTTTGTAGAAATGCTTTGTTTGCCTGAGCCAACCTACTTTTTATATCCCCTTTGCTTCGTCCATCACTGGTTATTTTGCTTCCTAAGTAACAGAAGTCTCCTATTTCCTTTTCACCTGCCAATTTGATGTCCAGAGTGGTTTCTGATTTATTTCGGCTGCATTGCAATATTTTTGTTTTACATTTATTAATTTTCATCATGATTTCTTTCCTCAAGACGGAGTCCATACCATTCAAAAACTCATTCAAATCCTAAGGCGTGTCGGCCAAGATGGTGATGTCATCAGCAAATAATCTCAAAGTTGAAATTATTTCTCTTTGAATCTTTACTCCCACTTTAAATTTTTCTCCAATTTCCTTCATTGCTTGTTCAATGTAAAGATTGAAAAGTATGGGTGATAAGTCGCAGCCTTGCCTTACACCTTTCTGAATATCACCTCTCTCATGTCCTTCATCTCGATCCCGAATCGTTGAGTGCCTGCCCGGGGATTGGGACTAGATCCTGACCACCTGGGATGGCGTTTGGCGGGGCGGAGAGCATAATTAAAACCCATAGATACCATACCATAACATACAATAGTCCAAAACATCAATTCATAATAAAATAAACCATTTTTCAAACAACTAACAGCACTTAAACTATCGGATTCTCAGCAGCCAATCAGAGGGCTTCAGCAGCCAATCACAGCTCACCACATTGAAATCACACATTTAACCTATTCTCATCTCTTTTTTCGTTCAAATCTCAGCGAGGCTTATTAAAATTAATTTATTACTTTATCTTAGTACCTGCTATAGGTCCGTCACTCTATCATACAACAAAAATCAACCTAATAAAGGTCTTCATTTCTTACTAAAGTTCGATACATTCTTAAAAACCATAACATTTTTTCACCACCCTAATTTTTATTATTATTTTTATTATTAAATGAAGCCGTTGCCAACGTCGGCCATGGGGCACGCTACTTTAAAAGCAATAACACCAGGCTAGAGAGATTGACTGCTATGACAACTGATTATTCCCCGAAACAAAGCCAATAAAAAAATCTTATACAATTCCAAGGTTATTTCATAACACAACTTAAAACAAGAAGTTCCGTGAAGAACTATACAGCCTACTTTTCATGCCAATGATTATTCTACAGAATATGAACCTATCTAGAATAATGACGAAATTAAGTTGGTAATATCGAAATATCTAATTAGTTCAAGATATACCTGGTATAATGTAGCCTAATAGAGCACTACATTGGCAGCCCTGGTGACTGAATGTATTCTTAGTTCATCTCTTAAGGTACAGAATACAAAATTTGGTTGAAGTCCAATGGACGATACATGCAGTTAGACACTGGATCTATCAGCACGCGTAAAAGCATGTTGCCAACAATACCATGCGTGTGCTGGTCAGAAATAATCTGAAATATTATGATATCTTGTTGTGCCAATTTTGGATGACATCCATTTGTTAGTATATAAGTTACATGTAGGCTATTTTAAAATTGGACATATCAGCAGGCATAGAATCATGTTGGCAACACTGCCTTGTATTAATTACTCCAAATTAATCTAGAATGTCAGGTGCTATACGTGTGCAAAGTATAGAGCTGTTGGCTTGCATACTTTCTGATATATTGATATTAGGGTAAATAAAATAAAATATAGACAGCATTTATTAACAGTTGGCAGCCCTGATTGCTCTTAACAATACTTATAGTCATATCTGTTATGGCACACATAGCACATACGAAATTTGGTAGAAATCCAACTGATAGTATAGAAGTTACATGTATTTAAAAATTGGTACTATCAGCAGGCTTATAATCATGTTGGTAGAACTGACGTGTATGAGTTACTCCAAATTAATCTAAAATGTCAGAATATACGTGTGCATAGTTTAAAGCTGTTGGCTTGCATACTTTCTTGGTATTTGGATTTAAAAAATAGAGAGAGCAATTATTAACAGTTGGCAGCCCTGGTGGCTCTTAAGAATACGCTCAGTCATATCTCTTTATGTACAGATATTACATACAAAATTTGGTTGATATCCAATTGATAGTTTAGAAGTTATATGCATTTAGACATTGGACCTATCAGAAGGCTTAAAATTATTTTGGCAACACTGTCATAGTTGACCTCCTGGAAATTAAACTGAAATAGTCTTATCTACATGTGTGCCAATTTTGGAATAGCTCCCATGCATACCTTGCAAGATATCCAACATGGAGCTCAAATTTCTAGTACGTTTTTTCAGCAGTTGGTAGCACTGCCATCATTTTCATATATGGACGTGAGATATTCCGGTGCACATCTTTACTCATACTAAATTTGGTTTTGATTGCTGCAGCCGTTTAGGAGTTGATAGGGGGGGGGGGGGCACACACACAGCCAGCCAGACAGACAGACAGACAGAAGGACAGACAGACACACATTTGCAAAATGTGAAAAGTAGGCTAAAAAATATAATTCACCAACTTATACACACAATCACCAAAGAGATTACCGGCCGCTTCGCGAGCGGCAGTCGCTTGCGGCGAAAAATCTTTATTATTATATTGATGAAACAATTTTATATTTACAAAAATACAATGTATTCCCCTGCAGCTTCAAAACGGATTAGCAGCACTGCTGGCTGGTTTCTGTATAGATTGTAGATATGAATGACGCCACCGCAATTTTATGTGACAGTGGTAATCAACGCTTTCTAGAAAACCACTCGCCTTTCTTTCTATGAGGAACGTTTTTGTGACGTCATTCGCCGTCACATTACGGCCGTTAGGAAACGGTACCGCTACTGGAGAAAACCGCAGCTTAAGCTCAACAGGAACTCTTGTCAACAAGGAGAGTTGAATGGACGTGAGTTATATCCTTCCCACGTGACTTCACCTGTCAAGCGAGCAGGCTGACAGCATGATACAAGTAAATAAACAATAGTTTCCACTTCTGCCACCGGCACTCGTATCTAAAAAGCTAATACGCCAAAAGAAAATAATTAAGTCGATATTTCTGCAGCACATGCAGACGAGGTCACGTGTTCTTGAGTACAAAGTGTAAAAGAACAACACCGGTAATTAAGGATACTAATTCACGCTCGACGTTGTAAATTGCTGTGTGATGGCAAGATGTCAAGAAGTCTAACTGCTTTCCTAGAAAAACTTGCTTTCTGCACACATTATAATATAGGAAGTTTCCATCGTTCCCAGTATCTGACAAGGTCATTCCAAGTGCAGTATGTTATTACTGTTATTAGGTACAAAGAAGGCTACCTATTGCAATGAGGTTGCGAGTTTAGGAAAATCTTGACATATCTTCGCGTTTGTGTCGTCTCCAAAACTCACGAGTCTCGAAATTCACGAATTTCAAGATGACGGTTAGTAAAAGTAGGTTCTAACCGGTTTCTGTACGTAGGCCAGTCTCAAAACTCACGATAGAAGTCAGTTCTTCTTTGAATGGGAAAAGGTTCATAGTTAGCACCAGCGGGAACTGCGGCAACATTCCGGCACCCCGGTGTCTCTAAAAGCCGCAGTAGTTAAAAGGGACGTAAATCCATAACATTATTATTATTCTAATTATTGTCGAATAAGCCGTTAGTCATTTGTTTCTTTTCCCCCAGGGGCTCACATCTAGTGGGACGAAGTTTGGCGACCACGGGACCCCAGCTAAGTCCGGCATTGATTTCACTCACTCGTGCCAGGCTCCTCTCCGTCTTCTTTCGTGTCGCCCTCTCTTGGTCAGCTCTTGTTCTCTTCCGCCCCCGACGGTATTATCCGAGACCAGGGAGTCTCTTCCTTTCCCGCCTTAATTGGCCCTTGTCTCAACTTTCCTGATACCCTCCTTCTGCGAGGGGTCAGCCTTCTTTTTCTTTTCATGTTATCTCCTGCCTTCTCCTCAAGGTCCTCAAGGAGGCAGAGTGTATGTAGCCCCACCCCTTCTGGTGCACTCTGGATATTGTTACACCCTCAGGGGCTCACGGCTGGTGAGTTTGGGAGTTGGCGACCCCAAGGGATTCCTGAGTTGGGTCCGTTTTGTCCCAATTTTCCTCTGACCTTGGAGCGGGCCCTCTACTCTTTCCCTTTACTATCTGCCTTCCATGGCTCTCCTCCCTTCCAAGTCCCTCAATCCTGATTCTTCGAGGTTTGAGGGACTTTCTTTTCTTCCTGTCCTTCACTTGCCTTATCCTTTATTTGCTTACCATTTCTTCTTCTAGTCTGTAAGTCTGTAATTAATATTAGTTATAGTTTTCATTCTCATCTCATCTTACACTATCACCCAAACTATTAGGGGCCGATAACCTAGACTTGTTTCTGTACAGGACCAACACAATAGACATCTAAGTCACCTGATAGGGTTGGCAGATATGAGCATTCCACGTGCTTACTAGGCGCCTTTCAATTGTTTTGCTAATGGCCATTGGCTGTCACTTTGTATCCAAACACAATTCAACGCTCTCCATGATTCCAATGGAGTTTTTAAGGCCTACAGAATGATCGAGTTATAGGCCTACTTGGAGAATTTTCTGTGGTAGGTTGATAATTCCTGTTAAGACAATACGAACGACCTGACCTGACCTGACCCATGTATGCGGCATACAATTGTAGCAGGTCAGCCCTTTAGGGCCATGAGAGTTATATCAGGGGTTTAAACAACTTGTTTTTACCATTTTAAATGATCTTGTCGACTTCGTCGTTACGCTGGGGTCTGGCGTTACGTTACGGTGACGGGACTAAATGTACCCAGATGCACTGAGGTGTGTGACGTCATAGTACTGCTTGGTGCATGTGTTCCCCGACAATCTCTACTTCGGTAGTATGAGACAAAAATCCCCGATTCTTGGATGTCACGGGTAATCTCGAGAACCACTGGATGGATTTTGATGCGGTTTTCACCATTCTGTAAAGGATATCTCGAGGAAAGATTCTGTAGAAAATAATTTATGTATGATCAAAGGAAGCCAAGCAGTAACGATTTCAGTGACAAAGTCGAAAACAAACTTGGCGTCCGTGCGCTTCTTAAGCTTACGCTGGGCAAACCGTTAAAATATCAATATACTATGAGCGTAAGAATTGGTCAGCATGAAAAGTTCTACAAAAGAGTCCGGGAGAGCATATCTCTATCTTCAATACATCGCCCACTATAAGTGTTTTTAGACTGGATGGAAGGGGCACGTTCCCGCGCGCACTGGTGAGCGTGACGGCATCCCGCGCCTTTGACCTTGCTTTGCCCTTGGTTTGCACTTGCCGTTCGCGAGTAATTAGAAACAAGATAAGCAAGATAAGTATTATGCAGATAATTTTCTAACATGTCAAGAGTCTTTGGCTTCGAGCGAAGCGAGAAGCCTCCAGCTTTTCTAGTATTTTTCAGCATTTGTAGCATTTAAAATGATACAAAGTCTAGTCTTTCAGACTGACTGTCACTTTTTCTTTTAACTGAATGGGATTTGGATGTTTGGGTATTTACATTGGAATCTCACTGGTCAAAATTGTTTCCTGAGGTTCGTGGGATAGGGAATAGGAGTGTAAGGAATTAAGGGGGGTTTGGATGTTATCAGTATGCAGCAAAGTGGTCATTTAATGACCTAAAGCGTTTGAGATAAGAAATCAAGTGAGTCACAGGGCTCGTAGTTGTTATAGTTGTTGTGAGAGACAAGAATAAAGCAAAGAAGAAAGAAATTAGTCTACGGGAGGAGGGGCATGAGGTCGGTGAGGGCTTAGTTGTGAGATGGAACCCGTGGACCGCAGGATAACATCCCGAGTAGGCCGGCCATGGCTAGCCACCCGAGCAGGTACTCAGCGGCACCGCGGGGCAAGGGTTGGTTGTTTCTTCAGTTTAGGGGCTGCGACAACGTGGTCATGTAGCCCCGTGTACTTTGGGTGTGAGTAGAATCTGTCTGATAACCGGTGTTAATTGTGATGACTGTATTTGTGTGTGTATCTGTTTTAATTCAAGTAAGGACGGCAAGCAATTAATTTTCTCAAGTAGTTCCTACTTTTGCCGCCAAAGGGCACCGTCAACGACCAACTAGTTCAGGAATTAGTTACCAGATGCCAACGCAGTCGGCTCTTGACGACGAACATAGGGACCTAAGAACGTTAGTCAAATGTTTAACCTATATATAATTTAGCTTCACACAGGTGTAATTAGTGGAAGGTTCTTTAATATGCCATAAATCTATGACATGGGACCGCCGCCGGCTTTACTTCCCCTCCGAAGGAAGGCATACTGAGGGATTTTTAACTCTCTTAAAATCCGACGACTTCGGTCGGGTTTGAACCCGCTATCTTGGGCATAGAAGCGCAGCATGCTACCAACTACGCCACCGAAGCCACCCAACGGGGCAAGGGGGGAGGTGAAGAGTGTAATCTTGGATGCTCTCAGAGTGAGTGAGGGGAAACTAGAGTATAATGGTAATTAATTGTTGGATTATTTGGAGTTTACTTGTGAGGGCTGTGTTTTGGTGTTGTGAAGTCTTTGGAGGGGACGAAATCCCATTCTGAAACTGGGTGGACAAACATGGGTTGAATGGCAGTCTATTTGTTACTATTTTAGCTCGTGAGTATTTCGAGTCGTGAGTTTTGAGGTTCACATCCCCCAGATCCCAAAACAACCGCCAGTTCAAATCTATAGTAATATAATAAAGCTGAAGAGCTTGTTTGTTTGTGTGTTTAAACGCGCTAATCTCTGGAACTACCAGTCGGATTCGAAAAAATATTTTTGTCTATGATAGCCAGATTCAAGAGGAATAGTTTAGGCTATGTAGCATCAGGCTACATCTCTTAGGTAACCTTAAATATTGATTTTTCTTCAGTAAGTCGGAAGAACAAAGCGCTCCCGAACAGCTTCAATAATACCTAAGTCTATTGTTGCCTGGCAATGTGGGCTGCATCACGTCGCCCCTACCAGTGTTCTGGTGCAGAATTGCTAGCTGCTTAAAATTGCAGTCACGGGGAGTAAAAAAAAATCCTAGGCCCCTTAAAAGTTATCATCATGACAATAGTATGCCTCTGTATAAGGGCGACGGTGTTGGTGCAGTATACTGAGGTTATCAGCTGTATTAAGCGTTGGTGCTTTCCGATCCTTATCCTTGAGCGCTCCAGTTCTGTAGCAGTATTCATTATCATCCATAAAACAAATAAATCCACTGGGCGAAGCCGGGCACTACTGCTAGTGTTTATATATAATTTATGGTTTTGAAGAATGGGGGATGTGAAACGCAGGGCTGGATTTACCAATAGGCCCCGGCCTAGGGGCGCAAGTTCTTTTTACAGTTCAAAAATAGACTAACCAGAGTTTTACTACTCATGATTTTTTAAGATTTAAATTAAACTTTCCAACATATTGACACTTTTCCAATTTATATTGTGCCCATCATTTTCCAACAAATGTTTAGCAACAGCAGATTTTTCGACTTCAGCTTTAGAACAGGAATGTTTTATGATTTATTAGGAGAATAGCAATTTAATTTGAATAATTTATTAAGTATAGTTGTAGGTTGTATGATTTAGTATATCTGAATATCTGTAAGTGTATAATGAGTCTTAAAAGGTTTAATCTTATTTTAATACGGTATCTCGGTGGCCTATTTATTTACAGTTTATATATACAAATTTAGAAATAGTTGATTCATTATTTTAATTTATTTAATTGATTTTACTTCACGATACATTAGAATAAAATTACCTTCACAAAGACCTTTCAGAGGTCTAAATTCCCCCTTCTTTACGATGGTATGAAGAGGGGCGGCAAAATCCCACGGTGGGTAGATTATTAGCTTGGGAATAACCTAACCCCCAAGGGAAGATGATGAAGAAAAAGAAGTAGGTTTCGGACTGAAGAAAAAGGATGGAGAAATAGGACGAGAGTCCAACAGAAGTTATAATTTTAACTTTAAGTATACTAAAAGGCAGCTGCCACTGCAAATCCGCTTTCCGATACCTAAAGTGGGTAGGGACCTGGGCGAAGCTAACAGGAAACGCAGCTGGAACTGGGGCTATTCGCAAGAAAGTTGCTATAGCGTATTCCCTCTCGAGCATAAATATACCTACTATGGGGAAGGGTGGTGGTCTGGCAAGACAAAGAGTAACAGATTTATTGTGCATCTGTTCAAAGGAGTTTGTTTCTAAACAAGTATTTTGAAGAATACAAATAATTTGAATCAGCCTTCATATTTTAGTTCTTGAATTGTAGATTTTCTAAAGAGCGACCGAATGCTTCCAAGAAGGATAGGGATAAAGCAATTATACTCTTGGGAATAATTTTGGTAAGAGGACCAATAGTTGCATTTAGAAATGACTAAGCTTTTACCCAGCAAGGCGCCGACTAAACGTTTAGACAATGAGAAACACTTAAATTTAAAAAAAACAACCATAAGTGGTAGAGAGAATCTCCACAAGCAGGAAGCTGGCGTAGCGAGCTATGCTTGCCTTACTGGCGAGTTAGAATTAGCTATCAAAGCTAAGAGAGACTTTACTAAGTTAATAACTAAGAGTTCTTGCTCAAATGCAACAAGAGGTGAAAACCTATCAATAGATTTATTTTTATTAAAGAGGGCATAAACCTAGGAAGAGTCAAGGAAGACAGGATCTTGCCTAACCGTTATGTTTGAGATATGATAAATCAAAAGAACAAATCTTAATTTATTTAACAATGTAAAAAGAAGTAGTTTATGTAACAAATATAGAATTTTGATTTTGTAAACAATTGGGGTCGCAGACCCCCGAAAACATCTAAAGCTTGCGCCAGGCAATTGCCAACTCTTTTGGTTTTAAACCTTTTATATGCTTTAAAATCTTTTGTAAGATTTTGAAATGTTGTTAAGATTAACAAATTGGAAATATAAAGATAATTAATGTAATTAAGGTTTAACAATAAATCAAGTACCAGATGTGTACTTTAAGGATTTCTAGATAGGTATCTTAGAAATATGAACAAATAACAACTTCGAATGTAACAACAACAACAAAAAACAGGAAGAAATGAAATAGAAGTTTCTATAACTTCTTGTATTAATACAGAGCTACATTTGGCGATTATACAAATAGGGCAGGTCACTTATTGTGAAACCTGAAGAGAAAAATTGAAAGGAAGTTTCTAGAACTCCTATGTGGGTAGGGATCACGGAAAAAATGGGGCAAATTTCCCTTTCGTGAAACCTAGAGATAACTCACTTTTGAGTAAAAAGAATTGGATTCCCTTATTAGAAGGGAGAAACAATATAATTTAAGGCGTGTACTAGACACGAAGTTTTACAGACATTAATTCGTTGTACGTGGAACAAGTAAGGGAGGGCACTTCTTGAGAGTGACACCTCATTGAAAAAAGACCTAAAGTAACAATTTTATTGTCGAAACGCGTCGAATTTTAATATAATAAAACACGGCATAAGCCCAAAATTCAACATTATGAATAACAATTTTATTATTTTAGTTTGTTAGTAAAGGGTTTGGGAAAGATCAAATGGGATTGTGGAAAAGTGTTCATGGCCGTATTTATTGTACTCGGACGAGCGCGACGCGGATGAAAAATTGAACAGGCACTGTTTTCACTATAGTCTGTTGATATAGTTGAAAAGTTCACTGTAGTAGCACAAAAAGTTTATAGAAAGAAAAGTTATTGCAGTTATGTAAAAGTTGAGTTTTGGCTTGAGATAATTATGAGTTGTAGTTTCTATGGGCGGCAGTTAAATACGGCAGAAAATTTCCCACGTAGGGAGACAGTTTATGTGGATTAGAAGTTTATCCCACATAAGTTTCTCAGCGAAGAAAGTATTCCCATATCAAGTGGAAAATACATGACAGTATAACTGGTAGATAGAGTGTAGGTTCTGGAAGGTTCCAGAGCAATGATGAGTTGTTTAAATTGGGTAGAGAATCCCTCGGCGGAAAACTAGATTATATAGACAGTGGATATTTTAGAAATATCCCTCGATGTGAGATAGCATCTCAGAAAATCTTTCATTTTGAAAGTTAGACTTGATAGTTCTAGTTCGATCAAGAAGATCTCTAGAAAGCAGTTATTTTGTCACATATAGCAATTTTCACTGTCTATAAAATCCAAATAAAAGCATTGAGCCTTTTAAAAGCGATGAGAATGTGGTTAAAACATGAAGTCGGTACTTATCTTTGCTTCATGAAGAAGGCGATGTTGCTGTTGACTGTTGATTCTAAAACTCGAACATGGCGTCGAATTTAAAAGTTTGCCTCTAGAGTAGAGGAGGCGAGCTTTAGTTAAGCTCCAACTGACTGGTTTGACTTCAGACGCACAAGTGAGACCCGCTCAACGGAGCGCGGAGAGACCAGGGAAGGGAAAAGAGTGGGGGTAGGAGACAAAAGGAATACATATAAGAATAGCCAACATAACAGAAGTACATTTTCTCTTGATGAAATGGTCTTCAAAGAGTTGAAAGTTGGCGTCAATAGCGCAGCCTGGTGGGTGAAAAAGTAGACGAAGTTCTCTTGATCGCGGAGATGATAGCTGGCGATAGCGACGAGATCTGGTGGCTAGATTGGTAAGGAAGTCCTCTTGTACAGGGAAGAATTGAGGAACTTCAGAGATTCGCTGCTAGATGACGCTAGGTGGGTCATGGAGGATATATATCTAGAACAGACTTACAGGTAGTGTAAGAAACATATACCAACAAAGAGAAATCAGGAGATCACTGTTGGTGTTTGCGAAAAAAGGAAGGGATAATCTAAAGCAAAGAGAAGCAAAAGCTTACTCTGTCTTACCGTGTATTCCAAAGAATACACCACACGGGCCTAGGAGCGCATAAAATCTAAACCCGGCCCTGGTGAAACGTGAAGATATGTCGACATTTTCCAAAGGCCGCAATATGATAACCATTGTAATAGGTGGTTTTCTCATGAAATTTAACAAAAATAAAAATAAAATAAGAAGCAGACATGGGGTCAATTTTTTTAAAATAATGAGATGTGAAATATGCACCAGTGCCAATCTCGTAGTAACGGATATATCGCTCATTTGATATAATAGTGACATCACTAGAAATCTGTACTTTTAGGTTTTACATCAGTATAGTGCTGGAAAATACCCTTTATCGATTGATTAAATCGACACTACTCTATCGTTATTGCTGGCGTCTACGTAATTCGTTGTGCCATTTTGCGAGGATATTACATTTACATCAAGAACTCTGGTATTTCTTAGTTGTGTTTGTTACACTTATCAGAAGCAAAGTAATAAATTCTCATGGTGTAAAACCTTCACATTGTTCAATCAAATCCATAGTTTAGTAACTGCCTATAAATCTTTAAATGTACTTTCCCACAAACATCATAATTTTGAGTTATGTAACTGTTGCACCAAATGATCGTTATGTGCCAAACATCTCTTCATAAAGTTACAAAAATGTCAAGTACATGGCACTCTTGGGAACGATATAATATGTGCCACTTAGTGAATGTTCTTTGGAGGTTTACTAGCCGTGTTGATCTGTAGTGGTTGGTTGGTTAGTTCCTTAGTTTAGGGGCTGCGACAACGCGGTCATGATGCAGCCCCGTGTACTTTGGATGTGTGTAGAATCTGTCTAATAACCGGTGTTAATTGTGATGACTGCATTAGTGTGTGTTATCTGTTTTTTAATTCAAGTAAGGACTGCAGACAGTAATTTCAAGTAGCCTAGTTCCTACTTTTGCTAGGCTACCAAATGCTACCATCCACGACATCTAGCTTGAGGACTTGGCTTCTAGATGGCATCGCAGTCAACACATGGCAGCGAACGTTGGAACTAATAGAGCGTAATCAATTCTAACCTACAAATTTTGCCTTCACTCATGTGTAGTTAGTGGAAGTTTCTTTTTCATGCCATAAAACGTTGACATGGGACTGCCGGCTTTACTTCCCTCCAAAAGAAGGCATAGTGAGGGATTTTTAACACTCTTTAACTTCACCCGGGTTTGAACCCGCGACCTTGGACATAGAAGCTCAGCATGCTACCAACTACGCTACCGATGCCGTCGATCTGTGGTGAATAGAACAGTTTTATAGCAGTTATCATAGATAATAACAGGCCCCTCGTCATCGGCCAAGTTTCTGCTCCATACGTCAATAATAAAAGTAGAATACAGGCAGCCAAAAGGAAATTACTGAGGAGTATGGTACAGAAGACTAGGAGAGAGAGAGTGAGGAATGAAGACATTCGAAAAGAAGTGAAGCAATGGCGGATCCAGGCCTAGCGGGGCCCTGGGCGATATGGTAAGGTGGGGCCCACACCAATAGGAAGTAAAAACATACCAAATTAAATGGAAAGTAGTTTTGTAATAATAATAAAATAAGGAGTCGCCTCCGTAGCGTAGCGGTCAGCATGGTTAGCTGCCGCCCCGGAGGTCCTGGGTTCGATTCCCGGCTCTGCCACGAAATTTGAAAAGAGGTACGAGGACTGGAACGGGGTCTACTCAGCCTCGGGTGGCCCAAATGAGTAGAGGGGGTTCGATTCCCCCTCAGCCATCCTCGAAGTGGTTTTCCGTGGTTTCCCACTTCGTCTTCGGGCAAATGCCAGGATGGTACCTTCTTCAAGGCCACGGCCGCCTCCTTCCCTCTTCCTTGTCTATCCATCCTCACCATCCCTTACTTTCCCTCATGAGGCCCCTGTTCGCTTTGCAGGTGAGGCCGCCTGGGCGAGGTGCCAATCCCACCTCACCAGTTGTATCCCTTCCGATTCGATGTTCCCAGCTCTAGGACACTGCCCGTAGAGGCGGTAGTGGTGAGTTCCCTCGCTGAGTCCGTGGGTTCCACCAACCTGGAGGGTAAACGGCTAAAAAAAAAAAAAAAAAAAAAAAAAAAAAAAATAAGGAATAGTTACAATATTTTGAATACACTACAGTACATTTTTTATAATATGAAAGTAATCTTTAAGTCCCCTTGAAGAAGATTATGTAGGCTAAACTATAAAATATTAAAATATTACTTTGCGACTTTTTTTCCGGCTAAAGAATCTATTTTTTTCACTGAAATCTAAACTAACTTGCTAATCGGTCAAGGGAGGTCATAGCTGCACTGAAAAAATAAAAATAAATAAAGATTAGTTTGAAAAGTTTGAAAAGTATAATTAATTAATTAATTATTATTTTTTAAATCCATGGCGCGGGGCCCTGGGCGGTTGCCCTCCTCGCCCTCCCCTAGATCCACCCCTGTGTGAATGTACAGAAGCGGAATGATAAGCTGGAGCAGTGATGAAATGGGCATGTGAAATGGATGAATGATGAAAGAATGCCGAAACAAGTGATAGACGGATGACTGGAAACAGAGGACGAGAAAGACCTAGAGTACGGTGGATGGATTTGGTGAAGGACAGTGTGAGTGTGGAGTGGAGTTCAGTGGTCGAGGAAGGATGGTGGACAGACAGAGTAAAGTGGAGGGGTGTCATATTTGCCCCGAACTGGCTTGGACTGGAAAACTGAAATTGATGACTGTTAAAGTATCAAAGGCAAAGAAGTGTGAAGAAAATAGGAAGCTGCGGCAGTGCTGAAAACGAATAATGAAGTCGCCAGTAAGTTTTATTCGAGTTACATGTGATAATCCAACATTGGTTCTTACCAGGAAAACCTTGAGTGAATCTGAAGAGTGGAAGGCATGTCAGATTCTGATAAAAGATGATGATGATGATGATGATAATTGTTGTTTTAAGGGGCCTAACATCTAGGTTATCGCCCCTAGTGGTCTGGCTAAGATGAGAATGTACTGGAAACTATAGCTAATACTAACTACAGTCTTACATACTAGAAGAAGAAATAATAATAATAATAATAATAATAATACTAATATCGTATGGCCTCGGATGCCGGGTGCAAGCTTTGTAATTTGCACCCAGAGGGTAGCTTGCATGTCGAATTTTGTTGTTCCTTGAATCACTATGAAAGTCAAGGAGGTTAGATATCTAAGCTCCTTGATCACTATAGCGCTTTCTAGTAGAGAAATGAGGAACTTTGTGTTGGCGGAAACTCCCGAGATTAATTTTGCCATTATGAACACGGCCTACTGAATTCAAATGGGTTCTTTGACATGCCAACATCGTATGAAATGCGTGTCGTATTTTTGCCGCCTTAAAAAAAAACACTTACCACGGCCAGGAGCGAACCTGCAATCTTGCGGTTAGTAGACCGACACGCTATCCACTCAACCACCGTGGCAAGCAGAAGAAACAAATAATGAATAAGGCAAACGATGGACAGGAGGAAAATAAATGCCCCCAACCCTCGAAGAATGAGGATTGAGGGACTTGGAAGGAAGGAGAGCCATGAAAGGCAGAGAGGAAAGGGAAAGAGGGTCCGCCCCAGATGTAATGGAAAAAGGGGGGAGGGAAACAGACCCAGCTCAGGAATCCCTCGGGGTTGCCAACTCCCAAACTCACCAGCCGTGAGCCCTTGAGGGTGTAGCACTATCTAGGGTGCACCAGAAGTGGAGTGGCTACATACACCTTGCCTCCTTAAGGGCCTTGAGCACAAGGTAGGAGATAGGAAGAGAACACAAGAGTGATCAGAAAAGATTAGACAAGGGCCAATTAAGGCGGGAAAGTAAAATACTCCCTAGGTCTCGGATACCCTAATACCATCGGGGTCGGAAAAGAACAAGAGTTGACCAAGGGAGGTCGATAGGAAAGATGTCAGAGAGGAACCCGGCACAAGTAAGTGGAAGCAATGCCGAACTCAGCTGGGGTCCCGTGGTCGCCACCCCACGACCCACTAGCCGTGGGCCCCTGGGGGATCTGATAAAAGGACGAACACTGCAGTCTATTTCAAATCTGGAGAAATTTGCCATGCTGCCTCCTAATAACTCTTTAGAAGAAAGACCTTTTGGCAACGCTAGATTTCATTGACACCAAGTATCATGGTTTTATGAGCATCATTGTCAGTAAGAAGAACAAATATTGCTCACATAAATCACTACCATTCCCAAGGAAATTATACATGGTACTTATATCGTTGTCTGAGTTTGAGATGTTAGGCGCCAGTTACAGCTGCAGGGATCTTAATTGTATTCCAAGACACTTGGTTGGAGAAACTAAATAGGTGATGAGATTATTCAGCTTCTTGTATTTTTCCAAATATTTCCATTTTGTCACATACTCTTTTCCTTGTCCAGCCTATGATCAATTTGAACAATTTTGTCTGACTCTACCAAGTTTGAACCGTGTCGTCTCAAAACTCACGAGTCTCAAAATTCACGAATTTCAAGATGAGGGTTAGTAAAAGTAGGTTCTAATACCCAGTTTCTGTACCTGGGACAGTCTCAAAACTCACGAACCAAGCCATAGCCACCTATAAGATTATAGGTAGCCATGGCCAAGCCAGTTCATTGCGAAAAGGTCCATTGTTAAAGCCAGCCAGAATTGCTAGCTCTCTTGTAATTGGCACCTCTCACATCAAGATGTTGTTGTTGATTCTTTTAGGGCCACATCGTGGTCGTGTACTTGGGTGGGCATAGAATTTGTCTGATAACCTGCGTCACAGTGACGTCTGTACAATACTAACGAAATCCCATTCTAAAACTGGGTGGACAAACATGGCTTGAAGGGCAGTGTGCTCTCCGGAGTCGTGAGTTTTGAGACTATTATAATAATGTTCATTCAGCTACAAGTTTATTGTCGTGAGTTATGATACAATTTGTTAGTATTTTTAGCTCGTGAGTTTTGAGACTCCTGATTTTTGAGACGTAACCGTTTGAACTGTTTAATACATGTCGTGCGAATAATTTCGGTATATCACGACATTACTTTTTTCGAGCAAGATTATCTGCCACGGTGGGTGAGTGGATAGCGTGACGGTCTACTAACCCCAATATTGCAGGTTCGCTCCTGGCCGTGGTAAGTGATTTTTGAAAGGCGGAAAAAATACGACACGCATGTCATACAATGTTGGCATGTCAAAAAAACCATTTGAATTCAGTAGGCCGTGTTCATAAGGAAAAAATTAATCTCAGGAGTTTCCGCCAACACCAAGTTCCTCATTTCTCTACTAGAAAGCGCTATAGTGTTCAAGGATCTTAGATATCTAACCTCCTTGACTTTCATAGTGATTCAAGGAACAACGAAATTCGACATGCAAGCTACCCTCTGGGTGTCAAATTACAAAGCTTCCACCCGGCACCCGAGGCCATACGATATTATATTATTGTACCTTGCTGTTACGCCCCCTTAAAACAACAATAACTAATCTGGTTCACTGTTAGTAGTTAGTTAGTTAGTTAGTTATTGTTGTTTTAAGGGGCGGAACTACGAGGTCATCTGCCCCTCTGGTTCACTGTGCACCCCCTCAATACAGTGATGTGTAAAATGAGAAAATATCCAAGAAATCAAGTTATTTTGTGTCAGTCACTGCAGTTGTGTAAACGGGAGCCTTGACCGAAGTAGTTGAATGCAGTAAAATTACAACGTCACTGTGGACATGTTGATTACGGTGAAGGCTGAAAGAATCAAGGTGAATGATCGGATAGCGTGTTTAGTAAATGAGTCAGTGAATTAACTTGCTCATTACACACAGTCCAGAGGCGTGTCTTCCGGGGCAGATTAACTGACCCTAACGAGAAAAAATGGCACTGACATAGGCCTACTACTAATACGGTGCCACTACTAAGTATTTAGTAACTTAAAACTGACTTACGTACTAGAAAGAGAAATGTAGTAACTTACTAACACGATGGGTGTGTGGTTCTAGTGTCAGACTACCAACCCCAAGATTGCAGGTTCGCTCCTGGCCATGGTAAGTGATTTTTGAAAGGCAACAAAAATCACGATACTCATGTCATACGTTGTTGGCATGTTAAAGAACCCATTTGAATTCAGTAGGCCGAGTTCATAATGGAAAAATTAATCTCGGGATTTTCCGCCAACACAAAGTTCCTAATTTCTCTACTAGAAAGCGGCATAGCGCCAAGGAGCTGAGATGTCTAACCTCCTTGACATTCATAGCGCTTCAAGGAGCATTAAATTCGATACGCAAGCTGCTATCTGGGTGTCAATTAACAAAGCTTGCACCCGGCATCCGAGGCCATACGATATTACAGTGAAACCCCTCAAATCCGAACTTATTGGGGCTGTAGCCTGTTCGGATTTGAATTTGTTCGGATTATCCGAAAAAATTGCATAACCTAACATAATAACCAGCCCTCGTTACGGTATCGGACTGTACATTGAGCGAGATAGGCTAGTGACAGTGAGGATGAAGAAACTTCGACAGACAATGTGACTTATACTGAAGCTGCATCTGCTCTTAACGTCGCATTGTGCTTCGTAGAACAACACGCTGTAACCACGCCAAACGATGTCATGTTCATGCGACGCTGGCGCTCAATTGTCACCGCGGAAAGATTTTCATCACTTCGACAATTGAAGATAACTGATTTATAGTGAAAGATTGCGTGATATGTTGTGTGTTTCTATTGTCATTTCATTGATTTTGCAAAGTGATTAACGTACGGAATTACAATAACCGACTATTCCGTTTTTCAATCCTGGATGAGATAAGTTTGTAGCGTGTTTGTCAGGTATGTTAACTGTACTTCTTTGTTAATTTCTCAAATAATTATGTAAATTAAGGTTATAATGTCGAATATATAATTGTTTTATGACTAAATAATTTTCTCTTTTTTGCGTTTGTTTTTCTAACTTAAAATGGTCGGAAAGAAGTCGTTCGGATTACCCGGGATTTCGGATTTCCGGGGTTCGGATTTGAGGGGTTTCACTATTATTATAACACGATACTTAACCATGCCTCCTCATTAAAAGCCAAAAATAACTGGAAAATCGGAATTGAAAATGAATTTCAGAAATCAACGTAACATATAAAATTTTGTGGGACAGATCAACAACATTATGTTGTACTGACGTCTCGGAAGAGAAACCTACAGGCATCGTATCTTCCCACAGTATAGTGAATTACAGCCAAAATCGTTATTCTTAACACAATGCTAAACAGTAACACAATTTTTAAACCCTCCCACTACATAGACAAGAAAAGAAGATAATCTTGGACTAAAATGCCGTTGATGATATTTTCCCGACTTCTGAAACAATACTTCTGAGAATAATACTTACTAATAATATTAAAATAATATTGTATGGCCTCGGATGCCGGGTGCAAGCTTTGTAATTTGACACCCAGAGGGTAGCTTGCATGTCGAATTTCGTTGTTCCTTGAATCATTATGAAAGTCAAGGAGGATAGATATCTAAGCTCCTTGAACACTATAGCGCTTTCTAGTAGAGAAATGAGGAACTTTGTGTTGGCGGAAACTCCCGAGATTAATTTTGCCATTATGAACTCGGCCTACAGAATTCAAATGGGTTCTTTGACATGCCAACTTCGTATGACATGCGTGTCGTATTTTTGCCGCCTTTCAAAAAAAAATCACTTACCAAGGCCAGGAGCGAACCTGCAATCTTGGGGTTAGTAATCCGACACGTTAACCACTCACCCACCGTGGCAAGCTGATAATGATGATGATGATGATGATAATTGTTGTTTTAAGGGACCTAACATCTAGGTTATCGCCCCTAGTGGTCTGGCTAAGATGAGAATGTACTGGAAACTATAGCTAATACTAACTACAGTCTTACATACTAGAAGAAGAAATAATAATAATAATAATAATAGCGTATGGCCTCTGGGTGTCAAATAGCAAAGCTTGCACCAGGCACCCGAGGCCATACGATATTATTATCATGGTTTTATGAGCATCATTGTCAGTAAGAAGAACAAATATTGCTCACATAAATCACTACCATTCCCAAGGAAATTATACATGGCACGTATATCGTTGTCTGAGTTTGAGATGTTAGGCGCCAGTTACAGCTGCAGGGATCTTAATTGTATTCCAAGACACTTTGTTGGAGAAACTAAATAGGTGATGAGATTATTCAGCTTTTTGTATTTTTCCAAATATTTCCATTTTGTCACATACTCTTTTCCTTGTCCAGCCTATGATCAATTTGAACAATTTTGTCTGACTCTACCAAGTTTGAACCGTGTCGTCTCAAAACTCACGAGTCTCAAAATTCACGAATTTCAAGATGAGGCTTAATAAAAGTAGGTTCTAAAACCCGGTTTCTGAACCTGGGACAGTCTCAAAACTCACGAACCAAGCCATAGCCACCTATAAGGTTATAGGTAGCCATGGCCAAGCCAGTTCATTGCGAAAAGGTCCATTGTTAAAGCCAGCCAGAACTGCTAGCCCTCTTGTAATTGGCACTTCTCACATCAAGATGTTGTTGTTGATTCTTTTAGGGCCACATCGTGGTCGTGTACTTGGGTGGGCATAGAATTTGTCTGATAACCTGCGTCACTGTGACGTCTGTACAATACTAACGAAATCCCATTCTAAAACTGGGTGGACAAACATGGCTTGAAGGGCAGTGTGCTCTCCGGAGTCGTGAGTTTTGAGGCTATTATAATAATGTTCATTCAGCTACAAGTTTATTGTCGTGAGTTTTGATATAATTTGTTACTATTTTTAGCTCGTGAGTTTTGAGACTCCTGAGTTTTGAGACGTAACCGTTTAAACTGTTTAATACATGTCGTGCGAATAATTTCGGTATATCACGACATTACTTTTTTCGAGCAAGATTATCTGCCACGGTGGGTGAGTGGATAGCGTGACGGTCTACTAACCCCAAGATTTCAGGTTCGCTCCTGGCCGTGATAAGTGATATTTGAAAGGCGGCAAAAATACGACTCGCATGTCATACGATGTTGGCATGTCAAAGAACCCATTTGAATTCAGTAGGCCGTGTTCATAAGGGCAAAATTAATCTCAGGAGTTTCCGCCAACACAAAGTTCCTCATTTCTCTACTAGAAAGCGCTATAGTGTCAAGGAGCTTAGATATCTAACCCCCTTGACTTTCATAGTAATTCAAGGAACAACGAAATTCGACATGCAAGCTACCCTCTGGGTGTCAAATTACAAAGCTTCCACCCGGCTCCGAGGCCATACGATATTATATTATTGTACCTTGCTGTTACGCCCCCTTAAAACAACAATAACTAATCTGGTTCACTGTTAGTAGTTAGTTAGTTAGTTATTGTTGTTTTAAGGGGCGGAACTACGAGGTCATCTGCCCCTCTGGTTCACTGTGCACCCCCTCAATACAGTGATGTGTAAAATGAGAAAATATCCAAGAAATCAAGTTATTTTGTGTCAGTCACTGCAGTTGTGTAAACGGGAGCCTTGACCGAAGTAGTTGAATGCAGTATCAATTACAACGTCACTGTGGACATGTTGATTACGGTGAAGGCTGAAAGAATCAAGGTGAATGATCGGATAGCGTGTTTAGTAAATGAGCCAGTGAATTAACTTGCTCATTACACACAGTCCAGAGGCGTGTCTTCAGGGGCAGATTAACTGACCCTAACGAGAAAAAATGGCACTGACATAGGCCTACTACTAATACGGTGCCACTACTAAGTATTTAGTAACTTAAAACTGACTTAGGTACTAAAAAGAGAAATGTAATAACTTACTAACACGATGGGTGTGTGGTTATAGTGTCAGACTACCAACCCCAAGATTGCAGGTTCGCTCCTGGCCATGGTAAGTGATTTTTGAAAGGCGACAAAAAATCACGATACTCATGTCATACGTTGTTGGCATGTTAAAGAACCCATTTGAATTCAGTAGGCCGAGTTCATAATGGAAAAATTAATCTCGGGATTTTCCGCCAACACAAAGTTCCCAATTTCTCTACTAGAAAGCGGTATAGCGCCAAGGAGCTGAGATGTCTAACCTCCTTGACATTCATAGCGCTCCAAGGAGCATTAAATTCGATACGCAAGCTGCTCTCTGGGTGTCAATTAACAAAGCTTGCACCCGGCAACCAAGGCCATACGATATTACAGTGAAACCCCTCAAATCCGAACTAATTGGGGCTGTAGCCTGTTCGGATTTGAATTTGTTCGGATTATCCGAAAAATTTGCATAACCTAACATAATAACCAGCCCTCGTTACGGTATCGGACTGTACATTGAGCGAGATAGGCTAGTGACAGTGAGGATGAAGAAACTTCGACAGACAATGTGACTTATACTGAAGCTGCATCTGCTCTTAACGTCGCATTGTGCTTCGTAGAACAACACGCTGCAACCACGCCAAACGATGTCATGTTCATGCGACGCTGGCGCTCAATTGCCACCGCGGAAAGATTTTCATCACTTCGACAATTGAAGATAACTGATTTCTAGTGAAAGATTGCGTGATATTTTGTGTGTTTCTATTGTCATATCATTGTTTTTGCAAAGTGATTAACGTACGGAATTACAATAACCGACTATTCCGTTTTTCAATCCTGGATGCGATAAGTTTGTAGCGTGTTTGTCAGGTATGTTAACTGTACTTCTTTGTTAATTTCTAAAATAATTATGTAAATTAAGGTTATAATGTCGAATATATAATTGTTTTATGACTAAATAATTTTCTCTTTTTTGCGTGTGTTTTTCTAACTTAAAATGGTCGGAAAGAAGTCGTTCGGATTACCCGGGATTTCGGATTTCCGGGGTTCGGATTTGAGGGGTTTCACTATTATTATAACACGATACTTAATCATGCCTCCTCATTAAAAGCCAAATATAACTGGAAAATCGGAATTGAAAATGAATTTCAGAAATCAACGTAACATATAAAATTGTGTGGGACAGATCAACAACATTATGTTGTACCGACGTCTCGGAAGAGAAACCTACAGGCATCGTATCTTCCAACAGTATAGTGAATTACAGCCAAAATCGTTATTCTTAACACAATGCTAAACAGTAACACAGTTTTTAAACCCTCCCACCACATAGATAAGAAAAGAAGATCATCTTGGACTAAAATGCCGTTGATGATATTTTCCCGACTTCTGAAACAATACTTCTGAGAATAATACTTACTAATAATATTAAAATAATATTGTATGGCCTCGGATGCCGGGTGCAAGCTTGGTAATTTGACACCCAGAGGGTAGCTTGCATGTCGAATTTCGTTGTTCCTTGAATCACTATGAAAGTCAAGGAGGTTAGATATCTAAGCTCCTTGAACACTATAGCGCTTTCTAGTAGAGAAATGAGGAACTTTGTGTTGGCGGAAACTCCCGAGATTAATTTTGCCATTATGAACTCGGCCTACTGAATTCAAATGGGTTATTTGACATGCCAACTTCGTATGACATGCGTGTCGTATTTTTGCCGCCTTTCAAAAATAACTTACCACGGCCAGGAGCGAACCTGCAATCTTGGGGTTAGTAATCCGACATGTTAACCACTCACCCACCGTGGCAAGCTGATAGTAATGATGATGATGATGATAATTGTTGTTTTAAGGGGCCTAACATCTAGGTTATCGGCCCCTAATGGTTTGGGTGACAGTAAAAGATGAGATGGGAATGAAAACTATAACTAATACTAACTACAAACTTACAAACTAGAAGAAGAAATGGTAAACAAATAAAGTACCGTATAAGGCAAATAAAGGACAGGAAGAAAAGAAATGCCCTCAACCCTCGAAGAATGAGGATTGAGGGACTATGAAGGAAGGAGAGCCTTGAAAGGCAGATCGGAAAGGGAAAGAGGAGAGGGTCCGCCCCAAAATCAGAGGAAAAAGGGGACAAAACGGACCCAGCCACACACACTGCCTCCTTGAGGGTGTAGCACTAACCAGGGTGCACCATAAGTGGTGAGGCTACATACACCCCGCCTCCTTGAGGGCCTTGAGCAGAAGGCGGGAGAGAATATGAAAAGAAATAAAAGACTGACCCCTCGACCATTTGGCTTACAATAATTGCATGAAATATTAATCCTTTTGTAGCGAAGCTTTTGACGAATGGTTTCAGTGTGTTAAAAATGCCAAATTTAGTAAAATTACAAGGTCTTCCGGAGCAGGTAAATATATTTTAAACGTATCTGTTATATTTGTTTCCATTAAATATATGAAGAGTTTTCTAAGGTCATTTTCATGGCTCGTTTGATTTTGTTCCGAGACCTCTTTATGGTATGGGATATACATGCCCAACTTCAATAACAATGCAAAATTCATCGAAGTCTCATTCAAATAAGATCTGAAAAACTGGCTTTTGTTTTCAAAATCCACGTAATGGGAGATGCGTCATCTGGGTTTAGGCCGGTAATTTTTAAATCACCATTTATTGTGTCTTGACAACGCTACTTCGGTCGTCCTCTGGGGCGTAGGCCTTCAACCTCAACATGAAGGACAGAAATTAGTAACAGCATCAGGCGCTGCACGCAGGGCATGGCCATACCATCGGAGCCGTTTCTCTCTCATTTTGTCCACAATTGGGGCGACACCCATTTGCTACCGAATTGTGTCGTTTCTGACATGGTCAATAAGGAAGATGCCCATTGTCCAACGGAGCATTCTCATTTCCATGGCGTGTAGGTGGCGTTCTGAAATTTTGTCGTATGGTCGACATTCAACTCCATACAGCGCAACTGGCCGTACCACTGTCCGATATATCTTGGATTTGAGACGAAGTGGCATTTTCTTGTCGCAAAGCACACCCGTGACCTCCTTCCACCGCAACCAGGTTGCGTTTATCCTGGCTCTTAGTTCATCATTGAAGTTGCCATCACTCTGCAGACGAGATCCAAGGTAACTGAAGCATTCTGTCTTGACTAGATTTTGTCCAGCGACTTGAATGGTACCGTCGCTTGGGTTTAACTCCAGATACTCCTCTTTTTCACATTCAGACATAGGCCATACTGGGAGAGACAGTTATTCCAGACTTCAACTTGATATTGGAATTTTTCTCGGGTGACATCTGCAACCATTATATCATCTGCATTCAGAAGGGTCCAAGGAACATTCCGTTGCAGGTCACGAGTAATGGTGTCCATCACAAGAACAAAAAGGGACGGTGATAGTGCTGAGCCTTGGTGGACGCCGACATTTACAGGAAAGTTTTCCGAGGTACCAACAGCACAACGTACTCTACTGCTGGTGTTCGTGTATAACATCTTGACCACATTTACAAATGACACTGGCACACCATGGTTGCGGAGTGCATACCAAATCAACTCATGAGGAACACGATCGAAGGCCTTTTCAAGGACAAGAAAGGCAATATGCAGAGTCCTTCTTTTCTCACGGTGCTTCTCCATGAGTAATCGTGCTGCGAAGATGGCGTTAGTGGTTCCTGCCCCCTTGACAAACCCGCCTTGATTGGAGCTGATTTCGGTGATGGCACGTAGGCGTCGATCAAGAATTCTCTCAACGATATTCATTGTATGTGAGAGAAGACGTACTGGGCGATAGTTTGAACATTTCGCTGGGTCTCCTGTGTTCTTAAAAATCGGTACTGAGATGCTTATAGCCCAGTTAATAGGGATGTGGCCAGAGTCCAATATGACATTGAAAAGGTAACAAGCCAATCTATCGCAGTTGATTGCAGTTCTTGAAGTTTCCAGAAGTCAGCAGGAAGGGTGTCCGGCCTAGGATATTTATGGTTTCTCATGCTTTTTAGGGCATTAGCAACTTTCTGTGCAGTGATTTGGGAGATAGAACCATTAGTTGGGACACCTTCTGGGATTGTTGCAAGCGGAAACTCTATGTTTGAGATCTCCTCGAAATGCTCTTTCCATCGCTTGAGAATAGCATGTTTGTTCGGTAGGCTTTGGCCTTCCTTGCTCTTTATGCGCACATAGTGTTCAATATCCTTTGTTGTTCTTGCTCGAGCTTTTGCCAGACGGTAAATATCCTTTTCACCTTATTTGGTGTCCAAGTTAAGATAGAGGTTGTTGTAGTGGTTGGCTCTTGCTTCAGCCACGGCTTTCTTTGCATCTCGTTTAGCAGTGACGTGATGAACTCGAATTTTAAATGGCTCAGGATGGAGAGGATGCTATTTCGGATGATTTGATAAAATTTGGAGAAGAATGCAGTATTTTTGAAGAATTATGCAATGATAAATATTTATTATACAAAGGGAAGCTTAAGATTGCCAACGACGACAGCAAAATGGCGACCGAAGCCATTATTAGCCAGTCCCGTGGCTTATTTTTGTTAGTTCGCTTATAGAACGATGGAGCTATGAAGAAGAAATGCGCTGATTGGCTAATTGAATTACTGAAGGCACGAGAGAAATAGAAACTGATCGCGCCTAATGAGGAGCTTGATCGGAGATATATACTGCTATTTGGTAAAGAAGAGAGAAACCGCATAATTAAAACTATAGAGAATGTATCTAAATTAAAAGGAATCATGTTTGTCACTCAGGAAAGGAAGTTTAAGGACTCAGTATTAAGATCCATGCAGAGAATGATTTGCCGCGACTTCTAATGAGGCGCCCACCGATTACTCTTTGATGAGCGAGGTGACGCGAGACTAATCGTGGCCTTTGTGGAGTGACTGCGAAAGAGAGTGGACCTGCGCTGCTCGGGATCCGGAAGGAAGCGTGTGAAGTCCAGGTTAGTTACATCAGAGGGGCTGACGGCAGGGAAGCGATCGCCGTCTGTCATAGCCTAGGAAGAAAGTTCGTTGGTCGTGTATGAAACACAAAGTCGGTCAAACATCAGTTCAAATTGAATTAAAGCATAGAAAGTTCAACAATACTATAGAGAAACATTATATGTATCTTCTACAAAAGTTTGATGAAGAAATTCGAAGGATTAAATGCAGTTTTCTTCGTTGGAGAGAGTCTAATGAAAAGCACGTATCTCATAACGCGAGGGAACTTTGCGAGCGCTTTGAAGCAGGAACAATAGCGATCCTGTGCGGAGAAAGGCTAGTCGCGTGCTCACTCGAGTGCATTCTGAGAACATTGACGCTGAACTATAGACAATTATCATCCAGTTATAAACTTAGTGTCGAGATGATATTCATGCAAATGTTAAGGGGAATGATTGACTACGTATTTAACGTGAACGAGATGGTGAACTAAACCATAGATGCGTAGGGGATGTGAAATGCATTGACATACTAGAATATCAGGCAACCGATATTAAATTAAATTATCGAAATGAAGCATAACTACCGCCGAGCTACAATCCAATCCTACTATACGGAATCATACTATTGCGCCATGAAGAATATCTACCAGATCCGAAGCGAAGTAGACCATCCCACTTCGAGACTTGAGAATCGGTATGGCATTGCTGTAGAAGATGATGTCCGAGTTCGTGACCAGGCAAGGCGATCCGAGACAGGAGGCCTGGGTTCGAGCCGTGACGAGGCCAATTTTCGGAGGAGTCTTGCTCCGAATATGGAATTACTAGTGCCGAGAGTAATTTTTACCATATTATTTCTTCGAGATATCATCTCAAGGTAGAAAGAGCAATCATCGTTTGTAGATGTTGGTATTAGTAGTTAGCAGTAGATAGAATATTGTAGAGCATGGCACCATTTCAACACTTCTGTATTTACATTTTTATGAGTGATTTTTCGGAATATTTTCCATTATGGAGGTTTAAATTTTGAATTTTCTTTTGGTGAGAATTTAAATCTACGTTGTGGATATTATCGTTTGGATTTACGACTTTTCATGATTTGAGATTTAAGATCATTTCTTAAAAAAAATGAATGTATTTCGGATCGTAAATTTATTTGGGAATTTGATTGAACTTTATTTAATTTTATGGTATTTAACCTTCATTTTATTTAAGCAATTTAGATCAGGAGAAGATCTTTTATTGGAAATGAAATTCTTTATTCGACATTTTCAATTTCTATCGCTGATCTTAGGAGAAGTTATATCATTATAGAACATAGTTATGCCAGTGATAACTAACGTCGAGTTTGAAGCTATTCAAAGAATTATTTGATCAAACTATTTGGCTTTGTTGAAGAGTGAAATATTGTTTTAGACACTCTAACATTAGCTATTAATTAATACTAATAATTTATCGATGTATAAATTATATTATTTTGAGAAATCTTATCCACTACGACATATCAACACCATTGAGGATTCTATAAACTTTTGCAACATTATTTAATATTGTTGTTGACTTTTGATTGCAAGATCGCAATAATTTGGAAAGATCAGAGAGGTGTAAGACATGCATATACTTATTAAATATTATCAACAATTATTGGAATTTAAAGTAACAAGTACTAGTAAACCATTATGTCATCGCTGTTAATTAAGGTCAATAATTATGAATTATTTTAACAACTGGAAAAGTTATACACTGTAACCATTATGTAAGAATTTATTAACGAAAGCAAAGCATATTATGCAATTTAAATATGTTGTTATGAAGAATACTGTACTACGATTTGAAGTGAAGAATTATCGAAGCTATAATTGTTTAATAGCAAGTTCATGATAACAGTATATGGAATTTACTTGTATTATTGAGAGAGTAGTCACTTGTCAAGTATTAAGTGAAGATTTATACAGTATTAAGGTGGAAAGAAAGTCAGTATACGTATTGTGAGCGTATATTTGAAACGAATAAGTAACTATATTACAGTAAAGATTTAAGAAAGACCTTTGGTGTATATAACCATTGTAAAATGGCTATCAGTTGAATTGATTAGTTCAATTGGCGGAAAATACTTGGGAAACGGATTGAAGATAATGTTGTTAATCATTATTATTTTACTATCAAGGATTATGACTATATTTTATATGAGCTTAACTTAATCGTTCGGCTATACATATATGCTCAATTGTGAAATTAAATCACAGTAATCTGATGACAATAATTGTGATATGTCTTTGTGAAATTGATGCTTTATTTGAGAGTAAGAATTGCAAGGAAGTGAGTTTGAAGGAAGGACAGGTGATTGAGAATCGCCATAAATGTTGTAAATCATGTATAAAATATTATAAATAATATTTAAACATAATATTAATAATATTTAGTAGAACTAGATAACATAACGAAGTTATCTAAATAACTTACTCGATAACCAGCCGATATTAAATAAATAATAATATTATTTATGGTTCGGATTAACATGATTAATAATTATTTATAACAACGAATAAATATTTAAATAATAAATATTTTGCAAACTTAGTTAATATTCAGAAAATATTAATACTCTTTTATTTAAAACACTTAATAATAATTTCCATTATTTCTAATTAAATAATTTAGAGATTTTTATTTGACAATTAAACTTTTGTTTAATTTATCAAGAATATTTTAAACATTTAAACCATAAAGAAGGAGCGATGTTCGAAGAACATGGCGAAGTTCTTTGATTACGTCGAGGATGTTTATTGCTATAAAGAAGTGATCTTATGAAGGATCAGTATTAAATAATAATAATTATTATTATTGTAAATGGATGATTTTGTAACAGTAAGGAGGAATGTCAGTAGAAGACATTGGTTGTATTAACAACAATATTTGTTTAACATTTTATTTGAGAGAGAGAGAGAGAGAGAGTGGATTTAAGTGAAGTTGTTCTAACAGCTGATTGTTTTCGTTTATTTTTTTTATTGAGAAGTGAAGCACTTCTAACGTCAGTTAAACGTTGATTTTATTTTATTATCTGATTATATGATATTTTTAAATAATCATTTTTACGGATCACATGTAAACATTTAGAGATTATTTGTTAACTTAATTTGTTTGTTAAAATTCTTTTAATAAATTTAATTCGTTCGTTTTTATAACTACGTCTTGAATGATTCATTTAAATTACGAAAGGAGGTTATGTTTTGGTGCATTTGAGGGTTAGTTGAACCACTAGTTACGCCCATTTAACCAAGAATGGTAAGTTCCTCGTACTCTCCTTTTATTCAGTTTATCCACCCACTTTAAAATTTCCAAAACATAATCGTAGGACTTGTGTATCCCCCATTTAGCTCTTGTTGGTAGGATTTTCAGGCTTATTTAGCCGGGAGCCTCGAGATTCTGCAATCCAGCTGATCATCGGATTAGCCAAGCAGCTCGAATGGTTTAATCGGGTACAGTACCTTTCTCCGTTCACGTCTGTCTTTAGAGAAGGCCAGCTTTTATATGCTTTCTCCTTATCACGGATCTTTTCTTGTACCTGATCTGTCCATAGCCATGCCTGCTTGTCAATAAGATGTCGCCCTGGCTTATTGGTACCCAATGTTTCTGCTGCAGCAGTAGTCACTGACTCACACAGATCAGTCCATGCGGTGTCGATGGAATTTGGATCGACAAGAGTAAATGTTATACTGTTAACCAGTGCTGATTTCTGGTCGTGTAGTTTCCACCACTTTACTTATGTTGGGCCTCTTGTACATCCACCAATCCTGCGGTTACTGATAATCAGGTCTGCAATGAGTAGCTTGCGTTGGGGGGGGGGGGGGGGGGGGGGTCAACACAATCGGAAGGTCATTATGATCAGATAGATATGTATCAATAAATAGTACATTATGCAACGAGCCTATAATGGCAATAATTAAGACACGAGTATGTTTATAAAATGAACGAAGCGAGTTTTATCATTTCCATACGAGTGTCTTAATTACCATTATAGGCGAGTTGCATACGACTGTTTATGTTCGACGATAATAGTATAACTATTTTATGTTCGAACATAAATATTCGTAAATATCTGTCGAGATTTCGCCAGTTTTATGTACTGAACAGAGCGCATGGGATGCAGGGAATACCATTGCCTCCTCGAATACTCCACTATGACACTAGACGTCACGCAGTGAGATTTAAAATAGGGGGACATGGAAGTGAGCGCAGGTGCGATGCTATCCTTACCTAATTGGTCACACAACTGTTTCTTGAGCTCTGATTGGTGGGAGAAACTGTATCATAATGAAAACTTGTACTGTAATGAGCCTCATTATAGTACAGTTTTCTGACATATAATATTTACATTTCGCCAGGGTCGAAAATAAATGTAATTATATGATAGCTAAGGTTCTAATTCATGGAAAAGCCAGAGTAGTTAAAAGGAACGTAAAACCAATAACATTATTATTATTATTATTATTCTAATTCATGGATATTTATCATTTTTAGTTATGTATAAGCAAAGGTAAAGAGTATGTATTTACATAAAAATCCTAATCCTAGTGAACGGTCTAGGTTGTGAAGTTTCGGGTACGTTCTTATTGCCTCACTGCGCTTGTCTGTCCCAACGAGGAACAGCTGACTGCCCCGCTGATCTGTCTCGAGGGGGATGGATGATCGGTTACGGTCGTGAGTATTCGGGTCGCTCCGTTAGCCACGTTGGTCTATCTCTAAGCGCTAGAGGAATACGTGACCATGGAGGAAAGAAAAATAGGAGATGCCCTGAGCTCGTTTGAGTGAAGCCAAGCGCTGCGCCCCAAGTGGTCGTAACCTTAACTTGTATTCGGTGTTCCGTGCCTTGCATATGGTTGTACGAATCGAATAAGTGTTCTGTTTATTAATTTTAAGGTTCGTATTCTTGAATATCAAAATGTGTACGATCAATGAGTGAAAGTGGCTGTTCTCGAAATTAGGCCTAAAACAGACGAATAAGAACTTAAAAACAATTTGGTGTAAATACCGTGATTAGTTCGCCATCATTATGATAGTTCCCAAGATGTTCCTTCTTGGTATAAATCGCACCTTCAGACACCTGTATTCAATTTAATCAGTGTTGCAGCGTTTTATTACGTTTTGCCGCGTCTTTCTTACAAAACTAGCCTCGCATTGGTGCTCTCATATTTCTATTTAAATTGGCTTTTAAAACGCAGCTTATTTGTGCCAAGTACTTTGATGTTGGCCTACAGAGTGTATTCTGTCTATACAAGAAAAAATCTTGACTTGTCATTGCAGTTTTATGTCACTAAGATCCAAGACTAGTTGGAGTGGTTTACGGCTTTAAGCATAGGGACAGCCATTTTCTAGGTACCCAAAGTGGGCGTGCCGTTTGGCTTCAGCAGCTTGCACTAGGCAGCGCTGCGAAACAAACAATATAATAATATAATATAATATAATATAAACAATATGCAGTACTCACGAATGCAGTTTATGCTGTGTCTCACTGAGTGCTGAAGCATTACAATACACAACGAGATACAACTTCAGTTTGTCCATCACACATGACACGATTATCTCGAAACACTTATTCTGAAGGCGTGAAATTGCGGCAATGTGTTTCTTGACCTTGAGGTGTTGTATAACTTGAGATCGCTGTTCAGCCTTGATTGCTTTCCCACAAGGTTGACAGAACAGAACGTCCCCATCAGAAGTAAAATTATTTTTAAATTCTCCAACAGACGATAACTTGTAGTTGTTTTTACTTTAGGCATCGTAGAACTGCCTTGCCCTTCACAGTGCCAGAAATGAACTGCATGTGAGTGACGCTGAGGTAGCTGGGGGGGGGGGGGGGGGGGGGGGGGGTGGGGGAGGTCTAGCACATGGTGCAATATGGTTGTGGACAAGGAAATCCCCGGCTTCCACAGTGAGTGGCACGGGGTGACAAGTTAAGAATAACACAGTTACAAGCATACATACGCTCTGCATGAAGATTAAATAGCTCACAGGTTCTTCCCCGTTGAAGTAACACAGAACAAAAATGCAAAACTGATTTTAAAAAATGTAAATATTATGTCTTTTATGTGCTAATAAGTGAAAAGCAGGAATTTATGTATTTATAGAAAAAAAGCTTCAAATATGTATTTACATTAAAAAAATATTTATTTACCTAAAAATCCGAGCCCTATACATCACAATATTTAAACATCCATGATAATAATAATAATAATAATAATAATAATAATAATAATAATAATAATAATAATATCGTATGGCCTCGCGTGCCGGGTGCAAGCTTTGTTATTTGACACCCAGAGGGTAGCTTGCATGTCGAATTTTGTTGTTCCTCGAAGCACTATGAAAGTCAAAGAACCCATTTGAATTCAATAGGCCGTGTTCATAATGGCAAAATTAATCTCGGGAGTTTCCGCCAACACAAAGTTCCTCATTTCTCTACTAGAAAGCGCTATAGTGTTCAAGGAGCTTAGATATCTAACCTCCTTGACTTTCATAGTGCTTCAAGGAACAACGAAATTTGACATGCAAGCTACCCTCTGGGTGTCAATTTACAAAGCTTGCACCCGGCACCCGAGGCCATACGATATTATTATTACATCGTACTTATACTGTATTTTGAAGGGATTTTTTAAAAATATTTAAATTTATTTTTAGTGTTTTATTTTTTTAACCACTACAAAATGGCAACAATACTAAGAGAACTAAGCTCAGACCGCCACAAATCTCACCATATTGCAACTATACTTAAAAAAAAATCCATACCCCTCAAACCCCTCAGAGTGTCACTGGCCCGCAGGTCCCCCAATTATTTACAGTGTGCCCTTAGTTAAAAAGAGGTTGGGCATCCCTGCGTTAGACGGTGGTATGAACAGGTACAGGAAACTCGCAGCGTTGATGAGAAGTAGTCCCCGGACGCCCTAGAACAAGTGACGAAACACATAGAAACATTATATGGAATAAAAAAAACAACAACAAGTAGTTCCGTGAAGAACTAAACAGTCTATTTTCATATATCCTACTAATATCAATTGCCTCTATCAATATACAAATTGTCAGTTTGATTGCTGTAATAGATTCGTAGATATTGAGAACCGTCTAAATATTTTGGATGGTCACCATGTTGGATTTCTATATTATAGGCCTTAGATTTATGTACTGTTACATGAAGATTATAGTGAAGGTGTTTTATTCAAACTTCAATCGCATGATTAGGACACAAGAAATAAAAGCAGGATTTTAAAATTTTGCTCAGCCGCCATCTTGTGGTTATGAAAATAATTTAAATGAATTAGATGCTAGTCGATTAAAATTTGTATAAGCATATACCATATCAAGTCTCACTGCGCTCCGATGGTTAAAACGCAAGAAACGTTCATTTGAATATTTAAATAACGCGTCGCCGCCATGTTGGGTTTGTGCTCGCCAGGTTATTGAACGTCCCATAGGTGAACTTATGCTTATAGCCTCTATACACCTACAAAATTTCAGTTTTATTGCTGTAGTTGATTAATAGATACTGAGAACTGTCTAAATATTTCGGATGGTCGCCACGTTGGATTTTAATATATGTAGGCCATAGAGTTATGTAATATTAGAAGACGATTATTGTGTACGTTCATTATGCAAATGTTGATTTCGATCGCATGATTAGAACACAAGAAATAAAAACTTAATTTTCGAAATTCGCGCAGCCGCCATCTTGAGGTTAAATAAACAATTGAACTAAATTAGATACCAGTGCATTACAATGTGAATAAACATTTGCTGTACCAAGTTTCATTGCGTTTGGATCATTAAATCGCGAGAAAAGTCTATTTAAAACTTTCAAATTCGCTTGGCTACCATGTTCGTTTTGTAGTTAACCGGTTTTTGAAAGTCTCAAAGATGAACTTCCAGTAGTGCCCTTTATCTCCGTACAAAATGTTATGGTGATACCGGTAATAGTTTCAGAGTTATAGAATGCCGGTGAAATATTTCGCACAGCCACCATCTTATGGTTATGTAAACAATTGAACGAAGTTAGATGTCGGTGCATTACAATGTGTTTCACTGTACCAAGTTTCATTGCGTTTGGTTGGTTAAATCACGAGAAACGTCTATTTAAAAGTCGCAACTTCGCTTGGCCGCCATGTTGGTTTTGTAGTTACCAGTGAACTTATAGTAGTTCCCTTTATAACCGTACAAAATTCCAGGGTGATATTTTCGGAGATATTGAATGCTGGTGAAATATTTCGCACAGCCGCCATGTTGGATTGGTGAGACGTAACAAAATTTGGAGGGCATGATCGGGGTCGCCCGGAATAGTGCAATGAACTTACCGAGTTTCATTGAAATCGCTCCAGCCGTTTAGAGGTTATTAGGGAGGGGGCTGGGACACAAACACACACACACAAAAAAAATCCATCACACACACCATCACACACACACGCACGCACAGAAAGACAGACATACGGACAAAAGGTGATCTCATAATCCTATTTTATCATAAATGAAAACAGGCTAAAAACGTTTTGAGATGGTGAATTTAACAAAAAGAATACTTGTTTTAATATCTCAAATAGCTCCTGAGCTATGATTTTTTTGAAATTGCTGCGACATTTTTCGATGAACCTGTTGAGTAGATAGCTGCGTAGCATGTCATGACTAGGGACCAGATTTTTCTGAAAATGCATAAGAGTCGTCCAGTTGCAAAACTCGTTTAATCCACTTGTGAAAAAGGATCATGTCGTAAAATTATTTATTTAATTATTTTATTTCACTTTAAGTTATTTTGTTTTATTTTGTTTTGTTTAATTTTTTAATTTAGTTTTTTTGTTTTATTGTATTTCGTTTTATTTTGTTTTAAATTGTTTTGTTTTATTTTGTTATTTTGTTTTTGTTTTTATTTTCTTTATTTTGTTCTGTTTTATTTTGATTTTGTTTTGTTTATTTTGTATTGTTTTATTGTTATTTTCCAGAAAACAAACACAAAACCAAAACCAAGAAAACACACGAAACTAAAACCAAATTCAAACACAAAAGCAAAAGCAGAAAAAAAGAAACACAAAGCAAAAAGCAAAATTAAAAAACCGCAAAGCAGAAAACAAACACAAAACCAAAACAAAAAAGACGAAGCAAAAGGCAAAATTCAAAAACAAAAGCAAAAGCAGAAAACAAAAAACAAGAAACATAAAGTAAAAAGGAAAATTCAAAAAAGCAAAAGCAGAAAACAAACACAAAACCAAAACAAAAAAGACGAAGCAAAAAGCAAAATTCAAAAACAAAAGCAAAAGCAGAAAACAAAAAACAAGAAACATAAAGCAAAAAGCAAAATTCAAGAAAGCAAAAGCAGAAAACAAACACAAAACCAAAACAAAAAAGACGAAGCAACAAGCAAAATTCAAAAACAAAAGCAAAAGCAGAAAACAAAAACCAGAAACATAAAGCAAAAAGCAAAATTCAAAAAAGCAAAAGCAGAAAACAAACACAAAACCAAGAAAGAAAAGCAAAAATAAAATTCAAAAGCAAAAGCACAAAACAAACACAAAACCAAGAAAGAAAAGCAAAAATAAAATTCAAAAGCAAAAGCACAAAACAAACATAAAACCAAAAACCAAAAACAAAGCAAAAAGTAGAAAACAACAAACACATAAGATACGCGAGGCAAAGTCCAGAGAAACGTTTCTCATGTAAATGATTCTTATTCTCAAGTGGATTAAACGAGTTTTGTAACTGGACGACTCAAATGCAAGTGCATATTTTGAGGGTTTATTGGATTTTTTGCATATTCTGAACATAACAGCATATTTTAGCATAAACAGTTGAAATTAAGTGTAATTGAAAACAACTCGAAGAAAATAGGTTTCACCTGTGTGTTGGACTTCCCTTGTAAGCAACTTGATGAGCAACTGATTAATAACTAACATTTTACGCAAGCATGCTGCCTGGCTATTTGAAGAAGGGAATGGTGTGGGACATTCCTTTCACCATCTTGACAGCCAGTAGCCCGGGGTTGGTTTTGTGAGGAGTTTCTTCAGTTAATGTGTTACTTTATTCTAAGTCTGCATATCCTTAACTCGAAATGCCTAAAGAGAAAGTATTTATGAATACAGTGGGTGTCAGGTAATAGTGATCATTCAACTGATGGCTAGGGAGCGGACATTTATGCACTGAAGACGATTAAAATACGCGTAATTTGTCTCCTGAAAACATTGAAAAACTTGCAATGATGCTTCTTTCTGCAGGGAATGATACACGTATAAAGTGAATGAATAAGTTTGGCTTATTGTTAAGTGCATATTTTTCAATTTTAATAATTTCAAATGATCTTGTCGACTTCATCGTCATGTTTTGGTCTAGAGTTATGCGTTACGGTTACGGCGTGTATGACGTCATCATGTTGTTCAGTGCATATGCACCGAGTCTGAGTTTACTCCTGGGGTCTGGCGTTATGCGATACGGAGACGGCGAGTACGTGACGTCATGCAGCAGAGTGCATGTCCCGCTCTGCGTTCCCCGCGCGGGAAGCCTAAGTTAAAGGGTAATGTAGTCTGTTGAGTCTATGTTTACTCCTGGAGTCTGGCGTTATGCGATACGCAGACGGCGAGTGCGTGACGTCATGCAGCAGGGTGCATGTCCCGCTCTCGGTTCCCCGCGCGGGAAGCCTAAGTTAAAGGGTAATGGAGTCTGTTGAGTCTATGTTTACTCCTGGGGTCTGGCGCTATGCGATACGGAGACGGCGAGTGCGTGACGTCATGCAGCAGAGTGCACCTTGAGCTCTCCTATAACCTATTTTGTTCGACATCTTGTATTCCATAGAGTATTGAATTGAAAAGTGCGTATCATGTGGATATGTTACAGACATGGTATCTATGACTAGCAATATGGCAACTGTTGCTATTGATTGAGTGGTGAGGACAATTGGAACTACATTTGCATGGACACGGGCGCGAGATGGAGAGCGAAGAGGAAGGTATATAGTTTATTCTTTGGGCATAAAGCAGCTTCAACAGAGGAGGATATTGAAAAGTTAATTGGCAAATAAGCGAATTGGAAAAAGCTGTATATATATAATTCTTCGACACGTGTGTATGTCACTGAACTCCTCCTAAACGACTGAATCGATTTTGATGGAATTTGGTATGTATATTAGGGTGGGTCCATGTAAGGTTTAGATTCACAATCTGACCCGGTAGGTGGAATGAACACAATTTTAGAACCACAATTTACACACAATTTTAGAACCATAATATAATAGTACATTATGCAACGAGCCTATAATGGCTATAATTAAGACACGAGTATTTTTATAAAACGAGCGTATGCGAGTTTTATAATTTCTATACGAGTGTCTTAATTACCATCATAGGCGAGTTGCATACGACTGTTTATGTTCGACGATAATTGTAACTTTATTATATGTTTTAACATAAATATTCATAAATATCTGTTGAGAGTCAGCCACTTGAATTTTGTGATCGCAGTGCGAGTGCTGGGTATATCTCTGTCTTTCAAGATCTCTGAACGACTGACGCATGCTCTCTGGGTGCTTGCAATGCTATATGCAGGCCATATGTTTACATCTGCCGTCCCTCAGTAATATTGTCACCGTAATCGTTTGAAGACAATGCGCTGTGTAGAAATTAGTGTTGGTGATATTAAGGTTCAGTGCTATTTCTTGTCTCATATTCGCCAGTTTATTTACGTGAACATATGGACGGTGCGTATTCCATGTCGGTAATTTATTATAGTTCGATGTTGTGTTTATGTCCGACATGTTGGATTTTGAGCGCATGTGTGAAGGTATCGTTACCTAATTAGTCAATGAACGAGCTCTGATTGGCTGGAGAAACTGTATCATAATGAAAAACAGTGTTATAATGACCATCATTATGATACAGTTTTCTGACACATAATAGTGAGGGTCGAACATAAAGTCAAATACAGTCGTCATGGAAACCACTAACCTTGGCCTTGGTGAAAGCTGATGCCTTTGGACGGTGTCTCTGCACGTTAGAGCCACCTGGTCGCAACCTGTGCAACTACCGCCATTACATACACTCCGCCCGTGGCGGAAAGTTGTGTTTTATACCAAAGGTGGCAGTGATGTCGAATTCTACTGTTTGTCTCTGCACGTTAGAGCGTTTCAAAGTCCCGTATGCGTTCATATACCATTCATCCGATTGCGATGAAACTTGGGTGATATGTTGAGTGAGTTCCAGGGAAGGTGTTTGGCTTAGTAAATCCATTTTACAATAGATAGCGCACGAATAGATTCACAAATAGGCATCGACGCGCGAAGCGTTTCAGAAAGGTACCGTATGCGTTCAAATACCATTCGTCCGATAGCGATGAAACTTGGGTGAGATGTGTTGAAGTAATATTTTCTTTTATATCTTTAGATAACTTCTATTTGATTCTATTAGATTGTATTGTTCGATTGAATAAAACAGACATGGACTTATTTTTCACGTAACGACTTGACCGCAGTGTAGATTTTTATTTTGTTTTAAACAAAAGAGCAGCGGGTTGCCAACTTCCATAGATAACAAAATGCCATTTTTAGCCAACCTCAACATACCCCCTGTAAAAAGGAGATTTTGATAAACATACAATTTGGCACAAACATAATGGCAAATAAAGTCAATAAAGTAATATACAAAGCAGCAGTCTTGTTGTTTCTTGCTTTACATGACAAGCTGATCTCGGAATTGTTGATATTTCACCCTGTTGAGGGCCTTGGTAAAGATATCTGCTTGTTGATTTTCTGTGTAGACATGCTTTATCTTGAACCATCCTTTGCTCAACTCATCACTGAAAAAATGATATTTTATGTCAATGTGATTGCTGTTTAGAGTGAGCTGCCCAGACTTGATCATATTAATGACACTCATTTTGTCCATGAACAGAGTCACTGTTGGCTTTCTGTTGAGCAGTTCATGAACAAATGTGGTGATGTGCTTCAGCTGTGCTACACATTTTGCTGCAGCCACATACTCAGCTTCAGCCGATGATAGTGCCACTGTAGTCTGTTTCTTGGAGCATATTTGCATATTTTATTACAAATCCTGTTGTGCTCTTTCTATCTTGATTTCCTCCCAGGCCAGAGTCGGAGAATGCTTCAATTTTCAGTAGATCTGCTTCTTTTGTAACATACTTAATCCATTTTGTGGCAGTGCCTTTTAAGTATCTTATTGTTATTTTTATATTTATGACATCTTCTTGAGAAGGATCAGTGGTATGCCTACTTGCATGATTGACAGCAAAACTGATGTCTGGTCTAGTCTTGGTAGACAGATACAGTAAGCTGCCAACGGCCTCTCTATAAGCAAACTCTTCTTTTAAAGCAGATGTCTTTTTCTTCATTATTGCTGTTGACTTGGATTTGGATTTTCCTAGCTTGAAGCGTTCTATTATCTGTTCAGAGTAGTTCTTCTGAGACAGTGAGATTCCATCTTGCTGAATATCTATGTTCATGCCTAAATATTGTTTTGGTCGGTCACACACAACAGTTTCAAAAGTTTCCTTCAGTCTTTTCAGCAGTTTTTCCACTTCTTCTTCTGTTTGGCCCATAATCAATCCGTCGTCCACATGAAGGGCAATGAATAGGGTCTTCTTCTTGTTAGTAAAGACACATCTGTCAGATTTTGTTTGTTCCAGATGTTCAGTCTTTAGGAAATCACTTAGTTTTCTGTACCACTGACGGGGCGCTTGTCTCAGTCCATAAAGTGCTTTGTTGAGTGCACACACCATGCCCGGATGATTAAACCCCTGTGGTGGTCTCATGAATATTTCTTCTTTGAGATCTCCATACAGGAAAGCTGACTTTATGTCAAATGTCTTGATCACATATTTTCTTATAGTTGCTATGCCGAGTAGAACTCTGAGGGACTGAATTCTCACAACTGATGAATATGTGTCACCAAAGTCCAGAGAATTCTTTTTTTGCTGACATCCCTTAGCTACAACTCTAGCACGATATCTCCCATCTTCTTTTAGTTTAAATACCCATCGGCTAGTTATTTTTTCTGTTGCCTTTGGCATATTTTTCTGGAACCAGTGTCCATGTATTATTATTTTTAAGAAATTCTTTCTCTTCTTGTATGGCTTTTTCCCACTGTTTCTTTTCAGTGCTTTCCATGCAGTCTTCATACGTTAGTAGAGCTTCATTTTCTTCATCTTCAGAGCCCATGTAATAATCCTTGTGCCAGGCAGGCTTTTTTCTGTCTCTTCTTGGTCTTCCTTGTTCTTCATCCACTCTTTGGTTCTCTTGACGTACATTTTCTCTTTGGTTTTGTTCATTTTCTTGACGTGGTTGTTGATCCTCTTGTTCTTCATCCCCATCATCTTCTTCTTCACTACTAGAATCTTTACTTTCTTCTGATTCGTTGTCTTCTTGATGATTTATTTCATCTTCCTTTTCATCCTCATCAAAATCTTCCACCGTGACAACTGATGCTGGGTCTGTTCTCTTCTCAGGCTCATAGACAGGTATTATGTCATGGGAAGTGTAGATTTTCTTGGTTGTTTTGTTGAATATCTTGTAACCATTTGTTGTATATCCCACAAATATTCCTATGTTGCTTCTACTGTTGAGTTTCTTGTTCTTTCGTACTACTTTTGAGTACACTTCTTGTCCGAAGAAGAACATTCTTGACAAGACTGGTTTCTTGCCATACCAAAGTTCCGCTGGTGTCTTCTCACAGGTGGAGGATGGACTCCTGTTGCTGCTGATTGGACGGCATCCCCCCACATGTCATTTTCTAGTTGGGCATCAAGTAGCATAGCTCTGAGTTTATTAAGCAGGGTCCTGTTCATGCGCTCCGCTTTCCCGTTCAGTTCTGGAGTATGAGGAACAGTGTTATCCAGCACAGTTCCATTTTTCTTGCACCAATGTTTGAAGAAATCACTGTTGTACTCGCCACCATGTAAGGTTTTTCGAGGGTATTTTACGCCACTGACATAAGTCAGTAGGAAGCCATTCAATGTTTATTTACGCGGCAACTTGTTAAGCCAAGATTTGTTTCATGTTTTTGTTTCATGTAACTTATTATTATTATTATTATTATTATTATTATTATTATTATTAAGGTATTTTTGGAGCATTTTTTATAAGATTATAAGTATACAGATAGGTTTTCGATGTTATAGAAAACACTATCAAGCGAATTATTACGAACAACATTATCGCGGAAATTATATGATTACGGAATTTTACGGATTTTGTCAGTTAGAGTTTATTGTGAGAGAGATGAGTCACTGGGAATTCAGCTACAGGTATATTCTTGTCGAGAAGCGTGACGCAAGCTGTGGGGCACTTCCAGCTGGCTGCATCAAGAAAAGGCGAAATGGCCTGGACCGGTAATCGACATCGTCGCGCCGAGTGTATTGACCCTTA